>OY728147.1:1014783596-1024783596 GCA_963277665.1 Viscum album | reverse complement strand
CTGTAAAATTGCAATTTTTGAAAAAAAATACTTCTTTTATCTGAAAATTTGAATTTGTTCTTATATTATGTCTAAGAAACACATAATATGGATGTTAAAATTATATGGAGTATATAAAATTAAAAACATTGTTAATAATATTCATAACTGCTTTTAAATGATTAGTTTGATAGGTCATGATGCGCTTGAACTCGGTGTTGCATGTAGCACAAGCTGTTGAATTACATTAAGGAGATAATGTAATATGAAATATTAGGGTGTCACACCTCTCTTTTCATTTAATGATTAAATATTGTCACTATCTAAATTATAAGAGGCATTTCATGCATTTTTGTTCAATTACGTGCATATTTTATAGTGCATTTTATTTGTAACTCTTAAATATGTTTAGCACTTTTTTGCGTGAGTTTGACCAAAAATTTGTTTCATAATATTTCAAGAAAATGGTGATGAAATGTTATGGAAAATTTTAATTTGATGATTTAAAGAATGTATTTTAAATAAATTTTTTAGAAGGAATTTTTTTTCTTAATGGTTTTGTTTTGAAACCCCCTACTGGGCATTTCCAATGCTCACCACATGTTTAAAAATTATTTTTCACAGGTCACTTTGAAGTCCAATATTGGTCGCCATAATATTTAGTCACGTGCGAAAGCGAATTTTGGTATTTTTATTATTTAATTTTTTTGTAACTCTCTTAAATTGTAAGTTTGTTTCTAACTCTCCATAACCTAGACCTGTGAAAGGTCCTTTGCTATGTAATGTTTAAGGCTGGGTCAATATAGTTATCCTCAAAATCAAATAGTTGTATTTTCTTTATATAGATGCAGAAATACGATGTTATCCTCAATATTTAAGGGTTATATTCTGTAAAGTATACTATAAAATACTTACGAAGAAGTGTTCTTTTCTCATATGTTCATAGACAACATGTGGTTTTCATTGGTAAGAGAGGTTTTCAGGCAGGAAGTCAGCGTGTGAACACCCTTCTTTCTTTTTTTGGTCGATTTTGTTATGGAATCAGTAGAGACTAAGATGATAGATGTTAATGGGGTCATTGGGGGGGTCTTTGGATGTTTTCCCCGAGGAGGTTGTGATGCTACCCCCTCAATGTGATGTGGAGTTTAAGATATACTTACAACATGATTCTTCGTTGATTTTAATGGATCCATGTCAGATTCCACCTTCTGAGTTGTGGGATATGAGTATTTAGAATGATGATATGATATAGAATGGTTTTATTTGGTCCAATGTGTCATCAAGGGGTGCACCAGTGTTGTTCACCAAGAAGTCAGATGGTATTATGAGGTTTTGTATATAATAATTAAGGTTGAATCCGATGATAGTCAATAACGTTTACCCTTTTCTAAGGATATATGATATTTTGGCCTATATTATAGGGGATATTTGATTTTCTATGATATATTTGTATTTTGGATATCAAAATTTTAGGGCGAGGAAGAGTGATATCCCAAAGAATACCTTCAGATATAGGTATGTGCCCTTTGAGTTTCTAATTTATTTCGTTCGGTGTTACAAACTCACCATCCATTTTCATGTGGCTTATGAACTCTATGTTCCTAGAGTTCCTAGTACAATTCATCATTGTACTCATTGATGATATCTCGATCTACTCAAAGTCATAGGAGTATCATGATGATCATCTTAGAATTGTCTTTCAGGTTCTTCAATGCCAACATCTCTATGATAATTTGTCCAAGTGTATGTTTTGGAAATAATAGGTGCATTTATTCATATATGTGGTGTATGAGTAGGGTGTGTAAGTGGACCCATCAAAATTGAGGCAATTAATTCTTGGACAACACCCAATAACATGGCATAGGTTAATAGATTCCTTAGCCTTGAAAGTTATTATCAAAGGTTTGTTTGGTATTTATCTTTAGTTTTAGCCCCATTGACAACATTGACCAAGAAATACTTGGATTTTTTGTGGATTGATCTATGCTAGGAAACATTCAGTTACCCAAAGGGGATGTTGGTTGGTGCTCTATTGTATTTGTTAACAGATGAGGGGGTGATGCTTGATGCGTTTTTTGACACTTATTATCTAGGTTTGGGATGAATATTGATGGAGCATTGGGATTTCATCTCTTATGGGTGTAGGTTGTTACATCTCCATGAGCATAAATCTCCCACCCATGATCCGAAGTTAGTAGTGGTAGTTTTTGCACTGATTTTATGGTGACATAACCTCATTGGGGATTGCTTTGTGGTCATAACAGATCTTAAGATCTTGAGGTATATATATTTACTTATCATGATCTTAACTCATTACTCCTGAGGATGATTGAGTTTCTTCAGAATTATGAGTTTGAGATCTCCTACATCTTGGGAAAAGGGAATATTGTGGCCGATTCTTTGAGTATAATGTCAGGGAAGGATGTGGGTTGGGATTCTAGGGATTATTAGAGAGAAATGGAGGAGTTGTAAGCCATAAACTTAGATACAAGGTTGGATAGAATTAAAGGCTATTTGATTGAGATGATAGTGAATTCTTATATGATGTAGATGGTGGAGGAGTCTCATTGGGGATACTCAAAAGTGAAGGATATTCATGATCATTTTGGCCATTGTGAAGCTCTAGAGGGATAGTCATAGGATGGTCAGAACTAGATGTTGTTTCATGGAAGGTTGTTTTTTCCGACAGTGATTCATGAGGAATTCCTTAATGAGTTTTATATCCCACCTTTGGTGGTACTTCGAGATGTTTTAAAGATGTACCATGGCCTAAGGATTCAATTTTTGTGGCTCTAGATGAAATGGGATGTGGTTGAGTTTGTGGCGAGGTGTTTATTTTTACAGTAGGTAAAGGCTGAGCATTATGTTCCCAGTGATTTTTTACAACCCTTGGATGTTCACGAGTGAAAATAGGATGACATATATAGGGAAATCATCCTAGGGTTACACCTACCTCAAGGTGGTTGTGATTCTATTAGGGTGATCATGAATCAGTTGATGAAATTATCTCAATTCTTAGCGATCAAGGAGTCGGGCATAGTGAATGATTTGGATGAGAAGTATGTGGATGTGGTGGTGCATTTTCATGGAGTTCTAAGTTGCATTGTATTAGATCAAGTCGCACATCTAATGTTATGAGTTTTTAGGGGATTACAACATGATTTTGGAACTTAGTTACATCTCATCCCTACTTTCCACCCTCATATAGATAAGCAGATAGATTGTACTATACATATTCTAGAGGATATGTTGCGTCTGTGTGTCCTAGACTTTGGTAGATCTTTTTTAAAACAATTTCCATTGGTTATGTTTCATAATAATAATTTCTATCACTCTTCCATCGGAATGGATCCATTTGAGGCATTGTAATGGTGACCATTTCTTTTTCTATTGTTCTAGATGAAGGGTTAGAGAGACATCACTTCTTTGTCCCGATGTGGTGTACAAAATGATAGAAAAATATCATCTTATTTTTTAGAGGATGAAAGATTCACAGGACCAGTATAAGTCTTATACCAATCATAGGAGGAGAACCATAGAGTTCGAGGTTAGGGACCACATATTCATGAATGGTTTCCCGTGATGAGGGAAATATGGATTTGGAAGAGGGAGTATGTTGTCTCCCATGTTTGTTGGCCCCTTTAAGCTATTGGGGTCAGTTGGTGAGGTGGTTTATCAATCGGTGTTTCCACCGTGGATGGATAGGATCCACGACATTTTATACATCTCCTAGATTCATTGATATCATCATGATGACTCCCTTGTCATTGAATGGGGAGAGTTGGATATCGAGGATGATGTGACATTTGTGAAGCGACTAGTTGAGATCTAAGATCACCAAGAGAAGGTGATTCATGGATGTAACATTCATTTGGATCATGTGTTTTAGAGATTTGTATCCTGGAGGAGATTACTTAAGAATTAGAGACATAGATTCATGCCCAATACTCGAAGTTGATTTGAGTTTTACTTTGCTATATTTTTTTTGTGATGTGATGTTTAGATCCTTATATTTTATGAGATTTCTTTTCCCCATTTTATAAGGTGTTATGTGTGATAAAGTCTTGACATATGGAAATGAGAAGAACTGATTCCTAATTTAGGTGCAATAACAATGATGTGCTTAAACTCATGCGGGTGATTCAGTACCAACTAGAGTGGATAATATATTGACATGGAGGATAGAATTCCCAGATTCATATGTTTAAGGAAGCATGGTTTGTTAGTTGAGACAATTGTTTGTATGGGATGTGTAGAGTTTGGATGGTTATGGTGGTGTGTCTATGTAATGATGTGGTTGTGTGAGATGTTTTGTGGCTGTTTTGGATGGTGGTAGCATTTGAGGAATGATGAGATCCTTGAGGGGTATCTCATGGGGTAGTTGCTCGAACCCCTTTCGTTATGGGATTGGTTTTGGATTCTCAAGGGAAAGAATAATTTTATTGGTAACTGATGTAATGGTCCTTGCCTTATCGACCTATTAATTTTACAGTTTTGGTATTTAGAGGTTTTTAGGGGAGGTTCTAGGAGTTTTCGAGGGAGTTTTTTTGTGTAGCAGAGCTGCTGTAGGAAATACACACTCTGTATTGTTTACATGACATGCAATGGTGGTTCAAGGCTTGTGGATCCCGATGGTTCAAGGCCAATTTGTGGGAAGAGGTGGAATCCATGAGATGGATTACACATTGTGTAAGTTTAATTCAAGACATTTAATAATTCAAGTCCAAGGTGACATGATTTTTAGTGAAACGTGGAAATTTTCAAAAAAAAAACCAAGGATTACATGCCGCTTCATGGTTACATGATGAGAAACTAGCAGGTTTCCAACTTTTAAGTTCTTTTCATTGATGAATTTAATTTCATTCAGTCACTCCATCTATCTTTATTTTGGTAGATCCCTAAGCACCTTGGTAGTATCTTCTATCCCTATTCCTCCAACATTGACCTATCTATTATTGTTGATCCCCATTTTCAATATATGTTAATCCATTAATTATTTGTGGTTAGTTTCCTTGTGTTCTTCTCTTGGGGATTTGTTGTAGTGATGTGGTTTTGTTTTGGGATGCGAGTTGGTTTGGGATTTAATGATCTTTGGGTGTGGTGTAGGTTGATCTATGGTTTCCCATGTGTGATTGTGGTTTGTGGGTGTTTCTTCTCTACCTTGCGGTGTGCAGGGAGTCAAAAAAGTTTCTTTGAGGTAGTCAATTCATTATCTCTCTTTATTATGTATCATGATAGATGGATTTTATTTTTTTACCTATGAGAATGGTTTTTCTAGCTTAATCAAAGATTGATATTTGGCTAATTGAAATTGAAATGGGAATAGGGAATGATTCTCATGCTTTTACAACTTTGAAACGATTGTTATGTTTTGATTGTACATGCTTGATGTCTTGTTTAAAATTGTGGCAGTTGGGTGATTTATTTGCATTGGATGATTTTTTTTACTACTATGTTTGTTTTTATTATTATTATATTGCCTTAAAAATATAACTTAGTAGAGCATTGAAATTGGGATAATGAAACTATTTCCCCATGATTTTGGCTTGTGTGATGACACCCCCAAAATAAAGTTAAATGTGATAAAATACCTTTTAATAAATCTATAAAATGGTCTTGTTGTGTTGTGATGTGTGGTCATGCATATGGAGTTGGTGATGCATGTTTCCTATAAAATGTGGGGATGATGGGTGAGATGTGGCCATGATTTTGGGTGGGGGTGAGGAGGTGGTAGTTTGGTTGTGCTTTTGGGGGTGTGAGGAGGTGGTTGTTTGGCTATGATTTTTGGGTGGTGAGGAGGTAGTTATTTGACCATGATTTTGAGGTGGAAAGGTGGTAGTTTGATAGCTGTGCTTTTGAGGGTAGTGAGGTTGTTGATGTTTGGCTGTTATTTTATGGAGGATAGGTGATGGTATGATTGGGATGATGCGCTATTTGAGATATGTGGTTACATTGTGATAGATTCCCAAGGAGTAATGGAATAAATAATTGTTTGATAATGATTGAAATGGATGGGGTTTGGTTTGGTTAATGGAATTTTAATGGATTATGAATGAATAATAATGATCGTAATTATTAAATGTGTTTAATGAAAAAAAAATTTTGTTTATGGCTTGTTGTATAGTTTTATGATTTTAGAGGTGTCAACTAAAGTGGTGATGTTGTGAGTTTGTTAGTGTTTGGTTTTTAATCCATAGGTTGGGATTCTATGTGTGGATATATGAATATAATTAAATATTCTTTGTTATTTTTATACACACACCACCCACATAAATCACTATGTACCGACAACCACATAGTCACAAAGGGGTTTTTCCCTGATATCCAGTGTGGAAGACAGATGACTGGGTACTCGCTCTTTCCCACTCTCTCTTCCAGGTGAGGTAGGCTTTGTAAAAGCTATAATTTCCAGAGGTCTGATAGTGCACTAGTTGGTGGTTGTGATATTTGAGATGTCTTCAGGTGAGTTGTGATGTGGATGTGCTTGTGGGGAGTTGAGCCCAGGTGTCTTTGGGTAAGATGTGACATAGCCCTGGTGTCTATAAGTAGGATGATATGGGATGAGGTGTATTATGGTGGGGTTCATGCATGGTAGGAGGATGGAACTAAGTGATTCCCTTCATATTCATGATACCCTACAACTCTAGTTATAGTTGTGAATGTGTGATGGCCCAAGTTTTTTTGGGAAAGACGTGATGTGGCCTTTCTCATGGGGTAGCGATCCTAGGTTTTTATGGGCATGATGTGATGTGATTGTGCTTGTTGGGATGTGTGGTACCTAGAAGCGATGTGATCTCTAGGACTATGAAATTGAGGTGTGAGAGATGCATACTAGCTTTAAAGTGGAGGAGTGTACCCTTTATTGATGTGAATCGTGTTATATTATATTACTTGGATTGCGTTATTTTTTTAGGGTGCCTTGGTAAGGTTGTATTTAGTTTGTATACCTGTATAAGTGATGTTTGGTTCTGATGTTTTCTTACCAGTTTTTTAGTATGATTCAATCACATGTGCATGAGACACATTGGTTTTCTTACAGTGTATACATGTATGCTCAACCTACATTTATAAAATTATTTTTGGGGTTCTGGAAGGATTTCGTGAACCATGCTAGACATTACTAGCTTAGACCATGGATAGTTGTTGTGTTGTTGCATTAGCTTCTCTTTTGGTTATTTTACTTTGGAGACTTTTATCTGTATCATTATTATTTGTACATGAATTATGGGATGGTTTTGATTTATTTTATATTATTCCATGTATTTCTTTGTAGATGATTCATCTTATCTCCCAATCCTACATTATTATAGATGGAAATGCATCCCATTTCATGATATTTTTATACCCTTGGTGCTAGTGGCCAACCTAGGTATTACTGGAGATAGGAATCAGGGGTCATTATCTCTCTCCCCTCATTGCAGTATCATTAGTGGGTGGGTGTCATGACATATATTACTTTAAGGGGTTTGAAAAACACTATGGAGATTCCATTTCGGGAAATTATGTTATAGAAATCAATTATTATATTTTAAAGGGTATATGATACCAAATGTATACTATACAAATGATATAAATATATAAGAGTTTAAAATAGAGGAAAAAATATATTAGGCTTTTAGTTTTTACTAGTGTAATGAATAAAATGGTTTTTGAATCATGACTATGAAGAGGGTTTCTAAATAATGGAGTTGAATATAAAGAAAAATATACTGCTCATATGGATCTATACAAAAGATGTGTATTTTAATCTTATTTCTATTATATAATTAGGGAATTTACTTTCCTACAAATAGTTTTTATAAATAATTTGAGATTAAGAATTTATTACACCTGGTTTATGATTCATTAGATTCTATAACATTTTTGAAAAGATGTTAAATTTAAATGGAGTTTTATTTATGATAAATGATTTTATCTACATATTTATTAAAATATGATGGATGTGATCCCATCATATAGTAGAATATTTTTAAGAATAAAATATTATTTTTAGAATAATTTTGACACCTTGGTTTTTATTTTAATTCATTGATCTAGTTTACTAATGGGTCTCGGATTTTCTCATGGGAACCAGGTCTGACAGGTATAAATTTTTTGAGGAAATTTTCTATATATTTTTTGTCTTGATTTTTTTACTTGGGTTTTCCTTGTGTTTTTTGAGAAAAATGGAAAATTTATTCCTACATCTTGTGGATCACGGTCGATGCACGGTTAAAAGAAATCGTGTGCCCCTGCCCAAGAAATTATGTGGTTGGTGGTGGTTTTCGAGTACTATCTACTGCATGATATGTGCACAATCAGTCAAGCATTCTAGGATAATATAGTGGTAGGTGACTCTTGGATTGTGAGGGGCACATGGGAGCTACAGAATTGGGAAAATCATGTGGTAAAATCATGCTCAATGTCTAGGTCATTAAAAATATAAAAATTCTGGTTACGTCCTCTCAAGATTTTACCCCAAATCCACCCTTTCTCGCCCCATTTGAGTTCTCCAATCGTAGGCACCATTCCCCCTCTTTCTCTTGGATTCCTTTGAATCCCTAACTTTAGTGGTTTTGTGTGGATCTTTCTAGAAAACCCAAAGTATGTGGTTCTGCTCCTTGATTCTTCCTTTCTCTAGGGTTTCTCCTCATCTTCTTTGGATTTTTTTTCTCCAGCGGGTTGGGTGACCAATGTAGGGTTGAATCTTGTTTATAAGGGTTCAATCATGATTATTTTCATTAGATATTTCCTTTCTAAGGTATTTTGGTGATGTGGTTGTGTTTCCTCGCCAATTTATGGATGATTCCAAGATTTTGGTAGGTGGTTCTATGATTTAGCATTTTTTTAATGATTCTAGATTCCCTTATTGAGTTTATAAAAATGTTCTATGATTTATTTGGGTGGTGAAAAATATTTTTTGGAAATATTTTGACAAGAATATATGATGAAAGTTTATTTTCTAAAGGAAATGGTCACAATTTATTTTGTGACTTGTTGTGAGACTCCTTGGTAATGTTTCATAAATTGTTTTAAGGATGCAAAATGTGTTTTCAAATAAACATGATATTTGAATGTATTTGAAAGTGATTTTTCAAAGGAAATGAATTTTTATGGAAATATTGATTATTTTTTGTGTACTTTTAATTTTAATTGTGAATTATATAATATTTGGAAGCATATTTTAATGTGAAACTTGTTGATTTGTGGGTTTAAAAGGGGATTGGCCCATGGAAAGGATTAAATTGATTATGTATTATCCTTATAATGATTCCTAATGAGTTTCACGAAATAAAAAAGTAGAGAAAATGTGATTTTAAATAGATTTTGTGTTTGTAAAATAGATAGGGGTTTGTTTATGGTAAATGGTTATTTGCTTATTTGCTTGTAATTCCTAGCATTGATTTTTGAATGTGGTGATTTTTGTGATATGTGAAATGGTATTGAAAATAAAGGGACTCCCATGCATCTAGTTCGGATGACCAGATCTAGTACGCTATTGTTTTAGAATTGGAAATCCCTGATTCTTCAAGAATATTGAAATGAGTTGACTCCGAAGTGGCTATGCCCAGACTAACATAGAATGATAACTAATTACTACACGAACTAAGCATGTATTATGATCAGATACAACTAGGTCCATGGGGCCTCCCCCTCTTAGTGGATCGTTCATGAGAATGTCATTGGTTGTGGTTTCTATACCACATTTCACTATGGTACGAAGTTCTAATGTCTGGATGTAGATTACCATTATTTATTTACCCATAAAACATTGTTATGGAATGAAACTTATCTGATGTGGTTCCATCCATCGGCATACAGTATAACATGATTGTAGTTCATTTTAAATCATGTTATATTAGTAAAATTTTTCTTCAGAAATGTTACCCTTAAAAGTGTTGTGCTGAAAATGTTTTTTCGTAAAATGTTTTCTTAAGTGTGTTTCAATGGATTTTACATAAATTATCATAATAAATCTTCTTCTAATGATGTATCATGGAGTCCTTTCATTTGTGTGGAATCCTACTGGGATTCGGATCACACCATACATACACCATTTGGTGTATGTGCTCTTTATCATGTATGACCCATGTAAAGGAAAGATGATTCATGGAGATGTCGATTATTTAGGTTTCTAGTGTTCCGCATGTTTCAGGTATTGGTGGTTACGGATTGAGGGTGATTCCCCTCATGTTTCATGAAAGTTTTGGGGAAATTATTTCCTTTCCTTTGTAGTATTTTGGTTTTTGGTTAAAATTGTAAAAGATTTAATCTAAAAATTGTTATGTCTCATTTGGGTTTGGTTATTTATTATTGAGATTATTATTCATGTTGGTTAATTATGCATATATAAATGGGTGAAATCATTCCCAGATATTTTTTTGATACTTGGGAACTAGTTTCTAGAATACGGGGTTCAAGAACGGCCTTCAAGCCATACTGAAGTCCGAGATTAGTGTCGGGTTAGATGGATCTCTTGATTAGTTCATGAAAAAATGGTATTAAAGCAGGTAATAGTCTTTTAGGTCATGTTATCTATGGAAGAGTCTGGGTAGACCAAATATAGGATTGTTGAGGCTTGAGGTTCTAGTTACAAGTAGGGTTCCATGATATCATACATCATGACGAGACTTAAGTTTCAATGTGAAGTCATGTTCTATTTGGATTATTTGGTTCTTACGGATTATTTGTGTTTGAAAAATGAAAAGAGAGTTGGGTTAATGGTCTCTGTGAGCTTATAGGGCCTGGAATGTTATGTGATGCTGCGGACATGGTCCTAGGACACTCTATGTAATGATGGTGTGATTGGCATATGGCCTCCAAACATATGGCCAAGTCACTCATTGAAACTAATTTCTCTTTATGAATTGTTTTGAACTCCTTGATTTGGAAAATTGTTTGAGAACCATTATCTTGGGAATTGTGAAAATAAGATTTTTTTTTCAGAGTCCAATTTTTTTGGTTTTGTAAAGATGGAAAATGAGATTTTGAAATCATTTTTAAGAAATATTTGGAAAGTGGATTTTTTTATGGAATGGTCCTTATATAAAATGGGGATGATTTTAACCAAATTGGACTTTTATGATTGAAATATGGGTGTTTTTGAAATGTTTTATTTGAGAAACAAGAATTAATTTTGAAAAAGGTTCCGGAAACTTAATTTAAATGAGAATAAATGAGTTTTTAATCAAATCAGATTTGGTGGAATGAGTTTTCTTATGTTTATAAAAATGTTTTGAAATGGGATGAATTAGTTTTTTGGTTGGAATCTTTGATATTTTATTTTGATAAAGAATTAAATGGTTGGTTTGTTCATTTTGAAAATGTTTTATAATTTTTTTTTAATGGGTTCTTTGGAAAAAATGATTTGGGATTCCTTTCTGTTAGTTTACCCTTGTTTTTTGTGAATGGTTGTAGTGAATTCCACTCAATGGATCTACCTTGATTGAGTTATTAATCTTTTTATTTTCAAGTGCATTCCCCCTAAAATTTTTTATAGACATTCTCGTGCAGCTAAAAATGGTTTATCATTAGCAGACCCTCCAGTTGATCAACCCTTGTAACTCCTTATCGCATTTTGAAAGTTGAATCCTCCCATATTTTATGTTCATGTGAATCCTCTTGAAGTGGAAGAGTGGATCTGGGAAATTGAAATAAATTTTAGATTCCTTGACATGTTTGAGTTGTAAAAGGTGAAGTTGGAAACCACTATGATTGATGGTTCGGCCCAGAAATGGTGAAGGAATTCCAGTGAAGATAATTGAAAGCATCATGAGGATTTTGGTGTAAGCCAGAATGTTAAAAGTCATCTAGACCTTCATCAGTCTCTTTTAAGTGAGGGATCTTGAAGTTCCATCAGTGTGGAAAGTATGTTCATAATAATCCATTGTTTTTCATTTTCAAAAATAGTGTGTTTTTTGGGGCTTAGTTTAATGTATATTTCATTGTAATGATTATTTGTTGATAATGGACATGTCTAGTGGCGTTTTTGGGGTGCTTCATTTTTATTAAAATGAAAAAGTGGATGTTGTGGAAACTTTTTGGAACTTCTTTGTTAATGGAATCATGTTTCTCTTTTGACTATTCCAAATATTTCTATTTTAAATGGATATTTATTACATGGGAATCTTATTTCTATTGTTTCTCTTTCAAAGTGGAAGAGATGATACATTTGAATCTTTTAATTCCTTATCCCAATGAAGTAATATGTTGATTCGATGTGAGTACAATGGTGAGTGGTTTTATTTTGGTTTCAACTAGAATGTTGTGTGGTCTCTCATGAAACCAAATGAAAGTTTTCTGATAGGTAATTGTTAGCTTCTGGCTGTGAAGTAGGAGATGCTTCCAACATTAATTCTTTAGCCATAGGCCCCAAACTGAAGCTTACACATATTCACGAACCACAATAGTGTGAGGGACCATGCTATAGCTTTAGACTTCATCATTGTAAATTGAGATAGTTTATGCTTTTTATGTAGTTGTTTTGTCCTAAATGGACCAATTTTGTTAGAAGAGATATGGAGGCCTAATTTTATCATTTCGGCCCACATTGTTTGAAATAACCTATTTTATTTTGAGGAGATAGGGTGGTCTCATGGCATTTAAATTTTAGTTATTGATATTTCTAGATGTGGATACCTAGTTGGTTATCCCTATGTTATTGGCCTGTATAAATTGGATTTGGTTATGGCCCGTCTAATGGGTGGGTGTTTCCTTCGTCATGTTTTATACACCTGGGGGAGGGTTTTGTCGGACCATGTTTATATATCTTTTTTTTTGGTAATGTTTGTTGGTTCTTATATTCGGGAGAACCACTGAAAGTCTCATTGAGATTTTATCTCATGTAAGTCAGTGGTAGTTTATTTTAAATGGTGGGGAGACTGTTTGGGCCTTCCTATAGTGATAATTCTATTTAGTTTATGGTTTTATCTTGGAATTGTGTTGTCTCATTGGATTTATATAATATTTAGTCCCTCCCCTGAGTATTTTTTGGGGTGGGAGTGTTCCTACCATTTTTTTGAAGAATGTTTTTGAAGTAATTTCTTGAGAAGTGGTTTGGGTTTCTCAATTCATTGCAGGTAAGAGGTGTGAGTTTCATTTAGTAATGTATGTAGTGATATTGGATTGAGAGTTGGACTATATAGTTTTGAGGATTCCTTTTCTTTTTATCGATCATTTTGATTTATTGTTTCTTTCTGGGGTTAGAAGCCATATGGTGGGGGTCCATTCTAGCCTCCCAAGTTTAAACTTACAAACAACGTTTTCTGTTTGGGGGTGTTCATGTTTTCTTCATGTTAGTTATTTTGGGGAATATACATGATCTATGGAGGAGTATCATTTTTTTGGACTAAGATTTTTGTTTCTTTTGGGGGTTGTAAAGTGTTATAGTGAGGATAATTGTCACACCCTCGTTTTTATTTTAAATATTGGATTTAGTTAAATTTTGGGTCTCAATTTTTCTCTCTGGAACCAGGTGTAATGGGTCAAATTTTTTGATGAAATTTTATATTTATTTTTTTTCTATATTTCCCCCTTGGGGTTTTCTTATGTTTTTGGAGAAAAATGGAAAACATGGTCCCTATAGTATGTGTTTCATGGTAGGAAAGCAGTTAAGGAAAACATGCACCCCTACCCATGTAACTGTGTGCCCCTTCCCAGGTAACTGTGTAATAGGTGGTGGTTTTCAGGAAGTATCTACCATAATATTTTTTCATGTTAATTCCAGTTGTGTAGGCTAACCATGCAGTATTTTACTCTTGGATAGTGAGTGGTGCACGATTTCCACATGGTTTGGAAAACCGTACAGGAAAATCATGTGTGATGTTAAGGTCAATAAAAATTTGAAAATTCAAATTTTGGTCTCTTAGGATTTAACCTCAAATTCACCCTTTCTCACCCCATTAGATATCTCTAACCCTTGGTGTCTCCTTCTCTTCCTATTGGCTCCCTTAGGATCCCTTCCTTTTGTAGATTTGAAGTGGATCCTTCAAGAAAACCCCAAGTAAGTGTTTGTCCTCCTTGAATCATCTTTTTTTCTCTAGGGTTTCTCCACTTCTTTGGGTTTTTGTTGTCCAGAGGGTTGGGTGAGACATTTAGGGTTTAATCATGTTTATTAGGGTTCAATATTGATGTTTTTTGTTAAATATTTTCTTTCTAGGGTCTTATGGTGGTGCAATTGGGGTTTCACACCAATTTCTGAATGCTTCCAAGACAAAGGTAGGTGTTTCCATGCTTTATAATTTTTATATGATTCTATATTGATTTATGGAGTTTATAAATATGTTCTATGATTTATTTGGGAGGTGATAAATATGTTTTGGAAATATTTTGACCTAAATATTTGATGGAAATAGATTTTCAAAAGTGAATGGTCAGGTCTTCTTTTGTTCCTTGTTGTGAGGATCCTTGAGAGTTCTTTATTAATAGTTTAAATGATGAAAAATGTGTTTTCAAAGTCACTTGAGGTGAGAATATAATTTAAAGAGATTTTTTTAAAGGAAATGATTTTTTATGGAAATATTACACCTTTTTCATGTACTTTTATTTTGACTTTTGAATTGTATAATGTTGGGAAGAATTTTTTAAAGTGAAATTGGTTTATGTGTATATTAAATAGGGTCTTGGACTATATAAATGGTTAAATTGATTATTTATTTTACTTTTAATGTTTCCAAATGAGTTTAATGGATTGTGAATGTAGTGAAAAACATGTTTTATATGTTTTCTTTGTGTTTAAAATGGAAAGGAATTTGTTTATGGAATTTGGTGATTTCATTATGTGCTTGTAATGCATGGAATTAATTTTTGAATGTTGTAATTAGTGTGATATGTGAAATGTTATTGAGAATAAAGGTAATCTCAGGTATCTATATGGGATGAATAGATCTAGTACACTATTTTTTAGGAAGTGGAAATACTATATTATTCTAGTGGATTGACACTAGTTGACTCAGAAGTGGTAACACCCATACTCAATTATCAAGATTGAATATTACAACACTAATTAGACATATATTATGATCAGATACCACTTGGCCCCTGGGTTGTCCCCTCCTTGTGGAACTTGTACAATAATGCTAATGGTTTTGGTTTCTATACCACGTTTCACTGTGCGATGAGGTTCTAGTGTCTCACTTGAGCTGGATTACCCTTAGAGATTTTCCCATGGGTATCTCTTATGACATGAGACTTATGTGATGTGGTTACATCCATCGGCATATAATGGACCTTGACTTTATTTTATTTTAAAGGATGTTTATCTTATTAAATTTTTATTTTTGAAATGTTACCCTTAAATTTTTTCTTCTAAAAATGGATTTTCTTTAATTTATTTTCTTAAAAATGTTTGAAAGGATTTTACATGAATAATCATGTAAAAATGTATTCTAATGTTGTAGTATGTAGTCCTTTATTTTGGGTGGAATCCTACTAGGATTTTGGACCACACCCTACATACACCTTTGGGTGTATGTAGTCTTTGTTATGTATGACCCATGTAAAGGCAAGATGATTTGTGGAGATATCGGAGATTCAGGTTGCTAGTGTTCTACATGTTACCAATCATGGTTGTGGTGGCATGAGGGTGATTCCCCTCATGTTGCATGAAGGTTTTTGGTATGTTTTTTGTTTTATATTCCTTTGTAGTATTTTAGTTTTTGGTTAAAATTAAAAAACCATTAATCTAAAAATTGTTGTGCCTCATTTTTATTTGGTTATTTATTATTGATATTCTTATTATCGTTGGTTAATTATCTAGATCTAAATTGGTGAAATAATTCCCAAATATTTTGTTTATACCTAAGCACTAGTTTCCATCCCATGGGGACTGAGAATTCCCTTCAGAACATGCCTTGGTCCAGGTTGGGTGTTGTGTTATATGTCACATAGACTTAGTTTGTTAAAAAATTGTATCAGATCCCGTAACACTCTTTTGTGTCACGATATCTAGGGAAGTGTCTAGGTAGACCAGAGCTAGGTTCTTTAGGGCTTGAGATTCTGGTTTCAAGTAGGGTGTCTGGCCAGCATACCTCATGAATGGACATTATTTTCCATGGGAAGTCATGTTTTATTTGGTTTATATGGTTATTGTGGGTTTTTTTTATTGTGAAACTAAAAGAGTGTTGGGTCAAAGGTCTTTGTGAGCCCTCAGGGCCAGGAAAGTATGTGGAGTTGGGGAAATGGTCCTAGAACACTCTCTGTGATGATGGTGAGATTGGTTTATGGGCACCATATATATGGGAAAGTCACCCATCAACACTTGTTTTCCTATATTAATTATTTTGAACTCCTTTATTATAAAAAATATTTGAGAAGCCTTGTCTTTGGAATGGTGAAAATTGGTTTTTTTAAGTGAAAATGGTTTGGTTTTGGAAATATGGAAGATATGTTTTTGGAATCATTTCTAATAAATCCTTGGAAAGTGTATTTTTTATGGAATGGTCATTATATAAAATTTGTATGATTTTAATGAAATTTTACTTTTATGATAGAAATATCGGTGGTGTTGAAATGGTTTGTTTTAATGAAAAAAAATTGATTTTGAAAAGGGTTTTGGAAACTTTTATTAAATTACAATAAATGAGTATTTAATAAAATAATATTTGGTGGAATGAATTTTTTTGTTGCTGAAAATGTTTTGAAATGGGATGAATTGTATTTTTTGATGGAATCCATGGGATTTTAGTTTGATAAATAATGAAATGGTTGGTGTGTGGATTTTGAAAATGTATTTGACTTGGTGGTTAGTGGGTTCTTTTAAAAAAAATTGGAATACTTTGGGTTAGTTCCCCTTGTGTTTGTTGTATAGTTGTGGTGAATTCTATTAGATGGATTAGCATTGATTGAGTTATTCATCTCCTTTTTTCCAGGTGAATTCTCCCACATTGTTTTGAAAGAAATTGTGGTGCAATTATGAATGGTTTACCATTAGTGGAACCACTAGTTGATCAATCTGTGGAACTCCTTCTCGAGTTTCAGAAGCAGAATCCCCACATATTTTATGATCATGCGAATCCTATTGAAGTGAAAGAGTGGATGTGGGAAATTTAAAGAAAATTTAATTTCTATGAGATGTTTGAGTCATTGAAGGTGAAGTTTACCACCTCTATGTTTTATGGTTCATCCGGAAAATGGTTAAGAGAATTCCAATGAGAAGAGTGGAATGTGGCCAAAATATATTGGTGCATGACGCAATGTTAAAATCCATATATACCTTAAATAGTCTCTCATACGAGAGAGATCATGTTGTGCCATTGATTTGGAATTTTTGGTCATAAGAATCCATATTATTCATTTTCAGACATAGTTTGTTGTTTGAGGCTCGGTATAATCTACCTTTTTTATAATTCTTCTATGTTAGTAATGGCCAATTTTAGTGGAGTTTATAGGTGTTGTATTTTCTTTAAAAATGAAAAAGTGGATTCTGTGGAATCTTTTGGGATTTTTTTGTTAATGGAAGTTTTTTTTTACAATTCCAAATATTTCCATTTAAATCGGAGATATATTCCATGGGAATATTATTTCTGTTGTTTCATATTCAAAGTGTAAGATGATGATGCATGTTCATCTTATAAGTCCTTGTCCTGGTGAATTTCCATGATTAGGTGAAGTTAGTTCCATGGTGTGTTGTGTTATTTTGGTTTCACCAGTAATTTTGTGTGGTTTCTCATGAAACCAAATAAATTGTTCTAATTGGGAATTGTTATCTTCTATCTGTGAGGTAGGAGATGCATCAAACATCATGTCTCTTTTTTTGATAATCCCTAGAGTTAAGCTCTTATATAGTCAACAAAATCCATAGTGTGAGGTACCATGGTCTAGATTTTTGTCTTTAGCACAGGAAATAGAGATAGTTTAATAATTTTGTTTAGCTATTTCATCTTGAATTTTCCAATTTTGTGAGAAGAGAAATGGTGGCTTTATTTTCTCATTTCAGTACTTGTGGTTTGAAAGATCCTAATTGATTACAAAGATACAGGGTGGTATCAAATCATTTAAAATATTTTGATTGAGCTTTCTGGGTGTGGATCCCTATTTGGTTATCCCTATACAGTTGGCCTTCATGAATTGGTTTTGGTTATTTCCTATCTAATGGGTGGGTGTTTCCCTTATCATGTTTTTTACCCTTGGTGAAGGGGTTTATTAGATCATGTTTATTGTTCTATGCAAGTTGGTTAAGTTGGTTGTTTCTTATTTTGGGGAGACACACCATGGGTGTTGTTGAATTTTATTCTAGAGTAACTCTATGGTAGTTCGTTTTTAATGATGGGGAGCCCATTAGGGCCTCCCCATAGTGATACTTCCATTTATTTTATGGTGTTGGCATGAAAGAGGAAAATCTCATTCGATCTATCTAATCTCGAGTCCATCCCTTGATTAAGAATTGGGGTAGAAGTGTTCCAACTTATTTTATTGAAGTAAGTTTGTGAAGTTATTTCTTGATATGTGGTTTGGGTTTGTTTTTTCATTGCAAGTAAGAGGTATGAGTTTCAATTGGTAATGTATTAAATGATATTATCTTGAGATATTGGATTATATAGTGGTGAAGATTCCTTTTCTTTTGATCAATCAACTCGAGGCGTTGTAGATTTATAAAAGTAGAAGGCGTATAGTGGGGAGTCCATTCTGGACTCCCAAGTTCAAACTTGTGAACCTCTTTTTCTATTCATGATGTTTTTGTTTTCTTTTAATATGATGTTTGTTGGGAATCTCATTAAGCCATGAAGGAGTATCAGTTTTTTTTCATACCAAGCCTTGTTATGGATTGCTGAGGGAGAAAAGCATTATGGGGGGGAGAATTGTCACACCAAGGTTTTTTTTGATTCATAGAGCCAGTTCATTTGTGGGTCTTAGTTATTATCTTGAGAACTAGGTGCAATGGGTATAAATTTTTGAGGTAATTTTCTCTTTATTTTTAGTCTATCATTTTCACCTTGTGGTTTCCTTGTGTTCTTGGAGAAAAATGGAAAATTTGGGCCCTACAGCATGTGGTTCATGGTTGGTTCATGGTTAAGGGAAACCATGCACCCCTACCTAGGTAACTATGTAGTAGGTGTTTGTTTTTAGGCAGTAGCTACCACATGGATTATGCATGGTAAGTCAAGTCATGCAGGCTAACCATGCGGTAGTTGCTTCTTGGAAAGTCTGGGTGAAACATTTACCACACGGTTTGTAAAAACCAATCACGATGTCTAGGTCAATAAAAATATAAAAATTGTGTTTGTGTCCTCTCAATATTTAACCCCAAATCAACCCTTTCTCTACCCATTCGAGCTCTCCAACCCTAGGCGCCTCCCCCTCTTACTCTGGGCTCCCTTCCTTTGTTGGATTTTTTTCTAGATCCTTTCAGAAAACCCCATGTAAGTGGTTATCCTCCTTGATTTCTCATCTTCTCTAGGTTTTTCCTCTTTATCTTTGTGGTTTTATTGTCCAGTTTTTTGGGTGAACCATGTAGGGTTGAATCTTGTTTATTAGGGTTTAATTGTGATTTTTTTGATTAAATATTTCCTTGATAGGGTCTTGTGGTGGTTCAATTGTGGAATCACACCAATTTTTGGATTCCTCCAAGAATGAGGTTGGTGGTTCCAAGATTTATCATTTTTAGAAGATTCTAGATTACTTACATGAGTTTAAAAATATATTCTATGATTGGTTTTGGTGGTGTGAAATATGTTTTGGAAATATTTTCACATCAATATATGATGAATGTGGATTTTATAAAGGGAATGATTATGTTTTCTTACGTTCCTTATTGTGAGGCTCCTTGAAAGTGTTTTATAAATTTTTTGAAATATGGAAAATTCATTTTCAATTTCCATTGAGGTGATAATGTATTTTAAAGTGATTCTTCAAAGGAAATGGATATTTATGGAAATATGGATTCTTTGTTGTGCACTTTTAATTTTAATTGTGACTTTTATAATATTGGGAAGCTTGTTTTACAGTGAAATTGGTTTATATGTGGATTTAAAAGGGTCTTGACCCTTGTAAATGGTGAAATTTATTGTTATTTTTTTTTATAATATTTCAAAATAAGTTTCATGGATTGTGAAAGTAGTAGGAAATGTTTTTTTAAATAGATTTTGTGTGTGTAAAATGGAAATGGGTTTTTTATGGAAAATGGTGGATTCTTTGTGTGCTTGTAATTCTCAGAATTGATTTTTGATTGGGGTGATTTGTGTGATATATGAAACAGTATTGATCACAAAGGGGAACAAGGGTATCTATGTGGGATGACTCAATCTATTATGTTAGTATTTTAG
The DNA here is from genome assembly GCA_963277665.1 of Viscum album. NCBI lineage: Eukaryota > Viridiplantae > Streptophyta > Magnoliopsida > Santalales > Viscaceae > Viscum > Viscum album. The sequence goes on along the minus strand of OY728147.1, from coordinate 1,024,763,377 downwards.
AAGTGGAAAGCTTGTATTGTTCTCGTGGATTCACACTAGTTGGCCCAGAAGTTGAAATTCTCGGACTCACTTAGCATGATTGAAAATTTAAACACTAACTAAAAATGTATTAAGATTGGAGACTACTAGGCCCATGGGGTGACCCCTCCTAGTGTCTCTTGCATGAGAATGATGATGGTTGTGTTTCTATACCATGTTTCACTAAGGTATGAGGTTCTAGTGTCACACTCGAGCTAGATTAACCTTAAAGATTTACCCATGGGTATCTATTGTGACATGAGACTTATGAGATGTAGTTCCATCCAGATTCATATAGTGGAACTTCAATATATTTCATATTAAAGAAATTTTGTCCTTGTAAAAGTTTCCTTTTGAAATGTTAGCCTTAAAAGTGTTGTGATGAAAATGGATTTGCTTAAAATGTTCTCTTAAGAATGTTTCAAAGGATTTTACATAAATAATCACATAAAATTGTCTTTAATTCTGTATCATGGAGTTATTTTGGGTGGAATCCTACTAAGATTTGGATCACACCCTACATATACCTTTGGGAGTTTGTAGAATTAGTTATGTATGACTTTGGAAAAGGCAATATGATTCATGGATATGTCGGTGGTTTGGGTTTCTATTTTCCACATACATTAGGTATTAGTGGTGGTGGATTGAGGGTGATTACCCTCACAATGAACTTTGGTTTTTGGTTAGTTTTTTTTCATTCCTTTGTAGTATTTTTTTGTTTTAAATTTTAAAACCTTAAATTAGAAAATTGTTGTGAATGGTTTGGATTAGGTTATTTATTATTGAGATGATTATTCCTTTTGGTAAATTATGCTTATCTAAATTGGTGAAATCATTAAAAAGTGATTTTTTGATAATTGGGAACTTGTTTCCATACAATGGGTATTGGAAACATCCTTTAGGCCATGCCACATACTATGTCAGGTGTTGGGTCAGATGGCACTCCGTTTTGGTTCATGAAAATAAATCACCAAACACATAGAATAGTGTATATGACATGGAAAAAATATTTATTTTGTTTAATATTCCCCCTAAGTGGAAATTAGTGTTATTTCTTAAATATAAAATAGGTATGATTATTATCATGGTTTTATTGGATATGATGGGAGAGGATTTATCCTATAAGGACAACCATAAAAAACTAGACCAAAATTAATGAAAGTGAAACAAACTTAATGAAATGAACCTATGAACCATCATCCAAATCTTGGAATAAAAATAGCTCCCAAATCACCATGTTCCTACAACCTTCTTTTAGAAAATTCAAACAACACCAACCAAAAAAACAAAGAAATAAATGTAAGGAAAATAACAACACAAGAGATTATGTGGTTCAATATTAAACCCTAATCCATAGTGAAATGGTTTTTTTACTTTTATTCATCAGGAAAAAAGGTATGATTACAATACCAAACATTATTAATTTCAAGTGATAAAAACTCCTTTAATAAAACACCCCAGTTGGTGCTTCTGTTTGTAGCCACCATCCAATTTTCTAGAGATAATTCTTGAATCAACTAATATCCTTGATAAATAATCAATTTATCCGAGTATCTCCAATGCCTCAACATTACCTCCCATTTAACATTGTTATATTTCATATATACAATAATGTTTCCTCTAATATGAGAGACCTATTTCTGATAGTACTATTTGAAACAACTCCATTGGAACTTATGATAGTGTAAGAAAAGTTATGGAATGAACCCATGCTCCAATGTCTAGAACATAATTGAAAAAAACTCCAAAATCACCATAGTAGTACCTTATTATTTTGAAAAATGAAAACATGACCTATGGAAAACAAAAAGTAATAAGAACATGGAATAAACCAACACATGTGATTATATGGTTCAGGATTTCACCCTATTCCATGAAAAAAATTGCATTACTTTTATTCATAGGAAATTTTGGATGAATATATGATCAAACATTTTTTCCTCTAAATAAAAGTAAATTTTAATTTCCCCATGGATTAAGGAGCATGACTGAACCGCATAATCTCTTATGTTTTTCCTCATGTTTCTTTCTTTATTATTTATATTTTTATTTATTTCATTTTCTCAAATATGGGTATAAAAACATGATGATTTGTGATCAGTTTGTCTTTCATGTTCTAGATTCTAGTTCTTGGGTTCTTTGAGTAACTTTTCTTATGCTTTCATATATTTCGATAGAGTTGTTTTTAATGGCCATATTATAAACAGGATTATCCTATTGTACCCAATAATTGGTATTAGAGTCAGGTTGTAGTGCATATGGTGGGTGGTTTATCAAGACTTGGTAGTTGAGCTTCGTTGGAATACTAGTGAGGTTTCCCTTGGTATAGTGGTTGTTGAATTCCTATAAGGTGTTACCAGTGTATATAGTGGTATTAAAGAGTTTTATTTTTTCATAAGAATTTTCAATATCATTATTATTCTAGTGGAGTATTCTGTTCATCAAGGTGGCATAGTTGGAACTTGGTGGTGGTAATTTATGAAGACTTCAATGGATAGTCATGATCCCTACATTAATTAGAGTTAGTGGAGTTCTATCTGTAGAAGATAAGGAGTGCATGAGTTATCGTTTGAATGATTTTTATATGGTGGAAGCAAATGACTTTGAAGGATACTGGCGTTTCTACTCCTAGATAGTTTTTATGTTCTTTTGGATGGTGAGTTAGATTGAAGAGAGTTTTTTTGAAAAATGGACTCCATGATTCCATGTATAGGGATGTTCTAGATGTTTTAATACTAGATGATTTAGGTTTCTAGAATATGGATTAAATGGTAATGTTAAAGGGTTCACTCAAGTTTTTTTGGTGATGAGTTGATGAAATTTGGATGGTTCCCCTTTTTGATGGATATTATTACAAAGGGAAGAAAGGGATATTGCATTAGTATAACTGGGACCATAAGGTCATTTATGAAAGGTATCTTCTAGAGGATTCATAATTCTCATAATTAAAGGGGCTAGCTATCAATGTTATCAAGGATTTTTTGACCTAATTCTAATTAAGGAGAAGCAACTCGGGGGGCTCATCGAATGACATAAAAGAGGGAGTAGGTGAAATTTTATGAAGAACGTGAGGATTAAATGGATTTTTTTGAAAGAGGAATAGATGGAAGTTGTGAAACATAGTCATGATTTATCATAATATCTTTTCAATGTTCAGTAGAAAGTGTAGGTTTCTATACTGAAATTTGAGGAAAGTGTGGGATTCATGCATGGGGATCATGGTTGGGGGGAAATTTTAAAGAAGTGTGCCTTTTGGAAGTATTGGGATATCAATAATTTATTATTGATCACTTATGTTGGAGTATGGGTGAAAACCCTTGGTTTCCAGAAGGATTTATAGGAATCCATTTCAAGGAGTACATAGATTGCATGAAGTGTAGTCCTCATAAGTATATAGAGGTATCCTTTTTCTAAAAGGAGAAAGCATCTTGGATCAAAATATTCCAATTCCAATTACTTTCTCACTGGTTCCATTAGAAATTTAAAGTATATTATTTGACCAGGTGACATGAAAGTGCATGTTTTAGTCCTCAAGGGAATATGTACAGTGAACCATCAGATAATTTTTTGAGGATAACCATGGTGTATTGTAGTAATCAGAATATGGTCATGGGATGAGATGTGAATGTGTAATTTATAAAAGTACTAATGTGTTTTTTATGATCATGTAATTTCTGTTTGTTGTAATATAAAACCCAAAACGTAGGTAGAACTATCATCAAGAAACTAGTGTATAAATAGTCTAAAAAATAGGGTACCTTTTATTTGACGTTTGCAGTAGATTACATTTTCACTTCATAAAGAGAATGATAAATAAATACCACTGAAGATACAAACAAATTCTTCCTTCCTATAATGAAGTAAACTGGCCTCTGTGATCCATTATTGTATAAAGAGGATACCTAAAAGTTGAAAGAGTTGATAACACCTACCTTGATAATGATGACCATCCTTTTTGGAAGATGATAGGTTCAACAATATCTCACAATTATAATACACCCAATTGGAGGGGATCTCATCCTCCTATACAACTTTCCTTGATACTATTCATCAAATAAAGATTGTCTGATATATTTTAATTTCTTAGGTTACACTACATAACACCAATATTTTCATCTTTTTTATAACCATTCATTGGAAATATTCAATTAATGTCTTTCTACCAACCAGTATGGTCCATATTATGGATCATAAATGATGTAAAACTACCCAAGTGTAGTAGTGGAAGCTTCATAAATCACATTCATATATTTACTATTAATATAATGCATGGTATTTTATGTGTACTTTGAAAAATACCCCACTTACACTAAAATAACATAATTAATTCATGTAAAACTACAAAACACTTTTTGAACCTATCAAAATGTGTTTGGATATAGTTTTTTTTCAAGATGTCTTTATTTAGAATAAAAAAATTGTCTAAAAATATATCCTTATACAAGGGCATGATTGTCAAATTGTATTGGCCTTAGCAGTTTTGAAAACAACTACAAAATCTATATCTCAAATATATAATAAAAAAGATGCCTCTATCAAAGTGAAATCACTACTCAAGCTACTAATGGGTTGGTGTGGTATCCATCAAACATACTCACATCCCTGTATGAACATGTCCACAAAACAACACACCATATACATCATATGTATACTTATATAATCCAATTATTTTTGATATAGAGAAAACACTAGACATGGAACATATCAATCTAGTATTAGAATATCACCATTTCATGATTCTCTAAAAAATACTGACTATGTCAGTGAATACAATGCATGTTATTCATTTATATGATAAGTACATCACTTGTCACTTATCCATGTGGTTGAACACATATTTTTTGAAATAAATAAGAATAGATATGAATTTTTATTATTCTATTTCAATCAAGGGATAAATGTATATATGTTGTCTTATATGTAATAAAATCCATTATTTGTTATGCTCCAACTGGATACATGATTAGTAGTATACCCAACCACCCTCATATTATCTAAGTAAACATGTATAATTGTTTAAGTAGGGTATCAAAGTATGAATTTTTTCATGCTAAGTATCTCTCTAAAATAATTTACAAAGGATTGACAAAAAGAATACACCCCAATGTATAACGATGATTGTATTACATTCCATGAGATATACTTTAGTAGATCAATCCAAGAAATAATCTACAACTTATTACCTTATGGATCAATTCTTCATACCTCAAATAAAAATATTTTTCATGAGTATAAAATATTATTCATGACCTCCTAAACATATCATTACAACCCATAATACTCTATAATTTTCATCTGTTAGGTATTACTCAAAGTCATAATTTGAGAGAAATTTATCATTCAATATTTCATTTAAAATTAATTTCTTCACACATGACTGAATGAAAAATAAATATTTCCTTTATTATAATAATACAACAAATGTATAACCATTACAAAAAATATCTAACATACTTAAAAACTATATATTCTACATGACTCTCATGTTGTTTCAGTGTTAATGGTTTCATCAATGGATCTTCTACATTCTCTTGAGTATCCTCCCTATTGATCATTAAGTCTTCCCTCAAAATGATCTCCCATTGAGGTGGTATTTTTAAAGAGTTTGTTTGGTACTTTGATGAGTTTGGTTTTCTTTATCCTATGAAACAACCCTTTTGTTATCAAAATATATATATGTTTCCCCCTCAATGTTAGGAACCTCTCCATGTTTATAAATTAAATTATTGATCCAAAAATATTCCTTCGTAGCATCTAATATAGAGATGTATTCAGACTATGTTGTTGAGTCTTCTCTGGTGGATTATTTGGTACTATTCTGACTAATTTTTCTAACATTTAGTAAAAAAAATACATATTGATATTTAATACAATTTTTTTTAGTGTAGAAACTAGAATCTAGGTAACAATTTACACAAAGCTCATCCTCTTTTCTAAATAGTAAGAACACAACCTCAATACTTCTTAAGTGCATAAGGATATTCTTCACAACAATCCAATGAATTTAACTTGGTTTATATTAGTATATTATTTCTATTATTAAACCATATGATACATCAGGTCATGTAAAAAACATGTAATACATGGTAGATCCAATGGAGGATTCTTAATAAATCTTATTTATCCTTTTTACCTCTTTAAAACGATCATAAATATTATTAATATTAATTCCATGCAACACTTGTAATGACCCCATATTATAGTTCTCCATGATAAAATATTTTAGCACCATACAAATATATATGTTCTCACTCTGTCTATGAAACCTGTTATATCTATTTTTATAGATCCTCATACCAAGTGTATAAGCTACTTCACCGATGTATTTCATTGAAAAACGTTTAACCATCCACATCACAATATATTGATGTGTCAGGAAATCATTTCCAATAAGTAGTATGTCATCAACATACATTATAAAAGACACTAAAATACTCTCACTAAGCTGCTTGTATATATATGGATCATTCATGATCTATATAAAGCTAAAATCATTGATTACATCATCTAACTGGATATTCCAACTTTTATAAGCTTGCTTTAGTATATAAATAAACTATTGCAGCTTAAAAACCTTATCATTATCATTTGGAACTTCAACACCCTTGGTCTATATCATATAGACTTCCTTGTATAAATTACCATTATGAAATTTATTTTTTACATCTATTCAATATATCTCATAATAATAATGATCTGTTCTGGATTGCAGAATTGAAATGACTTTTACCATAACAATAGGTTGAAATGTCCTTTCATAGTAAATTTAATAAATATTTTTTTAACCATTTTCTACTAGGTGTGTATTCTGGATGAAACTATACTTTCCTTGTCCATTTTACTAAGGAAAACCAACTTAAACCCTCTGGGTATCACTCTTTTAGGTGAGTACACATATTTTCAAACTTGGTTACTGTACGTGGATTTGGTCTTAGATTACATGGATTTTATCCATTTTTGGGAATCATAACATTCAATCTAAATTCGGTAGGAATAAATTTCATCTCATATGAATGGTACTTTATAGTCCTTGGAAATGAGATATTCATATCTCTTGAGTTCCTAATGAGTCCTACCAAACCTTTAAGGTTCTTTTGCAACTAGTGTTCATTCTTCATCCACAACTCTTTGTACAATTGGTTTAACCTATATGTTATGAACACTTCTTGTTCATTGGTTCTAAAATAATCTAATTTCAACTATACTACCACTAACTACTCAATCTATGTGTTTCTTTCTATGTAAAAAATATCTTGATCCATAATAACATTTTGTTTAGTAGGGTCATATAAATAATATCCCTTAGTTTCCTTGGGATAACAAACAAATAATATATTTTTTTTACTTGGGGCCAATCTTATCAGAATCTAGACATTGTAAGAGTTCTTCATAACCCTAAATTCTAATAAAATACAAAATTTGGTCTTTCCTAGTCCATATATCATATGTTGTATTTATGAATTATTTATAGGGAACACATTTTAGTATTAATATAGTAGTTTCCAAATCATAACCCCAAAATGATATAAGAAGGACATATAGACTTATCATAAATTGAGCTATGCCTAAAAGAGAATCAGTCTTTATTTCAGACACACAATTTCATTATGGTGCCCCTAAATGAGTGATTTGTGATACAATTTTACCATCATTTAAATGGGCTATGAATTCCTAGATCAATAATTTATTATAGAGATGGTGGGAGAAACAAGTGAAAATTATCTAAAAAATGAGATCAAAAGGGTGAAAAAAGATAAAATAATGAATAATAAGAATAAGAACATGATACATAATGATTTTCGTTTTTTATAAATAATCGCTATATCTATGGATACTTAGAACCCTTCATTAAAATTTTAGAGTAGAATAACATGGTACAATCTCAGAGTTTCACATGCAATGAAAACATAGCTCAAATGAGCTCATAAAGAAGATGGTGAAATAGTGCTTCCAACCACATAGTAATTTGACTATGATATAGTGACTAATTTATAGAATTGTCTATTGTTACAACACCAATTTCTCCAATGTTAGAGATACTACAATTATTTTTTGGTGTCACTGATTAACTCTACAGAGGTCAAACCGTGAGAGTTGCAGTTTGGTGTACAGTATGGTCTGCTAACGGTTAGCCTAAAAAATAATCCTCAAGTATTAGGATATACCATTAATTAATCTCCCACTTAGATATTGATATTACATGACTAACTTCTTCGATTATACTAACATAGAAAACATAATTAATCTAATATTCTCCTCTCTTTTACTCAATTGTGTGTGATTTCCATTAAAAGCATCAATTTCAAGATAAAAATTCATGAAATACCAACTATTTTCCATTTAATACACCTATAGTATCCTCCCATATTCTACATATCATCCTCCATTCATCAATAAATATGAATATAGGTGAAATAATTCCTCAACTTTTCCATCACCAATGAATTCATCAACTTGTTTTCTTGATTTTGTATTTCATGAATACACTATAATGTCAATAACCCATTCTATATTAATAATATTCTAATATTTTACTTAAAATAAATTTGATTTGTTTGGTAATGAAACATTGGGTTTCTTGGAATATTTATAACACTCTAATGGTAACAATGAAAAACATTTTCCCCTCACATTCTCTCATACTCCTCTAATATGTTCATCAACAAAACCATTTATTTACCGACATCTATTACATCAATGTATTTTTCCTATGTCATGGATCATGCCACCACATTATATAATTTAGATATCTAACTCATTGTGGTTCCTCCATAGGTAAAAACATAACATGTGGTACTCCTCCTATTGTCGACATCATCTTCAAGTTCTGCATCCACATACCCTTTTAATGATTTTCTATTCCCAAAGCTCAATGATACTTCCTTTATTTCCTTAAAATACCTAAATATCTACTTCAAAATTTCCTAATTTATCTTTATATAGTTATCTATATACCAACTAACAACTCTTACTGCATGAGGAATATCAGTTCAAGTACCAACGATGGAATACATAATCATCCCTACAGCTAATGCAAATGGAACCTTTGTTATTTACTCATCCTCTATTTTTGTGTTTTGTGATTACTCATTTGACGATATGAAATATATTTCTAGGGGAATAGAAAATATATTTTTTTAATTCATACTAAATATTCACAAAACCATTTCAATTTATTGAGTATGTGTTAAAATCTAGGTTCCAACTTCACGGTCACTGTTGATCTTCATCAAAAAAAATTTAATAGATTCTCCATGAATTTTCATCTCAAAATACTCACTCATTATCCCCTTTAGATCACCAATACTCTACAAACATGATCTGAAAAAGATAATTTCATCCACATACAGAAGTAAAATATTTTATATATCAAAAAAAGACTTATAATAGAAACATTATTCCATGACACACCATTTAATTCATTTTTATCATGAAATCATCAATCTATTTGTACCACTACCTGAGTTCCTATAATTCATCAAAAAAAGACTTAAAATAGAAACACCATTTAATTCATCAAAAAAAACTTATAATAGAAAAAGTATTCCATGACACACCATTTAATTCATTTTTATCATGAAATCATCAATCTATTTTTATCATAAATCTATTTGTACCCATATAATCTCTTCTAGAGTTTGTACATCGGGTCTTCCTTTAGTGATTAAACATATTCCTATATTTTATGTATATATATTTACTCATTTTGATCTCTATAAAATAATAAGGTCATTAAATGAAGCTATTAAAGATGAAAATATATTTATGCATTAATTATAAGAACCTCCAAGATGATAGTAAGCTTCATCATAAGTGGGAACATTTATGTGAAGTCCACAACTTCATTCTGATGATATCCTTTAACCCCAACCCATTAATTATAATTATTATTCGATTCATGTTTTTCCTTGACTTGATAAACCCATTTTTTCTATAGTACTCTATTTACATGTGGAAAAGGTGTTTTTCCCAACTCTCTTTTTTTATGTTATATATAAAACTTCTTATTCATAGATAACTCCCACTTGTTCGAATCCTTCAACTGCATTTCATCTTCAAAACATTCTAGTTTTCCACCATCATTCAATAACAAATAATTAAAGGATGATAAATAACTCCACATATGACGTCTCACCCTTGTTGATATTTCTAACTCTATTTGAGGAGTAGGATATACTAGTTTTGGTTTCACATGATCATAAAAACCTTCAAGCTCTACTTGGTATTGGCACTCTGATTCTTTATTCCCATGGTCAACATTATGTGCATTATATTCCTTGTATATGAAACCTTCATTAGATATCATGTTTTTTATTTGGATGGTCTTATTATTCATATCATCTAAGAAGTGATAAGAAAATTTCTCAACACCATAGATAATAAGGAAAAATGATTTGGACTTAGCATCAAGATTTTACCTTTCATCAACATCCATATATACATTTGAAGAAAACTAAATACTCATAAATGTGTGAGTCTTACCTCCGTTAAAGACTAGATCACATCGTATATATATTTTACCATTGGTAAATTTGGAATCCTATTAATGATATATACTACCATGTTTACTGAATCTTTCTAGAATGTATTGGTTAACCCCGAGTTCGTCCTCATGCTCCTAGAACATTCATTTAGTGTCATATTTATCCTTTTAGCTAAACCATTCTATTATTATGTACCATGAAGAGACATATCCCACCAAATTCCATTATTATATATGATTTCCTTAAACTCGTGACTTCTATACTCTCCCCTATTTCCAAATACCAAGAATTTCAAAATTGATCAAGAATCATTATCCCCCATGGTCTCCCACTTTGGAAATATATAAAAAACAATATATTTTATTTTCATAAAGTAAAACCATACCTTCCTTATTGAGTCATAGAAAAATGTCACATAATATGGTGGTCCTATAAGGGAATGTTATGGTGTAGGACCCTAACCATTAATGTTCACCTGACTCGATTCCAAACATTTACTGTTAGAACTCCTTTTAGAAAGGATGACTTCTTATAATTTCAAAAGATAGAATCGTCACAGAAGACTACTTCCACTAACATCATCTATACTAGAATTACTTTTGTTTTCATCATCATTATCGCACTCTCACTCATGTTTCCTAACTAATTGTACAATAGTTGTAAGTCACCAATATAATTTATTAATTAATGCATGTCCATGAATGTATATATCATATTTTCTAGAGTTCCATTATTCACTCCATGATCTATGACCATAACTCCTTGGTAATCTTCCATACACCACCAACAAACATGGTACTAAAACCTACAACATCAATCTACCTGATATAAATAATATTCCTTCTCAATATAAGAATATACCCCACACTACAATAAGAAAACCCCCAATATTTGTTTTAATTTTTAATATCCCTTCCCCACAATCTTCAAGGGTTTATCATTAGAAATATTTATGTTTCAAAACATTCTAGAAACATAATTTTTTAGTAAACCCTTCTCTGATGTGGAATGAAAAGATTCCCACACATTTAAAATATGAGATCCCATAGGGATATATATACCCAACAACAACACATCATCAGTTCTATTAGTTGTTGTGTTTACTATATTAGTTTTAGGTGCCTTTTATTTTTATTTGCACTCCTTCTTAATGTTTCTTTTCTTCCAACAATTATAATAATCACAATCAGGAACCTTGGTCTTATCTTGGATATTTCCTTTTGATTTTGATTATCTTATAAAATCATACCACTATTCATATCTACCACTTCCTTCCACATTTAGAACAGAACCAAAGAATCTTCCTGATTCACTTCTCCAAATATCCTCACTGAGGATCTATTCTCGCTCATCCTTCAGAACCAATATTACATTCCATAAATAAGTTCTTACAACTGTTACAATCACTTTCTAATTATGATGTAACAATGATAATAAATCCACCACACATACCTTATCATCTAGATTAATTTTCACTGATTACAAATGACCTATGATGGTGTTAAATTCATTTACATGACCAACAACAATACTCCCTTAAATCATATTTATATTTAATAATAGTAACCTCAGGTACACTTTGTTCAATGAAGAAGGCTTCTCATATATATTTGTTCAGAGATTTCATAATCCCATACATTATCTTCTCTTATCTAATGTGGAATGCCATATATTCATCTATCATTGAGTTCACAACTAATAGAACCATTCCATCCAACATATCTCACTCTTTATTATCCATGTCCATTTGTATTACACCCATAAGAATCATGTGAAACCCCTTATAAAAAATATAGTCTTAAAATTATATCATCCAATAAATGAATTTGGTTACATTGAAGGTATCTATATCCACCCTACCTTCTTCCATAACCATTTTTCAATTTGATAAATCTGATATTGATCTTCCAAAACCCACCATTGATACTAGTTTGTGTATAAAACTATTGAGAAAAAAATGAAAAAGGATATCAGAAACAAGGGTAAAAGGGAGAAAAAAGATAAAATGAGGAAGAAGAAGAAGGGAAAGAGACAAAAAAATCACATGGTTCAAGAACAACCCCTATATTCATAGAGTGGAAAAATATTTTACTAAAATTTGGAAGTATAATTACAATGTACAATCTTAGATATTCATAAACACATAAAACATTGCTCGAATGACCACATAAAGAAGTTGATGAAACAACACCACCAACCACATAGAATGTTCACTATAATACAATGAATGGTGGCAGAAAGTACATATAGATAAAATACCACTATATTCAGAGTCTAATATTCTAGAGAGTCTTTTCCATGTCATCAGTCAACTCTATTGAGGTTAAACCATGAGAGTTGTGGTTTTATCTATAGTCTAAGATTATAGGGGTTTCCCCAAACAATCATATAATAGGATTTGGCTACATCATTCCAATAGTATACACCACCCCATTCCTATCATATTACTTGAATACTTTTTCCTAATTTATTCTGTAATTTATTATCAAATGATTTAAAATTTAAAAAAGTATTATTCTTTTGTTTCCTCAGATACTCATACCCATACTAACTAATGTCGTCGAGAAAAAAACGATGTACCTAAAAAATATATTTTATTGTATACTCATTGGTCCACATACATCACTATGTATAAGATCCAATAATCCACTCGCCCTCTAATATTTTCTCCCAAAACGTAACTTTTTTATTTTTTCAAATAAACAACATTCACATGTATCAAACTATTCATAATTTAATGAGTCCAAAAATCTATATCCACAAAGTCTTAAAACATGTTTCTAATTTAAATGTATAAGGAGATAATGCCAAATGTAGGTAGGATTAGAATCAATTATAACATTATTAGTCTGAATGCTATAAATAGGATTATCAATATCATCAGTATATAAAAAAATAATTATATTCCCATTTCTATAAAAAAATTCTTACTTATATATAAAAAACTATCATTCTTAATAATGAATGAAAATATCATCTTATCCAAACAAGATATATAAAAAAATCCTTATTTATTGTGTGAACATAATAATATATTATCAATTTTAGAATGAATAAAATTGGTAAAATCAAGTCATAGGTTCCTACCTCTAATGAAGAAACTCTTTCTCCATTATTGACATGAATATCCATTTCATATTCTATTAATTCCCTCTTATATTGTAGTCTGTGTTTGTTAGAAAAATTTTGTGATACACAACTGGTATCTATTACCCATTATGAAAAGTTATATAAATTTATTTTTATATCTTTTACAATTTGATGCACTGCATTTTTCTCTTTTAAAACAGTTTTCATTTCAAGATACCAATCTTTAACCATTTTATTGGTTATACCAATTAATGATCTCAATATGATTAGTGTGATTCATTTCATAATAAAAAACAAAGACATATCAACATATGGTTATCAAGTATTATAAATATTCCTTAAGGGATTTAAAAAAAGTGATCATACTAAAAAGGATGACCCAAAAATCTTATTAATTTAGTGATCCAAAATTAATATTTCAATAATTAATGACCCCACATTTACATGGAACTCATTAATTTAGTTTTTTAGGTGTAGATATATACCAATCACAATAATTGTGATGCTTGGATAGTTGATAAGATCACTCATTATCCAATTACATTATATTGATTCAATGAACTCTATTCATTCGGTATCCCAAATGTTGGGGTTTCCCATCTAATTATAACCCAAAAAAATGTACAAAAACAAGATAACATATGAAAATCTAGGCACACCATACTTTGTTAAGAAACTACCCATTACATAATCATGTATTACTCATTACTTTATTTCCTTACACAATATAATACAGGGGGACCCCCCCCCCCCCTATGCCATGAAACTACCCAATTAGAAGAACTAAGTTTTCACAAGTGTATCTTTATAAGGAATATCATACGTAGTATTTATAGGATTATATATTAAGGTATCTCTAATTTAATATACATAACATGCATATGAAATTCAAAAATTATTACATCATTTATAATATCTACCTTTTCACGTTTTATTTCTTTTGTATATGCATACACCTAATTATTTAGTTTAGGATGTCCCTATTCCAACCACCCAAATAATTTTTTCACACCACATTAATGTGTAAATATTTACACAACCCACAAAACCATATTACTCACCCAAAAAATAGAATCCATGTATATTCATACATACCCAAATGTAACATATAAATAATGTACATGAATACTTCATGTAAAGTCATAGAGTTATATATGATGCTGAAAATATCTACACGAGTAAACACAAAGTGATAGATAACCAACCTAATTCACTTTTTTCTCCAAGGAATAAACTTCTGAGAAAATAAGTGTCCATGCCCCAAGTCTTATACTTAGGGAAACGTTACACAATAGAGAATTAAATTAATGAAAAATCTATCTGAAAATATGCACAAACTATGTCCAATAACTATTCTCAATCTCATAACTATAATGATAAACTGAGGTCAATATAGATGAAAATTATGTATTATCATATCAAACATTGATTTAAATGAAAGGCTCTAACCTAGAGGTAATTTTTCATATAAATGTGCCTACAAAATAATAAAATTTCATATTTTTTTTACTAAACGTTAGTATCAAAAAAATTAACAAAAAAATTAACAATTTATTTATTTTCCATGACATAATAAATTTATGAATTATTTATAAATAAATAATAAATTTACAATTTCTAAAATAACGTGAATATGAAAATATTATTTTCATATTAATATTAACTCTTTCATATTTATTATTATATAGTATTTATATGATATCTCATGAATTATAAACATTTTATAATTAAATTTCTATTATATAATCATTTTATATAATTTAAATATCATATTCATTTTAATTTATAAACAATATTAACATCCTCTTGATTTTCATGTAAACCTTTTATTACTAGATCTTAAGGTATGTCATATAATTTTTCAAAAGTTATTTAAAAATATTGAATTTTAATTTTTGGGGGAAATGTTTCATAAAAATTATTTATTTAATTATAAAAAATTTATAATTATTTAATTAAATTTTAAATTTATTATAAATTAAAATATCCCAAAATACATTTTATTATGATTTAAAAATAGTTTATAAACCATTAAACCCATTTAATATTTAAAAGAATTTTAATTTTTTTCACTTTACCCATATGCAGAATCCCTATTCTCCATAGGCAATAATCCCTTTACCCTTACATAGGCACTCTTAATAAGGGTAACTATACTTTACCTTCACATAGACACTCTGTAGAAGGGTTAAACCCTTACACAATGATAATTGCATAAGGGTTCTGAGGAAATTAACATTAATAGTGCCACATATAGAGGTGATACCTTTATGCATGCCCCATGCATATAGGTAATCTATATATTACCTTTCTATGTGATGGAAAACTAATAGAGTGCCCTTAAGTGAGCCCTTAAAGTAAAGGTAAGTCTTTGGGTTAACCTTACACATAAAGGAAAAGTCCCTATTAACTTTACATATACCATTACATAGTGAAGTGCATCCTAGTCGCGAGGACGGTCAAGTTTACATTCATAAAGACCCAAGATATAACACAGTGGCTATCCTCAGGGTCGCTCTCAAGGAAGCAGTGTTGAGATCCTAAGTGGTCATTTTGAAAATCTTTTTGTATTTTTTAATATTTTGAAAATAGAAAAACAAACTCCTAAGAAATCACTAATCAGTGATAAAGAGAATAGTGGAGAGAGAGACGGTGATAAAAAAGTGAAAAAACATAGAGACATTGGAAAAAACCAAGAAAAGAAAGCAGGTGCAGACACAACACAAGACACAGAACAAAAAATTGACACCAAGACACGGAAGACAAAAGATAGTGAGAACAAGGCTCGACCCAGATTAATTCACCCTTAACTCCATATCCTAGATCAACTTAAGAAATCAATCAACAAATATCAAACTTGCATAGTTCATGATCAATGTCTCAGATCACACACCAATTCCGCCTAGAAATTAAACTCTCAACCATCAAATTTCTTCAATACTCAAGCGTTCCTCTGAACTGCAAGGCGATTCACTCAGAAAATTTATTCTGGAAAGAAATTCTCATAAACCATAATGATTCCATTAATATCGTCATATCGCCCAACAAATCTTGATTCTCAGTACGAGAAATCAAGACAAGAAGGGGAGAAGAAATCAAACTAGAAAGTGGAAAATTATCATACGCGAGATCTTGCTCTCGCTCAATCTAATTCAAAGATGCGATCTACCAAGGAGAATAAAAAGAATGTGATCACATTAATGTGAGGATCTCCAGATCGTGGGGAGTTCCTTAACCTGGATCCAACCCTACATGTTAGATCTTCATTTCTAGAGATTGAATATCATGACACGAAACGAGGATGAATGAACGACACGAGACAAATGCAACAAACATCACAATTCAATTAACTATACATGCAACACTACAAGAGTAATTACAGACTCAACATAAAACACCAAAAACAGAGCAGTGGAGGAGAGGTGGAGAATGGAGGAGCAGGTCCCGTCTCCAAGTTGAAAACGGTCCCCGTCTGCATGATATGAATGGAATGGATGGTGAAAGGTGGTGGAGTGTCCCCCCATGTGGAATGGTCCGTGAACAGTGGTGGAGTCTCCTCCCCCCACTCTGGAATGATGCCCTCTCCTGGCCCTGGCCTGGCCGTGGATGCCTCTCCGAAAGAGATGACTTGAGGGTCCTCTTATCCAGAGACTGAAATATAAAAATGCAATTAACGACCTAACTGATAGTAGATCCACATGGTGCGCTTTTAGTGCACTCATCCCCAGCTTTTAAGTGAACTCTCAGTGAGTTTAAGCAACCCCTGCAACGAACTCACGAATATTCTTGCACTTTTCCCGTGAACTTTTATCCCTGCTTCTACCAGTAGCTCCCCCTGCACGGAACTACAGAAAAAAAAAACAAAAGAAGTTAAACAAATAAAACTAAACTAAAATAACTATATATTAATATTATTACTTACATTAAAAAAAACATATTAATATATATATAATACCTAATATTATTATTACTATTATATGTAAATATAGTTATTATATTTATTAATAAGATATACTAATATTATATATAAGCTTATATACAAATGTTAATATAACTATAATTATTATTTTATTATAACATATTATGTTATATTATATTTTATAATAAAAAATAATAAAAAACTCAGAGAAAAGAAGAAATAAAACACAAAGAGGGGGGGGGGGGGGTCGTGCGGTGTGGATAGAGGAGGGAAAGAATGGGGAAAGGGTTCACGGATGGGAGCGGCGACTCAGATGGCACAGCGGTGAGGTGTTGGGTCAGCCATCTTGGGTGTGGTTCGTGGAAATAAAGGAGGGAGGGCCGGCCAGGGATAGCATTGTGTGGGCTTCCGACGTGTTTGGGTAGAGCGAGGGGGTTGCGATGGCTGGAGGCGGTACCGGCGAGGTTTGAGGAGGTTCGGTCGTAGCTTGAGTTTAGCTAAAAGGGTGGAGGTGAAGGTGGTTTGGACCAGCGAAGCAGGAGGGGGGTGCGGGGTACAAGCGGGCTTGCAGCTGTGAGGGGGAAGACGGGGTGCGCATGGAGGAGGCGGTGCTGGCGAGGTCCGAGCATTGCCGGTGGTCGGAACTAGACAGGTTCTTCATCATGTGAGAACATCCAGATCTGGACTGAAATTGGTTCCGATTTTCATTTTCTGCGGAAGAATTAATTTTTTTTCCTTCAAAATTATATTTTAGATTCATATTTGTATTTTTGATGTTGCTTAAAAATGGATATGTGGTCGATTTTTTGTTGCTGAGTGGAGGGAAGAGAAACAGAGGCGGGGAGGTGGTAGGGAGAAGTGTAGCAGCATGACGGTGGGTCATGCCACCCTGAGGAAGGGAGGCGCTGGTTATGTGATGAAACAGTGAGACAGGCTAGGAGCTGACACAGTGACACCATGTAGAGGGATGGAAGTGGAAGAATGGAGCGGTGAGGAGACACTGTGAGTGGTGATTGTGGGATGTGGTGAGACAGGGTTTGATATGCCATCATGGGGGATGCTCACAGTGAGACCGTGAGGTTGGAAACGGTGGCACAGACACCGTAAAGGAACACCAACAGAGGACCGTGCGACCGCAACACCTAAAAACAAACATAACCAAAAATTAAATAAATAAATAATTTAATGAAATTAAAAATAGATTAATCAATTAATAAATTATATTAAATAGAATGGAATTAAAAACTAAATAAAACAAAGTTAAATAATAAAATTAATTGCGTGTTATTTAAATGAATGAATTTATTTGGGTTTAATAAAATGATTTACAACAAATTAAAATAATAATATCACTTGCTTAAATTATTTAACCAATTAATTATCCAATTAATAATGTGAATTATATAATTAGAAATATTAATTAAATAAAATTAAATTGTTAAAAGTAATTAAATTATTAAAAGACTAAAAACTAAAATGAGTTATTTATTTACAATTCAAAGAATAATTAATTAATTAATTTAATTAATGAATTAAAAATTATTGAAACTAATAACAAAAATAATTAATTAAATGAAATTAAAATAAAAAATTAATTTTTTTATTGAAAAAAAACAACAAAAACAACAAAAACAAACTTTTCATACATAAACACATTTTTTATAATGTAATTTAAAAAATACAAGAATTGACAAATATTACACAAAATAAAATGGTTTTGATATTAAAAATTAAACAAAAATATGAAAAAGGATGTGGCAAAGAGCATTAAAAAAACTGCCACATCAAACTCTCACACACTTAAAACTTTGTTTGTCCTCAAACAAGTACATGTCTTCAACTTCAAAACAGAAAGATATTTTGCAAGTTACAGTTCAAAAAGTGAATGATTAAACTTTAATACCCAGAGGATCAAAATCAATAGTGAGTCAGGCTATCCAAAGGTATTCAAAAATACTATCCCACCTAGCTTCAAATACCCACTGGAAGTCAATAGCCTCACAAATTCATATACAATCAAGTATGTCATACCTTCTATATGTACTCATTAATTGTCATACTTCACCTTCCAATTCAAGTTATAATTCAAGGAGTGTTGACATGTTAGTTGAAGTGGAACTCATAACTTAACCAAGGGCACCTTCCATTCTCACCTTCCCCCAAGTTCAAAAAATTAATGTCTATTTATTTTTCCACTTTATTTATTCAAATCAAATGAATATTAACCAAGTCAATTGCGCCCTTCTTCATCTAGGTTCAAAATTCTCCTCCCCTTAATGAGTTCATTTTTGACAAGGGCACTTTATTTCCATTTTTCCCATCCATGTTCCATGTGTAGAGCATTGTGCATAGCACTTATTAAGATTGAAATTGGCTTTATTTATTCACAAAAATGCACCCAGTGCACCTTGTCTAAGATACTCACTATGGGATCCCATTTTCCCATTTCACTCCAGTTACTAATGACTTAACTAATAATCATTCAAGTTGACTTCCTAAAGTTATTGAATATTATTTAATAAAAAAGTGAGTCCCCTAGGTTCTAGTGAGAACATAAAGTTACCCTAGGACATGATCAAGATCCCACAAAACCTATCTTGTCATACTCCCATCCTTTGTTCCTAAACAGATAAGTTCATTGAAGATAGTGAACAATTCCACTCAGCAATCACTCATGCTTGACAGTTTCTGACTAAATGCCACTCTCAACATCCAGTAAGCAGTTATCCACTAACATGACATAATTGAAGTACTAGTTAACTTCCAATGACAACCATGTACTGAAAAAAAAAATTGAAATTTCTTATAAGGAATTTTGGAATTTTGAAAAAAAATTGACCATTTTTTTTTACAAACTCATGTTCAATAAGGGGAAATTCAATATGACACTAGAATGACCCCTCTCTCCCACAATTAAAACCCAACATTGTTCCTAATATTGACTCTCAAGGTGGGAGATAGTTTAAGTACAAAACAGATAGAAATTTAAACTTAAAAATTATATGGAGAGGTAGAAATGAGGTTCAAAATTTTTCTTTGCCACACACAAAGTGAAATAAAAAAAACACAAAAAAAATAAACAAAATAACCCAACCCCACCAACCATCTTCAACAACAATTTTATTTTCTAAAATGTTCATGCTTTGAATTTTGTAAAGTGAAGACAAATTTTTTTATCCATTTACTTCAAATATTAGCATGATTAACAGTGATGTGCTGTAGCAGCATAATGAAATTGAAAGCAATGGGTGTAAGAATATTTCACAAATAAACGTAAAATAATTTTTCAACTTTGTAAATATTAGAAAGCTAACACCCATGCAAGAAACACAATTTACTTTTCACATAAAATTAGGGGACTCCCCCACACTTAATTCATAGCAGCACACAAAATGAATGAGTAGATTGAAACAACATGTAGAATTAAAACATTACTTCCCTGAATGGAATCTCTAATTCATTTTTTAATGTCTCTCTTTATTTTCCTTGCGTATGAATTCTGGTTTCACCAGTTTTCCACATACATGATGAAATAATTTAACATTAGTGTTCATGATTTTTAAGTTCAAATAAAAAGCAACCACAAAGTATGAGTTAGGGAGTGCTATCCATGATCTTCAGTGTATTATTCCTCTGAGACATGAATGATAGCCATGTGAAATCTACTACCTGTTTATTGTCCTAAGAAAACAACACTCAAATTAAAAACAACATGCAAAAATAAACTAAAGAAGGAAATGAAAAGGCATAATCTTGGGATAACCCCCTAGGGGGTGCTGTATTTGGACTGTCAATAGCTAGATAGTCCTGGGATAAACCCCAGTCTGATGGGGGATTTGGATTCTTGATCAGGAACCATTACGTGTGATTCCTTCCAAATTTAATGTTTTTCCATCTTTGGAGTACCCCATGTGCTGCTTCAACCAAATTCCTTTCCGGGGAAGTGAATTAATTCATCTTGAATGGTGGAGGGGAAAATAATTTATAGGGGTATTTCCCCTCTTCTTCATCTTAAGGTTGAGGGTGCACAAGTTTTAATGTTGGAAAACTAGGATATGACTTGTATTTTGGTTCATTCCAATAAATTATTTTATCTTGAGCAACAAGGACTTTGTTATCATCCACTTGTAAACTTGTGCATAGCTCCAAAAATGTCTCTTCAAAAACAACCCCCAAACTGGAAGTGTGATCCAGAATTGTAAGTTCCTGTAACTCTTTAGCAGATGCAACCACAACTTCGTCGCTCTCTAGGAAATCACAAAAGTGAGATGTGTCTTCAATACTTGCACAGGGAGAAACACAATTAAAATCAGATTCGATGTAATCCAAGTTGAATTAAAAGTACAACTTCTTCCATAAAATTGGTAACTCCCTTTATCAATGCTATTTGTTCCTCCTCATAAAGGAATAGTGATCTTGGGAGAGGGTTTGGGGTAAGAGCGAGGTAGTCAACCTCCTCCAGTATCTCTTCAAAACACACCACCTCACTTGGTGACTCTTCTAAGAAGAATGATATAATGTCATGTGTTGGCTCCACCTATTGAACCATTGAAAAATCAATAGAATAGTTATTGCAAGAAAAATCATTAGAATAGAAATTAGGGGTAAAATGATCATCAAAGAAATGTCCAGCATCATGAATCTTTGCAAGTGTTGTCTCCTGCTAGCCCTTGAAAACATCCTCGAAAATTGGTTCTGGAATTTCCAGCTTTGACTCCAAGGGAAAATCCATATCAAAGTTGGGAAAATCTAACTTTTATTTATTCTGTTTCTTTTCTATTTCCTTCTCAACGACTTTCCATAATATTGGGCTTCAATGGGAGGTGGTGGTACTACACCTTCTTCATGGAAGCCATTGACCTTATCCATGGCTTGTTGCATCAACTACATAATCTCATGATAATAAATCACCTCCTATTTAGTAAGGTCTCAGTGCTTTCTTTCATGCATCCAACTTTGAAATTTAGCAACAACCTCCTCAAACTCTTGAACCGGGTCAAACAGCGACACTATATCTGATTCGTTAGAGTTCATCACTGTTGTGTGTGGATTTTTGTTGTTTTTTATATGTTTTTTATTTTAAAATAAAAAAAATTGGAAAAAACACTCTGACACTCATCGCTTCCCTGGAAACTGCTCCAAAATTTGACGTGCATCATTGTCGCGGGGACGGTCAAGTTTACATTTATAAAGACCAAGGATATAGCATGGTGGCTAGCCTCTGGGTTTCTCTTAAAGAAGTAGTGTCGAGATCCTAAGTGGTCATTCCGAAAATCTTTTTGTATTTTTAAATATTTTCAAAACAGAAAAACACACTCCTAATAAATCACTCATCAATGCTGAAGAGCACAGTGGAGAGAGAGACAATGATAGAAAAGTTCAAAAATACAAAGACATAGGACAAAACCAAGAAAAGAAAGAAGGCGCAAATACAACAAAACGAACAGAACAAACAATTGACACCAAGACATGGAAGACACAAGATTGTGAGAACAAGGCTGGACCCAAGTTAATTCACCCTCAACTCTCTATCCTAGATTAACTTAAGAAATAAATCAACAAATCTAAAACTCACATAGTGCATGATTGATGTCTTAGATCACACACCAATCTCACATAGAAATTAAACACTCAAGAATCAAATTTCGTCAATACTCATGCGTTCCTCCGAACTGTAAGGTGATTCACTCAGGAAATTCATTCTCGAAAGAAATTCTCACAAACCAGAATGATTCCATTAAGATCGTCATATATCACAACAAATCTTGATTCTTAGTTCGAGAAATCAAGACAGGAAGGGGAGAATAAATTAAACAATAAAGTGGAAAATCGTCCTACGCAAGATCTTGCTCTCGCTCAATCTAATTCACAGATGTGATCTACCAAGGATAATAAAAAGGACATGATTGCATTAATGTGTGGATCTCCAGATCGTGGTGGGTTCCTTAACCTGGATCCAACCCTGCAAGTTAGATCTCCATTTCTGGAGATTGAAGTTCACGATAAAAAACGAGGATGGATGAACGACACAAGACAAATGAAACAAACATCACAATTCAATTAACTATACGTGAAAAACTACAAGAGTAATTATAGACTCTACATAAAGCACCAAAAATAGAGTAGTGGAGGAGAGGCGAAGAATGGAGGAGTAGGTTCCGTCTCCAAGTCGAAAAGGGTCTCATTCCGTGAGATATGGATGGAATGGATGGTGAAAGGCAGTGGAGTGTCCCCCCTTGTGGAATGGTGCATGAACGGTGGTAGAGTCTCCTCCCCCAACTCTAGAATGATTCCCTCTCCCGACCTTGGCATGGTCGTGGATGCCTCTCCGGAAGAGAGGAGTCAAGGGTCCTCTTATCCAGAGATGAAAACAGAAAAATACAATTAATGAGCTAATAGACAACAGATCCACATGGCGCACTTTTAGTGCGCTCGTCACCAGCTTTTAAGTGAACTCTCAATGAGTGTAAACAACCCCTGCAACAAACTCGCGAATATTCTTGCGCTTTTCCCATGATCTTCTTTTATCCCCGCATTTACCGGTATCCCCCTGCATGGAACAATAGAAAAAAACAAAATAAGTTAAACAAATAAAATGAAACTAAAATAACTATATATTAATCTTATTACATAGATTAAAAAAACTTATTAATATATATATATATATAATACCTAATATTATTATTACTATTATATATAAATATAATTATTATATTTATTAATATGATATAATAATATGATATATAAGCTTATATACAATTCTTAATATAACTATAATTATTATTTTATTGTAATATATTATGTTATATTATATGGTATAATAAAATATAATAAAAAACTAAAAGAAAATAAGAAATAAAATACAAAGAGGGGTCTTGTGGCGTGGATAGAGGAGGGAAAGAATGGGGAAAGAGTTTTCGGATGGGAGCGGAAGCTCAGATGGCACAACGGCAAGGTGCTGGGTCGGCCAGCTCGGGTGTGGTTTGTGGAGATTAGGAGCGGAGAGTATTCAGGCTGGGGAATCAGATCTATTCAGCGCGGACAGAAAGGAGGCAGGGCCGACTAGGGTTAGCGGTGTCTGGGCTTCGGACGTGTTTGGGTAGACGGAGGTGGTTGCGACAACTGGAGGCCGTGTCGGTGAGGTCTGAGGAGGTTTAGTCAAGCAAGGCAGGTGGGGGTGGGGGAAAGAAGCGAGCTTGCGACAGTGAGGGGGAAGATGGGGTGCGCATGGAGGAGGTGGTGCTGGCGAGGTCCGAGCAGTGTCGGCAGTCAGAACTAGGCAGGTGAGAGAATCTAGATCTGGACTGAAATTGGTTTGGATTTTCGTTTTCTGTTGAAGAATTAATTTGTTTTCCTTCTAAATTCTATTGTAGATGCATATTTGTATTTTGACGTTGCTTCAAAATCAATCTGTGGTCGATTTTATACTGTTGAGTGTACTGATGTGTTGATGTTGAGGGAAGAGGAACAGAGGCGGGGAGGTGGTAGGGAGAAGTGGAGCAGCGTGATGGTCGGTTGTGCCACCTTGAGGAAGGGAGGCACCGGTTCTGTGATGAAACGGTGAGACAGGCAAGGAGCGGACACCGTGTAGAGGGATGTCAGTGGATGAATGGATTGGTTTGGAGACACTATGAGTGGTGACTGTGGTACGCGGTGAGACAAGGTTTGATGTGCCCCCATGAGTGATTCTCATGGTGGAAATGGTGGCACAAGCACAGTAAAGGAACAGCAATAGAGGAACATGGGACCACAACACCTACAAACAAACACAACAAAAAAATTAAATAATTAAATAATTTAATAAAACTAAAACTAGATTAATCAATTAATGAATTAAATTAAATTTAAAGGAATTAAAAAATAAATAAAAATAAGTTAAATAATAAAATTAATTGTGTTTTATTTTAATGAATGAATTTATTTGAATTTAATAAAATAATTTAAAATAAATTAAAATAATACTATTACTTGATTAAATTATTTTACTAATTAATTATCAAATTAATAAAGTAAATTAGAGAATAAGAAATATTAATTAAATAAAATTAAATTGTTAAAACTAATTAAATTATTAAAAGACTAAAAACTAAAATGAGTTATTTATTTACAATTTAAAGAATAAATAAGTAATTAATTTAATTAATGAATTAAAAATTATCGAAACTAATTACAAAAAAATTAAATAAATGAAATTAAAATAACAAATTAATTTTATTATTGAAAAAAACAATAAAAAATAACCACAAAAACACACTTTTAATACATAAACACATTTTTTATAATGTAATTTACAAAATACAAGAATTGACAAATATTACACAAAATAAAATGGTTTGATATTAAAAAGTAAACAAAAATATTAAAAAAGATGTGGAAAAGAGCATTAAAAAAACTGCCACATCACAAATCCTCCTCACATAAGGGTAAAATCTAATGTACAATTACTTATATTGATTTAGTAATGGTATAAACATTACTTACGCTACCATTGTATGGGTAAATCATATTTAACATTACATGTCTCACATGAAATTCGATAACCCATATCGATTTTACAAAAACACCATTCTTCAATTTTTTTTTTATTATTTTCTTAAAAATAGTGATTCAAAAATGTTTAAATCTTGAAGAAAACCCCTTTGATACCACTGATGGGTTTCATATGACCATTTATAATTGAAGAAAAAATAGGTAGAATTTTCTTCCAGAAATCAACAAGTAAATAATATGAAAAATAAATTACCTAGTATTTGTCCATTGTAAAAACTTCTATTTTCTCTTTATGAAGAGAATGATTGATAAATATCAATGAAGTAGAAAAACGATTCTTTTCTGCGAGGGATTACATAGTCCACTTTGATGCTTGATCATATCAAGAAGATACTTAAAATCTAAAATGGGTACTTGAACATTCATTGAGAAGGATTAATATCATTTCTAGTAGAATAGAGGTTAAAAAGTAGCTCAGAAGTATAACACACCCAAGAGGGGAGGATCTCATCCTATGATATACCCTTCCTTGTCACAATTCATGAAATTAAGATCATCAATTATATTTTAATGGTTTGGATTCCATCACATGGCACCGAGCATTTTATTCTATTGATATTGATTCATTAAAAACATCAATCAATGTGTATTTTCTAACCAATATGATACACAATATGAATCATAAATTATGTAAATCCATTAGGCAGTGTATGTGACATCCATATACATCACATGAATTTATTCACAATGCATTCATGTTTCAGATTTTTTGTGAACATCCAATAAGGACTATGGGTGGTAATAACCTATAGATTGAGGAGACCAACCCAAAACATTGGAATGTGTCACCAAGGGAAAATTGAAATTATTTTGGGGTAGGTTCTTCCAGATATATTCCGAGTTATGAATTTGGATGGGTTGTTTCTTTCTCATTGACAAATGTTTCTAAAATTTGTCCAAAATCATGTTTATGCTAAAAATGGACAACCCCCAAGTCCATGGAATACTTATTTTCAAGAGTGGTGATAGAGAATTTGGCAGTTGTAAATTTATATGGAAAAATAATTGAAATTTTGATACCGTAGTGAAAGGATCTCTTAATTGGAGGAGGTATCATAAAAGATTCAACACATAGATAAAAGATATTGGGATCAAAAGACCATATTTTTGTGATTTTACTTAGAGAAGTTTCATAGGGAGTTTTTTAATTCGATAGAATATAGAAATATGAAAGTTAAAATTTTCGATAGAGGACTATTTCAGAATGTGTCACTATAGTTCCCTACCTAAGACAACTCATGGATGTTGTAGAAGATCGATGGAAATGTACTCAAAAATGTAGTTACCAAAAAAATTATGGCCATGAACTGGTGAATGACACAACTTATTGGATGTAATTCAACAAAGTTTTATGAATACAACTCATTATTGTATTATTTTTTAGAAAAGCTCTCATATAGGTATTCAGGTGAGATCACAGTTCTAAAGAACTGAAGAGGCATTTCATTAGTGAAATCCTGGATAATCAAAAGGTATATTTTAGAGAACCATTTAGGAATTAGAGGGTTGGATGATTGATTTAATGGTAGGACATTGGAGAGAGCATGAAAATATTATTCAAGTGATAGATTGTTTGGGTTAACCTCTGAAAATAATTCTTAACTATGAGATTTTTAGGTATGTTATGAGAATGATTTTATTGCTTAAGTATTTAATGGTATATAAGTAAACTATATATAAGTTATATCTGGAAAAGTTGGATATATACAACACACCTTCAAGATGGTTTTTTAGTTCAAGTTAGTTGATTAAGTTCACTGAAAGTTCACACTTTGGTAATAAGCTGAGTGGGTCCAGTAGAGGAAATTCACCATAAGGCATGGCTAAATAGTAAGTTTTATAGAGGTTGGACATTGGTAGAAAAAAAGTGTTGTCTGAGTTTAGGTATGTGGAGAAGTACCACTCAATGAATACACATGGATTCCAAAAAAAAATTCGAAGGATGAAGTGACATGTAATGGAATGGAATCTTTTAGTAGTAGCATAATGTTAAAAAGGTGGTGGTGTAAGTGCACAGAATTTCACCATTCCCAGATTACACTAGCTTAGGTGGTTAATATCTTTCATTGTGTGGGAGGTCTCTCACAAAGATCTGAGTGATTTCGAAATATCAATCATAAGGATCAACATGTGATATAAAATGAGATTACTAGAAGGAATTTAGTGGATAAAGATAGGTTGTACCATTTTTATTGGATATTCAAACATGACTTCTAGTGCATCACAAGTAGTGAAGGAATTTGAGGTTGAAGGTTGGAGGCCTTAGGGATGAAGATGAAAGTTCAAATCCTAGGATTTGGTGCATACCAAAAGGATAAGTAATATAAATAGGTGTTACTTTAGGGATCATATCCCCTCATCAGTGGGTCTCCCTAATGAGAGAACTAGTGGAAGGATATTTCTGTCGAAAGGTTTTGGTATGCTTAGTTCCATTGAATCTGAGTAGGAAATGATATTTTCCTTATAACTTGTGTGCGCCTTGTTCTGATGAAATGAAATATGTTTCATGTCCAACCATAGATTTTGGAAACATTTTACAAACTACATTTGTAACAATCCATAATTTTTTTAATGAATATTCCCTTCTTATAATTGTGATATATTTAGTAATGTAGAATATAGTACACATGCCACATAGTGAAACATAAAACATTATATTATATTAATTTGAACATTACATTTAGAGATTATATATTTCCAGAAGAATTTAAAGTATTTTAATGGGACAAAAAATAGAAAATATGAAAAAACTAATAGAAAAATTGGGATATACTCGATCCCCCAGAATTATCACACCTACGAACAACACTATAGAAATCAATAAGAATATTGGTAATGAAATTATAATTTTAAAATTGAAAATATATAAATTTAAAAGAAAATAAAAGTGAATGGATAATGAATTAAATATTTAGTATTTATAGAAATCAGGGAAACCAAATGACTGTTACAAATCTACCCATTGGAAGAGTAATCTAACAGTTGGAATAGTAATCTAACCATTGGAATAGTAATTTGAAAATTAAGAATAGTAACATGATCGTTAGAATTGTATCATCACCAATGGAAGATTGAAATCAAATTTAAGTATCTTATAAAATGAAAATATGACATATTTATATTAAGATACAAGTAACCAAATGTTTCAAAAATGATAAAATGTGTGTTTTTATTTTTATAATACATAAAAGTTTTATTTTCATTTTTATAACACAAATAATTATTTAAAAGAATTTTTATTTTATTAAAATGGTTTTCTAAATTATTATTATATTATATTATAATGAGAATAATATTTTATGAGAGCTTAAGTAATTCTCCAAAGGGTTATAAAATTGATCATAATATTAAAATAAGTATTTATGAAATAAATGAGGACTTTATTTGAAAATAAAATTTCCCATATTTAGAAAGTTATTATTTTTAAATAGATTTAATTTTTTAATATACATATTTAAAAAATCATAGGGTAATGTTTTGGTATTTTCTAAAATATTTAAATTTTACAAAATAGTGAAATATGATAAAATACTATATTTAACATTTTAAGCTAAATATCTGAATTTTTATGTCATGGAAAATGTAAGAACCCATAATCTAGAACTCACTAGAACTATTTACTATATATATTTATAAGATTAAATGCTATTGGTTATCTTGAGAAAAAATAATAAACTAATGATTATGATATTCAAAAACACCCCTATCCTCCCCTTATAAATACTACCCCTCACAACCCATTCTCATCACATATTATTAGCCTTTTAGCTATCCAAATTTTTACACAATTATATTCCCAATCCTATCCCACCCGTCCTTGTGATACTGGTCTCACCAAAAGACTAATTCCCTGTTCCTTAAAGATTTTTCCAAAATATGACATATAAGAGGTAATATTCTCAATTTACGTCTTTTAAATTCATTACTTATTCTAACTTATCATAACCTACCTCATACAAAACTAAATAATGAATCAATTATCATAAATATAATTCAAATTTATCATGTTAATGAAATATCCATCTTCTACTCTTCCATTATTCAATTCTTGTATAAATAAATTGTTTACAATATGGTTGGTTCACCGCCTCCATGAACATCACAATTTTCTTTTCCTACAATGCCTTTTAGTTTGGTCACAAAAATATTAATATGGTTAAATAAGATAATAATAAGTATATTATAACTTTCTTGTTCTTTAAGAGACATATGGCCATAATATTGAGTAAAATAAATCTAGATTGTAACGATCGGTAAAACTTACAAAATGAAATAAATGGGAAATATTATCATTTTTACTAAATGATTCATCCCTATATCAGAAAGTGAAGGGATATTTGGGTCCATTTAAATATATATAAGGACATGAATATTATTTCATTTTATTTATGCATTTGTATCCCCATTCAATAATAACTTCAATAATTATTCACAAGTAATCTATCCATGGAACCATAAAATGAACGCTCTCATAACAAAAACAGTAAACCCTATATTTCATTTAAATTGTTATAAATGAACATAATAAAATTATAATAAATAAAAAATATATATAATAGGTTAAGAATTAAGTAATTAATGAATCTAATTTGTTTATATACGATTTTAAGTGCATTTTTTGAATGATTTTGGAACATAAGGGAAGAGATATCTCTGAACCACCATATTTTCCGTGGGTTATAACTTTGTCTCACTAAATAAACTTTTCTATAAATTAATTTAATGAAATGATTCTAATTTTTTTTACATGTCTCTTACTTATATACCAAGCTTATTTTATCTTCCTTTTACGAGGTAATACATTCCTTAAGTTCATTTCTCAAACACATTCTTCAAAATCAATCCCAATCAAGGGAAACTATTATATATCTTATTTCTTTTATACAAAACTCATTTAAAGTATTTATTACCATACATGATTTATTTAAATAATGATATAATTTAGGCATAACCATTCTAGTTTACATCTATTTTAAATGAAAATTCCATAGTTATTCTTTCTCCAAAAGTCATTAACAAATTCCGTAAAACATTGTTTGAATGTTCATTTCTATACCCAATTAATACCCTTTCTCATGAGTTTTTTTATAAATGAATACCATATTTTGAGACCTATGATTATTTAATCATATAATAAATTCATGAATATTTAATTTCTTTTTCTATTTTGAATATTTATTAAATCTCCTTTAATTGTGATATTCAACCAAATTTTGTGACCCATTTCTTTCCATGGTTAATTCTTATATTTATACCTTATGATTGATTTACTTTTATGGAACACATAAGCATATAAATGTTATGATGGAAGAACCCAGATAGAACTCCAATTAATAGGGTTATGTTTTTTTCTCATGAGATGTTATGTATGGGATTAGGGAGTAAATCTAATCCATGATGGGTCACTTTCTACCAAGTGATGTTGTCTTGGCAGTTACCCTTGACTTATTCTTGTTACATGTAATATATTAATTCAAAATTCTTATATTTTCATGATATTATGATTCCTTTTTGTTTATTTTATGCTTCCATATGATTATTCATGAACCTTGACTTTTATTATATCATGTTACGATGTTTGACTCAAATTTTATGCTTCGCTGTCATATTTATTCCCTTACCAGGCATTATTTCTCACCCATTCCTTTTATGTCTTCCCCAGGTTATCTGATTTAGTTTTAAGATATTAAAAGGAATTAGGATATTATTACGGGAAAAAATAAATATGTTGTGTTTCAGTTCCTTTTTTATGTATCATTAACCTAGTCTTCCATATACACTAGGCCCCACAATATTTTGGCCATGTTTGTTGGATTGTTTATGTTTCAAATCATGTAATAATATGTGTGAAAGTATAGGGTTACTATAGTTGGTATCAGATAAATTTATTATTATTTTAATGATTTAGGACCATAATAATTTAGTGAGAACCCTATAGACAAGTCTATGCATATGAAAATATCCTCAAATTTTGGGAAAGTATAGAGTGAGTAGTTTCCAAGAAATTACATCATTGACTAGATACTAGTAGTGGATCTGACTCTGACATAGTTGTTTACATGAACTGACCCTAGTCAACCCTGGATTGGTCACCCAAGGAATCTTGTGACAAGGACTGAGATTCATTCTCGAACCTACTGGGTTGGGAAATAGTGATGGACATCAACGATATCAGAAAGGCAACAATTTTTAACCATAATAAATAGAATCAAATTACTAAAACAAAGCATGTAGAATATAATAAATATAACAAAAGATCAATAAATAAATAAACATAATACAAAACAAATACAATGGAAAAAATGTAAAACTGAATGAAAACAAATATAATGTCCTAGTTTTTTCATTTTAATGTCTTAGAATATACCTTGTAATATTTTTGAGACCTGGTGCAGAGAAGATGCTATATTCAGAGGCCTAATGTGATCGGAATTAATTTTTTAAATATATTAAATATATTAAATACATATTCAAAAGTATTCATGAAAAAGTGGAATAAATTCTAAATAGAGGCTTAGATTATAAATCTGAGGGCACTAATAAGTTTAGAGAATGGGTTTTACCTTAGGTGAGATATACCACAGAACACGTCGGGTATTCAAGCTGAGGTGCGGTCAAGGGAGAAGGATTAAATAAATTTATTTAATAAATTTATTTATTTAATCATTCACTCATCATAATTATATCTATATAAACATGATTATAGAATATTTGAAGGGTTAGCCGCATAACCCTGCAAATCATGGAGAGCATCTGAAGTACTTAGAGGAACCTCCATTGGCAGGCGATAGCTGGATCGAGGATCATTGATTAGCGTGCAATAGAATGTAGGGATATTTCCAAAGAAAATAATGTAAATTTTTTCTTTGACATCGATTGGTCCAAATCGAGGTAGGGTGTTTGTTTTAATTGGAATTTCTTCCCCATTATTAATTATTATATTGAATGAGAATGAATCGACCAATGGATTAATTTAGAGATTAGTTGTATTATGTGATGTGTTTATTTGTGGGGATTTATTGGGCAAATTGTTTATGTTGTTATGGTTCTTCATTCATCATTCTAATGGAAATGGATTGAATCCAACTAAACATGGATGTGGTTCATTCCTATTTTTCATGTTTCATTGGATTTCTACCATCGTTATTTTTCTGTTCATCATGGGTAATTATTTTTAACCGCGGTTTGACCAAATACAAAGGAATCAATTGTTTCACACTCCCTTCATTGTGAAATTATATGATATCAAAGATCTAAACATTGTATGGTGTGGGGATTGTGCGATAATAGTAGCGATTAGAGAATTTGACCATATGGGAGAACTTTTTGTTTGAGAAGTGAATGCAACAACGATGGGGATGATGGATGATTGATTTCCATGTGAATCAGATGATTGGAACCTAGAAAGCGGTGTTAGAAATTATCATACAGAGTAGATCCATTCTTCCTGGCATGATTCATGGATGCATTTGGCACCAAATGAGAGGAAGATGCCATGGGAGGAAGAACAATGGATTCTGAAAAATCTATATCTATACAGTTGTTATTTCATTAACACATGCCATATGGGACCATAATGTGGTGGATAGGGTTTATGTGTGAAGTTAAATATCACACAACGTGTGGTACATATCACATGTCATGTGAATTGACCTGGGAATACTGACTTGTATGTTAGAGGGTACATAGACACAACCAGGATTACATGGGCATGGACATGTCGTGTACTCCAACACAGAGATGGTTAGGCCACTAATACATGGGAATAACCATATAAATGGACACAATCAGAAGTACATGGGCATGTTCATGCTCTGTACATTAAAATGGACATGATAACGGGAATTGATACATAGGTAGGACCCTGTGACAAAGGTAAATTCCATGTACTTATACTACACATCATATACTCCATCAAAGAAGGCTTAAATCACTCATCCTCTTCATCTTGGACAATTATTCATTAGGGTTTTCTCCTTATATCATTTAATTAAGGGTAAGTAAAGAATCATGTACTACACATAATATAGTGATCCCTTCACTAGGACTTCTTGGATAGAGTTGTTAGAATCCTTCTGTGAGGCCCAAAGTGATATCCTCTTTATCATATTTACCTAGGTGTGGTTCTTGGAATTTTAGTGACTAAAACTATGCATGAAATGATCGTTTACTTAGTATTTTATTCTATATTGTGTTGTGGTATACTGCAGGGCCATGGGTGTGGTCCTTACCTATGTATCCTTTCAGTTCAGTGCTATCTGACTCATGGAGTGCATTCTTCTAAACAAGTGTTTTGTGGAACCCTTGAGCATGTTTGCTATATTGGAATTACTATTGTGACTTTACTTTAAGTTCGTGTGTATTTTTTAATTATATATATATATATTATTTATATGTTTTATAGATATATACTTGTGTCGAGATGACTGTTTTTATCTTTGATATTTTCTTAGTGATTTTGGGGTGTCCTGTTGGTTTATTTCTATACTCACCCTTGAATAGGATTTTTTCACACATGTCATGTCTTATATAGAAAATTGTCCCTTTAATAGAGTCCTATAGGTATTAGGAATGGTCAGTGATTAGTGATCCAGACAGATTGGGTGTGTTCTTACGGTTATCTTGATAACAGTCCCCATATTTACTTTCCGGTTGGACATTTTTTCAAACTCCCTATAGTGGGATTGTAACTAGCCCTATTTACTTTCTAGTGCTTGTTGTAATACTCTGGTTGTGGTATTTAGATGCATGAATTCATGGTTTATCAGTTGTTTTATATTTTTTTCATTTTATGGGATTAGATGTGTGTGTGTGTGTGTGTAAATGTACATTAGGCTAGGCCTCCCATGTTAGTGATAAGTCTACTCGGTGCTAGTTTCCAGCCCCTGGATTATTAGAGGTGGGCTTGTGGAGTTTTGGAATGGGCCCTATTGAGATAGTTCAAGAAAACCAACCATAAATCATAACTTGTCACAATCTCCATGTGGCCTCATGGTTACCACCATCCACCAAATCATCCAGATCCATTAGGAAACTGGAACCAAAAGCTGAATCTTCAAAATAGACTGGTTCTATCAATTTTGAGTGTCACGAGTAGGGTGTAAGCATAAATAGCTCAACAGGTATGAACCATAGAATATAAAAATTTCATTTCCCAAAACATCCCACAAATTCAAGTTGGAAATACATTTATAAAAAAATAGGGTTTTAACATTTAAAGAACCAAATGAATATTTCCTAAAATTCCCATTCGAAATCATGCACAAGTTTTCCTTTTTAAAATAAGTTTTCATCTAAAAACCCCAATTTAGAAACTAGACCCGAAGAAGGAAACCAACCTAGCTAAGATACACAATAATTTGAATCATACTAAAAATAGTTAGTATGAATCAAATGATATTTTCTATAATTGAGGTAAAAAATAAAGGGACTGATAAATACAAGTAGATTAAATAAAAAAGGTGAACCAGAAATAAAATAGGCACATACAAATATGTAATCATGGGAATTTCATCGACATATCTATAAGTAACCCATGGATTTAGTTGGTTCAAACTCCCCTTCTAGTGAATGGTGAGGGAGCATAGTCAATATCCAACCTGGATACTCTAAACTAGCCTCACTAGTGGAAAAGTCCACCTAGACCATCCACTATCTAGGGGGTACCAGTCTGTCAAATCAGGTCCATGAAGCAACCATCACTCGACCCTCTAGATGATGCCCAATAATACCATGGTGATAGTATAATGGATAATGTGGATATCATCACATGTGGGACATTTACAATAGATTATGATGTCACCTTGCATGCCCGTCCCAAAATCTGACACCACCTATGAGAAGACCTTCTCATCAGAAGGATAACCATTTGGTATCCATCCCACATAGAATCAGTCAAAGGTGCCAACCAGGCCTACATGTCCCATGAGTTTGAAAACCAATTTCAAAATCACCACAAAATACCTACCGGGCCTTAACATTTCCAAAACCACGCTCATTTACAAAACCACACTGCGTTCGAAGGAGAAGACACTATTTAACTTGAAATATGCGAAATGGGTTTTTTATGTCACGGTGTTACTAAACATGTTTCAATGTACTAAATGGGACAAGTTTTTTATATCAAATTTCGAACTGCCTTTGAAGTAATTTGGAACTCGAGGGTCCATTTAGGAAACCATAGGGGTTTTGAATGAACCCGTAGAGACAAAGAGGGCTAATAAAGGAAATAAGGAAGAGGGAAGAGTGTTTTGAAATCTAGGGTTTTGGGAGAGCATCATTATTTAAATCTATTATCATTTATGTGACTATCCATATTTTAACACTTTCCATATATGGATATTCTAAAATCCAATGGAATATTGATAGTAAACCATAAAAATTCCTGAAGACCAATTTAAAATGTCACCACTAGCATTACCACCAATCACAACAACTCTTACATGAGAACTAAACCATAAAGAGGCATTACAACCACAAAAAATATTCAATTAACACTAAGAAAATACCAAAAACCCAAATCTAGACCACTTACTATCTAAAGATCCCAATTTCATTTAAAAATACCAATTTAAATTTCTTCAAACACTTTGTATACATAAATATAATCATAAAAAGGAATTTATTAGAATCCCCATTTTCATCGAATTGTTATCATTGAAAAACCATGATATGTTAAAATAACACATCATAAGCGTGTATAGATCATTTATAAATTTAGTAGAAATTATCAAGCATCACATGAGATGTTTCATAATGTAAGTGGATTGAAAAACCTAATGCAAGAGTGTGAAAACTCAACAAAACCCTCAGAGGAGGAAGAACAAGGTCCAAGGAACAAACCATACACCCTTGCATCCAATAAAACACAAGTATAATACAAAACCGAAACCATAGGGTTCATCCAAGATGCAAACCACCTAATAAAAATTAAGAAACAAAAAGTGATAAAAAATAATAGGATAAAATTGGGCACAAACAAATAGGAACTCACCTTAGGATATTGAAGGAGCAACAATGGAGGAGGACGAACCAAGGAAAGAGGGTTTGGGATCCCCTTAACACGAATAGGTCAATAAAGAGGGAGTATAAACCCAAAATGGGTTTTAATTAAGGGATGGGAAACATAAAAATTCAAGTTTTTAAGAAACATGGAAAGTTTCATGGTTTTGAATCACAGTTTTTCAAAACATGTGCCAATCGTGCACACCCTAATAGAAGAGGAGGACACCTAAATGGGATAACTGCACAGTTTGGGAAACAATGCACCAAACATGAAATTTAGATTTATAAAAATAGTATAACCTCACAAAGTTTTTCCACATAGTTCCTCCTAACCATTAACATGCCATGTGCCCTATATTAGACACCACCAAAGAGGTGCCTGGTTTCTCCTTTGGCTCACACAAATTTTACCAAACCAATCTCAGACCATGAAATTCGAACTGTGCAAGAACAAAATGAACTGAAAACACACTATTACATATCCAACTGTATGGTTTCCCTTTAAACTATTCACTCTAACCATGTATAGATACCAAACCACCTGAAAAATTCAAAACTCAATAATTCTCACTAAGGAATGTACTCAAACCTCAACCAAAAGATATAACAAAAAAATAATAATGACAAACCTAGGGTTGTGGTGTGACAATTCTCCGCACAAAAAATTTCTTCCCCCCAAAAGTCACCCATCCAAATTAAGAAAAAAATCAAGCTCAAAACTGGATAAATCCAAATGGAACTACAATCCTCTGTGAAACCATTCAACTCCACAAGTCACAACCAACCGGGTCTAGAGAAATCCACAACAAGGAAATCCATGGTAGGTATACCCACCATTTAAAAACAAACTTGCATGATGTCCCCCACACTATAACTCCTATAATGGTCCAACCCCCACCACAAGGAACCCAAAAAAAGGAACCCAAATCAAACATTGATCCAGACCACATTTCATCATTTCCACAAGACATCATCATGACCAAAACAAGCACCACCTCAAACTAAAACTAATCCACAAGGGCCAACCACTCAAGATTCACATCTCATAAAGGTACAACCACAAAATACCTAAAAAAAAAGGCTACCCATATTTTATCAACAAAAAAAGAACATTCCGAAACAAGGAAAACTAAAATAAGGAAACTTAAGCCATCCCCAATCCATCATTGGGAAAACAATATGGGCCAAAAACACCCATGAAACTATGAAATATTGGACTACGTGAATAGATTCACTCCAAGGCCTATAGATTGATCCTTGGTTCCATAAATAATCCTCTACCACATAGTCAAGAGATGATATCCTCTAACTAAGAATTTATCTTTTGGAAATGTTTCTTGAAAAAATTACCAAAATGACCCAAATGGCCACATCATTAATAATCATTTACATGATTGAGACAAGATGGCTTTGACTGTCTGAACTGGACACACCATAATCACGTGAGAAAATGATATGCTTAATGATAAGTAATAATAAAAAATAGATACTCTTTAAGAATGTTTTCCTCTGGTACACCCTTCTCACCAAATAGGGAACCTTCAAATGTGTGAAGAGAAACTGGATTTACACCTACTACAAACCACACTCTGGGAACCAGATCAGTTAAAAATGCCACATCCATGATTTTCCATAATAGAACATACTCAGATGGGATAACCTGATATTTTATATTTTTATGATGTCCCTAGATTAAAAAGAAGCTTTATTTTTATCCTTTGAGGCTATACCCAGAGGAAATGAAACAATATCTTTAAAATGGTCAACACAGTTATTCACCATTCACTGACCTTTCCAAATTTCTAATAGCTATGCCAATTTCTTTAGAGTCACCGACTTAGGTTTAAACCATCATATGAAACTGGTCTTAAATTCCTCCCATGAAATCCTAACTTTCAATGATGGTGGTATGATCACCTTCCACTAATCCAAACATGTTCCCTAAAAAACACAGAATAACACACATCCACATGGCTTTGGGAGTTCCCAAAGACTTTAAAAAACCTTAAACATATTTAATCTACTATACAGTGGACCTCATTCACCATGGAAGACAAGTAACCACTATGAAAAAACTCAACTCTTCCACCCCTATGGGAGTCTAGGCGGGGTCAAAAACTGGGAGAGACTCACTAGAATCCCTTGGGACATTTTTTGTTGGCATACACTATATAAAAAAACCAAAAATGAATCAAAACCAAACCAAAACCCATCAAAAATAGACTCCAAACCAAAAAACCAACTCAAAAATCAAAAAATTACAAAGAATAGACCAAATCCTTATTTAAAACCCACCATTTTCATTTCAAATTAAAAACTAAAAGGCTAATTTTCAAATACCAAAACTCATTTTAAAATTAATTTTGAATGATCAAGACCACTTTTTGAACAAAACCACATATATAATTCATTTTAATTTTGAAAACATTTTAAAAAAAACCATTTTCCATTTCAAAAATTCACTCACACCGACTAAAACTGAACAAAAACACAACGTGCACCAAAATACTAGGATGGGAAACTAGTGACCATGGAAAATATGATTCCATGGTTTAGAATAACATGAATCGAGTAAGATCCAATAACTATAAGCATATTTAACCATGGACTTGGGATCCAAATGGGTCGCTACTCCATGCAAGACTGTCGTATGACACTGTATCACTTATATTTTCATCCCCCAAACCACAATCCCAAACCTAGACAAAAGATTCCAATCCTAGGCTACCCCTAGTAACTTGAGGCTCAGGATGAGAAAAATCTATTGATGATCTTATCGTACCTACCTCTTGAGTCCCAAAAGTCCTATATCTAAAATAACTAATTCCCCAAATAACATAGGGATATTCTTATACCATTTTTTCATTAACTAACCCAAATCAATGTCAAACTGATCACTCAATTCAGCATGCAAAAAAGCATGAGAGGCATTTCCAATCCTTATAGTTTATAGAATAGTGTTAAGAATTAACCATATCACAATGGGAATGATATTTTCCAATAATAAATAGAATAAAATTACCAAAATATAGCACAAATCATAAACCGAAGATAGATAAACATAAAAAATAAATAAACATGATCCAAAAAAATATAATAGAATAAAATAGAAAGATGAAACAAAACCCAGGTCAAAATAGAACCTAACACGATCTCCGTGTGACCTCATGGTCACCAACATCCATCAAATTAGCCTCCTCTATTGGAAAACCTATGACAAAATCTGAACATACAAAATAGATCAGGTTTACCAAAGCTGAGTGGCACAAGTAGGTTGTGATCATTAAAAATTCAATAGGTATGCACCAAAAAATCCATACAATTACTTTTCCAAAAAATCCCAAAAACTATATTTTAAATTTTATTTATAAAAATTAGGTTTTTAACGTTTAAATACCCAAATTCTTCTTTCCTAAAATTCCATTTTGAAATAAAATAAAAGTTTTTCTTTTTAAAACATGTTTCAATTTTAAAAACCAAATTTAGAAACTAGACCCCAAGTAGAAAAACAACCAAGTTGAAATATAAAAAAAACTCATAATAAATATAGGAAACAAGAATAAAATGAGATATTAAAAAAATAAGGTAAACAATATATGTATTGATAAATATGATCATATCAAATAAATAAGGTTCAATAGAAATAAAACATGCACATGTAGATATGTAATCATGGGAATTTCCTATAAATCATCGGAAGAAATTTCTTGATGCAATTGGTTCAGACTCACCTTCAAGTGTATGGTGCAACTCCATATTCAATAACCAAGCTAGATGCTATAAACTATTCTCAACAGTAGAAAATCCCACTATGCTTATCTTCTATCAAGGGGGTACCATTTCATCTAATTAGGACCAGGAAACAACTATCACTCAACCCTCCAGATGACACCTAGGGATACCATGATGATAGTATAATGGATAATGAGGAGCTCATCACACTTGGGGCATCAAACATTGATTGTGATGTAACTGTGCTTTCCTAGCCTGAACATTCTCACCACCAATGCGAAGACCCTCTAATTGAAAGGAAACCCATAGGGTGACCATCACACATAGAATCAATCAATGTTTCCAGCAAAGCCTAATCATCAAAAGTGTTTCAAAAATAATTTCCAAATCACCAAAAACTACAAAATAGACCTTAATATTTCCAAAACCAAACTCATTTCAAAAACCACTTTTAGTTCCAAGGTGAAAATGCTATTTAACATGAATGATGCCAAACATGCCTTTTTAGTCAAGGTGTTACCGATCATGTTTCAAGGTAATAAATGGGCCATGTTTTTGAAATCAATTTTATTTACCACATTTGATTTTATTTGGAAACTAAGGTTCCATTTTGGAAACATTATGGGTTTTTAATGAACCATTTGAGTGGAAGAGGGCTAAGAAATGGAAGAAGAAATAGGGAAGGGTGTTCTGAAATTTAGGGCTAAGGTGAGAATCATTATAAAAATCCATTATCATTTGTTTTCTTATCCATATGTGAACCTCGTGAATATATAAATATGACCACATCGAATGGAATTTTGATTTTATGCCATAAAAATACCTGAATACTAATTTAAATAATTACTACAAACATTACTTCCCATCACAATGACTCATACATTAGAACTAAACCACAAGGAGCCCTTACAACTTCACAGAAAACTCAATTCGAAATTAAAATAAAATTACAATAAAACCAATCTAGATCATGTACAATCAAAATAACCCAATTTCTTTTAAAAATACCTATTGAAATTTCATCAAACACTTTTTATACATAAATATAAGAATATCCATGAAATCCTTTAAAAACCCCATTTTCACTGAATTTTCATCATTGAAACACCATGATAAATCAAACTAACACATCACAAGAATCTATAACACATTTATAAATTTATAATAATTTATTATGTATCACAAGGGATCTTTTGGTATGGAAATGGTTAGAAACACCTACCTCAAAAATATATAAATATAAGAAAACCCTTGGTGGAGGAAGAAGAAGGTCTAAGCTACAATCTACACACCCTAAAATCAAAGAAAACACAATCCAAACATCAAGCATAACCCCTATGGTTTGGCAAAGAGATAACCCACCCAATAAAAAACAAGAAACTAAGAGAGAGAGAGAGAGAGAGTATAATAGGATAAAATTTTCAAAAAAACTAAGAGTAACTCAACTCAGAAGCCTGAAGGATAAAAAATGGGGGAAGAGGAACCAATGGAGAAGTGTTTTGGATTCCCTTCATGCACCTAAGTCAAGAAAGAGGGAGGTGAAACCTGAAATACGTTTTAATTAGGGGTGGAAAACTTGAAAATTCATGTTTTTAAGAAACTGAGTAAGTCACATGGTTTGGATGCACGATTTTCCAAACTGTGCGCTAAACGTGAACACCATACTAGAAGACGAGGACACCCAAATTGGTTGGCCACACAGTTTGGGAAACTACGCGGAAACTGTGCAATTAGGATCTGTCAAAACTGTAGAACCTCACACATGCATTCCACATGGTTCCTTATAACTGTGCGCAAGCTATGCACCTTTCCCCAAACACCTCCCTAGAGCCACATAGTTTAACCTTTGGCTCCCA
This sequence comes from Viscum album, assembly GCA_963277665.1. Classification (NCBI taxonomy): domain Eukaryota; kingdom Viridiplantae; phylum Streptophyta; class Magnoliopsida; order Santalales; family Viscaceae; genus Viscum; species Viscum album. Next base: position 1,024,720,724 of record OY728147.1, on the reverse strand, counting down.
TGGTTTGGAAAAAACCATTCTTAAACTATGGAAGTTAAACCGTGCAATAAAATGATAAACTAAAAAACAACCTATTCTAACACCAACTGCATGGTTTTCCTCAAACCTGTTTAATGTAATAATGCACAGAGTCAAAACAACCTAAAAATTCCAAGACACAAAAATTATCATTGGGGACTCAAATCAAAATTCAAAAAAAGATCCAACATCATGAAAAAAATAGAATAAATAAAAAACTAGGGTTGAGGTGTGATAGTTGTACCTAGGGGTCATAATCCCAAATGGGTGCATTAATTTTTAGCTCAATCATCACCTATTACATGAAAAAGAGGCATTGTTACACACTTGGTTCGACACTTGTGGAAGATATGCTTTGTAAAATTCACAAACTCTTGAAAATCCAGTATACAAGACATGAACATAATTTTTGGTTAAAAATAATAATAGATAAATTAACAAAGATAACCTATATTTAAACCCATATACTCATAATTTAGGATATACTTTTCATTTATAAGTTATTCCTTATTCTTTCACAGTTTCCCTTTTTAATTTTTTTTAGTTTGATTATTCTCAACCTTTTTTGTTAATGGAGGGAAATAAGAGGAACTATGCCAACAACCAACATGATAAGCAATGTGATGATTTCCCTAATGATATGCCCAACCATATAATAATGGGAGATGGAAAATTCATAGAAGTATTAGATCATATAAATCATGTTATTAATAATAACTTGAATCATGTGGAACACCCTATTTCTCCTAATAAAGAGAATGTTTCGATTGAGTCCTTTATGTTGAAAATTTCTCTTATCATTAGTATATCTTAATATCCCCTCCTCACAGAAAAATGGATTAACTACATTGAAAAGATTTTATTTGTCCTATAGTTCTTAGAACAAGAAAAAGTCATGTTGGATATCTATCATATTAAATGGGATATAATCAGGGGTGGATACTAATCAAGAACACGTAGTCTAAATGGTAAATTGATTCAATGGAATGGGAAGAATTCAATAAAATATTTTTCAATAAATATATTCCCAGAACTCTCATTTATAAAAAGGAGAGGGAGTTCCTTATTCTAAAGACAAGGTAATATAATTTTAGTAGGTAGTATGATAAAAATTAAACAATTCTTTCATGGTATACCTCTAACATGGTCATTAACACCAAAAGTATGCCGAATTTTTTCATTAGTGGATTAAAGTCGAGTCTATGAAAAACATTTGATATTGGAGACTCTCATAGATTTAAAAATATTTTCAGTTGTACCCATTAGATTTAGATGGATATCACTGAATCTCAGTTGTATCATGGAGGATGGATATAAGAAGAAAAAAATAGAGATTAATTTGGGAGGATCTATGGATAAATATCATGGTGAAAAGAAAATCCAAATTTCCATGTGTCAAAAATGTTAGAATAAGCTTCCCTAAAACTATATCAATGGAATTGAGAGATATTCCATATGCGTAAAAGGGGGTCATTATGACAATATCAACTACCATGAGAGACAAATCACCATTCACATCCCAAGTCATCCTCTAATTATTTACATGTGTAAGGTGGAGGATGAATCTACTTTGGAATATTATTTTCAAGTGTTGAAATTATTGCCTTATAAATAATAATATCTTTCCTAAATGAGTAATAATTAGATGAAAATCATGTTTGATGACATTCCCATTGTGAGGGATAATACTGACATATTCCCTAAAGAGTTTCTTAGTCTTCCTCCCAACTGATAGGTTGATTTCTCAATCAATGTTATACCTAGATCCCTTCCCAAATCCATAAATCCCTCTAGAATTTCCACCATTGAGTTGTAATAACTAAATAAGCAATTATAAGAGAATTTTGAAAAGGGTTTTATATGTTCGAGTGCATCACTATGGGGTGTTATGTTCCTCTTCATTTAGAATAAGGATGGTCCAATGAACCAATGCATTGATTACCATGAACATAAAAAATCAGGATAAAGAAAAAGTATCCTTTACCATATATTGATATCTTATTTTATTAAATAAATGAACCCCAATATATCTCTAAGGTGGATGTTCGGTCAAGATATAACCTATTAAAGGTTAAGTATGAAGATATTCCCAAGACTTAATTTTGAATAAGGTATGGAAACTATGAGTTTACATCAATTCACTTTAGACTCAAAAATGATCCATTAATAATTATATTCTTAATTAATAGAGTCTTTAAAGATTACCTTGATAATTTTTTATTGTTATTTTTAGATGATATTATGATATAATCCAAAATTATGGAGGATAATCAGGATAATTTGAATGTTTTACTAAAGACTTTGTGAAAGAGAAGGTGTATTAAAAGTATAGTAAATGTGATTTCTGAATGGAGAGTGTATCATTCTGTGGGAATGTTATCACAAATAAAGAGATATTTATAGACCCTTACAAGACAAAAGAAATTGAGGAGTGGCCTAGAACAATATATATAATGGAGGTACATAGTTTAATTATACTTGATGGGTGTTACTAAATATTTTTTAGAAACTTATCATGACTATAAAACCCACTAACCAAGAAAACTTGGATGGGCGTAATGTTTTTCTAGACCAGTGGATGTGAAGTGATCTTTAAGGAATTGAAAAGGAGGCTTATCACTACCCCATTCTTCAAGCTTCCCTCAAGTGGGAAAATTTTCTTGGTATACAAAAATATTTAAAGAATATATTAGGCTATTTAATGATGAAAAATAAAAAATTTATAGTCTATGCTTCAAGGTAGTTGAGATTTCAGGGGAATAACTACCCAACAGATGATTTGATGTTTTTTGTAGTAATATTTTCATTGAAAATATAGTGAAATTATCTCTAACTGGAAATGTGTAAAATACATATTGATCCTAAGAGCCTCAAATATTTTTTCACATAAAATGAGATTTATATGCACCATCAACAATGGTAAAATATAACTAAGGACTATGACTTCTCAATCCACTACCATCCTAGGAAATCAAATATAGTGGTAAATGATCTATGTAGAATGGGTCTGATGACTTTATCAATGATGATAATAGAGATGGATATAATATTCATAGACTTGTAAAGGATGGAAATGGGGATCATGATGGAAGTAAAATCATTATTCCTTTCTCAAATTATTTCCCAACCATACCATCTAGAGAAGATATAGGATGCTCCAAGTGATGATGTTGAAATATAAAAAAATGTGAAATCTATAAGAAAAGGAAAATCCCCCTATATTAAAATTGATGAATGAGTTATAATATTTGGGTCACAAATATATGTACCAGTAAATCCTATGATAATGTAGTAGTTATTGAATGAATCTCAACCTCCCACATCCAACTAGAGAGCATGATGATGAACAAAGATCTATGAGATCCCCCTAGGTGGTATAATATAATGAAGGAGATCACAAAATATACATAAAAATTACTATCATTTTAATAGTTGAAGGATGAAAGGAAAAATTCTAAAGGTATGATGCATCCATTACCGATACCTATATGGAAATGGGAAACCATCACCATGGAATTTATCATTGGTCTTCAAGATACATAATGATGAAATAATGCTATATGGGTTGTATTGGACCTCTATATAAAAAAAAATAAGTAAATTTAAATTTTATAGGAATTATCCCTTAATCAAAATGAAAGGATATTTATCAGAGAGGAAGTGTGGATACATGGAATAGCATTATCTATTATATTTGATCGAGATTAGAGATTTAACTCTATGTTCTTGAAAAGTCCCCAACATACTATAAGAATTGAATTGAACTTCACTATGACTTATCACCCCCAAAATAATGACCAATATAATCATACTATCTAGATGCTAGAAGAAATGTTGAGAGAATGCTCGATGGACTTCAAAGGATGATGGGATCAATATCTTCCTCCAACTGAGTTCTCATATAATAATAGTTTCTACCCAAGTATCCAAGTGAATCCATTTGAATCCATTTATAGTAAGCGATGAAGATCAAATGAATTATGGTTTAAAGTTTGTGAACACGAGATATTGGGACCTAAAATAGTTATAAAAATGGTAGAAAATTTCACGACCATTGATCAACATATGAGGGATACCCAAAGTCGACATAAGATCTATACTGACAATTATCAATGTGACCTACATTTTGATGTTTGAGGAAAGGTGTTACCTATAATATCTCCATAAAATGGGTTCATGATATTTGGAAAGAGGTGAAAACTAAATCCAAGGTACATCGACCCATTTAATATTCTTGATCACAATAGATCTTCGGCCTATTGACTAGAACTCCAACAAAATTGGTCTCAACTACATGACATATTCCACACATCTCACTTGAATAAGTACATACTAGATTGAATTTTTTTAAAAAATCATAGGTGGTACAGATGGAAATTGATCTCTCTTATGAGGAGAAGCTGATGAAGATCGTGGACTCTAGAGATAAACTTCTACGAAACATGGAAACTCACCTAGTAAAAGTACTATAGTGAATCCAGAAATATGAGGAGGCGAAATGAGAACTAGAGGATTCCCTGAAGTGGAATTATCCTCACCTATTTTCACCTTCGTATGTAAAATGAAATATCATGGGTGATATTTTGTAATGGGGAAGACTATAATGACCTATAATTTTATCAATGGAATTTCACTTCTTATAATTGTGTAATATCGTGTAATATATTATACGGAATATGTGCCACATGATGAAAACAACATAATTTTATTTTATTAATTTGAAAAAAAAATAGTGAATAAAAATTTCCATAATATCTAATAATACAGTATAAAATGGATTTTATTTTTGGAATATACATATCAAAAAATGGTTAGGATGATTTTTTTATATTTTTCTAGAATATTTGGATTTTTAAATAATAGTGAAATTTGAAAAATATAATATTTAACATTATAAGCTAAATACACGAATTTTTGAGTCATTGATGATATAAGAACACATTATTTTTAACTAACATGAACCATTTACTATATATAGTCACAATAATCAATACTATTAGAAGTATTAATTAAAAATAATAAACTAATGAATATAATATTCAAAAACTCATCTCTTATACCCTTACAAATACCACCCCTCACAACCCCTTCTACTAAAAACTGATATAAAATGTTTAATGAAAAATTTACACCAAATTAAATTACTAATAATCTCCCCAAATTCATAGAACTTATGGTATCACTGAAAGTCTAATTCTAAGTAACTTAAGAAGTTTTTCAATGAGACAACATTTAAGAGGTAATATTCTCAATTTAACTCTTTTAAATTCATTTTTATTTCTCCATTATCCTCACTCCCATCATACAAAATGAAATAATTAATCCAATATAGTAAATATATTGTGATTTTATTATATTAATGGAATATCCATATTCTACACTACCTTTATTTGATTCTTAAATTAATATGTTGAACACAATATGGTTGGTTTACCGCCTCCATGAACAACACACTTCGTTTTTCCTCCACCGCCTTCATGGATGGTTTAAAAAATATTTTTATATTTAAATAAGATAATAATAAGTATATTATAACTTATTTCATGTTATTTAATGAATATATGGCCATAATATTAAATAATTAATCTAGTTCGTAACTTTCGGTAAAACCTCTTTAATGAACAAACTGTACAATGTTAAAATAAATACTTAATGTTTAGACCCAATATTGGAAAATAAATGGATATATGGGACCATTTAAATTTATATAATAACATGAATATTATTTCATTTCACTTTTTTATTTTTAGTCCCATTCTATAATAACTTCAATAATTATTCGCAATAGATCCAACCTTGGAACTATGAAATGAACTCTCTCTAAACTACAAAATTAAACTGTATATCTCATTGAAATGGTTATAAATGAACATAATAAAAATAAAATAAATCAAATATATGTAATTTTTTATGAATTAATTATTTTATTAATATAATTTCTGTTTCTAGGATTTTATTACATGATTAGAATGATTCATGAACATATGGTAAGGGATCTTTGTAAACCACCCTATTTTCTTTAGGTTATGACCATTCTCTATCTAACTCACATTATATCTATATTGATATTATAGAATGAATATAAATTCTATATATATTTTTCTTACATATATACTAAGCATACCCTCCCTTATTTTGATGGGGTAATACATAACTTAAGTTCATTTCTCAAATGCCTTCTTTAAAATGAAACCTGATTAAGGGGATCTATTCTATCACTTATTCATTTTTTGTAACTCCCATTTGAAGAATTTATTACCATTAATGATTTCATTAATTAATGTAATATGTTAGGTATAAAAATTACAATTTACCTCTAGATTTCAATGAAAATTTAATACTTATTCTTTTCTAGGTATTTAACTAATAACTTAAAACACCATTTTTCAATTTCATTTTTATACCCAATTTTATACCCTTTATCATGATGTTTATTATAATTAAAAAACATATTTTTAGACTTATTATTATGTAATCAGATATTAACATAAAAAATATTTATTTCCTTCTTTTATTTGGAATATTTATGAAATCTGTTGATATTTATAAGAGGCAAGAATTTTCAACCCATTTATTCCATTTTTAATTCTTATGTTTATTCATTAAGATTGATTTCATTTTGTGGAACACATAAGCATTCACATTTTCAATAACCAAGATGGTATGTCATACAACTCAAATCATAACCCAGACCAAGATATGACGCGAAGGGCATTCCCGATCCCCATATGATGGAAAATAGTGTTGGGCATCAAAACAGTCTAATGGGAATGATTGGGCCCAAAGAAAAATGTGGATCAAATGGACCAAATAGAGCACGCAAATATAAAACAATAATAAATGAACATTAGAAAATAAAAAACTAATCTAGATACAAAAAATGCTAAAAAATGAAATCTGAATACAAACTAAACCAAAATACACCACATGTTCTCTACGTGACCTCTTAGTCACCACCAACTATAAGACCAACCTGATCTAAGAGCAACAGAACCTGAATCATAAACCTGCAAAATAGTTCGGGTCTAAGAACACCAAATAGTACAATTTGGGTGTGAGATTAACCAACTTAATAGGTAATCACCACAGAGTCCACGAATTTACTTTCCCAAGTCATTACATAAATACTAGTTTGAATATACATTCCGAAAAAATGTTTTTTATTCAATTTAAAACAGCCACACATTACATTATACAATTTACCTTTTAAAAAAAACACATGTTGATTTCCATTTCAAAAATAGGTTCACATTTCCATAATCCAATTCAAAACCAAAACACCAAATTCAATCCATATAAATGAAAAAAATAGGGTTAAACAGAAAGTAAATGAAACTGAACATGTAAAATAGACTAGTAGGGATAATATCTAAATACAAAAAAAAACAAATAGAACATATACATAGATAATCATGGGAAATTATAGAACATCCCTAGAGTAATCCATGGGCGTACTTAGATCAGACTCACCTGCTGGCGTATGGTGCAGCTCCATAGTCAATAACTCCCTATCCGTTCTAACTTCCAATCCAGTAACACGATCCCACTTTGACACAAAAATATCTTAGGGGTACCGACTGATCTAATCACAATTAAAAAGACACCATCACTCAACCTTATAAAATATGCCCATGAAGCCCATGATAGTAATAGTGACACATAGTGGAAAGAGAGGCCCTCACACAAATGAATCACATAACCTACCGCCACTTCACCTACTTTCCCCAACCACTGACACAACTCATACAATAACCCAATTGTGGGAAATACTCTATTGGTGTGTCCATCTTGCAATAAGACTTACACAAGCTGCCAATTGTTCCTCCGCATCATTTTAGTTTTAATAACACTTTCCCAAACATTATAAAATACCAACCAGGACTTCAATATTTCTAATCCAAATACATTTATAAATACAATCCCCAACTAGAGTAAAATGTGCAACATTATGAAAGTGATAAACAGGCCGTCATGCCAATAATTCACCAAAACACATCTCAAAATGAAAAAAGAGCCAAGCTATAATGAACACATTTGAAGTCACATTTTAAAAATAATTTGAAGCACCAGTACACTAGTTAGAAATCAAGGAATCCATTTTAAAATGAAGGGAATATGAAAGGAAGTAAAATCCTTTGGTAACCATGGTTCAAGGGAGAACCAGGTTTATTAAATTTCCAAACGGGCCTCAAGAAACCATTAAGAACCCACAGATTTCCAAAATAATCTAACATGTCATTTAAAATTTCATACCACTTAGAAATGATTTTAAGAAAACTCAAACCAACATTCCCTGCCATACATGTACTTATTAAATCACCTAGAAAACTATTTTTAAATAAACACCACATGCTTTAAAATCAATAAAAAAAGTCACCACATAAAATTCAACACTTCCCACATATAAAACCCAACTCACAATCCAACCAAATTAATAAAATATAACCACGTAAAACCCCACTAAAATCACCCAATTTCACTTTAAGAGCTTAATTTTTATTTTATAAAAATCCTTGTGTGCATTTATCATAAGAATAATCATTGTAACCCTTTTTAAAACAATTTATCACCCATTTATCGTCAACAAAATACCATGAAAAATCATACCAAAGCATCAAAAGCATTAAAATCACATTTATGATTTATTTAGGGAAGCTCAAGCACCATTTTTAATTTACTAGAATGGAAATGGATGGAAACAACTACCACAATGATAGGAGAACGCAATAAAAAATTTGAGTGAAGGAAGAATACACCTCGAGAGATAATCAGTACACCCTAACATCCACAAAAATAACCCACACATGAACCATCATTGTGAAGGTTTGACCAAGAGAGAAAACCCACCATGAGAAACAAAAAATGAAGAGGGGAAAGATAAGAGAGGAGAGAATTGAATAAGAATCACAAGATATCACCTTAGGAACCTTCAAGAAGTATCCATGGAGGTTTGGGAGGAATGGAGGAGGGTCTCCTGGATCCCTCTAATGCACCTAGGTCAGAGGAGGGGAGGAAATATGAAATAGGGTTAGAATAATGAAGGGGAAATATTGGAATTTAAAACTTTTAGGATTTTGGGAGGCTCACGTGGTTTGTCTGAATTGTTTTCCAAACCGTATGAAAACTGTGCAACTGCCAATTTCCAAATGGATAGAACCTCATTCATGGTTTCCACATGGTTTACCAAACCATGCACAACCCATGAACCTTTCTTCTGGACTCTAAAACAAGATGTACGGTTACTTGGGTGAGGTTGTAAAATTTCCCTTAACAGTGTGCTAATCGTGTTCTCCTTACCTCCAATCCCAAAACATCCAATTTTCAACAAAAACTCAAAAATTCATATTAGGAATTAACCTAGAACTCAACTATAATATACAAATCCTATAAAATAATCAAATAAAATAATTCCAAAGGTTGGTGTGTGATAATTATACCCACTACAATCACATTCTACCTCTAGAAAGTTACACAACTGAAAGATAAAAAAACCTACGCCCAAACCCAATCAAAATGAAAATAAACCATAATACTTAGGGTTAAGTTTCACCCAGAGTCACACCCGACTAATTTTAGAAAAAACCATTGCACAAAAAAATGGGAGAAAATGAAATGGTTCTCCCCACCATAAAAACCCAACTAACACCATGGCACGACTTAGGATTGGCCCAACATAGAAACTATCAACAATAAGACCTCAGGGTGACCATTGTAGAAACCCTCAATATGATTTCATGGATAGAGTAAATCCCAAAACAGACAAAAAACCTCTAGAATAAGGGGAAACCCATGAAAAGAACTCAATAAAATGGAGAACTTGAACACAAGGATTAATCATTGATTTTCACAAGATTAGTTATCTGTAAACAAGAAAAACTAAAAACTAAAACTGATTACAAATGGATAACCATTTAAAGATCCACATCCCAGGAACAATCATAGGACTATAAGAAAGAAGACCCATGATCCTCTCACAAATACAAGGGAAACTCACAAAAAGAAAGAAACTTCAATAGAAAACTGAAACCGTCTCCACTCCAACATTGGGGAAAAGAGTTGGACCATGGTTCCCCTCACCCATGGTGATTCCTGAATTCCAGAAAATATTCACTTTGAGTCCCATGGATAGAGCCCCAATATTTGAAGCATCTTCTTCCCCGCATGTAGGAGCTAAAAATCCTCTGATCAAGACTTCTTCTTTGGGTAAAGCTTCTTACAAAACATCTTCAGATGACCCGAATGGACAATATGTATACAAGTATTTGGAAGATTATGACATGATAGCTTTGAATGCCCAAACTGACCACACCTGAAGCACATGATTGAGTGGTGAGATTAAAGAGAAACCGATACCAATAAGGGAGTCCCCTCAAGAATAGGTTCCTCCGACATAATATTCTCTCCAGATGGGGAATCTTTATAAGAACTAAGAGAAACTCGTTCATCAACCAACACTAATTATAAATCATCCAAAAAAAATCATTCATGAACTTATGAAACTGAACTCTAGTTGAAATAGGTACCCACTCCTTGATCTCTGGATGAAGATGCCAGATAAAAAGAGGAGTTCTCAGATGATCTTCAAAATATTTCTCTAGAGAGAAAGAAATGAACATATTTAAGTGGTCCACATAAGCTATCATTTTTTGTTGTCCCTATTGAATACTCAACAACTCATCCAACTTCCTCACCTTAACCTCTGTAGGTATAAAACTTTGGATTAAAGTGGAATTAAATATCTCCCAAGACATTCCATCTAGAAATGATGTCAGGACAACTGACTTCCACTAATCCAAACTCAGACCTTCAAATACACCCAAAGTAGCATGCAATATCATGACATCGGGAGTTCCCAATGATCTAAGGACAGTCTCAACATCCTCAATCAATTCCAAAGCCTCTAAATTAACTCATTACAACAGATGATAAGAGACAAACAAGGAGAAACAAAAACATGAAGAGTCCCACTAGAAACCTTGGGTACCTTTCTGGGTGGAATATTTTTAACAGAACATAAACATAGAATCAAAATCACCATCAATCCAAATACAGCCAAAAGACCATACCATGACAAAAAAACTATCCCACAGTCAAAAACACAAACAAAACAAAAATCCTCTTTTTAAAAACATAATTTCATTACACTTATAGACTGCCTTCATCCAAGGAAATTTTTCAAATTCCAAAACCCAATTTTCAAATCCAACTTAATCATCATGTTCTAATTTTATAACAAAAGCCATGTCCAAAAATCATTTTCCCTTTTGAATTTTTTTTTTCTAAAAATATCATTTTTACCTTTTAAAATCAAATCACACAAACCAAAATCAAACCAAATCACAACTCACACAAAACTCCCAGAATGAGGAAATATTGGCCATTTATAACCTAGAGACATAGTTAGTGGGCCATGCCCCAAGTAAGAATCAACAACTAATAGGTCCTTGAACCATGCACTAAAAATCCACATGGGTCACTAGTCCATGTGAGAATGTGAGATGGCACCAAATCACCTCCATTTATATTCCCCATCTATAAACCAAAACCAAATAAAATACTCAAATCCATGAGTACACTTGGAAATATATGGATTAGAGAAATAATTCATTAATAATGTCCTTACTATACCTACTTCTTGTGTCCCAACAGTCCTAGTATGCAATCTACTCTACACCCAAAATAGGAAGGGCTTTCTCAGATACAATTTTTTCTTGAACCAAGCTAGTATTTCATCCAACCCGACACCAGACCTAGTTCGATACATGGCCCGAAGGGTGTTCCTGATCCCCATGGGGTGGAAACTAGTGTCGAGAATAAAAATAATCCAATGGTAATGATTTATCCCTAATAAAAACTAGGATCAAAAAGACCAAATAGATATTTGAAAAACAAAACAACAATAAATAAAAATTATCAAATACCAAACTAATCTAGATATAACAAATGATGGAAAAAATGAAAACGTAATACAAACTGAGACTAAATTATTCCGCATGATCTTTACATAACCTCTTGGTCACCACTCACTATAAGACCAACCTTCTCCAAGACAACCAAACCAGAAACCTGAACATGAAAAACATCTCAAGTATACCAACACCAAATGTTAGAAGTAGGGTGAGAGATTAAATATCTCAGTAGTTAATCACCATAGAGTCCATGGATTTCCTTTCCCAAGGCGGTCCATAAATAATAGTTTGAAAATACATTCCAAAAAATAGTTTTTAATTATTTTAAAACAACCAGACACATCTTTCTATAGTTCCCCTTTCTAAAAATAACACATATGACTTTCCTTTTCGAAAATGGTTTGACATTTATATAATCTAGTTCAAACCGAAAACCCCAAATAAAATACATAAAAATGAAACAAAAGGAAGCTTAAGAAGAATTTAAATAAAACCAAATGGGTAATATAGACTAATAGGGCTAAAATCCACAATAAGTAGAAAAATAAATAGAACACATAAATAGATAATCATGGGAACTTCCTAAACATACCTTGAGTGATCCATGGATGTCCTCAAATTGGACTCACCAATGGAAATAGGGTGCAGATCCATAGTTAATAGCTCAATTGTTTTTCTAACTAACAAACCAGTAGTAAAATCCCACCTAGCCACTAAAACATCCTAGGGGTACCAACCCATCTAATATGGATTGACAAGAAACCATCACGTGACCCTCTAAATGATTCCTTGGAATCACAAGATAGTAATAGTGATATAAAATGGAAATAGAGGCCCTCTCATGCATGAATCACCTAACCAAAACCATTGAACTTACCAACCCCAACCACCAAAACCACCCAAAAGATAACCCACACTCGTGAAATCCTCTATAGGTATTCCCATCTCACAATAATCCACACACAAGGTGCTAATCATCCCACCACATCATTTGAGTTTTAAAACCACTTTCCCAAACATTATAAAATACCAACTGGGCCTTCAACATTTCCTTTCCAAATACATTTATAAATCCAATAACAAACTAGAGTAAAATAAGAAACATTATGAAAGTGAAAAATAGGCCTTTATGCTAATCATTCTTCAAAACACATCTTAAAATTACAAATATGCCAATATCTAATGAAAATATTTGAATTCACATTTTAAAAATTATTTAAAGCACACAAACACCATTTATAAATCAAGAAAACAATTTTATTAGGAAGGAAAGAGGAAAGAAAGGAAAATCCTTTGGGAACCATGGTTCAAGGGAGAATCAATTTTATCTAGGTGCCAAACAGGCCTTAGGAAACCATTAAAACCCCACACATTTCCAAAAGAATATAAGAAATCATTTATAATTACTAACTATTTAGAATTTATTTTATGAAAACCCAAATGAACATTAAATTCCATTCTAGTACTTATGAAATCACCCAAAACCCCATTTTTAAAGAAACACCACATGCTTTAAAATCAACACAATAAGTCACCACAAAACATTCACCAATTTCCACATATAACACCCAACTCACAATCCATCCAATTTAATAAAAATTTACCAAGGGATAAATCCTCTCCAATAACCCAATTTCACATTAAAATATCAATTGGCATTTTTTCAAACACCTTTCATGCATTTAAAAGAGGCCTAATCAAAGAATCCCTTTTTAAAAGAATTTTTCATCCATTTCTTATCATAAAAATACTATAAAGAATCATACCAAATAATAAAAAGAAATAAAATAAAAATTATAACATATTTAAGGAAGCTCAAGCATCAAATGGAATGTGTAGGAGAGGAAATGGATGGAAACAACTTCCTCAATGACGGGAGAATGTAATGAATCTTTGAGGGAAGGAATAATACACCCCAAGAGATAATTAGCACACCCTAAAATCCAAGAAAACAACCCACACATTAACAATCACCATTAGGGTTTGGAAAAGAGATAAGACCCACCAAGAGAAACCATGAAACCAAGAGGGGAAAGACAAGAGAGGAGAAAATTGACCAAGAATCATAGGATCTCAACTTAGGAACCTTCAAAAAGCATCTATAGATGTTATGGAGCAATGTAAGAGGGTCTCCTAGATACCCCTCCTTATCCTATGTCATATTAGGGGATAAAATACAAAAATATGGTTAAAATGATATAGGGGAATGATTATAATTTCAAAATTGTAAGAATCTGGTAAGCTCACATGATTTGTCTGCATGGTTTTCTAAACTGTCTGTAAACTGTGTGGTTTCAACTATTCCAGTCGATAAAACCTCATGCATAGTTGATTCATGATTTTCCAAACCTTTATAAACCCATTCTTCTTACTCTTAGACCCCACAAAAAGCTGCATGATTACCTGGGTGAGGCTGCATAGTTTTTCTTAACCATGCACTATCCATGCTCTCCTTGCTGTCAAGCCCAAAACATCTATTTTTCAGAAAATACTCAAAAAATATAATTGGGAATCTACCCAAACATAAAAAATAATATCCAAGTCCATGAAATAAATAAAATAAAATAATTACAAATGTTGGGGTGTGGCATATATGTTATAATGTGTGCAACCAGATAGCAATCCAATGCATTGGGTAATGCTTTTTCTCATGAGAATTTATGTATGAGATTATGGAGTAAATGAAATCCATTATGGGACTCTATCCACCATGTTATGTTGTCTTTATAGTTATCCTAGAATTATAATTATTTCATGTTATATTTTAATTCAAAATTATTTTGTTGAAATGATATTATGATTCCATGTTCTTTATGTTGTTATCCTATGCTTTTTTTCATGAAAATTTTCTTTTATGATATCATTTTTTTCAATTTGACACACATATTGTGATTTGTTATCAGGTTTATTCCCTTACTAGGATTTATATCTAAAAATTTTAATTTATATATTCCCAAGGTTATTCTATTTAATTTTAGACTCTCATAGTTATCTTGGATATCATTAAGTATAATAAAATAAATATGTTGTGTTTTATTTCCATTTTGATGTATTATGAACTTAGTCTTCTAAAGACACTATTCCTCATGATCTTTTGTATGTGATTGTCGTATTGTTTATTCTAAAAATCCTGTAATAATATGTATAAAAGGAATGGGACACTATAATGTTACCCATTGTGTGTTATGATTCCATGTTTCATTTGTTTTATCACATGTTTATATTTATTGTTCATTGTTGTTATGGAATTCCTTGATGTAAACAAGGAGGGGAGTTGGAACTAGAGGGGGATGACTTGATGTGGTGCCTTGGGGTATGGATACTTCCTATGTTCTTTTCTTTATTTTCATGGGAGATTTTATAATCTCATGAGGAACCAAGGCTATTTTTTCCAAGTTGTAGCTTATAGTGGATAACATTTACTAATCGAAGGGGTTATCTTCTGGTGGATCGATCGAATGGTGACTAGGATTCAAAACACTTGATTTATGTAGTTTTAATAAAATTATTTATAAAGAATACTCATATGGTTTGGATTCTAAAAACTATATATGATCCAGTATATAGTCTACCCCTCTTCCAGTCATCTGATCACTATTGATGCCATTCCACTATTCCTGCAATATTCTAGAATTTCTACCTTTAGATTTTATCCTTCCATTGGAATAGTTTTGTAAGCCATAAAAATGGTTTTCACACTTTTTCCAGATATCTATCACTTGGAAATCATCTTTATATGCCCCTCAACTATGTTCCTATTCTTCTTTTGCAGTACTATATCCATTAAATCATCTTTGATCAGTGGAAATATGGTTTCCCACTATATATAAAGGTTAAACTAGTCTAAATGAGGTATAAAATCACCTCAAGACATTCCGAGTAACCAATTTTGTCAATATATACGTTGGATTCTATGTCTTTACAATTTTCCAAATGTCGGAATCCCTATCCACCCATATCTTATATATTAAGTGAAAATTTAATTTAATGTCTTTTTTTAATATTTAAATATTGGATTTTTGTATATATGAAACACACTTTATAAATAAAAAATGATCATGCCCTCAAATTTTCTCTTTCTAAGATCCTCAAGAAAACACTTCAACCAAATCAACCACTTTCCTGCTTCCATTAAGGAAATGTACTCAGATTCTGTTGATGTGAGAGTTAACACTGGTTAATTTTTGTACATCCAACTAACTATCATTTTCCTGAATATAAACATGTATCTTGAAGTTCTCTTTCATGAATCTGAATCCACACCAAAGAAATGTTCTATGCTTCCAGAACCGTTCAAGTATCATATAATCCATTACACCACCTCCCCATGTTCCCATTTTGGGCTCAACATATTTCTTGAAATGAATCCAACTATCAATGTAATGTATAAATGGGTATAAACAATTAAATATGTAAACATTATAATAGTTATTACATAGGGATCTTAAACCATGTATTTAACTTCCACTCTTATTCATGGTGACTACTACTTACCTTAAAATTTTCATCCATGGGTGTGGATAGTAGATTTGATTTACTCATTTTGAATCATTACACCACCTTTTGGATGTATTTCTCCTATGTAAGGGACAAGGTACTAGAATTGTAGTCCTTTAAAATCCATATCCCAAAAATTCATTTTTTTCGTACAAAGGCCCCTCTTCTAAAATTTTATGGATAAATCTTCTTTTTTAGTTGTTCAATCCTTTCTTTAATTGTACCCTATATAAGATTTTTATCCAATTAAATTATAAGGATGGTAAAACTATCATCATGAAAAAACTTTTGGTAACAGAAATGATCATAATTTCTCTAGAAAAAACTTCATTACAATATAAAATCATTAAAATTTTAATTCCAATTCCTTAGAGTGTCCTTCTTTCCATAAATGCTACACCATATCTTGAACACATGGTTCTCATTCCAATTTTTTTCAAAACCCACCAATTATTCTATAAATTTATCTTCTTACAAGTACCTATAAAAAAATTCTATCATCACATCCATATACTTCAAATGAAATATATATGAAGAAACCTCGATTAACATAATTTAGATAGTTGTGTGATTTACTACTAGAGAAAATATCTCCAAAAAACTCCTTCCATTTGTCAAAATCCCTTAAAAAATGGCCTATACTTGTACTTGTGACTTACATTTACCTCATCCTTTTTTCAAAAAACCACTAATTTTATAATACATTCTTCTCAATAGGTCTTTCTACCAGCTCCCATGTTTTGGGCCCGTGAATGGAATCACAAACACCCATTACAACCAACTTACACTTCTTTCAAAATTATAAACTCTATTCCACATCCATAATCCATGGTTCTATATCATCTAGTAAAATAAAATAATGCAAAGTAAATTTATTCTTTTTGAATTGGATCATTTCCATAATATACTTACACAAATATCACTTTAGTTGAGTTCCTTCTGGAAATTCAAATTCCTAAGTGTAAACAATAATTTATTCTGATTCTATAGTATTTTAACATTACAACACTTTAGGAATTGTAAACAAAATCCAAATATTATCTCCATTCAGAACCTCCACCAGCCATTCTAGTATTTCTAGAATTATTACCCTTCCTTAATTTTTATGAATGATTATAACTTGTGTATGTCCATTGAGGTGAACCTCAGCTTATGATGATACTTTATTTTATTTAGATTTTATTTCTGGGATTTTATTCTTCTACATTATTTATTAATTGAATATTATATTCCAAATTCTAAAAACCAACTGAATATCATTATCCTTGATTCAAAAACTAAAATATTTTTCATCGTAACCCATAATATAATAAGCTCAAGACTTAGCCTCTAACTTTTTTTATTTCTTAAAATCAACATGGAAACAATCTAGTGTGTCTAATTATCTAAGGATAATAATGTAATCCTTAATTATTTACCAAAATGATCTATTAGTTTATTCCCAATTGGTGAATATTGACTCTAGTTCAATAATTTGGAGGCATCATTCATTTCATCCACCTATATGATTTTGGTAAAACCTAAATGAATATGCATGCTCTAATGTTTTTCTACCAAAGTACAATTAATTTTTTGTAACTCTATTATTTTCTAGTATACTTGGTATAGTATTATCATACTAAATCCCCTTTCCATAGAAAAATCTATGGGACTCCCTACTTCCATACTCACCACCATTTTCTGACCATAAGCACTTCAACTTTCTTTTGGTCTCTTTTTCCACCATACCCCTCCACCATATTATGTATTAATAACCATGGACTTGTACATTAAAATGTACACCCACACTTTTTGTGTGGAATAATCAATGAATGTTAGATAAAATGGTGGGCCTCCATGAGATCTTAAAAGAGCCACTTCCCAAACATCTATGTGAACAAACTCCAACTTATATGGATTTGGTGGTTTCCCTACCATTTGAAATGAAACCTTCCATTTTATTTTTAGGACAAAATACTCACTCATTCCAATACCCATCATTCTAGACTTAAGAAATCCTATGGTATTATTGATATTTATCGAATTCAAACCAAGATTACCTAGGAAATCCTACCAAAACATATAAAAATTTGATTCACCAACATTATTTTCACCTTATATTCCTCTTGTAATGTACACTGTTTTGTCCTTAACAAATTATTCACAACCATAGAGCCACATTAAAATCTCTAAGATCCATTCACAAAAAAGAGGAGAACCCTATATTATTAATTTTTGCAATGAATATAAGGTTATTTTAGAGGCCTCAAATGTACCACATTTCCTTTAACTCCATTATTAATTTATTACATGTATTGAATAAAGAATATCCCTTCCCCATAATTTTAATAGCCTTATCTATTCCAAGGTGAACCTACCAAAGCCTTTAAAAATTATAATTTTTTTATACTCCCCTTAGTCAAAGTTGAGTGGAATGAAGATCCAGATCCAATAACCCATAGCCCTAATAAAGAAAGAGTACTCAAGAGAAAGATACTAATATATTACATTACAATATTTTTAATATTATTCTTGATACATATATAATGGATCCCTCCTTCCTCTCATTACAATATTTCTTCCTATAATTCCAACACATGGGAGCACCATCTGCTGGGATGCTCCTACTCCATCTCCTCTTTCAATTACCATTCCAATTCATTTTCTATATTGTCGATATTTTTAGCCCTTTTATTATATGAATTTCTAAAATATGTGTGGATCTATTTCCTATGAATTTATTAATTCAATTTTAGGTAATGAACATTAATGAAAGCGACTCATCATATCTACTAAAATTGATTACAATAATCACCACCACCGACAACGATTCTAGAAATTAAGAAATTAATAACAGTAACCAAACCATGCCTCTAAATTTTATCATTACTAACTACAAGTATTTATGAATCACATTGAAATCTTTTATATGACCCAACATCAACATTCATTTCGAAATTATCATGTTGAATAGTCTCCTTAAAAAATCTTTATTTATCATCATGGTATTATCATACATTTCATCTAAAATCATCATAAGAATAAATGTGGTTTTCAATTATTAGATTTTATTTTCCACATTCTAAGAAATTAACATTCGAATCAATTTAAGTGATTTTTTATCGAGCCTCTATCATTTAGCCATTTTCATCATTTTCAATTTAGTTATAGTTAATAGATGATCAAGTTCATTCTACATAAGATTAACCTCTATTTGTATTTTTTAGAATCTAAAACATGATCCATCAAACTTATTTAACTGAACCTTACTCACTTAATACCTCATTCCTATAGATGATGTGAACTATCACTGACTTCTAAAAAACTAATAGAATGAGTTCAATTTTTTTTTACCTTGGTTACCCTATTAGACTAAGGGAAGAATTTTGGTACTATATTGAGCAATTAAATACATAAATCAAGGATTAGTCATCAAAATAAGTATAAACATGATCTCTGATTACACATATTGGGTCTAATAGGAGTGGATTACTTCTAATAATACCATAAAAAACAACTCCACTAGAACATATAAAAGTGGAAGAATAGTTTTAGAATGAATCTATGCACCAACATCTATAAATTTAAATGAAAACCAATTTTAAATCCCCATGTCTCCAAACCATTTTTCCAGAAAATGTAAATAAGACCAGTCAAAACTGTAAGGGTTGGTGTCCTCAGAACCAACTATTTTGTACTTTGATTACATAAATGTTCACTTATTATATATTGTTCATTGTTCTGCATGACTATAATATAATAATGTCCTGAAATATTTGTTGCATTAATAAGGTCATAGCAGATCCCCGCTATGATGAGAACCTTGAAATGCTATAACAATATTCTTAAATAAAGTTCTGCGGTTGGATGACATACTATGATAGGACACATAGTATACATACTGTCATGTGCGAGTACTCATAAGAAGACGAGACTCTCTCTCATGGAGTTCGCACTTGGTAATCTCCAAGATGGGAGATTATGAGAACAGACCCGCCAGTAGTAATTCCGCATGTCTTGGTGTCATCGGATATTGCTATCTACGAGCATGTGTAATGGTCCTTAGATTGGAAGATTATCATTAACTCATGTCATGAATCGCGCACTTAGATTTACTGACGAAAACCGTCACGCAGACAGTTGGCGGGAAGTAGGGTATGTTGGGTGCGTCACGAGTGACATGTTGTTAATGGATAAGTCAAGGAAGGATTTGTCCCTTCCATTTATGGAAGTTGATATCTCGGCCCTTTGATTGAAATAGAACTGTCGCATTAAATTCCATGGCCATGGTGTAAACGATGAGTTTATTTCAGGTAGTCAAAGAACGACATATCAAGCATATAGGTTTATGACACTGCCATGAAACCTACTTGATGAGATATTGAGACAAAGGGATTAAATTACACAGTAAGCGTTCGTATGAGGTGATACGTCAATGCGGCGTCAACTTCTCTCTCTTGGGTGCCTTGACCCGTTGCTAGACAGTAATCTTGGACTTTAGGCAAGCCCGCCTAATGCCAACGAGAAAGAGGCCTAGAGGGTCACACACTAAGTGTATCCAAGTATCTCAAGTTGAATAAAGATTATTCTCGTACGTGGTTTAATAATTATTCAAGGAAGCCTAAGTTGTTTTAAATGATGGAGGAAAAAGAAAATAAAACAAGTACACGTCGTGTATTATTATTACATTCTGTGTAGTTTTAATTTGGAAAGGAAATGAATAAATGAAAACAAGATATACACGCCGTGTACATTTAATGTACACACCGTGTAGTTTTCAATGAAAAACAAGTACATGCCGTGTATTTATTAATACACGCCGTGTAGTTTTTTTAGTCGGGATTTTGAGGATATAATATTGTTTTAAATGATATTTATTATAATCAGCGTGGGCGCATGTCAAGGAATTATTTATTCGACATGGGGTTTTAAATAAAGATTCAATGAAATAAATAAAACACGTAACACGTTTATTTATTGTCATAACTCTATAACCCCACACACCCGATTATAAATATCCTCACAACCCCAACTCTTTTCTGATACAAGAGAATCGTTGTGCACAACATCTCTGGAGAATTCTTTCAAGGCCGAAAGAACCTCTTCCTCCAAGAACGCTCTCAAGACCGAGAGAGATCCTCTTCCATCGGATCAAGACAATCTAAGGCGGACAACGCAAGCAAAGGCTTCTCCACGCTAGCACCTAGAGAATCTTTTGGCGACGTCCAGAGATACGAGGTACACGTGTGGATCACCGCTAGAGGGAGTCTACACTTGGCTTCTGCGATGCAACGACGGATCACATCGACAACGTGATTGAGAACATCAACGAAGAAAGAACACCCAAAAGGTATTTCTTTATAATTAATTAAATTAATTATAATCAACCTGTAACGATCCTTGTTTGTGGTTCCGGGAAAAACCATCTTCTTTGTCTTTTTCTGTGATTCGATCCGTGGAGACTGGCATTTATCGTCGTATTGATCCCGGATTGATCATTGCTAATGACAAAAAGCCAAGTGGTCACATCCACCCACGCGCTTCTGCTACGCCCGGAACCTTCAAATGGTATCAGAGGGAGGTTACAACGTTGATTATAGTTATTTAATTTTCGTTGATAATTTATGCATTCATATTTGATTCAATTCGAAATAAATCGTTCTATAAATCTGAATTAACGAGATCTATTCTTCCTCCTTCGTTTCTCGATTCATATCATAGAAACGACCTTTTAATTTTAATTTTGATTAAATTAAAAACAAGGAACTCATCCGGAGGAGCCGCTCTTTCTGTCTGTACAACACGGGATTACACGGCGTGTAATTAAAACTACACGCCGTGTACTTAGGTTCAACGAACCGGCACTGGTCCGCCAAACCACACCATGTGAATTGATTATGCCTAAGTTTTAATCACGCCGTGTTGACCAGAATAGAACGGCGCGTGGAAACCGGAATACACGACGTGTATGTTGGAACAACACGCCGTGTAGTCCGTTCCGACCCAGGTGAAACCGTGTACAAAGATAAGTCGTGTACCGCGTATATGGGATCGCCAGACCGGTTACCACGTAACAAGGAAGTACACGCCGTGTATGATTCATCTACAT
Organism: Viscum album; assembly: GCA_963277665.1. Taxonomy (NCBI): domain Eukaryota; kingdom Viridiplantae; phylum Streptophyta; class Magnoliopsida; order Santalales; family Viscaceae; genus Viscum; species Viscum album. The sequence goes on along the minus strand of OY728147.1, from coordinate 1,024,698,212 downwards.
GCCATGTACTCAAAAATTTCCAAAGTACAGAAAAACACGCCAAAGCCCCGGCGTGTACTTTGGACAAAGGGTGAAAAGAAAAATACACGCCGTGTAATTATAAACTACACGCCGTGTACTTTCCAGAAATGGAATTTCACCAGGTTTCCTCCAATGTACAAAGACCCGTACAAGGAATATGGATGAGAAGAATCTCAAGGAAATTCAGAAAGGAATTTAAGATAAAGAATTGATTAATTATAAGATCATAATTAATTGAATTCGAGAGCGTCTTATCTTAAATAAAAGAACGATTAAAAGAATTTGAATTCTAAATATGCGTAAATGTCGTTGCATACTATGGATGATCATGAGCTAGACCAAAGACCCTTTGTATGTGTATGGTTTCATTTAAATTTATTTAATTTAAATTTGTTGGCCTGCGAGCCTTCTTCCAATAAAATGTAGGGCCTGCGTGCCTATGGTTTCTTTAATGTAAACCCATGTAATGGAGGATATCCCAAGCCAGAGGAGACGGTTCAAATCCCGAAGCTGAGGAGAAACCGACACAAGAAGATACAATGGTGGACAGGTGGGAGCTGCAAAACACGAACCATCAGGTTCAAGGTGTTTTCCCTAGGTCAGGGTAAGCTTATCAAAACCGCTAGATAAGCTAACCAAATAGAAGCTCATGATCATGCCATCTTATTTTATTTCCGTCTGATTGCATGGTTTATATATTATGCATGTGTTGTCGTGATCACATAATTAATAAAATTAACAAGCATGCAAAGATGGAATAAAATAAAAACCGGTCTATGCGTACACATTATCGGAACATGGTTAATCACTTAAGCAAGCATCACTTAATATTAACAAGCATGTGATAATTCAAAGATATGCATAAAGAATAAAATCCCTCAAATACCATATTAAGTCAGACCAAGCCTTCCGTTACTTGATTAAGGGCAAGACTCAATAAAACTATGTGTTTGACCAACCCTTGTTGGGACACTTACTTTTATAAAGGAAGCCCTTATGAAAGGTTTCAGGTTGACTTAACCATATTACATCAAGAGAAGTATCCCTTTCTAGACTTGATGTAATATTGGAGGCAAGATTTGAGGAAATCCAAGTCAGGATTTCAGGATTGGGGAGTCCACTCAATAGATCAAGGAACTGTAAGCTCACAGTTGGCAAAGACCCGCCTACCTAAATACCTTTAAATAGCTTGACCAACCCTTGTTGGGGTTATGCGAAGGGAAATATGGATCCTTGCCATTAGAATGTCAAAGCAACTGGACATTCCGAGTTCAATGGTGAGGGCCATTGGGAATTGATAAAATAGTGGGAGACTTAATAAAATTTATTATTTCTCATAAAATGTAATCAAGAAAGTACTGATGAATCTGCTATTTTAAATTGTAGAATCAAAATGACAAACACATCAACCACATTTTCTCTGCGATCAATTCTGGATAAAGACAACATCTTCACCGGCAGTAACTTTCAGGAATGGTTTAGGCGCCTTCGGGTTATCCTACGCCATGAACGGAAGTTTTATGTGCTGGAGTCCTCACTTCTTGATTCTCCTGCCCCAGGGGAAAGTGATGAAGATTTCCTAGTCTATGATCAACATTTGAACGATGCTCTCGACGTTCAATGTTTGATGTTGTCATCTATGTCTAGTGAGCTCATGAAGTCTCATGAAGACGTGGATGCCTACAGCATGCTCGAGCACCTCTGTGGTTTATACCAGGAGAGAGCAAGACAGGAAAGGTTTGAGATCTCCAAGGCTCTGTTTCAGAGCAAGCTTGGAGAGGGTTCCCCAGCTGGGCCTCATGTAGTCAAGCTCATTGGCTACATTGAGCTCTTGGAGGTTCTAGGGTGTAAACTCCCTGAAGAACTGGGTACCTATCTCATTCTCGCATCACTCCCCCAGAGCTTCTCAAACTTTGTTGTTAATTTCAACATGAAAAATATTGAGAAGTCTCTATCTGATCTTCTTATCCTTATTCGCCAAGTGGACAATGACATGAAGCGTGAAAAGCCTTCTGTCCTTATGGTGAATAAAAGGAAAGGGAAGGCGAAGAGATTTAAGCCCAAAGCTTCTTCAAGGCCTTCCAAGAAAAGGAAGATCAAAGGGGAGGCAAAGGAACAGGATGCTGTTTGTTTCGCATGTGGCAAGAAGGGTCACTGGAAGAAAAACTGCACCCAGCCAAGGAAGCAAGGGGAAGCTTCAAGTGCGTTTGTTATCGAATGCAATCTATCTGTTTCTACTAATTGGGTATTAGATACTTCTTGTGGTGCTCACATTTGTATCCAAATACAGGAACCAAGTAGATTCAGGAAGATTGATCGAGGGGAGATAGATCTACGAGCAGCCAACGGAGCCGGACTTGCTGCTGTAGCTGTCGGGGACTACCACCTCACATTGCCTACCGGGATGGTCTTGGTTTTGAAAGGATGTTATTATGTACCCTCTGTAACCAAAAACATTATTTCAGTATCCATATTAGATACTGATGGATTCATATTCAAGTTTGTAAATGAATGTTGCTACTTTTATAAAGATAGCATTTGTTTTGGTAGGGCACATTTATATAACGGCCTTTATGTGTTAGACTACACAAACCAAGTAATGGCAATTGATAACAAAGTTATTTTACATGACTCATACCACACCCAACTTTGGAATCACCGGCTAGGTCATGTCAATGAGAAACGTTTGACAAAATTACATCAAGATGGGTATTTAGATTCTTTCGAACTAAAACCACTTGGTGTATGTCATGCGTGTCTACAAGGCAAAATGACCAAAGCCCCATTTAGTGGGAAAGGTGAAAGAGCTAAAGAGCTTATAGAATTAGTTCACACAGATGTGTGTGGACCATTTCCAGTTGAAGCAAGGGGTGGGTTCTCGTACTTCATAACTTTTACAGATGATTTTAGTAGATATGGATAAATCTATTTAATGAGGTATAAGTCAGATTCTTTTGATCGGTTCAAAGAATACAAGAATGAAGTTGAGAACCAGCTTGGTAAGAAGATTAAGAAACTCTGCTCAGACAGAGGAGGATAATATCTTAATCAAGACTTCATTGATTTCTTACGGGAGTTTGGGATTCTATCTCAACTCACTCCTCCTTACACACCACAGTGGAATGGTGTAAGTGAAAGGAGGAACTGCACCCTGTTGGACATGGTGAGATCAATGATGAGTCATGCGAGTCTTCCATTATCCTTTTGGGGATATGCATTACAAACAGAAGAACACATACTAAACCAAGTACCAACTAAATCGATAAATGGTATTCCATACGAGTTATGGACTGGACGCAAAACCATGTTATCGAATTTACACGTGTGGGGTAGCGAAGCATTTGTTAAGGCCTCTTCAGGTAAAAAACTTGCACCCTGAGGCACAAAGTGTATCTTTATAGGATATCCCAAGGAAACAAGGGGATATTACCTATACAACCCCTCAGACAAAAAGGTTACAGTGGAAAGACACACCATATTCCTTGAGAGGGAGCACATCTCCAGAAGAGATAGTGGGAGCGAGATAGACTTCGATGAAGTCGAGGCTCAAGATACACATGAGTTGGTACAAGAACAGATTCCACAAAGCCCCATGGAAGAACAATCTGTTCCAGAGACACAAGAACTGCGTAGGAGCACGAGAGAGGTGAGAGAACCAGAACGATATGGTTTTCTTGTCACTGAGGATGGTGACTCATTATTGGTTGACAATGATGATCCTCTTACCTACAAGGAAGCAGTTAAAGGCACAGACATTGCCAAGTGGCAAGAAGCCATGAATTCTGAAATGGATTCCATGTACCAAAACCAAGTCTAGATTTTGGTAGATCCTCCAGTTGATGTAAAGCCTATTGTTAATAAATGGGTATTCAAGAAGAAACTGGACATGGAGGGGCAAGTCAGCACCTACAAGGCACGACTGGTTGCAAAAGGTTTTAGACAGCGTCAAGGAATTGACTATGATGAAACCTTTTCACCGGTTGCAATGCTGAAGTCTATCAGAATCCTATTGGCCATTGCTACTTACCATGACTATGAAATTTGGAAAATGGATGTCAAAACAGCTTTCCTTAACGGGAACCTCCAGGAAGATGTCTACATGACACAACCTGAAGGGTTTGTGACTTCAAAGGATGCCAACAAGGTATGCAAGTTGCAAAAATCCATTTATGGATTAAAGCAAGCATCAAGGTCATGGAACATTCGTTTTGATGAAGCTGTTACAGAATTTGGCTTTGTTAAGAACGAATGTGAGCCTTGTGTCTACAAAAGGTTTAGTGGAAGTGAAGTCGTTTTTCTAATAGTATATGTCGATGACATATTGCTAATTGGAAATGAAGTACCTATCTTACAGTCAGTTAAGGCATGGTTGAATAAATTCTTCTCCATGAAAGACTTGGGCGAGGCGACATATATTCTTGGGATCAAGATCCATCATGATAGATCCAAGAAAATGCTGGGCCTAAGTCAAAGTACATACATTGACAAGATACTGAAGAGATTCAGTATGTAACAGTCCAAGAGGGGATTGTTTCCAGTGTCACATGGCATTCATCTTTCCAAGAAAATGTGTCCTCAGACACATGAGGAAAGAAAGAGAATGGCAAGGATCCCTTACGCATCCGTGATTGGGTCAGTCATGTATGCTATGCTATGTACGAGGCTAGATGTTGCTTATGCATTAAGTGTGGTAGGCAGATATCAAGCTGATCCAGGAGACCGCCATTGGATGGCAGTCAAGACTATCCTTAAGTATCTGAGGCGTACTAAGGATATGTTCTTGGTTTATGGAGGAGATGAGGAACTAGTCATCAGAGGACATGTAGATGCTAGTTTCCAGACTGATCAAGATGACATGAAGTCGCATACTGGATACATCTTCAGTTTGAATGGAGGTGCAGTGAGCTGGAAGAGCTCAAAACAAAGTGTGGTGGCAGATTCTACAGCGGAGTTCGAGTATATCGCAGCTTTTGAGGCAGCTAAAGAAGCAGTATGGATGTGAAGCTTCGTCCAAGAGCTTGATGTTGTACCGAGCATTAAAGATCCTATCACACTCTATTGTGATAATACTGCAGCGGTGGCACTTGCAAAAGAGCCAAGGTCACACCAGCGTACAAAGCACATACTTCGAAAGTATCATCTCTTGAGGGATTTTTCTCAGAGAGGTGAAGTTGCAGTGAGCAGTATTTCCACGGAAGACAACATGGCGGACCCATTGACTAAAGCCTTGACTCAGAAGAAACATGATCATCATGTGAGGTCTAGCGGACTAAAAGTCGTAGGCAGTTGGCTCTAGTCCAAGTGGGAATTTGTAAGGGTTGGTGTCCTCAGAACCAACTGTTTTGTAATTTGATTACATAAATGTTCACTTATTATATATTGTTCATTGTTCTGCATGACTATAATATAATAATGTCCTGAAATATTTGTTGCATTAATAAGGTCATAGCAGATCCCCGCTATGATGAGAACCTTGAAATGCTATAACAATATTCTTAAATAAAGTTCTGCGGTTGGATGACATACTATGATAGGACACATAGTATACAGACCGTCATGTGCGAGTACTCATAAGAAGATGAGACTCTCTCTCATGGAGTTCGCACTTGGTAATCTCCAAGATGGGAGATTATGAGAACAGACCCGCCAGTAGTAATTCCGCATGTCTTGGTGTCATCGGATATTTCTATCTACGAGCGTGTGTAATGGTCCTTAGACTGGAAGATTATCATTAACTCATGTCATGACTCGCGCACTTAGATTTACTGACGAAAACCGTCACGCAGACAGTTGGCGGGAAGTAGGGTACGTTGGGTGCGTCACGAGTGACATGTTGTTAATGGATAAGTCAAGGAAGGATTTGTCCCTTCCATTTATGGAAGTTGATATCTCGGCCCTTTGATTGAAATAGAACTGTCGCATTAAATTCCATGGCCATGGTGTAAACGATGAGTTTATTTCAGGTAGTCAAAGAACGACATATCAAGCATATAGGTTTATGACACTGCCATGAAACCTGCTTGATGAGATATTGAGACAAAAGGATTAAATTACACAGTAATCGTTCGTATGAGGTGATACGTCAATGCGGCGTAAACTTATTTCTCTTGGGTGCCTTGACCCGTTGCTAGACAGTAATCTTGGACTTTAGGCAAGCCCGCCTAATGCCAACGAGAAATAGGCCTAGAGGGTCACACACTAAGTGTATCCAAGTATCTCAATTTGAATAAAGATTATTCTCGTACGTGGTTTAATAATTATTCAAGGAAGCCTAAGTTGTTTTAAATGATGGAGGAAAAAGAAAATAAAACAAGTACACGTTGTGTATTATTATTACATTCCGTGTAGTTTTAATTTGGAAAGGAAATGAATAAATGAAAACAAGATATACACGCCGTGTACATTTAATGTACACGTCGTGTAGTTTTCAATGAAAAACAAGTACACGCCGTGTATTTATTAATACACGCCGTGTAGTTTTTTTTAGTTGGGATTTTGAGGATATAATATTGTTTTAAATGATATTTATTATAATCAGCGTGGGCGCATGTCAAGGAATTATTTATTCGACATGGGGTTTTAAATAAAGAGTCAATGAAATAAATAAAATGTGTAACACGTTTATTTATTGTCATAACTCTATAACCCCACACACCCGATTATAAATATCCTCACAACCCCAACTCTTTTCTGATACAAGAGAATCGTTGTGCACAACATCTTTGGAGAATTCTTTCAAGGCCGAAAGAACCTCTTCCCCCAAGAAGGCTCTAAAGACCAAGAGAGATCCTCTTCCATCGGATCAAGACAATCTAAGGCGGACAACGCAAGAAAAGGCTTCTCCACGCTAGCACCCGGAGAATCTTTTGGCGACGTCCAGAGATACGAGGTACACGTGTGGATCACCGCTAGAGGGAGTCTACACTTGGATTCTGCGACGCAACGACGAATCACATCGACAACGTGATTGAGAACATCAACGAAGAAAGAACACCCAAAAGGTATTTCTTTATAATTAATTAAATTAATTATAATCAACCTGTAACGATCCTTGTTTGTGGTTCCGGGAAAAACCATCTTCTTTGTCTTTTTCTGTGATTCGATCCGTGGAGACTGGCCTTTATCGTCGTATTGATCCCGGATTGATCATTGCTAATGAAAAAAGCCAAGTGGGCACATCCACCCACGCGCTTCTGTTGCGCCCAGAACCTTAAAAAACAATGAAGAAAGAAGCACAAGGAAAAGAACAATAGAATATAATGCATAGTTCAGGCATACACCCTAATCCATGTGAAAATTCAGATTTGATTTTATTTATAGGTGACAAAGGATGATTATTATATAAAACATTGTTAATCACAATTGATTGACCCTATTTAAATAGAATATACCACTCATTGATTCATATTGTTTCCACCATCCAATTTCCATGAGATGAAGTTCTTCTTAGGTGATCTTCATGGGATACCCTTTGTTAATTCAAGTATCTCCACCACCTTAACTTTACCTCATAGGGAACAATGATAAATTTTAGAAATTTCATGATTTATAAACCTTTCTATAAGTTCTTCCAGTATGTATCCTCATATGGTTTAACTTATAGAAATTTCATTTGATCTTATATCTGGTTTTCCATGATTCTGTTCATCTGATATTTTCTGATGTAATTCCACCATTACTCCTATAATTTATAAATTAAACATTCTTTTATAATATATATTACATAATTCTCACGTAGATATGTAGAGGAAATTATATAGATATATAGTTAGTTTTAAAAAAAGCACTAAAGGTGATGTAAATATTATACAGATTTCGAAGCCTATTAGATGAGATATGAGTAAATGATATATTATATATAGTTTTTTTGTATTATTAAAATATTTTTAGAATATTAAATGTATCATTTTATATAAAAAAGAAAACTTCACTTTATCGTTCTTTCTGATTTTTTTCATAAATTTCATGAAGTGAAATGATTATTGACCTCTTAATGTATGATATTGAGTTATCCCTTATCAATGATAATCATGGGGTATTATAGTCTATGAATAAATATTGAGGATATTGTGGGTAGGATTTTGTATAGATATATGAATTATTATCATGAGGAACAAATCTCATCACAACGGAATCCTAAGCTCGAAGTTGGCTCTTGTTTTTAGGACCAATATCCTAATAATAAATGTGACTTGAATTATCAATAACTAAGTTAAGGATCCTTTTCACTAATATATTATAACCACAAGGAGCTCACGTTCCCACCCCCTCAACTTCCCCTAGGCCTATTGGATCTGCTCACACCCCCTAGTAATGGGATTAATCTCAACATAAAAAATTATTGTAGTATGGGTGTCATGCATGATATAAGAATCATACGTGAACCAAGAGGCTCCATCATACAAGCCTTAAAAAAGTAATTAGGAATGGGGGCTCTCTCTAAGAAGAGTGGAGTTTGACTATTAAAGGTATTGATATCTGTTTTCAATGGAACATCGAGATCGCTACGGTTGAAACAAACTCATTGACTCTTCATGTCTATCTATATGGGCTCACCTATATCCCTTGGTCTATATCCTATCATATTAATTGATGGTGGAGTAATATCAATAACCACATGTATATCCTTTAAAAATGGTTTTAGTGGAATAAAGCTACCAACTTAATTACTTCCATGCCCCCCCAAGATGGTTTGTTTATGGATTTTTCTATTTTGGACCCCATTCCTCTTTAATGTGTAGACCTTGTTAGTGGGGACGAACTTATGCTCCACTAATCCAAACCTCCATGAACATTTATTTCATTTCCACATGTTCAATGTTGCTTTTTTCCAGATTTTCCACTTTTATTATTAATAAAAATGATAATGATTACAATATATGATGGTATATGTCCTACTAAGATGACATTATTCATCTCATATATTGAGTACAACTCATGGGCCATTTATTTAGATTGACCAAAGGAGTGTATGACTATATATAGATAATACATGTTGTGTGTTTATCTCATTGGGTATGAGGCATGTGATGGTTTCATTAACATAGATGAATGAAATGTGATTTATTCATCAACCTGGTGGTCTATACTCGAAAAATATAGAACATATGAGTAGCTATAAATGATTAACATACTCCATGTCCGATGGTTACTAAATCTATTGAAAAAATAGATCATTTGAAAATTAATTCTTCTATATGACACACCTAGAGGACACTGGTATTGTGATACATGTGAATTATGGAGATCATACTATATCCATTTATTAATTGAGTCACATTGATGATTTATTAGAGGCAGACCTTTGCTTACATTTATGAATTAAAAAAATCATATCTATTGTCAATTCTACAAAGGCCCATGCGTTCAAATATTTAAGATGAATATAGGGGTATTGTGTTTTACAAAACTAAAAGGGATACTCTAAAAGTGTTTTATAATTTTTCCAAAAGCGGTTTTGGACTAAAATAGTCAAGGTATTTCATATTGTGTGATACATAGTGAATTTGATGATAACATTCCAAAAGTTTTTTAGAGGATATCGAAAAAAAGTTTCATATATTGTGTCATAAGTTTTTATGTATGATACAATATAAGGTGAAATGTCATAAAGTATATGTGACATAAGTGGAAGTGGGATATTGATGGATATAAAACCTAAAGCCTAACATATATATGATAGTTATTTTATATTAACCATTTTTATGGATTAAAGCCAGTACTGAAACACAGTTTTATATCAATAATATGCTTAATACTTCTCTAAAAATTGAGGTAAACCTCATATATCAGTCAGATACAACAAAATGTGGTTCAATATGAAAACATACCTCATCCATAATGTATATCTAGGAATGTTGGTCAAGAGGGAAATATTCTCTGATAGTTATGAAATGTTCTAACTTCGTACTAAAATTTACTAAAACCCAAATAATTTTTTTTGTTTAGAGTTTATTGGGTGTCCTATGATGGAATAAATGGTGGACTTTTCATATTTACATACAATTAAGGGTAATGGTTGTAACACCCATTTAGATTTTCTTCCTCTCAACCATAACTTGTTGGCATACCAAGCACTCAAATATATACTCTACAATATATGTCTTCACGTTATCCCTCCAAAAATTATCCTTAAAGTCTCTATATATCTTATTACATCTTGGATGAATAGATAATGATGATCTATGAGCTTCATAAAATAACTCTATATTCAATTTTGGTATAATAGGACACATATACCATTCATAAAATTTACTATTCCATCACAATCATGGTTAAACTCGGTAATATTTATCACCTTTTTTATAGCTCTATATATTCCTTCTATGCCTATCTAATCTTTATATGGATATATTGTTGAACACTCATTTGAGAAAGATACTATTTCTCTCCTTATGGTAATAATTAAAGGTTCATCCTTTAAAAATAAAAAAACATTGAATCCTTTTGAACCTCATCATAGATAATCCTACTATTCCTTTTAAATCAAATAATCATCCACATTGCTCTCTTTCTGAAGGTTATAATGTATTGAGCAGTCATAATCATTAATCAACTCCAAATTTCTTCCCCTATGAATATTAACCTCTTTCTAGGTTAATATATACATTAATATTGTATTATTAGTATATATTTCATACCTTTATTCAAAATAATATTCCCACCGTATCATTAAAGAAAATATTACCACTTCCAAACCCAATCCATGGGTTGGGTAATTCTACCCATGAACCTTTAATTGAATAGAGTTATATGAAATAACCATGTAATTCTACATAATAACACATCTAATTCCCCTATTATATTCATTAATATAGATAAAAAAACCCTTGTACATTGCAGGGTTGTGTGAGCATAGGTGCACTAAATAATATTCTCTTTATCACCATGAAATTTTCATCCCATTTATCAGTACAAATGAACTTGAATCCATTCCATGTTAACATGGTGAGTGGATTTGATATCACTGAAATATTATTCCTAAATAATTCATAATGTCCATCATATCTATGAAAATAGGGGATCTTAGTCAAAGTGATTTTCCTGGGGCTGTGTTCAATGAATTTTGTATTAGAAAAATCTATTGATATTCCTTAGATGGTGATCACTTGCCTTAATAATGAAACATTCTATAACAAGAATTAACACTTACTGAATTTAGAATATAGTTTTTACTTCCTTAGAGTCTTAAACACAATTCTTAAGTGGTCTCCATGAACATCCTTTATATTAGAGTATATGATAATATCATATATATAGACATCTATAAAAACCCATTTTCATATGAGTGTCCATTTCTAGGAAGATTTTGGGATTACATTTGGTTGAGGGGTTATTTTTTCCAGTAGAAATAAGATTCAAATTATAAGGTTTGGAACCCCACAAAAGATACTTTTTGAACTTGGTTTGAGGTTCTCTACATGTTTATGAGGTCTTAGGAATGTTTAATAGGCTTGGGAGGTGGTTTTGGCATGAAACTAAAGGGCTTCAGTACCATTGGCTATCCAGTGATCCTATCACAAACCAACCACTAGGCCCAATTTATATTTTTTTAAAGGATAATGGGCCATTAAATTCCCTTTTTCTTCCTTCTTAACCTAAAAAATTCCATGTCTGAGGCCATTTTCCAAGAATTTAGTGGGATCTTTCCCCAATCCTTTAACAAGGTGGTTCTCCCCTAGATCATGGGATTTTCACATGTTTTTAGTTGAATTGTAATTCCCTCAATGACTCTAACACTCATATAGCCTTTGTTCTTGTTTTATATTTCCATTTAAATCTCGGAATCCATTTGTGTGGGTTATGCCCAATTTTCAGGGTGGTAGTATGTTACTTTATTTTGTGCCTTTTTGGCTCAAACTGAAGGCCAATATTAGATGAGTGGGTCTCAATGATGTAAAGATATGTGGTTTAATTTATTTTCAATTAAAGTTATGTCATTGTATTTCATTTTGGGTTTTGTATCCATGTCCTCTTACTAATAAATTAACCTAATAAATAAATTTAATTATTATTTGTCCCTTCAAGACATGACACCTCCCATGGACATAAAAAAACATGTTGGATTGGGGTTGAACCTTATTTTAAATTATCAATAAAGAAAAATTAGACTGTGACTTTGGATTGGTAAATTTAAATAGGATGATTTAAGGATGTTCCATCTAATGGAATGATTTATTTGGGTTTTCATTTTCCTAGGCTGAACATTAAGAATTATTGGTGATTATAGACTTGGAAATAATTATGATGAATTGTTTGTTTAATTGAATGGTGGTCCTGGAAAAAATTTTGAAATGGATTTTATGTGAAATGTACTAAAGTGGTGAATCTTGGATAAAAATTATAGATGTTATATGTTTAAATTTTATGTAATGTCTTATTGATATTAATGAAATTTTAATTGAAAATTATAATTTTTCAGGAATTCTAGTGGATTACTTATGAAATGTTTGGGTGTGGAATGACTTAGAGCGACTCCTTAGATTCATCTTGATATGGATTAGTATAGATTCCATGGAAGAGCATTAGATTCCACTATGGTTTATAGATTAATGTTGGGAGTGATGAGTTCATTAGATTCAATGAAGATCAATTATCTATAATTCTATAAGAGAACCAGTGGATTCTAATTTGATTCAGTATTATGAATTCCCTGGGGTGGAACCCCATTGGATTTTGATAATGTTTTCATGTGATGAATGCCATGTATAAATTTCATGTATTCATAAGGTAATCCCTTATTGAATTTCATGTGATGAGCTCCCCATATTCAAATGTACTATTATTATTATAGAATGCCTTTGGTGAGAAATGGTATTCCAATCGATCTATGCTACTGGATTTCAGGGATGGCCCCTTGAGTATATATTGGATCAATGATTTATATTGGATATTTATAGAAGGTAATGCTTGTATGAGCCATGTAGATTCATTTTAGGACACTTGATTATGGTTTCTTCAATGAATTTCCTTGGGATAGAGTTGAGATATATTGATTATGTCTTCTGAGACACTGGTGATGGATGATGTAGGTAGTGTCGGCCTGGGTTATCCCCCTGAGTACATAGACTTGATTGAGTTTTATTTCGTTTTACACCTTATTATTATTATTACATTATTTATTTATTACTCTCTTCTATGATTTATTCTCATAGACTAGGTTTTATTTAGAAATCATTGGTGGCAGCCTACTGAGTTATACCCATACCCTACTCAAGCCACAAGTGTACTTGGGTGCTCGAGAAGACGCTCCTTGGTCATAGGTTATAGTTTATAGGAATGGATTCTAGTTGATGTTTAATTATCATATTTCTTGGTGAAGTTGGGAGTTGGGGTCCAAGATAGAAATTGAGACTTCTTAGGTGATTATATATTTTGGCATTTTTCCTTTCATTTACTATTCTTCAATTGTACAAGATTATTCATCTTGTATGTATACCTGTATGTATAAATCATTATTATAATAATTCATTGGAAGTGATTTAGTGTTTTTAAACCTATATAATATTTATCTATATGTGATGATATATATATTGTTTTATCTAATTTATTTATTTATTTCCATGTTTAACACTCTAGTAATGATGATATAGTCACTCTATGGTAACCCCATAGGTCCTCACCACTAGTCATTTTCCTCAAGTGTATGATGATATGTACTTAAGTCCATGTGGTGCACTAGGCCAGGGAATTGATATAGTGGCATACAGGTCATGATGTTATAAGAATGGAATAAAAGTTTTTTTTCTTATGTTTTAATATTTTGGAATTATAGACAAGAGTTTAGGACAATTCAATGCTTGGTAATGAGTCTATTCCTTGATGTTACAACACCATGTATGGGGGAAAATTCTGGTTAATGGTGATGAGAGATATTGTTCTTTTTTTGACTTTATAGTTGATTAATTTCCATATCAAGTGGTGTACTTGGTTGTATTGTTATTGTTTTATGTGGTTTTCATCTATTAGATTGGTATGGAAAGTGAAGTGCATGTGTTGATGCATCATGCTAGGAACATAGGATTTATATGTCATATGTATGTTTCCTCTGACTGATAGTTTCTTTGTATTTTCAAATTCTATGTTAATTAACTATTTATGCGGTATATCTATTAGTAATTTATATCTACCTATAGATTTGATAATTGATAGGGGTTTGTTAATTAAATTTTCCACAACCATCTATATAGTGATTCTAAAATATAGGTTTATATTTGAATTATACTTGACTAACTCCCTTAATAACCCTTTTCACATCTTAGGATGATGTAAATTGATTTCTAATGTAATTTATTTTTTTAAATATGGAACGAATAAGAAACTTATAATGTACTATCCTTTATTACTTGTTAATTGAATCCTACTATCAAAACCAAGTTTGTGGTATCTAAATAAATAATGAATGGATAATTCTTGAAATTCTTGATGAAAAATGGGACGGTTTAAAATTGGAAATCCTAGAGAATAAAGGCTTGGAGATTATTTCTTTTGAGTTTATGTGGTATTAGATAAATGGTGTTACAATAAAAAATTAATGAGTTTCTCTATTACTTGGGACTACACCTTCATATATTGGTACAATGTGTTATATGTATATGTGACTTGGATTGAGTTAAATATTAGTTTAGGATAAATAAAATTTCAGTAAGCAACTTATCAGCTGTTTTACCTCATATATTTTGAGTGAAATATTATTTGGATAAGGCTAGGAACATAAAAAGTGAAACCTTTTGAAATGATGAGAAAATAGGAATCTCTTGGATCTAGGTTTGGGGATCTCAGTGGTGTATTGGGCTAGAAGAGCACCCATGTCGCGATGTTTCATGATGATTATTGTCTTTTTTAGGGGATGAAGGTACCAGGAAAGTAAAAAAATCCCCAAAATGGATTTTAAAATATTTCCAAAAATGATTGATATGAATACGCCGTCGGTGGAAGAGAGTTTCTCTGTATGACCCAGAGGATATCATATGAAGAAGATTAATCACAAAATAATAAAATCATAAATACCTAGTCCTATCTAAAGCCACACTCAATTTCTGCTCATTTCTAGGGATAATTGATCAATGTATCTAAAGTCAAATCCCTCTAGATCTTCCACATGCACTTCAAAAGTCTATGAGAACGTTTTTCGTTAGAATCTATGTTCCAGAACAGAGTTTCGATGACTCCTTAGATGTCCCAATGATCACTATTGCTTTATTCCATCGATTTGAGAAGAAGATCTGAAATCGAGTTCCTAGATCCAGAGCATATCTCTCTAGGAATCAAGACAGACAGAGAGAGGAGAGATAAGATCCCACCATTGACCAATTCAAAGTATATGGCGTGATAGCTCTCTCCTCTATTTACAGTGAATCCATAAATACCAGAAATATACACTCGATACCCAAATATTTATATCTCAATAATTAAATAATATATTATGAATACTAAACTAAATCATAAATATCATTTATATTTTTATCACTTTATTTTAATATAATAAATATATCACATGATAAAATCCTATCCACTAACTCAACTCATCATTCCCAAAAATATTAAAGGAACCTTGAATATTTTAAACTAATATTCATTAAAATAATATATTACATAATAAATAAATTAAATTCTATTTATTCTTAACTATAATAATATGAATTTATTTGTTCCTTTGGGGATCATATATCCTTGTGAAAAAACTGGACCCCATTGGTGATGTCCACCATGTTCAAAACTCCTATTCACCAGAATAGGGTAGACTTTTGAATATTCTATTGTTTGTGACCCTCTAGGCCCTTATATCGATAGCAATAAATAGTATTCACAGACCAAGAGTAGTATCTAGTAACCTATAATGGCCTCTAAATAGATAATTATAGTCATAATAATGAAAGAAACCTATGAACCTGAATTATGTAATATAATCTCTTTGTCTTTAGATATCTCAAAAAGCAGGATGAACACCCATGTCATCACACTTTCCTTGGTTTATTATTTGCTGATCTAACTAGATCGATTTACCCTTGACTATCATGTACATGGATTTATGAAGGTACAACCATCCCAATCAATGAGGACCAATATATATTACTTCCTTAACCTGGAAGCAAAGAATCCTTTCTTCACCATTCAACCAATTTCATACCACCAATGATTCACCCAACACATGCTACCTCACCACTATTTCATTATCATGGTTTTTTTCTTGCATCAAAGCACACAATAAAATGAAAAACATTGGTAATAATATCAAGTTAGGAGACCAATAAACATGTCCATATATAGAAACAACCAATGGCACACACAAAATGTGTTTTTCCTATTTGTAGATCTATCTTCATGATCTCACTACTTGAGATAACCAATTTTTAACTTTATGAGAATAAGTCTCAATTATTATGTGCTCATGGAACTTGATAGTCAAAAATAGACTATATCTCATTATTAATATGTATCTAGACCGTCAGAAATATAATTAAGATTAATGTAATAGTACCTTATGGTTCTCATTATAGCTTGGGATCTACTATAACATTTTGATGTAACATGTAATCTATGGAAATTACCATTAAACAGTGGATACCGAAATATCTACAATATAATGGTGAGAATACATCATGTATAAGTAACTACATACACAATATGGTAATCAAAATAATTGTATAGTTGGGTCTAGGGAACGCACTATTAAAACATTCTCCCACTTTCACTAGAGCCAAATAGAAAACTATACATGTCATCTCTTAGATGATTACGATCATGAATATTCTATGTTACGACATTATTTATCAGGCCTTCCATGATTATTCCACGCGGCTATTCTGCAAAGTGTGACCTCGCTTCCTTGAGTAAACCCTCTCAAGAGACGACATCCCTGAGTATATCCTCTTCTGTCCACTATCAACACTATAAATCTTGGATAGATAGAATATTATAATTTATATTATGATAATTCTTTACTTACTAGGTGAGATTAAAATAACTGGATATGATAATTACATTCAAATTCTTCTTAGTTACCTCAAAAGCTGCAACATACTCCGTTTTTATAGGTTTGTCTACCACCATCTTCTATGATCTTGTCTATAGCAACCTAGCCTTTTCATACATTACTAATAAATCATTTTAATGAAAAACAACATAATATTATTACACATAGAGGATGAAAAGGTTTAGTGTCTTGGTCAAACTAGGACCATACATAACAATTACAACATCAAGCATAAACATTCATTTAATTCCTTCTTCTCTAGCTTCTTATTGAAACTTGACCTCTCCTTAGTACATATAGTCACCTGAGGATATGCATCAAAAGGGGGGAGCTAAAATACCAGTAATAGGATATATAAGAACAATATAACAATGGGTGATCATAACCATAACATAGGCAAAGGATCATGAACATGAGAGGAAGCATTAATAAGAGACTTGAAATATGGCAATGCATAAAAACAAAACATCATGTCATAGTGGTTAACTAACACACATACTTGTGAAAAAATATAGAATCTTTTTCACACATAATTTCACATTAACTCATGAGATTCATCACTTTACCCAATGCATTGGAGTTTTGTATAATTCTAGGTGCACATGTCACATTGAAAAAATCATATTGCGCTATATAATTCCGGACGCACCCATCACATAATAGAAATATCATTTATCATGAATGACAGAATGAACATATATAGAATATGAACATAACTAACCC
This sequence comes from Viscum album, assembly GCA_963277665.1. Lineage (NCBI taxonomy): Eukaryota > Viridiplantae > Streptophyta > Magnoliopsida > Santalales > Viscaceae > Viscum > Viscum album. The sequence continues at coordinate 1,024,680,493 of OY728147.1, read as the reverse complement.
ATGAAATGGAATGGGTTTCATCTCATAAGAACACATTCATAAATATTGGTTTCCCAATATAAAGAGTGAATGACATACATTTTATAAGAACCGTGAAACTTGAATGAGAAGTAAAATGCATGTTCTTAAAAGAAGAGTTCTATTGGAAAAAATTTGATTGAAATAAACACCAGTGAACAAAATTTATATCCCATAGAAGGAAATAAAATGATCAAAATATTATTTTTAAGGAGTAACCATATCAAAAAAATCAGTGAAAGAGGTAGAACTGAAAGGATAAAAGTCGGGTTCGAGAATTTACCCTTACCTTATATCTGAACACTTCCTTCTCTTTAATGACCTATATAACCACATTAGATTCATTTATTAACAATTCTAGAATCGTGTGTACATGAATATAGTTCATTATTGTTTCATTAAGTTATTTTATATTCCTTTTGATGAGTTATCGAGTTTAAAAACATTTTTTGGGAATGTTTGTTTTTATGGTTTTTCTTGAGCGGTTCACTTGTATTCATAAATGAAAGTTCATGTAGAACATGGATAAACATATAGAACTGATATTTTATGTCATTAATTATATTATATAAGTTTAAATTATCTTATAATGAATTATATTATATACCATGTGGATGAATCATTAGATAAGAATTAAATGATGATTATTTGGGTTAATTTAGGCAGTTTTTCGACCACAACGAACTTGTTTTGTTTAATCATTTAGTAATATGTACATAATTTAGTTCCATAAAGTTAAATATGAAATAATTCATATAAAATAATCTATTTCAACCATAAAAATTGTTTAATTACCATATTGGAAGGTAGAAATGGAAAAAAGAAAACATGTCGTTCTTAAAGGCGAGAGATTAACACCTTACGAACAACGTTTTCTTTTATAAAATAAAAGGAAAAGAAGAAGGGGGTTGGATGGTATAATATATCATTAGTATAATAAAATTCTAGTATATATATGATAATGGAGTAACCATACCTTGTGGATGAAGATAGGTGGGGAGAGAATAAGAAAAGAACTTAAAATTGAAAGAAAATTAAAGGAAAGAGGAAGAGAAATTACCTCTTAAATCCTCCTCTTGAGATCCTCCTTAAGGGACGCAGTCATTGTCCTTTGATGAGACCAGAAGCTCTTGGACATGGGGGTAGGGCTAGGGAAGATTTTTGGGAATTTTTTAGACAAGTCTTGAGTCTTGAGAAGTGTGGTTTGGTAAGGGGAGTGAGAGAGGTTATTTATACATGAAGAGAGAGCTGTTTTTAGAATAAAATATTAAATAAAATAATATATCAAATTTTAGACTTGTAATAGTAGTTTTATAAATCATAAATAATATATTAATATAATATAATTATTTTTATAATTTAAATAAAATTTATAATTCAAATTCATTAATTTATTAAAAGGAAAGTGAATGAAAGAGAAAAGGATACTTTAATAAATCACCTTTTGCCTTTTGGCTTTGGAAAGTTATTTTTAGGTTTGGAAGCTGTGTTTATTGTATTTTAAGGAACCATTTATGAAATTAAATTTAACTCAGCCGAATCTAAAGTTCTAGAAAGTTTATGTCATCATTACATCATGAATGATGCAATATAAGATACACCAGTTCTGTGAAAATCTGTTTTTTTCCATTCACCCGAAAATAGAAGTATTTCAGAAAAATCCCAAAAATTCACCCCAACCATTTTTCAACAAGTAGAATACAAAAATTAATTCCATTTTTAAAAAATAATTTTCTAACTATTTTTTTTAATATTTAATTAAAATCATAATTTATTATCAAAAACCAGTATTCAAACATTCATTTACTTATTCAAAAACAAAGGTATATCATACCTTCAACATGAATATTATTTAAATATTATCCTAAATAAGGTTAATATTCATTAGGGTTTATAACCCTTCATAAAGGTATGTTACTATTCATAAGGGTAAGTTACAATTCACCAAAAATTAAGTTTTTATTATTGGACTCCAAATAATTGCAATCGTGTATGTCAAATTTTTGAAATTCCAAACACATAAGTTAAAAACTTTTGTTTAAAGGACACATATAACTTTTTAATTCATTATTTTGTGTTTCCCTCTAATTTTATAACATATTTATAAGAAGGTAATTTCTATTGAAAAACATTGGGTTGTTACATTCTTTCCCCCTTATGAAATTTCACCCTCGAAATTTCACTTTACACAAACAGGTGAGGGTACTTCTCCTTCATTTCCACTTATGGTTCCCAACTAGATTCTTCAAACTTATGTTTCCTCCACAACACTTTGACAAGTTGGTTTGTCTTGTTGCATAGAACCTTATCTATCAGGTCCAGAATCTCTAATGGTTGCTCCTCATAAGAGAGATCATCTTCCAGTTGTACAACCTCTAAGTTCAGTACATGTGTGGGATCTGGTATGTACTTCCTCAAGATTGATACATGAAACACATCATGAACATGATACATTTTTAGTTAATGTGAAATCTAATAGGCCACGTCCCCTATGCGGTCAAGGATCTCAAAAAGGCTAATGTACCTTGGGCTTAGCTTCCCTTTCTTTCCAAACTGCATGAGTCTCTTCCGTGGTGATATTCGAAGGAAGACTTTATCTCTGGCTTCGAACTCCAAGTCCCTTCAATGGTTTTCATCATAGATCTTATGCCGAATTTGAGTATCATTGATGTGTTTCTTGATGACATGAACCTTCTATGTTATCCCTTTAACAAGATCAGGTCCAAGTTTCTTTCTTTCTCCAACTTCATCCCAACAGGTTGGAGTTCTACATCACTTACCATATAGGACTTCATATGAAACCATTTGAATACTCGAGTGGAAATTTTTGTTGTATGGATCTCAAACAATGAGAGATGTTGATCCTATCCACCTTTGAATTCTAGAGAGTAGGATCTTAGCATATCTTCAAGTTTCTGAACATGCCTTTTAGATTGGACCTTAGATTGGAGGTGATAGACCGTGCTAAAATTTAATTCAGTACTCAGAGCATTTTTAAGACTCCTAAAGAATTTAGATGAAAACCTTGGATTACAGTCAGAGACAATTGAGAGTGGAACACTATGCAGTCTCACCACTTCCTTCACATATATCCTTGCAATTTGTTCAAGTGAGAGATCTTACCGAATAGTGATAAAATGGGAAGTCGTGGGGAGTCAGTCAATAACAACCCATATCACATTATTTCCATTCGATGACTTTGGAAGACCTGTAACAAAGTCCATAGTAACATTCCTTCATTTCTACATGGGTATATGCAATGGTTTCATCATCCCATTGGAATTTTTTCACTCTTATTTAACTTTATGACATACCAAGGACCTTGAGAAATATTCTACGATCTCCTTTTTCATGTTTTCCCACCAAAACTATTCTTTGAGATCATGATACATATTGGTACTCCCATGATGGATAGAGAATTTTGAGCTATGTGCATTTTCCAATAGCTCCTTCTTTATCCAAGGTGATGAAGGCACACAAAGCCACGTTCCAAACTGCATCCCACCATCATCATTGATATGGAACTCTTGCATCTTCCTTTCCTTTACTGCATTCTCCATATTTTGAATCTCCACATCATCCCTTTATGCTTCCTTAATCGTCTCTTTGATGGATGGTTGTTCAATCATTAGGGAAATGTAGGATGTATCCGCTGCCCTTATGATTTCAAAATCCATTATTTAAATATCCAAGAAGATAAGGTCTTTCTCAATCCATAACATGTATAGAGTAACATGTTCTTTTCTTCTTAGAGGATCAGTTACCTTTTTCTCCTTTCTAGGATGATAGTGAATAGAGAAATTGTAGTCCTTGATTAGCTCTAACCATCTTCTTTGACGCATTTTGAGCTCTATTTGTGTGAATATATACTTTAGACTCTTGTGGTCAATGTATATGTCACACTTCTCACTATAAAGTTAGTGTCGATAGATTTTCAACGCAAAAATCACAGATTATAGCTCTATATCATGCTTCAGGTAGTTATGCTCATGGATCTTCAACTGTCGTTGGGAACATGCTATCACATTATCATTTTGCATGAGTACAAAACCCAAGACTTTATTTGAAGCATCATTTTATATCACAAAACTTTATCCACTTTCTGGTTGTGTGAGTACAGGTGAAGTGATCAGACTTCTCTTTATCTCCTTGATGCTTCCCTCACATTCTTACATCCAGGCGTAATTTAACCCTTTCCTTTTTTACTTAGTTAGTGATCTTGACAGTCTTGAGACATTTCTCACAAAACGTCAGTAGTACACAACTAATCCAAGAAAACTATGGATTTTTATGACACTAGAGGTCCTGGGTCGTCCCTCAATTGCCTTTTTTTAAGGGTCCCTAGAAATTCCCTCACTTTTGATCACATGTCCCAAGAACGCGACTTGCTTCATTCAAAAGTCAAACTTGCTGAACTTGGCGTACAACTTCTCCTTTCTCAATGTCACCAACTAAAGTCTTATATGTTCTTCATGTTCCCCCTTTCTCTTGTAGTAGATTTGAATATCATCAATAAACACTACCACAAATTTTTTGGGGTATGGTCTAAATACTATATTCATAAAATCCATGAAGATTGCATGTGTTTTAGTAAGTCCAAAGGGAATCACCAGAAACTCATAGTGCCCATACTTTGTATGGAAGGAATACTTTTGAATATCTTCATTATTCACCTTTAGATGATGATATCTAGAATGAAGATCCAGATTTGATAAGTATTGAGCTTCTCTTAACTGATCGAACAAGTTTTCGATCCTTGGAAGAGGATACATGTTCTTTAGGGTGACCTTGTTGAGTTCCTGATAATCGACACACAGCCGCATTGTTCCATCCTTCTTCTTCACAAAGAGTTCTGGATCACCCCAAGTTGATGAACTAGGGTGTATGAGCCCTTTGTCTAGATGCTCTTGAAACTAATTATTTAACTCCACTAGTTCGATAGGAGCCATCCTATAGGGGCACATTGAGATAGGAGCAGCTCCGTGTTTGAGTTATATTGAGAACTCTACCTCACAATCTAGGGGAATTCTAGGTAACTCTTTAGGAAATAAACCACCCAATTCCCTCATAATGGGCATTTCTACATGGTTGGAACTTTCATTTGACCCAACCATTTTTGAGAGGTATGCTTCTTCACAGGTAATCAACACCCACAAATTTGAATGATTTTTCAAAGGATATTCATGATCTTCCTTGAATTTTTATAGGATCATGGGATGGCTTGGAATATGAAAAGATATATCCTTTTCCTGATAGTTTATATGTTCTCTATATAATAAGAGCCAATCTATTCCCATTATAGTATAGAATTCCACCAAGGGAAGTATTAAAAGATTCTATGGAATAATCTTCCCAAATATGCCAATAGAAGAAGAGTCAAACACTTGGGTTGCAATGATTTAAACACTTGGTATTTTTACAGATATCTCTACTTCAAGGTTTCAGGGCTTCGATTATATAGTTCTAGAAAACATGCAAGATATAATGGAATGTGTAGAAATAGAATCAAATAAGACTTTTTCAATTCTTGAGTGAATAAGAAGTATACCTTGTATGACTTCATTATCTTTATCCACTTACATAGTAGTGATGGAATAATCCTTCCCTTGTTTCATTGTCTTTGGAGGCTGTTGACACAGATTACCCTCGATAACTCGAGGTTTAGTGCACTGGCTTGCATAGTTCCCTAGCTCCCTACAATTGTAACATTGAACCATGGGTGGGTCTATTTTTTTCTTCCACCACATTCTCCTTCCTTTTCATGTCATTTAGCCACTCTTGAGCATGGTGTCCTTATTTCCCACACTTGAATCACTTCCCCTTCCCTTTTAGGTAGTTCCCATGGTGCAACTTCCCACTTTTTTGGCATGTGGGTCATTCATTTTTCACCCCACCTTTGTCATTAGATCCACTAGATTTAAACTCAATCATTCGTTTATTATCACCATAACCATGGTAAAATTCTCCAAACTCCATATCCACATTAAGATCACACCGAAAAACTTCTTTATAACTCCCAACATCTCAAATTTTAAGAGACTTTCTAAGGTTTGGTTTTCATACACTAAAGAATTTATCAATTTTTCTATCATTGTTGATAACAAAACCCAAAGTGTACCTTTCAAAACTTGTGAAATTAGCTTCTTAGGTTATGAAAGATTCTTCTTCTTTTTCTTGACCTCTATGAATTCTCTCTCCATATTTGTGATAAGTTTTTTTGGGAATTACTTGTTAATAAACATTATCTTAAAGTCTTCCCATTCCATCTCTTCAATTTCCCCCCTTGGCTGGGTGTTCTTAATCAAATCCCTCCATTGAACAACCTCTATTTCTAGATGATAAAAGACTAGTTTCACATTCTCCATATTAGAACATTGAATCACAGAAAAGGTATTCTCTATGAAGTTGACCCACTGCTTCACAATTAGCGGATCGAAAGATCCACTAAACGATGGTGGTCTTTGCTGCATAAAACACTCGATAGCCAATTGCTCCCTCTTTGGGGAAGGTGGACATTCTCCATTATTATGGTTATTGTTCATAACCTGAAGTAGTTTGGTAAGAATTACCATAAAGTTTTGAACTCTACCTCCCAAGTCATTAGGGTTTCCATTTGGGCAATCATTACATTGGCCCTCGCACGAGTTTTTGGCCAGGTTTCTCCGGGTTCCCACCATTTCCTAAAATAAAAATGGTTAGAATAAAACATAAGTGAACAAGTCATAAATAACATATTAATTTGATCAATTTATACTAAAATAAAAACATGTGGGATCCCTATGTAAAGATTCTTGTATGCATATTTGTACATAGTCTCATACTAGTGGTTTTCTCTAGGGTTCACTAATCCTAATTCCCAAATTTACTATTCCATGCCTCTAATACCAACTATAGTGACCCAGACTTTTCTTACATTACTATTACATCATTTTAAAGATACACCAAATAATAGTATTACACCTATATGATCCAAAGCATTTGTGTCTTGGGAAAACTAGGACTATACATAAAAATTAAAACATCAAGCATAAACTTTCATTTAACTCCTTCTTCTCAAGATTCTTATTGGAACTTGACCTCTCTTTAGTACATATAGTCACATGAGGATATACATCCAAAGGGGTGATCTAAAATCCCAGAAAGAGGATATGTAAGTAAAATATAATGATGGGAGATCATAACCATAACATAGGCAAAGGATCATGAACATGAGAGGGATCATTAATAAGAGACTTGAAATGTTGCAATGCACAGAAATAAAACATCATGTCTTAGTGGTTAACTACAACACATACTTGTGAAAAAAGATAGTATATTTTTCACACATAATTTCACATTAACTCATGAGATTCATCACTTTAACCAATTAATTAGTGCACTGTATAATTTCGGGTGCACCTGTCACATTGAAACATTCATATTGCGCTACATAATTCCGAACACACCCGTCACATAAAAACATTATCATTTATCATGCACGAAACAATGAACATATATAAAAAATGAACATAACTAACCCATTAAAATTAATGGTTTTCATCTCATAAGAACACATTCATAAACATTGGGTTCCAAAAATAAAGAGGGAATAACATATATGTTACAAGAACCGTCAACCATGAATGACAAGTAAAAGGTGTGTTCTTAAAAGAAGAGTTCTGTTAGAAATTTTTTTTTGACATAAACACCAGTGAAAAACATTTATATGTCATATAAGGAAATAAAATGATGGAAATATTATTTTTAATGAGTAACCATATCAAAAAATGAGTGAAAGAGGGAGAACCCAGAGGATGAAAGTCGGGTTCGAGAATTTCCTCTTACCTTATATCTGAACGATTCCATCACATTAATGTTCTGTATAACCGAATTTTATTCATTAATTAACAATTACCAAACATTTTGTACATGAATATAGTTCATTATGGTTTCATTAAGTTATTTTATGTGCCTTTGGATGAGTTATAGTGTATAACAACATTTTTTGGGAATGTTTGTTTTTATGGGTTTTCTTGAGCGGTTCACTTGTATTCATAAATAAAAGTTCATGTAGAACATGAATAAACATAAAGAACTTATATATGATGTTCTTAATGATATTCCAAAAGATTAAATGATCTTATAATTAATTATATTATATACCATGTTGATGAATCATTAGATAATAATTAAATGATGATTGTTTGGGTTAATTTAGGCAGTTTTTTCAACCACAACGAACTTGTTTTGATTAATCATTTAGTAATATTACTTAAGTTAGTTCCATAACTTCAAATAGGAAATAATACATATAAAATATTCTGTTTCAACCAAAAAAAAGTTTTAGTGACCATATCTGAAAGTAGAAATGGAAAAAAGAAAACATGTCATTCGTGAAGGTGATAGATTAACAACTTGCGAACAACATTTTATTTTATAAAATTAAAGGAAAAGAAGAAGAGGGGTAGATGGTATAATATACCATTAGTATAATAAAATTCCATTATATATATGATACTGGAGTTACCATGCCATGTGGATGATGATAGGTTTGGAGAGAATAAGAAAAGAACTTGAAATAGAATGAAAATTAAAGGAAAGAGGAAGAGAAATTACCTCTTGAATCCTCCCCTTGAGATCCTCCTTAAGGGACCTAGGCTTGGTATTTTGATGAGAATAGAAGATCTTGGACATGGGGGAGGGGATAGGGAAGATGATTGGGAAAAATTTAGACATGTATTAAAGCTTGATAGGTGTGGTTTGGCAAGGGGAGGGAGAGGGGTTATTTATACATGAGGAGGGAGGTGTTTTTTAGAATAAAATATTAAATAAAATAATATATCAAATGTTAGACTAGTAATAGAAGTTTATGACATCATAAATCATATATTAATATAATATAATTTGTTTTAGACTTTAAATAATCTTTATAATTCGAATTAATTAATTTATTAAAAGGAAAGTGAATGAAAGAGAAAAAGATACTTTAAGGAATCACCTTTTGACTTTAGGCTTTGGAAAGTTCTTTTTAGGTTTGGAAATTGTGTTTATTGTTTTTTAAAGAACCATTTATGAAATTAAATATAATTTGTCCTAATCTAAAGTTATAGAATGTTTATGTCATCATTATATCATGAATTATGCAACTTAAGATACACCAGTTACGTGAAAAACTATATTTTTACTATTCACGTGAAAATTGAAGTATTTCAAAAAAAATCCCAAAAATTCATCCTAAACATTTTTTGATGTGTAGAATCCAACAATGACGTCCATTTTTTAAAAAATAATTTTCTATATATTATTATTTTAAAATTTAATTAATATCATAATTTATTATCAAAAACCAGTTTTAAAACATTCATTTACTTATTCTAAAATATAGGTATATCATACTTTCAACTTGATTACAATTTATATATTATCATAGGAAAGGTTACTATTCATTAGGGTATATCACTATTCATAAGGGTATGTTACAATTCATAAGGGTAGGTTACTATTACCAAAAAAATATGTTTATCTCATTAGACTCCAAATAACTTTCAAATTGCAACCGTGTATATCAGATTTTCAAAATTCTAAACAGAGAAGTTACAAAATTATGTTTAAAAGACACTTATCACAAAGTAGTTCATTATGTTGTGTTTTCCTATGATTTTATGACATATTTATAATAAGGTAATTTCTATTGAAAAACATTGGGTGGTTACATTCTTCCCCCCTTATGAAATTTCACCCTCAAAATTTCACTTTACACAAATAGGTGAGGGTTCTTCTCCTTCATTACCTCTTCCAGTTCCCAAGTAGCTTCTTTAAACTTTTGGTTCCTACAAAATCATTTGACAAGGTGGGTTTTATTTTTTGCATAGAACCTTATCTCTCCAGTCCATAATCTCTACTGGATGCTCCTCATAGGAGATATCTTCTTCCAGCTGTACCACCTCAAAGTTCAGTACATGTGGGGGATCTGGTATGTAGTTCGTCAGGAGTGATACATGAAACACATCATGAACATAATCTATATTTGGTGGAAGTGCCAGTCGATAGGCCATTGCTTCAAGGTGGTCAAGGAACTCAAAAGGGACTATATACCTTGGGCTTAACTTCCCTTTCTTTCCAAACCGCATGAGTCTCTTCCATGGTGATATTCGAATGAAGACTTTATCTCCAGCTTCAAACTCCAAGTCCATTTGATGGTTTATAGAATAGATATTTTGCTTACTTTGAGTAGATTTGATGTGTTTTGGGATGACTTTAACCTTATTTATCATCTCTTGCACAAGATAAGGTACTAGTATCTTTCTTTCTTTAACTTCATCTCAACATGTTGGAGTTCTACTTCACTTACCATACAAGGCTTCATATGGAGGCATTTGAAAACTAGAGTTGAAGCTATTGTTGTATGAGAACCCAACCAATGGGAGATGTTGATCCCAACCACCTTTGAATTCTAGAGATTGGGCTCTTAGCATATCATCAAGTGTCTGAATAGTCCTTTCAGATTCTCCATCAGTTTAGGGGTGATAGGTCGTGCTGAAATTTAATTCAGTACTAAAAGCATGTTGAAGACTCCTCCAGAATTTAGATGTGAACCTTGTATCATAGTCAGAGATAATCGAGAGTGGTACACCATGCAGTCTCACCACTTCCTTCATATATATCCTTGAAAGTTGTTCAAGCAATATATCTTCCCAAAATGTGATAAAATGTACAGTCTTGGTGAGTCGGTCAACCACAACCCATATCGCATTATTTCCCTTTGACGTCTTTGGGTGACCTATGAAAAAGTCCATAGTAACATTATCCCATTTCCACATGGGTATAGGCAATGGGTGCATCATCCCTTTGGACTTTTGTCACCCTGCTTTAACTTGTTGACATACCAAGCACCTAGAGATATATTTTTTGATCTCCCTTTTCATGTTATCCCACCAAAAGTGTTCTCGGAGATCACGATACATATTGGTACTCCTAGGATGGATAGAGAATGTTCAGCTATTTGCATTTACCAATAGCTCCTTCTTTATCTCGGGTGATGAAGGCACACAAAGCTACATTCCAAACTAAATCACACCATTATTGTTGATATGGTACTCTTACAGCTTCCTTTCCATTACTGCATTCCCACTATTTTGTATCTCTACATCATCTCATTGTTCTTACTTAATATTCTATTATATGGATGGTTCTACAATCATTTGGGAAAGGAAGAATGTATCTACTGCCCATATGATTTCTAAATCCATTATTTTTATATCAAAGAAGATAGGGTCTTTCTCAATCTGTATCATGGATAGAGTATCAGGTTCTTTTCTATTTAGAGCATCAGCTACCTTGTTCTCCTTTCTAGGATGATATTTAATAGAGCAATCGTAGTCCTTAATTAGCTCTAACCATCTCCTTTGACGTATGTTGATCTCATTTTGTGTGAATATATACATTTGGATCTTGTGGTTAGTGTATATGTCACACTTCTCGCCATAAAGGTTGTGCCTCCAGATTTTCAACACAAAAATAACAGCTTCAAGCTCTAGATCATGTGTTAAGTAGTTATGCTGATGGATATTCAACTGCTGTGAGGCATAGGATATCACATTATCATTTTACATGAGTACAAAACCCAAGCCTTTCATTGAAGCATCACTGTATATCACAAAACTTTCTCCACTTTTCGGTAGTGTGAGTACAGGTGTAGTGATCAACCTTCTCTTTAGCTCCTTGATGCTTCCCTCACATTCTTCCATCCAGACATACTTTAACCCTTTCTTTGTTAACTTAGTTAGCAGTCTTGAAAATCATGAGAAATATCTCAAAAAATGTCGATAGTACCTATCTAATCCAAGAAAACTACATATTATTGTGACACTAGAGGTCCTGGTCCATTCTTCAATCGCCTTTTTTTAAGGGTCCAAAGAAATTCCCTCACTTGTGATCACATGTCCCAAAAACGTCACTTGCTTCATCCAAAAGTCACACTTTCTGAACTTGTCATAAAACTTCTCCTTTATCAACGTCGCCAAGATAAGTCTTAGATGTTCTTCGTGTCCCTCCTTTCTCTTGGAGTAGATGAGAATATCATCAATAAACACTACCAAATATTTTTTGAGGTATGGTCTAAATACTATATTCATCAAATTCATGATGATTGTAGGGGTATTAGTAAGTCCAAAGGGCATCACAAGAAACTCGTAGTGCCCAAAACTTGTATGGAAGGCAATCTTATGAATATATTCTTTCTTCACCTTTAGATGATGATATCCAGAACAAAGATCCACCTTTAAGAAGTATTAATCTCCTCTTAACTGATCGAACAATTCATCATTCCTTTGAAGATGATAATTTTTCTTTATGGTGATCTTTTTGAGTTCCCAATAATCGGTACATATCAGCATTATTCCATCCTTCTTCTTCACAAAGAGTACTGGAACACCCCAAGGTGATGCACTAGGGAGTATGAACCCTTTGTCAAGATGCTCTTGCAACTACTTCTTTAACTTTTCTAGTTCGATAAGAGACATCCTATAATGGAACATTGAGATAGGAGCAGCTCTGGGTATGAGTTATATTGAGAACTCTACCTCATGATCTAGGGGAATTCCGAGTAACTCTTCAAGAAATACATAATTGTATTCCCTCAGGATGGGAATTTCCGCAAGGTTGGAACTTTCCTTTGACCCAACAATTTGGGAGAGTTATTCTTCTTCATAGGTAATAATACCCACACCATTGATGGATTTTTCAAATGAGATTCATGATCTTCCTCCCATTTGTATATGATCGTGGGATGGTTTAGAATATGAAAACATATTTCCTTTTCCCGACATTTGATAGCTGCTTTATATAATGAGAGCCCATCCATTCCCATTATGGCGTCAAATTTCACCAAGTAAAGTATTATAAGATTATCTGGAAGAATCTTCCCACATACGCCAATAGGATAAGAGTCAAACACTAAGGTTTCAATCATTTCACCACTTAGTGTTTTTATAGATATCTCTACTTCAAGGTTTTGGGTCTTCGATTCTATAGTTCTAGAAAACTTGCAAGATATAATGGAATTCATAGAACAAGAATCAAATAAGGATTTTTACATTCTTGATTGAATAAGAAGTGTACCTTGTACGACTTCATTATCTTGATCCACTTCCGAAGTAGTGATGGCATAATCCATCCCTTGTTCTATTGACTTTGGTGGCTGCTGACGCTGATTACCCTCAAGAACTTATGGTTTAGTGCACTGGTGTGCATAGTTCCCTAGATCCCTATAGTTGTAGCATTGAACCATTGGTGGTTCTCTCTTTTATTCCACCAAATTCTCCTTCATTTTCATTCCTTTTCGACACCCTTAATCACGGTTTCCTTCTTTCCCAAACTTGAAGCCATTTTCTGTCCCTTTGAGGTAGTTTCCATGGTGCAACTTCCCACATTTTTGTCATGTGGGTCGTTGAGTTTTCTTCACACCATTGTCATTATATCCACAAGATTTAAAATCCAAATTTCATTTATTATCACCATATCCATGACACCATTCTCCAAACTCCATCTCCACTTTGAGAGCACACTGAAAAACTTCTTCATAACTCCAAACGTCTCAAATTGCAAGAGCCTTTCAATGATGTGGTTTTATTCCAGTAAAGAATATATCAATGTTGTTATCATTTTTGATAACACAACCCCAAGAATACCTTGAAAGACTTCTGAAATTAAAATTATTGGTTGTGAAAGATCATATCTATTTTTTTCTTGAGATATATTAATTCTCTCTCCATATTCGTGCAAAGAGTTCTTGGGAAATTTTTGTTAAGAAACATTATCTTAAGGTCTTCCAATTCCATCTCTTAAATTTCCCCCCTGGGCTTGGTGTTCTTAATAAAATCCCACCATTGATCGACCTCTCCATCTAGGTGATAAATGGCTAGTGTCACCTTCTCCATCTTAGAATAGTGAAGCACATAAAATATCTTCTCCAAGGAGTTGACCCACTGCTCCTCAAATAGTGGATTGGATGATCCACTAAATGTTGGTGGTCATTGCTGCATAAAACACTCGATAGCCAGTTGCTCACTCTTGGGTGAAGGAGTATGTTATCCATTATTATGGTTATTGTTCATAAAATGAGATTTTTGGGTAATAATTTCCATGAAGTTTTGAACACCACCTCCCAAATTATTGGGGATGTCGTCCGGGCAATCGTTGCATTGGCCCCCGCATGAGTTGTTGGTCTTGTTTCTCTGGGTTCCCACCATTTTCTAAAATAGAAAAGTTTAGAACAAAACATAAGTCTACAGGTTATAAATAACATATTAATTTGATCAATTTATACTAAAATAATAGCTTATGGGATCCCTATTTAAAGCATCTTGTATGCATATTTGTACTTAGTCTCATTCTAGAGGTTTTCTCTAGTGTTCACAAATCCTAATTCTAAAATTAACTATACCTTGCCTCTGATACAAACTATAACATCCCAACCTTTTCTTACATTACTATTACATCGTTTTAAAAATAAACAACACAATTTTATTACACATATAGGATCCAAAGGGTTAGTTTCTTGGGAAAACTAAGACCGTACATAACAATTACAACATCAAGCATAAACATTCATTTAATTCCTTCTTTTAGAGCATCTTATTGGAACTTGACCTCTCTTTAGTACATATAGTAACCTAAGGATATACATCAAAATGGGTGATCTAAAATCCCAGTAAGAGGATATATAAGAACACTTTAACAATGGGTGATCATAACCGTAACATAAGCAAAGGATCACGAACATGAGAGGAAGCAATAATAAGAGACTTGAAATGTGGCAATGCATAGAAATGAAATATCATGTCTTAGTGGTTAACTACCACACATACTTGAGAATAAAGATATCATCTTGTTCAAACATATCATCACATTAACTAATGATATTATTCACTTTACCCAATTCATTGGAGCGCTGTATAATTCTGGTTGCACCCATCACATTGAAACATTCATTTTGTGCTATATAATTTCAGGCGCAACCATCACAAAATAAATTTTTCATTTATCGTGCATGAAAAAATTAACATATATAAAAAATTAACATAACTAACCCATTAAATGGAATGGGTTTAATCTCATAAGAACACATTCATAATCATTGGGTTCTCAAAAAAATAGGGAATAACATACAAGTTACAAGAACCGTCAACCATGAATGAGAAGTAATCAGTGTGTTCTTAAAAGAAGAGTTCTTTTGGAAAACATTTTGTTTGACATAAACACTAGTGAAAAACATTTATATCTCAGAGAAGGAAATAAAATGATGAAAAAATGATTTTTAAGGATTAACCATATCAAAAAAGGAGTGAAAGAGGAAGAACCTGAAGGATAAAAGTCAGGTTCAAGAATTTCCCCTTACCTTATATCTGAATGATTCCTTCGCTTTAATGTCCTATATAACCACATTAGATTTATTAATTAACAATTAAAAAAGCTTTTTTACATGAATATATTTCATAATTGTTTCATTAAGTTATTTTATGTTCCTTTTGATGAGTTATTTAGTTTAAAAACATTTTTCGGGAATGGTTTTTTTTATGGTTTTTCTTGAGCGGTTCACTTGTATTCATAAATGAATGTTCGTGTAGAAAATAGATAAAAATAATGAACTTATATTTCATGTTATTAATAATATTATAGAATATTAAATGATATTATAATGAATTATATTATATACCATGTGGATGAATCATTATATAAGAATTAAATGATGATTGTTTGGGTTAATTTAGGCGGGTTTTCGACCACAACGAATATGTTTTGTTTAATCATTTAGTAATTTGTACACAAGTAAGTTATATAACTTTGAATAGGAAATAATACATATAAAATATTCTTGTTCAACCATAAAAATGGTTTAATGTCTAGATCTGAAAGTAGAAATGGAAAAAAGAAAACATGTCATTCTTGAAGGTGACATATTAACCCCTTACGAACAACGATTTCTTTAATAAAATAAAAGGAAAAGGAGAAGAGGGTTGGATGGTATAATATACCAATATTATAATAAAATATTATTATATGTATGATAATGGAGTTAACATACCATGTGGATGAATATATATCGGTAGAGAATAAGAAAATAACTTGAAATTCAAAGAAAATTAAAGGAAAGAGGAAGAGAAATTACCTCTTGAATCCTCCTATTAAGATCCTCCTTAAAGGACCTAGGATTGGTATTTTTATGTGAACAGAAGCTCTTGGACATGGGGGAGGGTCTAGGTAAGATTATTGGAAAAATTTAAGGCAAGTATTGAAGCTTGAGAGGTGTGGTTTGGAAAGGGGAGGGAGAGGGGTTATTTACACATGATGAGGGACGTGTTTTTATAAGAAAATATTA
The DNA here is from genome assembly GCA_963277665.1 of Viscum album. Taxonomy (NCBI): domain Eukaryota; kingdom Viridiplantae; phylum Streptophyta; class Magnoliopsida; order Santalales; family Viscaceae; genus Viscum; species Viscum album. Next base: position 1,024,664,118 of record OY728147.1, on the reverse strand, counting down.
AATAAAATAATATATCAAGTGTCAGACTTGTAATAGTCGTTTTTGACATCATAAATCATATATTAATATAATATAATTTTTTTTATACTTTAATTCATTTTTATAATTCAAATTCATGAATTTATTAAAACGAAAGTGAAAGAAAGAGAAAAAGACACTTTAAGGAATCACCTTTTGACTTTATGCTTTGGAGGGTCTTTTTAGGTTTCGAAAATGTGTTTATTGTATTTTAAGGAACAATTTATGAAATTAGATATTATTTGGCAGAATCTAAAGTTCTAGAAAGTATATGTCATCATTTCATCATGAATGATGTAATTTAAGATACACCGGTTATGTGAAAAACTGTATTTTTACTACTCACCTAAAAATTGAAGTATTTCCGAAAAATCCCAGAAATTCACCCTAACCATTTATCAATGTTTATAATCCAAAAATGAAGTCCATTTTTTAGAAATAATATTCTAAATATTATTATTTTAATATTTAATTAAAATCATAATTTATTATCAAAAACCAGTTTTAAAACATTCATTTACTTATTCTAAAATATAGGTATATCATAATTTCAACATGAATATTATTTATATACTATCATAGGAAAGGTTACAAATCATTAGGTTATATCACTATTCATAAGGGTATGTTACTATTCATAAGGGTATGTTACTATTCACCAAAAATTATGTTTTTCTTATTGGACTCCAAATAACATACTGATTGCAACTGTGCATGTCAGATTTTCGAAATTCCAAACACAGTAGTTACAAAATATTGTTTAAAGGATAATTATCACATAGTAGTTCATTATTTTGTGTTTTTATATGATTTTATGGCATATTTATAAGAAGGGAATTTCCATTGAAAACATTGGGTCTTTACATTCTCCACCTTATTAAATTTCACCCTCGAAATTTCATTTTACACAAAGAGGTGAGGGTACTTCTCCTTTATTTCCTCTTCTTGTTCCCAAGTATCTTCTTCAAACTTATGGTTCCTCCACGACACTTTGACAAGGTGGGTTGTCTGGTTGCGTAGAACCTTATCTCTCTAGTCCAGAATCTCTACTGGTTTCTCCTCACAGGAGAGATCATCTTCCAAATATATCACCTTTGAGTTCAGTACATGTGTGGGATCTGGTATGTACTTCCTCAAGAGTGATACATGAAACACATCATGAACTTGATCCAAATTCGGTGGAAGTGCAAGCCGATTGGCCAAGGCTCCTATGCGGTCAAGGGTCTCAAAAAGACAATGTAACTTTGGCTTAGATTCCCTTTCTTTCCAAACCGCATGAGTCTCTTCCATAGTGATATTTGAAGGGAGAATTTATCTCTATCTCCGAACACCAAGTCCCTTCAATGGTCGTCAGCATAGTTCTTTTTCTGACTTTGAGTAGCTTTGATGTGTTTCTGGATGACTTGAACCTTCTCTGTCATCTCTTACACAAGATCGGGTCCAAGTAGCTTTGTTTCTCCAACTTCATCCCAATAGGTTGGAGTTCTACCTCACTTACCATATAGGGATTCATATGGAGCAATATGAATACTCAAGTGGAAGCTATTATTGTATAATAACTCATCCAATGGTAGATGTTGATCCCAGCCACCTTTGAATTCTAGAGAGAAAGCTTTTGGCGTATCTTCAAGTGTCTGAATATTTCTTTCATATTGGCCATCATTTTGGAGGTGATAGGCTATGCTGAAATTTAATTCAGTACTCAAAGCATATTGAAGACTCCTATAGAATTTAGATGTGATCCTTGGATCACAGTTAGAGAAAATTGAGTGTGGAACACTATGCAGTCTCACCACTTCCTTCACATATATCCTTGAAAGTTGTTCGAGAGAGAGATCTTCCCGAATAGTGATAAAATGGGAAGTCTTGGTGAGTCGGTCAACCACAAACCATATCGCATTATTTCCCATCAGCACCTTTGGGAGACCAGTGACAAAGTCCATAGTAATATTTTCTGATTTCCACATGGGTATAGGAAATGGTTGCATCATCCCTTTGGACTTTTGTTGCTCTGTATTGACTTGATGATATACCAAGCACCTTAAGATATATTCTGTGATCTCCCTTTTCATGTTATCCCACCAAAAGTGTTCTCAGAGATCATGATACATCTTGGTAATCCCAGGATGGATAGAGAATGTTGATCTATGTGCATTGTCCAATAGCTCCTTCTTTATCTCGGGTGATGAAGGCACACAAAGCCGCAATCCAAACCGAATCAAACCATTATCGTCGATATGGAACTCTTGTAGCTTACCTTACTTTACTACATTCACCCCCTTTTGTATCTCCACATCATCCCTTTTTTGCTTCTTTAATCTTCTCTTGTATGGATGGTTTCACAATCATATGGGAAGGTAGGATGTATCTGCTGCCCTTATGATTTCTAAATCCATTTTTTTCATATCAAAGAAGATAGGGTCTTTCTCAATCCATAACATGGATAGAGTAGATGGTTATTTTATGGTTGGATCATCAGCTACCTTATTCACCTTTCTAGGATATTAGTGAATAAAGCAATCATAGTCCTTGATTATCTATAACCATCTCCTTTGATGCATGTTGAGCTCCTTTTGTGTGAATATATACTTTAGGCTCTTGTTGTCAGTGTATATGTCACACTTTTTTTCCAAAAAGGTAGTTCTGCTATATTTTCAACGAAAAAATCATGACTGCTAGCTCTAGATCATGTGTCGGGTAGTTATTCTCATGGATCTTCAACTGCTGTGAGGTGTAGGCTATCACATTATCATTTTTCATGAGTACAAAACCCAAGACTATCTTTGAAGAATCACTTAATATCACAAAACATTCTCCACTTTTCGGTAGTGTGAGTATGGGTGCAATGATCAGCCTTCTCCTTAGCTCCTTGATACTTCCCTTACATTCTTCCATCCATACATAATTTAACCCTTTCCTTGTTAAATTAGTTAACAGGATTGACAATCGTGAGAAATTTCTCACAAAATTTCGGTATTACCCAGCTAATCCACAAAAACTACGGATTTATGAGACACCAGAGGGCTTGGGCCATTCCTCAATCACCTTTTTTGAAGGGTCCACATAAATTCCCTCACTTGTGATCACATGTCCCAAGAACGTGACTTGCTACATCCAAAATTCACACTTTCTGAACTTGGCATACAACTTCTCCTTTCTCAGTGTTGCCAACATAAGTCTTAGATGTTCTTTATGTTCCTCCTTGATCTTGGAGAAGATGATAATTTCATGAATAAAAACTACCCTCAAATCCATTAAGATAGTAGGGGTATTAGTAAGTCCAAAGGGAATCACCAAAAAAACATAGTTCCCATACCTTATATGGAAGGTTATCTTCTAAATATCATCCTTATCCACCTTTAGCTGATGATATGCGGAACAAATATCTAACATTGAGAAGTATTGATCACCTCTTAACTGATCGAAAAAGTATTCAATCCTTGGAAGAGGATACTTGTTCTTTATGGTGATCTTGTTGATTTACCAATAATTGATACACAGTTGCATTGTTTCATCCTTCTTCTTCACAAAGAGCACTGGTGCACCCCAAGGTGATGCACTAGGGTGTATTAACCCCTTGTCCAGATTATCTTGAATCTAATTATTTATTTACTCTAGTTCGATAGGAGCCATCCTATAGGGTCACTTTGAGATAGGAGAAGCTCCAGGTATGAGTTATATTTAGAACTCTACCTCACCATCTAGGGGAAGTCCGGGTAATTATTTAGGAAATACATCACTGTATTCCCTCATGATGGACATTTCCACAAGGTTCGAACATTCCTTTGACCCAACCATTCGGGAGAGGTATGATTTTTCATAAGGAATCAACACCCACACCATTGAAGGATTTTTCAAAGTAGATGCATGATATTCCTTGAATTTTTAAAGGAGCATGAGATGGTTCAAGATATGAAAATATATTTCCTTTTCCAGACAGTTGATACGTGCTCTATATAACGAGAGCCAATCCATTCCAATTATAGCGTCAAATTCCACCAAGTAAAGTATTACAAGATTCAATAGAAGAATATTCCCACATATTCCAATAGTATAAGAGTCCAACACTTCAGTTGTAATGATTTAACCACTTGGTGTTTCTATAGATATCTATACTTCAAGGTTTTGGGGCTTCAATTATATAGTTCTAGCAAACTTACAAGATATAAAGGAATGTGTATAACTAGAATAAAATAATAATTTTTCCATTCTTGAGTGAATAGAATGTATACCTTGTACGAATTCATTATCTTTCTCCACTTACGCAGTAGTGATGGCATAATCCTTCCCTTGTTCCATTGGCATTGGTGGCTGCTAATGCTGATTACCCTCGAGAACTCAAGGTTTAGTGCACTGGCTTGCATAATTCCCTAGCTCCCTATAGTTGTAGAATTGAACAATGGGTGGTTCTCTATTTTCTTCAAACACATTATCCTTACTTTTCATTTGTTTTCAACACTCATGATCATGGTGTCCTTCTTTCCCACACATGAAGCACTTCCCCATCCCTTTGAGGTAGTTCCCATGGTGCAACTTCCCACATTTTTGGCATGTGGGTCGTTGAGTTTTCTTTCCACCATTATCATTAGATTCACTGGATTTAAACTCCATATTTCATTTCTTTTCACCATAGCCATGGGACCATTCTCCAAACTCCATCTCCACTTTGGGAGAACATCAAACAACTTCTTCATAACTCCCAATGTCTCAAATTTCAAGAGCCTTTTTATGGGGTGATTTTTATCCACTAAAGAATCTATTAATTTTTCTATCATTATTGGTAACAAAAACCAAAGCATACTTTGAAAGACCTGTGAAATTTGGTTTGTATGTTATGAAAGACTCTCCTTTTTTTCTTGAGATCTATTAATTCTATCTCCATTTTTGTATGAAGAGTTCTTGGGAAATGCTTGTTATGAAGCATTATCTTAAAGTCTTCCCATTCCATCTCTTCTATTTCCTCTCTTGGCTTAGTGTTCTTAATCAAATCCCACCATTGATCGACCACTCTATCAAGATGATAAATAGCTAGTGTCACCTTCTCCATCTTATAATAGTGAAGCATATAAAATATATTCCCCATAGATTTGACCCATAGCTCCGTAACTAGTGGATCATAAGATCCACGAAACATTTGTGGTCATTGCCGCATAAAACACTTGATAGCCAGTTGCTCCCTCTTTGGTGAAGGATGATATTCTCCATTATTATGGTTATTGATCATAACCTGAGATATTTGGGTAATAATTTCCATGATGTTTTTAAATCCAACTCCCAAATGATTGGGGATGTTTTTCGGGCAATTATTTCATTGGCCCTCGCATGAGTTGTTGGCCTGGTTTCTCTGGGTTCCCACCATTTTCTAAAATAGAAAAGGATAGAAAAAAACATAAGTAAAAAAGTCATAAATATCTTATTAATTTGATCAATTTATACAAAAATCATAACATATGGGATCCCTATGTAAATCTTCATGTATGCATATTTGAACATAGTCTCATACTAGAGGTTTTCTCTAGGGTTCACTAATCCTAATTCCCAAATTAGCTAAACCTGGCCTTTGATACCAACTATAGCGACCCAACCATATCTTACTTTACTATTACATAATTTTAAAGATAAAAAACACAATAGTATTACATATAGTGGATCCAATGGTATAGGGTCTTGGGAAAACTAGGACCATTCATAAAAATTACAACATCAAACGTAAACATTCATTTAATTCCTTCTTCTCTAGCTTCTTATTAGAACTTGACCTCTCCTTAGTACATATAGTCACCTAAGGATATACATAAAAAGGGGTGAGCTAAAATCCCAGTAATATGATATAAAATAAAAATATAACAATGGGTGAGCATAACCATAACATAAGAAAAGGATCATGAACGTGAGAGGAAGCATTAATAAGAGACTTGAAATCTGGTCATGCATAAAAATGAAACATCATGTCTTAGTGGTTAACTACCAAACATACATTTAAACAAATATAGAATCTTGTTCACACATAAGTTCACATTAACTCATGATATTAATCACTTTACCCATTTCATTTGATCACTGTATAATTCCGAGCGCATCCATCATGTTTAAACATTCATATTGTGATATATAATTTCAGGCGCACCCGTCACATAATAACATTATCATTTATCATGCATGACACAATGAAAATATTTCAAAAGTAAACCTAAATAACCCATGAAATGGAATGGGTTTCATCTCATAAGAACACATTCATAAACATTGGGTTCCCAAAATAAAGAGGGAATAACATACATGTTACCAGAACTGTCAACCTTGAATGAGAAGTAAAAGGTGTGTTCTTAAACGAAGAGTTCTTTTGGGAAATTTTTTTTTGACCTAAACAATAGTGAAAAAGATTTATATCCTAGATAAGGAAAGAAAATGATGAAAAAATTGTTTTTAAGGAGTAACCATATCAAAAATTGAGTGAAATAGGGAGAACCCGAAGGATGAAAGTCGGGTTCGAGAATTTCCCCTTACATTATATCTGAACGGTTCCTTCACTTTAATGTCTTGTATAACTACAATATATTCATTAATTAAAAATTACAGAAACTTTTTTACATTTATATAGTTTATTATGGTTTCATTAAGTTATTTTATGTGCCTTTGGATGAGTCATAGAGTTTAAATACATTTTTCGGGAATGTTTGTTTTTATGGTTTTTCTTGAGCGGTTCACTTGTATTCATAAATGAAAGTTCGTGTAGAACATGGATAAACATCCAAAACTGATATTTCATGTTAGTAATGATATTAAAAAATATTAAATGATCTTATAATGAATTATATTATATACCATGTGGATTAATAATTAGATAAGAATTAAATGATGATTGTTTGGGTTAATTTAGGCGGTTTTTCGACCACAACAAACTTGCTTTGTTTAATCATTTAGTAATATGTACATATGTTAGTTCCATAACATCAAATAGGACATAATAAATATAACATATTCTGTTTCAACCATAAAATTGTTTTAATTACTATATCTGAAAGTAGATATGGAAAAAAGAAAACATGTCGTTCTTGAAGGTGAGAGATTAACCCCTTACGAAAAACGTTTTCTTTTATAAAATAAAAGGAATAAGAGAAGGAGTTTGGATGGTATAATATTTAATTAGTATAATAAAATTCCATTATATTTGTGATACTGGAGTTACCGTACCATTTGGATGAAGATAGGTGGGGAGAGAATAATAAAAGAACTTGAAATTGAATGAAAATTAATGGAAAGAGGAAGAGAAATTACCTCTTGAATCCTACTATTAAGATCCTCCTTAAGGGACCTAGGCTTGGTCTTTTGATGAGACCAGAATCTCTTGGATGTGTCGGAGGGGCTAGGAAAGATGCTTCGGAAGATTTTAGGAAATTATTGAATCTTGAGAGGTGTGGTTTGGCAAGGGGAGGGAGAGGGGTTATTTATACATTAAGAGGGAAGTGTTTTTAGAATTAAATATTGAATAAAATAATATTTCAAATTTTAAACTTGTAGTAGTAGTTTTTGAAATCATAAATCATATATTAATATAATATATTTCTTTTTATACTTTGAATTATCTTTATAATTCAAAGTCATTAATTTATTAAAAGGAATATGAAAGAAAGAGAAAAACATACTTTAAGGAATCACCTTTTGACTTTAGGCTTTGGAAAGTTCTTTATTATGTTTTGAAATTGTGTTTATTGTAATTTAAGGAACCATTTATAAAATTTTATATAATTTGGCTGAATCTAATGTTCTAAAAATTTTATGTTATCATTACATCATAAATGATTCAATTTAAGATACACTGGTTATGTGAAAAAACTCTATTTTTACTATTCACCCAAAAAATTAAGTTTTTCAAAAAAATCCCAAAAATTCACCTTAATCATTTTTCGATGTTTAAAATCCAAAAATAATGTCTGTTTTTCAAAATTAATTTTCTAAATACTATTATTTTAATATCTAATTAAAATTATAATTTGTTATCAAAAACCAGTTTTAAAACATTCATTTACTTATTCTAAAAATAGGTATATTATACTTTCAACTTGAATATTATTTATATATTATCATAGGTAAGGTTACTATTCATTAGGGTATATCACTATTCATAAGGGTATGTTATTATTCCTAAGGGCAGGTTACTATTCACCAAAAATTAAGTTTTTCTTATTGGACTCCAGATAACATATTGATTGCAACCGTGTATGTCAAATTTTTGAAATTCCAAACAAAGAAGTTACAAACATATTTTTAAAGGAAACTTATCACTTAATAGTTCATTATGTTGTTTTTTCCTGTGATTTTATTACATATTTATAAGAAGGGGATTTCCATTAAAAAACATTGGGCTGTTACATTGTCTCACTCATCACATTATCCTAACTACGACATGGATATAAAGTAGACTAGTTTCTGTACCTCAAAAACGGGTATCCTTTCTTCTCCTCTTACCATTTATATACCCTTTGTACTTACCCAAGTACTATCATATAGTTATGACAACTTCACTTGTAGTGATCCTGGAAATAACTGATATTTCCTTACTCTGAGGCTCATCTTGGAAATATAAATTTTTGTACATATCATGGATTATATGATTGATGCATAGTTTAAGTGTATGCATTATTACTCACCACATTAATCTCCTCCCATATCTTGGACATGTCAACCTAGAGAGATTATTCCATGTGATATTGACAACAATTCTTTGATTGAATTGTTCTAGCTTGTATTTTTCAATACCATGTCTCTTTATGTAAGATTGATTATGTCCAAGAAAACTTTATATAAGCCTTATTAGATCCTATTTCCTAGAAATTAGGTACCTACTTTAGGTCAATCACTGTAGAATTACTTTCATCCCAATATTAATTAACTACATGAATAATATCTATTTTACATATGTTGTTGAACCTATTTTACTTCGAAAACATTGTAACTCCCACTATCCTATTGTAGACACATGTAAAACATTCATTCCAAATGATTATTCTATGATTGTGTTACTTAATTTAATCCTAAAATGGATTTCAATAACTTTCAACCTATATTATCATTAGGTGATGTGACCATCCCTTTCTAGTTGTGTCATATAAACACCTTCAATGATTGGTGGTTGTGACATCCAATGTGTAATAAAATGACCATATAAATTATCTATGAAAAGTAAAATTCTAATAGATTTATACATACTAACATGGTATTAAGCAATAAAGCCTTATTGGTATAGCACTTTCACCATCCATGTATCATCTCACTGGAATACAAACCGCAATATTCAATTTATAAGCCTCTTTTCACATTGATTCATAGAATCTATCATTGAATTTTAATTGAACTATCCAATATAAGATGATTTCCATATACTTATTACTCGTAAGAATTATTTTTCTCAATGAATAATTTATCACCGACTGTAGTGACTACAGAACCATCACTATGGTTTTAACCATCCTACGTAGTATGTCTACAGAACATTTTTGTTCCACATTCAATTGTAGAACATGTTCTTATGTGCCAAATACATGTGCATATCTTGAATTTACTAAACCCAAATCAATATTTCTCCCACTTTCTCTAATAGATATGTGAACCTTTATATATAAATGTATTCTATCACTTGAATACCAATTTTCTATCATAGGGGTTTATGTAATATCATATGCAACCATTGAGACATTTACTAAGATGCACAATGTGTTTTTCATGAAGCGAGATTGTTTATTTCCTAAAAAACTCATTGCATCTAATCACTACTTATGAAATAATGGATATCCATCATAAGATATATGTTATGATATCCAATAGTTTTTACAATTGGCATGTGGTTATGGGATATCACCATTATTTGAGAAGCACGTCATGAAATATAATGGATATTTATGAAAGTTGTAACATTGATTCTACTTATACCATGACTCTGATATATAAAATGTGAGTTTACGAATTTATCCACTCTATATTTTTTTGATCAATGTTAACATGTAAGACTTCATCATCGATCCTCATCATTGACATCAATGTTGTGATATAGATAAGGTAATATGTGTTTATGAATTACTCCACACTACATTATATTGATGAATAAATACTTGGTCGAGATATTATTTGGAATGTCATCCTGAAGAAACTTATATATTTTGACCATGCATATAGTTCAATTTACCATTATGTAATTACTTAATGGAATCTTATGAAGTGTATATACCTCTAGCTTACATTGGAATAGTTCACGATCTCTAGTTGAACTAATTCTGAAATATTTGTGGCATACATTTAGCTCTAAAAGTTTGTTTTTACAAACTAAAGACGTTGAGAATACAAAAGGTGTTTATCCTTGTCAAGAATAAATACAAAACTAGTTATATACATGATGTTGACTTTTAGTTTTACATGTAAAAGTGTTATATTTCTACAATTGGGTATAAAAGTCGTACTTTTTATCGAATTCTAGGAACCCTCTCTACTAGAATCAGAATGATCTGTCGCTTGATAATTATAGTGGCAAGGATCTCTGTACTACCCCTCATAGTCTAAAATCTTTGGCTATTCCACTACACATAGGTTTCTAGTTAGGCTTTAATCTTGCTAACTACAATAACTTTCGGTTCAGAGATCTGTTTAGTGAATCCCCAAACACTAAAATCAAAACATGGTTTACTCAACACTTGCTTCTAAAATTATAGAATGATTGATTTGGATAATCCTTATTGCCACATTAGTTATGTCAACAAACCACTCTCATAAGAAGTCCCTAGTAGTAAGAGTAACCCTCTTCTTTAGAATGAAGAGAACTCCGAACACCCGGTTTTGTTCAAAGATGAATGATTGAAGGTGACTACGACTTAATATTTCTTTGAGGGTCTTACATTTTTATGTGATGAAAGTAATAAATTTCTATTTTATGAGCGTGTGATCGAACTCACAACAAACTATATAATAAATAGAAAATATACAACACATCACATGTTCATTTTTTCTATGCTTTCTTGTTTATTATTCTAGGTGATCATGCATAAACAACACATTCACAAAATAAAAAAAAATAAAAAATGATCATTAGCTAAAACTAATTCTTGATCCATTGAGTGAATAATGGATCAACCTAAAACCTATGGGTAATACCTTATGTCCCATCGCTTATGACTCGAATTACAAGACATGTCTATCCAATGCACCAAGCTCATGTCTGGTGTGTCACCATAACTTGGCACAAAGTGAGTCACTACTCGTCTTGTCATTATACAACAGTAATCGTTCATAGGTGAGGGGAACCTAGGATTATAAAATACAAATGAGAAAAATGGGTATGCAGACCCTTATACATATAATGACACTTAGACGACACGCTGATCACCTTTTAATTAAACTATTTTTTACAAACAACCATTGTAATAATAAATTAAATAAATAATTAAACATGCACTAGACATGCATTGGTCAGTTTCAGGGATCATGACCGGTCTAATATTCCTTAAACATGTGTATTATAATAAATTAAAAATTAAAATTAAACGTGCAATAAATTATAAACAAGGGAGTTTTTATTTAATTGCAATTTACTCTTGTTTTAATTCAATATTCATGTCATTCAATGCCAAAATTAGTTAATTTAATTTTAAAACAAGAAATTAAATTAATTTAAGCCACGATATTAAAATTAATTTTTAAATAAAAAAATAATATATAACTAATTTAATTTTCAACTCAGATTAAATTGATTAAATTGATTAATTTTTGATGATATTAAAATTAACCGGACCTAAAAAACCACAGGCGGGGACTATGCGGGTCAGGTCGAACCCATGATGGCCCATTACAGGCCATGCAGACCCCGTGCAGCGGTTTTCTGGGCCAGAGAGGTTCGCCTAGACCGGTTCCGAGTCCGGAATACCTGCAGGAGCTCATTTCTGGACAAAAACATATCAAAGAGACATTGTAGGAGGGGTAAATCTTGGTTGGAATGACAACTAATGGTGGCCTGATCTTGTTCTGGGGAGGGCGCACCATGGATGGCTGAAGAGTGGTGGTGTGGCTAAGGTGCAGTGGGGTGGTCTAGACCAGGAGGGAGGTGTGGCATCTGGTCGGTAACGGCTTGAGGCGCCGCCACAGTGTTGCTCCGTCAGACCTGGAAGTATTCTGCATGGGGAGTTCATGGGATCTACTAGGGAATGCTGATGAAGGGTGGGTTGGAGGCATACGGTTAGGTCTGCGGAAGAGGAACTTCGAGGGTGGAGGAGAATAAAGGTCCCAAGGAGACAGTGGGATTTTTTTTTACGTTTTTCTTAAAAAAAATTTCTGAAAAACGGCCTAGGTCAATTTTTTTTTTAAAAAATACGCTACAAAGGCGGCATCTGCGATGCCGCCTTTGCTCCCCCGCGCCGCCTTTGGCCCGGATCGATGACATGGCAAAGGCGGCCGGGAGGAGGCCGCCTTTGCCTGAAGTCCTTATAAAAGGGCGGCCACCCCCCCCCTCTCCTCACTTGTTCATTGCAACTTATCTCTCCAATTTGCTCTCTCTCTCTAATTTTTTTTTTGCTGTGCGAGCTTTTACGAAGCTTCATTTAGAGGTATGTTTCTTTATTTAATTTAATGTTTTTATTTAATTAATTTAATTTTGTTTAGTTTTAAATCTTTCATTTGTTAAGCAGTTTAGGTAGTTCTTAATATTTGGTTATTTAGTTTTTGTAATTAGTTATATATAGTTTTAAATAATTACTGTTAGGTAGTATAGATTAAGTATAGATTAACTTAAGATTAAGTATTTAGAAATTTTGGTAGCTTAAAGATTATGTGGTTATCTACGCAATTAAATTCCTGTCTGGATACAAACAAGTGGATGTGGCTCTGGCACAGATGTACATAGGGGTAAAACCCAAAAACACCACTTCGAGCTAGACTCGAACGGGAACTGGTGCACAATAACGGGCCTTGCTGCATCCTGGTTTGACACTCCCGGGGAATATGATTAAGATGATTCATATTTTCTTTATAAACTACTAAAATTTCTAAGAGAAGAAAAATCAAATCAGTATATTTATCAATGATAAATGATAAATATAATTTTATAGAATGAAATAAGGACATAAGAATTAACGAATTAAAGTTATTATTAGTTAATTATAAAATAATAGAATAATTAATGATTAGTTGTTATTAGTTAATTTTAGAATAATTAATAAATAACATAGGATTAAAACATGAATTCATATAATGATTAGCTAACGATACTAATGATCAGTATATTTATCAATGATAAATGATAAGTATAATGTTATAGAATCAAATAAGGACATAAGAATTAACAAATTATAGTTATTATTAGTTAATTATAGAATAATAGAATAATTAACGATTAGTTATTATTAGTTAATTTTAGAATAATTAATAAATAACATAGGATTAAAACATGAATTCATATAATGATTAGCTAACGATACTAATGAACATATAAAGTGAAATGAAGAAGAACAAACAAACTAAATAAAAAGGCGCTCTAAAATTACATTCTAATAAATATCATATGGTCAAACATCAGTAGCATAGTTTATGGTATAGAAAGGCGCAATAAAATTAAATTATAATAAACATCATATCGTCAAACATAATTGTTAATATTTTGTTACACTATCATAATTTTGATGAAAGAACACATTTTTGACGTAGAGAGCCATGTATGCCTGTGTGTACTGTTATGGGGAGATTATTCAAACTGAGCAAGGAGCTTCTTACAGTACACAACCAATTACGGTGGTTAGTACAGTGGATTGTGTTACCATAAGTGACCTTCAAGAGACAATTCATGTTTCCTTAAATATGGGACCCGATCAAGAGATAATGTCTATGAGCTATAGACATTTGCAATTTCCAACAACAATGTGGCATATAGCTTGTCCATTGGTTGCCGATGCGCAGTGGGTCCAAGCAATTAATTTATTTTCTCAACGGTTAGATGGTACCATGATGGAGTTATACGTTGTTGTTGCTACTATACAACAACAACGTCCACTTGTAAGAAGACGTAGAAATACAAGAGTGGTTGAAGACAGTCTACCCCATGACATTGAGCCTATTCCAAATGATGCAGCAGAAGAGGACAACCTAGATGATCTTCCGGATATACATGTCAATCCTACTTCTGATGAGGAGTTTCGTAATGATGGATCGGATGGCGACAACAGTGCTGATGAGGAGAGACCAACAAAAGATAGAGAGGATGTTTTGAGAAATGCAGTTGTTGTACATCAACCTCAGTCAATAAATCATCCACCATTATTTTCATCTTGGTCAGAAGCAATGACACGCGTGTCTGAATTCGATAATACTGTTCTCACACCGGCAACTGAGTTCCCTGGAGTTGTACCAGATAGGTTTAGTGAGGTGGACAAAACCTTATATATTGGAAGGAATTTTCCCAGTAAAGATACCTTAAAAAGCACGTTAAAGAGATTTCATATTGAGAGAAGCTTCAACTATGTAGTTCACGAATCATGCCGTAGTAAATATGTTATACGGTGCGTGAAGTATGGGGATGATTGTAGATTTCGCTTAAGGGCTATTCCAGACATTACATTTGGAGGTTGGAGAATCTCAAGGATTGAGGCGGCTCATAGTTGCGTTCAGCCAAGTCTCACACAAGATCATACTTCATTGGATGCAGAATTTGTGTCATCTATTGTTGTTGAGATGATTAGGACATGCCAAGATGTTCCAATATCCCTTGTGCAAGAGAGGATTCTACAGACATTCGTTTATAAGATTTCCTATAATAAGGCATGGATGGCGAAACAGAAGGAAATTGTGAAGGTATATGGTGATTGGGATGACTCATATCGAGTATTGCCGCAATTGCTAACCATACTGAGGCATCATAACCAAGTTTTCTTCCATCTGGATACAAACGAACATGTGTCTCCTGATAATCGACTTGATCCATCTCGTGTTCAATTTCATCGGTTGTTCTGGGCATTCCTTCCTTGTATCTCTGCATTTCGTTTTTGCAAACAATTTATTCAGATTGATGGAACATTTCTGTATGGAAAATACAAGGGCGTATTGTTGATTGCGGCAACCCAAGATGGAAACCGTTCACCTCTTCCTCTTGCCTTTGCCATTGTAGATAAAGAAAACTATGAATCATGGAGTTGGTTTCTGGCATGTATCAGCAACCATTTCACCAACATTCAGGGAGTTTGTTTGATATCTGATCGTCATCGAGAAATTAATGAGGCAATCAATGCAGATCCTGATACATGGAGATACCCAAATGCACATCATCGGTTCTGCATTAGACACATTGCTAGCAATGTACATAAAAAATTCCACAACGAACCGATGAAGAAGGCAATCACGAGGCTTGGTACGTATTTTATTCATTCTGTTTTACTGTTTCAATATAAATATAAAATCAATTTATGTGAAATATCATCTACGTTTTGTATCATATGAGTCGGACCAACGACGATTTGAAGAACGTTTTGAACAAATTCGTCAGGCTAATCAAGAAGTTTATGATTATATGATGCGGATTCCAAAAGAGAAATGGACATTGGCATACGACGGGGGAAAGAGGTACGGACACATGACGACAAACATTGTGGAGTGCATCAATGGTATCTTCAAAGGACTTCGCAAGCTACCTATAACCGCATTAGTTCAGGAGACATTATATCGATGCGTGAAGTACTTTGTGGATAGACAAAAACTAGCATCAGACAGAATACATCAAGGGATAAGATATGGAATACACTTTCAATGAGAGATTGAAAAAAATATTGAAGAAGCTTCTGGTTATCACGTATGTCTATTTCAAAGAGAAGACTCCCGATTTGAAGTTCAAGAGCGTTCAGACCCCATCACAAATCACGTCGGTGAAAAAATGGTGGTATTACTGGAAACAAGGCAATGTCAATGTGGAAAATTTCAGGCCTTATGGTTTCCATGTACACACGTCATCGCAACATGTGCCTCTGTGAACATCTCATGGGAAGCATATGTTGATCCAGTGTACCAGATGGATATCATTGCCAACTGTTATGCTGCACCATGGACACCTATTGGGGAGTATCGTTATTTCCCAATTCCTGAAGGCCAGCCGATAGTGATACCTGACATGAATCGGTTACGTCCTCGTGGGAGACCAAAGGCGAGTAGGATGCGTAATGAGATGGACTGGCCTCAAGAACAAGGGCAGAGTTTGCGATGCACAATATGTCATAAAGAAGGTCATAACCGGAAGCGATGCCCTAACGTTGTTGGGTCGACTTCACAGTCTCATTCATAATGATGTATTGTCTTCATTGTGACATTCCCATATTGTAAACTAAAAGTTTTTATCTCTTTTTTATTCCTTGGTTTTCTAAACCCCAAACATATGAGATAATATTTCATATTAATATTCATGCTTTCAAGAAATAACTTTGAATATGAAATAATAGAATTTATTTCAAAACTCCGAAAGCGGAACACTTAACCCATATTGAAATGTGTATGTCAGTTAACCCATTAACATGTTTCCCGGACGTTAATATTAAAAATTTTAACCCTAAACCCTCCAACCTAAACCCCAATCTAAACATGCAGGATATTTTAGAAAACTGTTCTATAACAAATTTATAGTATCATAATAATTAGCATAAGATATTGAATACATACAATTAGATAAATTCTAAAAACATCATTACTAATTGACATGGTTTATCTTAATCCAATCCATAAGTAGTTAATCACAAAGCTCCCCCAAAATATGTGTAACCAAATTCATGACTCAATATTTTAGATAACATAACTTATTTCATATTAATATTCATGCTTTCAAGAAATAACTTTGAATATGAAATAATAGAATTTATTTCAAAACTCCGAAAGCGGAACACTTAACCCATATTGAAATGTGTATGTCAGTTAACCCATTAACATGTTTTATTTACATTTTACACTTACGACTCATTTTGTTTGTTTATATGCAGATGGATGATACCATACTACTCACTCAGCAGCCTACCCATATTTCGCAGGCCGTGTTAGAGGGTCATCCAGATTGATTTGTGAAGGTGCGTCGAGCGCACCATTTTCATCACATGGAGCCTCCACATGCCATTAGACCTTACTTGCGCCGTGCTGGCTTCTATGGCCTTGCCGTATCAGATTTCACATTTGTAGATCATTACCTACTTGCTGCCCTCGTTGAGAGATGGAGACCAGAGAAACACACATTCCACTTACCTGAGGGGGAGATGACCATCACCCTCGAGGATGTCACAGTTCTTCTCGGTCTTCCTATCCAGGGGAGACCCGTTATTGGACCCACTCGTGCAGCTTGGCCAGACCTTTCTCAACGCTTGTTAGGCGTTGATATTTTGTCCGACCGTAGGGCTACAGATGGATCGTCCATATCTATGCGTTGGTTGGAGTTGCAGATTCCACATTTACAGGATGATGATGATGAGCAGACCGTCATGCATTACGCCCGTGCATATATCTTACGACTCATTAGTGGGACCATGTGTACTGATCACTCGGGGATGCACGTGCATATGATGTATCTACCCCTACTAGAGGACTTTGATCGGGCTGGGACGTACAGTTGGGGATCAGCCTGCTTGGCATACACGTACAGATCATTATGCAGACTATCCCATAGGGACCGTACAGGTCTTGGAGGATGCGTCATCCTTATTCAGATGTGGGCATGGGAGCGCATCCCATCATTCCGCCCTGACCTTGCTGGTCCACCGGTCAAGATGGAGGTGCTGCATGACGCTCCGCGTGGACGCTGGTATGATAAGTCATTTCTATTGGTTTTTTATTCTACTATGAGTTATTGACTATAATTTCTCATTATTTGTCATTATCGTTGTATTTTACAGGTGGTGTCAGCGACACAATTTTGACGTGGTTCCGAGACAGCATTTGGGCGTATATCGGCTACAGTTGGACTGTCTCTTACCTGATCAGGTATGTATATACAATCTATCACTGTCTAACATTTTTAATAATAACATCAATTTTGGTTTTAGTTGGGTGTTTTTTTGACAAAATCACTTGTCATTTCAGATTTCATGGCTTCCATACTGGAGTATTATGGACCAGTTGCCAGCATACTGCACTGTTGGTCTTGAGGATGCTATGGCTGTAGTGCCCCTCATTCACTTTCATATTATTGAGTGGCAGCAGCCTGACAGGGTCATGCGCCAATTTTTTCGTACTCAGCCGATTCCATTACCATCTAGACAGACAGACAAGCTTCATGGGATGAAGCTGACAGGGAGGCAGGATGATGACTGGTCCCAAGTACATGCGAGTTTTATCGACTGCTGGCACAGACGTGCAGAGTTACGTATTCAAGGTGTTCCTACAAATCGATTCTCTCTTTCAGAGCAGGTTGACTATGCGCCCTGGTATAGACTAAAATCTATACTGTATCTTACCCAAGCTGGCATAGAGATGCAGAGGATGGTAAGTTAATAAATTCCTATTACTTTGTTTATTGAATTATTTTCTAATTCCATTTGAATCTATTTACAGGGAAGTCACACAGAGCAGCTTGTTCGCATGAGCGATGAAGAGGAGGAGGGGGTCTTTAGCCGGGCAGCCGTCCATGCTACATCGCTGGAGGCGAGGGCATCTTTTCATGCGCTTTCCGAGAGCATCTTCACGCGTCTGGCTCGGAGACAGGAGGTTCCTGCCCCAGAGGAACATCCTGCAGCTGCTGCTGGTGCTGAGGAGCCACGACCACGGCGACGTAGACAGCGTCGTGCTGCACGTGAGGCATCGCCTGTTCCACAGGCAGAGGTCGGGCCTCTAGTAGTCCAGGATCATCCTATTCAGGATGTGACTCAGGTGGCATGGGATCCGTCTTTCCTGACAGGATATCCGCAGTTCTCTCCATCTTGGGTTCCAGATCCTTCCCAGCCTTGGATTCTAGAGCCGTCGTCGTCTTGGGGTATAGCTCCATCACAGGCTTCGTTCCCCTCTGCGATGGAGGCGGGTCCTTCTACCACCCTAGTGGGAGAAGGATCTGAATGGCAGTATGAGATACAGTTGACAGCTCCTCCAACTGACACACAGATGGAGGATGCGACAGTCGACGTTTCAGTGCCCGAGGATCAGCCTTCTCCAGGTCATCAGACTCCACTGCGCACTCGACGCGGACGTCCTATTCGTAGACCACCATGTGGGACAGAATCTCCTCGCCACAGACATATGCATTGATTGTACACTATTGTTTACATGTTTTATGTGTACTGAAATCAAAATACTATTTTTACTTGTTGGTCAGAGTGGAATCTCAAGAGGGGGTAAATTAGGTTTTATTTATATATATTTATATAACCATACGAACATAATAATAAAACATTAATAATTACTAATTACCTAATTACAGATTATATAATTAATAATTCTATTACTAATTAACTATTTAATTAGTATATAATTAATATTTATATTACGAAATAACTAATTAATTAGTATATAATTTGTAATTTGGTAATTAGTGTTTATTAATCGTTAATTATATAATAACTAATTAGTTAATTAGTAATAAAATTATCAATTATATAATACTTAATTATTACATATATAATAAATACATAGTTAATTTGAAATATAATTAATAATTATAACTAATTAATTAGTAATTAGTAATTATTAATTAGTTAACCAGTAATATAAATATTTATTATAATTATTCATTATAAGAGGGTTTGCCCTGAAAATCATTCTGCATTTTCGATGTGGAATTCAGGTTCTACCTTTACTGTGTAGTAGATTCTGCATTTCCGATGTGGGATTCTGTTTCAAGTACGTCATTTTGAAATACAATAAAAGATAAACTATAAGACCAACATAAATGAAACTTACAACATGGATTCAACATATAAAAAATAGTTTAAAACAAAAGCAATTTACAAAAAAATGTTAATGAAAAATAATTTATAATCTTTCAAAACCGCCTACTTGAAACTTAAAAATGTTTCAAGTACGTGACTTTGAAAGACTGTAAAATATAAACTATAAAACGAATATAATTGAAACTTTAAACATTGATTAAAAATATAATAAATAGTTGAAAACAAAAGAAATTTCCAAAAAAAAGTTGATGAAAAGTAATTTATAAGCTTTCAAAACCGCATACTTGAAACTTAAAATTTTTCAAGTACGTCACTTTGAAATACAATAAAAGATAAACTATAAGACCAACATAAATTAAACTTAAAACATGGATTAAACATATAAAAAATAGTTTAAAACAAAAGCAATTTACAAAAAAATGTTAATGAAAAATAATTTATAAGCTTTCAAAACCGCCTACTTGAAACTTAAAAATGTTTCAAGTACGTGACTTTGAAAGACTGTAAAATATAAACTATAAAACGAATATAATTGAAACTTTAAACATTGATTAAACATATAATAAATAGTTGAAAACAAAAGAAATTTCCAAAAAAAAGTTGATGAAAAGTAATTTATAAGCTTTCAAAACCACATACTTGAAACTTAAAATTTTTCAAGTACGTCACTTTGAAATACAATAAAAGATAAACTATAAGACCAACATAAATGAAACTTAAAACATGGATTAAACATATAAAAAATAGTTTAAAACAAAAGCAATTTACAAAAAAATGTTAATGAAAAATAATTTATAAGCTTTCAAAACCGCCTACTTGAAACTTAAAAATGTTTCAAGTACGTGACTTTGAAAGACTGTAAAATATAAACTATAAAACGAATATAATTGAAACTTTAAACATTGATTAAACATATAATAAATAGTTGAAAACAAAAGAAATTTCCAAAAAAAAGTTGATGAAAAGTAATATTTAAGCTTTCAAAACCGCATACTTGAAACTTAAAATTTTTCAAGTACGTGACTTTGAAAGACCATAAAACATAAAATAGAAGACCAATATAAATGAAACTTAAAACATGGATTAAAAATATAAAAAATAGTTTAAAACAAAAGCAATTTACAAAAAAATGTTAATGAAAAATAATTTATAAGCTTTCAAAACCTCCTACTTGAAACTTAAAAATGTTTCAAGTACGTGACTTTGAAAGATTATAATTATAT
Source organism: Viscum album (assembly GCA_963277665.1). Classification (NCBI taxonomy): domain Eukaryota; kingdom Viridiplantae; phylum Streptophyta; class Magnoliopsida; order Santalales; family Viscaceae; genus Viscum; species Viscum album. Next base: position 1,024,643,006 of record OY728147.1, on the reverse strand, counting down.
TACTAATTAACTAATTAATTATTATATAATTAATAGTTATATTAATAATTAACTAATTATTTATTATATAAGTAATAATTAATGAGTAATAATTAATAATTAATAATTTAATGAATAGCTATAATTAATATTTATATTACTAATTTACTAATTAATAATTACTAATTACTTATTAATAATTATTAATTACTAATTACTAATTATAATGAATAATTATAATAAATATTTATATTACTAATTAGCTAATTAATAATTAATAATTACTAATTAATTAGTTATAATTATTAATTGTATTTCTAATTAACTAAATATTTATTATATATGTAATAATTATATTAATAATTAATTATTATATAATTAATGATAATATTACTAATTAACTAATTAATTATGAAATATTTAATTATTAATAATTACTAATTAATAATTAAAAATTATAATGAATAAATGTAATTAAAAATTATAATGAATAAATGTAATTAAAAAATAATTTTTTTTTTAAAAAATATATATATTTTTAGGAGAAAGGCAGCATCCGCGATGCCGCCTTTCACCCGCAGCGCAAAGGCGGCATCACAGATGCCGCCTTTGAGGTGCATTTTTAAAATTTGTTTTGCCGGAAGCGTTTTCTGGAATTTTTTTTTTTAAAAACGTAAACAAAAAAAAATCCGAGACAGTGGCAAGAGGTGAGTTGCGGGTGTGGATGAGAATAAAGGTCCCAGGGTGGAGTGCTTGAGTAGATAAGAGGGGCCCTCCCCAAGAAACCATTTTTTTTGTCTAAATATGCATTGACCCGCCTCTCCACCTTTTTTTATTTTATATTTTTGTTTGATAGTCCACCACCCACAACCCATTTTTACACAATTTTTTATATAAAAAATTCAAAAGCATGACTAATTAGGCTTATATAAATAAAATAGATTAATGAAAATTAAATTTTATAAAACAAATTCTCGTGGAATTGTTGTTTGGTCTAAAAACACTATTCTGACCGATCAGAATTTCCCCGAAAAACTGGGTTCAACCCAAAATTTGAAATCTGAATTTTTATAATTAATTTTAAACTGAATTCAAATCTTAGGATATCCACAGAATAACCATCCATTATCTAATTAAATATATATCTTCGGTGTTGGGATAAAATTATGCGCTCTTTTAAATTTCATGAAATTTTAATTCTTCTTTGGCTTAAAATTTCCATGTGTCATTTTGATACCAATTGAAGGTACCAGACATGCAACAGAAGCCCAAAAAAAATGATTTTTAATTTTTTACAATAACGGGGGACATGAATACATCATCATCGGTGGATCGATACCTAGTATGATCTTGATGATCTCACATGAATAAGATTAAGTACAAAATAATAAAACCGTAAATACCGAGTTCAATCCAAAGTAGTGATCGTTGTGTGCTCATCATCTGCGATCGTTGATAGAAAGATCAAATGTTGAATCCCTCTAGATCATCCACATATGCCTCTAAAGACCTTGAGAATTTTGTTCGTCAGAATCTGGTTGCTAGTGCGGAGGTTTGACGACTCCTTCAACATCCTGACAATCACCCCTGCTTTGTTCCATTGATCCGTGAAGATGATTTGCAATCGAGCACCTAGAACCAGAGCATATATCTCTTGGAATTAGGAGAGAAAGAGAGATGATATAGAATCTCTCACCATTGGGTAACAAATATTATATAGCATGAGAGCGCTCTCCTCTATTTATAGTTAATTTAAAAAAATTCTAAATATATACTGGATACCCAAATATTTATTTCTCATTAAATAAATTATATATTATGACTGCTGAACTAAATCCTAAATATCATTTATATTTTTATACCTTTCTTTTAATATAATAAATATATTACATAATAAAAACTCATGCTATTAATTCGACTCGTCAATCCCATAAATATTAAATGAAACTGGAATATTTTAAACTAATATTCATTCAACAAAAATATTTTATAATAAATAAATTCTTTGCCAATTTTTATAAACTTGAATAATAGGATTTTATTTATTCTTTTGGAGATCATAGATATGTGGAAAAAAATAGAACCCCAGTGGTGATGCCCACCATATCCAAAACTCTTGTTCACTAGAATAGGTATGACTTTCAAATATGATATTGTGTGTGGCCCTCTAGGCCCTTATCTTGATTGCAGTAAATAATATTCATAGACCAAGAGTAAGATTTAGTAACTTATCCTGGCCCCTAAAGAGATAAGTATAGTCATAATAATGAAATCAATCCCATGAAAGTGCACTGTATAATATGATCTCTTGGCCTTTAGATATATCATAAAGCATGACACACAATCGTGTCATCTCCATTTTCTTACATTATTATTTGTTGATATAAAAAGATCATTTTACCCTCGACTACCATGGACATGCATTTATGAAGGTATTACCAACCTAATTATTGATGCACGATATATATTTATCCTTAACTTAGAAGTGAGAAATATTTTCTTAACCATTCAATCAATATCACACCACCAATGACACACCCAACACAAGATACATCACCACAATTTCATTATCATTTTTTTTACTTAAATCAAAGTACACAATCAAATAGAACACATTGGTAATGATATCAATTCAGGAGACCAATACACATGTCAGTAGATATGAACAACCAATGACACACAAAACATGTGGTGTTCACATTAGCAGGTCTATCCTTAGTATATAACTACTTGAGATCACAAAATCTGAACATCATGAGAAGAAGTATCAATGATAATGAGCCCTCAGTACTTGATATCCAAGAATATACTATGTCTAGTATGTAAGACGTATCTAGACCATATCAAATATGTTTATGATTAATTTCATAGTATGGTGAGGCTCTCATTATAGCATGGGACCAGCTATAACCTCTTGATATAACATGTAATCTATGGACATTACCATTAAATAGTTGGTGTAGAAAAATATACACTATAATGGTAAGAATACATCATGTTTAACTAATTGTACACATGACATGGTATTGAAAATCACTGTGTAGTTGGATCTAGGGAATCCACTGTAGCGACCCCCAAACCCAGGGTGCTTAATGAGACATGATATACTTAACATTACATCATTACAAATAACATGTCTCATTACTACAGAAGATCGCGAGGCTCAGGATTCTGGGAAACCAGCTGCTACCGATTAACTTCATAGGTATCAACCATGCCTGAAAATTTTTAACAAAACGTAGGGTGAGCAAAAATGCCCAGTAAGGGGTTTTAAAACATTTTTAGAAAAATCATTCCTCAAAGAAGTTCCTTTGAAGAGAATAAAACACTTTTCTAAAACAAAATATCATCCTTTATTAAAACATGAAATACATCTTTCTTTGAAAACCACTTGCACAAAGAAGCACGTACTTGAAATGAGATTTAATGTAAACATGATCAGAGTGCGCAATATAAGAAAAATAAACAATGCATAATGTTTAAAACAAGGTTACTATAATCCTAAAAGAATTCTATGGCTAAGCAGGGAAAACATGTATATCATGGTTCATGAGTAAAATGCAGATCATCTAATAGTTTACCATATGAAAAACAGTTCTTGTTACATAAATACATTTTCATGATCTTGGGAGCTTTCAATAGGGGTTGTCCTATTAGTTGAACTAACCCCTAGTTAACCTTTATCATTACATGCAGAGGGAATTTATAATAATGGACATTGTCAAGACCTTTCGTCAAGACCGTAAAACATACTTAACAGGTCAAGCCTCACTGCCCACCCTGTTTCCTTAGCTCAAGTCAAGGCTAACTGCCAAGACCGTCACACATGTTCGTCTCATGAGACTCCGGCTTTACCCAATGCATTGGAGCACTGTATAATTCCAGGCGCACCCGTCACATCATTCTTGTTGCGCTATATAATTCCGGGCGCACCCGTCACATGTAAGTCCTATACATCCCTCACATATCTTGACATGGTCATTCATGGGGTTTCATACATTCTTAATTAAACCCCATTTTCACATACGTGTTCATAACATGAAAACAGTTTAATCATTAAAAACATTATGACATGCATGCTAAAGCTTCATGCTCATAAAAAGTTATATTAACATTTGAAAACATGGATTTTTAGAAAGTAAACATAACACTTAACATTCCATACATCATAATACCCAATTAATGCATGGTCGTTCATAACTTACACATATGATGATAAATGGATATCATAGGCGTTTAAAACAGGAAGTTGAGGTTACAATGTGCATAATCAAGTCCATCTTGGGGAAATCATGTATATAATTGTGTAATCTCTTTTATTAGCACTTTAAATAAACGTGAGTACCTACCTATGAATACATGTATGCATTTGTAAAAGTTCAAGAAGTCCACACTAACCATTTTCACCAAACAAAAATCCTGATTTATCCAGAGCAGTGATAAATGAAAATTCTCAGTTTCAAGAATGATTTTGAAATCAAACCAACCCATACACTTAATCATGCTATATTGGGATAAATTGAAAACATGGACACTAAGTTCATATTAATGTATATACACATACGTGTATGTATATACAACAATAATATACTTCATTCACTTGCATAATTTTACCTATTCATTCAATTACTCAAAATCTCCATATTTTTATTATAGGAAAAAATAAAAATCAGGGGTATAAACATTGAGGAGAGGTTGTATACTTGCATTTATCATCTTATACATATGTATATATATATATATATATACACACATATATGAACATAAGGTCTGAAAAGTAAGAACCCGCACCCAAATAAAAACAGAACCTTCGAACCCTTACCCCAATTTTAGGTGTTCACAAAGGGGCTGACAAGATCGGTTCTAGGAGTAGTTAAAACAGGTCCAAACAAGTTTATATGATCCCATATATTCCTATACACATTTATATAACAAGTATATATAACCATATAAATCTTATATAAAAAAATGGTAGGAAACGATGAGGAGGATTTCCCCTTTACCCACTATTCGGTTGAGAAAGAGATCTCAAATTCTAGGTTCGCACCAGGTTCACACATACCAGAAACGTATATATATCATGTATATATAAACATATACATATTTATATAAAACCGAATCTTGTCAAAAACCAACCGATATTAAAACATGATTCTTACCTTGCTTGGAGAGGGGAAGTAACTGAGGCAGGAGGAACCGAAGGTATAAAATACCGAAGGTATATGCATGTATATATAAAATGAATATATATTTATATGAAAGAAAAACTAAAGCTTAAAAAAACTTAAAAAAAACTGACCCTTACCTTAGCTCGACTAGGAGGAAGGAAACGGGCGATGATGCAGGGCGATGCCGGATCGGAGGTCGGCAAACAAGAGAGCTCGGTGAAAAACCCTTCACAACCAGTGCAGAACCACCCCTTGCCCGCGGTGCAACCCAGGACTTAAAACCAAAACTCCTTGCCTTGCGTGAAAGAGACGAGAGGCATCCCGAGGCCGAGGCGCACCTGCCGCGTGGAAAAAGGAGGGCGCCGCCGGGTCCACTCATTGGACTAAGGGAAGAAGATATGAGGAGAAGAAAAAAAAATGCAGCAGCTGTATACTGTTGGTTCGGCGCGAGGAAGAAGAGACGCGCGACGTGGGGAAAAGATAAAGAAAAAAAAATCGACGGCTGAGATTAGATGCGGCATGATCGGGCGGCTAGAGTGCAACACGGTGCAAATGGGGAGGAAGAAACGTGGGTCTCCCCCCCCCTTTTCCGTGTTCCCTTTTTTTTGAAAGAAATTATTTTTTTATACCTGTTATAAACTTTATTATTATTTATAATTCAATTATTTATAAACTTTATTGTTTTAAGCATGGTAAAGATTCGTTGTTGATCAATTATATGAGGTTATTATTATTTAAACATCAATTATTTATAAACTTTATTGTTTTAAGCATGGTCAAGATTCATTGTTGATCAATTATATGGGGTTATTATTATTTAAACTTCAATTATTTAACTCTTTTTTTAAGAAGGTGAGGACATTGAATAACTATATCATTAAATATGCATTGAAGTAGAAATTACGCTACACAAGAAACCATAATTTTTTACATTATTTCCAAAAATGATAAAATTAACTTATAAACATCTTTATTTATATGAAATTCTAGAAGTTTAACATATATGTTCATGTATACATATATAAATATATTCCAAGGGTTTGCATATATTTATTCAGACTAAAAAAATAAAATAAAACCCCACATAATTTCAATAAAACAAATCTTTTCTTGCTTAAGTTAAATAAAATATTTATATATTTAAGTGGAAAGACAGTATTTATTCCCACCATTTTGAATTATATATATATATATATAAATATATCCTTTTCATATAACCAAAATTTCAGCTACATTATTATTATTTATTTGTTTTTTTTACATAAAATATCATGCTTAATCTTTTTGAACCTGCCGGGGGGTATTTAATTCTTAGTTCAACGGTTATAATTGGAAATTAAAACTTTAAAAGACAACAAAACAAGAGAGAGCCAACGGCTATATTTATAACCGTTGGTGCTTAACGGTCAGATCGGGGTGCTTATAAAAAGGGTCTGGTCTCAGGGTGTCCCTTACTCCAAACGACCGATGGAGAAAAGGAAAGATGGGTCGTGTGATCCCCTTGGTGTTGACCACGGTCGCGGTGGCTTCAGCCATACTCGTGTTTCTTATGATGGACGATCGAAACCCCTACCGCATTCTCGGGCTCTTAGTAGTTTTAAGCGGTCTCCCCATTATTGTAATCGGGTTCTTAGTTGGGATTTTCAGTTAGTTTACCTTCTTGTTTGGTCAGTGGATGTTGTAGCTGAAAGGTTTCTTATTTGAATAAAAGGAATTTTTCATCCATTTGATGCATTTTATTATTAATACCTTATTAGTTGTTTGTTGGTTCACTTAATGAGTGACATTGAAAAGAAAACTTGTCAAAACAAATCAAAACATGGTTTTCTCGGGTTGTTACATTACTTCCCCCTACAAAGAATTGCGCCCTCGCAATTCTATCATAAAAAAAAAGAAAAACTGAAAACCCCATACGTAAAACTCTACCGAAACAATGGATCTGGCACGGTTAACAGGACACCAAAGTTGGCACACAACTCTTCCATTTCCCTAGTCCAGATGCATCTCGAACAGTGCTCCTTGAACTCCTGTTCGTGTGTACTGCACACGGGCTTCCAAAGGGAGGCTCGTGCGATGCAAAGATCGGAAACGTCAGAGTAGATAAACTACTTGATGACTCCTCTGGCCACTTCATGCTCGAGGTAGTCTAGAGGGATGATGCGGTTGAGGAGACTGAGGTTCAAGACTTGGAACATGTAGGCTGCACTGAGCTGGCCATCCTGGGCGGCCACGAGGAAACACGCCCTATCATAAAAGTTTTGTGCCAGAGTGAAACACTGGAACAGGCCCTCAAAGTACATTCCCCTTCGCCTATAGCAGGGGATTTGAGCAGCAGTGATGAGGTGAAAGACGCGATCATCCTCTTGACATAACCGAAGAATCTCTGGACCGTTAGCTAAATTGAGAAAACGCTGATAGGACCCTCGCAGGTGGAGAAAGGACGGGTAATCCACCATGCATGCCTTGATCAAGATGACTTCTACTAGCTCATCGGGTAGGGATGAGAAGTTTGTTTGACCAGCCATCTGAAAACAAACATCGAAGGGAAACTCTTAACAACATAGATAAGGTGAAGACATGAAAGGAAACAAGGAACTTCTATTTATGAAAAAGTTTACACAACAAAGTCTTAGATTACAAGACGTACGCCATAAAGAGTGGAAAAACTTCCTAACTCTTCAAACCACACACAAGATGAACATACATGAATAAACTCATGGGAACATTTATAACGCCTCCTGAGTTTAGCGTGAGGGGTGTGGAGTTGGGAAACATCGGTGTACACTTCTTGCCTAAGAGACACACGAGTGGACTCATTTTCCAACGCTCCAAAGTCCATTAACTGGCCCCAGAAGCCATAGTGAAAAATTTGGCACAGGTAAGCCGCTCGGAGGTCTCCAGCAGCAGCAGCTTCTTGAAAGGGGTTATCAAGCATTATGCCAAATTCATCGCCAGTTGTAAACACTCGGAAGATTCCTTCGTGATACCTTCCCCGACGTGCATACGAGGGAAATTGGGTCATCATCATTAGGAGATAATCCATCCCCAATCCCCGGTGGAGACTAAGCACCCTAGATGAGTTTGACACATCGTACAGGTGCTTACACGTCATGCGAATTTGGGAATAGTTTAGGAAGTTCTCGCGACTAGATAGAGATATAATGTTCTCTAGATCCTTAGTGGGAAGTGACAAAAGGTCGGTAGGTACATCATCCATCTGAAAGTTATAACATTTTTACTTAGTTAGTCTTAGCAATATATTTATATCACCTGGTTTTCCAGAGTTTCCTGAACCCATCCTCTGATACCAACTATAGAAACCCCCAAACCCAGGGTGCTTAATGAGACATGATATACTTAACATTACATCATTACAAATAACATGTCTCATTACTACAGAAGATCACGAGGCTCCGGATTCTGGGAAACCAGCTGCTACTGATTAACTTCATAGGTATCAACCATGCCTGAAAAAATTTAACAAAACGTAGGGTGAGCAAAAATGCCCAGTAAGGGGTTTTAAAACATTTTTAGAAAAATCATTTCTCAAAGAAGTTTTTTTGAAGAGAATAAAACACTTTGCTAAAACAAAACACCATCCTTTCTTAAAACATGAAATACATCTTTCTTTGAAAACCACTTGCAAAAAGAAGCACATAATTGAAATGAGATTTAATGTAAACATGATCAGAGTGCGCAATATAAGAAAAATAAACAATGCATAATGTTTAAAACAAGGTTACTTTAATCCTAAAAGAATTATATGGCCAAGAAGGGAAAACATGTATATCATGGTTCATGAGTAAAATGAAAATCATCTAACAGTTTACCATATGAAAAATAGTTCTTGTTACATAAATACATTTTCATGATCTTGGGAGCTTTCAATAGGGGTTGTCCTGTTAGTTGAACTAACCCCCGGTTAACCTTTATCATTACATGCAGAGGGAATGTATAATACTAGACTTTGTCAAGACCTTTCTTCAAGACCGTAAAACATACTTAACAGATCAAGGCTCACTGCCCACCCTGTTTCCTTAGCTCAAGTCAAGGCTAACTTCCAAGACCGTCGCACATGTTCGTCTCATGAGACTCCTGCTTTACCCAATGCATTGGAGCGCTGTATAATTTCGGGCGCACCCATCACATCATTCTTGTTGCGCTATATAATTCCGGGTGCACCCGTCACATGTAAGTCCTATACATCCCTCACATATCTTGACATGGTAATTCATGGGGTTTCATACATTCTTAATTAAACCCCATTTTCACATACGTGTTCATAACATGAAAATAGTTTAATCATAAAACACATTATGACATGCATGCTAAAGCTTCGTGCTCATAAAAAGTTATCTTAACATTTTAAAACATGGATTTTAAGAAAGTAAACATAACACTTAACATTCCATACATCATAATACCCAATTAATGCATGGTCGTTCATAACATACACATATGATGATAAATGGATATCATAGGCGTTTAAAACAGGAAGTTGAGGTTACAATGTGCATAATCAAGTCCATGTTGGGGAAATCATGTATATAATTGTGTAAGATATTTTATTATCACTTTAAATAAACGTGAGTACCTACCTATGAATACATGTATGCATTTGTAAAAGCTCAAGAAGTCCACACTAACCATTTTCTCCAAACAAAAATCCTGATTTATCCAGAGCAGTGATAAATGAAAATTCTCGGTTTCAAGAATGATTTTGAAATCAAACCAACCCATACACTTCATCATGCTATATTGTGATAAATTGAAAACATGGACACTAAGTTCATATTAATGTATATACACATACGTGTATGTATATACAACAACAATATACTTCATTCACTTGCATAATTTTACCTATTCATTCAATTACTCAAAATCTCCATATTTTGTTTAATGGAGAAAATAAAAATCAGGGGTATAAACATTGAGGAGAAGTTGTATACTAGCATTTATCATCTTATAAATATGTGTATATATATATGTATATATATATACACATATATGAACATAATGTGTGAAAAGTAAGAACCCGCACCCAAATAAAAACAGAACCTTCGAACCCTTACCCCAATTTTAGGTGTTCACAAAGGGGCTGACAAGATTAGTTCTAGGAGTAGTTAAAACAGGTCCAAACAGGTTTATATGATCCCATATATTCCTATACACATTTATATAACAAGTGTATATAACCATATAAATCTTATATATAAAAAAGGGTAGGAAACGATGAGGAGGATTTCCCCTTTACCCACTATTCGGTTGAGAAAGAAATCTCAAATTCTAGGTTCGCACCAGGTTCACACATACCAGAAATGTATATATATCATGTATATATAAACATATACATATTTATATAAAACCAAATCTTGTCAAAACACAACCGATATTAAAACGTGATTCTTACCTTGCTTGGAGAGGGGAAGTAACCGAGGCAGGAGGAACCGAAGGTATAAAATACCAAAGGTATACGCATGTATATATAAAATGTATATATAGTTATATGAAAGAAAAACTGAAGATTAAACAGACTTAAAAAAAACCGAACCTTACCTTAGCTCGACGAGGAGGAAGGAAACGAGCGATGATGCGGGGCGATGCCGGATCGGAGGTCGGCAAACAAGAGAGCTCGGTGCAAAACCCTTCACAACCGGTGCAAAACCACCCCTCGCCCGTGGTGCAACCCGGGACTTAAAACCAAGACTCCTTGCCCTGCGTGAAAGAGACGAGAGGCATCCCGAGGCCGAGGCGCACCTGCCGCGTGGAAAAAGGAGGGCGCCGCCAGGTCCACTCGTTGGACTAAGGGAAGAAGATATGAGGAGAAGAAAAAAAACTCAGCAGCTGTATACTGCTGGTTCGGCGCGAGGAAGAAGAGACGCACGACGTAGGGAAAAGATAAAGAAAAAAAATCGACGGCTAAGATTAGATGCGGCATGATCGGGCGGCTGGAGTGCGACGCAGTGCAAATGGGGAGGAAGAAACGCGGGTCTCCCCCCCTTTTCCGCGTTCGCTTTTTTTTTGACAGAAATTCTTTTTTTATACCTATTATAAACTTTATTATTATTTATACTTCAATTATTTATAAACTTTATTGTTTTAAGCATGGTCAAGATTCGTTGTTGATCAATTATATGAGGTTATTATTATTTAAACTTCAATTATTTATAAACTTTATTGTTTTAAGCATGGTCAAGATTCGTTGTTGATCAATTATATGAGGTTATTATTATTTAAACTTCAATTATTTAACTCTTTTTTATGAAGGTGAGGACATTGAATAACTATATCATTAAATATGTATTGAAGTAGAAATTACGCGACACAAGAAACCATAATTTTTGACATTATTTCCAAAAATGATAAAATTAACTTATAAACATCTTTATTTATATGAAAATCTAGAAGTTTAACATATATGTTCATGTATACATATATAAATATATTCCAAGGGTTTGCACATATTTATTCAGACTAAAAAAATAAAATAAAACCCCACATAATTTCAATAAAACAAAGCTTTTAGTGCTTAAGTTAAATAAAATATTTATATTTAAGTGGAAAGACAATATTTATTCCCACCATTTTGAATTATATATATATATATATATATCCTTTTCATATAACCAAAATTTCAGCTACATTATTATTATTTATTTGTTGTTTTTTTACATCAAATATCATGCTTAATCATTTTGAACCTGCCGGGGGGTATTTAATTCTTAGTTCAACGATTATAATTGGAAATTAAAACTTTAAAAGACTACAAAACAGGAGAGATCCAACGGCTATATTTATAACTGTTGGTGCTTAATGGTCAGATCGGGGTTCCTATAAAAAGGGTCTGGTCTCGGGGTGTCCCTTACTCCAAACGACCGAAGGAGAAAAGGAAAGATGGTTCGTGTGATCCCCTTGGTGCTGAGCACGGTCGCGGTGGCTTCAGCCATCCTCATGTTTCTTATGATGGAAGATCGAAACCCCTACCGCATTCTCGGGCTCTTAGTAGTTTTAAGCAGTCTCCCCATTATTGTAATCGGGTTCTTAGTTGGGATTTTCGGTTAGTTTACCTTCTTGTTTGGTCAGTGGATGTTGTAGCCGAAAGGTTTCTTATTTGAATAAAAGGAATTTTTCATCCATTTGATTCATTTTATTATTAATACCTTATTAGTTGTTTGTTGGTTCACTTAACGAGTGACATTGAAAAGAAAACTTGTCAAAAAAATCAAAACATGGTTTTCTCGGGTTGTTACATCCACTATTATAATAGGGGAATGTTGTGCTAGAGTGTGAGTATATGTTGGGATATCGTTGTGTTTTGTGTGTTGAATTGTGTGAGATACTTGGGGTTTGTTAGATAGTCTTCGCCTGTTATCTATGGTATGATATTGAGACATTTTTAGGATTGTTTCCTGAGGTATTTTTGTTGGTTTATTTTTTGAGTTAGGTGGAAATACAAAGTGACTCATAGATGTGATCTTGGATCATAGAGAGTTAACAATTAGAGGTCTATGAGGGTGACCTATGAGTTGGGTTAACCCATTATACTTTTTTCTTAGATGAGTGAAGATTGGGTGGAAGCTTCATCTTGAATAATTGGTGAATGAAATGTTTCATTGATCATGTGGCTTCATTTTTTTGTATGCCTTGGGTTTTGTGAGGCATAACACTTAGTGTTCTAGTGTCCTAAATTCTACATCAATTTTTTTTGGAAGGGCATATAATTCAAATTCTTAGTCCGTTATTTTATAGTATAGTTTTGAGAGTTCTAAAACCCAAAAATGATAATTGGATAAATTACTATATGATATGACTCATGTCAACAAGGTGCACCTTCCTTTCAAGAGCCTATTGTATTATAACTCCATAGTTAAACATGTGTGGCCTAGAGTAGTGATTAGGATGGGTGACCTTCTAGGATGTTTCTCAGAGAGTGTGTGAGTGAGGACAAAGCAGACTGGAAAGGGCATGTGTTGGCCTGTGGAGACAGTCATTAGTCAGATGAACCATTTGGGCATGCGGGTGGGACCTAGGGTGGGGACCATGTGTCTGCGAAGATTCATATCATTTAGTCATTTAATCCTTTATCATTTTGGGGTGTTACAGTCACCCCCCTTTAGAGCATAGCATCCTCATTGTGGGACCTACATCTCAACCCAGGCAGTGCACCACACTTAAGGCTGAGTTCCTCCTTTAATACCAAATGTGACAACTGGGCCCCACTGACAGCACAAACACCCCGCCTTTACACGGCCGCCACGTCCTGGCCCGCCAGGTAACACTAGTTGCCTCGCAGACACGTGGTCCCCACCCTAGGGCCCACCCACATGCCCAAATGGGTCATATGACTAATGAAAGTCCCCACATTCCAACGCATGTCCTTTCCAGTGTGTTTTTCCCTCACTCACACACACCCTGAGAAACTTCCCAGAAGTTCACCCATCCTGATCACTACTCCAAGCCATGCACACTTAACTATGGAGTTATAATCCGGTAGGTTATAGAAAATGAAGGTGCACCTTGTTGACATGAGTCATATAATTTAGTCATTGAACCCTTTATCATTTTAAATGTGACAAATAGACCCCACTGACAGCACAGACACCCCGCCATAACATGGCTGTTAGGTCCTGACCTACTAGGTACCACCTGTTGCCCCGTAGACCCATGGTTCCCACCCTGGGGACCACCCATGTGCCCAAACGGGTCATCAAACTAATGACTGTCCCCACAAGACAACACATGTCCTTTCCAGTGTGCTTTGTTCTCACTCACACACCCTAAGAAACTTCCCAGAAGGTTACCCATCTTGATCACTACTCCAGACAATGCACGCTTAACTATGGAGTTATAATTCAGTAGTCTCCCAGAAAGGGAGTTGCACCTTGTTGACATGAGTCATATCATTTAGTCATTTAACCCTTTTTCATTTTGGGGTATTACAATCACCCCCTTTAGAGAATAACATCCTCGTTATGGGACCTACATCTCAACCTAGGAAATGCACCGCACTTAAGGCTGGGTTCTTCCTTTGGTATAACTTTGTATCATCCTGGTTCTAGAAGCCGCCCAGACACATCCCGTACCCAATTGGTCACATGGCCTCAAGTGCATTTCCCCGAACGCCAAAGGCTGCTGACTAGCAGTGAGGGCCTTGGGTGTGATAGTTGGGAAACTATACCCCCATTGGCAGAGTAACACAGTAGAAGTAAAACAGAACATAATAACGGAAGTAGTAATAACACCATACAACAGTAATCAGTGAAATACTGTAAGTAACAACTGGATCACTCATATATATATATGATTCCTGATACATATGTCTAGGAAATCATCCAAACAAATTACAATGCTGGAATACAGTACTAAACCAAAGTACAAAAGAAAATTAGTAAACAAATCAACGGTATCGTGAGCCTCAGCTTAGTCCCATGCTCCCCATCTCCATAGAAATCATGTACATGAAGTACAAGGGCGCTTGACCTTATCTATACCTACATAAATATAATCTTTTTGGGCCTAAAAGCATGACCCAAACAGGATTTGAGACTAATGCAAGTAGGAAACCACCCAAATATCTGTGCCTAACAGTCGGTGAATATATATATGGCAAGCTATATCAAAATGAAGCAGTAAGACAGGAATTACACATAATAACCATCCTTCAAATTCAATTTCATTCCTTTTCATATATCACGTAAGTAGCTAAACAAAAGCAGGTAACCCTCTGGGAAGTACACACATCATAACCCCTCTGGTTCAACCAAACAAACACCAAAAACCCTATGAAAAGTATATACAGTCTAGCCCCTCTGGTTCAGCTTTTGTACAGACTCTTTGAGGAAGCACTCACTGTCAATTCCCCCTTAGTCTCATATCGGTAACTACTAGGCACTCTGAGGAAACACTCAACGTCCAATTCCTCCTGTGTCCTGCATCGAGGAACTACAGACACTTTGAGGGATATCCCTTTCCGAGGATTAACGATCTCTTTGATCAGCTTCGAGGAGCCCGTGTGTTCTCGAAGTTTGACTTGAGGTCTAGTTATTATCAGTTGCATGTTATACCATCTGATATACCTTTTACAGCCTTTCAGAGCAGGTATGGTCTATACGAGTATGTGTTTATTCCATTCGATCTCACGAACGCGCGAACTGTTTTCATGGAACTGATGAATCGAGTGTTCAATCCATATTTGGATTATTTCATGGTGGTCTTCATGGACAATAAATTGGTGTACTCTCACACTCGACATGACCAGGACATATATCTTGAGATCATTTTGAGTACACTGAGAGAGCATCAGTTATATTCTAAGCTCTTAAAATACAACTTATGGATGGAAAAAATTCACTTATTGGGTCATGTTATCTCAGAGACATGAGTATCAATAGACCCATAGAAAGTGAGAGTAGTAGTTTCCTGGGAGCAGTCGAAGAACGTCTTTGAGGTGCAGAATTTTCTAGGGCTGGATTGTTACTACAAACATTTCATACAGGATGTTTCACGCTTAACAACACCACTAACGGGTCTAACTAAGAAGGGTGATATGTACTTGTGGTATAATTTTTGTGAGTTGTACTTTCAAGAGATTAAAGGGAGGTTGAATTCAACACTGATAATAGTTCTGTCAGAATCAGGGAAGAGCTATAATATTTACTGTGATGCTTGAGGTATCGGGATGGGAGCTGTGCTTATGTAGGGGGAAGGATTTATTGTGTATGGGTATCAGCAGTTGAGGTCACATGAGACTAATAACCTGAAGCATGATCTCGAGTTGGCTGTAGTTGTTCATACTTTATTCTTTTCGAGACACTACCTATTGGGAGAGATTATTGTGGTTTTCACTGACCAAAAAACTCTCAAGTATATCTTCACTCAGTGTGAATTGAATTTTATACAATGAAGGTGGATTAAGTAACTTCAGTATTTTGACTTTGAGATTACCTACACACCTGGGAAGGGCAACACAATGGCTGATGTGTTGAGAAGGTGGTCTCAGGTACATGCTGTTCAGTAGGCCAACAGTGAGTGGAAGCTTATGGCCATGTTCTCTAAAATGCATTTGGAGGTGCACGATAGACAGGGGAAAAAGTTTCTATCTTCTGTAGCTTTTACCTATACTCTTCTTGATCGAGTGCGAATGATGCAGCTATTAGATTCAAAATACCTAGTCCTATAGGAGGGTGTGTTAGGAGAGGACCATATTCCTAGATGGACAATAGGCAAGGATGAGATATTTCATTTTTATGGATGCATGTGGGTGCCAGCAGACATACACGGGGAGTTGATGCGAGAATTTCATTCCTCAATTTGGGAAGTTCATCTTGGTGTCACCAATATGTATCATGATAAACACCATCAGTATTGGTTGACAGGTATGAAGAGAGATGTTTCTGGTTTTGTCATGAGGTGTTCCACCTAACAGCAGGTGAAGGAGGAGCATCAGCGACCATCATGGATTTTGCAACAGTTACCCATTCATTAGTGGAAATTGAATGATGTCGCGATGGATTTCATGACAGGTTTCTAAGGTATCCTAGAGGTAATTGTCATGACCCGTCCCCTGGGGCCTGTGCCATTACTACCCCAAGTCCGCCCTCCATAGGCCAGGGGCTGGAGACTAGCACCAAAAGGCATATTTTGTAAAACAGGGAAGGCATTTCCTTTATAACCTATAAACACACACAACCAAGCACACAACAAGATACGAACACAAGTAAACTGTATAGTAAAAGAGTGTGTACATTAGAAAAAGAAGCCAAAATACAAGCTCAACTGGAAAGTACAAGGAAAATGAAAAGTACAAGTAGACTAAAACAGCTCCTGCGAACACCCGCCAAGGACCCTACCTGAAGGGTAGGTACATCTCTCAAACGGTCATCTATGTAGTATGCCTCGTCTAATGTCCACCTCCAAGATACCTCCACTCCTAGTACCCTCGTCCTCCATCAGCGTTGTCTATCGTCTGCACCAAAAACAACAAGTTTCAAGGTGTAGACCATGCAGGGGTGAGTATAACAATACTCAGTAGGGACCTCGAGACCCTCAAAGGTCTCACAACATCCACAAAGGATAAACCACAAAGCATGTAAGAAACTGACAACCCTACTTAGGTATATGCCCATACATATACCTACGTTATCATGTAATCCCATCTCAACATAAGGCCCAAATCCTTAGCCAAGGCTCAACTGTTCCATAAAGGAAGGAATACCACGAAGGTAACACAACAAAGATAAGTACCTCAAAGGTAATGCCACATAGTGAATACCACAAATGTATCACCACGAAGGTAACTACCACAAAGGTACGCCACACAGAAGAATACCACAAAGGTATCACCACGAAGGTAAGTACCACAAAGGTATTCCACATAGAAGATTACTACAAAGGTATAGACTTAGCTCAACCATGTATAACTTAGGTACAATAGTAGAGATGATTAGATGTAACTATTGAATCATCTTACTATGTTAAGAGGAAGACCCACGTATTATCCTAAATCATCAGACCCACATAGGATCCTAGTACATCATCAGACCCACATAGGATCCTAGTATAGCATGATACCCACATAGGATCCTAGTACATCATCAGACCCCCATAGGATCCTAGTATAGCAGACCCACAAAGGATCCTACGTAGTCCCACATGGATTTCTAGAGCGGATCCATGTGGTACCCTCATTCATAGACCCGCAAAGGATCCCAAAGCACAAACCCATGTAAGATCCCTTTCTCATGTTATAGCTAGCTACAGGGTTCCCGTACTAAACTCGCTTGATTTCAAGAGGGCCTGATCCTTATGGCACAGATCGATACTCCGACTACCACGAAGTCCCAAGAAGAAGTATCCCCAAGGACCAATATGTAATGTTTGTATCAACACAATATACGGTGTGTCAAACGAAAGCCCAGTCAGTAAGTTATTGACCTTTTAGTCATGAGGGCCCAGTTGGATCTGTGATCAATCCAACCCAGACATACCCCAACATTATCCAAAAATCAAGTGGAGTTGGTCAAAATAACCTTCTCAATACAAGGATCTCAGTGCCTTAGACAGTTCGTCAAATGGAAAACTAGTGCCAAAGTTATGGCCAATAAGGTGATTCTAGGGCCAATTGGGCCTTTGTCCGGTCCGACCCACCCTAGGTCGACTCAAGTCCAGCCCACTGGGCCGCGGTCCAGCCTAGACCGCGCTGGGTAGCCAAGGCCACACTGGGGGGACTGGATTGGGGGGCCAGGCCTGGGTGGCCAACAGTGGGGGTCCACCCTAGCTTTATGTGGGGGGAGTCACGTGCCCCCCACCTTCAATCACCGAACGGTCGAAGTCGTCCGGTCGCCAGCCTTCACGTAGGACCTGCCCTAGGTCCTGCTCGGTACAGCTCAGCTAGCTGAAATGTCTGGCCCTTTACTCCTCCCAGCGGCACAGTCATGCGCCAATGCCCCTCCGTGGCCGGCCGAACGTCCGCCGCCTTCCACCATCCGCTACGACCAGGCTGGCTGTGGCCACTTGCTACGATGGGGCGCGCGGTCGTGCCACCCATGCTTCCGCAGCCGACCGAAGAACCAACCACACTCTATCCACTACTATGGCTGGCAATAGCCAGAAGCCCTATGACTTTCGCACGACCTCTTTCTATACCAGTAGCATGGACGCGCGCCACCCCGGTTCCGTGTGGCTGGCCCAGGTGCTGGCCACCATCTTTCTCCGCCACAAAGATCATGAAAACCATGAAGAACAATGGAGGGATTGAGCCGTGTTATTTTGGAATGCACCCTCTGCATTAGGTCAGTATTAGGTAGATCCGGAAGATTAATTCAATGCAAACCACAAATAACAACAAAACCCCTACCTCGAAGGTTCTGTTGGAGGAGGCGTGAGAAAAAAAACGAAGTCGTTGAAGAGTCAGCACTCTTTTCTTCCGCAAGGCGCTTCCGATCTGGGCTTAGGGTCGGTTCCTCATTCTTCGTTGGAGAGGAATTCTTCATTGGGAGGTGTTCTTCATTGGGTGGTGTTCTTCGTTGGAGAGTTTGATCCTCTAAAAGATCTCCCTTACAGCTCCTCTCCCTTTTGAACCATTTCCCCAATAATCAAGTGAGGAGCCAGCATAAAATAATTAATAACTCTAACAATTAATTTACGTAGACACATTTAACCGATTGGGGATTTGAGAGGTTTTCCACCCAATTAAGAGGGGTTCGAACGGTCCCCACCACCATGGATTTAAATTGGGGGTTTCTTAGTTCGGGTGGTCCACACCTCTATAACTCTAACAAAGAGGTTTCAAAAGAAAAATAAAAATGTAAATAATTTTTATTTTTCTTCTCCCACGAAAAAGTGAAAAACTAACTTCCACCCTTGACCTACTGCGGTCAATGTTAAGGTCTACTTAAGCCAATACTAGCGCTGCAAGTTCAACTGTGTCATCATATTTCAATTTCATGCAGCGGTTGAAAAGATACAAAAACCCACTCTTACGTTTACTGAACGTACCCGAAACAAAGTTCAGATATTCATTCTGGGCACACTGGGCCTCAGAATCACGTGTCGTCAATTTTTGAGGACTCGTAATATTCCCATGTAATAAAAAATTTACATGGAATTTCTAGGTCTTTACATTCTCCCCACCTCAGGGCATTGTGTCCTCGAAAGCCACATCACAAAAACTTGGAACACAAGTGGGGGTACTGTGTAAAAATCTGACCAATCCCCTCCCATGTGCTCTCCTAGCGGTTCCTGTGCAGCCAACATACACATAATAAATTTATCGATCACCCACAAAGTACTCTCTCCTATCGATCTTCAATCTCTACTGGATCCTCCGTAAATGTCACCCTATCGTCTATGTCCAACTCGCCATGGTCGATGACCTATGACGAGTCGTGCACATATCTCCTCAACTGGGATACGTGGAAAATGTCATGCACTCGATGCAACTGAGGTGGAAGAGATAAGTAGTAAGCCACCTCACCAACTCTGCTGAGGACCTGTAGGGTCCGATGATCCTCATAGATAACTTTCCACCCCAGCCAAATCTCTGCAAACTTTTTTGGGGTGAGACCTATAGGAAGACGTGGTCACCATCCTCGAACTCCAGAGGTCTTTGTCTCCTGTCAGTATAAGACTTCTGCCTACTCTGTGCAGTCATCATCTACTCTTGGATGATCTGCACCTTCTCCATGGTAGCCCATACTATCTCTGGTCCCACGAGTGCTGACTACCCTGGGTCTTCCTGACACAAAGGTGATCTTCAAGTTTGTCCATACAAAGCCTCAAAAGGTTATATCCTAATGGTGGAGTGATAGCTATTGTTGTATGAAAACTCCACCAAGGGCAAGTGATCCTCCCAGCTATGACCGAAGTTGAGGAAGCAAGCATGCAGCATGTCCTCGGCGGTATGAATGGTCCGCTCAGTCTGGCCATTCGTCTGAGGATGGAAGGTGGTGCTCAAACAAAGCTGCGTCCCGAAAGCCTCCTACAACCCCTTCCATATACAGGAAGTGAAACGTGCATCATGATCAGAAATAATCATCGAGGGTACTTCGTGTAGCTACACAATCTCTTGAACATAGAGGCATCCCAAGATCTCTAATGAACCCTGCTCTCTAATCGGTAGGAAGTTGGATGACTTGGTGTGTCGGTCGATGATCACCTAGATAGAATCATGAACCCTAGATGTACATGGAAATCCTATCACAAAGTCCATGGATATCCCATCCAAAATCCACACCGGGACCTCTAAAGGCTGAACTAAGCCTACTGGTACCTGATGCTCTTCCTTCACTTGCTGACAAGTGAGGCATTAAGAAACAAACTCTGCTACCGATTTCTTCATTCCCAACCACTAGTGCTGTCGTCAGAGGTCCTAGTACATCGTCTACACTATTTCTATCGTCAGGGGATATGTGAAACTCCCTCAAAAAATCCGCTTGAATTGACATTGGTACCATGGTACGTCCTCGGAAGAGGATGATGTGCTCCCCACCTTCAGAAAATCCATTAGGTTCCTGTCCTGTGGATATATAGGCACATCAAGCCTTGCAGTCAGTGTCCCTAAGATGTGCCTCCCTGACTCGCTGAGGAAGTGGGTGAGTGACTTTAAGATACTGAAGATAATATTCTCCATCTCGATCCACAAAGGATATTAGCAAAGTGGCCAAATACTCTTTTGCCTCCCCTAACAGCTGTATACCAGATCTCTTCCTGAGTGCATCTGCCACAACGTTCCCCTTCCCAGGAGTATAGACTATCTCGAAGTCATAGTCCTGGAGGAACTCAAGACAACATTGTTTCCTTAGGTTCAGGTCCTTCTAAGAGAATATATACCTGAGAATCTTGTGATCAAAGTAGACTGTAAAACGTTCTCCCATCAGATAGTGTCACCACATCTTCAAAGCGAAGACCACTGATTCTAACTCTAAGTCATGGGAAGCATAGTTCTTCTTATTCTGTCTCATCTGTCGAGAACCATATGCAATAACTAATCGCTCCTACATCAGGACAAATCCGAGACTGGTCCATGATGAGTTGTAGTAGACTACATACCCAATTCCCTCCTCCGGAAGCCTCAATATGGGGGCACTAGTCATCCTCTGTCTCAACTCCTGAAAACTCTATTGAAATCCCTCTGACCACACGAAGGGTTTCCCCTTCTTTGTCAACGTTGATAAAGGTGCTGCAACTCTGGAGAAATCTGGCACAAAACTCTCGTAGTATCCGGCCAAAACTAGGAAACTCCATACCTCCATCACACACTTGGGTGGCTCCCATGAAAGTACCGCCTCAATCTTCGCTGGATCCACCACAATTCCAGCCTCCGAGAAGACGTTTCCCAGAAAGTGAACCTCTAATATCTAGAAATGACACTTTGAGAGCTTACCATAAATATGGAGCTCTCAGAGTGTGTGCAGAACAATCTAAAAATGAAAGGCATTCTCCTCCTTGGTAGCCAAGTAGATAAAAATGTCGTCGATGAAGACTACTACAAAGTGATAAAGGTATGGATGAAAGATCATGTTCATGAGTTCCATGAACATTGCTAGAGCATCGGTCATTCCGAACGACATAAACAAGAACTAGTAGTGGCCATACCAACATCTAAAATATGTATTATGCACATCCTCATCTTTCCTTCTGAGCTGGCGATAGCGTAATCTGAGGTCTATCTTCGAGAAGCACCATGATCCATTCAGCTGATCAAAGAGGTCATCAATCCTCGTGAGTGGGTACTTTTTATTCACAGTCACTTGGTTCTGGAGTCGACAGTCAACAAAAAGTCTCAAGCTCCCATCTACCTTCTTGGAGAACAAAATCAGGGCTGCCCAAGGAGAAACACTGGGCCGGATGAATCACTTCCCCTGTAAGTCCTATAGCAGTACCCGCAGCTCACAAAGCTCTATGGGAGCTATTCGATATGCTGGTGTAGATATCTGTGCCATCTTGGTGTACAATTCAATGTAAAAGTCCACCTATCTGTGAGGAGGTAGACCAAAAACATCATCAGGGAAGTCATCTGCGTACTGGTCCACCACTACTGGATAGATCAGACTCTCTACATAAACTGCTCTGAGGGTAAGGGTAGCCAACTTATGAGTTATTGGAAGCACTCTCCTTCAGGTAAGTCCATCCCATGCTGCAAAGGCTCCTTTCTCACCGGTGAAGGTAAACCTAATCCCATCAGTGCGGACACACCACACTTTTCAACTAATATAGTCTATCAGAGCATGGACTATAGATAACCAATCCATACCCAAGATGACATCGTAAGGCCTCGACACCACTACTAGGAGATCCCGACCAAAGATCTAACCTCCCAGAGTAAGCTCACACTGTCGACACCAGTGTATAATCATTGAATCCTCTCCGGTAGAAGTCTCTAGCCTTAAAGATCGAGCCAACGGCTCCATCGGAATCTCCGAGCACCGAATGGGGTAATAGAAAATAAAATAATGACTAGCACCTACGTCTATAAGTACCACAACTAAGGTGGACTAGACATAGATCGTACATCGTATCATCTTCGGAGCTCCATGGTTGTTGGCCTTAGCTGCCTGGAGATGAGCTCTCCCCTTTCCACCTGCTCTCTATGGACGGGGTGGACCACCTGGTGGTGGTGGTAGTATATCTTGAATCATTTCCCTTTGCCAGATGCACAACTAGCTCCTTTTTCACATCTGTCTGATCCCTGCAGACCTCCTAGGTCAAACCCCTATCTCTTCCTGGGTGGTCCTTAGACCGTCTACTGATCATCCATATAAAGGGTCGGGAAGTCACGAGCCATGTGACCCTACCCACTGCATGTGTAACACTGCCTGATCATCGCATGACTGGATCTATCTTCAGTGCCCTACACAACCGACCCTGAATCCTGCGGTCGTCCACCTGTAGGTTTGGTCCTCTTGGATCTGTGTGACATGTGTCTTCTTCTAGCTGCAGAAGACTCCTCTACGTGATTCTCGGTGGTGGGACTCGCTGCTGGTGACTGCTTAGCAAGAAAACTCTCTACCAAGAGGGCTCTCTCTAACACCTCCACCTGTGTCGGGAAGCTGAGAGAAATCATCAAATCCCTGATCTCCCGCTTGAGTCCCTGCTCAAAGGTTTGGGCCATGAAAACTGGGTCCCGCACCATATCAGTGGAGTAGCATGAGAGGTCGGTGAACCTCATTGAGTACTGAGCCACTATCATGCTGCCCTGCTTCAGATGAAGATGCTCCTGAATGCGCAATGCATGAAGGGTCACTGAGAAAAATTCTTCCTGAAACAGGCTCTCAATGTCTACCCAAAGAAGTATCACCTCATCGTGAAACTGGAGCATCAAGCCCCACCATATGCATGTTTCTTCCTATAGAAGACTGGCAGTAAAGATCACAATGAGATCATCTGGTGTCCCTACCAGTTGGAAGACTCTCACCACAACCCCCAGCCAGTCCTCAGCCACCTGTGGGACTGTCTCACCCCCGAACCTCGGTGGCCTCTGGTGCTGTAAGTCGTGAAACGCGCTCAAGTAGCATGCACTCTCTGCTGTTGGGGCTGGTGGAATCGGTGGCCCAATGGGTAACAGTACCGCTGGTGCCTCCATTGGTGCCTCTACTGAAAGAGGTCCTAACACCGAGGTCTCATCACTCGGTGGGCTATCATCATGTACTCTACCCGGAACCCTATATGACTATCTGGGTGGAGGCATCCTGAAAAGAAACAGGTGCACCACAATCAATAAGTTATACCTGGTGAGCTGACTCAAGAGTTAATAAAGAAAACTTTTTTAAAACACACACGCAAATAATGTTTTCATGCACTGAGTCAGAAATAAGAACTTAGGGTCCTAGTGTATGGATACGTCGGCCGCTGCACCAACACTAGATTCCCTAAACTGATAACCACACTCACTAAACTTAACACTATTGTTGTTAAAAGAAGATTAGAGTCCAATTTTCTACGGTAGAACTGACTCCTCTAATACCAATTTGTGATGACCCATCCCCTAGTGCCCGTGCCGTGACTACCCCAAGCCCGTCTTCCATAGGCCAAGGGTTGGCGTCTAGCACCGAAAAGGGTATTCCCTAAAATCAGGAAGGCATTGCCTTTATAACCTGTAAAAATAGACAACCAAGAACACAACAAGATATGAACACTAGTAAACATAATGGTAAAAGAGTGTGTATAGTAGAAAAGGGGTCCATAATACAAGCCTAACTGCAAAGTAAAAGGAAACTGAAAAGTAAAAGTAGACTGAAACAGCTCCTGTGAACACCTACCATGGACCCTACCTGAAGGGTAGGTACAACTCTCAAATGGTCATCTCTGTGGTACACCTCATCTAATGTCCACCTATGAGCTAACTCCATTCCTAGTACCCTCATCTTCCGTCAGTGATGTCTGTCGCCTACACCAAACACAACAAGGTGCGGGGCGTAGCTCGTGTAGGGGTGAGTATAACAATACTCAGTAGGGACCCCGAGACCCTCAAAGGTCTCAAAAAATCCACAAAGGACAATCCAAAAAGAACGTAGGCAACTAAAAACCCTACTTAGGTATATGCCCATATATATTCCTAAGTTATCAAGTAAACCCATCTCAACAGAAGGTCCAAACCGTTAGCCAAAGCTCAATTGTTCCACAAAGGAAGGAATACCACAAAGGTAACACCACAAAGGTAATTACCACAAAGGTAACACCACACAAGGAATACCACAAAGTTATCACCATGAAGTTAAGTACCACAAGGGTACGACACATAGAAGAATATCACAAAGGTATCACCACTAAGGTAAGTACCAAAAAGGTACGCCACAGAAAAGATTACCACAAAGGTATAATCATAACTCAACCTAGTATAACTTTGGTAAAATAGTGGTGATGATTAGATGTTACTACTGAATCATCTCACTCTGTTAAGAGGTATACCCACGTAGGATCTTAAATCATTAGACCCACATAGGATCCTAGTATTTCATCAAACCCACATAGAATCCTAGTACAACAGACCCACAAAGGATCCTAGAGTAGTCCCTCATTGATTCCTAGAGTGGATCCACGTGGGACCCTCATTCACAGACCCACGATGGATCCAGAAGCATAGACCCAAGTAAGATCTCTTTCTCATGTTACAGCTAGCTACAGGGTTCCGGCACAAAACTCGCTTGATTCCGGGAGGGTTCGATCCACAAGCATAGGTCAATACTCCAACTACCACGAAGTCTGATGAAGAAGTATCCCAAAAGACTACCATGTAAAAGGGGTCTCAACACAACTGATGGTGTGTCAATCGGATGCCCGGTCTGTAAGTTATTAGCCTTTATTCCCGAGGGCCCGGTTGGATTCTTTCTCAATCATGCCCAGTCGTACCCCAAATTTATCCAAAAATAGATTGGAGTTTTTCAAAAGAACCGTCTTGATCCAAGGATCCCGGCGCCGTAGGTGGTTCGTCAAATGGACGCACGGTGCCAAAGTTATGGAAAATTAGGTGATTCTAGGTCCAGTTGGACACGGGTCTGGTCCAACCTGGCCTGGGTCGACCCGGGTCCAGCCCGACTTGCACAGGGCAGCCTAGCCTACACAGAGCAGCACGGCCCGTGCTGGGCAGCACGACACATGCTGGGCATCCCGACACATGCATGCTGGCCTGGCCCACATAGGGTGGCCCAAACCGTGCTGGGCGGCCCGACCAACGCTGGGCGGCCTGGCCAGGGTGAACCACAGTGGGGTCCACCCTATCTGCATGCTAGGGGGAGTCATACACCCCATGCCTTCAATCACCGAATGACCGAAGCCATTCGGTCTCCAACCTACATGCGGGACCCGTCGTGGGTCCTACTCAGAACAGCTCGGCAGGTCGAAACGGCCGTCCCTTTACTCCTCCCAATGGCATGGTCGCGCGCCGCTGCCCCTTCGTAGCTAGCCAAACGCTGGCCGCTTTCCACCATCCACCGCGACCAGGAAGGCCACAACCACTTGCTTCGACAGTGATGCACGGTTGCGCCGCCCATCCATCCACGACCGGACAAAGCACTGGACACCCTCTTTCCACCACCACGGACGACAATAGACGACCTTCCTATGACCTTCACGCGACCTCTTTCTCTATTGGCGGCGCAGAAGCACACTGCCTCGATTCTGTGCGGTTGTCCTGGGCGTCGACCTCCATCTTTCTCCACCACGAAGAACACGACAACAATGAAGAACATTAGAGGAATCACGCCTTATAAGTTTAGCCCGAACCCTCTCCATTAGATCTGTAACATCCATATCAAGAAGATTAATTCAATACAAACCACGAAGAACAATTAAAACCCCTACCTCGAAGGTTCTGTAGGAAGAGGCATGTGGAAAAAAATTAAGTCGTTGAAGAGTTGGTTCTTGTTTCTTCTGCAAGGTGCTTCCGATCCGGGCTCAGGGTTGGTTCCTCATTTTTTGTTGGAGAGGAGTTCTTCATTGGGAGGTGTTATTTTTTGGGAGGTTTTCTTCATTGGAGAGTTTGATCCTCCAAAATATCTCCCTTACAACTCATCTCCCTTTCCAACCATTTCCCCAACAATCAAGTGAGGAGCCAACATAAAATAATTAATAACTCTAAAAATTAATTTATGTTGACACATTTAGTTAATTAGGGAGTTTAGAGGTTTTCCCCCCATTAAGAGGGGTTCGGGTTCTCCCCACCACCAGGGATTTAAGTTGGGGGTTTCTTAGTTTGGGTGGTCCCCACCTCTATAACTCTAACAAAGAGGTTTCAAAAGAAAAATAAAAATGTTAAATATTTTTTATTTTTCTTCTCCCACAAAAAAGTAAAAAACTAACTTCCACCCTCGACCAACTATAGTTGAGGTGATGGTCTCCTTAAGAGAATACTAGTGCTGTGAGTTCAACAGTGTCCCTGAATTTCAATTCCAAGCCCCGGTTTAAAAGTTACAAAAACCCACTCGCACATTTACTGAACGTACCTGAAAAAATGATCATAAATTCATTCTGGGCACACCGGACCTCGGAATCACACACCGTCAATTTTTGTGGACTTGTAATATTCCCATGTAATAAAAAAAAATTACATGGTATTTCTAGGTCTTTACAGGAATGATGTAGTTTGTGTTGTTATTGACAGACTCACGAAGGTTGCTCACTTATTACTGATCAATGAGACCTTCAGTGTTGATGAGCTAGGATGGATGTACAACTAAGATATTGAACTTCTACATGGGGTTCTATACTCCATTGTTTCAGACAGGGATGCACGTTTTACATATTAGGTTTGGTAGGGACTTTATAAGGGTTTGGGTACACAGGTGCTTTTGATTACAACTTACCATCCCTAGACAGATGTCCATTCCGAGCATACGATTCAGGTACTTGAATAGATTCTTCGAGCATGGATCATAGATTTTGGAGGTTCTTGGGGGAAGCACATACCTCTTATAGAGTTTTCCAACAATAATAGTTTTCAAGAAACTATTTAGATGGAACTTTATGATGCTTTTTACGGTAGTCCATACCGATCACCCTTTTATTGGATGGAGGTAGGAGGGGAAAGCTATGCATGGACCTTGTCTTGTCTTGGAGACCACAAAGAAGATAGAGTTGATTCTAAAGAGGATGAATACCGCACAGTCTCAACCAATGTCTTATGATTATCGATAGAGATAACCTCTGGAGTTTGAGGTTGGAGATCACGTTTTTCTGTGTGTCACACCGAGGCTGGGACACAGGGGGATTAGGAAACAGGGTAATATTTCACCGAGATACGTCGGGCCGTTTAAGGTTTTGGAGAGAGTCAGACCGGTTTCCTATCGGCTGCAATTACCACATAGGTACTAGGCTATGCATGATGTCTTCCACGTTTCTTAGCTCCGATGTTACTTCTCAAACCCATCTCATGTTTTCCAACCTGAGGAGGTTGAGCTTGAGGGGGATGCATCAAGGAGCGTCTTATCCAGATTGTTGATCAAAGTGTAATGGTTATTCATGGCTAGTATGTTTCTCTAGTATGAGTGTTATGGCAGCACAAGCGAGTATAGGACGAGACCTGGGAGAGGGAGGCCGACGTATGATCGTGGTGGCTGGAGCCGTGTAAGGATTCTTCTTCTATGCCTCCTTGCTTTGGAAATTCAGGGACTAAATTTATTTTAGGAGGTAAGTTTTAAAGAACCCAAATCTTCTTTTCAAGTATGTTGTTTTTCTGGTTGTTTTTTAGAAGAAGAGGAGTGTCTGAAAATTTCAGGAGTACAGGACGTGTAATTTTAAGTATACACCATGTACATTGTTGCCGTCGGTGACCGTGTGCTGGCTGTGTAACGGCCAGGTACATGGCCATGTGTGGTGACCTGGGGACCGCCTAAAGCAAAGTTCGGAAAAGGAAAGTACACACCGTGTAATTTTAAAATACGCACTGTGTAATTTTTTTTCATTAAACAGACCGGGGTCACGTCTGATGGGCCGAACCATCTTCTTCTTTGCCCGTCTCGTCTGAGAGCATCTGTATGGCCACAAATCTTCTCCGAGCCCCTGACTCGCCATCTTTTCTCCAATTCAACCACCGTCAATTTCATTGGAATCGCATCAAAGAGTTCTATATTATTCTTGAACATCATCTCTTGATTCGTCCTCTTTCACGAGTTATACTCAGTTGAACATTTTTAATGTTTTTATAGATATATAGAATTTTATGGAGATTCTAGGCCTGAGGATCATGTATATCATCCATACAACACTGTGGTAGGTGGTTTGTTCCTTTCTGTAGAAAGTCTTTGAATTTTATGTGCAAAAGTGCCCAATACCCAAGAATAGGGTATTGCGTGTTTATGGGTTTTAGCCCTATTTTTCCTGCCATGCCTTGTTTGTTTGGATAGAGGTTGTTTGTTTATAAATAGGGTTAATTTATCCCTACTATGGAGGTTTTTCCCATTTTTTATTATTTGGACCGTTTGGTCTAGCTTTGCCTATTAGGCTGCTGCTTTGTTTCTAATTCCTAGTTTTTCAATGATGGAGTGATTATTTTCTGACATGCTATGATATGTTGTAGATTGTTTAGCCATGTAGTTTTTGTGGTTTACTATGGCTACCATGTATCATTTGTGCATGACTGACTTACAATGGGCTGGGAGAACCCAATGTAGTAGACCACAGGGAGAATGTACATTGAGGGATTCTTCAGAGTGTCTATTTTACTGTTACATTGTGAGACCATAGGATGGATGGATGTAAGTTCTCCCTCAAAGTGTTTGTTATAAAGACCGAAGGTTTTTCAATGGAAATACCCTTCTTATAATCATGTCATAAAATCACATAAAAACGCAACATAATGAACTACTAAGTGATAAGTGACCTTTAAACATAATTTTTTCACTTCTGTGTTTAGAATTTTGAAAATCTGACACACACAGTTGTGTTCAAGATGTTTTTTTGGAGTCTAATAAAACAATTTTTTTATTGAATAGTAACCAACCCTTATGAATAGTAACACACCCTTATGAATAGTGATATACCCTAATTAATAGTATCCTCACCTATGATAGTATAAAAATAATATTCAAGTGAAAGTGTGATGTACCTATATTTTAGAATAAGTAAATGAATGTTTTAAAACTATTTTTTAGTAATAAACCATGATTTTAATTAAATATTAAATTAATAATATTTAGAAATTTATTTTTAAAAATTTGACTTCATTTTTGGATTCTACACATCAAAAAATGGTTGGGGTAAATTTTTGGGATTTTTCTGAAATACTTGAATTTTTGATGAATAGTGAAATACTGTAATTTACAAAAATAAGCTAAATAAGCTAATTATAGAGTCATGTGTGATGTTCAGATGATGTAATCCCACTTGGTTTGGGATCACATGATAAAATTACTATTCTTGGTCATTCAAGACTCACTATTCCTTGTCTTAGGGAAAATTAATAAACTAATGAAGTTTATATTAAGGAAACCCTCTCCCCTCCACTATAAAAACCACCCTTCACACCCTCATTTCCTCACACCTCTCAAGCTCCAAGAATTCTCTAAAATCTGCCCAAAAATCTTCCCTTACCCCTCCCCCATGTTCAAGAGATGCTGGTCTCATCAAAATACCAAGCTTAGGCCCTTAAGGAGGATCTCAAGTGGAGGATTTAAGAGGACATTAAAGAGAAGGAATCATTCAGATACAAGGTAAGGGGAAATTCTCAAACCCAACTTTCGTCCTTCAAGTTCTCCCTCTTTCAATCCATTCTTTTTTATATGGTTACCCCTTAACGATAATTTGTTCATCATTTTCTTTCCTTTTCTAGGATATACATGTTTATCACGGGTATTTATGAAAAACCAAATTTTTTCCAAAAGAACTCTTCTTTCAAGAACACAGCTTTTACTTCTCATTCAAGATTGACGGTTCTAGTAACATGTATGTTATTACCTCATTATTTTGGGAATGCAATTTTTATGAATGTGTTCTTATGAGATGAAACCCATTCCTTTTCATGGGTTCATTATGTTCATTTATGTTATATGTTCATTGTGGCATTCATGATAAATGATAATGTTATGATGTGACGGGTGCACCTGGAATTATATAGAACAATATGAATGTATAAATATGACGGGTGCACCCAGAATTAGACAGTTCTCCAATGCATTGGGTAAAGTGATGTATCTCATGAGTAAATGTGAAATGACGTGTGAATAGTATGCTAGCTTGGTTCACAAGTATGTGTGGTAGTTAACCACTAAGACATGATGTTTCATTTTTATGCATTGACACATTTCAAGTCTTATATATTCTTCCTCTCATGTTCATGATCTCATTCCCATGTTATTATTATTCTCACCCCATGCTATACTATTCTTATCTATCCTCTTACTGGGCTTCTAGATCACCCTGTTTGATGTATATCCTTAGGTGGCTACATGTACTAAGGTTAGGACAAGTGACAATAAGAAGCTAGAAAAGAAGAAATTAAATAAATGTTTATGATTGATGTTGTAATTATTATGTATGGTCCTAGTTTTCCCAAGAAACTAAAACTTTGGATCATGTATATGTAATACTATTATGTTTTTTATCTTTAAAATGATGTAATAGTAATTTAAGAAAAGGTTGGGTCTCTATATTTGTAGTTCCTCGATGCGGGACATAGGGGGAATTGTCCGTTGAGTGCTTCCTCAGAGTGATTATTAGTTAATGATATGAGACTAAGGGGGAATTGACGGTGAGTGATTCCTTAGAGAGTCTGTGCTAAAGCATAACTAGAGGGGTTAGATTGTGTGTACTTCCCATAGGATTGCTTGTGTTTTTTTGGTTGATCTAGAGGGGTTAGGATGTGAGTACATCCCAAAGTGTTACCTGATTTTTTTAGCTGCTTACTTGATATATGAAATTAATGCGATTGAATTTGTAGGATAGTTACTATGCGTACGTCCTTGTTTACTGCTTCATTTTTTTTATAGCCTTCCATATATATTCACTGACTGTTAGGCATATATTTTTGGGTGGTTGTCTATTGGGATTAGTCTCACAACCTATTTGGGTCATGATTATGGTCTCAAATAGATTATATTACAGTAGGCATAGATAAGGTAAAACACCTTTCTACTTTAGGTACATGATTGCTATGGAGCTGGGGAGCATGGGACCAAGCTTAGGCATGCGATGTTGTGGAGCTATTTACTTATTTTATTTTGTAATTTGGTTTATTTCAGTGTTCTAGTAGTGTGATTTGTTTGGCTACTTTCCTAGACATATATATATATATATATATTTTTGAGTGCTCTAGTTATTACTTCTAGTTTTCCTCTGATTACTATTGTATGGTGTTATTACTTCTTCTTTATTGCTTTCTATTTTACTTCTTCTATGTTACTCTTCCAATGAGGGAATAGTTTCCCCACTATCACACCCAAGGCCCTCACTACTAGTCGGCAGCCTCTGGCATTCAGGGAAATGTGCGTGAAGCCATGTGACAAACTGGGTATGGGGCGTCTCTGGGTAGCTTCTGAAACTGGGATGTTACAAGAGTTTTTTCAGTGATGATCCTATATGGGAGGGTATAGGATCAGCGAGGTGTGGTGAGAATTTTTGGTTTCTTACTAAGTCGCATAAAGTGTTTTGAGGTGTTTAGTTTAGATAATGGGTTTCTTGAGAATTCTGTAATGAGGTTTTGTAATATACTTGTGGGTTTCATTGTCTTTTTCGGTTTATAATACCTTTAGGGTTAGTTCTTGTGGAATCTAGACTAGATTTAAGGGCTGGATTAGTTTAATCTCTTACCTCGTGGATTTTTTATGTGTTGTGACATGAATTGAGATCTGATGGTGTCTATGTGCTGGAATTATGCTCAAATGACTAGTTGTTAGGAGGTTAGTTTTGTTTTACTTAGGTTCTTGGCCCTATGTGTGATTGTATCCTAGAATTTTACGACTTAAGGATTTGTGAGTTTTGGGTTCAAAATGGTCACTGAGGAAGTGTGTGATATATGGGTTTCAATGATAATCAGGGTGTCTCATGAGTGATTCCCTTTTTTTTCCTATGATCAAGTGGTGTGTGGGATACATGAAAGGTCTATTGGTTTGGTTTAGCGAACATCCAAAGCGACTTGAATGTACAAACATGATTTTATTTTTAATTAGGCTTGTGGAGTTGTTTCCTTGGATGGAATCAGTGAAACTGCTTATTGGGGAGTGTACTACAAGCGATTTATGGGTGAAAACCTCATCTTGATTGATATTTCTATAGATTCCATGTATAAAATTATAGTAATATAGAGACACATGGTAGATAATGTATCATTATTAGTGATCAACATTGACTTGTATGACCACCTTAGATAGCTGTGTTTGGTGATAGAAGGGTCATGGGCCATAAAGATCGTGACTTTGGTTCATTAGGTGATGATATGGACACTCCATGGTGGGGAGAATCAAATAGATTTTCGGAGGTTCATCCATGTGTTAAGGTGCTATTTTTGTTGTGGATATAGCTCTAGGGATGGTGAGTCTAATTTTATCTAGATCCTTAGGAGGATTCCATGAATGAAATCAGACATGATCTTAGTGATGTTCGATCATGTACCTTATCTCAAGAAGATATAAATATTATATGACATATTAAATGTCATAAATATAATTAATGATATTTAATATCAACATGGCATCATTTGTGTACAAGTAGAATGTTTTTTTGATTTCCTTGGTTGTAATAGGGGTGTCCTACATGGCTGATTTCATAGTTTTTGTTGGCGAATTACATTGGATAGGTGATGGATCTATAGTCTCTCTTAAACTGTAAGCCACCTGTAGCCTCTTTCCAGATCAGAATCTCAAGTCCCCTAAAAACTCCAAATAAACTCATTATAAAAAATGGGGTTCTTTTTAAATGTATAAAATGGTTTTTAAATACTTAAATAGGTTAAAAAAACATAATGAGAAGAGCACTTGCGAAAATAAGGGATCTTTTCATGCAAGTACCTTTACATAACAATCTGATGAACCATTACATAATTCATCTTAAAAAAAAACAACTAGAAAAAAATACATATCATTAATAGAAAACACTTAGCAATATAGAAATCCCAAACACCAACATTTGTATATAAACACCTATACTCTCTATTATAGAACATAAAATTAGGACCACTACCTTTGTTAGATTTCTATTTTCTCAAACTAACATCAGATTTTTGAAAACTATGTTCTATAGTTCAACCATTCAGACATCAATAAATATAATCATAAATGATCCTTTTCATTTATTAACAGACATTTCATTATTATAATATAAATAAAAATTATTGTCATGATAGTTTTTTACGATAAAAAATCATATATGTGGACATTTTGGGTATTTTAGTGGTTATTTTATGAGAACGTAAGAACCATGTTAGTGGATTAAAGACTACATTGTGGTAAATTAATTATTCACATGTTGATTATATCTTGATGATTTTGAAAATAAGTAGGTTATAAATATATAATAGATTCATTAGTGATTTCAATCATGATTTTCAGAGATGCATTTTGGATAATGACACCACACTATGTTCAAGGGAACAATATTTATATTTTATGAATGTATAAATAAAGGTCATATTTTTATGTCAAAGGACTTTGAAATTTATATATACATTGATGAATATTTAATTGTTTTCTAGAGAATAAATATTCCAATAATTAATTTATTATTATAGTTAGAAAAAATTAAATAATCTATGTATATGGAGATATCCTATCCATTCATGTTAGGTTCAGAAGATCAAGTAACAGAATTATATAAATGAGCTGATAATAAAGGTCATATCATGTAAATGGGACTACTTATAAGAGAGCCTGTAATTACATAGTATCAATTAATGATATGTAAACCTAGTAAGATGAACACATTGTCTATGAATACACATAACATAAGCATAAAACTATTAATTTATTGACCAGATTAAGGCTATGATATTAATATTATATGGATTTGAATTGAATCTTTGTGTAAACCCTTTGTTGAATAAGTGAAGGATGAATGGGAAAGAGTATGTAACCCTTCATCTTACTAGTGAACTAAACCAATTTTTTTAATCCCATTGAGTAATGTTATTGATTCAATTATACTAATGAATTATATGAATTTACTCCTTAATCTATACCATCCAATTTTTTGACAAAATAATGTAAAATAAAATTTTATACTTCATTTAGTTTTTAATTTGGATAATATTCATTAATGACATCAATTAAAAAATTTAGCATTCTTCTAAAATTAAAACAATATCACATAAGAGGGCAGTCATCGAAATAAATTTCATATACTGATTCACCCCCAATCAAGGTGTTAGAATAATATATGACTCATTACTTATAATTAGTGGTATCAAAGTTTAAATGTCAAATAATGGAGAATAATTCAATTAAATAGTCCAATATCTAATTTTTCTTAACATTGAGAACACTAAGAATATGTATGGTGTACCAATCTTTGATTCTATAAATTATAAAATATGGAAGAATAATGTTATGTTATAAATATTGTAATGTGTTAGATATAATACTTTGTCCAACACTAAATATAGAGAACCACATGACGTTACATGTACCCCCTTATACACCTAATGACTCCAAAAATTTTAAAGGTAATGATCTATACATTGGGATAAAACACCATAAATATCATATATATAATACAAAAACATAATTAATATATGGAATTATATAAAAATAGTTAATATAAACACTATAAATTAAAATAAATCACATAAAAAATGATAAACACTCAAATCCATGACTTTTAGTATCAAATCAAACATACATAAAAAGTGACCCTATAGAATAAATTTAAGTTCAAAAATAGGTGGAGGCATAATTGTATCTTACTGTAGTATTACTACAGTAGGTACTGTAGAAGTACTGTATCAGGCACTGTAGAAGGAATTGTAGTAGTGTTGTGTAGGCACTGTAACAATTACTGTAGTACGTAATGTATTATACTGTAGCAGCCAAAACTATTCACCTTGGGACACTAATTTGGGATTGAAGTTCATAAGGCCTTCAGGCCACCCAGGCCTTCAGGTTAGTAAGGATTTCAGGCCACCTCAAGGACCTCGGTCCACCTCAATGCCTACAGGGCCACCTGATTTATAGATGCACAAATAGATTCTACATGAAACTTTCTCTCGAGGAGGATTCAAGAGCAGGGTTCATTCACCAGAGTAGGGCTGATAGATTTGGAAGAATGAGAGGGTTTGACATTGATACTGGGCTTCTGCATCCCTTCATAGGACAACTACCTAAACAAGCCATGCAATGGTGGAGAGATGATCATAATACATATGCTGGGGAGGGGCGGTTTCAAGTAGTCATTATTTGTATGATATCCTTAAGAGCTAGGAGTCCTGTAATTTCTCAAAGCCTACAAGTAATGTAATATTTAAGATTACGAGCCTTGTAAGGGTTCCCCCTTATCCCATGAAAGGGGGGTTATCAAAAATCAATAAAAAAGAAGGCTTTCATTCCATTCTGGAAATGAATAGAAAAATATTAATCAATGAGTGTGGTTTAATTCATAGTATGGAATTATACCCTCCATTATCTCATCAATTATCACCATCATCTTTCATAACCCCCTTTCCCATTACCTATAATAAGATTCATAAAATCTATATATACATGTGATGTGTACCTGAAGGATATGGGTAAAAAGTCCTAGAAATATATCCCAAATGTTACTCTAGAATATCATAAAATATAATGTCTACACATGTGATATAGTGTTATAAAACCTACTCAATGTAAACAATAATGCCAGGGTATAGTGTACATAGAATATAACTATAAAACCCTACCCTACTTGCTTTAATGAATATTGGTGTTTGTTGTATTAATTTCATAAATGGTTCAACAAAATCTATCATTTTTTCTTACTATATAATTGACCCAAATGATTTATATTACTAAACTCAATGGTCTCTAATATAATGACATGAATTATCTATATCTCTAACTCTAATGGTATATACCACCTACCAGAATTGTTCACTTCACTAACATAATTTATCTAT
Source organism: Viscum album (assembly GCA_963277665.1). Classification (NCBI taxonomy): domain Eukaryota; kingdom Viridiplantae; phylum Streptophyta; class Magnoliopsida; order Santalales; family Viscaceae; genus Viscum; species Viscum album. Next base: position 1,024,605,848 of record OY728147.1, on the reverse strand, counting down.
ATTACTAACCCTTATAGTCAACATTACCAACACCAATGGTCTATTATACTCACCCTAATAGTTTACTTAACTAAACCCAATGATAGACATCAATTTCCCTAATAGTACATACCTCTAGCAATTGTTTTATTTCAATAACCTCATCGGTTTACATGATTAATCTCAATAGACTACATCATGATGAACCTAATGGTCTATATCATGATATTCCTAATGGGTAATAAAATAATGTCCCTAATAGTCTATAACATGATGACACCTATGATTTATATCCAAAAACATACTTAATGAAAGTAAATATATCATAAAACTTATTTAATGTGGCACAATACATCATAGAAATCCTTTATAACTATATAGAACATATTCTTAAGAGAATAATCCCTATAATCACTCATTCATTACCCATAATTAACCCAAATTAAGATTTTATTACTTATATTTCATTTAAACCTGTGGATTCTTGTGGGAACTAGTTACTGAGCCAATGAAATTCTATCATATCCTAGGTAGAAAGATCATTTAATCCCTAACATGCTATATTAATTTTTTTTAATTTCTAGATACCTTAACTTGTTGTTTTTAGTCACATCATTTCGATTCCCAATTAATGCACATGAGTATCTATAACAAATATATAATAAATTTCCATATATTGTAAATTCCACTTATATGAGTCTCAATCAAAGACTCTCTAATGAAATAACAACCTTAATCAACTTTGATCAAACAGTTTATAAAAAACCTGAATAAAAGTAAACTCATGGCGACTCTATTGAAAATAATAAGTGAAACAAATATAAAATAGTAATATAACCTTTTACTTGATTTTAGGAACCTATTTTCACCAAAGGATGATTATTTTCTTCACTGATATAAATTCATACCCACTTTAAAGAAAAATAAGAAAATAAGGATGAAGGTGGATTTGTTAAATAGATACTACATAAATGGATATAAACATTACAATTTTTATAAATTATACAAAATAAAATAAAAACAAATAACCCTCATTAGAAATAATGGATGAGTGTACCAATAAAACATTTTTAGTGCTAACAGAAACATTTATTAGCCACCATGATTTTTGGTTCCCATGAATAGAACTACAATGGAAGTATTTAACTAGGTTGTAGATATTATTTACCCACATGAATTTTCATAGCATCCCAATGAAAATATTGTGGGGTCTTTACTTTCCCACTAAAAATCCTTTCCCACTATTTTAACCATCTTCAGCTTCTAGCCTAAAAAAATAATATGTTGGGTGTAAATAAACATATTTAAACTTAGAATATGAAAATTAATTAGGATAGATAAATCAAGATTTATGATTAATTTCAAACACTGCACTATCATGATTGTTGTGCATGAAAGGTTCAAAAAAGAATCTATTATTGAAAAATCATTAACTAATCTTGAATATTTACTTCGTATTCTCACTTCTCCATCCATACATAGTCATGTTGTTATTGGAATTAAATAAGATTAATCAACTTTCTATGTATTATTTTCAAACCATACCCTACAATATATAGAATCTAACATTCCAACGAGGTTTATAGCTAAAACTCTATTACATTACTCTTGATAAAATGAAATGAGTTTGGTATATAATCTCTTTGTAGAGATAAATGTAATATAACATGCATAAATTAGGATGGAAGTACCTAAATTCATTTAAGATGTGAATACCCAAACCCTAGTAACCTAGAGTCAGTGGTTACTTTATTAAAATGGCACATGATACAATCTATTTCATCCCTATGGTCTGAATAGTTTAGTAGTCTTGGAAAAAAAGATTCATACTTGAGTATAGTAATATATTTGAAAAAAATAAATCAAAACACAGTGAAAGTAATAATTTTGTATCCTTGAACTCATTCAAAGATTACTTCTTCATATCCTGGTGGAAAGTAACAAAATAAGTGTGATATTAGATGGTTGGTAAGGTTAATTTACTATAGAAAATATCAAGAATCATTAAGTCTTAAACAATATAGAAGAGTAAATACTAGAAAACTCATTCCATTTAATCAATCACTTAAGCCTAAAAAATATTATGACATGATTTTATGTTGATAAAATAATTCCATATAAATAATCACATGATATTAAAGAAAATACATGGATAATATCAACCAAGTAATCTCATTGATTTCAATAAATAAATTCTCATTTAATGAAATGGTTAATTTTAGACATCATGATCTAAGACATCATTATATCTATTCCATCTTGACCTTTTGCGAAGACAATTTAAAACAATGGGTAAATACCAATTTAATGACAACTTTATAATTTCTATCATGAGACATGTTGATGTATTAATGGGATATATAATTCAGGGCCCCACCCAACACTTCATGTCGAATTAATTCTTCATATATCTAATGATCAATTTTAATTCATAAATATTATACCTTATTAATAAATATCCATATTGAGTTAAAGAATATTTTTTTTAATAATTCCCATGTTAATCAAATATTTTTTATGGTAAGTCAAAGTATTTATAAATGATTTATGTTTTAGGAAATACACATATCCCCGATAAATAATATGGATATTTAAGGGATATGTAATGTACATTGATCACAAGAAAGTGAATGTTGCAAGGGAAGGTTATTGAATAAAAAAATAATCAAAGAAGTGAATTTCAATAATTTACCTGCTCAAAATGAAGATAAAGCATATATAGAAAGAATTAGGATGGTATAATTACAATATATCCCTACTATATTATTTGTAAAATAAATGTTAACTGTCATTTATGAAAAAAATACCATAAAAATATTTTTAAAAAATGTATTGAGGAAAATATCTTTTTAACAATGATAATATCTTTTAAAAACTAAACATTTAAAAAAAATATTAGGAAACACATTAAATTTTAAAACAATCATGGAATCATATTAAGTAATCTTAAAAGTTATGAGTGATAATTATGATAATAATGTTCTATTCATAACAAGTATATTAGAATAAATATTCCTTTAACATTTTTTTTAAAAAGTCAAAAAGTACATCGTTTGAAAAATGGTAGAAAAATTACATTTAATTTTAAAAATAAAATAAAATCATGGGTAAAAATGAATTTAAACAATCATAGGATAATATTAAAATTGTCCTTGAAAACATTTTTATAAAACATGGATTTGGAAGAAAAATAATTTTCATTTAAAGAAAAAAAAGTCAAATTTGCATGAAAATATTTTCTCAATAATTTTAATTAAAAAAGAGTGGGAAATTTTACTATAACTTGAAAAAATCCTAAATAAATAGTGAAAAAGAAAAATAAAGGAATTTATTATACAATGATAAAATAATTTTCTTCTTTGGAAATTCAAACATAAACAATCCAAATTAAAATGATATTTAAGCATAAACACTTATTGATTTGGTAACTTTTGATTCATAACCACTATGAAAGAAATAAATTAAGATAAAAAGATAAATATTGTGAATATAAATAAATTCATGATATAAAATATAAAAGGGGTAGTGGATACAACTAATATAAATAAATAGGTGCATACTAACATATACGTCTCAGTGGTACAAAAAATGAGATGAAATTCCTTTCAAAGACCACACTGTTGAAGAGAGGATTACTTAATGAATTGGTCATATGTATAAAATGTAAATCCACATAAAAAATTCCAAGAAAAACATAAAATAATCAAAATAAATTACACACATAATCTTATAAAATAAAAGATAATAAATTACTAATATAAACCAATGAAAATAAATTGAGTTATGAAACACTTACCACTAGGAAACTTTCATGTCAAATCCCATTGGATGAAATAATTAAAATTGAAACATAAAATAACATGAATTATGAAGGATTCATGATGTTACTTGTAAAATAGGTAGTATATACACCATATAAATGAAATTAAGTACATAACATTAAAATATGACTCAATGAAGGTAAAATGGGATGAATTTCTTTACCTCATGTTTCCCTTTAGTTAAAAACACATTAAAATATATTATAAGGGTTTTATGAATGTTATTAATTTATACCAGACCCATTTTCATATTTTTAATATCATATATAAACCTCTTATGGCATCTTATAACCTGTTTGTTAAAAAAATTTCTTTATTACCATTGTTTCGAGTGTTAACTGCTTTATTTTCCCATACATGTTTTGTTATGGATATTCTAGTTCTTGGGAATAGGATTTATATCCACTATATCCAAAATTTTATTAATTTTAAAAATATCATATTTTTTCACTGGAAAAAAATTTAGAATCATTATTTATATTTGGACATTGAAAATGAATCGCATCAATTCGTAGAGACGGTTGACAATACGTACTCACGAGTTAAGATGTCATTCCATTAATGGGTGTAAGGGAAAGGAAGTGGTTGATATATTAATTTTATATAATTAATACCATGTCATATATATCATATATATTCATTTTTTTGTCATTATGGTTATCCATTTGAGTCAATGATGGGAAAAAATTACATTCATTCGTGAGGTGGTAGTCCACCGTACACACGAGCGATGGATTTTATTCCCATTTGACGGAGTAGAAGATGGATAAATATTATGAAATAAATATAATAAAATATTATTATATGAAATATACTAATTTTATTACATTGTAATTTTTAATTAATAATTGAAGTTGGTAAAATAATAAGTAAAATAGAAAGAGCTTAGTAAAGATGATTACCTTCGCTTAGAAAAACCACATTTGGATCTCTTATTAAGGAACCTTGGGATGGTGTTTAGAAATAAATCAGCTCTACAATATGTATAAGAATATTTGGGATATATTTTGGTAGTATTTTTCTTTGAAATAAAGCTCGAGAGGAGTAAAGAAGTAAGGATAGGGGGTTCCCTTTTTTAATTGATGAGGAGTGACATTTTTGTAAATACCCAAAATTATTGAATAATGGGATGTCACTCTCACTCCAAGTTCTTCAAAAATTGATAAATAATGTAGTTTAGGAAATTTAAATTTAAACCAAACCTAGAAAAACATTTTTTAAAAATTTTATTATGTTATCCTCTTAGTTTTCTTGCTTTTACCATTTTCCCCCATGATTATTAGTTTTTTATTTACTTAGGTAATTTATCCTTTAAGCCTAAAAATAAATCAGAATTATAAGATAACATGGATCCATTGAATGTAAATATAAAATTCTATTTATAAAAATATTCCATGTGATTGGAAATTTAATTTTATCATGACCGCATGTAACCCTTAAAACCCCGTTTACACTTAGTAAGAATAAATAAATTTTACTCTCTTTACTAATAATAATGAACTAAAATTTAGTTATAAATATTATATAATATTAATTATTATGATTCTAAATATTTAAAATATTTACTTAAAATAAATTTAAATTTTTTCTAGAATTTAATTTAAAATTAAACCTATACATATGATTAAAATGCGGTTTTCCAAAGATTTTTTTTCTCCAATAAAAAAATATTACATCAAAAATAAAAATTAAACTGACAAAATTACATAAAATAGATTAATTATAATATAAATGAACTAAATGTTCTTATAATACAATTTTAAGATGAAATTTATCTCCATAAAGTATTTAAATGAAGAGGTAGGTTTGAGTTGAAATCCGTATTTTCACTATTCATCGAAAAAATAAAATTTTCAATAAATTATCAGTAATTCACTCTGATATTATTTTGATATTTTTTTTGAAAATGAATTAATTTTTTCAAATAAACTTTATGAAAGTGTAAAAAAATAATTTTAAAATAAGTGCACAAAATGTGATGAAATCACCTTTTAGAAAAATACTGTTTTTAAGAATAAAACTAGATTTATTCTTATCCCATTCCTAAAAATATTAGATGAATGATAAAACAATTTGATTGAATATATAATACATAAATTTATTTAAAATCATTCACCGATAGTGACTAATTTAATTTATTAAGATAAAAATACACTCGTTTAAAAACATTTTTTGAAAAAAATATGACCTTTTCTTTCAAATTATTTTTAATTTTTTTTAATAATTAATAAGTAATGAATATATTATATACATGTGTAATCCATATGATTTAAATAATTTAGTTATTTATATTCATACCCACCAATTGATATGCTAGGATATTATGGTATACTATATTACGGTCCATTTAGACTCAGGGTTTCATGTACCAAAAACCATTAAAGAGGTTAAACTTATTTAAAATAAATATAATCTAAAATAACAGGGTGTATGATTATTAACACCTTTAATAAATTATGTCCTTTCAATTTTGACTTACACTTAGAAAGATAGTGTTTCAAATTTGAAAATACCCTTATTGAAAACCCACATCGTAAAATGTGTTAATAATTATTCTTCTTGATAAGAGAAAAAGTTGAGTAAAAATGTCATCTTGAATGAAACAAAAATTGGTTTCCATGTATGAAAATATTAGTGGGAATTGAAATTCAGTGTGTTTAATTTTTTTAAAGGTATATAACAGTAATTTTTTTATCCTAATTTCTTTAAATGTACCTCAATTTGATGCATAATCAGGTCAAAGAAGTATCAGGTGCGTCTGATGCTCATTCATAACCCGAAGCCCCAAAATGGGAAGAAATGACTCGGCACGGCTGGTAAAAATGGTGCCATCCAACTTGCATAATATCCTTAAACCATACGGTAGTAGATAGAGGGGACCTGGGGGACCTAAGGTTTGAATGAAACTGTGAGATCCAGGGCGCACAACTATGCAAACCATCTCCATATTTTGATAGAGAGGTTTTTCAGGGTTTTCACACAGTTAGATTAACAATGAACCAAACTGTGTGAGGTTCCCCTTTGAAGCCATTAATGGTACATGTTTTTCAAATGGTTTAGTCAACTGTGCAGCCAAAACATACAATGATATTTTGAGGATGAAATTCTCATTTCCTCCTATTAAATGATTTTACCAAATTTATTTCCTCCTCCTCTATTTTCTAGTGGACTCTTATCCTCCTCCCGCACATGAATCGCCTCATATCTCTCCCCCTAGGATTTAAGTCTCCTTCTCCATATAGACTATGTTTGGATCACTCTTAAAAATAAGAGGAATCTAGAGGTAATCACTTCAATACTCTTGGTTCTTTTTAAAGATATTCATCCAATCTATTGTGCTATTAGTGTGAAATATTATTTTTCTTTTTTTTTTCATATCATATTATGGGTTTATATATTATTCACAACCTATATTGAATCAATGGATAAGACTGGAAGAGGGATGGTCTCTAAGGATAAGGTAGGTATCTTTGTATCCTTCATTTTGTTTAATTACATTTTATAAATTGTGTCATTGTTCTGTGAGTTGGAACTTTCTTGAGTCACCTATAAATGGTCAATTATACTAAATTGATAGTTTTCCCATGCCTTGGTGACCTGATATAGTATAGAATAAACCTCATGGGATGATCACCTTGAGTTGTGATATCCAATGATTGGGATTTACTTTTTAACCTTAATTTACCCTTTTCCTTTGATGGTCAAAAATACCATGAGAATGATGATTTATAAATAACCCCCTTAAATTTATTAGATACATTGTTTACGGTGATAAGCTAATTGATAATCCTTTACACCCCATGATACACATGAATGGTTGAGCTAATTGAATTTTCCAAGTTCATAATGAATTATTTCGTACGTCTTAAGTGGTTTGGTCTTGAACCTCATCCTATAGATGGACTGTGTATATGGAAATTCTTTGACTAATATGACTACTAATGTTATAAGGCTTGAACCAATGAAATGGACCATCTTTCTTAACATGATATATGTGTTTTTTGATTGTTTAATGGTTTCGCCTTAGTGTTGAGGGTGAAAAAATGGGTTCCTACTTAAGGTCCCCTTGGACGGACTCTCATGACCATTATGTTAGAATTATTAATTCTCTGTAGAAATTTGGGGGGAAATGCTAGTTATTATGAGGATAGGCTCACCAAGCGTTATGTCTGTTTTTACCTCCAGACGAGTGACAAATGTTTCCTAAAGGAGACCCCATGGGTGGGTTCGATGGAATGATTTATTGTACCATTCCATGAGATATACTTAGTCCCCTATGTATGATACTAGGTACAAAGTTAAGGGTTTGTTAGTACTTTAATTTTTCACACCATTACTTGAGTGACAAGTGATACTTAATCCTTGGGTCACCATGGATAGACTCTTGGCATTGGTCATGTGATAGACCCCTTGAGCGATACTTGGAAAGACTCTCCAGATTTCCATGGATTTTCTTTGGGTGTCTCTCTATATTTTATAACAACGGTTTTAAAATTGAATTAAATAAAATTTAAATGAATTATTTCAAAATGAGAATTGATCCCTCAATTTTGAAGAAATTGGGACACGACCTCGAAGGATAATCACAAGATTTGGAATAATATAACTCTTATAACTCATTCCACTTACTTTACCTTTGGAGGATCCTTTGGTTCTGAATCATTGTATTAGGCTGAAGCAGGTAAATTGGATGGGTCTCCATGAGGAACCCTGTCCAATGTATTTTTTTATTTAATTTTGTTTTCATTTAAATTGTTATAGAACACTACTTATATTATATTGCACAAAATGGACTCTTATAAACACCATGGGTGTTCGCATAATGAGATAGTATCTCAAACCCTTCTCAGGAACCTTTGGTACCTGAGTATATTTGATGGTTGCAAGTATAGAGAAAGGGAAGAAATCATCTTTTAATGTTTCATTTACATTATAATGATGAAGTACGGAGTAGAAGACTGAGTCTAAACTTGGGGTAGTATCATAGAAGTTTTTGGATTTTTTGTATATTTTTTAGAATGGTTTATATTTTTGTATCAATTACCCTTAAATTTTGATTTTTGTATAGTTACAGTACTATTATCATAATATTTTACATTTTTTTATTCAGTTTGCGCTTGTTGTTGTTTTATCTTGAATGTTTAATTGTTATTATCTCCAATGATATATACTGTTCCCCCTGTTTTTATTGTTTCATATTCTAGACACACACACACACACACATATATTTTTCTAAACTCTATTCAATTAGGGCATAGTCTCCCTATAGATATACCCAACCCCCCTACTAGTTGACACCCTCTGGCATTCGGTGAGGTGCACATGAGGTCTTGTGGCCAACCGTATCATGACATCACTGAGTGGAATCAATGGTGGGATGCTAAAAAGTTGTATTAGTGCAATTTTTACATTTTTATTACTATTTGGATTTATATTAGATAATAGGAATGTTGGAATTTTGCGATAAGCCTGTTCCTGGGAGTAGCTACCCCACATAAATGGGAAAACCAAATTACCTTGGATGGGGAATTGTTGTAATTGCTTGTTCTTGTTATGGTTTCACAACATTTTATCATTGGGTGAAACACTTGTTTTGTGATTTTATTAATGTTTTTAATATTTTAATGGGTATTTTTGGACTTGTTATAATGATACGAAGAAATACTAAAAGCATGCATCATACCATCCACCATAGGAATTAAAATTCCATGCATTATTCAATACCATGCCTACTTTCTGCATGCATTTTTTGTTTTTCATGTGATTTCTATCATGACATGATTATTATTCCTTGATGTTCTTGATATTTACATATGTTTTAATGTGCTGATATTCTATTACAGGACATAGAAAACAAAATTGGCACTTAAATCTCTTTCCATAACCTAATAGTTTTTGCTGGAATAGTTTAAATTAGAATCCTTAAGTAGCTAATTATGCCATGTCGATCCTTGCACTATTGATCACAAGGGATGGAACATTTTGTTGTTAGGATTAAATAGACACCACCATCTAGTTTAAAAGGTTTATGGGACCTTATAAATTAGACATAGAAAACCATTTAATTGAAACTCTAAAAAAATAATATTAATACATATATACATTAAAATGATCCTCAAAAATGAAATTGACCCCCTTGTATGAGGAACATGAGAGTATAGCCTGACCCAAACTCAGTATTAAGATATAGTATATATCTCCATTGATCCTTCCAATGATCATTCGTTTCACCCAGGACTAGATCCTGGAGTAGGCTAGGGGTTTTACGTTCTTATTAGCAACCATGTACCTGTCATTCATTACTATTTTCACTATATGTTATAAATCTTATCTGAGGTATACGCTTGGAATTGTAGACCTATGACATCATGATGAACTCATGCTGTATTAAAATAATGTGGAGATGAGCATACTCCTAAGGTAGTGTTACCTGATCCACCCATGACACATCTTATAATACCACATAAGGAAACTCCTCTAGATATTCCACTAGGTGTTGATGCTGATTTCTGGGAAAACTTCTTACACTTTATGAAATTAGTTTAGGGTGTACCCCGACCTTCCCATTCTATTAAAAATATGACCCAAAAGTTCCATCTATAGCATAATCCCACTTTCTCAAGGCATGGTATACATTAGGATATTGAGTCTTGGTTAGAGGCTATGTTTTCAATCATAAATTACATCAAGATGCCTTTATAGTGGAGGGCCAAGCTTGTGACCTATATGTTATGAAACTTTGGTGGGATGTTCTAACTCAGGTTGGTTGAAATCAGGGTATGGTTTGGATGGAAATCCAAAAAAACATATTTTTTTACTAATTTCATCATAACTTGAGAATGGATAGAGTTCAATAATTCATGAACCTTGAGAAAGGTGACATTTCAGTGATGGAATACTCAGCTTAATTAGATGAATTATAGCTCTTCACACCAACCTTGAATGATGAGGAGCTAAATACTATGATTCAATTAAAAGATATGATTTCTTATGCCATTATCTCACAGGTGAACATCTTTAGGCTTACCATTATTTTATATATAGTTAACTAGACCCTCATAACTGATCAGAACATGAGGTAACTATGAAATGCGATGTTTCATGTTCATTTTCTAGTAACAGTAGTTTCTTATCCAGTAGTAGGAAGTGATTCTTAGTGGGTACAGATGAGGGGGGGGGGGTACCATCTAGGTGTCATGAACTGACATCCTTATATTATTTCACTAGTATGGTAGTCTATACCATAAATCCCCAGTGTATGAGGAACTCGATCGAGTGTCGATCTTGTGTCAATATAGGTCACCTTCCATGCTTCTGTCGATCCTTTACTCCAGTGGTAAGTGAACAAGGTTCTATGCCAGAAGCACCTTTAGGTGTTGTATTGGTAAAAATTTTACAGGAAAGATTATGGTCATTTACATGCCCTTTAGGCTGAGATAGTGGTTGTGGATGAGGCCATCAAGCTTTGAAATTTCAGCATCAGTAGTAGACCAGCTCAGTTTACTCAGGCCGGATTTTAGGGCCACAGTTTGGGCCACACTTTGTAGTGAAACCTATTCTAGAGGGGAATAATTTAGGGCCATCAAAAATTAGAGTTACTATTATGTTAGCCTCTACCCTAGTATCCTTCTTATTTGATACATGTTCACAACACTCCTTTCTATTTTCTACAACTGTGGGAAGTATGGGACTAGTGATTGAGTACTTCAGTGGTTTTATGAACCTTGACATGCCCTTAGGAGTTCAGAAAGATGGTATATTCCGGTGCAATAAATTAACACTTGAAATATGTGCGTATGGTTTTTTTGTGGAGTTTATTAATCCTCAATATGACCAACTTCGATGTCATTGTTGTAGTGGAATGTTTTGTGCCTTATCAAGACTAGGTGGATTGCAATCACTGATGTCTATCTTTCACATCACCCAAGGGTAACATGTATATCCATAAGAGAGAATAGAATCCTGATAAAGAAAAATTGTTTTGAATATTTTATTGATAATAAATGAAAAATTTCCTTAAATTGTGTTTAATATGTTTATTTATAAAATATTTTGGATTAGATCATTCATTTGAAAATTTGATGAAAATTCAAGTTTTCCCCTTTAAAAATTAACTTTAATATTTCATACATAAATTATTTTATTTGAATTATTTGAACATAACATTTTGTAACTATGGTCCTGACTATATTTTAGTTAACTTTATTTCAAAACATATGAGCTAGATTGTGCATTTGATTTGACTTAATGGGTTAGGATGTCAAATTTGGGTTGGGCTCTCCAGATTGGAAATACATTCTCTATTTGGGAAATAACTTCTTCATACGTGGTTAGATTAGTCCCAAATAATTATAAGAGGTCGAGGACCAATTTTCTTTGAAATCATCCAATGGTAAGGATAGATGGATTATGCATTTTGGAGGTCAAATAGGCTGCAAGTTGGATTAATTTATTTGGTATAATTTACCCATTCACACTTAAAACCTCTTTAAACCTATCCTCCACTGCACTCTATAAATTGGTATTTATATCATTTGTAAGGGTTGATACATGCATTACGAGATTTAAGGAAGAGGATAATTGGTTTCACTCAAATTATACAACCATTGTAAGAGGGGTAGCTCTTGATGTAAGGATACCCTCATCGAAGCCTTCTTCTTCTTCTTCATGTTTCAATGTTTGAATTTTCATAATAAACTTATTTATTATTATTTTATTTACTATATTTTATTCTATTTTGTTGAAATTTATTCTTCTCTTAATATTTCTAAATGGTTTTGAATCAAGAGTAGAAATGAGATTGGGTTCTACCCAATCTTAACCCTTCAAATGAAAAACGTTTCTATGATAACTACACTACCCATGGAAGATTAGTTTTTTAGTAGTTGATTTACCACTATCCTTATTCATTAATTTAGTTTGAATCAACGAGAGATTGTAATTTATATAATATGATCTATTAATTTGGTTTTTTATTTAAAAGAAACTAAGCATGCAATTGGATAATTAACACAAAACAAGCGAGGTCGGGAATTGTGTGAATTGTGAGACCAATCCTTAATCGGTAATACAAAACCACACATGATCAATTTTTAGTATTCAAATATTATCCATAAACACAATTAATCCTAATTTGTAGAGAGTAAATGTGCCTTAATTTACCACTGACCATAAAATAACCTTAGAACAACAATCAAAGCGAGGTGCTATGATTGCATGTTTTGAAGTTATCCTAGAGATAAATTCACATAATCTTTGTGGTAAAGTTTATTCTCATAGGGTTTAGTGTAACACCCCAAGATTTCATAGTATGTTATATCTTCAAAGTAATTCAATAACTTGTGCCACACAAAAAAATTAGTTCGAGAGCACCACAACATACCAAACTATGCATTAAAAAAGTAGTTATGAATAATATTAACTGAATTTTGAATCTTATATACTCTATATAATTATAACACCCTTATTATGTGTTTCTTAGACATAATATAAGAAACAATTTAATTTTTCAGATAAAGGAAGTATTTTTCAAAAATGAAATTTTACTGCCTTTTAATGGAGAACCCTTTTCAAAACCGATATTTGACACTTTTATATATTCAATTTAATGAAATTAAATTATTCTTTAGAAGTGGGACATAAAAATTTAGTTTGGATAAATTTTTTCTACTTTTCTGAAAAATTTCATATTTTGATGAATAATGAAAAATACTAATTTTAAATTGAAAACAAAATTTTTAATCAAAATAATTTGTACTGTAAAATTATGAATTTTAATGGTTTGTAAGTATAATTATATTATATTTTTATCATTTAATACATTTTATGTCATTATAAGTAATTTCAAATTTAAATTTGATAAAAACACATGTAAATCTTTTGATAGTTTTTACTTTTAAAAAACCCTCTTTTTGGTTTTTGAAAATGAGAATTAATTTTAAATTAATTAATGCAACTTATATGTTTTAAATTTTCTAAAATAGAATTATTTCTTTTCAATTCATAATATAAAAATTATCTTAGGGTGAATGTTTAGAATTTTTCTAAAAACATTCAAAATTTGATGAATAGTGAAAACACAATGTTATTATTTAAAAACAAATTTTTATTTAAATAATTATTTATTTTAAATAAATTTATTTTAAGTCGAAATATATACATAATTCTTATATAAGTTAAATGTAATTCATTGGAGTCATTTTATAATAAAATTAGATGTATAAATTTTTGTTGAACTTTTTACCATCTTTTACCCATATTCTAGATGCATTTGAAAATTTGCATAAAACATAATTTTACCGCTTCTGTGAGTTAAATTTAAAAAAACCCTAGAGGCATAATTAATATAATTAAATAAAATGTGGTTCAACAAGATGAAAATAATTTATAGTGAATAGTAACTTTTGACTTTTATTTACCACGGTTAAAAGTAAATAGGGTAATTAAAGGTAAAAATGATATTATAATTACCATAACACATGTCCTAATTCTATTGGATAAATGTATTTCGACCAAAAACAAACATAGGAATAAAATATGATCCTTTAGGTCCACTTATATTAGATTAGGACATTTAGTATTATTTTATTTAAAGATGAGTTAAAAGTGTTAAATTCATTATTTAATAACTGAACCGCTTTTAATATAGAGTTAAACATAAGATAAATTCGACTATTAATATTCATTAGAAATAAAAAAATATTTCCTACATAATGGTATTTTATTTATAATTTTTATACATTAAATAATTAAATTTATTTATGATAAAATGATGATGGAGTAATTACTTTATTAATGAAAGAATCAAATAAATGGTATTATAAATATTTAAATAAATATGATTTCAATGTTTATATGACATGAATGAATTGTATAGGTGAATATGACATGTTATAGTTGATTAAATGTATATTTTTCAAAGTAATCAAGTTTTTATGCCTTAAAAAAAAACAAAATACTAAATAGTGTCAAAATTAACATAAATTAATTTTTAAAACAAATACTATATTATTGGTTGATATAATATTCTTAAAAATATATGGTTCGTCCAAAGGCCTTAAATAATATTATATATGTTATTAATTAACCACTTGATGTTCTATTTGCAGTTTTTAGTATGTTTATTGACCATATAGTGCAAGAATACAAGAAGACACGGTAAAAGTTAAACTATTTAACTAAGAGTTAAATCTAAAAGATAAGGTTAAAATGGTAACCTAAACTTGTCAAAAAACAATTTTTTGAGAGAATTTAGACCCATAACCACTTAAGGATCTAAATAAATTCATTTTGATCAATTATAAACCGAATATGATTTTATAATAAAATAATACTTTAATCTTTTCCTAGAGCGACCCTCACCCCAGTTATCAAAGGGAACTTCCCCTTCTCTCAAAATCACACCTCCAATGCCATTTTTCTCAGCCAAACCCTACCCAAATATCCTCCCAAAATCCATCACATAAACTTATATTCCTTACATTGATCGTAAAGATAGCTTATAGATCCCTTTTGATTAGCTCAAAAGGAAACACCTGAAGAAGAGGTAATAATTTCACCAACATCTTTCAAGTTCTTTTCTTCTTCCACTCCCCCTTTCTTTGTTATTTCCATAAAAAAATAATAAATCCATTACCTTATACATTATGTGATGTTATTATAAATATGGTACAACCATATTCATTATTATATCCACCTTATTAATGAAAAAGTCTCCATATGTGTGTACGTACGACTTACCATCTCCACGTCGTGGTGTAGTTTGTTATTCAAACACTTCATTATTTAGATGTGTATAATAATGAGTATAACTAATTTAAATGAAAAATATAACATGTTAATGATTCTATATATATGATATACCATCACATTACATACAATTTCACCATCAATATAATGGTATTGTCGCTCGTTCATACGTACGGATTACCGTCTCCACGACGCGATGAGATTCATTTCCACTTTCACCAATCAACGATGATTATAAAAATATATATTATTAATAAATATTTAATATATGTAATAATAATGCCACCGGATATATATATATATATATATATATGTACAAATATCTTATTCACTTATTTCTGTTCAATACGATATGAAAATGGAAAAAACATTTATGCGTATGTACGACCAACCATATTCTTAAACAGTGTTTTCAATTTCATATATCTATCTATTATACATATTTATATTAATAATATATATGATATATAAATCATGTTTTATATTCTGGAATTATCTAAATCACAATCTAAATTATACAATCAAGAATAACAAGTTAAAACACGTACGATAAAGAAAGTGATTATTACCCGAAATGTTAATTTAAAATGGAAATCATTATTAAATTGGTAGTGTAAAGTCATAAATGAATCATTTATGATTTAATAAATATTAAGATGGTTTTGGTATAATTTAATAACATACTATGGTTATTATACATAAGGTTAAAATTACCCTCGACCAAAGAAAAGAGCAAGGTAATGGTTATTTTCTCAATATAATTATTATCCGACAATGTTTATGTATAAGTATTTATTGAGACATATTTATAATCGATACCCATATTTCAAAAAAAAATTCAAAAGAAATATTTTATGGTTTTCTGGGATTGTATATTTAACTAGATCATCATTTTAAATGTTTTAAAGATTTATCTTTTTAAATCCTTTTAATTAATGTCCATGTTTTCCAAACGATTTTAAGGATTTATATATATGAACATGAATGTTTTGAAATGATAATTCCATTGAAAAGTTTCAAAGTGGTATGGGACACATTGATTCAAAAATATCTTTTAAATTACTTCATTTATAAATTTGTTACTTTAAATGATTTAAAAAAAATGATATTTCTCACAAAAAGTTTTACTGATCATTTTCAACTATACCAGCATCCTTTACTGGATATTATTCTTAATTGAGGTTGATTTATTATAATACAATATTCCATATTATATTTAATGAGTTATGATATGTTTGACTATGAATGTTCTATTTTTATACCATTCATGGTTTATGGTAAATGTATTGACATTTCATATGCTAGTTTTAATACGAATATTTATTTTATGTTTAAAATTTTTCATATAAGGAATGCAGTGGACTTAGTAAGTGACGGGTGGAGCTCGCTATAGTTCCTCAATGCATCGGTAGGTATCATGAGACAAACTAGTTTATTTGAACAAGGCCCTGACAAAAATTTTATTTGTAGTCATGGCACGAGGCCTTGACTATGTGGTAATGATGTCCAGTGTTAGGCATTCCTTTGTTATAAAAATAGTTATTACATGTGATTATTAAACTAGTAGAATATTCATGTTCATGTTTATATGGTGATGTTTGATTTATTTTTTCTATATTATATCTTGATTATGTTTAAAAATTATATTCTTTTTATTACACATCTTTCCTTAAATGTTTATAGATTCCGCTAAATTATTTTCCCTTACTGAGCATCTGAGCTCACCCCTTTATTATATTTTATTTTCCCAGGATTCCAAGAAGTGTATTATGATTGATATCCATGGTTAAACTAAAGGGAATAATGTCATTCTCAAAGAACTTTATATGTTGTGTTTTATGTTTGAAATTTTAATGTAAAGTTAATGTATGTAATCTATTTTCCAAGACTGCTAAACTGATCCATCCTTCGGGACTTGATTCCTTGTAATCATGATAATGTCTTAAATTAATGCACCGACTTTTGGTAACTGGGGTCGGGGAGTTAAAATTTGTATCAAAGGAAGTTTAGAAATAACCTTGGAAACTAGATTTAGAAATTTTTTGATTACATAACATTAGCCTAAGATAGAATTTGAGGATTAGAGTAGATGAACATACTAGAATTTTGGTACTCTAGAGATTTTGTGAATTTTTCAAGCAATACATCACTTTCTAGATACGAGCAGGTAGAGGAAGATCTGGAAAATATGTACCTAAGAGATAAAACTATGACAAGTAGTTTTGGGATTGACTTGTGGTATCATGGTACACGACAATGGGCCATGCTGCAATCTTGGAAACGACACACTCGGGGGATATGCTTAGGATAATTCACATTTTCATTACAAGCCACTAAGAAGGATTTTAGAGTAAATACATCTTCAAAGAAATTTTTTTTATAATAGATTATATGCATAATATTTTCAATTTATATTATGTATTTTACAAGTTTTGAATTATGCACTATGATTCCTAAAACTAACCTAGTGTATTCCATTGTTTATAAATGGCACCCAATATATGGAATGAGAACTCTAGCAATACGCATGATCGAAAGAGTAAGAAGGATCATATATTTCATGGAATTATGACTACATTTAGAAAAGAAAAAGTCTCCCACATATTATCATGATATGAAGAAATTGTATCATGTGTTAATAAGATAAGAAAAGAATTTTCCGAGTCCAATGGATTCGAAGGGAAGGTAGAGAAGAAAAGGATGGTAGAGAGAAAGATGGATAAAGGGAATAAGGGAAAGAAGTATTTTCCCATATGTGATAACTATGGAAAGAATCACATTGGAAAATGATTGAAGGGAATGGGAGTTGTTATAAGTGTAGAGAAAAAGGACACTGAGTACGTTATTGCAATGGTAAGAAAAATGTTTCAAATGTACAATTGTTCATCTACATAGAGTTGGGACCCTATGTGAATTAATGTCTAAATCATCAGAGTATACCCAAAATGATGCTTTTGGATATTAATAAAGTTATGATACTACCGAATAATAAGAGGAATGATTAGAGTTCTTATGTTGTTATTAAAATATTGTGTCATTTGAGTATTGTACTATTTAATTAAGGACTTGAGATTGTGTGGAACCAAGAAAAGTGACTAAATAGCAAGTGAATTTTTTTTGGAAAATATATGATTAAACCATAATATGGTTTTGACACTAAGGTTGTGATTTTTGAATAATATATGATTGATTTGGATAAATTATATTTCATATTATTGACTACATTGAATCTAATTAATTAATTGTATATTCCATCATTGTTGGAGTTTACAACATTTTTAGATAGAAGGAGTATATCTAGTATTCTATAAAGAATAAGGGAGCATGAATGTAATCAATAAGGTTTTATGGTAATTTAGGGTGTCACAATGTTTTAAAAGAATACATCATGATGGTATTCACATGTTATTACATGGAAAAAAGGATATTCATTGTGTTTACATTCCTTATAAATTTTGGACTGTGAGTTTAGAAAGAATTATTTTGGATAAGTCTAAAGGTCGGAATCGATTAAGTTTGACATTGGATACTATTGTAAAAGTTAAATCATTTCTCGAGATTATTTTTGGATTGTCATAAAAAGGACAACCCAGAGGTCGGGAGACAACCCGTTGTGTCTGGAAAGGCCACGAGACCTGAACCCGCAACCGAAGGGTGATAAGAGTAAATCACCTACCATTAGCCAAAGTGATGTCCTGGTTTTTATAATGTAGTTTTTTTTAAAAAAATTCTAACCAATTAATTATAAATTCATTATTTTTGAAACCCCATATGATTAGGATAAATAAAATATTTTTGAATTCTATTATTTTTTAGAGTGAAAGATGATTTTGTTGTATGAATTAGTTGAAGGATGAAACTATACTTATCATGCATATATATATATATATTCTCTAATTCTATGAAGAAATTAATTCATAATCTTTAGGGAAGAGATATCAAAACCAAAAATGTGTTATCCGAATACGTTATGTTTTGTTGAACTGATGATATTTTAAATCATCATAGATCGATGGCTTTGAGGCCCTCAATTGTACACTTGTTTGAGATTGATGACCTCAATCAATCCCGATAAATATATAAATTTTCCTCCAATTATGTGTCTCTAATATCCACCAATTTTCTCCAAATAAAGATCATAACTTGGTGGTGTATTTTTCATTTCTCTTTCCTTCTTATTAAGACTAAATTTCATTAACCCAATTTCCGATGTGGGTTTTCCACAAAAGTATTTTTCTAATTTTAACCTTTTATTTTCAAAGAAAAATTTAAAATAGCAAGGAATAAATTTATTAAATGATGGGTGAATGTAACACCCCAATATTTCATAGTATGTTATCTCTCCAAAGTAATTCAATCACTTGCGCTACACACAACAACGAGTTCGATCACACCACAACTTATGAAACTAGCCGTTCAAAAGGATGTTATGAATATTATTATCCAAATTTGAATCTTATATGCTATATATAATTTCAACACCCATATTATATTTTTATTATACATAATATAAGGACAAATTCCATTTTTTAGATAATGGAAGTATTTTTAAAAAATGAAATTTTACCACCTTTTAATGGAGAAACCATTTTAAAACCAATATTTGACGCTTTTATATATTCAATTTAATGAAATTAATTTCTTCTTTATAAGTGGGACATAAAAATTTAGTTGGGATATATTTGTGGTACTTTTCTGATAACTTTCATATTTTTATGAATAGTGAAAAATACTAAATTTTAATTGACAATAACTTTTTTAATCGAAATAATTTATAATGTTAAATTATGAATTTGAATGGTTTGAAGTATAATTATATTATATTTCTATCATTTAATACAATTTAGGTCATTATAATTGATTTAATATTTAAATTTGACATAAATACATGTCAATCTTTTGATAGTTTTTACTTTTAAAAAACCCGCTTTTTAGTTTTGACAATGACAATTTATTTTAAATTAATCAATTCAACTAATATGTTTTCAATTTGGTAAAATAGAATTCATTTTTGAAATCATGATATCAAAATTATCTTAGGGTAAATTTTTTGTATTTTTCTGAAAGTATTCAAATTTGGATGAATAGTGAAAACACTGCATTATTGTTTAAAACTGACTTTTTATTTAAATAATTATTTACTTAATATAAATTTATTTTAATTAAAAAAATATATAATACCTATATAAGTTTAATATAATTCATTGGAGTCATTTAATAATAAAATTAGATGTATAAATTTTTATTGAACTTTTTATTGTCTTTTACCCACCTTTTAGGAGAATTTGTAAATTTACATAAATATTAATTTTTCGACTTATGTGAATTTAATTTAAAAAATCCAAGAAATATGTTTGATATCAGTAAGTAAAATTTGGTTCAATAAAATGAAAATAATTTTTTTTGTGAATAGCGACTTTTGACTTTTATTTACCGTAGTTTAATGTAAATATTTTAATTAAAGGTAAACATGATATTATAATTACCCTAACACATGTCCAAATTCTTTTGTATAAGTTTATTTCAACCAAAATAAACCATAAGAATAAAATATGACACTTTAGGTCCACTTGTATTAAATTATGACATTTATTATTATTGTATTTAAAGAAGATTTAACAGTGTTAAATTCATTTTTTAATAACTAAACCATTTTTCATATATGGTTACACATAAAAATAAATAGACTATAGATATTAATTAGAAATATAAAAATATTTTATACCTAATTTTATTTTATTTATAATTTTTAGACATTAAATAATTAAATTTATTAATGACACAATGATGATGCAGTAATTACCTTATTAATGAAAGAATAAAATAAATGGAATTATAAATATTAAAATAAATATAATTTTAATGTTTTTAAGGCATAAAAGAATATTTTAGGTGCATATGACATGTTAGGATTGATTTAATGTATATTTTTAAATGCAATGAAGTTGTTATGATTTTCACGGAAACAAAATACCAAATAATGTCAAAATTGACATAAATTAGTTTTTACAACAAATACTTTATTATTGGTGGATATAATATTCCTAAAAATCTAAGGATTGGCCAAATGGATTAAATAATATTATATATGTCATTATTGAACCAATTTAGGTTCTCTTGGAAGTTTATAGTATGTTTATTAACCATATAGTGTAAGAATACAAAAAGACACATTAAAAGTTAAACTATTTAACTAAGAGTTAAATCTAAAAGATAAGGTTAAAATGGTAACCCAATCCTTTCTAAAACCAATTGGTGGAGAGGATTTCGACCCATAACCACCTAAGTCTTGAAATAAATTCATTTAGAGCCATTATAAACCGAATATTATTGTATAATAAATTAACATTTTAATCTTTTCCTAAAGTGGCTCTCACCCCACTTATAAAAGGGGACTTCCCATACTCTCAAAATCACACCTCCAAAGACATTTGGATAAGACAAAACCTTCCCAAATATCCTCCAAACTTCCCTAAAATCACCCTGTATTAATTAATTTTATCAAAACTCTAACCTATGGATCCCTTTTGGTCAACTCAAAAGGAAACACATGAAGAAGAGGTAATAATTGTTGGAGTTGGTGGCCTAAAACCAACTACTTTGTACTTTATTAATTAATAAAAGCCTTATCACATATTGATTATTATTATGAATGACAATGCATGTGATAATGTCCTAAGGATAACTATTTCATTAAAGGGTCATAACGGATCCCTACTATGATGAGAACCTGGAAGTGCCATAACACTATTCTTGAATATATGTTCTATGGCTGGATGATATTATTTGAGGGACACAATTAATACAGGACATTAGGGGTGAGGACTCATAAAACTTTGAGGCACCATATCATGGTGTGCGCCCTTGGTAATATCCAAGAGGATATTATGAGAACGAGACCTTCCAGTAGGAAATCCACATTTCATAGTGTCATAGGATGTTCATATCTGCGGACGTGTCTATTGATCCTTAGAATTTAAGATTATTATTAATGGGTATTACAACTCACGTACTTAGATGTATTGGCGAAAGATGTGATGACACACTGTTTACAGTGAGGTAGGATACGTTGGGTGCGTCATGAGTAATACTTCATTAATTGATAATACAAGGAAGGATTTGTCTCATCTGTTCCATAACAGAAGTAGATATCTCAGGATATTTTATGGAATTGATATAGCCTAAATAAATCCATGTCCATGGTAATGTATGGGAGAGTTCAATTCCAGAAAGTCAAAGAAATAATAATCTAGCACGTGGGTAGATGACACTAGCATGAAACCCACTTGATTCGAGATATCGTGATAAAGGGATTATAATACACGGTAAGCATTCTTATTAGGCGAAACTTCATTGTGGCATTAAATTCTTTCTTTATGTGTGCCTTGGCATATTTCTAGATGCTAAACTTGGACTTTAGGAAGTCTCCTCCTAATGCCACTGAAAAAGGGGCCTATAGGGTCACACACTAAGCGTGTCCATGTATCTCAGTTAAATATTAATTTAACAAGTTAAATAAATATTATTCCTGACTGTGGTTTAATAATTATTTAAGGATGTCTAATTGCATTTATTTTGACACTAGTTATTCGAGATAATATATTGTGGGCAAAATAATACATTTATTAGCGAGTAATGAAGTTAAATTTTTTTAAGAAATAAATAGCCCTTACTCAAGGACTAATAAATGTGGTGGAGGAAATAAAGGAAAGTGGAAAATAAAAGTACACAATGTGTATATTAAATATACATTCCATGTAGTTTTATGGAAAACGAGTACACACTGTGTATTAATGATTATACACTGTGTAGTTTTTCTAGTCGGGATTTTGAGGATATAATATTGTTTTATTAAATGATATTTATTATAATCAGCATGGGTGCATGTCAAGGAATTAATAATTCGACATGGGGGTTTTCAATAAGAGTTAATAAAATAAATAAAATGCGTAACACATTTATTTATTGTCATAACTCTATAAACTCAAACCCAATAATAAATTCCTCACAACCCCAACACTTTTACACAAGAGAATCATTGTGCACAACAATTCTGGAGAATTATTTCAAGGCCTAAAGAACTCCTTCCTCCAAGAATGGTCTCAAGACTGAGAGACCAAGGTGATCGAAGGCGGACATCACAAGAGAAGGTTCTTCCATGCTAGCACACGGAGATCCCTTCGACGAAGTCTAGAGATATGTGGAACATGTGTGGATCACCGCTAGAGGAATCCTACACATGGATTATACAATTCAATGATGGATCACAGGATCGTGACTGGAGACATCAAGAAAGAAAGAATTCCACCAAGGCAATTCTTGTGAATTAATTAAATTAATTATAACCAACATATAATGATCCTATCTCTATGGTTTCGGGATTCCCTCTTATGTTTTTCTTTCCTTGTTCTATTCTGAATATTCAGCGTTTTACATCATGACAGATCTTGTATTGAACACTGTTTAACGTTAAAAGTAAAGTTGGGAAAACCCCCCAACGTGCTTCCGATACACCCGAAACCTACAAGTGGTATCAGAGTGGTCATATCATTGATTATAATTATTTAGTTTTTTGTTGATGTTTTACGCATTTAATAATTTAGTTGT
This sequence comes from Viscum album, assembly GCA_963277665.1. Lineage (NCBI taxonomy): Eukaryota > Viridiplantae > Streptophyta > Magnoliopsida > Santalales > Viscaceae > Viscum > Viscum album. The sequence continues at coordinate 1,024,581,693 of OY728147.1, read as the reverse complement.
TTCAATTCAAGTTTAATCATTCTGGAATTATGAATCTCGAGATATGTTTCTTCTCCCTCGTTTCTCGTTCACCTCACAGAAACAAAATTTTCTTTTAATTTTGATTAAAATAAAATAGAGGAACTCATCCAGAGGAGCTAAACGTTGCTGGACGTAAAACACCAAAATACAAGGTGTGTATTCGGAAGTACACGCCGTGTAGTCTAGGTTCAATGAATTGAATGATCTGCCAAATCAGGCCATGTATTGGAGTATACCTATGTCATTTATGACACCGTGTGTTAACCCGGAAAAAGTGGCACATGATTTTTGGATTACACACTGTGTCGTCCAACTGAACACGGTGTGTAGTCCCTTCGAGTTCGGGTTGGACCGTGTACCCCGTACACGACTTTCTTGGCTGGAAACTATGTAACGTGGAAACTACACTGCGTGTGTCCCACAGAACATGCCGTGTACTCTGAAAATTTCCTAAGTACATTAACACGCCCTGTCCCCTAGTGTGTACTTCGGATGGATGATGAAGAAAATTACACACCGTGTAGTCGGAACTACATGCCGTGTACTCACCCAAATTATGCAGATTTATTAAAATTTATTATTATATTATACAAACCTTTGAGATGTGTACCATGGTGCAGGTGTAAAGATGAGGTGCAACACGTGATAGGTTTTTTATATATATGTGTTTAATTTAACATCTGTGTAATGAATGATAATTCACTGGGTTGCCTCCAAGGTACAAGTTACGTACAAGGATAATTTTAAATGAATTTATTTGTTTAAAATTATGATGGATGAGAATCTCAAGGAAGTTCAGAAAAGTGTTTAAGATAAAGGATTGATTAATTAAAGATAATTAATTGATTTGAGCGTGATTTATCTTAAACAAGAACGATTAAATAATTGAATGCTAGTTTTATTTATGCATAAATATCATTTCATGTATGGATGATCATGAGATATACCGAGACATTTTTATGTGAATGTTTTATTTTAATTAATTTATTTAAATTAAATTTGTTGGCCTGTGAGCCATCTCCTCATTAATATGTAGGGCTTGCATGACCAATGATTCTTTTATGTAAAAACCCCTTTTTACCCTTCACCTTCATGTGAGATAAATTCATATGTAATGGATTAAGCTCCCAAGCTAGTGGAGGTGGATCAAGTCCGGAGCCAAGGTGAAACCAATCCAAGGAGATACAAAGGTGGACATGTGGAAAGCTGTAAACATGAACCCAAAAGGTTCAAGGTGTTTCTCCCCTAGGTCTTGGGTTATTTTATCAACCACTAGATAAACTAACCAGTAGAAAAATCTCATGATCATACCATTTATTTTATTTATTTCAGTTGCATGGTTTATTTATTGTGTGTGTGTTGTCATGATCACACAATTAATGAATTTAACTAGTAAGCAAGATGGAATTAAATAAAACCAGATTATACATAAATATTATCTTAGACATGGTTAATCACTTAAGTATATCCCACTTAATATTAACAAGCATGTAATAAAATATTATAAATTGGAAATTTATGTATAAGGATAAAATCCCTCAAAAGAAATATTAAGATAGTATATCCTTCCATAATCATGGTTAGAATCGAACCATAGTTCAAAGTGCTTGACCAACCCTAGTTGGGGTGCTTTCAATTATTGGGGAATTCTAATTCAAGGTTTTGGGTTGACTTGACTTGGTTCGCATCAAGGGTTGACTGCCACAACAGGACTTGGTGTGACCAAGAGGCAAAGGTTGAGGAAATCCAATATAAAAGGATTTCAGGATTGGGGAGTCCACTTAGCGGATCAAGGAGCTGCGAGTTAATGCAGTTGTCATTTGGAATGCCTACCTAAAACCTTTAAAATTACTTGACCAACCCTAGTTGGGGTAATGAGAAGGGAAATATGGATCCTTGCCACTATAATATTCAGGCAACAGAATATTCTGAAGTCAAAGGTGAGGGATATTGGATTTCGATAAAATAGTGGGAGACTAATAAGTATTAATTTATTTATTTGTCTCAGTTTTGTAATAAAGTACTAAACAATTTCTCATCTTAATTTGTAGAAAAAACAATAAAATGACTTCAAACATATCATTTTAAACTATATTCGAGAAGGAAAACCTTCTCACCGGCACCAATTTCCAAGAGTGGCAGAGGCGTTTACGCACCATCCTTCACCATGAAAGGAAATTGTTTGTGCTGGAAGAGCCTATTCCAGTTGCGCCTGGGAAAGAGGCCAGTGATGAGGAATTATCTCTCTATATGAAACACATGGATGATGACACATATGTCTAGTGTTTCATGCTAATGGCCATGACCTATGAGCTCTTGAAGCAACATGAACAGATGGACGCGTATAGCAGGATGTATCACCTTAAGGATCTCTTCCATGAGAAGACGATACAAGAGAGGTATGAGATCTCCAATTAATTTTTTACAACTAAGTTTGGAGTGTCTGTGCCAACTGGGCCTCATGTAGTCAAGCTTATTGGCTACATTGAAAAGCTTATTGGCTACATTGAAAGCCTAAACATCTTAGGGATTAAATTCCCGGATGAGTTGCGTATAGATCTCATCCTATTATCATTACCAAGACCTTCTCTAGATTTATTGTCAACTACAACATGAGAAACAATGAGAAGAGTCTATAGGAACTTCTGACCTTGATTCACCAGGTAGATAAGGACATGAGGTGTGACAAACTTGCAGTCCTTATGGTGAATAGGAAAAGGAAGGACAAGGTAAAGGGACCAAAGACTTATAAACGGTCTGAAGCCCCTAAGAACCGTCATTCCAAGAAGGGGAAGATCCAGAGGTAGGGCAAGGAACGGGAGGCGGTGTGTTTTGCATGTGGTAAGCAAGGCCACCGGAAGAGGAACTGCACCCAGAAGTGTGGAGACGCTAAAGGTCCATTCGTTATCGAGTGTAATATTTCTATTTCTACACATTGGGTATTAGATACAGCTTGTGGGGCTCAAATATGTATTCAAATATAGGAACCAAGTATATTTAGAAATATTTCTAAAGGAGAGGTGGATCTTCGAGATGGAAATGGTGCAAGTCCGGTGTAACATCCCAGTTCCAGAAGCCACCCAAAGGCGCCCCGTACCCGGTTGGTCACATGGCCTCAAGCACATTTCCCCAAATGCCAGAGGCTACCAACTAGCAGCGAGGGACTTGGGCGTGATAGTGGGGAAACTATGCCCTCATTGGTAGAGTACACAGCGGAAGAGAAAAACAAATAACAACAGTAGCAGAAATAGTAGACATCCATACAAGAGTAAAAGATAACAGTGGAAGACTAACAAATAAAAAACTGGAGAAAAAATATATGTAAATGATGCATGATACATATATGTCAAGGAAAACATCCAAAAAAGTTAGAATGCTGAATAAAATGCTAAGACAAAGTACAAAAGAAAAATAGATGAGCGACTCCTCATCATCACAATCCTCGGCTTGGTCCCATGCTCTCCAGCTCCAGTGCAATCAAGATCCTGAAGTAGAAGGGCACTTGCCCTTATCTATACCTGCAATAATATAGTCTGTTTGGGCCCAAAATCATGACCCAAATAGGGTGTGAGACAAAGTCCCAATAGGAAACCACCCAAAGACATGTACTTAATAGTCAGTGAATACATGGCAGTAATAAAACAGGAAGCAGTAAACAGGAAAGCACACAACAACTACAATCCACAGTTCTAACAGATAAAGCACATAAGAAACAGCAACTCGAGCAAGTAAAACAAAAACTTAACCACTAGGTAGTTATCACAGGCTAACCCCTAAGGTTCAACCTACGAGTACTAGCAACCCTCTGGGAGGCACACACAGTCTCACCCCTCTGGTTCAGCTATAGAATTAATAGACTCTCTGGGGAAGCACTCACCGTCAATTCCCCCTATAGTCTTGTATCGTACTAAAGGCTCTATGGGGAACCACTCAATGTCTATTCTCCCTGTGGCCCTCATTGAGGATCTACATACTCTCTGAGGAAGCACTCAACTTCAATTTCCCCTGTGGTCTCACATCATAAAATAAGGACACTCTAGAGAAGCCCTTCCGTCCATTCTCCCTATGGTCCACTACACTAGGTTCTCACATCCCTATGTATAACAAGCATTCATAGCACGCGTATCGGCCCAAGTAAACCTCAAGAACTACTTGGCTATCATTCTAAGGCACAACAACATAACAGTACAATAGTTCCACTATCCTACAACTATGCATGGCAACTGGAAAAACGCCTAATAAGCAAAATATGCAAGACAAAGCACAAGAACTGTAACATCCCAGGTAAATAAAGAATAAAACATTTTCATATGTATTAATATTTACAAAGTAAATATTAATTTTACTTTAAAGGGGTTTCTATGTTCGATAGTATACCTGATACGCAACAAAGAGTTTCTTTGAAATCATACGTTGCACACTAGTAATAAAATAATATTATTTTAAATGGTAGTTAACACGTAGCCGTTGTATTTGAGGGAATGAATAGAAATAACTAAAATATGATTATATATGTTTTTTAAATGTTTTTACATTTATCCAATATAAGATAAAGGCGTAAAATACGAAAAGAATTCAATTTTAGGCATATATACTCTAATTTTCACTAAAGGTCCACTTATATCCTTTTGATGACGAACCATCATTAAATATAGTATTGGTCACTCATATACATTCTATGGGACCAAATAAAATTCTTCTTTAGAACCGGGACATCAAAATCTACTTTGTGTAAATTTTTGGTATTTTTCCGATAAAGTTCATTTTTTAATGAATAGTGAAAAATGTTGTATTTTAATTCAAAACCACTTTTTAATATAATTTAATTATATGATTATATTATATTTTTAATTGTTTTTAAAGTTCAATTATAATATATTTTTACCATTAAATCCAATAGTGGTTTTTGGAATTAATTTCACTTTGAAATTGGACTTAAACTAGTGTCAATCTTTTGATACTTATGTTTTCATAAAAACACGCTATTTGCTATGACAGGGGGAATTAATTATTAAATTAATTAATGAAACTTATATGTTTTTAATTTTATAAAATAGACATCATTTTTGAATTCGGAATATCAAATATAGCTTAGGGTTAATATTTGGTATTTTTCTGAAAAACTTCAATTTTTGATGAATAGTGAAACCACTAAGTGGTACTTAAAAAACTGATTTTTTCGTTTAAATGAAATTTTACTACCTCTGTGTTTTAAATTTAAAAAGTCCGACATACATGGTTGTCATTAGGAAGTAAAATGTGGTTCAATGGGATTAAAATAATTTTTTTGGTGAATAGTAACTTTTAAGTTTTTAATCGCGATTAGAGGTAATTAGTGCAATTTAAGGTAAAAATAATGTTTTAATAATATGAAATGACCTATAAACATGTCCTAACCTTATTTTATGTTTCATGGATGACCAAGACAATCCATGGGTTAACTTGGGGACCCCATGGAGCCACTTTGGTAGGAAAATGACATTAAAAACTTTTTATTTAAAGTTAAAATTAAAATGTCAAAAACATGAGTTGTTTTACTAAAAAAAATTTAAATGGGGTTATAAAAGTCATATTTTTGACTATAAATATTCATTATAAATATAAAAATATTTCTTACATCATGATATTTTTCTTATAATTTTTATACATTAAATAAATTAAATTATTTATGACACTATGATGATGCAACGATTACCTCATTATTTGACGATTTAAATAAAATGAAAAGATAATGTAAAATCTAAGACATAAAATTATCAAAAACCTATTGGATGGGTTTATTTCAAAATCTTATCACCTTATCCTCGAAATATATAATTTTGGGACCTTTAAAATCCGAAAATCATTTTATAATAAAGTAAACTTTTATAACTTTCCAAGAGTGCCCCTCCTCTCCTCTTATAAAAGGCCCCCACCTCTATCACCTTACCCACACCTCTAAAGCATTTGGCTCGGCCAACCCCTGCCCATTTTGTCTCTCCAAATCCCTATCTTACTCCTAGAATCCTCACTTTGGTCAGAAGTCATTCCAAGGAAGCCTTTGAGCTCAAATTAAAAAGAGTTACCCGATTTAAAGGTAGTGTCTTCTCTTATGTTCTTATGTTTTATTTTGCTTCTCCAACCCCCAAAACTATTTTTATTCCTTTACTTTGTAACAAAAACAGTATATTCAATATACTCAGATGTTTTTTTATGAGAATTATTAGAGCTACACCTACACAAACCTTCGTCTAATGGTTAAAGAACATAATGTTTCTGTGGTTGGCGATTTTCTGTCTCACGAAACGATGATTGTTCAATCTTCTTTTAACACCTTTTCATGGTGGCCATTAAGATTTCACTATATTTATATATGATATATAATATGTTTATGTTTTACTTAAGCTTATGTATTTTTCATTTATGGAATACCTTTATGGTTTCCATTATGGGTAAACGTGATATCTTTATTTTAGGAAGTGCGGACTACCGCCCCCTCAAAGTGATTTGATTCATTAATACCATATGTGGTACATATAAAGGATAGATTTAATGATATTATATATCATATTATACTGGAATTATAATATACCTTTATATAATTATTATTTCTTTCCATTAAAGTATGAGATATAAATGAAAGTAGTGTTCATGCATACGTACGGCTTACCGTCTCCATGAACGATGCATTTCATTTCTTATCCTCAAATGTAATGTACTCTTATAAGTACATATATATAATGGATATATATGAATTACGTTACATAAAAATGATTAATATAATTCTGGAATTAAAATATACATATCTCTCATTTAGTTTTAATTCCATTAATATGACATAGAAATGAAAGTAGCATTCATGTGTACGTACGGCTTACCGTCTCCAGGAACGGTGCATTTCATTTCATACCTCTAAATGATTATGTAATATTATAAATTAATGTATATAATTGATATATATGATATATATGTCATCTACATCAGGAATATCATTCTTGAGATAATGGATATTTGACTACGTGAACAACTTGTAAATATAAGAAGTTCACTTTTGACTCAAGTACCAAAATATCTACAAAACGACCGTTATTAACTTAAATAACTAAATAATGTTCATAACATGGTAATAAGTGATATAAAAGGAACAATGAACTTGAAAAAGGTTCTTAAGAAAGTAGAAATTTACTCAAGTTTATTATTCAGGACATTAAAAAATGATCGAGTCAAGTCGGACCCGAGGTAAGGGACTTCGTCTCAATCTCCTTTCATTGAGGCATATTTTGTTCTAATACAAGGCTTTATTTTATACGGTGTATAAAACCCTTTTAATTTTAATTTTATACAAAAGGAATCTTTTTCTACGAAGTGTTTTACCAAACGACAAAAAGGAATGTTTTTTTTAACGTACGCGGTGACAACGACCTTTTCCGCCGTCACGGGTATTATTTGGTCTTTGGCTTCCTCAACAAGCCGTATTGTTTTTAAAATGAAATAAATACCATATACTCTTTTATGTATTTTGGTATTGAAAATCGTTTTTATAATGGATTTTTTATGTCAATATATTTAAGTGATATATTGTGATCAAAGCGTGGAAATGTTTTCTTTCCATTATATTTGTTTTATGTCTTATGATTTTATAATGGTACTTGGACATTTGATGGGTGGTTACGTGATAAACCATATGACGGGTGGTGCCATGAATACCAGGATGGGTGGTTATGTTATAACCTCCAATGCATTGGGTATGTAAGCCGGCTGTATGGTAATTCCATCAAGTGATATGTGTGGAAGTCGACTGTATGATTATTCCATTTAAGTATGTTTATGTCCCAAGTTACCATTATATGTTATGTGTTCTTTATATGGGTTTTATGGTAATCTTTTGGTTAAAAAAGGCTAAGTAATGATCTTTTATTCAGTGAAGAGTTTTTACTACTTCATAAAGGTGAAAGGTATTACTTTGATAAAGTATACATGGTTTGTTTGTTGTTTTGAAAAACTAACAGTTTTCATTCTTTTTGTATCCCTTACTGAGATTTTTATGCTCAACCCAAGTTTTTGAAATGTTTTTCATAGGTCAAGGGAAAGGTACATGATGTGATGATAGTGTCAAGGAAGTGTCAAGAAAGAATCCATGTTTTATTTTAAATATTATTCTGTTGATGGGAAAAATGAGTACTATCTTTTATGTAACTACTTTGTTTAAATGTGGAATGTAATTCATGTTTTATGATATAATTCTCTAAAACTCTAAACCCAAAAAGATCCTCAATGTGAATTATTCATTTAATTCAATATTAAGTAAGGTTTAAGGCATGAGGCCTTACATTTGGTATCAGAGGTCGGTTTAGACAACTTTAGGAGTTAGAAAATTGTTAAATTATAAATTAATTTATTGTATGACTGAAATGATATATAATTTAAAGATTACCATGTTGATTCACCTAAGATATTTCTGTGTTCAGAATGGTTTTTCGTAGAGGAAACAAGGCTGCTATGTTGGGACGACATCAAGAGGAAGACAACCTTCCAAATCAGCAACCTGAGATGGTCGGAATTAGAACTGAATAGTTTTTTGCAGTGATGGAATAGTTGACTTAGGATATAAATAGTGGTGGTATCCATGCATGAGATCAGACAGATCAACCACAGAAGAACATGTCAGTGGTGGAACATTTCATGAGGCAACAGCCCCCATCATTCAGAGGATCATCTGACCCTGTGGTAGCTGAACGGTGGATTAAAGAACTAGAGAAGACTTTTGATGTCATGGGGTGTTCAGAACATCAAAAGGTTAGTTTTTCTGTTTACCATTTTGAAGGTGAAGCAGATCAGTGGTGGTCGATGATGAAAAATATTAGGGATAGTGATGAGATTGATGATCTTCACTAGGACAAATTCAAAGGTATGTTTCTTGAGAAATATTTTCCCAAGGTGGTTCGTCTTAGGATGGAAGAACAATTTCTTAAATTGAGGCAGGAGTATGACTCAGTAGCTACTTATGTAGCAAAGTTCACTCGACTGGAAGGGTATGCTCCAAACTTCATACGAGATCTTGATAGTAAAATCAACTGTTTTTACTCAGGGTTAAATCCAAAGTATCTAAGGGAATTAGCTTCTAGTGAGTTCAAAAGTTATGAAAAACTTGTTTGATGTGCGGAGAGGGTGTAAATGGAGTTTGCTGATGATCAGGTGTTCTTTGACAAATAACAAAATAAGAGGTCCAGTTGGCAGGCAAAGGGGAAGAATTCATCAAAGAAGCAAGGAGGTAAGGAAAAAAAATATCCATCCTATGAGAAGTGTGGTAAAATGCATCCTGGAGAATGCTTATCCATGTCTGGAAAGTGCTTTCGGTGTGGTATGTCTGGTCATATTGCTCATAACTGTAAGGAAGATGATCAAGAAGGCAATGAAAAGTCAGCGATAAGATGTTTTAAGTGTAATGAAATGGGTCATTATGCAAATGAGTGTCTAACGAAGAACTCAACTGGGGGAAAGAAGCCGGACTACAAGCAGAAAGGGGTGGTGAAATCCTTTGCAACTACTTTAGCAGATGTTGGGCCATCAAATGAAGTAGTATCATGTACTTTTTTTTGTTTTTTCAGATTATGCCAGTGTGTTGTTTGATTCGGGGTCTACACATTCTTTCATCTCTGAAAACTTTTCTAGTAAAATGGGAATACCATCTCAAGAAATGACTCCTGAATTTGTGGTAAAAACACCTAGGGGAAATGTTGAGGAAAAAAGAATTTATAAGAATCTTCCTATCCTTATCTATGGAAAGAACCTACTTGAAAACCTTATTGTTTTACCTCTAGTAGAGTTTGATGTTATTTTTGGCATGGATTGGATTTCTCTTTATCATGCTAAGATTGACTGCAGATCTAAAATGGTTTATTTTTAGAAAGATTTTCAGTTTGTGTACAAGAATGAACCCTTGATTTTGATAACATATCAGGAAGTTGAGAAACTAGTAAAAGATGGAAATGAATGTTATCTTGCATATATCATTGAAAACAAGGGAGCTGTTCAGATTAATGATGTGCCAGTGGTAAATGAGTATCTTGATGTTTTTTCTGATGAGTTGTCTGGTATTATTCATGATCGTGAAGTTGAATTTACTGTTGAATTAGTTCATGATTCTAATCCAATTTCAAAACCCCCTTATCGAATGGCTCAATTTGAAATTTTAGAGTTAAAGAATCAATTGCAGGAGTTATTAGATATAGGTTTCATTCGACCTAACACATCACCATGGGGTGCCCCTGTCTTGTTTGTTAAAAAGAAAGATGCATTAATGAGACTTTGCATTTATTATAGAGCCTTGAATAATTTCACTATTAAGAAAAAGTATTCTTTGCCTCATATCAATGATTTGTTTGATCAGCTCCATGGAGCTCAATATTTTTCAAAGATTGACTTGAGGTCGGGGTACCATCAGTTGAAAGTAAAAGAAGAAGACGTTCCTAAGACTGCGTTCTATACTAGATATGACCATTATGAATTTGTAGTTATGCCTTTTGGGTTAACCAATGCACCTGTTGTATTCATGGACCTTATGAATAGAATTTTCCATGAGTTCTTGGATAAGTTTGTGGTTGTTTTCATCGATGATATTTTAGTGTTTCATAAAAGTAAAAGGAGCCTGAAAGTCATTTAAGGGTTATCTTGAAAAACTTAAAAGAAAAGAAACTGTATGGAAAATTTAGCAAGTGTGAGTTTTGGTTACAAAAAATTTCTTTCCTTGGTCACATTGTTTCAAAAAATGGCATAACTGTTGATCCTGCTAAAAAAAAAGTTATTGAAGAATGTCCAAGACCCACCAATGTAACTGAGATCCGTAGTTTTCTTAATTTGGAAGGTTACTACCGAAGTTTTGTTGAAAATTTTTCACTGTTATCTAGTCCATTGACTAAGCTAACTCGGAAGGGTGTTATTTTATCTGGACAAAAGAATGTGATGATTTTTTTCAGGAGTTGAAAAGAAGATTGGTGAATGCTCCAGTTTTGGCACTTCCTTCCAGGAATGGTGAGCTTGTTATATACAGTGATGCTTCTTTGAAGGGTCTTGGCTGTTTCCTTATGCAAAATGATAAGGTAATTGCATATGCTTCACGTTAGTTGAAAACTCATGAGGTAAATTACCCTACACATGATTTGGAATTATCTGCTGTTGTTTTCACTTTAAAAATTTGGAGGCATCATTTTTATGGAGTAAAGTGTGAAATATATACTGATCACAAAAGTTTAAAGTATATATTCACACAGAATGAATTGAACATGAGTTAGAGGAGATGGCTGGAATTAATCAAGGATTATGATTGTACAATTCATTACCATTCGGGAAAAGAAAATAAAGTGGATGATTATTTGAGACAAAAAAGTAATGATTCATTAACCATGCTACGTTTGGAATGAGATCCTTTGGTTTTTGATTTGATGAAATTTGGCATAGAAGTTGTTGGTGCAGGAAGTTCTTATATTTTGTTTCAGGTATCAGTGAGATCATCCCTATCAGACAGAATTAAGCAAGCGCAGAAGAAAGTTAGTGGGTTGCAGAAAAAGGTAGAGCTGGTTCAGAAGGGTAAGTTTCCTGAATTTAACATTGATAATGATTGTGTTTTGAGGTTTGGGAAGATATTATGTGTGCCTGGTGATTCACAGTTGAAGAATGAGTTGTTATGTGAGGCTCATAGTTCCCCGTTTTATGTTCATCCAGGCAGTACTAAGATGTATAGAGATCTTTGGGAGTATTACTGGTGGGACGGAAGGAAAAGAGATATTGCTGATTTTATTGTGAAGTGTTTGACTTGTCAGCAGGTTAATGCAGAGCGATAGTTACCGAAATGGATGCTTCAGCCTTTACCAGTGCTAGAGTGGAAATGGGAAAATATATCCATAGACTTTGTTGTGGTATTAATGAAGACATCTCGAGGTAATAATGAAATCTGTGTTATTGTTGATCGCTTGACTTAATATGCTAATTTCCTTCCTATTCGAGACACTTTATCTCTAGATCAACTTTCTCGATTGTATCTTGAAGATATATTCAGGTTGCATGGAGTTCCCCTATCCATTGTATCTGATCGCGATCCCAGGTATACATCTATCTTTTGGAAAGTCCTTCAGAAGTCGTTGGGTACTGAATTAAATTTTAGTACAACTTTTTATCCTCAATCAGATGGTCATTCAAAACGAACAATTCATACTTTGGAGGATATGCTACGTGCTTGTTCGATGAATTATCAGGGATGTTGGGACCAACATCTTTCTTTGGTTGAGTTTTCTTATAATAACAGTTTTCATTCTAGTATACAGATGGCTCCATTTGAGGCATTATATGGGAAGCGGTGTCGAACTCCATCTTTTTGGGATGAAGTGGGTGAAAGGAAGATGATGGGACCAGAATTGGTAGAAGAGATGGCAGAAAAAGTTCAGTTGATTCAGAAACACACGAGAACAACTCAGAGCAGGCAGAAGAGTTATGCGGATAACCGGGGGAAGGATCTATCTTTCGAGGTAGGTGATCATGTTTTTATCAAATTTTCACTGTGGAAAAGTGTGATGAAATTTGGTAATAAAGGAAAGCTGAGTCCAAGGTTCATTAGACCATATGAAATTCTGGAAAAAGTTGGATCAGTTGCTTACCGAGTGGCTTTACCTCCGAGTTTATCTCAGGTACACAATGTTTTTCATGCTTCGATGTTGAGAAAGTATATGCCAGATCCATCTCATGTTTTGAGCCTAGAGGTAGTTCAGTTGGAAGAGAATCTCTCTTATGAAGAAAAAAGAGTCCAGATTCTTAACCATAGAGAGAATGTTTTGCGGAATAAGGTAATTCATCAGGTAAAGGTTTTGTGAAAAAACCATATTATTGAAGTGGCAACGTGGAAATCTGAAAATTCTATGAGGGATAAATACCCCCACTTATTTTGATAAGTGAATAAAATTGTGAGGACACAATTCCCAAAAGGGGGGAAGGATGTAACATCCCAGGTAAATAAAGAATAAAACATTTTCATATGTATTAATATTTACGAATTAAATATTAATTTTACTTTAAAAGGGTTTCTATGTTCGATAGCGTACCCGATACGCAACAAAGAGTTTCTTTGAAATCTTACGTTGCACACTAGTAATAAAACAATATTATTTTAAACGGTAGTTAACATGTAGCCGTTGTATTGGCGGGAATGAATATAAATAACTAAAATATGATTATATATGTTTTTTAAATGTTTTTACATTTATCCAATCAAAGATAAAGGCTTAAAATACGAAAAGAATTCAATTTTAGGCATATATACTCTAATTTTCACTAAAGGTCCACTTATCACCTTTTGATGACGAACCATCATTAAATATAGTTTTGGTCACTATTATACATTATATTGGACCAAATAAAATTCTTCTTTAGAATTGGGACATCAAAATCTACTTTGTGTAAATTTTTGGTATTTTTCCGATAAAGTTCATTTTTAATGAATAGTGAAAAATGTTGTATTTTAATTCAAAACCTCTTTTTAATATAATTTATTTATATGATTAGATTATCTTTTGAATTGGGTTTAAAGTGAAATTATAATATATTTTTACCATTTAATCCAATAGTGGTTGTTGGAATTAATTTCACTTTGAAATTGGACTTAAACTCGTGTCAATCTTTTGATACTTATTGTTTCATAAAAATATGATATTTTCTCTGACAACGGGAATTAATTATTAAGTTAATTAATGAAACTTATATATTTTTAATTTTATAAAATAGACATCATTTTTGAATTCGGAATATCAAATATATCTTAGGGTTATTTTTGGTATTTTTCTGAAAAATTAAATTTTTGATGAATAGTGAAACCACTAAGTGGTACTTAAAAAACTAATTTTTTCTTTTAAATGATATATTACCACCTCTGTGTTTTGAATTTTAAAAATCCTACATACAAGGTTGTCATTAGGATGTAAAATGTGGTTCAATGGGATTAAAATAATTTTTTTAGGTGAATAGTAACTTTTAAGTTTTTAATCGCGATTAGAGGTAATTAGTATAATTTAAGGTAAAAATAATGTTTTAATAATATGGAATGACCTAGACACATGTCCTAACCTTATTATATATGTCATGGACGACCATTAAAATCCATGGGTCAACTTGGGGACCCCATGGAGCCACATTGGTAGGAAAATGACATTAAAAACTTTTTATTTAAAGTTAAAATTAAAATGTCACAAACATGAGTTGTTTTACTAAATTTTTTATTAATGGGTATATACAAGTCATATTTTTTACTTTAAATATTCATTAGAAAGATAAAAAGATTAAATACATCATGATATTTTTTTATAATTTTTAGACATTATATAAATTAAATTATTTTGACACCATGATGATGCAACGATTACCTCATTATTTAACGATTTAAATAAAATGAAAAGATAATGTAAAATATAAGACCTAAACTTGTCAAAAACCTATTTTATGGGTTGATTTAGAACTCTTATCACCTTATACTCGAAATATATAATTTTGGGTCCTTTAAAATCCTAAAATCATTTTATAATAAAGTAAACTTTTATAACTTTCCAAGAGTGCCCCTTGTCTCCTCTTATAAAAGGCCCCCACCTCTACCACCTTACCCACACCTCTCAAGCTATTGGCTCGGCCAAAACCTACCCATTTTGTCTCTCCACATCCCTCTCTTACTCCTATAAGCCTCACTTTGGGCAGAAGTCTTTCCAAGGAAGCCTTTGAGCTCAAATTAAAAAGAGTTACCCGATTTAAAGGTAGTGTCTTCTCTTGTGTTCTTATGTATTATTTTGCTTCTCCAACCCCCTAAACTCTTTTTATTCCATTATTTTGTAACAAAAATATTATATTAAATATACTAGGTTTTTTTATAATAAGTATTAGAGCTACACTTACACAAACCTTCGTCTAATGGTTAAATAACATACTGTTTCTGTGGTTGGCGATTTTCTGCCTCACGAAACGATGATTGTTCAATCTTCTTTTAACACCTTTCATGGTGGCCATTAAGATTTCACTATATTTATATATGATATATAATATTTTTATGTTTTACTTAAGCTTCTGTATTTTTCATTTATGGCATACCTTTATGGTTTCCATTATGGGTAACGCGAAATCTTCATTTTAGTAAGTGCGGACTACCGCCCCCTCAAAGTGATTTGATTCGTTAATACCATATGTGGAACGTATAAAGGATAGATTTAATGATATTATATATGATATTATAATGGAATTATAATATACCTTTATATAATTATTATTTCCTTCCATTAAAGTATGAGATAGAAATGAAAGTAGCGTTCATGCGTACGTACGGCTTACCGTCTCCATGAACGGTGCATTTCATTTCTTATCACCAAATGTAATGTACTATTATAAGTACATATATATAATGGATATATATGATTTATGTTACATCTAAATGATGAATATAATTCTGGAATTAAAATATACATATCTCTCATTTAGTTTTAATTCCATTAATATGACATAGAAATGAAAGTAGTGTTCATGCGTACATACGGCTTACCATCTCCATGAACGGTGCATTTCATTTCTTACCTCTAAATGATTATGTAATAGTATAAATGCATATATATATATACTGTATATATATGATATATATGTAATCTACATCATGAATATCATTCTTGAGATAATGGATATTTGACTACGTGAACAACTTGTAAATATAAGAAGTTCACTTTTGGCTCAAGTACCAAATATCGAAAAAACGACCGTTATTAACTTAAATGACTCCATAATGTTCATAAAATGGTAATAAGTTATATAAAAGGAATAATGAACTTGAAAAAGGTTCTTAAGCAACTATAAATTAACTCAATTTTATTATTCAGGACATTAAAGAACGATCAAGTCAAGTCGGGCCTGTGGTAAGGGACTTCGTCTCAATCTCCTTTCATTGAGGCATATTCTATTCTAATACAAGGCTTTCTTTTATATGGTGTATAAACCCCTTTGAATTTTAATTTTATACAAAATGAATCTTTTTCTACGAAGTGTTTGACAAAACAAAAAAAGGAATGTTTCTTTTAACGTACGTTGTGACAATGACCTTTTCCACCGTCGTGAGTATTATTTGGTCTTTGGCTTCCTCAACCAGCCGTAATGTTTTTAAAATGAAATAAATACCATATACTCTTTTATGTATTTTGGTATTGAAATTTTTTTTTATAATGGATTTTTTATGTCAATATATTTAAGTGATATATTGTGATCAAAGTGTGTAAATGTTTTCTTTCCATTCTATTTGTCTTATGTCTTATGATTTTATAATGGTACTTGGACATTTGACAGGTGGTTACGTGATAAACCATATGAAGGGTGGTGCCGTGAATAACAGGACGGGTGGTTACGTTATTACCTCCAATGCATTGGTTATGGAAGCCGTCCGTATGGCTATTCCATTAAGTGATATGTGTGGAAGTCGACTGTATGGTTATTTCATTTAAGTATGTTTATGTCCCATGTTACCTTTATATGTTATGTGTTCTTTATATGGGTTTTATGGTAATATTTTGGTTACAAAAGGGTAAGTAATGATCTTTTATTCAGTGATGAGTTTTTACTACTTCATAAAGGTGAAAGTTATTACTTTGATAAAGTATACATGGTTTGTTTGTTGTTTTGAAAAACTAACAGTTTTCATTCTTTGTGTATCCCTTACTGAGATTTTTATGCTCATCCCAAGTTTTTGAAATGTTTTTCACAGTTCAACGGAGAGGTATATTATGTGATGATAGTGTCAAGTAAGTGTCAAGAAAAAATCCATGTTTTATTTTAAATATGATTCCATTGATTTGAAAAATGATTACTATCTTTTATGTGACCACTTTGTTTAAATGTGGAATGTAATGCATGTTTTATGATCTAATTCTCTAAAACTCTAAACCTGAAAAGATCCCCAATGTGAATTATTCATTTAATTCAATATTAAGTAAGGTTTAAGGCATGGGGCCTTACAAGAACACTGTATAAATTATTCAAATTTACAACCAATGATCTCCACTCAAGCAGTCAAGCAAAGCAGACAAACAACAGGGGCAAAAAAGGAAACCCACAATTCCCCGTTCAAGGGAATTGATGGAATTTGCAGAAAATATTCACAGATTTTATACAAAAAGGCACAAACCACCTACCTTGGTTCTAGGAGATCGATATACGCGAACCACGACGAATGATTCCCTTTAGAACATCGAAGATCTGAGAAAATGCCAAAAATGATCAACTCACAATAACTTGGAAATGAGGAGGAAACATCAAACAATGATAAAGTAGAAGAGAGAGCTTACCAAGGTGATCCCAATGCAATCGACGACGACTGGAATGGAGATCGTATGGAGTCTTGTGAATCCGGAGAAGAAACGCGGTCGTACGGATCGCTTTCGGACGAAGAACCTGGAGAAAGGGTGTGTTCTGTCCGTCAGGCGGTACCCCGGTGCATTTAATGAAAAAAAGAAAGTACACTGTGTATAATTCTTGAGTACATGGTGTGTAATCCATTTTTCCATACTCCGCTTTAGGTGGCCACCACATCGCCTCTACACACCGTGTGTGTGGCCCGGACACGGCCAACACACAACTTCGAGCAGCAAAGGAGTACACGGCGTGTACTCAGAAAGTACACAACATGTACTTCAAAAATTTCCAGAAATCCCATTTTTCTCAAAAACTCTAAAAAAAGAAAGGACATACCAGAAACGAAGATCCGGGTTCTTACAGCTGGCTACGTTGGCTATTGGCGATTACCACATCTCACTGCCGACTGGGATGATTTTGGTTTTACATAACTGTTATTATGTTCCTAGTGTTACCAAAAATATAATTTATGTATCTTGTTTGGATATGGAAGGATTGGTTTTCAAATTTGGAAATAAGGGTTGTCTCTTTTATAAGAACAATGTATGTTATTGTATTGCACATTTATATAATAGTTTGTATGTATTAAATTACGAAAAAAAAGTGTTGCAATCGATAACGAAACAAACTCACATGACTCATACATCACCCAGTTGTGGCATCATCGTCTCGGTCATGTGAACGAGAAATGCTTGACAAAGCTCTACCAAGATGGCTATTTAGACTCTATTGATGTAAAAACAGTTGATATATGTCAGGCTTGTTTAAAAGGAAAAATGAACATGCCTCCTTTTGGTGGACAGGGTGAAAGGGCCATAGAGTTTCTAGGATTGGTACACACAGATGTGTGTGGACCATTTCCAGTAGAAGATATAGGTGGATATTATTACTTCATTACTTTTACTGATTATTTGAGTAGATATGGCTATGTCTACTTAATGAGGTATAAGTCAGAGGACTTATAGAAATTTAAGGAATTCAAGATTGAAGTAGAGAATTAGCTTGGTATGATGATAAAGAAACTTCGATCGGATCGAGGTGGAGAGTATCTGAACGAAGAGTTCATCGATCTTCTAGGGGAGTCTGGGATTCTATCTCAGCTCACTCCTCCTTATACCCCACAGTGGAACGATGTTAGTGAAAGGAGGAACCACACCTTTTTGGACATGGTGATGTCGATGATGAGTCGTGCAGATCTTCCATTATCCTTTTGGGGATATACATTACAAACTGCAGCATACACATTAAACCGAGTACCAACTAAGGTGAAAATTAGAATTCCCTCCAATCTATGGAATGTAAAGAAACCCATTTTGTTGCACACACATGTATGGGGATGTGAGGCATTTGTTAAGGCCTCATCATGCAACAAACTAGCACCCCAGGTCATGAGGTGTATCTTTATATGATATCCCAAGGGAAAAAAGATATTACCTACATAACCTTTCAGACAAGAAAGTGACTATCACCAGACAATCCATATTTCTTGAGAGGGAGAAAATCCTCAAGAAGGATAGTGGGAAAAAGATTGACTTCGACGAAGTTGATGCTCAAGATACCCAGGAGTTAGTACAGGAACAAGTTCCATAGGTCCCTGTGGAAGATGTTCCAGAAACACAAGTACTACGTAGAAGCTCAAGAGAGGTAAGGGAACCAGAGAGATTTGGTTTCCTTGTCACTGAGGATGATGAATCATTATTACTGGACAATGATGAACCTATCTCCTACAAGGAAGTAGTAGAAAGCTCATAAGATGGAAGATGGCTAGAAGCTATGAATTCTGAGATAGATTCCATGTATCAGAACCAAGTCTGGGTTCTGGTCGATGAGCCAGTTGATGTAATGCCTGTTGGATGCAAATGGGTATTCAAGAGAAAACTGGACAAGGAAGGTAAAGTTAGCACCTATAAAGCAAGGCTAGTGGCTAAAGGGTTCAGACAACATCAAAGAATTGACTATGATGAAACCTTCTTGCCAGTTTCCGTGTTTAAATCCATAAGAATCATACTTTCCATAACAGCATACCATGACTATGAGGTTTGGAAGATGGATGTCAAAATAGTATTCCTTAATGGGAACCTTTAGGAATATGTCTATATGACACAACCAGAAGGGTTTGTGATACCAGGTGAAGCCAACCAGGTTTTCATGTTGCAAAAATCCATTTATGGATTAAAGCAAACATCCAGGTCATGGAAAATTCGATTTGATGAATCCATAAAGGAATTTGGGTTCATTAAGAATGGATGTGAGCCATGTGTTTACAAGCGGTTTAATGGGAATGCGATCTTTATCCTAGTAGTATATGTTGACGACATATTGCTTATTGGAAATGATGTACCAGTCTTGTAGTCAGTTAAAGAATAGTTGAAAAAGTGCTTCTCTATGAAGTACTTGGGTGAAGCAGCCTACATTATAGGGATCAAGATCATTCGTGATAGATCCAAGAGGCTGCTTGGACTAAGTCAGGGTACATACATTGACCAGATACTAATGATATATAGTATGGAACAATCCAAGAGGGGATAAGCTCCAGTGTCACATGGACTATATCTTTCTAAGAAAATGAGTCCTCAGACACAACAAGAGAAAGATAGAATGAATAAGATCCCATATGCTTCGGCTATAGGATCCATAATGTATTCCATGTTATGTACTAGGCTTGATGTTGCCTATACAATGCGCATGGTAGGCAGATATCAAGCAGATCCAAGAGAATAGCATTGGAGTGATGTTAAGACTATCCTTAAGTATCTGAGAATAACTAAGGATATGTTCCTAGTGTATGGAGGAGACAATGATCTTGTCATCAGAGGGTATGCTAATGCTGGTTTTCAGACAGATCAGAATGATTTGAAGTTTCAATCTGGATATGTTTTCTATCTCAATGGAGGAGTTGTGAGCTGGAAGAGTTCAAAGCAGCCAGTTTTCACCGATTCTATAGTGGGGTCTGAATATATAGAGGCTTCTGATGCAGCCAAATAAGACGTCTAGATTCGGAACTTTGTCAAGGATCTTGATGTGGTGCCTAGTAGTAAAGATCCCATTACATTGTATTGTGACAATACAACAGCAGTGACTCTTGCAAAAGAACCAAGGTCACATCAATGGACAAAACACATACTCCGAAAGTATCACCTCTTGAGGGATTTCTATCAAAGGGGTGAAGTTGTAGTGAGCAGAGTGTTCACGGAAGAGAAGGTGGTGGACCCCATGACTAAACGCCTATCTCAAAAGAAGCATGAATATCATGTGAGAGCTAGCGAGTTAAAGGTTTTTAGCAGTTGGATCTAGTCCAAGTGGGAGTCTGTTGGAGTTGGTGTCCTAGAACCAACTACATTGTATTTTATTCATTAATAAAAGCCTTATCACATCTTGATTGTTCTTCTACGTGAAAATGGATGTGATAATGTCCTAAGGATAGCTGTTGCATTAAAGGGTCATAGCAGATCCCTGCTATGATGAGAACCCGGAAGTGCCATAACACTGTTCTTGAATATATGTTCTATGGAAAGATGATATTATTTGAGGGACTCAAATAATACAGGCCATTATGGGTGAGGACTCATAAAACATTGAGGCACCATCTCATGGTTTGCGCCCTTGGTAATATCTAGGAGGATATTATGAGAATGAGAACTACCAGTAAGAAATCCACATTTCATAGTTTTATTGGATTTTCCTATCTGCGGACATGTGTATTGATCCTTAGACTTTAAGATTATTATTAATGGGTATTACAACTCACACAATTAGATGTATTGATGAAAAATGTGACGACACACTGTTTGCAGTGAGGTAGGATACGTTGTGTGCATCATGAGTAATACTGAATTAATAGATAATGCGAGAAAGGATTTTTCCCTTCTATTTCATAACGGAAGTAGATATCTTAGGCCCTTTGATGGAATTGATATAGCCTAAATAAATCCATGTCCATGTTAATGTATGGGCGAGGTCAATTCTAGAAAGTTAAAGAAAGAATAATCGAGCACATGGGTAGATGTCACTAGCATGAAACCCGCTTGATTCGAGATATCATGACAAAGGGATTATATTACAAGGTAAGTGTTCGTATTAAGTGACACGTCATTACGGAATTAACATCTTTCTCTATGGATGCCTTGGCATGTTTCTAGACGCTAACCTTAGAATTTAGGCAGGCTCTGCCTAATGCCATTGTGAAAGGGGCCTAGAGGGCCACACACTAAGTGTGTCCATGTATCTTAGTTAAATATTAATTTAACATGTTAAATAAATATTATTCCCGACTGTGGTTCAATAATTATTCAAGGATGTATGATTGCATTTACGTCGACACTAGTTATTTGAGAGAATATATTATGGGAGAAATAATACATTTATTAGTGAGTAATGCAATTAAATTTATTTACAAAATAAATATCCATTAATCAAGGACTAATAAATGTGGTGGAGGAAATAATGGAAAGTGTAAAATAAAATTACACAACGTGTATATTAAATATAAACGCCATGTAGTTTAATGGAAAATGAGTACACACCGTGTATTAATGATTAAACGCCGTGTAGTTTTTCCAGTCGGGATTTTGAGGATATAATATTATTTTATTAAATGATATTTATTATAATCAGCATGGCCACATTTCAAGGAATTAATAATTCGACATGGGGGTTTTCAATAAGAGTTAATGAAATAAATAAAACGCGTAAGGTGTTTATTTATTATCGTAACTCTATAACCTCAAACCCGATAATAAATATCCTCACAACCCCAACACTTTTCCACAAGAGAATCATTGTGCAAAACAATTTTGGAGAATTCTTTTAAGGCCGAAAGAACTCCTTCCTCCATGAACTCTCTCAAGACCGAGAGACGAAGGCGATCGAAGGAGGACATCGCAAGCGAAGGTTCTTCCGCGCTAGCACCCAGAGATTTCTTCAGCGACGTCTAGAGATACGTGGCACATGTGTGGATCACCACTAGAGGAATCCTACACATGGATTCTATGATGAAACGACGGATCACACGATCGTGATCGGAGACATCAATGAAGAAAGAACCCCACCAAGGTAATTCTTTTGAATTAATTAAATTAATTATAATCAACATATGATGATCCTATCTCTATTGATCCGAGATTACCTCTTATGTTTTTCATTTCTCATTCTATTATGAATATTCGGCATTTTACATCATGACAGTTCTCGGATTTAACATTGTTTAACATTATAATTAATGTTGGGCAAACCCCCCAACACGCTTCCGCTATGCCCAGAACCTAAAATAATTTCACCATAGTCTTTCAAGTTCTTTTCTTCTTCCACATCCTATTTATTTGTTATTTCCATACAAAAATAATAACTTCAGTACCGTCTACATTTTGTGATGTTATTATAAATATGGTACAACCATATTCATTATTCTATCCATCCTATAAATGATAAAGTCACCATACATGCAAACGTAAGGCTCACCGTCTCCACGTTGTGGTGTAGTTTGTTTTTCAAAAACTTAAATATTTGGATGGGTATAATAATGAGTATAAATGATTTGAATAAAAAATATAACATGTTAATGATTATTTATATATGATATAACATCCAATTACATACTATTTTTCCATCAATATAATGGTATTTTTGCTCGTGCGTACGTACGGATTACCTTCTCCACGACGCGATGAGATTCATTTCCATGTTCACTGTTCAACGATGATTATAAAAATATAATTTATTAATAATTATGTAATATATGACATAATAATGCTACTTAAGATATATATATATATATATGTACTTACATATATCTTATTTACTTAATTCCGTTCAATACGATATGAAAACGGAAAAACGTTTATGCGTATGTACGACCTACCGTCTCCATAAATAGTGTATTACATTTCATATATCTATGTATTATACATATTTTTATTCTAAATATATATGATATATAAATCATGTGTTATATTCTGGAAGTATGTAAATCACATTCTAAATGATACTACCAAGATTAACAAGTTAAAACATGTACGATAAAGGAAGTGATTATTACCCAAAATGTTAATTTCACAAAGAAATCATTATTAAATGGGTAGTATAAAGTCCTAAATGAATCATGTATGATATAATAAATATTAGTATTGTTATGGTGTAATTTAATAACATACTATGGTCATTATACAAGAGGTTAAACTTACCCTCGTCTAAAGAAAAGTGCAAGTTATGGGTTATTTCCTCAATCTCATTATTATCTGAGATTGTTTATGTGTATGTATTTACTAAAACAGGGTATGGAAACCGCCATCGGGACTAGGAACTGTGCAGCTTTGTACGGGGCAATGCAAGCCGATCAGCAATGCAGGTGGGGAGAAAAGCAATCAATGATGCAGAAGCTGGGGAGGGGCAGTTGTAGTGGGATGGGCCTACAAGTCATGTATTGGGATTCGTATGCCTCTGGGCCTTCGGGTCATGTATTACGGGTCATGTCAGGCCCTGTACCTTGGGCCTAAGGGTCATGTACGGGTTCCCCATCAACCCTTAAAATGGGGATTATCTATAATAAAATAAAAAAGAAGGCCTTTGGGCCATTCGGTATTTAATGAAACATATTTATCATCAATTCCCATATTTCATAAAAATGTTTTCGAAGGGAATATTTAAAGGTTTTATGGGGGGTCTATTTCACTATATCATCATTTTAAATGTTTTAAAGATTTATTTTTGTAAATCATTTTAATTAATGTCCATATTTTCAAAATGATTTTAAGGATTTATTTATATTGACATGAATGTTTTGAAATGATAATTATTTTCAAAAGATTCAAAGTGGTATGGGAAATTTTGACTCAAAACTCTCTTTTAAATTAATTCCTTTATAAAAATGTGACTTTTAAATGATTTTACAAAAATGGATATTTCTCTCAAAAATTTTTACTGATCATTTTCAACTATGTCAGCATCCTTTCTTGAATATTATTCTTCATTGAGGTTGATTTATTATAACACAATCTTCCATATTATATTGAATGAGTTATGATATGTTTGACTATGAATGTTCTATTTTTATACCATTCATGGTTTATGGTTAATGTGTTCAAATTTCGTATGCTAGTTTTAATACAAATCATTATGTTATGTTTCAACTTTTTCATATGAGGAATGTAGCATAATTACTATGTGATGGGTGGAGTCTACTATAGCTCGTCGATGCATCGGTAGGTCTGATGATACAAACTAGTGTTTTGGCATAAGGCCTTGATAAAAATTTTATTTTTTGTCTTGGCACAAGGCCTTGACTATGTGGTAATGATGTATAGTGTTAGGCATTCACTCATTATGAAACTAGTTATTACATGTGATTATTCGACTAGTAGAATATCTATGTACAGTTTTTATGGTGATGTTTGATTTATTTCATCCATATTAAGTTCATGATTATATTTAAAAAGGATGTTGAATTTATTACACATCTTTCCATAAATGTTTATAGCTTCTGCAAAACTATTTACCATCACTTAGTGTCTGAGCTCACCCCTTTCTTATGTTTTATTTTCCTAGGATTCCAATAAGTGTATTATGATTGATATACAAGGTTAAGATAAAGGGAATAATGGCGTTATCAAAGAACTATTTATTCTTTGTTTTATATTTTAAATTGTAATGTAAAGTTAATGTATGTAATCTATTTTACAAGACTGCTAAACAGATTAGTCCTACAGGAATTGATTCCTTGTAATCATGCCAATATATTAAAATAATGCACCAGTTCTGGGTAACTGGGGTCAGAGCATTATATTTGGGGTTTAAAGAATCATGGGATAATAATTAAGTAGATATTAATTTAAATGATAATGATTAGTAAATTATTTAAGATATAGAGTTATATCGATGATTCTTTCTAAAAATTATTTTCTAAAAAAAATCCATTCTTATTGTGTCTCTTTAATCGAACTTCATTTCAAAAATAAGAACAAAAATAATGCAATATTCTTCTAGTGTTATTAATTATAAAAACCCCCATCCTTTTAAATAGAGTTTTTATTTTATTTTATATTATTTTCAAAATACCTTTAATATGTTTTTTTAAATTACTTCCTCCTTTGAGAGATGACCTTGGTGAAGCCACTCTACTGCACCTAAATAACCTATATACAAACATTATTTGAGAGCTCCCATGATAGTTCCTTTAAAATTTGTTCGGTTTCCGGAGAGGCAAGTAATTATTTCAATCAATTAGGGGTATTTATTTTATTTTACATTTTATTCTCTTCTTCTCTTCTTTATTCCTTCTTTACCCATTCTGAATTTTCTTCTTCTTCTTTAATTTTATTATTTTTCTTTTTGGACCATCAACTAAAACATATGATTTTTATTATGGACCACTTTCATTAATTTTATTTTTATATGATTTTTAACAAGATCTAATCCTGATGATCATTTAGATCTTGACCATGAGATTGAACATAACTTTCGACCTTGAATCCGACAATTTCAATTTGTGGGAAGTTTCAACATTAAACCAGTTGGAGAATTCATCCATTCCATGAACACTAAATTTTGAGACACTTCTATATAAAACCTAAAACAAGAACCAATGGCTGAAAATAATGGAAATTAACTTAATATAACCATTCATGAATTGAATTCACCTGATATTAACTATCAACCAAATTGTATTTAATACCCAAATCTTGAATTGGACTTTGAACTGAAAAAGGGATTAATTCACCTTCTTAAAAAAATTCATGGATTATCCAGTGAGGATCCAAAAATACTTTTAAACTAATTTAATGTAGTTTTTTCAACCCTTAAACCAAGAAATTTCTCTAAAGATAAAATAAAACTAAGAGCATTCCCATTTTCACTTGATGTACCCACAAATGATTGGATTTATTATTTAAAACCTAAAGATGTAATATGTTGGAATGATTTGAATCATCTTTTCTTGTAGAGATTTTTCAAGAATCAAGGACCACTTACATTCATAAGTAGATCTTAGGCATCGATCAAGCAGAAGGGGATTCAATTTATGATTATTGGGAGCGATTCATGAAGTTGTGCGCAAGCAGTTCAAATCACCAAATCAGTGAGGAACTTGTCATCTAGTACTTCTATGAAGGAATCATACCTGTGGAGAGAATCATGGGTTATTCCATGGATGTAGAAGCATTGGAGGAAAAGACAACAGTAGATTCATGTTCATTGATTTACAAGATGGACCAGAACTCCCAAAAATTTGGTGATCGAGGCACACCACATGTCTGGGGAGTACATCAGGTAAGTCCTTCTTCTGTTGAAATTAATTTAATTGATACCAAGTTGGAACAATTGAGAAATATGGTGAGGCAGATTTCTTTGGATCAAAAGACATCCCAACCCACTCTTTCAAGGTCTTGTAAAATTTTCACTGAAAAGACTACCCAACTGACTATTGCCCACAATTACAAGAGACCAAGGATTGTGGTATCGTATTTCCTGGGAGACTATATCAGAAGCAACAATATCCACATCCCCAAAAGATGTTTGATTCCTTTTCACCAGCATAAAAACAAGGGTGGAAAGATCAATTAGACTTGAGGTATGACTCTAGACAACAACAAAGTCTCATATTTGAACAAGACTTCCAGCACCCTCCACTTTACCAATAAGGTTTCCAATAACCCCAAAGGAAATTTGAATCCCAAGAATTAACAATACAACAAAAAAGGAATCCCCCACCCAAGTTATATTGTAACATTGATGAACTTTTTAAGAAAATTGTTCTTAAGAAATAGAATGAGCTGAAGAGTCAAGGTTCAGATCTGGGGGAGCTAAGGACAAATTTGAGCCAGATTTCCACTCCCCTTCATGAATTGGTATGTAAGAACTCCATAAATATTACTTCCCAACCTACTCCAAATTCAAATGGTAATATTAGTGCCATCACATTGAGAAGTGGGAAGAAATTGAATGATACATTTGTACCTACCATTCCATTGGGATTCAACTCAACTCTAGAAAAGCCCCATTCTACACTAACTGTTGATCAACCCAAGGATAAAGATAAAGATAAGAAAAATATTTATGATATTCCACATAAACCCATTAATTTTTTAAATAGATTTGTTCAAAGACAAAAATATTTCCAAAAGGAAATAAAAAAAGATATTTTGGATACATTCAAGCATGTGGAGATCAAAATCCGTTTACATGAATCCGTTAAACAAATACCAAGGTATAGAAAATTATTAAAAGAACTTTGTACCATTCGAAGTGTGATCAAGGGAAATGAGAAGATCAATCTTGAAAAGAATGTGTTAGCACTAATTACACAAACTCTAGAAATTCCAAACAAGTTAAAGGATCCAAGGACATTCATCATCCTAGAAACCATAGGGGAGTTACACTTTTTTGATTTTTTATGTGATTTAGGATCTTTCATAAATTTACTACCTCACATTGTTTTTTTATTCTTTATAGGTTAGTGAGTTGAATCATACAAGATTAATGGTGTTGTTGAAAAATATAGCTATAACATATCCAGTGGGAGTCCATGAGGTTGTACTTGTATGGGTAAGAGACCTGATCTTTATAGCATATTTCTATGTGATTATAATGGAGAACGATCAGGTAAGTTCATGTGATACCATTATCATAGCTAGGCCCTTCCGAAAAACTAAAAAAATAAAAAATGTCCACAAGGGTACACTTTCCATGGATTTTGGGGATAAAGTTGTGATATTTAATGTTATGGACTCCAGGAAGTACCCCTCAGAGGACCATTCTACATTTGTTATCTCCCATTTTGAACCACCAAATAAAAACCCTATGGGATATGATTATCCTATGCTTAGGAAGATTATGAGTATTGGTTCTTGTTTGATGTCTAGGAGAACATACACATCTATTTCTAATGCACAAAACTCTCTTAGATTTGATTTTGAAATGGATTCATAATTTGAATTTGACCATGTGAACACTAATTATGACATGGATATTGAATATGATGATGGTTTTGATGAATTATTCTCTGATTTTAGGATGATGATTCTGGTACTAATTTTCATTGTGCACATATTTCAGTTGTATCGATGTATCCATCCATACTGTACCCCCTTCATTAGAACTCAATCCATTTCCACCTAATCTCAAATACTCATACTTGTTGAGTGGTGAAAAATTACCTATTATAATTACTAATAATATTCATTTTGAACATGAAGAAATACTTTTGAATATTTTGAGGGATAACATTAATGAAATAAGGGGGATCTTGGTCAATATATCAAGTATTAGACACTCCATTTACATGCATAGGATTCTTTTGGAGGATGGGGATAAACCGGTTAGGTAGCCACAAAGGAGACATAATCCAACCATTCTAGATGTTGTCAAAAAAGAGGTTGGAATTTTTTTCAAGGGAGGTATAATTTATCCCATTTCAGATTCCCAGTGGGTAAGTACAATTCAGGTTGTGCCTATGAAAAGTGGTGTTACTGTTGTTAAAAATGATAAAGAGGAGTTAGTTATGATGAGGGTGAAAATAGTTGGCATGTGTGTATTTATTATAGGATACTAAATAAATCCACTCTCAATGACCATTTCCCCTCCAATTTATTGATCAAATTCTTTAGAGACATGCTAGGAAAACACACTACTACATCTTGGATAGATTTTCTAGATATTTTTAGGTTCCTATTGCTCTAAAGTATCATGAGAAGACAACAATCACTTGTCTATTTAGTACTTTTTCCTACCTCAGGATTCCATTTTCACTTTGATATGCCGTAAGTACCTTCCATAGATGCATGGTGAGTATTTTTTCTGACATTCTTGAGACCAACATGGTGGTATTTATTGATTATTTTACAATGTATGGGTCCTCATTTGATGATTGTATCTATAGTTTGGGGAAGGTTTTGAATTGTTGTATTGAAAAGAATATGGTCTTGAACTTTGAAAAGTGTCATTTCATGGTAGAGTATGGCATTGTATTAGGTCATCTAGTATCAATACATGGGATATAGGTTAATATATCTAAGGTAGATATTATTTAATCCCTACCCTATCCTTCATGTGTGTGTGATGTTAGATCATTCCTAAGGCATGTAGGATTTTATCAGTTCTTCATCAAAGATTTAAGTAAGATTGCTCTTCCTATGTCATGATTACTTCAAAAGGATTCTGATTTTGTGTTTGATGATTCTTGTAGGAATTACATTGATGATATAAAGAAGTTTCTAACCACTCTAGTGATCATAAAACCCCACAGTGGGAGATTCCTTTTGAGTATATGTGTGAAACCCCCAAATTTTCCTTTGGGGATATCTTATCTTAGAGGGTGGAGGAACTTTCACATTTTATTGCATATGTATTAGGGACACTGGATTCAGCCTAATAAAACTATAAAACCACAGAAAGTGTTTCTTGTCATTATATTTTCTTTAGATAAATTCCATTCATATTTATTAGGCTCTAAAATATTTGTTTTTTCTTACCATACAGCTCTAAGATACTTCTTGATGAATCCAGAAGCGAGGACCAAGCTAATACGATAGATGCTACATCTTCTAGAATTTGATTTTGAGATAAAGGACAAGAAGGGGTCATAAAACATGGGGGCATACCACATGAATAGGCTTACTCACACACTAGAGGATGACACCTTGAACCAGGTTCCACTTCAGGACACTTTCCCTGATGATAATCTTTATTCAATCTCGGGTATGCATCCTTGGTATTATGATTTAGTGAACTACCTTGTTTCATCAGAAATCCCTACAAATTTAGAGAAACATAAATTCTAATAGTTAAAGAGTGGGTCTATATTTTATGTTTAGGATGATCCATACCTCTGGTGCATGTGTAGTGATCAAGTTTTTAAGAGATGTGTCCATGATCATGAGTTTTAGTTTGTTCTAAATTTATGCCATAAAATCTCCTGTGGAAGACACTTTGGACCCCAATGAATAGATAGGAAAGAAATAAACTCTAGATTAATTTGGTATAGCTTATTCCATGATTATCCTATGTTTTTTTCATCATGCTCATGTTTCCAACACACTGGTAATATTTTTAAGAGACTGAAGATACCCCAACAA
The DNA here is from genome assembly GCA_963277665.1 of Viscum album. Classification (NCBI taxonomy): domain Eukaryota; kingdom Viridiplantae; phylum Streptophyta; class Magnoliopsida; order Santalales; family Viscaceae; genus Viscum; species Viscum album. The sequence continues at coordinate 1,024,551,220 of OY728147.1, read as the reverse complement.
CCCATATTATTCTAGGATATTTTTGATGTTTGGGGCATCGATTTTATGGGTTGTTTTCCTAGTTAATTTGGGGTTTTGTATATTTTATTTTCTGTTAATTATGTGAGTATATAGGTGGAGGCTAAGTACACTAGGACAGATGATTATCATATTGTAGTGGAATTTGTCTAGACACATATTATTTGTTGGTTTGGAGTACATAAGGCCATCATCAGTGACCAAAGGACATAGTTCTGTAATTGGAATTTGGATTCCCTCCATCCTAAGTATGAGGTGATACAAAAAACATCAACACCATAGCACCCCCAAACAAATGGCCATGATGATGTTTCGAAATGTGAGTTGAATTTTTTTTAGAGAAAACCATGTAGCTGAATAGGAAGGATTGGAGAAAGTTATTGGATGATGAATTATGGGATTGTAGTAAAATATACAAAACACCCATCGGTATGTCCCCATTTTAGATTGTTTTTGGGAAATCTTTTGATCTACCCATAAAGGTCGAGCATCTGGCTTATTGGGCTATAAAGAAATGCAACATGGATTTGGCCAAAGTTAGAATTCAACAGAAGATACAGATTCAAGAGCTTGAGTAGATTCAATTATCTTTATATGAGAACTCAAAGATCTACAAGGAATGATCAAAATAAGATCATGAAAAAATGATACAGAAAAGACAATTTCAATTTTAGGAGAATGTATTACTCTATAGTTCCCGACTGAAGTTGATTCCTGGTAAGTTGCATTCCAGGGGGTTAGGTCCTTATGTTCTGACTAATGTTTTTTATTATGGTGTAGTAGAGATCACACAAGAGGATACAAGAAGTATCTTTACAGTCAATGGGAAACATTTTAAGAAATACATTGAGGGGATTCCTTCTTATGCAATGGATTTCATTACATTGCATGACCATATCAACACATGAGCATATAAGGTTGTTTCTGACCCTTTCACTTATATACTATTTTTCCTATTTAAAATTCTATATTTCACATGAAAATAAATCACATGGGTTGAAATTGAGAGAAATGTAATATTTTATGTGGGGGGGAGGGAACCTTTTAGTTTAGTAATTTCAATGATTTTCCTGTTTTTTAAAAAAATTGTATGTTTTTTTAAAACAATTGTGTGTTTCTGAAACTATTGAGTTGAAATTATTCTCATATGCATTTTAAAATCTATATCAATGAATGAAAAAATTTATCCCATGAAATAAAGCTTAAATTAATGCTGAAAATGACTTTGTTTCAAGTTCAATCCTTTAGTAATTTCCTGAAAAGTACTCTGAATTTTGAGTCTCATGCCACATCTCACTGTCTTTATATTTGAAATCAATTTATTTTGAGACTTCTAAATCATTATTTTCATATTCTATAAATTCACCTCACTACTTGAGAGAACCAAACCACGCTTTATTTAACTAGAATTTTATTTATTCCTATCAATTGATGAGGGTTTGAGGTACTTTCATTTTAAATGATTGAGGTATTTCTTTTTTATTAAAGCCCATATTTCATAATAATACTTTTTATAGTGACCTACCTTGAAAATTTAATCCTTGTAGCCAATAGAAGCCATACCAAACCTGTTAGGAATGCCACAATACAATCGAATTTTCCATATCCATCTAACTCTTGATGTGAAATATGCATAATCAAGTTGAACTTACCTGTGGGAGAATTTGTATTATGTTGTTCAAGCACATTTTGTGATAATTTGGGTGGAAAACTAAATTATGAGGAGATTTTTTTTTCAACTAAAAAAATCATTCTGTTGAAATCTATTCCTTTCTAAGGATTTAATTATAAAAGAAATTGTGCCTTTCTGGAGCTTCTAATGAATAAAGAATGTTGTTCTTATCTGGAGTTTTCACGAAAAACTATGTTTGTGAATATTGACATTTTTGTTGCTAAAATGATGAATGTTGTAATTTTTTTGGACTTTTCATGATTATAGAGATGAATTAACACTAAGGGGAGTGATGAGGAGACCATATTTATGTGAAAGTTAGAATAATGAAATTTTCCTTCAAAAATATTCAAACACTCCTCATTTAGCCTCAGAAAATTTCACATCTAAATCCTACCAACTGAAAGCTACAAAACAACCCTAAAATGTCCTCAGGATAAACCTTTATCATTGAATCATATAGGGTGGATATGTAGGAATTTATCAACCCTATAGTATCCCTTGTATGAGTTTGGACGATAAAGTCATTGCTGAAAAATTGACATTTGTGTGACAATAGAAAATTCAAGTGAAGTATGTCTTTTATGCATGGGAGGATAAATGAAGTAAAAATATATTGAATGATATAAATTCAGAAAATTAAATAATGGTTTTTATAATGAATGATATCTTCTGTTTCTTGTTGTGGAATTGGTGGATCTCCAGGATATGTGTTTTTTTATTTGATATTGATGTTTACTTGTCACTATTTTTTGGAATACATGATATAAGGTTTTTCCCAGGATTGAAAAATGGTAAGTGTGATGAAGTTGATTAAACACATTTTTTTTTGAATATTTTACTGATAATAAATGAAATAATTTCTCACATTGTGTTAATTTTTTTCATTTATAAAATATTTGGGATTGTATTATTCATTTGAAAATTTGATGAAAATTCCAAATTTACCCTTTAAAAATTCACTATAGTATTTCGAACATAGATAAATTTATTTGAATTATTTGAATGTATTATTATGTAACTATATTCCTAAATTAATTTTTTATAACTTTCATTTTGGACATAGAAGCTAAATTGTGCATTTGATTGGATTTAATGGGTGATGAATTCAAATCTGGGTTGGGCTCTCCATATTGGACATCAATTTGGTATTTGGGAAATAACATCTTAATCTGTGGTTTTATTAGGCCCACATTTTGAGAGGAGATCTAGGAATAATTTTTTCACAAATCAACCTTCTGTAAGAACCACTGGTTCACGCGTTTTGGGTGACAAATAGTTGGTGAAATATGGATTAATTCATTTGGCCTAATTTCCCCATTATCACTTGAAACCTCTTTAAACCTAGCCTCCCCTCCACTTCATAAATTAGTGTTTTTCTCATTTTTATTTGTTGGGATGCACATTAAGATATTTAAGGCAGTGTATAATTAGTTTCACTCAAATTATCCAACCATTGTAAGAGGGGTATCTCTTGAAGAAATGATCCCCTTATCAAAGGCTTCTTCTTCTTCTTCTTCATGTTGCAATGTTTTCATCTGCGTAATAAATATATTTTTTATTCTTTTATTTATTATCCTTTTATAAGTTTTGCTCAAATGTTTTACTCTCTTAGTCTACCTAATTGGGCTAGAATCAAGATTATAAATGAGTTTTGGTTATACCCTTTCTAAACCCTTGCAAATGCTAAATCGTTTCTATGATGACTACACCGCCTATGAAAGAGTAGTTTATTGTAGTAGTCGATCTAAAAGTTTCCTTATTAGTTAATTTATTTTGAATCAATGGGATACTGTAATTAAAATAAAATGACCTATTAATTATTATTATTTATTTAAAATATACTAATAAATAAATTGAACAACTAACACAAAACACCATGAGGTCGGGAATTGTGGAAATTGTGAGAGAAAAACCTTAATCAGTAATACAAAACCGCACAAGATCGATTTTTAGTGTCCAAATATAATATCTATACACAAATAATTCTAATTTGTAGATATGAAATGTTCCTTAGTTTACCAATAACCATAAACTAACCTTAGAACATCAATCAATGCTAGGTTTTGTGATTTCATGTTCTAAAGTTATCAAAGAGTTAAATTCACTTAATCTTTTTGGTAAATTTGATTATCATAGAGTTCTAGGCGTGACAATTTAAGGGATCATAATTAAGTTTATATCAATATAAATGATAATTATTAGTAAATTATTGAATCGAAAGAGTTATATTGATTACGCTTTATAATTGTTTTTCTAAAAAAATACATTCTTGTTGTGTCTTTTTAATCGAACTTCATTTCAAAGAAAATGAAATCTTCTTTTAGAAATATTCTTATAGATTTATAAATGATAAAAAATACCAAATCATTTTAAATATTTTGTTTATTTTATTACATTTGGTTTTCAAAATACATTTAATATGTTGTTTTAAATTACTTCCTCCTTTGAGAGATGACCTTGGTCAAGACACTCAGCTGCACCTAGATGTCCTAAATTCAAACATCATTTGAGATCCCCTAAGACTATTCCTTTCAAATCTCCATTCCAGTCGAGCAGGATTCAAGAGTTCTGGTAGGGGTGGAGTAATAGACCAGATAGAAAATCTTTGTGAGAAATTTTGGAATGGAACTTATGTAATTTCCTCTAATAGTGGATCATTTTTGGGACATCTTCCTTGATAATTTCTTTATCTTTCCTACTGAGAGAGAGGTCAAGTTCACCTTTGAACTTGTGCTAGTTGTGAAACCAGTTTCCATTCCTTGGTATTTTATGGAACATACAGACCTCTAGGAACTCATGAAACAACTTGAAGACATAAAGGCTAAGTATTTTATCATACCCAACACATCTCCATGGGGTTCACTAGTCTTATTCTATAAAAGGGGGATGGTACCACCATATTTTACATGTATTACCACCAATTAAATAAAATTATGGTTAATAAATGATATCTACATCCTCATAAAGAAGACTTGTTAGACCAGAATTAAAGAGAAATTGTTATCTACAAGATCATTTTCTAGTCCGGCTGCCATCAGGTTCATGTGAGGCCATCTAACAGACCATGTAAAATATTACTAAGAAGGTATATCTTGTAAGAGAATATGATCATGTCGTTTGATATGAAAAATGTGCTGACCGTCTTCATGAATTTGAGGAATAGGGGTTTCCACATGAATATTGATTTTTTTAGTAGTCTTATTAGATGACATCTTATTGTATAATATACTGAGAGAATATACTATATTCAAAGCTCAATAAATGAATGTTTTTTATTTTCAATGTTTACTTCTTGGGTCACATAATATTATAGGCGAGTATATATATTGATCTAGAGAAGGTGGGCATCAATTTTTCCTAGAAATAGTCCATTAATGTGTATGACATATGCATATTCCTAGGGATAACTGGATATTATAGGAGATTCATCCAAGACGTCTCACACCAATTAGTTCCCCTTACAATCCTGACCAATATGTGTTTGAAATTTGATGTGACTAAAGAATGTGACAAAACTTTTTAGGAGTTAAAGGGAGACTAACTGTAACATCGATCCTGATTCTTCCTGAGTTTATAAGAAGTTACATTTTTACTATGATGCATGAAGAATCATACAGGATATAGTTCTGATGTATGGTGATCGAGTTATTGAATTTAGATCCACCTAGTTGAGGCCTCATGAGTAGAACTATCCTACACATGACCTAGATCTAGCTGTCGTGGTCCATGGTCTGTAAGGTTGGAGACACTACATGTTGGGTAAGAGATTATTTATTTAAAAAGATCTTAAAAGTCTCATATACATCTATACTCAGTGAAACTTGAATCTGAGGAAGCTCAAGTTAGTGGAATACGTGTAATTATTCTAATTCATGATTGATTAAACACGTTGAAAGGGAAATTATTTTTCTAATTCCTCTAGCTAGAAATCCTAGATTTAAGCCATTAAGGAAGCCAATAGTGTGTATAAGATAACGTCTCTATTCTTTGAGATGCACCATGAGTTTCATGAACAACACAGATATCCTATTGTAAAAGATCTAGCATTGACGTTCTCTATTCTAGAGTGGTTCTAGAAGAATAATATTTTTGATTCTGAGGGATCAAATTTAGGGATAGTGTCAAAGGAATGAACCCACCACATAGTTGGGTGGTTGATGGTAGTGAAAATTTTCTCTTTCATGTACATGTATAGGTGCCTTTTGACATATAAGAAGAGATTATGAGGGTATCACATGCCTCTATATGGGAATTTCATCTTGGGATTACCAATATGTACTAATATATAAATCAATAGTCTTGGTGGAAAGGTATGGAGAGGAAGAAAGTGGGTTTTATCACTCGGTGTTCCACCTTTCAATAGGTGAAGGTAGAGAACCAGAACCCTTCTGGAATTCTATAGCATCTATACATTCCTAATTTGAAATGGAATTATGTCACAATTTATTTCATGATATGATTTTTGATATCCCCTTTATTTAGTGATGTTGTATGGGTGATTGTCGATAGAATATATAAGCTTTCACACTTCCTAACAATTTAAGATACCTTATATGTTGACGAGTTAGGAGGATTTATATCCATGAGATAGTGTGACTTCATGTTGTTCCCCTTTCTATCATATTAGGTCAAGTTTTCAGATTTACATTGTGGTTTTGGAAAGAGTTACAAAAGTTTTTGGGGTCATAGGTTCTCTTGAGTTCAACATATCACCCTCAAACTAATTGGTAGTCTGACCAGACCATACATGAGTTATAGTATATGTTATAGGCATGTATCCTTGATTTTGGAGCTTTAGGGGAAAAAATATTCCTCTGGTTAAGTTTTCCTACAATAATTGTTTTCATGAAATGATTTATATGGATTCATATGATACCTGCTAGAGAAAAGTATTCCATTCACCTCTATGATGGATAAAGGTCGATGATGCAGATCTATCGGGTCACTATCTTGTTTAGGAGACTTTAGAGAATGTATAGATGATTTAGAAGCATATGGATATAGATTATTCTAGATAGAAGTCATATACCAATCATCACAATATAACTATAGAGTTTGAGGTGGGACATCAGGTCTTTCTATGTGTAACACCTAGGTTGGATCATAGAAAAATCATGGGATATGTCAACTTAGTGCCTCAGTATTTCAGACTATTTATGAGAGATGAGAGAGTTGGGTTGGTAGCCTACCAGTTTCTACTACCTCATAGGTACCCTTATATTCACAACTTATTCCATGTATCTTATCTTCTAAAGTATCATCATGACCTATCTCATTCTTTTGAACTAGAGGATATCGAGTTCGAAGTAGATGCATCCTCCCATAGCATTTGATATATATAATTAATCAGATAATGAAGGATCTCTAAGGAACGTCAGTTCCTATAGTCTAAGTTCTATGACAACACAGATCCATACAGAATGAGGCCAGGGAGTGGGAAGTCAATGTACATTCATACTGGTTGGAACTCTTCTCAGATGACATTTTACTACCCTCAAAAGGTAAAATCGAGGATTGAGTTTTCTTAAGGATGAAAGGTTGTAACGTCCCAAATTCTTCCAAAGGCATGGATAGTTATTTTTTTATATATTTACTATAAAAAACCATCTATATGATGTCTAATGATGTCAAGGAGTTCATGGGGCCATCCAGGGCTTGTTTGGAGCTCAATGCCTCAAAATGAGAAGAAAACACTAGGCTTGATGGTTAAGAGATACTATGAAGCCTTGCCCACATGGCTTCCATAAACTGTGCTACTATAGTTTTGGAGGATCTAGGGGCCACATAGTTTATCTAAAAACATGAAACCTAAGATATATGACCATGTTATCTATCTTCAATTTTTGATAGAGTGGGTTTTTATATTTTGTGCATGGTTATACGAAATGTGCACCAAACTATATAGGGTCCCCCTTTGAAGTAGTTAATGACACAAAATTTGTGCATGGTTTGGAAAGCCATGTGGCCAAACCATGCATTTCTGTTTTTGAGGGTGAAATTACCATTCCCCCCTTTAAATTATTTTACCCAATTTTATTCCCCCTCTATTTTCAAGCGGTCTTTTCTCTTCCTTCCACGCACAAATATCATGATATTACTCCTCATTGGTTTCAAGAATTCTCCTCTATACGTATTCCATTTTACTCACCATTAGAATCCATGAAAATCTAAAGGTAATATATTTGATCATATTTCTTTTTTATCAAGTTCTTCATCCCATTTTTTATTTTATTTGGGTGTAAGATCATTTTCCCCATTTTCAAGGTATTTGATAGTTTTTTTTTGATTTCATCCAACCTAGCTCAAATCAAAGGTAAAGAATGGATGATGTAAGATCTATAAGGCTAAGGTAGGTTTTCTAGGATCCTTCCCTTAATTTCATTACATTCAATAAGATTTTCCATTGTTCTGTGAGATGGACCTTTCCAGCGTCTCCTTTAAATTGTCAATTAAACTAAATTGATAGCATTACCCTTCTTTAGTGACCTGAGCTAGTGGAAAATCAACCCTATGGGTTAATAACCTTGTGTTTTTTCATCAATTGAATGCACTTATCTTTTTATCCATAATTTCCTTTATTTCATAGATGGTCAAACATCCCTTTAGGAATTTGGTTTATAAATAACCTCTTTGAATTGATTAGTAGAATTGTTTAGGTTAACGAACCTAGTGATAAGCCCTTACACCCCATGACACACAAGAATGGATGAACTAATTGAAATACCAAAGTTCTTAATACCTTATTCCATACGAATTAATTGGTTTTTCCTTGCAGGTCATCCCATAAATGGACCATGTATATTGAAATTCCTTTACTATTATGACTAATAAAATAATATGTATTGAACCAATGAAATGTCCCATCTTTATTAGCATGATATATATGTTATTTTATTATTTAATTATTTCAATTTTGGTCTGAAGGTGAAATAAGGGTTTCTAAATTAAGGACCCCTTTGAAAAAATCTCCTTCCATTTCTATTATAATAATTAATTTTATGTATACACACTTGGGGAGATGCTATATATGACTGAGATGGTATCACCAAGCATTATATTTATTTCCACCTCTAGACGCGTGACACCAATTTTCTAGGGGAGAACCTTTGGAAGGGATTGATGGCATGATTGGTTGTACCATGACATGGTAGAGAATATTACCCCTACATTTGATACTAGGTATGGTCTGAGAGGTTTTATAGTACTTGAATTTTTCACACCATTCTTGGAGTGACACACAATGCTTCATCCTTGGGTCACCATGAATGGACTCCTTAGCATTGGTCATGTGATGGACTCCTCATACGATACTTTTAATGTATATCTAGATTTTCATGGATTGTCTCAGGGTGTCTCGCTATATTTTATAAAGTGGTTTTCAAATTGAATTAATGAAAATGTAAATGAATGATTTTAAAATGAGAATTTATATATTGTTTTCGAATAAATAAAGAAACTTCCTCAAAAACTAATAATATGCTCAGGGAAAATCCAACTCTTACCCCTTAATCCACTTACTTTACCTTTGTTGGATCCTTTTATTCAGACTCACCAGCACATGCTAAAGCTGGTAAATTATATTAGCCTCCATGTGGAACCCATGCTAGTGTATTTATTTATTTATTTCATTTAAATTGTTATGGAACACTACTTATTTAATATTTCATCAAATATAATTGCCTAGAAATCATGTATGTAGAAATACTGAGATTTTCACACACTGTACTTAGGTGCCTTTAGTAACCAAGTATATTTTATTGTCGCAGGTATAGAAAAAGGGAAGTAGATAACCTCCCATGATTGATTTACATTATTAGGATGGAGTTGGGAGTATAGGACTAAGTCTATGATCAAGATGATAGTCATAATAATTTTTTTTATGTTTTTTATATTTTGTAAAAATATTTTGTATGCTTGTATCCCCTTTCCTTGAATGCTCATTTTTTTATAGTTACAGTATCATGCTCATCATATTGTACCTACTATTTATTTAGCTTCTTCTTATTATTATTTTAGCATGAATTTTTAATTGTTATTATTTATGATGCAATATACTATTACCTCTATTTACAATGAATCATATTAAACACACACACACATGCACACACATATATATTACTACACTCCACTCTAATCAATAACGGAATAGTCTCCCCATAGACTTACCTAAGGCACTCTCTGCTAGTTTAAAGGCTCTGGAATTTGGGGAGGCGTGCTAAGATCTTGTTTCTATGCATCTTGGAGTACCAAATAGTGAAATTAGAGGAAGGATGATACATGAAAATATAGGCATGAAGAAGAAATATAATGCCCAAATTCAAATATATAGTGATATAAAATATGGACATGAGAATGTTAACAACTACTAGACCATAAATATGTGATGGGTGAAGAGAACATCAATTCATCATAAGTGAAGGAAAAAGGAAATGATATTTTCAAGATCCCTTTTCTAAAATGGAGGAATTATTTTACTTTATCAACTAAAAATAAAAGGAAATATAATATCCTAATATCTTTCTATTTTATAAGTTCAATTTTCTCCTTTGGTTATGCTTTCATCAATTCCCACTTCACCTCTTAATCTAAGGAATTAATATCCAACATTATATTTTAAGAAACAAAACAATAAAATTAACTTTTAATGAATCATAATATCAATAAAATAGTGAAAAGGCCTTTTATATTACTCTAAATATTTTCCTAAACCAAAATATTTAGCAAAATTTATCCAATATTATATAATCCTTGATTTTATTTGAGGAATTAAACCTATTAATTTCTTTTAATTTTTTTTATCTTTATGAGATTGTGTAGTGGGTTCATAGAGTAAACAATGGTGTTAGAGGCTTATAAAGATCCAAGAGAATGAGTTTTTTGATGAAACTACAAGGCCAAATAGTTATTATAAACGGTGTCACCTAGTCTGCATGGTTAGAGTAATCCATGAGATGTATCTTAGTGGACTGTAGAGAACCACATGGTTTCCCATAAAAGTGCAAACCCGACCTCACACCCATGCTTGTGTTATATAACTCTTAATAGAGGAGTTTTTCATGGGCTACAGACATTTAGTCAAACCTTGCAGCCAACCCCTATGAGGGGTCTCATAAGATAGTGCATGATGCACAGTGGGCACACGTTTTGGGAAACCATGTGGACAAATCCGGAACCCTTTAAAAGTTGGGTAAAATTAAACATTTTTCATTGTGGGACTTAAATGCTCAAACCTATTTCCTCCTTTCTTATTTCATTTAGTGGCTGACCCCTCTCCCACTCATTGGAGCTCCCCCTCAATCGTTTGAGTTAGGCTTTGATCCCATTTTTCTTTCTAACAACCAAATATAGATATATTTTTATCATTTAATCGAAACTAGTGAGTTATTTATTCATTAGGATCCTTTCAACATTTTTATTTATATTGATGGCACTATTTTGGTGCAATTTAATATTCCATATTTCAAGGATTTTCATCAGTCCTTTGGGTTTCTTCTAATATGGGCTGAATAAGTGGCTGAGACTGGACAAGTATTCTTATATAGGTAGAAGAAACCCAAAGGAATGATGAAAATCCTTGGATCCGATAACCCATTAATATGGGCTGAATAAGTGGCTGAGACTTGGACATTTATACTCCTTGGATCCGATAACCCATTAATATTACTTTGATATTTCTATTCATTGGATCTAACCCACTTGGATGCCTTGGACATTTCCACTCCTTGGATCATGGCCCGTGTAGGTTTGAAACTTGATTACACAATGTGTGCAGTTGATGGTGCATACCAGACTTCATATATTCCCATTAATATTATGCTTCTTGATAATAGTGATCCATGATAGACTTAGTAGTATAAATTCTATTATTATTGATTTTAATCTTGTTATATTTTTACACAACTTCAGATTATATGCATAGTATGGACCTATTATAGACACCATTGGGGGTGGCGTACTATGTTTTATCTCACACACCATTTAGGCTGCTATTTGGTACCCATAAAGACATAATGGATATAGGTAGGGATAGGGTAAAGTTATGACTTGGTGATTCTTGATTGATTTTTTTCTTATGATTAGGTGAGTACATGACAAGGTTGCGGATCATGATGCTATCAAGGTATAGTGTGTTTTTTTATTTTTATACTTTTAATATATGAATTGTACTTGATTCTTATTGGAATGTATTTCCTATATTTTAGTATAACATTCCTTGATAATAATTTTTATATGACTCTATTGGATGAGATTACTTGGTTTTTTATACAATGGATGTTTATTCTTCAATAATCTAGTTATCTCATATGGTTCTGCTATTGGTTAATTTTATTATACGGCTGTGCTACACTCTTATCATGGGGTTGTAATTTCCCCGCTATTTCACTATAGACCATCACTACTAGTCGGATTCTTCTAGCATAGTTGGAGGTGCTCCTAGGGCCATGTGACCGACTAGATCAGGGCACTGTTTAGTGGCTTCTAGGATGGGATGACATAATGTGACATCAGATGAGTTTCATTCCTTTTGTATTAAAATTTTGGAATATTAGAAAAGAGATTAGGAAACTGACCGATATTGGTAATAAGATATTCCTAGGAAAATCTTACCCAAAATGGGGAAAATCAAAATTACCTAGGATGGGATATGATGTTATGGTTTAGGATTTCTTACAATTGATTTAATTTCACCTTTGGGTGACACAATTGATGTTTTATGTTTTATATGATTACATTTATTTACACTTGGACTAATATGGTAAGTAAATATCACATCATGCATCATCATAAGAACATTTAGATTAATATCTAATGCATTATTCAATTCCTTGTTTACTTACTACATGCATTTCATGTAGTATTTTTTGGTTCCTTTATTTCCATGTCCATGAAGTTGTTCTAACATTTCATGTAGTGAATTGATAAATGAGTTGTTGTGATTAAATGGATGACACACTTAAATAAATAAGGTGTATAACCCCTTATAAATTGGAAGTGTTGATTCATATTGTTCAACATTTTTAGAATATTTTTATATAAATGATAATGAATTTAAATGAAATAAAATTCTAAAATGAAATGTTCATCTTTAAATAGGTATTCCTATTGAAATTTAAAGGTTTTTTCATCTATAAATTGAAATCAAAACAATGTATACTGGAACCTTGGACTTATAGAAGAGTAATTGAACCTGGTATAACCTTAGTAGTGCAGAATAAGTGGCATCTCTTTTTTATCTTATGATATGTACGTCGCCCAGACCAGGTTTTAGGAGAAGACAGATGGGTGTGAATTATGTTTAGGAAGGCCTATACCTATTCTATTTATATGTTTATGATATTATCATTTCCAAATATTTTATGAGGCATCTTATTAGTATTTTTATATACATTAAAACAAAAAACTACCAGTTGTTCTCTTAGAGGGTGGTGATGACCACACACCATATGTGGTGGTCCTTAGGACACTAGTAGAACCTCTAGTAGAGATACATATGAAACTTATAGTTGTACCTGATATGGGAGCGGATTCCCAATTCTGAGAGGGTTTTATAAACATTATGTAAATTTTTTTGGAACCTTGTGAACTACCCTAATTATGGTAGAGTTGATGCATGAGTTTTAGTAGCATTGCCAATCCACATTGTTAAGGGATAGTGTAAAAAAAGATGTAGAGTCATGGAGAGATTACATGCTATCAAATTTAAAGGATCTTGAGGCACCTACCGAGAGGAGAGTGAATCTAACTACATATATGTTATGAGATCCCACCATTTTATAGGGGACATTATTACTAAGAAACATCAACATTGAAATGCAGATTTGAGGGATTTTTAGATAGACCTTTATGATTATTTATATCCTGAGACATTGAGAGATGATATATCTAAAGAGTTTATGAACCTAGAGCATGGAAACTTATCATCTAGAAACTATTTATCCAATTTTACAGAGCTCTATTATTTTTTACATATTTTATTTGGCGATGATTGATATAAAGCTAGGTTATTATAAGATGGTTTCAGGTATGAAATCTGATCATATGTGATATTTTTTGAATTTTTACCATTAATAAAATAGTAAATCATGAGAAAATTACTGAATGTTACCTGAGTGAAGATGGGAGAATACAGAAACACAGTTCAGCTTCTCAGCCAGGTGGTGTAGTGTCAGGTAGTAAGAAGTAGCACTTTGACACCACTGATGAGGGGAGTAATAGCTAGAGCATGAGTGTTGGTAGTTTTATTTTCTCTCATGAGTGTGGGTGGAAGGGTCACATGGGTAGCTAGTGTGATAGAAACCTTGTTGAATGCTGAACCTATGGGAGAATGGTCCATCTATAACAGATTTGCAGGACCTTTACTCTAACAACTAGTGAGTGGGGGACTACATCGACTTTGTGTTTAAGAGCGGGGTCAATATCTTCTCGTTGGTAATCAATAATTTAAAAAAGACCTATATCCAAATACCAGTAGGGTTTTGAAAAATACTTCTTCGCATCACCTTATAGAATTATATCATAGTGAAAAACACCAAGTTTTTGTGTCCCCATTTCTCATGGGTGACTCTAAAATGTAACATAATGAGCACAATGGAATGGCCATCCCTAGATATTTATTTTGCCAGTGCTAGTTATTTAATGTAATATACATCTTAAATTGTAGCCTCTACAGCACCCAAGTTGGGTTTCCCTAATTTTTATAAAAGTATTTAGTTTGAAACACATTTCAGTACATTGTATTGAAATTCATTTGACCATTTTACACCCACTATGGATGTTTACACTACCTCCATGAATTAGTTTTTCTTTACTTTATATCTAAAAATCCATTGTTTTTATTAATATTATCCAGGATACTCATTTTTCTAGTATAATAAATTAATGATGTGTTTCCACTATTTTTCTAGTTTAGTGAATTATACTATGATTAATGCATCCTAGGGAGAATATTTTAACTATGACCATTTCTATACCATTTTGTCAACACATTCAATGGCCACTTTTATGCCCAAATATCCAACCCATGCTATATGTTATCTCCTATGAAATATATTATCTTTACCTACAATCTCATTCCATATAAATGGAATTAGATCTCCATTTTTTATTTTCCTTTTTTAAATTTTCATTTCCATTTACATATTATTTTATCAATGACATCAACCATAACGACTATGAATTCTTCTGAATTACCATGCCATGGGGATTCTGTCCCTTTTAAATTTGCATGATTATCAATTAAAACATTAAAAAAACCCATGTTATATTCATACCAACCAATTCTATCTCCAATATTTCTTATAATATTTCACTATGGAACGATGAAGGCTATTTTGGAAGTTAGAATCACCAACTCACTTTTATCAAACTCCTCAAAACTCATTATAATCTCCAACTCCTTCTAACAACTGATTATTATTTAATAAAAATTATAAAAAAAATTTAACATCATTTAAATTTTTACCTCCACATGTTCTTCCATATACTTCCATGTAAAATAATTCTCTATATTATTGTATTTATATTGCAAGTAATGATATTCAATTTTCAAGATATCATGAATTTTTATTATTGACATTGTTTTTTCATTTACCAGAATACATGATAGTGTTAAATGTAATTAAAATTATAAAGAAGGATTTGTTAAGTAAATGAGGTGTTATTTTATTCCTGAATAATTATTAGGGATTAATTTTATTAAGGGACCAAAATATCTTTTTTATGACTATTATAGATTTTTATTTTATTTATTTTTTTTCTAAATTTATAACTCATTTAAAATTTTCTATACTTTTTTGTGTTGATAGTTGATAAATTATTGGGCTAAGCACCCCTTCCCCTAGTTCACTCGACCCATGAATGAATGAGAGATCCCTCACATGCCATTGCCGCCTCCCCCTTCCTATGGTCGTTGTTTCTTATATTGATTCTTGGTGAAATATTCTCTGCTGAGTCACTCTTCTCCTCCTCTCCCTTTGTCACAAACCGTCCTTAGGGCTCATGCAATGACTACCCCAAGCTCGCCTTCCACAGGCCAGGGGCTGGAGACTAGCACCAAAGGCATATCCCTGATAAAAAGGGAAGGCATTACCTTTAAACCTGTAACACACATAGTCTAAAACACTAGTAGCAGTAAAAACAAATACTGGTATAGGAAGAGTTCTGAAAGTAAATGGGCCAGTATACAAACCCAACTGAAGTACAAGTACAAGTAAAAAGAGAAAACAGTTCCTGGATCTTCCATCGGGGAAATCCTACTTGAAGGGTAGGTACAGATCTCGAACAAATCTTCCCTGAGTTACATCCCGTCTAGTCCAGCTCTGAGCAGCCTCCCACCATCTCCCGCAGCCTTGATCACTAGTGATCGTCGTCTGCACAGAACACAACAAGGTGCGGGAAAATCCCGTGCAGGGGTGAGTATAACGATACTCAGTAAGGGACCCCGAGACCCCCGAAGGTCTCCCAGAATCCACTAAGGATAAAAAATAGTAGTATGATACAATCATGAAATATCAACCATACCTTCTTAGGTATATTCCCATACATATACTTAAGTTACCAATTACAGTCTTGCTCCAACATTAGAGATCAAGAACAGCCCTTTACACAAATGAAGTAAAGTTATTCAACTCGAAGATAACAAATTCAATTCAAGACTCATCTCACACATGTATTTAACTCAAGTAGAGGGGTAGAGATGATTAGATGTATCCACTGAATCATCTCCTCTATCGAACCCATGTAGGATCCTAGAACAATATCGGTGCTGTCAAACCCATGGAGGATCCCGGTACAGAAGTCATATTTATTGAACCCACAGAGGATCCCGGTCTAGTTTCATCGTTGTCAAACCCAAGGAGGATACTGGTCTAGTATCATCACTATCAGACCCATAGAGGATCCTGGTAAAGTAGTAGGTCCACATAGGATCTTATCATCTCAGTCACCGCCAGCCATTGGGTTCCCACACATAGCACGCTCAATTCCGGGAGGTTCCGCTTCTCGAGCCAAGTGTTGATAAATAAACTACCATGAAGTCTCGAGTTTATGTATCACATAGTTCCATCTCATCAAAAGGATCACGACACGACAGACGGCACGTCAATCAGACGCCCGGTATGTGAGTTATTGGCATTTCCGCTCCAAGGGCCCAGTTGGATTTAGGTTCAATCCAACCCGTCTATACCCCAACAACGTCCAAACCTCGAGTGGGGTATTCCGAAAGAGCCGCCTCACTCAAAAATTTCCGTAGACATAGACAGTTCATCAATCAGACACCCGTAGACAGAGATATGGGCGAAAAAGTGAATTGGTTCAAAGCTGGGTCTCGGTTCGGTTCGACTCGGTCGGACTGACCCACCCCAACCCGGCCTAGGCTGACCCGACCCAGTTTGGGTTGACCCAACCTGGGTTCGGATCTTGACTGGGGTCCGACCCAATCCGTGGTAACCGACCTGACCCATGGAAACCATCCCGGCCCACGATGTGCGGCCCCGTCCGTGCGGCGACTCGACCTGCTGGTGGTGCAGCCTGCGTGGCTTGGAGGCGGTCCGCCAGCCGAAGACAGTGGGTGGCCAAGCCTCATGAGGCCATCCATGAATGGGGGGGGGGGGGGGGGGGGTTAGCGCCCCCCGTCTCCCTGTAACGACCGTCGCTTGGCTCTGACTCAGTAACCACGGGACCGTTCGGGTCCCGCCTGTGGCGTGCCCGCCGATGGCTGCCTCAGCCGGATGCCCTCCACCATCCGCCGCGGTCCACTTAGCCTTGGATTTGCACGGCGTGATGGCGCCGCATCCACCATCAGACCATCGGGGTCCTCCTGGCCGCAGACCTTCCACCCGCGCGGCGTGACGGAACTGCGCCCCTCTGGTGGCCGTCCGGCTGCCTTGCTCCACCGCGGCCCGCACTGGCCATGGCCTGGTCCTTCACATGGTGCGACAACGCCACGCTCCTCCAGTGACTCGATGGACCTTGCGCTGCCGGTTCCATTCGCGGCCGGCATGTCTCCAACCACCGTTGGTCCTCCGTCATCGTCAACAAAATGAAGAAAATCAGAAGGGGGTCGGGCCGTGTTTGTTCGCCCTGTGCCCTCCTTGTTTGGGTGGTAGCAATTGACCATTAACGAAGCTCAAGAACGATGAAGAACGAAGATTTAAATCAATCAAAATGACCCCTACTTCTTATGTGGATGATCATTGACGTAGTCACGAAAAGGTGGCATTGATTCATCAATGTCGAAAAAGGAAGAGGATATCCATCATTGGTAGATGAGCATTTGGAGGTGACTAAGTCAAAGAATACATTCTTCAGAGTCGAATCTTTCTGTTTTGGAATGGTTGAAGATCTTTCTCTATTGTAGAATTAGTTTCTCCAAAGGTTCTTCAAGTTCATCCAAGTCCTTTATCAAATCTCCAACATGAATTTCCAACCAAAAATAATGGGTTAAGCTAACCCAATATTTAATTTAGGGGCAAAAATATTCAAGTGAAATAAAAAGGTGTTTTAATTAAATAAGTTATCTCACTTAATTAAATGGGTGGAGTTGGCTCAATTAAATGGTGGGGAAGGTGAAGAGTTTTCTCCCCTTTTATGTGGAGTTAAGGGGGTTTAAAGACCGTGTGGTCCCCACCATGGGTATCCTCCCATGGGAGGTTATGTGCGGGTGGGACCCACCACTATAACCTCCCTTGAGAGGTTATGGTGTGGTGACCCCCACCACTAACCACCAATTGGAGGTTTTAACCACCTAAAAAATAAAAATAAGATAACACTTTTTTTTATTTAACTTTATTAAAAACCCAAAAATCTAACTTCCCTTCTCGACCATCTGTCATCGAGAAGAAATCTTTCTTAAGAGTATACCGGCATTGTGAGTTCAACGGTGCCCTCAGATTTCAGTTCTGAGAACATGTTCAAAAATTATAAATTCCTGCTCGTACATTTACCAAACATTCCCAAACAAAACTTCATAGATTGATTCCGGTCACACCGGGCCTCAGAATCATGCGCCGTAAATTTTTGAGGAGTCGTAAAATTACCATGTATTTAAGAATTTTTTTCTACAGAAATATCCGCGTCTTTACATTCTCCCCACCTTAGGGATTTACATCCCCATAAGCTACAAATCGAACTAAGGAAACAAATGGGGGTACTTAGCATGCATCTAAGCCTCCCGCCCCCATGTGCTCTCCTATAGGTTCCCGTGCTGCCAGCGTACATGCAGAAGAGGTATCGACCATCCATGTAGGACCCACTCTCGTCGATACTCCATATCCACTCGAACCTGCGTGAATGTTTCCCCATCATCGATGTCCATCTCCCCATGCTCAACGATATGGGATGGGTCATGCACATATCTCGTCAGCTGAGATACGTGGAAGACGTCGTGCACCAGGCGCAACTGAGGTAGAAAAGCTAAGCTGTAAGCCACCTCGCCTACTCTGCTGATGACCTATAAAGTTCCAATGAATCACAGAGACAACTTTCCACCTTGGACAAATCTCCGTATACCTCGTCGAGGTGAGACCCATAGGAAGGCGTGGTCTCCATCCTCATACTCTAGAGGTCTCTACCTCCTGAAAACATATGACTTATTCCTGCTCTGTGTAGTCTTCATCCACTCCTGGATGATATGTACCTTCTCTGTAGTAGCCCATACCACCTCTGGTCCCACTTGTGCTGACTCCCATGGGTCTGTCCAGCACATTGGTGATCTGCAAGGTCGACCATACAAGGCCTCAAAATGTTCCATACCAATGGTGGAGTGATACCTGTTGTTATAGGAAAACTCTACCAATGGTAATTGGTACTCCCAGCTGCGACCAAAGTTGAGTACATAGGCTTAGATCATATCCTCAAGGGTCTAAATGGTCCGCTTAGTATGACCATTTGTTTGAGGATGGAAGGTGGTTCTCAGACATAGCTGTGTCCCAAAAGCCTCCTTCAACCCCTTCCATAGCCAGGAAGTAAACCGTGCATTACAATCGGAGACAATAGAAGATTGTACTCCCAGAAAACGCACAATATCCTACACATAGAGGTGTCCCAAACTCTCTACTGAGCCCTGCTCTCTGATCAGTAGGAAATGGGCCAAATTGGTGAGTCATTCAACGATCACCCATATCGAATCATGACTCCTGGATGTACATGGAAGACCCATTACAAAGTCCATTGATATCCCATCCCACTTCGACTCTGGGATCTCTAAGGGCTGTACCAAGCATACAGGTACCTAGTGATCTATCTTCACTTGCTGAAAAGTAAGGCATCATGAGATAGACTCTACTATAACCTTCTTCATACCTGGACACCAGTGCTATCGTCGAAGGTCCGGATACATCTTCACCACTCCTGGATGTACCGCTAGAGGGGAAATATGTAACTCCCTCAACGCTTCCTCCTGAAGTGCTACTGGTACCATAGTACATTCTTTGAAGAGGACAATGTGATCCCCACCTTCATAATATCCACAAGGTTCCTGCCCTGTGGATATCTGAGCACGTCGTGTCTCACAGTCAGTGTCTCCACACTACGCCTCCCTGACTCACTGAAGAAGTGGATGAGTGACTGTAAGAGACTGTAGAAAGGATACTCCATCTATATCCACAAAGGATATCTGTAAGGTTTAAAGCTGCTTTGTCGCCTCTCCTAGCAGCTGTATACTAGATCTCCTACAGAGTGCATCCGCAACAATGTTCCGCTTCCTAGGAGTATAGATTATCTCAAAGTCATAGTCCGGGAGGAACTCAATCCAACGCCACTATCTCAGGTTTAGGTCCTTCTGAGAGAAGATATACATGAAACTCTTGTGATTAGATTACATAGTAAAACATTCTCCCATCAGATAGTGCCACCACATCTTCATGAAGAGGACCAATGTTGCTAACTCTAGGTCATGAGTGGCATAGTTCTGCTCATGCTATCACTGCTGAAGAGAACCATAATCTATCACTGCTCGCTCCTGCATCAGGACGCATCTGAGCCCAGTCCCTAATGCATCACAATAGACTTCATACCCAACACCCTCCTCCAGTAGCCTCAATATGGGCGCACTAGTCATCATCGATCTCAACTACTGGAAACTCCACTTGCATCTATCTGACCACACGAAGGGTTCCCCCTTCTTCATGAATGTTGAAAGTGGTGCTGCGACTCTGGATAAATCTGGCACAAATCTCTGATAGTACCAACAAGACCCAGAAAACTCTATACCTCCGTCACACTCCTGGGTGGATCCCATGATAGTACTACCTCGATCTTCTTTGGATCCACTACAAATCCAGCCTCTGAGATGACATGTCCTAGAAAGTGTACCTTTTGGATCTAGAACTGGCACTTCAAGAGATTACCATAAAGTTGATGCTCTCAGAGTGTGTCGAGAACTTCCCACAAATGGTAGGCGTGCTCCTCCCCGGTAGCTGAGTAGATCAGAATGTCATCAATGAAGACTACCACAAAGCGATCAAGATATGGCTGGAAGATCCTGTTCATGAGTCCCATGAACACAACTGGTGCGTTGGTTACGCCGAAGGGCATAACAAATAACTTGTAGTGGCCATACCGGCATCTGAAGGCCATCTTATGCACATCCTCATCCCGTACTCTGAGCTGGTGATATCCCGATCAAAGATCTATCTTCGATAACCAACGCGATCCCTTCAGCTGATCAAAGAGGTCATCAATCCTTGGGAGTGGGTAGTTTTTCTTCATGGTCACTTGGTTCAGGCTCCAATTATCAACACACAGTCGCAAGCTCCCATCTCCCTTCTTGGAAAAAAAATCGGGGATGCCTAGAGTGAAACACTGGTTCAGATGAATCCCTTCTCTTCCAAGTCCTCCAGCTGTACCTGCAGCTCACGATGCTCCACGGGAGCCATCTGATATGATTTTGTGGATATCGTTGCTGTCCCAGGGAACAAGTCAATGTAAAAGTCTACCTCTCTGCGAGGAGGTAGTCCTAGAAAGTCATCAGGGAATATATCTGCGTACTGATCCACCACAACCAGAAAACTCAGACTCTGCATATCAACCGCTCTGAGAATGAGGCTAGCCAACTGATGTGTGATCGACTACCCCCTCCTCTGGGTAAGTCCATCCTGTATTGCAAAGGCTCCCTTCTCGCCGGTGAAGGTAAACCTCATCCCATCCTCATGGACACACCGTAATTTCCGCCTAATGCAGTCAATCTGAGCATGAACTGTGAATAACCAGTCCATACCTACGATGACGTCGTAAGGCCTCGACGCCACTACTAGAAGATCCCATCCGAAGCTCTCGCCTCATATAGTGAGCTCACATTTCCGACACCAGTGTGTAATCGTCGAATCCTCTCCCGTAAGAGTCTCTATCCCTAAGGATTGAGCCAACGACTCCAATGGAATCTCTGAGCTCCGCACGATGGTAGCAGAACTAAAATAATGACTCGCACCTGTTTCTATAAGTACTACAACAAGGGTAGAGTAGACACTGATAGTACCTCGAATCATCTCAGGTGCGCCATTGTCGTAGGCCTCGATTGCCTGGAGCTGATCCCACCCCTGTCCTTCAGCTCCCTGTGGTCTGGGTGGACCTCCTGGTGGTGGTGGTGGTAGGACCTGAAAACATCATCCACCAACTGCTGCTCAGCCAACTCCTTTTCCACGTCCACCTTCTCCCGGCGGATCACCATGGTCTAACATCTACCTCAGCGTGGGAGGTACCTCTACTGTCTTCTACTCATCTACAAGGCAGTTCGGGCAGTCACGAGCCATGTTACCCCGCCCTCCGCATGCCTAGCACTTCCTACTCCTCATATGACTGGCTCTATCTCGTTTTCCCCGCACAACCGAACCTAAATCATGGGGTCGCCCACCTGATGGCCTGGTCCGCTTGGACCTCCACGACATCTGTCTATTGCTGAATGTAGAAGACTCTGCTACGTGTCACCAAATGGCGGGTCTTTCAATTGGTGACTGCTCATCATGAAAATCTCCACAAGAAGGGATCTCTCCAACACCCCCACCTGCGTCGGAATGCTGAGGGAGATCATCAAAGCCATGATCTCATTCTTGAGTCCCTGATCGAAGGTCCGAGCCCTGAAAAACCGGTCTCTCACCATATATGTGGAGTAGCGCGAGAGGTCGGTGAACCTTTCTTAGTACTGTGCCACCGTCATGCTTCCCTACTGCAGATGAAGTAGCTCTTGAATCTGCATCGCACGAAGGGTGGCTGGAACAAACTCTGACCAAAAGAGGCTCTTGAAGTCTGCCTAGAAAAGTGATGCCTCGTCATGTACCTGTAGCATCAGGCTCCACCATCTTCCTACTACTGCCAGCAAGATACTCGTGGAAAGGATCACCTTGAGGTCGGCTATTGTCCCTACCAATCTGAAAACTCTCACAACAGCCTCCAGCCAATCCTCAGCTGCCTGTGGGTCCATCTCTCCCCTGAACCTGGGAGGCCTCTGGTGCTAGAACTTGTGTAACACACTCACATGGAATTCACTCTCTGCTGCTGGAGCTGGTGGTATTGGTGGCCCAGTGGGTAGTGGTAACGCAGGAGCCTCCGCTGTAATATGGCCATGTACCAAGGCCTTGTCCCTCAGTGGGCTACCATCCCGTACAAAACATAGAACCCTGGATAGATGCCTATGTGGGACCATCTTAAAAATAAACAGGTGCGCCACAGGCAAAATAATATACCTAGTGATCTGACACAAAGTAATCACAAAGAAAACTTTTCAAAGGAAACACACACGTAATTAGTGTTTTCGTGCATATAGTCGGAAATCAAAAGTCAGAGTCTTAGTGTATGGATACGTCAGCCACCACACCAACACCGGTTTCCCTAAACTGATAACCACACCCAAAAAACATAACAATATTGCCATTAAAAGAATCAAAGTCCATGTTCTATGGTAGAACCGACTCCACTGATATAAAGTTGTCACGACCTGTCCTTAGGGCCCATGCCGTGACTAACCCAAGCCCACCTTCTATATGCCAGGGGCTGGAGACTAGCACCAAAGGGGTATCCCTGATAAAAAGGGAAGGTGTTTCCTTTAAACCTGTAACACACATAGTCTAAAACACAACCAAGAGTAAAAAAAATACTGGTATAGGAAGAGTGCTGAAAGTAAATGGGCCAGTATACAAACCCAACTGAAGTACAAGTACAAGTAAAAAAGGGAAAACACCTTCTAGATCGTCCACCAGGGAAATCCTACCTGAAGGATAGGTACAGATCTAGAAAAACTCGTCCCTGGGGTACGTTCCATCTAGTCCAGCTCCGAGCAGCCTCCCGTCTATCTTCCTCAGCCTCGATCACTGCTGATCATCATCTGCACAGAACCCAACAAGGTGCAGGTGAAGCCCATGAAGGGGTGTGTATAATGATACTCAGTAAGGGAGCCCGAGCCCCCTGAAGGTCTCCCAGAATCCAGTAAGGATAAACCAAAGTAGTATGTTACAATCATTAAGTATCAAACTTCCCTAATTAGGTATATGACCATACATATTCCTAAGTTACCAATTACAGTCCGACTCCGACATTCGAGCTCAAGAACAACCCATTCCACAAAGGATGTAAAGTCATTAATCTCGATTATAACAACATAAAGACAAGACTCAACTCACACAAGTATTTAACTCAAGTACAGGGGTAGAGATGATTAGATTTAGCCACTGAATCATCTCATCTATCAAACTACATAGTATCCTAGAACAGTATCGGCGTTGTCGAACCCAAAGAGGATCCCGGTACAGAAGTTATCACAGTCGAACCCACAGAATATCCCGGTCCAGTTTCATCACTGTCAAACCCATAGAGGATCTTTTTCCAATATCATCGCTTTCGAACACACAGAGGATCCTGGTACAGTAGTAGGTCCACGTAGGATCATATCATCTTGGCCGCAGCCAGCCATAGGGTTCCCACACATAGCACACTCGATTCTGGGAGGTTCCACTCCTCGAGCCAAGTGTTGATGCATTAAATATGATGAAGTTTCGAGTTTATGTATCACATATTTACGTCTCATCATAAGGAACCCAACACGACAGAAGACACGTCAATTGGAAGCCTAATATGTGAGTTATTGGCGTTTTCGCTCCGAGGGCCTGGTTGGATTTAGGTTCAATGAAACCAGACCATACCCCAATTATGTCCAAACCTCAAGTGGGGTATGCCAAAAGAACCGCCTCACTCCAAGATTTCTGTCATCGTAGACGGTATGTCAATCAGACACCCGTAGCCCAAGATATGGGAAAAAAAGTGAATTGGGTCAAACCTAGGTCTGGGTCCGGTTCGGCCTAGTCAAACTGACCCAGCCTTTGCCGACCCGACCTGGTTCGGGTCGACCCGACCTGGGTCCAGATCCGGATCAGGGTCTGACCCAGTCCGTGAGAACTGACCCGGCCCCACCCGTGGAAACCGGCCCGGCCCGTGACGGGCGGCCCTACCAGCGACGGGCGGCCCGACATGCGCGTCGGCGTGGCCCGCGGGTGGTGCGGCCCACCTGGCTAAGAGGAGGTCCGCTAGCCAAAGCCAGTGGGTGGCCTCTCCTTACGGGGCCTACCCTAACTGGGCGAGGAGGTGTGTGTGTGGGGGGGGGGGGGGTCAGTGCCCCCCCGTCTCCTGGTAACGGCCGACACGTGGCGCCGACCTGGTAACCGCAGGACCCTTAGGGTCATGCTTGTGGCGCGCCATTCGGCGGACGACTCAGCCGGCTACCCTCCACCTTCCGCCACAGCCCACCTAGCCACAGCTTTGCGCGGCGCGACGACACCGTGCCCACCATCCGCCACCGCGACCCTCCTGGCCGCAACACTTCCACCCGCGCGGCGCGACGGCGCCGTGCCCCCCTGAGAGCCGTCTGGATTCCTTACTCTGCCGTAGCCCACACTAGCCACATCCCGGTCCTCCGCGCGGCATGACCGTGCTGCACTCCTCTGGCCACTCGACGACCCTTGCGCTGCCGGTTCCTTTCACTGTCGGCCCGTCACCGGCCGCCATTGCTCCACCACCGTCTTCAACAAAACGAATAAAATTAGAGGGGGGTCGGGCCGTATTTGTGAAGCCCGTGCCCTCTGTGTTAAGGCAATAGAAATTGGCCATTAACTAAGCTCAATAACGACGAATAATGAAGATCTAAATCAATCAAAACAACCCCTACCTCATATGATTATGATCGTTGATGAAGTCGTGGAAAGGAGTCGTCGATTTTTCAATGTCGGAAAAAGAAGAGGATATCCGTCATTGGCAGATGAGCGTTCGGAGGTGACTAAGTCAAATAAGGTGTTCTTCGCAGTCGACTCCATCTATTTTGGTACGATTTAATATCATTCTTCATTTGAGAATTAGTTTCTCCAAAGGTTCTCCATGTTATTCCCAGACCTTTCTCAAAGATCCACCAAATGAATTTCCAACCAAAAATAATGGGTTAAGCTATCCCATTATTTAATTTGTTGTCCAAAATATTCAAGAGAAATCAAAAGGTGTTTTAATTAAATTTGTTATCTCACTTAATTAAATGGGTGGAGTTGGCTCAATTAAATTGTGATGAAGGTGAATATTTTTCTCCACCTTTATGGGGAGTGAAGGGGGTTTAAAGCCCGTTGGGTCACCACCAAGGGTATCCTCCAAAGGGAGGTTATGTGAGGGTGAGACCCACCACTATAACCTCCCATGAGAGGTTAGGGTGTGGTGGCCCCTACCACTAACCACCACTTAGTGTTTTTAACCACCTCAAAAATAAAAATGATTTAACACTTATTTTTATTTAATGTTATTAAAACCCCCAAAATCTAACTTCCATTCTCGACCATCTGTCGTTAAGGCGAAAGCCTTCTAAAGTGAATACCATCACTGCGAGTTCAACGGTGCACTTAAATTTCAGTTCCAAGCACCGGTTAAAAATTTATAAAATCTTTCTTGTACGTTTTCTGAATATACCCAAACAAAAATTCAGAAAATGATTTCGGGCACACCGGGCCTCAGAATCATGCGCTGTAAATTTTCACGGACTCATAAAAATCCCATGTATTTATGAATTTTTTCCACAGAAATTTCGTGGTCTTCACACCCGTATCCTCCCTCTATTTTGTGGTTTTCCTTCACTTCTGTATGTTGTGCACACCTAGGTCAAACCCTAACCCATTTTTTGGATCTTCCCTTGTCGATTTTTGATGTTTAGGGTTTGTTGGTCTCATTGAGTCCTGTTCATTACACAACCATATTAGGCATTGGGTGTTCCATTGGTTTCATGAAATGGATATTCCAAATTTTACCTTTAGTTGATTTTATTTTAGGGGTTTTGTGATTTTTGAGTTTCTAGAATTTTTCTTTAGTGCATTTTGGACTGTCGTTCATGAGGGTGAATTGAAAACATGTTCATGGGTAAGTAATACACATATATATTCCCACTTTTTACATATTTTTTCATGGATAGGGGAATATTTAAAATGAAACTAAGGGTATATATATATATTCATGTATATATAAATTCATGTGTATGTAAGCCCAAAGGGTCAGTTAGAGTGGTCATTTTCAAGAAGCTGCATGTTTGAGGTTGGTTTCCCTTTTTATTTTTCCTTTAAATTTATGTTTATATTAACAAGTTTTTTTCCTATCCTCATTTTAGTGTTAAATAGTAATTTCTTCTAGACTTCCATATTGTCAATGGAAATGAACTTTTTGAATTTCCCTAATGAACCATACAAAATTTGTGAAATAGCATAATAAAATTCCTCAATCAACCATATAAAGTCGGGGAAAACAACCATATAAAATTATGAATCAACCTTATGAAGTCTATGGAACACAATGATTGATCCTCAAATCAACTTTTTTAAAATACAGGATATACCTTATGATTTATACATAAGAAAAATTCATAAACTTATAAGACCTTATAATCAACCATTGTACTCCATAATTTATCCAACACACCACCAAGCCTCACAGTATTTATATCCATCCAACCATTTGTGAGTTGTTTTGGACATTTCTTCACTATGAATGTTAAAAAAAAAATAATGACCACTAATAAGGGAAAATTTTCAAAATAAACTCCCATTTGGAATTTATTAATACTCCAAAATAGATTAACAATATCATTATTAAAAAACAGTAGAAATAAGAAATTTGATTAGAAACAAAATTTTAACCTCTTTCGTCCAAATAGTGCATCAATTATTTGAGTGCGTGTTGTGTATTTAGTATGCTTTGAGTGTTAAATATATCTTGATTTTATATTTTAATTAAATTTACATAGTTTAGTGTTGTATTTACTCTGGATTGTAACTTTGTATTCAGTGGTAGATAAAATCTTTGAAAATTTCTCAATAGAGTCGTTATGGTTATGGTGATATTGAATATGTTATTCTCACATATTCCATGGACATTTCGATAAACATGCATATCTACTTGTAGCACTGTAGGAATGATAGTTATATAATTATTTGTGGGAGATTGTGTGGGTTACCTAGAAATATGTATGCTATTAGTTGTTTAAACTCCATGTGGTGTTGGTGTTAGTGGTCTGCTTGGTTAGAACCCCATTCAGTACATTCACTATTCCTCTATAGTTATAAATTTTTTCCTTAGTCTTTATTTATCATTGAATTTATATTTTGGTCTATGGTTTATTTAAGACTACACCTTGCATGAATTATTTTCATTCATGTGGGTTGATGTATAAGGACCCGACCTTATTACATTATATAATCTTTATTTTAGTCAAGAAATAACTTCCTTTTACATTGATGATCTTTTCGGGTTTGGAGTTTTAGAGAATTAGGATACCTTTAATACATAACATACCACATTCATACAATAGGATACTATTAAAAATAGTTTTCTTTTTTTTAAATAATTTTTTAAATATTATAAATTTAATTTTTCAATAAAATCATACTTAATTCAAAAATTAATAATTTAATATCTATAACATCTTTTATATCACATTGAAAAATTAATCTAGATTTCATTATCTTAAATCCTTAAGAAAATAAAATAAAAATAAAATTTACTACTCATTAGGTTCATATTACTATTTAGATTACTATTCAAAAGGGTATGTTACTATTCACCAAAAAAAGTTAGTTCCACTAGACTCCAGATAACATACTAAACACAATTTTAGATGACCATTTTTCAAAATTCAGAACATATAAGTAGTAAAATTATGTTTAATGTCTAGTTATAAATATCTACATAAAATAGATTTTCATTCATTTCAATTTATTTATTTTAAACTCAGATATTATATTATCCCCACCTTTCAAAAATTGAATTCTCGTAATTTTATTTACTTATTAAATAAGTGAGGGGGTCCTTGATCAGGATTTCCACCATGTTTCATCATCATCTTGCTCACGTAAAGGGAATGTCCATTCATTGATAAAATAATTTAGATATCCTTGAAAATTATTTTCTTTCTTTATCCAAGTACACCTTGTAAAAATAAAGTCATATGGGTGTTCAGAAAAAAATAATTTTGGAATATAATCTTGTATGACATATAATTTCAAAACATATGATAAAAAATTATTTATATAAAATAGTCAGACTGAGTTTGAGTTGAATCATTCTATCAATGGTCCTTTTAAAATACCATAAGTATGTGCTGAAAGAGTATATTATAAAATCAAATATATTTAAGTTGCGCAAGGGTCTCCTTCTTCATCACCATTTTCAAAATCAAAATATGCTTTAAAACCTCTTGATAAGGTAAAATATTTGAAAATTCCTTGATAATATTTACCCTTCTTAAAAATATTAGAATATTGAAAAAATATGATTTGATTAAATACAACCCATGATCCACGATGGTATCGAGGTATAGTAGAGGCATTTGATATCTGAAAAAATTGCTTCCAAGTGAGTTGTATGTTAGAAAATGTTTCAAAGTTTTCTAGACATGACTTTGCAATAATTATTGCAAGAAAGTCATCAGGAAGAGACAGAAATGTCATTTTAGATTATCCTTCTTCCATTTTTAACTGACATCCAATTATCTAAAAAGTTATAAAACAAGTATTTAATATAAATAATAGGCATATATACTAACCATATTTTTAACGGAATAACCTAGTCCCTAAATATGTCTAAACCTTTCTTTGATACCAACTATAAGGAACCGACCTTATTACATTAAAAAATCTTTATTTTAGTCAAGAAATCCCTTCCTTTTACATTCTGGATCATTTCGGGTTTAGAGTTTTAGATAATTAGGATACCTTTCATAAATAACACACCACATTCATACAATAGGATAGTACTAAAAACAATTTTAATTTTTTGAAAATAATTTTCTAAATATTACTAATTTAATTTTTAAATAAAATCATACTTAATTAAAAAATTAAAAATTTAAAAACTATAACTTTTTTTATATCACATTGAAAAATTAATCAATATTGGATTATCTTAAAGCCTTTAGAAAATAAAATAATAATAAAACTTACTATAAATTAGGGTCATATTACTATACATAAGGGTATGTTACTTTTCACCAAAAAAAGTTGGTTCTATTAAACTCTTGATAACATACTAAATGCAATTTTAAATGACCTTTTATTGAAATTCAAAACATAGAAGTAGTAATATTATCATTAAAGTCTAGTTATAAATATCTATATAAAACATAGTTTCATTCTTATCATTTTTTTTAAAACTAGGATGTTACATAATGTGTATGTGATTAGGGTATAGAGTGAAAACTCAAGTGTATGAGTATGTAATGGGGTAAAATTTGGTGTTGTTGGGGTGTAGTGAGGTGTAGTGGGGGTGAAATTTAGTGTGGTGGGGGTGTAGTTCCTTGGGGGTGTAGTGTAGGGTAGTTTTTATAAATGTTGGAGAATATATCAATGGTTTAAAACCCTAGTAGTATAGATGGTTCTTTTTTCTAGAAAATGAATTATGTATCTCGGGTTGTAAATCATGGAAGTAGACATAGTATAACTATTTCAACCATGGCTATTGGTTTGGTACCACAATTACAAACCATGGAATAAAATATTAGTGGTAGTGTCTAATGCCACCATTTATCATCTTGAAAATATACCTATTTCCACCATTCAAATCAAAGAAATAAGTTTATTTTTAAGGTTGTAAAACATGGATATATAATATTTCTATTTCCATTCCAATTTTATCAATGGTTAATTAAACCATGTATATTACCTTTAACCATGGCTTCAGGGTCTATATCCATGATTATAAACTGTGACTATAGTAAATTTTTCCAGTAGTGCATGGAGTTGGAGTGAGACCAGATGATCAGGTAGAGGTGGTGGTTATGGATGATGAATCTAGACACCAAGCTTACAACACTAGTAGAGAAAATATTCTTAGGGTATTTAGGCTATATCATCGGGTTGTGGATCGGTCTTGATGTATACAGTGTAACCGATACATGAGGAGAAGAGTTCCAAAACATTGATATGAGAGTCACTATTCTATTAGCCTTTATGTTAGTGTCTACTATTTTCGATAATGGTTCTTCTCATTCCATCATATCCGTGAATTTTGTGGATAGAATATGGCTCAATGTTTTGTTTTCTTGTGGTGTGATGACACTTGATAATCTCTTGGGGATACGATCAGAGAGTGTATGCTAGTACACGGAGTGTCCCTTGAGGTAGGTGGGTATAAATTCATATGAGACCTCTTTTTACTAATGATAACAGGGTATAATATCATTCTTGGGATAGAATAGTTGGTTTCTTTTCATGATTATGTTGGTTGATATCGCTGGAGGATCAATTTCACATCACTAGAGGGTGGGGTTTTATTCACAAGGATGAATGGTATGTATAAGAGATTTGAGATAGACCTGGTCATCATTGGATGGGTGGGATGATAACCTAGATTACTAGATAATATCTAGAATATTATGTAATGTTTAAAGATATTTACCTCTAGTGAGAGATCATTTTAGGGTTATTTTACCAAATAACATTTCAGGAATACCTCTAGAGAGAGAGGTAGAGTTTTTCATCCTGC
Source organism: Viscum album (assembly GCA_963277665.1). Classification (NCBI taxonomy): domain Eukaryota; kingdom Viridiplantae; phylum Streptophyta; class Magnoliopsida; order Santalales; family Viscaceae; genus Viscum; species Viscum album. Next base: position 1,024,519,545 of record OY728147.1, on the reverse strand, counting down.
TATTTCTAGGAGCTATATCGGTATCCACTCCTCCTTATAACATGGATACTAATGAGTTGTAGGAGAACAATAGGTATCTAGAGGAAATGGAATTAATGGGTTTTATAAAACATATCTCTTCTCTATTGGGTTCCCCTACCCTTTTCACCTTGAAGGTGGATAAAACCCTTTTTTTGTGTGTGGATTATGAGAAATAGAACTAGTTGATGGTTAGGAATCAATATTCTTTGCTTCATATAGATGATCTTTCTGAACATCTATGAGAATCTAGGGTTTTATCTAATATTTATCTAGGATTTATTTATCATTAGGTGCATGTTAGACCATTAGACATACCTTATACTACCTTCAATTCTAGGTATGGTCTTATGAGTATTTAGTTATGCTGTTAAATCTTGGTAACATGCAAATATTTTTCATAGAACTAATCAACCAGGTTTTCCATCCACACATGGATTCATTTGTAGTGGAATTAATGGATGAAATCTTGGTGTATTCTCATATCTTACATGAACATGCCAAAAATCTTGATATCATATAGAATAAATTGATAGATCCTCAGTTTTATGGTGAGCTAACAAAGTTCCAGTTTTTGATGGATAAGATTCACTTTTTGGGTCATATTATCTTTGAGACAAGTGTATCAGTTGACCTAGAGAAGGTGAGAGCTATAGTTTCTTGGGATAAACCCAATAATTTCTTTGATATATAAGGTTTCTTTGTGAAATATGGTTATTATAGGCATTTCATTCCTATGAACACTGATTATTGGATTGAATAAGAAGGTTGTGAAGTTCTCATGCTGTAAAGCCTATGAGACAACCTTTATGGAGATGAAAAGGAGACTGAATTTAGAAAAAATACTAATTATACAAGATCCAAGAATAATTTATACAATATACTAGGATTCATTATGTATTGGTCTAGGAGCAGTTCTGATATAGGAGGAGAGAGTCATGGCTTATATGCATTATTAGTTTAGGGCACTTGAGAGTAACTACCTAACACATGATCTCAAGATAGCCACTATTGTTCATGCCTGGAACTATTAAAATCATTATTTATTAGGAGAGCATTATTTAGTGTATAAATACTACAAAAGCCTCATGTACATCTTTACACAATATAACTTGAATATTAGGCAATTAATATGGGTTTAATATCTATAATATTTTGAATTCGATCTTGTTTATATTCCTAGAAATGAAAATGTAGTTACTGATTCTCTTAGTAGGAGGACTTAGACACATAAAGTTTAGGGGTCCATCAACAAGTGGTATCTTATGAACTTGTTTTTAGAGATGAATTTTGAGGTTCAGAACAAATTTGGATAGTTTTTACTTGCATCAATATCCATGACCTGTTTACTTTTGAAGATAGTTAATTTGAGGAAACTATCAGATTCTGAGGGATTATTCCTATGAGAGAGTGTTGCAGGATATGATCTACTTCCTGGTTGGTTTTTTCATTATAATGAGATATTATACATTCATGGAAAGATTTCGGTTGCTACAAAAATTTGAGAAGAGTTGATGCCATATATCATGCCTCTCTATGGGCTATGCATCCTAGTATTACCAAGATGTATCGTGAATTACACTATAAATACTAGTGGTTGGGGGAAAAAATAGAGATAGATGTGTAAGTTATTCAAGTTCCACTTATTTTTAAGTGCATTCATAATAGAAAAAACCAATTGGACATTTACAGCCATTTCTTATTGATCAGTGAAAACAGGATGACATCACCATTGATTTTGGGATGGGATTTCCTAGAACACCTCATGAAAGTGCTGTCTTATATGTGATCATAATAGGTTGAAAAATATCACCCATTTATTAACTATTTAGGAGACCTTATCATTGGATTAGATCAGGAGGATCAACATTCGAGAGATTATATACCTCTACAGGGTTCCATGTTCTATTATATCTGACAGAGATTCTCGATTCATGTCACAGTTCAGATAGGTGTTGTAGAAGAAACTGGGTTCATAGGTACTATTGAGTACAACCTATCACCCATAGATTTATGGTGAATCTGAGCATATGATTAAGTTTTTTGGGGGGAATTTCATGACGATGGTCCTTGATTTCATAGGTTCTTTGAAGAAACACTAACCTCTTACTATGTTCTATTATAATAATAGCTTACAGAAAACCATACAGATGGCTGCTTATGAGTACCGATATGATAGACCATTCTATTCAACATTGTGCTGGTTTGAGTTTGGAGATACAACACTGTTGGGTCCACATATCATTAAGTAGACTTCAATGAAATTTTAGTGTATTCGGAAGTGGGTGTCTTCATATCAGTTTATACATAAATCATACACTGATCATCATCGTCGATCACTAGAGTTTGAGGTGGGATATCGAGTTTTCTTGTGAGTTTCTCTTAGACTGGGTTATATATAGATTCATAAAAAAGGGAAGATATCACAATGTAATGTTAGAACCTTCAATATTATTGAGATAATTGGGATGGTATCCTATTGGTTGTACATACATCATAGGTGGTAGGTCATGCATGATGTCTTACATGAATCTCATATTCGAAAATATAATTCTGATCCATCACATGTTCTTATACCTAATTAGGTTAAGTTATAGGTATATGTTTCCATTGTGAAGCATCCTATTGATGTTTTTGATCAAGGAATGAAGGTTCTTCAAGGCTGGTCAGTTCCACTAGTATGGGCGCTATGGGAGAATGACATTGTAGAACATGAGACTTGAGAGAGGGAGACTGATGTACATGCTCGGTGACTGAAGTTATTCTCAGTTGATGCTTGACCACCTATGGATGGGAAATTTAGGAATGAATTTATTTATGGGAAAGGGATTGTAAGATATTATATTTTCTTGTAGGTATGAAACATATTTTATTTCCATTGATTTTTTTTGGTTTTATCCTTATGGGAGTTCCTAGTGGGGTCATATAGTAAACAAGGGTGTAAGGTGCTTGTATGGATCCCATAGCTTGAGTTTTTGGAGTAAACAACTTTTCCACATGGTTAGTAGAAACAATGCATCCCAATCCACATGGTTAGTTAAAACCAAACATGGTATCTCTATGCACAATAGTGGGCCTCATGGTTTTCCATAACCATGTGACCTAAGCCGCATGACCATGTATGTGCTATAAAACTCCTAAAAGAGGGGTTTAATATGGGAATTTCATGGTTAGTCAAATAGTGTGCCCATACCGTGTTAGGGGTCTCTTGAGTTGGTGCATGGTGCATGGTTGGTTCCTGGTTGGGAAACAATTTCACCCTTTAAAAGTTACGTAAAATAAACCTTTTTCCCTGAAGGTATTTAAATGATTCAACCACATTCCTCCTTTCTTATTTCCTCTAGTAGCCTGCCCCTATCCCGCTCACTAGAGGTCCCTATGAGGCCTTTGACCTTGGATTCTATCATGTTTCACCATATAATGTATGAATAAAGAAATTATTTTCTTATTGGATATACACTAGTGAGTTATTCATTCTTTAGGCTCCTTTTTTTGTTTGGTTTTCTTTCGATGACCCTATTTTGGTGCATGCTAATAAGCCCTATTTATAAATATTTCAACCATTCTTCTATTTTCTTATGATCTCGACCAAACCAAAGGCCATGACTAGATATGTTCTCTTATATCAGAATAAGTTAGGAAATATATACCTATTTACCTCACATCATGTTGTTTATACATGTTGTAACTATAATGAAAACCGGACATTACATTCAATTCTTCATAAATTCATAATCTCGTGAGTTAAATGTCAAATTCAGGAGTAGGGAATGTTGTAACACCCTAACATAAGTCAAAAGGTTGTTGAAATCACCCTAAAAAACCCATGAGTTTGGTTATTTTCTTTTACCATAATTACTCCTCCATTAGGGTGTGTTGAGTTCTCATTAAATTAATTGGAATTGAATTTGGTAATAATGCAGATTATTAAAGGTTTTAAGTACCTAATAGAACCTTGTCCTTTGTATATGAATGTTATGAACTAGATAAAACCATTTCCTGTGAATGATTAGGAAGGGACTAAAGAAATGGATAATGAAATATTTTATGAATTGGTGAATCAATTGGTTATGATCATTATGGGGTTCCCAGTAAGGAACCAACGACACACTTAGATGTTGTGGAAAATTATACTTCATGGATCCTGATCACTAGGATTCCATGGAAATTTATTCTCCACAGATTCTTATTATTAGGATGACTTAGTTATTTTTACTCCTTGGATCTGATTTATTTATACCATTAGGATTTGCTAGACCTTTCAACTCCTTGGATCTGATGTATTTAGACCATTTGGAAGCCCTAGACCTTTCTACTCAATGGATCTGATGTACTAAGATTACCTAGATGATTTGGAAATTTCTACTCCTTGGATATGATTTTATTGACTAACATGGATGCCTTGGACATTTCTACTCCCTGGATACTACAACACATTAATATGAAATGGACATTAATACTCCTTGGATTCGATACACTAGGTTGAATTTGACATTTATACTACTTTATTCCTAGAATGTGTAGATATGATACTTGATTACACATCATAGTCCATTAATGGAAAATACCATTCTTTACATATTTACATTATGGTAATGTTTCTTGATCATAGTGAGCCTTGATAGAGTGATCAGTATTACTTCTATTAATATTACATGTGCTCCTATTATAAATGTACCCAACTTCATATTATATTCATAGAGAAGAAATGTTATAGACACCATTGGTGGGGGCATATTGAGTTTTATCTCACACCCTATCTAGGAGGCCATTTGGTATCCAGAAAGACATCATGGATATAGGTAGGGATTTGTCCAAGTGCCCATTTGGGGATGCTTGATGGATTTTTTATTAGGATATGGGGAGAACATGACCAGTCTATAGCCCGTGATAGTATTTGGGGATAGTTTTTTTGGTCTTTTTGTAATATTGATACATGTATTGTACTAAATTATCATTTAAATGTATTGAATATCTTTTGGTATATCATTCTAGGATCATCATTTTTATATGAAATCGGTGTATTAGATTACTTGGTTGTTTATATATTTGATGTTTATCCTTCAACCATTCACTTAACTCATATGCATCTACTATTGGTTGATTTTATTGTATTACTATACTACACTATGATCATGGGGGTAGAGTACACCCACTATTCCACCATGGACTGTCCCTACTAGTTGATATCCTCTAGCATACAAGGAGGTGTGTCTGAGGCCATGTGTCCCACCAGCTTGGGGCACCATTCAGTGGATTTTGAGTCGGGACGTCACAAATATAACAAATTACCCTATAAACCTAAAAAATAACACCCAAAGATCAAACTAATATTTATAAATAAGATAAATTATGTGAAATAATGACATATTAACTTTAACCTAATGGAGGCCAGTTGTAGGAACTACACCATTATAACCCCCATGTTGTGGGTTTAAGCCCCATGGCCTCATTGGATGAAAAAGGTTATCATCTAATGTGTGGGTTGAACCTTTTATAAAACTATATTAATATATTTCTAATAATTTTCTAAAAAATATAATTAACATCCAAAAAAATTACATTAGTCATCAAATCACTTTTTAACCAAAACTGATTTCAATATGTCTTGTTTTTTCCCATAAAATCAAATAAAATTAATTCATTATCTTTACCTTAAATATAATGATCATGTTAACCATTAAGGTTCTGAATAAATTTAAACTTATATAGAGATAATTCTGCTTCAAATAATACTTCATATTGAACATTAGGGTTAAAAATTCTTCAACCTAATGAAACATCTCTCAAAATTTCATTAATAACATAAAAATCCCATCACTTAAATCCTTGAAAGGGTTATCTATGAATTCAAATTTATGATCAGCCTTAAAATAATAAACCCATTATATTATACATAATTACTAAGTTAATATTATAAGAATACATATATGATTCCAAAAAATTAAAAAAATCCTTATATGTTTCATGATTCTTATATCCAAAATACCATTTCTAAAATACTTCTACAATATAATTTTGGAATATCAATACATAAATAATTCAACCCTTTTACATCAAAATAGGTCCTTTATTGGCCTAATAGATGACCTTTAAATGATATCGACTCAGATAATTCCTAGGTTCCCCAAATTCTATACAATGAACAATAAATTATTTCTAGGATGAAACTTAATTCTCAATACAAAACACTTCAATTTTCCTAGGAAATTTGTTACTATATGAATTTTTTCCACACACAATTTTTTTCATATTCCTTTGATAAATTATTCTAGGAGTATATTTCCACATTTATAACATGAATTAAATTAATCCATATTTCCTCTATGGTCTACACTATTCGATCTCTTAGCGGAATCCATCCTTATATTCTTTAGTTTGTCCAAGAGCTAGTTAAAGTATAGGTTGTTTATCACATAACAGGATAAATTATTAGAAATTATAATGATATATTTAACTCTAGTAAATATCACATTTTTTTATCACCTTCACCATATTTTACTTAAATTTAAATGTTTACACGATTCCTCCATGTTTTAGTGATTGACTATAAACAAAAATAATAGTGTAAGAAACAATAATCATCATAAAATACCATGTAATAATTTATAGTATATATAAATCATGAAACATTCCTTTTAATCTAATACACCTTAGGCTCATCATATACCATTAATTTTCTTCATTTATTCAAATCCTTCATAATGGTTTGTAAATAAAATTTTAATTCTCTAAAGCATATCACCCGGGAGTGTCAAACCAGGTGTGTAGTAAGTCCCATTATCGCACACAAGGGGATGATTGAATCAAATCCTGATGTTCCATTTTTAGAGTTATTACCCATAGGTAAGGTCGTTCTAGAGCCACATACACATGGAATATCCAAATTGGGATGTATTTATTGGAAAACTACATAATCTCTACCATACCATAGCTTCATGATGTTATCCTACACATATAATTATGCATAAAGTAATTCATAATGATATATCCCCTAAATTTGGTTTTAATAAATATATTTCCAAGGGTTTCTACTAAATTTAACCTCATACCAACTGTAAATACTCCAACCCTATTAACCTAGAGTCAATTTTTTACTTTGATACAGTGGTATAAAATATAAGAGACCACATCCCAATGGACCAATTAGTTTAGTAGTCTAGGTAAAATTAATATATACATGATTCATTAATTACATTTTAAAACATAAATTTATAAATATTGAAAGTAAAAAATTCTACATCCATGATCCCATTCAAAATATTCCTTATTAATATATTTGGGAAAGGAAAACAAAATAAGGGTAAGCTCAGATGTTCAGTAAGGGTTACAAACAACAGAGGCTATCATAAATCAATAAGGAATAAAAAATATTGCAAGGTAAATAATAGAAAACAAATTTTATTTTATCAATAACTGGAGCATGAATAATAATGTGGAAGGAATAAATTATTATTATATAATTACATATAAATAATCAGATGATCTTGAAGCTAATCCATGGATAATATCAATGTATTAATCTCATGGATAATAATATGTAAATTTTAAATGAATAAACAACTTAATATTGGATGTCATGATCTCAGACATCATGATATCTATACCACCAATGACCTCTTCCAATATAGTTTAAAACTATAGGAAATGACCCATTTAATGAAAGATTACTAATATATATCATAAGACTTAACGATGCATCGAGGGGATATATAATTTCTTTATCCAACCATAAATGTATTTCCAATGTGTTCATAATATATCAAATGATTGATTTAATTTATAAACTATATTCCTTGTCAAAAATATCCATATTGAGTTAAATAATACAGATTATCATTAATTACAAAGTTAATGAAATAATTTTCATGGTAAAAAACCATATGTAGAAATGATATATGATTTATTAAATAAGAATATCCATGATAAATAATATGGATATTTAAGGGGGATCTAAAATACAATGATCCCAAGAAAGAGAATGCTTTAAAGGGAATATTAATGAATACAAATATTAATCATGGAAGTGAATTTTAATACACTAATTGTTTAAACAGACTATAAAATATCTAAAGAAAAAATAAAGATGGTATCGTTAAAATATACCCCTATTGGAGTATAATTAAAATAAATGGTTATTGTCATTGATGAATACAAATAACATAAATGGATCATTAATACATTATTGAGGAAATTATCATTTTACCTTTAAAAATCACTTTTAAAATACTAAAAAACTTCAGAATATTTGGAAAAATATTTTCCTTGAAAGTAATCATGGAAACTTGTGATGTATGCTTCAAATAAATGAGTGGTCATGATGGGGGAAAATTTCTATTCATATCGAGTATGTTAAAACAACAGTTCCATTCACATTTTTAGTTAAAATTTAAAAAGTACCCTATTTAGAAAATGATAGGATGATTCCTTTTATATTTTAAAATCCAATATTTGTTAAATAATACATTAAAAAATTATAGAATAATATTAATAATATTATTAAAAACATTTTTATAAAACATGTTTTTTAAAGAAAAATGATTTTTTGACCGAAGAGAGAGATAATGTTAAATTTTCTTGAAAAAATTTTCTAAATAATTTTAATTATAATTGAGAGAAACTTTTTCAATTAATTTAAAAATTAATTGATAACTAAATTATGATAAAATTAAATGTTTTTAGTATAAAATTATCAAATAAATTCATTCATTGTAGTTTCAAGTATAAATAATCCTGATTAAAATGAGATTGTTTCATAACCCCTTATCCCTTTTGTAAATTTTGAGTCATAAACCCTATGAAAAAAATAAATTCAAATGAAACATTAAATACCATTAATATAAATATATTCATTATATAACATACCAAAGTGTCATAATATACACCTCATATAAATAAATAGGTTCATAAAAACCAATATGTATCAATGAAATAGAAATTGAGATAAAATTCCTTACAATGATCATACCATTGAAGTGGGGATTAGTCAATTAATATATTATTTATCAAATATAAATGCACATAAAAAATATAATATATAAAATAATAAAAATTAATTACATAAAAACTCTTAAATTATAAAAGATAATGATAAAGTAATATAACCCAATGAAAATAAATTGAGTTATGAAAAATTTACCACTTAGTTAATTTCAAGTCAAATACCCTTGTTTTAAATAAGTAAAATTGAATCCTAAAATAACCTGAATTATTAATGATTAATTATATTACATTTAAAATAGATAGTCTATAAACCATATAATTTATATTATGTGCATAATATAAAAATATTACAAAATGAAGGGAAATTGCCAAGAAGTTCCTTGCCCCACATTTCCCTTTAGATGAACATAATTTAACCTATTTTATAATGGTTTTTAAAATCATATAAAATTATACTAGAACCACATAAAAATTTATAATTCCATATATTATATGATTGTAACATATTATCACCCATTCATTAATAATATTTCTTTATTACCATTACTTTAGATCTTACCTGCTTTGTCTTCCCATACATGTTTTATCATGGATGTTTTGGTATTTGTGTATGGTATATAGATCAATAATCTCCAGAATGATAATAATGTTATAAATATAATATTTATTAATTTTAAACATTATTTTAATCATTAATTATAGTTTTACATATAAAATAAATCACATGGCTTCTAGGAGATGGTAGGCCGTACGTACGCATGAGTGACGATATCATTCATTTATTGTGTGAAATGGCAATGAATTGGATGATTTGTTAATTTTAAGTAATTAATATCATTTCTTATTTATCAAATATATTCATTATTTCTATAATTATGACTATCCATATGATTATATTATGTAAAACAAATTATACTAGTTTGAGAGACGGTAATCCGACGTAAATATGATTGATGGATTCATTTTCCATTTTAAGTAAAAGGAGGTTAAAAAATATTATACCCTCAATTTAATAACATATATGTATATGGGATATTTATATTTTATAATATTTTAATTTTTTAAGCATAATTTAAGGTGGTAAAAGAATAAGTTAAAAAGAAATAGCTTTGTGAAGATGGTTAACTTCGTTAAGAAAAACCTCATTTGGATGTCTAATTATGGTTGTACTTTTTCAAATATCAATATATATAATGTGGATAACTATAGTGAGTAGTGTTTCTTTAGTGGGTTTTCAATCTAAAGTGATTTATAGGTGTGAAAAAATGATGGAAGGGGTGTCCTTTTATAATTGAGTAGGAGTGACATTTTTTTAAATACCCAAATCTATTCAATAATCAGAAGACACTCTCAATTAAAAATCCTCCAAAATTTATAAAAAAAATATTGGATGTAGGTTAAGGTTTATAAACTCATGAAAACATTTTTTAAACATGATATCCCCTTATTATTTTATTTAACTTATTTTTACTACTTTAGTTTTCAGTATGGTAATTTGTTTCTTTATTTACCTAGGAAATTTGTCCTTTAATCATTTAAATAAATGATTATTATCAGATAATTTTGAACTAATTATTATAAATTTGATATATAATTTATCAAATAAAAATTCCATGTGTTTAGATAATTAATTAGAACACAAGTGAATGTAACTTGAAAAACCACGTTTTAACCTTAATCGCGGTAAGTAAATTTTACTCTCTTTACTAGTCATTAGGAAAATAAATTAAGTTAATTATTTTATATAAAATTAATTTTTATAATTATAAATGTGGATTTTTTATTATTAAATTAAATTTAAATAATGGTTATAATTTAATTTAAAATTAAACCCATAAGCATGTTAGAAATGCAGTTTTCTTAAGAAATGTTTTCTCAAATACAGAAAGCTATTATATCAAAATTCAACATTATAATGATGATAATGATATAAATTGGATAAATAATAATATAAATTAACTAATTACACTTTTAAGAATATTTTAAAACAATATTTAACCTTTTAATTTCTTTAAATTCATAGATAATTTTCAATAAAAATCAAAATTTTCACTATTCATATAAAAAATTATATTTTAAGAAAATTATAAAAAATTAAATCTATGATAATTTTGATATATTGACTTAAAAAATTAATTTCAATTTTTATGATACATTTTATAATATTTTTAAAAACTAAATCTAAAATAAGTGTGTAAAACCAAATGAAATCAGTGTTTAGGAAGATACAATTTTAAGCATAAAATTGGATTTATTATTATCCCATGTATAAAATATTATATGAATGATTAAAAATATTATGGATTACATAATATATAAATTTCATTAAAATAATTAAAAAATATTGTCTAATCTAATATATTAATAAAAAACACACCATGTGCATAAAAACTGTTTTTCAAGAACATATTTCTTTTACTTTGAAATGAATTTTATGTTTATTTAAAATATTGATAATTAATGAATTTGTTTTATATATGTGTAAATAATATTTTTTTCATAATTTATTTCTTCACATTCATACCCACCAATTTAATACCTAGGTTATAAAAATATACTATATTAAGATTTATTTAGTCTCGGTGTTGTGTGTACCACATGCTATCAAAGAAATTAAATTTTTTTAAAAGAAATATAAAATAAAATATCATGTTGCTATATAAGATCATCTTTTTATATTGAATTTAATTATCCTAGTTTTCACCACTTACATATATTCTATACACCATGAATTTATCATTATCATACACTAAGGATTCATTCACCATATCTACCATAATTGGAGTAATTCTAAGAGATTACAATAATTTCTCACCATGCTACTTAGATAGATATAGACTAATATTAGATAATAAACACATAAAAATCCATTGCACCTTAAAATCCTAAACCACATATATCTTATACTTTTAACTCATAGTTTCTACTATATTTTTACGTTTACTTAGTGTGTAAAATATCTCAAAATAAAATGGCTATATATACTTAACCCACATACTCTACGAGGGGTTCTATTAAAAAAGTTTTCTTAAACTATTATGGTCATTATATAAGAACAAAATTTCCATGAAATTGAAAATTAAATCACATCTTTAGATCATTTACCACCACTTCTAATTGATGATCAAAGATTGAGTTGTTATTTTCATGCCACCTCAACTTTTTAGACCCATAAGCTACTACATGATTACTCCCCATCAATACGCAACCAAAATATATTATTGAAAAATTATAGTATACAGTATATTATTTTCATAGGTTAAGTAAATTAAAAATAGGAGTTGGATTAATCTTATACTTCTGTTCTTGGAAATTTAAATCACATCATTTATCCAATTAAATCATCTCTCCTTTTAAGATTAATGTTGTCATTGGTGATATTATTTGATATAAATCGTATATAAATCACTTTTAGTAACCTCTCAGGCTAAGGAAATTCCTAACCTTAAACACATTCTTGAAAAGGCCCATTATTCCACTTCATTATCCTTTTAAAGATCACTAAAATATCATCCTTAGATATGAAATCCCCCAAAAAATTCAGATGAAAAACATTGAAATCAAAATTTTTAAATTTTGAATGTAATTGGTTCTCTCACATATTCGCAAAAATAATTATTAGGAATCTATCATGTTCTTACATAAACCAAGAGTGAACTAACATATCATCAATCAATACCACAAGAAATAAATCTTGATATGTAAGGATTATCTATTTCATGATGGAAATAATCATATATAGTAATTTTTTTTCATTCAAAATCTACATCAACAATAACACATACATTCTGTAACTTATCTTGAATGTTTTATTCAACACATCCTTAACACAAAACATGATCTAATGATACCCAAATCACATATCAATCATATAAATCAACTTATAATCTCTTAATTAATCATATATATAATTAATTAAGTTTTTTTATACTTTTTATTAATGATATAATTGATTATATTATATTAATATATATTAAACAATAATATATCATCTTTAGTTTTGGTTTATAATAACTTAACTCAATATGATGATATATTTTTTCTGATAAATCACTCCCCTGTAAGGTTAGAAATCTAGACCTTTAACAGTCTTTACTTTTCATGATCCTTATGGTATAGATAATTTGATATCATATATCTCACTTGTATTATATAAATAGTAAACCTCACCTCCCTATTTATAGGTAAACTGAAAAAAATATAAATATATATTTGGAAACTAGTTAAATACTTTAAGAATTATATGTTACTCTATTCCCTTTATTGAACCTTTAAGGATACCAAATATTTGATTTGTTCTGGGTCCTAATTTACCAAGGTTAGGTCTCACTTGACCTAATTATATATCCCACTCTCTGATAAATGTTTAACTATTAAATTTTGGGGTAGTAAATTACTCACATATGTGGTAGTAGTCCACTTTCACCAGAAAAAACTGAGCTAGCCTATAATGATAATAACATTGAAATTGGCCATATCTTGATTGAGGAGTTCTACTTGATTTTCATAACGACACACTATAATAACACCAAACAAGTATATCATTATATACTCAACCATAATTCTATTATAATTATCTATTGATTAAACACATGGAGTGTGATCTATATTTAATCCCAAATATTATACCAAATATATTAAAATTAATGATTTTGATGAACCCAAATCAAATAAAAAACTATCCATTACGTAAATAACTAAAATTATAACTATTATTATCAATAGGTTCTCTATAGTATTTATCATTTCCTTATCAAAAACAAATAATTATCTCAAGACTACTTTATGGACTAGAAAACCCTAAAAATTAAACCATTATTTTGGTAGTATCCAAAAATAATAATTTATACAATACCTAAATATCCATATCAATGTGTGATAATAGGATCATAGAAAACCATTTTTAAATATTCATGACAGTTAAATATTTTCCGATTCATTTACATTGTTATTCAAAGGTCCATCTAGATAGAACCACTATAAATATACAATCTTCTAACATGGATAACACTACCTTGGATTGATCTAATATTAAACTCATATATTCCATGACCCACCAAAATAGAAATATGTTGGAGGAAAAAAAATCCTTAAGAATTGGAAATAATGAACCTATACTAAGAATATTCTATCAATCACAACTACAAAACATCTTCTAGAACCTCCTATACTAGATAATCAATTGAAAACAACTAGATTATCTTGTTAATGTAATAATACATACTTTATAACCTTAAAATAGGTCTTTATTTTCCATATTTTTTTATTTATGACCATTTTATAAATCATTTAGTAGTATAATTTCACCAAATAATAAAAAATGGACTAAATACTTTCCCAATATGATGAGAATTAATGAAGTTTTATACACCATTTGGTTTATGAAAACCTAAATATTTATTTGAATATAATATTATAATCCTGCACCAACATATCCCCTAACAATTCTATGTGAACTCTTATTATTTATAAATAATAAATGTAATTCCCTAAAAATAATCATAGAAAACTCATAGGGTCTATCCTTGGTCAACTCCTAATCCTTATTTGCATATTCCAAGACATCCCATAAACATCTAGTTGGTCCCTGAAACATGAGCACATATATACTTACCTTCCCATCATCAAGATATTCAATCAACATGATGATTTGATGTATAATATCCATTTATTCCTCCACATACTATGACCCACCATAACCATTATTAATGAATATATGTTTCATATGAAAATCATGGGTGATATTGGTCAGTATGGAATGACATCTAGGAAAATACTCCACTTTTATTATATATGCAGAATAAATAACATCTAGAGCTAATATTGAACTAAATATTCTATATTTACATATGTGTTTCAACCAAAAGTTCAATACACCATATGAAGTGGTGTGGGAGGGGGGGGGGGGGTGAATCATGGTATTCAATTTTTCATCCCTTTCACTAGATATTCTTCTTGTGTTAGAACGAGTATCCCGAACATGTCATTATTTATCCACAAACAGTATACACATACTTAATTTATATGAAGTGTTATAAATATTGTACATGATTCACTACATAGGGATCATCCAAGGATCATACACTGACTATGTTCTGACATTCCAGGGGATTAAAATACTCACTATATGTGTTATAAATGTTCATGAATGATTCACTATCGATCCTAGGGATACTCCCTCTTTTTATATATCTAAAAATTTATTTGATACAAGGAATAAAATAAAATGAGATATGATGATCACACAAAATGATAATTGAAAAAAGATAATCACTTGAATACAAAATGTTTTATCATTGTGCTTTTGATCCCATTTTAATTTATGATCATTAATGTACATTCTCAAAATAGTTTACATTTTCTATATATTTAACCAACTCCCATATTTTTTATATAGCCAAAAAAGTTATGATTTATATTCTTCTTATTATCTTAATATATATTTATATAATTGTGTGAATATTATTTACAAAATATTTGGTAACTTTATTTTCTATATTTTAATTTCTCTCTTATATCATGTGATTATGTACCCCATGATCTAGGGATCCTAAAATTCCCAATAACTTCCCATAATTATCAGACTTTTCTTTTCCAATATTTTCCCTTGTTATCTCAACATGTTACTCCAACATAACTAAATATTCAATACTGTTAAAATTTGAACTTCCTCTACGGTGTGGAAATATCTAAATAGGTAGGGAAATTGAAAACTATATACACCTCTATACGAAGTATCCATCTTTCCCAAAATATGAAAACTTTCATTGATGGCCATATTATCAAAAATATTTTATGAATGATAATATGTAAAATAATTAATGGATGGGTAATTTTAAAATTTTAAAATGAAATAATATTATTTCTGGGTTCCTATATCTGAGTTACTCTTATATATTCCAATGAAGTTCAACAAGTTTTCATTTTCCTAGAATTCATAATCTAATATATGAATAAAAAACTTACCTATATAGGGATTTTCTTTTATGGAACCTTTTTAGTATCTTGTAAAATATTACATATCACACAAAAAACTAATTCTACAAGGAGTTTTTCCCATTTTTAGATTTATAATCCTTAGAATATATTTCATATTAGTTATAATATATTATATATCTTTTCAAGGATCTTTGGTATCATTATAATGATTATCATATAATTTTAAAATTCCAAATCCTCCATAATATCTTATATTCAAGGATTTGAAAAATTATTTCAATATCAATCACAACATGATCCCTATACTTACACAATGGATTGAACCTAAAACATTGGAAAACCTTTATAATTCTATTATAAAATAATATCTAGATGTCTAATTTAAGTAAAACTTTTGTAATTAGCTTATAGGCATCAAAATAACTTCTAGGTCATCCCGAGATCATATTATAAGATAAATTTCATATTTATAATTGAATTATTGATCATATTTATCTCCTTTTCAAGTATGACTTCTAGAAAAACATTACATCCAAAAAAAATTCTGGAAGAACTTTTAATTTTCTATATAAACAATATAATCCTTATAACATCCCGACTCAAACCACTAGGTCTGAGATGAAATGCCCCATGACCTCATGGATATCTCCCCATATGCCAGAGACTTCCTACTAGATGTGTGGTTCTATGTATACAAATTAGGGGACTGTACCCTCATCATTAAATTCCAACAACAATAATAAAATATTAAATATTATAATATATCATCAGAGTAGACATGTCAAAACAAAATAAATGAAATACATGTCATAGAAATAAATGGACTCCCAAAGTGGTGAGACATCCCAATGTAATAAGTGAAGATAAATAACTTAAAAATAAATAATAATCTTTGGGGTCCTCCATAGTTTGTCCCGGTCCATTCTAACACCATGTTCTATAGCCCAACTATCCACCATCAGGGACTTTCCATTAATCGAACCTGATACTATGAATTATAGAAGTGCACAGAAATTCTTGAGTAGGCTATGGGTGCCAAATTCATTAGAAAAAAACCAATGAAACCATAACATATGTTTACAATATATATAATAGTGTATGGGATGACATAATTATATTCACAAATAAACATACAACTATACTAATGCCGAGTCATTGTGCGTTGAGGAAGCCATAATTAACCACAGCCCCACCCGATTTAGATCATTGTCAGAACAGATGTCAGGAAGTCCGGTACCATCATAAAGGTAACATAGATCATTCCACCAAGATGGTGGTTTTCATAATAACACCACACATTTTGACATTCAAATATCTCACCACACCTAGATAGTGGTTGTTACAGGAACACCGCCATTACATTAGGTCAATCCCCTACTAACTTATCGTTTAAATCACCTATAAACCATGTTCATAGGAATCCCATAATTGTATATTACATCTATCCAGTAGGATTTTCCCTCTACATGGATATCCACAACTGACATTAAGTACAGTAAGACTAAGTATGGTTGGGTAACATGTCACTAATACTTTTACTTCTATAGGGATAGCCACACCCACCTTTATGTATGATATAACCACATCACTCCCAACATCATGGCTCTACCTAAATATATTGGTCATTGAATCATGAATCCATATGCTATGAAATATAAAAACAAATACATGTCATATAATGGAATGATAAAAGACACCAAGATCAATGTTAGGAGGTACACAAAATTACATGGTCATAATCAAGCAAGCCCTTGGCCACCCACGTACCCACACCCAACACATAACAAGAATTGGTTAATAGAGTATATCACATATCATGGAAACCTATATATATATATGGCCCGAGATGGTAAGGAACCTCCTTCCTCAAAGTCATTGATGCGAACTGTTATAATACACGATCCTATGGTTCGAAAGCTGTAGTGGAAACCTCAATAGTGAAGAACACTACCTCAAGGACCCTATTATACTAGTCCTCTACAAGTTAACACTCAATGTTCTCCAAGGGACCCTTGAACCAAAACCACTTATTTTATTTAAAAAAGAAATAATATATCACATGTGATGGTACAACATATCTCCTAGATAATTTCAAAATTATTATTCTAGGACAATACATGCGCTCACAATATTTTCATTAAGAATAATTATCAATTGATAATTTCTTATAAACTATCATTTTAAATTAATCTATTTATTATTTATCATGAATTTCCCTTTTATAATTATCTTTTGAAAATTACATATAAAATATCCTTTTATAATTATATTTTGACAATTCCTTACAAAATTTTCTTTTATAATTATCTTTTGACAATTCCTTATAAATTATACTTTTATAATTATATTTAGATAATTTCTTATAAATTATCTTTTGATAATTCGATTTTATTATCCATGATAATTTTTTAAAAACTATGATTGGAAATTTATTAAAATTACCTTATAATAATTTTTTAACTAAATTATCATTGATAATTCAACATATTTATTGTTAGATAAATATTTATATTTTTCCTTTGATAATTAGGAATAATTAAATTTGGCTAATTCTTCACATTAGTATTCCCTAATAATTGGGTATATTTAACCTCTAATAATTTTATAAATTATCACCAAATAATGTAGGTTTTAATAATTTATTTAAATTTTATAATTTTTCTCAAAATTGAAAAAAGGGAGAAAATTGGAATAAATAAAATAAACAATATGTAAAAATGGCCAAAACATGTGTGCATCACCCTGAATAGAAGAATCAGTGGATCCTGGGTGACGAACAAGATGAATATACCCAAATCTGGTCATCTGATCGTATGCATGGTTCATTTAAGGTGTCTCAAACTTGAAAAAATCAACCAAAATAAAGGCTTGGGAATTTGGATATTTATAAATACAAAATAATGGAATTTTAAACCTGAAATTAAAACACCAAATTTAATCCAAGATTCAACTAAAAATTACTTACATTGTAATCAATTCCTCCCCATTAAGGCATTGAAACTGAAATGTTTCAAAACAATGTTGTTTCAGAATATTTTAATGGATTCTATGTTTATAATGGAGGAAATTGACGTGGATGAAGATTTTTTGTAAAAAGAATTTAATTTTTTAAGATAATATTAATAAAATAAATGGGGTAAAATAAATTATCTTCATATGCGATGATAGTAAACGCTTAACAAACACAAAAATTATATCAATCATAGGGTAAAAATTGTATTTCAGACCTAAGGAAGGTCTCATATTTATCATAAGATACACAATTCATGATATATTACATTATTTTTAGAAAAATATCGAATAAATTACCATCACACACAATTTGACCAAACACCTAACACACAAAAATTTTATTTCATGCCTAGGGTAAATCCCACATCTGTTACCTAATAGTGGTATCAAAATTTTCATATACGACACCATTTTGTGGATATTTCTATTTTTTGGAAAAAAAAATCACATATATAGTATAATAAATTTTTATATTGTTATTTTATTAATGATGAGGCTCTACGGGCCTTGGAATCCCATGCTAAATCAATGCCTCACTCTGAAAATTATCCATAGAATATTCCAAGGTTTTAACAAGGATTTTACCCTTACCCAATGAATTTAAATCATTTATGTAGTGAATTTTATTTAAAAATTAAATTTTCAAATAGAATTAATCATAAATTTTTATGAAGAGAGTTTTAGTACTGTTAAATATTGAGGATATCACAACTTTCCCCCTACATCACCTTCTCACCTCTAAGAAGTAACTCTAGGGGTCTTGTTCAAACAACTGAGTCCAATGAGATTGAACATCAGACTCACACTCCCACATCTCCTTCTAGACTCTTCCATGCTACCACTGAACTGGGATGAGTGGTACCATCTTCCCTCAAAGTACATTCTCACTCTTATGTAATATTTGTATCAGATGATGATTATATAATGAATCTGGTTTGAAATCAATGTTCTCACAGTATAAAACATGCGAAGGATTCAGAATGTACCTATGGAGCTGAGAAATGTGGAACAAAACACACATGCCTCAATAACATTGAGGAAAGTCTAGAAGATACACTACTATACCGACCTATTTGGTGATCTCAAATAGTCCCATAAAACTCTATGTTAGATTTCACCAATTCCTTTGACATCAGTTCCCAAACCAAAGAGTCACTCGCAGGAAAAAAATGTTCACCCATAACGAAATCTAAAGGTCTCCTCTTATGGCCGATATATGATCTTTTTCTAATCTATGTGATTAAACTCTACAGAATCGGTTTCAGTCTCTTGGAGGTCTCCTAAACAGTTTGGAGACCAACAAATATTTCCTCACCCACCTCATGTTCATAGTGTAGTCAGTGACACAACCTCCTATAGAGATCCTTGTAAGGTTCCATATGAATCACAACCTAATGATTCTTGTTTAAAAAAAAACTAAATAGAGTATACGTTATCATCCCATGATCCAAAAATGTATAGAACAAAAACTCTATAATAATACTACAATATGCATATCATCCGCTCAAACTTTCCATTTGTCTAAGGATGGAATTATTTTCTCAATCTTAACTGATTACCAAGGTATTTTTTCACTCCCTTCCAAAAGAATGATAAAAAATTTCATCTGTATAAAAAATAATGATCAAGTGAACTCCATGAACGTATGGGAATGATATAGTTTCATCTTTTCGGTGATGTACTACCCATGGAATATCTTATTGAATGTTGACCAAGTAAGTCCTTCTCGACTCCTAGACTGACTCATGGTAGTCAATAATCTCCAGGAAGGTCCTTGAAATATAAATATCTCCAGAATAACTCTTCCATCCATATGATTTTGGATCATCATGAATATTATCTCAATAAAATCCATCCAATTCTTTGCATCTCAGGGGCCACCAGTAGTATAAAGTGATAGCAGATGCAGTAGTTAGAAATCTAGAGCATGGATGGAAATAGTCCTATAAGTGTCACTACCTTAGATTGGAATAATATGAAATTGTTTAATATGAATGGGATATGAATCTTGAATTAGCTATGCCAGTTTAGAAGCATTCTAGGGTTCATCCCCTTTTACCGTGAGTGGTGGTAGGGGAACATCCTGGGCTACCACAACTAGAGGTCCTTTTAATCACTTCTAAGGTGTAAGCTTTGAAACATTAAAAAACATAATAGCATAACAAGTCCTGGTAGTATATGGAATCATAGAAGCTTATCAATGGAGTCTTCCATCAACCTATGGTATAACCCTCCTATAACTTTCCAATTTTCTATCCGCGCATGCTTTTCACCATCATCATATATATACATACATAGAATCAGATTCAATTCAACTAATTAATTCCATAAAAGACATATCACAACAACATGAAAATACATATATATCACACATAGAGAAACTATCTCAAACAACTATCACAAATACAAACATTTAATTAAAGAAAAATCATGAAACACAACAATTGGAATATATATGGAATATTATCCTACGTTCTTATTCAGGATTAATAAATGCACATGAAATCTCATAAATCCCATATCAAAAAATTGTATGAACACATTAAATAACAAAACTTATATGAAAAGAATTATTTACAATGGGAATTGGTGGGGGGGGGTCAAACCTCTTTAAGCTAAGAGAGGGGTTGTTGAACTCTAAATTCCAACCGATGCTTCTTAGATTTTGATACGGTAAATGGTTTTATGAATATTTCATAGAATGTTTGATTGGTACATACATGTTCTATCTCCAAAATTCATTTCTATACCTTCTTCTTAATGAATTTGTATTGTATATCAATGTGCAATATTCATGAATGTGGGAATTGATTTTTCATCTATCCAATCACACTGTTATTGTAATAATTTAATATAATCGGATATATCACATATTATCCAATATCCTATAGTTTATGTTTAACTTAAAATAGTTTTTTACACACTTTTTTTTATTGAAAAATTCTCTCATTAAACTATACTGAGGTAAGTGATCTCTTTCGTAATTTTTGATCCATATGATGTGTTTTCTTCGAATAAAAAAGTATCCTCTACTCATGAATTTCTTATACATAATGTCTCTTATCCAATCAAAAGTATAGTATGTATAAAAAACTATTATTCCCAACATATGATAATAAAACTTACTGATGTTTGACTTGAATTAATATAATGATCTCTTTTATAACCAAGAGGTGCTTCTCCTTGGGATATATTTAAAGTTAGGAAACAATTGTTCTAGTGAAAATGATATCCCACCTTGTTTCTCTGATATACAATGAGAAGGCCCAAACAAAACATGCATTTATTTTATATCATTTATATAATTTAAATATTACATATCACAATAATGACACAATCCCAATTCTATAAAATTTTGTTTCTTTTGCGATTAATATTTTATTACAAATTATTTAATCAACATTTCCCTCAAACATCTCTATATAAAAATTCCATATACCCATAGTCCTGCATTTTATTTCATAGGGTAGTGGTAAATTTAAGGAGTGAGATCAAACACACAATAAGGGAAAACTAATAAATGATTCATAAATTAGTTAGATCATAATCATGTGGGAAAAAATGAGAATGGGGTAAAATTGTTATTAAAATGAAAAAAAATCATAAGTAACGATAAGACATCATAGATCATAGATGAGATAGAAATATCATTAAATTATCACAATAAGTTCATAAAAGATATATAATTTCATGGAAATAGGAGAAAAATATTCATAAACCATAAAATAATGGCATACATACCTGTAATAAACATATGAATATGACACAAACATAAGCAGAGTAAATCAAAACATTGTGACTATAACTACCCACAATCATGACTATTCATAGACATGTGAACATTGATACCCACAATAATATCCATGCATGGTATTTTAGACACATCTAACTATAATCATGTCCACACAAAATCTTTTAGATGTAGATAATTATAATTATGTACAAGAACAATGTCTTTATCTAATGAGATATACAACTTTAAGCAATGCATTAAAAGGATAAATTGGAGCCCACCCATTTCATATTGATAATAAATACACATGTGTGCAACATAAAACAAATCATACATAATATCATAAAGAACCCATAGAATGAAAATGGGTTTGGTAATATTTAAATATTTTGTCACATAAAATGATCTCTAGAATTTGATCAATTTATACAAAAAGTAAATCACAAAGAATACTATGTCATTAGAGAATTCATATGGTGATTCATTAATGATAAATTTATATGAGATAGATATCTAGGTGATAATGAGTAAAAATAAATGTTACAGACCATGAAAGTGTTCTTAAAATCATTTATTATCTTTTTCTAATAAATTAAAAGTTTCCTGCAACTTTGAAATATCATTTTATAGAAGTTAACATGAAGTATCATTTTTTATAAAGTAATTTATAGGATATACCAATAATGTATTATTAAAATGAAATAAAGGTTAAGTCAATATATGTAAAGTGGATGTTAATATATATTATTGTGAAATGAAATGGATTTTTAATATTTTATAATATCTTTATTGAAATACAAAACATTAAAAGTGTAATAAAGACTCATTTTGAAAAGAGGTAAAGATAAATATTAAGATCGCATGTGATAAGAAAAGTTGGGTTTTCCAAAAGAAATTAGAGTATCATAGAAAGTAATTAATATAGATATGTAAGAGGAAGATATATTATAAAGGATGGTAATTATGTAGAACAATAATATCTTTAATAATAAAAAGAAATCCAATAATGAGGTTTTTAATTAAAAACATAATATCCCCCTTGAGAGAAGATGGAATATTATATATAATAGTATAATGGAATAATAAATGAATCTCATATGAACATAGTCCAGATATAAAAACTAATACCCAGTGAAATGTGAATTGAGTTGAAAATCACTTACAAATATGGTAATAAATGAATAAAAATCCTTTTAGAGATTGAAATTTAAATTAAACATTGAATACAATGAATAAAAGTAGAATCACGATTAAATAGTCCAAAGAATCAATATTTAAACTCGATAAATTAAAATTGGAATATAATTTAAGTGTAACAAATACTAGTTAAACTTGTCATGATCTTCAACACACCCTCTACATGGTTATCTAATAGACATATTATTCTAAAACCCACCCACAAGAGATGAGTGAAGCATATAAGGATTTTATAAACCCTAGATCATAGCTATAATAAATAATCTATCACCTCAATAGAAAATATAGTTAGACATAGACATAATCACACAATAATAGTTTATAGTTAAGTATGATAAATAATCACTCAAGAATGGTTAATAGGTAAACATGAAATATATTCAAACATGAATTGTATCCCAATAACATTGATAATTACATGTGAATCCTATGTGTCTGAATGATTCATGAGCACACACTATCACTTACCAAACTATTCCAAGAGCTAAATCTTATTAATCAGTATCAAATATAAATACACCAATCACTCAATGTGAAAAAATAATAAACCATAATAATGAAAAATATAAACAATGGTCCCATCCCTAAAAACATGATCTTTCCCCCATGTTTGGGTTTTCCATTCCCAGAAAATAGGAATTTACCAAGTTCTGAAATATTTATCATATATTGTATTACATAAAAAATAGTAAGAAAAGAAAAATAAAGCTATGAAACCACATTTTCATGTTCTGACATAGTTCACTCCATAAATAGTCATTGAACAGACTGACGACAAGGCCTCAAGAATGCCTCTCTGTACACTAGATGCTGCTGAATAAAAATGTACAACTAAAGGTGATATAATGTGAAGACTATATCCTGTGGAACAATAATAAAAATTATGGAAGAATAAATAATCAGAATAATCAGTGAAAGAAATTAATAATTAATAACCAAAATATATATATAGCCAGGACAGTGGAAAATAAATTACCACACATGAAAGTATTGATTCATAATAGAAGAAGTCAACATATAACATATAATACCTACAACATGCTAGAATACCAAAATAATGAGTAATTTATATTTATTTGAACCCACAAGAGGTGGTGGTTTGAGTTGATTCTATCAACCTCCAACCATGTTCAAGGGGTTTTAATGACATCAGGGTTATGGTCTAACAATTTATTTAAGGAATATAAAATTTTATGAGAAATGCGTAGGAAGTGTGGGGTACCGATCAATGAAAATATGATATAAAAGATGAGAATTTTATGGAAAAGTATAAGGACACCTACCACATAATTAGAAAGAATTAATCATCTATTAACTGCATTTGATTTAGTATGTAATGAGTGAAATGAAATAAGAAATAAAATTCCTTAAAAATATAGAAGATTATCTCGAATAATGATAAAAAAAATAAGGATGAATAAAGAAAAGAAACAAATAAATATGAGTAACAAACTCACCATTATGCTTCCAATGAACCAAAAAAATGATCATTTAATTCTAATAATGACGTATAATAATCCAATATAAGATGAGATGGAGGAGGAATGTTCGTAGGGACCACATGGGAAAAATGAGGATGAAAAAGGTGTAAAATCATTTTATGTTCTGAAGGTAAAAATGGTGATATTCCCCTTTTTTAAGAGGTGAACAGTTATTCCACATGGTTTTTTAAACTGTGAACCAACCATGTGGCTCACTTTATCTAAGATCCATAACCCAAATGTTT
Organism: Viscum album; assembly: GCA_963277665.1. Taxonomy (NCBI): domain Eukaryota; kingdom Viridiplantae; phylum Streptophyta; class Magnoliopsida; order Santalales; family Viscaceae; genus Viscum; species Viscum album. The sequence goes on along the minus strand of OY728147.1, from coordinate 1,024,493,977 downwards.
TTTATAGATAGTTAATGTATCCATGCACCAACCATGCTTTTAGTATTTCATTAAACTGATACCCCACAATGGGTAGGTACACAGTTTGGAAAACCATGTGCCAGCCATGTGGTTTACCTATGTAATTTATTATATGACTCTAGAATATCCGCGTGGCATTAGGTGTATAGTTTTTAAAATTGTGTAACACCCTCTGAATACCATATGGCTGTATGGGACATTCAGTATGGTTTAGAAAAATAGTTTGACTTATCAATACAGGGCACACAGTTTAGCCACACGGTCAATACTAACCATGTTCCAACCATTCGCCTAAGCCTGTCTCTCATAAAATTGATCTCTCAAAAACCAACACTCCAAAAACTCATTTAGGATTTTGGTACATGTCATAAGAATTAAACCCCATCCAAAACAACACTTTCCAGTGTTCTAACTCTTGGAATTACATTATAAAGCCTAGTTTATGATTTTGTCCATCCACCGAACAAAAATTCAAATTTCATTAAATATTTTCACCTAAATCAAAACATGGGATCTTACAATTATATATATTATAGAATCACTGAGATGAATATAATGGGTTTGAAAAAACTCCATTTACATTCTATTTCTAGTCATTATGTTATAGAAATCAATTCATATATTTTGATTGGTATATGATTCCAAATATATATTTTACAATAGATATAAATTTATAGTGGTTAAAAATAGAGAAATTAATATATTTTTCTTGTAGTTTTTATTCAAGACATGAATCAAAGGGATTTTGAATCATGATACATAAGAGGGTTTCTAAATCATGGAGTTGAATACAAATAAAAATATAATGTTTATATAGATATATATATATATATAAAGTAAGTGTATTTACATCTTATTTATCTTATATGATAAGAGAATTAATTTTTTTTCAAATAGTTCTTATGAATAATATGAGATTAAGGATATAGTACACATGTTTTGTGATTCATTAGATTCTAAAATATATTTAAAAAGAAGATAAAGATAAATGGAGTTTTATCTTGAATAAAAATGTTTATCTCGCTATTTGTTAAAATATGAGTGATGTGATCCCACCACCCTCTACTAAAATACTTATAAGAATAAAAAATTATTTTTAGAATAAATATAAAAACACATAGTATAACATACATGACATGTAGACAATATTTAATTTGTTTAATATTCCCACTTAGTGAAAATAAACATAATTTCTTGAATAAAAAAGGTGTACACATCTTTGCATGATATTATGAAGAACAAATAGTGTATAAGAGGCCTGTGGGAGTACGTTTTATATATAAATAAGTTAATGTTTTTTGAAAATACCAATCAAAACATAATGTAAATGTCACTTTATACCCTAAAGGAGTTTTGGATATGATGAAAATGAAATAATTTAATGATATTCATTTAATAGAAAAATGATTCCAAGGAAAAGTTTTATGTAAAATTTTTATGAATGATGATGATGATGATGAATATAGAAATTTAAATTTGTAGATAAAGGATGTTATATAAATCATAGCATTTTTTTTATATATTAACGAAAGTTGAATATTTTTTTCAAGGGGTTAAACATGACTAATATTATTCCTAAGACTCACAATTATTAATACTAGATTTCCTTATATATTTTATTCACTAAAAAAGTTTATTGGGGGGATTTTTTTAGATCCAATTTGAGTGGATTTCTCCCAAAAGTACCACCATAAAAACTCAACCAGAAATTATGATAGTGAAAGAAAAGTTATCTAATGAACCTATGAACCTATGTCTAAAACTTGAAATATAAGACACTCCCAAATCACCATGCTCTTACACCCTTATTCAATAAAATTCTAGCAAGACAACCAAAGCAATAAATAAATAAAAATAAAGAAAATAATAATAAAATATATTATATGGTTCAATATTTCACCCTAATCCATAGTAAAATTATTTTTTAATTTAATTTATATGAAACAAAGGATTATTACAATGTCAAACATTATTAATTACAAGTGATTAACCGTCCTTAAATAAAAGTACCCTACTAGTGATTCTAGTTCTAGTTGCCAACCATTTTTTTGCAAGATGATTCTCAAATCAACTAAAATTCATGGGTGATACTCTATTTATATGAGTATCTCCAATGACTAAACATTAAATCCCATTGAATAGTGTTATCTCTTAGAGATCCCGTGATGATTTATCCAATATAAGAGACCTACTAGTAATAGGACTATTATAAAAACTCCACAAGAACCTAAAAAGGTAGAAGAAAAGTTTTTCAAGGAACCCATTAACCAATACAGAGAACATAATAGAAAAAATCTCAGAAATCACCACACTGCTACATGTTTCTTTTATAAAATGAAAATTAGACCAATGAAAAACATAAATTAATAAACACAATGAGAAAACAACACAATTGATTAATTTTTATTGGATTTAACCCTATTTCATGAAACAATGATGATATAATTTTTTTAATGGTAATAGTAGATGATTAAAAGATCAAAAAGTATTTTATCAAAATAAAATTAATGAATTATTTCATCTTGGATTAAAAAAGAAACCTATACCTTATAATATATTTTTTTCCTTGTGAGTATTTATTTTTTCTTTCTATTGTTATTCATTTCATTATCTATAATTATGGTATAGTAGTGCATTGATTTATGAGTGTTTTTTATTTCATGTTCTAGAAACCGGTGCATGGGTTCATTTAGTAACTTTTCTACTCTTTCATATGTTCTGATATGGTTGTTTCTAATGGTCATATCAGAAGAAGTCATATCCGATTGAAACCAATAAGCGTTATCAAATCCATATTATAGGGAATATGGTTGATGGTTTATCAAGACATATCTGTTGGATTTGTTTGGAAGAATGACGTGGTTTCCCTTAATGTAGTAGTTGCTGAATTCCTAGAAGATGTTACTGGTGTATATGGTGGTAGTAAAGAGTTTTAGTTTTCAATAAGAATTTCTAGTACCATTATGAGTCTAGTGGAGTATTCCATTCATCAAGGTGGCTGAGTTGGAACTTAGTAGGGTGAATGTTAAAAAACTTAATTTATAGTCCTGATCCTTTCATTACATAGAATTAGTAGAGTTCAGTCTCTAGAAGATATCATGTTCACAGGTTACGGTCTGAATGATTGTTCGATGGTGGACGTTATGTACTTTTAATGATACCGGTAATTCAACTCATAGATATTTTGTATGTTTATTTGTATACTATGTTTGTTGGAAGAGATGTTATTTGAAAACTAGAGTCCATGATTCCAAGTATATGTATGTTCCAAATGTTTTAATCAAAAATGATTTAGGTTCCCAAAAGATGGATTCAATGGTAATGTCAAAGGGTTCACCCAAGTTTCAATGAGTATGAGTTGAGGGAATATGGATGGTTACCCTTTTCTATGGATACTATTGATAATGGAATAAATGGATGTTACTTTAAGAGTAATTGTACCCTAAGTTCATGTATGGAATTTAACTTCTAGATGATTCATAATTCTCACTGTTGATGGGGGTGTCTGTCAATGATATCTTCTATTTTCTTACACAATTATATATAATGGGAGGTGACTCTAGGGTTCATCGTACAACATTGAATAGGGAGTATGTGGCATGTTTCAAAGAACTCTAGGATTCAATGGGTCTATCCAAAAGAGTAATATAAGGAAGGTGTGAAACATAGTCCTAATTAATGAGAATATATTTTTTATGTTTAGTGGAAGGTTCATGTTTCTATACTGAAATTTGTAGACTATGTGGGGTTTATGCATGAGGATTATGGTTGGGTTAAAATATGTAAGAAATGTTCCTTTGGTATGTATTTGGAGATCTAGAATGTATTGTTGATCCCTTAAGTGAGAGGATGGGTGAAAAAATTTGGTTTCCTGATGGAAATTTGGAAATGATTATAGGGATTACATTGCTTTTATAGAGTTTATTCCTAATGAACATTTAAAGGAATCCTTTTCCACACAAGAGAAAGTATATTGAAAAAACATTTCTCCATATCCAATCAGTTTCTCACCCATTCTATTGGTAATTTATATTATATTCTTTGAATAGGTCACTTGTAAGTGAGTGTGTTTCTCTTCAAGAGAAGAAGTCCAAGGAACCTTCATATCATTTGTCCAATATAACCATAGTGTATTATAGTTTTCAGAATAATGTCATCAGATGAGAGGTGATAGAGGAATTTCTAAAAGGACTGATGGTTTTTTATAATCATGTAATTATCATTTATGTCATAATACAACCTGAAATGTACATAGAACTACCATCAATAAATTAGTGTGTAAATAATCTAAAAAATAGAGTACCTAGTAATAAATGATTGCATCAGCTTCCATTTATCTTCATTAAGAGAATGCTTTATAAAGATCACTGCAACCATAGGCATATGATTCCTTTTTATGAGGTAGGACATTGGCCTCTCAGATCCTTGATTATATGAATAGGGTATCCTAAATGTGGAAGGTGTGATAACACCTTCATTGATAATGATGAATATCCTTTTGGGAAGAAGAGAAGTTAAACAGTAGCTCACTAGTATAATACACTAAATTGGAGAGGATATAATTCTACTATATATATTTACTTGATAATATTCATTAAATTAAAAAAATCAAATATATTTTGATGGATTTAGTTTCATCACATAGCATAGATCATTTTATCTTGTTAATATCGATTAATTTAATAGCTTCAATGAATTTCTATCTTCTGAATAGTACGATCCATCTTATGGATCATAAATGATGTAAAACTACCCAGGTGTAGAGGTGGAAACTCTATAAATTACATGAATATATTCACCATGCATTTTATACAAGATATTTTATGTTCACTTCAAACAGTCTCCCAAATTCACTAAAATACCATAAGGACTTCATGTAATATAACACAACTATTTGTGAATCCATCAAAACTATTTTCGAAAAAGTTTTTTATAAAACTATCAATATTTTAAAGGAAAAAATTATCTAAAATTTTAACCTTATACAATTGATTAATAATATGAAACTACAAGAATTATCAATGTTGAAAACAACTACAAAATCCATATTTCAATGATACAATGAAAGAGTGACTTCATTTAATGTGTCAACACTACTCAATATATTAAGGGGTTTTGTGTGATCTTCATCAAATATACTCCTATCTCTATATGAAAATTTCCACCACATGACTTATCATATACATCATATTTATACCTATATAATCCCTTTATTTATGATGTATAGTGACCAATATACATGGAACATATCAATCTAGTATTATCATCTCAAAATTTCATGATTCTCTTGAAAATAATGACTAATTCAATGAATACATTACATAGAATACATTTATCTGATATGTACATCAATTTTCACTTATCTATGTAGTTGAACACACAATATGTGAAAGATGTAAGCATGGATATAATTTTTTCTTAGTGTAATTCCATCAAAGTAAATTTGAATTTGAATTTTAATTAATTTGTTTAAAACTAACATTAGTTGTGCTCCCACTGAAGACTTGATATTAAATATACACAACCACCCACATATTAGCTAAGTCAACGTGTTGAATTTTTTATTTAGGGTATCAATGTATTATGTTTCTAAAGATAAGTGTAACTAACTGAACTTTTTGATTAATAATTGTTTCTCGAAAATGTGTGTTATATTATATTACACAACCAACTAGTATCTCATTAAGAATTAAGTATATTTTAATGTGACCTTCCAGTTATAACCATTATATGATTGTTGTTAAATTATGATTGTTTGTTAATATGACCATTGTTAAATATGAATATTGTAAACTATACTCATAATGTTATGATAATTGTTTATAAATAGTAATGATAAAAGTTTATTAATGAAGAAAGAAGTGTCAATGGCCACATCTAGTGGAGTTAAGTCATATGAAGCCAATTTTTTAGAGCTTGGGAAAGAGGTAGATTCACTGGGATATACCTTTGACCAATCCCAAGTTGAGATTCAACATGTTATGTCGGAAAGAAATCACCTATGGGAGAAGTCCATGTTAGTGGATATTACCACTAGGGCGATGTTATCAAAACCACCCCAAGAGTCTACCACGATCTTACACGTTACCCTTAGTTCATATGTATGTGATATAAGGGGTTATATGTCAAGGAATTAGTCACTTAGTTTGTAAAAACTTTGTTTAAATAAAATTTATATTCCATCATTTCAATTTTAAGAATAGTTTTGCTTAAAAACTCAAATGGAATTTGATAAATTGATTTTTTTGGTAAAAATTATACTTTTCAGAATGCTATAAATTATTATACTAATTTTTTATTAATAATTTTTATTATAATTTAATAGTGTTATATAAACACTAATTTTTAATTATATATGATAAAATAATTTTTTTAGTGTAAAAAATTATACTATTCATTTTCTGTATGTTATTTTTTTATTAATTAAGTATTTTTATAGTTAAAATTGAATTTTTCTCATATTTATTGATTTATTATGAAAAAATAAATGTCGTTTTTTAATTGATAACATTTATATTTGGTTATGGTGAATTTATGATAATTTTAAATAATATTGTTGTTTCAGTGAATAGTAAAAATACAGTTTTGAGTTTTCAGTATGTTTAATGACATCATAATGATATAATATTTAATATAACATATTTGTCAAATATTTTAAATTAAAATATGACAATAGGTGTACAAATTATCCAATACCATTGGAAGGCCCATGATTTTTCAAATACCACTAATGAGGTGTGCTAAGAAATTAATAAAAAAATTCCACATTTTTTCAATAATTACCCACAAATTTCTTAATTTACCTTCATTAAATGTTCATTATCCATGAATATATGATATTTTTACCTCCCAATGAGTCCTCCCAAGGAGTACTCAATCCCCCAAGGTCTTGATCATTTGGTTTTTGGAGTCAGTCTTCAAGGTAAGGGAAATCATAACGTCTCTTTTACTTTCAATTTCCTTTTTATGTGGCATGTCTTTGAAATTTACAGTTTATGTTATTTTCTACATTTTTTCCATACCTTTACATTATTAATAGTATTTTAGGAATGGGATACCCTTTTCCACTCTCTTTTTAATGTTTTGTAAAACCATGTTTCATTCCCATTATGCTGCTGGATTTTCTTCTCAAAAGTTATTTCTTTTATCAAGAAAATATTTTTTTTGAATACACATGATTTTTTACCCGTTATTCTAATGGATTTTATCTTTTAAAAACCCCCATTATTTTGATATGAAACCTGTTTATTTTGTACTCCAAGGGTTATTAATGAAATGTTTTATTATAATATATTTGTATCAATTTAATTAATATATATGTAGGGTGTGAATTGATAATGCTCTAATGCATTGGGTAAAGAATTAAATCTATATTAATGATATTTTTTATGATGAATTGGTGAATAACCTTGGTAATTTTTATGACACCTCAGTGATTTTCTTATCAAGGACTCAACTAAATGCTGTATCCACATTTAAATGTCATGAATTATGTTATTTTTATTATGATAGCCCCCTTTTTTGTTCCCCATGTCATTATGTGTTTCCTCATGTTCTTGATGATATTCCTCAAGATCACAAGTAAATTGTTTCCATTGTTTACCCTTACCAGCCCTTATGTTCACCCTTTCCTTTGATGTATGTCCCTAGGTTATGTGATATAATAAATGTACTTAGTATGGAACTTGAATAATCCTTTCAATAGGTATAGAAGAAAGTTTTATTTTTTTGAGGTATTATATACCTTATTTTCGAGACACTAAACATAAAATGATCCTCTGTTTGTAAAATGTAATGTATAATTAGGTAATAAGAAGGAGGGATTCCATAGTTGGTATCAAAATAATATTTAGTTATTTGTTTAATTTAGGATTTGAAAAATTTTGGAATAACCCAAGAGAAAATTTTAAATGTATGAAAACTTCCTAGATAATAATTAAGTGGTTAAAAAAAATAAATTCATGTTTATATACGAAAAAGATAATGTGGCTCTGGAACATATGTATCTAGGGGTAAAAAATGAAAACAACACTTTGAGATATACACAAACTAGAACTGGTACATGGAAAAAACGCCTTTCTGTAATCCTAGTTTGACACTCTCAAGTGATTTCTCTAGTTAATCACAAGATTTTTATGAATCATTATAAAAGATTTTTAGAAAATTTAATTGTATTTAATGAATAACATGTTTATACACGATGTTATATGACATAATAGTTCCCTTGGAATTATAATATTATTAAAGGAAACATTTTTTCCACTTAGGTGTTCTTTTATGAGAAAATGAAGGGAAGTATGAGAAACCACATAATTGTTGAGTGCAATGTACCAGGTGCTGACGAACTTACGATGAAAGATGGAATGGAATCCTTCTTAAGAATGATGAATCCACTAACATGAGTTATGGGTAATAACTTGAATCGATCCAATATAATGGATTCTACCTAAATAGAACAACATTCTATTGAGTTTTTTATGCATCAATGATCAGCATATCTCTGTGTATCTACTGACCCATTGATTGATGAATAGTGCATAAGCTCTATCAAAAAGATCTTCTCAATACTCCATCATTCAGAAGAAGAAAATATCACCATGGTTGTTTACCTCTTTAAGCGATAAGCTTATAAGTGTTTTATTTTGATCAAAAATACAAATCTAAGAGTGGATATTGAAGCTATGGAGTGAGATGAGTTTAGGGGAACTTTTCTCAAAAAAATATCTTCATCATTCCATGAGAATTAAATTGGAGAAGGAATTCATAGAGATAAAATAGAATAAAAATGAATATTTTTGAATCTATGAGATAATATTCAAACGTCATTCCCATTACATCTATATATTTGTCATGTATACTAATGGGAAGGTTTACTGATTCTTTGGTAGACTAAGACCTCATCTATGGAATAATCTTTCCACTTGAGATTGTGAAAACTATGAAGATATAGTGATGAGTGCCATGAAATTTGAACAAGAGTTTAGTGAGATTAAGTGGTTTCACAAATCTAATGATAATAATAAATCTTTGGATCCAAACATGGAGAGGATCATTGACCATATAATAGGGAAAAATAGAGTTTATATTTCCATATGAAACAAATTTGGGATGATGTATTTAGGAAATTGCCTTCTTAGGAGTGGGAAGTGTTACATGTGTAGAAGATAAGACCATATTGCAGGGAACTATTGTAGTGAGGTGAAGCCTCAAATTATAAACACTAATGAAAGATGGATAATTGACGAGAACCTACCTTATGTCCAATGATTCAATTATTGATAACTTTTTCACTTTGGTAATCACTTTCTAAATCTGAGGGAAGTATAGGGGAATCCCCATCAGACTTAGTATAGGACAAGGGAGAATGGTCATTCTTTTTCTATCATGATGGATAAAGTTGACTCTCTAAATGATGTGGTGGAAGGTACTCTCATTCTTCTCTAAAATCTAGAAAGTACTTTTTTTTATTTTGGTTCTACGCATTCATTTATTTTCTCCATGTTTTCAAATAACATAGAATCAATCCATAAACTTATAGAAGTAAAGTTATTTGTCAATACTCATGGAGGGACTATCCAAGCATCAATAGTGTATAGATAATCTAGAATTTATGTAAGCGAGTACAATCTCATCAAAAATCTAGTGGTCATTCCCATGATATATTTCTAAATTATACTAGGGATGGATTGGCTCTAAAATTATAATGCTAAAATCAATCGTAGATTCAAGGAAATACCGGTAGTATTAAATGGGAAACCAATTGTGGTTTTTAAAGGAGTATATCTCGACCTAATATTTTTCTAGAAGCACCACCATTAGCTTTTTTTAAATGATTAGTGAAGATAAATAATGAAATGAATGTATAAGAATAGAGAATGTCCCCATCGTTCAGGAATACATTGACATATTTCTTGAGGAGTTATTTGGGACTCCCCTTAAAAGAGTGGTAGTGTTATCCATTTAGCTTATACCTAGATCCAAGCCGATATAAAAAACCTATATAGAATAGAAAATGTGGAGATAGCGGAATTAATGAAACAACTACAAGATCTTTTGAGAGGGGTTTTATCCTACCAAGTGTGTCTCCTTGGGGTGAACCTATTCTCTTTGTGAAGAATAAGGATATATAAATGTCTCTATAAATTTATTATAGAGAACTTAATGAGATCACAGTGAAGAACACATACCTCCTTCCATGAATTGATGATTTATATGACTAGCTTTGTGGGGTTCAGTTATTCTCCATGATTGATATTCGACCTTGTTATCACCAATTGAGGGTGAAGTAATAAGATATTGAAAAGGCTGAATTATGAACAAGATATTAGAATTATGATTTTGTTGTTATATCCATCGGCTTGACTAACGCTCAAAGTATTTTTATGGATTTGATGAATAGGGTATTTAAGGACTACATTGATAACTTTTTGGAAATCTCTATAGATTATCTTTTGATGTATTCGAAAAGTTTAGAGGATCATGAGGATCATATAAGGGTTATATTTCAAACTTCTAGGAAGGACATGTTATTTTGAATGTTTATAAAATGATAATTTTGGTTACAATATGTTTCTTTCATGGGGAACATTGTAACCAATGAAAGATTCTCATTTGACCCTATTAAGGCAATAGTCTTGGAGGGGTGGCCTCAAACTAAAACAATATTTTAGATTCATAGTTTCATTGATTTAATAGAATATTATAGTAGGGTTTTGAAATTTTTTTCACACCTTTCTAATCCATTAAGAAAGATAACACAAAACTAGAAAAAATTTATCTAGATAAATGACTGTAAAGAATTTTTACATGAACGGGAGAAGATATTGGTTTTTTCACCCCTATTAACATTATCCTTTATCAGAGAAGGATTCAGTTTTTTAGTGATGCTTATCTAAATGGTATTGGGTGTGTCATCATGAAAAATGAAATGGCGATTTCTTATGCATGATGACAATTGAATCCTCATGAGTTGAACTATCCTACACATGGACTAGAGCTGGATAGGGATGTTTTTTCTCTGATGATATTGAGCAATATTATTTATGGGGAGAAATGTGATATATACACATACCATCATAGATTGAATTATATTTTCATGGAAAAGGAATTGAACATGAGATAAATGAGATGGTTGGAACTTCTTAAAGACTATGATTGTACAATTCATTATCACCCAGAAGAGAAAAAAATGTTTCTTTTACATTATGTAGGATAAACCCTATTATGATAGAAATGATGAGGATTAAAATAAATCCTTTAATCAAAGACCTAGTAAAACTAAACATGATAATTTTAAGGGATGGGACATCATAAAAGTTGTTTAAAATGATTTATCAACCATCATTACTAGATAAGATCACGAAATCTCAAAGTGAATATCCTTTGTTATAGAAGATGTTAGAGGTTGTGAAGAATGAGAAGTTTCCTGAGTACAATATTGATCAAGAATGTGTATGAAATTTTATATAGGGCTATGTGTTATATTTATTCTGGAAATAAAAAAGGAGTTGATAGATGAAGCATATAACTATACTTTCTATATACATCCTTGAATAAAAAATATATAGGAACATTCATGATCATTATTGGTGGGATAACATGAAAAGGGAAATATCACTATAAGGTTCTAGATGTGTCAATAAGTGATGTCAGAGAGACAACTTCCAAAAGGGGTATTAAAACCACTATCTATACCAGCATGGGAGTGGGAAAATATCACTATGCACATTTTCACTGGTCTATTGAGATGTTCCAAAGGAAACAATGTGGTATGGGTTATAGTGGATTGTATCCCTTATACTTACCATTTTATCTCTATAATGGAAGATTTCTCTATTGACTAAATCTTTATGATATACGTGAAGGAACTGGTAAGTCTACATGGAGTTCCTATTTATATCATATCTAATTGTGATCCAAGGTTTAAATAAAAATTCAGAAGAATTATTCAACATGCCTTGAATACTGAATTGAATTTCAGTAAGACCTATCACCGTCAAAATGATGTCTAATATAAAGGGACTAGTTAGTCACTCAAGGACAAGCTAAGAAAATGCTCAATAAAATTCAAATGGGTACGAGATCAACATATCCAATTAATTGAGTTCACGTACAAAAATAGCTTTCATTTGAGCATTCAAATGGAGCCATATGAAGCTCTTTATGGGAAGAAATGTAGAACTCATACATTTTGGGATGTAGTCAGTGATAGAAATATTATTGGACCTGATCTCATGTAAGAGATGATAGAAAAGGTTCATGACATCCAACAACACATAATGGCTGCTCATATATGGTAAAAGAGTTATGATGAAAGCCATTGAAGGGACATGGAGTTCAGTGTTAGTGATAAATTCTTCCTTAGAATTTCACATTAGAAGAGAGTCATGATGTTATGGACGAAAGGGAAGCTCATCCCTAGGTACATTGGACCCTATGAAATCCTTGATCTCATAGGAGCAGTGGTCTATCAACTGGCACTTCCTCCAAATACCGATCAAGTTCATGATGTTTTCCACATATCTTTTTTGAGGAAGTTCATACCTGAAACATCAAATGTTCTAAATAATGATGTAGTATAAGTGTAACATGACCTCTCTTATGAGGATTTGTCGATGGGTATCTTGGACCATAGCGACAAGGTTTTACACAATATGACTACCCACCTCATAAAAGTGTTATGGAGAAACAAGAAATATGAAGAAACCATATTGGAACCAAAGGAGACAATGACACAAAAGTACCAACTCCTTTTATCAGCTGATTGTATGAGATGAAATTTGTGGGATGAAATTTTTTATGTGGGGAAGAATATAACGAACCTATGTTTTTGAATAATAATTGTTTCTTGAAAATGTGTGTTATATTATATTACACAACAAAAATGTATCTCATTAATAATGAAGTAATTATATTTTAATGTGACCATCAGGATTTAATCGTTATATGACCATTGGTAAATTATGATCATTGGTCAATATGACCATTGGAAATAATACTCATAACATTATAATTATCATTTATAAATATAAATGATAATGGTAAATTATTATAGAAATAAAATTTGATGGACTAATTAAGTAAAATCAGGCCATATTATCTAATTTGTCATAGATTATGTATGAGGCAAAATCACCGGGATTCACACTTGACTAATACCAAGATTATCCACAACATGTTAAGTTTTAACAAAATTGCCTACGGGAGAAGTTAAAGTTAGTAGAGATTACCACTCGAGCGATGTTATCCTAGCTTCCCCATGAGTCTTTCAAAATTGAAAACCATACCGTTAGATAGTATTTCGGTTTTATAAGGGGTTATCACTACTGTAAATTTTGGCTATAGCCATGGTTTAAAACCATGGCTATAGGTCCTCAAAATGTGGCTATAAGTAATAGCCACTTTTTGAGAAACCATGGATAATATTAGCGTGGCTAGAACCCTAGACTTATAGACATGGTTTGGAACCGTGGCTATTGGTCTAGAGCCACAGTTCAAACCATAGCAATAGTTATACAACCACGTTTCAAACCATGGTAATATCACTATAGCCACAGTTTAGAACTGTGGCAATACTATAGGAGGGACACAATTTATTGCCATGGTTAGAAATTGTGGCATGAGACCTATATCCATGATAAAAAACTGTGGAATTAGACCCATAGCCATGGTAAGAAACCATGGCTATAAGGTCTGAAAAACTATAAAAAATAGCCACCCACCACCTGTATAGCCCCCCTGAAGTATCCCACCCCCTGAAGCCCCCTCCCTCACGGACACCCCCACCCTACATAACCCCCCCTCCCCTGGACAAACCCCTCCCCCTACAAAGCCGCCATGTAAGGCCCCCCCTCCTGGATAGACCCTAGACCCCCCAGATAGAACCTGGACCCCCTAGACAGACCGTAGACACCTCCCCCCATACCCTAGACACCCCCAAACAGACCCTGGACACCCCCCAGACAGTCCTTGGACACCCCCATACCCTAGACCCCCCCAGATAGACCCAGGACAGACCCACTGGACCCTGGATACCCCTGGACATACCCTAGACACCCGTAGACCCTGGACACCCCCCAGACCCAGGACAGATCCCCCCTAGACAACCCAGACCTCCACTCCCCTGGACAGCCACCCCCACCATCCTTGACAGACCCTGGACCTCCCCCCAGAACCTAGCCACCCCCAGACCCCCACTCCTCTCAACAGACCCCTTCCACCCTCCTGGACAGACCCTGGAACCCCCCGGAAACTGGACACCCCCAGACCCTGGACAGATCCCCTTGGACACCCCCCAGAATTTGGACACCCCACCCATTTCACCCCCTTCCAGTTACCCTCCTCCCCCTGCCAGTCCCCCATACCAGTCCCGCCTTCTAGTTTCCCCACCTCCCACTACCAGTTCCACCCCTTCCAGTCCTTCCCCCTCCCCCCAAAACCTGGACACCCCCAAGACCCCCTGAATAGAACCCCCCATATAGACCTTGGACAGACCCCCCTGGACAGACCCTAGACACACCCCCAAAACCTGGACACCCCCAGACATTGGACAGATCCCCTTAGACAGATTCCCCTCCCCCTAGATAGATTCCCCCTAGACCTGGATAGATTCCCCCCCTGCCAGTCCTACCCCCCCCCCCACCCTGCCTGTTTCCCCCTACCAGTCCCTTCCAAATTAAATTATACACTAAATCTATTTACCTAATAAGAATTAAAAAAAACCAAATATAAGAAAAACATAACTACACTTACATGATTCTTAAGTATAGAACACTATGAAATAATAACCCTCAATTCTTGCACAAACCAATGGATTGTAGAGGCTATGTCAGGATGGGACATATTTATATTTTTTTCAGAACATTCCCATCAATTCATACCTAGAGGGGATCTATACCCCCACCACATGTAGGAGCGAGGAAAGTAGAATCATGAAAGGAATGCAGCTAGAATACCACAAGAAAATCAGACCGAGGTGGAAGTTGAGGCAGTGGAAATTAGAATTATGGTTCTCAGTGCTTGTAGAGTAGGCTATCTTAGGGTACTTAGGAAGTGACTCAAGGCCATGGCACAAACCAATTACATGTAGTCCTGAATATAGTAGAGGAGTAGGTTTTCAAACCTTCTACTATTCGTGGTAAAATTCTAGAAGCATCCACATTAGTGTTTTATATATTTGGAAGATGAGTGTCTCATTCTTTATATATGAGGAAATTTTGGAATGTCTGGTCCCTTAGATTAAGAAATTTCATGGTGTTATGATTCTTGATACCCTATTAGGTATCCGATTAGAGGGTGTTTTCTATTTTAAGGATTTTTCTCATGTGATAGGTGAATACATTTATATTAAGAATCATTTAATCCTCGATATGATGGTTTTGATGTAATCAACTAGATTGATTGACTAGTTCCCTATTGATCCCATATTAACTGCTGTAATTGGAGGGTAATGATTAAATCCCCATAGGGAAGTAGGTATGTGAATAAGTTATAATGGGATATCTGTGTGACTCATGATAGGTATGAGCTATAAAGGATGGGTAGTGTGATAGATTAGATCACTAGCATTTTCCTTGAGTACCAGGGGTTACAAACCTTTATTTTCCACTGGTAGTGGGAAAATTCAGTGAAGACTATCCAAACAACATCTATGGTCTACCACTAGAATGGGAGGTAGAATACAATATCCAAATTGTTCTAGGAGTAGTACCAATAACCATTAATCCTTATAGGATGACACTTATGGAGCTTATGGATCTCAAGAATATATTCGAGGAACTCGAGGCTAAAGGCTTCATATTCCCCAGTACATACCATGGGGTTTAACTAGTTCTTTTTTTACAAGAATATGGATGGAACCCTTAGACTTTTTAGGGATTACTACCAATTGAACCAGCTCACATTAAATAATTGGTTTCCACTACATAGAATAGACGACATATTTGATCAACTATGAAGATATAAAGTATTTTTAAAGATATATTTAAGGTCAGCCTATCATCATGTTTGTTTCATAAAATTATAGATACCTCTCACAGTTTTTAAGACCGTGTTTAGTCTGCATAAGTGCATTTTCTTGCCGTTTGGTCTGAAAAATGCACCTATAGTCTTTATAGATCTTATGAACTGAATTTTACACCCATATATAGATTAATTCATGGTTGTATTTATTGATGAAATCTTATTGTATTCAGACTTGAGACATGACCATGAAACCCATCTTGATATCATGCTGAATACACCTAGAGAGCATCATCTCTATGTTATGATCAGAGAATGACACTTTTGGATCAAAAAAGTACACATCCTGGGTAATATCATCTATTAGTTAGGAGTCTTAGTAGGCCTATGGAAAGTAATGGTTATAGTTTTAGGGGAATACTCCAACAATGTATTTGAAATCATTTTTTTCTTTGGGAAATTCAGTTATTAATGACGTATCATCCCATATTTCTCATGTCTTAAAGCTCCACATACTTTATAAAAAAAGTTGTGAAATTCATATGGTTAGAATCTTGTGAAGTATCATATCCAGAGTTGATGCTTCAATTCAATTCAGCACTGATACTAATTCTTTAATAGCTAGGTAGGAGTTATACTTCATACTATGACACATCTGATATTGGTCTTGGAATTTTTCTAATGTATGATAATTGAGTAGTCACTTACGGGTTTCAGAAATTGAGGCCACATGAGCATAATTTCCGAACACACGATCTCATGCTAGCTATTGTAGTTCATCATCTATGCTGTTGGAGACACTATCTAATTGGAGGTAGTTTTGTTTTATAAATTGACCAAAAACCCTCAAGTATATCTTTACATAGTGTGATATGAATAGCAGGAGGTTCAAGTGGGTGGAAGATCCATAGTCATTTGATTTTGAGCTTGCATTGACGCCAGTTAAAGGAAATGCTATAACTGATTTTCTATGAATAAATACTTAGACTCAAGTGGTTAATGAGGAAACTAGTGAATGTAAAATCATGGGTTATTCTCAGATATTCTTGTTGTGGTTTAGGAAGAGCATTGTAAGACTATCCTTTCAACCTTAGC
This sequence comes from Viscum album, assembly GCA_963277665.1. Lineage (NCBI taxonomy): Eukaryota > Viridiplantae > Streptophyta > Magnoliopsida > Santalales > Viscaceae > Viscum > Viscum album. Next base: position 1,024,476,901 of record OY728147.1, on the reverse strand, counting down.
AGTGACCTCTATTCATTTAGAATGGGTAAGAATGAGGAAACTATCTGATCATGAGTGGATTTTCCTAAGGGAAAGTTTCTCTAATGATGATACCTCATTATGTTGGACCATGTATATGTTTGATAATTTAGTATTCCATGGGAATTATTGTGTCCGAAATGAAATTAGGTAGGAGATGATGTAGGAATTACATGCTTAGGAATGGTAAGTTCACCAAAGTGTCACCAAAATGTATTGAGATCTATGATGAAATAATTAGAGGATTATTATGAAATGAAATATTAATTGTTTCATCACTCAATGTTACACCATTCATCTACTGAAGTTGGAGAATTCATTCTTTGTATGTCTTTTGTAGCTATTTCCCATTAATGAGTTGAAATGGGATGATGTTTCGATGGATTTCATGACTTGTTTTCCCAGATCAACACATGGAAATGATGCATCATGGGTTTTCATTGATCATTTGATAAAGTTCACAGAATTTTTACCTATACAAGAGAACTTATCAGTAGATGAGCTATGAAGCATGTACGTCAGGGAGGTTATATCTCTTCATGGAGCTCCACCTTCTATTATTTACAATAGAGACACTCATTTTTTACATCACAGTTATTGAAGTGGTTAAGAAGGACATGGGTATATATGCACTTCTAATCACATAGTTTCACCCAAATTATAATGGAAAGAGGGATACTGCGTGTTTTATTTCTAGAGGGCATGATCTGTGCATGTGTCCTTGACTATGGGGGGGGGGATTGAGAGAAAAATATTCCTCTAAAAGAGTTCGCTTATAATAATTTATTATTGTCTACCATAAAAATGGATCCTTATGAATCCTTATATGGAAATCCTTTATTCTCAAATCTGTGTTGGCTAGATTCAAGGGAGGTGGATATTCATTGATCACGTATTGTGTAGGAGACTATAGAGTTGGTCTAGTTGTTCAGAAGGATCATGATGATAGCATTAACTAGACATTAGTCCTATGCCAACCAATGCTGATGAACTCTCAAGTTAGAGTTTGGATATCGTGTTTTCTTTAGATACTCACCCAGGTAGGTCTATAGACATATTCAGAGGTAGGATATGCTCTTACTGAGGTTATTTGGAACCTTTGATGTTCTGAAATAGATTAGACTAGTAGACTACAAGATAGAACTCCCTCAAAAGTACCAGCCAAGCATGATGTACTTCAAGTGTCTTGGATGCCCTAATACTCTCTAGATACAACACATTTATTTTGTATGGATGAGGATTAGTAGGACGTAGATGCTTCATTAGAGGCGTATCTCATTCATATTGTTGATCAGAGCGTGAAGACACTCCAAGTTAAATCAGTTCCCCTAGTACAGGTTCTATAAAAGCATAGTCGAGTACAAGAAGAGAACTAGGAAAGGGAAGATGATATATGAGTTTACCAGCTTGAAATATTCACTGAAAATGCCTTTTGACCTTCATAATATCATCTCGAGGATGAGTTTCATCGATGGGAGGTTGTAATAACCCACCTTTTCATGAAGTATCAACTTGTTTGTTTTTTAATATAACTTCCCCCCACCTCGATACTGGACCCCCTTGGACAGTAGCCCCAACCCCCCTAGACAATAGTCCCCCCCGCTGGATATCCCCCCCTGCTGGACCCCCTGGACATCCCCCCCTTCTGGAAAATAGTCCCCCTACACAACCCTTGCACATATCCTAATAGATCCTTAGTTAAGAAGATTGACCAAGTAGTTGAGCTTTAGGCATTTACCTTAGATGTAACTAAAAAATCAAAACCTGTAGAGGGTGCTTTACCTAGTGTCAAGAGAGTTGTTTCCCCTGTGCCTTCAGATTTTGTATCCATAGTATATTTATAATATTTCAGAGAAATACTTATTTTAGATTTCAATGGAATTTTGAGTTATCAGGAACCTCATACTATTGCATCTACATCTAGTGTTGCACCTCCCTCATCTTTAGTTGATGTTGATTCGAACTAGTCTATAGTCAAATAGTATCTCCATGTTGTTATAGGTGATGTGCATTCATCTCATCAGGATTAATTGTGGCAGATTATATAGAATGGGTTTTCAAGGAATAGGTTGACCAGTTGAAAGTGATGAAAACTCTACACAAGGAATTCATGGAGGAGAAGATTTATTTATTAGTATGGAGAGATGAGGAAATATTATTATAGAATTTTTCAATCTTATGAATCCTTTCCTATATTTATCCAATACTCTAGTGGCTGCCGACTGGAAGTCAAAAGAATAGTAAAGTGGACTCCAAAGTCCTCACCACTATAGTGGCCAAAGTTGCTACAGTTTACATGGCTACTTTTCGGGGGAAAGAGGGCTCAGGAAAGGGGATCCTCTTTAACCTTTACTTTTTGTGATTTTCATGGAGTTTTTCTCTCGCATCCTAGAATGCAGAAGGCTGGGGGCTGGTGCGGTGGCTGGTGCGGGCTGGAAGGCTGGCAGCAGGGGGATGACAGGGGGATGGTGCAGGCTGGAATAGGTTACAGGGGGCTAGTGTGGGTTGGATTGCAGGTGGCTGGCAGCTTTTGGGCATGTGGCATGGGCTGGTGTGGGCTGGGATTTAGGAGGTTGGGTCTGGTGAGGGTTGGGGCTGTTTTGCAGGTGGAAGAGGGCTGGCATGAGTGTTTTTTTCAAGAGGCTGGGGGTGGTGGCAGGTGCGGGCTGGATTGCAGGTGGCTGGGGGCTGGTGCGGGCTCGAATGCAGGTGGAAGGGGGCTGGAATGCTGGTGGAAGGGGGTTGGTTGTAGGTGCTGGGGGGATGGTGCGGGATGATTTGAAGGTGGCACGGGGGGCTGTTGCGAGCTGGAATGCTGGTTGTAGGGGGCCAAAATGAATGTGGAAGGGGGATGGTGTGGGATGGATGTGGTAGGAGTAGGGCTAAATCATGGCATTACCACGACGTGACTACAGTGTGACCGGGGCGTGAAAGTGGCGTGACGGAGGCATGACCACGGCGTGACCGTAGCGTGTTGGCTCGGTCTAGTGACATCCATTGGGTAGAATCTTCCAGCCAGGAGTGAAGGGAGTAAGAGGAGGTGGGGCAACATTCTGGTCGTCGCCCCGTCGGTAGAAATTTTGATTTGTCAGTCTCAAAATTGATCACAAGACACATGGAATACTATCACTGTGAACCACTGCGGGGTGCCATCATGGAGCAGGGCCAAATCACGGAATTACCACAGCGTGACCGCGGTGTGACCGCGGCGTGACCGCGGCGTGTTGGTCTGGTCCAACGACATCTGCGTGGCAGCATCTTCCGGCCAGAAGTGAAGGGAGCAAGGGGAGGCGGGAAACATTCCAGTCGTCACCCTGTCAGTATAAATTTTGATTAGTCAGTCTCAACATTGATCAAAAGACTAATGGAATACAGTCACTATGAACTGCCGTGGGGTGTAATCCTAAAGTAATTCCAAATCACGACATTACTGCAGCAGTACTGCGTCGTGACCGTGGGGTGACCATGGTGGGACCGCGGAGGGACCATGGTGGAACCGTGGAGGGACAGTGGCATGACCGCAACGTGACCATGGAGTGACCGAAGTGTGACCGCGTCGTGACTGCGGCGTGACCACGGAGTGACCAAGGCGTGACCGCGGCGTGACCGCAGCGTGACCCTGGCGTGACCGCGGCGTGACCGCGGCGTGACCGCGGCGTGACCGCGGCGTGACCGCGGCGTGACCGCGGCGTGACCGCGGCGTGACCGCGGCGTGACCGCGGCGTGACCGCGGCGTGACCGCGGCGTGACCGCGGCGTGACCGCGGCGTGACCGCGGCGTGACCGCGGCGTGACCGCGGCGTGACCGTGGCGTGACCGCAGCGTGACCGCGGCGTGACCGCGGCGGCATGACCGCGGCATGACCACGGCGTGACCGCGGCGTGGCCACGGCGTGACCGTGGTGTTACCGCGGCATGTTGGCCCGGTCCAACGACATCCGTGGGGAAGAATCTTTTATCCAGGAGTGAGGGGATCAGGAGGAGGGGAGGAAACATTCTAGTTGTCTCCCCACCAACAAAAATTGTGATTATTCAGTCTCAACATTGATCACAAGACTCATGGAATACTATCGCTGAAAACTGCCACATGGTGTCGTCCTGGAGTAGGGCTAAATCATGGCGTGACCGCGGCTTGTTGGCCAAGTCGAGCGACATCCGTGGGGTAGCATATTCTAGACAAGATTGAAGGGAGCGGTAGGAGGCGTGGAAACAATCCATTTGTCGCCCTGCCGACATAATTTATGATTATTCAGTCTCATCATTGATCAGAACACTCATGGAATACTATCACTGTGAATCGCCACGGGGTGTCGTCTGAGAGCAGGGCCAAATCACGGCATTACCGCAGCATGACCGTGGCGTGACCACAACGTGACCGAGGTGTGACCGCGGCGTGACTGTGGCGTGACCACGGCGTGACCGCGGCATGACCTTAGCGTGTTGCGCCAGTCCAGAAACATCCACAGGGCAGCATCTTCTATACAGGAGTGAAGGGAGCGGGAGGAGGCATGGAAACATTCTGGTCATCGCCCCACTGACAGAAATTGTGATTAGTGAGTCTCAACATTGATCACAAGACTCATGGAATACTATCAGTGCGAACTGTCATGGGGTGTCGTCCTAGAGCAAGGCCGAATCATGATGTGACTGTGGCATGACCGTGGCATGACCGCGGTGTGACCGCGGCGTAACTGAGGCGCGTTGGCCTGGTTCAGTGACATCCGCGAGGTAGCATCTTCCGAGCAGAAGAAAATGGAGCAAGAGGAGGTGGGGCAACATTCCGGTCATCGCCCCACCAGTAGAAATTTTGATTAGTTAGTCTCAAATTGATCACAGGACTCATGGAATACTATCACTACAAAAGCACTGCAGGGTGTCATCCTGGAGTAGGGCTAAATCACGACATTACTATAGCGTGACCGCGGCTTGACCGCGGTGTGACCACGTGCGTGACCGTGGAGTGTCCGAGGCTTGACTGTTCTTTGACCGAGGCGTGACCGCGACATGTTGGCCCGGTCCAATGACATCCACGGGGCAGCATATTCTTGCTAGGAGTGAAGGGAGCGAGAGTAGGCGGGGAAACATTCCGATCGTCGCCCCGCCGACAGAAATTGTGATTATTCAGTCTCAACATTGATCATAAGACTCATGGAATACTATTGCTACGAACCTTCGTGGGGTGTCGTACTGAAGTAGGTCCAAATCACGGCATTACCACGACATGACTGCAGTGTGACCGCAGCGTAACCACGGCGTGACCACGACGTGACTGCGGTGTGACCGTGGCTTGACCGCAGCATGACCGCGGCATGACCGTGGCATGACCGCTGCGTGTTGGCCTGGTCCAGCAACATCCGCGGGGCAGCATCTTCCAGCCAGGAGTGAAGGGAGCAGGTGGAGGCATGGGAACATTTCGGCTGTCACCCCACTGACAGATGATATAACAGATCAACTATTTAATATTCTATAACAAGGGATCTCCAGAGAAGGTTTTAGGGAGTGTCATAATGACGCAACATCTAAAGGGAATCAAAACGATAGAAAAGAATCATAAACCCTATAAAAACCATTTACAAATTCATTCACTTTGCCTCAACATGGAGATTTTATTTATAATATTCAAAGTGTGAAAAGGAAAGTGTCATGGTAAAGGCATATACCTACTCGGGAAATGTCATTTGAGTTAAACGAGTATGGTAATCCAATTTATATTATTCAAAGAAAACAAAAACTAACTAGCCACAAAACAAACACCAACAAGAGGCATATGAAAGACTCAATCCAAATCTAAACATGATACAAATAACTATCATTACTCTTTGGTTTAGAAGACAGCGCACCTCCTTTTAAGGGGTTTTATTATAAAATCATGGAATTGCTTTAGTATAAAAACACGACTTTATTTATAAAAACATTAATTTATTTATCAAATGAAACAATTATATTAAAGAAAACTTATTCAAGATATACAATTAAATATAATTAAGTATAATTAAGAAATAATCTAAATTCAATTTAAATCATTATTGAATTAAATAGGATAGAAGAGGGATCCTAGCTCGATGTGGAACCAAACCGTTCACTTTGGCTCTTGGAGCTTTCTAACTAAAAGTTTCTGCTCCCCCACTGGGTATACGCACATTCACACACATGCAAGTACACCTAACCCCTATGCACACACCCTCATGGCCATGAGAATGTGCAAGGGGATCCTTCCACATATTCTTATACGCATATACCAGTCTCCACTCACCTGATTATGCATTTATATATATACATGGGCACACATATCCCCATACGTGCATAATCACTACCATGACTAACTATAACTGACTTTATTTGTAGTTTCATAACTAATTAATGTTGTGATAAAGGGAAAGTTATACCTTCTCAAGAAAATGACTAATGCATAAGACATAGTTAATCGGTGAGTTCATTGAGTTGTTGTGAACTATTTCTCCTAATATGAGATCAATCAATGCACCCTACTTAAAATACACTCAAAAGAAAAAACAATTAATATTGCAAAGTGAAATGCTAAGGCCCATTTATTAATTAAAAAAACTGTGTTTTTTATTTCAATTTAGCATAATTAAATAAAAAACTTATAGGTTTATCTTGAAGTGCCCTGGGAGAGAGATTGATTCTCAAGTTAATTGAAAGCTTTTGATTTTAAGTGGTGGATCGCCAATTCAGGTAGTTAAAATAAACCATTAACCAACTAATTAACATGTTTGATTAAGTCCAATTACCTTCGTAACACCCAATGGCCACACCTCAATACACCAGTTACCCCGGACAACTTCAATTGATGCATTTGTGATTGGGAATGTCCAAAGATGTCACAAAACATCCCTTGCTTGAGTCCTACCAAATTCATAATCTGATTTGAAAATTGAAAAAACAGAAGAAAATTGTTGGGGGGGTGTGATGAGTCAAGTTGCATGTTTAAATGAGCATCCGAAACCATTTTGAGCTATACTTGCGTACTTTTAGTTCCAAACAACTGAGGTTTCCTGATAATTAAGAATTGATCTAGGTGTTCGATCAGTAAAATACCAAAAAACATGCTGTAAAGGTTTTCAAAACATTAGATATTAAGATATCAAAACTAATGCCTCATTCAGAACATTGGAAGTGATTTCAATGGAAGGGAAAGAGGTGTGGCATGGAAAAGTGGAAAACAAAATGGAAAATAAGTGAGGTTTAAAAAATGATTTTGGTATATAAAAAATTAGATAAAAAATAAAACAAAATAACCAAAACATTATAAAAAGACAGGTGGGCATGATAATGGAAAAGAGGCTGTTTTGTGGATGTAATGTTACAGGTTCATCTACTGACTGTTGATTTCAAATAGGGCATGTTATATAGCTCCTATAGTTAATGAAATGTAAAAAAATGGAGTTATATTTCATGAAAAACAACACTATATTCATTTTTGAAGAATTTTTCAAAAGAAATAGAGTCCTTTCTTTATGACAACAGGCTGCATTTCCTACACCCTAAAATTTGAACAGATAATTGGACAATCAAATGATACGTGATACAAGTGAACAACAACTGATACATCCTAACAGATAGAAAAATAAAATTTTATTTCTTGAATAATAGAAAAATTTCAGGTGAAATGGTATTTTCCATGACACAGGATATACTAATAATATCAAAATTGGAAATGAGTAGCAGAATACATTTTAAATGAACTATCTATACTCTATCTAATGTAATATATATTGGACAAAAAATTTAATTCTGAAAACAACATTAAAAAGAATATTAATAGTGAAACATGCCCTTTCATAACACCTTTTATATGAAATAAATTTCTCTCATACCATTAATAAGATTTCTATGATTTCTAATTTATAATAAAAATAAATAATAATAAAACATCACCAAGATTACTTCAAGAATCTGCTACAGAATTAAATCTTCAGGGGAAGCATTAACCTCCTCTGTAATCACAGTTGGGTGTCTCAAAATGTGATAAAAATCTAGATCTACATCCAAAGAACTATTTTCCGGTCTTTTAGTAGTAATTACCTTTTACAAGAGAACACATGTCATAGTAAAGACATGAATTAATTTAGACTAAAACTTAATAATATGTTTTTTTGTAGACAATCCATTCTAGAGGATCCTTGAGAAATCTGGGCAAACTATGCAGTAGTTATGTAATTTAAATTCTAAACTTTAAATACGTGAAAAAACATGTCAAAAATTATTTACATAAACTGGAATGTCTAATACAATTCTTACCATATATAACAATTCAAAAAATAAAATTTTAAATTAAAGAAAAAATCACAATTTAGTATTACCTTGCTATTGCACCAAAAAAACAACTATATAGTTTATCCTATATGAATAAGTCATGTGAATAAAAATATAAGAATAAAAAACATTCATATAAAGTATTTTTTAAGATAAAAAACATAAAAGGATAAATGGTGTAATGTTGTACCTACCATGATGTGTCAAAATAGAAGACATGAATAATTCATTGTGTCATCAATAGAAAAATTTTATGACAAATGCATTAAAAATCATATAAATCTTGTAGTTATATATTTGACATGTAATAATATAAATCATAACTAAAATCATAATTAATAATTTTTCAATGGCATTAATTACCTATAAAAAAGATGATCAAAAATATCTTGTGAGTGTGGCATCACCTAAATTCCCAAAAGTTCCATAGTTACTAAAACAGGATATCATTCCTGATGTATAATAAATATGGAAACACTTATTCATAATAAATATGTAAAAATACATATCTATGACTAATTGGGAAATGATATTGTATAACCAGTCCATAAATGAAGGGATGCATGGAAGAACTCATGGAACACATAATAATTGACATAGAGAATGAAGTCAAAATATATGACAGCAGAAAACATGTCTGTACTAGACATAAATGGAGCACATAGAGCACATTTTGTGGAAAATACATACTAGAGAATCCATGAGAAATTAGGGTAAATTGGGTAGAAGTAATGGAAATCAAAAAATAAAATATGCATGTGGTCGATAAGTCAACTATTCATGTAAACTTTGAGCGTTGTACATGAGATTTTGCTTGGAAATGAAATCAATAAGTCAACTATACATGTAGTCGAAGACAGTAATACGAACATCAATGAAAATTATAGTAAATCTACATAAATAATACTGTAAAAATTCCTGTACTAAAAGATTTCAGGTATGCAACTGAAACATCACATGTTGTGGTGGAAATATATAATAGCCTTGGTAAAAATTATAAATGAAGTAATATTGGCTGTGAAAAAGGACAATGCTTAATTAGAGATTTAGATATGGTGATCTATATTTTTAATGTTTGAATATAGCATGCGTAACTAGAAATACTAAATCATGTCATGAAGGGAAAATATACTAATTCATGGAGTGGAGGGAAACAACACTAATCAGTAAGTCAAATATACATTATCTGCATGATTGAAACTATAAAAATTATGTATTGAATGAATCTAGGTAGGCATAACAAAACAGCATGACACTCAGATGCAGTTCTAGAATTCTGTAACCTCCCTGGTAAAAAATATATATGAAGTAACATTGGACAAAAAAAATAAGGACACAATGTAATATTCAACCAAAATAAATATTCGACCAAAATTCATAATTCTTGGAGAGAAGGGAATAAGTTTCCGGGAATTAAGAAGAACAAAAATTTTTCTTACCTCTAGATATGTTTAAGAAAACATGTTTGTACTGGACATAAATGGAGTACATATAAATTTTTTTTTACAATACATGCTAGATGATCAACGAGAAAGTAGGGTAAACTGGGAAGCAGTAAAGGCAATACAAAAACATTCATGTAGTCAATAACTTATACAATCTAATGCAATTCTCAAGGATATACATACTCTATAGTTTCCTCACCCATAGAAAAAAACTAAGTTGCAGGATATGAAAGGTTGTTCAAAATATGGAATTTACTAAGACAAACATGAACATGTCAAGTACCAGCCCAAGATGCACATATATGGGGATATTGATTCATGAATGTATAAAAAACTATATTAAAAGAATAAAAATGGATGAAATTATATCGAATATTGTAGAACATTTGTAAATTTTAAAAAGAATAAAATAAAACCTCATAAAGATATATTTGAAAGGAGTTATAATAATAAAAGGGATGAGAAGAATGCCTAGGGAGGAAGCTGTTTCAAAAGGACCATCAGTGTTTGAGAAATAATATTAGAAAAACAAGGTCCAATAGAAATGTACTCCAAAATCCTATACTAAAAAGAAATACACAGTGGTTATTGAACGAAAGGACTGAAAGTAGTATTTGGTTGAAATTGATTGTAATTACCTCTCAATGTCATCAAGGATTATGATGCATAATTGCAACTTATAGGCATCCTCAAACTCCTGAAATGAACAGGTGAAAAAAATGAATAAATTTATTCAGTATATAAGTTGAAAATTCAATAAGCAAAACAAATGGAAACCTAGTTGATTTTAAACCTTGACAATATGTGCACATTTGCTACTCCTGCTCACCTCAATCATTGATTCAACTGAATATTGGCCATATAGAACCCATCAAAAGTTGAAAACACAAATAGATTCATGTTCATGAATGTGATAATGAATGGAAAAAATGAGAATTATTAATATGTACTTACTATCTTAACATATGTGAAATCAATTTCATTACCAATGGTGCCTGTACAGCCCCTGCCCCCGTGCTCACCCTCGGTCCCCACTACCCCTTGCACACCCCCTCCCACCCCTAGACAACACCCCCTCTCCCTCCCCCTTGCCTCCTTACACACCCCCCTGCACACCCCACCCCTGCCCCCTACCCCCACTACCCCCTTGCACACCCCCTACCCCCTTATAATGGAATTGAGTATTTAGAACCCAAAAAAAAAACAATTTATCACAGGAATTCCATGAAACACCAATAAAAATGCAACAAATGAATACTAATGTATTGAAAAAATTGGTATAAAATAACCATTACCTCCTAAATTTTATATTCATGTCAATCCCGATTGAAAGTCATAGGAGAAAATCAATTTCATCAGCTTTTTTTTCTTATTGGTTCCTTGCATAGCATGCATCCCTATCCTTCACACCAATACATGTCATAAAAATCACAATATGATTAGTGAAACTAATAGAGGGGCCACCTCAAGCAAAAAATGGAAAATTAGACTACATACTGTCGAAGGTGTTCTAGAGGAGATAGAGGGGCTGCCTCAAAGCAGTGTCATCGAGGAGGTATGATGGTTGCGTCGGAGGAGGATACAATTAAAAATAATATTAATAAAATTTATCTACCACATAAACAATATGTAGAAACAGTCAGAAACACCACAATATAATTCAGTATTAATATAATAAAACCTCATTGCATAATAAAATTACACATATTAACAATCCAAATATACAATTCAAATCAATAGTGAGTCTCAATATTAGTATCATTAGATTCATGATAACTCTTATCCACGCATCCTACAGAAACACCTTCAACACCTCTCATGCCACCAACATCATCATCGACATCAGCATTGGTACCGGCACCAACACTGAGACCAGCTCTGGCTACAACTCCAGCTCCAGCTCCTGCTCCGACTACAGCTGCAGCTCCATCTACAACTCCAGATCCACCATCAGAACTCATCAACATCAAACATACGTCAACCGTTGTAGCTGCTTCTGGTGATGGTGTAGAATAAATGGAAGACATAACTTTATTCATATTTTCAAATATCGCCTTTTCTACTTTTTGAGTTGCTTCTTTGATTTAAGAATTCATATGTTCCACTGTGACCAAACCAGAACCAGTACTCGAAGAAACATTGTCAGTAGACCAGTATCAATATGCTACAATATTCTTCCCAGATCGCAATGCACTCAACCCTGATGCTCATCTCCTAATACTTGATGTAGATGTTCATTCGGGCCCAAATTGTCAGGATCTTTTTCTGCCAATGTCTCCAAAGCATTCTATTGATTGATATATAACATAAATTAAAATGATAAAATAATATAAGGAATTAAATTCATTCAGAATAAAAGAAACTGAAATATACTTACAATCTACTTCTCCGTGTCAATATTTTTCACAATACCATCTTTTTTTTCTGCTTATACAAAACAAAGCAGAGAGAGGAAAGCAAACCTCGATATTCAATTATTTTTTCTAAAAAAACAAATAAATTAATCAAAATATTATGTCAATAAAATTACACGAAACAAAGATAAATATTTTAAATATTAAATTACCTGTGTTTGATCATGATCTGGGAGTAAAGTATGTCCATGAGTATAAACATGTTTCATTCTACTCTTATTTCTTTTATTTCGGTTTAATTTCTCATAGAAAAAAATAATTATATAATTTCATTAACATAAATAAAAATCGTTTTCAAATAAATAAAAGAATATATATATAAATTTAACACATACCTTAAACTCTTGACTCTTCCAATAGCTGATCATATTTTTGTATTGAGATATTGGGCAATCATGAATCACTGGAACATATTTAAGATTCATGCCAGCTCTCCTTTTCCAACCAAGATATAAGTCATACTTGTACGCTCACCGCATTTGACCTAAATCCATTAACCTTGCAGCCTTGTTATTTTTTACATCAGGAAAATTATATCGGATCTACAATGGACAAAATATTTGTTAAGAAAATATTATAAATTAATATATATAAAGGTTGATTAACATTACTTACCTAGATCTCTACCCAGGCATTGTCCTTTATTTGTTCTCCAACTTCTCTCCAACTTATTATCCGAAACGGAATGATATTGCTGTGTCTATCAAGTGTTCCCATAAACCTTTTACATTCTATACTATTTTTTTAGTTATAGCTTTGTCCTCATTTTATTCAACTATGATTTTCATGTGTCGATTCCAAACCTCTCACATTTTTGTGCGGCCTCATCGTCTGGTGGAGACTGGAGATAATCAACAAAAAGGTAAAAAAGGATAATAATATATATTAATTTATCATTAATCACTAATATTATTGTTTAAAAACATAGTAGTAGATGGGGGGTCTATTGACCCCTGAAGTGTAGTGTCTAGAGGGGGAGTAGCCTTTTTGGTAGGTGGAATATCTACAGTAAGAGTGCTCTATACAGTAGATGGATAACCCTGTACAGATAATGATGGATATGGATATGGATATGGCGGTGGGATATATGGGGGAATAGTTCCCTATACAATGGATGGTGGGAATGGAAAATAAGAAGTGATTGGAGTCTGAGAACTACCATCCGATGTGGGTGCAGGCAGAAAGGGATATGGAAAATGTGGGTTTGGATAATAAGGAGGTGGAATAATGGGAGGATGACCTTATGGTGGCTTAAGCAGCATAATAGTAGGCTGAACTGTAGAATCAATACCCCCTGCCATACTATTGTCCTCAGTAGTATAATCCAACCGTCTCCTCGATGAAGTAGCCTAAAATAACATAGATGATAAAATTAACTGAATGATAACAAGATAAATAATATGAAAGACCATAATATTCAAACATAAATTGCACTTACAGTATTGGATAGATGAGACATATGTTGTTCATTTCTTTGTATTCTTATATTTCTTCTAATATCTTCATATTCAGACATTTTGACCTGGAAATTTAAAATAATATTCTCAAATAAATAGAAATAATGAAAATTTTTAAATAATACAATTTTATCATAAAACAATGAGATACATTTTCAATGTGATATTTATATTGATAAAATAAACTAGTTAATTTGATATCATGTATGGAAGTTTAAAAAACACATACAATATTATGATAATGTTAGGTAAATATTTAAAAATGTATCAATATTCTATGTGGTCTGTGACAATTTCTGGTTCACAATCTGTTCTAGCAATTGAGTTATCTGGGTCATCAAATGCAACATTCGAATAAATACCAACAGGTTCATCCACAACATCATTTTCATCCATGTATTCGTCAAAAATATGTCTGGGAATGACATCAATAATAACACCAAATTGTTGTTGTAACGGGTCAGTTACATAAAACAACTATCCAGCCTGTGACTCAAGAATATAAGGTTCATTGGTGTGAAGTTGGAGATTCATATCAATCACTCTAAATCCATAGTTATCAATATGTATTCCTTTTCATGTCATTGAATCAAACCACTTACATTTCATCATTGTGACACGGCCATCTGCATTGTAATATAATAAAATGATTCTTTAAACAACACCATAATATGATATATTTTCTGACTGAGGTTGTCTATCTGATGCACTCACATAAAAATCTGTTGTGGTGCTTATCATTACACCGTCATGCTATGTTTCCATTTTTTCATAGCTATTTATAAAAAATTTAAATCCATTGACAACCATTGCTTTACAATCCCATTCCACATCAATTGGACCAAAGGATAACACTCTTACTTCATCTGATACTTCATTCATTGGTAGAGTTAAAACCTAAAAGATACCAACATTGAATATTAAATAGATATAGGTGATTATGTTATAAGAAGAAAAAAATCTATTACCTTTGACTTTAACCAAGAAGCAAATTCATTATTGTGCAGCAGTTCCTTCCTCTTAATAGATAGAGAGTGATTTCTCTTTTTTATAATTTATAAATGTTCTCTACAAATATTAAAGCTTGAAAATGTCAGAAGATATGAAGAAATAACATAATGAAAAAAATTTAAATTTATCAGTTTACTTACTTGATATAATCATCAAGAACACCACAATTGAATAATACTGTACGATGATCCATTTCCTAGTCTTACCTTCTTAAAGTTTACAACAAGTATGATTCAAATATCCCCCTATTTGGGGCAGTGAAGGAAATGCAGGCTCAATGGGATCATATTTCTCATCTTCAGTTTTTATATGTCGATTAGACCTTGTGGTGACGTTAGCCAAGTACGATGAACAAAAATCCATGCATTATTGTGCTAAATAACATTTCACAATAGAGCCTTTGGGGTGATATTTATTTCTCACAAAATATTTCAATGTAAACATCATTATTTCTATAGGATACATCAAATAACTCAAAACATGACCACCAAAAAGAACTTCTATGGGAAGATGCACAGTCAGATGTAACATACATGTGAAAAATGACGGTGGGAAAATTTTCTCCAAGTCGCAAAGAATAATGGGTGCATCTCTCTGCAATTTCTGTGCAACACTTCTCCTCAGTCTTTTGACACAATTGTCTCAATAAAAATGACATAACTTAATCACAGCAACTCTGACATTATGTGAAATTAAATGTCGAATGGAAATAGGAATCAACTCATGTAACAAGACATGGTAATAATGGGGTTTAAAAGATTTTAGTTTCACATCTTGTGTATTCACCCTTTTCGAAAAATTACTTGAATAACCATCTGAGACCATAAAAATTTCCAAGACCTGAAGAAATTGTTTCTTCACCACATTTTTCATAGAATAACCGGAAATAGATACTTTCCACTTATTTTTGACCAGTTAACTCAAGATGAAGTTTTACTCTTATACCCCAATCCATCAAATCATGATGAGACCGCAAATCATCTTTTGTTTTGACTTTTATGTTTAAAATAGTAGCAAGTAACATCTCACAAATGTTTTTCTCAATATTCATTACATCCAAACAATGCCGTAATAAATTTTATGACTAATACGGCAACTCAAAGAATAATATTTTTTTTCTCCAATTGTTATTGGAATTCAGATTAACATGTTTTCACTTTCTGATATTTGATTGAAATTTTCCAAGAACATAATTCAAAGCCTCACATTCTTTACCAATATCATTCCATGACATTCATTGAGGTGTCTCATCTGTCTTGACGGCATTATCAAACTATCTTCGATTTTTCCTGTATGGATGATCCATCGGTAGAAACCGTCGATTCCCTATAAAGCTGAAAGTTCGTCGAAAATTTAATCTTCATAAACATGTATTTTTCATAAAAATAGGGAAGGATAATTTCCCTTTAGTACTCCAACTAGACATCATTCCATAGGCAGGTAAATAATTTATCATCCATAATAAAGCTACATGAAAAAAATGTAATCCTTCCAGAATGCACCTTACGCTTGTGCACCAACAATACAAAGCTCATTTAACTCCTATATTAATGGCTTCAAGTATAAATAAATATCATTTCCAGGATCACTGGGTCTATATACCAATATACTCATGATAGTAAAGAGCTTATTCAAACACATATATGAAGAAAAGTTATAAATGTGAATGAAAACATGCCAAGTAGTGTCTGTAGTATGCATTTGGTGAAACGGGTTGAAACAATCACAGGATAATCCCAATCTAACATTTTGTGGGCCAGATGCAAAATCAGGATGTAACCTATCAAATTTCTTCTAAGACAACCCATCTACAGGATGTAGTATTTCATCATTATCATTATTTATTTTATCTTCATGCCATCTCATATTATTTGACATTTGTTCTGACATAAAAAGTTTTTGAAGCCTGGGAATTAATGGGAAGTGCCGCATCACTTTCTCTGGTATGTAAGATTGTGCTTTGTCTTTATTAGTCTTCCACCTTGATGTTCCACACAGTTTTCACTGAATTAACTCTATATTTTCCTTCCATAACAGACAAAAATCTTGGGGGCAAGAATGAATCTTAATAGATGAAAATCAAAATTTGTCAACCGACTTTGATTCCATGTAATTATTTTCTGGAATACATGCATCATCAGGTAGTAAATCCTTAATAAATGTAAGGATATAGTCGACTGTAGTATTACTAAATCCATACATTGCTTTTCCATGATATAATCGCATTAAAAACTCATGTTTACTTATTTTTCCTCATGCTTGATATACTGGAGTATTTTCATATTCCATCATCTTTCTAGCACTCTCAAGTTGATCATCCTGATTAATAGATGAAAATTGTGTTCCAGTATTCATTTCCTCTTGCACTATTATACCTGAGGAGATGGATTCAAAAACAAAAGGAAACCGATCAGAAAGTAGATTTTTCATACCAATCCTTGCCGTTGAATCGATGTCATTCACCATTTGCACTTTCTCTTCATTGTGATACCACACATGATAATTTTTTTGGAAACCTTGTTTAATGATATGATAACTTACTACCTCACGAGTTAACCAAGGTCTTTCAATAAAATCAAAACACAGGCATCGAATCAATCCGCCATCTGAATCATTAGTGAACACAAAGTCTAAGAAATGTCATAACTTGTTCTGGAATTCATCAGTGATCCGATCAAAGTTGTGCATCAAGTATCTATCCATTCTAAGGAATATAAACATACATTAAATAAATAATCAATAAAATGACTTAACATTATATGTATTGTTTCAAAAAATAACAAGTAACCATCAATAACATTTCAATAAAAAAATCATAACAAATATTATGGTTAAGGAAATTCATAAATGTTTCAAATTATAAAAAATCATGAATAGTCACAGCTTTTTATGACCACAGAAGATTATATTGGTGTACCTACAACACCCACATTAAAACCTATATGTTTGAACAATGACCTATTATTTTTTTATAGAATTCTCTGACGGGAACCCCCCCTCCTAGACACCCCTCTCCCCTCTTTGACATCCCCCGGACACCCCCTCCCTCCAAGATAGCCCCCCCGACCCCCTGTAAAGCCCCCTACCCCTACACCCCCACACCCATTTCCCCCCTCCCTACCCCCTACACACTGCTCCCCCAGACCCCTTCACCCCCCCTGAACAGCCCCACTCCCCTTGCACCCCCTGCCCCTCATTTTCAAGATGGTCGTCCCTATCCTTTAAAAAAGTTAATGACCTACAAGACTTCATGGTTCTTCTAAGAGAGTTATAGAATTTGGTATTTCCATCACCATCAGTTTACTATTTACCTTTAAATGCTCGTTTTCTTATATTTTCTTTGAATGTGATCAGTGAGTTGAGTTTGACTATAGTGTTTAGTTCTTGAGTAAGACCAGTGATGAGGTCGGAGCTGGTGTTTTTGATTTTCAGATCATTGAGAACTTTCTCAAGAATCATGATGTCATTGTTAACTTGTTTGGCTTTAGAGCTGCACCACATTTTTAGAGTCTATTTGAGATGTTTCAATTTGAGGTTTCAGGCAAAGGAATCATTATTATGAGACATTGAAGACAAATAGTTCTAGATAATATGGATGAAATCATCATCAGATAACCACACATTGATAAATATAAAAGGCAATAAAGGCTTCATGGCATTATAGAAGATATTGACCAAGATGGTATGATGATCAAAATTCAGCTTGTGAAGATTGGTGTTGGAGATAGTGTCCCATAAATATATAGAAGGTACATTCATGAAGTATCTATTCAATTTAGAGGTATCCACTTTGTTGTAATGTCTTCTATACCATGTGTATTTTACACCAGTGAGATTAATTTATATGATATTAGTGTCTTTAATCGAGCCTTTAAATTATTTTATTTAATGGAAGCATGACAAGGTCCAATTTACTCTCTTGAGTTAAGAATGAAATTAAAGTCGCTAATTAGAAACCAGGGGTAGTTATGTTATTTCCTAGGGATGAGATATCATTCCAAATGGTTATTCATTCATGGTATCTATTTTTAGAAATGATAAAGGAGCAGGAAGTATGTGTTCCATAAATGTTAAAGTTGCAATTAAATATCTGGAAAGATATATTGAAAACACTAACATTGTATAAATAAGAGTGTGAAAAAATCTATAAAGAATCATCATTGAGTGTATTACTGATTGCACCAGTAAAGACATAATTATGTTGGCATAAATGTGATTATAAAGAGGAAAACAAAATTTTAGGTTTAGCGATGGAAAATATCACAGGATGATGGTTGTTAACCATTATTTTTAAAACAATGAACATGTCATAGTTAGCGATACCCTGACAATTCCTAAAGGGGATGATCATTTAAACCTGAATTTGGAGGTATAACACCCTTTTCTCTTTATTGAAAAGCCTTTTTTAACTAGTAGTCCTTCTAACCTCTAGGTTTTTTAGTAGCATGTACTTGTTCATTCTTAGATGTGACTAGAATCTTATTTCTAGGTTTCATAATTGGATCATTCATAGGTGAGTCTACAAAATTCTTAGAAAAGATCGAAAGAGAATTGATATTATGATTAGAATTCAAGTTTCCATATTTCATAGGGAAATCATCATTAATTATAGATATAGAAATAGGAGTACCTAAAAACATTGAAGTATCCATTGTCTATTGTTACGCAGTATCCAGATCTATTGGATGGTACAAATTCAATGGAAAGGAAATATTACAAGACTACAAATGTTTAGGGTCCTATACCGGGGATGTGAAAGTAGGTTTGATAGTTTATACATAATTTTTAATATGTTTAGAAGTCATGGTATGTGTCTCAGTTGAAACAACCTTAAAAATGCTCACCAGACTTCCGGATTCTATATAACTGGTAATAGATTTGAAGTGCGCCAGGGGAGAAGGAGCTAAATCCTTCTCTAAATTTTTGGTTACCAAATTCATATCAAGAGTAGTATTATTATTAGATATGTCAGAGAAGTGATTAATAGATCTCTTAGCAACATGAGTGAATGAAGTTTTAATGGTTGGGTCTGTAGGATTAAAATTACAAAGCATTAGAGAACCAATGACATAAACACTATTATTAGGTTGTGAACCATTAAAAGAGTATAACGTAGAAGAAGAGGTTGTAACTGGATCCTTTTTTTTCTCCCCCCTGGTATCCTCTGGGGGATTAATCTTCTTAATGAATCCAACGAGATCCTGTATTTTAGTCACCTATACCGAGGGTGTACTTACCTTCATTGATTTAACAATTTCCAAATCCATGGAAATAGTTGCAGTCATACTACTAGTATGTGTGATAACCTGAGAAGATTTTGGGATATACAATAGATTCCCAAAATACATAGAATGGCTAGTTGAATCTATAGTTTTAGAGATATTATTAGGTACATTTGTTTTAATATTGGTATGAATCATTGTCCCTAATGAAATAGTGGTATTTAATTAGGAGGGGTCATCAATTTTGTAAGTACTTAAAGATGAGGAGTGATCATCCACAGATTAAACAGGAAATGATCTAGTGCACACATAGTTATGAGGGGTCTAGTGTATGCATTTCATTCATTTCACTTCATGTTTTTACCTGGTCTATGTTCAGAATTTTGGTTAGATTTTGAAATTTATTCAGCTGAGCATGTATTAGATTCATCATTATTGGATATCCTAATAGTGTCTAACACCAAAATTTCAATTTCTTCTAAGAGGACTTAATCTTTAATGGATTTTTCTTCTTATTCATCCATATAATTCGTGTAAGTACTTAAGTTATCCCCTATGTGTATTACTTTGTTTGACTATTTCACCCAAGTTTTAGATTTCTTTGATGGTGGTATAGGTATATCTATCATAGGGGCTTTATCCTTTTTTATTTCTCATAATTTCCTTCCAATCATTTTCAACTGGTTGTGTTACTTGTTTTCTAATTACTCTAATGTTGAAAATTGTATGACCAATGATCTTAAAATGTTCACAAAAGGGAGGTTTCCTCTAATATTAAATTCTAATTTCAGTTTTGTAGTCATTTGAATTGAAATTAATTATGGTGGGAATCTTTGAATTGTGTTTAATTTCCACCATAACTCTAGAAAAGATACATAATTCAACATTTAATGTTCTATGATCAATTTTGAGGGGAGTTCCTATGGAGGATAAAATATCATTCATAATTTTTTGGTGCCAAATGAACCAATTAAGACCATGTTGTTTGACCCATACATTGGCCAATGTATTTCTTTTGTTTGCGGATTGATGTTATAGTCCCAATTAGAAATTATGAGTAAACCGAGTTTAGGATTGAGGTTTCTAGTCCTCCAAAATCTCTATTGATCCTCTTGTGATTTTAACAAGATATTAAAATATCCTTTAACTATTGGAATTAATTTCTAGTTTCATGAATTCCAGTTGAGATAAATATGTGTATCTAATTCAGATAAAGGCCAAGGGTGATAAACTTTGAGGTATGAGAGGTGAGATGTTACCACAAAGGAGACCGTGTTGCCTCGTTCGGTGGCAGCGACGGGCAGCATCACGAGGTGGATGAGGATGGGGCAGCGTCGCGAAGGCAATCTGAGAATTGTTGGGGGATGAGGATCGGGCAGAGGATAGGTCGCCAAGGCAATCGAGGAAGAAGGGTCGCTTCGAAGAGGAGAGGTCGCCGCCGAGAGGTGAGGTCACTGCCGAGAGTAGAGAAGTAGTAAGGGTGGTGGAGGGCGGCTGAGAGGAGAATTCACGCTGAGGCCACGGTCGTGAGTATAAGCTAGGTCACGAGGGGTCAGGGGAGGAGAGGAATCGCGGAGGATCCTGATATATGGTAAAAAACAAATTAGATACGGAATTTTTTAAGCATGGATATAAACAATGATTTTGCCACAATTTTAATAGAAGTGTGGCTATAAACTAAGCTATAGCCACAAACTTATAAAACTATGGATATAGGTTCCTGGCTATAGCCTTGTTTTCTAGTCATGTATGTGTCAAAGAATTAGTCACTTAGTGTGTAATACCATGGTTTAAATATTTTTTTTTCCATCATTTCCATTTTAAGAATAGTTTAAAAAAATTGAGATGGAATTTGATGAATCGATTTTCAGGGTAAAATTTGTACTTTTAAAAAGGATATAAATTATTATATTAAACTATTTATTCCTTAATAATGTTTATTATAATTAAATAGTCTTATAAAACACTAACTTTTTATTACAAATGATAACATAAATATTTTATGTGTCTAAAATTTTACTATGCATTTTATGTTTGTCATTTTTTTAATAATTAAGTATTTTTAGAGATAAATGTTAAATTTATAATATTTAAAGAACTATTATGATAAAATAAACTTCATTTTTTAATTCCAAATTTGTATATTATGTTATAGTTAATTTTCAAGAATTTTTTAAAATATTTTGTATTATGGTGAATAGTAAAAATAGAGTTTTGAGTTTTTAGTATGTTTAATAACTTCATAATGATGTGACTTGTAAAATAAAATTTTTGTCAAATCATGTGAATTAAAATATGATAATTTGTTTCCCAAGTGTCCAATACCATGGGTAAGCCCATGGGTTTTCAAATACACAACTGAGGTGTCCTCATGAATTAATAAAAAAACACCCTCACCTTTGCTATAAATACCCAGCCATTTTTTAATTTCTATTCATTCCCAATTTTTTATCCACAATGTTATGATAGTTTTTACAACCCAATTAGTCCTACCAAGGTGTACATAGGCCCCCATTTCCCTGATCATTGAGTTTTTCAAGTCACTCATTAAGGTAAGAGAAATCTCAACCTCTCTTTCACTTTCAATTTCTTTTTTATGTGGTGTGTATTAAAAAATTCCATAAAATGTTCTTCTGTACATTATGTTTTATACCATTAATATATTAATACTATTTTATGAATGGTATACCCTTTTCTCTTCCCTTTTTAATATATTTCTTAAGACCATGTTTCATACTCGTTCTGCTGTCAGATTTTCGTTTCAAAATTTATCTATTTTTATAAAGAAAATATTTTCTTTTCATTTTTAAATATCCAAAACTATTTCTTATATAGGGGGATTCAAATATATATCAAAATTTTCAATTTATTTCTGGTATTAACATACATGAAACCTACCTCCCTTTCTCATGGGTTTAAAATGAAAAAAATGATCTTGTTTTTAAGCACATTACAAAACACCATGATTTTGATATGAAACACGCTTCTTTTATACTCCATGGGTTATTTATGATTTTTTTATTATATATGTTGATAAAATTAGTTAATAAATATGATGGGTTCTCCATGATAGCACACTAATTCATTGGATATGGAATTTAATCACTAGAGAAGAAAAGGTTTACGATGACTTAGTGAATAACCATTGTAATTGTTATGAATCCTTGGTGATAAACCTTGGTTATATGAATATTAATGAATCAATTAAATTTTGAATCCACATTTAAATGTTATGAATCATTTTATTTTTATTATGATATGACTTTTTTTCCATATATAATGGATTTATATATTTCTTGAATTTTTTGTTGATATTATTCAAGATCACAAGTTAGTTGTTTCCCCTATTTTCCCTTACTAGGCCTTATGATCACCCTTTTCATTGATGTATGTCCCTAGTTTATGAGATGGAATAAATTTACATATTATAAACCATTAATAACACTTTCAAGTGAAATAAAATAATGTTTTATGTTTTCATGTATTATATACCTTATTTCCAAGACACTAATATTTAAAAGATCATTTGTTTGTAAAATGTAAAGAAAAGTTATGTAATAAAAAGTTAGGATGCCATAATAAGTATCTATCTGACCTCATCTAAAAAAGTATTGATAATAAGAATAATCCCCAATTTATATCAATGATTGTATGACATTCCATGAGATATACTATATTATATTAATTCATAAAATATGCCTCTACTTATTACCTCACTGAATAATTATTTTCATCTAAAATAACAATATTTTCAATTTACAAATCTTAATACAAAATAATGTTAATCGTTCAGAGAAAACTCAAATTCACGCTTTAAGGGGATATTATCATCCAATAATTCTTTGAAATTAATTTCATTACACATGAGTGAATTATAATAGGAAATTTAGTTTATTATAATAACATGACACATTTATTACCATTATAAAAAATATATCACATACATAACACATTGATACTCTATATAGAAGTCATTTTATCTCCTAAGTGATGTTTTCCTCAATAGATCTGCTACATTCTATTGAGTTTCCACTTAGATGATCTTTATATCTACTCTCAAAATGATCTCCCATATGATGTGGTATTCATGAAGGATGTTCTTGTTACTTTGATGATATTTTGTTTCCTTTGTCTAAGAAACAACCTTATTCTTGTCACAATATAGATCAATTTCTCCTTTGATGTAATGAACCACTCCGTGTTTATAAATGAACTTCTTAATCCAAATATCTTTCTTTGTAGCATATGATGCAAAGATGTTTTCTTCCTTTGTTTTCGAGTATGCTCGAGTGGATTATTTATAACTCTTATGACTATTTGATCCAAAATTTACCAAAAAAACAATCCATATTTATATTTCATATCATATTTATTATATTGGAAACTATAATATGTGTAACACAATACATGAAACTCATCATCTCCCCCAAATACTAATAAGACATACATAGTCATTCTTAAGTGCATAAGGATGTTCATCACAATAATACAATGAATTTAACTAAGATTATATTGGTATATAATTGTTATTATTAAATCATATGAAACATCAGGTCAAATGAAAACATGGAATACTTGGTATATCTTAAGAATGATACATATGAAATATTACACATCCTTTTTAACTCTTTAAAATGATCCTTTTTAAAAGATGTTGGTCAATCCCCCTTTATTGAACATAAAAAGAGAGAGAAATCATATTGTGAAATCCTAGAATAGGGGGATCACATTACACGAACTAGATGAAAACATCTTAACAAACAAGACCCAAAGACCATAACAAATAATCATGAGAGTCCAATGAGATAAAAAATTAAGGCAAGTAAAAGAAATGTTATCATCACTCCCAACCATAAAATTAAACTATGAAATCAGTTAAGAAAACATGTCACCCCCTGCTAAGAAGTTGTGATGTGCTGGGACAACACAATGTGGATGAGAAATTCTACCACTCAACAAAAGTGAAGGGAGTACCCGATTATTGGTACCATCACACCAATCAGGATGTTTATCTTCCCACCCTAAAATTAATAGGATAAATACAATTAATTTTCAACTTGATCAAACATATATCATTACTGAAAACAGACTTCAAGAACAGAACAGGGTACCCATCCATTTAATGAGAATATATGGATGATGATGGCAGTCAACACACCCATCCATCAATTGAGTCCTACCACCCAACGATACCTAAAAAAATTTACACCACATAGAAATGAAATAAGTAAATATACATTACTCTGAATGACATATGAAACCAATAAAACACCCGCTCCCAAAAACAAATAGCAAAGAAACACGCTGGAAACTCCCAACTACCAACTAGGGGTCCCCCAACATCACTATCAAAAACACCAATAACCGTTAATCGTCCTCCACCACCACCCTCAATATTGACAAAATATTCCTCACACAAACTCAATCAACCAAGTAGACATCGTCTCCTGACCATCATAGATAAGGGATGTAGACACATCTACCTAAGAAAGACATTAGAACACTGAAATTTCATACAAGTACCCACCATCCACCCAACATACAAACCCCTAAAGCTATCTCCTAAATGATGAAAATAACCAGATTTGAAATATATTTGGAGACTGAAGTTTAAGACTACAGACAACACAACGGTTCCACCACCACCATCACTACAAGAAGAGGATATGCCCGAGAGAGGATGAAATTCTAGGGAATAAGTGAACCCATGGATGGTGATGAATGAAAACATGAAGAATCGAAGATGAAAAAAAATCATCATCATAGATTTTTCGATAGAAACCATATCCATATTTCATAGATATAAATCATGAAGTATTCATAGAGACTCCACCAAAAAGTAAAACTATAGTGGATAATGAACGCTTTTATAGAGGAAATTAGTAAACCATAGGAGAAGGGTTCACATCACTTAGAGAATGAGCCACCATTAATCCCAATGTTAGTTTTTAAAAGGATCAAAAATATTCTTAATATTCTTGCCATTAATAAATGGTAATTACACATTATTATAGTTCTCCAAGATAAACTATTTTAGCCCCTTACCAATATACATGTTCTCAATCAGTACAAAAAAACTATTTGATATATCTTTATAGATCCTCATACTGATTGTGGGAGCTAATTAACCCTTATAATTCATTGAAAAAAACATAACCATATAAATCATAACAATGTAAGGTTTTAAGATATATTTTCAAATAAGTAGTATTTCATATACAGACATTATCAAGAAAACTACTATAATCTCAATAAGATACCTGTATACATGGGGATAAATTTTGTTCTTGATGAAGCTAAAATATTTTATTAAATCATCAAATTAGATATGAAAACTCCAATAGGCTTGTTTCAGCCTATAAAATGACTAATGCAACTTGAAAACCTTGTATTCTCATTTGAAAAATCAATACCATTAGGATATATCATATACATGTCCTTGGACAAATTCTCATTATGGAATGATGTTTTGAAATCCATTTGATATATCCCATACTCATAGTGATATATTATATCATAGAGAATTAGAATGTAATTTATCATCATAATAGGAGGAAAGGTATATTTATAGTAAATACAATGAACATGTTTGTAACAATTTTCCAAAGGGTGTGCTTTATAGGCTTAAATTATACCATCCATGTCAATTTTATTGTAGAAAACCCAATTTCACGATATAATTCTTACCCATTTAGGTGCATCCACCATGTTTGAAACATGGTTTGTTTATATGGATTCCATCTCAAATTACATGTATTTTAATTTTTTTTGGAATCAAATATTTAAATGGATTTTCGATAAGAAGTAGGTTCATCTCCTATGAATGATATTTAATCACTATTGGAATTGAAAAATTTATATATCATTGGTTCCTGATGAATCCTACCATACCTTCAAGGTTACTGTGTAACTTGAGTTATCTATTCTTCCATATCTGTTTTCAGAACTGGTTCAGCCTATGTCTAATGAAAACTTCGTTATCATTTGATTTAAAATTCTATTACTTCCACCATCCTCCCACTGACTATTCAATCTATATTTTTCATTATTTGAAAAAAACTATATCAATCCACACATATTTTTTTTGTAGGATGGTAGAAATAATATCACTTAGTTTCCTTAGGATAACAAAATAATAATAATATTTCTGATTTATAACCTAGATTATGATAATCTAGTCATTTTATGTGTGCTTCATAAACCCAAATTTTTATAAAATACATAACATGATGTTTCCAAATCCATATATCATACCGTGTAATTTTTCTTATATTATATGTCACAAAATTTAGTAGGAATCCATTAGTTTCCTAATAATAACCCCCAAATGAGATAATAAGGACACACAGACTCATCATAAATCAATCCATGTATAAATAGAAATGATTCTTTCTTTCAAACACATCATTTCATTTTGGTGCTCTAAGTGGAGTGAGTTGTGATAAAATTTCAAAATATTTTAATTGAGCTATGGATTCCTATATCATGTATTTTTTATAGATATTCTAGGAGTTACAAGAGGAAAATGATCTAAAAAAATAGATTAAAAGGGAGAAAAAAGATAAAATAATGAAGAACAAGAACAAGAACACAAGACATAATGATCTACGTAGTTCATGAATAATCCAAACATATAAGGATATGTAGAACACTTTAATTAAATTTAGGATTATAATTACAAGGTAAAATTTTAGTGTTTCACACACATATAAAACTTTTCTAAAACGGTATCATAATGAAGATGGTAAAATAGTGCCACCAACCACATTGTAAGTTGAATAGGCTATATTGACCGATGGATGGAATTCCATATAGGTACAATACCACTTTATCTAGAATCCGAGATGATTTAGTGACTTTCTAATGTCACCTATGATCTTTACAGATGTCAATACAATATAATTTTAGTCTGGTGTAATTATGGGCCCCTGATTGTAAGCCACAAAAATAATCCTAAAAGATCGATCTACACCACTACAAAAATATACCAATTGGATCCTAATATGGAATGCTGAACTACTTAGATGATACTGACTTTTACAATATACCTAATCTAATATCCTCCTATTTTTCACTCACTAGTGAATTATTTCCATTAAAATATCCAATTTCAAGATGCAAATTCCAAAAATACAAACTAATTTTACTTTCATGCTCCCATAGTTTCCTACCATATTATACATCTCCATTTATCATTAATGACCAATAAAGGTGTAGAAACTCCTTAATTTTTCTGTCACAATTAGCTTCATCAACATGCATGCTATATTTTTGTTCCATGAATATTCTATAATTCCAAAAAACAAATCCTGTATTAATCCTCTAAAAAAATGGTACTTCAAATTAATGTTCTTATTCTAGGAATGAATCATTGGGTTCTTTAAAAGAGTTATATCCCTATAAATAAAACCATTCAATTTATTTTACTCTCACTTTCTATTTATATCCTGTAAGGTGTTCTTCAACCAATCCATATCCTTCACAAATTCTACTAAAAAAATTTATTTTTCCTCTATAGTAAATCAAACCACCATATTATATAGTTGAGATGTAAAACTAACTATCATTACTCTATAGAAACAAACATAACCAATCATAATCCTCCTTTTATCAACATCATCTCTAAGGTTTACATCAACGTACCCCTATAATGATTTTCCATTCCAAAATAATAGAGATAATTCATTTCGTTTCATAAAATACCCCAATATACACTTCATAACATCCCATTGTATATTTATAGGGTTATACATATACATTATCACAACTCTTACTGTATTAGAAATATCAGGCCGAGTACAGACCATGGTATAAATAATGATTCCTAGAGCTAATTCATATGTATCCTTTGCTATGTACTCAACCATTATTTTTTTATTTGGTTATTTCTCATTTGAAAATATGAAATTTATTTATAGGGGAATAAAACTACCATTTCTATAAGTATAATGAATCTTCACACAACCATTCTAATGTATTAAATCTATGATAGAATCAATGATCCATCTATATGGTCTCTCTTCATCTTTATCCTAAAAATATTACCAGCTTATCTAAGTTATTTAATCACAAAATCATTAGAAACATTTCATTTTAGCTCAATAATCCACTGTATACATGATCCTAAAAATATCATGTCATCAAAATATAGAAGTAATATAATGTATCTATCCACAAAAGACTATTATAGAAACATTATTCCCTGATGGTCCTTGTATACGAAACCTTCATTATATATCACGTTATGTCTTCTGATGATCATCATGTTCTTATCATCTTAGAAGTGATAAAAAAATTCTTTAACACCATAGTCAATAAAAAACATTATTTAAACATAGTGTTGAGAATTTATGTTTCATCATCATCTATATGTACATATGAAAAAAATTAATTCTTGTTAATGTGAGAGTCTTACCTCTATTCAAAAAAAGATCTCCTAATATTGATATTCTTACATTGGTATAGATGGAATCTTGTTAATGGGACAAGATACCATATTTACTGCCTCTACCCAGAATGTATTGGGTAATCAAAAGTTCATCCTCATGTAACAAAACCTTCATTCAATGTATTATTAATCATTTTTTATAAAATATTATATTATGATGTTCCATTTTTAGAACTCATGTATTTCAAAATTGATCTCAACTCATTTACCAACATGGTCTGCCAATTTTTAAATATATGAAACACATAATATTTTATTCTTAGAAAGTAAAACCATAACTTTCTTGTTGATTCATCGATAAATTCCATATAATATTATGGTCCTATAAAAGACTGAACTTTTGTAAGCCTCTAAAAAGTCATGTGCTTGAAGTCTAGATTCCAAGAATTCAATGTTATACCTTGTTTTGAAAGGGACACCTTGTTCTAATTTCTAAGGATACAATTTTCACATAAGCCTACTTCAATTAACATCTGCTCTACTAGAATTTCTTTAATTTCCATCACCTTTATCACCTTCTCACTCATGTTTCCAAACCTATTATACCATAGTGGTGAATCACCAATAGAATTTATTGATGAAATAATATCTATGAAATCATATATAATATTTATAGAGTCCCAATATTTACTTCATGATCTATGACCATTGATCCCTGCACAATATTACATGAACAACAAATGTACGTGGTACTGAAACCTGCATCACCAATCTTCTTAATATAAATAATATTCCTTATCAGTCTCAAAATATACCCCATATTTTCTGTAATGATATAACCTCCACTATTTGTTTTAATTTGTGCATATACCTTTCTCCAAATAAGAAATGTTTCATCATCATCATGATATATGTTGCTAAAATTTCTTGAAACACAATGTTTCAGAAAACCCTTCTCTGATTTGGAATGGAATGATTCCCCTGAGTTTAAAATCCAAGATTACACAGTGTTATCCATACGCCCCAACCAAATATCATTAGTTTATTCTGTTTCCATGTTTATTATATTAATTTTAGGTTCCTTTTTTCTATAAACTCTTTCTTGACATGTCACTTCTTCCCAAAATTATAGTAGGCTAGATCGGGATCCTTGGTCTTATGTCTGCTCTTTCCTTTTGATTTTGATAATCCTCTGTGATTATACCACTATTCATATCATCCAATTCCTTCCATGTTTAGAGTATAACCAAATAATCTTCCAGATTCACTTCTCTATATATCCACACTGAGGATCTACTCTTTCCCATCCCTTAGAACCAATATTATATTCCATAAATAACTTATCACGACTATTACAATCAATTCCCCACTATAAGGTAATAATGACAATAAAACTAGCGCACATACCTCATCATATAGATTAATTTTAACCAATTACATGTGACCTGGGATGGTTTTAAATTCATTAAAATGATCAACAATAATCTTCTCTATAATTAAATTTATATTGAATAATAGTCACATCAAGTACATTTTGTTCAATGCAGAAGGCTTCTCATATATATTCTCTAAGATAATTCATCAACACAACCATAATCTTATTTTATCTAATATTGAGTCCCATATTTTCATATAGCGTAAGGTGAAAAACTCCCATAACCTCTTAATTTATTATTTTACACTCTTTATTCTCAATATCCTTTTGTTTTCACCTAGAAGCAGCAGGTGGAGCTTTTTCTTATAAATTCAGTTTATTATTTTCATTCTATAGTAATTAAAGTTAGTTCCATATAAGGAATAAATCATTAACTTTCCTTATTCCATATCCATCATTAAATTTTAGAAGTTTTACCTTGATATTTCAAACATAATAATTGATATGAGTTTTTTATAAAAAACTGAAGAGAAAAAAAATTAGAAACATTAGTTAAAGGGAGAAAAAGGATATAATGAGGAAGAATAAGAAGAAAATGAGACATAAAAATCTACATGATTTTAGAATAATACCTATGTCTATATAGAGGCAAACCACTTTACTAAAATGTAGAAGTATAATTACAATGTACAAAATTAGAGTTTCAACCACACATAAAACCTAGATCAAATGATCACATAAAGAACATAATGAAATAGTAAAACAAACCACATAGTATGTTCAATATTCTATAATGACTCATAGATGGATGTTTATAGAGATAAAATACCACTATTTCTAGATTCAATGATTAAATAATGACTTGTTGGTGTCGACAGTCAGCTCTGTGGAGGTTAAACCATGAGTGTTTTGGTTTGGATTATAGTTTGGGCCATTAGAGAGTTTCCTTAAATATCATCCAAGAGGACCAAGATACACCATTACAATAGTATACACCTCCAAAATCCAATTAATATACATTAATAATTTTTCCTAATTGATTCTTTACATTATTCTAAAACACTATGAACTTTTAAAAAGTTCCATACATGTGTTTCATAAAAAATACATATCCATACTCACTAAAGTCATAGATAAAAGTAAAAAAGTACCTAAAAACACCATTTTGTTATTAACTCATTGGTCTAAATACATCACTATGTAAAAGAACCAATATTCCACCAGCCCTCTCACTTTTTTCTCCCAAAAAGAAACATTGTTACTTTTCCCACCGAACAATAATAACATTTATCTAACTATTCATAATTGAATGAGTCCAAAAATCCATCACTATGGTGTATTTATTTATGTTTCTCATTTCAATGTATACTATAATAATCTCAAAGGTAATTAGGATTAGAATCAACTCTAACATTCTTATTATAAATGTTATGAATAATATTATCCATATCAAGAATATAAAAACTATTCATTATATTCCCAATTCTATAAATATTTTAATTATTATATATAGTATAATTATTGTTCATAATAATGAATGAAAATATCATCTGGTCCAAACAATATATATAAATCAAATTCCTCTTTATGGTGTGAGCATAATAATGGTTTTTCATGTCTGGGATCAATTTACATGGTAAAACCTGATAACAATTGTAGAAATCTAATGTAGAAACTCTTTCTACCTTATCAATATAAATATCCACTTCCACTTTTTTTTGATTCCCTCTTATCTTGTAGTATGTATTTGTGAAAAAAATGTTTGAGGAAAACCTGGTATCTAATAACCCTAATCTATAATTATAAAAATTTATTTCCATATCATTCACATTTTGGTACATTGAACGTTTATCCTTTAGAAAAAATACCATTACTAGATTGCAATATTTAACTATTTTATAGGTTATACCTATTAATGATCTCAACATTTTTATTGATATATATTTCATAATCTACATAAAATAAATATCATTATCTAGGTATCATGTGTTATAAATTTTTATTTAAAGAAATTAAATGAAATTTATCCCACGAAAAAGGATAAATGAGACAACATATCAATTTAGTGATCCAAGATCAATATTTCATTAATAAATTACACCATATTGATATGAAACAAATTAATTTAGTTATTTAGGTATGGGTATATCCCAACCACAATGGTTTTGATTCATCAATAGTTTAGCAGGTCACTCTTTATCCAAAACCATTAAATGGATTCACTGAACTATATTCCTTTAGTACCCCAACTCTTGGGGTTTCCTAGCAATGTGTAATAAAATCAAATGTAAAAAAACAAGCTGACATAAGAAAATATAGGGGAACCCCACTTTGGTATGAAAAAACCCATTATATAATCATGTGTTACTCATGACATTATTTCCTTACACAAGATAATCTAGGGGCACCCCACATTAACATGAAACTACCTAGTTGGATGATCAATGATTTGAATAGTATTTCATTGGGAGGAATCTCAAACATAGAATTTATAGGGTTTTGTTTTAAGGTATCAAAAATATAATTTATATCAATTTATATTAAAATTTTAATTGTTATATAATATGTTATATTTATCTTTTAATGATTTATTTATTTTATGTATCCATGATTTTAATGATTTATTTTGATATATCTTTATTACAAAAAAAATTAAGTTGCTCTCACCACATTGATGTTTAACTTGTTACACCACCCACAAGTCTATGTTACTCACCCAAAAAAAGAATCCATTATTATTCAAACATATATAAATGTAACATATGAAAAATGTATATAAATGCTTCATGAAAAGGAATAATCTTATATGATATTTAAAAAATCCACTTGAGTACAGCCAAAGTGGAAGATAACCAACCTCATTTACTTTCCCGGAAAATGAATAAGCATATAGGAATGGAAGGGTTATTACCCCATATCCCACTACATAGAGAAGTTTTACACAAGATTTAATTGAGTTTATGAAAATTGAAATTGTAAATATGAATAGACTATGTCCAATAAAAATTCTCAATATCATAACTATAATTACAAATTGAGGTCAAGGAAGATGAAAAATAAATTTTATGATGTCAAACCTATAATTACATAAAATCCTCTATCCTAGAAGGAATTTATCCTATAAAAATGCATAAAAATATTAATATTTTATATAAAATTTACTAAACATGATTATCCACGAAATTTAACAGAAAAATACACAATTTATTTATTTTCCATAATATGAGACATTTATGAACTATTCATAACATAATGATAATTATAAAATTTTATAAAATAGCATGATTGTGAACATTTTATATTCATATCAATATGAACTCTTTCATATTTAGTATTATGTGGAATTTATATGATATTTCATGATTTGTAAACATTTTATAATTCAATTTATATTATATAAAAATTTTATATAATCTGAATATCATTATTTTAATTTATTTACACTGTAAATATCATTTTAGGATTTTTAAATAAACATTTTGTTACTATATTTTACGGAATTCCATATAATATGTCAAAAGATATTTTAAAATATTAGCCTTTAATATTTGAGAAAAAATGATTGATAAATTTTTATTTCATTAATTATAAGAAATTTATATAAATTTAATTAATATTTAAATCCTTGGTAAAATAAAATGTCCCATAATAAATTTTATTCTGATGAAAAAAATATTTTATAGACCATAAAAATAATCAAATATTTAAAAACCTTTTAATTTTTTTCCCTTTTCCCATACGCCGAATCCCTATTTCACATTTGGGAATCCTCACTTTACCCTTAAACATACGCTCTAAAAAGGTATAACAATCCTTTAAATTCATGAATACTCTTCGCAAAAGGGTAAGAACATTACACAAAAGAAATTACATAAGGGTTCAGTGGAAATAACCCTTACATTGGGCCACACACAGAGGTAATACCTTTATGCATGCCCCTTGCATATAGGTAATCTCCAGATTACCTTTACATGAGATGGGAATGTAATGAAGTACCCTTACATGAACTTTTAATGTAAAGTTAAGTCTTTAGGGTACCATTACACATAAACACAATATCTGAATTAAATTTATAGATACCCTTACGTATCATCCCTCCATAAGGGTAAATACTAATCTAGCTTTACATAGATGGATCTTGTAAGGGTATTATCTTTACTTTAGATACCTATTTATGGGTAAATCATATTTTCCTTTAAAAATATCATACAATCTTTTGTAACCCATATATATTTTTTGAAAACAATATTCTTAATATTTTAGTTATTATTTTCTTAGAAACCAATGATTAAAAAATTTTCAAATCCTGATGAAACTCCCTTTGATACCACTAATGGGTATTATATGGTCATATTTATAGGAAAAACACAAAAAATATAGAGAAAACTATCATTAGGAAATCAACATGTAATTAATGTGAAAAATATATTAACTAGTTTTCAGTTATTGCATCAACTTCCATTTTCTATTCATCAAAGAATGTGTGATAAAGATCAATGAAGTAGAAGAAAAATTATTCTTTCATCTAATGGATACACAATAAACTCATATACTTGATTGTATCAAGAGGACACTCAGAAGATGAAATGATTACTCACACCTTCATTTAAAAGAATTAATTTTCTTTTCAGGAAGAAGAGAGGTTCAAAAATAGCTCACAGGAATAACACACCCAAAAGGTGAGGATATCATCCTCTTATATAGACTTCGTTATCACTCTTCATAAAATAGAGACCATCAAATATATTGTAACGAATCAATTTATATCTTTTGGCACCACACATTTCATCCTGTTGATATCTATTCATTGAACAATATCAATTAATATGTATCAACCAACCAATACGACCCCTTTTATGGATTATAAGTGTTGTAAAACAATTTAATAATATATTAAATAGCCATATAAATCACATTAATTTATTCAATATTCATTCCATGCGTGATAATTAATGTGCAGATCAAATAAAGACTATTGATGGAAATAGAAAAATTTTGAGGAGACCGACTAGAAACACTAGAATGTGTCACCAAGTGAAAATTGACTTTGTTTAGGAAAGGATATTCTAGAGGTACTCTGTGTTTCAAATTTTTGTGGGTTGTTTCATTCTCATTGATAAATTCTTCTAAACGTTTTACATAATAAAGTTTATGATAGAAATGGGAAACCCCCATTCCAAAGGAATTATTATTTGCAAGATTAGCAATGGTGATTTTGGTGGTTTCTAATTTTTATAGAAACAATCATTAGATGATTGATAAAATAGTGAATAAACCTCTTAATTACAGAATGTATCAGAAGATAGTGAAATCATGGCTGAAATACTGTGGGATAAAATGACCATATTATCATAATCTCACTTAAATTTTTTTGAGAGAGTTTTTCTATTTTGTGGAATAAGAATCTAACAATTGGAATAGTAATTTGACCATTAAAAATAGTAACTTGATCATTAGAATTATATCCTCACCCATTAATTGTAAAATAATATTTAATTATGTTATAAAATGAAAATATGACATATTTATATCAAAATAAAAATAGAAAAATGTTTAAATAATTATTAAATAAGTGTTTATATTTTTAAAAAACTTATCTATTTTATTTTAATTTTTGTATGAAATATAAATAATTTCAAGATTTTTTTTATAAAATGTGTTTATAAATTAATATTATGTTTTAGTATAATGATAATAATTTTTTTGATACTTTAATTAATTTTTCAAAGGGTTATAAAATAGATTATATTATTAAAATTGATATTTTTGATATAAATGGAGATGTTATTTAAAAATATAATTTCTCATATTTATAAAAGTATTGTTTTTAAAAAGATTACATTTTTGGAATTTGCAAATTGATAAATGGTTT
This sequence comes from Viscum album, assembly GCA_963277665.1. Taxonomy (NCBI): domain Eukaryota; kingdom Viridiplantae; phylum Streptophyta; class Magnoliopsida; order Santalales; family Viscaceae; genus Viscum; species Viscum album. Next base: position 1,024,440,424 of record OY728147.1, on the reverse strand, counting down.
TAGTTATTTTTTGGTATTTTTCTCAAATAGTATTTTTTGGGTGAATAGTGGAATTTGAAAGAATTCAATATTTAACATTATAAGAAAAAATACACGAATTTTTGAGTCATGGATGATGTAAGAACCCAATAGTTCAAACTCACAAGCACTATTTAACGTATATTTTTACAAGAATCAATATTATCAGTAGTGCTGATCCATAATAGTAAAATATAAAATTTAATATTCAAAAAACCCATCTCATCCCTTTATAAATACCACTACTCACAACCCATTTTACTCACATCTTATTAGAATTTATCTATCCAAATATATATCATATTTCCTTCGCAATCATCTCCCCATTATCCAAGTGATACTTGTCTCACCAAAATTCCAATTCCATTTTCCATAGGGTCTTTTTCATGGATATAACATTTTATTAATAATATTCTCATGTTACCTATTTTAAATCCATTTATTATTATAATTGATCATCCAACCTAAAATAATGAATCCAATATCATAAATAGAATTTAATGTTTTTTAATAGAATATACATCTTCTACCCTTGTTGACACCCACCAAATGAGTAGTGGAAATACCCAAAGGAAGAAATATAGGGATATGGGTATTATTTTCCCCTCAAAATAAAAGGAATAATAAGAAAGTTGAGACTCTTGGATTTCATAAACCCCCAAGATATAAACGATCTCATGAATATCACATGGCCACACAAAAGAACCATGTGATGTTCATAACATATAGTGGATCCTATGGAACACCTTTTTACAAGCCCCCATGCACTTGTGAAGGTGGTCTGGATAACTAGTGGTCACACAGTGGCAGTCGGTTACGCTCCCCCATTCCATGTGGTTGTTTAACTGGAGAGATCCTGACAACACATAGGAAAATCCTTCGAAAATAAGAGTAAAATATCCAAAAGGAGGGATTTATTCAAGGTCATAATGATTAAGCGATGAATTACTCATGGGAAGGATTATTTTCCTCCACAAAATCTATGTAAACTCAACATATTCTAAAACCATTCAATGATAAACAAATGAATTTAAAAAAGAAGTAAGTGGGAGCCTATTGCAGTCATAAAAGACACATGACACACCCCCTAGCGGTCTACTAGACAGTACAAGAATCTGGCTACATGCCCCCAACTCATCTTGTAAAATCCATTTGGCTTGTCATCTTTATCATGAAAAGGGCCTCATGTATGTCCATGTTGGATTGTGCACCCAATTTGGCTACTTACATATAAAAAGGATGAAATTATCCTCCAAATGCTCAAGTATCACTATATGACCTTTTTTGGTCACATGATTCATCATTAAGAGGTAGACTAATTGTATTTGAATTTATTATTGTATTACCTAAATCAGATATGTTGGACACCTCATATTGACTCAACAACCTCCTCATGAATATGAAACAACTCTAGGCATGGTAGAAAATTCTAATGTACTTGGTTATATGATTTCAACACATATGTAGTTTCCCATTACCTACAAATTGATGAATAACTTCAGATACATATATATGGATTCACTAATGTGATCACCCCACATTTTTTCATCAATGATATTCCATTTATTTTTTTATATAAATAGAGTTATTCTATAATAATTTTTCTAGAGAAATTAGTGTTGAAATAGGATTAAAAAGAGATTTGTGAACATATCTTAAATCAATAAGAGAGTCCTAAAGTAGGAAAAAATTACCCAAAAAATTTGTAATGATCCTGAACTCCCTTCCTCTCGAACAGTGTGAGTCCCTAGGAATCATTGGGTTTGAATCCCTAGTTGGAAACTTATCTTGGAAGGTAGGTCTATACCAAATTATGGATATGGGAATTTTTGAGAGTTTCTGTTTAAAATGACAATGACCTGATGTTAATGATTGTGCAAGAAATCAAAACCCCCACAATCAACCATTAGGAAAAACTGAGATCCATTTAGAGAGGGTTTCCTTGGTCTTCTCCTTTCTATCCAAACAAACCTTCCATTATTTGATTCATAAATGAATTCATTTTTCATAGTATGGATGGTTCACCGCCTCTATGGACAACACACCTCATTTTACATCCAACTCAATTATGTATGATGATAAAAAATATTAATATTGTTAAATAATACAAAAATAAGAACAATATAACGTATTTCATTTTCATTATGGAATATATCCCTATAATATGGAATAAAAAGAATCCATTTCATAATGGTTGGTAAAATCGCATAAATTAACTAACTAGGTAAAGTTATCATTTTTACTAAATGATTCGTCTATGTGTGAGAACATAAATAAATACTTGGGGCCTCTTAAATTTATAGAAGAACATGAATATTATTTAATTTCACTTTTTAAGTTTTATCCACATTGAACAATAACTTTATTAACTATTAACAAGTGATCTATCCTTGCAACTATGAAACAAACGCTCCCAGAACAACAAAATTAAAAGTTATATCTCATTAAAATGGTTATAGTTGAAAATAATAAAATAATATTAAAAAATATATTTATGGAAATGGTTTTTATTTAATTAATTAATCAATTTTAATTTTTATCTAGTATTTTTAGCGGAAGTATAAAATAAATTTGGAACATAAGAGAATGGATATCTCCAACAGCCTTATTTTATTTAGGTTATGCCCTTTCTCTCTATAGCACATATTGTATATCTTTTGATGTTATGGAATAATTTTAATTTTTTTATATATGTGTATTACATTTTAATATACCTAGATTATTCTCCATTCCTTTTATGGGGTAATTCATCTCTTATGTTCATTTCTCAAACGTCCATTTTTAAATCAATCCTAATTAAGGGGAACTCATATATAACTTATTATTTTAGGTAACACTAATTTAAATTCCCTATTAACATTAAATATTTCTTCAAATAATGGAATATTTTATGTATAAACATTCTTTTTTATAGTTTTTTAATAATAATTATATACCTATCCTTTCTCAAAAAATCCTTTATCTGATTCTTTATAACACCATTTGAATGTTCATTTCTATAACAAATTCTCTACCATTTATCTTGATTCTTTTCATAAATAACCCTTCATTTTGTGACCTATGATTATGTAATGAGATAATAATGTATGGAATATTTAATTATTTATTATTTTTGTAATCTTTGGGAAATATCCTTTAATTACGATTCGAGGCATGATTTTGCAACCCATTTCTTTCAATGGCTAATTCTTATGTTTATTCCTTATAAGGTATTTCATTTTATGGAACACATAAGCATGTAAATTTTATGATGGTTTCACTAAAATATAACTCAAATTAATTTGATAATTTTTTTGTATCATGATATTTTTTTAATGGGATTAGGGTGTAAACATAATCCATGATGGGTAACTTTCCACCTTGTGATGTTGTATTAGATTTTATCCTTCACTTATTATTATGTCATGTTATATATTTCTTCAAAATAACTATATTACAATGATCATATTATTAAATTTATTCCCATTTGATTATTCATGAACCTTTTCTTTTATTATGTCATGTCATGTTGTTTGAATCACATGTTATGCTTTGTTATCATGTTTATTCCCTTACGGAGCATTATAAATCACCCCTTTATTTTTTGTTTCCCCATGATTCCTATTTAATTTTGGGATAATGAAAGGATTTAAGAGATCATTAAGGAGAATAAAATTAAGATTTTTTTTCTATTCTTTTTTTATGTATTATGAACCTAGTCTTCCAAAAACACTTGGGCTAAAAAATGTTGGGTTGTGTTTGTTGGATTGTTTATGTTACAAAACATGTAATAATATGTAAAAAAGGATTGGGATGATATAGTTGGTATTAAGGAAAGTTATAGTTATTTTAATTTATTAAGACTAGAATAATTTATTTATAACCCAAAAGAAAAATCTATGCATATGAAAATATCCTCATATTTTGGGGAAGTATAGAGAGAGTAGTTTCCACAAACATACAACATTTTATAGATACTACCAGTGGATGTGGATATGAAGTAGTTGTATCCAGGGGAAATAACCCCAATGGTTCATTGGTTAATAAATAAATCATTACCAAGTACATGATAAAGAGTCCCTTCGTCACACTTTGTTTGACACTATCTGGTGGTATGCTTTGAAATATTCACAAACTATTTATAAACCATTATGCCGGACTTGAATATATTGTTAGGTTAGAAAAAATAATAAGAAGATTACCATAGAATACATAGATATAAATATGAAGAATCATAAGTTAGGATATAATTTTTATTTATATGTTATTATATCTTGGTTCATAGTTTCCATTTTTTTCATAATTTTTAGTTTCTGTATTCTCAATTTTTTTAGTTAATGGTGGGAAATAAGAGGAGCCATTCCAAAAACCAATGTGATAAGTAACTTGATTATTTCCATAATGAGAAGCCCAAACATATCATAGTTGGATATAATAATTTCATGGTAGTACTAGGCTAACTAACTCCTTATATGAATAATAACATAAATCATGTGGAATACCATTTTTCTCTTAAGAAATATAAAGTTGCGGTCAACTGAGATAATGTTTCCCAGAATGTTGACCACCTGAATCGAAGACAATTTTTTTGAGAGAATTCAATAAAGCTATTACTCTCAGAGTAGATACAAAACCATCCTCGAGTTCCTCTCATTCTCTTTATCAGACACCGAGTACACAAGGATATATTTGATGAAGACTACCATGAATTGGTCTATATATATCTTATGGATCTGGTTCATGAGTCCCACGAACACATATGGGGAATTAATCATGATAAAGGGAATCACCAAGTACTCATAGTGACCATAGTGACATCTGAATTCTATTTTCAGTATATCCTTATCTTGTACTCATAACTGGTAATAGTTTGATCTGTTGTAAACCTTCCAGAACCATTGTTCCCCTCTCAACTGATCAAAGAGGTCATCAACCCCTAGTAGTGGATAATAATTCTTCACGGTCACCTAGTTCAAGCATTGGTAGTCCATACACAACATCAAGTTCCCATATGGATTCACGAGAAAAAATTTGGCTGTCCATGGTGAAACACTGGGTCTAACAGATTCCATCCTCTGAAAGTCCTCTAAATGAACCCTTATCTCATGATGCTCAATGTGATCCACTCTAATTTTTTTCATAGTTATCATTACTTTCCCAGGGTATATAAAAATGTATTAGTCTATCTCTTGGTGGGGAGGTAAATTTGAAACATCCTCAGGGAAGATATCCTCATACTCTTCCACCATTGTAGGAATCTTGGAAATCACAACATCCATTTCACCAAGCATTAAGCTAGAAAAATGACAAGTAATCGTATAGATCCTCATATGAATTATTCCATTATTTTATACCTAGGTTTCCTTTTCATTGAATAAGGATTACTTGGTTCCACCACTATGGACACACCAAACCCTTCATCTAAGATAGTCAATCTAGGAATGAACTACAAATAACTAGTCCATACCAAGAATAAAATCCTAAGGTCTTGATATTACTACCAAGTTATTCAAATATATACTCTAACCTCCAAGAGTTCGGTTACACTGTTGGAAAAATTGTGTGATCATTGAGTCTTATCCAGTAAGAGTCTCCAAGTGTAAATGTCAAGAGAAAATTTCAACTGAAATATCTATGTCTCATACAATGTATGTGAAAAAGAAATGAATAGAACATGTGTCTATCAGTACTGCATATAATCTAGAAAAGAAATAGACTATTCCTAAAATCATTCCTAGAGCCTCTAGGTCATAATCTTCGATTGCTTGCAGCTTACAGCACCCCTGTCCTTTAGCTTCTTGAGCCTGGTGTAGACCACCTTATGGTGGTGGTGGTGGTAACATGTGAAAAAATTGACTACATCATGTTTCTCTCCCAACTCCTCATTCACATCTATTACCCTGCAAACCTACCGACTCCTTCCTCTGTCACTATCTCAGTGTCTCATCAACATTCTCTCTATCATATATATAGTGGGTTAGAATATCTTATATGAAATTTACCCTTCTGTCACATGAGTATCACTTCCTCTTTTTGGGAATACTAGGCCCACATTGAGAGACCTAAACTAAAAATATTTTGTCCTGGGACCTCCTCTTGAAACATCTGGAACATCTAGGTCCCTAAGACTGTGGTAGGATCCTTGATGTTGAGGTATCTTCTCCTGTTTCCCCAGTCCCAATAACCATCAACTATATCAACTCACCCAAGACACTGTTTACCACCAAAGATCTCTCTAGGACCCCAACATATGTTGGAATGAATAGAAGAAATATAGTGTCTCGAATGTATCTATGATGTCCCCAATAAATGATTCAATCCCTAAATAACTGATCAATAACCAAATACATTGAGTACCGGGAGAGGTTGGTAAACCTCAATATATAATCATCTACTATCATGTTACCCTACAAGAGATGTAGAAGCTCTTAGATATGTCTTTTCCTCAACAAAGATAGCGAGAAATACTCTCTCAAAGTAAGTTGAACTCTGTACATGAAAGAGTCACCTCATCATAAGATTGGGTAACCAAATACCACAATCACCATATTGAGTTCTGAAGAATTATTTCCTACAAGACCACCAACTGATCTACTGGTGTCCTAACTTGATAGAAAACTAGGGTCACTACCTCAATCGAATCCTCAACCTCATGTGGTTTAGGTTTTACTTGAAACGTGAGCGGTCTCTGTCATAGAAACTCATGATGTACTCTCAGCCTATGCTCCTCATCCACTGGAACTATGAGTACCATGTGCTGATCTACTGGAAGTGGTTAGGATGGTTCACCACCTAGAAGAAATATCTCAGGAATTGGTCCCTGTGTCGATGAATCATCACTGAGGTAATTATTCTTGTGGTTATGATACTAAATCCTACAATGTGTATTCCATAGAGGCATCCTGAAACAATCAAGATGTAATACAATAAATGAGTATATATTTAGTTCTTAATAAAGAAGGAAATGAAAACAAAAACCCATTCCTATATAATTCATGAACCGGGGTTTTCCCATTAATACGTGTTATCATGTATTGAGTCAAAAAGTAGATGATCTGAGTCTTGGTGTATGGATAAATCAGCCACCACACCAACACTGGAGTCCCTGTCCTAAAAGATGAACTCCAAATACTTAACACTATTCCCCGAAACTAATCTCACGGACTCCTGGTGCAAACGTATAACTGACCATTATTTGATACGACTTTTTCATGACCCATCTCAGTGAGGCTCATTCCATGACTCCCCAAGCCCTCCTTTAATATCCTAGAGGGTGGTGACTAGTACTGAGTCAGTATATCACTATCCCGGGAGGCCTTAACCCATGTACTTGTACACACACAGACATCTCCAAACCCATAGAATGATGAAATGTAAAAAAACTCACAACAATGCATTCATACATCTAAATCCTATTACCAGAGTAATATAGGAAGTAATGTAAAGTAAACATGGACAATTAAAAACCCGTTAAAAAGTTTCTAAAAACACAAGTTCAACTTAAAGTATTTACTAGGACTACAGTCATAAAGATGTGGGAACACACCTCATTTTTTCTGGTCACACTATACACCATCTGGTCCTAGTCCACCTAGTACTCTATCAAAAGGTCGATTGTCTATACAGGACATGGGACATGTTGGAAAAGACTATGTATGGGTGAGTATAAAAATACTCTATAGGACACCTCGAAACAATAAAGAATACAAAAACTGAAAATTTGTTAGCTCCACATAGGTATATGTCTACAACACATATAACAAGAATATCAAGATATAGTCAAAAAGTATACACAGTTTAGAGGTAAATCACAACCATAGTATACCGGCCTAAGATTCTAGATCAAAGATTCCATGAAGTAATCATTTGAGAGAACAGACTCTTGAGTGGTAAAAACGATGAAATCTGTCTAAGAGGTAATACTCATCGAGTCTCATCATGAGAAAGAACACACTGATAGTTTGAAGATAATATAACCCAAGGAAGTGGATCACTACCATGTCTATGGGGAAGAAACCAGAAACTCAATCTATATTAACCCACTATGTATGGGATCAAATCCCACATAGTTGTGGTCATGAAGATACCAAGAACTCCACACTGGGCACGAAGACAGATAAAGGATCTCACTCTAGGCCTCTCAGGGTGGTTACAATGACTCTATTCAAGAAGTCCTACTGAAGGGATCATAGCCCTAGGAGTAGGAAATGATTCCATACTAACCCTCAAAGGAAGGATACAGGGAACAAAGGCATGTGAATCTTGTCCTATATATAAATGAAAAGAGATCCAAGAAATGTATAATAATGTACACATTTTTTAGTAGTGGTCAATGGATATGTTCCTTGATCAAGGATTATTCCAGTGTAAATGGCCAATGTCATCAAGTCATGTCAGTGTAGTACAATACGACATGTAGGCTGCCCATGTAGTCAGCCCATGTGCTGATACATGGCTCCAGCCCATGTATATTTTCTTGTGTACCAGTACATGACTTAGATCATGTAATTGTTCTAGGACATGTCTGTGTGGGGGATTACACGATGTGATCCATCCTGTGTAGTCCATATCATGTTCATGTACTTCCCAAATGACACCCCATGTTTCCCAAAGGATACTACACAGCGTGTAATCCAATATTACATGATGTGTGTATCCGAATTTTCCCGAAACCCTTCTCCTTCCTTCCATGTGCACACCCACGTCTATTGACTCACTTATTAGATCCAATAATATTTATCATCAAGGATCATATCACCCAATCATCACCATCACATGAACAATATATTCCAACATCAAATCCATTCATAATGTGGATCTAGAGGCCATTCTTCATTCTTCCCCGATGAATGAAAATTTAGGTATCCACCATCATTTGAATTGATACATATACATCATCTCACCAACATCATGTCATGATAATCCCAGATCTACTGTTTTGGTTTTTTGTGATAAGAAATGTGTGTGAAAATATTGATTAATCGGGATTTGTCGAGTCACTGTAGAAATGAAGAATTCCCATGATGAACGTAAAAGCGAGGGAGCAAAGAACAAGAAAATATAAGAGAAATAAACCTCGATCTAAGATCATTTCGATCTTGATTCATTTACATTATAGTGAAAACTGAATAATCAATAAATCAATTATAATATCCCATAAAATTCCCACAAATAACTCATCTGTATTTTTACTGAATCATGGATCAATCTGTTTATTTATTGATTCAAGTTCATCATAGAAATTAAGAATGTGAAAGAATAAAATCAAACACATGACCTACCCTGATTTGGATCAATTTCTATTGAAGAATGGGGTTGTTCCATTTTCTTTGGAATTATCCTTTGAACTTTTGGTGTGTTGGTCGTCGATCACTGATCATGTTTTCATTTGCGTAAGTGAATTCTCCAATGATCTCTCAAAAGGTTCTCAAACATATCCAAGGTTATGATGATAAGCTTGCAATTCTAACATAATATTACATTTAATGTCTATCCAATCACTACATAAAAAATTACAATTATAATAATTTATTTATTTTCACACCCATGATGAATTTTCTACAAAAGACCCACACCAATTAATGTTAAACTATTCTTAGTGTAAACATCATGTTCTAAACTCCATGGTTCCCTGAGATTTCATATTTGGGAAACCATTTAGATTTTATCTCTATTTTTTAATAAAACTTTTTGTCCATGCCTTTTAATATATATAATATATTTTAGAAATTTATTTCAGGCACACCAGGTCTCAGAATCACAATCTATTTTAGCACCTGCTCTATAAAATAATCCATATAATATCAAAAAACAACACATTGAAAATTTTTGACACTGAAATTGGGTCTTATTGTTTATTATTGTTGCTTCTTGATTATTCTTCAATTGATCTTGTATTGTGATTTCAAAGATTTTTTGGTATTTTTTCATTTTTTTATATTTACCTGTAACACTATCAATATACCCACATCATTTTATAGTCTACCGACTATTACCTTTAAATTCCCTCGCTACTAGTCGGTAGCCTTTTACAAGTGGTTAGGCATGCCTACGGCCTTTTATCCAATATCCCTATAGCACTTTTTTGTGGAAAATTACTTTGGGTACTAAAAATGGTTCCCGGGGAGATTTATTTTCCTTATGGTATTAATATTTGTTATATAGAGATGTGGATGTAATCTAAACTATGTTAGGAGATTGTGTTTGGATGCATGAAGCCCCACGCATGGGGGAAAATCCATGTATCTAGGGGTGGGAATTGATGTTATGCTTGGACTTTTTACAGTTGATTTTATTTCTACATCGAGTGGAATACTTTTGTGTGATTATTATCTATGTGTCTTTAAACCCTTGGCTCGATTTGGAAATGGGAAATTGTTTATGCATCATGGTAGGAACATATGGTGACATGATATATGTTTCTGCCTATACATATTTTTTGTAACCTAGAAAGAATTAAGAGGGGCTTGGCCTTTTAAAGTCTCAACAAAGAAGCTAAATTAAGTTTTCTGTTTTAGCCTTTTTGGCGGGAATTCTACTTAGGTGGCCTAAGAATATGGTTCTTAATGAGATCTGATGTGATACCCTATGATTCTATATAAATGTGATATATATGGGATTGTCCCTGATAAGGGTAGGAATATATGATGATAAGGGGTGATGTTTTTAATGTGAAAATAAAGAAGCAAAATAACATTTTTTAATAGCCTATTTGGTGGAACTCTACTTAGCTACCCCCATTAGATATATGATATGTGATGACTGATTCAGAAATGGGTAGAAAAGGGGACATGGGGATGGACTATATGTGGTTCCTAACTCCAATGTGTGAAATAAGGGGGATATGAGGCTGGATGATACTTCATACCAAACCTTAATAAGAGTATGTAAGGGTCCATGAGGCTGGATGTCTTGTGACATGGTCGGGTATGGGTGTGTATAGGCGGTGAGATGCACTACATAATAAGTATTTCCCTATTAGGGATATTTGCCTATATACTATTATGGATGTTTTATCATGGTATTGGTATTCAAGGCTATGAATCCTAGATGGATTCTAGTGAATTATCCCAGGAGAAATGATATGATGCCTCCAGAACATGCATGGGATGAGGTCCTTGAAGGTTGGGATTATAATTTTTAGGGTTAGGATGACCTTGATCCACAGGTACAGGCTCTTGTATAGGTAGGAAAACCATAAATATGTAGTACTATGGGACATGGAAAAATTATTAGATTAGGGTGAGCTCGGTTTTGGTCATATAAGGAATTGATTAGGGAGACAATGGAGATCATCCATCCATGGTGTATCTGACTTTTGAGTTTTAATATTAGCACCCACCTTTATTCCAGGTTGACAGTGGATAACAAGAACCTGAGAACTGTATCAAGTATATACAGACTATCTTATATCACCTTGAGACACACCTAGGTCAGAAGGTGGATATGGCTACATACATGGTCATAGGCCCAAAAAAGAATTGGTTGGATGTACAATTTTAGTAAGACATACACGAGGTACTATCATGGAAGGTTTTCGAGGCCAGGTTGATAAAAAAATTGTTATAGAGATTAAGGGAGGATAACGACAGGAATTTCATGAATATACAGTTGGGTGACACAATATTCATGGATCATAATGTGAAATTCATAGACTTTTATTTCTTTTCAACTACTTGGGGGAGACAACATCGGTTGGTTGAGGTGATTTGATGATGGTTTACAGCTATCCATCAGGGTGTATATAAATATCAAAAGTATGAACCCATTCTATGAGGAGGCCATCCATGCATTGATAGCTGAGGGAAACCTAACAAAACAATCTAATTTAAGCCAAGTGATGGCGTTTGGAGATCTAGGTGGTGTCGCATAAGGTGGTAGGAAGTGTGTTCATGTAGAGTCTTAGTGGGGTAGTCAGGTTAGGGATTTAGGCATGACACCACAAGGTAGATCTTCATCTGTATGCTTTCAGTGAATGTATCCTTGACATGTTTATACCTAGTGTGACTAAGTTCCAATGAAGTGTCTGGAATGTGTCTAGATGGGCCATTTAGAGAGGTTATATAGTAATCCTTTTTATATTATTGTTAGGTTGGGACTCTTTCAGAATTAAGGGACCGAGGTAGGACTGAGAGTCATACTTGGAGTTGGTAGATGGTATTCAACTACACATGAAGTTCATGGTACAGACAGAGAGACCTAATAGTGGGGTCAGTGGACAATAGCTAGTGAAGCTCCATAGTAATGTTAGGCCTAGAGATTCTAGTATTCAGATTAGGTGCACATAGTTGAGCTACTAAGTGAAGATCAAGCCAAGGAGCATATGATGGTTAGAGGTATGCCGTGATATGAGATTGACCCCTTTTGTTTTTGGCATGGATTGTTTTGATGCATGAGGTGTATGTGTGTTTTTTGGACTATCTAGGTTCTAGTTAGTTGGTTGAACTATGGTATGATACTCTCTATACATAAATATATATGAGGTCTATAGGCATCTGGTTATTGATGAGATGCATGTTGTGTATGAGGTGTATAGGAATCCAAACTATTATGGGGATGAATATGTATTTATATGATGTGGTATTATTTCTTGGAATATATTGATATTCAAGATCTATTGGAATCAAAAGTGATTAAGGTTTTTAAGTGTGTCATGTATGGTACAGATTGGTTTGTGTATCTGATGAGATGTTGGACATGTTCGGTGTTAGATATGACAAAGGTATGATTTAATCCCATCATGAGGTGAAATAATGAAGATGCATTGCAGGAGGACTTTTGAGTCTAGGGATGGTTGGAGAACCATTTAGGAATATAGTTTGGGTTGGAAGTGACCAGGTTTTAAACTCCTAAGGTGGGTAGTTCCTTGATGAGATTTGACCTGTGGTTGATAACTGGGATAGTTCGTTTTGATATCATTGATATGGGTATATTTGGTACCATCTCTAGGTATGGATTGATATCTCAAGGATGATCTATGTTAAGGTGGGATAATTTTAATGTCCCATGTTTTTGAATGGGTTATTTTATGGGAAATTTTAAACTTTTGAGTTTCGTGGTTTGGACAACATAAATTTTATGTTTTAGAACCCAACTCCTAGTGCTTTTCTAAACCAATTATTTGTTTTTGGGATGGTCTATAGTTTGATGGATTTATTGGGCATTTAGGAAAACATTTATGGAATATTAGAGGTGTTGGGAGATTGAAAACAAATGTAGCCATAAATAAATGTCTTGTAACATTAACATGATGTGTAAGTCATTTTCACGACATGAAACATGGCATGATGTCTTGGATTTATAACCGGGGAATACACAATGTGTAACTAGTTTACACATCATGAACCTAAAACAAAACATGTATAAGTTACATGTTGTGTAATGTGATGGATGTTTTTTTTAAGATCCATAGAGGGATTTCCCCATATTATTTTATTTTGTTCTTTATGCATAGAGGTAAGAATTCTCTGGGGATCTTGTAGTGTGCCTCTACCCCTCTTTCTAGGTTTCTAGGGTTCTCCTTTGTTTGATCTCCAATCTTTTCTCTGTCTATCTTGTCAGAAGTGTAATGGTAATTATTTGATTCCACTTTCCTATCTTTCTCATTTATCTCACCATGTGGAGTGCTGAATCCATGAAGTAACTTTTAACAAATTTTTAGAATGATCATTTTAAATGTCGATTTATCTCATTTCAGCTCAACTTAGAGGCCAATATTAGATGAATAAGATCATACTATCTTAATTATTATGCGCCAAACATTCTCCTTGATTTTACAGTTGTTTTTTTGGTGGATTCTAAATACACCCATCAGGGCTGTCTGATTGAGATGCTAATTAATTTATACATGATTTTTAAATTATTCAATAGATGAAATGAGATGCCTATGGGTGTGATTTTAAATCAATACAACTGGTAAATATTGGAAAGGTTCTTGAACTATCATTTATAGGTTATATTGTCTATGTTTCATTAATTAAATTGAATTTTGAATTGTGTTTTGGTTACTTGGGAATAAGATGGGATTCCCCTACGATTTTGGTGATTTTGATTACCTAGAAAAAGGAAAAGAGTTTTCTAAGATGAGGGAATGACCTAGGTTACATGGGTTATGGTGATCATCAGGTTTATGTGACATGGTCATAGGATTATGGTGACAAGGTCATTAGGATGAGGGCATGGATCTTAGGACAAAGGTTGGTGTTGACCATTAGGATTTAGTGACATGGCCATAGGTGAACAACATTTTGGTTTATGTGTATTTTTTTGTTTGATTATTTCCTCTCACCGATGTTGGCCAATGTGCTATTGATGTCATGTTCACACAGATATGACACAGTTAAGGCGGAATTGACCAATCGTTGTGGATGGAGGCCCTTGTAGATTATGTAAATTGGGGGATGTTGTTGACTAGTAAATATGTTTGCGGGGGGGGGGGGGGGTCTCATCATAAAAATCCATGTAGAAGGTGATGGACCATCTAGAGATGGTTTTGGGACCATCGGTTGGGGGCTGAGGCCTACCATTATACCTAAGGATACTAGTCCAGGATATAATGAGGAACGATATCACAATATCTTGGGATGTTGGATTTTAATCTAATGGTGATTTATTATTATTATTGGAGGATATATATCATTATACCTCAACACTGTAGCTATTGCTCTATTGTTGATGTTCAAATCATAGGTTGAGGGGTTGAGGGATATATTTCTTGGGTGTGCCGTTATGATTTTGTGTATTAGATTAATGACATGAGGTGTTAGGTGACATGATATGGGTGAAACCTAAGGTTACAACAGATATGATATTTTGTTAGGGAACTCTTTGTGTTCTTAGGCCATGTTTCCTCACCATTGAAAATATATATACGTAGACACATTTTGTATTCCATGTATATATTTGGTGGCACATATTCATAGTTATTCCAATAATGGCCAAAGTAGGTAGAATGCTCACTTATGGCTGTTGATAACAAATGGAATGATTAAAATATTATATGTATAAATCTTACTATATTATTTATATTAATCATACATCAACATAATTATGGATGTAAGATAATCACATGTTGGTGGTGGCCTACTATGTTCAATCTTACACCCTATATGGACCCTTTAGGACATGTGTATACTTTATTATTTTGAGATAATGTAAGGATTCAAGTTCAGAAGCTAGAACATAGTGATCATGTTGTAATTATTAGCATTGAATGGATCACTATGGACCATAGTGGTTTCTCTTCATCAACCAGAGTTTCCTTTTATGTTTTTACGAGCTTAGTATATGTTTGTATTATTTTGGTCAGCAATGGGAGACCCTATTTATCTTCTGTCTATGACTGGGAATGTTTTTCTAAAAAAAATTATTATGTATTTGTACTTTTGTAATAAAACTATTTATGCTTTATTAATCTTATACTCAACTTGTATTATGCTTTCATTTCTATTTTAGTCTTTTCTATTGTGTTGTATTTACTTGGACCACTTTTATTATAACCACATGAAGTTATAGTCTCATAATTATTAACTAAATAGACGGTTGATTCTAGTTGGAATCCATTAGAATATGGGGAGGCATGGCTAAAGCCTAGTGTCAAATAGGCTCGGAGAACTTTTTTGTTGGAAATCCTGGTCAGGGCACTATATTTTTTCGTCTAATTCATAGTTTCTTGGTAGTTTCATGATCTATTTTAATTAAAAATCTATGGATCATATTTATTAGTAATTTATATATTCATATATATTTAATAATTTAGTGGGGTTAGTTATCTAAATTTTCCACAACCATCTATATAGTTATTCTCACATATGTGTGTACAATGAAATTATACTTGACCAGCTCCATAAATAACCCATTTCACATGTTAGGGTAATATAAATAGATCATTAAAGTCTTGTATTTTTTTAATATGGTTCCAATAAGAAAATTAAAATGTATCTCCCTCTAAAACATGTTAATAGAATAATATCATACAAACCCAGCATTTTGATATATTAATTAACGATGAACAATTTATTTTTATAATTTTTCTTATAAAAAATTAGAGGGTTTAAAATTTTATATCCTATAGAATTAAGGCTTTGGGATTATTTATTTTGAGATTATATAGTTTTAATTAAATAGGGTTCCAATCATAACATAAAGAGTTTCTATATTACTTATGATTGACCAATCATATAATGGTACCTTGAATTATATGTATGTGTGACCTGTATTGAGTTAAATATTGGATAAGGATAAATAAAATTTTAGTAAGAAACATATAAGGTTTATTTGTCATATATTTTGAAGGAAATATTATTTAACTGAGCATAGGAACAAAAAAGGTGTAACCTTTTGAAATGATAAGAAAATTAGAATATCTGGGATCTGTGTTTGTGGACCTAAGTGGTAGATGGGGCTTGAATATCACCCATGTTGTGACCTTGAATAATTTTTATTATATTTGATTAGGGGAAGGTTGATCTAGAGAGTGAGTATAGGTTGGTATATCTTTATTGTGTGTGTTCTTTCGTATGTGAGATCCTAAAGGTCTGGTAGATTGTTTTGTCATGATAGATACTATGTGATCTTTAGAAATGCTTGTGGTTATTTCCTAATAGATTTGGGTTGGTTTTATCATGTGTTTGGATTAGGTGGAAGGACCTAGTTACCCATATATGTGACCCTAGATCATATAGAGTTGAGTATTATAGATTCTTGAGGGTGACTCATGAAGGGTTTAATCCATCCTATTATTTACCTAAATGTGTGAAGCTTGTTTTTAAGATTTATATTATGTATTTGGTGAATTAAAAGTATATTTAAGCATGGGGATTTAATGATTTTAATTCCTTTGGTTTTGTGAGGCATAACACTTAGTGTTTTAGTGACCTTAATTTTAAAGTAGTTTTTCGGAAGGTAGGATAATTTAAATGCCTAGTCGACTTTCTTCTGGTGGAGTTTCAACAACAAGGTTGGTGATGATCCTAGATGGGATGGTCTAGGAATAGCGAGGTGTGGTGATTTAATTTGGTCTAGAACTGATGAATGGGAATTTTTTTAAGATGTTTAGTTTAGGGAGGGGGTGGTTTGAGAATATTTTAAGGGGGGTTTGACGAAGATATGTGGGTTTATATAGCCTTTGAGTTTTTAGGTACCTTGGGGGTTTGTTATCATGGTTTACATTGTAGATATGAGGGTTTTAATAGTGTAATTACTACCCCTTTTTTGAGGTGTTCTGATATGTGATGAGAGTAGTTGGATTATATATGTTGGAATGAAACTCAAATTATGAGTGGTAATGAGGTGAGTTATTTCATTTTCAGGTTCTTGGTCTCATTTGTTTATGGGTCTCATTGTTTTATGACTCAAGGATTTATTAATTTTTATAGGAAATGGTAATTGAGGAAGTTTGTGACCCATGAGTATCAACAATAATATGGTTGGATTGGAAGTGAGTTCCATTTTTTTCTTGTGATCAAGAGGTTTGTGAGGATTTTTGGGGATGGTTGGTTTGGATTAGGGAAAATTACAAGTTTGGGTGCATGATAAATCATTTAAGGGTTATAGGATAATGCGCGATGTAGTGGTAATAGTTTCAAAATGATAGTGATTTCAAAACTACTAGAGGAGAGTCGTGGAAACTAAGTGGTTCAGATAAAAAAGAACCTCTTAGAGTGATGTGATTGATATCGTGTTTATTCTTTCAAGAATAGGATCCTAGGTCATTGAATGTGGTTTAAGGTGACTCTTATGATGTGTCTATGAAATTTTAAAGGACTAAGGCGAACTAACACTGTTAATCATAGTAACTCTAAAGGGATGTGTCTGGTTATGTGTTATAGAATGTGTGGACCAAAGGAACCAAAATTCTTTTTTTTTATTTTGGAATGGGGAGTTGTTTTTTTGGATGAAATAAGTTAAAATGTGTGTTGGGTATTATACTAAGAGCTATTTTGGGGTGTAAACATCATATTTAATGAGATTTCAATTGACACCATGGATAACATTTTTATAAGCTAGAGATGAGTGGTATCTTATGTTCATGACAAGTGATCAACATTGAGTGGGAGGACCACCTATGAACACCGTGTTTAGTGATATAACGGACATGGGCTGTAAAGATCATGTGTTCTTTCATTAGGGAATGATAAGGACACTTCTAGGGGGTATAAAAAATAAAATATTTGGGGTTATTCCTTGTGTTAAGGTGTTGTTTTGGTGAGAATATATATAGGGATAGTGAGCCTAAATTTAACTAGATCCTTGGGAGGATTCTATGAATGAAATTCGAGATGATCTCATTGAAGTTCAATAATGTTTGTTTGTTCAATACGTTCTATAGATTTTATGATATTTTACATATCATAAATATCATTAATGATATTTAATATAAATATGGAATCATTTTTTTGGTTGTATAATGTACTTTTGTCTTCATTAGGTGAAACAATGATATCAAACTAGACAAGTTTCATAGTTCAGGTTAGTGAACTACACTAACTAGCTAATATATCTATAGTCTTTCCTAAACTAAAAGACACCACTATCCTTTTCTAGATTGAATTCCTGAGTCCCCAAAGAGCTCCAATGACATTATTTAATTTAAAATGGAGGGACCTTACCATGCATGTACCTTTATATAACATTATTATAAACCCTTAACTAAATCATTTTCTAAAAACATATCAAGTAAAAACCTTACATATTTTTAATAGATAATGCTTAATAAAACAAAATTCCCACGCACTATCATTCTTACATGATCAACCACACTCATTGTTATGGAACACAAAATTTGGACCACTATCTTTGCTAGACTTTCTCTTCCGCAAATTACCATCATATACCCGAAAAAATAATTTCTATATATCCACCTTTAATACACTGATAACTAAAATCAGAAATGTGTAATTTCATTTCTTAACATATATTTCATTAATATATGATTAATAAATTTATCAGCATGAAAGATTTATTGGATAAAAAACATAGAGGAAGATATGTTGGATATTTTAGTTTTTTATGAGAACAGATGAACCAAATTTATGGATTAAATACTATATTGTCGTCAATAAATAATTCAATTATTTGTTATATCAGCATGATTTTTAAAATAAGTACATTATAGATATATAAT
The DNA here is from genome assembly GCA_963277665.1 of Viscum album. Lineage (NCBI taxonomy): Eukaryota > Viridiplantae > Streptophyta > Magnoliopsida > Santalales > Viscaceae > Viscum > Viscum album. Next base: position 1,024,421,304 of record OY728147.1, on the reverse strand, counting down.
ACATTCAATAGTTGTTTATAGAATGAGTTTCAAAGATTCATTTTTGCTAGAGAGACCACACTATATTAAAGGGAAGAAAAATTATATTGTATGAATGGATTAAAAAATTTATATTTATATATAAAATGATATTGAAATTGTTATATATATTTATAGAATATTTAATTTTCAATTATAGGACAATTTTTTACATACTTAATTGATTTTAACATGGAGAGATACTATCAATTCATGTCATGGTTAGAAGATTAAGTAATGCTATTATATAGATTGAAAAATAATCAGGGATATATGTAGATAAGTGAGAATCCTTATATGAGTGTCCATAATTACATAATATTAACTAAATATATGGAAACCTAGAAAGATGAGGACATTTTATATGCTTAAAAATAGCTAATGTAAAAAACCATTAATATATTAGTCAGATTAAGGATATGATATTAATATTATATGGATTTCAATCGAATCTTTTTGTAAACCCATTGTTTAATAAGAGAGTGATGAGTGGGGATAAGGATGTTTCACCTAGTCATTATAGTGAACTAAACAAATTTTTTTAATCATTGTGAGTGAAGTTATTTATTCAATTTTACTAATGAATTTCTATGCATATATTCCTTAATATATTCCATCTAATTTTTTGATAAAATTATGTAAAATAAATTTTTTAATATTATTTTATTTTTATTATATTCTATTATGTCATGATATTGATTAAGAAATTAAGTTCCCTTCTAAAATGTTAAAAATTTATCATAATAGGGTGATTATCGAAAGAAATTTCATACCTTGATTCAACCCCAGTTAATGTGTTGGAAACTGATATGGTAACTTACTTCTAATAAGTGGTATCAATGTTAAACAATTAAATCAGGGAAAATATTTAAACTAAATAGGTCAATATCTAAATTTCATTTACATAGAGAACACTATGAATATGTATGGTGTTCTAACCATTTATTATTTAAATTATAAAATTTGGATGAATAAAATTATGTTATATATATTGTAATGTGTTAGATATAATACTCAATCCAACACCCAATCTAAAGAACCACATTATCTTAGGTGTACCTTCTTATAAACTTATTGATTAGAAAACTTTTCAATAGAATTGTCTATACATTGGGATATAACCCCATCAAAATTATAAATAAAATGAGAACACATAATAAATTTAACAAATAATAGAAAAATAGGTGAAATAAAAATTATATAAGAAAAATCACATAACAACTGATAAAAACACAAATCCATGACATATTGTATCAAATCAAAGATACATAAAATGTGACTCTCCAGAATGTCCTCGATGACCCCGTTATATACATAATAACCAAAATTAATGAAAACCAAAAATAATAATCATGGTGTGTGGTTTACAACATAATCATGCATCATCCCCTCCATTGTCCCCTCAATAGTACAAATCACATGTCATGAGGCCCTTTTCCCTACCTATAACAAGATTCATAAAATCTATATAAACAAGACTAATATACATGAATGGTGTGAGTTAAAAGACTAAGAAATATATCCCCAATGTAACTCTAGAATATCCTAAAATATACGGTGTACACATGTTATATTATGTTAGAATATTCAAGTTGGGTTATAGTCTGCTTACTAGTAACTAGAACGTTGAAACCAACCTAGTTCAACCAATATTGGTGTCTACAGTATTAATTTCATGAATTTTTTAGCAAAATCTATCCCATATTCCAACTATATAATTTAACAAAAAGTTATATATCACTGAACAAAATGGTCTATAATATAATGACCTTAATTATTTACATATCTAATTATAAGGGTATATACCACTGACCACAATATTTCACTTTTTATCATCAATCATATATATTAATAACCCTTATGGTCAACATAACTGACACCTGTGGTCTACACCACTCGCCCTAATGGTTTAAATTACTAAACCTACAGATCTACATCACTAACCCTAATATATTATACTTATGACCCAAATGTTTTGTTTCAAAAACCAAATTGGTCTATATGAGTGACCCAAATGGTCAACATCATGATGACCATAGTGGTCTATATCATGATAACCCTAATGGTCAATAAAAAAATGACCCTAATGGTCTACCACATGATGAACCCAATGGTTTATATCTAACAAGACAATTAATGAAAATCAAAATATCATTAAACTTATTTGATGTGGTACACTAATTCATAAAAATATATTATAACTCCATAAAATATATTAAAAGGAGAATAATCCATGTAGTCACTAATTCATTACACCTAATTCACCGAAACTGACAAATTATTATTTATTTTCATTTTAAACTATGGATTCTTGTGGGAACCAGTTATATAACTAATTAAATTATATTTTATCTTAGGTATAAAGATCATCCAATCTCTAAAATGATATTCTTATTTACTTATTAATTTCTAGATTTCTTGAATTCCCATTTTTAGTCACTTTTTTCTGATTCCTAATTCCTATACATGTGTATAAAAAAAATATATAAAAATTATCTACATATATTAAATTCCACCTATCTAAGTCTTAATCATATATTATCTAATGAAATAACAATCTTAAACAACATTGATCTAAATATTCATAAAAAACCCTATAAAATGGAATAAAAGTAAATTCATGGTGACTAACTTAAAAATAATAAATAAAATAGATATAAAATATAAATAGTACTTTATCCTTGATGTTAGGAACCTATATTCCTGAATGGATGATTACTTTCTCCAGTAATATAAATTCCCAAACACTTTAAATCAAAATGAGAAAATAAGGATTAAATTGGATCTATCTAAGGGATAATTTTTGAATGGATATAACACTTACAATTTTTATAAATTATAAACCATAATATATATATAAATTACCCTCATTAGAAATAAGGGTTGAGGGTATGACTAATACATTTTTAGTGATAACAAAAACTTTTCTAAGCCACAATGATTTTGGTTCCCACCATTGGAACTAAAATGGAAAAATTTAAACATAATGTAGTTATTATTAACCCACATGAATTTTGGTGGCCTCCTAATGGGATTATAGAGACACATTTTCTTTCCCACTAAAACAACTTTATCTATATTTTAATCCTTTAAACATTATATACACAAAAAAATCACATGTTGGGTGTAAATAAACATATTAAAACATATAATAATAAAATGTAATAGAATAACTAACTCAAGATCTATAAGTAATTTCAAAATCTCTATTATTTGGACTGTTGTGCAAGAAAAGTGAAAAAAATAATCTATTATAAATTTTTTTTTTCTAATCTTGAATAATGAATTATTATTCCCATATATACTCTCATACGTAGTCATGTTTTCATTGAAATTATATGAGAGTAAACAACATTAATTTTATTATTTTTACACCATATAAAACAATATATTCAATTTTATCCCAAAACAAGGTACTCACATATAATTCCATCACATAACTCTTGATAAAACGTGAAATAATTGGTATATACATTTTTTGTTAACATACATTGTCTATAACATTAATAGAGTTTGTTGGTAGTACCTTAATTTATATAATATTTAAAGACCCTAGCCTCAGTATCCGAGGGCAAGTGGTTACATTATTACATAGGCACATGATACATGTCATTGCAACCCAATGGATGGAATAGTTCAGTAGTCTTGGTAAGCAAGATACATTCTTGAGTCTTTCATTTTATTTGAAAACCTAAATTTAAACATAGTTAAAGTAATAATTCTTCATCATTGTACTCATTCAAATATTCCTTCTTCATATCACAAGGAAAAGATAAAATATTAAGTGTTATGTTAGATTCTAATTAAGGGTTAAATACAAGAGAATCTATCTTGAATTGGTAATTCATAAAAAAAATATATCAAGGTAAATAATTTAAAACACATTCCATTAAATTAATAAAATGATTATGATGAATAATATTTCATGAATAAATGATGATAAGATAATTATATATAAATAACCACATGACATTGAATCTAATCAACAGATAATATCAATGTGTTAATCTCATGGATAATAATTACAGAATTCTTAATGAAGGAAATTCTTAATATTAGGCATCATGATCTCAAACATCATGATATCTATACCATCAATACATTTATCCAATTCAGATTAATAACATGGTTAATGACCCATTTAATACCAACTTATTGATTTTTCTAATGTGGAAAATCAATGAAATGAAGTGATATAAGATTCTGAGACCCTCCATTCACTGAATGTCCAAAGCATTCATTATATATCAAATGATCAATTTAATTTATAGACAATATTCCTTGTAAAAAAATCCACATTAAATTAAAGAACATTAATTTTAAATAAATCCCAAGTTAGTCTAAAATTATATTCCAAAATCAATGTATATATAAATTATATGTATTTTATGAATTAATAATATCCATTTTAAATAATGGTTATATTTAAGGGAGATTTAATTTCCAATTATCATAAGAAATGAAATGTTTCAAGGGAAGGTTAATGACTACACAAATTAATCAAGGAATTGAATGTAAATATGTTCCCTACAAAAATATATCACAAAACATCTATAGAAATAATAACGATGGTATAATTACAATATATCCTTTGTGTATTATTTGTAAAAAAAGGTCTGTTTTCATTGATGAATAGAAATACCCTAAAAAGATCATCTAAAAATTTCTTGTGAAACATATCCTTTTATCATTGAAAATATTCTATAAAAAATAATTATTTTCATAATATTAGGAAAACCATTTTCATTTAAACTAATCATGGGAACTTATTAAATAATATTACATGAAATTAATAGTAATCATGGTTCATATTGAAAATAAATATTCATTTTACTTTTTTGTTAAAAAGTCAAAAAATATCATATTTTTAAAATGATAGGTTGATTCACTTTAATTTTTTTTCTAAAAATAAAATAATGTGTAAAAAACAATTTAAATAATTATAGGATAATAATAAAAATAGTTTTGCAAACATTTTTAGTAAACATGGATTTGAAATAAAAATTATTTTTGTTCAAGGAGAGAAATAAAGTAAAATTATTTTGAAAACATATTATAAATCATTTTATGTACCAACGATATGGAAATAGTACTATTACTTAAAAACTTCATGAATAAACATAGGATAATTTAATTAATGGAATTTATTAGACAATGATAAAATAATCTCATTCAATGTAAATTCAAATATAATGAATTTCAATTAAAATGAGATTGAAGCATAAACCCATACCACTTTATTTTGTTTTGAGTCATAACCCCCATGAAATAAATAACTTAAAATGAAATATTAAGTACCATGAATACAAATAGATTCATTATATAACATATTAAATGGGTAGTTTATACACCTATTGTAAAAAATAGGTGCATAATTACAAATATATCCTAATAGAACGGTAATTGAGATGAAATTCATTAAGAATATCATACCATTGAAGTCAAAACTAATAAATTAATTGATTATATGTATAAAATGTAATTAAGAAAACCTGTAAATAATTAATAATATAATCCAACTAAATTACAAATATAATCTTATAACATTAAAGGTAATGAATAAGTAATATAAACAAATGAATAGAAATTGAGTTATGAAAGACTTATCACTTGTTAACGTTCATGTAAAACTCCCGTGGATGAAATAATTCTATTTGAAATAAAAAATATAATTAATTATGAAGGATTCATGATATTACATGTGAAAGGGTTATTGTGTACATATATAAAGGAAATTAAGTACATAATATGTAAATATTCCTCAATGAAGGGAAAATAAGATGAGGTTCCTTACCTCATGTTTCTATTTAGTGAAACATAATTTATCAGATTATATAATAGTTTTAAAAATGTTATTAATTTATTATAGAACAATATTAAGATTTTTAATGTAATATATGACCTTATTATAAGATCTTATGCCCCATTTGTTAATATTATTTCTTTATTACTATTGTTTCTCGTGTTAACAGCTTTAATTTACCACCCATATTTAGTCATAGAAGTTCCAGTTCTTCTGATTAGGAAATATATCCACCATATCTAGAATTTTTTTAATGTTATAAATATCATATTTATTCATTGGATATATTTTTATAATTATTATTTGGATTTGGACATGGAAAATGAATCACATCAATTCATGGAGGTGGTAGACCATATATATGCATCAGCGACCATATGATTTAATTAATGACTTAAAAGGAGATGTAGTGAATGATATATTAAGATTGAATATTTAATATCATGTCATATTTATCATATATACTCATTATTTACATCATTATGACTGCCATTTGAGTCGGTAATGGAAAAAAATTGCATCTGTCTGTGAGGTGGTGGCCTACCATACACATGAGCGATGTATTTGTTTCCCATTTCATTGAGAAAGATATGTACAAATATCATTTCAACAATAAATAACATAATAACATATTAAAAATCTGGTGTTATTTTATTTTAATTGTTATGGAATAATTGAAGGTGGTAAAATAAAAAGTAAATTAAAGAGCTTAGTGAATATGATTACTTTCTCTTAGGGAAACCTCATTTGTATCTTTTATGAAGGACAATTGGGTTTGTATTTTGGATATAAAATCAACTACAGAATGTGTCAATGTATTTTGGGGAGATATTTTGGTTGGGTTTGGATAATATAAATGGCTGGAGAGGTGTGAATAAGAGAGGATATGGGATTCTCTTTTTTAATTGAGGAGTGAATTTTTTGTAAATTTCCAAAACTATTCAATAATGGGAAGAAAATGTCAAGACACACTTCTCCAAAATTGATAAATAATGTATTGTAGAGATTTTAAGGTTAAAACACACCCACCAAAAAATAATCATATTTTAAACATGTTATTCTATTGTCCTATAAGTTTACTCACTTTTACTATTTTAGTTTTCCCCATAATTTTTAGAATTTTATTTACTTCGGTAATTTATTCTGTAAGACAAAAACTATATGATAAAATGTAGATAATTTGGATCTAATGATTATAAATATGAAATAAAATTTATCAAATAAAAATTCCTTGTAATTGGAAAATTAATATTAACACAAGTGCATTTAACACAGTAAACCCGGTTTTATCCATAATCATGGTAAACAATATTTTCTCTCTTTACTAATAATTATGAACTAAATTTAACTTTACCATATTATATGATATTATTAATCCTATTTATAAATATTTAATCATTTTTTAAATCCATTTGAAAGAATGTGAAGAATTATATTTAAAATTACACTAGTATGCATGATGAAAATGAGGTTTTTAGGGAAGATATTTCACATATAAAAAACATTTTTATCAGATTTTAAAATTAAATTTATTATAATGAAATAGATTGGATTAATAATAAAATAAATAAAATAATTATACTATAACAAATGTCTAAAATGAAATGTAAATTTTTGAATGCGTTAAATGAGAAGGTAGTTTTTAATAAAAATATGTATTTCTTAATATTCATCGAAAAATAGAATCTTAATAAAATTCCCAAAAATTAACTAAAAAATATTTTTTAAATTTTTATTTAAAAAATTAGTTAATTTTTTTTAAAATAAAGTTGGTGAAAGTTCTAAATACTAATTTTAAAATAATAGTGTAAAATGTGATGAAACGAGTTTTAAGAAAAGTATATTTTTGAGCATAAAAACAGATTTATTATTTTCCCATGCCTAAAAATATCACTTTAATGATAAATAATATTTGTTGAATAAATAATATATAAATATTTGTAAATGAATTCACTAATAGTTACTGTTTTAATTTATTAAGATAAAATCACACTTCTCATATAAAAATAGTTGTACAAAAATCATTTCTTTTACTTTAAAACTATTTTTAAATTTATTTATAATCAATTGATAACTAATGAATTTAATTAATACATGTTTAAACCAAATGATATAGATAATTCACTTAGTCCCACTCATACCCAAAAATCTAACATATGGGTTATAACCGTAAACTATATTACAGTTCATTTTGAATCGGGGGTGTGTGTCCCTTAAACTATAAAAGAGATTAAAATTATTGAAAAGTAACATACTATAAAATATTAGGGTGTTAAATTATACCAACACTCACTAACTTTTATCCACAAAAATTATACATCGGCTCTAAAAAAATGGTCCTGTATTTGATAATACCTTTTCTGAAAACCCACATCATAAAATGGTTAAATAAAAATTTCTCTTAATAATAGAAAAACAGGAGTGCACAAGTCATCTATAATAACACATATCTAGGTTTAAAAGTATGAAAAAATTTATGGGAAGTGAAAATATAGAGATTATAGAGAAAAATAATTCTCAAATATAAATAGGGAGTGATAAAAAAAATGGTTTGAAGAAATTTAAAAGCCACAAGACCATAAATATGTGATGGGTCCAGGGACCATGAATTAATTAGAAATAAAGGTAAAAGGATAGTATTTTATTTCAATATACTTTTTATCATTGTGGAATAATTATTTTACTTTCTAGAGTAAACTCATAAGAAAATATATTTTTCTGATATATTTTAATTTCATAAGCACCGTTTAATTCTTTGGTTATGCTTTGATAAATTTACACCCCAACTTTTATTCCAAGAAATGAATTTCTAATATGATTTTTATAAACAAATCAATAAAAGTATCTTCTAATTAATCATAAAATCTTTTAAAGACTGACAATCCCATCTATATGAGTATAAATATTGACCTAAACCAAAATGGTAATCACGAGTTGTCAGATATAATACATTAATCTCTAATCCTCAATAGTGGAACTCAAAGTTCAAATTATGATTTATCCATCAAATCAACTAGAGTAAAAATAGGGAAATATTAACTCAAACATCATGCAAGCCAGTGGTGGAACTGTAACCTAATCACCCTTCGATTGGGGGGTTTAATTCCTAGAACACCACTAGATGAAATGTGTTGTCACCCAATGTGAAGGTTGAAATTTTTATAAAAATATATTAATATAATTATGATAATGTTCTCAAAAACAAAATAAATAGCCTAAAAAATAATAGTAGTCATTGAATCTATTTTTCACCAAAAGAGTTTTTTATGGGTTATTTTTACTACAAAATCAAATAATATTAATGGTCTATTTTTACCATAACTTCAATGATCATATTAACCCTAAAGTTTTTCAATACCATTAAACTAATGAAGAAATCATCATTCCTTAAATAATACTTCATGTTTATCCTTTGGGTAATAAATTCCTCAACCCAATGAAATGTGTCCCAAAATATAATTAATCACATGAAAATACCATTACATAAAACCATGAAATTATTGTATAAGTAAATGAACTTATTATTAACCGTATGCTCATTAAAATATAATGGTATCCATAATTATAGGTTTAATATTAGATGAATAAATATATGTTTTACAAAAAATTTAACACCATCCTTATATGTTGTATGATCATTATATACAGAATACTATTAATAAAAATAATTATACAATATAATTATTGAATACCAATACATAAATACTTTTATGATTTTACTAAAACATAGGTCCTTCCAGGGACTAGTAGTTAATATTTAGAAGAGTTAATTGACTCAGATAAATCATAGGCTCCCCAAATTATAGACAATGAACTATAAAAGGATATCCGTAATAAAATTTATTTCTCTCCACTAAACCCCACAAGTTTCTTTGGTAATTTGTTGTTCTATTCGCTTCCTTTCCACACAATTTATTTACAATTCCTTTCGGACATTATCCTGGGTGTCTCTTTCCATATTTATGATATGAAGTAAACTGATCATTATTTCGTTCATGGTCTCTTCCACAAATTCTTCTAGTGGAATAATTCATTATTTTATTTAGTGAGTCCGAGAATTATTTAAAGTGTAGGTTTTTTATCATATATCATGATTATTTATTAGGCATAATCATGATATATTTCACTCCAATCATCATTCCATTTATTTTATCATGATAACCACATTATCAATCATATTAAATGTTAACATGATTCCTTCACGAACCGACTGTTGAGTAAAACCTAAAATAATAGTGTGGGAATAAATAATCATTGTGGAAAATTGTTAAATCTTGTATATTAGTTCTAAATAATAACACATTATTTTCAATCTATGACATATTAGGTTTTAACTAAGCCATTTATTTTCATAATCTATTAAAATCATTTATAATTATTTGTAAATAAAATATGATTTTTCCAAAGTATATTACCTAAGTGTATCAAAATAGGTGTGTAGTAAGGCCCATTGTCATGCACCAGGTGATGGTCGAGTCAAATACCAAGTTCAATTTTCAGAGTGTTTACCCATAGGTAAAACTATGGTAGAGCCACATCCACATATAGTGTACCGATAATGATGTATTTCTAGGAAAACCATGTAACCTCTTCCTTAACAAGACTTTCTAATGTTATCCTATAATTAAACTTATCTTCAAAGTTATTCATAGGTTTATATCCCCTAATATATCTTTTCATAAATATTTTTTAAGGTTTCACTAATATTTATCTCATAACTTCGATGAATACCACTACCCATGAAATATAGAGTAGATAGTTACTTAAATAATTTAGCATATGATATAAATGACCACATCATAATTGAAAAAAATAGTTTAGTATTCTTAGTAATATATTTAAAAACTTTAGTCTTTCATTAAAGTTAAAAACATAAATTACAACAGAACGAAAGTTATAATTCCACATCCTCAAACTCATTAAATGATTCCTTCTTCATATCCTAGTGATTGGATACAAAATTAGCGTGATATTAGATACTCTGTACGAATTATGAAAAATTGAGGCTATCATGAATAAATAAGTAATAGATAATGTGGAATGGTTAAAAACTTAAAATACATGTATTTTTATCAATAAATTGAACAGGAAGAATAATATAGATGGAATAAATGATGATCATATAATTACATATAAATTACCACTTGATATTGAAGCTAATAAATTGATAATATCAATGTAGTAATCTTATTGATAATAATAATTGAATTATCAATGAAGGAAATGATTAATATTAGATTTCATGATATCAAGAATCATGATATGTATTCCATCAAGACCATTTCCCATGATAGATTAAAACTATGGGTAAAGGCCCATATAATGCCATCTTGTTTATTTGTCTCACAATACATATTGATGCATCGAGGGGATATATAATTTGAGGCCCTACTCATCACTGTATGTCCAAATTATTCAACATATTTAAAATGATATATTTAATTTATAAACAATATCTCTTATCAACAAAAGTGCATGTTGAGTTAAAGAATACAGATTATCAATAATTCCAAAGTTAATAAAATAATTTCCATGGTAAAGCACCATATATAGAAATGATATAATATTTAATAAATATGAATATCCATGATAAATAATATGGATATTTATGGAATATTTAACATATATTGATAAAAATAAAGTGATTATTTCAAGGGAAGGTTAATGGATACCAAAAATAATTATGGATGTGGATGTAAATACTTTCCCCGATCAAATTGGTCATAAAATATCCATAGAAAGAATAAGGATGGAATCGTTACAGTATGTCCGTAGTGGAGTATATGTATAATTAAGGGTTATTGTCATTGACAAGTATAAATACCATAAATATATCATTAAAAACCTTACTGAGGAAAATATCATTTTAACTATAAATTGACTTTTAAAATTATTGAAATTTCAAGAATATTATGAAAAATAAATTTCTTTGAAAGGAATCATGGAAAAATATAAAGGAGGATGAATATTAATGAGTATTCAGTATGGGGGGAATGTTCCAGTCATACTGAGTACGTTAAAACAATGATTACTTTCACATTTTCAGTGAAAATTCAAGTAGTAGTCTCTTTGGAAAATGATTAGAAGATTCTTTTTTTTGTGAAAATAAAATATTTTGTAAAATTACATTAGAAAATCATTGATTTATATAAAAATTCATAAAAACATTTTTATAAAATATATGTTTGGGAGAAAAATTATTTTTGATTGAAGGGAGAAATAAAGTCAAATTTTCATGAAAACAATTATCAATCATTTTAAGTACCAAAGTGAGATTTTTTTCCATTACATGAGAATATCATAAATAGCTATTGAATATTAAAATTAAATGGATTTGTTATACAATTATCAAACAGTTCCGATTAATGGAAATCCAAGTATGAATAACCCCGATTAAAATGAGATTAATGCACAAACCCTTTCTGCTTTGGTAACTAATCATTAATAATCCCAATTATATAAATAACTTCAAATGAAACAAAAAATAACATTAATATAAATATATTCATAATAAAAAATATGTATCAATGGAATGAAAATTGAGACGAAATCCCTTACAATGATCATACCAGTGAAGTGAGGATAAATCATTGAATTTATTATGTGCATAAAATGTAAATCTACATAAAAAGAATAAATAACACATAAAATAATAAAAAATAACTCAAACACACATGTAATCCTATAATATCAATGATAATGAATACGTAATATAACACAGTGAAAATAAATTGAGTTATGAAAAAATTTCAACCTGGTAAATTTCAATTAAAATACCCTTGGCTAAAATAATTCAAATTGAAAATTAAAATACAATGAATTGTGATGGATTTTTTATATTTCATATAAAATGGTTAGTATATACATCATATAAAGAAAATTAAGTGCATAACATTAAAATATTCCTCAATGAAGAGAAATCGAGATGAAGTTCATTAGCTCACATTTCCCTTTAGTTGAACATGATTTAACATCTTTTATACTTGTTTTAAATATATTATTAACTTTTACATGAACCATATATAAATTTATAATTTAATATATGATTTTATTATAACATCATATCACCCATTGATGTATAATATTTCTTTATTACCATTTTTATGGTGGCAACTAAAATGAGTTGAAACAAAGTTAATCCAGAAGCATTCTGATGTATTCCTTGTCTATAATGGAGGAAAATAGTATAGTAGATGAGAAAAGAAATAAAAAAATATTTAATACATTAAAATTATTATAATATATTAAAAATCATTAATCTTAATTATCCTCACATGAGATGTTACTAAATGCCAGATACACAAAGGTTATGTCACTTGTTTGGTAAAACTCATGTTTAGGGCCTATTAGAAGGCTCTTATTTCACCTAAAAAACACCACAAAGTAGATATTCCATTATTTTTGGATATAAATATAATAAAAATATAAAAACAATTACCCTCATGTATGATTTTACCAAACCCCTCACCCACACAAATGTTATGTCACGCCCTAGATAAAGCATGCATCCCACACCTAATGGTGGTCCTAGATTTGGCATATGAGATATCGTTGGAGAGATATTTCATTGATGTGAAAATAATTATGTGTTCATAATGTAATAAATTTAATATTTTTAGACTTTATTCACTGAGGAACTATGGGAATCAAAATCCCTTGGTAACTCAGCGCGTCAATTCATATATATTTTATAGAATCTTCCAAGGTGTTCACAAGGTTTTAACATAAAAAATATTTTAAATAGTTTATTTAGTGATTTTATTTAAAAATTAAATTTTCCAAAAATATTATTCATAAATTGTTATCAAATAAAATTTTCTTATCATAAAAAATTGAGGATATTACAATTATCCTCCATCATCAGCATCTCATCCCCAAGAAGTAACTCTATTGGTCTTATTCAAACAAATCAAGCCATTTCAATTGAACATCAAACTCCTAAACCCAATACCAAAATTTCTTTAGGATTCATCCATATTTCCATCGAGTTTTTATGAGTTGTTTTGTCATAGGTTAAAGGAATTTACGACCCCATTATAATATCCTCATTGGATTCTCTTCATACAATGTATCTGGTCCATACACAACATTCTCACAGTATATGAAAAGAACAAGACTTGCATTATACATGAGAAGATTAGAAATGCGAAAAATATAATACATGTAACATCCTAACTTTACGGAATACTAAAATAGTATCTGAACCAGTCACCATATAGCCTCAATTGTGCCTCTTGGTATGTCATAGGCTTTTGACTAATAGCTAAGGTATAATAATGGTACATAGAATAGATTATGACCTCATGATAAAAGGAGCATAATGATATAGGATTTAACAAATAAATAATCCTACCGTAGATGTAGTATACATATAGATAAATAATTAAAATATAAATGCAAAAACTGAATAAAAATTGCCGCAACCAATAATATACATATTTTCATGAATGTTTAGATGATGTTATAAATACAAGAATGAAAATAATGTAGGATTTAAAATACAAAATAATACATAAAAAATTAAAATAATATAAATCCATGAGGGAAATATCCACGAACATCCTATGTACTAGCTCAGTACTATGATCCTAAGATGCCATGTATAATGAAAACCATAATTAATAATCCAAGGACCATCATGCATGAGGTATTCTCAGGCACCCCAGTGCAATAGTGATGTATCAAGGTGTGAGATATACTATGTAGGACACCAGCAATGATGTCTAAAGAATAATAAAGTTTGTGAAAATAAAATACAATAGTTTGCAACTTTGACAGGTAAAACAAAAAATAATTAAAAGTAATCAAGTTTGATCAGGTTACTAAGTGATACAAAGCCGACTGAACTTACTTTGACCTAATATAGAATATCATTGATGAATGTCAACATGTGTATATATAATAATAATTTAATAATGGGTCAACAAAAATAATGTATCAAGACTGGACCATGCCTAAGCATGTGATTTGACATGGAAGACATGTCCTTGGATAATATCTATGAATTATTATTCTTTAATATAAAATTCATCATTTGAATTTAATTTCAATCACCATGAGACCATCCATGTTGATTTGAAAATAAATACCAAGTATCACTCTAGGGGTACTAAAAATAATCAACACCATAAGTGTCTATACTAGGAGATCCATAAATGGAATCACAGGTATCACTCTCAGTATAGTGTGAAGACATGAAAAAATATTTGAGTCCATCCTTATTATCTCACAAATGGGACCTAGTGTCACTTGAGGCATGGATTAACCATATTTCCACATATCCCATCCATGGTGTCTCCCCAAGGGAACCAGTATCACTCATAAGGATGTACAAAATCCTCATGGAGTGCCCATCCATGGTATACCAAGTATTTATCCTAGTGTAATATATAATAAGAAACCTATGAGCCAATATTTGGAATTCAGAAAGAGGAAATCCAAGTCTCACTCAAGGCCTTATATAGTAATAATAAACTATGATTATATCCATAGAGATTCATAAAGATAAACCCGTGTATCAGTTAAGGGGTTTATAATTCATTTATGTGTTCATGTTCAATAACATGGAGACCATTTTAGTAAACATGACATATTATTACTCAATTATACAAATGGGATCAAGTGTATGAGAACTCCACATTACAAGTCATAAATACATAAAGAGAGATATCCAAGACCATTTATCATTCAATTATATTTAAAAATATTCCATGTTATAATCATTCCATTTATCACAATTAAAAATCATTTACTATCCCAAGGCTTAATTCATGATTAAAAATACCACATGATAAGGTTTCACATTTCAATTTACATTTATTTCAGGCTATTCATTAGAAATTAGCTAGGAAAATCCACTTAGAAGGTGGTTTTGTCACTAAGGAATTACATAGTGGGGTGTCATATCCTACCACATTCCAATTAATCAAATTGTGTCATTTTTTAAGACAACAAAAATAAATGAAGAGTTTTATTAGAAAACAATAAATTAATTAGTGTAATATACAGTACACACACTTAAGGGTGGTTTAAATTTTAGGTCCATGACAACAAATAATGATTATTTTCTATAAAAGGGCTACTAGAATTATATCATCTAGTTCTATATAGTTAATTTCATATTGAAGAGGAATCACATGAAAATACCAATGCATGGAACAAGGGATCAATATATAAATCAATGATAACATGATGGAAAATCTACACACTAACAAACTTTTACTATGGATGATCCTAAAGTCCAATATTAAGGTTTAATAGAATCTAGTTTGAGAGAAATAGAAGAAATGGTCAACCACCCTAAAGATAAGGTGAATTATCTCAAAAAACATAGAACAAAAAATGAGTATTCAAATGAATAAAAGGGTAAGGAGGATTCATAGACATATCAAGGGGTAAAACACATGAAGAACAATGGTTGAATAAGTCACCATATGATGAAGATGTATCAATTCATAAGAGGAGGAGGAAAACCGACATGGGAGAGGGGATAAACAACACATGATAATAAACAAGGGGGGATATGTCAATCCATTTTGGGTGACTATTGTCAAAACACCTATCTTATATGGAAGACATAATAAAACCCGTAACATGACGTCTTTTCCCAAGGCACCATGACTTTACCTTAAACATGTCCATTGAATCCCATAACAAGCTTCAATAGATATCTTAAGCCAAAATGGTCATATTATTCTCTCATGCCTCAAAAAAAATATGAGTGCATACCCAGTCAAATAACCTTAAATTGGCACAGTCTGAAAAAAATTCAATTCTTGAATGTAGGTCTAGTGTAGCCTCAAAATCATCTACTGGGTCCAAGTAGTTCATCCAAGGTAGTCCATACTTTAGCATTTTCAAGTGTAGGTTTGGTACACAACTGATGCCTACAAATCAGAAACATTGCATGAACCCAATGATAAAAAATTGAAGGAACCAACCAGTGTCCTATGAGTGTGTTCGAGGAATTACTACTTTGGAACCCAAGTATTACTTAGGAATAACCATTCTTTGACAATAAACATAATTATGGAATGCAAGTATAATGAAATCAATTTATTGAAATAGAAGAGTAAATAAAACTTTTATATCAGTGTATAATCGATACTTACATAGTCTACATACATGATACCATGATTGGGGACATGATCATCATTTAGATGAGCATACACCAATAGGATACCATGAAGACTGGAGATAGTTCCTCTACCTTGAGTACGAAGTAATCATTATTATTTTGAACCAGTAGAAAATTGATTAAAAAAAGAACAATCGAACCACCTATAGTCAACTATTTTAAAAGATATCAGCTACAACTGCTAATGCATCACCATTAACCATCCATGATTCATTTACTTCTCTTAGATTCCTATTATATCTCATTAATATCCTTCAAATTACATTAATGAACAATGATGTTCTTCTGGGTTTTCTTACTCATACAAACACATAATTTTCATGTTTCCTTTAAATCACCAATATGATTTGATACTCAATATTCTAATGGAAATTTAATGAAAAAATGAACACTTAAAAATTATCACCCACGGGTGTGTTCCTTCTTCTAGGAATGACTCTTATTAACTATATAAATGAAAGAATCCCCTCTTTAGGAGTGTACTTAACATAATATTTACTAAAAATGGGAACTTATCCCACTACAAAAACTCTTTCGACCACTAGCCATGGGTCCCAGAGGCATAAAACAAGATTTTAGAAAGCATTAATCAAAAATAGAGATGGAATATAAAATTAAAAGAACACTAATCCCAATTTAACTAGGACTTATGAATGAAACTCCTCCTGAGTTATGTGCACATGGGCCATGACATTAGTTATAAAATCAAAAACAGTGGACTAGCATATCAAAAAACTAGGTCCTCTTAGAATGTAATCCCAAGCATTGAGACAAGTCTAATTTCCTCAAACACCCAAGTCACTCTACTCTAAAGATGAACCATTAATGTGTAGGTTTCACGTGCATTGGATGCATGGTTGGGCCAGAGCCCAAATTTAATTTTGACCAATATCAATTATTATTCAAGGATCAATCCGTCGATGAATTCCAATCTCCAAGAAATAGAATCAAAGATTTAGATATAGAAGAAAGAGACCTGATACCTGTAGAGAGGATCTTGTACATCATGTTTATAATTAGTTTAATTATTTTCATAAAGAATATAAAACCTGAATATTCAGTAATTTCTATGTTGATGATGTTGATTGTTCGGAATGACCCTTCTATATTTTATCATTGTGCATGCAAGGATACAAAATTGAATCCCTATAGTGGTGATCCACATGTGCTTTGATGGCCTCTGATCGACACCACTCTTTCACAGGGTTCTAGCGTGAATAGTGAGTGTCTTGTATCAGTAATTCATGATCACTTGTTCTTTGGCCTTGAATAACATCTCTCATTCTTGAGAGTTGTGAATACGATTCAATAGAGAAATTGTCTACCTCAACAATTCTCAATTCGCTAGTCATGCAGTTCGGTACATGGAACAATAGACATATGTGTCTATTTATGGATATGGGGCTTTAGTTTCAATATTTAATTGCGAAACAACACTGAAATACATTCATAACCTTAGAGAAAACCCATTTTATTAATAATAACATCAATTCACTATTTATGGTGCACCAACTTGTGCAAAATGGAATTATAAGTAATATTCTATGTCACTAAATAATAGTAGAATTGTTTTAATTTGTGCCAACTAGTTAAAATAATTATTAATCTTCTTTAAAATAATTATTTAACTATTAGAGCAGAGTTGTTCCGCTCAAAATCCACTTCCATTTTTTGAACACCCGAATAAATAAATAAATAAAATATTCTCTTAAATAAATATTTTATTTACAAACTTTTAAATGAATATTTAATAAATGTTCAATAAAAAAATAAATATATTTCACCCACATTCTTATGAATAAATATTTATTTAATTTATGAAATCATTTTAAATTGAATAAAATTATTCTGCTATATTGAGAATAATTTTTTTTAATTAAATTCAAATATAATTTAACTGAGTCATCTAGAAACACATAGTGTGTGACCTTCTAGGATTAATTCTCATTGGAAATAGGTGAGTTTTCCTAAAGTCCAAGATTACTATCTAGAAACAGGATAAGGCACCTATGATAAAGAACTTAAAGTTATAACACTGACATCCACATATGAATGATCACTGTTTAATAAAATCCTTTTGGAACAATATCTCATCAAGTATGTTTTATGATAGTGTCATTAGCCGTTGTGCTTGATACAGAATTATTTGACTACCAGAAATAAACTCATCGTTACACCATGGTCATAGAATCTCACACAACAGTTCTATTTCAATCACTGGGCTGAGATATCTACTTCCATAAATGGAAGGGACAAATATTTCCTTGGCATATCGATTTATAACATGCCAATCGTGTTCCACCCAACATACCCTACTTACCTCCAACTATCTTCTTGACAATTTTCATCAATAAATAAACTTGTGGAGTTGTGACACATATTAATGATATTCATAAAGTTTAAGGGTAATTACACATGCTCAAAGATAGAAATATCTGATGACACCAAAACAGGTGGAATTCTTACTAGAGAGACTTTTTTCATAATCTCCTATCTTGGAAGTTACTGTGTGCGATCTTCATGAGAGGAAGTCTCATCTTTTTACGAGTAGTCAAATCTGACAGTCTGCAAGCTATGTGTCTCATCATATTATGTCATCCAACTGTAGAACTATATTTAAGAATATTGTTATAAAATTTGAAGGATCTCATCATAGTGGGGAACTTCTATGACCTTATCAATGAAGAAAATGCTCTAGGACATTATTACATCATAATATTTCAGAACAATGAAAAATATGTAATAAGATGTTTAACATTTAAATAAATTAAATATCTATGTAGTACATGTACAACCAGTTTGTTCTAGGACACTAACTCTTACAAACTAGAACTTGGACTAGAGCCAACTCCCTACGAATTTTAGTCTGCTAGACCTCACATAGTGATCATGCTTCTGCCGAGTCAAGGATTTAGTCAAGTGGTCCACCACGTTGTCTTCTATAGAAAAACTTCTCACTACGACTTGACCCCTCTGAATGAAATCCCTCATGAGATGATACTTCTAATGTTTGTGCTTCTTCCCCTGACGTGACATTGTCTCTTTTGCAAGAGCCACCGCCATAGTATTATCACAATATAGTGTGATGGGATCTTTACTGATAGGTATCACTTCCATCTCCTGGACTAAGCTTCACATCCAAAATGATTCTTTTACTGCCTCAAATGCTATAATATACTCAGAATCTACTGTGGAATCTGTGACCACACTCTTCATTGATCTATTCTAGACCACTACACCTCCATTCAAAGTGAATATGTATCATGTTTGTGACTTCATGTCATTTTGATCAGTCTAGAATCTAGCATATTCATATACTATGATGAATAATTCCTCATCTCCTCCATAAACTAGGAATATATCCCTAGTACCCATTAGATACTTTAGGATAGTATTGACTGCCATCCAATGATGGTCACCTGGGTTATCTTGATATCAGTCTACCACACTCAATTAATAGGCGACATGAAGCATAGTACATAGCATGGCATACATGACTGATCTAATCACTGTTGCGTATGGAGTACTTTCCATTATCCTTCTTTCCTTATACATCTAAGGACACATTTTCTTGGAAAGATGAATGCCATGTAACAATGGAGACAATCCCCACTTGGATTGTTCTATACAGAATCTATTCAGTATCTTATCAATTTATGTAATTATAATTGTCCCATAAATCTCTTGGATCTATCATGATAGATATTGATTCCAAGAATATATACTGCCTCGCCCAATTCATTCATGGATAATAATTGATGCAATCACACCGTAATAGACTATTAGACTAGAATTTCATTTCCAATAAATTATATGTCATCAACATATACTATTAGGAAAACGAATACACTCCCACTAAACCGTTTGTAGACACAAGGCTCAAATTCGTTCTTGATAAAACCAAATTTCATTATGGATTCATCCAAATGAATGTTCATAACCTAGATTCATGAATTCATCCATAAATGTAATTCTACAACTTGCATACCTTATTTGAATCTATTATAGTCATAAATCCTTTAGGTTTTTTCATGTAGACATCTTCCTAAAGGCTCCTATTAAGGAAGGCTGTTTTGACATCAATTTTTCAAATTTCAATGTAATTGTAATTGTGAATGTACAATAGAATTATGATATATTTCAGGATTGCAACTGGTGAAAAGGTTTCGTCATAGTCAATTCCTTTACACTATTTGAACCCTTTTGCAACCAGTCATGCCTTATAGGTTCTGACTTGTACTTCCATGTCCAGTTTCTTCTGGAATCCATATTTTCAACCAACAGAATTTACATCAAATAAAGGATCTACCAAAATACATTCATGGTTTTGGTACATGGAATCCATTTTAGAATTCCTGGCTTCTTGCCACTTGGAAAAAATTGTGCCACTTACTTCATCCTTTTAGGTTATAGGATAATTATTATCAAGTAATAATGAGTCACCATCCTCAATAACTAGAAAACAGTACCATTATGGTTCTCTAACATCTCTTGTACTCATACGCAGTTCTTGTGTCTCTGGAATAGTTATTTATTCTATAGGGATTTGTGTAATAAGCTATTATACCAACTCTTTTGTACCTTGAACCTCATCTTCATCAAAATCTATCTTGATCCCACTATCTCATTTTGAGATGTGCTCCCTCTCAAGTAATATGGTTTGTTTTTCCACTATAACCTTTTTGTTTGAGCTGTTGTATAGGTAATATCCACTTGTTTACTTTGGGTATCCTATAAATGTACAATTTCTGCCTTAGGGTGAATGATTGTTACCTGAAGTGGCCTTAACAAATTCATCGCTTCCACACACATGTAAATTCGATATCATGGATTTCCATCCACTCCAAAACTTGTATAGAATAAAATTTATCGATTTAGTTGGTACTTGGTTTAGTATGAGAAAACCTTTTGTAACGCATATCTCCAAAATGATAATGGATGACTCGCATGCTCATCATTTATCTCACCGTGTCCAACAGGGTGCGGTTCCTCCTTTCTCTCAAACCATTCCATTAGGGTGTGTAACAAGGAGTGAGTTGGGATCAGATCCCAATATCCCTTAAGTAATTAATGAAGTCTTGATTATGATATTTTTCACCTCGGTCTGAGAAGAGATTAATAATCTTCTTACCAAGATGATTCTCAAATTTATTCTTGTATTCTTTGAACTTATCAAAAGAATATAACTTATACCTCATTAAGTAGATAAATCCATAAATACTAAAATCATCATTAAAAGGTATGAAGTATGAGTACCATCCCCTTTATTCAACAATAAATGGTCAACATACATCGGTATGAACCAATTCAAGAATTTATTTATCCCTTTCACCATTCCCACTAAAAGGGGCTTTGGTCATTTTTCCCTGTAAACTTTCCTAACATACACCAAGTGGTTTTATTTCGAATGAATCAAAATAACCATCTTGATGTAAAATTTTCAAGAATTTATCATTTACATAACTTAGGTGGTGATGCCAAAGTTTGGTGTGGTATGATTTATATGATGTATCTTTGTTATCAATTTCCATTACTTGGTTTGTGTAATCCAACACGTAATGACCATTGTATAAATGTTCCCTAAAAAAATTAAATCTTTTTAAAAGAGGCAACATTCATTTCCAAACATGAAAAAAATACATTTGTATCTAATTTGGATAAATAAATAATGTTTTTAGAAACATATGAGATGTAATAAAAACCCTTTAACAACAGGATCATCCCAGTTGGAAACGTGTGGTGGTAGTCTTCAATAGCTACAACAACAAGTCTGGCTACTTTGACTGCTCGCAGATCTACCTCCCCTCGGTCAATCTTCCTGAATCTACTTGGTTCCTGTATTTGGATAAATATATGGGTTCCACAAGTTATATCTAATACAAAATTTGTAGAATCATATAAGTTTCATTTTATAACAAACGCACATGAAGCTTCCCCTTGCTTATTAGGCTGGGTGTAGTCCTTCTTCCAGTGGTATTTCTTGCCACATGCAAAACAAATAGCCTCATGTTCCATTGCCTCCCCATTGATCTTTCATTTTATGTAATGTGATGAAGAAGCTTTGGGACTAAATCTATTTGGTTCTCATTTCCTCTTATTCACCATAAGTATAGAAGGCTTTTCACGCTTCATATCTTTGTCCACATGGCGAATGAGGATAATAAGATCAGATAGAGACTTCTTAATGTTTTTCATCTTAAAATTAACAACAATGCTAGAGATACTTTGAGGGATTGATGTGATAATTAGATCAGTGAATAGTTATTCCGAGAGTTTAAACCCTAGAACTATCAGGTGCTCAATGTAGTCAATGTGTTTGACTAAATGAGGCCCAACTGGGACACCCTTTCAAACCGTAGTCTGAAAGCGTGCCTTGGAGATCTCAAAACTATTCCTATATTTATTTCTCTTGGTAAAGACCACATATGTGCTCAAGCATGTTATATGCATCCATGTTTTCATGAGACATCATGATCTCACTAGACATTGATGATAGAATCAAACATTGAACTTTGACCACGTCATTAATATGTTTCTCATAGACTAGGATATCATTGTCACTCACCTATTTAGATGGAGGATCAGGTAATTCTGAATCAAACATGTAAGACTTATGTTCATGGAATAGGATTACCTAAAGGTATCTAAACCATTCCTGGAAGTTAATATAGGTGAGGATGTTGTCTTTATCTAGAATTGATCGTAGGGATAGTGTGGTTGGTGAGCTTGTCATTTTTTATTCAAAAATTAAAAGAGTAGATCATTATTACTTTCTTGATTACATTTTAATGACAAAAAATAAATTATGCCTCCCACTATTTTATCAAATCCCAATGGCGCTCACCATTGAACTCGGAATGTTAAGATTCCATTCCATTTTAGTGGAAAGGATACATATTCCCCTTCTCATAACCCTAATATTGGTTCTTAATGCTATTTGATGGTATTTAGTTAAAAGGATCTTTTTTCCAACTATAGAATTTCAACTACTTGATCTATTGAGTGGACTCCCCAATCCTGAAATCTTGACATTGTATTTCCTCAACTCTTTCCTCCAATATTACACCAATTCTAAGAAGGGATACTAATCTTGATGTAATATGGTTATGTCAACCTAAAACCTTTCATAAAGGCTTCCTATATTAAAGTAAGTGTCCCAAAAAGTGTGGGTCAGACACATGGTTTTATTGAGTTTTTTATTTAATCAAGTAACAAACGTCATGATTTGAATTAATATTTTATTTGAAGGATTTTTATATATTATGTGTGAATTTATTATTATCATTATCAAATGATTATTAATATTAAGTGGAACTTACATAATTGATTAAACATATCGTGATAATATTTATGCATAAGCTTGGTTTATTTTTGTTCCATATTGCATTCTTGTTTAATTAATTAATTATGTGATTGGGACAACACATCCATAATGATAAACCATGCGTCAGACATAAATAAAATAAATCAAATGGAATGATCCTGATCTTTTCTAATGGTTAGTTTATCTAGTCGATGATAACCTAAACCTAACCTAGGGGAGAAACACCTCGAACCTTTTGGGTTAGTGTTTACATCTTTCCACCTGTCCACCTCTATATCTCCTGAGATTGATTTCGTATCAGCTCTAACTTGAATCGCCTCCAATATTACAAATGCCTTTTTTAACTCACATGCATATGAGGGGTAAAATGGTTTTTACATAAAAGAATCCTTGGGAACACCTGCCCTATATATTAATGAGAAGAAGGCTTGCAGATAATCAAATTTAATTTATATAAATAAATTAAAAGAAACTATTCACATACAAATGGTACTGGTCTATCTCAAGATCATCCATACATGCAATGATATTTACTCATAAATAAATCTATCATTCAATTCATTAATAGTTCTTGTTTAAGATAAATCAACCTATAATCAATAAATTATCTTTAATTAATCAATCGTTTTATCTTAAACCCTTTTCTGAATTTCCATGATATCCTCATCCATCATAATTTTAAATATATAAATTCATTTAAAATAATCTTTGTATGTAACTTTTACCTTGGAGGAAACCTGGGGAATTCCGGTTCATAACTAGAAAATGAGTAGAAATCAATATTATACAGATTTTAAATTAAACACACATATATATATAACACCTATCATGTGTTGTGCCTCATATTTATGCCCACATTATGGTACACATATCAAGGGCTTGTATAAAATAAAAATAAATTTTTATAAATCTGTGTATTTTGGATGAGTACACAACATGTAGATCTGGCTACACGACATGTACTATCGTTCACTATCCATATGAAGTACATGCTCAGGGACATGGCATGTAGATGTACATTGTAAAACATTGGAGTACACAATGTGTTTAGAAGGAAACACGCCATGTAGTATCCACATTACACGGTTTCTGGCCGGTCAATCCACGTACGGGGTACATGGTCCAACCCTAATCCAAAGGGAATACAAACCTTATCCAATGGAATACACAATCCGTAATCTGGAAACTGCATGACACCTATTCCTAGTCAACACAAAAAGTCATTTAATGCTTATAAAGACACAACCACACAACTAGGTTTGATGGACCAGTCTGATAAACTGAATCTTGACTACATAGCGTATATTGCTGAATACACGCCGTGTGTTCAGTTGTTTATGACCATGAAGGCTTGGCACATCCTGATGAGATTCTATCTTTTATTTTAATCAAAATTAAAAGAAAATATTGTTTTTTTTGGTGAATAGGGAATGAAATAGGAGGAACATATCTCATGATTCAGATTTGCAGAACGATTAACATGAATTGAAACAACTAAATTATTAAATGTGTAAATCATCAAATGAAATATTTAAATAATTATAATCTATGATGTAACTCCTCTGATAAAACTTGTAGGTTTTGGGTGCAGTTGAAGGGCGTTTGTCCTAGTTCCCAACATTAATTTTTACCACGATTAATGATTATTCTAAGATCAATACGACGATGAACTCTAGCCTCCATGGAATAGAATCAAAGATTTAAATAAGGAATGTAGAGACCTGAAAACGTTTTAGAGGATCTTGAATATCATGTTTATAATTAATTTAATTAATTTTATAATGAAAAGAATACCTGGTTCTTCAGTAATTTCTTAATTGATGATGTTGATAATTTAGAATGACCCTTCCTGATTATATCATTTTTCTTGCAAGGATCCAAATTATAATCACTCTAGTGGTGATCCATATGTGCTCTAATGGCCTCTGATCAAAACCACTCATTCTCTGGGTGCTAGTGCGGTGAAGAGAGTGCCTTGTGCTAGTTGTTCTTGATCAATTGTTCTTTAGACATGAGGAACATATCTTGTTCTTTAGATGGGTGGGAAGAGGATTCATGGGAGAAATTTTTTATCCCAACAATTCTTAATTCACCAGCTATGAAGTTCGGTACATGGAACAATAGACATATGTGTCTATCTATTAACATGGGGCTTTAGTTACAATATTTAATTGCATAAAATAAATTAAATACATCCATAACATTATAGAAAACCCACACTGTTAATAATAACACCGCGTCATTATTTATGGTGCACAAAATTGTGACAAATAGAATTTTAAATAAAATTCCGCATCAAAAAATAATAGCCGCATTATTTTAATTTATTCTAACTAGTTAAAATAATTATTTATCATCAATTAAATAATTATTTTACTATCAGACCGGCCTTGATCTGCTTGAACTCTACTTCCATTTATTGAACACCCAAATAAATAAATAAATATTTTTTCTATTAAATAAATATTTTATTTACAAACTAGTAAATGAATATTTATTAAATGTTCAATAAAATAAGTTTATATATTTTCCCCACAGTCAGGTGAATAAATATTTATTTAATTTATGAAATCATTTTGACATGAATAAAAATATTCCACTGTATTTTGAATAATATTTATTAATTAAATTCAAATATAATTTAATTAGGACCACCATAAACACTTAGTGTGTGACCCTCTAGGATTCTTTCTCCTTGGAATTAGGTGATTTTTCCTAATGTCCCAAAGTACTATCTAGCAATGGGTTAAGGAACCCAATAGAAAGAACTTAAAGTCGCTACAATGACATCCAAATATGAATGCTCACTATGTAATATATTCCTTTTTTCTCAATATCTCATCATGCATGTTCCATGATAGTGTCATCAACTATTGTGCTTGATACATCATTTTTTGACTACTTGAAATAAACAATTCATTACACCATGGCCATGGAATTTTGTGTGCTAGTTCTATTTCAATAGAAGGGAGGAGATATAAACATTCATAAATTGAAGGAAAAAAATCCTTCCTCGACTTACCCATTAATAACATGCCACTCATGACGCACCCAACATACCCTACATCCCACCAACTATCTTCTTGACAATTTTCGTCATTAAATCAAAGTGCGCATGCCATGACACGTTTTAATGATAATCATAAAGTCTAAGGATAATTACACACATTCGTAGATATAAATATATGATGACACCAAAACATGTGGAATTTTTACTAGCAAGTCTATTCTCATAATCTCCTATTTTGGAGATTAACAAGTGAAAACTTCATGAGAGGAAGTCTCATATACTTATGAGTATTCACACCTGACAGTCTACATGCTATGTGTCCCATCATAGTTTTTCATCCAATTTTAGAACAATATTTAAGAATATTGTTATAGAATTTCAAGGTTCTCATCACAGAAGGGAACTTCCAGGACCTTTTCCGTGCAACAAATACTGTATGACATTATTACATCATAATCATGATGCATAGTGAAAAATATGTATTTAGATGTTTAATTTATAAATACATTAAATATCTATGATATAAAAGTACCACTAGTTGGTTCTAGGAAACTAACTCTTACATAATTCAATGTAATAGCTTAAGGTTTAATAATTACCACTGAACTCAATAGTTCACTGTATAATTTTGGAAACTCGATGGGCACCACATTTATCAATGAATACAACCCAAGGATTAATTGAAAAAATGGTACATTCTTGATACTAGACCTTTAATCCTTGGCCTTATTAATTTAGTATATAATATACCACAAAATAACTATACTAAAGTCATTCTATCGAATGTGACTGTAAAATAGGCTGACAACCATCTGAGTTATTAACCACTAAAGAAGAAGAATAGAAAGGTCACATGACCTACTGAGGGGTTGACTATCTATCCTACAGAAATAGATCATTACTTGATGTTCACAACCCTAATAAGTGTCAAAAAACCAAAAATCCATCAATCCAACCTGGGAACTATTTTAGAACTAAGAGTCCTATGCAGGATAACTGATATCTGAATGGAAGCTCACGTCTAAAACATCTCATCAAAATAATCCACCAAGGATTTAATTTCTAAGGTTGATACCTATCTCAGTATAAACCCTTACAAAATAAAAAATCCCTGACCATGTAGGTTGTTTTCCTAGAAGAGATCATAAGGATCTACCACCAATAATTAGATTAAAATAACCCTTCATGTAACATTCATGTTCTCATTCCAAGGAAAAATTAAGAA
Organism: Viscum album; assembly: GCA_963277665.1. Taxonomy (NCBI): domain Eukaryota; kingdom Viridiplantae; phylum Streptophyta; class Magnoliopsida; order Santalales; family Viscaceae; genus Viscum; species Viscum album. Next base: position 1,024,392,787 of record OY728147.1, on the reverse strand, counting down.
CACTGTAACTAACCTTACAAGAGGTTTAAAAATAAAATAACCTGGAGGTACTACTTTTAAAGCATAAAAATAATTATCTTTTTGTTCTTTCACCATTTAAATATTTAGTTTAAAATTGATATCAAGTATTAGTCATAAGGTAAAACCACTCAGTACATTATTTAACTCGCACCACAACGGAAAATAAATTACATCAAACTTCCTTTTATGAATCCTATTTAACTATCATCCATTCATAATTTACAAATTTATCACATAAATTCGTTTTATCCATTTTATTAACCCATAAGTTTCACAAAATTTGTCATAAATAAATAAAATTTCAATTGAAGTCTATAGAGGATAAGACCCTTTAGGTTGTAATTCAAATATTAAATAACTAAATCCTCGTAAATAATAAATCTCAAAAGATGGTAACCAGACGTTTTATTTATTAAGGATAGGGATAGTTAAGTAAGATTCCATCATATTTATAAATGTGACACCATGTTATCAGATACAAAAATTATAAATAACCATCCATATATAATATAAACCTACCCACATGGGGTAAAGTATTAAGGCATAACAAGACAAAGGTGTCCTATGAGGGTCCCATCATTTTATACAAGGCCTATAAACCATAGTGGATGATTTAGTAATTAATGATTTAAAAATATTTAGTGGGTTATCTTATAACATCATTCCCCAACTAACTTACATTGTCCCAATTGTAAATTAATGAACTTGGACATACCGGTTCCCATGCCAAGTTATAGAGTAATAAGACATCATATAGGAAAAAAAATCATTTTAAATCGAAATAAAAAAATATTATATTTACAATAGTCTCAAATTATATAATACTATTATATAATAGTTAAATTATATGGTTTTCCATTTCCCAATTTATAAATCTCCCATATAGTTTATAAATTTTAATGTGTTTCTCATTTAAGTTCTATCAGTAAGTTTCTTCCCATGAAACCAAAGGAAATTGGATCAAAAAACCACATGATTGGTTAGTTAAGGTGTCCCCATAAAACTCTGCAGGGAAAAGATTTAGGTTAATGCTATCACTTTAACAACCAATTATCCACTTGAAATTATAACTAGGAACGCTAAACATATCAATTACATACTGGTAAATATGGAAATAAGAACAAAAGAATGCAATAAAAGGAAAAGTATACTAATTAATCACCTAAACTTGGTAAACAGTTAGGCATGCTAAATAATCATGAATTAAGGCATACAATTTCCTAATCATAATAATTATATTATAATGATAAATGTTTCACTGAAATATAGTTTCCAAAATAATCATGCTGCTAAAACACACAAGGCACATCTAACATGTTAGTAGATAGTAAATAAATGAATAATAAATAGCATGTAATATTCATGGAATGTGAATATCTATTCCTATAATGATTCATGTAATTATACATAATTTCCATACTAGGATAAGGGTAAAATACCATAAATATCATAAATTAGTATTATGTGGAAAGTACACCATTCATCCAAGGTGAAATCAAAATCAAGTATAACAATGAACATCATGAATAATAATTCTGTCCATGACCACTTGTACTTCCCCCCTTGTGTGGATTGATCAATCCTAGACATTGCTATTGACCATGTCACAACACTTTCATAGTCTCATGATTATGAGCCCAAAACAGTAATACAAAGTAAAAGAATACCACTGATACCTCTTTATAAAATCTTATCCTAGTTGACTACTAAACCAGCACCCAGGTGAGTCACCACATGGACTCAAGTGCACCTCCGAATACAGAAGTGGATGCTAACTACCAGTGAGGGTATAATGATGGAAGAATTGGGATACTATTCCCTTATGATCGGAGTAGAATATTTTTAATATATATAAAAAATAAATAAACCCAGAAAAAGCAGTAGAAGATAAATGCCACTACTGAAAAAAAATTTCCAAAGCTAATAATATAATGTTATGAAAGCATGTCCAAATTATTCTACAAATATGACAAGTAAGACATAGAATGAAGTAAAATAAAAAAATAAAATAAAGGAAATAAGTAAAAATAACCCTAGGTGATATCAACGACCATACGAAGTACTATCTCAAATATGTTCTACTAATATCCCATGTATGATTCACAACACAATAAATAATCCATGGACCTATGAACATGAGGTCTGATCAGGTACCCCAATGCAATGGTTTCTTGATTCGGGTCAGATACATACTCAATAAGAAACCACCAATGATATATAAATAATAATCCAGTCTTTGTAAATAAAATACACCAATGTGTAATTATGACATGGAAAATAGTTAATAACTAAAAGTAAACAAGTCATATAACGTTCCTAGGGGACACTTGGATGACCATACCTACTTCGGCCTAAGATGGAATATGAATGATGATTGTGAATGAATACAGATATAATAAGAAAATAATAATGGGTTAACATAAATCATGCACTAAGACTTGAATGATCCCAAGCATGTGATTTGGCTTGCCTAATTCATCCCTAGATAATAACTACATATTATTTGTCTTTAAAATAAAGATCAAAATTTGAATTTAATAAGAGATTCCCTAATCTCATCCAAGGTGATCTGAAAAGGAATCCCAAGTATCTCTCCTAGAGAATTATTAATACTCAACCCCATAAGAGTCTGTCGAAGGAGATTCATAAGTAGAATCCCAACTATAACTCCTAGAAAGGTGTGAAGAAAAGAACAAACCTCAGAGTTTATCCCTATTATTTCACACAGGGGACCAAGTATCACTCATGTAATGGTATAACCAAATTACAAATGATCTTGTCCATGGTGACTCCCCTAGTGTACCAATATCACTCATAAGGGGGTATATAATCTTTATGGAGATCACATCATAGTCATACAAAGTATCATTCCCAACATAATATAGAATATGAATCTGATGAGATAATCCTTATCATTCAGAAGTAGGGAACCCATGTCTTTCAGAATCCCTTATATAGTCTTATAAACCTATGATACCTTCCATGTTGATTCGAAAAGAGGAACTCGAGTATCGCTCAAGAGGTTCATAATTCATTTAAGTGTTCATGTTCAATTATAAAGAGACCATGTAAGTAAAAATTACATATCATAACTCAATTGTATAAAGTGTTTCAAGTTCACAGGAATACCATATTACATGTCATAAATACATAAAGAGAGATAGATAGGACCATTTAGAATTCAATTATCAATACTCAAAAAGGTCATGTACTCAACATTACATTTATCACAATTAAAATTCATTTAATCTCCCAATGTTTAAATCATGATTAGAAAATGACACATGACATGATTTCACCATTTATTTTAAATTTAATTTAGGTTAGTCATTAAAAATGATATGGGAAATCCACTTAAGAGGTATTTTGGTCACACAGAGTATCATAGTGAAGTGTTAAATCCTACCACATTCCAATTAATCCTAACATTACATTTTATAAGACAATGCACTTCAATGAAGGGTTTTATAAGAAAACAATACAATAATTAAGGGAATAGATGGGAAAACCATTAATTGTGGTTAAAACTTGATTTCCATGAACATCAACAATTGAATTCTGTATACAAGGGATATGAGAAGTAGGGAACTCAATTCTACATAATTAATTCCATAATGAAGAGGCATCACAGGGAAATACTGGTTTGCGGCACAACATCAAAATTTATAAATCACCGAGACCATGATGGAAAATATATTTGCCACCTACCATATACCAAGGACGATTATAACATAAAGTATTAAGGATTGAAATGATCTAGTTTGAGTGAAAATGATAAAATAGTCAAATGACTTGAAAATATAGTGAATTAGCTCGCACGAAGATAACACAAAAAATGTTGATAGAAACTAAGAAATGAAGGTGATGATTAATAAGATTTCCAAGGGATAATCAATGTGATTAGAATCACTCAAATTGGTCACTGTATGAGGAATATATCTGACATGTTAAGTCTAACATACACAATGTTAATTTGAATAATATTCATCGAGAAAATAATCTCAATCACATAACATCCCAAAATTATAAATCTCCCCAATGAGATATTTACTCAGAAATTGAAATGATTAGTAATCTGTTTATAGTGATTTTGATGATAAATTAGGAATATAAGAAAAATAAAGGAATAAAAAATAGTGGTGCGTCGAATACACACAAAAATGATGATGATAACTAAAAATATAATTTTGATTGAATGAGGAAGAAAAATAAGGGAAGGGGATTAAACTGCATTTAAACAATTTTAAGGAAATTAATATTAAACTACAGATGGTGGATACGAATAAGAGATATTTAAGAATAATCCTTCATTAAAACACAATTACAAAGAAAGAGACTTACAAGATTACAAAAAAGAATAACACAAAAGTAAATTAAAACAAAGAGAGTAGGAATGGTATCTCAAGTAAAAACATGAGTATGTAAGGTACTCCGAAGACATTGGAAAGTATTTGGTTGTTCTAATATGTGCTCCTATCTTCTGAAATGCCAACAACTTTGAAGGAGATGAGGGGAATGTATTTATATCCCAAGGAAGTGGACTATTGGCATTCTCAATCTGTCTCTCTACTTGGATCGACGATTTGGACATCCAGACAGCCGAATCTCAAAATATATCTTTCTTCAAAGTTGTATATAATAATGTTGGACGTTGTATCTCAGAATTAGGTCTCATTTGGAACTATGGAGCCAATGTTATGGCTGTTTTATTAAACAAAGTTAAACTATCCATTTGAATCCATGCTTTTTCGATGGCCAAAATGTGAATGGATTTTGGAATAGGAATATGCAATCAAATCTGAATTCTTTCTTAAACAAATTTGGCCTACTATACATACTCTTGCACGCTGAAAAATATCAACTTTATTTGATTAATATACCAGGAGACATGTCATGAATACTATATTAATTTTAATTTTCCAAACAAAATGGTGGGATGAGTTTAAATGAATCAGTTGGGGCTCTTTTATTTGGATTTGGGCCTGGAAATTTTTATTCAAGACTCCTTACATTGTCCCCCGAAACATTGAGGAGAATTACATATTTTTAAATTCTATATTGAGCCCAGTAATTCAATCTTCTTGGATGGTCTAGTTTATTCATAGATTTTGTAGGCCATCTTGTGTGGTACGTATGAGCCTTCAAAAGGAAGAATTATCCCATGATCTCTTCTAATTAAATGTTTTATTTTAAATTAAGAATCCTAAAATGGAAGAACCACACAATTTTTATCATTAGTGGGAGTGTTATAAATAAAATAGTAAACTGACTCAATTGGACTACTTCTAAAAATGCATAAAAATTATACTTAGTATTAAAACATTAATATTTCACAAAAATTATAAACATTTCATATAAAATTGGTAAAGAGAGTATATAATAAGTCATGAAAATAATAATAAAATCATCTCCCACACACTTATTCTTGTGCATGTCCTCATGTGCAAAAAATATAAAAACATGACAAAACCATTTTCACTCACCAACAAATATTAAAATTTTATTTTCCCCAATTAGGGGAGGTTTAGACAATTTCACTCATGCATAATGAAATACACCATAAGTTGTTACAGAAAAAATGTTCCGAAAACAACTCTTTTGTTCATGCTCAAATTTAGAAATAGAAAATATGGACACTCAAAACCCACACCTCTCAAGATGAAAACATTTATTTGTGGAGGTTCACTTTTTCACAAACCAAAATTTAAAATATTAGTATTTGAAAGAGCTCACAACTAAAAATACCTATACAAAGTCACAAGAATAAAGAGGTATTATTAAGGGGTTTCTCGGTGGCTATGGTGTGGTAGGAATATAATTTCCATGAGATAGAAGGAGAGGGGTAAAACACCAACATGAAAAAAGTAGTGTACGTTTTTTTAAATGAAACATGTAAGGAAATGAAAACAAAAATTTACAAGGAAATTATTGTGTGAATAAAGAAACAAGAGAGGAAAAACATTTAAAGGGGATTAGAAGATGAAATATTTACAAATCACAAAACTTCTCCCAATGACATAAGAATATAATGGAAGTGTTCTTTTTTTTATTTTTTTATCTTTGTTTTTTGAAATTTGAACTTGAAAAAGATCTCACACTCATATCCCAACCCTTGATTGATCTCCTCAAAATAATAATTGTAATAGTTATAACAAGATCAAAGGCCAATAAATAGTTATTTTTGACCTACCCAAGACATTACCAATTATTTTTTTATTTTTTTTCACTTTTTTTCTTGAACACTTGTCAATAAAATTTGAACAATATGTCATAAGAGTATATACATTCCCAAACCCCACTGAAGGAAAACATCTCCCCCACACTAAAATGGATGTTTTCCCTCAATCATATGATAATATGATGAAATAAAAAAAGGGTACCCAAAATTAAATCCTTCCCCCCAAATTTAAATTTCAAAAAAATATTCAATGACAGTCCATATAGATATTGTGTGGGATAAGGTATTGGGCTTGTAATGTAGATATCAAAAAAAGGTTTTAATAGGCTTGAAGTGTCTTTCAAAAGGAGGATTAATGTATGGTTAATGGGAGTCTATTTGGCTATTATAATTCTCATGTGGATCAGAAAATTCATCTATCATATTAATGAAAACTAAAGTAGGAAATTCTTCTCAAAGGTCCACAAACTCAAGACTCACAAATGAGGGTGAAAAACACACATTTTGAAAAGATGGACATAAGTAGGATTGGCATGAAAGCAAATGGTTTTCCTCACGAGTGGAGAAAATCATTTTCCAAATCAAAAAGTGAGAATTAAAAATTTATTGTTTTAGAAACAATATAATTTATCCAAATATATGATGAAAACACAATTTTTTTGAGATGAAGCAATGTCTTTTAACTCCTCAAAACGGTTGAAAAAAATTTTAAAATTGGAAGGTGAGTAATCATGACTCTTTATTTTTATGTATATTTTTTTCGTTATGATGTTTATTTAAGTTTTTTTATGTTTTTAATAAAGACACACCCACACAAAAGATAAAGAGAAAAAGAAAGGGTTTGATATATAAAGTTGTAAAAAAAAGACAGAGGAAGGAAAAGAAGGAGGTAGAGGGAGGAAGAGAGATAGAGAGAGTTAAAGGGAAATAGGTGCCCTCTAGTTTAGATATAGCGGGTTTCCATCTCCATCTATTGGTGGGTTGACATCAAGTGTTGGGGATCCAGTGGAATTCGATGTGGTTCTAGGATTCTGGGATGTTACCTAAAAAATAAAAATCATTATTCATGTAATGAAAAACTATAAAGAAATTAAAATTTCATAAAACTAAAAGAAAACATGGGTTTCCTCTTAAGACTCACTGCATTTATTTGTCTACATCTAGACAGTTGTAGTGGACTAACCATAGTCTGACGGCGGCCATCGTATCTTCTCAAATCTAGTGTGCTTCCATAAAAACATTTCCTTTTGGAGTCCTGATGATTCATTGGATAATTTCACCCCTTACTTGTTGTTTGGAATGCAATTAAATGGGGGTGGAAAGAGGATATTATTATCCTCCCTTTAGTATTCAACGTGAGGAATGATTTTATCCACCAAGTGATGGTTTTCTATGCTTGGAAAGTTTGGAATATGTCTCAATTCTGATTGTTCATTTATGTTAGGATCAGATAACACAAAACCACACTATGAGATCCCAATTGTTTTTGACTCATTTATTTCATCACTTACCTATATAGAGTAATTAGGATCAGTGGAGTCATAAGACTGAATAAAATTCTCTGATGGGTATCACATAGATTGAAAAATATCAAACTTGACTAGTTGGTCACCAAATTCCATGGATAAGATGCCATAATGAACATCAATTTTGGTTTTAGATGTCATGAGTAAATATCTTCCTAAAATTAGTGGAGATTGAAATAATTTGTCTCACCTTCCATGTAAATAACATAGAAGTCATCTAGGAAGATATGATCATTGACTCAGACAATGACATCCTCAATTATACCCTTAGTACTAGCAGTGCTTTGATTGGCCAATAGAATGACAACACATATTGGATGTAAGGGTCCTATAAAAGGATGGAGAAGATAGATTTGGGAATGAAATTAATTAATGCTCTTAGGTCTATGATTGCATCATCAAAATTGGAAATTCTAATTTGGCATGAAACCGTAATGGTCCCCAGATCTTTGAACTTTATGAGAATAGACTGTTGCGTAAAAACATTTTCAAATGTCCTAAGCTTCCTCTTATGGGTACATAATTCCATAAGAAACATGGCATACTTAGGAATTTGTTTTATGGAATCTAATAGGGAAATTTTGACTTCAACGCGTCTAATCATGTCGAGCATTTTGGGATCAGGTTAAAAGGACTTCTTTGGATTAGAAATGGCATGAGGAAAAATAATTGGGTTCCTAAGTAGAATAGAAGGAGGTGAGGGAATGGTTTCATATTCCTTTTCATGTTTCTTTTTCTTTTCATTTTCTAGGTCATCATTTAAAGGGGGGTTTGAAGTCTTATCTTTAGGCATAGTAATTTGATTCCCCGATCTATGTGGAATTGTACATACATTACCCTTGGGGTTGGGTAATTGTTGAGCTGGAAGTTGGGAAGAATTGGACGGTTGCTGCTGACTAAGGTGGGATGAAAGTTTACCAATATGGGTTTTAATGTTCTTGAGGATATAAAGGGTGAAGGATGAAAGATCTTACACTGAACTTTTCCATGGTTTCTTGGAAGAAGAGGCTTCTCCCGTATTGGGATTACCCAGATTTTGGTTCTTTGGAAAGAGATTGTATTGGTTTTTTGAATTGGGAAGGCTCAATGAGATATTGGAATATAGGAGGTGGATTTTTCCTTTGAGGTTGAGGAATAAAAGGATAAGGTTGTTGGAAGTTACCAACACCTTGACCATATTGGAACTAGTTGGGGTTTTGATGAAGGAATTGAGGGGGATGAGAGACAGAATTACCATACCTCAAGCCTTGGTTTTAGGAAGAAGAGAAGGGCTCAGAGTGAGGTTTGTTGAAGTTTCTAATGAACTATCATGATTGTTGAGGGTTGGTGTTCCTCTGAGTATATATTTCATTGAGCTTCATTTTTCCAGATGAATTATATTGATCCTATTGAAGTTGTGGACATGTGTCAGTTGGATGAGATGGAGAGTTGCAGATTCCACAATTTTTAATAGGTCCAGAAAACATTGATTGTGGATAAGATGAAGTTGGGGATTTGGTAGCCACAACTAGTTGTTGCACAATACCTATTAGTTCACTCATCCACTCTATCATCTTATTCGGCTCTATTGAATGACTATCTTGGGTTTTTTTGACTTGAGAATGTGCTCGAGTACGGAATTGTTGTGTGTTCGTAGCCATGTTGCTTATGAGATCTCCTGCGGTTGTCAGAGTTTTATCAACAAGAGCACCACCACTTGAGGCATCAATGAGGGCTATCTCAATAGAAAATAACCCCTCATAGAAGTATTGAATCAAGATTTGTTCAGGTATTTGGTCGTGTGGGTAGGTTGTAACAAGATTTTTGAACCTCTCCCAGTATTCATGGCGTGATTCACTTGGGAACTGATGGATACCACTTATTTCCTTTCAGGTAGAAGCAGTATGAGAAGTAGGAAAGAATTTCTCTAAGAAGAGTCTCTTAATGTCATTACATGTGGATATGGAACCAGTAAGTAGGTAGTAGAGCCATGAATTAGTAGTGTCAGCTATGGAGAAAGGGAATGCTCAATGTTTGATTTGTTCCTCAGAAACCCTTTAAGGCTTCAAGGTAGAGCACACCACTTGTAACTCTTTATGATGAAGATGTAGATCCTCGCCGGCTAGCCCTTGGAAATGATGGAGAAGATGAATCAATCCCAATTTGAGTTCAAAGTCAGATTCTATGTTTGGATATTGAATACCAAGATGTTGGTAATTCATATCAGGGGAAACATGTTCTTTAAGGCTCTGTTCCCTAGGATTGTCCATTTCAAATTCAATTGGTTGGACAATGGATGGTTCTTGAATGAGTTGATTATCTCTTAAATTCCTACTAATTTGGAAAATAGTTGGATCATTTTTAGGGTCAAACAAATTGGAGGTATTTTTTGGGAGGCTACGGGGAATTCAGAGAGATTTGGAAGAAAGATGAAGACAAATTCTTTCGTGTTTTTTCTGTTTATGCTTTTTAAGATAAGACAAGTTTTTCTTTGTGTTTTTTTTAATTTTTTATTTTATTTTTTTGATTTTTTTTTCAATTACCAGAAACTAATGACTACTTTAAGCACCATCCTCGGCAATGGTGCCATTTTAAATGTACAGACGATTTTCGCCTATCTACCGGTCAAAGATCCGATGATCTGCTAATGTGTATAACAGTACTCGGGTCGAACCCTCAGCGATGATACTTTTTAATAGTCGTATGTTTTTAGTTGATTGTATTATGGATGATGTTTAATTAAAAAAAGATAAATATTTGGGTGAGTTCAATATTGGGGATTTAATCTTATGATATCCTTGAGCTTTGCTTTAAATTGCATTTAAATTTAAACCCACTTCACAAGATAACGTTGATTGGAATTCCTATGTGTTAAGGCTTTAATCCAAGCCTTAACTTAACTTAAGGTCCTAATATCAATGAGATATTTTTTATGGTAGTGTATTTACAGTTCCAATAATCCATTTAAACCACATGTTAAACAAAACAAGTCATTAATCGATGACATGTTAAGTCCAACATACACAATGTTAATTTGAAGAATATTCATCGAGAAAATACTCTCAATCACATAACATACATAAATTATAACTCACCACAATAAAATATTTACTCATCCATTTAAATGATTAGTAATCTGGTTATAATTATTATGACGATAAATTAAGAATATAAGAAAAATAAAGGGATATGAAAAGAGTGGTGCGTCGAACACACACACAAACGATGATGATAATTAAAAATAGAATTTCGATTGAATAAGGAAGAAAAATAAGGGAAGAGGATTAAACTGTATTTAAACTATTTTAAGAAAATTAATATTAAACTACAGAATGTGGATGGGAATAAGAGATATTAAAGAAGAAACTTTCATTAAAACAAAATTACAAATAAATATTCTTACAAGATTACAAAAAATAAAAACACAAAATTAAATGAAAACAAAGCTAGGAGGAAAGGTATATCAAGTAAAAAATTGAGTATGGAAGGTCCTCCAAAGACTTTTTAAGGGATTTGGTCGCGCCAATATGTGATCATCTATTCTGAAATGCCAACCCCTTTGAAGGGGAGGAGTGGGATGTATTTATAGCCCAAGAAAGTGGACTGTTGGCTTTCCCAATCCGTCTCTCCACTTGGATCGACAATTTCGACATCCATACAAACGATTATTGAGATATCACCTTCTTAAAAGTTTTATATAATAATTTTATCCAACTTATATTAAAATTTGGAGTCATTTGGATATATGGAGCTGATCTTATGTCATTTTTATTAAACAAAGTTAAACTGTCTATTTCAATGCATGTGTTTTCAATGGACAAAATGTGAACAGATTTTGGAATAAGAAGATGCCTTAAAATCCGAATTCTTTATTGAAAAAAGTCATCTGAATATATCTCCTATTTCACACTGCAAAATATAAACTTGATATTATTACTATATTAGAAGACATGTCGTGAATAATATACTAATATTAATTCTTGTCCAGAATGTTGGGCTGAGTTTAAATGAATCATTGGGGCCCATTGTATTTGGATTGGGGATTTTAAATTTTAATCCAAGACTCCTTAAAGTGTCCCCCAAAACTTTGAGGAGAATTAAGGACTTTTAACTACTAGATTGAGCCCAGTAATTTAATCTTTATGGCTGGTCCAGTTTATTCACTGATTCTATTGGGCCTCTTGTGTGGTCCATATGAGCCTTCAAATGGAAAAATTGGCCCATTATCCCTTCTAATGAAATGTTTTATATTGAATTATTAATCCGAAAAACAATAACTACTTCTAAACATGCTCATAAATTAAACATAGTATTAAAACATTAATATCTCACACAAATTAAGTACATTTAAGATAAAATAAGTAAAGAGAGTATATAATAAGTCAAGAAAATATTAATAACTTCAATATCTCTATTATTAGGATAAGGATGAAAAGCTCCATGGGAGAGGGGATGAGAAGCACATACAGAGGAGGAGAAATTAGGGAGAAAGAATAAAAGTATGGAGGGAAAAAAGGTAAATTTACCCCTTTTAAATGAGGGGAATGGTTTGGCTACATGGTTGGCCAAACTATGAACCAACCATGATTCATTCACTACCCAATAATTGGACATACATTGTTCATGCACAAAATCCTATGAATCATATTACCATCTTTTGGTGGAATCTAAAGCCCAAATGATCATCTTAAGATATCGTGCCTTAGCATGAACATGGGTGAATACCCAATCAACACCCTTGAATTGACATAGTCTGTAAAAAAATCATATGAGCCCAACTATATATCTAGGGTATCCTAAAAATAATCTACCTGATTCCAATGATTTCATAAAATGTAGTCTATATTTTGACTTTAATGAGTGTGGCATCGATATGTAACCAACACCAAAAAACCAAGAACATTTTATAAACCAAATGAAATAAAATTCAATGAACCGACTGGTGTACCCTATGTCAAAATTAAACACACCTACTTGGGAACCCATGTATCATGAAAGACTAAGAATGCCTCAATAAGAACCAGGCATCTGAAACAAAAATCTGACTATGTCTGTTTATTAAAACAAAAGAGTATTTCAATCTTTTAGCAAGGTGTATTAAAAATAATATATCAATGTAGCTAGATGATTTCAAGATAGTGGATATGATCTTCATTAAGATAAGAATACACCAAGAGGAACCAAGAACCAAGAAACTTCCACTTCCTTGAGGATGAAGCAACCCATACTATTGTGATCCAAAATCCCATCAATTAAAGGAATGAATAGTTGATCCACCTATGGTAGACTTTAAAAAAGTGCTCAGATGCACCTACTGATGAATCACCATTAACCATCCTTGATGTATTTAATATCTGAGGCTTCTCATAATCACTCAAGAAAAACCATGAGAGTCCATTAATGATTTTTTTCTTAAAGGGTTGTGTACGCAGCCAGCCACATCGCTACCATGATTCTTTTCAAGCACTAATGTGTTTTTAAAGTCACCACAATCAAGGGTATTTAAATTATGAACCTCAATATAAAAATGGTCATCCATGTTTGTGTTCTTTATACTTTTATGGACACATATTACCCATATTAATGAAATGCTCCCCACCTTAGGTTTTTTCTTATTGCCCAATTCACTAAAAAGGGGAACTCATCCCACGACACATACTCCTTCAACCAAAATCCACGGGTTTTTGAGGTGTCCAACATGATTTTATCAAAATTAAACCAAAATGAAAGATATGATATCTAATTAAATTTTTCCTAGACCCAATTTACATTATATGTATGCCTTCCACTCCTCCCGAGTTAAGTCTATGCACACCTTGTCATTTTTCATAAAATCTGAAATAACTGACAAGCATGTCAAAATACCTAATCCTCTTAGAAATTCATGCTTAGAATTTGGATGAGTCTGATTTCCTACTACACCTTGCTCAATCTACTCTGTATAGTACATGTGAATGTATCAAAACATCTCAAAGCATAACGATTAATACCAAACTCAATGGTTCATTGTACCATTTTGGAAACTCAACTGTTACAACACTTATCAATGTATACTACACCAAGGTTTAGTCTACATTGGATGACATTCATGACACAATCCATAGGATCATAGTGATTATGCATTCTGTATCTGATGACCCATAAAAGAACTATCCCTGAGTTTATTATTCCATGCTATTGTAAAAAAGGAAAATGACCTTCCACGTTCTAAACCTCTTTACACTACTGGAAACATACCCTATACCAATGGTTTGAAACCATTGCTATAGTCCCCAAAAAGGGTGTTATATCATATTCAAATGGTTTGGAGAACCATTGGCTAGTAAGCTGTGGGGATAGGTCTATTAAAATGGTCTTGAAAAACCCATTGGTATAGAACTATACCAACAAATTTCAAAACTCTTGTTATAAGTAATATTAAAAATCTATACCAATGGTCCCATAAAATCGATGGTATATGAATTTCAAAAAAGAACCATTTCGTGGGTTTTGATCCTAGTACCTCCAGTTTATGATTGAATGACATGACCACTAACCTAACACGACTTTTGTGAACATAATTTCATAAATATATATATGTATTATCATAAATATTTTATGTTTTTATTTATTTAATGTTCTCTGTAAGATGATTCCATACGAAATACAAGCAACTATACCAACAGTTTTGAGAACCGTTGGTATAGATTCTTTGATTTTGGGACCTATACCAACGGTTTGGCCAAAACCGTTGGAATATGTCCATATAAGTGACCTACCCCTATATCAACAGTTTTGTCTAAAACCATTGGTATATGTATAAATTAGTTACCTATACCAATGGGTTTGGCCAAAACATTGTTATAGGTCAATATAAGTGAACTATACCAAAGGTTTTCCCAAAACCTTTTGTATAAGTCTTATTTCTAGTAGTGTAAGGATAAGAAAAGTAGGGTCACATAACCTTCAAAGTATCTAACCATTCCCGATGAATGTATATCCTATTAAAACTGGTCATTAATTGATCACACCCCTAAAAAGTTTCAAACTACCGCCCGAACCTCCATCCAAATCAAGAGTCATTTTAGAACTAAGAGTCCTACACGGGACAACCGACACATGAATAGAACCTCACATCTAAAACTTATCATCAGAACAATTCACCAAGGATTTAATTTCTATGGAACAACCTATATTTGGATATCCCCTTACAATAGAACTCAAATCTTTGAACCAATATCTAGGTCACACTAAAGAGATCAATAGAGCTATGTTGTGGGATAACATATAATGAATTGGGAACATCTGTCTATGCCTCTAACAATTGTAGTCACAATCATCAATCTAAGAGAGTGTCATTATTCCAACACAACATTGTACGAAACCATGAGTTTATGAAAAAGAAAATGGTACCCTAGGATAGATCTTGACAATATATTTAAACTGAAAAGCAATCCCTCATCCACATGTATGATGCTAGATACACTCATAAAAGAATGTTGCATCAATTTATTATGACTACACCAACTCCTATTTAGTTTGGGGGTAATCCTAGATATGTTTTTACCCAAAAAAATGACATGTAGTCCCACCCAAGATACTGTCAAGATAAAACTTATCATAGATAAAAAAAATATTAATTGAAGGCAATGTAATTCGCTATGTGTTGTGATTCTCAACTTTGGAAATCTAAATTTTTTAAATCTTATGATTATATGGAAAATTCAACATGAATTTAATTTCATCATAAGGACATGTCTACACCGATGATATAGTGACCCATATATTTAATACAAAAATTTCTCATCTTATTAGATAAATATCTATTATATAACATTATGATTCAAGGAAGAACTATAAAGTATTATGGTATTTTGAAACTAGATATGAAATCAATTTATTTCATGTTAGATCTTCAACATATCCCACAAATATATTGTCATAATGAAAACTTCTTAGACATACCCTACTTAAAAATATACTTCATATACTAGGGAAATGAAACATAAGAGTGAGATCGGATTCTCAATAATGCTAAACATATGAGATATCAATCAATGATCATAAGTAAGAATAAGATAAGTATTAGAATATGTGAAAATGATCATAACATACAATAATCATACCAAATATGTCAATTATCATGAATCATTAATCATTTAATTAATATATATCATAATAAAATTAATAAGTCAACAGTGTGAGAAATCATCAATAATAAATCATGGTCCATGATAATGTGTTGTAAACATAATATATAAGTTTTTAGAATTAAAAAAGTTTAAAAATAATTCCTTTAGTCAAGGATAATTATAAATACTATCATAACAGATTGGTTTCACTCCCCATTCCATCATATCCTTATTCAAGGTTCCTTAGAAAGACTATCAGTGTCGACAATGTCCCTTAATAAACTCGCTTCACTCCCCATTCACGTTATTACTACCAAACAAGATATCCATATTCACCAAATGCATTGGAGAGATATATAATGTAAGGACCACCCACTATATAATTAAAACAATACAAATATATTCACCATGGTCATAACACATTTGTAATTTTACATATACAATTATATATAAAGGGAACACATTTCATAAATATTTCCTCATTTCATCATAGCATAAAACATTTGATATAAATAGGTTTCATAAAAAAATAATTATCATAATCATAAACCATCTTGTGAAAAAATTAGGATAGTATCAGTGGTTTGTATCTCCTTATGGAATAATTATTTTAATAGGTTTAGGATCGAGGAGAACTCATTCCCAATAATATTCACTACGAAAACGAGAATGTAGCATTATAAGGGGGTTTAAAAAGATGAGTATGAAAGTTATCATACACATCCATTTCCACAAGGTGTGAATAAAAGTTTATGATCATATAGGACCATTATGATATTTCCATTATAATTTCTCTCCTTAAAAGAGTTTCAACAACCTGATTAGATTCCTTATAAGCATATGTGACATTAATGTTTTTATGTTCACTAATCTATAGATATTAAGCCACACCAGAAGAATTAAACAAGAATCATTCTTGGACAGAGCCTTAAAAATTCACACCACTATAGTTGCGTCAAATTATATCCATAGGAATCACCAATCATGTTGAAAATCAAATTTGATGGATTTACTCATTTCCAACAATTTGAATTCAAGAGCATAATAATTTCTGATAAAGTTATATAATAATATTTTAACATATACCCTATAGGTGAAGAATATGCCCCCTTAACTTGAGGTTCAAGGTGAGATTGAAGCCTCCCCATCAACACCAACATTCATCCATTATGAAATTGATCGGATCAATTAAAAGGAATTCATGACCAATTTTTTCTTGACCCTATCAGCAACAGTAAATAGACTCAATTTTACAAGGTCCATAAAATTGTTTTTCGTTGAACCTGAATAGATTTTGGTGGAATCCATAACCTCCCTTTCTATGGGAGTGATCCCCTCATGCAAGGAGGGATTTTGGTTTTCAATTGAATGATCATTCCTAGCCTTCTATATCTAAGCACTGGTGGTTGCAGTAACTATGAGTAGCATTCCGTAAACCTATTCACTATATCCCACTTTGATGATGAAAATTTTCATTTCTTTAGATCTATTTATATTCATATTGATCCCAAAATCAATTAGTATGTAGCTCTAGATACTTCTTATAAAATGAAAGATACAAATACATGGTTGATGCTCACGTCATTTTGCAAATAGAGGTGGAATGATAATGCCACGAGAAGACCTACACACTACTACATTCCATGAGTTGGTAGCCTCCCCCTCCATTTCTTCTAGAGCAGGAGCATGGCAGAGGGGTGATAAAAGGACTTCTGAATTTGGGTAGTTATGAGGGAACAATAATAATGACTTCACAATTATACTTTTAAAAATCCTTTGCACTGTACCACCCAAAGGGGTGTGGCTCCAATATAAAACAATCCTTTTCAAACATGAATTTCACACAAATAATTTGTATTGGTGTCCTATAGAAAATGTAATATCTTTTATGGGTGTCCTATTGAAAATACTTTTCACACAAATGATCAACTTTCCCTTTGGTCAAGAGGAGTTTGATGTATCATAGGAGATAAAATCATCTGAACATGAAAAAATAGAAGATCAAAAACATGAGTAGTAATAAAAAATTGGATTTACCTATATCAAACAAATATTTCAAAAGGGTATAATTTATATGAACTATAACTCACACCATTGAGGGTCCAGATTGATCATCTACTATCACTTTACCTTCTCTATACAACGAACAAGTCAGTTCACTTTGTTCTATATTTTCATATTGAGACTACCCTTACTGATGTTTCATGGTATTCCTAGAATCACCAAGTCCTCCTAGGGTTTATTGATGAGAATTATTATTGTACCCTTATCTCATCGAAGAATTCAACCTCTGCGAAACATGATATGTGTCCCCAACACATAACCTCAGAGCACTACGATAATGTAACTGAAGATTCACCATTTGGTTGAAATTGTGAAATTCTATAGGTGGTTACGTATAATATATCTTCATAGTCTTTATGAAAACATATTGGAAATATCCCCTCTTAATTTTGGGTCTTTGACGAAGGAAAATTTATCATGTATTGTGATTATAAGGTGTTCCACCTCCTTGAAAATATGTGTCACTCTTCCTCTTTCTCTTATTGTTAGAGTTTTAACCTGTTATAGTGAAGAAAATGATACTTCCTCTACATGGATTTCCATTAGTGATAGATATTATAAAATGAGTATACGGTTTCATTCCTAACTAAATGATTTTAAAATCCTGAATGATCCGTTGAACAAGTTGTTGGTTTACATGTGGCTCAGGTGGAACCAAATTCTCAAAGACCCCTTTTAGCTAGTTCATACGATGTCTACCCTATGCCATTTTTCTATAAAAAATTTCAGAAGTCTCACTAATTATAAACTTAAGGATTAAAAATTTCTTCTTTTACAACATCATATAAATAAATATTATGATTTCTATAATTAAATAAATTTATTCACATTCAAAACATTTAAGAAAAATTACACTATGCTCTTTGAAATTAAAACCTTTTTCATTTATTTTTGAAAATTCAATAATTTTTCATAAAATAATAAATAATTATGAAAACTAAATGTTTCACTTATAGTGGTAATTCATTTGTATCAATGAATGTCATTATCATCTCATTGTCTAAACCCATTACAATGAGATAACATCCCCTAAAAGTTTCTCAAAACACTTTTTTATCCAAAATCCCTGGTAACTTGAGGGTCCACAAAAATAGGTTAGCTACACATTTTCTATCCTCTACATTTGAAGTCTTGATGATATTAATCCTTTATACCAACCCAAATCAAGGACTAAACTAGATTGAATTTTAAATCTAAGATAAGAAAAACCAATACCATTGTATAATGTAGAAACAAAAAAACAATATCAAATTATAAAGGGGAATTAAAAACCCAAAAAAAACTATAATAATCCACAAAAATTACTCCACATATCCAAACATACACCAATCTAAAAATCACCAATCAATTTCTATGGTATCAGGATGCATCCCTAAAGAAATGAGATATGTTTCCTTTACCAATGTATCGATAAAAAATATCTATATATTAAAAAAAGTTCCCATGTTGGGGGGAAAGTACAAAATATATTGGTTTTACTAAAATTAATTTCTCACTAACACCACTAGGATAGATCATGTTAGCACATAAATGTAAAATAGTTGAAAATAATTTAAATCAGTGTAAATCTATTACAAAAAAAAATTAAAAAAATATAAAATAGTTTTCCATGAAAAGTAACCAATTTTTTTTAAAACATTTCAATGTTTTATTTTTTAATAACCAATTCCATTCCATATACCCCCATACCCAATAATTCTTGAAACCAGTGGAATACCTATACCAAAAGGGGTGATTCATCCTTTCCCCAAGATGTCACTTGGTGAACTATTTTGATATGGGAAATTTTGTACCCTTACCCATACCATTAGGATAGGGAAAACATCATACCCTTATCCACCCATTTGATCATGGATTTTCTATACCCTTATTTGTCCCATTTTGACAGGGAAAACATCATACCATTATCCAATAAAATTAACATGAACACATCCCATCTATTAATTAAAAAACCAAGACAAACCAATCATTTCAATCCATTTTAATACTAATTTTTTAAAGACTTTATATCAAACCATTTCAAGGAATAAAAACCAATATGTATTTATAACATCATTTTCAAATAATAAAACAATGAACATTGTTCAAGAACCAATTTCCACAATTTTCTAAACCATCACTAAAGAGGGGTTGTACCATGATTTTCACATCAATTTCACAATAAATTTAGAGAAATTAATTTTTTTTGAAATCAATATTTCAATTTCAATTAAGTGGAGTTGAGAGTGAAGATACCTACCTTTTAAAGTTAGGTGAAAATGATGAACCACACAAATTATTCAACAAAATAAGTTTGAAACTCGAAAATACCACCTTATATATTATTACCTAACATAAAAAAGAAATATCTCATCATGATTATCATCACAAAACATGAATCTATCCCAAATGTATTATATTCATGAAACCATGAGAGGGAAGAATAAGAAACTAAGGATAAACCCAAAAAGGCACTTACCAAGGAATCAGATATTCAAACTAGAAATATTTTCCAACAGATCACTCCCAAATTAAGAGGATTGGTCTACAAAGCCTTCGGTAAGAGTGGATTTTGAGTTAGGGTCATCATATAAATAAAGAAAATACATTAAGGAGAAAAACTTAGTTTGATCCAAAAATTTCAGATTTACCTCTTAGTCATGTACAGTTAGTGCATGTGATAAGAAAAATCGTGCTCTAACCATGCACAATCCCTATATTGCAAATATCAAGGTAACTCATAAGTGTTTTCATGGTTTAAAAAACATGTTTTCCTAAGGGTTCCCTTACCTAGATCCTACTACCTCACTTTTAATGGTTTTCTATAAAAGTAACATAGTTTCTTCTATTTATGATCAAATCACACACCTCCCAAAAAGACCAAAAATATCGTAATATTATCCACCCTCCCAAACATCACCCAAAAACATTATATACATAAAACACATAAATAAAGAGTTTCATACTTGAAACTTTATGTTCTAAATCCATCATCGTATTTTTATGGTCATCGATACTATGAGTGATATTATCAATATGTTTGTGATTTTTGTCATCCACTTGATCTGAATATAGGATTTCAATGTATTTAGTCACCAAATTTGAAATTTCATTATTTGAGTGGAATAATCATTAATTAATAGTGAGGGAAATGTCCCCTATCTTAACCTTATTTTACCTATATGATTAATTAAAATGATTTGATTTTATATCTCTATTCTTTAGCCATATTAAATTATATTGACACCAGGTCAAGTTATCCTTGAAGTCCAGTAAGTCATCCAGTTTAGAGTGAGCATGGAAATCATCCTGGGAGGGCCCATTATAATTTTTAATTAAGGATTGGTATCGTAACAAAATATTTTAAGCTTCTTTAATGTCATTTTCAATGCTAGAAAAATAATCTTTAATACTTTCCTTAATAATCTTTTTTTGTTCTTCTAAACTTGGTAGAAAGAATCTATAGGGGCATGTCAAGGGGGTCAACTTTTCAAGCACCTACAACAATCATCTTTCCTTAAGGAAAACAATCCACGCTTTTTTGAACTTCAATGTAATGTGTTTGACCTTATTTTACAAGTGGAGATGTCAAAAACTATAGGATGGTGATTATAATAATACTTGGGATGAGTGAGACTTGAAAATTCAATGGAACCATTCTTGTCATCAACCAAAAAATAGAATATTCAAATCCCATTGAGCATATATCTCGTCCTTGTGAAGTCTTCTCCAATAATGAGTAATTTTACAAACATCCATTTATCAATCCAAGAAAAGAATTTCGATGATAAATACCTACTGATATAGGTTCCTATTTATTATCAAGGTCTTATTACACATTAAATGTCACCCAAGACAACCAACATTTGATACATCCTTCATATAATCATGTTCAAAGCCCTCCAAATATCCCTTCTATTGAGGGAATAATTGGATTCATAAACAAAGGATAATGAGAGATCATCATGAAACATTATAAATGAAATTGAGATAGAGTGATGAGTTTTATTGAAGGAGAGTAATTGAATAATATTTTAATTTAATACCCAAATAATTCCACATGGCTTTCATTGAGGTTTTGTAAAACAACAGAGTAGAAAATGGATTCCCATTTGATGTATTTCCAATTTTCAAACATCATTTTTGGCTCACCAAGACCAATGTGCATAGGTTTGTTGGTGACGATGAAATTTTATAGGGTTATGACCAATGATGAGTTAACAATCCCTTATAAGATCCAATAAATGATATTAATTTGGTATGTGTTTTATTAAATCTAGTTTGTGGACCCTCTACTTATGCTAATGGAATTCTGGTCTCCTCTCCCTTCACTTGGATTCTTCTCTTGGAATTCATTCCCCCTAAGAACTCGTAAAACATATCATGAGGTATATTAAAAGTGTAATGAGGGGATTTAGAGTCATCATACAACACCCATCCACTTAGAGGGATGGAATTTTTAATAGAATACCTAAACAACACAATAGTTTCCTTTGGTAGTATCCTCTTAGTATCCTTCCCTGGGTAACCATAATGAAAGGGTCACCCCTCATGAAGTGATAATTGACTTTAATTTTGGGATCCTAAAGTGTTGGAATCTTATTATTGTGTATTATGTTGTGAGTCTCTATATGAGTTTAGAGTAACCTTTTCTTTTAATTTATCTGATATTAGGAGAGTTTTAAATAGATTTCAAGTCCAAAGAGCACTGAGTAACATGTTTAATTGTTTTCTCCTAATTACAATTAAATTTGTTATTTTCAACCATCAGCCCTAAAGAGATGTCATTATATTCATTAAAATTATAATGTTTATCTCTATGTGGATTTTTAGGAGCCTTCTTCCCCAAAGCACATTCCATTGAATTATGTACATAGAGACACATAATGAATCATGACCAATATTTTCTTCGATTTGATTTTGTGCGTCCTGGTTAATATTCGTATTAATATTGGGTGTAGTTTCATTCTCCTAAGGTGGGTATTCAAAAAAAATTAGATCTGGCCTGGATGGAGAGCCACTGTTAGAGTCATGTTTCCTTGATTTGAAAGCCACATGCCCTCAGCTGAAACATCCCACACATGTGGGTATTTCTTGAAAGTAGAGACATGTATATATTCCTTCATATTTCAATTTCCCTAAATACCATTATCCAAAAACAAGGTTATGACATATTGTAGGTTAATTGATTTGGAATCCTACTCCACCTTGAAAATCCCAAAAATGGTATCCAGTTCACTATCTAGACTAATCATCACCTCCTGGGGGGGGGGATTAATTGAAGATGGGGTCTTGTATAGGCTATGAAAAAAATTATAGGTGGAGGGTGGATGAACCTTATCCTTACCTTTTCATTTAGCCTTATAAAAGATAGATCATAATGCCCATTTTTTTTCATAGTCTATTGAATTTGGACTTGTTTCACTTAGATGAAATATGTTTAATGAAATTACAATCCTTTCATAATTTTCGTTTCCTCACATATAATATATCCAAATTAACACTACCATCCCGTATAATGTGACAACCCTCCTCAACCAGCATGGAAACCATATGAACCTCCACTATAACTATTGAATGGTTCCATACCCATGGATTATTAGTTTTTCTATTGAATCTAATCAGGTTTACAACTATTGAAACAATATCCCAGAGGATCCTGGGATTCAGGTATATGTGATTGAGTCTGGATATGTGAATCCATACTTGTGTATGAATATTAATTGAATTTTTTGGATCAAAATTCATATCCCATTGTTGGATACTAAGAATAATAGTCTTTATTATGGTGGAACTGAAACGTTATTCACTCCTCTTGTTCTCATTAAATTAGAAAAATAAATGAAAGTAACCCCTTCCCATGGTAGTCATCGACCAATATTCAAACCCCAATACTGTGATAATTTTATAACAAGATCATTGAATATCCACATATATTATCCTTTTGGAGTCAAGAAGCATGTAATGATGTATTATTTTCAAATATTGATCTTCTCCTCAATAGATATCTAGTTACATGAAACATGTGATACACACAATTTCTTTATGGCTCTTCATTGAGGGGAAACACCGAAATTAGAGAAGGTTATAACTTCTAAATATTTAAAAACCTATAAAAAATTATTCTTAAGTATATACTATTCCAAGGGAACTATTGAATACAAAGGTAACTGTTGTGAGGAACACAAATTTTAATTATATCTTTATTCCCAATAAGGTCAAACTGGATTTCGGCCAGATCTGTTATATTGAAATTTTTATTGTGTAAAATATCATTTTAATTTTGAAATAACTTGTTTTAAATATATAATTTTACAAAATAATAATGAAAAAATATCCATTAATAAAACCATAAAAACTTTTAATTTAAGATTTAAATAATTGAGTGGTAATGATAGAAATAAATTTCATTCATGTTATAATTTTTGAAACAAAGACTATGTTCACCACTTCAGTAAAAAGCCCCTTATTCAGAAAATTACAAGAATATTTAATTTAACCCATTTGGTAAAAACTAAAACATGGGAAAAATTACATTAAAAATTTATTTAATAATATTAAAATACATTCATTAAAGCATTTTAGAAAATATGGGTAGGGAAGAAAAATTATTTCTAACCGAATGAAGGGAAATAAGTTTGGATTTTCTAAAAAAATCTGAGCTATTTTCATTTCCAAAGAGAAAAAATGGTAATAAAACCTAAAAATTACAAATTAAAAAATATAATTAAAACCTTTGTGTGTTTTATCAAATAGGGATCAAATAGTTCCTTAATTGAAATTCAATTATAATTGATACCGATAAAAATGAGATTAGAATTGAAATTTCTTACCTCAAGTCCCATATTACTTCATACGGGTTAAAACCTCTCATATAATAAATATATATTTAATATAATTATATTATAGAAGGGTAAAAATATATATTATATGATATTTTATTTACTTGAAACATAAAATCGGTTATTTATTAGCAATTGTTTACTAAAATAACTATTCCTCTTGATAGTTGCTTCATTTTTCATGCAAGTTTTGTTTCTGTAGTTCTAGTCCTTGTACTTTGATCATGGTTATGTAATATAATTAATTTTACTAGCTTCCTTATTATCATATTTAATCATTATATTAATTTTTATAACTATTAAAATAAAAGTGTGATGGATAATGATTTACATCACTTTGTGGAGATGATAGTTCGTATGTATGTTGGAGTGATGTTTCAAATTTTCATCAGATGGAATGGAATAAAAGTAAATAATAAATAATATTAAAAAGAATATAATAATTTCATAAATATCCTATATATTCTTAAAATTTAATATTATAAACATTATTGTGAAAAGGTGATGAAAACCGAAACACATCGCTTAATGAAGGTGGTGGTCCACACATAAGCATGAGAAATTTTCTTTTCCCATATGATGGAAATGATGTGGATAACTGTTGATCCATCATGATAATAACAATTAGTTATTTCTAAGATTGTAATAGAATAATTTCATAATGGATACCATATATTTTTAGGAGTAATAAAAAGAAATAAAAATTGAAGTTAATCAATTAAGAGTTATAAATCTTTGTTGAGAGAACTCTTTTTGTTTACACCTTAAGACTTGAATGGAAGCTATTTCTATAAGAAAAGAAGCCATAATTATTTATTGATGAATACTTTATTTTATTTTGGTAGGTATTAGTTGATATAGAGGACACATTACTTGTATATAAGAGAGGATGTGTTTCATCTCTTTATAAGGGAGGAAAAACACACTTAAAATTACTTAAAATCTTAAATAATTCACATATCATATTCATGTCAAGTGACAGAATAAAAATTAATTGATTATAGGATTCAAATAAGCTCAAATAGTAACATTTATATATGTTTTGGAAAAATTTTATGCCTCATCTCTTAGTGAAGCCTCTTTAAACCCATTTTATGATTAACCACAAGAATGAATTTTTTTTACAATGATAACATAATTATATAATCAAAATCAAAAGGTTCCCTCTATAAAAATCTATAAACAATAATTATGAATTTAAAAAAGATTTTATCAGATTATATTTTTATTTTTATGATAAATTATATTTAATACAAGAACATAAAATGCAAAAAAAAAACAATTTTTAGAAAAATACCACATTAAAGAGTAAAAATCACTTTACCTTGAAATCAATTAATAATTTGGTTCAAAACAATTACATAGTTAAATAATAAATAATTTAAGTTTTTTTGTATTTTTATTAAGATAAAAATTAATGGAATTTTCCAACAATTTCATTAAATTTATTGACAAAGAAATTGATTTTAATTTAAATAAAATGTTACTTAACTTCACAAAAGTAAATCTTGGTTTCCAAAATCCAAAATATTATTTTAAAATGAATTATTTAACTCCTTAAAAATATTATTTTAACGGAAATCATATAATAGGATAAAGGAATAGTTTATATATATTTTAGTGATTTAACTCATCATTTTAACCTAGTTTCACCTCTTTTACTGAGGTGAAAAAATATTAATGTTGTTACTATTTTTTAAGACATAAAATTTAGTTTAGATTAATAAATTATATTAATTATTCTAATTATAAATTTGGAATAAATTTTAAAAGATTAATTTTTTTAAGAAATTAATTTTTATATAAATTCATAAAACACAATGAAAAACGTTTTTAGAAAAAAAATGTTTTTTATCCCAAAAGTGAACTTATAAAAAAATTAAGTATAAAGATTAATCCTATGAAATTATTTATATTATTTATAAGTAAAGGATACTTATGTTAATTTTGGATAAAATTAAATTCATTATGATACTTTTTCAATGAAAATAAATGGAAATTTAACAGAAATATATATTTTTTCACTCCTTATAGAAAAAAAATATTCTAATAAAATCCAAATATTTCACCCTATGATAATTTTTATATGCTGATATGAAAATTGATATCCATTTTATAAATTATAATAGCTAAAATTAGAAAAAAAATAATTATAATATTCTCTTATTGAAATCTATAAAAATTGTTTTTGAATGAAATTTGTTTTTTACGCTTAAAATAAATTTTATAAAAATTGAGTATATATTAATTGTGAATTAATCGATGAATTAGAAATATATAATCCATTTAAATTTATTTTTCATAATTTGGTTATTCCTATTAAAGCCGCCAATTTTAATGGCTAGGTTATACTAGTCACATTTAAATAAAAATATTTATATCATAGTTCATTAATACTGGATGATGTGTGTAAAAAAATCTATTAGAGAAATCATTTTTACTAAAAGAGAAATATATCATAAAATATTATTGAGTTACATTATACCCCCTTATAATAATTGAACCCTTCAAATTACATAACTATGATAAAAACCTGAGGATACTTATATATCAATACTACACTAGGTTCCCACATGGCATCTTGTAGTTTATGGATGCTCCAAAAAACATTTACAAGATGATTGGTAATTTTCATATAAATATATTTTTATGATCCAAAATCTCTGTTGTTATTGCACACAAGTGAGAACTTTAACCAATGATATGACCTATGAGTTTTGTATAGGTGAAGGATTTGGTATGTACTTCCTTAGGAGCAATAAATATAACACATAATGAACTTGAGAGAGGTTAGATGAATGTTCCAAATGATGACCAATCATCATGACCTAATCTAGAATTTCCAAGGGATCGATATAACTAGGGATAATATTTCTCCTCCTTACAAATTAAAAAAAATATTCCAAGGAGATATTTATATTAATACCATGTAACCAAATTTGAACTCCAGATATAACTTATGATTGTAAGTATAAAATTTTTATCAACATTGAACTATTATTATGTGTTACCCAATGGATATATCATTAACCTCCTTATCATTATATAGAATTTTTTTCGAAATATATATTTCTCTAATGTCATCCTTTTGTGTTGGAGTTGTTAACTTCATACTATTGTGATCTTCATAAGGATCCATATG
Organism: Viscum album; assembly: GCA_963277665.1. Taxonomy (NCBI): domain Eukaryota; kingdom Viridiplantae; phylum Streptophyta; class Magnoliopsida; order Santalales; family Viscaceae; genus Viscum; species Viscum album. The sequence continues at coordinate 1,024,364,945 of OY728147.1, read as the reverse complement.
AATTCTTGAGGGAAAACTATTATTCTATGAAGATTCTGTCAAAGGAAAGTGTTGATCGCAACCACATTTAAAATCCATCGAGAAGTCTATCAACATGTATTCTAGAGTTTTAACAGTAATATTGGATATACCATATATCTAGAGATGATATGGAATACTGAATCTCATCTCTATATCTAATTGTTGATGAACACTTCTCGAGAACATCATGGTAATCCTTATACCCCAATCAGGTAAAATAGAATGTGGTACTCTAAAAATCATTACCACTTCATTAATATATACCCTTATATGTGGACTAAGATATAAATATTATCTCATTTATTTTAAGTGTTTTGAATTTAAAAGGAGGTTAACTACAACATAATTAAAGTTTTGGATTTTAGATGTTATGGGTAGTCTAATATCAAAATATATAGTGATATTTTCCTATTTCTATTTTAGTATGAGTAATGGTTGTAAGGTCCCCTTAGACTTCTATCTATCAGCCATAAATTTTTTACCTACCAAGAACCAAGAAACATATTATGTAATACCTCTCTATATATTATTCTTTAATAAATACTCATTTAGTTATTTATACATCTTTCTACTTCTATGATGGATTTATAATGATAATATATGAGATTAATCCAACTACTCATTCGTTAGATATGGTATTGATGGGGTCATACTTGGTTCTTGAAGAATATAAATCTTTCACAATAATTTCTATTCTTAGGAACAATTATCACTTGATTTTTTACTTCAACATCCCCCTTCTGAACCTATATAATCATCACAGGGATAGATGGTTGAAAATTTATTTGAGAAAAGATATGATCTATGTGACGGCCCAAAACATACCCCTCATGTAATAGTAACATTATGGTTTTATTTACATGTTATCTGAACAAAATTTCAAACTAAAAATACCAAAAATTTCATTTAAATAAAACACCAACGTGTTTACATTACAAAAATATCAGATAAAAACCACACTAACCAAAAATACCTTTTAAAAAACCAATTAGAATTACATGGAGACCACCCAAAACCATGAAAACCCCAAGAAGATAATATGGGTATTTTGGATCTATCACCACAAAAACTAGTAGGACTAGGACCACTGTAACTACACTAATAATTAGTGGAATGACATGAACCATCTTCTTTAATTGTCTTGAATTTGGGACACCCTAATGTATGGTTTTATAAAGTATCAACTCAATCATTTCCTTAGGTGATCGTTGAGTTATAACGTCTATATTTATAGTCGTTGGTATTTTGGTGGATTAATTAAATATATCTAAGTATAATTTAGTATTTCAAAATATTTAAGTTATGAATTGAAATTATAATAAAACATTTTATTATGAACTTTAAAAGGGAAATGGTTTAATATTTTGAACAAAACGTAGTGTGAATTTAAAATGAGGTGAGCATTTTAAACACCATTCAAATATTTCAAATATCTTGTTAATTGTTTCATTATTAATGATTAAACAAGGTCTCTAATAATACAATAATAGTTTTCGTATAGAAATATTAAATTTTAGGTTATAAATCTTTGTTTAATGGGTGGTATGTTTTTTCTGTCTTTAAATTTGGAAACATGTTTATAAATAATTTTAGTAATACCCTTAGTGTAACACGCGAGAGTTTTATGTTATATAAATAATCCAAGGAATCTTTTTCTACACAACACTTTCTTGTCTTGCTTTACACGAAATCGTGACCTTCCTCGATAGCTTGCGTCGTACGCAATACTGAGTTTCACTAAACAACGATATGCTATTAAAATATTATTAAAACTAGCCGTTATAGTAATAACAACTTTTTGAAATTTTATAAATTTTATTTTTCAAAATGGACTTCATTTTTGGATTTGGAATATCGAAATTAGCCTAGGGTGAAATTTTGGTATTTTTCTGAAAACTTTCAATTTTTGATGAATAGTGAAACCACTAAGTGGTAGTTAAAAAACTGAAATTTTCATAAAACTTAATTTTACCGCTTCTGTGAGTGGAATTTCGAAAATCCGAGAGACACGGTTAATATCAAGGACTAAAATGTGGTTCAATGAGATGAAAATAATTTTTGGTGAATAGTAACTTTTTACTTTTTTTTACCATTGTAAAAATTAAATAGGGTAATTAAGGGTAAAGATGATATTATTATTACCCTAACACATGTTCTAATTCTATTGGATTAGTGTAATTCTACCAAAAACAAACTTAGGAATAAAATATGACCATCTAGGCCCACTTGGATTAGATTAGGACATTTATTATTAATTTATTTAAAGAAGGGTTAAATTAGATAAAATCAAAGTTTAATAAGTAAATAATTTTTAATATGTTGTTATACATAAGATAAATTAGACTATAAATATTCATTAGAAAGCTAAGAATATTTACTACATAATGGTATTTTATTTATAATTTTTAGAAATTAAATAAATTAATTTATTTATGACACAACGATGATGCAGTAATTACTCTTTTAAGGAAATGTTAACACAATTGATGTTATAAATACTCAAATAAATGTAATTTGAGACTTTTTATGAATTAGACTAATTTTCTAGGTTACTATGATATATTAGGGTTGATTTAATCAAATTGGTTTGAACATATAATTCTGTTATGACTTTCACAAAAATCATATATCAAATAGTGTCAAAATTGACACAAAATAGTTTTTAAAACAAATATTATATTAGTAATTGTTATTTTATTCCTAAAAATATAAGGTTCGGCCAAATGTCTTAGATAAAGATATAGATATTAATAATAAACAACTTGGGGTTCGTTTGGCATGTTATAGTAAGTTTATTAACCATATAGTGTAAGAAAACAAAAAGTCACAGTAAAAGTAAAATTATTTAACTTAGAGTTAAATCTAATTGATAAGGTTAAAATAATTACTTAAATTTGTCTAAATCCTATTGGTTGATATTATTTCGACCCATCCCCACTTTACCATCGAAATAAGACCCTTTGGAACCATTATAAACCGATTTTGACTTTAATATAAAATAATATTTTGAGATATTTCTAAGGTGCCCCTCTCCTCCCTTATAAAAGAGAACCTCCTCCCCCTTCTCCTCACACCAATTTGAGCACAAAAGCTCGGCCAACCCCTGCCAAAATCCCTTCTCCACTTCCTTATAATAATCTTAGAGGTCCTGGTCTTCTTAAAAGACCAATCTTAGTTCCCTAAGTGGAGGATTCAAAGAGGCGTTTCAAAGAAGAGGTAATATCCATTACCGATCTTTTCAATTTATTTCTTCTTCAAATTATTCTTCTTTAGTTGTTTAATGATAAAGTAATAACATAAGTATTAATTACATACTGATATGTTATTATAAATATGAAACAACCCTAATTCACCTTCTATCCATCCTACGGAAAAATGAAAGCACCGCGCGTGCGTACGTACGGAATACCGTCTCCACGCCGTGGTGTAATCTATTTTCCACCATCACCTTACAAGGATGGGTATAATGGTGTAATGAGTAACTATATATGATTATAATAAAGTTATATTGATACTGAAATAGTATAAATACACTTAAATACAATTCCACGATCATGGGAACAATATCATCGCTCGTGCGTACGTACGGAATACCGTCTCCACGATGTGATGCGACTCATTCAACATGATCATCATTACATAGTAATTATATAAATTGAATACCATTCTGGATATAAGGTATCTATAACCTTAAAAGAAGAATAAGAATTTATTCGGCAAAACACGCATAAGAACCAAAGGCAATAAAGACCCGAGTAACAAGTAACAATGAAATATTACTAATAAGAAGCTAAGAATATGACAATATATGATATCATATCAATATGTATGATTCTGTAATAAGTCAATAACATTATGTAAACCATTATAAAGGAGCTTCGGACACGTACAAAGCAAATAGGACCTAATTTAAGGGAAATATCACAATCTAATTTTATCCGAGATTGTTTATACTTTGGTATTTACTGGGATGTATTTTATCATCCACATCCATGTTTCCTCAATATGTAATATTTATATCCTTCAACAATAGTTTATATCAAATTTTACCCTTCGGTGAGATTTTAGTAAAAGAAATGAAATGAATCTTTTGGCGTTTTTCGTACGAGGTACTTTTTGACTTTTCCGACAAAAGTACGAGAAGAATGTTTTTTTAACTTATACAGCATGAATGGATTTTTAAAACATTATTTCCAAGAGGCTTCCTTTACAAGTTTTCATGTTTATTTTTAATCAACTTCTTTTATTTTAAAGTCGTATGACATGTTATGAAAGGGAAAATGTTTTTGAAGAAGAAAGGATATTTTCCTCAAGAATGGAGTTCAAATGTTTTATCAAAATTATTTTCCATCTAAGATAATATAGGGTTCTATTTTTATCCTATTATTACATTGATTTGATTATGTTTTGAGGGAATTATTTTTATGAAGTCATTTACCTTATATGATTTGTTTTATGATGTCATGATGTTTCAAGAATCCCATTTTTGTTACATGTGTTATGCGATGATGTATGATTTATGATTATGTGGAACACATAAGAAAGGATTCATTATAAGATGGGTGGGACCTATATCTCCGTCCAATGCATTGGGTAAAGATTTTATATCTCATGAGATAGACATGGTTGGAATGGTAGGTTATACCGTTTCAGTGAAACAGGACTGAAACGAGGGTGACTCGGTTTAGAAAGGGACTCTGTCCACTAATATAGACTTGGAAATGAGTCTTGACTAACAAGAAATGATTCTCTATGATTATGTGTGAATGCCACAAAGTTTCATGTTTTAAGTTATGATTACTATGATTACATTTCACTGCCATGATTTATCCCATGTTATGAAATTATGATCTCTTTTGCAGGTTAAGATTTCCAAAAGTTATGTGCTTATGTATATGATGTGATTGATAATTCTTTTGTTTACCCTTACTGAACATTTGAGCTCACCCTTTTGTACGTTTTCCTTCCCCAGGTCAGGAAGAAGGTTATTAAGTAAGATATTTCAAAAGGGACTATAGATATGATGAAATAAATGGGAGACATTGTAGACGCTTTATGAACCAGTTGTTTATGTTTCCCAGTTTCTAAAGACACTATACCTATACGGTCCTTTCGTGGTTTTGTTATATGTTGTAATAAGTATGCTTCAATTTTGAAGTATTAACAATGTATGTAAAGTATGGGTCGTTATAGTTGGTATTCGAGGAAAGGTATAATCAACATTTGGAAACTAGGATGCGAAAACCTTAGTAAGAACCCTAAGGATAAGTCTAAGCATAGAACACAATCTTAGTGTTTTAGAAATGTACATGAATAACCTAGGATAAGACCTTAATTGTGAAAATTTTATTCTTGAATTATGTGGTTTTCCAATTATAATTAGTGTTGCTCACACTATTCTTCTTGGTTTTAGTCAATGTCTGGAACCCGAAGGAATCGTGTTAATGCGGAATGCGATGGGAAATGCAATGATTGTCCCCCCTGAGCAACCAAACGATATGGGAGCTGGAATGAAAAATCTTGTAGCCATGCTCACACAACTTTCTCAATCTATGAATCATACAAGGCTTCCAAACGAGCAAAGGAAGGAGCAACATTCTGTTGAATCCTTCATGAGGCAGCGTCCACCTTCTTTTAGAGGGTCTACTGATCCATTAGTTACTGAACAATGGATTAGTACTACTGAAAAGATATTTTCAGTTCTTCAATGTTTTGAACATGATAAATTCATCCTAGCAGTGTATCGTTTGGAAGGAGATGCTGATCAATGGTGGAATCTTATTAAGAATACGAGGCAAAGGGATGAAATTGAGTCCATGGAATGGGACGTGTTCAAGAACTTATTTTTCAATAAGTACTTCCCTCTTATTCTCCGAACAAAGATGGAGAAAGAGTTTCTTGAACTGAAGCAAAGGGATGATGAATCTGTTGGTACCTATGAAGAAAATTTTACAAGACTTGCAAGGTACACTTCTGGTATTATTATCCAACCTGAGAGTAAGATCGATCGATTCTTTAGTGGCTTAAAACCAAGTCTTCGAAGGGCGTTATCCATTAGGGACTTCAATAGCTACGAGGAAATCGTTCGATGTGCTCTCAAAGTCGAGATGGAGATTGGAGTAACCCATCAGTCATATGGGTTAGATAAAAAGAGGAAAATGGAATTCAAAGGAAAATCTAAAGAGCACACTGAAAAGAAGATGAGCTTTCTCTTATGCTCAATGTGTGGAAAGAAACATGGATGGAGTTGTCTTAAAAGGACAAGTAAATGTTTCAAATGTGGAAAGGAAGGTCATCGGGCATTTGAATGCCGCGATAATGGGAAGAAGATGTCTAATGATGCAAACAAAGGAAGGGATACACAGAATGAACCTACTACACTTCAATGTTTCAAGTGCAAGGAGATGGGGAATTATGCCAATCAATGCCCAAATCCAAGGGTTGATGATGATGGTCGACGTCAACAAACACTTAAGGCTAAAGGCAAAGGAAAGTCACATGCAATTTCTATCAGCAATGTGGAGTACGATAACGAAGTGGTGAAAGGTACACTTACCATCCACTCTAATGTAGCAAATGTTTTATTTGATTCTGGATCCACCCACTCTTTTATTTCTGAAGAATTTTCTAAGGGTATCACCGTATTACCTCAACAATTAGATGTTGAGTTAGCTGTGACAACACCTAATGGCACATCAATCACATCAAAAGTTTATAATTCTTCTCCAATTGACGTTTGTGGGAAAGTGCTTCCTGCAAATCTTGTGATCCTTCCTTTAGTGGAATTCGATGTGATTCTTGGCATGGATTGGATTTCTTTTTACGGAGCTCATATCAATTTCCAAAGAAGGGAAGTCACATTTCATATTCAAGGTCAATCTATGATCGTATATCAATTCAAGGATGAACATAACCTTCCAGTGGAAATTTCTTCCATTTTATGGGTATTGATTCCACTAAATGAAGGTTAATTATCTCAAATGGTTGGTGAGAAACTCGCGATTAAGAATATGCCCATCGTATGGGAGTTTTATGATGTCTTTCCGGAGGAATTACCGGGTCTTCCACCAAATCGTGAAGTTGAGTTTTCAATAGAACTCGTACCAGGTGATTTTCCTATTTCAAAGACACCTTATAGAATGGCCCCAATTGTGTTGCAGGAATTGAAGAAGAAACTCCAAGAGAATCTTGATAAGGGATTCATACCCCCTAGTGCGTCACCTTAGGGAGCACCTATTCTATTTGTTAGAAGAAAGATGGATCAATGAGACTCTGCATTGATTATCGAGAACTTAACAAGATCACTATCAAGAACAAATATCCTCTCCCACGCATTGATGACTTATTTGACCAACTATGCGGAGCTCAATACTTTTCCAAGATTGATCTTCGTTCAGGGTATCATCAATTAAGGGTCAAAAGGGAGGATATACCAAAGACGGCTTTCCGTACAAGGTATGGACACTATGAATTTATAGTGATGCCATTTGGTCTTACTAATGCCCCTGCTATCTTCATGGATCTAATGAATAGTGTCTTTAGAGACTATCTTGATCAAATTTTGGTAGTCTTTATAGATGATATTCTTGTCTATTCAAAGAGAAAGGAAGAGCATGAAGATCACTTGAGAATTATATTGAAGACCCTGAGAAAGGAGAAGATTTATGCCAAATTTACCAAGTGTGAATTTTGGCTTCAAATAATTGCATTTTTGGGTCACATAATCTCAAAAGAGGGGATATCTGGGGATCCAGCAAAAACAGAGGTTATCGAAAGATGGTCGAGACCAACAACAGTAACTGAGATCCAAAGTTTTCTTGGTTTGGCTGGATATTATCGAAGTTTTGTAAAAGATTTTTCACGATTATCTAATCCACTCACCAAGTTGACTCAGAAAAGAGTTAAGTTTGTTTAGACAGAGGAATGTGAAGAGAATTTCAAGGAGTTGAAAAGAAGGTTATCCAGTGCACCTGTGCTCACACTGCCTTGTAGTGGAGAAAGGTTTGTGATCTACAGTGATGCATCCAAGAAAGGATTGGGGTGTGTTCATATTCAAAATGATTTGGTGATAGCTTATTCCTCACGATAGTTGAAAATCCATGAGCAAAATTACCCAACACATGATTTGGAGTTAGCTGCAGTAATCTTTGCATTAAATATTTGGAGGCATTATCTTTATGGTGAGAGGTGTGATATTTATACTGATCATAAAAGTTTAAAGTATATTTTCACACAAAAGGATCTGAATATGTGTCAAAGAAGATGGTGGGAGCTGATTAAGGATTATGACTGCTCGATCCATTACCACCCTGGGAAAGCAAACAAGGTGTAAGATGCATTAAGTCGACAAGACCATGCTAGTTTATCCATGATGAGGATCACAAAAGATCCAATATTTATGGATTTACAAAGGATGGATCTTGGAATTATAATGGAAGGGAAAAAATCTTATCTTTCTCAAATGAATGTTCAACCATCTATACATGTGAAGATTAAAGAGGCACAGAAAGAAGATGTTGAGTTACAAAAGAAGGTGAGAAATGTTCCAGAGTTCAACCTTGATTGTGATGGGATAAGAAAGTTCAGGAATGGGGTTTGTGTTCCTCCCATCCCCGAATTAATGAAGGAGCTGCTGGATGAGGCTCATAGTTCTTAATTCCGTATTCATCCTGGAAGCACGAAGATGTATAAGGACCTAAAAGAGTACTTCTGGTGGGATGGAATGAAAAGAGATGTTGCTGAATATGTCTCTCGATGCTTGGTTTGTCAACAAGTTAAAGATGAGAGACAGAAGTCTAAGGGGATGTTACAACCATTACCCATACCCGAATGGAAATGGGAAAACATCACTATGGACTTTGTCACAGGACTTACTAAAACATCCAAAGGCAATAATGCTATCAGGGTCATAGTTGATTGTCTTACAAAGTCTGCACACTTCATTGCTATTAGAGAGGATTTCCCTCTAGATCAGCTTGCCAGGATATATGTAAAGGAAGTGGTAAGATTGCATGGAGTACCACTTTATATTATATCTGATCAGGATCCGAGATTTACCTCAAAGTTCTGGCGAAGTCTTCAGCATACTCTGGATACAGAGTTGAGTTTCAGCACTGCTTATCATCCTCAGACAGACGGTCAGTCTGAGTGAACAATTCAAACCCTAGAAGATATGTTTAGAGCTTGCTCTATGGATTTCAAAGGAGGTTGGGATCAACACCTACCTTTGGTAGAATTTTCTCATAATAATATCTTTCACTACAGTATTGAGATGGATCCTTATGAAGCTCTCTATGGAAAGAAATGCAGGACTCCAACTTGCTGGGATGAAGTTGGGGAAAGAAAGCTATTAAGACCTGATCTCGTTGATGAAATGGCAGAAAAGGTCAGATCTATTCCACAACACATAAGAGCAGCTCAGAGTCGACAGAAAATTTATGCCGACAACCGAAGAAAAAACCTAGAGTTTGAAGTGGGTGATAAAGTGTTCTTACGAATATCTCCCTGGAAGAGGGTTATGAGATTTGGAAAGAAGGGGAAGTGGAGCCCTAGATATTTCGGTCCTTTCGAAATACGGGATCGTGTTTGAAAGGTAGCTTACCGATTGGCACTTCCACCGAATCTCTCTCAAGTTCACAATGTGTTCCATGTATCTCTCCTGAGAAAGTACATACCTGATCCTTCACATGTACTCAGCTCAGAAGTTATACCACTGGAGCAAGATCTTTCTTATGAAGAACAACCGATAGAGATTCTGGATCGTAGCGAAAAAGACCTACGAAACAATACCACTCGATTGGTGAAAGTTTTATGGAGTAACCAACAACTTGAAGAAGCTACATGGGAGCTTGAGGATATGATGAGGGAGAAGTATCCTCATCTGTTTGTTACAAAGTGACGAATTTCGAGGGAGAAAATTTTTTAAGGGGGGTAGAATGTAACACCTGAGACTTTTATGTTATATAAATCATCCAAGGAATCTTTTTCTACACAACACTTTCTTGTCTTGCTTTACATGAAATCATGACCTTCTTCGATAGCTTGCGTCGTATGCAATACTGAGTTTCACTAAACAACGATATGCTATTAAAATATTATTAAAACTAGCCGTTATAGTAATAACCAATTTTTGAAATTTTATAAATTTTATTTTTCAAAATGGACTTCATTTTTTGATTCGGAATATCGAAATTAGCCTAGGGTGAAATTTTGATATTTTTCTGAAAACATTCAATTTTTGATGAATAGTGAAACCACTAAGTGGTACTTAAAAAACTGAATTTTCATGAAACATAAATTTACCGCTTCTGTGAGTGGAATTTCGAAAATCCAAGAGACACGGTTAATATCAAGGACTAAAATGTGGTTCAATGAGATGAAAATAATTTTTGGTGAATAGTAACTTTTTACTTTTTTTTACCACGGTAAAAAGTAAATAGGGTAATTAAGGGTAAAGATGATATTATTATTACCCTAACACATGTTCTAATTCTATTGGATAAGTGTAATTCGACCAAAAACAAACTTAGGAATAAAATATGACCATCTAGGCCCACTTGGATTAGATTAGGACATTTATTATTAATTTATTTAAAGAAGGGTTAAAATAGTTAAAATCAAAGTTTAATAAGTAAATAATTTTTAATATGGGGTTATACATAAGATAAATTCGACTATAAATATTCATTAGAAAGCTAAAAAAGATTTCCTACATAATGGTATTTTATTTAAAATTTTTAGACATTAAATAAATTAATTTATGTATGACACAATGATGATGCAGTAATTACCCTTTTAAGGAAATGTTAACATAATTGATGTTTTAAATGCTCAAATAAATGTAATTTGAGACTTTTTATGAATTACACTAATTTTCTAGGTTACTAGGATATATTATTGTTGATTTATTCAACTTGGTTCGAACATATAATTCTGTTATGACTTTCACAAAAATCATATATCAAATAGTGTCAAAATTGACACAAAATAGTTTTTAAATCAAATATTATATTATTAATTGTTATTTTATTCCTAAAAATCTAAGGTTTGGTCAAATGACTTAGATAAGGATATATATATTAATAATAAACAACTTAGGGTTCGTTTGGCATGTTATAGTAAGTGTATTAACCATATAGTGTAAGAAAACAAAAAGTCACGGTAAAAGTTAAATTATTTAGGTTAGAGTTAAATCTAATTGATAAGGTTAAAATAATTACCTAAACATGTCTAAATCCTATTGTTTGATAGGAGTTAGACCCATACCCACTTTACCTTCGAAATAAGACCCTTTGGAAGCATTATAAACCGATTTTGACTTTAATATAAAATAATATTTTGAGATATTCCTAAGGTGCCCCTCTCCTCCCTTATAAAAGGGCACCTCCTCCCCCTTCTCCTCACACCAATTTGAGCACTCAAGTTCGGCCGACCCCTGACAAAATCCCTTCTCCACTTCCCTAGAATAATCCTATAGGTCCTGGTCTTCTTAAAGGACCAATCTTAGTTCCCTAAGTGGAGGATTCAAAGAGGCGTTTCAAAGAAGAGGTAATATCCATTACTGATCTTTTCAATTTCTTTCTTCTTCAACTTCTTCTTCTTTAGTTGTTTCATGATAAATTAATAACATCAGTATTACTTACATACTGATATGTTATTATAAATATGAAACAACCCTAATTCACCTTCTATTCATCCTACAGAAAAATGAAATCACCGCGCGTGCGTACGTAAAGAATACCGTCTCCACGCCGTGCTGTAATCTATTTTCCACCATCACCTTACATGGATGGGTATAATGGTTTAATGAGTAACTATATATGATTATTATAAAGTTATATTGATACTGAAATAGGATAAATACACTTAAATAAAATTCCACGATCATGGGAACAATATCATCGCTCGTGCGTACGTACGGAATACCGTCTCCACGATGTGATGCGACTCGTTATACATGATCATCATTACATAGTAATTATATAAATTGAATACCATTCTGGGTATAAGGTATCTATAACCTTAAAAGAAGAATAAGAATTTATTCGGCAAAACACGCATAAGAACCAAAGGCAATAAAGACCCGAGTAATAAGTAACAATGAAATATTACTAATAAGAAGCTAAGAATATGAACATATATGATATCATATCAATATGTATGATTCTAGAATAAGTCAATAACATTATTTAAACCATTATACAGGAGCTTCGGACACGTACAAAGAAAATAGGACCTAAGGTAAGGGAAATATCACAATCTCATTTTTATCCGAGATTGTTTATACTTTGGTATTTACTGGGATGTATTTTATCATCCACATCCATGTTTCCTCAATATGTAATATTTATATCCTTCTAAAATAGTTTATATCAAATTTTACCCTTCGGTGAGATTTTAGTAAAAGATATGAAAGGAATCTTTTGGCATTTTTCTTACGAGGTACTTTTTGAATTTTCCAACAAAAGTACGAGAAGAATGTTTTTTTAACTTATACTGCATGAATGGATTTTTAAAACATTATTTCCAAGAGGATTACTTTAAAAGTTTTCTAGTTTATTTTTAATCAACTTCTTTTATTTTAAAGTCGTATGAAATGTTATGAAAGGAAAAATGTTTTTGAAGAAGAAAGGATATTTTCCTCAATAATGGAGTTCAAATGTTTTATCAAAATTATTTTCCATCTAAGATAATATAGGGTTCTGTTTTTATCCTATTATTACATTGATTTGATTATGTGTTGAGGGAATTATTTTTATGAAGTCATTTACCTTATATGATTTGTTTTATAATGTCATGATGTTTCAAGAATCACATTTTTGTTACATGTGTTATGCGATGATGTATGATTTATGATTATGTGGCACACATAAGAAATGATTCATTATAAGATTGGTGGGACCTATATCTCCCTCCAATGAATTGGGTAAAGATTTTATATCTCATGAGATAGACATGGCTGAAACGGTAGGTTATACCGGTTCATTGAAACAGGACTGAAACGAGGGTGACTCGGTTCAGAAAGGGACTTTGTCCACTAAGATAGTCTTGGAAATGAGTCTTGACTAACAAGAAATGATTCTCTATGATTATGTGTGAATGCCACAAAGGTTCATGTTTTATGTTATGATTACTGTGATTACATTTCACTGCCATGATTTATCCCATGTTATGAAATTATGATCTCTTTTGCAGGTTAAGATTTCCCAAAGTTATGTGCTTATGTATAGGATGTGATTGATATTTCTTTTGTTTACCCTTACTGAGCATTTGAGCTCACCCTTTTGTATGTTTTCCTTCCCCAGGTCAGGAAGAATGTTATTAAGTAAGATATGCCAAATGGGACTATAGATATGATGAAATAAATGGGAGACAGTGTAGACGCTTTATGAACCAATTTTTTATGTTTCCCAGTTTCTAAAGACACTATACCTATACGGTCCTTTCGTGGTTTTGTTATATTTTGTAATAAGTATGCTTAAATTTTGAAGTATTAACAATGTATGTAAAGTATGGGTCGTTATACTTAGTCATGGAATGGTATAATTTAATTAGTGTACCTTAATCATTTAATGTTTAAAATGAAAATCAGGTTTTATTAAATGTAAGACATTCTCTTTATAGTTAAAATGAATATTTTTTTCTAGGATTTTGTGGTTAATTTTGTGAGTTGGCAGTTTATAAAAAACCCCACAAGGGATATCCCTCTAGCCGGGCGAAGGGAAGCATCACACGCTAGGCGGTTGAGCCTAGCCCTCAGACTCAGCACATGCTGGCTTGTGGGAGAGTGTATGGGCGCACTTGAAGCACGCACAAGGGAACTTGAGGGGCCATTGTGTGTGGTAGAATATCGGCATGGGTGGGCGCAGTAGTGAGCCCACATAACCTGGTATGGAGCGACACCAAGAGGGGTGGGGGGAAGTGTAATATGGAATAAGGATGATATCTCAAGGCATATAAAGAGCTATTAAACTTCCCTTCAATTCGACGTGGGACAATAATTTTACAGCTAAATGAGATCCAGGTTGTTGGATCGCATCGCGCGTGATATGGGCCTTTTATTTCGATCTGGCACTCGATCATCAGCAGCCACGGAATCCCCCACATTTTTTATGCTGTCCAATCCAACCTAGATATAATCGTGACCATTTGAGTATTTTTAAAACACCGCGTTGATCTAAGCTATCTGATCAAATCTTAATCTAATCGAAGTTGTCTGTCCCTTATTAAAATCTGCAGCTTCTCCTCGACTACTGCATCAATATCCATTTTATCTCCACCATCCATTTGTTTTCTGGATTTCCTCTCCCGTGTGGTCTTCTTATTCTTCTCCCACCTACGCCAGACATGTAACCCTACTCCTCCTTCCCCTTATTTTTCCAAACCGTTCATTTCTCCCATCACCATCTGAGGCCCCTCCTCCCACGCTTTTTCCATGAAGACTAAATCCCCAAGAATTTTTACAAACTAAATCATCCTAGTATTTTCCAATTGTAGCATTAACAATACATTATATTTTATACCATTTATGAACAATCCGTTGCACCCCAAGAACCCCTCAGTTCTTTCCCCACTGAAGCTTCTAGAAATCCTCCTTCGACGAAATCCCCGAGCCTCTCCTCCTCCTAAAACTAAGGTAAGAGAATGAGTTGTCTTACATGGTTCCAATGAAATTATAAACATATATATATATGTATTGTCATAAAAATATGTATATTACCTTATGGTTTAGTTAAGATTTACTCTTATACCTATCCTAGTTCTCCTTGTTTTTTGAGTTCAAATAGTTTTATGAATGTATGGGATTTATACTACCTTGCTCATTGTGTTGAAGTTTATATATTTATATATATACACTCTTATATATATATATATACATATTTTTGGTTGGGATAAAAACCTCTTACCTAATTCCAGGACTTCTGGAATTTGGGTTATGTAGTATTTTTAAAAATGAAAGACAATTTATCTCATGGAAGACTCATTTACATACCTTATATATATTCAGTTACATAGATATACATATATATACACACAAAACCATACAGTTTTATAAAAATCATTATTATATGTAGATTTAAGACTTTTAAACACTGATTTTCAAGCTAAATTAGAGATTTAAAACATAAGGAATTATGTGTTGTACAAAACTATTATATATATTTGAATATTGTATAAATGGTTGAATATAATTCTATTGTTTTTATTAAATCACCATATGGACCAATTTTATGTCTCTCAACATTGGACAAGAACGATTTATTTTCATTTTTGATAAACATGTATGTGTCTATAGATTTCGGTTTAAGACCCTTAGGTATACCCAATTATTTATATACGTTTTATGTGTGATCGATTTTACATTTATATAAATTTGTTTGACAAATAATAATTTAAAACTTTCATATTAGGATTTAAATTTTAGGGGAATTTTATTAATTAATGTCACTAAAATACTAATTTCTTATGGGTGTCAATAGATTTTTGGCTTAATCTCTTTAATACATAATCTGTATTCAGATATGTGAATATATGTGTATGCAAATAAACATTGATCCTCAATTTTACATATAATTTTCCAAGGTTTACTAAGAAAGAATAAAACACGTGTTTTCAAAATATGTTTTTTTTAAAACTCTTTATATACCACATTTTTTTTGACCAATTTCCACAACACGAAAACATAATTGTGAATATTCCAAATATTATACTTGTGACATGTTTAGTAACTGTGGAGAGTTCATGAGTATAATATTTGGGGTTTGAATCTTTTAATTTATTATGTATGAATTAATTAATTATATATATATATATATATATATATATATGTATTAAATGGTGTTAGTTATGGTTGAATCTCATGACTTCCATTTTTAGAATTATGTATACCCTTGTGGGGTGTTATACCAAAGCACTTGAGTAATAAATGTATGAGAATCTATCAGTTTAATACCCCACCTAAAATATTTGCTTTAACTTTTTAATTGATTATGTATCCAGGTGAAATTACAATATGTATTGATCAATAATGTCTTAGATTTTTAGGGTTATCATTTTATGTAACAAAACATGTATTTCTTTTTCTGCATTAGTTGTCATCATATATTCCATAATCTGCTTATCATACTCACTAGTCAATGACATAGCCATGATGTTGATAGTTTTATAATTAATACTTATATGCCAAATTCAATATATATATTAAAATAAAAATTAATGTACTGAGAAATCATATGAACATTTATGGAATTTTGAATTAAATTATTCAATGTGGTATTAGACACCTAGAATAATATACAGTGAGAAAATTAAATATTCAAATTGGTATGGGACATTTTTAATTGACGAACCTTTTTTCATATGAGGAATGCAATAGTCTTAGTATAAAGGGTTTAGGACTGGTTAATGAAATCCACTCAATGCATCGATAGTTCTTAGGAGACAATCAGGTCATGTCTTGAGGCTATCAAATTTTTAGGTCTTGACACGAGGTCTTTACAGGGTCTGATATTATATGTTCTCTTGTGATGTTTATTATAATTAATTAACCAAGTGGATTTTCAACTAGTAGAATATCCATGGTTAAGATCCAATACTTATTAATCTAAAATATAATTCCTATAATTGAATCATGTTCCATTGTAATTTTGATAGTATGCTTTAAATTGCACACTTTTATTTCCTAGAAAATTGTTATGATACGTTACATGTGTGACAACATTTCTTTAGAAAAATGTTTTATGGAATGTTTTAAAGAATGTTTTCAAATGTTATAATTGGTATAATGTGTTTTTTTAAAACCCCTTAATGGGCATTCATATGCTCACCCAATGTTTTTGACATAAAGTTTTTTGGTATCAGTCTTTATCTGGAGATGCAAGTTAGAAGAGGCTGGTATTCTATAACCTAAACGGAATTGATCGTCTGTATGGGACATGATGTGTAAAATTTCAGTGCATGTTTTGTTAAAAATTTACACATCATGATTCAAGGCAATAGATCTAGGTATTCTGGAGTCAGGCTATCACAGTTGGTATCATAGGATTTAGTTTAGATAAATTTGGAGAACTACAATTGAACAAAGAAAAAAATTACTTAAGCATTACTTAGTATGCTGTTTTTGCAATTTTCTGATGGGAAATGGAAATACCAATATTTTTTCTCTTCCTATTAAGGCCATAAAAACCATTATTTCCATATCCACCCATAATAACGTTGTAAACTACACCCTTATCCATATGACAAGAAAACACCTCTAAGACGTTTCCAACTCTCCTCGTGTACTTAAAATCCATAGAGGAGTGGTTTTGGACTACCTAATTATGAATCAAACCCAATTTACATCCTACACATGTCAGGGAAAGTACTACGAGGGAATTTTTAGATGCTTCACCACAGTGGGAGGAATATGTTACCTTATATATTTCCAAGAAGCTATTGCAGTGTGAGACCTCCGTGCAACATATATGTGCCAAGTCTTGTCATATGGACATTATGGTCAAGTAATGGACTTTAAAATCCTTGAATTTTAATCCTCCCATTTTGTGTACAAACATCAAGTACATACTAATGTATCTCAACTATACACCCCTCATGTCACACTCTCGAGACACCATAAGTGCACCTATGATATTGAACCAGACTGCTTGGGTTGTATTTAGTTCAGGGAGATTTAGAGTTTTTAAATTGTTTTGGGGATTCATGTAACTGGGAACTGGGGAAACCATTAGTTCTGGATGTAGTGTACCAGTTGTTTCATGAAAATACAATTTGTTGATTATTCTTTCTTCTACCTTTTCTGTGTTTGTGTTTCACTGAATGAACTTTCATGAATAATTCCTATTTTCAGATGGAAGGACAGACCCATATCTTATCTCTTCCCATTGAGGTACTAGAGGACATTATGGTCAGAACCTATATAGAAGAGTAACTTCCCATCACAAACCTACGAAGAATGTGCAAACATCCTTACGGGATATCGAATAGTCCGAACATTCTCCGCTCATTCCAAGGGAATGACTACATCTACCACCGTATAACCATTACCAAACTTACTGAGTATAGGAGAAGGGGAATGTACCATGAAGGTATTTGCCTATGCTTCACACTTTCCCGAAACATCACAACCAGGGTAGGTTTTCAAGAGACTGCCTTGGAAGGGAATCTCCATGCAACCTACATCCACCAAATCATAAGCTTTAGTTTATATGACCACGTCTATGACCTTGACATCCTCAGACAAGAGATGGAACAATGGGTCCATAGAGAGTTTCTCCATTCAGGCATCTCTGAACACTCTACCATTTGAGCCTCCCTCTAGAATCCCGAGTGTACACTGCATGATTTTAACCTATTCTGGTCAAGGTCTGTATAGGAAATATATGTAGTAGAATTGAACACCAACTTGGGTATTCAGCTTGCCCACCTGAGGATACTCTATGATAAAGTATGTAGTGAAGAATGCCTGGGAGTTCCTTTTTAGTTGGGTTGTATGAAATGAATTATGAGGATGAAATTATTTGTAGAGGAGAATAATATGATTCCCCAAAACTTATCTCTCATGTAACAGTAGCTATATGGTTCTATTTACATGTTATCTGAACAAATTGGCCAACAATAAATACCAGACATTTATTTTAAATAAAACACCGATGTGTTTACATTACAACATGGTCAAAGAGAAACCATACTAACCAAAAATACCTATTAAAAGACCTATTAGAATTACAGAGAGACCACCCAAAACAAAGAAAACCCAAAGAAGATAATATGGGTATTTTAGTTCTATCTCAGTGAAAATTAATATGGCTAGGGCCACTACAACTACACTAAGAATCAGTGGAATGAGATGCACCATATTTTTTCAATTGTCTTGAATTTGGGACACCCTAATGTATGGTTTTATAAGGCATCAAATCGACTGCTGCCCTGGGTGACATGTTGAGTTCTAATGGCTATAAATGTAGTCGTTGGTCATTTGGTGGATTAATTAAAAACATATAAGTATAATTTAGTTTAAAAAAATATTTAAGTAATGAATTGAAATGATAATAAAACCTCTTATTATGAGATTTAAAAGGGAAATTGATTATCATTTTGAACTACACATAGTGTGATTTTAAAATGTGGTGATGATTTCAAAAACCATTTAAATATATTGTAAATGTTTTCATTCTTAATGTGTAAACAAGGTCTCGGATAATACTACGATAGTTATCATATAGAAATATTAAATTTTAGGTTATAATCTTGTGTTTATAGGGAGGTATTATTTTTTATCTCTGAATCTGGAAACATGTTTATAAATAATTTTAGTGATACTCTTTTTCATGGAAAGGTATAATTTAATTGGTGTACCTTAACCTTTGAAATTTTAAAATGAAAATCCATTTTTATGAAAGGTAAGATATTATCTTAATATTTAAAATAAATATATGTATTTTTTTCTATGATTTTTTAGTTAATTTTGTGAGTTGGATGTTTATAAAAAAACATCCACAAGGGACATACCTCTAGTCGGTCTAAGGGATGTAGCACACACAAGGCGTCCAAGCCTAGCCCTCAGCCTCAGCACAAGCCGGAATGTGGGTGAGTGTGCATGCACACATGAAGCACACACAAGGGAACCCGAGGCGCCACCGTGCGGGGAGGCTCGACGACATGGGTGGGTGCAAAAGCGTGCCCGTAGAACCCAGTACAGGGCGGTACTAGGAGGGGGAAGAAGTAATACGGCATACGACTAAGTGCTCTGGGCTTATAAAGTGCTGCAAAACATCCCACTAATTTGATGTGCGACAAGAATTTTAAGGCTAAATGAGATCCAGGCTGTTGGATTGTGTTGCGTGTGGTCGGGGCCGTCTGTTTCAATCCGGCGCTCGATCCTCATCAGTCGTGGAATCCCCCATGTTTTTTTGTGTCGTATGATACAACATGAATCTAATTTTGACCTCCCAAGTAATTTTAAAATACAGCATTGATCTAATCTGTCTGATCGAATCTCGATCTAAAAAAATCCTTCTATTCTTTTTTAAAATCCACAGTTTCTCCACCACTGCTGGATCAATCTCCATTTAATCCCTGTCGTACGTTCATTTTCCATATTTCTTCTCCCACAAGGTCTTCTTATTATTCTCCCGCCTACGCCAGATTGGTAACCCTACTCCTCTTTTCCTTTATTTTTCCACACCCAGGGTTTCTCCCATCACCATCCAAGGCCCCTCCTTTCACATGTTTTCCATGAAGACCGACCCCCTGGTATTTTTATAAACCAAATAGGCCTAGGTTTTTCCAATATTAGTATTAAAAATTTGGTATATTTTATACAGTTTATAAACAATACATTACACCCCAATAACCCATCAGTTCTTTAACCACTCAAGATTTTAGAAATCCTCCTTTGACGAAATCCTCGAGACTCTTCTCCTCCTCAAATTATGGTAAGGGAATGAGTTTTCTTCCTTTGTTGCATTGAATTTATAAACATATATATTTATTATCATAAAAATATGTATACAACCATAATGTTTTGTAAAGATTTACTATTATACCGATCCTAGGTCTCTTTGTTTTTGATTTCAAATTGTATTAGGAATGTAAGGGATTTATACTTCCTTGCTCATTAGATTGAAGTTTATATATTTATATATGTACACTCTTGTATATATATATATACATCTGTACAATTTGGATAAAACCCTCTTACCCGATTCCAGGACTTCTGGAATTTCGGTTTTGTAGTATTTTTAAATCAGAAAGATAATATATCTCATGAAAAACTTGTTTCCACACCTTATATATATTCAATTACGTATATATATATATATAACCATATAGTTTTATATAAATCATTATTATATCCAGATAAAATACTTTTAAACATAGAGTTTCATGCTTAAGTAGAGTTTTAAAACATATGGAATTATTCGTTGTAGGAAACTTATATATATATATGTATATAGTATAAACAATTGAATATAATTATATAGTTTGTATTTACCCACCTTCTTGACCAATTTTAAGTCTGTCAACATTGTTCTTCAATGATTTATTATCATTTTTGATAAACATGTACGTGTCAATTAATTTTGGTGTAAGACCCTTAGGTATACCCGATTATTCATATAATTTTTTTGTTTGATCAAGGTTTACATTTATATAAAATTGTTTAATAAATTAACCTTTTAAATTTTTATATTATGATTTCAAATTAAAAACTTTTTGTTAATTAATGTGACTAAAATATTAAAGTCATATGGGTTTCAATGGATTTGTGGGTTTAAACCCATTAATACATAACATGTATTCTGATATGTGAATATATGTGTATGAAAATAATGTTTGATCCTGAATTTTACTTAAAATTTTCCATGGTTTACTAAGAAAGAATAAAACATGTGTTTTCAAAATATATTTTTGTTTAAAACACTACTCTTTATATACACCGTGTTTTATGAACAATTTACGCAACACAAAACCCAAATTGTGGATATTCCAAATATTATACTTATGATGTTTTTAGTAATTTTGAAGAGTTTATGAGTATAATATTTGGGGTTTGTAACTTTTATATTCATATGTATGAATTACATATATATATATATATATATTAAATGGTGTTAGTTATGGTTGAATATCTTTCTTTCATTTTTTAGCATTATGTATACCCTTTTAGTGTGTTATACCAAATCATTTCAGTAATATATATATGAGCATCTATCAGTTTAATAACCCACCTAAAATATTTGCATTACCTTTTTAATTGATTATGCATCTAGGTGAAATTCCAATATGTATTTATCAATAAAGTCATAGAATTATAGGGTTATCATTTTATGTAACAAAACTTGTATTTCTTTTATTGCATTAGTTGTCATCACATATGCCATAATCTGCTTATAATACTCACTATTCAATGACATAGCCAGGTTATTGATAGTTCTATAATTAATACTTATATGCCAGGTTCACTTAATATATGTAAATGCAAATGAATATAATTAGAACTCATATGTCCTTTTATGAAATTATGAATTAAATTATTCAAGGTGGTATGGGACACCATGAATAATATGCAATGAGAAAATTAAATATTCAAAGTGGTATGGAACATTTTGAATACTTGACCCTTTTTGGCATATGAGTAATGTAATAGACTCTATTTAATGGGTTGGAGACCGGTTAGTGGATGAAACTCAATGCATCGATAGTTCTCATGAGACAATCAGGGCATGGTGCCAATCCATTGATGTTTTAGGTCTTGACATGAGGTCTTGACAGGGTCTGATATTATACGTTCCCTCATTATGATTATGATAATTAATTAACCAAATGGATATTCGACTAGTAGAATATTCATGGTTACGAACCAGTACTTATGGGATGATTTTTATGTTACACTCAATGAATTATTAGCCAAAGTATATTTCATAGTAGTAAAGAATGAAATTAATGTTATTACCTTTACGCACAACTCTGATTATGTATCAATATTAGATATTAAATTTATACTTTCATATCCATATTTCATTCTTATTTAGTGTTTCTTTTACTTATTAATCTAAATGAGCATTCCTATAATTGAATCATGTTCCCCTGTAATTCAGTTAGTATGCTTTTAATTGTGCAGGTTTATTTCATAGGCAATTGTTATGATACGTTACATGTGTAACAACATTTCTTAAGAAAAATGTTTTATGGAAAGTTTTAAAGAATGTTTTAAAATGTAATAATTGGTATATTTCGTTATTTTAAAACCCCTTAATGGGCATTCATATTCTCACCCTATGTTTTTAAATATTTTTTTGGTATTAGTCTTTAGATGAAGAAGCTTGTCCGAAGAGGTTGGTTTCTTAGAACCTGAACCGAATCGATCCTCTGTATGTGACATGATGTGTAAAATATTAGTGTGTGTTTTTTTAAAATTTTACACATCATTTTTCAAGGCACCGACTCCGGGTATTCTGGAGTTGGGCTGTCATAGTTTGTATCAGATAATTTGGTTTTGAAAACTCTGGAAAACTACAACTGAACAATAAAAAAAATTACTTAAGCATTACTAAGTATGATGTTTTTGTAATTTTCAGATGGAAAACTAAAATACCAGTCTTTTGTCTCTTCCTATTGAGGCCCTAGAAACAATAATATCTATATCCATCCTCGATAACATTGTAAACTATTCCAATATTCGTATGACGTGAAAACACCTCTACGATCTGTCCAACTCTCCCCATGCACTTCAACTCCACCAAGGAGTAGTTTGGAAAACCTAATTATGAGTCAAACCCAATTTCCATCATACGCACATCAGGGAATGTACTATGAGGGACTTTTTAGATGTTTCACCACAAAAAAAGGCATCTAGTACCTTATGGTTTTCCAAGAAGCTGCGGTAGATGGAGACCTCCGTACATCATATATATGCTAAGTCCTGTCCTATGAAAATTTTGGTAAAGTAATGGACTTTGATATCTTTGAATTTGAATCCTCTCATTCCATGTAAAGGCATAATGTACATAATGATGTCTCTCGGCTATACACCCTCATTTCACACTCTGGATACACCATAAGTGCACACATAAGATTGAACCAGACTGCTGGGGTTGCATTTGGTTCAGGGAGATTGAGAGTTTTGAAATTGTTTTGGGGATTCGTGTAACCAATAACTAGGGAAACCATTAGTTCTGATTGTAGTGTACTAGTTATTTTATGAAAATAAAATTTGTTGATTTTTCATTATTCTACCTTTTTAGTGTTTTTGTTTCACTGAATTGACTTTCATGAATTTTTTTTATTTTTAGATGGAAGGACAGATCCATATCTTATCTCTTCCCAATGAGGTACTAGAGGCCATTATGACCAGAAACTTTGCAAAAGAGTGCATTCTCTTTGAAAACCTTTGAAGAATGTGAAATAATCTTTAATAGATATTGAATATTTTGGACATTCTCCACTTCTGCCAAGGGAAATCATATATCTATCACCGTATAGACACTGGCCAACTCACGGAGTATAGTATAAGGGGTAAGTACAATGAATTTCTTTTCCTATACTTTACACTTTCCCAAAACATCATATTCAGGGTATGGTTTCAATAGGATGCCTTGGATGGGAACCTTCATGGATCCTACATGCACCAAATCATGATTTTCAGTTTATATAACCATGTCTAAGACCTTGAAATCCTTAGACAAGAGACGACCCAATGAGTCCTCAGAGAGTTGGTTATTCAGAAATCTCTGAACTCTCTACAATTTGTGCTTCCCAATGGAAGCCTAAGTGTACACTACAGGAGTTTAACCCATTCTATTATAGGTGTGTTTGGGCTAGGGAAGCATAAGAATTGAACACCAAATTGGGTATACAGCTGGCTAAACCAGAGGATCCTCCACGATAGAGGATGTTGTGAAGAACATAAGAGACATAATTTTTAGCTGGGTTGTGTTAAATGAATTGCGGGGATGTAATTCTTTATATAGGGGAATAATTTGATTCCCCAAAACATATCTCTCATGTAATAGTAATATTATGGTTTTATTTACATGTTATCTGATGAAATTTTCAAACTATAAATACAAGTATTTTCATTTTAATAAAACAAAGTGTTAAAATTACAACAAGGTCAATATAAAACCATAATAACAAAAAATACCTATTAAAAGAGTTATTAGAATTACCAAGAGAGCACCGAAAAAAACAAAAAAACCCCAGGAAGCTAATATGGGTCATTTGGATTTGTCACAATGAACATTAGTATGGCTAGGGTGACTGCAACTTTACTAAGCATCAGTGGAATGAAGTGAACCATCTTCTTTAATTGTATTGAATTTGGGACACCATAATGTATGATATTATAAGGCATCAAATCGACCATTTACATGGGAGACCATTGAGTTATAATGACTATAATTATAGTCATTTTAATTTTGGTGGATTAATTAAAAATATCTAAGTGTAATTTAGTTTTCCAAAATATTTAAGTTATGAATTGAAATTATAATAAAACCTCTTATTATGAGCTTTAAATGGGAAATAGTTTAATATTTTGAACTACTCTTAGTGTGATTTTAAAATGATGTGAGGATTTAAAACACCTTTCCAATATTTCAATTATCTTGTAAATGTTTTTATTCTTAATGCTTAAACAAGGTCTCAGTTAATACTAGAATAGTTTTCGTATAGAAATATTAAATTATAGGTTATAACTCTAAGTTTAAAGGGAGGTTTTATTTTTATCTCTGAATTTGGAAACACGTTTATAAATAATTTAAGTAATACACTTAGTCAAGGAAAGGAATAATTTAATTTGTGTACCTTAATCTTTTAAAGTTTAAAATGAAAATCAAGTTTTATTAAAGGAAATATATTCTCTTTATAGTTGAAATGAATATATTTATATTTTCTATGATTTTGTGGTTAATTTTGTGATTTTGTTGTTTATTAAAAAACCCCACAAGAGATATTCCTCTAGCTAGGCCATGGGAGGCTTCACGTGCTAGGAGGAAGAGCCTAGCCCTTAGCCTCAGCATAGGCCGGACTATGGGCGAGTGTTCGAGCACAATTGAAAAATGCGCAATGGAACCTAAGGAACCACCTTGCGGGGCATCACAACAACATGGGTGGGAACATGAGTGCACCCATAGAACCCATTAAGGTTTAGTACTAAGAGGGGTGGAAAGAGTAATCTAGCATAAGGCCCAGAGCTATGGGATTATAAAGAGACACAAACTTCCCTCTGATTCGATGTGGGGAAAGAATTTTAAGTCTAAATGAGATCTAGGTTGTTGGATCACATCATGCATGATCTTGGTCATCTATTTTGATCTGGTGCTCAATCCTCAGCAGTCGTAGAACCCTCATGTTGTTTTACATTGTCCGATCCAACACAGATCTAATTGTGGCCATCAGAGTAATTTTAAAAAACCTCATTGGTATAAGCCATCTGATCGAATATCAATCTAATCAAAGTCATTCATCCATTTTTAAAATCCGTTATTTCTCTTCAACCGATGCATCAATCTCAATTTAATCGCTATCGTCCATTATTTTTTTGGATTTTATCTCCTGTGCGGTCTTCTTCTTCTTCTCCTACCTGCACCAGACCAGTAACCCTACTCATCCTTTCCCTTATTTTTCCACACCCATGGTTTCTCCCATTTCCATCTAAGGCCCCTCCTTTCATGCGTTTTCCATGAAGATCGACCCCCTGGTTATTTTATAAACTGAATAAGCCTCTGTTTTTTCAATAATAGAATTAATAATTATGTATATTTTATACAATTTATAAACAATCCATTGCGCCCTAAGAACCCCACAGTTCTTTCCCCAATCCAGCTTCTAGGACGCCTCCTTCGAAAAAATCCCTGGGCCTATCCTACTCTTCAAACTAATGTAAGGGAATGAGTTTTCTTGCTTTGTTGCATTAAAAGTATAAACATATATATATATATATATATATTCTTATAAAAATATGTATACAACCATAAAGTTTAGTTAATATTTACTCTTATACCAATCCTAGATCTCATGGTTTTTGAGTTCAAATAGTATTATGAATGAAACGGAATTATACTACCTTGATCTTTGTGATAATGTTTATATATTTATATATGTACACTCTTGTTACAACATTTCTTAAGAAATGTTTTTTAGGGAAACGTTTAAATAATTTTTTCAAAATTTATAATTGGTATATTGTGTTATTTTAAAACCCCTCACTGGGCATTTGTATCCTCACCTTACATTTTTGAAATAAAATTTTCATGTATTAATATTTATCTTAAGAAGCTTGTCAGAAGAGGCTGGTCTCATAGAACCTAAACCAAATCGATCTTCTGTATGGGACATGATGTTTAAAATATCAGTTCTAGTTTTGTTAAAAATTTAAACATCATGTTTCAAGGCACCGACTCCGGGTATTCTTGAGTCGGGCTATCACGATCTCTTTGGGTTCATGAGGAATAAAGATACATAATATATAAATACATAATTTTTAGATCTTTTCAAATCCTCATCATGAAATACTAGCTTGGTCTTTCCAACTGAGTGCATCTTCCACCATGTTCTCTTTCCTATGGAGGTCATGTATTGGGTAGTCATAATCTTTAATCGACTCTGACCATCTCTGTTGGCACATATTAAACTCTTTCTAAATGAATATATACTTAAATCATTTATGATTGATATATATATATATATATATATCTCTCCATTCACAATAAATATAATTCCTCCAACATTATATGAAAAAATTACATCATTAACATCCAAATCATGAAATAGGTAATGTTTACATGAATTTTAAATTTTCACAAGGTATATACTATCAATATATCATCAAAAATGATAATTCATATCATTACCATCTTTTATAAATTATTAAAAATTAAATAACCTTATCCACTATATCATATTGTATGTATACGTGTACTGAAAAACCTTATTTTCAGCTCCTTGAGTTTTTCTTCAAATTCATCTATCCAAAAGAACATGGATAAATTATGATTAAACTTGGTTATTGTATTATATATCCATATAACATATCTCATAATTCATCAGTAGTATCATGAAAACCAAATAAAACTATAGATCTTAGTTACATTGGCTGGTCTAACACATTATAAAAAAATTTCTAACATTATAGGATCCACCGATATACCCTCACATCAGATTAAATGATCTAAAAATGTAACATTCTTTATCCACAATCCAAAATTGATAAATTTACTATATTTTTATTTAATTAGTTTATCCATAACAATCCTAAAATGTTCTTCATTATCATACATGATTTAAAAAAATATTATAATATCATCTATAAAGACTATATAAATGACCATGGTAATATATAAAGACACTATTAATTAAATACACAAAGATTATTGGAGAATTAATTAGACAAAATAGAATTACAATAGATTTATAAGGATGATACCTTGTATAAAAGCCTATAATAGATATATCCATATGAGTGGCTCTCAATTTATGATATCCAGATCAAAGATCTATCTTTAAAAATATTTAGTTCTTCCAAATTGATCAAATAAATCATTGATACATGGTATATATTACTTGTTCTTAATAGTGATGTGACAATGTTCTCGATATTCAATAAAAAGATTAATTAACCCATCCTTATTTATAACAAAAAATAATAGTTACACTCCATCGGTATGACCATGGTAATAAAAATACCTTATCAATATTCTCATTGAGTTACTTCTTTAATTCATTTATTTCAATTAGCTTCATTCTATATGGATTCATTGAAAAAGGTTTATTAGTAAGTATCATTTGTATTTGAAACTCAACATCATGATTCTAAGTAATAATATACATGTATTTATGAAATATATCAAAAATATATATTATAATAGGCATATCATTGATATTGAGTTTTCCCCAACCATATTACATAAATAACATATTAGGATTTTTAGTAAGACCCATGTAATGGTTTTAATTTCTATTGGAAGTTCATATTTTTCAATGCACATATAGAAAATCATAAGTTGATTTGGAATATCATAGTATACTTCCCTTCATAAAAAATTAATATGGGATTTATATAAATAAATCATATTCAATTCGAAGAAATATTTAATTCCACTATAGGAAGAATACTAATATTTTCATGAATCATATTCTCATAGACTTCAATTTGGAAAGAAGTGTAGACTTAATATTTGACCATTGTGACATTAAGAGTATTTAATACTAATTAGACATATAGTAAATGAGTGTATGAGATAACAATCCTTGATACTTTTCATGATATATAAAAATTCAAATAATTATACACAAAAAGGGTACTTTAAAATTTGAGCATTCATTTTACCACCCCAACATAATAATTCCATATTTAACAACTTAGTACAACCAAAATGGTAAGCATAAACATCATGAATCATTAATCAGAGTGAGAAATCAAAAAAATCATTTATATGATATCTCTATTGTGGATCCTTATTATAAATCCATGATACCTTAGTTCAAACCTAGTTCATACATAGTTATCATCAATTCATATCATTTATAATTGTTCAAAAATAAAATGTTAATTAACTAATTATATCCCTAGGTAGAATCCAATCAATTGTGTAGTAAGGGAGTATTCGACATGAACCTGAATCATGGCCAAGATATACTCATCCAATCATTTTCATGGTTATTACTGATAAATTCATCTATACCAAAATCGAATCCAAATATAGTATCTAGACTATGATGTATTATTATGAAAACCACATAATCACTACCTTACTAATACATTTGGATGTTATTCTATTTATTGAATTATTCCTAGTATTTTCCAAAAGGTTATATAATCCTAATATTCAATGATTAACTAAACCTAATATCTAATTCAACCTATAGTGAACCATAATTTTTGGACATAAATTTTACATTTTATTAGATGAATAACCAATATGTAACATTATGATCCCATCTAGAACCAAAAAGGTTTAGTGTATTTCCATATGAGATACATAATACTATTAGTGGATGTAAGATACCAAACATATTAAAAAAATATCATATAACATTGAACACTTTTTTGACATACCTAACATAAAACCTTTCATTATAACTTGGGGAATGAAAAACATAATAATGGGTGAAATAAAATATTCATTAAGGTTAAATAATGAGATATATAAATCTATTTTTATAAGTGGGAATAAAATACATTTAATTATATAATAATATGATAATAAATTATAGTAAAAATATTTAAAAATTAAAATATCATTAATCCTAAATAAAAACATTATGATTTTTCATAGAATAAAACATTACTCAGAAGTGTCTGGAATCACTGGTAATCGATAACAAGGCCAGTGAATATATTATAGGCCTAAAAAATATGTTTTTAAAATAAAAGAATTCATATAAAATAATTTTATTGGCTGGTATCTTTTCCATGACTATTATTGTAGATTGGGTTAACCCAACTTTCTATCATATCCTTATTCAAAGTTCACTCTCTAGACTATCATAGTTGAAAAATTCCATTACTAAACATAGTTCACTCCCTATTTTAGTTTTTAAAATATCATGATATATAAATATTTAACCAATGCATTGGATGACTATATAATACTGGTCTCAGCCATCATATATTGAAAATCATAATTGTTTTTCCACAAGATCGAAAAACATTCATCATATCATCATATCATAACCCATTGAAAGGAAATGAGTTTTATAAACCTTCATCATTTCCTTATATCATAACACATAACAGATAAATGGGTTTTATAAATATCTCATCATCTTAATTATATAATATCCAAAGAAATTACCATGATTGTATCCTTGGATCCTATTCATAGTAAATCATAATTAATATCTATGGATGATATAGTAGATGCATTTTTCCCCATAAATTATCTTTGGAATATTTCTGGAGGAAAACAAAATTTTCATTTTAAAATAACCATTTTAAAATAGAAAATTTGTAAAAATATTATGGATGAGATTTTATACTAAAATAACCCTGTAAACCTATCAAGGAACCTTTAAATCATGATGTGGTATTTACAATAAGATTTTTTTTTCATAATCATTAAAATAACTATTATGTTCACCCCATTGATAAAATGTTACTTGTTTACCAAATAAAAAAGGGATTTATTTTAAACCTTTCTAAAAAATTAAAAATTGATTAAAATTCAATTGAAATATTAATTGAATAATATTGTAAATAATTCATGAAAACATTTTAAAAAACATAGATATGGATGAAATTTGTTTTCTACCAGAAGAGGATAATTATGATAAGATTTTATTAATTTATTTTTTGAATGATTTTGAGTAATAAACATGGAAAATGAAAAAATAAATTATCTTTTTAGAAAGAAACTAATTTTAAGAAAAATTGAGTGGTTTATTGTTTAAAAATCATATAGTTTCATCAATTTAAATTCAAGTACAAACAATCATAATTAAAATTTGATTGACATAAATCCCTTACATCATGTATTTACTGGAATTTAACATGTTAAAAACTTAGTTATAATAAATATATGTTTATTATAAATATATTATATAAAAATAATATTATATATCCTAACAAATATGATATACTTATAACATCTTATTATTATTTTATAAATTATTCTTCATTAAAATCATTTTTCTTGGTGATAAATTCTCCATTTTTATGTATGTTTTAGTTTGGTAGTCCGGATAATCATTCTTTGATCATGGATAAATCACCTAAAGAATGTTAATAATATCATGTATATAATATTTAATCACTATATAAAATTTTATAACTATTAATTGAAAGTGGTAATTATAAATGAATTACATAACTTGGTGGATATATTAGCCCGCATGTATGCATGAGTTATTATTCCACTGTTTGATGGATGGAATGAAAGAAAAGTAAGTAATAAATCATATTTATGTAAGTATAATAATATAAAAAATTTCACATATATTATTAAAATTAATTTTTATATTCATCACAATGAAATGGTGATGAAAAATTAAGCACATCGCTTCGTGGAAGTGGTAGTCGAGACATACACATGAGGGATATTTTATTTTTGCATAATATAGAGAGGATATAGATAATTTTTGTTATATAAACATATTAAAAATTAATTATATTAAACATTCATAATTAATTTTTTTATAATCAATACAATATATATAGAGATGGTATAAGAAGAAAAAAAAGAAAGTACTTTGTTAAGAGTTATATAACTTTGGTGAAAGGCCTCTTTTTGATTACACTGTAAGCATTGAAATGATAGTATTTTTAGAATAAATAAAGATATAGTATGTGTAAAAACTATATATTAAGGTATTATGGTATTACGTGATCAATATATAAGGATTTTTGATTATAGAGAATGGAGGATAGGTGGTATACATTTATAAAGGAGGGTAGGGACACACTTGGAATTACTCAAAAGATTAAGTAATTTATATATATCATATTCAAGTTAATTGAGACTAATTTGGTCCAAATTGTATTATAAGATGTGATAATGTTTATATAAACTCATCAAGTCACATTTATAAATGTTTTGGACACATTTTAATCCTTACATCGCTATTAAGACCCATTAAACCTAGTTTAACCTCAATCATGATAACTTAAATTTTTACAATGATAACATAATTATATAAAATAAAATAAAAGGGAACATCTATTTTTATTTTAAATAATGAGTATAAATATGTAATACATTTTATCATATTAAATTTCAATTGTTGAAGATATTAATTTTATTAAATGGACACAAAAAAATGAAAAACAATTTTAAAAAAAATTCACATCTTAAGAGTAAAAATAATTTCATCTTGAAATAAAGTAATAAGTTAGTTTACCTGAATTTTTATGGTTTAATAAAAAATTGTGAGGTTTTATTTTTTTTATAAAACTAATATAGAAATAAATATTTCTACCATGTAATTTATTGACAAGACCCAATGTAGTTTTTTTATTTGAATAAAATATAACTTATGATTAAAAATGTCAAGATGAGCTCCCAAATTTATAAATAATGTTTTAAAATATATTATTTATCTTATTAAAAATATATTTTTTAGAAAAAAATACAAAATAGGATAAAATCATTTTATAGAGAAATTTTAAATCTCCAACACATAGTTGTAATCCTATTTTACTTCTTCTACCGATGTGACAAATTGTTTCCATAATTACTATACATAATAACAAAAAATTAATTTAACAATATTAAAATATATAATTTATTATGATTAAAAATATGTAATTGATTTTACAATAATCAATTTATATATGTGTAATAAATTGATTAAAATAAAAATGATAAAAACAAAAAAAGTTGTTTTTTCAAAAAAAGATATTTTAACCCCAAAAAACGAACTTCTATTAAATTAAAGTATAGTGATTATTCTGATAAAATTAATTATATTATTTCCAAAAAATGATACTTATGTTAATTAAGGATCAAAATAACACTATTATGTGGTTTTTCATATAAAATAAATTATTGTTTTACATATATCTGTATTTTTAACTATTTACTAAGAAATCAAGAATTTAACTATAATACCATGATATAACCATAAAATTATTTAAATAGGAAAATATAAAAATTCATATCATTTTACAAAATGATATTTATAAAAGTATCATAATATATATATATATATTATTTACTAAAAGAAATAAAAACCATTTTTTTGAAAATGTATTTTTTAGTGTAAAATGAATTTACTGAAAATTAAGTTCTTATTTATTATGAATAAAAAATTGAAATGTCATTATATAAAATACTATTAGTTATTTTTAATTTTTTTTATCCCTCTTCATATGACTTATTTTTATAGCTATGTTATATCAGTCATGTTTAAATTATAATATTTATATTTCATTAATTTTAACTTGGTGTTATATTTAAAGAAAGTTATTAAAGGAGTTTTATTTATTTAAAGAGAAATATATCATAAAATAATGGGATGTTACAAAAATTTCTCATGAAATTACATAGTTTTTACATCAATGATAAATCAATACATCAAGAGACAACACATGTTATTTTAGAACTCGAATACCCACTTAAGCACAAATGAAATACCACAATTTCAAGAAAATGTTATATCATTTCAAAATGTCGGTTATGTTGAATTTAATGCATTGTTCGGGATATAAATTTTTATAATTGTTAAATTTAATCTATTTTCTATCCAAATTATCCATATTATATTTTCCAACTTAAAATCACTCTAAAAATACTCAAAAAACATAATAAACAAGGAAAGGTTATCAGACACTATGAGCCATAAATCAACTAAGATTCCACATTTAAACATACATAGGCGGTGTTCACCAAAAAGATTTATTTTACAAAGAAGACTAACCAATTTAGGTAATCCATGATCAAAGGAAAAAAAGACACCGAATGTATGGGTAAAATAATAATATAAATTTTGGAAATTTGGTGGACTATAGATAAGGGATGTGTAAGTTATTATCCACTTAGAACGATGTTAACACTCACTGTACACATGGAATGATCACAAAATATGGGTTGAAGTACATAAAAATGATCTTATATAATATAGTATGGAGTTAAAATTATAAAAAGAACCAAATTTATTGATAAAGAGAGTGGAGATATTGGTTATTGATCTCCTTATAATAAGAAACACCAACCAACATTAGATTTGTTTGATCCTCTTTAATCTATTTTGATTGTGAAATATAATTTTATGTGGATAAACAAATAGTGTGGAAGGGGGAGGTTCAGTTGGGTGTTGTTTCTAAATTCTTGAATAAATCAAAAATTTTATATATTTTACTTCCATACTAAATTATTCTCAAGATGGTCCATTTTATGGACGAACATTGTAGAAAATGTGAATTAATTTTAGTTGAAATAAAATCGATTAAACATGATGCAATGAATTTGACCTATAATGAATGAGATTGTCCTAAGGGGATATATCACACACTTATCACAAAAATAAGAAATTGATTATATTATTATATTTATAATATGAAACCTTTTGGGAACATGTTATTACACAAACAAGATAAAGAGTGATAAGAGGAAAAACATTTAATGAAAGAGCGATTATTGTTTGAGATAACCAATAATTTTATTCATGAGAATCATAGATAAAAACACCAATAAAAACAAACCATTATTATCTAATTTATTATTAAAAATTTAATATAGTAATCCTATGGTTACCATCTCATCAATTAGTTTTCACTTATAGGTGTCCATTTCATGCCTGTTGTTATATGGATTTAGACGTAATACACACACCATCACTTATCTTTAAATTCTATAACCAATTGACTTAATTTTTTAATTGAACTTTTCATCCTTGTTGAAATGATATAGAATAAACTCCAATTATGTTTCATCATTTCAATTTTCACCTTTATGGAGACTAAGTAGTCACCACCATATGACTATTCTTCAATTATGTTTGTATCGTTGTTGGGGATGGTGGTTCCAATCAGCTGAATTTGATTTCTAGAACATATAAGAATAAAAAATAGGGATTAACTATTAAAAAAATCCTGATTATCTATATATTTATATTCATTTAAATTATTTCATGTTTTAAAATTTAATTATGGGATTTTATTGGTACATGTGCACTATGATTATGGGTACAAACCTTCCATCATTAATTCATGAAATTGAAGGGAATTTCCACAAGAGGAAGGCTAAGACAATAGAGTAAATTTATGAGTATAAGTTATCAATTATACATAAAAACATAATAGATAAATTATTTAATGAGAAAATATTTTTAAATACATAAGTACTACCATATATTAGGGATTTTGAAGACCTTATGACTTTTTAAAACCCTTAATGCAACACATTGATATATAATCAAAGGGAACATGAGTTGATGAAAAATCACTTGTGAAACATACATATCTTATAGATTATTTGGAATTTACAAATGAATTCAATTAAAATATGTATTAATTCAAAATAAATTGATTATGTGAGGATTAGGTAATGTTGATATTCTTTATCTACAGCCTCAGGGGGAATGCAATAATGTGGTTGTTATAATAAGACTGAGATTCATTCAGCACATGGTTTGTTATTTAGAAATATATTATAAAGATATTATATAATAAAAAATATGATATAGGCATAAGGAATGGGATATATATATTTATTTTTAAAATAAAGCCTATTTCTTGTGTTATAGTAGAGATTAAAATATTATCACCAAAAGTATCCCCAAGATTTATTCCCACACCCTCTATTTCTGAAATTATTTTATAAAGGGGTGAATGAAGTAGGATAGATATCAATGGATACTATATTAAGATAAATCTATGTTGATAAGATATAAGTTGAACTCAGTAGTCATTAAAATATTTTTTTACCAATTATCAAATAAATGAAATACAAAAAATAAGAGTTACTATAAATGAACTGACAATTTGAGATAGCGTGAACAATAAAATAACTAATTTTTAGAGACAAATTCATAGTCTTCTATGAATGAACTAGTGTGAGAAGGAAAAATATAATTACTATAGCACGCATAGTTCAAGTGTTTTCACCTATATGAAATTTGACATGCTATCTCATGATGAATCACCAAGTCATATAGAGGATGTAAGTAATGAGGTAAACTACATGAGACAAACCATAAGAAATATTCAATTTTAGAACACTCACAATCTAGGATGTAATTGTGATCAAAATTAATCTTGGAAATAGAAAGTAACATTCAATATGGGAGTTTATGGTGGATACCAAGAAAACAAAAAATTTGTGTATCAATCTAAAAAAACCAAGTAACATATAGAAACCAAAATACTATATCAAAGAAATAAGATTATAGAAAATTGAATATCATGGAAGAACCAAAAGAGTAAAATGGAAATAATTAAAGATGAATTATTTTTTCTCAATCAATGAATGATTTTTCCATAGAATTTATTATTATATATAAAGGAACTAGTCTACTATTCTAGTCCTATAAATTCACATTGGATAGATTTCAATTAAAAGTATTGTAAGAGAAAATGAAATATTTCCTAAAGTATATTTGATAAATCCAAAAGAATATTACCTAAAAATTGTATGTAGAGGAGGAAAAACTAGAGAAGGGAGAGAAAAAGAGTAACATGTAAAACTAATGTAGTAGTTAATTCAATTAAGATATTTAACTCTTAAGACTAAAAACATGAGAGTGAATGAGGCAAAAAATTTTGAATCTGAATTGGCTGATAACAATAATAAAAGGTGAGAATGAGATTATAGAAGCGTTATGATCAAGATACTTGACTATATTGTCATGTAATATGATCCATAATCTATATTCATAATGATAGAGAGAGAGTGATATATAGATTATCAAAGTGAAAAGTATTTATAGTTCTTTTCAATGTTCTAAACATTTAGAGTGGATATCCAATTTCTTGAAGTGGTTTCCATTATTTCATATTATATACATATATATTTTATATAAAATAATTTAAAACTAAATAAATATGCAAGACATTGAAACTATTACTATAACTAAAAAATCTAGTGCCATTATCTAATTTAAGATAAAAACAGATGAAGGAAATAAAGAGATTCAAGATTTTATATTAATTTTATGGTAATGGAATATTCATATGCCTATGGATTTAAGATCTAGAATCCACTTGATTACATTAATAGTTTATATGTATCATTTTATTTGGAGAGATTAACTAAAAACCTATGAAATTGTTGATTGCTGATATAACTCATTTCCAAACAGTGTGATTGAGGATTTACTAGTGATATTTTGAAATATTATTCTTCCACCTAATTAATTAGTATTATGAATGTATAATGATAAATATGTTCCAATAATATTATGAATATAATCACTATACATTGGAGGTACTTTGATTGATGTACTCTAAATAAAAATTACATTTCTCAATGGATAAGATAAGAAGATATTGAAAATATTCTGAGTTGTGAATAATTCCTTTGATATAGATTTTTTTAATATCATTGATCAATAGGTGAATGTTGTGTGACAAAATTGACTATATAATGAACATTATTATAAAGAGGAATTCACTTAATAAAATGTAGACACAACTATGGATCTATAAGAATCAAGTATAAATATAAAATATAAATTTAAATTAAATGTTTTTAATGTACTTAAAAAGGATATAGATAATTCTATAATTACTGTACAACATTTAGTGAATAACCCACTATGAAATTAATGGTATTGTTTTCAAAGATTAAATATACTTATTTGGGTGAAAAAGAGACATTATCTATCATTTTATTTTATATATTAAAATCTAAACAAGAAGAATAGTTTCATGATGTATGGAGAAGGTGATATATAACAATTTTCTAAAATATATCAAAAATTATAGTAATAAATCCCATAATATTCATGCACAATATTTTAATGTAGAATGATTTTACTCTAATTATCAAGTGTATTAAAAGAATCAATCCATATATATAGTAAGTGATCAAGGATGAGATCATCAAATTTCATGATGTTGGGATGATTATACTCATTTAGGATAGTACTTGGGTATGTTCTATACAAATATATCCAAATAATGGTGGTATGCCTTTCATATTCAATGAGAGGAATAATAAAATATCCATAAGGACAATTAGATATTTTCTGGAGACTATATAATTTTAATTAAAGTTAAATGTAAATATAATTTCCCAAATAAATTCATTTATTAAATTCTTAAAACGATTACATGACACTTTAAATTATTATTTTCATGATACTACTATGTTATAATTGATCCCATAGACTAAGTAAAGACAACATTTAAATATCCCTATGGCTCATTTTTTTGTTCAACAATTCCATTTAGAATGTGTGGTGCACCTTCACATTTTTACTAATATATGACAGATATATTCTAAAATTTGGTGGATAAGATCATCGATGTCTTAATTGATGAATTTTATATCATTTTCATAAAATTTAATGATTTTTTAGAAGTTTCTTCAAACATTATATCAGTATGTGAGGAGAAAACATTGATGGTCAATTGGGATAAATTAAAATTCCTGGTCAGATAAGTCAATGTTCTTAGAAATAATACCAAGATATTAAATATAAGTTTACAAGTCCAAAATAGAATTTATATCATCATTACCTCCACCATATTCATTTATGGATGTGAGGAAAATGGTTGAAAAAACTAGGTATTAAATAAGATATATCAAGGATTTCTAAAGAATTAGCAGACCATTATGCTCACTTTTGGAAGGGGAGGAAAAGTTCATATTTGATATAAGATTTCTATAATCTTTAAGAATATTGAATAAGATATTAGTATCAGTACCTATTATACCAAAATCTAGTTTGAGTCAAAAGTTTGATTTTTTTATTCTAGTGACTTTGTTGTGGGAGGAGTTCTTGGGTAGAAAAGTTAAATGAAATCATTTTCATTTGATATAATGTAAAGATATTAAATAGAGTCCATTCAAATTATTACACAACGAAGAATAAAAATCATGTAGTTATCTCTACTTTTGAAAAATATTTTTCACCTTTTATTTGAAGCTATGTAACTATTTCTCAAACCAAAATATATATATATTTTTTTTCAAATAAAAATGGTAAGACATGGATAATTAGATGGTTTTTATATTTTAAGATTTTGAACATTAAATTATGGGAAAAAGGGTGATAATAATCAAGTTGATGACTAAATTTCCAGAGTTTAACAAATAAGGGATGATCTTACTCATCCTATCAAGGGAGAATTTTCAAATGATTATTTTATTTCCATTACAAAGAAATAGAGAAACATTATATTGTGAATTTTAAAATTACATTGATACCTGGAAAAAATCCATTGGGGTTGAAATGAAATTAAAATATTTGGTTTGATGTAGATGTGAAGTATTATTTTTGGGAAGTTCGATTTATATACAAACAAGAGGGTTATAGAATACTGAAAAGGTGTGTACTTAAATGAAAGAATCTATTAATCTTAAACCACGTCAACACACTTACCTATGGATAAAAATTTTTTCAATCAAAAGAAAATTATTAATGTACTTTAGCATGGATTCTATTTTCCCACACTATCTTATTATTCTAGAATGTTCGTCATATAATTTGATAGTTTTTAAAGGATAGGAAATTTAAGGACAAAGAAACAAAATCTGGAAACAAGAATTTAGGAAGATGAAAATTTTGGTGTTTGGGGTCCGATCATTTCGGGTGTCAAATCCCATACCTCCTCATTGGATTGAGAAATTAAGGGTGTGCTAATAGCCTCACGTGATATCCCAATGACACCAAAAGCTGGAAATAAATTTTAAGGGGTTCATAAAAAATTGGGGGTTGATTTTTCAGCTGAAAATAGAATAATGAAACCATAAAATGGAAATCAAACCCCAATATAATACATATTTACATAAATAATGTATAATAAAAATCATCCAAAAAGACAACATTTGAGTACAGGTGGAACTAAGTTGATATAATGTTGCGACCCCAACCCCAGTAGACTGGGGCCAATTTTTTACTACATTACTTTGGCATAAGATACAAGGTATCACATCCTGATGAATAAATTAGTTTAGTAGTCTTGGTAAACTGGATACATACCTGATTCTAACATTATGATTGAATACATAAATTACAATAATTTTTTCCATTCTCGAATGAAATTAATAAAATAAGAATATCTCTACATATTATTCATATTAAACTTCAAGGAATATTATAGGAAGAGAAAATAAAATGGTTGATATAAAATTCCTAGTAATGGTAATGCACAAGTGAATAAATCATGAATCTAGAATAATAATCAAAATATAAGGGTAAATAACTAAACATAAATTCCATTTAAATAAAATTACTGTATGAATTGATATGCCATAAATAATATGAAATGATAAATTACTGAAAGAACATTTCGTTTAATAAATAACGAATAATAAAATGCATCATGAGATAATACAATACTGAAAACATTCTATATAAAAATAACCGATTAATTAATGAAGGAAATTAGTAATTATTAGATTCCATGTTTCCCAGCTACATGATTCCTTTACTGTCAATACCTTAAACAAGACTGTTTGAAATATACTAGGTAGAATCCCACCTAA
The DNA here is from genome assembly GCA_963277665.1 of Viscum album. NCBI lineage: Eukaryota > Viridiplantae > Streptophyta > Magnoliopsida > Santalales > Viscaceae > Viscum > Viscum album. Next base: position 1,024,324,332 of record OY728147.1, on the reverse strand, counting down.
CTAAGAATATAAAACTGATTAATACCATGAGACTACTAATGCATTGAGGGGCTATCTATTTTCATGATCCACACATGTCATACCTATCTAAATAGTTCCTTATATTTGAAATAATTGATTTAATTCATAAAAAATGTTACTTATTAAATATCCTTGTTGAGTAATGAATATATATTTATCAAAATATTTCCCAAATAATAATTAAAATACAATATAGAACATCATATGTAGAAATTATATATGGTTTGGGAAAGAAAAATATACATGGTAACATATAGGGATATTCACGTAAAATATAATTACAACTGATAGTAAAATGGTTAATAACCTTAGGTGGAGTTAAAGGCCATAAAAATAAAATAAGAAAGTGAATTTCTATACAATCCTTGGTCTAAATGATAATAAATTATCTAGACTAATAATAAGGACTGTATCCATATAACATATACCCATTAGATTAAAAATAATGGGTTTTTTTATCATTTATAAATAGAAATACCATAAAAATATCTTTAAAAACATTCTTGAGAAAAATATCCTTTTTTTATTTTGAATTTTTTGGAAATAATTTAACTTTTAAAAAAAATTCACTTTAAAAATATCCTTGTAAACATGAAAAAAAATTCAAATAATGAACATACATTTTTCACTATAACAAGGTTAGAAATGTTCATTTTTTAGAAAATCACAAGAATAGTCATTTCACATTTTCTATAAAATGCAAACAAGAATTGGTTTGAATAATACATAAGATTCCTTGGATTTTTATTGTAAAGAAAGAAAAAAGGTGAAAATTACATTGATAAATCATTTTTAAATACTTTATTTTTTTGGAAAGCATATTTTTAAAACATCGTTTTGGATGAAAACATATTTTCGACTGAAGAGAGAAATGAAGTTTGATTTTGATGAAAATATTTTTAAAACGTTTTATGTACCAAATAGTGAAAAATAGTAATATTACATGAAAATATCATGAATTACTAGATTATAATAAAAAATAAATGATTTTATTAGGAAATTTTAATGTAATTTCTACTAACTGATATTCAAGAATAAAATATCTTAATTTGAATGTGATTATGAAATAAACCCTTAAATTGATCATAATGTTAGTATAAGATTTAACCGATGAATAAACTAGGTTTGTAAAATTTAAATACATATAAAAAATGGAAATAAATCATAATGTAGTTAAATTACATTTTACACATAATCTTAGAATGTCAAAATTAATAAAGTAGATGATTAACCCGTTGAATAGAAATTGAGTTAAAGAATCCCTTATAACATGGAAACATTTAAGTCAAATCCCCTTAGAAGAAATAATTTAAATTGAAACATAAAATATAGTGAAAAATAAATTATTATTTATATTATATATCAAATGTACAGTATATACACCATATAAAATAATATACATGAATAACATTACAATATGCCTTAATGAAATTTAATTGAGACGAATACCTTTACCTTATGTTTCATTTTGGTTGAACATGATTTTGCCTGATGTATATTTTTTTTAAAATGATATTAACTTATACCATAATAATAATAATATTTATAATATGTTATATTATCCTTTAATAAAATCTTACTACCCATTTATTAATAATCTTTTAATATTTTTATTGTTTCAGTTGTTATTTTCTTAATTTTTCATGCATATTTTATTATGAAATATTTTGTTATTCTGAATATTGTATATTTATATCATATAAATAATAATAAAAATTAAATGAATTAGCATATTTATAAAAAAAAATTACCTTTAAAAAAAATCATGATTGATGGTTATAAAAAATGAAGCATGTTATTATCACAGAAAAGGTAGGTCCAATGTACACTTTAGTAACATTTCTATTTTAAATAATCATTATAGAAAGTAGGTAAGTAATATTTTACCTTTAAAAAACTATTATAATATCATATCTAACATATAATGTATTTATATATATATCTCACATGTGATTTAGTGATAAAAATAGTTACATCATTTGGTGAAGGTAGTATACCACACGTACACGAGCGATGTTATCATCATTTTGTGAATGAATAGAAAAGAAAAGAAAATATATATTATCTTTAAATAATTATAAATATGTAACTAATTTAATAATTATTTCATCTATATAACATATATTCATTAATTTTATATTTATCACCTTCCATGTGAAGCGTTAGTGAAAGATGAATCATATCACTTCATGAGGCGGTTGTGCACCCAACTCACGAGCATCATTATCGTATGTCCTATATAATGGTATATAATAATATATATATATATGATAGAATGAATAAATATTAATATTAATTTTATAAATATCTTATATATACTTTATATCCGTCATCATACAAAACCTTGAGAGTCAAAAATTGAAAAACAAAAGACATCAATTCGCGAGGTGGTAGTCCGTTGCACACAGGAATGGTGATTTAATAACCCATTTCATGGATGTAGAGATTGTTTTAGGTCATGTGTTTTTGTATAAACAAGCATTAATTTTTAATATAATATGTTTTTTATATCATCATGGATTAGTAAAAATTTAATGCGATTTAAAAAAGAAATAAAATAAAGATGCTTGTTGAAGAACATTTCATCTTCTTCGGGTATCCTCCTCAGGATTTCACTAAGGCCTTTTTAGGTTGAATTCATACTAAAAATAATAATTATAGGATTATGGGAGGGTATTTTTTATTTTATTTCGGTTTTTATTGGATACAAAAGTTGTTTTAATATGTGAATAAGAGAGGATATGGGATGGAGTTTTATAAGTGGGGGAGAAGACATATTTTTTTTTAAATAGAAATGAGTGATCACAAGTTTTTTTTGTTACAAAATAGTCCAAAATAGAAAAATATCTAACCTTATTGGATTGAGGGTCTTAATACGTCCATAAAATAGTTTTTGGACGAGATTATAGGTCATTTATACCCTTATATATTTAGTTCAACCCCTTTGTAAATCAATTTTTACCTTAATTGGGGTAATTATTTTTTTTCAATAATTCACTATTCATCTTGGTAAAAATTATGTTAAAATTATTTAAAATTATAAATAAATATGGTTCCAAATATGGAATACATTTTTTCAAATTCAATTCATATAAGTTTCAATAACTAATTTAACATTATTCCCATAGACGTGATGTGAAAGAGGGTTTTTAAAATCACAATGTTCAAAAGTTTATAATGTTTTTTGAACAAAATTCAACATAAAATTGATTGTAATGAGATAAATTGGATTAATATATTTATAATTGAATTAATTAAACTTTAAAACTAATTAAAAATTTAATTTAACAAGATAAATTATTTTAATGAAAAATTATTTTTCAATTAAAATTTAATATTTTCACTATTCATCCAAAAAATGTAACCCTTTAGAAAAATATATAAATTTATCCCAATAATAATTTTGATGCAATGATTTAAAAAATGGAGTTTATTTTTTAAATTATATTTTGGAAAATTTTAAAAAACTAATTTGAAATCATGTCCTCAATGTATGACTAATCCATCTTTCTTAAAAAAAATATTTTTTTAGAAAATATTTATATTTTAATTTTAAATGTTTATAATTTTATTTATATAAAATATATAAATAAAAAATGTGTCTATAATATATATTTACATAATTTATTTAATCTTATTCATATCCTCAATTCTAATGGTTTGGGGATATATTATATAATAATGTTAATAGAATTTTTTTGGTCGATAAAACTCGGTCTAGCTTGTGACACAAGCTATCGAAGAAAATAATTTTGGTGTGTAATGAAATATAAAAAAATATTGTATGAGTGATATGTTATAAAATAAAATTTTATTCTTGTATAATTTTTGGGTGTTACATTCTCCCCACCGTAAATAAACTGCGTCCTCAAAATTTGAACCTGATCTGAGTAATCAAGGATTTTATATTTGAAAATTCCTTTATTTAATTACCACATATTGATAAGGAGTGGTTATAAATCCTCTTAATAAGAGTGAATGGGAAGTAAAAAGGAAATATGGAATAATATATATAGGTTAATATATAGGAGAACAATTGGGGTTAGTAAATATCTAGGCATGGAACAAATCATAAATAATTATAGAGAATGATAGAGGTCATTGATCATAATAAAGTGAATGATAAAAAAAATTTATGGGGATAAAAAAACATAAATATAAGATGATTTAAAATAAAATCTGATTCACTGGATTTGAATGCAAAAGGATCAGATTTTTGTTTCATGATTATTTTTCTAAAGATAAATAATTTTAATGAAAAGATATACTTACTTTATTTCAATTCATTTAATAAGAAAAATATCATCCTTCGGTTGTTTCTTGAAAAATTTATAATTCTAACCTTATTATATGTAATGAATATCCAATATTGAATTTTAATTGACGAATCCCTAAAATTCAATTTTAATGGATTGGAACATCCATAAAAGAGTTTCGAGTCTTTTTTATGTCTCTAACTATTTACAAAACCAATATGTTTTGAAAATATTATCCAATATAATAAATTAATCACTAAAACTCATAAGAAATAATATTACTTTATTATTAATATTTAACGGTCAAATTATTTAACTAAAAACAATGACATATTAACAAGGACATTGTGTAGGTTAGTGGTATGTGTTAAACCCTTATTATCCTTCAGTCATGGGTTCAAGCCCATGTCCTCGTCAGACTAAATGGGTTTTTACATGGTATATAGATCTTTTTATAAACGTTATTAATATAATTCTTATATCATTCTCAAAACAATTATGGACATCCATGAAATAATTATAATAATTAAATAACATATTTCATAAGGTATTCATAACAACCAATTTTTTTGGAATCTAATAATTTTGTCTGTATATAATTAATATGTCATTAATGTTTATATTAATTATAGAGGATATAAATACATAATATGTATATAAAAATAAAATTAATTATTGATAAAATAATTTTTTCACTAAAATATATAATTTCCAGAAGTTTATCCAAAATGTATTTAATCTTGTGACATTCCAAAAACATGATTTTTTGAAAGGGTTGTCTATGAAATTGGTTTTATTATTAATATTAAACTCATAAACAATTATGGTGTCCCAAACACTTATGCTAATTACTACATATGAACTTCAAATTTTTTAGAAGATTCTTATATGGTGTATAAATATTATAACCGACATACCATTAGTATAATAATTCAAAAATACCAAAAAATAAATAAATCATCTATTTTATTTCCACATATGTCTTAACATGGTCTAGGTTTTAGCCTTTAGTAGTGGTAATTTATTCAGGTAATTCCTATGTTATGCACAATCATTCTTTTCCACACGTAAAAAGTTTCTTAATTCCATTGAGATACTTTTTAGGGTTTCTCCCATCACATTTCATCCTTAATAAAAGTCAATCCATATTTCATCCATGGTCTCCACCACATGATTTCTTTGAAAAATCCATCTATCACTTCTTCATTGAGTTTAGAGTTGGTTAATTTTTAGGTTGTTAATTATATTTTCTGAAAAATAATTTAGAATAATAATTATATCTTTTAATAATGTCATAATATCATATGGTTTCTCATGGTCACCCCATTTTCCTTTATATTTAATGTTATCATGATTACTTTTAGGTTCCAAAAATTTACTAAAACCAAAAAAGAATAGTTTTAGGGAAAATAATCATAGTGGGAAGAGCATATAATCCAATATTTGATATATAAGTTATGATGCATTATCTTCAATCTACGAAACATTTTATTTAGACTATATCATTAATTATCATCATCTTTTCAATTCCTTTATGATGGTTTGAAATGAAAATGTGAATTATCTAATCACATCATCTGGGAGTGTCAAATTAGGTGCATAGTAAGGACCACTACGGGTGCTGGGTAATGCTTGAGTGAAGATCAATGCACCTTTTATAGAGTAATTACCCCTGAGTACCTCTATTCCAACCATGCCCACTTATAGTATCTATAAGGGGATGTATTTCTAAAAAGAACAACATAATCTCTACCCTAATTAAATATTAGTATATTCTTATATACTACTCATCAAAGTTAATATTATGGTTTTCTTCCTTGATCTATATTTTCTTAAATCTTTCACCCATGGTTTCTACTAAACTACATTTGAAATAAAATATAGAAACCCTTACCCCAGTATCCCAGATTCAGTTCCATATTACCTTACATTGGAATAAGATACATGGCATCACATACCAAAGTACCAACTAGCATAGTAGTCTTGGTGAACTTGATACATACTTGTATAACATTAAATTTGAATAATTTTTTTTTAATTTCTAGAATAACATTATTCCATCAAGAATATACTAGCATATCAGTCATAATCAACTTTTTGGGATCATATGGAAAGGAAAAAAACAAGGGTTATCCCAAAATTTCAGTAAGAGTTATGTATAGAGAATGAAATCCTGAATTAATAAGCACAATAAATATATAAAGGTAAATTAATAAAAAAATTCTATTTATGTAAATTTACATAACTTTATTTTATGAATAGATAATACATAATCAATATAGAATGGAAAATAACTAAAAACACATGTAATTTAATCAGTAATTTATAATAAAATGCATCCATAGATAATGTCACAGTGAAAATATTCTGGATAGTAAAAAATAAATACTAAATGAAGGAAATTCATAATTAATTTATTCCATGTTTTCTATGTATATGATATATTCACCTTCAAGACCTTTCATAAGTTGGTTTAAAAAATACTGGGTAAATACCACTTAATTTTTCTAGCCAACTGATTCGTCCCATGAAACTATCAATTTATCAATCATATATATATAAATATATCCTACCAATGTCATAAATGGCCAAATAATTCCTCATATATCAAATAATCAGTTTAACTCATAAAAAATGTGGCCAATCAAATATCTGTGTTGAGTAAAGAATACAAATTTATCTATATTTCCCCATGTAAACAAATGAAATTCAATATAGAACATCGTATCTTCAAATGATATATGGTAGAAGAAATTGAAATATATCTTATAATTAAAATATATAAATTCATGGGAAACTCAATTACTAATGATAAAATTAAGGTGAATAGTCAAATGAGATGTTAATGGCTACAAAAATGAAACAAGGAACTAAATTTAAATACAATCCTTGGTAAAGATGATCGTAAACAATTGAGTGGAATAATAAGAATGGTATAAAAATTAGTGTAATAATAATGGGTTTCTTAATTGATGAATAGAAACACTCTAAAAATATATTTAAAAAAATTATTGATTAAAATATCTATATTATTATGAAAATCATTTTGAAAATACTTTTCATAGAATATTATATTTAAAATAATTTTATTTTAAAAGATCCTTATAAAATTTCCATGTAAGCATCAAATAAATGATGTTTATGAAGGTGGAAAGTTTTTAACGTGTTATAAATTCTAAAAATAACATTCATTTTTCACTATAAACCGGTTAGGTAAGGGTTTCTTTCATAAAACAATAAGAAGATTCCTTTCAAATTGTTGGAAAATGACAAACATGCGTTATTTTGAAGATGATATATGATTCATTAGAAGAAATTCTTTAACGATTTAAAATGGGTGAAAATTACCTTTATAAATTAATTTAAAAAATTAAAAACATTTTTAAAAACATTTTAAGAATACATGGTTTTGGGGGAACACATAATTCCAACCAAAGAGAGAAATGAAGTTGAATTTTTTTGAAAATTTTTTCAAAACACTTTACATACCAAAGAGTGAAAAATTTTACGATTTATTTTAAATATCATTAATAAACATAGAATTATAAATATAAATTGGTATATTTTTAAACTGTGAAGTAATTTATGTCAATTGATTTTCTAGAATAAACAATCTCGATTAGATTGTGATTCTGAAAATAAAACCATAAAATGATCATAACATTGGAATGTACAATAAAAAATGAATAAAAAATATTTATCAAAATTAAGTCAAAATAAAAAATTTTAAATACAACATAATTTAATCAATATTCATGAGACACATAATCATAGAATGTAAGAATCAATGAAGTTGAAGATTAACCCAATGAACAAAAAATGAGTTATGAAATCCCTTACCACTTGGAAAATTTTAGTCTAAATAACTAAAGATTAAATAAATAAAATTGAATCATAAAATAACATTAATAATTAATTTTTCATGATATGACATGTCATAGTTATGGTATATACAATATGTAAAATAAACTACGTTCGTCACATTACAATATGCCCCAATGAAATGAAATTGAGAATAGATCCCTTAACATAAGTTTCATTTTCGTGTTCGATGATTTAAAATCATGTATAATTGTTTTAAAGATGTTAATAACATATATAAATAAATATTAATATTTATAATATTATATATTATCCTACGATAACATCTTATTACCTATTCATTAATAATATTTAATTAATTTTATTATTTTGGTTGATAATTCCCTTATATTTATAGTGCATGTTTTGTTAGGAAAGTTCCCATTATTTCACATATTATATAGTTCAATAATCTCTAGAATGGTAATAATTAAAAAATTATAATATTTCACATCAATTTTACTTTTTATACTAATCATGAATAATATTTATGAAGAATAGAGTACGTTATGATCATGGAGAAGGTAGGTCGTACGTACGCATGAGTAACATTTCAATTTTTAATCATCATTATGAAATGTAGGTAAGTAATATTTTAAATTTATATAATTATTATATAAGAATTCATACCATATATATATATATCATTCATGTGGAGTGATGAAGAAAAGATATTCATGTCTCTTCATGAAGGCGGTAGTCCACACCTATACAAGTGATGTTATTATTTTTATCTGATTCAAAAGGTAATAAAGAAAATGATATATGTTATCTTTAAATAATGAAAAAATGTCATTAATGTCATAATTTTTTCATTTATATCACATAAAATCAGAAATTTTTTATTCATCACCTTCCATGTGAATCATTAGTGAAAGAGGAATCACATCACTTCGTGAGGCGGTTGTGCATCGTACACCCAAGTGACATTATCATATATCTTAAGAATGGAATATAATAAGATATATATTTGGTATAATGAATAAATAAGTATAATAATGTTAGAAATATCATATATATACTTTTTATACATCATGATACCTAACCATGAGATTTGGAAATGAAAAACGATCTACGCTAGTTCATGAGGTGGCAGTCTAACTAACACACAAACTATGATTTCAAAACCCATTTGATGGATGTGGAGGTGGTTTTAGGTAATAATGTTTTTATAAAAACATCCTAGTATATGGAATATACTAATTTTATTATATCATCATGTTTTAATTAATATTTTAGGTGGTGGATAAATATGTAAAATAAATACACTTGTCAACAAACATTACTTCATTTTCAGGTATCCTACACAGGTTTGCACTAAAGCATTTCAAGGATAGATTTCGTGCCAATCTAAGGATTATAAGATGATTGGGGTGTATTTGAGAATTTATTTTCATATTTCTGGGATTATCCATATTGCATTGATGGTGTGTAGAAGAGAGGAGAAAGGGTGACCTTTTAAAAGTGGTGGAGAGGACATATGTGGTATTTTTGAAAAGAATTGAGCGTTCCCACATTTGTCATGTGCCAAAATTGCCCAAAATTGATAATTATATAATATTATATTTTTAATGGTATAAATATATCAATAATTTCTTTTACTAATTTATAAGTCATTTATTCCCATATATTTTTGGTTTAATCCCCTGATAAATCATCTTTTACCTTTACCACGATAAATAATTTTTACTTCATTCACTATTGATTTTGGTAAGAATTAAGTTGAAATTATTATAAATTATAAATTATTTTGATTCAAAATATGGAATTAATTTTTACAAATGCAACTCACATAATTATAAAAATGGAATTTAAAATTAATCTGGCAGACGTGATGCGAAACGGGTTTTTAAAGTGAAAGTGTTCAAAAGTTTACAATGTTGATATATCTAAAATTAATATGAAAAGTATCACAATGATATAAATTGTATTAATATATGTATAACTAAACAAAACATTCTTTAATACTAATTACAAATATAATTTAACATTATAAAAAATTTTAAAAAAAATTATGTTTTCAGTTAAAATTAAATATATTTCACAAATTATCAAAAAAATGAACTTCTAAGAAAAATACCAAAAATTCACCCTAATACAATTTCATTAATATTATATAAAAAATTGAATTTAGTTTTTAACATAAAATTTCTAAAATTGTTAAAAATTAATTTCAAAATACGTGTTCAATGTGCGACTATTCTATCTTTTAGAAGAAATACAGTTTTTTCCAAAAACATTTTATTTCTATTTTAAATGATTATTATTTTATTTTTATCCAATAGATAAATAATAAACGTGTGTAAAATATATATTTCCATAATTTAGTTAATTTTATTCATATTAGTCATTCTAGTATTTAAGTGATATAATAAACAATAATGTTAATAGTATTTTGTTGCTCGGTAAAACTTGGCCTTATCGGTAAAGCATTGTATTAAAGAAAATCCTTGCTGCTTCCAATGAAAGCTATCTTAGTATTGCATGTAACTTATGTTATCAAATAAAATGTTATTTGTTTTATAATATTGGGCTGCTACAGGTAACCAAAAGGGAAAGTAATACAAATACACAAAAGAAACCAAACAAAAACTCCCAAACTACTCTAAGGTCCAAATCCATATTCCCAATTAAAGGTATCAAGAAGAATCCCTAAAGAAGTTGGATACCATGGATTTAACTACTTCTAAATTTAACAAATCTATAAATTGCCCATATTTTTCAAGCATGGGGTGGTTGTAAAACTCATTAGTATTTCCCCAATGACTTCCCAACTCACGCCAATAGGATAAAACTTGTTAGCACATTTTAAAAAACACTTTAAAAGAAATATAATGAATTTTTTATCCAACAAAAATAGTGTTCCAAGTAATGTAATCAAACAAGTATTTAAATCAATTTTTAAATGAATGCATAAAAAATCATAAACCCATTTCTTCATTTGTGATTTAACATATACATTTACATTTCTACACACAACCAAAACCCAGACATACATGTTTGGTTTTACAACGAATGGTGGACCTTCACATCCATACTTCATCCCATTGATGGTGGAACATCACAACAATTATCTATCCCATTCAACTCATAACCTACCATTATTACCAAATCCTGTCAAAAATTTTAAATAAAATAATCCTAACAATTAATTTTTTTCTTTAACAATTGATAATTTTAAAATAATTATTTTAAAATTACAAATAATGATTTTCTAGAAAGTAATACAATTTTCATGATCTCCAAAACCATAATTAAAAAAATAATTTCCATCAAATCACATAATTATTTATGAAAAATTTCATTAAATTAAGTCAATTCGAAATAAATACTTAATTTTATAATCAAGGGGTGTTGATATAGAAGCCACCTACTATCACGTTCCACCCTGATGGGGCCCATGCTTCCACTCCCTAAGACCACCACCAATAGGACATGGACTGGTGATTAGAGCTGATTGTTAATATAATTGACATAGGAGGCCTTAGCCTAAATACCTGTACACACACAAAAAAACACACAAACACATCTTTATGCCTATAAAATATTGAAATGTTAAAAAAAAGAACAAAGATGCATGTATACATATAAATCCCACCACTGTAGTATGATAGGAAGTAAAGGAATGTAAACAGGGCCAAATAAAATCTCACCACCAAGAGCCTAAAAATGAGTCTTGAGTGAAGGTAAAACTGGGACTGTTGTAGAGATACCACAACTACACACCTTATTTTACTCAGTCTCACTAAGCACAATCAGGTTCAGGTCGATCAAGTATTATTTCAAATAGTCAATTTTCTACACAATACATGAAACATTTGAGAGAAGTCCATGCATGGGTGAGTATACTAATACCCAGTAGAAAAGACCAAAAAAATAAAGAATACAAAATAATAAGTACATTTAGCTCTATAATGTAATATTTCAACATAACATATAATAATAATATCATATATAGTCAAAAAGGACACAAAGTCTAAAGGTTAGTCACAACTATAATTCAATCCTTGGATTCCATCTCAAAGGTTATACACAGAACTCTTTTGGGGGAATACACTCTTAAGACTGATAACACTGATGACATTCGTTCGATAGGTAATTATCATCATGTATTGACATTAGAATTACCTGGTTATATATGAAGAGATATGATAAACATATTAGTGTCACATACAATTTCATTGGGCATTCCAATAACTCAATTTGGGTTCACTCACTATGTTGAGGTTTGGCACCTGCATTGTGTTGGTCATGAAGATATGAAGAACTACACCTAGGTAATAATAATGAATAGAGGATCTAACTTAGTGCCTCATGAATGGATTCCAACAACTCTATCCCTGAATTCACACCGAAGGGATCCTTATCCTAAGAGTAGGAGGTGATCCCATTCTAACCCTTAGGTAATAAATATGGGGAACAAATTCTAACTAAACATGTTCAAGATATATAGAAAAATAACTTCAATCTATATTTTTATGAGTAAATGGTTTGTAGTTAAGAAACACTCTATATACCTTAACCTTGGGTCCTGCCCTTATAAATGGCCCATGTCACATATATGTGTCCTTAACAGTACATGACATGAAATTTTCCAATATACTATGCCAGTGTACTAGAATATTTAATAACCCATGTACATTTTTCCATTCCATGTCTCTGTGGGACTACATGGTGTGTCGACTTCCCATATACTCAAAACCATGTCCATGTATGGTACGATGTACACATTAAGATTTTAATAGGGGAACACATTCTGTGTGACTATTATCTTCCTCCCAAAGCCCTAGAATCCACTAGGGGGACCCACACAATGTGTGGCATCTAGTTACACACCATGTTGTGTTTAAAAATATAGAATCCCAGAGATGGAATTTTCATTTATTCTCATCCCTCTAGACTTTTATCCGGAATCCATCTCATCCGGAAAATCATAAATCAATCATTGCCGAGTCATTCCATCCACGAAAAACTTGTTCCTACCCTTAAATTCATTCATAAACTAGGATCATTCATTATTTTACATTATGTGATGAAGAACAAAAAATTAAGTGTCCAAATTTTTCTGATTTTTATAACTTCTATAATAAAAAAATAATATTTTCATTCAAATCCTTGATCTATAATATCAGATGATTACACAAAAAATTATGTTTGATATGATTGATTCATCAAGATATGTCAACCATGGGCCGAATGAAGAATGTACATGATGAATGAGAAATCATGCAAGAAAGTAACAATGAATAGTGAAGAAGAACTGAACATTTTCAATGTTCATGTCGACCTTGATTTATTGTTTTTAGAACAAAAAAATAAGTAATAATTATTAAATCATAAAGAAATCTTCCATATATTTTATAATCTTACCAATATTGTAATATTGATGATCTGTAGATCAATCGGTTTCATGATTGATCCATGTTCCTTCTAGAAAAAAATGGGGAATGAAAAAAAAATAAAAAAAACATCCTACCCCAATTTGGAACAATCATTGATGAAGACCAGAGATGTGTCCTGATCATTGATGAGATACATTGAAATCCCCTCACACTAATCATTGATCTCTGATCTGGTCATCATCCACCAAAAGAGCCCCCTCTAATAGCTCTACTGGGTCATTCTAATTCATCATGTTATGTGGCTAAATGTAAATATTTTTCCATAATTTAATGAAGTAAATTAGGTCACAGCATCAAAAATTGAATAAAATAATTTATTAAATTATTAAATTCATTTTAAATCCAAAAATGAACTTTTCAAAAATGCTCTATACCGACCAAGATTATGTTGCGACTTGGGTAAAAACTCTATTCTAAATTCAATGGTTCCCTCATATTTATAATCCCTTCCCCCATAAATAAGTTATGAAACATTTAAGGAAAATTTTGTCCACGTTCTATTTAATATATTTGACATATTTATTTTGTGCACTCATGGCCTTGGAATCACACTTTATCTCAGTGTCTGATCTTGAAAATAATACACGCAATATCAAAAAAAGTACATGGAAACACCAATTCACTACATTCTCCCCACCATGGGATTTATTTCATTGAAAATTAAAAACAAGGGCTACACAAAGAGATGTGGGTACTAATCATGTATCTGAACCTCCCACACCCATGTCATCTCCTCGACATTTCTATATAGTCACCAAAAATTAACTAAATAAATTTCTCACCTAAAAAGGATCCTCTCATGATGATCCTAAATTTCTACCAGGTACTCAGCAAATGTAACTTAATTTTTGATGTTTAGCTCACCCCAGGTGATAACGTGCGATGGGTCATGCATATACCTCCTCGGTTGTGTCACATGGAAGAAGTCATGTACCCAGTCTAATTTTAGAGGTAGATATATGTGGTACACCACCTCATCCACTCCACAAAAATTTATGGAATGTGATAATTAATTTCCAAGATATATTGACACCCTAACCAAATATCTATAATCTTCATTAATATGAAACCCATAGAAACACATTCCCTCCATTCAAGAACACCAAACGACTCCATTTACTATCAGTAAAGTAATTAAGATGGATTTTTGTATTCATAATTCAAATTTGGATGATCTACACATACTCGATAGTTTCTCACAACAACTCCAGGTCCATGTGTTATGACTATCCTGGGTCAGTCCAGCAAAGTGGTGACCTCCAGGTTCACCTGTAAAAATATCCAAATGGTTCCTTACCAATGGTTGAATGGTGGTTATTATTGTACACAAAAACCACCAGTGGTATGTGATCCTACCATCTATGGACCAAAACTTCATGCATGATCATGACATATTCTCCAAAAACTGAATTGTTCATTAAGTCTTACTTTTAGTTTTGGGATGAATTCCTATTCTCAAGCATAACAGTTTTCCAAAATCATCTTGTAATACCTTCCACAACCAAGTTGTAAAGTGACTATCAAATTCTAGAACAATAATCCATGGAAATCCACAGAGTTAGACTATCTCATACATGTAGAGGGAACCCAATTTCAATACTAAACTCTACTCTCAATTAGATATGAAGTGGTCTTACTTTTGTGAGTCATTCTACATTCCCCCAGATGGAATTGTTCCCCCATGACATATATGGTAAGCCCATAATGAAGTCCATTTATATCCCATCCCAAATCCATTTTTTCACCTCAAGGGGTTGAGCTAAACCCGCTAGAACTTGGTGCTAATCCTTCACATTCATACAAGTATGACATCAAGATATAATCACTGCAATCCCATCTCTATCCATAGCCACTAAAAATAATGTCGAAGGTCTTGATACATATTTTCAAAATTGGGATTTTTCCCAAAATTAGATTTATGAAACACTTTTAGAACCTCATAATTCAATGTCACTGGTACCATCACACATTCTATGAAAGAATGAAATGCTCCCCACCTTTTGAAAACCCATTATATGCATGCCTAGTGGATATTTTCATACATTGGGCCTCACAATCAGTATCCCTTAGCTATGTCTCCCTTACTCGCTAAAAGAGTGGAGAGGTGACAACCATCGACGATAGGTAAGATTCTCTATCTCCTTCCCAAAGTATAACTACAATTAGGCCCACTGCTTAGATGCCTCATTCAGTAACTACGAACAAGATCTCCTATTGAGAGAATCATCTACCACATTCATCTTCCCAAGTGTATATCCAATTTTGATTTCATAATCCTAGAGGAAATCATGCCATAATCTCTATCTAATGTTAATTTCCTTTAGATAAAATATATAATTGATACTCTTGTGATTAGAATAGACATTAAATTTCTCTCCCACAAGTTAGTTTCTCTACATCTTCAGTGTGAAGACTACACCTACACACTATAGATCACGGGATGCATTGTTATTATCAAGTGGTCTCAATTGACATAAACCCTAGAAAATAACTTCCTACCTATACATCAGAAAAAAATCTATGATTAATTCTCAATTCATTATAGAACACTACGTACCTAACACCCCCTCTAGAAACCACAATATAGGAGCGATCATAAATCTCTTCCTCAACTACTGAAAATCCTAACAGAAGATCATTGTCCACACAAAAGGCTACCCTTTTTATGCCAACAATACCCTTAGTGTTGACATACTAGAGTAATAATTTAGGAATCTATATTAATATCATTTCATCCCTAGTAATCTCCACGCCTCCATCACTCGCTTGGACAGCTCTCAAGATAACACTGCTTCATCTTTGACTGGGTCCACTACCACTCCATCTACCGAGATAAAATGCCTTATAAAATGTAGTACCAAAATATAGAACTATAATTTATAGATAGTTTATTGATATATATCTCTATTAGTATGTCTAGACCCATCGTTAAGTGTGTCACATGCTCCACCACAAACACTGAGTACAGAAGGATATCGTTGATGAAGACTACCACAAACTGGTCTATGAAAGTATGAATTTTCCAATTCACAAGTCCCATGAACACTGTGAGGGAGTATTTAATCCCTAAAGGAATCACCAAGTACTTATAGTGACCATAGTGACATCTTAATTCCATATTAAGTACATCATCATCCCATACTCACAAATGGTGGTAGCCTAACCGGAGTTTAACCTTCAAGATGCTTCATTCCCCTCTGAACAGATCAAAGAGGTCATAGATTATCTGATGTGGATACTTTTACTTCATGGTCACTTATTTCATGAAATGGATGTAATGCCTCGACCCTATTTACATAGAGTCGGTGCATTATTACATAACATTGGCATGATCACAAAAGAGCAAGTCTCGAAAGACCGATTAGTTTAGTAGCCTTGGAATAACTAGATACATTTATAAAGTTTACATTACATAATAAAGTGAAAACTACAACAACATCTTGTCTCCACACTCATATCCCATTATACTATCCCTACGGGTCATTCATAAAATACTTATTCACATCCTGGGAAAAATAAAACATAGAAAGGGGTGAGCTCAAATGTCCAGTAAGGAAAAAAATATAGCGGAAACATTCATAAATAAGCATAAACATTTATGGAAATGTATAACTAAAACAAAAGCCTTTTAAAACATCAACTTCAACATAATATGGTAGAAAAAATGAAATAATTCCATATACTTATTCACATGGATATTCTACTAGTCAAATAATCACATGAAATATCAATAACCACTTTCATAATGATGGAATGCATAATGCCAGACTATCATAACCACATAGTCAAGTCCTTGTGCCAAGAATAAAAATAAGATTTTGTCAAGGCCTTGTACCAAGACACTAGTGTGTCTCAAGAGACCTACCGATGCATCAAAGAGCTATAACGTGCTCCACCCGTCACATATTACGTCCAATGCATTCCTCATATAAACAAGTTTTAAACATAACATAAACATTCGTATTAAAACTAGCATACGAAATGTCAATAATTTCTCCATAAACCATGAATGGTATAAAAATAATACATCCATAGTCAAACATATCACAAAACCTTCCATAAAATATGGAAGTTTTGTATCATAATAAATAAACCTTAAATAACTTAAAATCCATCAAAGGATGTTGACATAGATGAAATCAAAACTATTTGAGAGAAATATCTGTTTTTTTTAAATAATTTAAAAGTCACATAATTATGAAATAAAACATTTATTTTTAAAATATTATTATAATCTAGTAAGGGAAGCTTCGACTATTTTATAACAGCGGAAAATAGCTGCACCTTCTGTATAAGTTAAAAAAAGACATTCTTACCTTAATTTGTCAAAAAGTTGAAAAAGGTCCTTGTTTGGAAAATGACGTAAAGAATACTTTATAAAATTATTATAAAAAGTCAAACAAGGGTATAAATGAACATAGCCCATATTCAGTAAAATATTAAGAATGTTTTGAAATACATTTTTAAGAAACTTGGATGTGGATGATAAAGAGGTCCTAGTAGATAATTACGTATAAACAACCTCAGATAATGAGGAGATTTTGAAATAAACCCGTACCTTGCGCGTTTCCTTGGTTGGGGGTAGGTTAACCGCCTGTATAATTGTGAAAAAATTGTTATTAAATTATTCAAGAATCATATAAATTAATATGATATCATATATGATCTTCTAATTATTCATTGTTAATAATATATTAGTATTATCGTCGTTTTGGGTGTTAACTTACTCTTTTTTATATGTTTTGTTACATAATCCATGCTTGTTATGGATAGGTTGTTCATGATTCATATCCAGAATGATATCAAGTCCTTAAAAATTATTTTTAATCATCAAATGAGAATTATTCTCGAATGGATACGATGGGGAATGAATCTCATCGCGTTCGTGGAGACGGTAGTCCGTACGTACTCAGGAGCGACAATATGATTCTTTTGATATTAAAATATTATATAATTGGATGGTATATAATATATACAAAATCATTATAATGTTATATTTATTATTTACATTAATTACACATCATTATTATACCCATCCAAATAATAATTTATTGAATAACAATTACACCACGACGTGGAGACTGTTTGCCGTACGTACACACGTATGGTGACAAGTCATTCAAAGGATGGATAAAATACTGAATATGGTTGTAACATATTTATAATAACATCACAGTATATATAAGATACTGGATTTATTATTTTATTATGGTAATAACAAAGAAAGAATAAATTGATGAAGAAAGGAACTTGAAAGAGGGTGGTGAAAACATTACCTCTTCTTCAGGTTCTTCCTTTTGATTTGATCAAAAGGGATCCTTAGGATGGCTTTCTAATCAAAATAAGGCCTCTATGTTGAATTGAGGGAATGTTAGAGAGTATTTGGGTAGGGGTGGGCCGAGCCAAAAGGGTTTGAATGTGTGAATTAGTTAGAAGGGGGAGTGCCCTTTTATAAGAGGGGTGAGGGGCACCTTAGGAAAAGATAGAAATATTATTTTATAATAAATTTATATTCGGATTATAATGGATAAAAGTGGATTATTTAAATGTTAATGTGGGGATATGTCGAAAACCACTCTACCAATATGTTTTTGACAGGTTTGGGTCACTATATTAACCTTATCTTTGAGTTTTAACTCTTAGTTAATTAGTTTAACAATTACCATGTCACTTTGTATTTTTATATTATATTGTTAATAAAATTACTATATACATCCAAGAGATCACCAAGTGGTCCATTAATGATACACATATCATGATATTAGTCTCTTGGACGAACCTTATATTTTTAGAAATTTAATATCAATTAATAATGTAATATTTGTTTTAAAAACTCTTTTATGTTAATTTTGACACTATTCAATAATTGATTTTTGTTAAAGTCTTAACAACTTTATTAATTCGAACCAAATTCATTTAAGAAATAATATAATGTCATATTAAGCAATAGAATTCATGTATGTAATCAAAACATTAAAATTATATTAATTTTAACATTTATAACACCAATTATTTGATTCTTTCATTAATAAGAAAAATACTACATTATTATTCTGTCATAAATAATATTAATTATTAAATGTCTAAAAATTATAAATAAAATACCATTATGTATGAAATCTTTTTATATTTCTAATTAATATTTATAGTCTAAAATACAACATATAAAACCTTATGTAAAAATTGTTTTTCTAAAAGATATATGCTTATGTCATTTTTGTATTTATTTTAACTTAATTAATATAAAGTGTCATTATCACTTACAAGTGGGTACATGGGGTCCCAAAATCGACCCAAAGATGCCCATGGTTGGAAATATATCAACAAATAAGGTTATGACACGTTTTAGGGAAATTTATTATTATTATAATATTATTTGTTTACCCTTATTTACCAGATTTACCCTTTAACCATGGAAAATAAAATATTTACCGATGTAATTATTCAAAATGTATAAAAATAAATGTTACCTATTTACACAATTTGGATATCATGATTCAAAATATGGAATCTAATTTTCCAAATTTAAAACACAGAAGTGGCCGAAATTAATTTAAAATTAATTACCGTTGTTAAAACAAAAATCATGTTTTTAAGAGATAATAACTATCAAAAGATTGACATTTGTTCATGTCCGGATTAATTGTGAAATTAGGTCTAATGGATAAAATTGTATTAAATGGTAAAAATATATTCTAAATATACTTTACAACCAATCAAATTCATAATCTATCACTATTAATTATTTCGATTAAAAATGTTGTTTTTAATTAAAATTTTGTAATTTTTACTATTCATCAAAATATAAATGTTATCTGAAAAGTTCCAAAATTTTACCCTAGGATAACTTTGATATTCCAAATCAAAAAATGAAGTCAATTTTGAGAGTTAAAATTTATAAAATTTCAAAAAGTGGGTATTACTATTCATAATGGCTAGTTTGATTAGTTGCGGTGTGTGTTAGAACTCGAAGTTCTGAACAACACACACTACTATATTATTCAAAGAGAAGCATATCGGGGAAGCTTGGGGTGTTACATTCTACCCTCCTTCAAATAATTTCGTCCTCGAAATTTCAAGAATATTATTGTATAAAAAGACTCGGGTGGTTCTTCATCAGAAGTTCCTCGGGTTCCCACATTGCCTCTTCCATATTATGGTTTCCGCATAGAACTTTTACCAGACGAGTCAGCCGATTTCTATGCACTTATTCTCCTATATCGAGAATTCTGATGGGCTCTTCTCAATCAGACATACGAGGTTCTAGTTCTAATTCCTCATAGGTGAGTACATGCGTTGGGTCAGACACGTATTTTCTCAACAGTGATACATGGAACACATTGTGAACTTTGGAGAGATTTGGCGGAATTTCCAAATGGTAATCTACAGCCCCAATTTGTTATATAATTTCGAAAGAACCGATGTACCTAGGACTCAATTTACCTTTATTTCCAAAACGTATAACTCCCTTCCATGGAGATATCTTCCAAAAAACATGATCTCCCACCTGAAATTCCAAATCCTTTATTCGGTTGTCAGTATAGATCTTCTGCCTACTTTGAGCATCTTTGATGTGGTTTTGGATTACCTTTACCTTTTCCATCGTTTCCTCCACCAGTTCTGGCCTACAAGTTTTCTTTCACCAAAGTCATCCCAACAGGTTGGTGTGCGACATCTCTTTCCATATAACGCTTCATATGGTGCCATCTAAATACTCGAATGGAAGCTATTATTATAGGAAAATTCTACCAGAGGTAAATATTGATCCCACATACCCTAAAAGTCAAGTGAGCATGATCTCAACATGTCTTCTAAGGTTTGAATAGTTTGTTCTAATTTTCCATATGTTTGAGGGTGGTAGGCAGTGCTCAAACGAAGTTAAGCATCCAGGGATTTCTGAAGACTTTTCCAGAATTTGATGTAAAATGGGGATCTCGATCCGAAACAATTGATAGGGGTACTCCATGAAGTCTCACAACTTCACTAATATATAGTATTTCTAGACGTTTAAGTGGTAAATCTTCCCTTATAGAAAGAAAATGTGCTGACATGGTAAGACGATCAACAACGACCCATATTGCATCGTTCCATCTAGGAGTATTTGGTAGTCCTATGAAAAAGTCCATAGTGATATTATCCCATTTCCACTCAGCTATGGGAAGAGGTTTCATGACTCCTCCAAGCTATTTCCTTCCAGCTTTTACTTGTTGACAAACCATACATCTTGACACAAAATCAAAAATCTCCCTCTTCATGTTGTCCCACCAAAAATGTTCCTCTAAATCCTTATACATTTTGGTGCTCCCAGGTTGTATAGAGAAATTTGGAACTATGAGAATCTTCAAAAAATTCACTTTCTAAATCAGGTATATTGGGAACACAAAGTCTCTTCCCTAATTTCAAAATTCCTTCTTCATACACAAATTCTCTCAATCTCCCATCATTCACAGCTTTAATCTTCTTTTGAAATTCTTCATCATCGGTCTGAGAACACTTAATCCTTTCTAGTAAAGATGGTTTGGAAACTATTTGAAAAAGAACTGATGTTTCACCTTCCATGGTTATTCCCATGACCATCTTCACTAGATCCATGAAAGTTGGATCCTTTCCAATTCTCATATTGTTCTAAAATCCATTATCTTTTCTGCTTAAAGCATCTGCCACTTTATTTGCCTTCCCCGGGTGGTACTGTATTGTACAATCATAATCCCTGAGTAATTCAAGCCATCTCTTTGGCCTCATGTTGAGTTCTTTTTGTGAAAAAATATACTTCAAACTCTTGTGATCAGTATAAATCTCAAATTTTTCAACATATAGGTAGTGTCTCTATACCTTCAAAGAAAAGATCATAGCTGCTAACTCGAGATCTTGAGTAGGATAGTTTTGCTCATTATTTTCAACTGTTGTGATGCATAGGCAATAACCCAACCATTCTGCATAAGGACACAACCAAGTCCTTTCTTCGATGCATCACTATAAATAATGAACCCATCATTCCCCGATAGTAGAGTCAATATAGGAGAATTTCCTAATCTTCTCATTAGTTCTTTGAAACATTCTTCACACTCTTTTGTCCAAAAAAATATAACCCCTTTACATGTGAGATTTCATAATGGGTTAGCCAACCGGGAAAATTTCTGGATGAAACATCGATAATAACCTGCTAAACCAATAAAACTGCGTACCTCAGTTATACTCGTTGGTGCATGCCATTCTTGTATTTCCTTGGTCTTAGAAGGATCAACATAGATTCCATCTTTAGAGACAATATATCCAAGAAAAGAAATCTTCTGAAGCCAGAATTCACACATACTAAACTTCCCATATAATTCATGTTTTCTCAAAGTCTTCAGGATAATGCGCAAGTGATTTTCATGATCTTTGTAGCTTTTTGAGTATACCAAGATATCATCAATAAATAACACCAAAAATACATCTACATATTCCTTGAAAACTCTATTCATTAGATCCATGAATACAGGGGCGCATTAGTCAGCCTAAAAGGCATTACTGTAAACTCATAATGCCCTTACCGGGTTCAAAATGTGGTCTTTGGAATGTCTTCCTTCTTCACACACAACTGATGGTATCCAGACCGAAGTTAAATCTTTGAAAAGTATTTATATCCATGTAGTTGGTCAAATAAATCATCAATGTGAGGTAGGGGATACTTGTTCGTTATTATTATAGAATTGATCTCCCTGTAGTCGATACATAACCTCATAGATCCATCTTTCTTTTTAACAAAAAGAACAGGGGCTCCCCATGGAAAAATACTAGGGAGAATAAATCCCTTATTACTCAATTCCTCTAGTTGTTTCTTTAGTTCAACAAATACTACAGTGGACATTCTATAAGGTGTCTTTGATATAGGCCTTGATCCAAGAATTAAATCAGTGGAAAACTTAACTACTCATTCTGGAGGATGGACAGGTAAATCTTCCGGAAAAACATCTACATATTCTTTCACAATAGGTACATACTCTATTTGAACATTCCTTTCCTCACCCATAGTCATTTCATTCTCTTCCTCCTCAATAAATGAATTTAGTTGAGCTACTGGTGGTGGATCTAGATAAGAATTAGGTGGTGACGATTCTGCTCTAAAGATAAGGTGTTCCTTATCATCATCATCATAAATCGCAACCTCCTTCTTCTTACAATAAATCTTAACATCATGGTCCAAAATCCAATCCATATCGAGGATTATATCAAACTCAATCATAGGTATGATGATGAGATCAGCGGATAAAGAACATTTATGTGCTCTAATGGGGACTGATTCACAAAACATTGTTGCAATGACACTTCCCTTAGGAGTTTTAACTAACAACTCCCTTGTTAAATCAAATTGGGAATATCTAATTTTATTAGAAAACTGGGAAGATATGAAACAATGCGATGATCAAGAATCAAATAATGCATTTGATAAACTTCCATTAAATAACCTGCCACCACGTCTTTCAGAGCTTCTACCTCAGCACTAGTGATAGCATAAGCTTGGCCTTGATCCATTGGCCTTTTCTGCGGTAAGTTCCCCTGAATCATAGGAAATTAATTTGCATAATGTCCCATATCCCTACAATTTTAGCATTGGACATCTATAACTTCCTTCTTCCCCTAGCAATCACGAGCTTGGTGTCCTTTTTCACCACACTTGTAACAGACTCCCATTCATTTTATGCAAGTACCAGGGTGTTTCTTCCCACATTTACTACTGGATAGATATTCAATTTTTCTCTTCTTCTCCTTATATCCATTACCAGATTGATCAGCAGATCTCTTCTTCTCTTTCTTTGCTTTAAAGTCATAAGACTTAGATAATTTTTTTTCTGTCTTGATAGCACATGAGACAATGTCTTTGTACGATGACAAGGATTGTGAGACTAATTCTCGATGGAGAAATGGTTTTAACCAATAAAATAAACTATCAATCTCACTTCTTGGGTTATGTATATAATCTCTAGCATACCTTGATATCCTTGTAAAGTTATCCTCATACTTTTCTACATTCTCATCCTCTTTTTGTCTCAGACTCAGAAATTCCCCTTCCATATCTGCTCGATGGTCACGAGGAAAGTATTTTTCTAAAAATAGATCTTTGAACTCCCTCCATTCCATATTTTATACTTCATCATATTCCTTCATGTTTTGAATCAATGACCACCATTTATCAGCATCTCCAGTGAGGCGGTAAACTGCCATGATAACTTTTTCCCTTTCACTACTCCCTAAAGCCTGAAATATTTTCTCTAGGGAATTTATCCATTGCTCATCTACTAAGGGATTTGTACTCCCATTGAACATTGATGGTTGTTGCCTCATGAAGCGATCTAATATTGATCCTCCACGTTGTGGATCACGGTGCTCCATATGGGTAAGGTTATTATTCATAACCTGAGTGAGTTGTCCCAGTATGGTGATTAGCTGATCAGCACCAGTTGCATCACTAGATCCACTATAATGATCTTCAGCAGGAGGGAAATCCCTACATGGATTGCGTGCATTAAAACAGTTTCCATTTCTTCCACTAGGTTCCATTTATAAACAATTCCACAAACTAGATCAGTTTATGAATCAAAATACATAATTCCATACTTATAAAACACTTAACAAAAAGTGAACTATTTATAGATATAATCCATAATCATAAAAATGTTTTCATTGGGGAATTATATACTCATAAACCATTCATAATGATTTTTAAAGAAAATTAGAGTTATCCTAATCATATCCCCATGGAGTGTTGTAACCAAGAGTGCAGAAAAGCCTATTGTTGTTCACCAGTTCCCATTCGAGTCTAGCTCAAAGCGGTGTTTTCAGGTTTTACCCCTAGGTACATCTATTCCAGAGCTGCCTCTACCTGCTCGTATCCATACAGAGATTTATTTCTCGGAAAACTCACAAAATCTCTACAATACCAAAATTCTAAGATGTTCTTGTATACTAACCATCAAAGTCCATCTTAGGCTTATGTGCTCTAATCAGAGTTTATCTAAATCTAGCTTCCAAGGTTTTTACTAAACTTCTTCTGATACCAACGGTAACACCCAAACCCCAGTTACCCAGAGTCGGTGCATTATTACATAACATCTTCATGATCACAAAACATCAAGTCTCGAAATACCAATTAGTTTAGTAGCTTTGGAATAACTAGATATATTCATGAAGTTTACATTACATCATAAAGTCAAAACAACAAAAGCATCTTGTCTCCACACTCATATCCCCTTATAAAATCCCTACAGGTCATTCATAAAATACTTATTCACATCCTAGGAAAAATAAAACATAGAAAGGGGTGAGCTCAAATCTCTAGTAAGGATAACAATATAGCGAAAACTTTCATAAATAAGCATAAACCTTTATGGAAATGTATAACTAAAACAAAATCCTTTTAAAACTTGAACTTTAGCATAAAATGGTATAAATAAAATGAAATAATGCCATATAATTATTCACATGGATATTCTACTAATCTAATAATCAGATGCAATATCAATAACCACTTTAATAATGATGGAATACATTATGCCAGACTTCATAACCACATAGTCAAGGCCTCATGCCAAGACTACAAATAAGATTTTGTCAAGGCCTTGTGCCAAGGCACTAGTTTGTCTCATGAGACCTAACGATGCATCGAGGAGCTATAGCGGGCTCCACCCGTCACATATTAAGTCCAATGCATTCCTAATATGAACAGGTTTTAAATATAACATAAACATTCATTTTAAAACTAGAATATGTAATGTAAATACTTTCTCTATAAACCATGAATGGTATAAAAATAATACATCCATAGTCAAACATATCATAAAACCTTTAATACAATATGGAAGTTTTGTATCATAATAAATAAATTTCAAATAAACTTAAAATCCATCAAAGGATGTTGACATAGATGAAATCAAAACTATTTGAGAGAAATATCTCTTTTTTTGAAATCATTTAAAAGTCACATAATTATAAAATAAAACATTTATTTTGAAAAAATTCTTATAATATATTAAGGGATGCTTCGACAATTTTATAATGGAGAAAAATCACTACATCTGCCGTATAAGTTAAAAAAAATACATTCTTACCATAAATTGTCGAAAAGGTTAAAAAGGTCCTTGTTTGGAAAATGACGTAAATATTCCTTTATAAACTTCTTATAAAAATTCAAACAGGGGTATAAATGACTTTAACCCATATTCTGTAAAATAGTAAGAATGTTTTGAAATACATTTTTTAGAAAATTGGATGTGGATGATAAAGGGGTCCTAGTAGATAATTACGTATAAACAACCTCAGATAATGAGGAGATTGTGAAATAAACCCTTACCTTGTAATTTTTCTCGGTTGGGGGTAGGTTAAAATCCTGTATAATGGTGAAATAATTGTAATTAAATTATAAAAGAATCATATACATTAATATGATATCAAATATGATATTCTAATAATGCTTTGTTAATAATATACTAGTATTATCGCCGTTTTGGGTGTTAACTTACTCCTTTTATTTTATATGTTTTGTTTCATAAGCCGTTTTTTTATGGATAGGTTGTATCTTATTCATATCCAGAATGATATAAAGTCCTTAAAAATTATTTTTAATCATCAAATGAGAATTAGTCTTGAATGGATATGATGGGGAATGAATCTCATCGCGTTCGTGGAGACGGTAGTCCGTACGTACGCACGAGCGACAATATAATTCTTTTGATATTAAAATAATATATAATTAGATGGTATATCATATATACAAAATCATTATCATGTTATATTTATTATTTACATGAATTACACATCATTATTATACCCATACAAATAATAATTTATTGAATAACAATTACACCACGACGTGGAGACGGTAAGTCGTACATACTCACGTATGGTGAGATGTCATTTAAAGGATGGATAGAATACTGAATATGGTTGTACCATATTTATAATAACATCACAGTATATATAATATACTGGAGTTATTATTATATAATTGTAATAACAAATAAAGAAGAAGTTGAAGAAGAAATGAACTTGAAAGAGGGTGGTGAAAACATTACCTCTTATTCAGGTTCTTCCTTTTTATTTGACCAAAAGGGATCCTTATATTGGCTTTTTGATCAAAATAATGCCTCTAGTTTTAAGTGAGGAATGTTTATAGAATATATGGGTAGGTTTTGGGAGATCCAAAAGGCTTTTAATATGTGAATTAGTGAGAAGGGGGAGTTCCCTTTTATAAGAGGGGTGAGGGGAACCTTTGGAAAAGCTAGAAATATTATTTTATAATAAATTTATATTGGGTTTATAATGGATCCAAAGTGTATTATTTAAATGTTAGGGTGGGTATAGGTCGAACACCACTCAACCAATAGGTTTTAGACAGGTTTTGTTCACTATATTAACCTTATATTTTTGTTTTAACTCTTAGTTAATTAGTTTAACATTTACCATGTCACTTTGTATTTTTATATTATATAGTTAATAAACATACTATATACATCCAATAGACCCCCAAGTTGTCCATTAATGATACAAATATCATCATATAAGTCTCTTGGATGATCCTTAGATTTTTAGGAATTTAATATCAATTAATAATATAATATTTGTTTGAAAAACTCTTTTATGTGAATTTTGACTCTTTTCAATAATTGATATTTTTTAAAGATTTAACAACTTTATTAATTTGAACCAAATTCATTTAATAAATCCTATAATGTCATATTAAGCAATAAAATTCATGTATATCATCAAAAATTTCAAATTATATTAATTTTTACATTTATAACACTAATTATTTGATTATTACATTAATAAGGAAAATACTGCATCATTATTGTGTCATAAATAATATTAATTATTAAATGTCAAAAAATTATAAATTAGAAACCATTATTTAGGAATTTTTTTTATCTTTCTAATGAATATTTATAGTAGAAAATCCAACATATATAACCCTATGTAAAAATTGTTTTTCTAAAAGATATATAGTTATGTCATTTTTGTATTTATTTTAACTTAATTAATATAAAGTGTCATTATCACTTACAAGTGGCTCCATGGGGTCCTGAAATCGACCTAATGATTCCCATGGTCAGACATGTATCAACCAATAAGATTAGAACACGTTTTAGGGTAATTTATTATTATTATAATATTTTTTTACCCTTATGTACCGGATTTACCCTTTAACCATGGTAAATAAAATATTTACCGAAGTAATTATTCAAAATGTACAAAAATAAAAGTTAACTATTTACACAATCTGGACATCCTAATTCCAAATATGGAATCCATTTTTCCCATTTCAAAACACATAAGTGGCAGAAGTTAATTTAAAATTAATTCCTGTTGTTAAAACAAAAAGCGTGTTTTTAAGAGATAATAACTATCAAAAGATTGACACTTGTTCATGTCCGGTTTAATTGTGAAATTATGTCCAATGAACAAAATTTTATTTAATGGTTAAATTATATTATAAATATACTTTAAAACCACTCAAATTCTTAATTTATCACTATTAATTATTTTGATTAAAAAAGTTGTTTTAATTAAAATTTAGTAATTTTCACTATTTATCAAAATATAAATGTTATCCGAAAAGTTCCAACATATTACCCTAGGATAATTTTGATATTCTTAATAACAAAATGAAGTCATTTTTGAGAGATAAAATTTATAAAATTTCAAAAAGTGGGTATTACTATTCATAATAGTTGGTTTGATTAGTTGTGGTGTGTGTTAGAACACGAAGTTGTGTACAATACATGCTACTGTATTATTCAAAGAGAAACATACCGTGGAAGCTTGGGGTGTTACATTGGAAGTCCCTACATTACTTCAAGATTCAATATTCCTTCTTTTAGAATAGCACAGGGGTTGCCCTAGGGGAAAATCTAGGTCTTACAAAGCCATTCCCCTCTAAATATTACAACTGCACCCTTCACTCTTGAAGCTATGTGGTAACCATCTAACATGACATGATAGATAATGTTGAATTCCTGGTATTTAGATGAATGTAGAATTCTATCTATCGATGGGGAGTAAAACCTAGGGATTCCTATGGGAACAGGTCCTGGTACTCCAAAACCACTATAGGAAACTGAGAACTCATAACATTTACTACATCAAGGGCCTGGCTAACCATCTGATGAGTAATCAGCCACACCTTATATTAATGATTCCATCCTATTATATATGGGATTCCTTTTAATTGAAAAATGAAAACCTAGTTCTATAACTGCAGAAAAAATGAATTCCCAACCAAAAACAGTAGATCTAGGTATGAACTGTAGATAACCAGTCCATAATTAGGATGAAATAACAAGCTATCATCACTGTTACAAAGAGAAACCAAAAGAAACTCTCTCTTACAATAGTCTGGTCACACTATTGACACATGTTTTTGATTTATTTGTCATCTATAAAAATAGTCTACAAGCGTAATGGTTGAGCTAAGGGCTCAACTAGAATCCGATGTCTCATAAAAGATAAATGGAAAAAATAATGACTATAACCTGTGTATATCAGTACTATAACTAAGCTATAAAAGATATATATTGTACCTTGTATCATTACTAGAGCCTCTAGATTATTTTTCATGACTTCTTATAGTTGTCCCTTCCCTTTTCCTCTAGCTCCCTGAGCCTAGCAACAACCACCTAGGGTGGTGGTGGTAATAATTTAATGCATATACTAGGTCCTACTAATATCTTTTATCCTCTCCCACATCCACCACCCTTTGGATTTGTCTCTTCATATATTGTCTCTGCCTCAATGACCTATCTATAGTCTCTCTATCAGCACTACAGTGTGTCACACTCCGACCACGGACACCAACTATTTGTTTCTTTTATTGGTCTCGCATCGTTTGGATGAGGTTTAGTTGGATTTCTGGTGGAACTTTTTCGATGTTTTATAATTTTCAGTGGGTCTCGGGCCGGAGTGCGGTCACCGTGCCGTTAACGGTGCCCGTGCGTTCGACCCTGGTGAACACGCAGTTGCCCGATACATAGGATAACTATTTTTTTATAAATGTTTAAATCGCCATGTTTATATAATTTTGACAGATAATAATAATAAAATGATCTTTAAATTTATTTTCATATTATTATTTTTAAATTTCTATTGATATTATTATTATTATTAATAAAAATATGGATAATAAATGATAATGATAATTATTTGTTTTATTAATATTATTATTATTATTTTTTATTATTTTTTTCTTTTTATCTTAACCCTAAACCTACCCGCGTCGCACCCTTATTCTCCCCTCCCGTTTTTTTCCTACCGCGCGCCGCTCCTGTGCTCCTCCCTGCTCACCCTCCCCTTGTCCGACCTCCACCGCCCTCACCTGCGCCTTACCCCCGCAGCCAAGCCTGCTCCCTCCGGCGTTTCCGCCTCACCGGCCAGCACCTTCGGTGAGCCCCCGCCTCCAGCCAGCCTGCTTCCGGCTGCCCCACACCTGGTCGGACCCCTTTCTGTCTGCCGCTAGCGAAGGCGAAGCGATTTAGATCGCTTCGGATTGTCCGCCGTTGGTTGCGAGGCGTGTTTGGTCTCGCCGCACATTTTGGTTCGCCTACACCATCCTAGGTAAAAGTTTTGTTATCGCACGCGCATTTTTTTTTATCGTTAATGTGTTTTGAAATCCCTTTTATTTTATTAGCAGTGCGGGTGATTTTTTCTTTGGATACAATCTCGAATTTCTGCGTGTTTTCAAGGTTTTCACCACCGTCCGAGGTGATGTTCTTCGTCTGTTGTCTTGTTGCACATTTTATTTAATTATTTATTTATTTATTTTTGGGTCATGTTTATGTCTCTGAGTCCCTGGAATTTTATTGGATGTGCGAGGGTCTTCGCCGCACTCATTTTGGGTGTTGGAAGTTGTCACAGGGAGTCGAGATCATCTCCAAGTGCATGCGCTTTTGTCAAAGTGCGTGCACGTGAGCAGGGTGTGGTTTGAGTTAAAAAGCTTGGTGTGAATATTGTTCGAGGTAAGAATTTTTATATTTTCTCTCTTTCCGATGCATTCCAAAGGATCTTTCATGATTTCATTTGATTTATAGATATTTTTCGTACCCTTAAAATCCTGATATTTTATTCATTGTAGTGTTTATTTGATGGTTAAAAGTGTTAAAAACTACTGTGAAATAGTCCCTTAGTTATGTGTAGGTGTTTCCATGCCCTTGGTCCTAGTTTTAATCCATTCAAGGTTGTTTTCTCTTAATTAAATCTTTTATTATGTTTCACACCTCTATTTTGTTTATATTTAACTTATAACCATGTTTTTCCTGTTGAAAGTTTTGATCAAAAATGGATTTTTGGATGCTTCTTTATTTATGCACTTTTTTATACCTTTCCAATGTGGTTGGAACTAACTGCCTTTATCTAAAAATGGTACTGTTGGACTTCTTGAGTGGTGTTTGCTAGTAGAAACATTTTATGGAACTTTTTTTCCTGTGTTTGTTAGTTTTGTGGAACTTAGTTCTTTTGTAGAAATGATTTTGCGTCTCTTTAAATTTGTATTTTTCTCAAATCCTTGGTTTTATAAGCAGTTCTTGTTTTCAAAATGATGTGGGCATCTGCGTGCGGTTCTTTAAATTGGTTTGAAAAGAAATCCATGAGTATATTTCCATTTGGAATTTAAATACAAAAGTTGTGTTTAGAGTCGTTTTAGAAGAGCTTGTGCAATGTTTTCATAAAGGCATTTGATTATGTAAAACGAGAGGCCCGATTTACAACTACAAGTGTTTGATAAAGTGGGTTTGATAACCGAATGATGTGACGGCCCGGTGGTCACTTTGTATATTTGACATGTATGCATATATATAAGTATATGGGGCGCTCCTATCTAGGTTAACCCCTCATGGGAGAACGTATAATAAGCGTCTGTGTTTGGGGTAGGTAAGTGCGGTGAGATGAGTCACGCGTGCGAGGGCCTTCCTACTTACACAGTATTATTATAACCACCATGGGTTCCTGGGCGCCTTTTATATGATTGAGTGATGGTTGTTGATCAACACCGATTAGACGGGTTGGTACCCCCTGGACTTTTTGTTTTTCCAGGCGGGCTTTGCCACTGGATTGGTCAGTTAGGGCGGCCAGTTGGTTATAGACTTGGGAGCTTTACCATATTCCGGCAGGTGGTTCCAAAATTGAGTACGTCCAGGGGTCTTCTAGGGATAGTTAGGATCACCCATGGTTACTGGATTATTTACTTTTCTTGTTTAATTTTCATTGCATTGGTTTATTTTCAGTTGTACTTTTACTTTTTTTACTCTAGCTCAACTTTGGTATTTTCTGTTTTGGATTTCATTCATAAAATGGAAAATGATTTTGGAAATGGTTTGTGGCATGTGTTGGGTTTTTAAATGAGAATAACATGCTGCATAATTTAAAATGTGAAAACCCTACTTTCATGTCTGTATTTCAAGCTTGTGTCAGTGGAATGTTTTGGGAAAGAGAAATGTTGGATTCAGTGGTTTATTCTTGGCATCCCCACTAAGCATCTCGGTGCTCACGCCTATTATATCTTTCAAGTTGAAGGTTCAGTTTCTCTTACAGGTTTCTGGTTCAGCTGCTCAATGTTGGAGCAACATGGTTTTGAGTTGGGTAGTGACCTAGGAGGTCATAGGGAGGTATGTTCGACTTATTTGTCTTTCCGCTGCCAGTTCTTATCATTATCATCAGTTAGTTTATCTGTTTATCTTTTTTTCATGGGAAAAATCATTCCCAACAGTAAAATTTTGATGCCCGACACTAGTTTCCATCCTAGTGGGATCGGGAATGCCCCTCGGGACTTGCCGCGGAGCGGCTCGGGTGACCGACTCAGGGTCGACCTGGGCTGGTTCGTGAAAAAATGCTATCAGACCAGGTTCATGTTATCTGGGGTGTCTGATAGAAAGAGATTAGGATTTTTCGGGACTCATGAGGTAGGTTACGGGTTGGTGCTTGATCACCACCGCCCGTGACGAGACATTAGTTATCGGGGGTAGTCTGGGTCTTGAGTCTTTTTCCTTTTTTTGTTATGTTTTGAGGGATGATAATGACGGATAACTGGTTCATGTTGTGGCCTCACATGGGGTGGTGACCCATGTGGCGTCCAAGTGTCCAGTTCAAGGCCCTTTTAGTGATATACCTTACTTTGGATATGCCTCACCACCATGTTGCTGAGTTAGGCATATGCACTAGTTCCTCATTCCAGTGGTTTGTTTTTGCTTGTGTTTTTTTAATCTCGCTTGGTTTGAATGTGCCTTAAAAGTGAAACTGGTTTTGAAATGGAAAGGTGTTTCTCCCAAATTGTTTTTGAAATTACTAAAGTGTGTTTTTAAAGAGAAGGTGTATTGGTTTGGAAAAACTTGGTATGTGTTTGGATTTGGTAAGGAAAAGAAGTGTTTGAACCTTGACACTCCTTATTAAGGTTCACACGTGCGTGGGTATGTATGGAAGTGCGTGGGGGAACTTGTTCACATGTGATGTGAGCGGGATTGAATGAACGCACATGTGATGGTTCATAAGGTTCCATAGGTGAGTTTTAAAATCTTAAAGAAATGATGGTTTTGGAAATGTGATTACCGCTTTTGTTTATATATGTTTATCTTATGAGTTTGTTTCCCTTGGGTCGAGCTGTTGTTTTGATTGAGTTTTGGCTAGATACTGATTTCTGTAGTGTTTTTCGTGTTGTTCTGAGTATGCCTCCCAGAAAAGTCGCTAAGGTTGCTAATGAGTCATGCCTAGTTTTCAGTTCTTTTTGCTTGTTGCCTATCAATCAAAGTAATCAAAGTCTGTTAGAGGCAGTTGTGTGGTTATGAAATTGGAGTGGGTCTTCAGGCTGTTGGGAACACCCAAGGTTGTTAGGGTTCTTACC
Organism: Viscum album; assembly: GCA_963277665.1. Taxonomy (NCBI): domain Eukaryota; kingdom Viridiplantae; phylum Streptophyta; class Magnoliopsida; order Santalales; family Viscaceae; genus Viscum; species Viscum album. The sequence goes on along the minus strand of OY728147.1, from coordinate 1,024,289,932 downwards.
ATCTCAGGTTTATTTGAGGGTCCAGTTCCGGACTTAAAGATTGGGGCATGTTTGATGGTAATTGGCTCTAGCGAAGGTTCCCCATCAGGCAAGGATTGCATGCCGGGGGAACCTGTCGCCAAGACACCATCTTCATCAGTGTCGACTCCCAGTTTGTCTAACCATTTTCTTGTGTGCCACTAGTATGGCCAGTTTGGGCATTCTAAGACATTATCTTTTGTCCCTTTGAAAAAAATTTCATCGTTGTGGTTGTTTGAATCATCAAGAAGAAGAATAAGTTGGGGACTTGAGAATGAAAATGCCTTACTGTGAGGCAAGGGATGCTTTAGTCATCAGAGCCACAACCACAGGTCTTGGGGTGAATCTCGCGCACAGTCAGGAGTTGCCGAGGGTGTGTAGAACCTCTCTTCTGTTTATGTTTTCAGCTTTTTGAAGGGAAATATCCAATGTTTTATTTTTATATTCTTGTCGTCGTTGTATTCTCATCCTTATTGTGGCTACGCGATGAGCTCGTTCTACCGCAATCCAAGTAGCCTCATCTACTCTTAGTGAAACTTCAAAATCATTGCAATTCCTTGAAGGGTGTTCGGGATAGGGATAAAAAAACATGCTCTGATTTTGAGTATGGTCTCAGCTGTAAAATTTAGGGGGATGTTTGGTTCTGTGAAATTAATGTGTGTTGTTTCTGGGCTCGTTATTAGGCCGGACGCCTCTCCGTGGGGTTTCATATAGTGTGTTTGGGTTTTGTAGTGGATTCCTCCTTCCTAGTGTCTCAGTGTGCCAGTTTTCCTAGAATTGTTTTAATCCTAGTGATGGAGTTGTTCCGTTAGCATTGAAAATGTGAGGTGAGTTCAGTTTGGGGAGTTCCCGCATTGTCCCCCCCTGGGCTGGTGTGTTCAAGTTGAAGGTTTATGTGTTAGTAAATTTTTGTGGTGGGGAGAACCCTCCCGTGTCCTCCCCTTAACTTTGGGTAATGTTTTTTTTCTTGAGTTGGTCGGGTGCGACGTGTGTTGGTAATAGTCACCCCGAGCCTCTTAGTTTTCTATGATTTTTTTTTCTGGGCATGGAATCAAGTGGGGTCGACTGTTGGCTTGGTGACTTTTTGGGGGTAGAAAGTGTCTGTGGTGGGGAGAATTGTCACACTCTGACCACAGACACCAGCTATTTGATTCTTTTATTGGTCTCGCGTCATTTGGATGAGGTTTATTTGGGTTCTTGGTTGAAAGTTTTCGAAGTTTTATACATTTCGGTGGGTCTCGTGCCGGAGTGCGGTCACCGCACCGTTAACGGTGCCCATGCGTTTGGCCCTGGTGAATGCACAATTGCCCGATACATAAGATAACTAATTTTTTTATAAATGTTTAAATAGACATCTTAATATAATTTTGGCAGATGATAATAATAAAATTGTCTTTAAATTTATTTTAATATTATTATTTTTAAATTTCTGTTGATATTATTATTATTATTATTCAAAATAAAATGGATAATAAATGATAATAATAATTATTTGTTTTATTAATATTTATTAGTATTATTATTGTTATTATTATATTTTATTATTGATTTGTTTCTTTTTATCTTTACCCTAACCCTACCCGTGTCACTCCCTTTTCTCCCCTCCCGTTTTTTTCCTACTGCGCACTGCTCCTGTGCTCCTCACTACTCACCCTCTCCTCGTCCGACCTCCGCCTCCCCTCACCTGTGCCTCACCCCCGCTGCCCAGCCCACTCACTCTAGCATTTCCGCCTCGCCGGCCAGCACCTCTGGCGAGCCCCTGCCTCCGGCCAGCCTGGTTTCGGCAACCCCGCACCTGGTCGGACCCCGTTCTGTCTGCTGCCACCGAAGGCGAAGTGATTTAGATCGCTTCGGAACGTCCGCCGTTGGTTGCGAGGCATGTTTGGCCTCGCCACATGTTTTGGTTTACCACCACCATCCTAGGTAAAAGTTTATTTATTGCATGTACATTTATTTTATAATCGATATTGTGTTTTGAAATCCCTTCTATTTTATTAGCAGTGCGGGTGATGTTTTTTTTGGATGCAATCTCAGCTTGCCGCATGTTTTCAGGGTTTCCACCGCCGTCTGTGGTGATGTTCTTCGTCCGTTTTCTTGTTGCACATTTTATTTAATTAATTATTTATTTAATTTTGGGTCATGTTTATGTCTATGAGTCCCTGGAATTTTATTGGATGTGCGATGGTCTTCGCCGCACTCATTTTGGGTGTCGGAAGTTGTCATAGGGAGTCAAGATCATATCCAAGTGCGTGCGCTTTTTTCATAGTGCGTGCTTGTGAGCATGGTGTGGTTCGAGTTAAAAAGCTTGGTGTGAATATTGTTCGAGGTAGGCGTTTCCATCTTTTCTCCCTTTCCGAAGCTTTCCAAAGGCACTTGCATGATTTCATTTGATTTATAGATATTATTCGCACCCTTATCCTCCTGATATTTTATTCATTGTAGTGTTTATTCGATGGTTAATGGTGTTAAAAACTGCTTTGAAATAGTCCCTTAGTTATGTGTAGGTGTTTCCATGACCTTGCTCCTACTTTTAATCCATTCAAGGTTGTGTTCTCTTAATTAAGTCTTAGATTATGTTTCACACCTCTATTTTGTTTATAGTTAACTTATGACCGTGTTTTTCCTGTTGAAAGGTTTGATCAAAAATGGATTTTTGGATGCTTCTTTATTTATGCACTTTTTTATACCTTTCCAACATGGTTGGAACTAACTGACTTTATCTAAAAATGGTACTGTTGGACTTCTTGAGTGGTGTTTGCTAGTAGAAAAATTTTATGGAACTTGTTTGTCCTGGGTCGGTTAGTTTTGTGGAACTTAGTGATTTTGTAGAAATGATTTCGCATCCCTTTAAATTGGTATTTTTCTCGAATCCTTGGTTTTATAAGTAGTTCTTGTTTTCAAAATGATGTGGGCCTCTACGTGTGGTTCTTTAAATTGGTTTAAATGAAATCCATGAGTATATGCCCGTTTGGCTTTTTAAATACAAAAGTGGTGTATAGAGTCGTTTTAGAAGAGCTCATGAAATATTTTTATAAAGGCATTCGATTATGTAAAATGAGAGGCCCGATTTACAACTACAAGTGTTTGATAAAGTGGTTTTGATAACCGAATTATGTGACGGCCCGGTGGGCACTTTGTATATTTGACATGTATGCATATATATAAGTATATGGTGCGCTCCTATCTAGGGTTACCCTTCACGGGCGAACTTATAGGAAGCGTCCGTGTTTGGGGTAGGCAAGTGCGGTGAGATGAGTCACGCATGCGTGGGCCTTCCTACTTACACAGTATTATTATAACCACCATGGGTTCCTGGGTGTGTTTTAGATGATCGAGTGACGGTTGCTGATCAACCCCGATTAGACGGGATGGTACTCCCTAGATTCATTGTTAGGCCAGGCGGGCTTTTCCACTGGATTGGTCAGTTAGGGCGGCCAGTTGGTTATAGACTTGGGAGCTTCACCATATGCCGGTAGGTGGTTCCGAAACCGAGTATGTCCAAGGGTCTTCTAGGGATTGTTAGGATCACCCATGGTTACATGATTATTTAATTTGCTTGTTTACTTTTCGTTTCATTTATTTATTTTCAATTTCACTTTTACATGTTTTATTCTAGCTCATCTTTGGTGTTTTCTGTTTTAGATTTCATTCATAAAATGGAAAATGACTTTGGAAATGGTGTGTGGTGTGTGTTGGGTTTTTAAATGAGAATAACATGTTTCATAATTTAAAATGTGAAAACCATAATTTCATATCTGTATTTCAAACTTGTGTCAGTGGGATGTTTTGGGAAAGAGAATTGTTGGATTCCGTGGTTTATTCTTGGCATCCCTACTGAGCATCTCGGTGCTCACGCCTATTATATATTTCCAGTTGCAGGTTCAGTTTCTTGTACATGTTTCTGGTTCATTTTCTCATTGTTAGAGCAAAGTGGTTTTGAGTTGGGTGGTAACCTAGGAGGTCACAAGGAGGTATGTTAGACTAATTTGTCTTTCTGCTACTAGTTCTAATATTTATCATCAGTTCTTTTATCTATTTATCTTTATTTTTCGTGGTCCAAATCATTCCCAACAGTAAACTTTTGATGCACGGCACTGGTTGCCAGCCCGTGGGGATCGGAAACGCCCTTTCGGCCATGTCGTGTTCCGGCTCGGGTGACCGGCTCTGGGTCGACTCGGGTTGGTTTGTGACACGGTGTGTTGGAATATCTCAGGCAATATATACCCTACTATCACATGAGTATCACCATCTCACTCTAGGATGACTGGACCCATACTGAGAGCCTTGAACTATTGATCATCTCTCATGGTACCTCCTCTAAAAACATATCACATGACCATGTACATGGGATTGATTTTGGATCCCTACTACCAATGTATATGCTTATGTATTTTGGCCAATGGAAACCACTAGATATGTTTTATCTGCTAACAAACTCTCTACCACTAAATATCACTCTATGACCCCATCATGGGTGGGGATCAATAGAGGGATGAAAATTTATTATATTTTTCTCGGTATTCCTCAATTGAATGTATGAGTACCAAATAACTAATCATGATCCATTTCCATTGAGTACTTGGAGTGTTTAGTAAACCACGATGAATACTCAGATATTTTCATGCTGTCTTGCTAGAGATGCAAAATCTCCTAGATATGTACCAACATCATTATATATATATATATTTATAACTCCAATCTATACAGGTAATGGAACTATGAATATGGTAGAGTTCCCTCTTCATAATACTGGTTCACCATACACCACTATCATCCTGTTGAGCCATGGAAAAGGCTCACCACTAGGACCAATATCTGAAATGTTGCAATCCTGACCAGACGTAAACCTTGGGAAACTTCTTTAAGACATTCCTTAGCCGCCTATGGGTCAGGATTGTCTTGGAACATGAAGTGTATCTATCACTGAACCTTGTGAGGTGTTATAATCCTACACATGACATCCACTAGTAAAACATATTCTATCTTTTAGTTGACAGATGGTGGAAGAACTAGTGCACCACCTAGATATAACACCAATATAAGTGATCAATGTATTGATTCCTCATCACTGAGGGGATCGACATCATGATCGTGATACTGAATCCTACATTGAATACATCACAGGGGAATCCCAAAATGAAAAATATATTCCACAAGCAATGATTATATATAGAGATCTTACTTAAGGACATGGAAACCACTACCCATTCATATATGATTCATATACCATTATTTTCCCTTAAACTAGTGTTCTCATGAACTAAGTCAAAAATAAGGTGTTAAGAGTCATAGTGTATTGATACATCATCCACCACACCAACAATGGTGTGCCCAACACTAAATCAAATTTAGAAAGGCATAACACTATTTTTCCAAACCAATATCATCGAATCTGGTCTTAAGGTAGAATCAACTTATTTAATAACACTTTTTCATGACATATCCCAAAGGAGTCTATTTCGTGACTCCGAAATCCAGTATCCAATTTTCCAAGGACAAATGACTTGTATGGGTAGGCATATCACTAATATGAAATTCCTTATCATATGCACCTTTACACATGCACACATCTTCAAGCCTATACAATACTAAAATGTAAAAATAATTGAACAACCATGCATGCATACATATAAATCCAACAACCATAGTACAATGGGATTCAAAAGAATGTAAACATGGAAAAATAAAATCACACTACAAAGAGTATGAATACAATTACAACCTGAATGTAAAACTGGGACAAGCTTCAAGATAATACAGGAAAAAACATCGGTCTGTCTAGTTTCACTAAGAACCTTTTAGTCTAGGTCCATTAAGGATTCTATAAAATGGTCAATCTTCTATACAAGACACAACATGTGCAGGCAAATAATATTCATGGGTGAGTATACTAGTACCCAATATGACACCCAGAAACCACAAAGCATAAAACTAAAGAATTATAGTCAGCCTTAAACAAGATTATTTCCATTGCATATATAACAATAAAATCAAGATATACTCAAATAAGACACACACACACACACAAAAGGTAAGTCAAATATATAATTCCAACCTTGAATTCCTTCTCAAAGGATCCACATGGAACTCATCTAGGATAACACACTCTTGAGACTGATAACAATAATGAAATCCTTCTGAGAGATAATCCTCATCGGGTCTCTCTATTATATGTACACATTGAATTCCAAAGAGATACGATACACATATGATGATCACACCCAAGTCCATTTGGTATACCAATAAGTCAATCTATATTAACTCTACTAGTAGATGATCAAATCCCTCATAGTTTTTAACATGATGATACCAAAAACTCCACCTAGGTAATGAAGATAAATATAAGATCTCACTCCGAGCCACATGTAACTATTCCAACAACTCTATCTAAGAAGGCCTACAGATGAGATCACTATACTTGGAGAGAGCGGTGATCTTGTACTAACCCTCATGGAATGGACATGTAGAACATACCCTAAAGAGACTTTTCCATGATAAATATAACAATCACTTGAAGACATATTTTTAGAAATGCTCGATATGTATTCAGGTTACAGGTCATGTCCCTTAACCTTGTGTCCTACATATGTAAATGGATCATGTCCAATGTCTATCTCCATGTAATAGTAAACGACATTAAGTTTCAATGTAATTATACATTGATTAGCCTATGTACATTTTCTTAGGTTGTGTCTGTGTGGGAGTTCACAATGTGTCATCTTTCTTTGTACTCTAACAAATGTATATGTTCCCTATGATGTATCCATATAACTAGTACAAGTGGACCACATATTGTGTAATAGGTTCATACACCATTTTATACTTTTCTCCTTCCGGACACCCTAGATTCCTCTAGGTCCCGTGGCTCTGAGTAATACGCCATGAAGTGAAAAAATTTCTCGGATCCCAGATCTGGAATATGAATTCATTCTGATGCCTCTGGCCTTTGATCGTGAAACTATCTCACCAATAAAATCATGAATTGAGCCCTATAGAATCATGCCATCAATGAAGAAAAATATTCATGATGTTGATTCATTTTTAAAATGGGATCATTTATCGTTATTTTTTTCACACAAAATATCACAAAATTTGGTATCTAAAGCCATCTAATTCATTTCCTCTTTCACCATCGCACCACCAACTTTCCGTGCTAACCCTGAATAGAAAATATTATATCATTACACTAAGAAACATTTGTGAAACAATTGATTTATTAGGATATTTTAAAAAATGGGGAAAATGATGAACACATGTGATGAATGAAGAATCAGGGGGAAAAGACTAATAACTATCAAGAGAAAAGAACCTTAGTTGATGTTTGTGTCAACCTTGATTCATTACAATTAGAATGAAAAATGAATAGATACCAATTTAATCATAAAGAAATATCCCAGGTCAAAATTAATCTAACCTATCCCACAAAACACATGATTCATGGATCAATCAACCTGTGTTAATCATATAAACCAAAACATGTAAAGAAAACCAAATCAAGAAAACATCCAACATTGAATTGAATTGATCGTTGATGAAGAATTAAGTTGTTCCATGATTTTTGGTGAGATCCTTTGAATTCAACTTGCATTAATCATCGATATCAGATTCTTTCATCGGCTACTAATAAAATCTCCTCCAAAATATTAAACGGATGTCTCCAATTCATAGAGTTATGTAGATAACCGAAAATATTATGTATAAAAATGTATTAAGTGAAGGAAATTAGGTTGTTTCATCAAAAAACAAATAAAATAATCTATTTATTTATTATGTTCATTTTACATCTATGATTAATTTTCCACGAATGCTCCATGTCGACCAAGATTATGTCAGGGATTGGGTAAAACCCATTTTATGAACTCAACAACACCATAAAATATCTGATCGGGGCCTCATTTAGATGTTATTTAATATTTTTTTGAAAAATTGTGTCCAATTGATCTTTAATATATTTAATATATTTTAAACATTTATTTTGGGCACACCGAACTCAAAAATAAATGCCATCTCAGGGCCTAGTCCAAAATATAATATATCTAGTATGCAAAAATAAAACATAAAAACTTCGAGTCAATAAAAATACCTATCAAAATTTGGTGAAAACAAAGAACTTCACAAAAACATCAAAATCCTAGCTTTAAACTCATAAAAACAGCCTTAGAATTAGTTCCATTTAACAAAAGGAATCATATCCGATCAAGATTGACATACCATAGTATGTATATCTTCATAAAAGGCAAGAACACAAATTCCCAAATATGGAATAAAAATATATCTAAGGAAAATGATGAATAATGAGTACTTACTGATGTATCTAGCCCCCCAACACACATTTATGTTTATAAGAATATCTCCCTGATTGAAAGGAATTGTCTCTCCATCCTTGGGGAGAACTAAAATTGATTTTTAGGGTGTATTGGGGGGGGGGAATAGGTTTAGAAGTAAAATAAGATTATAACCATTATCTTTGGATCCAAACATTCATGATGCACAGTAAGGAAAACTGTTCATTTACCATCCATGAGCCACTGCCTCAAACCACACCTCATATGTTTGTCTCACATGGGTTGACAAACTATACACTGATGAAGCTATTTCAATCTATTCAGCATTACATTTTTTTCATTTCTAATCATAATGTTTTTCCAAACTGTGTTCCTAATCATGCATCTACCTAGTTCCCTCTATTTTAGTTTCATAGTTTCATAGAGCTTTTGCACAATTTCTATTAATCATTCCCAAACCATGCACCTCCAGAAAAGTCTCAAAACATGGAAAATATCCAAATAAACTCTCAAAACATAACCCAATAACTTTATATTCATAAAATATATAAATGAAGGGAAAATTAACTAAAACTGGTGGTAGTAAATTATCCCCACATTTCGAAATCCGTTTCTTAGAATGTAGAAAATCACCATTGTCTTGAAAGATTTCAAGCCATTTCTCCCTCTTTTCCATCTCAACCTCCGATGTTTTTTCTTGAATCTGACCATCTTTACATATATCCTACAATATATTAATTATTTTTTCTACCAAGAATTTATGTTACCTATCCAAAATCCTTACCAAAACATGAAAAAACATGGCCTCTAACGCCAGGTCAAATTAATCCCATCGAATCACAAGGTCAGGATCGAGTTGATACTTCTTAAATTGATAAACATGCAATACATTATGCACTGAACTGAATCATGGTGGAAAAGAAAACTGATGTTCCTAATCACTAACCCCTTCATGTATCTCAAAAGGTATAATTTGTCAAGGAGGTAAATTCCCCTATTTACCAAAATTATTATTTCAAAGACTTATATAAATTATCAAGAACACATGATTAGTCACCTCAAATGATTTTCATAGATGATGATCCACATACAATTTCTGAGTACTCTGAGCCATCTCCAATATCTTTATAATCAACTGAATATTCTATATTTTTTTCATACACAAGGCTTGTTAAACCTGTGATGTTGATCCTATTTCAACCCAACAAAATGGAGAATAAGAAGGAAATAGATACAATGCATCCAAAGTGTCCATATGTATCGAGGACTTATAATTGTTGTAATATAAGAAATCCACAAATAGTATATTCACCCCCAATGAGCATCCAAAATCCATTATAAAAGACATAATAATTAATTCCTATTTTTTTTATCATACTTAATTATTTTCCATCTATATTAGGATGGTGTTTCATGATCATTTTCAACAATGTCCCAAGGTACTGCTGTAATGATTTCCAAAAACAGGATGTAAGCCTAAGATCTTTGTGTGATACTATCAATACTGGTACATGATTCTTCTTTAAAAATTCTCAGATATAGATTTTTGATATGTCTTCCGTGGTATTAGATTAATGATTAGGGATAAAACAAGATTAATTTGTTAGATGATCCAATATTAACAATATATAATTTTGTTTATGAACCATACTTAGTAGACCTATTACAAAATCCATATCTATCTTCTCTCATTTTGACAAAGTATTTGGTAAATATTACTACATACCAGTTGACTGTTGGGGTTCTTCTGTAACCTGTAGATAGGTGAGGCATCTCAAAAAAATAACATTAAATTTTCTTTTCATACTAGCCCCCCAAAATTGTTCTTTCAGTTCCTTATAAATCTTTTTTATTTTATGGTGAGAAACCCATCTCAAATGGTGGTAAGAATGAGGATGTTTTTCTTGGAAATAAAATGGTATGACCATCACAATTCAGAATAAAAACATTGATATTCTATCAAGTATTCATCCCTCAATGGTCTCCCCACCTACCTATTTCGACCTCATAAAAAATATGAATCATATTTAATTTCCACTTTATCCTTATCAACCCACCTATGAACCAAAGAATCCAGAAATAAAACCACAACTCTACCTCAGTCTTCACAATCCATGTGCATGTCATCTATAACCAACATTAGCTACCACTGATCATAACCCACTTCCTTCAACATACTATATGATTTTTCTCTTAATGAATCCACCGAAGAGTTTCCTTTACCCATTGTGTACACTAATTCAAAGACAAATATTTTAAGATGACCCTTCAATATTCATTATATTAAATTAATATCTATTTTTGAAAATATGTGTTTCAAGATCCAATGATTGATAAATAAAATAAATTTCTCACTAAAGAGTTTATAAAAGTAAGTATTCAAATCATGGACCAAAATATCTAATTTGAAATCATGTGTTTGGTAGTTTTTCTCATGAAATAGTTACTACTGTGAGCCATATGAAACAACATGATCCCCAACATGAAAAATCCCAAACCCAGATCTTGAAGCTTTATAATTTACCACATAACCCTTTACTAATTCAATAAATATAATGATTTTTGTTGATAAAAGGATAACTTTATGCTCTTTGGATTATTTATAACATTCATCATTCCATTGGAATGGAACATTTTTCCTTGTTAAATATATAATTGTAGAAGCTATTTGTGAAAATTAAAAAATAGAATATTGGAAATAAACAGATAGGACAAGGAAGTATGTTTATCCAAGATATTCTATAGTGGTTTCCCGGAGATCATAGGCTCTATCTTTTATGGATCAATATAATCACATTTTTAACAGATAATATAGAAAACAAATATAACCACATATATAAAAAATCATTTATTGAGAGTTTTTCATAAAAACAATGATCCTGCAAGATACCCAACAATATCACCATGTGTTACTCATGGTCAATCTATTTCCAAGAATACACAATTTTGTCATCCAAAATCACCACATAAAATGAATCCATATAACGTTGAAATATAAAATTCATCAATACTATAAATTAATTTGGTGAATTATTAAGGAAAAAAATGAATAAATACATACTCCTAATGGTCACATATACTAATAAGAAAGGTATTCAGAATATCCTCTTTTATAACCCATAGTTGGTGACATCCTAAATGCATGTAAATTTTAGAGAACCACTAGGATCCCCAAAATTGATCAAACATATCATCAAATCATGGAATATGATACCAATTATTTGCATTAATTGACTAAGAATACATTAATCCGCACAAATCATAGGATTTACATCTGAATTTTTAACAAAATTAATTGTTGCATCCCATAGAGTTGTAGTTTTCTGAATAAAACTTTTTATTTCTAAATCTTCCAATGAGAATTTAAATTTTATTAAATCATTTGGTTCTATATAATATGATTTAATTTATATAGTACTAGACCCTTGTTAGAGATCAATTGTAAAATATACTTCATTTGTGGGTGTAACCATAAGAAATTATCAGGAAAAAACAATTGGAAATTGATCAAAAATTATTGGAAATAATTATTTTTTGATATCATCCGTATATGCTAGGGTTAATTCTACCAACTGGTACGAGATAATTTCTACTTATGGTGCTAAAAAACAAGCTCCACTTGCCTTTGTATTTTGATCTTCTTTAATGGTATGATCGATTTCATCATCAGTTATAAAAATAATCCTTCAGTTATAAAAAAAGACATGAGATTTGAACATTGTTAACATATCTATTCCTAGGATTAAGTCATAGATATCCATCTAAAGAACTAATATGTACCAAATCAGTTGAGTCCCATTTATATATTTTTATAATAGTCTTTCTATATAAAATGATCAACATTCTATTTTTAAAAGATGTGTTTTAAATTTTAAAATAAAAGGCATTATCTCAATATACAAACCCAACAGATAAATAACACCAAAAGAAATAAATTACTGTGATGCACTCATATCAAACAATTATTGAAAATAGTAGAATTCAAAATAATCACACCTCTCATTATATAAGGTCTTTATTCATCTTATATGAATAGTTTCTCAACTCCATAAAATTTATTACTCTCCACATGTTTCCCTTTATTAACATGTTGAGATTATAGTGGTCGAGGAGTCATTACTTTCATAGAATCACCATTTCTTACTTGGTTTTGATGATAATATCCATTCTACTGAACTCATCAAATCAAATGCACAAAATACCTAAGAAGTATGAGATTTTTTTCTAGAACTTAAACTTGGAACACTGTGAAATTAGTACTAAATATATCATATCTGGTTTCAATTGTGATATTTTTTGGTGGTGTTATACAATATTGCTTCATGTGATCAAGAGAACCACATTGAAAACAACCGAGTTTACCCTTTAGTTTAGAAGGAAGATTCATTGATCACACTATCTGATTCAAATTCTCACCAATACCATGGAAATAGGTATCCCTCTTCTACTTATTCCTAGAACTAGACTTCCCCCCATTTATCATATGCATCAACATGCATTATCCACCAATATTTCACGAGGTATCATTTTCATCCACTATTTATCTATTAAAACTCTATATGTAATACAATATACAAACAATTATAATCATTGAGAGAATTTTTAGGCTCAACCCAGATTTAAAAAATATGTGTCATTAAAGATGCACTTCTAGAAAATTCTAGGAGAAAGTAGGATAATTTCATTAATTTAGTGACATGCTCTCTTACTATGAGGTTTACTTGATTCAACCTAAATAAGTGTGTTTTTATTAAAATATGAAAAGTATGAGTATATAATTCTTTGTTAAAAATTTCTTCAAATTCCTCCCTTGTCAAGTCCTAGTCTGATTACACTTGATCTACTAAATCCTTCCATTTTTATGCATGATCCTATAGCATGTATGTTTTCAACTTCTCTTTCAACTCAACAGATGTGACAGAGAAATAAAAATATGGGTGGGTTATACATTTGAATCTATAACCAATGATCTATTTTCCTTGGCTCATCCCTCCAATTCCCTCAATCAATGACCTAAAAATACTTTACAAAACTCTAAACCAACTATTGGTTCACTAGTGGCTCAAGTGAAACCACATTCACAACATCCTCTTCTGTTTGGTTTTTATAATTCCTACACAATGTCATTCTCTATTAACTAAATACAAATACATTTAGTATCACTACCTATAAAAATAAGTCTTTATAATTTCTAATTTCCCACTTCACACTTATTAAAACTCGTATTCTTAAAATTTATTAATTTCCACTTTAAATCCATATTTTAAAATTCTACCATGATTTTCGAAAATAAAAACATTTTCAATTATTTTCAAAAAATGAAAAAGTTTAAATAATTCATAAATCATTACTCAAAATGAATTATTCTTTTAAAGTGGCATGTCATTTATATCCATGCATATTATGCTTTCCTTATCAGCTAAACCCATAAAGATGATGTTAAAAATCCTAAAAGTGTCTCAGAACACTAATTTAAAAAAACAATCTGGTATTTGGAAGTTCCACATACATAGATTAGATACACCTTTTTATTTTCTAAAATTATAGTTCCCATAATCCTACACCTTCCTACCATCCCAATATATAGAATAGCATTAATAACATATCAAGGATTGAAGAAACCTTAAAACATTTATAACATCCCCACTCCTCAATGAATTGAGAAGTGATGAGTGTGATACAGTCATTAAGTGACATCTCCAAGAAACCAAAGTGTAGAAATAAATGAAAAGAGATTCATAAAAAATTTGTGGATTGTTTTTAAATTATAAAAAAACCAAACCACTATAAAAAACCAATCAAACCAGTATATGATGTACATTTATAGAAATACATGCCAATAAATAACCAAACCAAAAGACAATATCAGAGTACAAGAAAAACCAACATGAGATAACCGTAAGAACTAAAAGATGTAAAAACCTGAAGAAACCAAAGATACTAATCATAAACTCCCAAAATTATCCAAATCTAAATCCACATATCCTACCAAATGTATCAAGAAGCGTCACTAATGAACTTGGATATTTTTCCTTTACCTGTTTCTCTATATGTATAACATAGGAAAATTCAGCATAGTTTCCAAGCAGGGGATGAGAATAAAACTCATTAATTTTTTCCAATTACTTCCTTACTCATTACAATAGGATAAAACATTAGAGAACATTTTACTAAACAGTATAAAATAAATTTAAATTAGTCTATATCCAACCAAAATAGTTTTCTAGGGAAAACATTCAAATAAGCCTTCAAAACCATTTTCAATGAATAAATTAAAAAATATTTAACCCATTTCTTCATTTGTGATTTGGAATATACATTTATATATCCAAACATAATGACAAAACACACACACACAAACAATCTTCATGTTTCCATTGATGGTGGAAATTCCCATCCATACCCTTTCCCTTTGAAGGCGATACTTCATGACCATTAACCATCCCATTCAACTCATACCCATCCCTTATGCCCAAATCATGTAATACCATTTCAATAAAACCATTAGAAAAAAAAATAGTTTCATAAACTAATATTAATTTTAAAATCACCACTTTAAAATTATAAATAATGATTTTCAAGGAAGTCATTCAATTCCCATGATTTCCAAATGCATAATTCTACTAAGAATTTTAATAAATTGACACCATGATGATAAAAAAAATAAAAAAAAATAAATTTAAAATAAATACTTAATTTTCAAATTATAATGAGTTTATGGAGAATATTACTACCACTCAAACTTAGGTGAGAATTTAGAATGTAACAAAAACATATAAAACCCAGTTTTAAACTCTTATAAGTGTCCTTAGATATCATTAACATAAATAAAAAAAAATCATATCCCATAAATATTAGCATCAAAGAACATGGATATATCCCCAATAGAGTTGATCCATAATTTCATGATAGGGAAGAAGAATAAGACTAAGGAAAATGATGAAAATTGAGCACTTGACGATGAATCTAAGCCTCAAATGTATATTGATTCGCCTATGAATCGCACTCGAATAGAATAGAATGGTCTGCCTATCCTTGGGAAGAACTGAAATTCATGTTTTAGGGAAAATAGGGTAAATTTTAGTGGTTTATAAGGTAAATAAAATTAGATCCATGATTTTCAGATAAAAAATATCACGGTGCAGGGTTGGGTGAACAGTTAGGAAAATCGTGCAGTAACCATGCACGAGCCATTTCCTCAATCGACATCTTGCACAGTTTAATTAGATAGTTTAAAAAACATGTTCCAACCATTCCATTGCTATATATTAATAATTTCAGGGGTTATCTATGAAATATTTATGGTATTTCTAAACTGAGTTGCTAATCCTGTACCTACCTAGAGCACAGTATTTTGAATTATTGTTTTCTGGAGGTGTTTCATAGTTTCTACTAAATATACTCAAACTGTGAATTTGTTGAAAAGCATAAAAAACATTCCAAATATCCTTAAAACCTCCAAGAACATAACCTAATGAAATTTTACATAAAATAAATAAATAAATTTTCATGTACTTCTAAACAAGGGTTCTATTGTGGGACCATTACAAAAATCTCAGGATAATGAATATATATTGATATTATTATATAATGAATAAAAATATATTTAATCCATTTATTTAACAAGAAATTTATTATATTAACTTTTTATATTTTCAAGGAAATATATCTTCAATATATATGGAGTTATTACGGATATAATTTGGGAAAATAGTATACACTTTCAGAATTTTCAATTGAAGATGTCAATAAAAATTTATTGGTGTATGTGAAAATAATGAATAGTGTATCATCAAAAAACAATTGGATGGGTTGATATTACAAAAAATTATTTGAAAGGAATAATAGAAATTATAGTGAGGTGAACATGAAATAATTTGACCAACAAGTTGCAGGGTTCAACTTTTACATACATGACAACTTATAAACCATATTTTGATAGGTCTCCATATAGAGTTTTTTGGGAAAAACTATTCCTCACAACTATAAAGATTGAAAATTGGGAATTTTGGTATGTGAAGGATATTATAATAAACCAAATGATTACAAAAAAGGATATGATATTTTATTTGGTTTCATTAGAGGGAAAAAACTATCATATGTAAATTATTGGAGTCTGAAAGAAAATGAGAAGTAATTTTTGAAAAAACTATTGAAAGGATAAATTTTAAATAATGATAAAATTTAATTATATATATTTAAATAATTAATATTTTTATAGGGAATATTTGGTATATATTTTTTTGAATGATTTAGAGTGGTCAAAGTGAATTTTATTAAAGATATTAATAGTTTAAGAGATGATGAAAATACATTTATTTTGGATAAATTGAGGCTAAATATTGAAATTGATGAAGGAAACAAATAAAAATACATGATTTTGAAAACTAAATATTGAATAGATTAGGATATTGGATATTGAATACAAATCATGTGCTCATATGGGTCATATGACATTATTTACTTTTCTTTATTAGTGTTTGGATAGGAATAATTATATATAATGAGTGTATTTTTTATTTTTTAGGATAGATAAGATCATTTATAATTAAAAGGAAATGAAACATCATGCACCATATAATAAGAGATTTAAAATAAGATAATTATTAAATATACCATATCTCTATCATCAAATCATACTATTATATCTAATTGAAATATGCTAAATCCACCAACATTGAATTTTTAAAAACAAATTGGGAGACATTAGTGTTTATAATGATTTATAATAACACTTTAGAAAATTTTTCATTAAAATTCTTGGAGATATATAAATTTTAATTCAATGAATTTCTTATCTGGGAACATAGTCTAATAAGGTTAAATGGAAAGTCTCTAATTGATAATTATAAAATCTATAGAATTTAAAATCTGAACATAAATTTTTGAGGATTTTTTACAATAAGTGAATAAAATATCAAAGAGATAACATAAATGAAAATAATATATTTCTATTGAAATTAGTGTAAAATTGGAAATTTGGATCCCACTTTAAATAACTAGGATGTTAAGGAATTGGTTGTGGGAGTCAAAAATAAATTCCACTGCAGTTGAAATGCCATTCCTAGAACCAAATTACTTTATCCTACTTCTATGACCATACTATTTAAATTATTTATAGGGGTAACCTACTATATGGGATTGTTTATTTATGAAATATTTACACTTTATCAGAAAATTGAGAAGATATTCCATGGAAATAATGTCAAAATAATGTCTTTTTATATTTGTAAAAAGGAATTGACAGTCAAGGAATATTGAACCCTAATAGAAAAGGGTAAAATTATTTATATGAATTTCAATTGTTATTTCAATAGACGTGATAGAGATATATGAATAAGAGAAACTTGATGTAGATTTATTTTTTAAGGTGCAATATGTTGGAAAAATTATTCAACTAACATATTTCAATTAACATTCAGTGACCTTAGAATTTAACCTCAAATTATTTAGATATTTCTAAACTATATTATGTTAAGTGACATAGTTACATGTAGTCACTGAATTGTGGGTAAATTTTAATATAACATTTGAAATTGTTTTAATAGTTTTTTGTTTTTAAATTTACTGGGTTTTCCTTGATTTTTAGTTATTTAGTGATATTTAGACGAATTTCTCCAATCTGTGGAAACTATTTTAGCTATAGAAATACATGAATGGATTCACATTAATAAAATGTATAATTTGAATTTTTATGATTTTTACATGAATCACTTACTTTGGGAATAATTGTAATGATACCTTCACTGTAGGTAAGAATTAATATAATGAAGAAATATACTATGTGAGAATAAATTTAAGGAAGACACGGTTGTGTAAGAGTAATAATTCAGGGTTAAGGAAATGTTGGTGGATAATGTATTAGGCATATGAATATTCAAACTATATCTAATAAGCACCATATTTGAGTCATATGTGTGAGATGTAAATATTAAGAACAAATAGTATTGTATAAAACCTTTGATCTTACATCAAATCTAATAGTATATTAGGTTAATGATTGTGAGTAGGTTGACACTAATACATAATCTTATACTCAACATCATAAGGATACACCTTCAAAATAAGGAATATTATGTCAAATTATCTTGACTATGCATGTTCATATGTACTATTGTAGTAGGACTTAAGGTGATGTCGTAACCAACACCATCTCATTGAATCTAACACCAGATATGTCTGATATGAAAAATAGATTAGGGATCTAATTCTGGATAAAAACATAGTAAAATTAATCTTTTATTGTGATTATATTCTTCTAGGAATGGAAAATTATTGACAGTTGAGGTTTGTAAGATTCCTTAAACCCACACATCTATGTTTGGTGAACAAACAATCTCTTTACACAGTAGATTTTATACAATGTGAGATTACTTGAGAAATAATTCACATATTTTAAATTTTTTTTTCATAATATTAACATTTCATATCAAAAATAAATAAACATTAATTGAACAAAAATGTTTATAGTATTGGGAGATCATATACATAAATTCTCATCTTCATATATTTCTTCAACATCTACCACAAATAACCTTCTAACAAGATATCCTTATAAACACATTATATTTAATACTCTTATATATAACCTAGGAAATAATAGAATAATAAGGGAGAGTTAAAGTTCCCATAAAGGGTAATAAAATGTGATAGCAATCAAATATCATATGTGAGAATAATATGAGAATATGGTTATGAGTTCATATCCAGAGTGCATGGAAATAGTTCAAAAGAGTTATACCAAAAAATGTAATGATCATAAATCACAATTCATGGAGTTGGGAATTTTTCATTAATTAAATGGATTCTAACTTCTAAAAAATGAGTCATTAATATGTGAACATGACATAGGCTTGATGTGAAACATAATAATACAATATAAATGAGAAACGAAATTGTGTAATGGTTTATCACTGAGACTTGTATCACATAATCGATTATACTAACCACGTTCATATAATATATAATGCTTGGGATAACCACCTGTGTACCATATTGGTCTGAGGTTAATCCAATATATACCATAACCATTTGGTATTAGGTGGAACACTCATGTACCAAAACATTTTGGGCTTGGGTTGAGTACCCATGTACCAAAACCTTTTGGGATTAGGTTAAACACCCTTGTAAAATAACCTTATGGGATTGAGAAGAAGACAAATTTACTATAATCTTATCTTATGAAATATAGAACATTAGAAATACTAATTTTAGGGATATATAATTCTCTTCCAATACATCACATAATGAAAAATGTACATAAGCATCCAACAAGAACGTGAAAACATTAATTGTTCTATTATTTCTTAAATAACCCATGGAGAGAATTGCATTTCATGGAATATTCAACATATCATGATAATATTCCATCTATTAGAAGAAGTTGGAAGGAATAATTTGAGAATATAATATGTTAATCATAATAAACATTAAACTATAATTAATTAGATGAAAAAACGGCCTTATAAGAACATTCTGATGTTTCTTTATAAAAAAGAAGACATATTATTTTGTTTTGGTAATTTTTATCATAAAATAAAAATATCAAAAATTAATTTGAATATAAATTTCTTTGTAAGATAATTATAAAATAAGAATAAGATATTTTATGATAAATTGTTATAAAATTAGGAAAAGGAATTCATGTGAGCAAAAATTTAAAATGATATTATTTTAATAGTTTTATATAGAAGGTCAAAAGTTATCAATCTAGAAAATATTAAGAATATCCCATTAAAACATTTTTGAATGATACAAAATTAGATATAAAATGACCTAAATAAATATTTGATCCATATATTAAAAAAGTCATAAAAGAATATAATTAATATGGACATGCATGTGAAAGATTACCAACCTTCATGATGATATATGGTTGATTCTACTTACATGAAATATTTCAGTTAAATTATGAACCAAATAGAAGTGAAACTATCAGAAGTCAAGTAAATCCCAAAAATAAAAAATGGTTATGAAAATATATAGGGTTTTATATATAATGATTAAACATCCCCCATATGAAAATTAAATATAAAAAATATTGAAATCAATGTTCTATTGTGAAAAGAAATTCTTACAGATTTGGTAGAACTTGAATCAAAGCATTATTATGTATAGTACCTCATATGGATTTCTAAATCCCTTTAATTTCATAAAATATATTATAGAAACTATTTATGGAAGTGTTATGCACCACATAAATGAATAGTATGGTGAATATTGTGTCAGAGTTGGTGTCCTGAAACCAAATTCATTTTACTTTTTTATAACTAATATTCATTGTATTGATTATTAATAAACTCCTAACAGCATCATGATCATTCTTCTATGTGACATAGTTTGTGATAATTTCATAAGAGTAGCTATCTAACCGAAGGATCAAAACAATTCCCCACTATGATGAGAACCCAATATTGTCACGAGCGTATTCCTAATATATATTTTTTATATCCAAATGAAATCATTTGAGGGATACAAATGATACAGGATGGGTGGAGACTTATAGGACATTGAAGAAAAATCTCATAGTGTACAAATTTGTTAATATCTTATGTAGGATATTTTGAGAATGAGACCCACCAGTAGATTTTCAAAAATTTTAAGTGTCATTGAATGTTCCAATATGAATACATGTATTATGGTCCTTATAATTTAAGATTTTGTTCATGAGTGTTATAATCAACTTACATTTATGTATTGATGAAAACCATGATGTCATAGGTTTACAACGAGGTATGACATGTTGGGTGTGTCATGGGTAATATTTTATTAATGAATAATGTGAGTAAATATTTAAACATTATGTTATTTAATGGAGGATGATATCTTATGATTTTTATGGAAATGATATACACTAAATAAATCCATGGACATGGTGTTCTATAGGCAAGTTCAAGTTTTATATATTTATAAAAAGAGACATCAAGCACATAGGTTGATGGTTCTAGTATGAAACCTTCTTGATTAGATATATCATGACAAATGGATTATATTACACCATAAGCATTTGTATGAAATATTATGTTATTTTATCATTAACTTATTTCTTTATTGGTGCATTAGTGTTTTAATAGATTCTAACCTTTTATTTTAGGTTGCTTCCCCTAATGCCACTCAGAAAAAGGCCTAGAGGGTCACACTCTAAGTGTGTCAAGAATCCCAGTTAAATAATATAAAATTAATTATTTTTTAATAAATTGAATACATATTATTTTCACATGTGGTTTAATAAATATTTATGTTTTCTTGATCATATATATTTTTTTCACCAGTATTTTAAGAAAATATTATGTGTGTAGAATATTTAATGAATATTTATTTTTTTGATTTAGTTTATATAATATCTATTTATTTATTCGAAAATAATAGAGTGATAATTATTTATTAAATAAATATTCATTATTAAAGAACCGATAAATATTTAGGAGCAATGACGGAACAAGTTTAATTATCCTGTGAGAAATAATAAATATTGAATATTACTTCTTTATTACTTATTTTAATTCACAATTTTAGTGGTATGAAATAAATAATAATATTATTATTCCTGTAGACACAATGTTATACAAGGATTAAATAAATACTAAATGAATCTTATAAAATGATCTAATTTTAACCCCAATGGTATATAAACCCAATTATATTAATTTTTAAGAGTGGAAATTCATTTAATTTTTTTGTATAGAAAATCTAGAGAATACCCTCGATTACCTAGAGAGATCTATTTTCCTAGAAAACACCAAATAATAGAGGGTGATACTCCTCTACCATCAACTCTCATATATAGAGATATCATTTTAAATCCTATGGACTCGATTCTAGGGCCGATCAATGTTGATTGATGGAAGCAATGGGATATACCATTCCAACACCCAGAGATTCCTATAATGATGTTAGATGATTCATGCACCACATGTGGAACAACTATAGAGGGGATCTAATATTGATTCATAAAGAAAAAATATTGTTTAATTTAGATATATTTTTATATCCATCAACAATGAAATAATTTGATAGAAATAAATTATTTAGTTTATTAAAATAATTATTAATAAAATGTTAGGGTCTTTTACTTCACTTATAGTGTTTATCCATTATTTATATTCTTTGATTCAATTCTATAAATCATGACCTCTATTGTCTTGTAAATATAGAATTAATTATAAATCTTGATAAAATAAATGTTTGTCATGACCCATCACACACTACCGTAATTACCAGATCATACAAGTTGTAACATAGGGGTAACTTAATTATTTAAATTTATTTAAAGACCATTTATTTATTTATAAATTTATTATTTGTTTTAAATTCTAGTTTATTCACTCTTTAATATGAATTGAAATATATTATTTACTCCTCTTCATTTTTCATAAATATAATAAAATTGATTTATTTTATGAACGATATAAATTTGATGATCTCATCTAGAGGTGACCAGAAGTTTGAATGGATAACATGAGAGTATGTGACATGTATCTCAAATGTACACACAATGTAAGAGTGTTTAAGGCACTAGAAATTAATCTGAAATTAATTCTGGTTGTGATAATTTATGACACATGGTTTTTTTAATTATACACAATGTGTTGACTGAGATAACCTGATGGATGGCAAACCAAAATACATGTTGTGTAACATTTATACACAACATGCAGACATTTAGTCACATATGGGATGTATATCATCTTGCATGACCTACATGAATGATGTACATATTACATGGTGGCCACACACTGTGTAGGCCATGTACATGTTGTGTACTCCAAAATTTTCCAAGGAATGATTACACGATGAGTCTATTGGAGTGTGTTGTAGATGGAAAGTAATAATAATACATGTCATGGATCATAAATATTGATGCCCAATATTTTTTACAATATGACACAAAATTAAAATTAATTAATTATGAATTGAAAAACATATCAATATGTACTATTCTAGGGTCATTATACTGATACGTTATTCCAAGTGATTGGTGATATATATATATGTATAAATGTTTGATTAATTTATGGATAATGTTCATATCTACATATCATGTATATGTCGTATTACAGTTATTACTCTATATCCATTGAAGTAATAAATGATATATAGAAAATAAAAAACTTGTAAACCATGTGATCAGTATTTTGAAAATAAAAATCATGATATTACATGATCATTCCGGGATGCAACATCTTCCATGATAAAATAGCTTATGAGTATAATACTTGCTTGGTAGTTTGGATAGGTACTCATTTGGTTTCCCCCTATGTTTTTTTGTACATATATAGTTTCAAATAAATTTATTTAATTTATTTAAAAGAACTATGGTTGAGAATCTCAATGAAATTCAGATGAGAATTAAGAAAATATAATTTATTATTTAATGCAGATAATTAATTAAGTCATTCTCAAAATATCATATATAAAATGATTTAAATTGAAAGCCAATTTTTTTAAATGAGTAATTTATTGCATAAATGAAGAAAATATATAACCTATACAAAATGATTATATGTGATTGGTTTATTTTGATTTATTATGAAATTAAAATATTGGAATGTGTGTCATCTGAAATCACTACTACAAAACTCCCCATTAACAGTGATAGAATATGCCTTTATCAGTGCTATAAAATCACTTACTAACTTAGCGAGGTAAAAAGGCCAAGATTCTTTCAGCACTAAAAAAGTACTAATACAGGTTATCTGTATCATATTAAATAAAAGTGATCGTAGAAGACACCATTTATCAGCTCTTTTATTTCGTGCTGATAAAGAGACCCTTTATTGATTCTTAAAAAAGTGTTGATAATAGATTTCTTTATCAGTGATTCTAAAATCATTAATAAAGGATATCTTTATTAATTATTTTAGAAGTGAAAATAAATATTATTTTATCGGTGATTTAGAAATAAATTATAATGGCCATCTTTATTTTACCATTTAGAAGCTTTGATAATGGTGAAAATTGCAGTGTGATGCTACAAAATAATGCAACACTAGAAAAAGGTGTAGTGTGGTTAAACAACACACCGAATCACTAGAAATAGAATATAAATGACCAAAATAAGATACAAATAAATAATTGAAAGGAAATAAAATTTATAGAACAGAAAAAATATACAGCATCCCAACTATTTTTTTAATTAAATTCATGATAATTATTAATAAAAAGGAGCATTTGGAGTTATACCATTCACACCATGAGCCTAATTTTTGTGTGAATAATTAATACATGTTACAAATGACTTATGTATCATTTTTATAAAGTAACAAAATAATATGACTATGTTTTCTTTGTTTTGAGTATTTGGGTTGTTTTTTGATTAAATTTAATGTTACTTTTGAGTAATAAGATGAACATGGAGCCATATCAAGAACACTATTCATCAATTTGAGGTGAGTATGATTCTGACATATCAAAAATTACTTATGAATTGTTTTCCTAAAGTACCAGAACAATCATAATTTATTTTGTCAGATTTGAGTACGTTTGTGGGTTTCTACTATAATTTATGTCAATTTTAAATATAAACGATATCATGGAGTCATACTGATCACAAAATGTGTTAGTTTGAGGGGTGTATGACTTCAACTGATCTCAAATTAATCAAGGATCATTTTCCTAAAATATCAAAACAATAATAATTTTTTCCTCTATTTTGAGTATTCTACATTTGTTTTTTACTAAAATGACATTTAAAACTAAACAAAGTGTAATTTGAGCCATACAGGTGGAATCATATGTGAGTTTTTTGTGAGACTAATTCATACACATCACGAATGAAATATGAAATTTTTTCCAAATTATCATGGCAATCCTAGATTTTTTTTCTTGATTTTTAGTGAGTGAAACTTGTTCGTAATAAAATGACAATTTTAAACTGATAAAAGAAACTTGGATTTATACTAGTCAGACGATGAATAAAATTGAGGTATAGATGATTCTTGCACATCACATATTACTTTTGGATCTTTTTTCTAAATTAACAAAACTATATGAAATTTTTTTGTTGGTTTCGAGTACATTAGTCATCTATTCACTAGAATTTGTAACAATTTTAAATAAAAATATTCACTTGAAGTCATACCGGTCACACCGTGCATTGTATTGTAGTGAGGGTGATCTCAACATTTCCAAAATGACTCAGGGATCATTTTCCTAAAATATCAAACCAATTATATTACTTTTCCACTATTTTGAGTATGCTACTTCTAATTTTTACTCAAATGTCATACTAAACTAGAAACACACACTTTAAGCCATACAAGTTTTATCAAGTGTGGGTTTGACATGAGAATGATTCATAAAAATCACAAATTAATTATGAATCATTGTCTTAATTTATCAAGATAATCGGTGTGAATTTTCTTTATTTTTAGTGAAGAAAATTATTTTTATTAAATTTTAAATTTTAAATTGAAAACAGAAACCTAGAGTCATATCGGTCACACCTTGAATTATATTGTGCTGTGTCTGAATCATACAACTCAAAAATTATGTATGGATTTTTTCATAAATCACTAAAACAATATGAATTCATTTTCTCATAATTGATAATGTTCATTGTTTTTTCAATAAAATTCATGTGAATTCTGATTAAAATGATGCACTTGACGTCTCACTAGTCACACCAAGTGTCATATTCTAGTGATAGTGATTACACAACATCTAAAATGACCCATGGATCAATTTCCTAAAGTATCAAAATAATAAGAATGTCTTTCCTCTATTTTGAGTATGCCACTTGTGTTATTTACTAAAATGTAATTTTAAAATGGAAAAATGCACTTTGATCCATATAGGTGGAATCATTTGTGGGGTTGACATAAGACTAATTCATAGACATCAATAATGATTTATTAATCATTATCAAAAATTATCAAGAAAAGTGGTGAAAACCATTATTTTAATAAGTCACTAGAAACACTTGTAAAATGGAACTTATCTTAAGATACAAGTGTTATGTGCACTTTTAAACAATTCTCTTCAAAATAAATCTTGGTATGATACCAAATCTACTTCATATCCAAAAAAATTTATTCCTACCAAGACAATTCTTCTTATCTTCCTCCACCCCGGTCTCTGCTTTAGTCTTCACGTCTACCTTTACTTCCAGGTCTATCAATAGTTCCAACTATGCCTCTAACTGCTCCTCTACCTCCGCATATGCCTCCACATCCACCTCTTCCATTTCCATAGTGATTTCCCAATAATTTAATTGATTGCAGGTCAACACTTCCAAAAAAATTGATTTCATCTATTATACATATCTATGAGAAAAAGATAAAATATAATATATAAGAATTATGACACTAATTATTTACAGTAAAAATATCATTCAAGGTCACAACTCATTATAAATCATAAACATAGTAGGTAATCACCTAAATTTTTGGTCTTCATACATTCTAACAAAAATTACACTACCCACTCATCTCAAAACAAATTTATTTCTTCTATTGAGTAACTAGGTTGTCAACAGTCTCGATAGTACTGATAAAATATGGAGAAAAAATGATTATGAAATGTATTTAGTGAAATTGTAATTAAATTCAGAAATTACCTATTGGGAGATGATGTTATTTTCATATTTTATTATTTCTATCATATATTTTCAATCATAATATCCATAATCGATGCGATTATCTTGTTTTAGACACTACAAAAACATTGAAAAAAATAATTAAATTGTTTTTTAATGTTTTTATAGTTAAATATTTCTATATATACCTTATTTTATTCCTTTTGTAGTAATACACAAGATTTATCCCTTGAAACACTAACTTATATCCATGATCTAGCCTCTACTGAATGACCACCCTATCATAAAAAAATCTTATTAAAACAAAAACTGAGTATATAATTTAAATTTAATCTATAAAATGTTGATTTTAGTGTATTACATATTCACAATACACATCATGTATGGCTGGTTAGTTTCATATCCACGAATTGGATTTGAAAAATAAATATCATGAGTGAACATATTGATTGCTATTAGTATCCAATGCATTCAAAAAATCAAAAACAATTATGTAATGAATGAAATAAAAATATATTTTATGTGATTAGATTTTAGAGTGTGACCTTTTAATTTTAGGCATCAAAAAGAGTCTTTCTTCTATTGATTTTTTATTAAACTATTCAATTAACAAAATTTTTCTCAGTTATTGCTTCCTCATTAAATGTATGTTTTGATGTAAAAATGATACTAAGATTATTGAATCCAAACCGTGCTTCACACGATCATCCCTTTCTATAGTTGTGATATAAAAATATGTACGTAATATAAATATTTATTGACATTAATAAACATATTATCTCACTATTTGGTTAGTCATATTATGAAAATGTACGTTATGTATGTATTCACAATAGAGATGCCAATCCGTTCATGCTTGAGAATGTCATTTAGAGTCTGAAGACCAAATCCACAAGTCAAGGAATCTCCATATATTTATTCTTCATATTAAATGTAAGAAATATTTTTATCTTTAAATTTGGTCTCTTCATGATGTTTTAATGAAAATAAATGTTTCCTTGGAATGGTAAGGGGGAAGGTACTCTCGGAATTTCCTTTTGTTTTCTTGATCAATTCATTAGTTTTTCTTATTTATCCCTTCTGTTTTCCAACTTCCTTATCCGTATTTAATATCAACCTCACTTCACACATTTTATAATCAACTGTTACATGTTTTTTCATATGAAAATGTTAGTTAAAGATGTACCACATTTATTTTTATTATATTATACAGGTATGCTATGAAAGCACCAATAGATGATTCGATCATTGTGATATCTAGACCATCAATTGGAACATGAAACATAATAGTCTAGTCATAATCTACCTAAATCCCCACTCTCATGTGATATTTTGGGAGGGCTTTATTTTTTTGTTGGTATCATAGGATGTTATACACTTTACCCATCACAACACGGTGGTATGTGGTTGTTAAAATATAAAAATCGCAAACAAATTTACCTTGTATAATTTTATTAATATGAAGTTATTGAAAGATTATTGATTCACATTTATGATAAAGAGTGAAGAAAAAACTGATTCAACTAATGAAGCTTTGCAGTTGGGGGGAATAAATGGCCTTAGAGATAGAGGGATCATTTTGTTCATGTACAAATCTTTTCCCCACCACCAATTCTCTTTGATCATTTTTTATACATTGTTCTACAAAACCAGTCCCAAAACTAATATCTTATAGTGAGTATATTTGTGTCTAAAATCATATAATCATATTATATATATCGTCAAGTGGTATTATGTTCTTGAAATATGTTCTAGGAGATTATATAAAACATAATCCTCTAACATGACCATATTATCCAGGCCACTTCCATGCTTCTGAAAGTTTATTTTATTCTAGTATGATCGTTGTTGATTCTTATGTCTAAACCATAGAAAAAATATGAAAAGATAACAGATATTTTTATTTAATATTTATATAATGAATAACTAATAAAATTTATGTCATACTAACACATTCTTTCCATACTTTTTTTGGTTTTCATCAACTAATTTACCCTCATTATTTACATGAGCCTCCTTCCACAACACACGATGTGGGATGGAAGTGGATTTATATTTTGATTCATGAACCAGTATTTAAACAAGGGATTATTTTTTAATTTATATAACATAATTCAAATTTTATTTTTGATTTAAAATACATTCCAATTTATTCTCTAATAAATCATGCCCCATCCTTGATTTCTAATAGGGGTACATTGGTTTTGATTTAAGTTATGTATTTTCATCACCCTTTTTCAATTACATTAGTTAACAATTTTTAATAAAGTTGGATAAAATAAATATTTTCAAACAATATGTTATCTACTACAATACTACTGAAATGATTTCTCATTGTGATGATTAATGAATGTTTTCTATGTTTCTTGATTTATAATGTGTGCATAACTAAATGGTTCATGTTGATATATTTTCC
Organism: Viscum album; assembly: GCA_963277665.1. NCBI lineage: Eukaryota > Viridiplantae > Streptophyta > Magnoliopsida > Santalales > Viscaceae > Viscum > Viscum album. The sequence continues at coordinate 1,024,260,678 of OY728147.1, read as the reverse complement.
CCTCAGCGTCCCTATGATGTAAACTTTTAAGAAGAATATTGAAGCCTCTATGGGATTTTCAGTGGTCTTTAAAAAAATTTATTATGTAAATATTCTAAAATAAATGAAGTCTATAAGGAATAATGATAATTAAATAAACATTTCAATATATAATTTTTTAGTAAAATAGAGAAAGTATATTATAACATTACCATTATTTATTTCAAAAGGATCTCCTTCATTACTGGTTGAAAAAATATCCATGAATCAATATTAATTGTCACATTCATCCTCATTTTGACCCCGAGATAACTAATTAACATTGACTTTTTGGGGTCAATAGGCTGGATGCATTGATTCTAACCAACCTCAAATTTTATACCCTAAAATCTTGCCTTGAAATTTTTTTATCACCGTGATGTTGTGTTGTTATTGTTTTTTTCATCAACATGATTTTGATCCACTAATAATTCTTCAGTTTCATTATCAAAAGTATATTATTCCTCAGGATTGGAAACATCATCATTTTAAGAAGACCTTTTCTGCATGTTTTTTCTAATATTTAATTTTTATTCAATAATAATAATAATACAATTCACTCCAAGTATAAATGTCCAAAATTGCATGCATCATGCATGAAAATTGTTACTGTTTTGAACATAAATATAATACTTCAATACTGCAGCACAAATAACCCTAACTAAAATTATTTAATCCATCCTCACATGTTGATTTTATTATATACAGTGATAATGGATTGGACTCTATCTTTAAAATTATCCATTCTCCCATAATTATGGTTTTTAAGATGCTTGATGACATACCTCCCAAACAGTTACTATTTAATTATTTATTTTATATTTATATCGTATATTTTTTTGATATTTATCAATGCTTATTGAACTAATATAAAAAAAGTTATGCCATGATAACTTTAGATGACAACCAAATAGATTAGTTCAAGAAACATAAAAGGGATGCAGGATGAATCTGAAGAAACAAAATGCTAAAATAACTATTCAAAAGATGACAATCGAGTTTCCATTGAGGATAAAAAATAACATAAATGCAATTTTAATTATGTATTATAACATATTTCATTTCAAAAATTAAGGAATAAACATTCCAGTCCACATGACTTCCACTATAATTCATTTACTTCATCTAAAAAATGATTATTATTCTCCACATCCTATTAAGTGTTTCTGTTTTTGGTAGGTCTTGGTAGAGGTGCAAAATTGTGAAGGTATTTATGTGAGGTATATGGGAGATCGTGATAATGACCAATTCTTCCAAGATACCAAAAGAGATTATCCTGATGATGAGGCCAAAATAGAGCGTAAGAGGTCTACTCAATGTGGGAGGAATACTATTGAGACTAAGATTAGATAACTCATCGTAGTAGTATTCTTATCCACGTATTCTTAACTACATAGTTTTAATAAGATCCAATTTGACCGCACTCAAAATAAAATAAATTATCTATGATGTGTTTTGAAACACAAATGAGTGAGTTGTATAATAATATGTATATCATGAATCCAAAAAATAATTCATTGTGTTTTGATTAATTTTACAGTATAATTTTTTGGGTCCTTATAATTAGTAAATGAGGAGGATGAAATGATAAAAGAGTTGAATAATGAGATGGGAGATGCAGTATTCAAAGGAATTTAAGGGGATTTAAAGAAGAACAATGAATATAATCCGATTGGGAGTTATGTAATCAAAGAACATTTGAACCACAATGATGGGAGTAAGGCTAGTTTTAATGATGGATTCCAATCCATCATTTAGAGATGGATGGAAATCAAGTGTCCTAGTATAGATTTAATAAAAGTAGTGAATTTTAGTTTCACTATAGTATTGATGTATTATATCTCTTTACAAGATATTAACAATTTTTATGCAAGATTCATGCAATTGTGTACCTTTATGCATGGAGTATATTTTATTGTAAATGTATCTTACCAAAATGAATCCTTATTAACAAAAACTTATTTGTGAAACCCATGGTCCCATTTTTTTCTAAACTTATTCAGGTTTATCATGACTATTATGTGTTGTATATTTATTTCACAATAGTGGATAGATATGCAGTTTCCAGTGGTCTCGTATGATGCAAGAATGAGTTTATAGAGTATAGGTGGAATTGTGTAGGTATAGGTAAGAAAGAGAGAGAGATAAGATACTCATAAATAAACTTTACAGTGATTAACCTTTTTTCCATATGTTAACATAAGCATAATATTAATTTTAATAACATTATGAATAAGTTTTAATCTCATTCCTAGAGGAAATATATGGTACTACTAAATAAATAATATGAATATTATGTGTATTTAGACCATAAAAAATGTATAATATACTTGGATCATACGATCGCTATTAAAGAATTCTATATATAATCATAAATAGACTACTTGTCTATAAATAATATACCAAACATAAATAATGATCCTATATAGAATGAATATCTCAAAATGACCATTAGAGGTTCCCTAACTAACCACATCGATATAATTGTCACACTATAAAAGAGAAATTAAGATTAATGTGTCCTGGGAACCTAAATTGATGAAATTATACAAAAATTATCCCTAATTGAAGTGGAATTGGAATACCTCCAGTCTAATGGTCATGAAGAAATGAATATCACCCCACCAACTTTTGACATCACTTCTGTCTACACAAGGATTCTTCACCTTCCAGTTTTAGATATTTTTTGAATCCACCATAAGATCTCTCTAATACCATACATTCCTTTAAAATGTTTATTTTTCATCTTATACTCAGTATTGATCAAGATTATTTTTACCCTTATAAATTAAATGAATATATTCAAAGTAATTATAAATTTTTTATTATAATATATTACCATAAAATCCTAGAGGAACCATAGATACTATATGTTCCCGTCATTTATAATAATACCTTACATCTTGATGTTGATCTATAATTAACTCTTGGAAAAGAGGATCAATATAATTTCTAGCATACTAAGGATGTTCATTGGGTCCTTCCTATATAGATCAATGGTTCAGAGTGGTAACATATTCTTTATTAACGTAGAGATTCACATAATTTTTCCCTTCCAAAAAGCAATAATCTTTATGAAATGGGCACAAAATAATCTATATTAAATGTGAACCTTCTTCCCCTATCTATCATTCATTACCTTTTTGATAAATCTATTAATACTTCAGATATAATTTCAAATATGTAAAAATAATTCTTATATATATATATATATATGAAACAACTAACTAATAGTATCGATAAGGGGGGTTACTAAATAAACTAATTCAATTAATAAGTTATATAAATCTAATAATTACTAATATGGAAATAATAATTCTTTATATTTTTGTTATTCATGTTTCTATAAATATATCTTTATAATTGGTTCCAGAAAAAAATTATATAAACAAGCATAAGAACATTGAATTTTTTATATTATTACAAACTTCATTACCTATCAATTCTCAAATAAGAGGCATGATACTAAAAAAGATATCTCAAGGAAAAAAAACAAAAAAAAAACAATGACTTCATATGGTAACTCATGTATCCAACATAATTTTTCAATCCAATAAAATTTATGGATAACTTCTTTTGTTTGGAATGTTTTTTCTTTTTGATTTAATCAATACTAATATCCCTAGTTTCATTATGATTCCATTTTGTAACATCTTTTGACCTAGTATATGAAAATATTTCACAATTTAGGCCAGTATATCACCTAAGGTACACTTCCCGACTACTAAATTCTTGTTTCAATGTTATAGTATATAGATAAAATTACCTTCACATTCCCATACACATATGTCAATTGACCATACCATATGAAATCATCATTTTATTTCTTAAAAACCACTCTCTATGGATGAAAGGGATGAAATAGAATCTCTCATTTTTTCATTGGTGATGAGATGAGATGTAGGGTTTTTCCTGGTTAAGAATAGTGCAAAAATAAAGTGCAACAAAAAAAAGACAATAATAGAGGACAATAAAAAATTAACAAATATTGGATTCTAGCATAGATTCTTCTGAGGGAACGTAGAGGAGTCACATCAGAAGTAGAGGAGTTCTATGAGACCTTTAGAATCATGAGTAATTGAGTTGTAGTTAGGATTCTTTTAAATATATTGGAGACACGTTTAATAGAATTTTCATAAAAGCGACAACAACGCTCAAGCTTTCTCAATGCTAAAAAATCATTGATAAGAGACATCTTTATTAGTGCTAACATTATATCACTAATAAAGATATTTTTTAATTGTTCTATTTTTGAACTAATAAAGGACATATAATTATAATTAATTATAAAAAATTTATTATGAATTAAAAATTATTTAAAAACATATAATTTTATGAATACTAATTATAAGTTTAATAATAATTTATTTATAATAATTATTAATTTATAAATGTATAAACATATATGGTAAATATGTAATTTTAAATATATATTTTTTTTCAAATATATTTTTAACATTATTAGTGGTTATTTAATCTTAAATATATTCATTTTAAAAATGATTGAAATTGAATAGTTCAAAATTAGTACACATTAAAAATATTGAAAAATTAGATATGTTTTATTAATTAAATATAATTTATTGAAAAAATATGGATATATATAGGTAAAATACTAAAACATAGTAAAAAAATATATAAATAAATAATAGAAAATGATGAAATTCTAATATAATATATAAAATAAAAAAATACTAAAAATGTTTACCCTAACTATAACAGTATTAAAAATTAATAAAAACAATTTGCCGATTAAAAACACAATATATCTTGTTATAATGATAATTTTTAGATATAATAAAATTTGAATAAATTACATAAATATTATGTGTATGTTTTTCAATATATTGCATAAATATAGATATTTTTTGTGTTTGTATATAAAAATAAATTATATTTATATATATATACACGTGAAATCATTGTAACACAAGATGTTTGAGACATGTAAAATTAGAAAATGAAACAACATTTTAAATGAATAAGCAATTAATATGTTTTTAATTTCATTTTATTCATTATATATATATATTTAATATTTAACATTTATTATTGATTACTATTTATAATTAATATATATATATATATTATAATTATTCATTTTTATTAATAATTGTTTAATTAAAAAAATTTAAATAAGTAATTTGTTTTATTCATTTTTAAATTTTTTGTTTAATTATTACAATTTATTCATTTTTTATATCAATATTCAATATATAAAATTTATTAATATTTATAATATCTATATATGTATATTAAATTTATTCATTTTAATCCATAATTATTTAATTAATAAAATGTTTAATTTTTTCTTAGTTTACTCTTTCTAAATTTTTTTGTTTAATTATTATATTTTATTCATTATATATATATATTTAATATATATAATTTAATATTTTTTATAATTTATATATATTTATATTGATTTTATTTATTTTTAACAATAATTATTTAATTAACGAAATTGTAATTTTTTTTTATTTTTATATGATTAATTATTTCATTTCATTATGAATCATTATCAGTGCTAAAATAATGTGCTGATAAAGGTGTCCCTTTATCAGTGCTTTATTTATAACTCATAAATATGGACTTCTTCAATACATTTTTGTAGCACTGCTAAATGCCTACACTATAAAAGACATGTCTTGTAATAGTGAATCTCTATAGCGACCCATACTTTACATACATGGTTAATACTTCAAAATTTAATCATACTTATTACAACATATAACAAAACCATGAAAGGACCGTATAGGTATAGTGTCTTTAGAAACTGGGAAACATAAACAACTGGTTCATAAAGCATCTACACTGTCTCCCGTTTACTTCACCATATCTATAGTCCCTTTTTGGCATATCTTACTTAATACCCTTATTCCTGACCTGGGGAAAGAAAATATAAAAAAGGGTGAGCTCAAATGCTCAGTAATGGTAATCAAAAGAAATATGAATTACATCAAATTCATAAGAACATAACATTTTGAAAATCATACCCTGCAAAAGAGATCATAATTTTATAACATGGGATAAATCATGGTAGTGAAATGTAATCCCAATAATCATAACTTAAAACCCGAAACATTGTGTCATACACACATAATCATAGAGAATCATCTCTTATTAGTCAAGACTCATTGCCAAGACTTTCTTAGTGGAAAATGTCCATGTCTGAACCGAGTTCACTCCACGTTTCAGTCCTGTTTCACTGAACCGGTTTAACCTGTCGTTCCAACGATGTCTATCTCATGAGATATAAAATCTTTACCCAATGTATTAGAGGGATATATAGGTCCCACCCATCTCATAATGATACCATTCTTATGTGTGCCACAAAATCATATACCATACATCATAGCATAACCCATGTAATAAAAAGGGGATTCTTAATCATCGTGGCATCATAAAACAATTCATATAAGATAAAGGAATTCATAAAAATAATTCCATCACAACAGAATCAGATCAATGTAATAATAGGGATAGAAACAGAACCCTATATTATCTTAGATGGAAAATAATTTTGATAAAAAAACTTGAACTCCATTCTTGAGGAAAATATCCTTTCTACTTCAAAAACATTTTTCCTTTGTTAACATGTCATACAATTTTAAACTAAAATAATTTGATTAAAAATAAACATGAAAACTTTTAATGGAATATTCTTTGAAATAATGTTTTAAAAATCCATTCATGCCGTATAAGTTAAAAAAACAATTCTTCCCGTACTTTGGCCGGAAAAGTCAAAAAGTACCTCGTACGAAAAACGACAAAACATTCCTTTCATATATTTTAATAAAAACTCACCAAAGGATAAAATTGGATTTAAAAAATTGTAGGTGGATGGAAATAATATTAAATATTGAGGGAACATGGGTGTGGATGATAAAATACACCGCAGTAAATTCCAAAGTATAAATAATCTCAGATAAAAATGAGATTGTGATATTTTCCCCTACCTTAGGTCCGCTTTTCTAAGTAAGTGTCTGAACCTCCTGTATAATGATTTAAATAATGTTATTGACTTATTACAGAATTATACATATTGTTATGATATCATATATGGTCATATTCGTAGCTTCTTATTAGTAATATTTCATTATTACTAGTTATTCGGGTATTTATTATATTTTGTTCTTATGCATGTTTTGTCGAATAAATTATTATTCTTCTCTTTATGTTATAGATACCTCATTTACAGAATGGTATTAGTGTACTATATATCATATTTATTCATACAATTATTTTATATAATAATTATTCAATGAAGACCATGTAGAACGAATCACATCACATCGTGGAGACGGTATTCCGTACGTACGCACGAGCGATGATATCATTCCCATGATCATGGAATTGCATTGGAGTGTATGTATACTATTTCAGAATCAATACCACTTCACAATAATCATATATAGTTATATATTTGCACCATTATACCCATCCAAGTAAGGTGGTGATGGAAAATAGATTACACCACGGCGTGGAGACGGTATTCCGTACGTACGCACGCACTGTGATTTCATTTTCCGTAGGATGGATAGATGGTGAAATATGGTTGTTTCATACTTATAATAACATATCAGTAAATGATTGATACTTATGTTATTAATTCATAATGAAACAACTAAAGAAGAAGAAGTGGAAGAAAAATAAAGTTGAATGAATTGGTAACAGACATTACCTCTTCTTTGAAGCGCCTCTTTGAGACATCCTCTTAGGGAACTACAATTGGACTTGAAAGAAGACCAGGACCTCTAGGATGTATCTAGGGAAGTGGGGAAGTGAAATGAGCAGGGATTTTCCGAGCTTGAATGCTCAAATTGGTGTGAGGAGGAGAGGGAGTAGGTGCCCTTTTATAAGGGAGGAGAGGGGCACCTTTGGAAATATAAGAAATTTTAATTTATATTAAATCCCAACCACACTTAAAAACATCCAAAATGACTCATATCCAAATATTAGATGATATAAGGTCGTAATATCATCAACCAATAAAATTTAGACATGCTAGGAATTTAGTTTAAATATTATCAACTTGATTTATCTTTATTTATCAATTTAATTTTTTTTGTGGTAATAATATTCTAAATTTTAAATTATTATAAATAATTAAATATGTGTTGTGAATTTTCCATAATTTGACACTTTATGAAATTTTAGACCATATAAATTTTAATTTATAATTTTTAAATATTTTTGTGATTTTTAAACTATTTTATAATATATTATTTTTATAAAATAACAATAGTGTCAATTTTGACACTATTCATTTATTTGAATTTAAATAAAATATATACAGAAGAGATGTTCGAACAAAATGCTTTAATAGATTCATAAAAGTTCATATGTATCTATAATATTAGTGGAGCTCATTAAATAGTTCATATAATATTTATTTTAATATTTTGAAAACCATTTATTTGATATTTTAATTAATAATATAATTTCAACATCACTATTGTGTCCTAATTAATGATAATTATTTAATCCCTAAAAATTCTAAATAAATTCCTATGATGTAGATAATTGTATTATATTTTTTGATACTATTCATTTTTGAAGTTTCATTAAGTTTATCACTAAATTAAAATTATTATACTTATAAGATTTAAGAAAGTGACATGTTGTCACATTCTTTGGTTTTAAAAATAATTAAATTATTTTCATGGAACTAAGTCCATTAAATGAATATAATCATACCCTTAGGTGATATAGGTCGACTTTTAGTCATCCAATAGGATTTTTGAAGGTGTTAGGATAATTTTATAATCTTATATTTACCCTTAATTACTCGATTTACCTTTAAATATGGTAAAATTTACCATAGTTACTATTCATAATGCCCAAAAATAAAAAGTAGCCCATTAACATAATATGGACCCACTGATTCCGAATATGAAATCCATTTTTCAAAATTCAAAACATATAAGTTGCAGTTATTAATTTAAAATAAATCCCATTGTTAGGAAAATGAGTTTTAGAAGTTAATACATTGCCAAAGATTGAAATGTTTTTACGTATGAATTCAATGTGAAATTAATGCTAATGACATACATTATGTTAAATGTTAAAAATATATTCTATTTATACATTAAAACCATTCAATATTATAATTTATCCATATAAATGATCTCAATGAACATAGTTGTTTTTAAATAATAATTAGCGTATTTTTACAATTCATCAAAATATGAAAGTTATCAAAAAAATATCGAAAATTTATCCAAAGTAAAGTTTTATACCCTGATTCAAAATAAGAATTTTATTTTGTTAAATTGAACTTATAAACATTTCAAAAACTAGATTTAATGTGGTTACGCCATCAAAAGGCGGCAAAACTGCATTTTTTAAAAAATACTTATTTTACTCGAAAAATTTATTTTGTTCTCTCACCATGTTCTAGAAAATGTGTAAGATGAATAATAAAATTCAAAATGTAGTTAGTACTATTCATAACGGCTAGTTCATTATAATATATCTTTGTTTAGTGAAACCCGGTACTGCATACTACACACGCTATCGAGGAAGGTTGCGATTGCGTGTAGTGCAAGCCAAGTACGTATTGTGTACTGTGAAAGATTCCTTTGGTGTTGCATATAACATAAGACATAAAAATATTCTCATAAAATCTCAGGGTGTTACATTCTACCCCCCTTAAAATGAATTTCACCCTCAAAATTCATCAATTCATTACAAACAAATGAGGATACATCTCCCTCATCATATCCTCAAGTTCCCATGTAGCTTCTTCTAATTGGTGGTTCCTCCATAAAACATTCACCAAGCCAGTGGTCTTGTTCCGTAGGACTTTTTCTCTACGATCCAGAATCTCTATCGGTTTTTCTTCATAAGAATGATCTTGCTCCAATGGTATCACTTCTGAGCTAAGTAAATGTGAAGGATCAGGTATGTACTTTCTCAAGAGAGAAACATGGAACACATCGTGAACTTGAGAGAGATTCGGTGGAAGCACCAATCGGTAAGCTACCTTTCCAACATTATCCATAATTTCAAAAGGACCGATATATCTAGGGCTCAACATTCCCTTCTTTCCAAATCTCATGACCCTCTTCCAGGGAGGTATTCGTAAGAACACTTTTTCACCCACTTCAAACTCTAGGTCTTTTCTTCAGTTGTCGGCATAACTTTTCTATCGACTCTGAGCTGCTCTTATGTGTTGTTGAATAGATCTGACCTTTTCTGCCATATCATCAACGAGATCAGGTCCTAATAGATTTCTTTCCCCAACTTCATCCCAGCAAGTTGGAGTCTTGCATTTACTTCCATAGAGAGCTTCATAAGGAACCATCTGAATACTGGAGTGAAAGCTATTATTATAAGGAAATTCCACCAAAGGTAGGTGTTGATACCAACCACCTTTGAAATCTATATAGAAAGCTCTCAACATATCTCCTAGAGTATGAATTGTCCTCTCATACTGACTGTCTGTCTGAGGATGATAAACAGTGTTGAAACTGAACTCTGTATCCAGAGTATGCTGAAGACTTCTTCAGAACATTAAGGTAAACCTCAGATCCCGATCAGATATAATAGAAAGTGGTACTCCATGCAATCTTACCACTTCCTTTACATATATCCTGGAAAGCTGATCTAGAGAGAAATCCTCTCTAATAGCAATGAAGTGTGCAGACTTTGTAAGACGATCAAATATGACACAGATAGCATTATTGCCTTTGGATGTTTTAGGAAGTCCAGTGACAAAGTCCATAGTGATGTTTTCCCATTTCCATTCTGGTATGGGTAATGGTTGTAACATCCCCTTAGACTTATGTCTCTTAGCTTTAACTTGCTAACAAACCAAGCATCAAGAGACATATTCAACAACATCTATTTCCATGCCATCCCACCAGAAGTACTCTTTCAGGTTCCTATACATCTTCGTGCTTCCATGATGAATAGAAAATGATGAACTATGAGCCTCATCCAGCAGCTCCTTCTTTAATTCGGGGATGGGAGGAACACAAACCCAATTCCTAAACTTTATTATCCCATCACAATCAAGGTTGAATTCAGGAACATTTCTCACCTTCTTTTGTAACTTGACATCTTCTTTCTCTGCCTCTTGAATCTTCACATGTATAGATGGCTGAACATTCATTTGAGAAAGATAAGATTTCTCCCCTTCCATTAATATTCCTGGATCCATCTTTTGTAAATCCATAAATATTGGATCTTTTGTGATCCTCATAATGGATAAGCTAGCATAGTCTTGTCGACTTAATGTGTCTGCTACCTTGTTTACTTTCCCATGGTGGTAATGGATTGAGCAGTCGTAATCCTTAATCAGCTCCAACCATCTTCTTTGACGCATATTCATCTACTTTTGTGTGAAAATATACTTTAAACTTTTATGATCATTATAAATATCACACCTTTCACCATAATGGTAATGCCTCCAAATATTTAATGCAAAGATTACCGCAACTAACTCCAAATCATGAGTTGGGTAATTTTGCTCATGGATTTTCAACTGTCGTGAGGCATAAGCTATCACCATATCATTTTTCATGAGAACACATCCCAGTCCCTTCTTGGATGCATCACTGTAGATCACAAACCTTTCTCCACTGCAAGGTAGTGTGAGCATAGGTGCACTGGCTAACCTTCTTTTTAGCTCTTTGAAATTTTCTTCACATTCCTCCGTCTAAAAAAACATAACTCCTTTTCGAGTCAACTTGGTGAGTGGGTTAGATAACCTTGAAAAATCATTCACAAAACATCGTTAATATCCAGCAAAACCAAGAAAACTTCGGATCTCAGTTACTGTTGTTGGTCTCTACCATCTTTAGATACCCTCTATTTTTGCTAGATCCACAGATATCCCCTCTTTTGAGATTATGTGACCCAAAAATGAAACTTTTTGAAGCCAAAATTCACACTTGGTAAATTCGGCATAAATAATCTCCTTTCTTAGGGTCTTTAATAAAATTCTCAAGTGATCTTCATGTTCTTACTTTCCCTTTGAATAGACAAGAATATCATCTATAAAGACTACCATAAACTGATCAAGATAGTCTCTAAAGACTCTATTCATCAGATCCATGAAGATAGCAGGGGCATTAGTAAGACCAAATGGCATCACTATAAATTCATAGTGTCCATACCTTGTACAGAAAGCCGTCTTTGGTATATCATCCCTTTTGACCCTTAATTGATGATAACCTGAACGAAGATCATTCTTGGAAAAGTATTGAGCTCCGCGTAGTTGGTCAAATACGTCATCAATGCATGGGAGAGGATATTTGTTCTTGATAGTGATCTTGTTAAGTTGTCAACAATCAATGCAGAGTCTCATTGATCCATATTTCTTCTTAACAAATAGAACATGTGCTCCCCAAGGTGACGCACTAGGGTGTATGAATAATTTATCAAAATTCTCTTGGAGTTGCTTCTTTAATTCATGAAATTCAATTAGGGCCATTCTATAAGGTGTCTTTGAAATAGGGAAAGCACCCGGTATGAGTTCTATTGAAAACTCAACTTCACTATTCGGTGGAAGACCTGGAAATTCCTCCAGAAAGACATCATCAAATTCCCATATAATGGGAATATTATTAATCGTGAGTTTCTCTCCAACCATTTGAGATAAAAAACCTTCATTTTGTGGAATCAAGACCCATAAGATGGATGAAATTACCACTAGAAGGTTATGTTCATCCTTACATCAATAGATGATCATAGATTGATCTAGAATATGAAATGTGACTTCCCTTCTTTGGAAATTGATATGAGCTCCATATAAAGAAAGCCAATCCATTCCAAGAATCACATCAAATTCCACTATAGGAAGGATCACAAGATTTGTAGGAAGCACTTTCCCACAAACTTCAATTGGAGAAGAATTGTAAACTTTTGATGTGACTGTTGTGCCATTAGGAGTTGTCACAACCAACTCAACATCTTATTGTTGAGGTAATACAGTGATACCCTTAGAAAATTCTTTAGAAATAAAATAGTGGGTGGATCCAGAATCAAATAAAACATTTGCTACTTTAGAGTGGATGGTAAGTGTACCTCTCACCACTTCGTTGTCGTACTCCACATCACCGATAGTAATTTCATGTGACTTTACTCTTTATTTGTCCTTAAGAGTTTGTTGACATCGATCATCATCATCAACCCTTGGTTTTGGGCATTGATTGGCATAATGCCCCATCTCCTTTCACTTGAAACATTGAAGTGTAGTAGGTTCATTCTGTGTATCCCATACTTTGTTTGCATCATTAGACATCTTCTTCCCATTATTTCGACATTAAATTTCCTGATGACCTTCTTTACCACACTTATAAAATTTTATTGTCCCCTTAAGACAATTTCCTCCATGTTTCATTCCACACTTTGAGCATAAGGGAAAAATCATCTTATTTTCAGTGTAGTCTTTAGATTTTCCTTTGAATTCCATTTTCCTCTTCTTATCAAACCCATGTGATTGATGGGTTACACCAATCTCCATCTCAACCTTGAGAGCACATCGAACAATTTCCTCGTAGCTATTAAAGTCCCTTATGGCTAACAACCTTCGAAGAATTGGTTTTAAGCCAGTAAATAATCGATCGATCTTACTCTCAGGTTGGATAATAATTCTGGAATCGTACCATGAAAGTCTTGTAAAATTTTCTTCCTAGGTACCAACGGATTCATCATCCTTTTTCTTCAGTTCAAGAAACTCCTTCTCCATCTTTTTTCGAATAATACGAGGGAAATTCTTATTGAAAAATAAGTTCTTGAACTCGCCCCATTCAATTGACTCAATTTCATCCCTTTTCCTCATATTCTTAATAAGATTCCACCATTGATCAACATCACCTTACAAACGATACACTGCTAAGATGAATTTATCATGTTCATAACATTGAATAACTGAAAATATCTTTTTAGTGGTACTGATCCATTGTTCTTCCACTAATGGATCAGAAGACCCGCTGAATGAAGGTGGACGCTGCCTCATGAAGGATTCGATAGAATGTTGCTCCTTCCTTTGCTCATTTGGAAGTCCTGCATGATTCATAGCTTGAGAAAGTTTTGTGAGCATGGATACAAGATTTTTCATTCCAGCTCCCATAACGTTTGGTTTCTCAGGGGGACAATCATTGCATTTCCCATTGCATTCCGCATTAACACGGTTTCTTTGGGTTCCAGCCATTGACTAAAACCAAGAAGAATAGTGTGAGAAACATAAATTATAATAGGAAAACCACATAATCAAGAATGAAATTTCACACTTAAGGTCTTATCATTGGTTGTTCATGGTCATTTCTAAAACACTAAGATTGTGTTCTATGCTTAGACATATCCTTAGGGTTCTTACTAAGGCTTTCACATCCTAGTTTCCAAAGGCTGAATATACCTTTCCTCTGATACCAACTATAGAGACCCATAATTTACATACATGGTTAATACTTCAAAATTGAAGCATACTTATTACAACATATAAAAAAACCATGAAAGGACCGTATAGGTATAGTGTCTTTAGAAACTGGGAATCATAAACAACTAGTTCATAAAGCATCTACACTATCTCCCCTTTATTTCATCATATCGATAGTCCCTTTTTGGCATATGTTACATAATACCCTTCTTCCTGACCTGGGGAAAGAAAAAATAGAAAAGGGTGAGCTCAAATGCTCAGTAAGGGTAAACAAATGAAATATCAATTACATCAAATTCCTAAGAACATAACATTTGGAAAATCAAACCCTAAAAAAGAGATCATAATTTCATAACATTGGATAAATCATGGTAGTGAAATGTAATCCCAATAATCATAACCTAAAACATGAAACTTTTTGTCATACACACATAATCATAGAGAATCATTTCTTATTAGTCAAGACTCATTGCCAAGACTATCTTAGTGGACAAAGTCCATTTCTGAACCGAGTTCACTCCTCGTTTCAGTCTTGTTTCACTGAACCAGTTTAACCTGCCGTTCCAGTCATGTCTATCTCATGAGATATAAAATATTCACCCATTTCAGTAGAGGGATATATAGGTCCCACCCATCTCATAATGATACCATTCTTATGTGTTCCACAAACTCATAAACCATACATCATAGCATAACCCATGTAATAAAAATGGGATTCTTAAACATCGTGACATCATAAAAAAATTCATATAAGATAAAGGAATTCATAAAAAAAATTCCATCACAACATAATCAAATAAATGTAATAATAGGGATAGAAACATAACCCTATATTATCTTAGATGGAAAATAATTTTGATAAAAAAACATGAACTCCATTCTTAAGGAAAATATCCTTTCTACTTCAAAAACATTTTTCCTTTCTTAACATGTCATAGAATTTTAAACTAAAAGAAGGTGATTAAAAATAAACATGAAAACTTTTAAAGGAAGAATCTTGGAAATAATGTTTAAAAAATCCATTCATGCAGTATAAGTTAAAAAAACATTCTTCCCGTACTTTGGCCGGAAAAGTCAAAAAGTAACTCGTACGAAAAATGACAAAAGATTCCTTTCATATCTTTTACTAAAAACTCAAAGAAGGTCAAAATTGGATTTAAACAATTGTATGTGGATGGAAATAATATTACATATTGAGGGAACATGGATGTTAATGATAAAATAAACCCTAGTAAATACCCAAGTATAAACAATCTTGGATAAAAATGAGATTGTGATATTTTCCCTTACCGAATGTCCGATTTGCTTCGTAAGTATCCGAACCTCCAGTATAATGATTTAAATAATGTGATTGACTTATTCCAGAATCATAATTATTGTTATGATATCATATATGGTCATATTCCTATCTTCTTATTAGTAATATTTCATTATTACTTGTTATTCGGGTGTTTTTTAGTTTTTGTTCTTATGCGTGTTTTGTCGAATAAATTCTTATTATTCTATTTAGGTTATAGATACCTCATTTCCAGAATGGTATTAGTTTACTATATATCATATTTATTCATTCAATTCATTTATATAATCATTATGCAATGAAGATCATGTAGAACGAATCGCATCACATCGTGGAGACGGTATTTTGTACGTACGCACAAGCGATGAGATCGTTCCCATGATCGTGGAATTGTATTGGAGTGTATGTATACTATTTCAGAATCAATAAAACTTTAAAATAATCATATATAGTTATTTATTTGAACCATTATACAAATCCAAGTAAGGTGGTTATGGAAAATATATTACACCATGTCGTGGAGACGGTATTCCGTACGCACGCACGCGCGGTGATTTCGTTTTCTGTAGGATGGATAGATGGTGAAATAGGGTTATTTCATACATATAATAACATATCAGTATATGAGTGATACTGATGTTATTAAGTAATAATTAAACAACTAAATAAGAAGAAGTGTAAGAAGAAATAATGTTTAAAGAATCGGTAACAGACATTACCTCTTCTTTGAAGCGCCTCTTTGAGACCTCCTCTTAGGGCAATAAAATTGGTCTTTGAAGAAGACCAGGACCTCTAGGATATTTCTAGGTAAGTGGGTAAGTGAAATGGGTAGTGATTGGCCGAACTTTAAGTCTCAAATTGGTGTGAGGGGGATAGTTAGGAGGTGCCCTTTTATAAGGGAGGAGAGGGGAACCTTTGGAAATATAAGAAATATTAGTTTATATTAAATCCCAACCCCACTTAAAAACTTCCAAAATGAATAATATCCAAAGGTTAGATGATATAGGGTGGTAATATTATCAACCAATAAAATTTAGACATGTTAGGAATTTATTTTAAACATTATCAACTTGATTTATCCTTATTTATCAATTTAATTTTATTTGTGGTAATAATATTCTAAAGTTTAAATTGTTATAAATAATTACATATTTGTTGTGAATTTTCCATAATTTGACACTTTATTACATTTTAGACAATATAAACTTTAATTTATAATTTTTAAATATTTTTGTGATTTTTAATCAATTTTATAATATGTTATTTTTATAAAATAACAATAGTGTCAATTTTGACACTATTCATTTATTTGAATTTAAATAAAATATATAGAGAAGATATGTTCGAAATAAAAGCTTTAATAGATTCATAATAGGTCATATGTATCTATAAAATTAGTGGAGAACATTGAATAGTTCATATAATATTTATTTTAATATTTTTAAAACCATTTATTTGATATTTTAAGTAATAACATAATTTCAACATCACTATTGTGTCATAATTAATGATAATTATTTAATCCCTAAAAATTATAAATAAACTCCTATGATGTATATAATTGTATTATATTTCTGGAGACAATTAATTTTCGATGTTTCATTAAGTTTATCACTAAATTAAAATTATTATACTTTTAAGATTTAAGAAAGTGACATGATGTCACATTCTTTGGTTTTAATAATAATTAAATACTTTTCATGGAAAAAAGTCCATTAAATTAATCTAATCCGAAAATTAGGTGATATGGGTCGACTTTTAGTCATCCAATAAGATTTT
Organism: Viscum album; assembly: GCA_963277665.1. Lineage (NCBI taxonomy): Eukaryota > Viridiplantae > Streptophyta > Magnoliopsida > Santalales > Viscaceae > Viscum > Viscum album. Next base: position 1,024,243,195 of record OY728147.1, on the reverse strand, counting down.
GGCAGGTGTTAGGGTAATTTTATAATCTTATATTTACCCTTAATTACTCGATTTACGTTTAACTATGGTAAAATTTACCGTAGCTACTATTCATAATGCCCAAAAATAAAAAGTAGCCTATTACCATAATTTGGACCCACTGATTCCGAATATGGAATACATTTTTCAAAATTAAAAACATATATGTTTCAGTAATTAATTTAAAATAAATCCCATTGTTAAGAAAATGAGTTTTAGAAGGTAAAACATTGCCAAAGATTGAAATGTTTTTACCTACGAATTCAATGTGAAATTATTGGTAATTAAATACATTATATTAAATGGTAAAAATATATTATATTTATACTTTAAAACCATTAAATATTATAATTTATCCATATAAATTATCTCAATGAAAAAAGTTGTTTTTAAATAAAAATTAGCGTATTTTCACTATTCATCAAAATATGAAAGTTATCAGAAAAATATCAAAAATTTATCCAAAGTAATTTTTTATACCCTGATTCAAATGAAGAATTTATTTTTGTCAAATTTAACTTATCAACATGTCAAAAACTAGATTTAATATGGGTGCTCCATCAAAAGGCGACAAAACTGTATTTTTTGAAAAATACTTATTTTACCCAAAAAATTTATTTTGTTCTCTTACCATGTTCTAGAAAATGTGTAAGATGAATAATAAAATTTAAAATGTAGTTAATACTATTCATAACGGCTAGTTCATAATAATATATCATTTTTTAGTGAAACCCGGTATTGCGTACTACACACGCTATCGAGGAAGGTTGAGATTCTGTGTAATGCAAGCCAAGTCCGTATTGTCTGTTGTGAAAGATTCCTTTGGTGTTGCATATAAGATAAGACATAAAGAAAATTCTCATAAAATCTCAAGGTGTTACAATCTCATTATGTAAGGTCATGTGTGCCCCTAGATTCCTTTTTGTAAACCCCTCAACCAATCTTTTGGTTCCCCTCACCAGTATATAAGTAAAAGCATATATAATGGACGGAGATCCCAAGATTATGGAGACAATTGATGTTTGTATCTAATAAAAATCCAATACATGAGATATTCATAGGTTTAATGGTGGAAAGATGCAACATGAACCATAAATGATTCATGATGTTTCCCTGGGGTTGACAGTAAGTTTATCGTCATCGAGATAAACTAACCGTTGGTAAAATCTCATTATTAAAACACTTTATTATTTTATTTCTTTTAAGATTCATTATTATTTCATTATAGATGTTTTTTCATGATATCATGATTGAATGAATCAACAATCATGTGATATAGAACTCAAATAAATTATATTATGTGTAAATATTATCCAATACTTGGTTAATCACTGAATTAAAATGACATAATATGAAAAGTAATGTAATAAAGATAATAAATTGAATTTTACACATAAATATAGAATCCCACAATTATATATATTATGTTTCTATAGCCTTCCACTACTTCAGTTAAAATATAACCATATTTTAAAGGGGTTGACCAACCAAATTTGGGATGATTTCATTTATTAAGAAATTATAACATGATTTTTTGTGATGTCTTATGTTAGTTCACATCAAGGGATGACTATAGAAGTAGGAATGGATGTAAAAAATAGGAAAAAGGTTGGGAAATTCAATTTATGGATTTTAATATTAGGTAGTCCACCCAATAGATCAAGTAATTTCGTGTTAATGGGGTTTTCATTGTAATGAAAACCTAATACCCTTCAAATTACTCGACCATCCAAATTTGGGGTGATAAGAAGGGGAATGTTTATATTTTCCAATATAAAGTCTGTAGAACAATATATATTGAGGCTAACGGTAACAATATTCGGTTTTGTTAAAATAATGTGAAATTAGAAAATATAATATTTATTTTTATGTATAAATCTTATTAGATAGTTTACTAAAACTATGATAATCTTATTTTTTGATATAGAAATATGAATGACATTCAAAATATCACTGTGATCCATACATTATAATGAAAAAATTCTCATGAGCACAAATTTCTATGAGTATAAAAGATATTTGTGTATTATTCTACACCATGAAAGAAAATTGGATGTACTGGGAGAATATATTCTTTATGTTCCTTGTAATTAGGTGAGTGAGGAAAATTTTTCCCTCTATAAGAAACATTTGAATAATGCTATATATGTTCAAATTTTTAATGATACCATGAATGAGAAATGATATTTTGATGAAACATGGGGATATTGATGTGTATAGACTTATCTCTCATTTTTTGGGATCTAGATCTTGAGAAAGAAAGAAAATAGAGATACATGATCTTAAATGCTCTGAGATAGTGTGAAATGAGCCTCATGTGGTCAAGATTATTATCTATATTGAATTATTAGATATATTAAGGATTAAATTATCAGATGAGTTGTGAAAAAATCTTATAAATTCCTCACTAACCAATAACTTCTCTTATTTTAGTATTAATTATAACATGAAAAATAATAAGAATATTCTTTCAAAACATTTAAATTTTATTCACTATGTTGATAAGAACATGGGGTGGGACAAACTCATGGTCATTATAATGAATAAGAAAAGGAAGAACAAGGAAAATCATCCCAAAATTCATTACATGTCAAAATATACCAATCAAAGACCCTCCAAGAAGAGGAACATCCAATGGCTTGGTAAGGAAAAGGAGACAATATGATTTGCTTGTGGCCAGAAAGGTCACCAGAAAAACTGCACAGGGGTAGCTAAAGGTGTGTTTATTATTGAGTGTAATGTTTCAGAATGTACCCATTGGTTACTAAATATAGTTTGTGGTGATCACATCTATATCCAAATTCAAGAACCAATTAGATTATGAAATATTTCAATAAGACAAATGTATTTGTGAGATGCCAATATTTTGAGGTCGGGATCTCTAACCATAGTTTACTACCACCTTTCATTCCCATAATGGATGATATTGGTTTTAAGAGATGGTTATTATATACCAATTTTTACCAACAAAATAACTTATGTATAATAACTAGAATGAATTGTTTTTATTTTCATATTTGAAAATAGAAATTTTTATTTTATAAGGACAATATATGTTATTCTATAAAAAATTTAAATATTTGTCTTTATATATTAAATTACGAAACCCAAGTATTAGAAATAGATAAAAGGTCATGCTCACACAACTCATATAACAACCTTCTATGGAATCACTATCTTGGACATGTTAATGAGAAGAATTTGATAATTCTATGTCAAGATGGTTATCTAGACTCTTCTAAGATAAAATCCCATGAATGATCTCATTTTTGTTTACTAGAAAAAATGACCAAATTGTTATTTAGTGGATAGGGTGAAAGTTCCATAGAGATATAAGGACTGGTAAAAACTTGTAATGTCTCAAATTTTCCATGTATTATTTTTGGATATTATGTGTTATATTTTTAAGACCAGGCCCTGAGATGGCCTACGATACCAATGCCCGGTGTGGCCAAAATAAATGTTTGAAATATAATAAATATAATAAATTGAATGAGATCATTTTTTTCCTAAAAAAGTTGTATAACTTATAAATATGTTACTATATCATAAATCCAAGTGCACCATTGAGTTTAAAATGCAAGGTTTACCCTAGTTGTGACTTAACGTTATTTATTTTGAGATGTTTTTGGAAAACTTTTCATGTGTATAAAAAAAATAATTTAATAATATTATTTTATGACACAGTAAATAATTATCACTATAAATATTTTCTATTGGAAAATTAAAATTGTTACATTCATAACCCTATGAATTTGATGAGTACCATGAGAGAATTGGAGGAGACCTGTTGGCGAATAATGATGGATTGTGGATCGGTGATCGACATACATCGATTTAAAAGGATATCGACAATGAATATGATGCATAAATTGTTCTTCATCAATTATGGATCAAAATATAGGCAGGTAATATGTTTTATTTATATTTCTCTCCGGTTATATTTTTGTATAATGAACATGAATTGTTTGATGAATGGATTGATTCACAGATCGTGTGTATTGTCAGATGGGTTAATATTGAAGAGTTTATTAAAAGAATAAGTCATTTTTATTAATTATTGAATAATAATATTATCATTCTAATGGAAAAAAATCAATATCTACTGGAAAATTGATCAAGGTCTATTCTTCATGATTGATTTGTTCTTTTATCCCCTCATTCATCATTCATCGCAGGAGTTCTTAATTTGGCCCACGACTCGACTAATCTCGATCAATTAATCCTTCTACATCCATTTCTCGGCTTAATGATCCAATATCATAGTAATGAGATCAAAAGGAAATATAGGAGGTGTAATGATGTAGTTATAGTTATTTTCATGATGGAGGATACTAGAATTCATGTTCTATGACATTATTCAGTGCACAATGGAGAACAATTATTTGATCTGTATTGTGAGTAGATCATATGGAAGAAATTATTTTTTAATGAAAGAAAGGATTGGATGATATTGGAAATTCTATTTCATGGTTAATTAATCACTAGATCTAAGGATAGTATTGGAGGAATCACACGGTAGATGCTCTAATGATTTAGGAAAATCATGAACCACACGACATATAATCTAAGATTACACGACGTGTGGGCTCATATGAGTGGCGTCTTTTGCTTTCATAGGATCCTAAACATCAAAATAAATGTAGACCAACCCAAACAACATGTGGTACCTCCCCAAATAATCAACATGTTGTTTTGAGAGTACATAGACATGGGATGGAAAAGTTCATGTGATGAGCCATGTACAGGAATACTAGAAGAGTACATAGGTTTCCTACATTGTGTGTACTCCACTTCACAGTCACAATTTTGAATGACATGGTTCGTTTACATCGGTAGTACCCATGTTTACGGGAAATGGTCTATACCCCAAATACACATCGTGTACTCTTTTATACTTGTATTAGTTCTCTTTTCCTCCATATACTAGAAAGGTTTTGTTTAGGTTCACTCCCCTTATCATTTCCTTGTAGGTTTGTCTGAATTGTTTCATACTCCGAATATTTCAATGCATTTAGAATGAATTACTAGATATACTTGTTTAAATACCCCCAAGAGGCATAGAGGGTGTCCCCTATTCTTCAAAATTTCCTATGTAGAGTTCTTGGTAGTGACTTGACCAACACTACAGGGGTGTCGATCCTCTACTTAGGTGGTAAATCCATATTTAGTTGTGGTATCACCCCATGGGCATAGTTTTGATCCTCAACTTTGTATATTATTAATTTTGGATATATCAACATGTATCTTTCTCACGATGAGACCAGATGAGAAGTACCTCTTGGATGGAAATCATCAGTTCTATCAGACTGGTGAGTGTGTTCTTCCGAATGAGTGCTTTGTGGAATCATTGATCTAGAATCCTAGCCCTATTATTCTACAGTTGTGGATTTCCTCTAGATGGTGTGTATCCGTTGATTATTTATGAATATTCATGTTATATGGTTTTTTGAAATATACCTTTGTAGAGTGATGATAGTATTTTCAATTTGTTATATGATTTGTGGTTTCAGGGTGTCTTACTAAGTGTGGTTATACTCAACACTACACGAGCATTGCCCACAAATGTCACGTATTGTGTAGACGATCAAAATTTTGAATAAGTCCTAGGGGGACTAGGACCATATAGATTTTATTGAGATCATATATAATGATGTGTGTTCCTATAGTATTTAAATAGTAGTCCTAGTACAGTTATATTTAGATTGGACTTGTGATACATACTCTTTGTGGTGGGATTTTATTTGGCCTTATTTAATTTCATTACATTTTTTAGTACTCTGGTTGTGGGATATTGATGTATGCATGCATTGGTTTTTATTTGTTTTTACATTTCCACATCTTGGGGGATTGTATTTTTGTATGTGTGTATAGGTACCAAAGAAATTCCTCCCATGTTAGTGATACGCCTACTTGGTTCTAGTCACTAGCCCCTGGAAAATTGGAGGTAGGATTTGGGAGACATGGTATGAGACCCACTGGGATGGGTCTCGATAAAGTGGTATCAGAGAGGTTGGTTCAATATTAGGATAGATAGTATGTGATATTGGTTTGGAGAAATAGTTTTATGTGTTTTGATCTAGGATTTTAGTTCAGGGGGTCTAGTTTTGGTGTAATGGGCAACGTATCCACACTCCAAGAATTTGATAACTTGATTTCTAACTTCGTACATGAGAAAACTGGTTTTAGGGAAAACAATGGTTCCTGCAACATATAGGAACTATTTGTGGTTCTATTTCCTTCTTGGGTCAGCTATGCAGATATACTCATTGACCATGATAAATCTTGTTTGTTTCAGGATGCTTCCATGATGTATACCAGCTAGGATTGAACATGATGATCATTAGGATAATCCCCCTGTGGATAAGGCTTCGATTCATGGACTAGTTTCTGAGACATTACCTCTAGGTGGTGCAACAACCATACAATCTATAGAGTAGCACTTGGTACCCGCATTACAAGATAATGAGGGCATCATGCTAAGAGAACTTCATGATGTTAAATGGAAGAGACCCAATAGGATCTGAGGTGAGACCGGGTAGCTGAGAATGGGATTTTTGTGGTGACTTGGGTATTTTGTGTAGTTAGGACAATAATAGATTATATGGTGGTCCTGGAAGTGATCCTTATTCATGTTCTGCTAGGTAAATGATGCATTTTAGATACCCTGTCTTACGATGAGTAAAATATTACATGTATAGAGGTTGAGTAACTTTTTTGGATAGAGTTATCACCAACTATGATGAGGGGTGGGTGTATTTTTGAGCTTTAATAGCTCAATTAGGGCAGCATGATAGTAGTTTATTATTCATAAAGGTTTTCCAACCTCTCTAGGTACTTGATAAAAATGGTTCAAGATCAGTTATTTCAGGACTATAAATTCAACAAATGTTTGTGTAGAGACATCTACAAAAACATTATCCCTATGTGAGTTCCTAATATACTGGGTTGATAGAGCAAGCATTAGAGGTTGAGTGTTTCTGGGCTGATAAGATACAACAAGTGGTTTCCAATAGTGGGAAAACATGAGTAGAGACATTGGTAGTAGGGAGTCAACATCAGTGTAAGATACATGGACCAGGTAAATGTTCAAGAGGAGGTCCCATGATATTGGATCTCTAGTTAATGGCTCCTTGGGTGGGTCCATTCATCCCAAAGAAATGTGGGGATACTCCTCTGATGACAGGCGACATCTCACCCGAGATTCTCTGACCCATCATACAAGTGAAATTGAAACTTTGGATAAACCATTGAGGTAGAGCTAATGACTAGAGTAGGTGGGTATTCAAGGAGGCATACGTTTATGATGATCTAGGATATTAGAAAGAAGTGTTCAATGATTTGACATGTTATAACCCAAATGTGGTCGACACTAGGCTCAAGGAACAGAGGACAAGGGTGGGGAAAATGAAAGAGATCAAACCATATGACCCAGAGACTCCAGAAATGATTCTGTGTACGATCTGTGTATTTTCTTCATTATATGTAGTTATGATAGAAAAAGATGCTAGTAATTACTTTTTTCCCACATATATTGTATGAGACTTAGAGATTCCAGTTTAACCATTGGCTGGAACCTTACTCTTAGAGACTCCTACTAGAAAAGGCTCAATGATCACACACTTGTACCAACAGTGTGACGTAACTATTGGAGGCAATAGATTCTATTGTAATCTCTAGGAAGATGCATCTAGGCCTTATTAAGTCATTCTTGGTACGTAATGGTTATCTATAGATCATACATAGATTACAAGTTTTAGATTAAGTGTTCTATATGTCCGTAGTGACAGAACTGGATTTTTAATTGTTGGTGGAATAGAAACCCAAGAAGTGCAAGAAAGACTCACGCATAGGAGGGTATAACTGATTACTCATCAATTGGATAGCCTAACCCTTGGTGCAGTGGGTGTTATGAGTTCCCAATTTCCTAAAATGGTGGCATAGTACAAGATGAATATATACTGATTATAAAATTCATATTTCTTTGTGATGACTATGAGTAATTGGTAATTCCATTTGGCATGATGAATTCCCCAATAGTGTTCATGAGACTCATGAACAAGATGTTTCATTCTTTCTTAGACAAGTTTTTGGTAGTCTTCACTGATCATATCGTTATGTAATCAACTTCATAGGTGGAAAACATGATATATTTAAGGATAGTTTTGTACATACTCTGAGAGTAGAAACATTAAGAAAAGATCTCAAACGTCCAGTTCTAGATTTAGGTCGTCAAATTTCATGGAAATGTTATCTTAGCGAATGGAGTGGTAGTGGACCAGACTAAAATCATGATTTTGTTAGCCTGAGATCCACCATATATAATGATGTAGATGCTGATATTCCCTGGGTTGGAATGATATTACTGGGGAATCATACCTAATTTCTAAAGAATACCAGCAGCCATGCAAGATTTGACTTGAAAGGGGCAGCCTTTTTTTTGGACAGAAAATATACATAAATATTTTCAATAGTTAAGGCGTAGTTTGAAAAGCACTCCCATCATGAGATTTCCAAACGAAGGTGTCTAATACAAAATTTTTTATGATGAACCATGAATAAGGAACAGTTGTGTTATGATGCAAAGGAATGAAGTGATTGTCTATGGTTCATGTCTGTTGAGACCACATAAGAAGAACTACATGACCCACGATGTTGAGTTAGCAGTGGTTGTCTTCACTTTGAAGATGTGGAAAAACTACCTGATGGGAAGGCAGTTTATCATCTACTCCGATAAAAAAATTCTCAAGTATATATTCACATAGAAGGATATCATCATGAGATATATGTGATGAATAATGTTCCTCTACGAATATGAAATGGAAATTTTTAGACTCCTCAGAAGGAGAATATGGTAGCTGATGCTCTCTGTAGGAGATCTTATTCGCAGTTTCTGAATGAGGTGTCAGAGTAGTTGGCTTCTTGGTAGTTACAATTTATGTATAGAGATGAAGAAAATTACCTCCAGTAGATGGTTTTCACTAATTCACTGTTATAAAAAGTCAGGTAGGAACATCTTGGGGATACTGACCATGAGACCCAACAAACTCAGATATCCAAAGGGCATGTTCCTAATGGATTTTCTAAAGGTGTGGAGCACATCGTTCTTCTTAAGGGATGCACGATGGTACACATGACGTTGCAAGAAGAGGTTCTAAGATAGTTTTACACATATCCTTTGGAGGTATATCCTGGTGTGTCAAATATGTTCTAGGACCAACAATGTTAGTTTTGGTGGCCAGGGATGAACAACAGAGATGTAGAGTTCATCTATCGATGCCATACTTGTCAGCAAGTAAAGGATAAGCTCCAAGTTCTATCATGTTTAAAAAAACCGATTTATGTTCCATAATGGAAGTGGGATGAGATATATATGGAATTTTTGATGGGATAACCATGTACATCTAAGGGTCACACTTTCATCTTGGGGATCACTGAACAAGTCACCAAATTTTCCCACTTTTTAGCTATATGAGAGCATACTTACATAGAGAACCTAAGACACCTCTATATGAAAGATATATTTTGACGCCAAGGAGTTCCATAGATGACTATTTTTGAGAATCAAGATTTATTTAAATCCCGATTTTGGAAGTGATTACATGAGGTGTTAGAGACTATGTTACAATTGAGAATAGAGTTCTACCCAAAAACTGATGGATGGACTAAAAAGATCATTCAGGCTCTGGAGGGAATTCTGGAAGCCTCCATGTAATATTTTTTACATAGTTTGAAGTATTTCTTTACACCAGCAGACTATACATACAAAAACATCTTCCATTCCACCATATATATGGCACCATTCAAGGGATTGTATGAGAGATTATGTAGGTGCCCACTTTTTTGGACTCATCCAGGAGAGTCAACACTAATGTCATAAGAGTTGGATAGAACTAAAATAGAGAAGGTGTAGATCACCTTGTAGTAGATGAAGACTAAATAGAGGTGTCATAAGTCATATTGGGAATGGAGAAAGAGGCATTTGAAGTGTTAGAAAGGAGACCATGTGTACTTATATAATTTACCTTGACATGGATTATATATATTTGGAAAGGGTAGCAAGTTATCTTCAAGGTTCATTAGCCCTTTAAAGATACTGTGCAGATTTGGAGAGGTGGAGTACCACTTAGCTCTACCTCCACAGATAGATCAGGTTCATTATGTCTTCCATGTGTCGTAGTTGAGGAGGTACATGCATGACCCATCACACATTATCAGTTAGGGATAGTTGGACATCGAGGGTGGAGAAACCTTTATTGAGTACTATGTGGAGATCGAGGATCATCAAGAGGGTATCATTCATGGGCAATTGATTCCTTTTGTGCATGACTAGTGCAAGACCTAGAACCTCCACGAGAGAACATGGGAGAGGGATTCTTGGAGTTATGCTCTGTACCCACATATATTTGTGTATCCTTTGTTTTGGATTTTAGGGACATAAATCCTCGAGGTAGGAAGACTGTAATGTCTTGGATTTTTCATGTATTATTTTTGAATATTATATAGAATATTTTTGAGACCATCTTATATGATGACATTCGATTTCAAAGACCGGTGTGACTGAAATAAAATTTTAAAATATATTAAATATATTAATTGGAATGCATGTTTAGTTTTCATGAAAATTTGGAATAAATTATAAATGGGTTCCTGGATCATAAATACGAGTGTACCATTTACATTAGAATTCATGACATAACATTATTCGACACGATATGCTTGTGAAAAAGTTGTGTGAGTGTAAAATAACTAAAAATATTAATAAAAAAATTTTATGACACAAAAACATAATTTTCTACCTTAATATGCACTTATGGTAAATTCATAGGGTTAACCACATAACCCTATGAATTTGACAAGTGACATTGGTGTGTTAGAGGGTTCCCAATTTGTGAACAATGATGGATCATGGACTGGCGATCAACGAACATTGATTTCAAAGGAGCTCAGTAACGAATTGGACACAACAACAATTCTTCATCAGCAATTGATCTAAATTGAGGTAGGGCTTGTGTTTTATTTCTATTTATTCCTCTTTAATTATTTATAAAATGAAAATGAATCAATAGGTATAGATTGATTCACAGATATGTTGATTAAAGGATGTGTTTATTTTTTAGGGTTTGTTGAGAGAACGTATATTTGGAATTAATTTTAGATTAACTTAATTATCATTGTAATATAAATGAACCAAGATAAACATGAACATTGATCATGGTCTATTCCACTAGATTGATTTGTTCTTTTCTCCCCCCATTTATTATTAGTCGTGGGTGTTCTTCATTTTTATCATGACATTAATAAGCCCAATTAATCAATCACTTCACACCCATTTTGAAGCACGCCGACCCAAGAAGCCTATAGAAAGTGCATTATTGAATTATATTAGAAATATTATAAGTTATATAATATAGAAGGGCCTTTCTGTTTAACGATATTGGAAAGACAGATTACATAAATGATACCAATAATACATTCAGAAATATGAAATACAAACATGATATGTATAAAAAGAAAATAAACTTCATCCTTGAAAGTTTATTCTAAATTATATTCTATATAACCTGGGGAATTAAACATAATAAGGGTTAGCTTAAGTGATCAGTTAGGATAAATACAACAGAAGTAATAAGGAATCATCCTATATGTAAATGTGAATGTAATACCACAAGCTTCCACAATACACTTCTCTTTGAATAATACAGAAGCATGTGTTGTATGCAACTTTGAGTTCAAACACACCACAACCAATCAAACTAGCTGTTATGAATAGTAATACCAAAGTTTTGAATTTAATAAATTTTATCTTCAAAAATGGACTTCATTTTTGTATTCGGAATATCAAAATTAGCTTAGGGTGAATTTTTGGTATTTTTCTGAAAACTTTCAATTTTTGATGAATAGTGCAAAACACTAAGTTATTGTTTAAAATAGAATTTTTATTTAAATAATTATTTATTTTATTTAAATTTGTTTTAGGTAACAATAGATACATAATACCTATTGAAGTAAAATATTATTCATTGGAGTCATTTTATACTAATTTTAGATATATCAAAATTTTGTTGAACTTTTTACCGTCTTTTACCCACCTCCTAGGAGCATTTGCAAATTTACATAAAACATAATTTTACCACTTCTGTGAGTTGAATTTAAAAAATCCAGAAGACAAAGTTGATATCATTAAATAAAATGTCGTTCAATTAGATGAAAATAATTTTGGGTGAATAGTAACTTTTTACTTTTTTACCAAGATTAAAAGTAAATTGGGTAATTAAGGGTAAAAATGATATTATTATTACCCTAAAAAATGTCATAAATCTATTGGATAAGTATAATTCAAAAAAAAAACAACATTAGGAATAAAATATGATCCTTTAGGTCCACTTGGATTAGATTATGACATTTATTATTATTTAATTCAAGGAAGAGTTAAAAGTGTTAAATTCAAAGTTTAATATCTAAACCATTTTTAATACAAGGTTGAACATAAGATAAATTCAACTATAAATTTTCATTATAAAGCTAAAAATATTTCCTACATAATTTTATTTTATTTATATGTTTTGTAAATTAAATAATTAAATTTATTTATAACACAATGATGATCCAGTAATTATCGAATTAATGAAATATTGAAATAAATCATATTATAAATATCCAAATAAATGTAATTTAAAACTTTTTATGAATTCCAAAAATTTTATTGGTTAATATGAAATGTTAGTACTTTTTATATGATTTTTTTTTGAAGTAATAATCATGTTATAAATTTAGAAAAAACAAAATACCAAATAATGTCAAAATTGACATAAAAGAGTTTTTAAAACAAATATTATACTATTAATTTATAATATATTCATAAACATATAAGGTTCAGAAAAAAGGCTTATATGATGATAGTTTAATCATTAATGAACCACATTCGGTTCCCTTGGATGTTTATATTAAATTTATTAACCATATAATATAAAAATCCAAAGAGACATGGTAAATGTTAAACTATTTAACTAAGAGTTAAATCTAAAAGATAAAGTTAATATAGTGACCCAAACCTGTCTAAAACCTATTTTTTGAGTTGATTTCGACCCATCCCCACTCTAAAATTTAAATAATTCATTTTTGAACCATTAGAAACCGGAAATTATTTTATTATAAAATAATATTTCTAATTTTTCCTAAGGTTCCCCTCACCCCTCTTATAAAAGGGAACTTCCCCTTCTCTCTAATTAACGCCATCAAAGCCATTTGTATCAGCCATAACCTGCCCAAATACACTCTCAACTGTCTTCCATTAATCCTTGAGGCCTTACTTTAGTCAGAAAGTCATCCTAAGAAGCCCTTTAGATCAAATTAGAATGATGAACCCGAAGAAGAGGTAAATATTTCATCCCCTCTTTCAAGTTCCTTTCTTCTTCCACTTCCTCTTTCTTTGGTTTTTCCATTATAAAATAATAAATCCAGTATCTTCTATATACTGTGATGTTATTATAAATATGGTACAACCATATTCATTTTTATATGCATTCTTTAAATGACATATCACCATACGTGCGTACGTACAACTTACCGTCTATACATCGTGGTGTAATTGTTATTCAATACATTATTCTTTTGATTGGAATAATAATGATGTCTAATTTATGTAAATACTAAATATAACATGATAATTATTCTCTATATATGATATAACATCCAATTATATATTATTTTGATATCAAAATAATGATATTGTCGCTCGTGCGTACGTACGGATTACCATCTCTACGAATGAAATCAGATTCATTCCCTATCATGTCAATTCAAGGATAATTTTCATTATATAATTAAAAATAATATTTAAAGACTTAATATCATTATGAATATGAATAATATACATCATATCCATAACAAACATTACTTACGTAACAAAGCATATAAAGGAAAACGAATTAGTTAACACCCGAAACGACGATAATACTAAGATATTATTAACAAAGTAATTATAATAGACCATATATGATATCATATTAATGTATATGATTCTTGTATAATTTTATAACTATTATTTAACCATTATAAAGGAGGTTAATCTACCCCCTACCAAGGAAAAGTACAAGGTAAGGGTTAATTTCACAATCTATTTATCATCTGAGGTTGTTTTTATGTAAGTATCTGCTGGGACCTCTTTATCATCCACATCCATGTATCTTAAAAATGTATTTCAAAAAATTTGTACTATTTAATAGACAATTCGTTGATGTAATTTATATCCTTATTTGACCTTATATGTTTTTGAAAGGAATCTTTCCTTCGTTTCCCAAACAAGGTACTTTTTGACCTTTTCGACAAAATTAAGGTAAGAATGTTTTTTAACATATATGGCAGGTGCTTCTATTTTCTGCTATTTTAACATCATCAAAGATTACCTTACAATATTATAATAATATTTTCAAAATAAATGTTTTCTTGTATAATTATATGAATTTTAAATTATTTCAAAATAGAAAGAGATATTTATCAAAAAATATATTCATTTCATATATGTCAACATCCATTGATGGATTTTAAGTTTATTTGAAGTTTAATTATTATGATACAAAACTAACATATTTTATTGAGGGTTTTGAGATATGTTTGACTGTAGATGTTCTATTTTTATACCATTCATGGTTTATGGATAAAGTATTTACATTTTGTATGCTAGTTTTAATACGAATGATTATGTTATGTTTAATGAATTTCATATGAAGAATGCATTGGACTTAGTAAGTGCTGGGTGGAGCCCGCTATAGCTCCTAGATGCATCGGTAGGTCTCATAAGACAAACTCGTGTCTTGGAATAAGGCCTTGAAAAAATCTTATTTTTAGTCTTGGCATAAGGAGTTTACTATGTGGTTGTGAAAGTATGGAATTATGAATTCCATCATTATGAAAGTGGCTATTGATATTTCATGTGATTATTTGACTAATAAAATATCCATGTGAGTAAGTAAATAGAATTATTTTGATTTATATTTTCCATATTATGATGAAGTTTATGTTGAAAAGTATTTTGTTTTAGTTATATACATTTCCTTAAATGTTTATGCTTATTTATAAAAGTTTCCTCTATATTGTTATCCTTATTGAGCATCAGAGCTCACCTCTTTCTATGTTTTATTTTTCCCAGCATGCGAAGAAGTATATTATGATTGACCTGTAGGGATATTATATGGGATATCAGTGTTGTTTATGGAAACTATTTTGTTATAGTTTTCCATTTTATTTTGTAATATAAACCTTAGGAATATATCTATTACTTCTAAGGCTACTAAACTAATCGGTCTATCGACACTTGATCTTTTGTCATCATGCCAATGATACGTAATAATGCACCGACTCTTGGATTCTGGGGTCGGGGCATTACATTTGGTATCAGAGGATGTTTAATACGAACCTTAGAAACTATATTTAGATAAACTCTAATTATAGAACATATCCCTAATATAGAATTTGAGGATCATTATAGAAGAACTTCCTAGAATTTTGGTGCTGTAGTGATTTTTTTGAGTTTTCCAAGAAAATATATCCATTTCTGGATTCAAGAAAGTAGAGGTGGCTCTGGAACATTAGTACCTAGGGGTAAAACCTGAAAACACTGCTTTGAGCTAGAATCGAATGGGAACTGGTACACGACAGTGGGACTTGGTGCACACTTGGTTATGACACTCCTAGGGGGTATGCTTAGGATAAATATCATTTTCTTTATAGACCATTATGAGGGGTTTATGAGTATATACTTCCTCAAAGAAAACATTTTTATGATTATGGATTATATCCATATACTATTCAATTTATGTTAAGTGTTTTACAAGTTTGGAATTATGTATTTTGATTCATAAACTAATATAGTTTATGCCATTGTTTAGAAATGGAACATAGTGGAAGGAATGGAAATAGTATCAATGTAAGAACTCCATGTAGGGATTTCCCTCCTGCTCAAGATAATTATAGTGGAGCTGGTGATGCAACCGGCACTGATTAGCTAATCACCATACTGGGACAACTCACTCATGTTATAAATAATAACCTTACCCTTATAGAGAAACCAGATCTGCAATATGGAGGATTAATGTTAGATCACTTCATGAGAAGAAAAACACCAACATTCAATAGGGGTAAAATTTACTAGTAGCTGAGCAATGGATAACATCCTTAGAGAAAATATTCCACACCTTGGGGAGTACAAAAAGGGAGGCAGTTTACCACCTCAACAATGAAGCTGATCAATGGTGGTCGTTGATTTAAAACACAAAGAAAGATGATGAAGTATCAAATATTGAATGTAGGGAGTTTAAACAAATTTTATTAGAAAAATACTTTCCTTATGACCATCAAACAGATATGGGAAGTCAATTTCTGAGTCTGAGGCAAAAGGAGGATGAGGATGTCGTGAAATATGAATCTATCTTTACAAGGTTAGAGAGGCATGCAGGAGATTATATACGTAACCCAAGAAGTAAGATTGATCATTTCTTGGAGGGGTTAAAAGAATTTCTCCATCAAGCATTAGTCTCACAATCCTTCTCGTCCTACAAAGATATTTCCCCATGTCCTACCAATATAGAAAAATAATTCTCTAAGTCTTACGACTTTAATTCAATGTAAGAGAAGAAGAGATATACTGAACACTCTAGAAATGGAAATAAGGGGAAGAAGGGAAATTTTGAATATCCATCCTGTAGTAAATATGGGACGAAACACCCCGGTACATACATGAAGGGAATGTGAGTCTATTACAAGTGTGGTGAAAAAGGCCACCAAACTCGTGATTTTAAGGGGAAAAAAGAGGTTGTCAATGTTGAATTCTACAATTGTAGAGAAATTGGGAATTTTGAAAATGAATGTCATAAGATTCATGGGAACATACCTCATAAGAGGACAAGGGATCACAACCAAGCTTATACTATCACTACTTCTGGGGTTGATGCTCTTAAAGACATAGTGGTAGGTAATTTAATGATTTCCTCATGTTTAGCCAATGCTTTATTTGATTCTGGATCATCACATCATTTCATATCATCCCAATTTTCTATTAAAATTAAATATTTCCAATTTTCTTTAACAAGGGAGTTGTCTATAAAAACTCTTAAGGGACGTATCATTACTACAATGTTTTGTGAACCAGTTCCCATTAGGGTATATTAATGTTTTTTACTTCTGATCTCATCATCATACCCATGATTTAATTTGTTATAATCCTCAGTATGTATTTTCTTTTAGACCATGATGCAGAAATTTATTGTAAGATTAAAGAGGTTACTATTATTGATGACGATGATAAAGAAAACCTTATATTTAGAACATAATAATCACCACCTAATTCTTATCTGGATCCACCCCCATTATCTCTAATAAATTCAATTTTTTTGGGGAAGATAATGAAATAACTGTGGGTGAGGAAAGGAATTTTCAAATAGAGTATGTACCTATTGTGAAATAATATGTTGATGTGTTTCTAGAAGATTTTCATGGACATCCTCCAGAATGAGATATTTAGTTTTCCATTGACTTAATTCCAAGATCAACGCCCATATTGAAGACCTCTTATAGAATGGCCACTATGGAATTAGTGGAACTAAAGAAAAAATTATAGTAATTGATTAATAGAGATTTATTCACCCTAGTATTTCTCCATGGTGATCCCCTTTCCCTTTTGTTAAGAAGAAAGATGGATCTATGAGGTTGTGCATTGACTATAGAGAGATCATTTCTATAATAATAAAGAACAAGTATCCCTTACCTCACATTTATGATTTATTTGACCAACTTCATGGTGCTCAATACTTCTCAAAGATTGAACTTCGATCAATATATCATCAGTTGTGTGTGAATAAGGAAGACATTCTAAAAACATCATTTTGAACTAGGTATGGGCATTATGAGTTTACAGTAATGCCTTTTGGTTTGAATAATGCACCCTCTGTCTTCATGGATCTATTGAATAGAGTTTTCAAGGAATATTTTGATGACTTTTTAGTGGTATTTATTGATGATATCTTGGTATACTCCAAAAGATATGATGTTCATGAAAATCACTTGCGCATTATCCTGAAGAGTCTTCGATGAAACGAATTATATGGGATGTTTTGAAAGTGTGAATTCTATCTTCAGGATATTTCTTTTCTTGGCCATATTGTTTCTAAGTATGGAATCTATGTTGATCCTTCTAAGACAAGAGCAATCCAAGAATGGCCAGCAACGATGAGTATAACTATGGAATGCAGTTTTATTGGTTTAGCAGGTTATTATCAACATTTCATCCCGAATGTTTCCTGGTTGGATAACAAATTAACAAATCTCACAAGATAAGCTATTAATTTTTTTGGAAAAAAGAGTTTTAAGAATATTTTGAAGAATTGAAGAGAATATTTGTCAATGCTCTTATCTTGAATCTACCATTGGGGAATGATGGGTTTGTTATTTATAGTGATGCTTCAAAGAAAGGACATAGTTGTGTCCTTATATAGAATAATAGGGTTATTGCCTATGGATCACAAAAACTTAAAATTAATGAGAAAAACTATCCTACTCATGATCTTGAGTTAGAATCTGTAATCTTTGCTTTGAAGATTTGGAGACACTATCTCTATGGGGAAAATGTGAGAAACATACCGATCACAAGAGTTTGAAGTATATTTTATCACAGAAGAAACACAGCATGAGGCAAAAGAGATGGCTTGAACTACTCAAGGATTATTATTGCACTATACACTACCACCAAATGAAGGAAAATAAGATGGAAGATGATTTGAGTAGAACAGATCAAGGATTTTTGAACAAGATGAGAGTAGAAAAGGATTCTATATACATGGATCTAGTGAATATGGATACGAGAATCACCATGGAAGGTGAAACATCAATACTCTTTCAAATGGTTGCCAAACCATCTTTACTTGAAAGGATAAAGAGTTCTCAGACCAGTGATGAATAGTTCCAAAAAAGGATTAAAGCTATGAATGATGGGAGTTTCAGTGACTTTGTGTATGAAGATGGATTTCAGAAATTTGGGAAGAGACTTTTTGTTCCCGATATAATTGATATAAAAAGGGAATTGCTGGATGATGCTTAGAGTTACAATTTCTCTATACACCCTGAGAGCACTAAAATGTATAGAGACTTGAAGGAACATTTTTGGCGGGGCAACATGAAATGGGAGATTGCTGAATTTTGTTAAGATGTTTGGTTTTTGAAGATGTGAAAGTTGGAAGGCAATATCCTGGAGGATTCATGCAACCTCTTCACATACCTGATTGGAAATGAGATAATATTACGATGGACTTTGTCATGGTAGTACCAAAGACTCCTAGAAGGAACGATGCAATATGGGTCACTGTTGATCCTCAAAAAAGTCATCTCATTTTCTTGCAATGTGGGAAGATTTACGACTTAAACATCTAGCAAGACTATATATTAATAAAGTTGTGAGACTTCATGGTGTACCCCTATCGATTTTTTCTGATCGTGATCCCCGTTTTACGTCAAGATTCTAGAAAAGTCTTTCGAAAGACCAAGATTCTGAACATCATTTGAGCACTACCTACCACCCCCATACTGATGAAAAATTAGAATGTACTATTCAAACCTTATAATACAAGTTGAGATCATGCTCACATGACTTTAAAGGTATGTGGGATCAATATTTACCTCTAGTAGAATTTTCCTATAACAATAACTTCCATTCATGTATTCAAATGTCACCATATGAAGCGTTATACGGAAAGGGATGTCTCACACCAACTGTTGGGATGATGTTGGCGAAAGAAAACTCGTAGGCCCATAACTTTTAGAGGAAACAATGGAACGGGTGAATGTAATCCAAAACCACATCAACGTATCTCAATGTAGGCAGAAGAGCTATACTAATAATCAAAGGAAGGATTTGGAATTTCAGGTAAGAGATCATGTTTTCATGAAAGTATCTCCATGGAAGGGTTTTATACGTTTCTATAAGAAGGGAAAATTGAGTCCCAGGTATATCACATCTTTTGAAATTATAGAACGAATTGGGGCTATAGCTTACTATTTGGAAATGCCACTAAGTCTCTCCAAAGTGCACGATGTGTTCTATGCATCACTTTGGAGAAAATACATGACTGACCCAATGCATGTAATTAACTATGAGTAATTAGAACTGGAACCCGATCTATCTTATTGTGATGTTCCTTTCAAGGTTCTTGATACAAGAGAACAAGTTTTGATAAATCGGATGACTCGTCTGGTAAACGTTCTATGGAGAAACCATAAGATGGAAGAAGCAACGTGGGAACCCGAGGAACTTATGATAAAGAACAACCAAGTATTTTTATGTAGTAATATTCTTGAAATTTTTAGGATGAAATTATTTTATGGAGGGGAGAATGTAACACCCCAAATTTCTACGGTACAGTTCTTTTGGAATAATACAGTAGCGTGTGTTGTATGCAGCTTCGAGTTCTAACACACCATAACCAATTAAACTAGCCTTTATGAATAGTGATACCCAATTTTTGAATTTTATTAATTTTATATTTCAAAATAGACTTTATTTTTGGATTCGGAATATCAAAATTATCATAGGGTTATTTTTTGTATTTTTATGAAAACATTCAATTTTTTGATGAATAGTGAAAAACACTAAGTTATTGTTTAAAACCGAATTTTATTTAAATAATTATTTATTATATTGAAGTTTATTTTAGGAAAAAATAGATAAATATTACCTATATAAGATCAATTTAATTCATTAGAGTTAGTTTATAATAATTTTAGATATATAATAATTTTATCGACCTTTTTACCGTATTTTACCCACCTCCTAGAAGTATTTGAAAATTTACATAATACTTAATTTTACCGCTTCTGTGAGTTGAATTTCAAAACTATAAGAGACACAGTTGATATCACTAATTGAAATGTTGTTTAATAAGATGAAAATATTTTTTTGGGTGAATAGTAACTTTTTTCTTTTATTTACGACGCTTAAAAGTAAATAGGGTAATTAAGGGTAAAAATGATATTATTATTACCCTAAAACATTTCCTAATTCTATTGGATAATATAATTCGACCAAACAAACCTGAGGAATAAAATATGGTCCTTCAGGTCCACTGGGATTAGATTATGTCATTTATTATTATTTAATTCAAAGAAGATTTAAAAGTGTTAAATTCAAAGTTTAATAAATAAATCATTTTTAATATAGGTTTAGTTATAATATATAGTTCGACTATAAATATTCATTATAAATATAAAAATATTTCCTACATAATGGTATTGTATTTATAATTTTTATAAATTATGTAATTAAATTTATTTATGATGCAATGATGATGTAGTAATTACCTAATTAATGAAATATTAAAATAATTGATATTATAAATATCCAAATAAATTTAATTTGAGACTTTTTATGAATTCCACTAATTTTCAAGGTTGATATAACATGTTAGGGTTGGTTAGATGAATTTAATTCGAAGTAATAATTCTGTTATGAATTTAGCAAAAACAAAATACCAAATAGTGTAAAATTGTCATAAAAGTGTTTTTAAAAAAAATATTATATTATTAATTGATAGTATATTTTTAAAATTCTATGGTTTAGAAAAGAAACTTATATAATTATATTTGTATCATTAATGAACCACTTGGGATTGTCTTGGAAGTTTATTGTAAGTTTATTAACCATATAATATAAAAATACAAAGAGACATGGTAAATGTTAAACTATTTAACTAAGAGTTAAATCTAAAAAATAAAGTTAATATAGTGACCCAAACCTATCGTAAAATGATTGGTTCAGTGGTAATAGACCCATACCCCACTTATAAATTAAATAATTCATTTATAACCATTTTTAAATTGTTTTTTTATTATAAAATAACATTTCTAGCTTTTCCTAAGGTGCCCCACACCCCTCTAATAAAAGGGAACTTCCCCTTCTCTCTAATTCACACCATCAAGGCCAATTGGGTTGGCCAATACATGCCCAAATACCATACCCACTATCCTACTTTCATCCTAGAGGCCTTTTTTAGTCATAAATCCATCCTAAAGATCTGTTTTGATCAAATCAATAGGAAGAACCCAAAGAAGAGGTAAATATTTCATCACCTCTTTCAAGTTCCTTTTTCTTCCACTTCCTATTTATTTGTTGTTTCCATTATATAATAATAATAATACTATGTTCTATATACTTCTATGTTATTCAAAATATGGTACAACAATATTCATTATTCTATCCATCCTTTGAATGACATATCACCATACGTGCGTACATACAGCTTACCGTCTCCACGTCGTGGGGTAATTGTTATTCAATACATTATTAATTGGATGGGTATAATAATGAAGTGTAATTGAGGTAAATAATAAATATAAAATGATAATGATTCTGTATATATGATATATAATCCAACGATATATAATTTTTATATCAAAGGAATGATATTGTCGCTCGTGCGTACTTACAGATTACCGTCTCCATGAACACGATGAGATTCATTCCCCATCGTATCCATTCAAGACTAATTTTTATTATATTAATAAAACTAATATTTAAAGACTTAATATCATATTGAATATGAATAAGATGCATCCTATCCATAACAAATATTACTTATGTAACAAATTATATAAATGAAAAAAATCAGCTAACACCCGAAACGACGATAATACAATGATATTTTTATAAAAGCAATGTGAAAAGACAATATATGATATCATATTAATGTATATGATTCTCATATAATTTATTAACAATTATTTCACCATTATACAAGAGTTTAACCTACCCTCATCCCAGGAAAAGTACAAGGTAAGGGTTAATTTCACAATCACTTTATTATCTGAAGTCGTTTTTATGTAAGTATCTGATGAGACCTCTTTATCATCCACATCCATGTATCTTAAAAATGTATTTCAAATTTATTTACTATTTAATAGACAATGGTTTAGATTAAATTATACCATTATTTGACCTTATATGTTTTTGAAAGGAAACTTTCTATCGTTTTCCAAACAAGGTACTTTTTGATCTTTTCGACAAAATTAAGGTAAGATTGTTTTTTAACTTATACGGTGGGTGATGTTATTTTTCTCCATTTTATCATCATTGAAGCTTACCTTACCAGATTATGATAATAATTTAAAAAGAAAGGTTTTCTTTTATAACTATATGACTTTTAAATTATTTCAAAATAAAAAGAGATATTTCTCAAAAAAATGTTTTGATTTCATCTATGTCGACATACATTGATGGATTGTAAGCTTATTTGAAGTTGATTTATTATGATACAAAACTTCCATATTATATTGAAGGTTTTGTGATAAGTTTGATTGTGGATGTTCTCTTTTAATATCATTCATGGTTTATGGATAAATTATTGACATTTCATATTCCAGTTTTAATACGAATGTTCATGTTATATTGAAAACTTTTCTTACGAGGAATTAATTGGACTTATTACGTGACAGGTGGAGCCCTCTATAGCTCCTAAATGCATCAGTAGGTCTCATGAGAAAAACTAGTGTCTTGGCATAAGGCCATGAAAAAATCTTATTTTTAGTCTTGGCACAAGGCCTTGACTATGTGGTTATGAAAGTCTGGAATTATGCATTCCATCATTATGAAAGTGGCTATTGATATTGCATGTGATTATTCGACTAGTATAATATCCATGTGAGTAAGTAAATGGAATTATTTTGATTTATATTTTCCATATTTTGATGAAGTTTATGTTGAAAAGGTTATTTTAGTTCTATACATTTCCATAAATGTTTATGCTTATTTATGAAAGTTTTCTCTATATTGTTATCCTTACTGAGCATCTGAGCACACCCCTTTCTATGTTTTATTTTTCACAGGATGTGAAGAAGTATATTATGACTGACCTGTAGAGATAGTCTATGGGATCTCAGTGTTGTATATAAAAACAATGTGGTTGTAATTTTCCATTTTATGATGTAATGTAATCCTTATAAATGTATCTATTACTTATAAGGCTACTAAACTAATCAGCCTTTCAAGACTCGATCTTTTGTGATCATTCCAATGATACGTAATAATGCCCTGACTCTAGGCTTCTGGGGTTAGGGAATTATAGTAAATAACTCAATAAACAATCCCATCATAAAACTAGAAAAGTAATAGTCAATATGAAAAGGTATGAAATTGAAACACATTCCATTAATCAAGAAATTGAAAATGAAATAAATCCTTATATATTTCAACATAAAATCTCATGAATAAATAATAACTGAGTCTAAATTAGGGAAATACTTAACTATTGGACATAATGTTTCATAAGTACATAGAACTAGTATAGTCAAGAGCTTTTCCAAACTGGTTTATCTGTAGGTTAAAAACCCAACTATGGAAGGTAGACAACGATTTCATCTCATGAGTCTACTAATGCATCGAGGGGATTTCATTCACCAGTCCCCAACCCACAAATATTTCATTAAACGAACCCAAACCCATGTCTACTAGTCCAAATAATTCCTCATATTGAATAATAATATAAATAATTTGACATAAAAAATATCCATATTGAATTAATTATATGTATTGATCAATAATACATTAATGGGTGATAAATAATAACAATGGTTGTGTACATTAAATCATTCTTGAGGGAAAATAACATTTAGACATTCAAATGTGACTAATAAAACATTCAAACCTTTAAATAATAGTTCCACATGAATTAAATGAATCATGGAACATCATTAGAGTAATTATATTTATAATAAAACATGTAAAATGGAAATATATACACCAAATAAATTTTAATTGTTGCATAAACAAAAATTTTGTCACAATGGAAATTAAACTGGGTCACAATCCCATACCTTAACCTTCATTTTGTTATGTTTTATTTAGCCTAATTTATAGTGGTTTAAAATATCTCAATTAATAAAAATAGAACCATATTCATGTTTATAATATCTTATATTAACTATATAAAATATTTTATTACACATTTGTTAACAATATTTTGTTATTTTAACTACTTTGGGTGTCAATTGACTAGTTTTTCGAGTATATTTATCATATTATTTGTTATTAATTTAAAAAATATAATGGTTTCATAATCCCTATAATATATAACATGAAAAAATTATCTTATGTATTCAGTAAATATATATTTATAATGGTTTATCATATTTGGATATAAGACATTAAGTGCACCGTTCTGGAGATGGTAGGCCGAACGTACGCATAAACGCTTCTTTCATTTCATTATTGTATTAAAATGGATAAAACTAAATGATAAAAAGTTTTTTATAACTATAGTAACTAATATATGTTATATAGGTTATCTAAAATCATCCTTTATACATTCAATTTATGGATTTAAAGAATCATATCGCTTTGAGGGGGTGGTAGTCCACACTATCTCAAAAGAAATTATCATATTCGCACGACTCAAATATCATAAAGGTATATTACAAAAAATTATTGAAGAATGAGATATCATAAATATGATATATATATAGTATATAAATATATTTTCCCTAATAATTTCCACCATGATAGGTGGTAGGGGAAAATTTAGGAATCATTATTTAGTCAGGAAGTAGTTCTCCATACAATGAAATAGTATGTTCGTTACCCATTAGATAGAGGTATGTATAAGTTTAGATCTAAAAATTATCATAACCACATCCTAATATATTTAGGATACTGAAATTGTTATGTAATAATATAATAATAAAAATATAGGGAGAGGAGAATAGAAATGAAATTAGAAAGCATGTGAGAAGTTGTTACCTCTTAATTGGGTAACCTCTTTTGGTTTGTACCAAAAGCATCCTTGAATTGATTTCTACTCAGGGAGATTTTAGGTCTATGGGAGGGATTTAGAGAGACTATTTGAATATATTTTGGACAATACAATGTGTCTTTATAGGTGTGATGGAGGAGTAGAGTGCTCACCTTTTTATAGTGGATGTGGAGTGACACTTTTGTAAATACAAAATGGTATTCACTATTGGGTGGGTAAATATTACATAAAGTGCCTAAAAATGGAAAAAGAATGCATTAAAGTAGAATAATGGTCTCCACAAACTTCACACACACCAACAAATTTGTATTTTCATTTTTTGGTTTTGTAACATCTAAGGTTACCTAATTTTATCATTTTGGTTTTTATTAAAGCATATAGTTTTCTAATCAAAATAATTTACCAATTAAGAATAAATTAATGTGAGATTTTTTATAAAATATAGTTCCACTGAAAAATTAATATTTTATCTAAATTTAAAAATAAAATTTTCTTGTTTTTTGGAAATTAATTTTACAACAAGTGCATGTGATGTGCTAAAATGCTGCTTGAACCTGAACCTTGTTGGAAACATTTTTATAGTATACGAGAAAATATGTTATTTATATAATCATAATTGGTAAATTAATATAACATATTTAATATTTATTAACACTTTAAAATAAGTTTGCATAATATAGTTTTTTTATTAATTTTAAATCTTTTAGTGAGGTTAATTTATTATAAAATAACAATAATGTCCATTTTGACATTATTTATTTGTTTTTAGTTTTAAATATAATTCGTATATTGGAATTAAAATATATTTGGATTACATGTGTCTAAAATGATATATTCATATAGAAAAATAATTATTACAATAATTCAACAAATTAACTTCTCTTTTGATATTTATAGTATCATTTTTAGTTAATTATTAACCAAATAATCACTACATTGGCATTTACTAAGAATATTAACTACCTAAAACATATCTAAAAATTAATGATTATTTATTATCATAAAAATAATGCATATATCTTTCAAAATGATATCTATAACCGAAAATATGAGGTTTTTACATATCTCAATGTTTTAGGGATATTAAAGTTCAGGAAAGTTCCCTTTTTGATTTTTTCATTACCATTTTATATTGGGAAATTCCTTTTAATAATATCACAATAACCCATATATTTAGAACCATGTGGGGAAATGGTTAAAAAAATAGCTTAAAATAGATTTTGGACAAGTATACATGACATTTTTTCCATTAATAGTATTGTTTAGTCCCTTATTAAGATTAATCATAACTTAATCACCATAATTAATTATAATCACATTCACTAATCATTTTAGTCAAAAGAATTAGGTTGTTCTTAATAGACTAGAAATATCATACTAATTAAATACATGTTTGTTATATTTTAGAAAATCAAATAATAGAAGTGGTAAAATTATGATTATTTCTAATTCTACACATAGGGTGAAATAACAGGTTCTTAAAGTAGAAAAACATTAAAATCTTTGTTATGTTTTTTATTCAATTTCAAATTAAAATTGATTATAGTGATATTAACATTATAAATAGATATATAATTTATTTAATGTGTCTATAAAACCGATCTAAAATATAATTCATCGTTATTAATTAATTAAACTAAAAGGTTGTTATTAACTAAATTACAATAATTATCACCATTCATCCAAAAATAAAGTTTCTCAGTAAAATACAAAAAATTACCCTAAATAATTATGACATTTAGAATTTAAAAATTATGTTAATTTTTGAAATTAAAATTCAAAAATGTTTCACAATTTAGTTTTAAAATAGGTTCTCTATTAGAATGATTTAAAACTAAGTCTTTTGTGTAATGCAGGTTATTTTAGTGTGGAATGCAATGTAAGATTAACATTGTGTATAAATCATGCCAAAAACAAAATTATATTTATTCTAAAAAGAAAATATTGTAAATTATTGGGGTGTCACATGTTTTTTGTCACAATGATTAGATATCTTAGATATGCAATCACACAATGCAGTGGAGGTGAGATTTTGGAGACATGGAAATTCAGATGACAAAGGATACTCAAATTCGAGTTCTTCTTCACACACTAATGAATGATTGTCTGATCCATTTTTCATATGTATTTGATATAGAAAATAGTTGTTCCATTAAAGAAAGGCGTGGGAGATCTCTAATATTCAATTTTCTAGTGAAATAGATCACCATATTGATGGCCGACAGTGGAATAATTACAAAAGATAAGATCTGATGATTCTAGAAAAGTGCAAAGCAGAAGGCATGTAATCGAAGATTACATGGCCTGTGGGGATCTCTGAATTCAAAAATGAATTCAAAAATGGTGTTTATTTTTTAAAATAAAATTAATTAAATTTTCAAAATTTAGTTTTAGAAAAGTTTATCCATTAAGAGGTCGAAAAACATGGACTTTTGTGTAACACAAGTTAAATTTGTGTTGTGTGTAGCATATGTTTAACATTGTTTATAAAGAATTAAGAATACAAAATTATATTTATTCTAAAAGAAAAATATTTTAATATCTTGGGGTGTCATATTATCCCCACATTAATTTAATTTTGTCCTCACAATTCAATCTTAAACTCAGTAATCTATGGATTAAAAATAAACTATTTTTGAAAGAACCACATCTTCAAAAGGGTCAATATCACATTTTTTTAATAATATTGAACTGAATGTACAATGTTAACATATCTAGGTTACCTATTAGGATAAAATAGGTGGGAAATATAAATATTTATACTGAAGAAAAATCTTCCCATGATGTTATTATGGAGAGTGCTAGAGAACGTGGTTTAGATGAAGTAAAAAATGATAAGGAAATAAATCTTCGATGATCTAAGAGGCCATTTAATGCATCAGAAATTAATGTACTAGGACAATATTTTTTGGATTAAAAATCAATTTCCTATAATTAAAGACATATTTCACTTTATAATAATATATGTAAATATATATTTCAATAAACATGATATTTTCATTTGATTACGCCTTGAACTATTTCTACTTCACCTCTTATCAAACGATAAAACATATAGAGAATAATACATTATCATATAAAATATCATCCAATGATAATATTAACCCATTTTATTAATGATAAAATTTTCCAACATATTATTGTCCAATAAATTCTGAATGAAATTCCATGAACTTCCAAATTGAACTTATCAAATGATCAAACATATAGTGTTGTACTTCAGTATAACACTCATATATTACATTATTCTTATAACGAGTACATTGATGATTAAATATTCAAATTAAATAATTATTGAACAAGTATATTAATCATTCCTCTTCATCTGAGAGAGTATCATAACATTATCACTATTCAATTGCATCATCTAGGGTATATTTCTTAGAATCATGAGACTTTTAAATACACAGTGCCTCATCTCATTGTAGTGGAATCATTGAAGACTGAAAACGTTTTTCTTACCCTTTAAATCATAAACATGGGGTATTTTGTCTCCACACTTATATCAAACTCACATTCCCTCCATGAATTTACCAGGGAGATTATTTCCATATTTATCAGAAGTGGGGAAATCCTTCATTATCTTCTTCCATTTATCAATCTTTTTCTATGACATCCTCTTATACCCTTCAAATCCATAGGAATCAATGAATTATTTTATTATATTTTAAACACATTATAATATTTCCTCATATGATGTGAATACATGGGATACTATTTCCCTATGAAAATTTGGCTTAAGACTAAAAAAGATATGACCCCTCTCACTCTTTGTGTCCTGTTCATGTGTGGAGTTATAATTTCTTATGCTAGGGTCCATTTATAAACATATACACATACTAGATAAGATCATAAAATTATGAACATTATACAAATCTAAACATGGTATAGTACATAACATTTATTTATGCATCATGAATCATATATTCTTAAACATTGGCTACTTTGGTGATATCATTAATTTTAAATCCTTCAAAATGGTAAATTAAAAATGATATCTATCCTAATCATATCCATAGGGAGTGTAAAAACATGTTCAATGTAAGGCCCATTTTCATGTACTGGGTTACCTCGAGTCTGGATCAGAATACCTTGTCAGAGTTGATACTTCTAGGTACATCTGCACCAGAACCATGTCCACCTATTGTATCCAGATAAGGATTTATTTTTATGAATCACTAGATAATATTTACTTAATCATAATTCCAGTATGTCCCTATACACTTATCCTCAATTTCTATTTTAGTGTTTTTCACTATAATATAGGTTTTCTAAATCTATTTTCAAAGGTAGTTTCTAAACTTCCTCAGACTTCGGCTGTAGTGCCTTGAACCAAGAAAACTGGAGCGAGTGCATTATTACATTACATTGGCATTATTACAAGGAATATAATCCCAAAGGCCCATTCAATTATGTAGTCTTAGATTGGTGGGTTACATGCATGATACCCATAATACATTGGGAAATAATAAATACAAACATGAATCATATTTGGTCTCTTGAGACTATTGTTTCATCAAGGGTCATTCATTCACCAGTTCCCAACCCGTAAGGCTTTCCTTCAAAAGTCCCCTACCCATGTCTACTAGTCTAAAGCATTCCTCATATTGAATAATCAAATAAATAATATTCCTTAACAAATATCAATATTTAATAATTTATATGGATTTATCAATAATACCTTAGAGGAGAATAAATAGTTACAAGGTTTTTTGACAATAAATCATTTTTGATGGAAAATAATATTTAAACATTCTAGTGTGTCCCATACCACATTGAAACATTTAAATCATAATTACACATGAATTAAATGAAATATATAACATCTTTAGATTAATTATATTCAGGACACAACATGTAAAATTCCAATATATAAATTTAATAAAATTGAATTGGTGGATAACCAAAAATTATGTCTTAATGGAAAGTAAATTGAGACGAATTACCTTACAATAATATTTTATTGGTTAAGGGGTATTTAGCCTATTATATAGTGGTTTAAAATATTATAAGTACTAATAAAATAACCTTACTAATGTTTATAATATCACATTTTAACCAATTACAATATTGTATTACCTGTTTTCAAACAATCTTGCATTATTTTGACAATTTCGGGTGTTAATTGCCTAGTTTGTTTAGTATGTTTTAATATGTTATTTGTTGTTCTTATAAAATACATCATGTTATAATCATATCCATAATGAAAACCAAGACTATATTATATTATATATTCAGTACATATGTATTTACAATGGTTCATAAAATTAAGAGATTATGCATGAATTGCACCACTCTAGGATATAATAGGTCGTACACACGCATGAAAACTAATTTATTTCATTGTTGTATTAAAATAATTAATAATTAATGATAAATATGTTTATTATAAATATATTATCATATATATTGTATATATATTATATATTTTAACAAAAAAACATCTTTTATAAATTTCATTTAAGGAATGAACGAATCATATAACATAGAGGGGCGATAGTTTAAACTTCCTCAAACAAAATTATCGTATTTACACAAATTGGATATCATTAAGGTATGTTATAAATAAAAATCAAATAATCACGAGAAATAATAAATAAAATATATATCATATATAAATATATTTTCCATTATAAAGGCCACCATGATAGGTGGTAGGGGAAAATGGAAAAATCACGGTTTCAGGAAGAAGTAGTTCGCCATACAGTGGAACAGTTTTTTCGGTACCTAATAGATAGAGTTATGTGTATTTTTAGGTCAAAATAATATTATAGAAAATACTATTATAATTAGGATAATATTTTCTTATGTAAAAATATAATAAGAATAATATAGGTAGTGGATAATGGATATGAAATTAGAAATCTTAAGAGAAGGCGTTTCCTCTTAACCAAGAAACCCTAGTTGGTTTGTACCAAAAGAATCTTTGAATTGATTTAATACTAAAGGGAGGATTTTATATAAAGGTTAGGGATTCTGGGAGACTATTTGGATAGAGTTTGGGTAATAAAATGTGTCTCGATAGGTGTGAGTAAGGAGTAGAGTTCTGACCTTTTTATAGTGGTGGAAGAATGGAACTTCTGTAAATACCAAAAGGTATTCACTATTGGTGGAGTAAATCTAAACTAAAGCTTCTCCAAAATAAAAAAATAATGTATTAAAGGATAATTATTATCTATAAAACCAACAAAAACTCAAAAATATGTGCATTTTAATTATTGTGTTCCTTAATTTATATGATTCCCAAATTTTATCATTTTGGTTTTTATTAAAGCATCTAGATTTCTAATCTAACTAATTTAAGCATTAAGAATAAATTAAATTAGGATTTATTATAAAATATAGAACAACAGAATAATTAATATTATATCTAATTTTTAAAATAAAATTATTATGTGTTTTGGAAATTTATTTTACAACAAGCACATGTGATGCACTAAAACACTGCTTGAACCCGGACAATATTGACAATGTTTTTACAAAATATGGGGAAATATGTTAATTATAAAAGATTAATTGGGACATTAATATAAAATATTTAATATTTACTAACTCTTAAAAAACACTAGTAATAAAATTTTATTTATATTAACTTTAAATCATTTAATAATATTCATTTATTTTAAAATAACAATAATTTCAATTTTCACATTATTTATTTAATATTAATTTTAAAATATAAATAATATTTTTAATTAAAATATATTATTTTTACATGTGTGTAGAATGATATATTACTATAAAAAATAAATAAATACAATAATTTAATAAATTAACTTCACTTTTAATATTCACAGTATCATTTATTTTAGTTAATTATTAACTAAAGAATCACTACATTGGCGTTTCTTATCCATTCTAATTACCTAAACAATCTCTAAAAATCATTGATAATTTATTATCTTAATAATAACCCATATATATTTAAAAAGGATATATATAACCTAAAATATTTTTTTTACATATATCAATGTTTTATAAATTTTAAAGTTAAGGAATGTTCCCTTTTTGTCTTTTTCCATAATTACCCTATTATAATGGACAATTCCATTTACAAATATCACAGTAACATGTATATTTATAAAACATTGGGTACATTATCAAATTATTAGAATCCAAGAGATTTCAGAAAAGCGTATTGGTCATTTTGTTCTTTAATGTTAAGGTTTATTCCCTTATTAATCTTAATCATACCATTATCACTCTATGTACTTTTAATCACATTGACTAAATATTTTGGTCAAAAATTAAGTTAAAATTATTAAACTAAAAATTTCATTCTCCTTGCATCCTTTTAGTTTAGATTATCCAAATTCAAATCACCAATGTAGGAAAATTATGATTAACGTTAATCCCGTAGATGGGTCAAAATAACTGGGTTTTGAAGTAGAAAAACATTCAAATGTTTGTTAAGTTTGTATATTCAATTTCAAAGTAAAATTAATTATAAAGAACATAATTGTAAAAATAAATGTATAATTTAAATAAATCTACTATAAGAAAAATTAAAATATAATTCATTATTAATATTTATTTAAATAAAAATGTTTATTTTAACTAAATTTCAGTAATTTTTACTATTCATCAAAAAAATAATTTTTCTTAGAAAAATACCAAAAATTTACCCTAAACTAATTTAAACATTATAAATTCAAAAATGATGTATATTTTTAAAGTTTATATTCATAAAATATCAAAATTTAGTTTAAAAATAGGATCTCCATTAAAAGGCATTCAAACACCGTCTTTCGTGAAACGCAGGTTAATTCAGTGTCATGTGTAGTGTAAGTTTAACATTGTGTAAAATTCATGGAAGAAAAAAAATTATATTTATTATAAAAAGAAATTTTGTAATGTATAAGGGTGCCACTCATTTCTTGTTACAATTTTTAGATATCTTAGATTTGCGATCACAAAACCCGGTGGAGGTGAGATGGTGGAGAAAGGGAAATTTAGATAACGAAGGATACCCAAATTTGTGATCTCCGGCACACATTGATGAACGATGGGTATATCCATATTGAAAGAATATTTGATAGATGAACATTTTTTTTCAATGAAAAAAAGACTTTGGTGAGCTCTGATCTATGATTTTTTAGAGAATACATCACCATATTTAAGGTGGTAGTGGAAGAAGCACATAGGAGAAGATCTAGTGATTCTGAAAAACTGCAAATCACAGGGCATGTAACTTGAGATAACATGGAATTTGGGGACTTCTAAGTAGCATCTAGGTTTTCTGGAGGAATCTATACATCCCATGACATGTGGCCCAGCCCACACAGAATGTGTTCCCTCCCCGAATACACTACATGTGCTTTAGAGAAGACATGAATTGGGGTTGTCCATATACACATGCTAAGACATGTAGTAAAACCTGTGTTGATTACTTGTGTGGAATACATGGCATGTACTCCACTATATCGACAAAATTTAGAATGGCCTGTGCCGCTTACATGGGACGGACCTAGGGTCAAGGGACACGACGTATACCCCTACTACACTCTTTGTATGCTTTTATAAATGCATAATATTTATTTTCAAATTTATATTGGACAAGATTCATTAGGGCTAATTACCTTTATCATTTCCCTAGAGGTTGGTATGAATAGTTTCCTACTCCTTGGATTATGATCCCCTCCACAGGTCTTCTTGGATAATGTTGTTGGAATCCCCCCCGAGAGTCCCAGAGTGGGATCATTTATTCATCATCATGACCTAGATAGAGTTCTTGGAATCAACATGACCAACTATATATAGGCACCAATACTGTACATATTGGGTTAATCTGTACTTAGTTGTTAGTATCACCCTATAGACCTGCCTATGATCATCATATATGTATTGTGTTATCTTTGGATCTATCTGTGTGTATCTCTATCATGATGATACCAATGAGTTTTTCCACTCACACAAATATCACTAGTGATACCAAAATCTAGAGTGTATGATCCCAAATGAGTGCTTCATGGAATATTTGAGCTAGATTCCTAGTCTTGGTATACTACTTTTGTGGATTACCTCTACACACTATGTCTTGGTTGAGTATATCTGTATATTCTTATTATTTGTGTTGTAGAAATATACTTTAGTAAAGATGACTATATTTTCCCTTTGTTAAATGATTTTGGTTTTAGGGTGTCTTACTGTTTATTGTTATACTCACCCCTACATTGTCTTTGTCCTTATGTGTCGTGTCTTGTGGAGCTGATCTACTTTTTAACAGAGACCAAGGCGGACCAAGATTAGTTGGTGCTTAGTGAGACTGGAAAGAGTTATGTGTGTTCCTGCGGCTTTCAGACAGTTTTCTAGTACCATTACATTCATGTTGGACTTTTGTTACAGACTCTTTGTGATGGGCTTGTATTTGACCGTGTTTACTTTCATTACTTCCATCCATACTAGAGTTTTGTGATATAGATGTATACATGCAGTGGTGTTCAGTTGTTTATTACATTATATATTTTTTTGGGTTGGAGATTTATGTGTGTGTATAGGTACTTAGGTAATGAATCCCATGTTAGTGATATATCTACTCAGTGCTAGTCACCAGCCATTGGACTATTGGAGATGAGATTATGGAGTCACGAAATGGGCCCCAATGGTACATTTTGTGATAACACTAATGTGTGGGGACCTTTTACAGTATAATATAGTGTTGAGTATTCATACATTATATCTTTTACTGATTACTTGGGTAGAAATGTATATTCCCATTTGATTTGGTATAATCCCGATTCCTTTGTGAAATTCAATGAATTAAAGAATGAAGATGAGAATCAACTTGGAAAGGTGATAAAAAATCAAGGATCAGATCGATGTGGTGAATATCTTAACTAATATTTTATATACCTTTTAAGAGAGTTTGGGATTATATCTAAACTCACCACACATTACACACAATAGTGGAATGGTTTTAGTGAAAGGAGAAACTATACATTATTAGATATGGTTAGGTCATTGATGATTAATGCCAATAATCCATTATCCATTAGGGATCTGAATTAAAAACTTCAGAATACACACCAAACCAAGTACACACTAAAGCATAAATAATAATTCCTTTCTAGTTATGGAGTGAAAAGGAACTTGTTTTCTCATATAAACTTATATGGGGTTGTGAGGAGTTTTGTAAGGACTTTTAGGGAAATAAACTGCCACCCAAAGGAATAAGTATTATCTTTATAGGGTATCCCATGTAAATAAAGTGATACCACCTATAAAACCCATCAGATAAGAAATTTATTATCATTATAAAACACTAATTTTCTTGATAGGATTAACCTCCCCAAAATGAATAGAGGAAAAAATATTGTCTTCAATGAAGTTGATGCTCAAGATACACAAGAGTTGGTACAAGAACATATTTTACTAGTCCCAATGGAAGAAGTAGTTTTTTATACACAAGTATTGAGTATCTCCACTAGAGAGTTAATGAAACCATAGAGATATGGGTTTCCAATCACCGAAGATGGTTAATCATTATTGGTTGGTAAATATG
Source organism: Viscum album (assembly GCA_963277665.1). NCBI lineage: Eukaryota > Viridiplantae > Streptophyta > Magnoliopsida > Santalales > Viscaceae > Viscum > Viscum album. The sequence continues at coordinate 1,024,206,889 of OY728147.1, read as the reverse complement.
AACCTCTCTCAAATAAATATGATGTAGAGTTCTTAAAATATACAATATGGAATGAAGACATTAATAATGAATTGGATTCCATGTATGAAAATCAAGTTTGGGTTCTAGTGGATTCCATAATTAATGTAAATCTAGTATGGTTTAACTGGGTATTCAAGATAAATCTACACATGGAAGGTAATGTAAATACCCAAAATGTAAGGCTAATGGATAGAGGGTTTAAATAACATCTCGGAATATACTACGATGAATCATTTTATATAGTTACAATATTTCAATCCACCATAATTATACTTTTTATAGAATCTTACAATGAATGTGAAAATAGGATGAAAGATTTCAAAATAACTTTACTTAATTATAACCATCCTGAATATGTATACATGAAACAACCAAAAGGTTTTGTGTCTCCAGGTGATACAAAAAATATTTTCAAATTAAAACAATCCATCTATGGATTGATGAAATCATCTATGTCATTAAACACTCAATTTAATGATTCTATAAAATAATTTTGTTTCATTATGAATGAATCTCATCCATGTATATATAACAGGTTTAGTCATAATTCTATTGTTATGTTAGTAGTATATGGTTATGAGATATTACTTATTGTAAATGACATACCACTCTAATAGTCTGTGAAGGAATGGATGACCAAGTGCTTCTACATAATGGACTTAGGTGAAGTAGTCTATATTCAAGTGATCAATATTAGTCATGATAGACCAAAGAGGCTACTTAGATGAAGTAACAGTATATATATTGACCAGATACTAAAGAAATTTTTTATAGAACCATCCATGTGTAGATTGGTTCCAGTTTCACAAGGTATATATATTTCTTGTAAAATGTTTACTCAGACACAACCAGAAAAATAGATAATGAGATATATTAGATACACTTCAATGATAGGATCAATCATGTATTTGGTGATATGTATTAGAATTAATTCTTACAATTCATTTACAATGATAGGAATGTATGATGAAGATCCAGGAGAACAACATTGTTCTACTATTAAGGTTTTTCTCAAGTATCTGAGAATAACTAAGGATATGATTTCGGTGTATGGAGGATACAAGGAGGTGGTCATCAGGGGTTATACTGATGCTAGTTTTCAAACATATCATAATGATATGAAGTCTCATTAAGGATATATTTTCTTTCTTAATTGGGGATTTATGAGTTGGAAGATATTAAAGTAGCTTATTGTTGTGGATTTTATAATGATGTATTAGTATATAGTGTCTTATGAAGTATCCAAGGTATCCATTTGTATATGAAACTTTTTATAGGATAATTATGTGATATCAAGTAGTAAATACACCATAACATTGTATATTTATAGCACAATAATGCTGGCTTCCAAAATATATCTAAATACATAATAAAGGAAAAAGAATATACTTCATAAGTATTAACAGTTGAATGATTTTTATCAAAGGGGTGATGTTTTATTAAGTAGATTTCACATAGAAGAAAATATGGAGGACACATTTACTAAATGGATATCTTATTAGAATCAAGAGTATCATGTTAGAGCTAGATAACTGATGTTTTCTAGTTGTTGGAACTAGTGAATGTGGATGTCTTTTGGATTTGGTTCCCAAAAACCAACTTATGTATAATTTATGATAACCTATTTTCATTGTTTTCAAAATTAATAAACTCCTTATAATATCGTTATTTTTCTTCTTTGTAACATAATATGTGATAATGTTGAGTAGCGTCACAAAAAAAGGTCATAACAGTTGACCTCTATGATGAGAACCTAGAAGTGAAATAATAGTATTCATAAAATATATGTTTTATAATTAGATGAAATATTATTAGAGACACAAATTATATAGTCTATTATGGGTGTAATCTCATAATACATTGAGGCACCTTCTCCTAGTGTACACCCTTATTAATATACAATGTATGATATTATAAGAAGATCTACCACTAGTAAGACATCTACATTTATATGTTTCATTGGAAATTTAAATTTATGGCTTTGTGTATTGGTCCATATACTATAATATTATTATTAATGAGTGTTAGAAGGCTCATACATTTATGTATTGAATAAAACTGTGATGAACTATGTTTACGGAGAGGTATGATATATTGGGTGCATCATAATTAATATTTTATTAATGAATAAGAAGTGAAATGATTTTCCCTTTATGTTATTTAATAGAAGTTTATATCTTAGGACTTTTAGTGGACATGATATCGTCTTAATAAATCCATGACCATGGTGCTCTATAGGAAAGATTGATTTCTAGAAAGACAAAGATAGTGAAATCGATCACATAGGTTGACGGAACCAGTGTGCAGCCTAATTGATTAGAGATATCATGATAAATGAATTATATTAGATAGTATGTTTTTGTATGAAGTGTTATGTCATTGTGTCATTAATTTATTTATCTATGGTTTCATTATATTGTTTCTAGGTGATAACCTTGTACTTTAGGATGATTCACCTAATGCCACTGAGAAAGAGGTCTATAGGGTAACATAATAAGTATATCCATGATTCTAGTTAAATAATACACTATTATTTAAAATTTATCAAGTTGAATAAATATTTTTCCAACCATGGTTTAGTAATTACCTATATTTTCTTGAACGCATATATTTCATCACCAGATATTTGAGAGAATATTATGTGTATAGAATACTTAATATATATGTATTTTATATTTAGTGAACATAATATTTGTTTATTTACTGGAGAATAATGCATTGATATTTTTTATTAAATACATATTCATTATTCATGTCCTGATAAATATTGTGGATGAATGAATGATCAAGTTTAATGGCCCGATGAGAAATTATATATGTTGAATATTATTTGATTAAATAATATTAAATTGAATTCCCAATTTTAGAACATGTAAAGAAATAGAATTATTATTATTATTGACATGATGTTCTCTAGAGATTAAATAAATTATAAAGAGAACTTGTGAAATTATTTTTTTCTAACAGTAGAGGTATATAAACCTAATTAAATGATTTTTCAAGATAGATATTTAATTAAATGTTTTATTCCCAATAAATTCTAGAGAATTCTCTTAAATCCCTAGAAAAAACTCTTTTCAAGAACTCTCCCAATAACAGAGAGAATTCTTCCACAAACTTCTACACTTGAGACTAGAGAGATCAAAGAGAGTCCTTTGCAAGTGATTATCTAAGAAATCAATGATGTGTAGTGAAAGCAATAGGATCTACCAGTCTCATACATAGTTATTCATATGGTGACATTGTGATATTTTTGGACCACATGTGGATCAATGCCAGTGGGAATATAATACCGACTCCTACAATGAAACGATGGTGCAACCTATATATGTTGTCATATCCATCAATGAAAAAATAATTTCGAACAAGGTAAATATTTAATTTTAATAAATTAATTATATATAATATGTGATGATCCAATGCTTCGAAACCAACATTTATCCATTATCACAAATATTTTATGAAATTCCTTTGATCAAATTATTTACCGTCATGTAAAAATAAGATTAATCATCAATATTGATGAAAATAATTGTTGGGAATGTCCCATCAAACAATTTCTCTTTTCCCAGAACCTACATATAGAATATATATCAATTAGATAAAATTGAGATGAAAAACACATGAATCAAACAACCATTTGGCTGGATGCATTATAACTCATCGTATAACAAAATTTGGGTTATCAATATAATATGAAGCATCATTTCTCATATTTACTTTACTCAATTACATTAATTTATTAGTCCTTATGACCCATATATTAATTTTTTTACTATTAAAACGTACATTCGGGTGGAAATTGTTTCATTATCCATGAGTACTTGGATTTCTCCTTGTTCAAGGGTTTATGAAGTACATAATGTTTGTTAAGATATAACATATGTGTTTGAAATAGTTCTTCAGTCCCATGGCCATTTTGGGAACCAATGTTAACATTTTACACAGAATGAATAAAAATACACATTTTTGTGATTTTTAAATTTTAAAAAGTACAAAACTTATTAATGAATATAATTTGGAATACTAAAATACAATAATTATGAAAGGTTATTAATTTAATCAGTTTTAATTTCTATTTACAGTATATAATATGATAAATTTATCTTTAAAATAAAAAAATATACAGTATACAATAAAAAATATCATAAAAATTTATTTTTTTATCAATGAGTGGTGAAATTAACATTCCCTCAAATTGCTAAATTATTCCTTAGAATTTATAAATATGTTTTACTAAAAATTCATTGATTTTCATATGTAAATTTTATATATAATAGTCTTCAAAATAAATAAATATTTAAATATACATAACTCATAAAATGAGCTTCAATAAAACCATTGGGAAATTCCTAACAAAGTTAGATTCCTTTAATTTTACCACTAAATCATTTATTTTGATAATAATGTTAAATTTAACTATCTTTAATTTCATTTTTATTTGTAATAAATAATTATTCATGTAATATTTTCAATTTTGATAGACCCATGAACCATATACTATTAATAAACTACACGCATTTTTATTTTAAAATTTAAATTTTCAATAATTGGGATTATTATGAATTTAGGTATGGTTTAAAGCTATGTGAATATAAATGGTATATTTTTCCTTTATAAGACCTTAGAATATTTTCATAAATATTTTCATAGATTGGTGAGAAGTTAGTACAAGATTCTGGAGCCCATAGAGACTCAGTGTTGACATAATAAAAATATGAATTATATTATATCACATCTGTATAGTTTTTTTTGAAACACTCAAGTATCTCCTTAATGGTTTATTGGATGTGAAATCCATAAACTCCATTAAATTTGGAAAGAAGGTTTTACCCGAGGTGTGACATAGCCTTTTTGAGAATTTTAGGGTCCAGTTTAATCTAACCATAATCTGGTATTTTTACCCTTACTAGTTATTGTTATTATTAATATTAAATTTTAACCTCCTTTATATGCAAGACACTTCACCACCTTGTTATTCATGAAAATTCATGTTGAATCAAAATTTTTGACCTGTTTAAGTTGTAATTTCCTTAATAGGATGAGATTAATGACTTGACCTTAATTTATCATTTCAATTGATGTATTAAATCCACATTTTAATTTTTGGTTATAGAAATCATACATAAAGTTGGGGATCCTAAAATAATCGAACCACACAATTTTTTTGTTGACCAATTTTATTGATTCTCAATGACTGTAGACCTCCTTACACACAATTGGAAGATATAACACCCCAATATTTTACCATATGTATATTCTTAGATAAATTCAATTTACTTAATATCTTATGTTGCACGTAACACCAAGCTTAAACAAACCATGATATACTATTAACTATTAACATGACTATTGGAATAGTAATGTGACCATTAAGAATTGTAATCTAGAAATTATAATAATGAAATCACCTATTAAAGTATAAATAAAATTTCAATATCTCATTAAACAAATATTTTATATTTATATCCTAGAATACGTAAATAAATCTCGTAAAACAATAAATTAAGTGTTGGTAATTTTGTGAAACATAAATGTTTATTTTTAATTTTAAAATTCATATAATGATTTAAAAGAAAATTCATTTTCAAAAAAATATATTCATAAATTAATATTTTGTTTTTAAAATTATAAGATAATTTTATGAGACCATAAATTATTTTTCAATGTCTCATAAAATTTGTTATAATATTAAAATAGATATTTTTTTGAATAAATGATGTATTTATTTCAAAAACAAATTTATCATATTTTTAAAATTATTGTCATAAAATAGAGTCCATTTTTTAAATCTAAACATGAAGAAATGGTTAGGGTTAATTTTTTGGATTATTCTGAAGTAGTTGAATTTTTGATGAACAGTAAAATACAATAATTTACAGTATTTACCATTATAAGTTAAATACATGTATTTTTTAGTCATTTATGATGTAATATCCCATCGGTTCAAACTAACATGCACTAGTTACTGTACATAGTCACAAGAATCATCACTATTGATTGCCTTTAGCCAAAATATAAGATAACAGAATAAAAAAACACTACATCCCACCACAATAAATACCACCCCACCACCCCTTATCCTGACACCTTCAATGCCTTGAAGCTTATCTAAATTAATCCCAATTATCAGCCCAAGCCTTTTTCCCACATCCAATACCATTGTTTCTTACTATAATACAAAATCCAAGTGTCTGAAGGATTTTTCCAAGGGGACGATATTCAAGAGGTAAAATCATCCTTCTTTATGTTTTTAATTTTATTTCCTTTCTAATCCTTTCCTCACCTGCCACACCCAAAGACAAATTATTACTCGATTATTATATATATAATGGAATTTTATTTCACTAATGTATTATCCATTATTAAATATCATCTTCTCTCCTTTTATTTTAAAAATTAAATCATCGTTTGTGATGCATCGATTCACCGCATTCATGGATGAAAAGATTAAATTTCCATTACCAACTTCAAATCGTGTCAAAAAACTTTTATTATGGTTAAATAATATTTTAATTTGAATATTATTAGTTATATCATGTTCTATAAACAATATATATAATCACAATATTAAATAAAATGTCACTAGTTTGTGATGGTTGTAAAACTGCCATTGTAAATTATGACATTTTATTCATATTTTATTTAATGAATCATACTCATAAAATATAAAAAATGATATATTAAAACATTTAAAATTCATGAGATTAATTAGTAAAAAATATCTTCACTTTCAGGAAAGTTACTCCCATTTTACAAAAATTTCCATATTTATACTCAACGGAATTGTCCATAAAACCATGAAACAAATTCCCATGAAACAACAAAATTAAACATTATAACTCATCCAAATTGACCTAAATGAAGTTAATAAAATAATAAAAAATAAAATATACATTTAATATGTTATGATTTAATTAATAAGTGAATTTAATTTTATTATCCAAGACATTAAGTATAAGTGTAGAACATTTTTAGAAATATGGTAAGGGTTACTCGTCTCACTTTTACTTCTTTGAGATATATTAATTTTTCAATATTATTTTTTGTTTGCGGTGTACATACTGACATTTAATATTATTAAGACCAACAGGGGCCTATATACCCTGAGGCGGGGGTGAATCAGGATATGGATATTATTTTTCAAAATTATTCCTGCCCCAATGGATCTTGACCTCTCAATTACAAGGGTCACTTAGTTTGCACTTGTGTGTTTATTATGACCACTACTTTTCTTCTTTATCTGATTATGATGCTTTAAATGAAATGTAGGGAAGTAAGCTGGCAGACACAAAGATTTTTACTTGGGTCACCCTCACTGGGCTACGTCCAAGGAGCATACAACGGTGATGTTGCGCTGTACAAAATCCACTAAAGCACACTGCTGTTTACAAAGTTCGGGGTAGATCACTTCTATGACTAGGCTCACTGCCTATTTCTCTATCTAGCTCACTGCCGGTGGAGAGGATCACCTTCTTCCTCTTCCTTTGGTCACTTCTCTTGAAAGGATCCACTCACATTTTATAGACATTAAGGTCTTTTAATTATTACAAATGAATGCATACCCTATTGTATGTAGATGCTCTGTTGAAGTCTCACTTTCACCCGTAGGTGAATCTCACTTTTCACCGAAGGTATCAGACAATCATACAACATTCACGTAGCCCTAAATCACTACCATGATTCAACCATACCTTGCACCATTCTCCAAGTCGGTGCACAAGTCTTGGAAAACAAGTTAAAACTGCCACGCAAATCTACCTCAACCACTTGCGCAACACTAGATTCTTTAACTCCAAACTTGTGCAAATCACACCCTTTTATGCCAAAACCAATATTGGTGTGTAACCACCAACTATCTCGCTTCTTAAAAACCTGGAGCGCAAGTGTCACCAAACCACTTGCGGGACACCCCCTTCTCCAACCCAAAAATTGGGAGATGACCTTCCTTCCTCACCCAAACCACTCTGGATGCGCAACAAACAACTGGCATGCAACCTCTAGTTGTGCGACCACACCACCACTTGCACGACCACTACACCTGTGTGATGAGAGCTCTTATTTGATTTAAGAGTTGAAATCATTCCAAATTAGGAGGGGTATAAATCAATTTATAGGAACTTGGACACCCTCTGTGACGGTGCACAAGCCGCCTCTCGACGCGCAAGTCTCGGCACGCATGTCTCTGCTGCGCAAGTCTCTTCCACACAAGTCACCTGCATGAACAACCCTAAAACATGGGTTCCCCTTATCCCTTTTCTATATTTTGATGTTCTTATCTTTAAAAACACATTGCTCTCATGTTTCCTCTCGTTTAGGACAACGACAAGCAAGTCCCTTTGCCCAAACCACTTTTCTTCATTTGTCGATTTTTAGGCCCAAAAATTTGGAAAACACAGGAAAATGACACCACATTTTATCTCCTCTTTTTGTACCACCTCCAAATCATCCATTCCATTTTCAATGTTCTTGAATCAAACATGTATTGTTAATCACAACCATTGAACTTGACATTCCACCATAAAATCCCCTTTGTTAATAAATTTGTACATCATGGATTTCTTTTTCAATAATCACAACACATATGTCCACTTTTTCAACAAACACAATCACCTCAAAAATGCTTCAATGATACGTTGAGGGATTTTTTCCCAATAATCTCCACCTTTGGGTTTGTTGAAAACTCTTCCATAAAAAGATACATCATTAATTCTTCATCCACGATTCTCTTATTGTGATTTTGATAGTGATCATGGATTTACTCAACACATACTCTAAGCCGACATGAGCAATGCTCGGGGTGAGAAACAAGAGTTAATGAAAAGTTCATCAATGAATCACTTCAACTCTAACACTCACTATTGAAACCTAACTGATACCTATTGTTAGAAATATTCTTACTGCCTTCCAACACCAGTCTTCTGCTTTTATAATGATCCTCACCTATCATGATATCTATTCTTTGATCGATCACTCCTAGCATTGTCAGATTTTATACGGCCCCCCTATCTTCTCACAACATTAATTATTGTCTGCTAAAAATACTCTTCAACACTATTTCCTGTGTTGTCTAAGCTAAGCTCTGGATAAGAACTTTGAACCATCTTAAAATCCCCCTATCTGGGTGCTCTACTTGTCAGCTTCTCCCCATATCTATCATGATTTCTCAAATAGCCACACTATCTTCCCCTTGAACAATCACTATTTTCTCTCCCTTTTTCAATGAACCCAAAGTTAACTCCTTTGCAGTCTGTAACATAGTAGAGAAAACATATCAGAACATTATGGAAAAACACATCATACCTTGGGGAGAGGGGGGGGGGGTTCCACATCTTCCCTCTTTTAAGTGTGGTGAGTTGACTGAAATCCCAGAGCAAGTTGATGCCTTTCAAATGCTTCCTTGGGTAAGGCCTTTGTCCAAATATCTCGAACCGGTAGCTTCGTAGGAACATAATCCAACTTCACAAGACCTTGGTCCACCTTTTCCTTTATGAGATGATACTTTATCTCAATGTGATTTTTCCTTGAGTGATGAAATAGATTTTTCCTAAGATTAACAGAACATGAGTTATCTCATTGGATTCTGGTTAGAGACTTAACTTCAACTCCCATATCTTCAAGCTTCTGCTTTATCCACAATAATTGTGTACATGCTTGAGTGGCCACAATATACTCATCTTCTACGGTGCTCAATGAAATTCAATCTTTCTTCCTTCTTAGCCATGAAATATAAAATCCACCAAGATATAATTCACCACGTAACGTTGATTTTCTATCATATGTTGAACTGGCCCAATCTGCATTAGTATATCCCAATAACTCTATTTGAGATTTGTAATTATATGTCAAGACGAAGTCCACCTTTCCCTTGATATACCAATGTATTCATTTCACTACAAGCATGTGGATTTTCTTGGGATCACTCTGGTATCTCGCTACATGGAATGTGGCGAAAACAATTTCAAGACTTGTTGCAGTCAAGTATAGAAAACATCCAATAATTTGCCTGTATTCTGTGATATTAACTGCCTTTCCATCCTCATCTTTTGATAATTTCATCCGGGTAGCAACCATATTCTTCATCTCCTTAGAATTCTCCATTCCAAACCTTCTTAAAACCTCCTTGGAATACTTGGATTGAGAAATGAATGTTCCATTCGTTCCTTGCGTCACCTGTAGACCAAGAAAAAATGTCAGATCTCCAATCATTGACATTTCAAACTCACTTTTCATGAAATCAAAAAACTGTCTGCACTGAGTTTCATCTGATCCGCCAAATATTATGTCATCGACATAAACCAACACCATCATCCTTTGATTACCATTGTTGTTGAAGTAGATATAGTAAACTCCACCATTTTGAAACCCAATCTTCTTCCTATAATGATCCAGCCTTGAGTACCATTCCCTTGGTGCTTATTTCGGACCATACAACACCTTCTTCAGTATACAAACCTTATTCTCATCCTCATCACTAAGAAAATCATCAGGATACTCAATATACATTTCCTCCTACAGAACCCCATTCAAGATTGCATATTTGACATCCATCTGGAACACTTTGGGATTCAGTTGCACTACAATGGCTCGGAATAATCTGATTGTCTCCATCCATGCAACCTGTTCAAATGTCTTATCGACATCAATTTCCTCTATCTGGGAGTATCATTTTCACACTAATCAAATTTTTTTTAATCATTGTTCCATCTTCATTCAACATGATGCAAAAGATCCATTTAGCTCTAATGACATTCATATCAGTTGGCCTTGAAACAATATCCCATGTCAAATTATCATCTGAATCAGTAACCACCACTTTTACTCCCCCTATGTCTCTTACCACTTCCTCACATTCAACAAAAAACATTTCACAATGTCATTGTTCAATGAAGTCATTTATTTCAACTATTTTTCTGATCTTCTTGTTGAAATTTTTTTGAAACTCTCTCGTAGATTCTTGGTATCCTGAAAAACGTTACCTGATACCACATTGTTAGAATAAAATAGATAATCATGAGATTCATGATTATTGCTACTTCTCTGGAAATATGTCTTCTGTTGGTAGACAATACCTGAGTCAGGTCATCCAATTATTTCTTTGATGGATCATTCATCTAATTATGATATTGAATTCTATCCCAATCTTATGAAACACTTCCCAGGATTAGGCCCACCTTTTAGACCAATAAAAATTATTTTTCTCATACATCAAGTATTCTTATATTCCACTCATAATTGAGACATTAACAAAATCTCTAAACCTACTGAGTTGGTACTTGGTTTAGGAAACAAGAGACAAAGTTAATAACACAATCACTTCTAATTGTGCTCTGTTGGTCCATTTCTTCATCAACTTTGGTACCTGATTTGAGTTAATTAGAACTCTGAATCATATCACTTCTCCACATTGTATCTTTAGATTCCAATTCCCCTTGGATAGAATCTCCCTAAAACCTAAAACACATGAATCATTAGTTAAAAAAATTTATATACCTAGAGAGAGGGGTTTTTATAGAATATTCAGGATGAGGATTGTGGTTGATCCTGATGGGTCAACCCTTTGATTCTTTCTTGCAGAGCATCACACTCTTTACACGATTCTTATAACTACATATCCAATTTTAACTGCTCTGGCCATATGACTAGGCATTTTTTACATACATTCAGAGTCCTTTTCTGATATGTGGACTTTGCAGGCTTATCATTTCTCATAGTTTGGGGTTTAATCCAACTGGTACACATTTCCATTTTTGATTTTCCACCAAAATTCCATTTCCCTTGATTTCTTCTCTGAGTAGGAAACATTATACTAGTCACCTTCCCTTTCTTCTTCCACCATTGCAGGGGTATTTCTTTTTCCCCCAATTCTTACTACGGAACACTACATGTGTATTTTTCAATGCATTCATTGTTCATCATTATTTTATCAGATATCCGAGTCACCACACTATTTTTCATTGGAGGTAGGTCCTCCATTGAACAAACATTCTTCTTACTCACAATTCTAGAATTTCCTCCCTTTTTCATCAAGATTTGTTTATGTTCTTTCTTATAGAGTAGTTGTGAGTGTGATAGAGGAGGTGATTGATACACCTTTTGTTCAGCTCCAAGAGATTCCCCTGAGGCTCTAAGCCTATTTTCAAATTTAACACTTTGTTTTCCAGTGTACGATTTCTCATTATACACTACTGGAGTCATGAATATCCTTTCTTGTTACTTTCCATTTCCTACTTTCTTCTTGCTACAATGTCTTTCCAAATTCCCATAATTAGAACATATAAAAAAAATTTCATCAAAGGAATACCTCATTTCATCATTTCTCTGTTGAGATGTTGATGCATCTTGAGTTATTCCTCTAAAATTGATCTCCTGAGCTTCCGGACACATACTCATGGTGTGTCCCATTTTTCCACAGTAATAGAATCTCATAAATTCCTTCATCTGAGAGTCTCTTCTTTTAGATTTCTCATAAAACTTCTTCTAATTATCATATTTAGTAATCTCACTATTTTCATAGACTGAAATGTAATCCTGAGCCTGTGAACAAAAGATTGATGTGGGTCCATGAATCCCAAAGAAATAGCACATGTCATCACTACTTGTAACTATCCTCTTAGGCCTATCTCCAGCACCTATAGATTTTTTCCACAGCCGGGACTGTTCACAGCTCTCTTTCTATCATGCATGGGAGGTGATTCATTAAATCCAATACCGGTTTTTTAACAAACTGTATGGACTTTGAGATGAGAAAATTTGTTCTTACCTCTTTTCTGAACTATCAAATTTTCTTTTCATTTCAACATCAACTGCTGAAGGATAATCAAATAGTAAGTGCATGTCATCCTCCATTTTAGGCTTTCCTCTAGCATTGTATCTCTCCACATCCTTCTTTACTAATTCTAGATCTTCTTCCAACTTCTGAATTTTAATATCAATTGATTCAATTTGGGCATTGAGTTATCTTATGATATTCTTTCCACAACTCATCTCATCTTCCAGTTCTCGTGTGAGCTTTTCTACCATATAACTTTGCTCCTTTACTTTCAATTTTCCTTTTGGAATCAGATTCAGTGACAGATACATTCTCCTATTGTAGCCTTTGATTCTTATAAACTAGTTCATATAGCTATGTAGAAATATCATCATTTTTAGATTTCAAATTTTGAATCTCATCTGTGTTCAGATTATTCCAATTGACACCAGCTTTTAATTTTTCTACCTTTGCAGATCTCTTTCACAATTCTTCATTTTGAGAGTCATTTTTCTCCCTCAGATCAGTTGCTACGTCAATAAGCTTTTGATTCAATCCACTTTACATTTTGATCTCAGTTTCTAGTAATTGGATTTGAATATCTTTAGATTTAATTTCATCAGTGAATTTCTGATCCAATTTATTCTCGTTGCGGACAACAACTACTTTTCAACTTCTAGGAGTTTTTTCATCATCAGATGTTCCAACATCACTTGGAATTTTAGGTTCTTTACTCATTCCTTCAGCATCATTGAATGAGTAAGTATTTTCACTATATGATTTATCAAACCCATTATTCTGTTCACTACATGAATCTTTTAACTAAATCACACTATTTCCATTGACACTTCCACACTAAGGGATATCACCTTACTTCATATTCTTCTTTGATGTTCTTCCCTTTGCCAAGGCACACTGAGATAAGAGCAGTCTGATTATTTAAACACACATATCGACTACAACAAGTCGGTGTAAACAAATCTAATAAAAGAAACCTTCCCTCTGATACCAATTTTTAGGACTAATAGGGGACTATATACACTAGGGGGGATGAATCAGGGTATGGATATTTTTTTTCAAAATTCTTCCGGCCCAACTGGATCTTGAACTCTCTATTAAAAGGGTCACTTTTTTGCACTTGTGTGTTTATTATGAACACTTATTTTCTTTCTTATCTGATAAGGATTATTTAAATGCAATGCAGGGAAGTAAGCAGGCAGACACCGAGATTTTTACTTGGTTCACCCTCACAGGGCAACGTCCAAGGAGTATACAATGATGATGTTCCACTATACCAAATCCACTAAGCACACTACTGTTTACATGGTTTGGGATAGATCACTTATGCCCAGGATCACTGCCTTTACAAGGTTTAGGGTCAGCTCACTACTTTCCCAATGGTCACTCATTGTTTCTCCCTCTCTGGCTCACTGCCGGTGGAGAGGATCACCTTTTTCCTCTTCCTTTTCTCACTGCTCTAGAAAGGATCGACTCACAGTTTATAGACTTGTAGGTCTCTTTATTATCCCTAATGAATGCATCCTCAGTTGTATGTAGATGCCCTATTGAAGTCTAACTTTCACCTGTAGATGAATCTCACTTTTCAACAAAGGTATCAGGCAATCTTCTAGCTTTCACATACCCCGGAATCACTGTCGTGCTTCAACCATACCTAGAACCCTTCTCTATGCCGACATGCATGTCTCGGCACGCAAGTTAAAAATAGCGCGCAAGTCCACCTCAACCACTTGCACGACACTAGCTTCTCCAACTCCCACCTTGCGCGACTCAAACCGTTTATGCCCAAACCATTATTGGGGCACAACCACCAAATTTCGTGCTTCTTCAAAACATGGTGCTCAAGTGTCACCAAACCACTTGCACAACACCCCCCTTCTTCACCTCAAAACATGGGCGATGCCCTTCCTTCCTCACCCAAACCACTCTGGATGCACAACAAACAATTGGAACACAAATTCTACTTGCATGACCACACAAATACTTGAACGACCACCACACCTGTGTGACAGGAGCTCTTATTTTCTATAAGTATTGAACTCGTGCCGAATAAGGAGGGATCAACATCTATTTATAGGCATTTAGACACCCTGAAACCATAAAACTTGGGCACCCCTTATCCCTTTTCCATATTTTGATGTTATGATCTTGAAAAAAAGATGGAGCACAAGTTTCCTCTCTTTCAAGACAATTGAACGCAAGTCCCTTTTCCAAAATGAATTTTCTTCATTTGTCAATATTCAGGCCCAAAAATTTGGCAAACACTAGAAAATGGCATCACCTTTTATATGCCCTTTTTTAATGCCTCCAGATCATCAATTCCTTTGTTGAAATTCTTGAATCAAACATGGATCATTAACCACGTCCCTTGAACTCAACATGCCACCATAATATCCCCCTTTTCAACAAATTTTTACGTCATGGATTTTTTTTCAACAATCAAAACACAGATGTACACTTTTTGAACAAACACAATAACCTCAAAAATGTTTCAATGATACCTTGAGGGATTTTTTCCCAACAATCTCCCACTTTGGGTTTGTTGATAACTCTTACATAAAAAGACACATCAATATTTTTTCAGCCACCATTCGCTTATTTTGATTCCGATAGAAATCAATGATTTACTCAACACATACTCTAAGCCCACATGAGCAATGCTCGACATGAGAAACAAGAGTAACTGAAAAGTTCATTAAAGAATCACTTCAAAACTGACACTCATTTTTGATACCTAATTGATACCAATTGTTTGAAATATTCTTACAGCATTCCAACACCACTCTTCTTCTTTTATCACGATCCTCATCAGTCGTGATATCTATTCTTTGATCGACCACTTACAGCATTGTCAGATTTTATACGCTCCCCCTATATACTCATAGCTTTAACATTTGTCAGCTATAAATCCTCTTTAGCACTATTTCATGTGTTTTCCAAGCTAAGCTCTAGCTAAGAACTTTAAACCAGCTTCAACTCCCCCTATCTGGCTACTTTACTTGTCAGCTTCTCCCCGTATCTATCATGATTTCTCAAATAGACACACTATCTCCCCCTTGAACAATCACTATTTTCTCCCCCTTTGTCAATGAACCCAAAGGCCACTCCCTTGCAGTCTATAACAAATTAGAGAAGACATATCAGCTCATTAGGGAAAAAACACATCATCCCTCAGGGAGGGGGGGGGGTGTTCCACATCCACACTCTTTTATGTTCGGGGAGTCGACTGAACTCCCAGAGCCAGTTTATGCCTTTAAAATGGTTCCTTGGTTAAGGCCTTTGTCAGAATATCTGTACCCTATAGCCTCGTAGGCACATACTCCAACTTCACAAGCCCTTGCTCCACCTTCTCCTTGAATAAATGATACTTTATCTCAATATGCTTTGTACTTGAGTGATTAACAAGATTTTTAAAAAGGTTTATATCACTTGAGTTATCTCACTGGATTCCGATCGGATACAACACTTCAACTCCCATATCTTCAAGTTGCTACATTATCCACAATAACTACGTGCTTGCTTGAGTGGCCAAAATATACTCAGCTTTCACGGTGCTCAATGAAATGAAATATTTCTTCTTGCATATCCAAGAAATACACAATCCACCCAGATAGAATTCACCACTTGACATTGATTTTCTATAATATGTTGAACCGGCCCAGTCTGCATCAGTATATCCCAATAACTCTGTTTGAGATTTGACATTATATGTCAAGATGAAGTCCACCTTTCCCTTGATATACCGATGAATTCTTTTCACTGCAAGCATAAGGATTTTCTTGGGATCACTCTGATATCTCGCTACTTGGAATGTGGAAAAAACAATTTCAGGACATTTTGCAGTCAAGTATAGAAAGATTCCAATAATTTGCCAGTATTCTGTGATATTAACTGCCTTGCCATCCTCATATTTTGATAATTTCATCCGGGTAGCACCCAGATTCTTCATCTCCTTAGAATTTTCCATTACAAACCTTCTTAAAACCTCCATGGAATACTTGGATTGAGAAATGAATGTTCCATTCCTTCCTTGCGTCACCTATAGACTAATAAAAAATGTCAGCTCTCCAATCATTGACATTTCAAACTCACTTGTCATGAAATCAGAAAACTATCTACACTGAGCTTCATCCGACCCGCCAAATATTATATTATCAACATACACCAACACCATCATCCTTTGACTACTGTTTTTGTTAAAGTAGATATTTTAATAAACTCCACCATGTTGAAACCCAAGATTCTTCAAATACTGATCCAGCCTTGTGTACCATGCCCCTGGTGCTTGTTTCAGCCCATACAACACCATCTTCAGTCTGCATACCTTGATCTCATCCTCATGACTAGTAAAATCATCTGGCTACTCAATATACACACCCTCCTCTATAACCCCATTCAAGAATGCATATTTTACATCCATCTGGAACACTTTGAACTTCCGTTGCACTACAATGGATTGGAATAATCTAATTGTCTCCACCCTTGAAACCTGTTCAAATGTCTTATCGACATCAATTTCCTCTATCTGAGAGTATCGTTTGAACACTAGTCATGATTTTTTTTGAATCATTGTTCCATATTCATTCATCTTGATGAAAAAGATCCACATAGCTCTGATTACATTCTTATCAGTTGGCCTCGAAACAATCTCTCATGTCTAATTATCATCTGAATCAGTATGAACGACCTTTACTCTCCCTGAGACTCTTACCAATTCCTCACTTTCAACAGAAATATTTTCAATGTGTCATTGTTCAATGACGTCATTTCCTTCAATTAACTTTCAGATATTCTTTTAAAACATTGTTGATACTTTCTCACAACATCTTGGTATCTTGAAAATAGTTAGCTGATACCACATTGGTAGAACAAAATAGATAAGCATGAGATGCATGATTAATGTTGCATCTTTGAGAATATGTATTCTCTCGGTAGACAACACATGAGCTGGGTCATCCTATTATTTCTTTGATGGAATATGCATCTAATTGTTATACTGAATTCTCTACTAATGCTATGAAACACATCCCGGGATTAGTCCCACCTTTTAGACCCATAAAAATTATTCTTCTCTTACATCATCTATTCGAATATTCCACTCAGAATTGATCCATTAACAACATATCTAAGCCTACTAAGTTGGTATTTGGTGTACAAAACAAGAGACAAAGTAAAAAACACAATAAATTCATATTGTTCTCTATTTCTCCCTTTCTTCACCATCTTTGGTAACTGATTTGAGTGAATTAAAACTCTGAATAATATCACTTCTCCCCTTTAAATCTGTAGATTCCACTTCCCCTTGGATCATATCTCCCTAAAACCTGAAACACATGAATCATCAGTTAACAGAATTTTAATACATAGGGAGAGGGGTTCTTCTGGAATCCTCAGGATGAGGACTACAGTTCATCCTGATGGGTCAACCCTTTGATTCTTTCATACAGAGCATCACACTCTTTCCTTTCTTCTTCTAAATGCCTAGCCAATTTTAACTGCTATGGCCATATTAGTAAGAATTATTTACCCACATTCTGAGTCTTTTTCTAATATGTGGACTTTTCATGCTTATTCTTTACCATAGTTTTGGGTTTAAACCAACCATTACACATTTCCTTCTTCGATTTTCACCAAAATTCCATTTCCATTGATTCCTTATCTGAGTATGAATCTTTATATTTTCCAACTTCTCTTTCTTCTTCCACCATTGCAGGGGTATTTCTCTTTCCTGCACTTCTTGCTGCGGAACACTACATGTGAATTTTTCAATGCATTATTTGTTCATCTTTCTTTTAGAAGATATATGAGTCCCCACACTATATTGCATTGGTGGTTGGTC
Organism: Viscum album; assembly: GCA_963277665.1. Classification (NCBI taxonomy): domain Eukaryota; kingdom Viridiplantae; phylum Streptophyta; class Magnoliopsida; order Santalales; family Viscaceae; genus Viscum; species Viscum album. The sequence continues at coordinate 1,024,188,260 of OY728147.1, read as the reverse complement.
CTCCACTGAACATACATTCTTTATACTCACAATTGTAGAATTTCCTCCCTTTTTTATCCATATTTGTTCATGTTATTTCTTAGAGAGCGGTTGTGAGTGTAATATAGGAGGTGATTGATACACCTTTTTTTCAGCTCCAAGAGATTCCCTTGAGGCTCTAATCCTATTATCAAATTTACCACTTTTTCTTCCAGTGTACGATTTATCATTATACACTACTCGAGTCGTTAATCACCTTTCAAGTTCCTTTACCTTTCCTTCTTTCTTTTTGCTGCAATTTTTTTCCAAATTCCCATAATCAAAACATATAAAACATTTTCCCTCAAAGGCATACCTCATTTCATAATTTCCCTATTGAGATATTGATGCATCTTGAGTTCTTCCACTAACATTGGGCTCCTGAGCTTCCTAACACATACTCATGGTGTGTCCCATTTTTACACAGTAATAGAATATAATAAATGCTTTCCTCTGAGAGACTATTCTTTCAGATTTCTCAAAACACTTCTTCTTATTCTCAGATTTTGTAACCTCTCTATTTTCAATGCCCAAAATGTATTCCTAATCCTTTGAACAAAAGCATGATGTGTGGCCACGAATCCCGCAGAAATAGAACATGTCATCACTACTTCTTGTAACTGTCCTCTTAGGCCTATCTCCAGCTCCTATATGATTCTTTCCACATCTGGGACTTTTCACAGACCTCTTTCTATCATGTATGGGAGGTGATTCATCATATCGAATAAATTTTTTTTCCAAACTGTATAGTCTTGGAGATGAGAAAATTTCTTCTTGCCTCTTGTCAGAAATAGAAAATTTTCTTTTCATTTCATCATCAACTGCCAAAGGATAATCAAATAGTAAGTGTTATGCTTCCTTCATTTTAGGCTTTCATGTAGTATTGGATTTCTCCACTTCCTTCTTTACTAATTATATCTCTTCTTCCAACTTCTAAATCATCATATCAATTTATTAAAGTTGGGTATTGAGTTCTATTCTAAGATTCTTTCCACAAATCATCTCATCTTTCAGTTCTCGTGTGAGCATTTTAACCATATCACTTTTCTCATTTAATTTCAATTTTTCTTTAGAAATAGATTCAAAGAAAGATATAGCCTTTGATTATTCTGAACTAGTTCAGAGAGATGTGTAGCAAGATCATGATTTTTAGATTTCAAATTTTGAATCTCATCTCGGTTGAGATTCTTCCCCTTGATACCAGCTTTTGATTTTCCTACCTTTGCAGATCTCTTTCGCAATTCTTCATATTGAGAGTCATTTTTCTCCCTCAGATTAGTAGCTACATCAATAAGAATTTGATTCAAACCTCTTATATTGTTGATCTCAATTTCCAGTGCATGGATACAGATATATTTAGATTTAATTTTATCAGTGAATTTCTGATCCAATTCCTTCTCTTGGTGGAAAACTTCTACTTTTTGACTTCTGGAAGTTTCTTAATCATCAGTAGTTCCAAAATCACTTGTAATGTTAGGTTATTCACTCATTCCGTCAGCATCATAGAATGAGTAAGTATTTTCAATATATGATTTATCAAAACCATTCTTCTGTTCACTAGAATATTCTTTTAACTGAATCACACTCTTTACATTGACACTTCAACACTTAGGCATATCACCTGAATTATGATTCTTCTTTGATGTTATTCCCTATTCCAGGGCACACTGAGATAAGAGTAAGCTGATTATTTAACCACACAAATCGACTACACCATGTTAGAGGAAACAAATTTCATAAAAGCAACCTTCCCTCTGATACCAGTTGTTAGGACCAATAAGGGCCTATATACCTTGAGGGGGGGGGGGGGGTGGGTGAATCAGGGTATGGATATTATTTTTCAAAATTCTTCCTACCCCACTACATCTTGACCTCTTTATTACAAGGGTAAATTTGTTTTCACTTGTGTGTTTATTATGACCACTTCTTTTCTTCTTTGTCTGATTATTATGATTTAAATGCAATGCATAGAAGTAAGCAGGAAGACACAAAGATTTTTACTTGGTTCAACCTCACTAGGAAACATTGAAGGATCGTACAATGACGATGGTCCGTTGTACCAAATACACTAAAGCAAACTGCTGTTTACAAGGTTCAGGCTAGATCACTTATCTTCCGAAGCTCTATGCCTTTACAAGGTTTTGGGTCAGCTCAATACTTTCACAAGGGTCACTCCCTGTTTCTCTCTCTCTGAATCATTACCAGTGGGGAGGATAAGCTTCTTCTTCTTCCTTTTCTCACAGCTCTAGAAAGGATACACTCACAGTTTATAATCTTGTAGGTATCTTCATTATCACTAATGAATAAATCCTCTGTTGTATGCAGATGCTCTGTTGTAGTCCAACTTTTACGTAGACCTAAATCACTACCATGCTTCAACCATACCTAGAACCCTTCTCCAAGATGGTGTGCATTTCTCGGCATACATGTTTAAACTGGCGTGCAAGTCCACCTCAACCACTTTCACGACACTATCTTCTGCAACTCCAAACATGCACGACTCACACTCTTTTATGCCCAAACAAATATTGGCACGCAACCACCAAATATCTCGCTTCTTCAAAACATGGCGCACAATTGCCACCAAACCACTTGCCTGACACCCCCTTCTTCAACTCAAATAATGGGAAATTCCCTTCCTTCCTCACCCAAACCACTCTAGATGCGCAAAAAAAAAATGGCGTACAACCTCTACTACCACGACCACACCACCACTGGCGCGACCACCACACCTACGTGAAAATAGCTCTAATTTTCTAAAGTGTTGAACTCATGCCGAATGAGGAGGGGTCGAACACTATTTATAGGCATTTGGACATCCTACATAACGACGTACAAGTCTCCTCTTGGTGCGCAAGTCTCGGCGTGCAAGTCACTTGCACGACCGACCCTAAAACATGGGCGCCCTAATCCCTTTTCCATATTTTGATGTTGTGATATTGAAAAACATATGGCACACAAGTTTACTCTTCTTCAAGACAATGGAGCGCATGTACCTTTTCCAAAACCACTTTTCCTCATTTGTAGATTTTCAGGCCGAAAAATTTGGCAAACACTAGAAAACGGCGCCACCTTTTATCTCCACTTTTTATACAGCCTCCACATAATCCTTTCCTTTGTCGATGTTCTTGAATCAAAAAAGGATCCTTAACCACAACCCTTGAACTCGACATGACACTATAAAATCCCCTTTGTCATCAAATTTGTACGTCTTGGTTTGATTTTTCATCAATCACAACACAGATTTCCACTTTGTCAACAAACACAATCACCTAAAAATGATTCAATTATAACTTGAGGGATTTTTTCCCAAAAAATATATCATATTATTAATTTTTTTAACTTCACGTATTTTTTTCATTTTTTGACCATTAATATGATGGAGCATATGGTTTGGCTGATTACAATGTAGTGGTGGAATTTTTAACCCAATTTCCAATCTTTGGGATAAACTTATACTCTATTGATTATGTGTGAAAATAATTTTTATTATATTATGTTTTATTACAATTTTTTATATGTATTTTTATTTTATGCACATAATCGATTCATTTCATTAGTACTAACACATTCTTTTAAAAAATACTCTTTTAAGTTCTTCTTTTTTTCCAAATTTAAAAGGAATGTTTTGTAACATATAAAGATTGAGTGGATTTTACATATTTTAGGAAACCTTAATCCCTTGAGTAATCCATTATATGTTAACATGGTAATTTTCAAAGAAAATGATTTAATTTTATAATTTTATATATTTTTAAGTAAATTATGTCAATGCAAAGTGGTATTGATCTCAAGAATTTATTAATTATTTTATTAGAGTGTTTTCATCTATGTCATCACCCATCATTGTATGTTATACTAAATTGAGATTGATATAATATGATATCATCTATCATATTATATTAATCTATTTGTGGTCATTTATACTCTAGATGTTCTATTTTGATACCATTAATCATATTAAACTAGATGGTTTATGATTTAATTTATTATTTGGGGAAAGTTATTATCACTTCCTAAGATAGTTTCAATATGAATTTATATGTTGATTATGTTTCACAAATTTTATATGAGGAATGAGTTGAACTTATTATTTCATGAGATGGGACCCAGATATCTACCCGATGCATCTATAGGACCCATGAAACAATCTAGTTTGGGTATTAGCGGATGTCTTACATGATTATATATTGTGTCATGGACAAATCCTTGAACTATTTTTATGATGTGATGAAATATTCATTCCCACATTTTGAGATATGTTATTGCTAATAAATATGATTATTCAACAAAAATACCATCCATTGTTTTGTTTTATTTTCATGTGATTATTTATATGGAATTATTTGATAAGATTTTATTCCATCCATATTATACTAAATTCTCTGTTTTAATAGAATTTGTTTTTAGTTATTCACCTTGACATATTGTTTATATCTATTTATGATATCTTTCATTGAATGATTACCCATCTTGAGTATCAGATATTTCCCCTTTCTTATTTTTTATTTTTTGCAAAGGATTCCAAGATTTATATTTTGATAGAAATGTTTGGTTAATATAGGAGAATATGCAAGTCTTCTTATAATTAACTACGTTTTATTTTGTTTTAAGTTGTACAGTAATATTTTTGTATGTATCTAGTTTTCATAAACTACAAAAAAAATTTATTCTCAAAGATATGGTGTCTTGTACCTAGAACATATGTAATAAAGTAATTAACCAACTATAGGATACTACATCATGGTCTTTACAGTCGGTATCAATGCACTTTTAGAAGAAACATTGGAAAATAAATTTAGGAATACAAATATTAGTGAAAAATGACTTGAAAACTAACTTTGAGAATATTTCCAATGTAACAATGCTTATGAATTTGAGATTATTTAAACAAATTATTTTTATGTATTTCATTGATTTAAAATTTTACAATCTATCCTATTTTATGACATTTTTTATAAATGGTTTTTAGTAGAAATAATGAAATCTGTTTCAGTACATGTATTTAAAGTAGGTATTTCATTCCTATGAATGATAATTATTTTGGAGGACAAGCTACAAATGATGATAAATTATTTACAAATATACTAGGACTACTGACTTACATTTCGAGAAATAACTCCACATTCATGGAGTAACACAATCTATGAAGACCTGCAACAATGTTATACTACTTCATGCAACAAAAACATCCATCAATCCATGGGACTACAAACCCATTTTTAGCTGAGGGATTGATAAGTTATTTTTGGAAGATATTTCATTCTTTTGGAAGTAACTCTCGAGGGATAAAGAGAAATGGTGGTCATTAATTGAAAACATAAAAGAGGTGGAGTAAATTGAAACTATGGAATAGAATGTTTTCATGAAAATTTTCTTGAAAAATTCTCCCCTCCAAAATAATGATCGTATATAGAGAGACAATTCAAGAGTTTGAGATAAATCTTGATATTTGGATTATGTATGTATTCTAAGATAGAATGTAGATGAAAACATTTCTATGTATGAATCCAATATTAATATTATAGAAAGGAATGACAGAGACTACATACATAATCCAAAGATCAAGATTGACCTTTTATTTTCTGGAAGTTAGCTTATTCTTTGATGGGAACTAGTATCTCAATGATTCTCTTTAAATGATGATATAATATCTTGTGCCATCAAAAAGGAGAAATAATTTACAATCTATATGATTTCGAAGGGAATCATGATAGGTATAGTTCTTTGGAGTACTCTAGAAATGGAAATAAGGAAAAGGGAAGAAGGGAAGAATACAATTTTCAACATTCTATAAATTTCGAAAGAAACATCTTGGAACCTATTTATTGGAAATGTGAGTTTGTTACAAGGCTAGATAAAAAGTCCACCAGGCCAATGATATAAAAGGAAACAATGAATTTAGAAATATGGAATTCTTTAATTGTCATGAGATGAGAAAATAGGCACATTTTTGTGTTATACATTAGGTAAACATTCCCTCAAAAGTACTTGTGAACAAGGACATGCTTATATAATCATACAAACTAAGGATGGAGTTCTTAATAATGTGGTGGAAGGTACTTTAATCATCTCCTCAGATATAGTAAAACCTCTATTTGATTCTTGATCACAAAAATTAATTTATGTCTTCCATGTTTTCTATAAAAATTAGATACTTCCAATTCACCTTAAAATGGAGTTTTCATTCAACAATCCTAGTCGAATCCTAATTACCACAAAGACCTGTCAAGAAGTTCTTATTATGACCAATAAACATGCTCTAATTTCTACTTTTATAATTGTATCTATGGTTTATTTTGATATAATCCTTGGTAGGGACTATTTTTCAAAATATAATGCAATACAATATTTCAAATATAAAGAAATTATGATTAATTAGGAAGATATATAATTTCTAATCCTTAGAGGGGTGACTTCATCATTAGTGTTATATCTAGATATACTAGTAATAGCTCTTCTAAATGATATTCTTGGAGAAGAAGTGTAGATAAAACCTATTGAGGAAAAGGTGATCTTCAAATTTCGGATCATCTTATTGTACATGAATACATTGACGTATTTCCAGAAGAATTACCTATACATCCTCTAGTATGGGAAGTTGAGTTCTATATTAATTTAATCCCTGATCTAACACCTATATTAAATACTCCATATAGAATGGTCACAATGGAGTTAATAGAGTTAATGTTACAACATGATAAATTGAGAGAAAAGGATTTATATTCCAAAGTGTTTCACCATAGGGAGATCCTATTCATTTCATTAAGAAGAACAATGGGTGAATGAGTTTTTTCATCAACTCAAGAGAGAATAATGCTATTACAATAAATAACAGTTATCCTTTATCTCGAATTGATGAATTATTTGACCAACTTCACGAAGCTCAGGATAGTGTTTCAAACAAGGTATGGACATTACAAGTTTATAGTAGTTCTATTTGGCCTAACTGATACACCCTCATTTTTTATGGATATAATGAACATTGTATTCAATGAAAATCTTAATAATTTTGTTTTCATATTTATTGATGATATATTAGATTACTCTAAAATATATAAGAGACATGTGAATATTTTGATGATTTTTAGAGAACCTGAAAAGAAAAGTGTTATATTTGGAGTTAGCAAGTGTGAATTTTGGCTTCCACTAGTTTTTTTCATGGATATATTATCTCCAAGGATAGAATCTCAGTTGATTCTGTAAAGACAAAGACAGTCCAAAAATGGCCAACACTAATGGAAAATGACCAAGGTATGTAGTTTTATTGGTTTTATAGGTTACTATCAATGCAATTTCAATTATTTTTTTGATTAGATCACCTTTTAACCAATCATACTCACAAATATGTTGTGTTTATATGAAAGAATTATTGTGAAAAATGATTTGATGAATTGAAGACGAGATTTGAGAATTATCTGATCCAAAATCTACCATTGGGAAATAGTGTATTTTTGACTTATAGTTATATATCGATGAAAATACTCGGTTGTGTCTTTATGGATAATGATAGAGTTATTTATTATGTATGAAGGAAGATAACAAATCATGAAAAAAACTATCCACGTCATTATCATGAGATAAATACTATAATGTAATCTCTAAATATTTGGAGACAACATATCTATGGTGAAATATATGAGATATAATCAGATCAAAAAAGTCTCAAATATATCTTCTCACACAAATAACTCAACATGCAGAAAAGGATATGGCTTATCCTACTCAAGGATTATGATTGTTCAATATAGTACCACCCATGGATGGAAAAAGGTAGCAGACACATTGAGTAAGAAGGATCATGGAGTTCTGTAAAAAATGAGGATTTCCAGGGATCATATGTACATGGATCTAGTAAATATGGATATGCGAATTATCAAAGATGATGAAAAATCAATACTATTTAAATCAGTTTCCTACCCATCTTTATTGGATATGATAAAAAGTTCTCAGTATGATGATGAGAATTTTCTAAAGAGAACTAAAGATTTGAATGAAGATATTTTAGTAAACATTATATTTGAAGATGGAATTTTGAAATTTGGGACAAGGCTTTGTGTTACCTTTATACCCATTATAAAAGGTTAATTATTGGATGATGATCAGATATTAAATTTATCTATACATCATTGTAGCACTAAAATTTATAGAGATTTAAATTAATATTTTTGATGTGATTATTTGAAGTATAAAATTTATAATTATATATCAAAATTGTCAGCTTTTCAATAGGTTAATGAAAAAAATAAAATAACCTAGTAGAGTCACAAAACCTGTACATATTCTTACTTGGAAATGTGATGACATTACAATAAAAGTTTCAGTTGGATTACTAAATACTCCAAGAAATAATGATGAAATATGGGTATTTATTGATCGATTTACAAAATATATTCATTTACTCGTTGTAAGAGGGGATTATTCATTAGATCTCACTTAAAAACTCTCCATTAATAATTTTTATGTCTTCATGGTGTGCCTATATCGATTGTGTCTAACTGATATCCCTGTTTTTCATCATAATTCATTAAGTGTCTTTAGAAGGCTTTGGATAATGAGCTTCATCTGATTATATCTTATCACCCTCTAACTAATGGATAGTATTAAATGAAATTTAAAACATTATAAGACATATTGAGATCATTCTTACTTAACAGTCATGGTATTTGGGATTAGTATTTACCTTTGGTAGAGTTTTCCAACAATAATAGTTTCCATTATGGTATTCAAATGGCACAATTTAAGGCATTGTATGACAAGATATGTCGTACTCCAACTTGTTGGGATGAAGTTTGTGAGACAAATGTTATAGTCCTATGACTTTTTAAAGAAAAAAGAAAATTGTTAAATATTATTTAGGCTCAAATTAAAGTAGTTCAATGTATGAAAGAAAAGCTATACTGAAAACCGGAGAATGGATTTAGATTTTCAAGTCGTAGATCATTTAATTTTGAAATTACCACCATGAAATGGTGTCATAGGTTTCTATAATAAACAGAAACTGAGCCCCATGTTTATCAGAACATTTGAAATTCTAGAAAGAATTGCAGTTGTTGATTATCATTTGATTACGCCTACTGGCCCTAAAAAAGTACACGATGTGTTCCAAAACTTTTTATTAAGTACATGACAGAACCATTTCTTGTAATCAACTATGAAGAAATATAAATTGAGCCTGATTTGTCTTACTAGAATAGCCTATCTAGATTCATGAAACTAGAGAGAAATTATTGATAAATCAGATGACTCGACTAAAAAAATTCTTTTATAGAAAGAATAAAATCGAAGAAGCAATGTGGGAACCATAGGATGTAATGTAGAAGAACAACCTTCATTTTTTCTGAAGGTAATACACAAGAATATTTCATAGTAAAAATATTTCAAAGGAGGGAATAATATAAAACCCCAATATTTTACTATACATATATTGTTAAATAAATTTAATTTATTCAATAGATTATGTTTCACATAACACCGATCTTTAATTAACTGTGATATACTATAAAATATTAACCATACCATTGGATTAGTAATGTGACAATTAAGAATAATAATATGTAAATTAGCATAATAAAATCACCTATAAAATTATAAATAAAATTTTGGAATATCATAAATAAAAATATGATATATTTATATCATAGAATAAGAAAATAAATGATTGAAAAATGATAAATTAAGTGTTGATATTTTTGTAAAATGTAAATGTTTATTTATAATTTTTTAATTTCTATAATGACATAAAAAATTATTTTAATATAATAGATACATAAATTAATATTTTTTTGTTATAATTATAAGATAATATTATGAGACTACAATTAATTTCTCAATGTGCCGAAAAATCAGTTATAATATTAAAATCGATATTTTTAAATGAATGATGATTTTATTTAAAAAATAAATTTCTCATATTTAGAAAATTAATTTCATAATATGTTGTCTATTTAATAAATATACAAATCAAAAAAGTTTTAGGGTGAATTTTTTTAAAATTTTCTAAAATAGTTGAAATTTTCATGAATAGTTAAATACAATAATTTACAATATTTAACATAATTTGTTAAATATATGAATTTTTAGTAATTTATGGTGTAATAAACCATTATTTATAACTCACATGAACTAGTAACTATAATTATTCTCATTAATTAACACTATTTATAGTCTCATTCTAAAATACTAAATAATTGAATAAAATAATAAAAAACACCCTTACCCTCCAATATAAATACCACCCTGCACCACCAATTCACCTTACACATTCTAAAAATTGAATCATATCTATATTATACCAAATTCCATTCTCATTCCTCTTAATAATTCCAAAGACCTATTTATATTACCAAAATACCAAATCTATGTGCCCTAATGATGTTCCCAAGTTGATGACATTCAAGAGGTAAAATCCTTATTATTTCTCTTTTAATTTCTTTTCTATTTTATCCTCTCTTAAAATTCCTTATCCAATGTGTCATGATAACTCTAGTATAAAATATATAATTTGTTTTTGTTTTGATGATATATTATCCAAAATCATATCAATTCAATTCACATTTTATTTTAAAAATGAAAACATCATCTGTGAGGTGTCGATTCACTGCATTCGTGGATGATGAGTTTTCATTTTCCAAAACACCTTAATGGGTGGTGATAAAACCATTATTATGGTTATATAATATTTTAATTTACATATTATAATCTATATAATATTCTATAAACAATATATTTAAACGTAATATTAAATAATATGTCCCAAGTTTGTAATTGTCATAAATACTGCCAATATAAATTAAGGCATTTTAATGAATATTCAATCTAAGGAATCATCCTTATATCATATAACCAAGTGATATATGATACGATTAAAATTTATTTAATAAATTCAATAATCTTTAATTTCACTTATGGGAAATTCATTACCATATAAAAATAAACCCTATATTTATACTCATGGGAACCGATCATAAACCATAAAAAGAATATTCCCCGAACAATGAAATTAAATATTTTAACCTATCAAAATGGGCATAAATAAACTTAATAAATTTATAAAAACAAAAATATATGTCTAATAGGTTATTAATTAAATAATAAATGATTTTAATATGATTATAAGAGATATTAAATAAAAGTGAAGAATGATTTAAGACATAAGGTATGGGTTTCTCATCTCACTTTTACTTATGTGAGATATATTTTTTATTCAGACCTTAGTTTTTGTGTGTTGTTTTCATAATACCATTTGATGTATCATATTATTAACATAATTATCTTCATGAAATTAATTGTTTCTTTTAATGATGATTAGTTTTATAGGGCATATGGTTCTACTGATTACAAACTGGTTAGGGAATTCTTAAAACATTTTCAACTCTATGGGTTAAACATCTACTCCATTGATTATGTCATTGTATAATTATGTGTGTAATTAATTTTAATTATATTATATTAAATTTATACTTGTTTCACGTGGATTTAAATTTAACACAAAAAATATATTCATTTTATAATTCTCACACAATCAATTAAATAAACTATTTTAAATGTTTCTTTTTAAAAATTTTAAAGGATTTTTTGAAATATTATACATGAGTATTTTTGACAATTTTAGGGAACGATAATGAATTCAAGAATCTTTTACATGTCTACAAGGTTATTTTATAGGAAAAATTTTATTTTATAATTTCACACCTTTTTAATTAAATTATTTCAGGAAAAGTGGTATTTATCTATAGAGTTTATCAATGATTTTATTAGATTATTTTAGTCTATATCAAGACCATTTATTGGATCTTATTATTAATTTAGGTTGATCTATTATGATATTACTAGAGTAATTTAATCTATATAAACTCCCATTGTTGGATATTAAACCTATTTGAGGTTAATATATTATGATATCATCTATCAAATTTTATTGTATTTTTAAAGATTAGTTTGACAATTGATATGAGATTTTGATAACCTTAATCATATTAAACTAGATGGTTTATGTTTGTGTTTATTATTTGGGGAATGTTATTAATATTTAGTGTGATAGATTAAATATGATTATATATGTTGATTATGTATCATCCCTACAATATAAAGAATCCATTTTTTTAGTAAGTGACAAAAAGATCCCTCAATAGCCCCTCGATGCATCAGTTGGTCTAATGAGACAAACTAGTTTAGGTATTGGTTGATGTCTTAGTTGATTATACATGGCTTCTTCACATAACCCATAATGGTTTTTATGATGTTCCACATTTGAATTTTCTCATAATGAGATATGTTGTTTACAATAAATGTGATTATTCAACTAATAGAATAACCATGATTAGGTTTCATTATCATGAGATTATTTATATAGAATTATTTTATCATATTTTATTACTGTTGTAGTATGATCAATATTATGTTTTAATGTAATGTGGTTTTAGTTATTCTACTTTACATATTTTTATATTCATTCCAGGTAGATTGTGATGTATTATTACCCTTACAGGGAATTTGATTTCACCTATTTCTTTTGTTTATTTTCTTCCCAGGATACAAAGATGTATATTATGATTGACATGGATGAATAATCAATAATAATGGAGGGGTTTTCAGTGAAGTTACTATATTGAATTGTATTTTAAGTTATAATTTAAGATTTATGTATGTATCTAGTTTTCTGAAACTACTATACTATTTGGTCCTTTTAGATGAGATCAGTTTAACCTAGTTTCAATGTAATAATGTAAGGTAACATCTTTAGGATATAGGGTTCACGTTTTTTACATCAGGCCTCTATCAATCCTATTTCAGAGACCCATTCACACTATGGTGTTATTTATTTCCCTTGGTGCAGTATGTTTGGGATGCAAAAAAATTTACTTTTTTAAATTTACTTATTTTATTCTCTATTTTTTTTATTCACAATTTTGGAAATATTAGAATATAACAAGAAATAAAGAAACCTAAATTAACAAGGGATAATTTATAAAATTATCAATGAAAAATTATGATAAATTATTAGAAAATAATAATAAGAAACATTATCCAAATATAATTACATAAAATTATCAAATGATAATTTATTAAAGAATTACCAAATAATAATTTAGATATTATATAAGGAAATACATACATGATTATCAAAATATAATTATAAAAAATTAAAAAATGATATTTTTTCATATAATTATTTATAAATAATTAGGAAGGAAATTTTATATGATAATTTTAAAAGGAAAATAATATTGTTTGAACAATGGATAATTTATATAGATTATCAATGGATAATTATGAATAATATCGAATGATAATTATAGAAATTATCAAAGAATAATTATAAAGGGTTACTAGTTGTGTTATAAAATTAATTTAGAGAGATTTATAATATAAAATGCGGGATTATAATTATTCATATAGAGAAGAACATGATACAATGTGTTGACATTAAATGAAAATTCATGAATTTTTCAGGGGATATAAGGTATAATTTCATTATCTATTTTATATAATTTTGAAAAAAATAGGCGGTTTTTGTTATAGTAACCCTTGACTGACCTCGAGCATTGAAATGTAAGAAACTACGAAAATATGTTCTTGGAGATTCTATTCTTGACTATTGGGGTTTACACTCCAAATTTCGAACCCAATAGGGTGGTTTATCCTTGATGTTGTCATTAGTGAATTTTTGGTACAAAGTTCCATACATCTTGGCGATTTGCGAGACATAATTCCGTTTTATAATAAATGTGTTTTAAAATTGGATACTTATGTTTTTTTGTGATTGAATTTGGTTGTGTGTATAACCCATTTGACCCATTATGATATTTAATTCCATGAGAGATTTTAGTGTTTCTTATTTCCATTATGATAACATAATATTGTCTGTTACTACTTTATTGTGTTGTTGATATGATTTCTATTTATTATCTAACATTTATACATGTTACCATTATTTTTTAGTATCGTTCTATGTGATTTTAATAGGTGGACTATCATGAAATATTTTTCACTTATACGGGGATTACACTTAAATTGTGATGATAGCGATGATGGACCTAAACCTACGGTGTAGATATGTTGACACCATGAAACGATGTGTTGGGGATGTACATAATACCCATGTATTAGGAAACTTGAATTCTGGTTGATCTGTGAGTTTAATTTATATATTTAGCACTTGATGAAAAGTTATTAAGTGAGATTCATGCTATAAATTGGAAATTAGAGGGCTATTTTATATGTGAGTTTCAGGACCTATATTGTGCCCATGACACCATATTTATTTGTGGAAAATATAGCATACATGAGACCTAGATCAATTCACAAGTACACATGATTCCATGAGGTATTAAAGTGATATATTCACTTTCCTAGTGGCATGTTTAGTTACTTCTAAAATCTATCCCTTATACGTACAGCATGGTGATGGAGCAATTACAGTCGAGGGCTTGTTGTGGCTTGATCAGCACACAACGACTAGGTTTTTGAGTTTATATTGTTATCCTCTTTACAAATTGACTAATAACAGGGAACACCCATATTTTACATTACCAAATTAGGTTATGGATGCATTGGTGATGCTTTACTAAGACTTTTACTCGTACCCAAGTTGAGAATTTTGGCGTTCATATAGATTTAATGAATAAAGATCCACTGAATGTAAGGGTGAAACACCTCAAGTTTTTGAGAATTGTTTTTTTAAAATTAATATATAATTTGGATATTTTTTATTTCAGACAACACTAAATATTGTTTTTTTATATTAAAGTACTAAATTTATTTTTTCTACACTAAATTCAAGGCTTATATTAGCTTTCTCTACACACAACACCAAATTGGATTTCTTTACACACAATACCAAGTTTCTATGAGACAACATTTTATTGTTATAATTACTAAAAAAATATAGTAAAACCTAGATGATAAACTATGTAGTATGAATAGAAATAAATTTTCTTTTTTACTATTTATAATGGTAAAAATATTTTCAATAAAACATTTAAAATAGTAAAATTCATTATATGTTTGAAATTAATATTTTATCAAATTATCTTATTATTATATACTTATGTGAATGAAAATAAATTTAATTTTAGAAATAATAAAAATTAAAATGGTAAACTAGATTTAATTTTTTATTTATAATTTCTTAATTAGTTTAAAAACAGTTTATGGTATTTAAAAAAAAACATTTTTGGAAGAATGTTGAATAATACTGAATTTTAATTTAAAACTTCTTTTTCTATCAAATTTATTAACATAGATAAATTATATTTTAATTTAGGATTTAAGTTTAATTAACTCAAATATATATAGATTAATACATATTTTCCATTGGAACAAATTTAACATATAATTTGTAAACAAAAACGTTGCAAACGTTTGATCATTTTTACTTTAAAATCCCATAGTGTTGTCTCGTAATTAGGATTAATTTTAAATTAATTTATATGACTTCTGTTGTTGAAATGTTGAAAAATAGATTCCAAATTTTGAATAATAATAACTTCTAATTTTTAATAATGTAAAATTATTTTCGTAAAAAAAATATTATTGAATGCATCTAAATTTTTTTATAGCGATTAAGGTAAAATTGTGCTGAATAATGGAATAAACCTTAAAATTAAGGGCCCAAATGACCTAGATACTTATAAAAAACCCATAATATGGAAATATTTAGGTTAGAAAACTTCTATTATTTATTTTTCAGGATTGTTTACTTCTTTTTATGTAAAAATGTGGCTACACCTAACTCTTTTTATAAAATGCAATTTCTGTGCCCTCCCTTCCTAATAAAAGGACACCACCTCTCCCTCATAATCAAACCTATCTAACCAGTTTAGATCAACCAATATCTTACAAATTAAGTTCCAAAAATCCCTACCTTAAACCTTGAATCCACACGGTTACTATAAATCCTACCCTAGAATCCAATTTCTTCCAACCAAAAGGAGTCACCCAAAGAAGAGGTAACTTCATTCCCGAAGATCCTTTAATTTATTTTTATTCTATAGTAAATAAATTAATTTTATTACATTCATAAATAACATTCAATTTATCTTCAATATACATAGATATTTTGATGATATTTTTTTAACTAAACTTACACACATTTCCATCAAAGGTGTAAGGAACATATAATTTATGTGTATTATGAAGTACCACCTCACGAAAAAATGTTTTTTTTAATTTACCAACATACATTTTTGGGAATTATTATGGGCATGATATTTTTATATGATATATATTATATTTATTATTTCTTAATTCTTATACAATTAAGTTATAACACATATATTTAGACTTTACATTTTGGGAAAATATAATAACATTGTTTGTGGATGTGTTGAATACCGCCTCCTCAATGTGAGGTGATCCCTTCACACTCAACATGGAATGATTTTTGGATGGATTTACTGAAATTATATGATATATATATATATGATATTATCATGCTACTATAATTATGATATATATATTTATATATACATATATTTCTTTTACTTTATTTATGTCAATATGGTAATAAAAGGGAAACAACTCCCATGACTATACATGACCTACCATCTCAATGAACCGTGTATTGAATTTAAAACTTCTATATTATATAGATTATTATAATACAAATAAAATAAATATAATTTATATTTATATCATGGTTTACATTATGGAATTCATGGTATAATTATAAGGACTAAATATATTTCAAATTATGACACATGCAAAAAATATTTATAAAACACATATATTTATTATGATGGATGGTTGTATGTGTAAGATGAGAGTAAAGGAAAAAGGTAATGGAATCTCATCTCACTTGTTATTTCCATTAGATACACATCTTTGTTCACCACTCATTTATTTTTTGTGGTGTGTATAATGAAAATGGATGTATTATATGATTATTATACTGAAATTCAGGGGTATATACACATAAATTTAATACTCTTCCTTTCACGGGGATTATGTTTCAAAAGTTACCAAATCTATAAAATAATTGTTTTTCAATTTTCCTTCTTTAAGACACATGCCATGTTATGCACCTATATTTTTGGATCACGTGTATATACTTACGTTGAAATATTATATAATTAATGTAATACTTCTCATGATACGGTAAACTTCAATTAATGTCACTATTTTCACTATTTTATGATTTAATGTTACCAAATATGTAATGGTTTATAGTTACAATCTCACCATTTATTGATATTATGTATAACTATACTTCCACTAATGAAATATTTATATCCATATATAAAAAAATCTCATGAGTTTTCTTACCTTAGGGTCATTCATGTTATATCCATGTAATTATAAAATTTTCCACTCTTTAGTACTTAATATGACCAAGAAATTATTTATAACAAAGTCTGTCTTTACCTCTCTATTCAGTCCAAAATCATTGTTCCTTTAAAACCATGTTCTCTAAATGTTTTTCAAATATAATATACTCTTTTATTATGACATTTTGGAGAAATATTTACCCATGTGTTACCTTTTAATTAAAAAGGGTTATTTAAAATGTAATCTTGTGGTTGTTTTCTGGTCGAGGCACTTTTCTAATTATTTTTACTCTGAAAATGGATTTTTATTTGCATGTACGAATTTATCCGCCATCATGACTTTCATTCCAATAAATATACCTTTACATTACTACAAGTTATTTTTTAAAAAACATAACGTTTTTCTAATATTTTATAAATTATTCTTATGATTTTTGTTTCAAAGGAAAACGTTTTTTTAATTTTATTATGTTTAAAAAGTGTTTTAAATGATATTTAAAAAAATGTCATATGTTCTCAAAAATGTTGTTTTTAACGAAAATGATTTTATTGATTGCGAAGATTTTTTTTCATACGTTTTCAATGTAATTCTAGGGAAATATGTCTTCAAGAAATTTTAAGGATCATTTTATAATATTAAAATATAAAAATGTTACCAAAATGATTTCAAACCTTATATATAAGTTTTAAATGTATTTTAAATGAAAATGGTTTTCAAAAGGTTATTTTTATTTTAAAATATCTTTTCAATGAATAAATATTATGTTCCATAAGATATGTTTTTAATGGATGTTTCAAAATTATTTTCCATATATAATGACAACCCTTAGTGTTACTCAAGAGTTTTGGGGAAATAATCTAAAGGTTCTATTCATATTATTTTTATGAATGTTCTTGGATTTTAGGTAATGAAATTTATGAAAACCCATTTATTTTTCTTATGTTATATTTTTATAAAACTCGTTCCTCTTATATGGGATATATACCTATGATACCCATTTCTATTCAGCAGGTTATACAATGATAAATTCTTATGAAACTCTCTTTGATTCAAGGGTTACTCTTGGATGAAATTATTATGAAACTTATATATTTTCAATAGGTTAAGATATGATTAAATATTTATGATACCCATTTCATTTCTTGGGTTATGATATGATATATTTTTATCGGTCATGATATGATAGAATTTTAATTATCTTGTGGAACATGACTTTATGAGTTATTATGTGATGGGTGGGACCTATATCTCCCTCCAACGCATTGAGTAACAATTGATGATTTATGAGTACAAATGTTATGCGTGGACCTAATTACATGATAAAATTGTTATCCATAGACCTAGTTGCATATACATAAGTTTATACGTGAACACGATTACATGCCCAAAATGATATTAGTAAACCTTATTATGTGTTCATAAGTTATGAATAAACTTGATAACATTGTCAAGATGTTATATATTGATGTGTATGCCAAAATTCCTTGTCTTATTCATATGTAATGATTTCATGGATTATCTTCCAGATTATCTTATGATTCATGAGTTAGGTGTTGCAAATATTTATTCCATGATTATTTTTTATGATTTTTTGATTTGTAGGATATGATATCCCAATGATACAATCATGTTCTCATACCCTTATGTCCATGATATGATCATTTATTTCCTTTATTTACCCTTACTGATGACTCAATCTCACTCCATTATTATGTGTCCTTTCCCCAGGTTATGAAGAAATTCTTTATGTATAATTAAAAAGAGAAGAGATCTTTTTGGTACACATTGATGATCTTTCATAGAGGAATAATATTTTAGTTCCATGTTTCCAAATGCATTAACATAATACTATCTTTGGGCATCTATTTTTGAAATGTATTGAGTATCAGAAAAATGATGTAATATCGGTTTATTTAAAGAATAGTTTTTTATAGATGGTATATGACATAAGTTTTAGTTATGATTTTGTAGCTAGGAAGAAAAAAAATTATTGAGATCCCCAAGGACAGTTCTATGGATAAGATTAATGATAAAGGAAATTATTGGAAAATTCCCTTGAAACGTAGTTAAGGATTGAGCGAGTGGTTTCCTAGAAATAAATCCTTTTTTGGATACTTCAAGTTGATTTAGATCAGGAAGAGTGGTTTCTTGTATTAATAACACTCACTAGGTGTATTGGGCCTGACTCGGTGTAACCTAGTACACATCAATGGGCCTTACTACCCACCTGGTTTGACACTCCCCAGGGATATGATGTGGGAATTTACAAACTCTTCATGAACAATCATAAAGGATTTAAATAGTTTATTCTTATTAAAAACCTAGGATAAACCTAATTTGTTATATATTAAAGAATTCCCCATAATTTAGGCATCATGTAAGTGGTGTTTCCTAGCTACGTGGTTCCTCACTATGAAAATTGTTTTTTAGTTGAGGTTTTTTGGTTTTAGTTAATGGATAGAACCCAAATGGAATATGATAATGGTGAATATTATGGAAAATTAAATGGGTTTTCTACTAATAATTATAATTCTATGGGATATGGATTGGAAATAAAATTTCTATTCTAATAAAACATCTCAATATAGGAATAATAATTATCATAAAAACATGAAAAAGATGAAAGAATATTCGATCAAGTCCTTCACGGGAAAAAGTACACCATATTTCAGTGAGTCTTATAATCCACTTGATTATGAACATTGTATCAGTACCACTGAAAATATATTCATTGTTATCTAGTTTTTGGATCATTTGAATGTCATTCTGGATGTTTATCAGTTATAGGGTGAAGTGGACTAATTTAGGACTCTAATAAATAATACATGGAAGCAAAATGAAATTCAATCCACGTAATGGGATGAGTTCAAGAATATATTCTTCAAAAAGTATTTTCCTCATTTTATTCATATAAATATGGAAAAAGAGTTAGTTGAGTTAATGAAAAATGATAATGAATCCATCGATACCTATGAGGATAATTTCACAAGACTTGTGAGGTATGCTTCTAGTATTTTCAACCAACCTGAATGTAATGTTAATAGGTTCTTTAGGGGATTAATGCCAAGTATCAGAAAATAATTATCCATTAGAAACATTATTAGCTATGAAATTTATTTAGTTATGTATCAATATCATTATTTTAACAATGAAAGGAAGAATGATTTCAATGAAAAATCTAAAAACCATGGAGATAAGAAAATTTTTCACAATCATATCTTCCAAAAATATAGGAAAGAGAACATAAGAGAGTTCTCGAAATGAAAAATAAGGTGTTTCAAGTGTGGGAGGTTTGGGAAAAAGGAAGAATAATATAGAAGTGATGTGAAGGGAAAATTAAATGAAATATATGTAGAGAAAGATCAACAGATTGAACAACTCACATATTCGTGTTTTAAGTGCATGTAGTTTAGGAATGAATAAAATCAAAGACCAAATATAAGGTATAATATGAATGATATGACACCAAAAAATATATGTAAAAAAGGAAAAATGGAATTATTAAGCAATCAATATGGATGATGTGAATGATGCATTATTGGTAAAAACATATCTCCCCCTTTATTTGGGATATTTATAATTGGTTTTGTATAAATATTTCCTATTATAATATTATTTTTCACCCTTTAGTTTTTTAATGCTATTATATTCATATAGATGGATTTTGGAATAATAAAATAATAGTTAATGTTATTTTGGTTCATGGATGGGCCCATCTATCCAAGGAAAATATTTTTGGTATAAGATAAGAGATTATTTAGTGAATTAAAGAAAATTATAATTTGGAAGGGTTATAAGGATATCTATTTATTGAAATTTTGAACTTAAACATGAATTTTTTTTTTGATATTAATGTATTGTCTAACCACATAAGGATTTAAACATATTGAATAACCTGTTCGAACCACTTTGTGTTGATGGTAACTGAAGATAGATGGGATAAATTATCATGGATCTCATGATCTATTACTACTTTAAGAATAAAAAATTCTCCTTCATTACATAGGGTCTGAGATGAAGTGAAAATATATCAATGAATTACCAATGGGTTAGATTGTGTATATAAAAATAAATAAAATCATGTTTCTATATTTTCTGTTGAAATTACATAAAATTTCAAAAAAATGATCTTGAAACAAACAATATTATCATAGTACATTCGTTTTCAATGAATAAAATATCCCATTACATGATCCTAGATTTATGGATTTTTGATTGCTAATATTATCCTAACCATTTTCCCTATCAATATACATTATAACATAATAGTTCAATTTATCTTTCGTGATCATGTTTTTACTTTACACCAATGTTCTCTATCATTAGAAACAAGTTATGAGTAATTTTGGGTGACCATTATGGTTAAAAATTTTCCTTTTTAATGGTTGTTTTAGTGTTAATTTTTATGAAGTGGGTTATCTTTAAAGAACATAAAATTATTATACTATTGATAACCCATATTAATTTTGAGGGTGAAATTTCTTTTAAGGGTGGAAGACTATAACACACTGAGTTTTTTGTGATTTTTTATTGAATGAATTTTTATTTTTGATATTTATAATTTCAAAAAACATTGAATATTGTTTTATAATATTAAATTAATATATTTAGTTTTCATACACTATATTAAATGATTAAATTAGCTTGTGCTACATAAAACATCGACCAGGATTGCATTACAAGCAATAAATTGTTTCTATGAACATTATTTTATTATTATAATTATTTAAAAGACATAATTATAACATATCCATTAAACATAGTAATATGAGTATAAATAAATAATTTTAATATATTACTTATATTGTGAAAACATATTGATAATAAAACATGTAATATTTGTAATGTCTTTATATATTTGAAAATACTATTTTCCCAAATGAACTGCTTTTTATATCCCTAAATGAATGATATTAAAAGTAATATTAGATAATATTATAAATTTAATTAGATAAAATAAACATCATTATTTAACTTAAATTTTTTATATTATCTTAGGATGAATTTTTGGCATTTTTCTGAGAAACTTAATTTTTTTATGAATAGTGAAAAATAGTGAATTTTAATTCAAAAATTCATTTTCATCTAAATTATTTATATATTTAAATTATATTTAACATGGAATTAAAGTATAACTAGAAAAAATATAAAACAATTAATCCAATATAGGTCATTGGATCCCATCTCACAATGAAATTCTATATAATAACATATAAAACTTTTGATAATTTTTACTTTTAAAACCCACAATGTCCTCTCGTAACCATGATTAATTTTAAATTAATTTATACCACTCCTATGATTAGAATTTAAAAAAATAAAATGAATATATTAATCATAATATTTTATAATTTCTAATAAGTTAAAATTTGTTTTATCCCAAAAATATTAGTGAATGCAGTTAAAATTAATTATTCCAATTGAAGTAAATTTAAGCATAAAAAAGAAATAAAACTTAAACCTAAGAGCCGAAATGAACTAAAAACATTTAAAAAACCCATTTTATGAACATATTTCAGCCATAAACATTCAATTATTCTGTGTTTTTTCTTTTGGATGACATTTTTATGTAAAAACAAGGGCACACCTAACTTGTTTTAAAAATTGCTCACTGTGTCCCCTCTCTTCCCTATAAAAGGTGATCACCTATCACCCTAAATATAACCTCTCAATCATATTATTCTCATAAATATATAACCCATGATATTAAAAAAAATCTCTAAGTTTCTCCTTGAAGCCTCCCTTTGGGATAATCTTACCAAGGAATCCCTTTGGTGCAAACCAAAAGGAGTTACCCAAAGAAGATGTAACTTCCTTCCTCAGGCTCCTTTCCTTTATTTTCATTCTCCACTACCTGAATTTATATTATTACATTATTAAATAATATCTTAATTATCAAATATATAATTATATGTGGTTATGTTAATGGTTTTACATACACTTACACTCCATTCAATCTAATGGGTAATAAATATACTATTTATGTTTTTGTCGAACCATCATGTCATGAAATGATGGATGTCAGTTTTAACATTACCGCCATTCATTATTGGTAATTTTGAAGGAAATGATATTTCTATATGATATATATTATATTATATTTTATTTATTATTTCATTATTCTTATTTAATTATTTTATATAATATACCATTATTGTTTACATCTTTTGTAAATATGATATCATTGTTTGGAGACATGAGGACTATAGTTTTCTTAAAGAGATGTGATTTGTGCACAATAAACTTGAAATGTATTAAGGATGGGTTTAGTGAAATTATAATATATATATATATTATTACCATTATACTATAATTAATATATATATTCTTATATATACATAAATTTCATTGTCATTATTTCACTGTAATAATAAAACATAAACGTTCATGGGTACGTATAACCTATAATCTCCATGAATGGTTTATTATACTTCATAATTATATATTATATATATTATTATAATACATATATATTTAATATAAATGATAATTATATCATGGTTTACATTCTAGAAATCATGATATATGTATAAGGACCAAATATAGAAAAAATTACGACACATGAAAAAAATAATTCGGATTTTACCCAAAGCGTAATCTTGACATGGAATTGTTAATAATTTGGTAATATAATCTCATAAAAAAATCATATAAGTTAGTTGATATGAGAATTTTTTTTTAAAATATTTATAATATTCTTATATTTTTTATACAGGAAGCATGTACAAGTACGATGAGAGTTAAGAAATATGGAAAGGGAATTTAATCTCACATTTTATTTTCATGAGAAAAATGTCTTATTCACAATTATTTTATTTCATGGGCTGTTCTTAATTCCCATGTATTCATTATATAATTATTATAATTAGATTAATGGTTATATAAATATCCATTTTATGATCTCCTTTCATGGGTTTTATGTTTCAAAAGTTACCAAATCTATAATGTAATTTTGTCCAAATTCTCCTATTTTTAGACACATGCCATGTAATGTGCCTGTATTTTTTAATGAGGAGTATATAATCCCATTAAAAAGTTATATCATGAATCTAATCCTTTTTAAGACATTTTCATATTCATTAGAGGTTACTCTTTCCATTTTTTATTATTTAATGTTACCAAATTGATAATAGTTTATAGTTATAATCTCACAGTTTATTGAGAATATTTTTGATTATGCCCCTATTAATTAAATATTATGACACATATATAATAATGTACCATAAAATTTATTACCTTTTATTTATTAATGTCATATCCAAGTAATGTTTTCTTTTTCCACTCTTTGGTACTTAATATAATCAATTTCTTTTTAATAAAGTCTGACATTACCTCTCTCTTCGGACAGAAACCTGTGTTCCTTAAAAATCATGTTTCTTATGTTCAATAAATTAAATTTCTACACATTTTTTACCTTTTAAAAAATAGGGGATTTAAAAAGAATAATTTTTTGGTTTTTTTGTTGAGATACTTTTATAAACATTTTACAGTGCTAAAGGAATGTTTTTCATGTTCAGATTTACCCTACATCATGATCTTCATTACCTTGAAGCATCCATTACAAGTCTACAAGTTATTTTTTCAAATATATTTACTTCCTAATATTTTGGATATTTATTTTTAATGTTTTTTCAATGATTATAGGTTTTAAAATAATGTTTTATTTTTATAAATCATTTTAAATTGTTTTCAAAACATATTTTTTATGTTTTCTAAAAAACTATTTACAAAGAAAATCATTTCAATGATCTAAAATATTATTTTATATGTTTTCAGATTATTTTCAGGTAAAATGGTTTTAAAAATATTTTCAATCTCTTTTTTTACATTTTCGTGGAAAGAAGTTTTTCAAAATGATTTCAGTCCTTATTTACAGATTTTCAATTTATTTTCCATGAAAATGGATTTCAAAAGTTCTTATGTTTTCAAAATCATTTTTCAAAGAATAATATATATTTTACTCAACAAATTTTTTTAACAGATATATCAAATTTATTTTCCATCATGGATGATATCCTTTGATGTTACTGAAGCCTTACAACGAAATTATCCAAAGGAAACATTCATATTCTTTCTTTAAATGGCGTTTTTTGTTGGAATGGAATTTGAAAAACTCATTTATCTTTCACAAGTTGTAATGTTTTGAGACTAATTCCTATTCAAATAATTATATTCTTATAAAACCCATTTCTGTTCATTGGGTTATACCCTAATAAATTCTTATTAAAACTGATTCTTCCAAGGGTTATTAATGGATGAAATGATTATTAATATTATATATTTTTCATATGTTATGATATGAGTAAATATTTGTGATACCCATTTCATTTCATGAGTTATGATGTGATATATTTTTATGGGTCATGATATGTGACAAGTTTTATTATATTGTAGAACACTTTTGTATGAGTTATTATATAATGGGTGGGAGTTATACATCCCCCCAACATATTTTACCAGGATGGACGACTAATGTGTATAAATATTATTCATGAACGTATTTAAATATCAAAAATGTTATGAATGGACATGGTTGAATTTCCATAACTTTATCTATGAACATGGATACATATTAACAATTTTATGAGTGATCCTTACAATGTGTTCTTAAGTTATGCGCGAACCTCATTGTTTGTTAACAATATTTTTCATAGACCTCGTTGAATGTCCATAAGTTTATGGATGAAGCTTATTACATATTAACAATGTTATGAGTGAACTTTATTATGTTTTTATAAGTTACACGTGAACCTGATTTCATGTTCACAATGTTATTCATGGACCAGGTTTCATGTCCATATGTTATGTGTGAACCTGATTACATTTTGACAATGTTATGCATGGGCATGATTACATGTTCAAAAAATTATGAGTGGACTTGGTTTCATGTGAATAGCTATATGTGAGAGCATGATATCATGTAATTACCTTAATAAGTGACCCTATTTTTACTTTTACATGTTCAAGATCTTATACATTGATTTTTAAGCCCTAATTCTACGTATTATTCAGATGTAATGCTTTCATGGATTATGTTCTTGATTCTATTATGATTCATGTCTTATGAACTGAAAATAATTATTCCATGATTCATGTTTAGGATCTCTGATGTGTTGGATATTATCTTTTAATGATTCAATCATGTTCTCTTACCCATATGGTCATGATATAGTTATGCATTCTTTATTTAACCGTACCTGAGAATTCAGCCTCACTAATTTCCCATGAATCCTTTCCATAAGTTATGATGATTGGGTTTTATGTATAATTACGAAGGGATGATATCTTTTTGGAATACATTGAATATCTTTCACTGAGATAGAATATTTTGGTTCTATGTTTCCAAAGGCACTATACTAATACAGTATTTGAACATCTGTTTGTATAATGGATTATTTATTTTAAAAAAATGATGTAATTTCTATGTACATTAAGAATGGATTTCTATAAAAGGTCTCTATAGTGGATGGAAAAGTATAGGTGAATTAATTTAGTAGATGGACTATATAGACACTAGAGTACCTTTCTGTTTATAAATTTATTTATCTGAACTCATTACCCTATCAACCTTTTCATAGAAGGATAAATTTAAATTTATACTAAATTTATAATCTTTAGATTTTGACAAGTCACTCTGATTAATTATTTTTTATATTTTTTATTATTATTTGTGCTTTGAATTTTTATTAAGATTATAGTCTCCACACTAATGGTATGATCCCCTCACTACTAGTCGGTATCCTCTTACATACATGGGGGTATGCACGATGTCATGCGACCCTCTAGCACACAACTGATGGTTTTGGCCTTGGCGTTACAATTCACTTGAGTTTTGTGTACTGTATATCATTAGTTATCAAACACATTGGAATTATTAAAAAGAAAATAAATACTAGAATCTCTGGGTATTACATTAATCCCACCTTAAATAAGTTGAATAATTTAAATTTAAAATTTCCCATTGATAAAAATAGATGATTAGATTCCTAACATATTCATGAATCATGATATTATTTCTAATAATTTATCAACCATACTATATGTGGAAGTGTATAAATCCACACAATAAGAAAATTAATATATTGATTCACAGTCTGTATATCCTTAATACATATATTCTCCCCACAAAATCCCACATGATTTTCTATAAAAACCCTATATAGTGGATTTAAATATTTTTGGTAGTTGATAGTCATCTTACAAGAAAGATAAATTCATAACCCATTTGATTGAAGTAGAGGTTATTTGAGGACATGGAATTATTATGAAAACATCCCAACATATATAATATTCTGATTTTTATCTGATAATGGTTTAATATTAATTTATTTTATAGAAAAGAAATAAAATAAAAATTCTCAATGAATAATGGTATATCTTCTTCGGGTATCCTCCTCAAGATTGCACCGAAGGCCTTCAATGGTTTTATTTATGCCCAGAGTATGGATTCTATGATGTGGGGAAGGATGTTAGGAAGTGTTTTTTCTATAATTTTCTGATCCAAAATGGTGTGATGTTGCGATGAAGATGGGGGAGGGGTGGCCTTTTATATGTGAGGTTAATGGAAGACTTATAATTTTTTGAAAAGATTTAATATTACCCATGTTTTTATTATGAAAGATGAGTAAAAAATGGGCCATAATCAAACCTATGAGAGATAATGTCATAATGTTTCCATCCAATAGGTTTTGGGGAAGTTTTTAGGTCCCTTTTTACCCTTATTCTCTTAGTTTAATCCCCTAGTAAATGAGTTTTTACATTAACTGTGATAATTATTTTATAGTGTTTTTACAATTAATTTTGATCAAAATGAAGTGAGAAATATTAAAATCATTAATTATGATGAATCATAAAAAGGAATTTATTTTTCAAAATCCCATTCAAATAATTAAAAATATCAAATTTAACATTAATCCCAGAGAAGCACTGAGAATGATGGGTTTTAAAGTGAATATTTCAAAATGTGTAAAATGTTGTTTATATTAAATTTCAATAAAAAAATAATTCATATGACCTAAATTAGATTAATTTTTAAATAAATAAACTAAAATTACAATAAAAAAAAAATATAATATTGAATTTTACATTTTTTAAACAAAAATGATTTTTTCAACTAAAAATCAATATTTTTAACTATTTATCATTAACTAAATATTTTTAGAAAAATACAAAAAACGAATACTAATATAATTTTGGTATTATGATATAAGATATTATTTTCATTTTATCAAATAAAATATCAAAAAAGTTTAAAAATTTATTTTAAATTATGTGCACAAAAGGCGAGTAATTTGTGTTTTAGAAGAACAAAATTTTTGAGAATTTTTTTCTTTCAAAAGGTTATTATTTTATTTATGATAAATAGATAACCATAATATTCATATTTTAAATAGTAATAATCATATTGAAAAAAATAATTTATAGTTTATAATTGTCATTTTTAAATAATATTTTACTAGAGAATTTTCATTTAAACTCAGGGTTTCCTGCATCACAACCTATTTATATTATTTTATTTATACTAAAAGAAATATATTGTAAAGTATTAGGCTATTACAACCATGGATCTTATTATTATTTATGAGATAAAAATTCTTTTTCTCTTTTTTTATGAGAGTAAATTTATGTTTAAATTTTTATAAATAAGTAAAGTTGGCTTCAAGTGACATAATTTATTACTTATTTAATTATCAATTCACCTAGAATTTTCATTAAAAATGAGAAACACAATTTTTAATTTCTTATAGATCCAGAATGAATTTCAACACATATGATATATCTAGATAATGATACTATATATACATAAATATGTGATAGATTATAAAATATTTTTATTTTGTACAATTTTTTTTCTATTCCACGATGGGTAAGAAGACTACGATAATTTTGAAATAATTTTCATATAAATTTTGTAATTGTGATATTTTTATTTTTTATTGGTTAACTGATATTATTTTTATTCTTCCCAAATGAATTCACATTATATTTAGTTTTCTATTTATTAGGTTTATATCATATGTTATTTATCAATTTTTTTTAAAAAGAAACTCGTATTCTTTTGTATATGATATTTATTCTTAAATATTATTTTTATAATTCTTTGGATAGTTTATATATGAAAATAATGGTCATTTAAAATGTTTAGCAATGATAAATTATCATTACAACATTGAAATATAATAAAATATGTGTAACTAATGGTAAATATATTTTATATTTAAGAATATTTGGAATGACCTCGACCCTAGTAGCCCAATACCAGAAACTTAATTTATTACATTGGTACTAAGGAAAAGAAATCAAATCCCAATGGATGGAATAATTTAGTAGTTTTTGAAAATAATATTCATAACTAAGCTTTACACTACAAATTGAAAATAAAAAATAACATAAAACTCCATTGGAAGCATATAAAAACTTCTAGTATAACCATGAAGGTCATTCAAAATATACACATTCACATTCTAGAAAAACATAATAAAGTAGTGAGATCATATTTTTAGTAAGGTTATGAAATAATGTTGAAGTTATAAAAAATGTTGAAATGTGAATATCTAACAAAACATCTCATTGAAACATAAAATGGATCATAATTTAGTAGGTATAAAAGCTGATCCAAATAATGCTAGATAAATAATCACATGGGAATAACACTTAACCCAAGATACAATACTAGTAAAATAATCACATGGATTATCAATTAATAATATCATAATGAGAGATGTCATAATTTAATACATCATAAATATACTATCCAAGACTCAATTAAAACACCTAACATAAATTGGTAAAAAACCAGGTCTAATTTGTAACATGAGACCTACCATTTCATCGAGGGTCTATAAAGGGCCTCACCCATCACTTAATAAGTCCAATGTATTCTTCATTTGGAAGGGGTGGAACATATTCAACATATACATTCATATTGAAACTAGAATATGATATTTTAGTAACTTTCCTTAAATAATAATAAAAAACCATCCAGCGTAATATAGACAATTGTATCAAGAAATTACATCCCTATAAATTATCATAAACCATTTATAAAATATGGTTGATTGTAACATAGGAGATAAATATCAATAAAAAACATGATTCAATATAGGGTGTTGAAATAGATGAAAATATTATATTAAAATCATTGATTAATTCTTGAGATAATTACCCCTTTTACATTGGAAAGAAGAGTTATTTTGGAAAATAATTTTCATTTGTCATAAAACCAGATTATAAACATGTATATTATTGAAATAAAAAGAGAGGGACCATGAAATTATTTTGGGGATATAAATGATGTTCTACTGAAGTGAGAACATGTCAAAATATTTTTATGAAACATTAGAAATGGTCCACTTTAGTGCGGTTTAAGAGAAAGTGTAAAAACATTTTTAATGAAGATAACAGATTAGTTATTTAAATAAAATAAGAAAATATATAAGATAGTTTTTATGTTAGAAAGAGTGATTTTAAGAAAAAATTACTGTCCTAAAATAGAATGTGGAGTCTACTTTAAACTGGGTAAGAAATTTTGAAGTTGAGTTTAATCGGGTGTTCTTAACAAGAGGAATTGAATAAGAAAACCATGTAAAACATGTATATACCCATTAAAGAATCATAAAATAATCAAGTTGATTTATTTTATAAACTGTAAACATAATTTTGAATAATTATATTTCTTTATTGGGGAATCACATTGAGGTAAAGAGAAATACATAACCCGTAAGGAAATAGGAGGCTCGAGGAGAATCCCTTACCACTTTGAAAATTGTTGAACCATATGTACCATAAAATTAATTATAAAAAACCAGACATTTAATACCAGAGAGATAAATATATTCATGATGGGATATATAAATTCAAAGTATAGATACATCACACACAAGAAATAGTGGTAAATAACACAACTAAAAAATGGTCTTTAACAGTGCTAGAATATTCATTTACCAGCACTAAGAAAGAGCTAATAAATATAGTGTTGTTAAAAGAATATGAAATTTAACATTTATAAAAAAGTTATCTTAAAATCCCCCTTTCAATGTGATAAAAAACAACTGTTAAAAGGGGACTTTAACAACAGTTTTTAGCGCTGATAAAAGCACCACTCTTAAAGGGGATAATTTTTTTTCAGATGTTCATGACCTCGAACCCCATTATCAGTACTTCCACGACCCCTTTAATAGTATTACACCACTTTTATGAGTTCTTTTCACACCACCACCACCTTTACTTATTCTTTTTAAATTTCTAGGCCCATGCGCACCTGCCTGAATTCAAACACTACACCTTTCCGTCCAAGATGAAACACCTTAACCACTACCGCATGTTATTTTTCTATTTGTTTAATGATATTTATATTTATTTATATATATACTTATATATATTTATATACTTATTTTTAAATACATTTTTACAATATATTAGCATGTGTGATATGTTATACTTATATTTATTTAAATATATTATATATTATATTCATTTACATTTAGTATAATATAATATATATATATATATGTTCATTAATACAAACATATTTTTATATATAAGAATAATAAATATATTTTTATAAAAAAAATAATTAGATATTGTTCTAAATCCATTTTTAGAATACCTATTTATTTAGATATATTATAATATACAATTTTATATAAATATGTTGATATATATTTATATGTGTGATTTATTATAAGTAAATATAAGAAAACATGTATATATTTAATTATAAATAAAATAAAATTTTAAAAAATGATACAATTTAAACAGAAAAATATCTATATGAATTTAATAATGTGGAATAAATTCTGTCCCCACTGAAAAAGGGGAAAAATACCCACCCTTAAATGAGGCTTGAAATCCATTGAATGTTAAAAAATTGTGCTACCCAAACTAAAAACTCATTTTTAGATACATTATGGGAATTTTTTGGCCTTTAAAGATATTTTATAGGTTTATCTCAATCAAGGAGGATATAGATCTTATTTCAGGCTTCGATTTGATATATGGTAGAGACCAAACGGACCCCTGAATCAAAAGTTATGGTCGTTTTATGTTCGATTGATATTTTCAACTTATTTTAGATATTTTCTTAATTATATAATTTTTGGTATCATAAAATTGGTATTGAATGATTATTACTCGGTAATAATAATAAATAAATAATTGAAAATATTTTTTAGTTACTTTATAAGACATTTTCCCAAAATATCTTACATATTATTTGTAAATTCATATTTACCTTATCTGAAACATATTTAAAAAAATATATATTATAGTTATATAAATATAAATATATTATTTTTAATTTAATTTTTTGATGTATACATTTATCATTTCCTATCAAATAGAGGTGATAAAGGGGGGTCTTTATCCTCGCTACTAAAGAAGCACTGACAATAACCCACCCTTTTTCAGTGGTTTTTTAAGAACACTGATTAAATACCCCACTAATCGGTGTTTTTTTAAAATGGATGATAAAGGGTGTCTCTGTATCAAGGATTGTAAAAAATCACTAATAGGGGCCCCCTTTAATAATGCCTTTTTCAACAATAGAAAATGTTGTCTTTAATAACATTTTTAGCTAGTGTTGTCAAATCCCAAAAATTGGATAAACCTAGTTCTAAATTAGAGGAAGACAAATGTATTTGAAATAAAATTCAGAAGAAAAAACACTTTCCTTATGTCCTAAGGTGTTATTAACATTCAGTTAATAACCTATATTCTAAAATTATATATCATTAATTATTTAATTCAATTTATATTAAACATTTATTTTATTTATTATACTGAAATTATGTTCATTTACAGCCTTTTTGATGAGTTATAAAATTCAATTTTTTTCATTTCGGAGTGTTCGTTTCATTGGTTTTCAT
Organism: Viscum album; assembly: GCA_963277665.1. NCBI lineage: Eukaryota > Viridiplantae > Streptophyta > Magnoliopsida > Santalales > Viscaceae > Viscum > Viscum album. The sequence goes on along the minus strand of OY728147.1, from coordinate 1,024,155,105 downwards.
GATTGGCTCACTTTTATACCAGCATGGAAGATCATTTAAAACAAAAATAGTTATCAAAAAATAAAATTATAGGATATTAATTAAATTTTAGATTTTTAAAAGTCTTATATATAAGTTGATTTCTTGATATGATGATGAATTATTAGATAAAATGTTAATTATATCCATTTAGATTATTTTGGTGTTTTTTGGTCACCATAAACTAATTTTAAAATATTAATTAATATTTTGTATATATACTATCTCCAAAACCCTAAATAACTTTTTATATAAATATTATAATCTATTTTAACCAGAAAAACGGTTTCATGAATACTTTTAAAGGCATTTATGAAAAATTAAAATGCATCATCCAAGATGGTGGTAAATTGATCCATCATAGATGATGTTTTCATTTTTGGAATAAAAGCGAGAGTAAAATAGGTTTGATGGTCAATTTTAAATTTATAGAACATAATTCTATAATATATAAGATATTGGAATTATTATTAATCATGTATTTTGGGAGTATGGTAAAGGAAAATAAAAGTACAAAATTTTATGAGAAAGAAAGATGGTTTTACCCCTTGAGTGTAGTCTCCTTGAGAACATCCTTAAGGGATTTAGAAATGGTCTTTTGGTTAAAAAAACATGACCAAAATAGTGGGTAAGATTTTTGGTAGAGGAATTTGGAAGAATATTAATAATCTTTATGGATTAGAATTTGTAAGGATGAGAGGTGGTATTTATAGTTGAGGAGAGGGGTGTCTTTTAATTATTTAATTCATTAGTTAATTATTTTTACTGAATACTACCAAATATGTTGATTATTATGAATAAATACAGTAAATATAGCACTTTATTTCAAACCAATGAGTTCTTACATCATTATTACACCATCCATGACCCAATAATTCATTTATTTAGTTACAATGATAAATATCGTAAATTACTATATTTAACTATTCACAAAAAATCTATTATTTTAAAAGAATATCAAAAAATCAACCTAACCAATTTACAACATTTAGCGTTAAAAAAGTTAGTCCATTTTATTAATATAATATTCTAAATAAGTGAAATTTAATTTTAATTAAAATCATCTTTTATTATAAAAATACCAATTTTAAAATTATAACAGATGCTATAAAACTTTTAAAAAATAATTAAGGCCTCATAAAATTGTATTATAATCATAAAAAAAATTAGTTTATATATATATATTGGGAAATTAAATGTTCTTTTAAAACATTATATTAATTAGAAAATTTTCAATAATATTTTACACTTTTCAAAAATACAAAGAGTAAATTTATCATTTTTAAAAAATTTATTTACATATTCCATGATATAAATATATCATATTTTAATTTATAAGATACCTTTATTTTATTTAATGTTTCATAAGTGAGGTTACTATTCTATTGGAAATATTACTATTCCTAGGGGTCATATTACTAGTAAAAAAATTAAGTTTTTATTCCACCAGTATAAGTTCATTAATTTCTATAAATACCCCTTATTTCATTCAAATTCCATTTATAATGTCTTTATTGTGTTCTCTATAATATTTTATGTGATTTATACTATAAAAAATTATTATAATAAATGAAATTCCATTGATAAAATTTGGGGTCATTACATTATCCTCTACTATAATAAATTGAGTCCTCGGAATTTAATCTTCTGAGTGGTAAACATGTTGTTGTCATTTTAAAATACCCTTTTTGAAATCCCACATCATGATCAAGGATAGGAAAACTTCCTCTTAATTAGTGGGAAGGAAAAATGTGATCTTCACTACAAAAATAGATTTCTCTATAGGAGAAAATTAGTAGGAAGTGATAACATGACCATAAAAGAAAAATATAAATATCAATATTTGATGGAGAGTGATAAAGAATATGGTCGTTAAAAATCCTACCATCCAAAAATCATAAAGTTATGATCGATTAAAAGACTATTGATTTCATAGCGATAAAAGTAAACATATGATGTTATTGTTCTAAAATCCTTTTCTTAATGTTAAGGTATTATTTTACTATTTAGATAATCACTTGAGATAATAATTTTACTTGATCACTTTTTATTTTATAAGTATAATTTCATACTTTTTTCATGTTTAAATTTATTTGAACTTTTTTTCATACACCAAGATATTCATATTCAAGAAAAAATTATATGCCTAAATAACTTCCTTCAAATGATCCATAAATCATTCCTTCAAACTTTAAATATTTTCTAAAAGAATAATGGTATTAACATGATATCGAATATGATCAATCATACTTCAATATTAATAAATAATAACCTTAATCCATTCCATATCTAGTTAACCTTAACCCTCATCCAAAACATGTTTTTTAAAATTCTATGAAGGAAAAATAGAAAAAAGGTCTCTAAATTTCAAAAATAAACTTAGCATAATGTTACGATTAATATCAAATAGAAAAAATATGAACTACACGATGACATTAAATTTGTAATGTAATAAGGAATTCTTACAAAATTAAAATTCTTATGTTATTGAATTTATTAAATTATACAATAATCTTATTAAAATATAATACAAACAATCAAATCAATAACCAAAATCATGATCACCATTAATATAAACATATAATTAACATTAGTATCTCATATTCAATAACATATTAAGAGTTATCTTTCCTCAATCATATGTTTTCTTAAAGATCAACATTCCACTAAACAAAATTTCCTGGTACCATTCAACACATGCTTTCAAATCCATGATTAAAATGGATTTTAGTACATTATATGTATATTTTATAATTCATATAATTATACTATCATTGAATAATAAACCCTTGTTACAAAATATTGAATCAAAACTTAATAACATTAATCATTACACCTCATTAGTAGTAATAACATAATCATTGATGTGATCCCTCAGCTTTTTTGGAGAATATTCTATTGGACCTTAGGGAATTAATTTTCCTAGTGCCTCGTATCCTTATAGATAAAGCACTGAACATTAGAAAATTATTTCCTTCCCTTATAATCCTGAGCGTGGTGGCCTTTTTCTCCACACATGAAGCATACTCTTTTTATTTTATTTTAAGAAAGTATGTGGGTTTTACTGTCCACAATTATAAAAAATGGGAATATAATTCTTTCCCATTTCCCATTATTCTTACTTTTCATTTTCATAATAGTATTATCTTTATTCTATTCAATGTAATATGTTATGGGTAATTCTTTATCTGTCTTGATAATACGTGATTCTATATCCTCATATGATGAGAAATTGTAAATGAATATTTCCCCTCATATAATTGGATTAAGTTCATCAAATAAAATATCTATATTTTTTCTTAGATTAAGTATGTAGCATTTGACATGACTTTCTAAATTGGTAATGTTTGATTCCTAAATGGAAACATTTTCATCCTCTTTCAGTCTCTTGATAAATTAGTTTCTCTTGAAATCCTCTCACAGTTCAGGAGGGAAATATTTTCCAAGAAAAGTTCATAACAATCATTCCAAAATATATTTTCTATTTCCAAATACTTCTTAGTGTTTGGAATCAATTACTACTACTAATCCACAAATATAGATTGATGATAAAACTTCTAATAAAAGATTCTCCCTTTTATTACATCTGAAATAAATAAATATCTTTTCAAGGTAAAATATCCATTACTCAGATAAAAATGGATTTGTATCCACATTGACGGTTAGAGGTTTTTGATGTATAAAATAGTCTGTAACTGATATACAAAAATTTTGATCAAAAAGCTAATCCACATGGGAAAGGTTATTGATCATATTATGAGTGAGCTATTCTAATATTTTTATAATATTTTCATCTTTAGAAGCATCTATAGTTCCAACATCATTATATTACATAGGGGGAATTTCCTACACAAAATTTTTTCATTGATATAGTATCCATTGCTTCTATCAGTTTCCATTTCTATGTAATGTAATACTGTAGATTAAATCATAACATTATGAAATATAATTTAAAATCTCATATATAGTGAATCACATAATCCTAAATTGAAAATCTATGAATAATTAATCTCTAAATAATAATATTGGTTTCATTTGGATTTTTTGAAAATTTTATTATAGTGTTTCATTCTCCAATATATGATTTCATAAATATGGTTTCCAAAGTATCTACAAAACATTCTCCAATACTAACCATATATACCACAAACCTAGTATCCTGGAGGTGAAGCCTTCCTTTATTAAATATGTTTTATGAACAAGAAATCACATCTCAAAGGTTTGAATATTTTAGTAGTTTTAGAAAACCATATACGTAAAAAACCTTTTACATTACCAATTTAAAGTAAAAACAACATAGAAAACCCATAAGAAACACCCAAAAACAAAACAACATCTCTCCAAGTTATTTATAATATAAATTATTTCATCCTTGGGAAAAATAAAACCTAATAAAGGAGTGAGATAATATGCTCAGTAAGGGTAATAATAACAACATAATCGACAAATATAATCAATAAAAACAATGAATATCTAACAAAACATATCATTAAAACATAAATGTGGGCATAATATGATAAGATTAAAAGTAGGTCAAAATAATTCCATATAAATAAGAACATGATAATAAAACATAATCGTGGATATTATACGCTTCAGATACTCACATGGATTATCAATTACCAATATCATAATGAAGTAATGTATAATTACAGACATCATAAACATAATATTATGGCTTCAGCCAAGGTGCTATACATATATTGGAAAAACCAGGCCTATTTTCAATCATGAGACCTAACGATGGATCAAGAGGTTATAGAGGACCCTATCCATCACTTACTATGTCCCAAAAATTAATCATATTAATTCTTTAGAACATAATCAACATATAAAATCACATTTCAACTAGATTAGGATATATTATGAACTTTCCCATAACAATAATCATAAACCATCCAGAGTAATACATATAATTCAATCAAGATAGTACATCCCCATAAATAATCTTAAAAATTTTTATAAATATTGTAGATTGTAACATAATTGATCAATCTCAATAAATAATTGGACATAATAGAGGTCGTTGAAAAAGATGAAAATATTCTAATAAAATCAATGAGAAATTCTTGAGAGAATTACTCCTTTTACATTGGAAAGAAGAGTTTTTTGGAAAATAATTTTTATTTTTTATAAAATTAGATTATATATGTGTCTATCCTATAAAATAATATATATAGAAAATGAAATTATTTTTTAGTTACAAATGTTGTCCAACTGAAGTGAAGCCATGTAAAAAGACTTTTATAGAAAATCTAGAAATGAGCCACTTCAGTGTAGTTTAAGGGAAAATGTAAAATTGTATTTAGAGAAGACAAAGGATTGATCATTTACATAGAAATATAAAATAGATAATATAGTTTTTCAAGATAAAGATAGTTATTTTATAAAAATATTTGTGTCTTAAAACATCCAATGCAGTGCACTTGAAAATGGTTAATAAATTGGGAAGTACCCTGTATTTGGGTTTCATAATGGGTGGAATTGAATAGGGAACCCTGTAAATCTTGTATTTACCAACCAAAGAAAGAGTATTTGATCTGAATAAATGAATTTGAAGCATATACAAAAAATTTAGAATAATTAAACAAAAATAATTATGAATTAAATTGGGGTTAAGAGAGAGAAAGCATGACAAGAAATGAACATTCAGGTTCAGGGAGATTCACTTCCCACATTGAAAAGAGTTGAAATGTATTCCCGATGAATTTAATAATAATAAAATTAGACATTTAAATTATATGAAAATAATTACCTATACTGAGATAGAGAAGGTTTTACCACTTCAGTGTAGTCTCTATGAGAATTTCCTTAAGGGATTTATAAATGGTCTTTTGGTGTGACTGACATTACCAGAACATTGGGAATAGTTTTGGTAAAGGAATTAGGTATAATATTTAGAAATAATCATGGCTTATAATTTGTGAGGATAAGGGGTGGTGAGTGACGATATTTATAGTGGGGGAGATGGGTTTATTTTGACTGTTTAATTCATTAGTTTATTATTTGGCCTAAGACCATAAATATTGAAAACTCTATTGACTAAATATAGTAACTGTAGATTTTTTTTGAACAAATTAGTTATTACCTCATCTCTACATCATCCATGACTTAATAACTAATTTATTTACTACAAATATTTAATACTATAAATTACCATATTTCACTTTTAACTAGAAAATAAACTATTTTAGAAAAATCCATAATAGACACTGTAACCATTTCCTAACATGTAGAATTCGAAAAATAGAATCCATTTTTTGATCTTTTATTAAAATATGAGTAGCTTAATTTTTAAATAAAATTATCATTTATTCAAAATATCTCGATTTTAAAATTATAACTTATTTTATGGCTCGGTGAATAAGTAATCAAGGTTTCATAATATTATATTATAATAAAATGATAATAAAATATATATTTATGTATCCATTTTTTGAAATTAATTTTTTTTGAAAGCAATATATTAAATATAAATTCAATTTCAAAAATTAAACATTAGTAAAATACAAATCACTTAATTTATAAATTTTGAAACAATTATTTAAATATTTAAGGGTATAAACATATCATATTTTCATTTATAAGATTACTATTTTTTTACACTTTTATAGGTGAGCTTACTATTATATTGTAAATATTACTATTCATAATGGCCATTTTACTATTAAAATGGTTAAGTTACTATTCTATATGTATAGGTTACTTAATTTATTAAAATACTTATTAATTCATTAATTATTTATTAATAATGTTTGTATTGTTCTCCCAATGTGATTTTATGTGATTTATATGATACAAATTTAATTTTTGAAGGTAAACTCTCTGAATAAAGTTTCTAGCCATTACAAATATTTTTCTCATATATATATCTATATTTGTGTGTGTGTGTGTGTGTTTGTAATTTTTTGGAAGTTAATGTTCCACAAGAACAGTTTTATTTTCAATAAGGAAGAGTGGAATATGGTTATTAATTTTTTAGATTCATGTTTTAGGTAATTACATTTAAGATGATATGTGAATTTGATAATGATAGTTATATTAATTACATTAGGATTTATATTAAATTATTTATTTAATCTTATAACATTCCTTCTTATTTTATATTTTTTATGATGTTGATTTGTATACAAATAAATAACTTACCCATCCTAAAATTTTTCATGTAGACTATTTTTTAAGTATATTTAAAATTTTAATTATTTGGCATGTCTCTTTTAATTAATGTTTACAAAATATGTAATTTGATAATCATTTTCTACTTATTTTTTATAATCTTTTTTACAGTGTCTTAGATGTTTTAGGTACGTCTTTTTTTATTAATGTATAAAAAATGATATTTTAGATGATTATTTTTTCTCTATGATGGTATATTAGGTTTGTTTTCATAGTTTAATTACCTACATTAAGTTTGTATATTATATTTCTTTAATAATGGTTTAGATGTTTTTGGTGGTATGTAATTTAATCTATTTTTTTAAATTACATATTCCCACAACTTCTTTCACAAATATACATTATATCATAATTATAGGACTTTTGATGTGATTTTTTTGTGTAAAAAATTATGATGAAAGAAACATTACATGTAATTTTTTTAAAATAACCCAATGGTGAAGGTCATGTGATAATTTTTCCTGAATCAACATTTTTAGAATTTTATCATCATTTTTTACAAATAAACCAACATCAAAAGGTACTTAAAAAATTTGTTTTTTAGATAACTAATAGAGAAAGTCCTATGGTAAACTTTACATGATGATTTTATATTAAACTAGATATAGAATGTATGATATATTATTATTTTGGTTTTCACAACCATTAATGTTATAAAAATAATGTAGAATGATACTTTAAACTTTGGTCTTTTAAAACAATATAATGTTGAAACCTCACTTAAATTCTCTTTTAGTTGAAGTATTGAAGTCGATTTTCAAAAATAAAAATTTTATACCATTATTTTTAATGTCTATTGAATAAAATTATATTAAAAACAATCAATAAAAATATATATATTAAAATATTTTTTCCCTGTAGTGACAATTGTCTAAAAAACTAGCTCTACATGACGAACTCCTTAAGTAGATTCATCTTCATGTTTCTATGTCGCCTCTTCTACTATATAACCGACCTCTAGAAATTTAGCTTATCCTCTTGTCACATCCGGCTCCTACAACTCCCTAGTTGGCCCAATCAAAGTTGGTGCTGCCTCCATAGGTAATGAGGTTTCATGTTGCTACTGACGATCAACACTCTCTTGAACTACATGCTTCCAAAAAAAATTAAAGATTAGTCCCAAAATAAACAAATATATACTTTATCAAAATTTCATATAGGTTATAATTTTTTTAAAAATTTACTCTATTTTATCAAGAATATCCATTTATTTAATATTTAAAACTAGTCATATTAGCGTTCTTTGGGTGTAATAATTTATCTTGCATTTTCTTTTATAATGATGATGCATAAACCACATCATGTATCTTGGTAGGTTCATCATTATAATTTTTTATCAATATGTATAAGACATAAATATCCCTAAATATAAATTTCTCTTTTTATCTAGCTCTAATAGAAATCCATGTCTTTAAAAATATACAAAAGAGTTTTTATTCTACTTCAAAATCCATTACATGATTCTTTTTGAAGGGAGGGGTTAAAAATAGGAACTTGAAAACCTTATTTAGATAACATGAACTTTTATGGACCAACATATGACTAAAATTAAACTCCCCCTCTCAGAGATAATTAATAATATATTCCGATTCCACTAATTAGAGAAACATTAACTCCCCATTAACACTTGAAAATAGTACATCCAATATCTCACTAAACCAAAAATCAAAATTCCTCGTAAACATAATTACCATCTCCCAAAATAGAAGAGAAAAATGATTCTCATAAAAGAAACTCCAAATATTTAATCTATAGAGCCTTATTTGTTAGAAATTATTTATATTCCATCCAATCCATGTTGATGGACTTTCCAACAATAAACCCTCATAGAACACCACTTCCTTTTTATTTCATAGATGAATTAGTGATTTCCACATATCTATGTTTATATTATCCCATGAAATTTATGTTGGTTGGAGGTCGACTGGAGATCAAGTGATAAGGGGTGGCAGTAATTCTTCTAGGAGAAAAGAGTGTATGTGAAAGGTGAGAGAGTCGAGAGCCAATTGGATAATAGGTCATATAACCCATTTACAAAAGTCAAACATACCTGATTTTGATTAGGGTTGAATATGACTAAAAGAAACAGAATAAATTTATGGAATTAAATATAAAAATAAAAAACAACATATCGTATTTTCTTTATATATAATCAGATTAATTTAATAAAAATTGTATAATAAATTTGTCAAATAAATTTAAAAAAATCATTCATTTAATTGAATTTATTTAATAAAATAAGATAAACTAATCTAATTTAAATTTGAATTGGATGAATTCAATTTTAATAAAATGAAAATGACCACACAGATGGGGTTTAGAAAAACTATATGCTAACTAAATATCAATGGGGATAAAATCAAGAGTAATATGAACTTTTTTAGCATTATCTCTCTTTAAATAATGCCTTAAGTCTACAAGATTCATTCTAGAATTATTTTTTGGACTCATTTAAATTTTGAAGGGACTAGTGTTGTCACATTTTATTTTTATGTGATTATACATGAATCCAAAATATGTTTATTTGTTATTCATCCACAATAATCATGAAAAAAACTACCGACATAATTATATTCTATTATAGTATAAGATAATAAAATAGAGTGTTGTTTCATACAAGAAGAGGACACCATGGATTTACCTAGAAAATGGGAGGTTTCTGATGTACTCTCCCTATTTATTCTACAACCAAAAATGTTGTAATTTGAATATAGAGACATAAAAATATATAAATTTTTAGAAAAAGTAAGTAAATAAAAATTTTTCCGTTTAAATATCATATAATAATTTTTTTAAATTTTAAATGAAATTCCTTAAGATTTTCATGAATCCTAGAACATAAAGATACTATAAAAATATTGTCTATTTTACCAGATATCAAATAAAGTTGACCCCAAATTATTTCACTATATATATATATATATATATTATTTTCATCTTGTGTCAAAGCTTCATATATGTCCTGATTTTTATGATAACTCATCATTGTTGTATGTACCTTACCAATTTCTAGTCCAAACCTTTTAATTATGTCACACATATATTTTATTTGATGTAAAAAATTCCTAAATTATATTTGATAAATAATAAACACTAGAATATAATTTAACTCACCCATCTTGATCATTTCAAAAAAGAGGAAGAATTTCAGTATTATATTACACTATTTTTTTATAGAACCAGTAAACTCATCATCAAAATATATATGACTTAATAAAATAAAAATATATGACGTTTTCTTAAATACAATATGATCATCCATTCATATTGAAAATTTATTTGATAAAAGAAACTGACATAGTCATTAATATAAAATCCATGTGATTGTTTATGTACATAAAATTATTTAGTAAGATTAAATGATAAATTTAGAAAGTATGGATCTTAAAAAACTTTTAGGTTATACAACATAAACATAATATATTAGAAAAAAATTTACGAATACTAATTTTACATCCATTTGATATAATTTTAAATTCTTATATGATGAAAATTCTATAAGAATCCATATGAAATATAATTCAGGTTTACTGTAAATTTATCTTCATAAACTAAAAAATATAGTCTATACCGTTTATATATGAGTATATAATCTCTCAATGGTCACAACCAGACTATCTTGTTTATTCCTAAAACCCATTTTTTAGAAGATATGATTGTCAAAGGGAATATTAAAAAATTCTCAAACATTGTTCCTCTGGAACCTGTTTAATTCTTCATTAACTTGTAAAATACTACATTTATTTGGTAAGTAATCCCCAATAGAATTTGGTACATGTAGAGATAAAAGGAATAAAATTATACATCATTTCATAACATCATTCTAGTATTAATTTCTTTATATAATGTTTCTATAACTATTTATATGTTTGGTTTTTAAGGGTTATAATCTGCTTAAGTAGGAAACATTTTGGTTCACATGTTTCTTTCATTTTAGGGTTTGGTTCTAGAAAAATCATGTTCCAATTCATAACCCATTTTTATGTCAATGTACAATTCAAGTATATTTTTAGAAAAGAATCACACAATACATAAATTTTAGTCATTTTGTGATCGAAATGACCATTTTTTTAAACATTATCATCAGTATATTCTAAAAAATCATTAAAACTTTATTGAAAACTCTATATGTCATGGTAATATTAGAATAACCAAGGAATATTCCATTATTATCCATTAGATCTTATATACCTATATTTTCCATTGTGTTCAGAATAAAAACCTAACATCAAAACAATTCAAAATATAAATTTTTTATTGCTATTATTCAATATATGATAAGGTGTTTTATTCAATATATGTCCTATTTGAACATTTTTTGTGACATAACATACTATAATAACAGTTTCAACCCAAAAATATGTAGGCATGTTATATTCACATAACATTTCTCTTGTGATTTATTATAAATCACTACTTTATATTCCAACAGTACTATTTGATCAATGTGTCATGGGGGTAGAAAAAGTGTGTTTGACTCCATGTTTTGAGGAATCATATTTGATCTCAAGGTTTTCAGACTATACTTAATAGTCACTTCTAAAAATAATTATTTTGGAATCTTATACTTTTTTAACTAGCTTAAGAATATTTATAATAATATAACACACTTCACTTTTAAGACATAGAATTAAAAGAGAATTAAATCTTGAAAAACCATGAACTAATATATAAAAAATATTACACTCTTAGGATTTATGTTCTATATGGTTCAATCAAATCCATATGAATATGTACTCGGGGTATAGAAGTTGAAACATATGTATTTAAATTAAAATAAATCTTTTGTTTCTTTCCCAGTTGGCATGCATCACATAACTTGTTTTTTTCAACATAAGATGAGGTAAATTTGAAACTAATTTTTTTGGATTGTTTTCTAAAATAAAAGATATTAAATTTCCTAGTGTTATTTTCGAAATCAATGATAAATTTGTTTCAAGAATTATATTTTTACTCTTTGATTTTACTCAATGAACATAGATTTAAATTATAGGCATCCTCCATTCCCATTTCCATAATCTTAAGAACATTATATCTAAATTGAGAATACAAATTATTGGAGAAATCAATAAAATAACCCTCATATCAATGTTTTAAAATAATTATTAGATTATTATTTAATCCTTCAAAATATATAACCATTTTGATGTTTTTGGATCTTGCATTTCCAAATTTTCTAACTCCCACAATTTTCCATGGGAATTATAACAAAAATTGACATAGCATCCATCAATTCTTTATAAGGAGTTGAAATTAGAGATATATCCACTCATATTAAATGATAATCCACTATCCATATACCATATTTGATTACTACTCATGTAAATGTTCCCTAGAGAGAAAAGAAACATAAGAGAATATTGTGGTACTCATATTCTCTTGGGTCCATCAAAGATAGAAACTAATAATTATGGAAGCAAATCTTTTTTGGTTATATCTAAAACATTCCCTAAAAAATTTGAGATTTTTGAATGAAAATCATTTTTGACATAAAATAAATTAGGTCTTCTCAAACATGAATTATTTAAATAGTTCCCTAAATCATTATAATGAAAAAAATTTAATTATAGAGATGTTATTATTCCTAGAAGTAGAGAAAAGTATTTTTTTAAGCATTGGATTCTCACATCAACTTCTTATTTCAAACGTATTCATATTAGATTCATATGTTTCTAGGAATACGATTTGAATAATTTTTAAAAAATTGGTGAAACTACATAAAACATATTTAAATTCCTGAAATTAATTTTTTATTTTTTCAATCTTATTACTGTGTTCAATAAGAAATGTGGTATAATTTTCTAGCATGGAATTTAAATATTTTGTTTCGTGTTTATGTTTCCATTTCAATTTACAACAACATGTTAGGTATTTTTTAGGGTTTTAATTTACTTTTGAAAGATTTGTTCTTAGTTTCCAATGTGGTTCAATATTTATTTAATTCCTCATAAGAGAATTTTTTATTTGTATATTAAACATCATCATTAATAAGATAATAATAATATACCTCATTTGAGTGTACCATAAATCACATGATAAAATTATAAATAGAATGTATATATTATAATTATGGATATATTTTCCCTCTGGAACATTATAAAGCAAAAAATGTTTCATTAATAGTATTTTTTTATTTTTTATCGTTGCTGAATTTATTAAATTATGCTTCCTATGTCATTTTATTTTCTGATAACTATAGACAATCCAGTTATCTATGTCTTGGATTTTTCATTTATATCATCTCACTTCATTATAGTTTCCATCATGTTTTTTGGACTTATTTAAGGGTTTATTAAAAGATCTTATTTTATTAAAAGAACCATTGGAATTTTCTAGTCTTGTGAGAAAATTACTATCTAAAGAGGAACTAATTGACGTACAATCATCACATGACTCAACTACATGATTTTTTTTATTTTCTTATCATATTTTATGTTAAAACATAATAAAAAGTATTATCCTTCTAAACTATTGTATTATCTCTATATTCAGCTTCCATCTCAATATCATATATCACGAGAGTTCTAATGAGATATTTTATGTTAAAATTGTTGACCTATGTAAATTTCATAATAAAAGTAAATATTACAAAACATCTTGGTTCTATAATTCATAGGATTTTCAATGATTTATTTTTATCTCAAATAGGTTATCCTAAAGAATAAAAATTGTTTTATATTTTGGTATTTTTTCCATTCAACATAATGACGATTTCACCTCACATATTTCCATTACCATTATAAGAAATATTTATAGAATCCATGATTAATGGGATGTTTGATATGGTGAAAACTAGTTAATCTCATCAAATTATCTTCTATATATTATAAAATTCATATGTTTTGAGTTTAGATCATAACTCAATTCCTTGTTAGCATCCTCTATTTATGGTTCGGTATTTGAAATTTCATAAGGATTCGTCAATTTAAGATAAAATATTAGACCATAATTAATTTGATAGATGATCAATAATTTCTCCCATCATCTAGAATTTTGATCATTAAAATTAGGATATCTTACCACTAACATACCATCAATTTTATTAGTAACTAAAACCATCTCTAAAATTATCTTTAGTCTTCAAAAATTTACATTTATGAACTCAAAACTCTCTTTCTCTAATATCAATTATATACCTAAGAGGTGTTCACTAAGAATCATGATGGGTAGGGTGAATTGAGTTCATTAAAACATTTATATTTCTGAAAACCACCCACATTTAGATAGGCATATATTTTAAACATTTATATAACACAATAAAAAGTGGAAATGAAATAAAAATGGAATGAAATAAGACACATAAATTTGTAGTGTTTTAGGGAACAAAAACTCTGTAGTGCACTCTATATGCACAATTCCAATGAGTTTGGTTATTTTAACTAGATTAGTCCTTTTATTGGGGGGATGCTAATCCTTTTTCCGGGGTGTGAAGGACTGAGTGCAGACAGTCAAAAAATGTTACAATTGTAGTAGGAGCATTCAAAAGGTCTCCAATGTGGATTTAAAGACAATATCATTTTACATTATCTTAACAATAACCAATACAATAAAATAAATGTTAAATAGTTTTTCTGTTGGTTGAGCTAATAGTTATTAGATACAATTTTTTAAAAGTATAAAATATCTATGAGAGATGATAGGAATAGATAACAGATTAAATTAAGTCTTTTTAAATGACATCAGTAATGATTAAGATAACACTACTATAGATTGTGAATATTATTATTTGTCTCATGGAAAGTAGAGTAGTGAACTAGATCATTAAGGGTAAGTTCTTGGTTTATAAATAAGGTGATTATGTTTCTATTAATATATTTATTTTCATACTCTAGATAACTTATTAATAATATTTTAAAACTTTACATTCAATGTAATATACACTCATCCATAAAGTGTGAGAATGTTACTTTAAAAACTATTTTCCTTTTGTTAGAAATACCCCAGAAATACTACTGACCATTAAATTGTCCATGAATTTTTTTCCTTTATTAGTTATTTTTTTTATTATAATTCTTTTTACCATAAAAAGGTAATCCCACATTTAAATAATTCAGTGAAGCATTAATATCTCAATCAATTACTTCAATGGTAATAAATACATCATTACAGATCAACATAGATGACTGCAGATTATTAAGAAGCATAATTCTACACATTTGAATTCACATAACCATATTAATATGCTTATTCAAAGATTAATATGCCTTCTTCACATATACTGTTCCCTTTATACATCCTTCTTCATCGCATAGGAAAATTAAATACAAAATAATTGAATCATGTAGCCATTTATATCCACATATATTATTTCCATACATATAAAAATGATTTATCCAATTACTACATGTAATGGATTTTCATATCTAATTGATATTCATTGCCAATTTCTCATGTAAGAAATTGATCGATGTAGAAAATTTCCACATAGCTATTTCTATATTGTTTCCAATTCAAGTAAGAAAACACTTCATATAGGGGATTGACATATTCTATTTATCAATGTAGCTATTTAACCATCTAACCAATTTTATCAAGTAAAATACTTTTACATATATAGGTAAATTTCAATAAAATTTTTGAACATATGATTTAAGATCCAAATGACTTAGATAACACTAAAACCTAATAAACAACCTTGAAAAAAGAATTATCAAAATATAAAAATGGTATTTGAGTTGGTAAAAATTTAACGTATATCATATATGTTAAAATAACATTTTTAGTCCCATTAGAATTACCCACTATGAAAAATAAAATCAGAATCTCAATATACATCCTGATATCAACCATTTTTCTGAGAAAAAACTCATACTACTATAAAAGATTAGGATATAAAATTTGTTATTTTTCTTTTGGGAAATTTTGGAAAAGTACATAGGTTTTTTTATATAACATTTATTTTACTAGGTGTAAGTTGAATAATTAGTTTTTTAAATAATCAAATAAATATGATAAGAGATTCTAGACAATGGTAAGCTGTGAGGGAAGATCAACAAAATAGATACACTGAAAACATTTTTGATTTCCTAGAATTACCCTATATAAGATATGTGTAGAAAGTTAATTATATAAAAACGATGTATTCTACATAGGTACTTTTCAATGGTTATCTTTCGGTGTCTGAAATTAATTCTATGGTTCCTGTTGTTCCTCCAGTTGTGATCTTAAAAGCATCACATCAGTCTTCTAGTAACCCTTCTTCTGATCTAGGATCTTTTCCACGTTAAGGGGTATGTATTTCCCCATGGTGAAATATATCATGGAGCACATATGCAGTGCTCGAAAATTTCCAGCAATTTCCAACCTCCATCACATTCCATGGATCCAGCAAGAGGAGGGGTCTTTGGTTATAGTTGAGGATTCTCCAATTGTGGAGTTGTATTCTGTGGAGTTGTAGGATATAGTTTAGTTTCTTGATATTTCACTGGTGGATCATTTTGTGTGTGACAAGAATCCTTTAATCAAATTCAATGATACATTTGGCTCTTGGGGCCTTCATCATCTTACAACGGTTTCATAGTTTTCCTAGTTAACCTTTTCGCATTCATTTTTAATTTAGGGAGGATTTTTTTTGTGAGAGTGGGGAAAGGGAAGCAAGGTATCATGGCTCATGGTAGTTCATGATTTTTATGTGGCCTTGGTATTATCATTTTTGTAATTAATCAAGTGTAGAGGATATTTTTATTATGCTCATGGGCCTTCTGTTTCCTCTTCACAATCCTTAAGTCCTTCAATCTATGAGATATTATTTAGGTTCTTTTATCTATTCAGATGACAAGACCTTTTTCCTTATTGACATGGATAATCTGTGGATATGTGTAGAGTTGGAATTGACTAAGTTGGTTTCATCTATAGTGTTTATTAAATATGATAATGGATTAATGTGGAGAAAAAATTAGGTGTTTTAGCCTCTGCCCAAGTTCTTTGATGGGTGCCGTCTTCAAGGGAACTCGATGGGACACTATAGGAAGTTGGTGGTTTCAGGCCCTCTTAGCGGCCTCTGTCATGTGCTTATTCGGATATTCCCTCATACTCATTGGAGGGTTCCTCATATTGAGGGGTATGGTGATTTGGGAGATCCTACTAGGGTTATGAGGGATTCATTTTTAGAATTATAGGTTGAAGATGGCTCAGTGGAAATATGACTAAAATTAATTTTGGTTTCTCACTCACCTAAAAAATCCCATGCAAAAGGTTTTGTTTTTTCTCTTTTCTTACATCCTACCATTTTAGAACGGTTTTGTCCCATAGTGTTCGGCATTATAGTTTATTTAGGGGCCATTTTTTCAAGGTGGTATTACTCTCCCTCTATCGGATATCTTTTGGGATCATTGTATGAGGGCATTAAGAAACACTTCTTTAGTTACAAAGGATCTCTCCCCTCATCCTCCAATATTACTGGTATTTTTATGATCTATTCAAGTCTTATTCAGTTGTTTCTATTTTTCTTTATTGATGTTCTAAATGAAGGGTTCGAAATGTCTTAGAAGAAGGCCCTTCCAAAGGTGGTTCTAAACAAAATTTGTGCTTCTAGGAATTCACCTTAGAGATTGATCCTCATCACTATATTCTAGGGGGAGCATGGTTCCACTCCTATCCTATGGTCTTATACGTTCTCAGTATTGTTTGATATAGTGGTTTCTTCGAGCAAGAAGGTTGGTCCCCAGTTAAGATGGGTCTGAATTTAGGGTCAACAGAGCTGGTGTCCCACTCAATATCCAAGGAGTTGTTAGTGGTTGGTTTAACTTTGGTTTCAGGTTTTGTTGGGAATAAGGCCAAATCACTTCACTTTTAATTTTTTCTGCAATTATATTGAATGTGATGGGGTTGGGGTGCATGAAAAATGAAATTATGTATCCATAGAGTATAGAAAACATAATTCTTTGATGGTTTTCACATTGGAGACTAAACAAGATTATATCAAAATTAGTACCTTTTATAAAAGGATGTGTTGTGGGAATTTTATGCATGCCTTACCAGATAAAAGGCATATATAGTTTTTTTGGAAGAGGGGTGTTAAGGTTGATCTGGTGGTCACTATGTCACAATGTATTACTACCATTAAACCATATTTGGAATGAGAGGGTGTTTTTATCTTTGGTTTTTGGTAGTGGTGACTCTCTGGGGTGGAGAGAGCTATGGAATCATTCAGTATCCTTTCAGCTGAGTGGTTCTCCTTAGTATATAGGAGTTGATTTTAACCCCATTGTGGACATGGTAGAAAATAGAGGTGGCTCGGGTAAGATAAAAAATGGCTTGAAGGGTTTCATCTGTTTTGTTTTATAATCGAGACATATTAATTTTGGAATCTCTGGTAATAAGTTTACTTGGTGAAATAATCATTAGGGATAAAATTTTATTTTGTATCATCTAGATAGGTACCTATCAAACCTCCATGGCATGGAAAACATTCCCCAAGCCTTGGTCTCACACCTATCTTAGTCTCTCTCAGATCATTCTCCATTTTAGGTGGATTTTATAAAGGGAGACTCATAAAGGCATTATCTTTTTTATTCTAGAAACTAGAACATGTTGTATGGATATAGTAATATGGCGAGGTCTTTATGGGATACTGGAGAGGTGGATAGAGCTTGGGTGGGTCTTTATAGGAATCTCAGTCCATATAAAAAAATTCATGTTTTGTTGGAGGCGAAACCAATAGAGGATAATAGCCTTGAAATATTACAAGATTCTATTGGTAGTTTGGAAGACGAGCTTCATGAGAATTGGGATGAGGTGTAATTTGTCTCTCTCCGTGACAAGTGGTTCATTATGGCTGAGAAAGTGTTGGAAATTGAGATGGATTGTAGAATGAAGTCCATGGATTAGTGGATTAAGGACGGTTACCAGAACACAGCCTTTTTCCAAGCCTGTTTGATGGAAACATTGTTCAGAAGAATGATAAACCTTTAGCTGGATGATGGGTCAAACACCTCAGAAGTTGATGTAGTTGTGATCACAGTGATTGATCTTTTATTAGAGTTACTGTAAGGTTCTTTATTGCAGAGACATGTTAGTTCAGTTATATCTATAGATGTGGAATGCTTCATCGCATGTATTCACAGTAATGTAGAAAATGCAGATAAAATTCCTCTTGTGGTGATGCCTATGGAGGATGAAATCAAATACCCCTTTTTTGTATGAATATGGATTGTGCTCTGGGTCCATATGGTTTCTTGTAGGGGTTTTTACATGGAGTTTTGGGAATTTATTAATGCTTATGTTGTTTAAGTAATTCAATATTTTTTTAGAGGTTTGTCTATTAGTAGAAGTTTTTTTTGCCTCTAGAGTGGTGTGATTTCCATGGTGAATGAACATGCCAGATTCAGAAAGTACCTGACTATATGTTTAGGAAATAACTCCTACAAAATTCAATCTTATCTCATTACTAGGAGTCTCAATGTAATCATCCCTCATTTTATCTGTTAGGAGAAATGTGGGATTGTGAAAGGACACCACATTTAGGGTGCGATTGGAACTTCCAAAGAGTTAGTGGATGATATCAACAAGCATGCAGTTTTTTCCAATTTTATTATCCAAATTGACCTAGATAAGTCCTATTATAAATTGGAATGGCGTTTAATTGTTCATTCCCTGAGGAACATGGGTTTCCATGAATTGTTTTGGGACATTTGTTTTAGGTGTTATTCCTACATGTGTCTTATAATCTTTCTTATGGGGTTGGGTTTTGGTTTCTTCATAAGATTCTAGGACTCAAGTAAGGGAATCCCTCCCCCCATATCAATTTGGTGTTGGTGGTCCTTTCTGAGAACATTGAAAATGTCATGGAGAGTGGTAGGATCCAAAATTTCCAAAACAAATCTAGGAAGGTAATCATCCCACTCTTCATTTTTGTGGATGATATCCATGTTTTTATTAATGGTGGTAGTAGGTCTCTTAGAATCTTTATGGGGATCATGAAAACCTATTTAATTTTGAGTGGGAAGATTATCAATATGAGGAAAATAAATATTATCACTTCCAAATAGTTATCAGGTAGGCATTCCAGGGACATCCAAGATACCCTACTTATCCTATAAAAATAGTTACCTTGGACCTATCTCGGTGACCTGGTGTATAATGGGAGGATCAAAACAGTGTTTTTAAAGGACTTATTGATAGGATTTCTTGGAGTATTTCAAAATAGAAAATAAATTCCAATGATTCGGAGGTAGAGTCACCCATATAGATTTTGTTTATTATTTAATTAAGATGTATATTCATAGGATCATCAACCCCCAAGGGATATATTGGCACTATGGAAAGGGTTATGATAGGTTTACTTTGGGATAACCAAACTAGACATTGTCACTGGGCCTCCTAGAACCGTTTGAAAAAACCAATCGAGGAGGGCCAAGTGGGCATACATGATATCTCATAAGTCATGCATTCCACGCAAGCACTGATTTCATGTGATATTTTTGAAGGGGATTCTTTATGGGTGTCCTTCATAAGAAAGAGATATGGTTTCCATTTGGAAGACTGGGTAAGTAGTAGGCATATGATATCTAATCTTCCTAAGTTTATTCTAATGTTTTTGGGTGATCTCTAAGATTCAAGTAGATGGATTGTGGGCCATGGAAACATTAATCTATAGAGAGATTACTGGGCTGGTGAGAAGATATATTCCACATCATGTCCAGTTCTAGATATGACCTTCTGGGAGGCTAGCATGTATCCATGGTTTATTGAGGCCATCCTTATCATTGATCA
Organism: Viscum album; assembly: GCA_963277665.1. Lineage (NCBI taxonomy): Eukaryota > Viridiplantae > Streptophyta > Magnoliopsida > Santalales > Viscaceae > Viscum > Viscum album. The sequence goes on along the minus strand of OY728147.1, from coordinate 1,024,134,198 downwards.
TAAGGCAATTTTCGGTAGTATTATTACCAATGACAAGAAATATAGTTTTTCCATTACTTGTTCTATCTTGTATAGGTATTTAGGGAGAGACATAAAAATGATGATTTATGTGGACATTGTATGTGATTCTTCAGTTGATAAGTTATGGTGTAGTGAAGTAAATTTTAAATTGATTTTTCTTGTTTGGAGTCTATAGAATTAGGCTATCCCAACAGATGAAATTATTCATAGAAATGGTATTTTTTGGTTTTCGGATGTTTGGGTTGGAGGTCTCGACATGAGAATAATTTATATACCTTTTCTTCAATATTGAATGGTCGCGATATCTTTGGTGTGATATAAACCATTGACATAGTCATATATTTTATGGAAGTTACATGTAGAAGGCGTTATCCAAATAGTTTCAAGGAGAAGATCATAACGACATGGAGATAAAACCATGTAGCATCATTTTTTACTTGAATTGTTGGAACATATGGGATGAAGGGAACCAAGCCATAATTGGTGTGCTACACTCCATATTTTATTTACTTGTTAGAGTGAGATCCTTGGTGACGAAGATATTCCCCTTTTTCATGGGGGGGAACTAGTAAAGTGTATTATGTTGCTTCTTCAACAAACCATTTTCTCTACCGAAGACAATGGGTTGGTGGTTATAATGGTATCCTCCCAATAATGGATTAAAATGTAATGTGGATCGTTCATTCGAGAACAGGTAGATAAAAGGAGCAGGTTTCATCAGGGATTTCAGTTGGTTGATCTTTCTAGCCTTTTGTAATATTATTTCTGATAGAGAAATTTCTTGGGGAAGAGGTGAGAGCACACTATTCAGGATCTTTAATTTGCAAAAGGTTTCGTGTTGCGGTATAGGAAGTGGCATCTGATTCAGTGGTTTTGGTGAAACAATTGTGTGGAAAGATTGATTCAACTTGGTACCTATTATATATTCTTCGGAGATATAAAAAGAAATTGTATCTTTGGATTATATAGTGGAATGATTGAAAGGAATTTTTTTTCTATAGAAAGTTTATCTAGAGGATGTTGTGAAGGTACCCCTCTCATAAACTACACTACATTGGGATCAATCCCAATTCATTGTAAGGAAATTATTTTTAGAGGCACCATTATAATTTCATCTATGACCTCCCAAGAGGATATTTTTTAATAGTTGATGGGTGGTCTCACCATCGTTATTTTATAAAAAAATAATTTTCATTCAATGTAATTAGATGAAAAATTTTAAATAATATCCTATGGAAGGAAAAAGAATTTGTTTGAGATGTATTGTTTTAGAAAATAAAATTTCATGAAGCTATTTTTTATTTATGTGGCTCTAAAATTTCCCATGAGAAATAATCCATAGATATATGATAGTGACCATTCATCTCACATGATATAATGCAACAAAATGTAAATGAAAATAAAAGTTCATGAGGGAGGTTTAATTACTTTTTGAAATTGAAAATCCTTCAAAATTTAATGAATTCACACTTTTAATATTGAATCCTAAAAATTAAATTCCAATGTTGTTTTATTTTTGAATTGTCTCAAACCCATTTTTTGAGATTTTAGCTACTTTGTGATTATTTTAATGAATTGGTTTTTATAAGAGTTTTTGTTTCATTATGTGGTTAATAGTTGGAATGATTATGACTAATATAGAAAGAATGAATGGTAACTTATTCCACATTAAAAATCTGATATAAAAAACTATCATTTATTAAATTTACATCATGATCAATGATATATGAATAATATTATAAATTTATATATAGTGAGAAATTATCCCTACTTTAATTGAGAAAGATATATCTTTAGTGAAATATGACCAAAAGGTGAAATAGTACAATATAGTCACAAAATTGTGAAAATTAAATCTACGACACATAAAGATTTATATTATTATTTTATGTACACTAATGAGATATATTTAAAGTGATATCTATTCCATTTTAATTTTTTATTTCACTGGGATGAAGAAAGGGATCTCTAAGAAATATATGTCTCGTGTCATGGAAAGGTATAATATATTTATAATATAAATTGATAGAGAATAGGGGGTTTATATCAATAATATGGAAACTAATAATTTTATTTAGTTAATTCGTAATCGTTTTTAATAACATATTTTTATGAATATGACTACAAATCAATATAGTGATCCTTATACACTGTATTAAAATATACTTTTAAAGAGGAAATTAGAGTATTGGTAGATATGGGATGATCTGATCTTGTTAATACCAAACTCAAAAAATTATTTTTTGTAGTTTTTGTAAGAAAAAATTATGATATTATAAATTATTTTCTTGATGATATATAAATCAAACTAAACCTACTGAGAAATTTCATATAAAAATAATTTGACTATAAATTATATTAATATTTTTGGAACTCGATGAATTAAAAATAATAATTTTTTTTGAACTTGGATGGAATGATGAATCGTTTGGGAGAAGGGTTTTCAAGGGATATTTATCCAGTGAAAGTAGGTACAAGTTATAGAACAATAGGTCACACAAGTTAGTAGAATTATATGATGTAATGATTGTTGAGAAGAAAACCAATTTAAGTGTCCTTCAAGATGAATTTTTTGACCTTTCCAAAGAATATAGGAAGCAAAATCCTTATGAAGTTTGTCAAGAGGATGATTAATATTAATTTAATCATGTGTTTAAAGATTATTATCAGTACAATGATGATTTTGTTTATAATAACGGAAGAGAAATACTATTTTATGATTGGTATAAAAATGATAATGATCCTGAAAATATATTGGGAAGTTCAAAAGTACCAGTTAAAACTATGAGATTATAGTGAGTTGATAATAATAAAATTTTGTTTTACAAAACTATCCCTAATTTGGTTATGAGGATGTTGAGAATAAAGAGAAGATAAATTCTATGTATGATATGATTTTTTAATTTGGAAGTAAAATTACTCAGGATATTGTTCCAAGGCCATAAAGTAAAATTCAATTTGATGTAATTGAGGGTTTAGAAATAATATCATTGGAAATTATGGTATTTAAAGGAGAGAGGCCTAATTGGTGTGTATAATATATTTTCTGGTCAAATTAATTGATTTTAATTAAACATTTTAATTTTTATAAGACTTGAATACATATGAATGATTATAGCTATTACAACACATAATAAATATAATGTCTCTAAAATTGATGTGTAATATACTTTCCAAAATCATGATCTTGAAGATGATATATTTATCGAGAAACCAATAGTATTTTTCATTAATAATGATGAGAAAATGGTGAGCAGTTTCAAAAAAGAACCATATTGGTTGAAATAGACAGAAATGAATGGTATTCTTTGTTAGGAAATTTCTCAAGAGGAATGAATTTAAAAAATTTAAGGTGTATAAGATACTATATGTTAAGGATATAATCACATTTACACTCTTTTTTATTTTTTATATTGATGGAATAATTTTCATAGGTTATAGTGTGTATTATTATAATTAATTTTCAAAATAATTTAATAGATTTTGTTTGAAATATCTATACTTTGGGTGATGATATTTTTTTGGGATTACCATTTTTGTAAAAAAGAAAAATATATTTTATCGTATCGAGATAAACATTATGGGGAATTATTGAATAATTTTTTCATAGAGGGAAATAGAGAAGTGTTAATTCCTACAAAAGTATTGTTAAACCCAACTAAGGGTGATGTATGGAAAAGTGTTGATCAAGAGGACTCTATGAAGCTAACTGGATGCTTACATTATCTTAAAGAAAAATTTGATATATTTTCTGAGGTGAATGAAGCATAACATACATAAATACTACATTTTTATATATTTGAATTGAATACAACTTAATATAATATACATCCCAGACCAGTAAATTTGTGGCGGCTTTGGAAAATAGAAACATAATTAACTGATTTCATGAATGATATTAAATATTTAACAAAATTTTATTCTGAAATAGAACCCTTTATTGATATACCCTTCTTAAAACATTTATTCATAACCTGGGGAAATGTAAACATATGATAGGGTGATCTCAGATGCTAACTATGTGTACACATATGAGATATTAACTAATGATCGTAAGATATGTATAAGAGTATAATTACAATAGAGTAATTTATAAATGGATTATATAATTAAAAATTGATAATTATTCATGTATATTAGATGAAGTCGTTTTCATAACATTATTCATTATAAATAAAAGTTTTGAATCATTAATAATTAATCGTGATCCATGAGAACATGTCATAGAGATAATAAATAATTATTTTTCATAGAGATCTACAAAATCATTTGATTAGTAAAGGATAATTTCCAAGTCCATCATCATGGAAAATTTTTCATAGTTGATTTGGTCCACTCTCTATTCCATTATTTCTTTTGAGAAGTCTCACTAACAATATTATCATAGTGGATAGAGTCCCATACTAAACTAGGTTTATTCCACATTCAATTAATATTATCTCATGAGAAACAAATCTTTATCTGTTGAATTATATGGATAATAAATTTTAATCCCACCCATAACATAACAAAAATAATACGTATGTGTGTCAGAAGATCATAAATATATTAATCATTTAATTACAACATAATAACATATGGAGTGGAAAATATTTCACAAATATTTCATCATAAATTAATTATCCCATGAGAATGTAATAGGATTCATTGAATCATTCATAGAAAATAAATATTATAAGCTATAATAAGAATAAAAGTTGATGATATCATAATTTCATATCCTTAGGGAAGTATAAAAATCATCAAATAATGTTTACATAGATGAATTATACCTTTAAAAGTTAATTTAAACTTGTCATTGAAAACATAGAAAATAACCTTTCCAATTCGGAATCTGTAAAAAGAATTATTCCCATAATATTTAGAATTTTTTTATTTTAAATAGACACACAAACATGTAATGTAATATAAAATGTAATTAATAGTCATGATAGTAGGAAAATTAATTTTTTCATTATTTGTTAAAACAGAACATTCATTTCATTATTTTCTAAAATGTAAAAGGTGATTCATACATAAAAAATTTGAAAAGATTAATTTTAATAACTTTTAAAAAATTAAATCACTATATAAATATTCATCCCAAACATTAAAATATTAAAATATTCATTTTTAATTACATGGGAATATAGGACAATGATTCTCGACTTAAAAATATCAAATAAAGATAGATTTTATTAAAAATAATTTATTGAATATTTTAGATAACATGAAAAAGAAAATGGAACTAATACGTAAAAATTATAATAATATATAGGGAATAAGAAAGCTTATGGTTTTCAAAAATTTATTATCATATAATTCATTAATTTTAAATTTAACTTGGAATGTCTTGAAATGAAAATTGATTGTAACATAAATGCTTACCGCTTTGGTGACATTTTAATCATAATAAAATTGAATGAAATAAAATCAAATTTAACTATAACTAACATGTATTTAAATATTTATTTTATATAATACATATTTTGGGAAATATATACAGCATATATACACAAATATATTCATAACATGAAGCATGTCTCAATGAAATAATATTGTGTTAGAGAACCCTTATACTGACTCTCATATTTTTTTTGTACACATTGAACCTAATTTATAAGAAATATAATATTATTATACTTTTATTAATAATCCATATTCATATAGAAATTACTATATATCATTTCAGTATAATTCCCAATTCATTTTTTTAACAGATCTTTATTAAAATATTTATTTGGGTGAAACATACTTCATTATCCACACATGTTTTGTTTTTACTCTTCCAATCATTAAACCATGGTATCTTTTTCATCATACAAATAATAAAAATAATTTCATAAATGTATTTCTTATTGTATACAATTTTATAACAGGCCATGTAAGGACCCATATTGTTCCGAATTGTGAATTCAAGTTGAAATTCATTTTTTTTACTTTAGATGCCTATAAGAGTAATATATTCTTTTTCACTTAGAAGATGACTTCAGATAATTTTTACCACCACTCCTTTGGTCCCAAATAAGTGTGTCTAATCTATGATAAGAGTTTTATATAATTCCAAAACAATCCAATTTATGTGAAATACTTAAAATTATATATATATATATATATATATATATAAATATAAATTTATTCACACATGTTCATTTAGATAAATCTTTTGAAAAACATTCATATTGAGATTATGTATATTTTATTGAGTTAGTAATGCAAATATTTTTTTTGGTGGGGAATAAACTCGTGATGGGTGATGGGGACGAGCCCCGACCTGGACCCCTTATTCTTTTTATTTTCTTTTCTTCATTTTAATTTCCTTCATTTATTTGTATTCCTTCCTTGGTTTCTTGCATATTCCACCTATGGGATTAATCCTTCACATATCTAATTTATAAAGATATAGGAATGGATATTGAGAAACAGTGAATAATAGAGGTACAAACACAGATCTTGGGAAGAGCTAGATCGTTGTGCGGAAGTAGTAGACCTTGGATACAGGTGAAGCTTTGGAAGATCCTACCCAAATGTATGTTGTTTTTAGTTTTCAATTAAATCCCTATAGACTTACCTCATTATATTTTGAAATAATTTTTATCACTTATTGTGATTCCTTGTAGTTCGATCTATACCTTTTGAGGAGAAACTGGGGTTTTTGGGCAGATTTGAGGTTTTTTCTATTCAGAAATCTCAATTACATGATGTGTTGTTTAGAAACACATGATTTGTGTTCTTAAAATTCCTGGTAGATGACCATATACAAGTAAATTAATGTATATGGTATACAAAATGTATTTCAAGACTCATTTGTATTGCTGAGTACCCAACCAGATGGCCCGTCTAGGTGAACACGGCTATGTAGAGTACACTACCAGACATAGTGTAGGTCGCACAACATGTACAATTACATGAATAAAAAAACTAAATTTTCATATCATGTGATGTAATTGGGATGGTTTCACATGTAGATTATAAATAGGTTAAATTACACATAAACAATGTACTTGGGTTTTACATTCCTTTGCTGGATGGAGTACATGCCTAGGTAGTGCTTCTCGGGTACACACAATATACAAGGGTAAACAGGTCTTACACTCCACCCTTGATATAGTTTTGTGTATTTTTATACCTTCACACCCTATAGATTGAATTAGATTAATTAATAGTCTATTTTTAGTGTATTTCCATATTGATTGTGATGGTGAAACCCTTTTGGGTATCTTTGTAATTGCAAGAGGCATCATAGGATTTCAACTAAACAGAGAGGTTCTCCATTAATAATTAAATCCAGATATCTTCTAAGAGTGATACCCTTTGATTTGGTACAATCCATTAGATATATCTCTTAACAGAAGATTTTTAGTTCTTCCATGAAGATTATCTCATACAAGATAATCCTTTTTGGCTGAGGAGGCTGTGATATATGTTATTCGTTAGATCCCCTATAGGATTAGTCTACTTTCACATTGTCCTACAGGATCCCATGTAAGATAACTATGTTATATTACTATTACCAAGGGTCCCATGTGGGATTTCTTCACATATATGCTAACCCAGGGAATCCCTTATATGACACATCTACATGTTAATTCTTTCTGAGATCCCATGTAGGATGCCTCTAACAATGTAAAAAATTATTGAGGGTCCCATATTGGACTATTCTTCCTATGTACCATTATAAGGATCCCATGTATGATAAATCTATATACATATCATCATGGGTCCCATGTAGGATTAAACTTTATTACATTCACTACTAAGGATCCGTGAAGGTTTTCTTCGCATATGTGAAGCCCTCAATGATACAAAGCGGGATGCATCTACATTTTTTGACTCAGGGGACCCAGTCAGATCCTAGATATTTGATTGAACCTATGCTACTACATTTGGTCTGTAGGTTGTGATGTAATTGGGAGTCTCTTTAGAAACTATGATGAATGTGCAAGTTGTATGTCTATGCTTGTAGTGATGTCCTTAAGCATTTTACAACCGTCACTATTTATTTAATCATTCAAAATGTTTACAGATGTTACAATAATGTTATCCAGAAGTGTTTATAAGTTTTTGCATGATGTGCCTAACGTGATGTGAGATATTATTATCAGGGTTCCTGGACATACTTCCTTGGACCTGGATGATGATCCCTTTATATTAACTATTATGTAATCCTGAAACCCAAACATACATCTTGGTATTTTTTAGACCTTATAATAATAGGATTTCCATACGTAGTACCTATAGTATAGATATTTAACCTTATCCAATTTGGAATACCACACATACTTATTGGGATCCTGATATTGGGACTTGATGTCTTGGGATTACAAGAGGTGATACCTAGAATACAGGTTTTGAGCCATGTTTTTTATGAATATCCATAAATACTTGTTGTGGTTATACTTATGAGATTTAATGATTGAATGATATTTCATTGGATGTCCTTTTTGACACTGGGAAACCACTCTGTTCAGGGATAATGAGGTAGGTGGATGAGATTTTTTAGAACCCCTATTATACTTAGTCTTTCATGGAATGTATTGTACTCTATCATTCTATGGTATTCCAATTTGTTTTGGGTTGGAACATTTGCCTCAAATAGTAGGATAGTTATTTGATATCTGAGGATGGACTCGATATGCACATCTAATGCCTAGGTTAATCATTGGGTTCAATGTACAAATTATTATAATATCATCTAGACATGTTTTGGATGAGTATGTTGATCCATTTATTTAATGATTCATTATTGTTATACCTAAGCAAGAGATTATTCCATACATATCTCTTAATGGTCACCCCCATAGAAATTATCTGATTTTTAATGCCATGATTTCCTATGGGATGGGACATAAGAATTAGATATCAAACTAAATTAAATGTGGAGTGAGTAATATGACATATATCTCAAAACCTCAATTATAGTTTGTCTTCTTGAACCCTAAAATTTATCTGCATAGTTATTGGAGATGATTATGGGTGAACCACGGGCAAGAACATGTATCCTCTTGAGGTGATATAGATTTTTTTATGTTATATTGATTCTGGAAAAAGTAGGTATTTTCAATCAATATTACATACATAAGGATCAACTTAATGATACATGTATTTATTAGTATGAAATCTATCTCAGAACTCTAGACAAAGGATTTCCAAAATACTAGATGTCAGATCCTTGGATCGATTGTGGTTGGAGTTTTACATCATGATGTTGTTAATGGAAACCCCATTATTATTCCTCTGGTCAACTCTATTTTCCTGTATATATTTATGGGTATATATATACATTTCATGATATATTTCCATGGATCTTTTATAATTGGTATAAGAAAATTGGGTCGATAGGGATTACATACCCAAATATCAAACATGTTCCCATTTATACTATTTCTTTCTTTATTATTATAGTTGTTCATGTCTTGGCTGCTAATATTTCATGAGAAATCAATTATGATAGAAGATTAAAAAATTCATCATTTGGGTGACATAATAAGATTATTTTAACCCATGTATGTGTACATTTTTGTGCGTTCCGACCGTATGTTTTCTTTTTTATTATGATCACATATTCCATGATGGATATAGTTGAGGCTTTGGGATGCATGATCAAGTAGAGATTCTCATGTGGATTTCCTATGATTAGGATTGAGCAGCTCGATAGTGTCTTGGAGACTTGGTATGTGGTCTCAATCAGAGTTAGTTGGTATTCCTTATACTTTAATTTGAATTTATTTTATGTACTCCTATACATGTAATAGAAAGAGTAGGAGATAAGTTCTATATACATGAAATGGAAATTAAATATTTTATATAATTTCATTTATTATTATAGAATTCTTCGATTTCAGTTTATTTTCTACTTTTGTGATCTATTATTTTACTATTTGGGACAATATCTAGTTTTTTATGGTTATGGTTATGATGATATAAGGGAAGATTCTACCCACCATCACAATCTAAGACCTCACTTCTAGTTGGTAGGCCCTGTTATATGGAAAGTTATGCTTGAGGACTTTTTATGAACTAGCATGAACCACTAGTTTAGTGGAATCCAAGAAGGAGTGTTACAAAAATCTATCTATGGTGTTTCATTCCATTTGTATAAATATTTGGTATATAATGGAAGTGAATTTTATGAATTTAATAAAACTAGTGATGGATATCATACCGGTTCATTTAAAATACTTACTCTAGTTAGAATCCTTAGTTACCATGGATATGGGATTTACATCTTGATATGTGATGTTATAGTTGTATATGATTTTCTATTTGATAGTCACACATGTTGTTTGTAGATTATGATTTATAATGGATTTATTTCACTTGGACATTGGAAAGAGGCCAATGATTTATTTTGACTAAGAAAAGTAAATTGGTGTATCATGAATCATATTTGGTATGAAGGATTCAGATGTTATAGTTCTTCTAGTGTGTGATTTTACAAACAATAAAGGTGAATTATTTAAAGTCTCAAAAAACCCAAAATGGGGTTTTCCATTAAATTATAATTTTTTGAATTATAATCATTTGGGATAACATTCATAAATATTTTCATTTAATGGCAGGCTCTGTGGATCAATAATGAGGAGCTTTTTGTGTGTATGATGATGAATGAGAGGTGGAGTGACTATAGTAGGTTGATTGGGAACATGAATAACCTATATTGTACCCCTATTTATGTGTTTATTTCTTAGTTTGATTATTTAATTTTTTAGTAATAACATATATATTGTTTTCTTATATAGCATGAAATGAAATTATACTTAACTAACCTTCATTTGAGGTTATTTAGTCAGATCGTTGAGTAAGACACTGATAAGTACATGGATATTTATCATGAACTTGAACATGAGTGGGAATTATGGTACATGGATTCATAGTATGTGTCATTTTAACATCCCTTCCAGAATAAATCATTACTCCCGATGAGTATTTCTTTTTTATAAGGATCATATAGGATCAATCCCTTGTAAGCATTGTTGACTATTTTCACCATCATAAGTCCATGTTATAATTACCTTAGAGTGGTTTGATATTTTTTCAATGTGGTTAAACATGAATATCTTATTATGAGACATGATTAATAGGGCTATGTAAAAAACCAAGAGAAATATATACGTGACTTTGAACTTTGTAGGTCTATCTTCAGTTTGATCAAGGGGAACTTGTGAGAGAGGTTGGTCTGGGTTTATTAATGAAGATTTAGGGAGGGATCTAGTTTATAAACTTATTTTGAGATTTATTCATGGAAGGTTCTAGAGTTTTTTTAACATATTTATGATTTTTATTTTGTACATTGTTGAATAAAATAAGGCTCTTGAGTATTAAGATGATCTTCAACAGGATAGACCATTTGGGTGCCTAAACTTATTAACTAATGTTTCCACATTTGATAATGTAGTGAAATAATGGGTGGATTTTCCTGAATGGAACCACCCTAAATGATGGATGGTCCTAGAACACATCATCTAATATGCATAGTGATCAATTTATAATAGATTTTCAATGGGATCATCTAGAAAAAATAAGGAATTTCTATCCGTTGTAGAGGATACATCAAGAATAAATTGGGTGTTGGGTTATAGTTGACTTATTTTTGGACTTGGACATACACTTTCAGGGAGACATGATATCAGTAATGGGTTAAACGATTTTTATCCTATTTGATGTGAGCATGGATCAGGGGATTTATACAATCCTATCAATTGAATATTAGTATTATTTTATTTAGTGATGAGTATACTCTATGCTAAAATAATCTCGAGTACATTGGGTGAGAATAATCTCTACCCTAATATATTATCTTTTAAATTTCATTACTATTTTGATTAAGGAACCTACTGAGGTTATAACTGATGAGTATTATAAGGTAATACATATGGGGTGAAGTACACCATTGGAAATTTGAGGAAGGTCACCCTTATTTGGAGCTTAATTTCAGCATTTTCCATGGGGCATTAAGCTCAGATATAGGTTATGAGATGAAGATAAGTGTGTTCCAATTGGTAGGGGAACCAAATTAGTCATAGATAAAAATCATAATTGATGAAATATTTGTAGATATGTGATAATTTTTATTGGGATATAATGATTGTGTAGTTGTGTATATTATCAAGATGAGATGATGGATGCTAGATTTATCACTATGAATTCATGGAGTAAAAAGGATTATGGTGGAGAGACATTAATGGTCCATGTTTTTACATACTATGAATTTGAGAAGAAATTTGAATTTTTCATTCAAATGATTATCAGGATTAATATGAAAATTTTCTTCTAGAAGATGTCTTTTGATAATTTTTTTGAACAATTATTTGTCCCTTAGTTTGGTGTTTATCATAGGAAAGGATTTCAGAGGATCTTTTAACCCATTTTAATTTATATGGAGTAATTAATATTTAATATATATTTGATTAAATATTAAAATTTTCAAAAACATTGATTCTTCTATATCTTTTTAATAGAGTATAAAATTGAAATTCCATCTTTACCTTTTTGTTCAGGATGGAGTGTTTTTTCTAGGAAGGGCATAAACTCATGTTGGGTGTCGGGTTTCGGGTTGAACCCTATTTTATTTTGGTTTTCATTTGTCCCTCTAAATGATATTTTTATGTATCAAACCTATTGTATTACTCCTTCATGTTTCCCAAACAGAAAGGGATATGGATAGATAGAGAGTGGGTGAAGAAGATAGGCACTATAGCAGAGCACTTGAGAAGCATGGCTATTGTGCGGTAGCTATAGACCATCGATATGGGTGAATATTTAGCAGGTTCCACCCAAAGGTAGGTTGTTTTTAAGTTATTTAAAATATACCCATAGATTTACCACTTTTTAGTATTAATCCCATTTATTACTAAATATGACCCCTTGTGGGATAGTATATAACTTATGTACAGAAAACGGGGTGTTTTGGAAGACTTGAGTCGTTTCCCATTCAGAAATATTGATCACACGACATGTAGTTATCCAAAAAAATTCAGGTATTCTTATTATTCAAGAAGTAATACATTTTTTAATGTACATTCCATATATATGGTATACACACCATGTCATGGGACTCGACTATGTAGCTGAGTTCCCATCAAGACAGCCCTTGTAGGGGCACAAGGTCATGTAGATTATGTGGTAGGACCTTGTGTGGGTCTCATGACATGTAGAGGTATAAGAGAAAAAAATACATGTCTAGGTCATTTGGGATACATGTGATGATAAACTATGTAGGGTATACACCAGGTACAAGACTCACACACTATGTTCTTGTGTTCTACCCAACTAGTCATGTTTGAGCACACACAAAGGTGGAGCATTGAGGGTACACACAATGTACCAAGGTACACATACCATGTATTCTCTATTGAAAATCCATATGAGGTATTTTAATATATTTACAACTATAGATGGATCTCAATGATGTGAAAAAAAATAACCTGTCAAGATAGATAGCCCATGGATCATCTTAGATCAAAGTGTCTCACAATTAGGAGATAAATGTATTTTATTAACAGAGTATGAACCTCTCTATTTAGTAAAAAGACATATATTCATCATAGTATTACATAAATCAACTCAAAATTATCAACATTAGGATCTATATGAAAATATAATCAAAATTTACTTCTCATGTGTCAAATTCTCACTTGAATGATACTTCCTTTTGGTCTAGGAGAGTCCATGAGAATAGTTATTTCTAAGCATTACCTATAGGATGCCTCATGTTAAGTTTTTATCTAGAGGATACAATATATAATGACTCTCTCTTAATATAGTTACTGAGGGTAACATGTGGGAGCATTCACATATATTTTTACTTAGGGAATCCCTTGTTGGATCACTATACATATTTTCTCTTTCAGAGGATCCCATATTGGTTGCCTCTATGTACCTACACTATTATTGGGGGTCCGATGTAGGATACCCTTTCATATGCCTCATTCCAAGGATATTATGTGGGATTCCTATATTTAAATATAGTCAAGGTTCACATGTAGTATTCCTCTATTTACATTCACAATTGGGTATCCATAGTAGGATTCATTCACTTATGTGTAGACCTCAAGGATTACAAGTAAGATGCCTCTACAGTTTTTTTACAAAAGGGACCCAATGGGTTCCCTAATATTTTATTAAAAATGTGATAGTTTGTTATCAGATTTAGTAGTGATGATTGTAGGTGTTATATTATAACATTTCATGAACATGTAAGCCAAATTTCTATAGAGATAGTGGTGGATTTAAAAACTTCTTCCACCCTCACACTTTATTTGTGCATTCACATGGTTACTAATAATGAAACTATGATAGCTAGAGGTAATTATTGGTTTATGGATAATATTACTAATGATATGTGAGATTTTATTATTGGGATCCTTATACATTCTTCCTAGGACCAGGATTATGATCCCTTTCTTCTATTTATGATTTTTCATGAATCCCAGACGTACTTCCTAGGATCTGGCTATTGAGACTTAATGTTTTAGGATTTTAAGATGTACTACATGGAATCCATATATTAAGAATTATTATATTGGGATTTTCAAACATACTACCATGGATTTCACTTTTGATCTTTTTTGTCTAGGGATTTGCAGACGTTCTACCTAGAAAATGGATTTTTAGATTTTTTTTGGATTTCAAAATGTTCTTCCTAAGATCCACCTTTTGTGCTTACTTTATTGAATGTTACTATTAATATAAGTCACATTATTTCCATGGATGATCCCAATTACAGGATATATAGTTATAATGCTGAGAGTGTCTTAGAACCCTCTTATATAGGGTTTCTCTGGGAATGGCTAGTGTAGTAGCATTCTATGGTATTCCAATGGATTCCAGGTGGGCATATTTATACCATGAAGTATGATGTAGATGAGCTCCTTGACTATAGAGATTATATTCTCATATAATCCCTAGTATAATCCCATGGAATGGTGGAAACCAATTATATTATCACCCAAAATTTATGGGGATGAGGATATTGAGCCATCAATTGAATGGTGACATGTTGTTCTATTAGCTTGAGGGAGTATTACATACATATCACATAAGGGTCTCCCCCCTTAAAGATTATCCATTTTTCAATGTCTAGACATAATATGGATTGGTACCTAAGAATCAGACATTAGACTGGATTAAACATGGATTTAGTAGTATAACATCTAGTTCAATGGAACATTTTCATAATGTCTAGTTCATACATAGAATCCTTAAATTATGTTATTAGAGTCATGTATGAGTGAAATTAGGGTTAGTAAATATTTCAATCTATGGAGACGTATATTTCATAGAGTCATTATAATGTTGGAAAAATTATGTTTTATCTATTGGGATTATAGACCCAATGATATACTTAATGATACAGGTCAAGTGTAGTATGAAATCTGGATCGTATGATAGAATGTGGATGAATTTTTTTTATGATATTGTTTGTGTGAACCTTAGTATGATGTATTGGGTCAATGTTGTTGTCGTATATATATATATATATATATGTATATATATATATGTATATGTATACATATATATATATATGATGAAATATGACCAAGTACTTTTCATCTTATGTAGGTGAAAATATGGTTGACAGGAATTATAGACCCATTGATCAATTGAATTTATGTTTATATTATTTATTTATTTACTATTACAGTTCTATATATGCTATGATATGCATATTTAATGGTCATGAACTCATGAAAATAGATTTATAGGTTCATTGTATGGGTGTCCAACTAAGATTATTTATCACACATGTATGTGTACCTCAATGTGCGTGAGAAAATTATGTGTACATTTTTGGCATATCACATATTTCATGGTGGATAGGGATGTGGTCTTAGTTATGTGATCAAGTACAGAAACTCATGAGGATTTATTAAGATTGGATTGAATATTATTAGTAGTGTCTTTGATATTAGTAATGTGGTCTATCTCAATGTTAGATAGGGAACCATGTACTTTCATTTCATTTTCTTCTATGTACTCTTGTATATGTGATAGACCATGGGGTATATCTATACCATATCTAGGACACGGGCATTCCAAATTTTATATAATTCAATCTATTATTAAGGAGTGATTCTATTTCATTATATTTTCTACTATCATACTCTATTTATTTATATCAAGGGATGATATGTGGTGTTTTCAACAATTGTATACTCATATATGAGGGACTAGTCTCCCCAACTTCACCCCATAGGAAGTTTTTAATAGTTATTAGACTATAGAATAAGGAGAGGAATTTTTGAGGCATTATGGTGAATCTTATCAATGAACCAGTTTATTTTTATCTATGTCGGGATGTTATAGTCCATATATAATGGTGATAAAAGACAAATAAAATCACTTCATGGATATGGTAACCTATACATATGCATGAGTAATGTTTCAAATTCTCATTAGATCAAACAAATGAAAGTTAAAAAACAATTCAAAAATAATAAATCATAAGGATTCCATGATTATCACATATATTCATTAAAACAATCTTTATGTTCATCAATGTAAAGAGGAAATATAAAGATAATCACATCTCTTCCTGGGAGTGGTAGTCCACATTTTTCCACGAGCAATGTTATAGTTTTCCAAAGGAAGAGAAAGAGATAGAAAATAAATATACCATAAATATAGAAACATATAATTACAGTATATATGATAATTCATTCATATTATGATGGTTATATAAAAATTAGAGGATGTTAAAGAAGAATTCAACATTGAAAAGTTTCGTAAAAACATATACCTATTTATCAGTCATCTTCTGTTTAAAAGGGCCATAATGAGTTTTTGAGGGGTATTTTTCAATGAAACAACCTGAAGGTCATGGGTAAGAATGTTGGGAGAGTATTTTGGAAGATAATAGTCATGAAAAATTATCATGAAATGTAGAGAGTAGAGAATAGGTTTTTCCCTTTTATAAGTGAGGTGCACATCACACTTGTAATTATTCTAAGCATTAATATAATTTAAGATCACTTTTATTCAAAATATGATTAAAATGGATTAATATATAATATTTGGTGATTTAGGGTTGAAATAAATTCAATCTATATAACTTTTATTAGTTTATATTTTATTTTTACCTTTATCTCTTTAGTTTTATCCACCGTTAGCCCTATTAACTTTTACCACCGTAATAAATCTTTATCATCATTAGTATTACTTATGAAAAAATGTATTTAAAAAATTTACCAAATTTTAATATTATAATTTAAAACATATAAACTATTTTTTAAAATTATATTTCGATAATTTTCAAAAACTAATATGAAAAAATACCCCTAAAACAAGACAAAAACAATTTTTAGAAAAATTAATCATCAAAGAATGAAATAAAATTTATCTAATTAATTTCAAAGAAATAATCATTATATAAATTATTATTTAATTAAAATTAAAAATAAAAATAAAAATACAGTAAAATACTTTACTAGTAGTTATTAATTTAATTTATTATAAAAAAACAATTCATGCATAAAAGATGTTTTCTCATAAAAACATGTATATTTTAACTTGAAATGATTTTATTTTCATTTATTACCTATTTATTTCCAATACACTATTTTTTAATTGTGAAAACAATAAATTATCCTAAATTTAATAAAATAAATTAATTATTAAATAAAAAAATGTCCAATAATATACTCACGAAAAAAAATTTCAACACTATTCTTCAGGATCAACAATATTTCCATATTTAATTAGAAATTATTTTCGATAATTATATTTTCTTTAAATACTATATTTGGTTTATTTTATAATGTCTAATAATTATTCATATAGAATCGTTTTTAGGAATCCTAATATATTAGACACATTGAATTTATTAAATGTATATTTATTCTAAAATATGTGGGTGCTGCATTTTTTATGCCTTGGAATAGTGTGAATTGTAATAATGTTATAGAGAAAAATTAAACATTTTTTAACCTTGAGATGACCCGATATGGGAGAGTGAATGATGATGTAAGCTTTTTCTTTTTAAAAAAAAATTATAATATCCCCATGTTAGTATGATCTTTTAAAACATACCTGAATAAATGAATATCTTCCAAACACAATAAGAAAAAATAAATAACAAAATAACGTCATTTGACTTGGTTCACTAAAAAGGGGTTGTCCATATAGAATATTCTAAAGATGTGTTTTTCATAGTCTAATCAACAAATGAAAAAATGAATTTGGATGAATGT
The DNA here is from genome assembly GCA_963277665.1 of Viscum album. Classification (NCBI taxonomy): domain Eukaryota; kingdom Viridiplantae; phylum Streptophyta; class Magnoliopsida; order Santalales; family Viscaceae; genus Viscum; species Viscum album. The sequence goes on along the minus strand of OY728147.1, from coordinate 1,024,116,007 downwards.
AATTTATTTTGTCCATTTTCACTCCAGGATAGGGTCACATCATTTTTAATGAGTTTAGTTAAAACACAATACCACACTCCGATCGATTCTATCGACTCCACATTATGCACTTATATAGATGTGGTCTTACATAATTAGTTGACTTTATTATATCAATAATGCTTTCTTGATATTAAGATTTGATTTACATCATTACAACCCCAATTTGATGATCCAATACACACCATCACCATTAGAAAAAACAAGAATGTGATATTAATAAGAGGAACTCTACAAAATTGTTTCATGAGAAGTAACCATACAGAACGTAGTTCAATACATTCTCATAATCACATACAAAACATTTCAATTCATAGAAAATAAATTGTACATTTCAGATCCCCTCATGAGGTACCTTAACCCACAACCTATTGAACCTAAAAGTCTATGCACCATGCTTTATGAACAAATCACTATAAACTACCATGTTGAGACTATACTATACCCTATGTATTACACAATCCAAGGAAGCATTGTGTACTCCAATTCATGATATTTAATTAATCAACTAACTTCTTCTATTTTCTCCAAAATCACTTGATCTCTATTTTACATATGATGGATTCTTAATTAAATGGTTATTAAGGTATTAATTAGACATATCATTGGGATACATTCTAACCCATAGAATTATTATTCAAACCCTATGAAAAAACACTTTGTAAAGCTCAATCATTTTTATGGATTTATTAACCATGTACTCCCACCATGTACTTATATCTTTATTTAATGGTCAATCAATAATGATGCATTATAAAATTGTGTACTCGACTACCTGGGCCCTATTCATACTTTCCTAGCCACACACCCAACTTTATAGAGAATTTTCTTACTATGTAAGAATGCTTATATTAAAATACTTATTCATTTTGTAAATTAGAAATTTGAAATTCTGTAACTGTATTTATAAATGACATAGATGAATACAAGATGATAATTATGTCACCTATAAAACATAACACAACTTCACCAAAACCTCTATATTTTTTGGGGGCATATTTTTGAAAACATAGGAAAAAAATTCCATTACATAAACTAACTCAAATACTCCATCAATATTACATTATATATAAACCATAATTAAAATTTTGCAACCTCAATGAATCTTCTAAGAAAAATATTTTCAAAAAATAGGATCACCATAAAAATAAATTCTATATCACCATAGTTCCAACACATGTATGGGAAGTTTGTAAAATAAACAGATACTCTAAAAGGAACATTGAATTATGGTATATTGTATAGAATCTGTAAATTAATGAATTTATATTTGTACACAGTTTCTTACTAAATGGGATACTATGATGAAATAAATCAACATCAAGAGGTATATTTTAATTTTGGATAATTCTTGTGAGATTTCACTGGATGAATCATTTTTTAACATTGAACGCTATATTAGCTATGTATATGGCTGATAAAAATTCATGAAGAATATCAAAAATTATAAAATCATTCTATACCCTATATAAATAATATCCATACATCATAATAAATATAAAAAACATAAACTACTTTTAATATTGGAACGATGTATTATATGAGTTGATATCCTAGATATATGTTGGGAATATTTTTTCTATGTTATTGATTTATTGCTATAGTCACTAGAATATGTGGAACAATTTTATCTAAAGTAAGTCTGTCACTATAATTTTAGGGTCATAGGGACTATGGAAGGTGACTGTGAAAAATTAATAAACACATTAAAAATGATATATTACTCAATACACCCAATTTCATCCCCCATTTAAAAAACAACGTAGGAGATAAATTAATTTGATGATTTTAGATGGATTTTAGATCTTTCTTATCCACTACAAGTAGATTTCATACATTAATACAAGGATTTTTTTTGATTCAAGGTGAGTTATCTTCTATATATTTTCCCTTTCTTGAAGCACTAATCATAGGGACTTAGTGAAACAATGAAAAGTGATGTTAATAAATTATACATTTTTCATAGAAAAGAGTTAAAATTATTTAAAGAGGAGGGAACCTAAGTTTTAGGGGGTATTTTTTATTTTTTATTTGGTTGAGGTAGTTGGGTTTTATCAGACATTTTTGTTTTGCACTTTCACATGATCTTTAATGTTTGAGTATGAGAAAATTATATTATAGGATGATTTTGTTTTTAATTTTTTGTGTTTTTTAATTTATAATTTGGGATTTCTGAATTTAAAATTGGGAAAATAATATAAGTTGATTCATAAGTGCGTGTGAGGTTTTTAAAAAATTGTAAAATTTACTACTGTGAGTAGAAATAGTGATATCAACTGATTTTTTTATTTATTGTGAATTATTATATAAAATTTATGGAATCTGGATTGTTAATATTTTTGGAATTCATATTATTTCTGGTAAATCATTGTGTTTTATGTATTATGTATTATGTTTTATGGTTAATGTTAATTTTTTTTTAATTCAGTTAAAAGATTGATGATATTATTTTGGGTGATTTGAATGTATTATTGTATATTATTTACTGTCAATCGATCTCCATGAGATTGATTTCATTGTGTAGTTAATAAATTGAGTTTCACATGATTGAGTTTTACTGGATTATATATTGGTTTTCAACTTTCGTGATGTTGTATTAAATTGTACATTGAGGTTGACATATGTAATTAATATATTTGATTTTTTTGTGGTTTTAGGCATTTGTTTTCTAAACTCCCACTTGTGTGGGGTTCCCATTCCATTAATGGTAAAGTGATATGGTGGAAAAACCCAACTTGGGAGTGATGACCTTAATAGTAGTGACAGGTTGATGGTTACGGGTATATAGTCTAATAACAAGTTGGTGGTCCATGTTTTTGGATATTACTTAATTTTTAAAGGTTCTTATTGGTTTTGGTTGTTTACATGGAAGAGTTTTTTTATTTCAATTTAAGTATTTTTATGATTTATTGGAATAAATTTTATAGTTATTGTATGATTTTTATTTAGGGTTATCAATGATATATTTTTTGTTGATATATTATTGATTATAAATTTTCTTTTATATTTATATTTTAATTTGTCATGTTTTATTAAATTAAATTTTATAATTTTTATATTGACATAGTTTTTCTTCTTAGAGATCATTGGTAAAATAATGATGGGCCATGTACTCACCCCCCAACATGGTCATCTCTATGCATATTCAAATGATATTATTTAAGATTCATGTTATGTAATTTTTCTTTCATAGATGTAATAGATAGATTGTGGTGGTGTTCTGATAGATATTAGTGGTTGATGGGCCATTCAATCTATAATGTAAAGATGGCTATTAACAATACATATACATGTTTTTGGGAGGTAGTTTTATTTTTTCATTACACACATATTTTATTTATTTATTATAATTGTATGAGTAATAATCAATTCATGAATCTATGATTTTTTGAAAGTATATGGATAGTGTTGGTGTTTGGTTATTAAAACATCCACTACAATTTTTATTATATAGTTTATATTTAATTTTGATCTATTATTGATTTTTTATATATCCAATGGTTGAATAAAAATTGTATTCACCTATGGGTTGGTTTTGAGTAGTTGGTTTGAGTTATAATATTAAATACGGTATTAGTTGGGTTTAGTCATGGTCTAGTTTTCATAGATAATGGGGAACATATACATTTATTGTGGTTTAGGAATATGGATATGTAATAGGACATGTGAGGTATGGTTAGAGTATAAACAATTGGATTAATAATGAAGCATATCTAGTAGAAATATATCTTTGGGTGGTTGAGTGTTAATTTTTGGACAATGTTTTTTTATTACGGATGGAATGTAAATGGGTATGATTTTCATTTCATATAACTGGTTTATTGAAAATTTATGGTTTCAAAGGAAAATTGAGAATGGGTTGTATCATTATATATTAGTAGAAATTAATGATTTTAATAAATATATATAATGGTACATAATGTATTAAACCATAACCCCATTTTAATTCTTTATCATTCTATACACTATTTAGTGTGTTGTTAGATTACAATATTTGGGAACTTACTATGGATATGAGGTACCAATTGATTTTCTATTCAAGTGTTTTATGTGTGTGGAGATGAGTTTTTGGAATTGGAAATTGAGGAATGTTCATCGATTGTATAATTATTTTGGGGTTTTGTGGATAAAGAGTAAAAATTTCAAAGTTTATATGTATAGTGAATATGCCCTCTAGTTGGACAAAAGGATTTTGTGGATTTTGTTTCACATGTGTAATTAATTTTTGAGTTTTGGTGGATGAGTGGAATAAAAAACCACTTCGTAAAATTATTGCGTGAATGTGAGTTTCATTCTTGGATTTTTTTAGTTTTTATGAACAAATCTAGATTTCTTGGAGGAGCGGTTGGTAAGGATAAAATTTTAGTTGGATGTTTGGGATGGTGGATTTTTTTTTGATTAATTTAGTAATATTTATATACAAATAAATTCATGACATAGTGAAAAAATATTGAGTGAATTTCATTTTGGGTTGGATTTAATGTTTTGTCATTCATTTGATTGTGGTGTTCTGGTGGTTATGGTAAGTAAGAGAATGTTGATCATTCATGATGTGATGAATTCTAGTTTTACATTGAAATTATTGAGAGTGTGTAGTTCATGGGTTTTGTCAATTATATGGAAATATTTTGTGCCTACACATTCAAATTAAATTACTTATGGATAGATTAAGAATAACCAGGGTATTTTTCATACCCTGTTTGTTTCGTGATGTTTAGATAAAGTGTCTTGTGTGTCATTTTTCAATGTTGAAAAATGTTTTAGGAGTGTAATTTTAGGGTTTTGGAATGGGATTTAATGGAGATAATGGGTTTTAATTATCTTGGAGTGCAGTAAACTGTGGTTTGTATGTATTGTTATGTGTGTTATCACACATTTGTCTTAGAGGTTCATTGATTTTGGGCTTGTAATGAAAGATTTATTGTAGAATAGAGTACCATATAATGATGAGGGTTGATTTTGAAAAAGGGTTCCTAGATATTCTCCAAAGTGAATTTTGAAAGTACCATTAGATCCATATTGGGTTGTTCACTGAAGAGACAAAATTTTGTGTTAATCAGAGTCTTGGATATAAATTGGGGGAAGTTTTTCTTGGTCATAGTGAGATTTTCATAATCCCATCATGGCCTTGAGGACCCTAAACACCCATTTTGGGGTAGTAAGGAATGCATGGTCGATACATACTCCAATAAATCCTATAATATGACCATGATTTTTTTAAAAATATATATCATTTTTTAACATTATGAACCTCCTTTATTGGTATACTTCTACCCGAACTCCAGAGAGGGGAATTTTGGATGATATACAAGGGATTTGGGAAAATTTCTCTCTTCTAAAGTATATTTCATCCATAATTGGTTAGAAAACCCTTGGATTCAAGTTGATTTATCCTCATGTTCTTCTCCAATTTTTATCTCATCTCCCCTAGACAACTTATTTATTGAGGTTTGTTGAAATTTTTTGAATGTGTTTTGAGAAATTAGGAATATTTTAATACCCTTACTCAACTCAACACATAAATGTTTGATCGAAGTGAATTTGAGCCCTCAGATGCGCCACCCCATAAGTTAGAAGCTATAAACTAGGAATGAGGGTCTAAGGTTTTACCGTGTGAATAATATAACCTCATATCAGATTAACAGGTTTGAAAAAATGACTAAATATCGTCAATGAAAATAATTATAGCATAAGTAACAAAAACACCATGTTATATAAAATTAATTATTTATAATAAAATTACTCATCTAATCTGATCTCCCATTATCCAATCACCAATAAAAAATAAATCAAAATAAATAAAATAAAATTCGGATGTACTAGTGCGACCCTAATATTTCAAACATAAATATAACATCATATTTGATAAATATTAAATAAATATCACTTAAATATAGGCCCTAGGGCCCTAACGTGTAAATTTATTTTGGATACTAGATACATAATCGTATTATTTAATATAATATCATCAATATCTCTGACTATGTTCTTCTCTCATGGTAATCTTCTTAAATATACTCAACTAAAAACATTTATTCATAACCTAGTTATAAGAATCATAATAGACTGTGAGATTATATTTTTAATAAGGTTAAATATTAGATATGACTATTAATAATCATAAGTGAGCATAAATAAGAATAAGGTTATACAAAAATGATCATAATATAGAAAATTCATAACCAGTAATATAATGAACATTTATCATAAATCATGGAATAATCATTATTCATAATAAAATATATAAGTCCAAAGTGTGAAGAGTAATTAATAATAAATAGAAATTCATGAAAATAGATCATAATCATAATACATATGTTTTCGGCTTACACAATAGCATATAAAATCATTTTCATAGTCAAGAATCTCTACTAATGATTTCATAGTGGATTCAATTCACTGCTTATTTTATAATTTACATTATCGTGTTTCAATCCCTATACTATCAAAGAAGATAGTTTCCCATAATATAGTAGGTTCAATCCCCATTCCATTCTTTATTTTCTCATGTGGTTTCCATATTTAAAAAATTCAAAGTAGTTATATATAATTTCTTGCCCACCTTTCTTATAATAGAGATCATATATATGTGTGTGTGTATCTGTGTGTGTGTGTTTGTGTTTAACATGATCAAAATATTTTCATCATGTCATCATATCATAACCCTGGGAAATGAAATTAGTTTTATAAAAATTTATTAATTTCACCATGACTTAACCATTGTAAATGAAAATGGTTTCATAAAGGTTTCAACATTAATTAATTAAGCCATGGTAAAGAAATGTGTTTCATTTGAATCATCTTGAAATCATCATTATCATAATCCATCAAAATATAGAATTTGGATATTATTATAAGATAATATACCCTATAAAGAATAATTTTTTATTGAAGTTTGCATAGAAGAAAAATACCTTTAAAATATTATTTGACCCTTTCTTTTTAAACATAATAAACTAACCTTTTATTTTGATAATTTATGTTAAAAAATTAACTATAATACGAATAATATTATTTTACATGTAAATAATAAATGAAACTTCTAATAGAATATTTAAAAAAATTTTTGACCATGATTGATGTAAAAAAAATTCATGTCATATATATTAAAAAACCATAACTCTCACACGTTTGTGAGAAGTCAAAATTGAATTTTCTAGAAAAAAAATTTAATAAAATGTTTCATTTTAAAAAAAAATAAATAAATCAAACTTTCGTGATAATGAGACTTTTTATAAATTTTTATGTATATCGATGAACATTCATAAAATAATTTTGAAACATCTTTTCATGAAGGAAAACATTTTTCTAAAAAAGATTAAATTAGGTTGATTATTCTTTAGAAAAAATTTTCCTAATAATTTTCTGAAAAAGAAGGTAAAATGGTACTAATACATAAAAACTATATAAATAACCCAAGTAAAAGATTATATATTTTTTTATATGATAATATCCATATCATTTACCTGAATGAATGTTTAGCATAGACACTCCTATAATGAAATGAGATTCTATTATAGACCTAGTACCTCATTGGCAACATTTGGATCATAATACACTTGAAAGAAATAACATTAAAATAATCTTTAAAAATAATAAATGTAAATGTATTTGAGATATATCATATCAATGTGCCATTATTTTATACACATGAAAAAAGTGGTAAACATGACATATGTCTCATGGAAATAGGTGACATTGGCAACTAGTACTGCTTTGGTAAATTTCGAATCAAAACACCTTGGATAAAATATTTTTCATTATAAATTTGAATAACATGAATTTATAAGGATCCATGATATAAAATATTAACATGTAAGTATATTATTCACATAAATATAAGTAGGTCCACAACACCAAGCATGTGTCAATTAAACAATATGGGATGAAGAACCCTTACCTCATTTTCCATCTTCCTTCATAAATTTTCAAATATATTGTTTAACAAATATTAATAAATATATTATATAACCATCTTAAAACATATATTACCATTTATCATTATTTTATAATGTCTATTTATCATTTTTTTATCAATATCTTTATTAAAATGAATAGTCGGGTAAAAAAAAGTCCATTTTTCATCATGCTTTTATTTGATAGTGTTGGTACATCACCTTGTTCCTAGCTTCTTCATTAAAAATTACAAAATAATGAAATTTGTATCATATTTATTCATTATATATAATTTATATTCATTGATATAAATAATAGATGAAAAATTAATTACATCACTTTGTAGAGATGGTAATGTGTACGCACACATGACTGTTGTTTTCACTATTTGATTAAATTAATGAAATAGGGGTAAATTATAATTTATCTATTCATAATAATTAATATTTAATTAATATACTATATATCCATTATATATATATTTATTACTTTCAATGTAAAAAAAATGGAATATCCATCACATCACTTATTAGAGGTGGTTGTGGACACGTACGGATGAAAAATGAAATCATTTTCCAATAGAATGAAAGGAAAAAATTTAGATAAGATCATATATTTAAAGTAGAATTGTTATATCTAAAATATCAAATAAAAACATGGAATCCAAAATAATAACCAATAACTAAATAAGGTGATGTAAAATGAATAATATTTATATATAGAGGTAGTTATCCACACATACAAAAGAGTGATACTTTCTTCACCCAATTGACGGAATGGTGGTGGATAGAGGTTACAAAACCATCATAATAAAATCATTGTATAAATATGACAATTCTATTATTTTATTTGAATTATTATTTTATAAATAATAGATTTAAAATAATAAGTAAAATGAATGAGATAGGTTAAAACAATTTCCTCATTTGGATCTCCTCTCATGGACCCTAAGGATAGTCTTTTGTGGAGAAAAAAGTCACAGGAACTTATCAAAGTACATTTCAAAGTTTTTTAGGGTTAGGTAATGAAAATATTCTTTTTTTAGTGTGATGAAATGAGGATATGTGGTGTCCTTTTATAGTGAAGGAATATAGAAACATAGAATTACATAAATAATATGAATATAAAAAATTATTTTTCATTTTCAAGTGGAACTAAATGTATAATTTTTTGAATATAATATTTGTTATGGTTGAAATTACTTTAATTAATAAAAATTTTAACTGGTTTTTGGGTCATTTTAAACTTTTTTTTGGTTTAACCCCTTCATTATCCCATTTTAACCATAATAGTAGTAACCACAAGTTTCATATTAAGGGGTTAAAAAATTGCTTCTATGATAAAAATTAGATAAAAAGTGTCAATGGAATAAATTTAAAACCATATCCAATCCTTATTTCACACATTTTATATTTTTTATTATTATTTTAGTCCTTTAAAAAAATATTATTTCACATTAAATAAATTTAAACACAATTTATGAAATTTTCATATTGTTTGAATATAATGACTAAATGATTGAGTTAGATTTAATTTATAAAATATTAATAAAATAATAAAATGTTATATTTATATAAAAAATTATTGGTATATAATAATTCATACAAATTTTGTTACATTTATTAATTTTCAAATTTTTTTTATTTTACATGAAAAAACATGTTGTCAACGTTGGGTATGAATTTAAGGTAATTATTCTATCATTAAAAATTAAAATTAAATTTCCCTGTAAAAATTCATTCTTTTTTATCAATATAATTTTGGAAGGAAATTGACATTTTAATCCATGTGAATATATATTAGAGTTATTAAAATAAATAGAGTTATTTTTTTCATTCAATATTAAATTAATATAATATTAATAACAATATAAAAGGCTAGTGACATCAAAATTTATTATAATAAATTCTATAATGGATATGGTAAAATTACCCAGAAAAATAAAAAAGTTATATTTTGGGTCAATTATTAGACCCTACCTCATATCCTTAGACTAGTTTAACATGTTTTGCCCTCACCGAGGTGACATATATTTTCCACGATTACTATACATAATGGAAAAAAATAAAAGCGACAAATTAGAAAAAAATTGAGATTTCAGATATTAAATAGGGAATACATGTTCAATTATTTAATTTTGTGATGATCAATAAATATAATTTAATTTAAATTCATAATGACTAATAAAAATTGATTTTTGAAAAATGTATTTTAATCTTGAAAAATAAACTTATTCCAAAATCAAGAATAATGTTGTCTATAATGTAATTTATTATATTAAATCTAATTAAATTCAAATTAGGTTCTATTAATATAAAATTTAAAATCTAATGGGTCTTTCAAATTTTTGGTTTAATTAAATGATATGAGAGTTTTATAATAATCACAATTTTCAATATTTACAAAAAATATATTTTTTGTAAAAAAAACATAAAAACACTTTAATATAAAATGGGAATGATGATATAAACATTTTAATTTAAATAATAAAATAAAATTTCAAAATATTATATAAATTGATTGTAATTTATTGGGAAGAAATGTTATAAAAACAATTTTTGAAAAAAAACATATTTTTGTGAAGCATAAAATGTCACTGTTAAGAATTGAGTACTTTTTATTGTCTATCAATAATTAAATTTGATTTGATTTAAATAATTAAATTTATAATACATAATGTGGATAATATTAAAAATAATTTTTAATATATATACTATGTTGTAATATTTCATTCTTTGTTTAAAGCTCGGTGTTGCATGTAAATCAAGCTATCAAATAAATGAATTTTTTTAATGTGAAAATGTTTCTAAAATATTTGGTGTTAGATTATAACCATTTTAAAAATTTATCCCTCACAATTTTATTTATAACTTATTATAATTATTGTATCATAAAAAGGTAATAAAATAAAATATTGATTTTATCATGATAACCAATTTATATGTCACTACTAGGAAACCTATTATTTCTTAATTAATTATTTCAAGAACTCAGTAGGAATTATTATAAAATATATGAGATTCCTAAAACTACATTAATAGTTGAGATATTCCTTAAACATAAAACTCAATAGATTTATCTTCCTTTTATTTTAGTTGAATAAATCATTTCCCCTTAATGGTGATTATACAATATAACATACTTACTTGATTTCTTTCCAAACAATAACCACAATTTGATAATTTTATTATGATTCATGTATATTTACATCCCATATTCATATATTATTCTATATTATAGATAACCAAGTTGAATTTTCCATGGACAAAGCACTAAAATTAACATTTAAAATATCACATGGTCCCCAAAATAATGAAAATTCAGTCAACCTAAATTTAGATATTTAACAAAAAAAATGATTTGCAGGAGTTATCCAATATGAAAAAATATTTATAAAACAATATCAAAAATATTCATAATGAAAACAAATGTTTAAATTAAATCATTACTTAAATAAATTACTTTAAAACTCTTAAAAATATTCTAGACCAAAATTGAAACCCAATTATAAGATTACTTTTATGACATATTCTTCTATGAAATACTTGAATACTAAGTCAAATAATATAAACCACCCAAATGGTAATATATCATAATTGTATCTAACACAATTAGATAATCTAAAAAACAATATAATAATTTATATAAATATTTTAGACCACCATAATTCCACTACAAAATCATATGTGCTTCTTAAAATTAATATACAAAAAATAAAAAATATAATCCATAAATCCAAAAGAAATGAAACTAAAAATAAAACAATTTAGTATCAAACAGATATTCAATAACATGGTCACCAATACTATTAAATTTAATTTATCAATATTAGTAAATCTTTATCATAACTAAACATTTTTTATTTAACAAGAATCACATATAATGTTTAAGTTCTACTGAATCACGTGTTTTCCAAAAACAATTCCATAACACTAAATTATTTCTCTGGTTTTAAATTACCTTAATTTTTTTTAAAATTAATAAATAACTTTTAATTTTGAATAATCCTCAGATGATCTATGATTCTTATAAACAAAATATCATTTATAAAACATGTTCACACCATATTTCAAAAATAAAAATATATATCTACTTTAATAATTATAATTCTACTATTTTATTAACATATTCCCTTACTTAGTCTAGGAGTTAACTATTAAATTTGGGAATTGTGTTAGATAATGTATTTATTTTCCACACATATGACATTGAAAAATAAATGTAATCTTAGGAGGAAATTTATTTTCCACAATGAAACTATTAATTTTCTTTGAAAAATAATTTCACTTTTTTGTTTCTCTTCCACTCCAAAAATATTTTACCATTCCTTTATTACATTTCAAAGAGTTCATATTTCTAAATTACTTACATATAATATTTTCAATGTTTTTTCCTCATTGTTATTCATAAAACTCAATTATTCTCTTATTTTGTTCATTCATAAACTCACCTATGTTCATGTTGTATTTTATATGTCAAGATAGATGGTAACTAATAACCACATGGTTTCATATTTTAACTCTTATTTAATTTCATTTATCATGATTAATATCATTACATAGTACATTAAATTCAATATAACAATGATTACTCATAGTTATATCCATTCAGTAAATCCAAAAATCATAGTGTGAATAATAGTAGTAACCATAATATATCATATAATAGAGAAAAATAAATCATTGGATGTTTAAATCATGACATATTATTTCAAATATTTTTAACCTTAAATATAATGTATGTTATTAATGGTCATAATCTATTCAAATGATTCATAATTTATTAAGAATAAAATTTTAATGAGCCTAATAATATTCCCCTTGAGTTTCTAAAAATGCTAAACATTTTTAGACCACTCACTGTGCACTTGTAAAGATTGAGTTAATACCATATCATCCACATTATGATTTATTACATAATTGTGCATATGTCTTCCAACCTAATAAAATTAAAATTAATATAACATGGACGTATTTTCTTGTAAAACACATAATCTATACATTACCAAAACATTACAATATTATCCCATTTGTAGAATAATCCATAGGTTTATCAATAATGATATTTGATCCAAATATTTGAAATATAATAAACCCTACTCAAAGACAAATGGAGGTGGAAAAATAATTTTATATACATATATACATATATTACATTATTTTACATGACTATTCATCAAATATAATAGCAATACATCACCAAGAACCATATTGATTTAGTGTCTTTAGAGGCTAGATACAAAAAAATCTTTTCCACGATATATATTCAATATATCCCCTAAATATTTTTTCACATATTAATGATCCTAGACATAACCAATATAGAAACATTATTCAAAACTTTTGGAATGGAAAAACAAGAATGGGTTTCCTGAAATGCTCTGTAATCATAAAAATAAGATTTATCAATTAATGATCATATGTGAGAATGAGACAGGAAAAATGGTATGAGAACATGATCGTAAACATATAAAAATCATACACTATCAGTTTAACATACTTATTCATAAATCATGGAGTAAAACATTGTCATAAAAACTAAACCACTCAACATTGTCTGGAATTATCAACAATCAATCATGATCAATGAGAACATATCATGTTAATAAGACATCAGATTGTAGAAAACAAATATGGATTGAAAATCATTCCATTAGTAATGTATCACTCTAAATTATATCATATTGGATTGGGTTCACTCCATATTGAATCATTTACATAGTCATGTTTCAATACGAAGATGATCATAGTGAACAAATCCCCTCACTTAGCGGTATTCACTCCCTATTCTAGTCCTTGTTAGACCATGGGATATCCATCTTTACCAAATTTATTTGAGGGATATATAATTTATGGACCACCAATATGAGAATGAAAAAGCATATATATGTGTTCGACAAGATTATAAAACATTCTTAATATAATGACATGAAATCCTATTTATAGAAAATTAGTTTCGTGAACATTTCATCAACGAAAAACCCATGGGAAAGATATGGGTTTTGTAAAGGTCCAACAATAACTTAATTAACCAATAATAATGAAGCATATTTTATAGAAACATCAATAAATAATGATCATTATTTTCCATGAAAAAAATAATAATTTGAATAATCACAAGATTATATGTAACACCCCAAGCTTCCATGGTACGTTTCTCTTTGAATAATACAGTAGCGTGTGTTGGACGCAACTTCAAGTTCTAACACGTCACAACCAATAAAACTAGCCATTATGAATATTAATACCCACTTTTTTAAATTTTTTAAATTTTATAAATTTTCTCTTTCAAAATGGACTTCATTTTTGGATTTGGAATATCAAACTTATCTTAGGGTGATTTTTTGGTATTTTTCTAAAAACAGTAAATTTTTTATGAATAGTGAAAAACACTATTTTATAGTTTAAAAATGAATTTTTATTTAAATAATTATTTATTTTATTTCAATTTATACATAATACCTATATAAGTTCAGTGTAATTCATTGGAGTCAGTTTATAATAATTTTAGATATATAAATTTTTTATTGAACTTTCACCGTCTTTTACCTATCTCCTAGGAGAATTTGCAAAATCACATTAAACATAATTTTACCTCTTCTGTGAGTGGAATTTAGAATATTAGAGAGATAAAATTAATATATATGAGTAAAATGTGGTTCAATATGATAAAAATAATTTATTTGATGAATAGTAACTTTTTACTTTTATTTACCACGGTTAAATGTGAATAGGGTAATTAACGGTAAAAATGATATTATTATTACCCGAAAACATGTACTAATTCTATCACCTAAGTATAATTAGACCAAAAACAACATTAAGAATAAAATATGAACCTCATTGGTCCACTTGGATTAGATTAGGACATTTATTATTATTTAATTCAAAGAAGTGTTAAAAGAGATAAAATCGAAGTTAAATAAATAAAACATTTTTAATATAGGGTTATACATAAGAAAAATTCAATTATAAATATTACTTACAGATATAGAAAGATTTATTACATAATTATATTTTTTAATAATTTTTAAACAAAAAATAATTTAATTTATTTTTGACACAATGGTGATGTAGTAATTAATTAATTAATGAAATATTAAAATAATTGATATTATAAATATCCAAATAAATTTAATATGAGACTTTTTATGAATAAAAATAATATTATAGGTTAATATGACATGTTAGGATTGATTAATTTTATTTAGTTCTAAATAATAATGCTTTTATAACTTTAACAAAAATCAATTATTAGATAGTGTCAAAAATGGCCTAAAGGAGTATTTAAAACAAATATAACATTATTAATTGATATTATATTCATAAAAATATTTGGGTCAGCAAAATGACATAGATAAGGCTATATATATTAATAATGAACCCATTGGTGTTCTTTTGGCTTGTTATAGTAAGTTTATAAACCATATAATATAAACATACTAAGAGAGATGGTAAATGTTAAACTATTTAACTTATAGTTAAATATAAATGATAAGGATAATATAGTGACCCAAACCTATCTAAAATCTATTGGTTGAAATTATTTAGATCCATCCCCACCTTATCCTCTATATTGGTCACTTTTGAGCCATTATTAACCGAATATGACTTTTATTATAATATAATATTTTATGTTTTTCCTAAGGTGCCCCTCACCCCTCTTATAAAAGGGAACTCCCCCTTCTCTCAAATTCATACCTTCAAAGCCTTTTGGTTCCACCACCCTCTACCCAAATATCCTCTCAACTTCCCCCACTTCATCTAATATGCCTTCTTTTAGTCAGAAGTCCATCGTAAGGAGCCCTTTTGATCAAATCAAAAGGAAGAACCCGAAGAAGAGGTAAAAATATCACCACATCTTCCATGTTCCTTTATTCATCCACTTCTTCATTCTTTGTTATTTCCATTCTAAAATAATAACTCTAGTATCTTCTATATACTGTGATGTTATTATAAAAATGGTACAACCATATTCTGTATTCTATCCACCCATTTAATGACATGTCACCATACATGCGTACGTACGACTTACCGTCTCCTCGTTGTAGTGTAATTGTTATTAAATAAATTATTATTCGGATGGGTTTAATAATGATTTTTAATTCATTTAAATAATAAATATATCATGATAATGATTATGTATATATGATACACCATCCAATTATATATTATTTTAATATCAAAAGAATGATATTGTCGCTCGTGCGTACGTACGGATTACCGTCTCCCTGAACGCGTTGAGATTCATTCCCCATCATATACATTCAAGTATAATTACCATTTTATGATAGAAAATAATTTTTAAGGACTTTATATAATTCGGTATATGAATAAGATACAACCCATGGATAACAAGCCTGACTTATGTAACAAAACATATAAAGGAAAATGAATAAGTGAACACCCGAAACGACGATAATATTAAGATATTATTAACAAAGAAATGTTAAAAGATCATATATGATATAATAATAATGTACATGACTACTTGATAATTTAATAACTACTATTTACCCATTATACAGTAGGTTAAAGTACCCTCAACCAAGGGAGAGTACAAGGTTAGGGTTTATTTCAGAATCTCTTCATTATCTGAGGTTGTTTATACGTAATTATCTACTGGGACCTCTTTATCATCCACATCCATGTTTCTTAAAAATGCATTTCAAATAATTCTTACTATTTTATAGACTATGGGTTAAATTCATTTATACCCTCTTTTGAGTTTTCATAAGATGTTTATAAAGGAATCATTCCGTTGTTTTCCAAATAAGGTCCATTTTAACCTTTTCGACAGAATTAAGGTAAGAATGTATTTTTTTAACTTATACGGCAGGTGTGGCTATTTTCTACTGTTATAAAATCATCGAATCATCCCTTAAAAGATTATAAGTATATTTTCATTGAAAATTTTATCTTTTTTAATTATTTTACATTTAAATGATTTAAAACAAGAGATATTTCTCTAAAATAGTATTGTTTTCATCTATGTCAACATCCTTTGATGGATTTTAAGCTTATTTGAAGTTGATTTATTATGATACAAAACATACATATTGTATTGAAGTTTTTGTGATATGTTTGACTGTGGAAGTGTCATTTTTATACAAGTCATGTTTTATGGAGAAAGTCTTGACATTTTGTATGCTAGTTTTAATATGAATGTTTATGTTATGTTTAAATATATTTATATAAGGAATGCATTGGAATTAATAAGTGATGGGTGGAGCCCAATATAGCTCTTTGATGCATCAGTAGGTCTCATGAGACAAACTAGTGACTTGGCACAAAGCCTTGACAGAATCTTATTTGTAGTCTTGGAACAAATCTTTGACTATGTGGTATGACTTCTGGCAGAATGCATTCCATCATTAAGAAAGTGTTTATTGATGTTTCATGTGATTATTCAACTTTTATAATATCCATGTGAATAAGTAAATAGAATTATTTCTTTTTATTTTTTCCATATTATGCTGATGTTCATCTTTAAAAGGATTTTGTTTTAGTTATACATTACCTTAAATGTTTATGCTTGTTTATGAATGTATCAACAATATTGTTATCCTTAATGATCATCTGAGCTCACCCCTTTCTATGTTTTATTTTTCCCTGGATGTGAAGAAGAATTTTATGAATGGCCTATAGGGATAGTATGAGGGGATATGTGTGTGGTCTATGGAGACAAGATGTTTTTTTAGTTTTTCACCTTATTATTTAATGTAATCTTTATGAATGTATCTAGTGATTCCAAGGCTACTAAATTAATTGGTCTTTCGAGAATTGATCTTTTGTGATCATGGAAATATTATTTAATAATGCACCAAGTCTAGGTAACTGGGGTCGGGGAATTATAGTTGGTATTAGAGGAAGTTTAGTAAAAACCATGGAATCTATATTTAGATAAACTATGATTAGAGCACATTGAACTAAGATGGACATTGTGGATTAGTATAGAAGAACATCCTAGAATTTTGGTATTGTAGAGATTTTGTGAGTTTTCTGAGAAATACATCATTGTCTGGATATGAGTAGATAGAGGCGGCTCTGGAAAAGATGTACCTATGGGTAAAACCTGAAAACACCGCTTTGAGCTATACTCAAACGGAAACTGGTGCACAACAATAGGCCTTGCTACACTCTTGGTTACAACACTCCCATGGGATATGCTTAGGATAATTCTCATTTTATTTACAAAAAATTATGAAGGTTTTATGTGTATATACTTCTTCAAAGAAAACAATTTTATGATTATGGACAATATCAATAAACTCTTCAATTTATGTTAAGTGTTTTAAAGGTTTTTAATTATGTATTTCTATTCATTAACTTATTTAGTTTATTAAATTTTTTAGAAATGGTGCCTAGTGGAAGGAATGGAAGCCATACAAATGCACACACTCCATATAGGGATTTCTCTCCTGCTCAAGATAATTTTAGTGGAGTTGGTGATACAACTGGTTCGGATCATCTTATCACAATACTGGGACAACTCACTCAGGTTATGAATAATAACCTTACTCGTATAGAGCACCCTGATCCACAGTGCGGAGGATCAATGTTAGATCGCTCCATGAGGAAACAACCACCGACATTAAATGGGAGTACAAATCCATTAGTAGTTTAGAAATGGATAAATTCCTTAGAGAAAATATTCCATGCCTTGGGGAGTAGTGAAAGGGAAAAAGTTATCAGGGAAGTTTACCCACTCACTAGAGATGCTGACCAATGGTGGTCATTGATTCAAAACACAAAGGAGGATGATAAAGTATCAAATATTGAATAGAGGGAGTTAAAATAGCTTTTCTTTGAAAAATACTTTCCTCATGACCATCGAGCAGATATGGAAAACCAATTTCTGAGTCTGAGACAAAAAGAAGATGAGAATGTCGCAAAGTATGAGGCTAACGTTACAAGGATAGCGAGGAATGCAGTAGATTATATATGTAACCCAATGAGTAAGATTTATCATTTCATTTATGGATTAAAACCATTTCTTCATTGAGTATTAGTCTCATAATCCTTCTTGTCGTACGAAGATATTGTCTCATGTGCTATTAAGATAGAAACGGAATTCTCTACGTCTTATGACTTTAAAGAAAAGTAAGAGAAGAAGAGATCTGCTGATCACTATGGGAATGGAAATAAGGGGAATAAGGGAAAAGTTGAATATCCATACTGTAGTAAATGTTCGAAGAAACACCCTAGTACTTTCTTGAAGAGAATGGGAGTCTGTTAAAAGTGTGGTGAAAAAGTCCACCAAGCTTGTGATTGCAAGGGGAAGAAAGAAGATACCGATGATCAATGCTACTATTTCAGGGAGATGGGACATTATGCAAATTAATGTCCTAAGCATTAGGGGAACATAACTCAAAAAATGCCAAGGTATCAAGGCCAAGATTATGTTTTCACTACTACTGAGGTAGAAGCTCCGAAAGACATGGTGGCAGGTAATTTAATGGTTTCCTCAATTATAGAAAATTCTTTATTTGATTCTAGATCATCGCATTGATTCATATCTTACGAGTTTTCTAATAAGATCAGATATTTCCAATTTGAATTAACATGGTAGTTTTCAGTCAAAAATCTTAAGGGAAATATCATTGCAACAAAGTTTTGTCAATCAGTCCCCATTAGAACACAAAAATGTTTTTTATCTGCTGATTTCATCATCATAACCATTATTGAATTTGATTTAATCCTCAGTATGGATTGGATTTCAGACCATGATGTGAATATTTATTGTAAGAAGAAGGAGGTTACAATTTTTTAATGATGATGATAAGGAACACCTTATACTTAGAGTAGAATCTTCACCACCTAATTCTTATCCAGATCCACCTCCAGTAGCTCAAATAAATTCAACTATCAGGGATGAAGATAATGAAATAACTGTGGGTGAAGAAATGAATGTTAAAATAGAGGATGCAACTATTGTGAAAGAATATGTAGATTTGTTTCCAATAGATTTACCTGGAAATTCTCCAGAATGAGAAATTGAGTTTTCCATTGATTTAATTCATGGTTCAAGGACTATATCGAAGACCCCTTATAGAATGACCACTATGGAATTAGTTGAACTACAAAAACAAATAGAGGAGTTAAGTAATATAGGATTTATTCATCGATGTGTTTCTCCATGGGGATCTCGTATTATTTTTGTTAAAAAGAAAGCTGGATCTATAAGGTTGTGCATTGACTATAGGGAGATCAATGATATAACAATAAAGAACAAGTATCCCCTACCTCGCATTGATGATTTATTTGACCAAATGCATGGATATCAATACTTTTCAAAGATTGACCTTCAATTTGGATACCATCTATTGTGTGTGATGAAGGAAGACATTCCTAATATAGCATTTCGAACCAGGTATGGACATTACGTGTTTTCAAAAATGCCTCTGGGATAACTAATGCACCCTCTGTATTCATCGATCTATTGAATATAGTTTTCAAGGAATATCTCGATGATTTTGTGGTTGTATTTATTGATGATATCTTGGTACACTCTAAAAGCTATGAAGATCATGATAATCACAAGCGCATTATCCTAAAGTCTCTTACAAGACATGAATTATATGGGAAGTTTAGCAAGTGTGAATTCTGGATTCAGGAGATCTCTTCTCTTGGCCATGTTGTCTTTTAGGAAGGAATCTCTGTTGATCCTCCTAAGACCAAGGAAATCCAAGAATGACTAGCACCGATGAGTATAACTGAGGTACATAGTATTATTGGTTTATCAGGTTATTATCGGCATTTCTTCCAGAATTTTGCCCGATTGGCTAACCCATTAACGAATCTCACACATAAAGGGGTAAAATTTATTTGGACAAAAGAGTCCGAAGAATTTTTTGAAAAACTGAAGAGAAGATTAGTCAATGCTCCAATATTTACTCTTCCATCGAGGAATGAGGGGTTCGTGATTTATAGTGATGTATCAACGAAAGGACTTGGTTGTGTCCTTATGAAGAATGATAGAGTTATTGATTATGCATCACGACAGCTAAAAATTCATGAGCAAAACTATCATACTCATGATCTTGAGTTAACTACTGTAATCTTTTCTTTAACGATATGGAGACATTATCTCTATAGTAAAAAATGTGAGATATATACCGATCACAAGAGTTTGAAGTATATTTTCTCAAAAAAATAACTCAACATGAAGAAAAGGATATGGCTTGAACTACTCAAGGATTATGGTTTCACGATACACTACCACCTGGGGAAGAAAAATAAGGTGGCAGATGCTTTGAGAAGAAAGGATCAAGGAGTTTTGAGCAAGGTGAGACTTAAAAAGGATCCTATATACATGGATGTAGTAAATATGGATATGGGAATCACCATAGAAGGAGAAACCTCAACATGTTTTCAAATGGTTACCAAACCATATTTATTAGAAAGGATAAAGAGTTATCAAACCAATTATGAAGAGTTTAAAAGGAAGATTAATGCAATGAATGATGGGATATTGAGTCACTTTGTGTATAAAGATGACATTTTAAAATTTGGGAAGAGACATTGTCTTTCCAATATAACTGATCTAAAAATAGAATTGTTAGATGATGCTTATAGTTCCAATTTCTCTATACACCCTGGGAGCACCAAAAGGTATAGATATTTTATGGAAAATTTTTTGTGGGACAACATTAAGATGTAGATTTCTGATTTTGTGTCAAGATTTATGGTTTGTCAACAAGTGAACGTTGGAAGGCAACATCCTGGAGGAGTCATGCAACCTCTTCCCATACCTGAGTGGAAATGGGATAATATCATGATTCAATTTGTCATGGGGGTACCAAAGACTCCTAGAAGGAGTGATGCAATATGGGTCATTATTGATCAACATACCTAGTTAGCACATTTTCATGCGATAAGAGAAGATCTACCACTTGAACATCTAGAAATACTAATATTAATTAAGTTTTGAGACTTCATGTAGTACCCATATCGATTGTTTCTTATGGTGATACCCATTTTACTTCATGATTATGGAAGATTCTTCTAAAGGCCCTGGATACTGAACTTCATTTGAGCACTGCCTACCACACTCAAACAGATGGACAATCAGAACAGACTATTCAAACCTTAGAAGACATGTTTCGGTCATTCTCACTTGACTTTCAATGTATGTGGGATCAATATTTACCTCTGGTAGAATCTTCCTATAACAATAGCTTCCATTCAAGTATTCAGATGGCACCATATGAAGCATTATATGGAAAGAGATGTCGCACACCAAACTGTTGGGATGATGTAGGTGAACGAAAACTCGTAGGCCCAATACTGGTGGAGGAAACGATTGAAAAGATGAAGGTAATCCAAAAAAACATCAAAGCAGCTCAATGTATGCAGAAGAGCTATGCCGATAACTGAAGGAGGGATTTGGAATTTCTGGTAGGAGATAATGTTTTCTTGAAGGTATCTCCATGGAAGGGTGTTATGTGTTTCAGTAAGAATGGTAAATTGAGTCATAGGTACATTGGACCTTTCAAAATTCTAGAATGAATTGGGGATGTATCTTACCATTTGACAATGCCGCCACGTCTCTCCAATGTTCATGATGTGTTTCACGTATCAATGTTCAGAAAATACATGTCGGAACCAACTCATATACTCACCTATGAGGAAGTAGAACTGGAACCCGGTCTATCTTATTGCGAAGTGCCCATCAAGATTCTTGATACCAGAGAACATGTGTTGAGAAACCGGACGACTCGTCTGGTAAAAGTTCTATGGAGAAACCCTAAGATGGAAGATGCAATGTGGGAACTCCAGTATCATATGATGAAGAACCACCCGAGTCTTTTTATGCAGTAATATTGTAGAAATTTTGAAGAAAAATTATTTTAAGGAGGGGAGAATGTAACACCCCATGATTCCATGATACGTTTCTCTTTGAATAATACAGTAGCGTGTGTTGTATGCAAATTCGAGTTCTAACACACCACAACCAATCAAACTAGTGGTTATGAATATTAATACCCACTTTTTGAAATTCTATAAATTTTATCTTTCAAAATGGACTTCATTTTTGGATTTGGAATATCGAAATTAGATTAGGTTGATTTTTTGGTATTTTTTTGAAAACATTCAATTTTTGATGAATAGTGAAAAACACTGAGTTATAGTTTAAAACCAAATTTTTATTTAAATAGTTATTTATTTTATTTAAATTTATACATAATACCTATATAAGTTCAATGTAATTCAATGGAGTCAGTTTATAATAATTTTATATATATAAAAAGTTTATTGAACATTCACCGTCTTTTACCAATCTCCTAGGAGAATTTAAAAATTCACATAAAACATAATTTTACCACTTCTATGAGTGGAAATTCAAAACTCCGAGAGACACGATTAATATCAAGGAGTAAAATGTGGTTCAATAAGATAAAAATAATTTTTGTGAATAGTAACTTTTTACTTTTATTTACCACGGTTAAATGTGAATAGGGTAATTATGGGTAAAAATGATATTATTATTACCCTAACACATGTCCTAATTCTATTGGTTAAGTATATTTTGACCAAAAACTACCATATGAATAAAATATGAACCTATTTGGTCCACTTGGATTGGATTAGGACATTTATTATTATTTAATTAAAAGAAGAGTTAAAAAAGATAACATTAATGTTAAATAACTAAAAAATTTATAATATTGGGTTATACATATGATAGATTAGATTATAAATATTAATTAGAAAGATAAAAAAATTTCCTACATAATGATATTTTATTTATAATTTTTAGACAAAAAAATTTAATTTATTTATGACACAATGGTGATGTAGTAATTACCTAATTAATGAAATATTAAAATAATTGATATTATAAATATACAAATAAATGTAATTTGAGACTTTTTACGAATTAAACTTATTTTTTATGTTAATATGACATGTTATGATTGATTAAATTAATTTATTTTGAATTAATAAAGTTGTTAGAACATTGAAAAAAATTAATTATTAAATAGTGTAAAATTGACAAAAAGGAGTATTTAAAACAAATATTATATTATTAATTGATATTCTATTCCTAAAAATCTAAGGTTCGGCCAAATGACTTAGATAAGGTTATATATATTAATAATGAACCACTTTGGGTTCTCTTGGCTTGTTATATTATGTTTATTAACCTTGTAATATAAAAATAAAAAGAGACATGGTAAATGTTAAACTATTTAACTAAGAGTTAAATATAAATGATAAGGTTAATATAGTGACACAAACCTTTATAAAATCTATTGGATTAAAGGATTTCGACCCATCCCCACCTTAGACTCTAAATAAGTCACTTAAGAGCCATTATAAACCGAATATTAATTTTATTTAAAAATAATATTTTAAGTTTTTCTTAAGGTGCCTCTCACCCCTCTTATGAAAGTCCACTCACCCTTCTCTCAAATTCATACCATCAATGCCTTTTGGTTCGGCCAAAAACTACCGAAATATCCTCTCAACTTCCCCCAATTCATCATATAGGAGTTCCTTTAGTCATAAATCCATATTAAGTAGCCCTTTTGATCAAAACAAAAGGAAGAACCCGAAAAAGAGGTAAAAATCTCACCACCTCTTTCAAGTTCCTTTCTTCTTCCATTTATTGTTTATTTGTTATTTCCATTCTAAAACAATATCTCCAGTATCTTCTATATACTGTGATGTTATTATAAATATGGTACAACCATATTCAGTATTCTATCCATCCTTTGAATGACATGTCACCATACATGAGTACGTAAGGATTACCGTATCCACGTCGTGGTGTAATTGTTATTGAATACATTATTATTTGGATGAGTATATTAATGATGTGTAATTCAAGTAAATAATAAATATAACATGATAGTGATTCTGTATATTTGATACACCAACCAATTATATATTATTTTAATATCAAAAGAATGATATTATCGCTCATGTGTACGTACGGATTACCATCTCCACGAATGCGATGAGATTCATTCCCCATCTTATACATTCAAGTATAGTTCTCATGTGATGATCAAAAATATTGTTTAAGGACTTGATATAATTCTGTATATGAATAAGATACAACCTATGGATAACAATTACGGCTTATGTAACAGATCATATAAAAGTAAACGAGTAAGTGAACAACCGAAATGACGATAATACTAAGATATTATTAACAATTTTTTTTAAAGATCATATATGATATCATATTAATGTATATGATTATTTTATAATTTAATAACATCTATTTCACCATTATACAGGAGATTAAACTACCCTCAACCAAAGAAATGTACAAGGTAAGAGTTTATTTCATAATCTCTTCATTATCTGAGGTTGTTTATACATAATTATCTACTGGGAACTCTTTATCATCCACATCCATGTTTCTTAAAAATGTATTTTAAATCATTCTTAATATTTTACAGACTTTGGTTTAGAGTCATTTATAACCTTTTTTGAATTTTTATAAGATATTTATAAAGGAATCTTTCCGTCGTTTTCCAAACAAGGTCCTTTTTAACCTTTTCGACAAAATTAAGGTAATATTGTCTTTTTTAACTTATACGGTGGGTGCAGGTATTTTGCACCATTATAAAAATCATCGAAGCTTCCCTTACAAGATCATAATAATATTTTCAAATTAAATTTTTTCTTTTATAATTATGTGACTTTTAAATGATTTCATAAAAAGAGATACTTCTCTCAAATATTTTTGATTTCATCTATTTCAACATCCTTTGATGGATTTTAATCTTATTTGAAGTTGATTTATTATGATACAAAACTTCCTTATTGTTTTGAAGGTTTTGTGATATTTTTGAATGTGGATGTGTTATTATTATACCATTCATGTTTTATGGAGAATGTGTTGACATTTCATATGGTATTTTTAATACAAATTTTTATGTTATGTTTAGACCTATTCATATGAGGAATGCATTGAACTTAATAAGTAACGGGAGGATCTCGCTATATCTCCTCAATGCATCCATAGGTCTCATGAGACAAACTAGTGTCTTGGCACAAGGCCTTGACAAAATCTTATTTGTAGTCTTGATACAAGGTCTTGACTATGTGGTATGATAGTTTGGCATTATGCAATCCATCATTATGAAAGTGGTTATTGATATTTCATGTGATTATTCGACTAGTAGTGTAAAGACCTGGAAATTTCAAGGAAAATGTAATCTTAATTTTCTTTGGAATTTTACAAGAACGCAGTTTCTGACGTAGCGTGATTCCGAGGCCCGGTGTTCCCGGAATTAATTTCTAAAGTTTAGCTCAGGTACGTTCAGTGAACGAACGAGCGGGAATTTTTAACTTTTGAATCGGTGCTCGGAATTGAATTCTGAGGGCACCGATGAAACCACAGCGCCGGTAATTGCTTAGGAATTCCATTTCCGGAGTTGCATTTTCTCTAGAGAAGTTTATAAAAATTGTGGAAGTTAAGAATAAAAATTAACAACAATTTTTATTTTACTCTAAGTGTTTAATCCTTTGGATGGAAGTTGGGTAACTGCCCAACCTCCCTTGGGAGGTTATGAGGGTGGTGGGGCCCACACGAACCCCACCCATTCATATCCCATAACCTCCTCAACTCACCATTAATATTGTTACCATAAGTAAATAACTTATGACATTAATGTAGTGAGTTTAATGTGAGTTTTTGAAATTCATACACATGAATTTCAAAAGCAATGTTGAGTTAATAAATTAAGTGTGGCTTA
Source organism: Viscum album (assembly GCA_963277665.1). Lineage (NCBI taxonomy): Eukaryota > Viridiplantae > Streptophyta > Magnoliopsida > Santalales > Viscaceae > Viscum > Viscum album. The sequence continues at coordinate 1,024,089,354 of OY728147.1, read as the reverse complement.
ATTTATTTTGGGTTAGTTCCTTTTTTTCTTGAAAGGACTTGGGGGAAAAAGATGGAAAGGAGCTTAGAGATCATATTCTTCATCTTCGATGAAGAATGCGAAGAACGAACCATTCCCAACGAAGAACGTTGAGCACTCAGAGACAGTTTACCGCGACGCCATACTCGCGACGCGCAACCCTTCGTTCTTCTTTCCACATCAAAGGAAGGGAGACGAAGTTCCATCTCGGACAATCTCTGTCAACGTCTTCGAATCCTATTTCCGCGACAACTCTTCCCGTGATGGTTTCTCTGCGAAGAATTTCTCCATGACGAAAACCTTGTTCAAGACATGCTCGAGGTAGGGGGTGTACGTGATTTTCTTTACGTGATTCTCTTCCGTCTTTTATCCGCGATATTTGGACCACATGATATCAGTAAACGGGAGGAGGCCGGACCGCACAAACACGTTCTTCCCCCTTCCTTATTGTTTTTCTTGTTGTTTCGGATCAAGCAGCAAGGATGCGCGACATCGTCACACCGCGCGGGATCGAGCGGCAAGCATGTGCGACATCGTTACGCCGCGCGGGATCGAGCAGCAAGAATGCGCGACGAAGTCACGTCGCTCAATCAAATTTTTGAACTCTCGTGCATGGGTATTTGATTGCAAGGTGTTCGTATAATTTATTTTGGATAAATTTACCCTCTTCATGATTTAAACAATGTGTTTATTATTTCCCATTTGATAACACCTAACGTGGAGGACGCGGGCCGAACCAACACAGACCGACAACCCGCCACAGCTTGTTTACCGATGTGCGGAAGAATGGACGACGACGAAGAAAGCCGCTATGGCGTTTGAATCCCTTCGCAGTGAAGGTCGGGTCCCTGGAGGGCCGTTGGCGAAGACGGTAGGAGAAACGGACCACCAGAGCGCGTCCGGTGGTCTGCGGAAGGCGGTGGCGGCGGCGGTTCGCCGCCGACTTCAATTAGCGGCGTGGGGGGGGGGGAGCCGTGCACCCCGCTCCGTGGCTTCCGCTCGGCTGCGCTGGCCGAGCTGCGGCTGGCCGGTCGGGCAGCGCCGGCCGGGCGGGCCGGGGTCGGGTCGACCCGGTTCGGGTCGACCAGGTTCGGGCCGAACCATGGGGGGTGGGGCCGGGTCGGTCCGGGCCCAGACCCCCCATTTTCGGACCCCTCACGGTTTTTTGCTTATATCTTGAGATGTAGACCTCCGATCAACGCACCGTCAGTGGAGATGCGACCCTTGGATCGATGCGGCCGTTTTGGTATATTACACTCAAGGTTTCTGAATACTTTGGGTTCAGCCGGGTTGTTTCGGATACGAAACCAACCGGGCCCTCAGAGCGGAAATGCTTATATCTCGAGTTCCGGATGTGCGATTGATGTGCCGTCGACTTTTTTGGTTTCTTATTGATGATAAGGAACTTTTGGCTTACTCAGCTCAAGGTTTGAACACTGTCGGAGTGCGTTCGGGTTGGTTCGCTCACGAATCCAACCGCACCCCTAGAACGAAAAAGCCAATAACTCACAGACCAGGCGTCCGATTGGCGCGCCGTCTATCTCATTGATTTCCTCTTGATGATACGGGACATTTGGCATACTTCGCTTGAGTTTTGGATGTAGGTGGATAGTGGCCAGGTTGGATTGCACCCGAAATCCAACCGGGGCCCTGGAACGGAAAAGCTGATATCTTTCAGACCAGATGTCCGTTTGACGAACCGTCAGCGATGTTGGTGATATCGTTGAGAAACGGTCTCTATGAGTATACCCTATGAGAGTTCAGGGTACAATTGAGTTACAGACGGGTTGGTTCACTCACGAAACTAACCGGGCCCCTCGGACGAAAAGGCTAATAACTCACAGACCGGGCGTCCGATTGACGCGCCGTCTGTTGCGTTGAGACCCCTATGATGAGGTGGTACTATGTGATACATCTTTGTGGGACTTTGTGATACATGGAGTATCTACCTATAGCTCATGGAGCGGACCCTCTCGGAGACGAGCGTACGGAGTACGGAGACCGTGTAGCCGACTGAGACCTGACGACTGCTTGACCGACTCGACTTGGAGTGAGTCGACTAGCCCAGTGGACGGAGCACTACTTTGTTTGGGTGCAGACCCATGGCGGACGGAGCACTACCTGTGTGACAGTGCATACCCATGGTACTTTTCCGGAGAGTACCTCAGCAGGCTACTAGGGGGTGTGCACTACTATGTTTGAGTGGCATACACCGGTGGGAAGCACTACTGTGTTTGGGTGGCTAACCCGCGGTACTCGACAGGAGGAGTACCTCAGCAGTTTTAGGTGAGTGAGCAGAACCTAGGAGTCGTGACAGGACCACTGTACACTCCAGAGATGGGGCTCTTCAGAAGTTATGGTTTCGATAATGAAAATCATGGTTTGAGAGGAGTCTATGACCTTTTTGTTTCCTCATGATTAAGATGAGTTATTTGATAACTTAGGTATATGTATGGGCATATACCTGGGTAGTGGTTATCTTTTGTTTTCATAATCCTTGTGTTTCCTCATGATTGAGATGAGTTACTTGATAACTTAGGTATATGTATGGGCATATACCGAAGTAGAGGTTATCTGTTGAGATCTTCTTTGTGGTTATCCTTGTTGGTTTTAGTGTGACCTTGAGGGTCTTGGGGTCCCTTCTGAGTATCGTTATACTCACCCCTGCATGGGCTATGACCGCACCTCGTTGTGTTGGTTGCAGACGACAGATAGTGCTGACGGAGGCCGAGTGTTCGAGGACTGGACGGTACCCAGACGTGGACTACACGACGAGTCAGTATCTGGAGGTGGACTTCGCGACGAGACGACACAAAGAGGAGGTTGATGGGTGAGAGCGTTGTGGAGGCTATCTTTACCAACCCTTCAGGTAGGATCCGTGGTGGACGATCCAGGAGCTGCGCCATCTGTACCTAACCTTTAGGTAGGATCTAAGGAGGACGACCCAGGAGCCGCTTCTGTTCTTCTAGCTGTTGTCTTTTTCTGTTTTACTTTGTTCAGTTGTAGTTGTACTTTCATTTGGGTTTGTATTCTGGCCCATTTACCTTTCAGCACTTCTCTTTGTACGTAGTGCTTTACTTACGGTTGTACTCTGTGTGTGTTTTGATTACTTTTATAAAGGCAATGCCTTCCCAGTTATCAGGATTTATGCCTTTGGTGCTAGTCGCCAGCCCCTGGCACATGGAAGGCGGGCTTGGGGTAGTCACGGCACGGGCCCCGAGGACAGGTTGTGACAAGTAGAATATCCATGTGAATAAATAAATGGAATAATTTTATTATATTTTTTCATATATTATTCTGAATTTCAAGGGTAAAAGGATTTTGTTTTAGTTATACATTTCTTAAATGTTTAAGCTTTTTTTGTAATGTTTCTGCTATATTGTTATCCTTACAGAGCATCTGAGCTCACCTCTTTCAATGTTTTATCTTTTCCAGGATGTGAAGAAGTATTTTATGAATGACATGCAGGGATAGTATGAGGGGATATGAGTGTGGTCTATGGAGAAAAGAGGTTGTCTTATTTTTTCACATTATAATTTAATGTAAACATTATGAATGAATATAGTGATTCCAATGCTACTAAACTAGTCGATCTTTAAAAACTTGATCTTTTGTGATCATGCCAATGTTATGTAATAATGAACTGAATCTGGGTAACTGGGGTCTGGGCGTTACATTAGATTCCCAAAAAATAAAAAAATTCTATAAAAATTATAAACATATATGAAAAATATCGTTAAAATATAATTCAATAAATTATTTGAAAACATGAATAAAATTCCTTTTATTTGTATAGGACATTAACATAAAATTCCAATAAATATTAAAAAAATAATTTTATTTGGGTGTAAAAAAGAAAACAATATATTAATATTAATATTAAAAAATGAAAATGATATTGGGAAAATATATTTTAGACCATATACATTAAAATAAACCATTATTTTCACACATTTGTATAATGTAGAAGATGTCTTTGTGTAGGAAAATGTTTCATTAGAAATATTCGATTTTATACATTGGTATAGACAACAAATTTAGTTAAAATGAATCTTTTTAAAACATTTTAGGTATATTTAGTAACAGTCATGAAACTATTTTTAATAGTATAAACATGGAAGAAAAAGTTCATCAATTAAAGTGGATATTAGGTCACTTTTTATTCAAAAACATTCTATCAATAATTTTATATACCAAAGGGAGGAGAAGTGTACGAAAAAATAATAAATCATAATTAATCGAATTAAGCGAAAATATAAATTTTTTTAAGGATATGATTTATATAATTTTCCTCATATATAATTTTAGCATAGATTATATTTAAAAGAAATGATATTGAACCACAAAACCTTTAATTCTTTGTTAACTTTTCTATCAAACCCACTTGAAATAAAATACATCAAATGAAACTCTAAATGGAAAATATATATAAGTATTAATGACTTATCAACTCAATGGGGTAGTATATACTCTAGAAAAACTAAATAAGTGTTAAAATGACATATGTCTCACAAAAACAAAATTGAGATGAGAAATAATTACCTCTTTGGTAGATTTCGAATAAAACATATTTTGATAATGTATTTTTAAATATAAATTTAAATAAAATTAATTATGGATGATACATGATATGACATGTAAAATTGAGAGTATATACACCTCATAACTGTAAATACTTTTAAAATATCAATTATGCCTGAGTGAAACAATTCTGAAATGATGAACCCTTACCTCATGTCATGTCTGTAATGCCCCGACCCCAGTTACCCAGAGTCAGTGCATTATTTTAATACATTTGCATGATTACATGGAATCAAGTCCCGAAGGACCGATTGGTTTAGCAGTCTTGGAAAATAGATTACATACATGAATGTTACCTTAGACTTTATAACATACAAAAAAATATAAATAATCATTTATGAACACCATTATTCCCTTGGGTTAACCCTGCATATCAATCACAATACACTTCTTGAAATCCTGGGAAAATAAAACATAGAAGGGGGTGAGCTCAAATGCTCATTAATGATAACAATATAGCGAAAAATTTAATAAATAATCATAAACATTTAAGGAAATGTATAACTAAAACAAAAGCCTTTTAAACATGAACTTCAACATAATATGGAAAAAATAAAATAATGCCATTTAATTATTCACATTGATATTCTACTAGTTGAATAATCGCAAGTAATATCACTAACCACTTTCATAATGATGGAATGCATAATGGCAGACTCTCATAACCATATATCCAAGGCCTCGTTCCAAGACTACAAATATGATTTTTTCAAGGCCTCGTTCCAAGACTCTAGTTTGTCTCATGAGACCTACCGATGCCATTTTTTTAGAAGATACTTACATTTAAAATTTCTCAAATAAACTCCAGTATTTTTCTGAAAAAATAATGGAAGCTTCTGAAAACAAAATAACTAATTATGATACTGCTCGACTAATTATAGGCCATGATGGGTCCACTCCCAATCCCTTCCTGTCTACCACACTCGAGAGTCGGATTTTAGGAAAGCATTTTAAGCTTGAGTTAAATATGAACACATTTTCACTGGATTTTTATATATTTGAGAGACATATATATTTTTCATGAAAACGTTTTAAAGTAACACAATTTGGAAAAGAATTCATTTAATGACATTTTTGAATCAAAGTGTCCTATACAACATTGAAACTTTTGAATGGAATTAACATTTTAAAAACATTCATGTCCATATAAATAAATCCTTAAAAACCATTTTGAAGACATGGACGTTAAAGAGAAAGATTTAGAAGAATAAATATTTAAAACATTTGAAATGATGCTTTAGTAAAAAGTCCCTAAAAATAATTCCTTTTAAACCACTTTCATAAAACATGGACATGGATAATAAATATGTCCCAGTAGATACTTACGTAAAAATAACCTCGGATAATAAAGAGATTGTGAAATTAACCCTTACCAATTTGGTAACTTACAAAACCTACACCCCATGAAAGAGGTATCATACAATGAATATGTAAAAACACATAAATTAAAGTGTATTACACAAATAATACAATTATAGACAGTATATACACGACACAAAAGATAATAGTGCCAATATGGCATGAATCTCATGGGAATAAGGAGTTAGATGAAAACACCATACCTTGTACTTTTCCTTGATAGTGTGTATGTTAACCTCTTTTATAATCATTAAATCATTTTTATTAAATTATACAAGAATCATATTCATAAATATGATATCATATGTGATCTTTTAATATTTATTTGTTAATAATATTTTAGTATTATTGTCGTTTGGGTGTTAACTGATTTGTTTTCCATTATATGCTTCGTTATGTAAGACGTGTTTGTTATGGATAGGTTTTATCTTATTCATATCCAGAATTATATAATGTACTTAAACAATAATTGTAATCATCAATCGATAATTAGTCTTTAATGGATATGATGGGGAAATAAATCTCATCACGTTCGTGGAGACGGTAATCCGTACGTACGCACGAACGCTACTTTCATTTCATTTTTCATTTTAAAAGGAATCAAAACCAAATGATAAATAAGGATATTATTATTATAGTATAATATAATATCTTATATGTGTTACTTTAGTTCATTAACACCATCCTTTATACATTCCATTTATGGTATGAACGAGTCATATCACTTTGAGGGGCTGTAGTCCGCACTTCCTCAAATGAAATTATCGTATATATATACAAAATTAAATGAATAATGGTATGATATAAAATGGAATTACAGAAGCTTAAATATATAATAAATATTATTAATATCATATTTAATTATAGTTCCATCAAAATGGCCACCATGAGATGTGATAGGAGATAATTGAACAATCATCACTTCGTGAGGCGTTTGGTTGCCATCCACAGAAACATTATGTTCTTCAACCTTTAGATAGATGTGTGTGTAAGTGTAGTTCGAATAATTCAAATATATATATCCTAGTATATTTATAATAATGTTTTTGTTACAAAAGAAAATAATAATAAGAGTTTAGGGGTTGGAGAAGTAAAATAAAATAAAAGAAGTTAAGAGAAATCGTTACCTTTAATTTGTGTAACTCACTTTGGTTCGAACCAAAAAAGACTCTTGAAGAGACTTCTGCCTATGGTAAGACTTTTAAGAGGAGGATATGGATGTTGGGAGATTAATTTGGAAGAGGTTGGACGATACAAAAGGCTGGAGAGGTGTGAGGAATTGGTTATTAGTGGTGTCCTTTTATAAGGGGGAGGAGGGGCTCTTTAGGAAAAACTTAAAGTATTATTTTATAATAAATTCATATTCAGTTTCTAATGGACCCAAAGTAGATTATTCAAATACTAAGGTGGGTATGGGTGGAAATCCTTTCAACCAAAATATTCTAGACAGTTTTGGGTCATTATATTATCCTTATCTTTTAGTTTTAACTCTTGGTTAATTAGTTTGACACTTACCATGTCACTTTGTAATTTTATTTCATATAGTTAAAAAACATACTATATACCTCAAAGAGACCCCCAAGTGGTCCATTAATGAAACAACTATCATGATAAAAGTAATTTTTCCGACCCTTAGATTTTTAGGAATTTAATATCAATTAATAATATAATATTTTTTTTAAAAACTCTTTTATGTCAATTTTGACACTATCTGGTATTTGATTTTTTTGAAAATCATAACAGCATGATTATTTCGAAAAAAGTTAATTAAATCAATCCTAACATGTCATATTAACCTATAATTTTTTTTAATTCATTAAAATTCTCATATTATATTTATTTGGGTATTTATAATCACAATTATTTTAATATTTCACTAATAAGGTAATTACTGCATCATCATTGTGTCATAAATAAATTAAATTATTTAATTTCTAAAAATTATAAATAAAATACCATTATTTAAGAAATCTTTTTTGTCCTTCTAATGAATTTTTATAGTCGAAAATATAACATATATTACCCTATGTAAAAATTGGTTTTCAAAAAGATATAGTCTTATGTCATTTTTGTATTTACTTTAACTTAATTAATATAAAGTGTCATTATCACTTACAAGTGGATCCATGGGGTCCCAAAATCGACCCAAATATGCCCATGGTCGGACAGGTATCAAAAAATAGGTTTAAGACATGTTTAAAGTAATTTATTATTATTATAATATTATTTTTTTACCCTTATTTACCGGATTTACCCTTTAACCATGGTAAATAAAATATTTACCGAAGTAATTATTCAAAATGTCTAAAAATAACAACTACCTATTTACACAATTTGAAAATCCTGATTCCAAATATGTAGTCCATTTCTCCAAATTCAAAACATAGAAGTAGCAGAAATTAATTTAAAATTAATTCCTGCTGTCAAAATAATAAGCGTGTTTTTAAGAGATAATAACTATTAAAAGATTGACACTTGTTTATGTCCAGTTGAAATGTGAAATTATGACCAATGACCAATATTTTATCAAGTGGTAAAAATATATTATAAATATACTTTAAAATCAATGAAATTTACAATTTATCACCATTAGTTATTTCGATTAAAAAATTTGTTTTTAATTAAAATTTAGTAATTTTCCTTATTCATTAAAATATAAAAGTTATCCGAAAAGTACCAAAATTTCATCCTAGGTTAATTTCGATATTACGAATCCAAAAATGAAGTCCATTTTGAAAGATAAAATGTATAAAATTTCAAAAAGTAGGTAGTAGTATTCATAATGGTTAGTTTGATTGGTTGTGGTGTGTGTTAGAACTCGAAGTTGCATACAACGCACGCTACTGTATTATTCAAAGAAAAACATGCCATGGAATCTTGGGGTGTTACATTCTACCCTCCTTCAATAAATTTCGTCCTCTAAATTTATTCTCGGTATTGGAAACTTGGGGTTGAAGTTTCAAAATATCTTAGTTGATATCCCACATCGAAAAATGAATTAATGAGGCCTCTATTTAAAATAAATAGTGGTAAGTATGAAGATTACCGAAAATAACACATACTAGGGTTCCATGTAGGAAAATATGGATATGGAAGAGAAATATAACTATCAATATCTGATGGAGAGTGGTAATGAACATGGCTATGAAAAGGCCAACAATCCCATAGCCACAAATTATTGATGATCTAAGGTACCATCTAGGACACCATTTTTTTTCTAAGTTATTTTTCTTAATGTTGAGGAATTTATTTATGAGATTGGCTATGATCATAAGGAGATATATTTACTTTATAATTAAATTTTTATCCATTAATAAAGTTCTACCACAAACTCATTTTTCACCCCAAAACATAATACAACTGAAAAATACTCTATTTATCCTAATCGTATAGGGTTCCAAATATAATTAATTTATAATTCACATATCAGACCCTTTGTGAAAGGAAACTACATTATACCATCCAGACACTTCATGTAGTACAATTGGAGGAGATAAATTCCAATTGCACTATTGTTGTGGGTTTGATTCCTGCAGTTTTGTCAGACACGATGGGTCGTCACACGGTCTGCATGTTGTCCTTTTATAAAAATCCAAAAATAACCTTTCAAACATAATCCCTTAAATCATTATACTTATCCAAAGTACTTCTTTAAACTCTCAGTCTAAAATTTATATGAAAGGTAAACATAATGTAGATCATTTTTACCCCGTAATAGCTTGTGAATACCTTCATCATGTATTATTTTAGAACACTAAAACATCATGAATTACCATAAAACCTTATTGATTACATTCATTATCCCTTATTCCTTATAGAATACTGGATATAATTCATCCATCCAAAAATGATGTAATCACCAACAATGATGGAATATACAAATCTTTAATTAGTTTCAAGGTAGTCAAGAATATCCAATATAATTTACCCAAATTGACCATATATTATTCCAGAATCACTACCTCAATATTAGGACCATATTAAGGTTTATCTTTCCTTCAACCATGTAATTTCCAAAAAGATTAACTCGTTGTAGAGTCACTTTTCTTAGTACTATAAAATATCAAATCCTCAATGAAATAGTATTGTAGTACAATCCTTATTTATTTCCAGTACATCATTGATACAACACTTCAATTAAATAATTCCAAAATAACAACATAAGAACACTACTAATTTCTCTTCATCTGTGGTAGTATCATAACTTACTATTATCCAATAGCATCATTTGCGGAATATTCTGATAACTGGGACATTGGTTCGCGTAGTGTCCAAAATCCATGAAGATAAAGAATTGTACATTTGAAACCATTTTTTTTACCCTTGCAGTGACGTACTTGGTGTCCTTTTTCTCCACACTTATAACATACTCCCATTCCCTTCAAGCATTTTGCAAGGTGATTCTTTCCATAGTTATCACATATGGGAAAATCCTTCTTTACCTTATTCCCTTTATATGTCCTTATCTCTACCATCCTTTCCTTCTCTAGCTTCCCTTCAAAGCCATAGGGCTCTGAGAATTCTTTACTTATCTTATCAACACATGATACTATTTCTTCATATGATGATAATACGTGGGAGACTATTTCCCTTCTAAATTATGGCTTAAGACCATGAAATATATGATCTTTCTTACTCTTTGGATCAGGCGTATTGCTGGAGTTCTCATTCCTTCTACTGGGCACTATTTTTAGATAATGGCATACACTAGATTAGTTTATGGATATCAATACCTAATCCAAAACATGTAAAACACTTAACATAAATTAAACAGTTTATGGATATAATCCATAATCATAAAAATGTATTCTTTGAGGAATTACATACTCATAAACCATTCATAATGGTTTGTAAAGAAAATGAGAATTATCCTAAGCATATCCCCTGGGAGTGTCGTAACCAAGAGTGCAGCAAGGCCCTTTGTCATTCACCCACTCCCGTTCGAGTCTAGATCAAAGCGGTGTTTTCAGTTTTTACCCCTAGGTACATCTGTGCCAGAGCCACCTCTACCTGCTCGTATCCATACATGGATGTATTTCTTGGAGAACTCACAAAATCTCTATAATATCCAAACTCTAGGAAGTTCTTTTCTACTAATCCTCAAATTATATCTTTGGGCAATGTACTCTAATCAGTTTTTATCTAAATATAGATTCTAAAGTTATTTCTAAACTTCCTCTGATACCAACTATAACACCCCGACCACAGTTACCGAGAGTCGGTGCATTACTACATAACATTGGCATGATAACAAGGAATCAAGTCCCGAAGGACCGATCGGTTTACTAGTATTGGAAAATATATTACATATGTGAATGTTAAATTACACTTTATAAAATATAAAACAACATAAATAATCCTTTATGAACACCATTATTCCCTTGGCTTAACCCTTCATATCAGTCACAATACACTTCTTTGAATCCTGGGAAAATAAAACATAGAAAGGGGTGAGCTCAAATGCTCAGTAAGGATAACAATATAGCGGAAACTTTAATAAATAATCATAAACATTTAAGGCAATGTATAACTAAAACAAAAGCCTTTTAAACTTGAACTTCAACATAATATGGAAAAAATAAAATAATGCCATTTACTTATTCACATGGATATTCTACAAGTCGAATAATCTCAGGCAATATCACTAACCACTTTCATAATGATGGAATGCATAATGCCAGACTATCATTACCACGTAGCCAAGGCCTCATGCCAAGACTACAAATAAGATTTTGTCAAGGCCTAGTACCAAGACACTAGTTTGTCTCATGAGACCTACCGATGCAATTTTTTTAGAAGATACTTACATTTAAAATTGCTCAAATAAACTCCAGTATTTTTCTGAAAACATTATGAAAGCTTCTGAAAACAAAATAACTAATTCTGAGACTACTCGACTAATTATAGGCCATGATGGGTCCACGCCCAATCCCTTCATGTCTACCACATTCAAGAGTCGGGTTTTATGAATACATTTTTAAGCTTGCGTTAAATATGTATACATTTGCACTCGATTTTCATATATTTGAGAGAAATATCTATTTTTCCTGAAAACATTTAATATTTAAACAATTTGGAAAAGAAGTCATTTAAAGGCATTTTTGAATCAATGTGTCCCATACAACTTTGAAACTTTTTAAAGGAATTACCATTTTAAAAACATTCATGTCCATATAAATAAATCCTTAAAAAACATTTTGAAGACATGGAAATTAAAGAGAAATATTTAGAAGAATAAATATTTAAAACATTTGAAATGGTGTTTTAGTAAAAAGTCCCTAAAAAGAATTCCTTTGAAATCTCATTCATAAAACATGGACATGGATAATAAATATGTCCCAGTAGATACTTACGTAAAAACAACCTCAGATAATAAAGAGATTTTGAAATTAACCCTTAAAAATTTGGTAAATTATGAAACATACACCCCATGAAAGTGGTATGATACATAGAATATGTAAATACACATAAATTAAATTCTATTACACAATGAATACAATTATAGGTAGTATATACACGACACAAAAGTTAATAGTGGTAATATGGCATGAATCCCCTGGGAATAAGGAGTGAGATACATTGTACTTTTCCTTGATAGTGTGTATGTTAACCTCTTGTATAATAGTTAAATCATTATAATTAAATTATACAATAATAATATTCATAAATATGATATCATATATTATCTTTTAATATTACTTTATTAATAATATTTTCGTATTAACGTAGTTTCGGGTGTTAACTGATTAGTTTTCCTTTATATGATCTGTTACGTAAGCCGTGTTTGTTATGGATAGGTTGTATCTTATTCATATAAAGAATGATATCATGTCCTGCAAAATTAGTTTAAATCATAAACTGATAATTATTCTTTAATGGATATGATGGGGAAATGAATCTCATCGTGTTCGTGGAGACGGTAATCCGTACGTACACACGAACGCTACTTCCATTTCATTTTTCATTTTAAAAGGAATCAAAACCGAATGATAAATAGGTATATTATTATTACAGTATAATATGATATCTTATATGTGTTACTTGAGTTAATTAACACCATCCTTTATACATTACATGTATGGTAAGAATGAGTCATATCACATTGAGGGGACAGTAGTCCCCACTTCCTCAAATGAAATTATCATATATATACATAACCTGAAATGAATAATGGTATGATATAAAATGGAATTACAGAAGATTATATATAAAATAAATATCATAAATATCATTTTTAATTATAGTTCCATCATAATGGCCACCATGAGAGGTGATAGGAGATAATTGAACAATCTTCGCTTCGTGAGGCGTTTGATTGCCATCAACAAAAAAATTATGTTTTTCACCCATTATATGGTGGTGTGTATATGTATAATTTTAATACTTCTAATAACAATATCCTAGTATATTTAGGATACTGTTTTTGTTACAAAAAAAATAATAACAAGAGTTTAGGAGATGGAAAAGTAAAATAAAATAAAAGAAGTTAAGAGAAATCTTTACCTTTAATTTGGGTAACTCCCTTTGGATTGAACCAAAAAGGACTCTTGAAGTGCATTCTGCCTAAATTAAGGCTTCTAAGAGGAGTAGAGGGATTTAGGGAGCTTAATTGGGCAGTGTTTGGATGAGCCAAAAGGATTGATAGGTGTGAAGAATTGGTTATAAGTGGTGTCCTTTTATAAGGGGGAGGAGGGGCTCTTTAGAAAAAACTTAAAGTATTATTTTATAATAAATTCATATTCGATTTCTAATATCTCCAAAGTGGATTATTCAAAGCCTAAGATCGGTATGAGTCTAAATAATTTCAACCAATAGATTTTAGATAGGTTTTGGTCATTATATTATCCTTCTCTTTTAGTTTTAACTCTTGGTTAATTAGTTCGACACTTACCATGTACCTTTGTATTTTTATATTATATTGTTAAAAAACTTTCTATATACCTCCAAGAGACCCCCAAGTGGTCCATTAATGATACAACTATCATGATACAAGTCCTTTGGCCTATCCTTAGAATTTTATGAATTTAGTATCAATTAATAATATAATATTTGTTTTATAAACTCTTTTATGTCAATTTTGACACTATTTGGTATTTGGTTTTTGTGAAAATCATAACAGCATGGTTACTTCAAAAAACGTTAATTAAATCAATACTAACATGTCATATTAACCTATAAAATTATTTTAATTTATTAAAAGTCTCATATTATATTTATTTGGGTATTTATAATATCAATTATTTTAATATTTTACTAATAAAGTAATTACTGTGTCATCATTGTGTCATAAATAAATTAAATTATTTAATGTAAAAAATTATAAATAAAATACCATTACGTTGGAAATATTTTTAGATTTCTAATTAATCTTTATAGTCTAAAATATAAAATATATAACCCTTTGTAAAAATTGGTTTTCTAAAAGATATAGGCTTATGTCATTTTTGTATTTACCTTAACATAATTAATATAAAGTGTCATTATCACTTACAAGTGGATCCATGGGGTCCCAAAATCGACCCAAAGAATCGAATGGTTGGAAATATTTTAACCAATAGGGTTAAGACACGTTTTAGGGTAACTTATTATTATTATAATATTATTTTTTTATCCTTATTTACCAGATTTACCCTTTAACCATGGTAAATAAAATATTTACCGAAGTAATTATTCAAAATGTCTCAAAATAAAAGTTAACTATCTCCACAATTTCGAAATCCTGATTCCAAATATGGAGTCCATTTTTCCAAATTCAAAACACAGAAGTAGCAGAAATTAATTTAAAATTAATTCTCGCTGTCAAAACAAAAATCGTGTTTTTAAGAGATAATAACTATCAAAAGATTGACACTTGTTTATGTCCGGTTTAAATGTGAAATTATGTCCGATGTCCAAAATTTTATTAAATAGTAAAAATATATTTTAAATATACTGTACAATCAATCAAATTCGTAATTTATCACTATTAATTATTTCTATTAAAAAAGTTGTTTTTAATAAAAATTTAGTAATTTTCACTATTCATTAAAATATAAATGTTATCCGAAAAGTTTCAAAATTTCATCCTAGGATAATTTTGATATTCCTAATACAAAAATGAAGTCCATTTTGAAAGATAAAATGTATAAAATTTCAAAAATTAGGTATTAATATTCTCAAGGGTTAGTTTGATTGGTTGTGGTGTTTGTTAGAACTTGATGTTGCGTACAACGCACGCTACTGTATTATTCAAAGAAAAATGTACCATGGAAGCGAGGGGTGTTACAATGTCTTGATTCATAAGTATTCAAATTTCCTATATAATAAGAATATAATTATTAGACATATTTTATAGTATATTATTCAGACATAAAATAAAATTTATCATTAATTTATAACTTCTAATTATCCTTTTATAGGCAATTTCATTATAAAAATGAACAATTAGGGGAAACAGCTATGTTTTCCATGATTGATTCAGTTCAACGGTTTTGATACCTGAATATTTTTCATGGGATTTTCATATCCGTAATCTTAATTATGATATAATTATACTATTTATTCAATATATAAACATTTATAAATATTCATATAAATATGTGATGAAAAACGAATTAAATCACTTTGAAGATACGATAGTACGTATACATGCATATTGAATGTCTTCAATTTTTGATGGGTGGAATAAAGGAATGGTAAAATATAAATAAACATTAAAAAATCCATATATTATTAACATCATATATATTTATTAAATATATCCTTATCATCATCCATGTAAAACAAAAATGAATGATGAATAAAATCGCTTCATGGATGTAGAATTTTACACATATGCACAGGAAACATTATTGTTTAGTAACATATGGAAAGCTAATAATGTAGATAAGATATTATAATTCAAGAAGGGTAATTATATAATAATTATAATATATAAAAATAAAATCCATCGTAAAAAACAACCAAGAGTGATGGTGATGGTAAATGAATTATATCACTCTTTAGAAGCGGTAGTCCACAAATACGCACATACAACATTTTCATTTCTTTTTTATTTAAAGAAGAAGGATAAATGTTAAAAAATAAACTTAATAACATATCATAATATGGTAGAAAATAATTTTATTATATTATAACGGTGAAGAAAAAATGAAGGAGGGAAATGCGAATTCAGAATGAACAATATCTGTTTAAATGATTACCACCTCTTTGAGAGACCCCATTTGGATAACTTGAAAAGACATTTGTGTTGGAATTTTTGATGAGTAAGGTAAAAAAGGACTAAGATATATATATATATATTTAAATATACTAATTTTTGGTAGGGTTTTGTGGATTTGAGATGAATTTTTTTTGTGAAAAATAGAAGTGGTGTGGTGCATTTATAGAAAAAGAAAGGTCACAGTTGAAATTACACAATTTTTTTTAAAAAAATTACTATTTTATGATGTTAATGTGGAATAATGTGGGAAAATTTCTATATTAATATGTATTAAGGTTTTAATCCCCTCAGAAAATAAATTTGGATATGTTTATGTGAAATTTTAAACCATATATTTTGGTTTAATGCCTTTGTTAACATGTTTTAACATTAATAATGATAACATAATTTTCAATAATAAATGTTTATAAATTTTCATGTAAGGTAAAAATTTAAAAAAAATTAATATCAGATGAAATTTCAGACAATATCTCATCCCTATTTTACTCTTTTAATATTTTTATGATTTTTTGATCATTTAAAATAATATAAAATTACATAAAATAACACTAAAGTAAATTTAAAAACTATTCACATAGTTTGAATTTAAAGACAACAAAAAGAAATAGAATTAGAAATAAAATTCAAAAACCACTTATTTATTATATTTATATAATAAATTCATGGACATAATAATTCATCCAAATTATTTTACTTTTATTTTTTAAATCATACATTTAAATTTTTTATTACTTGAAAAAGACATTTGTTGACCTTGTGAGTGAATTTAAGGTAAATATTCCTTCACTAAAATGAAAAATTAATTACCATGATAAAATATTTGGTTAAAATTTAAAATAATCATGTATTTTTGAAGAAAAACAAAGTGGACATAACATTTTTCCCAAATTATTACATGATTTTAATAATAATTTCCTTAAAAAACATTGTATCATAAGGTCATGTGTCCTTAGATGGTTAGATTCGTAATTAGAAAGCATGAACCCAAAATTAAAAATCTTTTATTTAATATTCATAATGATCTCCAGACACCCTTTGATCCCTTAAATCTATATATGATAACCTAGGGAGTACACGAACATAGGGATAAGAAAAAAATATTATTAAGGGAATAATCATATGAATAATGCCTAGAATATGGGTTAAAAGGGATAACATGACGACATAAAAAATCATTGAAAATTAAAAAAATATATGGAATCATAAAATATAAAAAATTGTATCATGTAATTGTGGAATCATAGTACGTGAAAGACACATAAAACATAATATAATCATGATTCGAGGCTTATTATTCATGGGGGATAACAAGTCATGGAAAACCAACACCACTATTGAACATGAAACATCAGGAGAAAAAATAAAAACCAATGAATTGGAGTGATATATAGTTGAAACCATCATAAAATGTTCATGAATATGTGTTCCACCTGAAGAAAAATTCATAAGAAATCATACATAAACCAAAGGTTTACCCACAGACTGAAATGGGTATCGTAACCATGACATAAGGCTTAAAAATGGGTGCATCATAAACATTTCCCGGAAATAATAGATATAAATTATAAATCTACATTAATAAGGGATAATGTGTATAAAACATGATTTTTTATGTCAAAAAGAATTGAAAAAATTAACAAATACTATTAATGAACCTTTAGAAAGGAATCATTTTAGTGCCGCTTATGGAAAATATTAAAAAAATTAAAATTGGAAGAGGTTCAATCATTTATATAAAAAAAGAATTAAAATAAATAGTTTTTCATAAAAAATTAGTGATTTTACAAAAATAATGGTGGCATATAATAGAATATAGAGTGATCATGAAGATGGGTATGAAATTGGGATGTTCCCATTAATTGGGTTTTCTTATCTATAGAAATTGGGAAGGGAACCTAAGGAAACTTTTATTTATGTGTCAATGAATGAAGAAATAATCTAGATAAATATGATTAGAACATACTCATATAATTAAGGTATATTAAATTGTAATATTTCAGAATTAAATTAAGGTAAATATAGAGAAAGAGCAACTTGATTGAAAAAACAGTGGTTTAGAAAGAATCCCTTATATTATGTCTGAAAGTGTTATACACTTGAACATAATTTCATGGATAATGAAATTAAATCAGTTAATAAATTAATTAATAACCTTTAACACATTTATTCTTATTATAATTTAATATGTTTTTATGGATTTTTGATCTATTAAAAGAGATAATTTCGCAATTTGAGAGTGTTTGTTTCCCAACATGTCATGATCAGTTCATTTATATATGTGTATAAAGATCATGTAGAATGGTGAATGTTTTCTAGAATAGAAATTATATGTTATTAATGAAATTATATCATTTTATTTTTTCTTATATATAATTTTTTAGATAGCACAAGGATGGATGATTAGAGAAAATGTTAATGTTAATCGTTTAGATTAATTTGGAGGTTTCTTAATCATCATGAAGATGTTTTGTTTTAATGTTTAATATTATTTAAATATACCAGGTTTAGAATATTAAATACATTTTAATATATATATAATAATATTTTTAACAATAAAAAATAGTTTTATGACCATTCTTTATGGAGGGAATAGAAATTGAAATCTCACCATCCTTGAATGTGATAGATTAACACATCATAGATGATGTTTTCAATTTTTAATCAAAAAGTGGATGGGAAGGAAATGATTATATATTATTCTATTAAGATGAAAAAAATTAGTATATGTGAGACAATATAGTAAATCTTCCACTTGGATAAGGGGGTGATAAGAGAATAATAAATGAAAAGTAATTGGAAAGAAATTAAATGAAAAGGAAAGAGGTTTTTACCTTTAGAAATATTCTCCTTGAGAACCTACTTAAGGAACATGAGTATGGTAATTAATTGATAAAAAGGATCTAGGATGTGGGGGAGACTTATAAAGAGTCTAAATTTTAAAATGGACAAGTTTCAAGGCTTTTGATCTGTGAAGATAGAAGGTGGTATTTATAATGGAGAAGAGAGTTGTTTTGTGATTAATTTTATCATTACATAATTATTTTGGCTCAAAAAAATAAATAACAATTATTACATGAATAAACAATGTAAAAATATATTAATAGTTATTTATTATCATTCACACATAAATAATGAATAAATTAATGGTTTATTTAACTTATAATATCTATATACCCAAAATTACCGTAATTTACTATTCATAAAATTCAACTATATTAGAAAAATTATCCCTTACCAATTTCACACTATTGGAATTCAAAAATGGAATCCATTTTATGAAAATATTTTTTTGAATATTAGATAATTAATTTTTAATTAAAATCATCATTAATTAAAAAATAAATTTTTTGAAATTATAACATATTTTTTTACACATTGAAAAATTAATTAAAGTCTCATAAATTATCCCATAATAATAATACCAAAAATATTAAATTAGGAGTATATTTTAGGAATATATACTTTATTTTTCATCAATATATTAATTAAGAAATTGTAATTAAAATTTTAGGACATAAAAAATAGAAAGACTTAATTTATCATTTTTAAAACATTTTTTTACTTATACCAAGATTTAATAATATCATTTTGTTCATTTTTAAGATACCCATATTTTATTTTTACATTTATATGTGAGGTTACTATCTTATTGCTTTGTTTAATATTCATAAAGTGTACATTATTATTTGAATCGATGAGTTTATATTTAATTAGTTTAGGTTTCTTAATTTCAATAAATATCACTTATTTCCTTCATTTATAATTTATAATTTTTTTATAGTTTTCATTATGTGTTTTTATGTGATTTATTCTATATTATATAATTATAATAAGGTAATTTCCATTGATATAATTTAGGGTCCTTATATTCACCCCTTAGAAAATTTCACCTACAAAATTTCATTTTTATATAATAAGGTTAAAACAGGTGAGGGTATTTTTGCTTCATTACTTCATATGGATCCCATGTTTTATTTTTATCCTTATGGTCCTTCTACAGTACATAAATCTATTTATTAGTGTTGTTTTATAGAAATTTTCTCAATGGTCTAAGATTATAAAATACTTCTCCTCATACGAGAGATCATTTTCAACTATACCACCTCTGAATTTATCATATGTGAGGGATTCAGTACGTACTTCCTCAATGTGGAAACATAGAATACATTATTCAATATAGATATGTTAATGGATGTGTTACTCTATAGGCCAAAACTCCAACATGATAATGAATATCTAAGGGATGATGTATATGGGACTTATAATTCCCTTCTTCCCACATCTCTTGATCCTTATCCATGGAGATATTTTGAGGAATACCATGTATCCAACCATAAACTCTAGGTCTCATCAACAAATGTCTACATAACTCTTATGTCAAATTTGTTTTACCCGAATATATTGATGTAAAGTTCCACCTTTTCCATAATTTCATTTACCATTTCAAGTATAAGCATCTTAAGTTCACTGAATTCATCCCATCATGCATTTATTCTTCATATTATACCATAAGGGGCTTAATATGGAACCATTTGGATACTCAAGTGTAAAATTGTTTTGTAGGAGAACTCGACCAAAGGTAGGTGTTGGTCCCAACATCCTTTGAAATACAGAGAATATTTAAACAACTATTATGATAGTGTCTAAATATTCCCTTCATATTGGTGATAATTTTGATGGTGATAGGCTATACTGATGATCAACTCATTATTTATAGGATGTTGGAGACTTTTTTGGAACATATAGGGGAATCATATATCCTGATCTGATTCTATTTATAGTTGTACTCCATATATCCACAAAATTATCTAATGTATATCCATGCAAGTTTATCCAGTGATTTGTCTTCTCAAATTTTGATAATGTGAGTTTCCATTATCTGTAAATCCAAAACAACCCATAGATAATTTTTTCGTCAGAATGTTTTTGGATGTCCAGTGACAAAGTCCATGGTAATTTTTTCCTTTTCCTTGTTGGTAGAGGTAACAGTATCATATTCCATTAATAAATTTTCCTTTTAGTATTTACTTTTTTCAAATAACAGGGATTGTTATGTATATTTAGAGATATCTAGATTCATATTTTCTGATCAATTTTCTTCGTGAATATCTCGATATATCTTTATACTAACTAGATTAGTAGAGAATGTTATGTTATGTGCGTCTTTCAGAAGCTCATTCATTATCTACAGATTGGATGGAACACATGGTTGTGACCCAAATCTCTTGAATCCTTCATCATCAATTTTTAACTCTTAGGATTTCACTTTTTTTCATGGATTCCCCCTTCATCTGATTTTACAAATAATTTCTTTGAGAACCCTTTATTTTATCCATGAAATTTGGTTGATGACTCTTTTGGAAAATAATTAATGATGTTATTTCCAAAATGATTCCACTGTAGATCCTTTTAAAACCTACAAAGATTGGTTCCTTCCCAATAATCATTGTTGACAAATATGTGGGATCCTTTCAACATTAAAAATCCCCCACCTTATTCTCTTTACCAATATGGTAGTAGATTGAGCAGTCATAATCCTCAATCCACTCTAACCATCTTGGTTGGTGAATATTAGGATACTTCACTGTGATTGTATATATGAGGTTCTTATGGTTATTATATATCTCACACTTTTCCCCTTATAAATAATTCCACAATATATTATTCCTTATGATCACAGTTGCGAACTCAATATCATGCATGAAATAGTTTTTATCATTGATTTTTATCATCATTAAGGCATAGTCTATCACTTTATGAATTTACATTAGTACATAGCCTAAGAGTTTCTTGGAAGTATCACTATACACCACAAATTGTTCCCCACTTGTTAGAAGTGTGAGTATTAGTGTAATGATAAGCCTCTTTTTCAACTCTTTAAATAAGTCATCACATTCACTGGTATAGAAAAACCTCTCCCCCTTTCGAATCATCTTGGTTGGTGGGTTTTAAAACCATGATAAGAGTATCAAAAAATGCCTATAATACCTAGCTAAACCACAGAAATGAAAAATTTCTATTACAGTTGTTGGAATGCACCACTATTAAATTTCTTTGTTCTTGAAAGGGTGCAAAGAAATCCCTTTTCTGGTGATTAGATGCCCCAATATATTTAATCGCTCCATCCACAACTCACATTTACTATAAATTACATGAAGTTTCTACTTTTATAAATTAAACAAAATAGTATTAAAATGAACCTCATGTTCCTCCTCTATATTTAAGTATATCTGAATAGTGTCAATAATAAATACCATTAATTTATTGAGGTAGTATCTTAATATTATATTCATTAAATTCATAAAAATTGATGGAGAATTGGTGAGTCCGAAGGGAATCACTATCAACTCATAGTGTCCATAACACATTTGAATGTTAGTATTGGGAATATATTCTTTCTCCACCCATAATAGGTTATAAACAAACCAATGGTCAACTATAGAGAAATAATTGGCCCCACATAGTTTTTCGAACAAGTAATCATTCACACCCCGATTTCTGGATTCCTCTTTGTTGCAAGCTCGAGTAGTGTTCCATTTTTTTTTCAAGAACATAGCATGATGGGTTTTAATATTTGTGGTATTATCTCCATTTAACATTTTACAAGATTTACCCCATGGGTTCCCTTTGAGTTTATTGAGAAAATGGGATATTTTGGGTAGGAAGAAAATGACACATTGTTAGCACACGATTAGTAGTAACTGTGTTCCCATCCTAGGTAACCATAAGGAAGGTCACATTCGTTGTCTATAAGAAAATATATAGATTCTACACGTTTAGTCAAAACATGTAGATTTCTTATGTGGTATGTGTCTCCCTCGATAGAGGCGAACCGTGCAGACTAACTGTTCGTTCCATCCAAGATATTAAAATTTCTCCCTCTTTATCTATCTCTAATTTTAACCTGAAAGCCCCATTTATTCCCTAATTAAGAATCCTCCACACTAGAAGACTCATAATCCTCTCTTGTATCCCTTGTACATTTTGTTTTGTTCATTTTTTGGTGCGTAATATTCATGGGATCTTAATGTAAGTCCTTATTTTCCTTTTTTTTCTCTTTATTTCTAGGTATTTTCTTCATCTCTTAAGGGGTTTCAGTTTTCCAGTGAGTAGGGTTCCAATTTTATAGTTTTATCCAAAAATATTGGGTTTGATCTGGATATTTTAGATTTGATCTAGCTTCCATTGGGTGTAGTTGAGGTACGATTGAGGTTTCAGAATATATATCAGGAATTTTCTTCATATGAGGTAGGATCCCTTCACATATCTCTATTAAATTTATTATTTCGTTGATTTCTTGATTTTTTCCCCTTCATTGGTTGATAATTAGTGATGTATAATTTTTAGAATAATTTTTATATGTTAATTGAGGTAGTTTGTTCAATTTTTTTGAATGTGTAGTGTAGATTTTGTTAATTTTTGCAAACCAAGTGTTTTTAAAATATTGATGTTGGATTTCTCAAGTGGTTTGATATTTTTAAATAAATGATTTGGTTTTTTAAATTAATTTGTGATGTCTCAAATGTTATTTGGTGTTTCTAAAATGTGTTTATAAATTTTTTTGGTCTTGGAAGTGGCTTGTTTTTTGGGTTTTAAGAATGGTTTTTATATTTGAAAACTATGTGAGGCCATATTTATACCTTTGAAGTGGTTTTATTGGATAATACTTCATGGAATGAGTCAATTTCTTTATTGGTTGACAATAATATGGGAGTGTCCTGAATTTGGGAATCCCCCATTTGATAATTGTTTTAAGGTAAGGGGATACTTCTTAAGGTGGCTAGGGTGGTACTGGTTTTTTTATATATATGAGGGAATGTGTATATGGAATGTTTATTGTTTTTTTGGAACACCCATTAGTGAACATGACATGTGAAACTAACAAAGCTATGAGGATTTATGATAATGGTTGTTCCACTAGTTTAGTTATACACTATCAAGTGGCCCATAAATGGGGGATATTTTTTTATTATTACTATAGTATTGGGCCCCTTGGATAGTCTTGGAAGGAAAATTATTGGGCATTATAATTTAATCATGTAGGAAATTCCTTCCGGGTGATTCACATTTACAGTATGTTATGGTTCCACTCTATGTTCCCATGTTTTCTTGTGTCTCTCTGATGTTTGTATGGTTATCCCATTTTCCACTCTATGAGACTGTATTCGTTATACATGGTTTTTGTGTTTTCATTGGAAATTGTGAAACATTTAGTTTTATAAAATCTTTTCAAGGAATATGTTTTGTTATAAAAAGCCTTTTTACCTTTGTCCAATTTCATGAAAAATGAAAGTTTCTTATTTGGTCCCATTCCCCACTATACCCTATGAATCTAACTCTCCTTCGTGAGAGGAAGCTTGTTTTAAAATTTTTAGGTAAATTAGTTGTAATCTGTATTCATTAAAACACAAGTGTAGAGAACCTATATTTATATATTATTTTTTAAAACTGAATATCAATATTTATTTATTTAATGAATATACATTGGATGAATATTTATTTAGTCTTACCTACTGAGTTTTAACACTCATGCCTATTGTCATTTCTTATTTTTAGTTTCTTCTGTAGGTTCCATATTTGTATTGACCACCATGGGTGATAGTTGGTTTTTTATTAGGGAGTGACCCTCAAGGTCACATGTAGATATAGTGGTTGTGAGGTTTAGTTTGGATTTCACAAATGTATATTTTTTTTCCTGTTTTTGTATCATTCATTTTTAGTGTAATGTTGTAATTTTGGGAGAAACCATTCCAATTTTCACTCTAATGATTCACTTGGAACATGTTTCCTGCATGAGTGGATCTAGAATGATTCTCATGCCTTGTAATAGATCGAGTCGAGTGACCAGTTCAGGGTCAAACTTTGTTGGTTCGTGGGAAAATGGTATCAGAGGAGGTTGGATCTTTAGTGGAAATTCCTTTCTAGAGTGATCAATGTTACTTGGGGGTGTCCAAGTTGAAGTAGTATGATTTTTGGCTATTGAAATGTATGAATGTGAAGAAAGTCATAAATTCTTGCTCATTTCGATCCTCATGTTTCCATGGGATGTCCCTATTTGTTGGTCACCTTTGATTTTGTGGATTGTTTAGTGTTGGGAAATGAAAATGGGATTTGGAAATCCATGTGGATCTGGGGTGAATGTCTCTAAAGGAATTCCCATTGTGGTGCAATGATTGGTATATGGCCTCCACCTATATGGACATGTTTCCCATTGAAACAAGTTTCTCCCATTGTGAGTTTTTTTGGGTCTTCTTTAATTCAAAAAATAGTTCAGAAAAATGTCTTATGGGTAATTGGGAAAATCTGGATTTAAAATAGTTTTTATTTTTTTGGGAAGTGGAAATGAGTGTTGATAATATAACTTAATAGAGGCTCTATAAAATTGGGTTATTTTAAAATAATTTTTTTGGGGGTAAATCGATAATGGTTTAACAGGATTGGATGTCATTCATCTAATATTATGGTTTGTTGAAGTTGATTGTTTGGAATGTAAGAATAATTTTATGGGGGGGTTATGAAGATCAATTTTAATACGATATTTTGAACTATTGATAAGTTTTTTTGAACCAGACAATTTGATTTTCTTAAAATGGGTTTAATTTGAATGGATGGTGTTTTTCAAAAGGTGTATTGTGAAATTCAAATGGGTTTTGATCATGGTAGCTAGCAGGTTATGATAAAAGTTCTTTGGTGGATTTTAAACAAATGGAATGCGGGTTGAATGACTCATTTTGAATTCTAGACAAGTTTTTTTACCATTGGTGTTTCGGTGTGTGACCACATGCATATATATGTGTGGAATAGTGGAGGGGTGACCAGTACGGCCCAAGGACATGCATGTGTAAAGCTACATGTGATAGCATTAGTGAGTGTGCAATCCTTTAATCTTGTTTTCTTTTGAAAAGTTATTTTATAGGAAAATGTGATTTTTTGATAGCTTATAGTGTTGTGGTGTGTCCCTTTGTATTCTATGGAATGATGTTTTTTATGTGGTGTTTGAGATAGAGAATCCTTATTATTGGATTGGTTTTGATGGAGTCCCTTGTTTCCGTAATTCTTAGTGTCTTCCCCCAAAAAGATTTTATGGATACCCAATGCATAACTTTGGGTTGTAAACTATTAGTAAACACTCTAGTTGATCAACCTATAGAATATATTCCTTGATTTTTTATTTTGAATCATTTTCTCTTTTATGGTTAAGAGGATCATCTTGAAGAGAACGGTTGGATACTGAATATTGAGATAAAAATAAGTTTCTTCATGTTTACTGAGTCATTAATGGTAATTTTTTCTACCTTTATGCTTAAACGTCCAACCTAGAAATAGTGAAAGTTTGTATCTCAATGAAATCCCTTGAAAGCTCATTCCTAGGAGTTCTTTATGTATCTATTTATCCAAAAGTACTTTTTTGAGGTGATTAAGGTGAAAAAGAGATGGAGATGAATGGTCTTCAACAACATGTTGGGTTAATGATGGAGTTATATCGTTTCATATTAGATCTAATTACGTATGAGCCATGGTATAATGCAAATGATCCCATGAAGGCTCAGAATTTCATGTATGGGCTCCATCATGAGCTGTAATTGAAGGATTCTGGGATCAAAATAACCTCTTACTTTATTTTAGTTAGTCCAGCCTTTCATGTGGAAGCTATGACAGTTGGGGGGATTGAGATGGAAAATATTCATCCGGTATCTATGAATTTTTTAAGGTGATTTTTGTAAGAAGAATCAGAAGCGAATAGGTGTTGGTATTGATGGTAGATTAATTAAAAACCATTCAGACCTCTTATCAACCTCTTTAGGGAATGATCTATTGATATGTCATCAGTGTGGTAATGATGGTCACAAGAAGCCATGAATATTGAATTATCAAGGATTTGTCCACACTTGTGGATGGTTGGGTTACTTGCAGTGATTCTTTTGAGGTTTTTCAAAGAAGAACCATAAACAGACACCCAAATCTTCTACGTACATCCTAGCCCATTTTCAATAATATGGATTATTTTTTGGAATAGTTTAGGGTCTCTCCCACTGTAATGTTTCTAGGATGTAATAGTTATTTTTGGTGGATATTTGTGGTGTTTAATTCTCATTAAATTGTAAGAGTAGATGTTTTAAAAAAAATTTAAACTTCAATTATAATGGATGTGTGTTTTTAGATAATTAATTGTTGTCAGTTCTATTTGGGGTTTTCTATTGTCTGACTGTGAGGTAGGAGATGATTCAAAATTAGAGCTCCAAATGTATGTCATGGAGTAAAGCTGTGGAATAGTCAGAAAACCCCAGGGGTATTGTAGGCCTTGGTCTAATTCCCATTTTTAGCATGGAATATGGAGATGTTTTTAACCTCTAATGTTATTGTTCTAGTTTTCCCATAGTTTGGAGGAGGCATAATCATCTCATTTTCCTAAAAACCCATATAGTCATGTCTCACTAGACATGGGCCTCTATTTATTGATCCCATTTGTGGAATGATTAGATCAATCAAGTATGTATTTAATTATCAATTATACAGAGGTGTTTAGTTTTCAGTATATTATCGGTTGTGATTTTGGAATTCTAGTGATTTGACACATTCGCTTCCCTTCCCCTGTGATGGGGTTTTTTTGGTCTATGTAGGGATGTTTTAAAGTTTTTTTAATCTCAATAGTTCATATGGTGGGGATTATTTTTGGGCCTCCCAATGTTTGTAATTTAGTTTAATCTTTTTTCTCGATTGCATTTAGGTTTGTTTATAATGGTGGGGAATCTGTTAGGGACTTCCCATGTCAGTATTTCGGGATCGTTCCTAGAGCTGGCTTCGTGGTGGGTTGTCTCATTTGGAGTTATATGACCTTAATATACTCTTGTTAGTAAATTGTAGGATTAGAGAGTGCCAAACAATTTTTTTAAGTATTGTTATTATAGCCTCATTTCAATCTGTTTTCTCTATTAGAGTAGGTAGCATAAGATTTGTTTAGTGATGTTAAGGTGTTTATAATTTTATGGTGGATTATATTTGTGAAGGTTTTATGTCTTTTTGGTTATATCAAATTAAGGTGTTTTTTCTTTTGGGGGTGGGAGGTTTATAGCAGTATGTCCAATTTAGTCTCCCGAGATCATCATGTTAACATATTTTCCTGTTTACAATGTTCATTCCTGTTTTTTTGTATGTCATTCATTGGGAATTCCCATGTTTTAAAAATGATTTTGGGTTCTTTTTTTCGATTCATACTTATGTGGGATTTCTAGGGGTGGAATGAATTAATATGGGGAGAATTTTAACACTCATATTTTTGGATTCATCTTTGAAAATAGTTTGGATCAAGTTCTTATTTTTTTCTCAAGAACTATGCTTGAAGGGTTTGAATATTGTTCTATTCTCCCATTTTATCTTTTTACCAACTTTTCCCCTAGGTTTTATTATATCTTATTTTAGAAAATTGGATATTTTGGGTAGGTAGACACTGGTGCACGGTAGTCATAGGGTTTGTAGTAACAATGCACCCATCCCAAGTAACTAAGTGGCAGGTCGTGGTCTAGTACATAACTGACCTCACTGCTTCCAGATAGTGATTTAGACCATGAGGATTACCCGTGTGGTATCTGTATCCCTAAAAGTTGGCAGACACATAGTCTCCACACTTTTTGGATAACTGTGCGGACCATCTAGGCCATTAAAATCATTTTCTCCTCTTTCCCTCTCCCCAATTATTATCCCCCAAAGCCCCATTTCATCCCCCATTTGGGATACTCCAACATATAAACCTACACCCTCCTGGCTCCCTTGGACCTCCATTTTTTTGGAATCTTTGGTGTAGATTATTCAAGGAATCATTTTTTAAGTCCTTTTTTTCATTTTTTTATCTTCATTTCTATTGGTTTTCTTTCCCTCCTTTGGGGTTTCGGTTTCTCAATGGGTAGGGTTCCAATTTTAGGGTTTGATTCTATAATTTTGGGTTAGATCTTGATGTTTTAGAATTGATCCAACTTCCCTTAGGTGCAGTTGAGGGGCGATTGAGGTTTCACACTATATTTCAAGATGTTTCTTCAAATGAGGTATTATCTATTTTCATATCTCCTATAAATTCATGATTTACTTGATTTGTTGATTCTCATACCTTCTTTTTTTGTTGATTAGTGATGTATAATTTTTAGATTAATTTTAATATGTGAAATTAGGTGGTTTTATTTATTATATTGAATGCGTTATGTGGATTTATTTAGTTTTTTTAAAAGTTTTTTAAATTACCTAGTTGGATTTTTCAAGTGGTTAGTGATTTTTAAAAGCAAAATATGGTTTTGTAAATTTATTTGCGATATTTCAAATTGTGGGTTGTGTTTCCCAAATGGGTTGTTAAATTGTTTTCAGATAGAAACTGGCATTTTTTTTGGGTTTTCAAGAAAATATTTTATATTAGGAAACTATGTGATGCCCAATTGGTACTTTTCTAGTGGTTTCATTGGAAACACATTCTTGGAGTGAGTCACATGACTTATCGTTTGACCATGATAAAATAGTGTCCTCAGTTTGGGAATTACACAAGGTGATAATTATTTTATGTCAAGGGGTAATCCTTGTGGTGAACAGTTTTGTATTGATTTGTGATATATATATATGATGGAATGTGTAAATGGATTGTTAATTGTTTTTTTAACACACATTATTGAACATAAAATAGTAAATTTTCATATGTATTAATATTTCTAATAATTTTTTCTACACTAGTTTAGTTTATGCACTAGATAGTTCCCCCTACAAGGGGATATTTTTTTATTATTTATATGGAGTTGGGACCCTTGGGAAGGCCAGGTAGGGTGGGGATCGGGCTTTTTGCCATTATGATGTCATCAGGTAGGTCATGCCTTCAGGATGAGTCATGTGTATAGTATGTTCTAGTTCTCCTTTGAGTTCCAAGGTGTTCCCATGTAACTCTATTGTCAGTGCGGTTATTCCTTTTCCCTCGCCATGAGACTATATTCCTTTTACTAGGTTTTTGTGTTTTCTTGAAAACTTGTGAATGTGTGGTTTTGTTAGAAATGTATCAAGTACGATTTTTTGAAATATCAATTGTTTTTCCATTTCCCATTTTCTTAAAAATCGAATGTTATATATTTTTCCCCCTTTCCCCCTACCCTGTGATCATAACTCTCCTCCGTGAGTGAGGCATGTTTTAAAATTGTGAGGGCAATGAATTGTTATTTGTATTCTTTAAAATGAAATTGTGGAAGACCGATATTTATATATATTTTTCTCCAACATGTAAATAAATGTTTCATTTTTTAAATGTTATGAATTGGGAGAATATTAATTCAAGATTACCTACTTTGTTTTAATACTTTTTTCTATAGAATTTTCTTATTTTTTAGTTTTTTCCACATGTTCTAGCATGGGTTTGATCACTATGGGTGATGTTTGGATTTTGATTGGAGAGTGAACTACATGGTCAAATAGGGATGTTGTGGTTTACAGATTCATATGGGGTTTTCCTGGGTAAATTTTTTTCTATTTTATTGTATCTTTCAGTTATAGTGAAATAATTTAATTGTGGAACCATATTCAATTTTTCTTTCCCTTTTTTTGGTTTATCTACTTTTTTTATATTGGAAAAAAACATTCTAATTGTCACTATGATGATGAAATTGGTTCTTGTCACCTGCCTAGGAGGATCCACTCATTTTTCTCAATAATTTAAGTAGGATAAGATTAATTATAAACAAATAATATCCATAATTGGTATAATGATTCTGATGGAGATACATCCTCATCTTTATAATTTACAATATTTGGGGATGCTTCGAGATGTGAAGAGTGATCACCATTGATTGATAGTTGATTTTTGATTTATATAAAGACAGACAATCCATGCCTAATATAGCTTAAATCTATACCATATTAATTAGGAAAATATTTTCTCGGAGATTCATTTCATAAATATTAATAGGGAGGAGTAATATACATTGGATACCATAATTTACCAATTTTATGTTCTCACAGATAACTCAAACTCCATATTTTGAGGTGATGTTTGAATATGTATACTAAACATGAATGATATGAATTAATGGGTGGAACTAGTATTAAATAGTACATTTCTATTCTAGAATTAATAACTAGCATATCAATCACCATACATTATCAGGATCCACCTCAGAGGTAGTGGTAGCATATTCCCTTCCTTGTTTCCTTGTATACTGGCGTTGGTGATTTCCACCAATAACCCATGGATGAGGGAAATTTTTCACATAATTCCCACATTCACTGTAGTTGAAACACTTCAATATAAGGTGAGTTTTGATCTAAAACATCCCCACATATTCTAAATTAGTGGGATTCTTCATATCCTTTCGACATTTATTAAGAAGATTCCCAATTATTCAGCATTTGAATCAATTCCTACATCCCTTTTAATTGATCCCATGATGCTTCTTCCCAAAAATTTGAAATGTGAAATATTTTTATTTCATTAAATGATTAAATTTATCTATACATCTAATGATATTAAACTCAATTTTACTCATTTTTTTATTGATACAACTACACCACTATGTGTCTCTAATATCCATTTCAAACTTAAGGGCACAAAAGAAAATATCTCCATATATATCAATGTATAGAATATCTAATGATTTTGATAGACTAAACTTTAATACTATAATTAAGTGATCCACTTTACTTAGGTGTTCATTTCAAATCCAGAGGCATATCAGACAGTCCATTTGAATTTTTCCACATACACCCTGATAGACTAGTTTTCCTTTTACATTAGTTCAAGGAATTCAATTTCAATCTTGAGATGGATGATTTGAGGTAAATATTTTTGAAAAATATTATCTTGAATTCCTTCCAATCCATAGAATCAATGTATTTTTTAGGATTTGTGTTATTGATCAGTGTTTACTATAGATCAACATTCCAATAAAAATGATAGACGTCTAGTCAAACATTTTATTCTTCAGAGCACTGGAGGATTAAAATAATCTCTCAGTATAGTTAATCTAGTATTATATGAAGAAGGGATTAGGATATCAACTAAAAATTTGAGGATTCTTTAATATTAAATATTCGATGGAAACTTTCTCTTTCTTAGCAGAAGTATGGTGTTACAAAGGATTCATGTTATTATTCATAGCATAATCTAGTTGAGCATGTACTATCAAAATGTTTTGGGAACATATTAAAATAATATTAATAATATAATCAGGTAAATCATCACATTTATTATGACATGGATTATTGGAACGCTTTATTTTATTTCCGTTGTGACATCCCAGACCCTGCTGCTACTTAACCCATGCCCGGAGCCTGGTAGTCCTCTAGCTTGTCTCCCCATGTGGAAGATGCTTCCTACTAGAAGTGAGGGTGTGAATGAAATAAGGTGGTGATACTATACCCTCATGTTATATTAAACCATTGGTTATATTAAATAACAATAGCACCATAAGCGTAATATAATATACCTATATACTAAATAATGAAAACATAAACAGATAATAGTGGAAGACTAGATATTTGAATATAATTACAAAAATATTTTAGGTAAATCTCTGATATATATATAGATTTATCTCATTATGATAATTAAGAAATGATTGGGTAGATAAAATAATTCTATATAATAGTATAAAAGACAACAAAAGGACATAAAAATATACACGAGCATCTCAAGCCTAATCTCAATCGTCCTCTCTTATGATCCTCCTATGTAAAATGAATAAGAAACCTAAATTATTGCCTTTACCATTATCAGTACATATAGAAACATAATCTTCTCATGTTCCATTAGATTCCTAGTAGGGTGTGAGATAAATATCTTGGTAGCACACTGCCAATGATGTCTACATGTAATCCGAGTAGGCACTAGTAGACAAACAATGTACAGGTAACAACAAGAAATTAAAGCAACATAGATTATACAAAAAACCTACTATTCAAGATCCTAAAGGACACCTGCTGGGTTACCTGCTTAAACCCATTGATGGTATGTCTGATCATGTCACTATATATATAAAATAGAATTATATATATATAGATATATTTTGGGATGACTAGGATGTAAATATTAGACATCCAATTCCTGGGGAAACTCTCATGGTCTAGCCCCTAACACAACTATAATAGATTTCATGGTCTCTTGGAATTAACAAAATGGAAGGATGAATATTTAACCCAAATGAATCCATCACCATAAGTGTTATCATGGCCTATCCCCTATCTGCAGCTAGGAATTTTAAACGGTCTCCATCGAAGAGATCTTATGGTCCCTTGGCTCTACACAGAAATCTCACATGGTCTTTCACTGCAAGGGCTCTAACAGTCACTTCTCTCTATATCCTATAAGACATTATAATTTAGAGTATATAATTATAAACTATAATAATGTTAATATTTAATAGGATGACCATAAGACATTACCTCTTTTGTCATGATGTTAATACTTTCACAAAAGAACCTAGGTGTGACCAAATATAACAAATAAAACTTGTGGAAAAATTCTCAAGTGTTTCTTCATACATATTGAATTCATTAATGGTATCTAATTTAACATTAATCACTCACACAAATCATAAAAAGGAATGGGTTCACCATCCACTAAACATATTCATTTACAACTAAAGAATAAATTTCACACGGTTCATTTTTATAAAACATGAATAAGGGAAACGACATTCCATCCATCGAAGACATTCCATTTAAAACCCATTCGTTAAAAATAAATTTACCATCTTGTTTTAACCATTATATAATATAATTAATATCATGCTAATAAGATTAATCCATCATACCCAAGGTCATCTAATCCAATATAACTACACATGTAAAATTGGTTTATAAGGTACAAGTTTCTTGGACATATCAATTTAAGGATGAAACTGTCACTTTAATACACCCTAAAAAAGTCCATTTACCATAATAAAGGTATATAATACCTAATAAAAGACAAATTTCCATCTAAAATGTTTTAGTGTCAATGAGGATGACATAAGAAACTACTCGAATTCCCACAGAAAAAATTCCAAGTCTACTAAGGGCAAACACCCATGGGGTGTATGGGTTTAATTAGAAACAATAAAGAGAATTGATATTATATACAAAATTCATGTCAGAATACAAATCAGGTTATTTGGGTTTTGGACCATTTGGCCAAAATGACCATTTTCATTATGGCACACCTATAGGTGTGCATATAGACCATGAGTGATGTCTAAACCACTAAAAACTAATCAGTTCACCTATATAAAGGTACTAGGATCATTTATACATGAATGCACCAACACAATTAAGAATATTAGAAATGGATGACTTGTGGAAAGATAAAATAAATATGAAATGACCAAAACTAACATGGGAAACTATGTGACCACCTACCTTAAGGTTGTAAACGAGTACTTTCTTGATATCGACCTTATATTTGATGTTGGTTGGAATAGATCTAAGTTCCATTCTAATTCCCAGAAAATTGGGTGAATAATACTTCATCTAAATATCACAATATATAGAAATATTTAAAAAAAGAAATATATGTGTGTGAGGTTAGACATACCTTGGGGTATCTGATGATTATGATAGATTGAATATCAGAAAATGGAAGAAAGTGAAGTAAGTGATTAAAGTAATAGGAGGGTTTGATCTCAACCAAATATAAACCCACTGGTTTGGTTTCAAGAAGATAAGGAAGGTGTATAATTTAGACTTTTGTTTTATGTGGATGAAAATGGTAATTAATCCCCAAATCCGACTATGCACGGTTTATGTGAATGGTTTACAAACTGTGAAAAAACCAGGATAAATATATGTGTCCCCCATCTACAGTAGGTCGCATGGCTTTGCACCTATTATTTCATGATTGTAGACAAATAGTGTGGTACTCTATGGGCATGTATATGCAACCACATAGTACAATCAAACCATGCGGCCATGTTTGAACGGTTTCCACTAACAAAAAATCCCAGCATGTTGCTAATTTTTCTAAATGTATGGGCTCCAAACATGACATTGAAACTCCTCCAAACGTCCCTAGGATTTAGTATACCATTACCATGATTAATGGAAATATTCAAAAAGAAAAACTATATATCTGTTCCTACATAAAAAAATGTGGGTCATTACACCATCCTCTCCATTAAGAAAGTCATCCATGAGTTGTCCTTCTGAGGGTAAAGAGGTACTATCCGTGATGAGTTCAATACACTGTGATTTTATATTTTCTTCCCTCTCCCATGTCTCTTCCTAAACCAATCCATGCTTCCATAACACCCATACAAGTTGAACAGACCCGACATAGAGTGTCTTCACGATCTGATCAAAAATAAGAGTTGGTTACTCAGTGAAGAAAGCATCCATATACATCTCAACCTCATCAAGATAAAATCCATGAGATGGGCCTAGATAATATTAGTGAACCTGAGATAGATGAAAGACATCATGCGTAAATTTATATAAGAATAAGTACTAACCGGTAATCCACTTTTTTGATTTTCTTTACAACCTCAAAGGGTCCTACGAATCTTGACGATAGATTTCCCAGGTTCTAAATACACTTATTCACCAACCATTGTAAGAATCTTGAGAAAACATGATCTGTGACCTCCAAAACTCATGAGGTCATCGATATCAATTGGAATAATAATAATATATGGAATGATCAATCAACATAATCTATTGAATCATATCGATCTCCTATATGTTCCCTTACACAAGATGTGGTCAGAGAAAATCTTCCCATGTCTCTATCCAGCATAGAGGCGAGAGTCATGGTATACAATATAAGGCCTCACAGGGATCCATATCAATGGTTTCATGAAATCTATTATTATAAGAAAGTTACCCCAGAGGAGAATGCTGCTCCCAAGAGCCTGAAAATTTGAGAACACATTCTAGAAGCATGTCCTCCGAGACCTAAATTGTATAGTCTTCATGTCCATCAGTTTGTGAGTGATATGATATTCTCATAAGTAAATGTGTACCCAATGATTTCTATAACACCATCTAGAATCATTATGTGAAACAAAAGAATCTATCAAAAATGATATTATGATGTTCTCCCTAATGATGTACCACCTCTTTGACATACAACCTTCCTAGCTCGTCTACTATGAAGGTCACTCATATAGGAAAAAAGTGTGATACCTTCATTATATGATCAATGAAATCCCACAATGAGTTGTTTCCCTGAGGTGATCTCGGTAAACCAGTCATGAATTCCACTAAATCATCATCCCATTTCCACATAATAATGGACAATGGATAATGATGCCTTTCTATAATCTGATGTTCCACCTTTATATGTAGACAGTTGGAACATCACATGATGAAAATGGCTATTTTAGGTTTCATGCTGGCAACCATATTGGCATAATAGATATTGATATTTTTTTTGAAACCATGGTGAACCTCATATGCTGAGTCATGGGAATCCATTATCACTTCCTCTATGATGCTTGTCAGGATCCATACATGTCCATGGAACAAAAGAGTATCATCCACATACACTATCCAACCAGAAGATGTATCATCATATAATACACATTCCTTCAAGAAATGAACATCCAGATCAGATATCTCTCTCGGACTTACCCATTCCAGAAGAGTACATGCCGCCACTAGGGATGAGGTAATAGTATGACCACGGTCCTCTAGAACCGCAATGTGAATCTATGAGAATAATTCTATATGCTTTCATTCATCACTGGAACCATGCATTGTCTATGTCTGATTCTCTTGGCTTTGATCATCAACAACTAAATTCCCCCACCTCAGAGTGTAGGAACGATCTAAATCCAATGATTGTAGGTATATGACCCACATTAGCTTCCTGAGATTCAGATCCTTCTCTATGGAGATGTATATAAGGATTTTTTGGTCTATGAATACAAAAAATTCTCTTATAGGAGATAGTTTCCCTAAGAGTGTAAGTCATGAACAATGGAAGTAAACTTAAATTCGTTCATTGGGTAATTCCACATGTGAGGCTTCAATTGACGAGAACCATATGCCAAGACTCACTCATCCTGCATCAGAATAGCTGTAATACTGACACCAGATGCATCAAAATTAATTTTATTGGACCTCCCTAAAACTTATAGAAATATTATCCTCATTGAAGAATGTATTCCCTTCAACTCATGATAGGATTATTCACAGGTTTTAGACCAATAAAAATTCACACCATTATTTTTCAAGCTCATTAGTGGAACTGCAATCTATGAGAAATCATGGATGAAGTTTCCCTAGTATCCAAACATCCCTAAGAAACTCATAATATCAATGATGTTCTTGGAATTTTCCCAAGAAACCACTTCCCTCCTATTCTCTAGGTCAACTGAAACTCTTGAAACCATGATTTTATGACCTAGGAAGTGTAATTCATCAATACATTAGTGGAATTTAATGATCACATCATAGAGATGATACTCTCTCAGTATATTCATCACAATCTCATTAAGTGTTGAATGGTCATATATGGAGTAGGAATAAAGAAATATATCATCAATGAAGAAAACTAAAAATGAATCAAGATTTGGGTGGAAGACCCAGTATTTAATAACCATTAAGATAATAGTTATATTCATGAGTCTAAATAGAATAAACTTGTACTTGTATAGACGATACATTCTTGTGAATGGTGCATGAGGCATGTTCGAAGTTCCGACATGAACATGATGCTATCCTAACCTCATATCTATATTTTAAAACACATACTATCATTATATCTGATCAAAGTGGTTGTTATTTTGGGTAATTTATATTAGTTCTTGATAGTGAGTTGATTCAACCGGCATTAATCCATGAAAATCATAATTGTACAATATACATCCTTATCAATGAGAAACGATGAACCACAAGGAGAATTATTAGGGCATATAGAGCCTTTCACCTCTGGATCCTCCAATATATTCTTACACTCCCAAAGATCCTTAGGTTACATTACATTAGGAGGAATGGTCATAGTTTCTACTCCTAAAATAAGATCAATAGAAAAATCTATCTCTTAAACTAGAAGTAGAATAAATAAGTCCTTATGAATGACTTACCTTGAACGCACCACTACAAGGGGAATGATAATTGGTTTAACCCCTAATCATCGATAAATATATTGGATAACTATGTTATAACACTACCCAACCTCAGCTACTTGGGTCCTTCTTGTGATACACTAACATCCCATTCTTCCTTATATATGTGCTTAATACCCTCTAATTATGTGGACATCACCCTACAACAATCGATTTCAGAAAACTATCTATATAGAACTAACCTATCCATATCAATGATATAGTTATCATCCTATAAACATTGACATGTGATCGAATGAAATTACACATCCCATCCTCAAAATTTCAAGTATCCATTGAATCATTGACAACTAGAGAAGGGGAAACACACTACAACTCCTTGAAATGGAGTTATTATTCATTAAATGACACAGTCCCATACTTCTAGTTCATAAATTATTTATCTTTTTCAGGCCGTAGAGTCTAAGGAATGAATTATTCATAGAGGACAGTCTGAAAGTAGGCACAAACTAGTTTAACTCTCTAATATAGAGGTATCTCTAGATGCTCAAATATACATAGGATCACATCAATACAAGACTTTATAGCATGTGTCCCTCTGACTCCTAGAAGGTGGGAGGGTGCTTCTGTTGAAACTCACGAGTCAAATCTACCATAATCATGGTAGGAATGAGTTATACGTAGTAATATCTCTTGAAACTGGGTGTCAGTGACCATATCTAAAATAATAAAAGGAACCACATGTTGATCGATTGAAGGAACAGTTAGTGGATTATGACCAAAAAACTCAAGAACATGATCATCTCCACCTTTAAGTCATGTGACTCAAGGACATCATGGAAGGATGGTATAACAAGGCCAAAATAATATCTTATAAGGGATTCAATAAATATAGAATATTTTACCCAAGAAACTAGTACTAATTCTAAATACATTTATAACAATGAACACATATATTTTTCTTCTACTAAAGATATATATTGACATTAGAACATACCATACCAGGCCATAAGAAAGAGAATCACCCACTACCCACTACCAAGGCCTTGTTTGGGTCATGTTTTTCTGATAGGCATGTACAAGATGGTTTTTCTCATGTTATAAATCATTTACTAATTGAAAACATGATCATTTAAATAGTTAAAGAATTTTTATTTGTTTTACCAAATGATATGCCAATTTTCGGTCCATTTGGATTCATACACGTTATGAACCAAAAGCTGGAACTCACTTGGATGTCATTATCAATAAATTTGTGTTTATTCATGTAATTAAAATACCTTTAAAATGGTTGATCTAGTTG
Source organism: Viscum album (assembly GCA_963277665.1). NCBI lineage: Eukaryota > Viridiplantae > Streptophyta > Magnoliopsida > Santalales > Viscaceae > Viscum > Viscum album. The sequence goes on along the minus strand of OY728147.1, from coordinate 1,024,049,894 downwards.
GATTTCCATTTTAATATTCATAAATGCCTATACAAATTATGAATCAAATATTGGTACCTACAAAACTAACACCATAGTATGATCATTATTTAGAAAAATGTTTCATCAAAATTGTATATACATAACAAGGATAAATTAAAATGAAATGAGAAATGGTCATGAAAAACTAAATGTGGCATAACCTGATGAATGACATATTATTCATGTTGTGCCTATAATGATTAATGTTATAATATAGATCACGCTTTTCATTTGGTCTAGGAAATGAAATCAAAATCCCAATATCCTGAGTATTAGTAACATAAAAAATCTTGTGAAACACCCAATTGTGAAATGATATAAAAAATAATAGTCATATATATAACAACAATAATAATTCATAAAACATGTCCCTTACCCTATACATGGTTTCAGGATTCCCAAGAAGGTCATGTGACCAAGTCCCCACCATTCCCAATGTTCATTATATTTTCTCCAAATACTATATTAAGAAAAGAATTTATCTATTACCACTTTTTGACACCCTGAACCTTTATTCCACTTAACCTGTGACCCGAGTCCGGTTGGACATAAAACATTTGGTGTGTCTCTCCATAAGTGAGAGGATGTCAACATGTAGTGAGGGTGTGAAGGTAATACAGTATGAAGAATATACCCTCATGACAGTGTAATGAACCATTTATAGTAAACATAAATTGTAGAAGAATAATATTGTAACAGATAGATACAATAAACAATGGAAATGTAAATATATAATATAAGACGACTGAATAACTAAATATAATAATCAAAAGCCTCAAGGGAAATGTCTAATACATATATGGATTGATGAAATATTAATAATAAAGAAATTAATTGGTAGGTACAATTATGAGATACAATAATACATAAGGAAAAAGTTGAAAAAAATTGCTCCATGAGAATATAGAAACTACGTTAGATCTTATGCATCTACGCTCTAGCTGGGTAGAACGAGTTAACAACATAAAAAAGGTCCTTTACCATTTCTAGTACCTGTATCAACCTAATCTTATCAGGTGCTAATGGAGGCCCGAGTAGGGTGTGATACAAATATCATAGTAGGCCACACCAATTTTGTCTATGTGTAATCTAACCAGGAACTTGTAAATAAATAGTGTGAAGGTAATAGTAGGAAATTAAAGCAATAAAAAATAAATATACAAACTAAAACAAAATTTTTAAAGGATACTTGGAGGGTCTACCTACTGCATCCCATGGGTGGTATGTATGAACATTTCACTATATATATATAGTATAATTATATGTATAGATATATGTGGTGAAGGATCATGATGTAACCCCCATTCATTCAGTTCCAAGTGTAGCTCTCATGTTCTATCCCATAACCAAACTCCACAAGCTCTCAAGGTCACATGGCATGCATGTTCTAGAAAGACCGAGACGTCACACAAAGGAATCCATCACCAATGGATCTCTCACATTTTATCCTATGACTCCTGCTAGGAAGATCACATGGTCTCCCCTCCAAAGGGCACTCATGGTCCCTTGGCTCCACATAAAAAGGTCACATAGTCTTTCCCTCCAAGGGATCTCACAGTCCCATAGACCCAAAACCAATAATTCATAAAAATTTACAATATATAATTATAAATCATAAGCATAATAAAATTTTATAAGATACCATAAGGCATTACCTCTGATTTCATCTTGTCATTCCCTTCACAAATTAACATGAAAAGATCAATTATACCACATGGGAAATGAAGAAAAACCTCTCAAGTGTTCCATAATCCATATTCAAGTCATAAAATTTAACATTAAACATTTACAAAAATCATGAACAAGTTATGGGTCCACCATCCACTAAAAAATTTTATTTACAACAAAAACATTTAGTTCGCATGGGGCATTTTTATAATACAAGAATAAGGGAAAGGGTATGACATCCCTTAAAACCATTCATTTTGAATCCAATTCATTATAAAAGAATTTACCATCATTCTTTAACCATTAAATCATATATAAAAAATCATTCAATAAGAGTAAGCTATGCAACCCAAGGTTATCTCATCCATTTTTATTTAACTAAGGAAATTGGTTTATAAGATAAAAGTGAAATGGTGTAATCATTATAAGAATTTAACTATGAAATTTAAGACATCCTAATCAAGTCTATTTACCATAAGCAAGATATATAATTCATAATATAAGACCAATTTCTCAACTAAATGTTTTTAGTGTCAAGTACGAAGTCATAGGCAAAGACTAAAATGATCATGTGGAAAATTACAAGTCAATTAAGGCCAAACACCCTTGGAGTATCATGGGTTCAATTAAACACATATGAGAAAAATGATATTACATTTAAAAGTCAATCCAGAAATGAATTCGGGTACTTATAATTTTGAACTATTTGGCCAAAATTACAATTTTCAAGATGGAATAACTACTTTAGTCCATATAAAGAAAGATTAATTTCTAGACCCATTAATATGAACCAATTAACCTATGTCAAGGTACTAGGGTCACTTGTAAATGATGGAAACAACACAATTTATATGCTCAGAAATGTCCCTCTTTTCACATGACAATATAAATATGAAACAATTTAAGCTAAAATGAAAAAAGTACAACGACACGATCCTTAGGGATATTGAAAAAGCCTCTCTGGATATCGACATAAAATTTCAAGATGGTTGGAAGAGATCGTAGTTTCTTACTAATGACCTAAAATTATGTAGAATGACCCTGCATCAGAATAGCTAATAGATCGGAAGATTAACTAAAGAAAATGAGGTGAGTGAGGTTATCCTTACCTTGTCCTATCTGATGCTTCTAACAAATCAGGGATCAAAAACCAGGAATATGAGATGTATGTGATTTAAGGAATAAGAGGGTTTGGGAACAATGTGAGAGAATCCCACTAGTTTGTCTCCTATAAAACAAGTAGGTAGAATATTTAGTCTTAAGGATTAAGTGGGAGAAAGTGGAAATTATCCACAAATCCCACTGTGCACGGTTTAAAAACCATGCCATCACCATGAGAAATTGATTTTCCCACATATATAGTAGGTATCATAGCTGTGCACCTAGTCCGAGATTGTTACAGACAAACTATGTGAACTTGTAGGTTCCCTTATCTGCAACCGCATAGTTTCATCAAACCATTCAGTCTAGGCAACCAGTTTCCACTAACTACATGGCCCAGCTTGTAGCCCATTTTTCTAGAACTTTGGGATCCTAAAAATCCCCATACACTCCTCAGACCTTCTCTAGGGTATAGTATACATTAACCATGATTAAATGAAAGATTCAAAAAGAAAAAATAATGAAATTAACTTCCATCAAAAAGGAAAATCCTTATAATAAACATTAAATATGAAAAGGATGATAAAATTATTGGGCATGAATACCAAACTAATAAAAATATAAAAAGAAATTTATAGAGAAGGATAAAATCATAAATAAAATGTATATCCTAACTTGTGATTCCGTAAGATTCATTCTGGGATATTTATGGTGATATAATTATCCCTAGATTTCTTTTTAATTTTATCTAGTCCAAATATTCAAAAATACATATAATGTGATTTGACTCAAACTAAAGAGTCCCTAGGCTTCTTACACATATTATTACATGAATTTATGCCAAATTAGATTTCATATACAAACTAATGAATTTAATGTCAAGTGTATTTGGATGATTTGATACATAATTATAACACATGAAACCAAAATAAAAACTACGTTTTTAATTCTTTATAATGATTTATTAGTACCATTTGAGCCCTTAAATTAGCATAGGACAACATGCGGAATACAAGAACAATGTGATGAGATAAAAATACAACTATGTTAATAATAATTAGAATAAATCATAACATATTGGTAAAAAGTCATAACATGATGACATAAAAAGGCATGGAACATAAATAAACATTTGTAATCATTACAAATAGTACACGTGATCATGTAATCATAGAATCATTGAAATGTGGAAATAAAATAAAACAAGAAATTTTCATGAGTAATGTATCCTTAAATATGGAGTATCATAAGTCAAGGCTAACCACCACCACTGTTGCATGCAGAGCATAAGTTAAGGCTAACATCCAAGACTGCTAGACATGACCTCATATTAGACAATAAATTTTCCAATGAATTTGAGGTCTATTTGGGTTTAACCATAATAAAATTTCAATAATATGTGTTCCACATTAACAATCATACATAAACATAACGGATAACCATGGAATGAAATGGGCATCATGATTATGTCATAAGGCATAACAGATGTGTGTATCATAAAGGTGTCCATAAAAGAATAGATTGTAGTCATTCATTGATATAAATAAGAGATAATTTTCCTAAAACATAGTAAGTGATTTCAAACTGAAGTGAAATAAATGTAAAATGTGTGTTCATAAATCATTATAAATGAAATATTTTAGTGTGGTTTGAGGAAAATATTAATGAATATTTAATACAAAAAAGGCAAAATATTTTACATAAAACTAGAAATGAACCAATATAGATTTTCATGATATAATTAGTGATAATATAAAAACAATGGTGTATTAAAATAGAGTATGTAGTGTACTAGAAAATGGTTTAAACATTTGTATGATCCCTTCAACTAGGTTTGGTTATTGTGAGAAATTGAGAAAAAGAACCTTATAAAACTTGTTTCACAAACAAAGAGTGATGAATTGAGCCAAGTAAATATGTTTTTAACATACAAACTGAATTTTGGAGGATTAAATATAAATCTTCAATACATAAATTGGGTTAAATATAGAAAAATCATAACCCGATGAAAACATAGAGGTTTTGAAAGTATCACATACCTTATGTATGAAAGTGTTCTACAGTTAAACTTAATGTCCTGGAAAATGAAATTAAATGATTGAATTAAATAAATAATTATATTTTAAAAATTTATATTATAGATTGTAATTTTATAAAGTTAATTTTTGTCCTTTATTAAAATTTATAAGGTTGAATTTCATCGTTTTGAGGGTGTTCGTTTCCTTGGTTTTCAGGACCATGTCAATTTTATACGTGTATGAAAGATCATGTAGAATGTGAATAGTTGTCCCATATTGAAATTATATGGTATAAATGAACATATACCAATTTATTTTGTCTTATATATCATTTATGTAGGGTTTCAACGTGAATAATTAGATAAAACATTAATGATAATCGTTTAGATTAATTTAGTGGTTTCTTGATCATCACAAACTAGTGTTGTTCTATTATTTGATATTATTTTATATAAACTGGTAATAAAACATTAAATGAACTGTAATAAATATATTATAATATATTTTAACCATAAAAGTGGTATTATTTCCATAATTTAATGTGAAATGAAAATTGAAAACTCATCATCCTTGAATGCGATAAATTAACACATCACCGTTGGTGTTTTCATTTTTAAAACAAAAAGGGGAGGGGAAAAAATAATGATGGATTATTACATTAACATAATAAAATTACAGTATATTTTATATAATGGATTTACCATTACACATGGATAAGGGGAGTTGAATAGTGAAAAATTAAATTAATGAAAATGGAATGAAATTAAAATAAATGAAAATAGGTTTTTACCTCTCGAATTATTTTCCATGGGAACTTCATTGAGGCACATTAGTTTTATATTTTATTCATAAAAAATGATATAGAACTTGGAAGAGGTACTTGTGAAGAGTATTGGGTAGAAATTTTACACGCTTAAAGGATTAAGACGTATGAGATGAAGAGGTTGTGATGTGTTGTATTTATAGTGGAGGAGAGAGAGGTGTTTTTTTAAAAAATTAATCCTTAGTTTATTATTTTGGATAAATAAAATAAATTCTTATGATTAAATGAATAAATATAATAAATAGATAATAATTGTTCATGATTATTATTCTTACATCAACAATTATCATAGGAATAGTTTATTTAACTTATAATGTATATATATCATAAATTAATGTATTTTACTATTCATAGAAAATTTAATAATTTTAGAAAATTAAAAAAAATATATTTTACAAATTCATGATGTGTGGATTTCTGTAATGGACTCCATTTAATGATAATAATTACCTAAATATAAGAAATTTAATTTCCAATTAAAACATTCATTTATTAAAAAAATAATTTTAAAATTAATGCTGATGTTATAACACATTAAAAAATTAATTAAACACTCATAAAATTAACCCATAATCACAAGAAAGAAATATAAATTTATTATTCTATATTAAAAAAATATATTTTATTTTAAATTATTATTTTTATCATAGAATTATAACTAAAGTTTTAGGACTAAAAAAAATACAAACACATAATATATCATTTTTAATGATTTATTTAATTATAATAGGATGTAAATATATCATATTTTCATTTATAAGATACCAAAAATAATTTATACATTCATAGGTGAGGTTGCTATTCTATTGGACCATTTACTATTCAGAGGGTTCATATTACTATTCCAAATTTAAATTTGTTACTCAATTGGGTTAGGTTCTTTATTTTCTGCAAATACCACTTATTTCATTCATTAGCAATTTATAATGTTTTTATTGTGTTCTATATATGATTTTATGTGATTTATTTTATATTACATAATTATAATAAGGGAATTTCCATTGGTAGTATTTACCATCATTACAATGACCTCTTTTTATCCTTATGGAATGAATATTAGAGATATTAAAATAAAGAAAGTGTAATATTGTATTTATTGTATACATAAATTTTTTTAATGTTATTATCAAAGGAAAATGGCATAAAAATTATACACATTAATATTTAGTATGGATATTTTTGAATTACTTCTATAAAATGGAATAGGGGAATGTTCTTTGCTAATTTGGAGACCATATCTCATAGATTTAACAGAGTTTACATGTTTTACCATTAACGAGATGAAAAATTATTACCATGGATACTATTAATAATTAAAAAAAATAAAAGCGTAAAATTATTAAAATATGAGAAAACTAATATAAAACACATAATAATTTTTTCATTAATTAATGTCAAGATGTTTTAGAAAACAATTTGAATATAAATATAAAAAACACTACAAATTTTGTTTAAATATTGTTTTTAGGTCCAAATATGTTCTTATACATAAATAAAGTATAGTGAATATTATTATGTAAATAATTATATTATTTATAATTATTGGGGGATTTAATTACATTAATATGTAATTAAAAACATAATAGGGATTTTAAATTATTTGATTTAATGGAAATAAATGACTGTGGTTCCAAAATCTGTATTTTTCCATATTAATTTGAAAATAAACCAATTAAAATAAATCGAATAAATTCACTCTACGATAATATTTACATGATGATTTAAAAAATTATATTTAATTCTTAAAAAATTAATATTGATTATGGAAATTTATTATAATTTTCAGGCAAAGAATATTAAACAACATTTTAAAAATATATATTTTTTAAAACAATATAAAGAGTTTACTAAATATTTAGTACTTATTTATTTTAAATTAGTCATTAAATTTTATTTTAGTTATATAAATATATATATATCATTACATTGGTAAACCTATTCAAACTTGTAAATTTAATAGCTAGATTAATATATTGAGGGTCGTTTTAAGCTTTGTGTTTCGTGTAAAGAATGATAACAAAAACCAAATATATATTTAGAAAAAATATGTACCAAAATTTCATAGTTCTAAAAATATGATCCCAATACATCATCACATCCTAGTATATAAATCATTGTTGATATATTTTAGCTTCATTAGCTAATGTTAGGCCTCTTCCCAACCTAGACCTATGAATAATGTGGGCTTTTTGAGAACCTTTTTTCCACGGACACCCAAGAGGGGTGTGATAAATAATAAATTTTCCACCACCAATTATGTATCTAAAATAAAATTTTATTAGTCTATAAACATGAGATATGCTCATAAGAATAAATATATATAGAAATAATAATAAAATAATCTCTATTTATCCTGAGGATATTATTTGATTCTTGGACTCTATTCTATATCCTCCAGCCAATGTCAAATGTCTCTTACTAGGTGACATAAATAATGGGGAAAGAGATTTCCTCCTTTTTAATCACATATACTAATAAATATATACAATCACTACAGGGGAGAGGCACAAAACCAATATCTTCTCATATATTTAACATATGCATTGGTTAAGAGTGACCCACCTGACAATCTCAAATACGTAACACATACATAGGAGAGGAGCATCCCACCCTATGATCTCAGGGAAAAAATAAATTCATTTTGGAAGGGAATCCAACCTAGCTATCACATAAAATAAAAAATCCAAGGGGAGTATTCCCCCAAGGAATAACTCTTTTAAACATTAGGTGAACGTATCCACATGGTAATACCTCATTTTATAAAGGAGGGACCAATATCCCACTAAAAAAATAAAATGTCATCATCCATAAAGGGTTTAGTAAAAAACAAAAAACCATCGCACATATCGTAGGATGACCTCTTACATGAATACCCTTTATTAAAAATTTCATACATTAAGGGATATCTCGTATTGTCCTTTCGACACTAACCCTCTGCATGACTGTCTTAAGGCTGCAGTACACCATGGCCCCCTTGTCCACATAATTATTCAGATAACCTACATTGACTCCTCTATCTCATTCTGAAATCTAAATCCAATATTTTCACTTCGAGGAAATAATGTACCTTACTAATACTATAGTCACACTAAATCCTCATTGGAGTCATAAGATAAGAGACATCAGTATCATTATAGTGAGACAACATAATTCCCATTCACTTCCCAAGACATAAGTCGGCCCTAAATGTCCCATCCAACACAAATCCTACATTAACTATACCACCCTAAGGCTCAAATACTTGTATAGGAGGAATATTCTACCCACTTTTTTAAAAAAATCCCAAGGGATATAAGGTATCTTATGGTTTTACCAAGGACTATATATATGTTATAATATGAAACATGTGGTTGATTATAACTCATCCATTACAACTCTATACTCTATGAATCTATGTGAATCTATATTAAGGTTGACAATGTTTATTTATCTCATTTTGACCCCATTGGGTTTCTTGTATCTCGTGGAACCTATTTTTGTTAATTACTCAACCATCAATAGGATATAATTCAATCTAGAGATTAATGGTCCCATATGTCCCACATCACACCATTCCTCTCTTTGGATTTCATAAAAAGAATCATTTAAAATTTACGGTCGACCACCCATAAGTGGCCATAATATTCATCTAAATACCATCCAATATCATGTAATCAACAGTGAACACTTCACCATCCCTTAATATTAAATTTAATTGACTAAAAAATATATATAATTTTTTCTTAACATTTTATTCAAATGTAAATGTTTTCCTAAAAAAACACCGTATGAATCTCTCTACACTAAAGCTCAGACAGACTACACCAAAAAATTCAATTTCAAACCCCCAACACCATCAAGAGTAAAATATGTAACATTTCAAGCCCTCTGAATTTTTAAATTTCTATAATTTAAGTAAAAAACATTAATAAATTAACTAGGTGATGTAAAATCAATGAAACAATGATAACTTTATGTGTCTTTCATTATAGGACATAATATATCAAATCTACAAAAAAACACCATCCTATTAGGATAATTTTACTATGATATATTATAATCATCAATTAATCCTAATATGAAACCATACCAAATCACTATGGTCGTAAAAATGAAGAATAATATAGAAGAAAAGATAGGATTTATATTTTATTCGATGCAAAAAATGACTATGAAATCATCCCATAACCAAGGGTAATCAAGAGGAAGTGAAGAGTGAGAGATCCGCCAAGATCGAACGAATATGATGTAGAGGAGAGATAAAGATGAAACATTCTAGAGGAAAATTGGTAATTTCAACATTTTAAATAAAATAATGAATATTTTAGAGTTTCTCCACATGATATAAGAAACCTTAATACTCATAGAATCTTTACCTATACCCTCTCTGATTATTTGGATAGACGTTTTCCAAACAATGTACCAACTATATAGATCAATTAAACAGAAATAAAAGTTGAATTTTTATTCAAAGGTAAGAAAACACATTTTTTAGGGTGGAATGAAATAGTAGAGTCTGATGGAATCGCCCCTAAAAAAATTACTACAATCCATAGGAAAAGAACCCAAACAAGAATAGATAGTGATAACCTCTCCTGGATCGTCTCTGCTAGCTAAGGCATCAAAAAAATGTTTCTTTCATGGCATGTATGCTCCACCTTCACTCCTAGATCTAGTGACATCCTACCATTCCAAATATAGTACATCAACTCCCAAGGAGGATTTATCTCTACTTTAACAATCCCAAAAATATTTTTGGAGTCTAATTCTACCTCTGATATCTTAAGATTGTACAATTGACAAAATTGCAGTGCACTAAGCATCACTCTTACCTCCGCTTGAAAACAACTACCTTCTCCATAGAAGGATTTGACGCTTAACATAACTGAACCATTCTCACCCCTCACATGCCCTCCTCTTGGTATCATGCCACCAACATAGGATCCATCAACATTGATATTCAATCCAAGGGAGGCATATACCAGCACACCCATGTCCCACTATTGAGGTGACCAACATCATCCATAGGATAGCCAACCCTCAAGATGAGCATTCTGAAGGATCTGAATCATCTATCATGCAGATGGTTCCCTTAAAACATTACTATCAGTGATAAAAACTAACCAGGAAATATTTATGCGATGTTTTATTACCTTCCCTTGTATAGTTACAAGCTTCCCATATCACCCAGTAAGAAGTGTCAAAGACATACCCCTCGCTACACTGTCTCGATCAGAACTGAGGAACAAGGATTCTATGAAATATTTCAAGGTTTATCCACCACATGCCAAACCTGTGAAACATTCCATTATAACCCAGTCAAAACGAGTGACTTCTCTTTGGAATAACACATTCCATATGGATTCTCGTCTCGGCCTACAACAACACCAACACCAGGAAGCCAAGACAATCCCCTTCTTTTGAATATTCTAATTATCGGAAGGCCGTTATTTCTAATCCAAAATACCAAAAAAATCTTCTTGGTAGGTATACATTTACAAAAAAAATAGAAACCCAGTCATCTGAACCACATCTGAGATGTAAGCTCTTCCACAGATCACTGCTACTGAAATCCCTAGGCAAGGAGGAGTCCATGATACATCTGTCTGGATCATCCGTCATAGTGATGGTTTGAAACACCTCCTCTTCTGTAAATCTAGAGTCGAATGAATTAGACAAGGAAAACTAGTGGCCTCATTGAACTGAATATCAAGGGGGATAGAAAACAGGATAGTGGTGGGTGTTACCACACTAGTTATCCTTCCAAAACCCTATCTCACCATTCCCAACAATCCACCTAAACTTATCCACCAGTAGGTCCAGGAGGTCAATAATTGTTATTTATAGCTTCAATATATTCCTCAAGCTACCCACCCATTCATTACAATTGTCACAATATCTGTTCCTCATAAACCTTGCCCATAGTGTATTTCCCTTAATAATTTTCCAACCCAACTTGTCTTGTATGCATTTCATGGATGCCAAAATTTTCCTTTGATTGACACCCCTTCATCAATATGATTTTCTAGTATTTTCCAACTAGCCAAGTGATATCTCCTCTCACCCCTAACACCCATATAATCTTTTTCATCACTTTTTCCAGCTCCTAATGGTTTCTTTAGGGACCATGATTATAGACAATACATGAATCACCATGGAGGAAAACATACTATTAAGAAGAGTGAATAGACCTCCAATGGAAAGTAAGATATTCTTAAAATTTTAGATCCTGGATGGAATACTACTCATAATACCATAAAAAAGATCAATTTAATCCTCCAATTAGAAATAGGAGCCCCGAAGTAAATAAATGGAAGCCTCTTTGCTTGTATGCCCAACATATCTTGTTTATCCCTTGATCTCCGCCAAGAGAATTTTCATGAGACAAAACATTTATCATACATAGGTCCACCCTCTTCCCACTTTGAATACCATAATCCTTCATCACAGAGTTTCACCTAGTAAAATAATTCGTACAACAATTAATTAAAAATAGTATATCAGTAGAAAATGTTATGTGAGAAACAATACTACACCCGCTCTATTTTTGAAAGGAACAATAGAAACCTCTATCAAAAACACTCCATGTTCTTGATATAGCATCCTGGTCCAGAATGAATAATAGTGGAGACATCGGGTCACCCTATCTTTGTCCACAAACCATTTTCAAGAAAAAATGATTCCTTCCCATGAAAGATGTAGATAACCATGAGAAGAAAAAACATCTGAATAATAACCCAAAAACCCACTCTGTCTATCCCAATCTCCTACGAATAATGAGGAGGATATTCTAATAAATCCTATCATAGACCTTATCCATGTCCACTTTGAAAATAATGTCTGAAAAGACAAATTTCTTTTTAAGCTCATCCAACATCTTTTGGGAAATCCCCACTGCGCCTTGGATGCCTCACCCTTTAATGAATTAATGTTTCCCATCAGACACAACTTGGGGGGATCATAATCGGAATCTTCTTATTAAACATACATGACAATAACTTATATGAAAACATACATATAAAATTGGTTTAAATTTAAAAATTGACTCAGGATGTCATACCTTTGGGAGTAATTCCAAATTATAGGAACAAATAACCCTAGGGATTGATCCCCCCTTAATGAATTCACTCATAGCCTGCCCAACCTAAGAACCATTGATCTCCCAAGAATCCATAAAGAATGATCTCAAAAAACCATCTAGCCTTGGTGCACTCTCTACACTCTTACCCATAACTGACTCATTGATCTTCACCCAGGATAGAAGAGTCTCCATCAACACATTATCCTCTTCATTAAAGCAGATCAGGATATATTTCCAAAATTTGGGGCAACACCTTTAGTGTCTGGGCTAGAAACACAAAACCCACTATGTTCTACCAAGAGGGTTTTGAAGTGCTCCAATTCCATACTCCTAGCCCTGAAATATCACTGGTTAAGGTACAATCTGGTAGCTTGAGATTAATTATTTTCCCACACATATTTCTTTAATAAAATCATGAAATAATCAAGAATTCTTATCTCCTACCTTGATCCAATTGGCCCTTGACTTCTCCCTCTGCACCCTTCCAACTTCCAACAACTTTTTGGAATACATACTGTGTCATTTATTGATGTCCAAAAAAACATCATCATCCCATAGTTGTTGAATCCTCTCCTAGAGTTTCTCAATCCCTCCCCAAATTGTCTGAAGAGGGGTGAAACCACTCACCCTTTCATTGTACCACTCCTATAGGTAAACTTTTAACTATTTTAGTATTTGGGAGAGTCCAACCCCTAGACTCCCATAAGTATTTTGGGACCAATAGATGTTCACCACATCCATAAAATCTTAACAATGAGACCAACTTCATGAGTAAAGGAAATTATCTAAAAATCTACCATCTCTATTTATATTCAACATAAGAGGTGAATGGTCTGATATAAACCCTAGGAGGATGCACAACTGTAGACTGGGGAAAGGAGTCTAAAATCTGTAGGTTTCCCAAACACTGATCAATTTTTCTCCATATCTAACTACTACCATTACTATTGTTACACCAAGTAAAACAGCTACTAGAAAACCCCAAATCAACTAGACCAGTACTGGAAATGAAATGATTAAAGTCCTGCATAGTATCTCTTGAATACCCTGATCCTCCCCTCTTCTCCAGAAACTCTGCTATGGTGTTGAATTCACCAACAACAACCCATGCGGAGTTCCCTAGAATGAAACACCCTAGAGACTGCCACATGCCCTCCATAATAGATACACCATTTCTTACATAAACAAACGAGATGAAGATTTCATAACAACATTTTATTTACATTTGGAGTGATGTGCTGGGATGAAGCTTTATCCTTCTCCACCTCTGCTTCTTTTTTCCAAAACTCCCAAATGAATTATCTGCAAGAATGGTCTTCAATTGCATGAAAAAATTCCCAAACGCTTCCTGAAACTTGTGGTATGATTACATATCTACTTCAGTTCAAGAGTATCCAAAATAGAAACCTTTCAACGACACACATCATTGAAGATAAATGCACTTTTGGCCCTCACACCCAAGCTTATAACATTACAGACCATCGTAGAAGTCATTGAAAACTAGGAGATGGGTCCTTGCAACCCAAACCAAAACTGACCATTACACCGGACATCTCCGAACGAGCATCTCTATAAAGAGAACTAGTCATAAGACCATACCCACTAGGAGGCACCTGGACCGCCCTTCCATAATCTTATGAACCACCTAGATGTGGATCCTCAACATTGAGCATCTCTAAATCTCTGAACCAATTTGGAGACCAGAATAGAGCACTAGGCCATGCCGGTGATAGAGACCTATTTTTGGACATCAAGAGAAAATTCATGTCCATTCCAACCTCAGAGCATAGTCCCCCCGAAACCAACACCTCCCCTAAAACTTTTCTTGGATCCAAGGAGATATCCATAACCTCTAACTCCCTAGAACAAGAAGGGGAAGAGAACTGCTCAATAAGACACTTGAATACCTTCTCCTACAAACCCATGCATGGGGCCACACCAGAGGAACTGTCAGACAAAGTCAGTGCTCCAATGAAAAAAGGAAGAGACATAGATATCGAAAACCATTGGTTATGTATCATAGTGTACACCAAGCCTTCCATAGCTTATGATAGGTTTGAAAAACTCTCCCACGTGTGGGTCACATATGGAATATTTGAAACCAGTGGGACATCAAAAATACCACTCGGCAGACACATTGGATCCACTGCCGCCACAACATGCTCCTCTGCGTCCACCACCACCAGCCCCTTGAGTAGAGTAACACTAAAGACACCCTCCCCCTCGATACCATCAGTATTTACAAAATGTTCCTTTTGCACATCATTCGACGATTCCACCATCGAAGACCCACCGACCAAGACAAATTCCTTTTCACACACAACATCTGACCTTTGGTATCGCCTATCAAAATCTACAGAGTGACTCTTCTGGCTAGTGAATGAGTAGCAACTTGGAGGTTCCTGATACGAAATCCAATGCCACCAGAAGGAGTGTGATAAACCCCTTAAGAGTTAATTAGGATGGAAATTATCTTAAAGATCCTTCTCTTCACAGATATGGGGGACCGTAGTCAATTGCAAGCGCCGAGTTGCTTAATCTTGGAAGAGAAAATTCCCCAAAGAGTTACCACCAAAGCCAGCAGGGAGGTTTTTGAAAAGATAGGGGAAGGCTTGGAAGGCACATCCACATCTTTAGCAAGATTTATATTCTTCCTCGATGAGTATCCCAGGACCATAGGGGTATGGAGAATGACCAAGAGCCACAATGTCTCACTACCCTGGACTAAGAGAAGACAAAATCCTCCTACGACAACAAGTGGAAACTAAATGAATAAAAATAAAGAATGGACAACATTGTGGGTTGAGACAGACCCCAAGAATCCAAAAAGCATTTGAAGTAAGCAAGGGATGGCTTGTCATGCCCAAAGGATTCCACTAGCATCCTTTTATGGAAACTATCCTCTTCGGAAAGCTCCTTCACTAAAAAATCAACCACTGGACAACCCTCCACCACACCAGCACATCGGGGAGCCCATGATATGGAAGAAAAAACATGATCATTTTGAGATGGCCTTGACTGAAAAGAACTTCCTTGAACAAGTGTACACCCGAACCACCCCTCTTGGAGGCTCCGTCACCTAGTAGTAGAACCCCATCACAAACTTATCTCCCCTCACGAATCTTGCGCCCCTATCTATCATCAGGAGAGGCCATCTCATGAAAATATATTCATCTCTCATATAGAGAGAACTATAAACCACTCATATATTTCCCCACATAGTTACCTACATGCAAAAATCATGTTCTGCCACAAAAGGTGAAAACCATTACACATGGTTTACGTTGAAGTACCCCATGATTTCCCTAATCGTGTGATAGAGGAAGAACCCATTCTAAAATCAATGTTCCAACATGAAGCATGCAACCATTTACTATGTTTTTGATATCTCAACCAGGATTCAGTCCATATCTAGAAACACCTCCATTCAGAGAATAAACTCCAGAAATTTCATTCCAAATATTTTTTTTCTAAATCATTCCCCCTCCAAGATAAAAATTACATATTCTCCAAAATATCACATCCCATAAATATGATTTTATCTAAAACTCCCAACCAAATAAATTATCAATATCTTGATTTTTGTGTCATGTTTCATCCCTAAATACCAACCTACCATAGTCATCACATTATTAATTACCCATCGTATTATAACAAGAAATTCTGAACAAGATTCTGATGAATTAATCCAAACATAAGGTGCCCAGTTGATCAAAAACCAAGATAATAACTCACAAATCACTTCTATAAATATGGTGGTTAAAATAACTCTTCATCCCAATATAATCAAGTGTAATTGACGAAGTCATCCTTAGGGTCACTGTATTAACCCAAACAACTATGCTTACTAATTATAATTAAAATTAATGGTTCATGACACCATAGGAATCACATACTAAAACACCATTTTGGTGGTATATTGACTTGTTAAAAGAACCCTAATCCTTCTCTAAACCAATTTAGTGAAAAAACACCAGTCACGCCTCCATTGACTGACCTATCCCTAATATGTTTTGTCACGCATAACAATATAGTATCTTATAACCTAACCTTATTACCTGAACACCCTGAGGAAACATGAGATCATCTAAGAAATCAAACAAAATTCTATAAGAAAAATTCTCTATAATTCATTGTTTGGTTCATTTAAAAAGTAGATTTTACATTATATTCCAGTCATGAGTACTAGGATATATCTGCTATGGCTTGCTATGGATTTCACTATAAAACAACTTTTCCATGATTCCAATGAACTGAATCTATCCTATTCCCCAGCTGAATCATAAATAAAATACATACCATAGAATCAAATGAAATTATATTTACCTACTATATGGAATTCTAGTTCCATCACGACCATCCAATGACCAGTCTCATCAAACCCACAACCCTACACAGAATGAGGTCATACCTCAATGACTAATTCGTTACTCCCCACCATGGAGTATCATTATAATATGACCACAAAAAAATTTAAATGATTTTCAAATCCAATGATGAATCCATTACATTAAATAGTATCTTGATGTCAATGTTACACTCAAACACAAAGAAACAACACAATAAACCAATCACCACCATTCCTGTCCCATCAAGAAAATTAGCCTGCACATTTGATGAAATTACATATACAATAAGGGTCAAACCCTCCAAAATCCAATGGTGAAGTCCCCCATATGTCATCTCATAAACCACTCTTATTGAGTGTAATTCCAAATAGAGTTTCATTATCAAATGTTTTTCAATACTCCAAATAAAATATTACCCATCCTGTCAACCCCAATAAAAATGTTAGGTCAATTATTCTATAAAACAAATTGTTATTCATATTTGGGGATTCCTCCCAAAATTGGGGGAAATCCACTCAGCCTCACTAAAACTATCAGTAAACCATTCCCAAACCAAAAAATAGAAAACACAATATTCCCAAGAAATTTAATGTGACAACAACTTATAAATTCACTCATGTGCACCAAATTCCATTACATAATAATTTATTTGCAGTGATTCTCAATGTCCCTTATTACTATAATAAGGCATACACAAGAAAGCTAATACACTGATACCACCCTTCCATATTATAAAAAAAATCTAAAGTAGTCATAAAATAATTATATGATTTATAAAAAGGATCTCAGTTTATTAAATTTATATAATATCTTATATTTATAGATAATTGAATTAGGAAAACCATTATATATAAAATTTATGACTTCCCTTTAGTGTACACTTTTTTTAAAAGGTTCTTATTGTTACACTCTTTCATCATTCTAGACTCATTCAATTATTTTAAGATGATTCATTTTTTTGAAATATAGATATTGATATAGTTCATATGCTTCCTTAATCCCTATAAAAAAATATTAGAAACATTGGGATAAGAGAAAAGTTTTTATAAGGGATATAAAAAAGAAATAAACCTATTTTCCATTCATAAGTCATGAAAACCAATAAAAATAATTTAATTTAACATCATAACCTTTGATATCAATTAACAATTTACATTCACATAATTAAAAAATTATTAAACATGATTTTTTATAAAACATAACATAATAAATAATAATGGAAAAATCATAATCATGATTGTTTCTTTAATAACGTGACATTTTTTCCTCTCAAGAATCATTTTACCTACAAATGGAAAAAAATATTTAAATAATTGTCTCACCTTATGAAATAAAAATATTTCAATAATAACACATTTTAAGAATATTATATACTTATAGGTACCCTGGGACATTATCTTTCTGTGAATCTTATCACAACTCATACAATTACCCTTATACATGGAATTTGTGAATAGTTAATTCTAAAATATATTTAACAGAAAACAAATTATTACTCAATGCATCATAGATATATATTTTAACCACCCATAATTAAAAATAATTTATAATAATCATAACAATAATTGAACACATTAAATATTTAATTTAAATTATAACAGTCATAATAATTATGAATTGACCCTATATGGAAAAAACATTTAGTTATCTAACAAAAATGATAAGAAATATCATATTTTGAAAAAGACAAAAACTACAAAGATAGCGGGGTTTAGAAATTCATTAAAAATACATACACATATATATATACATATTTATATTAATAACGGAAAAACATATTAGATTGGGAAAAGGTATTCTTGATATGAACTTCAAAAAAATTATTTTACAATTTAGTATTGAAATTTAGAAATAACATGTCCAAAAAATATTTAAACTGTACTCCTTAAACATTTATAAATAGTGTAAAAAATATTTGAAAATAATATTTATCAAACATTTTAATGTTGAAAATAAATTTTTTGAAACATTTTAGAGAACTTGGATATAGAAGAATTTTTTTAAAGATATTGTTTAAATTATTTAAATTAAGGTTTTAAAGAAAATTCTCTTACCTCAAACATGTATTTTATATAAAGCATTCAAGCTTCGTAGTAAATAAATTATATTTACTACCTACATATATCAAAAATATAATTATATTTTTCTTAATAGACACCATTCTCTTTTTATTTCATATTACCTATTTATGAATAATTAATTGAAAAAGTGAATTTTTATGTGTTCACTAACTTATGTGCCAAAATTCTTTCAAATCAGTGGTTTTATACCCCCAATCTTAGTCAATGTGTAGTCCAGTTAATAATATTTATGAATATTGTTTATATGTTTTTGGTTAAAATTTGGTTTTCCATGGATTTTTTTTGGATGTTATGATGATGACTCACATGGAATTCTTCAAAATAATATTATTTTAGATATTTAAATTTCCTAGAATTAATTTAATTTGTTAACATATTTAAATAGGTATATTTACATTCCATAATATCGAAAATTTAATAAACTGATCAATAATACATTATATTACCAGTTCAAAATAATATTTAATCATTATTTAAAAAAAATAGAAATGTTCATAAATGTGGTAATAGTAACAAAAATGTGAACATGTTATAATAGTAAAATGAATAAGGACATATTATTATATAATGATATTATTACCATTACTGAAGTGTAATCAATTTATAAATATTATCTTGACTCAATATATCATGATTATGTCAAAAATGTTAGAGTATTGATAAACAAATTACTTACCAATATTCAACATAAAATCATCCATTTTAAGGAAATATTTGAAGTTCACCCTAAGAAAATCCTGAAAATTAATTCCAAAATTAAGCTTATTCCATAAAATTAAAATTACATAATTCATACATTTATATTTAAGAATAATAATAAAAAATATAATGATTTTTTTTAAAGGGACCCTTAAAATGATTTATGGTTCATAAAAGTATTACATATTATTTATATGTGAATGTTCATTTATTTGTTTATAAATGATATATTCATAATGTATTGATATTTGATAATATTTTTTGTAATTTATTATACCATTTTTACACTTTTATGTATATCACATGTTATTCAACGGGATATATATATAAATGTAGTAAAACTAAAATTAGAGAGTGGTTCACACCCTTAAATTAATTAAATAGTCACCATTTTAATTTTCTATATCAAAAAATTATCTTGACCTATTAATACTCCCAAATTTAGATTTTATTATGATAAGTTATTTTTAATCCACCACTAGGAATATTTGTTTTTCGTATTCAAATTTTATTTAAAAACCTGATATATCACTGTAAGATTCGTTTATTATAATGATTTTCCAAAATCAAACCTTGATAGATGGGTGATAAGAATCAACTAATTTATCTTGATTTTAAATTATTTTGAGAAATATTTTTAACATAATGTTAGATAATATGGAAATATATACTTACATTATTTCATTCCATTTTAGTGGTATAATTTCATCACTTGGTTGTGCATTTTTGATCAATTTTTTACTTTTCTTCAATCTCAATTTATAAATGATTATTGAAAAATATGAATTCTTTAGGCCATAATCATTACACTAAACATATCATGGATCATGATATATATAAATTAATGGTATTTTATTCCTCGTGTTTTTATCCATTTATCAAAAATAAAATGACTATAATGAGTACATCATATAAAATCATAATAAACCATCTCAGGATTAGAATAAATATTTTGATGTCCATTTCTATGTCATCGTGTGTTCAAATAATTAGGTTCACCCAATAATAACCACGACTCTCTATAATATACTATCCTTTATGGTTATATATTACTTATAATTTATATAAAAAAACCCACATATTAAAACCAATTTTTTTCTAAATATTTTTATTTATGCCCATCTAACTACATCCTTATCTCTAATGTTATGTAAACCCTTTCTTTGATAACAACTATTACAAGTAATATCACAATATACCCATATTAAATTGATTTATAAGAAGGATAACAATTTATTTTATTTCATGAATATTTTATATTAAGAGTTTTTTAGATTTAGTAAAATTATTACATAAAAACAAGACACATCCATAAAGAGCAATTTTTTTCAAAAATAACATGTCCTTATTTTTTCACTAATTTTTCATTTAGAACACATTCAGATTTCTTAAGTTGAATCATCATATTTTAATGGTTGACCTATATTTAAATTTATACTCAACCTTAATCCCTATGAAAATTATTAGTACTGTTGTGATGCACAAAAAACCATAACAATGAATATACAAAAATAATGAAACATGTTCATCCATTCAATAATCATTAAATCCCATAAGAAAAAGATCCTTTTTACGTCATAAAAATAGTGTTCAAATAATCATTTAATTACATATAAAATAACCTTATTTTTAAATCTTTTTCCATAAATTATTTCAAAATAAATAATTATTGAAAAATCAAAATCACGAGGTTTTGAAAGAAAACATTAAAACAATTCCTAAAAAATACACCTTTTATCTAAAATGGTTAAAAAGATTTATTAAATTATTTTAATACCTTAAAATTATTTCTATATAAAAAATTTCATAAATAGAATTATCATGTCGGTATCTTGGGTAATTATCCTAATATCACTCTTAACAACACCCTTACAAATTGAATAACATAACATGTTAATTCTGACATATATCCCACATAGAGAAAATCACTACCGAATGCATTGGGGGGTTATTTGGAAACCATATATCAACATATAAAATGTAAAATAACCATAACCTGAATGAAACACATAAAATATTTCATTTTATTCCAAATAGTAATAATATTTGGCATTTGAGTCTGTAAGAAAAATAAATTTTAGTTATCTCGTTAAAATGAGAAGAAATATCCTTTTATTTTTAAATTTTTTAATTAGAATAATGATGATACAATATTCTTTCAAAGGATCTATAAAATTGTAGAAGAATGAAAATAAAAAAATAACCATAATGATGAGAGAAAGTGTTTATGTGTTAAACATTAAAATTACATGTTTTTGAACATAAAAAGAAAAAAAATAAGCTGTGTAGAAAATTTTGAAATGGATTAGATTTAAACCGCTATAAGGAAAGACACATATAGACTCAAATGATTTTAAAAATAATTTTAGTATAAATAAAAACATTTTTGAAACATTTTAATGGATACATATATAGTTAAAACATAATTTAATGAAATACATTAAAATATAAAAAAATTAAAATATAAAAACATTAAAATCTATATTTTAATAATAAATCTCTGAAAATGGACATTCACTTATATAAATATTCTCTAATATCCATGGATTTTTTATTAATTTTAATCCTATATCAATACCATATTTTAAATTTTTTTACTAGATAAATCCCCTTATAATTTCACATTATCCATTAATTAACAATTTTTTGTTAAATTTAATGTGTATGAGTTATCGGCCTAGTTTCCGATGATTTTTTTTTAGAATTTTCGTTAATTGAATTGTGTTCATGGTTTCATCACTTGAATAAATTTAATGATGCTTTGATATGTATTTTTATGTCATTCTGGTGTTTGCTTCATATTTCATTGAACATTTGTAGATGAGTCACATGGAAATCTTGGAAAACTTATAAGATTCGTTTTTATAGAAATAATTAATTTTATTAAAAAGTGTAAATATTTATATTTCAATTTTAATATTTTCACAAAATTATAAATTTTCCTTTTTATTTAATACTACTAATACATAAAATTATTTAATTATTGATAACATTAATGTTATAACAATGCCAATGTACATTGTCAAATTGACAAAAACGAAAAGATGTTATTAATGTTGAGTGATTAAGAAAATGTATTTATATATTAATGATATAAAAATTATAGAAAATTATTTACATTATTAATCTTGTATTTATTGAATAAATATATATTTATTGAAATTACATGTATGGAGGTAATGAAAAATGAAATACATCATACATTGAGCACATAGACTACACGTACACATGAGAAAAATTTCCTTTTTTCAACTGATGGGTGGGTCAAAGATTTCATGATTGCTTATACTAATAAAATTATAAATATAAAATAAATATAAAATATATATTAATTTAATTAAACCAAATAACCATCCATGTGATGCAGTAATGAAAAATTAAATACTTCATAGAAGGATGTGGTAGTTCGCACATACACATAGGCAATATTTTCAATTTTTTAATAGATTGAATAGTAGTAGAGATTGGTCATTTAATAAAAATAAAAACGTTTTGTTCATGTAATGATATCAATTTCAATATATTAATATAGTAATAGAATATTTGTAAAAAGTTTAGGATGAAGGAATCCTGAGAGATCTTCGTTATAATATATATATCCTTATTGGATATGGTCTATTGAAAAATACCATAATAATAACTATATTATAAATTTGGGAAAAAAATAAATACAGGTTGTGGTTAAGGTAGTCTGGGAGGTATGTTGAAAGATCATTGTTGTTATATGTATATCAATGTGAGTCAACAAGGGAAAAGGGGAGGTTCCCTTTTATATGTGAGAGTAGTGAAAACCATTTAAATATTAAGAACTATTATGTATAATAATTTTTTTCTATTAGAGGGTGCCCACTATTTAGTACAAGCAACCATATTAACCACTGAAGTTTTCCAAATATTTTAAATTATACTAATATAAAAATATCATTACATTAAAATTTATTTGAACCCTTTCTTTGATACTAAATATAAAACACTTTAATCATACTCGACCCAAAATTTCATGATATATTATTGGGGTTATACATTCTAACATTTCAAAAATATTTTAGTACTAGAGTATTAGATAATTTGAACTATCATTACATAGAAAATAAGAAACCTCCAAATATTGTTTAATTTTTCCATAAAAATATATGTTATTTTATTTTAACTCTTTAATCATTCAATACTCATTGGTTTATTTTATGAAAAAATCATCATTGTGGAAAAATAGTACTTTATATAGTTTTATAGTCATCTATAATCTCTATAATTTTTTTTTCAAATCAACATATGACACAAAAAATACCAATAACTGATATATGGAAAATAGAAATGCATTAGTCCATTAGAATATCATGAAAACCCATAATTCTTCCCTCTTTGTTATTCGTAAAATTTCAGCTGAAATAACCATTTACTAACACATAATAACTTATTTATTACCTAATTATAATAAGAAAGCATCACATAATAATGGATAATAGTGAAATAAAAATAATATGGGTTTCTTAAAAAACATGAATACATGTCCTTGGAAATAAATTTTTTTTTTCTAAAAATGTTATAAAAATTCGCTAAATCATTTAGTTAAATTATGAAATAAATTTGTTTCTATAAAATATATGTTCACTCAAAGAATAAAAATATTATTACATTGGGTTATTATATTCATATCTCTCTAACAATAAATTTTATAAAGGGAATAACCAAACTAGTTAATTCCCGCTAATATTCTATAAAGAAAAAATTGTTACCCATTCTATTTTATGGAAATATCAAAACCACCCACTAATGTAATCAATTTATGAGAACCATAAAATATAATAAAAATATAATATCATTTATTTAAATCACAACACCAATATGAATTAGTATTTAATCTCGTAATAATAATCAATTTCAGTTCTCTCATATAAATGAGATGAAATATAATTTCTTTTTAGAGATAATTAATTATTCAGTAAATAATAAGAATCATATAATAATTGAAAAAATATAAAATTATACATGAATATTGATTATAAATAATAATTATGATAGAATAAAACGGAAATAATACAGTAAATTTAAAAAAAAATTACTTTTGTAAGAAAGTAACAAATAAACAATATTGAAAAGGTAGAAAATAATCCTTTTTAAAAAATTAAAATGGATATTAAGGATAATTGAAAATTTAAACAATAAATATTTTTTTTCCAAATTGTATAATTATTAATTTTTTTAAAGAGTATGGATAAGGAGTAAAATGATATGAAATGAATAGTTTAAGACATTTTAAAGAAGGTTTTAAAGGGATATCTCTTAACATAGAATACAACTTATTTTGACACGGTCTGACTTCCCTATATAATATATTTACATTTACTAGGAAACAATATGAGATCTAAACACACACACAAACACAAAGATATATATATCTATATATATAACTATATTTCATTCTTTTATAACTTCTTATTACTCATTTTGAGAAATTATTTATAAAAATATATGTTTTTGGTTTAACTTTCCTGTTTCCCCTGCATGTTTAGCCTTTATTGATTTAGTAATCACAACTTTGTACTGGTTTCAATTCCTAGAGGATGTTAATTGTGATTTATTATCTATATTGTTTATGATTATAGATTTCATTGTTTATAAAATGTAACTTATATTGATAGATATCATGGGAATATAGAGAATTAAAATTTTAGATGTTTTGATTTCGTCAAAAGAATTTATTATGTTAAAAAATAAACATATGTATATTTCTATTCCATAATTTAAGAACTAAAATTAAATTTATTTATTATAATTTTTTTTAGTATATAGTATTCCTTTAAAATTTATGACATAATCTATATAACAATGTTCATATTTGTGAAAAAACCCACCAAAACAAGACCATTTTATAACATTTGAATGTGTAAGATAATTATTATATATAATGATAATATAACCTTTTAAAATGTATAATAATGTTATATATATCATATTTATACATCGAAACCATTTTTTAACAATATCTGAACTACAATAATGAAAAATGAAATATGTCACATGAGAATGTTTTACTGCGCATGTACACAAAGGAGATGTTTCTATTTTTCAATGAATGTGAGGTAAATAATGTAAATAATGGTTTATATATATATAATTATTATTATTTTACAAATATCTTAATAAATCATTTAATTAATATTCACAACTATCCATGTGAGGTGGGGTAGAGAATTGAAATACATTATATAAGGACATGGTAATCTGCACATACACTCATGTGACATTTTCATTTACCATTAGATGGAAATGATATAGAAAATTGTTATTGCATAAACTTGATGAAATTTAATTATATTAATAATAATGATTTTATTATATGAGGATTTTTATATTATATTTTATAGAGGGGTATAAATAAAGGAACATGAAAGAAACTTTTTCATACATTTACTTATACCTTGTAAATCCTCCATTGTTTTACAACTACTGCCTTATTAGTTTGCGAGTTTGGTTTGAAAAGTTCCTATATGACATTTTTAGTAGATATTTAAAGGGATTTTGGTAAATTTTTATTGAGATACAGTGCTGAATGTTTATAAATATATGAGGAGAGGAGGATCTCTTTTATAAGTGAGATGTGTGGCACCCTTTGAAACATTAATAATATTTAATTATAATAATTTACATCCTATTGGAAATTGTATTAAATAGAGTCAAATTTTGAATATATTATATTTTATGGTTTAAATACACAATTGTAAATGTTTATACAAGAATAATAGAATATTAAGACATATATCATAGTTTAACCTACTCTTTTACCCCTTTAACCCTTTCTGTGGCGAAAAAATTATTCTATAGTAAATTAATATTATAGATTGAAATGAAATGAAAATTGATACCTAAATTGAATTTTATGATTCCAAATATTATATTAATTTTATAATATTCAATTTCATAATATGATAAAATGATAATTTTAATATAAATATGCAAAGAATAATGAAAATTCATTTATTGAAAAAGAAAAATTTTAGAATAAAAATAAAGATACACAATCATTGTGTTTTTTGTCGATCCTAGAATAATTTTTTGTTTTTTGTATAAAAATTAAGAGTTATTAAAATTAAAAACCAATCGAAAAAATTAACATTGTAATTTCATACACAAATAAATGGATTAAAAATTATATTTTATTAAAAAAAACATTACTTTGGTAAAAAAATATAAAAAATTGATTTTTATATTCAGAATTATCGTTTTTAATTAATTATTTTACTTTATAAATATTAACTTTTTCTAAAAAAATGGGTTCACAAGGTTTGAATTCATTATTTTATCTTGTTAGTGTCATAAATTTTGTAGTATTTCTTAAAACTATAATGTTTGATTACACCTTGTGTATTCACAATATAATTATGTTTTCTTTTAATTTTAATAACATATTATACAATATATATATATTTTGTATATCACACACTAATAAACCATATATTAATGAAAAATTAATGTAAAATAAACTATTGAGGCGTTACATTGTCATGTATAAAAAAATAACATCTTCACAATTTTAATTTTTTTACAAAAAATTATTTTTATTGATATAGACATACTCTATTTTGAATATTTTTTTTATGATTCATAATTTTTATGTTTAACAAATATTTAAAAAACCATAATTGAGAATCAGTTTAGAAAAGCATACAAAAATAGAAGAATGATATAATAAAACATGTTTATCTTAAATTTTCTCAATTATTTATTTTATCATCATGGTATAGAATAAGTTAACATACACTTAACTAATTTATTTCCATTATAAAAGTTCAATTTCATCATTTGATGTTTTGTTTTGATCAGTTTATAGCTCTATTCCATTCCATATTCCATGATGTATGATTCATTTCCATATTGAGAATATTAACTCCTAATAGATCATGAGATCCCCAAAAGTATTAAATGTAATTAATAATGCCTCTATACAATTACAAAAACCATAATACTTTCCATGAGATTGAATAATATATAATATGAACATACCATTATATGAAGACATTATACATCAATCTATAACTATTTTAGAAATAATAGAAAAGTTCATCTCAAATATTTCCATAAATATATAATCCTAAAACTCTTCAAAATATGGAAATCCAAAATCCATACTAAAAAATAAGAATTATATGATCACATATAATTATAATATTCACATAAAAATTTTCTCAGAACTATATTAATCACTCGTAAAGTAACTTACAAAACAATTATATAACATAATCATAAATTTTGTATAATATGTTATTATTTTCCCAAGATGACATGGATAACCACGAAATAAAGAATTAAAAATGAATTAAACATCACTAAAGATATCATGAATCATCCTGAAATTATATATATATTTTCTTATCCTTATTTATATTTCTTCCTCATTTAGGCATTATGAGACAATATTTCTAAAAATATAACCTTGTCACAAAATAAGCAGTCATTTTTATTGATACCATTTAACAAATGATTCCAAAGGGAAAATCAATATTTATTCATCATATAATATTACCAAATTGTTATAGAATATCATATTAGCCTATTTTTTTATATTCACCTAAATCCTATAATTTTCCCAAAATAGTGTATATATTCTAAAAAAATTTAAATTATGTTGTTAGAATATAATTTTACACACCTATAGGTTGTTGTTATTTATTCAACATAGGTTCCAATTTTTTTTTAAAATAAGAATCATTGAAACATTAAATAATTTTTTAACCCTAAATTTTATCCATCTTTTAAACTTTTATTCTTCATTAAACTGGATAAAAATTTATTAAAATATAATTACTCACCTTTAAATACAATACCATAAGGCCTTAAAATGGTATCTATTACATAGAAATTATTTCAATACATAAACTTACTAGCCCTTAAATACAATTCCAATGCATAAATATAGAAAAAATAAATAAAAACATTTTAATTATTCAAGTTATTTCATGAACCTCAACCCATGAGTTTTCAGCTTGTTACATAATACATCCTTAATAAAAAATATTAGTTAGGTATTATGATTCATTAATCTCAATCTGAAAATGTTTATTATGTTAAACATAACCAAATCTATTTAAATAATATATAAAATTTATAATAATTTCACAGTTTCATCATAAAAAATTTATAGTATATTACATTGAAATACCATTATTCGTATGATCGTTTTGATTCCCTATATATACACACTTGAATATCTGGAATACAAAAAAGTAACAAGGTTGTTTTTTTCCACCATGTT
Organism: Viscum album; assembly: GCA_963277665.1. NCBI lineage: Eukaryota > Viridiplantae > Streptophyta > Magnoliopsida > Santalales > Viscaceae > Viscum > Viscum album. Next base: position 1,024,020,821 of record OY728147.1, on the reverse strand, counting down.
AACACAACAAAAATCCACATAAATTACTCATCTAGGTGGAATTTTGAGGGACAAGAGTTTATGATTCCACGAAAGAGTTGAATACACAAATAAGATGCACCAAAACATTACTATGTAAGGACACATAAGATTTTCTATTAAGGAACCATATATATGATCTAAATCAATGCAAGTGGAGGAGAAGTAATTTTAAAAAACAATATAATATAATGTCTATGGTGGATGAAGATCGATAGCTCTATTGAGCGCCAAAATTAGATAAAAAATTTCTACCATGCGTGTAGTATGACCGTTGTACCATGGATTCATTTGGAAGAACATGTTCACCACAATGAAGAATTTAATTTATTGTTAGATTTACTATCACTGAAAAAATTAATGTATCTACAATTCATAGTAACCAATAAAGCTACCATCTGGACGAGCTATCGTTAAAACAACCTAATGATCTACCACATTACTACTACAGTCGGCCACAAACAAAGGTTCTACAATATCTTTCCTAATATATTATGGATACCAATCATGAATGGGAGAAGATTTATCCATGTAAAATATACTGTTATTATAATGAGTGGATCATAGGAATGAGGATCCTATGCCATTGGCACCATTATATTTTCATAGGACTTCAAATTTTTTGAAGATGTGATGAATTAGTTTTTACTTGACCATGGGTATTATAAATGTCACACTACTGATGCATGAAGTAATTATTCCTTGATGATGTAAAACTATGGTATTTTGAGTTTCACCAGGATGAATAGGTGATAAACTAAGAAGTAATAGAATAGTCTTGAAGGAAGAAGACCTATCATCATAAATACCATCGTCATGATTACTATTGTGATGATCTACCAGTGTGGAATGGTAGATTCTGATATCATGAAACCAAGGGATGATATTGAATAGTAGTACATAGAGTGATACTATTGTGAAAAGAACTGATAGTTCCCCTTAATTTCATTGTGGTATACGAGTCAATGCTGAAATGTTGAAACACTTGATTATTAAACCAATATAAAATGAAAAATATTTAAATAGATATATCAATCCTTTTCACATGATATAAGGAAAGATATAGTGGTTATAAAAGAAAATAATATAGAAAGGTACTTCCATCTATAAAAATAAGGGTGATTCTATAAAATGGATGGATCCAAGGATCACATTTGTCTATTATTGCTACAATGTTTTTCTTTTCTTTTACATTCTTCTATAGCATTTTGTTTCTTTTATTATTGAAATTTATTCATTTTTTTCTAATTAAAGTTCTAAAAAAATCCTTTTCTTACACTATATCTCATTCTTCATTTCATTATCTCATTATATGTTTCTATATTTTCCCACCATGACATATTTCACTCGATAATGAGTGATTAACATAGTCGTAGTGTTCAGGACGGGTAAGCGTTTCATGAATTATGTACATATGTTGTAAATGATATGAATATATTTTTGGTAAATAAATTGATGTGAATAATAGTGATAGTTATACAGTATTAATAGTTTCTGTGAATCACTTTTTTTATTATAATAATTTCCCTATATTCCATTAAACATAATATCTTTTTACATTTGAGCTAATACATTTAGTGGATAAAGTTACTTAAGATGGATCCAGATCTTAAAAGGTTCCATAATATTTATTGAAGAGTTTTATCTACCATGATTATATGAGGAAGGATATATTCTTCCAGTTAATTCAATATTTCACAAAAACAAAATAGATGATGAGTAATACTATTGTGATATTTCACAATTAGGATATCAAAATAAATTAAAAAATGCATGAATATTGTATGGAACCTAAAACAAATACATTAGAGGCCAATTTATTTCTATCCTAACCTATATTAATTATTTATTTTCATTTTAGTTTATATTTTCATTGTTTTGTTAAATTCAATTTTAATTTTATTAGAAAATATAAAATACAGAAAAGAATCACTTTAGGTGAAATAGAACATGTATGTGAATAATATATGATGGTACCCATGTGAAACATCCCTCACTAGCTATTATGATTTTATTGAAGAAAAAAATAATATATTTTTCTATACCACATTACATGTGTGCGTCATCCATCTTTATATTTGCATATTTAGTGACAAATTAATTTGTAGTCTCAAATATGACACTAATGATATATTGTGGAAATTATATTTTATTAAATTATTTTAAAATAATAATAAAAATTAATGTGGACAAGGTGTAAATTATATGGTCAACAATATCATCCATGGTTCATTTAGAATTCAATTTTCACATTATAAGTAAGATCATATCCCTTTAAGAGTAAAAAACAAGTTTTTGTGTTTTAGATAAAAATAGGTTAACTAAGTTGTTATAAAAAACATAAGGTTTAAACAATAACATAAACAAGTAAAAATTTTATTTTTTAATGGTATATAAACCACATATTTAATTATTATTGAATATTTTTACATTTCGTATCATTTTTATAAATAATTATTGTTTTATATTTTAATCTTTAATGAAATTCGAAGTGTGCCCCTCCCTCCACTTCTAAATGAGAACCACTGCTTTATCTTAGTTTAAATGATTTTTTTCATTTATCTTGTAAAAAATGATAAATTAATTTATTTAATATCTTTATCCTGATTTTTGATGTTATTCTCTTCCCAGAATACCAACTTTTGGATCCATAAGAGGATATCTAACAAAGTTCTATCAAAGAAGAGGTAATCCCCAAAATCAATCACTTTCTATTTTAATTATTATTTTTCCTCATCTAAATACATTTTATTAATAAATAAATAATAAATTCAGTATCCTCTATATACTATAATTATAATTTTTTTACTAAAAAACCATCATTCACCCTCTTTCCCATCAAATGGGAAGTTAACATATCCCTCGGGCGTATGTATGACTAACCATCTCTAAGTAATGATGCAATTTAGTTTTCATCACCATATTTTATGGATGGGTATTATAATGGATATAAAATTAATATATTAAAGTTAATAAATAAATATTATTCTGTAATTATAATATCCTATCGACCATCTTATGTTCAAAACAATTTGAAAATGATAACGTTGCTCGTGCTTACGTGTGGACTACCACCTCAAAAATTGATTGATTCGTTTTTTTCATTTTTGTTTCACATGGATGGTAATTAGGATAGATTTTATGTATATAAATGATTAATTTTTTATATTATTGATAATATAAATTTTAATTATTATTTAATTTTCTTTAATTGAATCCATCAAGAATTTAAAATATTGTTTTTGCGTATGTACAACCAACATTCTCCATGAACAATATAATTACTTTTTCAATCTTTAAATTCAATGGATGAAGAAATATATATATATATATATATATAATGAATATAAATTATTAATATCATGGTTTCCTTTACAGAGTCAATGGGTCATGATCAATGTATAAATATCGATACTTCCGAACCAAAACATTCATGAAAAAACAAATTTGTTAGCCACTTAAACAATGATTTAATAAATATTTTTTATTCAATTGGTGGTAATATGTTATAAAAATATCATAAATTGTGTGATATATATGATTATAATTCTATAATTTATTTATAATAAATCTATTATTTTATACAGTATATATTTGAATATTTACAAAGAAATCAGATACATGAGGTAAGGGTTTAATGTTATAATCTCATTATTTACCTTGATTATTTATAATTTAGTTTCATATAATTACATTTCATCATATACCTCATGATAAAAATATAATAGTTCATATCCACAGGTAATTTTTTAGGAATACATGTCATCCTCCCATTTCACTCTTTTTACGTAGTCATGATTTAGAACAAATATTTTATAAGAAAACTAACTTTATTTATCTCTTCTGTCCAACATATATTTTCTTCTCTAATAATGTTTTCCAAAAATGTTTTGAATAATGTCTTTAAAATCCCAATATTATTTTTTAATGTCATTTTCCCTAGGACTCACATTTTAAAAAATGTTTTAAAAACTAATCTTCTTGTAATTTTCCTAATGAGGTACTTATTGATTTTTTTAAAAAGGGTGAAAGTAATGATTCATTTTAACTTATACAAAATGAAAAGAATATTTCACCATTATGACTACACAATGAACATAAACTTATTTCACTTGTTTGCTTGTTTAAATTAAATATAAAAACTTCCTTTAATAATCAGTTAATTTTTATAACATAAATTAGTGATTTCAATGGGAAACTGGAAATTTCTTCAAGAAATGTTCCAAATAAATACTTGAATGAATTTTTCATATATGGTGATATCCTTTGTGGTTAAAAAATATGTACTAGGTTTATGGGATAATTATTCAATACTTATTATTTATTTGGAGAGATTATTTTTATTAAGGTATTATTTTTATGAAACCCATTTCTTTTTTATGGGTTATTCCAAGATTAAAATGTTTATTAAACCCATTTTTATCATTATTTATGATATTATTAATGATTTATGATATTTTTGAACACATCTATAAAATTTTCACTATATTATATGGGATCATAATACTTTATATCTATTCAATACAATGGGTAAAGATGAATATCATATAAGAAAAATTTGATAAGAATAGGGAGTGAACTCAAATCGGTAACAAAATATTTCCCTCTAAGATAGTATTGGGAGTAAAAGTTTACCATTAAAATGTTTTCGGGTATCAATATAATCCACTATGAATTTATTTTCAATGAAAATTTTCTACAAAAGATATTAATTTCAATGATTATTTATATGAAACAAATTCATGCCCTATGCCAATGTTATTCTATCATGGAATATGTTATTTGGATCAATTATTATTCATGTATTATGACCTCAAAATTTTCATTCCATGTATAGTGATTATGATCTATGATATGTAATATATTTTTCTCAATTATCATTATCATTACCCACAACCTTATGATCACATTATATTTAGCTGGTCACTGATATCTCCCTTGATTACCCGTACTGGTCATCTAAGATCATCCCATATTATATTAGATTTCCCAAGGTTATGAAGAATTATATTGAGTATCATATGGAAAATAATGGTTATAGTTATGAATAACATAGTTGAAGATGATATAGTTTAACTATGACCATCTTATTTTTGTAGTAATGTTCTAAAATATTCTAGATTTATAAAATTTTGATGTGAATTGTAATTATATGTAATTAATATTAATTGAAATAAATGTAATATCGATTTTTAAAAAGTATGGATTTATATATAATAAACTAAAATTAAATTATAAGCGGTCATATGTTCTAAAAAAGTATAATAAGCTACTTACCCTATCATTAAATTTTATCCAAACATGAAACTGTTACCACAAGGTATGATGACATGCAATATGTATAATCATTTATATGAATAAACAATAAATTTTAAATCAAATTTTACATAATAATTAAAATGTTTCAACTCATATTATTCCACAAATAAATAATCCTACATCCTAAAAAACCTAAATAACCTCAACCATAAAGAATGTTTTAACATCAACGAAGATGTCATATATTTTTACCATGTTTCCCTAAATTTATTTTCATACCACCTAAATAACATTTCTGGTTAAACCAAATGTTAAACGTAAAGTATAAATATTCTTCAACTGCTTTTAGCATCCAAAAATATCATTAATTACTATGGTATACAACTATATAATCATACAATATAGCGAACTTTAATAAAAATATCATGAATAAAATGTAGATAACAACACGAATGGTAATCATTAGCTTGAGCATATTATCAGTGAAAATGTGACCTTTTCAATGAAAGGGTTTTTAATAATTAATATTGTTAATATCCAGTTATATAACAAATCGTGAAAAATCAGATGCAAAAACAATGTGTTATTTAATCGTCAAAGTATTATTATTCATAAAAAGTAGTAAAGTTTTAAAATCACCCAAAAATAGTAGCACATAAAACCTAAAACGGGTACCTATTCATTAGAATTATTATCATCCTTAATATTATAGTCATATTATGGTATCAATAGATCATAATGTATCACCTAGAGATTTTTTGATTTTTTTGAATTAATTTAATCTTTTAAATATTCTATATTTCACAAAACACTGAATATAAAGTGTGTTATATGAGAGAACTATGTTTTGATTGTGTTTCACACAATACAAATATAATATTTCAATAAATGGAACAAATTGGTACATAAAAAACCATGTTTTGATTGTGTTAACCACAATGTGGAGTTCTTTCCAAATTTTATGTTATACGCAAGACCATGTTTTATCGAACTATAATATATTATTAATAATTTCATTAAAAATTTATTATAGTTACCACCATGTCATTGTAATGTAATTTATGAATAATATTAACTAAATTGTATAAATATTATTAACATTCATATATAAAATGAATTTATCTATTATAAAAAATTTATAAATGAAATTTAGTTTAATCAAGAAATTTAGACAATCCTTTTCTAAGAAAACTATTTTTCAACGTACAAACACATAGTAATGTCAGTAAATTAAAAAAAAATACAATTTTGATTATATTTTAATATAATTTAAATATTATACACTTTGTCTTATGTTTTGACACTCATACAATAGATTTAATTGTTATAATAAATGAATAAATCTTATTTTATGAATAAAGGATGTATTTTATTTCTAACAGGTTATTTTTTGACTTTTTATTACTATCCAATTTTACATATAAATTTTGAAACATTAATATTCTTTATTTGAAAAAATAATCATAATTTTTTAATTATTAATATAACTGTTTAGTTTACTTGGAATTTTGGATTTTTTTTCAGAGCAGTTAAATTTTTTGATTAATAGTGAAAAACATTGAAATTTAATTAATGACTTATTTTTCATATAAATTATTTTTGTAGTTAAATTATATTTAAATTTTTTAAAGAAAATTGAGATAAATTATAAATAAATTAATACAATTTATGTAATTTTAACTAATCTAACATAGAAATTGGATATAAAAACATTTCAATCTTTTGAACTTTTTCTTTTTAAAAAACTCATCATGTTTTCCCATTGGAGATATTAATTATAATTTAGTTTCTCCACCTTCAATGATTTTAATTTTGAAAATTATGATATTATATTTTTAATAAGAATAATTAACAATTTATCATATGCTAAAATCTGTTTTGACCAAATATATTATTGGAAGTAATTAAAATTAATTATAGTGTATAAGTTAAAAAACAAGCTTAATTAATGTCTAAAACTATAATAGAAGGGCTATATATGAACCTAAACTTGTATAAAAATTATTTTATGGAAATATTTAGAAAATTATAACTCTAAATGTCTATATATGTTTTGTAAACCTTGACGGGAAATTAAATCATGGGGAGCAGAAAAATATTCTCAAAAATACCAAAAGTATACTTTTCCCCACATATAAACGACATCCTCTCATCCTCCTATCTTCACACCTAACAAGCCTTTTTTCTCATTAAACCCATTAAATAATAAAATCCAAAAATCCAGATTCTCATATTATTATCCTAACATTTGGAATAAATAAAACCAAGTCAGTCCTTCTGTGAAAACTATAAGAAATTACCCATATAAATGGTAACATCTATCAACAAGCACTTTTGCCTTATTTTATTCACCACACTCTAAATTATAATTATTCATTATTATATATTAAACAAATTAAAATAAACATACTAAGATATTTTTATGTTTGGGGTTTAAACTACACACATACACACTTCAATCAAATGGGATACACAATCATCATTCATGTGTATAGTGGACTACCGCCTCACGAACCCATGTCAGTCATTCATCTATTATAAACTCCCAATGTTGAAAATACTCATGGGATTTATATTTTTTATAAGATATTTATGATATTTATGAGGTATTCATAATAATTTAATTAATATACGATACATAACCTAATTATTTCTATTTTGTGGGAATATGATAACATTGTTTGTAGACGTGTGGTATACCACCTCCTCAAAGTGAAGTGATTTATTCACACATAACATGTAATTTATTAATGATTTTTTTAGTAAATTTATATAATCTTTATGAAATAGTAATTCTTCTAGAATGATATTATATATATAAATATATATATAAATTAATAACATTTTTTATTTCAATATGATATGAAAACAGAAATAGAGGTCATACATATGTATGACCTACCACCTCCATGAACGGTGTAATACATTTAATATTTATATCTTATGTAAATTATTGTAAATAAATATATATTTAATATATATTTCATTTATATGTTTTTTTAAATTATTCAAATAATTAAATCATGATTTATGTAATTGGATTAATAAAAAAAAGTCAACACATATATGAAAAATAAAGTAGATATTACGTGAAATGTATCATTAACATGGTAATGTTAATAAAAGGGTAATATAAAGTCAAAAAAATCATATATCATATGAGTTATAAGAATATGGTTTCATAGATCTATAATGAAATTTTTAATTATAAAATAGGTTTAATCCTATAACTAAAATTTCACAACTTAAGGTTAGGGTTTTCTCGTGTCACTTTTATTTCTGTGAGATATATGATATATTCACCACTTATGCTTATTTTGTGGTGAAAATTATTCCATATGAAATTTTATATTATTAATTTAATTTATATAATTATATTATATGTTTTAATTGATTTTATTCATTCACAAATCTCACAATTCAAAGGATAATCAATTAATAAATGAATTTCTAGTCTCACTTTTAATTTGTTGAGACTTATGCCATGTTCACCACTCTTTTATTTTTCTGTAGTGTATCTACATACCATGAATGTATTATATTATACTAATAAATAAAATTATTACTATTTAAATATCTATTTTATGATATATTTTTCATGGGGTTTATAGGTAAAATGTTACCAAATAGTGATAGTAATTTTGTATCAACTTTCTTCTCTCAGATATATTTTATGTAATACACCTATGAACTTCTTCCCGTTGTATATAATACCTTTTTACACGTAATATCATCAAAATAAAAAATTTATTATTATTTTTATATTCATTTAATGTTTTTGATTCATGGTTTTGATGATTCATAGTTACAAAAGTGGTAACTATTTATTCCTACAATCTTCCCATTTATTAGGATTGTTAATGATTATGATTCCATTCATGAAATATAATGGTCACTCAGTCATGAAATATCAATAATTTTCTTCTCTTATAGTAATTAATGACATATCCATGCAATGGATCCATTTTTTTCTTATTTGGAACTTCATATAATTAAGAAAGGTTTTTTATGAAAATCCGACCATATCTCTCTCTTCAGCCCGAAATTTCTGTTCCTTCCAAAAATGTTTTATAAAAATGTTATTATTTTTTTAAATGAACTTTTATTTTCATTTTAATTAAATATTAATTTAAAAAAAAATTGTGTAGAAAATGTGTTGAAATTCATTTAAAATATTTTATTATTAGTTTTTAAGGTTATATTCAAAGGAAATGGTTTTTAAAATTTCTTATGTTTTAAAAGGTGTTTTCTGAAGAGGAAGGGACATTTTCCTAAAGATGTTTTTAACTAATTTTATTTATTCATTTATATGTTTTCAATGAATTTTTCAAAGAAATGTATTTTAAAAATGATATATGTTTTAATTGGTTATTTTTCAATGAAAACATTTGTTCCAAGTGATGTTTTAAAATCTTTCTCCATATAAGGTGTTGTTCATTGATATATTTTAGGAATTACCAGTGATATAATCAAATTATACTATTCATATTCTTTTTCTGAATGGATTATGTTTGTATGGAATTATTTTTTTGAAACCATTTTTTCCCTAGGTTTATCATGATTCAAATAGATTTCTATGTAATTCATTTTTTTCAATATCCTAATAAAGTAACAAAGATAGTGGCCTAAACCCCATTTTTTCCATTGGAAAATAATTGTATGAAATAATAATTGTTTTATGTTTCTTATGATTATATGATAGATCCTTTCACTTTATTCATGTTACGGTGCATTGAAAAATCATATATGATGGGGTGCCTAGATAGCGCTGGGTAAACCCATTAAAAATTATATGATGGGGTTGCCCATATATAATATATTATTCCCATTACAGCTTATATGATTGAGTTGTCTAGATAACACCAAGTAATCATGTTACAGATTATACGATGGGGTGGTTCATATAGCGCCATCTAATCCTATTATATCATATATAGTGTGGTGGACTAGATAGGTCTATGTATGTCTGTTATAGTTTATATGATGGGGGGAGAGATAGATCCATGTAAGACTATTACATCTTATTTGCTGATGCAGACTATATTTCCTTGATTAGGCCTATTATAACCTTTCAAAGCACCGAGTTAATACATAAATATGATGAGATAATTATGGGAAAATGTTAATATGATTGTTCCATGATGGGAAGAAGGGGAAAACCGATTGACTATGGGATGAAGGTGAAACCCGATTGATCAAGGGAAGAAGGAGTTACCTGATCAAATATAAGGAAATGACAGAAACTGGGGATTTTGGTGTGTCCCAACTAGTAGGTGTAGTCCCCATTACGTTCCTAACATTTTTGTTCAATGATCCTTGACTTATAAAATTTTTTCCATATACTTATGTGTATGTCAAAGATCTATGTCTTATGCTAATTTTATTCTCTCACAAATCATGCTCTTTGATTATATTATAATTCATGTCTTATTAAGTGTTAAAATTCACACCAAAACTCTTGATTAAGAAATTTTTATATATGGTATGGACTTAATTTTTTTTTCTCATGTTCTCATACCCTTATTTCCATGTTATGCTTAATTATATCCTTTATTTATCCTTAATTTTCATTTAAGATCACCCTTTCTTACGTTTCCTTTAACTAGGTAATAAAGAATGGTTTTAAGTAGGATTATTAAATTTGAAGTGATTTGTTGAAAACATTGAATATATTTTACCTATATTAGAATATCGTGTCAAAATTTTCTGAAGACATTAAACTATTATGATCATTTGGCATGTAATTTTGTAATGTGCTGAATATTCATCTTAAATGATGTAATATCCATGTATGTTAATCTTGAGTCATTATAGTTGGTATCAAAAGGGGGTTTATTCAACCATTAAAAACTAGGATAATAACACATCAGGGAAATAATAAGGATTATTTCTATGAATATGTATAGGGATATCTCTAAGGATAGGTCTAAGGATGAGTTAATATTAATGAAAATTTCCTGAAATTTTGGTAAAGGGTAGAGTGAGAGGTTTAGAGCAATACACCCCTATATAGATAATACATATAGATATGGTTGTGGAAAATATTTATAGGCATAATATTCTATAAAACACTGTATTAATCTGGACTCAATCTGGGATTGGTGCACAAAAACATGACCCTCTACACACCTTGTTCGACACACATGAGGAATTTGATTTCAGAATTCACAGATTGTTCATGAAACATCATAAAAGATTTAAATATAATATTACTAAGACTAACCTATTATTAAAATAATGTTTCATATATTCAGTAAGTATTTTTCATGGTTTAAACATCTTATAAATGATTTTTTCATGATTTTGTGGGTTTATAATAAGAAAAATATTTCTCACACTATGCTTTCTCGATCTAATAATTAGAGAAAACTATAAAAAAAACATTGTCAAAATTGAATATTTCAGATATGGAATGTATGGGAATTATGAAAATCAATGTCATAATAATAAATATCAGAATGGAATCAGGAAGGTGGTACATGTATTGGTTATATTCTGGTGATACATGCATTACATGTGATATGTTAAAGGTATGTGATGTTCTAATAGTATTGTTTATATACATGATTATATTGAGTTTGATTAATTTTAATATATTTTTAGTATTTAATATTTTAGGAGATTGTTTTTAAGGAATAAAATTATAAATCTTAATTAATTATTTAATAATAAATATGGTTGATTGAAGTGTATATGTATTGGAATTCAGGAATTATGTTATATGGTTCATAAAATTTATTTTTTCCACTAAGGATTTTAAAAAATATATTAAATTGTACTAGTGAACTAGACAAGCGATTTAATGTAAAGATGATAATTAGATTGAAGTAAGGTGACATATAATGTGTTCCTAATTGTAATGCATATGTGTTAATCTTGTATAAAAAAAGATAGTTTATATGGATAATGTAAATTGGGTAGCATTGGGTACCTTGGAACTAATTAAGAATTTATTGAAAAAAAAATTTATTCTACCATTGATGATGTTTATATCATTATTTGGAATAAGTAATAATTAATGTTTTCTATAGGTATTTATGGTAATTTAGGTTATTACCATTTTAGGATAGAATATATGATAAACTTATTCACATGTTGTGACGTGACAACCAAGAGTTACTTTAGGATAAATCAGGGATAATGTTAATCTGATTTTGAGAAACCTTTGGACCTTATTTATAATGTTTATGTATTTTAATCATTTTAAAGTGTTATAAGGTTATACATTTGTGGAATGGTTTTAGTTAAACTTCAGATGAGGTTACATAGATTAAAGTGTTATCTCTTTAAATGTGGATTTATGCATATTGGATAAACAGTTCTAACCATTTTATTACATTGATAAATAAAAACACATGATATGACATTTCATTTTACTTATGAATCATACAATCCATTTTTCCTTATGGAAAAACATATTCACCATCATTGTTTTAGTATGAGATGATGTGGGAAATAATCAAATCACATCCAAAGTGTGTAATTCTATATATGATGTGGAATTAATGAACTAAAGTATATATCCTTGTGATAATCCTTCAACTATAGGAAAATGATCTTGAAATAATTTTTTCCATTTTACAGTTATTTATGATGACTCAAATTCCCCCTTAGATTATCACATATGTATTGTTTTTTGATTTTTAACTTTCTACAGAAGACCCGTTTTTTTGTAATCAGTGATCTCTATCACCCTATTTAATTATTTATTCATTTATTACATGTAAAAATCTTCGGAACTATATTCTCATATATTGTAAAACAATTAGGAGTTACATTAAGTAACCATTGTGGTTCAAAATTTATTTTGTTAAAGGTTGTTTTAATATTAATTTTTTAGGATGTGGGTTTCTATGAACATAAATTTCATGTATTAATCCTTGGGTAAAAAAGAATAATTTCGAGGGAAAATTCATTTTAAAAATTTTTGGGGGTGGGGGGTAGAATATAACACCCTCATATTTTGTGGGTTTTTTTTCAAATTAATCTAATCATTTAAATATTCTTTTTTTCATGAAGTGATAAATATATATTATATTATATGATAGAACTAAACCTGGCTTGTGTTTCATATAACACCAATTTAAGCATTCACTACACACAATACTTAGATTTGTTTAAGGTATATGAAACACTATTTTTATCTCATGTTGCAAAAAATGATGAGTTCATTCAATATCTTATGTCATTTACAAGGACATGTTTTATAGAAATAGAGTATACTATTAATATTGTTATTATAATATAATTATCGTTACCACAAGACATTGTAATAGAGGTCACATTTATTATTTGCCTAAAATGTGAAACTTTTATGAACAATTTTATATAAAAATAATATTTGGTTATCTATTATTTATAAATGGAAGTAAGAACTATCAAAAAATAAATAAATTTGTTTTCAAGGAAAACTATTTTTTGTACAAAACATTATTTATGTCAACCTAATAAACAAACATATTTTTATGAATGATTTTAATTAAAAAAAGTTATATATATAATCAATTATTATTTTACACCCATAAAATATATTTTATTTGTTTAAGATAAAAATAAATCCAATTTCATGAATAAAATATGTATATTTTTTTTCTAAAAGATGATTTTAACACCTTTTAACGTTGTATCAATTGCAACTGTATATTTTAAAACGTTTATAATTTTTATTTTAGAAAATTTACTTTTTTTAGTTTGGAATATCTCATTATACATTGGATAGATTTTTGGTATTTTTTTGAGATGTTTCATTTTTAATGAATAGTGATAAACATTGTATTTTAATTGAAAATTTCTTTTTCATATAATTATTTAAAATAGATAAATTATGCATTAAAATATTTTTAAACTATATTTAGATCAATAATATATAAATCAATCCAATTTAGGTAATTGGGACTAATTTTAAAAAAATTAGTTATAAATTTTTTTCAATCTTTTGAACTTATTCACAATCAAAACCATGAGTCTCATCCCATCTATGATATTATTTATAAATTATTTTCTGGAAATTATTTGATTAAAATTTTAAAAATTGGATCCCATATTTGGAATGATAATAATATTTAATTTCAATTATGGTCAAATTAGTTTTTTTCCAAAAATATTTGTGAAATTAATTAAAATTAACTATATTGATTAAGGTAAAAATGTTCTTAATTGAAGACTAAACATATAATATAATATTTTACATTTTCCTACACTTGTATGAAATTTATATTATAGCTATTCTAGATGATAAATCTTTTATGTAACTAAAATGATCTATTTTTATCCCTTGGGGACAAGTGAAACATTGGGAACACTCAAATCTTTTCAAGAATGCCCAATGTGTCATTTTTACCTCTTATAAAAGGCCTCCTCTTCTCATACTCTCTTCAAAAAATTCAGTAATTTTTTCTCACCCAACCCATTAATAAATAAATCCTTAAATTCCCTCCTCTAATCCTAGAATCCATACAATTGTAATAAAGAAAACTGTGTTAGTCTTTTGGTGGAAGCCAATAGGAATTACGCCATGAAGTGGTAAGATCCTACGATAAGATCTTTATTTAAATTTTCAAACCATATAAATCATTATTATTGTATTAATATATAAAACATTATGTATAATAAATATAATTTTATTATTTTATAGTAATTATTTGACCTATACTCTCACACACTTCCATCAAATGGGATACAGAATCATTGTTAATGTGTACGGCAGACTACAACATACCGAAGCAATGCCATTCATTTTTTCCATTAACTCCTATAACGAAACTATATAATGATAAAAATTTTATTTTATATGATATATAATATATTTATGATTTATTTATTCTTATATATTAATTATATGACACATACCTTCATGGATTCAATTTTTCGGAATATGATAACCTCATTTGTGGACGTATGGACTACCGCTAACTCAAAGAGATGTGATTCATTCAAACATTTGAAGGAATATATTAATTATGGGATTAGTAAATTTATTTAATATTAATGAAATATTAATTCTATTATAATTATTATATATATATATTTAAATTATTTTCATTCAATACGACAAGAAAAGGAAAATAATCATCATGTGTGCGTACAAACTACCATATCCATTAACGATGTATTCCATTTCATATTTCATTCATTCATTTATTATTATAAATAAATATATATTAAATATGTATTATATTTTTATAATTTATTTTAATTAGTGAAATATTTAAATCATTATCTATATAAGATGACACAAAATACCAAGTGAAAACATATATGAAAACAAAACGATATTACCTAAAACGTAACATTAACGTGGAATTGTTAATAAATGGGTAATATAAATATACAATAAAAGAATATATGGTATTATAAAAAATTATATGGTTATGGGGTTCATTTATAGTTAAATTATATATATTATTCAATATGTTTCAATGTGTACAATGAATGTAAAGACATGGGTAAGGGTTATCTCCTTCCACTTATATTTTTGTGAGATATATGCTATATTGACAAATTATCCTTGTTTTGTGGTGTAAATACTTCCCTATGACATGTTATATCATATATTTACATTATTTAATTCTATTTAAATTTTAAATTTATGTCATTTTTTGTTATTCTACAATTCAAATAATACTCATGTATTATGACAATTTCTATTCTCACTTTCATTTCTACACTCATTATAACATATTCACTATTTAATTCTTTTGTGTTGTGTTTATAATTACCAAGAATGTATTATTTGATTATTATCATTGAATTTATAGGTATTTACACATCCATTTTTTGATCTCTCTTTCTTGGGTTTTTTTGATACAACTATTACCAAATCGGTAAATTAATTTTGTCTCAATTTTAATTTCATAAGACAAATGCCATGTTATGCACCTATGTTCTTTTATAAGGTGTATATAAATTGATTTGTAATATCCCTATTCTACTTATTTAAGTAATATTTTATATATCATGTATTTTTTTTATTTCCTGGGGATTATGATTTAGTTACACGAATGTGGTAAATGTTTATTGGTTGAATCTCATCCATTATTGAGATTGTTTATAATTATGCGTACATTGATGAAATATTATGTTCCATCAGTAAAGAACTCTAATAAATTTTCTTCTTATTTGGTTATTCATGATATATTAAAGTAATGTTATGATTTTCTCACTCATTCGTACTTGTGATAATTAATAGATTACTTTAATAAAAATCCAAACTTATATCTCTCATTGGTCAGAAATATATATTCTTAGAAAAAATGTTTTCAATTTTTTTAAAATATATTAAATGACATTTTAATCTCATTTTCAAGGAAAATTATTTTATTATTAATTTTAATACATATATTTTTTCAAATATTAGTTTATTTTAAGTTTACATTCAAATGAGATGATTTTCAAAATGTTGATTGTTTTAAAAGGTGTTTTTAAAGTAGAAATAATATTTACCTCAAGAAAAATTTAAAATGAATTTTAAATATTACATTATATGATTTAAATTTATATTTAATAGAAAAAGTCATTGAGAATGATATATGTTTTATAAATCTTATATTACATTGAATGGTTATCTTTCAATGGGTCTTTTAAAATTCTTCTTGATATAGGATGATATACATTGATATTGTTTATGGTTTAGATGGGATATGATCGAAGGATGAAATTCATATTATGTTTTAATGGTGTATGTTTTTTTGGAACGATTTTTGTGGAACCCGTTTCCTTTCCATGGGTGAATCAAAATTCATATAGATTGTGTTGAAACAAACTTATTTTCAACAGGGTAATCACATTTCAAAGAGTTTGAAATGAATCCCATTTCATTAAATATTTTTAATAACGGTATGAAATAATATTTTGGTTTTATAATTTTTAGGTTGATATGAATTCTTTTTATACATTATTCAGGTTACTTTTAAAAGACATAGCTTATATGATGGGGTGTCCCAAATAGCGTATGGTAAGCTGATTACATAATATTCAATGTGGTGGCCTAGATAACACCAGGTAAGTCCATTACATCTTTTTTGATGGTGTGGACTAGATTTCACCAGGTAAGCATGTTATAGCTTATATAATTTGTTGTCCCAGTTAGAATTGTTATCCCATTAGAGCTTATATGATGGGATTGCCCAAATGGGGATGAGTAATCCCATTACAATGTATATGATGCAGTGGATCAGATAGAATCAGGTAATCCTATTAAAGATTATATGATTTGGAATCCAAGACAATATTAGGTGAATAATATATGATTACAAAAACTAAAAAAACCTTATTCCTATAAAATAAATAAAATAATATTTTCATAAATGAAAAATTGAAGTAAAATTTATCAAAGATTACCTAAATCTTATTATCATAAAATCTATAACCAATTTCAAGGTCTCTAATACTATCCCATTTACATAATCAATTATAATAATATACTTATCCCAACTATAAATTATTACACTCCCACTACAGAATATTTCATTAGATACCACTACCATTCAAAATATTATTTCAAATCCTTAAATTAAATTTAATATGGAATAATATTTATATGTATCATGATTATAATATCTATAAAATAATTAATATATCATTTCCAAATGATAATTCTTAAATATTTAAATATTTACACTTCAATCCTTGAACATTAAATATTGACATAACATTGGTAATTCTTTAGTATGGGAGTAAACCATTTTATTAAGGAATTCTCATAGGCAATTTTAATATTCGTCAAAAATATAATACTAAATTATTAATGGTAACTTGGGTATAAATACAAATAGTTTCATAAAACTCTTCATGTTTCTTCAAAAATTGATTTATATATATCCTTTATTTTCACACATAATTTGTTTACCTTTCAATTTTAACATTATTTGTGGTCTTTGTTTCAACATTTTGACTTGAATATAATTTATCTGTATATTCTCTATGGTCTATACCACCCGAGCTATAAGAAATCTCTATTTTATCTTTTATGGTGACTCTGAGAGTTAGTTAAGGTGTATGTTTTTAACAAATATCTTGATAAATAATTAATAATTTTCATTATATCATTCACATTATCCACCATCCAACACGGTTACTTATAATCACCATATTTTCAATTACATTTAGTGTTAAAATGAGTCCACATGGTTTCATCCAATGAATAACTACAAAAATAATTTTATGAACTAAAGTAAACATACTTTGAAATCATGAAATATCATTCATAGGATTTCAAAATTAGGAGAAAATTTTAATCACTCTATGGAACCTTAGGATTAATCCAGTCAATCAATTTATATCATCTATTTAAATACATAAATATTATTTATAAAATAAATTAGAAATTTTCAAATCATATCACGAGTTAGTGTCAAACCATGTGAATAATAAATAAAGACACTCCATAAACTTGAATAATGGAAGAGATATATTCTACCAATTATATTCAAGGTTGTTACCCTTTTATACATCTCTTCTGAAATCCACATCCACTTATAGTATACTGACTAAGATATTTTTCTTGGAAAACCACATAATATCTATATTAAAAAAATTTAAGATTTCGTACTATACATAGACCAATATTTAAAATATGTCACATGGTTCTATTACCCAATAATTATTTTCTAAAATCTATTCCCCAGGGTTATACTAAACGTATGCTAATACCAACTAGAAAACCTAAAATATAGTAACCGAGAGCTAGTGTCCAAATTATTTCATTAGTGTAAAAACAATAGATTTAATCATGAAGGGTTGATTAGTTTAGTAGACTATTAGAACCATATTAATACATGATAACCATGTTATATTTTGAATTAAATATATAACATTACAAAATAAAATGTTTTGTTTCCTTTAAGATATTTCAAATATTAAATCTTTATGTATTGGGGGAAGGAAAAATTAAAGGTGTGCTCAAATTCTCAATAAGGGTTGGGTACAAAAGAATATATTATTTCAAAATAATGAATATGAATTATGGAAATTGAAATAAATAAAATAACATTAAATTTAGTTAATAACTCTAGCATGGAATACATAATTGGATAATATCAATTCATTAATCTCATGCATAATAATTACATAATTATAATAAATGAAATTCCTAATTTCTGATATCATGATCTAGAAAACATGATATCTCTACCATTAAATCATTATGTTAATGGAGTTTGAATTGTTGAGAGGTATACTCATAAAAGCCATTTAATAATTTTAGCCATATAATTTTTTACATGGGTCCAATTAATGCAATAATGGAATATATATTTTCAATCCCCAGCCATCGCTGAATTTCCAATTCATTCTTCATATATTTAGTGGAAAATTTAAATCATAAAAAATATGCCTTATAAATAAATTTAAATAATATTGAATATCATTATTTCCTTAGTAAATAAAATAAATACCAAAGTAAACCACCTTATTTTGAAAGGGTATATGGTTTACAGAATAGTCTTATCAACGATTGAAATAAAAGGGATATTAAAGATAAATAAATTTTAACATGATTAGAAGAATGTAATTTTATTTAGAAAAAGTTAATGTCCAAAAATTAAATCTAGAGATGAGTGATAACGATAAAAAATTTTATATTTAATAGTAATATAAATCCTATAAAGAATAGAATAATTGAAAAAATCATTTAATATATTTTTTAATGTTTATATTCATTTAATAAATCAATGAAATACTATATTTTAATCCAAACTGTGTACAATGGTTATGAATTTGGGAAAATCCATTAATGTCATATACAATAAAGATAAAAAAATTATTTGAATTTTTTTAATGGAAATTTAAAAATGGAAATTTCAGGAAAACATTGTAAATATCCATTTCAAACCATATAAAAATTAAAAGATAAATTATAATTTCATTAATAAATAACTTGTGTAGAAATCAAAACTCTTTTAAAACAATGTCAGAAAATTTGATCTTCAAAAAATAAATATCCTATTAAAAAGGTAAATTACATCAGTTTTCTTTTAAACATTTCTATTTAATGAATAAATGCATCTGAATCATTGATCATCATGAATAAATATACATTACTGTTAAATTCCACAATGGGAAAAAATATAATCCATATAAAAGTCAATAGGTTCATAATACTGAATATGTCTCAATGGAGTGGATATTGAGATGAAATCCACATTGGGATAATATCATAGATATGAGAATTAATACTTGAGGTGTTTATATGTAAAAAATAAAAATCCACAAAATACTTTTGGATATAAACTGTAATAAAGTAACAGTTTTTTTCACACACAATCATGGTGTAACATCCAATTTGTAGAAATATAAACAATTTGATCGAAATTTAGTTTAGAAACCACAATACACTGGATTTCGCTTAGTTTAACGGAAATGAAACTCATTTAAAATTGTATTAAACATGTTAAAATTTTAAAAAATGTCCATAATAATTGTTTTAATATACTATGTTATCCCTTTATAACATTTTATGAATATTTTTCCGAAATATTTCATTTGTATCATTTTTTTGGTTGTTGACCGCTTTATTTTTTCATGTACATATTTTCATGGAAGTCCCACTTATAAGAATTCTACTATGGTTCCATAATATAAAAATTGTTTCTAATGGTATAAATATCATATATATATATATACTAAATATATCATTATCATATTCTATGTAATATGGAAATGATAAAAGGATCATATCACTTCATAGAGGGGTATTATGCATATATGCGTGAGCAGCATTATCATTTTCCAATGAATTATATGTTATGAATATAAAAGTATATATTATATTATAATTCTAGAACGATATTTATGTCATTAATATAACATATATTAATTTTTTCTACAATTATATCAATAAATGTAATTTGGTAATGAAAAATCAATTACACCATTATGTGGAGATGGTGAACTATACATATCCACAAGTGATCATTTTACTTTTTGTATCATGGAATAAAAATGTACAATTGTTGAACCATAATCATAATAAAATAATTTAAAATTTATGATAGTTTTGTTATTATTTTAGGATGGTTACAATAGATTTAGGTTATATTGAATAAGAATGAAATTTTCATGATTTGGTAATGATTATTAACCATTCTTCAGAATGGATCCTTTAGATATTCACTAAAGGGATATAGGTTCAATCGTTAATTAAAAACATAGCATTATTAAACTATATAATGATGTCAATAATAGGGTTTTATTGGATTTTGTTGAGATAAGAGGCTCTAGGTAGTTTATATAAGATAAGATTGGTGGTGACTTTTATAGTGAACGAAATGACACAAATGTTATTACTAGATAAATTTAAATATAATCAATTCATTTTTAATGTGAATGTGCCCAACATATTACAAAATTTCAAATATAAGTTTTTATATGGTTGATTAACCATCAGAAATTAAAATTTATAGAGGCTCAAATTGTATTTTTAACATTATCTATTTGTTTAACCCTTTCATTAAACTACTTAAACCATAATTAGAGTAATGATTTTTTTAAATTTATGTTTTATATTTTTACTAATAAAGAAATAATATTCATATAAATTTATAAAAGGTTTAATTTTTAACAATTTATGATCCAAATATTCATCTTTTAATGTTTTTATTATTTTGAAATAATTAAATAAAATTTAAATTTTATAATATATCAATAATCTCATTTTGACACTATTCATTTTCTTTGAAATTAAAGAAACAAAGAGAAATATGTAATTAAAATATAAAATATTAATGAATATAAAATTTTTTATATTGATATATAAAATTCTTCTATTACTGCAACACACAATTATAATGTCACTTTAAGTGATTTAAAAATAAATTATTTAATTTATCTATTAATTTAATATATACTATGTTGGTGTTTCATAAGCATTTAAGATAATTTATTTTTCAGGAAAAATTGAAAATAAAATAACATTATACAGAAAAATATTTTATTAGATTAATAATTATTTTTATTAAATTATAAGTTGTTTTTATTCCCATTAAAAAATATTATATATATTTAAAACAAGAGTGAAATTTTTTCCATTATGCTAATATAATGTAATATAACAGTTAAATAAAATTTTATGGTAAGAAATTTTTTCATTTTACAATCATTAATATCCAACATTGGTGAATTATTGTCTATTAAGGTGAATACTCGTGTTATGGAGAGTTTTAGGCTATATTACATTATTTTTCACCTTAATTTTCTGATTGACCTTTTACTGATGTCATAAATTTTACAATGGTTACTACTTGTAATGCTTAAAAATAAAAGTGAAAATTTAAAGAATCTATAAATCAGGATTATAAATATTTTTTTAATATTCATTTTTCCTAATTAGAAAAAAATATTTCGAAATAAATGCGTAAAATGCAACGGAAAACAATTTTTTTTAAAATGTGTTTTTAAGTATTAAAATTTATTTATATTTAAATCATAAAGACTGTTAATTAGATTATTCAAAATAATGAAATCATATTTAAATTTTATTTTAATATAAATATATATTATTACTTTTATATTACATTATTTAATGATAAGAAATGATGGTATTTGAAAAATCAGTATTTTCCATTATTTACTAAAAAATCAATCATTTTTTAAAAATAAAAAGAATTATGAAATAATTTTTTTATGATGATTTTACAAATTAAATTATTTTTATTAGATATCATTTTTAAATGTCGTATAAATTAATTATAATATTCACTCAAAAAAATTAATTAATTTTTTTTGAAAATATTGTATTTTTAAGTATGAAATTTATTTACTATAAATTGAGTTATTATTTAAAAATAATTAATCAATATATTTTTATTTATTAGGATCTTTATATTTATAGATAAGTTTATTTATTCCATATTAAGGCTATTCCAATTCATACTAGAATGTTTAATAGCTTAGTTATAACAATTATATTTACAAACCATATTTTGTGGTTCTTTTAAGCTCAATGTTACATGTTGTATACATTATTGAACATAGGATTACATTATACTCTAAGGCTCTTACTCATAAAATCATAAATCATAAAATAAAAAGAATAACAAATAATCATGATTTTTTTTTGAAAAATACAATATACGTGATCAACATAAAATATGATCAAACAAGCTACAAGCATACTCATGGGAATATATATCATAAATGGGTCATATAGGCTACACACACTCCAAATTTTGATCTTAATCAATCATAACCATAAAATAATGAATAAATAATAAACATATGATGGAATAATCTCCATACTACCATAGGGATATCAATTTCAATATTTAGACTGGTCAAGGGTATCATCTCCAGAACCATATTCTCACACCAACCAGAATAATATTGATTTCCATGATCGCAACAGTTTATTGATATAAAATAATATGGTTTGTAGAGAAATACATTGGGAACAAAATTATTTGTGTGGTATAACAAAAATTACTCTATGACAACTACCTTCATTGGTAGAATCTATGTATAGTTGAAACGGAACATCAATGCTAGATATCAAAATACTCTCTATGGAATTATTTAACAAGAGGTTTACTACCATGATTTAGAATAATACCAATAGACCTTGAGAAGAGATACTATCCAAAAAGTTTTACTAAACACACAAAATGTCACATGGTATAACATTTCCTTAACCATAAATGTCTTATTTCAAGGTTCTATAAAGAAGAATAATTTGATTTTGATAGAAAAATAAAAAACATCAGGTTCTCCATGAATCCATTTGAAACCAGAAGCACCAAATATAAAGGGTGGAAGGTTCCTTTTGATAATCCAAAGTGGATGAGATGAATGGACTTAAACAAGGTAATGATCCTTAACATAATAATTTTCATCATCTCAACCTTGGATTTTTTAGGCATAATCTTTATTTATCTAGATTCTACGAACAAAATGCAGAATGTATATTGATATGGTTAATATGGTTTTGAAAAGATTAATTATATAATTATAACTCTCATATTCAATCGACATGTATATCCAATTTAATGTAGTTAATATTTTAGAAGAAGGGATTAGATTTATGGTGTTGGGAAAACTAACCCATCCACTAAAATTTCCTTCACCATGTCCTAAACTTTTCCATGGGGTTTATGAACAAAAAATTATAAAACAAAAATTCATAATGTATACTAAAAACACTAGAATGTTATCATATCATCATTCCTTATAAAATGGGAACGAGGTCTAAGACCATGGCTGATAGTATCCCCTCCCCCGAGGACCATGTCCTAACTATGCCGATTTTCCATTTCTTGTTGTACCCCATGGGATTCAAGCGTAAAAGTTAATTGAAGTATATCATAGTATTTTATTTTTTAAGAAACAAATCATAAAAATAATATTTCTGTTTAAAAATATCAAAAGAAACCCATTCATAAAATTAAACCGTCATAGGGATTCAAAACTAATACACAAAACATGATAGTTCTTACAAAAACACATCCATCCAAAATGAGCTTGTCACAATTTACCCCATATAACATAATATCATCCTCCTAAAGTACCTAGAATAGTCCTAGTTAAACAGCTCATTCCATTGAGCCTGGACATATTCCCCTCAATCTCATGTTTCCTCCTAGATTCATCCGTGATTACACATGATTTAAGGAAGTCTTAACCTCTTCATTCTTAGTACATTATTACACTGGACTCCAATAATGACTAATTGATCCATTTACAATGCATTTGGATCTATCTCAATACCCACATAATCAATGAAATGTGTGGAATTAGTCAGGTACATATAGGGCTGAGACATATGAATAACAATCTTGTTTACCTATGTTGTAAGAAAGAATACATAAAAATTACTTCACTATCCTAATATTCATGGTGATCAACAAGTTTCTAAAAAAAAGGGGGTTAGATTCCCCTATTTCAATAAATGTTGGTGGCCTAACCAAGGAGTCACTCTCAAGAACACTATTTTACCTATCAAAAAATCTAAAGTTCTCATCTTGTGGTCGACATATAGACTGCCAATTATTTTTGTATTATTAAAATAGACTCCCTTTTAATGGGTGAGGGGGGACACATGACATCATTGAATTAGAAAAAACAAATTCCACAATAGTCTAAAAGATCATGACCAAAAGAAACACACACTACAAGAGAGAAGCTCCTCCTAGCAACAAAAAACATTAAAACCATCTTCCTCTATCGCAATGCTGATCGGCTAGGTATCTCATGCAAAAACGCATAGGCCTAGATCCAACAGCCGAAGACATACCCTCTCAAAAATATAATTCCGAATAGGCATGGAAAATAGAAAACCATTTCCCAGTACCTCATCTAAAACATCTTTCTTGTATAAAATTGGTTACAAAATCCCTTGAGAAGCATACCACCGAGGCTGAACACATTCTACCAATTCAGGCATTCATAGCATTGGATCACAAAATCAGCATTGTGAAAACAATCACACCAAGTAACTTGGTCTTCCACCTTGAATCCATCGCAATGTCACCCCATCCAGTAACCATAACCAACATGAGATCCAACGTTTGATACCAAGAACACCACACACAAAAATTTCACCAATGAAGAACGAACCCAAAAAAACTCATCCATGACGCTACCTCAACAACACTAGAGCAGAATGACCGAAAAACACGAACCACAATGTATAGCAGAGACACCAAAGACAAAAATGAAATCTAGAGGCAAAACAAACATCACCAGCACCGATTGATGCTGAATTTCACCAAAAACCCAACATCTGCATCAACCCAAACAAACTCACGAACTGAGCATATCCAATACTAGAAGAATCAAGGGAAGAAACGTGCATAACATTGCAAGATGCATAAGATTGTTTCTAACACGAAATTAGAAAATGATGGTTGAAATCCATTACCACGCTACATCCTAGAACCACAATCCCATTGCCACATCCGATACCATACCCAAATCCCACAAAAAACCACTCAACGCACCCATCATGACACTGAATCACAGCTGAAACCCATAGAAATGGGACTTGACTACCGAAATTTCACTACGCCACCTTGAATTGTGGTTGACATATGATCCCTAACTTATCTGAGGTATGATACAAATTTTATGAATCAGTAACACTCTCTAGGAGGTTTCTTATATCATAATGGTCCCCACAATCTCCATATCTTGAGTTGTGTTCAATTAAATCACAAAATTACATGGAATACTATATCATCCCCCCTTTTAAATACATAACTTTTAATCTACAAAATAATTATTTAAGATTTTGGATGATCGTTCATGTTGAGTGTCATTGAAATTAGGTAGATATTTCATGATAAAATAAAAAATACAAATCCACTTGAAAGGATTCATCATTGGTTCATACTACATCCACATAACACATCTCATAACTTAGGGACATACATAAAAGGAAAATGTGAAAATTAGGCCTAATAAGAGAAAGTAAGGGAAATAGATTGCATGTGATCTTGTGAAATATCAATAAGAACTAGAGGAATATCATAAAGTCATGAAAACAAAACATATCTAAATAATAACAACATGGATTAGAAATTGGAATTTGTGGCTATAATGTTTAATCTAGACATTAATAAGCATATAACGAGGGCTCTTTACCGAGATGTCATAAAAATTACATAGGTTATTCACCAAGGAAACGTAAAAGAATTCATATCTAGATATTATATTCATCACCCATAACATTTTAGAAATATCAAAGAACACCCTTCATATGTCTTAATTTTAATTTGATCTTCATAGATTATAATAAATCATTCCACTGATTACCTATGGAGAATAATATAAAATGGGTTTCATATCAAAATCATTGAATTTCAAAAGTGATTTTAAAAACATGTTCATTGTGTTTATTTAATCAAAAGAATGGGAATGAATGTTTTATTTATGTCAATAAAAGAAAAAATAAATTAGTTTTAAATATTTTTGAATAACCATGGAAAAAAATATTCTCAGTTATTCACAAAAATAAATTAAAAGAGAATTTATTAAAGAGAGATGATAAATTTTGAGAACCAAATCGATAGCCTAACAAGAATAAAATTTGGTTTTAGTAAATTGTAATAATAGATGGAATGAGGGTATTCCATTAATATAATAATATTAATATATTAAAGGTATAAAATAAAATTTATAGAAGAACATAGTTTAGAATTTTTTAAAGGCTTCCACATAATGTGAAATCATGAATTGAAAATGGAAGTGGAGATTTATCTAACCTTGAAGAGTAACTCTTAATAAAAAAATATTGGAACGATGTGGGATTGAGGATACAATGTTAGGACTCATTGGGAAGTAGAAATATTATACATCATGAAGGATTAATTGGGAGTGAATGTAAATAATTAAACGGGTGGGTAATTATATTAAAATTCGGTGACTTTTTATTAATTTAGAAATAAATTATTTTGAAACCTATGTTGTGGTAAATGAAATCCCAAGGGGTTGACCGTGATATTTTACAATGGAATGGAAAAATTGAGAAAAAATTATGTTATTTTAATCTACAACAGTCTTTTAAAGATTTATAAGAATTATTTTTTCAAGGAAAAGTAACATTTCAACAAAATAATATATTTAATATTAATGTCTCAATTTCAATATATGATAAAATAAATTAAAGATTTTGAAATTGATTAAAATAAATTAAAATAAATCATATTAATAAAATAAAACTATATGAGTCATGGGTTTGGTTAATTAGTTATTATATCACTGTGAAATAATTATTATTTCACTTATTACACTGAAAAACTCAAACTGTATTTTTAGTATTAATAAAAAAACATTTGTATTTTAGAAAATTATCATAAATTCACACTAACCTAATTTAGATGTTTATATTTTAAAAAAGATATTTATTTTTTCATTATAATTCTCGATATATGATATTTTTATCTTTTAAATTAAAAAATCTTTATTTACTAAAAAAAGTGGATTGAAAATTCATAGTGAAATTTCGTAAATTTGAAAATAAAATAAAATAATTTTATCATTTATTATTAAATAAATTTACATTAATCATGATATTTCATTAAAATAAAGATTATTCATAATATCTTAATTTTTCATAACAATTATATATTTTCAAAAAAGTATATATTGTGACAGTTTCTGTTTGAAAATGAATTTCTCATATTCCAACTCAATTTTGATTAAGAAAAACAATACATAAAATTTAATTGAGGGAATAAAAATTTTATCTATAAAATGTAATTATAAGTAACTATGACCTAAAAACATAACCCATTATAAAAAATTTGTGTGACCAAAGGGAAAGGTGTGCGATAATGATAGATTCATGGGGTGGATCAGCTAATATCACTCGAGGGGTAATTTCTACTAACATGGACTTAAAACCTAAGTGATTTCATCGAAGAATTACATATTAAATAATAAATTGGGATGGTCCAATGTGAATCCTAGTTACCCTACTTCTATCTCATGTTCTAAAAAATGGTTTCCATATGGAATGACTCTACATGTGGAGGTCATAGACTCTTCTTTCCATATCAATTTTTGTTTGTCAAAATATTACTTATAAATAGTATTTATAACATAAACTTTTTTATCAAGAGTTTAGTTTCCAATGTTCATATTTCCCAACTATCATATAAAGGTCGAAACTTGATGGTCATATTTTAATTTATACTCACATAATTATTAATGAGGTATAGTTTTCTATAATATAAATAAACACAAATTTCTAAAAAACAATTATATTTCAAAAAGTTCGGGTCTCTAAATTCACCGCCTTTATAAATTACATCCCTAAAATTTCAACTCATTCTCTCAGATGAGAGAATTTGTGGGTACTTATGTATTTTTGGTTTTTATGGTTCCCACATCGCATCTTCATATATATGTTTGATCATATTTCCCACCATTTTCTAATATACTAAATCATTAGCAAGAAAAGTGTTTAAATTAATAATAATATAAATCTATAAGATTTTTTTTTAAAACATCATGCATAATTATATTAATCTATTAAAAATATTATATTTTCTATAAATAATTTATAATGGTTCATAAAAACCTTGTGATTAACCAAACGTATCCCTCAATATTATCTAAATAGTTGCAACGTAATGTTATATTCATTTAAAAAGTTACACCAAGTCATTACCAACAAATCGTCTTGGTGTTTTTACCCTAATCTATATATGTTCCAAAACAACATCCACTTGATCGTATATAGAAAAGGATTTCATTTCTCGGGAGCCACTTCGAAAATATTTCACTAAAATAAAAATATTCTCCAATATTTATAATTATCCCTAGGGTTGTTACTAATAATTTAAAATCCTAATTTCCATAAATAACATGACCATTCTTTGATACCAACTATGGAGGCCCACCATTTTTTTATAAAATTTTTTCATTTACATGTTACAAACAGAAGATCATTTAAAGATTATATTCTTGTAAATAAGGTACATAATACAAGAATAACAATTCAATCTAATACACATGTATGAATTAGTCATATTTTTATCCGATGTAAATTTACTTTATATCATAAGTTGGGTACATACATCAAAGGAAAGGGTGGGAATAAGGCCGAGTAAGGGAAGGCAACAAAAACAATTTACATGTTATATTAAAAAATATCATTAAGAAAATTAAGAGTATAATAAATTCAAGATAAAGAGGCATATAATAATTATAATAACTCCAACAAAAAATTTCAAATTTTTTTAGAGAATTTCATTTTTACATCCATAAGCATATCACCATGTTTTTTCATTGGGGTGTCATAAAAATTAACAGGTTTATTCACCAAGGTTTCATAAAACATGTCATCTATAGAGACTAAATTATTTTCCTAATGACTCAAAATACAATCATAATGATATAACATCGGAATACAACTAATTTATATTGGAATATATAAATGTGACATTGGGATTCAACCTACCATGTAGAATATATACAATATCTACTGGAAATATACGATATGTATCTCCTACCATAGGTCTTCCCAAGTACTTCATCCCATGCTCATAAACTTTGGGTTCAGTCC
Organism: Viscum album; assembly: GCA_963277665.1. NCBI lineage: Eukaryota > Viridiplantae > Streptophyta > Magnoliopsida > Santalales > Viscaceae > Viscum > Viscum album. The sequence goes on along the minus strand of OY728147.1, from coordinate 1,023,990,547 downwards.
ATTTATTATGGTTTTTCCTATTTACATGTCCATGTCCAGGTACTCTATTCATGCTCATGTTCCAGGATGTTCCCATGTACTTTGTCCTTATTTAAGTACTATAGCCATGTATGAGTACTGAGTCACACCCATTTACTCATGTCATGCATGTGTTCATGGAATTTCACATTCCCATGTACCCTAAGGGTATATTCCGAGTCTCCAAGCATGGGATACATAGCTTGTGGATAGAATCATGGAATTCCATAGATTTGAGTATATATAGACTTTTTCTCTTAGTCGAGAGGTAAACCATCATTTCCTTAGGAAAGGAATCCCCATACTATGCCACAATAGTTGGAAACTGATAGCTCTTAGTATCTCCTTCTCCAAGGGATATACAAAAACAATTGATGCATAATCTATTTTATCCTTCTACATATAATCCCATAATTCAATGCATGTTTTTACTTCATACTGATGATTTAAAGCTTCATACAATAAATATAGTCAACCTATATCATCCACTTGAAATAGTAAACATGTTCATGAACATAGGATTTCCAATTTTCACATAAGATGAGGTAATAAGGACTCATCATTAATATAAATAGATCCCATAGTTATTAATTTCCTCCTAATGTTAGGTCATACTCTATATAGAATTGTGTGACTGTTGTATCCTATTCTGTTGGAGCCTCTAAGAGAATGTGTCAGGTCGAGTGCTCAGTCAAAATCACCGAGTCTTTAAATAGATAAGTGGGAAGAAAAAAGTAGATCATACATATATATATAAATACTACATATTATATATCAAATTCATAAATTTAACCTCTTATAATCCCATGATCCTTGGGGTCATAGTCCTACACTACCTACTATTGACCTTATCCCTAAACACAATCTGCTTGAGTCAAGCATGGACTAGCTGGAATTGTTGTTGGCAATAGTTCAATGAACACAGTTTCTCACTTAGGTATAGATCCTTTAATTTTGGGTTGAAATATTTCTTTTGGACTTAATATGGATTCCTAATGAGTTAGTAATGGTTATGAAGATGTACGATGCTTTTTCATATCTCAGAAACCTTATTTTTTTAGAAAAATATGCTTGGGGAATGATTTAGAGTAAATGGTACATGCATTTCACATAGTTGAAAAAACCATGCAGATTGTGTTCTTTCAGATATAGACCCCTCACACGGTTGGAACACGGTTGTGCGGATTAACTATGTGAAAGCCACTTTTTCCTGGTTACCCGTGAATAGCTTGTGCGTGGTTTGATCAAACCATTAAGAAGATGTTATTTTGGGCTGAACCATCTCGCACAGTTTGTGCGTGGTTTAAAAAACTGTAAGGACAAACCGTTTGTTGGAAACTTTTTTGGTAAAATATCCAAAACTCTCTTAATGATCTATTTACATTCCTATTATTCTCTAATCTGAGAACCAGTAGGATTAATCCCTTTTCCACTCATTTCAGAGCTTTTTGAATGACACATCTAGTGATCCAATGTTATCCTTCATCCGGCATCTGATCGATCTTTTTTTCATCATGTTGGATACACAATGGAATGTACTTGAGTACTACATATCCATTATTCATCTCGTATTATATTGACATAGATATCATCATGTGATCATTTTTATCTTTTCATAGAACTACTTCGATCCGAGGTAAATCAAGGGCCGATACGGTAGGAAGAAATTCGTATGACCCAAAGGTTTGTAGTCTATAACTTATCCAAAAAGTTTGTTAATTTTGGAATATCCATGTGGGGACCACCAATTTTGTTGGGAATGATTACTAAAATTTACATTCCATGATTATACTTGTTAGAATTGTACTATTATTCCGTTTCAAAATATGATATTAGTTGATAATGGTTACACACACAACTCAATTCACCACAGGTCGAAGGTTATTCCATATTTGGGTTTTAGTGTTTTGGTATGTTTGAGCCACCGTTTGGGTGTTCCGTTTCTTGAAATTTATAAAGGTGATCCTTCCCATCATAAATGGATTGTCATTAATGATAATTTCATAATTTCATGTGCCATGTATGATCAACACTTGACTAACCTAAGGTAAGATCTTCAAATTGTTTATCAAATATGAAACATGAAATTTCCTGTATACTGAGTATATAACATGGGAATATCAAGTGTTATTGAATAAATGATAAATGTCTATAGAACCCATTTCCATATTAATGGAAGGTAGTGGTGTGAACATATATAAATGAATATAACTTAATGGTTAATTAAGAGTTGATTAATCTTAGCAAAATAACTTGGCCTATCCACGCTAATGGAAGAAAAGAATTGAACTTAATGAATGATTACATTATTACCATATAAAAAAGGAATGGACTGACTTGAGTCCACCTTATATTCTTGATAGTAGAATACCTTGGGAATCAGGAACCCTATTCCGATTTAACTATGTGGTTTTTATAGGTTGATACCCACAAAGTATTTGGTTTCTTTCTATTCCTAGGATTCTCGGTATACTACCACAGTGTCCTTTTCATTAATACATGATACCTTAGATACATTCAGTGGTTCCAACATTGACTAGTATGTTCCATGGTGACATCCCAAAGGGAACGGTACTTTCTTAGCCCCTTTTTACCCTGGTTGATCACCTTAGAATATATAGGCACCTTATTGTGGAATGCATTGTATTACAAAAATTTGATTATAATCTTATCCATTGGATATACTCAAAAACAATTGTGTTAGAATTCATTGATATCTATGTTACATTGGTTATTACTATAGGAATCCCCCACCAGATATCATTTTTGGGTTGCCTTGTTATCATGGGACCCACACAACTTATACTATCACGAGGTGATGTATGTGTTGGCTATGACTCATGTGACCTATTAACATTAAATTGAAATTACTTAATTAATGAACTGGTTACATTACCAGACGCCAGCTAAGGGCAGAAGTAGTTAATCAAGTATTTATTTATATTGTACTTCTAGTATTACTATATATATGCATTCTTACACATTGATATATTAAATTACACGAGAGAGATGTTATATACACTATTCATGGTGGCCCACTGAGATTTATCTCACACCCTCTCTTGGAATCATTTGGTACCCAGAGTAGATTACTTGACTGGTGGTGTTGAAAAATTTAATCGTACAACTTCGAACACTTGATTATATGCTAATATGATAGTGGTTGATAGTAGATGACCGAGTTTGATCTTGGGATTCTTGGAGTAGAATTTTTTTTCTTTTACATTGTGAAACATGTTATGTCTATTTTCTTGTATCCATATTTTTTAGTTTTCTATTAACGCGCCATACATCAAAATTGTTCTAGTTGATTCAGTCATTGTTATTATTTTTTATTTGTATTTCTTATACTATTTATTTTTATAGGTTCTTATTTTTTACTACTATTTATATCCTACCACTATGATACACTCTACTCATGAGGGAATAGTTTACCCACACAAACACCATAGGCCCTCACTACTAGTCGAAAACTTCTGGCGTTTGGGGAGATGCGATTGAGGCCATGTGGCCCACCAGGATCGGGGCACCTGTTAAGTGGAACTCTTGTCTAGGATGTCACAATGATGTATTAGATCTGGTATCATTTCTTTCATTACTATTAGGATACAATATATTAGACAATAGGACTGTATGGGAGTTATCCATAATTCATCCTTGGGAGTCGCGAACACATGTTTAGGGTAAAAACCAAGTCGCCAAAATTATAATTTTTTTCCTAATTTTTCCTATTATAGTTTATATTATTTCTCCATAGGGTGATGTACATGATATGTCATGTTATTGATTATTTATCTATTTAATCATTTTAGCTCATCCTTGGACCGATGATTTGGGGGCAAGGAGAATTGTTACATTCATCATTATAGGAACCTAAAATTCATTTTTCATGCATATTGCCATCCCACATAAGTGCAGTTTACTACCTTTCATTTCAGAATTTTACAGTGATATCTAAGCAATGTTGTGATAGTAAACATATGGTGGTATTACTCTTACATTTGACTGAGTTATTACCTATCTCAATCCATTAGGTGTATTGGCCCTCATGGTTTTGGATGAGTAGTTTATCGAGTATATGCATTACACTATAAATAAATGTGAGTCATTTTTTGTGATAGGTGTATGGGTTCTGATTCATCGAAAATGGATATCCACTATAAATTGAACCTTGAAATAAAAAATTTATTTTTTTCACATCCTTGTTCAACCATTTCATGTTAATTAAATGTAAATTAGTGAACCTGTTAATTAACTGTAAAATGACAAGAAAATTATACTTACGATGAAAACCAATACCTGGTCATCTAAGAAGGTTGTTTGGGTAGTATCCCTTTGAAAGTGAGTTTTCTTATTTTCATCCTCTACTATTGATGTTGTTTCCTTGATTCTATGGTTTTTCATCGGTGTGTGTTTGACATTGGAAGAAAAATGCTTCCACAACCTCCTCACATAATTTTCCAGGATGGTGGTGATGATCATGCTCTAGACATTGTGGGCCTTGATCCGACTGTCTTACCACTTCGTGTGGCACATGAGGTACTACCTGTTATACATAATCCATGCACTTATGAACAATTCCATGATAGTTTTCTACATATGATGTCTTCTATGAATGGTTATCCACAAGATGCACCTACGATAGCTAATCTGACTCGCGAGTTCTTGTAGTAGAATCCTCCCACCTTTTTAGGAAACTGGGTTTCTCAGGTTATTGAGTCTTGTCTAGAGGCCTTGTTGTCTGTCTTTGAGAATCTGGAAACACTTCCAGTGTGACTATTCAAGCATGCTACATACATTTATCAGGATGCGTCCAGGTGTTTGTGGGATGTGGTTACCCAAGACGGTCATCATCAGGGCTTATTATGGGTTGACTTCCAAACTGCATTCTATGATCAATTCTTTCCTCAGGCACTTAGAGAAGATATATATAGAGGTTTCATGCATCTTAAATAGGATTCAATGTCAATAATGGTATATTCATCACATTTCACTGATTTACAACACTTTTCACAACTTCTAGTCGATGATGAGATTTCATATGCTAGACATTTTGAGAATTGGCTTCCGTAGGCCATCCGAACTCAAGTGGATATCATTATCCGACCTACCCTTAATGAAATAGTTGATCATGCCTTATCACTGAGTGTAACTTGAGGGACGTTATGAGTATCGGGTTTAAATGATCAGTTCCACATTAGGCGATTAGTTCTTCTAGTGGTAGGAAATGTTACTTCGTTGTTTCTCGTCCGGGTAGTGGTAGTAATAACATCCAGTTTTATATCTCTATGTCATGTCATTAGGGTGGAAGACCAATGCATAAGATTCCCCAATTTTATAGAGACCATATGGTGTGTTGGGATGGTTGCCGTATGGGTCATCTTTAGTGCTTTTAAGGACTTTTCCACTAACTTTGAGTGGAAGAGGATCAATATCCACTACTCCTTTAGGAGCGAGTTCTTTTGTACCATGTTAGGTGGGGAGTTGGAATAGAACCGGTAGGTCTTGATAAGGAGGATCTCATGGCCATGGTAGTATGCCCTCTGATCACCCGTAGTGCCAAAAAAGTAGTCATGAACATCGTAGTGCATCAGTTCCACATGGCTATGGATTTGGTTAATTTCATGCTTTAAAAATGATACCCAAAGATCAGGCTACACGATCATATATAGTAAAAGTTATTGTTTTTGTAGCCTACACTATTGTCTTTTCTTTGTTTTTTAGAGGTGATTCAAACTCTTTCATTTAGGTAAATATTTTTGAAAGTATCCGACTAGATATATCGTATCACTATAGTGTAATTACCATATATACGCCATTTGGGGTATGAACAGATGGCATACGCCCGTGCAGGGACTATCCACTTGAGGTAAGAAGTTTCCCTTTCTTATAAAAGATATTTATTCCCAAGATTAAGATCTTATATGTCATTCTCTGGATGTATTGGTTTGTTCACTTGCATGATTTTATAGACTGAAATCCCCATATGATTTCATTTACATCATCGGAGGGCGGCATTTATCTATATAATTGTGAGTGGGATTTCTGGGTTGGTAGAGCTGGACCAAAGTATCATGGGATTGGTGGATTGACCCCATATATTGAAAATCTCTTCATGTAAGATCATGTTTTACCTCACAATGATTTACCTCTAATGGTGGATAATTTCAACGAATTATTCCCTGATTACTTTTCTGGATTACCACTTATGATAGTGGTAGAGTTTACAATTGATATTATTCTTGGAGAAAATCAAGTGTACATTCCTACTTACAAATTGGCACCATCTGAACTCATGATGCATTAGAGGATCTAGAGGCCATTGGTTTTATTCATCCCAATACATCCTCTAGGGGTTCAATTGAACTTTTCACTTTGAATGTGGATGGAACTGTTCATTTATGTGTGGATTATAGAAGGTTAAAACATCTTATGATCATGAACCAATATCTATTTACATGAGTAAATATTCATTTCAACCAGAACCGAGGAGCATGTTGTTCATTAAGAATGAACTGAGATCATGTTAACATTAGGTGTGAGTCAGATAGTCAGACATACTTTGTGTAACATTCCATAGTAGGTATGTTTGTATGAGTACCTTGTTATGTAATACCATCTTATGAATGTGCCTTCCATTTTCAAGGATTTGATGAATAGGTTTTTCCACCCCACTTTGGACACTTTTTTCATGGTCATTGTGGATGATATCATGGGGTATTTTCATTCACATACTGACCATTCCAAAAATCTTAAAATCGTTCTGAGTACACTGGGAGAGCATCAAGTTTATCCCAAACATGCTAAGTGGAACTTTTGAATCAACAAGGTCTATTACATGGGTCATATTATTTTAGAATCAGGTGTATCTGTTGACCCAGAAAATTATAGTGATGTAGTTTATTATGAGAGTCACAATAACATGTTTGAAATAGAGAGTTTCATGGGGGATGGATGGATATTACAACTATTAAATAAAAGACTTATCATGTATTTCTTCACCACTTACTAGTCTCACAAAGTTGGGCGTCAGGTTCACATGGTCACAAGCATGTGAAAAATTCATTTAGGAAATGAAAGGAAGGCTTGTATAGACACCTATTCTAATTCTTCCCAAGATGAGTATAGGGTACACTGTCTTCTGTGATGCATCATGAATCGGCCTACGAGATGTAGTGATATAGGAAGACATAGTCATTGCCTTCAGATCATGGTAGTTGATGTATCACGAGAGAAATTACCTGAGGCATTACCTTGAGCTAGTAGTAGTTGTCCATTCCATAGGTCTCTAGAGACATTATCTCTTAGGTGAGCACTTTGTGGTGTACACTAACCATAAGTGCCTCAAATATATATTTTATTAGTGTGACTTAATCCTCATTCAATGATGATGGGTTGAATATCCACAATCCTTTTATTTCGAGATTGCCTATATTCCTAGAAAGGGTAATGTGTTCGCTGATGCACTATATCGGAAAAACTCAAACACATGACATACTAGAAATAAGTGTTGAACAAACATTGATGGCCTTATTTTCTAAAATTCATTTGTAGTTTCATGATAGTCATGAGAGGTCTTAAATCTCAGCCTTAATATTCACTTATTCCCTCCTGGAGAAGGTGAAAAGTTGGTAGTTTTAAAATATTTAAGGTTTGGTTCTCCATGATAGTATATTAGTATATAACCCACCTCTGGATTGGTTTGTGGATTGAGATGATATCATTCATGTATGTGGACTTTTTTGTATTTCCATAGACCTGGGAGAGTAGTTGATTATGGATTACCATTTTTCTCAGTGGGAAGTTCAACCAGGCATCTTGAAGATGTATCTAGATATGCGACGCCATTATTGGTGGCCAAAAAGATAGATTATAGGATATATCAATAGGTGTTCCAATTGTCTGTAGTTGAAGACAGAGCACTAAATACCCACATGAATTCAACAGATGCTTCCAATCCAAGAATAAAAATGTGGTGATGTTTAAATGGATTTCTTATTTCACCTATATAGGTCACCAAGGAGTTGTGATGCTATCTGTATAGTCATTGACCAACTAGAAATATCATCCAACTTCATTCATATTCAAGATACAATCTCAGTTGATGAGTTGGTAAGACTATATGTTTGTGAGATCTTACGACTACACGGGCTTCCATGTACAATCATTTTAGATTGGGATACTAATTTCTCTTCATGGTTCTGTCATGGTTTGTAGAAATATATGGGAACTCAGGTGCTTTTTAAAATATATTTTCACCATCAGACCAATGGAAATTCAAAACTAAACATAAAGGATCTAGAGAATATGATACGATAATGTTTCCTTGATTTTAGGGGTTCTTGGAAAAGTCATATCACTCTTATCAAATTCACTTATAATAAAACATTAGGTGATGATTCAAATGGCTCTTTTTGAGGCCTTATATTGTATGCCAAGATTTCACCATGATGATGGATAGAGACAAGTGAGGAAGCCCAAATAGGTCCTCCTCTCATTCAAGAGAATTTAGAATATGTTTAGGTAATCAGAAAGCTTAGGACTACTGCTCAGTGTAGACACAAATATTTTGTTAATCTTCGTGTATGAACACTTCATTTCGATGACGGGGATCATGTTTATCTTCTAGTATCGGCCATAAAATGGAATAAACAGTTACAAAATTTGGAAATGTTTCCACCTAATTAAGTCGGGCTGTTCAAGATCCTATAGCGATTCAGGACGATAACTTATCGGTTACTACTACCTTAGAGGTACAATTCCATGAACGGCATATTTCCTATCTCACATCTACCCCAATATCATGCCAAACCAACTCATATTTTTTTCCATGTAATTTGAGTAATATTCTTATGCTACATTTGAGGAATATCCAGTACACATTTTTTTTTATCAAAACACAAAGGCTCTCCAAGGAAGGTCTGTCCCTCTTGTACAAGTGCAATGGCAGCACGGCCATGTACAAGAAGAGATTTGGGAGAGGGAAGCCAAAGAATGTTCCATATGGCCATAATTTTCAAATAATGTTCTTTTACCCTTCTAAGTGAAACTCGAGGTGGGGGGGGGGTCTTTTAAGGGGGAAGATTGTAAGAACCCAATTCTTCACTCTGGAATGGATCCTTTAATTTTCGATTTAAATCATTACTATGGAACCTACATAGATACCTAATGGGGTAGTAATGGTTATGAGGATGTAGAGGGCTTGTTTAGATCCCGTAACCCATCTTTTTGGAAAAAATAGACATGGCGCACGGTTTGGGAAACCGTGTAGATTTTGTTATTTCAAACAGAGCCACCTCACATGGTTCGAACATAACCACGTAGCCTAACCATGAAAATTCCCCTTTTCCAAGGTAGGTATGCATGTATTGTGCATGATTTGATCAAAATGTGCAGATGATGTTATTTGGAGAAGAACCAACTTGCACGGTTTGTGCATAGTTTGACATCCCATGCAGAGAAACCGTGCATAACCTAAAATTTGTAGTAAAATGTCCAAAAAAACCATTAATGGTCTATTTACTCCCCACTTCTTACCCCATTTGAGATCCAGTATTACACCTATTTCATCTCATTATGGATCTTTTTGAAGGCTAAATCTATGGATCAATATACCTCTTTCTTCTGGAATACTATCATGATTTCATTCATCATGTTGGATGCACAACGGCAAGTACATGAGTCTTTTTTAGATGTTCTTCTCTCTTGATCTTGACCTCAATATCATCATGTGATCAATTTCCACATTTTATTAGATCTAATCCGATCCGAGGAAAATCATGGAGTAATGCTTGATGAGGAGTATTGTAAAACCCTCAGGTGGGTGGTCTATAATTCATCCCTAATGTTCGTTAATTTTTGGAATATTCATATGGTGTCTTCTGATTTCATCATGAATCATTTCTAAAATCGACAAGTCATGATTATATTTGTTAGAATCATATGGTTATGCTATTTCAAATTATGTGAATTGTTTCTTGCGTTTACACCCATAACTCAATCTACCCCATGTCGAAGGTTATGCCATATTTGGGTTTTAGCATTTTGGAATAGTTGATCCACTGTTCTAGTGTGCCATCACTTGACCTTCCTAAATGTGAGCCATCCTATAATAAATAGGTTATTATTACTGAGAATTTCATAATGTCGTGTACCATGTATGCTCACCACTTGACCCGCCAAAGGTAAGTTATTCAAATTGATAATCAAAATGTCAAACATGATATATAAAGTATAATCATTATATAACTTGGCCTTATCAAATTAGATTGAATAAAGGTTACATGTATGTAGAACCTATTTCAATATTTATGGATGGTAGTAGAGTGAACCTCTATAATTGAATATGCCTTAATGTATAGTTAACAGTTGATTAACCATTGGAATTCTATGTGTCCAATCAACACTACTGCAAGAAACATCTTGATGTTAATGAATGATTACATAATTACAATATCAAACAAGAATGGACTAAATCGAGCTCACCTTGGATTATGAGAGGAGAATACCTTGGGACTCTAGAACCCCATTACGATTCAAGGATGTGGTATTCTTAGGTTGAAATCCAACTAGGCTATGGTTCTTGTCTATTCCACAGTTTCTCAATATACTACCTCAGGGTCCTTTACATTATTACATCATACCTCAGATACACTCCTTGGTTCCAACATTGACTAGTAGGTTCCATGATGAAAGCCCATAGGGCCCTGTCTATCCTCAACCTTGTTTTACCATTTTCGATCACCTTGAAATCAATAGGCACCATATTATGGAATGCCATGGATTAAGCTCATTGGATTTCACTCTTATCTCATAGGTAGGCTCAGATACTATTGAGTTAACATTTTGTGAGAACTACGTTTCCTTGGTTATTACCCTAGAACTCCCTCCCCAGATATCATTTTTTGTTTTCTTTTTAAATATTGGGACCTCAATACTTATTTTATCACTAGGTGATGTCATTTTTCGCTATGCCTCACGTGACCTATTAGCATAAAATGGTTATTACACAATTAATGAACTCATTATAAGTTCTGACACCAGCTAAGGGACGAAGTAAGTACTTGGGTATTTAGTTATATTGTATCTCTTGCTTTACATTATATATTCATTCCTTCACATGGATATATTCAATTACATGGGAAAGATGATATTGAAACAATTTTTTGTGGCCCATAGATATTTATCTCACACCCTCTCTGAGTGTCGTTGGGTACCCAGAGTAGATTACATGAATTCATGTGTCAAATATGAGAAGCATAAAGCTTAAAACACATGATTCTGTGCTAATTGGATGGATCTTGATAACATATGACTGACATGGATCTTGGAATTCTTGGAGAATCTTTTTTTTTCATTTACTTTTTGGAACATGTTATTCATATAGTCTGGTATCCATGATTTCTATTTTTCTAGTAACATGACATACATAATCCATTTCAGTTGATCTAGTCATTGTTATTCTTGTTTATTAATATTGATTTAGTTGTTTACTACTGTTATTATCCTTTCACTATGCTACACTATGCGAATGAGGGCATAGTTTCCCCATGGACACACCATAGGCCCTAACTGTTAGTCGGAAACCTCTAGCATTTGGGGAGATTAGCATGAGGCCATCTGGGCCACCAAGATTGGGGCACACGCTAAGTGCCCTCCGGGTCCGGGTCCTCACAATAGATAAACTTGTCTTCCACCTCCTAAGGATATCCATTATCAACTTCCACATAGATTATCCTAAATGCGTCCTTTCTTCTATCATTATCTATAATTGGAATGTTCATTGACCATATATTTTTAAGTGCTTTTTTAGTTTGGAAAATCCCATGTATGATGTCATCAACCATCAAAAATAAAACCCCACCCAAATCACAATTTCCAAGATCTATCCAAGGATCCATTAACTACATACCCACTATCTTGAGATCACATCTTAAATAAGATTTCATTCCAATATCAATTTACCAACCATCTTCTACAATATTCTATGATCTCAGTGGCTATGTTCCAACCACCTTCACCAACTGTCTACTTAGGAAAAAACCTCTCCTCTACCAAAGACCACTCAAACACTCCAGCATCGGTAAAAAGGTGAGTAAATATCACTCTATCCCTGATATCTCAACGAATCACTTTTTTGATGGTCCATAACCAAAATAAATTATCACAAACCATAAACAAAGTGTATTGTGAGAGGTTTGTAAAACCTTATGAATATTATATCAAGGTAACAATACCCTACTAAAGTTGAAAAGCCATAGTATATGAATTCATTGTATAGTAGATGGATATAAATTTTCTTTAATGATATAGGAGAAAAATTACAATAGAGAGCCATCTAATCATCTATATGAGTCACCAAACTCAACCATCACACTACTGATCTCTATAGATGACTCAATTCTAGGACCACCATATGATTTCTGGATGTCCTCATAAATAGAGGAGAAATTCTTACTAATTTTAGACAGTCCTCATCTATATTGGGGTATGGATCACCCCGAAACTGTATAGGCGGAAGCCCTTGATATAGATGATGTGCAATAATCCTATGCATCTCTAAAACCAATACTATCGGAACAACTCTCTAGTAAACAGGGGCTGAAAAAACTAGTAAATCACATTGTGGAACCACTTTCTATACACAATCATGTAATAATTCCTCATAACTAGTATGATCAACATTTCGAGCCATTTGTGGAATATTTCATGGAAATCATTATATAGGAATCCTGAAATAATAATGACTTACAATGGCCAAAGAGTTGATATAGGGGGGTGACTCAAAAATAACATGGAAACCAAAACAAATTATTATCTGATTCAAGTGATGTGGTTTTCCTTACAAATATTTCTTATATTCATTGAGTCAACAAGTAGATTGATAGAGTCCTGGTGAATTGATATGTCGGTAGCCATAATAATACTGGAGTCCCAACCCTAAGTTTCAAATTTTATGCACTCTAAAATAGTTTCCCTAATTCCATAACCCAACCTAAAATATATATATTTACTAAACAATTTTCTTTATGTTGACTTTATCTTATAGTACTCTTTCATGAGCCAAACAACCATGGACAACCATGATGGAGATAATAAAATTGTTACACCCCAAGACATCCTCTATTTGGCTAGGGTATAGAGAAAATATTTCATTTGGTATATTAGAAACATAATAGGCCTTATCCTAGTGTACAATTACACATGCACATATCACAAAATACCCATTCCAAGATGATAAATGAAATAAAACAAATAAAAAATGAATGGATACATCTATATTTCTAATTTAAAGTAATATAAATGTATTAGAAAGTAAAAAGGAACAAATAAAATACCAAAAAAATATAAAATTATCACTCCTAATATGAATGAGGGGGATGATTTTAAAATAAACAGCTATTATAAACCACCATCTATCTTGATCACTATGCTCCACCTTCTAGTTATTCTTTTATAACACCATCAAATCATAGGACATTTTCACAATACGAGACATGTACAGACAGAATTTATATATGGGTGAGTATAAAAATATGGATTAGGACACAAAAAAATCACCAAAAATAAATAATCAATAGGATAGTCATCTAATAATTATGACGTTATGTCTATCAGAATTTATGAAATAGAAATAAGAACACTCATATGTATTTAAGATAGAAAAAAACTCTCACTATGTCCCCAACCGAACTGCTAGCCCAAAGATTCTGCACAAGAATTAAAATTAATGATATTCTGAGATAAATAACCCCATGAACGATGCTATCATAGATTAAACTCTTTTTAGTGGTCATTGTCATCGTGTCTCAACATGACGAAGTTGATGATGGAACTCAAAAGATCATGACAAACATATTTTAGATCTCATAAAGGGCCAATGAGTTATACATACCCATGCATGGAATAGAACCCTATGTAAGTGGTCATATTCCTATACCAGAGGTTCATGGTGATTTGTCAATCCACACCTTGGGATGGAGAATCAATGATAGATGATTTCGCAAACAATTTTTCCATTAATCCCGGCCACCAGCACACCACCCTGGATTCTCTTCATGTACTCCCTATGCTAATGTGGACCCCACCCATCATCTACCATTTGGCTGACCGGGGGTCAGAATGGGTTGAAGTCGAAGTGGGTGTGGATGCTGATCTTGAACTTGATTCCTTCTCCCCTAAACATCAATGGGAGGATTCCAGCGATGTTCAAGAGGGATGGCCACATACCGTTACCTTGGGGTGAATGGAATTCGACAAGTCATACAGACCATAGTGAGCTATGACCCAGCCATAGAGAATCTGGAATGGCCCGCATATCCTTCTGGGCATACATCCCATCAAGATATGCCCTAGAATACTGTATAGCCTAGCCAACACTGGAAAACGTAGGATAACCATGTTTTATGCCGCCATAATCCTTGCCATCACTAATGTCCCTTGGAAGACTCCCATCCTCGTGTCCCTTATATGAAACAACCATCTTCTCCGGAACACGAAAATTAACCTCGCATATTGCACATTCGGGTCACGACCTTCTTTAATGACAAATCCCCATGGTCAGTACTCTCCTATCTCCAAATTTTTCAAATATGATCCCGATTTTTCCCTCTGAGATGTGATCGGGAATTACTTCCCTCAGTATGGCATCTTCACGACCATGTCCAGGGCTAGGAAGAGAATAAACTTCCCTAAATAGGATATGTCCTTCAGGATATATTTTATTTTGAGCTCCTCTTTATCAAGCTCTAGGAGGTTCCATGTCATGATTGGGGTGTGTGCCCTATACCCCCAAACATTCTCTGTCGGGAGGAAATATTTATAATGATATCACTCAACGGGGATTCCCCTGATATAGTGGATTCCCATAGGATGATGGCCACCTTCCCATGGTGGAGGTGAAGGTGTTGGTATCAGGCGACCAGTGACTGAAGAACTCGACTACCATGTCCTGCTGTCGGTAGAAGTGGAATTGGGACATCCAAATGGCCTCAAAAAGCACAATAGACTGCATCTCTATCATGAATTCCTCGTATGTATGACATACCCAGTATGTCCAGGCCCATTCATTGGTAATGTTGCCCCCAGATTTGAAATCACACTCATTCCAGCCCTTCATTTCGACAATAATGTTTTTTCTGATTGTACTCTCATAAATAGTAGGAGATTCCTCTAATACAGGATCACTTGCAAAAAATGTCATGGTTTTTATATTTAGGACACAGATGGTGGTGTTCTGCATTTCCCTAGAAGGATGGTCATTTTTGGTAATATGTTATTGTAGAATACTATCCTTGTGTGTTTCCCACGACCGCGGTGTGTTCGTCTCGAAACCAGGAATCAACACCTATTCTAGAAGGCTGATGTTCCATAAGGGCATGATACCACTCAATATGCAATCATTTTGATCCTATGTAAGAATATAAAGATGCATTTGGTTATCAGATGCAACCCTTCTCACATGAATAATCTGAGGGTTCGTGATCATTTGGGTTCTTCTTGCAGCAACGACAACCTCCCTCTTTGAATCAGTCTGTTGAGTGGACATTTTGGAAATCCAAAGGGATCAACACGAAAAAATAAGGACTTGGCATGCAAAAAAGGCAGCTTGAATGAATGTCAACATGCGTAGAAAAAAAAATTTAGCGCACATAACCCAGTGTCGTTCACAGAATCTTACCCATGGATTAAGACCGTTTTCACACACGAGATAAAAATGTCTGCCAAGTGGAAAAAGGCAATATAGGGTCTAAGAGGGCCCTAAGATTATTTATAAAGTGTTGAATCACTTTCTGCACATTTACAACAATATAGCATGTGCAAAATATGTTTTTATGTACCTCCGAATAGGTTTTTTCTAATTTTCTGCATAACCTCAGAATCTGACCATCAGGGTCTCTTTCAGCTTTGATTCTGAAGAGGGCATTTATGGACAATGAAATTTTAAGAAGGGATGCATCATGTGGATAAAAAAAATGAATCTGGGATGGCAAGAGGAGATTTCCACGCCTCCCCCAATTTCAAAGGCCAAGGCGATGTTAACCACAACTTTGCATGCATGGTCCATTTTCTATGCACAAGTCGACATCAAATGGGAGATTGTATGACCGACCCCCTTTCGTGCCCAAAGCATTCTCAACCACGAATTTGTACGCCAGGTCCATTTTTCATGCACAACGCAACGTCAAACGGGCGTTTACACACCCGACCGCGTTTCTTCACACAACGCGACGTAAAACGGGTGTTTGCCTTCCCAACACCCTTTTTGTTCACAAGGAAACATCAACCGTGGATTTGCACACCTGACCCATTTTCTGACTACAAGACGACATCAAATGGGCATTTACGCACTCAGCCCCGTTTTGGCGCACAAGGTGACATTAAATGGGACTTTGCATGACCAGAATATTTTTCGCACAAAAGATGATTTCAAATAGGCGTTTTCTCTCCCAACACCATTTCCACACAGAAGTCGTTGTCAAATGGGTGTTTGTGCACCCGACCCCCTTTTTGCGATGAATCCAAAGTTAGACAGAAGTTTGCATGCATGCCCCTTGCGCGCTGCCCTGAGGACTCCAACTATAAAATGAATCGTATCCCCGGTCTTCAGGGATGGTAACAGAAGATGAAGAAACAGTCTTCTACGCAAAAACCACGTCTTTAATGACCGTGTGAAAAACCCCATGGTATTCAGGTGTTAGATTTTTCCCGATAAGTCCCTCGAGGGGGATCTTTTGGGTGGGCCCTCTTGGTCTTGATGCTCAGGACTCCATTTTCTCCTCATTTCATTTGCGCTAAAGGGATACACATTTGTGCGCAAGTTCCCTCTATGTCAAGTTCTCTTCCGCACCACCAGTACTTCTTGCGCACAACCAGTCCTCGCGCACGACTCATCCTTGCTGTGAACAAACCGTCAATATTGCGTGCATCCAGTTTATCTTACATGCAACATTTCCCTCTTGCAAGAAACTCCATCGTCTGGTGAACTATCATTGCATCTTGTGCAAAAAACATCAATCTTTCCCCGATTCATTCTCTTACACACACTCCATGTATTTCACAAACCTTAAGGCACCCCGTTCGAGCCTCTCCTATGCACAACACACCTGCGTCACATGCTCTCTTCCCGTGTATCCCTCTAGGTTTACATGGAGCAATTTTAGGTTCCGTTGGGCAACGCTTTTTGTTTTGTTTCTTCTGCCTATGCTTCTTTGAATAGGCATGCTAACAACTATTGATACTCCGCATAGACAGGATAATGTGGACCCCCCATTGAATCGCTCCATGACACCCCCTTCCATGGAACATCTGATGCCTTCCTTCCCTCAAGGGAAGGCTAGTATCTATTATGTTAGTTCTAGAGGTGTGGAGCCAACCCACCTTGTTCGAGCTGTCAGATTTTAAACTGCCGAGCTCCATCGTCCTCAGCAAGTGACATTAAAATGTGAAATTGTCTCATTCCTTGCATACTGGGTTCCCCGTCTTAGACATTCTCTATGCATACTGGTATCCACAGAAATAAGATCATTCCATACAAGGAATGTAATCCTCTTAATGGGAACAACGTTCATACATGGGGAAAGGGCAACCACCATGGTGTAAGCACATAGCTTTTCTTGAAAGAGGTTTCATCCCTTCTCCTCCTCTCTTCCTGGGTGCCAAATACCTCTCCTACTGGGATTTTTCAACACTCGGACTTCCATCCTAGAGTAAGTCCTAATCTCCATCACCCTCGGGATACTAACCATGAGTTATAAATTGTTTACTATTTTTGTAGCTAACTATGTGAAATCCCTATTTCACTTCCAAAAGACACACTTTTTGCAAGGTGATCATCAGGCCTTTGCTGCCTCTTGTTTCTCATACTGAGCATGACTCACAAGGGAATAGAGTAAGAATCGACCACGAAATCCTATCTTAGAATCTATATTATAATACCCACACACCCTTCCAAACTATGTGAACTTTGATCCTCGCCATGGTAAGGTATGTAGGATGCCTTCCTGAGGATCATGCCCAACAACCATCGATATTGGCCATCTTGAAATCAGTTCTGACTCCTTCTAAACTACTTGTAATTTGATCCATTCGAAGAAATGTGCGTAGGAAGCCTCCCTGAGGTTCAAGCCCAACAAGCATTGGTTTCGGCCCCCCTTCACATCAGACCACCTTCATCCCGCATGACATTAAACTGCATGTCTCATTTTAATCCTTGAACGTGTTAAACTGCATTCATTATCCAAAACCAAGTGGGATTTGATATTTGTCTCCTAGATTAGGTACATAGGAAGCCACCCTGAGGTTCGAACCCATCATACGGTAAGCCGTTGTGACCCCATTAAACTGTAAGCCATTGTGACCCCATCGAGCAGTAATCCATTGTGACACCATTCAGCGGTAAGCCGTTGTGACCCCATCCTGCAGTAAGCCATTGTGACCCCATCCATTGGGAAGCCGTTTTTACCCCATCCAGTGGTTTTCAATTGTGACCCCATCCAGTAGTAATATGTTGTGACCCCATCCAACGGTAACCCTTTGTGACCTCTATTCAAGGGTAAGCTGTTGTCAACCCCATTCGGCGGTAAGCTGTTGAAGTCCCCAATCGATGGTAAGCCATTGTTAGGTGAACTAAAATGACTTTGATTTCGTCCATAGGGATATATAAGAGGTCTATTCGAGACTCAAGTCCAACATCACCGTCCTCCTTACATTGAATCCATCTCATTATCCACCCACTTCACATAACAATTGATCATACATTTTGGTTCTTACCCAGTCTGCCATATCCTAGTGGGATCATTCTACGTCATTCCCCATTGCCTTTAACAAAAATCTGGAAGATAACCACACTTTATCCCCAACATCGGTGTTCCCTATAATGGCTGCACTCACCTGACCCGCTCTAGTCAGTGTTCCGATCTATCTGATCTCTCTCCACTAGATGTTAAACCTACAGCATACCATGTGTTAAACATTGGAAGATAAGGTAAACCTTAGATACCTACCTATGGAATATAATTCCCAACATTCGACGTGGGATGCCTCGATCTTCTGCACCCTTTAGAAGCCCCATAAAAAGGGGAAGAAACCCAGATGTGCCAGTATCCCAGCATCTAGACATGCCAGTGATGTCCAACGTGACTACTCCCCTGACTGATGGTTGATGCCCTAACCAGACCCCTTGGAATGCCTTGACAGAAGCAGTGTAATTAACTGGTGTCCATGAAGATATGACACTGGGAAGAGTTTCACAAACAATGTATTATGTCTGTAAGGGAGACCCAGATTAGGAGATGAGTTCTAAGGAGGAATACATAGAAGGAAGAGATGACACCCCATCATCCTATTTTGATAATGGAGTAAACGTCCTTAAAAAACGAACAGATGTCGCCTGCTTTGGGAAAGTGGGAATGTGGGCAATATACTACCACACACACTCCACAGACGAATGTGCGTGCCCTGATGAATATTTCAGAAAAAAATATTGATTATTATTGTTTTAGGAAAATTCAACCCATGGAATGTTCTTTTTCCATGTTCCACTAAAATCATGTAATGAAGCCTTAATAATATACTCAAGAGTCTATATAGATATATCTACTTGTCCATATTTACCTGGATGACTAGAGATTTTAAATTTTAATCGGGAACCCATCAACTCTTTAAAACCATTCTAGAACCTGCATTTGAACATATGTTCAATGTTAAAAACAATCATAGAGGAAACCCCATCAATTCTTACAATCTCTCGGATGTTAATGTTTATGAGAAGTACTACATTAATCATCTCCTTGATAGGAAAAAATGATCTGATTTCTATGTTGATCAATGATATACCAGATGATATCCTTCATACTATGTGTTAGTAGAAAACCATTGATGAAGTCCATAGAAATATCATCCCACTACCATTCTAGAATGGGTATGGTTTGTAACAAACAATAAAATCTATGGTGCTCCACCTAAAAATTCCGAAAAGTGAGACACAATGAAAAAAAAATCCACAACTGATTTCCTCATCCTTGGAAAATAATACTGAGATCTCATCTCATGATAAATATAAGTATACCCAAGGTGTACAGATAACCTGAGCAGTTCCAATTGTCAATAAACTCCTCCCTCAAAGAAATCATAATGACCAACCTACTACAGAAGCACAAAACTTCACTAGGAGACTGATTAAATTCACCTAATGTCTCCCTTTCATAAAATCCATCTCCTATGTTTTAGAACATGGTGTATATAACCTGATCAAGAAAAAATCTATTATTTAATGATGATTAATCATTCATCGATACCATGAACATTTTTACACCAACCTAATTAAATTCCCAAGTTGACCTTAGCTAATAAACTCATGAGAGACCAGTCCTCAACTGATTCATTCATAACCTTTGTCAATAATGTTTTTCTCAACACATCAGAACCCAAATTTACATTCCCTATAGTAAATAAAATTAAAAAATCCAAATTTTTATGAAACTACATCCAACATCTCTATCAAATGTTTTAGATAAATATGTGTAAAAATAGATTTCAAGATCATAAATCATAATACATGGTAAACAGATCCCCAATGAGGTGGTGATGAAATGTTTTGAGTGCATGAATAATTTATTTAAATCCTAGGTCATGGGTATTGTAGTTTTTCTCTTGGGAGAATAACTAATGAGATCCAAAGGCCAATAACTTTTTCCCAATCATGAAGACACATACCAAACATGTACTGAAAACATATCATAAAAAATCATAACCTCATCCCAATTCAGGAAGAATTAAAACTATTTTCAAAATCCACCTCCCAATCTACTTTATAAAACAGAAGTCAATTTTTTTGATCTATTCATACCATTCACCATTATGGGATAAATCAATCATAAAAAAGATAAATTGGAAAAACGTTGATGAAACTAGCTATAGTAACCAGACAAAAACAAGAAGCTCCAAATTTTAAAAAAATATTTTACTTAAAGTATATAACAACCTATAAATTCTCAATATCCACTATGATTCAACTATAATTTATGAAATTCCCAAAAATTATACCTCACATATCAAAAATTCATATTCAGATATATTACCATATAAATGTTGTTTCATCTATTTTTGAAGAGTGATATCTAAATGGTCATTATACTCATCTTCTTACTTAGAGACAACTAAAATATCATACATGAATGAAATAATTATATATTCCAAGAAAAAATGAATGATTTAGTCCATCAATTACGTAAATACAACAAGAAAATTAATGAGATATAATGGAATATCTAGAAACATGAAATTACCATAACAGATCCTAAACACTGCCTAGGGTTTATCCCCTTATCATATTGGGTACTTGATATACCTTGATCAAAATTAAATAGTTGAAAACTATAATTTCTATCAATGTTGGTAAAAATTTTCATAAATCCCACTTAAAGTATATTTTTTCTTAAAATAACTTAATTTAATATTTTATTTTCCACAAATTTCTAAGATTATGAACTCCATTCTTAGAAAAGGGAACAGAGAAGCCCAATGTGAAATGATATGATGAAGAAATAAATTTTCATTTAGATCCTTATGATTGAAATTAAGTTCCACCATCTCAAAAATTTCAATTTGATAAGATGGAATAAAAATGGGAATCATAACATGAAAAAGGTTAATAGTGAAATCGATATATCTCAGTAGTGGAAAACTAGAAAAATCATTAGAATAATCTTTATGGTACACAATCACCACTGAAGGAGAGAGTCTGATCAATCAGTGGTCGATGATGTTGAGAAACATCTATGATTATTTCCATGATATTACCATAGAATAAGAAAAAACTCCCCACCATTCAAAATATAGTGTCGAACTCTCCATAAAAAACATGAGAGAACCCAGATAAAAAATTCAAAACTAAACAAATTAATGATAAAAGTATATATGGGACTTAATTTGGATCATCCAATACATTCCTTGTATTAGGTTGATGTTTTCAATGTCAGGAACTAAGAAGTTACACACCACTTCAAATTAGGCTATCACCACATGACACAAAGAAAACTTGAATCCTTGTTTAGACCTCTTTCCCAAAGGCATGTAATGATTCAACAAAATCAATATAATTCACTAATGTAAAACCAACTAATAAATAAAATTTGTTGATAAAAAAATTATATACCACCTATATCAAAGAATTATAGTGGTATAGAATTAGAAATTAACATAATAGCACTAATTGTATCTAATCCTACAATAGATTCCCCTCGTTTAAACATGATTGTATAAAGATATCCAATATTTGAAACATGAAACTGTACCTATAGCTAAGGATTAGATCCACCACCCTTGACAACATAGGATTATACCTTCGAACCCATGGTGAAAGTTGATTTTACTTTACTATCTTGAGATATCCATTCACAAAAACTATTCAGGTGGACCAATAGTTCACAATGATGAAATATATTACATGTATCCATATATTTATCCATGGATTGAAAACTCCGTCCAAATTCAAAGTAGAGAAACTACTAAAATCATGATGAATCCCATAAAACCTATCCTAAAGTAAACTGATTACCCATGCCCTTTTTTCATGCTGAAGGACACAGTATGGTGAACAACTAAACCAAATAAAGATTTACCAAAACAAGTCTTCCTAATTTTGTCGTAATTATCAAAATATTATATGTGTAATTCATCTCTAATTGTTGGAAAATGGGGGGATACTTATTAGTGAATTCAGATCTATGATCAAACCCATGTCTTTGGTTCTTAACACCCACTTGACCCATATTCTGAATTGTACGAATTTCAACATCAACCGAAGTGGAGCCACTAGAGGATTATTATGTGGTTATTATCTTATAGTTTCCTCTCATAGATTTTGAAGAGATAACATCAGAGGAAATTTTATTTATGAATAGTACTATAAGTAATCATCTTTTTTAGAATATTCCCAGATCATAAGAAAACCATAAATAAATAACATTTATACTTGAAAACATCATGAATTTGGAGAAAATCATGAATTCAATGATTAATACATCACGATATAAAGGGACATGATGATTTAAATTTTTCTCCAATTTATTTTATTAGAATTTCTAAAAAACCAGGCATGAAACATGATAAAAATATACTAACCACCCATGGTAACTCTTTTTCAAAGATGGAAATGAGCTGGCCAGGAACCCATTTTAATTTACTACCAAAATCCTGATAACACTAAATCATATCTACCCTATACCTAAAATGAAAACCGTGTAGTGTTAAGAAGTTTAAAGATGGTCATTACTACTTATGCCATTTTATTATGAAAAAAATTGAGTATACTAGAAAATCCATTGAAGTATATCTATAATGTTGGTGATGTATAAAGAAGTTATCGATAACATTTCTCGAGTATAAAAAAGAAAGATAAAATCAACAAGAGCTAATCACAAAAGAAAGTGGTACATACAAGATCAATAAAACCTATGCTAAACCAGTTAAAACAAAAATGTATGATAATATCAAAACAACAATTCTTAATGTGACTTTTCATCCCCAGTAATCCATTCCACAATGAAGAATATGATGAATAGATATACAGGAAAGATACATGGTGCATTTCCCTTTATTTGGATCTTATAATGCAATGTAAACACCTATTAAAAATAAAATGTAGATTTTGATCACAAATCCTAGTAGGATACTAACATTGAGTCTTTATGTGGAATAACAAAAAGAATACATCAGTTCAAACATTTAAAACAAATATAGTTTTAAAAATAATTTCCATAAATTCAATCTAATTTTATGTCTTTTAAATTGTTTTTCATAAAATAATTTCATATTAAAAAATATAGGAATATTAATAATATAATTTAAAAAATAAGAAATCATATTCATACACCATAACGAATGAATTTAATCCATATACATTAAATAACCCATAATGTGAAACTTTCTGATTGAAGCACATGTGAGAAAACGATATAAATTATACGTGACCAAATTAATCACACGATAAAGAAACTATAAAAGATAAATGAATCGTTTTTGGGAAATATCCTATGAAAAAACGTACTATAAATATAACAACATAGAAAAAAGAATATGATGTTACCAGTAAATATCAATTCCTTCCGTAGTATTTCAATATCACTAAATTTGCCCCTAGTGGTTCCACAAAATCCAAGATTACCAATGTCCATTTACTAACACACCAAAGGATCCAAAAGTTCCATGTTTTTTAAAATCAATTTAATAAAATTATCATAATTTAGAAAACAATTTCAAATCCAACACAATAAAATTTGTGGTTTGAAGACACATTTATGAACCAAAACAACCATCACAGTATTATATCAAACACTTAGTTCTCAAAAAACCTATTTTTAAAAAATAAACCCATTAGAAAAGTGTATATTTAAATGAAACCCTATGAAACCACATATTACATCAATTTTATTTGATAACCAAGTTATTTTACTTCAAAAATATGCAATTCATAGAATTAACACATTTTATGAAGACAACGACTTCAAGAATGATGGTAGAACAACTTTCCTTTGGTAATGACGAATAGGGAAGAGTAGATTGAGTCATCATGATCTAGGATCCAAGAAAATTAATATTCTATGAAACCTATTATATTGTGCATAAAAATCATTTTATTGTTTGAATTGTTGATAGGAAAACATATCTGTTGAGGTTATATAAAGAAAAAGAGAATCCAGATAAACAATGCCATAGACCTTGAGTTAATCCATCGAGAAGAAATGGAAATCAACAAGAATCCAAATTGGGATTCGTCTAGATCACTATGGAGATAATATTTTTTCCCGTAATGATGTTATCGAATAATAATAGGTTTATCCATGTTTCTAGTAATTTTAAATTAAAAATCCATATCATTAAAATTTCATGTGAAAGGTTTACTATAGAGGCTGCCTAGTTTGGAGTAACAATGCACCTTAATCATGTTTCTTATATAGAGATCTTGTTTGGTGATTATAGTTTGTCCAAATGGTTATCTAAAAATTCACCGACCATGCATAGGGGTGACTACATTGTTGGGAAAAACCCTGAGAACATTATAATATACAATGATTGGTTATAAGTTTTCCTCGACAAAACCATATGGTTTTACCTAACCATTCACCAACCGTTCACATCCCCAGGGTATCCCAAAATTTTGTAAAATATTTATAAATGTACCAGAATAAATTCCAATGAAATTAATATTCAATATAATGGTGAAAATGTACCTTCAAGATAGTAATTAATCGTTACAATATAGCCACACATAATGATATAATTTGTTTTTCATCACCACCTTGCATCATCATAGTGATTAAACTAATAAATGTTTATAATAACAATTTAATAGTAAAAATTAATTAAATTTAATATATCATCTACTTCCATACACTTTCATCCATTTTAAAATGATAATGTCACCCACATGTACATACGATATACAATCTCCACATAGTGATTTCATTAAATTTTCATGTCCAACATTCAAGAATGATTATAAAAATAAATCTAAATGACAAATTTAATTTTTTTAAAATTAATTAAATTAATCATATGATGAAACAATAACTTTTATCAGAAGAAATGGAGTATCCACTATGAAACAAACATGGGAAATTAAGTACTTAACACACGAAAAATAGAAATACTGAAACATTTTTGAAAAATAAATCATTAGATGTTACAATTGGATCATATATGATTTTATAAATATGTATATAGTGAAATTATAAATTAATAAGAAATTATAAAAACATGAAATATAAGGATAAGGAATGTTTGATAATGTTGTAGCGTGGGGTAAGGGGTTTTCAAAACTAAATTTACAATCATTATGGTACACTTTTACCTCATTAGCTAGGTTATTAACTGGTAATGCATGAAATTTCCCATGATTATATTATATATCTTTTTAATTTTATTTGGACTGTAATATTTTTTTTTCAGATAATCAATTCATTTATTAATCATCACTTCAATTATACTGTATTTCGAAGGGTTTACATCTAAATTTCCATTAATTTTGAGACATATTTTATATTATGAACTTATTAATTTTATACAGTGTATGTACTAACCATTTCATATATTTTACATGAATATCAATTTATCCCATATGAGTAAATTCTATATTTATGTTTACTTTATCATGGGGTTATGATTTCAATGTTACCAAAGTGGTAAAAATTTATTTTACGGTATTTTTTAGAATATTTATTTTTTATAAGAATATTATAAGATAATCCTTTAAAAAGTCATATATATTCTTATACAGTATATATATAAAGAGTTTAAATGTTTTATTTCAAATATTCAATTTTTTTACCATTAATCAATAAAATAAAATTTTGAAAGAAAATCTATGATTATTTATCTTTTGATGAAGAATTATATCTTCCATGTCAATATTTATTATAATTATTGTAAAAAATAAATATCTAGGAAATATATTGTTTTATTAATGAATTTATAATATATCGTTTACTTGTTAGAATTTGTTATATGAATATTTAAAAATATATATGATTGTTTCATGTTGATATTTCTTTATAAAATATCAAATTGAATGATGCTTTTAAACATATATGATGTTAACATAATTTCCCATGGACACAACAATTTTACACTAGTTAGCCTCTTCTTAAATATATCAATGAATTTAGAAGGAAAAATTATATAATGAAACTTTATTATAAAAATTTCAATTTTATTTTAATATTTTCTCCAAAATACATGAATTTAATAAAAAATATACATTTATGAGGATTTAATGGTCACATATAATCTGATTATAAGTTTTTTGGTCAATCAAATTATTTTAAAACATGTAATTTATTTTGATCGTTGTTTATTGGAAATTATATTTCTCCTAAATATCCAAGTACTTTGTATCATATACATTTATATTGACTAAAAATATACCATTTTTTACATGTAGTATTATACTAGGAATGTTATTTGATTGAAATAGAAAATATTGATATTTCTTATTAATTATTCTATTAAAATATTTATTGATAATTTATAGTTTTTGTAATTTAAATTAATCATTAAATATATGAGTAATTAATTAAACATTGAATTATTGTTGGGTCCAGAATTATATAGCATCTTGATGCATCGAAAGGTCTCATGATACTATCTAGTTATCCAAACTAATTAATTAGATTTTCTGGTGTAAACCATCCCACAGTATAACATTCCTTGTTCAAGGACATGGTGTAAAGACATCATGTTTTCCTAGATAATGCCATCCAATAGTTTGAATTCCATCATTGGGAATTTTTTATTATTGTCCATGATATTATTTCATTAATACTATCTATGCATGTATTTCCTACTAAATTCATTGATTAAATGACTTGTTTTTTCAGTTATCAACATTTCCATATTGATTTTTTATTATTTAATCAAGCAATAATCCATTATATATTGAAATTTCTATGTGTTTAATCACATCATTATTTTTCCCATTCTCTAGGATTTTATGAAGGTTTTTTAATGTGTTTCTAGATTCATTGTATTGACTTTAAATATTTTTTAATATTTTAATTCCAGTGTGAATTGGGAATAAAGGATCTATCCATATCATCAAGAATACTAAAATGATCATACCTACTAGGTGAGATCCATTTTATCTTATTCCAGTGTAATAAAGTATACACTAACGTATGATTACCAGATCCATAGTTACTACAATTATTATTAATGGAGGATTAATAGAAACCTCGATAACTAGATTTTCTAAATAAAATTTTAGCGAACGTCACTGTATCAATTGTTTGACGAAATATAAAATAGTATGAAAATAATATTTTTTATTGGTATTGGATATGTTGACTTTCAAGTAATATATCCTCATATGGATACTAAAAGTATATGGGTTTATGACATATATGTATTTAAGGGAAATAGCACAAAAAAGTTGGTCGTGTATATCTCAAATAACATTCTAATGCATAGTGACAATGCACATTATGCACAAATATTTTTTCACTCATAATGGATATTATTAATTTAATTCAAATTCTGTTTATAAACCATTAATATTTATTAAAATCAATTATGAACATGGATGAAATAGGTTACAACTCAGTTCTCATAGATTTAAAAGAATATGTTTGATTAAGATATCATATGAATATTTTACCAAGATTATATACATTCCAAAAATTATTATTTATATTCATTGTACATTTTTTTATTTAATGGATTTAACTCGAAGAAATCATGTTAATGATGACTGCGAATGACAATAGAATGATTATCCCCATGATCAACCAAATTTAATGAGAATAGGAAGGTGAATCCTACCGAATATACCAAACCATCTATCTCATTATATGATTAAAAATATCGACATGGGTTATTTTTTAGAGAAACCGAATAATATGTAAACTTTGGTTTCCAAAAGACCATAGAAGGAAGAATATTTAGCTTCCAAAGTGTCAAGAGAGTTAATGTAAGAACACAAGTAATGGTATAAAAGGAACATAAAGATGTTTTTGGTGCGTAAAATAAGGATATAAATAAAACAATTGCCATTGAAAAATGAAGAGTTTAATATAGGAATGTGAACATAATTATATGGTAAAAATTCATAGTTAAATGTATTATGTATAGGGAATATGAGAATTATCTTAATCTATTCCCTAAATCAGGATCTAACTCTTAAACTAAGGATGAGCCTATGTTGTGCTTATTAATAAAGTGGAATGGTTGAAGTTTTTATGTTTTATCATTTGAGACTTGTGATATTTTTATTATAAGAATAATTAAACAAAATTTGATTATTTTATTGATTTTCTTCATTATGGATTTCTAAGAACATGTTTAATGGTATATATTAATTAGAAAAGTAATTTAATTGTATGTTGTTTTTGTAAAACAAATTATTTAAGGGTAGATAACCCTTAACATGATACTAATTATGAATTAATAATGTTTCCTTTGGATAAAAAAATAACAAAATTTATGAATTAAATTGGATGGATTTTTTGAGTATAAAAATGGTTAGTGATTTGATTAAAAAGATTACTACAATATTTAATTCGTAGAATATATTTGAAAAAATGTGATTTTATTTAAGGAATAAGGATAGAGATAATTTTTGGAAAAAGTTATTTTTTCTTTTATTTTTATTGTTACTCTGGTTATTATTCAGTTTTTATATAATACATGATCTATGTATAGAATTTTTTATTATGTTACTTTATGAGCCACTTCATATTTCTTAGGGATAA
This sequence comes from Viscum album, assembly GCA_963277665.1. NCBI lineage: Eukaryota > Viridiplantae > Streptophyta > Magnoliopsida > Santalales > Viscaceae > Viscum > Viscum album. The sequence goes on along the minus strand of OY728147.1, from coordinate 1,023,961,283 downwards.
AATTTGATTTGGATCTTAGAAAAAAACATGTGATAAAATCATCCATAATTTTGGGTTTTGAATTTGGTATGAAATATTTTATTGTAATATTACAATTATATTTTAATCAGGTAGAATATGTGGAAGTGTGGGAGTTAATATTGATATTTTAGAGAATAATATATTATATTAACCCATATTGAATAATTGGTGAAATTAAATTTAATTTTGGTAAATATTTAGGAAAAAATGAACGATTTGTAATTATTTTATGGATCTTATGATCCATTAAATGTTAATTGTAGTAAATTATATATGGAAATAAATATTCATTATTAACTTCTTGGAATAAGTGATGAATTGGAAATTTACCAAGTTACAAACAAAAGATAAAATTATTCTTATTAAATGGAATGAAATCAAGTGAGTAAATATCATCAAGTTCTATATCTTGTTTATAAAAATTCCACCTATTGAATTGGTGGTTATGGATATTAGTAATAAAATAATGAAATATATTTATAGTTTTCATGCCCAAATTAAATTTTTGGATTAATTTTTATGAAATAAACACTCAAGTTTTAGTGAATTCATTTTAATATTTAAAAATTCATTTTCTACATAGATGATTTTATTATATTTTGTGCATGGAAAACAAAATTATTTTTTACAATATTAGAAATTTTATTTTATAAATTCAACATCATTTTTAAAATAAAAATATTAACATTAACATAGGGTGAAATTTTCGGTTTTTTCTGAAATAATTGATTAATCCATGAATTGTAGAAAATACCACCTTTTCAAATCAACAGAATTATTTCTATTGAATCAAATAATATAAAATTCCCATTATAATATTGATTTTTTAATGTTAAATATGATCAATTTTTTATTATAATCTTATTAATTCCATTTTATAAATAAATATTCTTGATTTTGATATAAGATTATTTATATGCTTAGAAATGTTTTTTTATAAAACTATTTTCATTGCATTTTAAAAAAATTTATTGACAATTTTTTATAACAATTATTGAGATTTAAGAAAGAAAAATTGATAAAATATTTGGAATATAATTCCTGAATTTAAAATAGAGGTACCTATTTTGGTCATTAAGAATTATAAGTGTGGAAAATATTATCAACGTTAGGAAGTGTAAAATTGGAAAACTGGGGTATAAAAAATGAGATAAGGTCAAAAAATCCACCAATAAATTTTCATTATAACATTGGATGGGATAAATTGGAATTTATCAGTTCAAAAATAGAATATGTGGCATTATGGTTCCATTTTCACTTGATAATTATAAATGATTTTTACATGTATTAAAAAATAAATAATGTAACTCTCTTGTTTTTAATTTATTTTATATGATGACATATATATAATAATATTTTTTGAATAAATCTAAATTTTTATTAAAAACATGATTTTTTTAATTATTAAAATTTATTTATTATTTTTTGTATTGGGATTATTAACTCCTGGAATGGCCCAAAGGCCTTCATTTTAATTAATTTTTAATAAAAACCACTTTCATGGGTTTAGGAGAACCCTTATAAGGCCCGTAGTCTTATAGATTTCATGGAATGTAAGCCTAAGAAATTAAATGACCCAAAGGTCTTACGGAATTCAACCAGAATATAACTACAAGGAACTACCCCTCCCCATAATTTATATCATGATCGTAGCTCTCCACATTCACATGGTTATTTGGCTAGGAATTTATTGAAATCATAGGCTGGTCCCAATGGCATAGCCATTCCCTCTAATTATTCCAAATTGTTTTGGTTCTTCTTTGGTGAGTGTACTTTCCTTGAATCCCCCACTAGGGATTCTCCATTTTTGTAGAGTCTGTCTGGGGAACCTGCACTGATCATGTGGCCCGAAGGCATTGAGGTGGGATGAAGGCCTTAAAGGTCACCCAAAATCCATACAGACCAAAAGTCCTAGGTGGATCGAAGTCCCTATGGACTCCAAGACAAAATTGGTTGCCCAAGGAGAATAGTTTTGGATACTACAATATCGAACAGTACTTGCTACAATGCCAACTATAGTGCCTGCTACAATACTGCTAAAGTTCCCCGAAATATGCCACCACTTGGTTTCAAACATGGGTCCCATGGATGCACATAAGGAGTCCTAATCAACTAAACTACAGCTCATGTTCTTAACTTGAAATTTTACATGGTTCTGTTATAGTGATTTTTCACGATTTAGAAAAATAAATGTATATTATTTTAAAAACAAATACATTTATAATTTCAGGATGATTTATGGTTTGGAAATAATTTCATAGTAAAATTAATTTATATTTTATGGTTAATGATATTATATTCATTGTAATTAGTTATAATTATTTATTTAAATTCAAATTAAATTAATAGTCTAAACAATTTTATGATGTTTTATGAAAATTAATATTTTATTTAATAATTACTAAAAAACATTTTAATAATACATATAAGATGATAAATGTTCAAAAATTAATACCTTCTAAATTTATGATCAAATTTTTACATTATATTAAAATTTTTAACCCTTTTGGATTGAAATATAATTTTGTGGTTAATTATCTACATGATTAATGAAGGGGTTAAACCAAAAGACGTGGTATAAAACTACATAACACATTCATAATACACATTGGTTGGTTGAATTTAAACCATAAACTTATCATTTTCTAATATGATTCATTTTGGATCCAATTTTCCAATATTTTTATATAATTTGTGATCTAATTGTTACATTAAAGAAAAAATTTCACCCCTTTAGGATTCACATTTATTAGTGTGGTTAAACATATACACAATTAACAAAGTGGTTAAACCAAATGATAAGATAGGAAACTACCTATGAACATTATTAATTCTAATTGGTTACTTGGATTTAGAAAATAAATTTTTCACCATCTAATATGATTTATTTTGAATCCAATTTTCTAATAATGTGACATTATGATATTTTAAAATAGTGCAAAATTGAAAATGTACAACTCACATTATTGATAATATGGAACATCCTCCCATCAGTTATTCAACCTCACTAAAAGCTTTTACTAAGAAAACCCATTTAAATTAAATTACCAAAATTATTATAAATGTTATAAAGGTTTTTTTCCAAAATACAAACCTTAGGGCCCTCAATAAATAATCCAAATTTTGTTTCTATAAGAGAAGTTTATTATCTTAACCGAGATCATTATTTAATACATTGTCTTTTAACACTGCCAATAATATCATAAATGATAAAATATAATAACCCCATTATATTAAGAATAATAAAATTTTATTAGGTTGATGGAATAATAATTATTTATCTCATTCCCCATTAAATATGTAACATAACCATATTTAGGTTGTACGACGAACTACCGCCTCATGAATCAATGCAATTTTTTCCATCATTATCTCACATAGAAAGTCATAATTGTTTAAATAATGAATATATATGATAATTATGTATTAATATATAATTTTTAAATTTAATATATCATCTACTTCCTTATCATTTCACCAAATAAATAATTTTAATGTCGCTCATTCGTAAGTACGACTAACCATTTTCAGGAAGTAGTGAGATTCATTTGTTATGTCCATCTTTCAAGGATAATTTTAAAAATTTATATAATGAATACATTTAATTTATTGGTAATTAATATAATTTCAAATATAATGGAACTATAATATATACTAAATAATTCCAGCATTCATGATAAAACATACATGATAAAATTAAGCACTTAACATCCAAACGAGTTATAATAATGAATGATTATTAAAAGGTGGGTGATATTATGCTAAATGTGGATCATATGTAGTACTATTATATGAAGATAATTATGGTATAAATTACTAAAATGTTTAAAATAATTATATAGGATGTCATATCAGGGTCTCCAATGTGGTGTCGTGAGGTTGGGGTGTTTGCTAATTCAATTTTCATTTATTGGGTTATACATCTACTTCATTAAATATGATTTGAGAAAATTATATGTGAAATGGACTGTGATTGTATTATTATTTTTCCATTTTATTAGATTTAAATGTTTTATGAATAATAACATCATTGAGTAAATATCACTTCTAAAATATTATTTTAATGGATTTAATCTCAATTTCCACTCTACTGAGACATATTTGGTATTATGATCCTATTTACAATATATAGTCTATATAAATAGAAATTTATTTTTTAACCAGAATTTGGATTTAATTATAACTATTGAGGTTTATATTCAATTTTAATATTTCAAAGGGTTAAAATTTTTATCTTACCAAAGAGATATGAATTAATTTTAAAGTCTCATTTTTCTAGGTTTTCATATATTCTTTGTTTAAGGAATAATGTTATATGTATTTAATATATATTAACTATTAATTTAACATTAGTTTATTTATGTAATTTTTAGGTTTTCATACAAGTATTATTGTCTTTGGAACTTAAATAATTAAAATACATATTGAAAATAAAAGTAGATCTTATTTATCTTTTGATCAGGTGTATTTTTTCACTATGTATATATTTTTCATAATTGCTTTAAGAAATCATTATTTATTTAATAAAATTATTTATTACACCAATTATATGTTATATTTATTTTAAAAATATTCCTATAAAATGTTTATAATGTTTCGTGGAAGGTTCATTATCATGTTTTTTAATAAAAAAGCTAAAGGAATATTTTTTCAACTCTATGTGGTGTTAATGAAATCATTCACCACAATAATAATTTCATTCTATTTAGTTTCATGAAAAGAAATTCAATTATATCGTATTTTAAATTATTTAATGTAATATAATAAAATATATTATATCTAATTATTTTGGAAACCATGACATTCCTAAAACTATTGAATTTTTAGAAAAATTATGTTTATAAAATTCTATGGTGTGGGTTTTATTATAATTAAATTTATTTACCTAATCTATAAATTCATTTAGGTTGTATGATTTGGTGTGTGTGTGTGTTTATAAAATGAGATTTTAGGGAGATCTGTATAGCAGACATTAAGCTTATTTTGGGACAAAGCAGAGACATATAAGGCATAGGTTAAGTGACAAAATGGAAGAATGAATGGGGAAAAAGGGTGACCCTAACTGAATCATATGTTAATATTTTTGGTTTAGGTTTAATTCATGGATGGATAATGAATTTTTAGCCAAAACAACATTGTGATTTGTATTTTGGTTTTGTTTTGTGAGTGACATCTCATGTCTGGTGTGCAGTTACATAGTGCCACAATTACATTATTGGATTAAAGTAAATATTTACATAAAATGTGAGAAATTATAGGATATGGGATTTTTTAATGAATCATTAGGTAAAAATTATTTTTAATTGTATTTGATAAAATAAAGGACTTTCCATTCGAATTTGAAAAAGGACAGTTTTAAAATATAACAATTTTTCCAAAAAACATTCTTGAAAAATGGAGTATAAATTAATGTTTTATTGTTGAATTTTTTATATGAAATGTATTTGTTTAAATTAATGTATATACATGACGTTCTTTTGTATTTTTGGAAGTATTTTTTAGTAAATTAATTTAATTAACCTATATTCAATTTATAATTTTTTATTGGAATTTAAATTATAATATTACTCGATAATTCATATTTATCGGGTTCCGAATGAAAAATCTATCTAATTTTACACTTACCACTTTAATGTTTGTGTTATTGGAAATTAATACATGGTTTGTCATGATGATGGGAAATTTTAAATTTTAAATTTACTATGTAAAGTACTATAAATCCAAATTTGGGATTTCGATGTGGGTGTTGGTTGTGTATTCTTAAGAAACATTTATTTATTATTGTTTTCAAGAAGTCTTGGTAATTTCTCTCTGTATAGTTTTAAAAAACTATAATTTTTATAGTAGAATAATTTTTATTTTTATGTAAATTATTTTTAAAATCACATATTTTAATTTATTATTTAATAGTTTATAAATTTGGGGATAAACAAATTTTCAATGGTTTCGTAATAATAGTTAATAGGTTTTGATGATTTCGAAACAAGTCTAATTCCATGTAGAAATAATGATAATTTATTTATTTACATGATCTTATTTTATAGTGATATAAAATTGTATTAAACATAGTTTTTTTCTCATTTAATTTGAAATATTGAAGACATGGAAAATATAAAGAATTTAACTAGAAATATTCACATAAATGGTTTAGTTACACTATATGTGAAAACATTAAATTATGATTATGTTTATATAAATGAAATATTGGTGATTTTGTTTTTTAATGTTGTAATTTTTGATTTGATAACCCATAATGGACCAAAATATTAATGGGTAAAAGGATAAAAAATGGAATGGAATGTAATTACATCACAAATTCTGAATATCAACGAAATGATATTTTTTAATGAGAAATGATTTTTCACGACTCAATGATTTTTATGGTCTCAAAAATATAGTTTTAATATAATTCATGAGGAAATTATGTTTTCTTAATAAATATATAGGAATTGTTTTTAGTCATAAAAAAATATAAGAATCCACATTGATGTAATGTTGAGTGGAAATTTTATGATGATGATTGATTCAGAAATATTATGATTCTAAATTTATACTCGTCTTTATTTTAGAATTATTATAAACGTATGAGTTCTAAATTTATGTGTATTAATTGTTGTTAATTTTTTCCCTATATATCATCAAACAATTAGCATTATTTATTGTATTATCTAATAATTATATGGGTATACTCAAAGAGATATGCTAAGAGAATTATACTTGGAAATATATTTTCAGAAGAATATTCTACCATATCTTATAGATGATTTTGTTATAGAGGTAGAGGAGGAATTTTTATAGTTGATAGATTATATATTATTTATTTTATTAATTCTAGAGACCTCTATGATAAATTTTACACCAAATCTATGTGAAGTGTTATCTAGGAAATTAAGGGAGATGGTTATAGAACAAAAACATCATAAGGATCTATACAATATAGATGATAAAAATATATTTAATAATAATAATTTCTATAAATAAATAAATATAATAATGTATTTATAAATTCATAGGTTTTATAAAGGTATTATTTTGGTAATGGAGTTTGAATCAAAATTCGGGGATCCTGTAAAGTATACACTCGTGACGGAAATAATGATAATCACAAGGATAAAAGGTTTTAGATATAGTGTATTCCTAGATCTAGGATTGCATTACTTACTATACCTGTATAAATGGAATTGGGATATAGGGATTCTAGAAAATAGTTATATATGGTGGGAAAATGGGGTTAAAGAATACTCTTCCCCAATCAAAATGATGAATAATTTTCAATTGTAACTTGAATGGGAAATGAATTGATTTACATAGATAACTCACTAATTAATTGTCTCAATTTTATAAAGTTAATAGTATAATATATTTTTTCAATTATAGAAGAGTGGGTGATTTAAACAAACTTTTATAGTCCCGCATTATTAATGATTCTATTATGGGAAGGTGGGATATATGAAATAGTATTTTTTGAGATTTTTATTGATGAAAAATGGTCTAGAATCCAACACAATGTATTAAAATAATATAAGGCTATATATTTTTATGTATATTGATATTGATACTCTTGGTAATGTGGGATGGCCCTAACATGAGGAGGATTTAATACCTTTGAAAATCAATGTAATGATATTTGTAAGTAATCAGTTATTGGATTAAGTAGAGACAAATAAATGGCCTTCTATATAGTGTGGAAGCATTATATTCAATTTAAAGTTATCGTTTTTTTATTTTTTAGAAAAATAATTTTCATTATTTTAGATCCAAAACATTATTTTTTCATTTATAGTTATTAATCAACTTAATGTTTTATTCACTAAAACTCAATACACAATTTAGTGAAAGAATTGTGAATATTATTAAATGCATATCAAGATTGATCATGATTGTTAAAATGGAATTATTATGGGACTTAAAGGATCATGAGATAAATGAATATAAATTTATTATTATGTTGTATTCTATTAGTTTTTTCAAAGACCAATTTTACTACTATAGTTATAGAGATTTTTTTGTGGAACATGTTTGGATTGTCATCACATCAAAAGAACAATCGGAAATTCATGAATGTAGTAAAAATCCAATACTAGGTATTTTTCAATATAATATCATTTTTTGGGATACTAAATATATGAAATGATAGAAATCAAAAAACATTACATCCAAATAATGTTGGACAGAAATCAATAAATTTTTCTAGTTAATTTTTTTCGAAGAAGAGATATAAAATTTTCTATTTCCACGTTCCTATATAAAAATGATTTATTATTCTTTTTATCATATGGTAATAATAGTGTTGTTAATGATGATGACCTGGTTGGATAAAAAAATATGGGATTTATATGAAAAAGTGTTTCTTCATGGGATGAAATTGTTATAGTTTCAAAAAGATCAAGGTATCATGTGCTTTAGAATTTACTCTTGAAATATAAACATTGTAATATTTGAAAATATATATTCATTTCTCTAATTTAATGATATATTTCACTAAATTCATAAATATTATTTTTTTTAGGATCAAACATTGATTTATATATTATTAGAAAAGGTAAATTGAAGATGGTAATCAAATATAGTATTGTGATTTTGGTATAGTCGTTAAAATTTCTTTCTAATGGATTTTTTAGTTACAAAAGCATGTAGAGTGTTTGTGTAAATAATGAAATAGATCACATAAAATATTATTGATACCATTATAGTGGTTTTTAGGGTTGATAATTCTATATAAGCAATAATGGTTTCATATCATGAGAAACACTTCAAAATTGTTTTATAATTTATTATAGAAACAATTGTACACCTAATTATAAAAATTGGACTCCTATACTCAAGATGTGAAATTTTGAGGAAAAAACATTTTATAATCATGAAATTCAATATAAAATAAAATTATTTTAATTTATTTTGGTTTAAATTTAATATTTTTAATAATTATGAAAATATAAGACACTAACGATGGGTTATAAAACCATAGGTATAGCTCTAGATTTTCCCATGAGACTCAAACCTATAATGGGTATATATTTTCTTATGTAATTTCTACCTCACAAACCTATTTACCAACCCATGTTCACCAATTCCCATCTAAACTTGAATATTTGTTTTCTCGCTCCCACCTACTGATATAAGTATAGATATGGATATTCCCATGATACTCAAACTAATCATGGGTATATATCTTATTAAATATTTTCTACCCCACTAACCTATTTATTATCCCATGTTCACAAAATCCCACCAAATTTACCACTTATCATTCTCATTATTTTCCAAACTCACACTCCAAATGTCCCACACATATCCTTGATATTTGATTTCACCTAAAATAGAAATCAAGGATGTCAATACCTAAATTGATCATTCTTAATTACCCCAAATAGATATAATACAATTCATGGAATAATGGGATGTTTTCAAAAATAATTTCTTTTATTGTCAAATACGTAAATTTTATCTACCCCATAGTTGTCATATATTTTTCACCCAATAGAAGTGTTTGAAAAAAATCATAAACCGATATGAAGACATCAAGTAGAAACCCAACAACATTAACCCTTCAGTTATTTCATTCAAGTCAATATTTCTATCATCCTTCAAAAAGGTATATTTACACTCTCTTATATTCTAATTACATGAACATTTTATGAATAAAATTCATGTTGATGATTTATATTGGGGATCAACATAGAAGGAATGGTTCAGTTTTATAAGGATTCTCACATATTGTTTTTTGGTTTTTCATGGAAAATTCCATGAATATATATTTCTAACAACCCCTGGTGGAACCCTCAAGAAACCACCATAATTGTGGAACAGTATTAATAGTAAATATAATGACTTAAAAATTCCTCAAATTTATAGTGAAGTAAATAATCAAGGAAATTTGATATTAATTTTACTAATTTGGTTGATCAATTCTAATGTTTCTTATTTGTATTATTGATTATTTTTGTTTGGTTTCATTGGAAGTTACATGTTTTAAATAGGGATTAATGTTTTTTACATGTTATTATTATGACATATAATTAATAAGTAGAATTAAAATATGGTTTTTTAATTTAAAATGGTTTTATGTTAGATATATTGATAGACTATTAGGAAAAGACTATATATTATATTTAGAACTAAATTTAATTTATTATTTATTTAAATTATATTTTTATTCTTCAAGTTAAATTATGGTTAATATTTGAATAATAAGTCTTACTGTTCCAACTATTTTATTATGTTATTTTATCGTGTATCCAATTTATCAAAGCATGATACTCATTAGAGTTTATCTAGTATAATATTTGGGAAAACACCATACTCAAATACATCTTTAGTAAAGTTAAATATACCATTGTTATGTGGTTGTTACTATAAAAATACTTATTTTTCTATACTTTTATATTTTTATTATAAAAAAGTATATATCAGCTCTTATATATTTTTTATTAGTTTCTTAAAATTATAAGTGGTATGTTTGCATTACATATGATCATTACTAACACTAAAACAAATGAATGCTGATTACATTGATGATTACATTGTGTTTAATTAATATATATTTATGTTTTCACTAGCCTTTATTCAATGTTTTTTAAATTGATACTGAAGAATAATTTTCTGAATGTTTTAACATTTCTGATTTTATATATTTGATTTAATTAATATTCTTATTAAATATTTTTTATTAGATAAAAATATGAATTTTTTTTCATATAGGGAATAAACTAAAAGTATTAAATTTATATTATTTGATGAGTTATTCATGGAAAGGATATTATTATATATTATTTTTTATGGTTGATCTCTTTGTTTTTTAAATAATATATCTGATTTTATTTCAAGGATTTAATTGATTGAAAATATATAAAATCAATTTAAAACAATTTGAGTATATTTACTAAATAATATTTATAAAAATTATAATTTTTTTATTTATTATATATAAATGACTATTTATTGAAAATGTGTTTTACTATATATTATTTAAATTATTCTTTCATGAATTAAAGTGTAGTGTTATTTTTAGTATCACCACTATCACCAATAAGTTTTTTACCTACTTAATTGTTTTGATAATTTATTTTTCTTAATAAATTATACAATATTATAATTTCTATGTTTATTTTTTAATAAAAGAAAAAAAAAATCATAGCCATGTTTTATTAAGAAAGACTATACTTTTTTTTCAAATTCATCCTTTGAAGTATGAATGGTTATTTTATGAACAAAACAATCACTATATATATTTTGTACCATTTTTTATGAATTATAAATTCTATTTCAAAAATTCACATATTAAACTATTTTTTTCTCAATTGGTCATTTTTATTTCAAATTTGAAAAATTTATACAGAATGATTTTTTTTTTTTCAATAACAGAGAATTTGAATGTGAAATTTTATGGAGAAAAAAATTTAAGTAAATAAATTGAACATAACTACAGAGGTTAGTGGATTGAGTAGAACTTGAATATTTGGGTTAAAACTTCACATGAATAAAAATTAATCTAAATGGTGGTATATAGAGAAAATATGCCCATGGTATGGACATTACATATTTATTCTAAAAATAATTATATTGGTCTATATATATACATATAATTAAATGAAATTATTTTTTCACTCATCAATTTTTTTGTTTGGTTTTTATAAAATTTGGAATTATGAATAGACTCATGAGATGGTATATTAGAATAGATTCAAAACTCTTACTATAGGTAACATACACTAAAAGTTTTCAAAAAAAAAACGGACAATATATCTTTTCTTATTAGAATTATTTACATAGTTCTCTAAACTATAAATATGGTTTTATTAGATAGTTATTAATTTATACACATGATTTTTATATAAAAAATGATAAATATGTTGTTGAGATAATCCTGAGTAGGTGGATTGGGTTATGTCATGGGAGAGACCAGAGAATGTGCTTTTGGTATAAAATTTTCTAGGTTTAATTATTTTTTTGTATATTTATTACATAATTTTAAAAAATTTCTTCCTTATTTTAATTTCTATAATTTATGAATTAATATAAATCAAATATAGTTTATATTTTTTTATTTGGAATTGGGTAAAAGGTATATAATGATGTATTTCATAATAATTTAAGATTTATTTGGATGTAAGGAATTAATGTCTTCTTATAAGGCTCTACAAAATTAAGACTTGAGGCGATTAATAAACCTAAATAAAATTTATTAATAACTCTATATTATTATTATTTTAGAGTTCTAGGAACTATATTTTTAATAAAATATTTAGAATAAATACAAATAATAATAGTTTTGTGTATATTATTTTATTTGACCATATCAATTTTAGACAATGTGTATGAGATAGAGTATCTTCAAACATTTTATTTTTAACATATGCATATACTTGTGAAACAAAATGTATATCTAGATGATTTTAGTATAATGTATCATACACAAGTGGGGAATTAAGTTATGGTGTAGTCGCAGTTTATGGTAGAGAGTGAAGACGTTGGTTTGTTCTTATATAGAGTGGTCGTATTATCAATGTTAATGGAATCTGTGAAAGAGAAGTAGTTATTTGATAATGAATGTATTAGTATGAATAATTCCACTTATATTGGGAGGTCTACTGATTGATAGAATACGAAATTATATTTATTTAATTGATTTAGAGGATTGGAGATGTTTTTAAGAATGAAGATGATGATGTTTTGGGAACATTATGAAATTTTAATTAGGTATTGTGTCTTAGAGATAGTAAAATATATTAAGGCATTAAAAATCCATTATTTTAATAATGAAAAAATGAATCTTTATAATTTATTTCTTAATACTTTTTTTCTAAAAAATAATTGGTATATAATTAATTACCAATATAGTTATGGTCCCTATTACCCATTATAATGTATAAATAAGAAGATATTATAATATATTTCATGATTGTGTTTCCAATATATGTATGAAAGGATGATGGTGTTTGGGAAGTGGTGTATAGACATGTGAAATCAGTAAATTTCATCTCTACATAAGAAATATTTTTACGTCATGTTGGTACGATTAATGTGACAAAATTTTTTATATGTGAAATATTCGAGAATACTATTATCCCAAGAGGCATCTATATTTATATTAAGATTCTAGAAGGGAACTTGAATTCTATTGGAACATTTTTGTGTATTATTATAGATTAACAAAATAAAAATATATGGTAAATGGACCAGTTTATTCAAAATCATGATTATATTGATTTATATTATGTGATTGATATTACAAAATCATTGGAAGATCATATATCAACAGTGGTATTTTTTAAAAATTGTTGTCTATAAAAGATTTATATATAAGAATTTAAGATGTAATATGGAAAACTACTTCAGTCAGAACAATATCAAATTAATACCAAATATTATTCAATTATTTTTAAAAATCCCTATGATTTTAAAATATATTTCTTTTTAATTAAATTGAAAGCATTCAATAGATTTATTTATACAAAACAATGACCATAAAATTAATAATTATATATTATTAAATATATATTAACCATATGGATATAAATGTGATTAAAAAAATTAGGAAAATTATATTGAAATTTGATACTTAATTAAAAGGTATTTTTTATTGCATAATATATAATTGCTAAATCTATAGTGATGTCATTTTATGGTTCAAAAAACAATTTCATCAAAAAAGTAAATTTTCTATGAGTGTAATTTGTATTTAAATTACACCTATTATTGGAATTTAAATTTATAAACCAAATTTTATTTTTGAAATCAGAATACACAAATTATATTAGGGTGACACGTTTGTATTTTTCTAAAAATACTAATTTTTTTTGTGAATACTCAAAATACCCATTTTTATAAAGGTATCATTTATTTTCATTGAAAGATCTCATTATGAATTGAGTTTTACCATATGATTACATTGTTGTATTTTAATTATATATAATTTCATTAATTATATCGGATTCCAAATTATACTTGATATTGGTATAAAATTACTCTTTGGATTCTGAACACATTTTTCTAAAATCTATTTTTTTGTGTTTAATCAAATTTTGTATAAATTATTTAAACTAATCACTATTTATGAATGAATTAAATTAAAATTAGATATTTTGTAAAAAATCATGAATTTTAACATTTCTAATGGTTTTTATATGGGAATTGGATAGAACTAAATCCAGTTTTATGCTTGAAAATACATTTTTTTCTAAAAAACTTTTCTGTGCATTTTTCATACTTATTTTAAAAATGAATATCATCCACTATTGGAAATTGAATCCAGAAAAATTTATTCTATATTTGGTAAAAGGATGAAAATATTTTTTAAATCAGTACTTTATTTTTAAAATATAAATGGCATACATGGTAATTATTTCTCACATCTGTATGGGTAAAATGTGTAAAAAAAAGGAGTGAAATTTTAGATATGGGATTAAAATTACATTAATCTTGGAATTTTTCATATTGGATGGTTATATTTTAGTAATTTTCTATAATGTTTTGAAAACATGTAATATTGGTACCATTTTTCTATGACTATGAGCTTTATATTATTTTATGAAAATAAATAAAAAAAATGTAACTCGATTGACATTAATATCCTTATTTTTTGCATAAGGACATAAATTGGTTATGTTTTCATATAAATATTTAATTGAAATATGAATTAATTTTTTATCATTTAATTTTGTTTTTAATTCTTAATGATGGAATACTTAGGTTAAGTGTTAATGAATGAAAACAATGTATTTCATCAAGTAATAGAAAAATATATTAAATGATTTTAATATTACTAAAATTCTTTTAATAAATTATTGTGTTAAATTATTTAATAAAAAATATATATTAATATTTATTTTTAAATTTATTTATTCAAATTAAAACAGAATTAATCTTCATTAAAGTCTAACATTGTGATTTGTCCTAGAAATGACTCTAATGGAATATATTAATAAATAATATTTTAATAAATAAATTAATATTCTAAAAAATATTACAAATAGTATATGATCTATGATAGAAAAAATTCTCAACTAGGTTTATTTATCTATTTTATAATAACATTCTTGACACCTCTATTGGAAAAAATGATATATTGTTAATTTTCTAAATTGATATTGTGGTGTTAAAACCAAGAGATAATTTCTACGAAATCAGCTAAAATTTTATAAATATTATTGGACGAGATTATTTAGATTAATCATTATCCCATATTCTATATATATTAATTATGATCCATTTTTTATAATAATTTATTTATATTAATTTCAAATTTATGTAATTCAATGGTTGACCATATCTTATCTTATAAATGCACACACATACTTTCTCTTCTTTAAACCAAATTATCCATTATATCATGGAAAATCACTAACATAATATAATACTAGATTTATTCCTAATGTCCCATAGATTCCAGTATTTGAATTATAATATTACAACATAGAATAATTTGTATTCAAAAAGGACGTTTCTCAACAATGATATATACTCATTCACCATTTACTTTCAATTTATTTTCCTCTTTAATTGATTTAAATTAATCTTATCCATTATAAAAAATGAAATAATTATCTTAAATATGCTTAATTTTTATTTTGATGTAGTGACATACACCATTATTTTATGGTTGTTTAATGTTAGTTTACCTATGTTTTACTTTATATATATTTTTTGAAATAAATATTTGTTTTGTTTTCATAATGATGAAATTTTGACCATTTACAAAAAATGTAAAGGGTATATTTTTTTAACATACTCAGAATGAAAAAAATTCCAACCCTCATGAATAATAAATTATTTCAAAATTACATTAAATATTTAGATATTAATTTATGAATGATAATATATTCCATAATATTTTTTAGTGTTTATATTTTTATTAATTTATTTTCATAATTATAATGTTATTTTTCTCATGAAGTATTCCCAATATATTTTAAAGAATATATTCATATATGATAAATTCAATGGATTATAATTATGTTTTTTAGGATATGGTTCAATTATAATATCCTTATTCATGAATTGGATGTTTTATGTTTATGACGATATTGTATTTATGAAATACTTATTGTTTCCATGGATTATGTTATGATGAAATTATGAAATTTTTATGATGCATCTTTCATATCAATGAGATATGATTTGATGATATGGTGTTTTTATCTTCTTGAATATATAATCAAGGATTTCATTATGTGATGCATGAGACCTTAATTATATATTCCTCCATTGAATTAGAATTACCATTAATATCATGAGATAATTTTGAGAAATTAATTTTTTTGCTCGATACACTGATAGAAATATATAGGGATGTCAAATCTACAACGAGAAACATGTACTGATGATTGATCCAATTTGATATATGAAACATGTAATGATTTCTGGTCTATTATGACATAGAAACATGTATTTATTCTTGAAAAATGTGAGTTGTTGGGATCGATAGTTGTCCATGATTAATGATATGGTTTCTATTCCTATGATGGTTCCCTACTCTTATGAAAATTTCCAGGGTTTTGTTTTGAACTCATGTTTCATCATTGAATTACGATTTATTCCAAATCTTATGATTCATATCTTTTCAAATGAGAACTTTTTATACCATGAATCATGATTATGATCTATGTTAGATTGAGTATAAAAATTTTAAATTATGATTGTGATATCGTAGCCTTATTATTATCATATTATTGCATATGAACGTCAATTAAAAAGTCCTTTGTTTAGTATTTCATAGTTTCTTATATCACCCATTATTATTTATCCTTTTTACCATGATATGAAAAATGGTTTTGAGAATGATGTGATTAATAAGGGTGCTAACTACGTAAATATTACGGTAGATTTCCATGATCCTTCATATAATCACATTGTTATGAATTTAGTCTCCAAATATTTTAATCCTTTATTCTTATAACATAGATAATAATTTTATTTAGTTTATATTCACCTAATTAGATGAATTATATATGTATGAAAATTATGGGTCACTATAATGGGACATTATATGGTATAATAAATAATGTAATAAGGTAAATTAACTTAGAAACATATGAATTTAGAACATTAAAGCAGATTTATAATAATAATTAAGGATGATGACAATTGAAATTTGATAATTTGAATATTGATTTTATAATATTTTTTTATGGATAGGCCATAGGTGGATGGGAAAATATGGATTTTTCGCAACATGATATATGTATCATTATAGGATTATTGGGTGAATTGTTAATATGGTTACAATTTATTGTTTCCAAAACATTTTCTTATAATTCATATTATTTAATATGTGTTTCAATTAACGATGTAATTTTAAAATTTCAATCATGTTATGAATTGGGGGGATGGTTGACTTATAACATGATGTATCATATAAAGAAATAACATCTTAGTCTGTGGATTTTATAACAAAGTTTTCAAATGATGATGTTGTAATTTTGTTAAAGATTTAAAAATTTGAGTTGATTTAATTGAAATGTTGTGGAAAAGAATTATATATCTTGTAGTAGTGGACATAAATTTTCAACAATAAAGTAGACCATTGAATGTTTTGAAAATAAAAGTAAAATATTTTAGTGAAACGTGACATCGATTTGATTAATATTTATATAATAACATCTATAATAAATTTTTTTATTTATTGACATATGACTAGAATGTCAATGTGATTAAATTTTATTATTTAGTTATGAGGGGTTTTAGTATTACCTTCCTTGTATTTATTAGATTTTTCATTACAACAGGATAAATGGATATCTATTTAAATAATTATATGATTTCAAATTGACATGTGGGATGTAAATTGTTTTATAATTAGTCTTGACATAGGTATTATGGACCATAATTATGTAGAATTTTATGATTAGAAAGATAATTTGTCAAGTGAATATAATTTTCTTACAATTGAATTATGTTATTCCCAATTTTATATTATTATTATAAGTGTAAATAATTATAGTGATGTTTTGAGGTGGTCATCCTAAATATTTTTTTAGTGGAAATAAAAATTTAAATGGGATATATATGGATGTAATTATTGTAGAAAGAAAACGAACATTCATGGGAATTGTTGAATCATTTAATGGTAGTATTATATAATAGTTTATAAGGGAATTATATGGATTAGTTTATAAATATAAAAATTCCATGTTATTTAACCCCTAATGGGGATTTATTTTGGTATGTCAGTGGAAGTGTAATATTTGATGGGATGTCAGATAGAAGGTGATTAAATGACAGAAATTGTTTAGATAATTAATAATTATATATGGAAAATGATTAATGTTTATTCTTATGTATTAGATCCCAAGAACCCTTTTTTATGCCCTTTGGTTAAGATAATTTAAATTAGGTATTTCATGAATTTGGTATGCGTCCACCAAAAATGAATCCTTGTTTATTCTAATTTCTAGAAACATTTCCCTTCTAATATTCTAATTCAATACTTCAACAATATTCGTTTACACATTGGACATGCAATTTGACTGTCACGACCTGCCCTCGGGGTCCGTGCCGTGACTACCCCAAGCCCGCCTTCCATAGGCCAGGGGCTGGCGACTAGCACCAAGGCGTAAATCCCGGTAAAAAGGGAAGGCATTGCCTTTGTAAAGTAAACAAACACCACAGAGTAAGCAAGCGGAAAGTAAACACTAAACAAAAGCAGAGTACAACTGAAAGTGTGGAAATGTAAATGGGCCAGTATACAAACCCAAACTGAAAGTAAAGTACAACTCGAAAGGGAAAACAACAACTGAAAAGTAAAAGCCGCTACACCAAGTTGTCCACTGGAAATCCCACCTGAAGGGTGGGTACAGATAGCTCCTCTGCTCTACGGGTCCCGCCGTCCGCTCCGAGCACGTCCCGCCCAGTGGTCCACCTCCGGGTACCGTCCCGCTCTGCAAGCCTCAGCTAAGGTCAACGCTGTCCGTCGTCTGCAACCAACACAACGTAGTGCGGGCAAAGCCCGTGCAGGGGTGAGTATAAGCTACTCAGTAGGGACCCCGAGACCCCTGAAGGTCTCTCAAATCCACAAAGGATAAACCACGAAGAAATGTACAATCACGAAGTAACAACCGACACTGCTTAGGTATATTCCCATACATATACCTAAGTAATCAATTCAAATACGCTCCAACCTCCGAGCCCAAGTACAACTCAGTCCACACAGGAAAGTATACGTATTCCACACAGGAAAGCAAAACGTAATCCACACAGGATTGCACAACACAATCCACACAGGAAAGCAAAAGGATTCAGCTCATACAGGTATACTTCTTCAAAGGATGATAAATATGATCTCTGATCCATCTAAGTCGTCGGACCCACGAAGGATCGATAGGTAACTAACCCCCGCAAAAGACCCACACAGGATCGGGCCCACACAAGACCTGTAGGCGCTGGTTCCCACAGGACCGCTGAGCGCAAGGACCCACATAGGATCGGACCCACACAGGATCGGGCTCACACATGACCTGTAGCACTGATCCACGTAGGATCGCTGAGTGCTGTAGTCATCGTCATCGAATCCACACAGGATCGGGCCCACACAGGACCTGTAGCACTGATCCACGTAGGATCGATGAGTGCTGTAGTCGTCGTCGAATCCACACAGGATCTCTGTACTGTCGTAGTCGCAGTCACAGTAGCAGTAGTAGTCACAGTAATAGTCGCAGCCAGCACTAGGGTTCCCGCACACAGCAAGCTCGTTCGGAGGGTCCGCTCCATTAGCCGAGAGGCTGATACATCAACTGTCACAAGGTCCAGAGTTGATGTATCCAAAAGTTCTGTATCGCCAACAGGAACTCAACGCAACGGACAGCGCGTCGATCGGACGCCCGGTCTGAGAGTTATTGGCATTTTCGTCCCCGGGGCCCGGTTGGTTTTTAAGGCAAAACCAACCCGACCGTACTCCACCTGCATCCAAACCACGGGCAGAGTATGCCAAAATATTCATCTCACTATGAGGAACACAACACGGCTGACGGCACGTCAATCAGACGTCCGTAGCTCAAGATATGAGTGTTTCCGCTCCGAAGGCCCGGTTGGTTTCGTGAACGAACCAACCCGGCCGAACTCAAAGTATTCCGAAACCTTGAGTGCGATATACCAAAACGACCGTCTCGATCAAAGGATCGCGTTTCCACAGACGGTTCGTCGATCGGAGGTCCGAGGCTCGTGATATGACCAAAAGACCGAAACTGATCCGAAACGGGGGGTCCGGTTCCGGGCCGACCCGGCCCGGCCGGCGGCGGCGCGGCTTTTTAGCCACGCCCCTTTTTTTTAAACGGCCCCCACCACACGTGGGGGCTGACTCAAAGGGAAACCGGGGGTTTCAATCCCCCGGATTTACTGGATCACGGCCGGCCGCCTTCCAAAGCTATGCCGCGGCCTGATGGCCGCGGCTCTCCTGGACGCCGGCGGCCGGCGAAGCCGGCCGCCCCTGGTTTCTCCGCCGCGGCCGAAGTGCCGCGGCTCCTCCTGATCTCCTGCGCCGGCAAGGCCAACGCCCCCGGCTGCTCCGCCGCGGCCGTAGGGCCGCGGCCTCCCTGATCGCCGGCGGCCGGTGAGGCCGGCCGCCTCTTGGTGCTCCGCCGTGGCCGTCCGGCCGCGGTTCTTCTTTTTCCGCCGGTGGCCGGTTTTCCGGCCGCCCCTTCTTGCTCGGTCCTTGTAAGATTTGCACAGCGTAACGACGTCGCGCTCCACCGCCGCGGCCCGACTCCGGCCTCGGTCTCATCCGATCTCAAAGGCGCGGCATTATAGCGTAGCGGTTCTTCGTCGTGACCCAAACCGGCCTTAAATAATTCATTTCGCGTGGTACAATGGTACCGCGTTACCCCGCTTCAAACCACAATAAAACTAAACCACGATTGGAGGAGGATCGGCTGTGTTTGTGCGGTCCGGCCTCCTCCCGTTACTTTGTTATCAATTGGCTTAGAAATACTTGAGGAATGTCAAATAAAATGTAAACAACGAACTCAAGAATCCCCTACCTCGATAGTCGCACGTTAACGTAGTCGTGGAATATCGGTGTCGATTCCTTTTACGTCGGAGGAAAAGTCGTTGTCGATGGCGTTCATCACGGAAAACCGTCGCAGAAGAGATGATGCGGAAGAAGAACGTCACGTCGCGGATATGGCGTCGCGGAAGAACCGTGTTCTTCGGCAAAGAAGTTCTTCGTTGAAGAACGACGTTCTTCGTGTTTTTCGTCGAGGTTGAAGAAGATGAAGAAACAAGAAGAACCTTCCCAACACTCTCAAGGAGACTAAAACTATAAAATAAGACTCTATCTTATTTTATTAACACAACAACACACTATAATTTCAAGAGTTTGAAATTCAAAACACACACACAACTCACCTTATTTAAGTCTAAAGTTATAACTTAAGATATCATAACTTATGAGGGAGTTGAGGGGTTTTAGAGGATATGAAGAGGTGGGGTTCATGTGGGCCCCACCACCCTCATAACCTCCCAAGCGAGGTTGGGTGGTTACCCAACTTCCAACAAGAGATAACACTTAGAGTAAAATAATAAAAATTGTAGTGTAATTACAAAGTAACATCCACAATTTTTATTATCAACACTCACATGAACGCAACTCCAGAACAGGAGTTCCTAAGCGTTTACCGGCGCTACGGTTCCATCGGTGCCCTCAGAATTAGATTCCGGGCACCGATTCAAATGTTAGAAAATCCTGCTCGTTCGTTCACTGAACGTACCCGAGCCAAACTTCAGAAATTGATTCCGGGCACACCGGGCCTCAGAATCAGGTGCCGTCAGAAACCGCGCTCTTGTAAAATTCCAAAGAAAATTAAGAAAAAATTTCCCTTGAATTTTACGTGTCTTTACATTACTCCCACCTCAGGGCTTTACATCCCCGTAAAGATATATCAAGAACTAGGGAAACAAATGAGGGTACTGAGCATGCATCTGAGCCTCCCGCTCCAATGTGCTCTCCTAGAGATTTCCGTGCTACCATCTGATGCGCACAAGAGAAATCGATCGCCCACGCAGGACCCGCTCCTGTCGATCCTCTATCTCCACCGGGACCTCCGTAAAAGTCACCCCATCGTCAACGTCAAACACCCCATGGTCAATGATGTGCGTCGGGTTGTGCACGTATCTCCTCAGCTGAGATACGTGGAAGACGTCGTGCACCCGGTGCAACTGAGGTGGTAGAGCCAGGCAATAAGCCACCTCGCCAACCCTGCTGAGGACCTGGAAGGGTCCGATGAAGCGCGGAGATAACTTGCCGCCTCAGCCAAATCTCCGAATACCACGTCGAGGTGAGACCCGCAAGAAGACGTGGTCGCCATCCTCGAACTCCAGTGGCCTCCGCCTCCTGTCAGTGTATGACTTCTGTCGGCTCTGTGCTGTCCTCATCCGCTCCTGGATGACCTGGACCTTCTCTGTCGTGGCCTGGACCATCTCCGGTCCCACCAGTGCTGACTCTCCAGGGTCTGTCCAGCACAAAGGAGATCTACAAGTTCGGCCGTACAACGCCTCGTACAGTGCCATCCCGATAGTGGAGTGGTAGCTGTTGTTGTGCGCGAACTCCACTAAGGGTAGGTGGTCCTCCCAGCTACAACCAACGTCGAGGACACATGCGCGGAGCATGTCCTCGAGAGTCTGAATGGTCCTCTCCATCTGACCATCCGTCTGAGGGTGAAAGGCTGTGCTCAGACATAGCTGCATCCCGAACGCCTCCTGTAACCCCTTCCAAAGCCGGGAAGTAAAGCGGGCATCTCGATCGGATACAATAGATGATGGCATGCTATAACGACCCATACTTTACATACATTGTTAATACTTTAAAATTCAAGCACACTTATTACAACATATGACAAAACCACAAAGGACCGTATAGGTATAGTGTCTTTAGAAACTGGGAAACATAAACAACTGGTTCATAAATCTTCTACAGTGTCTCCCATTTATTTCATCATATCTAGGGTCCCTTTTAGCATATTCTACTTAATATCCATCTTCCTGACCTGGGGAAAAGAAAACATAAAAGGGTGAGCTCAAATGCTCAGCAAGGGCAAATAAAGGAAATAAAAATCATATCATATCTTTATCAAAACCTGCAAAAGAGATCATAATATCTTAACATGGAATAAATCATAGAAGTGAAAATGAGATCCCCATAATCATAACATAAAACTTGAAACTTTGTGGCATGCACACATAATCATGGAAATCATTTCTTGTTAGTCATGACTCATTGCCAAGACTATCTTAGTGGACAAAGTCCCTTTCTGAACCGAGTTCACTCCTCGTTTCAGTCCTGTATCACTGAACCGAAATAACCTTCCGTTCCAGCCATGTCTATCTCATGAGATATAAAATCATTACCCAATGCATTGGAGGGGGATATAGGTCCCACCCATCTTATAATGAATCCTTTCTTATGTGTGCCACATAATCATAAAACATACATCATCGCATAACACATATAACAAAAATGGGATTCTTGAAACATCATGACATCATAAATCAATTCATATAAGATAAAGGAATTCATAAACATAATTCCATCACAACATAGTCAATCCAATGTAAAAATATGGATAGAAACAGAACCCTTTATTATCTTAGATGGAAAATAATTTTGATAAAACACTTGAATTGAATTCTTGAGGAAAATATCCTTTCTTCTTCAAAAACATTTTTCCTTTCATAACATGTCATACAACTTTAAAATAAAAGAAGTTGATTAAAAATAAACTTGAAAACTTGTAAAGGAAGCTTCTTTGAAGTAATGTTTTAAAAATCCATTCATTCCGTATAAGTTAAAAAAAACATTCTTCGTACTTTTGTCGGAAAAGTCAAAAAGTACCTCGTACGGAAAAACGACAAAAGATTCCTTTCATATTCTTTACTAAAAACTCACCTAAGGGTAAAATTGGATTTAAACTATTTCAAGTGGATGGAAACAATATTACATATTGAGGGAACATGGATGTGGATGATAAAATACACCCCAGTAAATACTTACGAATAAACAATCTCGGATAAAAATGAGATTGTGATATTTCCCTTACCTTAGGTCCAATTTGCTTTGTTCGTGTCCGAAGCTCCTGTATAATGGTTTACATAATGTTATTGACTTATTCCAGAATCATACATATTGATATGAGATCATATATGGTCATATTATTAACTTCTTGTTAGTAATATTTCATTGTTACTTGTTACTCGGGTCTTTATAACTTTTTGTTCTTATGCGTGTTTTGTCGAATAAATTCTTATTCTTATCTTTAGGTTATAGATAATTCATTTCCAGAATGGTATTAGAGTATTATATACCATATTCATTCATTAAATTCATTTATATAATCATTATGAAATGAAGATCATGTAGAACGAGTCGCATCACATCGTGGAGACGGTATTCCGTACGTACGCACGAGTGATGATATCATTCCTATGATCGTGGAATTGTATTGGAGTATATATATATTATTTCAGTATCAATATTACTTCATAATAATCATATTTAGTTACTCATTACACCATTATAACCATCCTTGTAAGGTGATGGTGGAAAATAGATTACACCACGGCGTGGAGACGGTATTCCGTACGTACGCACGCGCGGTGATTTCATTTTTCCGTAGGATGGATAGAAGGTGAAATAGGGTTGTTTCATATTTATAATAACATATCAGTATGTAAGTAATACTGATGTTATTACTTTATCATGAAACAACTAAAGAAGAAGAAGTTGAAGAAGAAAGAAATTGAAAAGATCGGTAATGGATATTACCTCTTCTTTGGAACGCCTCTTTGAATCCTCCACTTAAGGAACTAAGATTGGTCTTTGGAGAAGACCAGGACCTCTAGGATTATTCTAGGGAAGTGGAGAGGAGAAAATGGAAGGGGTTGGCCGAGCTTGAGTGCTCAATTTGGTGTGAGGAGGAGGGGGAGGAGGTGCCCTTTTATAAGGGAGGAGAGGGGCACCTTAGGAATATCTCAAAATATTATTTTATATTAAAGTCAAAATCGGTTTATAATGGTTCCAAAGGGTCTTATTTCGAAGCTAAAGTGGGGATGGGTCGAAATCCTATCAACCAATAGGATTTAGACAAGTTTAGGGTATTATTTTAACCTTATCAATTAGATTTAACTCTAAGTTAATTAATTTAACTTTTACCGTGTCTTTTTGTTTTCTTTCACTATATGGTTAATACACTTACTATAACATGCAAAACGAACCCCAAATTGTTTATTATTAATATATATATCCTTATCTAAGTCATTTGGCCGAACCTTAGATTTTTAGGAATAAAATAACAATTAATAATATAATATTTGATTTAAAAACTATTTTGTGTCAATTTTGACACTATTTGATATATGATTTTTGTGAAAGTCATAACAGAATTATATGTTCGAACAAAGTTGCTTAAATCAACACTAATATATCATAGTAACCTAGAAAATTAGTGGAATTCATAAAAAGTCTCAAATTAAATTTATTTTGGTGTTTATAACATCAATTATGTCAATATTTCATTAATAAGATAATTACTGCATCATCTTTGTGTCATAAATAAATTAAATTATTTGATGTCTAAAAATTACAAATAAAATACCATCATGTAGGAAATCTTTTTAGCTTTCTAATTAATATTTACAATCGAATTTATCTTATGTATAACCCCATATTAAAAATGATTTACTTATTAAACTTTGATTTTAACTATTTTAACCCTTCTTTAAATAAATTAATAATAAATGTCCTAATCTAATACAAGTGGGCCTAAATGGTCATATTTTATTCCTAAGTTTGTTTTTGGTCGAATTACACTTGTCCAATAGAATTAGGACATGTGTTAGGGTAATATTAATATCATATTTACCCTTAGTTACCCTATTTACTATTAACCGCGGTAAAAAGGTAAAAAGTTACTATTCACCAAAAAATTATTTTCATCTCATTGAACCACATTTTAGTCCTTGATATTAACCGTGTCTCTCGGATTTTCGAAATTCCATTCACAGAAGCGGTAAAATTAAGTTTTATGCAAAATTCAGTTTTTAACCTACCACTTAGTGGTTTCACTATTCATCAAAAATTGAAAGTTTTCAGAAAAATACCAAAATTTCACCCTAGGCTAATTTCGATATTCTGAGTCCAAAAATGAAGTCCATTTTGAAAAATAAAATTTATAAAATTCCAAAAAGTGGTTATTACTATTCATAACGGCTAGTTTTAATAGCATAATGTTGTTTAGTGAAACTCGGTATTGCGTACGACGCAAGCTATCGAGGAAGGTCGCGATTGCGTGTAAAGCAAGCCAAGCAAGTGTTGTATAGAAAAAGATTCCTTTGATGATTTATATAACATAAAAGTCTCGGGTGTTACATTCTACCCCCCTTAAAAAGAATTTCTCCCTCGAAATTCGTCACTTTGCAACAAACAGATGAGGATACTTCTCCCTCATCATATCCTCAAGCTCCCATGTAGCTTCTTCAAGTTGGTGGTTTCTCCATAAAACTTTCACCAAGCGAGTGGTCTTGTTTCGTAGGAATTTTTCGCTACGATCCAGAATCTCTATCGGCTGTTCTTCATAAGAAAGATCTTGCTCCAGCGGTACAACTTCTGAGCTGAGTACATGTGAAGGATCTGGTATGTACTTTCTCAGGAGAGATACGTGGAACACATCGTGAACTTGAGAGAGATTCGGTGGAAACGCCAATCGGTAAGCTACCTTCCCAACACGATCCAGTATTTCAAAAGGACCGATATATCTAGGGCTCAACTTCCCCTTATTTCCAAATCTCATAACCCTCTTCCAGGGAGATATTCGTAAGAACACTTTATCACCCACTTCAAACTCTAGGTCTTTTCTTCGGTTGTCGGCATAACTTTTCTGTCGACTCTCAGCTGCTCTTATGTGTTGTTGAATAGATCTAACCCTTTTTTCCATTTCATCAACGAGATCAGGTCCTAATAGCTTTCTTTCCCCAACTTCATCCCAGCAAGTTGGAGTCCTGCATTTCTTTCCATAGAGAGCTTCATAAGGAGCCATTTGAATACTGGAGTGAAAGCTATTATTATAAGAAAAATCTACCAAAGGTAGGTGTTGATCCCAACCTCCTTTGAAATCCATAGAGCAAGCTCTCAACATATCTTCTAGGGTTTGAATTGTTCTCTCAGACTGACCGTCTGTCTGGGGATGATAAGCAGTGCTGAAACTCAACTCTGTATCCAGAGTATGCTGAAGACTTCGCCAGAACTTCGAGGTAAATCTCGGATCCCGATCAGATATAATATAAAGTGGTACTCCATGCAATCTTACCACTTACTTTACATATATCCTGGCAAGCTGATCTAGAGAGAAATCCTCTCTAATAGCAATGAAGTGTGCAGACTTTGTAAGACGATCAACTATGACCCAGATAGCATTATTGCCTTTGGATGTTTTAGGAAGTCCTGTGACAAAGTCCATAGTGATGTTTTCCCATTTCCATTCGGGTATGGGTAATGGTTGTAACATCCCCTTAGACTTCTGTCTCTCAGCTTTAACTTGTTGACAAACCAAGCATCGAGAGACATATTCAGCAACATCTCTTTTCATGCCATCCCACCAGAAGTACTCTTTCAGGTCCCTATACATCTTCGTGCTTCCAGGATGAATAGAAAATGATGAACTATGAGCCTCATCCAGCAGCTCAATCTTTAATTCGGGGATGGGAGGAACGTAAACACGATTCCTGAACTTTATTATCCCATCACAATCAAGGTTGAATTCAGGAACATTTCTCACCTTCTTTTGTAACTCGACATCTTCTTTCTGTGCCTCTTTAATCTTCACATGTATATATGGTTGAACATTCATTTGAGAAAGATAAGATTTTTCCCCTTCCATTATAATTCCAAGATCCATCCTTTGTAAATCCATAAATATTGGATCTTTTGTGATCCTCATCATGGATAAACTAGCATGGTCTTGTCGACTTAATGCATCTGCCACCTTGTTTTCTTTCCCAGGGTGGTAATGGATTGAGCAGTCATAATCCTTAATCAGCTCCAACCATCTTCTTTGACGCATATTCAACTCCTTTTGTGTGAAAATATACTTTAAACTTTTATGATCAGTATAAATATCACACCTTTCACCATAAAGGTAATGCCTTCAAATCTTTAATGCAAAGAATACCGCAGCCAACTCCAAATCATGTGTTGGGTAATTTTGCTCATGGATTTTCAACTGTCGTGAGGCATAAGCTATCACCATATCATTTTGCATAAGAACACACCCCAATCCCTTCTTGGATGCATCACTGTAGATCACAAACCTTTCTCCACTACAAGGTAGTGTGAGCACAAGTGCACTGGATAACCTTCTTTTCAACTCCTTGAAATTCTCTTCACATTCCTCTGTCCAGACAAACTTAACTCCTTTCCGAGTCAACTTGGTGAGTGGATTAGATAATCGTGAAAAATCTTTTACAAAACGTCGATAATAACCAGCCAAACCAAGAAAACTTCGGATCTCAGTTACTGTAGTTGGTCTTGACCATCTTTCGATAACCTCTGTTTTTGCTGGATCCACAGATATCCCCTCTTTTGAGATTATATGACCCAAAAATGCAACTTTTTGAAGCCAAAATTCACACTTGGTAAATTTGGCATAAAGCTTCTCCTTTCTCAGGGTCTTCAATATAATTCTCAAGTGATCTTCATGCTCTTCCTTGCTCTTTGAATAGACAAGAATATCATCTATAAAGACTACCACAAATTGATCAAGATAGTCTCTAAAGACTCTATTCATTAGATCCATGAAGATAGCATGGGCATTAGTAAGACCAAATGGCATCACTATAAATTCATAGTGTCCATACCTTGTACGGAAAGCAGTCTTTGGTATATCCTCCCTTTTGACCCTTAATTGATGATACCCTGAACGAAGATCAATCTTGGAAAAGTATTGAGCTCCGCGTAGTTGGTCAAATAAGTCATCAATGCGTGGGAGAGGATATTTGTTCTTGATAGTGATCTTGTTAAGTTCTCGATAATCAATGCAGAGTCTCATTGATCCATCTTTCTTCTTAACAAATAGAACAGGTGCTCCCCAAGGTGACGCACTAGGGCGTATGAATCCCTTATCAATATTCTCTTGGAGTTGCTTCTTCAATTCCTGCAACTCAATTGGGGCCATTCTATAAGGTGTCTTTGAAATAGGCCAAGCACCCGGTACGAGTTCTATTGAAAACTCAACTTCACGATTTGGTGGAAGACCCGGCAATTCCTCCGGAAAGACATCACCAAACTCCCTTACAATGGGCATATTCTTAATCGTGAGTTTCTCACCAACCATTTGAGATAAATAACCTTCATTTAGTGGGATCAATACCCATAAGATGGAAGAAATTTCCACTGGAAGGTTATGTTCATCCTTGCATTGGTATACAATCGTAGATTGATCTAGAATATGAAATGTGACTTCCCTTCTTTGGCAATTGATATGAGCTCCATGTATAGAAAGCCAATCCATGCCAAGAATCACATCAAATTCCACTAAAGGAAGGATCACAAGATTTGCAGGAAGCACTTTCCCACAAACTTTGATCGGAGAAGAATTATAAACTTTTGATGCGATTGATGTGCCATTAGGTGTTGTCACAGCTAACTCAACATCTAATTGTTGAGGTAGTACGGTGATACCCTTAGAAAAGTCTTCAGAAATAAAAGAGTGGGTGGATCCAGAATCAAATAAAACATTTGCTACTTTAGAGTGGATGGTAAGTGTACCTTTCACCACATCGTTATCGTACTCCACCTCGCTGATAGAAATTGCATGTGACTTTCCTTTGTCTTTAGCCTTAAGAGTTTGTTGACGTCGACCATCATCATCAACCCTTGGATTTGGGCATTGATTGGCATAATGCCCCATCTCCTTGCACTTGAAACATTGAAGTGTAGCAGGTTCATTCTGTGTATCCCTTCCATTGTTTGCATCATTAGACATCTTCTTCCCATTATCACGGCATTCAAATGCCCGATGACCTTCCTTTCCACATTTAAAACATTTACTTGTCCCTTTAAGACAACTCCCTCCATGTTTCTTTCCACACTTTGAGCATAAGGGAAAGTTCATCTTCTTTTCCGTGTGCTCTTTAGATTTTTCTTTGAATTCCATCTTCCTCTTCTTATCAAACCCATGTGACTGATGGGTTACTCCAATCTCCATCTCGACTTTGAGAGCACATCGAACGATTTCTTCGTAGCTATTGAAGTCCCTTATGGCTAACTCCCTTCGAAGACTTGGTTTTAAGCCACTAAAGAATCGATCGATCTTACTCTCAGGTTGGAAAATAATACCAGAAGCGTACCTTGCAAGTCTGGTAAAATTTGCTTCATAGGTACCAACAGATTCATCATCCCTTTGCTTCAGTTCAAGGAACTCTTTCTCCATCTTTGTTCGGAGAATACGAGGGAAGTACTTATTGAAAAATAAGTTCTTGAACTCGTCCCATTCCATAGACTCAATTTCATCCCTTTGCCTCGTATTCTTAACAAGATTCCACCATTGATCCGCATCTCCTTCCAAACGATACACTGCTAGGATGACTTTATCATGCTCAGAACATTGAAGAACTGAAAATATCTTTTCAGTAGAACTAATCCATTGTTCAGCAACTAATGGATCAGTAGACCCGCTGAAAGATGGTGGACGCTGCCTCATGAAGGATTCAACAGAATGTTGCTCCCTCCTTTGTTCGTTTGGAAATCCTGCATGATTCATAGCTTGAGAAAGTTGTGTGATCATGGCTACAAGATTTTGCATTCCAGCTCCCATATCGTTTGGTTTCTCAGGGGGACAATCATTGCATTGCCCATCGCATTCCGCATTAACACGGTTCCTTCGGGTTCCAGCCATTGACTAAAACCAAGAAGAATAGTGTGAGCAACACTAATTATAATAGGAAACCACATAATTCAAGAATAAAATTTTCATGCATAAGGTCTTATCCTAGGTTATTCAAGGCCATTTCTAAAACACTAAGATTGTGTTCTATGCTTAGACTTATCCTTAGGGTTCTTACTAAGGCTTTCACATCCTAGTTTCCAAATGTTGACTATACCTTTCCTCTGATACCAACTATAACGACCCGTACTTTACATACATTGTTAATACTTTAAAATTGAAGCACACTTATTGCAACATATGACAAAACCACAAAGGACCGTATAGGTATAGTGTCTTTAGAAACTGGGAAACATAAACAACTGGTTCATAAATCTTCTACAGTGTCTCCCATTTATTTCATCATATCTAGGGTCCCTTTTAGCATATTCTACTTAATATCCATCTTCCTGACCTGGGGAAAAGAAAACATAAAAGGGTGAGCTCAAATGCTCAGCAAGGGCAAATAAAGGAAATAAAAATCATATCATATCTTTATCAAAACCTGCAAAAGAGATCATAATATCTTAACATGGAATAAATCATAGAAGTGAAAATGAGATCCCCATAATCATAACATAAAACTTGAAACTTTGTGGCATGCACACATAATCATGGAAATCATTTCTTGTTAGTCATGACTCATTTCCAAGACTATCTTAGTGGACAAAGTCCCTTTCTGAACCGAGTTCACTCCTCGTTTCAGTCCTGTATCACTGAACCGAAATAACCTTCCGTTCCAGCCATGTCTATCTCATGAGATATAAAATCATTACCCAATGCATTGGAGGGAGATATAGGTCCCACCCATCTTATAATGAATCCTTTCTTATGTGTGCCACATAATCATAAAACATACATCATCGCATAACACATATAACAAAAATGGGATTCTTGAAACATCATGACATCATAAATCAATTCATATAAGATAAAGGAATTCATAAACATAATTCCATCACAACATAGTCAAACCAATGTAAAAATATGGATAGAAACAGAACCCTTTATTATCTTAGATGGAAAATAATTTTGATAAAACACTTGAATTGAATTCTTGAGGAAAATATCCTTTCTTCTTCAAAAACATTTTTCCTTTCATAACATGTCATACAACTTTAAAATAAAAGAAGTTGATTAAAAATAAACTTGAAAACTGGTAAAGGAAGCTTCTTTGAAGTAATGTTTTAAAAATCCATTCATGCCGTATAAGTTAAAAAAAACATTCTTCGTACTTTTTTCGGAAAAGTCAAAAAGTACCTCGTACGGAAAAACGACAAAAGATTCCTTTCATATTCTTTACTAAAAACTCACCTAAGGGTAAAATTGGATTTAAACTATTTCAAGTGGATGGAAACAATATTACATATTGAGGGAACATGGATGTGGATGATAAAATACACCCCAGTAAATACTTACGAATAAACAATCTCGGATAAAAATGAGATTGTGATATTTCCCTTACCTTAGGTCCAATTTGCTTTTTTCGTGTCCGAAGCTCCTGTATAATGGTTTAAATAATGTTATTGACTTATTCCAGAATCATACATATTGATATGAGATCATATATGGTCATATTATTAACTTCTTGTTAGTAATATTTCATTGTTACTTGTTACTCGGGTCTTTATAACTTTTTGTTCTTATGCGTGTTTTGTCGAATAAATTCTTATTATTATCTTTAGGTTATAGATAATTCATTTCCAGAATGGTATTAGTGTATTATATACCATATTCATTCATTCAATTCATTTATATAATCATTATGAAATGAAGATCATGTAGAACGAGTCGCATCACATCGTGGAGACGGTATTTCGTACGTACGCACGAGTGATGATATCATTCCTATGATCGTGGAATTGTATTGGAGTATATATATATTATTTCAGTATCAATATTACTTCTTAATAATCATATTTAGTTACTCATTACACCATTATAACCATCCTTGTAAGGTGATGGTGGAAAATAGATTACACCACGGCGTGGAGACGGTATTCCGTACGTACGCACGCGCGGTGATTTCATTTTTTCCGTAGGATGGATAGAAGGTGAAATAGGGTTGTTTCATATTTATAATAACATATCAGTATGTAATTAATACTGATGTTATTACTTTATCATGAAACAACTAAAGAAGAAGAAGTTGAAGAAGAAAGAAATTGAAAAGATCGGTAATGGATATTACCTCTTCTTTGGAACGCCTCTTTGAATCCTCCACTTAAGGAACTAAGATTGGTCTTTGGAGAAGACCAGGACCTCTAGGATTATTCTAGGGAAGTGGAGAGGAGAAAATGGCAGGGGTTGGCCGAGCTTGAGTGCTCAATTTGGTGTGAGGAGGAGGGGGAGGAGGTGCCCTTTTATAAGGGAGGAGAGGGGCACCTTAGGAATATCTCAAAATATTATTTTATATTAAAGTCAAAATCGGTTTATAATGGTTACAAAGGGTCTTATTTAGAAGCTAAAGTGGGTATGGGTCGAAATCCTATCAACCAATAGGATTTAGACAAGTTTAGGGTATTATTTTAACCTTATCAATTAGATTTAACTCTAAGTTAATTAATTTAACTTTTACCGTGTCTTTTTGTTTTCTTTCACTATATGGTTAATACACTTACTATAACATGCCAAACGAACCCCAAATTGTTTATTATTAATATATATATCCTTATCTAAGTCATTTGGCCGAACCTTAGATTTTTAGGAATAAAATAACAATTAATAATATAATATTTGATTTAAAAACTATTTTGTGTCAATTTTGACACTATTTGATATATCATTTTTGTGAAAGTCATAACAGAATTATATGTTCGAACAAAGTTGATTAAATCAACACTAATATATCATAGTAACCTAGAAAATTAGTGGAATTCATAAAAAGTCTCAAATTAAATTTATTTTGGTGTTTATAACATCAATTATGTCAATATTTCATTAATAAGATAATTACTGCATCATCTTTGTGTCATAAATAAATTAAATTATTTGATGTCTAAAAATTACAAATAAAATACCATCATGTAGGAAATCTTTTTAGCTTTCTAATGAATATTTACAATCGAATTTATCCTATGTATAACCCCATATTAAAAATGATTTACTTATTAAACTGTGATTTTAACTATTTTAACCCTTCTTTAAATAAATTAATAATAAATGTCCTAATCTAATACAAGTGGGCCTAAATGGTCATCTTTTATTCCTAAGTTTGTTTTTGGTCGAATTACACTTGTCCAATAGAATTAGGACATGTGTTAGGGTAATATTAATATCATATTTACCCTTAGTTACCCTATTTACTATTAACCGCGGTAAAAAGGTAAAAAGTTACTATTCACCAAAAAATTATTTTCATCTCATTGAACCACATTTTAGTCCTTGATATTAACCGTGTCTCTCGGATTTTCGAAATTCCATTCACAGAAGCGGTAAAATTATGTTTTATGCAAAATTCAGTTTTTAACCTACCACTTAGTGGTTTCACTATTCATCAAAAATTGAAAGTTTTCAGAAAAATACCAAAATTTCACTCTAGGCTAATTTTGATATTCTGAGTCCAAAAATGAAGTCCATTTTGAAAAATAAAATTTATAAAATTCCAAAAAGTGGTTATTACTATTCATAACGGCTAGTTTTAATAGCATAATGTTGTTTAGTGAAACTCGGTATTGCGTACGACGCAAGCTATCGAGGAAGGTCGCGATTGCGTGTAAAGCAAGCCAAGCAAGTGTTGTATAGAAAAAGATTCCTTTGACGATTTATATAACATAAAAGTCTCGGGTGTTCCACACGCCGTGGATCCACACAATCTCTTGAACGTAGAGACGTCCCATGCTCTCCACTAAGCCCTGCTCTCTAATGGGTAAGAAGTGTGCTGACTTGGTGAGTCGGTCAACAATCACCCAGATGGAGTCGTGACCTCTGGAAGTGCGTGGAAGTCCAGTCACGAAGTCCATAGATATGACGTCCCACTTCCACTCCGGAACCTCCAAGGGCTGCACCAAGCCTGCTGGTACCTGATGCTCTGCCTTCACCTGCTGGCAGGTGAGGCATCGAGAAACGTACTCTGCTACTGCCTTCTTCATGCCCGGCCACCAGTGCTGTCGTCTAAGGTCCTGGTACATCTTCTCCACTCCAGGATGTACCGCCAAAGGAGAAGTGTGAAACTCTCTCAGCACTTCCTCTCGCAAAGCGACTGGTACAATGGTACGTCCTCTGAAAAGGATGTCGTGCACTGATCTAAGGGAGAAACCATCAGGTGTCTGTCCCGAGGATATCTGTGCACGCCGTGTCTCTCAGTCAGCGTCCCCACGCTGTGCCTCCCTGACTCGCTGCAGTAGTGGAGGAGTGACTATGAGAGACTGAAGGAAGGCTGCTCCATCTCTATCCACGAAGGATATCTGCAAAGAGGCTAGCTGCAAATATTTCTCCTTTGCCGAAAAGTGAAATCCGGTCTCATCCCCTGGATGAACCACGTTACTTTCCTAATACAGTCAATTCCGTCATGATTAGTTAATTCATGGCATGGATGACGTCGTAAGGCCTCGACGCTACTACTAAGAGATTCAACCGTTACTCTCGCCTCCAAGGGTTGAGTCACACTGTCGGCATCAGTGTGTGGTAACTGGGTCTTCTCCAGTAGATGTATCACAAGTGAGGGTCAAGTCAACAGCTAAAACTGGAACCTCTTAGTAACATCACGAAAGAGGACAGGAACGAAAATATCACAAAGGTATGCGTCTTTTATTATTGCAGCTCATAATACAAGACGCTACAAAAATGCAACAAGGAACCAGAACTACAAAGGATGTATCCACTAGTTCTGCTCCTGTCCATCAGCTCTCAGAGCTCCATGATCGAAGGCCTTGGCTGCCTGAAGGTCTGGTCTGTCTGGACCCCTGAGTCATCCACCGACTGCCTGCTGCAGATGACTCTGCCACGTGCCGCCCTGCGGTGGGTCTCTGTGCTGGTGTAGACTCAGCAAGGTAGCTCTCGATCAGAAGGTCCCGCTCCAGTACTCCTGTCTGAGTCGGTATGATGAGGGAGATCAGCGATGCCCTGATCTCGTGTCTCAAACCCAGCTCGAAGGTCCGGGCCCGAAAGAATGGGTCCTGTACCATGTCGGTCGAGTAGCGTGAGAGATCGGTAAATCTCTCCGAGTACTGAGCGACCGTCATGCTGCCCTGCCGCAGCTGTAGAAGCTCCTGGATACACACCGTACGAAGGGTGGCTGGGACGAACTCTGAGCGGAAGAGGCTTTCAAAGTCCTTACAAAGTAGAGATGCCTAATCGTGCACCTGGAGCATCAAGCTCCACCATCGTCTTGCTGCTGCGTGTAGTAGTCTCGCAGCGAGGATCACCATGAGGTCTGCTGGTGTCCTCACTAGCCTAAACGATCGTACCACTGCCTCCAGCCAGTCCTCTGCTGCCTGGGGACCCGTCTCCCCGCGAAACCTGGGTGGTCGCTGGCGCTGAAACTCGTGCAGTGCGCTGAGGCGACGTGCATCGTCAGTGGCTAGTGCTGGAAGTATCGGGGGCTCGGCGGGTAGTGCTACCGCCGGTGCCATTGCTGACAAAGGGCCCTGCACCGAGGCCTCGTCGCTCGGTGGGCTGTCGTCACGCTCAACTCTCGGAACCCTATCTGGCTGCCGTCGTGGGGCCATCCTGAAAAGGAAACAGGTGCGCCACGGTCAACAGTATACCTGGTGAGCTGACACAAGGAAATCACAAAGAAAACTTTGAAACACACACGCAATCAATGTTTTCGTGCATTAAATCGGAAATCAGAAGTCAGGGTCCTGGTGTACGGATACGTCGGCTGCCGCACCAACACTGGACTCCCTGGACTGATAACCACAATCAATACGCTAAACATTATTGCTTTACATAGAAAAGATCAGAGTTCTCGGTAGAACCGAACTCCTTTGATACCAATTTGTCACGACCCGCCCTCGGGGTCCGTGCCGTGACTACCCCAAGCCCGCCTTCCATAGGCCAGGGGCTGGCGACTAGCACCAAGGCGTAAATCCCGGTAAAAAGGGAAGGCATTGCCTTTGTAAAGTAAACAAACACCACAGAGTAAGAAAGCGGAAAGTAAACACTAAACAAAAGCAGAGTACAACTGAAAGTGCGGAAAATTAAATGGGCCAGTATACAAACCCAAACTGAAAGTAAAGTACAACTCGAAAGGGAAAACAGCAACTGAAAAGTAAAAGCCGCTACACCAAGATGTCCACTGGAAATCCCACCTGAAGGGTGGGTACAGATAGCTCCTCTGCTCCACGGGTCCCGCCGTCCGCTCCGAGCACGTCCCGCCCAGTGGTCCACCTCCGGGTACCGTCCCGCTCTGCAAGCCTCAGCTATGGTCAACGCTGTCCGTCGTCTGCAACCAACACAACGTAGTGCGGGCAAAGCCCGTGCAGGGGTGAGTATAAGCTACTCAGTAGGGACCCCAAGACCCCTGAAGGTCTCTCAAATCCAAAAAGGATAAACCACGAAGAAAGGTACAATCACGAAGTAACAACCGACACTGCTTAGGTATATGCCCATACATATACCTAAGTCATCAATTCAAATACGCTCCAACCTCCGAGCCCAAGTACAACTCAGTCCACACAGGAAAGTATACGTATTCCACACAGGAAAGCAAAACGTAATCCACACAGGATTGCACAACACAATCCACACAGGAAAGCAAAAGGATTCAGCTCACACAGGTATACTTCTTCAAAGGACGATAAAGATGATCTCTGATCCATCTAAGTCGTTGGACCCACGAAGGATCGATAGGTAACTAACCCCCGCAAAAGACCCACACAGGATCGTGCCCACATAGGACCTGTAGGCGCTGGTTCACACAGGACCGCTGAGCGCAAGGACCCACACAGGATCGTGCCCACACAGGACCTGTAGCACTGATCCACGTAGGATCGCTGAGTGCTGTAGTCGTCGTCGTCGAATCCACACAGGATCGGGCCCACACAGGACCTGTAGCACTGATCCACGTAGGATCGCTGATTGTTGTAGTCATCGTTGAATCCACACAGGATCTCTGTACTGTCTTCGTCGCAGTCACGGTAGCAGTAGTAGCAGTAGTAGTCACAGTAACAGTCGCAGCCAGCACTAGGGTTCCTGCACACAGCAAGCTCGTTCGGAGGGTCCGCTCCACGAGCCGAGAGGCTGATACATCAACTGTCACAAGGTCCAGAGTTGATGTATCCAAATGTTCCGTATCGCCAACAGGAACTCAACGCAATGGACGGCGCGTCGACCGGATGCCCGGTCTGAGAGTTATTGGCATTTTCGTCCCCGGGGCCCGGTTGGTTTTTAAGGCAAAACCAACCCGACCGTACTCCACCTGCGTCCAAGCCTCGGGAGGAGTATGCCAAAAGATTCGTCTCACTAAGAGGAACACAACACGGCTGACGACACGTCAATCGGACGCCCGTAGCTCAAGATATGAGCGTTTCCGCTCCGAAGGCCCGGTTGGTTTCGTGAACGAACCAACCCGGCCGAACTCAAAGTATTCCGAAACCTTGAGTACGATATACCGAAACGACCGTCTAAATCCAAGGATCGCGTTGCCGCAGACGGTTCGTCGATCGGAGGTCCGAGGCTCAAGATATGACCAAAAGACCGAAACTGATACGAAACGGGGGGTCCGGGTCCGGGCCGACCCGGCCCGACCCCCCCTGGGCGGCCCGAACCGGGCGACCCGAACCGGGTCGGCCCGAACCGGGGGACC
Organism: Viscum album; assembly: GCA_963277665.1. Taxonomy (NCBI): domain Eukaryota; kingdom Viridiplantae; phylum Streptophyta; class Magnoliopsida; order Santalales; family Viscaceae; genus Viscum; species Viscum album. The sequence goes on along the minus strand of OY728147.1, from coordinate 1,023,922,610 downwards.
CGGCCCGGCCTGCGGCGGACCAGCGCGGCGGTGCGGACCGGCGCGACTGGTGCCGCTGGGTCACGCGCGGGAGGGGCTAAGCCCCCCTCTTTCCAGAAGGGCGGCGCGGCTTTTTAGTCGCGCCCCTTTTTTTTAAACGGCCCCCACCGCACGTGGGGGATGACTCAAAGGGAAACCGGGGGTTTCAATCCCCCGGATTTACTGGATCACGGCCGGCTTTAAGCCGGCCGTTTTCATTACACGTGGGACCTGCGGGTCCCGCTTCTCTTGGAAGACGGCGGCCGGTACGGCCGGCCGCCTTCCAAAGCTATGCCGCGGCCTGATGGCGGCGGCTCTCCTAGACGCCGGCGGCCGGCGAAGCCGGCCGCCCCTGGTTTCTCCGCCGCGGCCGAAGTGCCGCGACTCCTCCTAATCTCCGGCGCCGGCAAGGCCGACGCCGCCGGCTGCTCCGCCGCGGCCGTAGGGCCGCGGACTCCCAGATCGCCGGCGGCCGGTGAGGCCGGCCGCCTCTTGGTGCTCCGCCGTGGCCATCCGGACGCGGTTCTTCTTTTTCCGCCGGTGGCTGGTTTTCCGGCCACCACTTCTTGCTCGGTCCTTGTAAGATTTGCGCAGCGTAACGACGTCGCGCTCCACCGCCGCGGCCCGACTCCGGCCGCGGTCTCATCCGATCTCAAAGGCGCGGCATTATAGCGTCGCGGTTCTTCGTCGTGACCCAAACCGGCCTTAAATAATTCATTTCGCGCGGTACAATGGTACCGCATTACCCCGCTTCAAACCACAATAAAACTAAACCACGATGGGAGGAGGATCAGCCGTGTTTGTGCGGTCCGGCCTCCTCCCGTTAGTTTGTTATCAATTGGCATATAAATTCTTGAGTAATGTCAAATAAAATGTAAACAACGAACTCAAGAATCCCCTACCTCGATAGTCGCACGTTGACGTAGTCATGGAATATCGGTGTCGATTCCTTTGACGTCAGAGGAAAAGTCGTTGTCGATGGCGTTCGTCGCGGAAAACCGTCGCGGAAGAGATGATGCGGAAGAAGAACGTCACGTCACGGATATGGCGTCGCGGAAGAACTGTGTTCTTCGGCGAAGAAGTTCTTCATTGAAGAACTGTAACACCCCAAGCTTCTACGGTACGTTTCCCTTCGAATAATGCGATAGCGTGTGTTGTACGCAACCTCGTGTTCTAACACACACCACAACTAATTAAACTAGCCGTTGTGAATAGTAATACCTACTTTTTGAAATCATATATATTCTATATTTCAAAATGGACTTCATTTTTGGATTCGGAATATCAAAATTAGCCTAGGGTCAAATTTTGGTACATTTCGGATAACTTTCATATTTTGATGAATAGTGAAAATTTCTAAATTTTAATTAAAAACAACTTTTTTAATCAAAATAATTAATAGTGATAAATTATGAATTTGAGTGGTTTTAAAGTATATTTAGAATATATTTTTACCATTTAATATAATTTTGGTCATTGGACATAATTTTACAATTAAACCGAACATAAACAAGTGTCAATCTTTTGATAGTTATTATCTCTTAAAAACACGCTTTTTGTTTTGACAGCGGGAATTAATTTTAAATTAATTTCTGCCACTTCTGTGTTATGAATTTAGGAAAATGGATTCCATATTTGGAATCAGGATGTTCAAATTGTGTAAATAGGTAACTTTTATTTTTAGACATTTTGAATAGTTACTGTGGTAAATATTTTATTTACCATGGTTAAAGGGTAAATCCGGTAAATACGGGTTAAAAAAATAATATTATAATAATAAAAAATTACCCTAAAACGTGTCCTAACCTTATTGGTGGACACATACCCGACCATGGGCATCCTTTGGTCAATTTGGGGACCCCTTGGAGCCACTTGTATGTGGTAGGGACACTTTATATTAATAAAGTTAAAATAAAAATAAAAATGGCATAAGCTTACATCTTTTAGAAGAACAATTTTTACATAGGGTTATACATGTTGGATTTTCGATTATAAATATTCATTAGAAAGATAAAAAGATTTCCTACATAATGATATTTTATTTAAAATTTTTAGACATTATATAATTTATTTTATTTATGACACAATGATGATGCAGTAATTACTAAAATAGTGAAAAATAAAAATAATTGATCTTATAAATACCCAAATAATTATAATATGAAACTTTTAATGAATTAAACTAATTTTCTATGATAATATGATATATTAGGATTGATTTAATTGACTTTTTTCGAAGTAATCAATCTGTTAGGAGTTTCACAAAAATCAACTATTGAATAGTGTCAAAATTGACATAAAAGAGTTCTTAAAACAAATATTATATTATTAATTGATATTAAATTCCTAAAAATCTAAGGTTCGGCCAAGAGACTTATATTATGATAGGTTCCTCATTAATGGACCACTTGGGGGGCGCTTGGATGTATATAGTAAGTTTATTAATCATATTATATAAAAATACAAAGAGACATTGTAAAAGTGAAACTAATTAACTTAGAGTTAATACTTAAAGATAAGGTTAATATAAGTACCCAAACCTATCTAAATTCTATTGGATGAGTTGTTTTCGACCTATCCACACCTCATCCTTTGAATAGTCAACTTTGGAGCCTTTGTAAACCGAATATGAATTTATTATAAATTAATATTTCTAACTTTTCCAAAGGTGCCCCTCACCCCTCTTATAAAAGGGCACTCCTCCTTCTCATTTCTTCACACCTTCAAAGCCTTTTGGTTCGGCCAAACTCTGCCCAAATAATCTCCCAACATCCCTCACTACAACCTAGAGGCCTTAGTTTGATCAGAAAGCCAACCTAAGGAGCCCTTTTGATCAAATCAAAAGGAAGAACCCGAAGAAGAGGTAATGATTTCACCACCCTTTTCTAAGTTCATTTCTTCTTCCACTTCTTCTTCCTTTGTTCTTACCATTCTGAAATAATAACTCCAGTATCTCATATATACTGTGATGTTATTATAAATATGGTACAATCATATTCAGTATTCTATCCACCCTTTGAATAACATGTCACCATACGTGCGTACGTACGGCTTACCGTCTCCACGTCGTGGTGTAATTGTTATTCAATATAATATTATTTGGATGGGTATAATAATGATGTGTAACTCATGTAAATAATAAATATAACATGTTAATGATTCTGTATATATGATTTTAATATCAAAAGAATGATATTGTCGCTCGTGCGTACGTACGGACTACCGTCTCCACGAACGCGATGAGATTCATTCTCCATCGTATCCATTCAAGTATAATTATCATTTGATGATTTAAAAATGATGTTTAAGGACTTGATATCATTCTGGATATGAATAATATACAACCTATCCTTTACAAAAATGTCTTACGTAACAAAACATATAAAAGAAAACAAGTAAGTTAACTCCCGAAACGACGATAATTCTAAGATATTATTAACAAATCAATGTTAAAAGATCATATATGATATCATATTAATATATATGATTCTTGTATAATTTAATAACAACTATTTCACCATTATACAGGAGGTTAACCTACCCCAACCAAGGAAAAGTACAAGGTAAGGGTTATTTCACAATCTCTTCATTATCCGAGGTTGTTTATATGTAATAATCTACTGGGATCTCTTTATCATCCACATCCATGTTTCTTAAAAATGTATTTCAAAAATTTTTTACTATTTACAAGAATATGGGTTAAAGTCATTTATACCTTTTTTTGACTTTTTATAAGAGGTTTATAAAGGAATCTTTCCGTCGTTTTCAAAACAAGGTCCTTTTTAACCTTTTTGACAGAATTGAGGTAAGAATGTTTTTTTTAACTTATACGGCGGGTGCGGTTATTTTACGCAGTTATAAAATCTTCAAAGCTTTCCTTACAAGCTTATAAGAATATTTTCAAAGAAAATGTTTTATTTTATATGGATCTTAAATGATTTCAAAATAAAAGGAGATATTTCTTTAAAAAGAATTTTGATTTCATCTATGTCAACATCCTTTGATGGATTTTAAGATTATTTGAAGTTGATTTATTATGATACAAAACTTCTATATTGTATTGAAGGTTTTGTGATATGTTTGACTGTGGATGTGCTATTTTTATACCATTCATAGTTTATGGTGAAATTATTGACATTTCGTATGCTAGTTTTAATACGAATGTTTATGTTATGTTTAAACATTTTCATATGGGAATGCATTGGACTTAATAAGTGACGGGTGGAGCCCGCTATAGCTCCTCGATGCATCGGTAGGTCTCATGAGACAAACTAGTGTCTTGGCACAAGGCCTTGACAAAATCTTATTTGTAGTCTTGGCACGAGGCCTTGGCTATGTGGTTATGATAGTCTGGCATTATGCATTCCAACATTATGAAAGTGGTTATTTATTTTTGCATGTGATTATTCGATTAGTGGAATATCCATGTGAATAAGTAAATGGCATTATTTCATTTTATTTATGCCATACCATGTTGAAAGTTCATGTTTAAAAGGATTTTGTTTTAGTTATACATTGCCTTAAATGTTTATTCTTATTGATGAAAGTTTCCGCTATATTGTTATCCTTACTGGGCATTTGAGCTCACCCCTTTTCTATGTTTTATTTTTCCCAGGAAGTGAAGATGTAAGTTATGAATGACCTGCAGGGATATTATGAGGGGATTGTAGTGTGGACTGTGGAAACATTATGTTGTTGTAGTAGTTTTTGATTTTATGATGTAATGTAAAACTTATGAATATATCTAGTGTTTCCAAGGCTACTAAACCAATCGGTCTTTCGAGATTTGATCTTTCTTGTGATCATGCCAATGTTATGTAATTAATGCACCGACTCTGGGTAGCTGGGGTCGGGGCGTTACAGTTGGTATCAGAGGAAGTTTAGTACAAACCTTGGAAGCTAGATTTAGATAAACTCTGATTAGAGCACGTAGACCTAAGATGAACTTTGAGGATTAGTATAGAAGAACTTCCTAGAATTTTGGTATTGTAGAGACTTTGTGAGTTTTGCGAGCAATACATCCCTGTCTGGATACGAGCAGGTAGAGGCGGCTCTGGCACAGATGTACCTAGGGGTAAAACCCGAAAACACCGCTTTGAGCTAGACTCGAACGGGAACTGGTGCACGACAACGGGCCTTGCTGCACTCTTGGTTACGACACTCCCGGGGGATATGCTTAGGATAACTCTCACTTTCTTTACAAATCATTATGAAGGGTTTATGAGTATATACTTCCTCAAAGAAAACATATTTATGATTATGGATTATATCCATAGATAGTTCAATTTATGTTAAGTGTTTTATAAGTATGGGATTATGTATTTTGATTCATAAACTGATCTAGTTTATGCCATTGTTTAGAAATGGCGCCTAGTGGAAGAAATGGAAACCGTATCAATGCACGCACTCCATGTAGGGATTGCCCTCCTGCTCAAGATAATTATAGTGGGGCTGGTGATGCAACTGGTGCTGATCAGCTAATCACCGTACTGGGACAACTTACTCAGGTTATGAATAATAACCTTACCCGTATGGAGCACCCTGATCCGCAGCGTGGAGGATCAATGTTAGATCGATTCATGAGACAACAACCACCAACGTTCAATGGAAGTACAAATCCCTTAGTAGCTGAGCAATGGATATTTTCCCTAGAGAAAATATTTCAGGCTTTGGGGAGTAGTGAAAGGGAAAAAGTTACCATGGCAGTTTACCGCCTCACTGGAGATGCTGATCAATGGTGGTCATTGATTCAAAACATGAAGGAAGATGATGAAGTATCAAACATGGAATGGAGGGAGTTCAAAGATCTGTTTTTAGAAAAATACTTTCCTCGCGACCATCGAGCAGATATGGAAAGGCAATTTCTGAGTCTGAGACAAAAGGAGGATGATAATGTCACAAAGTATGAGGCTAACTTTACAAGGTTAGCGAGGTACGCTGGTGATTATATTCGCAACCCAAGAAGTAAGATTGATCGTTTCTTTGATGGGTTAAAAACATTTCTCCGTCGAGCATTAGTCTCACAATCCTTTTCATCGTACGAAGACATTGTCTCATGTGCTATCAAGACCGAAAAGGAATTCTCTAAGTCTTATGACTTTAAAGCAAAGCAAGAGAAGAAGAGACCTGCTGATCAATCTGGGAATGGAAATAAGGGGAAGAAGGGAAAGGTTGAATATCCATCTTGTGGTAAGTGCGGGAAGAAACACCCCGGTGCTTGCCTGAAGGGAATGGGAGTCTGTTACAAGTGTGGTGAAAAAGGCCACCAAGCTCATGATTGCAAGGGGAAGAAGGAAGCTACCAACGTTCAGTGCTACAATTGCAGGGAGATGGGGCATTATGCAAATGCATGTCCTAAGCGTCAGGAGAACTTACCTCAGAAAAGGCCAAGGGATCAAGGCCAGGCTTATGCTATCACTACTGCTGAGGTAGAAACTCCGAAAGACGTGGTGGCAGGTAATTTAATGGTTTCCTCAAGTTTACCAAATGCATTATTTGATTCTGGATCATCGCATTGTTTCATATCTTCCCAGTTTGCTAAGAAAATTAGATATTTCCAATTTGATTTAATAAGGGAGTTGTCAGTTAAAACTCCTAAGGGAAGTATCGTTGCAACAAAGTTTTGTGAATCAGTCCCCATTAGAGCACATAAATTTTCTTTATCTGCTGATTTCATCGTCATACCTATGATTGAGTTTGATATAATCCTCGGTATGGACTGGCTTTCGGACTATGATGTGAAGATTTATTGTAAGAAGAAAGAGGTTATGATTCTTGATGATAATGATAAGGAACACCTTATTTTTAGAGCAGAATCGTCACCACCTAATTCTTATTTAGACCCACCCCCAGTAGCTCAACTTAATTCAATTATTGGGGAGGAAGAGAATGAAATAACTGTCGGTGAGGAAAGGAATGTTCAAATAGAGGATGTACCTGTTGTGAAAGAATTTGTAGATGTATTTCCGGAAGATTTACCTGGACATCCTCCAGAACGAGAAGTTGAGTTTTCTATTGATTTGATTCCTGGATCAAGGCCTATATCGAAGACCCCTTATAGAATGACCACTGTAGAGTTAGTCGAACTAAAGAAACAACTAGAGGAATTGAGTAATAAGGGATTTATTCGCCCTAGTGTTTCTCCATGGGGAGCCCCTGTTCTTTTTGTTAAAAAGAAAGATGGATCCATGAGGTTATGTATCGATTACAGGGAGATCAATGCTATAACGATAAAGAACAAGTATCCCCTACCTCGTATTGATGATTTATTTGACCAACTGCATGGAGCTCAATACTTTTCAAAGATTGACCTTCGATCTGGATACCATCAGTTGTGTGTAAAGAAGGAAGACATTCCGAAGACAGCATTTCGAACCAGGTACGGGCATTACGAGTTTACTGTAATGCCGTTTGGATTGACTAATGCACCCTCTGTATTCATGGATCTGATGAATAGAGTTTTCAAGGAGTATCTCGATGAATTTGTAGTGGTATTTATTGATGATATCTTGGTATACTCCAAAACCTACGAAGATCATGAAAATCACTTGCGCATTATCTTGAAGACTCTGAGGAGGCATGAATTATATGGGAAGTTTAGCAAGTGTGAATTCTGGCTTCAGGAGATTTCTTTTCTTGGCCATATTGTCTCTAAGGATGGAATCTCTGTTGATCCTTCTAAGACCAAGGCAATCCAAGAATGGCCAGCACCTACGAGTATAACTGAGGTACGTAGTTTTATTGGCTTGGCAGGTTATTATCGACGTTTCGTCCAGAATTTTGCCCGATTGGCTAACCCATTAACGAAGCTCACACGTAAAGGGGTTAAATTTGTTTGGACAAAAGAGTGTGAAGAATGTTTCGAAGAACTGAAGAGAAGATTAGTCAATGCTCCTATATTGACTCTACCATCGGGGAATGATGGGTTCGTTATTTATAGTGATGCATCAAAGAAAGGACTTGGCTGTGTCCTTATGCAGAATGATAGAGTTATTGCCTATGCATCACGACAGTTGAAAATTCATGAACAAAACTATCCTACTCATGATCTTGAGTTAGCAGCTGTGATCTTTTCTTTGATGATATGGAGGCACTACCTCTATGGTGAAAAATGTGAGATTTATACTGATCACAAGAGTTTGAAGTATATTTTCTCACAAAAAGAACTCAACATGAGGCAAAGGAGATGGCTTGAATTACTCAAGGATTATGATTGTACGATACACTACCACCCGGGGAAGGCAAACAAGGTGGCAGATGCTTTGAGTAGAAAAGACCATGGAGTTTTGAACAATATGAGAATTGAAAGGGATCCAATTTTCATGGATCTAGTGAAAATGGACATGGGAATAACCAGGGAAGGTGAAACATCAATGCTTTTTCAAATGGTTGCCAAACCATCTTTACTAGAAAGGATTAAGAGTTCTCAGACCGATGATGACGAATTCCAAAAGAAGATTAAAGCTGTGAATGATGGGAGATTGAGAGACTTTGTGTATGAAGATGGAATTTTGAAATTCGGGAAGAGACTTTGTGTTCCCAATATACCTGATCTAAAAAGGGAATTGCTGGATGATGCTCATAGTTCCAATTTCTCTATACACCCTGGGAGCACCAATATGTATAGAGATTTGAAGGAACATTTTTGGTGGGACAACATGAAGAGGGAGATTGCTGATTTTGTGTCAAGGTGTATGGTTTGTCAACAAGTGAAAGCTGGAAGGCAACAGCCTGGAGGAGTCATGCAACCTCTTCCCATACCGGAGTGGAAATGGGACAATATTACGATGGACTTTGTCATGGGGCTACCAAAGACTCCTAGAAGGAACGATGCAATATGGGTTATTGTTGATCGTCTTACCAAGTCAGCACATTTTCTTGCTATAAGAGAAGATCTACCCCTGGAACGTCTAGCAAGACTATACATTAATGAAGTTGTGAGACTTCATGGAGTTCCCCTATTGATTGTTTCTGATCGTGATCCCCGTTTTACTTCAAGATTTTGGAAAAGTCTTCAGAAATCCCTGGATACTGAACTTCATTTGAGCACTGCTTACCACCCTCAGACAGACGGACAATCAGAACGGACTATTCAGACCTTAGAAGACATGTTGAGATCTTGCTCACTTGATTTTCAGGGTATGTGGGATCAATATTTACCTCTGGTAGAATTTTCCTATAACAATAGCTTCCATTCGAGTATACAAATGGCACCATATGAAGCGTTATACGGAAAGAGATGTCGTACACCAACCTGTTGGGATGACGTTGGTGAAAGAAAACTTGTAGGCCCAGAACTGGTGGAGGAAACGGTGGAAAAGGTGAAGGTAATCCAAAATCACATCAAAGCAGCTCAAAGTAGGCAGAAGAGCTATGCCGATAATCGAAGGAAGGATTTGGAATTTCAAGTCGGTGATCATGTTTTCCTAAAGGTATCTCCGTGGAAGGGAGTCATACGTTTTGGTAAGAAAGGTAAATTGAGTCCCAGGTACATCGGACCTTTCGAAATTCTAGAACGAATTGGGGCTGTAGCTTACCGATTGGCAATGCCGCCAAGTCTCTCCAAAGTTCACGATGTGTTCCACGTATCTCTGTTGAGAAAATACATGCCTGACCCAACGCATGTACTCACCTATGAGGAATTAGAACTGGAACCCGATCTGTCTTATTGCGAAGAGCCCGTCAGGATTCTTGATACGAGAGAACAAGTACTGAGAAACCGGACGACGCGTCTGGTAAAAGTTTTGTGGAGAAATCATAAAATGGAAGAGGCAACGTGGGAACCCGAGGAACTTATGATGAAGAACCACCCGAGTCTTTTTATGCAGTAATACCCTAGAAATTGCGAGGACGCAATTATTTGAAGGAGGGGAGAATGTAACACCCCAAGCTTCTACGGTACGTTTCCCTTCGAATAATGCGATAGCGTGTGTTGTACGCAACCTCGAGTTCTAACACACACCACAACTAATTAAACTAGCCGTTGTGAATAGTAATACCTACTTTTTGAAATCATATATATTATATATTTCAAAATGGACTTCATTTTTGGATTCGGAATATCAAAATTAGCCTAGGGTGAAATTTTGGTACATTTCGGATAACTTTCATATTTTGATGAATAGTGAAAATTTCTAAATTTTAATTTAAAACAACTTTTTTAATCAAAATAATTAATAGTGATAAATTATGAATTTGAGTGGTTTTAAAGTATATTTAGAATATATTTTTACCATTTAATATAATTTTGGTCATTGGACATAATTTTACAATTAAACCGAACATAAACAAGTGTCAATCTTTTGATAGTTATTATCTCTTAAAAACACGCTTTTTGTTTTGACAGCGGGAATTAATTTTAAATTAATTTCTGCCACTTCTGTGTTTTGAATTTAGGAAAATGGATTCCATATTTGGAATCAGGATGTTCAAATTGTATAAATAGGTAACTTTTATTTTTAGACATTTTGAATAGTTACTGTGGTAAATATTTTATTTACCATGGTTAAAGGGTAAATCCGGTAAATAAGGGTTAAAAAAATTATATTATAATAATACAAAATTACCCTAAAACGTGTCCTAACCTTATTGGTGGACACATACCCGACCATGGGCATCCTTTGGTCAATTTGGGGACCCCTTGGAGCCACTTGTATGTGGTAGGGACACTTTATATTAATAAAGTTAAAATAAAAATAAAAATGGCATAAGCTTACATCTTTTAGAAGAACAATTTTTAAATAGGGTTATACATGTTGGATTTTCGATTATAAATATTCATTAGAAAGCTAAAACGATTTCCTACATAATGATATTTTATTTATAATTTTTAGACATTATATAATTTATTTTATTTATGACACAATGATGATGCAGTAATTACTAAAATAGTGAAAAATAAAAATAATTGATCTTATAAATACCCAAATAATTATAATATGAAACTTTTAATGAATTAAACTAATTTTCTATGATAATATGATATATTAGGATTGATGTAATTGACTTTGTTCGAAGTAATCAATCTGTTAGGAGTTTCACAAAAATCAACTATTGAATAGTGTCAAAATTGACATAAAAGAGTTCTTAAAACAAATATTATATTATTAATTGATATTAAATTCCTAAAAATCTAAGGTTCGGCCAAGAGACTTATATTATGATAGGTTCCTCATTAATGGACCACTTGGGGGGAGCTTGGATGTATATAGTAAGTTTATTAATCATATTATATAAAAATACAAAGAGACATTGTAAAAGTGAAACTAATTAACTTAGAGTTAATACTTAAAGATAAGGTTAATATAAGTACCCAAACCTGTCTAAATTCTATTGGATGAGTTGTTTTCGACCTATCCACACCTCATCCTTTGAATAGTCAACTTTGGAGCCTTTGTAAACCGAATATGAATTTATTATAAATTAATATTTCTAACTTTTCCAAAGGTGCCCCTCACCCCTCTTATAAAAGGGCACTCCTCCTTCTCATTTCTTCACACCTTCAAAGCCTTTTGGTTCGGCCAAACTCTGCCCAAATAATCTCCCAACATCCCTCACTACAACCTAGAGGCCTTAGTTTGATCAGAAAGCCAACCTAAGGAGCCCTTTTGATCAAATCAAAAGGAAGAACCCGAAGAAGAGGTAATGATTTCACCACCCTTTTCTAAGTTCATTTCTTCTTCCACTTCTTCTTCCTTTGTTCTTACCATTCTGAAATAATAACTCCAGTATCTCACATATACTGTGATGTTATTATAAATATGGTACAATCATATTCAGTATTCTATCCACCCTTTGAATAACATGTCACCATACGTGCGTACGTACGGCTTACCGTCTCCACGTCGTGGTGTAATTGTTATTCAATATAATATTATTTGGATGGGTATAATAATGATGTGTAACTCATGTAAATAATAAATATAACATGTTAATGATTCTGTATATATGATTTTAATATCAAAAGAATGATATTGTCGCTCGTGCGTACGTACGGACTACCGTCTCCACGAACGCGATGAGATTCATTCTCCATCGTATCCATTCAAGTATAATTATCATTTGATGATTTAAAAATGATGTTTAAGGACTTGATATCATTCTGGATATGAATAATATACAACCTATCCTTTACAAAAATGTCTTACGTAACAAAACATATAAAAGAAAACAAGTAAGTTAACTCCCGAAACGACGATAATTCTAAGATATTATTAACAAATCAATGTTAAAAGATCATATATGATATCATATTAATATATATGATTCTTGTATAATTTAATAACAACTATTTCACCATTATACAGGAGGTTAACCTACCCCAACCAAGGAAAAGTACAAGGTAAGGGTTATTTCACAATCTCTTCATTATCCGAGGTTGTTTATATGTAATAATCTACTGGGATCTCTTTATCATCCACATCCATGTTTCTTAAAAATGTATTTCAAAACATTTTTACTATTTACAAGAATATGGGTTAAAGTCATTTATACCTTTTTTTGACTTTTTATAAGAGGTTTATAAAGGAATCTTTCCGTCGTTTTCAAAACAAGGTCCTTTTTAACCTTTTCGACAGAATTGAGGTAAGAATGTTTTTTTTAACTTATACGGCGGGTGCGGTTATTTTACGCAGTTATAAAATCTTCAAAGCTTTCCTTACAAGCTTATAAGAATATTTTCAAAGAAAATGTTTTATTTTATATGGATCTTAAATGATTTCAAAATAAAAGGAGATATTTCTTTAAAAAGAATTTTGATTTCATCTATGTCAACATCCTTTGATGGATTTTAAGATTATTTGAAGTTGATTTATTATGATACAAAACTTCTATATTGTATTGAAGGTTTTGTGATATGTTTGACTGTGGATGTGCTATTTTTATACCATTCATAGTTTATGGTGAAATTATTGACATTTCGTATGCTAGTTTTAATACGAATGTTTATGTTATGTTTAAACCTTTTCATATGGGAATGCATTGGACTTAATAAGTGACGGGTGGAGCCCGCTATAGCTCCTCGATGCATCGGTAGGTCTCATGAGACAAACTAGTGTCTTGGGACAAGGCCTTGACAAAATCTTATTTGTAGTCTTGGCACGAGGCCTTGGCTATGTGGTTATGATAGTCTGGCATTATGCATTCCAACATTATGAAAGTGGTTATTTATTTTTGCATGTGATTATTCGATTAGTGGAATATCCATGTGAATAAGTAAATGGCATTATTTCATTTTATTTATGCCATACCATGTTGAAAGTTCATGTTTTAAAGGCTTTTGTTTTAGTTATACATTGCCTTAAATGTTTATTCTTATTGATGAAAGTTTCCGCTATATTGTTATCCTTACTGGGCATTTGAGCTCACCCCTTTTCTATGTTTTATTTTTCCCAGGAAGTGAAGATGTAAGTTATGAATGACCTGTAGGGATATTATGAGGGGATTGTAGTGTGGACTGTGGAAACATTATGTTGTTGTAGTAGTTTTTGATTTTATGATGTAATGTAAAACTTATGAATATATCTAGTGTTTCCAAGGCTACTAAACCAATCGGTCTTTCGAGATTTGATCTTTCTTGTGATCATGCCAATGTTATGTAATTAATGCACCGACTCTGGGTAGCTGGGGTCGGGGCGTTACAAGAACGGCGTTCTTCGTGTTCTTCGTCGAGGTTGAAGAAGATGAAGAAACAAGAAGAACCTTCCCAACACTCTCAAGGAGACTAAAACTATAAAATAAGACTCTATCTTATTTTATTAACACAACAACACACTAGAATTTCAAGAGTTTGAAATTCAAAACACACACACAACTCACCTTATTTAAGTCTAAAGTTATAAATTAAGATATCATAAATTATGAGGGAGTTGAGGGGTTTTAGAGGATATGAAGAGGTGGGGTTCGTGTGGGCCCCACCACCCTCATAACCTCCCAAGGGAGGTTGGGTGGTTACCAAACTTCCAACAAGAGATAACACTTAGAGTAAAATAATAAAAATTGTAGTGTAATTACAAAGTAACATCCACAATTTTTATTATCAACACTCGCATGAACGCAACTCCAGAACAGGAGTTCCTAAGCGTTTACCGGCGCTACGGTTCCATCGGTGCCCTCGGAATTCGATTCCGGGCACCGGTTCAAAAGTTAGAAAATCCCGCTCGTTCGTTCACTGAACGTACCCGAGCCAAACTTCGGAAATTGATTCCGGGCACACCGGGCCTCGGAATCAGGTGCCGTCAGAAACCGCACTCTTGTAAAATTCCAAAGAAAATTAAGAAAAAATTTCCCTTGAATTTTACGGGTCTTTACATTGACAAGGAGGATTAGTCACTTTAAAGAGGTTATGCACTCTTACCATTATTTTAACAAGGTTAATCCATAATTTAATGGGTTTATATAAAATGAAATCTGAGAATGAAAAATATATTTATCTAGAATGATATTACCTTTAATTAAATAATTTTTTTTATAAAGGATCTTTATTATCTAAATAAGTGATTTACCCCAAAAGGGGAATTAATTTATGTATTAGTGGAGACTCTTGTATATATCAACAAATTTGGTTTTTTTAATAAATTTATTTATATTGGTTATTCAATTAATATTTTTTCATTTAATTATATAATGATAAATTATTTCATTTATTATTATTTTTGTAATTCCGGACATTGGTGAAAATGTTGAATTTTGGGAATTATTTTTTTAATATTTTCATTTAAGGAGTTGGTGTTCAAAAAATGATATTCTCATGTCCTATATAGTAATTCATGCACATTTTGAGTGTGTAAAAAAAGTATATATTGATAAATTTTTAAAAATCATTATACATCTTCCATGGTAAAGAAGAAAAATAAAGACTTTAAGTTTTCATAAAAAATAGCCAGTATGACTGGGAATGAAATGTTATGCCTCAATATTTATCAAGGTAATGTGAATGGTTCGGTGTTGACATGTGAATGTGGTATGAGTTTTTTTAGATAATAACTCAGTGAATGATGCTTTGATTATAGTCTTGTGAGTGATTAATTATACTGATGTTCTTGCCATCTAGAATTAAAATTATATGATTGGATTATCCACTATATTTCCTTATCATAAATTATTTTTTATGATAAGAGGAGTTTACAGGGGGATATATTGAAAAGGGGAATTTTTTTGATTTTTATTAAACGTGGTGTCTCAATGAAAATTTTGAAAAATGGGGAGGTTTCTAAAATATTTTTTTATGATAAATGAATATTATAAAATGGAATTGAAATCAATGTTTGATTATAATATTCTTTATAATTTATATGTTTTTAAAATGTATATATGAAATAATGCGATTCATGTATTCAAAATGATTTTTTTATAAATTAATGTCCAATATTTTATATTTATCATTAATTATAAATATTTTTTTTTCTCATCACATATATATTTATTACAGTCCTTTGGGAAATCCTATTAAGTATTTAATAATACCATATAAATTTATATAATTCTGTAGTTATTATTAATTTATTGGTCCTAGATTATGGAAATGTATGATTTTATAATTCATTAATTGATAGTTTTGGATATCTTTCTTAGATATAGATGGGGGATTTTGGTTGTGTTATTGATCCATGTTTATTTTTTGTCTCAATAGAGTCTTGGATTTATTTTTGGTTATTATATAACACATCAATTTTTTTTTCAATTATTAATGTTTTATTTTTTAAATAGTTCTAAATCTAAGGAAATTGTTTATTATATTTGGGATTATAATAGTGGGGGAAAATAATTTTCAAAGTGGTATATTTTATCACATGGAAGTGGTTTCCATCCTTTGATGATTAGGGAATTAACATAAGGCCTTGTGGCACTGAATTTTGATTCTAATGTTCTTGAATCTATGGACAGTGTTCTATAGTATTCATTTGAAATGTTATAATTAGACTAGTAACCTGAACACCAGGATAATAAATTCATTATTATGGTTTATATTTAAATAACTATAAAAGTAAATAAATATAAAAATATGTATACAAAAAAAAAAATTATAATTTATTATAATAAATATCGTATTTTCACTTTTTAACTCAAATAAATATATAATTTTTTGATAATGTTTTTTATATTTTTTTAATAAATGTCATCATACTTATTTTAAATATTAAAACTACATAATTTAGAAATTTATTCAATAATTTTTTTTAAATTTGGAATAACAAATATAAACTTTTCAGGATTAATTTAATATCACACTAATATTATATGATTTAGTTCCCTTTAAACAAATATAATTTCTTTTATAGCCTACATTGCAAGAAACAAGAAGTGTAATTGAACCATAATATTTTATACAAATATAAAATAAATATTCAATTTGTGGGATGAATATAAATACACATAATTAGAAAAAATATGTAAATAATTATTAGATAAATAAAATATATTTATAAATATTTACTCAATTTTTAATAGTAATTTTATCATTTAAATTAAAATCTTTCTTCAAAAAGTGTTTCTTTTACTTTTCTGTGAAAATAATATATATATTTATCACTATTATAAAAATTATTCGAAAAATTTGTCTTAATTTATTGAATGAAAATTTCAAAATAAGCTGAGAGTAAATTTATGAGAATTTTATGAAAAGTTATAGTTTCTCAAAAATAGGGATAATATATATTTTTTAAACCATCAATTTCATTTACAAAATACACAAAATTAAATTTTATAAAAAAATGGTTTTAAAAGTAACATTAATTCATTAATATTATTAATTTTCTATGGTTGCTAGAATTATTTTTATTTTTATTTTTCATTAAACATTATATACTTATGAACACATTTTTTTTAAATGGGGTTTTCTATGTTTTGTGAGTTTATTTTAAAATTACATTATTCAAAATTTATTGATTAAATTGGATAAAATGGATTCCACATTTGGAATCATCTTTTCAAAATTTGGTAATGAGGCTATATTTAAATTTTTTAATAATGAGTAGTACAATATGTAAGTATTTCAAACTATAGTTAAATATAATGAATGTTTTCTCAGTGGGTGGGGGGGGGGTAAACCAAGAGATAAGGGTGAAATTTTGAATTAGAAAATTTTAAATCGTATTTTAATTACATAATTATAACATATCTATTCCCAAATTTAATTGTTTATATATTTTTAAAAAAAATTATTGAGAATTAATTTAACATATATTCCTCTTTTAATAAATTTCTAGTGTTTCCTCTCCTACACATATAAATGGAAACCACAACATTCCCTTATTTACACCATTTTGTTTTCCACCCCCCCCCCCCCCCGAATAGCTCGAAGGCCTTCTTTTTTATTGATTTTTGAAAAGTCCCCTTTCAAGGGATGTGGGGGAAACAATTTTGATCTTTCTTGTTTGACCAAAATATTCATAACTCTCTTCTAAACATCCCAATTCACAATGATGAGGTGGAAGTGATGACAAAAAAACCTAAACACCCCGGTACCCTGATAACTGAAATGACAATGACATGACCCAAAGGGAGTTCTCAATCCCCTAGGGTTGGAGACTATCAAATGGAATTATACATGAATATTGAGGGAATTTCTTATTCCATAAATCATAAAAAATAACTTTTACAATTCTGTATTTTCAATACTCCAATGGGAGAAATTATGAGGAACAAATATGTAAAATATTACATAGAATACACATAATCAAAAGGCACACAAGATGATAAGAAATAACTCCATGATAAACCCATGAAATAGGTGGGTGAAATCTACACCGTTCACCTCCATCACTCTAGTTCCCATGAATCATGGAAATACACCACTTCCAAGAAGTGATATTACTTTTCATAGAATTGGCTCAAGGTCTTCTATAAACACTAAAGGGAATGGTATGGTGTGTGCTAGAAATATTTATAGGGTCACTCCAAGTGTTTTAAAATCAATTAGACAGCTATAAAAAAAATCTGATTCCTATATATATAATAAAATTCTTGGAATTACATTCACATATATTCAATAAAACATTATATTACAATAAAAATATAAAATATATACCTAAAATCATTTAAATGAACATTTTATATAAAATATTTACATAAATAAGTTAGCATGAATAGTGTATCTCTATTAATAAATGTCATGTAATCATAAATTCATATATTTCATAGATATATGTTTAAAGTCATGTGATCTATTAGTTTATTGTAATAATATCCTCACACTACTCATCAGTGGTCTCAGTTCAATGTGTTCAAACATTCCAGAACCGAGGTCATCAAGACAAACTCCCAATCCGGGTAAAAATCACGTTGTAATATGTTTATATGATTTTTTAAATAATTATTCATATTCTTGATGTTCATATCATTGTGTTATCTTCTTAATTACAACTAACTATAAATGATAAATTTTTATAAAAAAATCAATCTATCATCAAAAATCCAATCATTTCAAATCTTTTTACAATTAACATTTCAATTTCCTAGTATCATTTTTCAATATTTCTTTTTTATTTAAAATCCAAATCAATTTTTTAATCAAATTAATTACATGTTTAATAATCATTATATAAATATCATTTTTAACAAATAATTAAATATAATTTATTTACCAAATTATTCACTTTGACCAGACATCTGTTCTTAATACATCTCATGCCTAAAAACCAAGAAAAGTGAGGTTTTGTTTCCCAAACACATGAAATTAAAATCATTTATGAAATCCATTTTAATTAAAAATAGAGTATATTATTTATAAAATCACATTTAATAAATCAATAAATGATGGATTCAATTGTGTGGTAGAATAATTTTGAACCCACCTTCCTTCAATCAAGGAATAAACCATCAACACAACTCATGAAATTGAAATGAAAATAGAGAGATATTGCCGAAGAATATCGGGGAACATCCCCTAGAATCAAGATTCATCATCAATGAGATTAGATCCATTAATATAATAGAAATATATCCATTTATAAGAAAGATAAATGAGAAATTTTTGAATTTAACATCAAGGAGATATATCTAATCAAGGGATAATAAAAAACATCCACCAGATACTTGATCTGAGAGAAAAGGTTATAAGGAAGAGTTACTAAAACCTATTGAGGTCCTTCAAAGATTTTTTTTCATATTGGGATCCATGTGGGATTAAAATAATTCGAAATAGGTATAAATAAATATAATTAGTAATAACTTAAACCAAGACACATCCACTATGTCAATGATGCATAATAAAAAATAGCTAGACCCCTGACACAATCATGCAATACCATGCCACATCAACCCTAATCAACCAACATCTTGAAACCATGGCATAGATTAAACCATATCCTTTTTACATAGAACATTTAGTTATATAGAAACCTATAAATCTAATATCATACCTACATAATTTTGGAGGGGCTCTAAAAACCTGAACAACATAGCTGTTTCCCATGGAAATTCTATTCCAAAAATAAATATTATAATTTAAATTCACCACATGAAAGAAAACTGCACAAATATCCCATTATAGTGCAGCTTTTCCAAACATGGTAGTAGTTATGGAAACGGGACTCCAGTTCCCACATGCCTCAACCTAATGTCCCATGGTGCATCTTAGAATCTCTACCCCATAGTCCCCACAACACATAAAATTCATAATCTCCCATCATAAAAAAATATCTCTTAAACATTTCTCATTTTCCATGACAAAAGATCCCAATTTTGAAAATCCCAAAACATTTATAAAAATGAAAACCAAATAAGTGTGAAGTTGTACGTGACCAAAAGTATCTATATGTAAAAACCTCCCCCCCATACAAACTTTTTGTCACTACGAATCCTATTAAAAATATATAATATCAAATATATTAGGAAACTTATTTCTCATCAGTTACTCAAAATATTATGAATCATTTGAATTATAACCATTATTACATAGACCATACACCAATGGTATTATCTTCCTATGAACAACTGATGTCACATAATCAATTATCCTGACATGATGCTCAATTATGGACAAATTAGGCTGAATAATAAGATCCTAATTTCTCAAAATATGATAATATTCAAAAATATACATTCAAATATGTGATACATGAAACAAATTGTTATCGAATACAATAGCGGTGGAAGTTATAAACAGTAGGAAACTTACTCTAGACACTCAAAATTATCAAAATGACTGAAAATCCATGGAAAAATATTTCCTTATTTCCCAAGACATTTATGATCTAAATAAGGTTAAGTTATCCACAATACATGATCTCCATAAAAGAAATATAATATTCATCTACGATGATATTCATTGGAACTGTACAACTATTGTGAAATTAAATTCTTCTGATGAATATACTAAATTATGAGTGTCATTTCATGGATAAAAATTATTCCAACATAGAATTATTTAGTAATATATGGGAAATGAAATGGAAATATTTAAAACTTCCATTAAAGGTCTCATAATTATCCATTCTAAGAGAATAATTATAACTATTGTTTTTGGAAAACTCAACCATTCAAAAATAGTCATCCTATGAACCAAAAAACTATAGAATATTAGCACATTGAGTGTCCTTAAAATATATATATACCACTCAATATGGGAATCCATATATGGATAATATTTCTTTATCAAACATATGTATTATCCCATGTCCACCATGATGCCTCTATGAAATAGATAATTCAAATGGTGTTCCCTAATATAGACTATAGTAGATGGAAAAAATGCTATATGAAAATATCCTACATGTAGATAGTTGCACATTCATCAATTATTTTTATTAAAATCACTCTAATGTGAGCTAATTTGAGAATTTTATCATTCAAAAAACATATCACATTACTCCTTTATTGTGTATGTGGTAACCTAATCACAAAGACCAAATCAATTCTCTCCCACATCCATGTCGGCACTTCAAGTGGGTGATGCAAACCCTTCGATCTTTGGTGATTGGCTTTGACCTATTTATGGTAATAATAATTATATAAACATTCCTAAATTATCCACAACATAACTATACTATATAATATTTACCTCTTATCATATATTATATTT
Organism: Viscum album; assembly: GCA_963277665.1. Classification (NCBI taxonomy): domain Eukaryota; kingdom Viridiplantae; phylum Streptophyta; class Magnoliopsida; order Santalales; family Viscaceae; genus Viscum; species Viscum album. Next base: position 1,023,901,573 of record OY728147.1, on the reverse strand, counting down.
CTAGTTTCATGGTGCACTTCCCACTAAAAAAAGGAAATTCACTATCACTAACATTCTTAAAGGAAAAGGAAACACATACTAGTGTAAAAAAATTGATTTCTTCTATTGAGAATTATCACCAGCCAATGGTATTGCAATTATAAAGAGAGTACATAATTCCAAATAATTTATCATCAAATTAATTCTTTAGAAGAGCCATATTAAATGAGAAGATCTCAACTTCACTCTAGCTAAAACAAACCTAAAATAACTCTCATGAACTAGAAAATGAAATAGAGAAAATTGATCCATCATATTCCACTATTACAATTACCGTTTCAGGTCCTAGTTCATATGTTTAATGCTCAAAGAATAAAAAATGACATTCCACTATCATAGGGAGTATGAAATTTCTAAATCATAAGACTAACGGTAAACCACACAACATATGTATATGAGGTTCAAATATTTATTTTTGAGAAGATAACACACAAGATTTTGGGACGGAATAAATGGAAAACATATCTCTAAAATGATAATGGTTCCAAATTTTGAGTTCATGGGTCACAACAATAATATATTAATCTTTTTTCAAATAATTATCATCATGTCGACTTTGTTTCCTAGAATCCAAGGATACAACATGATCACACAACATTAAGACAAAACAAAAAAACAACTACAATTTTTTATAATAGACTATATATCCCTTCCCAATCACTATAATTGTTAACAGTAGTAAAGAAGTCAAAATATCTTTTAGCTAAAACATTGACTCCCTCATTTTTTACCCCAAAAAAATTCATTCCTTTTTGAGTGAGATTCTTCAACATATATTCCAACTTCATTAAACATCTGATGAATCAGTTCTAACATCCTAAAAATATATATTTGTCTCAAAATCCTGAAAAATTTACTTAGTTTATTCCTTGTCATAAGAGTTTTTACCTTCATTAGATCTACAAAATTTCCATTTTCTGTAACCCCGTGTCCCTAAAACATCCCTCCCTAAAATACTGAATTTGTTTTTGAAATAATAGAGTAAATTTCATGATTTCTAAATGATTCCACAATTTTTATATAATGATGTAAATCTTCCTCCTTGGAATAAGATTAAAATATAATTTATTTTATAAATTTTACACAAATGTATCTAGGTACTCATGAAATATTTTTTCATTTAATCAATATAAATTATATGATAATTGATCGAAGAGAAATGACATAACAAGATACCTATAATGGACATAACTATTCATAAATTCTCTCTTTTGAATGTTAGATTATTTTATTCTAAACATGTGATAACAAGATCAATGATAAATCATTAAGAACAAATTAACCCCTTTTAAAATTTAAAAAAGATAATAAATATTTGGTGAAAAAGAAATTTCCTTTTCCATAACACGATTCAGTTTTTGGTAATCAATACACCTGTGAAGTGTTTAATCAAATTTCTTGTCAAAGATAACATTCCCCACCAATGGTGACACACTAGGTCAATTAAAACATTTATATTTCAAATCATACAACTTATTTTTTAACTCTTTCATCTCTTTTGGTTCCATATGGTAAGAAGGAATAGACACTGGTTGAGTATCTGGTACCAAATTAATATAATACTCTTAATCTATTACCCATGAAATTAAAGAGAGATCAGACGAAAAAACATCATGAAACTCAAATAAATCTATTGATAGATCATATCTCAATGAATTATCCTCTATATCTTAAGAAAAAAACTATATTACTGTACATAAATTGAGAAAATAGGGTCCAAAACTACTCATCATCAAGTCCCATTCTACCAAAAACACTTGGAACACCCCACTATGTATTGTATATGGTACCCTATATATGTAGAATTCAACCCATTAATTATAAGAAAATAGAAAATTCCTTATAAATTATATTTCAAGAGGTTTCATTTTGAGAAGTAGAACACTCTAGGTAATATTAATTTCCGATAAAGGGAATACACAATAAGGATACCAAAGACCCTATATTCTATTTGTCTTGAAGGGAATAATAATATCTATAACATAAGAAAAAATCCATAGTAATATTTAGTAAATTCAAAAAACTAGATAATATAAATGAGTGAGATGCACCAATATCAATTAAACCAATAACTGAGGATGAAATTGTTGTGATGGTACTTCTCACAATTACCAGGCTTGTATCAATGTCCACTAGAGACACATCCATTACGTGATGATGAATTATTCCAGATACATTTTGGTGGAACACCTTATTTATTGATGAATATTTTGGCAACATAATATTCTTCAGTGTTGATGAACTCTGGCCATTTAATAGAGTAAAGATGATATGGTGGAACTTCTATATGATACATGCTCATCTTCATGAACTAAAAATCTTGGGTGCCTCAATATAAAACAGTATCTAATAACTAACCTTTAAAAATTATAAGAATTTCAAATGGCCTATTCCTGGAACTATTGGTAATCATGATGATTCTTGATATAAATTACCACCATGAGACTCATCACGCTTTCTATTTCCTTTAATGTAACTCACAAAATAGCCATTGGGAAAAACTATACTCTTTTCAACCTTGACATTACATCTAGGACATGTTCAATAATCAATTATTTACCCATCACATCAACATAATAAGTGATCATTAGTAATAAAACCTATGATAATATATAATAACAAATACCCATAAAAAATCATTATTCCTTAAGATTCCCATTAGTCACTAACTCATGAGAAAAATGGAAAGGCTTATAAAAACAATTTTCTTAATTTTTCCCTGCCTTATCACCACATTGGAGGTTTATAAACTCCATGGAATTAAATAATACCATCAAATCTAGTGAAAAATGATAAGTGAAAAGAAATTTCATGTATTTCAACATCAATAACTAATGCTTCTTATCTATTACCATCAAGTCTTACCATCTCTGAAAAAGACCCTCATGATTATAGGTAGAAAACTTCACATTAAATGAATCAAAAAATTTCAATACCATGAAATGTATATTGATATTTTTCATAAAATAATTATCCTATTGACAATAACTCGGTCCTATAAGTTTCAGTGGTTTCAGTATGAGATACTCAAGGGAATGACCTATTGATTCATCATATCATGGTTCCAAAACTAGTGCTGGAATGAGAATAGGTTGGGGAGATTGGACCAAATCCTTGAAAACATACTATACTTTCCCAATAAGATTTAGTTCTATCAATGGTTACACAAAAAGTGTTTCCCAAATAGAGTTTTCATCTGACCTATTAAAACATCATCTCAAAGGTATCATTCATCAAAACATTAATAAACAACATTAAGAGCATCAATAATGAAATATAAATTAACAACTCAAATAAGTTTCACTGTATTATCAATTCCATCAATTATAAATCAATATTTGGATTTTACCATACTCATATCTAATGTTGGAAAGAGTCTATAAAATAGATAAATACACTCCTCATGACACATTTCCTAAACAAATGGTGACATAAGACTCATTATGATAATATATGTCCTAGAAATGGCTAAAAAATACCTCATAATCCTAAACTATCCTACCTCCTTTCTATTAGGACAACCTAACTACAAAATAAAATCAAAGTAAAGACACATAATATGAACCTCTAATGCAACTTTTTTCATGAACCATCCTAGATAACCATGTACCTTGATACCTAAAATAAAATTGACATGGCCAAAATGATGTTCCTGATCCCCAATACTTGGTGACCCACACTTGGAATCATACATGAATAAAAGAAGAATGATATGTGCCACAAGAACATAAAATATAAATGTTACATGATAGAATTATCTAAAATAAAAATTTATAATATTACTAGAAGTTACATCATTAAAAGACACCATGCATGCCAAAAAAACCATTATAATCCCATGGAACATGTTCCTGAATTCTCCAAAAATCACCAAAATTACTCTATCAACTAAAGATCAAGAAAATAAACCACAACCAAAGATATCATTATTTTTAATATAATTTGGTTCAATAAAATCTACAAAATCCAAAAGAAAAAGTTATGTTGTGAGATATAAATGAAAATAAGGTCTGACCATGTGCTCTATAATCAATTCCCCAAAAATTAAACAAAATGTGGTTTCAATTTAAATGAATCAACACATGTAAAAGAATTCAATTATTTTCAATAAAACATTGTTTCATAATTAACCGATAAATGTTATATAGAAAGAAATCAATCATGAATATTATATATAAAATATATATACAATGTAATTGTAATGAATAATTCAGTTCAATTAATCAATATAATATAATCATACAATCATATATATCTTAAAATCATGTCTAGAATATTAAATTATGCAATTTTTTGGTAATATAATCCTCAAAGTATAGAACCATTATCATATATCATTGTGTGTACACATCCCATGAAATTGAATGTTGAGATTAAACTCCCTCTAGGGTCAAAAAATCATGCTTTAATATTCTTATGTTAGTGTTGTAATAATTAATCCAATGCTAGGGGGCCATATCCTAGAATTATTATTCTATTCACTACTAAATAACCTAGCTACATGTTCTTCAAATCAAACAATAAATCAATAATTTTTAATGAAATAATTTGAAATAATTACACCTTTCACATTTCAATTGTACAATTTTAGTTTTTTATTTCCTTTTTATTTCAAACACAAATAGCTGGTTTTCAAAAAACTCACACCCATTTAAAATAATATTTTATTTAATGCCATTTTCCCTTAATCAGGAAATTTCAATATTTTACAAAACAATTCCCATCACGAATCGTAAATCCAAAAAAAAATCAATGTTTTCAGACCACCCAAAATGGGGTTTTATTTCACAAACAGATTCCATTGAAATCATACAAAAAATCAAATTTAATTTAAAGAATAGTAAATCAGTTTTAAATGAACATTAAACAAATTATGAAAACAACGTATCAATTGTTTGGATGAAACATTATGGAACCACCTACCATTAAACTTGTTATCAAGGATTAATACAGCATGCACAATGGGAACACCGATGTGGTATTTTATGAATGGAAGTTAATGTAATAACCCATATAATTAGGATTCATCATCATGATGAATATATTCAATAATATAATTATAATATATCATTTTATGTGAATGGGTGAGGAGAAAACAATGGATTTATTATTAAGATGTTATTTATTTAAATAGTGGAATCAAATGCTTCAAATAGAGCTTCAATTGTAGAGGAATGGAGTTTGGAGAACATAAAATGTATTTTGATGTCCTCCAAAAGAAAAATGACCAAATGAGAGGTTTATGGGAGAAACAAATATAAAAGGGGCCACAACATAGCCCAAATTTCAAAAATCATACCTATATTCATTGGAAGTGGGTTTAAAAATATCCACACCACAACTAGTCCCTATTTCTCATTGATTACCAAAAAGTATTTATCATCAAAATGCACTACCACAAGATCCAAGATAGGTCCAGCCATCTATGATACAATTATTATGAAATTGAAAATAAATTTCAAAAAATAATTATAATCGCCTATGTAGTAGCCTAAATCTCAAGTTTCCATCTTGGTATCTCAACACTAAAATCCCTTCACCATCAAATTTATCCGATTATACATATTTATTAGATGAATCTACTAGTTCTAAAAAATCATACATCCCCAAAAATTTAGAAATTTTCTCCTCCAAAGGTCTACAATTTAAAAAGCCATGAAACATATCAATCAATTATAGGGAAACATTATTCATTAATTATAAAAAATAATGTAATTGGATGTTATAATTGTTTTATTATATGACCATTACAAACATCCTTACAAATAAATCTAAATATGGATAAACGAAGGAGATATAATCACCATAACTAGCATAATTTAATTTATTTCTTCTTATAAATACTCTAAAACACTGATATTAATCATTATATAATTATGTAAATATCCTAAATATGCTGAAATGTTATTCTAATTATTGAAGAACCAATATCCACCATTTATTCCATCAAATGAAAATTGAATATTTCACTCATGTGTAAATGTGTATTACTGCCTCCTCTTAGTAATACAATTCATTTTCTGTCAATATAATTCATTTTTAGTTATTATATTTTTCATAATATTTATATATAATATTTATGAAATAATTGTGCTTCTACAATTGTAATATCAGATCTTCTTTCTTACATTCTGATCCATTGGAAAAAAGCAATGATGGTCATGTATACATTTGGACTACAACCTCCATGAAGTGATCTGATTTGTTTGTAATTTATGTTTTCAATGGACGGTAATAATAAAAATGTTAAGTAATATATATGATATAAATTATATAATATTGATTATTGTATGTTCAAACTGTTATTTACCATTCTTTCATTCTATTATTCAAAAATTTAATCAACATTAATGTGTGTGTTAGACCATTATCCCCAAGAACGTCATAATTGATTTTTCTATTTCATTATTTCATGGATGAATACACATATATATATATATAGTAAATATATATGATACTTTTATCAGTAAAAAATTCAATAGATATGGTACCCTGATCAAATTAAAAGGTCATGAACTACTGATCTAAAATACTCATGAAAAATCTAATAGTTAACGCCAAAAAATAATGATTTTAATAAGGAATTTGTAACAATTGTGAGTTTAAATGTTATAATTAAATTATATATGTTATTATAATTATGTTCATGATTTTATAATAGTATTAAAATAAATTTATATTTCTTATATTGCATATTATAGCACTTTTATTGAAATAAAAACCTTGGGCAGAGGATTTATGTTACAATCCCATTGCCTATATGAATTATTTATGATCATGCTTTTTATGATGATTTTTTAACTATATATAAATAATATCATGAGTTTAATTTTTCAATATTAATTTTTTTATGTTAAATGTTTTCCAATTTTTTCCTCTCCTTAGACGCACAATATATTATAATAATTTTTTTTAATGGAAATCAATATTATTTCTCTCTTCATGAGATACTATTTTCTATTCTATATCCATTTTATCGAAAAATATTTCAATGATAATTTTATATTAATATATGATTCTAAACTCCATTTTAACAATGATTTGATAGCCATAAAATGGTTTAAAATTAATAATCATTGCATTTTCTATATAAGTTCATTTTGATTTTTTATTAAATATCTAAAAATATTATTTTAAAAAAATAACATAAAATAATATAATTTACGACCATCTGGGCCACTCAATTATTTTGTGATTCATTTACATGTTTCCATGGTTATTTTAAAATAATATTTTTTCCTTAATATATTATTTTTTTTATAATTTATGGAATTGATTTCAAAGTGATAATGGTAATTTCCTCAAGAAATATTTTAGAGATATTTTGGATGAATTATCATCTATGATGGCATGCTTTGAACAAAAAAATGTTTTAATATGTATATGATCTGGTGATACCAACCGTGTTTTTTCTATAAATGGTTTATTATTATAAAAATAGTTCTATAAAACTGATGTATTTTATATTGTAAATGTTATAATGAAATGTTTATATGTTTACAAACCACATTTTTTTCATGGGTTATGGTAGGATGAATGGGTTATGATTTGTGGTTTATATATTTATTAATTTAATTATATTAATAGTGTAATTGGAATTATATATCCGTCCAATTCACTGGGTAAATATAAAAGATTCATAAGATAATAAGGAATGGAAAGGGGAGTGAACCTCATTCATTAAAGGACATTTCCCACTATGAATGTCTTGCGAGTAAAACTTGACTAAGGATATGAAAAAATGAGTATTAAACACAATACACTATGATATTTTATTAAGTGGTACATATCAAAGAACTTATTTTACTAGGTTATTTTTCTGCTCAAAAATTATAACTTATTACAATGTTATGCTCTCATGGCTCATGTTCTTTGATTACTATATGATCCCTGTCTTATAAATTACCATGAATAAATCTATAACTCATGGTTATGATTTATGATATGAGAGTGTGATTTTACTATGTAAATATCATGTTTCTATAATCTAATTCTCAAGTAATGTTTATGTGATCATTGATATCTCCCTTATTTACACATACTATGCATTAGAGACAACAATTTCTTATGTTTCTTTCCTCATGATATTAATAATGGTTTTATGTATAATATTTCTACGAATTTTTATAGATATAATTTTATTAGTGGGATATGGTGAATATTAGTTATAAAAAAGTAATATATATATCAATACTTCCAAAGAAACAGGGACCATTCAATTCTATTATGGATAATGATGTTATTTTTTTTAATATTTATCTAATTAGATGTGATATTTATATATAAAAATAATGGGATGTTATAGTTGGTATTATATAAATGGTTAGTATAATTTTTTAACTAGGATGTGAAAACTTGTGTTAGGACACATGGGATTATCCTATGTATAGGGGAGCATCCCGTGTTTTGGTAATGAAATGACTGCTGTTTTTCTGGAAAACATATCTCTATAGATTCAATAAGAGGATGTGGTTTTGGAATAAATTTATATAGGGGTAAAATCTAAAAAAGGGTTTTTTATTATATCTTGTAAATCATTAGGTTCATAGTGATAGTTCTTTTATTTCAAACATATTTTATCAATCCCATGGTATATTCTTGGATAAATCATGTCTTTATAAGCCATTATAAAATATTATAATATATAATGACTATGAATGAACCAGATAAAACAAATATTTTGAAATATTTAAAATGATATGTCTTTATTAAGGTGTACTATAAATGATGTTTCATGATTACTTGGTTTCCCACTATGTTTATTTCTTCTTACAATATCTTTTTCGGTTTTTGTTAATGTCTTGTTTCCAAATGAATCATGTTGATGCTAAATGTGATTTTCAATGAAATGATTCTCATCTTGACCAATATAATATTATGGTATTTGGAATTTAAAATATCGTATCTTTTCTTACACAATCCTTTCAAGATATAAATAATGATGATCATCTAAATTAGGACAGGAGGGAAATATATTATGTTGAGTCCTTCATGTGGAAAAACCTAACTACTTTAATTATGTCTAAATGTCCACATGTTTTTGTTTAATGTATTAGTACCATTGAATACATATTTTATATTTTCTTGTATTTGGATGATTAGAAATTTATTATAGTTGTTTTCTATTATGAAGGGCAAGCCGATCAATGGTAGACTCTTACCAAGAATATATAACAAAAATAAGAAATCCACTCCATGTACAAGGATGAGTCTAAGAGATTATTTTTAAATAATTATTTTTTTTCATATTATATGTATGAAAATAGATAATTAAGTGTTTGAGCTAAAGAAAAATAACTAATAATATGTTACTACCTATGAAGAAAATTTTACTATACTTGTAAGGTATTATTTAAGTATTATTATCTAATCTAAATGTCAGGTTTTTCGATAATTATGTATAATAGAACCAAGTAATTTAAGGGTGTTAAAATTAAAATAATTTATTATCCATGTATAAAAAATTATATGTTTTATCAAGGTGTAAATATTGAATAGAGTAACCCATAAATATTATGGTTTTATTATCAAAATAAATTCTGAATCGAAATGAAATTCAAAAATTATATTGAGAAGATGACTATATTTTTATATATGGTAATATCATAGAAGAAAACCATGAGTAAATTATCATAATGGAACTGTTAAATGTTTTTTATTTTTTTATTAAGGTTATTGGGTACTATAATTACTATGTCAAGGGAATAAGTTGAATAATGATTTAAATCGATTGATTTCTGAAAAGAATGCCCCACACACGTATTAGTGTTTAAATTGAATGGAGTATGGGTATTATGATAACTAGTTCTCAAATATGAAGGTGAATTATGATGATTTATGTTAGTAACCTTTTTATATTGTTCAAAAATAGAAATACCATTTGATAACTATTACTGGTGAGGGGAATGATAACAACACGGTGACAATGAAATACACCACCCACTCTATAACTACCAATGCATTACTAAATTCACTATCTACTAAATATATTTTTATTTTTTTTAATGTTATCACAATAAATCATCAAGAATTATATTTCTAATGCAAAATTAGTCCTTTGATGATATAGTGATCACATCTCATGTATCTGATTCTTCTCCAATTTATGTTTGTTGGAATGATTTTCATGTAAATATTGTCGTTATCCATCTAGTTGAATTTGATGTTATCCCATGAATTCATTAACTTTGTCTGTATTAATTCCACATCAATTTAAGAGTATCATAAGTCATTTTTGATATTACAAACCAACATATGATTTAAACCAGTTTTATGATAAATATAAACTTATTATAGAAAAAATTTCTATTTAATGTATCTCAATTACTATTTAAATGGGTTTATATGTTATATGGTTGAAAAAAATAATAAAAGAAGATATTACTATAATTCAATAGTTTTTTTGATGAATTCTGGGAGAGTTTCATTATTTTTCCCAGAATTTAGAATTTTTTTCAATATAACTCATACTTGGTGATATAGTAATTTCAAATAGTCTATATAGAATGGAATTTGTTGAATTCACCAAATTAATGATGAAACACCAAGGTAATCTAATACTGGGATTCATTCATCCTAGTGTGTCACCTTAGGGTTAACCTATTGTTATTATTAATAATAAATATTGATTAATGAGACACTATGTTGATTTTCAAGAACAAAACTTGAACACTATTAAGAAAAATTATCATTAACCGCATATTGATAATTTTTTGATGAATTTCATAGAGATCATTGATTTTCAATGAATGCAATAAATTTTATATATCAACAAATGAGGTTCAATAAAGAGGAAATACCCATAAAAACATTCCACTGATGGTATATATAATTTGAGTGTATTATGACACCATTTGATCATACTTATTATCTAATAATCATAATGGATTTAATGAATATAATCTGTAAATATTACCTTAATTAGTTTTACTTAATCAATTTATATGATATTATTACATACTCAATGATTAAATATGTTTATGAAGATCAATTTTTGACTATACTGATGATCCTATGGAAGGAGAGGTTTTAAAAAAAATCACCAAGTGCGAATTTTAACAACATAAAATTCATTTTTGTTTATTATAATATCAATATAGTGTTTATCTAAAGATATAACAAACATAGAAGTAATTTAAAGTTAGAAAAAACCAACCAAAATGACTATGATACATAGTTGTCTTGATTTGGACATTCATTAAAAAATTTCCAAATTTTTCATGGCTTTATAATCCACTCACCAAGGTAACTAGAAAGAGAGATTTGTTCATTTGGACAAATTAATGTGACTAAAATTTCTAGGAAATAAAGAGAAGTTTTATACACACAACTATTATTAAATTGCACTATATTATAGAATATCTTGTAATCAATAGATACAAATCATTAAAGGGATTTGAATGTATCCTCATATAGAATGATATGGTGATGACTTAGGGTACATGAAAAATGAGGGTTCCTGAGAAAATATACCCAACTCATGATTTCATGTTAGTTGTGTTAAATGTTTCAGTAAATATTTAAAAGAATTATCATTGTGGAAAAATTATCATATATGAAATTATTATAAAAGTTAAGTCAATATATTCACATTTGATAATATGAAAATGTATTAGAATAGATGGCTGAAGTAAGTTAATGATTTTTACAAATAAATACATTCCCACACTAGGAAATCATAGAAGGGGGATTATGATTTTAATTGAAAATATCATGCGATATTATCTATAATAAATATAAAAATAACCAATATTTCTAGATTCCAGATGATGGATAAAAAATCCCAAAATAAAGGAGAAAATAATATCTAGATTTAATTACTATTTCATTATCTATTAAAGTAATGATTAAAGAGGTATAATAAGAATATATAATAATAAAAGTTGGTGATAAATGATCCAATGTTCAACCCTGATTATTATGTAATGATATGTTTTAGGAATAATGTTTGTATCCCATAAATACTAGATATGAAATGCAGCTACTTGATAAATATCATAGTTAATCATATTCTATTTATCCTAAAAGTGTAATGATTTATAAATAATTTAAAGATTATTTTTGGTGTGAAAAACTAAAAAGATATATTATAGAGTATGTATCTCAGAACATGGTATGTTAACATGTTATAGTTGAGGCATAAAAGCCTAAAGGGATGTTAAAAAAATTACCGATACCAAAAATAAAATTAGAAAACATGACCACTATTTTTTTTGTTTGAATCCCAAAAATGTATATGGGCCATAATAATACATGGGTTATATTAGATGACCATCAGAATTATTTAAAATTTATTTCAATTTTAATTTAATTAAATCTTCATTAGGTTTCCAAAATATAAATTAAGTAATTTTTAAGGTTTCAAATGGTACCAAATTTAATTGAATCTTATCAATATTTTAGGTTTATATCGATTTTATTGTGACGTATTAAATAAGATATTGATTTAGAGTAATTTTTCATTATTTTTTTTCATCTAATGACAAATGTTTTGTCTAATATAAATATTCAAACTTGAGAGTATCTTTTGAGTAATTTTTCTATGGATTTAAATTGTTTTTTGGGAAAAAACCTTCATCTAGACATATTTATTACAGTAATACATTTCACTCTTTCTTTCTGATGGTTCATTATTAAGCCCTTTATTGATAAAATTTGATGAACAATTTTATAGGGTAAATAAGTTGAACTAAACATTCTAGGACTTTAGATAACTTCTGAAATAACAGATAATGTCAATGAAATTGCAAAACATATTATGGTAGCTCAGATTTGAAAAAAATTATGCTGAAAATCATTGGTGAAATCAATAATTCAATGTTGCTGAAAATTTATTTCTATCAATCCTCTCTATATATTATTGTCAGTATATTATAAAAAAAAATTAAATTTGATCCTTATGTAAATTTTAACATTCTATATTCTAGATGGAGTAGGGGTGGTTTCTTGACAATTGACACTTCCACCAATACTCTCTAAATATCATGATGTGTTCCATTTATATCTCTGGCAATGTACTTACATGATCCATAAAATGTAGTAAACACAAATTATTGGACACCTCTAGGTTTAATTCTCACAAATCATACTTAACTATGCTAATTTCAATTTATTATGATACATTGTTTTTAAAAATGATAAAGTATAATTTTAACCTCTAGTTTCATTGTTTATATCATAACATTGAATTATATATTTTGGATATTTATGTTGTACTAATAGAAATGTCATAAATAAATGTTCTTCTAAACATTGAGCTACTGACGCATCACCGACTGATAGAAACGATCTTACGATAGTCGAGGAACGGATGAATCACCTACTAATTGAAATGATGTACCAATAGAATGAGCTACTGATTGGATGATCTACCAACAACATGATACACCAACAGTTTAATTTACCAATAGATTTATTAACTGATAATCTATTTGTTACATTCAATCATACCTCTAATGACCATATTAATAAAATTTAGCATTTCTTTTTATATTAATGAGATTTTTTGACTTTTGCAGACAACATTTAATGGTGTAATAGACCAATATGAGGCATGATGTACCATAGAAGATGCTTATTTTTTGTATAAAAAGAATATTTGGATAAAAAAGAACATTAGTGAAAAAGAAGCAACCTAGAATAAATCTATAAATTTTCTCTTAAACCTTAGATAAAACCACAAGAGAACCATACTATTCCCACATGAAGATACATATAATAACCAAAAGTCCAAAAATAACTACAAAAATGACTTAGAAAAAAAATAATACTTCGAGGATTATTGGGACCATAATACAAAATCCAAAAATGACTCTTTGATTTATAGTCTTTGTTAGTAAGGTGACACTATCTCCATTTTTTTCACTCTAAAGGAGTCTACGAAGCTTCTTAAAACATGAAACCGAGAATTCCAAAATATTCTTATATTTTTTGCTACTTCTGTGTATATTATTTATATATTGGGATGTCTGCATATATATTTTTAATAAACACACACTAACTCTTATAAGAAATTGTAAGATAAGAAGATATCATCACCAAACTATCATTTGAAACATTATATTCCCACAAATAACAGTGGAAGAGGTCCTTGTGTGTCCTGTCAGTTTGTTTCTTCTGTACTGACACATATATTATCGAAGAGGGCTAGTTACCAGTATAGTTTAAAAAACATATGTTACCATGATATATGTTATGGATAATGTTTATTTAATACAATATTCTTGGTTTAAAGTGATCTTCAATTGGAGAGGATTAGTTCACAGCTTTATAAAAATCCTTTTATTTACTTCTTCTGTGTAAATTCAATTTTTTATCTTTTCATATAACAATTTTATAAAACATAACTGTAATTTAATTGATAATTATAGATAGTGTTCATAGTAGTATTTATTTTAGTAGAATGATTTCAAAATTATTAATAATACTCTATATTAGTTTAAATGACAATTAATCAATCATTGAGAAATATTTGGAAAAAAATAAATATTTTAAAAAAATTATAGTTTTGTTAACATTCTAGTATTTGTTCTAAAAATGATGGATCATAAAATATGCACATTTAGAAATATTTTTATATAGGAACTCAAATTAACCCCTTCTTGAGTTTCCAACTCTAACCAACATTTCGTATCAAATGTGGGTTTTAATCTTATATTTTCAAAGATCGAAAATTTTCAAATATTTTCCAAATATGAGTTTAGTTGTGTTTTAATGATCTCTAAATTTATGTCTAATCTATATTTTAATTTATTTAAAATATATTTTTAATAATTTAATATGGAAATATGTTGGAAGGTGATAATACGAATAGACCTCTCTTTTCCAATGGGTTGAATTATTTAAAGTGGAAAATTAAAATGAAAACGAATTTGAAAATTTTGGGGTTTTAAATATTGTCTTTAATTGAAGATGAATATAAGATTCCAGAAACTGCTAGAAACACATGGGATGATTCAACTAAGCCATAATAGAATAACAACTAAAAATAAATGATTAAATTATACTGATCCTTAAGGGATGAAAATTTTAATATGATTTGTACAAGTAAAAAAACACATGATATTTGGGATACATTGACTCTTTCACATGAAATAACAACTAGTGTCAATGAAATGAGGCTTAATACATATTCTATAATATATGAAACTTTATGATGAAGCCCGATGAACCCATTTATGACATTTTTCTTAGGTTCAATAAAATTATAAACATGATGGTATCTCTACGAATGAAAATCACATCCAAGGTATAAGTAATACAAATTCTAATATATTTACTAGAAAGATGGAGATGAACCCCAATAACAATAAGGTAATTAGGTGATATCAATAAATTTCATTTAAAAGAATTGATTGGTATGTTTATGATGTTTGAAGAGGGGATGAAGGTAAATAGAGAAGAAGATTATGAACCGAAGTGAGATTAAGTGGATTTCAAAACCACTACCTCCAAAAAAAAATTGAGACCAATTATAAATAATAAAAGTTTCAGCAATAAAATATCATTAAGTGGGAGTGATGAGGATATGGATCAATTTTCTAGGATATTTAAGAAGTTTCATATAAGGAATAAGTTATTTAGAAATTATAGTTACAAATTGAAATATGAAAACAAAGGAAACTGGAAAAAAGATTGGAATAGAAATGAGAATACAAATGAAATATTATTCTATAAATATAAGAAAGTAGCATATATATAGGATTACTATCCTAAATTAATGTTCAAAAGTAAATATGTACACAGTGATAGAATGTACCAAAAGGAAATAATGTCCATGTAGAGTCCTTTTGATGGAACCTCTATTGAATATGAATCATCACATTATAGGAAGGCTACATAATCCAATATGTGTATCATGACAGACACATCTGATGTAACTCAATAATCTATTTTACATAATACTTATAATTCTAGAGATGAATTTTATTCTAAAAATATGAAAAATGAAGAAATGTTTGAATACAATAAAATGTTTGAGGATATAGTTAATTAATTGAATGATGAATATTAATCATTGAATAAATAATATGCTCCAATTATTTCTTTTGAATCTAAACTTACTATTAAAAATAAAAAAATTATTAGCTAAAAAATGAGAATAAAAAACATAAATTATCAAATGAAAAATTAAAGAAAGATTTAGAGTGATTTAAAAATGATTAAGATACATTAATCCAAATTCATGGATAAAATGTTTCTCCAAAGTATACAACTGTATTGGTTATGAAAAAATAAATAGTTTTCATTATTAATAAAAACATTTTTTTTGAAATATGAAAATATTGGTGTTGTTCCAAGATTTGAAAGCATGTTGCAACTTCTAATAGTGGAATATCATTTACTTGTGCATGTTTTTCTCGACCATGTAAATTATATTTTCTATACCCTTAAAAACTTTTTATAGGAAACCCATGAATCAAGTATTGGTTCCCAAAGCTTTAATTACTAGTTTTATAGGAACCATTCATGTTTGGGTTCTAAAATTAATATTTTTTAATTAATTTTTTTAGAAAAGATGCTTAAAAAGTTTCCATAATATCTTATGTTTATTGGAATGTGGGTTTTCAAGGAAATTGATAGGGGACTATTTTTTTCAAGAGTCTAATCAATATTGATCGTGGGAATGTCACCTTTGGGGACAATGAAAAAGGGTAAATTATTGGCCTGACCCAAATTGGTAACACTAATACAATTTTAATTTCTAATTTTATTTTAATTGATAGTCTTATGAACTATCTACTTAGAATCTCACAATTATGTGATGATGGATTTTATGTTAAATTTCATAATGATTCTTTAATGTTTTCAATTCCAAAAATTATTTATTATTCAATTATTTTTGAAATTAAATTGTTTATTTTTTGAATATAGATTCGTTAGGTTCTCAAAAATGTTTCATGCTTATGTGATTTTCACAAAGAGACTTGTATTGTTATAAGAGATTAGAAAACTGAAATATTAACTCCCTTAGAAAGATTACTAGAAAAAGAAAAGTCAAGGGTTTTCCTAAACATGATTTTGCAAATGGACAGATTTCAAATCCCTGTTAAAAAGAAAAGCATCCTGCAATATCGTTGTAACCAAAGAAAGAATATTGAACCTCTCAATATATTGAGTTGGTTCACATTGATTTTTTTAGACAATCTACAGATTCTATTTTAGATGGAAGGAATTAAATATATCTTCTAATATTTGTGTTTCATATGTATACTTGAACTTTATTTTTATCCCACAATAGTGAATCTTTTTCCTACTTCGCCTTGTATACGAGAACCGTATAAAACATTAGTGGTCATTGAATTAATACCTTAAGACGTGAAATTGGACTTGAGTTTAAATACCAAGACATGAATCATTTTTTCTCAAAAAAGAGGATATAGTCATAAATTATCATCAGTTATGACACCTTATTATTATATATTTATGGACATAATTAATAAAATATTACAATAAATTCTCAAACTATGCTTAATGAGTATGACTTATCGGTTTATTTTGGTGCAAAAGTTCTGAATATAACTTGTTATATAATTAATATAGTTTTAATTATACCTATTATAAGGAATACTCTCTATGAGTTATGGAACAATATGATACCTAAGGTTAATTACAATAATATTTTTTGTTAAAAAGTCATTATCCTTATTTTAATAGATAATATTGACTGGATTTCCTCCTAAAGTGATCATGGAATTTTGTTAGGTTATTTAACCTCTAGAAAAGCCTATAGGGTCTTCAATAAAATAACTAAGTGTGTGGAAGAATTTGTACATGCTAAATATGATGAAACATATCCTCATGATCATAAAAACTCCCTAGATAATATTGTAGATCATATTTCCTATTTGTCCATAACTTATAAACCTTTTTTACTATGCTATTAAGTAAGTAGAAATATCCTCTAGTTCTAGAAAATCTACTGACTCTATTTATAGTGAACCTAATCCTATTTATGAACCTGAATTAATGAACCATTATTTTTATAGATCTATTAGAAACCATAAGGACTATCCCTTATATATTGTAGTTGGAGTCTTAGATATAGAGAAATATACTAGAGGTTATCAAAGGAATCAGGTTGAACAATAATATTTCTTGTCACAACATGAACCTACGAACATCAATGATGCAATAAATGATAAATTTTGGGTAATGGATATGTAATAAAATTTGAACCAATTCAAATGAAATAAATTATGTAAACTTGTTGATATTACCAAATACATAATTAGTACAAATACTAAATGGGTGTTTCGAAATAATGTAGATGAAGCTGGTATCATAGTGAGAAATAAATAAGGGTTGGTATCATGTGATATAGTCAAGAATAAGGGATTGACTACGAAGAAACATTAATACTAGTTACGAGACTTGACACCATTAGAATTACTCTAGAAAATGAGGCACTTCGAAATTTCAAACTATATCAAATGGATGTTAAAAGTGTATTCTTAAATAGGTATATTGTTAAGGATGTTTTTGTTGAAAAACTCCATGGTTTTACCTCACATCAACATTATAATTTGATTATTAGGCCAAGAGAGCTACAGGTAAAGAGAAAGAGAAAAAGAACAACTAGGACCTATAGAGGCCGAAAGTAATGCAAGCCAAGGGAATCAGCCTGAATAAAGTTCACCCACCTCTGTTTTAAGTAAGAAAGCATCGGAAAGGCAGTTAAACAGAGTACCAGGAGCATCCAGGGAGGCCAAATAGCCTACAACTTTGTTCCCCTCCCTCCATGTGTGGGTGACCAATGTTTTGTTGCTTAGGAGGGCCTTGCATTGCCGAATGATGTAAGAGATTGACTAGGGTATAGAGCTTTTACTGAGTAAAGCATCATGGATAATCATAGAATCTGTATCCACCTGGGAGATAAAAATATATCATTCCCTGTTGATGAGAAGACCTGAGAGAATATCTCTGGCCTCTGCCCGGACTGAATTTCCACTCCCAAAGTGAGCTGTGAACACAAAGACGATGCTTCCCCTAGAATTATGAACCTCCCCACCTCCATGCATGTCCCCCAGGACAGATGAGCTAGGTGTGTTGAGAATTAGGATGATCTCTGGAGGAACCCAACGAATCCAATGCCCCTAGAGGCAATGAGATGAACTGTAGCCATAACGACACCCAATAATCAAATGGTTGGAGCCTCCTTCCAGTTACCAGAATAGAAAATCAGCTCAACCGTCATGCACTGAACTCTTCCCATGATGGAACTTCCATTGGAAATAATCCCCTCAAACCTATCCCATGGTTTTACAAATCCTTATTTTAAATTTTTTTTTCATATTATCCAATGCTTTTTGCTGTTTAATACAGGATCCAACATCCTGGTATAATAGGCTCATCATATTTCTAATTTCTAATGGTTTTAAAAATGTCATAGATGATAAAACTATTTTGATAATATTAATTTGTAAATGTGTTTTTGTAGTTCAAATATATATTGATGGCATTATTTTTGGATCTTTGAAAAATTATCTACGTATTAATTTTATTAAGAATGATGCAATGTGAAATTGAAATGAATTTAATTTGTGAACTAAAATTCTATCTTGGACTACAAATTGATAAATGTAATGAATGTATTATATTAAATCAAAGTATGTACACAAAAGATATTTCAAAATGGTTTGGATTTGATAATAAAATAATTATTTATACTCTAATGATAACCACCTGAAAACTGGATCATGATGAAAATGGAAAATCTATTGATCAATTAAATTACAAAGGGATGATTGGATGTCTACCCTACTTGACTGCTAGTCTGGATGATATTGTTTTTTCCTTGTGTATTGTGCAAATTTTCATGAAAACACTAAATAAAATCATTTAACTACTGTTAAATTTTTTTTTCTTATACCTCTAATATAATACCAACATACAATTTTTCAATCCTAGGGGACAATATTTTAATTTAGTTAGTTATTAATATGCTGATTTTGGTGTTTTTATGTTAGATAGAAGAAGAACCTATATAACAAGTAACTTTTGGGGAAATTCTCTAGTATCATGGATTACTGAAAAGAAAAATTGATTTTCATTATCTACTATCAAAGAGGAATACATAGATTTTGGTATCTATTGTTCTCATATTTGTTGGATAAAGCAAAAATGACTGGATTATGAATATCATTTTAGGAATTACCCTATAAACGGTGAAAAAACAAGGCCTACTAACAATTATATGAATAGATTTTATCATTATGGAACAAAACTTATTGATTCACGACATCATTTTTGAGAGATCATTATCAAAAAGATTATATAACTCTTGAATTCATTGGTATTGAACATTAGATTACTGATATTTTTACATAGTCTTTATATTTTTAGAGGACGAGTTACAACAAACATGACATAGGGATGATAAATTTATGGGAACTCAGTGATGATGTCTCACTGAAATGACTAATCAATGATGTCTTATCAACATGACTGACTGATGATGTTTCACTGATGTGACTAATTTATAAGTCTCACTGATATGACTCACCGATGATGTCTCACCAATATGACTTAACAATGGTGACTTACCAATAGATATCACATATCTGTATCACCGATTAATATTTAAATATTTCTCCATCAAGAATTTATAACATCATTTCTTTATTTGTTTTGTTATGTTTTACCCCAAATTTAGTATTTAATATTTTCAAATCCATAAGTTATAAAATTAAGGGTCGATTCAAAACTTTTTACACTCAAAATCAAACTCCCAAACTCCTACCATTAATCCTTTCTCTCCCAAGCTGCTACATTTATCTCTCTAATATACAACTTTTAACCTCTCTCAATGGATCATTTCATGAATATCCTTCAAGGATCTTATGACAAGTCACATACAGTAACGAAGAAAAAGAGGTAAATAATGTAATACTAAAACTATGCTTAAACATATCCATCAAAAACTCACGAACTGTATTGAATCCCCTTAGAAGGACGAGAATATGATTTGGATGTTGTCTTGAATGTTTTTTTTGATGAATGTGTTTCATACCCAAGGGATGTTAGAGTGGTTCTCCAACTATGAGATAATATATTATCTGAGGAAGGTACATTAGTTTTACCAATATGTTGAGTTTTTTTGAAGGATTTGATTTATTTTGGATAATATTGATATTGGATGAAAGGACAATGTATTTTTCATCCACGCATTGAGAAGAATGCTTTATGGTACCCCATGAAGGTGTTTGTGAGGACCATTAAGGAATTGATCCACTGATAAGTGACCTCTTTAGTTATAAGGTTATTTTGGCTGAGTTGACCCAAAATAAGGAGAATAAAAGTCGTATAGCTATAGATCTCAATGGTGATTGTAGTATTTTGTTTAAATTCATCCAGTGCCAGTTGTGTCCCATGAAATGGGACTCAACATATGTTATGTTTCGGGATTTTTATTGGTTGTAGTTGTTGAAGAAATGATATATAGTAAATTTGTAAAAATATAAGATAGTTTATTTTATTGAAATGATCAAGACACATTACAATAGAAACTCTTTATTTTATCCTATAATTATCTATGCCATTTTTAAAGATGAGGAATTTGTAAATGAAGGTGAAGATACTATCTCTGCTTTTTCTAGTTTCTGTCTCAGTACAGATATCTATATGAGAATAAAAATAAATTGGAATCCCTAGAAGAAGATGTCAGATGAATAAAATGATAGCTGTATTACAATTTTGATCTTGTTGAGCATCCCTCAAGGATGAATAACATGGTTGATTCTAGTCTAGTACCACTTGAAATTGGTGAGTACTCTAATGATGATGTGGCTTAAGAATTCCAAGTAATTGAATCTCTTATACATGTCAAGAGTGATCCTAATAGTGCTGACAATAATACATGAATGTATAACGGTCCTAAAATTCAACCTAGGTATATACCATTAAAGGAACCACTCATGAAAAAGAATTATATTGATGAGACAAATGAGTTAGATAATGATATGTATGAGAGCATATCTATTAGTGGAAAAGAATATGGTGAAGAAGAAAGAACTTGTAGCGAAGAATATGATGAAGTTGAAGATGATTATTGAGGTGAGTAAAATTTGGATGAATCTTGAGAGGATAATGGAGAATATGGAAATTATAGAGAAGATACAACAAGTGATTATTCTACTAGGGAATTAGACAATAGTAATGATATCCAAGGTCATGTTAGAGATATTATTGATCTAACTAGAGATTTTGTTTATCTTGAGAATCCTAAGGATCTTTAGTTTATAGAACAAGAACATAATGTGGACTCTAAGGTGTTGTATTGAAATATGAATGTAGATACTCAAAAACAAGGTGGTGTGGGGGTGAATTGTAGGTTAAAACATTCATTTTTTACTTGATGGAAATATTTTTTTTAAACAAGTTAAACAAACTAGATTCACTACTTCCTATTTTGTAAGGTAAATTAAAAACACCTGAGGTTGGATAAAGAAGTGTAATGAAATAAGTAAACTGGAATACCAAAACATGATTCTAAATTAATGAATATATAATATTATATCAGAGTTACAAGAAAAGAGAAACTATAAGAAAAAATTTCTTATTGTTACAAATTGATGTGGTAATTAAAAGTAACTATATAAAATTGTACAAGACTTTAAACCCAAAGAGTAGGCTATCTAGACACCTTTTATAAGGGTCCCTTGATTTATAATTTTAATCATGTATGTATTACCCACACATGGATAACACCTTAATATGAATATCAGTATCTATCATGTTATCCTCGCATGTCATCAATCTGTAAGGTGATTGGAACATCTGTCATCCTTCAACTAGAATCCCATTATTAAGATGGAAATACACACATTAGTATTCCTTCAAAATTGAAACCTTTGATTGTATACTGAAAAAATCAGTGTTTCACAATGAAAACCAATTCTTGTGGAAGATTTTAAGCATGTTGAACAAGAAATTCACAAAATGATTACTTTAAGGATTTCACATAAATAAATTTTGGCAGAGCTCTCATAGAGTATCAATTATCTCAAAATATCATAGCTTCAAACTCATTCAAATGACTCGGAATTTATAAGAAAGATCTGAAAAAGTCTAATTTTCTTCCAAATATTATATTTTTACTGAAAATTCAGAGGGACATGTACAACTACCACTTGAAACTATTATAATGTAACATATTGGACAACATCATTTAGTATAACCAAATATAATGAGAAACATTAAGTGTGGATGAATATATTTATATAAAAGATTATGTAATAGAATAATAGTAACATTAATAAATTTTTGAAAGCATTACATTATTGAAATATAGTATCTTTATGAAAGTTATAAAATCATATTTTTAAAGAAAAATGAATTAAATAAGTAACTATGAGAATCAAATATAAAAAAATATTGAGAATAGAAATTGAGAAACACTATAAATAAGTTACATAAATATAGATTATTTGGAGTTGATAATGTGAGAATCAGATTCAAAAAAATTTGAGATTTTGTATTGAGAAGCATAAATCTGAATTTTTTTTCGAAATTTGGAATTAAGAAAGATGAAGAATGAGAATCACGATAATAACAGAATGAGAAATGTGAAGCATAGAATTAGAATCACAATTCTGGATGATTCAGAATTGGGGAAGTGAATTAGATTTGAATTTATATATGATTTAAATTTTAGTAATAGGATGAATCAGATTTGAAATTTTAAGCAAATCAGAATTGAGAAACATAAAACTGATTTGATTTTCTAGATGATTTGAAAATGAGAGAGTGAAAGATTTAGAATTTTATTAAGGGTCTGGTTTGTTGTTTTACCTATTATATCTTAAGAAACCAATGTTATACTTATATAAAATAGGTAAAAAACTTATATATAAAATTCATTAAATAAAGAAATTATTACTAAAGAAATGTGTCTTTGACTTCCAAAACATAGTGGACTGGAAAAATTAATAAGGAAACTATTGACTTATCAATCTCAACCATTTTGGAAAGAAAAAAATAATCGATTTATAAAATATATATTATAACCGAAATGAATTATATTTTAACTTAAAATAAAACTTTTCAACCCTTAATTTATGAATCAATATGAATACGACTAACCCCCCTTTGGATATGATATCTTGTAAAGATCGTATTCTTGTCTTTATGTATATGTCTTCCCTTTATAAACAAATCCATCCACTTACATTAGTATGCATTATTTAGGAATTCTCCCCTTTACATTTTCATCCATAAACTAATATTTTTTATAACATTGTTTTCCTCCTTTTTTCATTAAAAAAGAATGGGAAAAGTAAAATTTACAGGAAAATTTAGGAATCAAACTATATGATATAACAGATAAATAATCGTTATTATTGAAAATCATTTTGACAATAACAGACCAGAAATATAACATAGATCCATCCTTATTTTGTACTATGGTTTTGAAAATTTCCTTATACTTTCTCAAATCCATATGATCATCTTGAAGGTTTTCTAAGAGTACATCCTGATCCTGACCCTTCTTCTTGAGATTTTGAATCTGTTTTGGGTGGATCTTAGTAGTTTTTTCATAAGACATAAGCTTCTTATCCAATAAATCATTGTAATCATTTACTTTTTTTACTTCTTGGGAAATATAATTCAGTATCCCATAAAAATCCTTATCTTCTTGTAACCAAATTTGTTGTTCTTACTATACCATTTTTAAGTAACTATTTTAATGTTTTTTTATCATACCATTTTCATTTTCAAGATTCTTGGAAAACCATTATACATTTCCAAATAAGGTAATGAATTATCTTCTTTGGAGGAAGATTATTTATCCGAATAACTATATTTCCATTATCATCAGGATAATTAGAATTTAAATATATGTTAGTTATGTATTATGTAGTGTATACCTATGAAATGAAACATTGATTATTAATAGTTATTAATGAAATACGACCAACATTCTTCTGTCCAAAATATTTGTTATCTAAAGATTCATAAGATGAGTCTCCACCACTTGCAATCCAAGAATAATTTTCCCTCATTCCTTTCATTCCATTTGGATTAAAATATATTTCATGATTCCTCTAAAAATTCCTATATTTCATGTCCTTTATTTTATGTCTTGGAAAATTAGGTCTGATATGTACTTCTTTCTTAAACTCATAGAATGTGACTTCATAAACTTTTTTATATTTATTTTCATATATATTATATCTATATAGGAAATATTTGTTTCAAACAATCATATTCATCCTTCAAGAATGATTGGATAATTAATTCTATGGGTATTTAGTATCACTTGAATATGACTGAATAATAAAATTCTTCGACATTTTTGACTTAAAAACATTATCAATAGTTTTGGTTCTTAACTAGTCCAATGTTTTATTGATACCAACACTCCCATTATTAATCATTATATTCTCAGTATCTCTCTTTAATCTATTCTCATGTGGTAAGTGAGCTCCAAATAACACATCAAGAGTAACATCTTTAACTTTACATGAATTGATAATAGAAGTTCTTTTTGACTCCCATTCTTTAGACATGATGTCTATAATCTGGTCTATAAGAATCTCATCATCCAGGCATTTTTGACCCATTTATTATATATTATACACAATTGTCAAAAATCTTAGTTGAACATTTAATATAGGTTCTCTCTAATAAAAAATTATGATAATATTCTCTATGAATGGATCTTCTAGTTCCAATAAATTTATAAGTACAAAAATATATAACTTAAAATTTATTTCAAATGATTTAAGCTGATTCACACTAATGCATTTGGATATATATAGTCATTGTTCGAGAATAATGAAAAGTATTTCTGATATTATATTTTAGCTGATATTCTCTCTTTTCTTGATTAGTAAATGTTATGACACATTTATGTTGTTTCTCGTAATCTATAGCAAGAATAAAAAAATTATCCAAACTAGTATTAAAATCAAAATCCTTCATTCTGTATCTCTAGTATTCATAATTATTTACTTCAAGGGTAGGTGGTCTTGTAGGTTTTATATTAACTAAGGATCCAACATTCATTCCTGTGATCTTATAATAAAACTAAATATAATTTTCCATGACACATGTTAGTTTACTAAAAATTTATAAGCAAAAGGTCTATAAAATAATTTAAAAGCAACTTATTGAAGTAAATAAAGAGTAAGTAAATGTAGCAATTAAAACATGACTATCATTCTATGTGGTAGTATCAATATCTAAAAGACAATCTTTGATATAAATTTTAGTATATAAATATGTATCAAGATTCTCATATACAAGAAGGGTGAATATAATTTTTAAAATCTATGGATTTTATCCTCAACAAAATCATTGTTTAACAAAGATAAACAAACCAGATTTTGTAAACCCTATTTTGTAAGGTAAATGAAAAAATCATTAGGTTTGATAAAATTGTGTAATGATAAAAGTACATAGGTATAAATAGAAAAGTTTTTTACCTTAATGAGTTTAGAATTGTATATAAGAGTTACAAAAAAGGGAATGTATAAGAAACACTCTCCTATTGATACAAATTACATATGAAATTAAAAGTGAATATAAAAAAGAGTATAAGTCTTTTAAACCAAAGAGTAGGGTATCAAAACACCTTGGATATGGGCCCCTTGATTTATACTCAAAATAATGTATGTCTTACCTACATTAGGGTTATCCCTTGATACAGTGATCAATATATATCTTATTATCCCCATAGGCCCTTGATCTGTAAGCTGGTTAACACCTCTATGTTCATTCAGTTGGAATCCATCGATTAAGTGGGTTATTAGAACTTCTTAGTTCCTTCAACGTGGAATCCCTCTATTTTATAAAATAAAAATTAGTGTTATACAAATAAAAAAAAATCTTATTGAATATTTAATGTATGTCAAAAAAAAGCTCACAAATTGATGAATTCTAGTAAGTTTCTCAAAGAAATTTTGGTAGAACTCTTAGAGAGTATCAATTATCCAAACGTTTATAGGTTTAAAATCCTTCAAATGAATAATTATTTATAAGAAATTTCCCCCATGGTCAAATTTTCTTCCAATAGTCACATTTGTTTTTGAAATTTTAGAGGGTCATGTACAAATGGAACTTACAATGGTCATATATGAACATATTTAAAGACATCATTTAGTATAAGAAAATATAATGAGAAACAATAAGTGTGCAGGAATATTTTTATATAAATAACTATGTTAATGAAAAATTGAAACTTTAAGAAATTTATAAGAAAATTACATTATATAAATATAAGAACTGTATGAAAGTTATAAAATTGGATTGTTCAAAAAATGATAATCAGAGAAGAAACTATAGGAATTATATAAGAAAAAATAGTTTGAATTGGAATTGAGAAACCTGGTAAATTGGATTTGCAAATTTGGAAGTTTCAGAATTGATAAAGTGAGAATAGGATTCAAGAATTTTTTAGATTCAGAATTGGGAAGAATATTTAGTAATAAAAATTTTGTGTGATTTATAATTAAGAATCATGATGAATCAGAATCAAAATTTTCATGGAATCAGAAATATGAAGCATAGAATCAAAATCACAATTCTAGATGATTCAGAATTAAAGAATTGTATAAAATTCCATTTTCTATGTGATTGGTATTTGAGAAACAGGGTGAATTAGATTAAAAATTTTAAGCAATTTAAAATTTAGAAACATAAAATGAATTCAATTTTCTAGAATATTTGGAATTGACAAAGTGAAGGATTCTATGATTTAATAAGGATCTAATGTGTTCCAGAATCTATTTTTCCTTATGAATGTAATGGTAGGATTAGATAAAATAGTTAACGAACATGCATATAAATTTCATTAAATATAGAAAGTTTTAATAAGGAAATGTGTTAATGATTTACAGAAAAAGGAATGGAAAATGTTATTATGA
The DNA here is from genome assembly GCA_963277665.1 of Viscum album. Classification (NCBI taxonomy): domain Eukaryota; kingdom Viridiplantae; phylum Streptophyta; class Magnoliopsida; order Santalales; family Viscaceae; genus Viscum; species Viscum album. The sequence goes on along the minus strand of OY728147.1, from coordinate 1,023,873,668 downwards.
AAATTTTTACGTAATACAACGAGGCTCATAAACAGGTTTTGATTGAGGAAGAAATTGTTGATGCTCTTATTGATCTAGTTGTGGTAAATGAGAGAGATCATTTTGTCCATGTTCAGTGGGAAGAACAATCTATAGGGGATGTTTCTTTGACACCAATGAGGGATTTTGTTTATTTTAGAAATAGGCCATCTGCTGAGGGGGAGAGGCAATGTAATAGTTATTAGGTTGATTTTCTTGCACCCTTAGGTGATATTTTTTTACTTATACAGAGGAAGAAACAATGGTATGTTACTCTAGTTTTGGACTACCCTGATATAGAGGGCATAGATTCTGAGCATAGTACTAGGGTTTTCTTAGAATTTGTTGAGTATATCACCAAAATTGATTTTAATGACATCAAGGAATAGCTATTGGCTAATGTTCGACCAACCCCTCCCTAGGAACATTATCTAGTTTCAAGAAATATTTAATGAGATTCTTATTTGATTACTCATTGAGTTATATCTTAGATTGAGCTGAGGATTTTCACTCTTGTGGAAGTTGTTGTCACAAGAAAATTAAAAAAATAATTTTTTTTTTGTATTTTCTCATACATTAACAAGATGATAATTGAATATAATGAATCATTGGATAGATTTATAAATGTTTTTGAAGATATATATTCAGATAATTTTGAGGATGATTCTCCTCCTCCTCTAACTCTGGATCTTGCCATTTTTAATTTATTGTCAAAGATGCATTAAATGATGCTTCCACATCATCAACTCCTCCCTCTCAAGATCTAGATTTAACTCAGTTGGGATCAGATATATGAGATATAGTGCATGGTGCCTCAGACTTACCATCTCTTATTGATCACTCTCAAGATATTGATAGGGTCAGACATGCGATTAAACAGGAACATAAGACTATGATGGGTTTTACTGACCAGGCGTGTTTGTGATAAATCTAGTAGAATTGTGATCATATTAATGTTATAGTAATTCATTATTGCACTGCTTCTAAAAATGCTCAAGAAGAAATTACCATTATGTTTTACAAAAATTTACACCAAACACCAGTTGACCAGCATCTTCAAATATTTGGTGGAGAATTTGGGGCTACCTAAAATGACTCATGCATTAAAAGATAAAGTCAAGAATATTAAATAGAATACTCCTAAACATGATATGTTCGTGGAAAATGAAGACAATTTTGAGAATTCCATGACCTATGGTGGTGAGATCATTGGAGACTTCATCAATCTATTCAGAATATAACTGCACCATCACATCACAACTATTATGGCACCTCATACTGCTCCTATCAGACTAGTCAAGTCTCCTTCTACCTTTTCTTCATCACAATTGGAACCATTGACCATGACTCATGCTAAAAATCACAATCATATAAGTCATATCATCTAATAGTAACTAACAATATCTAATTCTTCTTCTAGACCTAGTCTTCCTCCTTCAGTCTTCACAAGAGTTCCACTACCATCCCTCACTATCAGCAATGATCCTCTAACTACTATATATGAACCATATAATCCTCTCTACTCTCCTTTTAATAAATAAATGTATGTAATATAATTAGATGTTCCCAATAAGGTGTTGGATCATTTTTTGATAGGGATTTGATGTACCTTTATTGGTGTACTATATGTGTTATACCTTGTACTACAATATTGATAGAGTAACCCTTGAAATTTTCTCTCATTGAACATTGTATAATATATTGTTAATTTACAATTTCTTTTTTGATAATCCCCAAAGGGGGAGAAATTACTAGGAATATCTCTCACTAGAGCTTCAGATTATGATTCATTTTAATCTATCCATATTTTTTTTTAAATTTCATTTTAGTAATATGTTTACTATGTTTCAGTTTATTTCTTTAATCATCATAAATTAATTAAATTATTCGGGTATATAATTTCATGATTATTTATTATAAAAAGGCGGATATTGTTGGCCACCATTATTTTTTATTCTCACAATTCATGCTTAACTATGATAATTATGATTTATTTAGATACATTGTGTTTAAACATTTTCAAGTATAATTTTACCCTCTAGTTATAATGTTTAAATCAAAATAATGAATTATAGGTTTTTCTTAAGTATGACCTACCAATAGAAAATTCTCTGATAAATGATCTAACAACAGCCGAGATATCGACGCATCACTTATTGATAGAAATGATCTATCGACAATCGAGCTGTCAACAAATCACCTACCGATAGAAATGATATACCTATTTAATGAGTACCCAATAGAATGATATATGAAAACATAAGAAATCAATAGTCCATGCTAATGACATACTAAATATCTAAAGATCTGTCTTTTAAATTAGATTTTACCTATATTGATCATATTTATGAAATTTAGTACTAATTATTAAATTAATGAATATTTATATCTTTTTTAGGAAAAATTTAATGTTGTTAGAGACCAGTATAAGGCATGAGGTACCATAGAACATGTTGCTTATCTATCTCAAATGAATATCTGGATCAACAAGAATGTAGGTGAGAAAGAAGCATCTTGGTTGAAATACACAGATATGTTTGTGCATCTTAGAGAAAAACACAAGAATTATCTACTATGCCTAGACCAAGTTACTAATAAGAACAAAAAGATCAGAAATGTATATCGCAATGAATTAGAATAAAATAATACATTGAGGAATACATGGAATAGAAGGTAGAAGCAAACATGAATCTGTTTTTTCCTATCTATTTCTGGAAGATGACCCCAACATCACATCTTTAACTCTGATGGAGTCCAGAAGCTTCATATATAATCACATAGACCATTCTAATCAATTTCAAACTTTTTTTCTCGGCATGTTCGTATTATTTAAATTTCGAGATGTGTGTCTATCTCTATTTAATAAAAACACATTGACTATAATGATAAATTATAAGATACATATATATCTTGACTCACCTATATTGTTTCACATTACAATACCATGGATAACAATATAAGAGGCTACAATAGGGAATGTATGTTTTTGTTTTTTTACTCGCACATATATTTTATAAGAGGTCCAGTGGCCTAGACGGTGCTTATACTACTATTACCCAAATATAGGGAGTGGATCATGTTTATTTAATATAAATTACTTAGTTGCAGGTGATCAACAAGTGGAGGGGATTATGAATCCACTTGAGACAAAACCTCTTCTTTAATTTTTCAAGGTGCTTTCATGTTTTTTTATCTATTTTTATCATCATTTCAGGAAACATAACTCTACTTTGATAGTTAATATTATATAGTGTTTACTATAGAATCACTTTTAGCAAAATGATTTCAAAAGATACAATAATATTTTATATTTTTTTAAATAATAAGTTATAAATCTTTGTTAAATAATTGAAAAAAAATAAATATTTTATAAATCTAATGATTTGGTTAACTATCTTGAATTTGTTTTGAAAATAAGATATTTTTTAATAAGAAATTAAAAAAACTTTTATAGGAACTCAATTCACCCACAACTCTTCAGTTTTCTACTCTGACCAACAGACTGGATATACTATTAGAGAATGGTATTTCTCATAATGAAAAAACATGTCACGACCCGCCCTCGGGGCCCGTGCCGTGACTACCCCAAGCCCGCCTTCCATAGGCCAGGGGCTGGCGACTAGCACCAAGGCGTAAAATCCTGGTAAACAGGGAAGGCATTGCCTTTATGAGTAACAACCACCACAGAGTCAGCAAGCGGAAAGTAACTACAAAGTGCAAAAAAGTAAAGGGGGCCGGAAATACAAGCCCAACTGTAAAGTAAAGTACAACTCGAAAGGGAAAACATCAACTAAAAGTACAAGCGGCTCCTGGGACGTCATCCTCGATTCCTACCTGAAGGGTAGGTACAGATGGCTCAGCTCCTGGATCGTCCACCACGGATCCTACCTGAAGGGTAGGTACAGATAGCTCACAACTCCTCGGGTCCAACTGTCCGCTCCGAGCACGTCCCGCTCAGTGGTCCTCCTCCGGGTACCGACCTACTCCGAAAGCCTCATCCACAGTCAGCGCTGTCCGTCGTCTGCAACCAACACAACGAAGTGCGGGCAAAGCCCGTGCAGGGGTGAGTATAAGCTACTCAGTAGGGACCCCGAGACCCCTGAAGGTCTCTCAAATCCACAAAGGATAAACCACGAAGAAAAGTAACAATCACGAAGTAACATCCAGTATTGATTAGGTATATGCCCATAAATATACCTATGTCACCAATTTTCCGTTCAGCTCCAACACCGAGCCCAAGAACAACCCAATCCACAAGAAGAGTAAACAGTAAATCCACACAGGATAACAGTACAAGATCACACAGTTTATAACAAGTTTATGAAATCAACGGATAACCATTACCCAGGTATATTCCCATACATATACCTAAGTTATCAAGCGACCCATCTCAATCATGAGGAAACCCAAAGATCATTGACTCAGCTCAAACCAGGATTTTTATTATCGAAACCATAGCTGCTGAAGAGCCCCGTCTCTGAAGTGTGCAGTAGTCCTGTCACGACTCCGAGGTACTGCTCACTAACCTAAGACTGCTGAAGTACTCCTCCTGTCGAGTACCGCGGGTCTGCTGCCAACTACCGGGCGCTCCGTCCGCTGAGGGTCTGCTGCCAAATACCGGGCGCTCACCCAAATAGCCTACTGAGGTACTCCTCCTGATGAGTACCGCGGGTTTGCTGCCAACTACTAGGCGCTCCGTCCGCCATGGGTCTGCCGCCAAATACCGGGAGCTCCGTCCACTGGGCTAGTCCACTCACTCCAAGTCGAGTCGGTCAAGCAGTCATCAGGTCTCAGTCGGCTACACGGTCTCCGTACTCCGCACGCACGCCTCCACCGTCGCGGGTCTGTCGCTACAACCAAGCGCATACACTCCGTAGAGTATCGCGGGTCTGCCGCTACAACCAAGCGCTCCACCGCCAAGGGTCTGCTGCTGCATCCAAGCGCACCACCACCGTCAAGTACCACGGGTCCGCCGCTACACCCAAGCGCTCCACCGCCCTAGGTAAACAGAAGATTCAGCTCACTCAGGTTCGGTAGCACTGTTCCACGTAGGATCACTGAGTGATGTAGTCGTCGTCGTCGAATCCACACAGGATCTCTGTACTGTCGTCGTCGCAGTCACAGTAGCAGTAGTAGTAGTCGTCACAGTAACAGTCGCAGCCAGCACTAGGGTTCCCGCACACAGCAAGATCGTTCGGAGGGTCCGCTCCACGAGCCGAGAGGTTGATACATCAAATGTCACAAAGACCAGAGTTGATGTATCCAACAGTTCCGTATCGACAATAGGAACTCAACGCAACAGACGGCGCGTCGATCGGACGCCCGGTCTGAGAGTTATTGGCATTTTCGTCTCCGGGGCCCGGTTGGTTTTTAAGGAAAAACCAACCCGACCGTACTCCACCTACGCCCAAACCTCGGGCAGAGTATGCCAAAAGATCCGTCTCACTTAGAGGATTCCATCAAAGTCGACGGCACGTCAATCGGTCGTCCGGAACTCAAGATATGAGCGTTTCCGCTCCGAGGGCCCGGTTGGTTTCGTGAACGAACCAACCCGGCCGTACTCCACCTGCGTCCAAACCTCGGGCGGAGAATGCCAAAAGATCCGTCTCACTAAGGGGAACACAACGCGACTGACGGCGCGTCAGTCGGACGTTCGTAGCTCAAGATATGAGCGTTTCCGCTCCGAAGGCCCGGTTGGTTTCGTGAACGAACCAACCCGGCCGAACTCGATGTAACCCGAAACCTTGAGTGCGATATACCGAAACGACCGTCTCGATCCAGGGATCGCGTTGCCGCAGACGGTTCGTCATTCGGAGGTCCGAGGCTCATGTTATGAGCCAAAAACCAAATCTGGTTCGAAACGGGGGGTCCGGGTCCGGGCCGACCCGGCCCGACCCCCCCCTGGGCGGCGCGGTGGCCGGCGGCGGCGGGCGGCGGCGCGGGGAGCCGCGGCGGGCTGGCGCCGCGAGGCGCCGCGATGGCTCGGGGTGCCGCGAGGTGCCGCACGGTCGGCACGCGGGGGACAAGCCCCGCGGTTTTTCAACAGGCGGCGCGGCATAGCCGCGCCGTTATTTTCAAAGCGCCCCCCCCCCCCCCCCCCCCCCACGTGGGGGGGCCTGCTGGCGCGGAACCGGGGGGGCCGGCTGCCCCCCTCCCTTTAATTAAAACCGCCCCCTCTCTTAAAGAGGGGGGTTTAACAAGCTGGCCGGGGAATTTAATTCCCCGGTTTAACGGCATCCGGCCGGCCAGCTGGCCGGCCAGTTTTCTCCAACGGGACCGGAAATTCCGGTCCCCCTTCAGCTTCCGACGCCGGCGGCCCGGCCGCCGGTCTTCTCTTCTGCCGCGGCCCGGAACCGGCCGCGGTCTCCTCGTCCCGTCGCGGCCCGGAACCGGCCGCGGCATTCGTCATCCGGCGCGGTGCGACGGCACCGCGCCCCTTCGCCGTGCTTTGATTCTTTTCAACGCGGCACGACGGCGTCGCGTTCTTGAAGTTTCTACCTCGGCGTGGCGCGACGGCGCCGCGTAAAATAAACGCACGGTAATCCGCGTGGTGCGACGGCACCACGCCACTTTGCTTCCATCGCAAGAATTAAACATGAACGATGGAGGGGTTTCGGCCGTGTTCATGCGGTCCGCCCCCCCTCACGTTAAAATAAACAACTCAACTTAAACATTCAAACCTCAAGTTAGACATGCGAGATCCACGTTCAAGAAATGGAATAAATAAATAATGAATCAACAACCCCTACCTCGGGTTTAAGATTCGAAGATTCGTCTACGTTCCGCGGAAGACGGCGTCGCGGAGGTCGGGCGTCGCGGTCGTCGATCGTCAAATCCGTTGACGAAGAGATATGCCCGAAGAGATACGTCGTTGGCGAATCTTTGTATGCCGACGAAGAAGGTCCGAGGAGGAAGCGGCGTTCCCTCTTGTTGACACCGAGGACGAAGAAGAGATGCGTCGTTCTTCGTCGGAGTTTGAGCGTTCTTCGTTCTTCGTCAGAGATTGAAGATGAAGAGGAAGCTCTCCAAAAGCTCTCAAGGAGACCAACAAACAACCCAACATAAAATAAGATAACATCTTATTTTATTAATACAAAACAAATAAGAATTTCAAAAGTTTGAAATTCAAAAAGGGTTTAACTCCCAAAATTAATTAAGAGTAACTTAAGCCAATAAAGAGGGGGTTAAGGGAACTTGAAAAGTCTAGGGGTTCGTGTGGGCCCCACCACACTTAATCCTCCCAAGGGAGGTTAAGTGGGTGTGGGTCCCACTTCCAACCTCCTTTGGTAGGTTTTTAAGAAGTTAAAATAAAATTTGTTCTATACAAATTTTATTTAACTCAAACTAAAACCCCTAAAATTAACTTTCAACCCGCAACAAACGCAACTCCCGAAAAGGTCTCTTTAAGCGAATATCGGCGCTGCGAGTTCATCGGTGCCCTCAGATTTCAATTCCGAGCACCGGATCAAAAGTTAGGAATTCCCGCTCGTTCGTTCACTGAACGTACCCGAGCCAAACTTCGGAAATTAATTCCGGGCACTCCGGGCCTCAGAATCAGGTTCCGTCTGAAACCGCGCTCTTGTAAAATTCTAAAGAAATTTAAGAAAAAAATTCCCTTGAATTTTACGGGTCTTTACATTACTCCCACCTCAGGGCTTTACGTCCCCGTAAAGCTTCAACTCACAATTAAGGGAAACAAGGTAGTACTGAGCACGCAACCGAGCTTTACGCTCCCATACGCTCACCTGAAGATCTCGTGCTACCCGAGAAGCACCCCACAGGAAGCAACCGTTCACGTAGAACCTGCTCCTGTCGATCCTCGATCTCTACTAGAACTTCTGTGCTTGTCGCCCTGTTATCGACGTCCAACTCCCCGGGGTCGATGACGTGTGAAGAAACATACACGTATCTCCACAGCTGAGACACGTGGTGGACATTATGCACCCGGTGCGACTGAGGTGGTAGGGTCAAGCGGTAAACCTCTTCGCCTATCCTTCTGAAGATCAAAAGGGTCCATCGAACTTCGGAGATAACATGCCGCCTCGGCCACATCTCCGAAACCTCATCGGGGTGAGACCGTATAAGAACGTGTTCGTCACCCTCGAATTCAAGAGGTTTCCCTTTTTAGGTTAGAACTGAAACTCATAACTCCTGCTGCCACAAGGGTAGGGTTGACCAACTCAAGAGTGATCGGTCACACCCTCTTATGCCTGAGTTTAACATGTGCTGCCCAGGGTTTCCTTTTTCGCCGACCAAGGAAAACCCATTCCGACGTTTGCCTAAAACAGTCAACCGGGGTATGATTTGTGAATCAAAACCATACCCAGATCAACGTCGTAAGGCTTCTACGCTGCCACCAAGAGATTTCAACCGAAACTCTCGCCTCGAGGTCAAATCACACCGTCGGCGTAAGTGTGATTATCGAGTCTCCTCCCAAAGGTATCTCCAGACGTGAGGGTCAAGTCTACGGCTTACCCGGAACCTCTAGGTCTGGGACATGATTCGTGGAAGGGTAGAATGATTGGTTCTTATGTCTATAGATATGGCAGCTCGTAGTAGACATAATTCGTACCCCGAATCATTCTTAGAGCTCCTGGGTCACACTCCTTGACCGCAATGCAGCTACTCTCCTCCCCAGCCCTCCTGCTCCCTGAGCCTGGCGGGGACCACTAAGTCGGGTGGTCGTAACATGTCGAAATGTACACCACCACATGCTGCTCTCCAAGCTCCGCTTCCATGTCTGCTACCCTGCATATTCATCTGTCCTTAGCAATTCCTCCTCCTGAAACATTTTTACACGCCCGAGTCTCTGAGACTGGCGCTAGTTTCCTGCCTTTCACTGCTAACGTTCACAACCACAAAGGTTCTATCTAGAATCCTAACATAGGTAGGAATGCATAGAGGAAAAGAATTGGTTCGGATGTCCTTTAGACACACTTCGCTCAGAAGTTCGAGTCTAAAGAACTGATCACAACGCAACCAACGAGTACCAAGATTGATTGGTAAGCCACGTTGAGTGCTCTGCTTCTGACATGTCGTACTGTCGAAGCTGTATTAGCTCCAGAAAACTCACAACCACCTCCTCAAGCCAGTCCTCAGCCGCCTACGAGTCAGGCTCACCTCGAAACTTGAGGGATATCTGGTGCTAAAACATATGTAAGGCACTAAGCCTATGAGTCTCTGCTACCGGTACCGCCGGTAGTGTCTGCTGACCAACAGGTAGTGACATAGCTGGCGCACTACCCGTAGGTACTATCCCAGGTATCGGTTCGCGTAACAAAGCCTCATTACTATAAGGACCAACCTCATGGTCACTCACTGGAAACAACAGGAGCTAAGATCATCATCTGCTCTACTAAAACAAAGCTAGGCGTAGAACTCTAGCAATTGCCTCCATCCAGTCCACTGCTGCCTGGGAAATCTATCTCGCCTCGTATCCTCAGAGGCCTCTACTGCTGGAACTCGTGCATCGCGCTCTGCTAGCGTGCATCGTCAGCTAGTGGCATCTGCTACCTAACGGGTGGTGGTGCTGCTGGTACACCACCCGAAGGTGCCAACACTGAAAAAGGGCCCTGCACTGGAGTCTCGCTGCTCGGTGGGCCATCATCGAGAACTCTCTCAGAACTCCAGCTAACTATCTGCATGGTGACATCCTGAACAGATGTGTCACGGTCAACGATTTATACCTGGTGAGCTGACCTGGTTTGAGCTGACGTAAACCTTTTTGGAAACACACACGCAATCAGTGTTTTCATGCATTAAGTCGGAAATCAGAAGTCAGGGTCCTGGTGTACGGATACGTCGGCCGCCGCACCAACACTGGACTCCCTGGATTGATAACCACACTCAATACACTAAACACAATTGCTTCACATAGAAAAGATCAGAGTTCGCGGTAGAACCGAACTCCTCTGATACCAATTTGTCACGACCCGCCCTCGGGGCCCGTGTCGTGACTACCCCAAGCCCGCCATCCATAGGCCAGGGGCTGGAGACTAGCACCAAGGCGTAAAATCCCGGTAAACAGGGAAGGCATTGCCTTTATGAGTAACAACCACCACAGAGTCAGCAAGCGGAAAGTAACTAAAAAGTGCAGAAAAGTAAAGGGGGCCGGAAATACAAGCCCAACTGTAAAGTAAAGTACAACTCGAAAGGGAAAACAGCAACTGAAAGTACAAGCGGCTCCTGGGACGTCCTCCTCGATTTCTACCTGAAGGGTAGGTACAGATGGCTCAGCTCCTGGATCGTCCACCACGGATCCTACCTGAAGGGTAGGTACAGATAGCTCACAACTCCTCGGGTCCAACTGTCCGCTCCGAGCACGTCCCGCTCAGTGGTCCTCCTCCGGGTACTGACCTACTCCGAAAGCCTCATCCACAGTCAGCGTTGTCCGTCGTCTGCAACCAACACAACGAAGTGCGGGAAAAGCCCGTGCAGGGGTGAGTATAAGCTACTCAGTAGGGACCCCGAGACCCCTGAAGGTCTCTCAAATCCACAAAGGATAAACCACGAAGAAAAGTAACAATCACGAAGTAACATCCAGTATTGATTAGGTATATGCCCATACATATACCTATGTCACAAATTTTCCGTTCGGCTCCAACACCGAGCCCAAGAACAACCCAATCCACAAGAAGAGTAAACAGTAAATCCACACAGGATAACAGTACAAGATCACACAGTTTATAACAAGTTTATGAAATCAACGGATAACCATTACCCAGGTATATGCCCATACATATACCTAAGTTATCAAGTGACCCATCTCAATCATGAGGAAACACAAAGATCATTGACTCAGCTCAAACCAGGATTTTTATTATCGAAACCGTAGCTGCTGAAGAGCCCCGTCTCTGAAGTGTGCAGTAGTCCTGTCACGACTCCGAGGTACTGCTCACTAACCTAAGACTGCTGAAGTACTCCTCCTGTCGAGTACCGCGGGTCTGCTGCCAACTACCGGGTGCTCCGTCCGCTGAGGGTCTGCTGCCAAATACCGGGTGCTCACCCAAATAGCCTACTGAGGTACTCCTCCTGATGAGTACCGCGGGTTTGCTGCCAACTACTAGGCGCTCCGTCCGTCGTGGGTCTGCCGCCAAATACCGGGCGCTCTGTCCACTGGGCTAGTCAACTCACTCCAAGTCGAGTCGGTCAAGCAGTCATCAGGTCTCATTCGGCTACACGGTCTCCGTACTCCGCACGCACGCCTCCACCGTCGCGGGTCTGTCGCTACAACCAAGCGCATACACTCCGTAGAGTATCGCGGGTCTGCCGCTACAACCAAGCGCTCCACCGCCAAGGGTCTGCTGCTGCATCCAAGCGCACCACCACTGTCAAGTACCACGGGTCCGCCGCTACACCCAAGCGCTCCACCGCCCTAGGTAAAAAGAAGATTCAGCTCACTCAGGTTCGGTAGCACTGTTCCACGTAGGATCACTGAGTGCTGTAGTCGTCGTCGTCGAATCCACACAGGATCTCTGTACTGTCGTCGTCGCAGTCACAATAGCAGTAGTAGTAGTCGTCACAGTAACAGTCGCAGCCAGCACTAGGTTTCCCGCACACAGCAAGCTCGTTCGGAGGGTCCGCTCCACGAGCCGAGAGGTTGATACATCAACTATCACAAAGACCAGAGTTGATGTATCCAAAAGTTCCGTATCGACAATAGGAACTCAACGCAACAGACGGCGCGTCGATCGGACGCCCGGTCTTAGAGTTATTGGCATTTTCGTCTCCGGGGCCCGGTTGGTTTTTAAGGAAAAACCAACCCGACCGTACTCCACCTACGCCCAAACCTCGGGCGGAGTATGCCAAAAGAGCCGTCTCACTTAGAGGATTCCATCAAAGTTGACGGCACGTCAATCGGACGTCCGGAACTCAAGATATGAGCGTTTCCGCTCCGAGGGCCCGGTTGGTTTCGTGAACGAACCAACCCGGCCGTACTCCACCTGCGTCCAAACCTCGGGCGGAGTATGCCAAAAGATCCGTCTCACTAAGGGGAACACAACGCGACTGACGGCGCGTCAGTCGGACGTTCGTAGCTCAAGATATGAGCGTTTCCGCTCCGAAGGCCCGGTTGGTTTCGTGAACGAACCAACCCGGCCGAACTCGATGTAACCGAAACCTTGAGTGCGATATACCGAAACGACCGTCTCGATCCAAGGATCGCGTTGCCGCAGACGGTTCGTCATTCGGAGGTCCGAGGCTCAAGTTATGAGCCAAAAACCAAATCTGGTTCGAAACGGGGGGTCCGGGTCCGGGCCGACCCGGCCCGACCCGCCCCTGGGCGGCGCGGCGGACGGCGGCGGTGGCCGGCGGCGGCGGGCGGCGGCGGCGGGCGGCGGCGCGGCGGCGCGGGGAGCCGCGACGGGCTGGCGCCGCGAGGTGCCGCGGCGGCTCGGGGTGCCGCGAGGTGCCGCACGGTCGGCACGCGGGGGACAAGCGCCGCGGTTTTTCAACAGGCGGCGCGGCATAGCCGCGCCGTTATTTTCAAAGCCCCCCCCCCCCCCCCCCACGTTGGGGGGCCTGCTGGCGCGGAACCGGGGGGCCCGGCTGCCCCCCTCCCTTTAATTAAAACTGCCCCCCTCTCTTAAAGAGGGGGGTTTAACAAGCTGGCCGGGGAATTTAATTCCCCGGTTTAACGGCATCCGGCCGGCCAGCTGGCCGGCCGGTTTTCTCCAACGGGACCGGAAATTCCAGTCCCCCTTCGGCTTCCGACGCCGGCGGCCCGGCCACCGGTCTTCTCTTCCGTCGCGGCCCGGAACCGGCCGCGGTCTCCTCGTCCCGCCGCGGCCCGGAACCGGCCGCGGCGTTCGTCATCCGGCGCGGTGCGACGGCACCTCGCCCCTTCGCCGTGCTTTGATTCTTTTCAACGCGGCACGACGGCGTCGTGTTCTTGAAGTTTCTACCTCGGCGTGGCGCGACGGCGCCGCGTAAAATAAACGCACGGTAATCCGCGTGGTGCGACGGCACCACGCCACTTTGCTTCCATCGCAAGAATTAAACATGAACGATGGAGGGGTTTCGGCCGTGTTCATGCGGTCTGGCCCCCCTCACGTTAAAATAAACAACTCAACTTAAACATTCAAACCTCAAGTTAGACATGCGAGATCCACGTTCAAGAAATGGAATAAATAAATAATGAATCAACAACCCCTACCTCGGGTTTAAGATTCGAAGATTCGTCTACGTTCCGCGGAAGACGGCGTCGCGGAGGTCGGGCGTCGCGGTCGTCGATCGTCAAATCCGTTGATGAAGAGATATGCCCGAAGAGATACGTCGTTGGCGAATCTTTGTATGCCGACGAAGAAGGTCCGAGGAGGAAGCGGCGTTCCCTCTTGTTGACACCGAGGACGAAGAAGAGATGCGTCGTTCTTCGTCGGAGTTTGAGCGTTCTTCGTTCTTCGTCAGAGATTGAAGATGAAGAGGAAGCTCTCCAAAAGCTCTCAAGGAGACCAACAAAAAACCCAACATAAAATAAGATAACATCTTATTTTATTAATACAAAACACATAAGAATTTCAAAAGTTTGAAATTCAAAAAGGGTTTAACTCCCAAAATTAATTAAGAGTAACTTAAGCCAATAAAGAGGGGGTTAAGGGAACTTGAAAAGTCTAGGGGTTCGTGTGGGCCCCACCACACTTAATCCTCCCAAGGGAGGTTAAGTGGGTGTGGGTCCCACTTCCAACCTCCTTTGGTAGGTTTTTAAGAAGTTAAAATAAAATTTGTTCTATACAAATTTTATTTAACTCAAACTAAAACCCCTAAAATTAACTTTCAACCCGCAACAAACGCAACTCCCGAAAAGGTCTCTTTAAGCGAATATCGGCGCTGCGAGTTCATCGGTGCCCTCATATTTCAATTCCGAGCACCGGATCAAAAGTTAGGAATTCCCGCTCGTTCGTTCACTGAACGTACCCGATCCAAACTTCGGAAATTAATTCCGGGCACTCCGGGCCTCGGAATCAGGTGCCGTCTGAAACCGCGCTCTTGTAAAATTCTAAAGAAATTTAAGAAAAAATTTCCCTTGAATTTTACGGGTCTTTACAAAACATATTAAATATTAAATTATAGATATATTATGCTATGGAAAATTATAAAAATCTCATTTGAAGTTCTCAAGAGGTGTCATAAATTTGAAGATACTATGTGGGAATTGGATGATGTGTTAAAACCCATATGTCAACATTATTTTGAATCTTAATGTTATAATATTTAATGATAAATTATATCTAAGTTAGTATAATATACCACACTAATATTTTATTATATATTTACCTTCAAATAAATTTGAATTTTTGGATTTCTTGTAATGTACGCAACCCCGGGTCTTAATGAACCATAATATTAGGAATCATTTTAACATAGAAATTATGTTAAATATATGAATATGAATAAGAAAACATTTAAAAAATATGTATATATGTTTTAGATAAATATATTATAATGATAAATAATGTATCAAATTTTCAGCTAAATTAATATATTTTTTATAAATACATTTTCTAAAAACTAGTTTTTATTGGATTTTGGTAGAAAATAAAATTTTTAAATATGTATAATTTTTGGAAATGTAGAAAGAGTGAATATAATTTTTCATACAAATATTTAAAAATAATATTATATTGATTGTTTTATAATTTTTTTAAAATATTAATTTTTTGTGGAAGAGTGAAAAATACGTGTTTTTATTGAGAACTATATTTTCATTTAATGACGTTACAAAGTTACATTTTTTATTAAAATGGATTTAGAAGTAAACTTATATCAATTATATAATTAATAATCAAATTATAGTCATTATAATTAATTATATTTTTTTATTATGAAACATTTTATAATTATGAAAACATTCTTTCTTAAAAAAAATTCACAGTGGTTTTGTAATTTATTAGAAAAATGATTATGCCACTATTAGAGATTGGATTTTATATAATGTAGTCTATATAATAAATAAATATGTATAATTTTTTACAATGGGGCCACATTAATTATTTTACATAATAATTAAATTAACAGTTTGGAGACATCATAATAAAGTTCTAGCGAGCAGAACAATGAAACAAATTATGAAATGCTATGAAGTAATGGGAAAATACCATGAGAACATACCCTTGCCTCATAGATCTTACACCTCCCAATATAAACATAAGATAAAATATATGTTACATGAAATAGAAATAACTATCAAATACCCTAAAATGTGGGACGTGAAATTTCACCTAAATAATGCAATGGATGGGAAGAGTAACTTGAAATAGATTAGAGAGTACTAAAGATCATACCTATAAATTTACATCGAATCCAATGACAAACATATTGGATTAAGATAGGATAATTTTTATCCAATCCATGATTGAAGAGGATAAGGATTTAAATATGATGGAGTATAACAACTACTAGAAATGATAGGGGAGGAGTATAGGATTTTGCATAATTCAGTAAAGAGGGGGAAATCCATAATTTCAGCAATTTTTAAATTTTACATGGTATGGACGCATGGTTTGGGAATTCATTTTCTAACCATATAGCATTCATCATTACAAGGTGATCATTGGATTGTTTGGTGAAAACTTTGACTAAATATTCACAAACCATGCTAAATCATTATTTCAATGATTTTAGATGCCTCACATGGTTACAGACAAACCTTGTGGCCCAATTTGATTCATTATTTTTGACGCTATAGGCCTTGAATGAGCTATTGATTCCCAAGAAACCTCATTGAACCTTTTTGTAATCATATTTAGGGTCATTGAAATGAGTAAGGAAAAAATAATTAGTCAGTACTATAGTTGTTCTACCACATTGGTGACACCCCATATAGCTATCAGTGTGTGCCACATGGATGGTACTACCCTCATGTGTACCCTAAATGCAATGCTTCCTACCACGGGATAAACCATTTAACTTAATAGAACACAAAATTCAATTCTTGACATCCTCTAAATCCATCTGGTTTCACTCAATGACATGGGCCTAGTTTACTATTTCTGAAATAGTGATCATCTGAAAGATGTTATTTTTTAGCATATGGCATACATAAGGCCATAATCCAATCTCCTTGAAGTAGTAATCTCATCACCAGTCAATGTCAGTGAAAATCACACTAACTCTGTGAAGAGAGCGAAATATTCCATCCCTAACATTCCATATTGGTTGAGGTACATGAAATCCTAATAACGATATATTATCATGCTACAAAGAAATAAGTAGACAAAAAAGGATGCATTGAAATCCTCCTAGACCACACAATTGGGACAACTTACATAAGTAATAAAACCCTGAAATAACTTGGAAGTGTCTTGTAGAATATATTCTGTAATCTTGAACCTCTATTTTTGAGGCATCTAAATGAGTTCGAATCATTACACCATAACCTCCAAACAAGATTCAGTAGAATGAGGTCTTCCATCCCCTCAGAAGGTGGGAGGATGATGATGTTGAAACTTCTTGGTCAGGTCTTTCATAAATGTAGAATGTAAATGTGAAACATAGAATAATTTCATAAATCAAAGAAGTATGTCTTATAACAGGTCGTCAACACCTAGAGGAATATCTACAGGAGGTTCCTCAGGAGGTACTATAGAGAGTTTCATGGGTGGTTCATGGGATGTAGCATGTAAATGTGCACCATAGAATAATTTCATAAATAAAAGAAGTATGTCTTATAAAAGGTCATAAACACCTAGAGGAAGATCTACAAGAGGTTCCTCAGGCGGTACTATAGAGAGTTTTACGGGTGGTTCATGGACCCATACCTCTACAGTACGCTCATCGTTACACTCATGACATAGCAAATGAAGTCTATAATATGGAATAACTATTCAATTTTTAAGAAAATATCTGATAAAATATTTTTAATAAATAGGGAATATAGTAATAAAGGATAGGTGCAAGGCCATCCTCCCAATGAAACACACCCATGTACCTTCGGCTAGAGTTAGGTATGGGATAAAAGAATGAGGAACATAAAGGAATTTAGAAGACATGATATATATCACAATACTATGGTCAAGGAAGGATATATTATAACATTTTTAAACCAGGATATCATTTCATTTTAATAATGAATTTATATGAACTTATTTAGATTCATTTATATTTAATTTGTTATTAACATCGTGATCAAGTTAATTTGGTCCCCAATCCAACATAAACCATATAAATTGATCTTGCCATGTCAAATAATGGTATCCTAACCTTTACACTAGATTATAGGTGTAACATGACCTGGAGGTGGTCTGATTAGATGAGATGTCATTCGCATATACCATTCTAACCAACTAATGTGGAATTGCTGGTCAATTAAAAAAAGTAAGAAATAATTGAGGATTAATCACACTGGAAAGAATAATAATTGAATAATAATAGTCTCATGTAATATATATAATTCAAATTTGTATGTATATATGGAATTGAATAATTCATGTCATTTTAAATCAAATTTTTTTAGAACGTTGCATAAACCTTTTGTGGCCACATATCACTGAGATAGAGTACTAGGTAACTCAAAATAATAATTACAATGAAATTCAAGCGCATCACCATATGGTGAAATCCAATGAGACTGTTATAGGAAATAATTTCATCAGTTACCATAACATGTCATTTGGGATTCCCTTATAGGTGGGTAGTTACTTCAAGGGAAAAGATCTTAAGAAAATTCTAATATCCTAGTCTCATGAATAAACAAAAACAATAATAAAAAAAGGTAAATGACCATGATAACACTTTGTATCCCCTTTCCCTGGATTTTACTCACTAGTGATCCAGGACAATTGGACATAATTATTTAGGCGCACCTCCTCGAATTCCTAAGGTTTTTGATTGGCAGTGAGGGACTTGGGTGAGTCTATGGGGAGACTATTCCCTCACTGAATAGAGTAGATAATGACAATATAAATGTAAGAAATATTTTAAGAAATAGATATTAGATAAATGTTAATATATAATAATGAAAGTTACTAAAATAAAGTGTTGATGATGAATACAGAAACAAATCAAATGAGGATAATTGTATGTCATGAATTATACCAAAACGACTAAGAAAGGAGAAAGGTGTACAAGCATATACAACATTATATCAAAATAAAATAAAATAAAAACACTTAAATCTAGTATATCAATAATAAGCTTGATCCATTGCCCCTGCACCATCATAGAAAAGTAATTCAATCATTATAATATGGATTATTCCCTATATTTGTACCTAATATTATAATTTATACTAAGGTACCAAAGTTTCTAGAGGAGGGTGTGAGATACAATCGTAGTAAGATAACACCCATTGTGTCTAGGACATTCTGTTTCATGTAATAAAATATTATACAATATTCTATATTTTATTGAAATAAAAAAAATTATAAATAATTAAATTCATTAGTCTGGGTTCCAGTTAGACACACATCTACTTAACCTACTTCGGCCTAAAAAAGTGTATAAGGACCTAGCCTTAAACATTAAACAATATTGAATTAAATGAATTATTCACATTGAGGATATTTTCAGGTTCTGAGTTTTAGAGAATTAAGCCATAAATATTACATTATAGCTAACAAATTACAATGTAGACACATCTACTCAGTTTCAATTTTTTTGTAAAATATAAACTCGGGATTAAATGAGACCATTGTAGTCCCATGTATTAGTCAACATGACTTTCCTTGATCCTATTCTTGGACCCTCTCTATCTTCAAATCCTATGAAACACATTTCAATGCATGGGATGAACATAAAAATCTCATTAAGGGTTATAAAACAATGAAATAAAACAGTAGTTCACTAATACATACATAACATAATCACTTTAACATACCCCATGAAATCCAAAAATCTACATATTAAACACAAATCATAAAGGTAACTTGTGGCACCCATAATATACTTACATTGTAGCTTTTACATCTATACAGGGATTTACATTTTGAATACCCATCATTGTATATTCCATAAATCTCATAGTATAAATATTTTTGTTTACCTCCATCACGTTACCCAATGCATTGAAGAGCTATCTCAGGCTCACCCACCCAAGGTTTATCAAAGAACCACACATATACATAAACAATGACCCAAAACCATAACATATTCTTAACAAATAAAACAAATATAAATGAAAGATAACATTTCCACATTTCAATCACAATATATCATTTAAATATATTGACATAACAAATCTGTTATCAAAACGATTTTCAAAACCAAAATATTTAATAGAGTATAAGTTATTTATTTTCTTTTTAAAAACATTACATCTTGTTACTCAAGCGAAAAGATCAAATAATACTCGTAGTGGTGGAAAGTCATTTCCAACTCTTATGCTAATAGAATTTTTTTTTCATTTAGTAAAATGATTATTATAAAATGATTCCCTTTGAATGAAATTAAAAAGTCAATGGTTTTTATACATCATATAAAAGAAAGTCGTGTATTAAAACACAAAATACCACAATGAAATGAGATTGAGACGAAGTCCCTTACCTAGTGTCCGACTTGACCTGTTCATTCATTGATCTCTTAAATAATAAACTAAAGTTAATTTATAATTTCTTAAGAACCTTTTTCAGGTTTATAATTCCCTTTAAATGGCTTATTACCATGTTATAAACATTATGTAATCAGTTATGTTAATAATGGTTGTTTTGTCGATATTATGTGCTTGAGTCAAAAATGGATTTCCTATAATTAAAAGTTGTTCATGTGGTCAAAATTTCATTATATCTGGAATGATATTCATGATTTAGATATCATATATATCATATATATACAATATATACACGTATTTGTAATAGTACATAACATTTGAAGGTAAGAAATGAAATTCACCGTTCATGGAGACGGTAAGCCGTACGTACGCATAAATGCAACTTTAATTTCTATTTAATATTTAATGGAATGAAAACCTAATCATGGAAATGTATATTATAAATTTAGTATAATAAAATATATATAATATCATTAAATCCATCCTTTATACGTTCCACATATGGCCTGAACGAGTCATATCACATTGAAGGGGAAAGAGTCCGCATTTCCTCAAATGAAATTATCGGGTTTAACCATAACGAAAACCATAAAGGTATGCTATAAATTGAAAATAAATAAGCATAATAACAATATAAATATAATATATATCACATATAAATACATATCCATCATAATTTCCACTATAAGAGGTGGTAGGAGAAGATTGAATAATCATAGATTCATGAGGCGTTAGTTTGTTATCCACAGAAATAGTAAGTTATTTACCCATTAGATGGAGATGTTTGTAAGTTTATTTATAATCCTTATCATAACAAAAACCTACTAAATTATTGATAATAGTTTTTTTATAAAATAAAATGAATAAAAAGAGTTTAGAAGTTGGAGATGTAAAATAAATTAAACAATCTTAAGAGAAGATGTTGCCTTTAAATCAGGTAACTCCCTTTGGTTTAAACCCAAATTGTTTCTGGAAGTGCCTTCTACATCAGGTAAGGCATATAAAGGTAATTAAGGGATCATTATTTGTAATTTGGGAAGTGGTTAGATGAGCCAAGGGTATTCAGAGGTGTGAGTAATGAGTTAGAGGTGAGGGCTTTTTATAAGGGGAGGATAGGCTCTTTAGGAAAGTGTGCAAATATTATTTCATTAATCAATGATTTTCAGTTTCAAAAATTTCCCAATCTTATTAAAGTTGATCATAAGATGACTCATGGTCGAAATAAAAGCATCCAATAAGAATTGGATATGTTTTGGATATTATTGTAATCATTATAATCATATTTATTTAAATCATTTATTTATTAGGTTTACATTGCATCATTATTTTTACATATATAATTTAATATATATGTTGTATAAAAATTATAAATAAATATCATAATTTAGGAAATATTTTTAGATTTATAATATATATTTATAGTCAAATATATCCATTATATAACAGTACATTATAATTGTTTTAGAAAAACAGTACATGTTTGTCATATTTTATTTTTACATTAAATAAAATTTTATTAATATCATTATCTTACCCAAGTTGATTTAAAAGACCAAAAGACTCAAACATGGATTTTATTGGTTGGCCATTACATTAAGGGAATTTTATATTGTTATAATATTGTTCTTACCTTGAATTTCTCTATTTATCTTTAATCATGTTAAATAAAAGTCAAATATTACTGTTCATGAAAAATTATTTTCATCTTATCGAACAAAATTATTCTTACTAAAAACAACCATGTATGTTGGATTTTCGAAATTCAATTCAAAGATGTTGTAAAATTTCATTAAAATGAAAAAGGAAGTTTTTAACTACTACTTATTGGTTTCACTATTCATCAAAAAATGATGTTTTTTCAGAAAAATTCCAAAAATCCATCCTAAGATATCTTTGATATTATGA
This sequence comes from Viscum album, assembly GCA_963277665.1. Taxonomy (NCBI): domain Eukaryota; kingdom Viridiplantae; phylum Streptophyta; class Magnoliopsida; order Santalales; family Viscaceae; genus Viscum; species Viscum album. The sequence goes on along the minus strand of OY728147.1, from coordinate 1,023,852,265 downwards.
ATTAAAAAATGATGTCTATTTTAGAAAATTGAAAACATATAAGTTAGATTAATTAATTTATAATTAATTTTTACTGTCAAAACAAAACCCATGTTTTTCGAAAATTTTATCTATCAAAAGACTAACACTTGTGTATGTCCAATATCAAAATGAAATTAATTTCAATGACCTAAATTTGATTAAATGGTAAAAATATAATCTAATTAGACTTAAAATTCAATTATAAAGATAATGTAACCAAATAAATACATTTTATTAATGGGTAGTTTTTAATTAAAATACAGTATTTTCCACTATTCATCAAATATGGGTTTTTATCAGAAAAATTCAAAACATTAACCCAAATAAATTTTTATATACCAATTATAAAGAAGAATTTTATTTTGTCAAATATAACCTCTAAAAGTAACCAACATTATATTTCAATACAGTTCAACAATAGAAGGTGAAAAATGTCCTTTTAAAATATATTAGAGTATTTATGTGTAAAATTAGATTACTACACATTTTAACCCACTATCATTTATTGGATAAAAGAAAAAACTTTTAAAAAACACGTATACTCATATTGTACTTAGTTATGTTCATTCCCACCAATATAATTTATGGGCATTAACTACCATTTAAAATAATAATACTATTTTATTATTGTATAATGTAAGATTTCAAAGAAACCTGTTGTTGAGTATCGGGTAGGCCATTGAACATAGAAACCATTTTAAAATAATATTCATATATATTTGACAAAATATTAATTAAAATTAAAATGTATTATTTTTTTATTTACCTAAGATGATACATACTTCCACCTTTTGGAAATTGTGTCCTCGCTATTTTATTCACCTATTTAATAAATGGGGGAATTTATCCCTCATTGAATTTTATGAATCCCATGTCGTCTCTTCAACCAAAATGGTTTTTCACAAAACCTTTTCCTAGTGAATTACCTTATTCTAAAACAGTTTCTCTTTTCGGTGAAGCATATGGACTAGTTGTTCCTCATAAGAGATATTCTCTTCCAACTGAACATCCTCTAGACATAAAACATGAGATGATTCTGGCATATGCATTGTCAACATTGAAACAAATAAACATTGTGTACCTGGGATAAAATTGGAGGTAAAGACACTATGTACGCAATGGATCCAATGTTCTCTCAGATTTCATATGGTCCAATGACCCTCAGACTCAACTTTCCCTTTTTACCAAAACACATCACACTCTTCCAAATAGAAACATTCAGAAATACAAGATCACCTACCTCAAAAGAAAGATCCTTCCTCTAGCTATCTACAAATATTTAATGCCAATTCTGAGCTGTTCTAAAGTGCTTCTGAATCAACTAAACTATTTCTACCATCTCTACAACCAATTTTATTCCCATCAAATTTCGTTCAACTACATCTTCCCTAAAATCTAGAGTTAGGCGATAATTTCCATATAATGTCTCAAATAGAGCCATCTGTATACTGGAATGAAAACTATTATTATAAGAAAATTGATCCAAAGATATATGTTGGTCCAAACATCCCTGGAAAGCCAGTGAACAAGCACATTGTATATCCTCCCTGGTCTAAAATGTTCGTTCTCACTGCCTATAAAATTTATGATGAAAAGCTGTACTAAAATTTAATTTAGTACCCAATAAATCTGAAGGCATTTCCAAAATAGAGGTAAACCTAAGATCACAATCAGATACAATAGAGAGGGGAACACGATGCAACCTAAATATCTCTTTAACATACAACCTAGAATGTCGATCTAGAGGAAAATTATCTTGTATAGGTTGGAAATTAGAAGATTTAGTCAATCGGTCAACAATAACCAAGATTTCATTATTACCTTGAGATGTCTTCGGTAATCCCACAACCAAGTCTATGGACATATTTTCCCATTTCCACTATGTATCCTGTAAAAACTGAAGCATCCCTTTTGGTAACCGCTACTTTTCTTTAACCTACTGTCAATTCAAACACATCACAGTAAAATCAGCAATATCTCTTTTCATTCCATTCCACAAGAAATACTATCTAAGATCTCTATACATCTTAGTATTTCTAGGATGATCTAAAAATAGGGAACTTTTAGCATTACATAACAACACATTCTTCAATTTTTTATCACAAGTCATTCAAAATATCTTCCCAAATATCAATGTTCAATAATTATCAATGTTAAAATTAGATAACATTCCCTTTTTATCTAACTCTACATTTTTCTACAACTCACCATCTTCCTTCTGTGCTTTCTTTATTTTTTCCAATAGAGATGAACTCACTGACACCTGAAACAAAATAGAATAATATCTTGCACTAACAAATTTTATGAAAATGTTCCTCAAATGAATAACCAAAGTATCTCTTTCTAAACATATAATGGTTAATGAAGGATTACTTTTTTGACTCAAAGAATCAACCACATTTTTTTCTTTTCCCAGATGGTAAAGGATCGTGCAATTATAATCCTTTATTAATTCCAACTATCTCCTATGTCTCATGTTCAATTCCACATGAGTGAATATATACTTCAAACCTTTTTGGTCAGTATATATTTCACATTTTACTCTATACAAATGATGCCTCAAAATTTTAATGAAAAAAAAGATGAAGCTAATTCCAAATACTGTGTAGGGTAATTTAACTCATGAGGTTTAAACTGACGTGAACAATAAACAATTACCTGATCATTGTACAAATGGACACAAGAAATTCCTTTTAATGAATCATCACTGTATATAACAAACTAACCATTTCTTGATGGTAGTTCAAAACAATATCAATCACAAATCATCTTATTAATTCCTAAAAAGAATCATCACATTATTTTGTCTATATGAATTTAACACCTTTTTGAGTTAACGAAGTCATTGTACTAGATAAACATAAAATATTTTCAACAAACCTCTAATAATAAACTTCCCAACCAAGAAAACTACAAATCTCGGTTATATTTGTGGGTCTTCTCCATTATTCAACAACTTTTGTTTTAGTAGGATCAACTGTTATGCCATTTTTTGAAACAATATGTCCATGGAAAGAAATTTTCTGTAACCAAAACTCATAGTTGCTGAATTTCCAAATCAGTTTATTTTCTTCTAAGGTTTTTAAGAAAACCCTTAAATGACATTCATGCTCCTATTTACATTTAAAATTAACTTAAATTTCATCAATTAATACAACCACCAACTTATCCAAGTACTCACAGAAAATTATATTCATATGATCCATGAATACAGCAGGTGTGTTGGTTAACCCAAAAGTCATAAGTACAAATTTATAATGGCTATATCTAGCATAAATTTCAGTCTCCATAATTTCTACTTCATTTAAATTCAACTGATGGTTCCAAAACCTCAAATCAATCATGGATAAACATTGTTCTTACTGGAGTTGATCAAAAAAATCATCGACATGAGGAAAAGGATTCTTGTTCTTAACAGTGATGTTATTCAATGCTCTATATTCAAGGCAATGTCTCATTGAACCATATTTCTTTTTAAAAAACAAGACAGGGGAACTCCATGGTGATGTTCTTGGTTGAATGATACCTTTATCTAATAACTCTTAAAATTGCTTCTTTAACTCTAAAAGTTCAATTTGAGCCATTCTATAAGTGGGTTTTTGAAATTGGCATAGAATATGGAATTAAGTCAGCAGTAAATTCAACTTCCTGATCATGTATAGTACCATGCAACAAATCAGGAAAAACATTAACTTATCATTAAACACTTGCACATCATTAATATGAACTATTCTTTTGTTTTTGACAATATGTGAAAGGTAACATTCATTTTCATATCTTACATATTTCTCAGCTTCATGATATGTTATCAAAAGTGCAGGTTCATTCTTGTACACAAAATAAAAATATTTCTAAAAAGAAACATCTTTATCTCTAAAGTCAATATTATCATGATAAACAGAAATCCAATACATATGTGAAATAACATCAAACATTACTAGAAGAAAAACAATAAGGTTTGCAGGTAGATTATTTCTACACAAAAGGATAGGGAGGTTCTTATGATTTTTTTTGTCTCAACATTTCCTCTAGGTGTTTTTTCCATATGATCAGGATTTATATCTTGATATTAAATTCCCAATTTTCATGATTACTTCTAAAAAATGAATGAATAATAAGACCCTGAATCAAACAATACATTGGAATAATCTAAACAAACAAATTTTGTACTTAATACTACTTTATTTGATGGCCCAACATCTGCTGAAGTAGTTGCAAAGGATTTCACCACCCCTTTCTGCTTGTAGTCTGGTTTCATTCACTCAATTGAGTTCATAATTGGACAGTCATTTTCTTAATGAACCATTTCATTGCACTTAAAACATTTTACGGATTGTAAATCAGATTTTGTGTTACCATTACCATGATCTTTTTCAGTGAAACTAAGAGCTTTATGTCCCATTTTACCACATTTGTAACACTTAACTTAATTAAAAAGACTTTCCGTATCATGATTTTTACCCCAATTATACAAACTGTAAAGTTAAGTTTCTTACAATCAGAATTTTTTGAAGTGTTATTCCCTTTTCTCTTCCACCATGACCTCATATTCTATTGTTTTTCAATGAACACGATATCATCGGAAAACTCTATTTCCACCTTCTCTGCACATCAAACAATTTTTTCATAACTTTTGAACTCATGAAAAGGTAAGGCCCTTCGATACATGGCTTTAATCCATAGTAAAAAAGTTTTTTTACAATCAAGATCTTGTATGAAATTTGGAGCATACGTTTCCAGTCGAGTGAATTTTACGTCGTAAGCAGCCACTAAGTCATCCTCCTGCCTAAATTCTAGTAATTGTTTTCCCTCCTAAGATGAATATCCTTAGGAAAATATTTCTCAAGAAACATACCATTGAATTAATCCCAATCAAGAGCATCAATCTCATCACTATCCCCGATATTTTTCACCATAGACCACCACTGATCTAGTTCACCTTCAAAATGGTAAAAAACAATACTAACATTTTGATATTCTGAACACCCCATGACATAAAAAATCTTCACCAGTGCTATAATCAACCTTTCAGCTAGAACATGGTCTGATGATATTATGAATGATAGGGGATGTTTCCCCCTGAAATTATCCACTATAGACATGTTCCTCTATGATAGATATGACTGATCTTGTGCATGGATACCCCCACCATTTATAGCCTAAGTCAACTGTTCCATCACTGCAACAAACTATTCAGTTCTGATTCTAACCATCTCAGGTTGCTGATTTGGAAGGTTTTCTTCCTCCACATCTCTTCCCAATATAGCTACCATGTTTCTCCTATGAAAAACCATTCTAAACACATAAATATCTTAGGCGATGCAACATGGTAATATATAAATGCTATATCACTTCAATATTACCTTAAATTAATTTATGGACCTTAATTTAAAAATATCATAACTTTTAATGTTATTGAAACTATCATATTATTCCAACAATAAAGACATGGCCTTAAACATTATATAATATTTAATTAAATGAATAATTCACATTGAGGAACATTTCAGGTATATATTTTTAGAGAATTAGGGCATAACTGTTACATTACCTCTCAAAAATTACAAGGTAGAAACTTGTACTCAGATTTCATTTTTTTATAAAATAAAAACTCTTGAAAAAAGTGTCATGTCTAATCCCATGTATTATACTCCATGACTTTTCCTTGATTCCAACCTTGAACCTATTCATATTTATGTCATGTGAAAATCATTTCATATATTGGGATGAGTATAAAAATCTCATTAAGGGTTATAAAACGAAGAAAGAAAACATTAGTTTATCAATACATACATTTCATATGCTCTTTATCATACTTCATGAAATCATAAGATTTACATAGTAAACACAAATCATAAAGGTAACTTGTGGAATCCATAACATAATTACATTGTATCTTTCACAGCATCGTAGGGAGTTAAATTTGGAATAACCATCAACATATATTACCGAAATCTCTAAAAGAAACATTCACGTTTACCTCCTTCACATTAACCAATGCATTGGAGAGCTATCTCAGGATCACCTACAATAGGTTTATCATAGAACCACCCATATACGTAAAAAATTTCCAAGAACCATAACATATTCATAACACATAAAATAAACATAAGGAATGATTAAATCCCCAAATTTCAATCACAAAATGTCATTTAAATATATTAAAATAACAAATCCATTATCAAAACCATTTTCAATAACCAAATACATAATAGAGTATATGATATTTATTTTCTTTTAAAAAAAAATTATAGCTTGTTAAAGAAGACGAAAGATCAAATAATACTCACAGCTGCGGAAAGGTCATTGTCACCGCTGACGTTAAAACACATTTTTTTTGTCTCTTAGTAAAATACTTCATATAAAACAATTCACTTCTAATGAAATGAATATTTAAATGTGTTTATAAAATGTATAAATGAAATCAATGTATTAAAATAAAATATTTCTCAATGTAAAGAGATTGAGACGAAGTCCCTTACCTCGCGTCCAACTTGACCCTTTAGTTATTTAATCTGGTGAATAATAAACTAAAGTTAATTTCTTATTCCTTAAGTACATTTTTTATGTTTATAATTTCTTTTAAATCACTTATTACCACGTTATAAACATTATTTAATCATTTAATTTAATAATGGTTGTTTTGTCGATATCTGGTACTTGAGTCAAAAATGGACATCTTATAATTACAGGTTGTTCATTTAGTAAAAAGTTCATTATATACAGAATGATATTCATGATTTAGATATCAAATTATCATATATATCCATTATATACATGTATTTATAATAGTACATAACATTTCTAGGTATGAAATGAAATGCATCGCTCATGGAGAAAGCCATCCGTACGTACGCATAAATGCTACTTTCATTTCTATTTCATATTTAATGGAATGAAAACATAATGATACATAGTAATATTATAAATCGATTATAATATCATATATATAATCTTAATAACTCCATCTTTTATATGTTCCATGTATAGAATGAATTAGTTATATCACTTTGAGGGGGTGGTAGTCCGTACTTCCTCAAATGAAATTATCACGTTTACCCATAATGAAAACCATAATGGAATTCTATAAATGTAAAATAAAGAAGCATAAAAACAATATAAATATAATATATATCACATATAAATACAGTTCCATCATAATGGCCACCATAAGAGGTGGATGAAGAAGATTGAACAATCATCATTTTGAGAGGCATTAGTTTTCCATCCACAGAAACAGTATGTTCTTTATCCATTAGATGGTTGTGTGTGTAAGTGTAACTCAAATAAATCTCATAACAAAATCCTAGTATATTTAGGATACTGGTGTTGTTATAAAATAATGGAATAAAGATATTTTATGGGTTGGAGATGTAAAATAAAACAAAATAACTTAAGAAAATATGTTACCTTTAAATCGGGTAACTCCGTTTGGTTTGAACCAATAGGGTTTTTGGAGTGCCTTCTGCCTAAGGTAAGGCTTCTAAGAGGAATAAAGGGATCTTGAAAGCTTATTTGGGAAGATTTTTGTTGAGCCAATGGTATTTAGAGGTCTGATTAATGGGTTAAGGATATGGCATTTTATAAGGGTGAGGAGGGGCTCATTAGGAAAGTGTGAAGTTATTTTTATATTATATAATGATTTTCAGTTTCTAAATGTCCAAAAGTTATTAAAGTAAAAGATAAGATGACTCATGGTAAAAATAAAATCATAAAATAAAAATTTGATAGGTTTTGGATATTATTTTAATCTTTATAATTTTAATTGTTTAAATCATTTGTTAATATGGTAAACACTACATTTTTATTATGCCATGCATAATTTAATTTATATGATCCTAAAAATTATAATAAAGATACCATAATGTATAAAATCATAAAAGCTTTTTAATGAATATTTATAGTGAAATATATCAATTATATAACACCACATTAATTTTTTTAGAAAAACAATACATGTTTATGATATTTTTATTTTTACATTAAATAAAAAGTTATTAATATCCTTATCTTACTCAGCTGGATTTCAAAGGCCAGAAGTCTCACCCAAGGATTGTCTCAGTCAGCCTTTACTTATCCAATATGGTTTGGACCAGTGTTCAAGTAATTTTATATTATTATAATATTGTTCTTACATTGAATTTCCCTATTTACCTTTAACAGCAATAAATAAAAGTCAAAAGTTACTATTCACCAATAATTATTTTCTTCTTATTGAACAAAATTTTACTTAATAATAATAACTATATATTTCAGATTTTCAAAATACTATTCACAAAATTTGTAAAATTTTATTTAAATGGAAAATTATGTTTTTAACTAATACTTAGTGGTTTCTCTATTATTCAAAAATTGATGTTTTTCAGAAAAATACCAAAAATTCATCCTAAGCAGTATTTGATATTCTGAATTCAATAATGATGTATTTTTTACCAAATTCACAAAATATAAGTTTTATTAATTAATTTAAAATTAATTTCTGTTGTCAAAACAAAATGCGTGTTTTTAAAAAATATTAACTGTCAAAAGATTGACATTAGTTTATGTCCAATTTCAAAGTAAAATTAATTATATTGACCAATATTGGATTATTTGTTAAAAATATAATCTAATTACACATTAAAACCAATTAAAAATATAATCTAACCATGTAAATAAATTAGATAAATTGAAAATTTTGAAATAAAATACAGTATTTTCCACTATTCATTAGAAAATGATTTTAATCAGAAAAATACAAAAAAATTACCCAAAGGAAATTTTGATTTCACAATTCTAATGTATAATTTTATTTTGCATATAAAACATATAAATGTTACCAAAACTATATTTTAAGAGGGTTATCCATTAAAAGGAGTTAAATTGACCTTTTGAAAAATATTAGAGTATTTATGCTTAAAATTATATTAATTCACATTTTAAGCCTCTAACTTTTATTATATAACTGTAAAAAGCTTTAACAAAAATTTATAATCATATTTTAGTCAGTTATATTCCTTCCCTCCAAAACAATTTCATGTCATTAACTACCATTTAAAATAATAATATTATATTATTATAGTACAACATAAGATTTCAATGAAACCCATTGTTGCATATCGGGTACGCCATCAAAAATAGAATCCCTTTTAAATTAAAATAAATATTTAAATCAAAAAATATTAAATAAAATGAAAATTTATTATTTATTTGTTTACCTGGGATGTAACAAAGTGTCTTTGAACAGAAGGACCCCACAATGTTAATGTTGGTAGGATGAAGTGACATAGGTTGGACTCTACTGATGCATGTGATTATCATTTTAGGAAATGTCTCTATATTGTATAAACAAATTGTAAAATTACAATTTAAAAACAATTAATTACATTTTAAATTATTTTTAATCATTCCATTATTAAACGTGTCTTGAAAACATGATCAAATCCATGGAAATCCAAGGATACAATCAAAGTATGGCTTAAAAAACTATGTAAATTTCCAATGCCAAAGAGTATATCCATGGTGACCTAAGATGATGTCCCATGTTTCACTCCATGCATAGTGTGGTAGAAGTAAAATACTAACAATCCTTTGAGTTTGTTCCTAGTATCCCATGTAGGGTCCCAAATCTATCTCGTTTCCTAGTAAAACCAATTATTCCATTAAGGCCGTCCAAGGGTTCTTCCCTAGGGGACTAGCATTACTTATATAGATGTTAAAATTGATAACACGTGGTTATCTCCTCTCAGGCACAACTGATATCAACCCCTTCATTTTTACATGTCATTAAAAAGAACTAACTAATGAATAGGATTTATCTAATGGGTTCTTAAATCAGAAACCCTTTATTCCACCTTGAAACTATGGTGAATTCATTAATCAGGCATCACATTTATGAAAATTAAAAATGAGGTAGAATTCCATTATATTCAATAGTATTGATTTTATTAGACATAATGGTCAAGGAATGTCATTGGTCTAATCCTATATAGTTACAGGGGTACAGGACATTAATACAATTGACATAATTAAACAATTTCATTTATCATGGGAATGGATAGAGTGTAACACATATGACTATTTACATATTTCATACCAATTAATCAATTAAAGGGGTTAGTCATGTAATGACACTCCCATGTCTATTTAAAAAATTTATGGAATATGGGAATTTTGTAGTAGGTGTAGAACACATCCGTTAAGATGGTATGAGTCAGGTATGTTGATCAAGGAGGTTCTTTTCCACTTATGAGGATCATTATACAAGTGTGAAAAATCATGTAATATTTAAATTTACATTTTGGTGGCATCTTCAAAATGGATTGGTGAGTGGAACAATGAAAGAAATTATGAACCATAATGAAATGATATGAAAATGCCATAAAGACCTACCTTAGCCTCATATATCTTCCTATAACTGGTATCAATGTTTTATTCATTCTAAGATATAATATATTGATGAAAATGTCATATTACTTGAAAATGGAGAAAATGATATTGCAGCAAAATAGTGTAATTGTTTGGAAGAAGAACATGAAATAGATTAGAGATAACGTGAGATTATACATATAGCTTTCTACGGGATCTGACGATGAACTGATTAGATGAAGAACATAAGAGTTGTTTTAAATCCTAGATTATTATGGGAGAAGGGATTTTATGTGAGGGATAATAACAACTATAGGAAATGAGATGGGAGGAAGAGAGGAGTTGGTTTGATGAGTTAAATATGTGAAAATATATAATTTCACCCATTTTTACACCACAGATTATTGATGCACAGATTGGACAAACATTTCCCGAATTGGGCACCCTTCACCACTATGTTGGAAACATAACATGTTCCGAAACATGTTTTGACTAATTGTGTGCAAAACTTGTAAAAGTGATTTATCAATGGTTTCAAATGGAACACATGACCCTGTGTCCTGGGTCGCATGGTTGAAGAAAAATAATGAGGCCATGAATACTTCTTGTTTCTCAAGGATCTGGTCCTTGAATGAGATCTTAACACCCTCAAAACCTAATTGAACATTTTTAGAATCACATTTTGGGTCATTTAAAAGGAATACAAACAAACAATTAACAGTCAATTTATTTTTGAAAATATTACACTTTACAATATTGATCAATTTATTTCAATCAATACCTTAAAAAATATCTTCTCTACATCAGTATCCCTGATTTAATGGGTTTTTATTCAAAGAAGGCTATTCCAATGGCACAGAAGAATGGAAGTATTGCATTCCACCCAAAGGAGAAGAAATATCCTTACCCAACTGATTTCAATCTCATTATTTTTATACCTTTTATAAATATAGGTTATTTAACAAAACATAACAACATCAATATCGTCAATTGAATAAAATTATATTAATGTTATAGAACCATGAATTTTCACCCTTTATTCCAATAAATTGGAGTTGAAAGTATCCTGCATGCGTTCAAGTAGTCTACCACCACCATATAATGATACAATTAATTTTCGATAACTATCTTCCATGGATGGTTATTATGATGGGTTTATTTTTTATATATTATATTAATGAAAGTATTATTAAAATTTAATTATTATACCTATATTCCATCATACCGACATATTTATTGATAAATAATGATTTCTCTCATGAGATTGTGTAGATTACCACTTCCATGAAGTGATGTGATTCATTTTTCAATTTCATTTTAAATAATTGGTAATAAAGGGAGATTTCATGAATATTTTTGAAATATATGATATAATAAATATTTTTAAAAGGAAAATAGTTGTTTATGTTTAATTAATTGAATTCTTTTATAATTGAAAATAATGTTCATTATTACGAACGACCTTCTGTCTATAAGATCAATGTAATTTTTTTTAAACATATAAATTTTATGGAAAAATCTTAATATATATATAAATAATGAATTGATAATTTAATTATATATTTATTATCTTTATGGATACGACTAACCAAAATTCAATGTATGGGGATTACAAATACTGAACTGATATTCAAATGAAAAAATAGTTAACAATTGTAAACAATGATCTTAATAAGTAATTATTAATAAATGGTAATAAAAATTTATCAATATGGCATATATTATATTATATGTATTTAAATTACATTTTATAGAATTATAATAATTTTAATATATATGTCTTTAGAAATATTTTTATATAAGATTAAATTCAGGTAAGGAATATTTGTTACAATGTCATTGTTTATCGAGATTTTTTATCATTAGGGTTTTTATGATTAAATTTGAAGACCTTTATATCATTGATCCAATGAATTTTATTCCCCCCCGTTTTATTTCTTTTTATTACATTTTTTCCATTAAATATTATCTCCTTAAGAACAAAATTTATTGGAAGATGTTTTTCAATGAAAATTCATGTTATTTCTATCTTCAATCAACAATCATTTTTCATCTATGTCCATCCATTCGAAAAATGTTTTCAATGATGTTTTTATATTCCAAAATGAATGTTTTTTTATTTTACTCCAATGATATATTTTCTTAGAAAATAGATTAAAAATAAATCTTATTTTTATTTTCCAAATGAGTAATTTTTACTTATTACCAATAATGTTAACTGAATCATTGTTTTAATATATATTGAATGGAATGAATTTTTGGATATTCAGACCCCTAAATGATTTGAGGGTTCCATTACTAGTTTCAAAGGTTCACATAAAATAAATTTCCCTATAATATATTTTTATTTATTTTAATTAAGTAAATTCAAAATGAAAATAATATTTTCCTCGAGAAATATTATAGATATCATTTGGAGGAATTTTTATCAAATAAAGAATCCATTGATGTTACATATGTTTTTTAGGGATATAATCTAGTGATATTATAATTGTTTTTTGTATAGATAGTTTCATATTATATTGATAATATTTTGTGAAACCTGTTTATTTCCATGTTTTATTCACATCTGAGATATATAAATTACTCTGAAACACATTTACTTTCCACTGCTTAAGATATGATGAATGTTTTGTGATTTTAGGGCAAACATAATTTTTATTTCCATTATGTGAATTTTTCTATAGGAATTATACAACTCATAAATTCATTGGTTAAATATGGATATCTAACGATATAAAAAGCACTGGAATGGAGAGTGATCCAAGTATAGTAAGGGACTTTGTCCAAAATGGTATTCGTTGGAGTGAACCTTAACAAAGGATAAAATGGAATGACGAGTGAAACTAATCCACCATGAAAGGGACCTAAAAAAGGAAATTACTTTCCATTATTATTATTATTCTATAAAATATGTCTTATGCTAATGTTATTCTCCCATAGAACATGTTCTTTGATTCCATTGTGAATATTGTCTATTAAACTGGAAAACAATTTGACCAGACTCAGTATTATGATATATGATATAGAACATATGATTTTAAAATTTTATTCTCATGGCCTTATACCATTATGAGATTGTTATTTTTAAGTGATTATTGATATATCCATTGTTTACCCTTACTAAGAATTAGAGATTACCAATTCCTATGTTTCAATTACACTTAGATATAAAGAATTGTTTTTTGTAAGATATATTTAAGAAGGGTTCTAATCATGAAGAAATTATTTCAGTATAATTAAGATATACTGTGGAAAATTATTTTATATATCCATGTTTCCATGTAATATAATAATATAGTATTATTGTGTAGATCATAAATCTATGCATTGAGTATTCATATAACAATATTTGTTATTTAGGTACTAATGGTATGGTTAACTATTTTTTTAATTTTAGTTAATATTTTCGATTTTTTTATGATAAAAATGTCGTTTTCTATATATAGAATATTTTATAATGATTTTTTTATATAATAATTGATTAGTTAGTTATATATTATTTTCACGACATTAATGTATTAGAGAATGTAAATTTTGTATTTAAAAAAATTAAATTATATTTATAAAGTTGTAACATAATTTCAAAAAATATAATATTTATTCTAAACATGTAAAAGTTATTTATATAAGCTTGAAGAAAGTTTTTTTAAGAAAATGAAATAAAATAATTGATTTTTTCCGTACAACATTGGAAACTGAAAAATTATTTTTTAAATACAATATTCCTTGAGTAGAATCCATATTTATATTAATTTAAATTATTTTTCAATAATATTAGTTTCTATTACATATATTTATTTATAGAAGATAATTTTCAATCTTTAATGATAAATGTTCAATCACTAGTGAAATTATTCCCAATTCAAACAATATTTCTTGTTTTTTTCTATAACAAATTAGGACTCATATATTTCCCTCTCCAATTTCAAAAAATGTTGAACTATTTAGGAATAAATATTATTATGTGAAATCTTTATGAAATTTATGTGTTAAATTATCATAATATACTTATTTTTAATTCAATTATAATATCCCTTTTAAATTTAATTTCCTATTAATCTATTGTTATATAAACATCACAATAATATCCATTGGTTCCATTATTGTCAGTTATTACCTCTCATATTCTGATATAATATGTTCGTAAGAATAAGTTTTCTTCATCATTGTCATTATGTCTCCATATTAATGTAAATTTAGTACATGTAGTTTTAAAATGATAGTTTTAAGTTATTTTATGTCCAATAATCCTATATGTATTTATAAATAATATTACACATATATTACATTCATACAATTCCTTGATCTAATCATCTCCTAGTATTCTCCAAAAATTTTCATTCGTTTGAACTTATATTAACTATTCTTCCATATAAGCACAATTATAATAATATTTATTATCTTAAAATTTACCTTACCAGTACCCTACACATAATTATTTTTAAAATAATTTGTTAAACTAAATATCAATTTTATTTTATTAGCTTCAAAATATTATTTAAAAGTTCATATATTAAATTATTTTATTTGAAAACTCATTGTAAGATAAACCATATTTAATATTATTCGAAGAAATATATATTACATTATATTCTATGGTTGAATGAATTCAATTAGTAATATAATGTGTGGGGTCTAGAATTTTTTACCCCTTTATTATTCTATTAGCTCTCATGATATTACTATGATATGGCAACGAGGGCATCCGTGCCTTTTATATATGATGTATAAGAATATGGTCAAATAATTATATTTATAATGTCTCACATTATGAATTTCAATAATTATGATATTGATTCATAATTTTCATTCAATGTATTATTTATGGGTATATTTTGATTTTTTATTCTTATCATAGTTTGTATACCATGTTCATGTTGTACGTAACTTTGCTCAAACTCTATACATTATTGACCATATCTACATGACGCTTTCATGTGTTTCCCTATTAATCCAAATAATAAAGATTATTATTATATATTTAATTCTATAGACAATATAGAACATTTAGTAGTTGTGTACTAAATAATTAATTATGTACTGTTTATTTTATGATTGTAATATAAAATAAATGTTTTTAAATGTATTTAGAACATAAAAGACTATAAATTTTTTATTAATTCATTTACCAGTGGAATACATTAATTTTAAAAAATTATTTATAGTTCATATTCATACATAATAACTACTTTGAATATTAAAATATAAATAATATTTAAATTATATGATGAAATGGAAACTATATAAAGAAACAATGGTCAATATATAAAATTATCTAACATGTATGTTAGTGATGTAATTGTTTAATCTAGGAAAACTATAACTATAATTAGGATATTTAATGATGTTGTATTAAATAATGTTACACATGTATAGAAACTAGATACACCTTAATATGGAATAACAACATTAGATCACTTGTTGTTGTAACAAATTTATTACATTAGAGGGAACACATTTCTATTAGCATTAGAACAATGGAACTAGTCTCTAGAAAAGATATGAAATACCTTGTGACAAATAAAAATGGAGATAGTTTGGTTAAATGAATATTGAATAAGGTTATATGTTTATCAATGGACTTATTTAAATACGAAGGGATACATTTATGTAGTAAACATGTAGTGGAATACATTAAGAGAAACATCATAAAGAATTATATCTATTGAGTGAAAATATCTGGATTAAAATTTTTTGGGTTCCATATAATGAATATTCCCTTAAAAGGTAACAAATAATAAAATGTCAAACTGAAACACCCATTCCACTGATATTGTTCAATTTTTTGTGAAAAAAATCTTCTATCCTGTACAATGTTATTTGAAATCGATAAAGCATAAGAGAGAGGCAAATTGATTTTTACATGGTTCACCCACTATGTGCTTGGTCCAAATAGATTAAATTAGTATTGTATATATATAATAATTTAAAATAATTTAATTTTTCCTTAATTTAGGGTGGAATCACTAAACCTCATGTTTATGATCATCACAATGATACGTAAATCATTTTTCTCCTTAGTTAAAATTTTTCACTCACCGTCAAACAGATCACACGATAAACTACAACCAGGATTGTGAATTACACTACTGATGGTGTAGAAAATTCTTAATCAATCATAAAATTCATATACAACTTCCTTATTATAGTGAGATGAACTCCTACATCATCCTATTATATGTTTTTTACAATTTTTTTGAATTTATCTCCCTATCACTGTGAATGATGTAATTGTTCTATTTTTACAATTTTATAAGGAATATATATCATTGAACATAATATAATATAATATTTTTCATATTTATGATCATTAATTTTCATTGTCTATGATTAAAAACATCACTAAATGTCGATTAGTTAAAAATACTTGAACTATTGGAACAAACAAAATTGTTTAATTTGTCGCACTCAATACTATAATGACATAATGAACACTATCAAATTGTGTTATCCCATTTATTTTAAAATTAATTATTTGAATATAATATATTCAGTGTGTTTACACTCCACTAATATTTTAAAATTTTAAAAATACTAATATGATCCACATCTCATAGTAAAAATACTAGTTTCTAATGGAGTACCACAATTCCATGTCTCCCATGATGAAGCATAAACCCCAAATTTAACTCTTACATATCTTAAATCAATTCATATGTAATAAAACTATAGAATATCAATATTACATATACTAAATTATTCTATATTTATCAAAACATTGATCATAGATTGGTTTGTTTTATGGTGGGCTTCATCCCCCATATGAAAGCATCTATTGGAAATACAATAGAGATGCATTGACAACCCATGAGGTCTCAATTTCAAGATGGCTATTATTAAACATGATGGAACCTTTCTCAATAACTCCCAAAAATACCAATATCCATCCAACCATTTCCCCATGAAACCCTCTATCATTTTTTACTAGTCTACACCTTTTTTCTAATAACCACATCCTAAAAAAATCAAACCTATATTTTTAGTAATATTATAAAACATTGGATTTTAGACATCAAACCATAATTTAAAATAATATTATTCTATACAAAACTAATTTGTAGAATAATAAATTACCATAGAGAGTAACCAATGATTCATTAATTATTGAATCATATCCCAAATGAGTAATGCACATTTCTATAGAAATTTTAAAAATTAATCCTTCCTCTCCATGATCTTTTCTTCCCTTAATTCATTTCTATATAAAACAAAATTAATTAATCCCCAAGAACTAATATTGAAGAATTATCACCAAAAAATTCTAAAGTTAAATAATTATACCCCCTTTTAATATTTGATATCCCATTGTGTGTAATAAAAATAACTAATTTTGTTACTTTTATGAGGTATATCTCCCCGTGGATTAGGTTAAATATCCTTATTTAATGGAAAAAAAGGTTTTTGTACAAACATTATCAATGAAACTAAAGATTAATTTCCTGAAATATTACCAAATAGAAATAATAATCTACCTCAATAAAATCAATAGGGAACTAATTACATTCCACGATTTATTTATTGAAAACTAATCTTATTTTTCAAATAAGTGAAACCAAAAGAACCCAATAGGTGTTTAGATATATTATCTAATAAATGTACTTGGATAAAAGTAGTTTCACTTCAATATAAAACATATTAATCTCAAATACATCATTGGGTGGTTACCTTATCATGAAATTTTCAATTTTACTTTAAGTAGACACATACTCCAATATCCAAATCCGTTAGTCAACATTCTTCATAATAAAGTTATATTTTAGCTCAAAGTGATTCATTATTTAATGATTGGATATATTTTCCAATAATTTGTATCCATTTATGTATGAGAATTTTTTTCAAGAGGAAATATACCTCCAATCCAATATATTAGTTCTTTAACTTCATTTATAAATACCGAGTGCTTGATTTTCCAATAGTTATGTATAAAAAATAATTAGTACTACATTAGGTTGAATATATTTTCATATCCAAGAAATACATAAATATCTAAGGAAAAATTCTCCCAGATTCTGTTGATTTTTTCCTCTATTAAACGATCCCAATCCAAATTTGCATATATAGATACATTTTACTATAATATAACATGAAAAAACTGAAATTCACATATAATTTTATATACCTCCATATTTACTTCACTAAGTAAATATTCATTTTTGCGTACAGTTTCTTTATAATGTGTATTGATAGGTGAAAATTTTTTGTATTCATTCAAATTTATAGTAATATTCTAATAATTTTCCAATATCCCATCATATCGATCTATTTTCCATCATCATCCCCTAATTACATCGTATGGGTTACAACCAATGTTTTAATTTATTTTTAATCCACCATTATACACATTCTCAACACATCTATTATATATTTTTATTTAAAAATAAATATTCATTGCATTCCTTTTATCATCTGCAAACCATACCATAAAGAAAAATCTCTAAATATTGACATTTTAATCTTTCTCTTTATAAACTTGTAGCATTTTTTGTTAATTTTTCCATTAAAAGTATTCCATTAAATAATGAGTATCATTATAAATTTTTCATTAAATTTTTTTATATAGATTAGCATTGAATCATCCATTCTTAAATCTAAGCATTGTAAGATATTGAATAATCCTACAGTACCATGCTTTAATTTCTTGCATTATCCCATGCTTGTTAGTCTTCAAATAAAAAAACCCATTTTCATGAATTTAAAATATCTCAAACTACTCAATTATGGATTCTTAAAAAAGAAATATAATTAATAATTTCATTTTTATATCGATCTAGAAAACATAGAAACTTTTCTACAATAATTATTCCATAAAATGTCGAATGATTTTTTACAATAATACAAACGTATATGATACATCAACAACAATTCCTTAAATTTAAGAATAAAAATTCCTCATAAATAATTTCTTATTCTAAATCAATGATCCATTTTTATCAAAATTGCTTATAGAAAACCTATTTCCTTTATAACACCCTATGATTGTGGGAATTATAATTTTTTCAAATAAATTTATATTTTCAATATTATGTCTTAATTTCACATGAATATGAAATATATATATATATATATATATATATTAAAACACTAATTCAAAAATTCCATTCACACACAATACCAACATGGCTTGTGTTGAATGTAATACCAACATGGCTTGTAATTCAAGCAACACCGACATGGCATACAGTGCAGGCAACATTCAGTTTCTATGAAAACCAATTTTTAATGATTTAATTATTTAAATAAGATAATACTAACATATTCTTTAAAGATAAAAATAAATTCCGTTCAAATATTTTATTTATATAAATAAAACATGTTGATAATGAAAGAAAACATTTTTGGTGAAATTGTTTTTATGTTAAAAATATTTTTTCTCAAAAAAACTTCTTATAATAAAATTAATTTTAGACACATTTAGAAATTTAAATTGAAAAAAGAAAACTATTTTAAAATTTATAACATTTAAATTTTCCTAGGTTGAATTTTTGTCATTTTTTTGAGGAATTTCATTTTTTGATAAATACTGAATAATACTGATTTTTTGTTATAAACTACCTTTTTGTGTAACTAATTATTATTTATAAATGGTATTATAAACATTTTTTATTGTAAAATTAGATTAACATTTCATATAATAATACAATGTTATTCATTTGTATCAAATTCACTTTGAAGCTGAATAGAAATCATAACAAACTTTTTAGTTTTTCCTTCTTTAAAACCTTGTTATTTCATCATGTCATTCGAATTAACAATAATAATAATTGTTCCTATTTTTTGAATAGAATTTCAAAAATTGGACATAAGACATTGAATTAAGTATAATATTTGTAGTCTAATAGGAACATGTTAATTTTTTACCAAAATGATTAGTAAAATTGATTAAAAATAATCACAGAGGTTAAGGCCAAATTAAGCCCAATTAGGGACTAAACCTTATAATTAATTGTAAAAATGTCCTAGACATCTGTCTAAAGCCCATTGTACATCTATATTTAGGCCATATATTTTAAATTATTGGGTTTTTTTGGTTTTTTAAGACTGTTGTTTGGCAAAGGCATGTTCACCCCAAATTTGTTTCTAAATATTCCATGTGAGTCCTTTTCCTTCCCTATAAAAGTCCACACATATACAAATTCCATGAACCGCACAAGATAGATTAGTTCAGAAAGAAAACAATATTTTCATTAAAAAAACTACCTTCTACCTTGAAGAATAAATTTTTTTAGAATCCCACTCAAGGAATCCTTTTGGAACAAACAAAAGCAGTTACCTGATTAAGAGTTAACATCTTTTCTCAAGCTCAATTCCTTTATTTTCCTTCTACACCCTCCACTAACATTATTCCCTTATTGTGTGACAACACCAATATCCTCCAAACAATATTATATTGTTAGGAATGTTTTCTTAACTACATTTACACACACCTCCATCTAATGGATGTCGAACATACGGTTTCGGTGTATGATGAACTACTTTCTCGCAAAATGATGATTGTTCATTTTTTCATTAACACCAATCATGGGGGCCATTATGATGGAAAATATATTTATATATATAATATATAATATTTATTATATCTTTAATCTTGTATATTCCTTTTACAACACATATTGTTTTACTTTCTATTACGTGTTAATATGAAAATCCCGTTTGAGGAAGTGTGCACTACCGCCCTCTCAAAGTGAGGTGATTTGTTCACACAACACATAGAATTTTTTAAAGATTATTTTAATGAAATTATAAGTTATATATGATATATTAATTATAATATAATAATTATATATTTATATACATATATATACATATTTCATTTATACATGTTCTTTGAGTACGATAATAAAAATAGAAATAGTGTGCATGCGTACATACGACTTACTGTCTCCATGAAAGACGTATTCCATTTCGTACATAATTAAGATGTATATTATTACAATATAAATACAATGGATATAACTGATATTTATATCATGTTATATATTATGTAATCATGATATATTTATAAGGAAAAACTATATAACAAATTTAGATACATCTGAAGAACAAAGCGAATATTACCCCAAGTGAAACGTTAACATAGGATCATCCAAAAGAGGGAATATAAATTCATAATAAAATAATATATGGTAATTTGTATATAAATATGATTCTATAAATTATTTATAATAAAATAATATTTAATATAAATGAATCTTGTATGAGTATGGAGATAGTCAAGACACAGGGTAAGAGGATTTCATCTCACATTTAATTTCTGTGAGATACAAGCTATGTTCGCCACTCATTCCATATTATTGGTGTATTTAATGAATGTGATGGTATTATAAATGTCTTATTATTAAATTTATGGGCTGTAACATTCCAATTTTATGATCCTTATTTCATGGGATTTATGTTTGAAATGATTCAAAATTGGTAAAAATAGGTTTGTCTCAATATTCCATAATAAGACTCATTGTTTGTTATGCACCTAACCTATTTTTTGGGGTGAATATTTTTCAATATTAGATTAAATATCATGAATATCTATTTTTTCATGACATTATATGCTTCATTTAATTAATTTTCCTTACATGGAGAGCATGATTTCCATATAACAAGGTCTAAGAGTTTATTGAAACAATCTTATTCCTTTTCAAGATTGTTTATGTCAATTCTTCCATTGATAAAATCAAATGATCCGACTCTAAATAATATTCCTTATTTTACTTATACTATGTTTTTTAAGATATTATCATGTATTTTATCCATTTTTTACTCTTTGGTACATAATTTAGTTAACATAGTGTTTTTTGGAAAACCCCACATTACCCTCTCTTTGGTCGAAAATCAATTTTTCTAAAATGGGTTTCGAAAAATATTATTCCATTAAACTAAAATATCTAAAAGATAATTTACCACTTCGTTCCTTTTAAAAATATATTACAGGGATTATTCATTCCACTTTCTGAACAAGTCACATTACTATCCTTTTTACAGTGCAGAAGAATTTTTGTTACCTCATTCGAAATGTATGGATTTACCCGTCGTCATTTCAATGAAGCCCCCTCTTCAATTTTTTAAAAGGATTATATTTATTAAAAAATTTTTAAATTTTTTTTCATGATTTTTTTTAATATGTTTTCAAAAATCATTTACCATTTTTCATGGAATTTGTTTTTCAAAATATATTCAAGCGTTATTTAATTTTTTTCAAAGTGTTTTCAATGAAATGGATTTCAAAACGTTTTTATGTTTCCAAGGAAAATTTATTTCCAAACCGTTTTCAAGATTTATTTATTTGTTTTCAAAATATTTTCAAAGAAATAGTTTTCAAAATATTTTCATGAATATTTTTTATTTTTTCAAGAAATATTATTTTCAAAACTTTTTAAATTATTAATTATTTGTTTTGTTAATATAATCAAATAAACGATTTTCAAAACAATTTCAGGATTATTTTAAATGTTTTGAATAAAATTATTTTCAAAACATCTTTTAGATTTCCTTATATGTTTCAACAAATTTTCAATTAAATTGTATTCAAAAAAATTTTAAGCATTCTATAATAATTTTGAAGTATTTTCAAAGACAAATGTCTTTAAAATGTTTTGAATCTTATTTTAAAATTTTACCCGGGGAAAAGTATTCAAAATTAATTCAGGTCTTCTTCATATGATTTGAAGGTATTTTCAAAGAAAAATATTTTCAAATTATTTTATGCTTTTTTCAAACATGAAAGCATATTTTCCTAAATAACTTTTTTAGAGAATATTTCAAAAATAGTTTCCATCTATGATGACCTCTATTGATGTTAATCATGCCTTTCTAATAAATTTTATAAATGTTATATACACATCCTTTCTATGAAACAATTATTATTAATGCCATGTTCTTTATAAAACCAATTTGTCTTTCATGGGTAATATATTAAGGAAACTCGTTTCTCATTTATGGGTTATATGCTTTTGAAACCCACTTCTTTTCTTGGGTTATGTTTATGATGAAATAATTATGAAACATGTCTCTCTCTACATGTTACGATATGTTTTCATGTTTATGATACCTATTTCATTTCATGTGGTTTGATATGCTTTTTATCTTTTTTTGGAACAAGGATGTATGGTTTCATTATGTGATGGGTGTGACCTATATCTACCTCTAATTAATTATGTAATGATTTATATCACATGAGATAGAGAGGGACAAAATGAGGGTTTACACTGTTCTGTAATACATGGCCATAATGATGGTACACTCAGTTTAGTAATAAAGGAATTGAATGAGGGTTTACTCAGTTTAGTAATACAAGTCTTGAATGAGGGTTTACCTAGTTTATTAATACGGTGCTGGAATGAGGGTTTAGTTGGATCAGTGATACTGGTCCAGAATGATGGTTTACTCAGTTCAATAATACATGGTAGGAATTTGGGCTCAACCGATTCAGTAAAGGACTTTTTCCACAAATACGTTCTGGGAATTAATTCATTTGATACTATTTTAATAATTATATGATTTTTTCCCAAATTTCTTGTCTTACATCTGAGTCTTGATACTATAAGTGGATGTGGATCTATCATCTATGTTCTTTGGGGTAAAAATTCTGACAGGATGTTTTGGGATTGGCTCGGTGTAATATTGTACACGAAAACAGGCCTTGCTGCACACCTGGTTTGACACTCTTGGGGGATATTCTTTTTGAATTCACAAACTTTTCATGAACCATCATGACTAAATTAGATGTAAGACATAGATGAATTTCCTAGGATAAACACAATGTGCCATATATTAGTGAAGGTGTCAATATTTACACATCCTATATTTAATTCATGACATTGCTATATGGTTTTCTACCATAATAAGTAATAATCACATGGATATTTTGGATTTAGTAAATAGAAGGAACCAGAAATAACTTGATTAATGTTGAAAGTGATGAAATATTTTTTGATGAGAAATCAAATGGTATTATAATTATCAAAAAAGATATTATGATTATTCCAAAACAGTTATCATGGTATATGATTAACAATATCATCTTTGGGGGTATTTATAACAGGTCTAATAAGAGAAATATGCACTTTATTGGTAAATAACATAGAGGAAATAAGATTCAACTTCCTACATGTCAAGAAGAGGGGATAAAGAACCTTTAGGAATACCACAAATGGATGGGAAGATTTAATTTGTGTAGGAAAAATGATAATAGAGTGACAAGTTGTCTTGGAGTTCAATATATTATATGTGGAGAACATGGGCATTACCCAAAATAGTGCCACTAGTTAAGGATTTATTAAAAAACTATGTAAGGACCTCTTCCATTAAAAAAATAAATGCTGAAGAATTAAAGTATTTATATATTTGTATTTCAAAATTATGAATGATGAATTATATATTGATTGTTTAGTTTTAGTTTTTTCCAAGAATTTACAAGAATATGCTGAATGGTCATGATGGACTAGAAAATTGATTTCATGGAAAGGTGATATTTTGATAAAGGGAGGGTAATCATTAAATAACACATGACTCTAAGATAATGATGATTGGATAATGATATAATACAAATGAATAAGTAAATTTTATGGTATACATTTCCCTATAGATGATTATTGAAAAATGATCTATTTCATTGGGGATAAAGTTTACAACTTCCAGGATTTAAGGGATGTATCTAGTTATTATTTTTATAAGGATGCATGAAAGTTTACCAAAAGAATTTATTGGAATATATGTTGTTACCAAGTTTCAAGAGAATATATGATGATGTTATTCACATGAAAAGAATTTGACAACCAAGAGATAAATTGGATTATATTGGGGAATCAATTTTTAGCTATTTTTTTACTCTCCTTCTAATGTTTTTTATTTTCATCTTTGAGAAGTGTTATAAGGATAACTATTGAGTAAATAATGTTTTCCTTATGAATTTTAAATTCCTTCAAACTTGGGGAGATTTTTGAGTTATTAAGGTTTCTTTATGAAATTACAATTCCTTCTTGTTTTGAAAATCACAAACACCTTATCTCAATGAAAATACCTTTTTACCCTATGTTTTATTTATATAGGGAAAATTTTCTTTCCCCAAGGAAATTAATCCTTAACATGTTTATAATGCTCATATAATTATTTTTCTAAGTGTAAAATTCATTTTAAAACCAAAACCTCATAATATTATAAATTATGGTTATGAACTCTTCTATGTTTTGACCAAATAATGATTATGAATTCTAGATACAATCTTTCTGAGTTCTGACTCTGAATTCTGAATCAGAGTTTTGGGTTACGAAATTTCTGAGTGCTGACTCTGAATTCTGATTACGAATTTTGGATACGAGCTTTCTGAGTTCTGACTCTGAGTTCTCTGAATACAGACTCCAAACTCTTATGAGATCTCACTCTGAATTCTACTAAACTCAGACTCCAAACTTTGTAATTTCTGGTTTCGAATTCTTCTAAATCCAGACTCCAGATTTCCATGATATTCAGACTCTAGAATTCTATAAAATTCAGGTTCCTAATTCTATAAACTAGAATCCAAATATCCTTTTATTGTAGACTCCAAATTCAATTTTTTTAGACTCCGAACTTTCATTTTCTCACATTATGAATATCATATTTTAGTTATGCTTACACATGTTTTGTTATAAAACAATTTCGTGCTTTCAATTACTCACTATATTTTTTTGAGTGAAATGTGTATTGGTCCATCCACAATTCATGAAAAAATATGACTATTGGAGGAAGGAGTTGATCATTGAAGCCGTGCCTATAAATAGGATCTCATTTGAAAGAGATCAGTAATTTTGACTGTTCTATGACTCTAGATATTACACGCTGTTTAAGTGATTTCTAGAGAGAGATTTTCATTTCCTTGTGCGTACGGAACTTCTTGTTCTTATTTGCTTCTTGCGACTCCGAATGTTGCTAATTTCATTCGAGGGATTTCAGGGATAAGAAGATAGAGGTTCCGACTATCTTAAAGTTGATGGATTCCGTGCTGAGGAAGAAAGAGGTACTAACTACATTGAAGCTGAGGGCTTGCGGGCATAGAATGACAGACTATGTTCTATATATCGAGGGATTACCCTAGTGTGGGTAAAAAAACTTCTTGAAAATATAAATCAAGGGACCTTTATCCAAGGTTGTTGGATAACCATCTCTTTGCATTAAAAATTTTACTATTTGTTATTTGTTTTGTTACATGTTTTGCCCTACATTTGTATTGTTGAGGAAACTATAATTATCATATACTTCCTTATACTTGTACTCTGATTTAGTTATATTCTATACGATTTATGATAGAATCTTCATATTTGTAAACATTCATTATGTTTTATTTCCAGAATCACTTTTCTGGAATTTCTTTCTTAGAATATTATTTCTTGTATCAAGAAAGTGTTTATAACTTAAAGGTCTAGGGAATTATCTTGTTTTACCTTGTTAAACATAACCATCTTTAAAAGTTACAAAGGAATTTTTAGAAGTATACAATTCACCCACTCTTGTATTTGAGCATCTCATCTTTACATATCCGATCCTACAATTGGTATTAGAGGTTGGAAACCTCATATCCTATACCAATCCAATAATTGGTATCAAAGCAGGTGACATCTGAATTAATCTCACAATTAGATTCAGAAGAGAAGTCATCATCTTCTTTATTTCGGAATCATATTTTTCAGACTCGTATAGTTCAGATTCATTTTTTCTTATAGATACCCTTGTTCGATTTTTTCCTTATAAATATTTTTCTAGTTTACAAACATTTTCTATGAACATGTTTTGTGTGGAATGAATTTTCGTTATGATGGAAGGAATCAATTTTTGTTCCATATAAAATCTCAATCCAACTAGTCCACCTATCTTTGATGGAAATGATTATGAATATTGGAGAGATCTCATGAAGACTTTCATTATCAATACAGGTGTTGATAATTTTTTTATGCTTACTGGTGGATAAAAAATCCCTAACAAATAAGTTAGTACCATTACAAATCAAGAAAATAATGAATATCAACTGAATTATAAGGTACACAATAATTTACTTTGTTCTATGTATAGAAATATATACAGCCAAATTTCATCTTGCGAAGCAGAAAATTGTATATGGATAAAAATTGAAGTTACTCACTTTGGAACATCCAATGTTATTGAAACTAGAAGAGCCATGCTCAGAACTGAATATCATGGTTTCTGTTTTCCTTATGGAGAACCCATATTTAAGTTGCAACAATGATTCATGACTATTATGAATATTTTACAATCCATGGGTGAGAAAGGATTAGATAATGAAGCTCTTTTTGATTAGATCATAGACATCATGCCAAATGAATGGGAATCCAAGAAGACTACTATTGATGAGAACAAAAATGATACACAGATTTTCTTAGATGAACTATTTGGAACTCTTCTTCAGCATGATACTAAAATGTAGAGAGAAGCAGATAACATAAAGAAGAAAAATGGAAATGGCAGTGTTTCTTTTACTACAACATCAAATCATATGAAATCTAAGACTCCTAAGAGAGTTACTATATCCAAATAAAAAAATGTTGTTATCCAATCTGAATCCAGTGGAAGTGAATCCTCAGAAAAAGAATTAGAAAATCTTGATCGAAGGATGATCAAGATAGCTGGGCAGAGGAACTTTCAATCCAGGTAAAATAACAATGAATGGAAAGACAAGAAATATTCAGAAGTCACATGTTATGAATTAAATAGATTTGGACACATATGACCTAATTGTCCTATACTTAAGAGAAAAGAATGAAAGGAAAGGCATTCAGAGAGAAACAGAAAGCAGTATTACAAGTCTAAAGATAAGAAAGTCTTAAAAGCTAATGACACCTACAGTGCTAGTGGTGGTGAATCTTCAGATGAATCCTCAGATTATGAATCCTATGGAAAAAATAATCTTGGTCCAATATCCAGACTACCTATTGACAATCATTACATATTGGCTAGGGTACAAAATTATGAATCAATGACCACTATTTATTTTAATTCTAATGATAGTAAATACTATAACTCTTCAAATGAATAATATTTTTCTGATGAAGATGATACTTTACCTTCCTATAAATAAATTTCTCGGTTTTCCAAAATTATTGAGATTGAATGTTCAAAACTCATAGAAAACGTGATAAGGAAAAATCTAGGACAACTATTCTAACTAAGTAAATATCATATCTTTCTAAAGATCCCGATAAAAAAAATTTATTTTGAAAATATTCAAAATAATCATTAGGAATTAAATTTTAAGAATAATAAACTTTCTAAGATCTAGAAAATGTATTTTCTAAGAAAAAAGTTTTTGAGTCTAGCCTTAGTTCAAAGTCAAATTCATTTGAAGACAAGAACTTGGTTATCAAACTCAAATCCGAAATATTTTCCTTGAGGAAGTGTTTGAAAAACTTTAACTTATGTTATGAAAATTTTGATAAAATGTATTCATAAATCCAACCTCTAAGGAATAGTTTTGGTTTTGGTTATACAATTTCTAAATAAATTTTTAGTAACAATTACTTTGTTTCTCAATGTGATCCATTCTGTACTAAGTGTCAGTGTGGTGGACATTGGGCAAGAAATTTTTCTCTAAACAAAACCCAATCTTTAGGATTTCATAAATCCCATTTTTCTAAAAAGATCTGGGTGCCTAAAATTTTGATTTCTAAGAATTTCGGATCCATGAAAGTTTGGATTCCGAAAACCCAACTATTTCTTATTTTCAAGAAAATAGAGAAAGTACCAACAGTAATACATGGTACGTGGATAGTGTATTTTCTCAGAATATGACTGGTAAGAAAAACTATTTTTAAAAAATTATCAAGATGAAAGGAGGAAATGTAACATTCAACGATAATTCCCAGGGAGAGATTATTGGTATAGGTAAAATTGTTCTTCTAGGAACAACTTTGATTTCAAATGTTCTATATGTTAAGGGTCTTAAGCACAACCTTTTTAGCATAATCCAATTATGTGATGAAGGATACCTTGTGAATTTTTGGAATGACAAGTTCTTAGTACACAATTCCAAGGAAGAGTTTGTTCATTCTGCCCATAGGCAAGAAAATGTATACACACTAAAAAAAGAAGACCTTATGAGCCAGGACCTACATTGACTTAGTGAAATTGAAGTTCCTTCTTGGTTGTGGCATAGAAGGTTTGGACACAGTAACCTTAGAAACTTAGGAAAACTTTCTAAGAAAATATTATTTAAGGATCTACCTGAGCTTATATTTGATTATTCAAAAGATTTTGACCCTTTTTAATATGTCAAAAAACATAAATCCAGTTTTAAATCAGTTGTTAAATTCACAACTACTGATACATTCTAGCTAGTGCATATGGATCATTTCGGTCCAACACAAACTGAAATAATTGGTGGAATGTACTTTGTATTTTTTTCTAGTTGATGATTACACTAGATTTACGTGAGTCTATTTTCAATAATAGAAGTCTGATGTTTTTTATTATTTTGAAAGTTTTAGGGCCCAAGTTAAAATTGAGAAAAACCTTCCATTGAAAACTATTCATACTGATCATGGTAGATATTTTCAAAATTCAGATTTTGAATATTTTTGTAGTAGAAAAGGCATTACTCACAAATTCTCAACACCCAGAACACCTCAACAAAATGGTGTTGTTGAAAAAAGAAATAGAATTCTTCAAGAGATAACTAGAACCATGTTGAGTGAGTATTCTGTAGCCAAACATTTTTGGGCTGAAGCTATAAGTACTTCTTGTTATACTTTAAATCGAGTTTTGATTAGACCTTTTATTAATAAAAATTATTATGAGTTATGGAATGGTAGGAAACATAGACTTTCCTAATTTAAGGTTTTTGGTTGCAAGGTATTCATTCTGAATACTAAAGACAATCTATATAAATTCTCACCAAAATTTGATGAAGGAATTATCCTAGGCTACTTCACAACTTCTAAGGCATATAGAGTTTTCAATTAAAAACTTATACTGCTGAAGAGACGGTACATGTTAAATTTGATGAAACTAATCCTTTTTTTATTAAACAACCTCAACCTACTTCATCAGATGTGTTTTCAAAACCTGACCATCAACCTTTGTTAGAAGATTCTTCTAATAAGGAAAATTTCCAAGAAGATACTTCTGAAACATTTAACCCATAATATTTTCTACCCTATGATAATGAATAGGTTTTACAAACCCCAAATTAGTTGTTTGTAAATAATCATCCCAGTGATAGAATCATTGGTGAGGTGAATCAACTTCTAAGGACTAGAAGTTCCTTAAGGAATAATGTAGAACATCTAGCATTCTTTCCCAATTAGAAACAAAAGGCACTGATGAAGCTTTAGGTGATAATTATTGGATTAATGTTATGCAATATGAACTTAATGAATTTGAAAGGAGTATAGTGTTCACCTTGGTGGAAAGACCTAAGGATACATCTATTATTAGAGTAAAATGGGTCTTTTGAAATAAGTTTGATGAAAATGAAATCATTATAAGAAATAAAGCTACATTACTTGTTAAAGGTTATAATCAACAGAATATAATAGAATATGAAGAAACCTATGGTCCATTAGCTATACTTGAATCTATTTATATTTTACTTGCCTTTGTAGTATTCTTTAATTTTAAACTTTTTCAAATGGATGTGAAATGTTCCTCCCTTAATGTTTTTGTACAAGAAGAAAGTTTTTGTAGAAAAAAATCATAGTTTTCAAGATACAAAACATCATGATCATGTTGTTAGACTTACCAATGCTTTATATGGCCTTAAATAAGCACCTAATGCTTTGTATGACCGACATACATTGTTTTTTCTTCAAAATAATTATGTTAAGCGAAATGCAGATCCAACCATTTTTATAAATAAAGATAATAAAAATGTTTTTATTGTTCAAATTTATATTAATGACATTATATTTGGTTTAAGTCAGAAATATTTAACTAATTCCTTTTCGTATCTAATGAAATCTGAGTTTGAAATGAGTATGATGGGTGAGTTAACATTTTTCCTTTGTTTTTGAACTCTCTCAAAAAATAAATGGAATATATATATCCTAACAAAAGTATATTAAATATATTCTAAAAAATTATGGATATTAAAACACTAAAAGTATACGTACTCACATTAGTACCTCAAATACACTTGATCTTAATGAAGCTGTGAAACTATTAGATCAATCATCTTTTTGTTGTATGATAGAAAGTCTACTTTAAATGATAGCTAGTTGTCCAGAATTAATGTTTTCAGTATGCTTATGTGCAAGATATCAATCCAATCTTAAGGAATCTCATTTAAAAGTAACGAAAATAATTTTTTTATACTTAAAGGTAACCATTGATATAAGACTCTTTTATTTTTCTAGAAATGATTTTATTTTGAATTTTTTTTTGAAATGGTGATTTTTGTGGATGTATAATGGATAGAAAGAGTACATCTAGAACATGTCATTTATTAGGATATTCATTAGTTTCATGGCCCAGCAAGAAGAAAAAATCTGTAACACTTTCTACTGCTGAAGCTGAATATGTAGTAGCTGGAAGTTGTTGTGCTCAAGTGTTGTAGATGCAACACACACTCAAAGACCATGGTATGAGTTTTACAAAAACACAAATATTGTGTGATAATACTATTTCCATTTAAGTTAGTAAAAACCTTGCACATCACTCTCGTGAAAAGCACATAGATATTAGGCATCACTTTCTTAGGGGCCACACACAAAAATGAGATATCATTCTTCAATTTATCAAAATGCAAGATCAACTTGATGACATTTTCATGAAATAATTACCCCCGATAGATTTGAATACATAAAAAAAAGTTAGGAATGATAAATGTAAGGTAATCCTTTTCGATAAATTCCTGTGGAACAAATATCATTATAGTAATAAACTCATTTTCGTAGGGGGGGTACATTTCATTTGATGTTTTTCATATTTTTCGTAATGAATTTTTTCATATTTTTCGTAATGGTGTTTTTTATATTTTTTGTAGTGAAGCTTTTTCATATTTTTCATAATGATATTTTTTATATTATTTTTAATGATGTTTTTCATATTTTTTTTGTGATTTAGTTTTTCATATTTTTCGTAATGATGTTATTCATATTTTTCCTAATAATGTTTTTCATATTTTTTGTAATAAAGTTTATCATATTCTTTGTAATGAATTTTTTCATATTTTTTGTAATGAAGTTTTTCATATTTTTTGTAATGATGTTTTCCATATTTTTCATAATGAAGTTTTTCATATTTTTCTTAATGAAGTTTTTCATATTTTTCGTAATGTAGTTATTCATGTTTTTCATAATAATGTTTTTCAAGTTTCTTTTCGTATTGTAGTCTTTCATGTTTTACATAATGAAAATTTACGTACCTGAAATTTTCGTACTGAAAATTTTCGTACTTGAAATTTTCGTAATGGAAATTTTCATAATAAAAATATTGGTAGTGAAGTTTTTTGTCCTGAAGATTTTCTTAATGAAGATTTTGGTAATGGAAATTTTGGTAATTAAAATATTTGTAGTGAAGATTTTTATCCTGAAGATTTTATTAATGAAGATTTTCATAATCGAAATTTTTGTAATGATGATCTGTGTACTCATTTTTTTCTCATAACCACATTTTTTTGGAATCTGAAGTCCTCTAAGAAGAATTTTAATTAATAGGAATAATTCGACCGACAATCGGAAAGGTATGTTTCTTTCATGAGTTTTCATAATAACCTTTTACTTACTATTAGTTTCTTTTGTTTTTTAAAATTTTTCGGATTCTAGTTTCCTTAAATCCAAATGTTTTTCTTTAAAAACCTCAAAAGATCAGATTCTTCCAAATTTTCCTTACAGCTATCATTTCCACCATCAGATCATATCTAAAGAATTATCATCCATTGGAATGAAATGGGAAGAGGAATTGTCGCTTTAACACCTATAAAATGGGACCCCTGATAGTTGTCCCACAACGGTTTTTAAATCTTGTGTGTGTCGAAGCTTTTTTCATCTACTAAAGCCCATTCTTAATTCTTCAGAAGTGATCAAGTCCGAATGTCTACAGAAGTTCTTTCTCAAGATATGTCTACTCTCAAGCTGATTTTGGAGTGGAAAATTTATAGGGAGAGGTTTGTGCATCCAAAAATTTCAACAAATATGAATCTATTATCTCTAAGAACATCAAGCTCAATGGATGGGAAAGTGTAGCCATTTCAAAGACAGGAGCTCAGGATGTTGTGTATCCGGATTTGCTGATAGTGTTATATGAATCAGTTAGTTTTTCTGAGGAAGATGTTAGGGAAATATTTTCTTCAAGAGTTATGGAAAAACATTTTCTTTATCTTACACTATGGTAGTCAGCTTAGTTGGAGTTCCATATAAATGGGAAGCTGAGTTTTGTTCCCACAATCTACCGGATGTTCAAGGAACTTTTGTAAAAGTGAAGGCAATGCGAAGTCTTGGACTTACAGATGTCAAGACCATAAAAATTTATCACTTATCTACCAATAATCGGATCCTAGAGTTATGGTTTCCGGTTCTTATCGTACCGAGAAAGGGTGACAAGGAAACTCTTAAGAAAAGAGATTTGTATATCTTATATTTTTTTGGTAAATCTAATGAAAATAAATTTGATGAAGCATATTCTAATTATGATAGAGAATATCAATAATGGGAATTGGAGAGCTCAGATAATCATGTATCTTACCATACTTTCAATGTTGATAGTTCGGTGTCTTGAATCCTTCAAGATCCCTTGCAGTTCCAAGTCGAAGAATTGCAATGTAATGCTAATCAGCAATGATACCCTCAAGAGAATGAATGTTGGTTTCTCTAAAGAGTCAGGAGAATTTCATGATCTACCAGAGGATGAGGTAAAAGTCATTCTGAAAAATACAAAAGAGGTCGAACCATCAAAGAAATCTAGAGGGAAAACAAAATTGAAGGAAGTAGAAGTTGAAGGTGAAACTTCTAGAGATAAGGAAATTTAATCCACACCTCCAAATCCCAAGAAACAAAAAGTCTATCCAGATGAGTTAGTATCCAAATGGAGGGAGGATAAAAATAATCGGAAGGAAGGGGAGCCACAACCTGGTATATACCCTATAGAGGCCAAGGATATGAAAGAGAAAGCTGCTGAAGAGAGCTTCAAAACAAGCCAAAGAGAAGAAGCTTAAGAAGAAGATGTCAGAGGAAGAGATTGTGAAATCTTTTTTTAAGGCTACTGAAGTTACATCCGAGAAAATTCAGGTACCGAAAACATTCCTAGTAGAACAATAACCTGAGACCCCGGGAACGAATATCATGTATCTAGAATAATCCAAAGAAAAGGATTTTTAAAATGAGGCCATGGAAGAAGTAAAAGAGGATGAAAGCACTGAAGATACAACTGATCTGATGAAGCAAGTAGAAGACTTTCATGAGCAGGAAAGTGCTTCTGAGGAATTGACAATCCAGACTTCTCAAGCTGAATCTTCAGTACTTGATACTTCTAGAATTGATGAAAAAGATGAAGAGGAAGTGAACAAGATATCTACGAAAGAGAGTCATAATCATGACTTCATTATTCATGAAGACATTGAGGCTGGAGTTGAGAAGGAAAATTTTGATGAAGATAAGATTTTACAATTATCTGAAAGTGAGAATGAGTATCCAAATGAGGAACCTGTTTTGAAAACTGACAAGGGGAAACAAGTGGTTATTGAATCCCCAAGCAAAGAAATTCTAATAATTAATGAAGATGGTGTTTCTTCTAAGAGTAAGCTGGTAGAGCTAGAAGAGGAACCATCACCAAGAAAAATGTCAGATTCGGAGTCATCAGCTTTAGGATATGATTTTGTCATTCAGTCCCTAAAAAAGCTAGTTGATACCATTCTGATCATTCCATCAATTAAATCCAGATGCCAGATACTCCAGCATAGCATGAATCAGAAAATAGACTATGTATATATGGTGATGGATATGTGTGTAAAGGTTGAGGCTGAACACCCGAATTTCATTATCAACTATGAAGCCCAGGAAAAAATTGCAAGAAAATGACCAGCTGGTCAAAGAATATCATTGAAGATTTGAGAGAGATTGACTAATATCAAGAAGATATTGAGGAAGATTTTGATACTAAAGACACCAAAATCAATGATCTCACAAATAGATTATTAAAAGCTAAATCTTGATTAGAATACCCAAATTCAGGATGTAAATGATCTAAATGGGAAGTTTAAATTTGTTTTCCAATGTTGGAAAATAGAAAGGTATCTCCAGATAGAGATTTAAGAAAAGATAGTGAAGCAAGATGAATTTCTAAAGGCTCAGGAAGAGTCTATAAAGGCTCAGAATGATAGGATCATAGCATTAGAAAAGCAAGCTGAGGAGGATCATAAATAGCTAAAGAAGCTGAAAAACATTGTGAAGAAGCTGATACCCATGAAAAAAACCAAAATAGATCGAAATCCGATCTTTTGTTGTATCTGTTTTTCCCTATACAAATTTTTTCAATATTAATGAAATTTTTGTTTCTTTTTTTTGTCTTGATGTTTGTAATAATATTTCAGGTACCATATTTTTTTCCACTCCCTCAAAATCTTTTTGAAAATCACAAAGGGGGAGAATGAAAAAAGAATACTATGTAAAGAAGAAATTTCCCTAAGGGGGAGTTTATCAAAGGGGGAGTTATCATTTCAAAGATTTCCATACTCAAGATAATAAAAATTATCATTCCATAAATCTAGAATACAATCCTTAGAGTTCGAAAACCTAATGGGGAGTTAGTCATATTCACCATTGTTCATATATAATGGGAGATAAGTTTTATTTTCAATGTCTAGAAATTTTTTTCTAAGTGCTTATATTATTTTTCATAAGGATGTTTGTGCTTTCCAAAAAGAGGGAGATTTTTTACTCAAATAGGTTTTCCTTATGAATTTTCCATTCATTCATAAATGGGGAGATTGTTGGGTCATTAAGGTTTCCTTATGAATTTAGATTTCATTCTTGTTTTGAAAATCACAATCACCTTATCTCAAGGAAAATATCTTTTTACCCTGTGTAATACTTCTATAAGGAAAAATTTCCTTCTGGAAGGAAACTTATCCTTATCATGTTTTCATTGCTCAAATCATAATTTTCCTAAGTGTAAAATTCGTTTTGAAACCAAAACGTCAAGAATCTTATAAATTAATAGATATGAAGCATTCTGTTTTAGAATCTGAATTATAATTATGAATTATGGTTACAAACTCTTCTGAGTTCTGGCCAAATTCTGATTACGAATTCTAGATTCGAACTTCATGAGTTCTGTCTCCGAATTCTGAATCAGAATTCTGGTTATGAACTTTTTGAGTTCTGAAACCGAATTATGAATTATAATTCGGGTTAAAAACTTTCTGAGTTCTGACTCTGAATTCTGATTATCAATTCTAGATACGAACATTCTGAGTTCTGACTCTGGGTTCTCTGAATAGAGACTCTGAACTCTTATGAGTTCTGACTCGTACATCTCATGAACTCCAACTCCGAACATTGTAAGGTCTGGTTCTGAATTATTGTGAAACCAGACAATGAATTTCCTTGAAATTCAGACTCTGGAATTCTATATAATTCAGGTACCGAATTCCTAGAAAATAGAATCCAAATATCCTTGTATTATAGACTCCAAATTAAATTTTGGTTAGACTCCAAACATTCATTTTCTCACATTCTGAATATTATATTCTAGTTATTCTTAAACCTTTTTTGTTATATAATGATTTCATGATTTCAGTTACTCACTAATCATTTTTTGAGTGACACATGTATAGGTCCCTCTGAAACTCAAGACAAAATATGATCGTTGGAGGAGGGAGCCAACCGTTGAATCCATGCCTATAAATAGAAGCTCATTTAAAAGAGCTCAGAACTTTTTATTGTTTTATGACTCTAGAGATTACACATTGTTGAAGTGATTTATAGGGAGAGACTATCATTGACTTGTGCGTACTGAACTTCTTGTTCATATATGCTTTGTGAGACTCTGAATGTTGTTGAGTACATTCGAGGTCTTTTGGGGATATGAAGATAGGGGTGCCAACTAACCTGATGTTGAGGGCTTCCTTACTGAGGAAGACAGAGGTACCATCTACCTTGAAGTTGAGGGCTTGCGGGGATAGCAAGACCGACTCTGATCTTCGTATCGAGGTATTTCCATGTTGTGGGTAAGAGATAATTTCTTGAAAGTATAAATCAAGGGACCTTTATCCAAGGTTGTTGGATACCCTTCTCTTTAGGTTAATAGATTTACTACTTGTTACTCATTTTGTTATAAGATTTCCATAGCATTTGTATTGTTGTGGAAAGTATAACTATCTTTTACTTCCTTATATTCGTACTCTGATTTAGTAAGATTCTATATGTTTTAAGGTAGAATCTTCGTCTTTGTCAACTTTCAATAAGTTTCATTTCTGAAATCAATTTTCTAGAATTGCTTTCTCAGAATGATATTTCATATATCATGCATGAGTTTTGATCTTAGAGGTTTTTTGAATTATCTTGTTTAACCTTTTTAAACATAACTATATTTAAAAGTTCCAATGGAAGTTTCAAAAGTTTACAATTCACCCCCCTCTTGTATTCTGATATCTCACCTATACATATTCGATCCTACATTAACTATTCATGAATAGTTTAAATTAAACTTCACGGTTAGTATTTGTACACTTAGTCTGTGTTGAAAAACTTGGATAAAAGGATAATTAGTGATTAACCTTATTTCAAGGATTTACATATTATAAATTATATTTTTGAGGTTTTAAAAAAGGACATCATGTATGCAGGGAGACTACCAATCATGTCTATCAAGGCCATGTGTCTTGAACCTTTGACTTAAGGATGATAATTGTTTCACACCTACCACTATCCTACGTTATGTCCTGGTTAATGTATATGTATTTTTAATAAATAGTTATTTATGATGAAATATTCATGTTACTTTTTTTTATTTCATGTTGTTTTTTAAGAGACAAATAGTTATACTTTTTTAACATTTAGGGTTCTTAAGATACATTAAAAGCGTGTTTTAGTGATTTATGCATCAATGTTATTTTCTATACCTTTATCATATTTGGTAATGAATGTATTATATATTTTTCAAAGCACAAAACTTAAATGAATTTTTTCTTATATAAATTTATCAATAATTACTCAACATTATAAAAGTGTTACAAAAAAGTTGTCATAATACCATAAATTCCATTGTACCAATGGATTTTTGAATCATCAAAGATTTACGAATTTTAGGCCATTAACATTCTTTTTGTCATTTTTTTTGTTTTGGATTGACAACCTCAATCACAATATATAAATATTTATGAATTTTCTCTATGGAAAATTTTTACTCCCAAACTATCTTCTCTTATGTGGAAACCTAGTTATATGTTACTTTGGGTAACAATTATGGTTCCCAATTTCCATTTTTAATGGATGTTTTAGTATCCATTTATACGATTTGGGTTTTTAGGAATGAAACTATAAAGAAATAATTCGTTGATAACCCATATGAATTTCAAGGTTAAAATTTATTTTATGTGGGGTAGAATGAAACACCCTATGATTTTGAGAATTATTTGTTTTTAAATTAAGTTATCTTTTAAATATTATTTTTTCATTTCACATGAAAATTTAAATAGTCATATAAAAATATAAATATGTAAATATATTAATTTATTAAAACAATATTCCAAACATTCCTTTTACATTAAATACCAACTTTTCTTGTGCTAACTTCAATACTAACTTGTCTTGCGCTATAAACAACACTGATTTGGTGTACGATGCACACAACACTAAGTTTCTACAAACATCTATTTTTATGGTTTAAATTTTTAAAACAATATATTTTTAACCTTCACATTAAACTGAGTAATAAAAACATTTTCAAATATTGTAGTCTTATATAAATAAAACATATTGATAATGAATGAAAGGATTTTTAGTATAATCCTTTTATGTTAAAAATATTGTTCACTCAAATATCCCTCTTCTAATAACAAAAGTAATCTTTGAAACATTTGGAATTATTATTTCATAAAACGAAATTAATTTTTGAATTCATTACATTTAATTTTTCTTGGAAATAATTTTTAATATTTTTCCGAGAGACTTCATTTTTTTATTAATAGTAAAAATACTGTTTTTATTTAAATAATTCTTTTTTTTCAATTTTTTAATGATAAATGATATTATAAATATGTTTTAATATAAAATTATATTAATCATAAATATAATAATACAATAAAATTCATTAGTATCAACTTAAATTTGAAACTGAAAAAAAATCATAACGAACTTTGGATCTTTTTCCTACTTTAAAACCCTTTTATTTCACCCCATATGCGGGATTAACACTAATCATTGTTTTTCTGATTCTGTGATAGGAATTTCAAAAATCCAACATAAACCATTTAAATGTGTCTAATATTTAGGGTCTAATGATAATAATTTTGTTTTGAAAAAAATGATTATTAAAATTGATTAAAATTAATGAGATCGGTTAAGGAAAAATTAACCTTAATTAGGGGATAAAAATTAAAATCAAGGGCCCAAATTACCTAGAAAATTTTCTAACACACATTGGATGTCCATATTTTGGCCACAAACCCTCCATTATTGTGTTATGATGTTATGGTAAAATAAATTTATGTATGAAATTTTGAACAACTAATTTGTTTCTAAAAATTCAATGTGAGTTTTTTCCTTCACTATAAAAGGACACCACCACTACCCATTCCTCACACCTATCAGTCCTATTAAGATTAGAAAATACCCACCCAAATTGCCTCCCCAAATACTAAATTTTACCTCGATTCCTCTCATTTGGAAGAAACCCTCTGAAGTAATCTTGTAAGAACCAACCAAAAGGAGTTACATGATTAAGAGGTATGATCTTCTCTCAAGCTCCTTTCTTTTATTTTCGTTATACACCCCTATGAACACATTAATACATTATTGTGTAAAAAAACTATATAATCCATATGTATTTACCATGATTTTATTTTATGTATATTTTAAGTAAATTTATGGGTATTCAAAATCCCATTTGATGATCATTATTTCATGAGGTTTATGTTTCAAAAGTTACCGAATTGGTAGAAATGTTTTTGTCTCAATTTTCATTCTTTAAGACTCATGAATTTTTATTAACATAAAATCCTTTTTTCGTGTGAAATATAATTTCATTTTACATAACATATCACAAATCTACATATTTTAATGATATTAAATTCTTTGAGTATTTACCTATCGTTAAATGGAGAGCATGATACCATTATACCTAGTTATAAGAGTTTATTAAGACAATCTCATCACTTTTCTAGATTGATTATTTTTATGCATCATATGATAAAATAATATGATCCATCTCTCAAAAATAATCATGATTTTCCTTCTCCAATATTATTTCAGTACATACTAATTTATTGATTCTATGTTTTATTCTTTGGTACATACATTAATAAAGATACTATTTTTTGGAAAACCCAACTTTACCCTCTCTTCGGTCGAAAAACTATGTTCTCTAAAATGGGTTTCCAAGAGTATTATACCATTCCCCTATAATATCTAAAATAAATTTTTACCCTTTTAATATTTTTCCTATCTCTTAAAGGGAAACTCATTGTAACATTATTAACAAGGTACTTTTATATCCCTTTTATCATGAAATAAGAATGTTTTTTACCTCGTATGATATGTACAGATTTAACAATCGTTATTTCTCCAAATCTCCCTATGATTTTTTTAAAGGATAATATTTATGACTTTTTTTAAAATTATTTTTCAAGAGTTTTTTACAAACATTTCTCCATATTATTTAACAAGTTTTTAAGGAAATTTTTTTTCTAAATGTTTTCCAACCTTATTTAAATGTTTTCACAGTGTTTTTAATTAAATGGGTTTCGAAATGTTTTTTGGTATTCAAGGAAAAAGATTTACAAATTTTTTTCTCTATTTATTAATATGAATTATAAATATTTTCAGTGAAATGGTTTTAAAAAAATCAATATTATTTTGTAATTTTCCAAGAAAAATGATTTTCAAAACATTTTAAAGATTTATATATGTGTTTTTCAAGTATTTTCAAAGAATTTTTATTTTCCAAAACAGTTTGAATATTCATTTATAACATTTCATGAAAAAAATTATTTTCAAAACGTTTTCATTCTTTATATATAAGTTTTCAATGTTTTTTGAAGAAATTTTGTTGATGTTTTTGCCAATATTTCATTAAATGTTATCAAAGAGATTTGTTTTAAAATCATTTAAATCTTATTTTAAATGTTTTCAAGTTAAAAGGTATTCAAATTTTTTTTGTGTCTTCTTTATAACTTTTCAAGGTATTTTATATGAAAATGTTTTTCTAATGGTTTTATTCATTTTTCAAACGAGAAATTAGTTTTTCTTCCATAATTGTTTTTAGAGTATATTTAAAAATTATTTTCCATACAATATGACATCTATTAATTTTAGTGATGCTTTTCCATGAAATTATCTAAAGGTTCCATTCATATCCTTTTTAAGAATGGGTTATGCTTAATGACATGGTCTTTATAATCCCATTTCACTTTCTTGGGTAATATGTTAATGAAACCTATTTCTCATTAATGAGTTATATGCTTCTGAAAAACAGTTCTATTCACGAGTTATGTTTACGATGAAATGATTATGAAACCTATATCACGCCACAAGTTATGATATTTTTACATATTTATGATACACATTTAATTTCATGGGTTATGATATGTTTATTTATGATATTGTTGAAGTTGTATGTATTATTTCATTTGGTGAAATATTGGACCTATTTCCCCCTCTAATTCATTGGGTAAATATATCTAACTCATGACATAAAAAAGGCTAGAATGATGGTTTACTCGGTTCAGTAATACAATGCTAGAATGAAGGTTACATGGTTCAGGAACACCAAGCTAGAAAAAGGGTTTACTTTGTTTAGTGACGCAAGGGTAGAACAATGATTTACTCGGTTTAGTAATACAGGGCTACAATGATAGTTTACTAAGTTCAGTAATGTAGGTCTAGAATGAGGGTTTAATTGGTCTCGTAATATAGGGTAAGAATGGGTGTTCACCAGGTTCAGTAAAAGGCTTTGTCCACGAAGATGGTCTTTGCATTGATACATAAGCTTCTATTGAAATCAGTACATGCTTAGGTGTTTCTACATTTCAATTTTTTGCTCAAATGATATTCTTTCATTGCTAATGTACTTTAATTCCATTTTAAATATGTAATTTGAACTTCCAAGATTTATTCCAGGATTTCTATATGTGATCTTTGATATGCAGGGTATGATATTTTATTTTTGTGAAATTATTCCCATACCCTTATGATCATGTTTATGCATACATGTCTCCCTTGTTTACCCTAACTGGGGAGTTTATCTCAAAACTTTTTATGTTTCCTTCTCCAGGTTATGAAGATATGTATTATGTTTTATGTGTTAAGGAAGGGTGATAGTCGTTGAGAACCTTGTAGGAGAAAATGTATTTCAGCTATGTACCAGTGTTTATTTTTTCATGTTTCCAAAGGCACTAGAACAACTACGGTCTTTGGGCATCTATTTTTACAATGTTTATGTATTTGGAAAATGATACGAAATTTTTATGTTTTTAGTGAGAGGGTTTGTACATTCTTTTAAGGAAATTATAATTCCCTATCCTAGAAAAATAGAATTATGTTTTTTCTAAATTTCATCCTCCACTTCATTCAACTCATTGATCCAGCTCCCATGCTTAAATAATATATTAAATATCATAGGATATACACTTGATAAGGTTTTTTTCTTAGAATCTTTATTCTTTTTGTTTTCACAATAGAATTATAGTCAATAACAATGCATTCAACAACTATTTCAGTCCCACATAGAGTGTTTCATAAATTATCTGATCATTCATCTTCATCCTCATGATTAATATCGACATCAAAATCCCGACAATCATCTTTTTATTGGACTAATCTTATAAAATATATATTATATTACACTATATTATGAACATTGTTTTGTTTTATATTATGGAATTTTTTTTACAAATGTGACATTTGGATCTTTACAATCACTACAAAATGTTTGTTGAAATTTTTATTACTTCCACTATAATTATTTTCTGAAAAATATACAATCATCAACAAAATATTCAAAAATCTAGTGGATTTTCCTTTAAAAGTGAAAAATAAAATTTCTTCTCAACATTATAAGTCCACTAAATATCAGGTACATATCATTCCACATTATTTTTGTATTATTTGGATGACTGTTATATAGAAAGGCTTTATGGG
The DNA here is from genome assembly GCA_963277665.1 of Viscum album. NCBI lineage: Eukaryota > Viridiplantae > Streptophyta > Magnoliopsida > Santalales > Viscaceae > Viscum > Viscum album. The sequence continues at coordinate 1,023,808,622 of OY728147.1, read as the reverse complement.
TGATGCAATATAATTTTAAAGAGAATAAATTTAAAAAAAATATACATTTAGCTCTTCTCATTGATCTTCATTCAACCAATGTAATTAAATAAAAATAATCATCTCCTATAATGCACTATTTTTGTACGATAAATTATATATGAGACTTTTTTCCGTATACAAATATGATTTCGATAATACTCTACTTGAAAAATAATAATCGTGAAGTTATTTTTCATCAAAAAATTAAATTCATAACAAAGATCTATTTTTACAAACAAATGATCATGATTAATGGAACAAAACAACTAATATATATTAATTATTACCATAAATGATAACATCCTATTATAATTATCAATGAATATTACATACTCTTTCCTCTTTTCTATATATTTTAGTGATATTAACATAAAATAATTAGCATTCCTCAACTCCATCAAATGTGTTGACTTTTTATCTTTTGAATTGTACCTCTTTAGAATGAGATTTTCTTTATAAAAATATTCACACATAGGAGAATGATCCCATGAGAATATATTAATATCACGATATCCCTTATTCTTCACCAACTCTTCCAAATAATTTTGGCTCAGATGGAAGACATGTTTCCTCCATTATATATTATTGTCATCGTTGGATATAAAATTCATTGCTTTTTATCCACTATTGTTGTAAAGATTAACCTTATTTTAATTATATTTCAATGTAATTATATAATATTTTCAATTGATTTTAATAGTATTCATGATGAATAAAATTTCATGCTTTCAATCACCTAACTTGATATCACATTTTAATTTATAAATAATACCTATAATTATAAACTAGTCTATATTCTACATGTTTTTTCCATACATTTTTTCTTTCTCTAAGGAATAAATATTAAAAAATATATCTCTTTCATGTAGATAAAGAATTTAAATTTCATATTTTATCCCCATTACGAGATATTTTCTTCCAATCATATGGAAAATACGCCCTCTATCATGAATCATTAGGGAAGATTAATCTCTTTCTTTTAAGGAAATCTTATTAAGCACAAATTTTAGAATAAATTTCATTTGGATCCATGTCTAATAATTTATTTCCACTAATGGTTAGTATTACTATTCCTCCTATAAATAATATGAATCATCATAATCTTACAAAGAAACAATTTTTTTCATTTTCATATCACATTTTGATTCAAAAATTGCTCATAGTTTTCACAAATAGACTCCATTAGAACTCTTATTTGTATTCCTGATTATGAATAAATAAATTTTTTATTATATCCCACAAATATAAAAAAATATCCATTTTAAATATAATATGTATTTAAATTTCTTCTCATATTTATTTTTATCAGATACATTGATATTCCAATTGGATATATAAAATAAATATTTTATATTATGTATCTTCTAACAACAATTACTCATTCATTGAGGTGAATTTTTGTGTATCATCACTAATAATCCAGTTGAAAATTGGGTCCCTCCCAAATAAATCTCACTATACATAGTAAATTATTATGGTTTAAATTTCTCAATGACCACATTCTATTTTTGGAAAATATTATATTTGGTGTCATATATCCAACTATTTGTACTTGGATTAAATGAATATCTGATTTATTCAATTTTAATTTTAATATCCTGTTAAATTTGATCATTTTTCTACATGACCTTAATGCAATAATGTCTTAGTGTGTTGGTTTCATTGATAAATTCATTATATTTCCCCACTATTATGATAACCTTGAAGTGATATAATGATATTCTTAATATAAGTCTATGTTTGGGTAACATAATATAATGGGAAACATATTTTATAGACCACCATGTACGAGTACTAGTAGCTAGATGATACTTATTCTCATGAGGTTCACACTTGGTATTCTCCAAGAGAGAAAATTATGAGATCATACAAACAAATAGAAATTCCTCATGTTTTGGTGTCATCATATATCCTTATCTACAGTGTGTATAATGGTCTGCAGAGTTTGAGATTATCATTAATTTATTTCATGGCTCACACATTAATATTTATTGACGAAAAAGGTCACACCATATGTGGGCGGGAAGTATGGTACGTTTTTTAAATCACGAATAACATGTTATTATTGAAAATTTTAATAAAGTAATTTTCCCTTCAATATTTATTGAAGTTGATATCTCATCCCTTTTATTGAAATAAAACCATCTCACCAAATTCCATTTCCATGGTTTAACGATTAGTATATTTTGGATAGTCAAAGAATGGTGTATCAAGCATATAGGTTGATGACACCATCATGAAAAAATCTTCATGAAATTATTTGAAAAATGATTTATATTACATAGTGAACATTCATATGTGGTTTTTATCATTGTGACTATATGTTCTTTCTAATGGGTGCCTTGACCCATTACTAGATTGTAATATTGGTCATTAGGAAATCCCGCCTAATTTCAACATGAAATAATCTTAGAAAGGCACAAACTATGTATTTATGGTGGTAACGATTAAATTAGATTTGAATTTAATTTATTCAATAAATATTATTCTCAAGACCAAGGAAAAATTAAAATAATGTTTTATTGATTAGAACACTTAAACAAATATTTATCCACCTTATTGTGAGTAAAATATATTTATTTATTTTTTGAATATATAATAAATATTGATCCACACTTTTTTGAATAAAAAAATTAATTAACAGTGTAAATTTTTTATTTGGGTGTTCAATAAATACAAGGAGGGTTTAAATGGACTAAGACAGTGTCCACTGATAAAATAATTTTTTACGAGTTGGTAAATTTTATTTAACCAATTTGTGCACATTGGAACACCAAAATAATAATAATAATAATATTATTATTATTTGGGATAAGATTTAATTAATGGTTATAATTATATATAGTTGATGTTATGAAAATAAATTTTGTAAATGAAATTACAGCTCTATATATACAGTTATGTATATTGCGTAATTCATTCCCATACAATTCCAAATTATGGAATTAAAAAATGTTGCACACAAAAAATTATCTCTCAACTCCCCCACCTGTCTCCCTCTTACGAATGATAATCCCAAGAGGGAATTTTGTCAGGGAAAAATAATGAAAAATCAAGAATAGACTATACAAGACATTTGATTCTCCATGCAAGCACCCAGAGAACAATTGTCGTTTCTTGGAGATCATTTAAAAACGTTTGGATTACCACAAGAGGATTATACCATTGGATCCTCAAAATAACAATGATGGTATTTTTGAATGGATTTTTTGGATAATAAAAAATCATTAATAATGAAATTTCATAATCCCATGTATTTATTTTGTTATCTATTAAATAAATTAATTATAAATATGTTGTGAAAGATCATCGCTCCTAGATTAAAGAAATGATTTTTAAATGAAGAAATAATATATCACCTACCAACGCATGCTTACACTACACCAAAAACCAAAATGTTTTATTAGAGTGGTCTGTTTTAAATTTATAATTATATATTTTATTGTCAATATATTCACGAATGTGGTGATATTTTATTTCATGTTATTCATTAATTAATAAACATTTAATTAAAAATGTGTTCACATATTAATCATTATTGTTAAGTGTTTAATTTTATTAAAGGTTTAGGAAAAAATGAAGAACGATATAATATTACATCACTAAATTCCTAATTATTGGCCAATAATACTACATTACATGACATGTAGTCAAAGATGACATTGTATTATATTGCATAATGGAAATAGACGTGCTGAGTAATTAATTACACATTGTTCACTTATTTCACACCATGTGTTGACTAGGTCAACCTGACATATGAAAATATTATACAGGGTGTGTAATTGGATTTTAAAGTCCATGTAGTATTTCTGAGTCAACACAATCAAGCACAATTTTTGTGACTTGGACATATGACAATAAAGGTTTAAGGTGTGTAGATATACGTACACTCTCTGTAGTCTCTAATTAATGGGAAAAAAATTAAAATTATAAAAATAATAATTGAAAAATCAATGAACTATTTTCTTGATTATAACACAATTGTTTGTATGAAAATTTAATAGTGGTTTTAAATAATTTTAAAATGAAAAATTAATTTATTGTAATTAGCATGCCATTATTAGTTTTTCCTTTTATTTTTCTAGAATTACATTAATTATAGGTATCTCTAAATAATATCACATTATCATTTAGAATAAAGAGGATTAATTAATCAATTAATCAATTAATTAATTAATGGAAGAACATTTATCATAAATAATAAGATAAGGAATAAAATAATTCTTTCAATTTAATTTTGTGTATCCGATGTATGCGTGACCATTCATGAGCACGACCAAAACCTATGTATGGGTTGAAATTTATTTAATTGAATTTATTGCATGTTTTTTCAATTAATTGATATTAAAATAAAAGATATCCTAAAATTCATCCCTCCCTCAATTATTATGTAGGACCTATGTTTCCAAGGTCATTTATATAATTCATTTTAACAAATCTGTTGGTTCCCCTGATATGTGTGTGATTAATAAATATTTATAATTAATATATAATCCCATGAGGTGTGGGGATGCTTCAAGATGTACCCATAATGATGCCTACATGGTGATACAATGGTGTACATGTTGAATGTTTTATACCATGTCATGTTTAACAAAATGATTTATTTCCCCTAGGTCATATGTAGATTTAATGTCCGATCATTAAATCTGACATTAGATAAGATCATTATCAGGTATTTTATTAAATAATTATTTTTTGTCTAATTCATTAAAATTATATTTATTGATTCCAGACCATGATCACATAAATTAATGAAATAATTATCTAAAGGTTAAATTAAAAAAAAGTGATTTTGTATAATTTTTTTATCCAAAAATGGTTAATTAACTGAGTAAACATCCACTTAAATATTAACAAGACATGTAAAGTATGAACAAAAAAATTATTAATTATAAATTAATATCCCTCATTCTAATATTAAGGTAGACCAATCATTTCGTTACTTGATTTTGAAAAAAAAAAGTCAATAGAAATATGTGTTTGAACAACCCTTGTTTTGGACACATTATTTTTTAATGGGGGTTATTGTGAATTTTTTGTGTTGACATTACCATTTGACATAAAGAAGAGTTTCCCTTTCAACACCTGGTGTAAATTGGAGGCAACGGTCGAGAAAATTCAATTCATGATTTCTGGATTGGGGAGTCCACTCAACAGATCAAGGAGCTGCATGCCCACATTTGGCCAAGACATTCCTACCTAAATACCTTAAATATATAATGACCAACCCTTGTTGAGGTTATGTTATGGGGAATAAGGATAATATCTATATGAATGTCCTATAAACTAGGCATTACAATTTCACTAGTTAAGGATATTGGGAATTGATAAAATATTGTGATATTAAATAAAATCCATTAATTGTTTCTCATAAAATCTATAATCTAGAAAATTAATAATAATATTATCTTTTATTTATAGAATAAAATGAAAACCTCGCTATAACTATGATCAATATTGGATAATAAGAAAATTCATCACATGGAGGAACATCCAACAGTGGTTTAGAAGCCTTCAGGTTAAATTACACAAGTAAAATAGATCTTATGCGATAGAATCCTCAATGACTGATCCTCCTACACAAGAGGTGAGTGATAAAGCGTTTCTAGTCTATGAAAAACAAATGAACGACATGGTCAAAGATCAATGTTTGATGATTAAATATATTTCTTGTGAACTCATGAGGTCTTATGAAAACATAGATGTGTATAGCATGCTTCATTACCTCCACAGTCTTTATTATGAAAAATAAAGACATGAATGTTTTGAGATTTCCAAGGCACTATTTCAAAGTATTCTTTGGTGGTATCCCCATCTAGGCCTCACATATTCATGATAATTGGTTTCATTATGCTTTTAGAGGTTCTAGGTTTTAATCTCAATAATGAACTTGATCCCGATCTCATTCTGGCATTACTCCCTCCAATCATCTCTAGTTTATTGGAATTTTAATATGAACAACACTGATATGCCTTTCCCAGATCATACAATCCTCTAAAAAGTAGATAAATATAGGAATCATGAAAATATTTTTGTCTTTAAGGTGAACAAACAGAGATACAATGCAAGGGGATTTATGCCCAAAGCGTCTTCATGACCTTCTAAGAAGAAGAAGATTAAAGGGGATGCAAGGGAATAAGATGTTGTCTTTTTTTGATGTTGTACGAATGGCCAATGGAAGAGAAACTACATCTAGCTAATGATGAATTTGAAAGATTCTTGTGCATTTTTTCATGATTCTAATTTATCTATTTCTGTAAACTGGGTATTATATATAGCATTTGGTTATCTAATATGTATTGAAATAATGGAACCAAGAAGATATACAAAAAATAATCCCTAGGAGGTATATTTTTGAGCAGCTAATAGTGATAAACATGATGTTGTAGCTATCAGGGAATACCACCCCATATTGCAAACCAAAATGATCATGATTTTAACAGATTGTTATTATGTGCCTTAAGTTTCCAAAAATAATTATATCTATATCCAGACTATAAAATGATCAATTCATTTTCAAATTATTAAATAAATGGTGTTTATTTTATAGAGATATCAATTTTATAGTAAGGCACATTTACATAATGGTCTTTATGTATTGGAATACATGAACCAAGTAATGGAAATCGAAAATGATGCTACATCAGATGAATCAAATCACACCAAACCATGGAATCACCTACTAGGTCATGAAATTGAAAAAATATTAACAAACATACATCAAGATGGATATTAAGATTATTTCTAACTAAAAACACATGGTATATGTCACGCATGTTTACAAGCTAAAACGACTAAATCCCCATTTATTGGTAAAGGTGAAAGTGATAAAGAGATTAAATAATTAGTTCAAAACAATGTGTGTCGACTATTTCCTATTGAAGCAAGGGATGTGTACTCGTACTTCATAATATTTATTAAATATTTTAGCATATATGGATATATTTACATGATAAGGTATGAGACATATTTTCTTGATAAATTCATGGAATACCAGAATGAATTTGAGAACAATATTGCTAGTAATATTTATAAACTCTACATAGACCGAGGTGTATAATATCTTAATCAAGTTTTCATTGATTACTTGAAGTATTTTTGGATCCTATCCAAACTCACTCATCCATGCACACCTTGGTGGAATGGTTTATGTGAAAAGAGGAACATGACCTTGTTGTACATAGTGCGATCAATGGTGAGTCATGCAAGTCATGAATAATCCTTTTAGGGATATACATTAGACATAGTTGAACACATACTAAACGAAGTATAAACTAAATCAATCAATGGTATTAAATACACATTTTGGAGTGGAATAAAAAATTTTGTTATTTAATTTACATGTGCAGGGAAGGGAAGAATTTTTTGAGGCCTCTTATGGTAACAAACTTGCACACTGAGGGACAACCTATACCTTTTATGGATACCCCATGGAAACAAGGGGATATTAACTATACTAACCCTTGGAAGAGGCTCATTTTATAATGACACATTATATTCTTTAAGAGGGAGAACATATAAGAAATATATAGTGGGAGCGAGAAAAACATCAATGAAGATTATTCTCTTGACACAAAAGAGGTGGTATATGATGAGATTCCACAAAGCCTTATGGGAATATAAACTCTTCAAGAGAGATAAGAACTACATATGGGTAAAAATGATGTTATAGAACAATAATGTTATATATTTATATGTACCAAGTATGGTGACTCATTATTAATTGATTGAAATGATCCACTAAACTATAAGGAAGAAGTAAGTGGAACAGATGTTTCCAAGTGGAAAGAAGCCACGAATTCTAAAATAGATACTGTGTATGAAAACCAAATCTTTATATTGGTAGATCCTATAGTGGATGTAATGACTGTTGGTTGATAATGGGTATTCATGAAGAAAGTGGACATATAAAGGAATTTAATTACCTATGTGGTGCGATCGATTTCAAAAGGGATTAAATAATGTCAAGGTATTGACTATAATGAACCTTTTTCACCTGTTTCAATGCAAAAATCCATCTGAATTCTACTTTCCATTATGGATAACCATAAATATTATTTTTGGAAAGTTGATTTCAAAATAGGATTCATTAATGTAAACATTTAGAAAGATGTTGATATGACACAACCTGAAGGATTTGTGACTCCAGAAAATTCAAATAAGATACAAAAGTTAAAAAGATACATTTATGTAATAAACCAACCATCTAGGTCAAAGAACAATTGTTTTTATGATTACGTAATGAAATTTGGTTTTATAAATAATGAATGTGAGCCTTGTGTCGACAATGGGTTTAGTGGGAGGGAATTCGTTTTCTTAGTAGTATATGCTGATGAAATATTACTTCGTGAAAATGGAATACCAGTCTTACATTCCGTTGAGGACTGGTTGAATAAATTCTTTTCCATGAAATAATTTCTCAACAAATCATATATTCTTGGGATCAAGATCCATCATGATGGATCCATGATGTTAATTAGCCTATGTCAATGTTCATACATTGGAAAGATACTAAAGAGATTGAGTATGGAAAAATACAAGAGGGTATTCTTTCCATCATCTCATGGCATAAATATTTCCTTGAAAATATGTCAATAGACCCATGAGGCATGAAATATAATGGAACATATTTCATACGCATTATAATTGTTCTATTCATGTATGTTATTCTTTGTACTAGTTTAGATGTCGCCTACACATTGATATTGGTAGGTAGATATCAATTTGATCTAAGTGAATGTCACTGGATGATAGTCAAGACTATCCTTATGTATCTGAGGTGTAATAAAGATATGTTCTTGGATTATGGAGGAGAATATGAACTAGTCATCATAGGTAATGTAGATTCTTGTTTCCTAATAGATTAAGATAACATGATGTCAAAACGTTCTACATATTCACTTTTAATGGAGGTGTTATGAGCTACAATATCCCAGAAAAGGTTGTTGTCACATATTATGAAATAGATTCCATGAATATTATACCTTCTTCAGTAGATAATGAAGTATTTTGGATGTCAAATTTCGTTCAAGAGTTTTATGTGTTACCCAAAAGTATATATCCCATCACACTCTATTGTGATAAAACCGTAACAGGGGATCTCACAAAAGAGAAAATGTCACATCAGTGGATCCATCACACAATTCTGAATAATCATCTATTGGGTGATTTTTCTCAGAGATGTGAGGATTAAATGAGCATTATTTACATTTAGTACAATGTGGAATACCCCCTGACTAAATCCTTAACTTAGAAGAAATGGGATGACCATGTGGGTTTTAGACAGTTGAAAGTTATAGGTAGTTGGGTCAAGTCCAAGTGGGAGTTTTTTAGAGTTGGTTTCTTAGAACCAAATATTATCATTTTGATATAATAAATATATAATTTATTAATATTAAATTAAACATCTTGTTACACATTTTTCAATTCTCTACATGACCATAATGTAAAAATTTTATTTATTATTTATTGTGTTGATAAGGTCACAATAGTTTAACACTGTGATGAGAACCATTAAATGATATGAACAATATTTTAATATAGTTTGATGGTTAGATAACATACTATGATGGGATGGATATTATATAGAATATCATATGTGGTTAATCATTAGAAGATTATACTTATTCTCATGAGTTTTTCACTTTGTAATCTCCAATATGGGATGTTTGATGAATAAGTCCGCTAGAAGGAATTCCACAAGTTTTGGTTTCATCAAATATTCTTATATGTGATAATGTGTAATGGTCTTCAAACATTAATATTATCATTAATGAATGTCATGAATCGAACACTTATATTTGCTGAAAAAACCAACATTCCATATGTTGGATGCATGTAAGGTATAATTAGTCCATCACAAATGACATGTTATTAATAGAAAATTCAATGAAGGATTTGTCCTTTCCATATTTATGGATTTTTATATCTTATCCCCTTGATTGAGATAGAACCGTCACTAAAATTTCCATAGAAATGGTGAATCAAGGTGTTTATTTTAGATATTTATAGAATTATGTATAAAAAATATTGGTTTAAGACACTATCATGTATCCTCTATAATGATAATGTGTGAAAAATCTATTATATTACACAGCGAGTATTCATATGTGTTTGTCGTCATTGTGACTTCATATTCTTTATCTTGGGTGGCTTGACCCATTACTAGATATTATTTTTTGTATTTAGGAATGAACCCATAATTAAAATGAGAAATAATCCTAGAGGGCCACACACTATGTGTTTCTGGTGGTTTCGATTAAATTCTAATTGAAATTATTTAATGGAAAAAATATTATTATCAAGTGTGAGGAATAGTTTTTTTATGTCATATAGATCGCATAAGTTAAAAAAAATATTTTTCGACCAATTTGTGAAAAAATTTAATTTATATATTTTATTGAATCTTTTACTAATTTTAATTTACTATTTTTTGAATAAAATATTTCTTTAATAGAATAAATTATTTATTCTGGTGTTTGATAAATCAAGATGTATTAAAAAGGATTATGACCATGTTTGGTGGTAAAATAATTATTTACTAGTTGGTAAATATTATTTATCCAATTCACGAAATTTGGCGCACCACAAAATAATAATGATATTATTATTATATTGAGATATGGGATTTCATTGATGGTTATAACTGTATTTAATGACTATTATGATCATAAATTTTTTTTCAGAAAATCCCAGCTATATAAATAGACTTCTACATCTATTATGTAATTCATTGAAACCAATTCCATGTCTTGGAATAAATAATTTTTTTGCACATATAATTCTCTCCCAAATCCTCATCCTCTATCCCTCTAAAGAAAAAAAACCCAAGAATGAATCTATTCAAGATCTAGGAATGAGAGATCTAGAATGAATAACAGATGACATCTAATTAACTACACTAGCACACATAGAACGTGTGGAATTGCTTATAGTCCATTGAAGCACATGTGGATCATAGATAGAGGGATTCTACCCTTGGATCCTCACAAGCACAACTAATTCAATACAGAAGGGCCTGTTTAGATGATCAATAATCATAAAAAATAAATTTTGAAAATCCGAGGTATTTATTTCATCCATTATTAAATAAATTAATTATATAATTTACATTTAAGATGCTTAGTATTTGGTTCTGGAAACAATTATCAAAATAAGAATTAATAAATCACCCACCAAATTTTGTTTCCATTGGACCGTGAACCAACAGTGAAGAATCAAATCAAATTTTTCTTTTAACAATACCATTTATATTGATTGAATAGATAAATTTCCTCTCTTAGTTTTTCATACTTACAATTTGTAGGATCGATAGGATCTAAATAATGTTGTAGATGCTCAATTTACAAGAGGGGGGGGGGTGAATTGTATACTATAAAAAATTCCTTTGGAACCTTTAAAGTTAGTTACAATTAACTATGTTTTCCTAAAGCAAAGGAAAGGGCTAAGTTCAACAAAGGTAACCTTAAGAAAATTCACAACACCTCTAATACCAAATGTAAACTTGGAGAGGGATTCCGAATATAGGTTCCGGAAAAATGGTTCCAGAAATTGAATCTTAACTAAAGATTGCAATATGAGATTCTACCATAAAGCGTATAGAATCTAAATGAAATAGAGTACAATTAAGGAAGTATAAGAATGTTATACATTCCTTATAATAAAAAATGCGGTAGAAAATAAACAAGTAGTAGAACTACTAGTAACAATATATAAGTCTTTTATCCCAAAGATAATTGTATCCAACAACCTTGGATAAAGGTCCCTTGATTTATACTTTCAAGCATGTCTGTCTTACCCACACCAGTGTAAGCACTCGATTCGAAGATCGGAGTGTCTCTGTCTTGCTATCCCTGCAAGCCCTCAACTTCAAGGTAGTTAGCAACCTCTGTCTTCCTCAGCAAAGAAGCCCTCAAACTTCAAGGTATTCAGAACCTTTTCCTTCCTATCCCCGGAAGTCCTCGAATGTAATCACCAAAATTCATAGTCACATGAAGCATTGAGAGTTAATAAGAGCCTCTCTATCTATAAATCACTTCATGCATGTAATCACATGAGTCGAAGATCAGTCAGCCTTTCAGCACTGAGCTCTTTCAAATGAGCTCCTATTAATAGGTAAGGTCGGCCTCCTTTCCAACGGTCATATTTTCCTAAAAAATCGGAGGGACCTATACACGTGTAACTTAACCAATGGTTAGTTCAAGATAGAATGGAAGACATCATTTTATAACAAATAATGTGTAATAGAATGTACGAGACCATTTAAATTCTAACTCAAATGTTCGGAGTGATGATTCGGAGTCTGAATAAATTCAGAGTGTATAAAACAAAGATGATCAGATTCTATTTAATAGATGAATTCGGAATGAGAATTCGGAATGAGAATTCGTCATCAGAATTCGTAATGAGAATTCATCATCAGGTTTCGTAATGAGAATTCATCATCAGAATTCGTAATGAGAATTCATAATGAGAATTTGTCATCAGAATTCGTAATGAGAATTCTTCATCAGAATTCATAATGAGAATTTGTCATCAGAAATTGTAATGAGAATTTATCATCATAATTCGTAATGATAATTCATTATCAGAATCTGTAATGAGAATTCATTATCAGAATTCGTAATGATAATTCATTATCAGAGTTCATATTGAGAACTCATCACAAGAATTCGTATTGAGAATTCATAATGAGAATTCGTCATCAGAATTCGTAATGAGAATTAGTCATCAGAATTCGTAATGAGAATTCGTTGTCGAACTTTATAAGTATTCTCATCCTTAATCTGATGTAGAACATAATTAGAGTTCATATTCGGAGTTCGGAATGAAACTTTATTACAGTTCTCATCTGGATTTTTAAGTGAAACTTTATTACAGTTCTTGTCCAGAATTCGGATCCTAAAAACAGAATACCTCATATCAAAGTTTCAAACAATTCCGAGAATATAGAAATGAATCCGAATCTTATACTTAAGAAAAATATGGATGAATATATGATAAGGATAAATTTTATTACAAAAACGATTTTCCTTGTAAAAGCAATTTTCCTTATAAAAGCAATTTTTCGTATAAAAGCGATTTTCTTAAAGATAAGGTGCTTGTGATTTTCAAAACAAGAAGGAATGGAAAATTCATAAAGAAAACCTTATTGACTCAACAATATCCCCCTTTTTGGAAAGCACAAACATCCTTGAAAAAAAATTCTAAGAAGAAATAAAATCATTAAGGCTTATCTCCCTTTGCTTTAAGGATATTGATGAATACGGCTAACTCCCCCTTAGGCTTTGAAACTCTAAGGATTTTATTCTAGATATCCGGAGTGACATTTCATTACGAATAAGAAAGACTTCTTTAATAAAAAACTCCCCCTTAGATAAGCTCTTATTAGTGTTCTTTTTTCTTAAGGATCTATTCCTTCTCCCCCTTTGTGATTTTCAAAAATAATTCGAGGGAATGGAAAATATAACAAAGTACCTGAAAATTAGTAGTAACAAAAAAAGAAACGAGCAAGAAAAAATTTTTCATTAAGTTTGAAAATTTCAAAAACAAAAGGGTTAAGGTACAAAAAAGATCGGATCTGTCTATTTGGGATCCTTCTCCTTCGCCATGAGACCCTTTATAATAGTCTTTGTCTTCTTTAAATATTTATGATATTCTACTGCTTGCATCTCTAAGACCAATATTGTTTTAGATTGAGCTTCAATATTTTCTTCCTGAGCTTTAAGCTTTTCTTCCTGAGCTTTAAGCTTTTTTTTCCTGAGCCTTCATCATTTCTTCAAACTCAATCCGATGATCCCATTCAAATTTCCAGTTCTGAGAGACAGAATTCAGCTTCCCATTCAGATCTCTGACTTCTTGAATCCGGAAGTTCTATTCATTTTTCAACTTTTCTTCAAAGGAAGAATTCAGCTCATTTATCTTCCTTTCCTCAGTCTCAAAGGCATCTTTAACATTGTCTTGAAATTAATCAAATAGCCTCATCTCTTCTACTGTCTTCCTTGACCAGTTTGTCTTCCTCTTGAAAGATTTTCTATGGGCTTCATAGCCAACAAAAAAGCTTTTGAACTGAGACTCTATTTCAACACACGTGTCCATAACCATAGATACAGAGTCTGATTTCTGATTCAAATCATGTTGGAGCATCTGACATCTTGAGTCAATACTTGAGAAGGTCGGAATAGAACCTACCACCTTCTTTAAAGACTGAACAACAAAATCATGCCCCAACGAAGATGACTCTGAATCCGAGACACGGCATGGAGAATTTTCTTCTTCAACAAGGTCAAGCTTTCTCTTTGAAGAACTACCAACTTCCTTTCTCTTCACCACTACTGAGCTCGGAGTATCAGCAAGAATTTGCATTTCCTTGTCTTTTCTCGGAAAAGAATCCTGTTCCGGAGTTATTTTTTCACTCTCAGAAACATGCACAACATTGTCTTCCTCATCTGAAACATCCTAAGCACCGACCTCTATGTTTTCCATTTGAGAAATATCTTATAGAAGTTGTTATTCCTCTCTATGATAACCCACTTCTTCTTCTCCTTTCTCTTCTTCCATTGCTGGAGTAACTAGTTTCGAAGATTCAACTTCACCTTCATTATTCAGCCCTACCAAGCTGGCTGCCTTGGCATATGAAAGTTTATAAGTCTTACCATAAGACTTAAAAGACAACTTTTCTCTTCCATCTTCCTTAAGAAATGAGAGTGTCTCATAAAACTCTATAAGCAAATCTGAATATACTTCATCATGATTCCCAGGTTTTGACACCACAACATCTTCGCAACCATTAAGCTTAATATTCATGGAAATAAGAGAATCGTACTTGTAGAAGAAATCCGGATGAACTATTATTTCTCTGTATATTATCAACTTCGAAATTGGCTTAGAGGAAGAAATGTCTTGAGAAGCTGCTTCCACAGACATTCAGATTTTAAGACCTCTAAGAAGTTCAGAACTGAGAAATCTGAAGTTTAGAACGGCCTTAAAACAGAGAGGCAGAGCTTCGAGATGCTGGAGCTTGAAAAGCGATGTGGGAAAGCCGATTGGGGTCCCCTTTTTATAGGCAACGAGTAATACGGTTCAACTTCCATGGTTGATCGAACATTTGTGATAAGCTGAGATCATATCTGACGGTCGAAAACCAATTCTCAAGAAAACTTGAATCCGATCTTTTGAGGTTTTTATTAAAACAAAGAATTAAGAAAACTATAATCCGAAAACAAAGTAGGAAAATACCAGCAAGTAAATTATGAATACAAAAATTTGGATAAGGAAATCATACCTTTCTGATTGGATTAGGAGGATTATTTGTAATGGGTAATATAAAAATGACTACGAAAAATCATTATTATGAAAAGACAAAGTTTAAAAAACTCACTATGTAAAACAGACTCAGTACGGAAAACTCAGTTTGAAAATTTCATTACAGAATTTGAAAACGAAAAACTCATTTTGAATGATTCTGTATGAAAGTCCCGTTACGAAAATACCAGTACGAAATTTTCCATTCCGGAAGTGTTCAATACGAATTCTTTGATTCCAGAAGTATTCTACATGAACGTATCCATTCTGGAAATTTTAGTTCAGGAAATTCCATTCCGGAAATTTAGTTCCGAAAGTTTGAAAACAAATTTTGAAAAACATTGTTTATCTTACAATCAAATGTACTCCCCCTATAAAAATAAGTTTATTGCTATCAGGAGACTTTTTCAACAGAAAGTTAATGATGAATGATTACCTTATAGTTATCATTCATTACTTCTGTTTAATGTATTCAAATCTATCAAAAGGAAATGATTTCGTGAAAATATCAGCAAGTTGATCTTGCGTTCCGATAAACTGAATAATAATATCTCCTTTAAGTGTGTGATCTCTAAGAATGTGATGCCTAATATCTATGTGTTTTTCACAGGAATGATGTGCAGGGTTCTTACTAAGGGCAATGGAACTTGTGTTATCACACAAAATTTGGGTTTTAGTAAATCTCAAGCCATAGTCTGTGAGTGTGTGTTGCATCCACAAAACTTGAGCACAACAACTTCCAGCTGCTATATATTCAGATTCAGTAGTGGAGAGTGCTACAGAATGTTGATTCATACAGGACCAAGAATCTAATGAATCTCCTAAGAAATGACAAGTTCCGGATGTACATTTTCTATCAATTCTACATCCACCAAAGTCAGCATCAGAAAATATTTTTAGGATAAAATCATTTCCATAAGTATAAAATAATCCTATATCCATGGTTCCCTTAAGGTAGCAAAAAATTCTTTTTACTGCCCTTATGTGTGATTCCGTAGGATTGTATTGATATCATGCACATAAGCATACTAAAAAAATTAAGTCTAGTCGACTAGCTATTAAGTATAGTAGGCTCCCTATCATACCTCTGAAAGATGTTTGATCTACTGGTTTCCTAGCTTCATCAAGATCTAAAGAGTTTGAGGTACCAATGGGAGTATTAATACTCTCAGTGTTGTCATAACCATACTTTTTAAGAAGATCTTATATATACTTATATTGAGATATGTAGGCTCCTTCTGGTTTTTGAGAAATTTGAAAACCAAGGAAAAATGTTAACACACCCATCATGCTCATTTCAAACTCGGATTTCATTATACTTGAGAAAGAGTCGGTCAAAGATTGCTGAGTTGAACCAAATATGATTTCATCAACAAAAATTTGAACAATAAAAACATTTTTCTTATCTTTCTTTATGAAAAGGGTTGGATGTGCATTTCCCTTAACATAGTTATTTTGAAGAAAAAATCCAGTTAGTCTATCATAGTATGCTCGTGGAGCTTGTTTAAGACCATATAGAGCTTTGGTAAGTCTAAAAACATGATCAGGATGTCTTATATCTTCAAAACCAGGAGTTTGTTCAACAAAAACTTCCTCTTGAACATAACCTTTAAGAAAAAAACATTTCACATCCATTTGGAAACGTTCGAAATTAAAGAATGTTGTAAAGGCATGTAGAATATGGATAGATTCAAGTCTAGCTACTGGAGCATATGTTTCTTCATAGTCTATTCCCTCTTTCTATGTATACCCTTTAGCAACAAGTCTAGCTTTATTTCTTACTATGACTCCATTTTCATCACATTTATTTCTGAAAACCCATTTTACTCCAATAATAGATGTTTCCTTAGGTCTTTCAATGAATGTCCATACTTTATTCCTTTCGAATTAATTTAGTTCATCTTGCATGGCTTTGATCCAATCATCATCACCTAAAGATTCATCAGTGCTTTTAGGTTCTAATTGGGAATGGAATTCTAGATGTTCTACTTCATTTCTTAAGGAACTTGTAGTACTAACATGTTGATTTACATCACCAATGATACTATCACTGGGATGATTCTTAAGGAATTCCTGATTTGGGTTTTGAAAAGCCTGTTCATCAACATAGGGTAGAAAGTCTTCTGGGGTAAATGTTTCAGGAATATCTTCTTGAACATTATCCTTATCAGAAGATTCTTCTATCAAAGGTTGATAATCAGTTTTTGAAAACACATCAGAGGATGTAGGCTGGGATGGTTTAAAAACAAAAGGATCAGACTCATCAAATTTTACATGTACTGTTTTTTCAACAGTACAAGTGTTTTTATTAAAAACTCTATAAGCTTTAAAAGTTGTGGAATAACCAAATAAAATTCCTTCATCAGATTTTGGTGTGAATTTATATAAGTTATCTTTAGTATTCAGAATTAATACTTTGCAACCAAAAACCTTGAAGTAGGAAATTCTTGGTTTTCTACCATTCCATAACTCATAAGGGGTTTTATTAAGAAAAGGTCTAATCAAAACTCGATTTATAGTATAGCAAGCAGTACTTACAGCTTCAGACCAG
The DNA here is from genome assembly GCA_963277665.1 of Viscum album. Taxonomy (NCBI): domain Eukaryota; kingdom Viridiplantae; phylum Streptophyta; class Magnoliopsida; order Santalales; family Viscaceae; genus Viscum; species Viscum album. The sequence continues at coordinate 1,023,790,741 of OY728147.1, read as the reverse complement.
CAATTTCTAGCTATAGAATATTCACTCAACATGGTTCTAGATATTTCTTGAATAATTCTATTTCTTCTTTCAACTACACCATTTTGATGAGGAGCTCTAGGTGGTGAAAAATTGTGAGTAATTCCATTTTTACTACAAAATGTTTCTAAATCAGAATTTTGAAATTCTCCTCAATGATCAGTATGAATAGTTTTCAATGGAAGGTTTTTATCATTTTAACTAGAGCTCCAAAATTTTTGAAATAAGAAAAAGCTTCAGACATCTTTTCTAGAAAATAGACCCATGTAAATCTAGTGTAATCATCAACTAGAACAAACACATAGTATTTGCCTCCAATACATCCAGTTTGTATTGGACCAAAAAGATCCATTTCCACTAACTGTAATGCATCGGTTGTTGAGACTTCACCAATTGATTTAAAACTAGATTTATGTTGCTTGCCATATTGACAAGGATCACAAACTTTAGAAGAATCAATTCTAAGATCTGGTAGATCCTTAACTAGTTTCTTCGTAGAGAGTTTACATAGATTCCTAAGGCTACAGTGACCTAGTCTTCTATGCCATAACCAGGAATGATCTTCCATTGCACTTAGGCAAGGTAAATCCTGGCTTCTAAGGTCTTCTAATTTTAAAGTTTAAACATTCTCTTTCCTATTAGCTGAGAGAATAAATTCTTCCTTGGAATTGTGAACTAAGCAGTTATCATTCCTAAAATTCACAAGGTAACCTTCATCACATAACTGACTAATGCTAATGAGGTTGTGCTTAAGACCCTTAACAAAAAGAACATTTGAAATCAAGGTTTTATCAAGAATAACAATATTACCAATACCAACAATCTCACCCTTAGCATTATCTCTGAAAGTTACCTTTCATCCTTTCGTTTTGATAATCTTTTCAAAATAGATTTTGTTACCAATCATGTGACGGGAACATCCACTATCCATGTACAATGTAATGTTGCTAGTACTCTCTTTATTTTCCTGAAATCAAGAAGAAAAATTAGACTTTTGGAATCCAAACTTCTATGGATCCGAGATTTCCAGATAATAAAATTTTAGGAACCCACATCTTCTTAGAAAAGTAAGCTTTGTGAAATCCTAGAGATTGGGTTTTGATTAAGGAACAATTTTATGCCCAGTGACCACCACATTGACACTTAGTACAAAATGGGGCACTTTGAGGAACAAAATAATTGTTACTGAAATATGTTTTTGCATGGGTATAACCAAATCCGGATTTATTTCTTAATGGTTGTATTTGGGAATACATTTTATCAAAATTTTCCTTACCATGGGTAAAGTTTGATAAACACTTCATTAAGGTAAAAATTTTGGACTTGAGTTTTATAACCAAGTTTTTACCCTCAAAATCATTAGTTTTACAACTAGAGCTAGGCTCGAAAACATTTTTCATAGAAATTACTTTTTCTAACTCTTTAGAAAGACTGTTTTTCTCAGAACTTGCTTACTCGTGATTTTTTGAAATCCTTTCAAAATCAACATTTTTCCTATCAAGATCTTTGGAAAGATCTGATAACTCTTTTGTATGAATATAATTCCTAGAGTTTTCCTTATCATGTTTCTTATTGAGTTTAGAGTTCTCAATTTCAAGTTGTTCAGCAAACCTAGAGAGTTCTTCATATGTAGGTAAAGTATTTTCTTCATCAGAAGAGGATTCTTCATCAGAAGAGTTATAATACTTACTATCATTGGAATTTAATGAAACATTGGTCAATGATTCAGCATTTCGTACCTTAGACATAAAACAATGATTATCAATAGGTAATCTGGCTATCAGACCATGATTCTTCTATCCTAAAGATTCGAAATCAGAAGATTCATCTGAAGAGTCACCACCACTGGCACTCCAGGTGTCATTAGCTTTCAAAACATTCTTAGCTTTGGCTTTATAATACTTCATTATGTTCCTGTCTGAATGCCTTTCTTTTCTGTCTTTCTTTTTGAGCATAGGGCAATCTGGTCTAATATGTCCAGCTCTATTGCATTCATAACATGTTAATCCTCCATATTAATTATCTATACTTTCCTTTTTCTTATACTTGGATTGGAAACTCCTTTGACCAGCTATCTTGTTCATCCTTCGAGCAAGACTTGCTAACTCATTCTCAGATATTTCACTCTCACTAGATTCGGATTGTAAAATAACTTTCTTAGACTTGGATCTGGTTACTCTCTCAGGAGTCTTAGCTTTCATCTGATTTGATGTTGTTGTAAAAGCAACGGTACCATTTCCATTTTTCTTTTTGATTTTGTCAGAATCTCTCTTCATTCTGGTCTCATGTTGAAGAAGAGTTCCAAATAACTCATCAGGAGAAATTTGAGTGACCTTCCTGTTCTCATCTATAACAGTTCTTTTTGATTCCCACTCATTGGGATAATATCAATTATCTTGTCCACAAGTGCTTCATCATCTAACCCTTTTTCTCCCATAGACTGTAGGCTGTTGATGATAATCATAAATCTCTGTTGAACATTACAAATTGGTTCTCCATACGGAAAGTTGAAGCCATGATATTAAGTTCTAAGCATAGCTCTCCTAGACTCAATCACCTTAGAATTTCCAAAGTGTGTAACCTCTATCTTCTTTCCAGATACAATTAGCTGCTTCACAAGAAGAAATTTGGCTATATATATTTATGGTCATTGAACAAAGTAGAGTATTGCGTACCTTATAATTGAGTTGATACTCTTGCTTTTCATGGTTAGTGAAAGTTCTAACTTCCTTATCATGAATTTTATAATCTCCAACAAGCATAACAAAGATGTGTACTCCAGTATTGATAACAAAAGTCTTCATTCGATCTCTCCATTATTCATAATCATTACCATCAAAGATTGGTGGTCTTGTAGGATTTATATTATCAATTGAACTGACATTGATTCCTTCCATACTTTAACAACCTTCGATACACAAACTTGTTAGTAGAAAAAGTTTGTAATCACAAAATTCGGAATGAAAAGATCGGAATGGGAATGTACGGAATGGGAAAAAGTTCGGAATGAAAAAGTGAGCAAGAAAAACTTATATGTGAGTACAAGTATTTCAGAGACCTCCCCTGATACCAATTGTAGGATCGATAGGATCTAAATAATGTTGTAGATGCTCAATTTACAAGAGGGGGGTGAATTGTATACTTTAAAAAATTCCTTTGGAACTTTTAATGTTAGTTACGATTAACTATGTTTTCCTTAAGCAATGGAAAGGGCTGCGTTTAACAAAGTTAAACTTAAGAAAATTCACAACACCTCTAATAAAAAATGTAAACTTGGAGAGGGATTCCGAATACTGGTTCTGGAAAAATGGTTCCAAAAATTGAATCTTAACTAAAGATTGCAATATGAGATTATACCTTAAAGTGTATTGAATCTAAATGAAATAGAGTACAAGTAAGGAAGTATAAGAATGTTATACTTTTTTTATAATAAAAAATGCAGTGGAAAATAAAAAAGTAGTAGAACTACTAGTAACAAGATATAAGACTTTTAACCCAAAGAGAAGGGTATCCAACAACCTTTGATAAAGGTCCCTTGATTTATACTTTCAAGAAAGTCTGTCTTACCCACACCAGGGTAAGCCCTCGATATGAAGATCGGAGTGTCTCTGTCTTGCTATCCCTGTAAGCCCTCAACTTCAAGGTAGTTGGAAACCTCTGTCTTCCTCATCAAGGAATCCATCGAACTTCAAAGTAGTCGGAACCTCTGTCTTCCTATCCTCGGAAGTCCTCGAATGTAATAACCAACATTCAGAGTCACACGAATCTTTGAGAGTTAATAAGAGCCTCTCTCTCTAGAAATCACTTCCAGTATGTAATCAAATGAGTCGAAGATCAGTAAGCCTTTCAGCACTGAGCTCTTTAAAATGATCTCCTATTTATTGGTAAGGTCGGCCTCCATTCCAACGGTCATATTTTCCTTAAAAATCGGAGGGACCTGTACACATGTAACTTAACCAACTGTTAGTTCAAAACAGAATGGATGACATCATTTTATAACAAAACATGTGTAACAGAATGTACGACATCGTTTAAATTCTAACTGAAATGTTCGGAGTGAAGATTCAGAGTCTGAATAAATTCAGAGTGTATAAAACAAAGATGACCAGATTCTGTTTAATAGATGAATTCAGAATGAGAATATGGAATGAGAATTCATCGTCAAAATTCGTAATGAGAATTCATCATCAGGTTTCGTAATGAGAATTCATCATCAGAATTCTTAATGAGAATTCATAATGAGAATTCATCATCAGAATTCGTAATGAGAATTCGTCATCAGAATTCGTAATGAGAATTCGTCATCAGAATTCATAATGAGAATTTATCATCAGAATTCGTAATGATAATTTATTATCAGAATTCGTAATGATAATTCATTATCAGAGTTCGTAATGAGAAATCATCACAAGAATTCGTAATGAGAATTCATAATGAGAATTCTTCATTAGAATTCGTAATCAGAATTCGTCATCAGAATTCGTAATGAGAATTCATTGTCGAACTTTATAAGGATTCACATCCTGAATCTGATGTAGAACTTAATTAGAGTTCATATCTAGAGTTCAGAATGAAACTTTTTTACAGTTCTCATCTGGATTTCGGAGTGAAACATTATTACAGTTCTTGTCCAGAATTGGGATCCTAAAAACAGAATACCTCATATCAAAGTTTCAAACAATTACAAGAATATAGAAATGAATCATAATCTTATACATAAGAAAAATATGGATAAAAATATGATAAGGATAAATTTTCTTACACAAACAGTTTTCCTTATAAAAGAAATTTTCCTTATAAAAGCTATTTTTCTTATAAAAGAAATTTTCTTAAAGATAAGGTGTTTGTAATTTTCAAAACAAGAAGTAACGGAAAAGTCATAAAGAAAACCTTATTTACTCAACACTATTCACTTTATATATAGCGTAAACCATATAATTCTAAAAATTCATACAATTATTTAGGATTCTCTCTTAGTATTTCACTGTTACCTAGAAACAAAAAATTTATCAATTAAACTCTTCTAGTTTTTTGACTTGATATTTAACTAAATTAATCAATCCATCAAATTTTCAAGAATAATTTCAATATTTATTACATACTAAATATTATTTTATATATTTTTATTCAAAGGATAATATTTTTTCATTCTTATCCTTGGACGTTGAAATATAGACATCATGTTTTCACATATAATGGTTAGAATCACAAAACAATCCATTGGATTTGTTCAATTTTTTCTATAAAAAATATATCTCCTCATGTGCATCCTATAATTACACGTTAACTTCAAATATTCCATTAAAATAAGTACTAGAATCATGAATTAGTTTTTAAATTGTGTTTTGTATTTTATATCTTCATAGACATTCTCATTGAGATGGTTTTGTACCTAATGTTTTTTCCCTGTAATTTTATTCAATCTAATTTCCTCACTTCAATAAAATTTATTATTCTTGAATAATTTCTATTAGTTTATCCATGTTTTCATATAATAAAATTACTTTTACATGGGTTCATCATCTTATTTATCAACAAATCTATTTGGAAACTTTTTAGTAAGTTACCCAACCTTTACACAATACATAAATCTAATTGGAAGCTTTTATTTAAAATTTTATTAACCTGTTTTTTATTTTAGGAAAGTAAAAAACATATTTTTTTCAAATTAATTTCACCATGATGATCTTACCTATATTTCTCCTCCATTTCCATAAGATTTTTTTATAATCCAAAAAAATATTAAATCATTCTCATTATATAATATGTCTTATTTAATGAGAGTAATTTTAATTCCATCTAATGAAAATTATTATTTATCATTGATCTAAAAAATTTATTATTTCATATAGAAACATGATGGGGATATTCTTTAAATTCTCATTATAATTATTATATCACTATGGTTTTCAGTGATTTTTCCATTTTCACCCCAATCATATTCACCCAAATAAAAAATTCATAAATTTATTTCATTATATTCATCCTTATGTCTCGATACATGTTCTATATAACCGATAATTTATTTTCTTATATATTTTAATGACATTTATAGATGTTCAGAAAAATTAACCACATGGATTGGGAAAATTTACAAGACATCACCAAAATGTATATTTTATGTTACAGGACCATCATATAGTGTAATTAATTCATTTAGGGTCAGAATCCAACTCCTTATGATCCTTTTATAATAAATATATCCTTTCCATACTGAAAAAATATAATGTATACCAGACATATAAATCTATATTACATTAATAAAAAATATTAGTGTATTCAATTATTCAATAATAGGAAACAAACATCATCAAAAATCATAATTCATTTATGATTAGAGACAACTTCTATTTCATCCAAGAGATAGGATTATGAAAAATGGAGCCTTCCAATCAGACACAACATGTTAGTTACACACTTGAAAAATACCATATGGGTTGATTTAAATCCATAAATCTTAATTTCAAATAAAACATATAGTAGTCATTTTCATCAATTGAAGAAATAATTATTACCCCCCTCATAAAAAACAATGAAGAAATAAATACTTTGGGTTAAACTTGATATTTTTACTTGGTTCACTAGTATTGGGATATGAATAAGGATCATACTACAAGGGTGTGACTATGTAACAAAATCAAATAATTTCACTTTATATTTATTATAAATTTAGAATACTCTAACTAACCAATTGTGGTTTACTGACCTCAAAATTGGAGATAACTCTCTACTCACCAAAATTATAATGATCACAAATCCTCTATGAAATTCCTATATATTAAAAAATCCAGTAATGTAAATTACTTCATTGATTTTCAGTAAATATATTTCTCATTTATAAACTTGATGAATATCCATATTAATATAGTGAGATAAAATTTTAGATCACCCATTATTATTATATATCAAATTATAAAATTCCTATATATTGATCTCACCATTATTTTGTGATTGTAATATCCTATTTTTCTAATCTTAGTTCTATAATTACAATAATATTATTTTAAATATTATATTTCATGTATTTGTAAAAATTTTTTTGAAAGCATGTTCAAAGCAGAGTTATGTTGTTTATATTAGTATATTTTCCATTTTTATTTTTATTGAGAGATTGGGAGGTGCATGGTTGGTGCGTTGTTTGGAAAACCATTCACATCAACCATGTACCATTATAATTAACCCAAAATATTCAATTCTCATGTATTGAATTTCATTGAATTTTTATAATTATCTATTAGATTGTTATAATACTATTTATTGTAATTTTTTATATCATATAATTATTGAATAATATTTCAAATTCATAACAAAAACACTGATATGAAATATATATGGTTGAAATTTAATTAATTTTAATTAATATTATTATATTGATATTTTAGATATATTTTTATTATTATGAAATGAAAATATCAATGTTATTAATTTCAAAGTTAATGGGAATAATTGGGAATGAATTAGACACCATATATTCTTTTAGTGTATCATGAGATTATATAATTAAAATTATATTATTATTATTCAAATAATTTAACATGTAAAAATGGGGAAACCCCCATACTCAATTGTATAACACACACCATGGGGAAGTGTAGATCTCATAATAAAATTTATGAAACATCCTCTATAACACTTTCAATGATGTATTGATTTATACATAATGATATTGTTATTATTTTATCAACAATCATATTCTTCTATGTTTCTCATCTTTCTTATTTTTTACGTAATTAAGCGTTTAGGGGTATTGGGGGATTTTCTATGGAAATGAAAAACCTAGAATTCCAATAGTGCTTTTGTTAGTTTGCACAAGATAACTAAACTATATATTATTTATAATTAAATCTCTAAATATTTTATTTACTGTTATTGGGGGATTCTATATGTCCATAAAAACTCTAAAAATCCATTTCGATATATTCATTTTTATCAAGATGTATCATATATTGGATATGATTACTCTATATCAGGTGGATTCATTTTAATTTTAATGGCCGTTAATCATTTTCATTTCTAGGTTAAATAAGATTATTTGAATAAATTTATTTTTCTTCATAGTATATTATTAACCATATTGAGGTTTTTAGTGGTGATACAATATTATTACAATCCATTAATATCCATAATGTGGCTCTAATGGTTGTATTCCCTATGTACCTACCATTATTGATGAATCCAAGAGCTCCCTATCCATTTTAAACCATTGTTTTAGTGAGATTAAAACTATATAATATATATATTTATTGGATTGGTGGTAAATTTGTCATTATAGAATCTATACCAAAAATTTAGTTAGTTATGGTATGGTTGAAAAAGTATAAATTCAACATTTATAAATTGATTTATGAATTTTTTGATTAAATTTTAATAAATATTTTCAATAAATGTGATGAAATTAATTTTGTAGAATGATAGAATATGATTTATAATGAATCATTAAGAGGATATTATAGTATATTTCAGAGGTGAAATTGTAATATGTGTTAATTAATTTTAATTTAACAAAGTGTGTATTTATTATATCAATTTCACCTTGTTACTATAGTATTTAAATGTATGCGATTATTTTCATAAAGCATGAAGTCTTAAAAAATTATTAATTCAATGGGTGAAAATTGAACTATTTAAATTACATTAAATATTTTGAAAACATTATATGAATCTTGGTGTACCAATGGGGGTAGTATTGATATAATTAACACTTTATTATGATTCAAATCTATCTTTAAATAATGATCCTCTAGATTATAATTTTATCTAGAGTGGATGGTCCAGTTTATTATTTTTATTAAGATGGTTCTATTTTGGGAATTTCTTACTAGCTTAGTAAGCTACTCTAATAAGTGACTCCATTATAGTTTAGTATTTTACTCTGACTAATGAATGCACATATATGATTTATATTATTAGTGCATGACTCTTAGAAATCCATCACTTATCTCATAGCTAGTATCTGATTATTACTTGTCTCAAACTATACTTTGAAACTATTTTTATTTTTTACTTTATTTATATAAATTTATATCATTTCTCAAATGTGAGAATATTTTTTTAAAAATGATTATTCCAATTGAGATCATAATTTATTAATTTATTTTAAAAATTTAAATCACTACATTTGTTTATATATATAACAAAAAAGTAGATTATAGTTTATTTTAGAGAGTATATGAAGAGAACATATGGATTAATGTTATTGGGAACTGTAACTCAAACCCTATATACACAATTTTTAGGTATGTTGTCTTGGTATTATTCTTGTTATGAAGAGGACTTCATCCCCTTTGAGAAGTAAATTTTTTTATCTATTGTTTTGGTGTAGAGGATTTGATATGATGTTATGAGGAGATCAGTGTTATAGTATTCTCTCCTTGATTAAATATTCTTATCCCTTTATTTAGTCAAGATTATAAAATTCCCATTTATCATCACCCTTCTTATGTAATTATAGATGATAATTATTATTACTAATGATATTTATGTTATCTACATTTTGGTTTACTATGTCCTATTTATTTTATCATTATTTTTATTAATTTTTTATTTCATAGGCATTAAATTTCCTTTATAAGGAATGATATTATTGGTTTCTAGTTTGATATCATATTAGTAATTTTAGGAGTTACTATGACATAAAGGATTATAGCCACCAAAATTTAATGAGTGTGGCCATTATTTCCACCACACGAAGATTAGCTGAACCCCCTAATTCTTGTGGAAAACCAAAAAAAATATTAGACTGGTGTAACTTATGTTGGATCATTAAATATTATATAATATAAAATACATGTAGTTGTGTTAGTCATAGGGGGATGGTAGGATCATTACATCTTGAGAAAAGAACCATAAATAGGCCAAATCACCCTCTTTTTTTGGAATCTCAATTTATAGGGGATGTATAGGATTGAATAGTTTTAGTCAACCATTTATTATATAGTCTCTAATTGGGTTGACCTATTAATCCAAAATACATGGATGAAATGAGGTATAATGTCTTGTTTATTAATGAGATCAGTAGGATAAAAAGATTTATTGTTATTAATCAAAAATATGAAGGGACTAAATGCATTTTTTGGTGTATAATGTTAGTAGAGGAGATTATTATGATAGAATATTAATTTTTTTAATTGATAGTTAAAGAATATTAAAAAAATAATGGACCATAATAATATATCATGAAGAGTAAGATATGAAATCAAGTGTTGATGAATATGACTCCTCTGAAAATAGAGACATTGTGAACGGAAACTGAACGCTCAATAGCCTGTCATTGTAAATTTCCATTGAAAATAATGTCATAGAGAAATATTGTAAGGTTTATATTATTACATTAATATAAATCTCTAATAGATATTTTCTACATCTGAATAAAGATAATACCTTTTAAAATATTTGGTATTGGAAGAAGAATAAGTTTATTTACTTTCATCTTCTTATGAGTATGTGTTTAATTCACAAAAAATAGATGAACTAAAACTTTTTTGGTTCATAGGGATGAAAATATATTCAATTTAATTTCTTTCAATTCAAATGTGAAATAAAATCTTCATAAATGTCAAGGATCAGTAATTTAAATCCAATAATTGAACATTGTTGAAAAATATCTGATTTTGCAGAAAAGTGGACATATTTTACAACAAAATAGTGATATAATATTGAAAGATAGTGATGTCAATGGGAATGGAATAGGATGAGATCATGTGCCCCTAGAATTATTAGAAGAAGATAATTATAGACATGAAAATATATCAGGATTATTCTTATAAAATAATAGAAATATCTGAAATGATATCGATGATAAAAATAAAATTGGTGACTTGATAACCCTCATTCAAACTTGAATTATGGAGTATCAATAACAAAATAATTTCTAAAAAATAAAAAGAATATTTTTTAGAAGATTTATAAATATGATATTTTAGAAAGTATATAAGATGGACTTGAGGAAATCAAAAAGAATATATCATGGGTATTTGTTCCATGGATATAAGATTATAATCTCAATATAATAATGTGGGTATTATATACTTAACTTACTAAAGATATGATAAAAACAAAGGACAACTTGTGAGGAATGAGTATTAAAAAAATTAAATTATTTTAAGTTGATGATACATTTTCACCTATTCACTCATTAAGAACTATTTGATTTTTTCCCTTAGAAGTATGTAGGGGAACAAAGGTGTATTAGATGGTGGTTAAAACAACAGTTTTAAAAGGGGTCCTTAAAAATCAGTATTCATTGAAGAAAATAGATGGATTTATTAGATAATATCATGTGACCAATATGTGTTAATTAGGAATTATGTGTCCCAATGTAATAACCGAAGGCTTGGTGCTCTTGGATCAACCAATATTGATTGAATATTTATTTTTAAATTGGAGGATTTGATTATAATCATTACCTCATGAAGGAAAATTATCCATGAATGTTTAATTATATCTAAATGGATGATAAACTACATGGAGTATCATAAAATGGAAAATATAATATTTTTTATGACAATATGAGGTGTGAATTTAAAATTTTCTATTATTAGAGAACAAATGTTTTCCCTTCACATACAAGTTATTAATGGAAGAAATGGATGATTTATATCGAGAATAAATATCAAATTATGTTCTCAAGAAGTTCAACATTTAGGTTTATAGGATAATCAAAAATACAATGGTATCCAAAATCAAATTATCTCTATATGATGATTGAAAAGTGGTCATTGTCACTGGGTATAGAAAATTGATTGGATGGTTAATTTACATGACAATAACCAGATCTAATATTTTATTCCTAAAAAAATTTAAAAGGTATTAATGTTTCTCAAGGAGTCGGAAATGATATTTATAGAAAGAATAAATTTATAAATTAATTATTATTTTTTACTATGAGATACTATACATAAAAAATCACCAAAAGGGTACATTTTTCATACCAATGTTAACTAAATGCATTTGGTGATCAAATTCAATAAAAAGAGTGAATATTTATATTATAATTCCATGTAATTTATGGATGAGTATGTAGATGGAGAAAAATTAATTGATCACCAAAAGGGTTAATATATAGTGGAAACTTATTCATGTACTCCAATGGAATGAATTAATAGAAAACCTTGGGACATTTTGATTGATGTGAAGTATAATTTACCAATCATATATGATAAATCATGTGCACAAATCTTATTAAAATTCCATACATCATTCAATAAAAAATAATTTTGTGTTTAAGAAGCACCTTATTAGGGAGTTATTTGACAAATTATATTGAAATTGGAGTATGTTTCTAAATAGAATCCTGATATAGATATTATGACCCTAGAACTAGGTGAATCAAATTTTAAATGTAATTAGTTTCCTGTAGATTCCAAATGACTCCATCCATCTATATGAGATGAATAGGGACCCCACCCCTAGGATATAACTAGATATATGAATGTATTGAAACAGACTCATTTTATTATTTTAGTTTTTAATTTTGTTTTCTGACAATTTAGAGATGCTGTTTTTGGGTTTATTGAAAAATTGGGTGATGAGTTCATATTTCACAATGTGGGAGAGCTATAAATATATTGAGATGATGTTGTAGGAATGAAATATTCTTTCCTATTTTAAAATTACGATTAATCCAATCATAGTTCTATGGAATGGTCGATAAATTATATTATATTGATTTTTGAAGGGGATATTATTTCACTATTTAATCATAGGGATCAACATTCTGAAGGATTTAAAGAACATAAATAAACATAAACTGTTTTGTTTTGGATTTTTTCCATTTTATTCATGTTTCTCACAAAGAAAATAACTAATGTGGGAATAGAGTTCCTTTATGAAGAATCATGAATACACTATATAATTTAAATAGGATAAAAATTAGTTTTTATTTTGATATGTTTATATCTGATGTTTCTGGGTAATGAACTCGTGAATTTATTTGGATGTTGGAAAACAAACCAAAATAGGTTATTTTTTGATAAAATCATTACGGAATACATTTGTGGTTTATTTTTATGGTGATTTCTATAATATTTAAAACAATCTTAAAATGTCCTAGGGAACAAAAATATTTAATATTGGTTGTAGTTTGGAGTTTTTTTTAATACAGTTGTATTTGTATAGTGTGTAATGAATTTGGATAGGTTATACTCCATAACTGTTATTATTGAATCCATTAAGGTCATAGAAATTGAAAAATAAAAATGTAAATGGTGACTCTGTATAGGTTATTTAGTGATTTAGAAGAGTTAATTTTGTGACAAAATGATTTCTATAAGCACCATTTCTATATTCTAATGGAGTTAGTTAGAAGAAAATGTATTTTTAACTTTAATATATGAATTACATATGGGTCATTAAGAAGAAAAGAGATCTGCATATAAGTCATTTTTAATTCTATAGGCATCACTCTTGATATATTTTGGAGTCATCTCAGGGAAAATAAGGTTACTCAGAGGGATATTACATTAGAAAAATATGGATGATATCAAACAGTAGTTATTTAAGAAGAATTTAAGAATCCTAAAACATGACTAATAACTACGAAATTTTTTCAGGATAAGATCAACATGGTATTGAATGAATATTATGTTGAATGATAACTATAGACCTTAATAGAGAATAAATAATGATTTTATAGATCAAAAATTGTTCCTCAAGTGAGGAGATCACACAATGAATATCATCATGTTTGAGAACAACATCAGTCATATGTTATGATCACTAATTCTATAAAATATGAAAAATATGTGATGGATATTTCAATGAATTGAAGACAATGAATCAAGGGAGAATAAATTAAAATACATAAGAACAATATCAACGGATTATTTCAAAAAAATCATGGAATTCCATTTCACTTGAATTCCGAATGGAAAAATATAATTTATAAAAAAGTAACATTGATGATCATTGTGATACCAAGAGAGAAGAGAGATATTCATTCAATTAAAAATAATTGAAGGTGTATTATAGGATCACACATGAAATTTTAAAACGAGGAAGGATTTATAGGAATAAAATATAATAGTATCAAAATACCAAGAATGTAATGGAATATTTGAAACATAGAATATTTTTTTAGAAAACAATTCCCATTTTAAATTTTTTATGTTCTTCGCATAAGAGATTGTGAAGTGAACATAGGTAACAATATTTGTGTCAAATAATTCCCTATATATAACGGTTGAAGACAATGTCACAAGGGGTATTAGGGAATTACCTAATCTCACTAAAGAACAAACTTTTCATTTTTAAAGGTTAGAAACCAAGAGGGTAGTTGTGATCACTCCAAAATTTTACCAAAGAAGTGAGGTTAATGTTTTTGGTTCATATGCATATTGAAAATCAAGATCTTTAAATTACCACACTAGGGTGATCTAGGTAAAAATTATTATATCTCACTTTATTACATTATTTTTTGAAATCTTTAGTCATAGTGGGAGAGAGAAGATTACCTATTAATTTCGGAAAATTATTAATAGGACGAGAAAATATTAAATGGAAAAATCCAAACAAACCCCCACAACTCCGGGTATTTACAATTTTTCAGGACATATGATATATGATCATTTTGGTTCTATGGTAAGATACAATCCATATAGGTTGTTATTTTGGTTAATTTTATGGGTATAGATATTGCAATAGCCTAGGTTTAAGGCCCCGTTTTCATTCTTAATTCTACGTGTCTTTGAATTATAAATAATTTTTTGTGAATCAATATTTATATGGTTATGAGAAAACAATAAAATATATAAATAAGATAAAAATGGTATAAATCCATTATATATAATATTATAAGTTCATAATTAAAATGAAACCAATGAAATTAATATTTTGTATTCAGATTATAAATATATATTTTCATTATAAATAACTTATTTAAAATTAAATAAATTTGTTTGTAATAGATTAAAAATAATGTTTTTATTAAAATATTATCTATTATATATGATTTTTTTTAAATATATATATTTTTCACTATTTAAAAATTTTAATGGATGATTTCAGTAAATTGGTTTTAGATAATATATATAATTTTACAAAAATATGTAAATAACAAACCCGAAATGATAAAAAAATTAATGAATAAATATTTAAGGATTGGTGGAGAAAATTTTATTTAAAATTCATTATTTATATTATATATCAAATGATTTATTTAAAAGATAAATTTATTCAATTTAAATTAATTTATTTAATTAATAGTTTATTTTAGATTTATATTCAAATATTTTAATAATAATTTAATTATTATTAATTGGTTTGGAATAAGACTAAATTCAATTTGTGATTAAATATAAATTTCTTCTAAAAAACGTTTTTATGTGTTAGGTGTGATAATATTAAAAATAAAATTTTCCACTCTTATTAATTGAGTATAATAAAATGAATTTCGTATTTTTTATCCCAATTCAATATTTTGTTTTTAGGGCCAATTTCATTTTTTTTCTGAAATATAATTTACCATGTTCAATGTTAGTCACTACAGTAAATGAAAAAATATAGTAAATGTATTAAAATATGTTAAAAGTTCACAAAATATCATAATACCTGATCTTTAAATTTGTGTGTGATTGTATGATTTAACCACCATCATATTATTTTCTATAATTGTCAACTTTGGGTCAACGTGAACTTAATATGAAACTCTGTTTATATTATTAAATATGTATTTAGAAAAATGTTACCCCACAATTATAAATGGACCCTACCACCAACCTTTAAAAAACACTGATAAAGTTAATATTCATCCATACACTATACCATTTTTTCAAACATAATAATCACTTCAATTGTTTTTTCCCTTTTCAAAATTTTATTCCCAAATCATTCCAAACTAATATGGTTTTGAAGAGAAGATAATATTTATTCTAGGTATTTAATAATTTCTTATACATATTTTTCATTGAAATTCATCCTCTAACTCCACTAGAATATGATTTATCATGTTGAAATTATGTTTTTTATTTCATTAAGATTATATAAATATAATGTTATTAATATACAATAAAATTTAATTATTCATTCTGTCTTTATAATATGTTCTTGATTTTACTGATTTTAGAAACTACACTATCGATGTTAAAATTGTTACCTCCATATTGTATAAGAAAAAATAAATAATTTTAATATAATATAATAATTATGGATTTTAGAAATTTTCAAAAAAAAATCTAATATATCTAAGTATAATCATGAACCAAATTTGTTTATTTTATTGAATCGAGATTCATAAATATATAATATTTATAAATGTACCATGATATACATAAGCATATATTCCAAAAATTTAATTGTAATTTGGAACTATTTATATTTTTTTAATAAATATTCATTAACATTAGGAAGCTAATAAAGATGTGGACTTTGATCATATATTGGAACCTCCAAACTGCAGTATGCAGATAAAAGAGAACATTTGAAACCTAAATATTAATTTCTTTAAAAAAATTAATATTTATTTAAAATGAATTATGAAAAATTTAACGAAGAAAATTAAATAATAATAAGTTTTATATGCAATTGAGTAATAAAAATTAATTTTTTATAAATAGTGTTCAAATTAGTTCAATCAAGATGTTTCCTGAAGTTAAGGGTTTTCCTCAAAATTTCATTATTTGAAAGATAATTTGTATTAACCACTTATATTTTTTTGTGTGGTTTATTAGATACCATAAGATAAAATTTTATCCTAATTAACATTATATCAAATGGATTCATAAATCCATATATGGTTATCTCTTTAAATTAATTTGGATTCATGTTGTATGAAAGTCGGTATAGTATCTCTTCCATACTCACATTGAATTCATGGTTGTTTACATAAAATTTTCATATATGGGGTTTGTATTTTCCTATAATCCCCAATATAGTATCTTTTACAATTTTCATATCTATGTTTTAAATATATTATTTTTACACTTCCCTTTTGTTTAATATTTAAACAATTCAATTTTCTTAGTTGGATCCAACCTGATCAAATAATTGTGGTCAGGAATATTTCTCTGTCATATAAATATTCCTTGTAGATTTTTTGGAATGATCCTATTTATAATTAAATGATATATTAAGGAAATTTTTTATTTAATTTATAATCTACATTCAATTTTAAAAAAAATACTCTTACTATTTTCCACGGGGTTCATTTTTCAGCATTCATCAGAGAAGATGTGTATATCAACATTTTTATAAATAATACTATATGGAATCCGTTAAAAAAAATTTATAAAAGTTATTTTTAATGAATTTTATCTCCATGATGGTTTCCAAATTAGTTTCTAATTGAAAAATATATTTTATCAAAATAAAAATATATGTCCTCATGTTTTAAAACAAAATTGGTAATAATATTATTAAATTACTTATTTTAATGTGTTTTTACTTTAATGATTATTTTGGTTCACTAGGGATATTTTATAATTATACCATAAAAATTATTTCATTTTATGGACTAATCTTATTATTTGGTTTTTTTTTATGAAATCATTTATTTCTCAGAAGATAGTTTAACATTTATTGGCCTATGAGTTTTTTATTATAAAATGTAGGTTATATTTAGCCTTATAAAGCAATGATTAATGTTTTATGTTTCATGAGTATACAAGGGATTTAGAGTGAATATAAACCCCTACCATACATTTTCCACTATGTGATGGGTTGTCGTTAAATTAGACCACCTTCCAACACATTGGGTAAATCATTATATCTCACGAGATGACAAGTTCGGGATTGGGGAGTGAACATGATTCGTTAATAGACTATGAATCTATGTAATGATGTTTTTGGTATTTATCATGGATATTATGAATCATTATTATGCATATTGATATACCAAATGCTTATACTATTGATTGTTTATCACAGGATATGATTTCATGGATTCAAATTATAGACTTATGTTTTTACACCAATGTTACTCAAGTCTTATGTTATACTAAAGACATATTTCAAAACACAATATTTATGATCTATGGGTTGTTATTTATAATTATCTAATTTTAGTTACCTGATCTTTGGTTATAATCTCACGTATGTATTCCCATATTTTTCTTACTTATGATATTTGAATGATATATCTTATGTTTTTTACAGTCATTGTATTTGAGATAACATTTCATTATATATCTATTTTCCTAGGTGAAGAAGAAGATGACAACATGTGATATTTTTGAATGGTTTCAACTGTGTATAATTTTGTCGGAGTTCCTAAAAATAGGTGAAATTATTCAAATTTTGTTTTTTATATTGAATACAATATGGTTTCATATGTGTTTGAATGGTTTCACAAATGTCATACGAGATGTTTAGGGATGTTGGCCTGAAACGGTAGGTGAGCTGAGGAGGCATGAGACCAGGCCGTGAAGTGGGTCCCATTGGATGTGGACGATGATGGGGATCCAAATAACATGTTCATGAATCTTGGACATGAAATGAGGGGAATGTCCTTGTGAAAATTCTACACTATGGGCTCTTTTTCAAAACACATATGAGTCAATAATGAGACATATATGATAGAGGGAGTCTAGTCCCTTCCCAAGGACTAGGGTCATGGGGTCATGCACTTTCAACGTAATATCCAAGGGTGGACCATTAAGGGGGATTGATTTAATGGACTGTGCACCGGGTGGAGAAATAGCCAAACATGATGTCCAGTTCCCATTGAGAGATCTTAGTTTTGGGTCATAGAATATGAACCAATCTATGAAATGATATTGGAAGCACACGGTGTGGCTATTGAAAAAACCCAATATGAACGAGAAACAAAAATACACTCCTCACACCAAATGTTCCCAAATGAGTCTGGGCTAAGTGGCCGAAAAATAAGAGACAAGATTTGTTGATTCTTGGGACTGGGCCCAATAGAAAAAATGCTTGTGCATTCCTACGTATCCCATGAAAATGGGAATAAACCTTTACGTAGTTCTAAAATATGTCGTTCAGTTTAACATCTTGTGATAAATATGTAGAGTGATCTTAGTTTATGGTCATAAAGCTCGGACCATGGATGTTAGGACTTGATAGAGACACATGGTGGGGTAATTATAATAAACGACGTATATGGGAACATGGGGTCCTGATCACCATGAGTTCCTTGGGGAGGTTTTAGGTCGAGGGTCCGAAAAAGAAAGTAAACATTGGCTCGAGGCAGAGTGCACGTGTGTTCTTACGTACCCCATGAAGAATAGGATCAAGCCGTATGTAGTTCTTAATATGGCATGGTGGGATACCAGTTCCAGGTATAATAAGGTTGTGTGGGTCTGGACCATACACAAAAATAATCGTTATTTGATAGATCTTGTATGTCTTTTATGAAGAATGAGCGTTAATTTTTTGTAGATAGGGACTTAGGATAGAAATTCATTGAATATACACAAAAATAAAGCCATGTTTTGGTGTGAAAAATGGTATGGTGTGTCACTAATACCAAACATGATGTCCCCTGAGTGAGGACACCACAATGTAGCTCCGTTTTTCTTCGTACAAATAGGACGATATTTTCATAGTTTAGGGTGATGTGATCAGACCAGCCATGCATTTCTAATGTCATGTAGGACAGACACAACATTTTAAAGTTATGCGGAACTAATCATCATAGTTTAAATTCATATGGCTTTGACATACACAAGATAGATGAGGTTCCAAAGAGGATGCACACGACATGATAAAGCATACCCGACATGAATGAGGATGGGGTCCACATCATACCGCACGTGACTCCAAGGAGGAAACCTCAGGCCGGTGGACCAGAAAAATCAGAGGATAAGGGGTCATTGAAACTATTTCATAATTAAGATGTATCCCACGAGAATGGGAATCAAGCTGTACGTAGTTCTAAAAGATATCTTAGTTTATGGTCATAGATCCCAGACCATGGGAAAGTTGGACTATTCCATGTATGTGATGACCTTTATATGATCCCTATGCCTACGTTAGTCGAACAGGGAGTAGAAAACAAGGGTAGATAAGGTATTTGAAATACATGAAATACATGAAAAGGAGAAATCGGTGTGGAGCCCTGAATGATTGCCGTATCTCAACATTTCCCCCCGAACGTGCAGATGCACACTGAGTAATTGTACTATGAGTTTCATAGCTCTACAAGGACATGATGAGTTGGAGAAGGATTTGAATCATGTAACTAACATTCAATGATTGAGGGGGTTGGTGCGATGATGGAGGACAAATATTGACCATGTTCGAAACATAGAAACCATATCACGGTAGCCTAGAATGGGAACAAAAAATGAGCATCGACCGCTGACTGTATTCACAATGTAGGACCTGTATCAATATTTTTTTCGTAGCCCCAAAGGATGTTGGCCCGTAATGGTAGGAGGGCCCTTGGACTGAGAATATATTCCATTTGGGGATCCCTTCCGATGTGAAAGATTATGGATTCCCAAACTAAGGTGAACACGAAGCCTGAAAAATGTGTGAAAGCATGCCCTGGTAGAATCTAACACTCTAGAAGCTAAACCAGAGTACTCTTGAGCAAATTAGTGAATCTCTGAAGAGGTTCTGGGGGGGTCTACATGTCGGTGGATGATTTGAAAAGATGTGTATAGAACAAGGTGATATAGGACCCTCAAGAGAAAGAGGTACATATTGTGGTTGTTATAAATCCGACGTGAATGTGGACATAATCCCACACAGCACCATATACCCCTCTCCCTGATAATGTGTCATCCAAGGGGCCAAGGTTTAAGGGAGATTTATAAGTGATGGGTTTGGATGAACAGATTAAATGTTCTGGCATACCTATGTATCCCATAAGGATAGGAATCAAGACATACATATTTCTAGAAGGAGGTAATATGTAGTGTATCGTCATGTAGTAAGGACGCTAATGGGTAAGATACCACACACAAACGAGGTGTACAACACAGAGAGTAACCCGACATGAGTGAGGACCTAATTCTACACCACACTGTAGAACCCTAAGTGAGAATATGGGCTGGGTCCTGAGAAGGCGAAGGGGCCTGAGGCCGGGCCTCGAACGAAAAGTCCCAGCCGATTCACAGTTTAACGTCATGCAATGGGGATGAAGGTAGGGGTAATGTATCTCATCTAGGGATGTGTACGGCACAACAAGATACCTCATGCAAATGAAGACAAAATCCCACACCACACCGTACAATCCAAATTGAAAACATGGGCAAGGGGCCCGAAAAGGCTGAGGGGCCTATGGTTGGGCCTTGGATGGAGAGCCTCGACCAATTTTCAAATTTTAACAACATGCAGTAAGGATGAAGGTGATACTAGTTTCAGATCATAGGACTCAAACTGTATATGCCCAGTTTAATGTCATATGCATGGGACAGAAAGGGAGAATAAACATTATTATGGAAGACCACAAAGCAACAATGATGATTGAGGATAGTTATTGACCAGGATCACAACATAGTATACACCATTATGTGACAAAAATTCGGGGAAAAATTGAACATGTCATATTCGCAACATGAGACTTGTATCAACATGCATCTTGCAATCCATGAGGATGTTAGCACGTAATGGTAAGAGGGCCCTTGGGCCAAGAATCCATGCCATTCGAGGGTCATTTTGGATATAGAGGGTGATGGAAACCCAAATGATGGTTAATGCCGAGCATGGTAGGGCTTATACTAATGGAACTGATGATAAATAAAGGAAGGAATATTTCAAGGGGGTATTTGTGGTGTGGAAAAATATCCTGATGTGAATGAGGACATAATCCCTAATACACCACATACTCCTCTCCATGAGTGAATTCTATCCAAGGGGCCAAGATAAGGTTGGATGTGAAGTCTAAACGACCAGGCGGTCCTATGTATCCCATAATAATGGGGATCAAGCCATACGTAGTTCTAGAGGTGACAAAGATAGGGTTTGAAGATCCCATCTAGGGGGTGTACGACACGACCAATAACCTGATGTGAATGAGGACATGACCCCAAACCACACTATAAAAATTCAATTGAGAACATGGACCAGAGACCCAAGAAGGCAGCGGGACCTAAGGTTGGGCGTTCCAGCCAACTGTTGTCATATGACCTCTTCTACGGGTGCTTCCTCCTCATAGCTCATAATCCCACATGAGCAATGATCGGTGTGGGAAACAATGAGTATGAATAATATCTCCCCATTATATAAGAGTTATATAGTTGTAATCATCCATGGGAGACCACATCTTGAACATGCGATGGGGAAGGATGAGCCACTACAATCACTATTTGTGACTTATGGGGGTGGCTCTAACAACAAAGGATAGTTATTGAACATATTCAAAACACAATATACTTGTAGTGACCTGGAATGAGAACAAAAAATGAGCATCGATCACTGACTATAGACACAACGCATGACATGTATCAATTTTTTCCTCAACATCGTCGAGGGCATTTGACTGAAGTGTTAGGAGAGCCCTTGGGCCTAGCATCCATGCCGTTCGGGGGCCCTTGTAGATGGGAAATATGATAGAGTCCCAATAAATATAGTGGGTGAAGCATAGTTGTGCCTATCTGTGAATGAGACGAACACCTCTGGAAAGTGGGACGTATGGCGGTATCAAGATAAGATCTACGTGAATTGAAAAAAAAGCATGCACCACACCATATGTCTTGACCCGAGGGGAGATTCTGACATTTCGGCTAGGCCAAGAAAGGAAATGTTCAGGATTTCCAACGTATCCCATGAGGATGGGAATCAAGCTGTACGTAGTTCTTGAAGGCCATGCAGTTTAGCATCGTGTGGTGACAATGTGGGAGGGTAGAAGAATGGGGAGTGGGAACATGGTGCGACCATCGTAATCCTGACATTAGTGGGGCTAAGGAATCCTACACCATATCATGCAAGGATCCTCAGAGAGAACTATACCAAGGGGGTTAGTAAGAGGGAAGTGTTTGGGGGCTGGGATCAATATGAAATTATTGAGCGTTCCTATGTATCCCATGCAGATGGAAATAAATCCACATGTAGTTCTAAAGGTCCATGCAGTTTAACGTCGTGCGGTGAGGATGATGAATAGTTTAACATCATGTGGGACGAAGCAGTTTAGGGTCATGTGGGACCTATCATTTTAAGGCCAAGCAAGAACAAACTGTTTATTGTCATGATTGACCATATAAAGTGTAATTTCGTGTGGGACCAAACTGGATCAGGCAACGTATTGCTTGAAAAACTTGGCATTGGTGGGAGGATTTATACGCTCACCATCCATTGTCACCAGCGAGTATGAACCATTGGGGTAAACCCTGTGAATTTTTTATGGTCCATCCCATTTGGGATCCAACTTGTATTGTTTCCTACCAGGTAGCATTGGTGTCTGGAGGGCCAATACCATGTCACCTTGCAAGAAAGATCAGAGGTGAACCTTCCTTTTGAAATCTCTCGCTATCTTTTTTTGAATCCAATTTAGATTGTGCAGGGCATGAAGCCTATTCTCGTCAAGTGCGTCCAATTCTGCCAGACAAATTTCTACTACCTTATATGGGGCCTACTAGTCTAGACCTTTATGAGTAACGAAGGCAAAAGAATCTCGATGGGCTGGATGACCTCAGTTACATACACCAGGGAACACGTGGTCACCTAGGTGGAATTATGAGTCGTCATCCGATAAGCCCAGAGGTTGTTGGGGAGCTTGTCCAGCTAACTCTTCTTGATCTGACCAACCATTTTCAGAAAAATGTTAGAGACAGTCTTATTGAGTGCCTCTATCTTCCCATTTTTTTGCACATGACAGTGGGAGGTATGGTTAGAGCAGATGTTGTACCTGGCGTACAACTTCTTCAACTCAGCATCTTGGAAGTATGTTTCATTATTATTATGGAAGGAGTGAGGGACTCCAAACTGGTAGATGACATTGGAGGTCATGGAGTCAATGATAGACCGGGCCTTGACCACTTTTAGTGGAACTGCTTCTGCTTACTTTGAAAAGAAATCCATTGCAGTTAGGATGAACTTGCACTGGCGAGTTGTAGCTAGAGGATATAGTCTTATGACATCAAGTCCCAAGAACAAAAATGGCCAAGAGTACTTGCTAGAGTGGAGAGGTTCATGAGGCCGTTGCATAAATTTATCTTGAATCAGGCATGCATGACAACGCTTGGTGAACGCGATGAAATCATGGATCATGGAAGGCCAAAAGTACCCCAGTCTCTAGATCTTGTGAGATAGCTTCATCCCGGTCTTATGAGCCCCATTGGAAGTAGCGTGAACCTCTTGCATGACGTAAGAAATCTCAATTCCTTGGATGAAAAAGAGGAGAACATTGTCAAACCTGCGCTTGTAGAGGATCTGCTCAAGACTGGGACCACTCTGGAGGGTAAAATGCAGTGTGTGGCATCAGATTCATTCGTGCCTGGCCCGATCATCCGAGAGGATACCATTTTAGAGATACTCAAAAAACGATACTATCCAGTTAAGATTCACTTCAGCTACTGCATCTGAGGGACCTAGGGTTCCTGACGTGGATTATTTGGTGTTAAGATGGATCACCTGTAGGCCATCTTCATCACCTGTTGTGACAGTAGCGATGAATCTTTGGTACACCATGTGGATAATCAGATCATCCTATTCGGGTTTCATAAGTGATCCAGCCAAGCTAGCCAGAGTGTCATCCTAACCGTTCTAAGATCGAGGGACATGAGTAACTTCCGGTAGATATGGGTGCTGGTCTATTATCTGGAGAGTACGCTCCAAAAAACGGTATGAGCTCGGACTTCACAAAGACATAGTCACAATTGTACAGCTTGATGACTAGTTTAAAGTCCCATTTCACATGAAAATTGGGGAAGTCAATCATGAGGGCTAGCTTGAGGCTAGTAATAAGAGCCCGATACTCAGCCTCATTGTTGGTGCAGCCTTCTGATGATAGGAATGAGTACGGGATAATGGCATGTGTCATGTTAATGATGACAATACTCAAGCCTACACTATAGAGCTTGGGGTTATTGAGCCTCCTTCCGGTGGTACTCTGGGAAGCACCATCAAAATACATCTACCAACATGAGATGACATGATCTACTGAGAGGATTTCCTCATCAGGAAAATCGAGATCCACGGACAGGTCAGCAGGAGCCGGATGGGCAGTAAATAATTTTTACAATGCTTCCGCTTAGTAGATTTCTGAGGGACTAACATGATATTGAACTACTAAAGAATCAATTTCCATCAAGATCGACGACTTGTAAACATGGTACGATTAAGAATGTACTTCAATGGGTCTACCCGAGACACCAGCTGTGCTTCGTGGTGTTTCAAGTAGTGTCACAATTTCTATCATGTGAATACTAGTGCAAGGAAACACTTCTCAATGGGGGAGTATCTAGTCTCTATGTCGAGGAGCATGAAGTTGAGGTAGTAAAGGCTCTTCTCTATCCCTTCATAGTTCTTCTGGGCGAGACTGGTACTGAGATATTGTTCTAGGGTGGTCACATAAAGGACCAGTTGTTTTCTGGAGATGGGTGTCATCAAGATTGGGGGATAAATCAGATACTACTATATTTCCTTGAACGTGGCCTAGAACGCTTCGTCCCATTCGTAGGTGGTGGCTTTCATCATGAGTCGAGGAAAGGGATTACACTTGCCTGTCAGATTCACAATGAATCTGCGTACGTAGTCCACGTGTCCTTAGAAGCCCCGAAGTTCACAAATGTTGCTTAGGGGAGACATCTGGATGATGAACCTGATCTTCTCAGGGTCAACCTTGATTCCCCAGTATCTGAAAACAATGCCGAGAAACTTCCCAGAGGTGTCCTCGAAGTAAAATTTCAATGGGTTCATCTTCAGGTGACAGGAGTGGAGGAAGAAAAACGCTTTCTCAAGGTTCTTTTGATGGTCCCAGAGTTGGAAAGATTTGACAACCAGATCATACATAGAGTGTTCTACCAATTTCTTGAGGATTTCCTTGAATATGCGGTGTAGTCCTACTTATAGGTGGCACATGTATTCTTTAAGACAAAGCGAATGACCTGGTAACAAAACGTACCTTATGGATCCTTAAAGGCTATGGACTCCTCATCCTCGAGGGCCATTCAAATCTGGTTATACTTGGAGTACCAATTTATGATGGAGAGGGCTTGGAATCCAACTATAGCATGAATCAGTAACTCCATCACCAGAATGGGAAAATCATCCATCATACAGTGGCGGTTGAGATCCCGGATGATTATGCAGACTCTGATCAATCTTTTCTTCTTCATGACTGGCACAATGTTGGCTAGCCATTTGGGGTACAAGACCTCCATAACGAAATTGGCCCTGATGAGCTTATCGACTTTGGCCTTGACCATGTCATAGGGAGAAGGGTGCATCTTTCTAGGAGGCTTCTTGAACCCACGGTGATTTGTCAGGAGACCGAGGTGGTGGAAAGCTACCTGAGGATCTAGTCTTTGATTTTCATGGTATCTCTAGGAAAATACATCATGATGTTGTCTTAGGATGTCTACGTACTACTGCTCCTCCTAAAGGAACATATCAGCACTGATCAACATGGTTCACAGATCTACCTTGCTACCGAGGTTTACCTGTACCAATTCATAGACCGTGGTGGAAGCGGCCACTTCAAATGTAGGGGGAGCGTCCTCCAAATCATTTTTTTCCTATGGAGGGGGGATCCCTAGCTGGAGGAGCTTCCTCTAAGTTGGAAGATTCCATCAGTAGGCTGGTACCAGCCTGAGCGGTAGTGGTCATGGAATCTGGAGAATCCAGCACTGCCAAAACCATAGAAATGAAGGCTTTCGACACGATCACATCTAGTCTTCATCCCAAAGGGCCATGCATGATAATATCAATGGTAAAATGACATTTATACTTGATCCGACTTATTCTAGACAAATAAAATAAGCATGTATGACGTATTATCATTTCCATGGGGTGGAAATCCCAATACCTTATGAGATTAGGGGGCTTAGGGATTACCAAGGCCTAGTTTGTACAAGATTACGAGGTGATCATCTGACGTCGCTTGGACCTGAGAATATGCTTACCCCTTATTCCATAAAAAAAACACTACTCCATATCAGGGTTCGTGGTCTCCAATCTATGGATCGGGAAGACATAGGCGCCATCCAGACCTGCCTAGGGGTCAGTTTCAACAGCAGCATGCTCGAACTCATTGGCCTAACTCTGCTTGAACTTGCTCTTGTAATAGTTGGCATCCAGGTAGTAGGATTTACAAGAAGAAAAAGGAGATGTGTCACCTTGGAGAATTTCTACTCGACCATTGAGGGAGTACTTGAGGCATTTGTGATATGATGAAGGGTCCACAACATGTAGGTGGAGGCATTGCCTACTCATTAATTCATGGTACATCGTTTCTTGGGAGACAATCATAAAATTGGTGCTAGGAACAGGGCCATCGAACTTGGTCTTTAAACAGATCTTGCCGACCGGGGTCTATTTCATCATGTCATATCGTTTGATTTTCAGGTTAGAGGGAGTCAAGTCATCCTTGGACAACCCCAGTTTCTGCAATGTCTTTCTTGGGATAAGGTTAATCCTAGAGCCTGTGTCAA
The DNA here is from genome assembly GCA_963277665.1 of Viscum album. Taxonomy (NCBI): domain Eukaryota; kingdom Viridiplantae; phylum Streptophyta; class Magnoliopsida; order Santalales; family Viscaceae; genus Viscum; species Viscum album. Next base: position 1,023,763,232 of record OY728147.1, on the reverse strand, counting down.
CAAGGTAGTGGGTAAATTCCATGCCATTGAACTAGTCTGTGATATACAGTGGGAGAATGTGCCCTTGTATAGAAAAACCTTCATCTTCTCCCGAAAATGTTATAACATCCTGAAACTCCACGTTCTTGAGAGGATATGCATGAAAGGCCTCTAGAGGTGCTACCTTTATCTCATACTAGTGTGGGATTCATAAATCCATGGTGAGGGACTCTCGTATGTCAAGTTATAGGGGAAAGGACTTGAGGATAGAGCGCCTTGCTGTGATGCTAGAAAGGTGTCGGAGGACATCATACGTCTATGCCATGAGCAAGCTTCTTCTTGCAGGAGCTTGCTCTGTGACAGGAGGTATGGTGGGCCCTGCTGGTTGGATCGGCGGCTGGCTGGTATTGGGCACATCCCGCTGCTCACTAGTCAATGCATGCAGAGTGACAAATGTGCTAGAGCCAGCTGACTAAGATTGGTATGTATTAGATCTTGTCTGGTCACAGTGACGCCAAGGTGGCTTTGCATGTTCTAGTAGCACAAACAGTGGTGCATGAAGACTTGACGACACCAGATGAGGAGGCTACGTGTTTTGAGATCTGTGCTGAGTATGATGTCTGGTCTTAGTGGCGTGTAAGACCTTGCTGGAGGTGCCAAATGATGTGCCCCGATGATCCATATAGTCGCGGCTCTGTTGATGCCGGTGCAGGCTAGAGTTGTTGGGGAGATTCTTCTAGCGCTCCCCATCGTCGAGAGTTATGTAGGGGTTTACCAACTATATGGTGTTAACCGAAGCATACCCGTGACTGTCACTCTAAGATTAATCCACTGATAGGCTGATCCTAGGAGGAATCTACAACTTCAGGGGCATGAATTCTACAAGATTATGGGATGAAAATGGAATTGGTGGGGTGCATTGTTTTCCCTTGCGCTACAGGTGTTTGCTCTTCTGGGAAGATGCCGACTGAGATGACGATGGATCTGTGGGGGCTGCATCTTCTGAAGGCTCTGGAGGATTTAGGCATGCACATATGATACCATGGGAACATGATACCATATTTTGAGCCATCCAATCATCATACTTCTACGACCCATGATTAGAACCCTACTGGCACTCGACCTCACTATTGTTGTTGTTGTCTAGACTTATGATGATGCATGCCACTTGTGTTGGGGTCGGGCCCAACCTAACTATGTTGTTATCGACCTGGTCTTGAAGCCAGTCTTTGGAAAAATAACACTGCTTGAGAGTGTGCTCCAGGGTCTGGTGATTGGGGCAGCAGTTTGGGTGATCAGTGAGGTTTTCCTCTTCTAGATTAATGCACTGAAGAAAATGCACAATCCCCTACTCCAAGGCACTTAGGAAATAGACGGGGACCATATTCTCGATGAATGAGTAGATCTAGTTTCTTCTCTCCGGAAATGGGGATTTAGAGGTTTTCCTTGTTGAGGAGATGGAAGGGCCTATCAAAGAGGTAGAGCCTGATTGTCCTGCATAGGTGGTGGATGCACGTTACGTGGGGGCACCTTCCGGTTCTGAGGGTGTCATTACCGAGATGGAGTCTACACTTGTGGTGGCGGGCCTGTACGAGGTTGCGGGGGTGCCTCCACTAGCAATAAATCATGCCATCTGGGGGCCTCTACTTGGGACACTATGGAAGGTTTGGATCTGACATCCCTTCTTGTGGTAATTGCGGGAGGCAAAAGACATGCTTGGCCAGCTTGTTGCAGGGCTTATTCCAAGCCCTGGGCCTTATCAGAGAAGTCTTGGAATCCTCCAAGGTATTTATGGGTGATTATAGAGGTAAATAGTTATGTCTTGATGTTCCCAACACACATCATTAGTAATTTCTCCTGAGTCAGTGGCACTCCAAGAGAGTATGTATGTCCTTTCAACCATGCGATAAAGTCCACGACACACTCATCATTCCTCTGTTTTCAATTGAAGAGGTCTTTAATTATTTTCGTCCATGTGGTGGAGCTGAACTGGTAAATGAATTGCCTCCAGAGGTCCTCCTAGATGGTTACTGATACAATGGGGAGATGGTTGTACCAAAAAAACACAGGTCCCACCAATGTCTACATAAATAATCAAAGCTTCGAAGCCTCCTGATGCACTAGAGTCCCTAACATGGGCCCACACCTTGAGGCAAAGTGGGCTAGATGTTGTGGTGGGTCGCATGTCCCATTGAAACTGGGGAATGGTGGGATTCCTGAAACACGTTGGTGTTGGCATATCATACACCCATGATGGATATGGCTTTCCATCTGGTGGTATTTTCACCTATCGCATTTCCAATGCTTCTAGGATGGAAATGAGTGCCGCAATTGGATCATCTGGGCAGGTGTCCCTTTCTTGACGTGGATCCCTAACCATGAGAATGTTGGTGGGTTCTTCAACATGTTAAGCAGTCCCAGCGGCTTGTGGAGCGGCTGGTGGAATGATCCTCGGGGTGGCTAGGGGAGCCCGAGCAGGGTCTCTGGGATTTTTGTGTCATTCGGGAGGGTTTCGAGAGACATACCACAACCTCTTTCCATATGTTCCGGCTTCAACCATGTCTGTGGGGGCAGGATGGTCAGGGTCACCTGTAGGCAGCTTGCCGAGGGGAAGTTGTTCCTGCCCATAATGTACTGGTCTAGGATTGTTGTAGTCGTGTCGTCACTCTGCAACATATTTATCCAAGAGCTCATCCACCATCTTATTCTTCTTGACATGTTTTTGGTGCAATGTGGTCTTCTATGGGTCCTCCTCCGTCATCTATATTGAGGTAGATGGGTCGGAGTGTTTGGCATCTCCCACATGCTCTTTACCCTTAATGTGATTTCAGATAAGGACCAATGCCTTGGTGGATGTAGTGAGACCCAATAGATTCCTCTACTGGCGAGTAACTCTTCCTGATGGGTCCAGTAGTTGTGAAATACCCCCAGGGGGTAAGTCCCGATAATGAAGCTCCATCTCATCCTCCTCCTACCCTATGTCATCCATGTTGACCATGACCCTTCCTAGGGGCATATCTTCGATATCTACTAGTGTGTCGAGCTACCACAAGATAGGACTGAAGAGGAGGGAAGCATACTACCTCTATCCACATATTTGAACATGGGGGGAATTCTCTTTGACAAACTTGAAGAGTACCTTGAAACTCTGAATGAATTGCTATTGGAGGGACTTACGGCGGCTTGGTGACTCAGGGAGCTGGGCCACAAGATGTGCGTCCAAATCGACTAAACTGCATGGTTCACCAATGCCTTCAAAATGCACTAGGCTCTTGGGATAAACCACTCACTTATGATGAAAGTGAAAGTGCATCTCCACGAGGGTTTTACAGAAACACTCAATTTCCTCTTGGGTTAGGCATTCCAGCACGCAGAAATATGACGCTTCCATATGACACATCATATTGGGGAAGTGGTCTGCTATGAGGATATTCCATAAGATCCTCGGCTCGTATTTAGTGTATGTCCCTTCATTACCCCACTCTTCAACTAGAGGTGGCTGAGGGACATGTAGCGGAACTGAGGCAGACTGTTGGGGCGGTAGTTTGGCAGGTGGAGAGTACGGAGAGTGGGCTAACTAGACTCCGAATCTCAATATGTCCTCCGATGAGTGTAGCGACTTGGTCTCAACGTTGCGATAATACGGGATGATGTACACATTTCTATCTCAGGGGCTAGGGCTACTAGTTATAGGCCACAATGTTTCTCACCCACCATTTCTCCCCAAAACAGCTCTCTGTGATCTCATGTAGATGTAGAGACTGCTTATGGTGACGACGGTGGTGATTGCATGATCATGACCTATGGGGTTGCTAGATTCTCATCCTCCTGGATATACCTGTGGAGTGCGGTGGGAATTAGATGGACCTCACATTCTAGGAGTACTAGGCTAATGCGCCTCATTCCTGCCCCAGCCCTCTACTCGAATGAGCTAGGGGAGGGTTCCTACGCTGAGTCGTATTCTACATCGGAGTCTCAGAATCCATCTTGTTTGATCTCTGTTTGGCCCTTCCTAGATTCTTTCTTTTGGCGGTGATAAACTGATTTCCAACCACTGTATTGCTCTTCGAGACATGGAAGATTTCTGAAACGAGGTTCTTCAGCCGTACTGGTGCTGCGGTAGAGAGGGTTTCCAACCAAAAAAGCCGGGGAGCGAGGAGCACTGGGACATATATCAAATGGGACATGGGGAGGACCTCAATGGGTCACACTAGAGGGGTAAATATAACGACCCATACTTTACATACATGGTTAATAATTCAAAATTTAAGCATACTTATTACAACATATAACAAAACCATGAAAGGGCCGTATAGGTATAGTGTCTTTAGAAACTGGGAAACATAAACAACTGGTTCATAAAGCATCTACACTGTCTCCCATTTATTTCATCATATCTATAGTCCCTTTTCGGAATATCTTACTTAATACCCTTCTTCCTAACTTGGGGAAAGAAAACATACAAAAGGGTGAGCTCAAATGCTCAGTAAGGGTAAAAAAAAGAAATATCAATTACATCAAATTCATAAGAACATAACATTTTGAAAATCTTACCCTGAAATAGTGATCATAATTTCATAACATGGGATAAATCATGGTAGTGAAATGTAATCCCAATAATCATAACTTAAAACATTAAACTTTGTGTCATACACAAATAATCATAGATAATCATTTCTTATTAGTCAAGACTCATTGTCAAGACTATCTTAGTGGAAAAAGTCCATTTTTGAACCGAGTTCACTCCTCCTTTCAGTCCGGTTTCACTAAACCGGTTTAACCTGCCATTCCAGCCATGTCTATATCATGAGATATTAAATCTTTACCCAATGCATTGGAGGGAGATATAGGTCCCACCCATCTCATAATGATACCATTCTTATGTGTGCCACAAAATCATAAACCATACATCATAGCATAACCCATGTAATAATAATGGGAATCTTAAACATCATGACATCATAAAACAATTCATATAAGATAAAGGAATTTCATAAAAATATTTCCATCAAAAAATAATCAAATAAATGTAATAATTGGGATAGAAACAGAACCCTATATTATCTTAGATGGAAAATAATTTTGATAAAACACTTGAACTCCATTCTTGAGGAAAATATTCTTTCTACTTCAAAAACATTTTTCCTTTCTTAACATGTCATACAATTTTAATCTAAATGAAGTTGATTAAAAATAAACTTGGAAACTTGTAAAAGAAGATTCATGGAAATAATGTTTTAAAAATACATTCATGCCGTATAAGTTAAAAAACATTCTTGTCGTACTTTTTTCTGAAAAGTCAAAAAGTACCTCGTATGAAAAACGACAAAAGATTCCTTTCATATATTTTACTAAAAACTCACCAAAGGGTAAAATTGGATTTAAAAAATTTTAGGTGGATGGATATAATATTACATATTTAGGAAACATGTATGTGGATGATAAAATACACCCCATTAAATACCAAAGTATAAACAATCCCGGATAAAAATGAGATTGCGATATTTTCCCTTACCTTAGGTCTGATATGCTTTGTACATGTCTGAACCTCCTGTATAATGATTTAAATAAGGTCATTGACTTATTATAGAATCATATTAATTGTTATGATATCATATATGGTCATATTATTATCTTCATATTAGTAACATTTCATTACTACTTGTTATTTGGGTGTTTATTACTTTTTGATCTTATGCGTGTTTTTTCGAATAAATTCTTTTTCCTCTTTATAGGATATATATACATAATTTAAATAATGGTATTAGTGTAATATATATCATATTAATTCATTCAATTCATTTTTATAATCATTATTCAATGAAGATCATATAGAACGAGTCACATCACATCGTGGAGACGGTAGGCCGTACGTACGCACAAGCGATGATATCGTTCCCATGATCATGAAATTGTATTGAAGTGTATGTATACTATTTCAGATTCAATATCACTTTACATTAATCATATATAGTTATTATTTACACCATTATACCTTTCCAAGTAAGGTGGTGGTGGAAAACAGATTACACCATGGTGTGGAGACGGTATTCCGTACGTACGCACGAGCGGTGATTTCATTTTCCGTAGGAAGGATAAGAGGTGAAATAGGGTTGTTTCATATTTATAATAACATATAAGTACATGAGGGATTCTGATGTTATTACCTCATAATGAAACAACTAAAGTAGAGGGAGTAGAAGAAGAATGGAACTTGAAGAAAACGGTAGAAGGTATTACCTCGTTATCGAAGTGCCTCCTTTAAACTTTCTCTTAAGGCACAAGAGTTGGTCTTTTGATAAGACAAGTACCTTTAGTAGGCTTCTAAGGATGTGGGGAAGTGAAATGGGTAGGGTTTGGCCGAGCATGAAGGATCAAATTGGTGTGAGGAAGATAGGGAGGAGGTTCCCTTTTATAAGGGATGAGAGGGGCACCTTTGGAAAGTGTGGAAATATTATTTTATTATAAACTAATATTAGGTTTCAAAAGGTCCAAAAATCATTAATGATGAAGATAAGATGACTCATGGTAGAAATAAAATCATCCAATTAGAGTTGGACATGTTTTGTAAAATATTTTAATCATTATAATCTTATTTATTTGAATCATTTATTAATGAGGTAAATACTTCATCATTATTGTGTCATAAATAATTTAATTTATATGGTGTCTAAAAATTATAAGAAAATATTATTATGTAGGAAATATTTTTATCTTTCTAATGAATAATTAGAGTAGAAAATATAATTTATATAACCCCTTAAAAAAATTAATTACTAAAACATTTTTGTTAATATCAATTTTGTCTTTACATTAAATTAATTAATCCAAATTGTCATTGTCACTACCATGTAGCTCCATGGGGTTCCAAAATCGACCCAAGGATTCCCATGGTTGGCCAATACTCATCCTATAAGGTTAAAACATGTGTCAGGGTAATTTTGAAATATTATATTATTCTTTTATCCTTGAATAACCATATTTACCTTTAACTGTAGTAAATAAAAAAATTACCGTACTTACTATTCATAATATCAAAAAAATAAAAGTAACCTATTAACATAATTTGGACCAACTAATTCTGATTATGGAATCCATTTTTCAAAATTCAAATCACAGAAGTTGAAGTAATTAATTTAAAATTAATCCCCTTGTTAAGCAAACATGTTTTAAAAGATAAAACATTGCCAAAGATTGAAATGTTTTTACCTATGGATTCAATGTAAAATTAATTTTACTGACATACATTATATTAAATAGTAAGAATATATTCTATTTATACTTTAAAAACAATAAATATTATAATTTAACCATATAAAGTATTGCGATGAAAAAAGTTGTTTTTAATTAAAATATAGCGTGTTTTTACTATTCATTAAAATATGAAAGTTAATAGAATAATATGAAAAATTTATCCAAATTTTTTTTTCTATCCTGATTCTAAATAAGAATTTTATTTTGTCAAATTAAACTTATAAACTTGTCAAAACCTAGATTTAATGTGGGTGCGCCATCAAAAGGTGGTAAAACTGCATTTTTTTAAAAATAATTCTTTTATCCAAAAAACATATTTTGTTTTCATACCTCATTCTAGAAAATGTATAAGATGAATTAAAATGTTATAAAATTAAAAATTCAGTTAATACTATTCATAATGGCTAATATTATAATATATCGTTGTTTAGTCAAACTCGATATTGCGTACGACGCAAGCTATCGAGGAAGGTCGCGGTTGCGTGTAAAGTAAGACAAGCTAGTGTTTTTTTGTAGTGAATGATTCCTTTGATGATTTATATAACATAAAAACTAAAAAATTTCTCAAAAAATTATCGGTTGTTACATTCTACCCCCCCTTAAAATGAATTTCACCCTCGAAATTTGTCACTTCGTAACAAACAGATCAGGATACCTCTCCCTTATCATATCCTCAAGTTCCCATGTAGATTCTTCTAATTGGTGGTTCCACTATAAAACCTTCACCAAGCGAGTGGTCTTGTTCCGTAAGACTTTTTCACTACGATCCGGAATCTCTATCGGATGTTCTTCATAAGAAAGATCTTGTTCCAGTGGTACGACTTCTAAGCTGAATACATGTGAAGGATCGGGTATGTATTTTCTCAAGAGAGATACATGGAACACATCGTGAACGTGAGAGAGATTCGGTGGAAGCGCCAATCGGTAAGCTACCTACCCAACACGATCCAGTATTTCGGAAGGACAGATATATCTAGGGCCCAACTTGCCCTTCTTTCCAAATCTCATGACCCTCTTCCAGGGAGATATTCGTAAGAACACTTTATCACCCACTTCAAACTCTAAGTCTTTTCTTCGGTTGTCGGCATAAATTTTTTGTCGACCCTGAGCTGTTCTTTTGTGTTGTTGAAAAGATATGACATTTTCTGCCATCTCATCAACAAGATTAGGTCCTAATATACTTCTTTCCCCAACTTCATCCCAGCAAGTTGGAGTCCTGCATTTCATTCCAAAGAGAGCTTCATAAGGAGACATATGAAGATTGGAGTGAAAGCTATTATTATAAGAAAATTACACCAAAGGTAGGTATTGATCCCAACCACCTTTGAAATCTATAGAGCAATCTCTCATCATATCTTATAGAGTATGAATTTTCCTCTCAGACTGACCATCTATCTAAGGATGATAAGCAGTGCTGATACTCAACTCTGTATCCAGAATATGCTGAAGACTTCTCCAGAACATTGAGGTAAACCTCGGATCCTGATCAGATATAATGGAAAGTGGTACTCCATGCAATCTTACAACTTCCTTTACATATATCCTGGCAAGCTGATTAAGATAAAAGTCTTCTCTAATAGCAATGAAGTGTGCTGACTTCTTAAGATGGTCAACTATAACAGAGATAGAATTATTGCATTTGGATGTTTTAGGAAGTCTGGTGACAATGTCCATAGTGATGTTTTCCCTTTTCCATTCGAGTATGGGTAATGGTTGAAACGTTCCCTTAGACTTCTGTCTCTCAGCTTTAACTTGCTGACAAACCAAGCATCGAGAGACATATTCAGCAACATCTCTTTTCATGTCATCCCACCAGAAGTACTCTTTCAGGTCCCTATACATCTTCGTGCTTCTAGGATTAATAAATAATGAAGAACTATGAGCCTCATCCAGCAGCTCCTTCTTTAATTCGGGGATGGGAGGAACACAAACCCGATTCCTGAACTTTATTCTCCCATCACAATCAATGTTGAATTTAGGAACATTTCTCACCTTTTTTTGTAACTCGACAACTTCTTTCTGCGCCTCTTTAATCATCGCATGTATAGATTTTTGAACACTCATTTGAGAAAGATACGATGTTTCCCCTTTCATTATAATTCCAAGATCCATCCTTTGTAAATCCATAAATATAAGATCTTTTGTGATCCTCATTATGGATAAGATAGCATGGTATTGTCGACTTAATGCATCTGCCACCATGTTTGCTTTCCCAGGGTGGTAATGAATTGAGCAGTCGTAATCCTTAGTCAGCTCCAACCATCTTCTTTGGTGCATATTCATCTCCATTTGTGTGAAAATATACTTTAAACTTTTAGGATCAGTATAAATGTCACAACTTCCTCCATAAAGATAATGCCTCGAAATCTTTAATGCAGTGATTACTGCAGCTAACTCCAAATCAGGAGTTGGGTAATTTTTTTCATGTATTTTCAACTGTCGTGAGTCATAAGCTATCACCATATCATTTTGCATAAGAACACACCCCAATCCCTTCTTGGATGCATCACTATAGATCACAAACCTTTCTCCACTACAAGGAAGTGTGAGCATAGGTGCACTGGATAACCTTCTTTTCAACTCCTTGAAATTTTCTTCACATTCCTCTGTCCAAACAAACTTAACTCCTTTCCGAGTGAACTTGGTGAGTGGAAAATATAATAGTGAAAAATCTCTCACAAAACGTCGATAATATCCATCCAAACCAAGAAAACGTCGGATCTCGGTTACTTTTGTTGGTCTCGACCATCTTTTGATAACCTATGTTTTAGTTGGATCCACAGATATCCCCTCTTTTGAGATTATGTGACCCAAAAATGCAACATTTTGAAGCAAAAATTCACACTTGGTATATTTTGCATAAAGATTCTCCTTTCTCAGTGTCTTTAATACAATTCTCAAGTGTTCTTGATGTTCTTACTTGATCTTTGAATAGACAAGTATATCATCTATAAAGACTACCACAAACTGATCATGATAGTCTCTAAAGACTCTATTCATCAGATCCATGAAGATATCAGGGGCATTAGTAAAACTAAATGGCATCAATATAAATTCATAGTGTCCAAACCTTGTACGGAAAGCCTTCATTGGTATATCCTCTATTTTGACCCTTACCTGATGATACCCTGAACGAAGATCAATCTTGGAAAAGTATTTAGCTCTGCGTAGTTGGTCAAATAGGTCATCAATGCGTTGGAGAAGATATTCTTTATTGGCAGTGATCTTGTTATGTTCTCGATAATCAATGCAGAGTCTCATTGATCCATCTTTCTTATTAACAAACAGAACAGGTGCTCCCCAAGATGATGCACTAGGGCATATGAATCCTTTATCAAGATTCTCTTGGAGTTGCTTCTTCAATTCCTGGAACTCAATTGGGGCCATTCTATAAGGTGTCTTTGAAATAGGAAAAGCACCCGGTACGAGTTCTATTTAAAACTCAACTTCACGATTTGGTGGAAGACCCGATAATTCCTCCAGAAACACTTCGTCAAACTCTCGTACAATGGGAATATTCTTATTCGTGAGTTTCTCTCCAAAAATTTGAGATAAATAACCATTATTTAGTGGAATGAAGACCCATAAGATAGAATAAATTTCCACTGGAAGGTTATTTTCATCCTTGCATCGTTAGATGATAATAGATTGATCTGGAATATTAAATGTGACTTCCCTTCTTTGGCAATTGATATGAGCTCCATATAAAGAAAGAAAATCCATGCCAAGAATCACATCAAATTCCACTATATTAAGGATCAAAATATTTGCAGGAAGCACTTTCCCACAGACTTCAATCGGAGAAGAATTGTAAACTTTTGATGCAACTGTTGTTCCATTAGGAGTTCTCACAGCTAACTCAACATCTAATTGTTGAGGTAATACAGTGATACCCTTAGAAAATTCTTCATAAAAAAAGACTGGGTGGATCCAGAATCAAATAAAACATTTGCTAATTTAGAGTGGATGGTAAGTGTACCTTTCACCACATCATTATCGTACTCCACATTGCTGGTAGAAATTGCATGTGACTTTCCTTTGTCTTTATCCTTAAGAGTTTGTTGACGTCGACCATCATCATCAACCCTTGGATTTTGGCATTGATTGGCATAATGCCCCATATCCTTGCACTTAAAACATTGAAGTGTAGTAGGTTCATTCTATGTATCCCTTACTTTGTTTGCATCATTAGACATCTTCTTCCCATTATTTCGACATTCAATTGCTCGATGACCTTATTTTCCACACTTATAACATTTACTTGTCCCCTTAAGACAATTTCCTCCATGTTTCTTTCCACACATTGAGAATTAGGGAAAAATAATATTCTTTTCAGTGTAGTATTTATATTTTCCTTTGAATTCCATTTTCCTCTTCTTATCAAACCCATATGACTGATGGGTAACTTTAATCTCCATATCAACTTTGAGAGCATATCGAACGAGTTCCTTGTAGCTATTGAAGTCCCTTATGGATAATTCCCTTCGAATAATTGGTTTTAAGCCACTAAAGAATTGATCTATCTTACTCTCAGGTTGGATATTAATACCGGAAGCATACCTTGCAAGTCTTGTAAAATTTTCTTCATAGGTACCAACAGATTCATAATCATTTTTCTTTAGTTCAAGAAACTCCTTCTTCATATTTGTTTCAAGAATACGAGGGAAGTACATATTGAAAAATAAGTTCATGAACTCGTTCCATTCCATGGACTCAATTTCATCTCTTTGTCTCATATTCAAGATAAGATTCCACCATTGATCAGCATCACCATCCAAACGATAAATTGCTAAGATGACTTTATCCTGGTCATAACATTGAAGAACAGAAAATATCTTTTCAGTGGTACTGATCCATTGTTCAACCACTAATGGATCAGTAGACCCATTGAATGAAGTTGGACACTGCCACATGAAGGATTCAATAGAATTTTTCTCCTTCCTTTGCTCATTTAAAAGTCCTGCATGATTCTTAGCTTGAATAAGTTGTGTGAGAATGGCTACAAGATTTTTAATTCCATATCCCACATCGTTTGGTTGCTCAAGGGGACAATCATTGCATTTCCCATAGCATTCTGCATTAACACGGTTCCTTTGGGTTCCAACCATTGACTAAAACCAAGAATAATAGTGTGAGCAACACTAATTATAAAAGGAAAACCACATAATCAATAACAAAATTTTAAACCTAAGGCCTTATCATAGGTTGTTCATGGAAATTTTTAAAACACTAAGATTGTGTTCTTTGCTTAGACATATCCTTAGTTTTCTTACTAAGGCTTTCACATCCTAGTTTCCAAAGGTTGACTATAACCTCCCTATGATACCTTCTATAACGACCCATACTTTACATATATGGTTAATACATCAAAATTGAAGCATACTTATTACAACATATAACAAAACCATGAAAGGACCATATAGGTACAATGTCTTTAGAAACTGGGAAACATAAACAACTTGTTCATAAAGCATCTACACTGTCTCCCATTTATTTCATAATATCTATAGTCCCTTTTTGGCATATCTTACTTAATACCCTTCTTCCTGACCTGGGGTAAGAAAACATACAAAAGGGTGATATCAAATGCTCAGTAAGGGTAAAAAAAGAAATTTTAATTACATAAAATTCATAAGAACAGAACATTTTGAAAATCTCACCCTGCAAAAGAGATCATAATTTCATAACATGGGATAAATCATGGTAGTGAAATGTAATCCCAATAATCATAACATAAAACATGAAACATTGTGTCTTACACACATAATCATATATAATAATTTCTTATTAGTCAAGACTCATTTCCAAGTCTATCTTAGTGGTCAAAGTCTATTTCTGAACCGAGTTCACTCCTCGTTTCAGTCCTGTTTCACTGAACCAGTTTAACCTGACATTCCAGCCATGTATATCTCATGAGATATAAAATCGTTACCCAATGCATTGGAGGGAGATATAGGTCCCACAAATCTCATAATGATACCATTATTATGTGTGCCACAAAATCATAAACCATACATCATAGCATAACCCAAGTAATAAAAACGGGAATCTTAAACATCATTACATCATAAAACAATTCATATAAGATAATGGAATTGATAAAACTATTTACATCACAACACAGTCAAATAAATGTAATAACAGGGATAGAAACAAAACCCTATATTATCTTAGATGGAAAATAATTTTGATAAAACACTTGAACTCCATTCTTGAGGAAAATATCCTTTCTACTTCAAAAACATGTTTCCTTTCTTAACATGTCATACAATTTTAATATAAAATAAGTTGATTAAAAATAAACATGAAATCTTGTAAAGGAAGATTCTTGGAAATAATGTTTTAAAAATCCATTCATTCCGTATAAGTTAAAAAAACATTCTTCTCGTACTTTTTTCGGAAAAGTCAAAAAGTATCTTGTACGAAAAACGACAAAAGATTCCTTTCATATCCTTTACTAAAAACTCACCAAAGGGTAAAATTGGATTTAAACAATTGTAGGTTAATGGAAATAATATTACATATTGAGGAAACATGTATGTGGATGATAAAATACACCCCAGTAAATACCAAAGTATAAACAATCTCAGATACAAATGAGATTGTGATATTTTGCATTACCTTAGGTCCGATATGCTTTGTACGCATCCGAACCTCATGTATAATGATTTAAATAATGTCATTGACTTATTACAGAATCGTATTGATTGTTATTATATCATATATGGTAATATTCTTAGTTTCTTATTAGTAATATTTCATTAGTACTTGTTATTTGTGTGTTTAATACTTTTTGTTCTTATTCTTGTTTTGTCGAATAAATTCTTATTCCTCTTTAAAGGAAATAGATACATCATTTAAAGAATGTTATTAGTGTAATATATATCATATTAATTCATTCAATTCATTTATATAATCATTATTCAATGAAGATCATATAGAACGAGTCGCATCACATCGTGGAGACGGTAGGCCGTACGTACGCACGAGCGATGACATCATTCCCATGATCGTGGAATTGTATTGAAGTGTATGTATACTATTTCAGAATCAATATCACTTTACAGTAATAATATATAGTTATACTTTACACCATTATACCCATCCAAGTAAGGTGGTGGTGGAAAACAGATTACACCACGGCGTGGAGAAGGTATTCCGTACGTACGCACGCGCGGTGATTTCGTTTTCCGTAGGATGGATAAGAGGTGAAATAGGGTTGTTTCATATTTATAATAACATATCAGTATGTTAGGGATACTGATGTTATTACCTCATAATGAAACAACTAAAGAAGAGGTAGTAGAAGAAGAATGGAATTTGAGGAAAACGGTAGAAGGTATTACCTCTTTCTCGAAGTGCCTCCATTAAACTTTCTCTTAAGGCAGTAGAGATGGTCTTTTGATAAGACCAGTACCTCTATTATGTTTCTAAGGAAGTGGGAACGTAAAATGGGTAGGGGTTGTCTGAGATTGAGGGCTCAAATTGGTGCGAGGAATAGAGGGAGGAGGTGCCCTTTTATAAGGGAGGAGAGGGGCACCTTTGGAAAGTGTGGAAATATTATTTTATTATAAACTTCTCTTCGGTTTCAAAAGGTCCAAAAATCATTATTGATGAAGATAAGATGACTCATGGTCGAAATAAAATCATCCAATTATAATTGTACATGTTTTGGAGAATATTTTAATCATTATAATCTTATTTATTTAAATCATTTATTAATGAGGTAAATACATCATCATTATTGTGTCATAAATAATTTAATTTATTTGGTGTCTAAAAATTTGAAAAAATATATCATTATGTAGGAAATATTTTTAGATTTCGAATTAATATATATAGTCGAAAATATAATTTATATAAACCTTATATAAATTAATTACTAAAAGATTTTTGTTAATGTCAATTTTGTCTTTACATTAAATTAATTAATCCAAATTGTCATTGTCACTACCAAGTGGCTCAATGTGGTTCCAAAATCGACCCAAGGATTCCCATGGTCAGCCAATAGTCATCCAATAAGGTTAGGACAAGTGTCAAGGTAATTTTGAATTGTTATAATATTCTTTTAACCTTGAATTACCCTATTTACCTTTAACCGTAGTAAATAAAAAAATTACCGTAGTTACTATTCATAATATCAAAAAAACAAAATTAACCTATTAAAATAAATTTGACCCAATGATTCCCAATATTGAATCCATTTTTTATAATTAAAATAACATAATTTGCAGTAATTAATTTAAAATTAATCCCGTTGTTAAGAAAACGGGTTTTAAAAGTTAAAACATTGGCAAAGATTGAAATGTTTTTACCTATGAATTCAATGTAAAATTAATGCTAATTATAGACATTATATTAAATGTCAAAAATATATTATAATTATATACTTTAAAAACAATAAATATTATCATTTAACCATATAAGGTATTACGATTAAAAAAGTTTTTTTTAATTAAAATATAGCATGTTTTTACTATTTATTAAAATATGAAAGTTAACAGAATAATATGAAAAATTTATCCAAAGTAAATTATTATATACTGATACTAAAGGAGAATTTTATTTTATCATATTGAACTTATAAACTTTTCCAAAACAAGATTTAATGTTGGTGTGCCATTAAAAGGAGGTATAACTACATTTTTGGAAAAATACTTCTTTTATCCAAAAAACTGATTTTATTTCATACCTCATTCTAGAAAATATATAAGATGAAATAAAATTTTATAAAAATAAAAATTCAGTTAATACTATTCATAACGGCTTTTGTTATAAGATATCGTGGTTTAGTGAAACTCGGTATTGCGTACGCCGCAAGCTATCGAGGAAGGTCGTGGTTGTGTGTAAAGCTAGCCAAGATAGTGTTGTGTGTAGTGAAAGATTTTTCTGATGATTTATATAACATAAAAAAAATATTTCTCATAAAAGTATTGAGTGTTACAGTAAATACCTCTGCTGGAATTAGTAGGAGCATGGGGAGGATATCCATGCCTGTTCCCCCAGGTGACATTAGTATGAGGGTGGTACCTTTTCTAGTTTAGCTGAACATGGGTAGGACCTCTGTGCTGGGTGCTGGTTAAGTGATGATGGCCTTCACCCCTCTGGTTGCTAAGGTGAGGAGAACCTATGCCCACTGCTGAGAGGACACGGGGAGGTTCCCCATGTTGAAGAGTGACCAGATACGCAACATCACCTTACCGGTGATCTGTGGTGGAAGGAATGACTCCATATCAGGTGTAGTGGGAATGAGAGATTCTTCTATGGTGAGAATCAACACTATGGGGAAGACCATCATTTGGATTAAAGGTGGAATGGGGTGGCCCTCCATGTTGATCCTTGAAGTAGGGAAGGCTTGCACTCACCATTGTAATGGTACGGGGAGAACCTCCGTACTGGGTGGCATCGCTGCGGGTTAGGGTGCAGTGGCTAATTCCTATGCCAGTGACCAAGAGAATCGACCCAGCCTACCCGTGGGGAAGTTGGGGCCTCGATCATAGTTAGGCGTATAAGTTCCCCTACTCAGTGTGTACATGGAGCTGGTGATATGTGTCGGTAGTGGCTCTAGCCATAGTAGAGACTGATGTTGATGCCCCTTGGCAGGGATCCTCTTAGGATTGTAACCGACGCTGGAGTTGGGTCGAATAAACTAGAGCCAATGGTATAGGAACATGGACTACCAGCTCCTTGTCTAGTAAGACCAGGAGGCAGCGTTAATGTAGCCGAGTGGGAGCCCTCGCTGGGAGCCCCTGGAATGGGACTCTGACGGGGCCGGCCCAGACATCCCCTACCTTGTCGAAGTAGGGTAGGTAGTCATAGATGAATTCTGGGGAGAGGCTCCCTAACTAGTTGTATGTTGGGGTGGGGAGCAGTGGATCCTTACATGGCCCTCGGGGGAATTGTTGAAGATGAGGCGGGGACACCTCTAAATCAAGGAGGGCCATATCCCTCATAGGGATGATCCCCTCTGCCTCGTAATGGTGCATGATGTGATTGATTACCCTCCTTTGAATAACCTCAGACAGGGATATGGGGCGTGGGTGCCCCAATATTATGGGTGTAGAGGCCGTTGCGGAAGTTATGGGGCCGCGATGAACTCCCACCTTGGAACTTCCCCAACCCCTACGTTAGTGGGAAGGCGGTGATCATGTTCCATATACAACAACTTGATTCTTTGAGAGCAGGGAGACTAACTGTAATGCCCCGACCCAAGTTACCCAGAGTCAGTGCAATAATTTAATACATTTTCATGATTACACAGAATCAAATCTTGAAGGACTGATCAATTTAGTTGTCTTGGAAAATAGATTACATAAATGAATATTTCATTACACTATATAACATACAAAACAACATAAATAATCCTTTATGAACACCATTATTCCTTTAGATTAACCCTGCATATCAATCACAATAAACTTCTTGGAATCCTGGGAAAAATAAAACGTAGAAAAGGCGTGAGCTCAAATGCTCAGTAAGGATAACAATATAGCAGAAATTTTCATAAATAAGCATAAACATTTGATGAAATTTATAACTAAAAAAAGCCTTTTAAACTTGAACTTTAGCATAATATTGAAAAAATAAAATGAAATAATGCATTTTACTTATTCACATGGATATTCTACTAGTCAAATAATCACATGCAAAATCAGTAACTACTTTCATAATGATGTAATGAATAATGCCAGACTATCATAACCACATATCTAAGGCCCCGCGCTAAGACTACAAATAAGATTTTGTCAAGGCTTAGTGCCAAGACACTAGTTTTTCTCATGAGACCTACCGATTCATCGAGGAGCTATAGTGGGCTCCACCCGTCACTTACTAAGTCCAATGCTTTCCTCATATGAAAAGGTCTCAACATAACATAAAAATTCATATTAAAACTAGCATAAAAATGTCAAAACTTTACCCATAAACCATGAATGGTATAAAAATAACACATCCATAGTCAAACATATCACAAAACATTCACCACAATGTGGAATATTTTTATCATGATAAATCAACATCAAAACAAGTTTAAAATCCATTAAAGGTTTTTTACGTTGATGAAAAAGATTTGTAAAAATCTTTGAGGGAAATAACCCTTTTTCAAGAAAACATTTAAAAGTCACACAATTTTGAAAAGAATTCATTTTAATACATTTTTGAATCCATGTGTCCCATACCACATTGAATATTTTGAAAGGAATTAACATTTTAAAAACATTCATTCCCATATAAATAATTCCTTAAAAACCATTTCGAAGAGATGGACATTAATGAGAAAGAATTAGAAGAATAAATATTTAAAACATTTGATATGATGTTTAAGTAAAAAGTACCTTAAAATAATCCCTTTGAAAACTCTTTCATAAAACATGTACATGGATTATAAAAATGTCCTAGTAGATACTTACTTAAAAACAACCTCGGATAATAAAGAGATTTTGAAATTAACCCTTACCAATTTGTTAACTTACGAAACATACTCCTCATGAAATAGGTATCATACAATGAATATGTAAATACACATAATTTAAAGTGTATTACCCAAATAATACAATTATGGGCAGTAAATACACCACACAAAAGGTAATAGTGGCGATATGGAATGAATCTCACAGGAATAAAGAGTGAGATGAAAACCACTTACCTCGTTGTAATCAATCAATTTGTATGAAAAATAGTCAATAACCACCAAATGAATCACATAATATCATGAATATAAAGAAAATCATTATAATATATATATCACATGGCAGTAAAAAATACCCCACATGAAATTAATAAGTGGTGAATAATAGAAATCTCACGGAATTAAAAGTGAGATAAGAAAACCCTTAGCTTGCACTTTCCATTAGTAGAGGGTACTTTTAACCTCGTATATGAATACCATAGTAAGTTATTAAATTATACCTGAACCATATTAATATTTATGATATCATACATTACTCATTTATGACTTTATACTACCCATTTAATAATAATTTCCATGTTAAATTAACATTTTGGGTAATAATCGCTTTCTTTATCATACGTTTTTTTAACTTGTTACTCTTGATTGTATCACTTAGATCATCATTTAAATACATCCTGAATATAAAAAACGAATTTAAATATCATATATATTTAGAATATAATTATGTATAATAGATATATATATATGAAATGGAAAACACTGTTTATGGAGATGGTAGTCCGTACGTATGCATAAATGCCGTTTCCATTTTCATAACGTGTTGAACAGAAATAAGTGAATAAAATATATGTAATTGCATTTATATATATAAATTTATATATCTCCAGTATCATTATTATTTCATATATTAAAAACATATTTGTAATATATATATATTTATATTCGTCGACGAATGCTGAATGTGGAAATGAATATCATCGCGTTGTGGAGACGGTAACCTATATGTACGCACAAGCGACAATATCATTTCATTAAAGGTGTGGAATTGGATGGTATATTAATTTTATAGAGACATTATCATGTTATTTTCTTTTTTTATATACATATTACTCATCAGTATATCCATCCAAATAATATAGTGTTGAATAAAAAATTACACCACGGCGTGGAGACGGTAAGCCGTACGTATGCACACATGGTGAGATTTTCATTCATAAGATTGATAGAATAATGAATATAATTGTGAAATATTTATAATAACATTAAATTATATATAATATACTGGAGTTATTATTTTAGAATGGAAATAACAAATAAAGGGGAAGTGGAGGAAGAAAGGAACTTGAAAGAGGGTGGTGAAAACATTACCTCTTCTTCGGGTTCTTTCTTTTGATTTGATCAAAAGGGCTCTATAAGATGGATTTATGATCATACTAAGGATTATAGGATGAATTGATTTATGTTGAGAGAATATTTGGGTAGGGGTTGGCTGAGACAAATGGCTTTTAATGTATGAATATCAGAGAAGGGGGAGTTCCCTTTTATAAGAGGGGTAAGGGGAACTTTACGAAAAACATAAAATATTATTTTATAATAAATTAATATTCGGTTTATAATGTCTCCAAAGTGACATATTTAATGACTAAGGAGGGGATGGGTCGAAAAAATTTCAACTAATAGATTTTAGACAGTTTTGTGTCACTATATTAACCCTATCATTTATATTTAACTCTTAGTTAAATAGTTTGACATTTACCTTGTCTCTTTGTATTTTTTTATTATATGGTTAATAAACATACTATATAATTTGAATATAACCATAAGTGGTTAATTAATGATAAAAATATTATTATATATGTCTTTTTTCTGAAACTTAGATTTTTAGGAATATAATATTAATTAAAAATATTATATTTGTTTTAAAAACTCTTTTATGTCAATTTTGACACTATTTGGTATTTTGTTTTTTCTAAATTCATAAAAAAAATTATTACTTAGAAACAAATTCATCTAACAAACCCTAATATGTTATATTAACTTATTTTATTAGTGGAATTCATATAAAGTATCAAACTAAATTTATTTTGATATTTATAATATCAATTATTTTAATATTTCATTAATTAGGTAATTACAACATCACCATTCTGTCATAAATAAAATAAATTATTTAATGTCTAAAAATTATAAATAAATTATCATTATGTTGGAAAAAATATTTTTAGATTTATAATGAATATTTATAATCAAATAAATCTTATGTATAATCCTATTTTAAAATTGTTTTAGTTATTTAACTTTGAGTTTATCTCTTTTAACTCTTCTTTGAATTAAATAATTATAAATGACCTATTCTAATCCAAGTCGACCAAAGAGGTTCATATTTGATTCCTAAGGTTTTTTGGGTCTAATTATACATATGAAATAGAATTAGGACATGTGTTATGGTAATAATAATATCATTTTTACCATTAATTACACTATTTACTTTTAACTGTGGTAAATAAAAGTTAGAAGTTACTATTCAACCAAAATTATTTTTATTTCATTGAACCACATTTCTCTACTTTATATTAACCGTGTCTCTTGAATTTTCTAAATTCCACTCACAGAAGTGGTAAAATTTTGTTTTATGTGAATTTTAAAATTCTCCTAGGAGATAGGTGAAAGACGGTGAAAAGATCAATAAAAATTTTATATGTCTAAATTAATTATAAACTGACTCTAATGAATTACATTGAAATTATATAGGTATTATTTATCTATTTTTACCTAAAATAAATATAAATTAAATAAAAAATTATTTAAATAAAAATTCAGTTTTAGACTATAATTCAGTGTTTTTCATTATTCATCAAAAATTGAATGTTTTTAGAGAAATACCAGAATTTCACCCTAGGATAATTTCGATATTCCAAATCCAAAAATGAAGTATATTTAAAAAGATAAAATTTATATAATTTCAAAACGTGGGTATTACTATTGATAACGAGTAGTTTGATTGGTTTGGGTGTGTTAGAACTCAACGTTGCGTACAACACACGCTATTATATTATTCAAAGAGAAGCGTACATTAGAAGCTTGGGGTGTTACATTATCCCCACCATCAATAAATTGCATCCTCGCAATTTGAAATTTTTTTTCAAAAATAAATGGTTAAAATAGAAAATACCTTTGGGAAAACCCACATCGGAAATTAGGTTAATAAAATTTAGTCTTAATAAGTGGAAAAGATAAATGAAAGCGTCACCACTAAATTATGATCTCAATTAGGAGAAAATTGGTGGAAATTAGAGACATATAATTTGAGGAAAAACATAAATATTTATAGGTAGTTATTGAGGTCATCAATCACAAACAAGTGTAAAATTGAGGGCCTTAAATTTATCAATCTACGATGATTTAAAATACCATTGGTTCAACAAAACATATGGTGTTAGGATAACTAATTTTTGGAATTAAGATCCCTTCACAAATGTATAAGAATTAAATTCTTCATAGAATAAGAGAAGAAGTAAAATATATACTTGACAAGTAGAGTCCCATTCATTAACTAATTTCTACCACAAACTAATCATTCACTCTAGAAGATAATAGAACTTAAAAATAATATTCTATTTATCATATTTGTATAGGGTTCCAAAAAATTGCATTTATAATTCATCTACCTTAATTTTTAAAAAAGATAAATTATTCAATCCAGGACATCATGTGGGCTGGTGGTAGGTGATACACCCTTGTCGCCCTTCGGATGCGGGTTCAAGTATCATGGCCTTGCAGGACGCGACGGCTTGCCACCCGACCTCTGGGTTTTCCTTTTATGGAAATCGAAAAAAAATCTCAAACTAGAATTATCCAAAATACTTCTGTCCAAACTCACAGTCCAAAATTTATAAGGATGGAAAACACAATGAAGATCCTTTTTTCCGCTTAAAAACATGTGAACACCTACATCATGTATTCATTTAAAACACGTCTAGATCCTAAATTACCATAAAACCTTATTGATTACATTCATGATCCCTCATTCATTATAGAATGCTGGATATAATCCTTATATCCATAAATGTTGTAAACTCCAACGATGACAAATCATTAATCCATTTCAAGGTAGTCATGAATATCCAATATAATTATTCAAATCAACCATCTCTTATTCCAAAATCACTACCTCATTATCAAGACCATATTAAGGATTACCATTACTTCAACCATGTATTTTACCAAAAGTGTAGCACACTATTAACTTACTTTTCTTATAACAATATAATCCCAAATTCTCAATAAAATAGCACTTCAATATAATCCTTATTTATCTTTATAATTCATATAATTAGTATATTGTTGATAAAACACTCAAATGACACAATTCTCTAATAACAAAATAAGAACTCTAATCATTCCTCCTCATCTTTGGTAGTATCATAACTTGATTATTATCCAATAGCATCATTTGGGTCATACTTTGATGATTTGGAAATTGGTTCGCGTAGTGTCCCAACTCCTTGCAGATGAAGCATTGTAAATTTCAATCCTTTTTCTTCCCCTTGCAGTCACGTAGGGGTGAGTATAACAATACTCAATATGACAAACTAAAACCACAAAGAAATACTAAAATGAAATATGAAGTTAGAATTACAGAGTATATGTAAACAACAGATATAATTTGAATATCCAGATATAATCAATCCAAGACACATAGTCTATTGGTAAGTAAAAACTTCCACATACCCATACTTGGGATTCAGTTCAATGATTACAATAAGCAATCATTAAGCATAAAAAACTCTCGATAATGATATCATAGATATATTCTAGCCAAGAATTATATTTCTTCATTAACCATCGTGAGCGAGATACACTGAAATATCTGATGAGAGATATGATACATTATATAAGGATTACAACCAGGGCTATGGGGTGATACCAACAACTCCATCTGGATCAACCCACTATGTAAGGGATCGACCCTCAATTAGTTTTTTCACACCGATACTAAATACTACATCATGGGAATGAATGTGTAATAAAAGAACTTCTTTGTGCCTCTATGTGGATTCCAAAAAACTCTATCCTAGAATCTCTACTGAAGGTATCACACTCTTATGAGTAGGAAACAGCACCCACAATCTTTCGTGAAAATGATCAAGGGATTGGACTCTATCAATAAAATCACAAGATAAAATCGAAAAGAGAGTCAAAGCACGTACAAAAGGGCAACACAACATGTAGTAGGGTCACACGCAATGTCCCTTGACCCTAATTGTTGGCCACGTACAATAACTCATGTCAATAGAACATTTCATGTAGGAAAAGAGTACATGGAATGAAGAAAGGGTCACACATCGTGTCATTATATCTGGTGTAAACCCAAGTACATTTTCCATGTGGAAGTACGTGGCTCCAACCAGTGTACTAGTAAACGAGGTTATCAGCATAATTGGTTCAACAAATCTATGTGGGGGAGTACAAGTCATATTGGAAACATGTGTAATTTACCTTGTGTCTATGTATCTCCAGAGTTACACACCAAGTATCAAGGAAGGTCCCATATTCCATGCTACAGGGGTCATATGTAGTGTGACATGTGAATTCCTCCCAAAACCCAAGTTTCCAGTCGGTGGGTGCCACATGTTCTATAGATCGGCCAACACGCGTTGTTCATAAAAAATTTCCAGAACTACCATTCTTCCTCTATGCAACTCGTCTGATCTTGTGGTGTTTGATCAAATCATATGTTTACCTCAAAACAAGATATACATGGTCATATTGACAATGCACCACGTAATTGATGGGGTTCATGCGTTCAATCAGCACCGAAGATTGATTTCTATCACCTGTATGAAAATCCCTAGATGAAAATTATATCCTGAATTGTTTTGATTTTCCATCACCATTATCGTCACACCTCATCTAAGTCATCACGAGGTTCTATATTCAATTTTGGATCATTGCACCAAGATTCGATGGCCCAATGATTGTTTGTTCATAAACCACAATGAACATGAAGAACATTTGTGGAGAAAAACAAAATGAAAACCCTAGGGAATGAACCTTGGTCATTGTTCTTACTAGTCATGATCCATTATATAAGAGTGATCATGAAAAAAATAAATTCTCAATAATAAAAACCCACAATCATTTCCCATATCGAATTATTGAACTAACTGCGAATCAACTTATTTGGTTGTTGGTCCGCATTCATGATTGATTAAATGAATAAGAAAAGTGAAATTAAAATAACAACATACTACCTTAGGGTGGGATCATTCACTGAAGAGGATCTATAATCATGTCACCACCATTGTTGAGATTCATGAAAAACAGTGATTTTCAACCTTATATCAAAGCTCCATTATTGTTTTCCATTAACAGTGTTCTCCATGTTTCTCTCCACATCATCCAGAGAATTCCAGGGTTATCAACCTAACACTAGATCCATTCTTAAAAAGTGAATTTTTAATAAATCTCTTTGTATTGATATGAAAAAATATAATAAAGAAAAATTCAAATCTTATTTTCTTTAATAAAATTCCAAAAACTTCTTTTAACAAATTACCCACACCGGCAGAAGTTATGTAATGCCTAGGGTAAATTTTCTACTCTGAATGCAATAGTGTCCCCAAATTTATGATCTGAGCACCTATTTAGAAGTTGTTATGCTTTTCAATAATACTGTGTACACATGATATTTAATATTTTAATATTAATCAATCATTTATTTGTGTAAGAGCAGGCCATATAATCACACACATTCTCAAGGCCTGTTCTTTAATTAATTATATATTATTTTTAAAAACAATATATGAAAAAATTCGGGACATTAAAATTAGTTTCAAAATAATCTAACTAAAATTTTGGGCCCTTAAATAAAAGGAAAAGAAAATAATTTTCTTGTACTATATAATCATGAAAGAACATTAAAAAATAAATCAATACAAACTTTTAATAATGGTTTATGACAATATAAATTTTAAAACTATTAAATAAATACAGGTATTTTATTTATGAATTGATTGTATGAATATATGACATGGGAGGAAAAAATTAATTTATAATTAATCAAATATTTCCAAAATTAAACCTCATTCCAAAAGAATGTTGATTCATTAATTAATATTGGCCAACAGAAGTGGATTGGGATTATTTTTGTACCAATAATTTAAAACTTTTAATTTTTTTGGAAATGTTTCTTCAAAGAAATAAAAAATAATCACTATGGTACCTAGATAGTGGTTGTTCAAGACAATTGTATTGGGACTTATTCAAATTCAATCAAATCGATAAACTAAAAGGTGGTCCTAACATATTTAGTGATAACTATAATGTTATGATATTCAGTGATGGTAACATCAATTTTTAAAAAACAACCCTTATTAAAAATATTTTATTTTTTAACGGATTGAAATTGTTTTTCTAAAAACTTGTCGATTATGATATAGTTCTTTTGAAATATCCTTCAGGATTTATTATTTAGATGTTTTTTTCTCCAAAGTAAATATTTTATTTACTATATATCATTTTTAAAATTCCTATACAATCCTTTTAAAATATCTCAATAGCTAAAAAGTTAAATGAATTAGTGAAGATATTTGTAAGTCATGGATTTGGCCTAAACTTCGTGGTAATTGTTGAGGGAGATATAACTTAAAGACATTTTTTATAGTAAATTTTTTTAAGGCTTATAACATATTGCTGGAAAAATATTTTTTTTTCATACATTGGATATATATTATTTTATATGTGATGGAAAATCAAACTATTCACCCATGTTGGTATTCTGAAAATAAAATTTGTCTATATTTATCTGAAACTTAATTGGAATTAATGAATTCATTAGTAGATGATTATTTTTATTCATTAATTTATTCACATGAATAAATGAAATGATAATGAATGAAAATCCTTTATACATTATATAAACTACAACCATCTGATGGAAGTGATGGTGTGGATTCACAATAATATTCGTGTCCAATACTGCCTAACCCTTCTCTCTATTTAATATTTATCCTTTCTCTATGTGGTACTCTATTTCCTTGATGTAACCATGAATACGATCTAAATATTAGATGATATTGATTTTCCAAAAGATACACCAATGAGGATTGGTGATTTTTTTAATTAGTGGTTTTATGAATCCAAGGCGAATGAGTTTATAGTTGATTAAATAAATTCTCAAGGTAAGGAACAACATTATATTATTTATTATTTAAGTATTTTTATGTATTTCAATTTTATTTTTCCTGACGATCCTCAGAAATGTGTTTTAATTAATTATTCTTTTTATAAAAAATTTTATTAGTCTCAAACATAATTCTATAATGGAAAATTTTATTGGAATCTACTAATTAGACTAGTTATTAATAAAGGATGTAAATAAATATTGGTGATCCAAGAAATTTTCAGATGAAACATTCTATGTGTTACAAAAATTACTTCCTTAGTATCCAATGACTGAAATTATTGAACATGTGAATTTATATTCCTATGGATGCTTTTAGGTATTTATTCAATATTGGAAATTCATTAGAATAAAAAAGTATTGTCATAGTTAGTGAATTGATATGATTTTAATATATGTAGGTTTTCATTAAATATGATTGAATTCATTAAAAATTAACCTGATATTCCCTTTGTGTCGGGAATAGATGATATGTGAATGTGATATACAGATTCCAGTTTTGTATAGACAATAAAAGAGAGTAAAAGATAAAAATTGATGGACAAAAATATTATTGACAGGTTCTATAATTTTTATTTAATAATACAATAATGGCCATTGAAGAATATGGTTTCTAGTATTGAGGAAAAATAATTCCATATGATGATATTACATGAAATTGTTGTATGAATTTTTGAAAATATTTTTAATTTCCATGTAATGTAACGATTTTATAAAAATAAATAATTTTTTTTAAAGTAATTTTATAGTGAATGTATTTTTTAATATGTTTTTTAAATATAAAGGAGTTAAAAACTATTGAACTTATTGATTAATAATGTGGTTTAAATTCATGATATGTATTAAATAGTTTCTACATAAAATATCCAAATGTAATGCATTTAATAAAGCAAAAATTAATCTATATAAATGATATATATCTACATCCCATTTCCATTCTATTAAATAAAAAAGAGATGTTAAAAAGAAACAAGATATGATTAAATGTACACACATATTTTATGATTCATTTGTTAATATAACCTAATTTTTGAAGAATAATTTGATATGTTTCTATCAAAATGGTAGTTAAAATATGTGGGAATTATTTTCCCCACCTATAAGTGGGAACATTTATGAGAATATTATTTTCAAATAAAATTTTTCCAAACACATTGAATACAATATATGATAAAAGATTATTAATTAAATGTTTATACTACAAGGAAATGATATTTATTTTTTTGATAAATATAGTTAATTCTTATAAATTTATTCTAAAAGGAATAAAGTGGCAAATAGTATTGTGAAAGAGTGATTGAACTTAGAGAGGATTAAAATTTACAAATAATGGATAACATCAATAATATATTAAATTATTTTCCACTAAATATCATAAAATTTCCATGATATTTGATGTTAATGAAATATATGGATTATTACATTTAGTTACCATTTATAAAGTTTATGTCACTATTATATTAATTTATGATTAAAGATTTATTCACTTGATATTCAAAAAGAGTTTAGGAAATGTGATGATTATAAAAAATTTAAAGAGTTACATTTACTTAACATAAAAATTAGTGACACTATTTCTTGAATTATTGTATGAATCAATATGAAAATTTAATTATAATTTATATCCTAAACTAATTTAGTGTATGGTAGTAAAAAATTTAAGGTGTTACGTTAATGACCATAATAAAGTGGTTTTCACTTTTTCTATAATGTTTTTAGAGAACTGGTTAACAATAATGTAAGTATTTTGATGGTTTCAATTAATAATTTTGATGAAATATGATTCCAATTATGAGTATGAAAAACATAGAAAACGTTTTATGTAGATAATAAATGTGGAAATTGTAAATTTTCATTTTCTGAAGTTATTGAGTTCGAATATGTTTAACATGTAAAATAGTGAATAATATATTTCATGAATATCACAATTATTCATGGAAATAATATTTATAGATTTTCCCACTAAACAGTTAGTGTGAGTGTTTTATCATATCTTCACATAGATATTTGAATGTTATTATATATTATACAATTTGTTAATAAAATTATGGAAATTTTTGAAAACATAAGACTAACTCTGGAGGATTTCATATATGATAAGTTAAACTAGTGAATATGATGGATCTGTTAAATATTATTAATTTATTTCTGAATAATAAAATGTATCATATTAATGGAAACCTCTATATTATCATATTTTTATGTTTTTTAGACACACACACACACACAGATATATATATATATATACATTTCATGAAATTCACTGATAGTTGATCTCTTAAAGTATGATTATGAGTTTCTCCATTTCTATTGTTCATCATTGTGTATTATATGATATAATTAATGTGTATAGTCAGGATGAGTTGGATTATTGTATAATGATACTAAATATTATAATGAGGTACAATATAAATAATAATATTCTATGTGTGTTCTTGAGGGTCCACCAAGTATACCCCATAGAGTGTCATATAGATTTATTGTATACTATAGTTGCAAGGATCATATTGGATTATATATTACCTATGGTTTGAAAGACAACTAGCATGAGAACAATCATACATTGATATCACAAGTATGAAATTATATATATTGAAATATCTAATATGTGGGTGGTTGGATATGTTTTTGAACATGTCATCGATTGGAGGTCAACCAAGATGAGATTTTTTCCTCTCACATGGAGAGTATGAAATCAAGGTACTAAATAGTGATAGAAAATTTGGGTGTGTTTCTTCACCTTGATATAATTTTTATATTAACATATGTTACATGTGATGTGAAAATCTGTACGGATGAATGACATGTAATTTATTCTTTGATTAGTTTATTCAATACTCAGATAATCTAGAGAAAATGAGTTTTTCCTATGGGATTGACACACTCCATGTACCACATCCACTAGATGCCCTGAAAAAATGAAATATATGAAAATGAATGCTTATATATGATACATACTGGTTGACATAGGTACATTGAAAAATGTAGTTGATAGAGATCATAATAAATCCCATTATTGCTTCATTTTAATTAATTATTTTCTATATGCCTCATTCTTCTTACACATATTTATCATGTGATTTATAATGGATTCCAATTCTATAAAGACCCTTGGAAACACATTGTGGGTGAATGTGTGCAGGGAAAGTTCAACTCATAGATCGACTCTAAAATAGATTGTTGTTAATCCAAAATAGGTTTATTTGGGTGTTTTGTATATATTTTGTTACATCTCATATTTGGTGAAATTAATGATATCATTCATAATGTGTTTGGGAAGATACCAAAAATGTGTCTTGGATATGGTTTCATAGTTTTTTTTTCATATAATAAAATATAATTTGAAATGGGACAATGTATGCTATGATTTAGTGTATGTTGTATCTTTATGAAGATATGCAATAAATCCATACTAAAATATTAGATATATTACGGCCATATATCATATTTCATAAAAATTGTGATTTGTATTAATTGGTTATTTACTATTTTGTGTGTGTTGGGAACTTGTATCA
Source organism: Viscum album (assembly GCA_963277665.1). Taxonomy (NCBI): domain Eukaryota; kingdom Viridiplantae; phylum Streptophyta; class Magnoliopsida; order Santalales; family Viscaceae; genus Viscum; species Viscum album. The sequence continues at coordinate 1,023,732,889 of OY728147.1, read as the reverse complement.
TTCACCCATGTAATCTATCATTAAAGGAATTAATTTTATATTCAAGTGAATCACATAGGGAGTAGATTTATTCAAGAACAAACCATTGTATTTTTATAAGAATTTATTTCCTTTAATAAAATATTGGATAATAAATAATCCAACTTTATTAACTATATAAATAGTTTCCATGTGATTGATGTGAAGCTATGTATTCCAATCCTTTGTTTTGGATGATACTTCCTGACAGATTTTGCTCATTCTTCTTCTTCAATTGTATATGAGGTACTATAACACCATGAAAAAATGGTGACTCCCATTCCATTGTTGGATGATTCTTATCGGCATATGAATACACAACATAGGTAGGATGCTTTTTCCACTTAGTGATATTAATCAAACCAGTGTAATGAATATTGAGGATTATACAACTGCTCTTAGGTGTAATGTACATTCATTTACAATATTTCTACATCTCAATATTTTTATAAAGTTTCATATTACGTTTTATGATGATCCTAAATAAAGGGGTTTTAATTTTGTATGTATTTATAACATTTTTTAATAGAATCTTAAAAGAAACATCAATTTTAGTATGTAATTACTTTAAATATCTAATCGTTATGAAATAATAAAAAATATACCCAAACTATATTTCAGTACCATCTTTCTTTGTTATGCAATCTAAAATGTAATGAAACAAAAATATTATTTTAATAAAAATATGATTTATTCTCATATTACTCTCAAATGAATCCTTAAGGATTTATTTGGACCATCTATAATCAATCATCTATGAGTTAAATCCTATATATTTTTTATTGTTTATGATATTACATGATTCCGATCAGACTACTTCATATATCATAAAAGTAAATATTTTACAGCCTTCATAATATTTTCAAAAAAAAAGATGAAAAAATGGTTTTAAAATTATTTTCAATCAAATTTATCAATATAGAGCGTTTAATAATAAATGGTTTCATGATTTAAGTTCTTTTAATGGATATAACCATTTAATTAATACTCATCAAACACATACAAAAACTGGCATAGATGATATGAGAAGTCAAACTATTCATGAAATCTCCCAAACAATTTTAAACTCAATTGTTTTAATAAAATATTTATATGTATAGTTCACAACTATAACATTGTTTATCATATACATATTTTCATAAAAATTTTATAAAAAAAATCAAAAACTTGGAAAAATAAAAAACCTATTGTGCTATTTTATATGTTTTTGGTTGAAAATGTTTCATTCCAAACACCAATGAAAATTGAAGAATTTTTCATTAAGAATCATATAAAGTTATCTTTCATGTGTGATCCAAAGCCTGAAAGGAATATAAATCCATTTTAAAATAGAATTTAATTTTTGAAAAACCAATAAATGTTGATTTTAATGGATTTTTTCCAAACTATATTAATAAAATTATTTTTAATGATTATTTATATAAATTATCCTTTTAAATATATTTTTTTTGTGGAATAATAATCCCATTTATATTTCTTAACATACATTTTTTGAAAATATAAATACTATACCATTTAAAAAGTCGTTGATGATTTATATGTAGGGACTTATTTTAGATGATCATTCTAAAATGATGATGAATATATTTCAATTGTATCAACCATAAAACTCCATGACCTTCATGATGTTAAGATAATTGAAAATATGATTCTATCCAAGAAATGGGAACTAAACGAATTCAATGAAAATGATTTATATAATGTCATGGAAAGAAATAATGATCATCCCATCATTTCTTCATAACTATTTTTAAGAAGTTGTTAGATGATATTAGTAATGTCACTACGAATAATTATTGTTTACTGGATAAGGGATATAACAAATAAAAATAAATTGACTTTGGGGAAACCATTTCACATATTTTATTGTTAAGACATATTATAATTGTTTTACAATTTCCCGCTCAGATCAATTTCACACCCATTGAAATGAATATAAAGAGAAACTTAATTTATGGATTTATTAATTAAAATGATTATATGGAATCCCCACACAGTTTAGAAAAACATATTTCTTTTAAAAAAATTAAAATTATCTATATATCTTTATAGTTTAAAATTAAATCATCAATGTTAATTTGATATTATTTGTAATTTTATTTAATCAAATTTTTTTAAAATGGGTGAATAGAATACACCCATTTTTTAAAAAACATCCCAATTTTTTTACTTATAAAACATTTAAATAATTATTTGATTTTCTACTCAACCAATGAATCTATACATTTTCAATTTTCAAATTTAATGTAAATGGAATTTGAAATGAACTTTTTGGTTGATCTTAAATACATTACTAGTTTCCAAAATTATCATTGAAATGATATTTTTTTTTGTAAAAAAGAAAAATAAAATAATGAATTCATAATGAAATTTATATTAGGTCATGCTAAAAAAATGAATACACCTATTTATATAAATTATAATATAACATTATATGAATTGAGTAAGCTGATTAAAAACAAAATTTATAGATGTATGATAGGTAGTATACATTATCTTACTACCACCCAACTTGAAATCATGTTTAGTGTTTACCTTTATGCACATTTTCAATAAATTAAAAAGGAATATCATATCAAATATGTAAATCTATTTTTTTAATATATAAAAGGATGTAAAAATTATTGGTTTTAATCATAGTTTAACTTCTTTTAAATTAACTGGTTCTCATGATACTGATTGTTTATAAATCTAACTATATAAGAGAATAAAATCCTATACTTCCCACATAAATGTATGATTACTCATATCATGGAGTAGTAAGAAGTAGAACTATGTTTCCATTTCTATAGCCAAAGTAGAATACATGGATCCTTGGAGATGTTATTCTACACTAGCATAGATAAACCACATTAGTTAATAATTTATGATTAGGTGTAGAAATATACTTCATATGTTAAATAATAATTGTGATATTAATATTTCTAAAAATCACATATAACACTCTTTTACCAAGAACATTGACCTTAGGTACTATTAAATAAGATATTTCTCTTAAAAAGGTTATATCACACTGGAATTTGTAAGTATGTGTTAACATCTGACTAATAATTTCATTAAAACTCATGATATTGATTCATTTTATATTATTACTGATGTGTTTAAAATTATTTTCTTTATATTTTCTATATGTTATTTTTTGAAAACATGATAAAATTTCAAAATATCATGTTAAAATACTGTATTTTTCTTTTATGTATGACCTAATAGATATGATCTCATTTTCATCATTGTTCTATAATTTTAGTGGGGAATTATCTCTTTAGTATTTAAATTTTTCTTATGGGAGAATTTTTTTTTCAAATAACATTTTATTTTTTTAAGAAAAATTATTATTTTCAATCATTATAGTTATTCCTTCAAAAACAAGTACAATTTAATTTTTTTTTGTATTTTATTGAAAATATTTTTATTAATTTAAATCTATTTTAAAAAATATTTTCAAAATATATTTAATTAATTTTTGGTTAGATATATATATTTTTTAAAAAAATTCCATTTTTCTCTCTTCAAGGAATATTGAATATGTGTAATTTTTTGTATACATAATTTTTTCTCTATCCAAATATTCATGAGAGGTATTTGGCAGGTTGAAAGTGAAAGAATGATTTGAAAGTTTGTTTTATCATTCAGTAAAACATTTATATGACATTCAATGGAGGTAAACTAAATCAAAAAAAAATTTATTCTTAGAGAGTTTATATACAATATAATTTTTTTGTTTCTTCATCTCTCTCTATTATATTCCTTGTCTTATTTATTTTTCTTTAATTTCACTATTTTATTTTCCTTTTTTACTCTCTTATAAATATATCATCTTTCTCTTTCAAAATGTCTTAAATCACACCTATCTAACTATTTCTATCCCACTAAAAGATATTATTAAAATTAATATATATTTTATAATTATATTTGTATTTTAAAAAAACACATCCCCTTTGAAATTATATTTTCTAATATATTTCAAAACCCTCTTGGATTTTTCGAATAATTATATCCCTCTTATTTTATTTGGTTTTTTATTATCGCAATATTGGACAAGGATTATAAAATTTCTATTTATATAAAATATATAGTTTTATCATTCATTGGTTTTATCCTCTTAGAACATTAAAAGAGATAATTTATTGAGATAAGTTATTGACTAATTGGTTTTTATGGGGTTTTTCTTAATTCTCATTCTTAAAAATCATGAGGAATGTTTTACTCATGAACTAATCATGGTGTAATTTTATAATTATTAATAATATTTTCTATAAATTATATTTATAACTTGAGTACAATACTATATCTATTACTCATGATTTAGATTCAATTTACATTTTTATGATAACATTTTTATCATAAAAAAGAAGATATTAATGTACCACATTGTGACATGATGTTTTCAAAATCAAAGACACATTACTGCATATCTAATTTTTTCATTTTAGTGAATTTTAGTCTCAATAATTTTATATTAAACAATTTAATTTATTGTAATGTTTTAGATCCTAACATAAATTTAAATGTTTATTTTTTTCATTATGTAATAGGTATATCTTTTTCAATGTTTCATGATTTAGGAATTTAGTTTAAAAATCATTAGAAATAAGTAGATAGATGAATGGGTGCCCATGATGGAATAAATTGTTTTACTAGATTCAATGGATCACCAATTCAAGGTATCGACTAGCTAGTTTTAGAGTATAAACCAACTGAATAAATGTATGAAGAATATCTAAATATACAAAATACCCATCAATTAGTTTGAGGAGGGCCACATTCCATCCATTTCGGAAGGATGAAGAATGATCAACACCCTCACTATCATCAGTTGGGTGATGGAGGATCACCAAAAACACTATGGGGGTGTTTCATGATGTAGTAAATTCAATGTAGTCCATATGATACATGGGGGGGGGGGGTCTTTGGTATCCAAATATGTTGTGGAAGTATGTTCGATATTGAATTCAATGATGATCAAAATTATTGGCATGTGGTCTTCTTTTATTCATTGATCCCTTGAAATTTTCAAAATATTTCTGCAGATTTTGGCTCTGACGAAAGGATGTCATTAGAGTCTTGGAAGAAATATTGGTTACCATTAATTCCCTTTTAATCCACGATTCATGTTTGGAATTCCAATGTAACAATTCAATTAGTTTCAATCTAACCTAATAGTGATATAATCTAATTATCCTTCAATCTCAAATGATATTATGTTATATCATCACTCAATTTCTTATACCATTTTATAAAAATACTTGCATGATTTTATTGAGAGTATTTGTATTGTTATATAAAAATCTAACTTCTCCATTCTCATAACCCTCCCCAATAGGTTGTCACGTCTTCTAGATTGTGGAACGAGTTCCTTATATTTCATCAAATCTCTATATGGTAATCCCAAAACATAATTGTGATAGATATGTTTATTGATCAGTAACATGATAAATGGGATAATTACATAGACGTCCCCAATTGAGTGGTCAAGATATAAGAGGATAAAATTGGGTTATTTAAAAACTCCTTAGGAATGATTATTTATTGTATCATTTTTTTACATATTTCTATCATTCATCATCATTATGTACATACTAATAAATTTGATAATATTTTTTCCTTTGTTCATACTCTCTAAATCTTCATTGATATTTTCATTATAATAGTTTTTAGAATTATCAATTATCAATTCATAAATTTTATCCCTTAATCAGTCAATCATTTTAATATCACTTATATTTAAATTTTTCTTTGTCGTTCTTATTTTCAATAATTATTTAACAAACCATTAACCCATTTATTTCAATTTAATCCAACAATCATTTAAATTGTGATGGATAAAGAAAAATAAACTGTAGTGAAATAATTTCTTCATGAAATTCATCTAAAAAATATGCATTTATCATGAAGTGAATAGTAGAATCATCTTCCATGGTTTTGGAATAGTGATTTATAGAATGGGTTTGTATTTTAATATACACATTATATAGTTATTTTTTGATAGTTATGTATGGGTTGAGACCATGTAATTTAGCTTCTACTTCTCCCATGTTATCATTGGCTTGTAGATTAATTGGGAATTGATTATATGGCGTTCCCCATTGAATGCATCCCTATGAATGTGAAATGAGTTTTAAAGGGCCTGAAAAGTGATCATAGTGGAATATAGCCATTTTAGAACTAATATAATATTTTATAAAGGTCATTTAATTTGGGATGGTTAATTTTTGGTTACTACTGTGGGTTTCAAACCCTTTATATAAGAAATATGGTTATACCATTAGAACTTGGGTGTGGTTCTGGGTTACATCAATTTGTGTAAAATAAGGGTTTGTATATATTTAGATGATATGAAATTATCATTTGAGGATAATTTAAGAATTTTTCATATCATAAATGTTTGAGTGCTTTAATGTTGATCAAGATTTAAAATTAATTGATACCAATTTATGGATTAATTTCATTGTATTTTCGGATACTATACATGTTCTCTAAGAATACTTAGGTTAGTTGAATGATACATGATTGAGGTATAAATAACCCTTTATCTTGGTATTTGAAACAATAATGTGGTAATAATGGATAATTTGGGTTGTTATGTAGTATATTTTCATAATATAAATTGGGCTTGTAAATATAACTATGGGGGTTGAGTAGTTATTTGGTGACCCATCAATTTATGTTATTTTTTATAAATATTGATATATTTTATGTATTATTTATGATTCAGGGAATATTTATTGATATATGATTTTATTTTTTTTAGTGATAAAAGTTTACAATTATTTTTAGAATAAAAGGTCTCCAGTATTTAAAAATATAAAATATTGTATGAAATATTTCAGTAAATTAGGGTATAAATATTTCAGAGTATTATGTTTTTTATATATAAAATAAGAATCTTGTAACACTATATCATTGATACCCTAGAGCTAGAGAATATTTTAATACATCAGTACAAATACAATGATTAGAGGATATAATATTTTAGTATCCTAAATAATCTAAATACATAATAAAACATTACATTTAATAAAAAAATGAAGATTAATAATACGAAATTGTAAAATAATTTTTTATTTCTACATGAAATTTTAATAGTTAGATTTTTTAATCATCGTTATTTTATATGGAAACAGAAAAATGTAACATATTTTTACTATTTTTATGAATTCCTAAAATCCTATTTGAAAAAAGAATCAGTTTGGATTTTTTCAGGGTTGTTTAGAGTATACATTTTTTATGATTTTAATGTTTTGAGCTAGTACATGATTGTTGTATGGTTTTCCCGAATAGTTCTCCCTCTTAAGGAGATCTATGAAAACCCAGGTAGTTGGGTTTTTCACAGTTGGAACATAGTTTGGTAGGCAGTTCCCCAACCTATGAAAATACATGCATCCCATTATAAGGGGACCCCAGGTAGGCTTAATGGTTTTTCCTATTCATGTGGCACTACCCTAGAAACCATGTGTGGATTTTAATTAAACTGAATATCTTTTTTTAAAAATTCTTAACCTTCCCATTTAGGGGATCGATAGACCTAGAATGAACCACTATGGTTTCTTCTTCAATTGGAGCAACCAAGAGGCCATTTTGGCACCTCTACTCCATCCAAGAAGTGGGTTGAATCTTGGAGACAAATGTTTGATCACCAAATGGTAGATTTATTTTTATCTATCTCAATCTACCACTACCTCTCTCCTCATAACTATTGTTATGTGGATACCGTCATCATTTTTTATATAACACCCTTAATTTTGGATCTTAATCATAGATTTTATCCCCCAATTCTGTTTTCATCGTAATTCGTTAATGAATCCTGATTAGGAATTACTGATTCGACATCCCATGGTCCTGAGGCAGGTCGTTCCATCATGATGCCTATATTTTATTAATAATATATCTCTTTATTGGAATTCATGTTTTTATTTAAAATATACTGATATTATAAATTAAATTCCTTTTAGTTGGCTTCATAAAAAACCAATTCTATTGAAATGGTGTATTTTGGAAATTTATTTTTTTAAATGAAACTGATTAAAACCCCCAAATATATTTATTTCGGGTGAGATTGTAAAATTAATTTAAAATAGGGGAGATTTAAATTTTCTAATTTAAATTGTAAAATTTATAGAAATTGATTTGATTATAATTTAGAATTTGATGGTGGAAATTGAATTTTTAAATTAAATTTTGAATTGATTTAAAATTCTTATTTGATTAATAAATTGATTGAAATTGTTTTGATAAGAACCATTGGGTTTTATCTTAGAAAAGGGTATGTTCTCATTAAAACCCCATTTTGTTTTATAAATTTTTTATTGGTATTTTTCAAAAGAAGTAATGTTATTTCATTTTATTTTATGGTTTCATAAAAAAAAATCATCCATCTGTTATTTGTACACAGGAAAAAGTAATCATAGATAGTTAAGGAGTTATTAGGGACAAACATGGTATGATGTTGAAGACCTAGCACCAGAATAAAATTATACACCATTAAACAAACATATTTTTTTAAAACATCTTATTCTTTATATGAACATAGAGATCCCTCTCTTTCAATTTCCAATAAACATGTGTACACATTTAGATTATATCACAAGAGTGATTGATGATCCCATATCCAGGATCAAACATACAACTTGGAAGATGAACATGTAACTCAATTATTTACACGTGAGATATAAATGTATGCGCATGATTGGGAAATATTTTTCATGCCATTCTGAATTTATATAAACTATTTTATATATAATATTTTATTAAATAAATTTTTTATAGAAAATCCATCTATTGAAATGTGATGAATTTATTTAAATTATTTCCATAAATAATAACGCAAAGAGGGATTTTTTTTAAAAATCTTTTGAAATACGAAACATATTTTATTTGAAATTAAATTCTCTTTACATGGTTAATTAAATGTGGGGATCTTATTATGAAATTTATGTTGAGAACCTACTAGGATTTTTAACTTACCATATACTTGTGCCTTTATGTGTTTATAGATTATCTTCTTCTAGGTTCTAATAGGTGTAAAGCACCACTTAGAGGTGGTTCTAGTAGTTGATATGTTGGATATGATAGTGGCATCTGTTGGTACATGGGATATCAATCCGGTTTTTCTAAGAATCTTCTATAGTAAATTTTTTTGTACATTAATGACTTCTTATACACTTATTATTTGACAGAGTGTATTTTATTTATAATATCCTATTTATATTTCTTCAATAATTTTTATGAATGAATCATTCGTAATTTTAGATTGTACGGTACTTGGTTCTGGTTTCCAACCAATCGTTATTGAGAATTCCCCTCTGGTCATGCCAATGATTCCTCTATTATCGATTTACTAGGGTACCAGGGATGGTTGGTAAAAACGTTGTATCATATATCTAGGATGATCTTCTTATATTGATGATAATATTTATTTGTGTCATATTGTTGTGACATAGGAGGTAGGTGGATCTGTCATGGTGCTTAATTTATATTAACCATAATTTTTTTGATTTGTATTCAATTATTAATTTGAATTGAATTGATTTTTTAAAATAAATTTATTTTAATCATTTGGTAAAAACCATAATTCCATTGAGTTTGGGTTTTTTTAAATGAAATTTTTAATGAAATTGTGAAATCCACCATTTCCATTGAATGGAGGTGAGATTTTAAAATTGCTCGAAAATTGTGGAAACGTAAATTTTGAAGTTGATATAATTTTTTCCCTTAATTTTGTTGAATTTATTTGTAGAAAATAAATTTTGAATTGAATTAAAATTTATAATTTTGAAAAAATGGCACTAATGGTTTAGATAGAAACCATTAGGTTTTATATTGTAAAAGGATTTTTTTCTTAGTACAAACACATTTTAGGTTTTAAATGGAAGATTAGAATTTTTGAAATTGGGGAATGGTATTTAATCGTCATTTCAATTTTCTTGAAATAAATTTCCCATCATTGATGTGTTCTAGAAAACATGAATGCTAAGGTATTTAGTGAGTTATTTGGGATAAACATAGTATTATCTGAATTACCTAGCAATGGATTGTTGTTTTACAACACTATCAAAAAATATTATTTACCAAATATTATTCCACTATAGGTCTTAGATGAGTCATATTTTTTTCTATTACAGAGGGATGTGTGTACACATTGGTGTTATATAACACAAGTGTGTGAGGATCCCATAACTAGGAACTATAGTACCTCTTGGTAGATGACCTTATTTCTCACTTATTTATATATCAGATATAAATGTATGCCATTTTTTGGAACAATTTGACATGCCATTATAAATTTCTATAAACAATTTTATATGAACTATTTTTTTAAGAAATTTTTAGAAATTTTCAATCTATTGAAATGTGAATCATTTATTCAATTTATTTCCATCATTTGAAATTTAATGTATGATTTGTATGAATATTCATTTGAAATTCCAAACTTATTTTATTTGAAATTTAAATCACCCTACATGCTTAATTAAATGTTGGAATATTATTATGGAATACATTGTGACACCGTAATAGTATTTTTAGCTCACATCCTACATGTTTCTTTAGGTGTTTTTAGATAATATTATTCTAGAAAGGCACTATGAAGATAGCATAGGGGAAGATCCAAGCAACCAGGTAAACTCCCTCCATAGGAAATTGTTTAGGGAAGGAGACTCCAATATCCTGAGACATGAGTTTAATTATTCAGTTGTAACCTTTGATGCTTGACATGTTTATCAGTAGGGTTCTCACTTCCCCCTTAAAAGTGTTTGAAAATAAAAAAGATAATTTTTAGGAGGTAGAGGATTGGTAAAGCACGACTTGGTTATAGTTCTAGTTGCTGATTCATGGAATTGAAGAGTATCATTCGTTGGGACATGGAATATCTATCCTATTTTTTCAGTACCTTTATATAGTTATTTTTTGTGTTTATTCATTTTTTAATATTGGTAAATTATCTAAGTTGAGTTTTTATAGTATACATATTACCTTGTTTAGAATTCTTCCGTAATGTTTGTAGAAAACCTATTCACACATTCATTTTGAAAAATTTTAGGTGCTAGTCACAAACTATTGGGGATCAAGAGTATCCTTTGTAACATGTCAGTGCCAACACTATAATTTGGTTAACAAGGTACCCAGGTTGCTGTGTGAAAAAAACAATATATGGTGTTGATCTCATACACTCAATTAGGGGTAAAGTACACTAGAGGATATCTTATAAAAAGGATTGAGTAAATAGTATTGACAGAATAAATAATCATTAGAATTGAATTATAATATGATACTAAGAGTATAATATATCCAACGGAACCATACAAACCAAATTAAACATATAATTAAATAGTTTATATCTGTGTGATGAGATTCATATTTTTATACTTCAAAATCAAACTCCCATGGACTGGGTGAAGAAATCATTCTGACATAAATTGGGGGCCGTATACAAATAAACCCTACAGGTTCGTGTCATTAGACCGAGTGAGGAATCAATGGGCTATCAATAAATAATTCCCACCCATCACATAATAATTCCAAAGCAACCATCATTTGAAAATAAAATTTATACTTTATATATCATCCAGTCCCATAATGATCTTCATATATAACCCTATAAAATAAATCAATGGATATCCAAATATAACTAGAGGTATTATTAATTATCAATATTTATCCTCTTAAGATAATAATTTGGATAATAGTGGAAATATCCCAAAACAAATAATAATTACATGATGAACCTACGGAAAATAAAATTGGATTACTATTAATTTAAATACATTTTGGGTAGGTACCTAAGAAATTTTCAAAGGGTATAAGGTACAATTGTTAATTTTCCTATTTATTGGAAATAATTGGTATCTATATGAATTTCATAAAATTGTAGAACATATATCAAGGTATTCACAATGAAAATAATTTGAAGAAAAGTCTTATTCACAAATAATTTTTTTTACATATAATGATTATGGTAGAAATGGATCATTTTATATAGATAATTTATTTCCACCTTTCCATGTGAACCTAAGAACAAGGACATGGAACGAAATACTAATATTAGGGAGAATTTATTATTTTATTTACTAATTATGGTTTTGTGATTACTTAGAAAAGGATATATATTTCTTATATAATAATATTTGTAATTCAATATTATATGATCCTTCAATATTAAATTATTTTCAATGATCAACATATATAGTGTGTCATTATAATCTCTATTCAACATTGATAATAATATAAAATAGAACTCAATTACTCCATGAAATATCCCTATAGGAATTTCTAAACACCCTTGGACAAAAAGAAGTGCTCGGGCATCATGAATGATCATATAAAACTATTTGATGACACAAAAACCACAAAACATAGAATAAAAAAGATTAGGATCCATAGATTATTGGAATGAAAAAACAATAAATAAGAATAATTTAAAAAAATGAATGGTATATTACATGAAATAGAATTGAAATATAGGACATCACATAAATAAATGGTGATATCAATATAAATAAATCCTTATAAAAGGTGGATCACATATTCTACTACAAACTACCAACTCCGGGTCCTACTATCAATAATAGTCATATACTCTAATTAGTTCATTTTGTTGTAATGGAAATGGGAAAATAATTTTTTCCTACATCTAATGAAATATGTAGGGAGTGAGAAACTCAATCCCAATAGGCTCACTCTAATAATTCCTTAAGAAGTTCATATCAAATAAAGAAAATAAGATTGATTTTAAAAAAAGAATGACTTGCAAATAGATTAAAAATTATACATAAATAATGTTTTTAAGTCATTTCAAAAGAATGTATAAAACATACTAGAATATTAATTTCCAACAAACATGCATGAATAATAATGTAGATTAAAATAAGAAAGAATTAATAATTTTATTAATAATGGAATGTATAAATTACTTTCCATCCTAAAACCATGGTTACAATCACTAAGGTTAGTAATATCAATGATGATGAATCTTTATACTCTTGGGAAAATATGGAACATTTTGTGGACACATCTCTATACCTCAGACCTAGGAGAAATATGATTCCACCGTAAAGAATAAACTTCGTAATCACATCATTGTTTTCTTATCATTTAACCCTTAATTTAGATCTAATATGTTCTAATAAATTCATAATATTCTTCCCTTGAATACCCACAAAACTACTAATTATCCCATGTTATTTGATTAAATAATTCAAGGGGAAATCATTAATATCAAATCTGATTCAAAAATCCTCATTATAGAAACCCAAAATCAAATTTTTAACATGCAATTTCATATGAAAAAATGTGAATCGGTTTTAATCAAAACTCTAAAATTTCCAAACAATTTATTTTATTGATGAATCATCATCATATTAATTCATGAAATAATTAATTTTATCTAAAATAATTTTATGATAATTGACACATTATTTCAAAATTAATTCCATATTGGATACATGACACACCATTATAGTTATAAAAATTTATCATGAATCTGACTTTTTTCATTGGAAATAAATTATAATTTTATTTATTTTTTAAAAACCAAATTGGATTAAATTTATTTGGAATACACTAAAAAGATACATACCTCAATTTAAGGTGTCTTAATTCACCCAAAATTGGATATACAATTGGAGAGATAATAGGGAAAACCAATAAATATGATATCCTAAAAAAATTCAAAATTATTTTCTGGATCCATCAAAATCACAAGGATCAAGATGCCTTAAATATGTAAAAACATTACGAAAGGGATATTCATAATCATATCTTGTTTACACTTTTAGAAATATATTTTACACTTTAATTAACACATTAATCCATGAATATATGATGGTTATCGTAAGAAAAATCATATTGAGATAGCTTACTAGGTTGTAGGTATTAAATAGATGTTGGGGTGAAGAGGATAGAATAAAATTAGAAGTTTCAGAAATCAAATTATTACATTTCCCATGAATTACATTCCCACAGTACATCACAACCTATACATTGGCTATATCTGACATGTAAGTGGTTCTAAAAAAATTCATACCTCACCAAAAGAACCATCAGTGGGCTGGGGGGGGGCTTCCATAAACTAGTTGATGGAATTATCATTTTAATTACCCAATTATAATGGGACACCGGGGTGACAAATGGTATTAATCATTGTATGGTTGACATACTATATTTTTTCAAACTATATGATTATATACATCAAAAATACATACACATATAACCCTCCTTTACTGATAAAAAGACCAAAACCACACCCCTGACAATTCAATGGATATTAATGGGAAGTGAAAACCAAGAATCAATATAACTATTAACAACATCATGGAAATCCAATGATCACACCTGACAGAATGTGCAGAGATTTTATAATTCTCCACAACATAAATAAATTTTTCCACGAAAATCCAAATAAAGAATACCGATCAACAAATAGATATGGTAACTAATCCCTCGTCAACATATCAACCACTCATGTCCTATGATAATCTAAACCATGTCTATATACAACCTAGAAAATTGGAATAGACTTACTATGTAACACCTTCACATGACAACAATTAATACAAACTGATTATTAAGTCACAATCATATCTGGTTCCACATAAAGGTATTCCAAACTCAAAAATATGATATGGGTATGAATGATATTTATTAAGATATGACATTTGGAAACAATTGTGTATTTTAATCATTTATGGTGATGATTCCAAATAGAACACCACCTATTTAATCATCTCAACAACCAAAAATTTTCTTACATATCTCGATACCATATTATTTTAACTTCAAAATTGTTTATGAACCAGAAAATGTGAGACTTTTATGAAAAATTACTAACCAATAGAAATCCTAATGATATATATGGGGATTTTTTTTTTATTTATACAAGATATTAAATTTTAAAAACCTCTGGATAATCATCATAATATTCAACGCCGCCTCCTAAAACAACATAATCCCCCTTAAATATGATTCACCAATCTCCCCCTATAATGAATATATTTTAAATTAAAATAGTATATGGCATTGATGGGTTCGATTTTAGAATATTACTTGTAGATATTATTGTTGGAAAAAAATTAGTCCCTAAATAGAAATCCCATGCATTGAAAAATTTAGTGACTCAAACATGAATCATGTATTCCTTCGTATTTATATCCAATTATATCTGACCATTAGTCCGAGGATGGTACACTATCTTCATATTGAGTTCGAATACTAATTCATCATTGATGCCTCTCTAAAACTGATATGTGATCTAGGGATCCAAACTAGAATCAATTGCAGATAAAAATCTATAAAACCTATCAACAACCCAACACATATAGATTTTAAAAAAATTAACATTAGTGGGATTGTGAATATAAATAAAGTGAAAATGGTTTAGTCAATCCATCAATTATTACCCATGTAATAGTATTTACTTCGTGATTACATAGAAAACCTACAACATAATCCTTTTATATGTCATCCCATTCTAATTCGATGATGGTAGGGGTAGAATTTTTTTAAGGAATTTGATTCTCAAACATGTTATGATGAGAGGTTTAACAATATGAAAAAATAATGGATGTCTTGTTTCATAAATAGAAACCAATATATATGAATCATGACATTTAACATAAATATTTTCATCGGTGAACTGTCAACTATGATTGATGAAAATATCCCATAGCAGTTTTTTTCTTAGGTGATTAAATGAATTAATGAAAGCCAAATCAAATAATTCCCATAGGATATCAAGATAATTCATCAATGGTCTCCCCAATATATAAATAATTCATGATACCTAAGAAGTCAGCATCAATATAATTCCCTTGTAGGGTCATATCAACATAAGAGGATACAAAACTCATCACTTATTTCAAAAACATTGTCTCATCCACCTAGACTCCCAAATGCATGGAAGAAAGTTTTTCCATGATATTCCACTTGAATGATGTTTCCTCCACATCTGTGTATGACCAATTCATAATTATAATTTCCACAAAAAACATTACCCATTATTGAGGTGTAGAAAATATAAATTGTAAAATATTTTTATTACCCAACCTATTACATTTATAGGATATTTAAATCCTTCAATGAGAAAAAATATCTCAACCTCATTTGATCATATTAATGGATAAAATATTCCTTGAATAGTTTGGGTTGGTATTTATTTAGGGTGAAAATCATTGGTGGAATACCTGTATCATTCATTGGATAGTTCTTATAGTGTATTTCATGTCGATGAAAAATATATATTATCATTTGATCAACCTGCAAGATAACACAACCCAAAATCAACCACGAACCATCACAAAAGTCCTCATAGACTTTCCCAATCAAAGGGTCTAGAAGAAATTGAATTAGAGTACGCATTAATGTAAGAATGGAAATTCAAATCCAAAACAAGAATAATCTTTTTCTGAGTGAGACGTGTCAATTGAGAAGATACTGTAGAGAAATATTTCTCAAACTGCTGACAAAGCCATGTTAAAAAAGGTATCTCAAAAATCACAAATAAATTATGATGATAATCCCATGATAAGAATTCTTTGATTTTTTTCATGATCAAATGATATACCATGTTCCAATACCGTGTTCCCCAAAAGCATCACCTCCCAAACCCATTAATTGGAACATTGATATCTTGTAATATAATAATTGATTCCTCAAGAAATCTATAACTAGTATAAAATGTAGTTCCCGATCCTTCTCATTATTTCCTTAAAAAAAATTTATCAAAAAAATAAAATAAAATAGTTGAGATACTTGTGGAATATTTTTTACCACTATAAAAATCATTGGATCATGGTTCAAGACAAATTTAATTTGATGATAATCAATGTGTTTATTCCATCTCTTGAGTGTGTTCATTGTAATTTAATACTCTATGATCCTATGATGAAGGTAAATAAACCCAAAATCAATAATATATAACCACTTCACCCCCATCTACAGATCAAATAAATTAAAATAATGGTGAAAAATAATTGTTATCCCAAATAAGATTGATACTACGAGGGGGGGGGGTGGATGGGGTTAACATATGTCGGATTAAAACATCTTCCCATTTGGACCCCATTTCATCATTAAAAATACAAAACATCTCTCAATATTATATATCAATATATGAGTGTAAATTAAATCACAAATGAGACATAAAAATTATACCTGCTTCACCCATAGTGGGATACGTCCAAGGAGAATACAATGAAAATGTATTGATGTATCAAATCCACTATTTGTCACATCTGAAATAATGTTTGGTAGATATCATGCCTATACTCAGGATCACTGTACTTATATGGATTAGTGTCAAATCAATAACTTCCCAAGGCTCACTCCCTGAGTCTCTTGCTCTAGCTCACTGTTAGTGGAAAGGATCAGCTTCTTCCTCTACCTTTTCCCACCACTCTTACAAGGTATTCACACACAGTTTATGGACATGTAGGTCCTTTTATAATAAATAATGGATTCATCCCCAACTATAGGCAGAGTTTTTGTTGAATTTTATCTTTCAACCCCTTGATTAGTATCAATTTACAGTGTATTATACTATTCAATACATTTTCAAAACATTTTTCATGCTCACTCCCTTCATGATGATCACA
Source organism: Viscum album (assembly GCA_963277665.1). Classification (NCBI taxonomy): domain Eukaryota; kingdom Viridiplantae; phylum Streptophyta; class Magnoliopsida; order Santalales; family Viscaceae; genus Viscum; species Viscum album. Next base: position 1,023,715,286 of record OY728147.1, on the reverse strand, counting down.
CACTGAATGATGCTCACCTATTTTGTGAATCCATCCACTGTGAATCTAACTCCTTTTTCAATGATCAGACACTTTTTCAAAGCATACTTAGCCTTTGAAAAGAACACTAATTTATTTCATCTTTTTACAACCTTCACAAACATTCCCACTATCACGATGTACAAAATTTTCTATCAACATTCATATAATTTGAATACTACCTTCCATATTGAACATTTTCTCAAGGCCAACCATTAAGAACCACCTTCTTAAATCCATATCCTTAGAATCATTGATAATCCTCATTGCATTTTTGAAGGGGGTAGAGATCTATTTATATGTGTTTCACTAATTCTAAAAGATTCCATTCACGTCATCACCATATCATGATGTTCCCCAATTTAGATTTTGATTATCTCTATCATGCATATCCCAAAAAAAATTTCTATTTCTCAATGCTTTATGTAGTAAGGTAAATTACCATTAATTTCTTTATGGATTAGTATAAACACAATACTGAAACCCAATCATTGTAAAACACATGCCTTTTCCAAACTATCCTAATGTAATCAATTAATTCCTATTTTCACAATGTTAATCGTTCAATAAATGTTAGACCCCCAAAATTTTCCAAACACTGGGAAATGTCATCACCTTGTGTATATAATTTTTTACACCTCTTAAATGGAATGTATTCTTAGGTCTTGGATTTTTATTAACATACCATGTCAAAAATCACTCAATAACTCAACAACAAACATTGGAAACCTTCTTTTAAAAAACTCAATCTACCAAAAACTGCTTAATGTTTTTTTGATGGATTTTTCACAACATTAGTTATTTGAGACTAAATCCTAGTAGTGATTTTGGAAATTAACTCACAAGAAATATGTTCAATTGGAATCATTTAAAAAATGGTCAAATGTTTTCCATGGAAACAGAATCAGTCAAATAAATCCTTAGTAAATCATGTTATATAATTAATTATTTAATTCATTTAGATTAGTTTGTTTTATATGATATGAGGGAATAAATATTGGTTGTATAATTAGTTATAACTCTATAATTATCTCCACCTCCAACTTTGGTGGTAGACAAAAAAAAATTTGGGTGAGAGATCTTTTATATATTAAATATACAATGGAGGATGTTCACAACATGTAATTTCCAACTACTATTCACCAATATACATGTATTTCATCCCAAAAAACACTAGAATATTAGTTATAGGTCATCTATACCGCTGGTCTCATTTACCATAGAAAACATAGAACCCCCCAATGGGGGTAGTAAAGGATATTCACCGATGATGAAATTAAATTCAACATTATTGAGAAACCTACATATCCAGTCTAATACTAACACCAATGATTTTTTCTAGAAGATAAATGTCCTAGTGATCAAGATAATAACAAATAGAAAGTAAAAGAGTGGATTTATAGACCCTTCTCACCCTTCTTCATAAAATATGTTGTAATTTATATCACATAAAGAATGAACTCCAATGGATGACCCAATAGTTCCTTGGTGCTATTGGATATGAAATAATGAGTGGAATAAATATTAAATAGATGTTTCAATAAAGTGTAATTAATAGAATTGATATATCTCACAAAAAAATGAACCCTTTAGTGTTCACTAGAGACTCATATAATTTTTCATCTACTTTAATTATAAATATTTTTTCCTGGAACTCCATCATTCTAGAATAATCATACTACATTAAAACATCAACCAATACATATGAGTCTGCTCAGCTATATAAGGATATAAAAATATGGAAATACTTTTTCATAGGACTCAAGAATCTTCATGAATTAATAATTTTCAGTTCCACTATGTAAGAATGCATTGAGTATCCAATAATTTGTCAATAAAAAAAATTCAGTGGGCCTTTACAAGAAACTATAAATGATCAAGAATATGTTTTATTTTTAGTACAACCAATGTTGTATCGACAATGAGGAAAATTTTTCATTTTTCCCCTCAACGGATCCACTATAACTACAACTAAGAGGGGAAGGAAATCCAGTCATCCCTAACTTACCATTATAATAAATTTCCACCATCTGGGCACTATATCAAACATCATCATTTGTGGTATGCTTTTACAGAGTACATGAAAATAGATATCTAATTAAATACCTATCTGAAACCAGATTTCCTTTATAATATTATTAATTCAATAATACCTAAAGTGTAAACTGATCAATTTCAGCTAGATGATTAGAATATTGTTTCACAATCAAATCACATTGGTGAAGGTTATGAAACTCTACAAACTTATCCCAAACTATTATTTATTTTTATAATTTTACTGTAAAAAGGGTCTTCATTTATTTACACTTCAATAACCCATTTTAATTCTCCAAAACTATGGAATCCCATAATCTCATATTAGGAAACACATGCTTGATTGTGAAAAAAATCACCATTACAGAATCTTGAATCTCCCCATAATGTAAGGGTCGTTCAATCTTTATCAACAAATAATACATCTCTTAAAGATTTTTTGTTCCTTAGAAGGATAGTAGTTTCAAATAAAAAAATATTGGGATCAATATCTACAATAATACTTTCGATATTCCACCTCTTATTCCATGATGGGGGATGGTGTCTCTCATTTTTCAATAACTCAAACCATGATAACTACAAGATATATGATGTTTGATCAACATTATTGTTATATTACTATAGTTCATCAATTTATCTCTCCAAAAACATAATTTTATATCCAATGTGGGGAATATTACTATATAACATCAGTAAAAAAAATAAAAAATTAGTTAAGAGACATAAGAACATCAAATCTATCAGTTAGAACTCGATGTGGGAATAGAAATATCAACTCAGAGTCTATGAGAAGTCATGAATATTAATAATTAATTACATATATACTCATTTTACAACCAAACATGGTCTCTAAAATCTTTTTACAATTATATATATCTCAAAATTATTTCATAAAGTACCCCACATGTCCCAAAAATCCTATCTCATATCTATAATGTCATCCCAAATTTCATAATGACCCAAATAAGAGATGAAACCTACATTTGGTAAAAATTTATCCTGATATAACCTATAAAAAAAACATAGATAGAACTTCATTTTCCATTGACATTGACATATGTGTGTTCCATATTACACGTCAATGTTTTATGTTATATTTCTCCTCAAATAACTATTATTTATTCGATGGATTTTCATATAAGAAACTCCATGCCTAAATGAACAATAATATATAATAAGAAAACCTTTTAGATTTATTATTTGAATATAAATAATCATATTTTGGATTTTTATGTATAAATGTTTTGGATAAAAAAAATATATTAATAAATAAATACATAATGTTTAGTAAAATGTGTTTTATAATTTTTTTTATAATTATTGTGTGAAAATATTATAATTATTTTGTTCGAAATTTATAAAATGAATTTTAGATAACAGAAATTTATTTTCTCAATCAACATAACAAATAAACATTGGGTGAACATAGAGAACCTAGACTTTTACACATAATATTACATGATATTTATAATACTTATACATCAGAGTACAAGCCAGTGATCGTAAAGTCTAGTGTCTTGGAAGACTAGGTATATAAAACTGAAAAATGGAACAAAATAAATTTTTTTTTATTTATTATTAAAATTGACCTCCTAAATCTAATTGTGATAAAACATCATCATATGGTTCCTTGGGGAATCCATGTAGAAAGGGATGAGTTAAATAGCCCAGTAAGGGAATAACCATTAGAACGAAGCATTATCAAATGAGATAGACGAAATGACATATGTTATAAAAATGAATTTAAAATTTTAATCATGACATATAAACATGATATCATAAAAAATAGAGTGATAATATAGTGGAAAAACATAAAACATGACGAAAACATGATTCAGGCTGACCGGCAAGATAGATGCACATGGTTTCCTTTGCCAAGGAAAACCACCAAGACTATCGAACATAGAAGTACAAGCCATGGATAACCGCTAAGACCGTCAAACATTACGTCTCATCAAACACAACATTACCAAATGAATTTTTGCACTATGTGGGAACACTTGTATTAAATATTAATGAATATCATTCCCACATAAATAATCGTACAGAATCAATCTTAAATAAACATAAGGGTTACCAATGAAACGAATTTGGTACCATAATCCATTCATAAAGAATAAAAAATGAGAGTATCAGAAAAGTGTCCATGAAATAAAGGAAATAAAATATACATGGATATTTATATGGGAATATATTATGGAATCATTTTATTTTTTGTCTAGTAGATGTGAAAACATGTAAAAATGTATTCATGATATTTTTGCATTTAAACATTATTCTACGGTATTAAGGAAAATAATATAGAGCCTTTTAAATTGAAAAGGGAACAATGCATTATATATAACCAGAATTGAACTTCACAATAAAAAAATGACTGATTTTATGAAGACAATAGTTTCTTAATACATAATATACAGTGCACATGATGTTGGTTGAGAATTTGAGAAGTTCCATTAAAACATTTTTTCTAATCGAGAAGTATTAATAAGGGAATCACCTAAAAACATGTATATACATGATAGAGAATGATGAAAGGGCCTTGATAAATGAATTTAATAAATGTACACAGTATTTATAATATGCCCATAAAAAGATAAGATAACCACATTTTTGTAAAAGGAAGACACAACAACCCAAGGAAAAAAGGAGGCTCCTGTAGAATCCCCTACGGATTATATACACGGTATCAAGTGTACTATAGAGGGATTAATGAGAGGGAAAAGGCTTTATCGTCACTTATAAATCATATTGAAATTATTCTAATGGTGTCAAATCATACCCCATCATTAGGTATTACATTTAAAATGGAATAACATAGAGGATAGTATTGAATAAAAGTAAAATTGAGATGATCCTTTACCTAATGTCCGAGGGTGTTATCCATATGATATCAATTCCCTGAAAAATAAAATAATGTTAACTAATTTATAATTTAAGAACCTATATTATTGGTAAAATATTTGTTATTATTTTTTATGTCCATTCATGGCCTTTTTGATGGGTTATGTGGTTCAATTTCATTGTTCGGGTCCGTTTGTATTCTTGGTTTTTATGAACAGTTAACTTATTTTCATGAATAATGAATCATGTAAAATGGGGATAATTTTCAAGAATTGGAGTTATATATTATTATTGAACATCCAGAAGGTTACAAGGTTTAAAATATAATGTGTTAACATGGAGTGATGTTGAATCATTATATAAAACATTAGTGATAACATTCTGGGGTTGTTGGTGATATTTGATAATCATGGACTCATTTTTCACTATAAATTAATTACAAGTGTAAAAAATGAATATAAAACATTACATAGGATATATTACATAATAATATGGTTCATCCATAACAAAATTGGTTTCATGGACATAACATATGTTTGTAAAAGAATTGAAAGTTAGCATCCTTGAATGTGGTCAATTAACACATTTCATACGGTGTATTTACTACTAGAATAAATGCAGAGTAAAAATGAGATAATAATAAAATAATCCTTTATCATAAAAAAAATTATAGTACATTTAATGTAATATAGTTTTCATAACATTTTGATACGTAGATATATGGATATCAAATAAAACAAATGAACTTGAAAAAAAAAGTAAAAGAATCGAAAAGAGGGATTTACCTCTTGAATCAATCATTCATGAGGTACTCTTAAGGGAAGATGATTTGGTCTTTTAAAGAGACTATGGGATGTTAGACATCGGGTAGGAGCTTGGGTAGAGAGATGGGAATAATTTAGGAAAGGAAAAAGGCTTTAGAAGAGTGAAGAGAAGAGGTAAGTAGGGGTGGTATTTATAGTGGAGGAGAGGTGAGTTTTCATAATGTTTAATTCCTTAATCTATTAATTTCACTCAAGACAAGAAATAATGATGATTCTAGGACCTAAAATAGTAATATGTGCATGTGAGTTCACACTAATAGAGCTTAATTTTTCTCAATATGAAAATTAGTGTATTTTTCAATTTTTCATAAATTCATGTATTTTAGAGAAAAAAAAAATACCTAACTATTTCTAGATATGTAGAATCAAAAAATAAAATCCATTTTTCAGAGATAATTTTCTAAATATAATTAATTTAATATTCAATTGAAATCACAATTTACTTAAAAAATATTGTTCTTAAAACAATAACTGATTTTATAATGTTTTCAAAAATTATTTATGGTCTTATTAAATTATATTAAAACCAGAAGACATAAAACTGAAAATTAATGAACAAATTTTATGAAAATAAATTTTAACTTTAAATAATTAATTAATTTTATTTAATTATTAATGACTTGAAAAAATACCAATACATTTCATATGGTCATATTATAACTTATAATATGCCTAAAAATTATTTATACATTCATGGGTGAGGTTACTATTCTTTTGGATGATTTATTATCCATAAGGTACATATTATTATTCATTATGGCAGTAGTTCTATTCATAAGTGTCAGTTACTATCCAAAAAAAATTAACTTTGCCTTATATGACTCCATAGAACTTACTTTGTGCAACTGTGTATATAAAATTTTCAAAAGTAAAATCACTAAAGTGACAATATTATGTTTAATGGTCACAACATACTTTGTAGGTCATTGTGTAGTGATTTCGGGTTATTATATAACATAATTATTAAAATGGATATTCCAGTGATAAAACATTGGGTCGATACATTATTACCCTCTTATGATATTTTCCCCTAAAAATTTGGTTTTACATTTTTGGCTATAAAACAGTTGTGGGTACTTTTCCTTCTTTGCCTCCTCCAATTACCATGTTGCCTTTTTTACATATGGGTCTGCCACTGTACTTTGACAAGGTGAGTAGTCATGTTACATGGAATGTTATATCTACAATCAATGATCATCACTTGCTTCTCAAAAGAATGATCATCCTCCAACTATACCACCTCTAAAAAGATTACATGTGAAAAATCTGGTATGAATTTATTTAAGAGGGGTATGTGGAAGAAATCATGTACTTTAGACATGGTAGTGGAAGTTCCAGTCAATAGACCACAAAACCTAATTGATTAAGGATCTATAAGGGGGAATATGTACCTATGATATTGCTTTCCTTTCTACCCAATTCTTAGGACCTTCTACGATGGAGATATGTGGATAAATATTGTGCCTCCAACTATGAACTTAGGGTCTCATTAATTATTTTCTTTATAAAACATGTGTTAAATTTGGACTGCCTTGATGTGCTACTGAATCATTTTCACCTTCTACTTCATTTACTTAACCATTTTTTTCATAGTATCTTACGCTCACCAACTTTTCCCAACACAACGATGTTCTGAACCTTTTCCCATAATGGTCTTCATATGGTTCAATTCATATGATTGAGTGGAAACTATTTTCATAAAATAATTTTCCCACTGAAATATATTAGTCCCATTCTTTTTTAATGTTCATAGAACCATATCTCAATATATCTTAGAGTTTCTAAATAGTTTTCTCATATTTTCGAACAATTTTATTGTGATAGGCCATACCAATGATCTATTCAGAGCTTAGAGAAGGTTGGATACTTTTCCAGAACATCGATTTAAATATCATATCTCTCTCAGATGTAATATATTTTGGTACTCCATGCATCATTACCAACTCTTTGATATATATTTGATAATTCTTTTTCAATTATATGTCCTCTCATGTTGCATTATTTTGATCTGTCCTTATAATATGGTCGATAATGACATATATAGCATTTTTTCCTATGGATGTCTATTGAAGTACAATGAAAAAGTCCATGGTGTTGATCTCATGCTTATATTATGATATGGGTAGTGATTTCATCATCCCCTTATACGTATGTCATTCATCCTTCACTTGTGGATATACCAGGAAGTTTGATGTACATTGAGAAACCATTTTATTCCTATTGCCTCAACAAATGATCTCTCTAGGATCTCGAAAAACCACTGATCTCCCTATGTGGATAGGGAAGGTTGATCTACGTAAATCATTTAGAAGATCCTAATTTATCTATGGATCATTTGGTATATATAATCGTGACGCAAATAATAAAAATCCTTCCTAATCAATCTTCAACAATATGGATTTTCCATTTCCCAGAGCTTCCACCCATTTCAGAGTTTCCACATCTTTTCATTTTTCATCCCTTTTTTAACCATGAGGGTTTGTTGAGAAATAATTTGTGAAAGTATTGATGATTTTTCTATCTTAATGACTCCCTGGTCTATAATCAAAAAAAATCTAAGAAGATCATATCTTTTTTAATCCTCAACATTGATAATGATGCATGATTTTTTCTACACAGAGCATCCACCACCTTATTTTCCATACTCGGATCGTAGTGGATTTAGTTTTCATAATAATTTATGGTGTCTTTCCATCTATTCTAAATCATATTTAGAACTATTTTTGTGGATATATATTTGATACTCTTGTTATTAGTATATATCTCAATCTTCTACCCATATAGATAATACTACCAGATTTTTAACGCAAATATCACAACCTCCAACTCCATATCATGCATAAGATAGTTTTGGTCATGAATTTTTTAGCTACCATAGGGTGTAGGCTATCACTCAATAAGTTTTCATCATCACATATCCCAATCGTTCTTTAAATAATCACTTAAAACAAAAAAAATCCACACTTTTTGGGAGTGTGATTACTGGCATAATGATTAGTCTAATTTTCAACTAATTAAAGTAGTCATCACATTATTGAGTCTAGACAAACATTCTCCCTTCGGAATGGGCACGATCATTGTGTTTGAAAATCATTAAAAGTTATTCAAAAATAATAATTAATAATTTGCTAGACCTGGAATGTTGTGGATCTATATTAAAGATGATTTATTGGTTCACTCATCAATTAACTTTATCATGGAAGGGTCTGAAGATATCCCTTTTCTAGTGATAAGATTCTCCAAGAATGATACTTACTCCATCCAAAAATCACATTTGTAGTACTTTGCATACATAGTATCCCTTTATAATGTATTCAGAAGATTATTCAAATTCTCCTCATGTTCCTCCTTTATGATAGAGTATATCAAAATATCATCAATAAAGGTTAAAAAAATTCCAAGGTAATATCGAAAGACACAATTCATTAAATCATTAAAAATTGCTCAATCATTTGTGAGTCTGAAGGGATTTTCTCGGAACTCATAGTATAAATAACCAAGCATGATATAAATGGACATTACATTACTTTTGTGTAATACTTAATACATAACAAAAACATACACCTATGGACCGTAATAGTTTAGTGACTTTTGAAACATGGAACATAATCTTCTAATCATGGTAAAAGATATTCAACATCTCCCATAAAGATATTCCCCATTTTATTTCTTACAAAAAACCATTATTTATATCCTAGGGAATATAAAACAAATAAAGGATGAGTTCCAATTCTCAGTAAGGGTAATCATGGAAAAAATAAAACAAACAATATACATTTGAACATAAAAACATTAACATAAAGTTTAAACGTCAAAATCATGAGCAATAACATTAAACATGGCAGTACGTACGACATATATGCTAATAAAACATCAATCAAGATAAAATAGCATGGAAAAAACATGTAATTGTGGAAAACCATTAAGCACTTGATATGATTTCCGTAGTAGCCAATCCATTACTTCCAAGACCATCATAGTGCATGAAGTCCATAAGTGAACCGAGTTTACTTGTTGTTCTAGCCCTGTATTACTGAACTAGATTTACTTGTCATTCCTACCATGTTTATCTCATGAGATATTAATCTTTACCCAATTCATTGGAGGGAGATATAGGACCCACCCATCTCATAATGAAATCATTCTTTCGTGTGCCACAAAATAAAAATAATCCTTCATCATAACCTAATGAATAAAATGGATTTCATATACATCATCCTATCATAACATAATCCATATAAAACAATGTATATAATTTAATCATTAAAAAATAAAACCATGTAAATAATAGGTACATTATATATGAAATATATTCATATTAAGTAATTTCATCTTATATGGACAATAGTTTTGATAAAACACTTGAAATTAATTTTTCAAGAAAATATCCTTTCTTCTTCAAAATCATATTATTTTCCCAAAATGCTGTGAAATTTTAAAAGAATAGAATTTTACTGAAAATAATAATGAAATATTTTAGAGGAAGCTTCATATAAATAAGGATTTATGAAACTATAAAAATATGTTCATGATGTATAAGTTAAAAAACATTCTCCTTTTACTTTTTCGAAAAAGTCAAAAAGAACTCTTATGGTAAAAAAAGAAAGATTCCTTCCATACTTAATAGTAAAAGTCAAAAATGGGTAAAAATGAATTTAAACATACAGGGAAGAATATTAAAAACATTATGATTTTTTTTTTATAAAACACGTACATGGATGATTAATATAACTCCAGTAAATACTTACGTATTTTCAATCTCAGATAAAAATGGGATTGAAAAATTATCCCTTACCTTCTGTCCAATTTCTTCTGTATTTGTCTGAGACTCCTATGTAGTGGGTTTAAACATATTATTAACTTGTAACAAAACCATAATAATATTTATGATATCATATATGATTTACTCATGACTTTATATTACTCGTTCATTTGTCAATTCCACGTTAAAGGTACGTTTTGGGTAAAATTGTTTCATTTATTATACATGTTTTGACATGTAATTATTAATATGAATAATTAGATCATGATTACTTACTTCCAGAATGTGAAACATTATTTATATATAATATATATTCAGAATGTAAAATATATATAACAGATGGATAAATGGGACGAAATACACCGTTCATGGAGACGGTAGGCCGTACGTACGCATGGACGCTATTTTCATTTCCTTATTAAATTGAATAGAATTAAGTAAATAATATATACAGAAATATAATATCATTATTATGTCATATATTTCCTTATTATTAGTTATATATACTTTATAATCATTCTTGAATTGTTAACAAGGAGAATAAATCTAATCGTGTCGTGGAGACGGAAATTCATACGTACGCACGAACGTTGATATAATTCCCATTATTATTTAATGGAATCGGAGTGAATGATATAATATCTCAGAATCATCATGATGTTATAATAATAATATATAGTTATTATTTCCATCATTATACCCATCCAAGTGTGGTGATGGGGGAAAAATAGATTACACCACGGCGTGGAGACGGTAAGCCGTATGTACGCACGCGCGGAGATTTTGTTTATCGCAGGATGGATATAAGGTGAAATAGAGTTATTTCATATTTATAATAACATATCAGTAATTCTGGGATACTTATTTTATTACTTTATTGTGAAACAACTAAATAAGAAGAAGTAGGAGAAGAAAGAAACTTGAATGAATCGATAGAAGAGATTACCTCTTCCTCGACGTGCCTCTTTTAAACATTCTCTTAGGGTACTAGAGTTAGCATTTTTAGAAGACCAGAACCTCTTTAATTAAAATATAGAGGTTGATAAGAGGATTTTTTAGGGGTTGGAAGATATTTATGGCTTAAAATGGAGTGAAGAGAAGAGGGAGGAGGTTCCCTTTGATATGAGTGGAAAGGGGCACTTTTGGAAACCTCGAAAATATTAATTAATAATAAAATAAAAACCCACATAAAAACTTTTCAAATGACAGATATTAGGATATTAGATATGATAGGGTTGTAATCTCATCATCCAATAAAATTTATACATGTTGGGAAATTATTTTAAACCTTATCAATTTGATTTATCCTTATTTAATCTATTTATTCTTATTTTTCGTAATAAATTTCTTAATTTTAAATTGATATAAATACTTACTTATGGTTTGTGAATTGTCCATAATTGGATACTTTATTACACATTAGACCATATGAAGTTCAATTTATAAATTTTAAATATATTTGTGATTTTTAAACAATTTCATAATTTGTTATTTTTATAAAATTCATTAGTGTCAATTTTGACACTATTCATTTATTTGAATTTAAATAAAATCCACACAGAAGATATGTTCAAAAAAAATTTTTAATAGATTCCGAAAATGTCATATTCATCTATAAAATATGTAGAGCATAGTAATTAGTTCATATAATATTTATTTTAATGTTTTTAATTACATTTATTTGATATTTCCCCTAATAAAATAATTACTACAACATTTTTGTATGATTATTTAATATACTGATTTGTTAAATAAAAATTTAAAATAAAATAATGTCATTAATATTAATTGAATAGTTTTCATAAGAATACATTTATCGAATTTATCTAAAAAACAACCAACTTTTATAATTTTATCTTTGTTAAAATACAAAGGCGGCAACTTTGACATCATTTTAAATAATATAATATAAATGTCATAATCTGTTTTAAAAGGTTCTAAATGGTCCAAAAGTATTCGCATGGATGCTTATAGTGTAAATATACTTGAAAAATAAGTTTTGGGGAAGTTTTTTGGTCTTTTTATGGGTATTATTATTTTACTAAATACTATATTGTTGATTTTTCAGTAGATAAATAATTTTTCCATCATTAATTGTTAAGCTATTATGGTAATGATATATTTCATAAAAATTAAAAATAAATTACCATGATAAATAATAACATATTATCTTTAAAATTAGTATTTATAATCAAATTTATATTCATTATAACCTCAAATTAAAAGATACTTTAATTATTTAAGTTTGAGTGAGACATATTTCACATTCTTTATAAAAAATAAATTTAAGGTCTTAATTACATCCATGTGGGTTCCCAAAGATACGATTTCGACCCAATTATATTTTAGGAAGAAATATAGTCATCCAAATATATCAATACAAGTGTTAGGGTAATTTTATAATATTATTCTAACCCTTAACTACCAGATTTACCTTTAACTGTAGTAAATAAAATTTACCGTAGTTACTATTCATAATGTCTAAAAATAAAAAATAGCCTATAAACATAATTTGCACATAATGATTCCAATTATGGAATCCATTTTTCAAAATTAAAAACATAGAAGTTTCAGTATTTAATTTAAAATTAATCCCGATGTAGAGATAACGAGTTCTAAAAGTTAAAACATTGCAAAAGATTGAAATGTTATTAACTATGATTTTAATGTAAACTTAATGACAATGAAATAAATAATAGTAAAAGGTAAAAAAATATTCTATTAATACTTTAAAACCATTCAATATTATAATTTATCTATACAAATTATCTTGATGAAAAAAGTTCTTTTAAATTTAATGTTTGCGTATTTTTACTATTAATCAAAATATGTAAGTCAACAAAAAGTTATTAAAAAATTATCAAAAGTTAATTTTTATATCATTATTTAAATAAATAATTTGATTTAGTCAAATTGAACTTATAAAGGTGTTAAAAACTATATCTAATGTGGGTGTGGCATCAAAAAGCGGAAAAACTGCATTTTTTTAAAAATACTTATTTTACCTAAAAATTTTATTTTGTTCTCATACCATGTTCTAGAATATGATAATGATGAATGATATTGTTATAAAATGAAAAATGTAGTTAATACTATTCATTATGGATAGTTCATAAAATATCATTGTTTATTGAAACTCCGTATTGCGTACTATACACGCTAATGAGGAAGGTCTCTCTTTCGTGCAACATAAGCCAAGATTAGTGATTGCATACACTACAATCCAATACAGTGTTCCGTATAGTGAAATATAATATTGGTGTAGCGTATAACACAAGACATCAATAAAATTAAAAATAATATTTCTCATAAAATTTCGGGGTGTTACATTCTACCCCCCTTAAAATGAATTTCGTCCTCAAAATTCATTGGGGTTATAAATGGTTTACTACCTGAATGTTTATTTCATTGAAACCCACATCTTAAAAAGGAATACCGAAAATTAATTTTAAAAACTAATTTATGAAACATAATGGTTACCCAAATTAACTCATCACTGGGTTTCCACATAGAAGAAAATAGGTGAAAATGTTTATATGGAAGAGAAATCTAATGATCAAGTTCTGATGGAGAGTGGTAGAGAACATGGATATAAAAAATCCAACAATCATAAATCATAATTTTTTTATGATCCAAGGTATCATCTGATTCATTATATATTAGGGTTCTTGGATAATGTTTTTTGTTTTCAAGATCATTTCCCTAAAGATGAAAATTTTGAAATAGATGAAAAAATAACTTGATTTTCGTACAATCTCACTGTTGGTCATTCCTTGAAGAATTTCCACTTCATATCTTACAGAAATGAAGTAGAATTTTAAATTTGGGAAGTGTTAGCTATTAATGTGATTTGATGCTGGGTCATTCCATCTGTCTCAAACAAAAGGTTAGTAAAAGGTATCAAATATGCATAAGTCCATATATGGTGATATTAATCGTATTTGGTTCCAAAAATGGACTTATACTTCATCTCTCATACCACTTAATAAAATAATACTAATTTATACTAACCAGGGACTTCCTGTAGGCCAGTGTTAGGTGATAAAGGCCCATCGCACTTCGGTTGTGGTTTCAATTCCGACAACCTTTTATGACGCGACAGGTTTTCGCCGGTCCTACGAGTTGTCCTTTTTATAAAACTACACCATTATAACATTCCAGAAATAATATACAAAAAATATCTATCTTTAAACAATACTATCTGATTTGCAGCTTAATCAATTCAAAATTTTAGGCTTATCCAAAATAATTTTTTCCAAATTCACAGTATAAAGAAAATGATTACTAGATCGGTCATATAACCAGCATGTGAATACAATAATTTATCCCCCATATATCTTAAAATATATCTTGTTGGTCACATTTAAAACATGTGAATACCTTAATCATGTATTCTTTGAACATGAATTACCACATAACCTTAGTGAAAACACGAACACTGTCAATAGATAACTCTTTCCACGTACCAAAATCCCAAAAATTCTATAAACTCAAATCATTATATCAATTTGCCCTTATATCAGTCATGAGATCATTAATAATATCAAACATATTCTTTTCTCCTTATCACTTCATTATGCACATATAATCTACTTTCGAAAAGTATTTCAATCACTTTTCATGGTTACAAGTACTATATAATTATTCAAAACCACAATAAACCAATACATAAATATTCCAATACTACACTATTTTGGAATCCTGTTTCATAAACACTTAATCATTCCACCAATTCGTTGTCATATTCCACATCACCAATAGTGATCACATGTGACTTCCATTTTTCCTTTTCCTTAATAGGTTGTTGATATTGATCATCTTTAACACTTGTATTAGGGCATTGGTTAGCATAATGCCACATTTACTTACACATGTAGCATTGAAGTGTTGGTTGTGCGTTCTTTGTAGTCTTTTCTCTATTCACATCATTAGCTGCCTCTTTACAATTACTTCGGTACTAATCTACTCGATGAACTTCTTTTAGAAACTTAATACATTTTCTAGTCCCTTTAATACAATCTCCACCATGCATTTTTCCACAATTTGAGAATAAAGAAACATTCGCCTTTTTTTACCATTGTTTTGTGATTTTTCCTCAAACTCTATATTTTGTTTCTTGTAAAAACCATGAGATGGATATATAAAACCAACTTCAAGTTCATCCATGATATAACAATGCAAAATTTCTTCATAGACACTGATGTCTCTTATAGCTAATACCCTTCTAAGACTTGGTTTTAAGCCACAGAGGAATCAATCAACTTTACTTTTAGGTTTGATGATAAAGCCAGATGCATTCCTTGAAATCCTTGTAAAATTCGCCTCATATATACCAACAAATTCATCATCCTTTTTCATAAGATCAAGGAACAACTTTTTTATCTTTTTTCCAATAATATAAGGGAATTACTTATTGAAAAACATGTTCTTCAACTTGTCCCATTCCATGGATTCAATTTCATATTGGGGTCGTGTATTATTAATTAGAGTCCACCACTAGTCTTCTTCACCAACTATATAGTAGACAAACAGAATGAATTTTTCATGTTTTGAACAATGAAGTATGGAAAATATCTTTTCAATGGTACTGATCCATTGTTCTGCAACAAGTTGATTATAAGACCCACTGAAAGAAGGTGGATATTTCCTCATGAAGGACTCAATAGAATATGTTTACCTTCTCTACTCATTTGGAAGTCCAGAATGATTCATAGCTTCTGTAAGTATTGAAATTTGATTTTTCACTCCATTTCCAATAACATTTGGTTGTTCAAGAGGACAATCATTGCATTTCCTAGTGAATTGATCATTAACATGGTTCCTTTGGGTTCCATCCATTATCTAAAACCCAATAAGAATAGTGTGAGAGGCAAACATCATACTAGGTAAAAAAACATAATCAAGGGGAGTACATTCAATATCTAACGTATGAGGTTTAATACTAGGTTATTTGTGATCATTATTATTATTCTAGGATTGTAACCAATACTTATACATAACCTTACGGACATCCCTATCCAACCATAGAAATATCTCTAGGGATCTCACTAAAGTTTTCGCATCCTAGTTTCCAATGTTTAACTAAACCTTTCCTCTAATACCAATAGTAGAGACCCAAGCATGACGTACATGGACATTACATTACTTTTGCGGAATACTAAATACATAAAAAAAACATACAGCCAAGGACTGTAATAGTTTAGTGTGTTCAGAAACATGGAACATAATCTTCTAATCATGGTGAAAGATCTACAACATCTCCCATAAAGATATTCCCCTTTTGTTTTCATACCTAAAACCTTTATTTATATCATAGGGAAAAGAAAACATTTAAAGGGTGAGATAAAATTTTCAGTAAGGGTATGCATGGTGAAAATAAAACAAACCATATACATTTGAACTTAAAAACATGAACATAATATTTAAACATCAAAATTATGAGCAATGACATTAAACATGGTAGTACGTTATGCGTATATCATAATGGAACAACAATCATGATAAAATATCATGGGAATAAAACATTTAATTGTGGAAAACATTAAGTACATGATATTATTTCCATAGTATCCAAGATATTACTGCCCAGACCATCACAGTGGATGAACTCCATTACTGAACCGGGTTTTTATGTCGTTCCGGCCCTGTATTACTTAACCATAGTTACTTGTCCTTCCAGCCATGTTTATAACATGAGATATAAATCATTACCCCATGCATTAGAGGGAGATATAGGTCCCACCCATCTCATTATTAAATCATTCTTTCATGTTTCCACAAAATAAGCATAAATCATTCATCATATCCAAATGAATAAAATGGGTTTCATATACATCATCCCATCATAACATAATACATATAAAACAATGGATGTAATTTCATCATAAAAAAAATAAATCCTTGTAAATAATAGGGACATTATACATGAAACATATCTATATTAAGAAACATCATCTTAGATAGACAATATTTTTGACAAAACACATGAAATAAATTCATAAAGAAAATATCATTTCTTCTTCAAAATCATTTTCATTTCTCAAAATGCCTTCCAGTTTTAAAAGAAAAAAATTTAATTGAAAATAATCATGAAATATTTTAGAGGAAGATTCATATAAATAAGGAGTTACGAAATTGTAAAAATCTGTTCATGCCATGTAATTAAAAAAAATTCTCCTTGTACTTTTGCTAGAAAGTCAAAAAGTACCTCATATTGTAAACAAAAGAAATATTTTTTCTTTAGTACATAGTAAAATTAAAAAAGGGTAAACATGAATTTAAACATATATGGAATAATAGTAAAAATTTTATGAATAAATTTTTATAAAATGCAAACATGGATGGTAAATATAACCCCAGTAAATACTTACGTATAAGCAATCTCAGATAAAGATGAGATTGCAAAATTATCCCTTACATTATTACCAATTTCTTTTTTATGTGTCTGAGACTCCTGTATAGTGGATTTAAACATATTATTGAAATATAAGAGAACCATAATAGTATTTATGATATCATATATGAATCACTTACAACTTTATATTACCCATTCATTTGTCAATTCCGTGTTAAACCAACGTTTTGGGTAAAATTGTTTCATTTATTGTTCGTGTTTTGACTTGTAATTATTCATATGATTACTTAGATCATGATTACTTACTTCCAGAATGTAAAACATGATTTATATATAATATATATTCATAATATATATATATATATAATAGATGTATAAATAGGATGAAGTACATCATTCATGGAGTCGGTAGGTCGTATGTTCGCATGAACGATGTTTTCGTTTCCTTATTAAATTGAATGGTAGTAAGTAAATAACATATATATAAATAAAATATTATTATTAATTCATATATTTCATGATTATTTATTATATATACTTTATAATCATTCTGAAATGGTTAACATGGAGAATGAATCTCATCGCATCGTGGAGATGATAATCCGTACGTACGCACGAGCGATGATATCGTTCTCATAATTGATGAATATAATTTTATTAGATGATATAATATCTTATAATCATTATGATTTTATAATAATAATATATGATTATAATTTCCCCCATTATAATCATCCAAGTATGGTGGTGGAGGGAAAACAGATTACACCACGACATGGAGACGGTGAGCCGTACGTACGCACGTGCGATGATTTGGTTTTTCATAGGATGGATATAAGGTGAAATATGGTTTTTTAATATTTATAATTACATATTAGTATTTTAGTTAAATTGATGTTGTTAATTTATAATGAAACAGCAAAATGAGAGGAATTATAAGAAGAACAAAACTTGAAAGAATCGGTAGAAGAGATTACCTCTTCCTCAACGTGCCTCTTCTAAATGTCCAGTTAGGGCACTAGAGTTGGCCTTTTGAGAAGAAAAAATCCTCCATAATATAACTACATAGTTTAGAAGATTAATTTTTAGGGTTTTACTAGATTTAAGGCTTAAAATTTAGTGAAGAGAAGAGGGAGTAGGTGCCCTTTTATAAGAGAGGAGATAGACACTTTTGGAAATCTCAAAAATATAAATTTATAATAAACTCAAACTCCACTTAAAACATAAAAAATGACTCAAATTAAAATATAAGATGAGATTGGGTTGTAATATCATCATCTAATAAAATTTAGACATGTTTGAAAATTTTGTTAAACCTTATCAATTTCATTTATCCTTATTTAATCTATTTAATCTTGTTTGTGGTAATTTTTTTCTAAATATTAAATTTTTATAAATACATAATTATGTGTTGTGAATTGTTCATAATTGGATTATTTATGAAATTTTAGACCATATATATTTTAATATATAATTTTCAAACATATTTGTGATTTTTAAAAAACTTAATAATATTTTATTTTTATAAAATATCATTAGTGTGAATTTTGACACTATTCATTCATTTGAATTTAAATATAATCCACACAGAAGATATATTCAAACCAAAATGTTTAATAGATTCCTAAAATTTCGTATTATTCTATAAAATTATTGGATCACACTAATTAGTTCATATAGTATTTATTTTAATATTTTTAAATCCATTTATTTGATATTTCAATTAATAAAATAACTACAACATTTTTGTATGATTTTTTAATATACTGATTTGTTGCATAAAAATTAAAAATGAAATAATACGATGAATATAAATCAAATATTTTGCATAAGAATGATTTTTTTGGATTTTTCTTATAATAAAACTAAATTTTATAATTTTATATTTATTAATGTATCAATGTGACAACTTTGACGTCATTTAAAATAATATAATATAAATATCAAAATCTGTTTTTAAGGATCCAAATGGTTCCCAAGATGACACATGGATGCTTAGGGTGTAGATATACTCGACCAATAAGTTATGGTCAGATGTTTGGGTCTTTTTATTTGTATTATTATTTTAATAAAAACTATATTATTGATTTTTATCTAGATAAATAATTTATGCGCCAATAATGGATAAGCTATTATGTTAATGATATATTTCATAAAAATTAAAAATAAATTACAATGGAAAAGAAAAACATATTTTATTTAAAATGTGTATTTATAATCGAATTTATATTTAGTATAATGATATATTAAAAATACATTAATTATTATTGTTTGAGTGAGACATATTTAACTTTCTTTAAATAAAATAAATTAAAGGTATTAATCACATCCAAGTGGGTTTCAAAAAGATACCATTTCGAACCAAGTATATTTTAGGACGAAATATAATCATCCAATTATATTAATACAAGTGTTAGTGTAATTTTATAATATTATTTTGACCCTTAACCTCCTGATTTACCTTTAACCATAGTAAATAAAATTTACTGTAGTTACTATTCATAATGTCAAAAAATAAAAAGTATCCTATAAACATAATTTGGACCTAATAATTCCAAATATGGAATCCATTTATCAAAATTCAAAACATAGTTGATTTAGTATTTAATTTAATATTAATCACGTTGTTGAGAAAACTAGTTTTAAAAGTTAAAACATTACAAAAGATTGAAATTTTTTTACTTATGAATAAAATTGAAAATTAATGATAATGAAATACATAATATTAAATGGTAAAAATATATTATATTTATAATTTAATATCATTAAATATTATAATTTAACAATATAAAGTAACTTGAATAAAAAAATTAGTTTTTAATTAAAATTTAGGATATTTTTGCATTTTATGAAAAAATTAAAGTTAATAGAAAAATATTAAAAAATTATCCAAAGTTATTTTTTATATTCTTATTGAAATAAATATTTTTATTTCATCAAATATAAATTATAAACATGTCCAAAACTAGATTAAATGTGGGTGCACCATCAAAAGTCGGTAAAACTGCATTTTTTGAAAAATACTTATATTAGCCGAAAATTATATTTTGTTCTCATACCATGTTCTAGAATATGAGTAAGATGAATGATATTTTTATAAAATAAAAAATATGGTTAATACTATTCATAATGGCTAGTTCATAATACATAGTTGTTTAGTGAAACTCGGTATTGCGTACAACACACGCTATTGAGGATGGTCATTTTTGCATGCAACATAAGCCAAGAATAGTGTTTTCATATACTAAAATCTAATACGGTGTTGCATATAGTGCAAGCTAGTCTTGGTGTAGTGTATAACAGAATACATCGATAATATTAAAAAGAATCTTTCCCAAAAAAAATTTAGGGTGTTACACATAGTGTATATACTTCATTTGAAAGGCAGTATTAGAACTATCATTCTTTCCTCGCTTTTTATTAGTGATATGATGACCGAAGGTCCAGCTTAGAGAAATAAATGGACCCATAAAGCAGATATAATGAGTCATTTATCTGTTATATGGGATAATTATTATTTATCGTGATTTTATTGAACTCACGATAATCAGAGAAGAGGAACATTTATCCCTACTTCTTCAAGATGAAGTGGATTGGAACACCCCACTATGAAGAACTTGGGCATATAAAACCCTACTCCAGATTATCTTGTAACTTATTATCCAGCTCTTCTAGCTCAATGGTGGTCATTCTATAAGGCTTCATTGATATAGGCAAGAATCCCTGATTATGTTTAATTGAGAACTCATCCTCTCTAAGAGTCGGAAGACCCAGAAAATATTTAGGGAATACATCAATGTAGTCTCTCATTATGTTCATGTCTTCAAGCATGATTCTCTATTTTTGACTCAATCATTTGAGCTAGATATGCTTGCTCATAAAGAATTAATATCCACACTTGAGAAAATAATTATGAAGCATGTTCATTTTAACACCTGAGAATTTCATGAGAAATATTTTGTTTTTATGTTATATAAATCATCAAATGAATCTTTCACTACACACAACACTAGCTTGGCTTGCTTTACACGCAACTGCGGCCTTCCTCGATAGCTTGCGTCGTACGCAATACCGAGTTTCACTAAACAACGATATGCTATAAAAATATTACTATAACTAGCCGTTATGAATAGTAATAAACACATCTTGAAATTTTTTAAATTTTAATTTTCAAAATTGACTTCATTTTTTGGATTCGGAATATCGAAATTAGCCTAGGGTGAAATTTTGGTATTTTTCTGAAAACATTAAATTTTGATGAATAGTGAAAACAATGGGTTACTATTTAAAAACCGACTTTTTATTTAAATAATTATTTATTTTATTTAAATTTATTTTAGGTCAAAATTTGATACATAATACCTATATACGTTCAATTCAATTCATGGGAGTCATTTTATAATAATTTTAGATATATAAAAATTTTATTGAATTTTTCACCGTCTTATACCCACCCCTTAGGAGAATTTAAAAATTCAATAAAAGATAATTTTACCGCCTCTGTGAGGGGAATTTCGAAAATCTGAGGGACACGATTAATATCAAGGACTAAAATTTGGTACAATGAGATGAAAATAATTTTTGGTGAATAGTTTCTTTTTACTTTTTTTTCCATTGTTAAAAGTAAATAGGGTAATTAAGGGTATGAATGATATTATTATTACCCTAAAACATGTAATAATTCTATTGGAAAAGTTTTATTCTACCAAAAACATCCTTAGGAATTAAATATGACAATTTAGGCCCACATGGATTAGATTAGGACATTTATTATTAATTTATTTAAAAACGGGTTAAAATAGTTAAAATCAATGTTTAATAACTAAATCATTTTTAATATAGGGTTATACATAAGATAAATTCGACTATAAATATTAATTAGAAAGATAAAATAATTTACTACATAATCGTATTTTATTTGTAATTTTTATACTTTAAATAATTTAATTTATTTATGACACAATGATAATGCAGTAATTATATTATTAATGAAATATTGACATAATTGATGTTATAAATACCCAAATAAATGTAATTTGAGACTTTTTATGAATTATAGTAATTTTATATGTTAAAATGACATGTTATTAGTGATTTTTTTTAACTTTTTTCGAACTAATATTTCTGCTATGAGTTTCAAAATAATTAATTACCAAATTGTTTCAAAATGGACATAAAATAATTTTTAAAAACAAATATTATATTATTAATTGTTATTTTATTCTTAAATATCTACGGTTCAGCCAAATGACTTAGATAAGGTTATATATATTAATAATAGACAACTTGGGGTTCTTTTGGCTTGTTACAGTAAGTTTATTAACCTTATAGTGTAAGAAAACAAGAAGACACAGTAAAAGTAAAATTATTTAACTTAAAGTTAAATCTAAATGATAAGGTTAAAATAGAACCCTAAACATGTATAAATTCTTTTGGATGGGAGGATTTTGACCCATACCCACCTTATTTTCTAAATAAATCAATTTGGAGCTATTAAAAACCGAATATGACTTTATAATAAAATAATATTTTTAGTTTTTCCAAAGGTACCCCTCTCCTCCCTTATAAAAGGGAACCTCCTCCCTCTATTCCTAACACCGCTTTGAGCCTTAAATCTCGGTCAAACCATGCCAAATTCTCTTCTAAACTTCTCTATAAATATTCTAGAGGTCCTGGTCTTCTTCAAAGACCAATTTTAGTGCCCTAAGAGGCGGTCTCAAAGAGGCACTTCAAAGAATAGGTAATGTCTGTTACCGATTCTTTCAACTTTATTTCTTCTTCCAATTATTCTTATTTAGTTGTTTTATTATGAAGTAATAACATCAGTATCACTCATATACTGATATGTTTTTATAAGTATGAGACAAAATTTTTTCACCATCTATCCATCCTACAGAAAACGAAATCACCGCGCATGCGTACGTACGGAATACCGTCTCCACGCCGTGGTGTAATATATTTTCCACCACCACCATACTTGGATGGGTATAATGGTGTAAATAATAACTATATATGATTATTGTAAAGTGATATTGATGCTGAAATATTATATATACACTCCAATACAATTCCACAATCATGGGAATGATATCATCGCTCGTGCGTACATACGGAATACCGTCTCCACGATGTGATGTGACTCATTCTACATGCTTTTCATTGCATAATGATTACATAAATGAATTGAGTGAATAAATGTGATATTTATTACACTAATAATATTCTGGGAATGAGGTATCTATAACCTAAAAAGAAGAATAAGAATTTATTCAACAAAACATGCATAAGAACAAAAAGTAATAAACACCCAAATAACTAGTAGTAATGAAATATTAATAATAAGAAACTAAGAATATAACCATATATGATATAATAAAAATAATTATGATTCAGGAATAAGTCAATAAAATTATTTTAATCATTATACAGGAGTTTCAGACACTTACGAATCAAATCGGACCTAAGGTAAGGGAAAATATCACAATCTCATTTTTATCCGAGATTGTTTATACTTTCGTATTTACTAGGGTGTATTTTATCATCCACATCCATGTTTCCTCAATATGTAATATTATTTCTATCCACCTACAATTGTTTAAATCAAATTTTACCCTTTAGTGAGTTTTTAGTAAAAGATATGAAAGGAATCTTTTGTCGTTTTTCGAACGAGGTATTTTTTTGACTTTTCTAACAAAAGTATGAGAAGAATGTTTTTTTAACTTATACGGCATGAATGGATTTTTAAAAACAATATTTCCAAGAATATTACTTTACAAGTTTTCAAGTATATTTTTAATCAACTTCTTTTAGTTTAAAATTGTATGACATCTTAAGAAGGGAAAATGTTTTTGAAGTAAAAACGATATTTTCCTCAAGAATGGAGTTCAAGTGTTTTATCGAAATTTTTTTCCATCTAAGATAATATAGGGTTCTATTCTATCCCTATTATTGCATTTATTTGATTATGTTGTGGTGAAATTATTTTTATGAATTCCTTTATTTTATATGAATTGATTTATGATGTCATGATGATTAAGAATCCCATTTTTATTACATGGGTTATGCAATGATGTATGATTTATGATTTTGTGGCACACAAAGGAATGGTATCATTATGAGATGGGTGTGACCTATATCTCCTTCCAATGCATTGGGTAATGATTTATATCTCATGAGATAGACCTGGCTGGAATGGTAGGTTAATCCGGTTCGGTGAAACAGGAATGAAACGCTGAGTGAACTCGGTTCAGAAATTGACTTTGTCTGCTATGATAGTCTTGGCTATGAGTCTTGACTACTAAGAAATTATTAAATATTATTATGTGTGTATGACATAAAGTTTCATGTTTTATGTTATTATTATTGGAATTACATTTCAATACTATGATTTATCCCAATTTATGAAATTATGATCTCTTTTGCAGGTTAAGATTTCCAAAATGTTATATTCTTATGAATATGATGTGATTGATATTTCTTTTGTATACCCTTACTGAGCATTTGATCTCACCCTATTTTATTTTTTTCTTTCCCCAGGTTAGGAAGAAGGTTATTAAATATGATATACCAAAAGGGACTATAGATATGATGAAATAAATTGGAGACAATGTAGATGCTTTATGAACCCATTGTTTATGTTTCCCAGTTTCTAAAGACACTATACCTATACGGTCCTTTCCTGATTTTGTTATATGTTGTGATAAGTGTGCTTCAATTTTGAAGTATTGACAATGTATGTCAAGTATGGGTCATTATAGATGGTATCAGAGGAATGGTATAGTCAACCTTTGGAAACTAGGAGATGAAATCCTTAGTAAGAAACCTAAGGATAAGTCTATGCATAGAACAAAATCATAGTGTTCTAGAAATGGACATGAACAACCTATGATAAGACCTTAAGTGTGAAATTTTATACTTGATTATGTGTTTTTCCAATTATAATTAGTGTTTCTCACAATATTCTTCTTGGTTTTAGTCGATGGCTGGATCCCGAAGGAACTGTGTTAATGCGGAATGCAACGGGAAATGCAACGATTCTCCCCCTGAGCAACCAAATGTTATGGGAGATGGAATGAAAAATCTTGTAGCCATGCTCACACAACATTCTCAAGATATGAATCATGTAGGACTTACAAACAAGCAAAGGAAGGAGAAACATTCTGTTGAATCCTTCATGACGCAGCGTCCACCTTCATTCAGCGGGACTTCTGATCCATTAGTGGCTGAACAATGGATCATTACCACTGAAAATATATTTTCAGTTCTTCAATGTTCTGAACATGATAAATTCATCTTAGCGGTTTATTGTTTGGAAGGATATGCTGATCAATGGTGTAATTTTATTAAGAATACAAGGTAATGGGATGAAATTGAGTCCATGGAATGGGACGAGTTCAAGAACTTATTTTTCAATAAGTACTTCCCTCGTATTCTTAGAACAATTATGGAGAAGGAGTTTCTTGAACATAATCAAAAGGACGATGAATCTGTTGGTTCCTATGAAGAAAATTTTACATGATTTTCAAGGTATGCTTCCGGAATTATTATCCAACCTGATAGCAAGATCGATCGATTCCTTAGTGTCTTAAAACCAACTCTTTGAAGGGTGTTATCCATAAGGGACTTCAATAAATACATGAAAATTGTTCTATGTTCTCTCAAGGTTGAAATGGAGATTGGTCTAACCCATCAGTCATATGGGTTTGATAAGAATAGGAAAATGGAATTCAAAGGAAAATCTAAAGAGCACACTGAAAAGAAGATGAGCTTTCCCTTACGATCAATGTGTGGAAAGAAACATGGAGGGAGTTGTCTTAAAGGGACAAGTAAATGTTTCAAATGTGGAAAGGAAGGTCATCGGGCATTTGAATTCCGCAATGATGGGAAGAAGATGTCTTGTGATGAAAACAAAGAAAATTCTACACAGAGTGAACCTCCTACACTAAATTGTTACAAGTGCAAGGAGATGGGGCATTATGCCAATCAATGCCCAAATACAAGGATTGATGATGATGGTTGACGTCAACAAACTCTTAAGGCCAAAGACAAAGGAAAGTCACATTCAATTTCTATCAGCGATGTGGAGTACGATAACGAAGTGGTAAAAGATACACTTACCATCCACTCTAAAGTAGTGAATGTTTTATTTGATTCTAGATCCACCCAGTCTTTTATTTCTGAATAATTTTCTAATGGTATCACCATATTACCTCAACAATTAGAAGTTGAGTTAGCTGTGAAAACCCCTAATGGCACAACAGTCACATCAAAAGTCTATAATTCTACTCCGATTTATGTTTTTGGGAATGTGCTTCCTGCAAATCTTGTGTTCATTCCTATAGTGGAATTTGATGTGATTCTTGGCAGGGATTGGATTTCTTTATATGGATATCATATCAATTGCCAAATAAGGGAAGTCATATTTCATATTCCAGATCAATCTATGATCATCTATCGATGCAAGGATGAACACAACCTTCCAGTGGAAATTTCTTCCATCTTATTGGTCTTGATTCCACTAAATGAAGGTTATTTATCTCAAATGGTTGGTGAAAACTCACGATTAAGAATATTCCCATTGTACAGGAGTTTGATGATGTCTTTCCAAAGTAATTTCTAGGTCTTCCACCAAATCGTGAAGTCGAGTTTTTATTAGAACTCGTACCTGGTGATTTGCCTATTTCAAAGACACCTTATAAAATAGTCCCAATTGAGTTGCAGGAATTGAATAAGAAACAACAAGAGAATCTTGATAAGGGATTCATATTCCCTAGTGCGCCACCTTGGGGAGCACCTGTTTACTTGTGAAGAAGAAAGATGGGTCAATGAGACTCTGCATTGATTATCGAGAACTTAACAAGATCACGATCAAGAACAAATATCCTCTCCCGAGCATTTATGACTTATTTGACCATCTACGTGGAGATCAATACTTTTCCAAGATTGTTCTTCGTTCAGGTTATCATCAATTAGGGTTCAAAATGGAGGATATACCAAAGACAACTTTCCGTACAAGGTATGGACACTATGAATTTATATTGATGCCATTTGGTCTTTCTAATGCCCCTACTATCATCATGGATCTGATGAATAGAGTCTTTAGAGACTATCTTGATCATTTTGTGGTAGTATTTATAGATGATATTCTTGTCTATTCAAAGAGAATGGAAGAACATTAAGATCATCTGAGAATTATATTGAAGACCTTGAGAAATGAGAAGCTTTATGCTGAATTTACCAAGTGTGAATTTTGGCTTCAAAAAGTTGAATTTTTGGGTCACATAATATCAAAAAAAGGGATATCTGTGGATCCAGCAAAAACAAGAGTTATCGAAAGATGGTCGAGACCAACAACAGTAACTGAGATCCGATGTTTTCTTGGTTTGGCTGGATATTATAGATGTTTTGTGAAATATTATTCACTATTATCTAATCCACTCACCAGGTTGACACGGAAAGGAGTTAAGTTTGTTTGGACAAAGGAATGTGAAGACAATTTCAAGGATTTGAAAAGAAGGTTATCCAATGCACCTGCACTCACACTTCCTTGTAGTGGAGAAATGTTGGTGATCTACATTGATGCATCCAAGAAGGGACTGGGGTGTGTTCTTATGCAAAATGATATGGTGATAGCTTATGCCTCACAACAGTTGATGATCCATGAGCAAAATTACCCAACTCATGATTTGGAGTTAGTTGTGGTAATCTTTGCATTAAAGATTTGGAGGAATTATCTTTATTGAGAAAGGTATGATATTTATACTAATCATAAAAGTTTAAAGTATATTTTCACACAAAAAGACTTGAATATGCACCATAGAAGATGGTTGGAACTGATTAAGGATTACGACTGCTCAATTCATTACCACCCTTGGAAAGCAAACAAGGTGGAAGATGAATTACGTCGACAAGACCATGCTAGCTTATCCATGATGAGGATCACAAAGGATGCAATATTTATGGATTTACAAAGGATGGATCTTGGAATTATAATGAAAGGGGAAAAATGTATCTTTCTCAATTGACTGCTCAACCATCTATACATGTGATGATTAAAGAGGCACAGAAAGAAGATGTAGAGTTACAAAAGAAGGTGAGAAATATTCCTGAATTCAACCTTGATTGTGATGGGATAATAATGTTCAGGAATCGGGTTTGTGTTCCTCCCATCCCAGAATTAAAGAAGAAGTTGCTAGATGAGGCTCATAGTTATTCATTCTCTATTCATCCTGGAAGCACGATGATGTATAGGGACCTGAAAGAGTACTTCTGGTGGGATGGAATGAAAAGTGATGTTGCTGAATATGTCTCTCGATGCTTGGTTTGTCAGCAAGTTAAAGCTGAGAGACAGAAGTCTAAGGGGATGTTACAACCAATACCAATAACTGAATGGAAATGGGAAAAAATCACTATGGACTTTGTCACCGGACTTCCTAAAACATCCAAAGGCAATAATGCTATTTGGGTCATAGTTGATCATCTTACAAAGTCTGCACACTTCATTACTATTAGATAGGATTTCTCTCTGGATCATCTTGCCAGGATATATGTGAAAGAAGTGGTAAGATTGCATGGAGTACCACTTTCAATTATATCTGATCGGGATCCGAGATTTACCTCGACGTTCTGGCGAAGTCTTCAATATACTCTGGATACAGAGTTGAGTTTCAGCACTGCTTATCATCCTCAGACAAACAGTATGTCTGAGAGAACAATTCAAACTCTTGAAGATATGTTGAGAGCTTTCTCTATGGATTTAAAAGGTGGTAGGGATCAACACATACCTTTGGTGAAATTTTCATATAATCATAGCTTTGACTCCAGTATTAAGATGGCTCCTTATGAAGCTCTTTATGGAAAGAAAAGCAGGACTCCAACTTTTTGGGATGAAGTTGGGGAAAGAAAGCTATTAGGACCTGATCTTCTTGATGAGATGGCAGAAAAGGTCAGATCTATTCAACAACAAATAAGAGAAGCACAGAGTCGACAAAAAAGTTATGCCGACAACCGAAGAAAAGACCTAGAGTTTGTAGTGGGTGATAAAGTGTTCTTATGAATATCTCCCTGGAAGAGGGTCATGAGATTTGGAAAGATGGTGAAGTTGAGCCCTAGATATATCGGTCCTTTTGAAATACTGGATCGTGTTGGGAAGGTAGCTTACCAATTGGCGCTTCCACCGAATCTCTCCCAAGTTCATGATGTGTTCCATGTTTCTCTCCTAAGAAAGTACATACCTAATCCTTCACATATACTCAGCTCAGAAGTTGTACCGGTGGAGAAAGATCTTTCTTATGAAGAACAGCCGATATAGATTCTGGATCGTAGAGAAAAAGTCCTACAGAACAAGACCACTCGCTTGGTGAAAGTTTTATAGAGGAACCACCAATTAGAAGAAGCTACATGTGAGCTTGAGGATATGATGAGGGAGAGGTATCCTCATCTGTTTGTTAAATGTGACGAATTTCGAGGGTGAAATTCTTTTTAAGGGGGTAGAATGTAACACCGGATAATTTTATGAGAAATATTTTTTTTATGTTATATAAATCATCAAAGGAATCTTTCACTACACACAACACTATCATGGGTTGCTTTACACACAACCGCGACCTTCCTCGATAGCTTGCGTCATACACAATTCTGAGTTTCACTAAACAACGATATGCTATTAAAATATTATTATAACTAGCCTTTATGAATAGTAATAACCACTATTTGAAATTTTGTAAATTTTAATTTTCAAAATGGACTTCATTTTTGGAATCGGAATATCGATATTAGCCTCGGGTGAAATTTTTGTATTTTTCTGAAAACTTTCAATTTTTGATGAATAGTGAAAACACTGGGTTACTATTTAAAAACCGACTTTTTATAGAAATATTTATTTATTTTAGGTCCAAATTGATACATAATACCTATATATGTTCAATACAATTCATTTGAGTCATTTTATAATAATTTTAGATATATAAAAATTTTAGTAAACTTTTCACCGTCTTTTACCCACCTCTTAGGAGAATTTGGAAATTTACATAAAACATAATCTTGCTGCTTCTATGAGTGGAATTTCGAAAATCCGAGAAACACAATTAATATTAAGGACTAAAATTTGGTTCAATGAGATGAAAATAATTTTTGGTGAATAGTAACTTTTTACTTTTTTTGCCACGGTTAAAAGTAAATAGGGTAATTGAGGGTAAAAATGATATTATTATTACCCTAAAACATCTCATAATTCTATTGGATAAATTTAATTCGACCAAAAACAACCTTAGTAATACAATATGACCACTTAGGCCAACTTTTATTAGATTAGTACATTTATTATTAATTTATTTGAAGAAGGGATAAAATAGTAAAAATCAATGTTTAATAACTAAATCATTTTTAATATAGGTTTATACATAAGATAAATTCTACTATAAATATTAATTAGAAAGAAAAAACGATTTCCTACATAATGGTATTTTATTTTTAATTTTTATACTTTAAAAAATTTAATTTATTTATGACACAATCATGATGCAGTACTTATATTATCAATGAAATATTGACATAATTGATGTTATAAATTCCCAAATAAATGTAATTTGAGACTTTACATGAATTAAAATTAATATGACATGTTAGTATTGATTTAATTAACTTTTTTCGAACTAATATTTCTCTTATAATTTTCACAAAAATCAATTACCAAATAGTGTCAAAATGGACATAAAATACTTTTTTAAAACAAATATTATATTATTAATTGTTACTTTATTCCTAAAAATCTAAGGTTCGGCCAAATGAATTAGATAAGCTTATATATATTAATAATAAACAACTTGGGGTTTGTTTGTCTTTTTATAGTACGTTTATTAACTTTATAGTGTAATAAAACAAGAAGACACAGTTAAAGTAAAATTATTTAACTTGTTGTAAAATCTAATTGATAAGGTTAAAATAGAACCCTAAACCTATCTAAATTATATTGGATGAGAGGATTTAGACCCATCCCCACCTTATATTTGAAATAAATCAATTTTGAGCTATTAAAAACCGAATATGACTTTATAATAAAATAATATTTGTAGTTTTTCCAAAGGTTCCCCTCTCTTCCCTTATAAAAGGGCACCTCCTCCCTCTCTTCCTCACACCACTTTGAGCCTTCATGCTCAGACATCCCCTACCAAATTCTCTTCTACACTTCCCTAGATACATCCTTGAGGTCCTAGTTTTTTTAAATACCAATTTTAGTGCCCTAGGAGGTGGTCTCTAAGAGGCACTTCAAAGAATATGTAATGTCCGTTACCGATTCTTTCAACATTATTTCTTCTTCCACTTCTTCTTCTTTAGTTGTTTCAGTATGAAGTAATAACATCAGTATCACTCATATAATGATATGTTATTATATGTATGAAACAACCCTATTTCACCATCTATTCTTCCTACGGAAAACAAAATCACCGCGCGTGCGTACGTACGAAATACCGTCCCCATGCCGTGGTGTAATCTATTTTCCACCACCACCTTACTTGGATGGGTATAATGGTGTAAATGATAACTATATATGATTATTGTAAAGTGATGTTGATTCTGAAATAGTATATATACAGTCTAATACAATTCCACGATCATGGGAACGATATCATCGCTCGTGCGTACGTACGGAATATCGTCTCCACGATGTGATGTGACTCGTTCTACATGATTTTCATTGCATAATGATTACATAAATGAATTGAGTGAATAAATATGATATGTATTACACTAATACCATTCTGAAAATGAGGTATCTATAACCTAAAAATATGAATAAGAATTTATTCGACAAATCACGCATAATAACAAAAAGTAATAAACACCTGAATAACAAGTTGTAATGAAATATTACTAATTAGATACTAAAAATATAACCATATATGATATCATAAAAATAATTATGATTCTGGAATAAGTCACTAACATTATTTAATTCATTATAAAGGATGTTTGGACACTTACGATGAAAATCGGACGTAGGGTAAAAGAAAATATCACAATCTCATTTTTATCCGAGATTGTTTATACTTTGGTATTTACTGTGGTGTATTTTATCATAAACATCCATGTTTCCTCAATATGTAATATTATTTCCATCCACCTACAATTGTTTAAATCCAATTTTACCGTTCTGTGAGTTTTTAGTAAAAGATATGAAAGGAATATTTTGTCTCTTTTTGTACGAGGTATTTTTTTGACTTTTCCGACAAAAGTAGGAGAAGAATGTTTTGTTTAGCTTATACGGCATGAATTTATTTTTAAAAACATTATTTCCAAGAAGCTTCCTTGACAATTTTTCAAATTTATTTTTAATCAACTTCTTTTAGTTATAAATTGTATGACATGTTAAGAAAGGAAAATGTTTTTGAAGTAGAAAGGATATTTTCCTCAAGAATGGAGTTCATGTGTTTTATCAAAATTATTTTCCATCTAGGTTCATATAGGGTTCTGTTCTATCCCTATTATTATATTGATTTGATTATGATGTGATGGAATTATTTTTATGAATTCCTTTATCTTATATTAATTGTTTTATGATGTCATGATGTTTAAGAATCCCATTTTATTACATGGGTTATGCAATGATGTATGATGTATGATTTTGTGGCACACATAATAATGGTATCATTATGAGATGGGTGGGACATATATCTCCCTCCAATTCATTGGGTAATGATTTATATCTCATGAGATAGACATGGCTGGAATGGCAGGTTAATTCGGTTCAGTGAAACAGGACTGAAACGAGGAGTGAACTCGGTTCAGAAATGGATTTTGTCAACTAAGATAGTCTTGGCTATGAGTCATGACTACTAAGAAATGATTATCTATGATTATGTGTGTATTCCAAAAAGTTTCATGTTTTATGTTATGATTATTGGGATTACATTTCACTACTATGATTTATACCATGTTATGGAATTATGATCTCTTTTTCAGGTTAAGATTTCCAAAATGTTATATTATTTTGAATATGATTTGATTGATATTTCTTCTTTATAACCTTACTGAGAATTTGAGATCACCCTTTTGTATGTTTTATTTCCCCAAGTTAGGAAGAAGGTTATTAAATAGGATATTCCAAAAGGGACTCTAGATATGATGAAATAAATGGGAGACAATGTAGATGCTTTATGAACCAGTTGTTTATGTTTCCCAGTTTCTAAAGACACTATACCTATACGGTCCTTTCCTGGTTTTGTTATATGTTGTAATAAGTGTGCTTCAATTTTGAAGTATTATCAATGTATGTAATGTATGGGTCGTTATATTCATCTTCCTCCCCACACTTGTAATGAATTGGATGATGCATTGGGATGTGAACAGTGATTTCCCTTCCCAACAGTTGATGTTGGATTTCTATAATGATATACAATCCTTGCCCAGTATAGCTTTAAATCTACTAAAGGAATTATGAAGTGATTTTCTGAGAGGTTCAGTCCACAAATGTTAACCGAGGAGGAGTAACAAACCACGGACATAATAATTTCCTGATTAACTATTCTCAAATATAACATATATTATAAATTAAACGGTGGAGTTTAAATAGTTATAATTCACTTGAAAGAAATTAATGAATGCGTAGAACTAGAATAATATAATATTTTTTCTATTCATCAATGAATAACTACCATACCTATCACCACATCATTTCTTAACTCCACCTCAGCAGTAGAGATACTATATGGCCTACCTTATTTCTTTTTTAGTTTCTTTTGATTTCCTCCAACAACCCTCAATTTTGCAAAACATTTTTCATAATGCCCATAATTCGTGTAGATGTAACACTGCAGTACAGGTTGAGTGTTGATATGTGTCTTCATTACTTATCCTAAATTAGCAAGATTGTTCATATCCTATTGTCATTTGTTTTGTAGATGTCCCAAATTTATACATTTGAAGCAATTCCTGATTCCCTTTAGACAGGTCCCACGATGATTTTTCCCACAATTATTACATGTGGAGTGATAGGACATAGATATATCATGGAATTTATTTTATAGGCAAACCACATTTGATTCTATTTATCGCTTATTTTCCTTAGGCCCATGATACCACTAGAAATCTTTGTTCTTATTTTCAACATTGATAGAAAAACAGTCTATCTCTTAATAACTTTCAAAGTCTCTAATCACCAACGCTTTTCATTGAATCATCTTTAGTTCTCTTGAGAAGTGATCCACCTTTATTTCAGTATTTGATATAAATAGAAAGGCATAAAATGCATGCCTTGTGATGTTTTCTTCATACGCCCGTATGGAATCATCTTCCTTCTCCGTGAGTCTAGGGAACTCTCTATCCATCGTGAGATGGAGGGTTCGGGGAAAATATGAATTGAAAAACATTTTCATGAATTCCTCCAATTCTATGGAATCAAATTTATCTTTTGAATTCATATTATTGACCAGTGTCCACCACTGATCATATTCCCCACCAAAGTGATAGAATTCCCATATGACTTTCACATCTTCTGAGAAATGGAGGATAGAAAATACTATTTCAATGGAGTTAATCCAATGTTCTATTAGGAGGGGATCTGAAGATCCACTAAAAATGGGAGTCCCTTGAAACATGTATGATTCAACCGAAACATACCCTTTACTTGGAAGAAGAGGATGTTCCACAGGATTAACTTTTTTATTTAGAACATTATCCAACTTAGCAAGTACTATCATGATGTTTTGAGTACCCATTCCCGCCATTTTAGGCATATCATTACGGAAATCATCATATTCCCTATAACATTGATTTTTGGTACATTTATTTCTGAACATTAACTAAGATAAAGTGTGTACAATTAGAGGGATTGAATACATAGCTATTGAGTGTAAAATGGAAACATCTAAAATAAGAGGATAAACTAGTAAAGGAGAAGTATATACTAACATGTGATTCCCTGTGTTTCAATATAGGTTATTCTTGATCTATTTCATAACATATATTCTTTTGAGATTTTTCATTACATTACTAAAGGTGTGTACCATGACCATGATTTTACCTAGGAATATCCCCCTGGAGTGTCAAACCATGTGTACAATAAGGCCCATTGTCGTGCACTAGTTCATGTTCGAGTCTAGATAAGAGCTATTTTTTCAATGTTTACCCCTATAAACAACTGTTATATAGCCACCTATACTTATTTGTATATAGGAATTTATGTATTTACTTGAAAACCACTAATTCTATACTTCCAATAATTTAGGGATGTTTTCATATAATTAGTCTCATCCTTAAGGTTATAAACTAGAGTTATCTATTCATAATCTCCAAATATAACTAGAATATCCCATTATAGAACCTATAGAGGCACTATCATTTTAAATATAACATTAAATGATTATAAGCCGAATTATACATTAGAGTACAAGATAAGAATCTTAATGTCTAGTGTCATAGAAGACAAATTATTCAAAACTGTAAACATAGAACTAAATAAAAATTAAATATTCAATATTAAAATTGACCTCCTAACTTCCAATATGCTTAAACATATTTTTAGGGTACCATGGGGAATAAATAAATAACAGATGATTTAAATATCCTAGTAAGGGATAACCATAAGAACAAATCATTAGCACATGAGATTGATGGCATGAAAGAATGATATTAAAATCCATGTAACATATGGAATCATAACATATAAAAAATGAATCATATAAAAATGGAGTCATAATAATGTGAATGAAACATGAAACCAAACTTAAGAATGAGTCAAGGATAACTGACAAGACCATTACACATGATAACACATGTTAAGGCTGACCATCAAGACTGTCAAACATGGTTTCACAAGGAAAGGCAAACCTCTAAGACCATCGCACATAATGTCTCATTAGACTCAAAATTACCCAATTAATTTGATCACTATCTAGGAACAACCAACTTAACATTTCATTAATATGTTTCCCACATAAACAGTCATACATAATCAATCTTCTATAAACATAATGTTTACCCATGGAAATAATTGTTTACACAGTCATGTAATAAAGCATAAAAAATTGGTGTATCATAAAAGTGTCCATTAATGAAAGGAACTAGACAATAATGAGGGGAATTAGGAATGTATCATGGTATTTTATTTCATGTACATGTGAAACATGTAGAAAATTATTTTATAAATTTTAGCATTAAAACATTTTTGTGCGGTTTTAAAGAAAATACTATAGCGCCTTTAAAATAGAAATAGGAAAAATCCATTATATAAAAAAAGAAGTGAACTAAGAAGGTTCTCATAATAAAAAAATACTAATTATATATAGACAATGGTGGATTAAAACTAAATATAGAGTTCACATGAAAATGGGTAAGAATTCGGGATGTTCTCTTTAAACAAGTTTTCTTATTGGGAATTATTGAAAATGGAATCACTTAAAAACATATATATCCCCGAATGAAATGATAAAAGGGTATTGATAAATGAATTTGGTACATGTACACAAAATTTATAAGATTCCAATAAAAAGATATTATAAAATCATTTTGGTAAAAGTGAGATAAGGAAACCCAATGTAAAAAAATGGTTCAGGTAGAATCTGTTACGAATTATCGACACTGTATCTGGTGTTCTTAAGAGGGATTGAGGAAAAATAAAGGTGTTTCTAATCACTTAAATATCATTGTGGAAGTATTGGGAAGGTTAAAAATCATACTCATCAATATAGATTAGACATAAAAGGGATGAGTATATTTTATTATTGACCATACATATGTTTACATGGTTTGGAATCTAATTCGATTACTTGTATTGATGTTGAATAATTATATAACATATAGTGCTAACGTTTTGGTTTTATTGGATATTTTTTATAACTATGGAAACATTTTTCATTATAATTTAATAACATGTTTTAAAAAATATTATAGAATATTACCTATGATATATTACCTAATAATGTAGTTCAACCATAACAAGAATGGTTTCATAACCAGAATTGAACATGGTAGACGAAATTGAAAACCCATCATCCTTGACTATGGAAAATTAAGACATCTCAGATGGTGTCTTTAATACTAATATAAAATAAGAGTAAAAGACATATGATAATAAATTATTCAATTATCTTAACTACATTACATTACATGTAAGGTACAGAAGTTTTCATAATATTGGGATATGGAGAGAGAAGGATAGAGAAGAAAAAAAATGAACGTGAAAAGAATGTAAAATAATTGAAATGATGATTTTACTTCTTGAATCAATCAACATTTTTGAGCCTCTTCAGGGGAGAGAATTATGGATTCTAAAGAGACTAATAGATTTTGGATTTGGGGGAAGAGATTGGGGAAAGATTTGTGAAGAATTTAGGCATGGATAATGGATTTTGAGGAGTGATTAGAAGAGGTAAATATGGGTGGTATTGATAGTGTAGGAGAGGAGGGTTTTAATAATATTTAATTCCTTAATTAATTTCCCTCAATACTAGAAATAGTGTTGATTACATAACAAAAAATAGTAATAAATGCATGTGATTTATAACCAATTGGGATTACATCAGCATAACATCATCCAGTACCCTCTAAATCATGTATTTAGCCTAATTTGAAAATTATTGTATTATACTATTCATATCAAATTCTCGTATTTTTGAAAAATCCCAAAAAAACAACCTAACCATATTTTGACTTACAGAATAAAAAACTACATTTTCAAAAATAAATTTCTAAATATAATTAATTTAAGTCATAATTAATATCATAATTTAATTTAAAAATTCCTATTTTAAAAGATTAACCTGTTTTATAATGTTTTGATAAATTACATAAGTTCTTATAGAATTATCTTAAAACCAGAAAAACTAAAATGTATAATTTATGAACAAATTTTTGAAAAATATATTGTATTTTAAATTTATTAGTATTTTTTTTTTATTTATGACTTACAAAAGTACTAATACATTTACTATGATAATATTATCACTTATAAGATACCTAAATTTTATTTATACATTAATTGGAGAGGTTACTATTTTTTAGAAGATTTAATTTTCATAAGGTTCATATTACTATTCATAATGGAAACATTACTATTTGTAAGTGTTAGTTAATTTTTTGGTAAAAAAATATGTTTTTTTATCAGACTCCAAACATTTTAATGATCACAACCATGTATCTTAGATTTTTGAACTTCAAATCACAAAACTGACAATATTATGTTTAATGGTCACATTGTACATAACAGTGCATTTTGTTTTTATTTCATGTGATTTTAAGACATAATTATAATAATTAAATTCCCATTGATAAAACATTAGTTCGTTATCGTGGAAGTTTTACATTTCCTTGAAATGATTCAATTTTTCAGCAAATAGTAAAAATAGATATTTTTTAAATTCAATCATTTATATAATAAATCAATTAAGTGGCCCCATTATATTTTGGATTTGGTATTAAAGTAAAATATGGTCAATTTTATTTATAATTATCTAATTTATTCCATTTTTACTAGTTATAATATTTATTTATATATAATATAACTTTCTCTCAAATAAACACATGTTTTTAAAAATAATGTTTCTCGTTCCATTTTATGAATAAATGTTAATGTTTATTTCCAGCACTTCTAGAGACTAACTCTTTTTTGATTCATGAGACTCAAATATGGTAAACATATCACTTTTATTTTTTTCATTATGAATAGTAACCTCAGAGAATATTTTTACTACAAAAAGGGTAAATAGGAAAAATTGGGTTAAATCCATGAGACATGTTCTCAAAATCAACCCAAAACATGAAATTATCCATTTAGATTGGTGTGTTTTAGAAAATATCATCCATTAATAAAATATATATTCACTTGGTGGTCTTTTTCATTGATAATGAACATTATTTAAATTTAAGGAAATAATAAATAAAAAATGTCACTCTTTTGAATTTAATATATATAAAATAATAAAAATAATTATAACTAGTGGTTATGTTATCTATAAAATTCTATTTTAATAATAAGTTAAATTATTTTAATATTTTAATTCATTTAGGTTCATTATCAATTATATAATAACATTAAAATGCTCTCAGAGCACCGACACATTGGTTGTGCAAGCAGTAGGAAAAATATATAAATGTAATTAAAAACTATAAAAGTAATTTTTTGTGAGTTATAGTGACCAAAAAAATTTGTTTATTAGCATAATAATTTAGAGAATTTTTAATTATTTATATTTTAATTTCATTGTTGTAATGTAGTTTTAAAATTAAAATTATTTGAATTGTTCTATAAATGTCTTTAATAGTATTTTAGGATAATAACATCTTATTAAGTAATTTATAAATCATAAAAATATTAACATATGAAATTTTGGATGATAAAGGGTATAAAATTTCATCTCTTTGACATATATGTGCTTATTTTTAACTTATAAGTTAAATTTCAACCCTTTATTATTTAAAAAATATTACCACATTTATGATTAATATTTTGTTAACCAAGCAGTTAAACCGAATGATAAGTATAAAAATGACAGAAAATATAATAAATTTTATTAGATGATTATATTTAGTTATTATACTATTATTCATTGAATATATATCTATTTGGAATATTTTTTTGGAATGACTTAATTATATTGTAATCTATTTTGTAATTACATGTATGTCACTTCCCTCCCAAATAAAATGGATCACCTTATCTATTTTATTTACACCACATTAAGCCACCTAGATTGTAAAATCCCCAAAAAAGTAACTTTTAAAATTACCTAACCAAAAATTAGATATTTTTAATGACCATTCCAAGTGCCATTAAGAAATGATTTAAATGGTTTCTCCCAAAGAAGGGGTAACTTTCTAATCTAACCTCTTTCAATTAATTTATTATTAGAACTCATATAAATCTATTATATTCAACCTAAAATAGTAAATTTAGTATCCAAATTTTACATTAATGATATAATGATTATGGATCCCCCAATATTTTCTCTCTATTCCATTAAATGGTATGTGAAATTATTGCACATGCATATGTGTAGACCACCACCACTATATAAGCATACTATTACTTTTTAATAATCGTCATTAATGGATAGGTATTATTGTGAGTTTAATTTTTATAAATGACATATATTTAATAATTAGTCTTCTATAATTATTATATCATATATACATTCTTACATTTCTATTCGTTGGAAAATGATAATGTTTCTCATGTGCACGTATTGACTGCCACTTCTATGATGCGATATTATTATTTTCACTTTTTAAATATACATGGGTTGTAATAAGGGTTTATTTAATCAATATATATGTTATATATGATATAATATTGATTATGAAAAAGGTGAATTATTATTTTCATTTTCAATCCATTTATTGATAAGTGAACACAATATTTATGTGCATGTGCAAACCATCTCTATGAACTCGATAAATCATTTTTCTATCTCTAAATTTTATAATAGATAATAAATAGGTATATAATTAATATATTCGATATTTATATCGTAAATACAAATATATAGATTATTAATCCTTGATAAAAAAATTTATGAAGACTACCGAACATAATATCTCATGAAAAATGAATAAATTTACCCCAAAGAAATACTATTTTATTAAAGAGTTAATAAATAATAGATTTTTAAATTTTAAATGGGA
The DNA here is from genome assembly GCA_963277665.1 of Viscum album. Lineage (NCBI taxonomy): Eukaryota > Viridiplantae > Streptophyta > Magnoliopsida > Santalales > Viscaceae > Viscum > Viscum album. The sequence goes on along the minus strand of OY728147.1, from coordinate 1,023,673,837 downwards.
TTAATATATGAAAATATGAGTCTGTAAATGAGTTTGGAATGAAATTAATATAAATTTAAATTTATTAAATAGTTGGTTATATAGAATTCAAACCAAGTCAAACATGATGTAATAGATTTAGGTTTAAATATAATTTTTTATCGTGAATATTTTTTATAGAGTTGTAGATAATAAAATTACATGATATATATTGAAGTAATCTCTTGAATTATCTCCTGAAATTTTTATTTATTTTGGACACATTTTTTCTTTTAATTTTCCTCACATTAAGTGTTCAAGAGACCAAATGAACATTTAAAAGAATATGAAATTTATTTCTCTCCTCATATGAAAAATAATTATTCATCCATGAAAATGTTATCTAGAAATAATTTCTTGCAATTTTTAGTTTTAAAATACAATTTTTATGTCACTATAAGTAATTGTTTAATTTGATTTAAAAATATAACAAGAAATATTCTTTTCATTTTCTGAACGATGTATATTTTAATTTTTACTGAATATGTGAATGGAATCATTATTTTAACATACACTACATGAATGGAATTTCTTAACCTCATGATAGAAAAATGATTTGAATATTTATTTACATGTTTCCATGGTTATTTGAAATAAAAATTATTTATTTAATATTTAGGATAATTATTGATTTTAATACATGACTATAAAATGAAAAGTTTATTATCCTAAATAAATATTTCATTCATCTTTTAAATTAATGTTTTAATTTATAATAACTTCATTTGTTATAAATTATTTTTTAATAGGTTTATGATCCAATGATACCATATTTTTTATTTTTATGGATGGTTTATTGTTATGATGTTTAAATATTGAGGAAATCCATTTTCTATTCCATAGGTTATGTTATGATGACTATTTTTATAAACATATCAAATACTTATAAATGTATTTATAATTTTAGAATGGGTCGAACCAATATTATATAGATCATTAATTCCTTGGGTCATGATTAATGTTTCATTAGCTATAAGGGTACACATGATATTATACCAAGACAATAATTGATAGGGTACATTGGAGGTTATCATAACCATGAAGGATGGTACCTGGTAAGATATACCAAGAATAGTTGAGGGTATAGAAGTGGTGATCCAAAGCCAGAAGTATGTACATGGGTGATTTTCCAACACTAATCTGTTTTCAATGACATGTTATGTATCCTTAGAAAACTATTTCTATGTTTATCATTATTATATACTTTCTTCAAATATTTTATGAAATGATATCATGCCAATGTTATGTTATCATGTATCAGGTTATTTGATCCATTTATGGTTGCTATCTTTTGAATAACCATTATTTTTTAAGTGAATCATGTGTATGATCATTGAATTACTGTATATTATTTTTAAAAGATAATATCATTTTATCAAACTCATTTATCTCATGTTATATTTAAATAATCATTTATGACTCTCTTTTCTATCGTTACTGAGAGTCTAATCTCACCATTTCTCATTTTTCCATTCAAATGGATATGATGAAAAGTGTTATGTATAATGTGCCTTTGAAGGGTGATATTTATAATAAACTTAGTGGGAGGTGATGTATATATTTTACGAAACATGTTTTTATATACACCTTATTTCCAAATACACTAAACCCATACAATTCTCAAGTGGATCTTAAGGTTATGTTTTGATTATTTATAAAATAATATGTGATATTTATCAATGAAAATTATGGTTCTCCACATTCTTGAACCCCACAATATAGAGTTTAGTTTCTAGATGTGAAGAAAAATTAGGTAGAATAATTTTACACTAAGAACACCTATACTATATATGAAAAGAATATTATAATAAATAAATATCCAGTATTCTATTATATTCAACAAGAAGATAGTAAGAAAATATATGAAACAAGATGAAACAAGAATCCAGGAAATTACATAATCCATCAATGACCTCACCACTATGATCTCATCCTAATTGGTGAATCACATAAACATTTTGTCACCACAAACTAAAAATATTCTACTAAAATCAACACTCACCACTCCCATGTTGTGATTTTCCATTTCAATTACATGGAAAAAGAAAGACTACATACACCCTAAAGTGTATGTTGGGTGTGGGAAAAACCATAATAGTATGATCCCTCTAATTATTGTTTATAAATTACAAAGGAAATAACTCAAAAATATATAATTTTAAATACAACATGTAATTATAGTATTCTCACAATTTATAATAAAGTATAATTCTCAAATAATTTTTTTGTAATGTATAAAACATCAATGAATAATAAATATAATAAAATATACATGAATGATCATATTAATTATAAAATAATGAATATTTAATTTTAAAATAATTAATTATAGAATGTATATTTAAATCCTAGCACTATAGTTATAATCATTATGGTTAGTTAGTTCATGACTCTAAGGACCATGCACACTTTGTGAAATACCGCTCCAAGTGTGCACACTTTTGATGATCTTATGCCTTGTGGGAACAAAATTCCACACCAATGAATAATCTCACTACAAATATGAAACATTATTTATAATTTTCATCAGAAATATATTTCTAGGTAGAGATAATACATTATTAGATATATTTGTAAAGACTACCCACAATACTACCTAGGATCCCATGTTCTTCAAAGAAGTAATTCAAGGTGGAAATCAATAAATTAAAATAAGTCTCACAAACCATCCTGAAAGAAGGTCCAAATAATCATTTCAAAATTCCATTTGATTTTAAAAACCCATCTGAATTTTTTTTATCAAAACACAATCATTTCAAAAAAATTAATTACATTCAAAATACATAAATTGTATCATGCATTAGTGATTCCGGAATATTAATAAAAAATTTCTCAAAACCATTCAACTGAACAAGAAAAATTTTGTGAGAGATTTTTTTTATTTTTAAAACCCATTGAAGAAAATATTAAAACACACACCATTCCATTTAGAATCATTTTTAGGACTCTAAATTATTTATATATAAATAATAATTTAATATAAATTCCTATTTTTTTTTTAATTTTTAGGTACTCCACAACAAAACTGCCTACCTCAATTCTATGAATTTTTATCCCCTAAAAGTGATAACTAATAGAAGAGATGATGTATTATTACCAATAATTATGGTATCTTAGAAACAAAAGTAAACAATTAATAATCAATATATGTCTACTATACAATGATCCACAATCCTAAAAGAAGAATAAAAATGGGGAAATCAGAATTGAAAACCAGGTCGATGTTTCACATCACAATAGTGAATCAATGCTCCAATAAACAATTTTATCTATGAATATTCATGGTTTGAATGGCGAAAAAATGGTCCTATGGTCCATGTAATGGGCTAAATTCCCACTGGTCCTTGGGGATATGTAATGGGTCACCCTTTATCCAGATAAAGAGGTCTCTTATTTACTTTAATAATAAATGAGCCTTCGGGCCCAACCGTTAAAAAAGTAGAAAATGGATTTTATAATTATAAATTAAATTAATATATATTTTATAGTAACCACCTTTTGTAATGAAAACAATTAATTTATTTTAATTATTTTGTTTGGGTTATTCCTTAATTATGTTTTCTTTTGCGGTATTAACTGTTATTTCATACATAGAGATAATATATTGAACAAAAGGATATTAAAGGAAGCCGTGATTATATACTATTTAATTTCACATATAACATCTTCTTCCTCACATTATAAATGATTATTTTTATATGATATTCACAATATTTATGGACTTTTTAATATTATAATATATAATTCATAATTAAAAAAATTAGTGAGGAAATCCTTGAATAACCTATTCATCAAATCTGTGAAAATTTCTAGAAAAATAGTATACCGAAGGAGAAAAAATATAAATTCATAGTTCTCATACCCAATCTGAATTGTTATATTTGATGAATTATCCTTATTAATTTTCAACTGATGGTATCAAAATATGAGATCAATCTTGGAGAAGTATTTTGTCCCAAATAGATAATCAAACCAATCATATATATTATGTAATGTCATAGAATTAATATCACTTTATTCAATGCACAATCTCATTAACACATAATTCATCATAAAAATAGAATATGTAATAGACATGTTGATGTAGTATGGAAAATGAATCCATTAGTATGTAATTTTTTAATCAGGTTTATTAATTTCACTAGTAACATGCTATAAGGATGACTAAATATGGTCTCTATATATGGAATGAGATTGATAGAGAATTAAAATTCACGATAAAGTGGATTTCTAGGTACTTCCATTGTAAATAAATAATTTTTTCCCTTACAGTATAAAAATTCTCAATGTTATGTAAATCCTTCTCACCTTTTGATTCATATTCTCTATGAGTTTCATTCAATAGATCCACTAGAGGTGGTTTTAAGGTTGACATGGTAGATTAATTCCATCAATAATTAAAAAGGTATTCTATTATTTCTATTGAAAATCTAATATACTTCCCAAGATAATAAATCCTTATATCATACTTTGAGAAACATTCCACCCAAATATTATATGTAACACTGCCATAGGTATAACAAATAAATTGAATCTATGTATCCTCCTAGCATTTATGTAGAGATAGATTGATATTTTTTTACAATATTATTTCCACATTCAGGTCTAATTGAACACTCCATCCATAGTTGTTTATGGGAATATTTAATGATTCAGAAAAAATTTCCAAGATATAATGTTGTCCATAGATCCAAAACAAAATAATGTGTTAGCTATCATTTAATTTGTGTTTATGTTACCTTCTCTAACATCATGGGGGAGTTTCATCACTATTGTTGTGATAAAAAATATATGATTATTATACTTTGTATTCGTCTATGATAGATTCCCCTATTTCATGGGACAATGATTTTAAAAACATCACATCTCTTTTCAATTGATTCATTGATCATTTATAGCAATTCAATACTCCTTGATTTAAGAATCAATATGGCCTTCATAGCCACACTTATATAATATCCCTTTTACAAAATTATTTATATTGAATTCATCTACACATAGTTATTCTATGTTGATACTTCAACCCTCCCCTTCTTTTGTTAGTGACATATAGTCTACATAATTATATTTTACTCTCCCCAATTTATGTTTCCATTGGATGGTGAATATCTTGAAGAATTAATTTTCCTTATTTAGTAAAATAATCTAAATATAATCATATAAAAAATTTTATAGATAAGTACCATACAATGGCTTGTAATGATATCCTAAAAAATAATCATCCTCAAATTTTGGATTACACTTTTAATCTATGCATTGTCTTACTAACCTTGTAATGTTACCATCATACTCATATATTGATTTAATTTCTTTTAACCATAGATATATGAATTTTTATTCCAATTTACCTCTCTACTCGTGATGAAAATAATTTTACTAGAATATAATTATTAAATAATTCTATTCAATTCTGTTACCTAATGTTTTGACCCATTTCACTGCCACTGGGGGATTATTGGACCCATTAATTATACAATACTAATGATACAAATTTTATTCAAATGTATAATAACTACGTTGAGGTGTGTACGATTATTAAATATGTTAAAGAATACTTATTGTAACATATGTCACCTTCCCCAAAAATTCTATAGTATAATATTCCCCAACACTAACTCCATTGACTTACTCTTGAGGAAAATCAACAAATTGGTTATGGGTATTGACATAGTTCACTATCCTTCAAATTTTATTTTTTATATAAATGATATATTCTAAATTTTTTAATGTATAGGATTCATATAATATAATATCAAAATATTTATCAAGAAATATAGAAGTATTTCAAGAATATCATAATATTTTTCTAAAAGCATATGTCGTCTAACTATACTGATATAAAACTAGTTTCTAAGGAATCAAATAGACTTCCTTTCATAAAAACTGAAATACAGTAACTCTACGAAACATTAGCTTGTGGATACATTATTACATTAGAATAAATAATTTGATCGGTGGATCTATCAATTTATTAGTCTAAAGAAAATAGTTACATATTTGACCATTACATTGAATTAAAATATTATAATACATCAAATGAATTCATTAAAACATAATATTCCTCCCCTAAATTAGTTATAAAACATGTTGTAATCTTCTTTATTTATTAAGGATATGGAAAAAAATAATGGTTTTATCTTAGACACCCAGTAAGGGGAATCATACAATATAATTCATTATAGCATATATGTGGCATGAATTTAATGGATGTAATTAGTAATCAATATAAATACCTAATAAAATGAAATAATTATAGTTATGTAAATACAGGAAGAAGAAAAATTATATTAACACAAGGGTATTTTTATCTGATCACGTAGTTATGGAATACATAATGTTGGTCATCATAATATTATAAAGATAGTCATATCCAAGACATCATTTTAAAAAAATGGTGTGAGGTGTACACAAATACACACAATATTTATCTCATTAGTCCTACTAATGAATTTAGGTCTCTCTATAATAGTTACCCGCTATTCATAAAATAATTCTATTTAATACATGCTTTGAAAAAATTATTTATTGTTTATAAATCATCATGTCCATTAAGGAACATCATTTAAAATCATGTCCATTAAAATGATGGAGGTTCTTAAAGAAATAAAGGAAATCTGGATTATAAATAACTCTCTACTAAAGGAAATATTATAGATATAATGGGATATATAAAAAATTCAAAATTCGTATCATAACGAACCCTTGGGATATCATAAAAGTTCACAATTAAATTAAATATATTCTTGGTAAATACCATTTTACAAAAAAACTAAACTATATGGTTTTAAAAAATGGTTTATAGTATAGTTAATATTTTCACCAATTAATTGAATTTATGAGTATAATCATAGTATAGAATTCACTATTTTCAAGGATACTACCCCTAGTAACATCAAAGGAAGATATTCCAATAATTTTTCTATATAAATAAAAGGACTTAATTGCATGGAAAACCACACAGTCTTTTCATTGTAAAATTTATGAAGGATTAATAGTTATTGGAATATTTTTGAATTATAAAATATTTTGAAGGAAGTATAATGATATTTAATGGTGATACCTCTTTTCTTAAATGGGAATGAAATTATACTAATTAATCATAACAACATTTCCAATTTATATGAATATGAATTTACATTATCTTGTAAAAATAAGGGTATGTAGGGTTATGTACCCTTAAAATTGCATATTAACAAAATATGAAAATGATACAATGTGTGGTAATAAATAGCATCTCATAAATTATAATAAATTAGATATAATACTATAGAATAATTTCATGGATGTATATGAAAAATAATTTCAAAATAGATTATAAAAAGTTATTGTACTTGAAATGCAATGACGAGGATCAGGGAAACCATTACCATGATACAAATCTTCTTAACTATTTACTAAGACTCCATAAAAACATAGAACCAAAATTGAGAGACTTTTAAAAGGGGTATTAAGATAGAATTAAGTCCCATTTAATTTGGAGTTTTGATTGATGAGATACTGTTTAGTTGATTATACATGAGGGGGAATGTATTTCTGTGTTATTGTTTTTTCTATTATAATATACAGTCCAACATCTTGTGGGTGTAATTAGTTAGAATGAATTTTCTAGAGAAATAATTATCAACGGAGTATTAATTGATCATTATGTTAGGAAAAAAGTTAATGTATTATTCCAGACACATCCTATAATGAATATAATCTAAATTGTTTTATTAAAGAAAAAATTAATTATGATTCCAAAATTTCAAGGATAAATTTATACATTCAAATTAAAGAAATTAAGTACCTTATAATTATATTTATATAATTTTTTATGATAGAAAATATTTATTGAATTTTATTTAATACTTAACCCAAATTATGTTATTAAAATTCTGTTTCTGGTGAAACCATCATTTTTAGATTTTCAGTAAAAGTCTTGTTTGTAAAAAAATACCATTAAACATAACCCTAAGGATATTGTGACGTGGTGAGTCAAGAAATAAACTGACTATATTCAAAATAAGTCTATTTAAATGTGAAATTTATAAAAAATACAAGTGTATTTATAAATATAAAATTCAATTTGTAAGACTCATAAACACTTCTTTTAGAAAAAGTAGTTCTATTTTCAGAAATATGGAAGTATTTATATAACCATTAAATATATTATCATCAAAAGTTATAATTTTTTTAATGAAAAATTGTGTGAGTATCATTTAAATTACTAGGGTTGATTCTGCGACCTTAAAAATATTATGGAAACCTAATTTAAATTAAAAAAATTATAGTTTTAACCAGTAGTGTCATAGAAGACCTGAATGTAACATGTGTTTTTTGATTCCCCATACATGCACACAGAGATTCAGTATGATAAACACATTCAGTACATACTAGATTCAATACCATCTATATATTATCGTACATTACTATCACATAATTACATGATTCAAAAAAATATTTCAATTCATACATTACAAATCTATTTTAGGTTTATGGACTTAGATAATCATGATAAAAAACTAAAGAAACCAATAAATATTACTCATCTAATGGATACTTTTTCAACCATTCAAGAAACTTCTCAATCCATAAATATTTTTCAATATCTCCCATAAATTTCTTCACATGAGTTAACATTTTAAAAATGTTACATGTGATACTATATTAATAACATAGGGAATGCAAGCAAATGAAAGTAGTGATTTAAATTACTAAGAAAGGGAAACAGGTAATGGAATATGTAAAAAAAAGTTAATCACTTTGTTCATAATTTGGAGGGAAAATATAATAATTATAATTCTATAATCAATTACAGATGAGATAATATTATATCCATGGTTATAAATAAAAACATTAATACAAATAATATTGATATCATTCTAATTGAAGTCCAAATGTTGAACACCTAAAACAACTTTTCAAGGCCTTTGTCAAGGTTCAATACAGATATGTAGAGAATTATACACCAAAACCCAAGATTAGTGGTCTAATGATTCATATCTATACATATAAGTAATATATAATATTGGCCACCACCCCCACATGTTTATATCCAATGTATTAAGAATAACATTATTCAATAAATTTCATACAATTTAGTATGGAACATACAGATAAATAAGAACATGGATATTCATATAATGATGAATATATAATTTCTATATATAATAAACCCATGTTAGTAGACATTAATCATCAATAATATCAATAATTTTCAACATATTAATTAAATGGAAAACATGATCATAATCCACCCGGAGAAAGAAAGAGGATGATCAAAAAATAAACAATCATATATTTAACAATCATCCATATTAGAACATCAATATATATAATTCCAATACATTTCCCTTTTTTAGTATAAAAACCATCATTCTAGGTAAATATTATCCAATAAAAGTTCATAAAATGTTATGTCAACACAGTATAGATAAATAAATATACAAAAATATGAATATTTGAAAAATATTATTATAATCCATATAGGGAAATAAGATTAATGGATAAAAAATAACAGAACCATAGTGTAACAAAGGATACATTTAAGGATTTTGAGATTGATGGGAAAACTCCAAGAAAAATAATTCTTCGAATTCTATAATGTAAAAAGGGGAAAATATTAATTTTTTTGATACAGTGATCTCAAAACCCTCAAAAGATAAATATATATCATAGATTAAATATTGAACCAAAAACTATATTAAGGTAAATCCTATTTGAAATGAAATTATTTGTGAATTTTAAATATTTAAAGAGATTTTTGAAATAAATTTACATTGTTGGAAAATGTGATATTATGGATCACATCCAAAAGACTTTTTCTAGAGGTTATGTGAAATCTCAATAAATTATTTCTGAAATTATTTTTCAATAATAACAAAATGAAATTAAAAAAAATTTATCTTTGAGAAAAGTGGATATGAAGATGAATCATATGAAAGGGAAATTAATAACACTTTGAATTTATTAAAAAATTAATATTGAAAAATGACATTGTAAATTGAGTTACAAAACATTATATTATATTATAATATATTTTTACATGTATATATAATTACCATACCATGTAAAATTTGGGTGTTATAACTCATGCATGGAAAAAGGAAGTTTAAAATTAAACAATATAACTCATGGAAATGAATATTGTGCTATAAATATTCCCATTTAGAAACATATTTCATGAAGGGAAAAAAATTTCATGATAGTTATTTGTAGTAGAAAATTAACGTACACGAATAAAACAACAGAATATGACATTATAAAAACAAGTTGATGTTTGTAGAAAACTTATATGAAATATGTTATAGAGAATGATCGTAACTCGATGTAACGACCCGAATCCAGAGCCACATAACTGGTGCCCCGTACCCGGTTAACCACATGACCTCAAGCGCGTTTCCCCGAACTCCAGAGGCTTCCTACTAGCAGAGGCGGCCTTGGTGAGTCTGTAGAGAAACTATTCCCTCATTTTGTAAATTATACATTGGAAAAATAAACAAAAACAATAGCGGAAGAAATAAACAGCAGACGACAACTGAACTAAAATTCAATGCAATGTCTGATGTAATAATGATACAGAACGATACATGTACCTATGAAAAGAAGTAAGCAAAACAATGTGCTAAAATACAACTGAAACCAAAGTACTAAACGTAAACAACAACTCCAGCAGCATCGCGAGCCAAAGACTGGTCCCATGCTCTCCAACTCCAACCAGTAATCAAGTAGTTGAGACAGAAGGACCACAATACCTATCTACACTTGCAGCCATATAATATTTTTGGCCTGAAAAGCAGGGCCCAAACAGGGTGTGAGAATAATCCCAATAGTTAACCACCATAAGATTTGTGCCCTACTGTCAGTGAGTAATATAGAAAAAGTAAAGGAAAACAAGTACAGTAATGGACTAAGAGTACACTAATAAATAATCCTACCAATTTCCATTCACATTCATTTAATTAAATAACTGGGGAAAACTAGCGAAGCTATATATTCCAAGGTAAGCAAGTAACACAAGAGGTATCTCAAAAGACTTCTGAAACACAAACAGTACAAAACCCAAGCTTGTTCTTTGGCTTGGTGGACTCATCACAACCAACCATCAAAATTCACATTGACCCTCAGGGTGGCTCAAACTAGCAGACCCCTATTTTCTAGTAATCAAACAAGGCACAAACACTATGGGAAGCTCTCAAATCAATTCCCCTATGGTCTTGCAACGATAGCTACAAACTCTTTGAGGAAGCACTTACGTCTAATTCTTCCAGTGGTCTCGATGCATGTGTAAACTAAGAACACTCTGGGTAAGCACAAAGTCCAATTACAGTAGGTAATGCGTACGAAACTAAAATCAATAGACCCTCTAGGGAAGAACTAAATCTTCTATTCCATCTTTGATCTCCTGCACCAGGTTCTCACAGCCCTGAGCAATCCAGTCGTGCGTAATCGACTGTCAGCAACCCTAAGTAAGTTCAACAACTACTTAGCTAATAAATACCATGCATCAAAAGTATTTAAACAGCAAGAAACACATGAAAACAGTTATAACATGTAAACTAGAAATTGCATCAGGGGTTTCCTCATAGGAAAACAGTGTCGAATGGCGATAAATAGCCAAATAGGGAGAAACACCCATGGGGTGATCCTCAAACATGAAACCAAGCATATATTTTCAATAATTAATCGTAGTCTAACAAGAAATCTCTGGAAAATAAAAAATAGATTCAAAATCCTAAACCTGGGATACCTGATACATGGGTATCAGACACTTTTGCAACCAAAACTCAAAGACATTCAACATAGGGCAACAAACCAACTACCACGATCCTTGAAGATCGATATACATGAACCTCGGCCCATGAATCGCCCTAGAACGGAGTGGATCACTACGATTCTTCTATAATTGACGGAGTTTGATTCGGACAACTGGTGACAGATCAGTGGCTTAAAGAAGAATCGGCCTCCTTGGATGTTCTGGACGGGATTAGGAGGAGAAGAAGAAGTTAATGAGCATTAGGAACAACCCCAGTCTGATTAATGAAATAAATAAGAAAGTACATAGTGTGTACGTGGTTTTTTCCGTTCTCAACTTTAAGTGGTCGCCACATCGTCCCTACACACTATGTGTGTGGCTGAGACATGGACAACACACGGCTTCGAGCAGCAGAGGAGTACACAGCGTGTACTCATAAAGTGAAAGGCGTGTACTTTGAAAATTTATAGATTCTCCATTTCTCCATAAAAATCCCATAAAAGAGATATGTAACTAAAACCGAAACTCGGGGTTCTTAAAAACTTCCCCCCTTAAAGAAATTCATCCCCGAATTTCCCTAACAAGGCTTAGAAGAAGAAACCTCGAACAACTCTGGCCACTATGATCGCATATCAGCCTACCTCTCCCAAGTCTCGTCCTATATACGGTTGTGCTGCCATAGAACCCATACCCGAGGAACAGATTGACCATGGAGTACCATTGCACTATGATCGACAATCCTGGAAGGACGCTCCTCGAAAAATGCATCATGCTCCAGCTCAACCTTCTCGGGTTGAAAAACATGAGACGAGTATGAGAAATACCATCGAAGCTGAGAAACATGAAAGACATTGTACATGATCTAGTACATCTGAGGTAACTGCAACTTGTAAGAAACCATACAGACTTTCTCTAGAATCTCAAATGGCCCGATGTATCTTGAAGAGATTTTCTATTGTCTTCTAATCCTCTTATGTCCCAACCTCGGGGTAATCTATAGGAAAACCTGGTCTCCAACCAAGAACTCCAAATGTCATCTCCACAAACCATCATAATATTTCTGCTGAGACTATGCAGTATCCATCCTTTTCTGAATCAACTCCACCTGCTCGGTGGTCTCCTGAACGAGACGAGGTCCCAGCAAGGCATCCACTCTTTCCTTTAGCCAGCATAAAGGTGATCGGCATGGCCTACCATACAATGCCTCTTAAGGTGCCATCTAAATATTCTCCTGAAAACTGTTGTTGTGGGCGAACTCCGCCAGAGGGATATGCCTCTCCCAAGTACCGCTAAAGACTAGAATGCAAGCTCAGAGCATATCCTCAAGCACCTGGACTGTACGCTCAGACTCTCTATCATTCTGGGGATGGTATGCTGTACTCAAAAGTACCTGTGTACACAAATCCCACTGTATCCCCTTCCAGAAGTGCGGAGTAAAACGCGCATCCCTGTCTGAAACAATGTAGTGTAGAACTCCATGAAGACGTACAATCTCTCGGATCCACAACAGTCCCATCTCATCAACACGAAAGGTCTCCTTGATCGGCAAGAAGTGTGCAACCTTCATGAGCCTATCCACTACAACCCAAACCACATCATTTCGTCAAGGTTCTCTCGGTAACCCTGTCACGAAGTCTATCACGACGTCATTCCATCTCCACTCGGGAATTTGCAACTATTGTAAAATCCCTACTGGTCGCTGATGCTCTGCCGTCACCAACTGAGAGATGGAACACCACATAACAAAACCAGCCACATACTTCTTCATACCTGGCCACCAATACAGACGGTGTATGTCTTGGTACATCTTGGTGACACCAGGATGAACTGTCCAAGTTGAAGCATGAAACTCCCGCATCAGCTCCTCACATATGTCCACTGAAACCCATACATGGCCACAAAAATGTAGCACCTCATCATCGCCCAATGTCCACCCCGGAGTAGGGTCTCCATCTATCACACCCTCCCGTAAGACTAGGCCGTTTGGGTCTGATAGCTTCCTCATTTGAAGTCGATCTAAAAGAGTACAGGTAATAGCTACTGAAGAAATAACTGTCTATCCCTGTCTATCGGGTACCTCCATATTGCATCTCAGAGAACAGAGCCATAAGCTGCCACTCACTGCTGGCCCCCTGAACTACCTGCAACTGAGTTATCCTGCTCAGTGTGTTAGCCACAACATTGCCTTTCCCAGGTGTATAAGAAAGCTCAAAGTCGAAGGCTTGTAGGTACTCGACCCACCTCCACTGTCTCATATTGACGTTACACTATGTGAATATATACCTGAGGATCTAGTGGTATGTATATACCACAAAATCCTCTCCCATGAGATAGTGCCTCCAACAACGCAAAGCATGAACAACCACAGCCAAATCTGGGTCATGCGTCAGATTCTTCTTCATATGGGGCCTCAACTAACGAGATCCATACACAACAAAATGATCCTCCTACATAAGAACTACTCCAAGCCCAACGTCGGATGCATCGCAGAATATTGTATAACTCTTGTCCGACTCTGGAAGAACTAGAACCGGTGCTAAGGTAAATCTCCCCATTAGCTCCTAGAAGGATGAATCACAAGCTTCAGAACAAACGTACTTCACACCTTTCTTAGTCATGCCCTTCAACTGTGCTTCTAAGCATGAGAATTCCTGTATAAACTGCCTGTAATAACTAGCCAGTCCCAAGAAACTACGTACCTCGAAGACATTCTTTGGCTACTCTAAGGTAACTACTTTTCTCACATTCTATAGGTCTACTGATACTCCTGTCTCTAAGATGACATGGAACAAGAAGTGAACCTCATCCATCCAGAAGTGGAACATTGAGATCTTAGAATATAACTGATGCTCTCTGAATGTACTCAATATGATCTCATGATGGGTAGCATGGTCGTGTCGAGTGTGAGAGTGCACCATGATTTCTTCCCCAAACACAATGATGAAAGAGTACAATTAAGGATGGAAAACTTTGTTCATCAATGCCATGAAAACTACCGACACGTTCGTGAGACCGAAAGGCATAACCAGATACTCGTACAGACCATACCTGCTTTAGAAATCTATGAGAGGTATATAAGATGGTCTGACCCGCAACTGATGATAGCTGGATCTCAAGTTGATCTTTGAGAATACCCCGGCTCCTTGAAGCTGATAAAAAAGATCATCAATCCTCGAAAATGGATATCAGTTCATGACCGTCAACTGGTTCAGCTTTCGATAGTCCACACAAAGCCGTAAGGTACCATATGCCTTCTTTGCAAACAACATAAGAGAACCCCAAGGGGAAGTACTGGTTCCGATAAAACCCTTCTCCTTCAACTCCTCCAACTGCTTCTTGAGTTCTTGAAACTCTGGCGTAGCCATCCTATAAGGAGTAATGGATACTGGTTCTTCTCCTGGCACAAAATCAATAGATAATTCTACCTCACGCTCTGGAGGAAACCCTGAAATGTCTTCTGGAAAGGCATCTGGAAAACTGTCAACTATTGGAGAGAATTCCATCTGAGAAGTCCCCTGATCATCCAAATATAAACTAGCAATCTAGGC
This sequence comes from Viscum album, assembly GCA_963277665.1. Classification (NCBI taxonomy): domain Eukaryota; kingdom Viridiplantae; phylum Streptophyta; class Magnoliopsida; order Santalales; family Viscaceae; genus Viscum; species Viscum album. The sequence continues at coordinate 1,023,658,537 of OY728147.1, read as the reverse complement.
TCTAACACTGCCCAACCCATGATGCTCTGGTCCATCTCTACTTTCCTGTACATCCCATTCACCCTTGTGAAGAAAGGACCCGCCCTCTGGTGATTTGAATCTCACCCTGTGACTATAACAATCGAAAATGGCCTGAAAAGTAACTAGCCAGTCCAATCAGACAATGAAATCATAACCCGTCATCTCAAGGAAATAAAGATCCCACAAGAAGTGACACCCACAAACCTCAAGGGGGAACTCCTTCCACTGACACACACTAGTAGTTCTATGTCCCAAAATAGTGTCTAGTGCCAACGTATCCTCAGAAGTAAGGACATTAAGTCTAAGGCCCTCCACAGTGTGCACAAAAATAAAGCTATGAGAACCTAAGGTATCGAAAAGTGTAGAAGATAAAACTGAGGCTACTAAGATCGTATCTCGAACTGTGGAAGGTCCAGGATCCAACCACCGATGGATCTGCTCTACCGCAAATGTCTGGCCAGTACCGCGACCCTGTGTAGCAGCTTGATATCCCTGAGCTGATCCTCCCTGAGCCTATCCACCAAGTCCGCGACCTCTACCCTGGCCTGAACGACCAGAAGAACTCCAGACCTCGGTCTGCTATGGAACTGGTAATCCTGCTCCTAAACGATGAGTAGAAACTGATCCTCCTTCACTAGCAGCTAGAAGAAGGACCCTCTAAAAAACACTGCAGATGTCCCATTTTCTGCAATCTCGTCACTCCACTGATTCTCTCGGGCACTGAGGATTATTATTCCCGCTCATTCCACACTGATATCACACCACATGGTTTCCAAAAAAAACATCCCATCTTCCAGAACAATTACCTCACTTCCTCGAGTCACCTCGAGTAGACTCTCGGTGGCGTTTTCTGCTGTCAATATGCAATGAATCAGTCTTGGATGCTGAACCGCCCTGGTCAATAGCTCCAGTCACCCTCAGATTCTATTTGGTGATCATCACTTGGTTGGATATTAGGGTAATAGAATTTAACTGGATGATGTTCACCTGTGATCTGATCTCTGGTTTGAGGCCTTCCTCAATCATCCTTGCCAAAAACATATCTTCATTTCCCAAAACGGGAGTGAAACTCTGTAACTCGGTGAAACGAGAGGAATAATACATAACCTAAATGGTACCTTGCTACAGATTCGTGAACTCTCTGTCTATGTCAGCCCTCAGCATCACCGGATAGAAGTAGTCGTAGAACGTACGCTGGAAATCATCCCAAGCCATAGTCTGTTGGCACCCAGCCTGGGAGAATACATCCCACCACCTCTTGGCAGAATCACGCATCTTGTAAGTCGCGAGCTTCACCCGTCTTTCTAGGGGTGTCTCCAGATGATAGAATATGGAAATAATGGTTTCTAGCCATGAATCTTCAGCCTGTTGTCCCCCATCCCCTGCAAATGTGGGGGCATGCTACAGCTGGAAGACTCGCGTCAGCTCTGCTATAGACGGGGTAAGATGCTGAGCTCCTTAGAAGGTCTGCATGAACCTCATGAACCCCTCTCTGAACCGGGCATTGGAACCAGTGTCTGGAATCATTGCAGGTGCCATGTCCGGAACGATCAGCGGAACTAATGGTAGTCCCTGGTCTGCCGTATCAGGTGTACGGTCACTGCCTGGTTCCTGGAGTGCTACGGGAGGACGTGTTGGTGCCATAGCTCTGAGAAATCAAAATCACACTTCAAATTTAGAATTAATAAGGAAAGAAAATAGAAGATTACAAAACGAGAACATGATATAGGAACACTTATGTTTGCAAAACAAGACTACACAATGTGTATTTCAACTACATGGTGTGTTTTCTAAGCCTTCCACATGGGCGTGTAACTCTGCCACCACTGGTCGTATAACATCCTAGCTACATGGTGTGTTGTCACCACACATGGTGTGTACATGAACTCCACTCCCCTACTCGAGCCCTTTTACATGGCTAACCTATATGGTCCTATTATTCCTTAAACTACCCGACATGTTCACTAAAGACACGACGTGTACTGGACAGGTTTCGGAAACCCGTGTAGCGGTTACATGACCGGCTACACGGCTGACCCCTACACGACATGTTCTGAACAAAAACGATGTGTATAAGGATAGATAACACTGACCCGTGTTTTTCATGACACGGTCTAGTATCCAGATGTAAAATACACGGCATGTTCGTATATAACACGGTGTGTAATACATGAGTTTTCCCGACCCGTGTTGTTAGTGACACGGCCGGGTGCACGGTTGACTACTACACGACGTGTACTTATGGTACATGTCATGTCACCAAATACTCTCCACCACCCCATGTCTCTGTTCATATAGTTAGTAACACGGTTTAAATACAACACAACGTTTATTTATAAAGTACAAACTGTGTATTCTTGGTTTTTTCGGGCAGTAGCTCAGAAACTGCACCGAATGCCATAAACACTGAAAAACAAACATCTATGTGACAAATTCCGATCCGTGGGGGCCCATAGTCCCCGAAAATCAAAGAATGGAATCATAACAATGAATATAACATGTAAAACAACATAACAATCCAATGTTCTTCCAAATTCCAATCCTCGACGTCCCATAACACCTCTAAGACATGATTTTGGTGTCCATGCTAAATTGGCTGTAAAATAAACAATACTCTATCAGCACAAAAAGTATGTCCATCACATAAACTATCACAAAAACATGTATAATCTATCACAACATCTATCACAACAACATGAAATTATAATGCACCCTAGATGGAATGATAAAATGCATGACATGTGATTTTCTACCCAGTGCCTATATGATGCATGAGATGGAACACCCTCATCTCATCGGGTTGCAACAAAATAGAACAAGAATCATATAAACTGTAATAGCATAAAACATGTGCATGACCCAACGACAAAATATAATAAACCATAATACATGAAAAAACTAAAAATTGCAATTACGAGGTAGTATTGCTTTTCCCTGTACATGGGTTAATTACTCCCAGGCACAGTTAGGTACTAACTGCCCATTTATTCCTATCCATGTCTATTGTCGCAAAATAGCAAGGAAATATAAAAGAAGAAAACTCCTCTGATACGAAATTTTAACAACCCGAATCCATAGCCACAAAACCGATGCCCTATGTCTGGTTCGCCACATGACCTTAAGCGTGTTTTCCCAAACTCCAGAGGCTGCTGACTAGTAGCGAGGGCCTTGGTGAGTCTGTGGAAAAACTATGCCCCCATTTAGTAAAGTATACAGCGGAAAAATAAACATAAACAATAGGAGAAGTATTAGAAAACATAAAAAAGATGAACTAAAAGTCGAAGAATTGTCTGATATAATAATGATACAGAACGGTACATGTATCTATGGAAAGCAGTAAGCAAAACAACGTGATGAAATACAACTGAAACCAAAGTACTAAACGTTAACCTCAACTCCATCAGCATTGCGAGTCAAAGCCCAGTCCCATGCTCTCTAGCTCCAACCAGAAATCAAGTACCTGAGGTATAAGGACCACAATCCCTATCTACACCTGCAACCATATAATCTGCTTGGGCCGAAAAGCAGGACCCATACAGGGTGTGAGCCAAATCTTAGTAGGCAACTGCCACAAGATTTGTGCCCTATTATCAGTGAGTAATATAGAAAAAGTAAAGGAAAATAAGTACAGTAATGGACTAAGAGTACACTATTAAATAATCCTACCAATTACCATTCAAATTCAATTCATTAAACAACCAGGGAAAACTGGAAAATCATTCCATTCCAAGGTAAGAATGTAATACAGCATGTATCTCAAAAGACTACCAAAACACAAGTAGTGAAAACCCCATGATTGTTCTTTGGCATGGTGGAATCATCACAACCAACCATAAAAATTCAAATTGACCCTCTGGGTGGGTCAGACTAGCGGATCCTTGTAGTCCAGTAATCAAACAAGGCATAGAAACTCTGGGAAGCTCTGACGTTAATTCCCCTGTGGTCTTACAATGATAGCTACAAACTCTATAAATAATCACTTACGTCTAATTAATTGTATGGTCTCGATGCGTGTTTAAACTAAGAACACTCTTAGGAAGCAGAAAGTCATATTCCCATAGGTCTTGCATACGATACTAAAACCAACAGACCCTCTAGGGAAGCACTTAATCGTCTATTCCTTCTTTGATCTCCCACACTAAGTTCTCACGACCCTGAGTAGTCCAGTCATGCATAATCGACTGTCAGCAGCCCTAAGTAAGTTCAAAAACTACTTGGATAATATTTACCATGCATCAAAATCTTTTAAACAGTTGGCAACACATACAAACAGTTATAACAAGTAAACTAGCAATTTCATTAGGGGTTGCCTCATAGGCAAACAGTGTCGAATGGCGATAAACAACCAAACAGGGAAAAACACCCATGGGGTGATCCTAATACATGAAACCAAGAATATATTAGCAACAATTACTCATAAGATAACAAGAAATCTAGGGAAAATAAACAATAGGATCAAAATCCTAAACCCAGGATACCCGATACAAGGGTATTCGACACTTTTGCAACCAAAACTCAAAGAACATCAATGTAGGGAAACAAACCACCTATTGTGATCCTAAAATATCGATATTCATGAACCTCAGACCATGACTCGGACTAGAACGGAGTGGATCACTGCGATTATTCTGCAATCGACGGAGTTTGATTCAGAAAACTGGTGACGGATCGGTGGCTCGGAGAATAATCGGCCTCCTTGGACGTTCTGGACGGGATTATGCAGAGAAGAAGATGTTAATGAGTATTAGGCGTGACCCTGGTCTTATTAATGAAATTAAAAAGGAACTACATGGCGTGTACTTGGTTTTTTTCTGTACTCCGCTTTAAGTGGCCGCCACATCAACCCTACACACCGTGTGTTTGGCCCAGACATGTCCAGCACATAGCTTTGAGCGGTAGAGGAGTACACGAGATGTACTCATAAAGTATATGGCGTGTACTCTGAAAATTTCCAGATTCTCCATTTTTCCTTAAAAAGCCCATAAAAGAGATCTGTACCTGAAACCGAAGCTCCAGGTTCTTACCCTCGACGAATAGAGGGTGAGTAACCAAAAATCCTTAGAATAGGGGAAACAACTTAATCAATGGAAAATATAATAAAATAAAATAATGTATATTTTTAATGAATTTAAATATAAATATTTTGATAAAATTATTTCCAGGGGTTGGGAATACACCGTACAATAATGTCATGGTAGACAGAATGTATTATGTCTCAGGTAATCAAAATTGTGATGAGGAAAACCCTTAAAAGAGTAGAATATTTGGAATTAATTACCTTTTCAAGAGAGGTGTTTTAATTGAACATTAAATCAAAATATTAAATTATAATTATTTACATGATTTCTCCAATGTTGTTTATATACACCCCAAAAATTAAACAGATGGAAAATTAAAATCATTTCTTAGATGGGAATTTCAAATGAAAACTCATATCGTGTACTCCTACTTACTCTATTTTTCAATGATATATGATAAAATGAATAAAAATATCTTAATAAATAATTTGAATACCATAAATATAAATTATTAATATTTATATTTATTTTAATAGTGTAAAATAAAAATATGTTAACCAATTACACTTTATTTTCATTATTTGGTGTTAGAACATTAGATTTCTAATTTCATGAAAATATAATGCAAATAGGATTGGTTCTCACCAGGAGGATTCAGTCTAATCATTCATACATAATTCAAGATATAATAATTAATTTAATGATTAAATTGGAATATATTTATTTCATCAAATACTTGATTACTAAATATAAAAAAGGATGTAATTGTGAACTAGTTTTCGACATGTTTAACGATCTAAAGGTGATATATTAATAAATATTTAAAATATTTGAAAAAAATATTAAATAACAAATAAAATATCATAAATATATCATTAAAACATTATTTTAATGTTATTTTACATCCCATAATCATTTATAACAAATCCTTATAACATTATTCATATAGGAGTTAAAAACATCCCAAAAGATAACTTATTATAATGTTTTCATGTGTAAGTGAATGTCATTAAATAATTACAAAATTACATTTTCTGAATATAAATAATTTTATAATTATCTTATACAATATTTAAATTCATTCTTTTCACAATATATTATTGTTAGTGATGAAAAACGAAATTTGTGGGTTGTGGAAGTAGTAGTTCATATTAACACATGAATACCAATATCACATCAAAATGAATGCATCGAAAGATGGTATATAGAAAAAACGATCATTTAAAAATTCAATTTTTTACATAGATATAAAATTTCTCATAATAAAATTATTGATACTCTAATTGATATGTCTGATTAAAAAACAAAACACATCGCATCATAGAGGTTGTAGTCTACACATATGCCCAATCAATGTTCATGTTTTTTTGTTGGATGGACCGTAATGAATAAATATTTTTAAAAAATAAAATTATATTTAAATATACTTGTTCTATATATTTAATTACATTTATATTGTTATATATGTATAAGGGAATAATCATTTACTGAAAAACACTAAGAATTAGTGTACAATCACATCAGGGACTACAATTTTCACTATAAATTCACTTTTGAAATAAAGTCCATATGATACATAATATTGAAAATGGGATTTTGAAATAGAAATAATTTTTTGATAAGGCTATTTTGGTAGGGTATCATGTATAAATTCAAATATATGTTATTTCTAGAAGTGAATAAAATGTTAAATTTTTATAATTGATGATATATTATTTTTTGAAGCAACCTTCACGATTTCAACAATGTGATTTTAAAATTAAAATTAAAACAAAAAAACAAAAAAATGGAGTTTAATGTGATTGTTACTGTAAATAAAACTCAATAAGTCATTTTTTGACAACATAAGTGTTTTATGGGTTTTTAAACATTTTTTCACTTTTACCTATTTTTAAATTTAACTTAGTAATTAATTCCATTAATGTATTAATAAATATTAATGAATATAACTAAAATATAAACCATTAACGAATTTGGATATTATTATTTTCCAATTTTCTAATTATTTTAGAAAATAAAATATCTAAAATTTTGGATATTTTATTTTATTATAACCGCATATAACACAAAAAACATTATTTAGATAAAGGTGTGTCTTTAAATAATAAAATTATATGTGATCCATTTTTATTAAAACAATAAATTGCCATGAAATATTCAGCTTATTTAAAAAATAATATTAGAATTTTATCAAAATCTGAAACCAAATATTACATTGATAATACCTAATTCAAAGAAAATATTGGAAACAATTTAAAAATAATAAAATTTTACTTTAGTACTAATAATAAACGATTAAAACATTATAATATCATGGAATATATAAAAATGAAAAATATTATTTCTTAAATAAATATTTTGTAAATTAAATGTATTTTGAGCTTGTAGGAATTCACTTACACTATGATAAATAATCATAAATAATATAATTTTTTAAAAAACCTATTTTCGATTAAGAATCAATTTTTTTAGAAAAGAAATGAAATGTTATATTAAGATAATAATACAATTATAAATCCCAAAATTGATGTGTGTATTTTCTTATTAAAATTATAAAATTTATATTTTACATTTTTTGAATAAAAAATATAATGAAAAATATTTTTATTAGAAATAGTCATTTTAAAATATTAATTATTACTATTCCGATTTCACATCATTTACCGTCTAAATTGGAGATAACCATTTTTTAATATCAAACATAAATTATCATCATTAATAATATGTTTCTTTAATTTTAAATTCACATCTCATTTAATGTTACGGCTATTAAATATATATATTTTAAAAATAAATGTATATTTTAGTCATATTACATAAAAAAATTATATTTCATTCATATTAAAAATATTAATTATTTTTTCTATCAATATATTTTATAAAGAGGTTACTCATATTCAATACCAATAATTCTATGGATAAGTATTAATGGATATACATAAATAATTTAATTTTATCTAAGTATATAGTTGTGTTATTTATGTTAAGTGTTTAGTGTAGTTTAATCTAAAAAAGAAATTTATATATATATAGTAATCATATATTAAAATAAAAGGTATCACATTACGCCACATAAATTAATTTCTTCCTCAAAATTTCAATTATTACTCATTGAATAAAGAAGGTGGGGGTATTAACCATATTAAAAATTTGGTGTATAAACTCTAATATGAAATAAATGTTATTGGATTAGGCTATATCATGTTCCATATCATTATTAAAATAAAATAATAAAATAAAAAAAGTCATGTACTCAAATCTATATGTACTCTATTAATATATCTTATATAACATACCTTTCTTAAATAAATATAAATACCCATTCCAATAATCCACAATGATGTTATATATTTTCTTAAGAGTTAACTCTGTCTTTAAACCTAAAATGGTATTAACTGAAAAATCATAAGGTCCAAGTTGGATAGAACATGTCCAAAATCTTAAGTGGATGGGGGTGTGAAATAGGGATTGATATATTGAAACCATCACTCTATATGGGTTGTATTTAATAGTTAAAAAAATTACCTCCTCTCTTTCTTTCCCATATGATAGAATAAATATAAATTAAAAGATACACATGACTCAAAAAAATGCATGGTTATGCCTCACTGGGATTCATACAAGTTGAATAATATGCGTATCTACTGAAGTACAAAATCATTTAAAGAAAAAAAATTTACATTGTTTATAGAAAACTCACTATCTCTCTTGGTTGAATACTAGTCCCAATTGGAAATCTGACTACTCTATCAACTAAAGTGTGTTTTCCTGTAATTCATAGGATTATTTCATTGATCAGATGATCAAATTTTGTTTACAACATAGTAGGTGCTTTATTAATCCCTCTCTTCCTCGAATTTTTGAATATCAGTTTAACATAGAATTTCTAGTAATTTAATTCTGGTTCATATAACTTAATGCTTTCATCAAACCTTTTCACTAGTTTCACGCAACTTCCACATAATTTATACAACTTTTTTGTCTTTTTATAAAACATCATTATCTCATGAATCAATTTTAGTTATTCATGGAAATCCAAACAATCATGAAATTTTTTTGTTACAAAAGTCACTTGTCATATGGTCAGAAGTCTATTTTCAACATGTAGTCGATGTTTATGTCATTTTATCATGTAAAAATTACCATGAATAAACTTTTAAATGATTTTAATGAAAGGATATTGATTTGGTATTGGACTCCCCAATGGAGGGGTGTAACAACCTATTTATTCATGTGATTTTCCATTCTCGTATCTTTTTTGTGTGCCACAGAACATGTGTACTAGTTTAATTGTCCATAAAACATATTTTATAAAACATTTAAATTATAAAAAAACTGACCGTTCTTATACTACATCATCCCTATTTCATAGGTTCATGAAAATATTCCCACATCGTACAAGTCAATGTTTTGAAAAAAAAAATTTATATTTCAAGAAACACTAATCTTTGGTGTATTTCGTAACACCCCGAGCATCCACGATACGCTTCTCTTTGAATTATACAGTAGCGTGTGTTGTACGCAACATCGAGTTCTAACAGACACTGTGACCAATCAATGTATCCGTTATGAATAGTAATATCCACTTTTTGAAATTTTTTAAAATTTATCTCTCAAAATGGACTTCATTTTTGGATTCAGAATATCAAAATTATCCTAGGTTGAAATTTCGGAACTTTTCAGATAACATTAATATTTTGATGAATATTGAAAATTACTAAATTTTAATTAGAAATATATTTTTTAATCAAAATAATTAATAGAGATAAATTATTAATTTTAGTGGTTTAAAATTATATTTAGAATATATTTTTACCATTTAATCCAATGTTTGTCATTGGACATAATTTCACATTTAAACCGGACATAAACAAGTGTCAATCTTTTGATAGTTATTGTTTTTCTTAAAAACACGTTTTTTGTTTTAACAAAGGGAATTAATTTTAAATTAATAAATAAAACTTTTATGTTATTAATTTGGTAAAATAGACTTAATTACCGAATTTGGAATATCAAAATTAGCTTAGGGTAATTTTTTGATATTTTTCTAAAAACTTTCAATTTTTGATGAGTAGTGAAAAACACTGAGTTAGTGTTTATAACCAGCTTTTTATTTAAATAATTATTTATATTATTTAAATTTATTTGAGGTCAAAATAGATAAATAAAACCTATATAAATTCAATGTAATTCATTGGAGGAAGTTTATAATAATTTTAGATATATAAAAATTTTATTGAACTTTTTCACCGTCTTTTACCCAACTCCTAGGAGAATTTGAAAATTCACATAAAACATAATTTTATCACTTTTGTGAGTGGAATTTCAAAAATTGGAGAGACACAGTTAATATCAAGGAGTACAATGTGGTTCAATAAGTTAAAAATAATTTTTGTTGAATAGTTACTTTTTACTTTTATTTACCACGGTAAAAAGTAAATAGGGTAATTAAGGGTAAAAATTATTTTATTATTATCCTAACACATGTCCTAATTCTATTGGATAAGTTAAATTAGACAAAAAACAACCTTAATATAAAATATGACCCTTTACATCCACTTGAATTAGATTAGGACATTTATTATTATTTAATTCAAAGAAGAGTTAAAAGAGTTAAAATCAAAGTTTAATAACTAAAATTTTTTACTATAGGGTTTTACATAATATAAATTAGATTATAAATATTAATTAGAGAGATAAAAATATTTCCTACATAATTGTATTTTAATTATAATTTTTAGACATTATATAATTAAATTCATTTATGACACAATGATGTTTCAGTAATTACCTTATTAATGAAAGAATCAAATAAATGGTAATATAAATATTAAAATAAAAATAATTTCAAAGCATTTATGACATAAACGAATTTTATGGGTGAATATGACATGTTTGGGATGATTAAATGTATCCTTTTTGAAGTAATAAAGTTGTTATGACTTTCACAAAAACAAATACCAAATACTGTCAAAATTGACATAAAAGAGTTTTTAAAACAAATATTATATTATTAATTGATATTAAATTCATAAAAATCTAAGGTTTGGAAAAAGGACATGTATCATGATATGTGTATCCTTAATGGACAACTTGGGGATCTCTTGGAGGTATATTGTAAGTTTGATAACTATATAATATAAAAATACAAAGTGACATGGTAAGTGTCAAAATAATTAACCAAGTGTTAAAACAAAAAGCTAAGGTTAATGAAATGAACCAAACCTGTCTAAAATCTATTGGTTGAAATTATTTCGACTCATACCCACCTTAGGCTTTGAATAATCTACTTTGGAGCCATTATAAAACGAATATGAATTTATTATAAATTAATACTTTATGTTTTTCCTAAAGATCCCCTCCTCCCCTTTATAGAGGGACACCAATTATAACCAATTTCTCACACCTCTCAAGCCTTTTGGCTCGTTCAACCTCTATCCAATTAATCTTCTTACATCCCTATCCTCCTCCTAGAAGACTCACCTTTGGCAGAAGGCACATCATGAGTCCTTATTGGGTCAAACCAATTGGATTTACCCCAATTAAAGGTAATGATTTCTATTAGCTTCTTTTATTTTATTTTACTTATGAAACCCCTAAACTCTTTTTATTATTTTCTTTTGTAACAAAAACAGTATCATAAATATACTAGGATATTGGTATGAGAATTATTCTAACTACACTTACACACACCTCCACCTAATGGGTGATGGACATAATGTTTCTATGAATGGAAACCAAAGGCCTCACGAATCGATGATTGTTCAATTATCTCCTACCACCTCTCATGGTATCCATTATGATAGAACTATAATTAAATATGATATTAATGATATTTAGTTTATATATAATCTTATTTAATTCCATTTTATGTCGTACCATTATTTTTTTCATGTTGTATATATATATATACACGATAATTTCATTTGAGGAAGTGCGGACTACCGCCCCCTCAAAGTGATATGAATCGTTTATACCATACATGGAACATATAAAGGATGGTATTAATGAACATAATTAACACATATAAGATATTATATGATATTTTAATAATAAAATACCTATGTATTATTTGGTTTTTATTCCTTTTAAAATGAAAAATTAAATGGAAGTAGTGTTGGTGCGTACGTACAGACTACCGTCTCCACGAACGCGATGAGATTCATTTCCCTTCATGTCTATTCAAGTATAATTCTCATTTTATGATTAAAAATAATTTTTTAGGCCTTGCTATCATTCTGGATATGTTTAAGATACAACCTATACATAATAAACATGGCTTATGTAACAAAACATATAAAATAAAACGATTAAGTTAACACCCGAAACGATGATAATACTAAGATATTACTAAAAATGAAATGTTAAAAAATCATAAATGATATCATATTATTGTATATTATTCTTGTATAATTTAATAATAATAATTTAACCATTATACAGGAGATTGCCCTACCCTCAACAAAGGAAATGTACAAGGTAAGGGGTTTTCATCTCACTCCTTATTCCCGCAAGATTCATGACATATTGCCACTATTACCTTTTTTGTGGGGTATGTACTGACAATAATTGTATTCTTTATGTAATACAATTTAATTTATGTGTATTTACATATTCATTGTATGATACCTCTTTCATGGGGTGTATTTTTCGTAAGTTACCAAATTGGTAAGGGTTAATTTCACAATATTTTTATTATCCGAGGTTGTTTTTACGTAAGTAACTACTTTGAAATATTTATTATCCATGTCCATGTTTTATGAAAAAGTTTTAAAAGGGATTATTTTAAGGGACTTTTTACTAAAACATCATTTCAAATGTTTTAAATATTTATTCTTCTAAATCATTCTCATTAATTTCCATGTCTTCAAAATCGTTTTTAAGGATTTATTTATATGGACATGAATGTTTTTAAAATTTTATTTCCTTTCAAATGATTCATAGTGGTATGTGACAGTTTGATTCAAAAATGTCTTTAAATGACTTCTTTTCAAAATTGTGTGACTTTTAAATGTTTTCATGAAAAAGGGATATTTCTCTCAAAGAGTTTTACAAATAATTTTCATCCACGTCGAAATACATTAATGGATTTTACACTTGTTTTGATGTTGATTTATCATGATACAAATCTTCCATATTGTGTTGAAGGTTTTGTGATATGTTTGACTGTGGATGTGTTATTTTTATACCATCCATGGTTTGTGGTTAATGTATTGACATTTCGTATCCTACTTCAAATACGAATGTTTATGTTAAGTATCATACTTTTCATATGAGGAATGTATTGGACATAGTAAGTGAAGGGTGGAGCCCAATATAGCTCCTCTATGCATCGGTAGGTCTCATGAGACAACTAGATGTGGAATTGGCTAAGGCCCTTTCCCATTTTGATATATGGTTTTGGCCGAGGCATTAATCGTTTTTAGACGTCTTGGTCGAGGCCTTGACAAAATGTATTAGAATGTTTGGCATTATTCATTCCATCATTATGGAAATAATATTGATGGTTCATATGGTTATTCGACTAGTAGAATACCCATGATTATGATTTATTATGGAATTAATCACTCAACTCATATTCATTCCATTAAAGTATTCATGTTTATTATTGGTTAAGGAATGTGGTTTCAATTATTCACCATGCTTAATATTTATATCATTTTCTGCATTATTGCTTACCCTTACTGAGTGTTTGAGATCACCCCTTTCTATGTTTTATTTTCCCAGGATTCCAAAATGTGAACTGTGATTGATATGCAGTGTTCAGACAAGGGAATAATGGTGATTATAAAATATTATTTATGTTTTTTATATTTTATAATGTGTAACATAACATTCATGTATGTAATCTATTTTACAAGACTACTAAACCGATCGGTCCTTCGGGACTTGATTCTTTGTAATCATTTCATTGTAGTAAAATAATGCACTGACTCTAGGTAACTGGTTTTGGGGTATTACAGTTGGTATCAAAGAATTTTTAGAAATAACCTTGGAAACATGATTTAGATAAACTCTGATTAGATGACATTGCCTTAAGATAGTCTTTGATTATTAGTATAGAAGAACATGTTAGAATTTTGGTATTGTAGAGATTTTTTGAGTTTTTCAAGCAATACATCCCTGCCTGGATACGAGCAGGTAGAGGTGGCACTGGCACATATATACCTAGGGTTAAAACCCGAAAACACCACTTTGAGCTAGACTCGAATAGGAACTAGTACACGACAACGGGCCTTGCTGCACTCTTGGTTACGAAACACCCGGGGGATATGCTTAGGATAATTCTAATTTTCATTACAAACCCTATAAAGGGATCATGAGTAGATACTTACTCAAAGAAAAAAAAATTATGATTATAAATTATATCAAAAAACTGTTCAATTTGCTTCAGGTATTTTGCAAGTTTGGAATTATTCATTACAATTCATAAACTGACCAAGTTTATGCTATTGTATAGAAATAGATCCCAGTATAATGAATGTGAACTCGAGTAATACGTATGATCCAAAGAGTAAGAAGGATCATATCTTTCATGGTTCTAAGCCGAACTTTATAAGGGAAATAGTGTCCCACGTATTATCATTATGTGAAGAAATAATATCATGTGTTGACAAGATATGTAAAGAATTCTCAGAGTCATATAGATTTTAAGGAAATATAGAGAAGAAAGGGATGGTAGAAAGAAGGAAAAATAAATGGAAGAAGGTAAAGAAGGGTTTTCCCATATGTGATAACTGTGGAAAGAATCACCTTGGAAAATTCTTGAAGGGAATGGGAGTAAGTTATAAGTGTGGAGAAAAAGGACACCAAGTACATAACTGCAAGTGTAAGAAAAGGGTTTCAAATGTACAATGCTTCATCTGCAAGGAGTTTGGACGCTACACGAACCAGGGTCCCAGTTATCAGACTATTCCGCAAATGATGCTATTGGATAATAGTCATGTTATGATACTACCATAGATGAAGAGGAATGACTAGTTTTCAATTGTTCACCATGCTTAATATTTATGTCATTTTCTGCATTATTGCTTACCCTTACTGAGAGTTTGAGCTCACCCCATTCTATGTTTTTTTCCCAGGATTCGAAGAAGTGTATTGTGATTTATATGCAAGGTTAAGCCATGGAAATAATGGTGTTCATAGAGAATTATTTATTATGTTTTTTATGTTATAAATTGTAACGTAACATTCATGTATGTAATCTATTTTCCAAGACTGCTAAACCGATCGGTCCTTTGGGACATGATTCTTTGTAATCATGAGAATGTATTAAAATAGTGCACTGACTCTGGGTAACTTGGGTCGGGAGTTACATATTTTGATTAGGAATCCGCTTATATTAACATTCACACAACTTCATTAATATTTCTCAATCTTTCTAGAATCCTTTTCATTTTTAATAAAATCATTACTTGGAACAAAAACAATTAACACATCACACTGTATTTTAGACCAAAAAAATTTAGTAAACAATTGGAAACTGCAACTCCTTATATATAAAACTTCTTGTAGACATTCAAGATCTTGAATACATATTTCATTGGGAATTAAAATCAAAATATTTAAATGATTGAGCTGTAAAATCATGACTAACCATTTTAATCATCATTTTCAATGAACAACACCAATGTAAAAAAACTGCAATGTCACCATGAGGGATTTTTACCCCAATAATACCCCCTTTGTGTTTCTTGAAAAATATTACCCATTGATACCACTTAAATTAATATATTTTTATCACATTGATAATAATTTTTTATCTTCCATTTTCTACCAAAAATTACTTTTTATGACTCTTGATTGTTGTCAATGACTTACATAATACATACACTAATACAACATGACCCATCCTCAATGTAGAAAAATAGGAGTAACATGGAAAATTCACTATTGAATTGAATCATTGTTGGATAAACATTTTGGATCTTTTACTTGAAATAGAACCATTCTAACTCCTCTTGATAATAATGGCGCTCCTCCTCCATTACAGTAAATCAATTTCACTATATGTAGTGATAATTATTCCACAATCCCATTTCATCAATAATAATGATGAAACCTGAGAAGAGATATTATTCAAAACTGAAGTTTGAAATATTTCATCATAAACATCATTGTTTAAACCATCATGAAATATGTACCTTGAAATAATATCATAAACATCATTATATTTTAAGTTCACCTATTTCTTTATTGACCTTATCTCTCAACTTCATCCACTTTCTTGAACAATACATCTCTTCCCGTATCAATAAACCTGATGGTCACTCATTTGTTGTAAAAAATACATTAAATGAGATATATCAAAAATAATTAATGAAAACCATACCAATAGGAGTGGGGGTTCCACATCCAAACTTGTTTACAGGCGGGGAGTTGAGTAGACTCTAATAACCAATCAATTCTGTTTCTTTAGGTAAGGCATTTCATATAATTAATGTAATCTATAATTTTGAAGGAACATACTATAACATCAAATTTCTATGGTCAAGATTACCCTTGATGAAATTATTTTTGAAATAAATGATCATTTTCATGGAGTGATGGACTGGATGTTTTCAAATATTTATCGAAAAAATTATCACAATGAATTATTATCATATACATCTCTTCAACTCAGATATCCTCCAGTTTCTACATCATCCCAAATAACTATGTGCCTTATTGACTTTGAAAAATATATTATGTCTCTACAATGCTATGATAAATTATATAATTGTTCTCTCTAAGTAATGAACTAAACAATACTCCAAGTTATAATTAGCCACATGATGTTGAATTCCTACCATATGTTGAATGATTCTAATCCCAATATATAAAAACCAATAAATCTAGATGGGAGGATTCATTGTATTGGAAAATTTAATCAAATGTATCTTTCATATATTTATGTATCTTTTTCACTACAATTGAGTGGATTTATTAAGGGTTACACTCACACTATTTGATCTGGAATGTGGAAAAAATATTATTGGGTCATTGCAGTGTTAAGTATAATATGATTCCAACTATATCATTATATTCTATGAATTTTAACATATTAACACCATCATCATACATCAGTTTATGATGTTTATGATTGAAAGTTTTCGTATAGTTGGAATTATGTATTACAAATAATGCTAGTACAAATTTTTTATATTTATATTATGAAATAAGTGTACAATTCCTTCTATAACTTGTGTATAAACCCAGGAAAACAACTTTTCTAAAATCATTGACAGTTAATATTTAGATTTCATAAATTCAGAAGACTACTTTAACAAAATATCATTAGATCAACCAAAATTATGTGATCAACATTCATTAGAACCATTATATGTTGATTATTATCTTTATTGAAATATATATTGTACTCAACACCACTATGCTAGAAAATAATCCTTTTCAAATATAGATCAGTTCATGAATTCCAAATTCTTATTTCTTACATCAATCCATAAAATGAATTCAATAAATGGAAAACAATTTTCCCAATATCATTAATGATAAAACCATATGGTCGTTCAATAAATGCATATTCTTCCCCAACCTCATTTATAAATTCTGATATGATATCCTTCAGAAAAACAATGAATATTCATTACACTATGTGGTTATGAATAATTGAATTGATTCCTACAATAAAACATGTTAAAATGTCAATTCAACATCAATAAACCCTATATATAAGCATCCATAGCTCAAAAGATATACCTTCTTATAAATAACCATTCTATATTCATTCAATATTTTCTAGAATACCCATTTTTTCTAGATGGAATTCCTACCTATTAAATTTAATATTTTATCCCATTTTTCATTCATTTCAATTTCTTCAAGATCATCACTAACCACCTAAAAAAATTCACATATTTATTTATTATTAAAAACATTTCAAAACTCTAAGATATATAAAGGATTATTTAACTAGAGACATTATTATATGTTCTTGAACTAGAATTTCATGGTCACTGGTTATATTCTTTCATTCCAATTTAGATTGAAAATTTGATTTCTCTGTAGCTATAGACCTGACTTCATCCTATTGTACATGAATAAGTTCATTAGAATAAACATTTTCTACTTATAATCCCCTAGTGTTTCTGACCTCATCAGCACTACCCTCAATAAACATTTCACTATATTTTTAATGATTCTATTCATTTTCAACTATATTAAGTCTTTATTTGGACCATATTTACTTGTATATTTTAGAGAAATTTATATACATTGATTTTTTCAAAGTTTCTGAGGAATATCCTATTATCAATATAGAATGTAAACTTCTTATGTTTCTCTTTATTTATTCATAAAAACTTATTTAAAATGGTTTGAATGTATTTAAATGTTGTATTTATTTCATAAAAACAATATTATAATTTCATCTCTTCTATTGGACAAAAAACATATATTTTAAAAATAGGATGATGTCAACATGACTTTGTCCAAAAGCATATCTAGTAAGAACTTTTCAACACGAACTATTCTAAAAATATTGAAAATAATATGTGTTTTATTCTCAACCACTCCATTTTTATGATAATTTATCATTTTATAAATTTAGTGACTTATACTACGTTTTTTAAGATAATCATCTACAATTCTATATGCGAACTCTATACCATTATTTTTCTAGAACATCAGAATCTTCAATACAAGATTTCAGTCATCTTCCATCTGATATTGTGTTACGATACATTACACCTTCTAATTTTGGAAAATTAAAGATATAAATTTTACCATTCTAAAATCATAAAAAAATAATATCTTTTACAATCATCAGATCTTTCTATTATTGTTCTACCCAAATTAACATGAACCCATTTAATCAAAATAATATTCTTATGTTTCTTTTCCTAATACAAATTTTTGATTACCTTTGATTATATTCAACCATAGATAGTTTTAGTATTCATGCATGATATATTTAGTAAATCTTGTGTATAATCACATTTCATTAAATTTTATATGGATGGTTGGAATAAATTTGCAAACTAATTTTTTCGCAACTTTTTTTCTTCTTCCAAACGTAGAATGTATATTTAATTTTTCCCACTAAAATGTTTGATATTTACATTCCTTCACATTCCCTATAAAAATATCAAACTATGAATTTCTTATATGATACATAATTCATTAATAAAATTTATCCCCTTCACAAAGTCATAATATTGAATGAAACATACCGTATTGTAAACAAGTAGTTTGAAAACCAAGGCAACATCATGTACCATAAAACTTCAACCAAACTATTATTTTTCAAAAACTATAATCTTCAGGAATTTTTAATTTTGGAAAGAAATAACCCATTGCATTATATACTTGACGCCTTTAACCAAATCATTATTTCAAATTACATGGGATGTTATTATACTATCAATGATATAAATTTATGAATGATTGGTTTATTATAGAAATATATAAAACATCATATTAATCCAATCTTGTAAGAACTCGGACCTTCATTTAGGTATGTTTTTATTTTCCTGGAGTTTTTGATGAAATTAAATTTTTTGGAAATTTTCGAATTACACACTGTGTACTTTCTGAGTACACGCTGTGTACTCTTCTCTAGCTCGAAGCCATGTGCTGGACGTGCCCGGGACACACACACGATATGTATGGGTGAAATGGAGGCTGATTTTGGCGGAGTACGGAAATGACCTAGTACATGCCGTGTACTCTAAAAGTACACGCCATGTTTGTTCATTTTTTTTTTGTCATTAAACCGACCGGGGTCGCGCATAACCCCTGATTTCATCTTTTTCTATTGATTTCATCCACCTGAGAGTGACCGTACAGATGGATCTTCGATGAGCTCCCGCCTCTTCGTCAGTTCTCTGATTTTAGCGTGGTCGATTGCGTTGGAAGCGTAGCGGTGAGTTCTTTCTTCTGCTATAGCCTTGTTTCTTGATTCCTCCTTGTTCTCAAGATATCGTAGGTTGAATGTTTTTTTCATGTTCCCAGATCTATGTCGTTATAAGGGTAATCTGTCGTCGTGGTTCACATATATTGATCTCCTAGGATCGAGGTAGGTGGTTTGGGCTTTATGTAGAAAGTTGATGGATATTTCTTTTGCAAATTCCACCACTTACTTTGAATGGGGAATTGGAGGTTTCCAGTTTTTTCCCTTCTTGTTTCCTAGTTTTCTTGATTTATTTAGTATAGGTTGATGCTTGCGAGTAGAGTAATTTATTTTTTTTCTTAGGTTGCTTTTCCATGCTCGTTTTTCTTATTAGGCGTTTCTCCAGTTTCCTTGCCTAGTAATAGGATTGTGGATTTTTGCCTTGTATTTATGCCGAGCCTTAGTTGATAGCTAAGTAGTTCTTGTGGTTTAATTAGACGATGCACATGCGCTTATCATGTTTAGTTTCACTCAAGACTGTGAGAACCCAGATTAGTAGACAAAAGGGAGAATTGATGGAAGGGCTTCTCCAGAGTGTCTTTTAATTACGATGCGAGACCATAGGTGGAATTAACGTTGAGTGCTTCCTCAGAGAGTCTGTAGTTCCTCGACATGGGTCACATGGGGAATAGACGTTGAGTTCTTCCCCAGAGATCCTTTAGCATTATACGAGAATATAGGGGGAATTGATGGTGAGTGCTTCCCCAGAGAGTCTATTTTTTTCATAGCTGAACCAGAGGGGTGAGACTGTGTGTGCCTCCAAGAAGGTTTCTAGTACTTATAGGTTTAACCATAGGGGTTAGGCTATGAGGGCTACCCAGAGGGTTACCTTTTTCTTCTTGTTACTGGCTATTTTCTTGTGTACTTTATTCGTTAGAACTGTGGATTGTAGCTGTTTGTGCTTTCCTATTTACTGCTTCTTGTTTTATTACTTGCCTTGTATTCATTGACTATTAGGCATAGATCATTGAATGATTGCCTACTGGGATTGTATCTCACATGCTATTTGGGCCATGCTTTTGGGCCCAAATATACTATGTCATTGCAAGTATAGATAATGGAAAGAGCCCATCTACTTTAGGTTCTTGGTTGCGCTGGAGATGAGATCATGGGACCGATCCGTGGCTCGCGATGCTGAGGAGTTTATTTTTTTTTCATTTGAACTTTTTCTTAATTTTTATTCTAGCACGTTGTGGTGTTAGCTGATTTACATAGATACTTGTACCTGGTGAATTATTTTCATCATTTCGATATATATTCATTTCTTCCGCTGTTTGGTTTCTGTTGTTATGCATGTTGTTACTGCTTCCGCTATTGACTGTTGTTTTTTCTGTTTTATACCTTACTGAATGAGGGCATAGTTTCCTCACCATCTCACCAAGGCCCTCGCTGCTAGTCGTCAGCCTCTAGCATTTGGGGAAACGCGCTTGAGGTCTTGTGGCGAACCGGCTATGGGGCACCAGTTGAGGGGCTCTGGATTCGGGTCATTACAACCCTTTCCTTTTTTTCCAATTTATTTTTCATTATACTTGTAATTGAAAAATATTCTTTATTTTTTTCCTAGTATATTAGAACATAATCTACATTTAATGTTTCAAATTTATTTTTCATTTTCATCTCATTTGATTATTCCTTGATATTCCGCATACAAACTTATTATGTCTGCTTCGATAAATTCCTATATTTTATTGATGTGGAATATCATGAATTATAAAAAACTCCATCCAGAGAAGTAATGGTGAGAAAAAATGATATTTTATAATATATAAATTTTTTTGGCCACCATTTTTTCTCTATAGACCATTAATACCCCCTGGATATTAATATGTTTTTTGGGTAATATCACATATTTCTATAATAATAACCCAAGATATGAGGCACATTATTGTGTTCCATTATTACATGACCAGTTTTTGTTTGGGTTCCCTATACCTTCAATTTATGGTTCATTACAAAATCATATTTTTACCCTACAAGTGGGTACTTATGGTATCAAATCAGTCATAACATTATTTTGTTTGTGATCGAGAAGCATACCAGTCATTTCATGAATATGAAAATTTTCATTATATTTTAGATGATCTTAATGCTATACAATGAAATTTTCTATCTCTCGGGTTATATGAATTATCATTTCTGGAATGGGAGTCATGATAATATATTGTTTGTAATGTTTTCTTAATAGTTTAAAAAACTTCTTCCAATATATATATGATTTTTACCACTTAATAATTCATTGTTTTTCTCAAAACATCATTAAATTTATTTTTTTCATCAACATTGAGTTAGTTTTCATTGAAATTTTATAGAATTGTGTACATAAGATTCAAAATTCCTACCATTATATAATAATTATATAATTAATCTTACTTAATATAGAGATTGGAATCATGAACCACTACATTGGATTTGTTCATTTTGGATCATTGAGAAACTATTACAATAATGGAAGCCTCAATATTGACGAGGATTCCAAATGCTTCTTCCTACTCTCTTTCATTACTATCACCCCTTCCATCATGTAGGAAATACCAACTAATAACTCAATAAAATTATCTTTTATATCTTTATAGTTTTCAATTTCCTCTTCCTGGTATCCCTTAATCTGTCTTCATCTAGTGAAACATGAATTTTTTTTAAGATAAATCATTATTAGTACTTTTCAATGAATTTACATTAGAGTAGTACTTCTTCATGGGGATTTCATCGTCATTATAATCATTATCTTGATACATAATGATGCATCAAGTAGTTAAATGTATAAAAATTCAACATTTAAAGCATTATTGTGGATGATTCCATTAAAATTTAATTTCTCTCATTCAATATAAAAGGAATGAAAATAAATGAATTCATCCATATCATCTAATTATTTTATATTCTATATAGTGGGAATTTAGATATCATGTAAATATATATAATTGGATTTCACTATCATTATGTCCTTAGTATATTCATTTCTAATCATTTTTCTGACAAGAGTATTGTGAACACTATACAGTGTCACCTCCTCTATATCATTTTATCTTATAAATATTCATAAGGATAAAACTGAAGTGGAAGTATTCTCATGATGTGCCTGATGATCACTACATCATCAATGATTTATCTATGAACATATATGTATTTTATAGAAACATTCAACAAGATTAGGAATAAATGAATTGACTCATTAGGGAACATTCATAGTACCACATAATTGCTCCACAAAAGATAAAATTTTACTTATAATACTTTGAATCTCCATCATAATTATTTATGAAATTCTTACTCATTGAAAATGATAACATACATAGAATCACCTTCATGTTTATTTCTATGGATAAGACACAATGAATGCATTGATTCCTCAATTTACTACTTGATTTTATATTATTGGCATCGTTATTGGTCTTTCATGAAGAAAATATTTCACCAAATGATTAATATCAAATTGCAATATAATTTCTATTTAATAACTTCTAGTTTCCAAAAATATTTCACTTTCACAAAATCAATTCACTAATTTAATGAAACTTATAAATATATCATGTACCATCTTTTTCTTCCATGAAGCACCAAACATTCATATAATTGTTTTTGGTAAATCTACCAACATTTTAGAAAAAAATTTCAGTTTCATTGATCTCAGATGGTCATAAAAAACACTAGACTTATTTTAATATGCAACTGATTATTTCTTCATTTCATCAACATAGAAATAAAATAGCCAAAATCATACATAAAATCAGGGACTACATATTTTCTAAATACTATACATCCAAAATGAGGTGGGTAATTGCCTATTTATAGAATTAATTTAACCATCATTAAATCACCATGTACTCCCCCAATGATACACCCAAATTTTATTGTTTACTGAAATAAATTGATTTGAAATCACCATTATTATAAAAACATAATACTGTCCCAAAAAACAATATATATTTTAGTGGATTAAGAAACTATTCCTTTATCATGAAATGAAAATATTCATAGAGCTTTAGATTTTTTTTAAACACTTCCCGTAGCCGTATTTTGATGGTGCGGTCCCCAATATTCACTGTCGCACAACTTTGTGAAACTCTTTTATCCAGTCACGTAACATTTGATTTTCAACAGAAGTTTGTTTTACCATTATGATCTTTTATACAAATTTATATGAAATTATTTAATATTCATTGTCAATAACATTGTTATAATATCACAATTATCCTTGTCAACTATATTTTTCAACAAACACAAGCCAACCAAAAATACTATAATGTTTTTCAGAGGGATTTTTTCTTAAAAATACCACAATAGACAATATATATCCTTAACATTATGGTTACATAAATAAAAATATTATGAATTAAATATCAATCCCTGGTTTTTAATAGTATCTAACATACTTCTTCAAAATCATAACTCCTTTTATTATTTCAAAATAATGTGAATATTAAACCTAAAAGATTTCTATATCTAATTAATTTTATCTCTGATAGTTATCCCTTAAAATAATACCCTTTGATATATTCATATTTCAATGATAGTAACAATATTTAATATATGTTTCTGTAAAGCTATAGACGAACAATGTCAAGACCTCGACCCAATAGGCCTCGAGCTATAATTAACCCTTTTTTTCTTTAAAGGCTAGGGGATAGTGAAAATGGTAACATGAAATATCTAACATGTGAAGACCTTTCCCTAATTTACATACATGCACACAATTGATCATCTCAATGAACAATTGTAGAGGAATAATGATTTAAAGACGAAACATCATGTTTATAAACCAAACATGGTTGACTTCTCGATTGTACAGGAGTATGCCAGTGAAATAAAAGTAAAGGGAAAAAATTAATGAACAACTATAAATTTGTCCCAACTTACAAAATCTAGAATGTAAAAGTTATGAGAGATCCTGTATTCTGATCTCCATGATCCAACCACCATAGGTGATCCAATGCACGTAGTATCTCTATGCTCCTCCATTGTCCCCAAAATCCTCTATGTTTTTTCAGACGATATGAAACATGAGGGAAAATCCCATTTAGGGGTGATTATATACATACCCAATATGATTCCCTGAATTATATAGAATGTTGATGGATATTTTGTGCAAATTCCACCAATTCCTTTGAATGGGGAATTGGGGGTTTCCTGTTTTTTCCCTGCTTATTTCCTTCTTTGCATGATTTCTTTAGTAGAGGTTGATTCTTATGAGTAGAGTAATTTATTTTGTGCTTAGGTTCCTTTTCCATGCTTGTTTTTCTTATTAGGCATTTCTACAGATTCCATGCCTAGTTGTAGGATTGTGGACTGTTCCCCTGAATTGCTACTGAGCATTAGTTGATAGGTAAGTTGTTCTTGTGGTTTAATTGAACGATGCATGTGTGCTGATCATGTTTAGTTTCACTCAGGAATGTGAGAACCTAGAGTAGTAGACCAATGGGAGAATTGATGGTAGGGATTCTCCAGAGTGTCTTTTAATTATGATGCGAGACCACATGGGAATTGACAATGATTTCTTCCTTAGAGTGTCTGTAGTTCCTCGACGCAGGTCACAGGGGGAATAGGCGTTGAGTGCTTCCCCAGAGAGCCTTTAGCATGATACGAGACTATAGAGGGAATTGACGGTGAGTGCTTCCCCAGAGAGTCTATTATTTTCATAGCTTAACCCGAGGGGTGAGACTGTGTTTTCCTCCCAGAGGGTTTCTATTACTTGTAGGTTGAACCATAGGGGATAGGCTATGAGATCTACCTAGAGGGTTACTTGTTTTCTTCTTGTTGCTGGCTATTTGCTTGTGTACTTTATTCGTTAGAACTGTGGATTGTAGCTGTTTGTGCTTTCCTGTTTACTGCTTCTTTTTTTATTACTTTCCTTGTATTAATTGACTATTAGGCTTAGATCATTGGGTGATTTTCTAAAGGGATTGTATCTCACACCCTATTTCGGCCATTCTTTTGGGCCCAAACAGACTATGTTGTTGCTGGTATAGATAAGTGCAAGTGCCCTTCTACTTCAGGTTCTTGATTGCGCTGGATATGAGAGCATGGGACCGAGCCGTGGCTCGCGATGCTGGGGAGTTTATTTCGTTTCCCTTTTAACATTGTTTTTAGTTGTATTCCATCACATTGTGGTGTTTTATGCTTTGCATAGATACATGTACTTGATGCATTATTGTCATCATTGCTATATATATTTATTGCTTCCGCTATTTGGTTTCTGTTGTTATGCATGTTGTTACTGCTTTTGCTATTGAATGTTCTTTTTTCCGATGTATACCTTACCGAATGAGGGCATAGTTTCCCAACTAACTCACCTAGGCCCTCGCTGCTAGTCGGCAGCCTCTGGCGTTTGGGGAAACGCGCTTGAGGTCATGTGACGAACTGGGTACGGGGCACCAGTGGAGGGGCTCTGGATTCTGGTCACTACAAAGTGGTACCAAAGGGGTTCTTTTCTCTTCCTTGATATTTGGAGACTTTTTCTAGGGATAGGACGGATTCGGTACTTGGCATTAAGCTGTGCGTGGGAGTAGCTAACCCGTGTACAGGGAAAATCTATACTACCTTGTTAATTGAATTTTTTTGCTGGTGTTGAGATTTTATGGTTGATCTGATTTCACCTAGAGTGATTCACCTGACTTGGGCTATTATTGTTTTGATACATTGGTTCTATTTCTATCGTAACACGATGAGATGAGGGTATGCCATCTCATGCATCATATAGGCACTTGTAGAAATCACATTCCATGCATTCTTTCCATGCCATCTCGGGTGCATTAGCGATTGTGTGCTGTTGTGATAGACTCTGAGTAGATTATGCATACTGTTGTGATAGATGCTTGATAGATTCTCTGCTGTCATGTTAGAAAACTGTTTGTTTTGTTCCTTGCTTAAAATGAACGCCAAATTTTGGTTCTTGAGGTTATATGGGAGTTCATTAATCAAAACATGGCCGATCATGATCCATTTTCTCTGGTATATAATTGTGAGGGATTCCAGGCTTTGATTCGTGGGGATTATGGGCCCTCACGGATCGGAATTTGGCACCTCTTTCCCATGTTTTTAGTGTTTCTAGGGTTTTGTGCAGTTTCTGAGCTACTGCCCAGAAAAACCCAGAATACACGGCGTGTACTTTTTGGATACACGCTGTGTAGTTTTTTAGGCCGTGTCACTGACCGTGTGAGCAGAACACGGTGTCGTGGAATTAACTTTAGGAACACACTATGTATGGTAGGTACACACCGTATTGTAATGAGATGTGTACCCGGCCGTGTCACTAACAACACGGATCGGGGAAGCTCGTGTAGAACACACCGTGTCCGGAGGGAATACACCATGTAGTCATGTCCAGGTACCCATCCGTGTCACGAACAATACGGGCCATCTTTACCTTCGTTTCCATATGCCGTGTTTGCTCTGAACACGCCGTGTTGTCTTATCAAGGCACCCGACCGTGTCACGAACAACACGTGACAGTGTCACCTTCACCTATACATGCCGTTTTTGTTCCGAGAACGCCGTGTAAGTTTTGTCCATGTATACGAACGGGTGCTTAACAACACGGGCTGCGGAATCCTTGTCTAGTACATGTCGTGTCTGTTTCGAACACGCCATGTAGTCTCAGGTTATGTCGGACCGTGTGGGTTAGCCATGTAAAGCAGCTCGGGCAGGGGCATAGTTTCAAGTACACGCCGTGTGTTGGGGTCAACACGCCGTTTATTTGAGGTGTTACATGACTTTTAGGGAAGGAGTACACGACCATGTCAATGGTTTACGAAGACATACTATGTAGTTTTTATACATGCCATGTAGTCGTGTTTTGCAAACTTGTGTGTTTTTTTCCCCTGTTTCCATTTTTTACTCTTGTGTTCTCTTTCCTTGTTTTCCTAATCTAAGGTGTACTTTTGATCTTTCAGAGCTACGCCCTCATGATGTCCTCCAGTCATACGTCTACTATCTAGAAGTGATCAGACGCTAGATAGGGCTGATCAGGGACTTCCTACTAATCCCCCTGTCGGGCCAGGCATGGCACCGACTGTAATACCAGTTGCAGGCGCTGATGCACAGTTCATATAGGTTTAATGAGGATGATACAAGCCTTCCAGGGAGCACCGCCTCTTGCCACGACTATGGTAGACTTGACGCGGGTTTTCCAGTAGCAGCATCCTCTTGCATTCTCGGGAGAATGAGGACCTCAGGCTACATATTCATGCATGGAAGCCATGTTGACTATTTTCGAGCATCTGGAGATGCCTCCAGAGAGGTGGGTCAACCTCGCTACCTACATGCTTCGAGAATCTACCAAGAGGTGTTGGGATGTGATCTCACAGGCGGGTCACTGGCAAGTTATGGCTTGGGAGGAGTTTCAACGCATCTTTTATGACAACTTCTTTCTGAAGACCCTGAGGGCTGATCGAGCCCAGTAGTTCATGAGCTTAGAGTAGGGTACTGTTTCTGTCATGGAGTATTACACTTATTTCACTGAGCTGCAGTGCTTCACACCCCTCTGGTATGGGAGTGGGGTGTTCTTAGCAAGGAAGTTGGTGGATGGTCTCAGGCGGGAGATCCGCTCACAGGTGAAAATCTTCCAGATGACTTCCATTGCTTCCATTGTCAACAAGGCACTGATTGCGGAGCGCAATCTGAGAGAATCTTGAGCTGCGAGCTAGGGAGGTTCTGCTTCTAGAGCAATATTCCCTCCAGATGACAGCAAGAAGCGCCGTAGAGAGCCTACCCGTGGTGATCCGAGGAAGCGAGATGCATTGTCAGGCATCCAGGTGATATGCTACCAGTGTGGCGGGTCAGGGCACACGAGGCCGCAGTGCCAGAGGGACCCCTTGGAGTGCCGATCTTGTGGAAAGATGGGTCATCTTCAGCGATTTTATTGGGTTTTCTCACTAGTAGCTGGTGACCGGGGTTCTTCCATGACTCCTCATTCAGAAGCAGCACCGCCAGTTTCTCACCAGTCGGGGAATTGGAGTTCTTCCAGACGTTCGGGCCAAGGTGGAGGCCAAGGCCATGGTGGTCATCCACCAGTCCCTTAACACCAGCAAGGTGGATCAGCTCAGAGTGGTCAGCCAGCGGCGCATGGCCGCGGTGTAGGCCAGTCTTTCGCTATGGAGTAGATCTATCAGGAGCAGGATCTAGGCCCTTCTACTGTCCGAGGTATGATTTTTGTTATCTTCAGCCCTTTTCGATACTTTTTCTATGCATAGATTTATCTCTGTTGCTGTCTTGGAGACCCTTGGGCTCTTCATTTTTCTTCTTCTGACTCTTTGACACTAGACACACCATTGGGGACGAGGACATCTAGTGTACGCCAGCGTAGAGAGTTCCCTCTCGAGGTTGCAGGGTATATCTTCTTATGGTATCTCTATGTCCTATAGATTACAGGCTATGATTTCATCCTCTTCATGGACTGGTTGATTCCCTTTCAGGCAGTCGTCGACTGCTATCACCGCAGAGTGAGTTTCGTCTCACCAGAGGGAGAGTCTTTTCTTCATAAAGGCGAGTGGGACGTTCGGACGAGTCGTGCAAGACTCGAGAATCTTGGGATAGGAGGGGTGATAGCCCAGATTTATTGTCTTTATCAAGATGACCTAGGGACTCCACAATTGTACTTTAATCCAGTGGTGGATCGCTTCAAGGACGTCTTTCCAGAGGACTTTTCAGGTTTGCCTCCGGAGCGTGAGGTAAACTTCTCTATTGAGCTCGTGCCAGGAGCGGCACCGGTGTCCATTCCTCCCTATAGGATGGCTACACCTGAGTTTTAGGAGCTCACGAAGCTGTTGGAGGAGCTACAGGATAAGGGTTTCATCAGACCTAGTACTTCTCCCTAGGTTTCGCCTGTCCTATTTGCGAAGAAGGCAGACGGTACCCTTCGGCTTTGTGTGGATTATCAGAATCTGAACAAGTTTACTGTCAAGAACCGATATCCCTTGTCGTGGACTGATGTCCTCTTTGATCAGATTCGAGGAGCCCAGGTGTTCTCGACGAACGATTTGAGGTTCGGTTATCATTAGTTGTGTGTTAGACCATCAGATATACCTGCAACAGCCTTCAAGAGCCGGTATGGTCTTTACGAGTATATAGTCATGCCGTTCAGTCTCACAAATGCACCTGTAGTTTTCATGGCATTGATGAACCGAGTGTTCCATCCTTATTTGGACTCTTTCTTCGTGGTCTTCATGGACGATATCTTGGTGTACTCTCACACTCGACAAGACCGTGCCACAAATCGTGAGATCATTCTGAGTACACTGAGAGAGCATCGATTGTATGCTAACCTCTCGAAGTTCCACTTCTGGATGGATCAAATTCACTTCCTAGGTCACGTCATCTCAGAGGCAGGAATATCTGTAGACCTAGAGAAAGTGAGAGCTGTAGTTTTTTAGGAGCATCTGAAGAACTTCTTTGAGGTACAAGGCTTCCTAGGGCTGGCTGGATACTATAGACGCTTCATTCAGGACTTTTCTCATCTAGCATCACCTTTGACAGGTCTAACCAAGAAGGGGGCAAAGTTCTTATGGTCAAATTCTTGCGAGTCGGTCTTTTAAGAGATGAAAAGGAGATTGACGTAAGCACCGATACTAGTCATGCTAGAGCCAATAAAGAGATAGAACATTTACTGTGTTGATTCGGGTATCGTACTAGGAGCTGTACTTATGCATGTAGATGGAGTCGTTGTGTATGAGTCTCGGTAGTTGAGGCCACATGAGAGGAACTACCCGACGCACGATCTAGAGTTGGCGGCTATTGTTCATGCCTTACACTGTTGGAGACACTATCTGCTGGGGGAGAACTTTGTGGTCTTCACTGACCACAGGAGTCTCAAGTATATCTTCACTCAGCATGATCTAAATCTGAGGCAGCACAGGTTGGTTGAGTATCTTCAGTTGTTTGATTTTGAGCTTGCATATACGCCAGGAAAGGGAAATGCAGTGGCAGATGAATTGAGCAGGAGAACTCAGATTCAGGCAGTTTAAGATGCCAGTAGTGAGTGGCAGCTTATGGCTCTGCTCTCTGAGATTCATCTGGAGGTGTACGACAGATAGGGACATACTTTCCTATCTTTTGTAGTTGTTACCTCTACACTACATGATCGTGTATGTATGAGGAAGCTATCAGACTCAGAAGGCTTATTCCTGGGGGAATGTGTGTCAGGAGAGGACCTTCTTCCTAGATGGACAGTGGGAAAGGATGAGATCTTGCATTTCTAGGGACTCCTATGGGTTCCAGCAGACATACGCGAGGAACTGATGCGGGACTTTCATTCCTTAGTTTGGGCAGTTCATCCTAATGTCACCAATATGTATGAAGATCTTAATCTCCAATACTGGTGGCCAGGTATGAAAAAGGATGATATTGGTTTCTTCATTAAATGTTCTACTTGTTAGCAGGTGAAGGCAGAGCAACAGTGACTAGCATGCCAATTACAACAGTTACCCATTCTGGATTGGAAGTGGAACGACGTCACGATGGACTTCGTGACTGGTTTCTGAAGTCGCCACGAGGGAACTATGATGTTTGGGTTGTCATCGACAGGCTTACGAAGGTTGTGTGCTTCTTGCCGATTAAGGAGACCATTAGTGTTGATGATCTGGGATGACTTTACATCCGGGATATCATTCGTCTGCATGGATTTCCACATTCCATTGTTTCATACTGTGATTTGCGCTTTACCTCTTGGTTCTGGCAGGGACTTCAGAAGGCCTTGGTTACACATGTACTTTTGAGTACATCATACCATCCCCAGAATGATGGCCAGTCCGAGTGCAAGATCCAGGTGCTTGAGGATATGCTCTGAGCTTTAATCCTAGACTTTAGTGGTTCTTGGGAGAAGCATATTCCTCTAGTGAAGTTCTACTAAAAAAACAGTTTCCAGGTGACCATTCAGATGGAACCATACGAGGCCTTGTATAGTAGGCCATGCCGATCACCCTTGTGCTGGCTGGAGGCAGGAGAGGCAGCATTGATGGGACCTCATCTCGTTCAGGAGACCTCAGAGAATATAGAGATGATTCGGAAGAGGATGGATACAACACAGTCTTGACAGAAGTCTTATGCTGATCAGTGGAGATGACCTATGGAGTTCGAGGTTGGTAATAAGGTTTTCCTGCGTGTCACACCGAGGATGGGACACATGAGGATTCGGAGACAGGGTAAACATTCACCGTGGTACGTCGGGCCGTTTGAGGTCTTGGAGAGAGTTAGTCTGATCGCCTATTGTTTGCAGCTAGCATAGAGGTATCAGTCCAAGCACGAAGTCTTCCACATTTCTCAACACCGACGTTATTTTTCAGACCTGTCACACGTCTTTCAGCCTGAGGAAGTCGAGCTTGAAGAAGATACGTTGTTCGAAGAGCATCCTATCCGGATTGTCGATCGCAGTACAATGGTTCTCTGCGGGCAGTCTGTTGCTCTGGTATGAGTGCTATGGTAGCATTGGCCAATATAGGACGAGACCTGGGAGAGGGATGCTGATGTATGATCGCAGAGGCTGGAGTTTTTTGGGGTTTCTTTTTCTCTACCTCGTTAGGGAAATTCAGGGACAAATTTCTTTAAGGGGCAAGTTTGTAAGAACCTGGACCTTCGTTCATGTATATTTTTTCTTTTCCTGGTGTTTTTGAGAAAATTAAATTTTCTAGAAATTTTCAAAGTACACACAGTGTACTTTCTATGTACACACCGTGTACTCTTATCCGGCTTGAAGCCGTGTGCTGGTCGTGCCTGGGCCACACACACGGTGTGTAGGGGTGACATGGAGGCCAATTTTGGTTGAGTACGGAAAAGAACCAATACATGTCGTGTACTCTAAAAGTACACGCCATGTTTTTTCTTTTTTTTCCATTAAACGGACAAGGGTCATCCCTAACCCCCGATTTCATCTTCTTCTACAAATTCTGTCCGCTCGAAACTGACCGTACGGACGGATATTCGACGAGCTCTCGCCTATTCGTCCTTTCTCTGATTAAAGCACGGTCGATTGCGTTGGAAGCGCATTGGTGAGTTATTTCTTCTGCTTGAACCATGTTTCTTGATTCCTTCTGGTTCTCAAGATATCTTATGTTGATCATTTTGTGCGTTTTCTCAGATCTACATCGTTCTAAGGGGAATCTATCATCGTGGTTCACCTATATCGATCTCCTAGGATCGAGGTAGGTGGTTTGTACCTTTCTGTAGAAAGTTGATTGATATTTTGTAAAAATTCAACAAATTCATTTGAATGGGGTATTGGGGGTTTCCTTTTTCCCATGCTTGTTTCCTTCTTTGCATGATTGATTTAGTAGAGGTTGATTCTTGTGAGTAGAGTAATTTATTTTGTGCTTAGGTTTCTTTCCATGATCATTTTTCTTATTAGGTGTTTCGCTAGTTTCCATGCCTAGTTGTAGGATAGTGGACTATTGCCTTGTATTGCTGTAGAGCCTTAGTTTATAGCCAAGTAGTTCTTGGGGTTTAATTGGACTATGCACATGCGCTGAGCATGTTTAGTTTCACCCAGGACTGTGAGAACCTAGAGTAGTAGACCAAAGGGAGAATTGACAGAATGGCTTCTCCAGAGTGTCTTTTAATTATGATGTGAGTCGACATGGTGAATTGATGTTGAGTTCTTCCTCAGAGATTCTATAGTGACTCGATGCGGGCCACAGGGGTAATTGACGTTGAGTGCTTCAACAGAGAGCCTTTAGCATGATACGATATTATAGGGGGAATTGAGGGTGAGTGCTTCCCCAGAGAGTCTATTATTTTCATAGCTGAACCAGAGCGGTGAGATTGTGTGTGCCTCCAAGAGGGTTTCTAGTACTTATAAGTTGATCCATAGGGGTTAGGCTATGAGAGCTACCCAGAGGGTTACCTATTTTATTCTTGTTACTAGCTATTTTCTTGTGTACTTTATTCGTTAGAATAGTGGATTGTAGTTGTTTGTGCTTTCCTGTTTACTGCTTCTTGTTTTGTTACTTGCCTTATATTCATTGACGATTAGGCACAAATATTTGGGTGATTGCCTACTGAGATTGTATCTCACACCCTATTTGGGCCATGCTTTTGGGCCCAAACAGACTATTTTGTTGCAGGTATAGATAATGGCAAGCACCCTACAACATTAGGTTCTTGATTGCGCTGGAGATGAGATCATGAGACTGAGCCGTGGCTCGTGATGTTGAGGAGTTTATTTTGTTTTCCTTTGCACTTTTATTTCATTTGTATTTCAGAATTTGTGGTGTTTGAAGCTTTCCATAGATACTTGTACCTACTTCATTATTTTCATCATTGTGATATATATTCATTGCTTCCGCTGTTTGGTTTCTGTTGTTATCCATGTTATTACTGCTTTCGCTATTGACGGTTGTATTCTCCACTGTATACCTTACCGAATGAGGGAATATTTTCCCCACCAACTCAACAAGGCTGTCTATACTACTCAACAGCCTCTGGAATTTGGGGAATCGTTTTTGAGGTCATGTGGCGAACCGGGTACGGGGCACTAGTGGAGGGGCTTCGGATTCGGGTCGTTACAACTCTTTCCTTTTTGGCCAATTTATTTTTCGTTATACTTGTAATTGAAAAATATTCTTTATTTTTTTCCTAGTATATTAGATCATAATTTACGTTTAATGTTTCTAATTTATTTTTCATTTTCATCTCATTTGATTATTCCTCGATATTCAACATACAGACTTATTATGTCTGCTTCAAAACATTCCTATATTTTATTGATGTGGAATATCATGAATTATAATAAAATCCTCCACACAATTAATGGTGAGAAAAAAATGATATTTTATAATATTGAAATTTTTGTGGCCACCATTTTTTCTCTACAAACCATTAATACACCTTGTATATAAATATGTTTTGGGGAATATCCCATATTTCTATAATAATAACACAAGATAGAAGGTACATTCTTATGTTCCATTATTACATGACCAGTTATTGTTTGGGTTCCCTATACCTTCACATTATGATTCATTACGAAATCATATTTTTACCCTACAAGTGGGTAATTAGGGTATCAAATTAGTCATATCATTATTTTTTTTGTGATCGAGAAGTATACCAGTAATTTCAATAAGATGAAAATGTTCATTCTAGATTAGATGATCTTCATACTATACACTGAAATTTTCTATCTCTCAGGTTATGTGAATAAACATTTCTGGAATGGGAGACAAGATAATATATTGTTCTTAATCTTTTCTTAATAGGGAAAAAAACTTCTTCCAAAATATATTTTATTTTTACCAATTAATAATTAATTGTTTTTCACAAAACATCTTTAAATTTAATTTTTTCATCAACATTGAGTTAGTTTTCAATGAAATTTTATAGCATTGTGGAAATACGATTCATAATTCCTACCATTAAATCATACTTATATTATTACTCTTACTTAAAATAGAGATTGGAATCATGAAACACTACATTGGATTTGTTCATTTTGGATCTTTGAGAAACTATTACAACAAGGGAAGCCTCAATATTGACAATGATGTCAAATGCTTCTTCCTACACTCTTTCATTACTATCACCCCTTTCCATTATCTAGGAAATACCAACGAATTACTCAATTAAATTGTCTTTTATATCTTTTTAGTTGTCAAATTCTTCTTCCTAGTATCCCTTAATCTGTCTTCATCTAGTGAAACATGATTTTTTTAAGATAAATTATTCTTAGTACTTTTCAAAGAATATACATTAGATTAATACTTCTTCATGCGGATTTCATCATCATTACCATAATTATCTTGATACATAATGATGAATAAAGAAGTTAAATGTATAAAAAGTCCACATTTAATGCATTATTGTGGATGTTTCAATTAAAATTTAATTTCTGCCATTGAATATACAAGGAATGAAAATAAATGAATTCGTCCAAATCATCTAATTATTTTATATTCTATATAGTGGGAATTTAGATATCATGTAAATCTATATATTTGGATTTCACTTTATTTATATCCTTAGTATATTCATTTCTAATCATTTTTCTAACAAGAGTATTGTGAACACTATAAAATGTCAACTCCTCTATATCATTTTATCTTATAAATATGCAGAAGGATAAAACTGTTGTGGAATTATTCTCAAGATGTGCTTGATGATCACTACATAATCAATGATTTATCTATGAACATATATTTATTTGATAGAAACATTCACCACGATTAGGAATAAATCAATTGAATCATTAGGGGAATTCGTAGGAACACATAATTGCTCCACAAAAGCTAAAATTTTTCTTATAATACATTTGAATCTCCATCATCATTATTCATGAAATTTTTACTCATTGAATATGATAACATACATAGAATCACCTCCATGTAGATTTCTATGGATAAGACACAATGAATGCATTGATTTCTCAATTTACTATTTGATTTAATATTACTGGCATTCTTATTGGTCTTTCTTGAGGAAAATATTTCACCCAAATGATTAATATCAAATTGATATATAATTTCTATATAATAACTTATAGTTTCCAAAAATATTTCACTTTTACAAAAACAATTCACTAATTTAATAAAATTATAAATATTTCATGTACCTACTTGTTTTCCATGAAACTCCAAACATTCATACAATTTTTTGGTAAATATACCAACATTTTAATAAATTTTTTCAGTGTCATTGATCTCATATGCTCAAATATAAAACTAGACTTATTTTAATATTAAAGTGATTATTGTTTCATTTCATCAATATAGAAATACAATAGCCAAAATCATACATAAAATCAGGGACTACTTATTTTCTAAATACTATACATCCAAAATGAGGTGGATAATTGCCTATTTATAGAATTAATTGAACCTTCATTAAATTAACCTGTACTCCCCCTAAGATACACCCAAATTTTATTTTTTCCTGAAATAAATTGATTTGGAATCACCATTATTACGAAAACATAATACTGTCCCAAAAATATATATATATTCTAGTGGATTATGAAACTATTCCTATATTATGAAATGAAAATATTCATGGACCTTTATATTTTTTAAACACTTCCCGTAGCAGTATTTTGATGGTGCGGTCCTCAATATTCACTATCTCACAACTTTGTGAAACTATTTTATCCTGTCACGTAACATTTTATTCTCAACACAAGTTTTTTTACCTTTATGAAATTTTATACAAATTTCATGAAATTATTTAATATTCTTTTTCAATAACATTGTTATAATATCACAATTATCCTTGTCAACTAGATTTTTCAACAAACACAACCCAACCAAAAATACTATAATGTTTCCCATAGGGATTTTTTCTTAAAAATCACACAATATCCAATATATATCCTTAACATTATGGTAACATAACTAAAAATATTATGAATCAAATATCAATCCCATCGTTTTTAATAGTATCTAACATACTTCTTCAATATCATAACTCCTCTTATTATTTCAACATAATATGAATATCAAATGTAAAATTTTTCTATAGTTATTTTATGTGATCTCTGATAGTTATCCATTAAAATAATAGCCTTTGATAAAGTCATATTTCAATGTTATTAACAAAATTTAATATATGTTTCTGTAAAGCTATAGACAAACAATGTCAAGACCTCGACCCAATAGGCCTCGTGCCAAAACTAACCTATTTTTTCTTTTATAGGCTAGGGGATAGTGAAAATTGTAACATGAAATATCTAACATGTTAAGACCTTTCCCTAATTTACCTATATGCACACAATTGACAATCTCAATGAAGAATTGTAGAGGAATAATAATTTAAAGACCAAACATCATGTTTATAAACCAAGCATGGTTGTCATCTTGATTGTACAGGAGTATGCCAGTGATATAAAAGTAAAGGGAAAAAATTAATGAACAACTAGAAATTTGTCCTAACATCCAAAAACTAGAATGTAAATGTTATGAGAGATCCCGTTTTCTGATCTCCATGATCCGACCACCATACATGATCCAATGCACGTAGTATCTCTATGCACCTCCATTGTCCCCAAAAACCTTTACCTTTTTTTAGATGATATGAAACGTGAGGGAAAATCCCTTTCTGGGATGAGTATATACATACCAAATATGATTCCCTAAATTCAAAAGTGTAGCATTAAGAGTAAAAATAGGAATAAATAAATAGACAACTCATCCCAAAGAAAGGGAGGGTAAACAGAATACAACAACATGGATACATACATACGTACATACATAGACACACTCACACACATAGAAATATTTATATATACATATGCTCAAACAAATGAATCCAATTTGGGATAGTAGGGGATCTCCATATCATGGTCCATACAAGGAAAAGAGTCAATATTAATTCCAAAATTCCATCAATGATGCCTTTTATCTCACATGTATAACTATTAAAAAATGTCTAATTCATGCCACACCTCACAAATTTTCTACATAGTTGGAGGGAAAATTACCTCGGTAGAGGAACCATTCATCTATACAACAGGAGGGTTCCACACTAATGGTATAAGGCCCATGACCCACCTTCTATGGAGGGTTACACTCTAGTAATATAAGTCCCATGCCCATCCAGACTTGTGCGTTCCACATTGGATCAATAGAGGTCCCATGACTGGCTTAACAAGAGGGTCACACTTAATAGTCAAGGACCCATGGCCTATATCTATAGGGTGGTTACACTCATCATCATTAGAGGTACAATTCCACACCCAAATTTATTATTCCACGCTTCTAGTTTAGATTCCATACATGGTCTCATCCGGAGGGTTCCACTATACTCATCGAGGACCTATACACAACATGGATGGATGTGTACCACTTGAGATTGTTAGAGGACCGACGCCCATCCTAAAAAGAGGGTGAAACTCTATTAGTCAATAACCAATTCTATATCTCTATAAGAGCTTATAACTATGATCTTGGAGAACCCACGAACAGTATCTATAAGAGTCTTCCACTCAGATAGATTAGTAAAGGAACCCTCTCTAGCCCAAATAGAGGGCGCCACTCTAAAAAATCTATTGATTCTATTGAATAACTTCCATTTTTGATCTTCCCCTAAATAAGAATAACATGAGGAATATGATTCAAAATATATGATAATACGCTATAGAAGAAACCATTTCCTTTTATGAAAAAAATAGTTAGGTTAGGCCACTCCTGTGATCAAATATAGGTCCAAACGATGGACATTTGAGAGTTTGATGATTCTCGAAATGAAAATTGGGGTACATAACATGTAGGGGTCTCAGATTTCATGTGGTCCCACTATATACATTTCTTATTTTTTTAGAACATTTATCCCCTCTAGTGATTAATTTCAAGGCATGTAGGTCGATTACATGATGTGTCCAAGATACTCAGGGTTGATCTGTGTTCTCCAGGGTGTGTCTGTGTAATTTTTTTGTGTTAGTGTACATTCGAACAAGGTGTGTGCCTAGACGTTACCATTCTCGTTCACTCTTGTTGTAGACAAAGATTTTTCCAACACAATATCATGAGGTGTGTGTGGATCCCACATGGTGTTTAATACTTATCTGACATGAAACCTTATTTGATGTAGTAAATTATATCCACACCGTGTGTCCTTTTCACGACATGGTGTGTAGTCGATATTTTTTTGACCTTATATCTATTCTACATTGGTAAGAGATGGTCATCCCACCTTGAATCGAACCTTGTTTATTCCAAAAATGTGGATCTAACTATGGTTGAGAGATCCCATCCATCAAGTGTCTAGAACTTTATTCATTTTTGTTCTCATTTGATCCTATATGCACCATCTAAAGTAATCTCGATCATGTTGACTCCAATGTTCTTCGAAACAAATAAAATAAAAAAAACCCCAATTATTTCATGATTCATCCACAAATCATTCATTAAAAACCAATTCCTTCTTACACCACAAAACTGTTGAACATCGGGATGAGGGGGGTTGATAGGGGTCATGCCTTCCATAAAATGTTGATTTGCATCCTAAGGCTCTAAGATGATAAACAAAAATAAATTGACGGAAAAATTACGGATACTTTTTTTATCAATTTTTTCCAAGTGTTCCATACAGACCACCATGAATGGGGTTCTATGGGGTTATAAAATAGTTGAATACTCAAATTAATTGTTTCATATGCCCCTAAAAGGGTAAAAAATGTGCGTAAATTAAATAAAGAATGATTATGATCAATAAATTTAATCAATGTTCTCATAATAATAAAATTTATGTGTCATATATAGAGGTTTATAATTTCTTCATCAAATATCACACCCACCATTTATTGATAGAAGTCATTCCATTTTATACTCATTGATCTAATTTGATCCGGAATACCATCATCGTCTAATTTTGATTCCCCAACAGAATGAATAATATTGTGTCTCATTCCTACTTGATTTTATATGGCTTAGCATAGAGGGATTTTTATGAATAAATTTTTTTTATTTAATTGAATGCAGATTCCTATGACTGCTTTTATAGTAATCTCCCACAATGAACTGTTTTATGATATTTATAGGATAATCATCACATTCTGGACTCAACATTGGGATCAAATTTTGAATATGATACAGGATTTAAGATTTTACAATTTTTTTTTAAACAAATAAGTCACGAATAAAATAAAACACATTGGAATTTTTATAAAATTAAATCTAAGAACACCAGGCCTCAGAATAAACATGCTATCTCAACAACATGGTCTGAATATACAAATTTAAAAATTTAAATGCCTAGAAGGTGAAAAAGATATTTACAACATTATATCATTTATTTTTATTATTCACAAGAAGAAAAACTTCACAAAAAAGATTTACTCAGCCTGTATCTGGAACTCCCACTTACATGAGCTCTCTTGCACATTTCTATATGACCACAAAATGTGTATCAAGCAGATGGTCAATACACACAATGTCCCCTCTGGTTTGGGTATGATTTCCACACGATGATCCAAAAAATCATCTACGTTCTCGATGTCATGCTCACCCCAGTTGATAACAAGCGAATGGCCATTCATGAATCTCCACAGATGCGACACATGAAAAAAGTATTTCACTTGCCCCATCTCAGGGGGATGGGAAAGTGGGTGTGTAACCTCACCAACCCATTACAGGATGTCAAACATCCCAATGAACCTTAGGGATTGAATTCATCCCCATCTGAACCTCTATAGTCCACATTGTTTGGGTAATATTATTAAAACATGGTCTCTATTTTTAAACTCTATGGGACTTCTATGTCTTTCTTGACAACAGTTGTTCTTACTCAAGGTTTTCCTCATCTTATCATGGATAACATGGACGTTCTCTATCAGTGCATGCACCAACAATGGACCCACATGAGATGTATATCCTATCTTGGTCTAGAAAAATGGTGACATGAAAGGTCCCCAGTATAGGGCCTTAATAGTTTCCAAGCCGATAATAGACATTTATCTATTGTTGTAGGAAAACACTTTCAAGGTGAAAAAATTGGACCATCAATGGAAAAAATATAACAAACAAGTTGTGATCCTATACTTCAGAACCTAGATAATATTCTCTTTCTTCAAATATTTATAGGAGTGATATTTTTTAGACATCCTCGTTTGGTTCATGAATTTCTCCAATAGGAATCTCAATAACCAGAAAGTTAACTATGGATCATGATTGGAGACAATAGTTGAGGCAACCCCATGAAGGATAATAATAACTCATAGATACATTTTTTCAAAACTCCCCATCAAAAGCTTCTCCCTGATGTCATGGAAGTATTTGAACATCGTGATTTAGTCAACAATCATGTAGAGGGAATCATTTCCATTCACTATCTATAGAATCTATGTATGGATTTCCTTGGATATTTCATCCAATTTCACTAGGGATCTCAATGGACTTCAGAAAACCTACCAAAAACTAGTGCTCATCCTTCACCTACTGATAGGTGAGGCACCATGAGATGATCTTGGCCACACTCCACATCCCATCCTGGAGAAATAATTTTTAAGGTCTCATTACATGTTCCCTACACTAGTATGTTCAACAAAATTATATTTTTGAAACTCCCTTGTCAAATCCTTCTACATCGTGACTGGGAACACTGTTTACCCTAAAAAAGGATGTCTTGGTTCCAACCATCAAAAAATACTTCGGGTGAATCCTCAGAAGATATATGATTTTAAAAGATGTAAAAATAAATGTATCCTAACTGGAACTCTCTCACATGATCATTAAGTATATAATTCGTCATCATATACTAAATATTTCTACACTGTCATGCTCCACCAGTTTCAGGTTCAAGGAAACCAATTTCTCATAATCCTCTTACACATATGGATCCTTGGAATTCCTACAATGGGAATCTTCTAAAACATTTACGTTCCTCAGATTATAGAATATTTCTAACTCATAGTCTTATCAAAACTACAACCAGCCCTGATGTCTCAGGTTCATTTATTTCTTTGTGATGTTGTACCTGAGACTATTATGGTTTGAGTAAACCACAAAGTTCTCATACGAAAGAATGTTCCCCTATATCCTCCACGGGAAGACTACCACAACATTATCTAGGTCATGATCCATTTAGTTTGTCTCGTGTGGTCTATACTACATTAGCCTAAATATAATTATTTCT
The DNA here is from genome assembly GCA_963277665.1 of Viscum album. Classification (NCBI taxonomy): domain Eukaryota; kingdom Viridiplantae; phylum Streptophyta; class Magnoliopsida; order Santalales; family Viscaceae; genus Viscum; species Viscum album. The sequence continues at coordinate 1,023,616,066 of OY728147.1, read as the reverse complement.
AATAGTTTCCTCAGTATGCAACAAAGACCTACTTCTAAGGCATCACAATACCCTCAATACACCACACCTCCCCAGATAGCCTAAAAACACAAAAACATTCCATCATCGTCTTGAAATCCACAATGTTTCTCTGGCATTACTCAATATAGGTATAAGGATACCCTTTATGTATTAGGGTTTTCAAAGGGGATTTAATTCTCGAGAAGTCAATCACAAACATCCAATATCACTTTATCAATACAATAAAACTCCACAACTTATACACCCTCTTGGGTGGATCCCAAAGACCAATTGTATTGATATTTTATAGGCTCATAGCTAAAACATGCTCATAAATGGATTTCCCTAGAAATAGAACCTTGTGTATTGAGAAATATAACATCATGGACTAACCATACAGTTTGTGCTCCCAAATAAAATCTAAGACCATCCTCGTGTTCTCTTCATTCTCCTATTATGGAGAATATTAGACGAGCACGTCATCAATAAATACAAACATGAAATGGTAAATGTGTGGATAGAGAACCAAATTCATCAAATACCTAAACATTGTAATGACATTCCTCACACTAAAGGGAATCACTCGAAACTCATATTTTCTTTCATGATATCAGAATACTAGATTTTGAACATCGACCTCACAAACTATCAACTAGTGGAATCTATACCACATATCGGCATTATAAATCCATCCAAGAATCATAACTGGTCTAAGAGACTCTAAATCATTGGTATGAAATACTTGTTCTTTATCATGGTCTAGTTCAGGTGATGATAATCCGTGAAAATACACAAGCTCTCACCCATCTTTTTCACAAACAACACAATAGCTGCCAATGTAGACACACTGGGACTGATGAAACTCTTTTCATGAAGGGCCTATAAAATCAACCACAATTACCAAATCATAGTATGGACCATCCTATATTCCACAAAAGATATCTATGTTTTCATGATATGTACATTGTTAAAAAACTATATCTCGCACATTAGTGGTAGTCCTGAAACATCAACAAGGAATTCTTCTATAATTACATCTATGACTAAAGGAATCTTGATGCATGAAGAGCCTGCTGCAGCAAGGGATACACATTCTATTTGATGTGTAATGAGAACAATGTTCCTCCTTAAAAAACCAACTCACCCTTACTTGTTTTTCTCTCACATTCATAAAGAATAATCTCATCCCATTATTGTGAAGGAATATGACTCATCCACAATGATAGTAAATAAGGAGTAAACCTTGGACAACTAATACAAACCCAAAATGGAATCATTGGGCTCCATTTTAATGACCAAAAGTTTCCACATAATCATTTATCCACCAAAATATAGCTCGTACTACTAGAATATATAAGATATAGAATAAGAGATCTCTAAATAAAGCACAAAATGAAACTGAAAGTGTAGAACCACAACTGAGAGATCCAACTCTTGCATTTTGACAATATAGATGAAGTAATTACTTATACACATGTCTACTAATATCAAGGAAATATTATAATAAAAATATATTGAACCTACAATCATCATATGTGATGCACATTCATACGCCTCCATAATTTTTATTAATCCACAACTATGACTTTATTTTAACTAATCCTAACATGGATAGCCTGGTTGTTGTAGTTGAATGATATCATACTTTATTCCACCACCCATAGCTCCCCCTCTGGAATCTCCGCCTTCTCCTCTATAAGATCCTCCTCCATGGGGCCACCCTACCATCTCATGAGAGATCACTGATTCAGGTGATTCCACTAATATGGTGGTTTGTTTGATATCTACCTATGATCCTCAACTACTATTGTCTGTAATTATCATTATTTTTGACTTATCCCCTCACAATCATACCACCACCGAAAATAGGGATGCCATGGTCTTCTGCTATTCATGAACATGTTCCAGAGCCTGATCATATGAATATATCACCTTTTATGATCTTGTCGACTAGAATATTTCAACTAATATAGATGAATCAACCCTATGATTACAACTTCTAAATCTAGATGGATAACATCCCTCTAATATGAAAACCTATATCACTAGTTCCCACTCCAATAACAAGGTATAGGTTGGAATGCCCATGGTTAATATATTGGTGAGGAAGACTAAATGAAGTACGTTATGAAACATTCATTAATTGAAGTAGACTAACCAGATTATATCTGGGGAGTAACAAAAATGTCTATCAATCTCTTCGCCAACTCATACTCAGTCATCCCACCCTATTATAGATATAGAAGCTCCTGGATCTAAATTTAGTGTAAGAAGGATTTCTAATACACCTCACTAAATAGATACCAGAATTTGGTCCTTGAGAGTGTCTTATCATCATTTTTTTGGGATAAAATATTCTATTAGATCCTAAATTCTCCATGTGGAATGCCATATTATAGTGAAACAAACTTATATTTAATTGTTCAGATTAGTCGAAATACTCCAGCCTCCAACTGCTGCCAATCCTTTGTGGCCTGGTGAACTAGATCATTACATAGCCTCAACATCATCTTTTATTAGAACACATATAGTTCACTAAGATTATGTTCATCATCATCGTATCCTTATATTATAGTTTTATTCTCAATAGGTGGGGGTGATTCTATATTTCCACATAGAGTACGGATCTTGCGGGATGGAGCTTGAACTAATGTAACACCTTGAGTTTTTGTAATCCATTTTTTCCAATAAATTAATTTTACTTGGTTCATTCAATACATGATACACTAAATAACTTTATTATATACTCTATTCCAATTTAATCATCCACAAAATTAAACACCAAATTGGATTTAATTATAGCTAACACTAAATTTCGGGAAAAACATATTATTATTATAATAATTTTAATGGGATAGTTTTATCGTTAATGTAAATCATAGTAATGAGAATAGTAAAAACTAATTTTCAATGGTTATTTATGATTTTTATACTGATAAATTATTTTTTTAATATTACATAATAGTTTTAGTAAAGTCATTATATTTTTGAAATTAATATTTTCATAAAAAACTACATTTTATATTGTTTAGTGAAAAATAAACAAATTAATTTTAAACACATTTAGGAATTTAAATTTATGAAATAAAAATTATTTTTTATTCATAATTTTAGAATTAATGTTAGGTTAATTTTTTGGACATTTTTTAGAACAATCATTTTTTGATGAATAGTGATAATATTGAAGTTTAATTGAAAATATGTTTTATCTAATTTGTTTTTATAGTAAAGATGTATTTTATGATTGTTTCTAATTCAAAATATATCAATTATACATATATTATTCAAATTTAAATCAATGTAATAAATTTTATATTGAATATAAACCTAAAATATTAATGGAATTTTGAACATTCTATCTTTAAACACTCACTTTCATGCCACATATGTGGGATTAACATTAAACATTATTTATTCACTTCTATGAACTGAGTTTTTAAAAACTGATATAGACAGTTATAATCAGTATTATATTTATTGTCAAATAAAATAAACCTAAAATTTGACCAAAAATATCACTGATAGTGATAAAGATTTATTATAGTGATTATTGAAACATTATGCTTCATATGAGACTAAACCTTAATCTTATGGACAAAAATGACATATAAACTTCTCTAAAACCCATCGGTTGGTGATATTTATGCCATAGTCCTTCAAATATTGTTTTTGGCTAGTTTTTTTCTGACTCATGTTATGAAAAATTTCAGCTAAATCTACCTTTTTTTTTGAAAAATTCCACTTATACCCTTCCCCCTTATAAAAGTCCACAACCTCTCCACCTTCATGGCACATCTCAAGGGAAAACAATTTACCAATAGAATAGGTAATATCCTTCATAAATAACCATTCCATTATTTTATTTCTCCCCCACTTGAATTTATCGTATTCCATACCCACATAAAAATGAATGTATCCTTAATTTACTGAGATGTTTTTCTTATAAGGTTTGTAATTGCACATACACACACATCTATATAATGGGAAATGAACTTACTCTTCCTGTGTAGGATGAACTATCGCCTCTCAAAATGATGTAGTTCATTTTAACATTACCACCTCTAATGGATGATAAATAATATATAAATTCTATATTTATCTAATATATATCAAATTTATGTTTTAATTATACTTACTTAATTTTTATATAATCCCTACCTTTATTCAATAAATTTCATGTAAATATTATTACTTTGTCTGTGGAAGTGTGGAATATAGCCTCCTGAATGTTATATAATTCCTTCGCACTATACATGGAATAAATTAAATATAGTTTCAGTGAATCTATATGGTATATATGACATAATAATTCTACTCAAATGATATTATTTATTTATATACGTATAATTTATTTACATTTATTATTTCAATATGATAATAAGAGAACTGCATTGTTCATGCGTACGTATGGCCTACCGTCCCCCTGAACAATGTATTTCATTTAATATTTATAAATTATATATATTAATGTAAATATTTATAAACATAATATTTATTATATATAAATCTTGTTTCAAATTCATAAAATTTGTAAAGTATGATCTAATTACGAGGATCTTGAATGACAAGTAAATACACATACAACAAACAAAGCATTTATTACTAGAAACATTACATTGACACTAAATTTTTTATAAATGGGTAATATAAATTCCTAATTGAATCATATATTGTTTCACACGGAATCCGGGGATGACCTCCTGGACGGGAGATTCAAACGTTCCGATCGGTTTCTAACGGGTTTGTTCGTATAACCGGAAACATCCAATGATTCCACATCCGTTTGGACCTACTTTCCAAAGGCAGGTGCTCATTAGCTTGTGGACTGATGAGGCTTAGGAATTTGCATTGGTCGAGAGGATGGGAGGTCGGACTCATCACACCTTTTTGAGGGGAATTATTGTTTACTCCGGGACTCTCTTTATAGATTTAAGTTATGTTCGTGAATCCTTATTACATTACCAAGTATAAAATGAGCTTTCCTTAAGTTTTAACAATCAATGATTAAATATGAAAGAAATTTAGAGAATCTTTTATATGTATTCGAGGTTCTTCATCAATAGAGAATCATCTATATCTGTTTAGAGATTCTTGGTCAATGGTATCCTTCGAAACAAAATGTCTCTTGGTCATTATGATGACCGGGCTGGTTTTAAAGCCACTCAGTGAGGCGCTTGAATTTTATCGTCATTCAGAAGGACATGGATTATTTCAAAGTTGGGATCAAACCCATAAATGGGCTACCTACGTATCCTTTGTTTTGGAAAAAGGAATCAGAACCCACGTAGCTCGAGTAATGGAGTATGATGTTTTATGATTGATGGCTCAAAGATGAATGTCATAATTACTTTTACACTCTAAGCTCACGTGAGTCATGCTCGGTGTGAGAAACAAGAGGTATTGGTAAAAATTAGACAATTGTTCAATGAAAGATGCAATCATAAGAATTTGTTTGGGGATTATGTATGTATGACTGCCCAAATAGATGAAGGTTTAGGATTTACTTTTAGGGAGAAAATCCAGGAACATGGTCCATAAAGGTATATGTGCTTTATGGAGATTTGAATACTCTAATCTTGGGGCTTACTCCTAAGGAGGATGCCCAAGTTAGGAGGGGACTTATGATTGGGTTTTACTCTAGAAAAGGAAACCCAAATCAAGGGTAAATTATGACTGGTTACGATAATTTTAAGGGGGCTTGAGGTTTACTCCTAAAATTGAAAACCCAAGATTATGACTGGGACTTAATCCTAAAAAAGGAGGCCCAGGTTATGACTGAGTCTTATTCCTGAAAAGGAGACCCAGGTTAGGGGACTTGGGGCTTACTCCTGACAAGGAAGCCCAATATTATGACTGAGTCTTATTCCTGAAAAACAGACCCAGGTTAGGGATTAAGGTTTGGGGCTTACTCCTGAGGAGGATGCCCAAGATTTAGAGGACTTGATTGGGGCTTACTCTTGATGAGGATACCCATGTTTGGGAACTTTAAGAATTTGGGGCTTACTCCTGAGGAAGATGCCCAGATTAAAGGATTTATAACTGGGGATTATTCCTGAAAAGGAGACCCAGGTTAGGATTCTCTCATCTTAAAGGATGAGGTTGAATGAATGAACTCTCCATATTTAGTGACATAAGGATATTTAAATCACTAGACTTTGAGAGATATTCCATAGAATTCCTTTCAGATAAGGAAGTCAAATCAAGAAATCATGCCATAAATGGCTTTGAAGAGTGTCTTGAAGACTGAATCTTGAAAAGGAAAGGTGTGATGGCTTAAGAGGGGTAAAAATGGGCCAGATGGGCACCAAAAAAGATAGGGGAGCGCAAGTCTTGCAAGGCGCGCAAGTCTTCCGTGGGCGCGCAAGTATGGTCGCGCAGGTATACCTGCGCGACACATGGTATACATGCGCGATTTTCAACCAGCATTGAAATACTTGAGCGACTCTTTTTTAAACCCTTTATAATTTTCTTGAGGTTCTTCCAGAAAAGGGACGCGCAAGTTATATTGAAGGAAATAAGTCGGCGCGTAAGTGTTTGATGAGTTTCAACACTTAGGCCTTCCTTCTTCTCTTTAAATCTTCCGTTCTAGGTAAGAAATTACCTTAGAAGTGTTCCGGAAGCTTTGAGAAGAGAATTGGGCGTCGGGAGCTTCAATCCGAGTTTCTGGAAAAAGAACCTCTCAAATGGGGGGCCCACATGGTCTATTTATAGGCAGGAGAATACCTCGGGCGGTTACCAGGTAGTTACCAGGCGGTTATCACTGAGGTCGCGCAAGTCAAATGCACGACCAGAAGGCGTCGCGCAAGTATACTTGCACGACCACTAGGCGGCGCGCAAGTGTACTTGCGCGACCATGAGGGAACTTGCGCGACCTATGGGAAATGTTCTCCTTATTCATCCCTTTGTCGATTTTTGATGTTTCTTCAAAGGATGAATCACATTGGACTCAGATATTCCCCTTTTCCGATTTTTAGATTCTGTGATGAAAGGAGTGTCAACAAAAGTCCCCCCTCAGAGTTGGATCCGGAGAGAAATGAGTATTTGACTCTGAGGAAATTGAATCCATCCAAAGGAAAAGGGGGCACGCAAGACTTTAGGGCACAGAGGGCAGCGCGCAAGTGTGCTGGAACTTGACTTTTATTCAGAGTTCCTTTGTCTTTTGTGGGCAGTTTAAAGTCATGCATGTAGGACATAAAGGGGCTAATGTTTAAGGTCGAAATAGCTTTGACCAAAATGGATTAAAATGGATTCAATTCCTTGAAAAGTTATCTGAAAACATATTACCATACTCGAGTATGAGGGAAAAAATGTAAACTATTTCTTAAGAATATTTGAATCTGATGAATGATATGAAAAAGAGCTAAAAGGCATTAGAAGAAGTAGTTTCCAAGAATGAAGTTACTATTATTTAACAAAACCTGTTAAGGGGTTGAAATATGAAGGGCCACCGATGGGAATTGGCTGCATGGTCAAATAAATAGCATCTTTCGGCTGACGAGTCTATTATGTGGACTGTTTATGAAAAGCCACATATGGGCATGTGATGCATAGTCAGGCGAAAGAACTCTTAGAAATTTACTTTCCTAGTGCTAAAAGCCAGTGAAAGTTTATGGAGATTCAAATTTTCTAAAGTATAGAGTTTGTAGTATGGAAAGAGGTACTTGAATATGGAGAAGATATTTCCGAACAAGAATATCGAAGAACTGGATGAATATCACTCCTACGAAGGTCTGACCCAAACGTAGGGAAGAATAATAAACCATAGACTTGAATACTTTCAGATCATTAAAAAGGATATGGGACAAATATGTTAAGGATGGCTATTTTTTGCGGATCCCTACATACTGTTGTTTAAGACAAATAAGGACAAAATAGGCATTCTTCCCAAGAATGAAGTTACTATTATTTAACAAAACCCGTTAGGGGGTTGAAATATGCAGGGCCACCTAAGGGAATTGGCTGCATGGTCAAATAAATAGCATCTTTCGGCTGACAAGTATGTTATGTGGACTGTTTATGCAAGGCCACCTATGGGAACGTGCTGCATAGTCAAGAAAAAGAATTCTCAGAAGTTTGACATTTTTGTGACTAGAAGTCATGAAAAGGGTTATGAAGATCTGACAATATTTAAGGTTAGGATTATAACACATAAATATGGGTATTGTCCAATGTATATAGAGATACATAAGTCAATGAAAACCATAATCATGTTGTGGTTGGGTCCTGAATTGAAATTTTGGACTTCACTACGTATCTCATAAGAATGAGAATCAAGCCATACGTAGTTCTTGAAATGCAGTTTAACGTCGTGCAGGACGAAAGTATGAGTGATCTTAGTTTTGGGCCATAGAATTCGGACCATAATAATGAATACAGAGTGTGTGTTTTCATGACGACTTTTCAGCCAAGGGACAGAAAGTGAAATTTGAGGTTAGGCCCAAAAGATTTGGGACTGGATTCGAGGGATACTTGAATGTTCCTACGTATCCCATAAGGATGGGAATCAAGTCCACATAGTTCTAGAATTATCCTTTGTACAAATTTGGTTCGTACATGTGAAGGGTGAAAGGGGACTTTAGTGCAATGATGGTTTAATCTAAGATAAAAAGTTCAGGCATTACCATGTATGCACGTAGACTTTTGAAAATGAAACATGATTTAAAAAATCAATGTCAATAATGGTTCCTTATCAAATGAGGAAATCAAAGAATATTTTAGTTTATTGTCGTACCAGACAAAAGTGTTGTATAGTTTAACGTCATATAACAAGGATGAAAGTGAATCAATGTAAAGATATTGATTCCAGTGGCGGTTTCATGAATCAACATCATATGAGAGGGTGGTGAACCGATGTGAAGAGATTGTTTTTGGGCTTGAACCCTGGGAGGTTGCCTACATACCCAGCCTGGAGGGCAAGGATCAATGTCCGTGTAGTTAAATTAAAGAATGAATTAATGATCAAGTTGTTCTTGGGGACAATGATCTAATAAAAAATGTTGTTGGGACATACACATGGTTAGTGGCCCAAAGGGAGTATTATGGTTGATATTCGCTCTAAGCTCACGTGAGTCATACTCGGTGTGAGAAACAAGAGGTAATAACAACCTTAACGATGCACAGTTTAATGTCATGTAGGACATAAAAAAGGGACTATGCAGTTTTAAAGTCTTACAGTTAGGACTATTGGTGCTGCACAATCTAGTGTCATGTAGCTGGGACAAAATAATAGTTTAATGTCATGTAGGACATATCAAGGATGTTCTGTACAGTTTAGCGTCATGTAGTTAGGATGATGGGGACAATACAGTTTAACGTCATATTGGATGAAAGGGGGATTGTGCAGCTTAATGTCATGCAGTAAGGACAAAAGAGTGTACCATTTTAACGTCATGTCGGACGAAAGTGCGAATAGTTTAAGGTCATATGAATGGACCGTGAATGGTGCAGTTTAATGTCATACTGGACCTTTGATGATTATATAGTTTAACATCTTTCCGGACGTGAGGGACTTTTATACGGTTTAGCGTCATGTAGTTAGAACGTCATAGTTTAACGTCTTGCTAGACATAAATAGTTTATGGTCATATACATGGACCAGGGATGATGCAGTTTAAGGTCATGCTGGACGGTTTAGGGAACGTTTTCACAGTTTAATGTCGTGTGGGATGAAGTTGCAGTTTAAAGTCATACTAGACCATTTCTGTATAGTTTAACGTCATATAGCAAGGACGAACTGGTGCTGTACAGTTTAAAGTCATGTAGCTAGGACTAAGGTGAACCAATATGAGGATATCTTTTCTTGGGACTTTTTACAGTTTATCATCATGCTGGACGTTGGAAGTGCCACACAGTTTAATGTCATGTTGCTAGGACACAATATAGTTTAATGTCATCTCGGACAAAATATAGGAACTTCTGTACAGTTTAATGTCATGTAGATAGGACATAATACAGTTTAGTGTCATGTAGGACAAAATCATGAACCAATGTGATTTTTTTGGATCTGGGAACAATATTTTGTGTTTATACTAAATACTTCTTCAGAAATATGGCATTAGTTGGAGTCGTGATGAGTTCTCCATCCATTGAGATTAAACAGAACCAAAGATTAACTCTTCGTCTGATAAAGACTCTGCCTGGTTAGCCTGTTTAGGCTGTGCCGTTTGATGGGGCGGTGCCCGTGGCTTTGAAGTCGATGGCATGAAATCTTCCAGAGTCAAAGACAATTTAGGTTTTGATACATACTCATCTTCTCCTGATTCCTCTTTCTTCTTTGAATTGCGCTGCCCTTTTGAGGATTTGTCTTTTGATGGAGTCATTACTGCAGCTTTTGTAGGAGACACAATTGGATTCTTCAATTTTGTTTTCAAAATGGAATGGGTCCGATTGATTGTCTTTCTGACCATTGAATCATCATATTTTTTCGCAGTTTTGCTTTTGACTTCCTGCCACTCGCCTCCTTCCTCTGGATCTGTAGCCGTAATACACGCTACATGAGCTGAAGAACCCTTCAATTTGATTTGTCCCAAGTCGACCATCTTTTGAAGGAGGTCTTTAAAGACAAAACACTCCTGGATGGGATTCCCCAACATTTGATGAAAGAGATAATAATTGGGACGGTCTTCATCTCCTTCCTTGTTTGGCCTCTTGGGCACTGGTAATTGAACCAAATTATTTTCCAGAGCTGCAATAAAGTAACCAGGAACTTGCTCATTTCGGAAAGAGTATGTTTTACTCTTCATATCCTCAAATTGTTATCTTTGTTGATCTCTTTGATCATTTGGACGAAACGGCCTTTGTTGTTGGTGTTCAGGAGGTGGAGTCCTTCGAGAAGATGAAGGTTTTGAAGTAGATATAGGTACAGGTGCTTGTTTAAGAATAACTGTAGCAGTTTCTGATTTACCCATTCTTCTTCCTGGAGCTTATGGAATTACATGAGATTTAACCTTATCCTGTATAAGGGAATCTTCAATCTTCTGAGCGATTGAAGTAAGGTCTCGAAACCTTCCTGTGTATTTCACAGGGATCAATGGCGTGCATAATTCGTCACGCAAATTTGCCACACAGATTGGCAACAATTCCTCCTGAGGGAGTGCTAAACTCAGGGAATACGGTAATCCCTTCTAACGAGCAATGAAATCAGAGACTCTTTCATTTTCCCTTTGCTTGCAGTTTGTAAGATCGAAAACTGTCATTTTTGGCAAAGTTGAGCTAAACTGAAGACGGAATTTTTGACGAAGATCCTCCCATCCGATGGCTAACCGGGATTTCAAGCTTGTATACCAGACACAAGCTGGTCCTTGCAAGCTTCGCACGAAGCATATGAGTTTCACTACTTCTTGTTGCTCTGGAGTTCCCATCATAGGATCACAACAAGACACATAATGCGTCAAATGTTGTACAGGGTCACCTGATCCATTGAAAGTAGGGAAAACAGGGTTTCCAAAACTGGATGGAGGAGAAATTGAATCTACCCATTCCGGGTAAACTTTCTTTTCAGGTTGAACTTGCGCCCGTTTCCCTTCCATAGTTTCTAACCGAGCTGTTAATGACTCAATAGTAGTTATTAACTTTTGAGAAACTTCAGGTTGAACATGGTTTTGGGTAGGTGCAATGAATGGAGCATGGACAGACGTGGTGGTTGGTGCTGCAACTGATGGTAGTGCTGCCAACCATTGTTGCGTTTGACCTGTAGGATTAGACCTCTGTGGGTGTACTGATAAAGGAGGATATTCTTGATCCATCTCAGTAGTTATAACAAATTCCTTCGGCTGTCGGACTTCAGAATTCTTAAGAAGAAGACTACTCTGAAGTAGTTCTCCATTCAACCATCTTAATTCTTTCATTTCTTCCTCCTGTTGTGCAAACCATTGCTCTAATGAGAGTGATTGACCGCCTTCAGAGGAAGGGTGAGAAGTAACCTGATTCTTTCCTTTCCCCTTATTGGATCCTTTTCGGAGAGGGGGAAGTGGGTTACTTGAAGGAATACCCAGATTTTGGGTAAGCCTTTGATTACGTGTGCGCCCACCTTCTTCATTAAGGTCTGTGTGCACAACTTCTTGAGCAGGAACCTCTTCGTCTGATCCCTCTGATTGAGCCTCATCTGGAGAATCAACAGCAACAGCATTTATGACATTAATGGATGCATATTGCATGGAATCCTTTCTATCAGCATTTCTGTGATATTGTCTTCTTCTATGTCCATGATGAGACATGGAATTCCAATGACTTGATCCCTCAGGAACTTCTCGGAGAACCGTCACTTGGAGAGAATCTCTTGATAGCTTGGCTATTCGTTCCTCTTGAGGCTTATTCCCTAATCGAGAGAATACTGACTTTCTCTGAGGGAGGGATTGAAATTTGAAAAAGTCCCTAGTCGGGTGGACTGGGGATGTTCCTGCTGCTTCCACTCAAATCCTCGAATCCCATTTGTTGACTCTGAGGGTTGGGTTAGAGAAGTCCTCAGTCTGGCAAGCTGGGGTGTCTCTTGACATGCTATGTCTGAGATCTTCTTAAAATCTCTCTTGATCATGCGGATCTTAGTTTGGAAATTAGCTGGATGCATTAACCTGTATCCACTTTTATCACCTGGTTCAATAGACCGTTGGAGGATTTCTGAAACTTCTGTCATTTGATGACGTGTTTGCTCCAGACGAGAGGCTTGTGCAATATTCTCGCCTGCGTGATGTAGGAGAAATTCAACAACTTGTTCTCTATATACTTGATTTTGAGAAGAACTAGTTGAAGCCTATTCTTGAGCAAGCTTTTGATTATGAACAAAGCCCATTGACTGTGGCCGGCCATGGGCAATAACATTGCATGAGACCATTTTCGGCGGGCTTTGCTGACCGGAAAGCACTGTGAAATGTAGTGCTCTGTGAACACCCCATCCTATGATATGACCATCAGATGGAGAATTTGCAATTAACTGACACAATTTTCTTAGTGCTCCAAGGCATGAACGTTGAAGGGTTCTCTGTTGCTTTTCAGCCTTCGGATACCGAGAGACTGATAGAGATGCTAAATCAATCTGGCGTTGTAACCCTTCTATTATCTTAAGATGATTTTCATATTCATCGTAAGATAATACCATCTTCTTTAATTGACAAAGAGTCTTCCATATGTTGAGACGAATATCATGGATTCCATCATCCGTCAACATCTTTGGAATGTCGTACTGGGAGTCAGCCAAAGGCCAAAACATGACTGGTACTTCACCTTTTTCCAGTTTTTTCCTCATGTTCAGCATTTCCTCTTTATAATTAAATGAAGATTCTTCTACCTGTTTGGACCAGAGTTGGTGTTTCCTTGTTGCTTCATCGGATTCAACAAGATTGGTAGAGATATCACTATTCATGCTGGAAGATGAATGACACAGTGTAACACCCCATGCTTCCACGGTACGTTTCCCTTTGAATAATGCGATAGCGTGTGTTGTACGCAACCTCGAGTTCTAACACACACCACAACTAATTAAACTAGCCGTTGTGAATAGTAATACCTACTTTTTGAAATCATATATATTTTATATTTCAAAATGGACTTCATTTTTGGATTCGGAATATTGAAATTAGCCTAGGGTGAAATTTTGGTACTTTTCGGATAACTTTTATATTTTGATGAATAGTGAAAATTACTAAATTTTAATTAAAAACAAATTTTTTAATCAAAATAATTAATATTGATAAATTATCAATTTGAGTGGTTTTAAATTATATTTAGAATATATTTTTACCATTTAATTTAATGTTTGTCATTGGACATAATTTCACAATTAAATCAGACATAAACAAGTGTCAATCTTTTGATAGTTATTATCTCTTAAAAACACGCTTTTTATTTTAACAACGGGAATTAATATTAAATTAACTTCTGCCACTTCTGTGTTTTGAATTTGGAAAAATGGATTACATATTTGGAATCAGGATGTCCAAATTATGTAAATAGGTAACTTTTATTTTTACACATTTTGAATAATTACTGCGGTAAATATTTTATTTACCATGGTTAAAGGGTAAATCCGGTAAATAAGGGTCAAAAAATAATATTATAATAATAAAAAATTACCTCAAAACGTGTCCTAACCTTATTGGTGGACACATACCCGACCATGGGCATCCTTGGGTAGATTTGGGGACCCCTTAGAGCCACTTGTATGTGGTAGGGACACATTATATTAAAAAAGTTAAAATAAAAATAAAAATGGCATAAGCTTACATCTTTTAGAAGAACAATTTTTACATAGGGTTATACATGTTGTATTTTAGATTATAAATATTCATTAGAAAGATAAAAAGATTTCCTACATAATGATATTTTATTTATAATTTTTAGACATCAAATTAATTAAATTATTAATGACACAATAATGATTCAATGTTTACCTCATTAATAAATCATTTAAATAAATAAGATTATAATGATTAAAATATTATCTAAAACCTGTCCAATTCTTATTGATTGATGTTATTTAGAAAATGAGTCATCTTATATTCGACCTCAATTATTTTTGGACTATTATAAACCGAATATAATTATATTATAAAGTAATACTTTCACTCTTTCCTAAAGAGCCCCTCCTCTCCCTTATAAAAGGAGACCACTTCTACTCATTCCTCACACCTCTCAAGCCACTTGTCTCGTCCAAACCCTATCCAAATAATCTCCCCACATCCATATCCTCCTCCTTGAAGCTTCCCCTTAGGCAGAAAGCATTTCAATAATTCCTTTGGTTCCAACCAAAGTGAGTTACCTAAATTAAAGGTAACGATTTCTCTTAAATTATTTTCATTTATTTTGCTTCTCCAACCCCCAAAACTCTTTTTATTTCCTTTCTTTTATAACAAAAAAAGTATCCAAAATATACTAGGATGTTGTTATAAGAAGGATTCGAACTACACATACACAAAACTCCATCTATTGGATGATGAACATAATGTTTCTGTGAATGGCAAACTAACGCCTCACGAAACGATGATTGTTCAAATACATCTTACCGCCTCTCATGGTGGCCATTATGATGGTACTGTAATTAAATATGATATTAATGATATATATTTTATATATAAGCTTATGTAATTCCATTTTATTTCATATCATTATTCGTTTCATGTTGTATATACATACGATAATTTCATTTGAGGAAGTGCGGACTACCGCCCCCTTAAAATGATATGACTCGTTCATACCACCCATGGAACGTATAAAGGATGGTGTTAATGAACTTAAGTAACATATATAAAATATTATATTATACTGGAATAGTAATATACCTATGTATCATTTGGATTCGATTCTTTTAAAATAAAAATTAAATGGAAGTAGCGTTCGTGCGTACGTACGGACTACCGTCTCCACGAATGCGATGAGATTCATTCTCCATCATATCCATTCAAGTCTTATTCTCATTTTATGGTTAAAAATAATGTTAATATCATTCTGATTATGAATAAGATATAATCTATCCATTACAAACATGTCTTACGTAACAAAACATTTAAGAAGAACGAATCGATTATCACCCGAAGCGACGATAATACTAAGATATTATTAATAAAGAAATGTTAAAAGATCATATATGATATCATATTAATGTTTATGATTCTTGTATAATTTAATAACAATTATTTCACCATTATACAGGATGTTAACCTACCCCAACAAAGGAAATGTACAAGGTAAGGGGTTTTCATCTCACTCCTTATTTCCGTGAGATTCATGCCATATTACCACCATCACCTTTTGTGTGGTGTATGTACTGCCCATAATTATATTCATTGTGTAATACACTCTAATTTATGTTTATTTACATATTAATTGTATGATAACTCTTTCATCGGTTTTATGTTTCATAAGTTACCAAATTGGTAAGGGATTATTTCGCAATCTCTTCATTATCCGAGGTTGTTTATACATAATTATCTACTGGGACCTCGTTATCATCCACGCCCATGTTTTGTTCAAAATGTATTTCAAAACATTTTTAATATTTAAAATAATATGGGTTAAAGTCATTTATACCCTTGTTTGACTTTTTATAATAGGTTTATAAGGGAATATTTCTGTCGTTTTCCAAACAAGGTGCTTTTTAACCTTTTCGACAGAATTAAGATAAGAATGTTTTTTTAACTTATACGGCGGGTGTGGTTATTTTCCGCCATTATAAAATCTTCAAAGCTTCCCTTACAAGCTTATAATAATATTTTCAAGAAAATGTTTTATTTTATATGGCTCTTAAATGATTTCAAAAATAGAAAGAGAAATATCTCTAAAAAGTGTTTTGATTTCATCTATGTCAACATCCTTTGACGGATTTTACGCTTATTTGAAGTTGATTTATTATGATACAAAACTTCTATATTGTATTGAAGGTTTTGTGATATGTTTGACTATGGATGTGCTATTTTTATACCACTCATAGTTTATGGTGAAATTATTGACATTTCGTATGATAGTTTTAATACGAATGTTTATGTTATGTTTAAACCTTTTCATATGGGAATGCATTGGACTTAATATGTGACGGGTGGAGCCCGCTATAGCTCCTCGATGCATCAGTAGGTCTCATGAGACAAACTAGTGTCTTGGCACAAGGCCATGGCAAAATCTTATTTGTAGTCTTGGCACGAGGCCTTGGCTATGTGGTTATGATAGTCTGGCATTATGCATTCCAAAATTATGAAAGTGGTTATTGATATTGCATGTGATTATTCGATTAGTAGAATATCCATGTGAACAGGTAAATGGAATTATTTCATTTTACTTTTTCCATACTATGTTGAAGTTCATGTTTAAAAGGCTTTTGTTTTAGTAATTAATTGCCTTAAATGTTTATGCTTATTTTTGAATGTTCCGCTATATTTTTATCCTTACTGGGCATTTGAGATCACCCCTTTTCTATGTTTTATTTTTCCCAGGATGTGAAGATGTAAGTTATGAATGACCTGCAGGGATATTATGAGGGGATTATAGTGTGGACTGTGGAACATTATGTTGTTGTAGTAGTTTTTCATTTTATGATGTAATGTAAAACTTATGAAAATAGCTAGTGTTTCCAAGGCTACAAAACCAATCGGTCTTTCGAGATTTGATCTTTCTTGTGATCATGCCAATTTTATGTAATTAATGCACCGACTCTGGGTAACTGGGGTCGGGGCATTACAGTTGGTATCAGAGGAAGTTTAGTACAAACCTTGGAAGCTAGATTTAGATAAACTCTGATTAGAGCACGTAGACCTAAGATGAACTTTGAGTATTAGTATAGAAGAACTTCCTATAATTTTGGTATTGTAGAGATTTTGTGAGTTTTCCGAGCAATACATCCCTGTCTGGATACGAGCAGGTAGAGGCGGCTGTGGCACAGATGTACCTAGGGGTAAAACCAGAAAACACCGCTTTGAGCTAGACTCGAACGGGAACTGGTGCACGACAACGGGCCTTGCTGCACTCTTGGTTACGACACTCCCGGGGGATATGCTTAGGATAACTCTCATTTTCTTTACAAATCATTATGAAGGGTTTATGAGTATATAATTCCTCAAAGAAAACATTTTTATGATTATGGATTATATCCATAAATAGTTCAATTTATGTTGAGTGTTTTATAAGTATGGGATTATGTATTTTGATTCATAAACTGATCTAGTTTATGCCATTGTTTAGAAATGGCGCCTAGTGGATGAAATGGAAACCGTATCAATGCATGCACTCCATGTAGGGATTGCCCTCCTACTCAAGATAATTATAGTGGGGCTGGTGATGCAACTGGTGCCGATCAGCTAATCACCATACTGGGACAACTTACTCAGGTTATGAATAATAACCTTATCCGTATGGAGCACCCTGATCCACAGCGTGGAGGATCAATGTTAGATTGATTCATGAGGAAACAGCCACCAACGTTCAATGGGAGTACAAATCCCTTAGTAGCTGAGCAATGGATAAATTCCCTAGAGAAAATATTTCAGGCTTTGGGGAGCAGTGAAAGGGAAAAAGTTATCATGGCAGTTTACCGCCTCACTGGAGATGCTGATCAATGGTGGTCATTGATTCAAAACATGAAGGAAGATGATGAAGTATCAAATATGGAATGGAGGGAGTTAAAAGATCTGTTTTTAGAAAAATGCTTCCCTCACGACCATCGAGAAGATATGGAAAGGCAATTTCTAAGTCTGAGACAAAAGGAGGATGAGAATGTCGCAAAGTATGAGGCTAACTTTACAAGGTTAGCAAGGTACGCTGGTGATTATATACGTAACCAAAGAAGTAAGATTGATCGTTTCTTTGATGGGTTAAAACCATTTCTCCGTCGAGCATTAGTCTCACAATCCTTTTCATCGTACGAAGACATTGTCTCATGTGCTATCAAGACCGAAAAGGAATTCTCTAAGTCTTATGACATTAAAGCAAAGCAAGAGAAGAAGAGACCTTCTGATCAATCTGGGAATGGAAATAAGGGGAAGAAGGGAATGGTTGAATATCCATCCTGTGGTAAATGCGGGAAGAAACATCCTGGTACTTGCTTGAAGGGAATGAGAGTCTGTTACAAGTGTGGTGAAAAAGGCCACCAAGCTCGTGATTGCAAGGGGAAGAAGGAAGCTACCAACGTTCAGTGCTACAATTGCAGGGAGATGGGGCATTATGCAAATGAATGTCCTAAGCGTCAGGAGAACTTACCTCAGAAAAGGCCAAGGGATCAAGGCCAGGCTTATGCTATCACTACTGCTGAGGTAGAAGCTCCGAAAGACAGGGTGGCAGGTAATTTAATGGTTTCCTCAAGTTTAGAAAATGCATTATTTGACTCTGGATCGTCGCATTGTTTCATATCTTCCCAGTTTGCTAAGAAAATTAGATAATTTCAATTTGATTTAATAAGGGAAAACTACTAAGGGAAGTATCATTGCAACAGCGTTTTGTGAATCAGTCCCCATTAGAGCACATAAATTTTCTTTATCTGTTGATCTCATCGTCATACCTATGATTGAGTTTGATATAATCCTCGGTATGGACTGGATTTCAGACTATGATGCGAAGATTTATTTTAAGAAGAAAGAGGTTACGATTTTTGATGATAATGATAAGGAACACCTTATTTTTAGAGCAGAATCGTCACCACCTAATTGTTATTTAGATCCACCCCCAGTAGCTCAACTTAATTCAATTATTGGGGAGGAAGAGAATGAAATAACTGTCGGTGAGGAAAGGAATGTTCAAATAGAGGATTTACCTGTTGTGAAAGAATTTGTAGATGTATTTCCGGAAGATTTACCTGGACATCCTCTAGAACGAGAAGTTGAGTTTTCCATTGATTTGATTCCTGGATCAAGGCCTATATCGAAGACCCCTTATAGAATGGCCACTGTAGAATTAGTCGAACTAAAGAAACAACTAGAGGAATTGAGTAATAAGGGATTTATTCGCCCTAGTGTTTCTCCATGGGGAGCCCCTGTTCTTTTTGTTAAAAAGAAAGATGGATCTATGAGGTTATGTATCAACTATAGGGAGATCAATGCTATAACGATAAAGAACAAGTATCCCCTACCTCGTATTGATGATTTATTTGACCAACTGCATGGAGCTCAATACTTTTCAAAGATTGACCTTCGATCTGGATACCATCATTTGTGTGTGAAGAAGGAAGAAATTCCGAAGACAGCATTTCGAACCAGGTACGGGCATTACGAGTTTACCGTAATGCCGTTTGGATTGACTAATGCACCCTCTGTATTCATGGATCTGATGAATAGAGTTTTCAAGGAGTATCTCGATGAATTTGTGGTGGTATTTATTGATGATATCTTGGTATACTCCAAAACCAACTAAGATCATGAAAATCACTTGCGCATTATCTTGAAGACTCTGAGGAGGCATGAATTATATGGGAAGTTTAGAAAGTGTGAATTCTGGCTTCAGGATATTTCTTTTCTTGGCCATATTGTCTCTAAAGATGGAATCTCTGTTGATCCTTCTAAGACCAAGGCAATCCATGAATGGCCAGCACCTACGAGTATAACTGAGGTACGTAGTTTTATTGGTTTGGCAGGTTATTATCGACGTTTCGTCTAGAATTTTGCCCGATTGGCTAACCCATTAACGAAGCTCACACGTAAAGGGGTTAAATTTGTTTGGACAAAAGAGTGTGAAGAATGTTTCGAATAACTGAAGAGAATATTAGTCAATTCTCCTATATTAACTCTACCATCGGGGAATGATGGGTTCATTATTTATAGTGATGCATCAAAGAAAGGACTTGGTTGTGTCCTTATGCAGAATGATAGAGTTATTGCCTATGCATCACGGCAGTTGAAAATTCATGAACAAAACTATCCTACTCATGATGTTGAGTTAGCAGCTGTGATCTTTGCTTTGAAGATATGGAGGCACTACCTCTATGGTGAAAAATGTGAGATTTATACTGATCAAAAGAGTTTGAAATATATTTTCTCACAAAAAGAACTCAACATGAGGCAAAGGAGATGGCTTGAAATACTCAAGGATTATTATTGCACGATACACTACCACCCGGGGAAAGAAAACAAGGTGGAAGATGCTTTGAGCAGAAAAGACCATGGTGTTTTGAACATGATGAGAATTTAAAGGGATCCAATTTTCATGAATCTAGTGAAGATGGACATGGGAATAACCAGGGAAGGTGAAACATCAATGCTTTTTCAAATGGTTTCCAAACCATCTTGACTAGAAAGGATTAAGAGTTCTCAGACCGATGATGAAGAATTTGAGAAGAAGATTAAAGCTGTCAATGATGGGAGATTGAGAGACTTTGTGTATGAAGATGGAATTTTGAAATTCGGGAAGAGACTTTGTGTTCCCGATTTACATGATCTGAAAAGGGAATTGCTGGATGATGCTCATAGTTCCAATTTCTCTATACACCCTGGGAGCACCAAAATATATAGAGATTTTAAGGAACATTTTTGGTGGGACAACATGAAGAGGGAGATTGCTGATTTTGTGTCAAGATGTATGGTTTGTCAACAAGTGAAAGCTGGAAGGCAACAGCCTGGAGGAGTCATGCAACCTCTTCCCATATCGGAGTGGAAATGGGACAATATTACGATGGACTTTGTCATGGGGCTACCAAAGACTCCTAGAAGGAACGATGCAATATGGGTTATTGTTGATCGTCTTACCAAGTCAGCACATTTTCTTGCTATAAGAGAGGATCTACCCCTGGAACGTCTAGCAAGACTATATATTAATGAAGTTGTGAGACTTCATGGAGTACCCTTATCGATGGTTTCTGATCGTGATCCCTGTTTTACTTCAAGATTTTGGAAAAGTCTTCAGAAATCCCTGGATACTGAACTTCATTTGAGCACTGCTTACCACCCTCAGACAGATAGACAATCAGAACAGACTATTCAGACCTTAGAAGACATGTTGAGATCTTGCTCACTTGATTTTCAGGGTATGTGGGATCAATATTTACCACTGTTAGAATTTTCCTATAACAATAGCTTCCATTCGAGTATTCAGATGGCACCATATGAAGCGTTATACGGAAAGCGATGTCGTACACCAACCTGTTGGGATGACGTTGGTGAAAGAAAACTTGTAGGCCCAGAACTGGTGGAAGAAATGGTGGAAAAGGTGAATATAATCCAAAATCACATCAAAGCAGCTCAAAGTAGGCAGAAGAGCTATGACGATAATCGAAGGAAGGATTTGGAATTTCAAGTCGGTGATCATGTTATTCTGAAGGTATCTCCGTGGAAGGGAGTCATACGTTTTGGTAAGAAAGGTAAATTGAGTCCCAGGTACATCAGACCTTTCGAAATTCTAGAACGAATTGGGGTTGTAGCTTACCGATTGGAAATGCCGCCAAGTCTCTCCAAAGTTCACGATGTGTTCCACATATCTCTGTTGAGGAAATAAATGCCTGACCCAACGCATGTACTCACCTATGAAGAATTAGAACTGGAACCTGATCTGTCTTATTGCGAAGAGCCCGTCAAGATTCTTGATACGAGAGAACAAGTGCTGAGAAACCGGACGACGCGTCTGGTAAAAGTTTTGTGGAGAAACCATAAGATGGAAGAGGCAACGTGGGAACCCGAGAAACTTATGATGAAGAACCATCCGAGTCTTTTTATGCAGTAATACCCTAGAAATTGCGAGGACGCAATTATTTGATGGAGGGGAGAATGTAACACCCCGTGCTTCCACGGTACATTTCCCTTCGAATAATGCGATAGCGTGTGTTGTACGCAACCTCAAGTTCTAACACACACCACAACTAATTAAACTAGCCATTGTGAATAGTAATACATACTTTTTGAAATCATATATATTTTATATTTCAAAATGGACTTCATTTTTGGATTCGGAATATTGATATTAGCCTAGGGTGAAATTTTGGTACTTTTCGGATAACTTTTATATTTTGATGAATAGTGAAAATTACTAAATTTTAATTAAAGACAAATTTTTTAATCAAAATAATTAATATTGATAAATTATGAATTTGAGTGGTTTTAAAGTATATTTAGAATATATTTTTACCATTTAATTTAATGTTTGTCATTGGACATAATTTCACAATTAAATCAGACATAAACAAATGTCAATCTTTTGATAGTTATTATCTCTTAAAAACACGCTTTTTATTTTAACAACGGGAATTAATTTTAAATTAATTTCTGCCACTTCTGTGTTTTGAATTTGGAAAAATGTATTACATATTTGGAATCAGGATGTCCAAATTATGTAAATAGATAACTTTTATTTTTACACATTTTGAATAATTACTGCGGTAAATATTTTATTTACCATGGTTAAAGGGTAAATCCGGTAAATAAGGGTTAAAAAATAATATTATAATAATACAAAATTACCCTAAAACGTGTCCTAACCTTATTGGTGGACACATACCCGACCATGGGAATCCGTGGGTCGATTTGGGGACCCCTTAGAGCCACTTGTATGTGGTAGGGACACGTTATATTAAAAAAGTTAAAATGAAAATAAAAATGGCATAAGCTTACATCTTTTAGAAGAACAAATTTTTCATAGGGTTATATATGTTGGATTTTCGATTATAAATATTCATTATAAAGCTAAAAATATTTCCTAAATAATTATATTTTATTTATAATTTTTAGACATCAAATAAGTTAAATTATTAATGACACAATAATGATGCAATGTTTACCTCATTAATAAATCATTTAAATAAATAAGATTATAATGATTAAAATATTATCTAAAACCTGTCCAATTCTTATTGGTTGATGTTATTTAGAAAATGAGTCATCTTATCTTCGACCTCAATGATTTTTGGACCATTATAAACCGAATATAATTATATTCTAAAGTAATAATTTCACTCTTTCCTAAAGAGCCCCTCCTCTCCCTTATAAAAGGAGACCACTTCTACTCATTCCTCACACCTCTCAAGCCACCTGGCTCGTCCAAACCCTGCCCAAATAAGCTCCCCACATCCATATCCTCCTCCTTGAAGCTTACCTTTAGGCAGAAAGCATTTCAAGGAGTCCTTTGGTTCCAACCAAAGTGAGTTACCTAAATTAAAGGTAACGATTTCTCTTAAATTATTTTCATTTATTTTGCTTCTCCAACCCCCAAACTCTTTTTATTTTCTTTTTTTGTAACAACACCAGTGTATAAAATATACTAGGATGTTGTTATAAGAAGGATTCAAACTACACATACACACAACTCCATCTAATGGATGATGAACATAATGTTTCTGTGGATGGAAAACTAACGCCTCACGAAACGATGATTGTTCAAATACATCTTACCGCCTCTCATGGTGGCCATTATGATGGAACTGTAATTAAATATGATATTAATGATATATATTTTATATATAAGCTTATGTAATTCCATTTTATTTCATATCATTATTCGTTTCATGTTGTATATACATACGATAATTTCATTTGAGGAAGTGCGGACTACCGCCCCCTTAAAATGATATGACTCGTTCATACCACATATGGAACGTATAAAGGATGATGTTAATGAACTTAAGTAACATATATAAAATATTATATTATACTGGAATAGTAATATACCTATGTATCATTTGGATTCGATTCTTTTAAAATAAAAATTAAATGGAAGTAGCGTTCGTGCGTACGTACGGACTACCATCTCCACGAACACGATGAGATTCATTCTCCATCGTATCCATTCAAGTCTTATTCTCATTTTAGGGTTAAAAATAATGTTAATATCATTCTAATTATGAATAATATATAATCTATCCATTACAAACATGTCTTACGTAACCAAACATTTAAGAAGAACGAATCGATTATCACCCGAAACGATGATAATACTAAGATATTATTAATAAAGCAATGTTAAAAGATCATATATGATATCATATTAATGTATATGAATCTTGTATAATTTAATAACAATTATTTCACCATTATACAGGAGGTTAACCTACCCCAAAAAAGGAAAAGTACAAGGTAAGGGGTTTTCATCTCACTCCTTATTTCCGTGAGATTCATGCCATATTGCCACCATCACCTTTTGTGTGCTGTATGTACTGCCCATAATTATATTCTTTGTGTAATACACTCTAATTTATGTGTATTTACATATTAATTGTATGATAACTCTTTCATCGGTTGTATGTTTCATAAGTTACCAAATTGGTAATGGTTTATTTCGCAATCTCTTCATTATCCGAGGTTGTTTATACATAATTATCTACTGGGACCTCGTTATCATCCACGCCCATGTTTCTTCAAAATGTATTTCAAAACATTTTTAATATTTAAAAGAATATGGGTTAAAGTCATTTATACCCTTTTTTGACTTTTTATAAGAGGTTTATAAGGGAATATTTCCGTCGTTTTCCAAACAAGGTGCTTTTTAACCTTTTCGACAGAATTAAGATAAGAATGTTTTTTTAACTTATACTACGGGTGCGGTTATTTTCCGCCGTTATAAAATCTTCAAAGCTTCCCTTACAAGCTTATAAGAATATTTTCAAGAAAATGTTTTGTTTTATATGGCTCTTAAATGATTTCAAAAATAGAAAGAGATATTTCTCTAAAAAGTGTTTTGATTTCATATATGTCAACATCCTTTGACGGATTTTACGCTTATTTGAAGTTGATTTATTATGATACAAAACTTCTATATTTTATTGAAGGTTTTGTGATATGTTTGACTGTGGATGTGCTATTTTTATACCATTCATAGTTTATGGTGAAATTATTGACATTTCGTATGCTAGTTTTAATACGAATGTTTATGTTATGTTTAAACCTTTTCATATGGGAATGCATTGGACTTAATATGTGACGGGTGGAGCCCGCTATAGCTCCTCGATGCATCGGTAGGTCTCATGAGACAAATTAGTGTCTTGGCACAAGGCCTTGGCAAAATCTTATTTGTAGTCGTGGCACGAGGCCTTGGCTATGTGGTTATGATAGTCTGGCATTATGCATTCCAACATTATGAAAGTGGTTATTGATATTGCATGTGATTACTCGATTAGTAGAATATCCATGTGAACAGGTAAATGGAATTATTTCATTTTACTTTTGCCATACTATGTTGAAGTTCAAGTTTAAAAGGCTTTTGTTTTAGTAATTCATTGCCTTAAATGTTTATGCTTATTTTTGAATGTTCCGCTATATTGTTATCCTTACTGGGCATTTGAGCTCATCCCTTTTCTATGTTTTATTTTTCCCAGGATGTGAAGATGTAAGTTATGAATGACCTGCAGGGATATTATGAGGGGATTATAGTGTGGACTGTGGAAACATTATCTTGTTGTAGTATTTTTTCATTTTATGATGTAATGTAAAACTTATGAATATATCTAGTGTTTTAGAGGCTACTAAACCAATCGGTATTTCGAGATTTGATCTTTCTTGTGATCATGCCAATGTTATGTAATTAATGCACCGACTCTGGGTAACTGGGGTCGGGCCGTTACACCCAGGGATGGTATGGAGAATAACCTGAACCCCAGGCTATCTTCTGATGGAGAAAGAGTTTCACCTACCGATAGTAAAGCATTAGACATGACTGGTTTTACATTTGCAAGTGCCTCGATATAGGAGGGCTTTCTCTTCACTACATTGCCTTCTGAAGAATTTTCGAGACAACGTAAATCACTACTGCAGAGAGGACTTTCGCAGCGAAGTTCATCACCATGAGGAGGACCGTCATGATGGGTTATAGCAAAAGATGAAATATCTTGCTCCTTGGTCTTCTGAGCACACAGAGGGTTCCTGTGGTTCTCATCTGAAGAAGAAACTTCAAGATTGATTGAATTTTCATGAAGCAAGTCTTCATGAGGAAGTGTCTGTTGAAGACCTTCAGAATTAATGTTCCCTTTATTGGGAACTGAGGGAGTAGAATCTTGAATTCCAGATAAATGTCTGAGGGCTTCAAGAACTCCAGCATCGAGCAAGGCTTGGTTACAGATTGGCCTTTGATCTCCTGACTGTGCTAGGTGAATCTTTTTCTTAGATGCCTTCTTACTCGCTTTAGAAACCACTTGATGACGAAAGTGATTGCTCTGAGCAGGTGTATGTGTCTGATCAGGAAAGATGGTCAGGTTAGGCTGATGATCTCCACTCAAATCAGGTGTATGTTCCAGACTTGGTTGTCCGTATGATATGGGGGAGTATGCCCCATAACCCTCTTGGACTGGAACAGATGTGTGTGTCTGTTCCGGAGTGAATCGTTGATGTGTCACTTCATTGCTAGGGATAGATTTATGTGTCTGTCCCTGTGATGATGCTGATGCTATTATGATATCCTGGTAAGCATCCAGAATATGAGCAGGAATTTGCTTCTTCTCTTTCACCATTGAAAAAATATGTTTGGTGACTTCAGCCACCGGAACGGGGAAATACGTCCATTCCGGGCTTGGAGTAGGTGTATGTGCCTGCTACTGTCCTCCTTTTCCTGTCAGTGAATCCTGACAGTACTCAAGTGTGGAAGCAGATAGTTGAGTCTGCCACCTGTTTGTCGTCGGGGCTTTCTGACTGACTTCTCCATGCGCTACCAAGCGAGACCGTTGGTAGGCTTGATTAGTATTAGCAGGTGTATGTGCCTGCTGATTACACTTCGCCAAACGCGGTTGATGAGATCCATCATATGTAGTCAGACGAGCCTGCTGACTAACTGGTGATGTATAAGCAGGTGCATGTTCCTGCCTATAGTACTCCGCCGGAATTGCCTGGCGGGATTAGTTTGATGCTGCCAGACGAGTCTGCTGGACAGCGGAATTAAAACGGACAGGTGATTGTGCCTGCTCGTTATTTGCCACCAAGTTAGGTTGGTGGATTTCTCCGGAGATGGCAGGGATGACAACCTGCCTATTGTTAACCAGATTCCGTCTCTGGCGGTTCATCTTGCCTACTCGGGTTCGAGGAACCTGAGCTGAATGCCTGGAGTCGGTACCCACATCATGTTGAGGGCGCACTACCGCACGAGTCTGGCAGCAATTGTTGATGGGAGCCCTCGGGAAGGACTCATGTCTTTTTGAACTAAGGCCTTGAGGGACCTGCTCATTCACTTCCTTAGAGTAAGGGAGTGAATGGAAATTGCGTTCCGGGGATAACGAACCGAAACGGTTGGAGACGGTATTCAGCACCGCCTGCTTCTTGATCGCTGGCTGCCGTTGTTCGGACGACCAGGTAGAGTTGTTAACTTGGAGGGATTGACGAGCGGCCTCCAGAGTTGGGATAGTACCGTTGCGACGGTACTCCTTAACCAGTGTATTAGAAACCTAGCGTTGAAGATGCTGAGTTGGTGATGTCATCCTCAGAGTGGACGACGTTCCAGCAGGAGTAGTAGCATTGGTTTTCACAGCAGCAGACCTCATAGTAGAGGTGATCACAACAGCAATATTCACAGGGGTGAATTTAAGGAAAGCCATTTTGCAGAAGATCTTGAGAAAAGAGTGCATGTTCCATGTAACAGACATAATCAAGATGAATCTGGCCACTGCATCTTTTGGATGAGCATATGTCAATGATTTCTTTGTTGGCCCAAGGGGCCTAACAAATAAGAAGAACATCACTTTAACTTGGTTAAGGATTCACGTCGGGTTCACCATTTCTGTTTCGCACGGAATCCGGGGATGACCTCCTAGACCGGAGATTCAAACGTTCCGATCGGTTTCTAACGGGTTTGTTCATAGAACCGGAAACATCCAATGATTCCACATCCGTTTGGACCTACTTTCCAAAGGTAGGTGCTCATTAGCTTGTGGACTGATGAGGCTTAGGAATTTTCATTGGTCGAGAGGATGGGAGGTCGGACTCATCACACCTTTTTGAGGGGAATTATTGTCTACTCCGGGAATCTCTTTATAGATTTAAGTTATGTTGGTAAATCCTTATTACATTACCAAGTATAAAATGAGCTTTCCTTAAGTTTTAACAATCAATGATTATATATGCAAGAAATTTAGAGAATCTTTTATATGTTTTCGATGTTCTTCATCAATAGAGAATCATCTATATCTGTTTAGAGATTCTTGGTCAATGGTATCCTTCGAAACAAAATGTATCTTGGTCATTATGATGACCGGGATGGTTTTAAAGCCACTCAGTGAGGCGCTTGAAGTTTATCGTCATTCAGAAGGACATGGATTATTTCAAAGTTGGGATCGAACCCATAAATGGGCTACCTATGTATCCTTTGTTTTGGAAAAAGGAATCAGAACCCACGTAGTTCGAGTAATGGAGTATGATGTTTTATGATTGATGGCTCAAAGATGAATGTCATAATTACTTTTATACTCTAAGCTCACGTGAGTCATGCTCGGTGTGAGAAACAAGAGGTATTGGTAAAAATTAGACAATTGTGCCATGAAAGATGAAATCATAAGAATTTGTTTGGGGCTTATGTATGTATGACTGCCCAGATAGATGAAGGATTAGGATTTACTTTTAGGGAGAAAATCCAGGAACATGGTCCATAAAGGTATATGTGCTTTATGGAGATTTGAATACTCTAATCTTGGGGCTTACTCCTAAGGAGGATGCCCTAGTTAGAAGGGGACTTATGATTGGGTTTTACTCCTGAAAAGGAAACCCAAATCAAGGGTAAATTATGACTGGTTAAGAGAATTTTAAGGGGGCTTGAGGTTTACTCCTAATAAGGAAAACCCAAGATTATGACTGGGACTTAATCCTAAAAAAGGAGGCCCAGGTTATGACTGAGTCTTATTCCTGAAAAGGAGACCCGGGTTAGGGGACTTGGGGCTTACTCCTGAAAAGGAAGCCCAAGATTATGACTGAGTCTTATTCCTGAAAATGAGACCCAGGTTAGGGATTAAGGTTTGGGGCTTACTCCTGAGGTGGATGCCCAAGATTTAGAGGACTTGATTGGGGCTTACTCCTAAGGAGGATGCCCAAGTTTGGGAACTTTAAGAATTTGGGGCTTACTCCTGAGGAAGATGCCCAGATTAAAGGATTTATAACTGGGGATTATTCCTGAAAAGGATACCCAGGTTAGGATTTTCTCATCTTAAAGGATGAGGTTGAATGAATGAACTCTCCATATTTAGTGACATAAGGATATTTAAATCACTAGACTTTGAGAGATATTCCACAGAATTCCTTTCAGATAAGGAAGTCAAATCAAGAAATCATGCCATAAATGGCTTTGAAGAGTGTCTAGAAGACTGAATCTTGAAAAGGAAAGGTGTGATGGCTTAAGAGGGGTAAAAATGGGCAAGATGGGCACCCAAAAAGATTTGGGCGCGCAAGTCTTTCAAGGCGCGCAAGTCTTCCGTGGGCGCACAAGTATGGTCGCGCAGGTATACCTGCGCGACACATGGTTTACTTGCGCGATTTTCAACCAGCATTGAAATACTTGAGCGACTATTTTTTAAAACCTTTAGAATTTTCTTGAGGTTCTTCCAAAAAAGGGACGCGCAAGTTATATTGAAGGAAATAAGCTGACGCACAAGTGTTTGATGAGTTTCAACACTTAGTCCTTCCTTCTTCTCTTTACATCTTCCGTTCTAGGTAAGAAATTACCTTAGAAGTGTTCCGGAAGCTTTGAGAAAAGACTTGGGCGTCGGGAGCTTCAATCTGAGTTTCTGGAAAAAGATCCTCTCGAATGGGGGGCCCACATGGTCTATTTATAGGCAGGAGAAGACCCCGGGCGGTTACCAGGCGGTTATCACTTAGGTCACGCCAGTCACTTGCACGACCATAAGGCGTCGCACAAGTAGACATGAACAACCACTAGGCGGCGCGCAAGTGTACTTGCGCGACCATGAGGGAACTTGCGCGACCTATGGGAAATGTTCTCCTTGTTCATCCCTTTGTCGATTTTTGATGTTTCTTCAAAGGATGAATCACATTGGACTCAGATATTCCCTTTTTACGATTTTTAGATTCTGTGATGAAAGGAGCGTCAACATATATGTTATTAAATATAATAATATAGTTATTTTTGAAGATTTAAGATAAACATATATTTATTATATAGGAGGATTTGATGTGTATATAGAATGTCAATACTCAAGGTTAGATAATTTCATCTCATTTTTTATTTCTATGGTATAAATATCTAATTCATCACTCATTTATTTGGTGTGGTGTATATAATGGCCATAAACACATTATATTATTCTTACACTTAAATTTATTAGTAACAAAATATCCATTTATGATATTACATTCATGATGATTATTTTCAAAAACATACCAAACCTGTAAGGTAATTTTGTCTCAATTTGTCTTTGAGGAAAACGTCCAGTTAAGAACATATTTTTTTTATAAATAGTGTATATACTATTGTAAAAATGTTATATAGTGAATTTAATTATATTAATAAAATTAAATTATTAATTTAATGTTATTAATTCCATTATATTATGATTCAGTGTTACCTAGGTGGAAGTGGAATATAGATACAATCTCATAATTTTCTGTTTTGTTTTTAATTAGGTTTCCATTAATGAAATATTATGATCCATATCTCTAGAACACAAAATATTTTTCATAACCAATGTTTATTCATGTTATATCTAATTAATGGTTCAATTTTTTTCTCTTTAGAACATAAGATAATTAAGAAAATGTTTTTATGAAAATACAATTTTATTTTTTATTTTAGTTAGAAATTTATATTCTCTAAAAACTATGTTTTATAAAAATGTTTTATAAATTGATTTAATATTTTACAATAATGAATAATGGTCATTTTTACTATTGTTTTACAAATTCAGAAAATGGTTTTAAAATTCACATTCTTGTCATTTTTTGATCATGGTTCTTTTTCTAAATATTTATGTTGAAAATGTAATATTCTCTATGTACTGACATATCGAAGGACATGACTGTTATTTCCTTGATACTTCATTTATATGTCAAAAAATATTTTTAAAGAGAATGCTTTCATAATATTCTAATAAAATAAATGAAATATGTTTTTTTAATATAATACACTTTTCAAAAGGTTTTTACATTTGAATAGTGTTTGTAGTGTTTTAAATATTATTTTGGATGTTTTACTTTAAAATGGGATTCCAAAATGTTTTGAATTTTATTTTTTATTTTTTCATGGAAAATGTTTTTCAAAAATTATTAATGGTTTTTAATATTTTTTCAACAAAAATGGTTCCCAATTTCTTTTTCAATATTTCATTATAAATTTTCAAAGTAAATTCTAAGAAAAAAATCAAATATCTATATGATCTTAAAAGAGTTTTGTAATGTAGAAAAATTTTTTTTCGCAATAATGTTTTTAAATGATATTATAGATTATTCATTATTATATTTTTTTAAATTGTTTTCAAAAAATATATTTTCAATGAAAGGATATCTTCCTTTATAATTGTTCCATGTGATCTTTCCAAAACATTCTTCATAAAATAGGAAATAAATTCTTACGATTTATTATTTACTGGGGATATGATCCGATAATACCATTAATATTTTCTCTCAAATGGTTTAATTTTTTGGGAAATGATATTTATGAAACCAGTTTCTATTAAATGGGTTATATGATTTAAAACCAGTTTCTTTTCATTCGTTGTGGTTGATGAAATGATTATGATAAGTTTATATTTTCCATAGGCAATGATATGATGTAATATTTATGATGAGAATTTTATTTAATAGATTTTGATATGAGGATAATGAAACCCATCTATTTTTCTATGTCATGAAATGTTGAATGTTTTATTATCATATGGAACATGTATGAAAAATTTTAGTTTATAATGGGTGGGACCTATATCGTCCTCCAATTCATGGGGTAGAGACTATATTCTCATTAAATAATGATGGTAATTGAGTAGAAAGGCCTAATCCACTATGGGAAGATAGGGGATCCCGATCCATTATAAGGTAAGTACTATGATTTGGAATAATGGTTTTTCTCATCCGGTATGGGCATTCACCCTGAAGATGGAAGATGGGGAAACCTGATCCTCTATGGGATGATGCGGAAACTCAATCCACTATGGGAATATGGTAAGACCCTATCCCCTATAATGACTTGAAATTTAATTGGAATGGTGGTGTGTCTAGACATGTAGGTTTATTCCACATGGAATTCCTTGATAAGTTCTAGAAATGTGTCTGATGATATAGGGAATAATGTTACTTGTTTAGCTATATTCTATAATCCCATATCTTGTTCTTATTTTATGGTTTCTAGACTTATTATATTTTTCCTTTATGATTCATGTCTTATGAAAATCTAATCTTCATTTCATGATTCTTTTTTATGATCTTTGATATGTAGGGTATGATTTTCTAATGTTATTAATGTGATCCTATACCCGTATTCCATGTGTATGCTTCCATATCTCTCTTTTTTACCCTTACTGAGCATTTGAGATCACCATTTTTATTGTTCACTCCCAATTTTATGAAGATATATTTCATTTATGATATGTTCTTAATGGATTATATTCATAGAGTACCTAGTGAGATATGATGTAGCTCACTCATGTACTAGTGTTTATATTTCCATTTTTCCAAAGCCAGTAATGAAATAGACTATTTGAGTGTCTTTTTTGTAATGTTTTATTTTTTCCACATAAATGATATAATTTCTAAGAACATTAAAACTATGTTGTTATAGTTGGTATCAGAGAAATGGTGTAGTAATCCTTTGGAAACTAGTATGATAAAATAGTTGTGAGATCCCAAGGGAGGAATATAAGGATATGTCTTGGGATGTATCTGTTGATATATATAGGGATAAAAAACGTATATAAAAATGTTCTGGTTTGTTGGTAAAGGGATGAGGAAATGGATTCCTAAACATGAATACCTAACTAGATATTACAAGTGAATGTGATTCAGACCTAGATGTACCTATGAGTATCAACTCCAACAAGTACATTAGGCCTAACTCAAGTGTATCCCTGAACATGACATTGATTGTTACTACACTCTTAGTTTAACACTATGGGGATGGTGATATGCTTGGTAATTTCAAAAACACGTTACAAACCATCCTAATAGATTCAAATATAATATAATTATGAATAACCTAGGATAATCCTAATTTTTCATGGATTAAATAAGTAGTAGTAATTATTTTGATCTCCAAAAAGACATTTTTCATGGTTAAGGAATTTTCTACAATGATAAGTGTTTATAACACTATACATTATGGTTTTATTAAATAGCTGGAACTAGAAGGACCTTGGATAACATTCAAATTCTCAGATGCGGATGGTATGGTCATGATTAAAATTGGTTTCTTATATGGGAATCCCATGAAGATAATCTAGAAGGTCTATGAGTATTGATAATACTATTGAAGATAATGAGACCACACACAACATGTGAAAGGTATGAGATACTCTTTATTTATTATTTACATTAAATGAATGAAGGATGACTAGATTGAGGTACAAGAACATTAAGAAATGATTCTTATTTCATATTCTATTGGAGATAAATTAAGGAATAAGATCATGAATCCTATGTAAAGGTTTAAGAATAATGTTGGATGACTGTAGTGTAAATGTTTTGGAATTGAAGTATTACATTTTTATTTTAGAATTAGTATTTCAAAAAGAATTGGAAAGTATTTTATAAATGGTGATGAATACATATAAAAGAGATTTAATTGAAATGTTATATGTTTAAATAATAGATTATAACCTATTATGTTTTCATGATGTTGAGATAATTTTTTTTATTTTGGATTAATATTTGATTGGTTTGGATAATGTAAATTGGGTAGTATTTATAATCTCAGAACTGATAAATTATTTGTTGATAATGTGGTATATGTTATTGTGAATAATGACTACACAATTATGAATTTATAGAATATATCCATTAATCATTATAATAAGTAAGAATATAATTTTTCAAAAATTATTTATGGTTATTTTATTTATTTCCATGTTTCAAGAGAATATACAATGAGGGTATTAACATGTTTGGAATGTGACAACCTGGAGAAACATTTTTATATATGGGATCAATGTTATCATGATTTTGTGACCATATTTCTAAATTTTTGGATTTTTCATCTTTAGGAACTGTTATAAGGTTAACCATTAATGTAATATTTATGTTAAACTTCAAATGATATTTTTTAGATTAAATGATTTTCTCACCAAATAAGGATTTATAAATATTGGATAGCTTTCTCAAACAATTATGTGTTGATAGTAACTAATGATATATGAGAATAATTATCATGGATCTCAAGATATATTAATGGTTCATGAATATAATATTCAACATTATTTTTTTTAGAATTATTTGATGTGGAAAATGACCGAGGCACAATAAAGGGTGAGATTATTCTGAATCAAGTAAATATATATTCTCATGAAAATTCTTCCACTCTAGGGAAATGATCTTGAAATCGAACTGTCCATGTAACATCATTTTTGATTTATAAAATTGACTTTTATATCATAAAAAAATTATGGATTTGTTATTTTTAACATTCTGTTAACAATTTACTCTATCACTCTCTTTGAGAACATGATGGATAGTTTTCTCTTCTAGGTCTATTTCTTCACTTTCCACTTATGTTCTCCTATGTGGAAAATGTAGTTATAAGTTACTGTGGGTAACCATTATGGTTCCAACATTTAATTTTTTATTTATTCAATAGTATTAATTTTTAAGATGCATATTGATTTTAATGAAATATTTTTGTATTAATCCTTCAAGGCCCAAAAAATATCTGAGGGTGAAATTCTGTTTATGAGGTGGAGGGGGGGGGGTAGAATGTAACTCTTCAAGTTTTAATGAAACACTATTTCAAATTAATTATTATTTGTAGAGACCCAAAGCTTGACGTACATGGACATTACACTACATTTGCGGAATACTTAGTACATAACAAAAACACACACTAAAGGATCGTAATAGTTTAGTGTCTTTGGAAACTCGGAACGTAATCTTCTAATCGTGGTGAAAGTTCTTCAATATCTCTCATAAAGGTCATCCCTTTTTTTTACCTAAAACCTTTCTTTATATCCTGGGGAAAAGAAAACATAAAAGGGTGAGCTCAAATGCTCAGTAAGGGTAAACAAAAGAAATATCAATCACATCATATACATAAGAACATAGCTTTTGGAAATCTTAACCTGCAAAAGAGCTCATAATATCATAACATGGGATAAATCATAGAAGTGAAAATGAGATCCCCATAATCATAACATAAAACTTGAATCTTTGTGGCATGCACACATAATCATGGAAAATCATTTCTTGTTAGTCATGACTCATTGCCAAGACTATCTTAGTGGACAAAGTCCCTTTCTGAACCGAGTTCACTCCTCGTTTCAGTCCTGTATCACTGAACCGAAATAACCTTCCGTTCCAGCCATGTCTATCTCATGAGATATAAAATCATTACCCAATGCATTGGAGGGAGATATAGGTCCCACCCATCTTATAATGAATCCTTTCTTATGTGTGCCACATAATCATAAAACATACATCATCGCATAACACATATAACAAAAATGGGATTCTTGAATCATCATGACATCATAAATCAATTCATATATGATAAAGGAATTCATAAACATAATTCCATCACAACATATTCAAACCAATGTAAAAATATGGATAGAAACAGAACCCTTTATTATCTTAGATGGAAAATAATTTTGATAAAACACTTGAATTGAATTCTTGAGGAAAATATCCTTTCTTCTTCAAAAACATTTTTCCTTTCATAACATGTCATACAACTTTAAAATAAAAGAAGTTGATTAAAAATAAACTTGAAAACTTGTAAAGGAAGCTTCTTTGAAGTAATGTTTTAAAAATCCATTCATGCCGTATAAGTTTAAAAAAAACATTCTTCGTACTTTTGTCGGAAAAGTCAAAAAGTACCTCATACGGAAAAACGACAAAAGATTCCTTTCATATTCTTTACTAAAAACTCACCTAAGGGTAAAATTGGATTTAAACTATTTCAAGTGGATGGAAACAATATTACATATTGAGGGAACATGGATGTGTATGATAAAATACACCCCAGTAAATACTTACGAATAAACAATCTCGGATAAAAATGAGATTGTGATATTTCCCTTACCTTATGTCCGACTTGCTTTGTAAGTGTCCGAACCTCCTGTATAATGATTTAAATCATGTTATTGACTTATTCCAAAATCATATTCATTGTTATGATATCATATATGGTTCAATTATGACATTATATTACCCGTTCTTTTGTAAATTCCATGTTAAAGAAGCGTTTTGGGTAAAATCGTTTCTTTTATCGTAGGTATTTTGACTTGTTGTTATTGACATTATTATTACTTATATCATGATTTATTTACTTACAGAATATAAAATATGATTTATATATCATATATATTCAGTATATATATATATATAATAGATAGATAAATAAAATAAAAAACACCGTTCATGGAGACGGTAGTCCGTACGTACGCATGAACGCTGTTTTTCTTTCCTTATTGTCTTGAAATGGAAGTAAGTAGATGACATACATATGTATATATATACATAAATCCAGTAGCTTTATAATGTCATATATTTCATTATTATTTCTTATATATACATTATAATCATTCTTAAATGGTTAACATGGAGAATGAATCTCATCGCGTCGTGGAGACGGTAGTCCGTACGTACGCACGAGCGATGATATCATTTCTATAAATATTGAATTGAATTGGAGTGGATTATACAATATATCAGAATCAATATGATGTTGTAATAACTATGTATAGTTATTCTTTACACCATTATACCCATCCATGTAAGGTGGCGGTGGAAAATAGATTACACCACGGCGTGGAGACGGTATTCCGTACGTACGCACGCGCGGTGATTTCTTTTTCCGTAGGATGGATAGATGGTGAAATAGGGTTGTTTCGTACTTATAATAACATATCAGTATATGAGTGATACTGATGTTATTACTTCATAATGAAACAACCTAAGAAGAAGAAGTGGAAGAAGAAATAAAGATGAAAGAATTGGTATCGGTAATTACCTCTTCTTTGAAGTGCCTCTTTGAGACCTCCTCTTAGGGCACTAAAATTGGTCTTTGAGGAAGACCATAACCTCTAGGATGTTTCTAGGGAAGTGGAGAGGATAAATTGGCAGGGGTTGGCCGAGATTGAGTGCTCAAATTGGTGTGAGGAGGAGGGGGAGGAGGTGTCCTTTTATAGGGGAGGAGAGGGGCACCTTAGGAATATCTCAAAATATTTTTTTATATTAAAGTCAAAATTGGTTTATAAT
The DNA here is from genome assembly GCA_963277665.1 of Viscum album. Lineage (NCBI taxonomy): Eukaryota > Viridiplantae > Streptophyta > Magnoliopsida > Santalales > Viscaceae > Viscum > Viscum album. Next base: position 1,023,578,363 of record OY728147.1, on the reverse strand, counting down.
GGTTCCAAAGGGTCTTATTTCGAAGCTAAAGTGGGGATGGGTCGAAATCCTATCAACAAATAGAATTTAGACAAGTTTAGGATATCATTTTAACCTTATCAATTAGATTTAACTCTAAGTTAAATAATTTAACATTTACCGTGTCTTTTTGTTTTCTTTCACTATATGGTTAATACACTTACTATAACATGCCAAAAGAACCCCAACTTGTTTATTATTAATATATATATCCTTATCTAAGTCATTTGGCCGAACCTTAGATTTTTAGGAATACAATAACAATTAATAATATAATATTTGATTTAAAAACTATTTTGTGTCAATTTTGACACTATTTGATATATGATTTTTGTGAAAGTCATAACAGAATTAAATGTTCGAACCAAGTTGATTAAATCAACATTAATATATCATAGTAACCTAGAAAAGTAGTGTAATTCATAAAAATTTTCAAATTACATTTATTTTGGTGTTTATAACATCAATTATGTCAATATTTCATTAATAAGATAATTACTGCATCATCGTTGTGTCATAAATAAATTAAATTATTTGATGTCTAAAAATTACAAATAAAATACCATCATGTAGGAAATCTTTTTAGCTTTCTAATGAATATTTATAGTCGAATTTATCGTATGTATAACCCCATATTAAAAATGATTTACTTATTAAACTTTGATTTTAACTATTTTAACCCTTCTTTAAATAAATTAATAATAAAAGTCCTAATCTAATCCAAGTGGGCCTAAATGGTCATATTTTATTCCTAAGTTTGTTTTTGGTCGAATTCCACTTGTCCAATAGAATTAGGACATGTGTTAGGGTAATATTAATATCATATTTACCCTTAGTTACCCTATTTACTATTAACCGCGGTAAAAAACGTAAAAAGTTACTATTCACCAAAAAATTATTTTCATCTCATTGAACCACATTTTAGTCCTTGATATTAACCGTGTCTCTCGGATTTTCGAAATTCCATTCACAGAAGCGGTAATATTAAGTTTTATACAAAATTCAGTTTTTAACCTACCACTTAGTAGTTTCACTATTCATCAAAAATTGATGTTTTTCAGAACAATGCCAAAATTTCATCCTAAGCTATATTTCATATTCCGAATTCAAAAATAAAGTCTATTTTACCAAATTCATAACATAGAAATTGCATTAATTAAATTTATAATTAAATCCCGCTGTTAAAACAAATAGCGTGTTTTTAAGAAACAATATCTATCAAAAGATTGACATTTGATTACGTCTGGTTTAAATGTGAAATTACATCCAATGACCAACATTGTATTAAATTGTAAAAATATATTCTAAATATACTTTAAAACCACTCAAATTAATAATTTATCACTATTAATTATTTCGATTAAAAAAGTTGTTTTTTAATTATAAATTAGTAATTTTCACTATTCATCAGAATATGAAAGTTATCCGAAAAGTACCAAAATTTCACCTTAGGCTAAATTCGATACTCTGAATCCAAAAATGAAGTTCATTTTGAAAAATAAGATTTACAGAATTTTAAAAAGTGATTATTACTATTCATAACGGCTAGCTTTAATAATATCTTAATAGCATATCGTTGTTTAGCGAAACTTGGTGTTGCGTACAACACACGCTATCGTGGAAGGTCGCGATTGCGTGTAATTCAAGCCAAGTCAGAGATGTGTGTTGTGAAAGCTCTTTTTGGTGTAGCGTATAACACAAGACATTAATGAAATTAAAAAAAATATTTTTCATAAAATCTCGGGCTGTTACATTCTACCCCCCTTAAAATGAATTTCGCCCTCGAAATTCGTCGGGGTTATAAATGGTTTACTATTCGAAAGTTTCTTTGATAGAAACCCACATTGTAAAAAGGAATACCAAAACTTGGCTTTAAAAAATAAAGTATGAAATGTAACGATTACCCAAATAAACTAATCACTGGGTTTCCACATAGGTGAAAATATGGATATGGAAGAGAAATCTAACCATCATGTTCTGATGGAGAGTGGTAGAGAACATGACTATGAAATAACCAACAATCACAAAGCCATAGATTTGTAACGATCTAAGGTACCATCTGATTTATCAGATATAAGAGCACTAGGACAACATTTTTGGTTTTCAAGATCATTTCCCTAAAGTTGAAAATTTGAATTAGAATAAATACTTACTTTATTTTGGTACAATCTCACTGTTGTTCGTGCCTTGAACAATTTCCACTTCATCTCTTAAATAAATGAAGTTGAATTTGTTATTCATGAAGTGTTAGCAGATCATGTGATAGAATGACGGGTCATTCCATCTGTCTCAAACAAAAGGTTAGCAAAAGTTATTAAATATACATAAGTCATTCTATAGTGAGATTAATCATATATGGTTCCTAAAATGGACTTATAATTCATATATCATACTGCTTAATATAATAAAACTAGTTTCTACTAAACAGGGACTTCCTGTAGGTCAGTGGTAGGCGATAAAGGCTATTCGCACTTCGGTTGTGGGTTCGATTCCTACAGCCTTGTCCGAAGCGATGGGCTGTCGCCCGTCCTGTAGGTTGTCTTTTTTTCTAAAACTACATTACTATAACATCCCATCAATAATATCGAAAAAAAACTTCTATCCTTAAACAATAATCACTTATGTCCAACATAATCCAGTCTAATCTTTAGGCTTATAATACTGCAGTCCACTCTCATAATATAGTGACAACGATTACCAGAGATTTAATACTGTCGTTGATCCCCACATATCATAAGATATGTCTTGTTGGTCACATTCCAAACATTCAAAGTCCTTAATCGTGTATTCTCTTGAATACCTTAGTGAAAACATGAGTGCAGTTAAAAGTTAACACTTTCCACATACCAAAATCCTCAAAATTATTTATACTCAAACCATGATATCACTTAGTCCTTATATCAATCATGAGCTCATGAATACTGTTAAACATTTCATTTTCTCGTTTTCCCTTCATTATGCGCATAATATCTCAATCAATTTGAATACCACATTAGACCAATACATAAATATTCCAATATTCCAAGATACAACATTATTTTGGAATCCCATTACATAAACACTTAATCATTCCACCACATCGTTGTCATATTTAACATTTCCAATAGTGATCGCATGTGACTTCCCTTTGTCCTTTGCCTTCAGTGGTTGCTCATGTTGATCATCACTAACCCTTGGATTAGGGCATTTATTAGCATAATGCCCCATTTCCTTGCACTTGAAGCATTGCAGTGTTGGTGGTGCGTTCTCTGCAGTGTTTTCTTTATTCACATCATTAGAAAACCTTTTTCCATTACTTCGACACTCAGCTGCTCGATGACCTTCTTTTCCACACTTAAAACATTTTCTAGTCCCTTTAAGACAATCTCCACCATGCTTCTTTCCACACTTTGTGCATAAGGAAACATTCATCTTCTTTTCACAATTATTCTGAGATTTCTCCTTGAACTCCATCTTTCGTTTCTTGTCAAAACCATGAGATGGATATGTAACACCAACTTCCATTTCTACCTTGATAGCACAACGCACAATTTCTTCATAGCTACTGAAGTCTCTTATAGCTAATGCCCTTCTAAGACTTGGTTTTAAGCCACTGAAAAATCGATCAACTTTACTTTCAGGTTGGATGATAATACCAGAAGCGTACCTTGCAAGTCTTGTAAAATTCGCTTCATAGGTACCAACAAATTCATCATCCCTTTGCTTCAGTTCAAGAAACTCTTTCTCCATCTTTGTTCGGAGAATACGAGGGAAGTACTTATTGAAAAATAAGTTCTTGAACTCGTCCCATTCCATAGACTCAATTTCATCCCTTTGCCTCGTATTCTTAATAAGATTCCACCATTGATCAGCATCTCCTTCCAAATGATACACTGCTAGGATGTCTTTATCATGTTCAGAACATTAAAGAACTGAAAATATCTTTTTAGTAGTACTAATCCATTGTTCAGCAACTAATGGATCAGTAGACCCACTGAAAGAAGGTGGACGCTGCCTCATGAAGGATTCAACAGAATGTTGCTCCTTTCTTTGCTCGTTTGGAAGTCCTTCATGATTCATAGCTTGAGAAAGTTGTGTGAGCATGGCTACAAGATTTTGCATTCCAGCTCCCATATCGTTTGGTTGCTCAGGGGGACAATCATTGCATTGCCCATCGCATTCCGCATTAACACAGTTCCTTTGGGTTCCAGCCATTGACTAAAACCAAGAAGAATAGTGTGAGCAACACTAATTATAATAGGAAACCACATAATTCAAGAATAAAATTTTCATGCTTATGGTCTTATCCTAGGTTATTCATGGCCATTTCTAAGATTGTGTTCTATGCTTAGACTTATCCTTAGGGTTCTTACTAAGGCTTTCACATCCTAGTTTCAAAAGGTTGACTATAACCTTTCCTCTGATACCAACTGTAACGACCCGTATCTTGACGTACATGGACATTACACTACATTTGCGGAATACTTAGTACATAACAAAAACACACACTAAAGGATCTTAATAGTTTAGTGTCTTTGGAAACTTGGAACGTAATCTTCTAATCGTGGTGAAAGTTCTTCAATATATCCCATAAAGGTCATCCCTTTTTTTTACCTAAAACCTTTCTTTATATCCTGGGGAAAAGAAAACATAAAAGGGTGAGCTCAAATGCTCAGTAAGGGTAAACAAAAGAAATATCAATCACATCATATACATAAGAACATAGCTTTTGGAAATCTTAACCTGCAAAAGAGCTCATAATATCATAACATGGGATAAATCATAGAAGTGAAAATGAGATCCCCATAATCATAACATAAAACTTGAATCTTTGTGGCATGCACACATAATCATGGAAAATCATTTCTTGTTAGTCATGACTCATTGCCAAGACTATCTTAGTGGACAAAGTCCCTTTCTGAACCGAGTTCACTCCTCGTTTCAGTCCTGTATCACTGAACCGAAATAACCTTCCATTCCAGCCATGTCTATCTCATGAGATATAAAATCATTACCCAATGCATTGGAGGGAGATATAGGTCCCACCCATCTTATAATGAATCCTTTCTTATGTGTGCCACATAATCATAAAACATACATCATCGCATAACACATATAACAAAAATGGGATTCTTGAATCATCATGACATCATAAATCAATTCATATATGATAAAGGAATTCATAAACATAATTCCATCACAACATATTCAAACCAATGTAAAAATATGGATAGAAACATAACCCTTTATTATCTTAGATGGAAAATAATTTTGATAAAACACTTGAATTGAATTCTTGAGGAAAATATCCTTTCTTCTTCAAAAACATTTTTCCTTTCATAACATGTCATACAACTTTAAAATAAAAGAAGTTGATTAAAAATAAACTTGAAAACTTGTAAAGGAAGCTTCTTTGAAGTAATGTTTTAAAAATCCATTCATGCCGTATAAGTTTAAAAAAAACATTCTTCGTACTTATGTCGGAAAAGTCAAAAAGTACCTCGTACGGAAAAACGACAAAAGATTCCTTTCATATTCTTTACTAAAAACTCACCTAAGGGTAAAATTGGATTTAAACTATTTCAAGTGGATGGAAACAATATTAAATATTGAGGGAACATGGATGTGTATGATAAAATACACCCTAGTAAATACTTACGAATAAACAATCTCGGATAAAAATGAGATTGTGATATTTCCCTTACCTTATGTTCGACTTGCTTTGTAAGTGTCCGAACCTCCTGTATAATGATTTAAATCATGTTATTGACTTATTCCGAAATCATATTCATTGTTATGATATCATATATGGTTCAATTATGACATTATATTACCCGTTCTTTTGTAAATTCCATGTTAAAGAAGCGTTTTGGGTAAAATCGTTTCTTTTATCGTAGGTATTTTGACTTGTTGTTATTGACATTATTATTACTTATATCATGATTTACTTACTTACAGAATATAAAATATGATTTATATATCATATATATTCAGTATATATATATATATATAATATATAGATAAATAAAATAAAAAACACCGTTCATGGAGACGGTAGTCCGTACGTACGCATGAACGCTGTTTTTCTTTCCTTATTGTCTTGAAATGGAAGTAAGTAGATGACATACATATGTATATATATACATAAATCCAGTACCTTTATAATGTCATATATTTCATTATTATTTCTTATATATACATTATAATCATTCTTAAATGGTTAACATGGAGAATGAATCTCATCGCGTCGTGGAGACGGTAGTCCGTACGTACGCACGAGCGATGATATCATTTCTATAAATATTGAATTGAATTGGAGTGGATTATACAATATATCAGAATCAATATGATGTTGTAATAACTATGTATAGTTATTCTTTACACCATTATACCCATCCATGTAAGGTGGCGGTGGAAAATAGATTACACCACGGCGTGGAGACGGTATTCCGTACGTACGCACGCGCGGTGATTTCTTTTTCCGTAGGATGGATAGATGGTGAAATAGGGTTGTTTCATACTTATAATAACATATCAGTATATGAGTGATACTGATGTTATTACTTCATAATGAAACAACCTAAGAAGAAGAAGTGGAAGAAGAAATAAAGATGAAAGAATTGGTATCGGTAATTACCTCTTCTTTGAAGTGCCTCTTTGAGACCTCCTCTTAGGGCACTAAAATTGGTCTTTGAGGAAGACCAGAACCTCTAGGATGTTTCTAGGGAAGTGGAGATGATAAATTGGCAGGGGTTGGCCGAGCTTGAGTGCTCAAATTGGTGTGAGGAGGAGGGGGAGGAGGTGTCCTTTTATAGGGGAGGAGAGGGGCACCTTAGGAATATCTCAAAATATTTTTTTATATTAAAGTCAAAATTGGTTTATAATGGTTCCAAAGGGTCTTATTTCGAAGATAAAGTGGGGATGAGTCGAAATCCTATCAACAAATAGAATTTAGACAAGTTTAGGATATCATTTTAACCTTATCAATTAGATTTAACTCTAAGTTAAATAATTTAACATTTACCGTGTCTTTTTGTTTTCTTTCACTATATGGTTAATACACTTACTATAACATGCCAAACGAACCCCAAATTGTTTATTATTAATATATATATCCTTATCTAAGTCATTTGGCCGAACCTTAGATTTTTAGGAATACAATACCAATTAATAATATAATATTTGATTTAAAAACTATTTTGTGTCAATTTTGACACTATTTGATATATGATTTTTGTGAAAGTCATAACAGAATTAAATGTTCGAACCAAGTTGATTAAATCAACATTAATATATCATAGTAACCTAGAAAAGTAGTGTAATTCATAAAAATTTTCAAATTACATTTATTTTGGTGTTTATAACATCAATTATGTCAATATTTCATTAATAAGATAATTACTGCATCATCGTTGTGTCATAAATAAGTTAAATTATTTGATGTCTAAAAATTACAAATAAAATACCATCATGTAGGAAATCTTTTTAGCTTTCTAATGAATATTTATAGTCGAATTTATCGTATGTATAACCCCATATTAAAAATGATTTACTTATTAAACTTTGATTTTAACTATTTTAACCCTTCTTTAAATAAATTAATAATAAAAGTCCTAATCTAATCCAAGTGGGCCTAAATGGTCATATTTTATTCCTAAGTTTGTTTTTGGTCGAATTCCACTTGTCCAATAGAATTAGGACATGTTTTAGGGTAATATTAATATCATATTTACCCTTAGTTACCCTATTTACTATTAACCGCGGTAAAAAACGTAAAAAGTTACTATTCACCAAAAAATTATTTTCATCTCATTGAACCACATTTTAGTCCTTGATATTAACCGTGTCTCTCGGATTTTCGAAATTCCATTCACAGAAGCGGTAAAATTAAGTTTTATACAAAATTCAGTTTTTAACCTACCACTTAGTAGTTTCACTATTCATCAAAAATTGATGTTTTTCAGAACAATGCCAAAATTTCATCCTAAGCTATATTTCATATTCCGAATTCAAAAATGAAGTCTATTTTACCAAATTCATAACATAGAAATTGCATTAATTAAATTTATAATTAAATCCCGCTGTTAAAACAAATAGCGTGTTTTTAAGAAACAATATCTATCAAAAGATTGACATTTGATTACGTCTGGTTTAAATGTGAAATTACATCCAATGACCAACATTGTATTAAATTGTAAAAATATATTCTAAATATACTTTAAAACCACTCAAATTAATAATTTATCACTATTAATTATTTCGATTAAAAAAGTTGTTTTTTAATTATAAATTAGTAATTTTCACTATTCATCAGAATATGAAAGTTATCCGAAAAGTACCAAAATTTCACCTTAGGCTAAATTCGATACTCCGAATCCAAAAATGAAGTTCATTTTGAAAAATAAGATTTACAGAATTTTAAAAAGTGATTATTACTATTCATAACGGCTAGCTTTAATAATATCTTAATAGCATATCGTTGTTTAGCGAAACTTGGTGTTGCGTACAACACACGCTATCGTGGAAGGTCGCGATTGCGTGTAATTCAAGCCAAGTCAGAGATGTGTGTTGTGAAAGCTCTTTTTGGTGTAGCGTATAACACAAGACATTAATGAAATTAAAAAGAATATTTTTCATAAAATCTCGGGCTGTTACATTATTAATATTGTCTATATAAATTGAAACTACACTAAATAAAAAAATTATTTATACTTTATTCCAAGGTAATCATTCAATACAAGCAACACCGACTTGGATTGGGTTACACACAACACTGAATTTCTCTGAAACAACAACATATTATTATATTTATTTAAATGGGATAGTTATAAAATGGTTGTTAAATATTTTAATATGATTAGAAATAGATAATTTTTAAATATTATTTATGATGTTTTTATATCGATAAATCATATTTATTATAAGATGTACAATATTTAGTAAAGACTAAATATTTTTAAAAACATTATTTTCTAAAAATAACTACTTGTTATGTACTTCTTTGAATACTAATAAAAATAAAATTTTGACTCATTTATTAATTGAATTTTATAATATAAACTAAAATTTTTAATTGATAATGTCAATATTTTATTTGGGATAATGTTTTGGGAATTTTCATAGAAACATCATTTTTGAATGAATAGTGAAAACACTGAATTTTAATCCAAAAGTACTTTTCTATATAAAATATTTATATATGAAAATTATTTTAAATTTGATATTTGTGTCAAAATAGATCAATTATATATCTATTAATACAATTTAGTTCATTATAATAATTTTCATATTGAATTTATTTATAAAATAATAATCATCTTTTGAATATTCTCACTTTAAAAACGTGGTTTCTCATCATATAAGTGGGATTTGCTGTAATATGATTTTTTATGATTCAGTGAATTGAATTTAGAAAAATGGACATAAATGTTTATTATAAGTATAAAATTTGGAGTCTAATAAGATAAAATTATTTTTTTATCAAAAATATTATTGATAGTGATTAAGAATAATTACAGGGATTAAGTTAAAATTAATCATCACATGGGAAAAACCTTAAAATTAAGGGCCAAAATGACCTAGAATCATTACACACACAAATTATGTTGCAATATTTCTGCCAAATTACATACATTATTTAGTTTTGTTTATATTTTGATGATTTATTTAGTAATATCATGGGTAAACCTTACATGTTTTCAAAAAAATAAAACCATATCCCCTATATCCCATAGAAAATGCCTCTCCTATCCCCCTTGTCACACCTACCAATCCAATTAATTTCAAAATATATCTGGCCAATTTAATTCCAAAAATATATATCATTCTCTATGAAGCCTACATTTTTAATGAAATCCCACTAAAAAATCCCTTTGGTGCAATCCAAAAGGATTTTACCAACGAAGAGGTAACATCATTCTTTAAGCTTATTTCCATTATTTTTGTTCTCTAATACCTAAATTCATCTTATTTCTTGGTCATCTAATAAAAAATTTATATTAAATATACTGTTATGTTGTTATTATAAGGTCTATACCTTTAAATACACACACCTCAATTTAATGGGTAATGAACAAAATATTCTTGTGTACGGTAAACTGCCGCCTCACAAAATAATGTGGTTAGCTTTACATTTACCACCTCTCTTGGTTGGGAATTATAGTTTAAACTAGTATTATATATAATATAAATTTTATCTATAATGTATTTATAATTTTTTCTTTATTATATAAATCTTACCTTCTTGTATTCCATTTATTTTAAATACGATAACTTCATTTGTGGACATGTAGACTACCATCTACTCAAAGCGATGTGATTCATTTACACTTTACATTGAATTTAATATAGATGAGTTTAGATAATTTATATGAAAAATATGAAATAATTATTCTAATGTAATGATATTATATATCTACACAGGTTTTTTGAACATATGAACCGAAATTTAATACTTTTGGTAAGGGAATTCCATCTCATTTTTTATATATGTGATATACATGTCTTATTCAACCCTATTTTATTTTTTGTTGGTTATATTATTCCCATTGATTAATTATATTATTATTATAATTAAATTTATGTGTATTAACATATCCATTTGATGAAATTTCATTCATGAGGTTTATGTTTCAAATGATACGAAATCCGTAAATTAATTTTGTCTCTACGTGCCTAATCTAAGAATAATGTTGTGTTATGAACATAATTTTTTATATAATTTGTATATACTACAATTTAAGTGTTATATCATTAATAACTTTATTTTAACTATATTTCATTCTTTATTTAATATTTTTATTTCCAATTCATTAAAATTCAATGTTACCAAAGCTGATAGGTTTATAGCTACAATCTCATCGATATAGAGATTATTTGTGATTAGATTGTAATTTTTGTAATTTTATGATCCCTATATCATGAAATATAATTACATTTTCATACCCATTTGTTATTCATTTTTTATATTCATAATGATACCATTTTCCCACTCTTTTGTTCTTATGATAATTCATAAAACAAATTATGAAAATTCAACTTTAGTTTTCCCTTCGGTAAAAAATATGTGATATTTAAAAATTGTATTTTCAATTATTGTTTTAAAAAAGTTTTTACTATATTCCTATTATGTTTAATGGTAAATTTTTTACATGTATTACATTTATAGAAAATAGTTTTTAATAGTATATACTTGTTGCTTTTTATCAAGGAACTTTTCTAAATTTTATGGTGAATAAAAGAATGTTTTTCATGGAGGACTTACCCACTATCAAGACATTAATTTTATTGATGATTAAATTCAATGTTTAAAATAATATTTATAAATAAATTTTTTTACGAATATTCTTGAAAATTAATTTAATTAAAAGTGGTTTTTATGGAAAATTTCTTTAAAAAATATTTCACAATTACATTTTTTAAAATGTTTTCAAGATTAGTTATTATGTTTTCAAGGAAAATGGATTTAAAAATGTTTTACATGATATTTTATAAGGTTTCATGGAAAATATTTTTCAAAATGTTTTGAAAATTCTTTTTTATTTTTTAAGTAAATTTTTTTCCAAATGATATCAGGTTTTTCTATAAGTTTTCAAACTATTATCAATAGAAATGTTTTTTAAAATGAAATATGGTTTAATTTTTTTTTCAATGCATTAAATATATTTTCATTAGGAAATGTTTTAAATAAAATTATAATGATTTATTTTTATGAATAGTGTTTTTGAAATGGTTTTACAAAACTAGAATTTTCAAAAAAGCATATTTTCCATAAGAAATGTTCAATGTTATCATTAAATATATATCATTATCTAAGATGACATAAATTGATATAGATTATTCATTATAGGGTATATTATCCAAGAATATCATTCATATTATTTATTTAATGGTGTATGTATTTAGGGAATGATGTTTAGGAAACCCGTTTCCCTATAATGGTTTATATTTTCTTTATACCTACTTCTTTTCATGGGATATGATTTTTGAAATGATAATGGGGCCTATATATTTTATTTAGGTAATGCTATGATTAAATTTTTATTATGGACATGTAATTCCATTGGTTATGATATGATGTTTATAAAACAAATCTTTTTTTCTGGCACATGATCTGATGCATGTTTTATTATTTTGTCGAACATGTATACATTATTTTATTATATGATTAGTGATAAATATACCTCCATCTAATGCATTGGGTAGAAATATATATCTCATTAGATAATGGTTGGAATCATGAAGATAGAATTAATTCACATTGGTGCGATGGGTAAAAATGATCCCTAAAAGGATCAAACTATGACGGGGGATAATGGTGTGTCCCACCCAGTATGTTCAGTAAATAAAAAGATGGTATAAGTGGTATATTTATGCTCTAGGTTTATATATGAAAACCCATTCCACTATGAAAATAAGAGGAAACCTATTCCCTTCTAAAGAATATATTGCATCAACTGATGGTGTTGTGTCTTGACCAGTAGGTGCAGTACCCATGAAGTTCCCTGATATGTTATAACAAAGCATTTGACACATAAGGAATGATATTACATTTTTTTATGCCACAGGTGTATATCTTATTCATAAGTTATGAACTCACAGATTATTCTTTTGTAGCCTCATTTTTATTATCTTATGTACTTCTAATCATTATACCATGATTCGAGTTTATGATCTTTGATATGTAGGGTATGATCTTATAATGTTATGATCAGGTCATCATACCCTTATTCTCAGGTTCATGATACATATTTTACCTTTTTCCCATATTTAGAATATAATATCACCCCTTTTATTATTTCCTCCCCATTATATAAAGATATATTTTGTGATTGATTTGACTAGGACGGGTTCTCATCATAGAGAACCTAACATGATATAATGTAACTGACACATGTACCAATGCTTATGTTTCAATCATTCCAATGAAACTAATCTAATATTGTCTTTTTTTTATGTTTATTGAAATGTTTTATGCTTTTATCATAGATAATGTAATGTTTATGTACTTTAAAACATGTTTGTTATAATAAAGTGCTCATTACACATCTATTCTTCCTCACGATCCAACAATGGTAAACGTTATGGATGGTGTTGTGGAGGAACCATTAAAATATTATAAATATAAACCATAAGAATATGTGCACACACACCAAAAAATATATATATATATATATATCAATAATGGTTAGATGATAAAAGACGTATAGTCAATGAATCAATCATACATGATGCATATACCATTGATCTATACAACTAGTGTATTGTCTAGTTGAGTCGACCAGAAGGTAGACAAGGTCATAGTGATTGGATAAATTTAAACCCATACTGAAACTAGGTCCCCTATCATGAGTGGCGCATTTGACACACATTGAAAATATTTACCTCAAACCCAAATAAATTATTATAATAGGAATACTCACAAAACATTTTGAATGATTGAACCACAATTGATAGAAAACTGCCATAACCCAACCCAATGGGGATCAACCCATAACTACCCAAAGATAACCTCCATTGGCTAGAGGATGGGGATAAGCACAGAAAGGAATATATAAGATTTTGAGTCCTTTAAATAGATTTCATTTATTTATGCACCTAACCATCAAAATTAAGATGTGAATAATAATAATAACAACAAAAAATTATTTATGTAGATTATAAACCAAGTATGAAAGAACTCTATGGTGTAAAAGAGTATGATAGTTAAAATTGAATTTAAATAGGAAAAATACTAAACCAACCAAAAAAAATCCCCAACATAAGAAAACTAGGAATTAAAATTCCTGAGTATGACAATTTTCAGATTTCCAAGCTCTAACCACCATACATGGTCCATTTCATAGAGTATCTACAATATCTTCTTTAGTCATCACTGGTCTTTCTATCGTCTGTAGAAGACATGAAATATATAGGAACATACCATACAAGTGTTTCTATATACATACCCCGTAGGACACCCAGTAATATAAATATATAGTATTAAGGGATTCCATATGAATATATAGAAATAATACATCACCCAATGCAGGATAGATTTAAAAATCTTACAACATAGATACAGATATATTTATATTTTCAAGACGAATTATCCTGAAGGAGAGAGAAGGGACCCCCATCTCATAGCCCATATGATGACCCAGACTGTCAGGGTCCATTCTTTGCCAAAAAAAAAACGGATCCTAAAGGGGTAGCGTCTCGGTAAGACCGATCGGCGCGACCGATTGGTGAGACCGATCAGCACGACTGATCCGTAAGACCGATATGCGCGACCAATGGTTGAGACCGATCGACATGACCGATCGGTGAGACCAACAGATCGGGATGACCGATCGGTGTCACCCAGCCTTGTCGGGGTTTTTCCAGTGACGTGTGAAAATTGGGTTTTAAACCTTATTTTGACATCTTTAAGCTTGTTTTAATGCCTGGTAATGCCCATAAATGTTTTATTTAAAATATTTAATGAATTAACCTGGTATGTGCGTAGGTTTAAACAACCCAACCATTTAATAACGTGTGGGGCCGCATGGTCTACCCATGACCCCTGCTCCTTACGCGGTTCCACGTTGTTATCTCAATCGTCCCCGAACTTTATAAAATAAAAGGTTTCTCCCTAGGTTTCTTTTCTCTATCACCATGTGGTGGGAGTAACCTTCGTTTAGATGAGAATATTTTCATTCAGAAGAGCCACATCGTTATACGTGACGTTCCACACCCGGCCTTAGCATCGATCATTGATCAACAAGTAGGGAATTTCTCCTTTGTCTCTCCCTTTTTGTGTATCATGCGGGGTGGGCATGCTTCTAAAACTATAGAATTTGATTAACCAAACATTAATGAAAATAATGAACGGACTCTAAGGAATGAAGGGGAAGCTGTGATCAATAATACTAATTTATTTTATGATCTACTTTTCTGAATTTTGTGGGCTTACGCCTACTTAAAATGATGGTCGTTGGTGGTCTTTTCTCTGTGCACTAATGAACCCTTACCTCTGGTGATGTTTAAATGAATTGTATTAGTGAAACCTTGTTGTGTAACGGAATTTTGGTTAATTATGCATATCCGACTAAATAAATTGAGGCACCAAGACCAATCCCTTTTGTGATAACCCCGGTTAAAGAACATGGTAATTTCAATCATGGGGTTTGTTAAATCTTATATATCTGAAAATACCGGCATGGGCCTGCTTTGTGTTGGTGGTGGTGGTTTGGTTGTTTTTCCTTTCACGGGCCATTTGCTAGGTGATGTGGGTGGGTATGGGATACCCTGTTATTATACTCTCGGTGGTTGTGAAATTGAGGATGGGATCCTCTAGTATATCACGAATTGGGGTGAAATCCTCTGTTGATGAGAAACCTTCTTGGTTCCTGGATATTGGACATGGGGCTGCATCTTGGGGTTTTCATTGGTTGTGGTGGCTTTACAAGAGAAATGGGTGTGGGTGTTATGGTTCATGATTGACTGTTTTTTTTCCCTTGACTTATGCTTATGATTACTAGTTTCCCATATAGGTGCAAAAATGTATTTAAGCATTATTACTCAACATATAAACAATGATGGGACAAATGGGTTTTGGATTGATGTGAGTTGTGACTTGGATGTAGCATTGTTTGTGTTCTTTAGGAGGGCTGAAGAAAAACCAAAACATTGGGTGAGTGCCTGTTACCTATACATATACTTGTAGTTTTATGTTTCTTATTCACTCCCCACCCATGTTGAGCACTTAGTGCCGAACACCACAATTTCATGGGGGAGTGTGTTTTTCCCAACACTACTATCAGTGGCTGGTTGTTAGCTCTTTTTCTGCTCCCTTTCCCGGATAGCCCAAGTATCTTCGAATAGGTTTTGATGGCCTGAAGTCCATTATTAGCCCAAGAACATTCGGGTGGGGTAGTGTGGGGGTTACAACCTAGGTGTGTGTGGGCAGGTGGTTTTCCTAAGTATCTTCGAGATGCGGGCCAGGTGTCTTCGTGTGTGGCAGTGGATCTTCTAGCCCAGGTGTCTTCGGGCGTGGTGGTGGTTGTTCTGGACTAGGTGTTTGTAGGCATGGTTACGTGTGGCAGTTTTTGCCCAGGTGTTAGCGAGCGGGATTTGGCAGTGGGACTGCGTGAGGTTGTGGCCCAGGTGTGTGTAGGCAGGGTGTGGCAGTGGGACTGTAGTGAGAATGGAGGGATTGGTCCGATGCGTAGGATGTCTTCAATAACCAGTGGGAAAGTGGCGCGGGGTAGCCAAACATCGATGTGCTATTAATATACATTACTTGAATTTCATTATTTGGGGAGTGTACCTTGGTGAGGCTTGGATGGATAGTTTACCTTGTTAGGTGCTTGGTATATTCTTTTCTCACGGGACTTTAGTACGTTCTCCCACTTGTGCATGAGATTCTTTGGTTTTTTCAACTGAGTATACTTGTATTCTCACCCCATGTATATAAAACTGCTTTCAGGATTCTTGGAGGACTTTGTGGATCGTGCGGGACCATACTAGCTCGGACGTTTGGGGGAGTTTCAGTTGCTGTTTTTCTTTATTTGGTACTTTACCCTTGTAGTCACTTTGTACCTTGTGGATTTAGCTTTTGTAACATGCATTAGGAATGGTTCTTGGCTATACTTTTACTTTCCACTTTCGGTGTTGTTGGGATTTACCATCTTATTTCTTTATCCTATTAAAAGAAATAGGGTAACTCCTTCCATTTATTGTGTGATTCTATACCCTTGGTGCTAGTCGCCACTCCGGGGCCTATTGAAGGTGGGTATCGAGGGATATTATCTCTCCTTCAACATAATGAAGGAAGGGCCTAGAAATATTCTGACACTTCCCTCCTTTTTGTGAAGGCGGGTCGTGATAGAGTGGTATCAGAGGTGAGGTTGAGAGATTGGATGGAGTCTAGAGTTAGGCGCATTGAGTATTTCATGGGATGGTAAGGAAAAAGTGTTGGGTGACCTTGGTGCGTGAATTAGTCCAGGGAAGACCAGCTAGGATGTGGGATTTTAGGGCCCCTCATGATCCGATGCAATGACTCTAGACCTACCAAACAACCAAGTAAGGCCACACTTATTGCAGGTTATAGAGACCCTAGAAAAGGTACATGCATCATAATGACTTGTCTTCTCGTATTTATGTGGTGTTTTGGGAAACTGAAATAAATAATAAGTTTAAGAAATTTTAATAACAATATTCTGAACTACTTGGGCTTAGGAATTCCTTGTTTACCTTGCAGCTATGAAACCGAGGAGATGACCATGTGTGGTGCGGGCGATCGAGGCCCCAGAGAATACCTTGGCCGATCGGCAGAGAGCTGACCGAGAGGAGGAGGAGGACTAGTGGCAGAAGAAAATTCGGGCCTTCTAGCGACAGACCATTGAGAAGTATGAGGGCAGAACATCTGATATGAAGATGGAGGGTGGGATAAAGGGGATAGTGATACCCTTTGGCTTAATCTGGGATCCAACCGAGTACTAGGTTCCTCTGGCCGTAAGCCAGATGTGGGGAGAGGCGCGTCAGTGGTGGACGCTTTACCTGGGGGAGATGAGAGAGGCTGAGGTGGCAACAGCTGATTTCGAGAGAGAGTTCCACGCGGAATTCCTCTCATCGAAGATGAAGTTGGAAAAGAGTCAGGAGCTACACTCCCTCCAGTAAGGGAGTGTGTCAGTGAGGGAACTAGGAAGCAAGTTCAGGGACCTCCTACATTTTGCTCCAGACCTCTTTCCTGATGAGGTATCTCGGGCAAGATTTTTAGAGGAGGTGCTCCGACCCTCCCTCCAGTATGCTGTTACCCCCTTTACACTACCAACGTACTTGGAGGTCCAGAAGAAGGCCGAAGAGGTGGAGAGGATGCACACTCTAGGAGGTATGTCATGATAGGGGATCCAGTTGGGATCATCAAAGGGGAATGTCGTCAGCACCAGGCCTCCAACTTCAAGACCCTCCAGGTTCTGACAAGCAGGTAGCAGGTCGCAGCAGTTCCAGTTCCAGTCCCCTGGTCCTCTCCCTTTTCTTTCGGGCCCGGGACCGTGGTGCTTCATCTGTGGGAGCCATGGAAATCTCCTGAGTCAGTTCCCGGACTGGGTGATGTACGGTGGTGGCGGACAACCCCATCACCTGCCCTAAAAGGATCTTCCATCCAGGCCTTTCCAGCAGCAGCAGCAGGGGCAGCGAGCTCCCGCTCCTCTGAGGGCAGACGTAGGAGGAGGAGGATGACAATATGGATCTCTTCAGAGACCTCGACCAGGGAATGGTCGGGGAGGTGGCTAATATCCATGGGGCAGAGGAGCTGGGCGTGGACAGTTACACACCGCGGAGGCAGCAGTTCCAGCAGGGCCGAAGGTTATTCGATGTACGATCAGTTTGATTAGTACCCTTTCTTTTTCCTTGTTCGATTCCGGAGCTTCTCACTCCATTGCTGCACCCAGTCTAGCCCGTGCCTTGGGTCTAGATGCAGAGAGTCTTCTAGTGCCACTGGGGCTGAGTACACAAGCCGGAGGTCATACCGACTTGTTATTTGTTTGTCGAGGATGCAGACTGATGATAGGGCCACATCAGTCGGTTATGGATATTCTTCTACTAGAGATATGACCATACGATGTCCTCCTAGGCATCGACTGGATATTCCATGTGTGTGCTATCATCGAATACTTCCGAGGAAGGGTTTGTGTTCTCAGACTTGGTCGGCCGGCGTGTTACCTTCACCGGCGAGAGGAACAGTTAGAAGGGCAGCAGGCAAGAGGAACCCCTCCTTTCCTTGTTAGGTGAGCTGTCAGTAGAGTCAGTAGATGCTGAAATGGTGGAGGTGCCATATATTATCCGTGAGTTTATGGAAATATTTCCTTAGGAGGTGAAGAATCTACCCCCTCGACGGAATATGGTGTTTGGGATAGACTTGCAGCCTGGTGCTCCTCCGATTTCGATGGATCCTTACCGGATGGCAGCTTCAGAGTTACGGTAGTTACGGATTCAGATTGGCGATCTAATGAAGAAGTGTTATGTTCAACCAAGCGCATCACTGTGGGGTGATCTAGTCTTGTTCACAAAGAAGTTAGATTGTGGTCTCAGTTTGTGCAAAGACTACAGGAGGCTGAATTAGGTGACTATCAAGAATCACTATCCTCTTCTGAGGATAGATGATATTTTCGACCAGCTGAATAGGGTAGGGTGGTTCTCAAAGATTGACCTACGGTCTGGATATCACCAGTTGAGGTTAAAGGAGAGTGACATCCCGAAGACAGCCTTTAGGTACAGATATGGACACTCCGAGTTATTGGTCATGCCTTTCGGTGTTACGCACACCCCAGTTGTCTTCATGGGGCTTATGAACTCCATCTTCTAGGAGTACCTGGATCAGTTTGTAGTTGTGTTCATCAATGACATCATGGTCTATTCAAGGTCAGAAGAGGACCATGCAGAGCACCTGAGGATGGTTTAGGGGTCCTCTAACAGCACCATCTCTATGGTAAGTTGTCGAAATACAAGTTCTAGAAGAGAGAAATGCACTTCTTTGGGAACGTAGTGTCCGAGAAAGTGGTAGCAGTGGACCCATCAAAGTTTGAGGCCGTTGTTTCTTGGGAAGCACCCAAAAATGTGGCAGAGGTTTGCAGTTTCCTTGGGCCGGTAGGTTACTATCGGAGGTTCATACCCAACTTCTCCCGAGTTGCAGCCCCTTTGACGGCCTTAACCAAGAAGGATCCGGTATTTGTGTGGAGTGAGAAGTGCGAGGCAGCCTTCAGCTACCTGAAGGAGAAGTTGGTTAGTGCTCCAGTGATGAGGCTACCAGATGATGGGGTGGCGTATGATGTGTTCGATGATGCTTCAGGGCAAGGCCCCAGGTGTGTGTTGATGTAGCAGCAAGGAGTGATCTCTTATGGGTCTAGGAAGCTACGCCCTCATGAGCGTAATTATTCCACCCACGACCTGGATCATGCAACGGTCATTTTTGCGCTAAAGTTATGGCGACATTACCTCATTGGGGAATGCTTTTTGGTCATCACAGATCACAAAAGTCTGAGGTATATCTTCTCTTAGTGGGACCTAAACTTGCGGCAGCAGTGGTGGATGGAGTTCTTCTAGTATTACGACTTCGAGATCTCATACACTTTAGGGAAGGGGAATGTAGTGGCTGATTCCCTGAGCATGAGATAACAGAAGGATGTGGTCTGAGATTCGGCAGACACCTGGAAGACAATGGAGGAGTTGAATGCCTTACACCTAGATACGAGGATGGATAGCGGTAGAGATTTCCTGTATCAGATGGAAGTACAGTCATCTTTATTTCAGCAGGTGTAGGAATCTCAGTCGGGAAACCCAGAGTGCGAAGTGATGCGAGAACAAGTTGACCTGGGAAATGCTCCAGAAGGATGGACGTAGGATGGCCAAAAACGGATGCTTTTGCAGGGAAAGCTATTTTTCCAAAGGCGATGCGCAGAAAGGTTCTTAGTGAGTTCCAAAAATCACCCCTAGCAGTACACCATGGGGTGTCAAAGATGTACCAGGGACTGAAGAGACAGTTTTTGTGGCTCGGAGTAAAGCGAGATGTGGCAGAGTTTGTGGCCTAGTGCTTAGTGTTTCAGTAAGTGAAGGCTGAACACCGAGTTCCAGGAGGCCTACTGCAGTCTCTAGATGTTCCCGAGTGGAAGTGGGATGATGTCTCGATGGATTTTGTCACGCGACTACCCAAGGTCTAAGGGGGATGCGATGCCATCTGGGTAGTAGTGGAATGGTTGATGAAGTCGGCCCACTTCCTTGCGATTAAGGAGTCGAGTGTAGTAGACTCTCTAGCACGAAAGTATGTGGACGAGGTATTGCGGTTGCATGGAGTCCCGAGTTCCATAGTCTCGGATAGGGATGCACGTTTTACCCCGCGAGTCTGGTGAGGAATGCATAATAATTTTGGCACCTAGCTACGTCTTAGCACTGATTTCCATCCCCAGACAGATGGAAAGATATAGCGCACCATCCAGACCTTGGAGGATATGCTGCGGACATGTGTTTTGGACACAGGAGGATCATGGGTGTGACACTTGCCTCTGGTAGAATTCACATAGAACAATAGCTATCACTCTAACATAGGTATGGCCCCGTATGAAGCCCTGTACGGGAGGTCATTCCACTCACCTGTTTGTTGGACCAATGTCAGAGGGGCAGGCATCCTTGGCCCAGAGGTGGTGCAGAGCACAATAGAGAAGGTTCAGCTCATACGGGAAAGGATGAAGGTGGCCCAGGACCGACAGAAGTCGTATGCTGATACTAGGAGGAGGCCTTTCGAGTTTGAGGTTGGAGACCACATGTTCTTGAAGGTCTCCCCTTGGAATGGACAATGGACGTTCGGAAAAGGGAGTGAGCATTCTCCCGGGTTCATCGGACCCTTTGAAGTGTTGCGGCGGGTCGGTGAAGTGTCTTATAAGCTAGCGCTACCACTGCCGCTACTGAGAATACATGATTTATTCCATGTGTCCCAGCTTCGTCGTTATCTGCATGACCATTGAAACATCCTTGATTGGGGAGAGCTAGACATCGAGGATGACGTGATTTTGTGGAAATACCATTGATGATCGAGGATCATGAGGAGAAGGTGCTCCATGGGAGAACCATACCCTTAGTTTGTGCGTTATGGATACATGGTGTGCTTGAAGATAGTACGTTGGAGAGGGAAGCACAGATGTGTGCCCAGTACCCAGAGTTGTTTTGAGTTTTGTACTGTTCGGTTTATAGCTGTTGTGGTAGAACATTTTACATTTTTGGCTACAAAATACTGGTTTTCTTTCCTCTAAATGTGTGTGAAAAGTCCTAGCTATGGGGAGGGGAGGAACCAACCCCTAATCATGAAGCATGAAGGTGGATGCGATTAAACCCTTTCGGGCGAGTCAGTGCCGCCCAAAGAAGATAGTATCTTGACATGGGGAAAGAGACTCCCCAACCCACATGGATGGGTAATTTGACATGGTATGTTTCTTGATTCTTGATAGGGTGGTGTCCATAGTTAAACAATGAGGTTTACTCTTGAGAGGTATCCTTCGAGGTGATTGTTTATACCCGCTCTTTCCTTATGGGTTTTTTAAATTCTCGAGGGGGAGAATAGTTTGAGAGGTATCTGATGTGATGACCCAGACTCTGAGGGTCATTTCCTTTTCCAAAAAAATCAAGATCCTAAAGGGGTAGAGTCTCGGTAAGACCGATCGGCGCGACCGATCGGTGAGACAGATCGGCGAAACAGATCGGTGAGACCGACCGATCGACCGGTGAGACTGACCGGCCAATTGGTGAGATTGATCGGTGTCACCCAGCCTTGTCGGGGTTTTTCTAGTGACGTGCGCAAATTGGAATTTAAACCCTAATTTGACCTCTTTAATATTGTATTAAAGCCCGGTAACGCCCATTAATGTTTTAATTTAAATATTTAATTAATTAACCTCCTATGTGCGTAGGTTTAAACCGCCCAACGCTTTAATAACGTGTGGGGCCGCATGGTCAACCCACGACCCAGCTCCTTATGCAGTTCCACATTTTTATATCAGTCGTTCCTGGATTTTATATACTAAAAGGGTTCTCCCTAGGTTCCTTTTCTCGATCACCCTATGCTGGGAGTACCCTTCATTCGGACAAGAAGATTTTCGTTCGGATGAACTGCATCGCTATCCGTGAAGTTCTGCGCCCAGCCTTAGCATCGATCGTTGATCAACAAGTAGGGAATTTCTCTTTCGTCTCTCCCTCTTTGTGTATCATGTGGGGTGGGCATGATTTTGATTTTGAAGAATTTGATTAACCAAACCATAATGAAGATAATGAACAGACTCTAAGGAATGAAGGGGGGCTATGATTGATGATGCTTCTTTCTTTTATGATATTCTTTTATGAATTGTGCGGGCATACACCTATTGAAAATCATGGACATTGGTGGTATTTTCTCTGTGTAGTAATGAACCCTTACCTCTGGTGTTGTTTAAATGGATTGTATTTGTAAAACCTTGCTGGGTAAAGGAATTTTGGTTAATTATGCATATCCAGATAAATAAATTGAGGCACCAGGATCAATCTCTTTTGTGATAACCCTAGTTAAAACATAAGTTAATTTAAATAATGGAGTGTGTTAAATCTTATAAATCTGAAAATACCAGCATGTGCCTGCTTTGTGTTGGTGGTGGTGGTTTAGTTGTTTTTCCATTCACGGGCCGTTTGCTGGGTGATGTGGGTAGGGATGGGATCCCCTATTATTATACTCTCGGTGGTTTTGAAATTGAGGATTGGATCCTCTGTTATATCACGAATTGGGTTGAAATCCTCTATTGTTGAGAAACCTTCTTGGCTCCTGGATATTAGACAAGGGGCTGCATCTTGGGGTTTTCATTGGTTGTGGTGGCTTTACAAGTGATCCGGGTGTGGGTGTTATGGTTGATGCTTGACTGTTTTCTTTCCCTTGACTTGTGCTTATGATTACTAGTTCCCCAAGTTGGTGCAGAAACATATTTAAGCATTATAACTAAACATATAAACTAGGATGGGACAAATGGGTTTTTTTACGTGAGTTGTGACTTGGACGTAGCACTATTTGTGTTCTTTAGGCAAGATGAAGAAAAACCTAAACTTTGGGTGAGTGCTTGTTACCTATATATATACTTTTAGTTTTTTGTTTCTTATTCGCGCCCCACCCATGTTGAGAACATAGTGTCGAACACCCCCATTTCATGGGAGATGGTGTTTTTTCCAACACTACTATCAGTGGATGGTTATTAGCTCCTTTTCGGATCCCTTTATCGGATATCCCAAGTATCTTCGGGCCGGCTGTGATGGCCTGAAGTCCATTATTAGTGCAAGAAACTTCAGGCGGGGTAGTGTGGTGGTTACAGCCCAGCTATGTCTGGGCAGGTGGTTTTCCCAAGTATCTTCGGGATGAGGCCCAGGTGTCTTCGGGGCGTGGCAGTGGATCTTCTATCCCAGGTGTCTTCGGGCATGGTGGTGGTTGTTCTGGACTAGGTGTTTACAGGAATGGTTATGTGTGACAATTGTGGCCCAAGTGTTTTCGGGCAGGATTTTGCAGTGGGACTGCGTGTGGTTGTGGCCCAGGTGTGTGTGGGTGAGGTGTGGTAGTGGGACTGTAGTGAGAATGGCGGGATTGGTCCGATGCCTAGGATGTCTTCATTAACTAGTGGGAAAGTGGCACGGGGTACCCAAATATCGATGTGCTATTACTATACATTATTTGACTTGTGTTATTTGGGGAGTGTACCTTGATGAGGCTTGGGTGGATAGTTTACCTTGTTAGGTGCTTGGTTTATTCATTTCTCATGGGACTTTAGTACATTCCCCCACTTTTGCATGAGAGTCTTTGGTTTTTCCTACTGGTTATACTTGTATGCTCACCCCACGTATATAAAACTGCTTTCAGGTTTCCAGCAGGACTTCGGGGATCGCGCAGGACCATACTAGCTCAGACCTTTGGGGCAGTTGTTGATTCTGTTTTTCTTTCATTGGTACTTTACCCTTGTAGTCACTTTGAACCTTGTAGATTTTACTTTTGTAACATGAATTGGGAATGGTTCTTGGCATTACATTTACTTTCCACTTTCAGTGTTTTTGGGATTTACATTCTTATCTCCCAATCCTATTAAAAGAAAAAGGGAAATGACATCCATTTAGTGTGTGATTCTATACCCTTGGTGCTAGTCGCCACTCCGGGACCTATTGAAGGCGGGCCTCGGGGGTCGTTATCAGTCATTCAACATAAAGAAGTAAGGGCCTAGAAATCTGCTGACCCTTTCCTCCTTTTGGTGAAGGTGGGTCATGACAGGCCATCCCAGGAATATAGTCCCCATTAGTTATAGAAGTCCATGAATAATGTTCGGTATCTCATGTGTGTACCCAAAAAAACATCCAAGCCATATCACAACATTCCAAAATTATGTAGAGTCGTGGGTCCACAATTTCTAGGTTGAGAACCGGTGACTTGGTACAGCATGATTGTTCCACAATGGCTGTCGAGGACCCACACCATACTTCCTCAAGAGGGTGACACACTAGCCATCATGGACCCATTCCTGACATAACTGCGGTGTGTTAGATAAAATCATTATAGATCCCATTCACATCCCACCATAGTGGTTATACTGTAGTAGTTTTGGTAGAGGGACTTGCCTCAATATGGGGGTTCCACTGTAGTCATTGATAACTCATGCCCCACCCGACTAGAGGGTGCCACTTAGTATCAGTAGGGACACCATGACCACCCCATCCATATGGTGAAATAATAGTATGTTATGACCCATTTACTATCTTCATGGTATGGTTACAATATATTAAAATAGGACCCAGGCCTAGCCCACCTAGATGGTGCCACATAGGATCGGTAGATGACCCATGCCCTGCCCTGGTAGATGGTTGCAGCCTAGTAACAAATGACTCATGACCTATTCAAAATGAATGGAAACACTATGATCATCAAGGAACAATTCACTTTATCTATAGAAGGGTTGCACATGAATAGATTATTAGAGGCCCCATGCCTTGCCCAACATGTGGGGGCCACTCTAAAGCATCTCTTTATGATGCTTGGACACTACCGTTAATGAGAATCACCTAAATAAAAATTATTCCATTTAAATATCTAATTGTATCTCCAAAAAAACTATGGATTCCACCCCCATGATATATGTATAAAAAAACTTATAAAAGACAACTCATGGGCAAGAATCTATAACCAAATGAACTAGATATGATTGATTTAAATTTTATCGAAAGTGTACAAAGGGGTACGCAACATATAGGGATCCTATAAGGCATGTGGTATCTCTCTTTCACTATATCATTTCCTCACCAGCAACTAGATCCAATAACATATAGAATTAAATGGAGTGAAGGTGAACTACACAACATGTCTGAGCAACTTAGGGGCTAGCTATGTTCTCTTGGCCATTTCTTTGTACTTTGCTTCTCTCTATATACATTGACATATAGAGTGTACCTGACCATTCCCCTACTTGTCTAATCCTAGAAGACACACTATGTATTACAGAATATGTTCACATGGTGTGTTGGGATCTCATATAGAATCTAATACTTATCTCACTCGAAAACCTAGAAACTAACCCCAAAGATATACACGTCCTATGTTTTTCGGACAAAATGGCGTATTGTCATTATTTTTCACGAACAATATATATGTTATCCTCCTATCAAATGTATTCATACCACCTTAATATATGGACCCATTTCTTATAAAAATTATTCATCTATCTTTAGGAGGACTATTTTGCCCATATAATGGACGATATTTGATTCCCATTCATTTATGTGTGAACCCGTATATACTGTAATGCCTATACTTGATCAAATTACATCCTTCAGCAACATATCTCCAATCCACAATAATTAAAACATAATATTAAAAATCTAAACCCCAAATACATCTTTAATTAATAATACCATCATCTCCCACGAAACCATTGAAAATATGGGGGGTCTGATCTTGTTTGGTTCGACCTAGAAATGTCAAATCACGCAATTAGTTTCCAATGAATATGAATACAAATAAGTTGAGGTGGAATGTCATGATACCAACGGTTTATCATTTTCATATATAATTTATTGGTCAAAATTCATGAATGGGGATATTCTAGGTATGAAAAAAAGTTAATAATAAAATTGAATTGTTCATATGTGCCAGAAAATGTTCAAAAATTGGTGCATATCAAAGATAGAATGATTCTACTCAATAAATTTAATTAATATGGGGGTAATCCACGAATTGAATAGTTAAAACTAGATTTTGGATAGTTTTTAATTGAATAATGTACTGACCAATGATTGATAGGTGTCATTTTATTCACAACACTTTGATCTACTTTGATACAGAGTACCATTGTTATTTGAATTCAATTCGCCAATAGAAGGAGGGAGAACCTCTCTCGATTATACCAGGGATTATAGGGATAATCGTGTTGGATTCTCTATAATGAAATTATTATTTAAATTAATTAATTAAATAAAATTATTTATTTACATAACTGAATGAACCAACCAATCACTGCTTTTGTCCAAGTGCCCTGCGCGGAACTAGTTTAAGTCACGGTTATGATAAATATAATATTCCACACTCAACCGTGCTTGTATATTTTCCCCAATATAATGGTTAATAGTTATCCAAGTTTTATTAATAAATAATGTGTGTGTTTAATTAAAAATATATTTAATATATTCATAAAATTAATTCTTGACACACTTGGCCTCGGAATCACACATCGTCTCAACTCTAAAATCCAAAAATTTATATTAAAATTGTTACTATATTACAAGGTAAAAAAGAGATCTATAAAATAACACTTAAATATTTGACATAATCACCATAATTTTAATAATATACCATATTAAAATTGATAAATATAACACATTTTTGAAAATATCTAAGAGATTCAAGAAATTATAAATCTCAAAACCTTATGTACGATTAAGAAACTCACCTTTTCCATCATAACTGGCCTGTATAAATGTTATAATCTATATATGTATGCTATATAATTTGGTTATAATACATAATTATTTCTAGATACAAACCATTATAATTTTAATTTCCATGATATTTTTTCAACCAAATTGTAATAGCCAAATTATATATTAATAAAATTAGATTAAATGATCATATGAATTTGAAAATATAATCATATTATTTCTCATCTAAAAAACCATCATTTTGTCCTTTGATTCTTTAAGTGTGACATCGTAATCTCTTTGTTCAATCATTGGTTTTCCATGGTCATTTTTGATTTCAATCCCTAATCCAATTAGTTTCCATTATAGTAAAATTATAAAAATGATTTGTAAGGAGAATGTGATATAATATATAATATCCTAATAGAGTATCAAATCTTGTGGGATGTTATTCCACGTTATCATTAACTAGGTGACCATGAAATTTAAACCATATCCACCATTTTCAAGGTTTTTACCTATAGGTTCATATATTTACGAGACTCCATCCTCTTTTAGTATCCATTTTTGGTTGTATTTTTCTAGTGTACTAAAAAATATCTTTACTAAAAACCATCATGATGATGTATTCATCTTAGAGTGCACACTTATACTTATCCCTAGTGTTTTTACCAAATTTATGTTATCATAATCTCCAAATAGAACATTCATTATTACCTTATCATTTAATCATATACAATTACCTAGGGTTATCTATCATTGAAACAATAATAAACAATAACATATTGAGCCTACAGTTATCCTCAACAAAATTCTTAATATCCACAGTTGTATAGACCCTTCTATAATACAGATTGTGGTAGTATGAACCCACTTGTAATGATCACATTCCCTAAACCCATACTTTACAACATACTTTGATACCAAAAATAGATCCATTGACATGACTATCCCATAATTAAATTAAATTAAAAAATTATCATTACATGCATTCCCAAACCCATATAGGTTTATTTGTTTTGAGAATATATAAAAAATATATATAAACCAACAACACCAATTTATTTCTCAAATAATGTATATTTTCCATTATTTATTAATCTTATTAATCCATAAAGACTCAATATGATCTCCGAGAAAAGTTAACACATTTTTTCCATATAAGTATGTCACATGTACTAACATTATTAAAAATCCATGGAATTGATCACTAATAAAGGGGTAGTCTCTATCACTCAGTAAGGTAATTATAAAATTTAAGATTTCAAAAAAAATTCAGGATATAAATAATATTGTGGTTAAAAATAAATTGAATAGATCCCTAATATGCAGTTACTGAGAGAATTATATATCAGTTATAATAAATAAAATCATGGATATCTATAATATTAATAATATAATGAATAAATAAATAATGTATGAAAATAAATACATTTTTTAAAGGATTTTTTTCAATTACACTATTGTGATATGAGGTAAGGTATACAGAAAAAACCCATTTTTCTATCATGAGACATTTATATCCGTCGAGAGGTTATATAATGATAGGCCCACCAGTCACTTGTTTATGTCAAATTCAATCCCCATAAAATTAAAAAATAAATTTTATACCATTCTAAAATGATCCTCTTAAAAAGTAAGAACATTTAATTCCATAATATGAATAAATAAATAAATCCAACACACATTCAAAATCTATTAGTAATCTATAATATTCAAGAATGAAAATATTTTCCCTTATATTAGTAATATTGAAAACTTAGTCATAAAACATCTAGTTAAAAAAAAATTTTGGTCAAAAAGACATATTAAACTTCAAAATAATCATCCATATTCTAATAAAAAAATAATGTATTCATATAAATTTCCATATGTCAATAGAATACCATTCTTTCTATGATAAGGTCATCTAATTTTAGTTTTGAAAAATATTATGTTCACAATGTATAACATGATTGGTATACGAATCTATAAATAGTAGAATAATATAATGACAAGACAACATTATAAATATTTTTTATGGATAATTAATAACATTACCCCACTGTAACAATGGAATCATATAAGGATGCTGACATTGTATAAAAATATCTTTGTAAATGAATCCTTTGAACATCGTCAGAAAATAAGGGGTCAACCATTAAATTATTTGATACAATAATTTCAACACTATAATATATTAATATATATTAGATTATAATCAATGTAAAATAAATCGGATAAGAGTAAATTTTATATAAAATTAATAGGTAAATAGTAGGTAAAATTTATTTTATTTTTAATATTGCATTTTTTAGATGGATGTAAAAAAAAGAAGTTACCTGTAACATCCAAAATTAATTTTAAATTGGTTTGTAGAAAGTTGTTAAAAATACTTAATTTTATAATTAATCATCAATAATAGAGTCCTGATATGATATATGTGTTATCTTGGGGTAATTTATAGAGGGATACCAATCATTTTAAAGGTAAATGTGAAACCATTTTTAATGGATTGAAAAATACACTTCTTCGAAAGAGATAGTGTAAAAATATTAAAAATAAATAAATATGTATCAAAATATATTCACCCATAAATTTATATAAATTAAAATATAATGAAATATTAGGTTGGGAGAAACAAATAATGATTTAAATAACATTATGAGAAAGCTGTACACTCCCTGAAAAGAAGGCTTGTGAAGTCAATAATCATTATGAGAAACATACCCCATGAAGTTGTAAATATTTTTCAAAGGGTTTATATGGTAGGAATTAATATATAAATAAAATAGTAACAAAATAACACATAATAAATTCAAATTGTATAATGTACACAACATATGTGAAATTTGTTTATGAGAAAGACAATAACTAAATGAATGAAAGTTGAGTTTCAAAAAATCCTTAGTATTGGAGTAAAAATTAAATCAATAGAAAAATGAATAATGGATCATAATTTGGATAGTAAATCCAATTAAATATAAATATAATGATAAATATATATAGGAAATTAATAAGCTGTAAAAACAATATATGGTTAAAAATATGTTTTATCCCAATGAATCAGAATTGAGACAAATAAAACCCTTTCGAATTTAAAAAAATATGAATCAAACCACCACGAAAGTGTGGTCTCGTAAATGAAATTCAAATTATATTATTAAAATATATTTTAATACCTAATGTTTGAATTAGATAGTTTATACATTATAATTATGGGATTAGACTAATAATACATAATATGTTTGAAAGAGTGGTATTTGAGATGAAATCACTTGCATTATATTCATTCTTACTCAACCATACTCTAAAATCCTATATAATTAACATATATATATTAATAAATTTCACAATAACAACAATATAAATTTATTTAACAAATTTTAACTAAAATATTAAAAAATATTTTGAATATATTAATATATTGTAGTTTATTTTTATTATTGGGTGTTTAAACATTTAGTTACTTATACTGTATAAAATTATTAGATATGACATTGATTATCTCTATGAGGTTTACAATTATTCATTAGTTGATAATTAGAGATAGAATAATTATGATAAAAAATATTTATTATGTTATATTTTATTTAGGTGAGAAACAAGATTACAAATTTAAAATATTGAAATCCTGATCAACTAGTTTTCCTTGAGTTTAACGATCCACGGGTGACATATTAATAAATATTTTTGTTATTAATAAAACAAATATATGACTAGTAAAATATATTAGATATATCATTGTGTAATTATATTACTGTTATATGAAATACTATAATCTTTTATGATAGAAAAATTATATCATCGTTCACATAGGTGGTAAAACTATCAAAAATGGAAACATAATATAATTTTATTAAGTTAGGAAATTTCAATGTATAATTAATATATATCATATTTGAAAGATAAAACATGTCATAATTTTCATAGATCCTTAGTAAATCCTTTCATAAATTCACCTAAGATTCATTGGGAGAATCAATAAAATTCATAGTTCATATAAGGGTAGTATTCACCTGCGCACAATTAACGATCTCTTTTACCAAATAATTTATATAATGATTTTATATATAAAAATAATCATGTATGGATTTAGTGTTTGGAATATAAATCATATTTATTCTTAAAATCCTTTCATGATACCATCCTTGATAGGAGACACTGAATAACAAACCACATCACATTGCGGAGGTCGTAGTCCCAACATACGAACATTCAATGTTCTTGTTTTTACTAGTGTGTGGATTCCGATTAATAGTTTTATTAGTTGATATAATTATAATAGATGATAATATTTATAATGATATCATTATTATGATAATTTAATATATGGGTAGGATTGTAAGGTCCTAGATCTATGTGGATCAACCCTTTACATGTTTTCGAATATCGATGTGCTTGGAGGTGGCTGCAATGAAGTTTGGAAGAGTGTAGATGTGTTAAAACTAGGAAGAAGGCATTAAAAATCATATGACTTCATTAGATTATTCGAAATTCTATTTCATTGGTTGTTTCAAGGATTGAAACATTTCTGGTTTTGAAAAATAATATAAAATGATGAGGTGACACGTATTTCAACGATACTCATCCTCGAGGAATTACATGATGTGAAAGGGCATTACACATTTGGTTATTCCCAGACAATGTATGTTTTAAAATAATTTTAGCCACTCTATTTTTCATATGCCTACAATTTCTACTCCCCTCCTTATCTTCATAGTTGACCCTACACACCCCTCTTTGGTGTTTTAGAGATCCCTCAACACTGATTGATCACAAGCTTCCATCTTCGATCTAAGGTTAGTTATTCCACCATTTTTTGGTTCATTGATCTTATTCCCTATAGAATATCCATTCCCTACTGTGTAAGATGATATCATATGGTTCTAATTGATTTATTAGGGTTTTGGGTTGTTGTGGTTGTGTCACGATATCCTCGGGTGGATTTAATATAAGGACCCAGCCTTAAACATTAGATAATGTTGTATTAAATGAATAATTCACATTTCAGATCTTTTCAGGTTTAGAGTTTTAGTGAATTAGGACATAACTAGTACATATCAAAAGATTAAAAAGTAGACACATCTACCCAATATCCATTTTTTTCATTAAATAAAAACTCTTGAAAAAAGAGTCATGTATTTTTCTATGTTTATGACATCATGACTTTTCCTAGATCTCATCCCTGGCCCTAATTCACATTATGTCCTATGAAAAACATTTCAAAAACATGGGATGAGCATAAAAATATTTTTAAGGGATATAGAAAGAAGTAAAACTGTATGTTTTTCAAAACAACAAGTAAACCATGAATACATTAACAAAAGTAATACTTTTCACCTTTATGAAGTAGTAAATACTTTTCCCTGAATAAAAGATCATTACTTACCGTTTTGTAACCAAAATATTACCATAAAATCCTTATAAAGTACACATAACATATAAAGGTAACTTGGGACATAAACCTACATAAATTGAATAACCATATGTTCGGATTCCACACATAACACTAAATTTAGTAGCTATACGACCAAATTCCATTCCCAATGCATTGGAGGTTATAATGTAACCACCCATCCTGGTATTCACGGCACCACCCGTAATTTGGTTTATCACGTATTCACCCATCAAATTCCCATGTACCTTTATAAAATCATAAGACATAAATCAAATTTAATGGAAAGAAAAAATTTACAAATTTCAATCACAATATGTCACTTAAATATATTGACATAATAATCCATTATCAAAAACATATTCAATACCAAAATATGTAAAAAATATATGGTATTTATTTTCTATAAAATAACATTACGGCTCATTAAGGATGCCAAATAACAAATAATAATCGTGGTGGAAGAAAGGTCATTTTCACCACTTAAATTAAAAGAAACATTACTTTTTTAGGTTTAGTAAAATTATTCGTTGAAAAAATTCCCTTTCAAAAGTCAAGGGTGTTTATACAGTGTATAAAATTAAGTGGTGTATTAAAACAAAATATGACTCAATGAAAGTAGATTGATAGGAATCACCGTACAAAGATTATTTTGTAAATAAAATATATCTATTATGTGTATTCAATATAAGAACACATAATTCATGTATAAATACATAAAAATTAATTTCTCACATAATTAAGGAATGGCATAAACAAGAAAGATAAGATTAACCCAATGAATGAAAATTTGGTTAAGATGTTCCCTTACATCATGTCTGACTTGACTCGATTGTTCTTTAATCTCCTGAATAATTAAATAAAGTTAATTTCTACTTGCATAAGAACATTTTTCATTTTTATTATTTCTTTTATATCACTTATTACCATGTTATAAACATAATGTAATCATTTATGTTAATAATGTTCGTTTAGTTGATATTTGGTACTTGAGTCAAAAAATGAACACCTTATATTAATAAGTTGTCCATGTGGTCAAATGTTCACTATACCCAGAATGACATTCATGATTTTGATATCATTTATATCTTATATATCCAGAATATACATGTATTTAGAATAGTACATAACATTTAGAGGTAAGAAATGAAATGCACCATTCATGGATATGGTAAGACGTACGTACGCATGAACGCCACTTCAATATCTATTTCATATATACTGGAATTAAAACATAATGACATAGTAGTATTATAATTATAGTATTGTATCATATATAATATCATTAAATCAATCTTTTATGTGTACCATATATGGTATGAACGATTCATATCACTTTGAGGGGGCGCTAGTCCACAGTTCCTCAAATAAAATTATCGTGTTTACCCACAATGGAAATCATAAAGGTATGCTATAAATGGAAATTACAAAAGCCGAAAAAAATAAAAATAATATATATCATATATATATATAGTTCCAGAATATTGGCCACCATGAGAGGTGGTCAAAGATATTTGAACAATAATCGTTTCGTGAGGCGTTAGTTTGGCATCCACAGAAACATTATGTTCTTCATCCATTAGATGGAGGTGTGTGTAAGTGTAGTTGAAATTGTTATCATAAAAGCATCCTAGTATATTTAGGATAATTTTTTCCTTACAATAGAATTGATGAAAGAGTGTTTAGGGGTTGGAGAAGTAAAATAAAATAAAACAATTTAAGGGAAACCATTACCTTTAATTTGGGTAACTCGCATTGTTTTATCCAAAGGACTTCTTAAAGTTCCTTCTCTATAATTTAAGGCTTCTAGATGGAGTATTAGGATGTAGGTAGATTAATTGGGTAGAGGATGGATGAGCCAAAAGGCTTGATAGTTGTGGGGAATTTCTTAGAAATGGTCTCCTTTTATAATGGGGATGAGGGCCTCTTTAGGAAAGTGTGATAATATTATTTTATTATAAAATGATATTCAGCTTCAAAAAGTACAATAATAATTAAAGTAGAATATAAGATGACTAATATTCTAAATAAAATCATCCAATCATAATTGGACATGTTTTGTATAAAATTATAATCATTATAATCTAATTTATTTGAATCATTTATTAATGAGGTAATTACTACATCATTATTGAGTCATAAATAATTTAATTAATGTGATGTATAAAAATTTAAAAAATACAATGATGTAGGAAATCTTTTTATATTTTTAAGGAATATTTTTAGTGGAAAATATAATTTTTATAACACCATAAAAAATTAATTTACTAAAAGTTGTTTGTTTGTGTCAATTTTGCCTTTACTTTTAATTAATTTATCTAAACTATCATTATCATTCATAAGTGGCTCCATGGGGTCCCAAAATCTATGAAAAAATGGACGTGGTCAGAATTGTATCAAAAAAATTTTTTATCACACATTTAAGGGTAATATTATATTATTATTATATAAAATTTTACCCTTATTTACTTGATTTACCCTTTAACCACGACAAATGACATATTTACTAATTTAAATATTTAAAATGTATAAAAATAAATGTTACATATTTACACAATTTGGAAAACATGATTCCAAATATGGAATCCATTTTTCCAAATTAAAAACACATAAGTGGTAGAAATTAATTCAAAATTAATTCCTGCTGTCAAAACAAAAAGCATGTTTTTAAGAAATAATAATAATCAAAATATTAACACTTGTTTATGTCCAATTTCAAAGTAAACTAATTACAATGACCAACATTGGATTAAATGGTAAAAATATATTTTAATTACACTTTAAAACCAATTAAATAAACAATATAACCATATAGAGAAATTAGATTCAAAGGCAACTGTAAATTTAAATACATTATTTTTCACTATTCATTAAAAATGCACTTTATGAGAAAAATACCAAAAAATTACCCAATGTTATCTGTACATATTATTACTACCAGGATGAATATAAAATGGGGAACTATGAGCTTTACATAACAACTCATTCTTCAACTGTGAATCAAAAGGCCCACATAATCTCTTTCCAAATCTCAAAACAGAATCATTATCAACGTTAAAATCAGGCAACTTACCCTTCTGAACCAGTGCTACCTTTTTCTGCAACTCACTGACTTCTTCCTCTTCTTTATTTATTCTATCTGATAGAGATGATCTCAATGACACATGATACAAAACAGAAGAATTTCCTGCACCAAAAAATTCTATGCTAAAGTTCATCAAATCAAAAACCAAAGGATCTTGTTCCAAACATAACATAGTTAATGAAGAAACACTTTTTCAACTCAAAGAATCAGCCACTTTATTTTCTTTTCTCAGATAGTAATAGATCGTGTAATCATACTCCTTTATTAATTCCAGCCATCTCCTCTGTCTCAGGTACAATTCTTTTTTAGTGAATATAAATATCAATATTTTGTGATCAGTATATATTTCACACTTCACTCCATACAAATGATGCCTCCAAATTTTTAAAGCAATAAAAAATATTAGTTAATTCTAAATCATGTGTAGGGTAATTTTAATTATGGGGTTTCAAATTACATGATGCATAAGAAATTACATGATCATTCTGTATTAGGACACAACCAAGTACTTTCAATGAAGCATCATTGTAGATAACAAACTCACCATTTCTGGATGGCACTGCCAAAACCGGAGCATTTGCCAATATCATTTTAAATTCCTAAAAAAATAATCAAATTAATTTTTCTAAAAAAACATAAAACATTTTTTAGTTAACATACTCATTAGACTAGATAACCATGCAAACATTTCAAAAAACTACCGGTAATAACCTTCAAAACCATGAAAAATACAAATCTCGGTTATATTTGAGGGACTTGGCCATTCTTCAACAACATTTGTTTTTGTAGGATCAACATCTATGGAATTTTTTTAAACAATGTGTCCAAATAAATAAATTTGTTGTAACCAAAACTCACACTTTCTGAATTTCCAAAACAGTTTTTTTTAATTAAAGGTTTCCAAGACAACCCTTAAATGACTCTCATGTTCCTCCTTACTTTTGGAATAAAATAAAATATACTAATTTAACATAACCACCATTTATTACCAGATTAAACTTAGCCATAGCTGTAGTAAAATGTTCAATTCGGATTCTGACCATCTCAGTATACTGATTTGGAAAGTCATTTACCTCTGTATTCCTTACCATCACAACTACCATGATTCCTATACGAAAAACCATTTTGAACACAGAAATAACTTAGTTGAAGCAACATGGTAATCAATAAATGCTATATCATTTCAATATTACCATAAATTAATTTATGGACGTTTATTTAACAATACCCTAACTCCTAAAGTTATCTAAACCAACCTCTGAATCCAACTATAAGGACCTAGCCTTAAACATTACATAATATTGAATTAAATGAATAATTCACTTCTAGGATATTTTGAGGTTTAGAGTTTTAGAAAATTATGAGATAACTATTACATCTCAAAAGATTACAAAGTAGACACTTCAACCCAGTATCCATTTTTTCATAAAATAAAAACTCTTGAAAAAAAGAGTCATGTCATGTTCAATGTTTAAGACAAAATGACTTTTCCTTGATCTCATCTTTGACCCTAATCCACATTATGTCCCGTGAAACACATTTTAAAAACATGGGATGATCATAAAATGCTCTGTAAGGGATACACAAAGAAGGAAAATTGTTATTTTTTCAAAAAAAAAGTAAACCATGAATACTTTAACATAAGTAATAGTTTTCACCTTTATGAAGTAGTAAATACTCTTCACTGATTAAAAGATCATTACTTACCCTTTTTTAACCAAAAGATTACCATAAAACCCATATAAAAAAACAGAACAAATATAGGAATCTTGAGACATAAACATACAAAAAAGGAATAACCATACGGCCAGCTTACACAGGTATCACTAAATGGAATAGCCATACAACCGACTTCCATAACCAATGCATTGGTAGTTATAATGTAACCACCTGTCCTAGTATTCACAGCTCCACCCATCATTTGGTTTATCATGTAAACACCCATCAAATGTCCAAGTACCATTATAAAATCAAGACATAAAACAAATAAAAATTAAAGAAAACATTTCCACATTTCAATCAAAATATATCACATAAATATATTGACATATAAAATACATTATCAAAACCATTTTCAATACCAAAATACATAAAAGAATATATGGTATATATTTTCCTTAAAAAATATTACGGCTTGTTACGGAAGCCAAAGAACAAATAATACTCACGGCATTGGAAATGTCATTGTCACCGCTTATGTTAAAAGAAACATTCCTTTTTTTCATTTAGTAAAATGCTTCGTAGAAAAAATTCCCTTTGAAAAGTCAATGGTGACTGTACAACGTATAAAATAAAGTCATGTATTAAAACAAAATATGACTCAATGAAAGAAGATTGAGACGTAGTCCCTTACAAAGATAATTTTGTAAATAAAATAGATCTATTATGTTTATTCAATATAAGAACACATAAAGAAAGTATAAATACATAAAAATTAATTTCTCCCATAATTAGGGAATGACTTAACAAGAAAGAGAGGATTAACCCAATGAATAGAAATTGGGTTAAGAAGTTCCTTTACCTCGTGTCCGACTTGAATCAATCATTATTTAATCTACTGAAAAATAAAATAAATTTAATTTATACTTTCTTAAGAACCTTTTTCAAGTTTATGATTCCTTTTATATCACTTATTACCATGTTATAAACTTTATGTATTCATTTAAGTTAATAATGTTTGCTTTGTTGATATTTGGTATTTGATTTAAAAATGAACACCTTATATTTACAAGTTTTCCATGGGGTCAAAGATTCATTATATCTAGAATAATATTCATGTTATGGATATCATATATATCTTATATATCCATCATATACATATATTTATAATATTAAATAGCATTTAGAGGTACGAAATGAAATGCACCAATCATTTAGAGAGTAAGTCGTATGTACGCATGAACACTACGTCCATTTCTATGTCATATTTAATGTAACACCCTGAGCTTCCACGATACACTTCTCTTTGAATAATACAGTAGCGTGTGTTGTACGCAAATGCGAGTTCTAACCCACACCGCGACCAATCAAAATAGCCATTATGAATAGTAATACCCACTATTTGAAATTATATATATTTTATATTTAAAAATGGACTTCATTTTTGGATTCGGAATATCGAAATTAGCCTATGTTGAAGTTTTGGTATTTTTCTAAGAACTTCCAATTTTTTATGAATAGTGAAAAATACATAAAAACAAAATATTAAATAAAAATAATTTATAGTGATAAATTATACTATTTAGTGGTTTTAAAGTATTATTAGAATATATTTTTACCATTTTAACGAATGGTGGTCATTAGAATTAATTTCACTTTGAAATTGGACATAAACAATTGTCAATCTTTTGATATATATTGTTTCTTAAAAACACGCTATTTGTTGTGACAAAAAGAATTAATTATAAAATTAATTAATGAAAATTATATTTTTGGAATTTTTCAAAATAGACAACATTTTTTAATTCGGAATATCAATTATAGCTTTGGGGGAAATTTTGGCATTGTTATGAAAAACATCAATTTGTGATGAATAGTGAAACCACTAAGTGGTGGTTAAAAAACTAATTTTTAATTTAAAAGAAACATTACCACTTATGTGATATGATTTTCAAAAATCCGACATACATGGTTGTTATTAGGATGTATAATGTGGTTCAATGGGATTAAAATAATTTTTGTTGAATAGTAACTTTTAAGTTTAATTAATCGCGATTAAAGGTAATTAGTGTAATTTAAGGTAAAAATGATATTATAAAAATATGAAAATACCTTTACACTTTTCCTACCCCTATTGTATGAGTCAGGGCCGACCAAGAAAATCCATGGGTCAACATGGGGACCCCATGGAGCCACTTTGGTAGGAAAATGACATTAAAAACTTTTTATTTAATGTTAAAATAAAAATGTCACAAACATGAGTTGTTTTACTAAAATAATTTCTAAATGGGGTTATACAAGTCATATTTTTGACTATAAATATTAATTAGAAAGATAATAAGTTTTCCTACATCATGATATATTTTTATAATTTTTAGACATTAAATTAATTAAATTATTCACGACACCATGATGATGCAGCGATTACCTCATTAATTAACGATTTAAATAAAATGAAACGATAATGTAAAATTTTAGATGTAAACTTGTCAAAACACTATTAGATGAGTATAATTCGAACCCTTATCACTTTAGCTTCGAAATATATAAGTGTGGGACCTTTAAAATCCGAAACACATTACATAATGAAGTAACATTTCATTACTTTCCAAGAGTGTCTCTCCTCTCCTCTTATAAAAGGCCCCCACCACTACCACCTTACTCACACCTACAAAGCCTTTTGGCTCGGCCAACCTCTGCCCAAATACTCTATAAACATCCCTCTATTACTCCTAGAAGCCTCACATTGGGAATAATTCTTCCCTAGAAATCCTTTGAGCTCAAATCAAAAAGAGTTACCCGTTTTAAAGGTAGTGTTGTCTCTTGTGTTATTATGTTTTATTTTGCTTCTCCAAGCCCCTAAACTCTTTTTATTCATTTATTTTGTAACAAAAATAGTACCTTCAATATACTAGGATGTATTTA
The DNA here is from genome assembly GCA_963277665.1 of Viscum album. NCBI lineage: Eukaryota > Viridiplantae > Streptophyta > Magnoliopsida > Santalales > Viscaceae > Viscum > Viscum album. Next base: position 1,023,537,909 of record OY728147.1, on the reverse strand, counting down.
TAAGAAGGGTTAGAGCTACACTTACACACACTTGCATCTAATGGTTAAAGAACATATTGTTTTTGTGGATGGCAAATTTCTGCCTCACAAAACTATGATTGTTCAACACTCATATAACACCTTCAAAGGTGGCCATTACGATGTCACGTTATTTATATATGATATATAATATATTTATGTTTTACTTATGCTTTTTTATTTTTCATTTATTGCATACCTTTATGGTTTCCATTATGTGTAATGCGATATTTTCATTTTAGGAAGTGCGGACTACCGCACCCTCAAAGTGATTTGAATCGTTAATGCCATATGTGGGATGTATAAAGGATAGAGTAAATGGTATTATACATTATATTATACTTGAATTATATTATAACATTATTTAATTATATGTTCATTCCATAAAATATGAAATAGAAATGAAAGTAGTGTTTATGTGTACGTACGGCTTACCGTCTCCATGAACGGTGCATTTCATTTCTTACCTCTATATGTTATGTAATATTATAAATGCATGTATATACTGGATATATAAGATATATATGATATCTACATTAGGAATTTAATTCTAGATATAATGGTTATTTCACCACATGAACAACTTATAATTGTAAGAATGTTATTTTGACTCAAGTACCAAAGATCGACAAAATGACCATTATTAACATAAATAATTAAATAATGTTCATAACATGGTAATAAGTGATATGAAAGGAATAATGAACATTTAAAAGGTTCTTATTCAAAAAAAAATTAACTCTAGCTTATTATTAAGGAGGTTAAAGAATGATCGAGTCAAGTCGGACACGAGGTAAGGGAACTTCTTAACCCAATTTCTATTCTTTGGGTTAATATCCTACTTTTAAATTATGTCATGATATTATTATGTCCAATATTGTATTTTTACTTTATTTATGTGTACATATAGTGAATGCACATAATAGATCTATATATTTAAATAAATTATCTTTATAAGGGACTTCGTCTCAGTCTCCTTTCATTGAGGCATATTTTGTTTTATACACCACATTCCTTTATACGATGTATACAACCCTTTGACTTTTACATTTATTCAGAAGGAATATTTTTATATGAAGCGTTTTAATAAATGAAAAAAGGAATTTTTTTCTTGTCGTACGTATGCGGAGACAATGACTTCTCCGCTGCCGTGACCATTATTTGAGTTTTGGCTTCCTCTACAAGCCATAACTTTTTTTAAATGAAAAATAAATACCAAGTTTTAATTTTCTTTTATTTTGGTATAGAAAATGGTTTTGATAATGTTTTTATTATATCAATGTGTTGTATTGATATCTTGTGATTGAAATGTGGATGTTTTATGTTTGCTTTGTGCATGTTTTATGTGATACGATTATGTTATGTTTTATGATAAGTTTAAACCTATTCATATGAGGAATGCATTTGACTTAATAAGTGACGGGTGGAGCCCGCTATAGCTCCTCGATGTATCGGAAGGTCTCATGAGACAAACTAGTGTCTTGGCATGAGGCCTAGACAAAATCTTATTTGTCGTCTTGGCACGAGGCCTTGTCTACGTGGTTATGATAGTCTGGCATTATGCATTCCATCATTATGAAAGTGGTTATTGATATTGCATGTGATTGTTCGACTAGTAGAATAACCATGTGAATATGTGAATGGAATTATTTCTTTTTTTACTTTTTCCATATTATGTTGAAGTTCATGTTTAAAAGGCTATTGTTTAGCTATACATTTCCTTAAATGTTTATTTTTATTTATGAATGCTTCCGCTATATTGTTATCCTTATTGAGCATCTAAGCTCACCCCTTTCAATGTTTTAATTTTTCCAGGATGTCATGAAGTATTTTAGGAATGACCTGTAGGGATAGTCTGAAGGGGATATGAGTGTGGAAAATGGATAATATGTTATTTTAGTTTTTTACTTTATGATGTAATGTAACATTTATGAATGTATCTAGTGTTTCCAAGGCTACTAAACTAATCGATCTTTCGAGACTTGATCTTTTGTGATCATGCCAATATTACGCAATAACGCACTGACTCTGAGTAACTGGGGTCAGGGAATTAAATTTGGTATCAGAGGTAGTTTAGTACTAACCTTGGATGCTAGATTTAGATAAACTCTGATTAGAGCACATAGCCCGAAGATAGACTTTGATGATTAGTATAGAAGAACTTCCTAGAATTTCGGTATTATACAGATTTTGTGAGTTTTCCAAGCAATACATCCCTGTCTGGATACGAGCTAGTAGAGGCGGCTCTGGCACAAATGTACCTAGGGTTAAAACCCAAAAACACATCTTTGAGCTAGACTCGAACGGGAACAGGTTCACGACAACGGGCCTTGCTGCACTCTTGGTTACGACATTCCCAGGGGATATGCTTAGGATAATTTTTATTTTATTTACAAACCTCTATGAAGGGTTATGAGTATATACTTCCTCAAAGAAAACATTTTTATGAATATGGATTATATCCATAAATAGTTCAATTAATTTTATGTGTTTTACAAGTATGGAATTATGTATTTTGATTCATAAAATAATCTAGTTTATGCCATTGTTTAGAAATGGCGCCTAGTTGGAGGAATAGAAACTGTATCAATGCACACACTCCATGTATGGATTTCCCTCCTGCTCAAGATAATTATTGTGGAACTGGAGATACAACTGGTGCTCATCAACTTATTACCATACTGGGAAAACTCACTCAGGTTATGAATAATAACCTTACTCGTATGGTGCACCCCGATCCGCAACGTGGAGGATCAATGTTAGACAGCTTAATGAGGCAAAAAACGCCAACATTTAATGGGGGTAAAAATCCATTATTAGCTGAGCAATGGATAAACCCCTTGGAGAAAATATTCTATGCCTTGGGGTGTAGCGAACGGGAGAAGGTTGTCATGGTAGTCTACCACCTCACTGGAGATGCTGAGAAATGGTGGTAACTGATTCAAAACACAAAGGAATATGAAGAAGTATCATGTATGGAATGTAGGGAGTTTATGGAAATTTTCTTAGAAAAATACTTTCCACATGACAATCGAGGAGATATTGAAAGTCAATTTCTGAGTCTGAGGAAGAAGGAGGATGAGAATGTCGCAAAGTATGAGGCTAACTTTACAAGGTTAGCGAGGCATGCTGTAGATTATATATGTAACCCTAGAAGTATGATCAATCATTTATTTGATGGTTTAAAATCGTTTCTCCGTCGAGAATTAGTATCACAATCTTTCTCAACATACGAAGATATAGTCTCGTGTGCTATCAAGAGAGAAAAGGAATTCTCTAAATCTTATGACAATAAAGTAATGAAAGAGAAGAAGAGAACGATGGAACAAGATACAGATAAAGGGAAAAAGGGAAAGAAGTATTTTCCATTATGTGATAATTGTGGGAAGAATCACCCTAGTACTTGCCTAAAAGGAATGGGAGTTTCTTGTAAATGTGGAGAAAAAGGTCACCAGGTGCGGGATTGCAAGGGAATGAAAGAGCCAATTAATGTTGAATGCTACAATTGTAGGGAAATGGGGAATTATGCAAATGAATTTCCTAAGCATCAGGGAAACATATCTCAGAAAAGGCCAAGGGATCAAGGACAATCTTATGTTGTTACTACAGTTGAAGTGGAATAATTAATGTATTGGTGCTTTTGGACTCAAGGATTATATTCTAGTTATAAGAATAATGTGATATATATATATATATATATAAGGATTGTACTGCAGTACTTGTTGTTTTCATTAATGTTTTAATATGATGAAGGTAATAATATTTTTAGTATGTGACAATAAGTGAAACTTTACTTTGCTTTGGGAAATCTGATGTTACAATTGATTTCAGAATTTAGAGACCTTTTAGAAAAAGTTAGGACAGAGGTATTTTGGATAACTATAAATGTTGTAATAGATTAAGTTAAACCTTGGATATTATTTTTTAAGGTAAAAACATTTCTGAGGATTATTTTTGGAATATTATAATACTATAGTTTTAGGAAAAAGACAACCTTCATGTTGGGGGATAACTCGTCTCGTCGGACAAAGCTGTAGGAATCGAACCCACAACCATAGTGTGACATGCCATTATTACCTACAACTTTCCTACAGGAAGTCCCAGGTTATTACGAAATATTTTTCCTAATCTAAATGGTATGTGTTAATATTTTGAACCTTGTACGATTAAGATAAATATAGTATTTTTCAGTTCTACTATCTTTTTGATTGAAAGATGGGTTTGTTGTAGAAATTAGTTGATGTTTGAAACTCTACTTGTCAGGCATAAATATATATATACCTATCTCTTATTTTATGAATAAACTAATTCTTAAACTTTAGTAAAGGGATATTAAAACCAAAAATGTGTTATACTAATACCTTATGTCTTGTTGAACTGATAATATTTTAAATCAACATAGATTGAAGGCTTTGAGGCCCTCAATTTTACACTTGTTTGTGATTGATGACCTCAATCACTCCCTAAAAATATTTATGTTTTTTTCTCAAATTATAAGTTTCTAATTGCCACCAATGTTCTCCTTATCGAGATCATAATTGGGTGGTGACTTTTTCATTTCCATTTCCTTCTTATTAAGGCTAAATTTTATTAACCTTATTTCTGATGTGGGATTTCCACAAAGGTATTTTCTATTTTCAACATTTTTTTTCAAAGAAAAATTTCAAATTGTGAGGACGCAATTTATTGAAGGAGGGGATAATGTAACACCCCAAGCTTCCACGATACACTTCTCTTTGAATAATACAGTAGCGTGTGTTGTACGCAACATCGATTTCTAAAACACACAACGACCAATCAAAATAGCCATTATGAATAGTAATACACACTTTTTGAAATTATATATGTTTTATGTTTCAAAATGGACTTCATTTTTGGATTCGTAATATCAAAATTCACCTATGTTGAATTTTTGGTATTTTTCTGAGAACATCCAATTTTTTATGAATAGTGAAAAATACTTACAAACAAATTTTTTTAATCAAAATAATTTAAGTGATTAATTATACTATTAAATGGTTTTAAAGTATAATTAGAATATATTTTTAACATTTTATCCAATGGTGGTCATTAGAATTAATTTTACTTTGAAATGGGACATAAACAATTGTCAATCTTGTGATATATATTGTTTCTTAGAAACACGCTATTTGTTGTGACAGCGAGAATTGATTATAAAATTAATTAATGAAAATTATATGTTAGGAATTTTTTAAAATATACATCATTTTTGAATTCGGAATATCAATTATAGCTTAGGGGGAAATTTTGGCATTGTTATGAAAAACATTAATTTTTGATGAATAGTGAAACAACTAAGTGGTGGTTAAAAAACTGATTTTTCATTTAAATGAAACATTACCACTTATGTGATTTGATTTTCAAAAATCCTACTTAAATGGTTTTCATTAGTAAGTATAATGTGGTTCAATGGGATTAAAATAATTTTTGGTGAATAGTAACTTTTAAGTATAATTAATCGCGATTTAAGGTAAGTAGTGTATTTTAAGGTAAAAATGATATTATAAAAATATGAAAATACCATTAAACATTTCCTACTCATATTGGATGAGTCATGTCTGACCAAGACAATCCATGGGTCAACTTGGGGACCCCATGGAGCCACTTTGGTAGGAAAATGACATTAAAAACATTTTATTTAATGTTAAAATAAAAATGTCACAAACATGAGTTGTTTTACTAAAAAAATTTTGAAATGGGGTTATAAAAGTCATATTTTTGACTATAAATATTCATTAATAAGAACAAAATATTTCCTACATCATGATTGTTTTTTTATAATTTTTAGACATCAAATAAATTAAATTATTTATGACACCAGGATGATGCAACGATTACCTCATTAATTAACGATTTAAATAAAATGAAAAGATAATGTAAAATCTATTACCTACACTTGTAAAAAACCTATTAGATGAGTATATTTAGAACCATAATAACCTTATCCTATAAATATATATGTGTGGGACCTTTAAAAAGTATAAACTCATTATATAATAATGTAACATTTCATTACATTCCAAGAGTGCCCCTCCTCTCCTCTTATAAAAGTCCTCCACCACTACCACCTTACTCACACCATCAAAGCCTTTTGTCTCGGCTAAAATCTTCCCAAATACTCTCTAAACTTCCCTCTCTTACTCATAGAAGCCTCACTTTGGGAATAATTCTTCCCATGGAATTCCTTGATCTCAAATCAAAAAGAGTTACCCGTTTTAAAGGTATTGTTGTCTCTTGTGTTCTTATGTATTATTTTGATTATCCAACCCCCTAAACTCTTTTTATTCATATATTTTGTAACAACACCAGTATCCAAAATATACTAGGATGATTTTATAATAAGTATTCGAGCAAAAATTACACAAACATACATATAATGGTTAATGAACATGCTGTTTCTGTGGATGGCGAATTTCTGTCTCACGAAATAATGATTGTTCAAAACTCATATAACACCTTCAAAGGTGGCCATTAAGATGTAAATATATTTATAAATGATATATAATATGTTTATGTTTTACTTATGCTTTTGTATATTTCATTTATGGCATACCTTTATGAGTTCCGTTATGGGTAAACGTGATATTTTCATTTTAGGAAGTGCGGACTACCGCCCCCTCAAAGTGATTTGCATCGTTAATTCCATATATGGGATGTATAAAGGATGGGGTAAATGGTATTATACATTATATTATACTGGAATTATAGTATAACCTTATATAATTATAATTTCATTCCATTAAATACGAAATAGAAATGAAAGTATCATTCATGCGTACGTACGGCTTACCGTCTCCATGAACGGTGCATTTCAGTTCTTACCTCTATATGTTATGTAATATTATAAATGCATGTATATACTGGATATATATGATATATATGATATCTACATTAGGAATATAATTCTGGATATAATGGATATTTCACCACATGAACAACTTGTAATTATAAGAATGTTATTTTGACTCATGTACCAAAGATCGACAAAATGACCGTTATTAACTTAAATAATTACATAATGTTCATAACACAGTAATAAGTGATATAAAAGGAATAATGAAAATGTAAATGTTTCTTACGAAAAATGAATTAACTCTAGCTTATTATTTAGGATGTTATTGAACGATCGATTCAAGTCGGACACGAGGTAAGGGAACATCTTAACCCAATTTCTATTCTTTGGGTTAATCTCTTAATTTCAAATTATGTCATGATATTATTATGTCCAATATTGTATTTTTACTTTCTTTATGTTTAATTATAGTTAATACACAAAATAGATCTATTTTATTTAAAAAAATTATCTTTGTAAGGGACTTCATCTCAATCTCCTTTCATTGAGTCATATTTTGTTTTATACACAACTTTATTTTATACAGTGTATAAAACCCTTTGACTTTTATGTTTATTCAAAATGAATATTTTTATATGAAGTATTTTACTAAATGAAAAAAAGTAATGTTTTTCTTGTCGTACGTATGCGGCGAAAACGACTTCTCCACCGCCGTGACCATTATTTGAGTTTCAGCTTCCTCTACAAGCCATAACGTTTTTTAAATGAAAAATAAATACCAAGTTTTAATTTTCTATTTTTTTTGGTAATGAAAATGGTTTCGATAATGTTTTTATTATATATATGTGTTGTATTGATATGTTGTGATTGAAATGTGGAAATGTTATGTTTCCATTATGCATGTTTTATGTGATACTATTATGTTATGGTTTATGATATGTTTAAACATATTCATATGAGGAATGAATTGGACTTAATAAGTGATGGGTGGATCCCTCTATATCTCCTCGATGCATCGGCAAGTCTCATGAGACCAACTAGTGTCATGTCACGAGGCCTTGAGAAAATCTTATTTGTAGTGTTGGCAAGAGGCCTTGGCAATGTGGTTATGATAGTCTGGAATTATGAATTCCATCATTATGAAAGTGGTTATTGATATTTCATGTGATTATTTGACCAGTATAAGAACCATGTGAATAAGTAAATCGAATTATTTAATTTTACATTTTCCATATTATGTTGAAGTTCATGTTTGGCTTTTGTTTAGTTATACATTGCCATAAATGTTTATGCTTATTTATGAAATCTTCCGCTATATTTTTATCCTTACTTAGCATCTGAGCTCACCCCTTTCAATATTTTAATTTTTCCAGGACGTGAAGAAGTATTTTAGGAATAACCTGTAGGGATAGTCTTAAGGGGATATGAGTGTGGAAAATGGAGACTATGTTATTTTTGTTTTTCAATTTATCATGTAATGTAACATTTATGAATGTATTTAGTGTTTCTAAGGCTACTAAACTAATCGGTCTTTTGAGACTTGATCTTTTGTGATCATGCCAATGTTACACAATAACGCACTGACTCTGGTTAACTGAGGTCGGGGCGTTACATTTAATGGAAATAAAACAAATTGATACATATCAATATTAAAATTCCTTTATTGTATCATATATAATATCATTTAATGCATCCTTCATATGTACCACATATGGAATGAACGAGTCATATCACTTTGATGGGGAGATAGTCCGCACTTCCTCAAATGAAATTATCACATTAAACCACAATGGAAACCATAAAGGTATTCTATAAATGGAAATTACAGAAAAATAAAGAATAAAACATAAAAATAATAAAAATTATATATAAATATAGTGCCATCATAATGGCCACCATGAGAGGCGGTTGGAGATATTTGAACAATCATCGTTTCCTTAGCCGTTAGTTGGTCATCTACAGAAACATTATGTTCTTCATCAATTAGATGGAGGACATAATGTTTCAGTGTAGTTCGAATTATTCTCATATAATCATCCTAAAATATTGAGGATACTGGTGTTGTTACAAATGAAAAGAATAAAATGAGTTTAGGGGTTGGAGATGTAAAATAAAAGAAAACAATTTAAGAGAAACTGTTACCTTTAATTTGGGTAACTCCCTTTGGTTTTATCCAAATGACTTCTTAATGTTCCTTATGCTTAAGTTAGGTCTTCTAGGAGGAGGAGAGGGATGTAGGGAGATGAATTGGTCAGATTTTATACAAGCCAAAATTCTTGGGAGGTGTGAGGATTTGGATAGAAATGGTCTCCTTTTTAAGGGGGAGGAGGGACTCTTTAGCCAAGTGTGATATTATTATTCTGTTATATAATGATCTTCGGTTTCTAAAGGTCCAAGAATCATTAATTTAGAATATAAGAAGACTCATATTAAAAATAAAATCACCCACTAATAATTTTACATGTTTTGGATAATATTTTAATCATTATAATTTTATTTATTTTAATCATTTATTAATGAAGTTAATACTACATCGTTATTGTGTCATAAATAATTTAATTAATGTGATTTCTATAAATTATAAAAATATTCCATGATGTAGGAAATAGTTTTAGCTTTACTATAAATTTTTATAGTCCAAAATATAATTTATATAACAGCATATAAAAATTAATTTACTAAAATACTTTTTTATATAAATTTTGCCTTTACATTAAATTAATTTATCTAAACTATCATTATCATTCATAAGTGGCTCCATGAGGTTCCAAAATAGACCCAAATATTCCCATGGTCGGATATGTATCAAAAAATAGGATTAGTACCTGTTTAAATGTAATTTTAAATTATTATTATATTATTTTTTCCCCTTATTTACCTGATTTACCCTTTAACCACGGTAAATAAAAAATTTACTGAAATAAATATATAGAATGTTTAAAAATTAAAGTTACCTATTTTCACAATTTGGACCTCCTGATTCCAAATATTTAATCCATTTTTCCAAATTCAAAACACAGAAGTATCCGAAATTATTTCAAAATAAATTCCCGCTGTCAAAACTAAAAATGTGTTTTTAGGAAATAATAACTATCAAAAGATTAACACAAGTTTATGTCCAATTTCAAAGTTAAATTAACTTAAATGACCAAAATTGGAATAAATAGTGAAAATATATTTTATGTAAATTTAAAATCAATTAAAAAGATCATATAACGATGTACATAAATTAGATTAGAAGGCAATTTTGAATTAAAATACAGTATTTTTCACTATTCATTAAAAATGAACATTATTAGAAAAATAAAAAAAATCATCCAAAGTTAAATTTGATTTCCCCTTTATAAATATGGATTTCATTTGGTAAAATATAATGTAATAATGTGACCAAAACTATATTTAAAAAGGGTTCTCCATTAATAACCGGTAAAATGACCTTTTAATGTAAATTATGCTTAAAATTAGATTCATTCAATATTTAAGCCATTAACTTTTATTGGATAAATGTAAATACATTTAACAAACATGTATTATCATATTTTAGTTATTTTTGTTCATTCCAACCAATAAAACAGCTAGGAGTTAACTATCACTTAAAAATATATTATATTATTAGTGTGTAATGTAAGATTTCAAGGAAACTAGTTGTTTCGTATCGGGTACACTATCAAACATAAGAACCCCTTTAAAATAAAATTAATATTTAATTCAAAAACAATAATAAATATGAAATATGAATTATTATTTATTTACTTGGGATGTTATATCCTTTCCCCATTTTGGGAATTGCTTCCTCGCAATTTTACATATCAAAATAAGTGGGAGTATTTATCCCTCATAGCATTTTCAGATTCCCAAGTTGCCTCTTCAACCATATGGTTTTACACAAAACCTTTACCAGGTGAAATACCTAATTCAACAACACTTCACTCTATGGTAAAAAATTTGGACGATTTGTTCTTCATAAGAGAGATTCTCTTTCAAATGAGCTACCTTTGGGCTCAAAACATGAGATGGATCTGGCATATACTTTCTCAGCATCGAAACATGAGAAACATAGTTTACCTTAGATAAACATGGAGTTATATCCACTCTGTATGTATTTTATCCAAGTTTATCTAGAATTTCATAAGGTCCAATGATCCTCGGACTTAGATTTCCCTTCTTACCAGAACAGATCACACATTTCGATGGAGAAACATTGAGAAAGACATGATCACCTACCTCAAAAGAAAGATCTTTCCTTCGGTTTTTAGTATAAATTTTCTGTATGCTCTAAGCTGGTCTCATGTGCTTCTCAATCAACTTAGATTTCTCTTCCATCTCTTCTACCAATTCTGGTCCCATTAGCTACCTCTCACTTAATTCATCCCAAAAAGCTGGAGTTCGACAATGATTTCCATATAATGACTCAAATGGAGCCATACACATACTAGAGTGAAAACTATTATTATATGAAAATACAACCAAAGAAATATGTTGCTCCCATCTTCCCCAGTAATCCATCAAACAATCATGTAACATATCATCGAATGTCTCAATTGTTCATTCTGACTACCCATCTGATTGAGGATGAAAAGCTATACAAAAATTTAATTCAGTACCCAACAACTTCTGAAGGCCTTTACAAAAGTTAGATGTAAACCTGAGATCATGATCAGATACAATGGGGAGAGGAACTCCATTAAACATGACTATAAATTTAACATAAAACTGAGAAATTTGATCTAGAGACAATGTATCTCAAATTGAAAGGAAATGAGCAGATTTAGTCAATCGATCAACAATAACACAGGTTGCATTATTACCTAGAGATGTCCTCGGTAATCCCATAACGATGTACATGGATATATTTTCACATTTCCACTATAGCACCGGTAAAGTATAAAGAATTCATTTCGGTAAATACAACCCTACTTTGTCCCACTGGAAAGTCAAACACGTCATAGTAAAATCAGAAATATCTCTTTTCATTCCATCCCACCAGTAATATTCCCGAATATATCTGTACATCTTAGTACTACCTGGATGAACTGAAAATGGGGAACTATGTGCTTTATATAACAACTTATTCTTCAACTGTGATTCACAAGTCACACACAATCTCTTTCCAAATCTCAAAATAGAATCATCATCAACGTTATAATTGGGAAGCATACCCTTCTAAACCAACAATACATTTTTCTACAACTCGCTGTCTTTTTCCTGTGCTTGCTTTATTCTGTCTGATAGAGATGATCTCACTGACACCTGATGCAAAACAGAATAATTCCATGCACCAACAACATCTATTCCATGGTTCATGAAATCAAAAACCAAGTATCTTGTTCCAAACATAAAATAGTTAATGGAGCATTACATTTTTGACTCAAATCATCATACACTTTATTTGATTTTCTAGAATGGTAATGGATCGTGCAATCATAATTATTGATTAATTACAACCATCTCCTTTGTCTTATGTTCAATTATTTTTTAGTGAATATATACTTAAATCATTTTTGATTAGTATATATTTCACACTTCACTCCATAAAAATGAGGCCTCCAAATTTTTAGTGTAAAAACAATAGTAGCTAATTCCAAATAATGTGTAGGGTAATTTTACTAATGGGGTGTCAACTGACGTGAAGTATAAGAAATTATCTGATGATTCTGCATTAGGAAACAACCAATTTCTTTCAATTAAGCATCACTGTAGATAAAAAACTCATCATTTCTAGATGGCAGTCCCAAAACTGAACTATTCACCATTCTCTTTTTCAATTCCTGAAAACAATCATCACATTCTTTTGTCAAAATAAACTTAACACCTTTACAAGTTAACTTAGTCATTGTACTAGATAACTATGCCAAGTTTTCAATAAACCTCTAGTAATAACCTGCCAAATAAAGGAAACTACGAATCACAGTTATATTTTTGGGTCTTGGAAAATCTTCAACAACTTTGGTTTTTGTGGGATCAAGAGTTATTCAATTTTTTTAAACAATGTTACCAAGGAAAGAAATTTCTTGTAACCAAAACTCACACTTTCTGAATTTCCAAAAATGTTTCTTTTCTTTTAAGGCTTGGAATACAACCCTTAAATTACTTTCAAGTTCCTCTTTACTTTTATAGTACAACAAAAAATCGTAAATAAAAATAACCACCATTTATCTCCTAAGTCAGCTTAGCCATAGCTTTAGTAAACAATTCAATTCAGATTCTAACCATCTCGGTATACTGATTTGGAAGGTCATTTACCTTTGTATTCCTTCCCATCACAACAACCCCGTTTCCTCTATGGAAAACCATTATAAACACAGAAATATCTTAGGTGAAGCAAAAGGGTAATCTGTAAATTCTATATAATTTCAATATTACCATAAATTAATTTATGGACATTTATTTAACAACACCATAACTCCTAAAGTTATCTAAACCGACCATTGAAACCAACTATAAGGACCTGGCCTAAGATCTTACATAATATTGAATTAAATGAATAATTCACTTGTAGGATCTTTTGAGGTTTAGAGTTTTAGAGAATTAGGACATAACTATTACATCACAAAATATTAAAAAGTAGACACATCTACCCAGTATCCATTTTTTTCATAAAATAATAAGTCTTGAAAAAAAGAGTCATGTCTAGTTCCATGTTTAATAAAACATGACTTTTTCTTTGATCTCATCCTTGACCCTAATCCACATTATGTCCTGTGAAAAAAAAAATTAAAAACTTGGGATGAGCATAATATGCTCTGTAAGGGACACACAAAGAAGGAAAATTTTTAGTTTTTCAAAACAAAAATTAAACCATTAATATTGTAACATAAGTAATACTTTTCACATTTATGAAGTTGTAAATACTCATCACTGAATAAAAGATCATTACTTACCCTTTTGTAACCAAAAGATTACCATAAAACCTATATAAAGAACACATAACATATAAAGGTAACTTGAGACATAAACATAAAAAAATGGAATAACCATACGGTCAACTTCCACACATATCACTAAATAGAATAGCCATACGGATGACTTCCGTACCCAATGCATTAGAGGTTATAACGTAACCACCCATCCTAGTATTCGCAGCTCCACCCGTCATTTGGTTTATCATGTAAACACCCATCAAAAGTCCATATACCATTATAAAATCATAAGTCATAAAACAAATATTAATCAAAGAAAAAATTTCCAGATTTTAATCAAAATATATCACCTAAATATATTGACATAAAAAATCCACTATCAAAACCATTTTCAATTACAAAATATATAAAAGAATATATGGTATTTATTTTGATTAAAAAATATTACGACTTTTTAAGGACGCCAAAGAACAAATAATACTCGCGGCAGTGGAAAGGTCATTTTAACCACTTAAGTTAAAATAAACATTCCTTTTTTTTGTTTAGTAAAATTCGTCATAGAAAAAAATTCTCTTTGAAAAGTCAATGGTGACTGTACAATGTATAAAAGAAATTCATTTATTAAAACAAAATATGACTCAATGAAAGGAGATTGAGACGAAGTCTACTACAAAGATAATTTTGTAAATAAAATAGATCTATTATGTCTATTCAATATAAGAACACATAAACCAAGTATAAATACATAAAAATTAATTTCTCCCATAATTAAGGAACGACTTAACAAGAAAGAGAAGATTAACACAAAGAACAGAAATTGGGTTAAGAAGTTCCCTCACCTCATGTCCGACTTGACTGTATTGTTATTTAATCTCCTGAATAATAAACTAATGTTAATTTATACTTTCTTAATAACCCTTTTCAAGTTTATTATTCCTTTTATATCACTTATTACCAAGTTATAAACTTTATGTAATCAATTAATTTAACAATGTTCACTTTGTTGATATTTGGTACCTGAGTAAAAAATGAACACCTTATATTTACAAGTTCTCTGTGTGGTCAAAGGTTAATTATATCTAGAATAATATTCATGATATGGATACCTTTTATATCATATATATCCAGAATATACATGTATTTATAATATTACATATCATTTAGAGGTACAAAATGAAATGCACCATTCATGTAGACAGCAAGCCGTACGTACGCATGAACACTACGTCCATTTATATTTCTTATTTAATAGAAATAAAACATATTGATACATATAAGTATTATAATTTCAGTATTGTATCATATATAATATCATTAAATCTATCCTTCATATGTACCACATATGGTATGAACGATTAATATCACTTTGAGGGGGCGGTAGTCCAAACTTCCTCAAATGAAATTATCACGTTTACCCACAATGGAAACCATAAAGGTTTGCTATAAAAGGAAATAATAGAAAAATAAAGAAAACATAAAAATAATAAAAATAATATATAAATATATTTCCATCATAATGTCCACCATGAGAGGCGGTTGGAGATATTTTAACAATCATCATTTCGTGAGGCGTTACTTGGCTATCCAGAGAAAAATTATGTTCTTCATCAATTAGATGGAGGCGTGGGTCAGTGTAGTTCAATTCCTTATCATATAAAAATCCTAGAATATTGAGGATACTAGTGTTGTTACAAAATAATATAATAAAAATATTTTAGGGGTTGGAGATGTAAAATAAAAGAAAACAATTTAACAGAAACTGTTACCTTTAATTTGGGTAACTCTATTTGGTTTTATCCAAAGGACTTCTTAAAGTGCCTTTTGTCTAAGGTAGGGATTCTAGGAGGAGGAGAGGGATGTAGGGAGATGAATTGCTCCGTGGTTGTATGAACCAAAAGGCTTGATAGGTGTGCGGAATTGGTTAGAAACTGTCTCCTTTTATATGGGGGGGGATGGGCTCTTTAGGAAAGTGTGATAATAATATTTTGTTATTTAATGATATTCGTTTTATAAAGGTCCAAGAATCATTAAAGTAGAGTATAAGATGACTCATAGTCAAAATAAAATCATCCAATAATAATTGTAC
Organism: Viscum album; assembly: GCA_963277665.1. Lineage (NCBI taxonomy): Eukaryota > Viridiplantae > Streptophyta > Magnoliopsida > Santalales > Viscaceae > Viscum > Viscum album. The sequence continues at coordinate 1,023,522,131 of OY728147.1, read as the reverse complement.
ATATTTTGGATAATATTTTAATCATTATAATATTATTTATTTAAATCAGTTATTAATGTGGTAAATACTACATCGTTATTGTGTCATAAATAATTTAATTAATGTGATGTCTAAAAACTAATAAAAAAATACCGTGATGTAGGAAATATTTTTAGATTTAAAATAATGTTTTATATTCAAATTTATAATTTATATAACACCATATAAAAATTAATTTACTGAAATATTTTTGGTTATGTCAATTTTGCCTTTACATTAAATTAATTTTTCTAAACTGTCGTTATCATTCATAAGTGGCTCCATGATGTCCCAAAATCAACCCAAAGATGCCCATGGTCGGATATGTGTCAAAAAATAGGATTATTACACATGTTAAGGTAATTTTATATTATTATTATATTACTTGTTACCCTTATTTACCAAATTTACCCTTTAACCACGGTAAATAAAATATTTACTGTAGTAATTATTTAAAATGATTAAAAATTAAAGTTACATATTTTCAAAATTTGGACCTCCTGATTCCAAATATGTAATCGATTTTTTCAAATTCAAAACACATAAGTGGCAAAAATTAATTCAAAAATATTTTGCGTTGTCAAAAAAAAATATGTTTTTAATAAAAAATAACTATCAAAAGATTAACACATGTTTATGTCCAATTTCAAAGTTAAATTAATTTCAATGGCCAAAATTGGATTAAATTGTTAATATATATTTTCGGTAAACATTAAAATCAATTAAAAATATGATATAACCATATACATAAATTAGATTAGAAGGCAATTTTGAATTAAAATACAGTATTTTTCACTATTCATTAAAAATGAACTTTATTAGAAAAATACAAAAAAATTACCCAAAGTAAAATTTGATTTTCCGATTCTAAAGATGGATTGTATTTGGTCAAACATAATGTATTAAAGTGACCAAAACAATATTTAATGAGGTTTCTCCATTAAATTCGCGGTAAATCGACCTTTTAATGTAAATTATGCATAAAATTAGATTCATTCAAAATTTAAGCCTTTAACTTTTAATAGATAAATGTAGATAAATTTAACAAAAATTTATAATCATATTGTAGTTATTTTTGTTCATTCCCACCAATACATTAGCTAGGATTTAACTACCATTTAGAAAAATTTTATATTATTAGTGTGCAAGGTATGATTTCAAGGAAACCCATTGTTGCATATCAGGTACACTATCGAACATAGAAACCCCTTTAAAGTAAAATTCGTATTTAATTCACAAATAATAATAAATAAGAAATATGTATTATTAATTATTTAACTGGGATGTTACATCCTTCCCCCCTTTTGGGAATTGTGTCCTTGTAATTTTACTTATCAAAATAAGTGGGGGTATTTGTCCCTCATAGCATTTTCAGATTCCCAAGATGCATATTCAACCATATGGTTTTATAGAGAACCTTTACCATGTTAATTACCTTATTCAGAAACACTTGCTCTTTATAGTGAAGAATCTGGACAGGTTGGTCTCCATAAGAGAGATTCTCTTCCAACTGAGCTACCTCTGGGCTCAAAACATGAGATGGATCTGGCATATACATTCTCGACATCGAAAATGAAAAAAATTATGTACCTCAGATAAACGTGGAGGTATAGCCACTATGTAAGCATTTTATCCAACATTCTCCAGAATTTCATAAGGTCTAATGATCCTCAGACTCATATTTCCTTTTTTACCAAAACTGATCACACATTTCGATGGAGAAACTTTGAGAAAGATATGATCACCTACCTCAAAAGAAAGATACTTCCTTCGGTTATCTACATAAATTTTCTGTATTCTCTAAGCTATTCTCATGTGCTTCTCAATCAACTAAACTTTATCTTCCACCTCTTCAACCAATTCTAGTCCCATTAGCTTCCTTTAACCTACTTCATCCCAAAAAGCTGTATTTCGACAATGCTTTCTCTATAATGCCTCAAATGGAGCCATTTGTATACCAGAATGAAAACTGTTATTATATGAAAATTCAACCAAAGAAAGATGTTGGTCCCAACATCCCTAGTAATCCATCGAACAATCATGTAACATATATTCCAATGTATGAATTGTTCATTCTGACTGCTCATCTGATTGAGGATGAAAATTTCTACTAAAATTTAATTCATTAACCAACGACTTTTGAAGGCCATTACAAAAGTTAGAAGTAAACCTGAGATCATGATCAGATACAATGGGGAGGGTAAATCCATGAAACATGACTATCACTTAATCATACAATCGATAAAGTTGATCTAGAGACAATGTATCTCGAATAGGATGGAAATGATAATATTTAGTCAATCGATCAACAATAACCCAGATTGCATTATTACCTAGAGATGTCCTTGGTAATCCCATAACAATGTCCATGGCTATATTTTCCCATTTCCACTCTGGCACCGCTAAAGGCTAAAGAAATACTTTTTGTATCTGCTGCCCTGCTTTAACCCGCTGACAAGTCAAACACTTCATAGTAAAATCAGAAATATCTCTTTTCATTCCATCCCACCAGTAATATTCCCGAATATCTCTGTACATCTTAGTACTACGAGGATGAACAGAAAATGGGGAACTATGAGCTTCACATACCAACTCATTCTTCAAATGTGTATCACAAGTCACACACAATCTCTTTCCAAATATCAACAAAGAATCATCATTAATGTTAAAAATAGGAAACATACAATTCTAAACCAAGACTACCTTTTTCTACAACTCACTATCTTCTTCCAGTGCTTTCTTTATTCTTTCTGATAGAGATTATCTCACTAACACCTGATACAAAATAGCATAATTTCCTACACCAATAACATCTATTCCATGGTTCATCAAATCAAAAACCAAAGAATCTTGTTCCAAACATAAAATAGTTAATGAAGCATTACATTTTTGAATCAAAGAATCAACCACTTTATTTGATTTTCCCGAATGGTAATGGATCGTGCAATCATAATTCATGATTAATTCCTGCCATCTCCTATTTCTTATGTTCAATTATTTTTTAGTGAATATATACTTAAATATTTTGTGATTAGTATATATTTCACAATTCACTCCATACAAATGATGCCTCAAAATTTTTAATGTAAAAACAACAGTAGCTAATTACAAATAATGTGTAGGATAATTTAACTAATGGGTTTTCAACTGACGTGAAGCTTAAGAAATTATCAGATAATTCTGCATTAGGAAACACCCAATTCCTTTCAACGAAGAATCACTGTAGATAAAAAACTCATCATTTCTAGATGGCAGTTCCAAAACTGAAGTATTCACCAATCTCCTTTTCAATTCCGGAAAGTAATCATCACATTATTTTGTCCAAATAAACTTAACACCTTTTCGAGTTAACATAGTCAATGGACTAGACAACTGTGCCAAATTTTCAATAAAACTCCAGTAATAACCTTCCAAATAAAGAAAACTATGAATCACTGTTATATTTGTGGGTCTTGGACAATATTCAACAACTTTGGTTTTTTTTGGATCAACAGTTCTTCCATTTTTCTAAAAAATGTGACCAAGGAAATAAGTTTCTTGTAACCAAAAAACACACTTTCTGAATTTCCAAAATAGTTGCTTTTCTTTTATGGTTTTCAATATGACTCTTAAATGACTTTCATGTTCGTATTTAATTTTGGAATAAACCAAAAAATCATAAATAAACATAACCACCATTTATCACCTGAGTCAACTTAGCCATCGCTGTATTAAACTGTTCAATTCGAATTCTAACCATCTCAGTATACTGAGTTGGAAGGTCATTTACCTTTGTATTCATTCCCATCAAAACTACCCTATTTCTTCCGTGGAAATCAATTCTAAACACAGAAATATATTAGGCAAAGAAACATGGTAATCTGTAAATGCTATATCATTTCAATATTACCATAAATTAATTTATGGACATTTATTTTACAATACCTTAACTTCTAAAGTTATCTCAACTGACCTTTGATACCAACTATAAGGACCCGGCCTAAGACCTTACATAATATTAAATTAAATGAATAATTAACATTGAGGATCTTTTGAGGTTTAGAGTTTTAGAGAATTTGGATATAACTATTACATCTCAAAAGATTAAAAATTACACACATCTACCCAATATCAATTTTTTTCATAAAATAAAAACTCTTGATATAAAAGATTCAGGTATAGTTCCATGTTTAAGACAACATGACTTTTCCTTGATCTCATCCCTGACCCTAATCCACATTAAGTCCTATGAAAAACTTTTTAAAAACTTGGGATGAGCATAAAATGCTGTATAAGGGATACACAAAAAAGGAAAATTGTTAGTTTTTCAAAACAAAATGTAAACTATGTATAATTTAACATAAGTAATACTTTTCACCTTTATGAAGTAGTACATACCCCTCACTAAATAAAACATCATTACTTACCCTTTTGTAAACAAAATATTACCATAATACCAATATAAAGAACACATAACATATAAAGGTAACTTGAGTCATAAACATACAAAAATAGAATAACCACACGGTCAGCTTCCACACATATCACAAAATGGAATATCCATATGTCCAAATTTCATAACCAATACGTTGGAGGTTATAACGTAACCACTCGTCCTAGTATTCACAGCTCCACCAGTCATTTGTCTTATCACGTAAACGTCCATCAAATGTCTATCTACCATTATAAAATCATAAGACATAAAACAAATATTAATGAAAGAAAATATTTCCACATTTCAATCACAATATATCACTTAAATATATTGACATAAAAAATACATTATCAAAAACATTTTCATTCCAAAATAAATAAAAGAATATATGGTATTTATTTTCCTTGAAAAATATTACGGCTTTTTATGGAATCCAAAGTACAAATAATACTCGCGACATAGGAAAGGTCATTGTCACTGCTTAAATTGAATGAAATATTCATTTTTTTAGTTTAGTAAAATGATTCATTGAAAAAATTACCTTTGAAATGTCAATGGTTACTGTACAATGTATAAAATAAAGTCATGTATTAAAACAAAATATGACTCAACGAAAGGAGATTGAGACGAAGTCTATTACAAAGATAATTTGGTAAATAAAATAGATCTATTATGTGTATTCAATATAATAACACATAAAGCAAGTATAAATACATAAAAATTCATTTCTCCCATAATTTATGAATGAATTAACAAGAAAGAGAAGATTAACCCAAAGAAGAGAAATTGGGTTCAGAAGTTCCCTTACCTCATGTCCGACTTGACTCAATTGTTATTTAATCTCCTGAATAATAAACAAAAGTTAATTTATACTTTTTTAGAACTTTTTTCATGTTTATTATTCCTTTTATATAACTTATTACCATGTTATAAACTTTATGTAATCATTTAAGCTAATAGTATTCACTTTGTTGATATTTGGTACATGAGTCAAAAATGGACAACTTATATTTACAAGTTGTCCATGTCATCAAAGGTTCATTATATCTAGAATAATATTCATGATATGGATATCATATATATCATATATATATAGCATATACATGTATTTATAATATTACATAGAATTTAGAGGTACGAAATGAAATGCACCCTTCATGTAGAGAGTTTGTCATACGTACGCATGAAGGCTACATCCATTTCTATTTCATATTTAATGAAATTAAAACATATTGATACATAGTAGTATTATAATTCCAGTATTTTATCATATATAATATCATTAAATCTATCCTTCATATGTACCACAAATGGTATGAACGAGTCATATCACTTTTAGGGGGCGGTAGTCAGTACATTCTCAAATGAAATTATCACGTTTACCCACAATAGAAAACATAAAGGTATGATATAAATGGAAATAACATAAAAATAAAGAAAAAATAAAAATAATATATTTATAATATATAAATATAGTGACATAATATTGTCCACCATGAGAGGCGGTTGGAGATATTTGAATAATCATCATTTCGTGAGGCGTTAGTTGGCCATCCACAGAAACATTATGTTCTTCATCAATTAGATAGAGGTGTGGGTTAGTGTAGTTCGAATCCTTATCATATAAAAATCGTACAATATTGAGGAAACTGGTGTTGTTACAAAAGAAAATAATAAAAATATTTTAGGGGTTGGAGATGTAAAATAAAATAAAACAATTTAAGAGAAACTGTTACCTTCAATTTGGGTAACTCTCTTTGGTTTTATCCAAAGGACTTCTTAATGTTCCTTCTGCCTAAGGTAGGGATTCTAAGAGGAGGAGAGTGATGTAGGGAGATGAATTAATCAGAGGTTGGATGAACCAAAAGGCTTGAGAGTTGTGATGAATTGGTTAGAAATGGTCTATTTTTATAAGGGGGAGGAGGGGCTCTTTAGGAAAGTGTGATAATATTATTTTGTTATATAATGATATTCGATTACTAAAGGTCCAAGAATCATTAAAGTAGAATATAAGTTGACTAATATTCAAAATAAAATCATCCAATAAAAATTTGACATGTTTTGGATAATATTTTAATCATGATAATCTTTTTTATTTAAATCATTTATTAATGTGGTAAATACTACATCGTTATTGTGTCATAAATAATTTATTTAATGTGATGTCTAAAAATTATAAAAAAATACCATGATGTAGGAAATATTTTTAGCTTTAAAATAAATTTTTATATTCCAAATAGTAATTTATATAACACCATGTAAATATTAATTTACTAAAATATATTGGGATATGTCAATTTTGACTTTACATTAAATTAATTTTTCAAAAGTGTTATTATCATTCATAAGTGGCTCCATGAGGTCCAAAAATCGACCCAAAGATTCCCATGGTCGGATATGTGTCATAAATAGGATTATTACACGTTTAAAGTTAATTCTATATTATTATTATATTATTTGTTACCCTTATTTACCCGATTTACCCTTTAACCATGGTAAATAAAATATTTACTGAAGTAAATATTTAAAATGTTTAAAAATTAAAGATAACTATTTTAAAATTTTGGACCTCTTGATTCCAAATATGTAATACATTTTTACAAATTCAAAACAAATAATTGTCAGAAATTAATTCAAAATTAATTATCGTTTTCAGAAATAAACATGTGTTTTAAAAAAATAATAACTATCAAAAGATTAATACCTGTTTATGTCCAATTTCAAAGTAAAATTAATTTCAATGACCAACATTGGATTAAATATTAAAAATATATTTAAGTTAAAATTTAAAATAAATTAAAAATATGATATAACCATATGCATAAATTAGATTTGAAGGAAATTTTGAATTAAAATACAGTATTTTTCACTATTCATTAAAAATGAACTTTACTAGAAAAATACAAAAAAATTACCCAAAGTAAATTTTGATTTCCCCACTCTAAAGATGGATTATATTTGGTAAAATATAATGTATTAAAGTGAACAAAACTATATTCAATGAGCGTTCTCCATTAATAAGTGGAAAATCGACTTTTTAATGTAAATGATGTTTAAAATTAGATTCATTAAAAATTTAAGCCTTTAAATTTTATTGAAAAAATGTAAATACATTTAAAAAACATGTATAATCATATTGTAGTTATTTTTTTAATTCCCACCAATACAACATCTATAAGTTAACTACCATTTAAAAAATATATTATATTATTAGTGTGCAACATAAGATTTCAAGGAAACCCGTTGTTTCGTATCAGGTACACTATCGATCATAGAAACCCCTTTATAGTAAAATTAATATTTAATTCACAAATAATAATTATAGAGACCCAGATCCCCGGGTGACTTATGAGACAGGATATACTATCAATTCAATAAAACATTTACAAATAATATATCATGTCATATTACTACAGAAGATCGGGAGGCTCGGGATTCTCGGAAACCAACTGCTTCTGATGAACTTCATTAGTACAAACCATGCCTGAAAAAAAAATTAAAAAAATACGCAGGGTGAGAAAATATGCCCAGTAAGGGGTTTTAAATTTTTTTTAAGAAAACTCTTTCTCAAAACAGTCATTTTGAAGATAATAGAACACATTACTAAAAACGAAGCATTGTCTTTTCTTAAAACATGTAAATCCTACATTTTTTTAAAACCACTTGCACATAGAAGAAGTACGTACATAAAATATGCTTTAAAGAAGACTTAAATCATAGAGCGCAAGCTCGTAAATAATAGATGATGCATAACTTATAACAAAAATTACGTCAGTTCTAAAAGATTGAGTATAAGCAGGAAAGACATTCATACCATGATACATTGGCACATATAGTTCTTATAACAACATACCACATGTGTTACAGTTCTCATTTCATAATTTCATCCTCATAGTCAAGGGAATTTCCAACTAGGGGATGTCCTGTTAGTTGAAATAACCCATGTTTGACCATTTATCATCATATTCAGAGGGAATGTATAATGCCGGACTTTGTCCAGACCTTGCGTCAAGACCATAAAACATACTTAATACGGGTCAAGGATAACCGCCCATCCTGTTTCCCATAGTAGCACAAGCCAAGGCTAACCAGCAAGACTGTTGCACATAACGTCTCATGATACTCTTACTTTACCCAATGCATTGGAGCGCTATATAATTCAGGGCGTACCCATCCATAAACATTTAAGTCTAATATATCCCTCACATATCTTGACATGGTCTTTCATTCATAGGGTTTCATTCATACATTCTTAATAAAAACCCATTTTTACATACATATTCATAACTTGAAATGGGTCATGTCGAAAATGTAAAATGGAGTAGAATTTTGGCTTCAGATTACACTGTGATATAAATAAACTAAATCAACAAACTCTTGTACATGCAATAATAATTAGAACACTGAAAATAATGGAATTTTATGTAAAATTACATCATTTACATTAAATAAAAACCCATAAATTCACTTTTCATCTCTTTAAAACATGGATAAACTAATTCTTTAAATGTATAAATTTCATCGAGGGTATATAACCTTGCAGGTTAAACCAGTCCATTGGTGCAAAATACATATCAGGTTATCATACATTAAAATTATTAGAAACTTATATGTGTCAAAAATACAAACTAAGTCCTGATAAATATTAATCGAAATAGGGTTTTGGAAAACTGATCTTATAAATACACATTCACCAAGCCACATGTAAATGATTTAGGGGTTCACGCCACACATTTCCACAAAAAACGCACGAATTGTCAAAACGCTGATAAATTAAATTTCCAGTTGGAAGAACTATTATTATATAAAACTTTATCTTTAAACTCCATCATTTACATAAACATGTATGTGCATAATTTTGGTATTATTCTTGAAATAATAAATTTTATTGGTAAAAATAATTTTACTAAATCATCATGTTATATTGCGATAAAATTTAAAACAAATAAACAAGATTGCCCATTATATTTGCACATAGATGTACATATACATCTATATAATCACATGTACATATATATCTATATTCATTATATATATTTATAGTCTTACTTGTCCATAAAATTACCCAAAAACTCCATTTTATCATAGGGCAGAATAAAAAAAGGGTTTTATACATGTAAAATAAATGTGTGTACATGCATATATCATCTTATATATATGTATATAAATATATATATATGAACATGCTTTATATATGTTTTTGGAAATACCGGAACCGAACCAAAATAAAACAAGTCTCCCGATTTCCCTTACCCCGGTTTTGGGTCTCCATACAGAAGCAGATAAGGGTGGTTCTCAAAGCCATGCATATGTGTATACACAAGGTGTATATAAATATAGATTTATATATAAACATATATAAAAATATATATACCGAGGCTTAAAAAAATAAAAGAAAGGCTTATCCCCATACCGGTTCAGAGAGGGGGAGAAGATGAAGCAGGCGAGGCCGGACCGGTTTTCGGAGATCCAAGGAACTCGGTGAAAACACTTCTCGCCTTTGTTGAAAACCGAGGTTTAAAAAAAACAGAGAAATCTCATTGCGTGGAGATGTGGAGTGGGTATCTGAGGCCAACTAATGAAGGATCGGAGCCGACTCTATGGAAATATGGAGACGCGGGGTCCACTCGCCGACCTATGTAAGAAAAACATAGCCTCACCCTACTGGTAGGCGTGTGCGATGAAGAAGAAGATGCGGGGGAGAAGAAAAACGAAAAAACGGGGGACAGACGAGATCATAGGGGAGTCGATCGAATGGCTCATAAGCGGTGCGGCATTAAAAATATCAGACGGCCACGATCAAATTCTCTGGATCGGACGGCTCCAAATTGCTGCGGCACTTAAAAAAACACCCCCCGCGGTTTCTTATATTTTTTTTAAACATCACTAATTTTATGTTTTTTTATTACCCTTATTATAATTACTTTATTATTATTAACCTACAATTATTAATCACTTATTATTATATTAAGAATGGTCAATGGTCATTTAATACATAAGTATGTTAATTAATTCATCCCTATCAGAACATGTTTTTATTTACCTTTATTGACTAATTATCTTAATTTCCTTAATTAAAGATTTATATTAATGTTAATAATACAAATAAACATTTAACATAACAACATTTATAATTATTTTCAAATTCACAAATAATAGTGCATTATTCTAAATATTATCATTATGAATTACATACATAAATCATAATTTGACATCATCTAAAAACTATTAAAGTAGATCAAATTATAAACATTTGCATTATTATTATTACTTATATTTAATTTATAGATAAATATTATAGATTTAATTTAATGTTTGACGCAACATATATAACTCAAGAGTTTTCATTCAAATTTTCCTAGACCATGTAAAAGAACCCCATCAGGTTCAATATATTCATTCAAGAAATAAATACTTACTTACTCATGTTAAAAATGTGTATTATTAATAGTGGAAAAAAATAATATTAATTCTCAGCATTTTTCAATATAAAATATAGTTCATATTTTGGGAAAACAAACAATAAATTAATTATATAATTAATGATTTCATTCATTAAATATTTAAGAAAATAACATAATTAACCTTTTGAAAATTTTGGGGGTAAACAACTCTTAGCTTAAATGATCCAATTGAAAATTAAAACATTAGAGGATAAGTGGATCATGGGAGAGCCAACAGTTATATTTATAGCCGTTAGGGTCCAACAGTCAGATAGATGTTCAATAAAAAGCCTGTTCTTGGGGTATCCCACACTCAAGGCGACTGAAGGAGAAAAAGAGTAAATGGTTCGAGTTATTCCTTTTGTGCTCAGTACGGCTGTGGTGGCTTCAGCCATCCTTATGTTTATTTATATGGATTCCAAATACCCTTACCGCCTTCTCGGGGTTCTTTTGGTTTTAATCGGTATCCCTATTATTTTAATCAGGCTTTTAATTGGAAACTTCTGTTAGCTAAGAAAATTGTTTGATCAGTGTGAGTTGTAGTCACCAAAGAGTTACTCATTTGAATAAAAGTTACTTTCATTCATTTTGATGTGTTTTCTATTTTTTTTTATTATTATTATTTTATTAGATGATTGTTTGTATGATTAATGGATGACATTGTAATATAAACATTCCATTACTCAAAACACAGTTTCTTGTGTCGTTACAATAATAAATATGAAATATGTATTATTCATTATTTACCTGGGATGTTACATCCTTCCCCCCTTTTGGGAATTGCATCCTCACTATTTTACTTATCAAGATAAGTGGGGGTATTTATCCCTCACATCATTTTCATATTCCCAAGATGCCTCTTCAACCATATTGTTTTCCACAAATCCTTTACCAGGTAAATTACCTTATTCCGTAACAATTTCTCTATATGGTCAAGAATATGGACTGGTTGTTCTTCATAAGATAGATTCTCTTCCAACTGAGCTACCTCTAGGCTCAAAACATGAGATGGATCTGGCATATACTTTTTTAACATCGAAACCTGAAAAACATTGTGCACCTTGGATAAACATGGAGTTATATCCACTCTGTACACATTTTATCCAACTTTCTCTAGAATTTTCATAAGGTCCAATGAACCTTAGACTCAGCTTTTCCTTCTTACCAAAACAGATCACACATTTCCATGGATAAAATTTGAGAAAGACATGATCACCAACCTCAAAAGAACAATCCTTCCTTCGGTTATCTGCATAAACTTTCTGTATGCTCTGAGCTGTTCTGATATGCTTCTTAATCAACTGAACTTTCTCTACCATCTCTTCTACCAATTCTGGTCCCATCAGCTTCCTTTCACCTAATTCATCCCAAAAATCTGTTGTTCAACAATGCTTTCCATATATTGCCTCAAATGTAGGCATATGTATACTAGAATGAAAACTTTTATTATATGAAAATTCAACCAAAGAAATATGTTTGTCCCAACTTCTCCTGTAATCCATCGAACAATCATGTAACATATCTTCCAATGTCTGAATTGTTAATTATATCTTCCCATCTGGTTGAGGATGAAAAGTTTTACTAAAATTTAATTCATTACCCAACGACTTCTGAAGGCCTTTACAAAAGTTAGAAGTAAATCTGTGATCATGATCATATACAATTAGAAGGGGAACTCCATGAAACATGACTATCAATTTAACATAAAACCGAGAAAGTTGATCCACAGACAATGTATCTCGAATAGGAATGAAATGAGCAGATTTAGTCAATCGATCAACAATAAACAAGATTGCATTATTACCTTGAGATGTCCATGGTAATACCATAATAATGTCCATGGATATATTTTCCCATTTCCACTCTAGAACCAGTAAAGGCTAAAACATTCCTTTTGGTAACTGCCGCCCTGCTTTAACCTGCTGACAAGTCAAACTCTTCATAGTAAAATCAGAAATATCTCTTTTCATTTCTTTCCACCAGTAATATTCCCGAAGTTCTCTGAACATCTTAGTACTACCAGGATGAGCGAAAAATGGGGACCTATGAGCTTCACATAACAACTAATTATTTAACTGTGAATCACAAGTCACACATAATCTCTTTCCAAATCTCAAAATAGAATCTCATCAATGTTAAAATCAGGAAACATAACCTTCTAAACCAACACTACCTTTTTCTATAACTCACTGTCTTCTTCCTGTGCTTTCTTTATTCTGTCTGATAGAGATGATCTCACTGACACCTCATTCAAAACAGAAGAATTTTCTACACCAAAAACATCTACTCTAAGGTTCATCAAATAAAAATCCAAAGGATTTTGTTCAAAACATAAAATATTTAATGAAGCATTACATTTTTTACTCAAACCATCAGCAACATTATTTTCTTTTCCTGAATGGTAATGGATCGTGAAATCATAATTCTTGATTAACTACATCCATCTCCTATGTCCTATGTTCAATTATTTTTTAGTGAATATATACTTCTAACATTTGTGATTAGTATATATTTCACACTTCACTCCATAAAAATGATGCCTCTAAATTTTTAAAGTAAAAACAATCGTAACTAATTCTAAATAATGTGTAGGGTAATTTAACTCATGGGGTTTCTACTAATGTGAAGCATAAGAAATTATCAGATCATTATGCATTAGGAAACAACCATTATCTTTCAACGAAGCATCACTGTAGATAACAAACTCATCATTTCAAGATGGTAGTGGCAAAACTGAATTATTCACCAATCTCCATTTTAATTCCTTAAAAAAACTTCACATTCTTTTTTCCAAATAATATTAACACATTTTCAAGTTAACTTAGTCATTGGACTAGATAACCATGCAAAATTTTCAATAAATCTTTAGTAATAACCTGCTAAATAAAGAAAACTACGAATCATGGTTATATTTTTGGGTCTTGGACATTCTTCAACAACTTTTGTTTTTGTAGGATCAACAGTTATTCCATTTTTTTAAACAATTTGACCAAGGAAAGAAATTTGTTGTAACCAAAACCCACACTTTTTGAATTTCCAATATAGTTTCTTTTCTTTTACGGTTTTCAATAAAACCCTCAAATGAATTTCATGTTCCTCTTTACTTTTGGAATACACCAGAAAATAATAAATAAACATAACCACCACTTATCACCTGAGTCAATATTTCCATCGTTGTGGTAAACTGTTCAATTCGGATTCTAACCATCTTAGTATACTGATTTAGAAGGTCATTTACCTTTGTATTCATTTCCCTCACAACTAACATATTTCCTCTATGGAAAACCATTCTAAACACAGAAATATCTTAGGAAAAGGAACATGGTAATATGTAAATTCTATATCATTCCAATATTACCATAAATTAATTTGTGTACATTTATTTAACAATACCCAAACTCCTAAAGTTATCTAAACTGACATTTGATACCAACTATAATGACATGGCCTCAGACCTTACATAATATTGAATTAAATTAATAATTCACATTGAGGATCTTTTGAGGTTTAGAGTTTTAGATAATTAGGACATAACTATTAAATCTCAAAAGATTAAAAAGTAGACACATATACCCAGTATTCATTTTGTTCATAAAATAAAAACTCTTGAAAAAATTAGTCATGTCTAGTTCCATGTTTAGGACAAAATGAAATTTCCTTGATCTCATCCTTGACCCTAATCCACATTATTTCCTATGAAAAACATTTCAAAAACTTGGGATGAGCATAAAAAGCTCTGTAAGGAATACAAAAATAAGGAAATCTATTAGTTTTTCAAAACAACAAGTAAACCATAAATACTTTAACATAAGTAATACTTTTCACATTTATGAAATAGTAAATACTGTTCTCTTAATAGAAGATCATTACTTACCCTTTTTAACCAAAATATTACCATAAAACCCATATAAAGAACACATAACAAATAAATGTGACTTGGGACATAAACATACATAAATGGAATAAACATACGGTCAGCTTCCACATATATCAGAAAATAGAATAGCCATATGGCTAACTTCTATAACCAATTCATTGGAGGTTATAACGTAACCACCCATCCTGGTATTCATGGAACTGCCCGTCATTTGGTTTATCACATAACCACCCATCAAATGTCCAAGTTCCATTATTAAATCGTAAGACATAAAACAAAAATAATGGAAATAAAAAATTTCCACATTTTCTTCAAAATACATCACTTAAATATATTGACATAAAAAATCCATTATGAAAACTAGTTTCAATATCAAAATTGATAAAAGAATATATGATATTTATTTTCCTTTAAAAAAATTACTGCTTGTTATGGAATCCAAAGAACAAATAATACTCGCAGTGGAGGAAAGGTCATTGTCACCGATTATGTTAAAAGAAACATTCATTTCTGTCTTTTAGTAAAACTCTTATTTGAAAAAAATTCCTTTTTAAAAGTAAATGGTGTTTATACATTGTATAATAGAAAGCCGTGTATTAAAACAAAACATGACTCAATGAAAAGACATTGATACGTAGTCCCTTACAAAGATTATTTTGTAAATAAAATAGATCTATTATCTGTATTCAATATAAGAACACATAAATCAAGTATAAATTAAGAAAAATTAATTTCTCACAAAATTATTCAATGAGATAAACAAGAAATATAAGATTAACCCAAAGAATAGAAATTGGTTTAAGAGGTTCCCTTACCTCATGACCGACTTGACTCGATCATTATTTAATCTCATAAATAATAAACTAAAGTCAATTTCTACTTTGTTAAGAACCTTTTTCAAGATTATTATTCATTTGATAGCTCTTATTACCATGTTTTAAAATTTAGGTAAACATTTAAGTTAATAATGTTCATTTTGTCGATATTTGGTACTTGAGTCAAAAATGAATACCTTATATTTACAAGTTATCCATGTGGTCAAAGGTTCATTATATCAAGAATTATATTCATGATTTGGATATAATATATATCATATATCTCCACAATATACATGTATTTATAATAGTACATAACATTTAGAGGTAAGAAATGAAATGCATTGTTCATAGAGACCATATGTCGTACTTATACATGAACACTACATCCATTTCTATTTCATATTTAATGGTATTAAAACATAATGGTAAATAGTAGAATTATAATTATAGTATTGTATCATATATAATATCATTTAATTTATCCTTTATATGTACCACATATGGTATGAACGAGTCATATAACTTTGAGGGGGTGGTATTCTGCACTTCCTCATATGAAATTATGGCATTTAACCATAATGGAAACCACAGATGTATGCTATAAATGGAAATTACGGAAGAATAAATATAACATAAAAAATAATATTTATCATATATAAATACAGTTCCATCATAATGGCCACCATGAGTGGCGGTTGGAGATATTTGAACAATCATCGTTTCATGAGGCGTTAGTTTCCCATCAACAGAAAAATTATGTTTTTCATCCATTAGATGGAGGTGTATGTATGTGTAGTTTGAATAAATATCATAACAACATCCTAGTATACTAAGGATACTTTAATTGTTACAAAATAATGTAATAAAAAGTGTTTTTGGGGTTGGAGAAGTAAAATAATAGAAAAAAATTTAAGAGAAACTGTTACCTTTAATTTAGGTAACTCCCTTTGGTTTAATCCAAAGGACTTTTTGAAGTGATTTCTTCCTAAGGTAAGGCTTATAGAAGGAGGATAGAGATTTACGGTTCTTAATTGGGATGATTTTGGATGAGACGAACGGTTTTAGAGGTTTGAGGAATTGGTTATAAATGGTCTCTTTCTATAATGGGGAGGAGGGGCTATTTAAGAAAGTGTGATAATATTATTTTATTATATAATTATATTCAGTTTGTAAAGGTACAAGAATCATTAAAGTAAATTTTTAGATGACTCATATTCGATATAAAATCATCCAATCAGGATTGGACATGTTTTTTATAATAGTTTAATCATTATAATCTTATTTATTTAAATCATTTATTAATGAGGTAAATACTACATCATTTTTGTGTCATAAATAATTTAATTAATGTGTTGTCTAAAAATTATAAAAAAATGCCATTATGTATGAAATAATTTCGGAATTCAATTTAATACTTATAGTTGAAAATTTAATTCATATAACACTGTATAAAAATTAATTTACTAAAATATTTTTGTTTATGTCAATTTTGCCTTTACTTTAAATTAATTTATCTAAAGTGTCATTATCATTCATAAGTGGCTCATGGGGTCCCAAAATCGACCCAAATATTTCCATGTTCGTATATGTATCAACTAATATTATTAGTACACGTGTAAGGGTTAATTTCTATTATTATAATATTATTTTTACCCTTATTTACCTGATTACGCTTTAACCACGGTAAATAAAATATATACTGAAGTAAATATATAAAATGTCTAAAAATAAAAGTTACCTATTTACAAAATTTAGATGTCCTGATTCCAAATATGGAATCCAATTTTCATAATTAAAAGCATAGAAGTGGCAGAAATTAATTCAAAATTAATTCCTGCTGTCAAAACAAAAAAGCATGTTTTTAAGAAATAAATACTATCAAAATATTAACACTAGTTTATGTATAATTTGTAAGTGAAATTAATTCTAATGACGAGAATTGGATTAAATAGTTAAAATATATTTTAATTAAACTTTAAAAAAATTAAAAAGATATTATAACCATATTCATAAATTATAATAAAAGGAAATATGGAATTAAAATACAGTTTTTTTTCACTATTCATTAAAATTAAACTTTATCAGAAAAATACCAAAAAATTACCCAAAGTAAAATTTGATGTATCCATTCTAATTTAGGATTTTATTTAGTCAAATATAATGTATAAACGTCACAAAAATATTTTTAAAGATGGTTCTCCATTAATAACCGGTAAATCGACATTTTAATGTAAATTATTCTTAAAATTATATTCATTCACAATATAATCATCTAACATTTATTTTATAAATGTAAATACATTTAACAAAAATGTATAAGATTTCAATGAATATTTTTGTTGCGTATTGGGTACACTATCGAACAATGCAACCCATTTAAAGTAAAATTAATATTTAATTCACAAATATTAATAAATATGATAGATGTCTTATTATTTATTTACCTGGGATGTCACATGTTGTTATTGAAGGAGGAATGATTATGATCTGTTGCATTGAACAATTCTCGTTTGAATAATGATAATGAAATTTTTGAGGTAGGTGATCTTGTGACCCTCTTTTTATTTATGTTAAACTGTAGAGTTATCATCATTTATCCCCTTGGATCATAATTGATTTGACCTAATATTTATATGTACCAGATTAATGAAATTGGTATTAATTCCATAGTGATGTTTTTGTTTTATACCATGATAAAGGTTTTCCTCTTCATTTTTTAGATAGTGTGATATCTAGGAGTTTTTTGTCTTGAAATATTTTCATGATGGAAATTGGTAAAAAAACATAAATATATAATTATTTGTTAAATTATTTGGCTAAAAATTAAAAAGATTTGTGATAGCTTAGGATAAATAGATTTTTAAGTTTCCCATAGTTTGAATAAGAGATAATGAATTAGATAATTCATCATGGAATAAATAACCAGTTGTGTGATAAAGTTCATTCCTTATAGACCATGAGGTTTCCACTTTCTTATTAAGTTTGATTGCATGTACTTAGGAGCTATGGAAGCTCGTTGTGGGTGAATGTTGAATGAATTTATTTTGGGAAAAGAGCTTGTTGTTATGTTTGTTCCATCTTCTTGTGATGTGCTATGGATGAATGACTTGTGGTTGTGGGGGATGGGAGGCCTGGATGTGATGTGAGCCTAGGATGGCTAAGCCAATAGGGCTATTGTGGTATGTGGGGGTAGGGTGGCCCAGTGGTTTTGGAATCAGTTGATGCCTAGAGGGGATAGATGCATCAGTTTAAGCATGGGTGTCATGAAGGACACCAGAGTTGATGAAACGGGATGATGATGAGCCTACATATTTATATGAAAGTCGTTAATGTTTATTTTTTCATTATTGGGGCTGAAGCCCCATTTATTATTAAATCAAATCAAAGACCTCTTTTAACTGGGTAGAGGGAGACCCATTACATATCCTAAAGGCCCAGTGGGCATTTAGCCCATTATGTGGCCCATAAGGCCAATGTTTTGGCACAAATCCCATTATGTGAATAATACAGCTACATTACCTACGCTTCTATAGTACCACACAGTACCCAGCTGCCATTGCAGTACCCTGCAGCCGCTATAGTGACTGTCTGCCGCTATATTGACCGCCATTTCTATAGAGCCACTGCTACTACAGTATGCTACAATACTGTTATAGTAAATTATGACCAATGGGTTTGAACCCGCATTTTTCATGTAGTATTATGGGATGATTACCATTAACCCAAACTCAAAATACAAGTGGTTACTATGTAATAAGTTGTTATTTATATTCTTTACATTCCCCACTACTTGAGGCAAATGGTTTTTCTTTCACACCATTCATAGGAGGTGAAGACGCATGAGGTATAACACATTCTTTATTTGTTTTCCATTTCGAGGATGGATGAGTATAAACTCCTACTATTGGTGGAAAAGACTTGATGGTAGCTCATTTAACCACTTTTTTGATATCCTTTTTTTTAGATTTTAATTATTTTATATAATTCCAATGAATATGGAAAATGGAAATATTGTGGAATAAATAATAAATTATGATTAACCCATGGGGTTGGAGCTTACTGATATACAATGTTGTGGTTTTTTATAAGAAGTTGTGGACTCGGTTCGGTTATTCCTGGAGGGCATAGAACAAGGTATGATGGTAATGAAATGTGATGTGCTAAAATGATAATTTTTAATTAAATATTATATAATTAATTAATTCAAATTGAAACTGAAAAAATGTGTAATGCCTAAAACCCATATCCCGGGAGTCGATGCATTATTCTAATAATTTGGATTGATTACAAGGAATCCAGTCCCAAAAGAACAATCTATTTAGTAGTCTTGGAAGTCCAAATAATACTCATGATACCTATAATACATTTTTAAAATAAAATAAATCATGATACAATATCAAATAAACTTCATCCTTGAAATTTAATTTAATGTTTCTTTCATCAAAACATGTGGAATGGAAACATAATATAACAGTGTGATCTGATTCTCAATAAGGGTATGTGATAGAGTAGATGATATTATTAAAAATAAAGCAAAGTGAGTAATTCATTCCACTAAAACATAATCCTGAGCATAATATGGAAGGGAAAATTGAATGAACAATTATTATAAATAATCACATAAAACGTAACTATGGATATTCTTCTAGTTAAATAAACACATGATTTATTTATTACTAATATCATAATCAAGGAATGTATATGATGGACAACATAATCCTGTCATCAATGCCTCGACTATGACTTCTAAAAATACTATGGTATGGCTTGGCCAAAACCCAATATGATTTTACCTCATGAGACCTACTGATGAATCGAGGGTCTATAGCAGGCCCAACCT
The DNA here is from genome assembly GCA_963277665.1 of Viscum album. Taxonomy (NCBI): domain Eukaryota; kingdom Viridiplantae; phylum Streptophyta; class Magnoliopsida; order Santalales; family Viscaceae; genus Viscum; species Viscum album. Next base: position 1,023,501,721 of record OY728147.1, on the reverse strand, counting down.
GTCACATGAAAAGTCTAATACATTCCTTGAATGTATAATAAAATAAATACTTAGAACAAATCATCTCGTACCAATTTTGAATATTTTAATCCTAATCATAGACGAAAATACTCTAATTACATCATTGAAATACTCTTGAATAAAATAGTCACTAAACATTCGAAATTTCACATACCACATTGAAAAATATAATTATTAATTCAATATAATATTATTTGAATAATAAAACTCATGATTTCATATATCTAAGGAATTACATACACCTCATACAATCAATATGTGTTGAATATGTCGTAAATCAAATTGAACTAAAAGTGATATGAAAAAACCCCTTTTATTTTTGAATGAAGTGTTCTTTTGGAAAACAATTTTTATTTATCTTAAAATCATGTTGTAAAAAAATATATCCAAAAAAACGATGGAAATAAATTAAAATCATATTTTAGGAATAAATGTTGTCTCGTATCATTGAAATCATGTAAAAAGAAATTTTAATGATGCTTCAGAAATAAAACATTTTACTGTGGTTTAATCAAATATTTATGAGATTTAAAAGAAAAAATGGATGTTTATTTTCATAAACCTATAAATTAAAAATGATAATTTTACATGATAATTTTCTTATTTTAGGAAAATAATGTTGGCATAAAAACAATTATGTAGTGCAATCAGAAATGGATATGAATTCGAGAAGTTCCCTAGAACATGTTCGTTTATCTAGAAGAAATTAGAAGGGTACCATTATAAAATGTATAATACACTTTAAATAATGATGAACTGATTTGATTATATGAATTTAGAACATAAATGTTATATATATAACATTTACACAAAAATAAAAAAGCATTTCATTTGGGTAACGATAGTGACGAAATAAGACCAAGAAATAGTGATGGTTTGGGTGGAATCCCATACCACATTATAATCGATAAAATAATATGCACCAAAATTTATAATCATATTATGTAAAAGTTAATGCCTTGAAAATAGATATACTCATGATGTGATTAATATATTGTCAGTATATATACACCATACACAAGAATTAGTGGTGAGTAATGCATATCCCACAGAAATGAATGTGAGTTCAGAAAAACCTTACCTTATGTGAAATTAGGGTCTGAACTAGACCATAATATATGGTATAATCAGATTAAATGCATTAATTAGTTAATTAAAATCATTTTCTACATATATTATTTTATTCAAAACATTATTATGATCATTTACACAATTTTTATGTCTTATATGATACAAGTTTATCACCCACGAGGATTAGTTTTTTTGTCTTCACAAATGATGTACTCATATTTGAGTATGGATGTTGATGTGGGATAGATATAATTACACAAAATTTAATATCATGTAGGATACCATAAAAATTGATGTTCATGCCGGATACCATAGAAATGTGCATTAATGCAGGATACCACAAAAATCGATACCATAAAAATTGATATACTCATATTTGAGTATGGAAGTTCATGAGGGATACCATAAAAATGGTTTCATGACTAGTCATTAAGGATAAATCGATGAATGAATATTCTTCATCCATAATGGTTGTAAATTGGAACCTCCCAGATGATGATTTCATTTTTAAAACAATATAGAGAGAGAGATTGTAGTTTGAGGAAGCATATTCCATTAACAAGGTATAATTAATATAAATATATATATTATAATGGAGTTATCATGATAATTTTTATAGAGTATGTGAGGACAAGATAATAAACGAAAATAAATTGAAAATGAAATTAAAAGAAAAAGGGAGAGGGATTACCACTTGAAATATCCCCCCTAAGAACTTTCATAACGGAAGTAGTATTAGTATTTTGGCAAGGCCAAGAGATCATAGATGTGGGGATAGACTAGGGAAGTGTATTTGGGAATAACATTGAGAAACATCAAGGTTCAGAGGAGTGGCGAGAAGAGGGATTGAGGGGTGGTTTTATAGTGGAGAAGATGAGTGATTTCTCAATATTTTATTCATGATATTATTATTTTTCTCAAGACAAGAAATAGTATTGATTCTTCTGGAAAAAATAATAATAAGTTAATGTGAGATAAAACTAATGGTTTCATACATCATTTATGATGCAAGGAATATTTTATTTATCTTATAATTTATTATATTGTAAATTACAGTATTTTACTATTCACGAAAATTAATATATTTTAGAAAAATCCCAAAAATCCACCGTAACCATTTTTAATGTGTAGAATACAAAAATAAACACCATTTTATGAAAATAATTTTATAAATATGATAAATGTTATTTTAAATTAAATTCATTATTTTTTCAAGAAATGTACAATTTAAAATTACAACAGATTTTATAACATAATAAAAATTTATATAGGATATCATTTGATTAACCTATGATCATATGACCTAAAAATATTGATTTAAGAATAAATTTTATGAAAAATTATTTTCTTATAAATAAATTTATAAATTATAATATTGTAATTAAATATTTATTACTCACAAAAATATGAATACTGAATTATTAATTTTTTATTTATTTGCATTAATTAATAAGGTTCCTGAATTTTATTTATACTTTCATTGGTGAAGTTACTATTCATTAGGGGAATATTACTATTCATAAGGGTAAATTAAAATTCATATGGGTAACCTTACTATTCATAAGGAGACGTTACTATTGAGTAAAAAATAAGTTGAATCAATCAGACTCTATATATTATAAAGAACACATCTGTGTCAGTTATTTTTAAATAAAATTAAGTCACTGAGGAGAAAAAATTATTTTCAACGACTAGGTTATACCTATCTCCTATAATAATGTTTTTTTCATAGTGACTTAGTTCTGCCTTCATAATAAACTATCTATTGAATTAGAAATTATTTAAAAAGAAACATACCATAAAATTGTAGGGTGTCATCTTAATATTGAATATTTTAGTAACATAATTTTGTAATTTTCCAAATAATTATAATATTCAGTATAGATTAATTTTTTTATAACATTTATATAAATAATCGAATGATAAAATACAACTATTAATATTATTATACTACTTTACACTGTTTAATAACAGAAAATTGTATTTCTTTTCTAATGAACATTAATTTTGAAGCCTATAATTTATAATTATATATATGTATTATTATTAATTAAAAATGATAATTTTAAATTATTATTTTACACAATTTAATATATTTAAAATCTGAAAAAAATACATTGTTGTTACATTATTCCCCCCTCAACATAATTTTATCCTCACAATTCGAAATTTCACTTTGAATGTTAAAGGATGAAACTTAAACATTACCTTGTGGGAAAACCACATCAATAATGGGGTTAATAAAATATCATATTAATATAGGATAGGGAAAATTTGTGGTCACCAAAAAAAATATTCTTTCAAATGGGGTGGTGTTAGTTGGAAGTAATAACATTGACATGGAATAATTATCAAATAATGATTTTATGTCGGAAAGTTATAGAGAACATGTTCAAATGAATTTTTATTAATTCAAAACTATAAACTATTGTAGTGATGAAAAAATGAATTGACACTAAATGATTATGATGATAGGAAAACATTTTATTTATGACTATTTTCCATCACTTGAGGATCTGTTCCACTCTACAAGAGTATAAATATATGTTTCCATTTTATAAAAACATTTTTATCCATTGATTTCACCATGAAATATCTACACTTATTCTTTTATCACATGTTGTGTCTTGTGGAGAAGTATTACATTAACCACTAAAACCTCATACAATGACGAACATAAACCATTCACAAATGGTTAATCTTTACAAAATATAATGATCTTATGCTTTATAAAGAAGGTCACTAAATTTACAACATGAACATAACATTAACCATTAATAAACATGAAGCTACTCTAAATTTTCACTTTTAAATCTTGTTAATAGAATCATCATGTATCATCTTGAAATTTGGTATTGAATATAATTTCCAAAAAACCTAATTGGAAACATTAATTCTTCTCTATTCCTTATGTAGGATAAATGTTATTGGATCTATTTCTTATATCCAAAATTGTTGTAAACTCCGTCAATGATAACATAGAACACTTATCGACAAGTAAATAATCTATTCCAAGGTTGTCAATAACTATCTAAATCAATCATTTAATCATCATTATCTCAACATTAATAATATATTAAGGGCTTTATTTCACTCAATCTGGTGTTTTCCAAAAATATTAACTTTCAACTGAATATCCTTTATTTGTCCCATTTAACATATGGTATCATTTCTTTAATGAAAAATTACTAATGTACAATCCTCATATATTACATATTTCTCATAACCAGCACAATTTTGATAAAATATTCAAATGAAATAATTTTTAATAGTATTATTGATTATTTATCTTCATCTCTATTAGTATAATAACTTAATCATTGTCTAATAGCATCATTTCATATATATATTTCTTTGTTTCGTGGGCCATAGATTCGCACAATGTCTCATATCCTCATAGTTTAAGAATTGTACAATGTAATCATTTATCTTACACATACAATAATGAACAGTGTGTCCTTTCTCTTCACGCTTATGACAAACACCCATTCCCATCAATACTTTTATAGGGTGATTATTTCCATAGTTATCAGATATTTGATAACCCTTCATTATGTTCATACCATTATCAATATTTCTCCCCTCCATCCATTTATTCTCTTGTTTCCCTTAAAATCCATAGGACTCATGGAATTCTAGGATTATCTTTTTAACACATGATTCTATTTTCTAATATTTTGAGGATACCATAGAGACTATTTATAGTAAAAATAATTTATTAAGACCCTGAAATATATGATCCTTCTTACTATTTTTGTCACTTTCATTGGTGCAGCTATCAATCCTTCTACAAGGCTCTATTTTTATACAATGACATATACAGAATTAGCTCATAAAATTTTGAACATTCAATTACGATAAACATGGTATAGTACATAACGTAAATTTTTACATCATACATCCTAGAACCATATAATTTGGATACATTGGAATCATAAATCCTTCATAATGGTATATATGAAAAATGTGAATTATACTATGTATATCCATTGAGAGTGTCATAGAAGGTGCGTAGTAAGTCCCATATTCATGTACCAGGTTACCCCGAATCATGCTCAGAACACATTGTCGGTGTTTTTACCCCTAGGGACATCTGGGGAAAAACCACATCCACCATTAGTATCTAGAGAGAAATGTGATTCTTGGAATACCCACATAATCTATTCCTTAACATAATTATTGTATTTTATTGTATATTTATCCACAATTTCTATATTAGGGTTTTTCTTCCTATTCAATGTTTTCTAAATCTAGTTCACAATGTTTAGCTAAACATCTTTAGATACAAAATATAACACCCCAACCCATGAATCCCAGTGTCAATGCATTATTTTAATACATTAGACTGATTACAAGGAATAATTTCTTGAACAACCGATTAGTTTAGCAGTCTTGGAAGGCTAGATAACATTCATGATACCCGTAATACTTATTAAAAAGAAAATAAAACATTATACAATATGAAATAAACTACATCCCTAAAAGAATTTTGAATGTTTTCTTCATTATATCCTTGTGAAAAGAAACATAAAAAAGCTGTGAGATAATATGCTCAGAAAGGGTATGTGATATAGAAGAAGATTTCATAAATAATAATGTAATGTGTAAAACTCATTACACTAAAACATAATATTGAGGATAATATGGAATGAATAAAAACTGAATGAATACTATCATATAAATAATCTCATAAATCTTCACAGTGGATATTATACTAGTTGAATAATCAAATTATTATCTATTATTAATATCATAATGAGTGAATTCATATACTAGATATCATTAGCCAATCATCGAGGCTTTATCCATGACTTCTGAAAATACATTGGTAAGGCCTCAGCAAAAACACAATTTTGTTTTGTCTCATGAGACCTACAGATTCATCAAGGGGATATTGCAGGCCCAACCCATCACTTACTAAATCCAATGAATTCCCCATATGTATAATATATATATTTATATAATAGTGTCCTATACCACGTTAAAATATTTGAATCATAATCATATATGAAAAGACACTAATTAAATAATTTATAAACTCTTGAGGAAAATTATCATTAAACATTCCAATGGGTCACATAGTAGATTGAAAATTTTAATTGTTAATTCCATATAATATAATAAGAATAATATGAATCACAATTTTATATATCAAGGGTAATGGCACACACAAAATTCAAGGTATAAGTTTCATTATGTTGTAAATATAATTGAATTAAATGTGAGAAGAGGATAACGTTTTTTTAGAAAGAATAGTTCTTTAGGAAATTTCTTTGAATATGTCATTAATTCGGGTTTTAAAAATATATATCTCTGAATATAAAATTGAATTACTATGAAATTATATTTTTGGTGTAATATTTTTAACTAAATTGATATTGGATAAAAAGTATTTTTAGTGAAGCTTTAGAAATAAAACATTTTAGTGTGGTTTATGAAAATATTAAAGTAATATTAAAGTGGAAAAGGATGTTTGATTTCATAAATCCAAAAAAGAAAGGTGATAGTGTTACATGATAAAAATTTTTATTTTAGAAAAATAATGGTGGCTTAAAATTGATTATATAGGGTTGTTGAAAATATATCATAATTTGAGAAGTTCCCCTGAATCGAGATTGTTTATTACTAATAAATAGGAAACAAATGATTTTAAAACATATAATCCCAAGAAAATAAATATGAATTGACATGAATATTTTATATTTTAACAAAAATATACAATATATAAGATTTTAAAAAAATGGAATATGAGTTAAATTTAGGTATTGGTAGTGAAAGAATCACTCAAAGGAAAAATGAAGGCTTGGGTTTAATCCCTAACCACGTTATAATCAATCAAATGAAATAACCCAAAATTGATAATCCTAAAATTATTTATTCAATTCCATGAAAATATATATAATAATTATATGATACATAAATGGGTAGTATACATATAGGATACACAATTATTAGTTGCAATTAAGCCATATCTCACTGAAATGAAAGTGAATTGAGAAAACCCTTACCTTATACATGAATGAGTTCTACCCTAGACAATAATATCACAGATAATATCATTTAATGAATGAATTAATTAAAGAATATCAATTTATTAATATATTATATTCATTATCATTTTATTATGTTCATTTATTCCCATTTGTATGAGTTATAAAACCCAAATTGTTTGATCGGGATCATTCATTAATTTGGTTTTTACGATCTTTATACATGTTTATGAGAATTGAAGTTCATTTGGGATAGAAATAATTCTCCATAAGTGAAATTATATATTATTAGTGAATATAAACTAGTGAAATGGTTATATTTACAATGTTAGAGGATGAATTAATGGATAAGGAATTCGTGGTAATCATTTGCATTATTTTGTTGGTATTTTGATTATTACAAATTACTCTTATCACATGTAATATCATTATGTATATATAATGGTTCCAAAACATTTAATATGTTAAAATAAATTTATTATTGTATGTTTAAATCATAAAAATGGTCTCATTGACTTTTTTTGAGGAGAAATTGAAGAAATATGTTTTGCCATCTCATATGGTTGTAAAAAAGAACCTTCGAGAGGACGATTTAATTTTTTAAAACCAGATATAGAGATAGTAATTTGAGAAAGTATATTACATTGAAATGATTTAATTAAAGTATATATATGAAAATGGAGTTATCATGATCATTTTTATAGTGGAATTGATGAGAATATAATAAATGAAAATAAATTGAAAAAGAAATTAAAAGAAAAAGGAAGAGGTATTACCTCTTGAAAATCCCCCTTTGAGAACATCTTTATGGAATGGGGTTTTGATATTTTGGAATGCCCAATATATCTTTGACATGAGGAGAGACTAGAGATGTGTATTTGGTAAGAACTATGATAGGAATCAAGTCTTAGAGGAGTCAGGAGAAGAGGGGGAAATAAGTGGGTTTTATAGTGGATGAGAGGTGTGATTTCTCAATATTTTATTCATTATTTTGTTATTTTCAAAAGATAAGAAATAATATGTATTATTATGAAAAAATTAATAAGTGAATTTTATTTAAAAACAATGGTTTGAAGCCATATTTTTATGAATATAATCCTAAAATAAAATAAATTGTTTAAAAATAATTTTCCAAATATGAGAAATTTAATTTTTATATAAAATCATTATTTACTTGAAAGATACAGATTTTAAAATTATAATCAATTTTATAACACCATGATAAATTATCTAAGGTATAATTAAATAATACTAAATCCATAAGAAAACAAAAAAATTATTTAGGAATAAATTTTATGAAAATAAATTTTCTTTTAAAAAATAATTATTATAAAATTTTAGTTAAAGAATTATTGTTCAAAAAAATAATGATACTTAATTATTAGGTTTTAAAATATTCACCTTCATTTATAAGGTTCATAAATTCTATTTATACTTTCATGGGTGAGGTTATTAATCATAAAGGCTATATTACTACTCATGTGGGTACTTTTCTTTTTTATAAGGGTAATATTACTATTCATAGATGTATGTTATTATTCACGAATTTTTTGTTGATCATATCAAACTCTATGTATCTCATTGAACACAACTGTGTAAGTCCATTTATCAAATTTCAAATCAATGAAGTGGAATAATTCAGTTTAAAGGTTTGGTTTTAACTATCTCCTATAACCATGTTTTGTTTCACAGAGACAAAGTGTTGCATGCCTAATAAGCTATCTAATGAATTGAAATTATTTATTACGAAAGATACCATAAAATCACGGGGAATCATATATATCGTGAATATATACATAAGATAATTTTTTATTTATTAAAATAATTATAATAGCTAATATGTATATATATTATTATTTAAAATATTTAATTAAATAATCTATTGAACAAATATATATATTCATATTAAAGTATTATATCACACAAAATAAATGTGTGAAAAAGTATTTTTTTAGGAACATTAATTTGGGATGTTATAAATTATTATTATTTATAATTGTTGTTATTAATTTAATCATTTAATGTTGAATTATTATTTTTTATAATATATTTTATTTAAAATTATGAAACAAATAATTGGGGTGTTACATTATTCCTCCTCAATAGAATTGCATCATCTCAAATAAAAATAGTACATCAGAATTTAATTATTGATACTTGAAAAATATTTTAAGGGAACCCCACATTGGAAATAAGTTTAATAAAATATCATTATAAAATAAGTTAAGGGAAATCAGGTGGCCACCACTAAAATAATACTTTCTAATGGGATAAAAATAGTTGGAAGAAAAAACCTGGACATGGTAGAAATATCAAACTATGACATTCTGATGGATAATGATAGAGAACATGTTCAGATGAATGTTGATTACTAAAAAACTACAAACTACAGTAAAGATGAAAATAATTCATTGATAATATAAAATATTATGATAATAGGTAAACATTTTTTTAGAATCTTTTCCACGAGTCAACAAATTATTCCACTCTATAAGAGTATAAATATATGTTATTATTTTTTAAACACAATATTATCATTGGATTTCACATTGAACTGACCATACTTCATCACCTAGAATGGGTTGTATCATGTGGTGAAGTAATACATTATCCTCTATAACATCATACAATGATCCAAATAAACGATTCATAAAAGACCAAACTTTCCAAAAATTCAACGGTCCAACACTTTAGAAATAAGTTCACCAAATTTAAATGATAGACATATCATTATCCCTTAATCAACATGAAGTTGTTCTAAATTTTCACATGCCAGTCATGTTAATAACTTCCTCAGGTATCCTCGTTAAATATGGTAATAAATAAAATTACCATAAAATCATATTTGAAACACTCATTCAGCCATATTTTTTAAGTAGGATACATGTTATTGGATATATTACTTATATTTAAATGTATTGTAAACCCAGTCAATGATAGAAATGCCCACTTGTCGATAAGTCAATAATTAGTTCAATAGAAGGCAATAATTATCCAAATCAATCATTTATTCATCATTATCTCAACATAAAAAATATATTAAGTGTTGTATTTTCCTCAATAACGTGTTTTCCAAAAAAATTAACATTCTATTGAATATCATTCCTTGGTACCATTCAACATATTGTATGAAATCATTATTGAAAATATATTGCATTTTAATCCTTATTGTGACATCCGGACCTAGGTGACACTAGGCGTTGCCCCGAGCCGGTTGGCCACATTCCCTCAAGCGCGCCTCCTCGTATTCCAAAGGGTGCCAACAGGCAGTGATGGTCTGGTATGATAGTCATTGGGACATTGTACAATATTTTATTAGAATAAAACCCCAACAAAAGAATATAAATAACTAGAACAAATCCATGTAAGATGATTACAAAATCCTTAAAATACTCTACTCAACTGAGAGGGAAAACATGATATGATAATGATAATTTCATGTTTCTTTAATAAAACATAATGTAAAGACATAAAGACTCCAAAGAGGATCCCGAACCAGGTCTGGTTCCCACTCATAGGCTCTAATCGTAAATAGAAAAATATCCTAGGGCTTTGACCTTATCATGTCCTACAACAAAAAAGTCTACTCAGGTGCCGATCGGGTGACCCGAATAGGGTGTGATTACAACTCAGCAGGCCACCACAAATGGTGTCTAAAATGAGTCCTGTCAAAAAATAGTGCATGACGTTTTATTAAGAAATAAATCCAATGAATAATTTAAATAGTTATCAAATTTTCATTTAATCTTAAATCAATTCATTAGGCCAATTTCAATTCATGTTTCCCATTTGAATCATCATTAATATCATTAATAATTTGGTGTATTTTTTCATTCATGACACCCTAAATCATAGTTGAATAATCCTTCAACATTACCATTTATTTGGTGTAGTTCGTAATTCCTAGCACCACAATCTCGTTTTGTATAGGACTTCATTCCAAGAACCCTATTCTCTATTGTTTAAGGTTTTCATGCCAAGAACCCCATAATCTCATGCTTGGAAAAGTATCGGGGAGGAATTCCATGTCCATGCCACAAATTCAATTTAGACTAGAACTCCATGTATGTCACCACGAAAATCATAGTCATTTAATTAGTATTTAATTCATAATAACTTTCAAATTTATTCTATTACTAATCCAAAAATTAGTTAAATATTTCAAATACAATTAGTTAACTATAAAATTAACATATAACATAACCAATTTATTTATTAATTAATCATTCAACACAAGTCTCTTTCCTTTATTAATTCTTCACAATTAATTAACCATATAAAAATCCAAAATGACATAATTAATTCTAAAATTAGTTATCCTAGATAACATCATGGTACAGAATTAATTATCTCAATTAATTATCTTATATCACAACATGGCACACAATTGATTCTCACAATTAATAATATTTGGTCAACATCATGGAACATAATCAATTCTCCCAATTAATTATCTCTCATATCCAAAACTGATTCCATAATTAATCCCCCCCCAAATTAATAATATATTCACAATAAATTAATTATCTCAATTACCAAATCTCAACCTATAATAAATCGCTAACATATCTATTTGGGAATCCCCTTTCACTATTTCCATGATTCAATTATCCATTAACCACTGAGAAAAACTCTATTCCATTACAGATTCCTAATTTCCCAAATTATGGAAATGATTTATCAAGGTAATATAGAAAGTCAAAAAATCACATCAACCTATCATAAATCATGACTATAGTAGTTCCATTTAGATAACCTACCTCAGTTTATTGACGGAAGTTAGCCTGATGGAAAAACCCAAAAATCCGAGCGACACAATTTTATTGATCAGGATACCATTCTAAATTCCTAAATTCAAAATAATGATCAAAGGAATCATGATCTTGAAAATCTACATATAGATCCACAATTGTTAATCTAGATATCTACTAAAAAATTTAGATCCATGAAAATGGGGGAAATCTTCCATGAAATGATATAGAAAATATAAGAGAAAAATGTGAGAAGCATTAGGATGAAATCTGATTATTGGGAGGAGAGAAAATCCTTAATCCAGTATTTGGATCTCAAATAATGGTAATTGGATCTCCTTGGAATCCATCGAAAAGTATTTAGGAACACCTAGAAATTGTCAAGGCTATGCCTAGGTCGAATTAAACATGTTTAGTGGTTTTGGGTGGTTTTAAAAAAATCAGAATAAATTTGCCCACACGCATAGTTTCAACTTGGAGGGGCCCCAGTTAGGTCTAACCGAGTGCCGATAGTGAATTCCTCCACTGCCTGCATGACTTTTTGGCCCACATTTAGGCAAACCGTGCATGAATTATGCTGAATTCCACTATCAGCATGGTTATCATGCACATAGTTTTTCCAAACCATGCGAAAATCGTACAAAGCCCCCTGTCATCCCAAAATCCTTAAAATACTCATCCAAACACGCAAGGGGTTATAACTCATCCCAAAAGTACTTAATAACAACAAAAAGTACCTACAACACACCCGAGATAGCTCCTAAAATGGCTAGGATCTTACAATCTACCCACCATATAACATCTCATCCTCACGATACACTCCAAAAAATCTCTAAGATTCCAAGACAAAAATATAGGGCCAATTGAGCCCTCATATATTCTTCTCATTCCTAGTTTTCCTCTTGAACACTTCAATGTTTCCACAACACATCAACTAATGACCTGTTCTATCCCTGTAACACTTTTTCACTGAGACCCAACACAAGTATCTGATGCTTCTTAAAGGACACATCTATCTCGAGGTATACGTATTCCACCTCAATATCATGAGAGAGTTGGGGTGATACCTCTATAGTTTTAACAAAAGGAAGCATCATTCATAGAGATTAATTTCTGTGGAAGTGCTAATCGGTATGACACCAAACCGATTCTCTCCAGCACCTCAAACAGTCCTACAAACCTAGGTGCCAACTTTCCCTACCTCAGTATCCTCTGGTCAAATAATCTAGGTGACACCTAAATGAATAAATAATCACCCTTTGTAAACTCTATGGGTATTATATGTCTATCATCATATGACTTTTGTCTACTCTGATCCTTAGCCATTTATTTTTGAATCAACTGCACATGTTCTGAAGTATCCTCAATGAGACGAAGTCCCAAAATCTCGGACTCAACCTCCTCTAACCAACATACAAATGATCTAAAAAATCTATAATAATGTTCCTCATATGGTTCCATATGTATTTTTTTTGTAATTTTTGTCATAAGAGAACTCTACAAAAGCTCTATGCTTCTACTACGAACCACCAATGAAAATCACACATTCTTGTAGAATATCCTCTGATACCTGTATGGTATGTCTTATCTTCCCACATGTCTATGAGTGGAAGGCCATACATAAAAGATCATTTGTATCAAGCACCTTCTATAATCCCTTCTAGAAGGGTGAATTAAAGCGCGAATCATGATATGAAACAATAGTTTGTGGCTCGCCATGGAAACAAACTACCACTCTCACATAGAGCTCTCCCATCTAATCTACTATATATGTTTTTTTTGATGGGAAATAAGTGTTCTACAATTGTTAGTCGATCAACACTGACCCAAATAGAATAATGTTTCCTAAGAGCCTTTGGAGGTCCTACCATGAAATCAGTAGTCATGTCATCCCACATCCATTCTAGAATAGGTAACAGCTGCAATATGAATCTAGGTCACTGATGCACTACCATCACCTACTGACAGGTGAAACATCTTATTATGAACCCTACTATCTCTTTTTTTATGCATGGACACCAAAACTGTTGTCATAGTTTATGGTAAATTTTTTTCACCCCAAGATGTACAGCCCCCTTTGAGACATGAAATTTACGCCTGAGTTCTTCTAGAATATTCGAGGGCACAACAACCTGATTTTCAAATAGATGATCTCATCCTCATCTATTATACAATCTGAAGGTGTATCCTGATCTTCAAGTATTTCCTTCAGGGCTAAACACTCTGGATCTTCATACTATATGTCCCTGATATATCTCAAGACTGTAGACTCCACTACTACAAAAACATGATTTATCCTTTTCTGACTCTCCTGAACTACCACAAGCATTTACACTATCGAAGTCATTGTATTCCACTTTAAAATCGACTCATGTACCAACTACGTATATGTTTTCTTGCTCAATTCATCAACCACACTATTCCCCTTCCCGAGTGTATATGCTTGTTTAAAATCGAAGAATGAATATATGTTACCCATATTTGCTGCCAAAGATTCATGTCAGGCAATGAAAAGATATAATTAAATATTTTTTGATTTGTAAAAACTATAAACTTCTCATCGCAAAGATAGTGTGACTATCACTTAAGAGAGTAAACTACTCATTCTAACTCTTTTTAATTAATAGGGTAACTACGTTCATGTGTCCTCCACTGCCAAGACCCATAATCAATGACTCGAACCCCTTGCATCATCACAACTATGAGTCTAACCCCATAAGAGTAAAAATACACAATGTACTCCTCACACAACTCAAGTAAGATCAAAATTCCTGTCAATTTCATTCTATTCATCTACCCCTAGAAGGAATTATCGCATCCTCTTGTCCAATGAAATATTATCCATTTCATTGTCAAACCAGTAAGAAGTGCTGGGAAATGGGAAATGCCTTGGATGAACCTCTAGTAATATCATGATAACCCCAAAAATCTATGGATATTAAAATTATTTTTGGATGCAACCAAGTTCTCACTGCATGCCCTTATTCGGTATCCACTCAAACACCTTTTTCCAAGATTATGGGCCCTAAAAAGTGTATCATGTCAATCCAAAACTGACATTTATATAGCTTGGTATATAGCTGATTCTCTCTTAGTATACCTAGGATGATTTCATGATGTTTGGAATGATCTTCATGAGTCTTAGAGTACACCAAGATTTAATCCAAAAACACCAACACAAACTGATCTAAATATTGGTGAAAGATATTGTTCATCAAGGCCAAAAATAGTAATGGAAAATTTATAACCCAAAAAGCATTAAAAATACCGATAAAGGCTATAAGTGATTCTGACAGCTGTTCATTGTATATCATATGTCCAAACACTCAACTGATGATACCCTTATCTCAGATCAATCTTTGGGAACAGAGAAGCATCCTTCTGTTGGTAAAATAGTTCAACTATATGCGGAAGATAATATTGGTTCTTCAAAGTCAATTTATTCAACTTATGGTAATCGTCACAGAAGTGTAAACTCCCATCATCCTTCTTGGCAAACAAAACAGTTGACCCCATGTCGACATACATGGATGGATAAACCCATTACCCCCCAACTCCATCAACTACATTTTGATCCCTTGAATATGAGTCAGATCCATTATAGATGGTGGAATAGATACCAACTCATCCCCCTGTATGAGCTCAATAGTGAACTGCACATCTCTCTTTGGTGGAATCACTAAAAAGTATTCTGGAAAGAAATTTTGAAATAGTTACACTACAAGTGGAAGGATGTATTTCTTTCCACTCCCATCATCCAAAGAAATACTAGAAACATGGGGGCTGAGATCTCCTAGTTGCTGAGTAATTGGATCATATCTACATATTAGGATATACCATTCTCCACAATGAATATACAAGTCACCCTCAAGAGATATCAATGTCAATCTCCTTCGGTAACAATCTATGTGGGAACGGTATTCGATTAAGAAGTCCATACACATAATTTGTACAAATCGTGCTATATCAAGGACATATATAACCCAAAGGGAACAATAACATCCAATATCTAGCGATCCTACCATAAAAAATAGATATCCCCAGACTGTGTTCCCTTGGTGTATCAATATTCATCACCCTGCATATGGAAATCACCTTCAGTATCATGACATTAAAATGATTTTCAGATATAATATAATGATAAGCACTAATATCAAAAAAATATGTATAAAAAGTAGAAAAAACTAGAATATTAACTCTCACATTCGATAGACCAGCCACACAGTCCACAAGTTTAGGTTGCACTGCTTGTAACTATCATTTCCCTCTTCCATGTGGTGTCATCTAACTACAAATAGTAGCACCACTCTACTGATACATACGCTAATTCCCGGAAGCACCACGTCCTCTACCTCTACTCACTCTGCCAATATAACTCTAGCTTTCAAACCATTATGGTATAGAATCCCCCCTTCCCACACTCAGAATTTGAGCAGCTTCTCCCTCAGGGCCAGCATGCCACTTCTTCCTAGAGATGTTATATTGGTGGCCATCATACCACATAACTGGATCTCCACTCAAGGATGAGTACAATGTGTATGATAGAGTCCATGCCTATCTCACTAGTTTCGAAGAACGTATGAATGATTTGGTGAAACTGTTCCTCTAGACTATTCACCATGCATTCCATTTCCCTCACTAAGATTCTCAGGGCGACACTTCCTGCTCTCGAAAGGCCCACACCCTTATCGTCCAGTTACCTGTCCAGTACTGGATGCCTCTTCAGGTTCCCCTCTGAAAGTTGATCATGATTAACCAATTCTGAGAAATTATTCTTCTTAAAGATATTCAAGTGGGAATTAATTTCACACATTTGTCTGTCCAAAAATGTTATTACTGAAGAAGCCACATCTTCCACTAAAATTGTGCATTAACACTATAAATCTGTGAAATGTACAACATATTCCATTAGGGACATGGCTCCTTGGGTAAGATTCATAAACTCTAAAGCCTTCTCATTCCTCAATGTTTCTGGATAGAAGTTCTATAATATTTTCACCAGAATTTCCTTCCATAACATCTCTTCAGTCAGTCTAGATCATACCTGAATGTCCCACCAGTGCTTCACTATACCCCGAAGCAGATAATCATCAAACATGACCCTCATCTCAGTAGTAGTTTTCATGTTTTCAAGAATCATATCTATGGATTAATTCCATAATTAATCTCCCTTGGGTCCACCCTCTCATGTAAAATTAGAAGGGTGCTACAACTGGAACACCCTTGTCAAATCAGACATGATTTTATGAAACCACACTATGTCTCTCTCCATAAATTTCATGAAATGAGAAAATTTCTCTTAGAAGTGTTCTCCTTATTACTCATCTTTCACCAATGGTTCCCCAAGTTACCTGTCTAGAAGTCTGTATCCAGCCAGACCCCTCAGTCTCTCCATCAACAAGCATCGTGGGGGAATCTCTCTACAAATCCAAACACACATATTATGTCTCCTTATTCAAACTTAAAAAATTTACATAAGATGAGAAACTACCACAACATGTTTCCACATGTCCTTTATCCCTTTTTTGTACCACAAAGTTATCACTATGGCCTTATCACTATAATTAACCATCATAATCCTTGGTCTTGGTTTTTAAGGGTACATTTATTCTCATAAATTAATTAAACTATTAATTAATCAAATTATCTCAAGTTAATCAATTAAACAAAAAATTGAGTTATCATACTCAATTCAATAATCAAGTTTCTAATTAGACACACATTTATTCTCATCTTTCATCATTATTTCAATTTCATAGAAAGGAAAAATAGTTCATCTTCAACATCTTACCCATAACCTGTTTTTCTATGGGAGCCTAGAATGATACATGTCACAATAACCCTAAGTGCCAAGAATTATGCATGCAGAATCATCTATCATTCCTCATTATTCCCTGAATCAAAATTCAACAATTTTCAAAATTAATATATCATCACACCACAAGTGCAACACCCAATATGAAATAAAATCAAACTGTAAAAACAAAAATAAATAACAACAATCCCACCCTGAGTACTCTAATATTCCCTCGTACATGGGTTTTCCACTCCCATGAACGAGAAAATTACCAATCCTCAACTATTTCTAGTATAATTTCTACCTCTCCCAATATAGCATGAAAAAAGAATAAAATGAATAAAAACCCACATTGATACCACTTTGTGATGTTTTGACCCAAGTGACACTAAACAGTTCCCTGAGCCGGTTGGCCACATGCACTTAGGTGTGCCTCCCCGTACAATAGATGGTGGCGACTAGAAGTAAGGGTATGGTATGTCGGTCATGGGGAAACTAGACCCTATATTATAAGAATAAATCACGAACGGAAAAATGAGAAATAAAAAAATGTGGAAGAATTTAAATAACCCAAAAAAACCATGTCATATAATAACCAAAACATGAAAATAAACTACTCAACTGAAAGGTTAATCATGCAATGAAAATGAAGATGTCATGTTTCATCAATGAAACTCAATTTAAATACACAACAACTTCAAATCGTGTCCCAAAACACATTTGGTTCCCTCTCCATTTCTCTAATCCCAAATAGAATCCTATCACAGTGCCTTGCCCTTATAATGTACTACAACATCAAAGTGAACTCGGGTGCTGAACAGGAAGCCTGAATATGGTTTTAGTACTACTAATTAATCCACCACCAACGGAGTCTAAAACTAGTACAGTCAAAAGATAGTGCACATAGTTTTATGAATCAATAAATACAATGAATAATTTAAATAGTTATCACATTGTCATTTAATATTAAATCAACACATTATTACAATTTCAATTCATGTTTCCCATTTGATTCATCATTCAATAACATTAATCATTTGGTGCAGATCATCATTCCTAGCACCCCAAATCTTAGTTGAATAGTCATTCATCTTTATCATTTATTTGGTGTAGGTCACCATGCCTAGAACCACAATCTCAGTTAGTGTTGATCATTATTCCTAGAGCTCTGTTTCTCATTAGGTGTTGGTATTCATGCCTAGCACCACATAATATCATGATTGGATTACAATTGGGGAGGAATTCTAAGTACAATTCCTAACTTATAATTGGTCTAGAAAACTGTTTCTATCCCCAAAAAAATATCATCCATCTAATCATTATTTAATTTATAATAATTTTCCACATTATTCCATTAAAAATCCAAAAATAAGATAATCATTTCAAAGGAGTTTAGTTAACTCCACAACTTACTATGTAAATAACCCATTAATTAATTTATCAATTAATTAATCAATCAACACAATTCTATTTCCGTAATATATTCCTCACAAAAAATTATCTATATCAAAACCAAAAATGTAATAATTATTTCTCACAATTAATTATTTATATCCCAACATGGTAGATATATAATTATCTCAATTAATTATCTTAGATCAGAACATTGCACATAATTATTTCTCTCAGTTAATTATCTTTGGTCAACATAATGTCACCTAATTAAGTCTCACAATTAATTATATCTAATATCCAAACATGATTCAGTAATTAATTACCCACAATTAATTATATTTCAAAATCAATTAAATATCCCAATTAAAAAATATCAACCCATAAAATATCTCCAAAAACTCTATTTTGGAAACCCCATTCATTTCATGTATTATAGAATTATCAATTAACAACTGTGGAAAAATCCATTCAATTATAGTTTCATATTTACTACAATTTAATAAATCATTAATCAATGGAATATAACAAATCATAAACTCATATTAACATATCATAAATAAGGACTATGGGAGTTTGATTTAGGCCACATATCACATTTTATTGATGAAATACAGCCAAATAGAAATGACCAAAATCCGAGTGGCACAACGTTGTCGATCAAGCTCCGGATCTATATCCCTAAATCCAAAATTAAGATCAAAGGAATCATGATCTTAAAAATGTTAATCTAGATCATAAATAATAGATCTAGATATAAACTCATTAGTTTATACCCACGAAATAAAGGGGATATTCCATGAAAATATAATGAAAATATAAGATAAATAATGGATGGAGCATTGAGATGTAATCATCTAATCATGAGGAAAGTGGATCTTAAATCCAGGCATTAGATATCGTTGAACGATGTTCAGATCACCTTTGAATCTATATGGAAGGCATTGTAAACACCTAGTAATTGTCAATCCCAATCCTTGGTTGAAAAAGAGATGTTTTAGGGGTTTGGGTGGTTTTAAAACTAATTTTCAGAATAAACTTGGTCGTGCGCACAATTTCACATGGTAGGTCACACGGTTAGGCCAAAACATGTGCCATCCATGCAGTCTTCCACTTCCCACAAAATGTGATGGTTCACTATTATGTAAATTGTGCACCAACCAAGCCGACATAGACATTCTACATGGTTATGTTGTGCACACATTGGCCAGACCATGTACAAACCATGAACAACCCCTAATCTGCCCATATTCCTTAAAAACATCACCCAAACACACCCCATGGTCTACCCCAATGCATAGGTACTTTTTAATAACCATAAGTACATGAAAACACCCTCGATATTTTTATTTAAAATTTTGGGATCTTACAATCATGAATTCTAGAATTCATATAACCAGTACTTTACTGATAAAATATTCAAAAGATAGAAATCTTGATTAGGCATATTAATTATTCATCTTCATCAGTAGTAGTAGAATAACTTGACCATTATCCAATATCATTATTTTAGGTATATTTCATTGAAGATTGGGACATTGATTCACATAGTAACTCATCTACAAAAATTGGAAGCATTATATATTGGAAACATTTTTCTTACCCTTTCAATCATGATCTTGGTGTCCTTATTCTCTACACTTATAACAAATTCCAATTCACATAAAGCATTTTCCAGGTTGATTCTTCCCATAGTTATCACATGTGGGAAAACGCTTCATTTCCGTCTTCACTTCATACATATTTTTCTCTTCCAATTTTTTATTCTCATGTTCCCGTAAAATACATTGGGATTATAGAATTATTTACTTATATTATTAACACATGATCCAATTTCCTTATATGATTTGGATATAGTGTAGACTATTTACCTTCAAAATTCTGGCTTAACACCTTGAAACATTTGATAGTTACTACACTTTTCATCACGTTATTTGTGGAGTTATCATTCCATCTTCTAGTAGAAATTTTTAAACAGTTATATATACTGGATTAGCTCATTTAAATATGAACATAATATAACTATAAACACGGTATATAATACAAAATAATTTGTTTTCATAATTATGTCTAGAACCATATAATTTGGTTATTTTGGAAGTATAAATCCTTCATAATGGTCTGTAAGAAAAACCTGAATTATCTTATGATTATCCGTTAGGAATGAAAAACAAGGTGCACAATATAACCCCTTTTCATATACCCAGTTCCCCATGTCTTTCCCAGAACACCCAATTATATTTGTTACTCCTAGGTAAATCAATGCCAGATCATCATCTACTGATGGTATCCAGAAAAGAATGTGTTTCTAGGAACACCCATATAATCTATAACTGACCAAAATTATGAGATGTTCTTGTATAAATATTTTCAATGTATATATTATGGTTTCTATCCCTAGTTTATTCTTCATAAATCTTTTTCACATGTTTCCATCTGACCTTATTCTGATACCTACTGTAACATCCCGACCCCCGAAGCCCAAATTTGGTGAATAATTTTTATACAATTTCATGGTTACAATTAATCCAATCCCGAAGGACAAATCAATTTATAAATTCTAGAAGACAAGATAACAATTATGATACCCATAATAAATAGTAACAAGAAAGTAAAACATGATAAAATATGAAATAAACTGCATCCTTGTTAGGTTTATCAATGTTTTCTTCTTCATAACCTGGCGAAAGGAAACATAACAAAGGGGTGATCTTAGATAATCAGTAATGGTAACATATACATCAAAAGATGTCACAAAATATAGTCAAAGTAAATAAATTATTCCACTAAAACATAATATTGAACATAATATGGTAGGAATAAACTGAATGAATAATTCTATATAAATAATCACATGAAAATTCACCATGGATATTCTATAAGTCAAATAATGACACGATTTATCAATTACTAATATCATAATGATGGAATTTATATGCTATACATGATAAAACTATTTTCAATGCCTCAACATAGGCTTTTGATAATACTAGGGCAAGGCCTTATCCATATCCCAATTTGGTTATGTCTCAAGAGACCTACCGATGCATCGAGGGACTATAGCATGCCCCACCCATCACATAACACGTCACCTGAATTCCTTGTATGGCTAATAAAATAAATCTTTAGATCAATGTCTCACATAACACCTTTAAATATTTGAATCATAATCTTAGATGAAAATAATCTAATTAAATTGTTGACAATTCTTTAGGAAAATGATCATTTAACATTCCAAATAGTCTCATTAAACATTTATACATATAATTCATAATTCCATATCATCACATCAGAATAATAGGTCTCGTGATTTTATAGTTCAATTATAATTACATACACCATGTGAAAGGAATTGGTGTTGAATAATTCTTAAATCTCATAGAATAAAAATTGATACGAGAAAACCACTTCATTTTATAAAGAATATTTCTTTTGAAAAAACAGTTGTATTTATCATAAAATAAGATTGTAAAAATTTATATCCCATTCAATAAAATAAAAATAAAAATAAATTATATTTACGTCCTAAATTTTGTCCTATAGAATTTAAATCATCTAAAAAGGGTTTTTAATGATGTTTTAGAAATAAAACATTTAAGTACGGTTTATGAAAAATATTAAATATATTTTAAAATTTAAATTAATGTTGGTTTTCATTAATATATAAATTAAAATAGATTTTTTACATGATATATTTTTTTATTTTACAAAAAAATGGTTTAAAAATTATTATAGTGTTCTTGAAAATGGATACAAATTCGAGAAGTTCCCTTGAATCAAGATTGTTTATGAGGAATATGTTTTTTATGGAACCATTTTGAAAAATATAATCCATAAAAATGAAATGGGAAATGATATAAATATATTGTTTTGGAACATAAAAACAAAATATATTAGATTTAAACAAAAATAAATAAGAATTAAAATTGGGTAAGTATCATGAAGAAAAACACGACGAAAAAATGATGGTTCTAGTGGAATCCATTACCACTTTGTAATCAGTCAAATCATATTCCACAAAATTAATAATCATAAAATGATACATTTAATACAATGAAAATAATGACACTAATTATTTGATACATAAATGGGTAGTATACATACACCATACCTATTAATTAGTGGTGAGTAATGCATATCTCATAGAACTGAATGTGTGTTGACAAAACCCCTAACATATATTAGAATGAGTTATGCACTAGATAAAAATTTAAGGGATAATAAGATGAAATTGATTAATTAATTAATTAATACCCTTTTATATATGTATTATATTAATTATCATTTTATTATGTTCATTTAATCCCTTTTGTATGAGTAATAAAATACAAATTTATATCATGGGAGCATTTGTTTCCTTGGTTTTCATGATCCGTATACCTGTTTATGAGTATTGATGTTAATGTCGGATTGATATAATTCTCCAGAATAGAATTTGTATATTATTAATTAACATATAGATGATAAAATGACTATATTTACATGGTATGAGGATTAATCAATAGCCAAGACATTAATGTTAATCATTTAGATTATTTTGTCGGTTTTTTGATTACTACAAACTAGTTAAGTCATATGAATTAATATTATATATATATACTGGTTATATAAAATTGAATAGGTTATAGTAAATATATTATATTGTGATTCCCCAATAATATTTTTCATTTCATATCTTCTAGGAGAAATTGAATCACGATGGTTTCTCATCCTTAAAGGTTGTAAATCAGCAACTCCTAGATTATGATTTCTTTTTTAAAACAAAAGATGCAGAGAGAGAGAAAGAGAGATAGTTGATAGAGGAAGGATTTTCCATTAATAGTATATAATTACATTACATATAAAATAATTTAGTTATCATGATATGTTAGATTGAGGATGTTAAGAGATGATTAAAAAATAAAATAAATTGAAAATGAAATTAAAAGAAAAAGGAAGAGGGTTTACCTCTTGAAATGTCATTCTTGAGAACCTCCATAAGGTTTGAGATTTTGGTCTTTTGGAAAGAGAAATGAATATTTCACTTGGGGAGAGATTAGGGAGGAGTATTTGGGTAGAACATTTTCATTCATTAAGGCATATAAGAGTGAAGATAATTGGGGGTGAGTGGTGGTGTTTATAGTTCAAGAGAGGAGTTATTTTTGAATATTTTATTTAATATTTTTTTATTTAGATAAATAAAAGAGATAATATCGGTTCTTGTAAAAAAAATAGTAATAAGTGCATTTAAGTTAAAAATAATGGTTTCTTGCAATATCAATGATGCATGAAATAGTGTATTTATCTCATAATTGTGTATACCGTAAATTTCTAGACATTACTATTCACCAAAAATTCAGTTATCTCAAAAAATCCCAAACATTCACCATAAGCAATTATTGATCTGTATAATCCGAAAATGAAATCACTTTCATGAAAATAATTTTCTATTTATGAAAAATTTATTATTTATTTAAATCATTATGTAATTAAGAAATATAAATAATAAAATTTTAACTGATTTTATAAGACCATGTAAATTTATGTAAGGTCTGATTACATTATCCAAATATTATAGGACATCAAAATATTGATTTAGCAATACATTTTATAAAAATTTATCTTCATTTAAAAATATGTATTAATTTAAAATGTTTATAAAAAATTAATTTCCAACAAAAATACAATTAATTAATTATTAATTTTCAAAATATTCACTTTTACTTTTAAGGTGCCTAAATTTTATTTATACATTCATGGGTGAGGTTACTGTTCATAATGGTCATATTACTATTCCTAATGGTACATTAATATTTATATGGGTAATATTAATATTCATAAGGATATGTTACTATTTGTCAAAAATTATGTTGATCCTATTAGACTCAATGTATCTCACTGAACAGAGTTGTGTATGTTTGTTTTTTATAATTTGATTTACTTTAGTGGAAAAAAATATGTTTAACGACTAGGTTATAACTATCTCCTATAAACAAATTCCTAGAGACACAGTTTTTCGGGAATAATAATCTATCCAATGAATTAAAATTATGTAAGAAGAAACCTACCATAAAATCCTAGGGTGTCATTTTAATAGTCAATATATTCTTAACATGTTTTAGTGTTTATAAAAATAAATATAATAGTAATATATATATATATTATTATTTAATATAATTAATTAAATAATATATTTATCAAATAAATATAATCATATTTATATATTATTTTATACAAAATATTAATGTAAAATAGTATTCGTATTTTTAGAGCAATAATTTTTGAGGCTATAAATTATATTTATTTATATGTATTATTATAAATTAAAACACTTAGGTTTAATTTTTTTTCTTTTATAACATACTGTATTTAAAAATTATAATAAAAGAATTAGGGTGTTATAAATAGGGAAAATGAAAATTAATGTATCTCTTTAAATGGTTGTGTTCTTTAACGATATCAAGTCATATAAGTGGGAGTCAAGAGTCCGAGAGACATTAACTACATATGAGACTAAGAATAGGGTATTTCCATAGTGTGGTTGTGAGTATACTATATCCTATAATTTTTGTGTTTTTATATTCTACTCAACTCTATCGGTTAGGGAAACTGAAACCCTGGGGATTCTAATCCCTAGGGGGTGTTTCCCCACTATCCCTATTGAAGGATGGTTGAATGACTACCCTCGTTTTCCCCACACTCTTCTATTGGAATTTATTTGTGATGTTATTCATTGAAGTAAGTTTTCCCCATATATGTGTTTAGAGGGTTGTAAGGGATTATTTTTATTCACACTTATATATTCTAAATGTAGTTCCCTATGGACTAGTAAAGGTACAATGTGTATAGGCTATGATGGCTTGAAGATCATTACATGGCATATGGGCTATAATGGATTGATGTATAATAGCTGATGTATGATAAATGTTATGAGGGATTTAGTGGATCTTATAAACTACTTGGTCTATTTTCGTTGTGTAGATGGTGTGGTGCTTCACCGAGGTGTCTTTGATAAAAGCCTTTGTGTTGCATGAGAAGTATGTTGTGGTGCTCGATTGGGTGTCTTTGGGCCAGTGTTTTTGGAGAGAGTTTCTTAGGACATGTGATGTTGGGGAAATGTGGAAAACTAGTGGTAATGTGGTCTTAGGGTACCTTTTATATTCTTTATTATATTTTATACACTTGTGTGTGATACTTTGTGAGATCAAGGATGGTTAGGCTGAGAACATAGTGTAACTCTTTAAGTGATGAGATAGTTCCAATTTTTATTCACTGTGATTTTTCATTCTTTATATTCATTTTCATGATAGAATTTAGGGAGGATCCTTCTGAGTACACTATTATACTCACCCTACATTATGTAAACTATTTTTTATGTCACTTGGAGTAGGTTGGAGATCAGGCTAGTTATTACAATCTTGAGAGTTT
Source organism: Viscum album (assembly GCA_963277665.1). Taxonomy (NCBI): domain Eukaryota; kingdom Viridiplantae; phylum Streptophyta; class Magnoliopsida; order Santalales; family Viscaceae; genus Viscum; species Viscum album. The sequence goes on along the minus strand of OY728147.1, from coordinate 1,023,475,292 downwards.
TGTTAGAGCAATTTTGGAATTGTGTATGCTGCCATTTAACATTTATTTGGTAATTATGATTTCCCTTTTAGTTATTTTTTTTATTTCATGAAATTACATATATGTTCTTTTAATTTCATTTATATCATATTTGGATAATGAGTTGGTCAGTTTATGTCCTTTCTCACTCTGTTCCATGTGTTCTCTTAGAGGTTGATGCCTCCCCCATGGTATTTACTCTAACCTCAGTGCTAGTCACCAACCTAGGGCCTACTAGAGGAATGAATCATGGGTCATTATCTCCCTTCTCAAATTTTCATCCTAGGAAAGGTACACTTTGTGGGCTGGGGTCATAATAGAGTGGAATGGGAGGCTCTGGTTGAGCGATAGGATGGAGTTTGAAGTTAGGTGTAACACCCTATGATTTTGAATATAAGATCAATATTTAATACATGAAACCTTATGTCTCTAAAAAACACTTTTTTATAACCTATCAGGTATATATAATTCTACCTCCCCTATGATTTGAATTTCGAAAATCTGACATACACGGATGTGATAAGTATGTTATTTAGAGTCTTATTTTTCGAAATTAATTTTTTTGTGAATAGTAACATACCCTTATGAATAGTAATATTACCCTTATGAATAGTGACATACCCTTATGATTAATAACATCACCTATGATAGCATATATATTATATTTATGTGAGTGTATGATGTACATATGTGTTGGAATAAGTAAATGAATTTTTTAATATCTGTTTTTTTCATGTAAATTGTTATTTCAATAAAATATTTAATTAATCAAATTGAGAAAATTATATTTGAAAAATGGAATTTATTTTTGGATTATACACATCGAAATATTGTTTGTGTTAATTTTTTTTATTTTTCAATAATACATGAATTTTTTAGATAATAGTAAAATTCAATAATTTATAAAAAAAATGATAAAAAATGATTTATTGAGTCATGGATGATATTATTATGATGTAGTCACAAATATTTCGAACTCACATGCACATATTGAAATTTTGGGCCATTGAATAATCACTATTTCTTGTCTTATAAAAAAACTAATGATTTAAATTGTAAGAAAACCCTCCACCCTCCACTATAAATACCACCCCTTCCACCCTCTTCGCTTCAATCCTATAAAGCCTTGTTCATTATCATAATTATTCCCAAATATCTTCCATATCTCTGCTCCCATGACTATAAGACCTTATTCTCATAAAAATACAATATCCTCTTACCTAAAAAGGCTCTCAAGGATTTTCAATTCAAGAGGTAAAATTCCTATTCTTTTCATTCATTTTTATGTTCATTTATTCTCTTCTCATTACTAAACTATCCTTATCCAAATGGTATGAAAATTCCAGTAGTATACATGTAATTTAATTTTTTTATTATAGTTAGATAATTCATATTCATCTCTCATTTACCTCTAAGTTATGATTATAATTAAACATCAACTAGGATGTGTTGATTACTCACATTCGGGGACGAAAATGCATTCAATTTGATTTACATTCTTCAACTATATTCATGAAACAATTTTTAAGGTTTAACGAGACTATTATATATATTTTTTTATACTATTTAATTTTCATTAAAACTTATGAACTCATGTTGTCAAATAATAACACATAACAAGGTAGCTGTGAGAAAAAACACCAAATTAATCCAAGCCTTCATCATTAATGATTTATACAATGATTTACCTTCACTATAAATAATAAAATGAATTTTATAACAATTTAATCATTTTAATATTCATTAATAACATAAAAACAAAATTATCGTACTTTAAATGCCATCTTACGTGAACTACCATTCTTATTTATATGCGACCCAATCATGAATAATATGAAAACGAGCCCTCAAGAACAATGAAATTGAATCCCTTAACCTATCTAAAAGGACATAAAAGAACATAGTCAAGTAATAATAAAAAATTATAAAGGGTTCTATAGTGGTTAATTAATTAACCTAATTTTTTATTCATGTCATTAAGTTCAATAGAAGAATACCCTCAAATCTAAGGAAAGGGATCCTCTCTCCCACTTTTATTCTAGAATCCTCCCTATGTTGGGTCGGTTTATATTTAATTCCTAATTATGGATTATTTTTTTACCTTATCCCCATAACCCCCCCATGATATATTAATTATTGTATACCTATTTACCACTCATTAATCCCTCACTATAACACTAGTTACATTGCCAAAATGTCTATAAGGGTTTCTTAATCCAGCTTCCATTTTTGAGAGATATTGTGTATTCGCTACTTCTAATTGTGTGTGTTGTATGTATACAGACCATTTATATTTCATATCCTTAAAATATTTATTTTATTTATATTTAATGTATAGATTTTTTATTATTAATATTGGGGAATACGATACAAATGATTACAATGTTTTATGTATTTTCTACCAGAACCACCACTTTCATTCGATTTTCTCTTATATATTCCCTACCAAAATGAAATTATTATTTATTTATATGTACATATCATAAATTATGTTTAAAGGTTCTATATATGTGTTCCAATAAGATAATTTCTTTGTTTTTTGGGTATTTAGTTGTTTTAAATGAATCATTCCAAAATTGTTCTGAAATGAAAGTCTCATTCTATGAACTTCTTGAATTATTACCAATTTTGAAGTTCACAATATAATCCGTTTTAAGCCATATTTACCTTTCTAAAATAAATAAATTTAAAATACAATTTTTTTTTCATTTATTGATTTATGAAATAAAACATGTATTTGGTCTTTAAAATCCTTTAATATCTTTTTAAGCCTCACTAATGTGTTTTATTTATAAAGCTTTTTTAAGAACTATTTTTAAATAATTTCTCCTTAATATGACTTCATTTAAGACTCAAATATAATTACAATGAACATAAATTTTATTTTAGTGGATATAGTTGTTCATAATCAGTTTTCATTAAAAATACAAATGATTTCCCAAAATAACCCTTCTTTCCAATTTGATTTATCTCATCACCCATTATCTTTTATGAGAAATATTCATTGGTCACCACATATATATTTCTTGTGGTGTATATTCTGCCATTGGTTATATCATTTAAATATACTCCTAATACAATTTATATTATATGCGATTATGATTTTAATGGTTCATGGTCGTATGAGACAGTTTGGAATGTTTAAGGATTATTTACTCAAGGATTTTTCAATGGTCTCATTTAAATGTATCTTCATTTATGTTAAAATTATTTATTGAATATTTTACATCATATGAGTATTATATCATTTTATATTATCCAAAATGCTTTATTTAATGGTTTCATATTAGTTTTAATGTGGATACGCTATCTTGAAACCATTAACCATATTACTCCAAATGGTTAGTGTTTATAATTAATGATCGAGGAATGTTATTTACATTTCATATGTTAGTTTAAATATGAATTTCTATGTTTTTTATGTTTAACCACTTTCATAATAGGAATGAATGGGACTTAGTATGTTCCATGTGGGGCCTGTTATGGCACCTCGGTGCATCGATAGGTCTTTTGAGATAAATAGTGGTCATGACACGAGACCTTGACAAAATGGATATTTATGGTCTTAGAAAGAGGCATTGACGGTATGGTAATGATGTCCCACATTATGCATTCCACTTTATGGAACTAGTAATTAAAATTCAATGAGTTTATTCCACTAGTATAACAACCATGATAATGATTTAATATAGAATTATTTATTCAACTCTTATTCCCTCCATAAGGTGTTCAAGATCATTTTTAGTGGAATGATTTTTTAGTTATTCACCAAGCATAATGTTTATGTTTATGATACCTTACTCTGTATTTCTTACCCTTACTATGTATTTGAGATCACCACTTTCATATTTTTTTCCTTCAAGGTTCGAGGATGATTATACTATAAATGAATTATATGGTTAATCTAAGAGATCATTGGATTTTCTGTAGAAGTTATTATCATGTTTCTAGTTTTTATTTGTAATATTAAACTCTTGAATGTTTCTTGTTTCAAAAAAATCTAAATGTATTGTCTTTTTGGGATGCGTATTCCTTGTATTATTTCAAATTTAATAAAAATTGGTATCGACACTGATATTCTAGGGTTGGGACATTACACTTGGTTTCAGAGGATGTTTAGTAGAAAACATGGAAACCAGATATAGAAAAAGTTGATTAGTGACCAAAAACCTAAGATATAATTTGGGGATAAAAATACCATAAAATCCTGGAATTTTGGTAAGGAATATATTAAGTGGTTTATCATGCTAATATATCCCTATCTGGTTATAAACATGTAGAGGTGGCTTTAGTATATATGTATGTAGGGGTAAAATCTGAAAATACCTATTTGAGCTAGAATCAAAAGATAACTAGTGCATGACAATGGGACATGCTAATATTTTGGATTGAAACTCCTAAGAGATATGATTTGTTAAATTCATATGCTTATTACAAACCATTATGATGGATTTATTCCCCCAATGTAAGAGATGTATATGGTTCTTGGATTTATGATGCATAAATTTATGTTTTGTTTTATACCATGTTTATAGATATACAATGTTCATAATTTTTTGAGATAATATATTATATGGAATTGATTATAAATGGAACACAGAATAAACTTTGAGACCTTCACCAATATGCATGATTAAAAGGGTAAGAAGGATCATTTATCTAATGGTATTACACCATCTTTTCAAAGGAATATTATCTCTAAAGTATCCTCTTCATATAAAGAAATGGTATCAGGTGTTAACATGTTATGTAAGAAATTATGTGAGTCCTATTTATTTGAATGGAGGAAAATGAAGAAAATTATGGTAGATAAAAACATGGATAGAGGTAATAAGGGATTGAAGGGTTTTCCCAAATGTTATTACTGTGGAATGAATGACACTAGTGAATTACTGAATGGAATGTGAGTTTTTTATAAGTGTTGAGAAAAAGGACACCAAGTTCGAGATTTCAAGGCTAAGAAAAATATTTCCAATTTAAAATTATATTATTGCAATGAGATGGGACACTCTGTGAATCATTGTCCCTAGTGTCATGTGAATATACCACAAATGAAGTTACTGATTAAGTATCATATTATGATACTACCACAGATGAAGAGGAATGATTAATATGAAATGTCAAGAAACATGAATTTTTTATATTCTATCATCAATGGACTAGTTATAATAATTATGGAATATATAATTATTGTACTATAATACATTTTATATGAGGATATTGAGGTCATATGATTAATGGTACTAAGGAAAATGGAATCAGTCGCTGGTCAATCTTTTGTAAAATATAATGTCCAGGGATATACAGATTTTATTATATTCACAATATTGAGATGACAATTTCAAAATATAGAGATAATAAATAGGGATACTGTAAATTGGACAGTTCTAAATACTATGGGAATTATTCTAAAGTATTGTATCTTGATCTTTAAGAATGTTAAACCATTTATGAAATGGATTAAATTGATCATTGTATGATGTTTTAGAGGTTAATGACACCACATAACATAACTTATTAGAAGAGATGAAGTATAGGTAGTTCAAGGAAAAATCAATGGATAAGATCATGTTTATGAAATATAAACATATATTTATTTACATTTATAGTGGAATAATCCCTCGACACTATGAAGAGTGTCTTAAATATTATTTTATATCATAATATTTTATAATGTTAATGAAATTTCTCAAAAAAAATTCATTATGGTTTTTGGGTAATCATAATTCATCTAAACCTATATTATATCATTATATGATAATGAATTCATTTTTCTTCTATGCTTTTGGTTTTTCTGCAAATTAATTTCAGTCCATTCCAAAGGATAAATGTTCATTCATTTATTTATTAATTATTATTATTATTATTATTGACCACCCCTTTTACATTATCCTTTTTAAGGAGGATATTCTATTAACCCGATTTCAAATATGGGTTTTTCATATGGAAAATTTCAGGTAACAACCTATAACATTCAAAGAGAAAAATCAAATTTCGAGGATGAAATTTTTGTTAGGGGATTTGTAACACCCTGTGATTTTGAAAATAATATTAAATATTGAATTCATAAAACACAGAGTCTCTGAAAAACACCACTTCATTATTACACATGAGATAAATATAATTTTACCACCCCTATGATTTGAATTTCAAAAATTTTACATACACCATTGCGATAAGTATGTTATTTAGAGTGTGATATGACCAACTTAATTTTTTTGTGAATAGTAACAAACATGTTTGAATATTAATGTTACAATTATGAATATTGATATACCCTTATTCATATTAACATCATCTATGATAGTATATATATAAGATTTAATTGAATGTAATATGTACTGATGCATCAGAATAATTAAATAAATGTTTTAAAAACTGCATTTTCAAGAAAATTATGATTTTAATTTAAAATTAAATTAATCATGTTTATAAATTTATTTTTGAAAAATTGATTCTATTTTTTGATTATAAACCTTCAAAAACGGTTTGGGATATTTTTTTTTGATTTTTTTGAAATAATAGATTTTTGTGGATAATAAAATACGATAATTTACAATAAATGCATAATAATTGATTTATTGAGTCCGTAATGATGTTATGATGATGTAAGAAACAATGTTTCATAATCACATGAAAATATTTCAATTTTTTATCATGTAATCATAATTATTTCCTGTCTTATTAAAAAATAATAAAATAATATTAAAAATATTATGAAAACCCTCCTCCCCTCTACTATAAATATGACCTGTTCCACCCTCTTATAATCACACATCTCAAGCCTTGTGACTTCTCAAAATTCATCCAAAATATCATCCCAAGGTGAACCCCATGACTATCATCCCTTGGTCTCATAAAAATTACAAATATTTTTCCCTTAAAAGGCTCTCAAGGAAGGTTAATTGAAGAGGTAAAATTAAACTTTTCTTTTCATTCATTTTCCTTTTCCTTTTTTCTCTTTTATTTCATAACCTCTCCTCATAAAAATGTAATGAAAATTAAAGAACCCATTATGTACCATAATTTTGATATTCTAATGGGATAATTAATCTTCATCTCCCATTCCCTCCTTATTTATGCCAAAAAATGAAACATCGACCGAGATGTGTTGATTTATCAAATTCAAGGGAAAATGCATTCAATTTGATTTACCTTATTAAAATATAGTCATGGTATTATTCTTATGGTTGAACCATAATATCATATAAGTATTTTATATTGTGTAATTTTCATTAATTCTTATGCACTCATGATTTAGAATAATTATATAAAACAATGTAATTGTGAGAAAATTCCCTAAATTAATCCAAGCCGTTATGATTAATGTTTTATATAATGATTCACCTTCAATATAATTACCCAAATGAATTTTATAACCATGTAATATTATTAATGTTCATTAATAACATCTAAAATCAATTTTGGAGCTCTACTCCCATATTACATGAACTAATATACTCTTTTATAAGTGATACAATTATGAATATGATGAAAATAAGCACCTATAATCAATGAAATTTAATCTTTAAACCCATATAAAAGATCTAAATTGAGCTTAATATTGTAATAATAAGCTAGATAAATTTATAAAGGTTTATTTAATTGTTAATTAATTAATCTAATTTTTTATTTGGGTCATTAATATCAACAAAAGAACACCCTCATATTTAAGGTAAGGGATCATATCTCTCACTTTTATTCAAGAATCCCCCAAATGTTGATTCCATTTATTATTTATTAAAATTGATAGGGTATTTTTTCTCACCTCCCCCTTACTTATATAATGATACATAAATGAACAGATACCCCATTACCACTCATTAATCCCTCGTAATAACACATTTACCATGCTGAAATGTTTTAAGGGTTTCTTCATCTTACTTCCTATTTTTGTGAGATATTCAGAATTCACTATAACAATTTTTGTATGGAGTATGTATACTTCCCATTGATATTTAATATTAATAATATCTTTATCATAATTTAATTCAAAGTATCATTAGATGATTATTAATTTTGGGGTATATGATAAAATTGATTATAATGTATTACATTTTTTCTACACAAACATCCATTTTCAGTCAGATTGCTCTTATTATCTAATATCCTGTATTAAATTAGTATTTATTCATATTTAATACTTATAATTTATATATTAATGTTATATATATGTGTAACAATCATAAAAATTCTTTATTTTAGGGGTAGTTATATGTTTTAAAACAATATTTCAAAAACTGTTCTAAAATGAAAGTTCGATTCAAAGAACTTCTCGACTTCTTACATCTTTTGAAGTTCACACTATAATATACATTAAGAAATATTTAACATTAGAAAATAAGAAATTTTAACATGAAAATTCTATGATTATTCATTTATGGATTTATGCAAGAAAACATGACTTTTCGCTTTAAAATAATTTAATATCTTCGTTAAACTTCCCGAAAATGGTTTATTTCTAAAGATTTATTAAAAAATATATTTAAATTATATCAACTCAATAAAGCTTTAATTATTAAAAAATATAATTTCAATAATATTATAATTTATTTTATGGAATATAAATATTCATAATATTATTTAATTGAAAATACAATTTATTTTCCAAAAGAACACTTTATTCCAAAGTAAAAAAGGATTTGCCTCATCTCACATTAACATTTGTGAGATATATGGCTTGTTCACCACTTATTTTTTTCTTGTGGTGTATGTAAATCCATTTGTTATAACATATCAAGAGACAAATAATTCTCATGATATTAAGGGATTATGATTTCAGTGTTTCAAGGTGGTATGTGACACTTTGGAATGTTTAAGGGTTATTTTTCGCATGGAGTTTTCAATGTGCTCATTTAATTGTATGTCCATATATATCAACGTCGTTTGTTAAATCTTGTACTAAATTGAATTTTATCTCTTACAATATCTTCAAACATATTTTATATAATGGTTTAGGAATTTTTTTATTGTAGATTTGATATCTTGAAACCATTCAACATATTACTCTGAATAGTTATCGTTTATGGTAAATGATTGAGGAATGTTATTTTAATTTCATATGTTAGTTTCAATATGAATTTGTATGTTGTTCATATCTATCCCTCCTTAAAATATGAAGTAACTGGACATAGTATGTGTTGGGTGGGGCCCACTATATCCCCGCAGTGTATAGGTAGGTCTCACGAGACAATCTATGGTCTTGGCACAAGGCTTTGATGAAATGAATATTTATGTTAATGGTATGAGGCTTTGATGATATGGTTATGTTATACCAAATTTGACATTTCCTCATTATGAAACTAGTAATTGAAAGTTCATGAGGTAATTAGACTAGTAGAATTCCCATATTTATTATTTGATATGGCATTATTTATTCAGATCTTATTCCTACCATAATTTATTCATGGTGATTTTTAAAGGGATGTTTTTTAGTTATTCACCATGCATACGGTTTATGTCGATGATATATTTTTCTATATTTCCTACCATTACTGAGAATCTGATCTCACTCTGTTCCTATGATTTATCCGTCCATGTTATAAGGATGATAATACTTTGAATGAATTTCAAGGTTATTCTAAAAGATAATGGGATATTATGTTCAATTTATTATGTTGTTTTTAGTATCGAGTTATAATTTCCAACTCCTCTATATAGCCTATTTCCAAAACTACTAAACTAATCTGTCCTCTGGGATGCATCTGCCTTGTATCTATTCCAATGTAGTAATACAAAAACAAACTCTGAGCTTCTGGAGTCATGGAGTCACATTAGAAAAACAATGTGTTATATGTTTAGAAATCACTATAAGCACGAGATATTTACTAAGAGAAAGGTATTTTAGTACCCCTATTATATGATTCAAATACAGTTAATTTTATAGTGGCTATTAAACGAGGTAATACTTGTTCGATGGTAGAATCATATTAACATATCACGTATAATTTTTATTTTCACATGTGTTATAAAGGGAAGATCGTGGGATATGTTACCCTAAAATTAAATAAAAGGAAGCCATTAATTATTGAAAAAGACTTCCTTATTTCAGGTTTTGGATTTGTAAATGTTTTTTTCTATTACATGTATGGATCCAGGTCAACGTCTGCATTAGGTTCACGTGGATGATTTTCAATATGTGGCACTGTAAAATCCCAAGAGAGTAGAGGTAGATGCCATAGACACATAGATGAGGACACTCTAAGAGTTTCACCTCTAGAGTATGGAGAAGTATGAAGGATCCATTTCAATGAGGTCACAGAAGAATGGTTGGAGGAGGTCGAGATAGATTTCAGTTCAATCTACTCTTAGAAGGAGAACTGTGGGTCATTGGTTGTGATGTTGTTGTATGGGACAGTGAGCTGATGGTGGGTCTTGTTCCTCATTGATCGTGAGGAGTGGGAAGTCTCATGGGAGAGGTTCTGATGGTAGTTCAAAACCATGTTTCGTTCATCAACTACAAAGGTGGCTAGTCTCTTTGATCTTCTTTCCATTTTGCAGTAGAACTATAGCATGCAAGATTTTGGGATCCACTTGATAAACCTTCTATGAAATGGTGGGACCAATTGATAGATGAGGTAGTCAGGTCGATGAATTTTGTAAAGGCTCTGTATCCAAAGATCCAGTTCCAAGTCACCTAACTTTTGATGAATACATATCTCAAGGTTCTGGAAAGGGAATAGTTCATCAGGAGGGAATTATCCGGAACAGGATCTTCATGAGAGGGGATTTGTCTGGATTCCTCATGAAAAAGAGTTGTCATCTGGGGTTCCTGGTTTCTTGAAAAAAGATTTCCCAACCATCTAGGGTTAGTTCCCAATCATTTTTATCTTGTTTCTCTGGGTCATCAACTCTATGTCCCATGCCAAGGGATGAGGCTATTGTTTTTCTTGTGGAGGAACCAGTCATTTAAAGTGAGATTTTTTGAATATTCTATTCATTATCTTGTGTCACGTGTTTCGTTTCAGGTTCCTCCATTAAGGTAGCTCTAGACGAGGTTGCAATATTAGTTTAAAATAGTTTTGGATCAGTTGAGAGAATATGAGGTAGGAAGAGTATAACCCCATGATGCTCTATGTCCTTAGAGATAAAACTACAAATATGGAGGTGGTCTTCAGTAGGGTCAGATAATCCATGGAGAATTTCATGGTCAGCTTCATGTGTTAGTGTTGCCAACACCAGGCGATCCATACGCTATTTGAGGAAACCTTTTCTAATCTTCTACTTGGGTTTATACCTTTTTTGATTCAAGAGAGACAAACTCTTTCATATCACATAACATTGTCTAGGAATTGTGGTAGAGAGGCTTCCAGTAACCTTAGTAATTTCTACGCCAGTTGGAGGTCAAGCTAACTTTTTTTATGTATGTAGTGACTATGAGGTAGTGCTCGAGAAGCACCACTCTTGGGGGGATTCTCTAATTTTATTGATACAACCATATGATTACATCATTGACATAGTTTTCTTTGTATTCAGTGTAGGATCTCATTGATTGGTTCATGGGATTTGTGATGTTCTTTAATGATGATGGAAATCCAATATTTATTATTGGCGAGCGAGACCCCTATATGGGTCATAAGTGCATTAAATCCTTGTCATCTTTGATGACTAAGAAGATACTAAGTTTATTGGATGTTCAACAGTTGGAGTTTCTTAGGTTAATTTAAGAGAACTCAAATTTCTTTCCTAAAATTGTTTTAGAATGACCCCCTTGATGATAAATTGGGTTATGGATCAAACTATAGTGAAGAATGTCTCCCATATCAAGGTCTAAATATTGGATATAGAATTTTGAGTTGTGGGAGCAGCAAATACATCTCGATGGTTTTTTGTAATGTGATTTCTTTTGTCCAAACATGTCATTGTGGTGTGCATCAATTTTGTTCATTAAGAAAGATATCATTATATTATGGTTGTGTATCAATTATCGTCTCTTTAACCGAGTTTCAGTGATGAAACTCTATACACTTTTTTAGATTTATGATTCATTTTATCAACTTAAGGGTGACGGTTGTTTCTCAAATATAGATTTGTTTTTAGGATATCGCCAGGTGCATGTGATCGAAAAAGATACCATGAAGAATGCTCCCTATTATTTTCATGGGCATTATAAGTTCATTGTGATTCCATTATATGTGAAAAATTCTATATCTTGGTTCATGGGGTTGATGAAAGAAGTGTTCTTTGGGTTCCTATATAAAATCATGTTGGTCTTTATTGACGACATCCTTGTGTACTTCTCATCTGAGGAAGATCATGTTGAGAATATATGTTCCTTTTTGGGAGTTCTTCACTGATAGTTGATATTTAGGATGGTGTTAAAGTGTGTGTTTTTGAATCGATATGTCTGTTTCATAGGGAATTTTGTATCATATCCGGGATTATCTATAGATACAATGATGGTAGAATAATTTTTGTATTGGGAAGCCCCCAAGATAGTGGTAGAGGTGAAAAACATCCTTTGTTTTGCATTATATTATAGGCAGTTTGCATCAGATTTCTCTCAGGATGTTACTCCTATAGCAACATTGACCAGAATGGATATGGAATTCTTGTGGAATAATCAGTGTCATGTTGATTTTATGTATCTAAAATAGATGTTGGTCAGTAATACGTTCTTTTTTTACAAATAAAAGGAGTTCAGTTTGTGGTTTTTTGTGATTCTTCACATATGTGGTTAGGCTATGTTCTAATGTATCAAGGATTGGTCATTTCTTATAGATCCCATAATTTACATCCCCATGAACATAAATATTCCACACACCATATCATGATGGAAGTTGTGGTGTTTTTCATAATGTTGTAGACACAATATGTGTTCGGTGATCATTTTTTTGTCTTCAATGATCATAAGAACATGAGGTATGTTTTCCCCTTGCATGACATGAAATTGGGACATTTTTCTTGTATGAAGCTCTTATATGACTATGACTTATAAATTTTGTATACTCCAAGAAAGGGGAATTTTATAGTTGAATCGCTCTGTAGGATGTCGTGTTTTGATGGAGTCTGTGAATATGGTGACTGAAAAATGGTGATGGAAGAAATATTGGTATTACATCTAGATAAGAGATAATTTTTGGTTTGGAGGTTTCCTTTTTCAGATGTCAGTTCCATTATCTTTGGTGTCGTATGTAGAAGAGTCCCAGTTGGGTGATCTTGAGGTGGATCTTTGGAGAGACCGAGTTGTTTATGGAGGTTCCCTAATCGGTTGGTCTGAGGATGAAATACATTGGGTGTGGTTTTTGGGATTTTTTGTTTCAGTTTTCATTATATGATACTTTTCACAGTGAGATCCACAGTTCTCCCTTAGCGTTACATCCGAGAATGGAAATGATACAGTGATATTTGTGGAGTGAGTTTTGGTGGCCTAGGTTGAAGCATGTAGTTGAAGATTTTGTGTCTAGATGTTTGGTCTGCCAAAAAGTGTTGGCTAATTACAAGGTTCTCATTGGGTCAATCCAGCCATTAGATGTTCCTCAATGTATGTGAGAGGAAATATCTATGGAATTTTTTACTTGTTTTCCTATATCTCATAGAGGCTATGACTATATATTGGTAGAAGTGGATCATTTGAAGAAATCAGCCAACATTATAGTAATCAAGGATTCATGTTTAGTGGAGGTTTTGTCGAAGAAATATCTATAGGAGGTCACAAGACTCTATGTATTCCCAAGGAATAACATTTTGTATCAAGATCCTCATTTTATCTCTAGGGTGTGGAGAGGTCTCTAGAATGATTTTGGTTCTTTTCTATGCCTTATTACTACTTCTCATCAGCAGATGGACGGTGATATAGAATGAAAAATCCAGACTCTTAAAGATATGTTGCACTCTTGTGTCCTATATTTGTGGTGGTTTGTGGATGAGGAACATACATTTGGTAGATTTTTCTTACAAAGATTGTTATCACTCCCCCATCATAATTACACCTTTTGAAGCCTTCTATGGCTGAAATTTCACTTCTTCGTTATATTGGGCTGGTGTTGGAGAGTTAGTAATACACAAGATAGAACTAGTGCAATGTATATCAGGGATGGTTTAGGTGATTCGTGAGAAGATGAAGGAATTGTAGGATCATTATAAGTCCCATGTAGATCATATAATCATACTGCTAGAGTTTAACATTGTGGATCATGTGTTTTTGAAGGTGACTCCCCATTGGGGGAAGAGAAGGTTTGGACATGTGAGTATGTTTTCTCCTAGATTTTTTGGGCCTTTTTAGGTGTTGGAATGTGTTGGATCTGTGGTGCATCGGTTAGTACTTCCCACATAGATAAGAAAGATGTATTATTTTTTTCACATGTCAAAGATTTTTCATTGTCTTCATGTTGAATCTTACATCATCGATTGGGATGAGATCGATGTTGATGATGATGCAACCTTCGAGGAGCATACTTTATAGATCCAAGATCAAATAGAGGAGGTTTTACCCCAGTGTTCTATACCCTTAGTCAATGTCCTAGGGCATAACGATTTCATGGATAGAGTACTCGGGAACATGAATCATAGAAACATTCGTAGTACCCCAATCTATTAGATGTTTAGATCTTCTCTTGTAACAATGTTCCTTTTGTGTTTGAATACAAATTCCATTTTCGAGATGTATTTATCTTGATTTTTTGGGTGGATCCCTTTCAAGAGTTATCTCCTCTACGAATGATTTTAGGATCTGAATTTCATTATTTCATTGTTTCACAATGTTTTTTTGAGGAGTTGGACTCCTGTTGTGGGGAGAGCCTTGAGATGTATCTCGTGGGGTGGCTGTTTAGATAAACCCTTTATGATTCATATCTAGGAGGGTTTTGGATTATCAAGGATGAATATTTTTGGATAGGTATTTGATGTATGTTAATGGATCCATATATATCCACCCATTGCATGTTTTCGATGATCAAAGTGCTTGGAGGTGGCTAAAAGGATATTTGGAAGAGTTTAGTTAAGTAAAAACTGGTAAGAAGGGATTACACGTCATGTAACTCCATTACATGATATGGAATCCTATTTCATGAGTTTTATCACAACAATAATGGGGTATAAATGGAGTGAAATGTTTTGGGGTTATAAAAATAAAATAAAATACCGAGGAAATGCATTTTTTGGTGGAAATCAATATCAAGGCATTACACGATGTGAAAGGGAATTACACGTCGTATACTGGAGAGACACTTATTTGATTTAAAAAAAATTAACCAGGAATAATTAAAATTCTTTTGGCTTATTCTCTTATCCCTCACATCCAAGGAGACGTGGCACTCCCATCCTAGGAATTTTATTTATTCCTTCGATGGGGATCAATCCTGGGATTCCATCATCGACCTGTCTTCGATCCGAGGTTGGTTCTACATCTGTTTTTTTTTCGTTTTTTGATATTTTTTTTCTATCATATATTCTCACTATTATATGGAGGTTGATTTCATATAGTTCTAATTGAGTTTTTATGTTTCTTGGTAGGTTTTCATGTGCCACATTATCCCCGGGTTGATGCATTTGTTGTGGAAGAGGTGATCGTGATCCATTTCATTGAGTTGTTCTCGTCTGAAGAACGTCAAAGACCTTTTACAGTATGTGATTCAATTCCTTTATATTTATTTATGTGGAATTTTCGAGTTTAGATGATTTATCCCCTTGAATAATAGTGAAATTGACTTAATATTTATATGTCAAAGAATAAATAAAATGGTATCGATCACGTAACAATGTGATTGCTTTATACTGTGATAATGATTTGCCTCTTGATTTTATAGATAGTGTGATATAAATAAATTTCATGTTTAAAATGTTTTTATTGATTTAAATTTCTAAAGAACATAAATATTGAATTAATTTTTTAATTAATTGGCTATAAGATAAAGTGGAATTTTTAATATATCTGGATATTGTTGCTGTAGATTGATGATAATCAAATTGATGGATGTGTGCATGTATAATGTAATTGCTTAATCAAATTTAATCATTTTAATTATTTTTGTTAAATAACATAAAGTCATTTCAAATTAATTTCTTAATTAATGTTTTAAATCTTGATGAAACTAGTTTTTTAGGTATCACATAGTTGGAACCAATGATAATGAATCAGTTAATTCAATATGTAATAAAGACCTAGTTCTGTGATAAATTTAATGCCTCATGGGGAATGATTTTTTTTCTTGTAAAGGATGAGATCTTTTGACATTGATCCATGAGTTCTCATGGGATGTGAAGGCTGAATTCCATGTTTTTTGGGTTGAGAGCCCGTTTTTATGTCTGTTCCAGCTTCTGGTGATGTTCCCTAAATATGAGACTTTTGGTAGTGGGGGCAGGGAGGCTTAGATGTGACATGAGCCTAAGATAGCTGATCCTGGAGGGCTATTGTGGTATGTGGGTTTAGGGAGGCCTAGTGGTTGTGGAAGAAATTGATGCCTTAATTAGTGAGATGCAGTTGTTTATGCATGGGTGTCAGGTAGCACACTAGAGATGATGAAAGAGGTTGAATATGAGATTTCCCATTGATGTGAAAGTGGTTTCTTTTGAATCTATTGTTTTTTATCTACTTTACCTTCCACACTGCATGATATTGATGGTCTATCATACCCTCCTTCCAAAATAAGAAATGACAGGTGTGGTATGCTACATGATTTACATGTTTATCTTCCCAATAATGGATGAGTCTATGCACGTACTATAGGCTGCAAGTACTTGAAGGGTAGCCCATCTACTCATGGTATTTATCCCCTTGCATTTAGAAACTTATCATTCATTTCATGAATTCATAGTATTATGGAAGATGAGAATGTTGTTGAATAAATGAATTAATGATGCTTAACCAATGGGGTTGGATCTTGTTGTGATTCAATTCTGAGGTTGTTTCTGAGACACCATGAACTCGCTTTAGTAATGCTTGGAGGGCATGGAACATGGTTGTGATGATATTGAATTATGATGAGGAAAAACTATAAATGTTAATTAATGGTCAAAGAATTATTTTGTGAAAATTGGAAAATGATAAAAAGTGATAATGTAAATAAATGTAGCTCATTAAATTATTGGGTTGTTATAGGATATGTAGTCTTTGTAGTGGTAGTTGGGTGTCTTGTAGGTGTTATATGCAGATGATCATAAGATTATTCTTTTTCTGTTGTGGGGTTGTTAACTATATTATATCATATACATTTTTTTTATATACACTACTCCAAACATTTGGTTATGGAAACTGACACCACAAGGATTCTGAGCCCTAGGGGTGTTTTTTTACACACCTCGATGGGATGATGGATCGCTAACATCCCCCTTTGGCCCCACTCTCTTCTCTTGGTATTTACTTTTGATATAATGAAAGATGGTTAGTTTTACCCATATACATGTGTAGAGGGATGTAACGGATTATTGTTATTCACAAAAATACATTTTAGATATAGTTCCCTATAGACTTTTATAGGTATAACATGTATAAGATATGTTGTCTTGAGGATCCTTACTCAGCGTGTCAGCTGTAATTGCTTGAGTTATAATACTTGATATATGATATATGTTATTTGGCATATGTTGTCTCCTAAAAAATAGTTGGATACTTTTTTATAAGTTGATGGTGTGCTACTTCTCCCTATTGTCTATGGGAAATCGATTATTTTTTCTGAGGTTCATGTTATAGAGCTGGCGCTGGTGTCTTTGAACTAGCCATTTTGGAGAGAGAAGCTCTGGACGTGAAATGTAAGGGAAAAGTGGAAGACTAGTCAGGAATTTGTAGTATTGTACTATTTATATTACTTTAAATATTAAATAATATTGGATACAATAATTGGTTAGAGTAGCCATGGCGAGGGTGTGATTATAGTATACATTTTTAGGTGATGAACTAGTTTCACTCATTTTTCACTGTGCTTTATTATACTTTCTTTAATATTTTACGAGAGGATATGGGGAGGATCATAATGAGTGTAATTTTACACTCACCGTACATTATACAAACTATTTTTCATGTCACTTGGAGCGTGTTGAAGACCAGGAAGGTAATTATTATCTTGGAGGTTTTGTAGAAGCTATTTGGACTTCGTGGTTGTTACCATTTTACATTACTTGAGTACATGTAGTTTTCCATATCAATTTCCTTAATTGATGGATAAAATTACTTATGTGTACATGAGATTTATTTTATATTTTAGTATTAGTAGGAGTTAGTTGGTGTGCAAATTATCTCTCTATTTTTCATGGGTTCTCTTATAGGGTAATACATCACACTGGGGTGCTTACTAAACCCTCAGATATACTCATCATCATAGGGCCTACTAGAGGTGGAATTCATGGGTCATTATCACTCTTCCCACTTTTTTTTCCCAAGAGGGGTACACTTTGTAGGGATGTGTCGTTATAATGATAGTAAAAAATTAGGAGTGAGGAACTAAGAAGAAGTGTTTACCCACATCATGGAATCAATTTCTACTAAAAATTCTCCCATGAAAATAAGGGATAATGGAAAATAATAGTGAAAAGATGAATTTAAAATTGGCATAGTGTTATATAATGATAAATTTTAATGTTTTTTTATAATAAATTTTAATGGATTTTGATTTTTGGGGTGTATGATTTTTTTTACATTTTTATGACTTTAGACATTGGAACATTTGGATAGACCCGTGTTATTTACAATAATGTGATGTTACTATACCATGGGTAATAGCTCCAAAATTTTAAGAAGTTCATTAAAATGTGAATTTGAATTTTAAAAATATTCAAAAAATAATTTTTCGAATAATTAAGTGTTATATAAATTATTCAATTTTGTATTTCTACTTTTATGAAAATTTATTTTACCTTGGTAAATAATTTTTAAAATTAGTAATTAATATTAATGATTATTTTTCCTTGATCCAATTATGTCATTTGAACCTTAATATCTAAAAATTTCAATATCATTTTATCAAATAAAATTTAATTTTCTTGATAGATATTTTTATATTAGTGCACATAACCTATAACGACATGTTTTTGAAAAAAGTGTGTTTTTATGCATAAAATTTATGTGTAATCCATTTTTATTAAAAAAAATTACAATGAAATATTTTTTTATTTAAAATATATTTAAAGTTATAAATATTTCATTTCAATCCAAAACTAAATCCGACATTGAAAATAATTGATTCAATGAAAAATTCTAAGACAACTTTCTATTAATGAAAGATTTTAATTTATTTTAAAAAATATAGCACTAGGGTGTTATAAGTTTAATAAATATATTTGACTGAATAATTTATTAATAAAATAGATATCAAAATATTTATAAGTGTTTTTTAATCTTCTAGGATATGATTACATGTTTATTAAACCATAAAAATTATTATTTTATAAAAAAATTTATTTTTTAAAAAACTATGTTTTAGTAAAAACCCCAAAATTATTTTTTATGCTATTATATTTCATATAAATAAAACATTATGTCCGTTTCTTAAATTTAATTTCTAAAATATTTTATTTTTATTTTCTATTTAAATTATAAAATATAAGGAAAACCAATTTTATTTTGGCAAATGAAAATTTTAAATATAATTTACAATTATTCACATTTCATATCATATTCCTACTAAATTGGTTTAAAAAAAATTTATATAAAAAAATTATCGTCATTACTTTTTTTTCATTAAATTGAAATGCATGTCACATAAAAATGTCTTTTTTTTAAATAATTCTCTATATAATAAGTGATCTCACTATTTATTTTTTTTAACTAATTTAACATCATTAATAGCAATATTATCATTTATTTTAGTTATCAATATATTTTATTAAATAGTCACTCTTATTAATTTCCATTAATTCAATGGCTAGGTTGTAGTGTACATATATAAATATTTATTTTTACATAAATATGTCACGGTTTCATTTATGTTTAGTTTTCCTGGTGAAGAAATCTATAAAAAACATTATATATTTGTTAGTAATAATATATTAATATAATGGGGTGCTATGGGTTGAAATGAGTGTTTCATAATATAAGATATATTATGATTGACTTTTATAGTTAATATTATTATATAATCATATTTTATTTTATTTTCTCATAGGGAATTTGGTTTTATTATTTGGTTGAGTTTATGATTGTGAAAATGTTGTGTTGAACTGAAAAAAATCTATAAAATCCTTTTAAAAATAAAAAAGTCATATTTGGACGAATTTATTAAAAAAACATCACATATTTATATTATATGTAATTGATGAGTTTTACATTCATTACTAATATAGTAATGAATATATATCATTATATATTTTATATTTATTCTGGTATATCTCATTGATACCCTCATTTATTTATAAGTAATGTAATTTTTTGTGTTAAATTATTATTAGTGGGATAGAATGTAATTATCTCAGTTTTAGGGCATTGTTTGCATGCATAATTGTGAGATAATCACATTTCTATTAGTGAATTTATAAGTGTGTAGAAAATGAAAAAATACTGGTATAATTTTCATGAGTGATTTGGATGTAGAATCTTGAATAATATGGTCCTGAAGTTTTCATTATTAAGGAATATACTTTTTTATTTATTGTATTCATTTTATATTGAATTTTATTATAATTAATTATGTGTACCCATATAAGTAAAATTATGCTCGCTAATACAACTTGAAAACCATATCAAATTGAGAATGTTTTGGAGTCACAAAAACCATGCCTAGGGATCTAGAAAACTAGCTATACAAGCAGCATAAATGCGGGAAATAAGAGATTTCAAGATGTGTGCCTGAGTTTTTTATGGTGTACCTAGGTAGGACACACAAGGGGAGAACATGACTGGTGAGGACTGAGGAAGGTTTTATAGGTGATGATCCTACTTCCATCATGAGGTGGTGCTACCTTGGATTTACATATTATGTTCACCCTAACTAGGCTCCGTGTAGATGTGTCTTGCAGACATATTCTACCTTGCCCCCCAATTTAAAAATATAAAAAAAAATCTCCATTTTCCTATCAAATTTCAACATGTCATTCAATGACATAACATGATCATATTATGCATAATCCCAAACATGGTTCTCAAAGACAACGCTGGTCTGACCAGTAAAAGTCATAACCAACATAGCTCCCATGGCAATCAACAATCACCATGTCTATCCATCCCCATTGATTGATCCCGAGATGGATTATCTTCCATCAGATTTCAAATCAATGTATGATGATTATTTCTACCTAAAAATATAATTATAGTGGATTAATGGAATCTTACAATGAGGCAATAATACGAGGCACTAGGAGTGATATAATCATCATACGAAGCCATAAGAGGATCATGAACTTATATTGAAATAGAATGAAACATCTCATGGAAAGAACAACCCGTCATTAGCAAGATCATATGACGCCTATAGGTAGATTATGTGAAGCCATTGGAGATAGTAAGAATCCATAAAATCATGTATATGAATCGATAATGTCAAGAAATAATGATCAAGAGACACCCTTTGAACTATTACATGAAGCTTTGACAACCATCACGTGTGTCATTATGCGAATACATCATTCACCCGTGTTATGATGATCCTATGATTCCACAAAAAATCACAATGGTTCACATGTCAACGTCCCTTTACAAATAAAAAATAAAGGAGGGAACCTATCCCTAAATAAGCCCGACCCCCTTTAAAACAGATGAGAGAAGGAGAGAATGGAGATATGATGGGGAGTAATGTTACAAGGAAAAAAATAATAGGAACAAAAGTCATCTACATTCGAAATAATCTCTTCACATGGTAATCAAATCATATCACATGCTCCCATGATGATCATTTGATCACATGATAATCCTAATGTAATGTGATTCCAGATTCCAGATATGAATTAACGTGATCACGTGATACCTCACTGGTATAAAAGCTCCACCTAGAAAGGTTTCATCTGCGTCTATGGATCTAGACATTTATCCCTCATCATGAGTCCTCAAATCCACTTGAAGGATCGCTTAGATATCATTCCAAATCTTGACGATGAGGATAATTCTATCATGAAATGTATGTGTGAAGTTCAAATATGATGGATTCCCAATGGTGTATGTAGACATCACCAGTAGACATGCAATCCTTCATTACTACAATGATACAATCCCAAAACATTATGATGCTCACCTGAACACCTAGAGGATATTTCCTTAAATTAATGTATCCACAAGGATTGACATCTACAAAATAAAAAAATAGGTAAATGATCCTCAAATTATTAGTTTTTCCTCTTTTACATGCAGTGTTAACCATTATCCATTCGTACAACACCAACATACTTGCCCACAAATGATACTCCAACCAATCCTATTACTTCATAGAGATAATGTTACCACATGAATAATGGAACATCATGTGGCTCCATCATGCGGGAATTACCTTGCCCATATAATGCATGGGAATTTAAGAGAACCCATGGGTAGTCTCTTCTATCACCATAAAAACACTATGAGGTGAAATTTTGAAGAAAAAACTTACCCATGGACCCCTCTTACTAGGAAAATTATTGTACACATGGAAAATTAATTATCCATTTGAACATGGCCCTCTAATAGTTGGATTGGCATGATATCATAATAAATTCAACACGTCCCCTCCGAATGATAAAACAATTATCACTCAATCAAAATATTCCCTATTGGTCTCACAAGGCCTGCAAGAGAGATTAGATATGACACTATGATAAAAAAAGACCTTGGAAAATAAATTTTGATCATAGGACCAAAAATGGGAAATTTAGGATGATTAAGCAACAACGTATTGATATTCCAGCATTTCCATGAAACAATCCCATTTCATTTCATCATTTCAATGCGATAGATATAGGACTAGCTAGGTTGGTCATGTGACAACAAATATAAAATATAGCTTCTGGTGTGAAGTATCATTGACATGTCCACATTTATAATGTGATGAAATCCAACACATATCAATATTGTTATAAAAGTTTATATGGACAATCCAAGAATATCCAATGAATGCTTATTGATTTGTAAGAATTTTCATGTGATTTCTTATAGAAATATCCTCTTGGATTATGTGATGCATTTTGGACATGTCATCTAAGATCATACAAAGGAAACTGAGACAAGTCAATTGATCATGTGATATAACATAGGCATTTACACTTTGATAGTTAAGATGATTTTGGACATGAAATTTTCAATTATGTAATGAATATTTGACATGTCTGGAATAAACCCATGGAAATGTGTTCTATATCAGAATGACACCAAAAAACATGGGTATATAATCAGGAAATTCCCAACAAGACACCATGTATTTTTATGAAGACTTCCTAGGAAATGTCAACGTTGTTCGACATAAACTCTTAGACATATACCATGTGGAACTTCAATCATGAACCTCCAGTCATATAATTGCATTATAAAGGTACTGTGGCGGATGACTTAGGGTTACACCCTCATGCGATCAAATTAGTATTATTATTTTTGATAGGTCGACTGTGTCATTCTGTGAATATCTACCACACCTTGCATAGTCACCATATCTCTTATTATTTTGGGTGATAGTGAATAAATATTCCATTGGGAATCTATCCTAGTATATGCCCCAATAACTCCCAAAACCTTAGTTATAACTGTAATGTTTCAGAGTGGAATCACCCCCACCAACCCATCATCATGTTATGGAAAAATTCACTATATGAATTCTGATTTTCTACAATAACTAGGATACATTGTACACCTTCCATATACCGGAAATGAAATGGGAATCCACCCTGGTGTAAGTCCCCCCAATTAACTTATTTTAGAACTATCAGAGCCTAATATTTTTAATTGTCTTATCATTCTTCATCCTCCACCAGCAGATCATAAAGTTAACTAAACTATTACTACTCTGATTCTTTCTATAAATAGGATACATAGCACACCTTTATAAAGAATTAGATCTATATCAAACACCCAAGGATCCACCACAACATGTGCATCTCACATCTTTATACAATGAGACTGATTACCTGTTATTAGTTTTTTTCCACACTGATCATGGATCATGTTACCTTAGGGATATTCAATGATTATATGATTTTCATTATAAATACATTCACTATGTGAAACCACATTGTGTAATCCCTATCTAGTTTCATGACAAGACAACTCTAATACAAAGGCATCCACCTTAGGTTATGTGCCAATGTAGTGTTAGAACTACGATAAATCCCATTACATTCATATGAAGGACACATAGGATTCCTACCTAAGGCTTGATCATAATACTTGGTGCCTATGTTTCATCATATATGTCCTTTCCATAAGACATTAAACCGCATGTGTTCAAAAAACAATGGTTGTTTTATTTCAATTCTCATAGGATATGTTTGACACTTCATAGTGTTTTAATCCCATCTCCAAGAGGCCGACTGCCTACTTGGTTGGCAATAAACAATAGAGCATCAGAACAAGGCCATAACCCAGAGAATCATAAATAAATAAGATAACAATAGATAACCAGAAATATTTACAAAATTTTCCCCTTTAATATGTGGTTTTAATCATGTTAATGAATCTTGGGTAACTATCCCAGTATTGGGACCTGGGAAGAATTTAAAAAAAATATATTAATTGATAAGAGAGTCTCAAAGTAGATAATAAGTACCCCCCCCCCAAATGATGTGATGATCCTGAATTACCATCCTATTGATCTATGTGAGTTCCTATGAATTAGTGGTTTTAAATCCCTAAAGTACAACATGCATTTATATATTTGTTTCAAACTCATTTATGGACATGGTAACCTTTGGGAGTTTATATTAGTGAGAAAATTTCTAAACCTGGCTGAAAAAATTATGAATCCACCTTCAATCACCCACTACCCGGCATTGGGCCAATAATATTCTGGATTTTTTGGGAATCAAAATGGTAAACCCAAAATGAAATTATTTAAATATGTAATCACATTGATAGGTCAAGAAGATATACTATCTTGTTCATGTCAGTCAAAATTATTCCACACTTGCCTCAAATGTCAATGGAGAGCTCACGACATTATTTAGTTTACTAAATCATGAATAAAAAGAAGGGACCTCTTCCTTATCCTTTAATCTGTGAATGTATTTGATCGAACATGTACTCTTATATATGAGGATATACTAATATAGTTTCATGTTTCCCCTTTAGGAATTCACATATTCATTACAATCAAAATGAAATCATATTGTGAGCCAGTAAATTCAAAGATAGCTGGACAAGCTCCATTGGCCCTGATGCACTGACGTACTTTGTCATCAATGTAATAACTCCAATGTCAATTTGTAATCATCACATTCCTAGAGTACAACCTCAATGTATCCATCCCGATAGTATAATAATCAAATGAAATAATTTAGATAATGATTCTTTATAATCTGTCACTCCCATGATAGTAGACAAAATTGGAAGTGTCCCTCATTTCCACATTCAACCACTTTGGGAGCCTAACTCTTGAGCGCAACTAGATATAAAATCCCTACATCATGGTGATGGATTAGTACAGTCACTATGTTAATTCAACCACTTAGGATCAACCAAGGAGGTTTCCCACCCATTCTGGTCATAAACATTTTCATGTGATTATGACACCATAAAGAGATATAGATGATGTTTTCACTTCCCCCACCAACGAAATTAGAGAATATAATTGAAGATCCTACCAATGGTATCCATAAAATGAAGCATTGTAGTATAATTAAATCCTGATTACATCCAATTTTTCTATATCCCACTGGTGTGTCTTGAATGTGTCCCAGAATAAACCCCAGATAATCGCTCGCCAAGTGCCTCTAACTTCTTCCTAGCTATAACTGGTGACTAGGGAATATCATGGATCACCCTAGGTCTTAGGGATATGGGAATTTTTTTCATAATTTATATTGTTATAATTTTCAATATATTTTTATTCTCACAATATGGTACTATGTGCACTGAAAATCCATATGTAATTGTGCATGCTGATCCAACAAACGGTTCTACAGGCACCGACCCCCAAAATGGTAATATGGGAACATGACACCAATTTGGTACTATGAGAACCGACCCCTAGAAAAAAATATTAGGAAACTACCTTAAAAACTGAGTAGAGGGAACTATCCCTTCAATTGGAATATCGGTCCCCAACCTGGAAAACAAGTTACCTCATTTTGGAAGAGTACCATCCCACATATGTCTCTATAAAAATGATATAAACCCAATATGAGAAATTATCATCCTATATAGACGATATAACTCCTAAAAAGTATAATCAAACACTTATATAGTCATATAAGACATAGTATGTTATCCTACCTTCAACCTCTATTATAGGATATAAAGGGATCATCATTATTTTTCATGATTTTATATGATGTGATACCGACCGTGATGGTATTTAGAAGGGTAATTTCAATGGATAAATTGGATAGTGGAAGAATCAAATTCAGTATTTGGGGTCCCTATTGGAAATCCAATAATCATCCACTCACACTATCAATCATGTAGGAGAGAGAGTTTTATTGTATCATGATAGTCTAATGCATAAGGGTGACAAGGAATTTTCTATAGAAGAACAAATCGATCTACTCCAATGAGAGAATAAGGATCACTCATAAATAATTGTGGGAATGGACCTTAGATATTTTCCCCTAAATGATATATAAAAAACTTCTTATAGAATCCCACCATATAGTGAATATCCACTATCGACATGGCTGCGTGAATTTTCATTATTGTCATCCCTCCATATAGTGAGGTCATGACAATATTAAACCTTGGTGCCACCAATAATGAAAGTGGAATTTTCCTAATTTGAAGACCCACATTTTACAAGGCGTGGGGTATTTCCATTTTTCAATGTCCTCGTCAATGGAATTATAGAAGAAATATATCTTTAGATGTAACAATAAACCCTCATATCGAGTTTAGATCCCTTATTAATTTGGGATAATCTATTTCCCCTACTACCACCAATACATCGACACCTACCCACAAACCAATGAATACTGGGGCACTCTTTTCCTGAGTCTAAACTCAGCCATGTTCTGATTCTATTATAGGTATATGTATAATGGAAGACTATATTCTTGGGTTCTCAACTCTTGATGAAAAAGATAAAGTTATAATTCATCTCATATGAACTTATCCCAATGTATATAAATTATTCCATGAAGTATGGTTGGGTAAAAATCATGATAAAGAGAAAGCCAATTGAGGTGTGGTTGATATTACATGAAAATTACGTCCACATCCTCCAAAATCACAGAAACAGAGTGGATAGGTTATTTAGATTTATAGATTTTTTTGAAAATTATGTAATTGAAGGATTAATAGTGTTAAAAGATCCATAAATACAATAAATTAACATATAATTCATCCAAGGACGTCAATTAAAATAAACCATCCCTCATTATAGGTTGCCTCATGACACATCCTAGTAAAATGATTATAAATTTCAGGATACATCTTAATATCAAAACATTAGCTACACAATGACATCCTATTTCACTCTCATAAACTACACTATACATCATATTACAACTTCATTAAATTACATGAAATTGTTCTATTATCACAATTATAAACTACATGATACATCCTAGTTTCATATATTTAAACTTCCGGATGAAATCCTCATCATATTTCAATAAACATCATTAAGCATCATAGTATAATGATGATAAACGTCATGATGATATCCTAGTCACTGAATGATAAATAACACAATACATCCTAGTCAAATGAAGTGAAAAATGGATGATATTTCTTAGACACTTGATGTTAAACTATATGACGCTATCCTAGTATCAAGATGATATAATTCATGATACATCCTAGATTAATGATTTTAAACATCACAATGTTATCCGGATCGCATGACATTAAACTCCAAAAATTCATCCTAACAACATGACATTAAACTGTACCAAAAAGTTCCTAGTCTCATTAGGGTAAAAAACATAAAGTTTCTCGACCAGATGACATTAAACTATACAAAACTTATACCTATCACATGATGTTAAATAGTATAAACTCAACCTTAACACATGAAAATAAAATTTTCAGAACATTTACTCATCACATGCCATTAATCCACATGAAAATAAATCTCACCACATAATATTAAAATGTATTGAAAGGATCATCTCACCAAGGATTTTCCTCCCATGAGATAGATCTGTGGAAAAGAGAAATGAAGTGTCCCCATTCTTATGTGTGAGTCATGTCCACATAGGGAATCTCCCATTTATAAACTACATGTGGTTTTATTCCTTCCATCATTGGATATGAAGTGATGCGAGGATCTATAATCATAGGCCCAACCACAATATCTTCATCTTTGTCTAAAGAAATCATAATATGTGACAATGTCTAACATTCTTTTCCATGATTGGTAACACTTGTCCTTACAACATGACATTAAACTATATGACTATTTTCCCCACTACAAGACACTAAAATTCATGGTTTCCAATAAAAAATTGATGTCTTTATTTCTACTATTAATGTATACATATTGACTCCCAGACCCTCATCCTGAGTCCCAACCATTGTATTCTTCTTCTTTCCAATCAAGTCACGTCATCCATAAACATGATATTAAACTGAATTATTATTTAACCATCATATAATACTAAAATTTATAGTTTTCCAAACCCATGTAAAACTTTATTGTCATTAATGTGATATACAAAGGGGTTTATTGATCCAATATATTATCCCAACAACTATGTGATACATAATCCATCATCTTTTTCTATTTTTCTCCATATCATGAATGAAACCATTACCATTACTTGTTTCTGACAATGATAATGGCACAATTTGGAAAAAAACATCCCGGAAGGGATTCCACATATGGTCAATACATATCCTCTTAGGTCCTGGTCAACATGGTCTTTTATGTAGGATCATAATAGGAACACAATGATTATTTTCTGCAAGATGTAAAACATCAAGTTTTATGTGTCTTGAATGAAATGGATTCATTTCTATAGACATCTCTTGAGGAGGACACTACCATTGGTGTTAGTATCCCACTATAATTATACTAAAAAACACTTTTATCCCTGATTCCTACAATCATAATATCCATAGTGATGTCAAATCCTCAGTTCTTTGGGCCTATCACAATATACCCCTTTCACATTGGGGATGCTATAACCTTACATTATGAAATTAATATACACGGTTTCTCATAATCTTTTTATGTATTTATTGTAGTTATCATAATAGAATTTATGAAAATTGGATCTAAATTATATATTCCTATGAAAATAGTAAATAGGAACAATTACCCCGTCTATGTATGGGTCAGACCAGCATGGAGAATTCAAATTCAAGTACTCTTAATGGCTTGATTCTGCTTATAACTGGATAGGTTCTGATTCCAAGATTTCTAATACTGGTTCCAACTTCAAAAATAAATGGAAAGAATCCATACCAATGTATGGTTTAAACCTACATGAGATTTCCCCATTCAATAACAACATGTGGCTTGATTAATGTTATCAAAGAATTCCTAGTGAAACCATGATCTCCTATGTGGGGTCTAAAAACAATAATCAATATGAACAATACCCCCTATCTGTATGGGTCATACCTAAATAGAGAGTTCCACATTAATGAACTATGTGCGGCTTGATTCATATTATCACATGATACATAGTGATGCCCAAATATCAAATCTCGGGGCCATCTACAATAATCAATGGGATTAATTCCCCTCTACATATAGGCCAGACCTGTGTAGATTTTCCCATTTTATGAACTACGTGTAGATTTATTCCTATTATCATAGAATAAAACGTCTTGCATATATCTCCAATACTGGTTCAAACTATAATAATCTCTGGTAACAATTCCCCCAAAGTGTATGGGTCAAACAAGTGTTGATATTTTCCCATTCTAGAACTATGTTTGGCTTGATTACACTCACAAAGACATACGTAGTGATATTCATATTTCTTCTCCTAGGTCTAGAGAAAATTATACACATATCTTGTAAGGTATCATGTATCCTTATCATAAGAGGTTCTGCTACATGATATAAAGAGAACAATGTGTGGATTAATTCCATTTATCACATGATATGCAGCGACACCTGGATCCCCAATCTTAGGTCCAACTAAAATAATCAATGGGATATCTCACCTATGTGTATGGGCCATAAATTCACAAAGTGTTCACCTTTCATGAAAATGTTTGGCTTGATTCTTATTATTCCATGATACCTTGAGATGAAAAAGTGCCCAATCATAGGTTTACCCACAAAAAAATAAATG
The DNA here is from genome assembly GCA_963277665.1 of Viscum album. Classification (NCBI taxonomy): domain Eukaryota; kingdom Viridiplantae; phylum Streptophyta; class Magnoliopsida; order Santalales; family Viscaceae; genus Viscum; species Viscum album. Next base: position 1,023,445,052 of record OY728147.1, on the reverse strand, counting down.
ATAATAATGCACCCAACAACTACATATGGGTTAGAGCTATGAAATGAATGTACTGGAAACATTAAATTATGCTACATGAAAAAGAAACATAATACAATTTTTATAGAGGGTCCACTCATTCATCCTCACACTAACTATGCCTGAGTCAAATATATATGGATTAGTTATGCATTTGATAAATTTTAATATGAAGGGATCCAACATTTGGCTTCCCACCAATAATCTCGGGCATGTATATATGATTCTATAGGCAACTAAAATCTCATGACTAGTGAAAACATCCCCAATATATATTTCACAATTTTCACTTTAGTTCAAATGTTTTAACTCATGATGTTAAACAACAAATAAATGAAGTACATCCTCATTTCATAATGTTAAAATGAAAGGAAAACACCTTCACTTCATGATGTAATATTATAAGGAAATTTTCCTTTTCACAAGAAATTAAGTTTATATGGAAAATACATCCCCAAAACATGATGTTAAAATATGAATTCCATTACCCATAATCATCCCTTATGAATATACCACAACACATAGGCCCTAGTCAACTAGGGTATGGGGTGCTTCTCTCATCATGTAGTCCACTCATCCCATAAATCACACACCATGTCTCCAGTGACAGTGGTCACAAAAAATAACTCATCAAACTCTTAATGGAATGAGATATATTAATTTTATATTAATATTGAGGCATAAGGACTTTGACCATCCCACTAGAGACATATTGGCACTATAGGATGTGATTTATGATAATTGTGAGTCTGGAATCATAGTGGCAAGAATCATTAACTGAGAGAGTTATGGACCATCTGTGACATGATTGTATGGTTTACTTACCCATGACTTGAGATACTTGATCCATTATTTACAAAATATTTATTTCCCTCTTAGAATTATTATAGAGTACACTTGAAACTAGGTAACCTAATTAGGCTATTATATATAATTCCCCTTATAGTAGGTCCACATTAATCATGACTATAAACTACATGAACCTTAGCGAATGTCATACAAAATCTAAGCTTATAATATGGTTGTCCAAATCAAAAGACAGAAAAAATGTTTTTAAAAGAGATATAATTTATTTGGTTGAAACATAGAAAAAGTATTCCTCTGAAAAATTAACATCTAGTCTCATTAATCTATCCATATAATGATTTTATGACATTGTTAGAGCACAGATAAATGAGGAATAATTCTCTTAGAGTTCACATTATGAAACTAGAAAAAGATAATTCATTCTCACAGGACCCCTTGTTCTAGGAAAAAGTATGTTTAATGATTTATTACATCTCCTTGATTCCATAATGTGTTCACATGTCTGTGAAAAAAGCATTTAGGGTTCTTTAACCCTTTATGAATATTTCAATTTACATAAACTACCTTCATTCCCCTGATGTCTGTGCTAACACAACCAATTACCAGACTTTTTATTCTTATATTAGAACCCCATGGAAATAGGAGTTATTTTATCTTACCTCTTATCCATTATAAACTAGTAACATGGAATGAATACTCCAAAAATACCCTAATCTACAAGAATGTATCCCTCAAACCTAGGTTTTATTTCTACGGTTGTGAAAAACGTAATAGGATCATACCATTCCCTATATATGAATTGTACCAACAAGTTATCAAGTCTAGATAACTAAAATATTCCTAGAAATGAGTTAGAATCCCTATATATATACTATACAAGAGGATGTGACATCCCTGAAATTATTTCACTATATATTTTACCCTTTTGAAAAGAAGTAAAGTGACACTCAGTTCCTAAATCTTTTGATGTACCACACCATGTTACTCAAAAGCACAAAGTGTAAGGATCGAGTCCCCCAATCTGAAATCCAAACTTCCATAGGGTTCTATAAACCATAATTAATAGTCCCCCTATCCTTTCCATATAGTTGTGCACATATGTTTGGCTCTTTTAAAATCATCCATGAAACCTAGAAAAAGTGTGGAAATACCCATTACCTGACCATGCATGTGACCCCAGTATACTAATGCATATGATATTATAACCTACATACAATAAGTGTATCATCTTTTCATAGAAGGAATTATGATAATCATGATCCCCATCAGTACAATAGTATATCTCAACACCTTAGGATGTATTGGGTTATCACTGGTACATATTCCCCATTTTAGGTTCATCGATAGTTTCTCTTGGGAATGTGACTTACATAACCCATATTCCATTTATCCAACAGAACCCAATTTTTTTGCAATTTCATTATAGCTGAAATAAAATCAAATTTAGGGGAAAGATGTCATGAATCATTATGAACACTCACCCCTCATGATTTTTTACAATAATTCAGGGTGTCAGATCCCACCATGATTGTTTATTCTTCATGAAATAAATTAATAATGTTGGGTATGAGAACAGCTCAAAGAAACATGTTCTTTACAATCTCATTAAGGAAACAAGGATCCCAAATATTTCAAGAATATCCATCCACCACTTCTAGTATAATTTCTATGATAAAAGTCCCGAAACTATAGGAATTGATTGTAGGAGCTAAAATAACAAAACATTTAATAATATATGTTCTATACTAGAGGACGCTAGACTAAAACTATAGAAATTCTGAGCTAAAAGACCATAAAAAACAACAATAGAATTTTTCATACATAAGAACCTAAACTATTAACATATAATGTATGATCTAGATAACATCATACTACTTCAATATAAGTTATGTTCTAGATGACTGTAAACTAAAACTACAGTATGCCTGATCTAGAAGACCTTAAACTAAAACAACAAAAGGACTACCCTAGAAGACCATAAATTATAGGATCAACATGTCTGATCTAGAAGGCATTAATCTAAAACAGTAGATAATACAAGCTAAATGATCCAAACAAATATAATGTCACATATAAAAAATATAAAATATAAGAAATAAAAGGTCATGATTAGAAGACCCCAAACTACTACACATCAGTTATGTATTTTGCTTAATATAGAAACGAACACATCATGGAGAGAAATATTTAACTAGGGTGAAAACAGAAAAAGGGGATCTAGGGAAAATCTCAAGTCTATACCCATTGTACAAAATATTTTTGTAATTTAAGAAATAGTAAAAAATAATTATGCCAAAGGGAAGAAAACATGTCCGGTTGATAACACGTAAGTGGGATTCCTGAGAAAAATCTATTTCCATGCCTGGTAGCCTTCCACTATAAGAGGAATTGGAAAAAATAATGTGGACATAATAAAAATCCTAATATGGTTTCCATATAAATATTATAGGGATATATTAAATCATGAAAAGCTTGATAGGTCCCCAGAGCTAGGGAAAAATTAGATAATTCCCCCTTATTGGAATTTATCTTACCCAAATTAACCTTTGTAATCTAGAAATATCAAGAAAAATATAGATGTTACATCAATTGTAAACATCACATTAGTTGTAATTCATGATAATTAATCAATAGAAATACGTTCTATGTTATGTACTCAAATACAAGAACTTTGGTCGCTTTGGTTTTACAAAAAGGATGTGTATTTTCAAAGATCTGTGTAACATATCCAGAAAAACTTGGGTCTCTTCCCATGGTTCAGTCACAAGATGGTGACATACCCCCTTTAATATATCAACAATATATATCAAAGGATTGTCATCATAGATTTTTAATTCACGAAACTATATAACTTGTGCATGATCTTCATATAAATAGTTGTATATTTCAGAACTAAATATGACTTAACTCCCATACACATTATATATGTAGTGACATCCATGTACATTAGTTTAGTAAAAGAAACATGGATATTTCCACCCAATCCCTACCCCATCCTATAATTTATACACATTTTTATACTTGGGTATCAGTTCCAAAAACTGGGGCTACCTCCTATTTTTGATTATACGAAGCACTCATGGTTTGGATTCTCATCTTGAAAAAACAATAAAGTTCATCAGTCAACACACTCTAGGGGAATCCTCTCATGGAGAATAATATCAAATCCCAAAAATTGCATTCATATTTGGAAAAGTGATCTACGTTTACTAGGGAACTATATTTTAGATACCCAATGCTTGATGTACATAGACATGACACCAATTTTTCAGAATACTTAATATATGACAAAAACAGATGCGCAGAGATTGTATTAGTATAATGTCTTTGGAAACTCGGAACATAATCTTCTAATCATTGTGAAATGTCTTCAAAATCTCCCATAAATATCTCCTCGTTTTTAATACCTAAAACCTTTCATTATATCTTGAGGAATCAAAAGGGTGATCTTAAATGCTCAGTAATGGTTAACATGGAGAACTTAAAACAGTCCATAAACATTTGAACGTAAAAACATGAACATAAAACATCAAAATCGTGAGTAATGACACAAATATTGGCAGAACATAAGGCATATATAATAATGGAACATTAACCCAAATAAAATATCATGGGAATAAATCATGTAATTGTGTCAAAAATTAAACACATGTTTTAATTTCCATATTAGCCAAGGCTTTTCTGCCAAGACCATCATAGTGGACAAAGTCTATTACTGAAGCAGATTTACTTGCTGTTCTAGCCTTATATTACTAAACCAGATTCACTTGTTGTTCCAGCCATTTTTATCTCATGATATATAAATCTTTAATCAATTAATTGGAGGGATATATATGTCCCACCCATCTCATAAATAAATCAATCTTTTGTGTGCCACAAAATAAACATAAATAATTCATCATAACATAAAGAATAAAATGGGTTTCATAAACATCATCCCATCATAACAAAATACATAAAAAACAAATGGATTCCATTTCATCATAATAAAAATAAAACCATGTAAATAATAGAGACATTATACTTGAAACATAATCATACTAAATAATGTCATCTTAGAGGGGAAATAGTTTTGATAAAACACATGAAAATAATTCTTCAAAGAAATAACCTTTCTTCTTCAAAATCATTTTCATTTCACAAAATGCCATGAAATTTTAAATGAAATATATTTTGTTGAAAATAATCTTGAATTATTTTAGAGTAAGATTTATTAAAATAAGGAGTTATGAAACCATAAAAATATGTTCAAGCCATATAAGTAAAAAAAATATTCTTCTCATACTTTTGTTGGAAGAGTCAAAAAGTACATCTTATGGAAAAAAAAATAGATTCCTTCCATAACATGTGTTAAAAGTAAAAATAGGTAAAAAATGACTTTAAACATAAATTAATGAATAATAAACATTTTATGAAAACATTTTTAGAAAACATGGACATGTATTAGAAACATAACCCCAGTAAATACTTACGAATAAACAATCTTGGATAACAACAAGATTGGAATAATTATCCCTTACCTTAGGTCCAATTTATTCATTGCGTATCCGAAACTCCAATATATTGGGGTTAAAAATATTATTTAATGTTAACTGAACCATAACAATATTTATGATGTCATATATGATTCACTTGAGACATTATATTACTCGTTCTTTGGTCAATTCCATGATGAAGAACCATTTTGGATAAAATCATTTCATTTATCGTACGTGTTTCGACTTGTTCATGATATTAGTAATTATATCCTGATTTAAATAATTATCGAATGTAAAATATGATTTATATTTAATATTTATTCAGCATATAAATATATATGGTAGATAGATAAATGGAATGAAATACACCGTTCATGGAGACGGTAGGTCGTACGTACGCATGAACGCTGTTTTCATTTCATTATTGTATTAAATGGAAATAAGTAAATGAAACATATATGTACATAAATAAATTATCATTATTATGTCATATCTTTCATAATTATTTATTATATATAGTTTATAAGCATACATGAATGGTTAATCATGGAGAAAGAATCTCATCGCGTCGTGGAGACGGTAATCCGTACGTACGCATGAGCGATGATATCATTCCCATAATTATTGAATGAAATTGGAGTGGATGATATAATTTATCAAAATCATTATGATGTTATAATAATCATATATATTTATTATTTCTACCATTATACCCATCCATGTAAGGTGGGGATGGAAAACAGATTTAACCACAGTGTGAAGACGGTATTCCGTACGTACGCACGCACAGTGATTTTATTTTCCGTTGGATGGATAGAAGGTTAATTAGGGTTGTTTCATATTTATAATAACATATCAGTATATGATTGATACATATGTAATTACTTTATAATGAAACAAATAAATAAGCGGATGTAGAAGAAGAAATAAATTTGAAAGAATCAGTAAAGGATATTACCTCTTCTTCGATGCGCTTATTCTAAACGTCCTATTAGGGAACAAAAGATGGAATTTGAAGAAGCCCAGGACCTATAGTATGATTATATGGAAGTGGAGAAGTGAAATTGGAAGAGGTTGGCCGAGCGTGAAGTCTCAAAATGGTGTGAGGAGGAGAGGGAGGAGGTGCCTTTTTATAAGAGAGGAGAGGGGCACTTTTGGGAACCTCTAAAATATTAATTTATAATAAACTCAAACACCACATAAAAACCACCAAAAAATGACTAAAATCAGAATTTAGATGAGATAGGGTTTTAATCTCATCATAAAATATGATTTATATAGGTTGGTAATTTATTTTAAACCTTATCACTTGATTTATCTTTATTTAATCTATTTAATTTTATTTGTGGTAATAATATTCTAAATTTTAAATTGTTATAAATAATTTTTTATGTGTTCTTAATTTTCCGTAATTAGACACTTCATGAAATTTTAGACCATAGAAATTTCAATTTATAATTTTTAAATAGTGTTTTGATTTTTAAACAATTTTATATTATGTTATTTCAATAGTGTCAATTTTGACAACATTCATTTATTTGAATTTTAAAAAAACCAACATAGAGGATATATTCGAAAAAAAACATTTAATAGATTCCTAAAATGTCATATTAATCTATAAAATTTGTGTAGATCATTAATTAGTTCATATAATATTTTTTTAATATTTTCATATCCATTTATTTGATATTTCAATCAATAAAATAATTTCTACATCACTATTGTGTCATTATTAATGATAATTATTTAATCCCCAAAAATTCAAAATAAATTCTCATGATGTATATAATTTTATTATATTTTTTGAGACTATTTATATTCGAATTTATATGAGGGTTATCACTAAATTAAAATTATTACACTTGTAAGATATAATAGAGTGAAATGTTTTCACTTTCTTTGGTTTTAATAATAATTATATCATTTTAAAGGTCAGAAGTCCATGAAATGAATCTATTCTGACCCTTACGTTATATGGGTATACTTTTATTCATCCAATTTAATTTTTTCTGGTGGTAGGGTAATTTTATAATCTTATTTTTAACCTTAATTAATCGATTTTCCTTTAACTGTAGTAAATAAAATTTACCGCAGTTACTATTCATAATGTCTTAAAAAAGTATCCTATTAACATAATTTGGACCTAATGATTCCAAATATGGAATTCATTTTTCCAAATTTAAAATAAAGAAGTTTCATTTTTAATTTAGTATTAATCCCGCTTTTGAGAAAACATGTTTCAAAAGTTAAAACATTGCAAAAGATTGAAATGTGTTTACCAATGAATTCAATGTAAAATTAATGTTAATGAAATACATTATATTAAATGGTAAAAATATGTTCTATTTACACTTTAAAACCATTAAATTTTATCATTTAGCAATTAAATTATCTTGATGAAAAAAGTAGTTTTTATGAAAAATTTAGCATGTTTTACTCTTTATCAAAATATGAAAGTTTTTAGAAAAGTATAAAAAATTTATCCATTGTATATTTTTATATCCTGATTCAAAAGAAGAATTTTATTTTGTAAAATGGAAATTATAAACTTTTCAAAATTTATTTTTAAAATGGGTCTGCCATGAAAAGGCGGTAAAACAACATTTTTTAAAAAATACTTCTTTTATCAAAAAATTGATTTTGATTTCATATCTCATTCTAGAAACTAAGTAAGGTAAATTATAGTGTTATAAAATTAAAAATTTGGTTAATAATATTCATAATGTCTAGTTCATAATATTTTAATAATATATCATTGTTTAGTGAAACTCGGTATTGCGTACATCACACGCTATCGAGGAAGGTAGCCTTTGCGTGCAACATAAGCCAAGAATAGTGTTCGCATATACTACAAGCTAATATGGTGTTTCGTATAACGCATGCTAATCTTGGTGTAACATACAACACAAGAAATCAAATAAATTAAAAATAATATTTCTCATAAAATCTCAGGGTGTTACATTCAACCCCCCTTAAAATGAATTTCACCCTCAAAATTCATCGGGGTAATAAATAGTTTACTACTTGAATGTTTATTTCATAGAAACACACATCGTAAAAAGAAATATTAAAACATAATTTTAAACAAGGAATGTTAGAAACATAACAGTCACCCAAAGTAACTCAACACTAGGTTTCCACATAAGAGAATATATGTGATAATATGAATATGGAAGAGAAATTCCACCATCATGTTATGACGAATATTGGTAGAGAACATGGCTATAAATAATCTAACAATCACAATGCCATTAAATTTTTTATGATTTAAGATACCATCTAAATCATCAGATATGAGGGTAATAGGACAACATTTTTGGTTTTCAAGATTATTACCCTGATGTTGATGAATTTTTGCATAAGGATAAATACTTACTTGATTTTAGTGTAATTTCATCATTGGTCATTCCATGATAAATTTATACCTCATCTCTTATTTAAAGAAATGAAGTTGAATTTTTCCATCTTGAAATGTTAGCAGATCAAAAGATTGAATGATAGGTCATTCCATTTGACTTTATCACAAAATTGATAGCACAAATTATTAATTATACATAAGTCCATCTATGGTGAGATTAACCGAATATGATTCCAAAAATGGAATTATACTTCATCTATCATACTGTTAACTAATTTCAACTAACCTGGGACATACTTTATGCCAGTGGTAGGTGATAACGGCTTATCGCACTTTGGTTATGGGTTCGATTCCTGCATCCTTGTACGATGCGACAGTTTGCCACCTGTCATACAGGTTGACTTTTTTCTAAAACTATACTGTTACAACAATCAAGAAATAATATCAAAATTTTCTGGCCTTAAAAAATATTATTTGATGTCCAACATAATTCATTCCAACCTTTAGTCTTATCAAAAGTACTTCTATCCAATCTCATAGTATAAATCAAACGTCTACTGGAAAGGTCATCTATCAAGCATGTGAATACCATCATTTACCCCCCATATATCATAAGATATATCTTGTTGGTCACATTCCAAATATTTTAATTCCTTAATCATGTATTCTCTTGAAACCTGAATTACTATAGAATGTTTGTTAAACTATTAATGCTGTCAAAGGTCAACTATTTCCACATACCAAAATCCCAAAACTTCTATATACTCAAACCATGATATCACTTTTTCCTTATATCAGTCATGAGCCCATTAATACAATAAAACATTTCTTTCTCTCTTTATCCCTTTATTATGTGCATATTATCTTCTTTCCAAAAATATTTCAGTCACTTTTCGTGGTTATCGGTACAATAAAACTATTGAAATCCACAATAAATGAACACAAAGATATTCCAATATTCTACGATACTAAAAATGTGATTCCACAACACTATTTTGGAATCATGTTACATAAACACTTAATCATTCCACCACTTATATTTGATATTCAACATCACCAAAAGGGATCTCATGTGACATACCTTTGTCCTTTTCCTTAAGGTGTTGTTGATGTCAATCAACATTAACCCATGGATTAGGGCATTGGTTAACATAATTCCCCATTTCCCTACACTTGTAGCATTGAAGTGTTGGTGGTGTGTTCTCTATAGTCTTCTTCTCTATTTACATCATTAGATACCTTTTTCCCATTAAATCGACACTCAGCTACTCAATGAACTTATTTTCCACACTTAAAACAATTTTTAGACCCTTTAAGACAATATCCACCATGCGTCATTCCAAAATTTGAGCATAATGAAACATTTTCCTACTTTTCACCATTGTTTTGATAAATTTCCATGATCTCCATCTTTAGTTTCTCATCAAAACCATGAGATGGATATATAACACCAACATCCAGTTAAACCTTGATAGCATAACTCATAATTTCTTCATAGCTACTGAAGTCTCTAATAGCCATTTCCCTTTGAAGACTTGTTTTTAAGCCACTGAAGAATAGATCAACTTTACTTTAAGGTTGGATGATAAAGCCAGATGCATACATTGCAAGCCTTGTAATATTGTACTCATATATACCAAAATATTCATCATCATTTTTCTTAATTTCATGTAACTCCTTTTCCATCAATGTTTGAAGAATATGAGGGAAGTACTTATTGAAAAACAAGTTATTAAACTCAATCCATTCCATGGATTCAATTTCATCTTGGGGCCTTGTATTTTTAATTAGAGTTCACCACTAGTCTACTTCACCTTTTAACTGGTAAACAACCAAAATGACATTTTCACGTTTTGAATAGTGATGTATGGAATATATGTATTCAATTGTACTGATCCATTATTCAGTAAAAAGTGGATTAGAATACCAACAGAAATAAGGTAGACATGGCCTCATGAAGGACTCAATAGAATATTTTTCCTTTCTCTACTCATTTGGAAGTCCAGAATGATTCATATCTTGTGTAAGTATAACAATAATATTTTTCAATTTATATCCAATAACATTGGTTTTTTCATGAGTACAATCATCTCATTTCCCATTACATTGATCAACACGGTTCTATCAGGTTCCAATTGTCGTCTAAAACCCAAAAAGAATAGCGTGAGAGGAAAAAATTATTCTACGGAAACAACATAATAAAGAGGGTGTGCCTTCAATATACAACATCGTAGGTTTAATTATAAGATTGTTACCCTATTTCTAAGACTATAACCCATACTTATACATTACTTTAGAGACATCCCAAGACATACCTTAGAAATATCTCTAGGTATTTCACTAAAGTATTCGCATCCTAGTTTCCAAAGGATAACTAATCCATCACTCTGATACCAACTATAGAGACCCAAAGCATGACATACAGAGAAATTACAGTACATTTGTAGAATACATAATACTTGACAAAAACAGATGCCCAAATACTGTGTTATTTTAGTGTCTTTGGAAACTTGGAACATAATCTTCTAATCACGACGAAATAACTTCAACACCTCCAAGAAAGATCTCCCGTTTTTCTCTCTCTTAAAACCTTTCATTATATCTGGGGGAAAAGAAAAGATAAAAAAGTCGAGCTCAAATGCTCTATAAGGGTAAACATGGTGAACATAAAACAATATATAAACATTTAAATGCAAAAACATGAACATAAAACATCAAAATCAAGAGTAATGACATAAATCATGGAAGAACATAAGGAATAGATCATAATGGAACAATAACCATGATAAAATAGCATGGGAATAAAACATTTAATTATGGAAACCATTAAGAACTTTTTATGACATCCATATTAGCCAAGGCATTGCTACCACAACCATTATAGTGTACAAAGTCCATTACTAAATAGGGTTTAATTGCCGTTCCAACACTGTCTTTATGAACTAGATTAACTCGCCATTCCATCCATGTCTCTCTAATAAAATATATAAAGTTATACCCAATTCATTTGAGGGAGATATAGGTCCCACCCATATCATAATGAAATTATTCTTTCGTGTGCAACAGAATAAACATAAATAATTCATCATAACCCAAAAAATAAAATGTGTTTCATAAACATCATCCCATCATAACATAATCCATACAAAACAAATGGATATCATTTCATCATAAGAAAAATAAAACCATGTAAATAATAGAGACATTATAATTGAAACATAATCATACTAAATAATGTCATCCTAAATGGTAAATATTTTTGATAAAACACATGAAAATAATTCTTGAGGAAAACATCCTTTCTTCTTCAAAATCATTTTCTTTCCACAAAATGCCATGCTATTTTAAAAGAAAACGATTTTGTTTAAAATAATCCTGAAATATTGTAGAGTAATCATCATGAAAACATGTTTTCATGAAAACGTAAGAATCCATTCAATCCATATCAGTTTAAAAAAAAATTCTTCTCGTACATTTTTCGAAAAAGTAAAAAAGTACCTCATATGGTAAATAAAAGATATATTTATTCCATTCCATGTGTTAAAAGTCAAAAAAGGGTAAAAATGACATTAAACATACATGGTAGAATAGTAAACATTTTATGAAAACATTTTATGAAAACATGTATATGGACGATAAACATAAGCCTAGTAAATACTTACGAATAAAAAATCTCATATAAGAATGAGATTGAAATAATTATCCCTTAACTTAGGTCCAATTTCTTCCGTGTGTATCCGAAACATCTGTATAGTGGGTTTAAACATATTATTAACTGGTAACATAACCATAATAATAATTATGATGTCATATATTATTCACCTAGGACTTTATATTACCCGTTCTTTTTCCAATTCCATGTTAAAGCAGTGTTTTGGATAAAATCGTTTCATTTATCGTACGTGTTTCAACTTGTTATTGCTGATATTATTACTTATATTGTGATTTACATAATTCCAGAATGTAAAACATGATTTATATATAATATATATTCATCATATAAACATATATGATAGTTCAATAAAATGAATGAAATACACCGTTCATGGAGAGGGTAGGTAGTACGTACGAATGAACGCTATTTTCGTTTCCTTATTGAATTGAATGGAATAAGGTAAATGAAAAATATATGTACATAAATAACGTATCATTATTTTTTCATAACATTCAGGATTATTTATTATATTTACATTATAATCATACTTTAATGGTTAATCATGGAGAATGAATCTCATTGCGTCGCGGAGACGGTAATTCGTACATACGAACGAGCGATGATATTATTCCCATAATTATTGAATGGAATTGAAGAGAGTGATATAATTTATCAGAATAAAAATGATTTTATAATAATAATATATAGTTATTAATGATACCATTATACCCATCCATGTAATGTGGTGGTGGAAAACATATTACAGCACGGCGTGGACGCTATATTCCGTATGTACACATGCGCAGTGATTTCGTTTTCCATAGGACGGATAGAAGGTGAAATAGGGTTGTTTCATATTGATAATAACATATCAATATATGAGTGATACTGATGTCATTACTTTATAATGAATCAAATAAATAAGTGGAAGAAGAAGTAGAAATAAATTTGAATGAATAGGTAAAGGATCTTACCTCTTCTTCAACACGCCTCTTCTAAACCTCCTCTTAGGGCACTAAAGATGGTATTTGGAGAATACCAGGACTTCTAGTATGTTTATAGGGATGTGGAGAATAGAAATTTTAAGGGTTTTTCCGAGATTTGAGGCTCAAAATGGTGGGAGGAGGGGAAGTAGGAGGTGCCTTTTTATAAGAGAGGAGAGGGGCACTATTGGGAACCTCTAAAATATTTATTTATAATAAAATTAAACCCCTCGTAAAAACCTCCAAAAATGACTGAAATGAAAATTTTAGATGAGATAGGGTTGTAATCTCATTATCCCATAAGATTTAGACATGTTGGTAATTTTTTTAAACCTTATCAACATGATTTATTCATATTTAATATATTTAATTTTATTTTTGGTAATAATATTCTAAATTTTAAATTATTATAAATAATTACTTATGTGTTGTGAATTGTCTATAATTGGTTTCTTTATGACATTTTAGAGCATATAAATTTAAATTTATAATTTTTAAATATTTTTCTGATTTTTAAACAATTTTATAATGTGTTATTTCAAAAGTGTCAATTTCGACACTATGAAATTATTTGAATTTAAATAAAATCCACAAGGAGGTAATATTCGAAAAAATCTATTTTATAGATTCCTAACCTTTCATATTCATTTAGAAAATTTTTGGAGAACATTAATTAGTTCATATAATAATTATTTTAATAATTTAAAACCATTTTTTTGATAATTCAATCAATAAAATAATTTCAACATAACTATTGTGTCATCATTAATCATAATTATTTAATCGCATAAAATTATAAATAAATTCTCATGATGTAGATAATTTTATTTTCTATCTGGAGACTATTTATATTCGATGTTTATGATGTTTATCACAACATTAAAATTATTACACTTATAAGATATAACCGAGTGACATGTTGTCACATTCTTTGGTTTTAATAATAATTATATCATTTTCATGGTCAAAAGTCCATGAAATGAATCTATTCCGACCCTTATGTGATATGGTTCGACTTTTATTTATCCAATAGAATTTTCTCAGGTGTTTAGGTAATTTTATAGCCTTATTTTTACCCTTAATTACCCGATTTACTTTCAACTGTAGTAAATAAACTTTTCTGCAGCTAATATTAATAGTGTCTACAAATAAAAAGTAGCATATTAAAATAATTTGAACCCACTGAGTTGAAATATTGAATCTTTTTTTTCATATTAAAATCACAGAAGATGCATTATATAATATAAAATTAATCCCACTATTGAAAAACATGTTTTAAAAATTAAAACATTGTAAAAGATTGAAATGTTTTTATCTATGAATTCAATGAAAAATAAATCGTAATAAAATAATTTGTATTAAATGGTAAAAATATATTGTATTTATAAATTAAAACCATTAAATTTTATGATTTAACTATATAAATTATCTTGATGGAAAAGTTGTTTTTAAGAAAAATTTAGCGTATTTTTACTAATCATCAAAATATGAAAGTTATCAAAAAAGTTTCAAAAATTTATCCAATGTAAATATTTATATCCTAATTCAAAATAAGAAGTTTATTTTGTAATATTTAACTTATAAACTTGTCAAAAATTATATTTGAAATGGGTGCGCCATCAAAAGGCGGTAAAACTGCATTTTTTTTAAAATACTTTTTTATCAAAAAATTGATTTTGTTTTCATATCTGATTCTAGAAAATGTGTAAGATGAATTATAATCTTATAAAATTAAAAATTCAGCTAATATTATTCATAACACCTAGTTTATAATTTTATAATAATATATCATTTATTTGTGAATCTCGGTATTCCGTACAACACACGCTATCGAGGAAGATCACTCTTGCGTTGAACAAAAACCAAGAACAGTGTTTGCGTATACTACAAGATAATACGGTGTTGCATACAGAGCAAGCTAATCTTGGTGTATCATACAACACAAGACATCAAAGAAATTTAAAATAATATTTCTCATAAAATCTCATTGTGTAACCCATATTATTTTTATTTCTAAAAATATTACAATAAGGTGGTGAATTTTATTGACACCCATAGTTCTGTAATGTGGAACTTTTCATCACAAACTTCTTTTGTGTGAATACTATAAAAATAATAATAATATACATTGGATCAAGGACTCAGAGGTAGAATCAAAAAAAATATGGATTTGGATTTTTTATAATGAAAAATACAATATGTATTTATTATTTTGAATTTATGTTGTATTGTGGTTTAAGTATTTATAAATTACACGTAGAATAAAATTTGAATTCTAATTCAACCGAATGGATATCTACCCATGTTCACTTCATGGAGTTTCCTTAATTGCGCCCAAGAATCCCCCAAGGTAGCCATCTGAGTGGTGTTAATGCGAGCTATAAGAGGTCACATGTTGTGTATATGGGTGTTTAAGGGTGTTTCAAGGAGGGAAGCATAACATGAGGGCATGGTAGGTGATGGATATTATAGGTGTTGTGTGTGTAGACCTTTCTATCGACTCAAGGGGATGCTATTGTGGATTCAGTTGTTATGTTATCCCGGAACATGTGTTAAGAAGATATGGAATAAAGAAGGAGGTATCATTGTTCCAAATCTTTAAAACATAAGTATATAACTCTTTCCTTCTTATCAAATTTATCTATTCTGTTGGATCACTTCATGTGATAATCCTCAACCTTCCCCCAACTCTGGTTCTGACATAAACCTTTGGTTGATTCACCAAGCGTTTTTCATGTTGTCTCACACCTAATTAGTCAATGATCGCCATGCTTATCCATATCCAATGATTGAGATAGAGATAACAGATCATCCTTGATGAATCCAATCCAAGAATGTAGATTTGGTCTGCTTGGATTACAATCATATGAATAAAATTCTAGAAAATACCACTAGGAGGCCATCACAAGAGGCACCTAGAGCTACACAATAATCCTATTATGTTGTATATGTATCATGAACTTTTCAATAAATATTACTTTACATATATTTATAAGAACTTCTTGTCACCCGCAAGATCTTATGAGCCTAGACGGAGGATCATGAGAAGCCACTAGAGAACATGAAAATACCTCTGATGATGTATAAGAATCCATCTTGTGAATAAACATAAATCTTGTGACACCCTTGTAACATTTACATGGTGCTTTGATATCTATTGTGTGTGTCGTCACATGATGTCATCTTGCAGCTGCATGATGTTGGTCCTATGAATCCTCCACCATATGAATCCAATGAATTCAGAATCATAAGCATACAATGAAGTAATATTCCTATAAAACTAATGTTATATAAACCCCCTTACCATTATAAATATATATGGGGGGGGTGTTGATAAGGCGGTAAAATTGGGGAGAAAAGAGACGAGGTGAAATAGAGGATGAATGACATGATTCCACCTTTGAAAGAATATATTTAGGTGGTAAT
Source organism: Viscum album (assembly GCA_963277665.1). Lineage (NCBI taxonomy): Eukaryota > Viridiplantae > Streptophyta > Magnoliopsida > Santalales > Viscaceae > Viscum > Viscum album. The sequence goes on along the minus strand of OY728147.1, from coordinate 1,023,428,327 downwards.
GAAAATCCATCGTGTGGCAACAAAAATATCATGTGATCAGATTATAAAATGAATTTCATCTGATTCCAATTACATCAGACATATTCATGCAATAAAATGAAACCTCACTAGTTCCACAAAATCGCCATAAAATCCCCCATCATTTTATAAGGAACAAGACATGGATCCCCCAACGTGAGTCCATAGATACCCTTGAATGATCCATTATAGACAAAGTGATCTCATGATGATCATTTTTAGTCAATATCGAAATTTATGTGTCAGTTTAAAACATGAGAGTCACCCAGTAGTTTACAGGGACATATACCAATCAACATGAACGATCTCCATATTGCGGTGGGAAAAGACCTATGTACCATGATGCATTCTTCTAGACCGAGAAGTTATTTTATTAATATGAAGTAACCCATAATATCCCCAATAATTGAATAAAAACTATATGGATATTATCCTCCTATATAGTGTTCCCCAAATTCCCAATGAAATAAGGAAAATCATTTATGCATATGGAATCAACAAATTGGCTGGAATTACAGTAGAACCCATCACGATACCTCGTACAGGGATTGAATTTGAATGAATAATTGAGTTTTATGTATCCCCCTCATCCAGGTCTTCACTGGACCATACAAAGATGTTGACTATAAGAGAACCAATTGGATGGACCTACCATATCTATATTAATTCTATGAGGTGAATTTATAAAACGAACCATTATCCATGCACCCCTCTTCCAAGAAAAATTATGACCCATGTGGCCAAGGAACGATTTCATTGAACGTGAATCTCAAACACATGGCCATGTGCAAGATCATAAGAGTGTTCACAAGACCATGTTGTTTTCTTATGTAATGATAACAAGATCACCTTATATTTCCCTAGTCTCATAATGTATTTATGTGACTCTGTAGATGTCACCTTGATCAATAAAGACCAAGGAAAATTTATGTTTGTCACATGATAGGTTTTGGGTAAGTCATATCCACCATAAAATAACTTATCGATTTGTCAGTACTTTCCTTTTAATTTCCCTTTCAATGTCACCACTTGTGGTACCCCCATCACCAGACATGTTTATCATGCAAAAAAATATAGACAATCCTAATTTTCATGAGAAAAATCCTTTAACTGTATTGTTTGACCATCTCTAAAAGTCCTAGATAGGTCAATATTGTCATAAAATTGAACTTTTATAAGCTAGGTTTATCCCTTGATAGCTTATCAACATGTCAGAATTTTCATACAATTTCAAATATACATGACCACCTTGATTATGAAATGCATCATGTACATTACATATTTGATCATCGGATGGAATCCAAGACACGTTAGTAGACCATGAAAAAGACCATATACAAGTACTATTTTATAATAAGAATGTTCATGGACATATTGACTAAGAATATGAAATACATCATGGATGTGCTAGGCAAACACCATTAGATGTTTCTACCATGTCATACCGACACCCCAAAACATGCTAGTTAGAAAATAATCACATTACCAATAGACTATTGAGACAAGTAAGGATGATCCCCAAGGAGATGTTAACTTCACACGAAGGACACAGACATACCTATACTTGAATGTCATCTTGGAACATTCTTCCATACCCCATATTTATAAGTGTAGTGTCCTTGATGAGATATGATTACACACTCAAGTGACCCTATTGTGGTATTCTAATAGAAATTACCTTAGTTTCATTCCATTCATAAGAATAAAACATTTCACTATCACTATCTATCTTTACATTTATGATGAATGTAAATAAATATTCTAAAGTGAATCCACCCTAGTATAATCCATTATCATTCCCAAAAACCCCAAGGAAAACAATAATGTATCAGAGTGGGATCCCCCAGCCTAACCAATCACAAGAATAGTATGAAACTGAAATACATGAGATTTGACTCATTAAATAACCATGATTCATTGGATGAATTCCTATGGCCCAAGCTCAAATGGGATTCCACCTTGGTGTAAGTCTCCCATGTCTCTGATATTTAAACCATTGGGACCTAATCACTCCCATGGACTTATAGGTGTTTTCTAACCACCAGTGGATCAAGAATGAATGTAAACAATAATCAATCTTATTCCTTCCATAACCAATATATCTAGGATTCCTTCTTATTTCTTATGATCCATATAAAACATAAAAAGGTCCACCGCAGTATGTATGTACTACATTCATATGAAATTAGTATAATTACATGCTATCCCTTATATCCCTCACGGGTCACGGCTCTCGCGTGCTTAGATATTTCTCTAGATCATATAACATTCATTATAATTATCTCCATCCATGGAAAACTCTGGTTATAATACATAATTAATTACATGTGTTGTATACTCCCATACATGGGAATCCACCTCAGGGGTAATTCCCATGGTGTTGATAGAACTATAATAAATTTTATTCCTACCATAATTAGGATATATAGAACACCTCTCTAAGGCGTGATCTGGATATTTAGTACCTATGTTCCTTCATATATGTCCTTCCTACATGACATTAAACACCAAAAATTAAATGAATCATATGGGCTATAATTATTTTTCTCACATGATACATAGGATTCTTCATAGTGGTTTAATCTCATATCAAATACATTAGCCGCCTCCCTGAAGGGAAATAATCTCCAGAGAATCTGAACATAAAAATAACCTAAATCATCATAAATAAATGAAATAATGATGGAGAACCATTAATATACACATTAATTTTCTCATTAATACATGGTATTAATCTTGTTTTTGACAAATGTGTGACGATTATCATATCGGGATCTGAGAAGGAATTGGAAAATATTACTTAAATTTATAAATGAGTCTTGTAGTATTTAATAATTCTCCCCAAAAGGGTGTGATGACCCCCAAAATCCCATCCAATAGACCAATGTATGTTATAAAGTATTGTGGGTCTGAAACCGCAATGGAAAACCTTCCTTTGGAAATTAGGTCCTTACTTAGTTATGGCAGTTAGAAATGATTGGAGTTTCTATTATATACCAATACAGTTAACCCAACATAAATTATTATATGACCACCTTCAATCACCCACAACCGAGCATTAGGACCAGTCCCTTCCCTAGTACTCATGAATTGATTAATATTTCCATAAATGATATATATTATAGTTAGATATATTTTTTATTAATATATATGAATATTAAAGGTGAATCAATCATACAAGTTATGAAACAAATTAAAAGTGCATGAAGCGATTTAGGATAATATTACTGGTTTTGAATTTCTAGTTTAATGGAAATATAATTAATTCATATTTAGATGTTATATGTATATATATATTATAAATAATGTATTTGACACGAAATAAATTATTTTTAAAGGAAAAATCATATTATTTTTGTTAGTATACATTTTATTATATTATAATTGCACTAATATATGATTTATCTCAAAAAAATTTATTACATTCAAAGAAAGAATTAATGAAAATTTATTAAAGGATTACAATTATTGATTATTAATATATATAAATAAAATAAAATAAAAAAAACTAATTTTAAGGAACATAAATTAATGATTTCAGGAAAGGGAAATATTTTTTATTTTATTAAATTGATTTCTTATTATATATTATCTATTTCATATAATGAATAAATTTCAAAATTTATAGCATGAATTTTAAAAAAGTGATTAATATATATTTATATTGAAATAACTAACAAATCAATTAATTATTATTACTTAAGAATAATTATTAATTAATTCAATTTCATGAATAATGATACATTTTAAAAAAATGGATTTTATGCGTTAGAAGTGGTGTTTTTAAAATTATATTTCTTGTCTTTTAGAAATTGAATTATGCAAAATATATTTTATATTTTTAATTAACATTTCCAAATTTGTTAATATGGATTGTTTCATTTTTTATAATAAAAATAATTGACTAAGGTGAAAATTAGCCACCCTGGTAAATGATAAATTAAGGAAATTTTTTTAAATTAAGTGACATGGTACCATAATTATATAAAAATATATTTTAATAATATGATGTTATATTTCATGACCATAAATATACTAATATAAATTAATTAAAAAATTATTCACATGAATTTAATATGAATTTGTTTTATATTAATGAATATTAAAATAAAAAATTCTACCGCACACACTTATAAAAAACCCTCCACCAACCATCCAATGTAACACCTACTATTATAATTAATCAATATAATATCCCATATATCATTCCCTAAAAATATAATCAACTGTTTTTCCCATTTCATAAAGAGTATTCTAAAAAACATCAAATCATAGAAGGTTTCCAAGATATAATATGGTTTATTCCATTCCAATAATGGATTCATATGTTTATTTTTTATCAACCATATTATTATAAGTCTTATAGATTCCGATATATCACTATAATGAAACATTATTTAAATCTGTAATCCTCTATAATGTAATATTATTACTATACAATAACATTTTATTACCCATTTCCTCTATATATAATGTTCTATTTTTTGTATGTTTTTTCACATACATGGTTGATGTTATAAAATTCACCTCTTTAATGACTTATAATATGTAAATATATATAATAAGATGTAATAATTATGGATGTTATATATTTATATAATTTATTTATTATAATTTGTTAAAGTATATTTATCAATAAAACCATTTCATTTTATGTAATCAAAATTTATAAAAATGTATATTTTCAAACATTTTTTGGAAAAAATCACTGTAAATGTATGAAATTACAATGGGAATAAAAAACATATATTTAAAAAATATAATATACCAATAAAAATATTTTGTAGACTTTGAATGTATTAACATGTTGCAATGTCAAAAATCTAGAATCCAATGTAAGAAAGGAAAAGAAAGCTGACACCTAAAATCTTGTTTTAAAATATATCAATTCATAAATTGGTAGTTTTTTTAAATTTAAATTATATTATGAAATATTAAAATAAGTAAGGTTTATATTGAAATGAATAATAATCCATAATTTATTGCACAAATAGATAGAATAGTTCCACAAATTAAGAAGTCTTAGGTAAGGTGTTTTAATCTCAACTAAGATTCATTGGGATTTGTTTCTATTCACTAAAAAGATTATTTATTGTTGATTATATACATCCCATGGTTCTATTTTTATAATAATAATTATTAAATTATTACATTTAAAAATAAATATAAATTATATCTTTTATAGAGTTCTGATTCATGTGTTATAAAATATGTGAGGGTTTCATTTTCTAATCTATCATTAAATTCAAGATCATTTATGTTAAATTAGCATTGGTTATTTTTTCTTTAATTTTTAACACCCCATTTATTTCATATTTTTTTTTATCATATGTGTCTTCTTAACATTTAACATCCTATTGTATAATAATTTTACTAAAAGGATGGCCATAGGTAGATCTGAACATGTCTCTTCTTTGTTTGTCAAGAATTCATGTCCTCAATGTTATACTCGTTATGATGGTTAATGAGAGCTATTCAGTAAACATTTTATATTGAATATTTAGTAATCTAATATTTTTATGTAGAATATTCTTCAAATTTATACATGGTAAATTTTTTATTTATATATATAATTCTGCAAATAATCTCTTTTATAAAACATTTCACATTAATCAATTTACATTCTTTTAAAACAAATATTCTTTTTTGTTATCCAATATAGTCTTTCATGGTTTCCCAAAAAATTAATATTCCAATATTTGATGTGAATTTTAAATTTTAAAATTCCTTATTAAAATAAATTTTTATTTCATCCCATTTTTGAATGAGCATACCTAATATTTTTACAAAATAATTTTTCATTTATGTAGACATTGTTTATGGTCCCTTATGAATTACAGTGGATATTATCTAATGATTCAAACCAATTTCATTCTATGAATGTATGATGATATTTCTATGTGTAAATTTTAATGAAATATTTCTCTTTCCTATAGTATAATTTATATATAATATATTTATGAGTGATTTCATTTGTTGAGTGTTTCTGTTATAGAACATTAATTAATTTTATAATGTTTAATATCTAATAAGATATTATGAGATATGTGGTGAATAGAAAACCCAATCATTCTTTTTACACTACATTAAAGTGGATTAAAAATTTTGTATCTCTCTAATGCATTGGGTAAAGAATAATAACTTAGAATATTGCATATTAGGGATTGTAGAGTGAACTAAATCTAGTAAAAGAAATCATGCACATTCTCATGAATTTCATGGAAGGAATCTAAAAAATAAGTACTGGATTTTAGGATTATGAATATGTATTATCCTTATATTTTATATTTTTACGTACATTTTACGTGGTCATAGATCATGAATATTGAAATATGTTTCATACATATATGACTCATGTCTTATATTATGCCAAAGAATTATTCCACGATACATTACTTATGATACATGTTTTTAATTTTCATTATTATCTTTGGATATGTCCGTGAATATTGATTATGATATCATAACTATAATACCATATAATGATCCATTATGATCACTTATTGATATTTTATATGTTTATCTACACTGTGCATTTTAAATAAAATATCATATGTTTCCATTTTATTTTGTTATGGATGAGATTATTACATATGATTTTTCTATAATGGTTTGATGTGGGATGAATTGTGGGGGACATGTTGGGAACTTGGTCAATATGAAATTTGTGGATATTTGGACTTTAATTGTGAAACTATATTTATTGATGATTTTAGTATGATTTGAAAAGTGTTCATTTTGGTATTGTAGGTATATGATCCTATCATGGGAGATATTATTATTTTATTACTTATTCCTCTAACATTTTGAATATTTCATTTTTGTTATACATTGTGTATGTTCTTTATTTTTATTAACATTTTGTATTATTTTCATATTATTTAGTTGGATGTTGTGATAATTTATTTAACATTATTTTTGTTGAGGTTTTTCTACATTGAAATATCGGTGTAGTCTCATCAGGATATCCACATTGAATCAAATTTCTAGTTGGAAAATTCTTGCATAGTGGGAGGAATTCCTGAGGTAATTTTATGAGTTGTCATGTCACTAAAGAGTGGGATAATATAGGAAGATAGAAATGGGTCATGGCTCCCTTAAAATATCATAGTAGTAAAAATCAAAATAATGAGAATTAAATATATTTTAAATAAGTTATGAATAATTTAAAAACAATCATAGTGATGAGGGATAAGAAGATAATTAACTCAAATTTGTTGGATTTGAGGGGATTGTGTACTCTATATTGGAATTTTAATTCGAATAGTGTGTTGTGGAAATATAATTATTAGTTTAGTTACATAAATTTTCAATTAGTAAAGTGACCTATATAATTAAATGATAATATAATAACGAAAATAATTGAATACCATCATATGAATATAATGATCCCATAATTGAATATTTTTTTGTGACAAACGTAATATTTTAATAAAACAACCTTAGATAATACATTTATTTTAAAATTTTTACCTTTTTTATTTACCCATTATATATTATAATAATTTATTGCCTTGAAATTATTAGAAATATAAATTTATTTTAATCAAATTTATTTAAATTTATTAATAATCATGTAGAAATTTGTTAACATTTGTTTAAACTTATTAGAATGTAAAAATTTTTAGTGAATATTTAAAAAAAGTTTTTTCAATATTGAATGTTTTTTTTAAATAAATTTCATATAATAATGAAATAAATTTCATACAATTTTTAATCAAAAAAATTTCTTACGGAGTAAAATTAATTATATAAATATAATAACTCCAATTTATAAACATATAATTAATTAATGTTATCTATGTATTTTTTTACTCTTTCAAAAATAAGTTCATTATTCTAGATGTGAATTTCTATTATTAAATTGAAATAAATAAAATATTTATATACCACTATGGAATAAAAAATTACAACATATAGTTTAAAATTAAAATATCACAAGATCAAGCCATGTGTAAATAATATTTTAAAAAATGATGAAATATGTTTTTTCATGTACTATATTTATTAAATATAAACTACTGTAAGGATCCACATACAAATGGTCACCTCCCCCTGTCTTTCCCCTCAAATATAATTCATATTTTCTCTCTATATTGAGAAATATTACCTCCTAGAGTTCCTTGTCTAATTTAGGGAGAAAATTATGTCCCTAATAGAATGTTCTAATGATAAGAAATATCATAGGAATGCAAGTGGTTTTTTCTATATATTTCTTCCTTTTTTATATTTCAGATATATTAGATCTTTTAAATTATGTTTCCTATTTTAAAATTTATATATACAAAATCTATAACTTGTTATAATATTTTTTATTCAAATGTGTTTTCTACTCATTTTCATTTAAATTCATTCAAGGGGGAAAATTTATCACATTATTTGTATATCCCTTAATAGGGACATTAATGAAATATATTTCAAAAGATTAATTCCAAATCAATACTAGTTCACCAAACCTATATTTTTTTATAAAATGATCATGTGTCATCATTATTCTAAATTTATTTATTAAGAATATCTTAATCTTTGATTCTATTTTCATATAAATAAATTTGTTTTTATTTTTAAAAATCTCTTCACATTTTGTAATAATAATTTTTACCATGTACTCTATATTTTTAATACCATATATACCATTATTTTTTAACAAAAATTATTATCTAAATATTTATAACATATGATTAATTGTGGAAAATTATTTCCATTTCTATATATTACTAAATTCAATACAGGTTACCATTTTTATTCAATATTTATTAAATATAATTAAAATAATTTATACTTATCATTATTAAAGTATGTATAATTAATTATGATATTCCTTTCATTATATTATATAAATAATAGGATTATTTATGTAATGGTTGTGTCTCAGAATTATATAATCCCCCTAATGCACTGGTTTGTGTCATGAGACATATAAGATGGGGTAAAGATATTATTCCAATCTTTTCTACCTCATTTCTAAAAACAAGGTCTCAATTGTATATTAATTTTTTCCAACATTATGAAATACCACTATTAGGATATTCATTCATTATTATTTTCCATGATTACATATTCATTACTATGAGGATCAATTTTGCATATGTCAACACCAGGAGGGGGTGAATTATTCTAGAGTGACTCTTCATGTTGAGAACCATGCTAAAGTTAAAAATAAATGTTAAACTCAATCCACAGTTAAATTAATACAAATCCCAAATAGTTATATAACCATATAACTGATTGTAATAATTTGATAAAGGTTAGTTACATATAAACTTATTTTCCACCTTTTTAACGATTCTCCATAAGTGAGCATCACTATACTACTACTATAAATATAATAAGATATACTCCTAATTAAAATATTGGGAAACAGAAACATCAAAAATTGGTGCGATAAAATGCTCAATAAGGGTATACCTTAGTGATAACAATAAAATATCATTTGAGATCATATGAAGGTAATACAAGTATAATCATAATATATAAAAAATTTGATACCCAATATAGCATATAACATATATAATTTCATATGACATAGAATAAAATAAGAATTCAATAAAGATATTACACAAACAAGAGTTAATAAACATGATCCATGAGAGCATAACACAACCAAGATAATAAGAATTACACTATGAAACATCCAACATATTTGGAACAAACACTATTATAGGGAACATTACATTCATGTTCCACAAAATAAGTGCCCATGTATATGAGAATCTATATTATAATTTCTAATAAATATATTTAAAGATATATACTTTAATCAAATAAATTATAGGGTGATATAGGGGCCCACCAATCTTCATATATATTGTTCATTGTCACATGAAAGTAATCACATTTCATATAATAATGAACCTATTAAAATGAAATTAATTTCATCAAACATTCCACATGAAAATCATTCACATTTATCGATTAAATATCTCATGTAATGAAAATGGCCTTCTTTCGATATAAATTGAAGAACAAGTAGAAATAAAATCGGTTTCATATACTTTTAAATTGGATTTAAACAAGGTAACCATTCATAAATACATCAAAAACTATAACATGAAAAAACTCTGGAAAATAAATGGATATTAAATGGTGTGATGTTACATTATAGGCAAATACCTTTCAATAAAAAAATTAAGCATATGGTTGTTACACCATATTGTTATATTTTATATAGTTATGATAGTAGATTCTCTAATTAATTGACACTTGTAATATTTGAAAACGCACTTTAATGAAATTAATAAACAATTATGTATTCAAAGAAGAATAAATTAGAAAAAAGTTAATGTTATATCCCCAAAACGATTACAATAAACTAAGGATTTTATGGGTAATTTCTTAAAATAGATAGTTATTACATAAGAAAATAGTAAAATTATGTTAGATGATAATATTTGATTAATATAATCGATCAAGAATAATATATATGAAGTAAAAATTACGTAGATAAAAAATATATTTTATGAGTTTTAGGAAATTCATAACAGAAATAAAAAAACATCCTTGTTCTTTTGAAATTATATTTAGTTAGATAATTTATAAATATAGTATGTTTTTCTTTAGAAACCATGGAAACATAGAGAGTATATATCATAAAAAATGATATATGTTTTTAAATTATCTTTTCACATATAATTATTAAGAAGGTATCTTTTTGCATTTTAATTAAAATAACCCGTATGGAAAAGGATAAAAATTTGTTGAACCATTTAAAATATGTTAATTTAAAAGGATATTAACCTAATATTTTATCATACAATATATTATGAATATTACCAATGAATTCAAAAAATAAAAATACATAAAAATGAAGGGTCTTGACTTATAATAAAAGACATGGTCAGTTTAACGTATAAGAAACACATTGGGTAACATATCTATCAATAAAAAGTTAAATGTAATGAAAAAATATAAAACCCCATGACTATAAATAAAATATTTTTTGAGTGGTTTTATAGAGAATAACATTTCATTCTACATATTATATTTCAAAAATCGTCATTATTTAAAAATAACATGTGAAACAAAACCCTTATGGTTTGAGTAACATTTTCCTTAGAAACACTCGAAAGTTTGATACCTTTTCAAAAAAAATCATTTAATGAAGGTACATGATATTTATATTTAAATAAAATGAATATTGTAAAAGGTACTAATTAGGTATAAATTACACTATATTAAGGGAATCATGGATCACATTAATAAATATGTATAATGAAATTAATTTTTTTGAAAAAGAACCCCTTTTACCTTTATTTCTTTATAGAAGAATATAATCTAAACTATGATAAAACTAACATAATAATATTTATATACATTGTTTTAAAAAATTTCATAACAAAATATATTTATAATTTGCATTTTTAATAAATATATACTATAATATTATTTAGTTTCTGAATATTTTCCCATATCATTTTTTAAGGTTTGGACATTTTATACTTGTTTTATTAGAGCTGTGTCATCATATTTTGGAATCCAATGTTAACCATACCATGCTCAATAAATATAATTTTGTAAAAGATTATAGGGATTTATAAAAGACAAATTTGCACTCATGAGTACTTTATTATTTATCAGATAAGCTGAAATCAACAATGAACAGTTTTTTAGGGCTTTATAAAGGATGCTTCCTTAATAAATTATTTAAATATTGATTATCCCTTTAAATAATTTTTATACATATTTATATAATTTTATAATTTTTTTCTAATAATAAACTATGATATAATTTAATAGCATTGTTCAAATTGGTGGTCAAACTCAACGAAACATAAACATACCAGTATTGTTGATGATTATGACTTGATTTGTTTGTAACATCATTTAACTAGAATCATAAAAATATTATTTAGTATATTTAAGTGTAATATACCATTGTTATGAATTATTTATAATACTAGTTAATGGAAATTAAAATATTACATAATTTGAATTAACTGTTTTTCAAATATTATAGTTTTTTAAAAAATTTAATTAACAAAAAAAATTTATCGATAATATCATTAATATGTACACCAATTTTACATATAAGGATGATAATTAAATCATAAAAATAATATTTATCAAATAAAACAATTATAATGAATATACATTTAAGCCTATTATGAAAAGAAAAGTCAAAATAATTTTTCCATTGAGGCAGTAGTACACAAGTACACATGGTTGATAGTTTCATTTTCTATAGATCAAGAGAAATTAATAATAATATCTATCATTTATGTATATAATATATGTAATAAATATCATACGTATTTTTTAAATTCGAAATTATTACATTCCATATGAGTATTGTAATGTAAATGAAAAATGTTTTATTTAGAGGTGGTGGTATGTACACATAAAAATTTCATTTTAACTTTTGATAGGTAAAAAGGAAATTGTGTACAAATCCTATAACATCATTATCATAATATAAATGTTTAAAAAATAAAAATATTTTTTTCATATGGTGAATTTACAAAGAAAAATAGAAATTCTTATAAGCGGAGACATTATAGGATGAAGTGGTAATAAATCTATATCTCCAATCATGGGTTATCTCTTTTTTGATGGGGGGGGGATATCTTCTATAATATGTACATTCGAGTAGATCAAAACCACATAACGGTTGATAAGAGTGTTTAGTATTGGTTTGGGTATAATATGGGTCTAGAATAGAGGGTATTTGTTTTATGGGATATGATGAAAGGATAACCAATTTTATAAGGGGAATGTAGGTTGTTTATTTAAATGAAAATCATTCTTAGTAATGGAAAGTCACTCTCAAAGAAAAATACTCAAAAAATGAGAAACAATGTACATGATAATATATAATGTCTATAAAATTGTCAAACAATAAATTAATATAGGTTTTCTATTATTATTTTTATTACCTATTAAGATATTATTTTTTTGGAAATTTGGTTTTCAATATCACGTACCAACCCAAGTTGACCCTTAACCAATCACATGATCCATCCCAAAAAAAGACCCAATAGGAATTCCCAATCCTCACGGGATGAAAATTAGTTTTGGGAACCAAATATACTGAATTGATAATTATTTACCTCATAAATGACTTTCAATTTATAAAATAAAATTAGACTGAAAAATATACACTACAAGTAGAAATAAAACAAATAACTACTAAAAATACCAACATATTATCGCATGTGTCACCATTAATCATAGAACCACACTCACTTCATGAGCGAACCATATCTTGGTAGAAAACAAAATTACAATGGAAATGATAAAGAATAAATGAATTAGAATTAAATTATTAATAAGATAGTAAAATAATAACATTGACCTATGTTTTATAATTAAATGAAATTCGATTTAAGGATATATTGAAAATAAAACATATAAAAGTATGGTTTTAAACTATTTTAATAAAAACAATCAACATGTTTCAATTTAAGGAAAAAAACAACATTCTATTACATTTTTTAAAATAAATTTCCATGTAGGGAAAAACCATTCCAAAAATTTCTCATATATGATAAATAATTCTAAAATAGGTTTCCCAATTTGGATTTAAAATTAGAGGGAATTTACAAATTCATTATATTATTTTCTACAATGGACGATAACTAAGAAAATGAACATTTTATATTAGTTCCATTGAAAAAGGGAGTCATAGAGAGCTTTCACCCTAGGATATTTCTATGTATCTTGGTAAGTGGGGACATAATAACCTCTTACTCACTGTGATCAACCACATTCATAATGGTTTTTTCTCTTGATCATTCCATTTAATATACACTATCATAGTTTAGTTAGTGTTTTAACACAATCCATCAATGTAGGGAAGGTCATTTCTACACTACTTGTCCATGTTTATCCTCCAACATACAAAGGAATCCCTTGTTCTATGACCAAAATGGAGGTGAGTTTTTATCATCGATGTATATACATGCATATAAAATTTCATACACAAAAAAACCATCCAACTTCTCAAATTTTATCACCATCCTTAAGGGACCCCATGTTCTATGTATCAAAACAAAATCACATTCATCTTTCCATAGATTTCATGACATTTCATACATTTACAATTGACATACCACATTAAAATTTCATGGTTCATTCCATAATATTGGTTTTATTTCAATAATATGTTTCATAGTACTAATTTTGACACATCATTAAAAAATGAATTTTTTTATTTTTAACCCACTTTTATAATAACCGTTCACCTTCCAAAATAATACATTAAATAAATAAAATTCTCTTATAATACTTTTTTGTATCAAAAAAATACTTCGTGATTATACAGTTTACATTGAAACATCCCGAGCTTTTAACAGAGTGTACTGTGTTCGATAGGAGAAAAGATACGCAACACCTAGCTTAAATGAACAGCTAAATATTATTCATTAAATATAACCATTAAAACCAACTTATTAAATTCGTAGATATAAATAAAAATACATGATTTATGAAATAAATATAATGTACCAAATCAATATTAATGTACTAAAAATTTATTTGAAAATAATAATTTAATAGATTTGTTATTATCTTCAAAAATAGGTTTCATTCACCTATGGGTTTTCTTCCTTTTCCTGAATGAGAATTAAAAATAAATATTTCATGATATTGAAAAATTATTTGAAAAATTATTTGAGAAAATTAATTCCAATTTCTTTTTCATCATTTCAAAATTATATTTTGCTGAATTTTATTGAAATTTGTAAAAATATTGATTTTTTGATGAATATTGAAAAATATTGTTTTTCTTTTCAAAACAAAATTTTATTTATGTGAAAAAATTATATTTTTGATTAGTTTTAAACTTTTATTAGTTTATTTTATTATAAAATGATCAAATTATGTTTTATGAAATCTATTTTATATGTAAAATTTAGTATAACAAAATTTTATAATTTAAAATGTAATTTTTCAGAAAAACTATTTTTTGTTATAATTTTAGGGTAAATTTTTTCAAAAAAATCTGAAACTTATATATTTTTAATTTATAAAATTGAATTAAATATTTAGAATCATAATGTGAAAAATTAGTTAATAGGTACCTTTTTGGAATATATGAATAGAAAAATTAATAATTCTTATGACCAAAATTATGTATAAATTAAGTAAATATGGGTTAAAAATATTATTTAAAGGATTAGTAACATACACTATGAAATGTAAAAAATTTATTGGATTGGAATTTTCAAAACAAAATAATCCATGGAAAAAATTTATGAACCTTTTGATCCACCTAGATGATAAGAATCCCCTTAGAGAATTTTATTTTTGAAAAGTAAAACATGTCACACTATTTATATTAAGAAATATAAAAATTTTATAATGTTAATTTATTTTTAATTCTTCAAGGATAAAATAAATACCAGAAATTTTTACCCAAAAAATGTGCATTTCATATTAAATTAATCAAAAAATCAATTAAGTGATATTAAAAATATTAAAAAGAAGATAATTTCATATATTGTAGTTATCCAAGTACTATAATGATAAATTTTAAATTATAATGAAATAATTAAACAGTTGTATCTAATTTATTCTTTTTATTTATATTTTTTAAATTCGATGTAGTAAAAAATATTAAAATTGAAAATTATAATATTTTATCGAATTTATATTTTTTAAAATTATTTTAGAATCATTAATTTCAATTAAAAAATTTAATATACTATTACACAGTCTTATATTTCATTATTAATTGATTTATGGTCCAATTGAAACCATATATTTAAAAATTACAAAATTTTAACTTAAAACATCTGTTTTCATTATTAAAATTAAAATAGTTTAACTATGCTTTAACCTAAATGATATGGTTTCAAATAAGACAAAATATTTTATACAATATTTTGTTTTATGATATTAATAAATTTAATATCATATATTAGAATAAATATCCATTTAGTGGTATTACAATAGAAAATTAATTTATCATAATTTAATTGTTTGAGAAGTTTAAAAAGTGCCTTTCACCTCAATTATAAAGGGGAACACATTCTTCCCATTTAGTAACACTTCAAAAAAAATCAGAAAATTACTTTCAAAATGCCTTCCTATAAACCCTTATTTAGTTCTACTATCCTTATATAGTGAATAACATCATCATTTATGGTCTTGATATATTAAGCAAAGAAGTTTGTGAGAAAAAGTGATATCATTTTAATATAGTGTTTCTATATTTTTATTCTTCCACATATACGAAAGAATTTTAAAAAATGATAAAATAATAAATCCAATATCTTACATATTCTAAGATTACATAATTTATGTATCATTACTCATTTCCATTACCACATCAATCTAGTGAGGAAAAATTGTAGTTCATGTTTATGACAGACTACCACCTCATGAACTGATATAATTTGTTTATCATCAAGGCCACTCAAGAAATATTATAATGATAGTAATAATATTTATATATAATATTAAAAACATTTTTATCATTATTTACCAATAATATTTCATTAAATTTCATAACTTTTGATGGAATGAAAAATGTAAAATTTGTTCATGTGAATATGTGAATTATGACCTCCACAAAGCGATGTGATTTATGTTTCATATCCAAATCAGATGGATATATATATAACTATTTTTTAATATTAGTATGATATTTATGATATTACTATTATTATTTAAAGAAAAAAATTTAAAATTTACTTTTTTCAAAAAATATCATTTGAGAATAAAAACATTACTCAAGCACACATTCGACCTAGATTCTCCAAGATTTAAACGTATTTTATTTATCATAAAATTATTTCATCGATAGATTTAAATGATTAGTTTATGTATAAAAAATATTATTTTTTAGTTAATATTATTATAGATATGATGAAATAGTGAACTCTTTGGCCATTTTAAATATGCTAATGTCATTTTGGACTCAAGTACCAAATATCGTCAAACCATTTGACATGATCTTAAGTAATTAAGTAATTGTAATAACATGAAAGTAACAGTAATAACTTAATTTCAAACCTTAAAAAAGGTTCAAAATAAAATAAATATTTAACTTATATTTATTAATCATGATGATAAATAATGTACACTATGAATCAGACTTATGGTAATGGACTCTTTAGCTAGAAAAAATCACATAAAATGTTTTAATGATATTTTTTCAAATCATCTTATTTAATTTATAGTATTTTAAAACTATGTATATGAATCAATTTATATTGAAAGTAATTTTTTTAAAAATAAAATTTTTAATTTCACCTATTTTATGAAAAAAATTAATCTTTTTAGGCTTTTCTTCAAGGGACATTCTTAAAAAATACACAATTAATGTAATTATTAAAATAAATATTATTTTTTAACTTACATGAAATGAGGGGCCATTTAAAATTTCATGGAACATTATTTTCTGATGTTATCACTAAATATTATTACTATTACATGATAATAAAATGATTTCATTTCTAAATATGCATATTTTATAAAAGTAATGTGATTTAAAAAAATGATGGTTTATTTATCTCATGAATATTTTATTCAAGATTTATATGTTATTATTATGTTATTTTTTGGTATTTTTTATGATTATGTATGGTTCAATTAAAAATTTTGGTTTGGAGATCCTATTATAGATATCCATTTCATAGTATGAAGAGACTATGTTGACCATTTAAGTTTCTCCTAAAAGATTATGCAATATACTGTGATGGTTATCCCAAATGATACTATTATGGTTACTCCATGTTTAAATGAGAGATATATTATTTATATAATAATGGTATGAAAATTTTGTGACAATTTACCTTTTTTATTTAAGTATGATTTCATTGAATTTTATAGGAAGATTATGATTTAATAAGGCAAGATAAAATGTTTTATTTTATGAATGAATTTTATAAATATGTAAGCAATATTAATCAAAACATTATGATTTTTTATTTTCCATTTTGTTATATTAGAAACAATTATGGATATCATTGGGCATAAAAAGTTATTTCTTGGGTATTAATATGTTCATTTTGAGCTGAACGTTAATTTTATAAAAAATAAATTTATAATATATTTATGAAATAATTATTTCATTCTTTTCTTTTACCATATTGATATTTTTGTGCTCAACGAACATATTTAAAAACTGTTCCACATGATTTTATGGAATAATTAGGACTCAGATGAGGTCAATATCAAAATTTAGAAGATATGTCCTTCATTTTAAATGTGTTTCCCATTTTAGAAAAAATAGATATTGAATATAAAATTGAACTTGTAATCTATGGGATTACTCTGTATGGTTATGTTTTAATTATAAAAAACACTAAATATTGATAATATATATAGGAATTTTAATTGATTTTTAGTTTTAAACGTACTAAAAAATTTATTGTTTAATCCCATGACTGTATAACTAGTATCTGAGTAGGGTTTATCCAAATTTGGAGATTTCAAAGAGTTATTAAGAGTTATAAATATAACCATTGGTTTGTAATTTTAATTTTGATCATTCATTCAATTTCATCAAAACCCCATTTGAGGATTTATGTAATGAAATTTTATGGTAACTAGTTGTATTTTTGGAGACATTTATCATACAGTTAATTATGGGATGTTAAATGAAAAGTAATAAATAACCCCTGAGGTTAAAATTTTTATTTTATTTTTAATATAGTATGTTTATATTTACAATATTTATAGAATTATATAAGGATGATATTAATATTATTATATAAAATGAACAACCCACATGACAGTTGAAAACCTGTCTTGTGTGGAATGACTATAAGGAATGAACCCCCAACCAATGGGCTATAATGGTGCATCACCCACTATTGGCCTACATTAATTCTCAGTTAGTATGAAATTTAATTTTTATTTTAAAAATATTATGTATAAAAGAAAAGTTCTTATAGGATTAGAAAAATATTTTGTGATCCCAAGATTGATTCTATTTTTGGTGGTGTTCAATATTTTGGGAACTCCATATGATTATGGTATACAAAATTTTAAGATTCATTATTTGGGTAATAAATGATAAATTATATTTTGAATAACTATATTATTTTATTATGAATTTATAGTGCTTTGGGTTATTTATTGAAATTATTATCACATTATTAAGATTAATGGACTTCTGATTTAATTTCTCGGTATGATACGTTAAGTTTGATTGCTGTTATTTGGAGATAAATTTATCTTAGAAGACTATGTGATCAAATCATTCTGATTTTTTGTTTTCAATATTACTCTAAAATAATTTTATGGTTATTGTATATTTATCCAATGGATTATATATTATGAACATTTGGTATTACTATTGAATTTTGGCTATTAAATATTTTTTGAATTACCTTAAATTATCCAATCCATTATTGGTTTTCTTTAATTTATAAAGACACTAGGAATATAATATTTTTTCCTTTGTGGAATTTTTGATCCATTTTAGTTCATTTTAGTTAAATAATAATTAAACTATTCATATTCATCATTTGGAGAAAAAGGTGGGTTTGTGTGGAAAATATTTAAAGGGTGATATTATGTTTTTCAGTTATGTTCATTTCATCACGTTCATATACTCATATGAAAAGCAATATTGAAATAAGAAATGTTATATTTTAAATTTTGATACATAGAATTCTTTGACCTTTTAACCTCTCACAATTTTACTATTTTGTGATAGTTAACTTCTTCATGACCTTGTAATATACCACTTTCTATTTATCCCTAGTAGTTTATTTTCTCTTCAATTTCCATGATTCAAAAATGGAATCCTATTTTTTGTTATAACAGTTGACCGTCATACTTCCATTAATCTCTTTTAAATAAAAAATTTTTGATCCATATTCTTAAGTTCTATTTAAACAATGGTATTTTGAAATGTAAAACCCTCTTGATTTCTATCCCTAGTGAAAGTAGTTAGGTTGGAATTTTTTTAAAGGGTGTACGTAACACCATGAGTTTTTTAAAAGGACACACCAAGTACGATAGTGAGCAAGATACACCATATAGAGATTAAACAAGAAACTAAATATTTTATTTAAAAGTGTCACTTATAACCTAGCTATTTAATTGGTGTGTAATAATAGGAATAAGAAATTTATTAATTATATATAATGGGAAAACTCCAAATTATTTTATTGGTAAATTATAATAAGATAATAATATATTTAATTAAATTTAATCTATAAAAATAATTTTTAATCAAAATTTGGATTTCATAGTTTCCATGAATAAAAACTATAATTAATTTCTCAATGATATAGAGAATATATATGACAAAATTAATTTAATTTTTTTTTCATCTCATTGTTATTTAAGAATACATTATTTTAATTTTCTATAAATAAATATATTTCAATAAACATGGAAAAATATTTGTTTTTTTAAACTGTAGTTTATTAACATTGTAAAAATATTTTTTTGGAATTTTTATAAAAATTTACCATCATTGTTCAATTTATAATAACAATTTTTTAAATGGATTTTATTATTATATTTCATATAAAACATTTATGACTTAGAATTGGTTATTTTCAGAAAATTTAGTTTTCATCACATTTTTGTTGTTTAGTTTTTTAATTACTTTCATCCAACTATACATTTTAAAGTTTAAAATGGATTTTTTTTTGGAATCAGAATTTAAAAATTTAGATAATATGTTTCTTTAATTTCAGAAAATATTAATAGTAAAAATGGTAAAACATATTAGCAAGGATAAAGGTAAATCAGGTAATTAAGGGTAAACCATAATATGATATGAATTCGTAAATTACCATAAAAATTTAGATAATTGTATTGGATGAGTATTTTCCAACCCAAATAATCTAGGGGTTGAATTTAAGACCCATTGGAGCCACTTGGTTGATATTATATCATATATAGTATTATATATTAAAAATTGGAAAACATTTCACATTATAGTTTGTATGAATTATAACATTTTTAGTATTTTTCCCTAGAGACAATATGTTAGACCATAAATTGTATTTTTAGATATAAAATATTTATCTTCATCAGTAATATTTTTTATTTTTTTGGAATAAATAAAAACCTTATGTTCTCACACATCGATTATGTAGTAATTGTTAAATTAATGTAAGAATAAAATAAATGGTAATAACAATATTAAAATAAATATATTCAGAGATAATCATGGTGATCCATAGATTCTATATATATCTATGATTTTTTAAGATATAATTAAATATATTTTTAATGCGATAAATTTTCTTGATGTTTTTTAGTATTCAATGTAGCGAATAGTTTGAAATTTTACAATAATGATATTTTATTAGATTAGTATACTAATAAATTATATAAAAATCATAATATTCTTTTAAAAAAAAGAAATGACTATAATAGGATTTAAAAATTATTAAATTTATCATTACTGTTCTTATTAACACAATATATGTACAAATAAAAACATTTTATTATTAAAAAGTTAGTTATCATGGTTAAATTTAAAATAGGTTAACTAAGTATTAATGAAAATGAAAATGATTTAAATATGGACCAAATATTTTATAAAATATATTTTATTGATGATATTACTCTCTTATGTTATCTTATATCTTAATCAATTTCCATTTGGTATTATTTGGATAAAAAATAAATTTATAATAATTTAATCTTCTGAGAAATCCCAAAATTTTCTCTCCCCTCAATTATAAAATCAAATAAATTATTCTCATTTCATCACACTTCAACACCATTTTGTTCTTAAAATACATTCCGGAATAACAACTTAGAAACCCTAATTTTATTATATATTACTCAGTGAAGTCATAACACAATTTGTAGTGTTCTTAAGATATTAAGAAAATGAGTTAGTCTAAGAAAGTCATATCATTTTTAATCAAGTGTTTCTGTTTAGTTTATACTTATACTGTACCAAAAACATATTCAAACCCTCTAAAATAATATTTATAGTAACCCCAAATACATATACATTATTATTTAAATATAAAAAACTATATCAATATCCACTTCTATCAAATAGAAAAGCAATTAACATTTGTTTGAACGGAAGATCACCGTTATACGAATCGATATAATTTATTTTCCATCATATTCTATCAAGATTGGATGTAATGATGACATTAATTTTTATATAAACTATTTATATAATTTTTATCATTAATAAATGATACTATATCATTTAACTTCATAGCTTTCCATGTAAAAAATTGATAACAACGTTCCTGTGTACATGTGAATTATCATCTTCACAAAGCAATGTGATTTATTTTCCATCCCCAGATCATATGAATTATATGTTTATGTATTTTTAAATTAGTAATATAATATTTAACATATTATTATCATTATGGAGTGAAAAAATTATCCATAACTTCTTTCCATAAAGGTCATTGAAAAATGAAAACGTTACTAATGCGTACATAAGCCAAATCATCTTTACTATTGTAACATAGTTCATTTTTCATTTCCATGTTAAATAGATGATTTTAAAGGTAAAATTTATTTATAATAATGGGAAATATTTCAATAATATTATTTTTTAAATTATGGAATAATGACCTCATTGACCAAAGTCAAAATGTAAAAAATCATTTTAGACTTATGTAATTAATATCGACAAAACCCTCTATGTGATCTTAAATAAATATGTAATTGTAATGAAAGGTCAATAATTTTAATAAAAGGAATAATTATCTTAAAAATCAAGTCAAAAAATAAATAATTAACATTATTTTATTATTCAGAATTATAACAAAATTATTTGAGGAATCAAACTATAGTTAAAAGACACAAATATAAAAACCTCTTTTTTAAGGTTTTAAAGATTTATTTTCTAAATCATTATCTTTAATGTACACATTATAAAAATTAATGTTATGAATGTATTTATATGGAAATTAAATTTTAAAATTTTAAAATTTGAATTTATCTGAAATTTTAAACAAAATTATTTTTTCATTATGTTGTATTTAAAGGACATTCTTTAAAAATATGTTATTTTAAACTTATTTAAAAAATATTATGTTATTTTCTTAAAGTATACATCATTTTTGAATATTACAACTTTCATGAAATATATAATGTGTTTTGGTTTTCTCAACAATTTTAGAAGTTTATTTTTAAATAAAATGTTTCCATATTTATATTAGAATAATTTTCAAAAGACACAATATTTCATAAAGGAAAGGTTATATTACTGAGTAATTTTTTTATGAATGATTTATGTGTTATGATTATGTTATTGTTATTGCGTATTTTTTTGATGATTTATGGTTCTATTAAAAATGTAGTGCAAGGTGATCCCATTATATCTCTCCAATTCATCTATAATAAGGATACAGTTAACTAACTAGGATTCTCCAAAGAGATGATGGAATATATACTATGATGATTATTCAAAATATAACTATGATAGTTACTCTTTGAATATCCAATAGAGAAATCAAATATGTAATAATGGTATAAAAATTATGTTATAATTTACCTTTATCATTTTTTGTTCTTTCTATTAATTTTATAGGAAACATATGATTTCATGAGGTTTTCTAAGAGATTCTGTTTTATTGGTGAATTTTAAAACATTGTGAATTATTTTAATGAAAAAAATATCAATTTTTAAAATCTGTTTATATTTCTTTATCAATGTTTTGGAAACAATTGTGCAAAAATGGTGATTTCTTCGATGACAATGGGTTTATTTTGAGTGAAATGTTTTTTTAAATAGATGTTTTTATATTTATTTAGAAACTGAGGATTTCATTCTTTTTATGTGACTTACTGATATTTTTATGTTCATTTCACATTTTATATATAATTTTAAAATTATTTTAGTGAAATTAAGGATTTCGATGAGGAAAAGATAAATTTTTTAAAGTCATATCATGAATTATTTTTAACTGGTCTCTCTTTTTGCATAAAATGGATACTGAGTATAACTGTCAACTTGTAATGTTTGAGTTTTCTAGGTATGGGGTTTTCCAAATTTTATAAAACTCTAAAAATAAACAAAATTTAGTAAATTGAACTTGTTTCCAAATTTAAAATAACTAAAATATGCATTTTTTTAGAATGGGTCATTACCATTGGTATCGGTGTATGGTTTAGAAAACATTTATGATTAGGAATAATTATTAATAGTTATAAATACAATCAAAATTTTTAAAATAATATATTTATTATGTGACCAATTTAATAGAAACCACAGTTGAGGTTTTGTGTTCCGAAATATTATGATGTCTATTGGTATTTATGGATACATTTATTTTTTGTTTAATTATGGTATTTAAAATTAAAAGTATGATATAACCTTCGTAGTTAATATTTTTAAATAAAGTTGAATAAATAAATGTTATTTTAGGATGTTTTTGTAATTTTATAAGGATTATATTAATACAGTTTCATAAAAATTACATCCCACAGGATGGGTGACAACCCATCAGATCTGGAAAGGCTCTAAGGATTGAACCCATAATAGAATGGTGAAAATGGTGCATCACCTACCACTTCCAATAATAATTCATTGTTATTATGAAATTATATTTGTAGTTAAATGATCTGATAGATTAATTTTAAGTTCAGATGGCATTGTAAATTTAGATTGTGATTAAGAGAATAATGTTATTTTGAAAGGCGTTCACTATTTATTGAATTCCAAGTCATTAAGGATAACATAATATAAATGGATTTTGTTTGAGGAATAGTGGATCAATTATTTCTGATAAGAATATATGATTTTATTTAGGATTTATTGTTATTTAGTGACTTTATAAAAATTATTAGAACATATATGAGATTATGTGAATTGAAAATTTCTTTTTTGGCTTGATAAATTACGAGTGAATGTTTTTATTTGGATATAAGTTTATCTTGGAAGGCATTTTGGTGAATTCCTTCAGATTTTTTGGATTCAATATTTGTCTAGAAAACTTTTGAGGATTTTTTAGGATATTTATATTATAAATTATTCATGTTGAACATTGGTTATTGTTGTATAATTTTTATTCTTAATTTTTTTAAAAATATTTTATATTATCATAAGCATTATTTTTTGTAAATTAATAATGATAATAGGAATATATTTTTTTTCCTTTTTATGGATTTTTTGATCCATAGAAGATTATTTTATATTGTTTTGGAATTTATGTATATATTTTTTAATTATATGAAATCATTTCAAGACCAAATGCTTTGAAAAAACCTGATTTCGAGGCTCATTGAGCCCAAAATGAAATTTTGAACCTTTTTAAAGTTAGTTAATGTAAACATGTAAGTAGGGTTTTCTAACATTGGAACTGGTTCTTAGATCAAAAAATAGAAGGAACCGTTTAACTCAAAACACCTAGATTCACCAAGAAAGGACAAAACACTGACTGGCAGGGTCTGATATAAAAGTTAATTTTAAGTAGTTTTTGAAAATAATAAAATAACATTAAATGTTTTTTATTTATTTTCTTACCATTGAGTAGAGGAATACTGGATTGTGATAAGGCGACGGGGTTTATTAATGGAAGATCTTTAATGGATTTTTTTTATGTAGTGTAACAAATATGTTGATTCATAAATGAAACAATGTATTGATGGAACATCGTAGAATAACAGAAACAATGTAACAAGGATTCTTTTTATATACTAACCCATTGGAGAGGAGATAATTAAAACATATAAATCATTTGATGAACCGATGGTAGGGACTCCCTCGAAAGATGAAAGACGAATGCCTACATGGTCACTCACAACGTCAATACTTTTCGAAGAACGAGACTGAGAAGTGGTGAACAATAACAGAGCTTGAATTCTTGAATGTAGAGAACATCAATGACAAACATCGATTGAGTTAGGGTATTATTTTTTTTATTTTTTTTACCATTATTCATTCTAAATTACAATCCCAGATCAACCCATAAATAGACAGATCCATAGATCGTCAGTTCTTAAGAGAGGGTTTGTTTTCATTGAATTTCTATTCGGAATTGAATTATTGTTGGTAGAACAATATACCAAAAACATTAACTATTTTTAAACTCTAAAGAAGAGGGAATGAACTGACACAAAATTGGCCCAACCCCTCCTCTTGTGTGTTATTTAGGGATGAGCATTTTGAAAAGGGTGACAAGAAAGATTCAAGGCATTAACAAAGAAGATGATACCCCACTGATGCTTGGGGAACAATTGGTGCAAAGAACAGACCACCAGTGTGGATCTAGATATCTACGGAAGAGCATGTCGGCATGCTGGTGGTGGCCCATATCAACTGAAATGGGAAGCATGTGGCGTGCCACGATGGCATGTCAGGAAAAGCCCCCGACAGCTGGCAGCAGACACACAAACCCTTATACATGTCAGTGGTCCGTCCCGTAGCCTCATGCCATGGTTTATTAGAGCATACAGTTGCATGACCACATGAGGAAGTCTGGCCTATTGGGCTGGGTGACTGCGTAGTAGTAGTCGTAGTTTTTTGACCACATTTAAAGGAATTGATCCCGCGGATAAATATTGGGGTGAGGAAACCCGACCATGGCTTCTAGCGACATCCCTTCCTGAAGGAGAACCGGTCTGCCTCTGGTGGACCGGGCTGACCAGCAGGTCATACCTTGGCCGGGCAGGGTCCAGGATGGGTCAGTGGACCTAGGTCGGGTTAGTGGACCCCAGGTCAGATCTGGTTAGACCAGACCCCATTGGCCACATTTTTTGAAAAATATTAATAACATGAAAACCAGGAATCTGATTGATGAGACATTTGTGGAATTTTAACCTCATGAGGAGGTGGATAATTTGAAATACTCAATGGCAGATTTCATGGAATTTTGAATTTTTTTAATTGATCGGGGATTGGTTCTCCCTCGATCAGGTGTGTAATGTACGGAAACCCTACAGTTGGATAATACCTAAATACTGCTGATGAACGTTCCTATGTGAATCAAATGCTATGGAATAGTTGGAAGCAGTTTTTGTGTCACCTAGTAGGCCCACAGTCGGGAGAAGCTTCTGTGTGACCTATTAGAACTACGGTACTCCCCAGGAGGAGTACCATAGTGTGGCCATAGTTGGGAGGATTCTTACTTGTGACCCAACATTCCGACAGTGGGGAGCGGCTTCTGTGTGACTCAGCATATCCACTGTACTCATTAGGGTTGAGTACCACATCAGTACTAGGTTTGTGAGAAGCATCTTTTGTGAGAATTAGTAGAGCCACTGTACTCATTGAGGAGGCGTTCTCCAATAACCCATGGTGTTCTATAATGAGACTAATGAACATACTTTTTAAATCTAAATTATACATTGTGTGAGCTATCCTGCTTCATGATAAGGCTTTGTGATCAAGCTTCGTAGTTCTTTTCAGATTGCATTTATATCATTCCATGTTATTTTGGGGTCTCAATTGAGTATTTTTTTAATCACCCCTACGTCATCTTTCCCCATACATGTTGTGTATGGTGCAGATGACTTCCACCATGACGGAGGACTTGGTGGCACAGGATCCAGTGGTGCCACGTGAGACCCGGTAGACGGGACATACCTATAGAGCTTCCAGTTTCTAGTATGTTCTTACCCATCATGTGGGGTTTTCAACGTATGGCTATCAAGAGTTCCATTTTTTAAATTACTATTTTTGAGTTAGTCTTTTTTGAGTTTTTTATTCTATCCCATTTGATTTTTTGTTGTACTTTTACTCAGTGGTTGTTTAGTAGCATGCTTGTTTTCTTTTCAGCGTCAGGACATGGTTGTCTGTATGTACTTGAAAGTTCTCAAGAAAATACCTCCCCCATGTAGGTTGACAACTTCGGCGCTAGCCTTCAACCCCAGGCCATCAAAAGGAGGGCATAGGGTATTTCACCGCATGGGTCCCAAGGGACATGTCATGAAAAAGTGGTATCATAGGGGGCCAGTTCTACCTCAAAGACTGAGATTCATTTTTTTGGGAAATAGTGTTAAATATTTAGAGTTTGACATTAAGATTTGAGGAGTCCAGTGTTGGTGCGGTGGATGTCGTTTTCATACACCACGACCATGAATTATGATTTTTTGGATACATGAAATCACTGGATGAATAAGTGTCTTCTTATTATATTATTGAATAAGAGTCATCTCGCCATGTATAACTTTCCTACTATGGTACATCTTAATCTCGTTCTAGATGCCTCCATGTAGATATCAATCTAGGTTTATGTTATGTGATCATGTGGACAAACCGTCTAGTTATAAGGTATCAGTTCAAGTACCAGTCTTATAGATGGCCATGTCGGGTGGTGCAACCTTGTTACCACCACCCATTGATCTGCAGTTACTAACAGTGTTACTGGTGTAGGAAATATGAAGGCCCAGTACCTTGCATGAGTTTCAGAGACAGAAACCTCCTAGGTTTAGGGGGTAGATAGAACCTCCATTCATTGTGGATTGAATTGTGGCAGTGACATAGATATTCTACATCGTGAGGAAATGGATTAACTATATAGTGATCTTGGTCATGATTCATCTACAGGGATCAACAAGGTGATGTTGGATCATGACTATCCAGACACATAATGAGGCGACCCTCACCCAGATAGACATCGAGCGGCTTTTCTTGGAGGATTTTTCCCCATGACCATGCGCTCTGTACACATTTAGGAGCTTCTTCAACAGCAGGAGGGAAGTATATCAGTGTAAGAGTACTCTCTGAGGTTTTAATAACCCTCTCTATAATGGCCCGGACCTCTCCAGTCCATTAATTTGTGAAAAGTGTGTTAGAGGTGTTCTGGAAGGTCAATGTGACTTGGGGGTGCATTTGGGTGGACTTTTAAGGAAGATTAAAGGACAATAGCTTTCGCATGGTTCGCCTGAACCGTGCAGCCAAACCATGAAAGGATAGTCTTGGAGGTAGTGGCTAACACATGGTTAGTGCATGGTATGTCCAACCATGAGACCTAACCATGCGAGGAGTGTTTGATGAGGCAGAAGCTAACACAATGGTAGCACACAGTTTGTTAAACCGTGCGGACTAACTGTGCATGAACTTATTAATAGATCCTAAAATTGTGGATCTAACTCGTTTTGCCTCTAAATGGTTCTTTTAAGTTCCTAAATTTTCATAACTCTAGATTACCCTTCCTTGAAGGTATGATAACCTCTCCCAAGCATTTTGGAGGTGATCCGAAGGCTTTTCTTGGTGAATCAAAGCCGGTTTTTTTGAGGTATGTGATTGTTCTTATTTGGTTCCTTAGATCTACTTAGATATACTTCCACTATTCTCTCAGTTTCTTAGATCTATGCCCGTTATGGGTAGATTTAAGTGTGTGTATGAAAAATACGTTGAGTTTTGGTCTTTATCTTGCGAGGAGGAGAGATCTAAGGTGGGTTTTTTGGAGAATCGACCCGACTTTCTTGTGTGTTCCTCGTTCTTGGGGTTTTCATGAAAAACCATGAGGCTGGGGATTCGTTACTTATATTTCTTTTACATGAAACCATATTGTTAGCATGTTTAATCTCGCTGGATAAAAATAGAATCGACCTAATGAATATTTAAACCAGATAAATGAAACTGTTATCGGCCGTATGTTGTTGACACATGATTTTCTAGACAACTTGATATCTATACTTGCTTGAGTAGCTGTTTGTTCTTGATGGATATCATTAAAGAACGTAAACCAGAATTAATTGATAATATTTTGCTAAAGATAAAGTGGCATGAAATGAATCTGGTTCTTGTTGTAACATGAAGTTGATCAAATTGGAATAGTAAAAATGTTTAATCATTTGTCATAACATACTGGTTAGGTTTCCCGATGATGGACCCAACGGTTTATAATCGTATTAATTCAAGATGGATTGAATATTTGATTGTTTGATAATTCCTTGGAAGGTTCTGAGTTACCCTATTGACTGTAAAAGGGCCTTAGCCCAATTGATTTGTTGTTTACTTTCCTAATGCTTGTGATGTGATGTGATCTTGGATGGGAGTTGTGTAATGTGGGGGCATAGAGGCCTTTTGGTTGTGGCAGTGGATTATTCCTAGAGTAGAGAGATGCATCAGTTTATGCATGTGGGTGTAGGGGAGGACACCAGGGGTGAAGGAATTATATGGATGTGGTTTTTGGATGCTTGTGGATTCTTATTGGTTGATTATCTACTTTACTTTTCCCCACTTCTGAAGGCAGCTGGTCCTTCTTACCCTTCTTACAAAATAGGAAAAGATTCAGGGGTATGCCACGTGCTTTCAGTGCTTAGCCTCTCGAGGGAGGAAGGGTTCTATGCTCTTTCTATAGGAGGAAAAGACTCGATGGGTAGGGCATCTACTCACCGTGTTGTTCCCCCTTGTGTTTAGTAGCATAGAATGCTTTTCTAGAATGTCTGGGAATATGGGAAAGTAATTCTATAATGAATGTTTGAATAAATGGAGTTAACCCATATGGTTGGAGTTCACTAGAACATAATGATAAGTTTGTAATTTATAAAGGGACACTGGATTTTGGGTGTGATTTAATGAGGTTTAATGTGGAATTGTTCATTGTTAATTAAAGCTTAAATAATTAATTAACATACATTGGAACTGATAAAATGTTAATGAGGTAATCTATTAAAGCTCTCAAAATGGTTGTGTGCTTATAGGATACCAAGTCTTATAAGTAGCATCCTGGAGTTTGAGAGAGGTTAGTTGTAGTTGGTCTAAGACCAGGTTTTTTCCATAGTGTGGTTGTGAGATATAATATATTTTGTACTTTTTGTTTTTTTATACGCTACTCCACACAGTCAGTAAGGGAAACTGACACCCCAGGGATTCTGTGCCCTGGGGGGTGTTTTCCCTAACATTCCAGTGGGAGGATGAATAGATGACTACCCCCTTTGGCCCCACTCTCTTCTCTTGGTAGATACTCGTTTCATTAGGAAAATTGGTTTATTTTCCCCATATATGTGTGTAGAGAGTTTTAATGGTCTACGGTTATTCATGCACATATATTCTCTATATAGTATCATATGGACTACTATAGGTGTAATGTGTATAGGATGTGATGGCTTGAGGATCCTTACTCAGTAGTTTGGTTGTAATGGATGGATGTATAATATCCGATGTATGATACACATTATGTGAGCTGTTGTGGCTCCTAAAAACTACCTAGTTACTTTTGGTTGTAAGGATGGTGTGGTGCTTTGCCCAGGTGTCTGTGGGCATGCCTTTGTGGTGCACATGGTGTCAATTGTGGAGCATAGCCCAGGTGTCTTGGGGAACGCCTTGGAGAGAGATGCACAGGACGTATGTCATTGGCGCAAAGAGGAAAACCAGTGGGGAATTAGTATAAAGTAACCCTTGACATTATTTTCTATATGCTATATTGTTGTATGCATTACATGGTGAGAGTAGCCATGATGAGGTTGGGAACTCAGTATACATGTTTAGGTAACGAGTTAGTTTCACTTGTTGTTCACTAGTCTTTAGTATGCTTTATTTATTTTTGCACGAGAGGCTTTTGGGAGGATCATACTGAGTATACTATTATACTCACCCTACGTATATATATATACTATTTTTCAGGTCACTTGGAGTAGGATGGAGATCACGCTGGTTTCTACTAGCTTTGGGTTGCAAGAGTTGTTCGGGCATGTGGTTGCTGCTGTTTTAACTTCTTATGGGTACTTATAGTTTTTCCCCTTTTAGTTGTAATACTTCTGCATGAAATTCCATTTGTGTACATGGATTTATTTTATATTTATAGTTCTGAGTTGGAGTTTATTAGTGTTTATATTATCTCTCTCTTCTTCATGTGCTCTCTTAGAGGGTAACACCTCCCATTTGTGTGTTACTATACCCTCAGTACTAGTCGCCACCCCAGGTCCTACTGTTGGCGGGACTCAGGGGTCATTATATCCCTTCTCACATTGCGGGCCCAGGAGGGGTACACTTTTTGGGGAGGGGGTCGTGACAGGGTGGTATTAGATGAAGGTTGAGGGATATGATGGAATTTAGAGTTAGGCACAAGTGAGGGTGCATGGGTTGGTAGGGAAAAAATGTCATTCATGTTTATCAAGTAAGGAAAACATTAGAGACTGGATAAGACATAGGCATTTAGGTCCCCCTATGATCTAATGTACAAAAATTTATGCTTACAATGGCTACTAAATAAGGTGATAGTGGTAGCACGGTAGAGACCTTGGAAAGGATCATGCATTATTTTTCTTTTTGTATGTGTTTGAATGGATAGACCTTGGGATAGGAAAACCTAAAATCAATGAAAGAAAACAATTAATTAATTAATGTTGAGTCTTCTATATTCTGGTATTAGGAACTCTAACGTTTGTTATTTTATAGGTATGGCACTAGGTTTATGTCCTCGTCAGGTTTGCGCTGAAAATATCAAGTAGGTTTTTCCATCAGATCGCAGTAGGGTAGAGGTTGACGACAACAACACTTGGATGAAGACACTTCGAGAGTTTCATTGCCAGAGTCTACAAAAGTATGAGGGTTTGTTTCAGATGCAGTCATGGAAGACTGGTTGGAAGAGGTCGATATAGGATTCTGTTCAATCCATTCTAGGAAGGAGCACTGGGTGTCCTTAGCTGTGACGATTCTGAGTGGAGCAGCAAGGCAGTGGTTGTTCTTTTTCCTCGGGGATCGTGAGGAGTCAATGATCTCATGGGAGGAGTACTGAGACATGTTTATAGTCAAGTTCCTTTCCTCGACAGTGAAGGCGTCCAGTCGTCAGGAGCTTCTTACCCTTCGGAATGGGAGCTCTAATGTTTGTGAGTTTGGAATCCGTTTTAGGAACCTTTTATGATATGCTTCGGACATGTTTCCAGTTTAGGAGGAAAGGACGAGTCATTTTGAGGAGGCGTTGCATCCAGAGATCAAGCGCCAGGTCAAACCATTTATGCTGAAGACATATCTTGTGGTGCTGGTGAGGGATGAGGTTGTTAAGAGGGATTTGGTCATGACAAGATCATCATCAGAGGGTAATCGTCATAATTCCTCATGAAGCAGAGTTGTGGTCCATGTTTCCCATTTTTCAAGGAAGAAGAGTTTCCGTTGAATTGGGGGTAGTTCCCAGACCTTTACATCTCGTTTCTCTGGAGGTAGTAACCCTCAGACTTATGCCAAGGGATCATGCACTTGTTTTTCTTGTCGTGGTCACAGCCATCAGTTGCGGGAGTGTCTGACCATTCAGAGTGGTCATCGTGCACCAGGTGTTACACTCTAGGTTCCATCATTGAGGTAGTTCTCGCCAGTGCATCAGCAGCAATTTACACCAGCTTTAGATCAGAAAATGGTAGATGGGGTAGGTATAGGGAAGCCCCATGGCGCTCCCTGTCCTTAGATATCAGATTGCAGCCATGGTGGTTGTCTTCATCTAGGTCAGAGAGGTCGTGGATGAGGTCGTGGTCAGCATCATCCTCTATCATTGCCAGCTCCGGGCGAGCCAGATGTTGTTCAAGGTACCCTCTTCTTGTTTTATGCATTGGTGTATGCCATTTTTGATTTAGGAGCAACAAACTCCTTCATATCACCTACCCTTGTCCATGCTTTGGGACTTGAGGTAGAGAGGCTTCCAATGCCCTTGGCGTTGACTACGCTAGTTGGAGGTCGATCTGACTTGTTTGAAATATGTAGAGACTATGATCTGGTGTTCGGGGAACACTGCTCTTGGGGAGATTTCCTATAATGACAAATACAACTATTTGCTGTCATCCTCAACATGGATTGGTTTTATTGGATGCAGGCTATCGTGGATTGCATGAGTAATAAGGTAGTTTTCTTTGGTACGGATAGAGAACAAGTGGTGTTTGTTGTTGAGCGAGATCCCCAGATGGGTCATAGGCATGTTCCATCCTTATCGTCCTTGATGGCTGAGATGATGCTAAGTTCTTCAGAGGTTCAGTAGTTGACTTTTCCTAGAGTCTTAGAGGAGTACCCTGATGTCATTCCAGAAGAGATTGTAGCACTACCCCCTCGACGAGAGATCATGTTTGGGATCGAGCTACAACTAGGAGCTTATCTTATCTCTAGGTCTCCATATAGGATGTCCCCTTCTGAGTTACAAGAACTATCTATACAACATGATGATCTGTTAAAGTGCGTTTTTGTTAGGCCATGTGTGTAATCGTGGGGTGCACCGCTTTTGTTTGTGAAGAAGTCTGACGGCAGTTTGCAGTTGTGTGTGGATTATCATCACTTAAATAAAGTGATAATAAATAACTGCTATCCTCTTCCATGAATTGATTACTTATTCGATCAACTGAAGGTTGGATGCTGGTTCTCAAAGATCGAATTGCAGTCAGGATATCATCATATGCCTGTGAAGGATGAGGATATTCTAAAGACTGCTTCCGTTGTCCTCATGGGAATTATGAGTATTTTGTGATGCTGTTTGGCATGACGAATGCTCCATCTGTATTCATGGGTTTTATGGATGCTTTGTTCTATGTGTTGCTGGACAAGTTCATGGTAGTTTTCATCGAAAACATCTTTGTGTACTCCACATCTGAAGAAGAGCATGGAGAGCATTTGTGATCCGTCTTGGAAGTTCTTCGTTGACATCAGTTGTTCGGGGAGTTATGAAAGTGTGATTTTTGGGATTGAGAAGTCCATTTCTTGGGGAATGTTGTGTCCCAACAGGGAGTAGTTGTGGATCCATCAATGATAGAAGCAGTTCTGTCTTGGGTGGCCCCCAAGACCGTTTCAGATGTGCGAAGTTTCCTTGGTCTCTCAGGCTACTACAGGAGGTTCGTAGCCAATTTCTCACAAGTTGCAACTCATTTGATCGCGTTGACTAGGAAGGATCAGTCATTCATATGGACTGATCAGTTTCAAAAAGCTTTCGAGTATCTAATGGAGAAGTTAGTATGTGCTCCCGTCCATTGTTTTCTAGCCAAGGGAGTCCAGTTTGATGTATTCTATGATGCTTAACATCTGGGGTTAGGCTATGTTTTGATGCAACATAGATCAGTTGTTTCTTATGGGTCTCGGTAGTTACATCCCCGTGAATGCAACTATTCCACCCATGATCTTGAGTTGGAAGTCGTGGTGTTTTCTCTAAAGTGGTGGTGACATTACATAATTGTGAGTGCTTTTTGGTTTTCACCAACCATAAGAGTTTGAGGTATGTTTTCTCCCAGCATGACTTGAACACACAACTATGTTGGTGGATGGAGTTCTTGCAGGAATACGACTTTGAAATATCGTATACAGTTGGAAAGGGGAATGTTGTAGCTGATGAGCTGAGTCAAAAGTCACATAGTGATGTTATGCGTGAATCCGATGATTCCTGGAGAGTAATGGAAGAACTGTCAGCATTGCATCTTGTTATGGGAGATGTTTTGGGTAGTGGATGTCTTTTTCAGATGATGGTATAGTCATCATTGTAGCAGAAAATGGAAGAGTCCCGATAGGGGGATCTGGAGGTGGAGGTTTGTAAAGACCGATTTGTTTGTGGTGAGGCCCCTGATGGTTGGACTGAAGATGAACAACACTAAGTGTTGTATCAGGGAAGGATTTTTGTTCCCTTGGTGATGCATGAGGTGGTTCTCAGAGAGTCCCATAGATCACCCTTAGCAGTACATCATGGCGTGACAAAGATGTACTGATCCCTGAGGAGTCTGTTTTGGTGGCCTGCGCAGAAGTGAGCAGTTGTGGTGTTTGTGTCTTGATGTTTAGTCTGCCAGAAGGTGAAGGCCGAACACCTTGTTCCAGGTGGTCTTCTCCAACCACTATAGATTCCTCAGTGGAAGTGGGAGGATATCTCACTGGACTTTGTTATTGGTTTACCTTGAGCTCCAGGAGTACATGATGCTATTTGGGTGGTAGTGGATCATCTAATAAAATTGTCCCACGTTATAGAAATCAAGTAGTCATGTTTAGTGGAATTATTGTCAAGGCATAATCTAGAGTATGTTGTGAGACATCATGGAGTCTCTAGGATTATCATTTCTAATCGAGATACTTATTTTACCTCTAGGCTGTGGAGAAGTCTCCAACATGCTTTCCGTTCTTAATTATGCCTTAACACTGCTTTCCATCCTCAAACGGATGGTCAGATAGAGTGAACCATCCAGACTCTTGAATACATGTTGCGCTCTTGTGTTCTTGATTTTGGGGGTTCGTGGATGAGGTACATACCCTTGGTGGAGTTCGCTTACAATAATAATTTTCACTCCACCATAGGTATGGCGCAATTTGAATCCTTGTATCGATGACCATGTCATTCACCATTGTGTTGGACTGGGGTCGGAGAGTCAACAATTCTCGGACCAAAACTAGTGAAAAATACAACAGAGATGGTTCAGGTGAATCGTGAGAGGATTAAGACAACGAAAGATTGTCAGAGATCATCTGCCGATCAAAGAAAAAGACCCTTAGAGTTTAATGTTGTGGATTATTTGTTTATGAAGGTGACTCCCAGTCATGGGAAGTGAAGGTTTGTCCATGGTAGTAATCTTTCTACCCGGTTTGTCGAGCCTTTAGAGATGTTAGCCAATGTTGGTGTTGTGGCTTATCAAGTAGCACTTCCCCCTCAGATGAGTTGGATACATGATGTTTTCCATGTATCGTAGCTCTGTCGTCATCTTCATAAAGAATCTCACATCATCGATTGGGGATAGATCGATTTTGATGATGATGAAACCTTTGAGAAGTGACATGTGGAGATCCAAGACCACAAGGAGAAGGTGATTCGGGGGCATTCTATCCCTTTAGTTTGTGTTTTGTGGTGACAAGGTGGCTTGGAGAAGAGTACATTGGAATGTGAGTCACATATGCGTGCTCAGTACCTAGAGTTGTTTGATGTTTAACTCTTTTCATGCATTGATGTAATTTAGGAGGTTATGAAACGTCGTTTTTATGAGATGGCCCCATTAGTTGTTTTCGGTGGCTTTCTCTCTTCTGAGAGGTATCTCAACGGGTGGTTGTTCAGAACCTGTTTCATTTTCTCTTTCGGTGGGTTATGGATTATAGAGGACGTGAATGTTTTGAGTGGTATCTGATGCAATGGATCAGACCTCTCCAGTCCATTAATTTGTGAAAATGTATGTTAGAGGTGTTCTGGAAGGTCAAGGTGACTTGGGGGTGTGTTTTGGTGGACTTTTAATGAATATTTAAGGGCAATAGCATTCACACAGTTAGCGCATGGTTTGCCTATACCATGCAGACAAAACGTGCATGGATGGTCTTGGAGGCAATGGCTAACGCACAATTAGCACACAGTTTGTCCAACTATTCTGCCTAACCGTGTGAGGAGTGTTTGACAAGGCATAATCTATCGCACGATTAGCACATGGTTGGATAAACCGTGCGGACTAACCATGCGGGAAATTAATCTTAGATCCTAAAATTGTGGATCTAACTCGTTTTGCCTCTAAATGGTTCGTTTAATCTCATAAGTGTCCATAACTCTGGATTACCCTTCCTTCAATGTATGAAAACATCTCCCAAGCATTTTGGATTTGTTCTGAAGGCTTATCTTGGTGAATCGTAGCTGGTTTCTTGAGGTATGTGGTCGTTATTGTTGGGTTACTTAGATCTACTTAGATATACATCTCCTCTTCTCTCGGTTTCTTAGATCTATACCCGTTATGGGTAGATCGAAGTGTGTGGATGATAAATAAGATGAGCTTTGGTCTTGATCTTTCTAGGAAGAGAGATATAAGGAGGGTTTCTAGAGAATCAAACTGGCATTCTTGTGTGTTCTTCTTGTTGGGGGTTTCATAAAAAACGTTCAGGTAGTGGATTCATTGCTTCTATTTCTTTTATGTGAAACCATATTTTAATAATGTTTAATCTCGCTGGATGACAATGGAATTGACCTAATTAAAATTTGAACAAGATAAATGAAACTGTTATCGACCGTATATTATTGCCTCATGATTTTCTAGATAGTGTGGTATATATGCTTTCTTGTTTAACTGTTTGTTCTTGATGAAAATCGGTAAAGATCATAAAATTTAATTAATTGATAATTGTTGGCTAAAGATAAAGAGGCATGAAATGAATATAGTTCTTGTTGTAACTTGATGTTAGTCAAATTGGCATAGTAAGCATGTTTAATAATTTGTGATTACTTACTGGTTAGGTTTCCTGATGTTGGAACAAATGGTTTATAAACCTTTTAATTCATGATGGATTGAAGATTTGATTGTTTGATAATTCCTAGGAGGGTTCTGAGTTACACTCCTTATTTTTAAAGGGACTTATACAAATTGAGGTGATGTTTTCTTTCCTGTTACTTGTGTTGTGATGTGATCATGGATGAATGTTATGATATGTGGGAGCATTGAGGCCTTTTGATTGTGGTAGTAGATGACGCCAAGAGTGGCGAGATTCATCAGATTATGCATGTGGATGTCGCGGAGGACACCAAGGATGATGGAATGGGATGGATGTGGTTGTTGGATGATTGCTGATTCTTATTGGTTGATTATATGCTTTACATTTTCCCACTACTCAAGGCAGCTGGGCTTGTTTACCCTTCTTCCAATAAAGGCAAAGATGCACGAGATATGCCTCGTGCTTTTTGTGTTTATCCTCTCAATGAAGGATGGGTATACTCTCTTTCTATAGGCGTAAAAGACTCGGCAGGTAGTGCATCTACTCACTATATTGAGCCCCCTTGTGTTTAGTATTACAGAATGATTTTCAAGAATTCCTAGGAATATGGGAATGTAATTTTTTAATGAACATTTGAATAAATGGTATTAACCCATGGGGTTGGAGTTCACATTAACATAATAAAAAGGTTGTAATTTTTAAAGGGACAGTGGATTTTGGGTGTCATTCTAATGATGTTTAATGTGGAATTGTCCATGACTAATTAATGATTAAAGAATTAAATAACGTACATTGGAACTGATAAAAATTGAATGTGGTACTCTATTAAATCTCTCTAAATGGTTGTTTTCTTATAGTATACCATGTCTTACAAGTAGCATCCCAGAGTCTGAGAGACGTTAGCTGCAGTTGGTGTATGACTGGGTTATTCCCATAGTGTGGTTGTGAGATATAATATATTCTATACTTTTTGTGTTATTATATGCTACTCCACCCTGTCAGTAAGGGAAACTGACACCCTGGGGATTCTGATCCCTGGGGGGTGTTTTCCCACACATTCCGGTGGGAGGATTAATGGATAACTACCCCCTTTGGCTGCACTCTCTTCTCTTGGTAGATACCTGTGCCATTAGGCATAGTGGTTATTTTTCCCCATATATGTGTGTAGAGGGCTTTAATGTCTTTTAGTTATTCACACACATATATTATGGATATAGTATCCTATGGACTACCTTAGGTGTAACATGTATAGGCTCTGATGGCTTGAGGATCCTTACTCGGGGTATGGTCCATAATGGCTTGAGGTACAATACCCTATGTATTATAGAAGTTATGAGAGATGTGGTGGCTCCTAGAAACTACCATGTTACTTTTGGTTGTGAGGATGGTGTGGTGCTTCGCCGAGGTGTCTGCGGGAAAGCCTTTGTGGTGCACATGGTGCAGATTGTGGAGCTTAGCCCACGTGCCTGTGGGAAAGCTTTTGGAGAGAGATGCACATGATGTATGTCATTGGGGAAAAGCGGAAAACCAGTGGGTTAGTAGTAGCGGGGTTCCCTTGATATCCTTTAATATATTCTATATTCTTGTACGCGTTACTTGGTGAGAGTATCCATGGTGATGTTGGTAACTTAGTATACCTATTTAGGTAATGAGTTAGTTTCACTTGTTGATCAATGGGCTTTATCATGCTTTCTTTACTTCTGCACGAGAGGCTTCAGGGATGATCATTATGAGAATACCATTATACTCACCCTACGTATATATATATAAACTGTTTTTAGGTCAGTTGGAGCAGGTTGGAGATCAAGATGGTTTCTACTAGCTTGGGGTTGCAGGAGCGATTCAGGCTTGTGGTTTCTGCTGTTTCTACTTCTATTGGGGACATGCAGTTTTTCCCCTTTCTGTTGTACTACTTTTGTATGATATTCCATTTTTGAACTTTGGGTTTATGTTATATTTCTAGTTCTAAGTTGGAGTTGATTGTTGTCTATCTTATCTCTCTCTTCCACATGTGTTCTCTTAGAGGTTAATGCCTCCCATTTGTGTGTTATTATGCCCTCGGTTCTAGTCGCCTACTTGGGGCCTACTGGAGGCAGGACTCGGGGGGTCATTATCTCCCTTCTCTCATTTCTGGCCCCGTAGGGGTACACTTTGTGGGAAGGGGGTCATTACAGAGTGGTATCAGAGGCATGTTGAGATATAGAATGGATTTTAGAGTTAGGCACAGGCGATGTTGCATTGGTTGGTAGGGCAACGATGTCATTCATTTTTAGAAAGTAAGTTACAAACTGGAGACTAGATGAGACATAGGAATTTAGGGACCCATATGATGTGATGTATGGACCTTTAAGTTTACAATGGCTACTAAACAAGGTGATACTGGTTGCAAGGTAGAGACCTTGGAAAGGATCATGCAACATTCGTTTTTGTGCCCATGTTTGAATGGGTGGATCTTGGGATAGAATAACCTAAAATTAATGAAAGAAATCAATAAATTAATTAAGGTTGAGTCTTCCATATTCTGGGATTAGGAACTATAACTTTTTTTATTTTAGAGGTATGGCTCCAGGTCGACGTCCTCATCAGGTTTGCACAGAAAATGTCTAGTAGGCTATTCCAGCAGATCGCCGTAGGGTAAAGGTTGACAATAATGAAACTTAGAGGAAGACACTTTGAGAGTTTCCATTCCAGAGTCCATAGAAGAATGAGGGCTCTGTTTCAGATGTAGTCGCGGAAGACTGGTTTGAAGAGGTCTAGATAGGCTTTAGTTCGATCCATGTTAGGAATTAGCAGTAGGTGTCTTTAGCTGTGACGATGTTTCATGGATCAGCGAGGTCGTGGTTGATCATGTTCCTTGGGGATTGTGCGGAGTTAGTGATATCATGGGAGGAGTTTCGAGACAAGATTAGAGTCGAGTTCTTTTACTTGACTGCAAAGGCGTCCAGTCGCCAGGAGCTTCTTACCCTTCGACAGTGGAGCTCTACTATTCGAAAGTTTGGAATCCATTTCAGGAACTATTTACGATATGCTTCGGACCTATTGCCATATGAGGAGGCCGAGGTGAGAAATTATGAGGAGGCATTGCATCTAGAGATCCAGCACCAGGTCACCCCATTTACACTGAAGATATATATTGAGGTGCTGTAGAGGGAAGAGGTTTTTTAGTTTACTTTGGCCAGGAAAGGATCCTCAGGAGATGGTAATCATCATGATTCCTCACGAAGTAGATCTGTGGTCTGGGGTTCCTAGTTTTCGGGGATGAAGAGTTTCCGTTCATCTTGGGGTAGGTCCCAGCACTTCACATCTCATTTCTCTGGAGGTAGTAACCCACAGACCTATTCCAAGGGATCAGATGCTTGTTTTTATTATGGTGGTCATGGCCATCCGCAGCAGGAGTTCCCGACCATTCATAGAAGTCATCGTGCACAGGTGTTACGCTCGAAGTTACTCCATTGAGGTAGTTCCCACTGATGCATTTAAATCCATTTGCACCATCTTTAGATCAGCCGGGGGTAGATGGGGAAGGTAGAGGAAAACCCCATGAAACTCCCCACCCTCAGAGAGTAGAGCGCGGTCATGGTGGTGGTCGTCATCAGGGTCAGAGAGGTCGTGGAGGAGGTCGTGGTCAGCTTCATGCTCTAGCGTTGCAAGCTCTAGGCAAGCCAAATGTCATTAGAGGTACCCTTTTCTTGTTTTCTAACTAGTTGTATGCCTTGTTTGATTTAGGAGCGACACACTCCTTCATATCACCTACCATTTTCCATGCTTTGGGACTTGAGGAATAGAGGCTTCCAGTGCCCTTGGCGTTGACTACGCCAGTTGGAGGTCGAGTTGACTTGTTTGAAATATGAAGAGACTATGAGCTACTGTTGGGGAAACACCGCTCTTAGGGAGATTTCCTCTATTTATGAACACAACCATATTATTTCATCCTCGTCATTGATTGGTTTTATTCGGTGAAGGCTATCATGGATTGATTCAGGAAGAATGTCATTTTCTTTGGTGTGGATGGAGAACAAGATATCATGTTTGGGATTGAGGTACTAGCACAAGATTCTCATATCTTTAGGTCTCTATATAGGATGTCCCCTTATGAGTTATGAGAACTATGTATATAGAATGATGGTATGTTAATGTACGGTTTTGTTCAGCCAAATGTGTCACCATGGGATGCACCAGTTTTGTTCGTGAAGAAGTCCGATGATAGTTAGCGTCTGTGTATCGATTATCATCGCTTAAACAAAGTGACAAAAAAGAACCGCTATCATCTTCTGTGAATTGATGACTTATTTTATCAACTTAAGTGTTCAAGTTGGTTCTCAAAGAGCGAATTGAGATCCTGATATCATCAGAAGCATGTGAAAGAATGAGGATATTCCGAAGACTGCTTTCCATTGTCATCAAGAGCATTATGAGTTTGTTGTAATGATGTTTCGTGTGTTGAATTCTCCAGTTGTATTCATGGGTTTGATCAATGCTGTGTTTTGTGAGTTCCTTGAAAAGTTCGTGGTAGTTTTCATCGATGACATCTTTGTGTGCTTCACATATGAAGAGGAGCATGCGTGGCATCTACGAGCCATCTTGGGAGTTCTTCTTCATCATCAGCTTTTCGGGAAGTTGTCGAAGTGTAAGTATTGGGCTCGATAAGTCCGTTTATTGGGGCATGTTGTGTCACTATAGGGAGTAGATCTGGATCCATCAAATATAGAAGCATTTGTGTCTTGGGCGGCCCCCAATACAATTTCAGAGGTGTAAAGTTTCATTTGTCTCACAGGCTAGTATAAGAGGTTCGTAGACAATTTCTCATGAGTTGCAACTCCTCTGGCATCTTTGACTAGGAAGGATCAGGCATTCATATGGATTGATCAGTGTCAAGAAGCTTTAGAGTATCTAAAATAGATGTTAGTATGTGCTCTAGTACTTTTTCATCAAGGTGAGGGAGTCCAGTTTGATGTTTTCTACGATGCTTAGAATCTGTGGATAGGCTATATTCTAATGCAATATAGATCAGTTGTTTCTTATGCGTCTCGGGAGTTACATCCCCATGAATGCAACTATTCCACCCATGATCTTCAGTTGGAAGCCGTGGTGTTTGCTTTGAAGTTGTGGAGACATTACCTCATTGGTGATTGCTTTTTGGTTTTCACAGATCATAAGAGTTTGAGGTATGTTTTCTCATAGCATGACCTGAAATTACCACAGTGTCAATGGATGGAGTTCATATAGGAATAAGACTTCTAAATATCATATACACATGGAGAGGGGGATGTGGTAGCTGATGCGCTGAGTCGAATGTCACGTAGTGATGATGTGAGTGAATCCGATGATTTCTGGAGAGTAATGGAAGAACTGTGAGCATTTCATCTTGTTATGGGAGATGTTGGGGGTAGTGGCTGTATTTTTTAGATGACGGTACATTCATCCCTATTTTAGTATGTGGAAGTGTCCCAGTAGGGAGATCTGGACATGGAGGTATGGAGAGACCAAGTTGTTTGTGGCGAGGCACCTGATGGTTGGACTGAAGATGATCAACACTGAGTGTTGTATCAGGGAAGGATTTTTTTTCCATTGGTGATGCGCGAGGAGGTTCTCAGATAGTTCCATATCTCACCCTTAGCAGTACATCCTGGTATGAGAATGATGTACCGATCCTTGTGGAGTCAGTTTTGGTGGCCTGGGAGGTAGTGTGCAGTTGCAGAGTTTGTGTCTCGATGTTTAGTCTGCGAGAGGGTGAAGGCCAAACACCATGTTCTAGGTGGTCTTCTCCACATGTTATAGATTCCTTAGTGGAAGTGGGAGGATATCTCAATGCACTTTGTTACTAGTTTACCTCGAGCT
Organism: Viscum album; assembly: GCA_963277665.1. Lineage (NCBI taxonomy): Eukaryota > Viridiplantae > Streptophyta > Magnoliopsida > Santalales > Viscaceae > Viscum > Viscum album. The sequence goes on along the minus strand of OY728147.1, from coordinate 1,023,384,559 downwards.
CCAAGAGGACATGATGCTATTTGGGTGGTAGTGGATCATTTAATGAAATCGGCCCAATTTATATAAATCAAGGAGTCAAGTTCAGTGGATGTTTTGTCGAGGTAGTATCTAGAGGAGGTGTTGAGACTTCATGGAGTCCCTAGGATGATCATTTTTTATCGAGATACACATTTTACCTATAGGGTGTGGAGAGGTCTCCAACATGCTTTCGGTTCTCAACTATTCCTTAGCACTGCTTTACATCCTCAATTGGATGGTTAGACAGAGCAAACCATCCAGACACTTGAAGACATGTTGTTCTCTTGTGTTCTTGATTTTGGAGGTTCATGGATGAGGCACTTACCCTTGGTGGAGTTCTCATACAATAATAGTTTTCACTCCACCATAATTATGGTGTCGTTTGAAGCCTTGTATGGGTGACCATTCCATTCTCCGTTGTGTTGGACTGGGGTCAGAGATTCAACAATTCTTGGACTGGAGCTAGTGTAGAATACAATAGAGATGGTTCAGGTGATTCGTGAGAGGATGACGACAGCATACGATCATCAGAAATCGTATACCGATCAATGTAAGAGACCCTTAGAGTTTAATGCTGGGGATCATGTGTTTCTGAAGGTGACTCCCCATCATGGACAGTGAATTTTTGGCAGTGGGAGCAAGATTTCTCCCCGGTTTTTCAGCGGTTTCGACGTGTTTTCTCATGTTGGAGGTGTGGTGTATCGAGTATCACACCCCCCTCAGATGAGTCGGATACAAGATGTTTTCCATGAATCACAGCTCTATAATTACCTTCATGGTGAATCTCACATCCTCGATTGGATAGAGATTATTGTTTTTGATGATGTAGCCTTTGAGGTGCGGCCTGTGAAGATTCAAGACTGCAAGGAGAAGGTGTTGCGCAGGTGGTCTATCCCTTTAGTTCATGTCTTGTGGCGACACGGTGGCTTGGAGGAGAGTACTTGGGAACATGAGTCACATATGTGTTCTCAGTACCCAGAGTTGTTTGATGTTTATCTCTTTTCTGGATTTGATGTAATTTGTGTGGTTATAAAACTTTCATGTTTATGAGATGGATCCATTTTTTGTTTTCAGTGTCTTTCCCTCTTTTGGGAGGTATCTCGATGGGTGGTTGTTCAGACCCTGTTTCATTTTCACTTTAGGTGGGTTTTGGATTCTCGAGGATGAGAATGTTTTGAGAGGTATTTGATGTAATGGACCGGAACTCTCCAATCAATTACATTGTGAAAATGTGTGTTATAGGTATTTTGGAAGGTCAAGGTTACTTGGGGGGGAATTTTGGTGGACTTTTAAGGAAGAATAAAGGGAAATGTCTTTCGCATGGTTAGCGCATGGTTTGTCTAAACTTTGCGGCCAAACCATGCCAGGGTGGTCTTGGAGGCAGTGGCAAACCCACGGTTAGCACACGGTTTTTCCAACCCTGCGGCCTAACCATGCGAGGAGTGTTTGACGAGGAATAAGCTAACACATAGTTAGTGCACATTTTGATAAACCGTTTGGACTAACTGTGTAGGAACTTAATCTTAGATCCTAAAATTTTGGATCTAACTTTTTTTGTCTCTAAATGGTTCGTTTAAGCTTCTAAGAGGCTATACTCGGGATTACCCTTCCTTGAAGGTATGAGAACCTCTCCCAATCATTATGGATGCAATCCAAAGGATTCTCCTGGCGAATCAAAGCCGATTTCTTGAGGTATGTGATTGTTCTTTTTTGGTTTCTTAGATTTACTTAGATCTAATTATCCTCTTCTCTCATGTTCGTAGATCTATGCCCGTTATGGGTTGATCTAAGTGTTTGGATGCCAAATACGTTGAGTTTTGGTCTTGATATTTCTAGGATGAGAGATCTAAGGGGTGTTTTTGGAGAATCAACTCGGCTTTCTTGTGCATTTTTCATTGTTGGGGTTTTTGTCAAAAACCCTGAGGTATGGGATTCATTGATTATATTTCTTTTATCCGAAACCATGTTGTTAGAATGTTTAATCCCGTTGGATGAAAATGGAATTGACCTAATGAATATTTGAACCGGATAAAAAAAATGTTATCGACGTTATGTTATTGCCTCGTGATTTCCTTGATAGTATGATATCAATGATTACTTGTTTTGTTGTTCGTTCTTGATGGAAATCAGTAATGAACGTAAACCGGAAATAATTGTTAATTTTTCGCAAAAGATAAAGAGGCATGAAATTAATTTGGTTCTTCTTGTAACTTTATGTTGATCAAATTGGCATTGTATGAATGTTTAAAAATTTGTGATAACTTACTGGTTAGGTTTCCCGATGTTGGAACCAACAGTTTATAAACCTGTTAATTTAAGTTGGATTGAAGATTTGATTGTTTGATAATTCCATGGAGGGTTTTGAGTTACCCTCATGATTTCTAAATGTCCTTAGCACAATTGATGTGATGTTTTCTTTCATGATGCTTTTGCGGTGATGTGATCATGTATGGGTGTTGTGATATGTGGGGGCATAGAGGCCTTTTGGTTGTGGCAGCGGATGACGCCTAGAGTGGCGACATGAATCATTTTATGCATTTCGGTGTCAGGGAGGACATCAGGGATGATGGAATTGGATGGATGTTGTTGTTGGATGCTTGCTGATTCTTATTGGTTGATTATCAACTTTAATTTTCCCCACTAATGAAGGCATCTAGTCTTGCATACCCTTCTTCCAAAAGAGGTGAAGATGTGTGGGGTATGCCATGTGCTTTCTGTGTCTAGCCTCTCAAGGGAGGACGGGTCTACACTCTTTCTATATGTGGAAAAGAATAAACTGGTAGTGAATCTACTCACCATGTCGAGACCCCTTTTGTTTAGTAGTAGGGAATTATTTTCTAGAATTCCTGGGAATATGGGAATGTAATTATTTAATAAATGTTTGAATAAATCATGTTAACCGATGGGGTTGGACTTCGCTGGAACATAATGAGATGGTTTTAATTATTAAAGGGACAATGGATTTTGGGTGTGACGCTAATGACGTTTAATGTTGAATTCTTCATGGTTAATTAATTCTTTAATAATTAATTAACATACAGAGGAACTGATAAAATGTGAATGATGTAATCTATTAAATCCCTCTAAATGGTAGTGTTCTTATAGGAAACCTAGTCTTAGAAGTAGTAGCCCATAGTGTGAGAGGTGTTAGCTGAAGTAGGTCTAAGACCTGGTAATTCTCATAGTTTGGTTTTGAGATATAATATATTCTTTACTTATTGTATTTTTATACGCTATTTCACCCAGTAAATAAGGGAAACTGACACCGCGGGGATTATGATCCCTCGGGGGGTTTTCTCCCAAACATTCAGGTGGGAGGATGAAAGGATGACTACCCCCCTTTGGCCCATCATTGTTCTCTTGGTAGATACTCGTGACATTAGGCACAACGGTTAGTTTTCCCCATATATGTGTGTAGTGGGATGTAATGGATTTAGTTTAATCACACACATATATTCTGGATATAGAATCCTATGGACTACTATAGGTGTAACATGTATAGGCTATGATGGCTAGTGGATCCTTACTCAGTTTATGGGCTGTAATGTCTTGAGGTATAATACCCAACGAATGATACGTGTTATGTGAGGTGTAGTGGCACCTGGGAACTACCATGTTACTTTTGGTTGTGAGGATGGTGTGGTACTTCACCCAGGTGTCTACCGGAAAGCCTTTGTGGTGCACCTGGTGCCTAATGTGGAGCTTAGCCCAGGTGTCTGCGGCAAGCCGTTGGGGAGAGATGCACATGGTGTATGTCGTTGGGGAAATGTGGCTAACTAGTGGGGATGTAGTAGCAGGGTACCCTTGATATTCATTACTATATTCTATATTCTTGTATGCATTACTTGGTGTGAGTATCCATGATGTGGTTGGTAAATTTGTATACCTACTTAGGTAACAAGTTATTTTCACTTGTTGTTCACTAGGCTTTAGCATGATTTCTTTACTTTTTCCTAAGAGGCTTCGGGGAGGATCCTACTGAGTATACCGTTATACTCACCCTACGTATATATATAATTTTTTAGGTAACTTGGAGCAGGTTGGAGATCAAGCTTGTTTCTACTAGCTTGGGGTTGCAGGAGCTGTTCGGGCTTGTGGTTGCTGCTATTTTTACATCATTTGGGTACATGAAGTTTTTTCCTTTTCAGTTGTAGTACTTTTTTATAACATTCCATTTGTGCACTCGAGTTTCTTTTATATTTCCATATTTGAGTTGGAGTTGATTGGTGTCTATCTTATCCCTCTCTTCCGTATTTGTTCTCCTAGAAGATAATTCCTCCCATTTGTGTGTTACTATACCCTCGGTGATAGTCTCCATCTCGGGGCCTACTAGAGGCGGGACTCGAGGGTCATTATCTCCCTTCTCACATTGCCAACCCATGAGGGGCACACTTTGTGGGGAAGGGGTCATGACAGTCTCGCTAATCCATAGACATGGTGAAACACCCATTCTTCTAGGCCATGAATGTTGAGTGGGGACTCAGATGGGATATTAGGGCATCCATGCGATCTCTCAACATCCCCACTGAAGCTAGATTATTCGATTGTGACCTTCTTGTGGGGATCTTACTATAAAATTAGGCAATGAGAGTCAAAGCCACCAACAGAACTCAGGTGGAAGAGTCTTTGGTGGTGACCAGTAAAAAACAAACATAGAGGCCCATGTGGGATGGGTCTTTTAGGGGGGAGTCCCTGGAAAATGGGTTTAGTAGTGCTGGACTCCCAGAGCAGAGGGAGTCCGTAGGGAACCATGATATGCTTCATGTGTTGTGGGTTGTGGAATGAAGCTCGTGACAATCAAACCTGCTGCATAGACGATCCACATATGGTCAAATAACCCCCAAGGTAGAGGCAGAAGTTCAAGAGAATATGTCCTCATGGCGGTGGATGTGGAAGGAGATTAGACTGAGTAACATGCAATAGATAATGGTGTGAGGTGCTACCACCACCACCCCTAGGTGGTCAACCACAGGCTTAGGGAGCCGAAAGATTGGGGCGAGGCCAGCATCAGGTGATGGATTCCTACAACAATGGAACTCTTGATATGATTAGAGGTACAATCTTTGTATTATCCAATTTACCTATAGTTCATATAGACACAAGTGAGGGTAAATCATTCCTTATCACATACCTCATTCATGGAATAGAGATTCCGTTGGATTTTTTGGATTGATATCTATGATTAAAAACTGTTATGGGATGGTATTCGATTATTTCACACTATTTTTGGTATTGTGAGAACACTCTAGGATGCAAGAGCATCGACTGGGATCTCATAGAAGAAACATCAAGGCCTTATGATGTCATCTTGGTTATGGGATAGTTAACCACAACCCAGCTCAGATCAATTGTTTTAGGAGGAATGTGTGGTGTATCAATGATGATGAGACTAGGATTTCCTTCACTGGAATTAATGGAGCCTTTTCAACACAAGATTGACATTCTTGGAGGTGGGTGAAACCAATCACTCACCAGTTGACTAGCCTCACCCACAGTTTAGTTGATGATAGGAGTCCGCACATTCCTATAGTGGTGGGCGAGTTTGAGGATGTCTTTCCATCAGATATTACAGGAATACCTCCACGTAAGGTTGTAGACTTATGTATCAATCTATAACAGTGGAAGGCAACGATATCCACACCAGAATATCGAATGGCTCCCATAGAGCATCATTAATTGAGGTTACAGTTGGAGGACTGGCTGGAGAAGGGTTTCATGAGGCCCATCGTTTTACCATGGGCATCCCCAGTGTTAATTTTCCTAGTGGAATATGGGAGCTTTAGTCTATGCGTGGACTTATGGATCATGAACCATGAAACTGTGAAGAACAAGTATCTAGTACCAAGGATTGATTAACTATTTTATTAGCTTAAGGGTGTGAGGTGATTCTTGAAGAACATCCTCAGATTAGGCTATCATCAGCTTTGAGTACAGGATGTGGATGTACTGAATCCATCCTTTATATGCTGATATGGTCACTGTGAGTTTTTGGGGATCCCCTATAGCATGTAAAATTCCCAAGAAGTGTCTATGGGACTCATGAACATGATATTATAGCCTTTACACAATCGTTTCATGGTTGTCTTAATCGATGAAATCATGGTTTACATGGCATCAATGTGGAGCATGAAAAAATCCTACAGATAGTCCAAGATACACTCCAAAATATCGATTATTACATTAATTTCATGATGGTCTAGTTCTAGATTCATGGGGTCCACTTTCTAAGACACATCATCTCGGAGGCTGGAGTTGCAGTGGATCTCGCGATGATAGAGGCAGTTCATTCATGGGAGCCACCCAGTAGTATAACTAAGTTTTGTAGTTTCTTGGGGTTGGTTGGATACTACCAAAAGTTTGTGACCAATTTTCCTCAAGAAGAATCACCGTTATCTACCATGACATGAATGGGACAACACTTCATGTGGATGGAAATGTGATAGCATAGTTTCCAAGAGCTGAGGCAGAGACTGATGGGTTCCCTGATTTTGAGACTACCAGAAGAGGGAACTGGGGATGTAGTTTTATGAAATACACCATGGATCGTAATGTGTTGTGTCATGAAGCATGATCGTGTGATGAACACCTACGGCTCATGTAAGTTAAGACAACATGAGAAGAAATACGTGACCCATGACCTAGAGTTAACATCAATGGTCGTTGCCTTGATGATATGGTGACACAACATGATGGGTGAATAGTTAACTATACACATTGACCACATCAATAACAGGTATATCATCTCATAGAAAGACTAGAAATTGAGACAACAAAAGTAGTGGAGATCCTCTAGGATGATGTATTTTAGATAATCCGAACTCTTGGGAAGGGGAACATGGTGGAAGATACGCTCAGCATGAAGTCTCATTTACAACTACTATGTGAGGCAATAGAGCAGCTAGCCACATTCCAGATATCCTTCCTTGAGGGTGACAAAACATCATACCTTCTGTCAATGACTATTACTCCCCCAATTTTACCACGTGTTTCTGAGGCACAACTTATGGGTTTTGACCGCGATTCCCAACGTGGTCTGTTATCCTCGAGAAAAACTTCTTATGGATTTACAACAGGTGGGGAGAAAGTCATCCTTTTTAGGGGACACACTGTAGTACCAGTGACATTGTGTGTGTGTGTGTGGGGGGGGGGGGTGTTGATGTAGATCCATACATATCCATTAGAGGTACATTCTAGTGTAGTTTAGATTTATCAGGACCCCCCGACATCAGTACTGGTGGGAAAGGATGATGAAAGTGGTTGGAGAGTTCATTTTACAATGCCTCACTTGTCATAAAGTGAAGGCCAAGAACCAGGTCCTAGTAGGAATGACACATCCACTTGAGGTATTAGAATTGAAGAGGGATGGTATCTCCCTGGACATAGTGACAGGGTTACTATGCATGTATAGGATCCCCAATTAAATCTGGATGATCATTGGATTACTCACCAAGTTATCTCACTTCATACACATCCCAGAGTAGGGATCATTATAGGGCTTGGGACGTATCTACATCCAAGAGATAATGTGACATCATAGGGTGCCTTAGATGATCATCTCAGACCATGATGCACGCATCACAGCCTGGTTGTGGAAGGGTTTGCAGGAGGAATTTGGGAATCAGATGCACTTGAGTAGAACTTTTTCACCCCCAGAGAGATGGTTAGATGGAGCATAACATAAATTATATGGAGTAGATGATTCATTCTCGTTTCTTTTATTTTTTCACATTTGAGAGGACCACCTAAAACTGGTGGTGTTTTCATACCATAATAAATATCACTCCACCATTTCTAGGTCACCATTTGAGGCCTTGTATGGGCGTCCATGTAGATCACCTCTATGTTTTATATACCTAGGGGATTCAACACTGATGGGTCAATAGTTGGTAAAGGCTACCACCGAATAGGTGTTGATAATCCAGATAAAGATGACGACTGCACAGAGTAGCCAGAAAGCTTATTCTGATAGGAGACAGAGGCCCTTGGAGTTTGAGGAGGGGGACTATGTTTTCCATTGGGCGTCACCCCAATACAGATTGCATGGATTTGTCCAGGGTGGTATGAAATATATGATGATTATCAGACCATTTCATATTCTTAGTAGAGTTGGTGTGGTGGCGTACCACCAATCTCTTCACCCACCAATGCACGACGTGTATGATGTTTTTCATATGTTGTAGCTGAGGAAGAACGTGCATGATCCATTGAATGTCATCGAATTGGATGAGTAGACATTTACAATGGGTATTTCATTTCAGAGATCCTATTTGAGATAGAGGACCAGAAAGAGTATTTCCATTGTGGTCTTTTGATTAATTTGGTACACAATCAGTCGCATCATGAGAATCTGTATGAGAGAACATTGGAGCATGAGGCTCAGATTCATCCTCAGTACCCCCATTTAATTGATTAGCCATTATTTTTGGTTTTTGCGGATATAAATCACCAAGGTGGGGATATTTCAATTTCCCAAAATTTCTATATATATTTTTTATTATTATATTTGATTCCACACATTTGATGACATGTGATTCTGAGGACCTATGAGCCCAATATAGAAATTTAAATTTTTTTATATTCGTTTAAGTAAACATAAATGTGAGTTGTTCCTAAATTTTGATCCAATTGTTAGTTGAAAAATATGAGTCTAATGTTGAACTCTGAATGTCAGGAATCTCCATGAATGGACATAACATTTACTGGAAAGGGTCAGATGAAAAAGATAATTTTTGGGATTTTCAAAAAATAATTGAATAACATAAAATGTTATTATATTTATATTTTCACCATAGAGAGGTGGAAGATAGCACTAAGGTGCAGTGATGAGGTGCATTAAAGGAATCCCCTTGATGACTCATTTTGGTGCAGCGTAACGACACAACATTTCAACGTAAAAGAAACTTTTCAACACATTTTGTTTAAATAAGTTAACATGTTGGAGAGTTTAGAATTAAAACATGTGAATTATATAATGGACCTACAGTAGGGATTCCATCCCATGACGAATGATGAATACCAGTAATATTTCAAACAATGTCAAATAATTATGGATAATTAGACTAGTAAGTGACAAATGTCGACAGAGCTAGTATCCTCGAGGGGGGAGAACATCAACGATGAATATCGATAGAGGTAGTGGTTTATTTGATTTAAGTTTCCCCCTTTCTTCATTATAAATGATGAACATTAGTCAACCCATGAATAGGTTGATCCGTGTATTATCCGTTCTTGTGGAAGGGTCATGTTTATGGGATTTCTATTAGGGAATGAATTATTTTTTGTAGGAAATCATTCCCAAATGACCCACTATTTTTTAAACACTAACGTTGAAGGTGTGGGTTGAAAAAAACAAGTCCCGGTCCCCTATGATTATGTGTTTTAATTGACATGAATAATGAAAGGTTCCAAAATATAGATATAAAGCTTTTGATGGGATGGCGAAACCCCACAGAGGTTGGCGGCACAATCGATGTGAATAACAGACCACTTGTGCAGACCTAGTGCTCTGCAGAAGAGCCTAACAGCATGCCAGAAGGAGACGACATGCCAAGACGGTGCGGCAGGAAGACATGGTTGGAACAAATCCCCCCATCTGTGTTAGTGGAGTGGCCCACAACCTCGATCGTGATTGAAAGGACAACAAGGTCGCTAAACTATGTGAGGGAGTCCAACCGATAACATGGAAACATCCATAGTCTCTTGACTACGGTGGGAGGCATTGATCCCATGGATTACCCATGAGGTGAGGGAAGTGGGCCACAACTTCCATCCCCTTACCAGCAAAGAGGATAACCTGTATGCCACTTGAGGACCGGGCAAGCTAGTTGGACGAAACTAGGCTGGTCCGGGGTTGGGTTGGGTCGGGAGCCTCTGGAATGGTCGGTGGACCCCGGGCTGGGTTGTGTTAGACCAAACCCAGACCCAACCGACCCCTTTTTGAATATTTTCAATAACATGAAAACATAAACTCTGATTGATAATCCATTTGTAGTGTCTAAACACTCATGAAAAGGCATATCATTAATAATACTCTTTCTATGATTTTTTGGATGATGGAATTCAATGAATGGATTGGGGAGAGGTTCTCCTACGATCAAGCATTCCATATATGAAAACCCTATAGTTGGATGATACCTATGGAAAGATGGAGATGGACCCTGTGTGGATCAAATACAATGACCTATTGGGAAGAGGCTTTGGGTGACTCGGTAGACCCCTGGTGGGGAGCAGATTTTGTGTGACCTGGTAGACCAACTATACTCAAAAATTGGAGTTCCTCAGTATAGCCATAGGTGGGAAGCGACTTCTTTGTGAACCGACATGCCCACTATATGGAGCAGCTTCTGGGTGACCCAACATACCCATGGTAATAATCAAGGATGAGTCCCGCATCATTCCAGGTTAGTGGGAACCAACTTCTATGTGGCCTGACATGCCCATTGTAATCGTTGTGGAGGTGTTATCCTATATCCCATGTTGTTAGATGATGTGAAAAATGGTCATCGATTCGTACAATAAATTACATCTTGTGTGATATAACTTTCTTTATTGTCATGCTTCGTGATCATGCTTCGTGGATTATTTTTTTATTTCATTGTGGTCATTCTTTATTATCTTGTGGTCCCTAATGAGTATTTTTTTAGTCATCCCTACAAAGTGTTCTCTAGGAAATGTTTTCTCTAGTGTAAAAGACCTCCTCCTTCATGGAGGACATGGTGGACCAGGACCTGATAGTGTACAGTGATAACAGGTAGATGAGACAAACCTCTATGGCTTCCAGTAGCTACTATGTACTTACCCATCAAGTGGGTTTTTTGGAGATGACTATTCAGAGTTTGTTTTTTTACTGTCATATTTTACAGTTAGTCATTTTTGGGTATGTGATATTTCCCATCCGACTTTGATTTTTAATTTTAATTAGTGGTTGTCTCGTAACATGATTGTTTACTTTTCCATCTTTGGGATCTGGTTGTGTGTGCGTGCGTACAGGTACTCAGGAAAAATCATCATATTTATAGGTTGAATCCTTTGGTACTAGTCACTAACCCTTGGCATTCAGGGGCAGGTTTGGGGTATGTCACAACATGGACACCACATGAAATTTTATTATAGATTTTATTTATTTAGGTATAAAATAATTCATAATAATCATTTGGTTCAAAAGATGAATTTGTACTAGGAATTTTATAAGGGATGAACTTATGTTTTTGATGTAACATAATTTCCTCATGTTCATAGACTAGATAGATATTTATTATTTAAATAAGATATGTTATCCGTTTAAATTTTTTACATAATAATTATTGTCCAATTAACCTATCACGAGTTTCTTTTTTTGATAGTTAAATTTCACCATACCATGTTCTATATCACATTCAATGTACCCGTGGTAGTTATTATTTTTTCCATGTCCATGTTTTTCTAAATGGAATCCTAGTTTTTATTATCTCGTGCAACCTTGATAATTCATTTACACTTATTTCAATAGAAATATTAACAATTTGTTTTTTCCAAAGTAGTATTCCAATAAAGGTAGTATTAAAATATGATGCCCTAGGTTTCAATCCAAATGTAAAATTGGTAGGTAAAAATTTCTCAAGGTTTGGGGGACTTAACATCATGTTTTTTAAAAATAAAACTCTATCATTGATATTATATAAGATAAGCGACATTGAAATTAAACAAGAACCTAAATTTTATTATTGATACATGATCTTTATAACCTAGGTATTAAATTGGTGTGAAAAAATTAGAATAAATAATTTTTGAATAAAATATGAAGGTCCATCTTTATATAAATGTGTGGGTAAATTATTATAAAATAATAATATAATAAAGTAATTATAATCTTAAGAAATATGTTTTCTTCAAAAATGGTCTTTTATTCTCTCAATGAAAGAATATTACAATTAATTTTTGTATGTTTTAGAAAATATATTTAAAAATGTTAATTTAATTTTTTTCTTTCATCTTGTAAATATTTTATTACTATTTATTAAATTTTAAAAATAATATTTTCTTGTGAATATTGAGAATATTGGTTTTTTTAAAAATATTTAATTTACATGGTAAAATTATTTTTTTGATAAGTATTAAAATTTTACTAGTTTCTTTTAAATAAAAATATTCAATTTTTTACGGTATTTTATAATTAAATTTAGTTTAAAAATATTTATTATTTTGAAACCGCATTTTTCCTAAAAAAACTATTTTCTTTACATTTTTTCATTTTAATTTTTAAATAAATTCATAGAATCAAATGTTTTTATTTTCTCATAAATAGATTACATATTTTCAATTATAATATACAATCTTAACAAGAATGTCCTTTCTATTTTGGTACAATATAAATTGTAAACTATATAAATTTTTTAGCCATGGTTAAGGGTATATAAAGTAATTAAAGGTGAAGAATAATATGATTAGGATTACTAAATAACCAGAAATATTGTAAAAAAATTTTTAAATGAGAATTTCTCAACCAAAATTATCCATGTGTTGAATTTTTGATCCTTTGGAGCAACATGTTTGACATTACGTACCAGGTAGTATTTTATTTTAATAAAATACAAACTAGTAAGACTTTGGTGTTTAATATGATTAACATTTTTAATATGTGTTTATCGAGAGAATATGTTATAAAATAAATAGTAATTTTAAATATAATGTATTAATATAAATCATGGTAGATTTGTTGACTTATTATATATTATATATACCTTAAATTCCTACAAAATGATGACATAATAATAATTATATGAATGTAAAAATGTAATAAATGATATTAACAACATCTAAATAAATATACAAATACATATTCAAGGAGATAAAATAATTCTCTATATAACTATAAGATATTTATGATATATTAAAATTGTTTTTAAAACTTGTGTATTTGAATTGATGTTATTAGAAGTCATTGTTGTGAATATAATGGGAATTAAAAATAATTATATTTTATTGGATTATTATTTTATTGATTTATTTTTAAAGCATAAAATCTATAAAAATATTGTTTGAATATTTTGTAAATGTTAATTTAATTTTTATTTATGGTCTAAATAGAACCATATATATAAAAATTACAACCTTTTAATATTAATTTTTTTATCATTGTCAAAATTAAAATAGGATAACTAAGCATTAATAAAAATGATAATGTTTAAAATAATACTAAAACATGTATAAAACATAATTAATGATGATAATGAATCCTAAAATAAACTTTTATTCAAATTTATGTCCTTTTGGTTGGGTTTTTTTATAATTAATTTATTTTAATTCAATATTTAGAGAAATTATAAATGCTCCCCTACCTCAATTATAAAGTGAACCCATTTTCCCTTTTCATCACACATAAAAACCCTTCTTTTCATCCAATAACTTCCCAAAAACTATATAAGAAACCCTCCATAAACTCTATATGAATTATTTGAGGTATAAAACTATCCTTAGTGGTATTAAGGTAATAAAGAAAAAAAGTTTTTCTGAAGAAGAGGTATCGTTTTTTACCAAGTTTTGTTGAATTGTTTACCATTCCATATCCCTTGATACTTATTGAATCATTTTCAAATAATAAATATGTTTTCCAGTATATAAATAGATTTTATTAAGTTTTTTTCATGGCTGATTTCCATCTCCACTTCAATCAAATAGAAAAACAATTTATCATTCCCGTGTACGGCGTACCACTGCCCCACGAACTGATATAATTCATTTTCCATAATTTTATCTCAAGATAGGTTTTAATGATGTAAATTGAATATTTATGTGAAATTAATGAAATATTAATAATTATTAAAAGTTAATTAATCATTAAAATTATTTCTCTTCCATTACAGAAAAATGATTATGTCGTCCACACGTACGTGTGAATTATCACATCCACAAAGCATTGTGATACATTTTTCATCCCCAAATCACATGGATAATATATTTAAAAATTCATAAATTATTAATATGATATTTATCATAATATGATAATTCATTAAGGGTAAAATTATTCATACCTTCTTTCCATAATGACCATTGAAAAATTAAAACGTTACTCATGTCCACGTATGACATACAATCTCCATGATTGTAACGTTGATAATTTTTTCCCAACCATATTGAAATGATGGATTTAAAATTATAATTAATGTATAATAATTATAATAATTTAATGAATAATATTCTAGATATTATGGAATAATTACCACTTTGATGATAGTAAAAAAAAATTAATGTCATTTTTGACTGAAGTTCTGAATATCGTCAAAATATCTAATGTGAGCTGAAATAATTATGTATTGTAATATATTTTTAATAAATAAAATTAAAGTAACATAAAAAAGAAAATAGTTATCAACAAAATTAATAATTAACCTATGATTGTTATTATAGTTGATAAAGAACATATGTGGTGAATCTGAATAAAGGAAATAGACTCTATAACAGAACACCTAAACTAAAATGTTATTGTGATTTATTTTATATATATTTTTATTTTATTTAGATATTTTTATAATTTGTTTATATTAGTAAAAATATACGAACAATGATTTTTTAAAATTATAAAATTTTAATTTCATTCAATTTTTTTTCCAAATGAATTTATTTTAAACTTTTATGTAAGGTGCATCTTTTTTTTAAAAAAATATACAATTTTAAAATTTATAAATAGGAATGTTAATTTTTTAACAACTATGGAAGGATCATATTTACATGATTTAATTATTACATAATGTTTCTCTGTAGCAGTAGCAGGTAATGTAGAAGAGGTAGATACTGTATGAGTAGTGTACTAGAACTATTAACAAAATGGGACTTGGTCCAAGTATTTGGGCATGCGGGACATGTAATGGGATAAATTCCAACTGGGCCTTAGTGCTATTTAATGGATCTCCCTCTACCTAGTTAAAAAATGACTCTTCTTTTTTTTAATAATAAAATGAGGCTTCAGTCGCAACATTTTTAAAAAATATGAGTGGGTGATCTCTTTTTAGCTCTCTAATTCATTTCGTAAGGAGAAAAATTTAACTGAATAAGATTATCCTAAGATATTATTTGATATATTGATATGGTTATTCCAATTATAACTATGATATTTATTCCCTGTGAAACCACTAGAGCTACCAACTATGTAATTGTGATATGAAAATTATTCCACAATATATCTTTATGATTTATGAATTCATGATATGTATTTTATACGAAACATATGATATATTAAGGTAATCAAAGAGATTATGTCTTATGGGTGAATGTTATTAATTTTTGATATGATTTATTGATTTTTTTGTTTTTATATTACCTTTATGTTCTGTTGTAAAATTATTTATAGAAAAAATTGTTTATAAAAGTTGATATATTGGCAAAGAATATATTTATTTTTAGCCTATTGTTTATTTTTGAAAAAATAAATATTTTATAATTATTTAAAAATTAATTATTTATTTATTTTTATACCCATTTATGAGCTCCTTTTCCACATCCCGCATTTTTAAAAAGTCTCTGTTATGATTTTGACCAATAATATGTATATAGAGGAGATTGAGAACAAATATCTAAAAAAATTATATTATTTATTTTAAATAGGTATCTGTTGGTGGAAAAATGGATACTAAGTATAAGTGACAACATATAATGTCGAGGTTTACTATGTTAGGGGTTTTCCTAGTTCTTTAAAATTCTAAACCTACATGATCGTTGTGAAATGGATGTTATTTTTATTTAACAAATAACTACAATATTTATATTTTAAGTCTGTGTCCTTATATACATGGAATACATCATTTTGAAATCCAGTTTAAGGTTCAATGTGTATTATATATAAGAATATGTTTGAAATAATTATAGACAAAGTTATCACATGTTGGAAGTTTTGGTACAAATGGTAAATAATATGAAACATTTTCAAGGAAAAATAAAATCCAAATATCATTTATATATTATATACTAATTTAGAGAATACATAGAAACAAAAAATAAATCCTTTAATTAAAATAAATGTATTGGATATAGGGGACCTACCTCAAACCATGTCCCCCTTGATGACAACCACTTCTCTGATACACAAATATAAATCTTTACATTTATATAAACACACCTAGCCCTAATAAATATATTGACACATCCTTGATTGAATATATTAATGTTTTAATTTATGTATAATATATTTTATTCATAAATATATATATATATATATATATATATATAATCCACCATCAATGAGTCATACGTCATCTTCATCCAAAAATGTCATACAAAATAACATCAAACTAAATGTTGTAATCCCTAGGAACAATGAAGTAACCGAAAAATCCAAAAATAGGTATGGGTTATCACTAGGATGCATAGAACACAATGGGTGGAATAGAAATGAAATGAAATATGAAGATATGGTGGATGAATATATATGGGGATTCTAAGCGTAGATGATCACACCACAAAATAGTGAAAGAATATCCAAAAAATAGTGGTAGAAAGTTAAAGAGATACATGTGTATTTGAATCCCTCATTATCATGGTATGGAACAACATGAGAGGGGATGGTAAGTATACCACTTTTATATTATGGTTTTAAATTATTATTATTTCTGATTCTCATTTAGTTTTTTACCCTTGTGAAAGCGAAACATTTGGAAACATGGTCTACAAAACTACGTTCCAAACATGAATAACCTCATTCCGTGATGTAGGGAGGGACACAATGTTTATGGGTCATGGTTCATGCCTATGTGTGTAGTAGCGCGTCCATAACCTGAACAATTTCATGGAATTCAATGTTTGTGGTGGATAGTGTATAGATTTATGTAATCAAGGAGAACTTATGATCCACCCCTTATCTTGACGAACCCCTCCCCATTTCCATTGTAAAACACCTTGAAATGTTATAAAAATATGGAAAATAATTTATATATTATAATATATAATAATTGTGTCGGGGTGTTACATTTTGTTTTACCATTAACACAACATTTACCTAGAAAGTCTCAAATATTTGATTAACATAGACATGAAGAAAAGACATAACACCTACCAAAGAAAAACCTTAATCAATTGAATAATAAAAATAAAAAATGTGTCTTCATTTAAGAAAGAGTTTTCTTAAATTACAATGAATATGATGAGACCATCCCCATGGAACTAACCTCACATCCAAAAAAATATCTAATATGAACAACTGAATGGAACAACGAAATGAAATAATTAGAGTAGATGACTCACATATCCAAAAATAATTTCATGAAAGGTACACCGTAACCCCTATCATAGAACTATACAATGAAATTTTTCATTATTTTTTGAGAATGACAATAAGAATCCATCACTTGACCCACTATCTAGTAAAAAAAATAATGATGTGGGTCGGGTAGGGAATAAATAATAAATTATAATAGAAAATATAATTACAAACTCTAAAAAAGAAGACATATATACGTGAATACATGGATAACCACAAGAATAATTCATGGCAGTCAGCCAAACATTTTTGGACTATGGGGAAATTTTAATTTCATAAGATAAAACAAAATAAAAAATCTAGAGGAAACCTCTAACAATAGGATGACCTTATTAATTCCAAATGTCACACCCAAAAATCTTTAGAGGATACATCAATAAAACCTGTAGTGGGAATCCCCACCAATATGAAACTAAATAAAAAAATGATTTCACTGTGAGGGATTAATAATGGAATGGTATCTAACATAAAAAATTAAACAACCATGGAAATTGAAACCATCCACAAATCTAGATCATGATCCATAATTCACCAATATAGTGAATCTCCAAATAGCTGCCACTCGAAACCTAAATCCTCCAAGGGATGTTATCCACTCAAAATTTACATTTCACATCGAATAAACATAAAAATACAAGTATAATGAGGCCAATAAGATATCTCAACCTATGTATTAAAAAAAATGCAAAAGTGATAAATTAAATAGTTTACAGTCTTTTGATGGATAAAAAAGTATGTTGTACAACCCCTAAACTAGGGAACTCTTATAATGTGTGAAAATAATTACATTTAGGTATAGGGAAGGATCCCTATTATATTGATGCATATGATACCTCATAGTAAAAAGATGATAATTTTCAACACAACATTTTTTAGGATGAAAAAATTATAGAACCTATATTGTTGTCCCAAATAGCTACACCGACAACAAGAATCTAGTGATCTATGGTAAGAACTATTGTAGTTTCTAAAAAAACCCCAATGGATTAAAATTTGTGTGAGCTATAGAAATTAAAAGGTAGAATATGATGAAATTTTATTGTCTAGTTCTTATCACAACTAGGAGAAAAAATGTTCATTTTCTCTATGAGAGTCTAAACTAACAACTATTATATATTCCCATTAGAGAAAAATATAAAATTGAAATTCATTTGACTCTATATTCACAATAGAAACATTCCTAGATGTGATAAATCAACCCATATGCTTTTTATAGAGGATCTATAATAAAATAAGAACATTGAACTTATTTGTCGAATCTATTTCTAATTAAAAGGAAATTGATTCCTTAAATTAGTCAATATACATATTCACCATATAATGTCCTTATGGAACATAAAAGAACTATGAAACTTTATTTACTTTCACCTCCTTATGAACAATATATTTGATGAAAGTAGTCAGGAATACTTCCCAAATAACCCTATCTTACAATATGAATTTAGAGACCATCGTCCATTTGACCAAGAATGGTCTTTAAAATATGCCAAAAACATCATGAATCCTCATGAAGTATTAATTTTTCAAAGGAATACAAAAAAAATAAAATTAGTTGATACATTACACCAATTTTATCCAACCTATATCAATATAGTTAACATGAAGAAATTGTACATAACCTAAATCTACCACTCTACTAGAAGTATGGGTTGGGCCATCAATTGGAAGATACTCCTTAAATAAATTCATGGTCCATCAGGGAAATATACTCTAAAAAACATAAAAACAATAGACCAAAAAAATATTAACTTGTACTGTACAAAAAACTCAACCAATATAAGATTTCCACAAAAAAACCAATTCAGAGACCAATAACCACATAATTGAACCAAATTCCCAATATTGGAAATATATAATTTCCACTTTCACCTACATCTAGAACCAATTTTTCGATTAAAAATTAAATCTATTTTTCGCATTCCCAAACTATTTCTACCACTAAAGACCATTTCCAACTCCATTTCCCATCTCATGTCAACATGACTAGAATGATTCCAAAACATCTAATTTCAATCTATAACACCACATCCATTTTACTTCTGAAACAAAAAATATATCTAGAAAATAATCCAATTTAATAGTTTCAATTGTATAAAAATAATTATTCCATAGAAAAAATATATTCCTTAAAAATACACTATATCTAACAAAAACCATTCTAGAACATGAATTCCAGAAAACCAATCATATGGGGAGAGAGTGGTCACACATGTCCTAGACACTTGGTTTATAATACCATAGGCCAAGCACAAACAACCCATTGGAATCATTTAATTCTTTCACCTAGTTCCCATATGGTCACTACACTATGAGACATCACAATGTGATAGTATTTAAATTTAAATACATTACCTCAGGATGCATAAACCCAAAACAAAAAAACAGACAGCGAATATAAAACCAAAACAAAAAAATAATGTCTCAAAGCACAACTACCATGGCAACAGATGTATTATCATGAGTGGTGGTGATTAGGCACCAACCAAACACCTATGTCTTGATCCTATGAAATATTAAATTTGGAATTTATAAAACCAAAAATGAAAAAGGGATACTATTGGACATTTTTATTACAATAAAACCTAGGTAAACCCTAAAATTGTAACCTGAGTATTTCATAACAAGTAATAAGTGGCGTTCTTGATCCTCCTAGGCTATAAACTAGTGTCAAACTGAAAAATTTAATCAATTTGGAATGATAGTGGCCATAATTGATTGTCAATTAAATGAATTAAAATAGATTAATAATATAAACACTAGTAGAAGAAAGAAATAATAAACCTCATTGTGACCTTATGGGTCACCTCCAAAAATTGCATCACAATCAGTCCATGAGGAAAATAAAGATGCATATAAATTGAACCAGAAAAATAAATGAAAAATAATATAGTTATGAGAATTAAACGTTCTCATAAGAAAACCAAAGAATATAAACACCCAATGATTTATTTATAATGAGAGGTATGTATCCTGTATGTTTTAGAATGATTTTTATAGAATTTTGGCTTCCTACTCTTTAAAAAGAAACATTTAAAAGCTATATTTTAAGGAAAATATGTTCATTTAAATTTTGAAAAAATGATATAAAACATGAATTATATTTCACATTAGTTATCATAAAAGACTATTAATTCTAGAATAGGTATCTCAAGATTTATCATAATTGTAGAAATGTAAATATTCATTTTATTCTTTTAATAAGGAATATTGAACTAAGAAAATGTTCATTTTAAAATAGTTCCATTGTAAACAGGAGTTAAAGGGAGAAATAATTGTGGAAAATTACTATGTAGCTAGGTTAGTGGGGACCATGGATCCTCTGAAACATAGTGATCAACCATGGGTGTAATGCTTCATTCTTCTACTCGATTCAATCAATCCACACCATTATATTTTAATTATTTTTTTATCATTATATTTTTTTGGTAAGGTTTTATATTCATTGCATACACGTCATATTCAACCTACCTAGATACCCAGAACAGTCGTGTTTCATTCCCAAAGGTAGATTGTTTTTTTCAATCAAGAATATACATGCATATTAAATTATATACAGAAAAAAACATCATCCTTTTGGATTTTGATATCCATCATTATGTACACACTCTTCCATGTCATGAAACTATGAAACAATACAATACCCAAGGATTACATCATGTTTCCCACATTTATCACAGAAAAAAAAATCCCATTTCTAGGGTAATTTCATTAGAGGTTACATAATTGAAAAAAAATCAATATGAAAATAGGGCATCATAATTTTAAAATGGAACAATTTTTTTAGAAATGCATTTTATCCCAAAAATTATTGTTCAAAAACCACACTCCACATATATATTATTTGGGTAGAATAATTTTTTGAAACCAAAAAAATCCTTTTAAATTTAAATTTTATATGGAAGAATAATTTGGAAAACCAATTGAGCATAAAATGTGGTGTACATTTACAGACATGTTTGAAAACATGATTAACCAAGGGAATAGTTGATGGAATTATATATATAATATAGTAAAAATAAAATACATTTATGAAAAAACATTTCCATAAAAAATATAATAATTATATAATAATTAACCACCCATTACAAACAAAAAAGAATTTAAGGAATTCAACTAAAATTCATACCCACAGAGATGCTACCTCTAAACATCACATCTTTAATGATGACCACTTCACACTTACCCACATATTCACCATTACATATATATTTTCTTTCCTATCCTAAATCATTATAATAAAACATCCAAGAATTAATTTTTAAAATGGGAACTAAAATATATTACTATATACGAATACACACACACACACAGAGAGATATATATATATATATATATATATATATCAGAATTTTTCAATAGATTGATGTAATCTCCATTGACAAAAACTGTACGAACATGCCTCCAATCGACCCTCATGAACCCTAGGAACTGAAGAAAAAACAAAAACATTAAATTAGGTTAGGGTTTATACTTGGTCATGTACACTAGAAGGGGGGACCAAGAAATATAAAAGTTGATGGAGTAGGAGGGGATGCGATGATAAACTTAGAAGAATGTATTACAAAACTGGGATAGAATCATCCCAAAATATAGGAAGAAATGGGAGGGGAGTCATTAATTTTTTTGAGCTAGATTTGGAGGGGTTAAGTGAAATATGAGTATAGATGGGACATATAATGAGGTTTAGATTGTTTGTAAAATTGAAATTTTTTCATTATTTTTATTTTTCATAATCCTTGATAGGCTACAAGGTTTGGCCTCAAAATATTCCAGACCAGGAAGCAACCATACAGAGCCTCTGTCCAAGAGGGATGAGTGGTTTTCTAATTTCTAGGGCCCATCACATAGTCGTGCCGCTAGCCATGCAACATTGAGAGGAACAAGGTCAAGTGCCCCATAGTTTGTATAGGATAAATCAGGATTTCATTAAAATGTGAACCAACTATGCACCACTCCCATTTCGACGTATAAAAATCTATTTCCCTTTGAAAATCCCAAATAATATATATAATAAAAACAAGTCCATTAATGAATTACATAGGGGATATGTTTCTATTAGGATTTTGACATTAACCATGGTATCTAGTTTTTACCGTAGTTATCTATCATTTTTAACAAAATAAAAAATAGATATTAGTATATAGTTCTTACCTAAAGATTATAAATTTAAGGTCCATGCATTTTTATTACCCTTTTATAAGTGATAAAATATATTGTTAAAATAATTATTGTATAATATATATTTTTAAATATATACACAAATTATAAAATGATAAATAAAGGTCTATACTCTAAATACAACATTTCTAAAATTATAAATTCCTAAAATAAATACATTTTTTGTGTTATAAAATGCTTTAATAAATTTCATGTTTATAATTGAATATTAATAATGTGATAATTGTCATTTTATTTGAAAAAAAATATATTTTTATTATTCACATAAAAATAAATAAAATTAAAAATTATCCAAAATAATATTTGTATAAAATTAATATTAAAAATAATTAGGAAAGTAATTTTTTCTAATACACATCCTAAAATATATAAATTTGACATAATTACAGTTAATCAATTATTTTTTTTCTTTTTAATTATGTCAAATATATATATTTTAGGATGTGTATTAGAAAAAATTTCATTCACAATTTTTTTCATGTAAATATTATACAAATATTATTTTTGATAATTTATAAATGTATTTTTTATTTGAATAATCAAATATATTTTTTTCAAACCACATGACATTTATTACATTATTAATATTCAATTATGTACATGAAATTAATTATATCATTTTATAACCTGAAATATATATTTATTTTGGGAATTAATAATTTTAGAAATGTTGTATTTAGAGTATAGACCTTTATTAATCATTTTATAATTTTTGGTTTAGCTAATTATGTGGATATATAATAATTCTTTAGAGGCAGATAAAATGTTTTTGTCTTTTCGGGTTTTCGTTTAGCTAGCATGGATCTTTGAGAAATTTCTACATGCATAAGATTATCTCATATAATGATTTTCACTAACCAGAATTTTTCATGTTAGTCTTTTGATTGTTCTAGTGAAAAACATGGTGACTCTCCTTCCCATTCAAGATTAGTTATATGGGATTTATAAGGAAGACTCTAACATTTGGATTTCAATTAATTATAATCTATTTATTATACTAAAGTGTGGTATCATTTATTTATAACATCTAATCATGCAACAATACAATAGTTGAAATTTTTTATTTTAAGTTATCATGATTTTTAATGTTTTTTCCATGTTAAACATTCAACGTAAGTAATAATTATTTTGAAACAATATATTTTCAAATATCTAGTCAATACATCCCCTACCTTGAATCAATTTTATCATCGAAATTTTATCTATTAATTACTAATGAGTTATCTAGGGTTTTCAATATGATAACTCCATATTTAATTTTGTAATAATTTATTCATCTCAAATATTCACTTATTATTAGAATAATCCAAATATTTTGATTCTTCATAGCCATTTAGGTAATGTACTTCTCATGGTTTGTGTTAATTTATGTTTTATTATTTTTCAAATTGCATATAGATAAAAATGATAGAGATAAGTTATCATAAATTAGTTTTTGATATGAATTTGTATTCACTATATATAAATAAATAAATTATGGACACCTACGTATAGTCCCCCATGGTTCGGAAACATGGAGGATCAAGTGGTAATTTATGTGTAATTAATGAATAAGAAAAAGAAGAATACTCCCTCCTCATAAGGCCCATTGAGATCCATATATAGACTCCTACTGACCCATTATTGAATATCCATTTAATCCAAACATGTATTTTCTCCCACCATCTTACCCCCTAGGTAACCACCGTCATCATATAACCACCCATCAACTCACCCAATTGTTATAGAAGTCCTTTCGCTACCCACTATGTCAAGCCCTCTAATATAATTATTCGTGGTGGATGTAAGCCTTTCCATGTAATATTCAGGTGGAACTTCAAGTTCCAAAAAAGGTTTATCTAATAGAAAAACTATATCCCAATCAATTTTAATTGGTCCTTGTTATCAGGGGTATTAAACACAAATACCGAACATCTACCAAAAAAAATTCCACTAGGAGGATTTATTTTCCACCTAACCACTATATATTGTTTCACTTTTTGCAATGGAGGCTTGTTGTGTTATATATTCATAGTTATTATTGTTCTTTGAAACTCTTATGAAACATATATCCCAAGACATTACAAAAGTGCATTGAAGGATGATTATGAAGGTTATTAATTATTATTGTCTGAAATTTTTGTTACATTAAAATCACTATGTATCAATTCATAGGGTTTTTTTTCTATTCCCGATAATTTTTAATTTTGAGTATATTATAGGAAATCTAACCACAAAAAGTGAAAGTAGAGTCTATGTTTATGTGGTTAATCTATCACAATTAATACATAAAATATATTTTAAGGAATCATACTAATATTTTTATTATTTAAATAATTTTTTTAAATAAAACCTTAATTAAAGTAGATATTTTATTTGATAAGAAAAAATTAAAATGTAATGCATAGAAAATATTCATCGAAATGTAGTATCTGAAAAATGAATATCTAATATTCAAAATTATGAATATTTGGATTTATTAATAACAATACATCTCATCGATAGTCATTTAATAGGATCCCATACATACTTTGATTGTTGTGTATTTTCATACCTTTTATCCTTATTACCCTTGGGATTATGAAACAATGTTGGTTAATGTCTATGTTTACCTGATATAAGACATTCAACAATTAGTATTACTTCTATATGAATGTTTTACACTCCCATCATTCCAATATAAATATTTCTTTTCTTATTATTATTTGATAATTTCTGATCGTCTCTTCCATAAGTAAATCATTATCTAGTCCCCCAAACAATATTCCCTTGGTTCCTCTTTTAACATTTTTCGTATAATGGAAATTTAACATTTTTTCATTCATTATATTTGTCACTAGATCATTCATGAGCTTCCATATCGCTATTCTTTTTTGTTTTTGGGATTCGTAATTTGTTCACATTGATAATAATACTCTGTGATAGATGATTTACCATAATCATAAGGTTTCTCATTCTAGATCTCATTCTGATGGAATGTTAATTGATAGAATCTCATAGTTTTCCCACAAACCCATGTATCTTCTAAATACATCCATTATTAAATGAAAAAGTAGTTATATTCAATGATAAATACCATAAAGGAGTAATCGGAATATAATTTCATGAGAAATTAAACCCCCAAATATCCTATTATTAGACTATATTTCATTTAAACCTAAACGAGTCATGATTTTCTATATGCTTCTTCATGTAGGGATCTATCATAAATCATATACTAATTTATTAATAGAATAAATTCGTCACAATATTAATACATATAATGTAGTCTACCAATTAATATCTGTTGAGAGTGTCAAAATAAGTATTTCTTATGCCTCTTTCTTGTACACTAGGTAACAATTATGTTTATTCCCAACACCCAATTTTATAGTTATTATCCCTAGGTACATCTATGAGAAATATTGTTTCCATTTTTTGTGTCTAGATATATATTTTTTACTTGGAATTACATATACTCAAAACATAACCAACATTTCATGATATCATCCAATACATGGAATCATATAAAGGGTTTCCAGTATGGTTCTCTGATTATAATCCCTAAACTAAATTAATTTATCCTCAAAAATAATTACACCCTGATTTGACAACAAATAAATAAAACGAAGCATGAAATTAGATTATTTTATAAAATTTACTTTAGATAAAAATTACATCTCACAAATAATAACATAGTCTCATGAATGAAAGGATAATTGTCATAGAAACTTTCTATATAAGATACTTATTTTATAACCACTTTAAATATTTCTATATAAATGAGCCACAATAATCGCCATATAGATACCTCATTTTTTATTCATATTTTTACCATAGAATAACAGATACATAAGAATGTGGTGAGATCAGATTCTATGTAACGTTTAACATATTAGATAAAAAACTAATATCATAACTATACATATGATTATAATAAGGATATAATCAATATATATATATATATATATGAAAAATCATACACCTAAAATCAAAGATAAAAAATCAAGGAATATGGAATTGAATGCAACATATATTGAATCAAAAGAGTGTAGAAACATAAGTTAATAAACATGATCCCTAAGATATTGACACATTTATGTTATTAAGTATAAAATTGTAATTTTTCAATTTTTTTTAAATAATATTTTATTGAGAATTAATTTCATGAACCACACCATCAGTTCACATGCTTACACCCAACTAAAACATACTGAACAATACATGTATCATGGGAGATAAATATTATAATAATATATTTGAGGGGAATATAAAAACCCACATGTCATCATTCATTCTTATAATTTCTAGTTGAAAAAATAAATTATCATATTAAAATGATCCCATGGAAATAAAATGGGTTATGTAAAAAATTATAAATGAAAGTAAAAATGTTTTATAGTGAAAAACATCAATGTATAGAAAATTTGTTTTGTTCTAATAATCATATAGTTATTTAGAAAAAATATTTGGTTTCATATAATTTTTTAATGGATTAACATATGAAAATCATTCATAATTCTATTGATAAATAAAACATGTTAAACCCATGATAAATAAATGTGTATTCAATGACATTCACTAACCTTATATATAATGAAAATCCGACCAATAAATTATAAAAAATAGTATTTACATTATGTAAATAAATTGTATGTGGGTAAGATAATAACATAACCAATCAATAAACTAATGGTATCCAGGTGAACACTATTCAATCAATGTAACCAAAATTATTTTATTCTAAAAAAATAAAATGAATGAAAATTTTTGGTTTTCAACCAAGAAGAATTATGAAAGACATGGAAATTAATGGTCCGTTTAAAAAATAAAATGTTATTACACATTCTAACCAAATTAATTTCGATTCTAAAATTTAAAAAATATCATTTATCATGGGTATGCAGTATGAAAAGGAAATGATCGAGATGAATGATAAATTTTAAGAATTTTATAAATGTAACTATAGAAATATTAAATATACCTTATATTTTGAAATAATTTTAAGATAAATATTTTATAAATATTAAAGAATAATAAATTCTTTTTGAACCCATTAAATCATGGAGAAATAGTATCATTTAAATTGACATAGGTGGCTAAATTAGATGTACACATTTAAATGTTAAAAAAGATAATATTATCACATTTTAATAAAGATAAACCCAATAGAAAATATTAAAAATTTATTTAATTTTATTATAAATTTATATAAAAATATTCCTTTCCAAAATTACTAAAAAATATATATGCATCCATAAAAAACTCAAATAAACATAGCTTTGGAGAAACATAGGTTCGTAAAAAAGAAGAAGGGACACAGTCAATTTCACTACAAGAAAGACTCGGTAAAAAATAGAAGTAAATAGGAAACGAAATATAAATGGAAAATATAAAACACCCAAAAAATATATAAGAAATTTTTATATGATTTATAATGAATAAAAATTCCATTAATGAATTATCTTTCAAATAAAATATATTTATAATATTATGAGATATAAAACCTTCATATTTTAGGTACATATTCATGAAAACTACTTTCCTGTTTGGTATCAATTGAATAAAAATACATTAAATGAATATAAATTATATGAATATTGAAATCTAATGAATATGGTAAAATATTTCCGTTGTGAAGTATTCCTATTTTAATAACTATACAGTGAAGCATCATAAAAAATCTCAAGAAATTAAATTTGACACAATGAACCCCTTACCATTATCCACACTTAGTAAAATGCACTACAACTTTATGTTGACAAAATAAGTATCCATATATAATATATTATAAACATCTTCATACTTAAAATATTTTTTATTCACATGTAAAATCATTTTCCACATCAATGTTACGTAGTTTTTCCTTTTTTCCAAAAACAGTTGTTTTTTTACTATTTCTAGTAGTCTCATAAGACCAATGTTAGTATTAATTAAAAATCCAATGTTTGTCATTACAACTACATTAATGTTATTATCATGGATGGATTAAAATTATTTATGACGTTTTAATTTCTGTTCTTCCATACATTAGTTTTTATCACAAATGAATAAATTACCAACGAACAATTTTAGTGGGTTTTAACCTATTAAGGGAGTATCCATAATTATTGACCTATATATATATATATATCCATTATAGAACCCAAAAAATATTTATTTCAATATTTAGTAAATATTTTAAAAGTAATTATTTTTTCATTATCATTTAGGATTTTATATCATATCAATGTTCTAGAAGGTTGTCAAACAGACACAAATATGAATATACCAAGATTATTGACAATTATGAGGTGATTTAGTAGAAATATCATTATTCTATGTGTAGAATGATTTCATTTAGGGTCAATTATTGTGATATAACATAATTATAAATGGTATATAATAATAATAATTAATTTTAATGAAATTATTATAATATTTGATTTTTTTAATATGATTGTTTAAAATTATTGAATTATCTATAATTTTTTATTGACCATATAATTAATATTTTATCCAATTAATCATAAAAACCCATGATTATATTATTTTTAAAAAATAATTATTCATTTAAACAATCATAATTAACATATATGAAATGTTGTGGTGAAAATAAAAATTGAAATCAATTTTCCAAGGAGGCAGTAGTCCACATGAACTCGTAGTTAACAATTTCAATTTACATAAAAACATGATAAATTATTAATATTTTTTATCTATTAAGAATATAAAATAGTTAAAAATATCAATCATATTTATAAAATAAAAAATTATGTGGAGTTGCCTATGGTGGTTAAGGAAAATGAAACATGACATTTTGTTAAGGTGGTAGTCTGCACAAAAAAATATATTGTTTTTTATTTTCCTAGAGGAATATAAAATAGTCTTTAGAGCATTTTAAAACATTATAATATTAGAAATAATTATAAGGATATTTATTTTATAAAATTTATAGGTTAATGAAAAATTTTAAAACTAATAAACTAACATAATAAAAATGATATAAAAAAGAAGTATTTAGAAATATTTACCTAAATACTTGGATATCTACTTTTTAAATGGGTCTAAATCATTGAAGGATGGTACAATAAGATGACTAAAAATGAATTAAGGTGTCTATGAGGGTGGAGGATTATTTTGGGAATACTGTTTTCAACAAATATATGATTTTCTTGTGATAATAATTAAGAAAAGGATGACCCCTTTTATAAAAAATATGTGGCCTCTTTTTTGAATATTTTAATGTTTTTAATAATAAAAATTCACTCTCCAAGAAAATGGATCTAAAGTGGTAAATGATATTAGAGGATAATACATATAGTGAATCCACACAGTAACTACACAATTATAACACACTTTAATAGGTGTATCTCTTTTACAACTAAGATACTCATTTTTACCATTTTATTTTCACTATGGTAACTAATATTTGTCTACATAATGTATCATTTATGAACAGAAATAAAATTATACTTTTTATATATTTTCTGGCTAAGCATTAAAAATTTTAAATTAATTAATTCATTATATTTTTAATAGTGTTGAAAATTTATTTAAAAATAGTATTTGTATAATATTATAAATATAATTTTTTGAAAAATATATTTTCAATATAATAATAAAATATATGGGTTAATAAGATAAAAAAATTTAAAATTTTAATATACCAGAAAAATAAAATTTTTTGTTAAATAAATGTATAATGAATTTCCAATTCATATAAATATACAATTATTATCTTAAAATTATTTTTATTTGTAAATAAATTAGATACAATATTCTCAAAAATATATATGTATTTATAAAAATTTTAAAAAATTATCTTATGATAATACTTCTATGATGAATCAAAAAATGATGATAATTTTTTTTCAAATTTTCATCCTAAAATTTATAATTATTTTAATTTAAAATATATAATATATAGTAAAAAATTATATTTATAAGAAAATAATATTTAATAAGGTAGCTATTTTTTAATATAAATTTATCATCAATGTAGTATTAACTTAGAGAATAAATATTTTTTGTTATCATTAAAATAAAACAAGAATATAAACTTGAAGTAAAACACCAGTTTAAAAAATATAAATTATTAACGAATAATATGAATTAAGAACAAATAACACTTAAAAAAATCTTAAAATTCATAACAAATCTTTAATAAATAATATTTTATTACATAATTATATAATCATCATCTTTACCTATATAAACATATTTTTCCTCGACATAAATTATGGGTATCAGATATTCTTTTTATGTAGTTTTTTATTGTGGTTCATCTAGAACTGATCGTATGGAAATGTCAACATGCATCAACATCCCTTGTTTATAGTTTTTCAAAATACATAATTTCTTGACTATATATTGGGCTTGCTCATAGTTTTAATCTAATTAACCTACATCCCTTTAAAGCTCAGATAATATGGAACCATAAGGAAGACTTCTACTTCTAATTACCGTTTCTTCCAATATTCTCTATTGATTTTGTAGTATAGATACTCTAATTTAAGCTAGATAATATAATGGAGATACTATAATTATTAATTGTTTCAAAATATCACATATTTATTTTAATTTTATTTGGAATGTGAAATAGTCTATTAACATTAGAATTTTTGAGAATAATATATAGTAAAATATCTTATTGTAGTACTAAAACCTATTTTACTTTTACCCCTTAATAAAATATTTACTTTTTTTGTTAATGGATATATGATTATCTTTATTTCCATTGGTTAGTAATCATATAAAAAATAAAACAACAACAATTGGAAACAATGAGGCTTTTAATGAGTTTCACATCACTTCATACGGTTGAATCCCTACTCCATTATAGTTATTATCCATCATTCAAGAGATCCTTATTAATATCAAAAGAATCACAAGCAATGCCCTGACATTGATCCTTTAAACATGGATCCTATCCGGTAAATAAATATATATGTATTAATATCATTTTTTATAATAAAAAATTCTTGTAAATATATTGAAGAAGGATTACATTAAATGGATCTAGTCCCTGATGTAGTATGTGTATTATCTTCTTCATCTCTCTCTGTTTTCATATGGGATGCATCAATGTTCATAAAACATATATACTAGGATGTTTTATTCTATCTCTATTAAAACATCATCTATGAATGTGATACAGAATTGAATATTCAAACTATCCATTCTTCATTATTCTAATTAAAATTATTGTTTCCTGTTGGATGTACAGATATAATTATTCTTACTATTCTTTAGTGTATAATAATTTGTACTAATTTAGAATTCATTATTTATTTAAGTTTGATAATTTAAAAGACACATAGTTTTATTTATTATATCCCTCTTCTTCATTAAATGAAATTTATATTCCAATTTAGTCATTATTATGAAACTCTCTATACCTCCTATGAATTCAAGAATATCAATAGTTTTTATCATCCATGAGTCTCTTTTAAAATTTAAATCTTATTGAATAGGAATATATACATGATAGATACAAATAGAATAATATTTTAACATATTTGAACACCCTGAATAAGAAGATTTATATTCTTTTTATCTTCAGGTGAAATTATCATTCTAATTATTCATGAAACCCCTAATGAAGAGTGAAATTGTTTACCTCTTGCGATATTCAAGTATTATCGGATTCTTCACATTATTAAATAATGTATTTTTAGTCCAATTTATATTTCTACCCCATCATGGTTATGTGGGTCATGTAGAATGTGGTTTAGAACACTCTTTTTTATAGCCCTACATGATACATTGTTTTCCCTTATTTTATAGTGCAGAGATCCCATATCAGAACTACTATATTCACTCTTAGATTTTCTAAAATTTTATATCTTAGTTTGGGTCATGATTGTGAAATTGATTATTATGTATGATCCATTAAGAGCATTACAAATTCATCATATGAAATTAATTTTCCGATCCAAAATATAAAATCTAGAAACTCAAAAAATTCACCCATTATGTAAATAAATTCCTTTTTGTGAATTTTAATTTTCATAAAATGATTAAATCTCACAGGATATAGCTACTTCACAATATTTGGTTACATCATACCATACACTTACGTGAATTTAAATATGTTATTAAATATTATATATTTGAATGTGTATCTATAAATTATTGAAATCATCTACATTTATCATTCATCAACATCCTATGCTCAAATACAAGATTCCCAATTTTTCTACCTTGGAAATTTGGATAAAATGATGAATTTTTCCACTTTAAAAAAGAAAAATGAATCCTTTAAATAAACAGTAGGAATTAGGGTTGTAGATCATTTGTTTATGTAGTTATCGGGTTTTTATGTACCAGGGGTTGATTATGTGATAGTTTGACTATGTGGAATTTTAAGTTATGTGGATCTTGAAATCATAAATGTATCAAAATTCATCTAAATAAAACAAAAACATAGAGAGTTTCATTCAAATTATTTAAACTCATCTTTATCTTTTTATCATGCCTTTATAAAAACTCCAAAATAACCTTTTACAAGATTTTCATTGTACTATCTTATCCATAGAAATGTCGTATCATATAAAAAAATTATCCAATAATATTTAGTTCAGGTTTATAGAATGTTCATCTTGGTTGATTATTGATGGAACATTTATAACATCACTTTATATTCTCAGAATATAAAACATTCCCAAAATTTTCTCCACATTAAAGATAGTAACTTCACTAGCATCACATTACATGGACTTTATGATAATCATGAAAATAATCACACATTATGGTTGCTACCGAGATGACATCTAATAAGTTTTTCCAAGACTTCACCAGCTAATTCCTATTCCATAAATTTATTTTAAAAATTACAATACAAGAGAATAAAAAACATTATTAATTATTCCTTAACCATACAGAAATGTGAAAAACCAAAAATTATGACATAAAATTAAAAAATATCTCTTCCATGCGAATATATATCAAGAAACATCTATCAGTAGTATTTAATTAATATTGCTATTTTATCAGCTTCAACATATTCAATATATATACTTCAATAAATATAATCAAACATTATATATATATATATACAATGGATGTAAATACAATAAATTTTCCATTGTAAAATGAATATGAAAAAATAATACATCTATATTAATATTATATAAAATTTTTAATATAAAAATGGATTGAAACTATACTTCCATGCTTCATGGTATTCTATTTTCTACTAGCATTGGAACTCCATGTTACTTATCATTATGCTTGGGATCAAAAAACATAATATACTATTTCATCAAATATTCTATATTAGTATAATTCATATCTCATTATTAAATTATATTAAATAAATATAAAACCCAAATTTGTTTCATTAGTCTACCCCTATTAATTTTTTCAACACAAATCCCAGATAATGACATTTATATTATTGTAACCATTTTGTCTCCCCCATTCACATATTATTACTTAATTCCATTTTCTTCTATCTTTCCATAATTGAAAAGTATTAAAATTAATATGATAGTGGGTATTAAAATTATTTCTTTAATAATTGTTCCATCAATCAGTACACATTAACTCTACATGATTCAAGCTCGGTGTAGACAAAAAGATATCTTGATTTAGAAATCAGGGATATCCAAAAACAATATAATTTGATACCATATTTTACAAATTTCAATTCTCTTCCTTTTGGTTTTTCGAAAGTATTAAAAGAAAGAATTATTATTAAGATCAATTAATGAAAATAATACCAAACATTTTAAATATTATTTTTTGTAACATTACTAAAAGTAGACTAAAATAATTCACGTGAGACTAGTTTGTTTTATTTATTACACCCTAGGATCACATAAGGTTTCGTCAGCATAATATCACAGATTAAAACAATTTCTCCCAATGAATTTAAAAAACAATTCGGTGAGAAACAAAAATTAAAGAATATGAATCCATACATTTTTAATGATTAATTTTCAGTATATTTATAGAAATATTATTTATGAAATAATTTAATGATATTGGAAGACTCTCATGAAACTCCTCCTTAAGGGATGAATTATACCATATCATCAACAATGGTGTCTCATTATCAGGAATGATTAATTATTATAATTTTTAATATTAAACCATGATAGAATCATTAATTATTTCTTCATTAATATATATTTAATTATTTATATACTATTTTATATATCATTTTAATTATACATGACATATATTTTCATTTTATAAAATATTTTTTTTGGTATGTTCTTAAAACATTCACCTTCATGATAGTATATCTTCTCCCCCTAATATATGTCCAGCTTTTATCATAAAAAATGTAGTTTTACCAATTATATAAAGAAATTTTTAAGAGAAGAACTATTATAATAATCCTTTTATCCATGCTATAAAATTTCTAATAATGGGGTCTTTAGAAGCACTAATAAATGCCCCCACTATCAATTCTTACAAAAAGAGCTGATAAAGGAACCCTTTATCAACTCTTCTATTCATGAAATGATAATGAGGTAAATTAATTTCTTAGGAGTTATAAAAAAATATTCTGTGATTCTCATCCTATTTTTACATATTTCGGCCCACTCTCACACAACCCACCTATAACATGACCCCTACCCATTTTAATGCTAAAAATGAAGCCTTTTTAGCACTTTTCTAAAGTAATTCCTTTTCTTGACACCGAAAAAATTCCTGGATT
Source organism: Viscum album (assembly GCA_963277665.1). Taxonomy (NCBI): domain Eukaryota; kingdom Viridiplantae; phylum Streptophyta; class Magnoliopsida; order Santalales; family Viscaceae; genus Viscum; species Viscum album. The sequence goes on along the minus strand of OY728147.1, from coordinate 1,023,349,526 downwards.
CGATCCCCATACCACGCTCTTGAAATTGAAATTCAATTAACACTAACACAATATGTTATATTTTCAATTTTATGTCTTTCTATTTTTTTATAGGTACTTACACATATATATTTGTTTCATTAGATATTTATACAAATATTTTCAAATTCATTTATAAAATTTTTATTTGTATGAATATATATACTTATTTTTTTAAAAAAATATTATGTATTAATATTCATGTACATATATTAGGGTATAATGTTAAATATATATCCTTTTATTATGACCCAAACATATATATCTATTCAAAATATAAATTTTTTATAAGTATATATATTTTCATTTATTTTTATAATGTAATAAAGTTTTAGATATCATTTTGAATAAATTTTTAGAATATGATATGTAAACAAGTTTAAATATATATGTATGAAATTGATTTATTATTTTTAAATATAATAAGATATGAATATATATAAATTTAAATAAAATTAAACTAGTAAATATGATAATATTTTAAAACAATAATATAAATAGGAATGCACTTTGTAGGAATAAATCGATTTTACACTAAAAAGGATACATAGATTCACATTAATGTAGCTAAAGTACTATCAAATACAAAAAAATTATGGTATCCCAACTAAACACACCATTTTAGAGGAATTATGGTCTATTTTTACCTTATCAAAATGAGTGATATTTTTCCTCCTAGACAACACGATGTAGATATTTTCAGATTATCCAATTTTCTATATGGTAGTGATCAAATAGACCATCAAATAAAATGTTATGATCATTTGATGTTGATGCATGGTTATTTAACATATTCTATATTTTTCATTAGTTTATTACTTTTTTTCAACCAATTTTTGTTAAATCAATATTACTAGATAATAATTAGCATATTATTAATCTTTATTATTATTTATTTTAAATTTTACCCATTTTTTAGTAAATTTTTTGTCTGTTAATTGTACGTAACTATTTATCCTTATAATAATCATATTTAAAAATATATATTATATTTATATCAATATAATTTAATTTATACTTTAATATATTTTTTTAATGACATTTTTTTAATACATACCATTTATCAATATTAGAAAAACAAGTGTTGATATTGAGGGACATTTATCAGTGCTAGAAAGAAACACTTATAAAGGGGGCCTTTATGAGTTATTTGTTATCTCTGATAATTATACCCATTTATTATAGAATTTCTCTTTGTTATGGAATTTCTTACACTTAATCATTAGTAAAAAACTCAGTGATAAATGCCACCTCTATTAGTAGTTTTTATTAGGACTTATAAAGCCCCCCAATTATCTGTATTTTTTATAGAACTGTTAATTTTTTCCTTTATTATGGATTTCTATTTCCACTAATAAATTATGATTTTTTTAGTACTTTTAGCTTTGGATGATAAAGGCTATCATGGGATAAACAAAAATCTAAAATATTCTATCTTGATTTTCTTTATATTATCATTTTAAAAATCATTACATAATTGTGTCTTCATCATATCTAGAAAAGTTATGCCATCTTATATTATTTTATTAGTTATCATTTTTAGAACAAATATCACATTAAATTCATATTATAGTTATTCTAGAAATATAACATCAATAATTTTGGAATATCATGGAAACACATTCCTAATAAATGTGAGTACCTTTACTGAGTATATCCTATTACCTAGATTATACTATTAATGTTTTCCCAATGTCCTGATGGGCATTTAATTCTCACATAATAAAATTTCAGCACTGATTTTACTTTAGTCAGTATGTGTTCCTTCTTCTCTCCTTGTGTGAGATATTTCTACTAATATTATTCATCAATATCATGTATCACCTAGTTTAAATATTTTTCTTATCAAGGATACCTCTTCATATGGAATTGACGTCACACAGTTTGTGGAATTGTATATACCCTTTTTGAACCGTTCAGCTATCCCCTTATGAAATTTTTTATTATATTAATTTTAAATCCCTTCATAAAATTTTATTTATTTTTCATGAAAAATAATTTTAATCCCACTATATTTCACATTTTATGAGGCTTTATATTGCCTTAATTTTACAAAAGAGTTTTTCTTGATTCCCTGGAAACCATTAATAACATTCTTTTCTATTTTAGATTTTTATTTGAATTTTCAGGGTTTCTCCTCAATAAATTAGTCCTTTATCTTTCCCCTTTTATTTTTCAATTTTTATGGCAACTAATCTTCCACTCAAATCACAAATTTATGGAATAATTAATAATTAAAATTTAGTTTCAAATTTTCCAAAAAAAACAATTTACACAATCATTTGAAGCATTTATATTTTTTTCATGTTTAGTACTACAATATTTTAATTCTTCTTATTAACAAATGATAAATCACTCATATCTTTTATAGACTTCATTGGAATGATCTTTTTATGATATTTTTTATAATTATTTTCCATGAAGGGATTGAATCATTATTTAAATTCTATGGTATCCTCTCTATATTTTACATGGATTCATGTTGGAATAATATATACTTACAATACTCTTTTATATGAAAAATTCCCTTCTAAATACCACATATATTTACAATAATTAAAAATATAATTTTTATGTATATTTTTTTTATCATATAGTTTTTGAACCTTCTTCGGATTTCTCTAAAAAACAATAGGATCGCGTTTTCATTAACATGAGGATATATTATAATATAAATCCACACAAACATTCTGTAATCAATTACAATGACAATAATAAACTACAAACCATTTATTATATTTCAAAATTTCAGTTTATCATTATTTTTCAAAATGAATTTCTTTCACCTTTATTTTAAAATTGTTATTATTTTATTGAGATTCACCCAGATAATCAACAATAAAAAATCTTCTCATATAATTCCATGACCAAATTAAATACATACAATCACTTTTTTCATCCATATTTAAATTGATTTTGAATTGATTTGTACATGTTATGAAAAGAATCATTTTTAAATATATTATTTTTGAAATTAGATGATACCTTTTCCTTTGAGGAAACTATAGGATAATCAAAACAATTTCCTGAGATTTATTTTCCACCAGATTGTGATTATATAATATAAGACTTCCCAATTGTAGTTTGGGTGGATGTAACATTCCTTTCAAATAGTTTTGAATATCTATATTGAACTGATTAAAAATAAATTAATTTAATTTCAATCACAAAGATTTTCAGTTTAATGAATCTTATATCATCCTACAAGGAAATTAGTTTTATTTTTCATTTTTAATCGTTCATCCCACTACTCATGCACGTTTTCATATTATTTTAGAAATAGATCCTGAAATTTAATTCTCTGGGATTTAATCTATAATTTATAATATTTGATAGTAGTTGTTTCTTAAAATATTTGGGTTATATCTTCATGTTATTTATTGGTTTCTTGAATCCCAGTAATTATATTGACCTATTAATTTTCAATACAGAATAATCTCACATCAATATCAAAATTAATTTAATTTTATGCTCATTTTAGTTTAGAGTGATTAATCATTATTTTTATCCTTTAATTAATACTTTTTTCACCTATTATTTATCATCAATATAGTTATTGATCTCCACCTAAATAATTCTAAAAATTCCACATATATAATAAGAAGTATATTTGGGGAAATTATATTAGATATATTTAATATATCCAGTTGATCAGTCTTGTTAACACTCATGATTTTTGACCATTCACAAAAATACAAGGTATGTATGTATGAAACTTATGTTATGTTAGTTTGGTGTGCATTATTCATGTTATGATGAAAAAATATGTTAGACTATGCTATTTTCTAATACATTGGTTGTGGATTCTCCAACATGATCATCATATATTATGTTATATTTTTTTCATGGGTTGACTAATCATTCTATACATTTACATAATAGGTATATCCTCAAATTTTATTTTAGGGGAGACTCAACAATAGATGCACTAAAGTTACTTCCAAAAAATAGTGGAGAGTCTATCTTCTGTGATTATATATTTGATATCCCTATTTATTTTATTTTCTTCTTCTTATTTTTTAACTTCATATACACATCATCCATGAATTATTTGATAGGTTTCTTATAGGTATATATAAATTTTCACTTCCAACAGGCTTCTAAAAGAATATTTCATTCCTCTAATTAAATCATCAATTATGAGAACCAAATATAGCTAGATCCTTATACTAATAAAAAATGTCATATCACATTTTGATATTCTTTCAGAATGGAGATTAGTGTAGTCTGACTCATAATAAAATATAAATTTTAACACATAATCACCTCATCAGTTATTAATTTAATGGATCTCTCTGTATCTTTCAATCTGGTATTCATTAAATAGATATTTTATAAGACATTAAAATAAGGGAGAACTGTGAATTATTAATGAAATTCACCTCCTTTTGGATAAATATTTTCATAGTGCATCATGGTTATTATACCACATCAATGAATTATTTATTATTATTTAAAAAATCCTAAGCTAGGGTATGAGAATAAACCTATAATCTTAGAACTGACTAGCTACAACACAAGAGACCTATTGTTATCAATTTCGATAAAATAATTATCTTGTTAATTAAATTAATATAACATGTGATGTATAAATACCCACTATGATTATATATATGATTTTCCTTATCTCTTATAGGAGTCATGTGGTCTATGTCAATGTTCCATAAACATCTACCACATGATATGGAAGTATGTTTGTCTTATAACTTCATATTGATATGTGACCAGTAATAATATGTGTATACTCATCCTTTTTTATGATTCTATAGTGAATAAAGTCTATGTGATAGATCCCTCAGTATTCTACATATTTATCTTACTCAAGAGGAAATAAATGATTTACCATTATTACTACATGCATTTTCATTGAAATGGGAAATTTTTACCATAAAAAACTATGATTATTAGTTGTTTTTGGTTCATTAATCCTATAGTATATCAATAGGCATGTTTTGTCAAGAACCTATAGATGAATGTCACTTCTTCCCTTTTAAACTTCACTGAATTTTATATATACATATAAATAACAGTTTTTTTAGTATAAGCTCTTTATAATATAAAAAATCCATCAAATCCACACCTAAAATTCATTAGATATCTATATCAATGAATATTATAAATTTTCAATGAATTTAATTCTAAAGAATCTACCTGATTTCTTCTTGTGATATTAAAATTATATAAGATTCATTAAAATTTCAAATCTATTTTTTTTGAAATTTCTGTGTATGCAAGGTGATGTACATCTGTAGCATGTGACATAGAACTCTACTTCATTTTAGTCAGAAGTTCTATTTTGTTGTCCTATATTAATCATTGTGGATATCTCATATCCACATTACATTAATTTCTTATGGAATGTTTATCTAATTATTTCACATCTAGAGTAGAAATCATGAATAAGACCATGATACCTAATCCATGAAAAAAATCTCACTTGAATCATCAGAACTTTTTTTCACTTCTAATTTAAAATCTAAAAATTCATAAAATCTAACCGTATATGTTGGAAAAGTCCCCTTATGTGGATATAAATTTTAATATATTGATTTATCTATGTATCATATGGCTATATCACAATATTCATTTACATCATCCCAAAATCCATTTTATGGTTTGATAAATTATTAAATTGGATATGTTGGTATGAGTTCCTATGAATTTTTGTAATCAATTACTTGTATAATTTTCCTAAAACCTGTATTCTTTTATTCTAGATTCATATTTAGGGGACATCTGGGTGCATTAATGTCTTTTTATACAAGGGAATTTTTATGTTATTCATTTGAATGCATGAAATAAATTTTTTAAGAAAAAAATGTGGTTATGTGGTTATAATTATTTATCATGTAAAAGAGAAACATTAAATGATATTTTGAATACATGGAAATTTTTTTCATGTGGATCCTTAAATCGAATGTGTAGAAGTATTCATCTATTTGAAACATAATCATATTCAGATTCCCATTATATCATTTCATCTTCCCTCTATAGTTGAAACAATCATTCATAGACACCTAAAGTACATTAGATGGTTTATCTATTTCTTTATGTTAACCTAAAAATAGTAATCCCTTATGAACTTCATATAAAAAATCATCAATACCATTTCAAATTATGTTTCGCAAGGGCTTATATGGATAGAACGTTCAATGCCTCAACTAGATTTATTACAAGATATAAAACATTCCATCTTATTAAATCACTTGATCGATTTATTTCAAAAGGAAATAAATATCTTTAACATAACGAAAAACACATCAATTATCACACTTAAAAGATTTATTCTCATCATCAATCAAACCAGTTCTTCATATATAATAGTAGGTCATTTAATTTACATCACATGATTAGATCCTTAAAAATATAATGGAATCGCCATCTTCATCATCATTTATTCTTGAAATAAATATACGAGTGAAATAATGAGAAGTAGAAAATTTATAATCAAAATGACTTTTTCTAAGAAAATGGGATTTCAAGAAACATTCATTGATAGTATCTAATTCAATTTATTATCTCATTTACATCGATATATTCAACATATGGAATTAAAAATGAATCAACATCATTTTTACGAAAAAATGGATGTAAATAGAATAATTCATTCATCATCATATGAATATGAAAAAAAAAACGTATACAACCAAACATGCCATGTTATTTCCCATACAACTAGGTATATAAAATACATTTACATGATTCAAGATATCCCATTAGAATATATTATGAAAAGCCAATGTCACCTCTGAACATGCTTTGATTCATCACTTTTTCTTATCATTGTTATCCTCTAAAAGCTGTTAACATACATAATATTTTTTACTTTATTTATAGAAAATAAATCCTAAATAAAAAGTAGATTCACCAAATATGTTATACCTTCACATTTTTTTGGATATATATTCAATATTAATTCATATAGTATTTTATAAACACTTATCATTATTTATAAAGATTTATTGACATGTAATCATATAATGAGTATTTATGATCACCCATTTCATATGTTTATAGATTTATATATGTAACAAAGAAAAATATTATGTGTGATATTATAATTATATAATTTTATAAAGAGAAATGATGTGTTAAATAATTTATTATGTTCCATTTTTTCTATGAAAAAATGTAAAAATAATATGTATCTGTCTTATTCACTAAGGAAAGTGGAATATTTGGTATTGGGTATGTGAGTATATGTTTTTTTATGAAATAAAGTACCCACTAGATATGTGTGAACATATTTGTGTTGTGTGTAAGCTATTTCCATTTTTACTCCCTTGAAAAATCAATATTGATCCTTTATCCATCTAGAGGAGAAATGTAAATAAAATTTGTCACCCCAACACAAAGGGTCCAAGTAATAATCATTTCCATTAATTAATGTTAAATATTATGATATTCGACCAAGATAGAAATACAAAACAAATAATTATTTTTTCCATCATAATAGGCCAACGGGAAAAGAACCTCACAACCTTGGATTTTCTACCCATGTCTAGGCCATTAATCAACACAATTATTAAAAAATAATCTTTTATCAACATATTACATTAATGGTATATCATAATATTGGTGCATAACAATAGATCAATTAATATTATCATATTTGAAGGTAAATTTATCTATAATAACTGGAGAAAAATTAATCATCTATAATAAATGAAAATGAATCCATGTATACAAGAAAATTAATAATTAAAATGTAGAAAAAAAAAACGATTCTTTAATAAAGATAAATAATAACTCAAGGTTTCTCATCAGCCTTCTATATATGTCTATATAAATTATACAATATAGAAAATAAATTATATTGTTAAAAGGAACAATATTATTGAAGCCAATCGAATTAACGAAGACTATGATGGACCATAAATAAACTTGTTTATTACAACTGGTTTTGAACCATAAAAAAATTATTTTTCCCTTCCTGAAAAAACTCCAATTTTTATGCATCTATATGAACAAATTTATTAGAATAAAAATTTTATTATAAAATTTTTCAAAATAATATTGATATTAACTAATGATTTTTTGAAGTAAATCACCTACAAAACACTAATAAAGATAACTTAATTCAACTATTAAACATCTATATCCATTTTTTGGCAATGAATAATGAGGAATGAAAATAGAAACTATAAAACAGATATAATCAATAATTCATTCCATTAAAAACCCAAAATGACAAGAACTGTCAACAAAAATCAATATAATTGTGTAATTTTTATTTCACATACCAATTATTATTATATATAAATAGTAAACATAATGTACATTTCCAAATTTCTTGAACATGAACATAAATTTGAATTAAAAATAACAATTATTTTAATTTAAATTTAAATTATTTACTAGTTAATCAATTATATAATTTAAAATAAATTATTACATGTTTTATGTTAAAAATAAATGAAATTAATGATAATAATGTAAAATATTTCTATAAACACAGTAAAAAGACATGAGTTCATGGATCTTTTATATTGATTAAACATATTGAAAATAATGATCTCTTATAAAATAGATAAAAATTAATGATGTTAAATTTTAGCTATTGAAGGGAATTATATTACGGGATGGTATAATTAGTAACATAATTATACATGTATAATAGAAAATATATACTCTTCTATACTCATATAAGAAGAAAAATATTCATTGAACAATAAAATTTTTCCATTAATATAAACACCATGTTTACTATTCGGGACTATATTCTGGGTGAAAATAATATATATTTCTCAAACTGTAAAATATCCAATAGTACCACAAATTTTGACAAATAGAAAACTAAGAAATAAATTTTATTAATATATAACATAATAATGATATTTATATAAATTTTTCATAGTTTATAAAAATATACTAAAATGGATTTTATAAAATTATTACTATATACATATTAAATTATGTATCCATAAAATTATATTCAATATGTTATCAAAATCTCTTATTTTGAACAATGTAACATGATTTTAATTGATGTGGAGACTTATTTGGTTGAGTCTTCAATATATAATTATATTCAATTGAAACCATTATTATAATGATTTATACATATATTATATATGATGCTAGCTATATACATTCCCTTGGTATATCACATTCAATTTCAAACATTAAAATATATATATATATACTAAAAACATTTAATTTTTAAATTATAAAAATAATTCACTAAAACTCAATTAAATAAATATTTTTAAGATAAAAAATATATTATTGAATTTTTAAGAGAATAAATGTATAATGAAATTCTTCTAACACCAAATTATGATGTTATTTACATTTTTTTCTTGTTATCTTTTTTAATATAGGATTATGTTGAGGTTGTTTTTGTGATTCATATAGGGTTTTTAGTGGGATTAGAGAGTCATAAAAAGTTACATGGTTGGTGAATGGTTATGTTAGATTCTGTGACATACCGAAGAAGCAATATGGGTAGAAAAATGGCACTGAAAAATCATCTTGGTTTGGGTAAAATATTTGACAAACCGAGAATCCCTAATTTTATTTTTTGGATGGGTTCATGTTTATGACACAAAATTTTATTAAACAATGCATCCGAAACATGAACTCTTAAATATTTAGGGGCAATAGTTTTTTTATAGTTGGAACATGATTTAACAAATCATTTAGAAAAATCATGCATGAATTTAAATCGATTTCAATAGTAGATATATAACCATAGCTTCCACAAAACGCTCATTTTTTCCAATACTTATGGATCATAAACTTGTAAATTTTCTTTGATTTTTGAGTTTCTCATTATTATATATATCTATCTATTTGATACAAAATAGTGAATAGTATTATAATAGATGGAAATACTTTTATCTATCTATTACCTCTTTTTATTTTTCCCATTTTTCAGAAAACATAGTCCGATTATTTCATTCACGAATATCTTATTTATTGATTATTTTCATTATTCTTTTATCATGAACCATATTGTATGATACCCGATTAAAGAGGGAATGGTGTAAATTCATCCCGATGAGACAGGTTTATTTAGGTTGATTTACCTATATCCACTTTATTAATAAATTTATATTCTATTATTTTAAAAGTGCTATGATTGTGATTCATTATGAAAAGTAATTTTGATAAATTTTGTGAAATATTATATTAGTAAAAACTGTATTGAAGTTGTTTGGTGGGAAATTTTGAAAACGTTTTTGATAAAATCCAATTTTGGTAATTTTTTTTAAAAAAATAATTTTTTTGTTGTGTTAACCATGGATTTAATATGTACTTGGTGTGAGGTTTTTTATTCACTCAGTGTGTTGATGAAATCTATATTTGGTAAAAATGGTTTGAAATATATGTTTCATTGAATTGGAATGAGTTGGAATGCATTCATGGTGTTCATTGATGGGGTATTTATGGTTTTAACTTGGTTTTCAATATAGAATTTATGGTGTATTAAATTTACAACCAAGCCATGGATTTGATCAGGGAGATAGCTTTCTTATGATTATATTAGACAATTCATATGATATATTAAATGAATTTTGATTTTTTATTAAAAGTATCATGGATGAAAGGGTTGGTGAATCTCCTTGGATACTGTGTTTATGCATGGGTAAGTGATTATTGATGTGGGCATCATTATGAATAAATTGGGTAAAATATAAATTTTATTTTTTTGAGTAAGTTATATAGGATTTTTAATTTGGAATTATTATCAATATTATTCTCTAATATCATTTTAATAAAATGTTATTTTACCTCTTTATGTTTATGTGTCATGTATGGGAAGGCATTTAGTGTTTACCTTCATGGTTTATAGACTTACCCAACATTATATGAAACATTTTTGCATGGAGTTGTTTTTTTCAATGATATGGGTAAAGGGAATACATATTAAATTTTTAGTAAGGTATATCGATTCTATTTTTTGTGATAGATTATAGATATTAAAGGAAAAAGTAATACAGATAGTAGATGTTTTCTAGGTTGGAAGTATAATATTTATTCATTGTATTTTCATTTAATAGTTTTTAAAGATATTTTTCATTGTAAAATCACTGATTATAATTTTGAAATACATTGTAAATGGAATACATTTTACAATTGATTATATATATATATTTTCATATTGTGTTCTTCAACTGCATTTAAAATATCATGAAAGGGAATATCATCCACAAATGAAATTCAAACACCCTATGAATTTCTTAGCAACAATTGGTGTCTACATAACACACTTAACATCAATGCTGTTGTAATCTTATAAAATTTTATGAGATTGGGTTAAAATGTTATAAATATTATAAATATTGTAAAAATTGTAATTTTAGACGGTTTGAATACATATAATATTTTTTAGGGCATGAACTAAATGTTATGAAAAGGCATAGCTAACCTATTGACATTGAACATTAAGTCTCCAAGGTGGTCCTGGTAAACAAAGTGATGTTAATAGAACCTAATAGTTGGTTTTACTCATATATATGAGTTTAACTAATGATATTTTAGTATCATAAATTACAAAATCAATTTTCCATGATTGTTCCATCATCAATATATTATTTTATTGGTTTTTATTTAGAAAATGTTAATAATATAGTTATGTATTATATAATTATTTTCCTTAATGGTGGATAAAATTGGGAGTTATAAGAAATTTAAACCATAACATGTTGAAATTTATTCTATATATGTACCTTATTGATTAAATTTATCAATGATCAATGAATATGATTATTTTGTGCTAAAATTTCTTACAATAAAATTAAACTGCTGTAGAATAAAAACATTAACTAGAAATGATACTTATTGGATGTAATTTATTAAATGATAATTGATGTCATTTTTACTCTAGGGGAATGTAAATAATTTCTTTATGATTACAAAAATAAATAATCACAAGTTAATTTTTCCACTGTCATAATGACTAGTAACATGTAAATAGCTCATAAGACATTCAATCATGATAGAGTGAATTATTCAAAATGAAATAATTTAATATTTTTATTGCATTACCTACAATAGTTTAAATATTATCATTTAAAGGTCTGGTGAATGTTGACTATAATTAGTCCAAAAAAAATTCAAATTTTTTATTTATTTGTATATATTGTAAAATAGGATATACTAAATGCAGTACATGATGTTGTTATTCAATTCTATTAATATAATAATTTTCTATGTCAATACAATGGAATTTATAGAAATAGTAAATTGTTAAATTTAAATATCACAGCCTTTACTAATATTTAAAGAGTTTGGGGACTCATATGATTATTACATCACAATCCATTAAATGTTTATTAAATATATTAAATGTTAAATGTGTTTTATTAGATTGTTAATTAATTGATCGGTCATGAATGGTAAAAAAATTTATCCATGAAATAATTTTATTTATATCATTTTTAACAACAATATTAATGAATATTACATGTCATATAGGGTTGTGTTATTCATAATTATGAATTTCATTGTGTGATTTCGTTATCTAGTACATGATTTTTTGTAGACTAAATTATTATTCCTGAGATTATGATGAAATTAGAAATGATTCCATAAATATGGATTTATGTTTTCATTCTATTGAAGTGTTTCTTGTTGGAAGTTACATGATTTATTAATTAAGAAACAATATTGATGATGATATATTGATATTAATGAATTATGTGGAATTAATTATTTTATTCAATGACATATATATTTTAAAATTTTATTATAAAATTTATTTTCTATGATGTTTCAAGATGTGATTTCAAGAATTTAGCATCAATGGATATTTTAATTTAGTCTCTATATGTAGGAATATTAGAAAAGATCCATAGATAGAAATTCACATAGTCCTTATGGAGTATATAAATTCATTTTATTTTAAAATATTGTTTGACATTTTGAATCAAGGTAATGGAAAATGAGAAATACTTTTTGGAATTTACTAATGTTAGTTATTTTTTATTTGTAAATATATTGTAAAATTTTTTAAATTAAAATTGATATTATTGTTGTGTATGATATTATTGTATTGATTTAATTTCTTTTTTTATGATATTAATGATACATTCACGGCTAAATAGAGATTCTAGGTCAATAATATGTCTCACGCAATGAGAATCATATCACATCTCAATAAAATGGATAATGTGGGGGTTAAAATTTTCATCATGAACAATTACAATCAATATAATTGTATTTTTTATACTTCGTGATGTTATAAACGAATTTGTCAATATAATTATAGTGAATAATTTCTCTTTTCCTAAAAACATGGATGGTCATAATGATATATTTAATTAATATATATGATATTTATGATATTATAAAGACTCTAGAGAGTTTAATTGTATTCTAAATATATTTTTACACTATTTAAAAGTATAGATATCATTAATGACTATGTACGAACAACAATATCCACAATGTAAATTTATTATTTTTTTATCATTATATTATTTTATTCATTAAAAATATAAATATATTGAATAGATCTGATAATTCTAAAATTATTAATCTTATTGAGATGATTTTTCCTTGACCATGGTACATGAATCCGAACCATCGAATGGAAACATGTTTGGAAAGAAAATATGTTTTCCCATGAATGTTCATTTAAATGATGAAGTTATTATTAAATTATAAATATAAATTATAAAGTATTCATACATAGTATTTTATATATGAATATTTTTTATGAGTTTATTTATAATAATTCTATATTTATTATACAAGAGGTTTTAATGTTTATCAGACAAGATGCGACTTTCAGTAAGGTTTGATGTTATAGTCTCGTATTTATCAATATTTATATAAAATTAGCATTGAGGGAAATTATAAGATCATTATACATTAAAAAATTCATATAATTTATTTATTCTACAAATTTCTGTGTGTTAGGACTAGTTAACTATATATGGTACAAAAAAATTAAAAAAATGTGTATTTATGAAAATCTATCCTTATTTCCTCTATGGACGATGAACTTTTTCTCCAATGTCCATATAATTTAAAAATGTTTTAAATAATGTTATTTTTAATAGTGAAATAATAATTAAAACTAATATCTAACCCTATTTTACATTCATATAAATATTTATTTTTTATTATTATTATCTTTGGGTTCATTATATTACATTTTATAAAAGACTGAAAAAATAATTATTTTAATGTTTCCCACATAGACTTTTTTCACATAATATTGAATATTTTTTAATTCTATTATTCATTTTCAGGATTACATGTTTATTGTAGAAGGTATTTTTATTCTAAATTTTCTAGAATTTTTTAATTTTTTATGATATGCAAGGAAATATATTTTTTCCCAATTTTCATAGAAATATTGAAATTCTGTTTTCAAGGTATTTTTCATCTATTTCACCACTATTTATATATTATTATAATTTTTTTGGGATGTGATATAACTTTAACAATAAATTTATATGAATATATTTTTGATAAAGACGATGATTGAGGGGTGATTCAATGAAACTCGTTTCATTCATATATGTTAATTAAGTTATGTTGAAATATTTTACGAACCAGTTTTTTTGCACATGTTTTTCTAGAATGAAATAATGAAATGCTAAGAAATAAAATTTCCTCAATGAATTATTATATCTAGGAAATTGTTAACATATTTGGTAACATATATGAATTATTTTTATTATGTGATTGGCGGGGCTGGAAATATATAGCTTCAGATTATATTGTTTAATTATTAACAAATCATGAAATAATTTGAACTGGAATTGGTATGGAACTCATTTTAGTAAGGGAATATTTCCACTATGATAATATTAGGAGTTAAAATTGAAAATTTAAATAATGGAATGTAGATTCATCCTAGTACAATATGGAATTTTTCATTATTTTCTTTGATTAGTAAAATGATTTTCTATGATTTTTGGTATCACACAAACTCATGTCTTATAATTATGATGTTTTTTTCTTTCTCATGATTGATTGTTGATTATTACACACTATAATAAGATATGTATTTTTTATGAAAACCCCCATTACCAAGAATCATGACTAAATATAATTGAAATATTTGGTTTTAATTTCATATTTAATGATCATGTTATCTTATAATTATGTTTATCAAATCTTATGATCACCCATTAAAATATTTGTAGTTTACTCTAATTTTGAATCTGAGGAAACACTACCTTATATTTTAATTTTCCCATCTTATGAAGAATGTTTTTATGTAGCATATTATTATAAAGTTCTATATCTATGACTGTCTTTTTTTGATTTATTGAATAACTTTAATGAAAAGAGAATACTATGTATATCACCTCTAAATAAATTATACCCTCAATGATCTAGGGAATGTATTTTCAATACATGCATATGATCTTTATTTAAAATAATGAAATATTTATGTATTAATTTTTTTTTAAAAATAATTAGTGGTTTCTCTAATTGATTAATTATTATACTAAGTTAGGTAACGTTCTTATAAATATTTTGGGGGTGATGTGTATTTAAATTAACTAGATGCATCTATTACCGACATAAAAATAAAAACATTTTATTTTGTTGAATAAAATATATAATTTGGGATATAGATAAAGGATAGTTATTTGAACTAATTAAAGAAATTTTTTTAATATATTTATAACAAACATTATGTTTTTCATTCGTGTGTAATGGATTAGACTGATGTTTGCAGAAGGTGAAAAGCAGAGTTTATTGAAATAGTATGGTAAATTCTTCTAGATATAGTTCCCATGTAAAATACAACTTATCCCTAGGTTTGAATGATCTTAGTTTTTTAATCCATATGTATTTTGATATATTTTCTCCATTCCAAAAGATGCTGGATTCCAATTGTATTTTTTTGTGATATCCCATTATGTTCCAAAGGCCTTTTAGTTTTTGTATAAATCACTGGGCCCCAAGTTCCTATACCATATACCTTATATTCCAAAAATTAAGGTTAACCCATGATGTTCCATTTGGTGGATAGTGACCATAAAGAGGGTATTTGGTGATAGTTTTCTAGGAAGCTAATAGAAACTAGGATAATTTTTTTAATTGTTTGTTAAATTTAATTAATAGATTAAAATTTGTTTTAAATTGGGGTCCTACCATTTTTCATAGATAATGAAATTTACCCTACTCCACCAGTACTACCAACTATAATTCACCTTCATTGGTAGTATATCCAATATTTGGTCATTGACTTTCTGTACATCTATCCCTATTGACTTCCTGATGTTATGCCACAACTCCTCTCTAAATTATTCTTGTATTTTATAACTATTTCATTATTATTCCACAGTTATAAAAAATATATATTTTTTTGGGTAAAACAACAATTAAATTATATCATTATTGATATTATATAGAAATTTCTATTCTTGAGAGTAATAGGTAGTCCTTATCTTTTTTGGATTTTTAATTTTTTTTTATTGATTTTTGTGTTATGAAGTCACAAAAACCATGTTTGATTAATAATGATATAATTTATCATATTTTATTTAAATTAATTACGATATTATATACTTAATTATGTAAAAGAGTTTATTTTATTTAAATTGTCTTAACTAAAGGGATACTAAAGGCCATATAGTTCATTTTAGATGTTAGGAGATATGGTATTATGAATCCAAGAGGGATTTCCCCATTAGAATTATTACAAAATTGATCTTGAATTGGATCCTATATACTCTTTTCGGAAATAAATGTGTCTAATTATAGTAGGATGTCATGTTGAATGAAAAATATAGAAATATTGACTTTTATTAGTTTCTTTTTTATAGTTTAACTAGTATAGGTGATTATGTTCTTTCCCATTTTGGATTAAATATATATAGGTATGTTGTATCTTAGTTTTGAAAATTTATATAGGTTTGGTGTATGATAAGTGAACATGATCAAAGGTTATGTGATATTGATATTATTAAAACCTCAATATGAATTTAAAATATTATATTATTTAAACTATTTATTATTCCTATATATTATTGTATTTATGATATTATAATTCCGGACCTAATGTGACTAAAAAGGTATGAGGTGGAACAAAGTGCCACGTATCCTTTTAAATACTTGATGCAGATATAAGATTCCCAATCATTCAAATATATCCTTTTGAAAGCGATGATATTCCCTCTATTGTGATGTATGATCATAAATAACGATGATACGTAAATTAATATTGATGAAGTCTATGGATGAGTTGACATGATCATGGGGTAGTTCTATTTGGTATGGGACACAATTCCTAAATAAATGATCATATTGGTATATATTATCATAAAAATCTCAAATTTTCAATTAATTATGACCATCAAATTTTTATGATTATTGTGTGGAGCCCCATAGAATTCAGATTAGTTAATATTCCATAAAAGGAAATAACATTAAAAACATGGTGAGCACTCTGGATTTTAATGAAAAAAATATTGAAAACCATAAAATATAAATTTCTACCATTATTTGGGAATTACAAATCATAATCCAATATTTTTATTTATTTTATATTTTCATAAATATACCACTATTTAACACATCAAAATATATTCCATTCTAGAGAGTGTTAGTTTATTTTTCTAGCGTAGCCCTAAAATTCATTAGTCACCATGTTGCATGGTAAACCACTGAAATAGACTATTTTGTAAAATGTATTTATTCATCTATAATAACATAACCGAATATCCATGCTTCATTATCTATCATGTCTATCCAATTACCCAAATAGTATTCATATATAGATATATTTTGTTATATCAATAATCCCTCATACCAGAATCATCCATTTAGCTTCCAACAGAGATCCACTGAGAACCCATGACATCTTTATTGTGATGTGATTACTAGTTTTAAGATTAAATCATCTCATTATACTGAAAAACAACCCTAAACTTCATGTCACTAATTATTCATTATTTTTATCTATTTTTATTGTCTCTTCGCCTATATTTTCAAAAATGAACCCCAAAATGAAATCTAGATTTTAATTGAGAATATCCCTAATTAAATTGTTACAAACACACCATAACCTCAATTTTGTTTCATCTATATATATTCAATATTTTTAAAACTAAATTTTCATAATGAGAATCCAATTTTAATTCATAATAAAATATATTCCAAAATTATTTATTTATGTTTCTATAATATGAATAAAAGGAAAAGTAACTCATGAAACATTTCATAGATCACTATGACTTCCTCTCTAAAAACCAGTAAACTCCTCTCCTAGAATAACATTTATGAAATTTCTCATAAAAAATTGTCAATGAAAACAATTTCCACCATTGTTATCATTGTATAAGCCCCTTTTGAAAAATAAATTTAACTACATCTACTACTTATATGAGACATATCTACATCCAGATTATGTTTAACATCCATCCTTAATAGAATGAATGAGATTTATTACTTTATCTGTTAGGTAACCATAATGTCAATTCTCTAAAATTTCATAAGAAAAATTATTTTATTTTTCCACAAAAAATGACGTGTTAAATATCTCCCTATGTTCCACGTACTGTGAACACCACTTTTGGTGATATTAGTGGAATAGTAAACACATTTTGATATTGAATGTCACTTCTCTAATACATAAATTTTTATAGAGGTATTTTGACTCCAATATGATAAATAATATTATCAAATTCAATTTTTTTAGAACCTTGGTTTTTAGAATGGGTCAAAATCCTGAACCAGTTTGAATTTCCTACTTGTTTCTGTGAAAACTAGAAAAACCTAGGATGTTTCAGAAATTTCAGGGATATACCCTATGTATTCCAAAGTACTCTCTGTGTGTATGTTAGGTGTGTATTGTCTGCGTGTCGGCCGAGTACATGCCATGTCTTATCATTATAATAATTTCCTACTACGTAGCATGTAGTTTCACTCGACATACCATGTATATTTATTCCATGTACTGGATGAATATTATCCATGTGCTGACCCATGTGGTGCGTCCAAGATGTGTGTCTATCTCTTCAGAAGTTAGAGTACATAAAAGGCTAATACCTGGTGTGTAGTTATTCATACACATTGTGTAATTAAATTTTTATTCGTTTATACGGTAGGGTGTCAAATCTAATATTAAAAAACATCATCTTCTTCCCCAATTTTAGAATAGATGAATTTTTAAATCCTGAATAACATACCTTACCCATGTTCCATCATCCGACGTTCATTCTTCAATCTGTCGGTGGCTGCAAGATCACATTCGGAAGGATAAACTTGTGAACCCTATTTTTTGTAGTTTCCTTTCCTCACACATTACAGTTTCCATCTGAGAAAAATTTCAGCAATTTGATGAAAATATAGATCTACGAAGACAGTCTTCGAATTAGATCTTGATATCGAGTTCTCATACATCTATGAGACTTATGTAGGTGGTGCATATATATTTTTTCTGTTTTTTTAGGTAATCGTGGGTTGTATATTTTATAAAAACGTCATTTATTGAGCAAGATCATTGTTTTATTTATATTTAATTGATCGTATACCATATGGGGTGTCATTGAGAATTCCCTTAACATGTTATTCTTGAGCGAGGAAGAGTTAGAGGTCGTTGCTAATTTGTATAATTTTTGGATGGGGTGTCAAATATGTTATAATTGAATTTCTTAGATTGAACTTCTATGTTTAATCTAATGATGCATGATTATGTTTACTAGATACTTTCATGATCATTGTGCTGGTATGGGATAACACATGTCTACTACAAATCAATTGTTTAAATGTTTTTCCTGTTAAAAGTGATTCTTCTATTTATATATATATATATATACTTGTGATGCTTGTTATTTCAGATGTTGGAACCCATGGGGTTGTGTGGGGTATGTCTCGAATATTCTTGAGTGATGTTAATCACAAGTTGGGCATATACTTGATTACTTGAGTGGATTGACAATATGATTGGTGGACATGGATTTTGGTTTGATGCTATGAAACGATTAGGATCGATGTGGACCGTGATACAAGAATGGTGAGGCCATCAGACTTGAACGACATGGATATATGGACACGAGGTGTCAAAGATGTTGTGGCTTGGGTTTTTTATTTAGTGATTACCACTGACATGTGAGTTGTGTCATGTACACATAGATTGACTGTATGATGAGGTGGTTTTGACCACTCATGTGGGTTGAGGCCCTGATAGTTATGGTTTGGGTCCTATTCGGTTGGAAGTGTATGACATAGGAATCCATGTTGAAGGTGAGGATCCATCATTTGGTAAAGATGAGTCTATTGGGTTATGAGATTGAGGAAAAATACCATTTTTTCCTCTTTTCATTTATATATAGACATACATCATTATTCCTCTGATTATTATTTGAGGACAGACATTGCTAATCCTCCAATTATTGTCTGTGGACAAGAATTTATTCTCCTATAGTTATTGTGCCATGGGAAGGCATGGGTTTTCAAGAAGGGATACTATTGTTTGGGCATGCCTTCAAGATGTGAGTACTTGAGAGATGAAGTTTCAGGAGGAACATGGTGTTAGGTTACATTATAGTGATTCTAAAGTTGGCCGAAATAGAGGACACTCCATGGTGACTACTGAGCACTAGTGGAGTTTATGTTCGTTTGTGCAACACACTATTTAATGCTTTCCTTATAAATTCATTCCTTCTTAAACACTTATATTTGGTATGTAACATTGGGTGGTATCCTACAGAGATTCGTCTCGCACCATGCACGGACCATTTGAGATGCATGTAGTCTATTAGGATTTATGTTCTTGAAATAGGATAACTTTTGGTGTAATATTGTATTAGTTTTTTCATGGAGATGGTATGGTCCTTGAGGTAATGCCTAGCTGGAGTTTACCTGTTTAGTTTCCATTTTTCTGTATCATCATTCTCAATTTAAAATGAAGAAATAGTTTGTTAGCCGTCAGAACAGTATATATAAATATATATTTATATTTATATTTATATATACATGTATGACCAGTTATGGATTCATGAATGGTGTTGAGTAGTTGTTGAAATCTAATGTTGGTATGCAGTCTGTTTACATTCCACTGATGTGGTTTCTGTTTTTCTTTAGTTGTTTATCTTTTATTGATTGTTATTCCACTATGTGGGTTAGGTTTGAGTCAGTTGAGTTGATTATTTCCACTACATGTTAAATACTATTACTCTTACTAGTACCATTATTGTCCTCTGAGAGTATATAGCCTTCCCACTACACATGTTACACCCTCCCTGCTAGTCGACATCCTTTGGCATTCGGGGAGGTGTTCCTAATATAGTAACACCCGACCTGTTTCACACTTTTCAGGGGGTGCTTATTAGGATCAAGACATTATAATATACTATCGATGGAGTTCTTTATTGAGATTTATTAGCAGTGTTTTACTGTATACTAATGACATTGATACTTATCTGTTCATTTCTGGTGGTTTACTATTGGGGTGAGAATTTCTATTTGTCTTTACTCATATTATTGTTTAAATGAATTCTACCTAGGTGGATTAGTTGGTTTATGATAATATTGATTGTGATATGTGGCCCTTGACCCGATGCAGTAAGGAAGAATTGGACCTTGTCTCGGTATGTCAAAGTTTTATTGTTGGGAGTTTAATAAGTTCATTTTTAGGGTATTCAAATTTCATAACTAAATGTATTCCCTATTAATTGATAATACTATGTCAATAATATCATTGTCCATTCTATGGTTTCTATTGAAGTTTTATGAGGTAAAATACTAATAGAACAGATTTTTTATTTCACTGTAATATTCAATGCTTTATATATATATATATATTGTAGAATTTCTGGTGGTAGCGAATTTGGGTCTGGATCTTGTACGAGTAGGTAGATACTATGGATGAGGTGATTTTGACCACTAGGATTGGGTGACTTAGTCATCAGTTTGAGGAAATGTTGGTTGTCATGATACACAATCCCTGATGAACTATTGATACTTGGCTCTGTTGAGGGCGGGTAAGGTGGCCATGAGTCTAGTATTCAATGGGTATGGGTTGCAATGGTGGGAGAGTAAGGGTAGTTGTTGTATAAAAATTCTTTTATGCTTTTATTATCTGTGTGATATATATATTGTTATACATGTTGGTTGTCTGACCATTATTGTTTTATGTGGGTTTCTCCTAAATGATTCTGATGGAGCATCATGCGGGTGATGGTACAATGCCACAAGAGAACGATCCGGTACTGAACTATGAGGGTAAGTATGATCATCTATCGCTTGTATCGGCTCAGGGACATTATTAGGTTCTAAATATAGTGTATGTAGGGTAGCAACAAGGGGTAGCAGTGTTCAGGACGTGGCTCGATGAGAAACTCCGAACTAACATGGTACTTCTCTTGTAGGGGATCGACAGAGGTGAATATGATACAGATCACTCTATGGCATATATTACATGTTAGTTACAGTCGCAAAACCTATAACTTTTTCAGGGTGATAGTGGTCTTCTGGAAACTGAGAACTGGATAGAGTTCTTGCAAATGATCTTCGAGAAGCTTGAGTGGCCTCCTCGACGGAGGGCCAAACATTAGACGTACATGTTGAGAGGACCAGTGAAGCTCTGGTTGGATGTGTAGGATTAGGCTCACATATAAGAAGGACTGTCAATGATGGACAACAAAGACGTGTTCTTCGATTTATTTTACACACAGACACAAAGAGCTAAGAGTGCCCGAGAGTTCGTGAGCCTTCAGCATGAATACATGTACATATTGGACTATGAAACTAATTTCAACGAGTTGTCAATCATAGACCATTGTATGGTAGGTGATGACTCAACAAGGTTATGGTGAATCGAGGGTGTCATACAACATGCCATTTATATCGAGGTAAATTTCTTCAGGTTTGATTTTTTCTCAGAGGTGGTGAATCAGGCACTCACAGTGGAGGGAAATAAGAAAAAGACATCTCAATTAGGGCATACGATGACTTTAGGTGATTGTTCAAGTAGCAGTAAGTGGTGTATGGATGAGTTCCATCATGTTAGTCTAGATAGGGACCAAGCAAGACCACCTCGTAGAAGTTCATTAATGGTATTCATTTAGTGTGGGTAGTCAGGGCATGTCTGGACTCTGTTCTATAGGCCTCCAAACGAGTGTGAGGCTTGTGAATTGGTTGGGCATCTCAAGAGGTTTTGAAGGAGTCGTTATCATATGGTCTGTAATCAGTGACCATGAAAGACAATGGTATATGGATTTGGTTCATGTTCAGTACTAGGAGTGGGATGTTGTGTTTTGACTTCATGAGGAAGACATAATAGAGACAATGAGACTTATCAGAGGGGTTAGTGGTTGGCGATTGGTGCAGCATGAAAGGGAGGATAGTATTCAGACAACAATGTGTCTGGTCAGGTGGAGTCCATGGAGACTCCATTGACTGACCGGGATCATGGACCAACAACAGTTATAGGTACACAGTGAGTGTGTCAATTACTACCTTCTTTTCTTTTAGAGTGTCCTATTGAGGATGTCCATTTTTAGTGCATGTGATGCAAAGGATATATGTGGGCTAAATAGATGATTGTTAGTGGGATTGACACCATATCAGTTGTGTGAAATATTTATATATGTGTGTGTGATATGTGTAGCATCAATACCACCAAGGATTCAGGTTACATGAGGTGTCATAGTCATAGGGGCATTGAAGATGTTGGGTGCTCGATGTGTTGTGGGAATATGGGGATTGAGGATGTGGTTTACTTTATTTTCATGGATGATGGTCTTATTTTGAGCATCTATGTGATGTAGGACTTAATTTAGGTAGACACCAATGTAGTGTGGGATCATTTTGGGTGTTATAAATGACACAAGGGCACCGATGAGGTGCATGGGAGAGAATGTGTCACGAGAAAAACATGGTTATATGAAATTGGTCATTCGAATTTTTCATGGTTGAGTTTTGTTGGGTTGAGACTGAGTTAGTCAATTCATAAGGTGGGGAGCCCCTTGAGAAATTTATCTAGAAACTTTATGACCAGGGTATTCTAGAAAGGGTCAAATTCTTGAACTGGTTGGAATTTTGGACCTGTTTTTGAGAAAAATGGGAAAACCTCGGATGTTATGAAAATTTAAAAATTACATGCCATGTACTCCAAAGTACATGATGTGTGTATGTTCGATATGTATTGCCCATGTGTAGTCTGAGTACATGCCTTGTGGTGACCATGTAAGAATTTCCTTCTACACAGCTTGTAGTGGTAATTGATATGTCATGTATATTTCTTCCACATACCAGCAAAATCATTGTAGTGTGCGGACCTATGTTACGAATCCAAGCCATGTGGCTACATTCGCTTAAGTCGGAGTAAAGACAAGGCTACTACATGGCATGCAGTTCATCATTCGAGCTGTTTAATTATATTTTTAGTCATTTATATGGGAGGGAGTCATGTATAATTTCGAAAAACATCTTATTTTCCCTCATTTTGGAAGAGGTCCATTCGAAAATACTGATGATCATAACTTACCCTAGAATCATCATTCAACATCAATTCTTCGATAATTCGATGGAAAAAGAATCAGATCAGGAAAGCTAAACCCACACACCCTCTATCATTCTATTTTTTTGCCTCATCCAACACAACTCCATTCCAAGACTAATTTCATAGATTTGAAGGAAATGTAGATCTGTGAAGATCATCTTCGAATAAGAAGTTGATATCAGGAATTCCTATGTCTTAGAGTCTCAAGTAGGTGGTTCATATATTGCTTTGTGTTTTTATAGGTATTTGGGGTTGTGTGTTTTAGCACAACATCAGGTATTGAGCGAGACCCATGTTTCCCTTATATTCAATTGATTGTATACCATATGGAGTGTTATTGGGCATTACATTTCCATGTTATGATTAAGTGATGTTGGGTTATAGGCCGTTTATCATTTGAGACATTTTGGTCAGGGATCCAAAATATATATAATTGAATCTCTTTGATAGATGATTAATTTTTAAACTGTTGAAACATGATTAATTTTACTAGAGTCTCCCAAAACATTTTTACAATAATGGGACAACATATGGCTAGTGAAAATCAATTATGAAATTTTTTTCCCATTTTAATGTGATTGATATATATATATAAGTGATGATTGATATTTCATATGGTGGAACCCTTGGGGTTCTATGGGGCATGGACCAAATATTCTTCGGTGATTTTAATCATAGGTTGGGCTTGTCCCAGATTACAAGTGTAGTTTGACCACATGATTTGGTGTCATGGATGTTAGTTTGAGGCATTGTAACTGTCAGGATGTGTATGGGCTGAGATACATATATGTCGAGGCCATCCGACATGAGGGACGTGGATGCCGGGACCCAAGGTGTCAGACATGTTGTGGGATGGGATATTTATTTAGTTATTACGACTAACCTATGACTTGAGTCGTGTGAAAATTGGTTGAATATGTGATGAGGTGGGTTTGACCACTCATGTAGGTAGAGGCCCCCAATAGTTATGGTTTAGGTACTATTGGGATGAGGGTGCTAGCTGTATGAATCCTTGTAAATGGTTAGGAGCTTTCTGTTGGTAGCGATGAGGCTAATGAGTTATGATATTGAAGGAAGATATCTCTATTTCATCTGGTCATTTATTTGAGGAAAAAAAATCATAGTTCCACTAATTATTATTTGAGGACATATGTCATTTTTCTTCTATTTATTATTTGAAGAAAGGTATCATAGCTCCTCTAATTTTTGTACCATGGAACGAGTGGGATTTTGAGCAGGGTTACTATTGTTCGGGAATTCCTCTAAAATGTATTTAATTGAGACACATGGTTTCATGAGGCACTTGGTGCCCGATTATGTTAAAGAAATTCCAAAATTTGCTGAAGAAGGTGAAACCCTATGGTGGCTACTGAGCACCATTAGAGTTTATGTTTGTTTGTACATCGTGTTGTTTACTTCATTCCTTATAACTGAATGTATGCTTAAACAATTTTATTAGGTAAACACCATTGGTTGGTATCCTACTATGATTTGTCTCACACCCTACATGGGCCCTTTGGAATGCGTGTAGACTATGGATTTTCGTGCAGAAAAGTTACCATCTTCAGGAGTTGTACTGCATTAGTTATTTCAGGGTGATGGTATGGAACTTGAGGTCATGACTAGCTTGAGAATACTTTTTTATTTTCCATTTTTCTATATCTGCATTCTTACTTTAATATGTACAAAGTGTTGTCTAGCCATTGGTTCCATTTATATATATTTATATATATATATATATATAGACTTGAATGAGAAATTATAGATGCATTCTTGTTGTTGAGTATGTGTTTAAATTGATTTATGTAATGTTGTCTATTTACTCTCTATTGGTGTTGTTTCTATTTTGATTCCATTTTTAATCTACTATTGAATATTATACATATCTAACGTTCTATTTAGAGTATGATCAGTTGTTTATTTCAACATAATTATAAAATTTACTACTCATATCAGTACCATTATTATCTTTAGAGAGGTTATGGCCTCCACACTATACCTGTTACACCCTTACAGCTTGTTGTTAGCTGTTTGCCTTTGGGGAGGTGCACCTGAGGTTGTAAAAACCGATCCATTTAGCACTGTTCAGATGGATTATCATGTTCAGGAAGTTTCAAATTTTTCTAAAGTTCCTTTTCCATGATATCTAAGAAATAATATTCGAGTAATCACATACTCTAACATCTGTAGATCTTATTCAAAATTTTCCTTAATTAGTTTATATTTGATCTCAAATATATTTAGTTTTGAAATAAGGGGGAAATGTTTTTTATAATATTTATAGAAACAGATATATCACACTCAATTATAATTGGATAAATCACTTAATCAAAAATATTTTTGTGTTATTAATTAATACATTGATTTTTTGTATAGACTGAAATTTTAGTTATGTTTTCAGCATCCATAGAGATTTATGAGATATATTTTTTATTCTTAATTATCCAAGAAATACACCAACCTAAATGATGAAATAAATCCACCTGATGTTCTACTCTCATCATTTGTATATCTACCACAATTATATCCAAATGACTATTCTTCCATTTCAGCATGATAAAAAACTGTATCCTCTAATACATTGAAAGACCATGTCATTCATTTCACTACAAACATGTGTATTAATTTTGTATCTAATTACTATCATGTGTATTGAGAATTATAATGATATATTTTCAACTATCTTAAATGTTATAGAAATTATACTTTTATTAACTTTAATATACTCGATCCCATATAAATCTTCACCATCATCATCAATATAAAAAATCACACTCATAGCTACTAGCGATTTCATTTTCATGGAATCCACTATTAACTATTTTTTAAACCTCCATGTAACATGTTGATTGAAAAACTAATGTTCTTTTACTTCCCATTATCACCTTCAAACCAAGGTAAAATTTCAACTCTAGAATCACTAAAATTTTGAACTCATACTACATGATGACATTATACAACATTCATTATGCTTCTCTTTATTCCATGAATTTTATTTCATTGAAAAAAATGAGAACAAATATCCTAATATAATTCTCTTTAATGATATATTTATTATGATTAAAACCACCATGTTGGAATCCATGATTTCTAAAATTTTGAGAAATCCTATAATAATATGATCTTGGCCCTTTATTAATCCCATAAAATTCCTTCTTCAACTTTAAAATATTGTTCTCTCCTTTATAATTAAGAAATTCAACTTGTTACTCAATGTAGATTTCTATCTCATTAAATCATTTTAAGAATGTTTATTTTATATTACCTCTAAAACCTAGAAACCTCTATTCACCTATATGTAAAATAAATATTGACTCATTTGTAAAATATCACTAAAATTTAATGTGACATAAAAATAATTTATTGGACATTAGGCATCAACCTTGAACATGATTTATAATTTGATCAAAATCATATTGAAATATTATTTGAGATTGTTAAAAACAATATGTTGTTTTGATAAGAATCAAATTACCTTACCATAAACATACATCCCATGATTGATTTTTCTAAATTTCACCAAACTAATCCATCAAATATATTATAAAATTATCATTCATAGAATCCACATTAAGTGTATCGTGATCTATACTTGAAAATAGTGACTTTTTTTGTAGATTATTCCATGTCCATGTTTTTACTAGAACATTATTTTCATCATCAATGTTTTTATCACTATGTTCACCCCAAATTCTAATCATTCATAAATAATGTAATATTTTATCATTGAAAAGATTGTAAATTTCTAATATATAGTCATCAATATCCCCACATGGTTCTCCAAAAATGAAAAAAAATTATTATGATATCTTTTAATTTTTTCACTATTTTTTTAAAAATTATACAAATATTTTTTTAATAGTGGTGAATATGTATTCAAATATATTTCCAAAATGTTATTTAAAAAATTAATATTCTATAATCTTGTATTATATAATGAATATACCTTCTTTATCAAGATATTTTAACATCATATGGTTGTTCTATCTATAGAGAATAAATTACATTCTTATAAATACTAAAACAGATTTCTAAGTTTCATTATTCACATAAAACATATAATATAACCTATTTTTCCCAATAGAACATATAAATAAAATATTATTGATGTTTAATAAATTTTAAAACTCAATATTCCAAAACAACTCTCATAGTTCATTCTAAATAGGCATCATTTGAGACATTTGTTAGTGATATGGTTTCTCTTCTCATCTAGACAATTTTATTTGAGGATTGAACACTATTGGGACTTGATATTTTATTCAATGATTTTTGAGGAAATCCTCAAATTAGATAGTTATAAATTCCCTTCCGTTTTCTGTCTATAATTTCAAATATCGGTCCCATTCATTTTATCTACCAATTTATTATAATTTTTTTTTGTAATTAATCACTTCATATTTATTATTTATTATACTAAACCATTCTAATATATTCTAATTATCAGTAATAAGATAATTTATTTTTATATTACTAGATTTTAATCATATAAACCTAAAAATTTAAATACTCAACAATTATAGTCATTATGTTGTTAGTTTACCTTCATCATGGGAGACATTTAATTGATATTTCATTTTTTAAATGTATCACTCATATGAGAATGATCACATGACAAAATATGATTATCATGATATCATTATCTATTCCCTCTTTTTAATCCATAATTTTATCTCAAATGACCATTATTTGTGTGCCACAATATGTTCTCTCATCCATAAATTGGAAATAAATTTATATTTGTCCACTATAGTGTATGAAATTTCACTTAGTACAATTCCATTACACTATAATTAAACCATCATTTCCCTCCATAGTATATTTATTTTTTTGAACATATATCATTACTGGAATCACAGAATTTTTAAAATATACTAAATATTTACTAATGCATTTATAAAATAAATCATGAATATACCTTATGTCCCTACATTCAATTTTGAATTCCCTAGTTCCAATTATTGTAAATCATTCACAGTTGTAACATAAAATGAACTATTTTATTTAGAAATTTATTCTTTTGAAAAAATCATTATTTCACATCATAAGGTAAATAAATATACATTCAAAAATCATTACTCTATATTAATTTTTTTATTCAAATAAATCTCTATGATCATAGATATCTAGAAAAAAAAAATTATCCATTTTTGTCTCTTCAACTCATTTAATGAAGAGAATTAATTTTACAATAATTTAAATAATAAATTATCCACATTTTATAAATTAAAAAATTTATTTTAGGTTTTCATTCCACTTGGTGATGCCTTTGACTACATATAAATTTAACTTATTGCGTCTTTTAGTGTAGTCATGTCTATCTTTGATGAGAAATATCTAACATTGAATTTTTATCCCACATTAGAAAATTAATATTCACTAAAAAGATATTTATTATATGGATATAAGATAATATTTAATTTTTTATCCTATTTTTTAAAGATTCTATTGGATATAGAACACACATAATGTTTATTCCCCATAATTCCACATAAATAATCCCATATATGAATCTTTTTTTAATCTTCACTATATCTCAAGTTGCATTTTGGTTCGCTTCAAAATGAGTATTACTTTGAGTAGTGATTTCATTAGTTTTATCTTCCACTATGTCCACTTTTTTTCTCAACAATCACAACACTATATTTTTTTATATGTCGTTTATTGCTGAAGAAAATCCTCAATACTCTATGATGGTTCTCTATGTTTAAAATTTACTTTATCTATACCCCCAATAATACAATATGTTATTGAAATAATAAGTACTTAGAGTCCCTTTTGGTTTCCCTAATTCACATAATTATTTTATTAATAATTCAATATAATTTAATTCATGAACAAAATATTTCCAAAAATTAACAAAACAATTAATAATTAATGCATTATTTTCATATTTCAGTTTATACTCAACAAACTATTATATTTTTGATAACTCATAATATTTGAGTATATCAATATTATCCATCATATTTTATTTAAATATTTCTCTCTAATATATATTTGTTCGAATGAGAAACTACTCCATTCAATTTATTCATTTCAGATCTCCAAATGTCTATCTCCAAAAGTGTATCCTCTAAATCCATTTGACTTTATATCCTACCTTAATACCATCATATAAATTATTAAATTATTCATAAATATATGTTTTTTTATGTGAACTTCACCAAAATACTGAGTAAAGGTAGATTCGGTCCTTAATTTATTCGTCTCTAGTTTGTTTCGAGCTAACATCTTCTTTTGAATTCTACTTATCCATTATGATGAATTTTTTCGAGTTCATTTTTCCATTCATATTGTTATATGAACGTTTCAATTGAGTTTTATATTCTCTATTAACTCTAAATTTCATAGGAAATTAATTATATATATTCCCATCCATTAATCATTAAAAATAACCGAGTGTATATTTCAGTTTAAAAATTTATTTTTCCCTTTTGAATTTTTTATAAGTGAAAGAATAGTAGTGAAAAATAATATTATTTTGTTTCATACTCTTTTGAGATAATAATTATTACCCTAAATGGCTCATAATTTTTTTTCTCTACTTTTACTGAATCATTTTCCTTATCCCTCATCTCATAATTAATGAGAATGATAGAAACATTATTTAATGTATGCTCTTCTATATCCCCAACCTCGAACACAAATACCTTCGAATCTGTGTCATCCATAGGTTGATATTTTTTATTTTTATTCAACATGTATAATATTTTTTGTTAGATTTTTTAAATTCCATTGATTTTATTTGGTTATATGGTAATTTTTTTAATTTTGATATCATTTTATTATATTGAATTTTTAAAAATAGACCACACCATAAGATCCAAGATCTATCTATGAATGGAGTAGCAATATGACAAATTTCCAAAGGCATGTGATTTTTATGAATAAACTAGATGCTTCCTATGATTTTATACTCTGTAAATTTTTGGTAGATAATTAATTCATGAATTATTTAGAGACAATTCTATAAATTTATAAATTGAAAATAATATTAATAAATCATAATGGTTATTCATGTCTTGATTTAAATTCTTATCCATGAATAAGACATCATGAATTTTTTTCTTATCATATAGAATGTATCTTGTCACAACATGGTTATGTACATTAATATTATTGATTGGTTAAGAAACATCATCTATCTAGAGAAAACATACATGTAAATTATTCTCATTATTTTAGTTTTGTAGGGTTACACATTTAGATGGTTCTATAATGCTTCACTCCATGTTATAACATTTCTAGCTATTGGAGAAATCTAGGGGAAAATAGACCTATATTTTCCTAAAACATATTGAAACACTATGATTTTGTAATTATTTTTAATCTAAATAGGAATGATTACATAACAACCTTAATAATGTTTTTGATGTTTAGAATCATTTATTAACTACTATGACAAAATTCATAGGTATTAATTTGATTGGAAACACACCAATGGATTTATTATAAATCAAAGAATTTGGTTTCTATTTAAAGTGAAATTTTTTAATTAGAATTATATTTTGTTAGATATTGAAAAATAATATTCACATGAAGAGAGTGAGATAGAAATATAAAAGGGAGAGATATGCTTGATATTGAAATTTCTATTGTATCAATCATGGAATTGTATTGAATATTTTTAATTAACAAGATAAGTTTGTGTGGGCTGAGTAAAATTAAATACAAGGTGTGGAAGGTTGATTTTTTTTCATATTATTGATGATAAAAAAGATATTATTGGAGTATTGTTGATAAAAACCCATTTATAAAGTACCTGGAATCTGCTAGGAATTTTTATTACTTCAATCTACATATCTATTATTTCTTTCTAATGTTAGAGATGGATTCTTATAACCAACATTCTTTCATTGATTACATAAATATTTTATGTATTTAATAATAAATTCAACATCTTGTTACATATTGTATTATTATTTAAAAGAATTTTATTTAATAAGTTCCTAGATTTTTTATTTGTTTGATAAGTTCATAGTACTACCCAGCAATGATGACGACCTTCAAGTGATATGATAATATTTTTAAAACAGTTCTATGGTAGGATAATCAAATATGATGGGGAACATAGTATATATTATTTTAGGTGTGAGTACTTGTAATAAGATGAGATTTATTCTAATTATATTCAAAAATGGTAATATACAATATGAGAGACTATAAGAAAAGACCTTCCAGTAGTAATTCCTCATGTTTTGGTATTAATGGGAATTCATATCTATGAGCATGTGTAATGGTCCATGGAAATTAGGATTATTATTAATCCATGTTAAGAATTGCACATTTATATTTTCCAACCAAAACCACCATGCCATATGTGTGATGAATGTTATGTATATTGGGCGGATCACATATGACATGATATTTATTGATATTCCATGGAAGGAATTGTTCACTCCATCATTATGGATGTTAATATCTTATAACTTTTATTCAAATAGAACAATAACTCTCAATTCTATGTACATGGTGTTATGATGATTATATTTCAGATAGTAATATAATTATGTATCAATCAGATAGGTTGATGACACCGTCATGCAACCAACTTGATGATATATTATGATAAAGGGGGTTTATTTCACAGTGATCATTTGTATGTGGTTTTCAATGTTATAACTCATAATTTGTTATCTTTGGTGACTTGACCAATTGCTAGACTATAATTATGGACATTACGAAAGATCGCCAAATTTCGATGAGAAGGAATCCTAGAGGGCCAAACACTAAGTGTTTCAGTATATCTTGATTAGATTCTATTTAAATTTATACAATTGAATAAATATTATTTTCATGGTTGAAGAGTAATTTTATTCAATTCATATTTGCTGCATAAATTAAATAATGATTTATTCAGTACAATTTGAATAAAAAATATTTATTTACTATATTGAATGTTTAATAAATATTTAGTTTCTAGTTTTGGCATTAAATACTTATTAAATATAATAAACTATTTATTTGGGTTTTCAATAAATGAAAGAGGATTTCAAATGGACCAAGACAATGTCTGGTGCTAAAATATTTATTTACGAGTTAGAAAATATTATTTAACTATTTTTTGAAAAATGGTGCACCAGAAAATAATAATAATAAGAAAAAGAATAATAATAATAGTAATATGTTTCATGGAATTTGATTAATGGTTATCATTATATTTAATTTTAGTTATGGAATTAAATTTTGTTAAAAAAATCCCAACTCTATAAAAAGATAGTTCATGTCTACTGCGTAAATAATTCGAAACCAATTCCATGTTTGGGAGCAGATAATTTTAATTCAGAATGAATTGTCTCTTGACTCTTCCCCCTCTATCCCACACAGGAATGAGAAATTTGAGAGATAATTTTTTCATGACCAAAGAAGAAATTAACACAAATGAACAACACAAGATATTCAATTTTCTAGGTTAGCACCTGGAGAATGAGTGGTGTTTCTCGGAGACCATAATAGAAATTGTTGATCCCCTCTATCGGTATTACACTCTTGGGACATAAAATGTGAAATGAAGGAAATAAGTATGGTCCATTTTTTATGATCAAAAATCATAAATGATGAATTTTCTAAAGAATAGTTATTTATTTTATCATATATTAAATTAATTATTTATAATTGTAATGTGTATGTATCTTTCTCTTGGTTTCCAGTAATGATTATTAAAATTAATTTTAGTATATATCCATCCACTACAATGCTTCCACGACTCCTGGAACAAAAAATTGGTATCGGAGTGTCACATTTAAATTTATAATCATTTTTTAATTGTTTCCCTTTGTGCAATCGCGGATAGATTTTCATTTAATGTTATGAATCCTTCAATTTGATTTGAATGAGCATGTTATCTAAATATTAATCACGAGTTTATATTTATTCATTTCCATTGATACATAATAACATATGGATAACAACTGGAGATTCAATCGGGAAGTGCCAAAACAATGGTAGGTAATTCTATGTTACACATCATCCAACCAATGAACACATTGGATACAAATGTTCATTGAAAATAGATGAAAAAAATTAAAAAAACCATGGGGCTTTTATTTCACACCACATGTTGACTGGGTCATCCTGGCTTGCATCAAGCGGATACAGAGTGTATATCTGGCATGTATTGACTTTGTATTCTTGATGATTTAACTTGCTGAATCCATAGGTGTGTGACTCGGAAATATGGTAACTGAGATATATGGTGTGTATCTATATGTACATGCCATATAGTATACCATTAATTTAAAATTGTAAAATTATATTAAATTTGAAAATAGTGGCATTATAACATTATTTTATTGATATGCAGAACATTGTGTGTTTGAAAATTTAATAATAATTTAAAATAATTTAAATTTCTAAATAAATTTATTTTTAATAAATATATCATTAATGATTATGCAATGTATTTTCCATGAATCCCAAATATATGGGTATCTCTAATTATGTTTGGATGATCGTTACGATGCTAGGGAATTAATTAACTAATTATTTAATCCATAAAACTGTGTTGATCTTTATAATAACGAATGAATAATGTAATAAATTATAGATAGTTACTTTTTGGGTATTCATTGAATGTACGACTGATCATGAGCTTGACCAAGACCAATGTATGTGTTGGAATTTATATATTTAACATAATGAATGGTATTGTAGTAGTTTAATATTAAATTAAAATATGGAATGTGATTTATACCTCTCTAATTTATTATGTAGAACCTTAATGTCAAAGTTTATTAATGTAATACACAATAACCAAGACATTAGTTCCCATGAAATTTGTATGAGTAATAAAAATATGTGTTTAATGGTGCATCCAAGTGGTCATGGAGATGGTTTATGATGGAGACAAAATGATACTAACTAGGTGAAACATAGATGTACATGTAGAATGTTGTATGTCATGTGATGTTCGACATAATGAGTTATTTTCCCTAGGTTATAGGTTTACATAATATATGCTAATTAAATCAAACATTACATATGTTCATGATTAGGTCATTTAATTTATTATTTATTTTCAGCCTAATCCATTTAAATTATATTCATTAGTGAAAGTCCAAGATCACATAATTAATTAATTTATATGTAAATAAATATTTTCAATAAAATCTATTATGCATAAATATATTATCCAAACATGTTTAATTAATTAAGTAAACATGCACTGAAATATTAATAGGATGTTTAATGGGTAAAACAAGATAAATATTTCTAAAAAACTATATAAAATCCCTCAGTATAAATATAAGTTATACTATTCAAAATTGTTTGAACAACTTTTATTGGGATTATGCAAAGGGGAATATGGATCCTTTCGACTAAAATGTACTAGAATATAAATATTGGATGTTAAATGGTGAGGGATATTGGGACGTCATAAAATATTGCATATTTAACTAAACCAATTAATTTATAGTTCACCCCAAACTTTTGATGAGGCAAATTACTAATAATGTTCCCTTATAATTGGGGGAATAAAATGACATGATCATCATCAATACTATTCATATGATTAATAATGTATAAAGAAAATTTTCTCACTTGTAGTAACTTAGAGAAATCGTCAAGACACCTATGAGTTTTATTACTCCACAAATAAAAATCTCACATGTTATAATTGTGAATGGATGATCATACTTTTAAAGAGGCGAGTGATTAAGGGTTATTAGTCTAAAAAACATACTAATGATGCAGTCAATATTCAATTTTTGATTCTTTAATCTACGTTAAATGAACTCATTAATTCTCTCTGAAAAATTGATGGGAATATCATGCTTCATAACCATTATATTCTATACAAGGATAGAAAAAGACCTGAAAGGTTTGATATTTCCATTTCACTATTTCAGAGTAATCTTGGAGAGGGTGACCTAGAAATGTTTACAAGGAAAAATAACCAAATACACATTTGTTGGGTGAGGTAGAATGGATATATAACATCTTTAATCAGTTCATATCGAGGCGTATGGACCATTTCATATTTATGTTAGGGGTGGGTACTAATACATAATAACATTTACTAATTATCTAATTAAATATTGACATATTTACATAATGAGGTATAATTAAGATTCTTTTGAGCCAGTCAAGGAATATAAAAATGATTATGTAAACTATCTAGGTATGAATATTTAGAAATTCTACATGTACCCATATATAGAATATCTTAATCTTTACCTCATTTATTACATACGAGTGTTTGGTATTATATCCCAACTAACTCCTCCTCACACACCTTAGTGGAATGGTGTATGGAAAATGAAGAACCAGATCCAATTGGATATGGTGAGATCAATGAAGATTCATCTGAGTGTTGAATTATCCTTTTAGGGATATGAATTATAAGTAGTGAAACTCATACTACACCAAGTATAAACTAAATTGATAAATGGTATTCATTAAAATAATTGGAGTGTAATTAAACCCATGTAATCGAATTTACATATGTGGGGAATTGAATCATTTGTTAAGTCTCCTTAAGGTAAAAAACATACACCTTGAGGAACAAAGTATACCGTTATAGGATACCCAAAGAAAAAAAAGGTGATATTACTAATACGACCCCTAGGAATAATGGATATATTGGTATGAAATTCCATGTTAATTTTTAGGGAACACTTCTCTAATTGAGATAGTGGGAGTGAGATAAACAATCATGAAGTCGAGGATCATTGAAAAGAATATATGGTATATTTTCATATTCCACAATGCCATATGGAAGAAGAAGTTCTTCTAGAGACACAAGTACTGTGTAGGTTTACAATATAGGTTAATTTAATGATGAATGTATATTTTTATAGTTTCAAAATATAGTGAGAAATTATTTTTTTATAATAACAATACTCTAACCTACAATGATATAGTATGTGGAATAAATGTTTCTATGTGGGAATAATCCATGAATTATGAAATAGATTCCATGTAAGAAAACCTGTTCAATATATTTGGTTGATACCTTATTGCATTTAATGCCTGTTGGTTGTAATTTGGTATTTAATATAAAAAATTACATGGATGGATAATTCAGTACCTAGATGGTGTGACTGATTGTAAAATGGTTTAAACAACATCATGTTATTTATAGTGAAGAACCCTTTTAACAAGTTGCAATGTTTAAATCCATCTTAATTATAATATTCATTATGAATTACCATGAATATGATATTTGGAAAATTGATTACAAAATAGCCTCTCTTATGAGAAAACCTCAATATGTTTTCTATATGAAACAACCTAATGGTTTTCCAGAATCTCAAGGTCACTGATAAGATAAGAAAGTTAATAAAATACTTATGTGATAAATAAACAATATTGGTCAAGGATAATTTGATACAATGATGATATGTCTAAATTTCATTTTATAAATAATTAATGTGATCCATATATATAAAAACTATTTACTGGGATTGAATTAATTTTCATAATATTATATATAAAAGACATATTACTTATTGGAAATAAAATATATATCTAATAGTCTCTTACGGTGTGTTTGAAAAAATGATTTTCTCGAAAAGGAAAAGACAAGGTAGCATATATTCTCAAGATATAGATCTATCACGATAGATCCAAGAGGTTTCTAGGCTATGGAAAAAGTACATACATTGAAAAGATACTGAATGGATTTAGTATAGAAAATCATAGGTATCCTTCCAATTTGAAAATTATGTCTTTAACAATACCATTGTATTTTTTATATTGATGGGGTAGTGTAAAGATTAAATTCGAAGGATACCTATAATGGTGATGTCATAGATTTTTTGGACTCTCACCATTGAATGACATTTTTTCATAAGCTGTCGTAGGGATAGACGTCGTGTAACAAGGTTACACTTCATTTAATGGTTCTTCATATAGGTTGTGAAATCATTTACTCTTTGATGTGTACAAGTCATGATGAGTCCTTAGTTGTAGTGAGTTATTTAAGTATCAATTTTTAATTTAGAGCATCAGAGTTTATGTCATAGAGGGGAATTTTTAGGCGGTCATGAGAATTTAATGTTTCACATCGTGAATTGAGATTACAGGTTATGTAATATAGTGACTATAAAATTTAAACAGGAAATTATGTTGAGATCATTTTCTTTCCTTTACTCAGTTTTTCTAACCTTCGACCTAATTCCTTCCCTTTGTTATCCTAAAGATTTACAACCCCTCTAGAACATCTTTTTCAATATTCAATCATCGTTGTGCTTGAGGTGTGATTCCAGGGTAAGCATTGTCTCAGGTTTTCCATCCTTATCTCTTTAACTTTATTTGGGAATTTCATTGGATCGTCATAAAATTGATTGAATCATTCTATGTGGCATTTTATGTAAAATCTATACTCTGTTTACATGTATTCTCCACCTTCATTCATTCTTATAGGTGTCATTGAAAGTGTTGAGTTTCAGAAATTGTTGGTGGTTCTATCCAGATTTTCCAAATTGATTAAAAGTGAATTGATTGATTTATTTCAATTAATTATTTTCTGAAATTCCATTGATCCAAGGTGTGTTTGTTGAAATTTATAATTATTATTGTTAAATTTAAATTTATTTTTCCATTGAAATGATTTAAATTAATTATAATAATTTAATTATGGAAATTATTTTTGAAATGATGGAATTGGGTTTGAATGGATTTCACAAATGTGAAAATGGTGTGATATTTTTTCATAGAAACTAGTGGTTTTATATTTTTAAAGAGGCATGATTTATGATTAACCCTCATTTTGGATTTAAATTTAATAATGGAATTGAAATAGAAGAATTATATTAAATTGTATTTAATATAGGCTTAAATTAAAATCACCATCATTTATTATGTAAGAGTACATGAGTGTCGTTGGTAGTTGGTGAGTTATTTAGACACACTATATGATATTACAACATTCTAAAACATACATGTAGTGGCTTACATCCCTGATGGGAGTGTTATGAGGTTCCCTTAGACAGTTTTATATAGATGGCTTCATACATATAGTCTTGTGATCACAAATACTTTGTGGAGTCTTATAGATAGAAATAGTATCATACCTAATTGGCTGATGACCATTTTATATGGTTGTTATTTTTATTTTGGATTTTAATGTATTCAAATGTTTTAAAGCTACAATTAATTTTTTTTTTCAATTTATATAATCCATTTTTTGAAAAAAAATATCCTTTGGGATTTTTTAAAAATATTACATCATTTCAATAGCTTTTTCTTCAAGTATTTCTCCATCATTTGATCTATATATAATGATTTGTAAAAATATTATTTAAAATAAAAAACATATTTAAAATTAAATTTGAAATCATTGAATTTGTTAATAACTTATTCTCATTTTTTAGGGAATCTATGATGAGACCCCACTGTGTCCTTTAGCTCACACCCTACCTATTCCTTCAAGAGTTTGTAG
Source organism: Viscum album (assembly GCA_963277665.1). Taxonomy (NCBI): domain Eukaryota; kingdom Viridiplantae; phylum Streptophyta; class Magnoliopsida; order Santalales; family Viscaceae; genus Viscum; species Viscum album. The sequence goes on along the minus strand of OY728147.1, from coordinate 1,023,309,696 downwards.
ATTATCATCTTCCTGGTTCAAGTACGGGGAATTGATCTTTTGAGTAGGATCTAGTTAATGAATTGTAGTCCTTGTGCTTCTCATTCTTAGAGATTTTGGTTTTGTTTACGTATATTGGAATGTGGGTTGTAGTACATTGTGCTTATTTATGCCATGATGACTTCTGGTACATTACTCAAATTAGAGTATCTATGGTTATGAATAATTTATGGTTTCTTTTTCCTCTTCATTGTTAGTGGCACAAATATTTCCCACTTTCATGTTGTGTGATTGTAGGATCTATTCTTTAACCCATGGTGATTGGGAAATATCATTGGGCTATGTTAGGGTGACCTCGGTTATTGGGATATCTGTGTAACCAGTTTGATTCATGACAAAGTGTTATTAGAGTCATCCATAGCCTTTATCTTGAAGTCAGTATTCACTTTTTAGAATATTTTCGATACTTAAGAGGTATTCATAATTGATTGCATGTCCATAACTCATAGAAACGAATCATAAGTCTCAAGGGGTCAGTATGGAAATACTTTTTTTTGGTTTACATCATGTCTTTTCCCAATTTTTTTTTGGATATAGTTGAATAAAAATATGTTTTTTATTTATGTTGGAAATAAATTACGTTATTTTTAGTTGGTGTGTTAATATAATGCCTTTGTTGTTGTATGCTAATGTTTTGTAACATCGTCCCTCTTTGAAGATGAATGAATTAGATCTATGAAGAGGATGTAGTTGAACCTCATTATGAAAATCATACGGTAGATTAAAATATAGTTTATGTGATAGTGCACACTATCCATTCCCTAAGACATTAGCCACCACTACTCCTTAATCAGGCTCCATCTATGGATTCATATGGGGTGTTTATTGAAATAATTATCAATAGTTATTAGCAAAAATACACTAATTTGCAAGGACACCACTGAGCCTCATCACATTGAAGAATTGTTGGGCATGATATAATATCATTTTGAGTTTATAGAGACACCAGATGTGATCAAATTTTAGTGTCCTACGTTCATGTGATAAGGACCAAGAAAGATATTGTGGGACATTATGGTTACAAAATAGAAATATGAGGTCTTATAATAGAATAACATCAATTTTATTTCCACCAACCATTTCATTCTAAAATAAATGGTGTCGACTAAATTTTTTTTTCCATACTTCAACATGATGAACGAACCGTGACAGACTATTCCAATCCCATTGCTGAGCTGGTGTAGTTTCCTCCTAAGATTGTATGTAATAAATGAATGAAGGATCAATTGTTCAAGTGGGACATCTATCATATAATCATTCTTATGTTTAATTTGCAATTATTCCCACTTTTTCTTATGTCCCAGATAGAACGATGATGTTCAAGATGAACTTGGATGGCATGTTTGGGTTATCAATAGTGTATTTATCTCCCATTGGAATTGTGAATTAATTCAAGATATAACATAAGCGTTATGATTCTTTCCATTTTTCTCAACCACATATTCATTCCAGAAAACCTATATCAACATAAGTGTGTCCTTTTATTTTTTATTAGTGTGGAAAGCCATGTATTTCTAAGAGGGTTAACAAAGAGGCGCCCAAGAACGGTGGCTCCTGCAATAATTTTAGGCCCATTCAGATATTTCACCATAAATTTTCTATGCTGCATAGTTAATAAGTATCATTAGATACTCATATGAATATGGGGAAATTTAAATCTTTATATGTAAGAGGGATCCATCCACAAAAATCAAAAACAAATCCACTTCATGTTGTGAAAGAGTTTGCAGGGAAAGTAGACATATGTGCACCAATTGGGAGAGTAATCATTGCCATAACATCATCATTAGGGACTACTCTATTTGGTAATGGTACATCTCATTCATTTATTTCAAAACATAGTCATAATATTATGAATCCTTAAATCGATATTTTATCTAGTGAAATGTATATTACTACACCCCTTTGTACGAAGGGATACAAGGATCTTTGTGTTACCAATTTTTCCCTCTCTCTATTAAATGTTGAAAAAACATGGTGATTATTTGTCCCCAACAAGAAATCATTATATGTTATATTCTATATTTATTGTATCATTTACAATAAATCATTTATTGATTGTTATTTTTGGAGGTTCCACTTTACTACAACCACGATGTGGAGGAATCCTTATAAGAGTAGAATTTGATGGCTCTCTTTGCACAGTTACATATTATAGTTTAGGAATCATCTGATAAGGTTTCTTTAGAGCTAAATTAGCTATCATCCACTATTCGTGAGATGAATCTTTATGAAAAATAGATTGACAATGATTTCTATATCATTAGGAACTCTCCTTAAATTTGGGAGATAGTAGTCCAGTTGTAATTCTCCAAAGTGGGTTTTCAATGTTATCGAAATCACCTCATTGTAACATTAGAAGTAAATAAGGATATAGTTTTGGATGATCATAATTCCATGTGGACAGTGCACTTAGGAACCATAGGTCTATTTGGAAACATGTAGTGAGAGTTATGGCAGTGATGGATGAGACATGACATTGGTGAGTTTTTCTCTCATTACTATACATGCCATCTATTTAAGAATGAGAACTAGAAACCTTCTGGTTTTCTTCAGCCACTTCCTATCCATATTTATATGTGGGATGAGATATCTATGGATTTTTTGATTGGGTTTATTCAAACCAAAAAATGGTTGAATTTTTTATGGGTTGTGATCAAGAGGATAACCAACTCAGCTTATATCACACAAATTCATTATACAACCAATGTCAAAAGGTTGTGAAATATATATGATAAAGAGATTGTTTGCACAGATAATTATCTGTTATATTCTCTAATAGGGATCCTTGATTTACTTCTCTTTTCTTGATGGATACTCAAGAAAAAGTAGGATCTGAGGTGCCTTTGAGTAAGACCTACCATCCACAGTCAGATGGCTAGACGGAAAGAGCTATAGAGACTCATGTGGATAATATTTGTTTTGTGTTCTTGACTTTGGTGGTGTGTGGGATGATCACATTGTATTGGTTGAGTCAATTATAAAAATCATAACCCACCTACATCTTATAAAAATAGTTACATGACATATATGTCTTATGTTGATCATCACTATAGACTATTTTAGTTTTTAATTTCTGATCATGTGTTCTTTAATGTTTCACCCTGGTTGGGTCATAGATGGCTTGGGAGGCATGGGAAGCTTTCCCCTTTTTTGTGGGACCTTCGATAGTTGTTTGGAATTCGGGTAAACATGAATACCATTTATCACTACCACCTAAACTGAATGAGATATAGATTTTGTTCCATATATTGTATCAATTAATGTATATATATGATTTTTCACATGTTTTGAGATGAAGAGATCTTGAGATTGAACGTGATTTATCTTTTACTGAGAGGCCCATCATGATAGTTGATTTTTAGATCAAGGTACTTTATGGGAGGTTGATACCTTTGTTTGATGTGTTATGAATGCTTGGTTCTAATACTCATGATATGTAGTAAAGTGAGACACTATTAATAAATTAGTGGAATCATCTATTTTTCATATAATTTTATTCATAGGCTTTCTGATGACAAAAAAAATTATGGTGGGGCGGTTGTAACATCACATTACAAATCTATTTGGTATATAATTAACCGTGTCATGGTTTTCCCTTTTTAATTATAGGGTAGAGAGGACATTAAATTTCAAGTATAGCTTTAATGATAAGGTCATTATTTTTTAGAGAATCACCTTTGACTGGACATTTTCCCTATGATGCAGGACTGTTACACGTCATGTTACAAGGTTACACATCATGTAATTGTTCAACATACAAGTCATGAAAGGCTTCACGCTATGATGGGTATAAGTCGTGATGATTCTTTACATGTCCTGAAGGAATTAAAGATTAGTTTATAATTCAGATCATTGGATTTTAAGTCGAGATGACTCATTATTGATGTGTTATGAGAGTTAAATGTTTGACACCAAGTAATGGTATCAGACATTGTGTAATACCGTGACTGTAGTTTTTAGACATGTTGTGAGGTTTATATCTTTTTGTTTCCTCCACTCATGTTTCTTCTTCCTTGGCTTCTGGCCTTCCCCATCTGATCATGATACCTTAAAACCCCCTTGAGTTCCTCTTTTTCGGCGTTCAATCATTACTTTTATTGTCGTTTAATTATTATATAAGAGTTCTCTAATGTTCTTCATAATTATCTCTTTTTTCTCCTTTGATAATTTCATTGAATCATCTTGAAATTGATGGATTCATACATTGTGGGGTTGGATCTCATTTCTATTTTGGGGTTTGAGGTCTTATCCACTTTTGATCTCATTGATGGGTGTCATTGAAAGTGTTGAGTTTCGAGAAATGGTTGGAAGTTCCATCCCATTTATCCAAATTGAATGACATCAAATTTCATGATTTATTACAATTTTTTATTTAAATAAAATTTCTAAACAGTAATTAAATTTTTTTAAAAAAAATCAACTACTCTGAATTGTGATATTTAAAATGATTTTGGAATGAGAATTTGGAAAACACCCATTTTCATTGATTCATGGTGTTATTATGGAAATTTGTTGATTTAATTGTTAAATTTAAATTTATGTTTGTTTGGAAAGGATTTCAATTAAATTGTTGAATTTAATTGTGGAAATGTTTTGTGAAATTATGGAATTGGTTACAAATGGATTTAAAATTATAAAAATGGATTAAAATGTCTTTATTGAAAACCGGTGGTTTAATTTAGAAAATGTGTCATGTTTTTTGATTGAAATCCGTTTTTCTTTGAGATGGAAAACTAGCATTGAAAAGTAAAATATTTTTTTAATTAAATTTTAAGAAGTAGTAAAATAAATACCCCATCATTGATTATGTAAGAGTACATGGAATCCTTAGTTAGTTGGTATATTATTTGGAGTGACTCTATGCAATTACAACATTCTAAAACATACATGCAACAGGTTTTAACCCTAATGGATGGTCGATAATTTACATTTATCTTGTGTTAGGGTGATGTGTGTATATAGATTTTTTTGAGATTACATAGAGAGTGTGGGGTCCTATAACAATAAAAAATGACATACCTATTGGGAATATAACAGTTTAGCCCTATTATTATTTATATTTATGATATAAATATTTTCCAATATTTGTAAATATGATTTACATACCATTGGAATTTACATTAACTATTTTATGTAACATTTTTTTCTTACGCCATTAATTTGTAAATATTTCATTATTTGAACAACATTTTCATAAAGTATTTTTCCATCATTTGAATTGTATAACAATATTAGTTTATATATTCTATTATATGCCAAACCGTTTTACCTTTAAAATTGAAATAATTCCTTCGGTTGATTATTTTTTGGAATCTGTTATGGAATTCTTGGTGAGGTCGTACTAGGATTTTTCATCACACACTCTACATATGCCTTGTGGTGTTTTTAGATTATCTTCTTCCATGACCGGATAAGGAGAAATTATCCCCTAGAGATGATCCACTTGTTGAACCATGTTCTTCTTGTATTGTTTCCTTATAGACATCGGTTGTGTTCCCGAATTTTGGTACACCAGTGTTTGTACTTTGTGATAGTTTATGCCTTGATGACTTATGGTACATTATTCCTAGTAGTGTTTCTTTTTTTATTCATACGATATTGTTTCATTTTATTCAGAAGATTTAGTGAAAAAATGCTTTTCCACATTCATGTTGTGTGATGTTATGTGCTAGTCTCTAACCTACCGGGATCGAGAACACCCTTAAGGTTGTGTTAGGGTTATATCGGTTATTTAGTTACTAGGGTTACTGGGTTGCTTAGTGATAATATTAATTTTTACAAGAATATGAGTCCTCACACCCTTAAATATTGATATATAATGTAAGGGTCAATATGAATTGCGGATTAGTTTAGTTATGTATGAAATAATATTTACTAAATTAGATGTTTCCTACACATTATGTGTGGTATGCATATATCAAGATGATCTAGGGGACCACCATTTGATGGTAGTCAAGATTATCATTATGTATCTAAGGAATACTAATGATATGTTCATGGTTTACGTAATTTATGAGGAATATGGAATAATAGGTTATGCAGATGTTCATATCTAAACTTATCAAGATGACATGAATTCACAAACACAATTCACCTTGAAATCGAATAGAGGTGATGTGAACTGGTTGAGCTAATAAAATGGTATGGTTGTAGATTCGATAGTATATTCCAAGCCTATTAAATCTTCTAAAGACACTAAATATGTTTTCTGGATGCACAATGTTTTCCAAGATATTGTTGTGATACATAAAATATAATATCCTATCACACTATGTTGTGATATACTACAGCAGTGGCTCAAAAAAAGAGACATGGTAACATCAATAGACTAATAACATCCTCTAAAAGTATCACATCATTGTGGATTATTAATAGAGAGGTGAAGTTGTGGTGAGAAAAATTGACATGGAAGAAAATTTGGTAGACTTCTTGAAAAAATCCTTCACTCAGTAGAAATAGGATTATCATGTGAGGGGTAGTTGACTGAATGACTTAGGCAGTTGGATCCAGTTCATGTGGGAGTTTGTTAGTGATAGTTACCTAGATACAACTATTTTTAAATTTATTACATTAATATTTGACGTGTAAAATTTTAAATTAAATATCATATTGCATATTTTTATTGTTCTTTGATACATTAGTCAAAAAATATCACAGAGTATTTGTTGCATTGATATGGTTATAGTAGTTCTCGTCTTTGATGAGATACTTGATGTTCTATTAAAATATTTTTAATATAGTTCCATGGTTGGATAATATTATATGATGTGATACCTAGTATATAGATCATCATGAGGGAGTCATCATAGGAAAATGAGACTTATTCTCATCATGTTTTCACTTTGTAATCTGTATGATGGATAATTATGAGAACAAAATCTCCAGTTGGAATTCCACATGTTTTGGAGTCATTTGATATTCCTATATGCGAGCATTTATATTGTTACATATATTTTAATTTTATCATTAATACATTTCATGACTCATTCCCTAATATTTTTTGATGAAATCATTCATTCCATGTGTTTTTGGGAACTAGGGTGCGTTGGGTGCATCACTAATGACATGTTATTAATGCACAAGTCATGGACTGAATTTTACATTCCATTATTTTGGATGTCGATATCTTGGCTCTTTGATTGAAATTGAACAAATTCCATTAATTCCATTCCCATGGGGAAATAAAGTGTTTGTTTTAGATATTCAATGAATGGTGTATACATCATATTGGTTGATGAAACTTTCACAAAATCTACATCATGAGATATTGTGATAAAGGAATTTTATTAAGTAGTCAGCATTCATATGTTTTTGTCATCCTTGAATATTTATGTTATTTATATTGTGTTCTTTGACCCATTTTTATATAGTAATCTTGGACTTTATCCAGGCCCACCTAATGCCAATTAGAAAAAATATTTCATTGTCACACAGTATGTGTTTTTTTGGATAGATTAAATTCTATTCTATTTTATTAAATGGTATAAATATTATTCTCAAGAATGAGGAATAAATTTATTAATTCTATATTGATCTCATATATTAAATAAATATTTTTTCAACATATTTGGAATAATGTATATTATTTATTTTATTGAATATTTAATAACTATTTATTTATTAGTTATTGAATAAAATATTTATTTAAGAATAAATAATATTTATTTTTGTGTTCAATATAGGAAGTAGAAGTTCAAATGGACCTAGATCGTGTCTGGTGATAAAATAGATATGTATGGGCTAGTATATATTATTTAACCATTTTTCATAATCTAGTGAACCATAAAATAATAGTATTATTATAATAATAAAACATGGGTTTATATTATTGGACATAAATATATTTAATTAAAGTTATGAAGTTAAATCTTGTAACAAAAATCTCAGCTCTATAAATTTAGGAACAGGTGTTCTGTGTAAAGCATTCAAACCCAATTCCATGTTTGGTAATAAAGAACTGTTACAGACAACAAAATCTCTCACGAATCCTCCTATCTCCCTCTCAATAAAGAGATACCCAGGAGGGAATACGTTCAATATTGATGAATGAGTGATCGATAATGAATAATTAATGATATTAAATCCATCATGCTTGCACCCAGATAAGGAGTGGTGTTTCTCAGACACCATCAGAGCATGTGTGAGTCACCGTTATAGTGATTGAACCCATTTGTTCTCACAAGTGAAATGAAAGTAATCTAGAAGGGCCATTTCGAATAATCAACCCATCAACAAAGAAATGATCTGTTCATGGGTATTTATTTAATCAGATATTAAATAAATTATTTATAAATTTGATGCATATGATCTATGTCTTATTTTCAGTCAAATATTAGTATAAAAAATTTTAATGTATCACCCCCACCTCAAGGCTTCATTTCCCTCAAAACCAATAATTGTCGCTCTTGAATGATGTGAGTATAAAATTTGAATAGTTCATGTAAAATGGATATCTATTGATGAAATCCTATCTTTTTACTCAAATATTATTAGAATAGGGATTACTGAAACATTTAAAAAAACTTTTATATATTTCCTTTAAATTTATCACAATATCATTGAATAAAGTAAATGTTATTCTGTTTTATATCCCTCTATTTCTTCTTTTTTTGTGGGGTCTGTGTGTGATAATTATGAAAAACTCGAATTCTGTTTTTCTATAATGATGATAAGATTCAATTAAACTTGATAAATAATAAATTCAGAGACATCTGAATTCATCACACCCCACATCAAGATTTAAATATGGGACCTCATATAACAGCTAATGGCATGAGATTTAATGGTTATTTCATAGTGAATATTTCCCATGATATTATTATTATGGTTAATATTGTACATTCAACGGAGGATAATTATATCATTAGAAAAATTACTATATATGGAATAATAGGATTGAGATCAAACATGTGATCTCTAAGACATGTTATTTATTCTATTATAGCTCATTGAATTCATGTAAATTATTCCACAAAAATATCTCTGACAGAAATAGACATGATATTTTTGAATGATGATGAAATGTCATATAATTTTTGGTGGTAGAGCATTGTAATTAGATTTAATAGAAGGTGTTATATTTTATAATAAAAAAATTAATTTTTAATAATACTATTAATATTCATGAATGTGACAGTAACGTGGCTGAAGAATAGTTATAGATTTTTCAAAATATATTTCATGATCTAAATACTTGTTGAATTGAAAATTATGACAGTTTTGAATACTATTTTATTGAAGTGGTTAAATATATTCATGGAATTATTCATGAGTTCAATAATATAAGGATATTATAATGAATATCATTTTGACATTACAAATGATTTAAAATCCAAATGAGTTTTAATTGATGTAGTAAATCATAGAGATTTATATCTTAATGACCTAAAAGTCAGTAAAGTGCAAATTCTTTAAAACATTCTTATAATTACATGGAATTCAAAAAATAATAATTAACATCATTAAGAGTATAATTTTGAAGAAGATGTAAGTGATAAAATCTTATCACCTTTTACAAGAATGTCTAGATCATATAAATCAATTGTTCATTAAATGTTACCCCTTTCAGGATTTCATTATATAAAATTTATGAACATCATATCAGGACATCATAAAAAAAATTGATGAAGTGGATGTTGATTTTGAATATTCAAAAAATACATGAATAAATATTTCATTTTAAGGAATTATAATTTATTCTATCCATGTGGAAAGAGGTTTTAGAGAAGGTTTTTTGTTAGAAAATAGGATAAATATGATGGGGAAATATTCTTTGATCATTTTGTAGATTTATTATATCATAGATATAGAAGATTACATGATTGCTAATTTGGAGAAATATAATGTATATGAATAAAAGGATAATAAATTAGAAAGAACTTTTTATCACTTGGATGAATTGGAAGGATTAGTTGAGTATCGTGATTTACATATTAAGAAAAATAAGACTATAAGAATAGATATGTATCCTCATGTTATCTAGATGAATTTAAAAATGTGACTGTTCAATTAGAGAATGTATTGAATGGTCTTTATACTTTTAATGTGAGGTTTAAATAAGTAGTGAATTATAAATTAATGAATAAAGAATAGGCTATTGTCACTAATGACATAAAATTTTTCTTAAGGAAATATTTTACATTATTAAAATATTAAAATATTATATTGGATACATGACTAATAAAATTTGGATTTAAGGAAATGTAGTACATCAAATAATTAGAATACATTTTGGATGTTTTTTAATGATGTTCTAAAATAAATTATAAAAAGAGAAAGAAGATAATGTGACGATGTTTTTAAAAATAGAAGACCTAATATAATGGGTAAACGTTATATTGGATATAAGGATAGAATATAGAAAAAATATTCCAAATGTCAAAAATTAATGGAGTAAAGAGAAACGTTAAACAATAAATTTTTATGAAATTATCAATAATATTCATGTTAAATATCATAGATATATGGAGTGGTAAACAATACATGTTATATCAACTAGAAAAATGTCAATTCTATTTCAATATTGGTAACATAATGTCTTATTTTGGTGAAAATAAACACTTTTTGAGAGGAGAAGTACTTTATCGTCATAAAATTGGAATTTAAACATATCCTTCATCTCCTCATTGTAGTTCATTTTGTGGATATTGTTTTAATTTATCTAAATAGGTTAATAGATTCATTAATTATAGGAAATGATGAAGTTATTTTTGTTATAGAAGTCAAAATATAAGGGATACTATAGACTCTAATTTAAAACTTTTTAGAAATATATTTTCTACGCTTGATGATGAATACTCAAATTGGATATCTTATGTTGAATATTATGAGACGATATTGAAAAATATCTCAACTTATTATTTATTATCTTATATATAAATAAAAATAATACATTATTATAATATTTTTGAAATTTATATGAAATATATTAATAAAATGTGAATATTTATTTTTGATATTGGGTACTTATCCTACATTATGTGTAACATGAATATTCTTTTGGATTTGGAAGGAATATTTGATGAAATGGTTTATTTTTCTAAAATCAGAGCATTAAAGAAGGAAGAAAGCACCAAGAACATATTGCAATTAGATGGACTTAAAAATAATGAAGTTATCTATGTGGATGAATTTAAAAATAACCATACAATTATAGGTCAATTTTTTGACATTGGAATTTATATTCTATTTAATGAAAATTATTTACTGATTAAGGAAAGGGTAGAAAATTGTGTCATGAAAGGACCGAGAAAAATAGATATTTATACTAGTTACAAAGTAAATAAAATAATTTTTTTAAAATGTGTATAATAGGATATCAAATCTTAAGCTTGAACTAATTCATTACAAAATATTTGATAATATATAAAACATAGAATATATAAGGGATATTCTAAAATAAATCGAAGACAATGAATGTGTATTATACTCTTTTATGTGAGGTATTATGTTACTAAATATTTGTCCCAAAATGTATATGTTAGCATTATATTCTCTAAATTTGGTCTACATAGATGATTCTATTCTCAAAGTACATTATAAAATGTATTTCAAGATGTGTTTCATTATAATTATTGATAAATTAAGAATGATATGTATCATGTCTATGAGGTTAATGATGGAATTGTTATATTGCATAAAAAGGTTCTGAATAAGAGAAGAAAATTAAATGTTGTGGAGAAAATAATTTATGGTTAGATAATGAAAAAAGAGTGAACATAAATTATGGATGAAATCATACAAAAAGGTATTAAACAAGAGGATTCATTAGTAAAAAATCATTAATATAGTGGAGTGGTAAAAAATATATACGGGGACCAATATAGATAAGAACTAATTAATTTAAAGTTATATTTTTTCCAAATATTAGAAAGAATATATGCACGGGGATATGTACAGTGGTAATGGATCATTTCGTATTCTTAGAGTAAATATCTCCCTTTTTAAAATTTCGGTAGTAAAAAAAATATCTTTAAATAACCTTTGAGTGTTTGAGATCTTTTTATAAATTCAATAATGAAGAAAACAAAAGAAAATAAATTGATAAACTAGATGAGCGTATATTTTTATGTTATTCATAACAGTCTAAAGACTGTAAATATTACAATAAAATTGTTTAACTCACAAACGTGGTAGCTTTTAAAACCAAATCCAAAGATAATTCATAAATAAATGACACTAAATAAGTGTGTAAAGACGAAGAGTTTTTTTATTGATGATAATAAAAAATAATCAAATTGATTAAGAATTATTAGTTTGATTGGTAGAATAACAAGGTGAACATGGAATAGAACCTATGACTAAAATAAAAATAAATAGCAGTGGATATTTTTTGTAAGTGGTTTTACTATACCATATTAATTAAATAACATTGATTACCGGTATATTTATATATATATATATATTTACATATTCATTTTTTCTCTTAAATTTATTAAGACATTACCTATTTAGGTAATATATATATATAATGTAATTTCGTAAGAATATATATTATATCCACAAGTTATAGTGGGACTCAACCTATAATAGGAACCTCATTATATTATGATAGTAATATTTAATTTTTATCACATGGTCTAGATACATCATAATAACTGGATATAGATGATTCCAGACCATATTATTTTGGGTAATTATTATCATTAACACCTCTTTTTATAAAATTTACATTAGGAGATATCATATTAATACGATCAAAAGGACTAACCTTCCAATTGAAACACCTCCTTTTTATTATGTCATTGGTTTCCCCAGAAACACCCCATGATTTTGTGAAACATATATTTTTCTTAAAATAACGTACTCATATGAATTTTTTTGTTACACACAATAATTATTATAGGTGGTGTTAATAGTAAAACTGATAAAAGCAGATGTAACACAAAACGTTGAGTTTAAATGAAATGTGAATTATTATAAAAATATTATTATTCAATATGCTAGTTATCCCATATCTTTTGGAATTAATTTTATTAAAATAAATTAGAAAATTATGAACATATGGCATAAAAATTTATATAAAATGAATTATTTTGTGTTGATTATTTTAAAAATGAAAATCAAAGAAATTTTTTTCTGAGAAACTATTTTTGAAAAAAGCATATTCCAAAAAAAATTAATTAAAAAACATATTTTGGAGAAACCTTTTATGAAAATTTAATAGAATTTATATATAATTAAATATTTAAAATTCATATTATTTCTTTTACAGAAAATGGACATTAATAAATCAATGTTTACTTTAAAAATTGATTTTATTCTGAACGAGCGGTTTTATCACCTTTTTTATGAGATTTGTTTTAAATGTAATTTTTTAAAAATTGTGAATTGAATTTTGTAAAATGTATTTTACAATTGAAATCATATTATATTATATTATATAATATTTTCGCATTAGTTTTAGGCTAAAATTAATTGTAAAAATGGGAAAATGTATTTATGGTGTTTAAAGTAAAAATTGGTATATCAGGGGCTAAAACTAAAAAGATAAGGTTACAAATTTTCCCAAAAATGACCCGCAAACCATTATAATTCCATATTTATAAATTATATATTTTACTTTTGTTGAATAATTTATTTTATAATTATTGAATGAAAAAATAATGGTGTAATTATTTTAAAAAAATGACATGTGTCCCACTCACCTCACGTAAAAATTTCCACCACTTATTGTATATTATTATCACCATAAAAACATTTGGTTTAGTCAATAGCTTGTCGAATTACATAAAAAATCCAATAATACCATCCTATAAACCCTCTATTAGATATAATTTCTTCATATCATGTTTTTTATATAGAAATAAGGATGATAACAAAATAGGAGGTTGTTCGAATGAGTGTGAAGTAAGTCGACATATACAATAAGGGATTTTCATATCAATATTTATTTCTTTGAGAAGAACTTTATATTCACAAAATATTTATATTATTTGATATATATAGTAGAAATTAATTTATTTTCTGATACCTCTTCTGAAAATTATCAAGAATTATAAATCCGTTTGGGGATCCCTATTTCATGGGGTTTATGTTTCAAAAAATACCAAGTGAGTAATGGAATTTTTTATCTATTTTCCGTCATTGAGAAGTATGTTATTCTATAAAAATATAATCTTTCACATGGTGTATATAAAGGAACTTTTACATGTAATATTATGAATTTAAATATCCTCATGTGGTTTCCTATTCCACTCTATGCTACTCTTTCATGGGGCTTATGATTCAAATATATCAAAGTGGAAATGACTTTACATTACAATATCATTTTTTATTGGTATTGATTATGATTATGTTTGGGGTGATAAAATAATATGATCCATATCTCAAGAAACTCTTGAATTTTCTTCTTCACTGGTTATACATGATATTAGTAGTATCATTTTTATACACTAGAATACATAAAATAATTGAGAATATTCATTTTATGAAAATACAACTTTATTTATCCCATTGGTCTAAAATCCATTTTCATTATAAAACATGTTTTATATAATGAATTTCAAAATATAATTACTATTATTATATTATATTTTAAAAAAATAAACTATGTTTTAATTTTTATGTTGTTTTTTAAAAAATTCACTTTATTTCATTTAAAAAAATAATCTATGTTTTTATTTTTTCCAAAAATGTGAAAATAATTATTTTATTGATGTATAGGACATGAATGAAGCTTCAAGCCATCATGAAAATTATTTTTATTGAACAATAATTAATAAATATTCACATTTATTTTCAAATAATACTATCTTTAATGTTTTGAATGTTTTGTAATTTATTTTAATATTGATAATATTCATTCCTCAAAATAGTTTTAATTTATTTTTAAAGAATCTATTATATGTTTTCAAGTTATTATAAAAATAGTGGATTTTCAATGTGTTATCTGTTTTAAAATATTGGTTACCATGAAAATAAATTTTCCTCATGAAATAATATAAATGATCAATCAAAATAATTTCCCATATATAATTACATATATTGATGTTAGTCGTGACTTATTGGTGATATAATCCAATGATAACTCTATTATCATTCATTTGAATGGATTATGGTAATGATGGAATGATTTTTTGTAATCTTTTATATATTCCATGGGTTATACTATTATGAAATTATTATGAATCCCGCTTCTTATCATGGATTATGCAATGATGAAATAATTATGAATCCAGCCTCTTTTCCATATCTTATGATATGAAAAAAATGGATTCCCAATTCATTTCATGGCTTATGATATGATGAATTTTTATGATCATATAGACGACTTAAATATTAATTTTCATAATGGGATATGTGGGACCAATATCTCCCTCCGATTAATTGGGTAAAATTAGATAACTAAAGAGTAAATAGGTTATATACAAACATAATAACATGTTCATGATGTTAAGTGTGATCCTAATTTCATGTTCATAATGTTAGGCATGCACCTGATTACTTTTTCACAATTTTTTGATTGGATATACATTTCTTTTCGATAATGTAATTCATGGAGATGTCTTTTATGTCTATAATGTTAATCATGGAACTAGATTCATGTCCCTTTGTATATGTTAAGGCTTAATTTCACATCTTTGACTTAAAAAAAGAAAATTATATCTATTTATAAATGTCGTGAATGTTATAAGATGATGATTTTTCATTAAATCTATATTTTATACCATTAATATGAACTCTTGGCTAATTATGTTTGATTTCTTTATGTTTCATGCTTTATGATCATCTAATCATTAGTCTATGAGTCTTTATTATGACCATTTCTATGAAGGGTATAGAATTTATATGTTATGATCATGTCAGAAACCCTTATCATAATTATATGATTAGGTATCATCATTTTTTACAATTAAAAATAATTTAATATCACCATTTAGTAAGATTCATTTCCTCAAGAAATGATGAATTGTTTTTGTAGTGTATTTTTTTAAAGATTAATAAAGGGTATGGTGTTTTTCAAAAATATTATAAATCATTCAGAAAATTAAGATGATTATGTGATATCATTCCAAAGGAATTAAAATAATATAATTCACATGAATTTTTTTATGTAATTATTTGAATATTAATATAAAAATATATAGAATGCATTTTTAAATTTATTGGGTTTCTATAGTTGGAATCAAATAAATGTATTAGATACCTTTTAGAAACTAGTATTATAAATATTGGGATAGATATATAGTGATATTATTAAGGATATTTGTTGGTATGTCAACAAGGATAAGTATATGATTGAGTTAAAGCATTGGAAAATGACCTAGTATTTTGGTAATGGACATAGAAAATTGTTTCAAATGAATTAAATCATATTTTAGATAAAACAAGTGGACGAGGATCTGGAATAGAGGTACAAAGTGGAAATAACCCCCAAATGGGAACATTTAGAAGGTCTCGATTGATACTAGGTGCATGATAATGGACCTTACAATACACCATTTTTCAGACTCCCTAGGGATATTCATTAGAAACCAATAAACTCATTATTAACCATCATAAATTATTAATATATATGATAAATAAGAATGAAATTTGATAAAATAAATAGTAATAGATAAAAAATTGTTTCATAATTTAGATATAAATTATGTTTTTTCTTGATTACGTGGTTCCCCGCTATGAATAATGTTTTTAACATTGTGCTTGTTTATTTAATTGACTGTGGGAACCTGATTGAACTGGTCTAAAATTGAATATAATGGAAAATTTTCTAATGAGAAACTGAATTGGAAGGCGAATGCATGTAGGGATATTGCAAATATGTATAATTAGCCTTAATGAAACATGATTAAAAAGGGATATCTTAATCAGTAATTTGACTAACCAAATATGAGAAGGATAATGCTTGCCGATAGTGTGGATAGTCGGGATCCTAGATGAAAGAATTTTATGTTTTTGATATGTAGATGGTCAGAGAAGAATCCCCAATGATAATAAATTTATTAAATGGAAAGAATATTCAAGTGTTTAAACTAAGGAAACAGAACAATTTATTTCAAAGTAAAAAAGGGAATTGATGTTAATTTAATATATTGGAATATTGGCCTCCCTAAAGTAATTACAATAGATGAATGTTTAAAATGTGGAATGAGTGGGAATAATATAAATCAATGTCCTAAGGAAAATATCTTGATAGAAAACACCATGTTTTTATAAGAAAAGGGATTTTTTGGGGATGATTAAGAGACAACAAATGAGAATGAAAGGTATGGGATATTCTGTTAGAGTTCTTTTTAAGTAAAATTAAAATGATGTTAATGATTATTATGAAGTGATTAATATTTCATATTTTATGAAATGGTATTATGGAATTAGATGGTGAATCCTTGTTAAAGGTTTCAATAGGAAGTGGGATGATTGAAGTGTTTATGGATTTTAATTCAATACTTATGTTACATAAATCATGAATTTTTTTAGTATATGTTATTTATTATGTAACTTCTAAAATAAATAGAATGGCGCTCTTGATATATAATAGAGATTTAAGGATAAGGTGGTAATTTGATAAAGGGAATATAACACATAATATGTTCTTGATATAGAAAATATCGTTTTTACGTTGTATAAAATGATGATTGATATAGATAAAGTAAATTGGATAGTATTAATTACCCATGAATTAGTAATTGATAGGTTAAAATGTAGTTTATTCTGTCATTGATGGTGTGTAAATATTTTTTGGATTTATGGAATATATCCAATGATATGTGATTTATTAATGGAATGAATAATAATGTATGTTTATAATATACATTAAGTTAATTCATGATATTACCATTTTTAGGAGAATATATGGAAAAGGTAATCACATGTTTGTTATGTGACAATCAAGATATACATTATGATATATAGGGTAATAATGTTATGTTGATTTTGATAATTTTAGTGACTTTATATATAAATATTTAATTTTGAAATGGTTATATGGTTAAATATATTGAATGGTTTAAGGTCATCATTAGAAAACGTTTTATTGATTAACATATTTCTTAACCATATTATGATTTCTTAATATTGGATAAAATGGGATAACCATTTGGTTGTGATAATGAATAAAGATATACAGAATGACTTATCTTTATAATCATAGATCTAATTGTAAATTGTTTCTTCATGGATAACAAAATAACATTCATTTCATGGAGTAAATGATGAAGTGGTTGTTGAACATCCCATAACCAAATGATGATATATTTTTTTGAAATGGAATGAAATCAAGTAGGAATTTATTCTCAAGAAAATTATTTTACATCAAAAACATGATCTTGAAATAAATTTGATTCATATTATATTTATTTTGATGATTTAAATGATTTTATCTCCCTTTTTTGTTTATTGTTTTGTGATCTTTAACCCTCGATGGGTCACACAATATCATTTAGTCAATTATATCTATCACCCCCGATAATTATTTATTTTTTCCTATAATTTCAAAATATATTCTTCCATTATATGTTGTAGTATGTGGAAACCCAGTAACGAGTTATATTATATAATAATTGTTTCCAACATTCCCTTATTATGGTATTTTTTATTCATTTTCATTATGTGGGTTTCTATGAAGTAATTTTCAAATGTTAAACCATTGATTACTTAGATGAATTATGAGGGTGGAATTATGATTAAGGGGAAGGGAGTAGAATGTAACACCAGTATATTTTCTAATTATTTATCATTTTAATTATATATCTTTTTATTGAGCTTAATACTTATTTTATCTTGTGTGACATATAAAAGTATATTTAAATTATCTCCCATAAAATATTTTGTTTTAATGAAATATGACTTATTATTAAAATATTTTTTTTAATGTGATCATTATCACATAGTTTTTCGAATGAAGGTATGGATACGATCGACTAAATTATGAAAATATAGGTGACACATGTATATAAAATGAAATGTTTTGTGATTATTAATTTTAAAATAGATGTAAAAGAAATATTTTTCTGATAAACGAATTTTATGAAAACAAATGCATTTTATCAAAAGAAATTTTAAAAACACCTTTTCGTTATAATTTTATATATTTTAATAATATATAAATACAGATAAATGATTAACTTCTATATTATGTTTTTTAGATAAAAAATATTAATATATCCATTTCATAATTAAATCAATAATTTTTTTCAAAAAAATTCTCTCTATTTTTTGGAGCAATTAATTTATCAAAGAAATTTCCCCACTTTTTTAAAACTAATTTTACAAATTATAATTAATTTATGAATTTATAATATAAAAGTTATTTTGGGGTGATTTTATTCATATATTGCATAAAAGTTTATTTTTTCGATAAATAATGAAAAATACTAAATTTTAATTTATGACTACCTTTATGTTTAAATTATTTGTAATGTTAAATTATAATTTAAGTTGGTTTTAATGAAAATTTTTGTCAATTATACATCTTTTAATACAATTTTTTTCTTTGGAAAAATTTAAATAAAGAATTTTGATAGAAAAACAATGTGATGTATTGTATATTTTATTATTAGAAACATTCTTTCATATTTCGTTGATATGAATAATATTATATTTAATTTTGTTTCTTATATGAATGTACTATAGAAAATTGGATTCCATGTTTTTAATTATAAAATTTATATTATATAATATCTGTAAAAATAATTGTATACCCAAATGAATTGAAAAAATACTAAAAAATAATAAATGGGATTAGCGTTAAAATGGATTTATGAGGTGTTAAAATAAAATTATAAGTGTAAAAAATGACACAAAACATGTCCAAAACCTATTGTCTTGATATATTTATAACATATAAATTCATGGATATTTAATATTACATTTTTTTTATTTCAATATGAACTAAAGACTGTAAAAATTCATTATTTTATATAAATTACAAGTTTTCTACTCACCAATCTTATAAAATATCACCCCTTCTCAAATCTTTCTTAAACGTTGAAACAGTTAAGGTTTTTTAAGTCCATAAAAAATACTTCCCAACATTCTTGATCTCCTCTATATGCCTAATTATGGATATAAATTGTAACAACCCTATATTTTATGATAAGTATTATTTTTTAATTTATTTTATGTCATGTGTTTTATGCTACAACATGATTATCTTGCGCTATACAAAACACCCTATTAGCTTGTTGTATACGCAACAGTAATCTTGGATCACGTTACACACAATTTCATGTTTGTTTGATAGTAGTTATTCAACACAACATTGAGTATAGATATATATATACTCAATGTATTAATGAATTATGGTTGTATTTTGTTAAAAAAATCAACAAAGGAGTCGTTCACTACACACAACCCTGACTTGGCTTGCATTACACACAATTGCGACCTTCCTCGACACCGTGTGTTGTACACAATACTAGGTCTTACTAAACAACGATATATTATTATAATATTATTATGAACTGGATTTTATGAATATTATTAAGTAAAATTTGAATTTTTATTCATCTTAGACATTTTCTAGAACATGGTGTAGGAACAAAATTAATTTTTGGGGTAAAATAAGTATTTTTCAAAAAAATTCAGTTTTGCCACCTTTTGATGGCGCACCCACATTAAATATTGTTTTTGACATGTTTATATGTTCAATTTGAAAAAATATAATTATTCTTTAGAATTAGTATATAAAAAATTACGTTGGATAAATTTGTCATATTTTTCTGATAACTTTCATATTTTAATGAATAGTAAAAACACGCAATATTTTAATTAAAAAAAATCTTTTTTCATCGTAATAATTTATTTGGTTAAATTATAATATTTAATGGTTTCAAATTATAAATAGAATATATTTTTAACATTTAATATTATGTATGTCATTAACGTTGATTTTACATTGAATTCGTAGGTTAAATCAATTCAATCTTTTACAATGTTTAAAAAAAACCGTTTTATTTCGACAACGGGATTAATTTTAATTTAATTTCTCCAACTTATGTGTATTGAATTTAGAAAAATTTATTCCATATTTGTATTCTGTGGGTCCAAATTGTATTAATATACTACTTTTTATTTTATGGCATTATGAATAGTAACTACGGTAAATTTTATTTACCATAGTTAAAGGTAAATCGTGTAATTAAGGATTACTATAAGATTATAAAATTACCCTAACACCTGACAATATCCTATTAGATGACTATAAGTTGACCCATATCACCTAAGTGTTGGATTATATTCATTAAATCGATTTTTTTCCATGAAAATAATATAATTATTATTAAAGCCAAAGAATGTGACAACTTGTCACTTTCTTAAATCTTATAAGTATAATAATTTTAGTTTAGTGATAAAATTCATGAAACATCGGATATAAATAGTCTCCAGAAATTTAATATAATTATCTACATCATATGAATTTATTTATAATATTTAGGGATTAAGTAATTATCATTAAAGGTGACATAATAGTGATGTTGAAATTATTTTCTTAAAATAAATATCAAATAAATGGTTATAAAAATATTAAAACAAATATTATATAAACTATTTAATGTGCTCCACTAATTTTCTAGACAAATTTGACATGTTAGTAATCTATTAAATATTTTATATATAGTATATCCTCTGTGTAGATTTTATTTAAATTCAAATAAATGAATACTGTCAAAATTGACACTATTGTTATTTTATAAAAATAACATATTATTAAATTTTATAAAAACCACCAAAATATTGACAAATTATAAATTGAAATTTATATAGTCTAAAATTTCATAAAGTATCCAATTATGTAAAATTAACAACACATAAGTGATTATTTATAACCATTTAGAATTTAGAATTTTATTACCACAAATAAACTTAAATAGATTAAATAAGGATAAATGAAAATGATAAGGTTTAAAATAAGATAAAAACATGTCTAAATTTTATTTGATGTTGATTTTAAAACCCTATCTCATCTAATACTTTAATTGAGTCATTTTTGGAGGTTTTTATGTCGGTTTTGAATTTATATTAAACAAATATTTTTGAGGATTTCAATGGTGCACGTCTCCTCCCTTATAAAATGGGAACCTCATCCCTCTCTTAGTCACACAAAATTGTGCCTTCACGCTCAGCCAACCCCTGAAAAATTCTCTTCTCAAATTCCCTAGAAACATCCTAGAGGTCCTGGTATTCTTCAAAGACCAATTTTAGTTCCCTAAGAGAAATTTTAAAGGAGGCACTTCGAGAAAGAGGTAATACCTTCTACCGTTTTCTTCAACTTCAATTCTTCTTCCACTCCGTCTTATTTAGTTGTTTTATTATGAAGTAATAAAATAAGTATCCATAATATACTGATATGTTATTATAAATATGAAACAACCCTATTTCACCTTCTATCCATTCTATGGAAAATGAAATCACTACGCGTGTGTACGTACAGAATATCGTCTCCACACTGTAGTGTAATAAATTTTTACACCACCACCTTAATTAGATGGGTATAATGGTGTAAAGAATAAATACATATGATTATTATAACATCATACCGATTCCAAGATATTATATCATTCACTACAATTCACTTCAATAAATATGGGAATGATATCATCGCTCGTGCGTATGTACGGATTACCGTCTCCACGACGTGATAAGATTCATTTTCCATGTTAACAATTCAAGAATAATTATAAAGTATATATAATAATTAATTGTTAAAGTTAAGACATAATATTTCAACTGGATTTATGTATATATATATGTATGTCATATACTTAATTCCATTCAATTCAATAAGGAAACGAAAACAGCATTCTTGCGTACGTACGGCCTACAGTCTCCATGAACGGTGTATTTCATTCCATTTATCTATATATTATATATATGTATATTATAAATATATATTTTATATAAATCATGTTTTAAATTCTAGAATTAAGTAATATTGATCTAATTAATCATATGAATAATTACAAGTCAAAACACGGACGACATATGAAATGATTTTACCCAAAACGCTCTTTAACATGAGATTTACAAAAGAACGGATAATATAAAGTCATAAGTGGACCATATATGATATCATAACAAGTAATTTGATTCTTTAATACACCAATGAAATTATTTAAATCATTATACAGAAGGTTCGGATATATACGAAGCATATCAGACATAAGGTAAGGGATAATTTTGCAAATCTCATTTTTATCCGACATTTCTTATTCTTAGTATTTACTGGGGTTATTTCTATCATCCATATCCATGTTTTATAAAAGCGTTTTCATGTATGTTTAAAGTTATTTTTACCCATTTTTGACTTTTACTACATGTTATGTAATGAATTTTTCTTTTGTTTACGTTACGAGGTACTTTTTTGACGTTTCCGGCAAAAGTACGAGAAGAATGTTTTTTTAACTTATACAGTATGAAAGGATTTTTACGGTTTTATATAGCCTTATTTTCATGAAGCTTCCACAAAAATATTTCATGAATATTTTCAAAAAATCCTTTTCTTTTATAATTTCATGATGTTTTATGAAAGGAAAATGATTTTGAAGAAGAAATGATATTTTCCTCAAGAATTCATTTCAAGTGTTTTATCAAAACCATTTTCCATCTAAGATGACATTATTTTATATGTGTATTTTCAAGTATCATGTATCTAGGATTTACATGGTTTCACTTTTCTTATTATGAAATGATATCTATTTCTTTTATATGGATTATGTGATGATGGGATGATGTTTATGAAACCCATTTTATTTATTAAGCTATTATGAATGATGTATGTTTATTTTATGGCACAAGTAATAATGATTTCATAATGATATGGGTGTGACCTATATCTCCCTCCAATGCATTGTCTAGAGATTTATATCTCATGATATAGACATGGATGGAACGGTAAGTTAATCTAGTTCAGTATTAAAAGACTGAAATGAGGAGTGAACTCGATTCAGAAAGGGACTTTGTCCACTAAGATGGTCTTGGCAGCAATGCGTTGGCTATTATGGAAATCATAACAAGTGATGAATGCTTTCCACAATTACATGTTTTATTCCCATGATAGTTTATCATGATTAATGTTCCTTTATGATCTATGCTTTATGTACTTCCATGATTTATGTATTTGCTCAGGATTTTGATGTTTAGATTTTTTGTTCATATTTTTACATTCAAATGTTTATGGATTATTTTATGTTCTCTATGATTACCCTTACTGAACATTTGAGATCAACCTTTATATGTTTTCTTTTCCCTAGGATTAAAGAAAGTGTTTAGTTATGAAAACAAAAGGGGAAGATATTTATGGGAGATGTTGAAGATCTTTCACCAATATTAGAAGATTACGTTCCGAGTTTCCGAAGACACTAAACTATTACAGTTCTTGAGTTTTGGTTTTTGTTATGTATTTTGTATTCCTAAAAAGTAATGTATTGTCCATGTAAGTCAATATTTGGGTCTCTACCGTTGGTATTAGTGGAAAATGAGGTAGGAATGTATACGATCTTTGGGAACTCTCACAGGTTAGCGTTGGACGAAGCATGGCTTTCCGCCCAAGGGCTTCATGAGGAAATGGCTGCCACTGGGGATGGTGGTGTGTCCCACCCAGGGGGTGTAGCCGCCCATGGAGTGCCCTTATAGGTATCAATTATAGTCCACTGGACGTAATTCCAGACCGTTACAGCTGGTATCAGAGGAAAGGTTTAGTTAACCTTTGGAGACTAGGATGCGAAAACGTTAGTGAGATCCATAGAGATATTTCTAAGGTACGCCTAGGGATGTCCCTAAGGATAAGTGTACGTATAGGATATAGTCCTAGAACTATGGTAATGATCTTAGAATTTATTCTAAGATGTTAGATATTGAGGGTACTCCCCCTTTACTATGTTGTTTCCACTAGCATGATTTTTTCTCTCACACTATTCTTTTTGGGTTTTAAAACATGGATGGAAACAGGAAGATTCACGATAATGGAGGATATGAGGGACAATGGAATGATATTATTCATGAGAAACCAAATGAAACATGATTTGGAAGTCCAAACATATTTATTATGCCTAATTATAAATATCATAATATGATCAATAATCTCAACTTTGGTAAGATTCCCAACTCAGATAATAAGAGAATGATGGAGTTTCATGATGATCATATAGGAATGAAAGTTTAATTTCCCTCATGTAAATCATGTGGGAAGAGGCATCAGGGAGAATGTTTCAAAGGAACTGGAAGATTATTTGGGTGTGGAAAAGAAGGACACAAAGCTAGTAAGTGCAAAGGAAATGGTTCAGTTAACACCATGGACAATAATAATGGTATTGCTACGACATCAACAATGATTAGATGTTTTAAATTTGGAATGTACATGAATTATGAAAACCAATGTCGTAAGGGAATATCTCATGAAGAGAATCAGCATGGTCATATGGGTAGTATTTATTTTGATTATGATGAGGAGACTACAAATGATATATGAGATGAAAGAAGTGTTGAAGCTCAGTCAATTGTTTAAGAAGGTAGTGGAATGATTGTATGTTTATCAAGAGTTATGTTGTATAGTTAATGGTACTATGGAATAAAGAATCATATAAGGATTGTTACACTATTGTTTTTCCTAAAGTATTTGAATGTATATGTTGAATGGTACCGGTAACCATGAAATGCTATTCAGGTAAATTTGGAAAGTAGATGATATGCGCATAATGAAGGGATAAGAAGATAATTAGATTTTTGATTGTATTCATGAGCTCATGATTCATATAAGGACTAAGTGATATCGTGGTTTGAGTATATAGAATTTTTGAGATTTTGGTATGTGGAAAGAGATATTTTTTGACAACATTCATGTTTTCACTAAGGTTAAATGGGTTTTTTTTCAAGAGAATACATGATTAAGGTATTCACTTGTTTGTAATTTGACCAAAAAGATATATCTTATGATATATGGGAGATAAATGATGGAATTCACATGATTGTTATGTGACATTTCAAGTAATCATTTTTATTATAATATGAGCTTGAACCGAAATATTTTAGATAAGCCTAAATATTGGAATGGATTATGTTGGACATAAGTTAGTATTGTTTAAAGATAGAACTTTTTGTCGATATTATTGATGGGATGTTATAGTAATGTAGATTTAGAAAAAGGACAACTTGTAGGACGGGCGACAACCCATCGCGTTAGACAAGACAGTGGGAATCAAACCCACAACCGAAGTGCGACATGCCTTTATCGCCTACCACTGGCCTACATGAAGTCCATGTTTACTAGAAACCAGTTTTATTATATTGCGCAGTATGATATATGAATAATAAGTCCATTTTAGGAACCATATACGATTAATCTCACTATAGATGGACTTATGTATTTTTGATAACTTTTTCTAACCTTTTGTTTAAGACAGATGGAATGACCCATCATTCTATCACATGATATTCTAACACTTCATGAATGACAAATTCAATTTCATTTCCTATAGAGATGAAGTGGAAATTGTCCAAGGAATGACCAACGGTGAGACTATACCAAAATCAAGAAAGTATTTCTTATATTTCCAATTTCTTCAACTTTAGGTAAATCATCTTGAAAACCAAAAATGTTGTCCCAGTGCCCTTATATTCGATGAATCAGATGGTACCTTTAATCATCAAAATTTTATATCTTTGTGATTTATGGCTTTTTCATAGCCATTATCTCTACCAATCTCCATAAGAACATGATGGTTAGATTTCTCTTCCATTTCCATATTTTCAACTATGTTCTCTTATGTGGAAACCCATTGATTAGCTAATTTCGGTAACTGTTACATTTCGTACATTAGTTTTTAACATTATGTTTTTGTATTTCATTTTACGATTTGGGATTCAGTTAAAGAAACATTCAAGTAGAAAACAATGTATAACCCCGACTAATTTCGAGGGAGAAATTCATTTTAAGGGGGGTAGAATGTAACAACCCGATATTTTATGATAATTATTATTTTTAATTTATTTGATATCATGTGTTTTATGCTACAACAAGATTATCTTGCACTATATGCAACATTGTATTAGCTTGCAGTATACACAACACTAATCTTCGATCGTGTTACACACAATTTCAAGATTTTTTTATAGTAGTTATTCTACACAACATTGAGTATATATATAAATATATATATTAAATTTATTAATGAAATATGGTTGGATTTTTTTATACGCAAAAAAAGGGAGTCGTTCACTAAAGCAACCCTGACTTGGCATGCATTACAGACAATCACTACCTTCCTCGACAGCGTGTGTTGTACGAAATACCAGGTTTTACTAAAAAACAATATATTATTATAATATTATTATGAACTAGCCATTATGAATAGTATTAAATAAATTTTTAATTTTTATTCATCTCACACATTTTCTAGAACATGGTATAAGAACAAAAGAAATTTTTCGGGTAAAATAAGAATTTTGCAAAAAAATGCAGTTTTGCCACCTTTTGATGGCGCACCCACATTAAATCTTGTTTTTCACATGATTATAAGTTCAATTTGAAAAAATATAATTCTTATATAGAATCAGTATATAAAAATTTACTTTGTATAAATTTTTCATATTGTTCTGATAACTTTCATATTTTAATGAATAGTAAAAACACGCTATATTTTAATTAAAAACTACTTTTTTTCATCATAATAATTTATTTGGTTAAATTATAATATTGAATGTTTTAAAAGTATAAATAGAATATATTTTTACAATTTAATATTATGTATGTCATTAACATTTATTTTACATTGAATTCGTAGGTTAAATCAATTCAATCTTTTACAATGTTTTAAACAAAAACCCATTTTCATCCGACAACCGGATTAATTTTAATTTAATTATTGAAACTTATTTGTATTTAATTTAGAAAATTGGATTCCATATTTGTAATCAGTGGGCCCAAATTATATTAATAGACTACTTTTTATTTTTGGGAATTGTGAATAGTAACTACGGTAAATTTTATTTACAATAATTAAAGGTAAATTGGGTAATTAAGGGTAAATATAAGATTATAAAATTACACTAACACCGGCCAAAATCCAATTGGATGACAAAAAGTAGACCCATATCACCTAAGGGTCGGATTAGATTCATTTAATGGACTTTTGTCCATGAAAATAATTTAATTATTATTAAAACCAAAGAAAGTGACAACATGTCACTCTCTTAACTCTTATAAGTATAATAATTTTAGTTTAATGATAGAATTCATGAAACTTCAGATATAAATATTCTAATGAAATATAATATAATTATATACATTATATTAATTTATTTATAATTTTTAGGGATTAAATAACTATCATTAAAGGTGACATAATAGTGATGTTGAAATTATTTTATTAAGAGAAATATCAAATAAATAGTTTTAAAAATATTAAAATAAATATTATATGAACTATTTAATATGCTCCACGAATTTTCTAGACAAATTTGACATGTTAGGAATCTATTAAATATTTTATTTATAATATATCCTCTGTGTAAATTTTATTTAAATTCAAATAAATCAATTGTGTCAAAATTGACAGTATTGTTATTTTATAAAAGTAACATATTATTAAATTGTTTAAAAATCACAAAAATATTTAAAAATTAAAAATTGAAATTTATATAGTCGAAAATTTCATAAAGTATCCAGTTATGTAAAATTAACAACACATAAGTGATTATTTATAACCATTTAAAATTTATAATTTTATTACCACAAATAAACTTTAATAGATTATATAAGGATAAATAAACATGATAAGGCTTAAAATAAGATCAACACATGCCTAAATATTATTGGTTGATGATATTACAACCCTATATCATCTAATATACTAATTGAGTCATTTTTTGGAGGTTTTTATGTGGGGTTTGAATTTATATTAAACTAATAATTTTGAGGATTCCAAAGGTACCCCTCTCCTCCCTTATAAAAGGGTACCTCCT
Organism: Viscum album; assembly: GCA_963277665.1. Lineage (NCBI taxonomy): Eukaryota > Viridiplantae > Streptophyta > Magnoliopsida > Santalales > Viscaceae > Viscum > Viscum album. Next base: position 1,023,280,752 of record OY728147.1, on the reverse strand, counting down.
CCCCCTCTTCCTCAAACCACTATGAGCCTTCAAGATCAGCCATCCCCTACCAAATTCTCTTCTACAATTCCTTAGAAAAATACTAGAGGTCCTGGTCTTCTTCAAAGATCAATTTTAGTGCCCCAAGAGAAAGTTTAAAGGAGGCACATCGAGAAATAGGTAATACCTTCTACCGTTTTCTTCAAGTTCCATTCTTCTTCTACTCTATCTTATTTAGTTTTTTCATTATATAGAAATAACATTACTATACCACATATACGGATATGTTATTATAAATATGAAACAACCCTATTTCAACTTCTATCCATCCAAAGGAAAATGAAATCACCGCGCGTGCGTACGTACGGAATACCGTCTCCACGCCGTGGTGTAATCTGTTTTTCCACCACCACCTAAATTGGATGGGTATAATGGTGTAAGAAATAAATACATATTATTATTATAACATCATACTGATTCTAGGATATTAGATCATTCACTCCAATTCAATTCAATAAATATGGGAATTATATCATCGCTCGTGCCTACGTACGGATTACCGTCTCCACGATGCGTTGAGATTCAGTTTCCATGTTAACAATTCACAAATAATTATAAAGTATATATAATAAGTAATCATGAAATATATTAATTAATAATTCTAGTATATTTATGTATATATATATGTATTTCATATACTTAATTCCATTCAATTCAATAAAGAAACGAAAACAACGTTCATGCGTATGTATGCCCTACCGTCTCCATGAACGGTGTATTTCTTTCAATTTATCGATCTATTTTATATATGTATATTCTGAATATATATTTTTTATGAATCATTTTTTTCATTCTGGAATTAAGTAATCGTGACCTAATTAATCATATGAATAATTACAAGTCAAAACACGGACGATATATGAAACGATTTTACCCAGAACGCTCTTTAACATAGAATTTATAAAAGAACGGGTAATATAAAGCAATAAGTGAACCATATATGATATCATAACAATGAATTTGATTCTTTAATAAGTCAATTACATTATTTAAATCATTACACAGGAGGTTTGAATACATACGAAGCATATCTAACATAAGGTAAGGGATAATATTGCAAATCTCATTTTTATCCAAGATTTCTTATTCTTAGTATTTACTCGGGTTATTTCTATCATCCATTTCCATGTTTTATAAAATTTCTTTCATGTCTGTTTAAATTCATTTTTACCCATTTTTACTTTTACTAATTTTTCTGTATGTAATCTCTCTTTTGATTACGTTACAAGGTACTTTTCTGACTTTTCTGGAAAAAGTACGAGAAGACTGTTTTTTTAACTTATACGGCATGAAAGGATGTTTACTGTTTTATAAAGCCTTATTTTCATGAAGCTTCCACCAAAATATTTCGTGACTATTTTCAACAAAATCGTTTTATTTTAAAATTTCATGACATTTTTTGAAAATGAAATTATTTTGAAGAAGAAATAATAATTTCCTCAAAATTCATTTCAAGTGTTTTATCAAAACCATTTTTCATCTAAGATGAAATTATTTCATATGTATATGTTTCAAGTATCATGTATCTATGAAATAAATGGTTTCAATTTTCTTATTATGAAATGATATCCATTTCTTTTATATGGATTATGTGATGATGGGATGATGGTTATGAAACCCATTTTATTTATTGGGTTATTATGAATGATGTATGTTTATTTGGTGGCACAAGTAAGAATGATTTAATTATGAGAAGGGTGGGACCTATATCTCCCTACAATGCATTGGGTAATTATTTCTATATCATTATATAGACATGGGTGGAATGGTAAGTTAATCTGGTTCAGCGTTACATGACTGAAACGAGGAGTGAACTCGATTCAGAAAGGGACTTTGTCCACTAAGATGGTCTTGGAAGCAATGCCTAGGCTACTATGGAAATCATAACAAGTGATGAATGGTTGCCACAATTATATGTTTTATTACCATGCTAGTTTATCATGATTAATGTTCCTTTATGATCTATGCTTTATGTACTTCCATGATTTATGACATTGCTCAAGATTTTGATGTTTAGATTTTATGATCATGTTTTTTCATTCAAATGTTTGTGGATTATTTTATGTTCTTTATGCTTACCCTTAATGAGGATTTGAGCTCACTCTTTATATGTTTTCTTTTCCCCAGGATTTAAAGAACGTTTTTAGTTAAGAAAACAAAAGGGGAAGAACTTTATGGGAGATGTTGAAGATCATTCACCAAGAATAGAAGATTACGTTCCGAGTTTCCAAAGATACTATAATATTACGGTACTTGAGTTTTTGTTTTTGTTATGTATTAAGTATTCTGAAAACGTAATGTATTGTCCATGTACGTAGAGCATTGGGTCTCTACATAAATCCATCCTTGGAAGGTTTATTTTGAGAAACTATAGAGGACATTTTAATAAAAGGAGGTTTGAAAGACTTTGAAGGAATTCGAGAAATATGATAAGGGATTTACATATAAATATTTAATTCTCTAAAACACAATCCTTATTCAATAAATATTCAATTTATGAGGTGTATATAATTCACATGAAATTATTTTGTGAAAATTATGTTGACAAAACATATGATTTACATATAAACATGAGGGACTCTCTTCTATGGTGTCTATAGTTCAAAAATTACAATATCATTAAGGAATACATTTTTCTTAAATTACATTATATGATATGTTGTTATATTATGAACCTATATTATTCCCTGAGTGTTATATACATCCGATTTTATATTTCATAGCATGAATTAATTTACCACTATGATTAATTACTTCCCATTTTATGTTACTCCTTCTTGGGGATTATGATTCAATGATATCAATATGGTAATGATTTTGTATTAAAATATCATTTTTTATTGCTATAAATCATGATTATATTTATGGTTTTAAAATATAGTGATTTATATCTCAAGAAACTCATGAAATTTATTCTCTTATATTTATTAATTCTATTATTAGTACATATTTTCAACCATTTGTAACATAAAATAATTTAGAATCTTTTTTTTTGGAAAATCCAATATAATTATCTCTTTATATGAAAATTTATTACTTATAAAACAATAATTTATTAAAAATAATACCTTTTTTTAATAATATATTATGATTTATTAATATTTTTTTTTTCTTATTTATACTTTTAAATGTGTTTAAAAATGGAAGATATATTTCTTATTCAAAAAATATATCCAAATAGATTTTACTAAAAATACGAATGGAATATATATTGTAACATGAATTGAATGACAAATAATTCTCATAATCCTGACTATTATTTGCATTAAATCAACCTTTATATTTTTTTATTTTTATTTTCAATGAATAATATTATCAAAATGTATTAATTTTTAATGGGTGGTATTTCTATAATGGAATCGTATTTTACTCAAAAATGTATTAAATAAATTTCAATAATTCCACAATAATATTTAAATGATAACCTAAAACAAAATTATTTTCATAATATTACATTTTTAAAACAATATTTTCCCTAAAATATAAATTTCCATGATAATTTTTTTAAATTATCAAACAGAATATTTTCCATATGTGATTACATCCACAGAAATGAAATTTTTTTATTAACCATTTCATTTTAAAATAATTCATATGATAAATTTTTATAATCATATAGCCTACATTAATATAGATATCATCATATTATAGGTGGGACCTATATCTTCCCCTAATTAATTAGGTAAATACAGATAACTCACCATTTAATATCATATGTGTGAACCAGATTACATGTTCACAAGGGTATGTGTGAACCTAATTATATGCTAATAATGTTATGTGTGTACCAGATTACATTTTCAAATTATTATTAATGGGCATGTCTTTAATTTCTATAATGTAGAAAAATACATATCCTCTATGTCTGTAATGTTATGTGAATAAATGGTGTTATATCAATAAGTTTATGTAAAGGTATATTTTCATGTCTATTACACTATGAGTTAAGAAGATTTTGTTTACACTTATTCTCAATGTTATAAGAAGTTGTGTATGGTAAAAGTATCTCTTATTCCAATTTTATTCCACCATATTACATGTCTACAACTTTCTAATGTTTCATCACTTCTGATCTATGAATCATTATTCCATGGATTCTAATTCTATCCTTTTATATGTTGGGTATAGTTTTCAAATGTTATGATTATGTTAAAAAACACTTATGTTAATTCCATACTTACACACCTCACTTTTTTACCGTTATAGAGTAACTGATAAGATTTTTTGATATCTTTAAAATCCACCATGTTACAAATAAATGTTTATATAGGTTATGAGTTTGAATATTACAAAAGGGTAACATTGTTTTGGTATACATTGAATATATTTTAATAATTTAATATTACTTTGTTACATGTGTCCAAAGGATCTGAACAATTATACTCATCATGCAAGTGTTTCTGTATTTTGTTGAATATTTATCTAAAACATAGAAATATATATGACAAGAAAATCATAGGGTTCTATATTTTTTATTTATGAGCCTGTATATTAGTATCTATAAATGATATCATTATCATTGTAGACAGTTTTATTTAGTAAATTGATGCTATATGAAAACCATGACATGTATTTTCTATAATAGAAGTTTTTAGTGGGTGTGTCATTAGTGGTACATAATATGGTGAATGGTCATGATAATATTTATCACTTCCAAAATGAACAGATATATTGGTCTTGTTGAATTGGATATTAGAACCATAACTAAATCCACGTACATAGTATAAGAGTGTTAGTTCTTCTAGTATGACCAAGAATACATAAAGAAGGAAAAAATAGTGACTGGAGTTATGTCTCCAAATCTTTGAGATATCATTAGGAAAAGAAATTATTCCATAAAACATGAAACCAAATGAGAGGTTTTCATTATTATGATTATAAAATAACTTTTTATAAGCCTTTATAGGTTATTAAAATCCACTTTTATTTAGTGAGTAGTAATTACATATGTCATGATTTTGACCAAGAGGGTCACACAGTAATCCTATTAAAGTGTTTGGATAATTATTTTTGAAAAGGAGTGTATCCATAATAGACGTGAAGAATCTATTTGGGTGACTACCATGTTTGAATAAATGACAATATATATATATATATAATGTATTATTAAATACCTTAAGTCATTTTAAAAATAATATTAGCTAGTAATTAATTGATTTTTTTTCAAATGAATAATATTATTTTATGATTGTTATGTATTTAATGATGGAGTCAAGTCAAGATACACAATCCAAATATATATCATAATACTTTTTATATGTTTTGAGTATTTAATAAAATATAAGTGACATTTATTACTTTCTTTCTTATTAATTGTGTGTCATAAAGTTCTTATTTAGAAATTTTATGCAATGCGAGGAGCGATGTGTAATTTTTGATACTTTAAACCTAACTATAAGAGCTAAGGTAATCCAACATATGATAAAATTTTCATTAAAAATAATTAGAGACCATCTCCCACATATTTTCAAGATTTTAGAGTGATATAGGATATATCTGAGAACCCCTATACAAGTTCTTCATCCTAGATCGAAGGAACAATGATTTATAGATTGCAATGACATCAATAAAATCATAGATTCTAAAATACATCACTTATAAACCAATGATTGATAGCCTATTTGGAATTTTGATTCCATTTGGATGATCTAGAGGGATCTTATGATAGTTTCAATATGAAACTCTCTTTTTCCTAGAGCAGAACACACTTGCATCCAGTAATCAAGTGATTCAAAAAATCAATTTAAATATATTACCCAATTTCATCCACACAAGAACCTATATTTGTAATATGGAATTATGATTTATCATTAAATAATGTTTTGTGACCAACTATGTCAAAAATATTTTATAAAAAATTACATATCTCATTATTTTCACAAAAGGTAGAAATAAGCTCTATCAGAGAGATCATTCACAAAATTATGTAGTGTTTATAATAAATAGTATGGATTCATGTAGAGTGTGTAATAAATGTCAAAACTCCAAAAAAAACCTCAATCTAAATATAGATAACTATGTAATGGATATCTAATGAATAATGAAATAATTTGCACGGAAAAAAATTATTTAAAAAATATTTATATATTTTCATAAACTGATCAAGAGAACACACAAGTAGTGACTTTGGGAATTATATAATTCACTAATCACCAATATAAATCTGAAATAAACACAGGGGAACCCCATATATACTATAATATTGAAAAAATTAAAACAAAATAAAAAGTATAATGTTATTGAATTTTTGGAAATTCAAATGAATATTAACCCATGGTTAATAACCATTCATCAAAAAATTTAGTAATATAAATAACATATCTTTAAGAGACATTTAAAATAACATAATTTCTTTTAAAACACATTTAGTTCCACTTATTAGCACTTTTGAACAGCTGCACCCAACATATTCTTAAGTCTCTCCACCTGTGACCCTACTACCCATCTGGGTAACACCATCCATATCCGAGTTTAGTTTTACATGGCCTTCTCAAACGAAAACTAATTTATACCCCTCTACGAAAGGGGTGGTATCCAATAAATACATACAAATGAATAAAAAAATTATGTATGAGAATTTAAATGTTTGGAAAATTGTTATTTGATCATGTGACCTATTTATTTTTTTAATTAAATAAATTTCATTTTATTTAATACATAAGTAATGTTATAGAATATATTTTCTTACAGATTAATTTTTTATCGCATGATTATCATATCTAAAGTTATTTTTAGTAGTGACCAATCATTTTAATGTAATTTTATTTATTTATTAAAATATTGATAATGTGAGTGGTGTTTGTAGTGGTTAATTAATTTATATAATGGTACATTTTCATTTTGACTCACATTATAAGTATAAGTCCTAGTGTTTCCATCAGAAATTTTTTTTATATGTATTCCATATTTTCAAGACACCAGCTCATTTATTTGACTATTTATTTTATAATTATGAGGATGAATGAAAATGTCGACAACACCATGATTTGGGGAAATATCATATGATATATGAACACAATTTAATGGGGGAAAATCATTATACAATTCAAATAAAACATAGGAAAATAACCATCTTTTCACTTATGATCTATTGTCTTCATTATAGAAAAACGAGTAGTAAATTGTCCTAATTAGTCTATTTTTATTATTAGTTATGTATGATATATTATTATCTATTTAATGTGCTAGGTTTAAGTGATATATTAGAAAAAAATCATTCATATATAAAATCATGATATTTATAGATGATGGTTTTCAATTATACAAATACAAGTTTATAGGGACATCACTTTAAAATAGAGTTCAAAATAGAGAAAAATGAATAAATTTCCTAAAAATGATTAAAATTTATAAATGTTATAATATTTTATAATTCATTCCGATTTTTTTTATTAAACTCATTTGTATGATGTTCCCATATACCCTATTTTATAGATTCTACTATAATTATGGATTGTTCATGATACAAGTGTTTTGAAACAACTTATTATTTTAGAAATAAAGTAGGCATTGGTAGCTTATTTGAAACATTATAGTGAAACTATTTTTTAATTTATGTTTATGATTACATAAGATGAGACATTCATCAATATTTATAGGATCTATCAGTAAATATGTTTGGCCATGCAAAATTCATCATTAAAACTCATAGTGTAATGATGTGGCCCAATATTTGACTATTGTGACAGGTTTCAACAATCCATACTAGTAGAATAATTGAGTGATATTTTATTTTTATTCTAATAGATATGGTCTATTAGGATTTGATAAAATTGAGGAATATAATTAATGATTAGAAAATTAGTTCATTCTTTTAATAATCAATATAATCTACTAAGATACAATTTTTTTTCTATTATACAGAAACCAACACTAATTTTTTTACATAGTGATCAATATTTCATAATGTCTATTTCATGATGAGAAAAAGTTATAGAGATTCGTAAAAGATATTTTCCAATGTACTACACCAAAAATTGAAGCTAAATAAACCCAAATACACTCTTCATTGTGAACCTCCTATGGTAGAATTAAAATCTCATAAAAAATTACACATTTCATATATAAGAAATATTTACCATGAATTATGTTTTCAACATGGTCTAGTGAGTTTGAAAAAATGCACAAGGAAAAATAATCATATAAAATGTTTATTATCTCCAAGTTGTTTATTAAGAGAGATACCAATAAGTAATATATAAGATATCATGTTCACTATAAAGGTGTCGGATTGTATAAGGGTGTATGACTAACCCTCATGTACATAGGATAACTGGGTATGTTGAGATACTAGTGTCATGAAGATTCAATATGAACCAAAATTTATGGACAATATAATTTTCATCCCATTAAAAAAATATTATGAAATTTTATAGTTAATTATAACACTAATATTTATAAAACCAGACCTTGATCGATGAGATTTATTTCTCATTATGGATATTTATTCAAATAATACAAAAACTTTAAACCTTGTAGTGAACAAAAAGGAAGAGGGAAAGTGTAAGGGGTTTGAGCCCAGTAAAATCCAATGTTACTGATGCACCACCCCTCTAATATAAATAATATTCAAAGGAATATTAATTAAATTTAGGCAGTTTTCATTCATTTTATCAATAGAAGAATCTATATAAAGAATATACTCAGAGTAAAAAAACAATATGATGATTCTTCATTAGATGTATTTTTATTGTGATAAAATTTAAATATTTATACAAATTATCTACTATAAATATCATAGGGCTCTCACATTTCTATTCAAACATAAGAATCAATTATATTCAATAGGATTGTTAACTATAAAGAGGATCAATATGAAGAATATAGAGAATGACTTGAATAATTTCCAATAGGTTATTATTAACAAAATTTACCATGTGGATTTGTTGTTGTATTAAATAACAATGTTTATGTATATTCCATTACCAAAAAAAATAATATATGTTATAATGATAAAAACTATAGTGATTTATTTCATGGTTTACAATGATTGTTTTTATTTTTATAAGGATAACATTATTTATTTAATGGAACAACATAACACCAATATATATATATATATATACATATCAAATTCCTTATTTTGGAAGTTAGTAAAAAACCAAGTTAGAATGTCATGTATCTTACAATCTTTTGGAACTACGAAATTTTGTTATTTAAATGAAATCACTCATGAAAATAAAATATTTAGTGGTATATATACATTATTGAGTTAAATATTAGATGAATTTATTCCTTTTATGCATGTTAAATTAGACAATGACTGTTTTAGTGAGAAGGGTGAAAAAAATCAGAGACTTGCTGGAGTTGATTCATATGGGCTTATGTGGTCTATTTCACATAGAGGATATGGGTCTACACTTAATTCAATATATTTACACAAATAAATTGGTAGATGATTCTATATCTATATAATGAGTTATAAGTTTCATTCCTTTATGATATTTTTGGGAAAATAATGATGTAGTGAATCAAATTTATAAAACTATTAAGATAATATGCTTAGAAATTGGTGCGGATTATCTAAACTATCCATTCATTGATCACTTTTAGAGTGTGGGATAATCTCGCAAAATAACTCCTTAAATACCTTAGTGCAAATTTGTTATTGAATGGAATTATCATTACCTACATTATATAATTATTTCAATAATGAGTCATGTGACTCTATTATTATCATTTTAGGAGTCATCAATGCTACTTAAAAATTAAAAACTCAACTGAGTATTGACCAAAGTGGAAAAATGGATTCTATAAGATTTATGGTATTGAGTGAAACCCAAATTGAATAATTTATATATTTGGGTAAAAGAATAATTTTCAGGGAAATAAAAAATAAAAATATATCTTTCCAATGAATGAAGTGTGTCTTTATTGAATATAAAAAATATACAAAATGGCACTACCTATATAACCATTCACATGAGAAAGTTATTATTGAAATACTTACAATATTTCTAAAAAGTGAATATATTTTCATTTTAAATTGTGGGATAATTATCAATTTCTCTTAAATGTTTACCCTATATAAACGATATTTGGATTAGGAACAATCTTTATAAGAGATAGTGGTAGATGATGTTTTCCCGATCCACAATTATTGTGATGTTATAAAACATAGGTCAAAGAAAACAAGATATATAGTTTTATTATCATTGATTTAATATAACAAATAATCTACGATAATTCTAAACTACTTAATTATAGTATGAAATTAGAAGGAAACAATACAACTATATGGAAAGAAGTCAAACATTTTGAAATAAAGTCCTTCTTCCAAAATCAGGTCTGTATTTTTGAATACACGAGAACAGCTGTAAAACCTATAAGATGTAAATAAGTATTCTAGAAAAAACTAAATATAGATGGAAATGTAAATACTAATAAATAATGTATGGCTGTGAAGGGTTTTAGGTAGGTTCAAGTCATTAAATACAATCAAACCATCTCTCCAATCACCATTCCAAATCCATCAAAATATTCGTTAAAGTAAAAGCCTTATATTATAATAAAATTTAGTAGATGGATGAAAAATTTTCATTTATAAATGTGATGTGGGATGAAGCTGTTTATATAAATCAATACGGAAGGTGTATGTAATGAACTGATAAAATTAAACTATAAAAAATTCAAAGAACAATTTGTGGATTGAAGCTGACATTATGACCATGGAATGTTATTTTTGATTTGTCCATAATAGAATTTAGTCTCATTTAGAATAATATAAATCCATTTATCTATAAGTTGGGTTTTGAGAATTCCACCATTTTCCATGTATTATATGTTCATGAAATATTAATTATGTGAAAATATTACATTTATTTTATCCGGGTTAAACATTGTTAATAAATATTTGTACAAGAATTTTTTGTTTGAAGTATAATTAATTCAATGAAATAATATAAATAAAGATAAATCATCGTATATTATTCACCTAATAAAAATTTCATATATTGATAAGGTACACAAATGTTATGAAATAAAATAAAAAATAGATGATTTTGGTTGTCGTCACATGCTATGGATTGAATTAAGAAAATGTGTCTATAAACACAGTAGGATATTGAGAGAATGAGTATAATCCTTTGTTAATTGTTAGTTGAATGTATCATACAAACCATTTTATGTACATGGTTTGGTATTTCCTTTAAATTGAACATGATAGGACTATATCTAGTTGGTCTAGTAGACCCATGATGTGTATATATGAGGACAATAATGAAGTACTTGAAGACTATAAATCATATATTCCAAGTGTATGCATAAGATGATGAAATAATATTTTGGTCATTTAATTATGTACGTTTCATGATAGATCATGATGAGATAAAATCATTGTCATGCTATTTTTTCCATGAATAGTGGATGAATGAGTGGTAGCTTCTCCAAGAAACCCATGATTGTTGATTCTACTACATAATGGATATATATATGGAAAATTTAGATATAGATAAGGATGCATTTTATATATGAATATGTGTCTCAAAATTTTTTGTTTTCCTATTAAAATTGACTCTATTACCATTTAATATGATAATATTGCATTAGTGGAAATTTATAAGGATGCTCGGTAGTAGTAGAAGACAAAATAATACATTAAAAGTATCATCGCATAATGCATATTACTCAGATAGTTAATTTATAAAATATTTGAAAATATATAAAGGATAATGTGGAGGACTCCCTAACTAAATCAATATCTAATAAGAATACTTACTATAATGAGAGACTTATTGGGTGGAGTGGCATCAGTAGTTGTCTCTAGTATTAGTGTGATTTTTGTGAGTGGGTTCCCTAAATAGAAATCATCCATGTAATTGCATTTCTATTACACATATATAGACTAATATATAAATATATTTTCTATTTCCACAATAGTAAAATTACTTAACTGACTAAAAAATAATTTTTTTTTTCAAACACTTTTGTGGAAAAAGTGAGAAACCACTGGCATCAATGACAAAAAAAACCAAGGAACAAAAGCTTAAGGCCAAATAACATAATCAATACAATAACGAAGAGCCCCTACCCATCATAAAAACATTAAAATTAACTTCATAAAACTCCTCATTGTTTGAAAATATGTCCCATGCTTGAATGTATATGCCTAAAACTGGGGGCAATGCCATACCATCTCAAACAAAAAAATTCAACAGGTAAGGACCAGGAGAAAAACCTCTACATTGAACTCCATCAAGATGAACCCCATGAAAGAGAACATACAAAAACCCATAAACCACAGACCAAATTTCCATAAAAAATCCCCAACAAAAAAATAAAATCAAAATAACAAAGAAATGTCCCAATCTTCATGATTCTACCAAGACATCAATATAAACTCTAGTATGACTTCAAAATCAACCCATCCAATAGAAATAAAAATAATCACCGGGAACATATGTTCAACAAGACAATGTACATACGAAATCTCTAACCAGGAAGACACCCCCTCCATGCCACACAGGGTGGACATCGACCCACCGAACCTTCTCCCACTGATGATGAGTATAGATCCAATGTCAAGATGCCTCCATCCTCCCATATTTGAGGCCATCTCCCACATACACCTTCACCCGCTGAAACATGTATGACGATGATGATTTTTGACCTATGTCATCGATGCTATATTCCGGAAGCCACCACATCAAGAAATGATGATGCTCAGTCAGTGGAGGATGATATCGAGCTGTCTCAGTTACGCAAGAGGAGGGGAGGGGAATTTCTTTATGTTGAAACCCTAGACCCTTTGAGGGAGATGAGGACTATGGCTCAGATGCCCCGATTTACTCTAATATTACATAATAATATACTCTAAAAATATTAAGTTTCATAATTCAAAAGTCATTTATAATGGTTATATTAGTTCTAATGATATAATGAGAACCTCATTATTCATTGAAAATAATATTAATTTTTTTTCTATGGTGTATATATAGTATAGTGTTTGAAAATTTGTATTGTTTGGATCTCTAGTGTTAGGGGATAATAATCATTGAGATATATTTTCTGATTTTAATGTTTTTTTCTCTTATGTAGATAATATCAAGAGGACATAAATTTCAATAGAAAGGATACATGCTTTTGGTGTAATGGGTTGGTCCTATTCATATGAATGTGTATTATTATTGTTAATTTGTATCATTATCAGTGTGTACAATTTGAATGTGTTTTGTGATGTAAAATTAAATCTCTAGAATTTATGTTCTGCAGATGTAGCTTGTATCAGTTATATAATTGGTCATATTCCAATTGTTGAATGAGAAAGATTGGATTTGACACTTCTAAAAGGTTCAGATATATAAATGCAATTTACTAGTATTGTAGTATGTTCACTAAATCTATGTCCATAATAGATGAAGGGAGGTAATAATTTTATGGAATAGTATAAATAATGATTGTATGTATGGTGACCCATGTAACACATTTTACATTGTAAGATATCATTATATATAGATATTGCATTACACATCATGTTTTTATAGAAATGGTTTTCATTATTTTGAATATACCTTATCATGTTAGTATGCTAAATGTGTCACAATACTCTACATACAGTCTATTATTAGAACTCTCAAATATATATATATATATATATAATGACCAACATGGTTAAATGATATGAATATTCATGATTTTTATAAATTTTTTATTTTTTTAATTAATCTTATTATTTATTGTTCAATAAATTTTTTAATGTAGATGAATATCAAGTTATGTACTCAAATTTTTTGACAATAAATTTATAAGATATTACTAGTTGAGTGAAATAATATTAAAGAAATTTATGACTTGATGACATTTCCATTTTGTGGAATTATGATCTTATTTTGATGTTTTATGTTACCTAAGAGGCTATATGAAATTTCCTAGATATTAAACCTACATATATAAAACACGGAAAGCCCAATATTGACTTGAAATTTATTCCCTAGAACATCATATCTTCTCTCACTTATCTCCAAAATTCTAGAGTGTGAATGAATATGTCTAACAACCCGTAATCCGAGTACACCATCTAGAATAAAATGAATAGTTCTCACATGATCACAATGGAATCAAAATCCTCTTTGAATCTCTGTGCTATTATATATAAACTAAAGATCGACATACTGGTAGGATATTATAGAACATTAGGATGGTCTAGAGTGATTAAATGTTAGTTCTATAAGTAAAACATTTTTTTCAATGATGAGACCACGTCTGTATCAAAAATTTAATGAGGTAATAATTTAAATTAATTTTTATATTTATTTTAATTCCCATAATATTATTCATTTCTAGTCAATAAATGGACTTGGTAATAAAAAAAATTATATCTGATCTTCAATATTCATTTTTATAAACCCTTTTTTCATTTATTTTCTTGAATATCTCATTCTAACATTTTTATTTCAATTAATATAAACTGATTTAAATATTTTATAATAAATATCAGTAGAATTTAGAGAATGGAGTAAATTATACTATTATGAAACTAACAATTTTCTTCTTTTTAGGTGACATAATATTATTAATCATGTGTGAAATACATGAATATATAATAAGAAAAAATATATAAGAATCATATTTGGGGTCATTCGGATATTCATAGACCCCTTAATGTGATTGATGTAAAATGTGTCTTCCTAATAAAATGATGAACAATGAAAAGTCTTTTAGAATAAAGCGATGCCATTATGGAAGAGATAGTTATATGATGATGGATTTGATATTTTAGAAAAAATTATACTAGCGGAAAGAATTATGTACAATATAAAATTACAATTAATAGATTTCCTAGTAATTTTAGAGTTTTTTTTAATGGAAGTTGAGACAATATTCTTCAATGGATTCAGTAATAAGGAATTTTCTATGAAACAACTAATTGAATCTATGGTAATATATGATGACAAAATTTGATAAAAATTGGTAAAGTGTTTTTTGAATAAAATTCTGAAAGAAATTCTTTATTGACACAATTATATTCTTATATAATAATGATAGGATGTAAAAGAGGGTGAGATAATCAAAACCACAATATGAATATTTCACACTGAAAATATTTTATGGTTATTCTGGATATAGTTGATATCATATTTAGTGGTTGTTTGAATAATTAAGTTTGTAATTTTGTTTAATTAGAGATTCTTGTGTTTGAAATTTCAATTTTTAGAGAGATGACATATTTTATTATTCTTCAAGTAAAACTATATAATGGTATGATATCCATATCACAGGTGATGTATACAAATGATGTTCATTATAAACTCATAATAGTTGTGTGATTTCTTGTTTCGAATCAAATAATAGTTATTATTAAAAATTAAAAATATGATGAATCTAAGGGATTCGAGTAAACTATTTAGAGAATAATTGTTATATGTTTCCTATGTCATATAGTTCCCAATAATTGAAAATTATATGAAACATTCATGGAATAAAATTTCAATGTTTTTCAAAGGAAGAACATCTTAGAATAGTAACAATTTATTTTAATTATATTTAATGAATATTGAATGAGGTTTTAGTATTTGTGGTAGGAGAAGATATGGATTTGTTTTTTTATAAGTGGACTATAATAGTGATATTATTTGTAGAAAATTCAAATTCGTGGATTCTTCTTCACTAAAATAATATTTTTGTTTTGATGAGTATGAAATAAGACTATGAATCATTTAATATAGTACGATAAGAGTGTATTTTCGATAGTAGGGCCTATACATTGTGAATATTGATAAATAAACCAATTTAAGTCTATAGAGTTGTGGTGGAGAATCCAACATTCATTCTATGTGACATTAAATTTCCATTGAATAAAAAAATAATATTTTACCAAAAAGTTACATGATATCCATTGATTTTAAGTGAAATATTAAAACCAAAAGAGAGAATAAAATATTATGTATTGTTTTTTTGACAAAAAAATTATATTATGTTTTCATTAATATATTTACATCATCTGTATTTTAGATGATTTAGTTAAAAAATATAGAACAACCAATACCCTCAAAATATGGAGGCTTTGATTTCCCTTAACAAAATTTTATATAATTCATTACTTATATATTATACATTAATATGGTGATTTATCTTGTGTATTCTATAAAAGGTTAAGTGAAAAACCATCCAAGGGGATTTACATTAAAATATGACTATCAATGAAAATATGTATATAATTTAATTATTTAACTCATACTCTTGTTTCTAATAATTATATTTGACTGACATAGTATTAGAAATTTTTTTAGCATCTCTTTGGAAATATTTGTAGTTCATAAATGTCACAATTTGGCACTTTTTAATTTTATTATCAACTTGGGAGATGTGGAATGCATAAAATATTGGGATAAGTTTACATAATAAAAGATAATGGATAATGTTTTAGAATTTAAGGCTATATATAGAGTTGTAATGAATCATTAAATAATATATTTTTGACTTTGATAACAAATATTAAGGATTTACAATCAAACCAATAATGGGAGGTCATTGTAACTGGATGATTATAAGATGTATTTTTAGACCTATATTACAATTTTGTATTTTCTTATAATTTATATTATGTAATATTAGAGTTCATTAATAATTCATTAAAATAAAAAATGATTTTATGATATTGGTGTTTTTGTAATATATCATGCTTTCATAATAGTGGTCGCCTCATGAATGGGGTAGTAGTTTAGAAATTGGAAATTGATGGAAATTCATAAAAATAAACCAAATGATTCATTCGGGATTATAAAATTTCCATCATTATGTAGAGAACTCTGTCATTCCACAATATAGAGGTCATACCATGAAATCTATAAATATAATAATAAATAAATAATTTTTATGATTAATTCATGTTTCATAGATAAAATTCCGTGATTTAGTCATGTTGTGGAAGAAGTGTCACTCCAAAAAACCTATATATTATAAAATATGATTCATGGGCCTTGTATTGTTATTTGGAAATGGAAAACCTAAATTCCCGTGATTCTTATGTTTCTAGACATTTAGTGGCATATCTTTGGTTCTTGTCATGAATATTGAATCAATTTATAGATGTATTTGGAAGTTGAAGAACACCTAATGACCAATAAACCATTCACACATAAAGGTACATTTTCACACTATGATTTCAGGTTTTATAAATAACTCAAACATGCATGATGGATTGGCTATATCAAGATGGTTTTCATCATTTTGAAACATAAATTACCATAATTGATGTTCATTAGTTGATATTCATATTGGAACTCATATATTGATACATTTTAAATATATTGAGTTAGTAGTGAATTAATGATTGAATTTGGAATTTGTAATATAAATTATTTTGGATAAAGAAAGAAGTGGATACATAGGAATAAAGTGATACACACCCAAAGAAACTAATAGTTACAAAATTCCATTATATAGATAGTATTGGCACTGTAAGATAATTAAATATCTGATATTTCATAGGGAAGTGTGAGTGGGGAGAGTAATGTTGATGATCTATATCATATGATAGAATATTGTTAAATATAATTGAATATAAGGATATTTATATAGATTCATCAAGAGGATCACTGCATGTTTTAATCTATTATAAATTTCATTGATATCATTATGATGTTATCATGTGTTCTAATTATTTCATTGTAAAAATCTTGGATTTAGTGCGTGTAAAAGAGGAAGATTCCTTAGACCTCATATAATTTTTTATATTATCCTAAAATTATAATCATAAACTAGTTGAGTAGTAGTTAATTTGTATGTTAACACATCATCAATAAATTCTCCAAAGTGTAAAACAGGTGGATTTGACACCTAAAAATATAATTGTCCATATGTTTATATATAAATATGGGTTCATCTTGTGTCTGATAATAGTAAGAGATTAAATCTTAATTTCCAATGAAATAATATGATTCAATTAATATTGAGAAAACAATAACTTTGAAGAAACACTAATTCACCCCATCCAACTCTTAGTGTATTTATTATATGTCATATAGTTACAAAAAGATTATAATGTGGTTGAAATAATTTTATAATTCTATTCTTGTTATTAATATATTAACTTTATTATCATAGACAATGAAACTCCTATAAAACCATATTCACATTATTAAAAAAAATTCTAATGGATTCATTCATTTATATCCCAAATACCTGATATTTTATTCATATAAATTAAAACTTATATTCCCAAATATTTGAATCTGATTTGAATATTTTTAAATGATTCCCCATAATGTGTGTGAGGATTTACGTGTAATTACATTCATGCATGTTACATTAGTCATGTCTCCTACTATGGAATTGATTCTTTCTGTTATAATATTGACCTACTTATAATAATTTTTTGATAAATCTCTATATTCCATATTGACTAAAATCCCATGTATAGAAGTCATAAATACAAACATTCATAAGTATATTATTATATTTTCATTTCATTCCATCATAATTTAAAATTTTATCTTATCATTGTTAAAAATCCCTGTGTGATGGGAAATTTTTTACATGCCTTAAAAGAGATAAAATCCAAAAAATTGAACCATATATTCTAATACCATATATTGATATCACACAAGGAAAATATATTTTGAGTGGTAAAAAATCAAGGTATATTGATGGAAAATGAACAATCTAGTATTTATAATGCCCTAGTCTTAGCATACATTAATCATTACATCCCATTTGTGTAATATATCGACATTATAAAACTAGATTCCCAAAGACCGAAATTGGTCTAGTGAATTTGGAAAGATGAAAACATAAACACTGATACATAACTGAGCTACACAATATCCCACTAGTTTATACATGATTATAACCCTTATTAGACACTTAAAACATAATACATATATTCATTCCCTTGAGAAGGAAACATAAAAATGGGTGAGCTCAAATGCTTATTAAGGGTAATTAAGAGAGACATGTAACCATAAACATTAGTATAAAGGTATGAGAATGTTACCATAGAATCGAAGATGATACCCTTAATATTAATGATCAGAATAGAAATCATGGCATAAAGAATAGATCTTCAAATGACATGACTTATAATGAAATATAGAATAATCCATTAAATCATAATCTAGAATCAAGACATGGAATTATGGAATACAGATAAGCATATAATAATTTCCATATAAGCTAAGGGATTGATGAAAAGAACAAATTAGTATTATGGGTTCACATCACATTCCATCTTAGTAGTCTTGGTTCACTCCCATGGACATCATAGTTGCATGATCTAACTCCTCATACCATTATAGTTGTCATGGGTCACTCACAATACCATCATAGTTTATCTCATGTGATAAATAGATTTACCCAAAGTATTGGATGGATATATAGGTCCCACCCATCTCAAAATAAAATCATACATACTTATGCCATGAAATCATAAACAATAATATCATAAATTGTGAAATGAATGGTTATCTTATATATGTTATCATATCATAACCTGTGTAAACTAATACAAACTCATAATCATTTCATCAAAAAATACTTGAAAGTCAATGAGATTTCATGAACATATTACCCATGAATGTATAATGGGGTTCTTAAAGACCATGAAATCATTCCTCAATCATTTATATAAATAATATGAATCTAACCCTTATATTACTACCAATAAAAGTTTTATTAACATCAACATATGTAATAGTATATGAGAAATTCTTTTTAAATCTCTTTTAAAACATTTCCTGAGGAAAATATCCTCCTTCTTTAAAATATATTTTTTTAAAAATAAAACATTATTAAGGATAATTTAATTACAAATACACACAAAAACATATAAAAATATACTGAAATCATTTTGAAAACATTTTAACTTGGAATATATTAAAAAAAATTAGTCCATTTCAAAACTATTTTTCTTGAAATCTTATAAAATAATCCTAAAAAACATTTGAACATAAATTATATTATTGAATGATCATTAAATGGGTATGTCCATAAATATAAGTGTAAAGAAAATAAAAGTCATTATTTTTATTCATATACATCAAAGAATATAAGTGAGTTGTGAATATGGCATGCATCATGCAGAAATAATGATTGAGCTGAAATGTACTTACATTATGTCTTTCCTCTCTTAATACTCATACAAAAATAATATATAATAAATAATAATTTATTATAAATATATAAAAGATCCATATTATTATTTCTAATAACATAAATGGTTTTATTATGACTTTATATTACCCATTTTTTTTTAACAATCTTATGTTATGTTTTCACTTCAGGTAATATTCACTATGTAATTCACATGTGCCTTAATTTATCGTATCCTTGGTCATAATATTTAAATCATGGTTTATATAATATAAACATAGATTCATATATAATTTATAATCAGAATATTTTTATTATAATTATTCATATAATACAGATGTATCAAATGGAATATAATGTTAATAGATACGGTAAGCCATACATACACATAAAAATTATTTCTGTTTAATAGTCATGATGAAAAATTTGTTTGGAATTAAAATTTAGTATTTTAAATATAAAATATATTTCTGAAAAAATACCAAAAAAATACCATAAATTTCATTCAATATTATATATTCAAGAATTATTCTAAATTTATCAAATTTAATTTATAAATGTGTCTAAAATTAATTTTATTGTTTTTCATAAAAGGACATTAAAAGTGGATCATTCGAGGAAATGATGTTTTAAACATAAAAACAACATTCTAAAAATCTTCTATTTCATTATCAATGTGTTTTATTTATATAAAAATTCTAAAAAATATTTGATAAATATTTATTATAGTTCATATAACTTTGTTTAGTGGCTTGGTTATAATTATCACATTTATATAATTATAATAATAAAATGATATGTCATAGAATCATTGGTGTTTCATGTAATGTATGACAAGTAATTATCACAAGTAACGTACATCAAGTTGGTGTTGTGTGCAACATATTAATTTTTCATTTCATGTGAAATTAATCCTTTATTTAGTGCTTTAGAAGACATAAATTAAAATTTACTTCGTTCAAAAAAGGGTTCAAAAAAACATAGGGAGTTAAATTCTACCCCCTTAAAATGAATTTCAACATTGAAATTCATCAATCATTTTAAAATAATTGTCTGTAATTATACATAATCATATCATTATGTTCCCACATAGCTTCCTTTAACTAGATATTTCTCCATAAAATATTAACATGGATTGTGGTCTTGTTTTGAAGAACATTCCTTGATCGGTCTGGAATTTCAACTAGTTTCTCCTCGTAAGAAAAATATTGTTCCATTTGTACGAACTATATGTTCGGTACATGTGAAGGGTCAATTATTTAGTTCCTAAGGAGCGATAAATGGAACACATCATATACTTGAGAATACTTTATTGAAAGATCAATGTAATAGGATTTCGTCCCAATATGATCAAGAAATTAAAATTGGTCCCTTTCTTCTTGAATCTCATAACATTGTTCTAGGGTGAGATTCATAGAAACACATTTTCACCAACATCAAATTCTATATCATGCCTATTTTTTTAGAATAACATTTCAAAATAATTTGATCTTCCTTGATATGTTGTTAAATAATTCTAATCTTCTCTACCATTCTTTCAGAGATCTTAGGTCCTAATTGATTTTTTTCCAACCTCATCCCATCATATTGGAGATCAAAATTTCATAACTTATATGGCTTTATATGGTGACATATGAGTTATTGAGTGTATGATATTGTTTTAAGAAAACTCAATATGGGAAAGGTGTTCATACCAACTATCTTTGAAATATTGATAACAAGATCTCAACATATCCTCTAGGGTTTGAATTTTTTTAGAATAATCCTCTTAGTAGGGATGATAGTAGTGTTGAATGTAATTTTTATATCAACTGATTTCTGAAGAATATTCTAGATCATTGAGTTGAAACATATAATCCTATATGATAAAATAGAATTTTATACCGCATGAAATCGTACCACTTCAATAATAAATATCCTGGAAATCTAATCCTGATAGAAATCATCTCTAAAAGCACCAAAGGGTGCTATCATAGTAAGGTGAATGATTACCACCCATATTTCATTATACCCATTACCGGTTCTAGGTATTCCAATGAACAAAATCCACAATGATGTTCTCCCATTTCCAATCATGTATGTGAAATTGGAGAAACATCTCTTTAGATATATTACATTCATCTTGAACTTGTAGGCATACAAAACACTGAGATAAAAACTCCATGATATCTCTCTTCATACCATGCCAAAGTAATTATTCTTTTAAATCCTGATAAATATTTGTAATTTCAGGATGAAATGATAATGTATAAATACAAGCTTCCTATAATAAACCCTTAAAACTAGGTATGGGAGGAACATATACATAATTCATTCCATATCATTCCTTCCTAATCAAGGATAAAATTAAAAAACATTTTTGATTTTCTTTTATAGCTCTTCATCTTCTTCTGCACCTCTACAATCATCACATTGATAGAGGAGCTAACAATAATTTGTTAAATATAATATTTTACCATTCTATTAAAATGTATATATCAATACTTTCCATGTATAGAATGATCAGATATTTTTTTATCCTCATCACTGATTAGATACATTGAACTTTTCGATTCAAAGCATTGCCACCTTGTTACTTTCCCAGGGTGGTAATGTATTGAGAAATAACAATCATTTGACAACACTATCTATCTTCTATGACGCATATTCAACTCCATCTATTGGAATATATATTTTATACATTTTTTATTAGTGTATATGTTATAATTTTCCCCATAATGATAATTCATCTGCAACTTTAATGAAAAACTTACCACTGCTAACTCCAAAACACAAGTTGGGTAATTTTTCTAAACAATCCTCAACTGTCGTGATCCATAGGCTATAACAATTTTATTTTTCATAAAAAAACATACCAATATCTTATTAGAGGAATCTCTATATATTAAAAACCAATCACCATAATAGGGTAATATAAGAATAGGTGCATTGACCAACCTTCCCTTCAGTTCCTTGAAATTTTCATCACATTTAGTGAAACATTACACCTTTTTGAGTTAACATGGTCAGAGTTTTAGATGGTCATGAGAAGGTATCCACAAACCATTAATATTATATAGATAATTCATTAAATATATAGATCTATGACCCTGTGGTTAGCTTAGGAAATCTCTCAATATCCTTTGTGTTAGATGGATATACTGTTATACCATCTCTTGGCAATATGTGAATGAAAAAATGAAACATTTTTTGATAAAATTCACATGTTGTAAAATATTCATAAAACTTCTCCTTCCTTAAGGACTTTAGTAAAATTCCATATATTTGTTCCTACTCATCGTTTCACTTTGAGTATATAAGAATATTAATAATAAGGACTATCATAATCTAGTCATGGTAATCTCAAAAGACTCTATTCATTTCATCCATGATGATATAAGTTGAATTAGTATGCCCCAATGGAACCACTTTATATTATTGTGACAAAACCATGTACAAAATTCCTTCTTGGGTATAATAACATTCTTGAATATGAATTGATGATATCTATAAGGAAGGTCAACCTTGGAAGAGTGTTGAGATCACACAGTTGATCAAACATGTCATCAATACATGGAATAGGGTACATGTTCTTGATTATGATCTTGTTCAAATACTAATGATCAATGAATATTACCATTTATACAGCATTATTTTCAAAAAAACAACTATTTCACCCTAAGGAGACACACTTGGCTAAATAAATACATTATTAAGGTTTTCAGGGAGTTTCTTATCCAATACCAACAACTCAATCTAGGACATTTTATAAAGAATATTTCATATTAGTGTTGAATAATCTATAAGATTAATTGAGAAGTCAACATCACATTTTGGTGGAAGAATAGGAAACGATTCTATAAAGACATCCATGAAATCCCATATGTCAAGAATATAATATATATCAATTTCCTTTCCATCCATTTTAGATAAAAAACATTTTGAATGTGAATTGAGAACCATACATATGGTTTAATATCTCTTTGAAGTTTATAAATTTCATTTCATTGATTTTTTATTATAGGTTAGTTTTAAATATTGAACATAACATCACTTCCTTGACAATTGATTTGGGATTTATGAAGATAAATCCAATCCATGCATAAGATGTCATCAAATTCAACCAAAGAATTAATGACAGGATATTCATGATGCACATTCCCATAATCTTCAACTGTAATGGGAATCATAGAATTTTGATGCAATCATTATATCATTTGGGGTTTCCACTACTAATCTCACAACTAATTGTTTTAGAGGAATCAAAACACCCTTAGACGATTAATTAGATTTGAATTAGTTGGTTGATCCAGAATCAAATAGCACATTAGACGTTTTAGAGTGGATGGTAAGTGTACCATTCACCATTTAATTATCATATCCCTCCTCAGAAAAAATTATTGAATAAGATTTCACCTTCTCCACTGTCTAGAGAGGGTTATGGCATTGATCACCATCACTAACCCCTGCATTTGGGAACTGGTTATCATAATTTCTATTCTCTATGCAGTTTTTGCATTGGCGAATGGGAGTTGCATTATGTGTGGCATCATGGCCATTAGAAATATTTTCTAACTTCTTCACATCACTTAATTAATCAATTTCCCAGTAACCGTCCTTTCGAAACATAAAACAATTATTATATCCCATAATAAATTTACATGATTCATCCCATAATTAGATTATAAGGGAATCCTCATCGTCTTTTCTTCATGGTTTTTAGATTTTTTTCATGTTCATATTCCCTTTATTATAAAACCATGACATTGATATATGACTCATAACTCCATGAAAACACTTTCTGCTCAAAGAAACATATCTTCATAGTTTTTAATGTCTCTTATGGAAAACTCCATTATATGACATTGCTTTAATACACTGAATAAACTACCCACTTTACATTTGGGTTGGATGATAATTAATAAATCATACATAACAGTCTCATGAAATTATCCTTTTAGGTACCAATATATTTATCATCCCTTTACATCAACTAATGGAACTCATTTACATCTTGGTATGAATAATTATTGGAATGTAATTATTAAAAAATAAGTTTCTGAACACATCAAAAACCATGGATTCAATCTCATCTTATAGGCTCATATACTTTATTAGTGTATTCCACTAGTTTTCTTCACACTCTAAAAGATAAAAAACCATAATGACATTCTCATGCTCCAAAAAACTGATGAATGGAGTATTTATTTTTAGACTCACTTATCCATTTTTAAGCATTAAGGGTATCATAATCCCCTTTACAAAAGGTGTATGTTGCATCATGAAATGTTCAATAGAATTTTGTTTCCTCATTTTCTAATTTGGAAATCCTTCATGATTCATATCATCAGATAGATCTGTCAACATAGCGACAGGATATTTCAATCTAACTACCACACCTTTTACTTCATAAAAGTACGATCATTTCATTATATATCACGATGTTCATAAGTGAAGTTCCTTTGGGTTCTATCCGATGACTAAAACCATAAACATAAATTATGTAATTTTTATAATAATCGGGAACCACAAAATCATTAAAAATCACTTGTATGATGTCTAACATATGACACCTTCCTTAATAAATTACACCTTAGGAATATCTTATATGTATTCATAGACAACATATATTTAAATCCTTCATAATGGTTCGTGATGTGTTTGTGAATTCCAAATGCATATCCCTCTGGAGTTTCAAACCAGGTGTGAAGCAAGGCCCATTGTTGGGTACTAGATTACCAAAGATCTGAAATATCATGTCATATATGTTACTCCTAGGTCCAATTATGCCGAATCAACATACACATATAGTATCCTAAACATGATTTACTTCTAGGAAACCACATACTCTATCATTTACCAAATCTTTAGAATATTTTCTTAAACATTAACCCATCCTTATAATTACCCTTAGAGACATCTCTAGACATATAAATATAAATATACCTAGGGGTCTCCCTACAGGTTTATCATCAATGTTTCCAAATTTTAACTAACCCTTCAAGTTAATACCAACAATAATGACTCATTATTAACATATATTATCATTAAATAACTTTTTTTGAATACATAGACATTATAAACATAGATTACAAAAGAAAATAATTGTTCTAGTGCTTTTAGAAACCTTGAAACATAAACACTAATAAATAAGAGAGCTACACTATCTCACACTAGGTTTTGCTTGAGTAGAACACTTCATATGCACATCAAAGATAATACATAACTTCATTTCATAAAAAAGAAAACATATAAACAAGTGATTTCAAATTCTCGGTAAGGATAAATAATGGAAACATGTAAGCATAAACATGAGTATAGGGTATGAGAAGGTGATCATGAAAATAGAAGATCATACCTTGCATATCAAAGATCATAACGGAAATCGTGGAATAAATATTGGTAGTTCATAAGGCATGAATGATAAATAAACATAGATAACATTCCATGAAATTATAACATGTTAATAAGACATGGAATTGTAGAAAACACATAAGCAGATACAAATTTCTATAGTATATAAGGAATCACTGCCAATACTATATTAATAGTGTGGGTTCACTCCCTATATTGTATTAGTAGTCACAGATTACACCCATGGCCATATTAGATGAATGTGTTAAATAATCATACCATCTTAGTGATCATTGTTCACTCCTAATACTATCTTAGTTTAACTTATGAGATATAAACCGTTACCCAATACATTGGAAGAAAATATTGGTCTAGACCATCTCATAATAAAATCATACAGAATTATTTCTGGAAAGCATAAACAATCATATAATTACCCATGAAATGAAATAGTTATCATAAATATTAAATAATATCATAAACTGTGTAATAATATACAAACTCATAATCATTTAATCGTAAACATAACCTATGTATGAAAAATAGATTTCATAAATATGGTACCTGTGAAAGATAAATGGAATTTCATTAAGAAAATTACATCAACACAAGAAAAGTCATCAAAGGAATATGAATGTAATAATTAGATCAACAAAAATATAGGCATGGGTTACATCAACAGATGTAATATAATATAAGAAAGAATTTTGAAATCTCTTTTATAACATTTCTTGAGGAAAATATCATTCATAATTTAAAAATGAATTTAAAAAATAAAAATATAAAGAATAATTTCATTATAAATATACTTTAGAACATATAAATAATGATTTAAAAAATTTAAATCATTTCTTCCTGGAATATAAAATTATGTTTTAAATCCACAACAAATCTGTTTTCCATGAAATCGTATAAAACCCCATTAAAAACCCTTTTTAAAAATAAATAATATTGATGAATTATCATATAATGGGTATGAATATTGATATAAGTATAATATTAATAAAATAATTTAATGGTAATTAAATTTAACACACAAAATAAGTGAGTAGTGAATATGTCATATATCTCACGAAAATAAAAAGTGAGATAAATTCCATAACATTATGTATTGACTCTCTTTATACTCATACAGTCCTATATAATAAATATACATTTATTAGTACTATTTAAATACACCATATTATTATATATAATTCCATATAATGTTTACTTAGGACTTCATATTACTCTTTTTATGAATTTTGTTTTATGGTTTCACTTCGAGTAATATTCTCTTTCTTTTTCGAATGTATCTTGATCTGTATTATCATTGGTCCTTATATTTATATCATTATTTAATTAATGTTAAAAATTATTTAAATATAATTTATATTAATAATATATTTATTATAATAACACATATAATATATATTTTTCAAATGGAATCCACTCTTCATGGAGATGGTAAGCCGTACATACACATGAACACTATCTCCATTTAATTGTCATGTTGAAAAAATAAAAGTAAAGGGAATGTTTTCAACTATACATATATATATATATTCACTATATTAGAATTAATATTTAATTAATATAATATATTTTTACAAAAACAATCAACTATACATTCCACGTGATGTTTGAATGAACCACATAATTATGAGAAGACTGTAGTCAACACTTTCCCAAATGAAGTTATCATATAACCACAATATGGAAAGCATGAATGTATGTATAATTTATCATTTGAATTATATTATATAGTTTATAATATAATTATTAATATAATATTGTATCAAATATATAGTTTTAATACTATACATGAAGGAAGTAATGGAAATAGAACAAAAATATTATTCACGGAGGCGATTGACCAACATAACATAAGATAATAATTTTGTTTCTTTGAATAAGAGGATGCAAGAAAAGAAATAGATATGAGATAAAAGATTAGAAATATAAAACTATTTTTTATACATTATTCTTTATTTACCATTTATATTTTATTGGAGGAGGTGAGGGGAAAGTAGAAGAAGAAAAAGAATTAAGAGAGAAATGTTAAGAATGTTTCCTCTTCAGTATCCCCTACATGAAAGACCATTTAGGGACTTGGATTTGGTCTTTTTGTGAGACCTAAAGCACTTGTACTTGGAGAGAGTGAGGAGGAGAGTATTTTTCAAATATTTTAGAAGCTAATGGCTTTTGGGGTTAAACTGGAAATGTGAGGGTTGATATTTATACATGATGTTATATGGGTGCAACTGATTAATTTATCGATTAGTTTATATTAAAAGCTAACCATATATAGGTGGAATTAAATAAAATAACAATCGACTAAAATTAATATTTTATATGATATTTCGGGTCTCAACAAACTTCAAAAAATATTGAAATGATGTATTTTTTAGGGATTTTAATGGTTATTCTTTTAACATTAACCCCATCAAAATGTTACTTTTATTATCGTAATTAATTTTTTGACCATGGTGGTTGTTTTATATAGAAAAATTAATTGGACCATACAACCTAATTTGGACTGTCAAATTCTAAATATGGGATCTATTTTACCTAATTCAATTTGTATAATTTTTAAAAATGTATTAAAAATTAATTCCACAAATAAAACTAAAAAAGCATGGTTTTAAAGTTAAGAATTCAAAATATTGAAATAATTTTATATCAAAAATAAATTTCAAATTGACCGAAATGAACAAAATTTAAATCTTGAAAAAAAAATTTTCTAATTAATCTTTTAAATGTACGTTTGAATTAAAATCTTGGATATTAACATTATATGAATATTCACAAAAAAATCTAATAAAATTACAACATTTGGATTTTGAAATTTTAAATAAAAAATCATGATTATTTTATCAAATTAAATTTAAAAATGTATCAGAATTTATTTTATTATATTTCCTAGAATGACTGTACAATTCGTTATTTCGAGAAAAGGGTGTTTTTAAACATAAAAACGACATTACCAAAAATCCTATATTTCATTATCAATAGAATTTATTTCTATAAAAAAATTATAGAAATACATTTTAAAAGTAGTTATTACAATTAATATATCAATTTATAAGTGCAAGGATATAATTAACTCACTTGAATAATTATAATAATATTATTATTATTCGTAGAAACATCAGTGTTTACTGTAACGTATGACAAATTGGCATTGTGTGCAATGTACAACAAGTTAGTGTTGTGTGTTTCGTATGCCAGGTTCCTTACATGTGAATGGAATACATGACTTAGTGCATTAAAAAAATATTACTTTATTATACAAACAGTTCCACTAAAAACTAAAGGTGTTACAATTATCATGTTTTATTATTCATTAAAACAGACTTCAATACATCAAAATAATTATTAATCCATTAAATTGTAAAATATTCCCATAGTAGGTTTTTTTACTTTTTCCACCTTCACATGGATACATCCAAGTACAAATCAATGGTTGTGTGTTGATGTATTAAAATATACTAAGTGTTTGTTAGTTTTCTGTAAATCCCTAGAATTCTATTAGACTCTTGATTTTTGGCTATCACAATTATAGTGAAATGTTTACTCTACATAATTATAAATAAAACTATCTATCCATGTTATTTAATGATAATAAACAAAACAATAATGTGAATTACGCCAATTATAGTGTTTAAATATACTTATCCTCCGTCTACATGATTAATCTCATTGTTCATCCTATGAGATAAACACTTGGGTCACATTTATTTTAGATTAAATTGTTTAATTTATCTCCATACCTCTATGTGAATGTTTATAACTCACAAATATTAATATGTTTTATATATAATAACAATATTATTATTTTTAACTGGAAATAGGTTATATTTTTTTACAATAGTAACGTATAGAAATATAATTTTTTGATGGTAAATGAACAGTTAGATAAAATGTAAAAACAAAACTGTAAATTGTTATATGTATTGAGATAGTTAATGGGGGATGTTTGGGGCAATGTTTTTGAAAAAAATTATATTAACCATACCCCACTAGTAATTGATACAAAATTATTAGTTATAATATCTCGGCTTTACAGAACATGTTATAATTTTCTATTGTATTTTTTTACAGTTAATCTTTTTATGTTTTATATTTTAAATAAATTAATTGATAGTAATTATAATGATTAACATATATATTATTATAAAATATAGGGTTTTAAATGTCATTTTATCATTTAGTGTTCAAAAATAACATATTACTATTTATTTTTGGTTTCTGTTATTGTTATCTGAAAATATTAATGTTCATAATTGCAAATAAAATGTTGAAATTGAGTAAAAATAAGTCATATAGATTCTATAAGAATATTAAATAATATATTAATAATAATAACCAAATTATTCTGATTAAATAAATTTTCTATGTCAAAGAGAAGAAAATATCTATTGGCACTCCTTTATTTGTTTCAAACCAAGGGGAGGGGGAGCACTCTCCACCACCTTCTAGAAAAATACCCTCTATATCCTTCGATGAGTAATCATGGCATTCCTTATCATATTTAATTAAACTTTTTTATATCTTATTTGAATATTTTCAATCTCAAGTCTAGAATAATTATAGGTTTTATGGGGACTATGTATTTCTCTATTTCTAGGTGAAATAGTATAAACCCATAAGAATTTATTTGGTCTCAGATAGATGATTCAGCTTTGAAATATAGTGACTTTTTGTCTTGTGGTATCATTGAAATGTAAATAGTCAGTATTCATGTTACTTTTAAGGGATTTATTTGATTTGATATAATCTTATTTTTGTGGGTTCATACTTTCTTAGAGGATCCCTACGGATATTAAAGGATAATGAAATTTATAATATTGATGAGATGATTAGGTTATCCTTCAAGGAATATATCATTATAAAAAGTCCTTTATTTATGTAGTTATGATTTAATTCCTCCATTTAAATAGTGATTTTCATTATATTAAAGAAATATAAAATATATATGTTGAGTCAATGATTTTTTTGAATATTTACTCATTCTGGACACTAGTTTTAGTTAAAACCTTTTTTAAAGGTCATTTTTTTCTATACTGATGCAGGTATTTGGTTTATATAAATTTCACCAAAAAATCAATGAAAATTACAAAATAGACATCATGAAATGTTTGGTTATGATTTAAAAGTAATTATTTCAATTATTTTATGGTTTATTTTATAAGTCTAAAGGGTGTTTACATTAAATAAAGGTATTCTGACAAAGTGTATTTTTTATATTTGTTTTTATGATCTGTGTAAGTAATTTTCAAATAAATTATTTTCTAAATATTATGGATTTAAAAAAATAGAAATTATATTGGTACAACATTAACTCTTTTAACCCCCTTCAATAATTGGAACACATTATAAGAAACATGGAGAACCTCTGTAGGGTAGTCTAGTGATAATAATTAATAATTTATGATTCCACTCATCCTAGCCGTAATTCCCCCTAATTATTGTTTTTCTCCATATAGAATTTGTATGCTTAAAATTCCATTTTGGATAATTCCCTTTTTTCCAAAATAGAATAGTATTTATTTATATCTCTTTACTCCATACTAGTTTACGATTTTACGTTTACTAACTAAAAAACATAGATGATTCAATGTAATAAATCAACGATCATAGATCTTTTTACATTGTCCTACAAATAAGATCACATTCTACCACATTATTAACTATAATAAAAAATATATATTCGTTTTCCATCATTTATATAAATGTCCATCCATTTCTAAGAAGGATAAATAAAATTTATTTTAAGGAAATATATATGTTTGATCATCTTTTGATACATATTTCTACATTATAAAAATGTAATTCCTTGGCTCGTAGTCACTTAGTAATGCTTTGAAATCGGACTAAAAATTTAATCAAATTTGTTACCCCATACTCTAAATGAATCATACTAGTATCTAGGGGATAATCCACACATTTGAGAGTATATATCCTCAATTAAGTGTATAATAAAATATAGAAATAAAAAACCATATAATAAATGTTAGAGTGTGAATAAAAAATACAACCAATAAAATAGATGATGTATTCATTCAAATTATCCATACATCCGACTATGATGATCTCATATAAAAAATAATGAAAAAATAAAATACACAATATTTACCTATTGTTATCTCGTGCCATCATGTCAATCTTTGATACTCATCATGATGCTCTAGCCCATCCCACTCTACAACCAATGGTATGACCTAAATTAAGTAATAATTTATTTTTCAATCGATAATTCCTTGTGAGGAGCAAGAATATAGAAAAAATGGTTCATTCTAAGGACCCACTATATACATCGTTATATTCTTCTGTATGAATAGGTAAAAAAATGTATTGACCTTAAGATCTAATGAGGCTACCAAGAATATTGAAGAGACACACACTCTTATAAGGAAACCATGTTACTATAATGCCTGACTATACATGATTTAGTTTCATCTGGGAAACCTTTAATATCCCCACCTTAAGAAACCGTAACTGATGACTGGTGCTCAATTAAAGAATTATCATATAATGGTGTCTCAATCTAAATAAAAAAAATTAATGGAACATGTTACAGTAATATGTCCATATCTCAACACACATAATGGTAACTAAAAATATAATCCATTGAACACATCTTTTTGAAAGGTCTAATTCATGCACAAAAACCCATCTCCTTAAGCCAAATGGTTTTTAAAATATACATATCAAATTGTTCCTGAAATTTCTGGGAATTACATACCATGAAAAATGCCTCATATTCAAATATTATGGGTGGGTAAAATTAAGAACATGCAACAAAAGAAATTCCCACAAACCGTCCCAGAACTACCCAAATGATCGCAGGGTTCTAGTTCCTCATGAACTCTTCCATCATCATGATATTAATACACCATGACTTTAAGGGTTACCAGCATGTCCCCCAAACCATCCATAGTCTCAAATTACGAATAACATATAATGTTTGTCACTGAACAATGATGTCACCACCCAAAGTCTCATCACAACCCACACCTCCTGGTCTTGTCCATCCTATCAAATACCCTCATCACTACATTTCTAGATAACCTTGAACCATTCAAATCCACTAGATTATACATTATCATAACCTTAATAGGTGGGGTTAATATCACATCCAAGATACCATTGGAATCGAAGTAGTAATTCCAAAATGATGGTCATAACCATAACATTGGTCTCTCATCACATGATTTAGTAGTGATATATCATTCCATCACCTAGAATAAACCCCTCAACAACATTCATGGAATGCATAATTGGAATTAACCAATTATAATTATGCACCAAGACTCACCTCCATCCTTAGGGTTGAGTTCCTAGTCACTCATGTGACATATGGTTTTCTCGTTCATTGCCACTCATCTCCAATCCTATCATGCTTTCCCAAAAGACCTCAGTATCCAACATAGGAAACCTCTCACATATACTCACATCCCAGTTCATCTTAGAGGCCAATCAATAATTTAGAAAAGTACTTCATGCATTAGTGATAATGTTTTCATGTGATCCTGAACTACTCTATGCAATGAAGAACACGTGGTGTTATCCTGATATGTTCTAATCCACCTCGTCACCACACCTATAGATACATCCATTCTATATGCCCCATTCATAAACCCACATAATTATACAACCACGAATTATACAAAATAAACATTCATGATGTGCTATATCATAGTGGTATCCTACTACGAATATGGAGTTAATCAATAACAAAACCCAACTGAGCCTCACCAATGACAACATAGAATCTTCTATGCTATTTGAAACCTATCTCATGCTATAAAAAACAATAAATAATTATAAATAGTAAAATGATAAATTTTTAATTAATAAAATAAAACAAAATCTAAAACCCCCCCTATGAATATTTATGCAGCAGAATCCACAATAAATGTTGTGTGGTCCACCCATGAAATACAATCAAACGCAATCATTGAAAAAACCACAATATAAGAACATGATACAATAGATAGTTTTATCCAGTTTGGGAGAAACACAAAAATAAATTCACCTTGAAATATACCTTATCTCGATGCATGTTCTATTAGGTGAGGATATCTCTTGGGATACCCACCTAACATGCTAGGGAAATTTCACATCACACATTTTTTACTCCACCATGCATAGGTAGAATCAATGCCATTAAAAATTCCCAAAACAAGGACAAAATTTTTATGATATGAAGTGGAAAACATAATAACACAACAAAAATATTCTATAAAAACACCCATAATGATGTAATTTAGAGGGGATGATGGGATGAAAAAGGGGGAGGTCTGGGCCTTAAGTCCCTCATCGAACATTCCATCTCAAATGAGAATACAGAGTGGGGTGTGGGTAGCCCTAATTTTATTGTTTTTGGAAACCATATAGACCACATTTACATTGAGACAATAATTATCACTCTATATACATTTAAAAGAGGGTTAGTTTTCCTCTAACCCAAACATTCACAGTGTGACCACGTCTTCATATTGTGAATGGCTAATAATTTTATTTAACAATACCCCTAGCCACCCTTCCTTCCTCAGTCACTCTCCTAAACTCTTGGTATGTAAACTAACCCCGAAATAATGTTTAATGACGCTAGTTATGGGTAGTAAAATTCATATAATCCTTATACAAGTTACTATTCCCAAAAATGACCACTCACTACATAAAAAATGAATTAAACTCTAATAAGTAATGGTGTAAAAATCCAAGACGCGTTACAGAATACTCACCTTATGGATTATCTCCATTGAGTTAGAATAGTTATCCTTGAACAATTTCTCCATAAAATCATCAATAATAAGATCAATGATAAATCAAGGCATTCCATATAAAAATTCCTAATGTGAATCCATAAAGATATTCAAAACACATAGTCTAGGTCTTCTATATTTCCTCTAAAATCCATGATGTGATCCACATACCACCTCAACTAAGTCTCACATGATACTACAAAAAGCGATATTATCTCACAATATCTAACATCATGAAAGAAGACTAGATGGTTCTTCTCTAGATGAATTTACATGAAAATTTCCCTACAAACCCACCATCACATCTTCAAATGACCAAATACCCCCTCCCCCACCACAACACATCCAATCATAACCCAACCAAATGCAAGGTCTCCCTCATTCCCCATACCATTGAACAAACATACCTTAATACCCCATAATTTTTGAGATAAATGACACAATAATTTTAATATTTCACAAGATTCAACCCTTTAACCCCAACATGAACCATAAATAACCCCTTTTATAAAAATAAAAATAATGGTTCACCCCAAAAATCATGTAATAAATTGTGGTACATCCTATGAATCATGTCATGAATCATGCTTCATCCAATTAATCACCTTGTGAACAAACTGTCTCCCAATATTGATAATCGAATCAGCCCTATTTGTCTCAAAATTTAATCATACAAAACCACTATGAGCCTAATGAAAACTCACAGACTCCCACAACCACTTGATTTGAATAAAACATTTATTGTTACAAATGGAACCAAATTACATCAGATCAAAACAGACACAAATATCTTAGTTCATGCTTTACCACATATTGTCTAGTTTCTCTATAAAGAAACCATTCCATTAAGTGGTTCATTATCCCATTAATGATATAATTATCCAACCAATAAATGTTTCATCATCTTTTTTGACCAACCAGAATGTGAATATTAATTCTCATGATCTATCTATTTGGAATCATAATGAAAACAAATGAAGATACAAATCACACATGAGATCCAATTATAACCACATTTACTAAATGTCTTCATCCTTCTGGGAATAATTTCTTCTAACAGCCACTGGGGTTCTCCCTACTATATTTCTTCCCTTACTCTTCTCCATGAGCACAATACATAATTGGTTCTATTTTAACATCTTTTTAACAAACCAATATGGGAATGAATCCTCATAGTCAAGCCCAAAAACATCCCACCAATACACTACTAACCTAGAGTTATTCAATTTCATCCACACACAAAAATCTCAAAATAACCAACCAATGACATATTCTATAACTCATAATCGAACTACAGACCCAACATATTAACCACACTCCCACACTCATTCCATAAAATTTTTGTAATGTCATTAAATATCTAAATATCCTCCCCATGAAGATTTTTCCATGAAGATAATTTTCTTTGGTTCCTAAACAAGATCATAATTATTATCACCCAAAAAATGGTTGTACACACCCACACACCCGATTGGAAAATCATACTCATAATCTAAATAGTCCACCCATGGGAAGTTGTTCAAATACCTATAGTAGTGACCATGTCGCAAAACATGTTATAGTTATCCAACAACCTAAGGCATATCCCACACAATGGATAACCACATTATCTCTCAAAACATTTGAATCATTAGAAAATCCTTACTTTCTACCCTTATTCATACTAACACTTATAAAATCATATCTAGAACCTATATTTACATGAACTCAACCAATGATCCTCTTAAAACCTACCAAAATCACTCATAGTACTTCACATCAAACCCTGATGGAATTTCTGATGACATTATGATGTATTATATTTTGGTCAATTAGAAATCCATTAAAATATAAAGTAATTTTAACAGTCGCGGTAACAATTACAATTCGATTTTATTCTGAATTTTAAAGTAATGTAATTTTTTTTAGTTATATTATTTAATAAATGGTGTTGGATTTTTTTTGGAATTATTTATGGAGGTTCATGGTTTGAGCAAGTATAAGGTAAACCTTCAATCCTCTCCAAGACACGGTAAATGGAGATGTTTGGAGTCACTTTGTAGGCACACTATTGGAACACTGTTTCTCCATACATTATACGTTTCTGAGGGAACCAATGTGAAATGGGAAAATTTGGATAGTAATAGTAAATGGTGAAAACACTATTAACAAATCTATGTAGTACAAATATGTATCTCCCTATGTAATCATAGAAGCACATTTATGGTTGGTTCATGATTTTTCATAAAATGGGGCCAAACCATGAGGTGTTCTTTAAATGAACTAAAAAGTATACCTTAACATGGAATAAAGTCCGCAAATATACATTTTTCTCATCTTCTCCCAATATCATGAATGATTCTCATACTCTGTGAATCCATGGTGATTCACATTATAAATACCTTGACCCAGTGTCGTAGATCTAGTTTAAAATTAATTATACTAAAATAAGATATAATGAGTCTCATCCTGAAGAACTGATTATTTAGAAGTATTGGAAGAGTAGATAAATTCTTTATTATGATATTTCATTTCAATACAAAATATAGAGAATAATTTTTTTATGAAGTCATTATTCCCTCTAGGATATCATTTTATATCATTTGTAGTACAGTTCCTAGATTCCTTTAAAAGGAAAATAAATTAGGTCAAGGTAAAATTCTAAAAAAGGGTTATCTACTATGGAATCAATCCTGAATTAATAAGGAAAATATATATGGAATGTTATATAACTGATCACAAATTTCATTTAAATTATTTTAATATCATGATTTGATAAGGAATATCAATTCTGAGGTTACATAATTTAACACACATTCCATTTAAATAAATTCAATATCATGATTATATAAGGAATAAACAGTTTTGAATGGTGAATATATAAACACATGTTCATTTTTATCATTAACTTGAGTATCACAACAAGATATGTAATAGTCAATATGTAAATGTAAAAAAACACAATCAATTTATTCAATAAATATAGAACGAAATTCATCCATAAATCATATCATTGTTAAAATATCAGGGTTAATAATTACTTGATTCATAATAAAAGAAATTATTATCTATTTGGAATTAGTATATCATGCATCATGATACCTATAGAATAAATACCTTTCATAGGAATGATTAATACTAATGGGTTAGTATACAACCGAATCCCATTGCAATAAAGCTATAAATATGGTTAGTCTCATGTGTCCATGACTGAATTTATGGGATCACTATAACCAGTTCAGATCCATCACATCATGTCCCATTAATTATTAATAAATAAATAATCAATTTAATTACTATATAGTATTCCATATCTATAAAATTATATATTGAGTAGGAATTATTAATAATAATAGTTTTCCCATTAGATAATATAACATTCAAACTAGAATTCTATATATATAATTGATAAATAGATTAGGTAATAAGTATATCCATGATAAAAAATATAGATATATTTGGGAAATATAAGGTCCAATTACGAAAAGAATGTGTGCATTTCAAGGAAAATATAATGATTTGAATTATTTTTCAAGATCTATAATGTCAGTACATTCCAATGTCAAACTGATCATATCCCATAAATGGAAATAATAATAATGTATCAATACAAATTATCTTCTATAGAATATATGTATATTAAATATATAATGATATTAAAGAATTTAAATTTGGTAATGATGTAATCAAAAACAGTCTAATGTAAATTATCTTCTTTATTTTCAATATTATTTTTAAATTGAAATAAAATAAAATTAAAATATTTTTGATTGGAAATATCTTCTAAAATTTATAATTCAATATTTAAAACATTGAGTGGGTATGATATTTGGAAATTTATTAAATTACAAACATTATAAAAAAATATTTCTTTTTCATGTTTAGTAAATTCAAAAGAGTATTTGTTTAAAAAACACCAAGGGTATTCTATTAAAAAAAAGTTAAGATTGAAAAAAATTTAAAAATTTATTTTATAAATAATTTTCAAAATTTTTAAAACATTTTTGAAAACATTTTTATAAAATGTGGTGTTGGGAGAAAAATGATATTCTACGTTTTGGAGAAATGATGTCATTTTTATTAAAAAAATTAATAACCAGTTTATGTTCCAAATAGAGTAATATTGTACAATTACATGAAAACCCCATTAATAAAAAATATATAATAGAATTAATGTGATTAATTATATAATAATAAAATAATTGTCATCAAAAGATATTCAATTATAAACATTCATAATTTAAATGATATTGTAAAATAAACTCTTATGAAGATCATAATGTTGATGTAATAATTAATCAATGAATAAATTGTCTATAGTAAATTTAAATCCACATAAAATAGTGGAAGTAAAATATAATATAGTCAAAATTATTCACACACATAATCTTATAATGCCAAATATAATGAAGACATAATATAAACAAATTAAAATAAATTGCGTTTTGAAATTATTTTCCACCTCAAAATTTTCTGTTCAAATACACATTAAATGAACAACCAAAATTAAAACATAAAATACCATGGATTATGTGGTTTTAAATATATTACATGAATATTGAATGTATATACACTTTATAAAACAGATTATGATCATATCATTTAAATATACCTTAATGTAGGGAAATTGTGATGAAGTACCTTAAATTATGATTCTTTTAGTTGAATGAGCCTTTACCAGAGGAATCATTGATTTTACCATATTACTATTTTATTACAGTACTATATTCATATTTTTTAAAATCATATATGATCCCTTTATTACATTTTTTCACTCCTTTGTTAATAATATTTTATTATTTTCATTATTTCAGGTGTTAATTTTCTTGTTTTCTCATCCATGTTTTTTTATAAATGTTCCAATTATTTTACATATTGTATTGATATGATATATACAAAATGATTTTAATTTTATAATTATAATTCAATTTTTTAGGTAAATTTAAAAATCATTATTTAAATTTGAATGTCTAGAAAGCATTATAATGTTCATGGAGATGGTAGACCAAAAGTATGCATGGGAGATATTGTCATTTCCTTATCGGGTAAAAGAATAAGGAAGTGGGTGATATATTAATTTTTATGAATAAATATAATTTCATATGTATGAAATATATTCATAAAATTTGTCTTTATTACCTTCCATGTAATGTGTAACTGAAATGATAATCACATCACTTCATGAGGATGTAGTCATCCATACAGACGAGCGACATTGTCATATTTTAAATGTAATGAAAAATAAGATGGTGAGTGTGATATTAAAATTTAAAAGAATAACAGTGTCATAAATATTTTATATATGTCTTAAATCCATCATTATATCTAGTATATGAAGGGGGTGCTGGAAAACGGATTAAATTTATTTGTAAGATGGTAGTCTTCCGCACACACAGTCGATGGTTTCATTACCCCTTTGACAGAATAGGTGATAGATATCAGTCATTACCCTTAAAAAATAACTTATTGCTTTATTTAATATACATATGTTATTATATAATTTTTTTCTAATAGTATAATAACGTTTTTGAAGAATAAACATAATAAAAATGTTCGTTTAAGTGGGAACCTTTTCTTCAAAAACCATCATTAGGTTTCAACCATAATTCATCACTAGTTGGATTTATGAAATGAAATTTATATGATATTTATATCAGAAAAATGAATTGATATGGAAATTTTATGGCTGAAAATATAGCTTTGGATTTGTAATGTTATGAGTGGAGTTTGTATCCTTTTGTAAGTGGGGTAAAGGACCCACCCATTTTTTAAATGATTCAATTGTACCCTTTTTTTATCAATCAAAATCCAAAAAAAATTACTCTAGACAATTATATGTTATATGTTTGCAATATGCCAATAAATAGATTTTTGGAAAAAACTATTTTATTTTAATACTTATTTTCGTTGTTTAACCTGAGAGTGAAGTCATTTTTTACCTTAATTATAGTAATTAATATATAATATTTTTATTATAATTTATGGTAAAAAAAATTAATTATCCTTATTAGATAATATAAATTATTCTTATATATAATATTTGACCCATTTTTCAAAAATTTGGTGAAATATTTGGAAAAATCCAATTAAAATTCTACCCACAGACGTGATTAAATGCGGGCTTCCAATGTACAAATTCTAATCATTATGTTTAGTTATCAAAATTAAATATGAAATTGATTAAAATTACTAAAATAATTTAAATTATAATATAAATTAACAAATTCAACATTAAAAATAAATTAAAATATAAAAAATCATTTTAAATTAATAAAATTTAAAAGTAGTTTTCAATAAAAATTATTAGTTTTCATTAACAAACAAAATATGAAATGCTTCAAAAAATTCAAAAAAATCTCCCAATGATAAATTTAAATTTATGATTCAAAATCATATTTATTTTTTTCAAATAAATTTTTTAAAATCATTAAAAATAAATTTTGAATTAATCTCACAATGAGTTTCTAAAATATGTTTTAGAGAAATATACTTTTTTGAGAATACACTAACAGACATTCAAATGATTTTATATTATTTTATAGTGTATAAATAAACATAATATTAAAAATTTATTTTTTAATACACTTACACACTAAATTTAAAGGCAGTGTTATAATGTTATACTATATTATTATTTATATGAACTCAGTATTTTGTGTTCATTAAGTTATTAGAGAGACCAATTTTATTTAAGATGAAATATATAGTAATGTGTCAGCATGTTTCAGTCTCAT
Organism: Viscum album; assembly: GCA_963277665.1. Lineage (NCBI taxonomy): Eukaryota > Viridiplantae > Streptophyta > Magnoliopsida > Santalales > Viscaceae > Viscum > Viscum album. Next base: position 1,023,238,889 of record OY728147.1, on the reverse strand, counting down.
CTAACCATGGTGTTTTATGTTATATAATATTTAATATATATATATATATATATTATTTATAAACATTAAGAAAATCTAACATCCTCAAATTCAATGAATTGCATCCTCTTAATTTTGTCTTGATCTCGGTAGTCTTGGTTTTAGAATTTATAAATAACAATATTGAGAAAAAACCACATAGTATAAGGATTGATAAAATTCATATTGTTAATAAAGAAATTGAAATTAAAAGGAAATGTTGTATAATAAATAAATAGGATTCCATATGGGATAACATATATTGGATGTGCAGATAAGGAAATTGAATAATATCATAAATAATTATAATGTGTGATAAAGAGCAATGATCGTAATAAGGTGAATGAGCAATGGAATGTTCAGGACCTCAAAACAATTAATCTATGATTATTTATAAGATAATTAGAATAAAAATACTTTAATATAATTGGAAAAAAATTTGGTTTCATGATCTATTTTCAAATGTTCAATAATTGTTTTATATTCTAATAATATAAAGGAATATATATACATGATATAAGTCTATTTAATACGTATAATTTCATCCTTTTGTAAGAGATTGATCAATTTCCACATCATCTCTAAATCCATTAAATGAATATCTTATACATGAAATTATTTATGCACAAAGCTCTGAAATTTTCTTTCACCAGATCATTTAATCTATAAAATAGTGAGAAATCATGTTTTTGGCTCTTAATATTTTTTAATACTGATATAGTTAAACTATGATATGACATATAATGAATTAATATATAATCCAAAACCGTATCACCACTGTTTTCACAATATTATTTATGAATCAAGTCAATTAATTACAAATAATTTATTATTAATAAGAAAAACATGTAGTATAGTGGTAGTTTTAGCACCCATATCACCCTTAGTTTATGGGATCTTGCTCTGTGGACTTTCTAGATGTGACATGTTATCACCTATAATGTGGGTTTCCTTTTTAAAAACCGCATAAATAGAATTCATATAATATTCTAAAAGGGTAATTACCCATAATTACATAAACATGAAAGATATGAGGGTCCCTATTCGATATTATTTCCTTTATTATTATTCCGACAAAGGGTATCGTGATTCTTCGACAAATAAATTTTTAGTAAAACAAATACTAGACCAATGGGTTTTATTTTCATAAAAATATCCAATAATATCTTTAATCTTGGTAGACTCCAATAAAATAGATCCTAAAAGGGTTTTTTATGTCTTTTAACATATGATCAATCAAAAACTCAGAAAAGGTAATGGTATCCTAAATTATTAATTATATAAAGACATTTATAATTCGAAAATATGACAAATTCATTGAATTTTCAATTATTTTTATAAACAAAATTCAATTATTAAAAATAAATATAAGATTAAAGTCATTAATCCCATTACCTATTTACTTCATCAAAAAAAATTTCACGATAATTATTTTCTTGGTGTAGTGTTCAAAATTTAAATCAAGGAATTCACTTAGTTAATGACTACATTCACCAAATTTAATAAAACAAACAATAAATGCATCATCAAGATGAAATCCATTAACCTACACTTTAAGCCTCATTTTTTGTTTTAAATTTGTTTCTATATTAACTTATTTTCCACACAAAGTATGTTTTTTCATTCATTTGAGACATCTTCATGGGTTTCTTTTTCTATTTTTCTGATATTAGGGAAATTGATCAATATTTCATTCATTGTCGACACCAATAAAGATCTTATAGAACTCTATAGTTCTTGTATTATGAGGGTTTGGGAATTATTTTAGGTATAATTCATTAATAATAATTTGGGATTAGTAATTATTAATAGTCATTTTATATTTCACTCATTTAATCTTCTTGTTTGGTTTTATTTAGTCCCCACGTTTTTATATAGGACCAATGTTAACATGATTTATTTTGGTTCCAACAATTTAATACAACCAAAAATCATAATGTGAGGAAATATATTCAACATGGGAAAAGAATAAAAACATTCATAGGATTTCTAATTCTTGACTCATTTTGAGTATAAGAAACCATTGGTTTAATTTAATTGCTTCCTCATTATCATCAATTCATATCATTAAAAATGGTTTTTAATAATTTATTATTTATCTAAATAATATCCCAAGGCATTGTAAGACTAGGAGTATAGTAAAGGACATTTTCATATACCACATAGTGCTCGAGTCAACACTGAAATGAATTTTCCATAATTATTAATCCTTGGTTTATTTTTTTAAGAACCATGTCTACATTTAGTATCGAATAATGGACTTATTTCAAGGGAAAACCTTGTAATATCTACCATAGTAAATCATTAGGATGTTATTTTATACAAATCATCAATTTATATTATTGGATTATATTCCCTAATCTATGTTTTCATTAATATATTTTTTAGGGTTTAAATGAAGCTTCCAATGATACCAACTATTAATAACCTAACCCTCGTAGCACAATATTGATTTACACTTTATTAAATTAGAATAAGATGCCTTGAATCTTATCCAAAAAGGCTAAACAGTTTATTAGTATTTGTAAAAAATATACTTACATGATTCCCATTTTCGATTTTAATATAATAATTAAAACATAGTTATCTATGAAAATGTAATTATTCCCTATAGAATATCATTTCATATATCTCATATTACACATATTTATTTTTAAAAATGGAAACAAGATAAGGGTTACCTATACTACTTATTAAGGGTTATGTACAAAAATGATTTCATAATTCAATAATAATAATCAATATGGAAATATAAATATCTGAAAACTAATTCTATTAAAATAGTTTTACAATCCTTATTAGATAATTAATAATCAATACAAAAAATTAAATAACTAAAAAATATTCTATTTGAATAATTTTACAATCATGATATGATAAGAAATAATCAATTAGGAAAAGTAAATATTTAGAAACCCAAACATTTTTTCAAACAACTGCGAATGAAATACATCCATAGATAAACCAATTATTAAAATCTCATGGGAATTAATAACTAAATTTTTAATTTTGTAAATTCTTAATTATTTGAAATCATTATCTAAGGAAACATGTAACCATTACCATCAATGACATTAACAATTTTATTTCAATCAAATGGGATGGATTACACTTGAATCCCATTTAACTAAATATATTCAACTGATTTTCCTCATGAAGATATAGATACATTAATGTGAAATGTGCAATTGGGTCCCTTCCATCACTACATTCCCAAATAACTTATCATATATCTAATAATATATTTATTTAATGAATATTAAGCCTTATCAAAATATATATATATCATGTAAGGAATATAGATTATCAATTATTTCCCTAGTAAATCATATAAATTTGAATGTAAAATATTTTATATAGGGATGATATTGGTTTGTATAATAATTATACCTAGGATAAAAAAATATGGTTTTTAAGTGAAATCTATTGTGTAATGATGACATGAAATTGAAATTTTGAAGAGAATTTTAATTATAAAAAAAATTATTCAATAATGATAATTTCAATAATTTCCTAAGTAAAAAATGTTGAAAAATATAGGGGTAAATAAAAAGAATGGTATCAAAAAACACATCCTTAGTGTATCATAAGTATAATCAAAGTTTTATGCCTTTGATAAATAAAAGTATAATAAATATGTCATTAAAAACATTATTAATGGATATAAAATTTTAACAATGAGAATATGTTTTTATATAATAGCTGAAAAATATTTTAATAATATGTTTCTCTGAATATATCCATTGAAATGTTTTAAGTATGAATTAAAACATTTAATTTCTACGATAGATTGAAATTAGATACATGTTGTACACATTAAAAGAAATATTTCCTTCATATTTTATGCAAAATACAAATAGGCCTTCATTAAAAATTAACAATAATATTCATTTTATTTCGTTTAAAAAACTAAATCATGGGAAAAATTTATTTAATATATAATTTAGATAATCGAAAAAACATTTACGATTTTTTAAAATATGTTTTTGAAAAAAAAATAATCGACTAAGGAGATAAATATTATTGTATTTTATTAAAAACGTTTCCCCAATAATTGAATCATACCCAATATATTTATATGAAACTAATGATTTTAAAAATAATTAATAAGAAATGTATAATAAAATTTATCTGGTTAATTATACAATGACCAAATACATTACTTCAACAGAAATATAAGTATAAATAATCTCGATAAAAATGTGATTATGAAATAAACCCATAATATATCATCACATTCAAGAAAGAATTATTAAATGAATAAATTATTTTAGTTAAATATAAATGAAAATTAAAAATTTAATAACTCATTAGATATTCAAAATACATTACACACTTAATTTTATAATTTCAAATATAATTTATGCGTAATGTATCCAAATAAAAAATGTTATGAAATTCATTAAAACTTTTTAATTTTCATATCAAATCCATTTATATGAAATAATTATAATAAAAACATAAAATAAAATGATGTATTAATTTTTCATGGTATTACATCAAAATTGGGTTTATAGACACCATAGAAAATAAAATAGGTTATTAAAATTACAATATTCTTCAATGAAGGGAAATTGAGACTAATTACATTACCCCACACTTAATTATTGTTGAACATTAATTAACATATTATATTGTTTTGGAGGAAATATTATTAATTTATAATTGAGTCATATCAATATTTATAATATCATATATGTTCCAATTAAATTTTCTTCCTATTCTTTATTAATATTTAATTATTTTCATTGTGTTTGGTGTTTATTATATTTTTTTCTCATTCATTTATTATCATTAGTGATATAGATCATTCCCATATTATATAGTTCTTTATACTACATATTTATATTAATTTTATAAATATTTATTTCTTTTATTTTTTGCATTTTAGTATCAAAATTGATATTTGAACATGGAGAATATATCACACGTTTTCGTGTATCTGATAATCTGTATATATGCACAAGTGACTTTATAATTTATTTAGTGGGTAAAAGGGTGAGGATGTGGGCTAAAATATTATATTTACATAATATATATATATAACATATATTCACTCAATGTATCCCTATTACATTCCATATCAGGTAAACTCAAAAAAATAATCACATCGTTGTGCAATGCGGTAGTTTGTCATTCAAACATGCGACGTTATCATATTTTAAATTGAATGAAACATAAGTGGTTATGTTTGATATTAAAATTACAGTATAAAAATATCCTGATTATAGTATAATTTTTTAAAATGAATCTATATATAATGTCTTGGAAGGTGGGGATGGAAATAGACGTACGTCTATTCGTGTCATGGTAGTTTTTCATAAACCTAATTGATGTATTGGTTTACCATTTTATAGGAGATGATATAGATATATTTCATTACATTAGCACTATATAATATTGTTCTATATAATATCCTAATTATAATATATAATCTTGTTTTGAAAATATTCAAATGTGGTCTAAGAAGTAATAAGATAAAAATTATCATTTAAGAATGATACTTATTCTTTAGACAACATCATTAGGAATGCATCATAATTCATCCTTTGTTTACATATGACAAAAAATAAAATCAATGATATCAATATAGAAAGTATAAATTTATTTGGTATTTTCATGTCTAATCTAAATGGAATTTGATGTTTAAAGATGGAAAGAGATTTTGTGGCCATTTAATAGTCTGGGAGGGGAAATAAATGGAATTTTTAAAGTTATTAAATTACACCCACGTTTTTATCATTAAATTTTTTTCCAAAATTGTTAATTATATAGAACTATATGTTTTAAGGTTGATATATTTCCAAAAATGGGTATTATAATGTTTTAGGTCATTTTTCACCCTTAAATTCTTCTTTAACCTCCCACTAGTACTTGTAAACACGTTTTTACTATAAATGTGATAATTAATTTTTACTTATTTTATTATTAATAATGTTAAAAATGATATTTTAAATTATCAGTTAACATAAATTATATTATTCCAAATATGGAATATTTTTTTAATCATTCCAGTAATGTATGTTTGTGTGTCCAATTTATCTTTATACCCACAAACATGATGAAAATGGGTTTCTGAAGAGAAAATTCGCAAAATTATAGAATTTTAAAATTTCACAATTTAATATTAATAAGAATAATTTTTTCTATATTAGTTAAATATTATTATAATTGAACTCATTTTTATTACAAACCCATTTTAATATATAATATTACATTATAAATTAATTTAAAAAAGAAATTTTTAATAAAAGTCATTATAATTTACCACCCATAAAAATATTAAAAATTATAGAAAAATTCCAAAAACACCATTTTAAAATATCATAAATATTTTGATATTAAAAATTATTTATATATTATTAAATAACTTTTCCACAAGTGGTATGAATTAATTAGAAATTATGTGCACAATGCACGACTAATCTGTCCTTTATAATAATATTTTCTTTCTAAAAATACTTATATTTATTTTATATTATTCTAATATTTGTTATAATTAATTTTTTAAAAGAATTTTTATTTTTTATTTACCATTTTTCATACCATCAAATTTCATGGATATATTATAAAAATATGCAATATTATAGTTCATTTGGAAATGCGGTTCCATGTTCTATATGATATGGAAGTGATTGTTTTTATTAAAATAAATATAACATAATGTCATTCAGTGTTACATTCTCATCTACAAAAAGTGTTTCATTTCATATAACTTATATATACATTTTTATCCAATCACTACGGTGTTTCTCCCTAGGAACATGATGTCTATTTTGATGAATCAAATTGGATTAGAAATCTAGAATCAACTGAAATTCATAGTTTCCTCACATTCTTATAAGATATTTTAACATTTCCCCATATAAAATTTTATATCTAATACATCATGAAATGATCTATGATCAATTATTTGTTTTGATGAGTTCTTTTTCTGACATATAAAAAAGAATAAGCATTATGTTTTGATCAAGATGTTTTGTTGGGCATTATTTTTTTCATCACCCTTTACTAAGAAGTTGTATTCTCTCATATTATACATGTTATAGAACCAGAAGGATTTATGTTTAAATCAAACTCTACTATTTTTTTGAAAACATTCATGGTAGAATAATCTAAATCATTGGTTTTTAAAATATTTACATGTGTTGTTTGATATTTTTTGAATTAAATTGGTTTTATAAAAAGTAATGATGTTAAAGAAGTGAAATTTGTGGTTATCATGATTTCAAAAAATTGAATTTTTGTGTCTTGTTAGTTCAGTATTATGGCTAGTGTCAATGTGTCATAAGGTATATTTTATCAGGTGTTAAATTAGAGATGGGAATGGTCACTAGTAATGAGTATTAGTTTATTAATTTGGCATGAATAGATGTGTGAGTATTTGAATGATGATTCATTTTGGTTATTGTATACCTAATTTTTTATTATCACTACGAATTATCTTAAAATATAAACTAAATATATTTGTTAATAATTATATATTTGAGCTAAGATGTTCTTATTCCTAGTTTCATGTGTTGGGATATGTTGTGGATTTCCTACGGTCTTTTACACAAACTCCCTTATTTGGAAATTTGGTGTGTTTACAAAAGTTATATACAATCATACAGGTAAGATCAAGGTCACTTATTTCACTACCAATTCATTGTTACACAGGGATCTAGGGTCTTGGAGTTAGAACTTGTGTCTTTGTTAGGATAGTGCTTTCTTTGATTCCATTATGATGTTATTGAGTTGTAGTTTCCATGTTCTGCCAGTGTCATATATAATTTATTATTGATGATACTCTAGTATTTAATTCCAATTTAATGTGATTTGATATTACTAAAGAATAATTATATATAAATATTTCTCTTTTTTACATACTCTTCATGTCATTCTTGTCTTTTGAAAAAAAAACATCCCACAATGACCATATATTATTATTTCACTGGTTTCCATACATTAGTGCATTGAATACATGACCTATGATAAGTAGAACATTTACCTCATCTCGAGCTAAAGGGCGATGGGTGTGATGTTAAAATTTGTATTAGTCTTGACTAGTCCATAATCATGGGATGGTAACTAAGACATATGGGTAAGATTTAATATAATTTATATCATAAAAATGATATCAATATTTTTATATTTATTTTTGTGTTACTAGGGTTTATTGTGTTCAAAAATTTATCTAATAAACATCAAGGTGCATTGAAATTTCATTATCGTGGGTTTAACCTTAGGGGGGAATATATCATGAATTAGTTATGAGACTTTCCACAAGGGATACATTAATCATATTATGTTTTATTAAATTTTTATATTGGTTATGATTATTGTCACATATGTGATTTGAAATTATCAATCCTTCTTTTTAGAAAAAAATTTCATTTGTTTTTCTTTCATCCTCTATTTTGATACATGAAATAGTTTGGAATCAAGGGAAAACACTAAAGGATATATCTGATATTGTTGTTCAAAAAGAGGCACAAATAATTCAGTAGGTTATTTAAAGTATAATCTATAATTTTCATTCCATTGGTATGTTAATGTATAATCCATAGGCACACCATGGATATTCATCCACTCAATTGAAAAAATTGGTTCCATAAATCATTCATGTAGATTAATAATACAAATGGTGAAGGTATGGATATTGGTGATGAATAATATTTTTGACTTTTATGTCCACCAAATGGATATGAATGCAAAACTAATGGTTTAAATGTTTGATGGACCTTTTAGGAAATGATGGGGTAATCATATTCTAGAAATAATTGTATGAGGATCCAATATAGAAATATATTGAAATTTTTTAAAAACAAATCCCTACACATAGTATATTATAAAAAAAATTCATTACACTTATAAAGAAAACCCAATATGTTATAGAGTATTCATGACAATTCAAGAGGTTTACGTGATTCTTTCCGGATATTTTTTCGAGAGAGAACATAAAGGTTTGTATATTTAATAATGTGTTGAAAGAAGAAATAAACTCTATGTTGGTTGAATTATATGTTTATATTATATGGTTATGGAGAGTATGACATTTCTAGATTAAATAGATATCTAAAAAAAATCATCATGGGGAACACATTATCCTAAAATGGTATAAGTGGGAACATCATCATGGGAAATACTGAAACAAGGAAAAATAGTCTTAAAAATTAAAGTGAGGATCCGGTTAGTTGGTTTAGTATCCATTCCAACTCACCGTAGTAATTAGTAAATATTTTATCATTTGGATCTTATGAGGATATCGATAGGGAATTCATAAGGCCTTTACCCAATTTCCAAAATCATATAAATTTCATACAACTAAAATTTTATTCTAAGGTTACTCAATGGATAAAAGTTGTAAATGGAATGATTATGTTTTAGGAATATACGGCTCATATAGTCTGATCAAGACAAAATGGAAATCAGCCTCAGAACTGAGCAACCTGAGATGAATCTCAGATCACATTAGCACCTCAACAATCCTACATCCATTGAAGGGAAATAATGAATTGTTAGAAAAATATATTAAGTCATTGTATTGTGTATAGATTATTATTAAAGAGGATAAACATTATCCAACAATGATGTGGGGTATTAACTTCATGAAATCTACACACTTTATAGATTTTTTATACTGGTTTATCCCACAATTTTATTTCATCTATTGTTGTTTTTTATATGTAAATGAATTTTGAAAATATGCCTCCTGTATTGAAACATGAAACAGTTGTCATTCAATTACATCATTATTCCTTTAATTGTAAACCATGTTATATAACCATTGATGATGATGATAGTTTTTTATTTCTATGATCTTGATATAGATATATATTAAATCATTATGGGAATGTATTTGTTAACATATGTTAAGGCCCACATTGACTGTTATTGTAGGAAGGTTAGTTTCAAATAATCAGATGGTGTTAATAATCTCTTTTAAGGGGATTGGTATGTGAATTAATGTAGATAAGGACATTTTGAACTATTGGTAAATAATATATACAAACATTTAAAGAAATTTAATTTATATATTTTCATTGATAAAAAATGTTATTTTCCAAGAATTGGGATTTATTTGATTTAAGTAATACCAAAAACATTCTCTCAGATTCCAACTAAAATTTAAATTAAATTTATGTTTGATAATATAATAGGGATTATTCTTATTTAAATTTTACCCCATTGGATCACACAAATGGAATTAAGGGAATGGAAGGTATTGCTCGAAAATCGTTAAAAGTAAGGTTACATTATACAATGTATCCATCCATGGGAACACCATTTTATCAATGAATATTGATGGATCCCTTTGAATTTGTGTGTATTATCATTAAATAATTCAATATTGATAAAGAATAAATATATACATATACAAATATATAATTTTTTTGATCAATTAAGGGAAAAATATGACTCTATAATATTTACATACAACCAAGGCATCATAAACATTTTGTTCATAATGATGATATTCTGACGACCTCTTTTCGGTGTCTATATATTAATTATTCTTATGGGGTAACATAGTTTGGTATCATAAAATTACGAGTTGTGTTTATGTCAAATATTGATTAAATCATTTAGAGGAATATTTACTCCATTGAGTTGTTATTGTTGGAAGATAATATTTCAATTATTGGACTATGACTGATCATGAACAATACATGGTAATAGTAATGGTTATCTTATGGAAGTATTTCCTTTATTCTATGCTTTCAATGTCTGTTTCGACATACAAGAAATAAATTCCTCTAGCTACCATTTTTCAAAAATAAAGGAGTCATTATAGATATTAAAAATTTAGAATATATTATCTATTGGAATCAACAAAATAACATCATTGTAGAATAAAAATTTAGTGGTTTACCAGCATACTATTTATTCTTTATTAAATTTTTTAAAATTATACAAAAAGATAAATGATTTTAAAAAGAATGGAATTCATTTCTATTGAAGAGATGAGTTCAAAAAATCTTCTTAAAAGAATATAGTTTGACTTACATCATCACATTTACATACATTACCAAAACTAAGATGAATCTATATAGTTCGTTGTGATTTATCCAAAACTGGTTTAGGATGTTCTATTATGTAGTGAAATAAAAAATTAGCTTATAGATCATTATTGGTGTAACACCCTGAGTGTTTATAAAACATTTTTATCAATAAATTAAATTTTTTGGATTTATTTTGTTATACACCACACAATGATTGGTTTTAACAATATTCAACATTATTTAAGCTAATAATACAAGAAAACCCTAGTTTTTATGAATTAGCTATTATTATTATTATTATTTAAACAAGTCAATTATAATATAGAAGTTAATTTAGATGAAATTAATTGTATTAACCACAAAATTAAATTTATATATTACATATTCAATAAAAATTATTTGTAGTCATCCAACATATTTTACAAATATAAGATTAGAATAAATCAAATTTTACTCATATAAGGATATATATTTCTAAAAGAGTTGTATCCCATTTTCATGGGGGTGATATTATAGAACTACATTTTTCAATTTTATAAATTTTTTTTGAAAAATTAATCTTCCATTTGAAAAATATTAATTTTGATATTACTTTATAGTTATTTATTTGTATTTTTCAGATAAGTTTCAATTTTTATGAACAAGGAAAAATACTCTATTTTTATTAAAAACTATCATTTTTCACATTTATATATTGTAAAATTATATTTTAAATGTGTTTGAAAGTTTAACTATTTTAATTAAACTATAATTACTAAAATTTGGTTCGTTGGAATCAATATTACATTGTATGTTTACATTTTAATATTTCGATCTGTTGAACTTTTTTATTTTAAAAACATGTTGTTTCTTACTGTCTGAAGGATTAGTTTTAAATTAAATTTAAAAATAATTTGTTTTTCATTTTTAAAATAGATGAAATATTCTGATTCATAAGCACCAAATATTTGGAAATGTTGTAGATTAATTTTGTTCAGTATAAATAATACTCTTGGTGAATTGTGTATCCCTGGTCAAGGTTAAATTGGGTAATATAAGTTAAATATAAAATGCTAATGACTGAAAAATGACTCTAATACTTGCCTAAATTTTATTGGATAATCTATATTTTATTCTTATCAACTATGTATTGAAATTTAATATTTTAATGGAATCATTTCTATGAAAATGACATAGATATTATTGAAATCATAAAAGGAAAAAAATGTCACACAACTATTTTTAATAAGTATAAAATTATTAATATAGTATTATCCAAGAGATATCTTCAAGAATTAATATTATTTTGAAATATAGAAGGTTTATCAATATAATTTAAAATTATTTATATTTTTTTGTGAAAAAATATTTACTATAAATTCTTATACAAGAATGATTTAGTAATAATTTTATTGATTGAAAAAATCATATAAATTATATTGAAAATATTAAAATTAAAATAATGTGATATGATTTTAATGATAAAATACTTGAATATATGACCTTAACCGATTTTTAATATAATTTAATACACTTTTGAAAGTTAAATTTATTTATTTTTATTTTTTAAAATCCAAGAAATGAATAGTGTCAATATTAAGACTAATAATATTTTATCAAAATAATATCTTGATAAATTATTAAAAAAATCAAAAATAAAATTACAAAATAAATTATAAATGGTTTAAAATTTTACAATTATTTAATTTATGATTAAATTTATATCACATAAGTAAACATTACAACAATTTAATTTAAAAATATGTTGTTACAGTAGTTAAAATTAAAATTGATTAACAATTGGTTAATCCAAATAATTATGTTTAAAATAACACCAATAAAGGTCCAAAATATATTGTTTGATAATACTAAAACCTTATATTAACATATAGTCTATTAAATGGATATTTTTTCAATTTTGTTGGAAAATGAATTTATTATAATTTAATCTTTTGAAAATTCTCCCCACACATCAATTATAAAAGGAAAAATCCCCCCTAACTTCTATTAAAATATTTTCCCATATAAGCTCAACCATAACAAGGGAATTGATATTTTAAAATTAAAATGACACATTTTTTAGGTGTCCTTATTCTTAAAATTCTAACCATATATTCCCTAAGTGGATATCAAAATGAAGTTCACTAAAGAAGACATAATCATCATTACTCACCATTTCTAGATTATCTCTTATTCTAATTCCACCACATTATTTTTTCCATTTGTAAAAAAATATCACTAATATGATATGATGTTTTTGTTTGTTATGGCTAAACCATATTAAATCATTTAAAAATTTTATGAAAAAAATAAGCATCATTTGTGTGTATGTATGGCTTACCATCTTAACACCATAGTAAAATATGTTTTTCATCCCCACTTTACATTTATTAGTATAATGATAGAAATTTACAATATATAAGAAAATTATAATATGAAATTTATTATGAGAATAATTAATATAGCCTAAAATTCTTTTCCCTTTGATCATTTAAGAGATGATATTTTTTCTCGTGCGTGCATATGGCCAACCATCCCCCCTACGTGATGCAATTCATTTACCATGAAAATTATTCAATAATTATTATATAAATGAATATAATTTGAAAAATATGATATCAATTAACATAATATCATTCTGGATAGATGAAACTATATCATATGCACTTGAACTGGGACTGGACAAAACATTAATAGTTAACTGAAGCTATTAAGACCTGAAAGGAGTGTAAATATGAAATATTATTAAAAACATGTGTAAAGATGATATAAGTTGATCATATATGATATCATAAATTAAAAAATGTCATTTTTATAAATTAATAACTATTATTAAATTATTCTATTCTTGTTTTAGATAGATAAAGTGTAAATAGCGTGAAGATTAATTTCTAATCTTATTAATTTTTTAGGATTTATTATACATAGGTATCTATTGTTTAATATATCACTTTAATGTCATTAAAAAAATAGTATTAGTTTTTTTATAATTTTCTGCAATGTTATAATATCATTTGTAACCATTTCTTAATTTTTACAAATTGTTTCTAAATTTATCCCCTGATTTGTTTTCCTAATGTGGAATTATTTTATTTTTCTTCAAAAAATATATAAAAATTTTCTTTTAACATACATGGTATAATCATATTGCTTATCCTTCATGATAAAATAATTTTTTGAAGAATAATTTTAGAGAAAAAATGTTCTTTTAAACGAATGTTTTTTAATTTTAAATTGTGCAATTATGAAAAAACGTTCTCAAAATTTAATTGTTGTTTCCCCAAAAAATATTTTTAGATGATATTTAAAAATTATTTTTCTTATAGGACAACATTATTTTATGTTAATAATGTGTCACTTGGGATATATTTCAATGATACAATTATTTTCATTTTCCTAATGGTTTATTTTAATTAATAGATTATTTTTAAGTACTCTATTTCATTATAATTTGTTATTTTGTAATGATGTTCTTATTAAACCCATTTATTTTTATGGTTTATCTAATGATGAATGAATTATGTTCTTGTGGATCAAAAATTTTACACAATCATTGAATGATGTGTGGGACCAATATATCCATCAAATTAATTAGGTAATTTCTTATATCTCATGAGATAAACATACCTAAATAGGGAGTGAACATATTATCTAACACTACGTTGGAATGAGAAGTAAAAACGGTTCTGTAATACATGTCTGGAATGGGGAGTGATCTCGATTTAGTAAACGAATTTGTTTTCCGGAATGGTCATATCAATGATCCTTTCCTAGTATAAAAATGATTCTATATACTTGTCTATATTCTATAATTTCATCTTTAATTTTATTATCTCATGGAATATGTTATATGATTCATTAGGAACATCTATGATTCATTCAATGACACGTTATCAATACATTTGATATACATGATATAATTTTCAAATTTCATGTTAATATAGTTATTACTTATGATTTTCATTTGATTCTTATATCCATTGTCTACCCTTACTGAGAATATAAGTCCATCATTTTCATGTGTTTATTTTCCAAATAATTCAATGAATTATATTATGTATGATATTTCAAAAGATATCTACTTATAAAGAAATTGGTGGGAGTAGATGTAAATGTATTATAGACATGTTGTTTATGTTTAGGATATTATAAAGAAACTAATCCTATGTTTTTATTTTATTTTTGAAATATGTGATATATTGTTAATTTTTTTTAATGTCTAATTATGTTATTCTTGGATAATTATAGTTATTATTAAAGAAAGGGGTTAGTTAACCATTGTATGTGAGGATGAGAAAATATTAGTAATTACCCTAAGAGTGATTCTATCTTACAATACTAGTGTTTTGATAACAATCATGAATTATCTAAGTAAAACCTATGGTTTTGTAAATAGATATTTTATAAGTAACTCCCCTTGATTATGTGGTTTTCCTAGCATTATTATTTCGAAACACACTATTCTTTTTTTGTTTTAGAAAATGGATGGAAAATGGAGGATTCATGATAGTGGTGAATGTGTTGGAAAAAGGAATGTTATTCTTCCTAAAAAACTGTCAAATAGGAGTTCGAAGGAGAACCTTCATGTTATGAATAATCATAAATTTTATAATATGATTTATTATACCAACCTTGGTGAGTTACAAAAACCATATAATAAATGAAACTGAGATCTATAATGTAACCACATAAGAAATAATTTTAATTTTTCCTCATATAAATCATGCGTGAATTGGCATTATGTGGAATTATTCAATAGAACTAAAAGATTATGTAGGTTTGAAAAATAAATACACAAAAATAGTAATTGAAAATGAAAAAGATTCATATCACACAATGGGTATGGATAATAGAATTCCTATGGAATAAATGAATGTAAAATGTTCTAAATGATGAATTAATATGAATTATGTAAATCCATGCCCTAGGGGGAAAGGTCATGAAATGAACCAATAAGGTTGTTTTAGTAATGGTTATATTACCAAGGATTAAGAGACTTCAAATAAAACATTTTATGAAGTAAGTGTTAATGAATAAAAAGACAGATCCTGCTTAGTAGTTTAAAAATATAGTGGAATGATTATGTGTTTATTTATTGGAAATAATGGATAATGTGATAGAATGAATTTAATGGTATTATCGATAAATTAATGATCTACGGATTTCTCTAGTATAGTTTCCCTTGAGTATTTGAACGTATATGTTGAATTTTTCTAGAATACATGAAAGGTGACTGAGGTGGTAAGGTTATATTTTTTTGTAGAACACATGATTAATGGAAGTATAATTCTTAACTTGTGTATGATTTTTGGATACTGAGATAAAGAGATGTCAGTGGGGTATTATTGGAGAAATTGGAATAGATATGTTGAAAAGGTGGTTTACGGAATTATTTTTGTGATGCTTGGGAATTAATGTATAAGAAATTAGTTAATTTTTTAATTCATATATGTTTTTACTAAAATATTATGGTAATTTATCTTATTACCATGTTTTTAATGAAAATATGATAATGGTATTCACATGTTTGTTGAGTGACATGTAGGAGTACATAATGTTTTTTTGAGGACTAATGATAATGTTATTATATAAATTTAGTGACGTTATTTTTCAGTATTTCATATTTTAATCTAATTTAAGGCTGATAAGAGTAAAAATTTATGAAATTTTTTACATTTAAATTTTGATTAGGCTTTAGAGGTTAATTTTTTTCTTATCAATATAATGACTAATGATTATTGGATAACTTATGATAACCATTTTGTATGCTATATAGAGACATAATAAATTATATTTCATCCCATTATGGATATTATAATTCACTAGTTCTACACATATTATAATTTCAAAATAATTTTTTATATTAATAGATTATGTGGAAGTCGATAAAGGAACAACATATGGATTATATTATTATTAAAACATTGAATTAAATCATGTATGTATATCATTATGTTGAAATTATTCCACTTCTGGAAAATTATCACGAAACAAAAAATATTATCTTATAAAAATTAATTAAAATTAATCAAATGGTCTATTATATTCTCACATATTTATCATTCTATGATGGTAGACATTATAAAGACCACGTTCTCTACCTATCGACATTATAACTTGATATATGGAATTTTCATTCAAATCTATTTTTTCACATTCTACTAATATTTTCCAAATAAAAATCCTAGTAATGTTATGATTTGTCCATTCAATTTCCCTATTTTATGGAATAATTATTATTGGCCATTTTTTATGATGTGAGGTTCCATCAAATAAATCCTCAAATATCAAAAATTTATTTCTAAATTGAATTTTAATTTGAAGGGATGTGTTTTTTAGAATATTTATAATAGTATTATAATTATAGCTTATCGATTAGTTCTACCACTAAATCACTCTCAAGATCATGATCTATTTTGTGTATATCTATTTAGGAATTAAGCTATTATCCTTCACATTTAAAAAAGTCAAAGTTCATACCACTAAAGAGTGATCATTCTTAGAAAGATGAATTAGTATAATTTTTGCATCATTGAGATAATGTTCTAAAAATCAAGAACACTCACCTGGTTAATTTTTTTTGTTGAAACCACTAATTAAAAAAATACATTGGAACTTGAGGATACAATTAAAAGTATGTATCATTATTTATTTGTATTAAAATGATGAATTTTGATGGAGAAATTCATTTTAAGGATGGTTGAGTCTTACACCATGAGTATTTATGATTTTTTTTCTAAATTAATTAAACATCAATGATATGTTATGTAATATGATACAACATGTTAAGATTTCTATACTCACAATACCATATTATCATATCTTAAATGAAACACTGATTTTTAAAAAATAATTATATTATTATTCTGTTTATTTTAAAAGACAATTTTAACATAATTTTTAAATTGGAGGAAATGAGTATTATTAACAACACCATGAAATCTATATATTGATTATTATTTAATTTTTTTTGAAATTAATCCAATGTATTTTATAGACAAAAGATTAGAATAAATATAATTTTCTGCATAAAACGTTACATTTCTTCTAAAGGGAGTTTTATCTCCTTTTATTGTTACACCTATTCTAAAAATAATATGAAATTTGATAAATTCTATATGAAAAAATATAATTCATTTTTAAATAATAATGTAACAATTTTTATAGTATTATTTTTTTTAATATTCTTTTTTTAGGAATATTGATAAATACTACATTTTAATTAAAATATGACATTTAGTATAACTTTTTTTTAGGTAAATTATATTATAAATTGGTTATCAAGTATAAATAGTTCCATTATTCATCAATTAATCCAATGTGTTCATTTTGATCAAATTTATATTGGAATGTGATATAAAATAATTTCAATCATTTGAACATATTTACATTAAAAACACGAAGAATTACTCCATATATTCAATTAATTATTAATAAACTACTGAAATATTAGTGTAATTAATTTCAAAAAATGGATGAAATTTTTTTATTTTGAGGATAAAAATTTATTGAATTTTTTCATTTTATTTTTTGTCAATACGAATAGCAACCACGATAAATTTTGTTAACAAAATAAAGACAAAATTGGGTAATTTATGTTTAAAAAATGATGGGGACTAGAAAATGAATCAAACACCTGAGATAAATTATATAATGTTTTACACTATAGTCGTATCATATTTAGTTATAAATTGAATCATTTAGAGAAATTTGACATGAAAATCATAGATAAATTATTAAAATAAGTTAATGTGGATAAATGTTACACTCTTATGATTAATAAGTATAATATTTTTAATATTTTTATTAATAAAGAGATATCTTCAAATATAAATGTTATTTAGAATTTTAAATGATTTATATACAATATGGTTACTTTTTTCTGTTTTCTAGTCAATAAATAATTAACATAAATTCTAACACATCCTTGATTTTGTAATTATTTTTTCAATTGAAATAAAAAATATTAATTAACAATATTAAAATAAATATAATTTTCGATATTTAAATATATGAAATAATTTTATAGATTTCATATTCCTATTAAGGATATAATAAAAAATTCATTTCGAAGTTATCTTTTCATATTGATATATTTAAAATTCCAGATGATGAATATTGTCAATATTGACACTAATGATATATTATCAGTATATAATTTGATAAACTATTTAAAATTCATAAAAAACATTAAAAATATAGAATAATCATAATATGGTCTAAAATTTCATAAAATTATCATTTAAGGTACCATTAAAATAATAAATTTAAAAATTAAATCCATTTTATGTTTAAAAATTTGTTACCATAAAAAAAATTAAAATAAGTTAACAAATGGTGAATCCAAATGGAAAGGATTAAAATAATACAAAAAATGTCTGAAAAATATTTGCTGATATATTATAACCATATCATATATTATTTTGAAATAAATTTTATTTGGTGGAATATGGAAGGAAAATTAATTTTTTATAATTGGATCTTCTTTAAATTTCAAAAATTAATGGTCAAATCAATTATAAAAGGATACCTCCTCCCTCAATTTTAAATATTATTTTGAACTCTCATTATTGAAAATCCCCAAAGAAGATTTTTTTATAAACTTCTCTATTCACAGTATAGTTATTTTCCTTCCCAAAGGAAAATCCATAGTGCCCCTAAGAGGGGATCTATAAGTAGTTCGTCGATGAATAGGTAATCATCTTTATTGACAATGAAAGGATTATTTCTTCTTATAAATACTATTCATGTTTTATTTACATTATTGAGTAATAAATCTATTATAACCTATATAATAATATATTATTATGTTTATAAAACAACTTTATTTAACCTTTTATTCATCCCATGAAAAATATAAGCATAACACGTGCATTTGTAGTGCTTAACATATCTACACTGTGGAGTAATCTATTTTGGATCACCACTTTACATGGATTTATATAATGAAGAATAATATATATATATATATATATGATAATTTTAATAATATATTAATATTAAATCCACATTTTATCCCTTTCACCATTAGAAAGATTATATTATTGCTCATGTGTACCTAAGGCACACCTTCTCTACAACAAGAATTTATTCATTTTCCATGATCATCATTCAAAAATGATTATATAAAAATAAATAATGAAAAAATTTGATATGAGTTAAAATAATATCATTATTTATATGAATAAATTATATCTTATTCAGATGAAATGTGACTTATTTAAAATAATGTGCTTCAGAAAACGAATATGTTAACACCCAAAGGAAAAATTATAATGAAAAATTATTAACATATGGATGATATGATTAAATTAGTGGATCATATATGATATCATAAATTTAATTATGTTTCTGGTATCAAATAATAACACTCTTTAAAATAATATATAAAACATTTCGATACGTATGAAGTCAATTAATAATAAGGTATGGGTCAATTTCGAAATATCAATAATATTTAGGATTGTCAATACGTAAGCATCTACTTGGTATATTTAGCATTCACGTCCAAATTCCCTTTGATTGTTTTAAAAAATATTTATACTATTATTCATCAATTTTTTAATTCATTTTAATAAATGTGTGCTATTTCTCAAAATAGTTTGAAAGGAATCATAATTTTTAATTTAAATGAGGCACATTGTGATTTATCTAAAAAATTAATGAATATTTTTTTACATCAAAATAAATTAATATATTATTCCAATTTCTTGATGCCATAATGAATTGAATATTCCCTTATAAGCTGAAAATTTTCTTTCAAAATATTTTTTTTCCATTTGTAATTTTGCTTCTATAAAAAATTGTTTTCGAAATGGAAATGATATTTTCAACATGAATTATATTCAGGTGATCATTCAAACTCATTTTCTATCTATGGAATCATTATTTAATGTTACATATGTTTTAATAAGTATATGAACCAATGATACCATTATTATTTTAGAATGGTTTATGTTTTTGATTTAATGATATTTATGAATTCCCAATCATTCCAATAATTTATTGTATTATGAAATGTCTATGAAACCCATTTTTATTTGTTGGTTTAATATGATGAATGGATTATGTTCATGTGGAACACATATGTATGGTATTCCTTATTTTAACGGTGCGACACATATCAGCCTGTAATTTATGGGTTAATGATTTACATCACATGAGATAGACATGACTAGAATGTGGAGTGAACCCGGTTCAATTATACTGGGCTATTTCGTGAATTAAACCCATTTTAGCAGAATGGGGATGAAATGAGGCTTGAACATTGTTTAGTATATACATTAACTTCTATGATTTTCTTGTTAATGAACCTTGACAAATATGGAGAAGATTATCTATGCTTATGTGTATAGAATATCTTCATGTCTTATGTTATTCTCTAATCGAATATGTTCTTTGATTATTTATAAACTTCTATTATTTCTTATATTACATGATATAATGGTATTTTATATGAATGATTTATTTTTTAGTTAATTTTATATGTATATATTCTTTGTGATTTTGTTATGATTGATATCCTTATTGTTTACACTTAATGAGCATCAGATCTCACCATTTTCATACATTTATTTTCACCTGCATAAGAAGAAACATGTAAAGTATGATATTTTAAAAGTGTTATAGTTATGGAAAAAATGATTGGAGAAGATGAACATGTATTATAAACCTGTTTTGTTTGGATTCCATGCTTCTAAAGTCAACTAACATATAATATTTTGTAATTTTTTTTATAATGTAGTAAATATTCTGAAAAACGATGTAATCACAATGTCTGATAAGCTTCATCAATTACAATAGTCAAGAGTGCATGAGAAGAATTACACATCACATGACTTGGAATTAACTATACTAGTCCATGCTTTCATACCATTGTTTTCTAATCTCTTCTGTGATAAGTTCATTGTTTTATAGATTATAAATTCTAAAAACACATATTCTTGTAGAGTTATTAGAATTTAAAGAAATATATATGGATGGAATACCTTTAGATGTTCTAATTTTAATTGATGTATCAACTCTGTAAAAGAAAATTATTGGATGGTGCATTATGTAGGAATACATATATTTAGTTATCTAAATAGGCTTTAGATTACCATAATATGATGAGGGTCCAGTTGTATATTCTTCTATACAGTGTATTGAATAGTCATTCTTAACTATTTCTTTCAGTTTACTTTTTCCTAATTTTATTGATTATGTTAGATATTCTCAAACATAAGATCCATAATTTTATACCATTAGGTCAGAACTAAATTATGGGGAGATCATATTAGGTGTACATTATAAGTTTAATTTTCTTGTTGTTTTATAGATCATTATTTTTTTCCATTGAATTATTATGAAAAAATTCCTTTTTTCTCACCACCACTCGATATGGACTATTCATACCATCATTTAAAATAATTTTAAGGAGTTATAGCACATCGAAAAGGGGATGAAATGAATTGAATTACGGAAATGTAGGCCTAAAGAATAATAGCCTCAAAGATAGTCAATACAATGAACAAATCTCCCCTAGTATGTTTCAATATTTACATAGTTTTTTATGGAAAATAGAGGCAAATTGATATGAATTTTTTCACTGGTATACCATTAATGGTTTGGAGACAATATTCCACAGTAGGGATTGATTATTGGATCATATATTCGCCTCAATTCATCTCTATCCGGGATTCCAATATGGTGGAGGGATTTTCATAACACTATATTCATGAGGTTTTAATAGTGAATGGCGTTATAGTATCAATTGTCTATGACTATGACCTTAGGTTTACATATCAATCTTGAAAATTATTTTTGATTTCCCTAGAAACCAATTTAATCATAGGTAGAGCTTATCTTCTTAAAATGAAAGGCCCTTCTGAATGGAAATTCAAAATATTGTAAGATATTTTTAAATATTATATAATAAATTTTCAAGTATTGTTGGATTATTATTTACTATCATTATAGTTCCTATAAAATAAACTTTAGAATAATTTAATGGTAATTTCTCATTTGTAATATTTGTATAGTTTCATGTGTCTTCTGAAACTTTTTGGGTGGAAATTGTAAATACTTTAATTATCATACCGATCGTTGAGCTTGAGACACTGTAATGGAATATGATAAAAAATTGTGGTGGTTATGGGGAAGAGCTATCAAAAATCATATGTGGATCATTTTCATTAACTATTATCAATTAATGTTGGTTATCCTGTATTCATAAGTGTCACTCAAAATATAGGTCATCAACAGTTGGGTAAAAAAATTAATCTATTTGGCTGGTACATAGTCCATTTTGAGTTAATGAAATGAATTTGAAATACATCTTATCATTTTTATTTACTATATAAGTTATCTATATGAATAATTAATTTCATGTACCCAAATTAATAATATAGCAGCTTATTCCAACCCATGTCATTTTATGGAACTATATATTTGATGGGACCATATTGATCATGAGCTAGATGATACATTAATTCTTGTGATGTACATGATTTTAGAAAGAAAAGTAAAATACTAACATGAAAATAATATTTCTCTGGTATCAGTTCTATGGAAGGATTATTTGATTAAGGAAGAGACCAGGGAACATGAAAAGTTTATGTTTTTGAAATGTCCCAAGATCATCTAAATCAATCCTGGTATCCATAATTATAAGGATGGAAGACTATTGGATGAGAGAATTAAACACCCTTGGTTTCATGTACATTACCATTTTACTAATTGTTTTAAATTTATATAAGAATTGGTTTGGGTTTTGTGATTTATAGATTATTGAGGATTTAATATATATGGGATTTTAGAGGATAAATTTTTGTGAACCATAAGGGGAAACCATTCACAAAATCATAAAAACCATGCTATGAGATATTGTGAGTCACAATGAAGGTGAAGAGTGTGTTATTAGTTTGTCCAAACAATATGGGTAATGATGAGAATATATGTAAAATATGAACATTTAAATAGTATCAGTGTATAGTTTGAACAAGACATTATAAACTATGTGGAATAACCATTTGGTTTGTTATGTGATGCCTAGTATCCTCTTCATGGTATGTACATGGTTTTCTAAATAATACGACATTCATTAAATTCTATTAAAATTATGGTTTATATTGGTTTGTGGCAAAAAAATATCATTTTTCACTTATTATTCTTGTATCATCATCTCATCTCATATTCTATGAATAATTAAGGATTCGTTTTGATCTAGATGTTAGTTGACGAATCAATGTGTGTTGGATATCCAGAATCGATAATTAGTCTCTTTTTTCAACTATTATTCTTGGATCTCTTAATTATCTTTATCCTACAATGTCATATATTATCCATTTATGACATATCTATGATCAATTAACTGTTTTTATGATATTTTTTATATATCTATTGAATATAATAATCTTCAAAAATGGATAATGAGGTTTTTTTAGTATTAATTATTTTATTCAATCATTGAAATATAGGTGTATTTTCCCCAATGGTATTCCATATTTTTCCTTGTATGTTCCCTCTAGGTATTGTTTGAACTTATTTTATTTCATTTCTTCTCCTTTAATATCATGGTGGACGAAAATTTTATTTGGAGTTGGATATATACACAATGGAAAATGATCTAAGGTTCATTGATATATGTTTTTTTACTTAATGGAGTCACGATATAAATGGGTCAAGGTCTTACGAGACTTCTGTGTTGATTAGATGTCCTAAAATGAGGTTTAAGATTTGAATATAAAATATATTCTAAAAGATGTCTTCTAGAGACATTCTTGTTGGAAAAATTTACACAAAATGAAACTAATTTCGGTAGAATACATGAAATGGTTAAGAGTGTGAAAAGTTATACACCATGAAATTGGTTTATTCCATGAAATAGATGATGAGTAAAATTTAAACCTGAGGCAATGAATTTTTCCGATTTATCTTATAAATCGATAAATTCATTTCATGAAAGGGTTTCAGATCATGAATATCAAAAGATCTATGTTTTTAAAAAATGTTTTGTGTATGATTATTTTTCATCCATCGTGTTATGTTCTCTCATGAACTATTGGGAGACACCCACTAATTTATGTGTGTTTTTATCCCATATGGATGTCCAGATCATGAATTTAATCTCTAATTATTTTCTCATTCTTGTTATCTCATTTTATTCTGATATCCATTATTACAGTTGTCTGATCTATTGAAAACCATTTTTTTGGTTTTTGATCTTGAGGCTTGTGTTATCTAGGTTACTCATGTGATCACCACCACATTGATTCCTGAAGTTTTTACCCATTGAGTGTGATTCGTTTGACTACATAAAAAGGTATTTTGTCTTTAAAAAAACCCTATTGTATCTTTATAATTTTTTATGTATGTGAAATATATTACAGTTATGAAAAAAGAACATGTATTTTAACTTATTGAATATTGGGTGATGATAATCATGTATTGAATTACTGCTTGGATCCCTTTGGACCGAAAATGTTTGAGATTAGGCTTCCAGCTAACCATAGGGTTTACCTATCCTCTAAATAATTATGAAATTGATCATTAATAATAAATATGTTTTAGCATAACATGATACCTCATGTGAGTTATCTTGATATATTCACCTTGGGGAATTGATTATATGCTAATTTAAATGACTAAGGATAATATGATATGAGATGTTATTTCACACTGGAATGATATAATATTAATATATACATTTATTAATGAATGAGGAAATTGAAAAATATGGTAATTGATGAACTAACATTTTGACTTATTATGTTATGTTCGGTTACAGTTTCTGTTATGTCAAATGTCGTGATTTATACAGAAAGGCTTATATTAATGTCTTAGGCAAGTTATACTGAAATGATTATATAAAGTTCCCAGAAATGTTATGATTAAATTATTATATAAAGGTATTTTAATGGTTAAGTTTTAATTCTTATAAGACATGACCCTGTTATGGTGAGATGATTATATAAATGGATTGCACTAATTTTTATATAATTTTATAGTGATTAGTTTTTTTTATAAAATGATTAGAGAAATGAATTTTCCCTATAATATAATTATTCAATGGAATTTTTGTTTTAGTTGTAATATATATAATAAAATCTCAAATATATTCTAGCATGGTTTTAGAGAAGGATGATTATTTTTTCAAATTAATTGATTAATTAATACCCATGTTTATCACTTTATTTCATGAAAATATTACCATTTTGTCGCAATCAAATATGGAGGTGTTGAACTATTGAGTTTTATTGAAACCCTCTTTAAGATTCCATTTGGTAGATGATAATATTACATGGAAACAATTTAGGACAATGGAACATGGAAATATTATTTATTTCTGATTGCAGGATGGTTGGGAGCCCTGATACAGGAACAATTTACTATTTAGGACTGGGTAATATTGAGATTATTTATGTTATCTTGATCTATGATATGTATAAAATTTAGTATGAATTGTAGATACATTCAATCCTGATGTTACATTGTTTATTTTTATTTGGATAACTTGGTTCATCCTTCATAATAATATTTAATGATGTTCTATTTCTAGTAATGTTGCAAGAGAGATCTCTTGTAATCTATGTTGTATTGATATCCTATTGTAGGGTACATAGTATCCCCACTATGTTTTTATAACCCCAATTCTTGTTTGTAGCCACATGAATAAGGGGAAGAAAACATTAGGTCCTAAGGAAACCTGATTTTTCCATGTTAGGGATTTACGGATTAGGGGACATTATAATTTGGTATCAGAATATTATGGTATTTTTTCATTTACAATACTATTTTGGAATGTTTTAAAGGAGAGTATGATTTTATAGTACATGTTAATGAGATTATTCATAATATTAGGTAATTCATTTATAGAGGTATGTCTTTTTCCCAAGGATGGGTTTTTTGTTCCTGATGATTACTTGTTATGGTAGATAAGATTTGAACTCTGGTGATTCACATATTGGGTGATGTTATTGTTTCTGTGTTTTTATTATCTTTTCCCATTATAGATAGAGAATTTTGTTTTTATATCATTATTGAAACATTGGGAGATATATTGACATTAAATGTTCATTATTGGGAAATATTTATTATATGTTATATATTTTTCTATATGTAATATGATAAGAGAACCTAAGATATACATTATATATGAAATTAATGAAAATATCATCTTATGACAAATGAATTTGTTCATTCATGATAGAGAGACCACGATGTATTGTCTCTCTACATTAGTAACCTATTGAAGTTGACCATGTTGTTATCTACTATTCTATGGTTTTTTTATTGTATAGAAAATGCATATTTGATGTCTTCTAAATGCATGTTTTGAGAGAGAAAATCCTCACACTCCTAATGAAACTGAATTGGGGGTTCCTATAGGCCAAGAGAATGTGATTAATTTTAATCTTCACTAGTAAATTATAAGGGTCATATGATCCCTATAAAGGAATATCATTCACACCATTTCATCAATGCTACGATCATGAGGGAGTTTCATGTACAACATCGACATGTGTTTAATGGGGAAGGAGGCACCCTAAAAAATTTATATAAGTTTATTCAGACCATAAAATCATCATGCTCATTAATAATCTTGTAGAAAGGGGGTAAATATTTCTACATAAAATCATCATAGACCATCCAAGTGTTTTTTGGACTCTTTTGAGAAATCTCGATTGTAATAGGAGTTATTCTCGAAAAACATTCAATCAATGTTTCTAAATCACATATATCTTTAAACAATGTGTCATTAGAAGGATCGTGATATCAAACACCTGAATCAAGAGGTAATGTTACTGATATAATATAATAAGTCTTTCACTAACTTTAAGGGAATTAAATCATTTTTATAAGCTGATGATTTAAATAGAGGGAGGAGTTTCTAGGATCGGCTTTATTCTAAGCTCCAATTACCAGTGAATGCTTTTTTATTGAGAATAATTTTGGACATGATGAATGAGATTCCAAACATGTAAGGAAATATGGTAGAGTCCACACCATTGTAAAGAATATTTTTCTAGGGTTATTTGGATGCTATTCAAGTATTGAGATGAAGTGTTTCTTTGACATTTATCACAAAGTAAATAGTGGGGAGATAAGTTTGTGTAGTTGGAAGCAATATCAGGCCCATTATCTATTG
This sequence comes from Viscum album, assembly GCA_963277665.1. Lineage (NCBI taxonomy): Eukaryota > Viridiplantae > Streptophyta > Magnoliopsida > Santalales > Viscaceae > Viscum > Viscum album. The sequence continues at coordinate 1,023,210,779 of OY728147.1, read as the reverse complement.
CAATATCCTCAGTATGGAATTTTTTTCCATAATATGACTCAGAATCCATAACCAACATTGGAGTCTTACTCTGATGGTATGTTGGGCCACTAAAAGAGGTTTTATTTGGGGTATAAAATAGTATAGAAGTGTCAGGTTATTGGGAGAGGAACTATAGTCTTTGAAAGAACCAATCATACCTCAACAGATTAGTATTTGGAGTTCCACATGATGTTTAGTTCGAGGTATGGGATATGTTAATCACATATATGAGTGGTGGTACTATAAAGAGGGAACAATTTAAGGTTCTCACAATGGATCCCTTGGTATATGGAAAATTTAGAGGCATGTTATGTTGTCTACTCCAGCTAGTTTTGATGTAATTCCTTATACTGTTGGATGAATGATTCTTGTTTCATCTATCCTTTCTAGTTTTTTTCTTGATATGGTAATATTAGTTTAATTTTTAATTTATATTTTGTTTGGAAAATTTTATGTGCATGATTGTGGAAATAAAGGATGGTGTTTTATCCATCAATAAACCATTGTGTGTGTTTAAAGACAATATCAAATATTGGAAGAAAAAATTCTCTAGAAATTTGTGGTTAGTATTTTATTTCAGAACAGTTTGTTTTAGAAAAAATAATTTTCATTTTGAATATGGGTATTGATATTTTAGATTTATATTAGGATCATTTTTACTAATGTAGGAAGATAGTTACCTTTCAATCTCATGAATAAGGAATCTATTTTCACAAGTGTTAGTGGGATCTTTTGGGTAGTCATGCATGACTAATTCAATGTATATTGGATATTCTAATGGAATAGGCCGCATTCCTTACTGTATATTCTGGTGGAATAATATATGATAATTTATCTCTAGTGGTATAATATTTTAAGGATATCATTCTTGATGATTTATATGTAATGACACAAGAGTATGAGATCACATTCACTACCAAGTTGGTGTCAGAAGAAGAGATGGTTTTCATCTAACTGTAAATGATGGAACTACATGATATTATTTAGTTGAAGTTTTAGTGGGATGATTTTAATTATAAGGATTCCATATACCATACAACGTAACTATTGCATTCTTTAGTTCAATTTTCCAAGATAGTTGATTGGAATATGTGATTTCTTATTGACTAACAGAGATTAACCTAGATGACTTTCAGGAATCAGTATCCACATTCAGGAATCAATGATCTCCTCATTTAGAATATAAGAAACTAATTTTCTATAAGATTGGAATGAGATTAGGGTATTATTTTTTTTTATGGAAAACCATTTACCATATGTAAAATCTCATTTAGAAGCAGGTATATCTCTTATAAGATCTTGGTGACACCATTCGATCTGACAAATGAATCAGCATTAGTCATGGACATGATGAGTTGAATATCTATGACCATAATAGAAATGTTTGTGATAGATTCAATCTATGTAATATATGTGTACTCATAGCCAAGTGATGACCATGAACAAAATATTCACGTCATTTTGAGTACATTGAGAGATCATATTTATTACACCGAGATAATCATATATATATATTATGTTGAAAATTTTCACTTCTTGGGTCATATCATCCAAATGGATGGAGAGGTAGTTGACCAAGAGAAGATTACAGTTTTGTTATCTTGAGAGTGGAAAATTAATTATTTAATTATTTAGAGATTTTTTGGGTTAGTATGTTATTACGAACACTTCATTGGGGGACATATCATGTTTGGAAGAACCAATTTATTATACAACCATGACGTGGGAGATTTTTTCCTGGTTATATTTTTGTGGGAGAGATTTTCAAGAGCTAATGATTAGGAAAACCTCTGTATCAATCCCCACCATAGCTATTCAATGTATGGAATAGATCATGTATTTTGATGGATCCAAAGGTTTACTAATAGAAGTTATGAAGTAGGATGATTTAGTGGTTTTTTATGAGTATGAAAAGATGAGACACCATAAGAGAAACTACCCAAATCTGGATCTGTTGTTAACTATGGTGGGAAATGCATTCTGATTCTTGATGTATTATCTTGTGGTTGAGTGGATGAGGGCTTACACAGACCAGAAAACCTCGTGTCAAATATATATTTGTAAGACATGAATTAAAAAAGATATGATGGTTCATGTATATATAGTATTTAGACATAGATATAGGTTACAGACAAGGAAATTGAAATATTACAATTGATTATTTGTGATTTTAGATGAAGATGGAGTCATTGTGGGAGTCTAGTGATGATTAGATGATGATAGAACTCATTGCAGATCTTCAACATGATATATAGGTGTTCTATGGATTATAACCCTAACATCAACATATATCATCCCATTTTTCTTTAATGGATCAAATTAGGGTAGTTACCTAATTTGGATGTCATATCTATAGAGGGCATCTTATATGGAGGAGATCTACCATCTAAATAAACTTATGGAAGATGAAATTATCATCTTCTATATAGAAGAGTTTGGGTTATAATGAAATTTATTTAGGAGATGATGAGATATTTTCATTATTCTAGAATGTTTTTACACCGAGGTCTTAAAAAATATGTATTGTGAACTCCTTAGATAGTACTGTTGGATATGAATGAAGAATGAGTTAGTAAATATTTAAAGATATTTTTCACCTATTAGTTGGTGTAAGATAATCATCATAGGCCAAATAGGATATTACTTACTCTACCCATTTTGGAGCAGAAATGAGATGATTGAGCTATATATTTTGTGACTGTATTACCAATGAAACCTCACATGAATAATGATGAATGGGTGACCATAGATTTACTAAAGATGAAATCATAGTTTATTCCTACAATGGAGACCATCACTGTTAATGATCTAAGTATATTATTGTGTGAGAGATAGATTTTTACCATGGTGTCTTGATTAGTATCATTTTTGACAATGATACTCATTTTAATAATTGGTTCTGGTAGGCTCATTATATGGATCTATGATAAAATAATTTTTTAGTGTAGCATATATTCCTTTGATTGAAGGCCAATCTAAAAGGGATATTTATAATTTGGATAATATTTTACGAATAATTTTTATTTTGGTGAATTAAGGGAGAAATATTTTGAACTAATAGAGTTCAGTTATGATAATAACTACAAGTAATCATTAAAAATAGTACCATTTGAGGCTCTATATGCATACCTTTCTGTTCACATATTAATTTGTTAGAGGAAAGTGATTCAAGAATTTTGGAACTACTATTTTGATGGAGATATATCAGAAGAAATTTTTTTACCCAAAGGAGCTAAGTGACATTATATATGAGGAAGAAATATTAAGCTGACCATATGACATGACCTCTAACTTTTGAAGTTGGACTTATTTTTTCCCACATGCATCACCTTTGATAGGTAAATGACATATCAGGATAATTGGAAATATATTACATAGGATTTTTTATCTATTTGAGATATTGGAAAGGGTTATACTAGAGACATACTGGTCATCCATTCTATAGTACTAAAGAGAAACAAACTATGGGTTCAACATAATACAACTTTTGAGATACCATTAAGATAATAATCAGGTTGTAGTGGTTCATGATGTCGAAAATTATGTAGATGTATCCTTTGAGGACCATGTGACATGAACATTAAAACTTAATTAGAAGTATTTATAGGTAATTAATATAACTATAGTTCATGTTTAGTGTAATTATAGGGATGTTCAATAGGTGACCATAGAGAAGGAGTATGATATGCGAGCACAATGGCTATACTTGTTCACTTACACCATATCATAATGCTTCCAGCAAGTTAGGGGTGAGTTGTTATATTAAAGTGAGGTTTTATGGTCCCGGATTTTTTTATCTAAATTTCTCTTTAGTTTTGATTTATCTTTTTTAGTTGTGTTCCTCATATTTTAAATATGTTTTTAGACCTTATTTAATTAGAGGTGGAGATATTTTCTAGGTGAAATTAAATGATGTGCTAGAATGCATGTTTGATAGAATATTTGGACACTAATTATAAAATTTTAAGCAGATTATGAGTATTATAAATGGTTTAGAAGGCCTTGTAAGAGTTTTGGGATTTTCCTTTGGATGTGGGTATGAAAGAAACAAGTTGGACACTTTTAAATCAGGAAAACTTTACACTACCTGATGTTATTTATGAGAAATTCCATGAACTGGTTAAATGTTTGAAAATTTACATGCCATTATACAATTTAACACTATTTAAGATATTATATAGGTTATTCAATCCGAATTATATGTTCTTCATAATATCTTATATATTGAGAAATTCAAATCATAAAACTATTTTACATCATTAATATCTCAGGACCAGTGGTTTCAAACCATGTGGTATTAGATTTTCTTTTATCTACATTGTAGCATACCCTCTCAAAACTAGAATTAATATAGAAATCATTAGAGTTATTTATTTAATTCCATACATCTTAATCTAGATTATAATCCCTTTTGAGTTTTTTCACTATGATTTTCCATTTTTCTTTTGATATCCATCATTTTATCGGTATGATACACTGAATACTATCAAATGTGGTTTTGATCATGATATTTATATGGTCTTGGTTCTTCCTGTGATCACAATAACATTCATTATTTTTGTTGTTACTTATTTAAACTATATCATTGATCTTCTAAAAATGGTTATTTGTCTTGAATTAATCATAAAATTCTCTTTCTAATTTTTTATTATGTGAAATATTATTTTATTACACTGAAATAATGTGCATGCTAACTAACTGATTAATGTTTTTTGATAGTCATGTGTTGGACTATTTTATAGGTACCTTATCACCCAATAATGTTTATATATGGCTTGCGGAAACTTGTAGGGGGACCCTACCCCTTAAATAATGTTGAATTGGAAGATGGATTAAAAATATGATATTGAAATACACAAGATCTCAGTTGATTTATTGTGAAATTTTCCCCATGAAAAATGCATTACATGTTTATTTAAATGATTTCTTGATAATGTAAAAGGTTATGGGTGTGTATAGTTTCTTGATAATGAATTAATATATAATTTTATTAATGAATGAAAAATTGAAAGATCAATGATAATTGGATGAATTGACCACTATGAATTATGATGTTATGATATCTTACCCTTTTATTTATAGATTTTCTTGTGATGTGTAATGAAATACATATATAATGGTGTTTTCTTGGTTAGGTTGAATTTCATATAAAATGTATTGACCTAGTTATACAAAAATGAGTATATAAAGGGATTTTCTTGGTCATTCTATAATTCTTAAATGGCGTGACAAACTTATTATGTAATTTTAATATAGTGTGATTAACACATATATCATGTACTATTTACAGGACTTTACTCGGTATGGATAAAAAGATTATTTAGTGGGATTACCATGTTATATGATTATTCCATGGATTTGTGGTTGTGGTTGTGATGTTCTTCTACATGCTCAGATATTTTTCATCGTTTTTTTGAACCATGTTGATTTTTGTATTCTATAAATTGATTAATTAATAGAGATGATTATCATAATATTTCAAAAAAGTATAATCATAATTGTTCTTTTTAGATAATGTGGTGTTAACGAACTGAGTTTCACCCAAAAACTTTTTGGGTATCCATTTAGAACCCGTTAATAATTTAGGGATTCAGGTTCCAACATGTTATGGGTACCTTGCTGTTGATTCTAGGTGGCATGATGGATTGGAGTGTGAAAATTAGACATACATGGGGTTTGTGACTGGGGTTATTTGAGTTTATTTTTTTTCAGTTGTGTATTTTATCGGTGCGAATATTAACATGAAAATTAGTTATGTTCCATCCTCACATTATAGGGGTTATTTTAATTTAGTATACATTGTGAAACATAATAATATTAAAGGGTAATAGGGAAAAAATAATATAAATCTTGTCAACAATGTAAACCGTTATTTTCAGCAGCATACCAGAATATAATTCCATAGTTAATAATGATTGGGATGGAGTACTGATTAGGATGGATGACTACCTTGGATGTTTCCATTAGTGTTTGATATCATGGCAAAATCACATTGGAAATAAACTGTCCTGGAATTTGGGAAAAATCATTATTCTAATGATCCATTCGAGCACATGGGTAGGCCCCTTATAGGGGACCACATGCCAGCCGCGTAACTAGTAGGTCATGGTGGGCCATGAACTAATGGGCATGTTATGTAAGGATTTCAGAATTATTTGTACAGACCATTTATTTCATTGGTATTAGAGGAGGAAACTGTCTCAAAGTGTGGTGACACAAATTGGGTTGAGAAAAAGGTTCTATAATGAGGATGTTGTTATATAGAGGGTTTAATGTAACACCCCAAACTTTTATATGGCTATAAGGAAAAATATTATGACTCATGTAAAAAAAGTTAGACTAACTCTTCAAGAGACTACTTGATTAAAACTCTATAGTTAACCATTCACGAAATTGAGTACTGAGTAGTATGGGTAACTATCTAGGAGATTTCTCTAGTTTGAGATATGGGGTCTAGATCAATGTCATTGTGTTGTAAGGGGGATGGGATGAATGTAAAATATCATAATGTTAATGATTTAAAATAATAACTGATGTGATACATGTCAAAAATTTTCTCCTTTCATTTTGGGTGCCTATTAGATTATAACTCCTTAAATATTTTTTCTTTGGTTGCAATTGTGATTAGGATGGGTGACCTATAATGATATTTCATTATGTGTGATTATGTGAGGTAAAAACATTAGAAAGACCTTGTGTTGGTCTATGGGGAAAACCATTAGTATAATAATCTGTTTGGGCATAAGGATAATCCCTAGGTTCAGTACCATGTGTCTATGAGGGATTCTGGTGGTTCTTGGTGGTCCAAGTCAAGATTTCCATTTTGGGAACGGTAAAGGGTTAAAATAAAAATTGATATGACTCATGTTAAAAAGTCTGACCTTATATCTTGTGATCATTCTTGATTACAATTCCATATTTAATTGTAATTGTACTAGAGTAGTAGTGATCATGATGGGTGTCCTGCAAAGAAGATTCCTTGAATTTTTTCATGTGAGGACTAGGAAAATTAAAATGAAAAGAAGTTTGAATTTTGTAAAGTTTATAACAATGATGATCTATTGAATAACATTGGTGGGCCCTATATAAGGGACCGTGTGACATTGAAAACACAAGAGGGTCAGGTCTACATAGGACTTGATATATATGTTATAGAGGGAAGTATATACAATCAGTAGTTCCTAGTTGTTACATTGACCTCATTGAAGAAACACCATCAGAAGTGCAGTGACACTTATTGGTTGAGATATAGGGCCCAAAACTATGATGTTGTTCTATATTGGTAGAGGCTGAATATAAGACCCAATAATGTGTCATGTGTAAAAGACTGAATTATGTAACCCTTGACAACCTGGTGAACGTTTCTTTTTTTGGATTCTATCTTATTAGAAAACCATAATTATTCATGCTTGAGTTGGAGTAGTGATGATGATGGGTATTCTAGATGAATGTTTCACTAGGTGAGTACGAGTGAGGACAATAAACCTTGAAATGAAAATGTGTTGGCTTGGGGGAAAAAAATTTCTAATAATCTATTCTGGTATAATCTTGGGCCCCACACAGGGGACAACATGCTGTATGGAAAATGGTGATACCAAATGGTCCCTGACCGAATGGACATGTTAAGGTAATGTTTCTCTACTAGTAGTGGGGTCATGTTCTTACATTTCTATTAATGGATGAACCCAACCATAGGGGTAGTGACACTGCATTTGTTGAGATATTGGGTCCCGAATGAGGTAATTATCTCTATAGGGGTGAATGTAACAAACCATATTGTAAAAATAATAAAAATATTAAGGATATGACTCATGGAAATACAATTGACCCATAATTTCTAGAGCATACCTGGCTCCTAGGTAGAATCCCTAGGTGTGTACGAGTGAGGAAAAAACAATAGAATGAATGGTTTTTCCTATGTTGATAGTAATTTGATTGATGATCCATTCAAGCTCATGGGTGGGTCCCATGTAGGGAACCAAGTGTCTATGGGGTAACTGGTGGTGCCCGGCCGGTCAATAACTGATGGCCATATTAAGGAGATGTTTCTACACTATTAGTGTGGCACAACTATTACATATTAGGTTTATCTTTTATAATTATATTGACTGATGTTTTGTTTTTTCAATTTATTTTTATATTATATTTGTTTATTCTACTATATTGGATATCTATAAATGGGTGTTATAGTCTCCCTACTATGTTATCTTTAGCACTACTGTTAGTCGGAAACCACTAGAATATGTGGATTAACATATGATGCTTAATAACCAACACCATTTTTCTGTGAGAGTTAGTGAAGGAATGAGGGATGTTTCATCCTATGTTCATTCTATTTTAGAAAATGGAAAGAATGCAATTTTATTCAATATCTCTTTATTTTTTGGAATACATTCACATTTTTAGTTCTGAAATAATTGGTTTTGAATTATTCAAGAATGGTATTTGTTAAATATTCTGAAATAAAATAGGATTTAAAATGAAATTATTTTCATCAAGACCATTCCATGGGTATTTTCAAAGATTTAAATAAATTGAATTGTGTTTTCTTGTTAGTTTTCATTTCGGTCTAGAGTCAATGTAGCACATATAATTTAACAACACTTGATGATTTGGTGGTGTGATAGGTCACCACACATGGTTTTAGTGACTATTATTTTTCATGCATGGTTATGGGAGTTATATAATGTATATTCCTAGAGGTTATGGTTTTGGAAAAATTATTCATTTTATGAGAAATTTTTTTTAGAACCACTGCTACTTATGTTTTATTTTATATAAAAATAAAATATATATTAGATCTTATTCCTAGTAGTGTGTGATGGGATATCATGGGGACTACCTACATTGTTTTTTAATAACCACTAACTTGGAATATTTATGCATTTTTTATGTTGGATTACAAGATAATGGTAAAAGTCATTTTTCATTCCTCACAAGTGATGTGTCTTGGTGTAGTTGGATTCAGAAATGGATTTGGATCATAGACAATAATTATGTTGGTTCATTTGTTTATTCCACATTGGTGTCTTGGTTTTTATTTCCTTGTTGATTATGTTTTGTACAATATTTTATATTCTACACCTATGTTACATTCTAGTTTTTTATTTTCTATATTAATTTACGTGTAGACTAAAAATTATTTTTCATTATTTTGACTTTATTTTTTAGTATCAATGAAAATGAACTCCAATGATATTTTATTCCCTTATATATTGTTCATAGTGATTATTTCCTTGGGAACATCACCTAAATTGAATATCACCCAAGCCTCTTACCATGCTAAGTGGTGATGAGTGATGATATAGTAAAACACCATATTAGATGTTGATGGACATTAAACTCACCAAACATAACAAAAAATTGTAACCACTTCATAGTTTTATTGAAAAAATATTCATTTTTTCAGCCATGAATTTTGGATTTTTTTGTTATGCTTTTCTAGTAGAGGTATCATGTAGCTTCTTGGTGGGTTTTTAATGTTTTATAAGCCTTTATTGGGGATCCTTGTTAATGGAAACCACAAAAAATTCCCGAATTATACATGGTCTTGTTGTAAAGGTGTAGTGGGTTATATATGGTTGGTGAACAGTTAGAGATAATTTTATAATATTCCTTAGGTAACCATGTAACTCTTAAAAAAATGAGAAATAAATTTAGAATTTTGTTTACCATGCTCTAATGACGTGTCATTCAAGTTCCCAAATTAGATAATAAGCCGCACACGACCACCAAACTATTTTTTCAAAGATGTAACCAAACCATGATCACATTATTCAATTATCATAAAATTGAATATTGAACTAAAAATTTATAAAAAATCATCATTAATCTTCTCAAACCTTTAGATATTTCACCTAGGTATCCTAGTGTCTCTTCATAGAAAATTTTGTCTCGTCATAGATAAATTATTTGGGATATTTTAAAATCAGTGCTAGTGATTTCTATTTAAGAAATTATTTTTCCTACATTAATCATGTAATAGTTAGATATTATATCCTATCCCTAAAAAATAGTCTAGATTGGGACTTTCATGGATGTAGTTACCTAGATGGTCATACACCACTGTGCATGGTTTTGATCCCCTACAAGTCTCTAGAGGCATCAATCGATCAGTGCTGGGGTCATCCAAGGCAATCATGTCTATCCTCAGTGAGTGGAAATGATGTTTTCATTCCCCCTTTTCCATCACACTCTCCTAGCACTCAAGATCCATTCACATATTCGTAGATTCCTCTCCCTCTCACCACCTCACAATACATTATCATACGATCTTCAATACTAGGAATCCCCCATAGGTTTACAGTTTTTTACCATAAGCCACTAGTGTATACTCTACAACCATAGAACATTCAAGGTGTCCCTCCTAGTGTAACACTCTCCCATTATACAACTTCTATGGTTCCATTCATTCTCTATTCCCCTTTAAAGATCAATACTTAGTTTGAGCCTCCCTCAAATTTCCCTATAGACTCTTTGCTTCCTATTCAGTTTATCAAACCCATTCCAAATAGAGATTTTACCATATCCACGATCAAATGTTCCATGTACAGTCCCTCTACTCATTAAAATAGTTCCACAATGATTAGTGAAAAATAATATAGATACTTTGTTTGAAAATCCACTTCACCATCTGAAATGATCAGGTCTTGAGTTCAAGAGTAAAAAATGCTATCATTTGGAAAAAAACTACATACTAATAACTCTCGTTTAGTATCGGTGCATGAACCAAAAAATTTGATATTATTTAATCACACAGTTTGTGTAAAAGATAATGGTTGTTAACATCATTTATTATAACCCTCAGAACATCAACATTTAGAATTTTGGGAACCCCATAATCACAGTGGTGATAGTTTAAGACTAGAAATAGATTTTGACAACCAATATTACCATTTGAGCTCACTATTTAGTAATTTAATTTTTTACTGAAAGATTCATGTCCAGAAAAAGATGTCTATATGGAATGATCTAGAGCCCTTAAACATTGGAAATGTTCTATGGATGGTGTGTGGTGACTTAATAATCATAGAGATGCATATTTAAAATAATATAGAAATAAATACCCCTCAAAATCATGTCTGGAGATTGAGATTTTCTGGCAATATCTAGTTTTCTGTACATGGGATTTATTGAGCATAATTTCACATGGTGTAATAATCATTGAGGTGATAATTAGACATATTTCTGCCTTGATTGATGCCTCTCCAACATCTATGAAATTTTATTCTTCCCCAATGCGATGGTATCTCAAATATTACATTGTATTTCTGATCAATACCCACATCTTATAGTTATATACCTCAAAAAAGATAAATGTTATCAATTCAATTTTCCCAATAATTGGTCCAACATTTCTTACCAAGAAAATGAATGGAATGGGAATACATTTACATATATTTTACATAATAATTGATTTCTATATGTTATCATGTCGAATTATCAAATAATGATTTCATATATTTCCCAAAAAATACATCACAAATATGGTTAGAGAATATTGCATATTTACATGCATCAATTTAGAATAAAAATGTATCTAAATACAGAACAACCATTGGGAATATGTAACTTATAATAAATATTTAAATAAATAAACATGTATGGATGAAAATTATTTTAGAAAGCTTCTCATAGGTCCCAGCCCACTTATAGGGAGTATACCTAATAGTCTATAGTGAGGTATTTGATGCCATACCAAAGTGATCTCTAACTAGGATAATGGGCTCTTTGAAATGATACCTAGTTAGTAGGATATTCATTACGCTGTTTCGATGCTCTATCCTAAAATTTTCACTATCCCATGATGGATTCTATGAGTTCATCTATAGGCCATATTGTGATCTAGTCTAGGATGAAATCGTGAATACGATGAAATATATCATTCACATTGATTGTCACTCCTTTGTGGAATGTGTTACCACACTAGACATTTTACACAAAAGAAGATATATTTTAACTCTTTAGAAATATAAGACTATATGAATGTAAAAAATTCCCCATCAAAGTTCTAGATAGTGAAAAAAATAAATGAAACTCTGGCCATTTTTATAGATGGATCTCTGAATAAAAAGAAGGTTTAATTAAACAGAGGAAAATCTAAGGACAATAGTTCATGCATAAGAAATTACATGTGACACCATCCATAAAGTCACTCATCTCAAATATTTCAACCGAGTTATATATGAAAAAAATACAATGATACAATTGAATATAATTAATGTATCAAGTTACATTTTATATTTTCTTTCCTCAATTCATCTTTTATTTAATGTTTTGTTTCTTTACTTCTTTTTTTACTATATTTATTTTATATAAAAACAATTTGGATTATTAGGAACCATATAGATTTGTTTCCATAGGATCAACAAATTGGTGATTATCAATGAATGGTTTTCATAAAATCTTGCTAATAGGGAATGATATTGATGTTTGGGTTGAGGCCCATTGGCATAATAAGATTCTATAAAATATTAACTTCCTTAATGGTTTTCTGGGGACCATACCCTCAATTCCGATAAAAATATTATGTGTTTTGGTATGTTCATAGTTTATATGTATATATATTTTTGACTACTATAGGATAAAACCATGACTCATTATATCTTTGAGAGTGATTTGGTATGCTCGATTTCCAATTTTTGACACCTTTACTAGTATGAAAAACCAGGACTCTGTGGGGTCATCCTTCTCACACAAATATTTCATAGAGAGGGTAAATTTGGTCTAGAAATTAATGCACGAGGGGTAATTATTTTTGTTGTTTTCTGGTATTTATGAATAGAAATGAACAAAGTCCATCACAGTAGATCCCCATGTAGAATATTTATTATATCTTTGACAGCTATGAAGTTACTGGTTGACCTCAACCATTGTCTCAAAAACCAAGAAAAAGATACCCCTCTTCAGTATCTCCTCTTGGGTAGTCCCTTTATCCTCATTGCTCACAACCCATCCTAAGAAAGATATATATATTGGATTAAGAATACTAATGGTTTCAATCTCAACACTGGTGGATCTTGTCATAGGGAGATATGCGGGGTGGTGGGGTCGATAAAGATTCAAGGGAATCTGTTATTTTTGTCCTTTTCATCATATATTTTTAGTGGATATTTCATCTAGTACGAACCTAATACTATTCTTACATGACTCAAAATATCATAAAAATAATATCTAACTTGTAAAAGTTGAAATTGATTCCAAAATTACCGATGACACCATTATGGGTCATTCCCCTTCCCCCTAGTATATCCTATGTATCATCTGATAATAAACATGATTAATTTCAAACCAGACATATTTCTTCAATGTTAATAACAATGATTTAATTTTCTATAAATGGATTATGTTTTTTATTTGTTCTCAATCCTTATTGGAGGATCAAGATGTATTCATGTAAAGGTATCATAGAATTCAAGAAGAAAATAATATTGAAGGTGGAATTTTTTATATTATTTGATAATTTTTTTAGTCAAAAAATAGGAAAAAGGAGGAAATTGATTTTGGGAATGGTCATTGCATGCATGATTAAATGGGGTTTGGAAACATGAATTAAATTCTTTGTTTGGGATCATTGTATCAATTATTAGAAAAGGGAAAAAGTGTCTTCCAGATTTAAATGTTCCCAAAAGATGAAGTTGTGCGGAAGAATCTCACACACCCAATGCGACATCAGAGGGGGTTTTGCATTCATAGAAGGAATTATGTTCACCAACTATCACACATTGTAAATAGACACTTAGGATCATTGAGGCGAATAAATTACTATCTACCACCATGGAATGCTTAAATATTTTCATTGAATATTGGGTTCCACTTTCACATGAAATAAATCCTCTCAAAATAGAAAAAGAGAGATAAACATTCTTGAAAAGTTTTTATTTAGTCCAAAAGGCCATGTGAACCTTATGGTGTGTCTACGTGAAAGATACATGGTGAGCCAAAAATATTTTTGTCATGAAAGAAATCTTTTGTGACAATCCCAAATCTTGGGTGCAAGGGTAGGTGTAGCACATAAGTAAATGTGTGTTCTTCTAGTAAGCTGTGAACATCTGGTTAGTTCGATCGGTTCATTAAATGGAATCAATTCATGACTTTGATGCATGATGTCTCTGATGTGGGACAAATACATAGTATTCAATGTAAATAAATTTAAGAGACCTCATGCTGATAAATTTTGTAAAAATTAACCCACAATAGTCAGAAATGGGGAGTCAATGGAATTGGTTCGGGGGAAAAATTTTGTTATCCCCAAAATAATCATAATGTTTGTGTTCCCCAGAATGATTGATTGTGTATGAACTATTTCACTCCACAACTAGTTAATTATAGTGGACTTTGGTTTAGCTGAAAACTTATCAGTGTATTCTCCTTAGAAAAGAACTTATTGATGAACCATGTTAAACTGTTGTCTCATTATATTTCATGTGATTTGTTGTTCTCTGCACATTGTCATCAAGACAAGTTTATTAGGTTTCTACCAACATCGGAACAAGATCCCTCAATATGGAAGAAAACTTTAAAACACTGATTCACCGCACCCTTCTCATGGAGTTTCGGGGCCCTACACACCACACATGGCATGATGGAAATAAATTGGCAGAGTTCCTTTCTTCTAGGTAATTCCATAATGGTCTGATCACATGCTTTATGATTCGTAGATATATTCCGGTTGAAGGAGTAAAATTACTAAAATGTTTTGTCTAGGTATTCACAATATTATACCCCCACGATCGTAGTACCCTTTTATGATTCCTTCCATTTCTATTTTCTTATATACTTTATATTTATTGATTTTGTACTATGATTATATAAGAAAATATCATATTGAAATGGCAAAAAATTGTGATTTCCTATTCTAGAACTCCTAGATCAGGTACCTCTAAATACAAAACGTCCATACTGGCATCAAAATCAATTGATGAGAACCAATTTTAACCACCAATATCTATAATATCACCATAATATACATTCAAAAGATAAGTTTTAATTTTCCATTATGTTTAGATTTTTTGGTAGTTAGAAAAAAATATTAATTATCTAATATAAAATGATTCTAATCAAATAGAAAATTTTCCAACTATATTTGAAAATTAAAAATAATAAATCAGTATTCATCATCTCCCACAAATTCTACACATAATATATCATTTTAGAAATATCATGTCTAATACATGTATTCATAACCAATGGAAATGGAAACACAAGAAGGTGTGATATCAATTGATCTATAACGATTAGTTTAAAAAATAATATTCATAGATAATAAGTGAGCCTAATAGTAATAATATAGTGGTAATATAAAATCCGAAATAATTTTATAATATAATGAAATTCAATACATTATATATCCATATATAACAATGGAAATGAAATTATCACATTGATAACAATAACTGGTTCATTAATTATTAAATTCAAAATACCAGATATCTAATTCCATTATTTAATCCCACACATCTGGATAATATAAAACATTATATTAGATTCAAGGCCCTGTATCATGTAAATATTTTGTTCTGTGTGGTCATATATAAAAATAATCATTCTAGTTTCATAAATATGTTCTATCCATGCATCAATTGAATATATATACTAGGCCCCAAAAGAAATTTATTATTTCCAATAGATCTATCATATGATGGAATTAATATACTATACAATACAATACAAACATTCCTCATTAATAAAAAAAACATCAACATTAAAATAAGAAGTATCTGGGCATCTAATATTTCCCCAATCAAAAAATTAAATTTCGTTACACATAAGCATATATCAAACTAAAACTTTATAACATTATATGTATATGGATAAGTCAATAATATACAAAATTAGTTAATATATGATGTCTTGGTGAGAACTCATCAATCAATCCACATTCATATAGTTTTGTCATAGAGAAAAGGCTTTTGAATAAAATCCATGAAAAAACGTAAGATTATTTTAGAAATTTAATGAAATTATTAGATATTAAGGAATTTAATCACACAAAAATAGTATTAGAGGATTTATAAGGAAATAAATGAACAATATATAAACAAAATCATAATATTAGTGGAAAATACAAATAATATATCAATAAAGAATAATCAATTTTGAAAAACCCTTACGGTTGTGGTAATTTATGAATTAAATGAAATCGGGGGGATACCATGATATTGAAAAATAATGAAATGAAGTATATTAATTATAGATCAAGTATATATTTAATATAATACACCATATAATATAAAATATGGTTCATATTTTCATATGTGATTTGTGTAAATAAAAATGTAAAAAAGAGACCCTGATAAACATAGAAACTATTGAGTAAAAATTGATTGGAGGTTATGATTTTAAATGAAAAATTAAATACGATGAATAAATATAGGACTATGATAAAATAATATTAATGTGTTATTACCTTCACCATTCCATATAAAACATGGTTTATAGTAAGAAATATTACTTTTGGGGACTAAATTTGAGGCAAGAAACCCAAGCCTTAATTCAGGACATCTACTAAAGTGCTTTGATATACTTTATAACAAAAATAAATATATTAATTAAATATTTAAAAACCTTATTTATAAATATAAATTTTTATAAACATAATTTATAATTTTTATCTACATGTAAAATATGATTTTATTATCTACTTTTAATATCGAGTGTGAGTAATCTTCATTACTTTCAACAAATTTTGTAACTGTATTATTATTATGAAATATTATAACAAATTACAACATTCCAAAATAAAAAAATGTACACTAATTGATATTTTTTAATTATTTATGTTGTTTTAATTTCATTTTATTGTAGTTTTATTTATCATCATTAGTGTTCAAATTGACAATGAGCATTTTTAGTGACTTTTAATGAAAAGAAATTTTTATATTATTTCATAAGTTATAAATTAATTTTTTCATTTAAGATAACAAATAAGATTGTTATTTTTATTTTTATATCATATGTTTTCAGTAATAAAGTTATCACATACATTCATGGAATTATATTAAAGCATTGTTCATATAGGTGGTCAGATGGACCGAAACATGAACATTACAAAATTAAGGGATAATTATGATTATAAAAGTTATTCATTATGGAAATAATATCAATAATACCAATTAATATTTATATTACATATATTTTTTCTGTTTATAATTATATTTTAATATATCAAAATAAATATGATACAATGATGAAAATTTTCACATGTTTCTAAGTAGAGGTTGTACTTTGTAGAACATGCGATTAATGTTTTCATTTCATGAAAAATTTATACATAAATGATACATATCATAATTTTCCCCTTATTAATTTTAATTATATTATATGATTTATATTTATTCTTCTATTTCACCATTATAATATTTGATACGAGGTGGTGCTGAAAAAATGATATTCATTGGTTAATGGAGGTGGTAGTTCCCAAAACGCAGGAATAACGATTTCTAATTCCATAACCTAAAAGTGTAAATTTTTTAATAATAAATAATTTATAATAAAAAAATATTTAATGTTTTTTGATGTCACTATATAGGTATTATAATATTTTTACAAAATAAAAAAATTAGAAAGAAAAAAAAAGATAGGGAAAAAAGAGTACACATGTTGAAATATTTTTGTTAACCATAAGGGGTTAATTTTAAATATAAATATTAACCCAATTCCATGTGATAAAAGGCTCATGGAATCGAAAAAGGATTATAAAAATGATTGATTTTTAGTTTATATAGGACAAACCGATATTTTTGAGTGGTCGTTAAGTGGTCCGGAGAGGACCCTTTTATAAGTGGATAGAATATAGTTTTTTTAAATATTTCATTCAAAAAAAGATTGAAAACATGATTCCCATGTAAAGAAGACCATTAAATATAAAATATTTTATAGTGTTGATATAAGTAATTTTATTTCACAACCATTAAATGTTACATCTCATTGAATCGTTTTTAGGTCCTTTACTTATAGAATTTTAATTTTTATCATTTTTTTTGTTTTGTTGTGGTAACTAATTTTAAAGTAAGATCATTATATTATATTATTAAAAATAAATGAATATATTAACATATTTAATACATTATCATTTTATATAATATATCAATTTTAATATAAAAATGTTTATTTGAAAAATATTTAAATTTAAAATACATTCATGCAATGCGAAAAAACCATTTTTTGAAGAACAATATTTTCAAGATTAAAATTTTTTATAGTATAGAAATAAAAAAAAATTTATACTTTAATGAAATAATTCAGTTACTTATAAAATAAATAAATGTTTTTTTTATTTTCAATCACGTAAAAATTAAATTTTACCTTAATAGTATTTTGTTAAAAGGGGTGAAATTTTATTATTATATGAAAATATAAATTAGGGTATTAAACATCAGTTTTATAAATATATAATATTATTACAATGTGTATATTTATAATAATTAAATAAATATTTTATAATGTAATTTGTTTCATTTTTAATATTACTTCTTTTTATAATCTTAAACTCTGTGTTTTATTGAAAAAAAATATTTTAATGATAAATAAAAAAAAATTGAAAAAAATTAAAAAAGAGGAAACCTAAGAACGTAATGCGGCTTCATATTCAAATATTATTTATTTTTATAAAATTAAATTTATTATATATGTGTGTGTGTATATATATTAATATTTAAATTAAAATACAATAGATGAAAAAATACATTTTATTGGAAAATGGATTTTTAAAAACCATTTGTCTTTAATATTATATCATCTAAATTTATAAATATTTAAATGATTAGATAATACTTTATCAATATAAATATTATAAATTATAATAAACATTAATATATTATCAATTTAATTAATTATCTTATAATATAATATTTCGTTTTTGAAAAATAGTTCCTCAAAATAAATAAATTATAAAAATAAATTATAAAAATATTATAAAATTTAATTATTTTTATTGACTGTTATATTTTTATTTATAAATTTTTTATTCATCATGTAATTATTATATGATGCATTTTTTTAGTTAGGCTTCGCACTTGGTCTGTGTTTCATATGATAGAAGCTATTAAATGTAGTTTAATTTAAAGGATATATTATCTCGTGTCATTACAATAAACCCCTATATAAATTTCATCCCCAAATTATAATAATTACATACTCTTGGATGTAGTATAATTAATTTATAGAATATTTATCACTCATGATAAAACTTTCAATATCATAACTACCTTACTCTATTTGGGCATATAATGTTAATTATATTTCCTAAAAAATATAAATTATTCTTATAATCATATTCTTGTGTATGTATATAACAAATTCATATATTCATAAAAACCTAAAATTTCTAAAAATATTTGAATCTCATTGTGATTAAACCATAGGGGAATCATATATTCGTCCAAAATTAATTTTATCTTTAAACCGTAAATCTATTAACCTCCATTTCATAAATATACACAATAGTCAATATATATATCATAATATATAATTTTAGATAAAATTCACAAAAAAATATGAATAACTTTATCATGTAATAAATAATAAATTTCATGCTTCTAAAACTATATAAGTCACATTTATCATAATAATTAAACTATTTATTACATCAAAATTAAAAATATAATAAACATAAGAGTTATTTATACCATAAGCATGAGTTTTCAATTAGTTACCCTACGAATATCAAATTTTCATCAAATAACTTATCAATGATATTTATTCCATTTAATATGTATTTTTAATCCATTAATGAAAATATATAAATTAAAAAAAATATATATCATTCATAATAAGCAAAAATGTTTTTGAAATATAGAAAAAATATCATAGATAAATGTCACTCACAAATGAAATATAACATGCATGTACTAATATTTTCTATAATTTAATTAGTATTCCCTATTTTTATAAAATACACAGTGGTTTAAAAATACATTCCATTATAAGTTTCATTTTTTAGATCCTATTTCTAACAAATAATAAAAAAGTGCTTGGATACTTTCTTAAATACAAATATGAAATCATTAATCTACGGATTTATTCCAATATGAATCCTTGATTAATAATATATGGTATAATCATGTAACGCCCCGACCCCAGTTACCCAGAGTCGATGCATTAATTACATAACATTGGATTTATCATAATAAAGATCAAATCTCGAAAGACTGATTGGTTTTGTAGCCTTGGAAACACTAGATATATTCATCAGTTTTACATTACATCATAAAATGAAAAACTACTAATACAACATATTGTCTCCATAAACCACATTCATATCCCCACATAATATCCCTGCAGGTCATTCATAATTTACTTTTTCACTTCTTAGGAAAAAAAATAGAAAAGGGGTGAGCTCAAATGCCCAGTAAGGATAACAATATAGCAGAAACTTTCATAAATAAGAATAAACATTTAAGGAAATGTATAACTAAAACAAAAGCCTTTTAAACTTGAACTTTTAACATAGTATGACATAAATAAAATGAAATAATGCCATTTACTTATTCACATGGTTATTCTACTAATCAAATAATCACATGAAAAATCAATAACCACTTTCATAATGATGGAATGCATAATTCCAAACTATCATAACCACATAGCCGAGGCCTCATGCCAAGACTACAAATAAGATTTTTCCAAGGCCTTGTGCCAAGACACTAGTTTGTCTCATGAGACCTACCGATGCATCGAGGAGCTATAGAGGGCTCCACCCGTCATATATTAAGTCCAATGCATTCCCATATGAAAAGGTTTAAACATAACATAAACATTCGTATTAAAACTAGCATATGAAATGTCAATACTTTCACCATAAACTATGAATGGTATAAAAATAGCACATCCACAGTCAAACATATCACAAAACCTTCAATACAATATAGAAGTTTTGTATCATAATAAATCAACTTCAAATAATCTTAAAATCCGTCAAAGGATGTTGACATAGATGAAATCAAAACACTTTTTAGAGAAATATCTCATTCTATTTTTGAAATCATTTAAGAGCCATATAAAATAAAAAAATTTCTTGAAAATATTCTTATAATCTTGTAAGGGAAGCTTTGACTATTTTATAACGGCGGAAAATAACCGCACCTGCCGTATAAGTTAAAAAAACATTCTTATCTTAATTCTGTCGAAAAGGTTAAAAAGCACCTTGTTTGGAAAACGACGGAAAGATTCCCTTATAAACCTCTTATAAAAAGTCAAACAAGGGTATAGATGACTTTAACCCATATTCATTTAAATATTAAAAATGTTTTGAAATACATTTTGAAGAAACATGGACGTGGATGATAACGAGATCCCAATAGATTATTACGTATAAACAACCTCGGATAATGAAGAGATTGTGAAATAACCCTTACCAATTTGGTAACATATGAAACATAAAACCGATGAAAGAGTTATCATACAATTAATATGTAAATACACATAAATTAGAGTTTATTACACAAATAATATAATTATGGGCAGTACATACACCACACAAAAGGTGATGGTGGCAATATGGCATGAATCTCACGGAAATAAGGAGTGAGATGAAAACCCCTTACCTTGTACTTTTTCTTTTGTTGGGGTAGGTTAACCTCCTGTATAATGGTTAAATAATTGTTATTAAATTATACAAGAATCATATACATTAATATGATATCATATATGATCTTTTAACATTGCTTTATTAATAATATCTTAGTATTATCGTCGTTTTGGGTGATAATCGATTTGTTCTTCTTAAATGTTTGGTTACGTAAGTCATGTTTGTAATGGATATATTATATCTTATTCATAATAAGAATGATATTAACATTATTTTTAACCCTAAAATGAGAATAATACTTGAATGGATACGATGGAGAATGAATCTCATCGCGTTCGTGGAGACGGTAGTCCGTACGTACGCACGAACGCTACTTCCATTTAATTTTTATTTTAAAAGAATCGAATCCAAATGATACATAGGTATATTACTATTCCAGTATAATATAATATTTTATATATGTTACTTATGTTCATTAACACCATCCTTTATACGTTCCATGTGTGGTATGAACGAGTCATATCATTTTAAGGGGGCGGTAGTCCGCACTTCGTCAAATGAAATTATCGTATGTATATACAACATGAAACGAATAATGATATGAAATAAAATGGAATTACAGAAGCTTATATATAAAATATATATCATTAATATCATATTTAATTATAGTGACATCATAATTGCCACCATGATAGGCGGTAAGATGTATTTGAACAATCATCGTTTCGTGAGGCGTTAGTTTGCCATCCACAGAAACATTATGTTCATCATCCATTTGATGGAGTTGTGTGTATGTGTAGTTTGAATACTTCTTATAAAAACATCCTAGTATATTATGGATACTGGTGTTGTTACAAAATAAAGGAGATAAAAAGAGTTTGGGGGTTGGAGAAGCAAAATAAATGAAAATAATTTAAGAGAAATCGTTACCTTTAATTTAGGTAACTCACTTTGGTTGGAACCAAAGGACTTCTTGAAATGCATTCTGCCTAAGGGGAAGCTTTAAGGAGGAGGAGAGGGATGTGGGGAGCTTATTTGGGCAGGGTTTGGATGAGCCAAGTGGCTTGAGAGGTGTGAGGAATGAGTAGAAGTGGTCTCCTTTTATAAGGGAGAGGAGGGGCTCTTTAGGAAAGAGTGAAAGTATTACTTTATAATATAATTATATTCGGTTTATAATGGTCCAAAAATCATTGAGGTCGAAGATAAGATGACTCATTTTCTAAATAACATCAACCAATAAGAATTGGACAGGTTTTAGATAATATTTTAATCATTATAATCTTATTTATTTAAATGATTTATTAATGAGGTAATCATTGCATCATTATTGTGTCAATAATAATTTAACTTATTTGATGTCTAAATACTATAAACAAAATATCATTATGTAGGAAATCTTTTTACCTTTCTAAAGAATATTTATAATCGAAAATCCAACATGTATAACCCTATGTAAAAATTGTTCTTCTAAAAGATGTAAGCTTATGCCATTTTTTTTTTATTTTAACTTTTTTAATATAATGTGTCCCTACCACATACAAGTGGCTCTAAGAGGTCCCCAAATCGACCCAAGGATGCCCATGGTCGGGTATGTGTCCACCAATACGGTTAGGACACGTTTTAGGGTAATTTTGTATTATTATAATATTATTTTTTAACCCTTATTTACCAGATTTACCCTTTAACCATGGTAATAAAATATTTACCGCAGTAATTATTCAAAATGTGTAAAAATAAAAGTTACCTATTTACATAATTTGGACATCCTGATTCCAAATATGTAATCCATTTTTCCAAATTCAAAACACAGAAGTGGCAGAAATTAATTTAATATTAATTCCCGTTATTAAAATAAAAAGCATGTTTTTAAGAGATAATAACTATCAAAAGATTGACACTTGATTATGTCTGATTTAATTGTGAAATTATGTTCAATGACAAACATTAAATTAAATGGTAAAAATATATTCTAAATATACATTAAAACCACTAAAATTCATAATTTATCAATATTAATTATTTTGATTAAAAAATTTGTTTTTAATTAAAATTTAGTAATTTTCACTATTCATCAAAATATAAAAGTTATCTGAAAAGTACCAAAATTTCACCCTAGGATAATTTCAATATTCCGAATCCAAAAATGAAGTCCATTTTGAAATATAAAATATATATGATTTCAAAAAGTAGGTATTACTATTCACAACGGCTAGTTTAATTAGTTGTGGTGTGTGTTAGAACTCGAGGTTGCGTACAACACACGCTATCGCATTATTCGAAGGGAAACGTACTGTGGAAGCATGGGGTGTTACATTCTCCCCTCCTTCAAATAATTTCGTCCTCGCAATTTATTGGGTATTACTGCTTAAAAAGACTCGGGTGGTTCTTCATCATATGTTCCTCGGATTCCCACGTTGCCTCTTCCATCTTATTGTTTCTCCACAAAACTTTTACCAGACGCGTCGTCCTGTTTCTCAGTACTTGTTCTCTTGTATCAAGAATCCTGACATGATCTTCACAATAAGACAGATCGGGTTCCAGTTCTAATTCCTCATAGGTGAGTACATGTGTTGGGTCAGGCATGTATTTTCTCAACAGAGATACGTGGAACAGATCGTGAACTTTGGAGAGACTTGGCGGCATTGCCAATCGGTAAGCTATAGCCCCAATTCGTTCTAGAATTTCGAAAGGTCTGATGTACCTGGGACTCAATTTACCTTTCTTAACAAAACGTATGACTCCCTTCCATGGAGATACCTTCAGAAAAACATGATCACCGACTTGAAATTCCAAATCCTTCCTTCGATTATCGGCATAGCTCTTCTGCCTACTTTGAGCTTCTTTGATGTGATTTTGGATTACTTTCACCTTTTCCACCGTTTCCTCCACCAGTTCTGGGCCTACAAGTTTTCTTTCACCAACGTCATCCCAACAGGTTGGTGTACGACATCTCTTTCCGTATAATGCTTCATATGGTTCCATCTGAATACTCGAATGGAAGCTATTGTTATAGGAAAATTCTACCAGTGGTAAATATTGATCCCCAATACCCTGAAAATCAAGTGAGCAAGATCTCAACATGTCTTCTAAGGTCTGAATAGTCCGTTCTGATTGTCCATCTGTCTGGGGGTGGTAAGCAGTGCTCAAATGAAGTTCAGTATCCAGGGATTTCTGAAGACTTTTCCAAAATCTTGAAGTAAAACGGGGATCACGATTAGAAACAATCGATAGGGGTACTCCATGAAGTCTCACAACTTCATTAATGTATAGTCTTGCTAGACGTTCCAGGGGTAGATATTCTCTTATAGAAAGAAAATGAGCTGACTTGGTAAGACGATCAACATTAACCCATATTGCATCGTTCCTTCTAGGAGTCTTTGGTATCCCCATGACAAAGTCCATCGTAATATTGTCCCATTTCCACTCCGTTATGAGAAGAGGTTGCATGACTCCTCCAGGCTGTTGACTTCCGGCTTTCACTTGTTGACAAACCATACATCTTGACACAAAATCAGCAATCTCCCTCTTCATGTTGTCCCACCAAAATGTTCCTTCAAATCTCTATACATTTTGGTGCTCCCAGGGTGTATAAAGAAATTGGAACTATGAGCATCATCCAGCAATTCCCTTTTTAGATCAGGTATATCGGGAACACAAAGTCTCTTCCCGAATTTCAAAATTCCATCTTCATACACAAAGTCTCTCAATCTCCCATCATTCACAGCTTTAATCTTCTTCTGAAATTCTTCATCATCGGTCTGAGAACTCTTAATCCTTTCTAGTAAAGATGGTTTGTCAACCATTTGAAAAAGCATTGATGTTTCACCTTCCCTGGTTATTCCCATGTCCATCTTCACTAGATCCATGAAAATTGGATCCCTTTCAATTCTCATCATGTTCAAAACTCCGTGGTATTTTCTTCTCAAATCATCTGCCACCTTGTTTGCTTTCCCCGGGTGGTAGTGTATCGTGCAATCATAATACTTGAGTACTTCAAGCCATCTCGTTTGCCTCATGTTGAGTTCTTTTTGTGAGAAAATATACTTCAAACTCTTGAGATCAGTATAAATCTCACATTTTTCACCATAGAGGTAGTGTCTCCATATCTTCAAAGCAAAGATCACAGCTGCTAACTCAAGATCATGAGTAGGATAGTTTTGTTCATGATTTTTCAACTATCGTGATGCATAGGCAATAACTCTATCATTCTGCATAAGGAAACAACCAAGTCCTTCCTTTGATGAATCACTATAAATAACGAACCCACCATTCCCCGATGGTAGAGTCAATATAGGAGCATTGACTAATATTCTCTTCAGTTATTCAAAACATTTTTCACACTCTTTTGTCCAAACAAATTTAAACCCTTTACGTGTGAGCTTCGTTAATGGGTTAGCCAATCGGGCAAAATTCTGGACGAAACGTCGATAATAACCTGCCAAACCAATAAAACTGCGTACCTCAGTTATACTCGTAGGTGCTGGCCATTCTTGGATTTCCTTGGTCTTATAAGGATCAACAGAGATTCCCTCTTTAGATACAATATGGCCAAGAAAAGAAATCTCATGAAGCCAGAATTCACACTTGCTAAACTTCCCATATAATTCATGCCTCCTCAGAGTCTTCAAGATAATGCGCAAGTGATTTTCATGATCTTCGTAGGTTTTGGAGTATACCAAGATATCATCAATAAATACCACCACAAATTCATCGAGATACTCCTTGAAAACTCTATTCATCAGATCCATGAATACAGAGGGTGCATTAGTCAATCCAAACGGCATTACGGTAAACTCGTAATGCCCGTACCTGGTTCGAAATGTTTTCTTCGGAATGTATTCCTTCTTCACACACAACTGATGGTATCCAGATCGAAGGTCAATATTTGAAAATTATTGAGCTCCATGCAGTTGGTCAAATAAATCATCAATATGAGGTAGGGGATACTTGTTCTTTATCGTTATAGCATTGATCTCCCTGTAGTTGATACATAACCTCATAGATCCATCTTTCTTTTTAACAAAAAGAACAGGGGCTCCCCATGGAGAATCACTAGGGCGAATAAATCCCTTATTACTCAATTCCTCTAGTTGTTTATTTAGTTCAACTAACTCTACAGTAGCCATTCTATAAGGGGTCTTCGATATATGCCTTGATCCATGAATCAAATCAACGGAAAACTCAACTTATCATTCTGGAGGATGTCCAGGTAAATCTTCGGGAAATTCATCTACAAATTCTTTCACAACAGGTACATCCTCTATTTGAACATTCCTTTCCTCACCGACAGTTATTTCATTTGCTTCCTCCCAAATAATTGAATTAAGTTGAGCTACTGGGGGTGGATCTAAATAAGAATTAGGTGGTGACGATTCTGCTCTAAAAATAAGGTGTTCCTTATCATTATCATCAAGAATCGTAACCTATTTCTTCTTACAATAAATCTTCGCATCATAGTCCGAATGCCAGTCCATACTGAGGATTATATCAAACTCAATCATAGGTATGACGATGAGATCAGCAGATAAAGAAAATTTATGTGCTCTAATGGGGACTGATTCACAAAACTTTGTTGCAATGATACTTCCCTTAGGAGTTTTAACTAACAACTCCCTTATTAAATCAAATTGGAAATATCTAATTTTCTTAACAAACTGGGAAGATATGAAACAATGCGATGATCCAGAATCAAATAATGAATTTTCTAAACTTGAGGAAACCATTAAATTACCTACCACCATGTCTTTCGGAGCTTCTACCTCAGCAGTAGTGATAGCATAAGCCTGGCCTTGTTCCCTTGTCCTTTTCTGAGGTAAGTTCTTCTGACGCTTAGGACATTCATTTGTATAATGCCCCATCACCCTGCAATTGTAGCACTGAACGTTGGTGAATTCCTTCTTCCCTTTGCAATCACGAGCTTGGTGGCCTTTTTCACCACACTTGTAACAGACTCCCATTCCCTTCATGCAAGCACTGGTGTGTTTCTTCCCACATTTACCACATGGTTGATATTCAACCTTTCCTTTATTCCCCTTATTTCCATTCCCAGATTGATCAGTAGGCCTCTTCTTCTCTTGCTTTGCTTTAAAGTCCTAAGACTTAGAGAATTTCTTTTCGGTCTTGATAGCACATGAGACAATGTCTTCGTACGATGAAAAGGATTGTGAGACTAATGCTCGACGGAGAAATGGTTTTAACACATCAAAGAAATGATCAATCTTACTTCTTTGGTTACGTATATAATCACCAGCGTACCTTACTAACCTTGTAAAGTTAGCCTCATACTTTGCGACATTCTCATCCTCCTTCTGTCTCAGACTTAGGAATTGCCTTTCCATATCTGCTCGATGGTCGCGAGGGAAGTATTTTTCTAAAAACAGATCTTTGAACTCCCTGCATTCCATATTTGATACTTCATAATCTTCCTTCATGTTTTGAATCAATGACCACCATTGATCAGCATCTCCAGTGAGGTGGTAAACTGCCATGATAACTTTTTCCCTTTCACTGCTCCCCAAAGCCTGAAATATTTTCTCTATGGAATTTATCCATTTCTCAGCTACTAAGGGATTTGTACTCCCATTGAACGTTGGTGGTTGTTGCCTCATGAATCGATCTAACATTGATCCTCCCCGCTGCGGATCAGGGTGCTCCATACTGGTAAGGTTATTATTCATAACCTGAGTAAGTTGTCCCAGTATGGTGATTAGCTGATCGGCACCAGTTGCATCACCATCCCCACTATAATTATCTTGAGCAGGAGGTAAATCCCTACATGGAGTGCGTGCATTGATACGGTTTCCATTTCTTCCACTAGGCGCCATTTCTAAACAATGGCATAAACTAGATCAGTTTATGAATCAAAATACATAATCACATACTTATAAAACACATAACATAAATTGAACTATTTATGGATATAATCCATAATCATAAAAATGTTTTCGTTGAAGAAGTATATACTCATAAACCCTTCATAATGATTTGTAATGAAAATGAGAGTTATCCTAAGCATATCCCCCGGGAGTGTCGTAACCAAGAGTGCAGCAAGGCCCGTTGTCGTGCACCAGTTCCCGTTCGAGTCTAGATCAAAGCGGTGTTTTCGAGTTTTACCCCTAGGTACATTTGTGCCAGAGCCGCCTCTACCTGCTCGTATCCAGACAGGGATGCATTGCTCGGAAAACTCACAAAATCTCTACAATACCAAAATTCTAGGAAGTTCTTCTATACTAATCCTCAAAGTTCATCTTAGGTCTATGTGCTCTAATCAAAGTTTATCTAAATCTTTCTTCCAAGGTTTGTACTAAACTTCCTCTGATACCAACTGTAACGCCCCGACCCCAGTTACCCAGAGTCGGTGCTTTAATTACATAACATTGGCTTGATCATAAGAAAGATCAAATCTCGAAATACCGATTGGTTTAGTAGCCTTGGAAACACTAGATATATTTATAAGTTTTACATTACATCATAAAATGAAAAATTACTACTACAACATATTGTCTCCATAAACCACACTCATATCCCCACATAATATCCCTGCAGGTCATTCATAATTTACTTCTTCACTTCTTGGGAAAAATAAAACATAGAAAAGGGGTGATCTCAAATGCCCAGTAAGGATAACAATATAGGAGAAACTTTCATAAATAAGAATAAACATTTAAGGCAATGTATAACTAAAACAAAAGCCTTTTAAACTTGAACTTTTAACATAGTATGGCATAAATAAAATGAAATAATTCCATTTACTTATTCACATGGTTATTCTACTAATCGAATAATCACATGAAAAATCAATAACCACTTTCATATTGATGGAATGCATAATGCCAGACTATCATAACCACATAGCTGAGGCCTCGTTCCAAGACTACAAATAAGATTTTGCCAAGGCCTTGTGCCAAGACACTAGTTTGTCTCATGAGACCTACCGATGCATCGAGGAGCTATAGTGGGCTCCACCCGTCACATATTAAGTCCAATGCATTCCCATATGAAAAGGTTTAAACATAACATAAACATTCGTATTAAAACTAGCATACGAAATGTCAATACTTTCACCATAAACTATTAATGGTATAAAAATAGCACATCCACAGTCAAACATATCACAATACCTTCAATACAATATAGAAGTTTTGTATCATAATAAATCAACTTCAAATAATCTTAAAATTCGTCAAAGGATGTTGACATAGATGAAATCAAAACACTTTTTAGAGAAATATCTCTTTCTATTTTTGAAATCATTTAAGAGCCATATAAAATGAAACTTTTTCTTGAAAATATTATTATAAGCTTGTAAGGGAAGCTTTGACGATTTTATAACGGCGGAAAATAACCACACCCTCCGTATAAGTTAAAAAAAACATTCTTATCTTAATTGTGTCGAAAAGGTTAAAAAGCACCTTGTTTGGAAAACGACAGAAAGATTCCCTTATAAACCTCTTATAAAAAGTCAAACAAGGGTATAAATGACTTTAACCCATATTCTTTTAAATATTAAAAATGTTTTGAAATACATTTTGATGAAACATGGACGTGGATGATAACGAGATCCCAGTAGATTATTACGTATAAACAACCTCGGATAATGAAGAGATTGTGAAATAACCTTTACCAATTTGGTAACTTATGAAACATACAACCGATGAAAGATTTATCATACAATTAATATGTAAATACACATAAATTAGAGTGTATTACACAAATAATATAATTATGGGTAGTACATACACCACACAAAAGGTGATGGTGGCAATATGGCATGAATCTCACGGAAATAAGGAGTGAGATGAAAACCCCTTACCTTGTACTTTTCCTTTGTTGGGGTAGGTTAACCTCCTGTATAATGGTTAAATAATTGTTATTAAATTATACAAGAATCATATACATTAATATGATATCATATATGATCTTTTAACATTGCTTTATTAATAATATCTTAGTATTATCGTCGTTTCAGGTGATAATCGATTCGTTCTTCTTAAATGTTTGGTTACGTAAGACATGTTTGTAATGGATAGATTATATCTTATTCATAATAAGAATGATATTAACATTATTTTTAACCCTAAAATGAGAATAATACTTGAATGGATACGATGGAGAATGAATCTCATCGCGTTCGTGGAGACGGTAGTCCGTACGTACGCACGAACGCTACTTCCATTTAATTTTTATTTTAAAAGAATTGAATCCAAATGATACATAGGTATATTACTATTCCAGTATAATATAATATTTTATATATGTTACTTATGTTCATTAACACCATCCTTTATACGTTCCATGTGTGGTATGAACGAGTCATATCATTTTAAGGGGGCGGTAGTCCGCATTTCCTCAGATGAAATTATCGTATGTATATACAACATGAAATGAATAATGATATGAAATAAAATGGAATTAAAGAAGCTTATATATAAAATATATATCATTAATATCATATTTAATTACAGTGCCATCATAATGGCCACCATGAGAGGCGGTAAGATGTATTTGAACAATCATCGTTTCGTGAGGCGTTAGTTTGCCATCCACAAAAACATTATGTTCATCATCCATTAGATAGAGTTGTGTGTATGTGTAGTTTAAATCCTTCCTATAACAACATACTAGTATATTTTGGATACTGTTGTTGTTACAAAATGAAGGAAATAAAAAGATTTTGGGGGTTGGAGTAGCAAAATAAATGAAAATAATTTAAGAGAAATCGTTACCTTTAATTTAGGTAACTCACATTGGTTGGAACCAAAGGACTTCTTGAAATGATTTCTGCCTAAGGGGAAGCTTCAAGGATGAGGAGAGGGATGTGGGGAGCTTATTTGGGCTGGTTTGGACGAGCCAAGTGTCTTGAGAGGTGTGAGGAATGAGTAGAAGTGGTCTCCTTTTATAAGGGAGAGGAGGGGCTCTTTAGGAAAGAGTGAAAGTATTACTTTATAATATAATTATATTCGGTTTATAATGGTCCAAAAATCATTGAGGTCGAAGATAAGATGACTAATTTTCTAAATAACATCAACCAATAAGAATTGGACAGGTTTTAGATAATATTTTAATCATTATAATCTTATTTATTTAAATGATTTATTAATGAGGTAAACATTGCATCATTATTGTGTCATTAATAATTTAACTTATTTATGTCTAAAAATTATAAATAAAATATCATTATTTAGGAAATCTTTTTATCTTTCTAATGAGTATTTATAATCGAAAATCCAAGATGTATAACCCTACGTAAAAATTGTTCTTCTAAACGATGTAAGCTTATGCCATTTTTATTTTTATTTTAACTTTTTTAATATAATGTGTCCCTACCACATACAAGTGACTCTAAGGGGTCCCCAAATCGACCCAAGGATGACCATGGTCGGGTATGTGTCCACCAATAAGGTTAGGACACGTTTTAGGGTAATTTTGTATTATTATAATATTATTGTTTAACCCTTATTTACCGGATTTACCCTTTAACCATGGTAAATAAAATATTTACCGCAATAATTATTCAAAATGTGTAAAAATAAAAGGTCCATATTTACATAATTTTGAAATCTTGATTCCAAATATGTAATCCATTTTTCCAAATTCAAAACACAGAAGTGGCAGAAATTAATTTAAAATTAATTCCCGTTGTTAAAATAAAAAGCGTGTTTTTAAGTGATAATAACTACCAAAAGATTGACACTTATTTATGTCTGATTTAATTGTGAAATTATGTCCAATGACAAACATTAAATTAAATGGTAAAAATATATTCTAAATATACTTTAAAACCACTCAAATTAATAATTTATCAATATTAATTTTTTTGATTAAAAAAGTTGTTTTTAATTAAAATTTAGTAATTTTCACTATTCATCAAAATATAAAAGTTATCTGAAAAGTACCAAAATTTCACCCTAGGCTAATTTCAATATTCCGAATCCAAAAATAGAGTCCATTTTGAAATATAAAATATATATGATTTCAAAAATTAGGTATTACTATTCACAACGGCTAGTTTAATTAGTTGTGGTGTGTGTTAGAACTCGAGGTTGCGTAACACACACGCTATCACATTATTCGAAGGGAAACATACCGTGGAAGCATGGGGTGTTACAAATCAGTTCAACATGAAACTCTCTCTGTTCAATAATTGTACATCCAAGAAAATTTTTGATTTGGTTATCTAATATATTTAGTTAGAATCATCCTCAAAATCCTCCATATTGGGTCATTCAATTAAATAGAAATTGGACATAGAAAAAATTCAAGATGTTTATAGAAAAATTAATATCTATATTCCCTATCAAAAAGTTATTATTTGATTATTGAAACGATAAAACCCATCATTTTTAGGGTTATTTCCCATAGGGGATCTAGTGTTATAGCTGCATCCACATTCTAGTATCTAGATATGTATAATTGTTTGTGGTGAACCACAAAATCACAACATTATCAAAAAATTTGTATTATATCTTATACAAAGAATTATACCTGAAACATCTTCCATGAGTTTTCACTGATTATGACTTCTTATAATACCTAAAATATATATTATTAATAAATCAATCATATATAATTTTATGTAAACAAGGAATTATTATAATTTTTTTTCTAATAAACCATTAGTTTAGCTGAATTTAACATAATAACCGTTAAATTTATTTAAAACCTCCTTTGATACCGACTATGATTCCCCAGGCATATAATCATGGATCTGGTGGCCCTAAATACATTTTTTCACACTATATTTGATGTGATCCTATGAAACTCTATATAAATCTTATATAATTAACATATCTCAAAAAATTCAGTTTAAATCATTTAAATATCCTTTACGGTTTATATTATGAGAGTGTTAAGAAACGATTTAACCAATAATGCCCATGTATTTCCCATGAAAATGTCATTTTTGTCAAATATATATATGTAACTAAATAATCAACAATAAGTCATCGATGTATCCATAAATTATCTGAACAAGTTATCACATTAGATATATTATTTTTGTTAAATTTATATATAATTAGGAGAAATGGAAAAATAAAAAATCCTTGAATGTAAATAATATGTAAGGAATAGATAAAAAATTATATCCATAATAATATGAATCAGAAAACATAATATATCTATAGATAACAATAG
This sequence comes from Viscum album, assembly GCA_963277665.1. NCBI lineage: Eukaryota > Viridiplantae > Streptophyta > Magnoliopsida > Santalales > Viscaceae > Viscum > Viscum album. The sequence goes on along the minus strand of OY728147.1, from coordinate 1,023,177,094 downwards.
TGATGAAAGGATCACATTGATAATATTAATCAGATCATTGGTGATGATTTTCATAATTAAAAATATATTACTCTATTCCGAATGAAAAAAATTAAGATCCTAGAGAAAATAATCTACATATAAATTCCCTTTCCCCTGTAAATATATATTTTTAGGAAAGAATACCACAAATAAACTATTATAGTCTATCTATTGTTACTTATTAATTAAACTATGGAAATTATATATCAAACCTCACCCATCAATTATTATGTCAAATGATTTTATCATATTGAGGAATCAATATACTATAGAAAACATTACCAACATTCTTTAGAAATTTGTAAACATTAATATTGGGGAAATGATTTTGGATTTCGAATATTCCCCCATCAATAAATAAAATTTTTCTATGTGTAATAATCCCTCAAATTTAAACCATATAGACTAAGGGGTATATTTATACGTCAATAATATCCCCCACTCAATCAGAAAATGTAATATAGGGTGCCACCAATTAATCCAAGGATTGAATTATGGAATCCACATTAAAAAAAGAGCATTGAATAAAAAAACTATTACAACAAAATGTAAATTTAGAAATATAAATTAAGTGATTGATTTACTTAAATTTAATATATTAAAATAAAATATTATGGGATGATTTTAACGGTGGTACATGAAAAATATGTAAACAGAAAAGGGGACCAATTGGTTGCATATAAATTATACCTCAACAAATAACAATGGAGATATAAAAAATGTATGTTAGTAGCAATGTAAGAACTAAAAGATTGTGAGGGTGATTCGAAATAATTAAAATTTAATGAAATCAATTATTTAAAATAAAAATTAAGTAAATAGGGTTTTTTATATACCATATAATTTAAATATTTTATGAAAAATAAAAAATGTCTTCTGGAATTGAGAATGAGAAAATTAAATCCTTACAACCATAGAAGCACTCGAGTCAGTACCATTTAAATATGTGATTTAAAATGAAACATTAGATACCATTAATGATGAGTTCATCATGATAGAAAATATAAAGGTATTGCTAGATTAACTTTTTCATAAAAACTAATCTTACACAGTAATAATTATGTATAAATGGGTGAGTATCTAGCATATGAAACACGTATATTATGTCTCATCATAAACTAATGGGATTCAATCGACTGTATAAAAAAATGATCTATGCTTTCTAGAAATCATTCCATTATCTATAAATTTTTTTATAATTATTTATAATTGTTTTCTACATGTAAATTTGTTATTTATTATATACGTTCAACATCATGTGCATGTAATACTGATAATTTTTTATTAGTTACATATTAGAGGTGTTATTCTTCATTATGATACCAATGTTCATAATTCCAGGATCATGAAATTTACTAGAATTATAGTAGTAATATTACTTTAATAGTCTTAATTTAATTCTATGTGATTTTTAATTATGATCATTTGAAACAACATCTGGGATGATAATGATTGAATGATTTTTCAGAATAAATGTCTGTAGATTAATTAATTAGAATAAAATTAAAGTTAAAATTCTTGATCCAAAATCAAATAAGTATTGTATTATTCATATAATATATTATTTTAATATAATTTCAAAAATTTATTAGAGAAATTAATTTATAAAATTGATCATATAGGTGGATAAATCGATCTAACAAGAACAAACTATAATTTATCGTTGATTATGATTATGTTGTTCATTTTTTTCCATTATCGTAACTTTATAAAAAATAATAAAAAAATAATAAATAATATATTTTTTTTGAGACAAACATGATGAGATTTTTGTAAATAATTAATACACTAGATTCAAAATGACATGAATTACAATATTGAGGTTATAGTCCACACAACACATAGTTAAGGTATTCATTTCTCACGAGTTGTGAGTGAATGAAAATGTAGTATAATTTTTATCATCATATATTTTATTTATGTTATATGTGTGAAATTTATCCACCAATTTCACACTAATAATCTAGGAATTTAGGTGGTGGAAAAAACAGAATTATTATCTTTGTAGAGGCAGTAGTCCAAGAAATACATCAATGACACCTTTATTTCTCTTAGTATTATTTGATAAAGGTTATTAATGACAATTACCAAAAAGTAATAATATTAATTATAAAATGAATATTGATTTCACTAAATAGGTAATAAACGATTTTAATTAATAATTATTGATATAAAAGAAAAGTGGTTAGTACAAAATGAGCACTCCCATTGAAATCTATGAATTTTACATGGGTGACTCCTTATGAATTGTGTTTTTAAGATTATTTATTATGATTATATGATTATGAAAATGAAATCAGATTATAAATGGAAAAAACTTCATAGTTCTATTTAGAAAACATGTTCATAAATTTTTCTAGAGATGGTGGTGAGAGGTCAATTTTATAAGTGGGAATAATAGTATTTTTATAAATATTTCTACATAATACAAGAATAGAATGTACTTCACATATCAAAAAGAATCCACAATGGAACATAATAGAGTGGAGGATGATATATGGTTGAGATAACATTAAACATTATTTTATTAATTTTGGTAAGTCCATTACTCTTATATTTTTCACTTTTACAATTATTAGTTTTACATTTCTATATAGTATTTACCTATTTAATTTAATATTAATATTTAAAAATAGTCCTTCTTACATGTCTTAGAAATTAGGATAATTTTTATAATATCTATTAATATTTTCAATTTTATAGGTTGGTTATTGGTTTGGTTATATGAGATATTGAGACAATGTGGTTTTTTGTGGTTTTTTGTAATAGTAGGATTAGTTTGTTTGATTTATACATTATCATGTATATGTGTTGGTCATATATATTTATTGAGGGAGTAGTGTCTCTACCACATGATCTGGGACCTCAAAACTTGTAAATACACACTGTTATAAGGGGAGGTTCATATGAGGCCATGTGATTCTTCGGCCAGATCTCGACGATTGGGGTTAGGGTATTACAAAGTTTTATCATACAAACTCATTTCCATGGTATTAGATATGAGATTTTGTTAGAAACTAGATAGTAAATATGGTACTTGGAATGAGGATTTATGCCCATTCATTTCTAGATCATGTTTATTGGACCTCTAAATAACCAGGGAATGTGGGATTACTAATAAATATTTTTTTCATTTAATTATATTGATAATCATTTCTATTATTTTTCAATTAATGGTAATAAGATTTTGTTGACTTCATTTATAATGTTCTTCCACATTAGTTTGTATTTTTTGTGTCTATTTTATTATAATTAATAGTGGTTTAGTAAATTATGTACTATTTACAACATATGATTCTACCATTATATGTATTATAACAATAATTGAATTATTCTAGCAATAGAATGACATATATTTTAATTTTTAAATGATTGTGACTAACTAGAAGGTAATGGAGACTTGGGCCTAGTATTTGGGTAATGTAAGTGTCTTATGTGCAATAGAGATGGGTAGCTACATTATATGGGTCCCTGTGGATTAGTTCTTATCTTTTTATTTGTAAAAATCTTACATGAGATTTATATTTAATCTATTATTATTGTTTTTGTCTTCTCTCTGTAGATTTTTTATATTTTCTCCCTATTTATGTCTTTTGTACAAACTAAGATGATGTTCATGATGATCCAAACAACATATATTAAACTGAAACACTACTAGATGAGAATAATATTATAGATGGACATGATATTATAGTCATTCACAAAATTTATGAAATCAAACTACTTATGTTGTTAGACTAACAAATAGTACATGCTTTTTTGAGAAGCCCATCAGAAAGGGATGACTATTGTAGATAATTCATATGATTTCATTTTATATCATCCCCCAACAATACCAGGAACTAGATAACCCGATATTTTTTAGGGGAATATTGATATAATTTATAGAATTTCTGATTTTGAATAACTTATTATGAGAGGAATGTGAAATTAGTTTCAGAAATGCTTTAGGGTCCTAAAAGGGGTTTTAGTGGTCATTAAACCAGGATGGGTGGAATAGGGTCTAAAATGGGAGAAAATTATGAATATATTTTTCATGGGGTCATTCCTAGATATTCTAAATATGGTGAGGGACCATGATTTCATGAAACTATAGTAGGGAATGATGATTTTGATGTTGTATTCTTATCATTTTAGTAATTTGTTTCAGTTTTATACTTGAATTGGTGTAAATGATGTAAAACAACCAACATGTTCATGATCTTCTTTTGACCTGATTTGATTCACCAGGTATGAAACACTAAACTAAAACATACAATGATGTTATTTAAAGGTTCCTTGAAATTGAGAAGTGTTTATAGGATGATAAATCAACATATCTTCTTCATATTCTTAGAGTAATATTGGGGGGGTTATTGGGTGGAGCTATTAGTTCCTCATCTATAAATAAAAAGCTAAATATTGAAGAGATTAATGAGGGTGTCATTTAGTATTCAATGTATTAGAATATTTATTTATCACTCAAAATGTGAAAAGGTTGTTCAAATAGACATAAATTTGGTAAGACTGGGTGGTACGACAAATTCTTCCAAAATATTAATAGAAGTGTAATCAGTGTGGTATGATAGTAAATCTCCAGTGTTTTGTTTCGAAGCACTGTGGAATAGTTTTCATTAAAATAATGGGTAGAAATAATCTCTAATTGAATGAATAACATACTCTTAGATAGGTAGTAGTGAATATATAGTACGATTAGTCCATTGAATAGGTAGGGGTTTCAATAGTAGTTAGAGACTCTAAAGTGTTTATGAAATAGGTGAAATAGGGGCCATGGGGACAAATCAATGGATATGATGTCGAAATAGTATAAATTTTGTTAATATTCAATTTATTGGTGGAAAGTTAACTTCAATAGTCCAAGGTATAATTTTTATTATATCTGCATTATCTACTATATATATTGATTCATGATGTCACATCCTATTATATCATTTGAAGTGGTGTCTTGGTTTTCATATCCTATAAATATTATTTCTAAAATTTTTATATCTTGATACACATCCTCTTATTTATATAGAGAATAGTCAAATTTTTTCCAAATTGTCATATATTGTTTGAAAACGATGAACTTATATCAGATTTCTTGACTTATGGAGATAACGAGTTTCGATGTGGTCTTTGGTATAGATTGGTTCACTATTATAACCCTGACTCCTATAAGCCGAAGCTATAGTAGACTTTTTACATTAGTCTAAGATAAATAGGATATGACCCGTAATAAAAATCGATATTGTATTCCCGAATTCCAAGATATATATATATGATTCCCATTTTACACTAATATTCAAATAATAAAATAGCAAAAGAAAATAATTCACATCCTTAAAACTATTCCTATGAATGAATCTTCATATAATGGGGATTAAAAAAAATGGTGATATAAAATTCCCAGTAACAATAAATTAAAATGGAACCTATTACAATTAAACAATGTAAAATCAATATGGATCGGTAAATATCTAGAAAATAATATTTAATTTTAATTTTAAGAAAAAAATACATCCAAGTATTATATTAAATGAAATAATCAAAATGATAATAATAACTAAATTTAGGTGAAGGTACTGTATAAAAATGATTTTCATAATCTCATACATGATCATATCTTTACCTCCACTAACTTGCACCTTGAAAATTGAAACTATGTTTTTGAATTAACTAAAGACCTAATTAATATGGTTATCCAACTGATTTGTCTCATGAGACAATTCAATCAATCAAAGGGTTGAATAATTTTTGTCACCATCTATCACTACATGTACAATAAATTACTCATATATTTAATGATAAATTTATTTCATTAACAACATTCATTAACAATAAAAATCTATATTAGGATAATGATAAAAAATATAAATATTCCCCCACTCAATTGAATATAATACATTGTAAATAAGCATATTGTTAAAAAATATATAGCATTTAAAACAATCAGATTCATGATACAAATAATATTAATATTAATGGGAAATATAATGTTTAATTAAAATTTTCACAATAAAATGATGGTCTTAAGAGATTTTTAATGATAAAAATTTAATAAAGGATAATATGGTATTATTATTTCAAGGAAAATATAGGTTTTGACAAGAAACACATCATTTCAAGACTAATTCAAAATGGGAGGAAACAAATAAATTATGTTGTAATTAAAATTTTCATTCTAAAACCATCAGAATATAGTAAAAGATACTAAGTATCATTAATTGGTTAAAGTTGTGGGAAAATACATTAACATTTTATTGGATAAATAAATTCATCTTATCTTATTGTAATTAAATTTTAATTGAAACATTTAGAAAACATAAGAATAATTCCGTTAAACAACTATAAAATTTTATGTATGAAATTAATTTTTTTTTAAAATGAATTTATCTGGTAAAAAGTACATTAATAAAACACCTTTTGAAAAATATGGATATTGATGAATAATATACCCAGTCAAAAATATATATATCATCAGATTTAATTTCAACTGTTTCGTTACATTTGTTAGGATGGTATGTGACTGAGTTTGATATACTCTATAATACCAAACATATGATTGAAATCAGAATGATATTTTCCGATACAAGAGGGGGGGGGGGAATTGTACCTTTTAAAAATTCCCTTAAGAAATTTTCAGGATGGTTATGTTTAACAATGTTAAACAAGATAATTCACACGACCTCTATATGTTCTAATGGATTTCTTGATTCTGGAAAAGAGATTCCAAAAATATATCTTAATTAAAGTTATGAAGATTAAGATTCCACCTTAAAGCATATAGAATCTAACTATATCAGAGTACAAGGATGAGGAAGTATAAGAATGTATTCTTTCCTCAACAATACTTAATGTAGTGGATAAACATGTAACAAAAAACAAGTAACAAGTAATTAGTCTTTTATCCTAGAGAGAAGGGTATCCAACAACTATTGATAAAGGTCCCTTGATTAAATTTTCAAGAAAGTCTATCTTACCCACACTAGGGTAAGCCCTAGATACTAATATCGGAGTCTGTCTTGCTATCCCTGGAAGACTCAACTATCAGGTAGTCGACACCTCTGTCTTACTTTGCAATAAAGACCTCAACTTCAAGGTGTTGGAATATTTGTCTTTCTATCCCTGTAATCCCTCGATTGTACACAAAAACAATCAGAGTCACATAATGAAAATCTATACCAGGAAATGTTTGATCAAGTCGTTGAAACATTCTCCATGAAGATTGAGAGTTGATAAGAGCCTCTCTCTATAAACACCACTTCAACCGCATATAAGAACACATGTCAGTGTTCTGTCAAAGTTGTTGTTGACTTTCAAATGTTCTACTATTTATAGGAGAAGCTCCAATAGTCGTCTCCCTCCTCCAATGGTCATATTATTCCTTGAATTTAGGAGGTACTTGTACATGTGTCACTCGAACAACGGTTAGTTAATAACTGAAAGCGAAACATCATTTTGTAATAGAACATGTATAAGAATAAATAAACTGATATTCAGAATGGAGTAGAAAAATGATAGTTAGGAATGGAAGTAAAAATAAATTCAGAGTCTATATACTTAATAATATTCGGATTCTATTTTGTAGAAATTCAGAACCTGAATTGTGTAGAAATCCGAAGTCTGAATTTTTAGGAAATTTGGAGTCTGAATTCACTAAAATTCAGAACCATGACATACAATGTTCCGAGTATAAGTTCATGAGAATTTGGAGTCAGACCTCATCAGAGATCAGAATCTGAATTCAGATAACTCAGATTCTGAACTTAGAGAAGTTTGTAATCATAATTCGGAGTGGAACTTCATGAGAGTTCATATCCAGAATTCGGAGTGGATCTTCACGAGAGTTCGTATCCAGAATTTGTAGTGGAGCTTCATGAGAGATTGTATCCATAATTCAGAGTGTAACTTCATAAGAGTCGTATCCAGAATTCGGAGTGGAACATCATGAGAGTTTGTATCCATAATTCAGAGTTGAACATCATTATATTTTGTATCCAGAATTCGGAGTTGAACTTCATTAGATTTTGTATCCAGAATTCGGATCCTAAAAAATAAAACCTCATATCTATGTATTATAAAATTACGAGGTTTTATATTTGACTCCAATTTTTATACTTAAGTAACATATTGATATAAACAATTAAAACAAGGTGGGGGTAAATTTACACTGGGAAGGAAATTTTCTTCATGGGAGTAAAATAGGGGTAAAATGAAATTTTACTTAAAAAAGGTGTTTGTGATTTTCAAAACAAGAGTAATGGTAATTTCATAAGGAAAACCTTATTGACTCAAAATATCCCCCTTTTTGGGAACCACAAACATCCTTATGAAAAATAATGTGATGACTTAGAATAAATTTCTAGACTTGTAATTAAAGCTTATCTCCCTTTGTTTATGATCAACGGTGAATATGACTAACTCCCCCTTAGGATTCGGAACTCTAAGGATTATATTATATATTTTTATAATGAGACATTTCATTTGAATGAAGAATTCATAATGAGAACTCCCCCTTATATAAGGATAGTTCTTCTTAACTTAAAAATATTCATCTCCCTTTTTGATTTATCATTCTCCCTTTTGAGTTCTTTTTCCTTCTCCCCCTTTGTGATTTTCATAAATAATTTTAGGGAATGGAAAAACAATAATGTACCTAAAACATTAGTAAGATAGAAAAACAATACAAGGATCCAAATATTTCATTATGATTGAAAGGATTTTTACAAGGAAAGACATTACAACAAAAGATCTAATTGGTCTATTTGTCTTCTTTTTCCATGGGGATTAGCTTCTTCAGAATGATTTTTAGCTTCTTCAACTATTTTTTGTACTCTTCATCTTGATTTTCTAAAGCTTTGATCATGTCATCATGAGCCTTCAGAGCCACAAACTGAGCCTTAAGAACTTCATCCTTCTTTACAAGCTTCTCTTCGATCTCGATCTAGATATCTCGTTCCCATTTCCAGCTTTGAGCAACACAGTTATGCTTGCCATTCAGATCCTTCACTTTTCGATTCTGAGTATTTTGCTCAAGGGTTAGCACTTCCTGAAGGTTCTTTATTATGGAATCCATAGTATCAAAATATTCTTTCACATCATTATGAAAGGTATCAAGCTCTGTCAAATCCTCATCAATTTTCGTTGAACATAAGGTCATTTTGCGGCAAGATTTTCTGTGGACCTCATAATTGATAAGAAAATTTTTGTGATCTGCCTCAATATTCACACATTTATCCATCACCATGGATATGTATTCTGACTTCTGATTTAAGTTGCGATGAAGCATTCGGCACCTGGAGTCTATGGTTGGAACGATCGGAATTCTGTCCACCAATTTAATCAGAGATTCAACAATAAAATCATGTCCCAAGGCAGATGACTCCGAATCTGACATCTTTCTAGGTGAATGTTTCTCTTCAATTTCCACAACCCTTCTTTTTGAAGAGCAACCAACTTCATTTTTCTTTATGATATCATTCATTGGCGTGTCCATAAGCACTTGCTTACCCTTATCAACTTTTGGAATGGTTCTCTCATCTGGAGATTCTTCCTCACTTTCAGATAATTGAACTATCTTGTCTTCATCTGGTTTTTCCTTCTCTTCACATTCCTCAACAAAGTGATTTTCATAGATTTCTTCCTCAGATAATTCATTCCTTTTCTCTTTTTTCTTTTTCATCGTCTTTCTTACCATCTTTCTCATCTCCCTTTCCTAGAGTGACAAGCTTTGAGGACTCAGCCTCCGATGTTCAGACTTGTAATATTTCTAATGGATTTTCCTTTTCTTGGTAATTTTCAACTTGTTTAATCAGATCATCTAAATCACCACTTTCTTCTTCTTCTTCTTCTTCTTCTTCTACTTCCTCTTATTCATCTACTTCTTCAACAACTTCTTTCTCTCCAGATTTTTTCGGAGAAATGAATTTTTTCCCCGAAGTCTTATGTAATGATTAAACCAAAATGTTTTTCAGTACATGAATTTTTACTGATGTAAAGTCAACATCCTTCGAAAGAGATTAAAAAATCTTTACCTCAGACATTTCTATCTTCATATTATTCTCCTTTTCTTGCCTCTCAATCTCTTCACCAGCTGTTTATCTTATGTCCTTAGCCTCATCAGGGTCCAATCCGAACTGAGGTTCCCCTTCTTTCTTCTTTTACTTATCTTCCTTCCACTTTTCAACCACCTCATCCAGATACGCTATTTGTTTCTTCGATTTGGGTGGTGCTGATTGGGCTTCCTTAGCTATAGGGGTTTTATCTATCTCTTCCACTTCCTTCATCTTTCTCTTTTTCCAGCCATTCTTCGATGGCTCATCTTTTTCAATATTTTCAAGATTGGATTCTGCCTCTTCCTCTGGAAGATCATAAAACTCTTTCGTCTCCTTTGAATAAGACATATTCATTCTTTTTAGAGTTTCATTTATAACAAGCATAACTTTGAAATTCCGATAATTCGATTTTCATGCAATTTTAAATGATTCGAGACACCGAACAATCATATTTGAATGTAAGGTAGGAAACATGATCATTTGGGATCTAAAACATTTGAAATAAGAAAAATAATCAGACTTATTTTCTAGATAATAGACCCACGTAAATCTAGTGTAACCATCAACCAAAACAAATACATAGTACTTACCCCTAATGCTTCCAGTTTGTGTTGGAGAAAAAAGAACTATATTCACTAACTGTAATGAATTAGTAGTTGGGACTTCAATGATTGATTTAAAACATGATTTATGTTTCCTTCCATATTGAAAAGGGTAAAAATCCTTCAAAGAATCAAATCTATGTTCCAATATATCCTTAACTAAACCTTTCTCAAAAAAATTACATAAGTTCCTAAGGTTACAGTGTCCTAACCTTCTATGCGATAACCAATAATGATATTCTATTTCAATAAGGTAAGGTAATTCTTGGATCCTAATGTCTTCTAAGTTTAGTGTGTAAACATTATCTTTCCTATGGGCAGAAAGAATAAACTCTTCCTTGGAATTGTGTACTAGGAACTTATCAATCCTAAAATTCACAAGGTAGCCTTCGTCACAAAATTGAATTATGCTGATGAGGATGTGCTTAAGGCCTTTAACAAATAAAACATTTGAAATCAATGTTTTTTCAAGAAGAACGATATAACCTAGACCAATAATTTCTCCCTAAGAATTATCTTTGAATGTTACTCTCCCCCCTTTCATCTTGATAATCTTTTCAAAATAGTTTCTATTACCAATCATATTCCGGGAACATCCACTATCCATGTTCCATGTATTGTTGTCGGTACTTTTCTTTATTTTCCTAAAAATAATATAAAGTTAGGTTTTCAGAATCCAGACTTTCATGGATCTGGAAATTTCAGAAAGCAAAATTTTGGGTACCAACATCTTCTTATAAAAATTAGAGTTATGAAATCTCAAATATTGGGTTTTCTTTAGGGAACAATTATTTTCCCAGTGAAAACCAGATTGAAACGTTTTGCAGAATGGGGAACTTCGAGGAACAAAGTAGTTGTTACTAAAAATATTTTTAGAACTGTTGTAACCAAAACCAGAAGTATTATTTTGAGGTCGGATTTGTGAATACATTTTATCAAAAAAAATTACCTACGGTAAAGTTTGACAAACACTTCTTCAAGGAAAATTTTTCAGAATTGAGTTTAATTACTACGTTATTTTCTTCAAATAAATTTGAACAAAATTGAGGCTAGAAAAAAAATTTCATAGAAATTAAATTTTCTAGTTCTTTAGAAATTTTATTCTTTTCATAACTTAATTCCTCATGATTTTTTGAAATATATTCAAAATCAGAATTTTCATTATCAATATCTTTATAAATGTCTAATATTTCATTAGTAAGAATAATATTACTAGAATTTACCTTCTCAAGTTTCTTCATTAGTTTTGAATTCTCATTTTCAAGAAGTTCGGAAAACGTAGAAACTTATTCATAGGTAGGTAAAGTATTATCTTCATCATAAGAGGATTATTCATCATAAGAATTATAATATTTACAATCATTATGATTCAACGAAACATTGTTCATTGATTCAGCACTGTGTACCTTATCCATAATGTAGTGATTATAAATATGTAGCATGGCTAAAAGACCAAGAGTCTTCTATCCTTGAAGTTTCATAATCTGATGAGCTATCTAACGAGTATCCACCATTAGGACTCCATGTGTCATTATCTTTCAACTCTTTCTTAGCTTTGTACATGTAATACATATTTCTATTCCTCTTAAAATGCCTCTATTTTTTTGAGAATAGGGAAATCAGGTCTTATATGTCCAGATCTCTTGAATTCATAGAATGTAACTCCAGAATCTTTCTTGTCTATCCTTTCCTTCTTGTTGTATTTGGATTGAATGTTCCTCTGTCCATCTATCTTTTTCATCTTTCTAGAAATATTTTCTAATTCATTTACTGAGGATCACTTCCACTAGATTTGGAATGGATAATATCTTTTTTAAATGTAGATCTGTTCACTGTCTCAGGAGTCTTGGCATTCATATGATTTGAAGTGGTAGTAAAAGCTACACAACCATTTCCATTATTATTCTTCAGAGTATCATCATCTCTCTTTATTCTAGTCTCATGCTATCAAATAGTTCCAAATAACTCCTCAAGGGTAATATGAGTAACCATTCTATTCTCATCAATTGTAGTACTTTTAGATTCCCACTCATTTGGCACGATGTCAATGATCTTGTCAATAAGAGCATCATCATCCAAACCTTTTCACCCATTGATGGTAGACTATTCACAATAGTCAAGAATCTCTGTTGCACCTTGCATTTGGGATCACTATAAGGAAAACTAAAACCATGATATTAAGCTCTACGAATGGATCTTCTGGTCTAAATTACTTTTTATGTTACAAAGTAAGTAACTTTGAGTTTCTTCCATATATAATTTGATACTTGACAAGATGAAATTTGGATATATATATTTCTTGACATTGAACAAAGTAAAGTATTGAGTAGCTTATAATTCAGTTGATAATCATGTTTTTCTAGATTTATAAAGACACTTACTTCTTTATTAGGGATTTTGTATCCACCTGTAAGCATAAAACAATTTCAACCCCAATTTTGATAAAGATAGTCTTCATATGATCTCTCCAATATTCATAATCATTAAAATAAAAAATTGGTTCTCTAGTTGGATTAAGATTATCAATGGATCCAACATTTAATCCTTCCATCTTTAAGAAAATCTTTGGCATACAAAATTGTTATTAGAAAAAGTTTTCATACAAGGAAAAATATTCTATTCATGAAAATATAGAGCAAGAGTATCTCTATGAAAAAGTGAATCCGAACTAAGAGTCACGAAAATAGATTCCGAAAAAATTTGAATCCGAAAATTCAATTCCGAATATGTGAATCTGAAAATACTATTCCAAGAACTATTTCTCTTCTAAATCTAACTGTGAGATTAATTAAGATAAAACCAACAATCTAGTACCAATTTTTAGGATGGTATGTGACTGAGTATGATATAATCTATAATAAAAAATGTAGGATCGAAATAAGAATGAGATTCACAGATACAAGAGGGGGGTGATTTATACCTTTTAAAAAGCCCCTTAGATAATTTTCAAGATCGTTATGTTTATGAAAGTTAAAAATGATAATTCACAAGACCTCTATAATTTCTAATAGCTTGCTTGATTCCTGAAAATTGATTCCGAAAATGGAACTTAGCAAAAGTTACAAAGAATACGATTCTACATTAAATTGTATAGAATATAACTATATCAGAGTACAAGGATGAGGAAGAATAAAAAATTATACTTTCCTCAACATTAAAAAATGCAGTAGAAAAACTTGTAACAAAAAACATGTAACAAGTAATAAGACTTTTAACCCAAATATAAGTGTATCCAAAGACCCTGGATAAAAGTCCATTGATTTATACTTTCTAGAAAGTTTTTCGTACTCACACCATAGTAATCCATCGATATGATGAATAGAGTCTGTCTTGCTATCCCCGCAATCCCTCAACTATCAGGTAGTCGGCTCCTCTGCCTTCCTGAGCAAGGAATCCCTAAACTTCAAGGTACTGGAACCTCTGTCTTCCTATCCTCAGAAGCCCTCGATTGTACATAGCAACAATCGGGGTCACATGAAGAAAATCAGAAAAAGGCAATGTTGAACAATCCTTTCAAACTTTCTTCATGATTCTTGATAGTTGATAAGAGCCTCTCTCTCTAATAATAATTTCAAGAGAATGTAAGCAAATATATCAGAGTTACCTCGATGTTTTTATTGACATTCAAATGAGCTCCTATTAATAGGTGAAGCTCCAACGGTCGGCACCCTCCTCCAACGGTCATATTCTTCCTTGAATGTTGGAGGGACCTGTATGCATGTCACTCGAACAACGGTTAGTTAATAACTAAATGTACGGCATCATTTTTTAATAGAACACATATAAGAATAACTAAACTGATATTCAGAATTGAGTATAAAAATGAATGTTCGGAATGGAAGTAAAAATATATTCAGAGTCTATAAACATAAGAATATTCAGATTCTGTTTTGTAGGAATTAAGAACCTGAATTCTATAGAAATCATGATTTTAAATTTCAAGGATATTAAGAGTTTGATTTCAATAGAATTTGAATCCAGGACTTACAAAGCTCAGAGTCTATGTTCATGGGAATTCAGAGTCAGACCACATCAGAGATCGGAGTCTGAATTCAATGAACTCAGAGTTATAACATAAGGATGTTCGTAATCAGAATTCAGAGTGGAAATTCATGAGAGTTTGTATCCAGAATTCGGAGTGGAACATCTTGAGAGTTCATATAGAGAATTCAGAGTGTAACATCATGAGAGTTCGTATCCAGAATTTAGAGTGGAACATCATTTGAGTTTGTATTCGGAATTCTTAGTGGAAGTTCATGAGAGTTCGTATCCAGAATTCGGAGTGGAACTTCATGAGAGTTCGTATCCATAATTTGGAGTTAAACTTCACTAGAGTTTGTATCCATAATTCAAAGTTGAACTTCATTAGATTTCGTATCTTGAATTTGGATCCTAAAATAGAATACCTCATTTCTATGTATTATAAAATTCCAAGGTTTTAGATATGAATTTGATTTTTATACATAAGAAAAATATTGATATGAACAATGAAAACAAGGTGGGGGTAAATTACCTTTGGGATGAAAATTTTCCTTATGGATGTCAAACATGATTAAAATTAAATTTTCTTTAAGAAAACGTGTTTATGACTTTCAAAATAAGAGGAATGGTAAATTCATAAAGGAAACCTTATTGACTCAACAACATGATTCATGTTCCAAATTTTGGAAAACTATGAAAAAGATATAATCTACATAAATATCAATATTATAATAAACTATAATTCTATTATGAATTATATATTATAATATTACTTTTTTGAAAAATTTATCATTCACTGAATAATGAGATTGGAAAATAAATTTTTAACCCTCTTGAAAATATTCAATTGTTACACGAAGAAGGATTAAACAATAACTGATTCCTTATTCCCCATGAATAAATTTATATTCATGTTGTATATACTAATTTGTAGTGTATAAATAAATTAAATGTAAATAGGTGCATAAATCAATTTTTTCTTAATTGGGTGGAAATTGATATAATAGTTATCACCTTCTGTTCGACATGACTCATATGTTCTTTAATACTCATATATCATTAATTATGATTTATTATAGAAATATACCAAAATATAGTATATTATATTATCCATTCCTATCATATTATGTAAAATATATTGGTTGTAAAATGAAATTCTATTTTCTATAGAATATAAGATATGCAAAACCAAACATAAAAAACTATAAATTATGATTATATAACCATTATGAAAAAGTTTTTAAATTAGAAGGAATTAATATTATTAACATAATTATGAAACATAAAATGGCCCAAATAATAAATAATGTATTTAATAATTTTTAGAAAAAAAGAACTAAATTTTGGTACTCATTTTATTTTTTAAACACACTTTCTTCATAATGATTTTTATTTCTTTTGTGGGAGAAAAATATAATTACTCTATATAAGTTTTATAACACTTTTTAAATTAAATAAATATATTTATTAAAATTATCATATAATTTTTTTTCCGGTATAATTTTTATAGTTTTATTAGAGGATTTAGTTATCAATGAATACTAATAAAAATACCAAATTTTATTTAAAATTATATTTTATTTTCAGTTATTTAAAAACAAATTTTTTACTAATTATTAATATTAAAATCTAATTTGATCATGTTGATTTAAAATAATCTAATAATGTTTTTTGAAATTTGGTTTATACTTGAATTTAGAATAAAAATATTTTATTTTTTAAAAAGTAATTTTTTGTCATTGTATTTTTCATGGAATTTTTTTGAATAAACTATTAAGTTAAACGATGAAATTAATATTTTTATATTTATATTTATATTTAAAATATTTTATAAACAGGTTTGAAAGTTTTAATAAATATTTCACTTTTATGTATGGTAATTATTTATAGTAACCAAAGTAATTTTTGTTACTAATGTAAAGGGTATGTCTGGAAATTAAAGAAAAAAATAAGACCATAATGACCTGAAAATGAGAGTAAAACATGTTGAAATCATATCAGATGAGTGATGTTCATCCACAATCATTCATGTCTATGTTATATGACCATTTTAATGAAACATTTATTACATTATTACCTTTATTAGTTTATTTTAATGTTATGTCAATCATGTCACCCTCTTGTTTTTAATATGTATAATATTTTTAATATGTAATAATTCATTAGATATTATTAACTATAAATAGTATTTTTAAATTAAAAAGACTTTTAAAAAATTAAATTCATTTTTATTTTATAGTGAATATATAGTTATCATAACTTTTTTTCACAACACAAATGCAATCATTATTTAATTAATGGAAATTTCAAATAAATGATATTATAAATATTATAATACAAATAAGATATGTAAATTAATGTAATTTATGAAATTTAAAATGAATTTGTCATGATAGGGATTTATTAGATTATTTTTAATGAATATTTATTGTGGTATTGAGGATTTATAATGTCTATTTAATGAATAGTGTCAAACTGACTATAATGTTGTTTTAAGATAAATAATATATTATTAAATTATATATAATTCGTAAAAATATTAACTTCATCCACATGATTAATATAATTTTAAATATATCACGCAATATACAATTTTTGAATTTTGGAAATTTATATTAACAATATTGATCCAAAATGAGTAAATATACATTTTTTCACTATTAATGTTAAAGAGGATTGATAAGGGTTGAAACTATGTGATGATGAAAAATATGAGACCTAAAATTGACGAAAAATTATGTTATGAGATTATTAATATCTATAATCATCATATCTTTAAAATAAATTACATTGACTCGTATTTGTTTGAAATTAAATTAATATGAACATAATATTTAGAGAAATTCAAAGAATTACCCTCCCCACTCATATAATAGTGAACCTCTTCTTCTCGATTCATTACAAGTAAAAAACGGCCAGTAAATACCAAAATAACTTAAGATAATACATCACCTAATTTTAGAGGCCAAATTTTATTTAGAAGACCAACCTATCTGGCCTTATGGTGTCAAAATTGAGGTTGTTTGAATAAGAGGTACCACATCAAACAAGCATTAGTTTTTATTCTCCATCATTATTAAAATATAATTCAACAAATATAAAATAATAACTTCAATACCAAACTTATACTGATATGTTATTATGTTAGTTTAATTACTCTTAAATATATTATATTACATTATATGTGAAATGAATTCATCCTTTGTGTGTGTGATAGTATACCGCCCTGTGAATGATTTAATATGATATCTATAACCATATTTAACAATAGGATATAATGATGGAATTAATGTATATAAATGATATTAAATAAATATTAATAAATAATAAATAAAAAATATGAATTACCTTCTTACCAAAACATATAATAGAAATTGATAATGTCATTTGTGTGTTTGTTTTACCTATCACCTCAATGATGATAACATAATCAATTTTCTTCTCCATGTGACATTAATGTTATATATAAGTACATTTAATGATTTAGTATGAAATTTATGATATTATTGTTATTCATTAATTATAAAATAATAATATCAATCATTACAAAATGATCATTGAAAAATGGAATCATTACTCATGCATACATTGCCAACAGCCCATACCCGAGTGGTAAGGGCTCCGGCTTGGAATCCAAGTGACCTAGGTTCAAAATCTAGTGGATGAAAATTTACAGGATATTATAGCTATTACTGTAGATGGTACTATAGTAGTATTGTTCGGTAATCAATCAGCGGGAACTCTTCACCCGATTTGGGCCTTTGGGCCATCAGTTTGGGCCTATGGGTCTCTAGGGCCTTCGAGTCATAAAAGGCCTTTTTGGACACAATGCCTTCGAGAAACAGAGACCATTGAGTAAGCCAGTTAACATAGAACATTCCCCAGAAGAGGATCAGAGAAAAATTAGTAACAACCACAAGAAGAAGAGATAATTGAATTTGAAGAATGATAAGGTATGGTAGTCGCCATCGGGACCAGGAACCATGCACCTTTGTACAGGGAAATGGTAGCTGATCAAAATTTCAAGATGGGGATCTAGGTGATTAATGATGCAAAAGCTGGGGAGTGGTAGTTCTATCGGGTTTGGCCTACGGGTCATGTAATGGGCATGGTAAGCCTCTAGGCCTTTGGGTTTTGTATTGTGGGTCAGTCGAGCCGTGTGCCTTGGGCCTACAGGTTATATACTAGTTCCCCATTAACCCTTAAAAGGGGTATTATCCATAACAAAATAAAGATAATCCCTTTGGGCCATTTGAGATACTCATGCATACGTAAAACCTACAATCTCACTTATTGTAACATATATTATTTTTTATACCCATATTTCCTATATGGTGTTATAATTATAATTAATTTATAAATGATATAATTATGTGATGAATATTATTATTGAGATTTTTTAATTATAAAAACTTTGAATACAATCACCTTATAAAATCCAATGTGTACTTATGTACAAAATATCATCAAAACATCTAATGTTCACTTAAATTAATAATTAATTGTTTATGCAATAGAATTTAGTGAAATAAAAATAAGAATAAACATGAAACTAGATATGAATTTTTTAAAATTGATCTATGTATATTATTTAAGAAGATAAATATAATATGTGGAAAATCAAACATAATTTAAGGGACACCTTAATGTAAAAACCCTCATTTAAATTATTTAATGAATTGTTTTCTAAATGATTATTTGTCATGTACATGTTTTTAAAATTATTGTTATGAATTTATTTATATGGAAATGAATTTTTAAGAATTTTAATTTTATATCTTCTCAATTTTTTTCAAATGATATTTTTTAATGATATTATGTTAGTGAATTTCATTTAAAACCCTAGTTTTAATGTTCACCTTTCATTTTTAAATAAGAATTATAAAAGGAATTATATTAATCATTAATAGAATTAATCGATTTTACTGCCATAATTATGTTTTAATGTTTTTAATATTACTTTAAAGGTTTAAATGTATTTTAAACAAAAATTTATTCTTAAGTGTTTATATTTTTAAAAATAAAAATTATTTGAAAATGGAGTGTTTATTTTCCTCAAGAATGTGTTTAGGAATATTTTATGTGTTATGTTTATTGGGAATTTTTTATGAGTATGGTTACTTCTAATATAAAATTATATTGGGTTAGACTATTATAGATCTACAATAAATTGGTTAAATGGACCTTGTTAAACATATTGGTTTGTAATAATATATTTTTGGAATATACTCGGGTAGTTATTCCAAATGTAACTATGATGTATACTCCATGTTTTTTCATGATAGATAATATATGTTATATTTATATGAAAATTATTCGACATTTTACCTTTATGAATTAATATAACTAAGAATTTTCTATGAAACTTATGATTTCCAAAGGTACGCTAAAGAGAATAAGTTTTATGGGTTAAAGTTATGTTTTTTTGAAAAAAACATCATGAAACCATAATGAGTTTTATACTGTATTTGAGATATCTTATGAAATTTATTGATGATATAATTGGGTAAATAATGTGATTTATTAGTTTATAAAATTTATATTTTGTTCCCTAATATTATTCAAAGAAATTGAAATTTATATTTGTATTAATGTACTTATGAATTTATTCTTCTTTTGATCTCCCTTACTATGATTTTAGTAATCATCCCAAAATTTTAAAATAAATTACACATTATTTTTAGGTATATTATGTAAAATAATTAGTAAGATATAATACATTTTATGATATTTCATGAAAATAAAACATTGTTTTTTAAGGGGTTCTTCTGGTTGAAAAATGTGATATTGATCATAAGTGTCCACTAGTAATGTATGATTTTACTTTTTATGATTTTTACATAATAAAATAAAAATATAAAACTAAAATATATATTGGTAAAGTAAATCTATGTATAGTTTTTTAATAACTATAAATTGTAATTTTTATGGTCGGGTCCTTCTCACCGGTATCATTGCTGGGTTTTGATAACTTTAAAGGTCTTGATGCCTTCTTGATGGGTTTTCCTAATAGTTAGGTATATCATAATTGGTTTATAATCATAAGTTTTATCATAAGGTCAATGTCTTGAAAATCATTATTTATGCTTTTTGTTATGAAATTGTATAATGAGGAATGATATTTTGGGTGGAATATAATTTTTTAGGCAATTATGGGTTGTTACTTTTGAGATGATAAATGAAAAGTAGGAGATAACCTTTGAGGTTAAAATATTTCTCATGTTTTAAATATTTTATTGCTATTTTCAGGATTTAATAATATTTTATTGAATGTTATAAGTATTATATAGTTTTAAAAAAAGGAAAGCATGCAGACCATGTGAAAACCTATCAAATCTAGAAAAACCGTGGTGTTTGGCCCCATAAAAATATAAAGAAAATTGTGCATCATGTACCAATGTACCTTATGATATCCTGTCTAGTTTGTATTTTTTAATTTATGATTATCTATTTTATGAATGAAATATATGTTTATTTGGGATCATATGTGTTGAACAACATGGGGTTGAATATTTAATTTGTAATTAATATATTATTGTTATATTAGAATAACATCACTACAATTTTGGGCAGAATTACATGAATAAAGAAAAATATAAAATGAGATTTTATTTTAGGAATAGTGGGAAAATTAAATTTTTTCAGCTTTATGATGTATGAATGTGATTAATATATCTTAGTGATTACAAGATTCATGTATATAATTTTTTAGAGTAATTTATGTTATTTGCATATAAATATTTAAATTATATTGGTAAACCATGTGATCATATCCGTCTATATTTTGGTGGTCAATCCCAGTTTAGACTATTTTGATGAATTCTGATAACAATTAATTATCATTTTATTTATGTTAAAATTTGAGTATTACTATTTAATTGTATCTATTAATGCAATTTTTTGTAATGTAACTATTTATATTTTTGGTTAATTGTTATATCTCATCCATACCCATTTGGTTTGTTTTTCAATTCCTAGTGAAAGGGTGAATATAGTTCTATCATTTTATGAATTTAGTGTTCGATATAAGTTGATTCTAATTCCGTATGTATGATAAATTTAATTAAATACTAATCATTTTCAGAAAATAATGAGATTTTGTTGAAAACCAATTAAATGATGAAACTCTACATGTTGAGTATGTAAATTTACTTGTGATAATATATATTTAAGTAAAGTAAATCATCAAATCATTGAAAATAATATTGAAACTAAAAGAAAATCTATTATATTTTCCAATCACGAAACAAATGACCTTTTATCCCCATAAAAATTTAAGGTTTTGTGATTATTCACATTCTCATAATCATGTGAAATATCATTATCTATTTGTAATTAGGTTTTATATTCCCTCATAAATGTACATTTTTTCCTACAGGGAAACCATATTCTATATTATTTGAGATTCCCATCATACTTACCTTTCCTTATTTTAAAATATAATTTTTATTAATTTTTTCCCTAGTATGATATTTCAAAAAAATTTGGGGAATTTATAATGGTCCAATGTTTTCACTCTCGAATCTATCACTAAAATCACGAAAATTACATTTCTACCATTTTTTCTAATACTTGTGACCTATTTTTTTTCCAACCATACTTCACAGAATAATACAGAATTATCTCCTCACTTACATCTTTGAGGAACAAATCTATTTAATGTTTTATATAGTTTGTAAAAATTCCTAAATAAACAGTACCCTTGTTTTCAATTGCTCATTTCTGCCATAAAACCAAAATTTAATTATTTCACATTATGTTGTAATCATTATATATATAAAGTCCCTTTTATAAAATATTCATTTTTCCTAATTAATAATAACATGGGGAAATGGAATCCTAAAAAATGGTGATATCAAATGTGTTGTAAGGGAAAAAACTAAGCATATGAAATAAATTTTAATATTGTGAATAAGAATATCACAAGGGTGTGATTACATAATCAATGTGCATGAGTATAACATAAGAATATTAACATCCATAAATACCTAGATCAGTAAACATGGAAACATGTTATAAGGGTTAAACAAAAGAACAAAGTAATTAAAATAAATAATCATGTGTAATGCTCTAATGAAGAATCAAGGAAATATAGAAAACATAAATAAACCATTTTGGTATCACTGAATATCATTTCATAGAATACTTATAGAACACTTAAAGAACCCATTAAATTTTAATAACCATACTATTGAATTCCAATATATTTATATGGATAACATAATAGATACCCAATGCATTGAAGAACCATTTGGGTTCACCCATCACATAATCTATAATGGTATGAACATATAAAATTTTTGTGAACCCGTCCTATATAAAGTTCAGGAAAAAATTGAATGAAGAATATAGAGAGTTTATTCAATATAACTCATTGATATATATTTATTAATTTATGAAAATAATTATCACATGTATAGAGAAAGTATTCCTTAATAATATATTTGACACATAGTTAACTCAGGGAAAATAAATAGGTTCCTCAAGAATATCTTTTAATCATGGATAACCTATAGAAAAGAAACAACTTCCATTACAATCTATCTGAAAAAATATTAATATGTTATAATAAAAAAAGAGTACAGTTTCAGTAAACAAATATACATATTAGATAATAAGTAACTTAATGGTTTGTTACTATTTAATAATGTAAATACCATTAAAATATCATAAAAAACATTTTTTAGGAAAATTCCATATCTATTTTGAAAATAAATTTCAAAAAAATATATTTTTTAAAAAACACTTATTTTGAAATAACATTAAATGATAATAATCGAATTTATAAAAATTTATCAAAATCATTTTTTTGAGGAAAATATCCATCAATTTTTTGAAAAAAATTTCACAAATATTGGAATGCATTTTTAGAATAAATTATTTTATAAAAAAGAATTTTCACCTGAAAATATCGGTTTTTATAAAAATAATAATTTTAAATATTATGTACAAAAAAAGAGTAAAATATAGGTAAAAATGTATTCTCATGATATAAATATTTGATAATAATATCCATGACAATTATTTAGAGGTAAATAATAAGATTTCCACAATTTATTGTAACACCCCAAGATTTCATAGTACGTTATCTCATCAAAGTAATTCAATAACATGCACTACACGCAACACCAAGTTCAAGCGCACCATGACATACCAAACAAGACGTTCGAAAGAGTTTATGAATAATATTAACTGAATTTTGAACTTTATATAATAATTATAAGTTTAGAATCCATATTATGAGTTTATTAGACATAAAGTAAGAACAAATTAATTTTTTTAGATACAAGAAGTATTTTTTAAAAAAAATGCAATTTTACGGCCATTTAATGGTGAACCGTTTTTAAATACAATATTGGAAACATTTTTATATTCAATTTTACTAAATAAACTTCTTATTTAGAATCTAGACATAAGAATTTAGAATTCAATAAATATTTGGGTTTTTTCTGATAACTTTCATATTTGGGTGAATAGTGAAAATACTATATTTCAACTGAAAACAACTTTTTAATGAAAATAATTTATAGTGTTAAATTATGAATTTTAATGGTTTTAAAGTATAAATAGGTTATATTTTCACCTTTTAATCAAATTATTTTCATTGAAAGTAATTTCACTTTAAAATTGAACATAAATATGTGCCAATCTTTTGATATTTATTATTTCTTAAAAACACGCTTTTTGATTTTGACAACGTTAATTAATTTTAAATAAATAATTTCATCTTATATGTTTTTAATTTTGTAAAATAGACATCATTTTTGAGTTTATAATTTCAATATTAACATAGGGTGATATTTTGGTATTTTTCTGAAAATATTCAATTTTTGACGAATAGTGAAAAACACTACGTTACTGGTTAAAACATACATTTTATATAAATATTTATTTATTTTATTTATATTAATTTTATGTCCAAATAGATTCATAATACCTATATGAGATCAATGTAATTTATTTTGTCATTTTATAATGAGTTTATATATTTAAAAATTTTATTGATCTTTTTACCGTCTTTTACCAAACTTCTCGGAGGATTTAAAAATTTGCATAAAATATAATTTTACCAATTATGTGAGTGTATTTCAAAAATATGAGAGACACGGTTTACCACAGTAAGTAAAATGTGGTTCAATAACATGAAAATAATTTTGGTGTATGTTATCTTTTGACATATATTTACCACGGTTAAAATTAAATAGGTTAATTAAGGGTAAAAATGATATTATATTTACCCTAACACACGTCCTAATTAGATTAGATAACATTAATTCGAACAGAAAATACATATGAATAAAATATTATCCTTTAGGTCAAATAGGATTAGATTAGGACATTTATTATTATTTAATTTAATGAATAGTTAAAAGTGTAAAATTCATGTTTTCCAAACTACATTTTTTATAATATAGGGTAATACATAAGATGAATTTGACAATAAATATTAATTAAAAATCTAAGAATATTTTATATATAATGTTATTTTATTTATTATTTTTAGACATTAAATAATAAAATCTATTTATGACATAATGATGATGTAGTAATTACCTTATTAATAAATGATTAAAATAATTGATATTATAAATACCCAAATAAATTTAATATGAGACTTTTGATGAATTCTACTATTTTTATAGGTCAATATGAAATGTTAGGTTTGATTAAATCAATTTTTTTGAAGTAATCATGCTATTATAATTTTAACAAAAAACAAATACGAAATAGTGTCAAATTTGACAGAAAATATTTTTTTTAAAAAAAATACTATATTATTTGTTGATATAATATTCCCAAAAATCATAGGTTTATCCAAAGGGATAAAATAATTTTAGATATGTCTTTAATGATCTACTTGTGGTTCTCTTCTAATTTTAGAGTAAGATTATTAACCTTATAGTGTAAGAATACAAGAAAAAATGGTAAAAGTTAACTATTTATCTAGGAGTTAAATCTAAAAGATAAGGTTATAATGGTTACCTAAACTTGTCTAAAACCTATTGGTTGAGAGTATTTCGACTAATAATCACCTAATTATCGATTTATATTAATTTTGAGCCATTATATACAGAATATTATTGTATAATATATTAATATTTTAATCTTTTCATAATGTGCCCCACACCCCTTATAAAAAGTCACTTCCCCATCTCTCATGTACACAACTCCAAAGCCATTTGACGCGGCCAACACCTACCCAAATATCCTCTCACTGTCCTCCCTTTATTATATATTCCTTCTTTTAGTCATAAATCTAACTTAAGGATCCCTTTTTATCAATTCAAAATGAAGAACCCGAAGAAAAGGTAAATAATTCATCAACTCTTTCATGTTCTTTTCTTCTGGAACTTCTTCATTCATTGTTTTTTACATTATAAAATAATAACACAATTATATTCTATATAATTTGATGTTATTATAAATATTTTACAATAATATTCATTATTCTATTCATCTTATGAATTACAAAGTCAGCATACGTGCGTATGTACGGCTTACCACCTCCACGTCGTGGGATAGTTTTTTATTCAAACACTTCATCATTTGGATAGGTATAATAATGAGTATAAATGATGTAAATAATAAATATAACATTATAATTATTCTTTATATATGATATACCATCCAATTATATATTATTTTAATATCAAAAGAGTGATGTTGTCGCTTGTGCATACATACCGATTACCATCTCCACGACGCGATGAGATTCCTTTCCTCGTTCACCATTCAACGATGAATATAAAATACTTATTATCAATATGTATGTAATATATGAAATAATAATTCTACTAGAAATATATATTTATATATTTATTTACATTTATCTCATTCACTTATTTCCATTCAATACGATATGAAAACAGAAATAGCGTATATGCGTACGTATGACATGCCATCTCCATAAATGGTGTTTTCCATTTCATATATATATATATATATTATACAAATTTATATTCTAAATATATATTATATATAAATCTTTTTTTACATTTTTCAACTATTTAAATCATTATCTAAATCATACGATCAAGAATAAAAATTTAAAATAGGTACGATAAAGAAATCCATTATTACCCAAAATGTTTATTTTACATGGAAATCATTGTTAAATGGGTAGTATAAAGTCATAAATGAATCATGTATGATATAATATATATTGATATGGTTCTTGTATAAATTAATAACATACTATGGTCATTAGATAGGAGGTTAAACATACCATCGACCAAAGGAAATTGCAAGGTAAGGGTTAATTCCTCAATCTCATTATTATCCGAGATTGTCTATGTGTATGTATTTTCTGGGACATATTTCTTATCCATTCCTATGATTCATAAAAGAAATTTCAAAAATGATTATATTAAGTTACTATTTTACTAAATCATCCTTTAAAATTTTTATATATTATTTCTTCTAAATCATTATCATTATTGTGTATGTTTTAAAATTGTTTTTAAAGATTTATTTATATGGACATGAATGTTTTTAAAGTGATAATTCTTTTCAAAGGTTTCAAATATGTGTGGGACCCTTTGATTAAAAAATTTGTTGAAATGTATCCTTTTCAATATTTTGTGACTTTTAAATGTTTTCATGAAAAATGGATTATTTTTCTCAAAGAGTTTTACAAATTATTTTCATCTTTGTCAACATCCTTTGATAGATTTTTAAACTTTTTTGAAGTTGATTTATTATGATACAAATATTCCATATTTTATTGAATTTTTTGTCATACGTTTGACTATGGATGAGTTTTTATAAACCATTCATGGTTTATGGATAAAGTATTGACAATATTTATACTAGTTTTATTACTAATGTTTATGTTATGTTTAAACCTTTTCATATGAGAAATTCATTGGAATTAGTAAGTGATGGGTGGAGCCTGCTATAACTCCTCATTGCATCGGTAGGTCTCATGATAAATACTAGTGTCTTGTAACAATGCTTTGACAAAATATTATTTGTATCATTGGCACATGGCCATGACTATTTTGTTATAATGTCTGGCATTATGCATTCCATCATTATCAAAGTGGATATTGATGTTGCATCTGATTATTCGACTATTGGAATATCCATGTGAATATGTAAATGGAATTATAAGATTTTAGCTTTTCCATATTATTTTGTTATTTAAGTTTAAAATGCGTTTGTTTTAGTGTTATACATTTCCTTAAATGTTTATTCTTATTTATGAATTTTTTCGTTATATTTTTTCCCTTA
This sequence comes from Viscum album, assembly GCA_963277665.1. Classification (NCBI taxonomy): domain Eukaryota; kingdom Viridiplantae; phylum Streptophyta; class Magnoliopsida; order Santalales; family Viscaceae; genus Viscum; species Viscum album. The sequence goes on along the minus strand of OY728147.1, from coordinate 1,023,149,220 downwards.
CTAAGCACCTGAGCTCACCCCTTTCTATGTTTTATTTTCCCCATGATTCAAGGAAGTTTTTTTCGTTTTAGATGCAGGGTTAGGATAAGGGAATAATGGAATTCTCAAAGGATTTTTTCAGTGTTTTATGTTAGAAAGTGTAATGTAATGTTCATTGTGTAATCTATTTTCCAAGACTGCTAAATTGATCAGTCTTTCAGGACTTGATTCCTTGTAATCATGATAATTTATTAAAATAATGCACTGACTCTGGTAATCTATGTTCGGGGCCTTATATGTGTTATTATATGATGTTTATAAATAACCTTGGAAACTATATATAGATAAACTCTTATTAGAGAACATTACCCTAAGATCGATTTAAGGATTAGTAAAGATGAACATAATAGAATTTTGGGAATGTAGATATTTTGTGAGTTCCCCTAGAAAATGCATCCCGCTTTGGATACGTGAAGGTAGAAATGGCTCTTACACAGATGTATCTAGGGGTAAAACCCAAAAACACCACTTTGAGATAGACTCGAATGGGAAATGGTGCATGACAATGGGCCTTACTACACTCGTGGTTATAACACTCCCGGGGGATATGATTAAGATAATTCACATTTTCATTACAAGATGTTATGAAGGATTTAGGAGTAAATACTTCCAAAAAGACAACATTTTCATCCTTATGGATAATATCCATAAACTGTTCAATTTTTTATTTATTTTAAAACTTTGTAATTTTTCATTAAGATCCATAAATAGTCCTAGTGTATTCCATTGTTTACAAATAGCACCCAGTAAAAAGAATGGGAACTCTTGCAATACGTATGATCCAATGAGTAAGAAGGATCATATCATTAATGGTATTAAGCTGTAATTTAGAAGGAAAATAGTCTCCCACGTATTCTCAACATATGAAGAAATACTATCATGTATTAATAAGATAAGTAAAGAATTATATGAGTACTATGGATTTGAAGGTAAGAAAGAGAAGAAAATGAGGTTAGACAGAAATATGGATAATGGGAAGAGGGGAAAGAAGGATTTTCCCTTATGTGATAACTTTGGAAAGAATCACCTTGGTAAACTCTTCAAGGGTTTGAGAGTTTGTGACAAGTGTGGAGAATGAGGATACCAAGTATGTGTTTTCAAGGATTAGAAATATGCTTCAAATGTACAATTTCTTCATCTGTAAGGAGTTGGGACGCCACAAGAATGAATGTACAAGTCATCAGAGTATACCAAAAATGATGATATTGGATAATAATCATGTTATGATTATAATACTGATTAAGAGGAATGACTTTTGTTCTAATGTTGTTATTATAGAATTATTTATTTTGAGTGTTGTATCAACAATATACTAGTTATATGAATTATAGAGATAAATAAGGATTGTACTACAGTACCATTTTATTGAGGATTTGATATTATATTGTTATAATAAAACTGACATAATAGTAAGCTACACTTTTTGGAAAATACATGGTTGTAGGAAAGGTAATCCTTCAAATGGTCCTGATAATCAGGTAGTGATTTTTGAATAAGATATGGTTGATTTAGATAAAATAAATGGGATATTATTGACTTCCTTGGAACGGATTAATAGTTTTTTTTATTTCATCATTGTTGGAATATTTAAAATTTTTGGATATATGGAATATATCTAGTATTATATAAGGATAAGGGAGCATGAATGTAATCAATAAGGTCTTTTGGGTAATTCAAGGTGTTACCATGTTTTAAAATAATAAATGATAAAGTTTTTTACATGTTATTACGTGGAAAAAGGATCTTCATTTTGTTTAACATCCAATAAATTTTGGACTGTGAGTTTGGATAGAAGTATTTTGGATAATTCTATGGGTTGGATTGTATTATGTTTGAAATTTGATACTATTATTATGGTTATTTTTGGATAGTTATAAACAAGACTACACACAAACCGTGTGACAATCTATCGCGTTGGACAAAGCTGCGAGAATCGAATCCACAACCATAGTGCGATTGGGATTTATCGCTTACCACTATACTACACGATGTCTCTTTATTGTATAATCTAGTTTTCATTAAAGGGTATGATAGGAGAATTATAAATTTGTTAATTTTGGAACCCTATAATATTTTGATAAATATAATATTTTTTTTGAAATCTTTTGGAGTGAAAAATGAGTTTGTGGTAGGAATTAGTTGAAGGATGAAACTCTACATTTCAACTATATATAAATATATGTAATTTTTTTCTTATTATTCTATGGGTAAATGAATTATTAAAAATTATGGATGTTATCTTGAAACCAAAAATGTGTAATCCGAATACCCTGTGTTTTGTCGATCCGATAGTATGTTAAATCCTCATAGACTGATGGATTTGAGACCCTAAATTTTACACTTGTTTGTGATTTATGACACCAATCATTCACTATAAAAATTAATGCTTTTCCACCCTCCCGATCGAGATCATTATTTGGTGGTGACCCTTTCATTTCCCTTTTCCTCTTATTATGAATAAATTTTATTAACCCAATTTCAGATGTTGGTTTTTCCACAAAGGTATTTTCAATTTTGAACCTTTTATTTTTTAAGACCAATTTCAAATTTCAAGAACGCAATTTAGTGAATGAGGGAAGACTGTAACACCCCATGATTTCATAGTTCGTTATTTCTTCAAAGTAATTCAATAACTAGTACTACACGAAACATCGAGTTCAAGCGCAACATGACTTACCAAACTAGCTGTTCAGAAGGGGTTATGAATACTATTAACGGAATTTTGAACTTTTCATAATCCTTATAATTTTAAAATCCATATTATTTGTTTCGTATACATATTGTAAGAAAAAATTCATTTTTTCAGATAAAAGAAGTATTTTTCAAAAAAAATGCAATGTTACCACCTTTTAATGGAGACCGATTTTTAAATCAATTATTTGAAACTTGTATATAGTCAATTTTTAAAAATAGACGTATTCTTTATAATTTAGAAATAATAATTTAGTTTTTATAAATTTAATGTGTTTTTATGAAAACTTGCATATTTGGGTGAATGGTGAAAATACTATATTTTAACTAAAAACAAAATTTTTAAACCATATAATTTATAATGTTAAATTATATGTTTTAATGGTTTGGAAGTATAAATAGAATATATTTTTACAATTTAATCCAATTCTAGTCATTGCAAGTAATTTCACATTAAAATTGATCACAAACAAATATCTATCTTTTGATTGTTATAACTTTTTAAAAACACGGTTTTTGGTTTGGAAACAAAAATTAATTTAAAATTAATAAATTCAACTTCTATGTTTTTAATTTTATAAAATAGACGTCATTTTTGAATTCATAATATCAAAATTAGCTTAGGGTAAAATTTTTCTATTTTTTTGAGAACATTTAATTTTAAACGAACAGTGAAAAACACTACGTTATTGGTTAAAATAGACTTTTAAAATAAATAATAATTTATTTTATCTAAATTTATTTTTGGTCCAAATATATATATAGTACCTATATAAGTTCAATTTTATTAATTGGAGTTATTTTTTTTTAATAATTTTAGATATATAAAAATCTTATTGAACTTTTTACCTTATTTTACCAACCTTCTAGGTGCATTTAAAAATTTGCATAAAAATTAATTGCACCTATTCTGTGAGTGAAAATTAAAAAAATCCAAGATACACAGTTAACCTCAGAAAGTAAAATGTGGTTCCATAAGAAGAAAATAATTTTTTCTGAATAGTAACTTTTGACTTTTATTTACCATAGTTAAAAGATAATAGGGTAATTAAGGGTAAAAATGATATTATAATTACACAAATACAGGTGATAATTCTATTGGATAATATTAATTAGACCTAAAACAACATTAGGAATAAAATATGATCTTCTAGTTCCACTAGGATTTGATTAGGACATTTATTATTATTTATTTTGAAGAAGAGTTAAAAGTGTTAAATTCATGTTTTCGTAACTAAAACATTTTTAATATTGTGTTATACATCAAATAAATTCATCAATAAAAATTCATTAGAAATATAAAAATATTTCCTAAAAAATGGTATTTTATTTAGAATTTTTATAAATAAAATAATTAATATTATTTATGAAATAATCATCATGTTATAACTGACTTATTAATTAAGGGAAAAAATAAATGATACTATAAATACCCAAATAAATGTAATATAAGACTTTTGATGAATTTATAAAATTTTATTGTTTAATATGAACTGTTAGGTTTGATTCAATTAATTTTTTTTGGTGTAATTATGGTGTTATGATTAATAAAACAGATACCAAATAGTGTCAAAATTGACATAAAAATGTTTTTAAAACAAATACTATATTATTGTTTGATACAATATTCCTAAAAATCTACGGTTCAAAAAAATTTCTTAAATAATAATATATATGTCATTAATTAACTACTATAGATTCTCGTGGAAGTTAATCATATGTTTATTAACCATATAGTGTAAGAATACTAGAAGACATGGGAAAGGATAAACTATTTATCTAAGAGTTAAATCTAAAAGATAAGGTTAAAATTGTAACCTAAACTTGTTTAAAACATATTGTTTTAGAGTATTTATACCCATAACTACCATATTATAGAATTATATTTATTGGGATCCATTATAAACCAAACATGTCTTTAAAATATATTAATACTTTAATCTTTTCCTAAAGTACCCCTCACCCCTCTTATAAAAGGGAACTTCCCCATATCTCAAATACTAACCTCTAAAGACATTTGGCTCGGTGATCCCCTGCACACATAACCTATGAACTATCTTACCTTCAACCTGTAGTCCATACTTTTGTCATAAATCCAACTTATGTATCCCTTTGATCAAGTTAAAAGGAAGAACTGGAAGAAGAGGTGAATATTTCATAACCACATTCAAGTTCTTTTCTTCATCCACATCTTCATTCCATGTTTTTTCCATTATAAAATAATAAATCCAGTATTATATATATATATTTTTATGTTATTGTAAAAATGTTACAACTATATTCAATATTATATCCATCATATAAATGGCAATTCCACCATACTTTCTTGCGTACAGCTTACCATCTCCACGTATGGGTGTAGTTTGTTATTCAAAAACATCATCATTTGTATGGGTATAATAATGAGTATAAATTAAATAAATAATAAATATAACATGATAATTATTATTTATATATGATATACCAACCAATTATATACGATTTTAATATCAAATGAATGATATTGTCGATCATGCGTACGTACAGATTACCGTCTCCACGACGTGATGAGATTCATTTCCATATTCACCATTCAACAATGACTATAAAATATATATTATTAATAAGTATGTAATATAAGAAATAATAATTCAACAGGAAATATATATGTATATATATATTTAAATTTATCACATTCACTTACTTCCATTCAATACGAAATGAAAACAGAAATAGCGTTTATGCATACGTACGGCCTGCTGTCTCCATAAACGGTATTTTTCATTTCATATATATTTCTAATATACATATTTATATTGTAAATAAATTTTATATATAAATTATGTTTTAATTTTTTTAAGTATTTAAATCATGATCTAAATGATTCGATCAAGAGTAACAAGTTAAAACACATAAGATAAAGAAATACATTATTACCCAAAACGTTAATTTAACAAAGAAATCATTATTAAATGGGTTGTATGAAGTCATAAATGAATCATGTATGATATAATAAATATGAATATGGTTATTGTATAATTTAATAACATACTATGGTCATTATATAGGATGTTAAACATACCATCAACCAAAGGAAAGTGTAGGGTAAGGGTTAATTTCTAAATATCATTTTTATCGGAGATTCTCTCTATGTAAGTATTTTCTAGGACGTATTTACTATCCATTCCCATGATTCATAAAAGGAATTTAAAAATGATTATTTTAAGTAACTCTTTTACTAAAATATCATTTAAAATGTTATAAATATTTATTCTTCTAAATCGTTTTCATTATTGTCCATGTTTTCTAAATGGTTTTTAACGATTTATTTATATAGACATGTTTTTTTAAATGGTAATTCCATTAAAAAAAATTAAAATTCGTATGGAACACTTTGATTCAAAAATTTCTTTAAATGTATCCTTTTCAATATTGTGTGACTTCTAAATGTTTTCATGAAAAAGGTATTATTTCTCTCAAAGAGTTTCACAAATCATTTTCATCATTGTCAACATCCTCGGATGGATTTTTAAACATGTTGGAAGTTGATTTATTATGATACAAATCTTTCATATTGTATTGAAGGTTTTGTGAGACTTTTGAAAATGGATGTGTTATTTTTATACCATTCATGGTTTATGGATAATGTATTGACATTTCGTATGCTAGTTTTAATATAAATATTTATGTTATGTTTAAACCTTTTCATATGAGGAATGAATTGGATGTATTAAGTGGTGGGTGGATACCACTATAGCTTCTCGATGCATTGGTAGGTCTCATGAGACAAACTAGTGTCTTTTCACATTTCCATGACAAAATATTATTTGTAGTCTTAGTACAAAGCCTTGACTATGTGGTTATGAAGTCTAGCATTATGCATTCCATCATAATGAATGTGGCTATTGATATTCCATGTGATTATTAGACTAGTACAATATCCATGTGAATAAGTAAATGGAATTAAATGATTTTATCTTTTCTATATTATTCTGATGTTTATGTTTAAAAAGATTATTTAGTCTTATACATTGCCTTAAATTTTTATGCTTATTTATAATTTTTTTTCTATATTGTCATCCTTACTATGAACCTGAGCTCACCCTTTTCTATGTTTTATTTTTCCCAGGATTCCTAGAAGTGTTTTATGTTTGAGATGCAGGGTTAAGATAAGGTAATAATGGCATTCTCAAAGGATTTTTTTTCTATATTTTATAATGTGTAAGGTAACCTTCATGTAGGTAATTTATTTTCCAAGACTGCTAAACTGATCAGTCTTTTGGGACTTGATTCCTGATAATCATGACAAATGTAATAAAATAATGCACCGACTCTAGGAACCAATAGTCGGGGAATTACAGTGATACTTAATCACTATCAATCCTAATAATCAAGTATATTTTATTTTCAAACTCTTACCAATTTGGTAACTCTGTATCATAATCACCATGAAATGATTAAACTAAATTAATCATATAATTCCATGATGATTTATATGTTCATTATATACAATTTTAAAGGGTATGTATATGAATCTCATAAAATAATATAGGTGCATAACACGACATAAGTCTCAAATAAGGAAAAATATTGAAAATATCAATTATCTCTTCGGTAGCATCTAAATAATCATAATGATGAAAGGGAAACCCTAAATGTACATGTAAATACATATAAAATCATGTATAAGAATCTGTAAATAAAATATTTGGATGTATATATACCAGATATTGAAAATAACTTGTGAATCTGGTATATATCTCATATAAATAAATATAACACCCCAAGATTCCACAGTACACTTCACTTTGAATAATACAGTAGCGTGTGTTGTAGGCAACTTCATGTTCTAACACACACCACAACCAATCAAACTAGCCGTTATGAATTGTAATACCCGCTTTTTGCAATTATATAAGTTTTATCTTTCATAATTGACTTCATTTTTGGATTCGGAATATTCAAATTAGCTTAGGGTGAATATTTGGCACTTTTCTTATAACATTCAAATTTTGTTGAATAGAGAAAATTACTTAATTTTAATTAAAAACAACTTTTTTAATCGAAATAATTAATAGTGGTATGTTATGAATTTGATTGGTTTTAAATATTATTTAGAATATATTATTACAATTTAATCCAATGTTAGTCATTGGACATAATTTCAAATTTAAACTGGACCTAAACAAGTGTCAATCTTTTGATGGTTATTGTTTCTTAAAAACATGCTTTTTGGTTTCACAGTGAGAATTAATTTTAATTTAATAAATGCAACTTCTATGTTTTGAATTTCGTAAAATATATTTCATTATAGAATTTGGAACATCAAAATTATCTTAGGGTAAATTTTTTGTATTTTTCTGAAAACATTTAATTTTTGATGAATAGTGAAAAACACTGAGTTATAGTTTAATAACGAATTTTTATTTTAAATAATTATTTATTTTATTTAAATTATTTAATGTCTAAAAAGATACATAATACATCTATAAGTTCACTGTAATTCATTGGAGTCAGTTTATAATAATTTTAGATATATAAGAATTTTATTTTACTTTTCACCGTCTTTTACCCACCTCCTAGGAGCTTTTGCAAATTCCCATAAAACATAAGTTTACCGCTTTTTTGAGCTGAATTTAGAAAATCTGAGAGACACAGTTAATATTAATGAGTAAAATTTGGTTCAATGAGATGAAAATAATTTTTGGTGAATAGTAACTTTTTTCTTTTATTTACCACGGTTAAAAGTAAATAGGGTAATTAAGGGTAAAATTTTATTAATATTACCCTCACACAAGTCCTAATTCTATTAGAAAAGTTTAAATTGACCTAAAACAACCTTAGGAATAAAAAATTACCATTCAGATCCACTTGGATTAGATTAAGACATTTATTATTATTTAATTCAAAGAAGAGTTAAAAGATTTAAAATCAAAGATTAATAAGTAAAACATTTTTAATATGGGGTTTTACATAAGATAAATTAGAATATAAATATTAATTAGAAAGATAAAAATATTTCCCACATCATGGTATTCTATTTATAATTTTTAGACATTAAATATATAAATCTATTTATGACACAATGATGATGTCGTAATTACCTTATTCATGAAAGAATTAAATAAATGGTACTATAAATATTAATATAATTATAATTTCAAATACTTTATGACATCCAAGAATTTTCTAGGTGAATATGACATGTTATGATTGATTCAATGTATTTTTTTTATGTAATCAGGTTGATATTATTTAAAAACAAACAAATACCAAACAGTGTCGAAATTGACATAAAATAGTTTTTAAAAAAAATATTATATTATTAATTGATATAATGGTTCTTAAATATAAGGGTCAGAAAAAAGTCTTATATAATAATATATATGACATTAATGAACCAATTGGGGTTATATTGGCAGTATATAGTATGTTTATTAACCATATAATGTAAGAATACAAGAAGACACAGTAAACGTTAAATTATTTAACAAAGAGTTAAATCTAAATGATAAGGTTAAATGGTATCCTAAACTTGTCTAAAACCTATTGGATGAGTTCTTTTAGACATATCCCCACATAATACTTTATATAATCAACTTTGGAGCCATTATAACTTGAATATGAATTTATTATAAAATAATATTTTATTTTTTTTCTAAGGTGCCCCTCACCTCACTTATAAAAGGGCACTCCCCCTTCTCTCTAATTCACATCTTCTAATCCATTCGGCTCGGCCACCGCCTTCCGAAATACACTCTAAAATATTAACCCTTTATCCTAGAGGTCTCAGATTGATCATAAATCCAACATATGGTGCACTTTTGATCAAATCAAAAGAAAGAACCTGAAAAAGAGATAGTGATTTCACCACACTCTTTCAAGTTCATTTCGTCTTCCACTTAATTTTTCATTATTTTTTCCATTATAAAATAATAACTCCATTATATTATATATAATGTGATGTTGTTATAATTATGGTACAACCAAATTCATTATTTTATCCACCCTTTGAATTAAATGTAACAATACATTCGTACATACGGCGTACCGTCTCCACGTCGTTGTGTAATTGTTATTCAATTCATTATTATTTGGATGGGTATAATAATGATGTGTATTTGATGTAAATAATAAATATAACATGATAAGGATTATGTATATCTTATATAACATCCAATTATATATTATATTAATATCAAAAAATGATATTTTTGCTCGTGCGTACATACAGATTGCCTTCTCCACGACGCGATGAGATTCATTTCCAAGTTCAACATTCATCGACGATTATAGAAATATATATTTCTAATAAGTATGTAATATATCAAATAATAATTCTCCTGGAGATATATATAATTATATATATACTTATTTATTTACATGCATATATCTTATTCAGTTACATCCATACAATAGTAGGTAAAAACAAAAATAGTGTTAATGCGAACGTACAGACTACCGTCTCCAAAAGAGGTGTTTTCCATTTCATATATACGCCTATTATAAATTTTTATATTCTAAATATATATGATAAATAAATCATGTTTTATATTCTGAAAGTATTTAAATCATGATATATGTGATACAATCCAGAGTAAAAAGTTAAAACACGTATGATAAAGACATCGATTATTATCTGAAATATTAATATAACATGGAAATTATTATTAAATGGGTATTATAAAGTCCTAAATGAATAATTTATGATATCATAAATATTAATATGGTTCTGGTATAATTTAATAACATACTATAGTCTTCATACAGGAGGCTAAACGTACCCTCGACTAAAGGAAAGTGCAAGGTAAGGGGTTTTCATCTCCCTCCTTATTCTCGTGAGATTTGTACCATATTGCCACAATTACCTTTTGTGTGGTGTGTGTACTTCCCATAACTATACTATTTGTATAATAAAATTTAATTTATGTTTATTTTAATATTCATTTTATGATACCTCTTTCATGTGGTGTACACTTCGTACGTTACCAAATTGGTAAAGGTTTATTACACAATCTATTCATTATCCGAGTTTGTTTATACGTAATTATCTACTGGGACCTCTTTATCATGCACATACATGTTTCCTTAAAATGTTTTTCAAAACATTATTACTACTTTACAGAATATGGGTTAAATTCATTTATACCCTTCTATGACTTTTTATAATATATTTATAACGGAATAAATCTGTAGTTTTCCAAATAAGGTCCTTTTTAAATTTTTCGACAGAATTAAGGTAAAAATGTCTTTTTTTTAACTTATACGTCAGCTGCAGCAATTTTTTGCCATTACAAAATATTTGAAGCTTCCCTTAAAAGATTATAAGAATATTTTCAAAGTAAATGTTTTCTTTGATAAATATGTGACTTTTAAGTTATTTAAAAAAAGATATATTTCTCTCAAATAGTTTTGATTTCATCTATGTCAACATCCATTGATAAATTTTACATTTGATTGTAGTTGATTTATTATGATAAAAATCATCTATATTGTATATGTGGTTTTTTGATATGTTATACTATGGATTAGTTATATTTTTCTATTAATGGTTTATGATTAATGTTTTCGCATTTCGTATTCTAGTTTTAATACGAATTTTTTTGTTATATTTCATCCACTTCTTAAGATGAATTTGATAGACTAGTATGTTCCGATTTGGGGACTGGTAAAAGTAATCCATTCGAGATGGGATCCGGTTACAGAAGACCCTCCGGGTTGGTGTATGGTTATTATAGGCACTCTGGGTTGGTGTCTAGTTATTATAGGGACTCCGGGTTGGTGTGCGGTTATTAGAGGCACTCCGGGTTGGTGTCCAATTATTAAAGGCACTCCAGGTTCGTGTCCGGTTATGAAAGGCACTCCAGGTTGGTGTCCGGTTATAGAGGATCTCCAGGTTGGGTTCTAGATACAGTAATCCTTTAGGTCTTGGCACGACGCCTCGACATAGAAATTAAAGTTTGGCATTATGCATTCCATCATTATGAGATTTGTTAGTGATATTGCATGTGATTATTCGACTAGTAGAATATCCATGTGAATAAGTAAATGGAATTACTTCATTTTATTTTTTCCATATTATGCTGAAGTTCATGTTTAAAAGGCTTGTGATTTAGTTATACATTTTCTTAAATGTTTATGATTATTTATGATGTTTTCTTCTATATTGTAATCCTTACCGATCATCTGAGCTCAACCCTTTCTATGTTTTATTTTTCCCAGGATTCCAAGAAATGTATTGTGATTGATATGAAGGGTTAAGCCAAGGGAATAATGGCATTCATGAACTATTGTTAATTTTGTTTACTATGTTATGAAGTGTAATGTAACATTCATGTATTTAATCTATTTTCCAAGACTGTTAAACTGATCGGTCCTTCGGGACATGATTCCTTGTAATCATGCCAATATAATAAAATAATGCACCGACTCTGGGTAACTGGGGTTGGGGCATTACTATTGGTATCAGAGGATTTTTAGCAATAACCTTGGAAACTAGATTTAGATAAATTATGATTAGAGCACATTCCCCTAAGATAGACATTGAGAATTAGTATAGAAGAACATCCTAGAATTTTTGTAATGTAGAGATTTTGTGAGTTTTTGAAGAAAATACATCCCTGTTTGGATACGAGCAGGTAGAGGCGGCTCTGGCACAGATGAGCCTAGGGGTAAAACCCGAAAACACCACTTTGATCTAGAAACGAAAGGGAACTGGTACAAGACAATGGGCCTTGCTTCACTCTTGGTTATGACACTCTTGGGGGATATGATTAGGATAATTATCTTTTTCTTTATAAACCATTATGAAGAAATTATGAGGATATACTTACTCAAAGAAAACATTTTTATGATTATAGATTATATCCATAAACTGTTTAATTTATGTTAACTATTTTACAATTTTGGGATTAGTTATTTCTATTCATAAACTAATCTACTGTATTCCATTGTTTAGAAATGGCACCCAGAAGAAGGAATGAGAACTCCAGAAATACAAATGATCTACAGAGTAAGAAGGATCATATCTTTCATGGTCCTAATCTATAATTTAGAAGGGAAATAGTCTCCCACGTATTATCATCATATGAAGAAATAGTATCATGTGTTGATTGGATAAGTAAAGAATTGTTGTAGTTTTATGGATTTGAAGATAAGTCAGAGAAGGAAAGGATGGTATAGAGAAGGACAGATAAAGGGAAGAAGGTAAAGAATGATTTCTCTATATGTGATAACTGTGGAAAGAATCACCTTGAAAAATGATTGAAGGGAATGGGAGTAGTTTATAAGTGTGGAGGAAAAGGACACCAAGTATGTGACTATAAGTGTAAGAATAAGGTTTCAATTGTATAATGCTTCATCTACAAGGAGTTTGGACACTACACGAACCAATGTCCCAGTCCTCAGACAATGCCATGAATGATGCTATTGGATAATAACCAAGTTATGATACTACCATAGATGAAGAGGAATTACTAGTGATCTTATGTTGTTTTGGAATTATTTCATTGAAGTGTAGAATCAATGATGTAACGGAAATAAATAAGGATTTTACTGCAGTCCTCTTTCATTGATGATTTGAGATTTTATGGTACTAAGAATAGTGACTCTACAGCGAGTCATACTTTTTGGAAATTACATGGTTGACGGAAAGATAAACCTAAATATGGTCATAATATTGAGGTACTGATTTTGGAATAAGATATGGTTGATTTGGTTAAATAATATTGGATATTCTTGAATTCCTTGAAAATGATTAATGATTTTTCATCATTTGAGTTTATAACATTTTTTATAGAATGAGTATATCCAATATACTATAAAGAATAAGGGAGCATGAATGTAATCAATAAGGTATTATGATAATTCAGGATGTTACCATGTTTTAAATTAATACATGGTGAAGGTGTTCACATGTTATTACATGGAAAAATGATCTTCATTATGTTTAACTTATTTATAAATTTTGGACTATGAGATTGGATAGTAGTATTTTGGATAAGTCTAAAAGTTGTAATGGATTAAGTTTGAAATGTTTTTTTTGGATTTTTATAAAAGGACAACACACCGACCGTGTGACAACCCATCGAGTCGGAAAATTTTGTGGGAATCGAACCAATAACCATAGTGCGATTGGGATTTATTTCCTACCACTAGACTTCATGAAGTCCCTAGATTATATAATGTATGATATGTGAATTATACATTCATTATATTTGGAACCCTATACGATTAGGATAAATAGAGTATTTTTGAGTTGTATTATGTTTTGTAGTGAAAGATGATTTTGTGGTAGAAATTTATTAATCGACAATACTCTAATTATAAAGTAAGTATATATCCTTATGATCTTAGATAATCTCATTAATAAATTCCTCAACATTAAGAAAATTAACTTAGAACAAAAATGTTTTCCTAGTTGGTATCTTAGATCATCACAAATATATAACTTTATGATCGTTGGCCTTTTCATAGCCATGTTCTATACCACTCTCCATCAGATATTGATGGTTAAATTTCTCTTCCATATCCATATTTTCCTACATAGAACCCCAGTATGTGTTATTTTCAGTAACCTTCATACTTACCACTCTTTATTTTAAATAGGGGCCTCATTAATTCATTTTTCGATGTGGTATTTCAACTAAGATATTTTGAAACGTCAAACCCAAGTTTCCAACACTGAGCATAAATTACGAGGACACAATTTACTAAAGGAGGGGATAATGTAACACCCCAAGCTTCAACGATACACTTCTCTTTGAATAATACAGTAGAGTGTGTTGTACGCAACTTCGAGTTTTAACACACACCAGTACTAATCAAACCAGCTGTTATGAATTTTAATCCCTACTTGTTGAAATTTTATACATTTTATCTTTCAAAATTGACTTCATTTTTGGATTTGGAATATCAAAATTATCTTATGGTGAATTTTTCATACTTTTTTGATAACATTTATATTTTGATGAATAGTGAACATTACTTAATTTTAATTAAAAAAAACTTTTTTAATCGAAAGAATTAATAGTGATACATTATTAATTTTAGTGGTTTTAAATTATATTTAGAATACATTTTCACAATTTATTCCAATTTTGGTCATTGGAAATAATTTCACATTTAAACCAGACATAAACAGGTATCTATCTTTTGATAGTTATTGTTTCTTAAAAACAGATTTTATTGACAGCGAGAATTAATTTTAAATTAATAAATGCAACTTCTATGTTTTGAATTTGGTAAAATGTACTTCATTATTGAATTTGGAATATCAAAATTAGCATAGTCTAATTTTTTTTTTATTTTTCTGAAAACATTTAATTTTTGATGAATATTGAAAGACACTGAGTTATAGATTAAAACAAAATTTTTATTTAAATAATTATTTATTTTATTTAACTTATTTAATGACAAAATAGATACATAATACATATATAAGTTCAATTTAATTCATTGGAGTCGGTTTATAATAATTTTAGATATATAAATTTTTTTTGAACTTTTCACCGCCTTTTACCCACCTCCTAGGAGCTTTTGCAAATTCACATAAAACATAATTTTACCACATCTGTGAGCTGAATTTCGATAATCCAAGAGAAAAGGTTAGAATTAATGAGAAAAATTTGGTTCAATGAGATGAAAATAATTTTTGGTGAATAGTATCTTTTTTACTTTTATTTACCATAGTGAAAAGTAAATAGTGTAATTAAGGGTAAAAATGATAATAATATTACACTCACAGATGTCCTAATTATATTGTACAAGTTTATCTCAACCAAAAACAACCCCAAGAATAAAATATTATCATTTAGGTTCACTTGGATAAGATTATGACATTTGTTATTATTTAATTCAAAGAAGAGGTAAAAGAGTTAAAATCAATGTTTAATAACTAAAAAATTTTTAATATGGGGTTTCGCATAAGATAAATTCTATTATAAATATTCATTAGACATCTAAAAAAATTTCCTACATCATGGTATTTTATTTATAATTTTTAGACATTACATAAATAAATCTATTTATGTCACAATGATGATGCAGTAATTACCTTATTCATGAAATAATCAAATTAATGGAATTATAAATATTAAAATAAATATCATTTCAATGTTTTTATGACATCCACAAATATTATACGTGAATATGACATGTTATGATTGATTCAATGTATTTTTTTGAAGTAATCATGTTTTTAATATTTTAACAAAAAAACAAATACCAAATAGTGTCAAAATTGACATAATATAGTTTTTAAAATAAATATTATATTATTAATTGATATAATGGTGCTAAAAATATAAGGCTTTCCCAAAAGTCTTATATAATAATATATATGACATTAATGAACCAATTGGGGTTATATTGGTAGTATATAGTTAGTTTATTAACCATATAATATAAGAATACAAGGAGACACAGTAAAAGAAAAACTATTTAACTAAGAGTTAAATCTAAATGATATGGTTAAAATGGTAACCTAAACTTGTCTAAAACCTATTGGTTGAGTTTTTCTCGACCTATACCCACCTTATACTTTACATAATCCACTTTGGATCCATTATAAACTGAATATAAAATTATTATAAAATAATATCTTATGTTTTTCCTAAGGTGCCTCTCACCCCTCTTATAAAAGTGCACTCCCACTTCTCTTTAATTCACACCTTCTAATCCATTTGGAACGGCCAAAACCTGACCAAATACACTCTAATATATCTTAACTTCATCCTAGAGGCCTTATATTGATTGTAAATCCAACCTATGGATCCCTTTTGATCAAATAAAATGGAAGAACCCAAAGAAGAGGTAATGATTTCACCACACCTTTTCATGTTCCTTTATTCTTCCACTTCCTTTTTCGCTGTTCTTTCCATTATAAAATAATAACTCCAGTATATTCTATATACTGTGATGTTTTTATAATTATGGTAGAACCAAATTCATTATTCTATCCACTCTTTAAATGACATGTCACCATACGTGCGTACGTACGGCTTACCGTATCCACGTCGTGGTGTAATTGTTATTCAATACATTATTATTTGGATGGGTATAATAATGATATGTATTTGATGTAAATAATAAATATAACACGATAAGTATTATTTATATATTCTATACCATCCAACTATATATTATAATAGTAGAAAAATAATGATATTTTTGCTAGTGTGTACCTACGGATTACCGTCTCCATGACGCGATGAGATTCATTTCCAAGTTCACCCTTACTCGACGATTATAGAAATATATATTACTAATAAGTATGTAATATATGAAATAATAATGCTACTGGATAGTTATATATATATGTATATATATATAAGTATTTATGTACCTACATATATCTTATTCACTTACCTCCGTTCAATACTATGTAAAAACGGAAACAACGTTTATGCATACGTACGGACTACCATCTCCCTAAGCGGTGTTATCCATTTCATATTTGTATATTATTTATTTTTATATTCTAAATATATATGAAAAATAAATCATGATTTATATTCTTGTAGTATTTGAATCATGATCTATGTGATATAATCAAGAGTAACAAGTTAAAATAGGTACGATAAAGAAAGCAACTATTACCCAAAATATTAATATAACATAGAAATTATTATTAAATGGGTAGTATAAAGTCATAAATGAATAATGTATGATATCATAAATGTTAATATGTTTATGGTATAATTTTATAGCATATTAGAGTCTTAATACCGGAGGCTAAACGTACCCTCCACTAAAGGAAAGTGCAAGGTAAGGGGTTTTCATCTCACTCCTTATTCCCATGAGATTCGTACGATATTGCCACAATTACCTTTTCTGTGGTGTATGTACTTCCCATAACTGTACTCTTTGAGTAATACACATTAATTTATGCATATTTAAATTTTCATTGTATGATTCCTCTTTCATGGGGTGTATGTTTCGTAAGTTACCAAATTGGTAAAGGTTTATTTCACAATCTCTTCATTATCCGAGGTTGTTTATACGTAATTATCTACTGGGACCTCTTTATCATACACATCTATGTTTGTTTAAAATGTATTTCGAAACATTCTTACTATTTTACCGAATATTGGTTAAAGTCATTTATATGCTTATTTGACTTTTTATAAGATGTTTATAAAGGAATCATTCCGTTGTTTTGCAAATAAGGTCCTTTTTAACCTTTTTGACAGAATTATGGTAAGAATTTCTTATTTTAACTTATACGTCGGGTGCAGCTATTTTCCAACGTTATAAAATCGATGAAGAATCCCTTACATTATTATAAGAATAGTTTAAAATTAAATGTTTTCATTGATAGTTATGTGACTTTTAAATGATTTAAAAAAATATTTCCCTCAAATAGTTTTGATTTCATCTATGTCAACATCCTTTGATACATTTTATAATTGTTTGAATTTGATTTATTATGATACAAATATTCCATATTGTATTTAAGGTTTTGTGATATGTTTGACTATGGATGATTTATTTTTATGCCATTAATGGTTTATGATTAATGTTTTTGGAATTTCATATGCTAGTTTAAATATGTATTTTTATGTTATATTTCATCCTATTCTTAAGATGAATTTGTTTGACTAGTATGTTCCGGGTTGGGGACCGGTAAAATTAATCCCTCCAGGTTGGGGTTCGATTATAGCAGACCCTCCAGGTCGGTGTCCGGTTATTAGAGTCACTCCGGGTTGGTGTCCGGTTAATATAGACACTCCGGGTTTGTGTCTAGTTATTAGAGGCACTCCAGGTTGGAGTTCGGTTATAGAGGATCTCTAGGTTGGGCTCCGGTTACAGTTATCCCTCCGGTCTTGGCACGCCGCCTTGAAACAGAAATTAATGTTCAGAATTATACATTCCATCATTATGAAAGTGGTTAGTGATATTTCATGAGATTATTCAACTAGTAGAATATACATGTGAATAAGTAAATATCATTATTTCATTTTATTTTTTCCATATTTTGTTGAAGTTAAAGTTTAAAAGGCTTTTGTTTTAATTATAAATTGTTTTAAATGTTTATTCTTATTTATGAATGATTCCGTTGTACTGATATCCTTACTGAGCATCTGAGCTCTCCCTTTTTTATGTTTTATTTTTCCCAGGATTCCAAGAAATGTATTGTGACTTATTTGCAGGGTCAAGCCAAGTGAATAATGGAGTTCGTGAAGGATTATTTATTTTGTTTTGTATGTTATGAAGTGTAATGTACCATTCATCTATGTAATATATTTTCCAAGACTACTAAACTGATCAATCCTTCGGTACTTGATTCCTTGTAATCATTCCATTTTAATAAAATAATGCACCGAATCTGGGTAACTAGGTTCAGGGAATAATAATAAAAGTGAAATGAGGAAAACTATTACCTTAGACAGCATTTTAGTTGAACATGATAAAACCTCAAATATAATGGTTTTTAGAATGTTATGAACTCATTAAATAAATGTATTAGTAATTTTAAAATCATATATGATTTTCATATGATTATTTAAAACACATTTATTAAAAATTGAATGATAAATTTATATTTCATGTAATAACTACTTTGTTTTTCATCTATTGTTTGGACTTGCTATTTTTCTCTGCTTACTTAAATAATTTTTTTATATTATACATAACGTAGACCATTATATAAATATAATATGTATTCATTACATATTTATTCATAGTTATCCATAAAATCTAGTGACAATAAATGTAATACTCCATTCATGGAGAGGATAGGTCGTAACTATTCATGAATGCTATTTCCATTTTAATATTATATAAAAAGAAAAAAATGTGAATGATATATATATATATATATTATAATTACAGTATCTATTTAATTTTATTTATATCATATATTTTTAAATAAAATCTTCATTTATATATTCTATGTAAAATGTGAAAGAATCTCATTTATTTTTGAGGCGGTTGTCCGCCTTAAACAAGAATGTTGACATCATATTCACCAAAAAAGGAAATAATGTATTTGTGTGTTATTTAATAATTATATATTATAAAAAATATTTAAAATATCATATATAAATATAATTTACATATTTATTCTCAATCATGATAGGTGGTAATGTGGAAATGAACAACCTCGTGTAGGGAGGTCGTAGACCACCATTCACACTAAAGATGTATTCATAACCCATTCAATGGTAGTGTGTGTGTTTTTAGGCTATAAACATTATATAAAAAATATATGTATATTTATGATACTTATTTTTATTATATTATGAATTAAATAAACAAAATTGAAGGAGGTTGAGAAGGAAATAAAAAAATAAATTTAGAAGAATATTAACACTTCATTGCATATCCTATTTAGGTTTTCACAAAAAGCGTGTAATCATTTATATAATAAAAATATATGGCATCTAGAATGAGGTAATTTATGTAGGGAAATTATTCGGGTAGTGATTGGATGATTTGAAATGGTTGAATGGGATGACGTTGTTGAGAGAGGGAGTTCCTTTTTCTAGTTTTAGAGGAGTGGAATTATTATAATTACTCAAAAGTAATCACTATTAGGAGATATCTTATAACTCATGCACCTAAAAAACTGACTAATAATGAATTGTATTGATCATTTTTTAGATAATATCCTCTTACATAAAAATTGAAGACATTTTTTATAGATTTATTCCCATAACATCAACGATTCATTATATTTTTCATTTTTGGATTTTTTGGAACGAAATTAGTTTTAAAACCTAATTAACATATCCTTTTAGGAAAAATGAAAGTGATAATTACTTTGAATCTTTTACACATTGATTGTAAATGTTAAATGACAATTATAAAATAAATAATAAATGAGTTTTGAAAGTAATTTTAATAGAAGCGCAGGTAACATGTAAAAGAACCACTTTACCCCTAATCATTCCAATAATTTTTTCAATATCTGGGGATTGATATGGTCATTATAAAAGATAAATTGGTCTGTTAATAGCCTCTATTTGATATTTATTCATATTTAAAAATTACATTGATTATAAATTTATAATTTTATAATTTTAAATCATTTAACAATATATCATTTATAATAAAACACATTGATGTTAATTTTGACATTATTCATTTTATTTAACATTAAAAATATCAGGAATGTAATGAAAAAAGGAAATTAACATTACCTCATTTAATAATTATATTTAATTTAATGAAATGTAACCCAATAATTTATTCAATTAACTTCAATTTGAATGTTTTTAGTATAATTTATTTTATATAATTATATATTAGAAATCAATGCATTTGCGTTTCTAAAAAAATTAATGTAAAATAATCCTATAAAAAATATATATAAACTATTATAATGATATTAAATCATGTACATTATGAAATAATATTTATATCCAGACATATTTTAGTTTTATTATATCCATAATTCATTATAGAAAATTGAAAGGAAGAAGGGTGCATTTTTTTATTTAACTTATTATATGGGTCAATTTCATGGAAAAGCTTCTACAAAACTCATTACATTAAATTCTAATGTTATAAGGGTAGAAATATGTCTATAAAATGCTTGTTTGGAATGTAGTTAAGTCATTTTACCAAAAATATTCTTTGAATAACAACTATTAAAACTTGTTTTTCGTAAAATCAATGTTATTAATTTTTTCTATATTTACTCATAATTATGGAAAAAATATAATTTGACTTCATTATATAATTTAAATTATACTAATTCCAAATGTGTAATAAATTTTGATAAATTTATTTAAAAATTCGGCAAAATTTTATTTTAAATTAGTCTTGCATAAGTGAAAAGAAAGTATGTTTGTAAAATAGAAAAAGGGTAATGTTTCATTGTTTTTATATAAAAAATTCAATATAAGTTTTTTTAAATGACCTATATTATATTATACTATATATAATTTAATTTTTGAAACTTTTTAAAAAATAAAATTAATAATTTATCTTTTCAAATAATTTAGGTGAAAAAATGATTTTAAATTAAAATTTTTTATTTTCACTAGTCATAAAAAATAAAAAGATTTCCTAAAAATACAAAAAAAATCACCATAAGTAAATTTTCATGTTCCTATTAAAATATGAAGTATATTTTTTTAAATAAATTTCCAAAATTTTGTAAATTTTAAATTAAAATTATTTTCTCCAAGAAAGATTACTCTATCTTTTAGTAAGAAACATTGTTTTTCAGAAAACATTTGATTTTGTTTTAAATGATTAATATTTTATTTCTAATCAAAAGATAATTAATAATAATTTGAATTATAAATATATATTAATAATTTTTTATCATGTTATTACTTTATTTTTCAACTTCTAGGTGATAATAATCATATTAACTAATAATATTAATAGTATATTGTCTTTCGGTAAAACTTCATAATTCATATAACATAATATTGTGATGAAATTCAATGTTACATGTATCATAAGATAAAATTACTGTTTCATACTATTTACCATATAAAATATAATTTTTTTATAATAAAATAATTTAGCATTATGGAATGTAACATCCATTGTTTTCTGAAGGAAATACAATGTTTGATAGAATATAAAAAAAAAACACTAATATTAAACATACAAATAAATATTGGTTTTTATGTGACCATTATATAATATCTTTTAAATTGTTGTGAATTAATATTATAAACATATTTAAGAAAAATAAAATGTTCCAAATCAACAATAATCTAATAAATAATTCTTATAAAATTAAGTAATTAATTTTAGTAAATTCATTTTATTCTTAAAACATCATTTCATTAATAATGATTGTTATTGATTTTATGAGAGAAATATATATTTTATTTAAAGAAATATTAAAATATTTACTCAACTAATTAAAAATTATTTTTTAGTCATAATATAAAATTTTCTTATGGTATAATTAGAGAAATCTATAATTTTGTTATTTTTTAATAAATAGATAGAAATATTAATTTTTATTGAAAATTGTATTCTATTCTCACATATTTACATAATAAAATTATGTTAAGATTAATTTTAAATTTTAATTTGTTACTTTTTAATTATATTTAAATAATTATGGGTTTTTATTTTTTTATAATTAAATTTTTTATAAAGACATTTTAGGTTTTAAAAGAGAATATTCCAAAAAAAACATTTTCATTTCATTTTTTCGATTTAAATTTAATTAAATGGAGAATATTATGTTTATTAAATTTTTTAAAATGTATTCAATATTTTTAAGCAAGAGTTTGGATCATATTAAATATGATTATTTTATTTTGGGAAAATATGAATTGAAACCCTAGTAATATTTATTAACACATCAAAGGATTAGTTGTGTAGTAAATGTTCAAAAGAAAATCGTAAGGATAAGAAAATGAATTTAATACACGAACTATATAACCACAAGGTTACACAAACTAATTTAAATACACAAAACATTATTTCATGTTTATTTTTATAAAATAACCATCACATATAATTTTTTTCACTTCTGTGATTAGAATTTAAAAAAAAAGGTTGTCCACAGTTAGGATCAGTAAGTTATTTGGAGTCTAATATAACCAACTTGTTTTCGTAGTAAACAGTATCACACCCTCATCAGTAGTAATATTAATAGAAATTTTACCCTCATAATAGTAAATAATATTTTTTTATTATGACATGGTTATTAGATAATGTGGTCTTGATAAATTTTTCAAAGAGATATAAAATCAGTTATACTTTTAATTTTTTTTTGGAAATAATAATTTATTTAAAATTTAAATTAATAATATGTAGAAAAATTATTTTCAAAATAAGGATTCATTTATTAATTATAATGTTGAAAAAAATTTCAGGTAAATTTTTGGGATTTTTCTAAAATATGTGAATTTCTTTGTGAAGAGTGAAATTGGATAATTACATAATATGATAAAATAATGAATTTAAGTGTCATGATTGATTTATGGATGATGTAAAGGTACATTATTTAGAACTAACATGAACATATTACTATTCGTGGTGAAATGGATAAATAATATTCATATTCTTGAGCAAAAATATGAAACAAATGATTAAAATATGAAAAAACCCCTCCTCTCTTCCACCATAAATACCACCCTCCCCCCACTATTCTTTTCACACCCCTAAAGCCTTTATCCTTGTCTATGTTATACCAAATAGTCTTCCTAAGACCCTCCCCCACGTCTATGTCCATATAGTCTCACTAATAGTAAAAAATTAAGGTCCTTAAGGAGGAACTCAAGGAGAAGAGATCGCGAGTAAAAAACCCTCTTTTATTTTCATGTTATTAATTTTCAATTATTTTCTTTTCTTATACTATATTATCCACACTTATTATCTAAGTTTCATTAAAGATCCATAATCGTATATATTCTAAATTTTATCATGTTTCTAGAAAAATTCATCAATTTACTTCTTCTTCTTCCCCTATTATTCTAAAAATAAGAACACCGTCTACGATATGCATATGTACCAAAATAATAGACTATGTGTTTTAAATTTCCCATACATCCTTAAAAGTTGTTTTAATAAAAATTTATTGGTTTAATAAGATTTTAAATTTTATTATGTGGCCTCTATTATTTTTTAGGTTTAAATTATATTCATAATATTAATGTTATGTGATGAAACAAGTTCCTAGTTATCAAAGAAGCACCAAAATAATATAATAGATGTCACTAATGATTTATCAAGGGATGCATCCTCATAACATATAAAATTTGATTTATGCAATAATTTAAAATTATGGAACAATATAAATAACTTTTCATTTCACTTCTATAATTTCATTTTAATACATTATGAAAATCAAATAGAAACCAGCCATGGAAATCATTTAAATAACGCATCAAAAAAATTATAAAGAACAAAATACCATTTTTTGAATTGTGAAATGATTTTATGAAGTTATCATTTAAAGTGATATAAATATGCATTGTTTTCTTTAATATATTAATTACCTGCTTTTAACCATTATACAGGTGGTCTAAACACGTTCTGAAGTATGATGAACCCATGGTAAGGGAAATCTTAACCTGGACTCCTTTCATTGGGTTAACATTCTACATCCATAAATATGTCATATTAAAGGTGTTGTTGTGATGGATTTATTTTATATAATGTATAATTTTTTATATTTTTAATGTATATTCATATTCAATCTACTCTATTATGAATCTTATCATTTATAGGATATTTATAATGCGATTTTCTTTTAAAATCATCTTTTAATATTTTTTTCAAAATTTGAATGAAATGTTTTAATAAAATAATTCATGTTTTCTAATTATTTTATGGTTCATGGAAAATTATTATTGTGGAGGGTGGGACCTATATCTCCCTCAAATGCATTGGGTATGTAAATGATGGAGGTCAGCTGTACTGTCACTCTAATTGTAAATGTGATTGTTAAACAACAAGGTAGTTGTGAGGGTTACATTGTTAGGTTGTGGTGAGGGTTAAAAATTATAAGGTAGGAAAGATGGTTACCATATTATATATTTAATTCCCCATGATACATTTTTTTATTAATGTCTTAAGTGATTTGTGTAATTCTTTTTGAAATCTCAAGTTTTACAAAGTAAATATATATGGGTGAGAAGTATTTCGTTTTGAAAATGAATTCATATGTTTACAAGTATTCATGGATTATTGTTTTTCCTTTATTTTTATATCCCATACTTAGATTTTTTTCCCATACCATTTTTTTGAATGTCATTGATATGTTATAAGTATGTGTGTGAAAAATAAGGAATTCCTGTTAAATATTATAATGAATTTTCAAACAAATGATATTTTATTTTGAAACATTTATATTTTTGAGGAAATAGATACCATTTTTGTTGTATTCAATCAGTATAAAGATGAATGTTATGTACGTATTATATCAAAATTCGATAAAAATATAACCCTGAAATGACCCTCAATTTTAATGGATGTGAGTTCTTAACTAAAATTTATGATTAGGTAATGTATAAGGTCAGGTCCTTATAGTAAGTATCATAGGATGGTTTATATAACATCAAGGGTTATGATGATGTTAAAAGAATAAAATTAAGGATTTTGACTACGTGGTTAAATTTAAATGTTATAGAATTTAAAAATTAAAATTTTTATTTGACTAATATATAATTGTTGAGAATGGTTTTTCATAGAATAAATAGGGAATCTAATGTAAAAATTAGCGAAAGAACAACATCCTTTCAAATATATATCTTGGAATAGTATGGATTGGAACTGAGCTGTTTGTGATAGTAATGGATTAGCCAATAATGTCAATAAATGACAGCGCATCCATGTAATAGAACAACCATTATTACAAAAAAATAACATAATGATAGTGGTACATTTTATAAAGAAACACCCTCCTGGTTTCGGTGGATCGTCAGACCCAGTAGCGGCTAAAGGAGATTAAATCCCTTGAAAAGATATTCAATGACCGGGTATGTTAAGATAATGAAATGGTTATTTTTTCCAGTAATCATTTTGAATGTGAAATAGATCAGTCGTGGTCTATATCCATGAATATTAGGGTTATAGAAAATATTGGTTCCTTAGAGTAGAATAATTTTGAAAATATTTTCCTCGAAAAATATTTTGATAATTTAGTTTGACATTGGATGTAGAAGAAATTCCTTGAATATAAGTAAATGGAATAAGATTCCATGGTTCTGTGTGAAGAAAATTTCAAATGACTGGTGCAATAATTTAAAAATATTATTAAAGATCTTGATTGAAAAATAAACATTTTAACATAGGCTTTAAGCCAAGATATCAAAGGGCATTGGTTTCCCTTGAGTTCAAATGTTATGAGCTACATTTCCAGTGTAATGAGAGGGTACAAATGGTGTTTTCTGATGGAGACATGTACCTTGATAAAAAAACAGCAGAATAGGTCCCAATGTAATGTTATGTATAAGAATAAATCAAATAAATTGGATAGAAATAATGTTTAGTTTCTAGTTTGTGAAAATTGACGTAAGAAGCACAATAGAGAATGCTTTACTAAAACTAGGAAGTGTTTTCGATATACCATGTTTGGACATATAGACATAGATTTTAATTAATTTTATCATAAAATTAATCACTATATGATAAATATAATGTGTTTTAAATGTTGTGAGATGGGTCATTACGAAAATTCCTGTACAAAGAGATATCTGAATGATTTAAAGAAGCTAGACTATAAACCGAATGATGTAATGCGATCCTTTGGACTACATTAGAAGATGTTGGGCCATCCAATAATTTTTTATCATGTTCCTTTTTATGATATTTTTCTAATGTTTTTTTTGATATGTGGTCTACAAATTATTTTTTTATGAGTTATTATTAGGTAAATTGGAAATATCACCTCACAAAATGAGGCAAGTACATATTGTTAAATTGTGAGGAGGAATTATCATAGAAAATAGGAATTATTAGAATCTTTATATTGGGTTCTATAGAATAAAATTACCAGAAAAAATTATTAATTTCCCTTTAGTAGAGTATTATGTCATTCTAGGTTTTTATTAGATTTCAATTTATCATGCTATGATTTATTGTAAATACAAAGAAGTTGTTTTCAGAAAGAGTGCTAATTTGTAAACATGAATGATCCCATACAATTGAAAACATATTAGGAAGCTAAGAAACAATTGAAAGATGGAAATGAATGTTATCTTTCTCATATTATTGAAAAAATGGAATTGTTCATATTAATGATATTCCAGTTGTAAATGAATATGTTGATATTTTTTCTAATGAGTTACCAAGTGTTATACTAGATCGGAAAGTTGAATTCACAATTGGTTTAGTTCCTGCTGCTAAGAAAAATTCAAAAACCATATTTCGAATGTCTCAAATAGAACATAATGAATAGAAAAATTAGTTGTAGGAGTTGCTTGATAAAAGAATTATTCAATCTAACACTTCACTATGGGGTGATCCGGTTTTATTTGTTAAAAAGAAATACAGATCCATCAATATTTTAATTGATTATTGAGAATTGAATAACATCACTATTAAAAACATGTATCCTTTGACTCATATCGATGATGTGTTTTATTATCTCCAGGGAGCATAATATTTTATGAAGGATGACCTGAGGTCAGGGTACCATCCGTTGAATGTGAAGGACGGAGACATCCCATGGACTATGTTCCATACTAGATATGGGCATTGTGAATTTTTTGTTATTTAATTTGGGATAACTAATGAACCTGCGATATAAAAGGTTTTTATTAAGAAAATATTTCTTAATTTACTGGATTAGTTTTTCATTTGGATTATGATGACATTCTAGTATTTTATAAAGGTGAATAAAATAATGTAAAGAATCTAAGGGTTGTTTTTAAAAACCTAATGGAAAAAAACTCAATGGAAATTTCTGCATATGTGATATTTTTTGTAGCTGATTTTTTCCTATGGATCATTGTAAATAATGATAGATTAACTATTGATCTTTCCAAAGAAAAAGTTGTTGATCAATAACCAAGACCTTCAAATGATATAAAATTTCATAATTTTCTAGGACTATCAGGTTATTTGAGACAGGTTTTTAAAAACATTTCACGGTTATCTAGCCATCTAACTAAGTCAACAAAAAATGGGGTTGAATTTAATTGGGTAGAAGGTTGGGATGTTTTTTTACATGAATTGAAAACGGTATTGGTGAATTCTCTAGTTGAGATATTACTTCCAAAAAATGTGATTTTTTTATCTACAGTGATGATTTATTAAATAGAGGTTTATTTTTCCAATAATGAATGATTATGTAATTGTGTATTCTTTATGAAAACTGAAACCTCATTAGTTAAATTATACCACACTTGATTTCGAATTTGTAGTTTTTGTATTTTTTTCTTTTAAGGTTTTGTGGAATATTTTATACACAGCCAAATATCAAATATATACTAAGCATAAAAGTCAAAATTATATATTCACTCAGATTAAATTAAACATGAGGCATAGAAGATATACTGAAATAATAATGGATTAAGATTTCACAATTAATTACCATCATAGAAAACCAATCAATGTTGGTGATGCCTTCAGTTTGAAAATTCATGCATTATTACCCATATTACATTTTGAACATGAATCATTTATGAATGATTTTATGAATTTTTTCATAGATGTTGTGGGTTCTGGAAATACCTCGGCTTTTCATAGGTTTTAGTGTAGTCATCATTATCATAAAAAATTATCCAAGCGTATAATATAGGTCATGAGAAACAGAAAAGGGTATAAATTGTTAATGTGTGTATGTTTCCAGAATTTGACATTGATAAATACTTTGTCATAGGATTTTGTAGCACCTCAAGCTTCAATGATACACTTCTCTTTTAAAAATACAGTAGCGTGTGTTGTACGCAACTTCGAGTTCTATCACACACCACAACCAATCTAACTAGCTGTTATGAATCATAATACCCACTTTTTGAAATTTTATAAATTTTATCTCTCATAATTGATTTTTTTGTGTGTTCAGAATATCAAAATTATCCTGGGGTAAAATTTTGGAACTTTTCGGATAACATTTATGTAAAGACCCGTATCTTGACGTACGTGGACATTACATTACTTTTGCGGAATACTTGGTACATAACAAAAAACACACACACAAGGATCGTAATAGTTTAGTGTCTTTGGAAACTCGGAATAAAATCTTCTAATCGTGGGGAAAGATCTTCAACATCTCCCATAAATATCTTCCCTTTTTTTTACCTAAAAACCTTTCTTTATATCCTGGGGAAAAGAAAACAAAAAAGGGTGAGCTCAAATGCTCAGTAAGGGTAAACAAAAGAAATATCAATCACATAATTTTCATAAGAACATAACATTTTTGGAAATCTTAACCTGCAAAAGAGAGCATAATTTCATAACATGGAATAAATCATAGTAGTGAAATGAAATCATAACATAAAACATTACTCATTGTGGCATACACACATAATCATAGAGAATCATTTCTTGTTAGTCAAGACTCATTGCCAAGACTATCTTAGTGGAAAAAGTCCCTTTCTGAATCGAGTAATCCTCGTTTCAGTCCTGTTTCACAGAACCGGTATAACCTACCATTCCAGCCATGTCTATCTCATGAGATATAAAATCTTTACCCAATGCATTGGAGAGAGATATAGGTCCCACCCATCTCATAATGATACCATTCTTATGTGTGCCACAAAATCATAAATCATACAACATTTCATAACCCATGTAATAAAAATGGGATTCTTAAAACAACATGACATCATAAAACCATTCATATAAGATAAAGGAATTCATAAACATAATTCCATCACAACATAGTCAAATCAATGTAAAAATATGGATAGAAACAGAACCCTTTATTATCATATATGGAAAATAATTTTGATAAAACACTTGAATTGAATTCTTGAGGAAAATATCCTTTCTTCTTCAAAATCAATTTCGTTTCTCAAAACATCATGCAATTTTAAAAGAAAGAGATTTTATTGAAAATAGTCATGAAATCTTTTAGAGGAAGCTTCAAGAAAATAAGGCTTTATAAAACAGTATAAATCCGTTCGTGCCGTATAAGTTAAAAAAAACATTCTTCGTACTTTTGTCGGAAAAGTCAAAAAGTACCTCGTACGAAAAACGAAAAAAGATTCCTTTCATATCCTTTACTAAAAACTCATAGAAGGGTAAAATTGGATTTAAACAATTGTAGGTGGATGGAAATAATATTACATATTGAGGGAACATGGATGTGGATGATAAATTACACCCCAGTAAATACTTACGAATAAACAATCTCGGATAAAAATGAGATTGTGATATTTCCCTTACCTTAGGTCCGACTTGCTTTGTAAGTGTCCGAACCTCCTCTTCTTTGAAGTGCCTCTTTGAGACCTCCTCTTAGGGCACTAGAATTGGTCTTTGAGGAAGACCAGAACCTCTAGGATGTTGCTAGGGAAGTGGAGAAGAGATTTTGGCAGGGGTTGGCCGAGCTTGAGTGCTCAAATTGGTGTGAGGAGGAGGGGGAGGAGGTGTTCTTTTATAGGGGAGGAGAGGGGCACCTTAGGAATATCTCAAAATATTATTTTATATTAAAGTCAAAATCGGTTTATAATGGTTCCAAAGGGTCTTATTTCGAAGCTAAAGTGGGGATGGGTCGAAATCCTATCAACCAATAGGATTTAGACAAGTTTAGGGTATTATTTTAACCTTATCAATTAGATTTAACTCTAAGTTAAATAATTTAACTTTTACCGTGTCTTTTTGTTTTCTTTCACTATATGGTTAATAAACTTACTATAACATGCCAAACGAACCCCAAATTGTATATTATTAATACATATATCCTTATCTAAGTCATTTGGCCGAACCTTAGATTTTTAGGAATAAAATAACAATTAATAATATAATATTTGATTTAAAAACTATTTTGTGTCAATTTTGACACTATTTGATATATGATTTTTGTGAAAGTCATAATAGAATTATATGTTCGAACCAAGTTGATTAAATCAACACTAATATATCATAGTAACCTAGAAAATTAGTGGAATTCATAAAAAGTCTTAAATTACATTTATTTTGGTATTTATATTATCAATTATGTCAATATTTCATTAATAAGATAATTACTGCATCATCTTTGTGTCATAAATAAATTATATTATTTGATGTCTAAAAATTACGAATAAAATACCATAATGTAGGAAATCTTTTTAGCTTTCTAATGAATATTTATAATCGAATTTATCTTATGTATAACCCCATATTAAAAATGATTTACTTGTTAAACTTTGATTTTAACTATTTTAACCCTTCTTTAAATAAATTAATAATAAATGTCCTAATCTAATCCAAGTGGGCCTAAATGGTCATATTTTATTCCTAAGTTTGTTTTTGGTCGAATTACACTTGTCCAATAGAATTAGGACATGTGTTAGGGTAATAGTAATATCATATTTACCCTTAGTTACCCTATTTACTATTAACCGCGGTAAAAAAAGTAAAAAGTTACTATTCACCAAAAATTATTTTCATCTCATTGAACCACATTTTAGTCCTTTATATTAACCGTGTCTCTCGGATTTTCGAAATTCCATTCACAGAAGCGGTAAAATTAAGTTTTATGCAAAATTCAGTTTTTAACCTACCACTTAGTAGTTTCACTATTCATCAAAAATTGATGTTTTTCAGAACAATGCCAAAATTTCATCCCAAGCTATATTTCATATTCCGAATTCAAAAATGAAGTCTATTTTACCAAATTCATAACATAAAAGTTGCATTAATTAATTTTATAATTAAATCCCGCTGTTAAAACAAATAGCGTGTTTTTTAAGAAACAATATATATCAAAAGATTGACACTTGTTTGTGTCTAGTTTAAATGTGAAATTACATCCAATGACCAACATTGTATTAAATTGTAAAAATATATTATAAATATACTTTAAAACCACTCAAATTAATGATTTATCACTATTAATTATTTCGATTAAAAAAGTTGTTTTTAATTATAATTTAGTAATTTTCACTATTCATCAAAATATGAAAGTTATCCGAAAATCCCCAAAATTTCAACCTAAGCTAATTTCGATATTCCGAATCCAAAAATGAAGTTCATTTTGAAAAATAAGATTTATAGAATTTTAAAAAGTGGTTATTACTATTCATAACGGGTAGTTTTAATAATATTTTAATAGCATATCGTTGTTTAGTGAAACTCGGTATTGCGTACTACACACGCTATCGAGGAAGGTTGCGATTGCGTGTAATGCAAGGCAAGTCAAGGATGTGTGTTGTGCAAGCTCCTTTTGGTGTAGCGTACAACACAAGACATTAATAAAATTAAAAAGAATATTTCTTTATAAAATCTTGGGCTGTTACAATTTATATTTTGATGAATAGTGAAAATTTCAAAATTTTAATTAAAAACATCTTTTTCAATCGAAATAATTAATAGTGATAAATTATGAATTTGACTGGTTTTAAAGTATATTTATAATATATTTATACCATTTAATACATTTTTGGTCATTGGACAAAATTTCATAGTTAAACCAGACATGAACAAGTGTCAATCTTTTGGTAGTTATTATCTCTTAAAAACACGCTTTTTGTTTTAACAACGAGAATTAATTCTAAATTTATTTCTGCCACTTCTGTGTTCTAAATTTGGAAAAATGGAATCCATATTTGGAATTATGATGTCCAAATTTTTTAAATCGGTGTCTTTTATTTTTAGACATTTTGAATAATTACTTCGGTAAATATTTTATTTACTATGGTTAAAGGGTAAATTCAATAAATAAGGGTAATAAATAATATTATAATAATAATAATAAATTATTCTAAAACGTATCCTAACATTATTGGTTGATAAATGTACGACCATGGGCATATTTGGGTCGATTTTGGGACCCCATGGAGCCATTTGTAAGTGATAATGACACTTTATATTAATAATGATAAAATAAATACAAAAATGACATAAGCATATATCTTTTAGAAAAACTATTTTAACCTGGGGTAATATATGTTGGATTTTTGACTATAAATATTAATTAGAAATTTAAAAAGATTTAATACATAATGGTTATTTATTTATAATTCTTATACATTTAATAATTAATATTATTTATGACATAATAACGATGCAGTATTTTCATTATTAATGAAGGAATCAAATAATTGGCGTTATAAATGATAACATTAATATAATTTGAATGTTTTGATGACATAAATGAATTATATTTCTTATTATGACATTATAGTATTGCTTAAATGAATTTTTTTCAAATTAATAAAGTTGTTATGACTATAAAAAAATCAATTATTGAATAGCGTCAAAATTCACATAATAGAGTTTTTAAAACAAATATTATATTATTAATTGATATTAAATTCCTAAAATTCTAAGGTTAGTCCAAGGGAATTATATCATGATATATGTATCATTAATGTACCACTTGGGGTTTCTTGGAAGTATATAGTATGTTTATTAACAATATAATATTAAAATAAAGTGTGACATGGTAAATGTTAAACTAATTAACTAAGAGTTAAAAGTAAATGATATGGTTAATATAGTGTCCCAAACCTATCTAAAACCTATTGGGTGAGTTTTTTTAGACCTATCCACACCTTAAACTTTCAATAATCCACTTTGGAGAAATTAAAAACAGAATATGAATTTATTATAAAATAATATTTCTAGCTTTTCCAAAGGTTCCCCTCACCCCTCTTATAAAATGGCACTCCACGTTCTAACTAATTCACACATTCAATGCATTTTGTCTTGGCCAAACCCTACACAAATACTCTATAAACTTTCCTCACTTAAACCTAGAGGCCTTATTTTGATCAGAAAGCCATCTTAAGGAGCTCTTTTGATCAAATCAAAAGCAAGAATCCAAAGAAGATGTAATATTTTCACCACCCCCTTTCAAGTTCCTTTCTCTTCAACATCTTCATTATTTGTTATTCCCATTATAAAATAATAAATCCAGTATCTTATATATACTATGATGTTATTATAAATATGGTACAACCATATTCAGTATTCTATCCATCCTTTGAATGACATGTCGCCATACGTGCGTACGTACGGCTTACCGTCTCCATGTCGTGGTATAATTGTTATTCAATAAATTATTATTTGGATGGGTATAATAATGATGTGTAATTCATATAAATAATT
This sequence comes from Viscum album, assembly GCA_963277665.1. Classification (NCBI taxonomy): domain Eukaryota; kingdom Viridiplantae; phylum Streptophyta; class Magnoliopsida; order Santalales; family Viscaceae; genus Viscum; species Viscum album. The sequence continues at coordinate 1,023,114,882 of OY728147.1, read as the reverse complement.
AATATAACATGATAATGATTCTTTATATATGATATATCATCCAATTATATATTATTTTAATATCAAAAGAATTATATTGTCGCTCGTGCGTACGTACGGACTACCGTCTCCACGAACGTGATGAGATTCATTCTCCATCGTATCCATTCAAGTATAATTATCATTTGATGATTAAAAATAATTTTTAAGTACTTCATATCATTCTATATATTATTACGATACACCCTATCCATAACATGAACGTCTTATGTAACAAAACATATACGAGTAAATTAACAACCGAAACGACGATAATACTAAGATATTATTAACAAAGCAATGTTAAAAGATCATATATGATATCATATTAATGTATATGACTCTTTTATATTTTAATAACAATTATTTCACCATTATACAAGAGTTTAACCTACCCCCATCCAAGGAAAAGTACAAGGTAAGAGTTTATTTCACAATTTCTTCATTATCCGTGGTTGTTTATAAGAAATAATCTACTAGTACTTCTTTATCATCCACATCCATGTTTCTTAAAACTGTATTTCAAAACATTTTTACAATTTACTAGAATATCGGTTAAATTCATTTATACCATTGTTTGACTTTTTATAAAATGTTTATAAAGGATATTTCCTTCGTTTTCAAAACAAGGTCCTTTTTAACCTTTTCGATAGAATTAAGGTAAGAATATTTTTTAACTTATACAGCGGGTGCAGCTATTTTCCATCATTATAAAGTCATTGAAGCTTACCTTACAAGCTTATAATAAACTTTTCAAAGTAAATATCTTATTTTATAATTATGTTACTTTTAAATTAATTCAAAACAAGATATATTTCTCTCAAATATTTTTGATTTCATCTATGTTAACATCCTTTGATGGATGTTAATCTTATTTGAAGTTGATTTATTATGATACAAAACTTCTATATTTTATTGAATTTTTTATGATATGTTTGACTGTGGATGTCTTATTTTTATACCATTCATGGTTTATAAATGAAGAATTTACATTTCATATGCTAGTTTTAATAAGAATGTTTATGATGGGTTTAAAACTTTTCATATGGGAATGCATTGGACTTAATAAGTGACGGGTGGATCCAGCTATAGCTCCTCAATGCATCAGTAGGTCTCATGAGACAAACTACTGTTTTGTCACAAGGCCTTGACAAAATATTATTTATAGTCTTGTCACGAGGCCTTGACTATGTTGTTATGATAGTCTGGAATTATCAATTCCATCATTATGAAAGTGGTAATTGATATTGCATGTGATTATTCGACTAGTAGAATATCCATGTGAATAAGTATATGAAATTATTTCATTTTATTTCGGCCATATTATTCTGAAGTTCATGTTTTAAAAGGCTTTTTTAGTAATAGATTTCCTTAAATGTTTATGATTATTTATGTAAGTTTCTGCTATATTGTTATCCTTACTGGGCATTTGAGATCACCCCTTTCTACGTATAGTTTTTCGCAGGATATGAAGAAGTATTTTATGAATGACCTTCATGGATAGTATGAGGGGATACAAGTGTTTTCTATGGAGACTATATTGTTATAGTTTTCATTTTAATGTGTAATGTAATCTTTATTAATGTATCTAGTTATTCCAAGGCTACTAAACTAATCAGTCTTTAGAGACATGATCTTTCTTGTGGTCATTCCAATGTTATGTAACAATGCACTGACTCTGGGTAACTAGGGTCGGGGAGTTATAGTTGGTATTAGAATATTTTTATTACAAACGTTCGAAGCTAGATTTAAATAAACTCTTATTACAGCACATAGACCTAAGATGGACATTGAGGATTTGTATATAAGAACTTCCTAGAATTTTGGTATTGTAGAGATTTTGTGAGTTTTCTTAGTAATACATCCCTATCTTGATACGAGCAGGTAGAGGCGGCTCTGGCACATATGTACGTAGGGGTAAAACCTGAAAACACAAAGATATGATCAATCATACTTCTGAGTCTGAGAGAAAAGGAGGATGAGAATGTCGCAAACTATGAGGATAATTTTATATGCTTATAAAGGTATGCTGGAGATTATATACGTAACCCAAGAAGTAAGATTGATCGTTTCTTTGATGGGTTAAAACCATTTCTCCATCAAGCATTAGTCTCACAATCAGTCTCATCGTATGAAGACATTGTCTTACTTACTGGTGTTTTTATAGAACATAGAGAGCTCATTCTCCCTCACAATGCTAAACTATAGTTGATGCTCGACGATGGTTTTCCCCCCTTCCTATTGGAGGGAGGGGGAAGGTGATCTGGCTCCACCAACATCGGCGTCGCAGGTGGAGTTCATTCCATTTCAAACCCTATCTTCCTTCCGGATTTTCCGTCGATCTCCCTAAGCACGAAAGTTCCAGAGCTCCATCATGGGGCCCCTCAGCTTTTGATTTCTTCATCATAATTCTCTGCGGCGTCAAGCGTCCTCAATTTGACACTGGTTTCTTGTTTTTCTCTACGAAGGCCCTCCATTGATGAGTTAGATCGATTCATGTTTAGTGATTGTGATTTGAAGGAATGTGTGGTGGTAGAGATCATTGACTATCGTCAACCAATGATTTGTTTTGGCTAAGAGGAAACATGATAAGTGGCTGGTCCAGAGCTCCCTACCAGTTCAATGGATGAAAATTCTTCCTACTTCACTGGTCGTTGGATATCTGTATGAATCGAGATCCTCATTCAATTTTTACCTTGGTAAGTCTTCCTAATCTTCCATTACCTTTCCAAAATCCTGCGATAATTTGTATGCTAGGGAATTTGGTCGGTTGTTTCCTATGTTCGGATGCACACACTTATTCTGTGATTCATCCAATAAACCATCATATTTGAGTCGAGATGGATGCCTCGAATCCACCGGTAGAATGGATTTAGATTTTTGTTGGCGAGGAATTCTACTAGAGGCAAGCCATTGTGTTTGATAATTGGGTTCATTTCTGCTCATGTTATTGTCGTCTGGGTCACTTGGCTGGTCACTGTCGCCAGAGAGTCAGAAGCAGAAGAGCAGCCACTTCAGTGAAGAGTCCTGGTGGTGTTTTTGGTCGAGGACAGTTGGGGTCTGATGCAGAGAAGCATGACAATGCTGTTTGTTTGGGTGAGACTTCTATGGTGATGCAGGCGCGAGCCTCACACAATCTGATTGTTGCTATGGTGTTTGATAGACTGAAACAAGATCTCTCTCAGCATTGTGTTGTGGATCAGATAGACAAAAATGAGGATGGTCCTGGTGCTCGAGATGGAGGTAAGCTGGAAATGCCTGCTTCTTTAGGGTAAATGTTTCAACATGATCAAAACATTGCTGGTTAGGGTGAGGTAGGAAGAGTTATCAGTGAGATTATCAACATTGGGACTGCTAAACAGAAGGGGGAGGATCTAGCATTGTGCCTAGTCGATGGGTATGCGCTTGGTGTGCTTTTTGATGGCACACCCCTCAATATGTGGGATGGTACTTGGTCTGGTAGTGGGGGAGTGCTGGAAGCATCTGCTAATGCATGACCTGTATCGCAGCATGGGAACATTATTGCTGGTCAGGATATTGCAGCATGTGATGTTTGTAGATTGATCAAAGATGATGAAGTTGGACAGCAGGAGGGAGAGAAGGCTTGTAGTTTAGAGACACATGCTCCTGTTTCACCCCCTGGTTGTTCAGCTAGTAAGGACTCTCAGTTGCAGCTGGCTTCCGTTGGTGGTCTGCAGATCATAGTGGAAACTTGGAACCGCTTTCATGAATTAGGTCATGATGAGATGGATGGGTGCAGTCAAATGAAGGATGGTCACAATTTGTAGTCTGTAAAAGAGAATGTTGTGGGAAAGGAGCTAGATATTGGTACTGTTTTTGTGGAGGCCCCTCGTTGTTTGGCCATGATTGATATCAATTGGAAATATGAGTAGAGTCAGACTCTGACTGATGTTTTTCAATAGGTGGAAATTGCTAGAAGATGCGGGGATTTCATGGATAGTGACAAGCAAAATTGTGGTGGCTTGGATATGCCTTCCTTTAGTGATGTAGTCAATGATGGGAAGAAAAAATCTGGAAATGAGGAAAATCCCCCAGCTAAAAGAAGAACGCGGAAGGCTTACTCTAACTTGAAATAGCCGGTGTCAACTAGGCCTGCTATCAGGAAATCCTCTAAGGAGATGTTATCCTTGGAGAAGCTAAATCTCAGACAGAAATATGTGAAGGTCCTAAAACATTATAACAGCTATGAATGGGAACCGGCTATTGTGGAGGGAGTCTTATATCCTGGGTATGGTGAGGGGTACGAATTCTTTGACAAGTAACAGTTTTTCTTCTGTTTTCTTGTTCCTTGTACTTTTATTTTCATAATAAATGGTCAGAGGTTTTACCTCTGACTGATCTTTCCTAGTATTAGGACATTGTCTCATGTGCTATCAAGATAGAAAAAGAATTCTATAAGTCTTATGACTTTAAAATCAACGAAAGAGAAGAAGAGATCTGCTGATCAATATGTGAATGGAAATAAGGGGAAGAAGGGAAATATTGAATATCCATCCTGCAGTAAATGTGGGAAGAAACACCCCGGTACTTGCTTAAATGGAATGATAGTTTGTTACAAGTGTGGTGAAAAAGGCCGCCAAGCTCGTGATTTCATGGGGGAGAAGGAAGCTACCGATGTCCAATGCTACAATTGCAGGGAGATGGGACATTATGCAAATGAATGTCCTAAGAGTCAAGGGATCTTACCGCAAAAAAGGACAAGGGATCAAGCCTAAGCTTATGCAATCAATACTGATGAGGTAGAAGCTCTGAAAGTCATGGTGGAAGGTAATTTAATTGTTTCCTCAAGTTTAGAAAATGAATTATTCGATTTTGGATCATCGCATTGTTTCATATATTCCTAGTTTTCTAATAAAATTAGATTTTTCAATATTGATTTAACACTGGAGTTGTCAGTTTAAATTCTTAAGGGAAGTATCATTACAACAATATTTTGTGAATCAGTCCCCATTAGGTCACATAAATGTTCTTTATCTGCTGATCTCATCGTCACAGTTATGATTGTGTTTGATATGATCCCCGGTATGGATTGGATTTCAGACCATGATGTGAAGATTTATTGTAAGATGAAGGAGATTATGATTTTTGATGATGATGATAATAAACTCCTTAACTTTAGAGCTGAATAACCACCACCTAATTCTTATTTAGATCCACCCCCAGTAGCTCAACTAAATGCAATTGTTGGGGAGGAAGAGAATGAAATGATTGTGGGCGAGGAATGGATTGTTCAAATAGAGTATGTACCTGTTGTGAAATAATATGTAGATGTGTTTCCAGAAGATCTACCTGGACATACCCCAGAATGAGAACTTGAGTTTTCTATTGATTTAATTCCTGGATCAAGGCCTATATTGAATAACCCTTATAGAATGGCCACTGTAGAATTAGTTGAACTAAAGAAACAACTAGAGTAATTTATTAATAAAGGATTTATTCATCCTAGTGTTTCTCCATGGGGATCCCCTGTTCTATTTGTTAAAAAGAAAGATGGACCTATGAGGTTATGTATTGACTACATGGAGATCAATGATATAATAATAAAGAACAAGTATCCCCTACCTCGCATTGATGATTTATTTCAACAACTACATGGAGCTCAATACTTTTCAAAGATTGAACTTTGATCTGGATACCATCAGTTGTGTGTGAATAAGGAAGACATTCTGAAGACAACATTTTGATCTAGGTATGGGCATTACAAGTTTACGGTAATGCCTTTTGGGCTGACTAATGCACCCTCTGTATTCATTGATCTAATGAATAGAGTTTTCAAGGAATATCTTGATGATTTTGTAGTGGTATTTGTTGATGATATCTTGGTATACTCCAAAAATAAGAAGATCATGAAAATCACTTGCGCATTATCCTGAAGACTCTAAAAATACATGACTTATATGGGAAGTTTAAAATGTGTGAATTATGGCATCATGATATTTCTTTTCTTGGCCATATTGTCTCTAAAGATGGAATCTCTGTTGATCCTTCTAAGACCAAGGCAATCCAAGAATGGCCAGCACCTACGAGTATAACTGAGATACGTAGTTTTATTGGTTTAGCAGGTTATTGTCGACATTTCCTCCAGAATTTTTCCCGATTGGCTAACCAATTAACAAAGCTCACACGTAAGGGGGTTAAATTTGTTTGGAAAAAATAGTGTGAAAACTGTTTTGAAGATCTGAAGATAAGATTAGTCAATGCTCTTATATTGACACTACCATCGGGGAATGATGGGTTCATTATTTATAGTGATGAATCGAAGAAAGGACTTGGTTGTGCCCTTATGCAAAATCATAGGGTTATTTCCTATGATTCATGACAGATGAAAATTCATGAGCAAAAATATCCTACTCATGATATCGAGTTAGCATCTGTGACCTTTGATTTGAAGATATAGAGACACAACCTCTATGGTGAAAAATGTGAGATTTATACTGATCACAAGAGATTGAAGTATATTTTCTCACAAAAAGAACTCAACATGAGGAAAAGGAGATGGCTTGAATTACTCAAGCATTATGATTGTACGATACACTACCACCAGGGGAAGGAAAATAAGGTGGTAGATGCTTTGAATAGAAAAGATCATGGAGTTTTTAGCAATATGATAATTGAAAGGGATCTAATTTTCATTTATCTAGTAATGATAGACATGTGAATAACCATGGAAAGTGAAATATCAGTGTTTTTTCAAATGGTTTCCAACCCATATTTACTAGAAAGTATTAATATTTCTTAGACCAATGATGAATAATTTCAAAAGAAGATTAAATCATTGAATGATGGGAGATTGAGAGACATTGTGTATGAAGAAGCAATTTTGAAATTCGGGAAGAGACTTTGTTTTCCCAATATACCTGATTTAAAAATGGATTTGTTAGACGATGCTCATAGTTACAATTTCTTTATACACCATGGGAGCACCAAAATGTATAGAGATTTAAAGGAACATTTTTAGTGGGACAACATAAAGAGGGATATTGTTGATTTTGTGTCAAGATGTATGGATGGTCAACAAGTGAAAGCTGGAAGGCAACATCCTAGATGAGTCATGTAACCTCTTCCTATACCATAGTGGAAATGGGATAATATCACTATGGACATTGTCATGGGACTACCAAAGACTCCTAGAAGGAACGATGCAATATGGGTTGTTGTTGATCATCTTACCATGTCAGCAAGTTTTCTTGATATAAGGGAAGATTTACCACTTGAACGTCTATCAAGACTATATATTAATGAATTTGTGATACTTCATGGAGTACCCCTATCGATGGTTTCGTATAGAGATCCCAGTTTTACTTCAAGATTCTGGAAAATTCTTCAGAAATCCATGGATACTGAACTTCGTTTGAGAACTGCCTACCACCATCAAATAGATGGAAAATCAGAATGGACTATTCAAAACTTATAAGACATGTTGAGATCATGCTCACTTGACTTTCAGGGTATTTGGGATCAATATTTACCTCTAGTAGAATTTTCCTATAACAATAGCTTCCATTCGAGTATTCAGATGGCACCATATGAAGCGTTATATAGAAATAGATTTCGCACAACAACCTGTTGGGATGACGTTGGTGAAAGAAAACTTGTAGGCCCAAGAACTAGTGGAGATAACGATGGAAAAGGTGAGGTAATCCAAAACCACATCAAAGCTGCTCAAAGTAGGTAGAAGAGCTATGATGAAAACCGAAGAAAGTATTTAGAATTTCAGGTGGGAGATCATGTTTTATTGAAGGTATCTCGATGGACAATAGTTATACGTTTTGGAATGAAAGCTAAATTGAGTCCCAGGTACATCGGTCCTTTAGAAATTTCAGAATGAATTGGGGCTGTAGCTTACCGTTTGGAAATGCCGCCAAATCTGTCCAAAGTTCATGATGTGTTCCACGTATCACTGTTGAGAAAATACATGTGTGACCAAACGAATGTACTCATCTATGAGGAATTAGAACTGGAACCTGATCTATCTTATTTCGATGAGACCATCAGGATTCTTGATACAAGAGAACAAGAGCTGAGAAACCGGACGAATCGTCTGGTAAAAGATCTATGGAGAAACCATAAGATGGAAGAGGCAATTTGGGAACCCGAGGAACCTAGGATGAAGAACCACCCGAGTCTTTTTATGCAATAATATTCTTGAAATTTCGAGCATTAAATTATTTGAAGGAGAGGATAATGTAACACCCCAAGCATCTATGATACGCTTCTCTTTGAAAAATAATGTAGCATATTTTGTACGCAACATTGAGCTCTAACACACACCAGAACGAATCAAACTTTCCGTTATGAATAGTAATATCCACTTTTTGAAATTTTATAAATTTTATCTCTCAAAATTGACATCATTTTTGGATTCGGAATATCAAAATTAGCCTAGGGTAATAATTTGGAACATTTTAGATAACATTTAAATTTTGATGAATAGTGAAAATTATTAAATTTTAATTAAAAACACATTTTTTAATCGAAATAATTAATAGTGATAAATTATGAATTTGAGTGGTTTTAAAGTATACTTAGAATATATTTTTAACCATTTAATACAATGTTGGTCATTGGACATAATTTCACAATTAAACCGGACATGAAAAAGTGTCAATCTTTTGATAGTTATTATCTCTTAAAACACGTTTTTTTTGTTTTAACAACGGGAATTATTTTGAAATTAATTTCTGCCACTTATGTGTTTTGAATTTAGAAAAATTGATTCCATATTTGGAATCAGGATTTACAAATTGTGTAAATAGGTAACTATTATTTTTAGACATTTTGAATAATTATTTCGGTAATTATTTTATTTACAATGGTTAAAGGGTAAATCCAGTAAATAAGGGTAAATAAATAATATTATAATAATAATAAATTACCCAAAAACGTGTCCTAACCTTATTATTTGATACATGTCCAACCATTGGCATCTTTGGGTCGATTTTGGAACCCCATAGAGCCACTTGTAAGTGATAATGACACTTTATATTAATTAAGTTAAAATAAATACAAAAATGACATAAGCATATATCTTTTAGAAAAAAAAAATTTACATAGGGTTATATATGATGGATTTTAGACTATATATATTTATTAGAAATATAAAAATATTTCATACATAATGGTATTTTATTTATAATTTTTAGACATTTAATAATTAATATTATTTATGACACAATAATGATGCATAAATTTCATTATTAATGAAAGAATCAAATAATTGGTGTTATAAATGTTAACATTAATATAATTTGAACGTTTTGATGACCTACATGAATTATATTTCTTAATATTTCATTATAAGTTTTCTTAAATTAATTTTATTTGAATTTATAATGTTGTTAAGACATTATAAAAAATCAATTATTGAAAAGTTTCAAAATTCACATAAAAGAGTTTTTAAAACAAATATTATATTATTAATTAATGTTAAATTTCTAAAAATCTAAGGATCAGACAAGAGACTTATATCATAATAGTTGTATCATTAATTTACCACTTGGGTGTCGCTTGGATGAATATATTATGTTAATTAACTATATTATCAAAATACAAAGTGACATGGTAAATGTTAAACTAATTAACCAATAGTTAAAACTAATAGATAAGGTTAATATAGTGACCCAAACCTGTCTAAAACCTATCGGTTGAGTGATTTTAGACCTATACCCACCTAAAACATTAAATAATAAACTTTGGAGCCATTAGAAACCGAATAAGAATTTATTATAAAATAATATTTCTAGTCTTTCTAAAGGTGCCCCTCACCCCTCTTATAAAAGGGAGCTCCCCCATCTCACTAATTCACACATTCAAAGACTTTTGGCTCAGCCAAACCCTGCTGAAATACTCTCTCAACTTCCCTCACTTCAACCTAGAGGCCTTAGTTTGATCAGAAATCCAACCTATGGAGCCTTTTTGATCAAATCAAAAGGAAGAACCCGAAGAAGAGGTAATGTTTTCACCACACTCTTTCAAGTTCCTTTCATCTTCAACGTCTTCTATATTTTTTATTCCCATTAAAAAATAATAAATCCAGTATCTTAAATATAATGTGATGTTATTATAAATATGTTAAAACCATATTTATTATTCTATCCATCCTTTGAATGACATGTCACCATATGTGCGTACGTACAGCTTACCGTCTCCACGTCGTGGTGTAATTGTTATTCAATAAATTATTATTTGTATGGGTATAATAATGATGTGAAATTCATATAAATAATAAATATTACATGATAATGATTCAGAATATATGATATATCATCCAATTATATATTCATTTAATATCAAAATAATGATATTGTTGCTCGTGCGTACGTACGGACTACCGTCTCCCAAAATGCGATGAGTTTCATTCTCCATCGTATCCATTCATTTTTAATTATCATTTTATGATTAAAAATAATTTTTAAGGACTTGATATCATTTTTGATATGAATAAGATACAACCTATCCATAGAAAACATGGCCTGTGTATCAAAACATATACGAGTAAGTTAATACCCGAAACGACGATAATACTAAGATATTATTTACAAAGAAATGTTTAAAGATCATATATGATATCATATTAATGTATATTATTCTTTTATAATTTATTAACAATTATTTCACCATTATACAGGAGGTTAACCTACCTCCAACCAACGAAATGAACAACTTAAGGTTTTATTTCACAATCTCTTCATTATCCGAGGTTGTTTAAACGTAATAATCTACTGGTTCTTCTTTATCATCGACATCCATGTTTCTTACAAATGTATTTCAAAACATTTTTACTATTTACTAGAATATGGGTTAAAGTAATTTATATCCTTTTTCGAATTTTTATAAAATTTTTATAACGGAATATTTCCGTCGTTTTCCAAACAAGGTCTTTTTTAACCTTTTCGACAGAATTAAGGTAAGAATGTTTTTTTTAATTCTATGGCAGGTGCGGCTATTTTCCACCGTTATAAAATCATCGAAACTTCCCTTAAAATCTTATAAGAAAATTTTCAACGTAAATGTTTTATTTTATAATTATGGGACTTTTAAATGAATTGAAAAAAGATATGTTTCTCTCAAATAGTTTTTATTTCATCTATGTCAACATCCTTTGATGAATTTTATGCTTATTTGAAGTTGATTTTTTATGATACAAAAAATGTATATTTTATTGAAGGTTTTGTGATATGTTTGACAGTGGATGTGTTATTTTTATACCATTCATAGTTTATGGATGAAGTATTTACATTTTTTATGCTAGTTTTAATACGAATGTTTATGTTATGTTTAAGCCTTTTCATATGAGAATGCATTGGACTTAATAAGTGATAGGTGGAGCCCGTTATAGCTCCTCAATGCATTAGTAGGTCTCATGAGACAAACTATTGTCTTGGCATAAGGCCTTGACGAAATTTTATTTGTAGTCTTGACCCAAGGCCTTGACTATGTGGTTATGATAGTTTGGAATTATGCATTCCATCCTTATGAAATTGGTTATTGATATTGCGTATGATTATTCTAATAGTAGAATATTGATGTGAATAAGTTTATGGAATTATTTCATTTTATATCTGCCATATTATAATAATGTTCAAGTTATAAAAGGCTTTTGTTTTAGTTATACATTTCCTTAAATGTTTATGCTTATTTATGATAGTTTCCACTATATTGTTATCCTTACTAGGCATTTGAGCTCACCCCTTTCAATGTTTTATTTTTCCCAGAATGTGAAAAAGTATTTTATAAATGACCTGCAGGGACAGTATGAGGGGATAACAGTGTGGACTATGAAGACTATATTGTTGTAGTTTTCATTTTATGATGTAATGTAATCATTATGAATGTATCTAGTTATTCCAAGGCTACTAAAAAAATCAGTCTTTCAAGACTTGATCTTTCTTGTGATCATGCCAATGTTATGTAATAATGCACCACCTCAAGGTAACTGAGGTCGGGGCATTATAGATTTGAAAAATGACTGTGAGTGAATTTTGATACCCAAATGAAGAAATATTTACTATTTAAAGCTCATAGTTCTTCATTTTTAGTATATCTCAGAATTACTAAGATTTATAGAGATTATAATGAGTGTTACTGCTAGGATGGAATGAAATGATATATTACAGATTTTACAGTGAAATATTTGACATTTTAATATGTTGAAGACGAGTAGATGTTACCAAATGAGATGCTTTATCCAACACTAGTGCTAGATTATATATGGGTAGATATATCCATAAACATCATTGTGGGACTAGTAGTGACTTATTGAGGTAACAATGCAATTCAAGTTATTGGTGATGAACTGATTAAATCTAATTTTTTCTACTTTCTATTCATGATAAAATGTCTTTGGATCATATTTCTCAACTATACCTCAAAGATAATGGCAGGATACATGGACTACCTATTTATATTTTCAATAGATGGGATCAGAAGTTCCCTTCTAATTTTTGGAAGGGACTTCTGACATTGTTCGGAAAAGAATTAAATTTCAGTATGTCTTTTCATCCACTATCCGATGGGATGTCATAATGAATGATTAAAAATTTGGAGGATATTCTTTGAGCATGTTCAATAGACTTTCAGGAAAGTTTCTATAATATTAATTTTTTAGATTAGTTTTTTTTATAATAATAGTTCTCATTCCAGTATATAGCTGGTACATAGTGAGGAATTGTATAGGAAGCGGTGTCGAACTCCAAATTATAGTGACGAAGTCATGGAAATGATTATGAAGGGACAAAAATTAGTTGTAAATGTGGTTGAGAAAGTGAAGATTAACCAATTACACATGAGGACATATCAGAGCAGCCAAAAAATTTGTGCAGACTACACGAGGAAATATATTCCTTTTGAGGATGGTGATCGTGTTTTTCTAAGAATCTCACAATGGAATGGTTTTATGTGGTTTTTTTGAATGGAAATATACGTCCACATTTCCGTGTATTATATGAAATATTGGAGAAAGTTGGAACAGTAATCTACAATGTAACTTTTCTTCTGAGTTTATCTTAGGTATATAATGTTTTCCATGTTTTGATGTTGATAAAATATGTGCCAGATTCATATAATGTTTTCATTCCTGAAGCAGTTCCGATGGAAGGGAACATTTTTTATGAAGAGAATAATGTTTAGAATATTTTTCGTAGACAGAATGTGTTGTGGAATATGATAATACAGTAGGTAACGATATTATGGAGAATCCACATGTTTGATGAAGAATCATGTCAATCTAAAAATGCTATGCGGGAATGCTAGCCTCACTTGTATAATAAGTATATAAAAATTGATGATTTTGTAATGTGTAAGGCTCAGTCATTATATGAACCAAATTTAACTAATGAGTAATATCCATACATAATCATTGAAAGATTAGTTATATGACAATTTAAGGGATATGTTATTTTATTATAACCTTTATAATATTTTGTATAATAAAAAATCCTAGATATTACACTCTTGTTTTTAATAAGTATAATATTTTTAAAATGGTGTTATATAGAAGATATATTAGACTATAAATATTCATTTAAATTATAATAGACTTATATTTAGCTTTTTTATTTAAATTTAATTTTTACATAATAAATAAATATCTTAAATGGTCTATCAACATTTAAATGATAATTATTTATTTAATTGAAAATTTATATTATAAAAATTATAAAATATATATTATGAGATAAACATTGGAATTATTGAAATTTATTGATTTATTTGACAAGTTATTTATGTATTATAATTTTTATTTTATCTTGATGTATTTATATTTTTAAAGGTAATATTATTTCAATGTGTCAAAATTGACATTAATAATATTTTAATATAAAAAATATCTTATTGAATGATAAAAAATTCAAAAAAATCATCAAATAAGAGAAAAATATTTTATGGTTTCTATCAACAAAAAATATACAATTTATTGGTATTTTTTCATTTTATAAAGAAAATATTGTCTCTCAAATGGTAAAAATCGATGTTATCAGGGTAACAGTTAAAGGGGTTAAATAAGAGGTAATACGTAATGATATGGGTAATAAGTTGGCCTAAAAATTTCCCATAATTATTTGTTGAAATTATTTAGACCCATAATAATATTATAATTTGAATAACATGCATTTTTATCAATTGTATATTGAAAATTTCATTCAATTTACATAGAAATTCAATGAGTTCGCCTCCCCTCCCTTATAAAAGGGAGTATCTTCTTCTTATTTATTCACACATAAAAACCTTTTTTTGTTAAGAATATTCTAAACCAAATATATTATAATAATACCTTCCCTAATTATATATGAGTCAATTTGGTCATAACAACATCCTCAGTGGTCATAATGTTTTAAAAAAGAGGTAGTCTAAATAATATGTATCAAATTATTCATGCATTTCTGTTTTTTCTTTTTCAATATCCTTAAAATATTCCCAATATAAAATAAAATATTAAATCCAATATCATAAATATACTTATATGTTATTATTTTAGTTTATGTACCCTTATTAATATCTATTTTATTTAAATGGGAATATAATTCCCCTTTCGTTTGTGGTAGGACAACCGCCTTGTGAACCTATGTAATCAGTTTTCCATCCCCAACCCTCAAAATTGGTTATAATGAAAGAATTAATTTTTATAAAATATTTTAATGTAATATTTAAAATTATTTAAATATAATATATCATTTATTTACATACAACTCTATTTACAAAAAATGATAACTTCATTTGAGCGTACATGAGAAATATCACCTCTATAAAATGATGTGATTTATTTTTCATTTCCATATAATATTAAGGAAATATAAAAGTATTTTCATATATTTAATATGATAATTATGATATTATGATATTTTTTGTCTGTTTAAATAATACTTACCTTCTTAAGATAATTATTATTGGAAAATAAAAATGTTACTCAAGTGTATGAACTACTTACCATCTACTTGATTTTAATGTAGTTCATTTTTCATAACTAAATTTCAGTGTTTGATTTTAATGTATAATTAATATATATTAGTTCTAATTATATCATGAATACTATTCATAAAAAGATTGAATGATAAATAATTTTACAATAGTCAAAAATATCGAATCCATTTTGGACTTAGGTATTGAATATATATAAAATGTCTGATTTGAAGTTAAATGATTATGTTATTGTATAGATCATAAAAACTAGTGATATAAACAGATGAAAAAAAATTAAAAATTTTACAAAAAATTTATAAATTGACATAATTTTTTAATAATGATGTTAAATAATGTATTTTTCTATCAAAACTCATGTCAAGGGACCTTTTAACTTAGAAAATATAAATTTAATGCTATTAAAGATTTATTTTATACACCATTCTATATCATGTATATGTTTTTAAATTATTTTCATTAAATTATTTATATGGACATGAATGTTAGAAAAATTAATTTCAAAATTTATATAAAATTTATAAAAATAATTTTTATAATGTTTTATGTAAATCACTTTCTTTTAAAAAATTTATTTTAAAGTTCAGCTTTCATTTTTTTTTTAAAATTTATAAAAGTAATGTTTCCAAATTATACGAAAAAAGAAGAGATTACCACCATAAATACACCTTAATGTTTTTAATCATACTCTATACATTTATATGTTTGGTTTAGAATAAAACATTATTATTTATTAGCATTAATCTTTTTAAAAAGAAAAATAATTTCAACATGGAACATTAATTTCCTGGAGAATTTAATTATAATTAATTATGTGTTATGATTATGTTATGGTTCCTAAGAATTGATTCATAGGATTATTGTTTCATTTAAAAAATAAGGGTGACCCTATTATTCCATTCTAATTAATTTGGTAAACGTATTAATTTTACTAATTAGGTTTAACGTAACAAATTACAGGAATATATTGTGATGGTTATTCAAAATGTCACTACAAAGATTACTCCTTATTTAGTTGGGATAGGTACATTATATGCAGGAGTGATATAAACATTATTTCTCAAGTTAACTTTATGATTTATTCTTTTTATGAATTTTATATTATATTTATGATTTAATAAGGTAATCTAATAATATTATGTTTTTTTGGTAGGAGTTAAATTTTGTGAAATATTCTCATGAATCATTTATGAGTTTTTATATTATAAAAATTTTATCTTGTGAAATTATTTTATAAAATAATTATTCCTTGAATGTGATATATTTGGTGAAAAAAAATTATTTTTATCCCGTCATATTTTATTAAAAAGAAAAATTTATATAAGCATTTATGGACTACTAGTTTTATTATTTATTTTCATGTTAGTAAAAGAGATTTTTGTGCTCATAAAATTGTATAAAGGTATTCTCAAGTATTTTAAGTAATATTATAGATAAAAAATAATTTAAGATCATATTTGTGATCTTATTTCAGGAAATTAATAAAAATTTTATAATAAAAGTGTTTTATATGGTGTAAATAACGGATACTGGGTATAAATTTCCACATGTAATGTATTGGTTTATAGAGTAATGTTGTTTCTTAATTCTTTAAAAATATAATCCAAAAATATAATTAGATAACAATATAAATAATTGTTTTAAGATAACTATTATTAATATTTTTAAGGGAGGGTATTTACATCTTATCAATAATTTTGTTAGAAATATTTTATTATTATCAATATTTTGGGTGTTAACTACATCATTTTTTCTATACGTTTTGATATTTTATTCACATTCCATGTACTTTGATTAAGGGTACATAATATCCTATTTTTCATTATATAAATAGAATATATATTCATTATATATCTATTTAGGTACATCCATAAAATGGAGAGTTAGAGAAATTAGTTACATTGCTCATGGATAATGTGGGTCATATGCATGAATGAAAATTATTTTCATTATTATATAAAACGATTGAAAGAAAGGTAAATCATAAATCACTTTAAAATAATATTTTTTCTATTTTATATGTAATATATATTACATAAATATATACATATAAAAAATGTGAAATTGAAATGAAACACAGATCACATCACTTTATGGAGGTGGTAGTACTTATGTATGCTTGAGCAACATTATCATTTTCTAATAGATAGGTTTGTAATAAGGTAAAAGTGATATTATAATTAAATAGGAATAATTACTTCATACATATCAATTTAAAAAAATCCCCTTATATATTACCATCCATATAAAATGGTGATGAAAGTCAATTTACAACAATATGTAAGGATGCTAAGTCATCTAAACAATTTTACATGTTTCAATTTCCCTCAAAATTTTGTAGTTTTTACCCCATTAACCCTTTTGATAGTTACCACAATATATAATTTTTCTACCAATTAAGGTACAAGAATGTTTCCATAATAGGATAATAGAAAAATAAATAGAAATAGTTGATATTATAGACCTTATCAAATTCACATGGATCAATATATTAGTTCCTTTAATTTTAAATCATTTAAGAAATTATTTTTATTTAAAAATACGATTAGGGTAGTTTTTTGAACTATTCAATTAATGTGAAATTAAAAAACCATGAAATAAACTTAATTCTAATATAAAACTTTTATAAAATCCATAATATGTTTTAATGATACATAAAATTCATGTGTAATAATATGTCATAAATCATTTTTAAATTTTAATACATGTAATATAATTTAGTTTATAATAATATTAATTCAATTAATATTATGTATGCATTGCATATGAATTTAATATCATTATTCAATAAATAGAAAAAATAACATGAAAAATTTTCTTTTTCAAAATAGTATTTTATCTCCATGCATTATATATTCTCATCCACCAATTAAAATGTAAAGAAAATTAAAATTTAGAGATGTAAATTTTATAATTTTTTCTACATAAATAGTATAGATGTCAGTACATAGGACACATGGGACCAAAAGGAAATTTAACATTATTTTTTTTATATAAATGAATTAATCCAACAAAATGAAATAAATTAATTTGATGGGTTTGTTTATAATGTCGAATCTCCATTTTTTAACCAAAATAATTGGATTTACCCTTTACTAATGTGATAAATTTTACCACAGTAACATTTATTAATGTATACAAATTTAATGGAACTATTTACCAAATTTAATAATTATGATTCCAAACATGATATATATTTATCATGAACTAATTTATAAAATAGGATGGAAAAATATTTAATATATTTCATAAAACAACCTGAAAAATCATTTTTTGGACAAATTATTTTTAAGCATAAAAATAAAAAAAATATCAAAATCATAAATATTTATTATTTGGTCATTCTAAAAAAATATATCATATGTAACCTTATAAAATAATCCCAAGTAAAACATCCATTTATATTATGTAATTTTATGAAAATAAATGAATTCATTAGAAAAATTAGTAATTTCGCTATTAACTAAAAAATTAAGCATTTCAAAAGAATATAAAAAATTCAAAAAAATTTAAATTTGATATTTTTATTTAATATATTAAAATAAATTTCAAAAATAAATTTTTAAAATTTAATAATTTATATTTAAATCATAATATATAATAATACTGTATGTATTGTTTTATTATTTATTTAAAAATGAGTATTGTAATATTTTATGAATTGTTGTTACATTCATCACACAATTAAATGATTTCATCCTTGAATTTATATATTGTGACCTCCTAAAATGATTTGTGTAGTTTTTCCTTATAACTTCATTAGGTTCCCATGTCCCCTCTTCAACATTATGAATTCTCTAATGTACATTTGTGAAGTATGTATTAAAATTTCATTACACTTGTATATTGTGTCATGAATTTGGGATGGATTAGTAAAATAAGATTAATTATGTTTTAATTATATTTAATAAAATGAGAGAACATTCATTGAATATAAAATATAATTAAATAAAAAGAATTTACAAAACAAATCATTCACTCTAGAGTGGATGCATGTCATTTATAAATTTTAAACCACCACAAAAATTCAATATAGAATTTTTAAATTGTCAATGTACCATGTGTATTTTTTTCATATTGAACCATGTAATATTATTCCTTGGTAATACATTATATAAAATATAACCTCCCTGTTTAAATTCCAAATCATTCCTTCAGTTCTCAATATATAATTTTTTCCTTATTTTGATTTGGTATATTATGGGTTTCAATAGTAAATACATTATATGTTGTCCCCTCAACAGGTGTTGGGACAAAAATGAAATGACCCTGACACCAATTGCCAAAGTATACAGTCTACATTATTACATTTGCAGAGACACAATAAATCAAATCATGACAGTCCAAACTGTTTAATATAGTTGGAGAACCAGATATACACATGATACCAATTCAAAATTGGGAAAACATAATAAAACAAAAAACCAAACATAAAAACATGAAATAAATATTCTGAGACACATTTAAGATATATTTTTCATATCCCAGTGCAAGGAAACATAATAATTGTGATCTAAAATTCTTAATAAGCATTACATACAAAAGAACTTATCACGAATCAAAAAATAATAATCATTATGGAAAGGTGAATAAAAGAACCGACACTCTAATTAAAAAACATGAGTGCATGAATTTATACTTAATAACCATTATGGAATTCTCTATAGCAAAAAACATTCCATAAATCAATATAATTATAAGACATGAATTTATTCATAATATCAATATGAAAATATCATGGATATTAATAACTAAATTATTAATAAAGGAAATACTTAATTAATGTATTCCATATCTCAATATCATGATACCTCTAATTCCATGACATTTTATAAGATGGTTACAAAATAATGGGTAATAATCGATCTAGTTTGGCTAACCATAATTCTACTTCAAAAACCAGACACAATATAGTTTAAAACATCATGGTAAAAACAAATAAGGATCAACCAATTTATTCATCTCATCATACCTAACATTGAATCAATGAGATTTCAATAAATGGTCCCCACATATATCTATATATAAAAATAATTTTTCATTATGTAATAATAGATTTAATTCATGAACAATTCATCTAACTAATAAAATATGTATTGAGTAAAAGATAAAAATTTATCAATATTTCCCCATTAAATCAAATAAATATCAAATGAATACACTATATAGTGAAATGATATATAGTATAATAAAAATATTCCATGATAAATAATTTTGATATTTCAAGGTAAATTTAATTTTTATTAAAAGTAAATCATTTAAGGGATATTTAGTGACTGAAAAATGAATGAAGGAATTGAATACCAATATATTCCTTGATCTAGATGATCATAAACCATAAATATGAAAAGTAGATATGGAATTAAGAAAAAATGCATCCTTTCCATTAAGAATAATTGGTGTTGGTCATTTATTAATAGAAAAAATATAAATGATCCTAGAGAACATTCTTAATAAAATTATATTTTTTATTTTTAAAATCATATTTTGACAATTTCTTAAAATCCTTTTATGTTGAAATAAAATTTGAAAAACCAAATTTTTTTAAAAAATTATGAAAAAAGATCATTAAATATGAACTTGTAAACATATTAGGTAAGCTTCATTGATATGATGTTCTTTTTTGTGTTAAATTCAATACATGATTTAAAGTAAACAATGATATTCCCTTTTCACAGTAAAAACGACATAAATGTTTTTTGTTTAGAAAATAAATGAAGGATTAATTTACAAAAAAATTAAAAATTAAAAATGGTTTATAGATTTTTAAAAAGTAATTTTGAAATGGTTCAAATCGTATTTCAAATCATTTTTTAAGAAATGGTTATAAAAAAGATTTCTGAATGAAATGGCAAATAAAGTATGATTTTCAAAAACAAATTAATAAATAATTTAAAATAAAAATGCATGATAAAATAAAACAATTACATGATAATATCATGAATAAATAGAGTATAATAAAATTAAATAGGTTTATTTTTATGATGATCAAACAATTTCCTTTTACTGAAATTCAATAGTAAATAGTCTCGATTAGAATGATTTAGTGAAATAAACCCATAAAGTGATCATAAAATTGAAGTGATTACTAGTAAATGAATATATAATTTAGATAAAAAATAAATAAAGATAATAAAATTTTTAAATACAACAATAAATAGTCATAATTAATTACACATGAAATCATATACTATAAAAACTGAAAAATATGAAATAAAAACAAATAAAAAGATTTGGACTTATGCAAATTTTTACAACTCAGGGAATTTACATCAAATATCCTTTGATTAAATAATTAAAGAGAAACAGAAATAAAAATTTAGTACTATGTAATCATTATATTACATTTCAATTGGGAACTAAATACAACATAAAAAACAAATCAGGTTAATAACATTACAAATTTCCTCAATGATGGAATATTGAGAAGAAGTTCCCCACCTCACGCTTTTGTTTAATTGAAATTTGTTTAAAATAATTTATAATGGATTTATATATGTTATTAAATGATAATATAACCATATTAGTATTTATAATACCATATATTAATCTGTCATAACATATTATCAGCTCTTCATTAGAAATATTCAATTGTTTTTATTATTTCGAGTGTTAATTACATTGTTTTCTCATGAATTCACTGTCCTGGTTATTAAATAGTTTCCGAACCTCCAAAAGTGTAATAAAAACATAAATATATTATTTTTTACATCAATGTTTTCTTTAAATATAGTCTCAAAATATGGTTCTAAAAAATCATTTACATTAATAACCTAGAGACTTTAATCAATACATTAAATGAAAAACTTTTTCATTTTACAATGATCATTTTGGAAAAAAGTTGAAAAATATAGTGTCATTTCATAATGATATTACAAGAATATATACAATATTAAGTAATTTAATGTACATATAAATATTAATCATGTGGATTGGTGATGTAAAATTAATCACATCTTATTGTGATTGTGGAAGTCTGCACAAACAAGTACATTGTTATAATCATTATGTTAGTGAAAGGGAAATAAAGAATATTAAAATTTAAAAAGGATAAATGCGACATGAATAAAATAAAAATATCTTCTATATAAAATATATTTATTAAATTTATCTTTATTATATTTAATTTATAATATTTGTGAAGGATTATTCACATTGCTTCGTAAGTGCGTCATCTGCCGTATAAACAGGAGATGTCATCGTATCCCCTACATAATTTAATTTAAATTGATATATGTGATATAATAACTCAAAAGATAAAAATATTTTTTAATTTGTCATATATATAATTTATATCAATCATCATAAAAAATAATTAGTGGTGGTAACTGAAGAATAAACAACATCATTTCACAATGCAGTAGTCTACTGTATACATGAACTATACTATCGTAACAAATTTGATCGAAGTGGAGGCTTTGGTAGGTCATGAAATTCTTCTAAAATCCATCCAATATATGTAATATTATGATTTAATTATATCATAATGGATTAATAATAATTTAATTAGTTATAAAGATAATAAATAAATATGATCACAGAACTAGATTAATTCGTCTTCAGGTAACCTCATTAGGATTACACCAAAGGCCTTCCTAGATAAAACGTTTTTCATAAAATAAGGCTTTTATGATGCTATAAATGTATCTAGAATGTTATTTGAAGAATTATTTTTTGAAAAATTGGGTTTGATGGTTTTAATAATCGATGGGAGTGGGCGGTCTTTTATAAGAGATGAGGATGACACAGATGTAGTTTTTTAAAAGACTTAATCATACATACGTTTTTGTCAATAAAAAGCACACAAAAAATATCCATTATCTATCCTGTATTATATAACATATAAATTTTTCAATAAAATGGTTATTATAAATATGTTATATCAATTATAACCCATATATTCTTAGTTTAACCCATTGAAAATCAATTATCACCTCAATAGTGACAATTAATTTTTAATGCTTTCACTATTCATTTGGGTAAAAACAAATAAGCATATTTTAGATTAGAAATTATCATGATTATGTATATGGAATTTTTTTTCACTTTCCATTTAAAAATGTTGAAATTTTAAATTTATAATTAATCTCAAAATTTTGATTTGAAACCATATATTTTTGAAGAGAAAATGTCAAAAGTATTACAATGTTTTAATTTCAAAATTCAATATGAGAAATATTAAAACGAAATAAATTGGATATAAATATATAAAATGTATATAATTTTACATAAATACTAATTCATGTAATAATTTAAAGTCATAATTAAATTTAAGTAAAATTTTGTTTTCGATTAAAATTCGATATTTTAAACTATTCATGAAAATGAAACGTTTTATAAAAAATTAAAAAACTCACCCTAAGATACTTTCTTTATAGTGTTTTAAAAAATTATTTTTATATTTTAAAATAAATTTTATAAATGTGGATAAAATTAGTTTTAAATATTGTGTGCCATGTATGATTAGACCAGCTTTTATAAAATAACTATATTAAATTATAATTCATTTTAAAAAATGATTCATGGATTAATTATGATCAATATATAAATTTTGAACTTTTTTAAACAATATATTACCATTATTTGGTTCATCCTATTCATAACATCGATTCTAAATTCTATTGAAAAAAATCACATTAAATAATATTATTCTAATAATAAATCATGTTTCATTTAAACTCGTTATGTAACAAAAGAAAAACTCAGTCTTCTGTGTAATGTAATCTAAATATAGTTTTTCATGTAATTCAAGATATTTTAGAGATTTAATATATTTAAAATTAAATATATCGTAAATTATCTAGGTGTTATAATTTTTTCAATGCTTGTTGTTTCATGTCACATAATCAATGGAATACAACATTCATATTTTTTAATATTGTGGTATTGAATTCTCCTCATATTAAATAAATTGCATCCCCATAATTTTAAAATAATCATGGTAATCAAGGGATTATATTTGAAAGCCAGATTTATTGAAACAATAAATAATAAAAATATTTAATAAAATATAATCTAAATAAGAGATTAAGAGAAATATATTGATCAAATAAAATAACCAATAACTATATTTCTATATAGGACGAAATTGGTGAGAATTATTGATGTGGAATTAGATGATAAGATTAAATAACTCTATAGAGTTATATAGGTTATTAATTAAAAAAATGATGTGATCATTGGGAATTTAAGGGCCTCAAAACAATAAATATATTTGGATTTTAATGTCCTTGTGATTCATTAGATATAAATGTAATTTGTTAAAAGTTTCTTCAATATTATTCCTTGAATGTTTAAGAATTAAATTTCTATCTAAGAATATATAAAAATATTATTTCATGATAATTTTCTTCATGATAAGTATAATTAATTTATTTTTTTATGAAATAAATTTTTAAATCATCACTTACCCTTGGAAATAAATATCCATAAATTATTTTTTTATGCTTGAAACAAAGGAATTCCCTCTTTAACAGAGCATTAGATCCAAAAGGTTGAAATGTGTTTATAAATATCTCTAATTTTTTTCTTAATATAACATGGTTATCCCATATAATCAAACATTCATCTATCTCCCTATTGTTTGGTTAAAAATTAATCTCTAATAGCTCATCTGTAGTATGAATTAAACAATTTCATAAATAGGTAACCATATGACCCTCCAGAAATATTATGATCCAAAACATTTGAAAGATTTTCATTTATCTATAACATCCAAAAGAACATTATGTAGATCTTAATTCCATATAATAAACATGTGAATACCTTCATTATTTATTCTATTGAAACATGTTAATAATGTGAATTAACAAACAACCTTATTAAATTCATGATTGCTTAAATATTCTAGAAAAATCACATATTATTTCATATATTTCGTTAATCTATTAAAGATTTTAAATCCATAAATGATAGCCTAAACCAAATTGTAAATAAATAATTTATGATATCCAAGATAGTCAACACTATCCATTTTATTTTATCCATATCAATATTCTAGTGATCCCAACATCATTACCTCATCATCAAAAACATATTAAGGGATGTATTTCCCATCATCATTTGGTTTCAGTGTTGTTAAACTCAACATTGAATCAAATTTATTTGTACCATAGAATAAAATCTTTCATATCCATGATGAAATAGTTCTATAATTTAATCATTATACATTTCATAATTTTTATAACCAGAATATCGCTATGAAGATACTAGAATGACATAATTCATGAATCCAAAAAAATAAACATTAATAATTCTACTCATCTATTGTAATATAATAACCATGACCATATTCCATTATATTTTTATGATGAATATTACTTTAATTTTTGATAAACTGATTTTTTTAGTGCCCTATATCATTACAATAGACACATTGAACATTAAAAAAATTCCTACACATTCAATTACAATCCTGATGGAATTTTTCTCCAAACATGTACAAAATCTACATTCATTTTAAAATGTATATGGGTATTTATTTCCACAATTATAAAATGTAGGAAAATCTTTCATCCCCTTATCCCATTTATCTATTTATATCTTTTCCATCATATTCCTAACTTGCTTCACTATGAAGCCATAATACTTACATAATTATATCTATATCTTATTTTCATAATATATTATTTACTACCATGATAATAATTTTTGGGATATTTTTCTCTTTGAAATATCTCATTATTAAAATCAATTCAATGATCATTATATCATTGGGGATTTTATTAATTGACGTGGTTCTAATAATTTCATCATGGACATGTTTCTAATCAATAGAATAAAGCAGATTAGATCATAACATCATGATACAAAATGGATAATACAAAAACATAATAAATTATAATCATAAATTTCAACATTTATGGATAGCTAATCTCCTAATAAAAAACATGATTTTCTTGGGGATATCATTATTTTCAAAACCTTCATAACATTTTTCAACGAAAATGTGAATTAGTATAGGCATATCTCTTAGTTGTTTCAAACTTGGTGCATAGTGTGTCCTATTTTTTGGACATGGTGCTGATAAGTATATGTTTAATGCACCCTTTTTAGAGATACTACCACTAGTTACCAATATTTTAGAACTACATCCACTTATAGTATCAATAGATGGATGTATTTCTAGGAAGACCACATAATATATACCTTTCCAAAATTATAGAATGTTTATATGCACTTGTCCTCAGAAACTATCATAGAGATATAATTTATATTCAATGTTTTCTAAAATATAGTTTCAACGGTATCATATATAAATAATCTGATTCAAAATATACAATTACCAATCCCAATAAACTAGAGATAGTGTTTGATTTATTACATTAATATAGAGACAAGGAATTAGATCCTGGAAAACTGTTCATTTATCTAGTTCTAGAGATTCAGATAAGTACATAAAACCCATTACATATTTAGAGGAAATAATTAAAAATAATACATATTATTAAAAATGAAATCCATCCTTGAAAACAATTTCAAAGATCACTTCTTCATATCATGGGTGAAGGCTTCAAAATATGAGTGAGGAAAATTTATCAGTAATGGTTATGTGTAGGGGAATATATCATGAATTAATAAATAATAAAAAAATAATAATGTAAATAACAGAACAATTTATCTATTTAAATAAATTGATTCTATGAATAGAGATATAATAATAAATTTCAAATGGTAAATAAATGAAAAAAAAATTCATTTAACCAATTAATTGAGAATGAAATGCAATCAAATATATTATAATATTGAAAATATCATAGACAATAATTATTTATTTCTTAAGAAATGAAATGATTACTGATTGGATATAATTTTTGAGTAACATGATAAATTTATCATCATGTTATTTAAAAACGTGGTTTAATACTACTGGGTACAAATGAAGAAGGTTTGGGAAAATATATATCAACTTCATTGTATTTTCACAAGACAGTTAAAAAGAAATAGGTTAAAAAACATAGGGTTTATCCAAATAATTTGTTTCATGTGACCAATTAATTAATTGGGTTTATTTTAATAACCATGCCCCACCCATAAATACATGCCCTAATATTTCCTCATACATCAAAAAATAAATTTAATTAATCAGCAATATGCTTTATAAAAACATCTATATTAAGTAAAACACATAGATTTATCATTATTTACACAGTCTATTAAATTACTCTGAGTTTGAAACAACGTTTGTAGAAATGAAATACTATTCAAGAAATAAAAATGTCCCTTAGAAATAATTTTAATATTTTTGGGAAATTTAATTACCATAAGAACCATTATAAATCATGGGAAGGAAAATGACTAAATAAATGTATAAAGGATGTGATTATCAATACATTCATCGTTTAAAAAGTCATCAACCAACTATAAAGAGAATAAAGAAGGTATATATAAAAAATACCCCTACTTTATTATGAATATAATGTTATATACATTGATGAATATAAAAACCATAAAAGATTTTTTAGATCATTCTTAAGAAAAATCTAATTTTCATTTTGGAAAAACTTTTTAAAAAATGAATCATTTTGAAAATCAATTTCATTGAAAATCACTATTAATAAACAATGAATTTCTACAATATTAGTAACATAATTTCTATAGAATATGATCTTGTGAACATAACATAGACGGAAAGAAAATTATATTTTTCTTGAAATGAAGATAAAGAACACTACACCATCCATTCCAGGAGGTCAAAAGTGGTGAAGACCCATCGAATCCCCTTGGACTACACTTTTAAACTCAATGGTGAGGGAGTCTAAACTATCATAAATCAGAATATCTTCATTATGCCTTCTCAACTTGTCCTGTGACGCCACTGCGAAGTTGGTTTCCCTTCAACTGTGGTTGACCATGCACCCCTAATTGGTTTCTCTTTGACATCGACAGATGAAGTAAGTCAGCTCCCACAGGATCATATGGAATCCCTACAAGTCCTTCACGTGGACATCAGATTCATATTTGATCTCATCCACCCGGAAACCACATCATATACACACCATCAACCCGGAAAGAAGATCTCTCACTTCCTCTCCCAAAGAGCTTCTTGGACCCTAATAAGAACCGAAGATAATATGGACTGATCCCTAGGAGTCTCATAGAACCCCACCGCCCCTCAGGACCCATTCCATAAATGATCCATCAACATTACATTTCATACCAATGATAGGAGGCTTACATTAGATCAAATGATTTCTCCCTTTGTTTGGATTGTGGGGTCGATTGGTAATATTGCGAGTAGATCTTGAGGCATGCCCTCCCTTCACTAACGTGGCTAGCTCGGCAATGAGAGTTCGTAGCCGCATCTGCCTGAATAAAAGTGATCGACTTGATCCCAGTCGAATGCTACTACGGACCCCCCAAATGGTCTAGCATATAGCTATAAAAAATATTGTCTGAGCTACGTGCTCCAAGGTTCTGTTTTCAGTCCCATGGAACCATTCACATTGACAGCACTACATAGAAGGTGAGTCTCTAACTATATCTGGATGTGAATTATACATGGACCACAAGTAGTAAGCCTAGTAGATCTGAAAAAATAGATCTAGTGTCGACTCTATTCTTGGGATCACACAATATTAATAGAGGGAGTCCATGGATATTCTTTTTTTTATATTTTCTTCAGTTGAAATAACCTTATTTCTGACCATTCAGAGAAGGGCATTCATTATCATATGAATATCCATACACCAAATCATGGATTCCCACTCATCTGAATTCACATCATTGTTGAATATTATCTTCTAATCCATTATAGAGAACCTTCCTGTACCTGATATGGTGATGTTGCATATATCTCGATCATCACTCAAAACAAATGTTTTTGAAGATTTGAATTTGTTGGGGGTTTAGAATCAGCTGAATAAAATCATATTGTGTCATTGCCTCTCTGAAAGTAGCATATGGATAATGGAATCCTGGGAAGGATAGACTTTCCCTGGCCCAGTCGGCATCCCAAAAATTAATTTCCCCCCTACCGATAACCCACCTTGTGTGACCATGCAACACCTCAATGTGCGACACCATGTAGCACGCCAAGGCAGACATATGGCGACACCCAATCCCTTGCCACTAGAGGCCGTAATGATCCTTGATGAACCTTTACCAAAGAGATTCCCCGGTAACAACCCCCCAAGCCAGCTAACCCTGCATAGTGGTGACGGTCTCATTAATATCCTAGAGGCCACCCCGCCCCCCTCCACCGGTCTCTAGCTTCGCTAACCGCTGCCATAAAGTCCAGTGACTTCTATCAGACTGCATTACATCTCAGAGGAAGGAATTTATTGTTAATTCCATCTTCTCAACCACATATATTTGGAGGATTAACGATGGTGAAAATATGCATAGGAATGGATATGAGTATTCTATTGATGAGTGTTACTCATCCTATGAATTAATGAAACTTATTTTTCCAGCAGAAGATTCTCCCCATCAATCGATCCAGAATATCGTCAAAGTGCTGCATCTGGATGAGGCCACAAGAAATTGGGACACCTGGATATATAATTGGTATCTTCCTCTGCTGGAAACCAATGATTTCTTAAATACCTCTACAGCTTCAATATTATCATTTATTGAAGATGAACATGTGACACTTCGAAGCGTTGATACCCTGACTTCTTATGCGACAATATTTATCAAGAATCTCCATGAAGTGGATGAGAGACCTACTCCCTCCATTCGTGAAAATCAGAACATCATCTATGATCATATGATAGAAGATATTCTGCCTGCCTCACCTACCACAAAAGTGATTCAATCTACCCTTCTCCAAACCACAATTCTGATTTTGTGATAGTGCATCCAGTGCTAGAATAAAAAGGGTGGGAGACAGTGGATCCCCTTGCCGAACCCCCTGGACTGATTTGAAAAAACTAAAGAACTTCCCCATGAGGGAGACCAAGAGCCATGGAGATGAAAAAAACCTAAAACAATGGTTTCAGATCTCATCCTAGAAACCAAACCTCTACATCCCTAAAATAATTAAGCTCCATTCAATATTATCATAAGCATTATTAATGTTAACTAAGAAAATGACATTGGATCCAACTAACTACTGATGGAGGTCATTCACTAGCTTTCTTGAAACTCCAACTACCACTTGGATAGTTTTACCACGAATGAACCCATGATATTCCTTGGACACTAGCTTTGGAATGATTCCACATAGCCATCTAGATATATCTGTGGCAAGAATTTTATATGAAACATTGCAAAGTCATATCGGTCAGTGATGAATAATATTGGTCAGATTCTTGATCATTATAATGAAAACAATTCTAAAGGAAGAAATTTTACTATTAATATTCCCCCTCTAATGAAATTCTTCACTGCCTCCACTACATGTGGTCTTACCAAATCCCATGCCGCAATAAAAAAGGAAGTCGGGAAGCCATCCGGTCCAGGTGCGATGTATTATAGCATTCTCCAAACCACCACTTATAGTTTACTATCCAATGTAATATTAAAAAGGAGGATATTTTCCATCTCTTTCAAAATCCCTAGAGTCCTTCTCACGAAGGTGTCCTCATCTGCTGCATCCCACTGATAGATGGAAGAGGCTTGTCCTGAGAGGTGGTCTTCGAAAAGAGCCATGTTAATTTCACCAGTGATATCCACATCTAATGTGAAAACCTCATTTCTAAGGCATATATTGATCATAAAACTCCTTTTTCCAATCATGAATTAATTAAATAAGGTTGTATTACGGTCTATTTCTATAATCCATTTGACCCAAGATTGTTGCTTCTACATTCCCTCAATTTCGGGATGCTTTTCAAAAAGTGCATCTCGTCTATCATAGAGGGACACAAAGAGGTTATCATCAAAAGTTCTTTAGAGAGATTCCTCCAGCCTATCCACCTCCTCTTAGAGGCTGATCACCCTACCCTTATCATCTGGTCTAATCAAGATCCATCTTTGAATGTTATATTTAAGCCGTTTTAGCCGATTCCCCCAAGCCTCCCCATGACCATACAAGTTCTTCCGGCTACGAGGAATCATCCAGTAAATATCTGAAGGAGGGATTCAGAAGCCACATGTTTGAATAGAAAAAACCAAGGCTGGTCGTTAGACAAATCTTGATTTCCACATGAAGTGATGCATGATCTGAGAGTGCATGCCTGAGATGGGTGACAGTCAACTTTGAGAGAGAATCCAAACAGAGAATTTTCTCCATATATATATCCAAATGTCTTTATATGCGGGTCATCCACATTTGATTGTTGCACCACATGAACTTGGATCCCAAGAAACCCAAGTCCTGAAGCCCTACTGTCATCATGAATCTCTGAAACTCTTATATTCTTCCTTGGTTTAAATTGGATCCTCCTTTTTTTCTAAGAGCTCAGAAATTATGTTGAAATCCCCACCTACAAACCATGGGGTGGTACTCATTTGTAAATGTTCTAGATGTCTCCATACCTCTGTCCTCCCACTCTCCATTTTTCTTTCATAATCAAAGGATAAGAGGACCGCACTCCCTCCGAAATAAATTTTTGTGTCAATTCATTTGGGAATGAGGCTCTCGAGATCTACTATTACATTCTTATTTCTACTAATCCATATGTACGAGGTATAAGAACCTTCATGGAAAGCATTACAAAAACCCATATTCTTGGCCAACCAGGATTCTTTGTGAGGCTCCTGTTTAAGTTCGAGAATAACCAAAATTGAGGTGTTGCGCCGCCTATCCTCTGAGAAAATAAAATCACGCTTGGCTTGGGCCCCTAAGCCTCATGCATTTCAGATGATAATAGAGAAAATTAAGAAGCATCCTTCCGATCCGTATGGTTTGGGGAAAGTGAGAGAGGGATGGACGAGATAAATCTTGACTGTATATACATGGACCTGGTAATTGGCCGTCAATCTCCCATAGAGCGGGTGTCCTGAATCAGAGTCTACACAAATTTCTTGAACCCATCATCTAACTCTTCCAATATAGGCCCCCTTCTACTCGGAAGGGAGGATGGTGACATTGGTGCCTGATCATCGTGATCGATGTAGAATAAAAGAATTTGTTGAGGGGAGTGTCAAGAAGAGTTCAACTCCTTATAAACTCTTTCAGAGGGTCTCCCCTATATCGTCAACCCATTCGCGAGTTGTGCCAGGTTTCTCACCAGGGATTACTAGAGGAGCTCTGGTGGGAGTTGAGAAGAGATATGAAACACCATATGAGGAGAAGCCAGAGATTTGGCAGGGCTCAACATTGGACCATGAAGGTAGGAAGCTGAAACCAACCAGAGTTGAAAACCTTCCACCATAGATGGCCCTCCAGCTGAGGCTTATCTGAAGGCATATGAAACAGGTGACTAAGCGATCAAATTTGTAGGAGTCACCAGAGGGGATGTCATGCAACATGAGGGGTCAGGTCTTCCCTCCTAAATCTCTGAAACTGGCATCTGACATGTTAGAGGAAAATTTGGAATAGATCTGGTGCTACCAATGGTGACCTCCTTTGACCTCTTCCACACCGAAATGGGTGGACCATGTCATGGGTCACTTTCTGAACTACAGCGAGAGGGACCCGCTACCCACCACCTCCTCTGACAGAGTGACTCCAGGAGGCCATTAAAAACTCAAGAGGTGAAAAACATGGGGAGAATAAAGAAGAACATATGTTTCCACTAGTGTAAGCTATCGCTCCTTTGAGCAGGACCTGAGAGGGTCATTTCCCTGAAAGATCCATTTCCACACAGATGTGAGGATTGGCCACCAACTAGAGTCATCTGGTGTTTTTATTTTCACAGAGAAATGAACTGATAGAGTCACCCACAGCCTTTAGAATATAAGGGTTGTGGAAATGGAGAGTCATTCCTGGAAGCATGATCCAAACTGCTTCATGCAATGTTTCACGGCAGAAAAGACAGTCCCACGACCACCTCGATAGTGAGAAGCACCAGGTGCCACAACGTTGATCCTCCCTTTCCCATGCCATCATGAAATCCTCTAAAGATTCCCAGTGAATAAAAAAGGACACCCTCGAGATCTATGAGACTTCTCCAGGGAGGAGATACCCCCGTGATTCAACAATGCTACTGAAACATCCTTGGGATGGTTTGTTGTGGTCGAAGCGGGCCACCAGCAAAAGGTCGTGGAAGGAAGCCGCCTACTGAACATCCTACACCGAGGGCTCCACCACTGGGAATCCCAGATCCTACCTGGGGACCATGGGGGCCACCTCAACTGGTCGATTGTTGAAAAGGCCTACCGAAATAGCATAAGACGGCTCCCCAACGCAAGCAGGAAACATCGATGATCTGCAAAGAACATCCTTTAAATAGAGGAATATTTTATGAAAAAACATATTACAAATTATTAAATGTACCAAATAGTTTGGTAATGGTACTATTAATTTACATTATCATGAATAACCAGTACATAATAACGATAAATGTATTTATTTACACAATAGTTAAATAACTGCCTTCAACATAAAGTCATGAATAATCAATCTCGATGAGAATGAGATTGTTAGATAAACCCTTCAAATGATCATAACATTCAATTGACAATTAATCCATGAATCTCTTTTGTGTATCAGCAATAAATCCATATAAAAAGTGTAAATAAAACAATATATAGTAAAAATTCATTACTAACAATATCATAGATTATAAAAGATAATGATGATGTAATATAACTTAATGAAATGAAATAGAGTTATTAAATTCTTAACCAAATTGTAACATTTACATAAAATCCCCTTGGATAGAGTAATTCAAATTGGAACTCAAAATAATATGAATTATTAATGAATCATTATATTACATGTTCAATGGGATGTATATACACCATTTAAATGAAATTATTTTCATAACATTACATAATGCGTCAATAAAGGGAAAATGGGACGAATTCCCTTACCTAACGATTACATTTGTTGAACATAATTTAACATCATATAAATTGGTTTTAAAAAATGTATTTACATATTATTTAATAATTTTAATATTAATAATATCAGTTATTATATTTTCATAATATTTATCAACAGTTTATTAATGATGTTGCATTATTTTCATTTTTTATGTTGTTAATTAAATTATTTTCCCATTCATTCATTGTCATGAATGATTTTTTTACTGTATATATTATATGGTTTAATCACCTATAGAATAATATTTCTAAAAAATTATCATAATTTTACATAAATTGGAAATTTCAATAAAATAATTAATTGTGCCTATAAAAAATGATATATGTTATGATCATAGAAATGGTAAGTTGTAAGGATGTAGGAGTAAAAATTACATTTTCCAATGATCATTATGGAATGAAGGTGTGTAATATATTATGTCAATAGAATGATCATAATATCATCTACAAAAAACTATTTCTTCAAATGTACTAATATGTATTATTATTGTGGTGTGGTGAGGAATATAAAGTTTCATCGCTTCATGAAGGAAATATCCCCGATGTACACAAATGTATTTATGATATTTAATTCTGTTAAAAGGACAAATAGAATAATATACTTTAATAAGGACAAATATTTCTTGAATATTATATTTATTTCATTTATATCACAAAAATGAAATACCATTATCATTATTACATTCCATGTAATGTATTAGTGAAAGATGAATCACTTAACATCACGATGTGAAATTCCACCACACACATGGTAAAAATTATCTAATCCCCTTGTAAATGGAAAGCGTAATGACCTGTACATTTGGACCATATTAAAATAGAATCTAATTTGATTATTTATATTAATGGATGGATTTTTTTGTAAAAATGAGTTTTTTAATGTAATTATAAGAGTGGGAACACCTCAGTGAGTTGGTTTTGGAAAAAGGTGATGACTCGTTGGGTTCTGTGGGTTATCTGATATTATTTGGGATCTTCAAACTAACAAAACTCAAAATGGGAGAGGTCTTAATAGGGTGAATGGATTTTCTAAAATCAGGCAGCCCCCACCATTAAACAATTTGACTTTGCGCAGTTGTGGATGTGGTGGTGTGCATGGGATACACATAGTGTGTCAAGCAATACACATATACCACATGTATATGGTTTTGTGAAATACCACATCACTATTCCTCACATTTCTGTTTCATGGGATGGATAACCCTTTGGCCCAAACCATGTAGTGTGTTATTTTAAAGAAAAATAATTAATTAAATTAATATTAACATAAAAATAATTTATGTTATTTAATAATAATATTATTATTACTGTTATTTTTATTAATTTAGGTAATAATAAAATTTTACATGGTTCTCAACCCTCTCCCATCAATATCTTGTGACTCCACCTGAGATTCTCCAGCTATACATGACACCCCTCCTTATCCCCTCACTTATTCTTTATTATTAATTCAGATATCCTCTTAGTATCTCTTCGAATCATCAAGGTAATCCCCCCCTCCCTTATCATTTAATGTTTGGCCTTTTTTTCTTCCCTCACCAACATACATAATGAAATGGTCTTTCAATCAATGAGAATATCACCCAACCTACAAGGGTCCTGAGGTCTCATTCAAACGGTCGTGTTGTGTATCTAAACGACCAACTCACCATTGTGAATACAGTTATGAAATCATCACATAAGACATTAATATCCAATCCAACACTTATTTTCTAATGAAAAAAATAAATTACATTTTGTTGAGAATCTCTAGCCTATGAAATTATCATGTCATCATCCCATTAAGCATCAGGACAGTGGGGCTCCCCACCCTATGCTTCCACATTGAGTGGCCAATTCCAAACCATGGTTCAACCCACCATAGGAATATTCTCACAAGGAATGAATCTATGAATTTTAATGATTCTCTTGGTGTGAATTTTGAAATGGTTCATTCATTGATTCCCATTCGTCCACATAGCCCTGTTGAGCAGGATTTCCATGAAAATCCCAGACCAACAGTAATCCCACTCGCCTCCAATTACTGATGGGACAAAAAATTATCCTTCTCTAATCATTAAAACCATAAATGATGAAAATATTCTGGCTGACTTCGGATGACCCTTCCCCTAATTCTCATCCTCGAAAACCAGAATATTACAATATTAGTGAAACACCTTCTTCCACAGAATTTTTTATTTTCAACAAACTCATCCTACGATTTCCATACCTAACATCCAGTGACATTCAAATATTTAAATAACCATAGAGTCCAACAATTATACCAGGATAACATAAGATTTAGTGAATCAGAGTTCATGGAACTAACCCTAGGTATTACACACTCAAGGATTATAATTGATATGGTGGTACGATGGCATGATGTCCACATATGATCATCGACAGAGCCAAGATCGGTATCCACCTAGAGTTCATGTCAGTGAATATTTGGTGGTGTCTGATATTCAATCCACATAATTCTTAATTGGGAACCCAGGATTAAATCAGGAATAATGATCCTTGGATAAGAACAACACATCAACATACAACACATAGGAAAAAACCAACCAATCCCAACATCCTTTGATTATTTAGAGTGGAATAAGACCAATGCTCTCTTAGTGGATCTAGGATTATGTCATGAGAAGGTATGTTCTTGTCCCTCTCACAAGATTACAAAAAAATTATTTAAATGTTTTCATACCAACTAAGAATACAAAAAAAAGTCGAACCAATATTGGTTGACAATTATGGTTGTGTTCCTTCTACCAAAAAAGGCACATATTTATCAGAACCAACATAAAACTACCTAATTGAAGTGTTTAATATTCATCAAAATAATAGAGTGAGATACTATATGGTCTTAAGAGTTAAAAATTTGATTCACCATTAACTAATGTTTGATTATGTTCCTTTCCATGCTCACATCACCAACAGATCAAACAAGAAATACAATACCAACCTAACTTGTGTGGTAAAACAACCATTTCGTTAGAATGTTCTCTCAAACATCAGGAATAAATTGATTCCATTGATTCTTATATCACTCTACAAAGATGAGTTCACAATAACATAAATTTTATTCCATGGCAATAAAATTTACACCAATGAAAACCAGTTTGGTAAACCCTTTATCACAAGATGGGTATCACATATATTGATGCAGTATACCAAGATACATAAAGGAAAATGGAACATCCTAAATACAACCATTAGGATTATCAACCCTATGCATTCAATTATTAGATTGTTGAAATAGAAAACTGTCTCAAAAGAGAATTATACAATGTTGATGTAAAGCAAACCGACAACCCACTTTAGTCTCCCAAGAAATGAAACAGAGCGAAGAGATCAATGAGGTGGAAAAACATTCCCTCGACATGTTTGTCTCTTTTAAGACAATCATTGATCAATGATCATGCTCATAATAAAGGATTTTGAAAAAAATGACATCCCTTATAAGCAAGGGTGTCATTTAGAAGGTAAGAGTCCTAAAAGTGAAAACAACACCTAAATGACAACAATCATCAAAGAGATCATGACAATAGAAAATACATTAATCCTTAATGGTACAACGTACTATGGGATATCCCATTATAAAAGAAAAAGTGTTTAAAATAATGAGGTCATGCCAAACATAAGTCACTGGGATTATGATCCTACCATATAAGCTATTTTAAAAAAGATAGGAACCCACAAAATACGCCTGCAATTTTGTTATAGGGAAACTCATCGAGAAACTCAAACAGCCCTTTCACGATGGTTTAAACATAGGACACCACCTAGAGATCCCTTTTATGGCCAATAAATTTATTCACATTAATTTTTTAGCATTAAAACCTTTTAAAAAACATTTGGTACAATATTTCCAAAAAACACATGGTATATTATTTAGAGAATGACCCAAAGGGAAAACATACATGTTATATAAAACATAATTTTACAAATTTATCTTTATTTTATAACCAATAATATTTTATAAATTTGTCATAATTTTTTAAATAAATAAGAAGACTTACATGAATCCTTCTAATCCAGCATGGGTTTATCAGAATGAAACAGAACAGCAACTTCTTAGTTTTAAATATTTGAAAACACCCATATTGGTTATCTCATAATATAAATTCCCCAACTGACCTACATGGGTTCAGTAGATCATTTTAAAATAATATCCAATTTTTTCTCCAGTTCAAAAATAAATATTATTTACATATTTATAACAATGTCAAAAAACATCATGGATTTACATTTAAGATGGGATAAAAATTCAAAATTAATTAAGAACACATATACATCTATAATTGAAAATTGGATCCCTTTAGCTAGAATAAATTGATTTAAAATATTACATTTTCTGCCTTAAAACTTTTAACAAAAAATTTTAAATTTATTTATATACTGATTTCTCAAGATAGTGTAAATATAATGGTTACACCTTCATTATTATAAGGTTACCATACACAAAACAATCAAAATCTGGTTCATGTTCATTCACAACCACTATATTTTCATCCCCTGAAACCAATTACATAACCACAAGGTACAACATTTAAACATAACAAGTAGGAATATAATTATTTTATTAAACTTAAACATAGATAATTAGGAATACATGCTAAAAAATAATACATATTTGAATATTATAACTCAAGCATGGAAAAAACAACAAAATTACACTCCCAAACATGTTATCAACACAAGAAGGATAAAGAAATAATGGTCAGGGGATCTTACTCATGGAACATAGTAAAATTTGGAGGAAACCAAAAATGCAACTACATTGCATAGAATAGGAAGGACCTCTTAATATTTATGTTCTCATAATGATTCATGAACTTCAGCACCCTTTCTATGTCAGTCTAAGGGAAAATATTGATAAATTTTATAAACAATCAATCATCGGATTTATACCAATAACTCAACATGAAATCATATCAACTATATTATAAAACCTTAGGAACCACTATCCCAGCCTTGGCCACATGGTTATTTCCCCATTGGGGGGTGATCAGTCCAAGACAAGGCTGTTTACCAAGCACATACACATTCTTAGTCTCTAATTCACCAACCAAAAATAGTAATAAAAGAGAAATTTTGAGCTATGATACCACTTTCTATCATAATGGGCTGACTAGCCAATAATATCTAGAATAAGAGTCTTATAAGGATATATATTTATAAATTGTAATAATATTTATATAGCATATTTATATAAAGAATAATACATTTTCAACCAAGTTTGTACCATTGCTAAATGTCCAATCAATTGGAATACTAGGGCAATATGGATTGCGACATAATTCGCGAACATCCCTCATCAGGGGAAGTCCTCATGGTATATATCCTAAACCAACTCCAAGTGCGTTGATGGTCTCTTACAAATCAATATGTCAGATGGATTGTGATGTTACTCACATACATCCATCACTAGGGAATTCATCCACTATATATCCCATGGCCTACCTCCAACAGAACTCACGATCTATTTGAAATTAATGTCCTTGATAGAACGAGATGTAACCGAAATGCATCCATCACGAGGGGAAGAACTCACAGTCAATCGCCTAGCCCAACTAGAAGAGCACTCATTGACTTTATGAAATAAATGTGAAATATAGTCTGATTCATAACTAACATACATCCATCACCTGGGGAATTAATCATGGTCTATCCCCTTCCCCAAATCATAGATATTTAATTGTCACTTAAAAATCAATATGGATGCTCAAACAGTCTTCCTTGTCATGGGACTTCATGGTCTGTTGGTTCCCAAGTCTATGTGAGGTATAATTATTTATAATATATAAGACATAAAGCATAATCATTAACATCATAATACATAAAGCATAACCTCTTATGAATTTCAAATTAAACATTGTCAAATTATTATTAACATATATATTTTGATTTAGGAGGCAAAGAACTTTCATGAATTTCCTCATCCATTTTCAATTCCATTATGAACATCACAATTGATATTAGGTATTTTATAAGGCACCATTATAATTCATGAAATTACCATAGAATATTTGTCAAAACCACTTAATTCATTATATAAAAGTCATCCCGTTTTTTAAAATCAAGGAAGGCAGTCACCATGACAAGACATTTTATCCAAATCCTTCTATATATATTTTCTGGGGATGGAAATTGTATTTAAAGGGGTAGAAGTAACATAAAAAGAAATAGAAATAATTAGGTATTAATAAACTTGGGAAATAACATAATAAAACAATTCAATAACATAGGTGATGCATGATTTCACTTGTCACATAGATTGAATTGGGATATGCTATGTACTCAAAATGTGAAAATATTCATTAAATATTTTAATTACAGATACCATAGTTAATAACATGAATGAAGTCCATGTCCAAAACATGCCACATCACACAAATAAATAAAAAAATCAAGAAAAAAATGTAAGGAATCAAAGAATATCTAATATTACTAATCACCCTTTTTAGTTTATAAAACATCAAACCTTAATTGATTGTTTTCATTACAAAAACATTACTTATTTTATTTGAAAAATATTTTATCATTACTAAGAATTTCATTCAAGAATCACAATTGAATTTACCAAAGAATAATTATGATGGAAACTAGTGACTTATAAAATTTAATGTGGAAAAGGAAAGGTATGCTAACTGAAGAAGTAGACCAATCTTAACACTCGACACATGAAAATTTATGTGGCGACCACTCTAACCTATAACCCATGTCTCTAATCATATGTACCATCATATATAATTAAGGACCACTAGCCCCAATGAATATATTTTCATTGACATGAATATGTTAAAGGGGATATATTCATATATTCGTTCATATGAATATACTAATTAACACGATCAGACATACGAATTTTTCATATTAAACATAAGTATAAAAAGACCCATATATATATATATATATTTACTTTCATGGATGAATATGCATTTAATAGGGGAACATACACATATATATTCCTAATAATTCATACACGGTGAGTCTCCTTTGACTAGGGTGACTCAAACTCACATCATATATACCCACACACAACAATAAAATTGACAAGGACTCATAACTACTAAAATTAACCAAATATAATTAAGATAGAAAATTTAGTAGGAAAAATCCTTACCATAGACAGAAAGGAAAAATAGAAATCATCCAACTCAATATCACATTCAGAAGAGTATTCTAAACAATACACTATGGTGTCTCAAGAGACACATTGCATGAACTAATAATAGAATAAAAGAAAAAATCAGATTAACCCAAAACCCTATGGTATGGAAAGTAATTTTATTACCTAGAGATCATGAAAGCTCATTGAGTTGGGAAAGGGGATAGACCACGAGAAATTTCCCTTGTAATGTATGTTAGTGAGTTACATCCCAATCAATCTAGTAAATTTATTTCTTGTAGGCTATTTCATATCTTGGATTAGGGACAATGGATAGAGCACAAGTGCTTCCAATGGTTATAGATGTCTGTTAGTTACCTCTCGGCCCAACCAACCCTAATATCTCAGATGTATGCCAATTTATCTATTCTTCACACATGGTTCATATATGAGGATTCTATATATAATTATAAAATATATATTATTAATGTATATGTAGTTCTGGATCAGAATCTTAATTTGGAAATGATCCAAAGTAGGTATAGCAGGCAAGTCCCTTAGTAACATGGAAAGGTCATTTTATTTATTTATTTATTTCTATTTATTATTTCCCCATACATGCCCAATGCCTCAATTTATATTGCTTGAAATGGAATGAACAAAACATCATGGGAATTGGCATACTGGAATTTTTTCTCACACCTTTCTTATGTACCAGTGGTACTAGAATAGAACTTCTCATTCAGATGACCATGGACATTTACCGTCATTGGGTGCTTTGGTATAAGTGTTAGGATTAATTGACTAATCGGTAGGTCATGATGTTAATAGAGATTTGTGTATGATGTTTTTAGTTATTTTCTTACATCATGTATAGTAATTAGTCATTTATTGATTTTTTTAAATATATTTTTGATATGAATCCTCATTATGACCTGAATTCATAATGTCTTTAAACCGGTGTTGGCCACTTTTTTCAGTTATATAAAATCATTCTTCAAGTTGTTTTTTATTTTTCATTACTGCTTTTATTTTTGTAATTATTTTATTACCTTCGTCTTTCATAGAAACTCTAATCATGAGGGTATATTATTCTCACTAACAACTCCTTATACCCTCACTACAAGTCATCAGCCTTTTTCATATAGGGAGATGCACTTGAAGCCAGGTGACCCACTAGTCTGACCAGTCATATATGGATGTTATATAACAATATATATATATATATATATGTTATAATTACTACCTAAGTATAAAAATATTATTATAATCATATATATAATTTACATCCATATTCATACCCTAACATGAATGGTGCTAATTGAATATGGATGACATCAATTCAAAAGTTAGTAGTGTGTCGAGCACACGATTGATTATATCTTAACCCATTTGATGAACGTCAAAATGGTTTTATTTGATTACCTTATTATGAAGACAATAAATTATATATAAGAAAACGAGGTTATTATATCATAATGTTTTAATAGTAT
The DNA here is from genome assembly GCA_963277665.1 of Viscum album. Lineage (NCBI taxonomy): Eukaryota > Viridiplantae > Streptophyta > Magnoliopsida > Santalales > Viscaceae > Viscum > Viscum album. The sequence continues at coordinate 1,023,072,468 of OY728147.1, read as the reverse complement.
TTTTATTGTTTTTTGATAAAAATAATATAAATATGTGCGTTGAGGAACATTACCTATTCTTTTGATATCTTTCCTTTGATTACACCAATATCCTCCCTAAGATAGGTTTCGTACAATAATAGAGTTATAAAATTATATAATGGGTTTGGTAAGTTATTTGGTAAGGTATTCGATGAACCAAATAATTTTTATGGCATGAATAATAGATGATAGGTGGTTGCCTTTTATAATTGATGTGAGTGGGGAAAATGTTATTGTTTGGAAAGATTTAATCATACACATGTTTTTATCATGCCAAAATCCTCCAAAATGAACCATTATAAAATATATAAGATATAAGGTGAAAATATTTCTATCCTATTTGGGTTGGAAATTTTTTTTGCTCATTTTAAACTATTAACATCATTGTTTAACACCTGGTAATTATGTTTTCACCATATCTTCTGTAATTAAATTTTATAACATTCAAAATTAATTTTGGTAAAAAAATTAAGAGGAAAATATTATAAATTATAAATTTTTATTATTAAAAATAATTTATCAATTTTTATTAATTAATTTCTCGTATCTGGAAAATTTAAATTAAATATTAATCCCTCACACATGATGAGAATTATGGTTCTTTTAAAGGTAAAATGTCCAAAATTTTACAATGCTTTTATATCAAAATTCAATATGAAAATTATTATAGTTACATAATTTGGTTTAATTTATATAAATATAGACTAGCTGTAATTTAAATTATATTAAATTTATAATTTATCAATATAAATTACTTAAAAAATATGTTTTTATTTAAAATTCAATATTTTTACCCATTCATGAAAAATGATAGTTGTTAGAAAAATTTAAAAAATTCACAATATGATAACTTTGGTATCCATTTTAAAAAATGAATATTATTTTGTCAAATATATTTTCCATAATTTGAAATAAATAATTTTTACTTATTTGATGAAAAAAATATTAATCCATCTTTCATTGAAATATTTTTTTATGATGATAAATACTTTTATTCGGAATGATTCTAATTTTATAAATTATTAACTTACAAAAATAAACTTCTATAGAATATATATTATAATAATTCTTATAAACCTTTTAATACACTCAATTATATTGACTTGGTGAAAACTATCACATTAAATAATAATAATTTATCAATATATCATGTTTTATTTAAACTATGTGTTGGGTGTAGTGCAACCTACACTATGTGTTACGTGTAATGAAATCTAAACATTATCATTCATGTAAGTTATTATATAAAAGACGTTAAATTTATTTACAAATAAACATAACATAGTTCTTTAGATGTTGTATTTTTATCTAATCCTGGTGTTTTGTGTCACATACACTATCAAATAAAATATTCTTATTTTAAAATTTTTGGTTGTTACAAAAAAAATTTCATTCCCTGAATGAATCCCCACATGTTGGAGTAACTCAAATATTTTCATATAATGCAGTATACAATGCAATGTGAATAGTATATTAGAATACCTTTTTATATTACTATTTCACCAATGTTAAATAAAAACCTCACATACCTTTATGTCAAGTGAGTATAACCTCAAAATAACTTCTAATGTTTGATTGGTTCTTTCAGGCTAGCCATCGGTTAGATGGTTTTTTGTAATGATCAAATGATTTGTAGTATTAGAAGTCTCATAATCAATTTTTTATATATTTAGAGTAATCCATGTTTTATAGTTTGACATGATTGAAATAGGTGTATAATCATATATTACAACATCATTACTATAGAGTATGGAATGATAATCAAGAGGTAAATATATTCTTATAAGGAAGAAATATTCATATTTAGCAAGGAGTTAAATGATAACCCGTATTATATCATTGTTTTAGGTAGTATTTTAAAATATAGTGGAAAAGATCATAGTAATGCAATCTCATTTCCATTAAGAATAAGTATAAGTAGGAACTATCCTCTATGAGGTTTTCACTCAGCCATCACCTATTGAAAAATAAAAAATCCTGATAAATAACCAGAAATTTTCTACTTCACATTGTACCACAAAAATTGATCCATCATATTTATATATGTCTTTATTCTAGAATGTTGTATAATGAAATTAGATCTATTTTTATCAAATAATAATTACCCTATTTGATTAGTTTTGGATTGAACAGATATCCCTCTTGGAAAAATATAGAATGTTCTATTCATATACAAATTCATTCAATTTCTATTTATTTACGACTTCAATTATTGTTTAAAAATCTCTTCATCAGGATAAGAAATTATATTAATTTCCAACAACGATGGTTTGGAAAAAATTTGACAAAGTGGTGATATTTCCCATTGATTAATAATTCCCAAATAATTATTTAATAATTCCATAAACATTTGAACCCTATGAATCCTTATTTTTTTTAAACCTCCATGATCATTATTACTTAATGAAATAACTAAATTTTTTACTTGACTATGTTGTATTGAATTGAAAAATCACAATCTTTGAGTTGTTCAATACATCTCAATTTCTATATATTGATATAATTATTTTAAAAGATGTAATTTGGTTTCTTATGTTCTATATATATATATCAAAATTTTTTAAATTGTGAGGTTTTATCCATAACATCAAATAAAAGAAAATGGGGACCAACTCAAGATCATGCATTTGATTGTTCAGTTCACTAGCTGTTAACAACATTGATACATGGTAAAAAACATTAATCTTTTACCTATGGACACAAAAAATTAAATTCTTTTATTTATCATTCTATATAACAAATCCATCAATTACTAATATTAGAGTAAATATTGGATCATTCACCAATATCTTTATCAATTTGTTATAACATTCATCACATTTAATTTTTCATTTTACCATTAGAAATTTATGTTTATGGTTGGTAAAATGTTTATCCAATGAAGAATTTATTTTAATAAAATCATCAAAATTAATTTTAAAATCCAATAATACAGCATGCCTCAATTATATTAATTAGTGTATGATATTAATCATATTTTTCTTATTTGTAGGATCATTTGAGATTGAATCATTGGATAAAATATATGAACAAATAGAAACAATCTAAAGCTAGAATTTACAATTGATGAATTTTTAATATAACAAATTTTTATAATGAGTCTCAAGAATGTTATTCATGTGATTTCCACTGTCCTCATAATCATTGTAGTACACAGTGATGTCTTTACAAAATACCAAAAGAAAATAACCAAGATATTTCATGAATATTTTTCTCACTATGTACCTATAAAATATAGGTTTTATAATATAATAAAATGGTATTAAAATAAACGTTTAAAGTCTATATTCCATACGAAATTCATTCCACAAAGAATATTAATTCATTAACCATAATAGATTATTCTCAGAATGGAGGACAATATTCGAAAATATCACTCTTCATAATGTTGATCAAAAATGTCACTAATATGTTACAATGGATACTTTTTATTTAAATAAATATTTTTTTTGGATAATAATCAATGGACACCCTCACTGATCCATCGTTTTTCATAATAAAATAATAGGGGTTCCCTAAGGTGACACACAAGGTTGTATAATTACCATATCACATAACTCTTATAGTTGTCTCTTCAATTACACTAATTCTATAATGTTGATTCTATAGGAAGTGTTCGATATAGGTATGAAAAAGGGCTAAAATTAATGGAAACCCCAAATTCACGTGACAGTTGGATATCCTCATGTTTACATAGTAATTTAGTTTATGTATACATGTACTCTAGGAACATCCTCAATTTAATGAATTTTTTCCGTTCATCGATTTAGTATGTTCTTCTTTCAAAGATTATCATTTATAGGAGCAATTGAATGTGGATATACGAGTCAATAAAATGATTAAGTATCCCTTATAAAAGAGAGAAAATATAAATCCTCATCATGAATTCTAATTTTTCTCTATTGGAAATTATAATTTTCATTAGTATTTTAAATCCAATAATTTTTTTGTATTACATAAAAATAAATCATTTGTACAATAATCACCTCTACGAATAGGTCATGATTATGTTCCAAAATAGGAACTAGATGACACATCCTATTTATGGGGTCATTTCCATGTGTATTTTAACTAAAACACCATTTATAACATTGATGGTATATATATAATTTTCGTGGAAAAAACTAAATATATAAGAGTTCAAATATCCAAAATTAAAAAAAATTGTAATCTAAATTTGATGATATGAATATAGTTACTTCCATTAAATATTTATAATAATTAACATCAATTATAGTGATCATATAACAATAGTTTTCCCCTTGGACCCCTTAATTTTGGCTTCTCTTTATTATTTTGAAATTAGTATGAGTAATTCTCCATTTCACTATAGTTCGTTAGTAGAAAAGAGGGAAACATGAAAAGACCTATATAAACAAATTGGAAAACCACTTTTATAGGTACATTACAGAGACCATATACAAATATTTTTCCTATAATTTCTTCTTTAGGTACTATAGAGTGACCATAGGCCATTGGTTTTGGCCAAAACAATTGGTACATGATTTTTATTGGGAGCCTATAGATATACTGAGGACAAAACATTTGGTATAAATAACTTTTAGAGACTTATACCCACATTTTTTTTCCAAAATCATTGGTATAGGGCCATTGTATACACAGTATACCAATAGTTTTTTATAACCATTCATATAGGTTCACCCTATAACAACATTTTCTCCATGACTATTTATATAATTCCACAAATAAAAGTTCATATACCAACGGTTCTCAAAACTATTCGTATAGACCTATAATAATGGTTTTTAGAACAATTGGTATAAGTACCAAAATTTTCAATAGATTATTTTTTCAAATAACATTAAATATATAAAAATCATTATTTATTTAAATATAAATATAAATACTTATCAAATTAGGTTCACAAAATTCATCTTATCTTAATGGTTTGGTAATTAGAATATAAAAGGGAGGTTCTTGGATCAAAACCATGATTGATTTTATTTTTAAATTAACTATACAAAAAATCTTCCAAACCCATTGGTGTAGGTCTATAATAATAACAAAATAGTTTCCACCCCTCTAGAATATTTTTATAGGCTATACCAATAGTTTGGAGACCAAGACAAATTTTTCCAAATTATTACACATGGTTCTTTCTAATAATTGATAAGTCACTAGAAATAATTGGTTTCAGGTTTCATGTTTCCTACATAATATATATTACCCATATCATTATACATGTCACAAACTCTCTTTCCATTTGAAAAATATCCAAGACATATCTTTTAAAAATTTTCACATCATGGAAATTTCGTAGTTTAAATTTTATTCTATTATTATTTAAATTCTTCTTGGTTCTTAGCCGACCACTTTTTAACTTGATTTTCCATCAATTTATTGGATCTAGAAATAAATTTTTATATTTTTATGGATCATAATATATTTTCTTAATATGTTGAAATTTCCTGAGATACATGTTCCATTCAAGGGATTAGATTATGGCCATCATATAAATGGTCGATCATCATCTCTAGTTTATATCTGTAGTCCAAATCATACCTATAATGCCTTTTAAATGTAGATCCATAATTTTAAACACATTATTCTTAATATTTTATAAAATATAAGAAACATTATCTTCATTTCATTTGATGGAAATACTTTTCAAATTGAATAAATTTAAAATCACTCCTTTTCATATGTTTTATTTTTATCTTCCACCTTAGTATTGTGGATAAATGTACAAAATTTATCAACATAACATTTAAGAAAATACATTTATCCACCAAAATTTTCCCTTTTTTTATATACCATGTTTAAGAATATTTTTAAGGGACTTATTAAATTTCTGATTTAAAACTAGAATGTTAGTTAAACTATGATATAAAGGATTTTTCAGTTGAAAAAAATATAATGTAGGTTTATCATGTTATATAAGAACATATTTCTCATTATGTGAAATGTGATTCATCATGACCTAGGTAAAAATGCATTATATTTCCATTTTCTACATATATATGATACCATTATTATAGTCTCTCTAAAAAAATACATATAATGTTTGTTGGGGTTTATTTCATTATGTCCATTTAGTAACATCAAAATATAATGGAATACACAGATATAGCTCATAATATTCATCAATATTGATACAAAAAATAATAAACCATCTAATAGTAATATGTATAAAATAATATAATGGATTATGAAAATTATCATGTGTTGGTATGTTCATTTAAAATGGAGTTCTTAAATTTTCTTTTAAACTCACTCTAATATAAATATATCCTATTCAATCCAAAGAATTTCACAGTAATACATTGTATATTAAATTGGTTTTATTTTAAGAAAATAACTTTATACATGATGCAATGAATAATTATAATAATGATAAATTAAATTGTTAATTTTTAATTATTATAATGAAGTGAAGGTTTCAAGATAAATTTAATGAAAAAAAGTTAAAAATGATAAAAATAAACATTAAATCATTGAAAAAATAAGTTTGGATATGCAAGCATTCCTTGTGAAGAATAATGAAAATTTAAATCAAAAAAAATATTATAACTTTTTTATTAAAATTCATTCTTTATAAAACCATTGTAAACTATTAAAAGAACATAATTTGTATAAAATAGTTATGGTGATGGGAAAATATTTTAATGGTGTATACATTAATTGTTTTCTTGATTTTATTTTGTTCAATGTCAAAAACATCCCTTTTGAATATCATTAGACAAATTCCAATAAAAAAAATTAAAAAATTAAAGGATATAAAAGAAATAAATTATTTATTTAGTTTATTAAATGAAAAGGACATTAGAAAATAATTTTTTATAATATACAGTTATAGAAGAAAATTATTATAACAAACCTTCCCATTATTACATATTTTAACATGATTTATTACATAAACATGAACTTACCACCAATATGAGTATAAATAGGTCTATTGTCTTGTGAAACTAGGGGCATTACATAACATGTTAAAACATAATATATATAGCATCTGTGTTCAATTTTTTTTACATGACCACAACATTCTCTCGTACTTAGCCTTGCATTGGATAACCTGGGGACATTCATAAGAAAAGGGTGAGGTAAAAATCCCATTAATGGAGTAAACAAGGAATAATATAAAGAATACAATAAATGATAGAAAATATTCATACCAATGTATCATAAGGGAAACATGAACATAAAATCATGAAATATCTTGATTATCATAACATGGATATGCGACGAAAACATTTAACATGATATTATCCTGAGCCAAGCTTCATTGCATGTGGAGCCTGATTAAACAATCATTTATCATGAATTAGAATTAGTAAACCCTCATTAAAATTGAATTAGAAATAAACTATAATATCACATGGATTATCATGATACTAAACATTACTTAATACATTGTAGTGCTATCTGTGATCACCCATTATAAAAAATTCATTTCCTGCATAAGTGTGCCACATTGATCATATAAAATGGAATCATTCAACATAATAAGTCATTTTATAATTATGTAATGTGGAATAAAAACATATAATTACCATTAAATATGTGTATTTTCATAATGGTGAATAACCTTGATAGAGGAATGGTTATGGTATTCACTACACAATGATTTTTTCATTCAAATTTGCGATGCAATTTCGGCAACATTATGACGTGACATAATAATTCAAAAAATAGTTGAGAAGAGAGAAAGGGATAACTCATCAAATTTCTAAAATTGTACAGTAATGGGGTCATATAGATATATATCCCCACATGTGATGTTTATAAATAGAAGGCATAACATAAAAAAGGTACGTAAAGAAAGAGAAGAAATGGAATAACTCTTAGGAAATTTCTGCATGGTAACAAGTTTATTGAGAGGGATTAACGAGATATAAAGAGGTTTGTAATCATTGAAACATAAGTAAGAATGTTTGGGGGAGGTTATAAATTATACATTTCAATTTTTAATTTAAAATAAATGTTTATATAAACATAAATAAACATAGAAAAAAGTGAGAAATTAAGAAATCGCTTACATGGAACTGTGATCACAAATGCATGGGAGAGGCTTGAGAGATGCCTATTGGGGCCTTGGGTACCTAGGGAGGATTATATATAGATGAGGTCATAGTAAGGACATGATAAAAGGGTTTTTAGTGAATATAAGTGGGATATTAGACCAGTTTATATAGGAAAATATGGGAATTCATTTATAATACCCAAACATTGTTTTTCAAATCAATATAATTATATATTTAAAACCACAAAAGTACACAAAGTTTTTCCCATGATTTTTTTCCAAAGGGTAGTTTAAAACATTATTTATTAAGGAAAATTTCCAATATTAATAAAATATTAGTATTTTTCATGTGGAGGGGACTCACACATTCAAGGAAATGATTTTAAAAATTTAGGATATTTTAGAAGTGTTGGAGGGTCCACTATAGAATCATAAAATTAATCATAAAATATAAAATCACAATGTATTAATGTTAAAACATATATTGGATGAATAAATATTATATAATATTTTATCACTTCTCAATTGGGTCATTATGATATCCTAAAACACGTTATATATTTATACGGTATTTAATTTTCAACAAAAAATTGATTATCTCATAAAATTATAAAAATATTCACTTTTGGGAGATTTTGACATCCTGATTCAAAAAATAATATTCATTTTATATAAATAATTTTTAAAATATTTTAATATTCAATTTTAAAATAAAAAATCTATATTTATTAAAAATTGATGGGTTTTGACAAAATAGTTTCCAAAACAATATAAAAATTCAAATTTTATTCAAAAAAATTGCATGCTAATTTATATATAATAAAAAATAATTATTATATAATGTTTTAATAAAAAAAATTATAATTAAAAAATCCATTAATTCATTAAAATAGATTTCATAATTGGATTTAAATATTAATAAAAATTACTATTTGTGCTTTAAAACCTATTTAAAATGTAATAATAATTAAAGGAAATTTATATTATTTATAAAAATATATTTCACAAAATCATATTGAAATGGTGTTGAAACATAATCTCTTATAACAACCGCATATGACCTAATGGTAAGGTTTGTGATGGTGATAGACTCTTAGGCGGCTCAGATAACATAACTCAGGTGGTAATCACTATTATATTACACTAATTCCATAGGTGGTTCAGTTATAGCTTAATGTGTTAAATACTAGCTTGGGCATGATCCAGAGAAATGACCAGTGATTCTACCTTCTATTTGAGCTCTAACCAATGGGCTTCTTATAGGGAAATTCTTTTGGATGAGTCCATCGCTTCATCGTATCATTTTTATCGACTCTGAGCAGCATTAATGTGCGACTAAATTATCTTAACCTTCTCCACCGTTTCTCCAACCATTTATGGACCTTAGATTTTTCACTCCAAAACATCATCCCAACATGATGGTGTTCTCCACTTCTTCCAATAATTGGATTCATAAGGATCCATTTGGATTCTTGAGTATATAGTTTTATTGCAAGAGAACTCAACAAGAAGAATATTTTGATACCATTCTTTTTTTGTCCATTGAGAATGGTCTCATCATATCCTCAAGAGTATGGATCGTCCTCTCAGACTAGACATCATTTTGGGGAGGATAAAATATACTTATGTTATCCTCGGTTTTCAGAGAGTGTAGGACACTATTCCAGATCATAGTGGTGAATCATGGATCTCGCACAAATACAATCGATATTGTAACTCTATGTAGCCTTAAAAAATCATTGATGTGTATTTCTGCCATTTGATCCAATGAGAAATACTCTTGAATTGCAATGATGTGTGTAGTATTTTTAAGAATATCCATAAAAACGCATATAGCATTGCTTCCACTGAATGACTTCAGAAGTGCAGTGAAAAAGTACACGTTGATGTTCTCCCATTTCTACTCTAGAATGGGTAATTGTTTCATAATACCAATATACTTCTTCCTCTCATCCTTAATTTTCTATCATACCGGGAACATTGATGTATAATCCAATATCTCCTTCTCCATGTTTCCCCACCATTAATGCTCTTGGATATCTCAATTCATCTTTTGGTTTCCTGGGTGAATGGTGAAATTCAGACTATGTACATCATACAAAAGATCATTATTTCACTAATGATTTGATGGAACCTATAGTCTTTCCCAAAATCTTACAATTCCTTCTTCAATAACATCAACCTCTGATAATTTTCCTTTTTTTACAATTTCCACTTTCTTTTAAATTATCATATCATCCTTTTGAGAATCCATCATCCTTTCCAAATTCATGGTTGAGAAATCATTTGTGAATGGATTGAGGATGTTCCTTCAATTATGATTTCCATGTCCATATTCATCAAATATAATAAAATTATTTTTTTTTTCAAATCTCGTCAATGAAAGAGTTGTGGGATCATTCTTACATAGAAAACACAGCACCTTGTTTGTTTTCTCCGGATGGTAGGGAATTGAGAAGTCATAGTCCTTGATCACCTCTAACTATCTTCATTGGCACATATTCTACTCTTTCAGTGTGAATTCATACATTAGGATTTTGTGATCCATATATATTTCACATGTCTACCGAAATAGGTAATGAATTGAAATTTATAAAGTGAATATTACATCAACAAACTCTAGATCTGGTGTTGGATAGTTATTCTCATGAACAATCAATTTCATTAAAGCATAAAAAATGAGATTGTCTATTTTCATCAACACAAAACTCATTCCCTTCTTGGAACCATCACTAAATACAAAAAAAAAGTTACCCCCTTGAGGGTAGTGTGAGTACGAGAACAGTGATAAGCCTCCTTTTGAAATCCTATAATCTCTCTTCTCATTCAACACTCAAAAAAATATGACTCCCTTCCTAGTTAGCTTGGAATGAGGGTTCTACAACTGTGAAAAATTTACAATTATTTAGCGATAATATCTAGCTATCCCTAGGAAGCTATATATTTCTATCACATATGTTGGCCTTGACCATTCCAAAATTTCATTTTTCTTGGAGGGATCCATAGATATCCCAATTATTAGGATGATATGACCTAGTAATGATAATTCCTTCAACCAAAAATCACAGTTTCTTTAATATTCACAGAGCATCTTCAATCGAAAGGTCTCTATTACAATGATTATATTCTTCTCATGATCCTCCTTGGTTTTGAAGTAAATTGAAAAATCTTATATAAATACAACAAAAATTATTGGATTTAATCATTTAATGCTCTAATAAACATGTCCATGAATATTTCAAGATCATAGGTGAGTCCAAAAGGCATTATTACGAATTCATAGTGCCTGTAACTTGTACAAATATTAATCTTGGTGATATACTCCTTATTCACCCTTACTTAGTAATATCATGACTGTTTATCCACCATAGAGAAGTATTATGCTCCATATAGCTGATCTAACAAGTGATCAATTAATGGAAGAGAAAACTTGTTATTTATTTTGATTTCTATGAGCTCACGATAATCAATTCAGTGGTGCATTGACCCATCCTTCTTCTTGACAAAGAGCAGTAGTTCACCCCATGGTGAAGCACATGGGAATATAACCCCTTTGCCTAGATTCCCCTATAGCTATTTCATTAGATATTGATGCTCCAAAACAACCATTATATATATATTCTTCAATAATTGATGTTCCATAGGTATAATATCAATCAATAATTTAAATTCTATTCTATGTGGAAGTCTAGGAAATTCCTCAAGAAAAACTTCAGTGAATTCTATCACAATAGTCATGTCTTCGAGGAAGGTTGCTTCCTAAGAAACAATCCTCTGAGAAAGATATCCCTACTCATAGGGAAGTAATATCCACACTTGAGATGATGGATCTAAAAATGTTAATTCTCTTCATTGTAGTTATACTGAATTGGGGGTCGATTCTCCATATAGAGAGTGATTTCCCTCTCATGGAAATTTATGTTGTCCCTTTATAGGGAAAATCAATCCATGCAAATAATTGAATCAAAATTACACCATAGAGAGTATGAAAAGGTTCTATGGGAAGTTCAATCGACAAATTCTAACAACGGAGGATTAATATTCATGGGATGCAATGAGTTCCACATTTGTTGTTCTCAGAGGTGTATCTACTTCCACGATTTGTGGTTGTGTTTGGATTATTTTACTAAACATTCAAGTTATAAAAGAATGAATAGAAATATAATCAAAAATTATGTTCACTATTGTTGAATGAATAACTAGAATACCTATCATAATACAATTGTTAGGGTTCACTTTGGTGATATTGATGGGAAAATCTCTCCCTTTCTACGTTGGAGGTTGTTTGTTGCCTCTGAAAACCCTTTTCTTAGGGAACAAGTTGGAAAAGTGTCTTGGTTCATTACAGTTTAAAAAATGAACAATGCGTTGAGGGATGGATAAATATTTCCTCTCATCTATTGTAGTAGTGGTCTTTTCTTGTGGGAAGTTAATGGAATGGGGCCCATCTTTTTCTCACCTAATGCATTTCCTCACCCCTTCAAAAAAATTCTAGGGTGATTATTTTTGCACCATTTGAAAGTGGGATATTTTAATTTCTTATCACCGTTTGAATTATTAATTGAACAACTATAATTAAATCCCACATTCTTCTTCATATCCCGTTGATACCCGGATATTTTCTAATCTCTATTTTATCATTGATGGTACATCATAAAATTTACTCACAGCTATAAAAGTCACATATTTCTAGGGCATTCCATTGGCTAGGTGTTACCCCACCAAATATATTGAAAACCTTTCATTAAATGGTATTGACAAAGACAAAGGTTTATCCTGAAATTTTTTTGAAGTTTTACTCATAAAATATGATTGATTCATCATCTTTATTCTTGAGGGAAAGGAAGTAACTTCCCTCTTAAGTCATAGGGTGGTAGAAAAAATTTTATTGACAAACATTTTCCAGAAATCTTTCCATTTTAATTCCTCAATGTTTTTCCTAGGGTTTATATTTTTGATCAATGTCCCCCATTGATTATCTTCACCCTATATATGATAAAAAGCTTGAAGATCCATCTCTTGTTTGAAAAAACGAATGATGGAGAAAATATTTTGGATGGAGTTGATCCACTGTTTGGTGACTTAGGGATAAGATGATCCAATAAAAGTAGGATGACATTGTCTTCTTATGCTCTAGATTTCATATTGACCTTTATTGGGGGGGGGGGGGGTTGGGCAATCATCTTGACCCTTGATTCTATTAAAAACAGGAGTTAACTATGAGATTATCCAAACAATGTTTTTAATTACTCGTCCGATAAGATTTGGAATATCATTACAAATACTCGCATTGATCTTATCATTGGTTATTATACTGAGTTCTCAGATAACCGGCCATTGGCTATAATTAAAGAAATGTTAACGGTAACACGTTAAGGGGAATACAAAGACAAAACAGGTAACATATAAATTAAATTTATTACTGTAACTTATTAATTTATAGGATTCAATCTATTTTATACATGATCTACTTCCCAACATATATTTTAGGGGGATTTTTTTATTCCCTTAATAATGGTTCTTACAATGATTATGAATTTACCAATTCATATCACCTGATAGTGTCAAATTAAGAGTGTATCAAGGCCCAATGTCGTGTACCAATTCATATTTCAGTCTATATCAAAGTGTCTTCTTTTGGGTTTTACCCCAACATACATTTGTGCTAGAGCCAACTCTAAATGATCATATCTAGATAGAGATATATTTAATTGATAACCCAAAAACTCTATACTGACCAAAATTTAGGGATATTATTATAATATTTATTCTTATCCCTAAGGCTTGAACTCGGGGTATTAATCCTAAACTAAATAATTAATAAATCTATCCTCTAATACCATCTATAACAAACGTTTCTTTATTTCAGATTTAAACATGATTCATTACATATACATGTAATTAAGAAAAAAATCAAGGATCGATAGTTCTAGTGTCTTGGGAAATTTGGAACATTACATAAAAATATCAAACATTAAATACAACACCTTTATTGAATACTTCATTTACATGACCACAACATTCCATCGTAATTAGCATTTCATAGGATAACCTATGGACATATAAAAAAAATTAGAGGTATAAAGCCTAAGAGGGGAGAGAATAAGGCATAACATAAAGAATAAAATTAATTATAGGAAATAGGTATATAAATGATTAATAAGAGAAACATGATCATAAAGTCGGGATATTTCATGATTATCATAACATGGAGATGTGGCAACCACATTTAACATGATATTAGCATAAGCCAAAGCTCATTGCACATGGGGCATGAGTAAACCCTAATTGAACATGAATTATCATGAGTAAATATTAATTTCACACGAATTATAATGACTAAAACCTCATTGAAAATGGAGTATCATGATAATAAAAATTACCAAATTTATTGGAGTGCTATCAGGACCCACCCTTTTTAAACATTTCATTTCTTGCATAAGTGTGCAACAAGGATCATATAAATGGAATCATTGAAAATAATAGGTTATTACATGATTAAAGAATGTGGAATACATATATGTAAGTACAATTAAATATGTATATGTGAATAAAGTTGAATACCCTTGATATAAAAATGAGTTCTGTATTCACTAAACAATGATTTTGGCATGGAAAATTGTGTTACATTTTCGACACCATAATTGTGTGAGATAATAATTCATAAAAATCGTTGATCAGTTAGAAAGGTATTTCTCATCACATATATTGAAATTTAATTTATGGTGGAAATATAGATACATGTCCCCACAAATGAAATTTGGAAATAGAACACATAACATAATAAAGATACTTGAAGAATGAGAAGGAAGGGAAAAACTCTTATGAAATTTTGAAATCGTAACCGGTGTACATGGGAGAGATTAATGAGGGAAAAATAGGCATATAATCATTAAAACATAATAAGGTATTTATTTTGGAGGTGATAAATCATACTAATACATTTTTAATTGAAAATAATAGGGTATAACAACATAATGAAACTTGGAAAAAATTGAGAATGGAAGAATTTCCTTTTATAGAAGTGTCATGCCAAAGGCTTGGGAGACGCTTGAGAGAGGCCTCATGGAAGATAGGGGCACCTTGGGATAATTTTAGATAGAGGAGGGAAGAATAGGGACGTTTTACATGGGTTTTCAGTGAATATAAGTCGGATAACGGGTGTGTTTATGTAAGAAAATAGATGAGAATTCATTAATATTTCACAAACATTGGTTTTGGAATCTATAAATTAAATATTTAAAAACAAAGACTAAACAATAGTCCTTTCAAAGTTTTATTCCAAATGGTAGTGTAAAAAATTATTTAAGAGGCCAATATCTGAAATTAATAAAATATTAGGCTATCTTATGTTGAGGTGAGTCACACTCTAAACAAAATCATTTTAAAATGTTAAAATATTTTTTATGTCTTGGAATTTACACTAAGGCATCATAAAATTAATAAAACAAATGTAAAATCACATTATATTACTTTTAAAATAGATATTTTATTAATATAGCTTTTATATTATTTTTTTTTCAAATGACTATTGGTTAATTATGATGTCTTAAACACATAATATATTTATACGGTATTTATTTTTTACCCAAAAAATCAATTATATCAGAAAATTATGAATAACCATCATTGGAAAATTTAGATGTCCTCATTTTAAAAATAATATTAAATTTTTCTAAATATTTTTTCAAATAATTGAATTTTAAATTTTATAATAAAAACAAATTTTATTACAAATTCAGGGGTTTTTACAAAAATAGTTTTCAAACCTAAAAAAAGATCGTATTCATAAAAAATGTATGATCATTTATATTTAATAAATTGAATGTTATATATTATATTTTTCTAAAATGTTATTTAATTCATAAATCCATTAGTTAATCAAAATAGATTTCATAATTGAATTTATATATTAACTAAAGATGTTATTTCTGCATGAAAACCTATTTACAAGGTAACAATAATAAAATAAAGGTATATTATTTACAAAAAATTAATTCACAAAAATATAGTGTTATGGGCTTGTTAAATAACCCTTTATAACACACACATAAGACTTAAAGGTAAGGTGTGAGATTGTGATAGATAATTGGGGTGTCTCGGATAACATCACTTGGGGGGGTAATCTATATTAGCTTCCACATCTCCTATATGCGGTTCTGTTCAAGCTTAACATATTGATGCTCAGGTTTGGCTTGATCAAGTGTGAATCCTAATGAAGCTACCTTCCTTCCAAACTCTATCAAATGGGCTTTTTAAGAAGAAACTCTACTGGATGAGGCCATCACTTTCTTTTTCTGGGTAAATTGGGTTTATTAAATCCCTATATTTATACTAATCATTTGATCATTGTTCAACATCTATATTAAAAAATTTTACATTTCATAACATTATATTAAAATCCAAAAACATAAAACCCAGTAAGTGCATATGTTTTATATAACCATTTTGGATAATAATACATTTAATTTGATCAAGAGGAATTTTCATTAATTAAATTTTATGTTGTTATAATTATAATTAATCAAAAGAAGAAATATATTTAGTTTTTATTTCAAATGTTTTGTTTCATGATTAATTTTACAAAGAGGATAAAAGTAGGAATAAAATATTTTTACAAATAAAATAAAGAAAGGAAAATTCAATATATGGATTTTTTGAAGGATATATTATTATAATACTTGAGAAAAAAATATGATCAATCCCAAAAAAATGAGTCTAAATATTATATTATTCACTCATTGGTCAAATTTCAGTAGGTACCACTACGACAAAAATTTTCATAATAAAAAATTATTTATTTATTAAATTGAATAATCATAATGAAACCCAGAAGAACAATAACACTAGTGTCTTTGGAAAATTACATATATTACATAAAAACATAAAACAAGGGGTACATGAACATTATTCAAATCCTCGTTAACATGCTCATAATATTTCATCGAGCAAAAAACTGTAGGGGATAACCAGGAGACATACCTAAGAAAGAGGTGATGTATAAATCTGATTAAGTTAATAAACTAATAATTACATTAATAATGTATTAAAAATTAGGAAATAAGAATTTACATGGTATATAAATGGCATAGAATAAGTAATGTAATCAATGAGGTAGGATATAGCTTGATGACATAAAGACATCTTAGTAATGTGGCAATGACTTTAAACATGAAATCATATGAATATTTCATGTCTATAAACCATGTAATAATAACAAAATTATATTTGAATAACCTTATATTCAAAAAAAAATGATTATCATGAGAACAAAAATTACCCATTGCATTAGAATACAATTTGGTTGCACCCATCATAATCATATCTTGTACAAACATAAGTTTGCCATGTAGATCATATAAGATAAGAACTTATTTCATCATAATTAATCCAATTATTAAGTATTGTGTGTTATATACTCTAAATTACCCAATCAATTATATATTTTAATAGTTATATGAATACCATTGAGTGTAAATATTTACAGGTATATACCTCAATAATGATTGGTATGGAAAATCGAAGTGACATTTCATCAACACATTGAGAGTACATGAATAATCATAAAACTGTTCAATGATTGATAATGTGGTCTGTTATCACACAGAACTAATAAAATTACTATGAGGTGTGTGTAAGAAAATAAAATAACATATGAAATAGGGAATTAATTTTCATAAAACAAGATTGGTTCTTTAATAATAACATGGAATGAAAAAATCACATGATTATATTGGCAGCGTAACTGGGGTACATAATTAATAATGGCAGGGGTTAATGAGAGAGAAAGGGGTAAATAATCACATATAAATAATAAATTTATTAATAGGATTATCTAATATAATATTTCATCAATACGAATGGGATGAAAAACAATGTTATATAAATAATTTTTTTCAATAAAGAGGAGAATGATGAGATAAATTACCAAGAGAGAGTCATTCCAAAAGTTTGGGAGGTGTCTCTTGAGATATTTAAAGAACCTTGGGAGGAATATCGATATATGAGGTATGTTAAGGAATGTTAAACAAGGTTTTTCATTGATGTGTAATAGAATCATGGGTGGGGTTATGAATAAAAATATTTGGGATATCATAAGATTTTCCAAAACATTGCTATTGGACTCTATACACCAGAATAATCAAAAATAGATAACTTCACAAGGTTTTTCACATGGTTTCTATGAAGGATAATTGGATTTAAACATTTTATTTTTAAATGGGAATAAAGCATTTAAATATTACCCATGGTGATGTAGAAGTAAGTCATTCTCATAATGAAATGATTTTAAAATATTAAAATATACAATTGGTTTTGGAGGATTCATAATGACATTAAAAAATTAATAATATAACATCATAACAAATTTTTAAAAAGGGGTTGCATATATGTGTTATTTTATATCCATAATATTATTTATTAATTATCGTTTGAGTCATTATTATGTTATAAACACATCATATATTTATATTGAATTATTTTTTTATAATAAAATTTAAAATATCCTGGAATATCTTGGAAAACTATCAATTTGAATATTTCATTGCAGTGATTCCAAATTTAAAATTTATTTTATAAAAAAATATCTAGCTATTTTTATTATAACTTTTAAAAACAGAATCAATTGAAATTGATAAATTTTAGATTCTCTTTGAAGATAATACTTTTCGAACCCTTTTTAAAATTATATTTGACTTCAAACATTTTTTATATCATGTTCAATAAAAATAATTTACATGTATTATTTTTTTAGATAACCATATAATTTGAAAACTCAAGAATTTATTAAAAGGAATATCTTAATTGAATTTGAATATTTTTAAAAAATACTATTTTTATGTTATCAATGATTATTTTTTTATAGTAATAATAATATGAAGTTAATATATTTATTTTTACATTTATAATATTTAATTATTATTTATATTACTAATATTATTATAGATATATTTTTATTACACAATAAAATGGACTTAAGATTTCATTCTCGATGGTGATATTTTCATGTGGTGGTTCAACGTACATGTTTTGGGTTGTGATCATAATGATCTAGAACTTCTCCAATAAAAAGTTTTTAATATTTTGTTTTTGTTAGATATCTACCTAGAATTTTTTAGGGGAAATTTTTTGTGATTTTATTTTCCTTGGAAGCTCTGAAAAAATGTATTCATAGTTAATAATTATAAGGCCCCAGCCTTAAACCTTACTTAATCTTGAGTTATTACAAGATTACACAATGAGGATCTTTTCGGGTTTAGAGTTTTAGAGAATTAGATCATAAAACTTTCATTACATTCCACATATAAACAAAGTGGTTACATAAAGAAAGTATTCTTCATTCCCATCAATGGAAACACATTTAAAATAAAAAATTGATTATTTATTGACACTTCCTTGACACTATCATCATATCATGTACCTTTCCCTTGACCTGTGAAAAACATTTCAAAAAAAAACTTGGGATGAGCATAAAAAGCTCAGTATGGGTTATAGAAACATGGAAAGGAAACATGGGTACATATATACATAAGAATGAAATCATACATTAATCATAAAACATAGGTACTTTAACATACCTCATAAAATAATGAATAAATCATAGAAATCATAGGACATAAAAGTAACTTGAGGCATTCATAACATTATATGTAGGGAGTAACCCTCTTGGTTACGTTTGGAATACCAATCACAGTATATTCCCTAAAATCTCTTCCGAGAAACCTTAACGTTTCACTCTTTCACGTTACCCAATGCATTGGAGTGCTATATCGGGCTCACCCGCCCTTAGTTTATCACGGAACCACCCGTCTTCATAATAATTCCCATGAACCATAACATAATCGTATCACATAAAACATGCATAAAAGAAACATAACATTTCCACATTTCAATCACAAGATATCAATACGACACAAAAACATTGTGAAGACCATTTTCAATACCAAAATAAAAGAAAAGTAAAACATGGTATTTATTTTTCTTTTAAAAAGAAGGTATGGATTGTAGAGAAAGCTGAAACTCAAATAACGGTCACGACGGCGGAGAAGTCGTTGTCGCCGCATACGTACGACAAAAACATTACCTTTTGTCGTTTAGTAAATGATTCGTGTAAAAAATATTCCTTTTAAATAAACGTAAAAGTCAAAGGGGTTTAAACACCGTATAAATGAAAGTTGTGTATAAAATAAAATATGCCTCAATGAAAGGAGATTGAGACGAAGTCCCATACCTCGTATCTGACTTGACCCGACCGTTCTTTAATTTCCTGAATAATAAACTTGAGTTAATCTCTACTTGCTTATGAACATTTTTCAAGTTCATTATTCCTTTTATACCATGTTATTAACATCATGTAATCATTTAAGTTAATAATGTTCATTTTGTCGGTATTTGGTTCTTAAGTCAAAAATAGACTTCTTACATTTACATGTTGTTAATTTCGTCAAAGGTTCGTAATATCCAGAATGATATTAATGATTTGGATAACATATATTTCATATATATTCATCATATACATGAATTTATAATATTACATCACATTTAGAGGTAAGAAATGAAATGCACCGTTCATGGAGACGGTAAGCCGTACGTACTCATTAACTCTACTTCCATTTCTATTTCGTATTTTCTGGAATGGAATCATAATGATAAAAGAGTATATTATAATTCCAGTATAATAACATATATAATATCATTAACTTTATCCTTTACACATCCCCCATATCGTATTAACGAATCAAATCACTTTCAGGGGGCGGTAGTATGCACTTCCTAAAATGAAGATATCGTGATTACCCATAATGGGAACCATAAAGGTATGCCCAAAATGAAAAAAAACAGAAGATTAAGGAAAACATAAACATATTATATATCATATATAAAAATAGTGACATCATAATGGCCACCGTTGAAGGTGTTAAATGAGTATTGAACAATCATCGTTTCTGGAGGCATAATTTCGCCATCCACGGAAAACATATGTTCTTTAACCATTTGATGTATTTGTGTGAGAGTGTAGCTCAAATAAATCTTATAACAACATCCTAGTATATTTAAGATACTGGTGTTGTTACAAAAGAAGTAAATAAAAAGATTTTAGGGGGTTGGAGAAGAAAAATAAAACAAATGAACATGAGAGAATGAATTACCTTTAAAAGTGTAAATCCTTTTGATTTGAGCCTAAAGGCTTCTTTTTAAAGGATTATGCCCAAAGGTAATCCTCTAGGATGAGGAGAGGGATGTGGAGAGAGTAAATGGACAGGGGTTGGCCGAGCCAAAGGCTTTAGGAGTGTGTGAAATGAGGTAGAGGTGGGGGCCTTTTATAAGAGGAGAGGAGGGGCACTTTTGGAATGTAAAGAAATATTACTTTATTTGAAAATATGTTTCGGTTTTAAAAGGTCCCAAATTGATATGATTCGTTGATAAGGTGATAAGGGTTCGAAATCCACTCATCCAATTGGTTTTGGCCATTTGTAGTTCATAGATTTTACATTATCTTTCCATTTTATTTAAATCATCAAATAATGATGTCATCGCTGCATCATTATTATGTCATAAATAATTTAATTTATTTACTGTCTAAAAATTCTAAAAAAATACTATGATGTAGGAAATCTTTTTAGCTTTCCAATTACTATTTATAATAAAAAATCTGGTCTATATAACTCCATGTAAAAATTGTTTTTGTAAAACATATTATGTTTGTGTCATTTTTACTTTTACATTAAATAAAAAGTTATTTATGTCATTTCCCAACCAAAGTGTCTCCATGGGGTCCCCAAGTTGACCCATGGCTTTTCTTGGTCGGCCATGACACAACCAATAAGTTTGTGACATGCGTCTAGGTCATTTCATATTATTAAAGCATTATTTATACATTAAACTACCCTAATTACCACTAATCGCGATTAAGAACTTAATAAGTTACTATTCACCAAAAAATTATTATAATCTCATTGAACCACATTTTACTTCTTAATTACAATCATGTATGTCGGATTTTCAAAATTCAATACACATTATTGGTAAAATTTCATTTAACTGAAAAATCAGTTTGCTTGATTACCACTTAGTGGTTTCACTATTCATCAAAAATTGAAGTTTTTCAGAAAATTACCAAAAATTCACCCTAAGCTATATTTGATATTCCGAATTCCAAAATGAAGTCTACTTTACAAAATTCAAAACATATAAGTCACATAAATTAATTTAATAATTAATTCCCGCTGTCAGAGCAAATAGCGTGTCTTTATGAAACAATAAGTATCAAAAGATTGACACTAGTTTAAGTCCAATTTCAATGTGAAATTGATTCCAATGACCACCTTTAGATTAAATGGTAAAAATATATTCATATTACACATTATGACCAATTAAAAAGATAATCTAATCATATAAATAAATTAGATTAAAAAGCAGTTTTGATGTAAAATGTAGTATTTTTCACTATTCATTAAAAAATGAACATTGTCAGAAAAATACCAAAAATTCACAAAAAATAAATTTTGATGTCCCAATCATAAAGAATAAGTTTATTTTGACAAAAATAGTTTATAAAATTTTCAAAAGATAGATTTAAAAAGGGTTTTCCATCATAAGGAAGTAAAACAATCTTTTTAGAATATTAGTGTATTCCATGCTTAAGATTGAATTCATTTACATTTTAAGCCTCTAAAACACAATCTTAATCATTAATAGACATAGATAAAAATATCTATTATTCATTACTTACTTGGGATGTTACATCCTTCCCCCATTAGAAAATTGCGTCCCCGCAATATATTTACTTATCAAATAAATGGGGGTACTTATCCCTCATTGCATTTTCAGATTCCCATGTTGCCTCTTCAATCGTGTGGTTTTTCACAAAACCTTTACCTGGTGAATCACCTTATTCCGTAACACTTGCTCCCTGTGGTCAAGAATCTGGACCGGTTGTTCCTCATAAGATAGGTTCTCTTCCAGCTGAACTACCTCTGGACTCAAAACATGAGATGGATCTGGCATATACTTTCTCAACATCAAAACATGAAAAACATTGTATACCTGAGATAAAATCGGAGGTAAAGCCACCCGGTATGCAACTGATCCAACTCTCTCCAGAATTTCATATGCTCCAATAAACCTTGGAATTAGCTTTCCTTTTTTACCAAATCTCATCACACTTTTCCAAGGAGAAACCTTGAGAAAAACATGATCACCTGCCTCAAAAGATAGATCCTTCCTCCTGTTATCCGCATAACTCTTCTGCCTGCTCTGAGCTGTTCTCATGTGTTTTTGAATCAGCTGAACTTTTTCTGCCATCTCTTCTACCAATTCTGGTCCCATCAACTTCCTTTCACCCACTTCATCCCAAAAAGCTGGAGTTCGACACCGCTTCCCATATAATGCCTGAAATGGTGCCATCTGTATACTGGAATGGAAACTGTTATTATATGAAAATTCAACCAAAGAAAGATGTTGGTCCCAACTTCCCTGATAATCCATAGAACAAGCTCATAGCATATCCTCCAATGTCTGAATTGTTCGTTTTGACTGCCCATCTGATTGAGGATGAAATGTTGTACTAAAATTTAATTCAGTACCCAACGACTTCTGAAGGCCTTTCCAAAAGTTAAAAGTGAACCTGGGATCACGATCAGATACAATGGAGAGGGGAACTCCATGTAACCTGACTATCTCTTTAAGATACAAATGGGAAAGTTGATCAAGAGAGAAAGTATCTTGTATAGCAAGGAAATGAGAAGATTTGGTCAAGCGATCAACAATAACCCAGATTGCATTTTTACCTCGAGATGTCTTTGGTAATCCAACAACAAAGTCCATGGATATATTCTTCCATTTCCACTCTGGCACTAGTAAAGGCTGAAGCATCCCTTTCGGTAACTGCCACTCTGCTTTAACCTGTTGACATGTCAAACACTTTACAGTAAAATCAGCAATGTCTCTTTTCATTCCATCCCACCAGTAATATTCCCGCAGATCTCTATACATCTTAGTACTGCCTGGATGAACTGAAAACGGAGAACTATGAGCTTCACATAACAACTCTCTCTTCAACTGTGAATCACAAGGAACACACAATCTCTTCCCAAATCTCAAAACACAATCATTATCAATGTTGAATTCATGCAACTTACCTTTCTGAACCAGATCTACCTTTTTCTGCAACTCACTGTCTTGCTTCTGTGCTTGCTTGATTTTGTCTGATAGAGAAGATCTCACTAATACCTGAAACAAAACAGAAGGACTTCCTGTACCAACAACTTCTATGACAAAGTTCATCAAATCCTTAACCAAAGGATCACGTTCCAAATACAACATTGTTAATGAAGCATTACTTTTTCTACTCAAAGCATCATCCACTTTATTTGCTTTTCCCGGATGGTAATTAATTGTACAATCATAATCCTTGATTAATTCTAGCCATCTCGTTTGTCTCATGTTCAACTCTTTCTGAGTGAATATATACTTTAAACTTTTGTGATCGGTATATATTTCACACTTTACCCAATACAAATGATGCCTCCAAATTTTTAAAGCAAAAACAACAGCAGCTAATTCCAAATCATGTGTAGGGTAATTTACCTCATGAGTTTTCAACTGTCGTGAAGCATAATCAATTACTTGATCATTCTGCATTAGGACGCAACCAAGTCCTTTCAATGAAGCATCACTGTATATATCAAACTCACCATTCCTAGAAGGTAGTGCCAAAACTGGAGCACTCACCAATCTTCTTTCAATTCCTGAAAACAATCATCACATTCTTTTGTCCAGATAAACTTAACAACATTCCGAGTTAGCTTAGTAATTGGACTAGATAACCGTGAAAAATTTCTAACAAACCTTCGGTAATAGCCCGCCAAACCAAGGAAGCTACGAATCTCGGTTACATTTGTGGGTCTTGGCCATTCTTCCACAACTTTTGTTTTTGCAGGATCAACAGTTATTCCATCTTTAGAAACAATGTGACCAAGGAAAGAAATTTGTTGCAACCAAAACTCACACATGCTGACTTACCCATACAATTTCTTTTCTTTTGAGGTTTGCAAGATAACCCTTAAATGTCTTTCATGCTCCTCTTTACTTTTTGAAAACACCAAAATATCATCAATGAAAACCACCACAAACTTATCCAAGAACTCATGGAAAATTCTATTCATTAAGTCCATGAATACAGCTGGTGCATTGGTTAGCCCAAAAGGCATTACTACAAATTCATAATGGCCATATCTCGTACGGAACGTGGTCTTAAGAATATCTTCCTCCTTTACCTTCAGCTGATGGTACCCCGATCTCAGGTCAATCTTTGAAAAAAACTGAGCTCCCTAGAGCTGATCAAACAAATCATCGATATGAGGCAAAGGATATTTGTTCTTAACAGTGATATTATTCAAGGCTCTATAATCAACGAAAAGTCTCATAGAACCATCTTTCTTTTTAATAAATAAAACAGGAGCACCCCATGGTGATGTGCTAGGTCTAATGAAACCTTTGTCTAATAAATCTTGCAATTTCTCCTTCAACTCTAAAAGTTCAATTTGATCCATTCGATAAAGGGGTTTTGAAATTTTCTTAGAATCAGGAACTAAGTCAACAGTAAACTCAACTTCCCGATCTGGTATTATTCTAGGCAACACATCAGGAAAAACATCATGATACTCATTTACCACTGGTACATCATTAATCTGAACAGTTCCTTTATTTTCAATGACGTGTGCAAGGTAACATTCATTTCCATCTTTTACAAGTTTCTCGGCCTCTTGATATGTTATCAAAATTAAGGGTTCATTCCTGTAAACAAACTGATAGTCTTTCTGAAAAGAAACTTCTTTATATCTACAGTCAATCTTAGCATGGTAAATAGAGAGCCAATCCATACCCAGGATAACATCAAACTCTTCTAGAGGGAGAACAATAAGGTTTGCAAGTAGGTTCTTTCCACGGATAAGGATAGGAAGATTCTTATAAATTCTTTTTGCCTCAACATTTCCCCCAGGTGTTTTTACCAAAAGTTCAGGAGTCATTTCTTGAGATGGTATTACCATTTTACTAGAAAAGGTTTCAGAGAAGAAAGACTGTGTAGACCCCGAATCAAACAACACACTGGCATAATCTGAAAAAACAAACAAAGTACATGATACAACTTCATTTGATGGCCCGAAATCTGCTGAAGTAGTTGCAAAGTATTTCACCACCCCTTTCTGCTTGTAGTCTAACTGCTTCCCATCACTCAAGCTCTTTTCCGGACACTCGTTTTCATAGTGACCCATCTCATTGCACTTATAACATTTCACTAATTGTAAATCAAATTTGGTCTTACCTTCACCTTGATCCTTTTCAGTGCAATCACGAGCCTTATGTCCCATCTTACCACATCGGTAGCACTTTCAAGAATTCAGAAGATATTCCCCAGCATGCCTTTTGGCACATTTATCACAAACTGGAAACTTAGTTCTCTTACCATCAGACTTTTTTGATGAATTCCTACCTTCCTCCTGCCACCTCGGTCTCTTCTTCTGCTGGTTGTTATAGAACACTTGGTCATCGGCAAACTCCATTTCCACCTTCTCAGCACATCGAACAAGCTTTTCATAACTTTTAAACTCACGAGAAGCTAATGCCCTTCGATATTTTGGATTTAATCCTGAGTAAAAATGATTGATTTTACTATCATGGTCTCGGATAAAATTTGGAGCATACCTTGCCAATCGAGTGAACCTTTCTTCATAGGCAGCCACTGGGTCTTCCTCTTGCCTCAATTCCAAGAATTGTTTTTCCATCCTAAGTCGAACAGCCTTAGGAAAATACTTCTCAAGAAACATACCTTTGAATTCATCCCAGTCAAGAGCATCAATCTCATCGGCGTCCCTGATATTCTTATCCATAGACCACCACTGATCTGCTTCACCCTCCAAACGGTAAATAGCAAGACTAACCTGTTGATTGTCTGAACACCCCATGACATCAAAAATCTTCTCCAGTGCTTTAATCCACCCTTCAGCTAGCACAGGTTCAGATGATCCTCTGAATGATGGTGGATGTTGCCTCATGAAATGTTCCACCACTGACATGTTCCTCTACGGTAGATCTGGCTGATCTCGTGCATGGATACCACCACCATTTATCGCTTGAGTCAACTGCGCCATTACTGCAACAAACTGTTCAGTTCCAATTCCGTCCATTTCTGGATGCTGATTCGGAAGGTTATTTCCTTCTGTATTCCTTCCTAGCACTGCTTCCATGTTTCCTCTACGGAAAACCATTCTGAACAAACATTTCTTAGATGAAGCAACATGGTAATCTTCAAATTCTATATCATTTCAAAAAAAAATATTTTTGGATAATCATTTAATAGAATTCTAACTCCTAAAGTTATCTAAACCGACCTTTGATACCAACTATAATGCCCCAGCCTTAAACTTTACTTAATCTTGAGTTATTACAAGATTACACATTGAGGATCTTTTCGGGTTTAGTGTTTTGGAGAATTAGATCATAAAACATGCATTACATTCCACATATAAACAAAGTGGTTATATAAAGATAGTATTCATCATTCCCATCAATGGAAACACATTTAAAATAAAACATGGATTATTTATTGACACTTCCTTGACACTATCATCATATCATGTACCTTTCCCTTGACCTGTGAAAAACATTTCAAAAAAAACATGGGATGAGCATAAAAAGCTCAGTATGGGTTATAAAAACATGGAAAGGAAACATGGGTACATATATACATAATAATGAAATCATACTTTACCCATAAAACAAAGGCACTTTAACATACCTCATAGAATCATGAATAAATCATATAAATCATAGGACATAAATGTAACATGAGACATTTATAACTTTCTTACGTAGGGAGTAACCCTCTTGGTTACGTTTGGAAAACCCATCACAGTATTTTCCCTAAAATATCTTCGGAGAAACCTTAACGTTTAACTCCTTCACGTTACCCAATGCATTGGAGAGCTATATCGGGCTCACCCGCCCTTAGTTTATCACGGAACCACCCATCTTCATAATAATGCCCAAGAACCATAACATAATCGTATCACATAAAACATGCATAAAGGAAACATAACATTTACACATTTCAATCACAAGATATCAATACAACACAAAAAAATTGTGAAGACCATTTTCAATACCAAAATAAAAGAAAAGTAAAACATGGTATTAATTTTTCTTTTAAAAAGAAGGTATGGCTTGTAGAGGAAGCCGGAACTCAAATAACGGTCACGACGGCGGAGAAGTCGTTGTCACCGCATACGTACGACAAAAACATTCCCTTTTGTCGTTTAGTAAACGCTTCGTATAAAAAATATTCATTTTGAATAAACGTAAAAGTCAAAGGGGTTTATACACCATATAAACGAATGTTGTGTATAAAATAAGATATGCCTCAATGAAAGGAGATTGAGACGAAGTCCCATACCTCGTATCCGACTTGACCCGACCGTTCTTTAATTTACTGAATAATAAACTTGAGTTAATCTATACTTTCTTATGAACCTTTTTCAAGTTCATTATTCCTTTTATACCATGTTATGAACATCATGTAATCATTTAAGTTAATAATGATCATTTTGTCGGTATTTGGTTCTTAAGCCAAAAATAGACTTCTTACATTTACATGTTGTTAATTTGGTCAAAGGTTCGTTATATCCAGAATGATATTAATGATTTGGATAACATATATTTCATATATATTCATCATATACATGTATTTATAATATTACATCACATTTAGAGGTATGAAATTAAATTCACCGTTCATGGAGACGGTAAGCCGTACGTACGCATGAACGCTACTTCCATTTCTATTTCATATTTTCTGGAATGGAATCATAATGATATAAGAGTATATTATAATTCCAGTATAATAACATATATAATATTATTAACTTTATCCTTTAAACATCCCACATATGGTATTAACGAATCAAATCACTTTCAGGGGGCGGTAGTCCGCACTTCCTAAAATGAAGATATCGTGTTTACCCATAATGGGAACCATAAAGGTATGCCCAAAATGAAAAAAAAATAGAAGCATAAGGAAAACATAAACATATTATATATCATATATAAAAATAGTGACATCATAATGGCCACCTTTGAAGGTGTTAAATGAGTATTGAACAATCATCATTTCGGGAGGCAGAATTTTTCCATCCACGGAAAACATATGTTCATTAACCATTTGATGTAGTTTTGTGAGAGTTTAGCTCAAATAAATATTATAACAACATCCTAGTATATTGAAGATACTGGTTTTGTTACAAAAGAAGTAAATAAAAAGAGTTTAGGGGGTTGGAGAAGCAAAATAAAACAAATGAACATGAGAGAATGAATTATCTTTAAAAGTGTAACTCCTTTTGATTTGAGCCTAAAGGCTTCCTTTGAAAGGATTCTGCCCAAAGGGAATCCTCTAGGATGAGGATAGGGAAGTGGAGAGAGTAAATGGGCAGGGGTTGGCCGAGCCAAAGTCTTGAGGAGTGTGTCAAATGAGGTAGAGGTGGGGGCCTTTTATAAGAGGAGAGGAGGGGCACTTTTGGAAAGTAATGAAATATTACTTTATTTGAAAATGTGTTTCGGTTTTAAAAGGACCCACATTGATATAATTCGTGTATATGGTGATAAGGGTTCGAAATCAACTCATCCAATTGGTTTTGGCCATGTTTAGTTCATAGATTTTACATTATCTTTCCATTTTATTTAAATCGTCAAATAATGTTGTCATCGCTGCATCATTATTATGTCATAAATAATTTAATATATTTAATGCCTAAAAATTCTAACAAAATTACTATGATGTAGGAAATCTTTTTATCTTTCCAATTAATATTTATAATCAAAATTCTTATCTTTATAACTCTTAGTAAAAATTGTTTTCGTAAAACATATTATGTTTGTGTCATTTTTACTTTTACATTAAATAAAAAGTTATTTATGTCATTTCCCAACCAAAGTGTCTCCATGGGGTCACCAAGTTGACCCATGGATTTTCTTGGTCGGCCATGACACAACCAGTAAGGTTGGTACATGTGTCTATGTAATTTCATATTATTAAAGCATTATTTATACCTTAAACTACCCTAATTACCACTAATCGCGATTAAGAACTTAATAAGTTAGTATTCTCCAAAAAATTATTATAATCTAATTGAATCACATTTTACTTCTTATTGAAAACCATGTATGTTTTATTTTCAAAATTGAATACAAATTAGTGGTAAAATTTCATTTAACTGAAAAATCAGTTTGCTTGATTACCACTTAGTGGTTTCACTATTCATCAAAAAATGAAGTTTTTCAGAAAATTACCAAAAATTTACCCTAAGCTATATTTGATATTCCGAATTTAAAAATGAAGTATACTTTACAAAATTCAAAACATATAAGTCACATTAATTAATTTAATAATTAATTTTTGCTGTCAGAGCAAATAGCGTGTCTTTATGAAACAATAAGTATCAAAAGATTGACACAAGTTTAAGTCCAATTTCAAAGTGAAATTGATTCCAATGACCACCATTGGATTAAATGGTAAAAATATATTCATATTACACATTAATACCAATTCAAAAGATAATCTAATCATATAAATAAATTAGATTAAAAAGCAGTTTTGATGTAAAATGTCGTATTTTTCACTATTCATTAAAAAATGAACATTGTCAGAAAAATACCAAAAATTCACAAAGAATAAATATTGATGTCCCAATCATAAATAATAAGTTTATTTTGACAAACATAGTTTATAAAATTGTCAAAAGATAGATTTAAAAAGGGTTTTCCATCATAAGGCAGTAAAACAATCTTTTAAGAATATTAGTGTATTCCATGCTTAAGATTGGATTCATTTACATTTTAAGCCTCTAAAACACTATCTTAATCATTAATATACATAGATAAAAATATCTATTATTCATTACTTACTTGGGATGTTACAATAATCCTACAGGTTGTGGCCATCACATTATTTTCCTTTGTCTATTGGATTTATCAAACAAATTTATTTATAATAATGATCAGATCTCTAATAAAAATAAACATTATAAATGATTATTATTATTAATTTCCCATAAATCTAATAGGATAAAACCAAATAGGTTCATGTGTTTTCTATAATGATAATTGGGAATTTAATTCAATCACATACAAAATTTTATTTATAAAAGTGTTGTTCATTACAATCTTCCACCTTTAGAAATTTCACTCTTGAAATTTTTATTTAATATAATAAAATAGATTAGGATAATTATATTTCATCACCTCCTAAAATTCCCACATGAATTCATCAAACATGTAGTTAATCCACATCACATTGATCATATGCATTTTCTTATTTCAGATAACATTGCCACTATGTTCTAATATCTTCACCGACATCCATTAATTTTAATGATCATTCTCTAATGGTATCAACACTATATTGAGTAAAAGTGTGGGATCTGGAATGTGCTTACTCAAGAGGGATACATGGAATAGATCATGTAATTGAAATAGGATTGGTGGGAGTTCTAGTCGGTAGTCATGACTCCGATGCAATTAAGGATTTGAAAAGGACTGATGTATAATTGATTATGATTACCCTTTATCCTAAATCTATGGAATTTTTCACAAAGATACATATAGAAGAATAACTTATCTCCAACATCAAATGATATATCGGGTTAATTATTAATATAATAACACTTATTTTGACACTAATGATCGCTGATGTGACACTTAATGGTCCTGAAATTTTACAAAATTTCCTTGAATATTTATGTGTGCAAATTGTTTCTCACCAATATCATTCCAGAAAGTAATTTTTCTTCGTATCTTAACATAATATCATTTATCGCAATTCTTATGGATACTTGAGTGGAAATGTTAATTGTATTATAACTTGACTAGAGTAAGATACTAGCCCCATCCATCGTTGTTGTAAATTGTCCATTCTCTGAATAAATCCTACATTGTTTGTATAGTCCACTCAGATTGGCCATCAGTTTGAGGGTGATAAAATCTGTTAAAATTCAACTACGTATCTGAATCATGTAATGTAATCTTGTATAACATAGAATTTAATCTTGTATCTTAGTTAGATAAAATTGAAAGTGGTGTTCAACAAAGCCTCCCAATATTTATAATGTATACCCTTAAATGTGAATCAAGTTAGAAGTCCTATCAAATTCAAATGAAGTGTATAGTATTTGAATGTTTATCCACCAGAAACAATATATCATTTTTTTCTCTTTATTTCTAATGAATACTAATAAAAAGTCAATGTTTAATTTTTACCATTTCCATATATTTCTGGGTAATGGTTTCATTATCACCTTGGAATTTATTCTTCCATCATTCACTTCCTAATATACCAGACATCGTGATTTATATTCCTCAATATCCGTATTCATATTTTCTATCCAGTAGTACTCCAATAAAACATGATATTGTTTTGATCCATTTATGTTTGGAGATATTCATGCTATATGAATTATCTGATATCTCAATTTTAACGTAGGATTTGATAGTACACATAGACGTGATTTAATTCATAGAACTCCTTATTCAATAATTTTTAACCATGATTAATTTCTATTTAACATAGATTCCATATTATTCTAAATTACTATATTGTCTCTTTGAACGTACTTTATCCTTATATTTGGGATGGATCAAAATTCATTTGGGAAAGGATTGATGGTGTTCCCTACATATTGATTTCCTTCTCCATCCACATCATGTTTAAGAAGATTAGATCCTTCAAAATTATTAATAATGATAAAATTGTTAGATCAATTATTCATAGATTATCTTGATGGTTATTTATGATCCTAGGATTTTAGTGAATTGATCATTCATTTTCAATAACCATCCATATCAACCTTTTATGGCACATATTCAGTTATTTATATGTGAATATATACATCAGGCTGTTATGATCCATATATATTTCTCACTTTTCTCTAAGAGGATACTGATGACAGATTATCAATGTAGAAATTACTAAAAAAAATCTTGATCATGCATTGGGATGGTCAATTCATAACCATTCCATTAGCTTGAGGCATAGGCTATCACTATGTATTTACATATCAGTACACAACCCAAAAACCACTTTGAATCATAACTATATACCAATATTATTTCCCCATATGTGGGTAGAGTATGTTCAGGTGTAGTGATTAGGCTATTTTTCAACTCATGGAATATTTTTTCACATTATTTATTTAAAAAAACCGGACATCCTTCCATGTTATCTCTGTTAGAGGTTTTGAAAATCAAAAATAATTACTCCCAAATCTAAATTATTGCTATATAAGTCCATAGAATCTATGGACATCTATCAAAGATAATGGACTTATCCAACCTTCAATTACATTAGTCATTGAATGGTCAACAAATATTTCATTACGTATGATAACATTCCCCAATAATTGTACATCCTCAACCACACTCACATTTTTTATAAATTTCATAAATATTCGCATTTATTAAGGTCTTAATCCAAATTCTATAATGCTCTTCATTATCCTCCTTAATATTGGTGTATACTAGAATATCATTGAAAAATACTTCCAAAAAATTGTTTAGGTAATATGAAAATAATCTATTCATCATGTCCATGAATATTTACTTGTGAAATTGTGAGTCCACGTGGTATTACAAAGAACTAATAGTTCTCATACCATATACAAAATGTATTGTTGTGGATATCCTTCTTCTTCACCCTTATATGATAATAGCCTAATCATTGATAAATATTATAGTTTTATTTGGATCCACATAGAAAATTTATCAAGTCATAAATCTATGGAAGCCGGTACTATTTTTTTATCATTATCATGTTGAGATCATGATAATAAATTTAAATGATCATTGGCCCATCCTCTTTCTCCATCAAGATGATTTGTGAACCCCATGGGGAATCACATGGGCGTATGAATCCATTATTAGGATTCTCTAGTAGTAATTCCTATAAAACACAATTTTACATAATATTCATTCTATATAGAGTATTGGATATTAGTGAATCACCTTGTGTAAAATTGATTGAAAATTCAACATTCTTGCTAAGGGGAGACTATAAAATTCTTTGAGAAACACAGAGTTGTATTCCCTAACTATGGGCATGTATTAAATGTTAATATTATCCTTAGACTCAATTTTTAGATCGAGATATGATTTATCATAGGGAAATAATATCATCCAGTTACATGTTAATGTTATTTAATATTCAACCACCTCCTTACAGTTCTACGTACTCATAGGACTGTTAGTGATATAGAGAGTGATTTCCATCTCACAACAGTTTATTTTGGCTCTATGTAAAGAAATCCCATCCCTACCTAGAATGGAATCAATTTCAAGTATAGTTAGTGTTAAAAGGATCAATAGAATGATAAATACACATATTTCTAAAGGGAATGATGTATATAATGTTGTTGCTACAATTTCCCACCTTCCAAGATTCACCAATATATCTACATCCATTATTTGTGGGGGTATTTTAATAGTTCATCTAAACAACTGGGATATAATATCAGGTATAGAACCAGAATTAATTTTTTTATTTCTAAAAGAATAACATGAATATCTATCAACACTAACATTTTAGGATCTACCTTACTGCTTAGCAAATCATATTCTCTCCCTTAGGGCATCATAGGTTTATGGCATTGATTATCTCTGACAACCCATGTCTTATGGGAGTATTTTACATTATAAAATTATTCGGTGCACTTGAAACATTGGATAATAGGATGAGTTTATACTATATAATTAATATCTTATATTTTGTAGGAGGGTTTATTCCATTATAAATCACTAGCTATATTTCATTCCGTTACAAACCAAATAATTTCCATATCCCCATAAGTAAATTTTCAGTTACTTATTTCTACACATTTCATAAGTGTGATGTTGTAATTCAATACCAAAGTTATATTTATCCTTAAAAAAATTAGAACCATACCCCACATTCCTCTTCTTATACCCATGAGACCCATTAGGTTCAATGATCTCTATTTCTACATTAAGCGGAAATCATCCCATTTCATCATTGAAATCTTAGTCCTGAATCACTAGGGATTTTTGTAGATATGGGTTTCACCCACAAATTATGTGGTAGGTTTTGAATTTTGGGTTACAAAATATCCAATTTAAAATACTGAAAATTTTATGGTGATTTCCACATAAAACCTAATGGTTTAATCATATTTTAGTTTGAAAGTAATGAAATACCATACCATTTTATGTTACAAAGTGTGAGGAAAATATTTTATTAAAAAAATTGGAATTCCTTTTACTAAATCACTTCGTTCTCTTCATCAGTCTTCATATTATTGGTCATTTTCCCCCACCTAACAACCTCTCCTTCAATATTTTACAAAACCATTAAAAATTGTTTTTCATGAAACGTTATGTGATGGAGATGATCTTCTAAATTGAGTTGATACATTGTTCCTTGATTAAGGGTAATGAATATCCATTAAAACTCTGATTCATTTGTCATATAATGGATGTAATTTCATGTTTTTCTAGTAGGGGTTTGTTAATTCTTACCCATTCATTTTCTATTTAAAATCATGTTCCAATGAGAAAGTAACGTCATAATGCTCATGATTCCATCTCCAATCAGTTTGAGAAACACCTTCGATAAGTCATCACATTTCCCTTAAAATGGGTTCATTACACAGCTCATCAAATTTATAACAATTTTATATAATAAAGGTAAAATGGGTATGAGTACTTATAAACTATTAGACCCAAAAATGGAAATGGAACATCATTAAAATGGTTAAATTATATATTTCATGTACTTCATTAACATTTGAATTTCCTGGCTTCAATCTATGTTATTTGTTATTTATTTCCAAAGTAGACTCTTATGTGAATTCTTATAACACTAATTTTGGATCATAATGAGATAGTGAATTTATAAAATCATACACCCAAATGTTTCGAATAAGGTGTGGAACAAGGCATGTTGTCATGCGCCATTTTCTAATTGAGTATTACCGAATATGATGTATTTTGGTGTTACACATACATATATCTATGCTAGAAGCACATCCATTTGTATTATCCAATCTAGTAATTTTCTTCCCTAAAACGAATTAATCTATAATTTTACAAAATTAAGAGATTTATTCTTATGTTTACTCTTCTCCTGAAGGGTTTTTTAATGTTTTCTAATCCTAATAAGAATAATTACTAAACATAAAATTGAAAATAACTAAAAAAACCTTTTCTTTAATCCATATTAAATTATTATTTATAATATAAAAATACACCAAATATTCATTGGTATTGTGTATTTGGATAATTTTGTAAAAAAATTACTACTTAAAATTGGGCGTACAACATCATTATTCTAAAAAACATTATTATAAGATCATAATATTAAATTTTTCTTAAACCTGCATGAAAAAACCTCTATATATACATCAGAATGTGGTGAGATAAAAAAAGTAAGATAATTAATACATTATGACATAAAAAAATTATTACAAATTAGACAATATGGATTGTCATGGAATATAAAGGGGTTACGGTCATAATCATGAAAAACAAGGAATGATATAGTATGTTGACATGAATGTAACAAGGGGATGTTGCACAAACATGAAACATGAAACTCAAAAGAGTATTTCAATGATAGATAATTAGATATCAAATAATTATTTTCTCAAGATAACCTGAAATGCACCATACATGAAATATCATAAGACAATATCATTATCCAATGTATTAGAGAAATATTGGGGTGCACCTATCATAATAAAATCGTGTACATATAGAAATGTGACACATAGATCATGTAGAAATTTAACATATTTCATCACAATTAATACAAATATAAAGAATTGTGTTTTTTTTTTCAAAATTTGATTCATTGGTCAAAGACCTAGACAAAATTTTTTATAATAAAATAGATAATTATATGATTCTAAAATAAGTAATATTATTACAATCCCTCTTATAAAGAGGCAGCAGCTCATTAGGTAGATCATTCCTCCAAGTAATGCCCTAGTTGATTCCCATGTGAGCAACACTATCTGCAACCATATTTGATCCACGAATGGGATGTGTGACAATGTAGTTGATCTCAAGAAGCGATGTTAGGAATCTCCTCTAATGGTTAGTAATATGCCTAGTGAGATTAACCACACAGTTCCAAATTTCTTGGACAATGATGGTTGATTCGTTATCTATCCATATGTTGTAATGGCTCTTTTTCTAGATGAAATCTATAGCATGAATGACACCATAATTACAACCTCCAAAGATGAGGTCATAACATAGCTTCCAAAGAAAAATCCATGGGATTGACTAATATAATCTCTAAAGATATCACCACAAACTGCAGGACCTGGATTGCCTTTGGATCCTTGATCAACATTTACATTAATCCATCCTAGATGTGTAGTGATCCAAAACAGCTCAATGGTGTGCCTCAGTTTTCTATAAAGGGCATCAATTCAATGAAGATATAGGATCTTGAATTCACCAACAGTGTTATAAAAATGTTCTTTCTAAATCGAAGTAGCATTCTTAACATCAATTAGAATTTGAGTCTGACCTGCATTAAAACTGAATGATTATTTTTTGTGTATAATTTTATTTATATCATACCATATCACATGGAGAAGATCTGAAACCACTGCTAATAAGTGGTTCTTGATTTTCCTTGAAGAAGCATGATCTACAAAACGTTTCAATTGTATGGTAATAGAGTTATTTAGTAACCATATACAACCAATCTTATTTGTAAAATAATTCCAAAGGGTTGAAGCCATAACACAAGAAAAAATAGACAGTTTTCATCTTCTCTATGAAGGTGAAAAAAGTGACACTTAGGGAATATTTGTATTCCAAAAGATTGAAGGCTAACCTCTGTAATAACACAGTTGTGAGAAATACACCAAACAAGATTTAGTCTCGATGGTTTAATCTATTACTTATCAAATGATTTTAACCAACCAAATATGTGACCAGGAGTTGTGAAGTTGTGATTGTAAAAACTTTTTAGGTCAGGAAACCCATTGTGAGAATACTACCAAGCAAGAAAATCATCAACATTTGATTATTAAAAATTATCAATAATATGGATGATGTTGTCAGGAAAGATGATGTAATGATATTTAATGGTATCTTTTATAGTGGAGTAGGTGTTTTATATGGAGGAGTTGGGAGGATACATAGAAATTTTAGGGGCATTGGACTATTTATCCAAACAAATATTCATTGAATAAACATCACTAACAATCCATCTAGAATTAACTATAATGTTTTCAAATGATTGTCTAATGGAGGGTCAGATGGAAGTGTTGTTATAGCTCAAATTTTCTTTTGTGAGATTCTCAAGGAATATTTTCCATGGAATATCAATGGATTCAGTGTTGTTATTAATCATTCACCAATTATGTGTAACATGAAGGTCACTGTTATATAGACTAAGGTTTTAAATAGTAGTACAATCTTTATCTACGGGTTTGCAATAAGTAGACCTATGTATGGTCACAAGAGTTATTTCAAGAATAATGCCAGTCCAAAAAAATCTTGATGTAAAATTTATTTTTCTTATGGAGTGTAGTAGGAAATTTATAGATAATCAGTGAATAGACCAATTTAGACACAATAGTATATTTCACCAAATATATCCTACCAGCCATAGAGAAGGATTTACCCTACTAGGTGGACAGTTGATTGATGACCAAGTCAATAATTGTGGAAAATAAAAAGGATTTAGGTCATCCCCAAATAATGGGTACTCCTAGGTCGGTGAAAGGGAAGGACCCTTCTTTGATACCAAGGTTATTGATGATATCAATTTTTCTATAAGGAGAAGTAATTTTCCATTGAAAGTAGAATATTTTCTCAAGGTTATTGATTGACCATAGATTTCTTCATAATGAGACAAGGAATATTTTTTCTTTTGAGTATTTATTTAACTGCCTTATCAAAACAAGATGATATCATCAGTAAAAAATAATATACAGAGGTGCACTTTAGATTTATGCCACCAAAACTGTTAATGTTTTTTTGGAGCAACAAGACAAGTGAGGAGGTTTTAAAGGTAATCCTCCGCAATGGAAAAGGGAATGGAAGATAGAGGATCACATTGCCTGGATATTTGGTGCATTTAAAATAACCCTTAGGGGTTCTATTTACATGTATGGAGATAGAGGTTGATTTGAATAAGTAATTTATCCTACTAAACATATATCATTGAATCGAAAGGCTTGCAGAACCTTGATAATGAATCTCCATTCAATGGTATCAAAGGATTTCCTAATGTAAATATTAATGGAAACATTACCTCCTCTGTTATATTTATTTAGAGTGTTGATGCATTCCTAGGAATGGAAAATACAATATTGTATAGGCCTTCCTTTGATAAATCGAAATTTAATCAAAGAAACAATTTTTTGACATAGGGTATATTTTATATTGGAAAAAATCTTTCTGATGATTTTATATAGAGAGTATTTAAGACAAATGGGCTGAAAGAGATGAATTTTAGAAGCATTGGTCACTTTGGGATTTACTGTCAGTAATTGACAATTAAGGCCCTATTGGAGAACATCATATGAAAATTAAGGATTTGAAATGTTATACAATTCTATGTGGATGATCACCCAATGTTTTTGAAAAACAATGTTAAAACCATCGGGTCCTACCGAACTAACATGATTATGGATGAAGACATTGTCTTTGATTTCGTGTTTCAGAGGGATATTTAAAAGAGAATGATTGTCTTCTTCATTATTCAAAATTGGAATGACCTCCGGGATAAGGTCATCATTTATCGCTAGGCCTTTAAAAATATTGTCTGAATAGGTGACCACATGACTCTAAATGGCTTCTTTCTAGTCAAGGAGACTGTCATTGTCCCTATGGAAGGATAGTGGAATACAAACATTACAATTTCATTTAATTTAGTAATAAAACATAGTGTTTCTATCACCATCCAAGAGTCTTTTTTCGTTGAAAATTTGCGAACAAATTTTTTCATTATGAATAAGAAGCATATTTAGTTTCAAGGAGGTGTTGATTTCATCTTGAGGGCATGTAGATAAGTCAGATCTAGTGGGGGTGTTTTGGATATGTGATTGTTTATTCTCAAGGATGGATATTTCCTTGTATGTTAGTTTGTATTTGGCACTGCACCATCCCTTAAGAAAATATTTGAGGTGATTTAACTTAGTATTAAAATGAAATTAATCATTGTGATGGTTCATGGACACTCAAAAATTTGAAATGATGTTAGAAAATTCCATATCAGATGACTAGGCGTTATTAAATCTGAAAGGGAGGTTGGATTACATTTTTAGAGATAATTCTATCAAGAAGGGGCTGATGGTTGTAATTATGTCTATGTAAAGTAGTGCTAGAGATGGTTTCCCAATTACCTAGAGATATGATATTAGTGAAAGCCCTATCCAGTTTGCTAGAAACTACCAAATTTTAGTTCCTTCTATACCAAGTATACACAACAACAGTGAGATTAATCTCTAAATTTTTACAATATTCAACAGCTTATCTAAATTATTTCGAGGAAATGGAAGATTAGGATGTTCCAATTTTCACACTAAAGGTAATAATAGCATTGAAATCACCTAACACAAACCAAAGGTATTGAATGATGATGGTTGAATCATAATGATCCTTCCAATGTTTCCTTCAATCCTGATATCTATTCTTAGCATAGATAATAGTTCAAAAGTTATTTTTCCATGGATACTAAATTAACATGTAATCATTTGTTCAGAGGAATTGGTAACACAAACATTCTGTAATGAAGCATGATAAAAGACCATAGATATTCAACTATAGAACCTTTTTTATAGGCACCTGGATAATTATAACCATAAAATCATAGGTGAATAAAATTCAAGGAAAGGATGATTTTTGGTTAGGAAAGAGATTAAATAATACCTTTATGATACAAAATGTATATTTTAAGAACAGAAAAAGTGGCAGGGAAATCAATTTCTTGATAGTTCCAAAATATGTTTTCCATTAAAATTTATTGTTGGGGCTAGACCCACCTTTTTTCTTTTTGGATCCACCAGAGCCCTTCTTACATTGTGATCTTATTTCATTTTGGGAAGAAGGCGAACTTGAATTCTTTTCCTATTTATAAGTATAAGAAACAATGTTATAATTAGTTTCACCTATAATAGAGATAAAATGATTTTTAGGTGTTTCACAATTCAATGGGGGCTATGTGACCGACTCTTGAATCTAACAGGTAATTAACAGAATGATTGGTAGTGGTCAGGCTAGGGGGTTTTGTTCCCTATACCACTGCGGGTTCCATGCCTACAAATGATAAATTGTGTTGGTCTACACCTTATTTATTTACTCCAAGGTGCTGGGCCAGCGGTAGTGCACTTGTTTGGTGAGGCATGTGTGCCAAATCCCACTACGGTTTATTTGGTAAGAGGTAAATATTTTTTTGATCTCCACCTAAATTTTTATTCAGGGTATTCAAGAATTTTGTTACCCTTTCTAGTTTATCACGTGTTTCCATAGCTGGGGGGTAATGATTAACAAAGGCAATGAAAATGAGTGGATAAATACCTGAGTTTCCATCCAGAATATATGACATTATAGCATCTATGGAAGACTGTCTAGCTTCATCCTTGTGACCCATATATTCAGGGACACATTTTCTATGAGTATGTGTAACACTAGCTAGTTCAATGCCAAAAGAGATATATCCAACCCCCTTTGAATCATGATCTTTCTCCAGGTTCTCTGATGAGACATCTATACCATCCATGATTTCCCCATTGAGGGCTCCATTGAAAGAGTCTACTTGAGATAAAAAATGTCCACTTTCAATAGTGGTAGGAGGACATAAATTACTAGATGAAATATCAAAATGAGGTTGTCTAAAAGAATCCATAAAAATATGTTTGATATCATCCTGGATGCACTGATCCAAGTTCGAGTTCTCCTCTTCTTCTGCAATTTCATCCCATGTACCCAAGATCTCACACAGAAGGGTTGACATCTTCACCCAGAAAATTAATTTTATCTTATAGGGCCAGAGAATATCAAAAACAGTTGTATTATCCTTTTTTTTCTTTCGAACATTAGTCTGTTTGTCATCAGTTGTCTATGAAACAAGTCTTTTAACAACTCTACATTTAAGAAAACTATGGCCTGCAATTTTACAAAGCATTCAATAAAGAGGCATGAACTCTCATTCAATCCGAACATCATTTTTATAGACATTTTCATTGAAGATAATGACCTCTGAGAGCATAGTAGAAATTTTTACTTACACCATAACCCTTGAATATAACCCAATCTCACAATTTAAGGTTCATTGATTAATTTTTATTGGGGTACCTTTGTTGGAAGCTATATCATTCAATATCGTGGGATTCCATAAAACCACCTCAGTCCATCAATCCTTAAATATATTTGAAACCTGTTGTTTCTATAATTATGTTGATTGATCTTATAATTTGATTCAGAAATGTGAAAGACATCATGTTTAAGATGAATGATCTATAGTTTCTAGACACGATCAAGTTCATCTTGTGATTTTAACAGCATATGGTAATAAACATTTCATATTGGCACAATTTCTCAATGTGTGAATCCCCAGACATGTGAGATCATAGTTATTAGATTCTAGTTCATATAGGTTTTATCACATTTGATTAAAGAAATGTGACGCATAAGTGAGAACATATGAAGATGCGATCATTTTTGAATCGCTTCAGGGTCCACCTCAATAGAAAATCTCCCATACTCAAGATTATTTCAATGAAGAGCCTTCGTCAAGGAATCTTTACACAAGTATGATCCTTTAAGTGATTTTGGAAATGATATCACTTTTGGTCTCACAATCGAGAGAGATTTCTTAGAATGATCATTAATTTCAGGACCATCAAAAGAATTTTTCCCATTCACGATCAAAACTATCCATTATACTTACATTATGGCTTAAATTCATGGATGCAATGAATTAATTGTGAATAAGAATAATTACGTGTGTACCCTTTTGTGAAAAATAGTAAA
Organism: Viscum album; assembly: GCA_963277665.1. NCBI lineage: Eukaryota > Viridiplantae > Streptophyta > Magnoliopsida > Santalales > Viscaceae > Viscum > Viscum album. The sequence continues at coordinate 1,023,029,408 of OY728147.1, read as the reverse complement.
TGATGATTAAAGAAATGGTTTAGTTAGGTATATAGGGGTCTCAAATTACCTTGAATTCAAATTTACAATATGGATTGTATGTAATAAAATAATCTAACATGAATATTTGTTAATAATATTACCATAGGATTAAAAGGGTTCTGGAATAGAAACATAGCATGGAAAATCACATGATGCTTTTGGCTGCATAATAATGGTACATAATGAAAAATATAAGAGATTTGCGAGAATGAAAGGGGTTACTCATCATAAAAAAATCATAGGGGACTTAATAGGGATGTATTAGATTATATAAAATATAGAGTAATTGAAAATACTATTTCATTACATAAATACGTTATTTGAATAATGAGAATAAAGGGTGGATTCCTTATCATGAGAGGGTGATTCCAAAAGGCTAGGAGGATATATTTGAGATATTGGGAGAACCTTGTGGGGAATCTATATTGGATGTGTAACCCTAAAGATATGATATAGGATTTTGTATTCAATATAAATTGAATTAAGTGTGAATTTATATTAGAAAATAGAGGATAGTTCTTTATTAGTTCCCAAACATAGGTTTCAAACTCTATATAATACAATAAAAAATACCACAATCCATCCAACTATATTTTACCAAGGTTTATTCTAAATAGTTTTTTTTATTAATATATAATTCAATGGTCCAGACTCAATAAAATATTCTCATTAGTGATTTGGAATTGAGTTATTGTCATTATGAAATGATTCTATAACTGTAAAATATAATAGTGGTTTTTGAGAATTCATAATGGCTTTATAAAATTAATAAAATAACATAAAAATTTATTATTTGAACGGGAAAAAACTGTTTGGTCATATATACCCCTTTTATAATTTATTACATCACTTTTGGGTCGTCATGATATCAAAATACACATTGTATATTTATACCATACTTAATTTTTAGAGAGAAATTTGAATATCTCAAAAAAGTTTAAAAAAAACTATTGACTAATTCTTACATGATACATCGAAATATAATATTTACTTTATAAAAATAATTTTCTGGATATTTTAATTTTCCCATTTTATATATGAATCAAAATTTACTGGGAAATGGGGGTTTTTACAATAATATTTTTCAATACCATCTAAAAAATATATTTGAATTCATGAAAAATATATTAACAATTTTATCTAACCTAAATTATGTAATTTATTTAACTTATTAAATTATCATTTATTTTTAATATTCATTATTTAATTAAAAATAAGTTCATAATTGAAATTTGATATTACACAAAAATTCAATTTGGGTTTATAGTTTTAAAATATAAATCATTTTGAAATTCACAACATTAATAAAATAATATAATATATATTCTAGTGAAAATAAAATATACATACATACAAATATATATATATATATATGGTCTTCATACATAAACGTCTTTTACTAATAAAAAGCACCATTATGGTATGATGTGCAGTTGTGATATTTTCCTATGTGGATTCGACATACATGGTATGGAATTTGATCTTTATTAGCATTAGATACACTTATAAATTATGTGTATGATGATTTAGATTTGTTATCATGGCTTGGGATTGGTTAAGTGAAAAAAATGTGATTATATCTCCCTCAAAAGCTCTTACAAATTGGCTTCACAGGGGACAACACTACTGGTTGTGGCCGTCACATCCATTATTCATGTTAATTGGATTTATCAAAACCATATATTTATAAAAATTATATAAACAATTTTCAATTTATATATTATAAATGGATATGATTGTTAATTTTATTTTAAAACTGAATGGAAAAAATAAAGTGTCGTTGTTTTAAATAGTCATCATTACGCCTTTAATTTAACCACAAAGGAAATTTTATTAAAAATATTAATATCCCTTACAACCCCTTAAAATTGTAAACATGTATTTTTACATTAAACATAATATCAAAAAAAGGTAATTGTATAAAAAAAATGTATTTAGTATCACATTACCAAATATAACTCAATAGAGTAGAAATTTAGATGATGTTCTTTATATCCAGTTTGATATTCCTCGTAAGTGATTTAACCATTGTTATAAGAAATTTAGGTTAATAATTATTATAGTATATAAAATAATTCAGATAAACAAAACATATATGATCCATTTATGAAATATTATCTCTCATTTGTTATTAATATTTTATTATTATCATTTTTTTGTGTTAACTACTTCCTTTTATGTATTGATTCAGTATTTATGGTCCTTGTACATTGATTGTAGTTATATCATCACTAAAATTTTAATATTAACATAAAATTAATATATACCCATAATATATCTTTTTATTTTTATCTAAAAATGTGGTGGTAGAAAAATAAATTGCATTGTTCAAAGAGAGTGCAAGTTCCTTGTATGTATGAGAACTATTTTATCTTTTCAAAGGATCTAATGAAAGAGTATTATATATTAATTAATCATTATTGAATAATTTATTCTATATATATAATATATTAATATAATATATTCTTATTAACATAAATTTATTTCCAAAATAATGAATGGATCGCATGGATTTGTGGAGGTGGTGGCCAACACGTATGCATGAGCGACGTTGACATTTTCTACTAGATTGGAGGTAAGAGAATTGATATGATAATATAGTTCAAGAATAATTATTATTTCATGAAAATAATAAATATACATTAGATCTATATTTATAACCATCAATGTAAAAAATTGATGAAAAACCAATTGCTTTGCTCCGTGGACTTGATAAGGTGTTTATAGGCACAAAATGTGTTTTCACCTTCGCTATGATAGAAAAGTGGTAGATAATGTGTGTCATATAATCATAATAAAGTCTAAAATTATTTATGATAATTTATATATTAATAAATAATATTTATAAAATAGTTTATGTATATACAATATCAATTAAATTTGAATAATTGGTAAAGATGACAACCACTTATTTTGTTTACTTCTATTAGAGGTCCTCTTTATAGACATATAGTTTTCCTTTTCATTGGAACAAAAAGAAATGAAAATTGATATGGATGTTCATAATTGAAATGGTTGGGGATTTTCTGATCTAATTTACTCAATTTGGCCCTTTTAATTGAATGAATATGTGTCCTTTTATAAGTTATGGTTGAGTTACTCTTGAAAATACGTAATGTATTAAATTAATATAAATTAAATTCTGTGGAAAATGGATCCAAACTAATTTAATTAAAATATAGAATGATTTATAATATAAATAATATCATAAAATAACCGTTTCATAGGTTTTTTTATGTTTTCTCTATTATCACATGGTTTTAACCTCCCCCATTAACATGTTTGAAAATTTCCAAAATTTAAAAGGTTTATATTTTATAACATTGTTGAATGTTACAATCAAAGGAAAATATACCCATAAAGGGGAAATAATTTATATTATAAACTATATGTCATTCACATTGATGAATATAATATTATTATAAATTTTAAGTAATTAAAAATAATATTATTTATTATAAAATACCATTAATATCATTTTCATAACTATTCATTTAATTTTTCATTGAGAAGAATAGGAAAATATGGAATTCAAATATAAAAAATTATAACATATGCAATATGATATGATAATATAAAAATTCAATGGTACATAAATATTCACTGATTTTATAATAAATTTTAATTTTTTTATAATTAATTATTTTAATTTTCATTAATTTGAATAATTACTGAATCAGCGTTGCGTAAGAATTTGGGCTTATTATTAAATTATTATTTTTTTAGAAAAATGTAGTTGATAGAAATTTATGTTCAAAATATTCTTTTATATTCCTTATTTACTTGAACCCCCTAATATTTTGTAATAAAGAAGATATACACTCTAGTGTAGAAGTCATGAAAAACATAGCATAAATGAACCATAAAATTATATTATTTTTAAAATGAACACTATAACATAAACATAATAATTGTGGGTATGAATAGTTTTTAATAAACTGTGAAATACAATTATATAATTCCAACTAAATATATATTTATTGATAAATTACATGAATTTAATTTATTGAAGAAATATTATTCATGAAAAATAAGTTTTATTCAAAACAATATTTTTGTTATATTAATAACAAAATATTATAATTAAAATAAATAAAAATTATAAAAAATGATTTTAAAAAATTAAATTAAATTTTTAAATTTTATACATCAAAATATACTCTGTTTAGTTTTTAATTTTTTCATAAATTGATAAAATTTCAATAAATAATGAAAAATACCAATTTTTGTAAAATATTCAATTTTTGTTAGTAAATTAGTTATTTTAATACTCCCATTAATTTTATAATATCATTTAATATAATTTTATTTATTTATTTAAATATAATCCACACTATTAATTTTTAATCATCTTTATACGATATTTAATTATATTTATCTTCTGTTCTAAAAAATATGAATTTTTTGAAAACTGTTTAAAGTGAATAATGTTAATCCTTCTAAATTAATCATAAAAAACCCGTAAGAGGATTTTATTTTATATAAAATTTATAGATTAAATTCAATAAATATTAGTTTCGATTCATTTATAAAATTTTATTTTTTATAGTGTTAATATAAAATCATCTTTCTCTTAAAATTTCACTTCTTGAAAACCGTCTTTTTCACCACATATATATGTTTAATTTTATAAATATTTTTTCCATGATTGATAATTATATATTATAAAATGGATTAAATATTTATAATCATAAAAATTTATATTATCTAATAAGTTAAACTAATTTTTGACTATAATTTATACTGAAAAAAGAAAATATTAATTACCATTGATTTGGTTAATTCTGGTTTATTAGGGGGGTTAAAATGTTTCATTGCATGAAATTCAATTAAGTTTCCTATAATATATTTTATTTAAATATTTAGGAAATATATTGTATAGGTATCAATAATGACACATTTAGGAGGCTTATCTCATGTGAAATACAAGGTTATAACTTTTTCTTTCAAAACATTTATGTGTGAAACTCACCTCACTTATAAAAATCCATCCAATATCCACTCTTATTCAAAGCATCAAAACTATATGTATTGGAAAATAAAAATTAATAAATATTCTTACCTTTATTAAACATGACTGAGGTACCTTTATTTTATGGTATATTCATCCAAACAACAATTTTGGTGCTTTCCTAAGGATGTTGTTTGAAGAACATGTTCCACATTTAATCATATCTTTTTATATTTTTTGATTTCATCCCTCATTAAAAAATTAATAAATTATTCATACATAATAAAACTAGTATATACCGTATAATTATAATTTTTTTTGTTTAATTTAACAACCATAATACATATCTCCTTAATCAACTGGGATATATAATCTTCAATTGTGTGTACCGCCTACAATCATCTCGCGAACTGATGTCATTTGTTTCCAACATTTCCTCTCATGGAATATTATAATGATATATTTAATATATTTATATATAAAATATTTGGAATAAATTTATACTTACATAGTTATGATCTCATGTATACCTTCTTAATTTTCAATCCTTGCTGGATACTATAATATTGTTGGTGTCTACAGTGAACTAAAACCTGACGAATCGATGTGATTTGTTTTTCACTGACTATTTAGATGGAAGGTAATAAGAAAATATATAATTAATATATAAGACATATATAAAATAAAGGTGATATTAATGATACAGTAACCATTCTGGAAATATAATATATCAATTTTTATCTTACACTGAAAAATTATAACATTGTTCATGTGTATGTGTGGACAACCACCTCCATGAAGTGATATGATTTTTTTTCATCACCAAAACATAAGGATTATATATATAAGTATATTTAGTTGAATAATATTTTCTTTAGGATATTTTTATCATTATTTATGGAATATTTATTACTTATATTCTTTTAATAATGAACGTTGAAAGATGTAAATGTTTCAAATACATATGTAATGCTTACCATATCCATGATAAGACCGTAGTTAATTTTTATAAACCATATTTATTGGTTGGATTAAAAATTATAGTAAATTTATTAGTGTTATTAATATTTCATTATTGTTATTCTATACATGTTGAAGTAATTACATCTTTTACCACACTAAACACCCCATCATCATTTTGAAACAATGAATCAAGTGTCCTAGAAACACTCAATATATATTTAGCTGATTAAGTGTTTTAATATGTAAATAAAAATGAATAAAATAAATGATTTATGTTTATGGTATTAAACATAGAAATATTATTAATAAATAAAAAAAATTATATAATATTACAATAAATTAGTTAAACGACACACATGGAATTTCTAGACTCGAGGTAAGGGTTTCCATGTCTCACTTTATATTTCTGCGACACTTATGTCAAATTCACCAGTTGTTTTAATTGTGGGTGAATATAAATATCCATTACATGTAATAATATAAATAATTCATACAATATGGTATTTTAGGTTTCTATTTTATTTTATTTCATTCAAATGCAATTGATATGATGTTTACAGAGTGGTAATGAATTTCATAAATCAATTTATTTTCCTTGACTATTATTATTACTTCGTTTACATTATTTTGTGATGATTATGTCTGTGATGAGTTTTTATTATCTTTTTATATGTTATCATATTTAATGTGGTTTTAAAATTATATATGTAATTTAATAAACTATGACTTCTATCATTCAATGGTATGATTTCTATAAGGGTTATTCTTATAAAAATATTTTTTATTGAGACAACCATTTATAATATATACCTATATAAATTTTATTGATGTATATATAGTCCATTGATATATAAAATGATAAAAATCCTCAAGGTCTTGAAATTTGTCATATTATGTATCATTTTTTTCGTCGGGATTATGATTTAATAGTTAGAAAAATTGAAATGGATTTAAATTAGAATATCTTTTCATTAATTATTTTTTATGTTAAACATTTTTTTGGGAGAAATATTGTGATCATATTTTCTTAAAACAAATCTATTTTATTACTATCATTTTATGAATTGGGTTTTCATGTTTAATTTTCATTTCCTCTCTATTATATTAAATAAAATTCAATTAATTCAATTATAATTCATATTTATTTAGTATATTTTTATTTTTGGAATCATTCAATAAAATATCCAAATGTTATAAAATGTTATCAAAAAAATTTCGGAAAATTTTTATTATGAATGTTTATAAATTTTTTACCAATAATCCAATTTTTAAAATGGATTTACAAGGAATCATGAAATTGTTTTCTAAATATTGTGTTATTCATCTTTCTTAAAAAAATCCAAAGAAACAATTAATTTTAAGATATTCAGAATGAATGAAACATTATTCCATTAACATTAATCAATGATTTAAAGATTATTTATTAATTTTTAACATTTCTTTTGAAGGAAAAAGTTTTATTTAATTTCTAATATTTTTTTTATTTTCAATTAGTTTTTTTCAATTAGGAAGGATATTTTCCTTAAAAAATTTAAATTAACTTTTAAAAATAAATTTCTATCTCAGATGACATGCATTGATGTTAATCAATAGAAATGATTATTTTTCACCGGAATTTTTTAATTACATTTTAATTTATTTTCCATTAATCAACATCATTAACCCATTATTTTACTACACTCCACTAGGAATATGTTTTATTATGCATAATTATTCCTTCATTGTATGGATTATTATAGTATCTCAAAACACATCATTTTTTCATTGATTAATAAAGCTTTGAAAGAACCTTTTTTCCATGATTTAAATGTGAAGGCATCAAAATGTTTTTTGTCATGAATGATACATTTAAATTATATGATATGAAATAATGATCTGAATACATGATATATGAAGGATTGGTGCCCATTATATTCCACGAGTGATCCCTATTTAGATTATTTGATGGGTGTGAAGTGAATGTGATGGGTGTGCCAAATATAAATTATATATTGGGTGTGCCTGAATAAAACAGTGTGAGTCAAAAATAACTTTTAATATGTGTTTTCTGTGATAGAAATGGATAATACATATATTAATTATAAAAAACATGCACCAAAATAATAATCCAATGACTTGGGTAATGTTCGTTGACTTAGGGAGACTAAGAGTGAGTCATGAGGGGATTTCTTAAATGTATTTATCTTATATATGGTTATTTGTGACCCATGTTTAATATGAATTATTCATATGATATTCCATGATACCAACTTGTTTTTGTTATGATTCCTATAGGTTATAAATGATTCCTTTAATCATGATTGGTATCACTTGGGTCATGACTATTAATTCAAATGACTCTTTATTTTAATAATGATTTTTATTTGGAAATGTTTTAATTAATCTATGTTGATGGGTATGAGTTAACTTATATAATTCATAGGAACATTTATTATTTCATCATTCCATTATTCTCTTCATATACCCTATAATGAAATTAAAATGTTAATGATTCTGCTTAACCAGGAAGAGCATTTAATGTCCACATTATTATGTTTCTTTTTCCCGCGATTGTCAATAGTTTTATTGAATAAATTATGCCTATAAGGTGTTATATGAATGGAGATATAGGCATAATGATAAATAAAAAATTCTATGTGGGAGATATTTTAATTTAAATAAATTGGAATTTTTTGTGCATAGTATATTCTAATTATATAAATCTCTAAACCTAAATTTTATTCGATTTTATATGTGATATAATTGTTCCATTCTATTTTTTATTACTTGTATTGTAAAAATTGGGTAAAATCTTGTAATAGTCAAAACATTTTATATATTTTCATTTTAGGAAATAAAGTTTTTGAGGTGTTTTTGAGGAATAAATGGGTGTTTTAGAGGATGTTGGTTTACCACCAATGGTGTATCATTTGGAAATAAATGTGGATTATAAATAGTTTCTCATTTATAACTAATATTGCATCACCATAGGTGACTCATTTAGAACTTTCATTTGATTACCCACAATTTCTCATTTATTTCTAAAATCATATCACCAATTCTGGGTCATTTTAAAATAATAATGGATCAATAATGATGGATCATTTTTAACTAATTGTGTATCATTTTAAACTAAAATTGGACCCCCAATTGTGGATCATTTTGAACAAATGGTTGATCAAAAAGGGTGTATCATTTTGAACACATGGAGTATCAATAATGGTTTATCATTTTTAGCTAATAGTGGACCACAATTAGTTGATCATTTTGAACTAACAGTGGGTCACAAAGGGTGTCTCATGATTGACTAATTTTTGATCACCAATTATGGCTCATTTTGAACGAAAAATAAATCACCAATGGTGGATCATGTAAAACAATGATTAATGTTTTCCAAAATTTCTAAATATTCTATTTTCAATATATTTTACATTAAATTGTTTTAATGAATAAATTAATGGAATTTAATAATTTCTACAAGGATATTAATAAAATATACGGTTTATAAAATATCCAAAGGATTTTTTTAATACATATGGATTTAATAACATAATATTATAATGTCTAATTTACACAATATCTAGTCCCAATAGTTCAACATATTATATTCAAAAATGGGAAAATATATTCTTCTTACGTCCAGGATTACCTTATCTTGATATATAAGGTTCCAAATCCTCATCCTTTTGATTTGTGGAAATTTCTTGTACAAATTGGACAGATTTTTCCAAAAAAAATTTCTCATGTACATGTAACATCTCTTTTGGCGCATCTACTAGGTGGAACAATTATTACTTCATGATATGCGGTCATTGTTTCAACATTTTGTTTATCATGTGGGATGAGATACACATGTAATATATTGGGAATTTAGATGCATCCAAAATAAAATATACTTTTAAATTTTTTGAATTAAATATAATAGGAAAGAAAATTCTTTACATCCATTAATATCCTTTTGATAATTTGATATTTTGATTACCTATATTTGTTGTATTACTTAAAATATGGCCATAAGCATCTCAATTTTTTTCAAATTTTATATATGTTCTGATTCCTATGATTGATTTTTTGTGATAACAACATAAATAAATGGTATCCACTTAATCTATAGTAATGAATTGGTTTCAGTAGTATATATGGCATGTGTGACAACATCATTACTTAAAGAAATAGAATTGAAATAAATCCCTTATTCCCAATATGATTTTTTTGTGTGATGTAACTTGTTTAGGGTTGTTCGTGTGTGTTCTTTCAGGGGTTTATTAGGTGATGAATGGGTGATGTATTTATTATGATGCATGTGGGTGAAGTGGGTGGGATTTTTTTGTTCAATGGGGAAATAATGGTGGTTGTGAATTTTTTTTCAATGTGGATGAAACTGTTGTTATGATATGATGGAATGTGGTATGTGGACGTGGTTTTTGAGATTTTTATTTGTAACTCCTACATTGTGTTGTGTTTTCATTATTTCAAAATAATATTATCATTAACATGGGTTTTATAAAAAAATAATAAATTGGAATATGATGTATGATTTATATGATGGGATGTTAAATATAAGAAATAGGTTTGAAAGTGTCTAATACCCAAACAATGTTAATTGTATTGGGTTCATAATTGATAATCTAGAAATTGGATTTAACTAAAGATGGTTTGTGTTTTATGTATTGTTGTGATATTTTATACATTTAGAGGCAACATAAAAGTGAGGGACCATTGTGAGTTGGTTTGTTACTTAATTTTGAACTAGTAGTGTGGGGTTCTGTATAGCTGTTATATATAAACATTATTTCCTTATGATTTAATTATGCCCCTCTCCCATGTCGGCCACCATGTGATGACATCCATATATATTATATATTTATATACATTTATTTTGTGTTTTTTCTAATATCCATGTCGGAGGATGGATGGGTTGTTAAATGATCTACCCTAGCCCCTCTTCCATGAATTGGTGATATGCATGGGTAGTGATTTCTAGAAATCAAAGGATTCATTTTTTACAATTGTTGCAATGATATGTGATCTCTTAGCTTCATTTTGTTTTGTTGTTATGTGATGGCTTATGGTGGGGGTTATTCTTGGTAGGAGGAGAATACGAGGTTGATTTCCTTCATGTTCATGACACCCTAATACATATGTTATGAGATGTAATGTGATGTGATGCCTAGTTTTTGTAGTTACAATTTAATTTAATGTTATGGCCGATGTGTCTGTTGGTGTGACTTGATGTCATGTGGAGTCACCCTAAGGAGGTTTGAATTCCATTATGTAGAATGTAGGGGTGTGAGAGCATCAAATGAGTGGAAAGCTGGTCTGGGATACCCCTCATTGATATTAATATTATTAAGATATCATTCTTTAATGTGTTATACGGTTAGTGAGAAATGTAAAGGATGGGTTTTGGAAGCACAAATGCTAGGTCATGTTTGGTTCTATAGTTTTCTCATGGGTGTATTAGTATGAACTATTCACAGGTTCATTAGATACATATTTTTTCAAAATGAGTATAAATATATTCTCAACCTATGTATATATGACCATTTTTAGGATTCTATGAGTACATCATTGACCATTCTAGACATTACTATCTCTGAAATTTAGTCATTTGTTTTGTTGATTCATTATATTATATTTTGGGTATATAATTATTATAATTCTTCCTATAACAATTTTATTTATTCATGTATTGAGGGTAGATTTTGGTCTCATTTTATATTAAATATTCTTGTCATTTTTATATTATTCAGGTTTTCCCCAAATCCTATTTATGTTATTAAGGGAATTTTCACCAATACATGAGATTTTTGTTCCAGAGCATCTAGTTTTCAACCTAGGGCTTACAAAAGGTGGGACTTACGGGGTCATTATATCTGTACCCTGATTGTAGTTTCTTTGGATGGTGGGGGTCATGATTCATTTATATCATATTTGATTGTTCATATATATGATGATGTTTGGAGTTATAAATAGTAATTTTTCGATAGGATTCATTGGAAATAGTGAATGTGACATTGGTGTGTGATATCGGATATGGTAACCATCTAGGGCACAAGATTTCAGGGATCCACATTATCATATGTTCATACTATGAGATTATTTAATAATAAAGTCAGGTGGAAATACTAATAGAGTAGAGGCATAGGAGAGGTATATTAATCATGATGGCATGTGTTCTTATTTGAATTGGGTTGTTTTGGATTAGGTAATTTCAGATTATGATAAAATGAATTAAATAATAATTAATCAAATTTTATACTAATGAGTATAGTGAATAATAGTTTTCCTTCTCATGTATGGCCTTTAATATTCATCCATGTTTAGATCTAGAAGTGGAGGTTCTGTAATCCAACACAGTTTATTTCAGAAGGGTTGATCCTGTTGAGGATGATGTTCATTAGTAGTCGATGTTGTGATATTTTTAACAGCTATATTTAGCGAATCATGAGGGTAAAATTTCTATTATGGAGTCATAGATGTGTCTTGGGGATATTTATGTCACATTCAGTCGGATCAAGAGCTCGATAGAGTACCGATTCCCCATAGAAATTGGTCACATATATGGATATATCTGTTAGTGGTCGATGTTTTATATTTGTGAGTGATTGGAGGATTATATTTCATTTTCAAAATCCATAAGGAGTTCCTTTCAAATACCCTAATGGTTGTGAAGAGTCAATTGATACTCTACCATAAATAATTAATTTTTATATTAAAGATCATGGGATCAATATGATGGACCATCTACACATTTCAGCAAATCATTTCTCGGATGAGTAGTCAACGACATGGAATCATGTGGAGGCACTCTATCAATCAATACAGTATATATTCTGTCAATTTGCATTTCTAAAGTTTAAAGTGTTTCATGAGAAGGAATAGGTGATAGATATGATTCACTTGTGATGAGGATTATAAAAATTGGGAAAACAATCACAGTTCACCGAGGAGTATATTTTTTACTAGTATGTCTCTAGAACTAGGTTCTTCGTGATTTCAACAAGCAAAGAGTCGAACTAAATAACTCTCTTTCCATCCCTTTAGAGCTAGTGGGTTCCATACTCTCCTAGGTGACATGAGACTAGTGTATTTTGTCTATGGGTTTCATGGGCCTCATAGGGATTAGTGTCCAATTGTTAATTGTTCTATGTTTTGTATAGGCAGATAGGTTCATCATCCACCTCAACAACAATAACCAATGTGATCATTCTAGAAGTATGATTTCTATGCGTATTCTCCAAATATAATTTATTGGGTTGGAATAGTATCACATAAAGATGGTCCTTGAGTTCCGAAACCTCAACTAGAGTGTGGTTGTGGAGGGTGGAAGTAAAGAGGTAGAGATAATGGTTAGGGTCAGATGCATGCCTCAAGGGTATCAACAGTAGTAGAGTGGGGAGTTTTTTGAGTTACCATCAATTTATCATATTCCATTGTAAGTGATTTGTTTGATTCATGATCTTCAGACTCATTTATTTCAAAAACATTAGTCCACGCTTTCAGACTAGTAATATAAATTATTCTCATCCATCTATTGTCCACTACTCGAGTCAATGGAAATGAAATATTTTTGAGATTTTATGGTGGTGTAGACAGATGTTGGGAACACATAAGCCCCATGGAAACTATTTAATGATTCATATATAACCATTTTTTGTCCTTATCATCATAAATTGGTTGGATTCTGTGCATGATAATGTCAATTATCTTTGGAGGAGAGTCTTTCTCTCACATGTTGATGGTCAGCATGTGGTTTTTGTTGGTTATTCGTACTTTCTGTTGGGAAGTAGATGTGTACAGCCCTTTCATTCCTTACTGGCTGGGTTATATATAGAATCATTAGATGATCGAACATTGAATGTTCATAGGATCATCATGGAGTTCATGGATTTTTTCTACAATGAGATTGTTGTGATACCTTTCAACACAATATTGATATGGAATAGAATTATATCATGGTGTTTCTTTGATATAGATATATCCTCACCAGATGAAAACCTCTGAGTAGAAGGAGTTTGTGATTCAAATAGATTCTCTAATGTAAAACATTTTCATCCAGTCATGTTTTTCATAATTGGGTTCTTCAGTGTTATTCTCGACAAAGTAAAATAGTAGTTTAAGTGTTTTTATATATTATTAAAGGCTTAATTAGGTGAAAATTAGGTATCTATATCCTATTCTAATGATAGATAATATTATTGGCCATTTAAGAGGGGTTAGTTGTTTTCATATGATCAATCTATGTTCTAGATATCATCACTTGAGGGTGAAGAGTGTTGATATCTTGAATACATCCTTATCATGTAGGTATGGAGACTTTTCAATTTTAGTCATGATGTTTGGTGCAATGATCACAGTAGTTATGTTCATGGGGATCATGAAATCCATTTTCCTGGAGTTCATGGACTGGTTCATTATCATATTCATAAAGAATATCTTGATTAACTGAAAGTTGGGAGAGGAGTATTCTGATCATCTTAATGATTTCTCATTGGCTCTTCAATGAAACTATCTATATGAAATGTTTTTCATGTGTATGTTTTGAAAGAAATTGGTTCGGTTATATTTACATTTAATTTCATATCTAGGTGTGGTAGTGGACCTAACAAATATCGAGTAATTTTTTTCTTTTGGAGAACACAAACACATGATAGAGGTTCAGGGTTTTCAAGGTATTTCAATATATTATTGACATTTTTAGCATATTTTTCATTAGTTTCTGTTACATTTACATTATAGACCAGGAAATAACAATCATCTATGTGGACTAACTAGTACTAGGTAGTATTCAGTTAGTTAAAGGGGATTTCGGTCAGTGACTCAGTGCTCTCGTTTACAGATGAGTGCTTGATGATAATAGATTTTTTTTGTTTCACATTTAGACATGGGATGTGTTTTGATACAGTAAACTGAAAGGATGTTTTATGGGTTTATGATGTTATTTCCCCGTGATCATAATTATTCCACCGATGATTTTTAGCTTGTAGTGGTTTTGTTTACATAAATTTTTTGGTGTCCTTTCCATATATTGTGCGCTTTGTGGTCTTTACAGCTCAAAAGAATATGAAAGATGTATTTTATCACCATTACCAGAATTTGGAAGAATGAAGGTTAAGAGATTTTCATCAGGATTATGATTTTAATAAACCATTCATCTCATGATAGAGATATTGGTGGTTGATGCTTTGGGAAGTATGTCATAATGTGATGGTGTTCAGGTGTCACGACCCATCCCCTAGAGCTCGTTCCGTGACTAAACCAATCCCACCTTCCATAGACTAGCTTCAGGAAACTAGCACCGAAGCCGTATTCCCTAAAACTGGGAAGGCATTGTCTTTATATTATTTAAGCACACGCAACCAAGCACACAAC
Organism: Viscum album; assembly: GCA_963277665.1. Taxonomy (NCBI): domain Eukaryota; kingdom Viridiplantae; phylum Streptophyta; class Magnoliopsida; order Santalales; family Viscaceae; genus Viscum; species Viscum album. Next base: position 1,023,014,119 of record OY728147.1, on the reverse strand, counting down.
AAGATATGAACTCATGTAAACTGAATAGTAAACAGAGTGAGTAAAGTAAGAAAAAGGGGCCCAAATACAAGCCCAACTGGAAAGTACAAGAAACTAAAAGAACAAGACAGATGATAGGTGAGAAGCATCTCCTGGATCATCCACCATGAATCCTATCTGAATGGTAGATATAGCTACTGAATGATCATCTCTGCAGTTCACCACTTCTAACATCCTCCTTCGAGCTACCTCCAGTCCTGGTACTCTCATCCTTAGTCAGTGTTGTCCGTCATCTACACCACACACAACAGGGTTCGAGCATATCCCGTGTAGGGGTGAGTATAAAAATATTCAGTAGGGACCCTGAGACCCTCAAGGTCTCACAAAATTAACCATGGATAAACCACACAACAAAATAAAACAACTGATAGCCCAACATAGGTATCTGCCCATACATATACCAAAGTTATCATGTATACCCATCCCAATCTTGGGGAAAACATAGATTCCAACTCCAAATCCCCAAGATCATATATTCTACAAAGGAAGGGATACCATGAAGGAAATTACCTCATAGGTATGCCACAAAGAAGAAACCCACCAAGGTATTACCACGAAGAATGTACCACTCAGGTACAGAGTCACCTGACACCAGGTATAACTTCGGAACAATAGTAGATATGACTAGATGGTAACTATTGAATCATCTTACTCTGTTAAGGGGAAGAACAATGAAGGATTACTAATCATCATCATAACCCCTCAGGATCTCTAGGAGCTAACCAACACAAGATTGCTATGTGCTGACCCACATAGAATCGCTAGGTGTTGACCCACACTAGATCTCTTAGGTAGTCCCACATGGAAAACTAGGGCGGTTTCATGTGGGACCCTCAATGAAATACCCACAAAGGATCTCTTCCTCATGTCATAACCAGCTATAGGATTCCCGCACTATGCCCGCTTTTATCCGAAAGGGTCCTCTCCACAAGCCACAGGTCAAAACTAAAACTTCCACGTAGTCTCACGAAGAAGTATCTCAACAGACCGCCACATCACAGGAGTCTCAATGCAACAGATGATGCATCAATCAGAATCTCGATCTGTGAGTTATTAGCCTTTTAATCATGAGGTCTCGGTTTAATTCCTTCTTGATCCAACCCGATCGTTCCCTAACAATATCCAAATCTCTAGTGGGATATACCAAAGGGACCATCTCGCTCCATGGTTCTTGGTGCCATAAACGGTTCATAAAATGGATGTTTAGTTACAAATATACAGCCAAAGATGCGTAAATGGGTTGAAGGGGTTCTGGGTCTGGTCCCACCCGGTCGGACAGACTCGGCTCGGCACGCGCTGGGTGGCCCAGCCTGGGCAACGGTCCATTGGGCGATGGAGGCCACGGTGGCTGCGGACGGAGGAGGCCGCCGGGAGGCTCAGAGGGCCGTGGGGCGGCATGGTGGGTCGCGGGGTGGAACAGCGAGGCCACGGGGCAGCATGGTCGGCCACGGGGGGCGGAGGACCATGGGGCATAGAATCCACAGGCGGCAGAGCACCATGGGGTGCGGAGGCCATGGGTGACGGAACGCCGCGAGGCAAGGAGGCTGAGGGTGACGGAGGCTACGGGGCGGCGTCGTGGCCTTTTTCACCTTCATCCCCTCTGTCTTGGTTGATAACCATCCTCCTCCACCATGAATAATAGAAGAATTATTCCACGAAAATTCAGAGAGTGCGGCCCATGTTTGTTTAGTCCACACTCTCCACATTAGAGTGTTAATAAGCATCTATAATACTTGAGTCACAAGAATATCAAGATCGTGTATGGAAAATAATTCAAACACCCTCTCTACCTCGTTTGATTGGTCAACAGAGGTTGCATGGAATGAGACGATGTTGTTGGGAATAGATATATGTCGGTGACGTCGATGTTCCCTCGATCGTCAGTTCATTAACATTGAAGACATTCCTCATCAACGATTGTCTTGAGGAAGAAGTAAAAGTCAAATTCGGCGTTCTTCGTTGGCGTTCTTCATTAGAGATCTTTCTCCCAATTCTCCAAGAGTCTCCCTTTATCCAAGAGTTTCCCCCAATTCACACCAAAAATGAATTAGACAACATTATAGGATATGTTTTCATAATTTCATATTGGAATAATTAATTAATTTAGTTACTGTATTAATTAATGGGGGGGGGGTGGTATAATTAATCAAGGGAAAGTTCAAGAGGCTTCCCCTTATTTAAGTGGGAGGTTCATAGTGGTTTAATCTTGGGTTTTCCCCACCACCATAACCTTTCCTGAGAGGTTTTAGGTTCGGTGGTCCCCACCTCCATAACCATAATTGGAGATTTAATTATGGTCGTCCCAACCTCTCAACATCCACTTGGAGTTTCAGAAAAAATAAATGAAATGTTACACAATTTTATATTATTTTATTCTCCCACGATAAAGTGAAAAATTAACATCCAACCTTGACCTTCTGTGGTCAATGGGTATGTCTCATTAATCGAATATCGGGGCTACAAGTTCACCGGTGCCCTCAGATTTCAATTCTGAGCACCAGTCCAAAAGTAATAAAAAACCACTCGTACTTTTACTAAACGTAGTCAAAAAAATTTTCAGAAATTCGTTCCAAGAACAACGGGCCTCAGAATCATGCACCGTCAATTTTTGAAAACTCATAAAAATCCAATTTAATTTAAATACATTTACATGGAAATTTTGGGTCTTTACATTCTCCCAACCTCAGTAAATTACATCCCAGTAATCCACAACTCAATAATAGGAAAACAATTGGGGGTACTGAGCATGAATCTAAGCCACCTACTCCCATGTGCACTCTTGGAGGCTCTCATGCTGCCAAAGAATGCACACCCGAGGTATCGACCATTTACAAAAAACCATGATTCCGCTGATCCTCAATCTCAACTAGAACCTCCATAAAAGTCACCCCATCTTCAATGACTAGCTATCTATGGTCGATGACATGGGAAGGTTCATGCACAAATCTCCTCAGCTGGGATACGTAGAAGACGTCGTTCACCCAGTGCAACTGAGGTGGAAGAGCTAAGCGTTATGCCACCTCACCAACTAGGTTGAGGACATGAAAAGTTCTAATGAACCTTGGTTATAAATTTCCACCACAACCAAATCTCTATAAACCACATCGAGGTGAGACCCATAGAAATACTTGGTCTCCATCCTCGCACTCCTAAAGTCTCTTTATCATGTCTCCATATGACTTCAGCCTGCTGTGTGTAGTCTTCATCCGCTCCTGGATGTTGTGCACCTTCTCTGTGGTAGCATGTACCATCTCCGGTCCCACTACTGCTAACTCCCCTAGGTCAGTCTAGCACAAAGGTGATCTGAAAATTCGCACGTACAATGCCTCAAAAGGTTCCATCCCAATGCTGGAGTGATTGATGTTGTTGTATGAAAAAATCACCAAAGGAAAGTGATCCTACCAACTGAGACTGATGATGAGGACCCAAGCAGGCAATATGTCCTCGTGGGTCTTAACAGTCTGCTTAGTCTGCCCATCCTAATGTGGATGGAAGGTTGTGGTCAAATGAAGTTTCATCCCAAAAGACTCCTACAACCCCTTCCATAGTTGGGAGGTAAAACGTGCATCACGATTGGAGACAATCATCGAGGATATTCCATGAAACCGCACAATAACTTTCACATAGAGGTGTCCCATGCTCTCTACTGAACCTTTCTCTATGATCGGTATGATGTGGGCCGACATGGTGAGTCAGTTGACGATCACCCATATAGAATCATGACCTTTGGATGTATGTCGATGTCCTACAACGAAGTCCATGGATATCCCACCCCACATTCTCTCTAAGACCTCTAATGGATGAACCAAACCTACTGGTACTTAATGCTCTACCTTCACTCACGGACAACTGAGGCACCAAGAGACAATATTTTCTAATACTTTCTTCATTCCCATCCACCAGTGCTATCGTTAGGATGTACCACTAGAGGGGAAGTGTGGAAATCCCTCAACACATCCTTCTGAAGTGACATTGGTACTATGGAATGTCTTTTGATGTGGATGACATGCTCCCCACCCTCAGAAAATCCATCAGGTGCATGTACTGTGGATAAATGAGCACGTCAAGCCTTGTAATTAGCCTCCACATGATGTACCTCCCTGACATGCTGATGAATTGGAGGAGTGACTATAAGAGACTGATGAAAAGATGCTACATCTTAATCCACAATGGATATCTGCAATGTGGCTAGCTGCTCTATCACCCCACCTAGCAGCTGTATACCAGATCTCCCGCTGAGTGCATCTGCTACAATGTTACCCTTCCTAAGAGTATAGACTCTCTCAAAGTCATAGTATTCGAGGAACATAGGACAACATCGTTGTCTCATGATCAGGTACTTCGGAGAGAAGATATACCTGAGACTCTTGTGATTAGAGTACATTGTAAATTGTTCTCCCATCAGACAGTGTCACCACATATTCTTGGTGAAGACCATAAATGCTAACTCCAGGTCATGGGTGGCATAGTTCTTCTCAATATATCTTAGCTGTCAAGAACCATATGTGATCACTTCTATCTCCTACATCAAGACACATACGCGTCCAGTCCCAGATGGATCACAGTAGACTACATTCCCTACACCCTCTTTTGAAAGACTCAAAATGGGGGCACTCGTCAGCCTCTTCATTAGCACCTGAAAACATTGATGGAATCACTCCAATTACATGAAGGGTTTCCCCTTCTTCATCAATGCTGGTATTGGTGATAATACTCTGGTTAAATCTGGAACAAACCTCCAGTAGTATCTTTCCAATCACAGGAAACTTTGTATCTACATCACACACTGGGGTGGATCCCAAGAAAGTGTTTCCTTAATCATTACTGTCTCCAATGAAACTCCAGCCACCAAGATGACATGTCCCAAAAAGTGAACCTCTCAGATATAGAACTAGAACATAGAGAGCTTACCATAAATCTGGTGCTCTCAGATTGTTTCTAATACTACATGAAAATGATATTCATGCTGCTCCTCAGTAGTCAAGTAGATCAGAATGTCGTCGATGAAGACTACTACAAAGAGATCAAGTTATGGCAGAAATATATTATTCATGAGTCCAATTAACACTACTGGAGCATTGGTTACACCGAATGACATAACAATTAACTCTTAATGTCCATACCAACACCTGAACGTTGTCTTATGTACATCCTCATCTAGTAATTTGAGCTAGTGATTGCATGATCTGAGTTCTAACTTCTAGAACCATTGTCCCCCTTCAGATGATCAAAGAGTTCATCAATCCTCTGGAATGGGTACTTGTTCTTCACGGTCACCTGGTTCAGGAACCGATAGTCGAAAAAAACTCTGAAGCTCCCATGTACTTTCTTGGCGATTAGAATAGGGGCTGCCCAATGGAAAACACTGGGACGAATGAACCCTTTCACCTGTAAGTCATCCAGCTGTACCCGCAGCTCACGAAGCTCCACAACAGCCATCTGATACATTGGTGTAGATATCATTTTTTTCCTGGGGTACAAGTCAATGTAAAAGTAATCCTCTCTAGGAGTAGGTAGACCCGAAACACCATTAAGGAAGACATTCGTGTACTAGTCCACCACCACAGGATAGCTCAGACTCTCCACATCAACCGCTCTAAGTGTAAGTCTTTCCAATGGATGAGTGATTGGCTGCACTCTCCAATGGAGTAAGTCCATCCTATTCTTCAAAGGATCTCTTCTCACAAATTATGGTAAACCTGGTCCGATCTATGCGGACACACCACACATTGCACCTAAAACAATTAATCTGATCATGGACTATAGATAACCAGTCCATATCAAAGATGATGTCGTAAGGCCTCGACGCCACTACTAGGATATCCCAGCAAAATCTCTCTCCTCCAAGAGAAATCTCACATTTCCGACACCATTGTGTAATCGTCGAATCTGCACTCTTATTAGTCTCTAGCTCTAAGGATTGATCTAATGACTCCATTGAAATCTACGAGATCCGAATGAGGGAAGTGGAAATAAAATAATGACTGGATCATGTGTATATGAGTTCTTCAGCTATGGTGGAATAGACATAGATCATACCTCATATCATCTCTGTAGCGCTATGATCATAAGCCTCAGTTACCCTGAGATGAGCTCACCCCTGTCAAACTACTCCATGTAGTCGGGGTGGACCTCTTGGTGGTAGTGGTGGTGGTAACATCTCTAATCGTCTCCCACCACTAGTCAAATGGCCAACTCCTCTGCCACATTCACCTGCTCCCAGAGGTCCTCTGTGGTTGATTCTATGTCGCTTCCTGGGGGGTCCTTCAACTGTCTTCTGATCATTTGTACGAGGGGTTGGATAGCCATGAGCCATGTGATGATGTCCGCCGCATGCATAACACTGCATTCTCCTAGCATGACTGGCCTACCATCGGGTTCCCCTCACAACTGACCATGAATCCTGTAGTTGTCCACCTGTAGGTTTGGTCGTCTTGGTCCTTTCTGTCATCTGTCTGCTTCCAGCTGCCGAAGACTCTGCTACGTGTTGACTGGTAGTGGGTCGAGCTACTGGTGAGTACTAAACAAATAATTTCTCCATTAAAAAGGCTCACTCTAACACCCCCACCTACGTCAGGATGCTGAGTGAGATCATCTAAGCCCTGATCTCTCGCCTAAGTCCCTGCTCGAAGGCCTGATCCCTGAAGAATGGGTCCCGAACCATATATGTGGAGTAGCGTGGGAGTTCATTGATACTCGCAGAGTACTAAGCCACAATCATGTTTCCCTGCTACAGATGAAGTATGTTATGTATGTGCACTGTGCAAAGGGTCACTGGGACAATCTCTGCCCGAAACAGGCTCTCGAAGTCTTCCCAGATAAGAATCACATCATCGTGAACCTGGAGCATCAAGCCCCCCATCTGTCTTCTACAACCTGTAGAAGAATGGAAGAAAATATTACCATTAGATCATCGGTTTTTATTTATAATTCAGAAAACTATCAACACGGTGTCCAACCAATCCTCATCTGCAAGTGGGTCCATCTCTACCCTGAACCTGGGTGTCCAACAGTGCTGGAACATGTGAAATGCGCTCAAGTGGAGTGCACGCTCCACTTATGGGGCTGGTGGCATTGGTTGTACAATAGGTAATTGTACTGGTGGTGTCTCTGCTGGTGCCTCTACTAGAAAAGGGCCCTGCACAGAGGCCTTGTTGCTCGTTGGGCTACCGGTGAATAAAATATCTGGAACCCTAGATGGCTGTCAGTGTGGAGGCATCCTGAAATGAAACAGTAGCACAATGGTCAAAATTTATACTTGTTGAGATGACACAAAGATATCACAACTAAAACTCTTCAAAACACACACTCAATCATTTCTTTCATGTACTGAGTTGGAAATCAGAATTCAGGGTCCTAATGTATGGATATGTTGCCCAGCGCACCAACACTAGATTACCTAAACTGATAACCACACTCACTACACATAACAATATTTTAATTTTAAAAATAACGATTGGATTCATTTTTTCTATGGTTGAACTGACTCCTATGATACCAATTTTTCATGACTCGTCCCCCAAGGCCCATGTTGTGACTACCCCGAGCCCGCCTTTCTTAGGATAGGGGTCGACGACTAGCACCGAAGGCGTATTCCCTAAAACTGGGAAGGCGTTTCCTTTATAACCTGTAAACACACGCAACCAAGAACACAACAAGATAAAAAATAAAGTAAAATGAAGAGAAAACATATTGAGTATAGTAAGAAAAGGAGGCAATAATACAATACCAAGTGGAAATTACAATAAAATGAATGTAAAATACGGCTATAGGTGGAAAAAAGCTCTTAGATCATCCACCATGAATCCTACCTGAAGGGTAAGTACAACTCAGCAATGGCTATCTCTGTGGTTCACCTCATCTAATGTCCACCTCCATGCTACCTTTTTTTCTGGTACTCTCATCCTCAGTCAGCGATGTCCATTGTTTTCACCAAACAAAATAGGGTATGGTAATAGCCCGTGCTGGGGTGAGTATGACGATACTAATTAGGGACCCCAAGACCCTCAAGGTCTCACAAAATATACAATGGACAAACCACACAGAGAAGGAAACAACTGATACCACTAATTAACTATATTCCCATACATATACCAAAGGTATCAAGTAAATCCATCTAAATAATAAGGAAAACAAAGTGTCAAAAACCAAAGACCAAAGATCAACTATTCCCCGAGGAAGGGAAACCACAAAGGCAATTACCAATCTGTTACACCACACAGAAGAATATATTGATGTTATTACCATGAATAATGTACCACTCGGGTACAAACTCAGCTCACACCAGGTATAACATAAGTAAAATAGTAGAGATGATTAGATGTAACTACTGAATCATCTTACTCTGTTAAGAGGCATACCCATAAAGGATAACTAATCATCATTAGAAAAATATTGGATCTCTAAGTGTTGACCCACATAGGGTAGCTCGGTGCTGACCCACACAAGATTGCTCTGTGCTGACCCATACAGAATCGCTTGGTGATGACCCACACATGATCGCTAGGTGCTGAACCACATAGAATCGCTATGTGCTGACCCAGACAGGATCACTCGGGGTAGTCCCGCATGGAATCCTATAGCAGTTCCATGTGGGACCATCATTCAAAGACCCACGAATGATCTATTCCTCAAGTCACAGCCATCTAAAGAGTTCCTGATCTATGCTCCCTTGTCTTAGGGAGGGTCTAATACACGAGACACTGGTCGATACTCCAACTGCCACTAAGTCTCAAAATTATGTATCTCAAAGTACCTCCATGTCATAGGGTGTCAATGCAATAGACACTGTGTCAATCAGATGCCTAGTCTGTATGATATTAGCCTCTTAGTACTGAGGGCCCGGTTGAATTCGTGATCGATCCAACCCAACTGTTCCCCAACTATATCCAAATCTTCAGTGTGGTATAACTAATGGACCGTCTCTCTCCAAGGATCATGGCACCATAGACTGTTCGTCAAGTGGTCACCCGATGCCAAACATATGCTCGAAGATGCTTAAATGGGTCAAAGTGGGTCTGGGTCCAGTCCGACCCTGCCCGACCTGGCCTAGGCCGAACCGGTTTATGGTCGACCCGGCCAGACCCACTGGGTCTGGCCTGCAATGGGCGGCCCAGCCGGAGAAACGACCTGTGGGGTGGCATAGGCCACAGAGGGTGTGAGCGGCATGGCGGGCCGCTGGGCGGTGGAGTGTTGTTGGGCATGAAGTCAGCGGGTGGCGGAGCGCCGATGGGTGCGGAGGCCACAGGGTTGCATTGTTGGCTGGAAGGCACGGAGTCTGCATGTGTTGGAGGCCACGTGGAGGCTCCATTGCCTTTTTCTCCTTCTCCACCATTGATATTCATCCTCCTCCATCACAAATAACACAAGAATTATTCCAAGAAAATTCAGAAAGGACGGGCCATGTTTTTTTTCACACTATCTTTATTATAGAGGAAGCAAGCAGCTATTATACATGAATCACATTAATATCAAGAACGAGTAATGGAAATAATTCAAACACCCTCCCAACCTCATTTGATTCATTGATGGAGGTTGCAAGGAAAGATGCGATGTTGTTGGGAATAGACGGATATCGGTGACATCAATGTCCCCTCGATCATCGGTTCATCGACGTTGAAGACAATCTTGGTCAATGATTGTCCCAAGGATAAATTCAAAGTCGAAGTAGGCTTTCTTTATTAGGATTCATCGTTGGAACGCTTTCTCCCAATTCCCCAAGTTTCACCCTTTGCCAAGAGTTTCCCCCAATTCCCACCAAAAAAAAATTAGCCAACATTATTGGATATGGTGGCATAATTTCAAATTGGAATGACTAATTAATTGAGATGGTGTATTAATTAAAATAGGTGGCATAATTAATCAGGGGGAATTTCAAGAGACTTCCCCTCATTTAATTGGGAGTTTCAAAGGGGTTTAATCTCGGTTGGTCCCCAACACCATAACCTCTCATTGGTGGTTATAGGTTCGGTGGTCCCCACCTCCATGAACTCAAGGGGATGTATTATTCTGGTGGACCCCACCTACCAACACCCATAAGGAGTATAAAAATAAGTGTTACACCATTTTATTTTTTTTATTCTGTCATGAAAATGTGAAAAACTTACTTCCACCCTCGACCTACTATGGTGGAGGTGAAGGCCTACATAAGAGAATAATGGTGTCTGAGTACAATGACTCCCTCAGATTTAAATTCCTAGCACCAGTCCAAAATTTTAAAAAATCTGCTCGTACGTTTACTGAATGTACACGAAAAAAAGTTCAGAAATTCATTTTGGGCACACTGGGCATCGGAATCACACACTTTCAATTTATTTAGACTCAAAAAATTTCCATTTAGATAAAAATAATATTACATGTAAATTACGAGTCTTCTAATTCTCCCCACCATAGGGCTTTACGTCCCTGTATGCCACAAGTCAAAACTAGGAAAACAAGTGGGGGTACTGAGCACGAATCTGAGCCTCCCGCTCCCATGTGCTCTCCAAGAGGTTCATGTGCTACCAACGAATTCACACCAAATATATCAATTGTCCACAAATTTCCCACTCCTATCGATCCTCAATCTATTCTGGAAGCTCCATAAAAGTCTCCCCCTCTTTGACGTCAATCTCTCTTTGGTCAATGACGTGGGAAGGGTTTTTCACATATCTCCTCAGCTGAGCTATGTGGAATACATTGTGCACCCGATGCAACAGATGTGGAAGAGATAAGCGGTATGCCACATCGCCATCTTTGGTGAGGACCTGAAATGTTCCGATGAACCTTGGAGATATCTTTCCACATCTTCTAAATCTCCACAATCCTCATCGATGTGAGACCTGTTGAAAGACATGGTCGCCATCCTCGAACATCAGAGGTCTCCATATCCTATCAGCATACGACATCTTCATGCTCTGTGCAGTCTTCATCTGCTCCTAGATTATCTTCCCCTTCTTTGTGGTAGCTTATACCAACTCTTGTCCCACTAGTGTTGTCCCCCCTACGTCAGTCCAGCACAAAGGTGATCTGCAAGGTTTCTCGTTCAATGCCTAAAAAGATGCAATCCAAAGGTGGAGTGATAGCTGTGGTTGTATGAAAAATCTACCAATGGAAAGTGATCCTCCCAACTGCGACTGAAGTCGAGGACACATGCACACATCACATCCTCGAGGGTCTAAATGGTCAGCTCATTCTGGCCATCCGTCTACAGATGGAAGTTGGTTCTCAAATGATGATGCATCCCGAAATCCTCTTCCATCCACTTACGTAGTCGGGAAGTAAAACATGAAACACGATCAGAGACAATAGTTGTGGGTAATCCATGTAACCACACAATATCCTGCACATAGAGGCATCCCAAGCTCTCTAATTAACCCTACTATTTGATTGGTATGAAGTGAGATAACTTTGTGGGTCAGTCGACGATCCCCCAGATAGAATCATGAATTCTAGATGTACAAGGAAGTCCTGTCACGAATTCTATGGATATCCCATCCCACTATAACTTTAGTACCTTTTATGGATGAACCAAACCTACAGGTACCTGATGTTATGCCTTCACTTGATGACAAGTGGGGCACAGAGAGACAAACTCTGCTACTGCATTCTTCATTCCCGGCAAACATTGCAATCATCAGAGATCTTAGTACATATTATCCACTCATGGATGTACCGCTATAGGGGATGTGTGGAACTCTCTGAACACTTCCTTCCGAAAAGAGATTGGTACCATGGTACGTCCTCTAAATAGGATTATGTTCCCCCACCTTCAAAATATCTATAAGGTTCATGTCCTGTGAATATCTAAGCATGTCGAGACACGAAGTCAGCGTCCCCACAATGCACAACCCTAACTCGCTAAAGAAGTGGTGGAGTGATTGTATGACACGAAAGAAAATCTACTCCATCTCGATCAACCAATGGTATCTGAAAATTGGCATGATGCTCCATCACCTCACCTATGAGTTGTATACCAGATCTCTTGCTGAGTGCATCTGCTACAATGTTCCCCTTCCAAGGAGTATAAATAATCTTGACGTCATAGTTCTGAAGGAACTCAATCCAACATCGTTGTCTCAGGTACAGGTCCTTCTGAGAGAAGATATACCTGAGACTCTTGTGATCAGAGTACACTATAAAAAATTCACCCATCATATATTGTCTCCATGTCTTCAAGGTTAATACCACTGCTATTAACTCCGAGCCATGGGTAGATTAGTTCTCCAAATATTGTCTCAACTATCAAGAACCATTTGTAACCACTTATCACTCATGCATGAGGACACATCCAGGTATGGTCTCTAATGCGTCGTAGTAGACTACGTACCCTATGCCATCCTCCAGAAGCCTCATGTTGTGGGCACTGGTCAGCCTCTACCTCAGCTACTGAAAACTCTACTGGCATATCACTGACCACACGAAGGGTTTCCCCTTGTTAGTAAACATTGATAGTGGTGCTGTAAATCTGGAGAAACATGGCAGAAACCTCCTGTAGTATCAGACCAAACCTAGGAAACTTTATATCTCTGTCACACTCCTGGGTGGATCCAAAGAAAGTACCACCCCAATATTCACTAGATCAACTACAACTCCATCCTCCGATATGACATGTCCCAGAAAGTGAAACTATAGGATCTAGAACTGGAACTTCGATATATTACCATAAAGCTGGTGCTCTCGGAGTGTGTCTAGTAATACCTGCAAATGATAGGCATGATGTTCTTTAGTAGTCGAGTAGATCAAAATTTCGTCGATGAAAACAACTACAATGAAATGTAGTTCTGATTGAAAGATCTTGTTTATGAGTCCCATGAATAGTACTAGACCATTGGTTACACCGAATGGCATAACAAAGAACTTGTAATGGCCATACTGAAACCTAAAAGATGTCTTATATACATCCTCATCTCGTACTCTGAGCTGGTGATAGCCGTATCTGAGGTCTATCTTCGAGAACCATTGTTCTCCCTTCACCTAACCAAAGTGGTCATCAATCCTCAAGAGTGGTTACATATTCTTCACAGTCACCTGTTTAAGGCACCGATAGTCGACACAAACTCTGAAGCACCCATCTACCTTTTTAGCGAATAGAATTGGGGCTGCCCAAGGGGAAGTACTATGCCGAATGAACCCTTCCCATGTAAGTCCTCCAGCTATACCCACAACTCACAAATCTTTTTGATAGCCATCCGATATGCTGGTGTAGATATCAGTGTTATCCCAGGGTACAAGTCAATGTTAAAGTCCACCTATCTTCATGGAGGTAGACCTAGAACATAATCAGGGAAGACATATGCGTGCTGGTCCACCACTATAGGAATGCTTGAACTCTCCAAATCAACTGCTCCGAGGGTCCCAACTCGAAGGTATGGGCACTGAAAAATGGGTCTTTCACCTGATCTTTGGAGTAATGTGATAGGTCGGTGAACCTCACTGAGTAATGAGAGACAGTCATACTACCCTGATACAGATGAAGTAGCTTCGGTATGTGCACTGCATAAAGGGTTTATGAGAAAAACACTGCCTAAAACAGGCTCTCAAAGTCTTCTCAGAGAAGTGTGACCTCTTTGTGAACTTAGAGCATCAAGATCCACTATCTTCATGTTGCTTCCTGTAGAAGACTGGCAGCAAGGATCACCATGAGAGCAGCTGGTGTCCCTAAAAGATGGAAAACTCTCACCAAGGCCTCCATCCAATCTTCAACCGCATGTGGGTACATCTCTCCCCTGAATCTAGGTGGCATCGGGCACTGGAACTCGTGTAAATCACTCAAGTGGCATAAAACCTCTACTGTTGGGGATGGTGGAATCAATGGCCAAATGGGTAATGGTACTACTGGTTCCTCTGCTAGTTCCTATACTGAAAGAGGGCCCTACACCAAGGCCTCATCACTCTGTGGGCTATTGGTGTGTACTATATCCTGAACCCTATCTAGCTATCTGTGTGGAGGTAGCCTTAAAAGAAACAGGTGTGGCACAATCAATAAGTTATGTCTGGTGAGTTTACTGAAATAGATCACAAATAAAACTCTTCAAAACACACACACAATCAGTGTTTTCATGTACTGAGTTGGAAATCAGAATTCAGTGTCCTGGTGTATAGATATGTCGACTGCCGCACCAACACTGGATTCCCTAAACCGATAACCACACTCACTACACATAACACTATTTCCATTTAAAAAATAATGATCAAATTTATATGTTATAAGGTATAACCGACCCCTCTGATACCAATTTGTCCTGAACTGCCCACCGGGGCCCATTCCATGACTTCCTCAAGCCTGCCTTCCATAGGCTAAAGAATGGCAACTATTCTCGAAGGTGTATTCTCTAAAATTGGGTAGGTGTTTCCTTTATAACCTGTATGCACATGAAAACAAGAACACATCAAGATACGAACTCAAGTAAACTGAATATTAAACTGAGTGATTACAGTATGAAAAAGGGACCAGAATACAATCCCAACTAGAATGTATAAGAAACTAAAAGTACATGATGTCAGATAGTTGAAAAGAATCTCATAGATCATCCACCCAAAATCATACATAAATGGTAGGTACATCTCACAAACATCCATCTCTACGGTTCGCCTCATCTAACGTCCACTCCGAGCTACCTCCATTCCTAGTACTCTGGTCCCTAGTCATTGTTGTCCATTGTCTGCACACAACACAACGAGGTGCTGTCATAGCCTGTGTAGGGGTGAGTATAACGATTCTCAATTGGGACCCTGAGACCCTATATGTCTCACAAAATCCACCAAGGATAAACCACGCAATAATGGAAACACTTGAAATCCCTACATAGGTATAAGCACATACATATACCTAAGTAATCAAGTAAACCCATCTCAATCATGAGGAAAACACAGAGTCAACTCCAAATCCCCAAGCCCAACTTTTCTACAAGGGAAGGGATTCCACAATGGCTTTTACCCCTTAGGAACACAACACATAAGAATACCACCATGGTATTACAATGAAGAATGTACCACTCAAGTACAGTCTCAGCTCAAACCAGGTATAAATTATGTAGATTAGTATAGATGATTAGATGTAACTACTGAATTGTATTACTCTATTAAGAGGAAGACCCCCTAAGGATTAACAATTATCATCATGCCCATTTAGGTCCCTAGGTACTGACCCATATAGAATTTCTCATTACATACCCACACAGGATCGCTCGGTGCTGACCCACGCAAGATCGCTCGATGCTGACCCACAGTGGATCGCTAGGTGCTGACCCACATAGGATCTCTAGGTGCTGACCCACACAAGATTGCTCAGGTATTCCATCATGGAAACCTAGAGAATTTCCATGTGGGACCCTCAATCAGAGACCCATGAAGGATCTCATCCTCAAGTCACAACCTGCTACAGGGTTCCCCCACATTTATCGCTAGTCTCCAGGAGGGTCTTCCCCTCGATCCACTGGTCGATACACCAACTACAACAAAGTCCCAAAAATATGTATCCCAATGGACTACCACATCACCAGGGTCTCAACACAATAGATTCCGCGTCAATCAGATGTGGGGTCTATGAGTTATTAGCTTTTTTGTCTCATTGGCCTAGTTAAATTCATGCTCGATCCATCCCAATCGTTCCTCATCTATTCCCAAATCTCTATTGGTGAATACCAAAGGGACCATCTGTCTCTATGGTTCATGAAACTATAGACGATTCATCAAACGGACGTGCGGTGCCAGATATTTGGCTGAAGATGCGTAAATTGGTCGAAGTGGGTCCTGGTCCGGTCATACCCGGTTGGATCGACCTGGTTCGGGTCTACCCGACCCGACCCACTGGGTTTTCCCTAGCTGGCACTGGGCATTGGACCTTTTATCTCATTCCAACTGGTTGGTTTTTTAATTAAATTTGTTGAGAATATATTGAGAGATATCAGATGTAACAACATGAACAAAAAAAACATTATTTATTGGGAAATCATGTGTTTGAGGTGTTTTGGTGGAAAAAGACTTTTTAATATTTGTAAGTAGTTCAGTAAAGGTGTATCATTTTAAACTAATTGTGGATCCTCAATAGTGGCTCATTTTGAAAAATTAGTGGATCACCAATAATTGATTATTTTTAACTAATTGTGGATCACCAACAAAAGATCATTTTTAAATAACATTGGATCACAAAAAAGTGGCTCATTTTTACCTAATTGTGTATTAAAAATAAAAGATCATTTTTATCTAATATTATATCCCCTTGGATGGACCAATTTTAACAAAATTTTCATCACATACCTTGGATCATTTTGGGAAAATAGTGGATCACCAAAAATGGCTCATTTTAATCTAAATGTGGACAACTAATGATGGCTCATTCTAAACTATTGTCCAACCACTAATGTGGGATCATTTTGAACTAATTGTGTATCACCAATAGTGGATCGATTTGAACTAATATTGGTTCACTAACGGTTGCCAATTTTTTACTAATGGTCGATCAACAATAAAAGATCATTTGGAATAGTAAAGCAAATTTTCTAAAAAATTCATTATTCTTCCATTTTCAATCACTTTAAAAAATTTGTTTAATTACATAAATAATGGAATTTAAAACAATTTAAAATTTTATTGATAATTTATTTTATATAAAGAAATGCTAAAGACTATTAAAATATTTAAACCGTGTGAATATAATAACAGAAAACGTTAATGACCAAATAAAACCATATCAAATCTCACTGGTTTGGGATCTAATAATTATATTGAGAAGGCCATTGCATAGTTCTTTTGGGATAACCTTATCTTTGAGATAAGAGGTTCCATGTCCTCTTTTCACATTGATATGTTTAAACATGTTGTTTCTGTTGGTTGGAGTTCCCCAAAAGTGGCTTTTTCTAATATACACATTAAATATTTTTTAGTGTAGTAAGTCCTTGTAATAGTTCTTTCACACAGGTAGGGGGTCTCTCAATTATCATTTATTCATATCATGAATTATTGGTAGTTATTTTCATCACATTAGCTGATAGTTTAATATAGAATTACAATGATAATTAATAAGATAAAAGGAAAAGTAATGTAGTAGGGTAAAGGTTCACATGATTTTATATATTACAGATATTGTAAAATTCAGATTACC
This sequence comes from Viscum album, assembly GCA_963277665.1. NCBI lineage: Eukaryota > Viridiplantae > Streptophyta > Magnoliopsida > Santalales > Viscaceae > Viscum > Viscum album. Next base: position 1,022,996,997 of record OY728147.1, on the reverse strand, counting down.
TATGCGAGTTGTACCAATAAAAACCATGTTAATTGGTATTCCTAGTTTTTTATTCTTGATATATGTTGTCATTCACATGTTTTATTATTTTTTGTGACATCACCGTAAATAAATGGGTAACCACTTTTACTCAGCTAATGAATTAGTCACACCCAGATATATGGATTCTAAGATAACACCATAAAATAAAGAAATTTAATTGAATGAATGTCCATATTCTCAGAATGGAAAACACTATGGGTGTAATGTAACATATTTATAGAGTTTTTTTCAATTTTATTTTCTGGTTTGTGTTGACATGATCCATGAGTGGTGGCTTTGTGGTGATGAGTGTGGGGAAGTGGATGTGTTATGGTTCTGAGAAAAGGATACAATAGTTGTTTCAATGTTCATATGAAGGTATTTTAAAAATATGATTTTTATATGATGTAATGTGAGCATTGGATGTGGTTATTTTGATTTTAGATTGTGATGCATGTTGTGTGTTATGTTGTAACGGTTGTCCGGGTAGTGTGGAAATTAACATGGATTTTCTAATGAAAGAATTAATTGAAATATGTCATGTAGTTAAATGGGATGATGTTAACTATAAATTAATGGGACGGAATGTATTTTATGCACTATATATTTGAATTGCAATTGGTTGATAACTGATAATCTAATAATTTCATTTTATTGAAGAAAGATTTTTTCCCATGTTATTTTGTGGGATTTTGTGCCTCTAGAGTTATCTAAATAGTGAGGGAACATTGTGAGGTGATTAATAAACTTTTAAAAATATGAGGGAAGGTATTGTGTATAGATATTATATATACACTATATTTTCCAGTGACTTCATTACGTGATCCTCCAATTTCATGAACCTTGTGCTGACAGACACACACACCCACACACAGATATATATATATATATATATATATTATGTGTCTATACATCCTTGTGGGAGGATGGATGGATTTCTGCCCACCCTTTCCCACCCCATCCTAAATTAATTGTTGATACACACAGGTTTTAATGGAAAAAAGTTAAAAGTGTCATTATCTACATGTGGTGTGATGATATTTAATGGACCATGTGTCTTTGAGCGAGCTGTGATGAAATGGAACATGGTTGTGGTAGTGTATGGAAGGAGGAGAGTATGAGGCTGATGTCCTCTATGTTCATTATAACTAACTATAATGGTTATGATATGTGATTTTATGAGATGGGCTAGGTGTCTATGGTCTTGATATGACAGGGTGTGATAGAACATGTGTCTTATTGTGGGATCTAATGTGATTTTGTGTTATTAATATTATGTGAGAGTTTTTGTTTATACTCTATTAGTGTGCGGGGGTGGAAAATCTGTGGTAATGATGTGTGTTTTACCATCCATCGATATGATTCTTATTAATTTATCATATTTTGAATCATTATTTGGTGAGTGATCCGTGGTCTGATTGTGTTTTGGTCAGTATACCCTTATATGTACTGTGTGTTTCTTCTATTTTTTCACAGTGGAATTAGTATTCTATTTAATCATGTTCATGGGATATTTGGTTTTCTTATAGAGTATACATGTATTCTCACCCTATATATAATTTTTTTCTAGGATTAAATCATGTATTTTGATGGAAATTACTAGAATAGACCATTGGATAATTGTAGTGTCACTGCTTTTTATTTGTTTTATTTTGATTTATATTGGATTACTTTATCAGTAATTGTTTTATTTATTCTTATATTTTTGGTTGGTTTTGGTTTCATTATATATTATTTCATAGAGTTTCTTATAAAATATTCACCATATCTCTCAATATGTTTTTATTTCTTAATTCAATGCCTCCCATTTATGAAAATTTTCATACCCTCATTTCTAATAAACAAATAGTCCCTACAAGAGGAAATACTTGAGGGACATTATATCTATCAAATCATTTTAGAATGTTATTAGGGAGTTGTTCCTGAATCCTTCTTTGGAATAAATTCTGGAAATGTAATTTTTCTGTTTTTAGCCCTCGATATGGGAGTATGGGTGTGGGGATTCTATAATTGGTCTCAAAGTTGTGTTTTAATTAAATTTTATATTAGGATGATTCAATATTAGGTCACCGTAATATATTTGGACACCAATAATGGTCTATAGGATTAAAGATGATCATAATTTCCATATCATGGACACCCCTTTTGTGGTTTTTAGTAATAGAGTCTTAAAGTTATTAATTACAATATATTATATATTTTATTAGGTTTATATAAATGTGAATAAATTATTAACATGAGTATGACTTTAGAATTTTTTTAAAAAAGTTTATTGTAATTTATATCCTTTAAGGATAATATGATCTTGGATATTGAGGTAATTATGATAAATTGTGGTTTATCATATAGATAACCATGGATTGAAATAATGAAATGGTGAGTATGTGATTAATGTTATATCAAATGAATATCCGTAAATTTTTATTAATATAAGATGAAAGGTATATGATAACCATTACAGAAAAAAAACCTTTATTGTCAATGTTATTTAAGACATAGGGTTATTTATATATGAATCCTCATTCAAATAAAAACATTTTATTAGTATAAAAATTTTGAAGGAAAAGCGAAAAACCACATAGGTTTACCTCAGTAGACAAACAAAATATTATATCAACAAATCATTGATAAGGAACTTGAGCCTATAATTTGAATTATCCTAGAATAATTTTAACGAGATAGTATTTACATGTGTTTTTTATTGTATTTTTTATTCCCTTCAAAGTGGTCATCTATCCTCTCCAAAGATTTAATGTACTCTTATATATATATATATCTTTCATTAATTGAACCCATTACCAATATTATTACATTATTATTAATCCATATAATATGCTCATGATAAATATACGGAAGAATCATCCCTTCCATCAACCTGTCAATCTCTACTATTATTAAATTGATCATACAGAACTCCTCCACCACTTTGTCTTCCATGTGGATAAGTTTTTCAACTTCTTTTTTGTTATCGAAATCATTCACAACTATCTACCACTTTTAACAATTTGTGTCACCCATGACCATGATATCCATTCCCTCATATATATAATGATCTATGGATTCATATTTTCTATGCATATTATCAATATCAGTAGGCACACACTCCACCTCCATAGGTTTCATTTTTTAGGTGCCCATGTTTCTATTGGTTTTGGTATATATGAGTAGTCCTTTTGCCATTTTATTTTATTTATTATAGATAAAATGAAACAAACAGAGTCTTGGTTAGAATGTTAACCCATATTCTTCCTTAATATGTATAAGTATTTGTAATCCTTCTTCATGAACTATCCTCTAATAAGTAGAAAATAACTTTCTCATCTGATGACCCATATATACCATTCTCAATAATGTAAATATCCCCTTATGTGGACCGTCTCTAGTCTGGATTAAATCCCATTGTAACCAAATATTATAACCGAATTTTGGTTTTATTGATCTATAGGTTCTAACATTGATTAGTTTTTATGATGTTGACCATATCACATCTTCTACCCTCAGTTATCTTAATAAATACTTCTAGTTATCAATAAAACATCATAGTTTCAATAGATTACTATGCTTTGAAGAATATAGAATGATATTATCCCTAATGTGAACCCACAAAACCCCTTTGGATCAACTACTACCCCTACCTCTCATTTACCTGACTGATGAAACTACATGGAACACCACCATCTGTCTCCTAGGCTGTGAACTCTTAAAGAGAGTTTATGTCAGGAATCCGTGATTTTTATATGATAGTGGGTCTGATAAGAATCTTCATAAACCAAATAACACATAATTTTCCTTTGTAAAATTTCCTTAAATATACATTGATATATTATTAACACCCAAATTACCACATAGTTTACCAAACACATCTTCTACCCTTGGTTTTGGATTCATTAATATCAACTCATTTTAGATTAATGTAGAATTATCAAACTCTTCCGTACCCAGGTGATACAGTTTTGGGGAATTTAAAACTATTCAAGAATGCATAATAATTTATCCATTCAACCCTAAAACCTTTTTAGTATGATCATCTCATAATAAAATAGATGGTATATCCCCTACTAATTAGCAATGAGGGCTTATCAGAATCAGATAGCTTCATGACCAAGATGAAGACATCCCAAATATAATGGAACCCATGATTTGTATAATAAATTTTGGTATGAATGACGTTATACATCAACCTCAATTATAATGATTTATAATGGGTCCTTTGATATTTCAATATCCACTTAATCATATTGGAGAAACTAGATAGAAAACATCCTAGGTGAGGGAATTAGAGAAGATTCAATTACAAACCATTTTTCCAGTCAAATAGAGAATCACCAGATTTAGAAAGGGAAATGGATGACTAGAAAAGTACATATATATCATATTGAATTGATTCTACCACTTAAAATAAAAATTTAATGACCACTAAAAATGGTAAAAATGGAATCCTTCCATAAAGCATGGATCAATTTCCAATGTTTTGATTTGGTCATCATCATTCACAAAATGGATCAAGATATTCTTCGAAACCAAAATCCCAACTACCATCCAATCTTGAAACATCCAAGAAGGGAAATAAAATATATCAATGTCATCCATAGAGGGTCATTTATTACCAATGATGCTGACCAAATTGATATCCAACATCTTTGAGGCTCTGAAAATCTCCAGGGTAGAGATCTAATCCAAAATAACACTATTTTTGCGAGATTTGACTTTATAGAAGACATATATTGAGGGAAAGTTTGGGGAGGATTTCTTTTTATAAAAATTGAAAATAAAGGTGTCTGAGGGGACGTCAATATAGGAGGAATAACTCTCTCCCCCCCTCCAAACAAAGAACAACCTTGGATGGGAGTTGACGATACTACCATAGCCCATAAGTCATCGAATACTGGAGGGAGGCAAGAGAAAACCCCAAACCCCCTTACATAGTGACTAATTTCCATAGGGTCGTTTATATATATAATTAATTATTTTATGCATAATATATAGTATTAAATTTTCTTGATTCATATATTGTTTCATTATATGGATGTTTATTCATTTTTTTTAAATATCTTACCAAGTGATAACATTTTTTGGTTTGGTTGATGACTAAGGATAGGTGTGATGGCTTGGTTATCCCTTTAATTAGAGTGTGGTCCTATTGAATACGGTTTTAGTTCTTAAGGATTGAAAAATTCCATCTTCGATACTCACATTTGGGGGAAATGATGAGATTGGGGTTGAAATTGTTTAAAAGATGATACTCAACTTATCAAGTAAGTATATTTCATTATATTCTTAGTATATATTCTTGGAAACTACTCAAATCTACCAAAAATGATATTTAAAATTGAAATTTTATCCAATTTCATTAATTTTTATTGAATTTATGGTCTCTTACACACCTCATGGAATAATTATTTTCTTCAATATTTAATTTCTCATTATCATTCACACTATTTTGATCAATGATCTCTATATCTATCAATCATTGTTTTGGAATTACTATTTGTTTCCAGGTAGAAATATTCACTTCTAAAAATGTTCTCACATTTGGAAACCTATCTTGTTTTATTCTAGATGACCTTCCAAAATCAAACTCGCTCATATTAATAGTATGTATTATTAACCCTTTTTATGAAGTGGATTTCCATACAATGTATTTTAAACTATATACCATTGATTACAAAAAAATGATAAAATTGATATGATAACATTTATTATTATTCAGTGGATAATATAACACCCAAGTAATTTTTAAATGTATTCTATGATCTATATAGAAAAATACATGCAACACAGATCTTAAACGAACAAAAAAATAATATTATTTTAAATCTGTGCATTATAACCTACCAGTAAAATTGTTGGTTTAGAATATTATGAACATAATTATGAAATATATATATAGATATATTATAGTAAATATAATTTATTAATAAATTCATAATAAATAATCAACCAATTTTTTGTAATTTAATTTTATTCATCAAACATATATTTTTTCAAAACTATTTTTTAATTTTTGAGAAAATTTTATAATTTATTCCTAGGAAATTTATAAAAAAAATTATTATAAATTTAATTAAATTTTAGGAATTATTTTTTTAAAATATACATTATTTTATTTGTTGGGATTTTTTGGATTGAAATGATTTTTACTGAATATTATAAAATAAATATTTATAAACTATAATTTATTTAAAATAAATTAAATATTTTAAATGAAAAATTGTAAAATATTATCTTGTGTAACACAATTATTAATTATTTATATTTTATCCACATAATTTCATTTTAATAATCTTTATATTTTATTTTATTATATTTTTATTAATGGGTTAAAAAGAGATTTTTCTGAATGTTGTTTTAAGGTGCATAATTTTTTTAGTTCAAATTATGTAAATAAACTCTTATGAATAGCATTTTTTTAAAAATTATAGATTAAATATTATAAATTATTGATTTTAATTTTTAAAATTTATATTATTAGTAATAGAGTCTATCTTAAATCATCATTCCACTAACAAATACAATTTTGGAAAATACATTTTCTAATCATGTCAATAGGTTTAATTTTAAAATAAAAGTTTTCACTTACCTAAATTAAAATTCATAACACCCCAAGATTCCATGATACATTTTTTTAATAACACAATAGATTTTTTTGTACATAACATCGAGTAATAGCACACCACGACAAACTAGATTATCCAATTAAAAAGTAACAATGAATAGTAATACCCAATTTTTAAAATTTTTAAAAATTTATTTTTCAAAATTAACTTCATTTTTGGATTCGGAGACTGTAGATTTTCTTATGGTGTAATTTTTCTATTTTTCTGAAAACATTAAATTTTTGATGAATAGTGAAAGCCACATTATTATTGTTTAAAACATTCATTTATTTAAATAGTTATTATTTTTATTTAAATTTATTTTATAGTCAAAATTGATACATAATAGCTATATTATTCAAATTTAATTCATTGAAGTCATTTTATAATAAGATTTGATATACAAAATTTTATTGATCTTTTTACTGACTTTTACACACATTCTAGGATCATTTGAAAATTTTCATGAAATGTAATCATACTACTTCTGTTAATTGAATTTCAAAATTCTGAATGACACATTTGAAATTAGTATGTAAAATTTTGTTGAAAGGATGAAAATATTTTTTTGATTAATACTAACTTTTAAATTTTATTTAACAAGGTTAAAATTAAATAGGGTAATTATAGGTATAAATTAAATTATAATTACCCTTACACATGAACTAATTATATATGATAATTTTATTTCTTCCAAAATCAACCTTAAGAAGAAAATATAATCCTTTTTTATTTACTTGGATTAGATTAAGATATTTATTATATTTTATTTAATGTGTTAAAATTATTAAAATCAAATTTTAACAACAAAACATTTTTAATATATGGTTATACATGATATAATTTCGACTATACATGTTAATAAAAAAGAAAAAAAATATTTTTTACATAATGGTATTTTATTCATATTTTTTTACATTATATAATTAAATTTATTTATGACACAATGATGACCTATTAATTAACTTCGTAATGAAAGATTAAAAAAATGAAGTTTTAAATATAAAAATAAATTTAAATTGATATATTTGATTAATTCCACAAATTTTCTAGGTTAATATGAAATTTTATTTTTATTGAATAAATTCTGTTTTATGTGATAAAGTTGTTATGGCTTTCCCCAAAACCAAATACTAAATATTGTAAAAATTGACTTAAATGAGTTATTAAAAAAATACTATTTTATTAAATTATATAATAGTCTTAAATATATAAGGATTTAATATAAGAAATATATAATGATCAATAGGTCATTAATGATGCACTTGTGGTTTTCTTGGCATTTTATTGTATATTTATTAATACGGTATAATAATAATACCAGAAGACATGGTAAAAATTAAACTATTTAACTAAGAGTCAAATATAATAGATAAGGTTAATATGATGATCTAAAATTTTCTAAACCCAATTTAATGAAATAATTTAGACCCATCCTCACCTTTTCCTTCAAATAAAAACATTTTGAGCCATCATAAAATGAAAATTATTTTATAATAAAATAACATTTCCATCTTTTCCTAAAGTGACTCTCCCCTCTCATATAACTGGGTACTTCTCCTTCCCAAACATTCACACATTGAGAGCCATTTGACTAGCCCAAACCCTAACAAAAAATCCTCCAATTTACACTAAATTAAAAATAAGGGCCTTAATGTTATCATAAAGCTAACTGATTGAGCTCTTTTCTAAAAATCAAAAGGTAGAACCCGAAAATATGTAATTACTTCATAACATCTTTCATTGTTTTTTTCCCTCTACCTCTTTCTTTTCTGTTTCCAAAAAAATTACTCCAATGTATTATAAATAATTTCGTGTTACGATAAATTTAGTAAAAAGATATTCATTATTTTATCCATCTATAAATGTCAATGTAACCATAAGTGCGTACGTACGGGTTACCGTCTCCACGTCATGGTGTAATTTTCTATTAAACTCTTTATTCATTGGATTGGTATAATAACGAGTATAATTGATGTAAATAATAAATATAAAATGTTAATGATTCTGTATATATAATATACAATCCAATTACATAATATTTAACCATCAATATAATGATATTGTCTCCCGTAAGTAGGTACAGCTTACTGTCTCCACGACGCGATAAAACTTCATTCCCCATCGTAACCATCCAAGATTAATTTTCATTTGATGATTAAAAAAATCTAATTAACATAATATCATTATAGATATGAATAAAATACATCCCTTCCATAATAAACATTACTAACATAATGAATCTTATAATGGAAAACATATTAATTAACACCTGAAAAAATGATACTACTGAAATATTATTACCAAAGAAATATTATAGGATCATGTATGATATCATATTAATGTATGTGGTTATTATATAATTTAATAACAATTTTTTCACCATTAAAAATGAGGATAACTTACACTTCACTAATGAAACGTACGAGGTAATGGTTAATTTTAAAATATCTTTTTTATTCGAGGTTGTTTGTACGTAAGTATCAACTAGGAATTATTTGTCATCCACATTCATATTTCTTAAAAATGTATATCGAAACATTTTAACTATATCTAGATTATGGTTTAAATTCATTTATACCCTTTTCAAATTTATATAAAATGTTATGAAATGATTCTTTCTGTTGTGTTCCAAACAAGGTACATTATGACCTTTTCATCAAAATTAAATAAATAATGGTTTTTAACATAGACGGAAGGTGTGTCCATTTTCTTCCACTATAATGTCTTCAAATATTCACTTACAATATTATCAGAATATTTTCAAAATAATGGTTTAATTTTATAATTACATGATTTTTAAATGAACACAAAGTAGTGAGAGATATTTCACTAAAATAGTTTTTGGATTCATTTCATCTATGTCAACATCCTTCATTGAATTTTACGTTTTTTTGAATTTGGTTTATTATTATACAATATTACTTATTTTGTTGATGGTTTTGTGATATATTTGATTGGGGTTATCTTATTTTAATACCATTAATGGTTTATGGTTAAATTATGTACATTTCGTATGATGGTTTTAATATAACTTTTTATATTATGTTTCAACCTTTTCATATGAGGAATGTATTCGACTTTGTAAGTGACGACCAGACCCCGCTATAGCCCCACGATGCAATGGTAGGTATCATGAGTGAAACTAGTTTCTTTGAAAAAGGATTTAACAATTCCTTATTTGTAGTCTTGGTAGAGGGACTTGACTATGCAATTATTTTGTCCGGTATTGCACATTCCATCATTATGAAATTAGCTTTTTATTTAACATATGATTATTCAACTAGTTAAAAAACCCATGTAAATAAGTAAATGTAATTATATGATTTATCATTTTATATCATGGTAAATATTATGTTTATAAGGACTGTGTTTTATTTTTATACATTTCCTTAAATTTTTATACTTTTTTATGATAGTTTCTACCATATTTTTATCCTTACTAAGCATCTGATCTCACACCTTTCTTATGTTTTAATTTTTTTGGATGTGAAGTAGTATGTTATGACTAACCTGCAATAATAAGCTAAGGGAGATGAGTTTTTTCAAACGGGATACTATGTTGTTGTTTTTTCATTTAATAATGCAATGTAAATCTTATATATGTATCAAGTACATCCAAGGATACTAAGTTAATCAGTTATTCTGGACATGATCTCTTGTGATCGTGATAATGTTATGTAATAATGAACCGACTCTGGTTAACCGGGGTCAGGGCATTAAAAATTTAGTATAATAGATTCTGTATTTCCAATAACCATATTTTATATATTTTAATATTATTAATTTAAATTGTGACCATGATGAATATTGATAGCCATAATAATTAATTTTCATAGTAATAATGAAAATATCATTATAAGGAGGTTAAACGAAATAATAAGGGATAAAATGACATAAAACTATTCTAAACTCCTTTATCCTTCAATATATAGACATTACTATGTCTAATATTTAATAATTATCCATTTTTGTCTTTTTTGGTTTGAAAACCTGGGTACACCATTTCTTTTCAAAAATATCTATTTGGCCACTCACATCACATATAATATTCCACGCACTCTTTTATCTTATTCACAGATCTAATTACTTTTTCAAAGAAAATACAAACAATAATGAAATCCAATTTTCATTATCCATGACTTTGATCCCTTACTTCTATTATCAACTAATCCTAAGATTTATTTGGTTCTCACCTAAGGATGTTTTCTGATGTGGAGGTATCGTGTTTTACTGTTCATTTTAAGTTTCTTTCCCATTACACCTCCAACAAATTTTATTTAATTGTGTATATTTGACAATAACATTTCATGTAATCTAAAAAAATTTAATTATATAAATTTTATAACATATATTCACATAAACATCCATAAAATTGTATATAAAATCATTATTTCACGTGTTAGGTGGACTACAACCTTGGAAACCAATGTCATATGTTTTACATTTTTTTAATGGTTGGGGCCAAATCCTCAATTTATTATTTAAATAAAATACATCTTTAGTGTCGGTAGAGGGAGACTCAAAACATAGCCCGAAGGCCCAAGGCCAAGCGGCCTAAATACAAGGCTTGAAGGACCATTTTTTGTCCCAAAGGACCCCTCGGTGAACAGTACTGCTACAGTACCACACTGCTACATTCCCTGCTACAGTACCCACAGCCGCTACAGTGCCCTACAATAGTGCCTCCACCGATACAATGTTGTTGTTGCTACAACTCTTCCACTTCTAAAATACCCTGCTATAGTACTTCTACATTTTCAGCATTTGAATACTTAATTAATTATTATATAAAATATTACTTTTTAATTTCAATTCCTTGGGGGATACAATGGAATCAATCATGTATACAATATACAAGAGGCTCACCAAGCGATGTTATTCAATTTTCACTAAGTCATTACATGGAGGTTGTATGGATAAAACTAATTAATATATGATATATAAATTAAATAATTAAGATATTATTAAAATTTATATCATTTCAAATGATAATATATCTTTTTATTTTTTACACTAAAATAATAATGTTCTTTGTGTGTATGTACAAATTGCATCCTTCACAAAGCGATACAATTTTTTTACCAACAACACACATTGAAGATATTTAAAAAATCATGAAATATTATGGTATTTATGATCTAATAATAATTCGACAATGATAAAATATATCTTACCTTTTTTCTATAATGATCATTGAAAAATTAAAATGTTACAAGTACATACATACGACCTAACATCTATATGATTATGACATAGAACATTTCTTGTAACTGTATTTCATGATTGATTTTAGATTTATTATAGTTTAATAAATATGATAAATATAACATTATTATTATTCTAAATATGACCTAATGATGTCATCATTAACCACTGACAACAATCCAAATCCATTTTGAAAAAAATTAACTGAACATCCATAGAACATCCGATGGAGAATTTACTAAATAATTATGAAAATATTTCTTTAAAAATAAATAAAATAATTGTTTTTTGAATATAATGTATATTCTGTAAAAGTTTATTAATTAAATTGATAATTTATATACTCATATTATACCTATGTTAAATGACCAAAATGGAATGTCCATACCTGAAGTAATAGTTTTCTCATTTAACATTATATTTAATTGAGAGATACCTTATTCACCACCTGTTTTATTATGTAGTTTATATTCATAAAAATTCAATTTTATAAATTTAATTATTAAAAAAATATGGTATTTTAGGATTGTACATGAATTTTCATATTCAAGATAAATTGAATTGATATTTAACAAGCGTTAAATAATTTTTTATTGAAATTTAATTTCTTCCAATTATATTAATTTTTCATTGACACAAATTTTTCATGATTATGTGTATATTTACTTAAATGTTGTCACATTTTATTTCCAATGATTTTATTTAGTTTTACATTTTTTGCAAATAATCGATTCATTGATTAATAATAAAATTCAGTGTTATGATTTTTGTAAAGGTTATTCAACTCAAATATTTTTTGGGGAATAAATTCATGATATGTACTTATATAAATATTTTGATGATTATATACTACAATTATACATGTTATTTAATGAAAAAACATTATTTCAAGATATTAAAATTATGATTTGATGTTATTTTTTATAGGGATTGCGATTGAAGTGTTTCCTAAGTGGAAAAAGATTTATGTTACAATATATTTTCTTTAAATACCATTAATAATCAAGGATATTTTATATGAAACAATGTGATATTATTTTATTAAACCATATATATTTTATTATCCTATATATCTTTATTTATTCATGTTTATTTTAAATTTCCTTCCCTATGGTTTAATTTAACATCATGATTTTTATTTTTAGGCGATAATAATGTTCAAGTTTCTTTTAGATAATGAATATTTCTTTTCCATATACATGTTTTTAAAAATATTATAAAAAATTATAGAAAAAAATTATATACTATGAATATTTAGGTTATGTTTTTCCCATATGTTGGTTTTTGAAAAAACAAATTAATTATGTAATCTTTTTCTGAACAAGGTACTTTATTTATTTTCAAACATAAATTTGAAAGGATAATTATTTTCAATGATTTTGACCTGAAAAAGACTTTATTATTTCATAACCACTCATTTATTTAACGATATTTTTTTGATTCAATGGTTCTTTCCAAATCGATCTTTTTATTTAATTTTTAAAGATAATTTTTATTTTAAATTTGTGTTTTCAAAATGGAGTGGATGTTTTCATCAAGAAATGTTACATATCATCATTCAAAAACAATTTCCCATCTAAGATGACATCCCATGATGCTACTCAATTAAAATGATTATTTTCATCAACAAATTTTTTAATAATAATGTAATCATATTTCTATACATCATTATTGATATCCCTAAAATTTACTACACACAACTAGGGATATTATGTATTGATACCATCATTATTCATTAATTGGATGGATTATGAGATTTCCATGGATACTATTTCATTTTTATGGGTTAATCAAACTATGGAAGAATATCTATATTTTCCTGATTAAAATGTCAAGGATTATATATATTTAATGAATGGTACTTGGAAATTATTGATTATGAACATGTGAACCTGATACAACATAAAAAGAGGTAGATCCAAATTATAGATCATGGGTGAACCAAATATAGCTTATAAAATGGATCCACCTCAATAGCACTGGGTGAGTCAAATATATATTATATGATGGGTATACCTTGATAGAAACTTGTGACCCTAATATATCTTATATCTTGGTTTTTCAATGATACTGTTGGGTGAGATCAATATAGATTATACGATGGGTGAGTATAGATAGTGCTCCAATGTATTTGGTAATGTTCCATTTCACTAGGGGAAAGAGGGAGGTAGTTACCAGATTGTTTATCTTGTATTTTTAAATGGGCTCCAATTATTTCTGACATTGGTTTAAAAATGGTTATTAAGATCTTGTTTAATGATACCAACAAATTTTTGATATTCATTATTTTGATAATAAATTTTTCCTTTAATCAATATTGATATCACATGGATAATGATTTTCTATTCTTTTTACTATCTCCATTTATAATGGTTTACATCACCTAAAAAGTTAATTAATCAATTTTTTGGTGTATTATTTATCATCTTTTATGATCATGAACTTTTATTATGTGATCACACCCTTATGATTCTCTTATACTCACTAATTTCATTAAACTTATTCTTAATCTAAATGTTCATTTGATCACACCCATATTATTTATCTTCTTCCCCATGTCATTGATAAATTTTATGAATGAGTTATTTCTTTGTGAGTTTTATATGGATTATGATAAAAAGATAATTTCACATATGAATAGTTGGTTTATGTGGGAAAATATCATTTAAATACATTGTACCTTTTTATGTATTATTTTTTAATAATTTTATAAAACATTAAACCAAAATCTTCCTTTAGAATGCATGTGATAAAATATTTAATTTTTATGTTTTCTATTATGTATTAAAAGAAATTATATCATCTCCATTAGTATCAAATCCATAAATTTAATGTTTACGTTTATCAGATCGGATTTGAGTGTGCTGGTATGGGTCTATAATAGTTGGTATGAATGGAAAGTTTAAATAACATTGATGACTAAAATGTTTTAGTATGAGGTTATTATAATACATATAGATACCATAAAAGGTCATGTTGATTGAGTTTAATCATAATTGAAAAATATTTCTATCACCTTTTTAGGTTTTATGTGTTGATATCTTTACATGATTACCCACAATAAAGGAGACATTTTTTTAGGATGAGGTATACTTAGATAAATGGTGAAGATGAAACATGACATTATATTTTGTGGAAATATTTTATGGAATAAATAACAATAAGTTTTTATATGATCTTCAATATTGTGTAATTTAATAGAACACATTTTTTACCATATAGATTACTACAGAATTGAAAAGTGATTTTCTGAATATGTTATAAATGTTATTTCAGAAGAATATCACTAATTTTTTGGAATAATAGCAAAACAATAATGCGATAGTCAATGAATATAAAAACCCATTATGGTAGAGATTATTTGGGATATTGGGTTTTTTATAAATTTAATGATTTTTATTTAATTTGGGTATTACTATAAAATTTTAGGGATTAATGTTTTATATTACCATATGATGATTTTTTCATTTTAGGAATTTTATTTCCATGTGATAAAATTTTTGTTTTAGTTAATGACTATATACTAGTTTAATATCTTGTTTATTCATTTTATCATTATGTTTTCCTTCTAATGACTATATAAGTCCTTCGGCCATGAAGAAAATCATCTAAATTTTAATACATAATATAAAAGGTTGATATCTTGGAGTAAATTTATTAATGATAATAATTCAACATATCAAGTATATAATAAAAATTATTATTGGTTGGAGTAGATGACTCAAGAGGGGGGGGGGGAATTGAGTGTCTATAAAGATTTCTTTTAAAAGTATTCTTTACAAAATATAATCCCACTATAAAAATAAACACAAAGTCATTTTGTAGAGAATTTATAAATGTTTTGAAGGCTTAATTTGATTATCAAAATATTGATTAGTTCTTAGTTTAAATAATCTATCAATTAACAAAAAATTCAATGTAAACGTACTGATTCAAAACAAATGTAAACACTTGCTAAACTAACTATCAATGTTCATGTTTTCTTAATTAATGAAATACATGTCACATATGAAATATAAAATATTTAACACAACAGATAAAAAAGAGGTTTAGTCTTAAGCAGAGAATTATTCCTCTCCACTTGGTGATCACCATCCACAAAGAATTTTATATTAATAATCATTTGATCCACACCCTGGATCAGGGTTTACAACAGCACACAGTACTGTCCAGGTCACGCAGGGACCTCTTCCACAGTTCATCATGGGTACAAAATACCAGGCCACACAAGGACATCTTCCACACTTATCAGTGGGTAAACACCATAGTAAAAGAATGGTTGGATAAGTATATCTTGTATCCTTTAGTTTAATGTAGTAGACAGAGTGTTTAATTCAACAGACATACAAACTACTCCAAAAGTTATTAAAAGATACCCAAAATAGGTGAGAAATAGAATAGAGTTACGAATTATCTGTGTGTTGTGAAGTAATGCTTTGGACTTAATGGATGTCGAGAAAATGGTATTTGATTCGTCTTCTGAATGTTTTCTTCAGAACAGAGTATCGTAGTTTCTATAATCCAGCTTCAAGGGGTGAAAAGGTTCAGCTCATCATGGTCTTGATGTACACTGAGATTTTTGAGAAATTTTCTTCTTACTATCTTCTAGTAATATCAAGAACTTAGTTCCTATCTTTTCATATTCGCATAGTATGTGTCTCAGTGTGTACTTTTTTTTCTTATTTTCATGAAAGATGAGGTCCTTTTATACTCCAGAATCCTCTAGGCATGTAGATCTTCACCTCTGCATGTACCCCGTATTGTCCAAGTACTTTCCTATAGACAACATTAAAAAAATTTCAGAAACATTAATTTTTCCAAATATGACCTTTAGAAATAAATTTGAATTAATAAAACCAAAATTGTTATTTATAAAAATCGGCGAGTCATCATCAGTATGTTGTCGTCGGTTTGATAATATTGGTCTGTCATCTTTGATGTGTCATCTTCGTTGTGTCAACTTCGGTGTGTCATCTTCAGTTTGTCGAACTTCGGTGTGTCGACTTCGGTTTGTCAAACTATGGTGTGTCGACTTCAGTGTGTCAAAATTCGGTATGTTAAAATTCATTTTTTCATACTTCTGATTATCGAACATCAGTGTGTCGACATTGGTATGTTGATTTTCGGTATGTTGTACTTCGGTTTTTTTGAACTTTGGTTTGTCGAACTACGATGTTTCATACTTCGTTTTTCGAACTTTGGTGTATCGACTTCTGTGTTTCTTACATCGGTTTGTCAAACTTCGGTGAGTCATATTTCTATTTCGGTGGGTCAAATTTAGTCTGTCGAACTAACCATCAGTGCCAGGGAATCAAGAAGGATTGTGAAGTTTCTGTCTTACCGGACTATGTGTTATGCAAATTTTTATGTATAAATACATTTGTAAACCTATTAATTCATGAATATAAGTGATTGACATATTGAATTATATGTTTCTGTATGAAACAGTTGATTTACTGAGAGATATTAAACTAGAATTAAATATTAGAATATGTATATTGACATTATTTGTGATTATAAAAACTAAAATAACATGGTGGGTCCAACAATCTCCCCATTTTGATAATCACAAATTATGGAATTCATGCAAATATATATAATAAAGATAGATCAACAAAGTTGAAGTTAATTTTCCTATCTAACTAAATTTTTTCATAGCTATAATTTTTTTAAAACAAATATCCTCCTCAATAAATGGATTAGGAATAGTATATGTCATTTTTATTTTCTCCCCCTTTTGGGATTAAGAAAAACGATAATATATGTAAGGAAAAATAATATAAAGAAATATTTGGCATGAATTTTCATTAAACGGCATAAGTGTACAAGGAAAAAAGCTCAAATCTCTATCAAATGATAAAATCCATAATTATGGGTTTGGATAAAGAGGAGACTTTCCTTTGTCAGAAGGATCCCATGGAGAAGGAGAGGGTTTGGGAGTGGCAGAGGAAGGAGGTCTGAGGAAAACACCAGGTAGGGAAACACCAGTAGAGATTGTGGCTGCAAGGTTAGGCCTTCTGTCTAACAACACATGACTTGGAGACTACTCTGTAATGATTGGTCTAATCTATGTAAGAGAATAAGAGACAATCATCCGAGTAGAAGGCCAAGAAGCAGTACCAATTGAAGTAGATGAAGGGACCAAAATTGCCTCAGCCTGAACATGAAGATTTGGTTTGAACAGGTTGATGAAGTCATTAATGATTTCACTACCATATTTCATTGTCTTCTTCAAGTCATCCTTATTCACTATAAATTTACTCATCAAATGTGTAAACTCATTCAATTTAAGAACATGCCTTTTGATGGTTTCTATGACTGGAGGAATTCTAATATTTTCTGCTAGAAACATGAAACTTTTGATGAGGTCATTCTTGGTGTATATCATCGTGAAATACTTATTCACCTTTTCCGGAATTTCGTTATGGATGAAGAGGCTTCATTTGTGCAATGTCTGACCATATTTTATACAAGATCGGTATTCGAATGTACCGTTTCAAGGGTTTCATTATCATAAAAAATCTGGAGTATTTTAATTTCCTCTCTCATCACAGCCTTGAGAGACTCCAAGTCAGCAATAAAATTTCTACAACTCTTGGAACTAGATGAGCCAGTAAACATTTTTCAAAACTATTATTTCAACTTTTTTTGATCAAAACTGAGTAGATGAGTTACTAAGTTCCTAAGAACTTCTATAAAACCACTTTAAGATATCTTTAATTTAGAGGTTAGCTAATTCAACTCATTCCTCATCTTTCATAATTATTATCTCTGCAAGGTGTTGTGTCTAAAAATAGATTCTGTTGTAGTAATAAGATTCTTTTTAATCTCATGAATCACAATTCTTGAAATTTTTGCTGCATCGACATCTAAGATACTTATGGGGGTTTAGGCTTCATTTCTGGATCACACTGAAGCTGTCACAGACTCACATAGCTCATTCTTAAAATTTTCCAAATCTACCTAACTGACATAGTCACTGGGAACTGATTGAGATAAAGGATCTAGAGGTAGATATTCATCTAGGGGAATAGGTGCAATAGGATCTGGGTCAGTATGGACTTGTGGAACAAAAGGAAGAGGCACCCTTTATTCATCTGAGTCATAATCTAAAACAAAAAGAATGTATCATGGATCACTATTCCACTCTCTTGTACAGATCCAATCACTTTGATTAACAGTATAAAATCTAACTCATGTTCCTTGAGGCTCTTGAATAACATCAAAATCATCAACTACTTCATAATGGTCTCTGGTCATAACAACTTGTCTGGGAACATGAACCAATTGAACTTCAGGTACTGCCTAATCTCTAGCTCTTTCATCATCAACAGGTACTTCCTCAATTTGAGGCATTAGAACTAAATTTATTCCTCTTGGAAAATGGACATAAGATCATTCAATTATGGAATAACCTATTGGTTTTTAGCATTGTGATGGAGTGGTCTATCGTCATGTTTAGCATCTCTATCATCATCGTACTGTTGATCAGCAAGCTCAATTTCATCACAAGTTCCTTGAATAAATTTCTCATTGGTTCTGTTAACCACTTTTTGTCCCACATTTAGAGAGTCACTCATAAGCTCAACACTTCTTCCATCATCATCATCACCACCCCCACCACCATCATCATCAGATTCCTCATATGATTTACTTACGCAACCTTTAACTTCAGTGACTTCAGTTTCTTCCTATTCGTCATCACATAATAAAGATTCTCTTGAGAGAAATTCCATAGGTAGACTAGAAGGTTCATAAGTAATATTATTGTGACATTAAGCTATATCAGGATCACTCCTATCATCAAAATGATATCATTTTTCCCATGGCACCTCATGTTCGGTATCCTCATTAGAATAAACTGGAACTTCTCCAAGATTGAGACCTGAATCAACATGTTCCTTTGGTCTATAAGGGTGATCAACTGGATTGAAATTTTCATACACCCATTCTTCATCTCCTACCAAACATCTTTTCCATGGGTTCCATAAGATTTTCTTCCTCTTACAAATGTATTTCTGAAAAAAAATCCACTGCGGGCACTTATCACATCATTTCCATAATCTACACAATCTAATTTTTTTAACATGGGAGAAATCATCCTCGAATAGTATAAGTTGTTTGCCTATTTAGATGTCCTAATCAAATCATAGATATGAACTATACGATATCTTCATAGATTCACCTTTATTTCATGTTTCTACAAAAAGATCAAGAGGACATCCGGATATTTCACAGTAGAGAAATCTCCATTCCATTGGAAGATTTGATGATGTTGAAAAAAGAAGAATTCTCACGTCTCATTAAAATTCATTTGAAATAGTCCTTCTAGATTCTTTATTTCCATTCATCTCCTTCAGATCATCTTCATAGGAAAACAGGTTTGAAGAAGGGGGATATTATCAGGATAGTCCGCAAAGACATCTTCATAAGGCACCTCTAAGAATTCATCCCATTCCATTGAAAAAAACCACATCCTTTCCCTTTACCATAGATTTCATCATAGTAGCCCCAGCATCATCCAGTAATATACTCAAATGTTGATATAATTCATGCACAAGCTGAGGATAATAGGGTCTTTTGTTGTTGGTGAACCAACTGAGACACCCTTGAGATTCTAGAACCTTTAATAGAAAATATTTCATTGATAGAAGCCACTCCGTATACACCTCCTTTTCATCTATAACTACTCATATTTCTAAGCATGGTTTCGCAGTCCCACTGGTCTCACCTTTCTGATGCTTAGCATGAGGTGATTTTCGAGGTTATTCCATTGCTTGATTAGTCTTATCCAGGACGAAGCTTCTGATTCCAACTATGTTGAGAGGTTGAGAGTCAGAGAGAGTGTGACTAAATGTAGAAGTATTTACAGTAGAAGAGAAGGTTAATGGTTGGTATAGATTGAACTAAATATATCATTTAGGCATTATAAATCGTAAGACACAAAATTTAATTGCGACAAGTTAAAAGAGATAAAACGACGTCCTTTTATTTAAAGCATATAGAATTTAGAAAACAACAGTTAAATATATTGGTGAAAAAAAATTCGTTTCAAGACAATTGGTTTCAAAATGATTGGGTACAAAACGATCGGTTTTAAAAAGATCAGTTTCACAAAGATCAGTTTAAGAAAGATCATTTTCCCAATTATCGGTTTTAGAAAGATCCGTTTCACAAAGATTATTTTTATAATGAATTGTTTTAGAAACGTAGGTTTCACAATGATCTGTTTCAGAAAGACTAGTTTCACAAAGATCGGTTTCAAAAAGATTGGTTACAGATTTATCATTCATAGTTCACATATGATGTAATTAATTCTCTCATAATTTAAGGGTTTATTAAATATTTCAGCAAGATAATGTTCAGTCCCAATAAACTCAGGGGTTATATAACCTTTTTGATAATGATATCTCAACAATTGATGTCTTACATCATTTTTTTTGTTCATGAATGAGAAATTGGATTCTTAGAAATATTAATAGGACTTGTGTTGTCACAATTTTTGGGGATATGTCTTAATTAAAACCCATAGTCTAATAAGGTGTGTTTCATCCAGAAAATTTGTGCACAGCAACTACAAAAAGCAATGTACTCTTCTTCAGTAGTTTATAATGTAACTATAATTTTATTTTTACTACACTCTGATATTAATAAATTTTCCCAAAAGTGACATGATCTAGAGTTACATTTTCTATCTAACATAAATCCACCAAAATCAGCATCTGAATATATAACTAAATCAAAAGTTTTTTCTTTAGGATAGACTAATCCAAAATTAGTTGTATACTTGAGGTATTTGAAAAATATTTTAACTCTATTTAGGTGTGACTCCTTTGGTTTTCTTGAAATGTCACACACATACACACATTGAACATAATATCCACCCTACAACCAGTTAAGTAAACAAAACTCTCAATCATTCAACTGTATGTAGTTGGATCAATTGATTTTCCATTATCATCAATATCTAACCTACATGTAGAACTCATATGAGTTTTACTAATCTTAATGCTATTAATTCCATATATTTTCAAAAGACCTTTTGTATACTTACTTTGATTTATGATAATACCTTGTTCATTTTTAAATATTTAAAATCCAAGAAAATATTTAATTTCACCCATTAAATTCATTTCAAACTCACCTTGAATTATGTTTGAAAAGTCATTACATAAATCTTTTCAAAAGATCCCAAAATTATATAATCTATATATGTTAGGGATAATAAAACGTCTTTTGAATTTATTTTTATAAATAAAGTAGGATCTTCATGTTCTTTTGTACAACATTTTGAAATAATAATGTTATTCAACCTTTCATACCAAGCTCATGGAGCTTGTTTGAAACCATATATAGCATTTGATAATTTGAACACATGATTTTTAAAATGAGGATTTGTAAATCCTGGGGGTTTTTCATCAATAACATCCTCAATTATATAACCATTTAAGAATGCACTTTTGACGTCCATTTGATAAAATTTAAAATATAGGTGTGCTCCATAGGCCAGTAAGATCCTAATTGTCTCAAGTCTAGCTATAGGTGAAAAGGTATCTTCATAATAAATTCCTTCTTATTGATTATATCCTTGTTCAATGATTCTAGATTTGTTTTTAACTATATTTCCAACTTCATCTGCCTTATTTCAAAACACCAATTTTGTTCTTATAGTCATATTATCATTAGGTATATCTATATGTTTTCGAACATTATTTATTTCAAACTGATTAAGTTCTTCTTGCATGGCCATTACCAAAAATTATTCATTGGTAGCATCATTGATATTTTTAGGATCAAGATATGACATGAAGGATTGATGTTCAACCTGGTTTCTCAAGAAAGATCTGGTTTGTGTTCCTCTATCTAAATCTCCAACGAAATCATCTAAAGGATGATTTTTAAGGGTTCTAGTTGGTCTTGACAAGGTGGGACTTTATATTTCAAGTTGGTCTGGTAGATCTATATCACTAATGTTAAGGTGAAGAGAAATTTCAGAACTGGATGTTTTCATAGAATCCTTCTCATGATGTTTTGCGATTTTATCATTAATACCCACATTATACATATCCTCTAAAATATTTTTTTCTGAGGTCTTGGGCTCATGTGGATATGATTCATCAAACATGATGTGTACAGATTCCTCCACACATTTGTTCTTCTTGTTAAAGAATCTATAGGATTTTCTTGATGTAGAATATCCAAGAAATATTCCTTCTACACTTTTAGAGGAAAATTTATCTAAATTATCATTAGTATTTAGGATATAAACATTACATCCAAATATATTAAAGTAACATACTTGGGGTTTCCTATTATTCCACAACTCGTAAGGAGTTTTCTTAAGAATGGGTATAATTAAGAATCTATTTATTATGTATCAAGCTGTATTAACAGCTTCAGTCCAAAAATAAATGGGTAGATGATATTCATTGAGCATAGTCTGGGAGATTTTTTTGTATGGTTCCATTCCTTCTTTCTACCACAGCATTCTATTGAGGTGTTTTAGGTGCACAAAATTTATGACTATAGTCATTTTGTGAGAATAATGATTAAAAATATTGATTGTAAAACTCACGGCCATGATCAATTCTGAAGGATTTAATCATAAGTACACTGAGATTTTCTACAGTCCTAGCATAATTGTTATAGTGTGAGCATGCTTCACTTTTATGAGCCAAAAAAGGTCCATTTATACCAAGAGAAATCATGTACAAGAACATAAACATAATGCATACCATTGATACTCGAAACACTAGATGTTCCAAACAAGTCCATGCGAACCAACTCGAGAGGTTGAGAGGTAGTTACTTATTTCTGTGTTTTGAAAGAGATTTTACATTTCTTTACTTTTTGACAAGGATGACATACTTTATTATTTGGAAACACTAATTTGGGTAAGTCTCTAAAGAAGCCATTTCTATTTAACTTCCAAAGAGAGTGTATATTACAATGACATAGCCTTCTTTGTCGGATCCAAGACTCTTTGGGAAAGGCATTTAAAAAATAGAAATTCTATGTCGCTAGTGTGTCTAAATTTATAGCACATACATTATCATTTCTAAAATCAATAAATACTAAGTTATTCATTGCACAAAAAACATGGCATGAATAATTTTTAAATTTATCCTTAAATCAATTATCACACATTTGATATACTCTGAGAAAGTTATACTTCAGTCCATCAACATATAATACTTTAGAAATTGAAATTGGGGAAGGGTTTCCAATCTGGCATAGGCCGATGATTTTTCCATTACCATTGTCACCAAATGTGACATGTCCTCCATTGATCTAAATAAGACTTTTAATTCTTGAAAAATACCTTATCATATGCCTTGAACATCTACTATACATGTATCATGTCTTTTTATAGGAACTCTTCAGGCAGTTTACCTATAAAATAGTTTAACCAAGAAACAACTTTAGTACCCATATTTTTCAGGTTCCATAAACATTAGTAATATATATTTTTTAGGAACCATCAACTTTCTTATGGGTTTCTTTCCTAAAGAATATAATTTATTTGAAAAATATAATTTATTTGGTCATGTGGAATAGGATACAGTAAAAGAATTTGAAAGGCTAGAACTTGCAGTACAATTCTTTTTTTTGAAAATAGTAGAAGAATTTTGAAATTTGGATACAAAAATAAATTTATAGAAATTCCTTTGACCTGGTTGATAACCTATCCTAAAAGTATATTTTGGGGAAATTTATTTTTCTAACAACTAAGTAAACGTATCTCTACCGGTGGTAAACTTCTCAAGATCCTTCTTTAATTGCCCATTTGATAATTTGAGTTCAATATTTTATTTTTATTTCTCAGCACATTTTTCTTTCTCAATATCTAGATCAGATTTGAAATTATCATTGAGAGAATGATGTCTTATTAATGATTTATATTTTTCCTTGAGATCATTAATGGTTTTCTAAAGTATTTCACTATTTTCAAATAATGTATCCTTAGACATATCTTTAACATTTTGTGACTCAATCTTATTCCTAAAATAATAGGCATTATATATAGGAGAGTTAAGTGTTAACTCAGATGTTTTTGTCATGAAACAGAAGTTGGCATGATTGTTTGGTTCACTATCAGAAGCATCAGATCTGTTGGAGTTGTCTTATGAAGAACTCTATGAATCATTCATAGCCTTTTTATAACCATTTCCCTTATCAAAATATTTCTTTATAAATTTCAGCTTGGTGCAGCCTGCCTTCAAAGGACCATTTCATTTTCACTCATAGATGATTATTTCATTTCAGTTGTCATTCCATTTATTGTCTTTTTTCATTTTCCTTTACTATCACAGATTCCCTTGTAGTTTGAATTCCTGAAGAATTTCTTCTTTTGGTTGGATTTTTTGAACCTTATAGCAAGATGAACAACTTCCTCATCACTGTCTGAATCTGACTCTTCACTAGTGGAACTATCTACAAGAACATGAATCTTGTATTTATCTTTTCTCATTGATGTTGAATTAATGAATGCTATTAACATATTCCTTGGTTTCTCACCTACTTCTTGATTTAAATTATGTTCTTCTTCCTACATCATAAGCTCTACAATTAGTTCCTTCACTATATGTTTTCCTATGTCACAAGATTCTCGAGTAGAAACATAAGTTCCTCTCCTTCTGTCTGGTAGGCATCGAATCATTCTCATGATTTGGTCTTTTTGTCCAATGGTTTTCCAAGAAAAATCATGGTGTTCACTATTTCATTGAACCTGAGATACATTTCAGAGATAGGTTCATCAGGATTCATATTAAAATTATCATATTCAATAGTGTATGTATTTAATATCATTTCTTTAACATTAGTTGTTCCCTCATGAGAGATAGATAAAATATACCAAATTTCATATGCAATTTTACAAGGAGAAATACGATTAATGTATTCATCACCTAGGGCACAATATAGAGCATTCATTACATTATAATTATTGTTATAGTCAGATTTTGTAGGTTTATCCCATGTTCTTCTAGTAGTTTCAGGTATTTTATATTTACATTCAATAGAAATCCAGATTTCAAATCTCATACATTCTAGATGTATCTTCATATTATTTTCCCACAGACCACAGTTAGTTCCATTGGTGAAAGGTGGTATATTAGAAGTATCCCCTTCTAGTCTATTTTCCATGATAAAGTTTTGTAAAAAAATTTCAAAGAGATAAAAATATAGAAAGAAAATAAATTTTAAGATCTTTTATAAAACAACTATAATAAAAGTTGACATGATTTCAAAACAAAACAGTAACATTCAAATGCCTCTGATACCAAATGTTGGTCGGAGTAGACGATAAAGAGGAGGGGGGATTGAATATCCTAAAAAATTTATGTTAAAAGGATTCATTACAAAATAAAACCCCCCAATAAAAATAACCACAATTTCAGTTTGTAGTGAATTTTTAAATGTCATGAAGGTTTAATTTGATTCTCAAAAGATGGATTAGTTCTTAGTTTTACAAATCTATCGAATAACGAAACATTAGAAGAAAAGTTAATGATTAAAAAAAATGTAAACACTTTCTAAACTATCTATCAATGTTCAGGTTATCTTAATGTAGGAAAAACATATCGGATAATAAATATAAGACAATTAACACAGTGGATAAAACAAGACTTTCAGTCATAAGCAGATACATAGTCCCCTCCACTTGGTGATCACCTGACACCAAGCAATTTATATTAATAAAATTTTGATCCACACCTTGCATCAGGGTTATCAATAGCACACAGTACTGTCCAGGTCACACAAGGACCTCATCCACAGTTCTTCATTTGTATAAAATACCAGGCCACATAGGGACTTCTTCCACACATATCAGTTGGTATACACAAGAGAAAAATAATTTTTGAATAAAGATATCTGGTTTTCATTAGTTTAATATAGGAGATATGGTGTGTTATTAAATAGACACAACCTCAGTTTGAATGATAATAAAAGATACACAACAAAGCTATGAAATATAATAGAGTTAAGAAATCTATGTGTGCTGTGAAGTAATGCTTTGTACTCAATGGATGTTTCGAAAATGGTATTTGAGTTTCCTTCTGAAATTTGTATTCCAAATAGAGTATCATGGTTTCTGTAATCCAGCTTCGAGGAGTGAAAATGTTCATCTCTTCAAGGTCTTGATGCACACTGAGTGTTTTGAGAAAGTTGCTTGTTACTATCTTCTTATAATCTCAGGCACAATGTTCACCTATTTTCTTATTCGCACAGTATGTGTTATAATGTGTCTCAGTGTGTAATGGGTTTTTCTTCTTTTCATGATATTTGAGGTCCTTTTATACTCTAGGATCCTCTAGACATGAGGATCTTCATATTTGCATGTACCTCATACTGTCTACCGATTGACCTACATACAACATTAAAAAAAGTAAGAAACATTAATTTGTCCAAATATGATCGTTAGAAATGATTTTGAATTAATAAACTCAAAATAGTTATTTATAAAAATCAGTTAGTTATCATCAGTCTATTGTCTTCGGTTTGATAACATCATTCTATTATCTTCGTTGTGTCATATTAGGTGTGTCGAATTCAGTTTGACGAACTTTGCTATGTCAACTTTAGTTTGTTGAACTTTAGTGTGTCGACTTTGGTGTGTTAATCTTCAGTCTGTCGCACATCAGTGTGTCGTATTTCTGTTTGTCGAACTTCTCTTTTTCGACTTCGGTATGTTGATCTTCAGTGTGTTGTACTTCAGTTTGTCGAACTATAGTCTATCGATCATCAGTGTGTCATTCTTCAGTTTTTTGAACCTCGGTGGGTCGACTTTGGTGTCTCGAACATAGGTTTGTCGAACATCGGTGAGTCATACTTCGGTTTCGGTGTGTCGAATTCGGTTTGTAGAACTATCCATCCGTGTCATGGAATCTATAAGGATTGTGAAGTGTATGTCTAACTAGACTAAGTGTTATGCAGATGATTGTGTCTAAATTCATTTGTAAATATATTTATTCAAGAATATAAGCAATTGACATATTGAAGTATATATTTTTGTATGACATAATTGAATTGCTGAGAGATATTAAACTGACATGAAGGATAAGAATCCGTATATTGAAATTATTTGTGATTATAAAAACTATAATATCAGGGAGGGTCCAACAATTATTTATTCATTCTATATGGAAATGATGTCCACAAATCTAGAAAATGGAACTTTGAAATGAAATTGTTATCCAATTTTTTTTAGTTCCTATAAATTTTTTCCCTTTTCAACACCTTATAGATTTATGTTTTTTATTGATGTTCAATATCCCATGATCATTCATTTTCTTGTGATCAATGATCATTTTCACTATCGATCATTATATGGGAGAATAATTTTTCTCTAATTTCTAGATCATCAATTCCAACCAATTTCTATCATTTTTATTCCTAGTATGTGTTATTCCATATGAGCTTCATACTTATTTTCCATTATTATAAAAATGATGTTTTATTAATCCTTTAAGTAATGTGGGTTTCAAAAATGGTATTTTCGAATGTAAAATATTTGATTACCTAGATAAATTTAATATTATAATGTGAAAATTATTAAATGAGGTTTGAATATCACACTCTTATTTTTTTATAAAAGTAAACTACGCTCGATTGCATAAAATACACACAACCTCGAGCTTACATGAACACAAAAATAATGTTATTTTAAATATGACCATTATAAAAATCCTATAAATTTAATATGAATGAATATATCTACTAAATTTTGATATATATATATATATCATTATATATATTATTATTTTGATATATTATGTGTAAATAATTATTTAATATTTATTAAAGAAAAATTATTCATAAAACTTTTTTTCATCAAAAATAATTTCTATTAATTATTATTGAAAATTATTATATTTTTCAAAGAAAAATTGAAAAAATATTTTATAAAATAACAAACATTATAAAAATCATGTTACAGAAAAAGAATTTTGGTAAAATTTCACAATGTTATAGAAACTATTGATTTTTCCATGAGTAGTGAAAAACAACGATTTTTTAAAATTATCATCTGTTTTAAATAAGTTGATTAAATTTTAAATTAAATTATTATTTGAATATTTTTACCTATGAAATTAGTATTATTTGTTAATATTTAGTTGAGTTAATTAATTTTAATTATCTTTACAATAGTTTTTATATGTATATTTTTGGGATTAAAAATTAGATTCTTCTAAATATAATTTTATAGAGAAAAATGTATATACATTTTAATTATTTAATGAATATCATAATTAGATGGGATTTAGAAAATTATATATGATATATAATTAATTATTAATAGGTATTCTAATAATTAATATTAATATAAATAGAGTAAATTTAAAATAATCATTCAATTGAAACATACACTTCTTCAAAACAGACTACTTCGTCATGTATGTGGGTTCGATATGAATTTTTTTTCTAATTATTTGAATATAATTTTATAAAAAGGATTAAATATTTATAATAATCAAAATTTATATTATCTATTATGCTAAACACAATTTCCAACCATTAATAAGATTAAATATGGTAAAAATTAATTTATGTGGTTAATGTGATAGTGGGTTTACCAAGTGGTTTAAATGAAATAATAATGGTTTAAATGACCTAAAAACATGTCTAAAATTTATTTTATTGTCATATTTTTACCTTATCATCATTGATTCTTGAAAATAATCTATTTGGAGGCCATTTTGGTTTAAAAAAAGCGAGGAAAACTTTTTATTTTCCAATAATACTAGTGATCCACTAACAACACTTTTAAATGTCAACCAACTCCCTTCTCCTATTAAATCGTCAAATAACAACCCAAATATCTTAATAAAATTCTTACACATTTCCTAGTTCCGTTATTTTGTTCATAAATCAATCTTATTAAGGATTATCATACTTACTTAAGGAGGTTGTCAGAAGAATTTGAACCATGATTAACTGTGCGTATAAATATTTTGACTTATTAAACCTCCTAAAATTATTCTAAAATTATTATTATATTAAAAAATATAATATCCTATATATTGAGATGTTATTATTTTAATTTAATAACCTAAATGCTTCTCCTCTTCCTTTAAATGGTATAATAAATCATCATCCATGAGTATGGAAGATAATCTCCTCACAAGCCCATACAATTATTATTTTATAATCATCTCTAACGTATTTATATAATGGTGGATTTATATATATATATATGATAAATGTCAAATATTTATATTTATATAGTTGTTATTTCATATATACCTTCATAATTATTATTATATGGGGGATATAATATTTTTTTTCATGTGTATAGAATACTACTTCCTCAACATGTGATGTGATACATTTTTCAAAAATTCTTTACAAGGAAGGTAATAAGGTTAAATTTAAAGATTATATTTTATATACATGAAATAATTTTTATAATCATTAAACATTTATCATACATAAAATACAATAATTTTTTTTAGTTTGAATACTTATAACGTCATTCATGAGTATGTGTAAACTACTACATCCATGAAGAAATGGGACCCCAATATAGCATACATGATGGGTGTGCCAAAATAACACTGTTTCAAGATAATATATCTTATATTATTGGTTAATCTAGATATAACTGGGTGATACCGATATATTTTTATGATTGATTCGATCAGATATTATCGAGTGATCCCAATATAGATTATATAATGGGTTTTTCCAAATAGTTCTCCAATGCATTTATTAATATTCATTATCATACAAGAAAATAAAATTGAATTTACCAAAGGGTTTATCCAGTGGTTTCAAATAAGATTTTGTTATTTCAAAAAATGGTTTAAAATCGGTTTTGAAGATAACATTCAATGATTCCATCACATTTGTAAATACTGATCTCACATGGCTTGTGATTATTTATTTTGTTGAATATGACCATTGTTAATTCTGTATTTATTGCCACATATTTATTGATCTAGGTTGTTGGGTATTAATTCTCTTGTGTTCAGCTCATGCACACTGATTAATCATTCAAACACTTATCCCCTTCTAATACTGGCTAATTACAATCAATTATTAATGGTTATGTTTAACCTTGATGGGAATTTTAGATCATGCTTCTTATGTTTCCACTTCTGTAGGTTATCAAGAATGATAATGAATGAATTAGGTCTATAAGTGTTTCATATGGTTGATGATGCTGACATCATATGAAATTAAAAAAATGGGTTATGGAAGAGACATTATTATTTAAAGACCTTAGTAAATTTTGTATGTCAGACATTATCATGATTCTCAGAAACAATAAACATAAATAGCCATTGAGAATAACTGTTATACAATATTTACTTTTTATGTTATAAGTTTTAGAAGGTATTATTTGGGCCACCTTAAACTATTTCAAATATGGAAATGTAATGTTTATGTTAATAACATCTGATTGAGTAGTGTTGGTCTAGGATTGTTATAATTAAATATTATTATCATTATGTGAATGTACAAATGAAATAAAAAAAACAGAGTGATATTTTGGATTTTTTGTATATTAAAATAATATTTATATACTTACCAATGTCAAATGGAGAAAAATATAATATAATTTAATAATTTATATATATGGCCAAATTTTTTCCATGAAATTAAATAAATTCAAATTTTTGTTATTATTTTATTCATTTCATGTTATTTTTTATGTTAATGGCCAAATTTACCCTTTACTAGTTCAATAACTTTTACCATTATAACTATTAAAAATGTCTTAAATTAGAAGGATATGTAGAATAAATTTGGTCCTATTGATTCCATATATGAGATCAATATTTCATGATTCATTTTCTCGAAGTAGTACTAGGTATTTTTAATCGATGTTCATAAAAATCAAAAAAAAATAGGTTTCTAGAAAAAAATTGTTTTTAATTGAATTTTTTTTCTTATATTAAAATAAAGATAATTGATAAATATATTATTCAAAATCCAATAAATCATGTGAATATTTATTAACAAATAGAAAACCCAAACTAAATTTTAAATTAATTAATTTAATGAAATGAAATTTAAGTATTTGAATAATCAATATATTTCACCATTCATTGAATAATTAATCATTCTATAAGAATCCCAAAATATTAACCTATGATAATTTTGAATAATTGATTTTAAATGTGAAATTATTTTAAGATATTTAATTTTATATAATATAATAATGTTTGTTTCCATATCATTATAGAATAAATTTATAGGTATTTTAGTATTGTTTCCACATACTTTGTGAGTTTAATCCATAAAATCACTTTCTTGGAAGAAAATATAACTAGACATTTCATGAATGAGAAAATGTTCGAATGGACTGACCAATATGAGGAGGCCTTCTCAGATATAATGATGAGGTTTAAATCATCAATTATTATGATTATTATGTAATATAGGATTGGTTATATTGTGAATTGTAATTCCTTTGGTGTTGGTTTTGTGGATTCCTTAATGTGTAATGGTAGTGTAATTCCCTATGGGTCTTAGCAGAACAGAAACATTGAGATAAACTACACTACTCATTAAATGTCGTTAATTGTTATGGATCATTATATAAAATCATGGAAACATTGTATCTTTATCAATAATTTTTTTCTATATAGATCATTGGTTTTTGTTATATGTTTTCAAACTATAAAAACTAAATTGGTGATAGAGACGGTGAGTTAAGTATTTATTATGGGTTTTTAGATGGCGAATACCCCATGTAATGGTAACTTTATTTATTAATTCAATTTATAGGAAGGTGCCAGAGTTAGGATGTTTGAGATTATAATAATAGTGTATATTTATGAGTATAAACATAAAATTATTATGTAGGATTATCTATATATAAATATACGGTATCATAGGCACATTTTATCATCAGATGCGCATCTGTTGATCATATAATGTATTGTAAGGATGCTGATTAAAAAAAATTAGTTAGATTACAATTGTTAATAAGAGAAATATGAGCAATATTTTTCCTCATATAGGTGGAATATCCTCTCTTTAGAGGGATATGGTTTCCTCTTCTATGTTTCTCCCTCCCCTCACCTGAATTCTTGGTCATCTTGGAATCGATATCCCCTTCCATGGAAATTCTTGGCGGCTTAGTTTTAACTATCGTCATGTCTCAGCAGGGGTGGCATTGGATCTATATGGGTGGAGGCCACTTGATGACAGATTAGGGCTTGGTGCCTACGGGTGATGGAACCAGTGCTGAGTGGCATAATTGGGGGATGTGTTTTTGATGGTTTTCTATTATATAGGTTTTCTTGATGAATTTTATCTACAATGCTTTTACATAGTTCTTATGGTGGGGTCATCATTTGTGTGCCCCTTCTGCCTCGTCGGTTTCACTTTATTTTTGATGTTTTTCCATTTTGGATTCCTTTGAGGGTTCTTATGTATTACTAACTTGTCTGGATACTAGTCCATAGTGGCGTTTCTAGCTCAGGTTTGCTCATATCCACTCACTGGAGACATCATTTCAAGGTGTTATTTCCTCTTCCAGTCTTGGTTTCCAAAGATCTGGCTTTTTGATCCCTTGATCATCTTCTTCTTCAGGCTCAAATGTATGTGGTTGGAGGATCTTGGTTACTGTGGGGTGGTTCCAGATTCATCTCTGGTTCCTCCGCATTGTTTTGGTGAATTATTTCTAATCTTATATTGTGCTAGTTTGGGTATTGGAATTGAAGGATACTAGTTTGATGTCTTGATGGTTCTGATATTATGAATATATTACTATTGAGGGAGTTTGTGTAGGAGATTCAGGGTGTCCAGGTAGGTGTGGGGTATTCCTACTCCTGGCTAGCTACATTATGGTCTTCGAGTATCTAGGTTGGTGATGCAGCTGGACATGACCACATGGAATATCCCCATAAAAATATTTAGATCTGGTGGTTCATCTTTGTAGAGATATTAATATATGGTTATTTGAGAGGGTATGGTGTCAGCCATCTGATTGAGAATATTCTTTCAAGAAGGAAACTTTCATAATGATCTACTATGTAATGCGGAAGTGTTCATCATGATCAAATGTTGTGGTGGGGATGGTCCATGTTTTTTGTCTAGTTTTTATAACTTTTACTTTTGGGTGTGGTATTTCCTATGTCTACGAAATATGGGATTCCCCCTTATTCCCTTAAAAGGAGGTTTATCTATAATAATAAAATTGAATATCTTCAGGCCGTTGGATTGAAGAAGAGAAATTTTTATTTCAGGATGACCTTGAAATGAGAATGATAAGTTTAATGTGTATAATTTTTTAGTAGTGTATAATTTAATGATATAGTAATTGATTGGTGATGTCCACACCTCAAATCGGTGGTTCATCATGGACCAAATAAGATGTATCATGAATTTTTTTGGTGGCCAGGTGT
Organism: Viscum album; assembly: GCA_963277665.1. Taxonomy (NCBI): domain Eukaryota; kingdom Viridiplantae; phylum Streptophyta; class Magnoliopsida; order Santalales; family Viscaceae; genus Viscum; species Viscum album. The sequence goes on along the minus strand of OY728147.1, from coordinate 1,022,962,811 downwards.
AACAGCTCAGCCTCAGATTCCCGATCTGGTGCATTATTTTCTTACATTAGCGTGATCATAAGAAATAAAATCATGAATGACTGATTAGTTTAGTAGCATAGGGAAAACTAGATATAGACATATGTTTTAAATTACATCGTGAAATGAAAATAACATAGTATATCCTTTGAAAATAGTTATATCCCATAGAATGTCCCTGTATGTTAGTCGTAATATACTTATTTTTCATACTATGTAAAAATGATACATTATAAATGGGTGATCTCAGACTGTATGTAAGGATAAAAAATTCAATTTATTTTGTCATAAATAGTTATAATGTTTTATGGAATGAAAAAAAATCAAATAGAAGCCATTTTAAGCCTAATATTCAGTATAATATGGAATCAGTAAATCATATAACTCTATTGAAATATTCACATAGATATTCTACTTGTAAAATAATTACATGTAATATCAATAACTAAAATCATAATGAGGGGATGCTTAATAACAGACATCATAACCTTACTATCAAAGACTCGTGCAAGGACAATACATGAACGGGTAAAAAACAAAAAATATTTTTTCTCAAGAGACCAAAAGATGCTTCAAGGGGCTATGATGGGACCCACCCATCATTTACTAATTCCTAAATATTGGTCATATTAAAAGGGATAAATAAAACATAAACATTCATTTTAAAATAATCATATGAAATGTTAATACTTTAACTATAAACAATGAATGGTTTCCAAATAGCACATCCACAGAAAAAAATATCAAAAAAACATTAATAAAATAAGGAATAATATATCATAATAAATCATCCTCATTTAATCATGAAATTATAAAATGATTTTGAAATAGTTGAAAGCAGTATAAAAATATCACTAAAACTCTTGATAGATTTATCCCTTTTTTTGCTTTGAAATAATTTAAAATCCATGAATTTATAAAATAAAATGTTTTTTTGAAAAATACATTGTAATATTTTATGTGAATCATCGATAATTTATGTCTTATTAATGAAAGAAAAATCCTATCACACAACATAAGTTAAAAAAATATTCCTTCTATAATTTGTTTGAAAGCTCATAAAGTCACATGTTTGGAAAATTATAGAAATTGTACTTTCAAAACATTTTATAAAAAGGAAAAAATGATTATAAATGAAATTAAAAATTATTCTTGGGTTTTCAATATTATTTTGAATTTTTATTATGAAACATAGAAACAAATAATAATGAACTCCTATTGAATTATTAAATAAATGAAATCTCACATAATAAAGAGACTGTGAAATTAATCCATAACATGTAATTTTCTTTAGTCAATGTTTTTTAAACCACATTTATAATCGTTAAATAATTTAATGAAATTATAAGTACACAATATCAATATTTATTATATCATATATGATCCTCTTATATCAATTTGTTAATAATATTTATGTAGTACGATTGTTTCATATGGTAATTACTTCATTTTCCTACGCATTTTTTTATGTATGTCATGTTTTTTATGAATATGATATATTTTATTCATATATATAATGATATAAATTAAATTAATAATTTATTTACACACATTATAAATTTTATAATCATTATTGAATTTTTAATATGGAAAATTAATGTCACCACAGCAGGGAGATTGTAGGCCATAAGTACACACAAGTTATGGTATTATTCCCATGATGGATAAATAGTTTGTAATTGGATGGTATATTAATTATATGGTTTCTTTATAATTTAATTTTAATTATTTATATCAATTATAATCATCACTATACCCATCCAAATAATGTATTGTTGAATAAAAATTTACACCACGACGTGGAGATTGTAAGCTGTGTGTATACATGCATGGTGATATTGTTATCATATGATTGATAAAAGGTGGAATACTGTTGTAGTAAAACAATAACATACCAACATACCTATAATACTATATTTATTACATTTATATAGAAACAACATATCAATATAAATTAGAAACATAGAATAAATTGAATTGAATTGGTAAATCAATTAACTCCTTTTCTAGTATCTCCATTTGATTTTCACAACAGGACTCCATATATTATATTTTGTCCCAAAATATGTCCTAGAAGATAAAATTAACGAATTTTTTAGGAGAATTGGTTATGTTTTTTCAGATGAAAAGGGAATTTGATGTGTGAATAAATTAGAAGGATGAGTGATCTTTTATAAGGGAGGGGATGGTTTGTTTTGGATAGTCCAAAATTATTAGTTTAATATAAATTGATTCCCAATTTTAAATAGTGAAAAGTGATATATTTAGAAAATAATTAAATGATGGGTATATATCATCTCATCCAATGATTTATAGACATATTTGGGTCATAAAATTAACCATAGTGTTTTGATTTAACCCAATCATAAAATGTTTAACTCTTACAATGTTTTCTTGTCTTTTTATTATACATTGATAATATTATTTGTATAAATTTCCAAAAATAACCCCAATTGGATCATTTATGTCATATTCAAGACTATTAATAATATTCTTATTTACCTTAGATATTTATTTCTTTTATATCATTTAATGAAATAGTATTTATTTTAGAATCCCATTTATTTCAATTTTCACACTACTTAATAAAAGATTTTTTCTAAAGTCATAAAAAAGTGACTACATTAAAAAAACAACATTAACTAATGTCTTACCTTTCAATTTAATCCAAAAATTTCTCGGATGAAAAAAAATATTTCATATCATATTTATTTTAATACTATTAATATAATTTAATTGATTATGCATTTAATAAATCAGTTACCACATCATAATTATGACAATATTTAATTTAATTCAAAATATCCTAAAAATATAAATAAATTTTACATTAAGAAGGTAAAATTTTATCTAACTAAAGACTTTTTAATGTCAACCATATCACTTAAATAACCTCATTTTAAAAATTATATAGAAAATAAACATTTAATATGAAAATTTCACTATTCTTTAAATAAAATATAATTAATGTCTTAATATAAAAATATGGCTTAAAAGGTTCATATTTTCAACCTAATATTGATTTTTATTGATGAAAATGTATCCAATGAAATTAGAACATGTTTTTTTGTAATTTTATTATAATATTATACTATTTTTAACTTTAATTACCTGATATACCCTTAACTATCGTAAATAACTTTCTACTAATGTAACGATTATAAAAAAAATTGAGTTGACAATATAAGATTAAAAATTTCATAATAATTAAAACAATTTGTATTTGTTTTTATAAATTCAATTAATAGATGTGGAAAAGTTTCTTTTTTTGGTAACCTCATAGATGTGTTTAGAAGGCTGGTAAAGGAGACCATAAAAGGTTAAATAAATTATAATATCTAATTCTATAATATAAATGATTCCAATGATGTAAATTGAAATTATATATTTATTATGTATCTATTTTTACATTATAATAAATTTAGTGTAAAATAATTATTTAAATGAAAAAGTTCGTTTTTTAACCATAATGCATTTTTTCACTATTCATCAAAAATTGCATTTTTTTAAAAAAAAATACCAAAATATAACAACAAGAAAATTTTGATATTCCGAATTAAAAAATTGGGTATTTTAAAAAAAATGAAATTTATAAATTTCATAATGTGATTAATAATTTTTCCAACCACTTTTTAAATGGATTGTTTGATAGGTAATGGTGCGCTCGAACCTGGTGTTATGTGTAGTAAAAGCTATTGAATTATTTAAATTTAAAAATACCAAGGAAGATTGGGGTATTACATTATTTCCTATACCAACTAATTTCCTCCTAAAAATTTATATAATATCACTTCCTAAAAATATTTTTTTTGGTTCTTCAACATATGTTCTTCAAGTTCCCACATCATGTTATCCAGTTTTTGGTTTCTCCAATGATATTTTACCAGAAGATTCATCTGATATCCAAAAACTTGTTCTCAAGTGTCAAGAATATAGAAAGGAAATTAAATGTAAGATATAACATGTTCCATTTCAATTTCATCATAGGTGAGTGCATTCATTGGTTTTAGCATTTATTACTATAAGAATAATTCGTTGAACATATTATGAACTTTGGAGTAACATGGACTCATTTCAAACTGGTAATATGTAGCTCAAAATTTGTTCCATAATTTTAAATTGTCTGACGTTCCTTGAGCTATGATTAAATCTCATTTTCTAACTTATAACACCCTACCATGGAAATGGATTGAAGAAAAAATGATCTCAGACTTGAAATTCCTAATACTTTCTTCGGTTATCGACATAACATTTTTTCCTACTTCGAGTAGTTTTGATATGGGTTAGATTAATATTTACCTTTTTTGTTGTTTCCTTTACATGTTCTGGGGATACAATTTTCTTTCACCTAAACCATCAGTACAAGTCATTGTACGACATGTCTTTACAAATAACGCTATATATGGTTTAAATAAAATAATTTAATGGAATATATTATTATAGGAAAATAATACTAGAGTTAAATAGTGCTACCATATACCATGATAGTCAAGTGAGAACGATATCAAATTTTCTCATAATGATTGAATTGTCCTTTTTGATTTCCCATCAATTTTAGGGTGGTTGGAAGTGCTCAAGTGAAACTTTGTATCTAATCCCTTTGGAAGAAATTTCCAGAATATCGATGTAAAACAGGGATCACAACATAAATAATAAATATGGGTACACCATAAAGTCATAAAAAATCATTAACAAATAGTATTACTATACCATATAGAGGTAAGTATCTTCTTATATAAAGAAAATGTGATGATTTGGTAAGACGATCAATAGTAACCCATATAACATCATTTATACAAGAAATATTTGGTTTCCCAAAGAAAATGTCCATCGTAATATCATTTCATTCCCACAATGATATATGAAGTGGTTGCATGACTACTCTAGGATGTGGCCATCCAGCCTCCACCTGATGACAGCTTAATCACCATGACACATAAGTAGAAATATTCATCATCATGTTGTCCTACCAAAAATGATATTTCAAATCTCTATAAATCATTATTCTAAAATATTGTAACTTTAAATTAGAGCTATATGCATCAACCGATAATTATATTTTTAGTTTAGGTGTATAGGGAACAAAAATCCTCTTCAAAAATTTCAAAATTACATCTTTATATACTATATCAATCAATCTACCTTCATTAAAACTTCAATTTTATATTGAAAATCATTATCATCAGGCTGATTAATTTTTATACTATCATATAAATACATTTTGGAAACCCTTTAAAAATTTATTGATGTTTCACCTTCCATGATAATTCCCATATCCATCTTTACTACATCCCTGAATATAAGATCCTTTCCAACTATCAGTTTTTTTTATAACTCTGTGGTCCTTTCTGCTCAATGCATCGGTAAACATATTTTCCTTTCCTGTGGGGTAGTGTATTTTGAAATCACAATCCTTAAAAATTTTACACCTTCCATATTGTCCCATGTTCAAATTTTTTTGTGAGAAAATTTATTTCAAACATTTGTTATCGGTATATGTCTCACATCATTAATAATATAAATAATATATGAATATATTGATAGAAAATATTACAACAAAAAACTCAAAATCATGATTTGTTTAGTTCAGTTCATGATTTTTTAATTTCCTAGATTCATTAGTAAAAACTCTCTCATTCTACCTAAGGAAAAAGCCTTGTATTTTCCATGATAAATCACTATAAATCTCAAACCCCTAATATTCAAGTGGTAAACTCAATATAGTATAATGGAATAATATTATCTTCAATTATTCCAAACAGTCATTACACACATTTGTCCAAACTAATTTCACACCTTTAAATATGAGCTTAGTCGACGTGTTATTGAATTTTGAAAAATTATGGATGAAACCAAGATACTAACCTACTAAATCAATAAAACTACATACCTAGATGATTCTCATTGTTGTAGTCCATTATAGGATTTCATTTCAATTTGTAGGAATAGTAGATATTCCAACATTAGAGATAATATGTCCATGAAAATAAATTTCATGAAGCCAGAATTCACACTTTCTAAATTTACCATATAATTATTACCCTATATGAGTATCAAGAATGATTTTCATGTCTTTCTATTAGAATTTAAATACTTTTGAATATATCATAATTTCATAAATGAATACCACAAAAAATCATCAAGATATTCCTTTAACACATTGTTCGTGAGATCAATAAAAATTAATGGTGAATTTTTCAATCCAAATGGAATTATATAAAATTCATAATAACCATACCTCGTTTGAAAAGCTATATATAGAATGTATTCCTTCTTCACTCATAATTTATGATATCCATAACCAGGGTAAATCTTAATAAAATCAATGTGCTCCTTGAATTTGATCAAATAAATCATCAATGTGAGGCAGATGATAGTTGTTCTTTATTGTAATAACATTTATTTTAATATAATCAATAAATATCCACATATATCCATATTTCTTCATGACAGATAGAATAGGGGCTCCCCTTAAAGAAATACTAGGGATAATAAATCCTTTTTTACCCAACTATTCATGTTATTTCATTAAGTCCACTAATTACACTGTAGGAATTCTAAAATAAGTATTTGATATTGTTATTCTATCATAAATTAATTCAATATAAAACTCAACTTCACACTCTAGGGGGTATCTGGGTATATCATCAGGAAATGAATCAATTTATTCCTTTACAATAGGTACATATTAGATATTAATAATATATAATTTATCGATAGATGTAATTTTCTCTTCCCCCAAATGAATATATTTTAGTAATGGTATATGGGTTGATTTGGATAACAATTACATGTTGAAATTTCTACTTTAAAGTTTACATATTATTCTTATTCCTCACAGATCAAAATTTCATTTTTGTTGTAATAAATTTTTTTCTCATATTATAAATATCAATACATAATGGTGATTATTGAATCCAATCATAGGGTTGATGAAAAGTATAGTAACTAATGGTATATTATCTCTCATAAATGGAATTAACAGATATATATTGTGGCAATGAGACTTCCCTTATGAGTTTTGACTGATAACACCTTTGTTAAATCCAAAGGGAAATGTCTAATTTTTTTTAAAATATCATGAAGATATAATAAAATATAAAGATCCCAAATACAATAAAGCATGGTATCGTTTTTAGGAGACAATTAATCTACCTGCCACCAAATCAATAAGAATTCCAACCTTAGCAGTTGACCTTGCAGAAGCATGGCTTTTCTCCCTCGACCTTTTTTGGGGAACATTTCCATGACACATAGGGAAAAAAATTAATAATTCCCCATTTAATTACTATTTAACACTAAAAATTGATAGATTATTTCATCCCCATACAATCATGACCATGGTATAATTTTTTTATACAATGTAACTGACACCCATTCCATTTAGGAAAGTACCTCGGTGTTTCTTCCCACAATTACAATGGTGTGTAATGTCAATTTTTTACTTATTCCCCTCAGTTTATTTTTCAGAGGAATTATTTTCCTACTTCTTCACTTTCTTTATTTTAATATCATAAGATTTAGAGAATTACATTTATGTCTTGATATCACTTGAGACTATATCATCATAAGTTGATAAATATTGTTGGCCCAATGTACACCAGAGGAATAGTTTCTACCCATTAAATAATAAACCAATATTACTTCTTGGATTACATATGTAGTCTACAACATGCATTTTATCCATGTTAAGTTAGCCTCAAACATGGAAATATTCTAATCATCCTTTTTTCATAGAAAATAAATTTTATATCCATATCATCTCACTATTCATGGGGATATTTTTTTTCTAAGAAATTTTTCCTAAAATTCATCCATTTTATATTTTATACTTATTAATTCTCTAATGTTTATCTAATTAATGACATCATTTGATATACATCTCCTATGAAATGATAAACTTCTATTTAAACCTCTTCTATTTCATTACTCCCCAATGAAATAAATATTTTACCCAGGGAACATATGTATTGCTCAGATTGAAATGGATTTCTAGTCCCACTCAATGTTGGAGGTTGTTTTCTCAGTAAGTAGTCTCACATTTTTCCTTTATGTAGTGGATCATGGTTCCGTATATGTGGATAGTTATTATCCATAACCTCGGTTAGCTGTCCCATTATGGTTATAAGTTGTTCAACGCCAATTGTTTCACCAACTCCACTATGATTATCATTCATTAGAAAAAATTACCTACATAAATTACATGTATTGATATGATTTCCATTCCTTTCACTAAGTTACATTTCTAAACAATCTAATAAAATAGATTAGGTTATAAAAAATAATCCTTATTTGCAAACTAGAAAAATACATAACATAATTTGATAAATTTATGCATATCGAATCCATAATAAAAAAGGGTTTTCTTGGTGACATATTCACTCAAAACACAATGATATTGGATTGTAAAAATAAATTACATTTCATTATGCATATCCCTTGGGAGTGTTAAATCAAGTTCACAGAAAAGCTTGTTCTTGGGTACTAGGTAATCTTGATTCTTCCCCAAACACCATTTTAGAGTTCATACTCAAAGGTACATCTATTCTATAACCACATCCGATTGTAGTTTTTGGAAAGGGAGGTATTTATTGGAAGACCCACATAATCCCTACATCACTAAAATTTTAATATGTTCTTTTATATTTATCCTCCATGTCTATCATAGGGTAATTTTCCCAAAGAAATGTCTTTATAAATCTAGCATCAATGTGAATACTAAAATTTCATTGATACCAACTATAATTCTCTGACCCCCGATACCTATAGCTAATGAATTATTTTATTTCATTATCATGTCCACAAGAAAAAAATCAGAATGGATGGATTAGTTTAGTTATTTTGAAAAAACAAGATAGAAACACATGTCTTGAGTTACATTATTATAGTAATAAAAACATTATATCTTATTTTAAAATAGTAATATCCCATAAAATATCATAGTAGTTCAGTTAAAAGAATAATACTTTTCATCCTGGGTAAAATGAAACATGAGAAAGGGGTGAGCATAGATTCTCATTAAGGATATGAAATTTAGAGTAAGCTATCCTAAATAAGTATAATGTTTTAAGGAAAGGTATAAAATGAAAAAAAAGCATTTTGACCACAATATTCAACAAAATACGAAAATAATGATTTTTGGGTCGTTACATAAATAGGTAAAAATCCAATCTAGATTCTCTCATGATAGCTACTGATTCATTGAAGGGATATAGAGGGACCCTCCAGTCACTCCATAAGTCCAATTCATTACTCATATGAAAAGTGTAAAACAAAACATAAACATTCGTATTGAAACAAGCATATGACATGTGAAAGTTTTAACCATAAATGATGAATTTTTTTAATATATCACATCCATTGTAAAACATATAATAAAACACTAAATAAAATATGGAGGATTGTTTCATTATAAATAAACCTCAATTATCCAAAAATCCCATAAATGATTTTGAAATTGATGAAAATAATCTTAAAAAACTAATTAAAATTCTGAAGATAAATATCTTTTTTTTAATTTGAAATCATTTCAAATCCATGAAATTATAATATAATATATTTTTTTTTTCAAAATAATATTGTATTTGTGGACGAGATTCCTCAAAATGATAAGTCATATTAATTGTTTTACAATAATAATGCACCGTATAAGTTACAAAGCAACCCTTCCTTGATTTTTTGAATAGGACATAAAGTACCTCATTTGGAAAATGATAGAAGTATTTCTTTAAAAATAATATATAAAAGTTCAAACAATGGTATAAATGAATATAAAAAAAATTAAATGAATGGTAATACTAATTTGAAATACATTTTGAAAAACATATACTTTGATGATAAATATGTCCCGGTAATGTATTATTTAAAAGCAATCTCAGATTATAAAGAGAATGTGAAAAGAATCCTTTCACTGTACTTTCCTTTAGACGAGGGTTTTTTATCCACCTGTATTATTCCTAAATCATGTTATTAGATTTATCTTGGATCATATAAATATTTATGATATCTATATGATCCTCTTATATCACTTTGTAAATAATAATTTTGTTTTAAAACTGTTTCAGGTGTTAACTACTTAGTTTTCCTAAGTATGTTTGTTATGAAAGTCATGATTATTATTAATAGTATATATTTTATTAACATCTAGAATTTTATAAATTCATAAATAATATATTTAATTAGATTTTAAATTCTATAATCATTCTTAAATGGTTATCATTGTGAATGAATATAAACGCGTTGTTGAGACGGTAGGTTGTGCATACGCCTGAGCAATGGTATCATATCCATGATGGTTAAATGGAGTAGAATATAATTGTATTTTTATTATAAGTAATCAATATTATATAATTATTTATATCAATTATACTCATAATTATACCCATCAAAAAAATGTATTGTTGAATAATAAATTACACCATAGTGTGGAATGATAAATCGTAGGTATGCACACATGGTGATATAGTTACTCGTAGGATGGGTAAAAAGAGTAATGTGGTTGTCTCAGAATAATTATATATCATATTTTTTAATGTTATTGAATTTATTAATATATTATTTAAACAATATAGTATGAGTAAGTAGAGGAGAAATTGAAATTGACTTGAATTGGTAAAATAATTACTTCTTCATCATATAACTCTTTTTCATTTTCACAAAAGGAATAATTAGTTACGATTTCTAGAAAAATATGGTATAAAGGATAAGGTGAGGGATTTTAGGAGGAGTAGGGGGTAGAGGTTCCCTCATCGAAGGGGAACTATATGTGTGAATAAAAGAGAGGATATGAACTCTTTAATAAGAGAGGGGAGTGGTACTTTGGGAAACTAAAAAAATTTAATTTATTAAAATATATATTAAATTTCAATTAACTAATTTCTTTTATAAGATCATATGATTATGGTTTGAAATATTCTCATCCAGTTATATTTAGAGATTTTTAGGTCACAAAATTAACCCTATATTTTGGATTTAACACTTAGTTAAACATTTTAACTCTTATCTTGTCTAGTTGTGTTTTTTTTACTATAGGGTTAATATATTACTGTAAAATACCCAAGAAACCACAATTGTATCATTTAAGACGTATTTAACACCATTACTGCATGTTATCCTAACCATATATTTTTATATCATTTATATCATTTAATAAAATAGTATTTGTTTTAAAATCCCATTTATGTCAATTTTGACACAATTTAATACATGATTTTTAAAGTCATAAAAACGTGATTCCTTTTGAAAAAATACATTAAATAATCGATAAAAAGTAAATTCCATCCATAAAATTCGTTTAAGGAATCATATATTTCAAATAATATTTATTTTAGTATTATTAATATCATTTAATTTATTCTATCATAAATAAATAAATTATTTCATCATCACTGCCACCATTTAATTTAATTATTTATTTACCAAACATTGAAAAAACTATAAAATATGTAGATAATAATTTTTTCATTCTATAGACTATTTATAATAAACCATATAATTTATATATCCTCATATTAAAAATAATATTTTTATTAAAATTCAAATACAAAATTTTTAACACATCTTTAAATAAAATATATTACTTGTCCTAATCTAATAGAAGTTTCATACAAGATCATATTTTGGACCAAAGGTTTATTTATTGAAAAAACGTATCCAATGAAATTAATTCATGAGTTAGTGTAATTTTATAATAATATTATAATATTTTTTACCTTTAATTACATGATTTACCCTTATCTATGGTAAATAAGTCAAAATTTCATAAAGATATTATTCAAAAAATTATTATATTGATCCCATTAAAGAAAAAAATTTATACTAATTGCAACTATTTAGGTCTAATTTTCAAATTTCAATTCCCATAAGCAGTAATATTACATTCAATTATAATCCTGAATATGTGTTTTGAATACAGGTAAAAAAGACGTCCAAAAGTTCAAAAAATTTATATATATAATTATATTATCAAAATGATTATAATGAACTACATCATAATACTATATTTAATATTAATATATTGTGACATTAAATCAATTTAATGAAAATAATTATTTAAATGAAAAAGTTGTTTTTTATTAACAATGTAGTATTTTTCAGTACTAAAAAAACTGAATCATTTCTTAAAAATAAGAATGATTAAAAATATTATATTATTGATATTAAGAATTTAAAAATGAAGTCTATTTTGAAAAAAAAAATTATAATGATCAGACATTATTTAATACTTTTCATAAACACTATTTAAAGGGCTAGTTTGATATGTAATTGCGCGCTCGAACTCGGTGTTCCGTATATTGCACGAAATTGAATTTTTAAAAAGAATAGGGACATGTAAGATTGGTGTGTTAGTCCAGAAATGATAAAGGATATTAAATGTTCTATATCAAATTGCCTCACACTTCATAGATTTAATGAATATCCTCAATGACTCAATGATTTTCTTCAGCCTATTCATGTTCCTATTTTAAAATTGAATTTTGTGGGTATGAAAACTGTCAATGGGTTTCCCAGGACCTCGAGAGGCAGAGATACAATTTTTATTATCATTGATTGGATTAGAAATGTTTCATATTTATATATTATCTAATAGACATATTTAGTGGATGATCTGGTAGAATATACATTCAAGATATGTTTCATCTATATGGAGTGCCAATAAGTTTCATTTTAGAATGATACACAAGAATTACATTATGTTTTGGGATGTCAATCTAAGGAAATTGGTCCCAACGGATGCTTAGTACAACATATTAAGCGTATATGGACAAGTATTCTATGTCAAAAATCCATAATTCATAGGATATTCCCTCATATTGCATTCATGAAATTGATAAAACATGTTAGGACTAAATAATATTTGCGATTGATTTTATATAATAATAACTTTCATTGAAAAATTTACATATATTCTTTTATAGTTCATTATGGCTGACTAAATAATTTTATACAATTTTGATTGGATTTCAATGATTGAGAAGCATTTAGGCTGAGTCTACTATAGGAAATCTCTATGAAGGGGTAATTTGTAATGAAGTTGTTGTCTTCCACTCATAGAGCAGAACAGAATAATACAGACTGATTATGGAGGCCTTTGTTGTTCATTGTTGGTAATCATGTTTTCGTATGGCTATCGCCTCGATTTAAGAATCAGTGGTTATAGAGACAAGGGAATTTATCACCACAGTTTATTAGATCATTTTAGATAGATAAACTAATCCTGATGATAAATTATGGATTACATATTCCCCTAAGACATAAATGTCTCTATGATGTGGTCTGTGTGGATCAACATAGAATTTACATTCCCTATTTATCCCATGTCATTGGTAATTAGGATATTTTATCAGAGGATGAATATTTTCCCATGAATGATATAATATATACTTTTATATGAATAAAAAGGTATTTTGATGGGTGAATATCCCTCCCATTTGAGTTGTATGAAAATAAAATTGTATTCATGAAAATAGATAGGTTATGAAATCATATGTGCAGGAACAATGGCTTGAGTTATTTGAGAAGGACCATTAGAAAAAATACTCGAGGATAAGAACTCCGTAGAAGGGGATATGAAAACTTCTTTAGATATATCTTGTTCATTATTCCCAATTTTTAAAACATCATCAATTTTTTTGCAGTTATTCTATGATGGGTGAGGTATCATATAGCTTATTATAGGTTTTATGTAGTTTTAGAAGCCTTTAATTGGGGGAACAGGTTGATTATGATTAAACGAACTATGTTGATTTCTATAGTTAACTATGCATCATATTGTAAGGGAACAATGGTTGATGCATTTTTCGTTCACAATTAAGGAAAACCATTTGAAATTCTCCAGGAATCCATGTATCATTGAATAGATGTAATAGAACGATCAGTTCATATTTTACCATGTCCTTATTCCAAACCAAGTCTGTTCCCTAAATATATAGTAATCCTCACACAGTTGGTGAAAAATTTGGTAACCCATGTGAACAAACCATTAATTGAAAATTAAATTGATACATAAATATTAATTTTGACCAAAAACACCCGAAATCACTTCATTATTCTTTCTAAAACAGTTTCTCTAAATATTAGTTCATATATTGTCATTTCATGGAAAATTAATTCCCTCCAAAGGAAAATTTAATTCGATCAATATATGTTGGCCCTTGTGATTTCTTGTGTTGTAATATTTTTTCATATTTTATTTTTCTTGATTTTAGTTTTTCTCTCTTCTTGTGGGGAAATTCCATAAATCCATATTATCATATTTATACTTAGGAATCTTATATTGATAAAATTTGATTCATTATTGATTATAAATCAATTGAATGTGGAAATCAAATTTTGTCATCACTGATCCTAGTTTCTTCTAGTTATGTTCATCATTTGGAATATTTTTATAGGAGACTAAATCAATCAAATCAATTTACATGTTATTCTTCATAGATTATTTATATTGAACAATCATGCGGTGATATAGGTTGATTATATAGATCATAGGTTTGATACATCATTTCTGGGGATAGACCTTGATGTTATCTTTAAATACACATAAGATTGGATATTCCATAAAATGTTTTGGTAATTTTAAAAACCTTGTGACACGAAATAGTTGTTTTCCCATGTTTATATCATGAGACATTTCTTGATTTTATTATTTTGTGCATGTTTGTTTTTGACCAATGCGACAAATCTGGATTTTACATTCATTTTCTTGTGAATAGATAAATACATTTCTCATTATGTCTTCTATATGAATATGTGATTGTGAATTTTATAATTATATTATCATATAATATAAGGTTAATAGATGACTATTTGTGGAATAGTTAAACTCTCAGAGGGGGAACATGTTCAATTTAAAACATGATGTTTAATATAGGATCTTTAATGTTCGATGTAATGAAAATATGGACTCATGGAATAACATAACATTGTCTTAATAATATGTTGCACATGTGGTGTCACCAATGATAATTGAAGGGTATTTATAACCTTAGAGAATGAACCAAGTAATGATAGACCAGTGAACTATTCTACATCATATGTTGGCATTGGGGAGATTTGTATGTCAGAGAAACTATACATAACATCTTTTTAAGAATAAAGTGGATTAATGTGGGTCTGGTGTTTGTGTATTCCATGATTGTTCTTGATGAAATGCCATGTGAATTTTTAATGTGTGCATTTACTTAGTTTAATTTCATACCCTTTGAAATAAATTTTTTAATTATATTTTTTATTTTTTGGTGGTTTCATAATTGGTTCAAATAGACACACTGAATTAGAATCATAATGTTTACAGAAGTATTCTTGCTAGGGATTTAGTAATGATAATGGGTCCTATATTCGTAGGATATGCTGGAGGATAAGTTATATGAGTGTAGTTATAGTAATTTTTTTTTCTAATTATAGGGTCTTTTTTTTCTCCATCATTGGTTTTCGATGGAACATGAATTATAATTGGATGGATATGGGTTGTCTTGTGTGGCATACTGATATACAATGGATTTATTTAATTTTCATAAAACATATAATTTTTTTTATTATATCCTACTTTTGTATATGTGTCATTTTGTTATCTAGACCAAGGGATTAGACCCCTATAATTCTTATTTAGGCCCTCACCACTAGTCAACAAGCACATACAAACTTGCATGCATGAGGGAGGTCTTGTGAAAATCCATCCATGAAAATATGAATAAACTTGTGAAATGACAGGAACATTCCCAAGGGGTCCATAATTCCCAAGAAAACCCTTGATCAGTCTCAAATCACCTCTCATGAATATCGTTCCATTATCATTACATTATAAGGGAATTTATTCCCATATCAACCCATGATGGGTTTTCCATATTTACCATTATGAAGGGATTAGAATTACATCACGGGAAAACCTCCTAAAGTAATATCCCAAAGATTAACCATAGAAAATAAATACATCACGATCCAGATGAGTAAAATTCCTCCAAAATATAATATGAGAATACATCATATATATTAATATTTTAAATTTAAAAAATCACAACTCTCATATGATAGAAATCACACGAATAAACATCTATATTATATGAATCCAATGTTCATATGTTGATACAGGAAAACTTCCTCTTTCTAGGAGGCCAATATATTGAAATGATTATAAACCAACAATCCCAATCTAGGGTTCATCACTCAAGGTGATAACATACATTTAAAAAAATTTAAAATCCAGGAATAAAATTTTACTACCCCTTATATCCATGACATCATACAAAAAAAGTGTTCTTGATGCACTATTTAAATTTACACAAAAAAATAAAACACATTAAAAAACCTCTTATATACTATTTCCCTAAATAATAAATCATAATAATGATCTAAAAACATTTTTTTATCCCCTAGGATGGCCTACTCAGTAGTTTCTAAGCCAAAGTTCGTTATGTTTCATCACCAAAACCTACATATAAATTATATGATGTCAATTAGAGTTTTTCCTTAATCCATATAGTAGTGATAATATTTAAGAGAATAAAATTACAATTAATAGTGGAAATTACAAAAAAAATACCATATTCATTAAAATATTTAAAATCACAAAACACAACCTATAATATTTGTGATACTTTTATACAATGTATCCCAACACAGATAACACATTAGTATAAAATATTGTACAAAATAAACCCATATAATGAATGTTATACCTACATACCTCACTAGAAATCATCCAAATATTTTATACAACTTGAACTACTCAGGCCCAAACCACTGAATATTTGACACTTTTTATTGTAAATATAGGAAAAATGTCTACAAGTGGACCGGGATGCTCATGGAGAGTCTGAGAATATAACTATGTAGGGTCTCTCCAAGTACTTATTATATACATCATCATGTGTATGTGTGTGTTTGATGAATAGAGACCAAGAAATAAATATTCTTGATGAGTCATCATGCACTAACAAGGCCGCCATGACAATCAATGACAAGGACATTCCCATTTGGAAACTACATGAAAAATAAAAAACCATTGTTCCTAAATATACCAGCTTCAACTGTATAATGTAATCCAATCATATTATTACCTCACACCACCATGAATAATTCATATCTCTTAAAAGAACTCTCTAGATAGAAGGTGTCCAAACCTAGACCAACAACTCGAATGAGTATGATACAATCATTTTTCTATATCATTTCCCACTTCCTGATCAAACTATGATGAGTATTGGTCTTTTAAAATCTTACAACGTACCCCAAACACTATGATGGTTTTCAACCAAGTATTTATAAGTCAAGGTATATATAGTACAGTACCCAAGACATCAGATTAAATGTAATCATTGTAATCCTCTTGATGTAGAGTCTAATTTATACAAACTGAACCTTCCCTGCACACTCAAAGGATGTAAAAACTAGAGCATCAAACCAACCCCGCATACTTTGGGGATACCACATCAAACCAAAAGCACATCCTAATGATATTATAAGGTAAAATAAAGTTCATAACAAATGGTAATGTCCTTCCACACATCAAACAACTCATTTTATAATCCCAGAAAACTTGTCTGACGAGACCATGACCCTAATCATGAATATATTGATACTAGTCAGTTAGAAAATTCAATAGGTCCCCATGGCTGTTTGTGTTATGTAAATGTTAGTAAAATATTGCTTCCAACTTCTGACGTTAAAATCACTAGCTTATGACTCATCCCAACATATACCTAATGGTTTGGTCCAACCTCACCAAAACACTCTGCACTCATTTATCGTTCTATATAAGGACTATCCCAAGACTCCATGGATAACCTAACTCTATCCTAAATAAGAGGGATACATATCATCACTCAAAACTCTTTACAATCACAAATCAATTTCCCTAATGATTCATATAACCAACACCTTATTCCCCTCACATATATCCCAAGGGATATCTCTTAGACCAGCACCGAGAGGAAACACATCTCTATCACTTATGTGAAGTATATGTGGATTATAATACTCCAATAACACATCAAAACTCAAATATATCATTATGATGGTGTTCATTGTCACTATTAAGATGTACTTTCATATTTATCTATGTAACATATCACTAATCCTCTAATACATTCCCAAATGGACTTGGAACCCAATATATGAAACCTCACTTATAACCTCATAACCTAAGACAAACTTATCATCCAATTTCAATTTCTATAGGTTTTTTTATCCCTTGGTAAGAATGTTTTAAATTTATCAGAAATTAAACATAGTTTTAATGAAAACATGGTCTTATCCCAAGAGGCTCAAAGTTACCCTATGTAATGACCCGCCAATTCTCATTGGCTTGAGAGTGGAACGAGTCATTACTTGCCCTTAAGCGACATCCCCAAGACACCATTGGCTGGAAATAAATTCCAAAGGGTTTCAAATACAAGTGGGGGACTATTTAACATTTATGAAATCAACCCATACATTAACCATTCACTATATGATTCATGAAAAATGAAAGTCCAAACAACAACTTCATTTATTTAAAACCACGTCAGAGTACACAATAGCGGAAGACTAAACTAAAAATAAAAGTACACAATAGAACGATAACAACACAAGACTCCCAAAAGACACCAAAACTCAGTGTTCCACAAGATCTATCTCTACATCATCTCCCAAACATCACCACAAGCCACGAGTAATGAGATGCTTTAACTTTACCTGTTTCTTGGAATACAACATCTGCAAAAGAACCAAAGTTCCAAAGCAGGGGTGAGTATAAAATTAAGTAGGTTTTCCCCAATGACTTCCCTACTCACGCCACTAGGATAGAACCGTTAGCTACATTTATATAAAAATAGTTTATATAAAAACATTTTCACCAATATAGTTTATAACTAAATATAATTTAGTTTTCCAAAACCATCCATGCTCGAAAGTATCAATGTGCAATTTAAACCGGCTTTTCCTACATGTTATTTTTCCAGAAAAATGACCAAACATGTTTCCAAACCATTTCACAATCTTCCCATTTTGGCATTCCCAACCATTTCACAGACCTGTGAAATCAACCATGCATGCATTGTTATGACAGTACCATACTCATGAGCAGTCTCTCGTCGATCTAACAATTTATCACAAGATAATTACTCCCATGTGCCATTACACCTCTGGCACTGAGCACAAGGTCCTATTTCAACCAAGCCTCATACAATTAATTATGAACACACACTTCACATTGCCTACAATCATTCCAAACCATCCTTTCAATAAAAAACCTTTTATTGAAAACCATTTTCCATCCCAACCAAGTGTGTTCAAACAATTCAAACCATTTCAATAAAGCTTCCTTTTTATTGAAAAAAAAATCCATCCAAACCATTTCAATAAAACACCCTTTTAATTGAAAACCCCTTTCTCATCAAACAATTTCCAATTTTAGAAATTTCATAATTTAAAATCAACATTTTAAATTCAAATATCAAAGTCACTTTTCACACAATTCACCAATATTACACAATTTTTCAAAACCATAAATTATCACTAAAGAAGATTTACATCATGATTTTCACAATCAATTCCATTAAATTAACCAATTTGAAACCAATCCAACCAATTCTAATAAGAGGAGTCAAGAGTGAAGCCACCAACTTCAATAAATTTGGTGAATCCAAGCTACAGACGAAGAACACTCAAGAATATCTGTTCATAACTTCAAAAACTCTCCTTAGATCACTTCCCCTAACACAACCAAGACCAAATATTGTCATATTTGGAATCCACACCCTTATATCAACCCATAATGGGTATATATCTAATAAACCGAGAGAATAAGAGAAGTAGATCTATGTATATCTAAGAAACTGATCAAGAACGATCACATACCTTAATAATCTAGCTTCGATTCTCCATGAGAATCCTTTGGATCGCCTCTGGAATGCTTGGGAGAAGTCTTCCAACCATCAAGGGAGATTAATCCCAAATTAGGGATACTTATGAGTTTTAAACAATGAAAGTAAAGGCAAAACATGTTAGATCCACAATTTTAGGATCTAACATTAAGTGACCGGACAGTTAGTCCGCACGATTTGACAAATCGTGCGCTAACCGTGCATTAGCTACTGCCTCATCCATCCTTCACACGTGGTTTGGATGCATGGTTTAGACAAACCGTGAGCCGACCGTGTGGAAGCCACTGCCTCCAAGAACCACTGCGCACAGTTTGGCCGCATGGTTAGACAAACCGTGTGCCAACTGTGCGGCTTCCCCTTTGGATCCAAACATCATTCCAAGTACTCTTGACTCTCCCATTCAATAACATTAACATTTAAACCATGAAAAGCATAAAGAAAGGGTTACATAATAGAAACTAGAGGTAAAAAATTCTCCCCACCATTGGTTTTTCCATCTTCCGAACATATAATACCATGGCTTGACTGAAAGAGTTATGGCCACTGCTCCTTCATATCATTCTCGCATTCCCAAGTCTCTTCCTGAATCTGACCATGTTTCCACAAAACCCGCACTAGACCGATGCTTTTTCCACGCAAGACATTATTTTTCCTATCCACAATCCTCACTAGGATATATACCAATGATGCATTTGTCTCTAGGTCAATGTGATCCCATCTGATCACATGGTCAGGATCAGGTTGATACTTCTTTAACTAAGATATATAGAACACAGTATGCACTGCACTGAACCATGGTGGTAATGCCAACTAATATTCCATCGTGCCAGCCCATTCCAGCATCTCAAAATTGCCTATATATCGAGGATCTTACTTGCCCTGCTTCCCGAAATGACGTTGTCCACGTCTTGGAGATATCCTCAAGAAGACATTACCACTCATTGAAAATGACCACGGTCTTCGGCGATGATCCGCATAAGATTTTTGACGAATCTGAGCCGTCTCCATGCTCTTTTTAATCAACTATATCTTCTCTGTTGTTTCTCGGACAAGGCTCAGCCCAACTAGTGAAGTCTCACCTGTTTCCACCCAACAAAGTGGAGAATGATAAGAACGCCCCTAAAATGTTTCAAACAGAGCAATACGTATCGAGGCTTGATAACTATTATTGTATGAGAACTCCACTAAGGGTAAATTCTCCTCCCATGAGCCACCAAAATCCATTACACAAGCCCGCAACATGACTTCCAATGTCTGTATCATCCTCTCGGATTGTCCAACCATCTGAGAATGATACGTTGTGCTCATAGGCAAATGAGTCCCAAGGGCTTCTTGTAAGGATTTCCAGAAAGGAGATGTGAACCTCATATCTCTATATGAGATGATAGACACTGGTACACCATGTATCTTTTCTACTTCTTGGATATAGATTTTTGAATGATCTTCCACCATATGAGTTTCATGAATCAGGATGAAATTGGCCGACTGGGTTAGACGATCCACTATCACCCAAATGGCATTGTGTTTTCGGACTATTCTTGGAATACCTGTAACAATATCCATTGAAATCTGCTCCCATTTCCATATCGGGATAGGTAAAGACTGTAACATACCATCTGGTCTTTAATTCAATGCTTTAACCTGCTGACAAGTTAAGCATCGCGAGATGAATTCAGCCACCTTCATTTTCATGCCACTCCACCAAAACTGAACCTTTAGTGGCTTATACATTGTAAAACCCCGAGATTTTATGATAATTATTCTTTTTAATTTTTTTTATATCACGTGTTTAATGCTACACCAAGATTATCTTGTTCTATACGCAACACCATATTAGCTTGATGTATACGCAACACAATTCTTGGATCGTGTTACACACAATTTCAAGTTCATTTGATAGAAGTTATTCTATGCAACATTGAGTGTATATATATATATATTCAATTTATAAATTATATATGGTTGTATTTTGTTATATGCAAAAACAAAGGAGTCTCTCACTACACGCAACCCTGACTTAGCTTTCATTAGACACAATCACGACCTTCCTCGATAGCGTGTGTTGTATGCTATACAAGGTTTCACTAAACAACGATATATTGTTATAATATTATCACTAACTAGCCGTTATTAATATAATTAAACACATTTTGTATATTATTATTCATCTTATAAATTTTCTAAAACATTTTATGTGAACAAAATAAATTTTTCGGGCAAAATATGTATTTTTTTTAAAAAATGCAGTTTTTTCACCTTTTGATGGCACACCCACATTAAATATAGTTTTTGGAATGTTTAAAAGTTAAATTTTACAAAATAAAATTATTATTTAGAATAATTATATAAAATTTGTACCTTGGATAAAATTTTCATATTATTCTGATAACATTCATATTTTAATGAATAGTAAAAGCACTCTATATTTTAATTAAACCCAACTTTTTTCCTCGCAATAATTTATATGTTTATACTACCTTTTTAATTTATATTAATGTATAAATAAAATATATTTTTACCATTTAATATAATTTATGTCATTAGCCTTGATTTCACATTGAATTCGTAGGTTAAATAAATTCAATCTTTTGCAATGATTTATACAAAAACCTATTTTCTTTCGACAATGGGATTAATTTTAATTTAATTTCTACAACTTCTGTGTATTAAATTTGGAAAATTTGATTCCATATTTGGAATCAGTGGGTCCAAATTATATTAATAGACTACTTTTTATTTTTTGGATTTATGAATAGTAACAACGGTAACTTTTATTTACCATAGTAAAAGGTAAATTGGGTAATTAAGGGTAAATATAATATTATAAAATTATCCTAATACTTGTCTTAATACAGTTGGATGATTATAATTTTTCTTAAGTCATATTTGGGTCGAAATGGAATCCATTAGAACCCACTTGGAGGTGATTAAGACCTTTAGTTTATTTTATTTAAAGGAAAATGAAATATGTCTCACTCAACTTTAATAATTAACGTATTTTTAATATATGTTTATACAAAATATAAATTCGGTTATAAATACTCATTTTAAATATATGTATTTTTTTCAAGATAATTTATTCGTAATTTGTAAGAGTTATTTAATTACCTTATTATCTTATACATTAATGATGCAGAAATTATTTATTTAGTGAAAAATCAATAATATAGTTTTTATTGAAATAGTAATACATATCAAAAGGCCCAAAAATATGAACAAAACTTATTATTAGTGTATACATAAACCCTAATCATCTAGTGGCCTAATTTTTGACCATTTGAATCCTTATTAAGGTGATTATGACAATTATATTATTTTATTTTAAAAGATTCTAAAGTTATCACAGTCATAATTTAATATATATAACAATTTAAATATTGTGATTTTAAGATGATAAATTCTAGTAAAAGAATTATTGTGAAAGTTAATAGATTTATCTTCATCATAGGATTTTATTTTAATTTTTTATTCAACAAATCAGTATATTAAATAATTATACAAAAATGTTGTAGTAATTATTTTATTAAGAGATAAACCAAATAAATAGTTTTAAAAATACTAAAAATAAATATTATATGTACTATTTAATGTTCTCCTCTAATTTTATAGAAACATATGACCTTTTATAAATCTATTAAAGCTTTTAGTTTGAACATATCATCTGTATATATTTTATTTAAATTCAAATAAATTAATATTGTCAAAATTGACACTATTGTTATTTTATAAAAATAACATATTATTAAATTAATTAAAAATCAGAAAAATATTTAAAAATTATAAATATAAATTTATATGGTCTAAAATGTTATAATGTATCCAATTATATACAATTAACAACAAATAAGTAATTATGTTTTCTAATTTAAAATTCAGAATATTATTACCACAAATAAAATTGAATTGATTAAATAAGGATAAATCAAGTTGATAATGTTTAAAATAAATTTCTAACATGTCTAAATTTTATTTTTTCATGAGATTACAACCCTATATCATCTAATATTCGGATATGAGTCATTTTGGAAGTTTTTATGTGGGGTTGGGATTTAATATAAACTAATATTTCCTATATTTTGAAAGATGCCCCTCTCCTCCATTATAAAGGGGAACCTCATCCCTCTCCACCTCACACCAATTTGAGCCTTAAATCTCGGAAAACCTCTTCCCATTTTACATCCCCACTTCCCTAGAAACATCCTAGAGGTCCTGGTCTTCTTCAATGACCAATTTTAGTTCCCTAAGAGGAGGTCTCAAAGAGGCGCTTCAAAGAAGAGGTAATGTCTGTTACCGATTGTTTAAACTTTATTTCTTCTTATACTTCTTCTTATTTATTTGATTAATTATGAAGTAATAACATCAGTATCACTAATATAATGATATATTATTATAACTATGAAACAAATCTATTTCACCATCTATCCGTCCAATGGAAAAAGAAATCACTGCGCGTGCGTACGTACGTAATACCGTCTCCATGCCGTGGTGTAATCTATTTTCCACCACCACCTTACCGGGATGGGTATAATGGTATAAATAATGAATATATGAGATTATTGTAAATTGATATTGATTCTAAAATAGTATACATACACTCCAATACAATTCCATGGGAATAATATCATCTCTCGTGCGTACGTACGGATTACCGTCTCCACGACGTGATGAGATTCATTTTCAATGTTTTCAAATAAAGAATGATTATAAAGTACATATAATAAGTAATAATGAAATATATGATATAATAATGAAACTAGATTTATGTACTTATATTTTTATGTCATATACTTAATTCCATTCATTTCAATAAGGAATCAAAAACAGCGTTCATGCGTACGTACGGCCTACCATCTCCATGAACGGTGTATTTCATTCCATTTATCAATATATTATATATATATGTATATTCTGAATATATAATATATATAAATCATGTTTTACATTCTGGATATAAGTAATCACGATCTAAGTAATCATATGAATAATTACAAGTTAAAACACGAACGACAAATGAAACGATTTTACCCAAAATGCTACTTTAACGTGAATTTACAAAAGAACGGGTAATATAAAGTCATAAGTGAACCATATATGATATAATAAAAATGAATATGATTCTTTAATAAGTCAATGACATTATTTATATCATTATACAAGAGGTCTGGATACGTATGAAGCATATCGGACCTAAGGTAAGGGATAATTTTGCAAATCTCATTTTTTTTATCTGAGATTGCTTATACGTAAGTATTTACTAGGGTTATGGTTATCATCCATGTCCATGTTTCTTAAAAATGGTTTCATGTATGTTTAATATCCTTTTTACCCATTTTGACTTTTACCCAATGGTATGGAAGGAATCTTTCTTTTATTTACCCTATAAGGTACTTTTTCACTTTTTTGACAAAAGTACGAGAAAAATGTTTTTTAACATATACGGCATGAAAGGATTTTTACAGTTTTATAAAGCCTTGTTTGAATGAAGCTTCCTCCAAAATATTTCATGTCTATTTTCAACAAAATCCTTTTCCTTTAAAATTGCACGAAGCTTTGTGAAAAGAAAATGATTTTGAAGAAAAAATGATATTTTCCTCAAGAATTCATTTCAAGTGTTTTATCAAAACCATTTTTCAACTAAGATGACATTATTTCATATGTGTATGTTTCAAGTATAATTTCTCTATGATTTTCATGGTTTCACTTCTCATATTATGAAATGATTTCCATTTATTTTATATGGATTATGTGATGATGGGATGATGTTTATGAAACCCATTTTATTTATTGGGTTTTTATGAATGATGTATGTTTATTTTGTGGAATAATGAAGAATGATTTTATTATAAGTAGGGTGGTACCTATATCTCCCTCCAAATCATTGGGTAAAGAATTATATCCCATGAGATAGACATGGCTGGAATGGTAAGTCAATCCGGTTCAGTATTATAGGACTGGAATGAGGATTGAACTCGATTTAGAAAGGGACTTTGTCCACTAAGATGGTCTTGGCAGCAATGCCTTGGATACTATGGAAATAATTACATGTGCTTAATGGATTCCACAATTACATGTTTTATTTCCATGCTATTTTATCATGATTTATGTTCCATTATGATCTATTCCTTATGTACTTCCATGGTTTATGTCGTTTCTCAAGATTTTGATGTTTAAACATTATGTTCATGTTTTTAAATTCAAATGTATATGGTATGTTTTATTTTATCCATGCTTTCCCTTAAGGAACATTTGAGCTCACCCTTTTTATGTTTTATTTTCCCCCAGGATTAAAAGAAAGGATTAGGGTAAGGAATCAAATAGTGGAAGATCTTTATGGGAGATGTTTAAGATCTTTCACCACGATTACTAGATTACATTTCATGTTTCCAAAGACACTAAACTATTACGGTCCTTGTGTTTAGGTGTTTATTATGTATTTAGTATTCCGAAAAAGTAATGTAATGTCCATGTACATCAAGCTTCGGGTCTCTACAGTTGGTATCATAGAAAAGGTTTAGACATCCTTTGGAAACTAGGATGCAAAATCGTTAGAGAAATCCCTGGAGATATTTCTAAGGTATGTCTAGGGATGTACCTAAGAAAAAGTATACTTATAGGATATAGTCCTAGAACTACGGTAACGATCTTAGAATTAAACCTAAGATGCTAGATATTGAGGGTACTCCCCATTTACATTGTTGTTTTCCATAGCATTATTTTTTCCTCTCACACTATTCTTTTTGGGTTTTAGAAAATTGCTGGAAACAGGAAGATTCACGATAATGGAGGATATGATGGACAATGGAATGCTATTCTTCATTAGAAACCAAATGAAATGGGATTTGGATGTCCAAACATCATATTTATGATAAATCATCATTCTCATAATATGATCAATAAACTCAAATTTGGTAAGTTTCCTGACTTGGCTAATAAGAGAAAGATGGAGTTTCATGATGATCAAAGAGGAAAAAAAGTTCAATTTCTGCTATGTAAATCATGTTTGAAGTGGCATCAAGGAGAATGTTTCAAAGGAACTGGAAGATTCTTTGGGTGTGTAAAAGAAGGAAACAAATCCAGTAAGTGCAAAGGAAAAGGTTCAGTTAACACCATGAATGAGGATAATGGTATTGCTATGACATCAACAATGGTTAAATGTTTTAAATGTGGAATGTACGAGCATTATGCAAACCAATTCCCTAAGGGAAATTCTCATGATGATAATCAATATGGTCGTACGGATTGTATTTATGTTGATGATGATGAAGATACTACAAATGATATGTGAGATGAAATAATTGTTGAAGCTCGGTCAATGGTTTAAGGAGAAAATTATATGTTTGATAGTATTCATGAGCTCATGACTGATATAAGGATAAGGTCATATTATGGTTTGAGTATATAGAATTTTTGGATTTTGGTATGTGGAAAGAGTTAACTTTTGACAGCATTCATGTTTTCACTAAGGTTAAATGGGTATTCATTTTTCAAGGGAATACAAGATTAAGGTATTCACATGACTGGGATGTGACCAAGAAGATATATGGGGGATAAATGATGGTATTCACATGCTTGGTTGATGACATTTCAAGTAATCGTTTTCTTTATACTATGAGCTTTGACCGAAGTATTTTAGAGAAGCCTAAAGATGGGAATTGATTATTTTGGACATAAGTTAGTATTGTTTAAGGATAGAACATTTTTTTGATATTTTTGATGGGATGTTATAGTAATTTAGTTTTAGAAAAAGGATAACCTGCAGGATGGGCGACAGCCCATCGCGTCGGACAAGGCTGTGGGAATCAAACCCACAACTGAAGTGCAACTGGACTTTATCACCAACCACTAGCCTACATGAAGTCCCTGGTTAGTAGAATCTAGTTTTATTTTATTAAGCGTTATGATTAATAAAGTATAAGTCAATTTTTGGAACCATATATGTTTAATCTCACCATAAGATGGACTTATACCTTTTTCTATCCTTTTTTTTGAAACAGATGCAATGACCCATCATTCTATCACAAGATCTGCTAATGCTTCACGAATAACAAATTCAACTTCATTTTTTATGAGATGATATGGAAATTGTTCATTTCATGAACAACAGTGAGATTGTACCAAAATCAATTAAGTATTTCTTCTAATTCAAAATTTTCAACTTTAGGGAAATGATATTGAAAACCAAAAATGTTGTCCTAGTTCTCTTATATCCGATGAATCATATGGTACCTTATATCATCACAAATCTATGTCTATGTTATTGTTGGATTTTTCATAGCCATGTTCTCTACCACTCTCCATCAGAACATGATGGTTAGATTTCTCCTCCATATACATATTTTCACATATGATCTCCTATGTGGAAAACTATTGATGCGTTAGTTTGGGTAACCATTATGTTTCATACTTCACTTTTTAAAATTAAGTTTCAGTATTCTTTCTTTTACGATGTGGGTTTCTATGAAATAAATTCTAATGTAACAAACCATTTATAACCCCGACGAATTTCGAGGGGGAAATTAATTTTAAGGGGGTAGAATGTAACACCTCGAGATTTTATGATAAGTATTCTTTTTAATTTATTTGATGTCATGTTTTTTATGCTACACCAATATTATCTCGTGCTATGCGAAACCCCGTATTAGCTTGTAGTATACGCAACACAATTCTTGGATCGTGTTACACACAATTTCAAGTTCATTTGATAGAAGTTATTCTATGAAACATTGAGTGTATATATATATATATATATACTAAATTTATAAATGATATATGGTTGGATTTTTTTATACGCAACAACAAAGGAGTCTTTCACTACACGCAATCCTGACTTGGCTTTCATTACACGCAATCGCGACCATTCTCGATAGCGTGTGTTGTACACAATACTGGGTTTTACTAAACAACGATATATGGTTATAATATTATCACTAACTAGCCATTATGAATATAATTGAGAACATTTTGAATATTATTATTCATCTTATAAATTTTCAAAAACATTTTATGTGAACAATATAAATATTTCGGGTAAAATAAGTGTTTTTCAAAAAATGCATTTTTTCCGCCATTTGATTGTGCACCCACTTTAAATCTAGTTTTTGACATGTTTATAAGTTAAATTTTACAAAATATAATTATTCTCTGGAATAAGGACATAAAATTTTACCTTGGATAAAATTTTCATATTATTCAGATAACTTTTATACTTTAATGAATAGTAAAAACACGCTATATTTTAATTGAAAACAACTTTTTTCATCGCAATAATTTATATGGTTAGATTATATTTTTAATTGGTTTTAAAGTATAAATATAAGATAGTTTTAACATTTAATATTATGTATGTCATTAGCCTTGATTTTACATTGAATTCATAGGTTAAATAAATTAAATCTTTTGCAATGTTTTAAACAAAAACTCGTTTTCTTTCGACAACAGGATTAGTTTTAATTTAATTTCTGCAACTTCTGTGTATTTAATTTGGAAACATGGATTCCATATTTTGAATTAGTGGGTCCAAATTTTGTTAATAGACTACTTTTTATTTTTGGGCTTTATGAATAGTAACAACGGTAAATTTTATTACCATAGTAAAAGGTAAATTGGCTAATTAAGGGTAAATATAATATTATAAAATTATTTTAATACTTGTCTTAATACAATTGGATGATTATAATTTGTCATAAGTAATATTTGGGTCGAAATGAAATCCATTAGAACCCACTTGGAGGTGATTAAGACCTTTAGTTTATTTTATTTAAAGGAAAATGAAATATGTCTCACTCGACTTTAATAAATAAAGTATTTTTAATATATGTTTATACATGATATAAATTCGGTTATAAATACTCATTTTAAAGATAAATTTTTTTTCTTTGTCATGGTAATTTATTCGTAATTTTTAAGTGTTATTTAATTACCTTATTATCTTATACATTAATGATGCAGAAATTATTTATTTAGTGAAACATCAATAATATGGTTTTTATTGAAATAGTAATACATATCAAAAGGCCCAAAAATTTTCAAAAACATATTATTATTTTATATATAAACCCTAATCATCCACTGGCATAATTTCTGACCCTTTGGATCCTTATTAAGGTGATTATGACACTTATATTATTTTATTTTAAAAGATGACAAAGTTGTCACCTTCATAATTTAATAAATATATCAATTTTAATATTGTGATTTTAAGATGATATATTCGAGTAAAAGTATTATTGTGAAAGTTAATAGATTTATCTTCCTCATAGGATTTTATTTTTAATTTTTATGCTACAAATAAGTATATTAAATAATTATACAAAAATGTTGTAGTAATTATTTTATTAAGAGATAAACCAAATAAATGGTTTTGAAAATAATAAAATAAATATTATATGATCTATTTAATGTGCTCCAATAATTTTATAGATAAATATGACCTTTTATAAATCTATCAAAGCTTATAGTTCAAACATATCTTCTATATATATTTTATTTGAATTCAAATAAATTATTAGTGTCAAAAATGACACTAGTTATTTTATAAAAATAACATATTATAAAATTGTTTAAAAATCACAAAAATATTGAAAAATAATAAATTTAAATTTATATGGTATATAATGATATAAATTATTCAATTATGGAAATTTAACAACAAATAAGTAATTATGTTTTATAATTTAAAATTTAGAATGTTATTACCACAAATAAAATTAAATTGATTAAATAAGGATAAATCAAGTTGATAATGATTAACATAAATTCCTGACATGTCTAAATTTTATTGGTTGATGATATTACAACCCTATATCATATAATCATTGTATATTAGTCATTTTAGAAGTTTTTAAGTGGGCTTGGGATTTAAGATAAACTAATATTTCTTATATTTCTAAAGGTGCCCCTCTCCTCCCTTATAAAAGGGCACCTCCTCCATCTCCTCCTCACACCAATTTTATCCTTCAATCTCGGAAAAATCCTGCCCATTTCACTTCCCCACTTCCCTAGAAACATCCTAGAGGTCCTGGTCTTCTTCAAAGACCAATTATAGTGCCCTAAGAGGAGGTCTCAAAGAGGCGCTTTAAAAAAGAGGTAATGTCTGTTACCGATTCATTCAACTTTATTTCCTCTTCTACTTCTTCTTCCTTAGTTTCTTAATTATTAATTAATAACATAAGTATAACTCATATAATTATATGTTATTATAAGTATGAAAAAACCCTATTTCACCATCTATCCATCCTATGGAAAACGAAATCACCGCGCGTGCGTACGTACAGAATACCGTCTCCACGACGTGGTGTAATCTATTTCCACCACCACCTTACTGGGATGGGTATAATGGTGTAAATAATGACTATATATGATTATTATAAAGTGATATTGATTCAGAAATAGTATACATACACTCCAATAAAATTCCATGGGAACGATATCATCGCTCGTGCGTACGTACGGATTACCGTCTCCACGACGTGATGACATTCATTTTCCATGTTAACAATTCATGAATGATTATAAAGTATATATAATAATTAAAAATGAAATATATGACATAATAATGAAACTGGATATATGTACATATATATTTATGTCATATACTTAATTCCATTCAATTAAATAAGGAAACGAAAACATCTTTCATGCGTACGTACGACCTACCGTCTCCATGAACGGTGTATTTCATTCAATTTATCGATCTATTATATATATGTATATTCTGAATATATAATATATATAAATCATGTTTTACATTATGGATGTAAGTAATCATGATCTATGTAATCATATGAACATTGAAAAGTTAAAACACAAACGACAAATGAAACGATTTTACCCAAAATGATACATTAACATGAATTTACAAAAGAACGGGTAATATAAAGTCATAATTGAACCACATATGATATAATAACAGTAAATATGATTATGTAAATAGTAAATGACATTATTTAAATCATTATACAGTAGGTTTGGATACGTATGAAGCATATCGTACCTAAGGTAAGGGATAATGTTTCAAATCTCATTTTTTATCCGACATTGCTTATACGTAAGTATTTACTAGGGTTATTGTTATCATCCATGTACATGTTTCCTAAAAATGTTTTCATGTATGTTTAAGGTACTTTTTACCCATTTTTACTTTTACCTAATGGTATGGAATGAATCTTTCCTTTATTTACCCTACAAGGTACCTTTTGACTTTTTTGACAAAAGTACGAGAAGAATTTTTTTTAACATATAGGGTATGAAAGTATTTTTTTTGGTATTATAAAGAATTGTTTTCATGAAGCTTCATCCAAAATATTTCATGAATATTTTCAATAAAATTCTTTTCATTTAAAATTGCATGAAATTTTGTGAAAAAAATTGATTTTGAAGAAAAAAGGATATTTTCCTCAAGAATTCATTTCATGTGTTTTATCAAAACCATTTTTCATCTAAGATGACATTATTTCATATGTGCATGTTTCAAGTATAATGTCTCAATGATTTAAATGGTTTCAATTCTCTTATTATGAAATGGTATCCATATATTTTATATGGATTATGTGATGATGGGATGATTTTTATGAAACACAATTTATTTATTGAGTTATTATGAATGATGTATGTTTATATTGTGGCACAAGTAAGAATGATTTAATTATGAGATGGGTGGAACCTATATCTCCCTCCAATGCATTGGGTAAATATTTATATCTCATGAGATAGACATGGCTGGAATGGTACGTTAATCAGGTTCAGTATTACAGGACTGGAACGAGGAGTGAACTCGATTCAGAAATGGACTTTGTCCACTAAGATGGTCTTGGAAGCATTGCCTTTACTAATATGGAAATAATTAAATGTGATTAATAGATGCCACAATTACATGTTTTATTCTCATGCTATTTTATCATGATTTATGTTCCATTATGATCTATGCCTTATGTACTTCCATGTTTTGTGTCGTTGCTCATGATTATGATGTTTAAACATTATGTTGACGTTTTTAAGTTCAAATGTATATGGTATGTTTTATTTTATCCATGCTTACCCTTACTGAGCATTTGATCTCACACTTTTTATGTTTTATTTTCCCCCAGGATTAAAGGAATGGTTTAGGGTAAGGAAACAAAAAGTAGAAGATCTTTATGGGAGATGTTGATGATCTTTCACAATGATTAGAAGATTACGTTCCACGTTTCCAAACACACTAAACTATTACGGTCCTTATGTGTCTGTTTTTTATGTATTAAGTATTCCTTAAAGGTAATTTAATGTCCATGTACGTCAAGCTTCGGGTCTCTACATACATCTTCTTTGTACTCGGATGTACATCCCATCTCTAATGGTGGTAAGTATGAAGGAGTTGTTCGTGAAAACCCATAGGTACAACCATTCAATCTCTGAAACGCAAAACTGAACTCACATCTAGCTTCCATCCCTCAATGTTCTCCCCACCATTGAGTTTTGAACTCATTGCAAAACAGTCTACATCAGATTCTTGTGCCTTCATTACTATCTCCACCAAATCCAGAACAAGTGTTGCTGAGAAGAAAACGGCAAACTCACATCGGCTTTTGAATTCCAAATGCATGCCAACTAAGACCGACATCAACTTCCAATAATCTCAAGCTTCCTTTTCCAACTGAGCATACGACTTCCTGCTTAATGCATCCGCCACTGAATCTCCCTTACCCGGTGTATACATTAAGTCAATGTCAAACATTTGAAGATACTACATCCATCTCCTTTGACTCAAATTCAAATCTCCCTGTGAGAAAATGTGTTTCAAGCTTTTGTGATCTGTAAACACAGTAATTTCTCACCAAAGAGATAAGGTATCCATGGTTTCCAGGCATGGACGACTGTAGATAACTTCAAATAATATGTTTGTTAATTCTTATCATGCACCCTCAACTGCCTAGAACCATAAGCAACAACATGGTCTCTGTTCATGAGAACACAACCCAACCCTGTTCCCGGAGCATCAGAATACACCACATACCCCTGTCCTGATTCTGGAAAAATAAATATGGGTGCGGATGTAAGGTGAACATTCAACTGCTGAAAATATTTCTAACATTCCTCATTCCATTGACATGTGCTCTTTTTTTTATCAAAGCTATCATAGGCTATGCTAGTCATGAGAAGTCACGAACAAAGCATTGTTAATAACCAGCAAGACCATGAAAACTTCTTTTTTCAAATACATTCTTCGGCAGATGCCAAAAAAGAACAACTTCTATCTTTTCTGGATCCACTAAAACACCTTTATCAGAAACGACATGTCCCAGAAAACATTCTTCTTGTATCCTAAAATTTCACTTTGACAATTCGGAATTCAACTAATGGTCCCTCATGATTTCCAACACTATCGCCAAGTGTTGCTCATGCACATCCCTTGTTCTTGAATACACCAATATGTTATCCAAAAAAAAAACACAACAAAAGAATCCTGATATTGTTGAAATATCCGATTCATCAAAACCATGAAGACCGTTGGTGCATTCGTTAGACCAAAAGGCATGACTACATATTCATAATGGCCATATCTGCTTCTGAATGCTGTATTCGGAATATCCTCCTTCCAATATCAAAAGTAGTTATATCCTGACCACAAGTCAATCTTGCAGAACCACTGAGCTCCCCTTAATTGATCAAACAAGTCATCAATGTATTGAATTGGATATCTATTCTTTATCGTAACATGGTTTACTTTACGATAATACACACATAGCCTCAATGTTCAATCTGCTTTCTTTACAAACAAAACTAGTGATGCCCACAAAGAAATTCTTGGGCTAATGAAACCCTTTCTTTCTAGCTCCTCTTACTTCACATTCAATTCCTTTAACTCCATTGGTGCCATCCTATAAGATGAAAGTGATATAGGAATGGTCCATGGAAGGATATCAATCGTAAACTATACTTCTCTTATAGGTGGTAACCCATAGAAGTTCTCAGGAAAACATTTGTAAATTGATCTACCAGAGTAGGAGAACTATTTTCCACGATTTCAACCAATGATGCCGAGGTCAACGATGCCATTTGATAAGACATCATTCCCACCATTGGTTCCAAAAAACTCTTTGTGCCTTTCCTTACTATCCACTCTCATCTGAAGAGATGCTCCATGCCATCCTAAATCGTGAAACTCGTCGTTCTCCGATAACAGTCGATGTGATCCTTAAACTTTGTCAAAAAATCCATACTCAGGATTATATCATAGACATCCATCTCCATCATAGAGAAATACCATTTCAGCTCAGCTCCATCAACAGTAATAGAACATTCTCAACACATGAAGGCTTAACATTATCTTTCACCAAGAGTAGTTTGCTGTTTAAAGAAAGAAGGCATCATTTAGATATTTAAACATAGAAAGTCAACAACACGAGAAGAAATGAAGGAATGCGATGCACCATTATCAGAAAACACTTTAAAAAAGGTATAATTCAAAATAATTGTACCTCTTACTATTGATGGTCCAGCCTGATCATCAATAATCATCTGCTCAGCTCTATACAATTGCTTAGCCGCTGCAATGTTTTCATAGTTTCCCTGGTGAGATTTCCCTGGTTGCGGAGTCAATGTATTCCTTGAATCATCATAACTAGCTATGTTCTATTGGCGAGATTGATTTTTCTTTCCTCACCCTGTCAAAGCATACGATGCTTGCAACGCATGAGAAGTGTCCTGAACGCCTGATCACGGAGAGCTGCAACAATATGGCTGAAGATGCCCCATATTGTTTCAATTGTGGCATGTTCTCAGTGGTGCTGTACATGCTCGTTTCATGTGATCGGTCAAACCACATTGAATGTAACCTACTTTTCTCTACGGTCGTGGAAGAATGTTGTCTGATCCCGCCGTCTGGTTCTGATTCGCACTCCTACCATGGAAGTAGGTGTCCCTCTTCTGCTTATTCCCAGCGTTGGAGTTCCCACCAGTTCTGGTGGGTATCGTCATGCCTCCTCCTATCGATCTCGGGATATCACGTTCAGCAATCGTTGCTCTATTCACCATCTCTGTATAATCCATAATATAAAGCACCACAATCATTGACTGAATCTCCCACATTATCCCAGATTCGAAGATGTGTGCCTTTAAAGAATGACTTGCTGCAACATCTGGTAAAAAAACCAAATTAATGAACGTAGCTGCATAATATATGATAGATAGGCTCTCCAATTTCAAGATGAATAAGTCTTTCATATTCAGGATCTTGAACATGCGAGGATTGAATTTTTTGTTAAAAAATTCATCGAAATCCTCCCTTGTAAGGCCTTCATCCAATATAGCATGCACGACTAAATCCCACCACTGACGTGAAAGATACTCAAGCATATATGTCCCCAGCATTACTTTCAGCTCCACTAGTGTTCCAATGAAATTTAATATTCGATTCATCCTACTTAGCCACACCTCCACCTTCTCGGGTTCAGTATCACCACTAAATTTTGGTGGATTCTGCTTAATGAACTGGATGGTATGATCCACATGTTGTGTCTCATTCCTCCAGTTCCCCATATCCATAGCATTAAAAGCTTGGACAATACACTTAACTAGCTCTTGGTTCACAGGTGGTTCAGGTGCAACCACATTCTCCATAGCTTCTTCCCGTTGGTTTTGATGACGCCAACGAGGTGCCATTTTCTAAACCAACAACAAACTCCATCAATATCACTCTCTAGCAAATACTGGCTTAGCATTTCAAATTATATCACATCAACTATCACAACATTGTTCTCAGACAACCTTTTTCAATGTTCAACCATTTTGGAAAACATTCAACATAATTTTTGAAAATCAATACATTTTCAAAATACACCAAATACCATGTTTTTAAAGTCTTTCATTTGAAAATCAATTCTGCATTTTTCAAAAGTTTACATCTTTGTACAAAATCATAACTCATTCCTCACCATGAGATATGCAATCCTAGTGGGAATTCATTCCTCTATAATGCATGTCATGCTCTTCTCATTGGCTAAACCCACGAAAAATAGATTTCCAACATTCTAGAAGTGTATCCAAAACACTTATGTGCCCAACACCCTGATAATTTGAAGTTCAACATAAACGGGTTAGCTACATCCTTTTATTCTAATCATTTCAATTTCTGACAATCATACTCCAATATAAGATGACCACCCATGAAATAGACAAGAATGAATTTCAACTCTAAGACCAAGAACATTGACGACCACTTGTTAGGCAAAGACCAAACTAGCTGATACTATTTGTAATGACCCACAAATTCTCATTGGCTTGAGAGTGTAACGAGTCATTACATGGCTTTAAGAGACATCCCCAAGACGCCAAAGGCTGGAAATAAATGCCAAAGGTTTTCAAATACAAGTGGGGGATTATTTACCCTTTATGAAATCAACTCATACATTAACCATTCACTATATGATGCATGAACAATGAAAGACCAAACAACAACTTAATTTATTTTAAACCACATCAGAGTACACAATAGCGGAACAACAAACAAAACATCAAAGTACACAGTAGAAAGAGAACAACCGAAGACTCCCCAAAGACACCACAACTCATTAGTCTACAAGCTCCATCTATACAGTATATCCCAAACATCACCACAAGCCATTAGTAATGAGATGCATTACCTTTACCTGTGGCTCAGAATTCAATATCTGCACAAGCACCGAAGTTCAAAAGTAGGGGTGAGTATAAAACTCACTAGGTTTTCCCCAATGTCTTCCCTACTCACGCCACTAGGATAGAAGAGTTAGCTACATTTATATAAAAATAGTTCATATAAAAACATTTTCACCAATGATGTTTATAACTAAATATAAACTAGTTTTCCAAAACCATCCATGCTCAAAAGTATCAAAGTGAAATTTAATCCGGCATTTCCAACACATTATTTTTATAGAAAAATGACCAAAGAAGTATCCAAACCATTTCACAAACATCCTGTTTTGGCATTCCCAACCATTTCAAAAACCAGTGAAATCAACCATGCATGCATCGTTATGACAGTTACATACTCATGAGCGGTCTCTCATCGATCTACCAAGTCGTCACAATGTAATTATTCCCATGTGCCATTACACCTTAGGCATTGAGCACAAGTTCCTATTTCAACCAAGCCTCGTACATGTTGTTACCATGTGCCATTACACATTTTTCACTGAGTACAAGGCCCTATTTCAACCAAGCCAGTGCAATGAAATATGAACACACACATCACATTTCCCACAATCATGCCAAACCATCCTTTCAATAAAACACCTTTTATTGAAAACCATTTCCATCCCAACAAATTGTGTTCAAACAATTCAAACCATTTCAATAAAGATTCCTTTTTATTGAAAAACAAATCCATCAAAACCATTTCAATGAAACACCCTTTTTATTGAAAACCCATTTCTCATCAAACCATTTCCAATCCCAGCAATTTCAAAATTTAAAATCAATATTTTAAATTAAAATAGCCATGTCACTTTTCACACAATTCACCAATATTTCACAATTTCATCAAAACCATAAATTATCACTAAAAAATATTTAATCTATGCTTTTTACAATCAATTCCATCCAAATAACCAATTTGAAACTAAGCCAACCAATTCTAACAAGGGGAGTTGAGAATGAATCCACCTATCTCAAAAAAATTGGGAGACACCATGCCATGGACGAAGAACGCTCAAGAACACCGGGTCAAAACATCAAAAACTCTCCTTAGATCTCTTCTCCTAACACAAACAAGACCAAATCATATCATATTTGGCATCAACACCCATATATCTTACCATAACGGGCGTGGATCTAAGAAATCATGAGAAGAGGAGAAGTCGATCTAAGTAGATCTAAGAAACCCATCACGAACGATCACATACCTTAAGAATCCGGCTTCAAATCACCAAGAGAAGCCTTCAGATCGCCTCCGGAATGCATGGGTGAAGTCTTCCAACATTCAAGGGAGAGTAATCTCGAGATAGGGCCGCTTAGGAGGTTCAAAAAAGGAAATTAAAGGAAAAACGAGTCAGATCCACAACTTTATGATCTAACTTGAAGTGACCGCATGGTTAGTCTGCAATGATTGAAAAACTATGCTCTAACCGTGCATTAGCTTCTCCCTCAACCATCCTTCATGCACTATCTGGCCGAACGGTTAGAAAAACTGTGGGCCGACCGTGCGGCTTCCCCTTTGCCTCCAAACATCATTCCAAGTTATCCTGACTCTCTCATTCAACACCCTTTACTTTAAAACCATGAGAAGAATAAATAAAGGGTTACATACTAGAAATCGATGGTACTACACCCTACCATCTCACCTTTGTATGATATTATTCTTTTTGTTGCATTTTTATCCCCATGATTTCATATATGAATGAATTATTATAAATAAACATGTATTTGAAATTGTTCCATGGGGAAACCTACCTAGAACATGGAGTGAATTCCTTAGAGTGCTTACAATGCCTCACCCAAGATAGAAAAGCATGATCCAAAATCTTGTAACCATGTCATAAACAAAGAACCAAAATAATTAATTTTTACCAATTATATATTATAATTTAAAATAAATTAAATAGTAATATCTTCTAAAAAATCCATGGGAATCATCATCATATTGAAAAATTTTGTTACGGGTTTGGGTGTGTCCCCCCCCCCCACACATAGTGGGACCTAATACAAAAAAATCTAAATATAAAAAACTGTCCCAATTAGAAATTTTATTCAATATAGTGAAAAAATAAATAAATTCACTATGAAATGTAAATATTCTAAAATTTTTTGTGACTATTAAAATATAGTCTTAGGGTTTCTTGTACAGAAGATAAAAAAATGACTCATCATGAGCATCCAATTTCACCATGCTCAAGTGCAATCAATGAAAAACCCTTAAAAAATCATACCAAATCAGTTTGATATATTGGGGAGATAAAAAGTTGGGAAATAATAAGAATTAAACTAATATAAAACTATTAACAAACGTAAAATTACATGAAATGTATTCGTGGGATTGAAGGATGGCATTGGTGGGAAATGGTTGTAATCCCTACCGGATGCCTGGCCAGTCGACTGAAAGAAACTAGGGTCAATCCACTTTTAGTTTTATAAAAAAAACATTTCTTATTTATGAATGTGACTATCATATTGACACTATGAACCGGTAAGATATAGGGGTCTCACATATACAACAAAATCAACATAGCATTAACACTTATTAATGTCTCGAATGGACGCTATTATGTTTCAGTATCCATGTCTTCTCATCATCCCCTATGTTATCAAAAAAATGGGGCATCCATCAACAATTAAAACAAAATTAAAAAAATTCCATTATGGATTTATAAACACTTATAACCTCATTCCATTTACAAATTCATATTAAAAATTTCTCAAAAATCAACAGTCAATATTACTCACAAATATAATAAAAAGGAAACCCATGAGGTGTTAAAGAATAATTTACATTATTTAAATATATTTGAAAAAAGTGATTTATAATGTATTTAGTGATTTATTTAAAATTAATATGGAAGAATCATATAAGTAATGTTTGGTCACACCCTAGAAAAACACTATATATTTTTTTATGAATGATCTTATTTGATGTACAAAAAATAATTTCACTTTATTGAGATAATGGAAGTTTGTTTTCCATAGTTATAGTATAATTAAAGTCGAATTATCTCACACGGATATGGGTTGCATGGGTATGTCTCTCTAGTTATATATAGTTTTTCTATTCTTGAATCTTCCTCACAAGCATCTCATTTGTTTCCCCCTTTGTTTTTAATTTTTTATATAATAATATTTGATAACGGTTATGTGTTAAATATGTTTTTTGGATATTTTTAGTGTAAATTTTTCTCTATTTTGATTTTTGATTACTTTTAATGTATTTATATATTATATTATTTACATAACCAATATAAGGATTTATAATTTTGGGATTTAGGTTAAACCCATTGCAATTTTTTATCAGTTATATTTAGGGAAATAGTTATCAGTGCCTACAGTTGATGAACCTAAATCATTTCTCTAGCTTAAAGTGATTAAACAAACCCTGAGTAATGTGGATGGTCATATCAAGTTTAAGGTTAGTGTAGATTAGATTTTTTTGCAATAAAATTACATGAGATTGCAAGAATATTGTTCGGTAAGTTGTTTATTTTGGTAGGTTCCTTTGAATATGATAAATAGACCATAAAAATATCTCTCACACTCTTTATTATAAAAGGTGAATTTATCATGGAAGTTTAGGATTGATTTGTGTATGTAAACACTTTATTGGGTTGAATCTTCTTATATCTTTACAAGATAAGGATTCATGAATAGTAATGTTTATAGAGATTAAAATTATTTTTCATTTAATTTATTGGATCATAAATTATTTTAATGATTCAATGTTTTATATATTTATTTCGTGATTCCCTAATAGTTATTGATAAATAATTTATAATTTTATTGATCATTTGTTTTATATTTTGTTTTTTTATTTCTTGATTTGTTTACCTTATATGTTATATAATTTCATTGTATATATTTATTTATTAATAAGTGTACAAGTAAGGGGGTTGAATTTAAAATATAATCCTTTATTTGAAAATCATTTTTCAAATAAATTATAAGAACTATTTTCATGAAATCAATATTAAATGAGGATGTTAAATAAGTATTGTAATGATTAATGGTATTTTAGAAATATGATTTTCATATACATTAAATTAATTATAATGTTTACAAATTTATAAACATGACCTATAAATGTAAATATTATATGTTAGTGTATTCTTGAAATTGTATTGAACATAAATGGTTTATGTTGGTATATTTTAATGGGGATTAGAATCGTTGTTTTAGAATTATTTTAATTAAAAATATTTCGATATTATTTTTCAGTTGTTATTTTTAATGTTTTTTATATTATATGATTTATGACATGGAAATATTTTTTTTAAATGTAATCAAATTTTTTGTGTTCATATTTTTATTTTCATTTGTGTGAAAAATTTGTTTTATCTGGTCATTTTTTGACTACTACAAGGATGTAGTAAAATGGTGAATCAGATTAAATCACCATTAAAGAAACTAAATAAGATTAATATTTATAGTTAAATGGATTAAATAATGGGTGAATTAATTTATAATGGGTTCAAATTCTATTTTATATATTTTTTGGTTCTATCTAAAATATTAAATGTAATAAGTCTAATGATCATTTTATTCATAGTTAGTTAGTAGTGTTTTTAGGTAATCTCTTTAAATTTATTACTTATTATAATATTTTGATTATACTTGTAAGAATGATATCATTTATTCATTTATATTAATGAA
Source organism: Viscum album (assembly GCA_963277665.1). Lineage (NCBI taxonomy): Eukaryota > Viridiplantae > Streptophyta > Magnoliopsida > Santalales > Viscaceae > Viscum > Viscum album. Next base: position 1,022,920,626 of record OY728147.1, on the reverse strand, counting down.
ATTGTTTTTTTAGTTTAATATATTATGAGATATATTAAAGGGTATGTTGAAGTTGTTTTGTTTTTGTCCCTTTTGGATAAATCGTGAATGTATTTGAAATAATTATTCATAAATAATTTGACAAAATTATTTTTGAGAATTAATTTAATTGTATTTATGATTTCACAATAGAAATGAATTACAAATATAGTTTTTCTAATTTATTAAAAAAATTTAACTGTTAATTTCGTAACTAATAACATAATAATCTTCATTTCATGTAAATATTTTAAATTAATATATTTTAAAATTAAACATTACCAATTTGAAAAATATGAACTTCTTATATGTTGTTTTGTATTATTTTACTCAAGGAAAATTTGTTTCTAATTAGTTAAATATATGGTTCCATGATTTAGAGTCAATTATTTTTGACAATTGAATCATTCATTAGATTTGGTGAGTTAATGAATTAATGTTTCTAGCATGTTTTGATTCCTAATGATATTAAACCAAAAGAACCAAAAATATTCAATAATATGAATTATGGGGATATTGTATTATATTTTTAATTGGATTATTTTATTATTATTAAGTAATTAAGTATTTATATTTCTCATGGAAATATATTATGGTTTTACACATTCATTATTGGCCTTCTCCAAAATAATCCATATTACGGGTAGAATATTCTCACAATTCATCAATTATATGAATTTAACAAATTACTTTTATGATTTTAAGTTCAAAAATAATACTATATTATTGTATGGGTGGTTTTGGATTTATTTAATACTAAAAAAAATGTATTTTAGTGTTTTATAAAATCCAAATCTCACTATATATAATATTATTTTGAAATAATGAGGATTTTTATATAATTTTTTAAGGGATTGTGTAAATTAAAGAATAATGTTTATTTGTTTTGTATTTTTATAAAATATCATTTTGGAATTTCATATTCCTTGGAAATTTTTTATTTTAATGGGAATATTTTGGATATGGGTTTAATGTGTGATGCAATATTTAATTTTGATATTGATTTTCAATCTATATAATGATGTTTCAAGTAAGCGGAAGGGCATTTTAAAACATTTCATTAGAAACTAATTATTTTTAAAGGGTTTGATTGCTGTGAAATTGTATAGAAACTAAATGAGGATCCAATATTAAGTATTTTTAATTATTTTAATATTGATTAAGGTTTATTTTAATAAATTTAACATTATTTTGTTTTATATTCTTAGTTATGTGATTAAATTCTATGTTAATGCATGTTTGGTTTGTGAATATAAAATAGGATTGATTTTTCAATATTGGGATCATGATATTAGATGATTATATTCATGAATAATTTATATATGGATTTAAAACATTCAATTGAGTGCAGAACTGTGTTTAAATTCTAAAAATATGTACATTGTAAATATGCTTGACTAGTTTTTAGTTTTATTTTCTAATTTTTGAGGATTAATTATTAAATAACCACTTGAAATAATAAATATTTTAATATTTTTATATTAATGGGAAATGAAATGAATATTAAACATTGAAAATGATTTATTAATGGTAAAAATTGGCTTCAAGAGATTTATTTTTTTATTTATTATTTATTAGGAGTGTTTCGAGTTGAAACATTGAAAAATAGTCATAAAATGAGGATATTATACATGGTGTGTGGATTCCAATAATCTGGTACACAATTTAGACTTACATTTAATGCTTCATAGTAAAACCATTCAAATTGAGAAAGAATGAAATTTAATGGTCTGTGAATGGTTTTGAAAATAATGCAACAAAACCATTCATGTCAAAAAATCTTTTAGAAACAATTTCATAAATAGTTCATAGTCTTTGATATTTTTCATGCTAAAATCACATTTCATAAGCTCTCACATTCTTATTTAATGGTTTATATAACTATGTGTAGTAATATTTATCATTAATATGTGTTTATAAAACATTTTTTCTATCCATTATCCCGATAACCTCATATAATATTTTTATAGGATTCAGACTTTCAAAATTTCCAAAATAAATTTTGACGTCGGGATTAACTTCAAATTGAAAACGTTTTTTAGTTTTGTGTCAATTTGAGCTCAAAAAATTTCCAAATCAAGGATAATGATGATACATATTTGTTTTTGTATGGGGGTATAATAGAGTATGATTATTCTAATTAGATAAAGGTTTAGAAGCCTAAACAAAATTGAAGCGGTGTGTCAAATTATCAATTATCAGTAGAATCTTTTGAGGTTACATATTTGTTCATAGACAATAATTTGGTCGACTAACTATGTATCAAACAAAATTATGAAATATTGTAACAAAATTTTGCATAAAATATAATTTTTAATTTGTTTTTTAGAAATGACATGTTTCTTATAAAAACATATATCTTTTATAAAATTAATGATTTAATTTTATTATTTTATGTCCATTGAGATGATATGGAAGTTTCATAGTATGTCCATATAAAATAATTATTTATTATTTAGTACCATATTATTAAAGGTAAAATCCAAATTAGTTATGGATTATAATAAAATGGATCCATTGTATCTAGTAATGGTATACCAAGTTCATTTAAATGATAGAGAGAACTTAATATGAGAATGTAATAATTTTAATAGTAGTGTTACTTAATCATTGATGTGTTGTTTCTACGCAAAATTTACTCTATTTTTGATATATATTAATAATATGATTATTAATCAGAAAAAATTATTGGATTTAAAATAAATAAGAAATAAAAAAATTTAAAAATTTTATTCTTTTAACAGTGGTTACGTAGTTTGTTAATCCTTATGGGGAAACTCTTTGACATTATATGTATTGTGATAATGAATTGTTCATAGTTTGTTGGAGGTTAGTAAAACAATTCACTTAAACCATGATCCCAGAATTTTTAAATCTAGTTTTAAATTCATTGTTTTAAACATCCTGAGAGGTGTTATAATTATCTGTTTGATTAATATACAATTAGTTTTTTTTCCTTTAAATTAATTGATTGTTTTAAACATATTAATAAATTATTTTCTATTTTATTTAAATTTCATGTTTATTTTGGTCATTTATATTTTTATATAACGATATAAAATTTTATTATTATTTTGAAGTTAATGAATTAATTTCATTAATATGAAATTGAAATTTGATAATTAGGTTTGAATAATAAATCATACAATATTTTTTAATTTTAAGTGATATTATAATTATAGTAATAGTATTATTATTTCATGAATATCTATTATGAGTGATGGATAATCCTTCTCCCAATTTTTATTAATATATGTGATCTAAGTATATATTGATATACCAATTTTATTTTCTCATATCATCCTCTCTCAATATCCTTCGGGAAGAATCTAGGAATGCATTTTCTTCCTATTATTGTTCTGTCGACCCTAAGTGTGGAATTCTTTTCCATGTTGTGTCAATAATTGTTTTGTGAGTTTGGATGAAGTGGTAATTTATATATAATTATTTTATATCTATTTCATTTTATTTAATTACAGTCATGGAATAATCTCCTTGAGAAATTTTATGAATTGTTGAATAAATCTTAATTGCAAAATACGTGTTCTATATTTTATCACCTTTTTTCAACAAAATTGGAGAAATAAATGAAGATCATTTATAATATTATTTTTCATGATGATTTGAAATGAATTATATTTAGATTTTAGCTTCAAAATAAATTTTTATTTTATATTTTCCATGAATTTTCTATGTAATAATGAGGACATACATGAAAGAATTGGGGCCAACACATATCCCCAAGGATTGCCCGAAACCATAATTAGGGGGATCCAATTGGTCATCTATAAAACCATAATGTTTTAAAAATTATTAAATGAATGAAATAATAAGACTATATATAAAAACATTGTTTTATTTAGATAGTTATAATGTATCCCTTAAAATATAATTTTTCTGCATCAATGTTTTGAATTACAAAAAATGTTCATTGACAATTGTGATTGGTAAGTTATTTGGAGTATGATGGATCAAACATGATTTTTGTTGAATAATAAAATACCCATATTAATAGTAATATTAATTTTAATATGACCCTAATGAATAGTAAATTGAATTATTTTTTAAAATTATGTCATTAATAAAATGACATCATGATTAATTTTTCAAGGTGGTATTAAATGAGTTATAGAATTAAAATTGTTAATTTTTTTAATAAAGTGTAATTTTATTTAAAAATTAAATTAATCAATGTTTGAAAAATATTTTCAAATCATGGTGTAATTTATTGAAATCAATATATCGGAAATTGAATATGGTGAATTTTTTGGTAATTTTATAAATTTTTTAAATTTTTGATGAATAGTTAAATATGGTAAAATACCTTATATACAGATTATCAGTTAAATGCACTATGTTTTACATCATGACTAATTTAAGACAAATTATTTCAAAATAATATTTACTCTTTACTAATTTATCACAATAATGATGGTTTTTCATAGTCTTGGGAGAAATTATTAAAATAATGACTGAAATAATGTTAAATACCTCCTCTCCTCCTCTATAAATGCCACCATCGTTCCCCAATTCCTGTAACACCTCTCATTCCATGATAATATCATAAGATCAGACAACTACCCAGCACCCCCCCCCCCCAAATTCTCCTCCCCATGTACAAGAACTATGATTATCTAAAAAAATCTAAAACCAAAGTCCATAATAAGGATCTCAAGGGGAATAAATCTTGAGGTAAAAATCCTCTTTTATTTTCATGTGATTTCCTTTCAATTCATTTCTTTTATTATACTATCTTCTCCTCCCATTATCTGAGAAAAATTAAAGCTCCATAATCTTATATTTTTTCTCTTTTATAATGTTTTCATAAAAATTTATCAATTTACTTATTCTCCTTCCCTCCCCATATTCGAAAAATAAGAACACCATCCGTAATTTTTCAAATTAACAAAATCATGGATGATGTGTTTTCAATTTCCATTATTTCCTAAAAATTTATTTTTAAATAATATTTAATGGTTGAATAAGATTTTAATGTTTATTACATTACCTCTTTTATGTTCATTAATTAGTATATATGGATAATAATAATGGTATATGGTAAAACTAGTTCTAGATTATCAAAGAACGACCAAAAAATATAAACACATATCTGTAAAGATTTATCTAATGATTCATCCTCAAACGATTTAATGACAATTATTTATGGAATATTTTAATAATATTCAAACGTATGTATGAAATTTCATTCATTTTCTATAATTTCATTTCCATACGATAATGAAATCAAATACAAATTGTCTATCGAAATCACTTATAGAACACACCTTAAATAATGGAAGGAACAAACTACTAATAAGTAAAGGGTGTGATGATGATATAAATTGATTATATAAGGTGTTATAAACAAGAAAATGAATATTTAAAATGATTTTAACACACTATTAACCACTATAATTGTATGTTTATCATGTTTGATGTAAGAAAAACCTGAGTTACAGGAAATCATAACAAAATTTCCATTCTTTGGATTAACCTTCAACTTTTTTAATTGTGTGATTTTAAGATTATTTTTGTGCGGAATTTTAATCATATTATGTTTTATTATGTGTTTAAATGTTTTTTAAACATAATAATTTTGTAAAATTTATTCTCATATCAATTATATGTTATTTGTAAGTGACGTTTCTTATAAATTCCTCTTTTAAGCTTTTATTTTTACATAATTCAAAGAGAATGTTTTTGGGCATGTATTAATATTTTATGATTATATTATAGTTCATGGGAAATTTTTTATTCTTAATTGTGGAACTTATATATCCATACAATTCATTTGGAATGTGTGTGTTAGAGGTCGGTCTTATGGTTACACCATGAGTAGCTGTGATGGTTGCACCATATGGTAGCTATGATGGTTACATGGTAAGGTAGTCATGAGGGTGACAAATAATAATGTATATACGATGGATACAGTAGAAGAAAATTTTTCCCAATGTTATAATTATGGTTCTATTTATGTTCATTTTTATGCAATCTCATGGAAATCTAATTTTTTACAATGTATGTATATATGAGTGACATGTGTATATTTTTGAGAATGATTCCATACGTTTATGGACTAATGATTTATTTTATTATTTTCATATCCCTTACTAATATTTTGGGTACTCAAAAAATGATTTAAAATTATTTTCACATTTTATAAGGATGTGTATGATAATGAACCAAGAAATGTTAAATTTTATGAATATTTGAAATAAAAATCTTTTTTTATTTGGAAATATTCATATTATGGAGGAAATGGATACCGTTTTTATCCAATATACACTATATGAATGTGGAATGTTATTTATCTATTATATCACAATTTACAAAAACTCTTAACCAGAAAGGGTCATCAATATAAAAGGATGTGATTTATTTACTAAAATATATGATAATGTAATGTAATAAATTCGGGTCCTTAAAATTGGTATCAGATGATGGTTTGGATAACACAGGGGTTAGGATGATGATAATATAATACCATATATTATTTTCACTATATGATTAATGTAAGATTTTATTGAATTTAAATATTACCATATTTCTTCACCAAAGATATGTTTTTTCCAAATGGTTTTATGTAGATGAAACAGGGAAGTTAAAGTGGAAAGGCACCGATAGAATGATATCCTTCCAAATCAGTATCCCTAGAATGGTAGTGATTGGAACCTAGTAGTTTGTAACAATAAAGGATCACCTGAAATAATAAATAAATGATGATGGAATCTATCCAAGAGAGAGACATATTTATCACAAATGAATGTGATGATAGTGGAACATTTTATGAGGAAACACCCTCCTCCGATCAGTGGATATTCTATCTTCATAGCATCAGATGGATGGATTAAACCCCTTGAAAAGTTCTTCTATATTATAGGATGTTTAGATAATGAAAATTTAAGAAATTTAATTTATCATTTTGAAGGTGAATCTTATCATTGGTGGTTAGTTTTCAATAATATTAGGGATAGAGAGTTCATTTATTCCTTAGAGTGGGATGAATTTAAATGTATTTTCTAAGAAATTAATTTTCCTAAGGTGGTGTGACATAGGATAGAGAAGATACAACTTGGATTGAAGTAAAATGTGGAAGATAAAATTGATACATATGAAGATATATACACCAGACTAGTAAGGTATTCTCCAAAATATTTTCTGAATCTGGATAGAAAAATTTACTTTTTTAATAAAGATTGAAGACATGGTATCATGGGTATTGGCGTCCCCTAAAGTCAAAATTTATATGATAATTTTATTATTTGATGAAAGAGTAATAGTGATGTTTGATGACGATCATGTGAAATTTGACTACAAGGAGAATAAGAGGTCCATATGGGAAGATATGGGTAAGAATAAATGAAATATATATGATGGTAAGAATGTCCAGTTCAGTGTTTGTGAAATGCCTGGAAAAAACACTCATGGGAATGCCTTAACTGGATTGGGAAGTGTTTTTGATGTGGTATTGTCACATAGATGACATATTTATACGTTATTTTTCATTTATTTTTCATTAATGCTTTATTTTGGGGGTTTCCCAAGATTTAATGGAGAAATTTGGGAGTTTTCGTTTATTGGGCCAAATCATGATCCCAATTACAAATTTAAAAATAAATTTTGTTTCTTTCATAAAATTTTCATTTTTTAATATTTCTCACCCATTCCAATTCAAAAATATCCTCCCCGGACATATTAGCACCAAAATTGGAGTTTTGATCCTTTATAAATCCATAACCAAGGAGTATATGTGTTTTTTAAGGGATTGGGCCGACCTAGAAGCCCAATTCCTGTTTTAAAAATACAATTTTTTTAATTAATATATTATTCAATTTTATGTATTTCCAGTGATTCTCTAAGCCACACCCAAGCCTAAAAAAAGACCATTGAACCCACACATGCATCCAGTATCCTCCCGCCCACTTTGAGGCTCCTGTACTATGTGATTGAGTGGAGAACATCATAGGGTTTCTAAAATCGGCCAGATTTGAGGTGGTATGTTCTTTACATCCCAAATCTCTCAATTATTAATCTTTTCCCTCTATAACAGTTCCTAAATAACCTCAAAATTCTTTTTCAAACAACCCCTGAATTAGGTATATTTCAACTTTTTGATTCTGCTGTATTTGGGGAGATTTCTTCAAGATCCCTCAAGTATGTAAGTCCATTTCTTTCCACTTTCAAATTGTTTAGGGTTTCATTAAATTTTATTAGTGATTAATCGCTTTTTCGTGAAGTAAAAAATGACTATAGGGTAGGTTTATGAACCTAGGGTTTGACCATGGGTTTTATTGGTCAATTATTGTGGTTTTAGGTTTGTTCTAAGTCACTCTTGGTGCGGTGGTGGTGCGACTTGATTTCTGCACAGTGATTCATTGGTTTTCATTACATAGGCACGTGATTCCAATGTTTATGAAATCCTTGTGATTATCATGAATTATTTATGATATATTCATGCCTATTTCATTTTATTAATGCTTCAAAAATGAGTTTTAGTGGTGGTTGTATTTTATTTGAATTTCTAATGCTAATTTCATTTGAAATTTGGGGGTATTTCATATAAAACATCTATTTGTTCAGTAAGGGATTCCCAATAATTATTTAGTTGATTTTATTGAATTGTATTAAGTTTGAAAATAATTTTCTCTATGCTCTTCTCCATTGCTTATTGCTACAAAATTGGTTTTCTGTGACGTTTGTCAAAAAAATGATTTTTTATTTTCAATTTGGTGTTGCATTAGGTTTTTTACAAGGATATTCAATGAGATACTTATTGGGGGTTGTATTATAACAAATTTAATGGGTTTAAAGAAATTTTTACGGTGCTTTGAATTATTTTTTGGTTTATTTGATTATTCACATGATTTTAAAGTGGGGTTTTCAAAGTGTTTTGGGTCCAAAATAAGGAACAATTTAAAGATGTTGATTTTATTGATAATAAAATTGTTTTGTTTTGTGTTCTAAATGGTATAAAACATGAGTAGATATTGTACTATGTGTATGTGACCATTAGTGGTGTTTTATATGAAAATTGATATGCTTTTAATGCTGAAATGTTTTGAGCACAAAGGGGGAATCCCGGGTACCTAGGTGGGTCAGATGTGTACTAGTACAGCTAGTGGAACAGATGTGTTTTATCCCTGTTTCACCTAGAATTTGGATAACGACAACTCTGAAAAAACTTTTTGGATGATGAATGGGAACCACTAGGTTATGGGTATGTTCCCTACTATTGGATCATGTAGGAGAATTGATTTTATTAAGGTTACTTTACACTGAGGTATGAGGTACATGGGGCCCGGGACTATCTAGTGCCTAGGGGTGTTCCCCATATTGTTGCCCACTATATTTGTGGTATTTATCGATGTATTGGGGTGTTTTATGAAGTATGTTATAGTATCTGACATATATATTTCTTTGTGTGCAAATTCTTAAATTTTTAGATTGAAAATTGTTTTCAATTGAAAGTTTCATTTCCTGGAATTTATCACTGCTCTTCATTGCATACTAAAACTCCTTCTATTCTCACATTGTATTGCATTATATTTGGAATCATTGGGTGGTATCCTTTTGAGATTAGGATCACACCCTACATACAGTAGGTTTGGATACGTATGAAGCATATCGTACCTAAGGTAAGGGATAATGTTTCAAATCTCATTTTTTATCCGAGATTGCTTATACGTAAGTATTTACTAGGGTTATTGTTATCATCCATGTACATGTTTCCTAAAAATGTTTTCATGTATGTTTAAGGTACTTTTTACCCATTTTTACTTTTACCTAATGGTATGGAATGAATCTTTCCTTTATTTACCCTACAAGGTACTTTTTGACTTTTTTGACAAAAGTACGAGAAGAATTTTTTTTAACATATAGGGTATGAAAGTATTTTTTTTGGTATTATAAAGAATTTTTTTCATGAAGCTTCATCCAAAATATTTCATGAATATTTTCAATAAAATTCTTTTCATTTAAAATTGCATGAAATTTTGTGAAAAAAATTGATTTTGAAGAAAAAAGGATATTTTCCTCAAGAATTCATTTCATGTGTTTTATCAAAACCATTTTTCATCTAAGATGACATTATTTCATATGTGCATGTTTCAAGTATAATGTCTCAATGATTTAAATGGTTTCAATTCTCTTATTATGAAATGGTATCCATATATTTTATATGGATTATGTGATGATGGGATGATTTTTATGAAACACAATTTATTTATTGAGTTATTATGAATGATGTATGTTTATATTGTGGCACAAGTAAGAATGATTTAATTATGAGATGGGTGGAACCTATATCTCCCTCCAATGCATTGGGTAAATATTTATATCTCATGAGATAGACATGGCTGGAATGGTACGTTAATCAGGTTCAGTATTACAGGACTGGAACGAGGAGTGAACTCGATTCAGAAATGGACTTTGTCCACTAAGATGGTCTTGGAAGCATTGCCTTTACTAATATGGAAATAATTAAATGTGATTAATAGATGCCACAATTACATGTTTTATTCTCATGCTATTTTATCATGATTTATGTTCCATTATGATCTATGCCTTATGTACTTCCATGTTTTGTGTCGTTGCTCATGATTATGATGTTTAAACATTATGTTGACGTTTTTAAGTTCAAATGTATATGGTATGTTTTATTTTATCCATGCTTACCCTTACTGAGCATTTGATCTCACACTTTTTATGTTTTATTTTCCCCCAGGATTAAAGGAATGGTTTAGGGTAAGGAAATAAAAAGTAGAAGATCTTTATGGGAGATGTTGATGATCTTTCACAATGATTAGAAGATTACGTTCCACGTTTCCAAACACACTAAACTATTACGGTCCTTATGTGTCTGTTTTTTATGTATTAAGTATTCCTTAAAGGTAATTTAATGTCCATGTACGTCAAGCTTCGGGTCTCTACATACATCTTCTGTGTACTCGGATGTACATCCCATCTCTAATGGTGGTAAGTATGAAGGAGTTGTTCGTGAAAACCCATAGGTACAACCATTCAATCTCTGAAACGCAAAACTGAACTCCCATCTAGCTTCCATCCCTCAATGTTCTCCCCACCATTGAGTTTTGAACTCATTGCAAAACAGTCTACATCAGATTCTTTTGCCTTCATTACTATCTCCACCAAATCCAGAACAAGTGTTGCTGAGAAGAAAACGGCAAACTCACATCGGTTTTTGAATTCCAAATGCATGCCAACTAAGACCGACATCAACTTCCAATAATCTGAAGCTTCCTTTTCCAACTGAGCATACGACTTCCGGCTTAATGCATCCGCCACTGAATCTCCCTTACCCGGTGTATACATTAAGTCAATGTCAAACATTTGAAGATACTACATCCATCTCCTTTGACTCAAATTCAAATCTCCCTGTGAGAAAATGTGTTTCAAGCTTTTGTGATCTGTAAAAACAGTAATTTCTCACCAAAGAGATAAGGTATCCATGGTTTCCAGGCATGGACGACTGTAGATAACTTCAAATAATATGTTTGTTAATTCTTATCATGCACCCTCAACTGCCTAGAACCATAAGCAACAACATGGTCTCTGTTCATGAGAACACAACCCAACCCTGTTCCCGGAGCATCAGAATACACCACATACCCCTGTCCTGATTCCGGAAAAATAAATATGGGTGCGGATGTAAGGTGAACATTCAACTGCTGAAAATATTTCTAACATTCCTCATTCCATTGACATGTGCTCTTTTTTTTATCAAAGCTATCATAGGCTATGCTAGTCATGAGAAGTCACGAACAAAGCATTGTTAATAACCAGCAAGACCATGAAAACTTCTTTTTTCAAATACATTCTTCGGCAGATGCCAAAAAAGAACAACTTCTATCTTTTCTGGATCCACTAAAACACCTTTATCAGAAACGACATGTCCCAGAAAACATTCTTCTTGTATCCTAAAATTTCACTTTGACTATTCGGAATTCAACTAATGGTCCCTCATGATTTCCAACACTATCGCCAAGTGTTGCTCATGCACATCCCTTGTTCTTGAATACACCAATATGTTATCCAAAAAAAACACAACAAAAGAATCCTGATATTGTTGAAATATCTGATTCATCAAAGCCATGAAGACCGCTGGTGCATTCGTTAGACCAAAAGGCATGACTACATATTCATAATGGCCATATCTGCTTCTGAATGCTGTATTCGGAATATCCTCCTTCCAATATAAAAAATAGTTATATCCTGACCACAAGTCAATCTTGCAGAACCACTGAGCTCCCCTTAATTGATCAAACAAGTCATCAATGTATTGAATTGGATATCTATTCTTTATCGTAACATGGTTTACTTTACGATAATACACACATAGCCTCAATGTTCTATCTGCTTTCTTTACAAACAAAACTAGTGATGCCCACAAAGACATTCTTGGACTAATGAAACCCTTTCTATCTAGCTCCTCTAACTTCACATTCAATTCCTTTAACTCCATTGGTGCCATCCTATAAGATGAAAGTGATATAGGAATGGTCCATGGAAGGATATCAATCGTAAACTATACTTCTCTTATAGGTGGTAACCCATAGAAGTTCTCAGGAAAACATTTGTAAATTGATCTACCAGAGTAGGAAAACTATTTTCCACGATTTCAACCAATGATGCCGAGGTCAACGATGCCATTTGATTAGACATCATTCCCACCATTGGTTCCAAAAAACTCTTTGTGCCTTTCCTTACTATCCACTCTCATCTGAAGAGATGCTCCATGCCATCCTAAATCGTGAAACTCGTCGTTCTCCGATAACAGTCGATGTGATCCTTAAACTTTGTCAAAAAATCCATACTCAGGATTATATCATAGACATCCATCTCCATCATAGAGAAATACCATTTCAGCTCAGCTCCATCAACAGTAATAGAACATTCTCAACACATGAAGGCTTAACATTATCTTTCACCAAGAGTAGTTTGCTGTTTCAAGAAAGAAGGCATCATTTAGATATTTAAACATAGAAAGTCAACAACACGAGAAGAAATGAAGGAATGCGATGCACCATTATCAGAAAACACTTTAAAAGAGGTATAATTCAAAATAATTGTACCTCTTACTATTGATGGTCCAGCCTGATCATCAATAATCATCTGCTCAGCTCTATACAATTGCTTAGCCGCTGCAATGTTTTCATAGTTTCCCTGGTGAGATTTCCCTGGTTGCGGAGTCAATGTATTCCTTGAATCATCATAACTAGCTATGTTCTATTGGCGAGATTGATTTTTCTTTCCTCACCCTGTCAAAGCATACGATGCTTGCAACGCATGAGAAGTGTCCTGAACGCCTGATCACGGAGAGCTGCAACAATATGGCTGAAGATGCCCCATATTGTTTCAATTGTGGCATGTTCTCAGTGGTGCTGTACATGCTCGTTTCATGTGATCGGTCAAACCACATTGAATGTAACCTGCTTTTCTCTACGGTCGTGGAAGAATGTTGTCTGATCCCGCCGTCTGGTTCTGATTCGCACTCCTACCATGGAAGTAGGTGTCCCTCTTCTGCTTATTCCCAGCGTTGGAGTTCCCACCAGTTCTGGTGGGTATCGTCATGCCTCCTCCTATCGATCTCGGGATATCACGTTCAGCAATCATTGCTCTATTCACCATCTCTGTATAATCCATAATATAAAGCACCACAATCATTGACTGAATCTCCCACATTATCCCAGATTCGAAGATGTGTGCCTTTAAAGAATGACTTGCTGCAACATCTGGTAAAAAAACCAAATTAATGAACGTAGCTGCATAATATATGATAGATAGGCTCTCCAATTTCAAGATGAATAAGTCTTTCATATTCAGGATCTTGAACATGCGAGGATTGAATTTTTTGTTAAATAATTCATCGAAATCCTCCCTTGTAAGGCCTTCATCCAATATAGCATGCACGACTAAATCCCACCACTGACGTGAAAGATACTCAAGCATATATGTCCCCAGCATTACTTTCAGCTCCACTAGTGTTCCAATGAAATTTAATATTCGATTCATCCTACTTAGCCACACCTCCACCTTCTCGGGTTCAGTATCACCACTAAATTTTGGTGGATTCTGCTTAATGAACTGGATGGTATGATCCACATGTTGTGTCTCATTCCTCCAGTTCCTCATATCCATAGCATTAAAAGCTTGGACAATACACTTAACTAGCTCTTGGTTCACAGGTGGTTCAGGTGCAACCACATTCTCCATAGCTTCTTCCCGTTGGTTTTGATGACGCCAACCAGGTGCCATTTTCTAAACCAACAACAAACTCCATCAATATCACTCTCTAGCAAATACTGGCTTAGCATTTCAAATTATATCACATCAACTATCACAACATTGTTCTCAGACAACCTTTTTCAATGTTCAAACATTTTGGAAAACATTCAACATAATTTTTGAAAATCAATACATTTTCAAAATACACCAAATACCCTGTTTTTAAAGTCATTCATTTGAAAATCAATTCTGCATTTTTCAAAAGTTTACATCTTTGTACAAAATCATAACTCATTCCTCACCATGAGATATGCAATCCTAGTGGGAATTCATTCCTCTATAATGCATGTCATGCTCTTCTCATTGGCTAAACCCACGAAAAATAGATTTCCAACATTCTAGAAGTGTATCCAAAACACTTATGTGCCCAACACCCTGATAATTTGAAGTTCAACATAAACGGGTTAGCTACATCCTTTTATTCTAATCATTTCAATTTCTGACAATCATACTCCAATATAAGATGACCACCCATGAAATAGACAAGAAGGAATTTCAACTCTAAGACCAAGAACATTGACGACCACTTGTTAGGCAAAGACCAAACTAGCTGATACTATTTGTAATGACCCACAAATTCTCATTGGCTTGAGAGTGTAACGAGTCATTACATGGCTTTAAGAGACATCCCCAAGACGCCAAAGGCTGGAAATAAATGCCAAAGGTTTTCAAATACAAGTGGGGGATTATTTACCCTTTATGAAATCAACTCATACATTAACCATTCACTATATGATGCATGAACAATGAAAGACCAAACAACAACTTAATTTATTTTAAACCACATCAGAGTACACAATAGCGGAACAACAAACAAAACATCAAAGTACACAGTAGAAAGAGAACAACCGAAGACTCCCCAAAGACACCACAACTCAGTAGTCTACAAGCTCCATCTCTACAGTATATCCCAAACATCACCACAAGCCACTAGTAATGAGATGCATTACCTTTAACTGTGGCTCAGAATTCAACATCTGCACAAGCACCGAAGTTCCAAAGTAGGGGTGAGTATAAAACTCACTACGTTTTCCCCAATGTCTTCCCTACTCACGCCACTAGGATAGAAGAGTTAGCTACATTTATATAAAAATAGTTCATATAAAAACATTTTCACCAATGATGTTTATAACTAAATATAAACTAGTTTTCCAAAACCATCCATGCTCAAAAGTATCAAAGTGAAATTTAATCCGGCATTTCCAACACATTATTTTTATAGAAAAATGACCAAAGAAGTATCCAAACCATTTCACAAACATCCTGTTTTGGCATTCCCAACCATTTCAAAAACTAGTGAAATCAACCATGCATGCATCGTTATGACAGTTCCATACTCATGAGCGGTCTCTCATCGATCTACCAAGTCGTCACAATGTAATTATTCCCATGTTCCATTACACCTTAGGCATTGAGCACAAGTTCCTATTTCAACCAAGCCTCGTACATGTTGTTACCATGTGCCATTACACATTTGTCACTGAGTACAAGGCCCTATTTCAACCAAGCCAGTGCAATGAAATATGAACACACACATCACATTTCCCACAATCATGCCAAACCATCCTTTCAATAAAACACCTTTTATTGAAAACCATTTCCATCCCAACAAATTGTGTTCAAACAATTCAAACCATTTCAATAAAGATTCCTTTTTATTGAAAAACAAATCCATCAAAACCATTTCAATGAAACACCCTTTTTATTGAAAACCCATTTCTCATCAAACCATTTCCAATTCCAGCAATTTCAAAATTTAAAATCAATATTTTAAATTCAAATAGCCATGTCACTTTTCACACAATTCACCAATATTTCACAATTTCATCAAAACCATAAATTATCACTAAAAAATATTTAATCTATGCTTTTTACAATCAATTCCATCCAAATAACCAATTTGAAACTAAGCCAACCAATTCTAACAATGGGAGTTGAGAATGAATCCACCTATCTCAAAAAATTGGGAGACACCATGCCATGGACGAAGAACGCTCAAGAACACCGGGTCAAAACATCAAAAACTCTCCTTAGATCTCTTCTCCTAACACAAACAAGACCAAATCATATCATATTTGGCATCAACACCCATATATCTTACCAGAACGGGCGTGGATCTAAGAAATCATGAGAAGAGGAGAAGTCGATCTAAGTAGATCTAAGAAACCCATCACGAACGATCACATACCTTTAGAATCCGGCTTCAAATCACCAAGAGAAGCCTTCAGATCGCCTCCGGAATGCATGGGTGAAGTCTTCCAACATTCAAGGGAGAGTAATCCCGAGATAGGGCCGCTTAGGAGGTTCAAAAAAGGAAATTAAAGGAAAAACGAGTCAGATCCACAATTTTATGATCTAACTTGAAGTGACCGCATGGTTAATCTGCAATGATTGAAAAACTATGCTCTAACCGTGCATTAGCTTCTGCCTCAACCATCCTTCACGCACTATCTGGCCGAACGGTTAGAAAAACTGTGGGCCGACCGTGCGGCTTCCCCTTTGCCTCCAAACATCATTCCAAGTTATCCTGACTCTCTCATTCAACACCCTTTACTTTAAAACCATGAGAAGAATAAATAAAGGGTTACATACTAGAAATCGATGGTACTACACCCTACCATATCACCTTTGTATGATATTATTCTTTTTGTTGCATTTTTATCCCCATGATTTCATATATGAATGAATTATTATAAATAAACATGTATTTGAAATTGTTCCATGGGGAAACCTACCTAGAACATGGAGTGAATTCCTTAGAGTGCTTACAATGCCTCAACCAAGATAGAAAAGCATGATCCAAAATGTTGTAACCATGTCATAAACAAAGAACCAAAATAATTAATTTTTACCAATTATATATTATAATTTAAAATAAATTAAATAGTAATATCTTCTAAAAAATCCATGGGCATCATCATCATATTGAAAAATTTTGTTACGGGTTTGGGTGTGTTCCCCCCCCCCCCACACATAGTGGGACCTAATACAAAAAAATCTAAATATAAAAAACTGTCCCAATTAGAAATTTTATTCAATATAGTGAAAAAATAAATAAATTCACTATGAAATGTAAATATTCTAAATTTTTTTGTGACTATTAAAATATAGTCTTAGGGTGTCTTGTATAGAAGATAAAAAAATGACTCATCATGAGCATCCAATTTCACCATGCTCAAGTGCAATCAATGAAAAACCCTTAAAAAATCATACCAAATCAGTTTGATATATTGGGGAGATAAAAAGTTGGGAAATAATAAGAATTAAACTAATATAAAACTATTAACACACGTAAAATTACATGAAATGTATTCGTGGGATTGAAGGATGGCATTGGTGGGAAATGGTTGTAATCCCTACCGGATGCCTGGCCAGTCGACTGAAAGAAACTAGGGTCAATCCACTTTTAGTTTCATAAAAAAACATTTCTTATTTATGAATGTGACTATCATATTGACACTATGAACCGGTAAGATATAGGGGTCTCACATATACAACAAAATCAACAGAGCATTAACACTTATTAATGTCTCGAATGGATGCTATTATGTTTCAGTATCCATGTCTTCTCATCATCCCCTATGTTATCAAAAAAATGGGGCATCCATCAACAATTAAAACAAAATTAAAAAAATTCCATTATGGATTTATAAACACTTATAACCTCATTCCATTTACAAATTCATATTAAAAATTTCTCAAAAATCAACAGTCAATATTACTCACAAATATAATAAAAAGGAAACCCATGAGGTGTTAAAGAATAATTTACATTATTTAAATATATTTGAAAAAAGTGATTTATAATGTATTTAGTGATTTATTTAAAATTAATATGGAGGAATCATATAAGTAATGTTTGGTCACACCCTAGAAAAACACTATATATTTTTTTATGAATGATCTTATTTGATGTACAAAAAATAATTTCACTTTATTGAGATAATGGAAGTTTGTTTTCCATAGTTATAGTATAATTAAAGTCGAATTATCTCACACAGATATGGGTTGCATGGGTATGTCTCTCTAGTTATATATAGTTTTTCTATTCTTGAATCTTCCTCACAAGCATCTCATTTGTTTCCCCCTTTGTTTTTAATTTTTTATATAATAATATTTGATAATGGTTATGTGTTAAATATGTTTTTTGGATATTTTTAGTGTAAATTTTTCTCTATTTTGATTTTTGATTACTTTTAATGTATTTATATATTATATTATTTACATAACCAATATAAGGATTTATAATTTTGGGATTTAGGTTAAACCCATTGCAATTTTTTATCAGTTATATTTAGGGAAATAGTTATCAGTGCCTACAGTTGATGAACCTAAATCATTTCTCTAGCTTAAAGTGATTAAACAAACCCTGAGTACTGTGGATTGTCATATCAAGTTTAAGGTTAGTGTAGATTAGATTTTTTTGCAATAAAATTACATGAGATTGCAAGAATATTGTTCGGTAAGTTGTTTATTTTGGTAGGTTCCTTTGAATATGATAAATAGACCATAAAAATATCTCTCACACTCTTTATTATAAAAGGTGAATTTATCATGGAAGTTTAGGATTGATTTGTGTATGTAAACACTTTATTGGGTTGAATCTTCTTATATCTTTACAAGATAAGGATTCATGAATAGTAATGTTTATAGAGATTAAAATTATTTTTCATTTAATTTATTGGATCATAAATTATTTTAATGATTCAATGTTTTATATATTTATTTCGTGATTCCCTAATAGTTATTGATAAATAATTTATAATTTTATTGATCATTTGTTTTATATTTTGTTTTTTTATTTCTTGATTTGTTTACCTTATATGTTATATAATTTCATTGTATATATTTATTTATTAATAAGTGTACAAGTAAGGGGGTTGAATTTAAAATATAATCCTTTATTTGAAAATCATTTTTCAAATAAATTATAAGAACTATTTTCATGAAATCAATATTAAATGAGGATGTTAAATAAGTATTGTAATGATTAATGGTATTTTAGAAATATGATTTTCATATACATTAAATTAATTATAATGTTTACAAATTTATAAACATGACCTATAAATGTAAATATTATATGTTAGTGTATTCTTGAAATTGTATTGAACATAAATGGTTTATGTTGGTATATTTTAATGGGGATTAGAATCGTTGTTTTAGAATTATTTTAATTAAAAATATTTCGATATTATTTTTCAGTTGTTATTTTTAATGTTTTTTATATTATATGATTTATGACATGGAAATATTTTTTTTAAATGTAATCAAATTTTTTGTGTTCATATTTTTATTTTCATTTGTGTGAAAAATTTGTTTTATCTGGTCATTTTTTGACTACTACAAGGATGTAGTAAAATGGTGAATCAGATTAAATCACCATTAAAGAAACTAAATAAGATTAATATTTATAGTTAAATGGATTAAATAATGGGTGAATTAATTTATAATGGGTTCAAATTCTATTTTATATATTTTTTGGTTCTATCTAAAATATTAAATGTAATAAGTCTAATGATCATTTTATTCATAGTTAGTTAGTAGTGTTTTTAGGTAATCTCTTTAAATTTATTACTTATTATAATATTTTGATTATACTTGTAAGAATGATATCATTTATTCATTTATATTAATGAAATTGTTTTTTTAGTTTAATATATTATGAGATATATTAAAGGGTATGTTGAAGTTGTTTTGTTTTTGTCCCTTTTGGATAAATCGTGAATGTATTTTAAATAATTATTCATAAATAATTTGACAAAATTATTTTTGAGAATTAATTTAATTGTATTTATGATTTCACAATAGAAATGAATTACAAATATAGTTTTTCTAATTTATTAAAAAAATTTAACTGTTAATTTCGTAACTAATAACATAATAATCTTCATTTCATGTAAATATTTTAAATTAATATATTTTAAAATTAAACATTTCCAATTTGAAAAATATGAACTTCTTATATGATGTTTTGTATTATTTTACTCAAGGAAAATTTGTTTCTAATTAGTTAAATATATGGTTCCATGATTTAGAGTCAATTATTTTTGACAATTGAATCATCCATTAGATTTGGTGAGTTAATGAATTAATGTTTCTAGCATGTTTTGATTCCTAATGATATTAAACCAAAAGAACCAAAAATATTCAATAATATGAATTATGGGGATATTGTATTATATTTTTAATTGGATTATTTTATTATTATTAAGTAATTAAGTATTTATATTTCTCATGGAAATATATTATGGTTTTACACATTCAGTATTGGCCTTCTCCAAAATAATCCATATTACGGGTAGAATATTCTCACAATTCATCAATTATATGAATTTAACAAATTACTTTTATGATTTTAAGATCAAAAATAATACTATATTATTGTATGGGTGGTTTTGGATTTATTTAATACTAAAAAAATGTATTTTAGTGTTTTATAAAATCCAAATCTCACTATATATAATATTATTTTGAAATAATGAGGATTTTTATATAATTTTTTAAGGGATTGTGTAAATTAAAGAATAATGTTTATTTGTTTTGTATTTTTATAAAATATCATTTTGGAATTTCATATTCCTTGGAAATTTTTTATTTTAATGGGAATATTTTGGATATGGGTTTAATGTGTGATGCAATATTTAATTTTGATATTGATTTTCAATCTATATAATGATGTTTCAAGTAAGCGGAAGGGCATTTTAAAACATTTCATTAGAAACTAATTATTTTTAAAGGGTTTGATTGCTGTGAAATTGTATAGAAACTAAATGAGGATCCAATATTAAGTATTTTTAATTATTTTAATATTGATTAAGGTTTATTTTAATAAATTTAACATTATTTTGTTTTATATTCTTAGTTATGTGATTAAATTCTATGTTAATGCATGTTTGGTTTGTGAATATAAAATAGGATTGATTTTTCAATATTGGGATCATGATATTAGATGATTATATTCATGAATAATTTATATATGGATTTAAAACATTCAATTGAGTGCAGAACTGTGTTTAAATTCTAAAAATATGTACATTGTAAATATGCTTGACTAGTTTTTAGTTTTTTTTCTAATTTTTGAGGATTAATTATTAAATAACCACTTGAAATAATAAATATTTTAATATTTTTATCTTAATGGGAAATGAAATGAATATTAAACATTGAAAATGATTTATTAATGGTAAAAATTGGCTTCAAGAGATTTATTTTTTTATTTATTATTTATTAGGAGTGTTTCGAGTTGAAACATTGAAAAATAGTCATAAAATGAGGATATTATACATGGTGTGTGGATTCCAATAATCTGGTACACAATTTAGACTTACATTTAATGCTTCATAGTAAAACCATTCAAATTGAGAAAGAATGAAATTTAATGGTCTGTGAATGGTTTTGAAAATAATGCAACAAAACCATTCATGTCAAAAAATCTTTTAGAAACAATTTCATAAATAGTTCATAGTCTTTGATATTTTTCATGCTAAAATCACATTTCTTAAGCTCTCACATTCTTATTTAATGGTTTATATAACTATGTGTAGTAATATTTATCATTAATATGTGTTTATAAAACATTTTTTCTATCCATTATCCCGATAACCTCATATAATATTTTTATAGGATTCAGACTTTCAAAATTTCCAAAATAAATTTTGACGTCGGGATTAACTTCAAATTGAAAACTTTTTTTAGTTTTGTGTCAATTTGAGCTCAAAAAATTTCCAAATCAAGGATAATGATGATACATATTTGTTTTTGTATGGGGGTATAATAGAGTATGATTATTCTAATTAGATAAAGGTTTAGAAGCCTAAACAAAATTGAAGCGGTGTGTCAAATTATCAATTATCAGTAGAATATTTTGAGGTTACATATTTGTTCATAGACAATAATTTGGTCGAATAACTATGTATCAAACAAAATTATGAAATATTGTAACAAAATTTTGCATAAAATATAATTTTTAATGTGTTTTTTAGAAATGACATGTTTCTTATAAAAACATATATCTTTTATAAAATTAATGATTTAATTTTATTATTTTATGTCCATTGAGATGATATGGAAGTTTCATAGTATGTCCATATAAAATAATTATTTATTATTTAGTACCATATTATTAAAGGTAAAATCCAAATTAGTTATGGATTATAATAAAATGGATCCATTGTATCTAGTAATGGTATACCAAGTTCATTTAAATGATAGAGAGAACTTAATATGAGAATGTAATAATTTTAATAGTAGTGTTACTTAATCATTGATGTGTTGTTTCTACGCAAAATTTACTCTATTTTTGATATATATTAATAATATGATTATTAATCAGAAAAAATTATTGGATTTAAAATAAATAAGAAATAAAAAAATTTAAAAATTTTATTCTTTTAACAGTGGTTACGTAGTTTGTTAATCCTTATGGGGAAACTCTTTGACATTATATGTATTGTGATAATGAATTGTTCATAGTTTGTTGGAGGTTAGTAAAACAATTCACTTAAACCATGATCCCAGAATTTTTAAATCTAGTTTTAAATTCATTGTTTTAAACATCCTGAGAGGTGTTATAATTATCTGTTTGATTAATATACAATTAGTTTTTTTTCCTTTAAATTAATTGATTGTTTTAAACATATTAATAAATTATTTTCTATTTTATTTAAATTTCATGTTTATTTTGGTTATTTATATTTTTATATAACGATATAAAATTTTATTATTATTTTGAAGTTAATGAATTAATTTCATTAATATGAAATTGAAATTTGATAATTAGGTTTGAATAATAAATCATACAATATTTTTTAATTTTAAGTGATATTATAATTATAGTAATATTATTATTATTTCATGAATATCTATTATGAGTGATGGATAATCCTTCTCCCAATTTTTATTAATATATGTGATCTAAGTATATATTGATATACCAATTTTATTTTCTCATATCATCCTCTCTCAATATCCTTCGGGAAGAATCTAGGAATGCATTTTCTTCCTATTATTGTTCTGTCGACCCTAAGTGTGGAATTCTTTTCCATGTTGTGTCAATAATTGTTTTGTGAGTTTGGATGAAGTGGTAATTTATATATAATTATTTTATATCTATTTCATTTTATTTAATTACAGTCATGGAATAATCTCCTTGAGAAATTTTATGAATTGTTGAATAAATCTTAATTGCAAAATACGTGTTCTATATTTTTTCACCTTTTTTCAACAAAATTGGAGAAATAAATGAAGATCATTTATAATATTATTTTTCATGATGATTTGAAATGAATTATATTTAGATTTTAGCTTCAAAATAAATTTTTATTTTATATTTTCCATGAATTTTCTATGTAATAATGAGGACATACATGAAAGAATTGGGGCCAACACATATCCCCAAGGATTGCCCGAAACCATAATTAGGGGGATCCAATTGGTCATCTATAAAACCATAATGTTTTAAAAATTATTAAATGAATGAAATAATAAGACTATATATAAAAACATTGTTTTATTTAGATAGTTATAATGTATCCCTTAAAATATAATTTTTCTGCATCAATGTTTTGAATTACAAAAAATGTTCATTGACAATTGTGATTGGTAAGTTATTTGGAGTATGATGGATCAAACATGATTTTTGTTGAATAGTAAAATACCCATATTAATAGTAATATTAATTTTAATATGACCCTAATGAATAGTAAATTGAATTATTTTTTAAAATTATGTCATTAATAAAATGACATCATGATTAATTTTTCAAGGTGGTATTAAATGAGTTATAGAATTAAAATTGTTAATTTTTTTAATAAAGTGTAATTTTATTTAAAAATTAAATTAGTCAATGTTTGAAAAATATTTTCAAATCATGGTGTAATTTATTGAAATCAATATATCGGAAATTGAATATGGTGAATTTTTTGGTAATTTTATAAATTTTTTAAATTTTTGATGAATAGTTAAATATGGTAAAATACCTTATATACAGATTATCAGTTAAATGCACTATGTTTTACATCATGACTAATTTAAGACAAATTATTTCAAAATAATATTTACTCTTTACTAATTTATCACAATAATGATGGTTTTTCATAGTCTTGGGAGAAATTATTAAAATAATGACTGAAATAATGTTAAATACCTCCTCTCATCCTCTATAAATGCCACCATCGTTCCCCAATTCCTGTAACACCTCTCATTCCATGATAATATCATAAGATCAGACAACTACCCAGCCCCCCCCCCCAATTCTCCTCCCCATGTACAAGAACTATGATTATCTAAAAAATCTAAAACCAAAGTCCATAATAAGGATCTCAAGGGGAATAAATCTTGAGGTAAAAATCCTCTTTTATTTTCATGTGATTTCCTTTCAATTCATTTCTTTTATTATACTATCTTCTCCTCCCATTATCTGAGAAAAATTAAAGCTCCATAATCTTATATTTTTTCTCTTTTATAATGTTTTCATAAAAATTTATCAATTTACTTATTCTTTTTCCCTCCCCATATTCGAAAAATAAGAACACCATCCGTAATTTTTCAAATTAACAAAATCATGGATGATGTGTTTTCAATTTCCATTATTTCCTAAAAATTTATTTTTAAATAATATTTAATGGTTGAATAAGATTTTAATGTTTATTACATTACCTCTTTTATGTTCATTAATTAGTATATATGGATAATAATAATGGTATATGGTAAAACTAGTTCTAGATTATCAAAGAACGACCAAAAAATATAAACACATATCTCTAAAGATTTATCTAATGATTCATCCTCAAACGATTTAATGACAATTATTTATGGAATATTTTAATAATATTCAAACGTATGTATGAAATTTCATTCATTTTCTATAATTTCATTTCCATACGATAATGAAATCAAATACAAATTGTCTATCGAAATCACTTATAGAACACACCTTAAATAATGGAAGGAACAAACTACTAATAAGTAAAGGGTGTGATGATGATATAAATTGATTATATAAGGTGTTATAAACAAGAAAATGAATATTTAAAATGATTTTAACACACTATTAACCACTATAATTGTATGTTTATCATGTTTGATGTAAGAAAAACCTGAGTTACAGGAAATCATAACAAAATTTCCATTCTTTGGATTAACCTTCAACTTTTTTAATTGTGTGATTTTAAGATTATTTTTGTGCGGAATTTTAATCATATTATGTTTTATTATGTGTTTAAATGTTTTTTAAACATAATAATTTTGTAAAATTTATTCTCATATCAATTATATGTTATTTGTAAGTGACGTTTCTTATAAATTCCTCTTTTAAGCTTTTATTTTTACATAATTCAAAGAGAATGTTTTTGGGCATGTATTAATATTTTATGATTATATTATAGTTCATGGGAAATTTTTTATTCTTAATTGTGGAACTTATATATCCATACAATTCATTTGGAATGTGTGTGTTAGAGGTCGGTCTTATGGTTACACCATGAGTAGCTGTGATGGTTGCACCATATGGTAGCTATGATGGTTACATGGTAAGGTAGTCATGAGGGTAACAAATAATAATGTATATACGATGGATACAGTAGAAGAAAATTTTTCCCAATGTTATAATTATGGTTCTATTTATGTTCATTTTTATGCAATCTCATGGAAATCTAATTTTTTACAATGTATGTATATATGAGTGACATGTGTATATTTTTGAGAATGATTCCATACGTTTATGGACTAATGATTTATTTTCTTATTTTCATATCCCTTACTAATATTTTGGGTACTCAAAAAATGATTTAAAATTATTTTCACATTTTATAAGGATGTGTATGATAATGAACCAAGAAATGTTAAATTTTATGAATATTTGAAATAAAAATCTTTTTTTATTTGGAAATATTCATATTATGGAGGAAATGGATACCGTTTTTATCCAATATACACTATATGAATGTGGAATGTTATTTATCTATTATATCACAATTTACAAAAACTCTTAACCAGAAAGGGTCATCAATATAAAAGGATGTGATTTATTTACTAAAATATATGATAATGTAATGTAATAAATTCGGGTCCTTAAAATTGGTATCAGATGATGGTTTGGATAACATAGGGGTTAGGATGATGATAATATAATACCATATATTATTTTCACTATATGATTAATGTAAGATTTTATTGAATTTAAATATTACCATATTTCTTCACCAAAGATATGTTTTTTCCAAATGGTTTTATGTAGATGAAACAGGGAAGTTAAAGTGGAAAGGCACCGATAGAATGATATCCTTCCAAATCAGTATCCCTAGAATGGTAGTGATTGGAACCTAGTAGTTTGTAACAATAAAGGATAACCTGAAATAATAAATAAATGATGACGGAATCTATCCAAGAGAGAGACATATTTATCACAAATGAATGTGATGATAGTGGAACATTTTATGAGGAAACACCCTCCTCCGATCAGTGGATATAATATCTTCATAGCATCAGATGGATGGATTAAACCCCTTGAAAAGTTCTTCTATATTATAGGATGTTTAGATAATGAAAATTTAAGAAATTTAATTTATCATTTGCAAGGTGAATCTTATCATTGGTGGTTAGTTTTCAATAATATTAGGGATAAAGAGTTCATTTATTACTTAGAGTGGGATGAATTTAAATGTATTTTCTAAGAAATTAATTTTCCTAAGGTGGTGTGACATAGGATAGAGAAGATATAACTTGGATTGAAGTAAAATGTGGAAGATAAAATTGATACATATGAAGATATATACACCAGACTAGTAAGGTATTCTCCAAAATATTTTCTGAATCTGGATAGAAAAATTTACTTTTTTAATAAAGATTGAAGACATGGTATCATGGGTATTGGCGTCCCCTAAAGTCAAAAGTTATATGATAATTTTATTATTTTATGAAAGAGTAATAGTGATGTTTGATGACGATCATGTGAAATTTGACTACAAGGAGAATAAGAGGTCTATATGGGAAGATATGGGTAAGAATAAATGAAAGATATATGATGGTAAGAATGTCCAGTTCAGTGTTTGTGAAATGCCTGGAAAAAACACTCATGGGAATGCCTTAACTGGATTGGGAAGTGTTTTTGATGTGGTATTGTCACATAGATGACATATTTATACGTTATTTTTCATTTATTTTTCATTAATGCTTTATTTTGGGGGTTTCCCAAGATTTAATGGAGAAATTTGGGAGTTTTCGTTTATTGGGCCAAATCATGATCCCAATTACAAATTTAAAAATAAATTTTGTTTCTTTCATAAAATTTTCATTTTTTAATATTTCTCACCCATTCCAATTCAAAAATATCTTCCCCGGACATATTAGCACCAAAATTGGAGTTTTGATCCTTTATAAATCCATAACCAAGGAGTATATGTGTTTTTTAAGGGATTGGGCCGACCTAGAAGCCCAATTCCTGTTTTAAAAATACAATTTTTTTAATTAATATATTATTCAATTTTATGTATTTCCAGTGATTCTCTAAGCCACACCCAAGCCTAAAAAAAGACCATTGAACCCACACATGCATCCAGTATCCTCCCGCCCACTTTGAGGCTCCTGTACTATGTGATTGAGTGGAGAACATCATAGGGTTTCTAAAATCGGCCAGATTTGAGGTGGTATGTTCTTTACATCCCAAATCTCTCAATTATTAATCTTTTCCCTCTATAACAGTTCCTAAATAACCTCAAAATTCTTTTTCAAACAACCCCTGAATTAGGTATATTTTAACTTTTTGATTCTGCTGTATTTGGGGAGATTTCTTCAAGATCCCTCAAGTATGTAAGTCCATTTCTTTCCACTTTCAAATTGTTTAGGGTTTCATTAAATTTGATTAGTGATTAATCGCTTTTTCGTGAAGTAAAAAATGACTATAGGGTAGGTTTATGAACCTAGGGTTTGACCATGGGTTTTATTGGTCAATTATTGTGGTTTTAGGTTTGTTCTAAGTCACTCTTGGTGCGGTGGTGGTGCGACTTGATTTCTACACAGTGATTCATTGGTTTTCATTACATAGGCACGTGATTCCAATGATTATGAAATCCTTGTGATTATCATGAATTATTTATGATATATTCATGCCTATTTCATTTTATTAATGCTTCAAAAATGAGTTTTAGTGGTGGTTGTATTTTATTTGAATTTCTAATGCTAATTTCATTTGAAATTTGGGGGTATTTCATATAAAACATCTATTTGTTCAGTAAGGGATTCCCAATAATTATTTAGTTGATTTTATTGAATTGTATTAAGTTTGAAAATAATTTTCTCAATGCTCTTCTCCATTGCTTATTGCTACAAAATTGGTTTTCTGTGACGTTTGTCAAAAAAATGATTTTTTATTTTCAATTTGGTGTTGCATTAGGTTTTTTACAAGGATATTCAATGAGATACTTATTGGGGGTTGTATTATAACTAATTTAATGGGTTTAAAGAAATTTTTACGGTGCTGTGAATTATTTTTTGGTTTATTTGATTATTCACATGATTTTAAAGTGGGGTTTTCAAAGTGTTTTGGGTCCAAAATAAGGAACAATTTAAAGATGTTGATTTTATTGATAATAAAATTGTTTTGTTTTGTGTTCTAAATGGTATAAAACATGAGTAGATATTGTACTATGTGTATGTGACCATTAGTGGTGTTTTATATGAAAATTGATATGCTTTTAATGCTGAAATGTTTTGAGCACAAAGGGGGAATCCCGGGTACCTAGGTGGGTCAGATGTGTACTAGTACAGCTAGTGGAACAGATGTGTTTTATCCCTGTTTCACCTAGAATTTGGATAACAACAACTCTGAAAAAACTTTTTGGATGATGAATGGGAACCACTAGGTTATGGGTATGTTCCCTACTATTGGATCATGTAGGAGAATTGATTTTATTAAGGTTACTTTACACTGAGGTATGAGGTACATGGGGCCCGGGACTATCTAGTGCCTAGGGGTGTTCCCCATATTGTTGCCCACTATATTTGTGGTATTTATCGATGTATTGGGGTGTTTTATGAAGTATGTTATAGTATCTGACATATATATTTCTTTGTGTGCAAATTCTTAAATTTTTAGATTGAAAATTGTTTTCAATTGAAAGTTTCATTTCCTGGAATTTATCACTGCTCTTCATTGCATACTAAAACTCCTTCTATTCTCACATTGTATTGCATTATATTTGGAATCATTGGGTGGTATCCTTTTTAGATTAGGATCACACCCTACATACACCACTTGTTTTTTAAGTAGACTTTATTATGCTTGACTTAGGTAGAAGGAAAGCTATGGGTGATGGTGGTTCAAGGTGTTAGATTGCATCCTTGGTACAGAGTTTTGTAGACGACTTGTGGGTGATGACCCCTTGTTATGTGTATTTCATGGGGATATATTTCTTAGTATATATTTGAATTTTGACCACTTTTATTGTTTTTAAACCAATGTATTAAGTTCTGGTTTTTTCTTATGACTTTTTTGGATCGAAAATTTTATATTTATATTATAGATTGTTTTAAATGTTTTTTTATTTCATAATATTGTAAATCATTCCAAACCCTAAATTTATGATACCCGGGAACATGTGCCAGCACGTGGGGATAAGGAATGTCCTTTGAGCCTTGTCACGGATATTATAGACGATTTGAGGCCAACATTAGTAATGAATATTCATAGCTTCTTGGGGTTATCTGGATATTATAGACGATTTGAGAGAAATTTCTCATGATTTTCCAACAATATTTCTAAGATAACACATAAAGGAGTATGTTTCCTTGGAGTGATGAATGTGAAAATGAATCATGAAGTTGAAAATGAGGCTTATCACTACACCTGTGTTCACTATTCCCACAAGTGGAAAACATTTTTTGGTACTCAGTTATGCAATGAAAAAGGGTCTGGGCTGTGTGTTGATGAAATATGAAATAGTAACGGCATATGCTTCAAGGCAATTGAAAGTTATTGAGAAGGATTATCCAACGCATGAGCAGGAGTTCACTACGTTGATCTTCAATTTAAAATTTTGGTTGCATTATCACTTTTCATAGAAGTTTGAAATTTATTCGGACCGCAAAATCCTCAAGTATATATTCACATAGATAGATATGACCATGCACCAGTGAAGATGGTTAGAGCTGACCAAACACTTTGACTTCTCAATCCATTACCACCCTATGATGGAGAAAAAGGTGGCAGATGCTCTAAGTATAAATGAACCAGCAATTCTACCATTGATGAGAATTGGAAAGGATCCAATATTTTTAGACTTGATGAATATGGACATGAGAATCATAAAAAAGGAAACATAATCAATAATTTCACAAATGATCACTCCATTGGCTTTTTTTAGAAAGGATAAAGGATTCTAAAAATAATGACGTGGGAATTTAGAAGAAAGTGGAAAGTATTAGAAAAAGTAAATCCTCAGAGTTGAATGTTAATGAAGAAGGAATTGTGAGATTTTTGAAAGGCTATATGTTCCACCGTGTCCGAAACTGAAGAAGAAAAGTTTGGATGATGCACATTGTTCAAATTTCTCTACTCACCTTTAAAAAAAAGATTTATCGAGATCTCCAAGAGCATTATTGGTGGGATAATATGAATAAGGGGACCACAGAGTATAAATCATTGTTGTTGGTGTGTTATCAAGTGAAGTCATATAGGTTGTAGTATATGGGGATGATGCAACCATTTCCCATACTTGCATGGAAATGGGGGAACATCACTAGGTACATTGTCACAAGACATCCAAAGACCTCCAAAGGCCACAATGCAACATGGGTTGTTGTGGATAATCATACAAAGTATTCAAACTTCATTGCAATTTGGTAGGATTTGACATTGGATCAAATGACACGAAGATACATCACGGAAGAGGTAAGGTTGTATAGAGTACCACTATCTGTTGTATCTAATAGTGATCCAAGATTCACCTCTATGTTTTGGAATGTGTTCAACATGGTCTAGATACTAAAATAAACATAAGCATGACCTATCATCCTTAAACTGATCGCCAATCTCAGCGAACTATTTATACACTAGAAGATATGTTATGATCATGTTCAGTGGAATTTAAACGATTTTGGGATCAACACAATATTTGGATGAATTCTTCTATAATAAAAATTTAAACTCGAGCAACCGAATAGAATCTTATGAATCCTTATATGGGAAGTGGTGCAGAACACTGGAATGTTGAGTTGAAGTTGGTGAGCGGATGCTGATTGGACCAGAAATGGTCGAAGAAATGCTGGAGATGGTGAAAAACATTTAGTAGCATATCAAGGCGGCCAGAGTCAACAGGAATGTTATGCAGATAACCATCAATGAGACATCGAGTTCAAAGTTGGATACATGGTATTTCTACACATATCTCCGTGGAATAAGTTCTTGAGGTTTGGAAGGAAATTGATGTTAAGACCTAGGTACATCATCCCATTCTAGATTCTTGATCCTGTCAGGGCAGTTGCCTATCGACAAGCACTTCCACCTACCATGGCCAATGTACATGATGTCTTTCATGTATCACTCTTAAGGAAGTACATACTAGAACATTCACATGTAATCTAACCAAATGTAGTATATCTAGAGGATGATCTTTCTTATTACGAGAAACCAGTGAAGATATTAGATCATAGAGATAACGTTATACAAAATAATACAATTCCCCTTGATAAACTGTTGTGGAGAAACCCAATGTTTGAAGAATAAATGATGGAATCAGAAGAAGTGATCAAGGAGAGTTACCCACATCTATTTTAGTGTGGGAATAAAAATTTCAAAATATAAATTTTATAAGGGGGGAATATTACAATGAAGAAAAAAAATTATTAATGAAAATAATTCTTGGTATATTTAAATTTATCCATTTTGTTTTATAAAATATTTACACTTATTTGGTTCTATGTTTTGTTTTTTAATATCATTAAGAATTGTGACCATTATTGATATAGTTGTTGAACAGTGATCACTATATAAGTATAAATATAGGGCATTAAGAAATCCAATTTATTCAGACAAAGGAAGTGATGGCCTCGTCCAACAGACTTTCCTTGTACGAAACCAATTTGTTGGAGCTCAAAAAGTATGTGGTGTCATTGGGAATCATTCCTGAAAAATCCCCATATGAGTTTGAACTTCTTATGATTGAGTAGAATAAACTATGGCAGAAGTGGAAGTTAATAGAGATTACCACTCGATTGATGTTATCCAAGCCACCCCAAGAGTTTGTCACCATCACACTCCTTAGCATTCAGTCTTATGTGGGTATTATATGGGGTTATGTTTTGATACAATAGAACTTTGACTATGTACATTATTCTTGTATATAGGATTTTCATTTTTTTTTATCGTATCATTGTAAATATTTTTCAAAGCACAAATAATATTTTTAGTTAATATTCAAATAAGAAAAATATTTTGATGAATTAATGGATTTTTGAATTAAATAATATTACCATTAAAATATAAAATGTGTTTTATGACATCATAATGACATAATAGTGATGTAATAAAATACTATAAACATTATGTTTTGAAAATATATGTTTTAACATTAAAATAATGTGATATTGGGTTTGATTGATTTATTTTATAGTGTGTTAGTGGTCCCTTCAATCATTATAAGACATTTTTTCTTTTTAAATTGTTTTCCCTAAGAGTGTGACTCACCTCCATATACGCAAACCTATTATTTTAATAGGTTAGACCATTAGACATATAAAAAATTGTTTCACACTACCATTTGGCAGAATCCATTGACAGAAACCATGGTCTGGATAGTGGTTTTGAAAAGTTTAATGCCAGGCGTCCCCAACATAAATAATATTGAATTCCCTCTCATTTCCTATATAAATCCACCCAAGCTCCCACTTCCACTTCAATAAAATCATTTGGAGTTCATCCAACCTCTACCCTACTCTCTCTATAATCTTTTCAATGTTCGCCAAGCCTCCATGAAGCCTCTCTCAAGCCTCTCCCAAGCTTTTGGGATCACACTTCCATGTAAGGGAATTCTTCCTTTCTCATTTTGTCCATTTTTCATTATGTTGTTATTCCATTTTTTTATTAAAATTTTGGTGTATGATTTATCACCTCCCCCAAACTTCCTTCTTTTTGTTTTTATTATGGGATACCTCTTCCTCTTTCATCGATTCCCTCCATGTACACTCATTACCATGCTAAAATTTCATGAGGGATTTCACTCTCAGGTTTTATATCCAAGTAATTCTTTTGTATTATTCTTATAAATTCCATTACGTTTGTTTGGAAAAGTATCTATATGAGCCAATTACTATCCATTTATGTAAATATTGTGTGACATCCATTTACCTCTCATCAACCATTTTCTTGAATCCTTATGTCACGCCATTTTTCTATCGAAATTGCACCACATTTTTTCAATCCAAGATCATTATGTAGTGAATACCATTCCCATGTCTCAATAAAAGGTATTTACCTTTTTGCAAATAAACATATTTAGTGTTACTTTCATGTTTTTATTTCACATTACATAATCATGGAATATCTTATGATGTTGATTGATTCCATGTTATATGATCAATGTTGAAAACTTATCAATGAAATGAAATTTTTATAAAGGGTGAGCCCTGATAGATCTTCAACGCATTTAGTAAAGTATAATACCATGATAAGTCATGTGTAATGAGTGTTGAATCATTCAAATTCGATTGAAATGAGGGGTTACTCGTGATTCATGGGAAATGGGGATTTACTCATGTTCTATGTGCAATGGGCCTTGGCTCATGCTAAATTCTATGTAATGTTTTGTTTCCATATTTCCATGTTATGTTTATCATTATTTATCAAGAATTTATATTCATGTTTCTCTTGTTCTCCATTGATATTCTTATTTTCTAACATGTAATGTATTCATCATGTTATTCCATGATTATTTATTTACAGGGCTTTATACGTCACCCTTTTCTTATGCATGTCTTCAGGTCATCCCATGCGATGATAAGTACGAGGGAATGTAGTGGGCATGTAATTGATGTTTTAAATAAAGATGTTGTATTTTATGATTTAAGTTGTTAAGTAATGATCCTAATCCCTAATGAAACTAGACCACTCAATATTCTTTGTTGTATCAAGTGAAGTGTATGTAATAAATCATTATTTAGTGTGTAATAATCGACATGTTTTCATATGTATTATTAAATTATATATAAACAAATTAATTGAATTTAATAATAAATATACCTTATTTTTGTATAACTACATATTTTTTTAAAAAAATTTGCTTCTGAAGAAAACACTTTTTCTTGTGTTTCACTGGATTAATGTTAAATTATTTTTGGAAACATATATATTTTTTAGGGATTCCACATTTTTATTCAAAATGTATTAATTTAAGAAATAGTTAAATTTTAAATATTAAAAATATGAATAACAAACAAGTTAGTTTTTTATACTACGCTAAATTCTAAACTAAGTAATTTCTGTTAAAAATTAGATGACAGTGACTAAAAATTACACTAAAACATACATCAATATTATTAGATTACTCCATTTCTTCCATAATAAATTAAGGATCTTTTATATTACTATTAATGTCTATTGGGATAGGTTTGTGATATTTACAACATATTATTTATTGAAAATACAATGGGTTCATGATCATATTTTTAATAACATGGAATTTTTAATATGGTTTTACGAATAAGGTATATTTAAATATTAATAGTATTTTGAAATATCATGAAATATTGTTAATCATAGAAATTTATTTTAAAATTTTAGGGATGAAATAATTATTTTTAATTATTACTCAAAGATGATGGTGAAATTTTTCTCTTAATTATAATATCAAAATAAAAATAATAATAATTGTAAAATTCATATTTTGAATAAATTATAGTTATAAGAATAATATACGGTTATAAAAAGTTATTGCTGTATTAAATTATTTGATTTAATTTTTTTTTATATTTTACTAAATTCTACATAATGAATAGTGTCAAAATAGAATTAATGATTTTTCGAGATAAATTATATTTTAATAAATTATATAATATTCATAAAAATTTGAAATTATTCCCAATGAATTAGATCTGTTTTAAAATTTCATTAATGATACATTTTTGGTTCATGTAAAATTTAATAGTAACTATATTAACTCTCAATGAGTACAAATCCATGTTTTCATGTTATGAGTTAATATAATTTAATAAGGGGTAAAATAATAAGATATGGGTAAAATGTGAGCTAAACTTGTATATAAATTTTTAAATGATACTATTTCGACCCATACTCATCTAAAATTATAAATAACTCATTTTATCCTTTTTTAATTTATAATTAATTTTTATGAAATTAATATTTATATAGTTTGTATAAGTGCCCCTAAAATTAATTATAAATGGGAACTCCTTCCATTACTTATTCACACAACTTTTATTATTCTATATAAACTGAACACTTCATATTTCTATAATAAAAATATTTATTTAGGTCATCGATATTTTTGTCGTTAAAATGATCCCAACCTAGGCCCATAATGTGAATTTATAAAGGAAGTCATCCTCAGATGAAGTAATCTTCTTTACCAAATCCATCATGTTTATTTCTAAATCTACCTTCTAAAAAATTTTCAAATATATTATTATTTTCTAAATAAATTATCTTATATATGTTTATATGTTATTATGATTATTTCTCCACACATTCTATCTTTTTTACATCTTCTGAAAAATTAATGAATCTTGTGACCGTACTTTTGACGTACCGTCTCCACAGAGGGGTGTAATTTTTTTCATATTGAATTAACTAGGTTGGGTATAATTATAGGAATGAAAGATATATATCTTAATTATGACAGAATATTAATTATTTAAAAATAAATATAACATCCACTTGCTTACTTTTTCACTATCAAGGTAATGATATTGTCCTTGGGGCCTACAAAAGGCCTACCATCTCAATGATCTGATGTGATTAATTTTACCTGTTCACAATTTAATAATTATTATAAAATATTTATAATGAATAAATATGAATTTAATATCATATTTTAGATAATGGATCATTATAATATTCTCATAAACTACGAATTAAATTAAAAAAATGCATAGGAAAAATATATCAATTATCACCCAAACAGGGGTAATAAAAAAATATTATTAACAAATGGTTCATAAGACAATATAAGAGGATAATATATGAAATAATAAATATCCATATGGTTTTTATTTAATTTAATAAAAACCTTTAAACCAATGTAGATGATGTTAGGGAATGTTCAAAAAAAGGAAACCACATTTTAAGGGTTTCTCATCTCACATTTACTTGACTGATACATATATAATATTCCCCACTTATTTATATTTAGTGGCATATATACATTGATTTTGATATATTATCTAATTAAAATATTTTATTCATGTTATTTAATATTTCAATTTCTTTTATTTGTTTAATGGTGTAGAAGATTCAATTTATTAAAAAAATATTAAAGTTCCAATAAAAATTAATGATTATTTGTGTTTAAGTCCCTACTTGATAATATTCATTTTCTATTCCCTTGATTTATAATGGTATTTTAATTTTATATAATGTTATCCTATAAAATTTAAATTCATTTTTACCCAGTTTTTACATTTACAAAATGTTATAAAAGGAATCTTCTAATCTTTATTAAAAATGATATATTATCATTTTTCTAAAAAAATATAAAATTATTTTTTTATCTTATACCTCATGAACATAATTTATAGCCTTCATAACACCTTTAGGATTTAAATATTACATTTCATGTTTATAAGGTTGTTTTTGAATAATTTTTTTCATTATTATGTGTTTATTTTTTAGAATTTAAAATTTATTATCAAATATAGGAGGGCATTTTACTTATAAAATATTCCTACAATATCATAAAAGTATTTTCATTGATTTAAATATATATTGTTGAATTTTTTGAGAGGATTAAATTCAATGACCCAATTTATGATATTTATTTACCTGTTTTATGCTTATTTATAATATTGAAAAATAATTTAGTTCTTTATATTTTATTTAATATAGATATTAAATCATTAGACATATTGTTGTTAAATTAAATTGATTATTCGATATATATAAAATATGTTTTAAATGAAATAAATGGGTTGGAAGTGGTAAAGTCAATCCCCGTGATGCATAAATAACCTCATGAGATGAATCAGTTGTCCAAATATAATAGGTTTGTAACTAGTAATATTAAATTATCTTGTAAAATTATTCTGTTAGTATATATGAAGTTTCCAAATCGAAATTTCTTTATACCTAATAGTTATAACATATCATTTAAATCATATTTTATGTACAGTTACCGTGTTCATATGAAACATAACATCTAGTAATTAATAATTTCTTTCACAGTGATTCCAATTATTAGTATACATTATATATTCACTATGATATTATATTTTGATGCATTTCATCCTTATTTGATGATTATATGGCTTCTAGTTTTTTGTTATTTATCATTCCAATTTTATTATTCAATATCTTATAATTATAGTGATGATATTTAAATGTAATTTGTTTTTAGTTATTTACCTTTCCATGGTGATTGTGCTTATTGATTCATCATAGATTCTATTGTAAGTAACCCTTACTAGGCATCTGTTCCCACCCCTTTATTATCTTTAAATTCCACAATAATCCATAAAGATCACTATTATTATTATTTAAGGATATTTTAAATAAAATAATGCTACTATTGAAAAAAAGTATAATGAATTTTTTTTCAAATATAAAATTGGAATAATGAATGTATAAGGATTACCAAGACTATTAATCATTTAATTATTTTTGGATGTGATTACTTGTATCTTCTACAAAGTTAATCGTGATAAGAACTTGCTTCAGGAAATTAGAGATTGGATATTTAGACTTCGCATTAGAAAAATTTTAGTAGAAACCTTAGGATCTAAATTTAGGAAATCATTGATTAGGAAAAAAATTTTATGACTAAATTATAGATTTAATCTTTGTATAAGACACTATCTTATATATTTTTTAATGACCATTGAAATCCCAGTTTAAACATATATACTCAAATATTGTGAAGAATATTTCATGATTTATTTATCCTATAAATGATTATTCATCAATATATCACTATGTTTAGTGTTTTTGAGACTATGCTATGAGATTAAGTCAATTGGGAGATTCAAGAGGTACTGAGTTTACATTGAATGATATAGACAATGTATTTATGAGTAATGAACCCGAACAATGAAAAGATTAAATGATATAACAATTATTCCTAATTATATATCATTATATATGTTAACAAATTACACCATAACCAACTCCTAGACTCACAAAATAAGAGAATTACAGTTCTTGTTGAGAGATCTTGTGGTAAATACCATAGAGAAAATAAGATTTCCTTTATTATATATAAAAAATATAAGAAGAAACTCCCAATTAATTTTTTAGTGGAACAACAATATGCCTTTGGGAGTAGAAAATAAGGATATAAAGCACATAATTTATATGGAAAAACCAAAGTATTTGAATAATGGTCCCTCAATGGTATTATCGATGGTAGGGTGATTTTAATTTTAGAAAATATAGGCATTATTATAACTTATAACCTATGAACTATGGATGAGAATTAGAAAGGTTATACATTTAATGGTTATTTTTTTTATGATCAAAGGACTATAAAAGAAAAATTAAATTAAAGAGGAATTGATGAATATGATGATGAAGCATAGTGAAATTTTCAAGAACGAACGAGAATGAATGAATTTATTATGTATTTTTATTCAAGAAAAATTTTATACATGATTATTTAGTTTTATGATTCATGTAATATGAAAGGTATTTACTAAAGTACATTTTCAAGCATGTGATGAATAGTACTCATAACAAAGAGAAGTGATAACTTTGCAAGTTGATCTTTTTGTAATGATATTATTTCAGAAAGATAAGACTAATGATTCAACCAATAATAATGAAATTACTTTAGGATTCTATGATTGAAAATAGAAGTGGTTAGTAATTTGATGGTTTTTGGATTTAATATATTTTGGGATTTAATGAATTTTTTCAACATCATATGACATTATTTTTAGAGTATTTCGTGTTTTCATTATGTTTTTATGGTGACGAATATATTCATATATTTGATATGTTATGTTGATAGAAAAATTATATTGATTTTAGTAATATAATGTAATGGTTTTTTTGAAATTTATTAACCTTCCGTCTAAATATATTCACATTGATTTTGGACAAATTTATTTCAGATGAGTATTGAGATTAACTACTAATGAAATGAATTAGGTTAAATTTTTTATATTATTTTTGGTTAATAACATGTGATAACAATGATTGTTCAGTAAATATTTAATAGATGATTGAATGATTAAGGATATTATGATTCAAGAAATTTATTTAATAATGAAAAATTATCCTTGAATATCCATATCCTAGAGTAAGAGATAAAGGTATAATATATCAAAGTGCATCCAATCGATGATATTACACTTATGAATTGAAATAAATCAAGTCAATGCATAAATATATATAAAAAGATTCCATGAACTCTTGTAATAGAATATAATAATTAATATAGTATCCATTTAATTTTATATCTATAGAATCAATTTTAATTTAACCAATCATTGATTTTCTATTTCATGATTTTTATCTTTTAGATCACATTGTTCTCTATCACTGTTGATTAGAACATGGTAGTTTATTTTTTTTTAATTTCCATATTTTCCCTCCTTGATAATGTTCTACTACTCAAATTACTAATTTTATTTTAAAATTCACATTTCCCATAAGATATAATTTAGTACATTATTTAATAACTCATTTTACGTTGTGGATTTTCAATAAATGTATTTCCAAATATTTAAGCTGTATTTTTAAAGATAATCATCAAATATTCAGGATGAATTTTTTTGGCTAAGAGAATGTAACACCCCATGATTTAGTTATATTTCTCTTTTTAAATTTATCCTCTTCGACAACATACATTTTACGTAATCCCAAGAAAAAATAAATAACGAAATATTATAATGTGGTCACTATAATATATCCGTTAATTAGTGTAAATGAATATCTTTACCAAATTATTAAATATGTAATTATTTTATTCATTTTTATTTTTATTATGAAGTCTTATATAATAATCACATGGTTTATTAGTAATGTTAATTTAATATTCATAAAATAAGTTCTCTTCATAAATGGGTTTCTTGCTTTTTTTGAGTAAATATTAAATTCAATTTAAAGAAATTCTATAAATTTGATTTTATAAAATTAATATCATTTATTATATTATAATATTGAAATTATATTATGAAAATAT
The DNA here is from genome assembly GCA_963277665.1 of Viscum album. NCBI lineage: Eukaryota > Viridiplantae > Streptophyta > Magnoliopsida > Santalales > Viscaceae > Viscum > Viscum album. The sequence goes on along the minus strand of OY728147.1, from coordinate 1,022,879,959 downwards.
TTTGTAAATTGTTTTTAAAACAATCATTATAGAGTGAATAAAGGAAATTACTGAATATTATAAAACATTCATTTTCTATAAATTACAAAACATTTTTCTATTTTATTTTTGTCTCAATGTTACATAATTTAAAATTGCTTATAAATAATATAATAAATTAAAATTTAATCACCCTTATAAATTTTTTTGGTATAATTACATTTTTAGCATTAAAATTTATTTATCTAGATTTTTTTAGTTTCACTAGATTAATATTAAATTAATTTATGAAAATTCGGAATTTTGATGTTTAAATTTTTTTATGTATTTGGATTGATATAGTATAGATTTATTAAATATATTCATTTTTATTTTAGAAAAGTATGAATTGTATATTTTGAATTTTTATTACTATGGTAATATATAAACAGGTTAGTTAAAGTTAAATATAAAATGTAAAGGACTAGATAATAACCCTACCACTTTATAAAATTTTATTTTATGTTTCAATTTCGTCCATAATAAATTATTTTTCTTTTTCATGAATATTTATGGCTATTTCAAAGTGGTAATAATATTTATAATATTTTATTTTATTAGATGTCATAGATATCATTTTCATATTTTAAATAACAATAACATTTTTAATATATTATTATCGAAATGGTAAATTGAGTATAAATAGTATTGTGAAATGAAATAGAATTTTATTAATCATTTTAATTTATTTCTACGATTTAGTGAATATATATGTACCTTAAATAGTATTAATACTTCCAAAACAAATATAATTGAAAATAATTAAGGATAAAAATAAATTTTATTGATTATTCTGAAATATTTTATTTTTATTAAATTATTTGATTCGAATTTAACATTTTCCCTTCATTTTAATAATGAAAATGTAATAAATAGTGTCAAATTATACGTCAATGACATTTCAAAAAATATATAATATTTTATTAATTGATATTAATTTCCAAGAAATATTTAATTATTCCCACAAATAGGTAAGAAATTTATAATATTATAAATTAACCACTTATGTGTATTTTATAATTTTTAGGTAACTATATTTACCCTCAAAGAGTAAAAATCTATTTTATCATGGTAAGAGTTAAAGAAATTAAATACGGGTTAAAAACAATATTTATTGGTAAGCATGTAATCAAATAATATGTAAAAATTATTCTATTATAATATATAGACCCATGATAATATTAATTTAAATATAAATATTATTTTTGAAATTTTTTTTGATGATTAATTTAAATTATATTAATATTTAGAGTGTTTTAGAGAGTTCTCCTCAAAAAAATTAAAAAAAGATCACTCCCTCCATCCCTTATTCACAAGACATTGAACCATATTTATTATCCAAAACCTCATCATATATCTTAAAAAAATCATTATAAATGTTATTTTTGTTATTTTCATTTTAAAATACATATCATAGGTCCCATAAGATATGTTATAGAGGATGTCTACCGAAGATGATGTAATCCTCTTTACCAACTCTTTAATGATTATTTCTTTTACTAATTCCTATCCATTTTCTATTTCTATTATATTTTAAAAACTGTAGTATCATATATATTTCTATATTTTAACCATATAATGTGGAAAACATATCCTATATTTTATCCATCCTAAAAAATGAAAACACTACATGTGTGTACATTTGACGCACAATCTCTATACTTTGTAAAAATTGGTTTTTCATCACCAAATTACATTGATATATATAATGATGGGAATAATTCATTTATATTATATTTAGTGCTGGATATTGATTGTTGAAAAATCAATATACCGTCCAATTCCATTCCTTTTCACTAGTAAGGGAATCATAATGTCAATCGTTCATACATACAACCTACCATCTCCCCAACTCAATATGTTTCATTTTCCATGTTTCGTATTCATGAGTAATCATAAAATTTTATATTAGTAATAAAATTGATATTTATGACCTTTATTTTATGCAATATATTATGTAATTATATGATATTCACATTAACCAGGACTTATTATAAAAATGAAGCATATTAAAATGAAGCAATTAACAACCGAAACAAGAGTATTCACGAAATATTATTAACAAAATGGTGAAAAGATGATATCCTAGGATCATATATGATACCATAAATACTGATATGGTTCTAGCATAAATTAAAAACATTATATAATCTACTATTCAATATTTTAAAGAATATTAAAATAATGTAATACGGATGATTATTGTTTCTCATCTGGCTTTTAATTCTACAAGACATATATAATATTCACCACTTAAATCCATTATGAGGTGCATATAGTTCCTTATTTATATAATATATCAAAAATATAATAATCATTATGGTATGCAAACAATAATATTATGTTATTTTTTTCATGGGGAATACAATTAAACTGATTACAATGTGGTAATTTTTTATTTCACAATCCAATTACTATTTGACATTGTTTTATATTAAGAGTATATTGAGAAATGTTCCTTTTACATTCCTATGTTTTCTTAAATAACATAATTTGTTAACCATATTATCCAATCATATTTTTATATAATTTTTACACCTTTAAATTTTTTTGTAAAATAATTTCTGAAATTTTCTTGTTATTTTCCAATATGGTATTTTATGATTTTTCTTATAATGGTTTGAAAGATATTTTTTGGAATTTCACAGAATGAATGTAATTTTCCAACCATCATGATTCCCTAATGATTTAAATATTTGGTTACAGGTTCACAATATTATTTCCCAATAAAATGATTTAATTAGTACATGTTTCATTTTTTGATTTTAAACATTATTATCAATGGGAAAAATTGTATTTTTCTCATGAAATATTATTGTTATATATTTAATGTATTTTCATATGTAGAACAATCTGTAGTTGAATTTTATATTGGGGATTTATCTTAATTATAACATTCATTATACATATTTGAATGTTTTATTATTATTTTTACTAAGGAAAATGTAAAATTTATATATTTTACTAAATACATAATTTTTTATAAGAAACAAAATTAATGAATTAAATCGTATATTTTAAATTTGAGGAATGATTCGGACATGGAAGTCATGGGTTAGGAACTAATTAATTAAATCCTATCAACATGTCATTAATATAACGAGACAAATTTTATTGCAAACCCTAAATGGTTTGTACTATATAGTTTCAAAATTTATTGTGAAAGGTTTTGATAGTTTGGAAGATTTTATCTCAAACCTAATCGGTTTGTACAATGTAGAGTTAAAATGTATTGTGATATGACTTAGTGGTAAAGGAATCATGTTCTTGGGAAGCATAATATCAAACAATTAGTCATATACTTTATTAAAAATATCTTTCATTATGATCCATTCTATTTTTATTTTGATATTAGCTCAAAATTCATTTCATACATAGTTATTAATTTAATAGAAGGTGTTTTCAATTATTTTTTATTCCAATTGGATTATTCATGATATTATATGTATATAAATTATATTTTAATTGAATGTGAAATTAGATATATTCCTTTATATGTTGATTATACACATTAATTCATGATAATATCTGATGTAATTTACCCTTAATGTGCATCTGAGCTCCCACCCTCTTTTGTTTTACATTACTTATATTCCATGAATTTTAATAATATTTTTATGAATTTATATGAAAAAAATGGGTAATGTATCAAAAAAATAGTTTATAATTTGAGTTTCCATATTATATTTGGGAATCATTTGTGTATATTGATTAAGAATATTATTAAACCATTTAAAGATTCAATATGGGATTACTTGTATCTTATGAAAATTTAATAAAGTAAAGAACCCTATCAATGCTACTGGAGAGGAAGTATTTATATTCTCCATCCTCCCTAAGATACAATAGGCCAATGAAAATTTTAAATATTGAAACATGTAGAGAACTCCTCCCTCATGGTCAATAATATATATATATATATATATATATACATCCTTCAAAATGGAGGTATGTAATTTGAATAAATAGAATATTTCAACTCTCACCGAAAAAATCATTATTCATGCATAAATTTACAATGATCAATCACTATGTGGTGGTGTTTTTATAAATTTAATGGAAAATCCACTTCACATTCATGAAAATTGGGCATTTGCAGCATGTATTCCTTCATTTTTTTATAATATTCAATTATTCATGTTTTGTTATTTGTTTGTTCATATGTGGTTGATATATTCTATAACAATAATATCAAGAAAAATAATTTTTAGATCATCAATAGGGTGTTTTAGTAGTCATTTTAAACAACCCAATTCCTTTCTCATATTCTAACTTGTTAGAAAGGTGAAGGGTATCTATCAGAGACAATTAAGTCCCCTCTTTATTAATTTCATTGGACTATTTCTTGAAAAATCTTATATTTATAACCAAATTTAACTCACAACTCATTTTATTATAATTTTTTATTCATGATGTATATGTATCATCACACATAAAAAAAGTTTGAATTTCTCCCCATTTTTAAATTTTAGTTTCAATGATGAATTGTGAGATAGAACATTCATGGCATAATGGACTTTAATAAATTATTTCATACTCGTAGTTTTAGTGAAAAAATGATTTACCCTATTCATATTTCCCCCTATGTTTCATGGGTTGGAATTTTGAGTGAAATGATTTTTAAAACCCCCTTTTTTAGCAAATAATGATTTTATATCATAAAAAATGCCATTACCATAGAATACCAAGGATCAAATTGGTTAGGGCTTCTCCAAATGAAATAAATAACTCTATTATGGAATAGTGGTGACCATTTTTTTTGTTTACATGACTCTTCTATAATGACATATCTATAAAATGAATCATAAAAATAATCCAGTGATTGTAATTAAATAGAATATCCAAAAATTCTCCCTCAATTACCTACAAAAGATGCTGACATAGCACCACCTGAATAAATAACCTAGACACATCATTGATTGGTTACCTTTATGTAGAATACAATCATTGTATAAGGTAACATAAAATTAAATCAAACACTATTTTAATGTAGGAATATATAATATTAATTATCTAATATTAATAAAAATTTAATAAATAGTAAATTTAATTACTTTTAACAATATAATTCCAAAAAGTGATTTGTGAACAATAAAAAATCATAATGTTATTCCATTTTTGAAATAAATTTAAAAAACCCATAAAACTAAATATGTTTAAATATTTTTGAAGAAAATTATAATAGTGGAGATTTTTTCTTTCAAATACACATGAAAAATAATTTAAATAATAACAAAATCAATTATCCCACCCTTAATAATTGTAATCTCATACATCTAAACATAAAAATAAATACCAATGTAATTTTAAAAATCATACTCATGAAATTGAATAATTTAAGAACATGTGTTCTAAAATTACTATGCATGTTTAAAAACCATCATACTAAATTATATGTTTTCTTATACCCTCTATTTCATCAATATTTATTTTCCCTTTCAAAAAAACATATTCATCACATAAATTTTCTCTCATCACACAAATATAAATTTACAAATAAGAGTTTCTCTTCTATATAAATGAATGGTTGACAATTGTTTTAATAAATTTCTAAACATCCCCACTATTTTTTCCCAGAATTGTGTTAGTCCTGAAGAATTTTATCCATTATTAGTGATATATGGTTCAAAAAAATTTAATGTGATAATTTTTAGGAGTATTAACATGGTTTTGGTTCCAAAGGATAAAAAAATAACATATCTAGTTTACACTATTGAAATTGTAACCTTAATAATATTTTTATAAAAAATCATCATTATACATCAGGGAAATTTTTTGGGACACTAAAGACCTTCAAAATTTTAGAAGAATGTACTAATCGACCTAACTATCATTAAGTATTTGAACTAATAATGCATTTTCAAATAATTATATAATTGGATTTTTATTTTTGTGAGTTTTCACTACTTTTCTAAACAAAGGTTATTACTTTTGTAACTTATTTATAATTATTATAATTCTTTGCAACCTTTTTTTTAATTTACATTAATGTGGAACTAATTTAGATGTTTTTTCATCCTTGTGATTCCAAAATATTTTTTCAAAAAAAATTTAAATTAAAAACATTAAAATTACTTCAAAAATCATCATCAACATATTTTTTAGCCAATGTTTTCCCAAATGTTGTACCATACTTGAAGAAAACATCCCAAAAACATGAGTTAAATTTGATCTTGTATTTTACTTCTTAAAAAGGGATGAAAAATGAAAACTGTGTTTTAATGTGTCTTCTAAATAGGTAGATCATAAAATATTAAGTACTAGAGAGAATAAATATTATCGTATTCAAAAATAAATTTGTATTATTAAATTATGCTTTTAAAATTAAATAAATTCCTTAATCATTTTGAAACGTGTTCTATACTCTATTGTTTTGATAATATCATAGAAAATTTTCATCAATCAGTCCGTGATTAGGTATCTTTGGAAGTGAGATCATTGTGAATAATATTTTAGAATTTATTTCCATAATCATAAAAATACTATAATAAAATTAAGATAGTTAATCATAGAATGATATTCAAATTTATAATGACATTTTCGTAAATTTATTAAAAATTTAATCTAAAAAACCGTAGTTTCCTCTGTCATTTAACTTTATTTTCATTAGGATTATCCATTAATTTATTAGAATGTGATTCAAAATTGATGTAGTTGTAAATTTTAAGCTTAATGTTTTCAAAAAACACTAAAATTTAAAATAAATTGAACAAAAATGAATAAAAATATAAATATGAAAATAAAAATAAAAATTTAAAATTAAAATGCACAAAATAATAATGTTATAATATAAATTCATACCCCCACCTATTTTTTTATCATTTTATTAATTACACAAAAATTTAAAGTAGAAAAATAAATTCATAAATTATAGAAAAATAAAATATGTTTAATATAATGGATGACACATCTGGATGTTCAATTTTTCACAATTTTTTGAATATGGAAATACAAACTGGGAGGTGATTAATTATATTATATTAATAGAATAAATATTCTCCCATGGACTATTTATAGTGTTAATTTGACTAGATCATTATTTAGGTCTACACCAAAGGGAAGAACATGAGTAATAATGTCATATCTTATGTATTTTAACTAACTTTAGCAGAAAATCGCTTCATTCTAGATTAAAACTATACCACATTGTCTCCATCACTGGAAAAATTATTATTAATCGCCATATAATGGAAATATTTGGTTTTTACCTTATGAATCCTAATGCATTCAGAGGAATTTTTTATCACTTCCAACTGTAACGATCATTATTTTCTCTCTTTTCCCAATAAAATATATTTATGTTACATGTTTTATCAACATTAATGATTATTTTTCTAACTCAATTGGTAGGAAAAATATTTCCTATATACTATTAAAAATCATTACCTTAAAATTTTTTATAAATGTATTTATATAAATCTATTTTCTATCATCTAATATTAACCTCTTGTTATTTCTATTTTTGGTGAATTATTTTATCTAACATATGGATTATCTAACTTTTAATACATTAATATGTTATAAATTTTTAAGGGTTATTGGGAGTAAATAACATATTATTAAATATATATTTCATTAATATTGATTCCAAATTCTTAAAACATATGTTGGTTCCATTAATAGTGGTTCAAAAATTATAAAAATATCTGGAAAACTTGTTTCATTTAAAAAAATATAGAAGCAACCATGACATATTCAAATTTTAGGAAAAATATTCTACCCAAATTTACACATAATCAAAATTAAAAAATATGTAATGATATCCAAATGGACTAATATATTATAATATGAAATCCATACACTATATATTCAATACAATAAAATTATAAAGGGTTTTGTGGAATTTTATTCCTCGTTTTAATATTACCATGACATTGGAACAAATTATTGGATATATCGAATTAAAAATAATATCACCATATGGGTGGCTAATTCAATGTAGAATAAATAAATTTTTTAGGGGATATTAGGGATCTGAAGTGTCCTCCATAATTTACTTATGGAAAATACATACCAATTCCTGAAATTTATAATTTTGTAATTAACATCTTATTATTTAGTCACATCTTATATTCTAAATTTAAGGGTCATATAAAACATAGATCAATGAATCAATTTCATAATTATCATGTTTTCCTATGACAAATAATGGGGAACTAATAAATTCTCAAATACATCCAAATATTCGGATACCATGGTCTCTGAATTATAAGAACATTAAATTCCTTATTATGAAATGTTTTTATTGGGTGTAAAGATCTATATATTTTCATTAAATATTTGTGGCTAATCATCTAAAATGGTTAGATAGAATATTTTCACATCCTTTATTATTGATTATTTCAATATTTATTTTTTATAGTAACTTGATCCATGAAAAATTAGTTTGGTTTTAATCAAATATCTTCATCATAATATTTATTATAGAATGTCCTATGAAAATAATTATTATAGATCACTAAATCTAATGTCTCAAAATATATAAATAAAATACAATAGAAGAAATATTATATTATTAGTTTTTTTATTTGTCTTGTTCTTGATCTATATTCCTAGATTAATAAGATATTATATGATATTTATTTTCTAGATTTTGATTTAAACATGCGAAATTGAAAAATATAAGGCATTCATCATTAATTCAATTGTAGAGACTCATTTTCATTGTTTAAAATGGGTTGAGTTGTCAATTTTATTTTACCACTATCATGTATTATTAAGAAAATCATCAATTATAATCATATAATTTTTTATAGTAATATAGAAAATGTAAAATTAGTCTTAGTAATGTATTTATGAATCATCTATAAAAACTAGTATTCCCAACAGGATATATAAGGCTCTAGCCTTATACATTACATAATGTTGAGTTTTAGTCAAAAAATAACATACTTGAACATTGAAGATCATTTCATGGTCCAAGTTATAGAAATTGTGATATAATAAAAACCTAACATTCCACATTTATACAGAGTGGGTAACAATAAAATTGTATTAATTTATTCTGAAATTTTTAATTTTAAAATAAAACATGTTTTCTTTGGAAAATATGGATGACATTTATCATGGATTCTTTCATTGACTTATACATCATTATAACCTATAAAAATATTCTATAAACTAGATATCAACAAAAAATTCATTGTAAGGTATATAAAAATAAGAAATGAAAATATTATTCCATGAATACATGTAAAAATAAGAAATCATTTTCAAAATGACCTATTGGTCACCCATATGTACTTACGTTGTGAAACCTGATATTTCCATGAGGTTTAACAAATAATAAAGAACATAAAAAGAACCATAAATGTATCATGGGTAATTAGTTATTTATTCTTGTAAAATAGTTGGTTACCTTAAAATTTTTAACCATTATGACTGCCTTACAATGTACCTCTCATGACTACCTTGTTGTATAACCATCGTAGTTTCACTTGGAGTAACCATACAGTTGACCTATTACATAAACATAAAAAATGAATTTGAGGGAGATATATGTCTAACCCATCAACATAAAAAATTCCCATGATCTATAACATAATCATACATCAGGAATAAGTGCATAAAATTATTGCTATTGAATTTTATAAAATAAAAATTTAAAATAGGGTTTTAAAAGATAATTTCATTACAAATATCATATAATTTAAGCGATACATAATGGTGTTGATGAATTATGTTTAATCAATATAAATAAACAATATTAATTATAATATATTGAAATTTTTTTACATAAACAATTTTAATTCAAAAAAAATAAAAAAGTAGAATGTTAACCATAGAATGGAAATCAGGTTATAGATTCTCTTAACTCATGATCTTCTTAGTGGAAAACATGATTAAAACTCATTTATAATGTTTTAAAATAGTGTTATTAATATATTAACGAACCATATTCATGTTAATAACTAATTATATGATCGTTTAATAACAATATTTCACCCATTAATTATTATTAGTTTGTTCTTTCCATTGTTTAGGGTGGGTTATTTACATGATTTCCATGGATGGTTTGTATTTTCTTTTCTTGTCATATGGAATTAATTTTATATATGTTGATTGAAACAGTATTCATTTGTCTAAATAACATTAAATTATTCCCTAAATCATTTTTGTTATTTGGTATGAAGATGAATTATTATATAAATATTTATCGATATCTGTTTAGATCATTATGGCGGTTCTTTGATAATCAAAAACATGTTTCATCATATACCATTATTTTTATGCATATAATTTAATCAATAAAATTTTATTCAAACATTAAAATTGTTTTACATATAAATTTTAATGAAGTAAGGAATATTGAAATCACATTTTCCATAATTTTGGTAAATTAGAACATCGTGTACGGTGTTATTATTTTTAGAATAAGAGGGGGGAAAGAGATGAAGTATGTTGATTAATTCATCCATAAAAATGATAAAAACCTTAATATATAAGATTTTAGAGCATTTATTTCTCTTTGATAAGGGGTGTTTAGGATTTTATAACAAAATAATATAATTTAAAAGAAATAAAATGAAAATAAAAGAATATTTTTACCTCATTATCACTTCTCCTTGAGATCCTCCATAAAGACCCTTTTTTTGGCCCTTTGGGGAGGCAAGAAGGACTTGAACACAGAAGAGGGGCTTGGAAAGACAATTTGATATAAAATATTATATCCTCAATGCTCAAATGGTGTGATAGGAAGAGGGAGTGAGGGTGGTATTTATAGAGGAAGAGATGAGCAGGTTTACATTATTTTAATCATTAGATTATTATTTTTGTTCATGTCTATGAATATTATTTATTATTGAGACCAAAAATATTAATAAGGGCATGCGAGTTCAAACCAATGTCCATTTATTTCATCCATGACTCAATCATGATGAAAAAATTCATTAATTTACCATGTTTAGTAATTATCTAATTTCACTATTAACCAAGAATTAAAATATTTCATAAAAATATAAAAAATAAACCATAAAATTTTTTTTTGTGTCAAAATAAAAAATGACAACCATTTTAGGAAAATAATTTTCTAAATATGTTTAGTTTAATTTTTAATAAATCTATATTTTATTCCAATATTAAATTTTTTTAACTATAATTGATTTTATATCACAATGAAAAATTAATCAAGATCACATTATCTTATAAACATAATAAAATAGAATAATAATATTATTTACTATTCCTAATGGTCATATTACAATTCATAAGGGTATGTTATTATTACCTAAAAAAAATTTGGTTCAATGAGACTCTAAATACCATACTCATCAAAACCATAGATGACCATTTTTGAATTCAAAAAACAGTAGATGAGAAAATCATATTTGACCTCTAGTTTATAACTATTCAATAAAAATATAGTTCCATAAAATTATATTTATTTTAAATAACCTTTTGTGTTACATTTTTTTTATCTTATAGAAATTGAATCCTCACAATATTTTTAATTTACTTATTAAACAAGTGAGGGTATGTTTCACCCATAGAATTTTTAGATTCCCGAGCTGATTCTTAAACCATGCGGTTTCTCACCAAAACCATCACATGGGGTATTATTATATTCATCAATACAAGCTTTATATGTTCAAGAATCTGAAAAGATTTTTCTTCATAAGAATGGTTTTCATCCCGTTGAACTGATTTTGTGCTGAAGACATGATATGAATCTAATACATACATTCTAGACATCAAAACCGGAAAATACATTGTGTACTATAGGAAAACACGATGGCCGATATACTTAGTAGGGACTGGTTTAAATTTATCTTGGATTTCATATGTTCTAATTAATTTTGGTCTTATATTTCCTTTTATACAAAAACCCATAAAACTATTCCATGGTGATATTCTAAGTAATCATTGTTCACCAACCACAAAAGAGGAGTCCTTCCTCTTGTTAACTTTATAACTTTTTTGTCTTGATTTAGTTATCTACAGGTGTTTCTCGACCATCGTCGCTATCACAGTCAGTTCCTCTACTAAATTTGGTCCGATCAACTTCATTTCCCTGATATCATCCCAAAAAGATAGATTTCCACACTACTTACCATTCAGTGCTTCAAAAGGTTTCATCTATATACTAGTATGAAAACTATCGTTATAAGAAAACCGAACTAAATAAATATGATGATGGAAACAACCTTGTTATTCCATTGAACAAGCTTAAAAAATATCTTCATAATTCTAATTCGTTCATTCTGACTACCCATCAGATTGAGTTTGAAAATTTGTACAAAAATTTAATTCTATGCCCAAGGACATTTCAATTCCCTTAGAAAAAAATATATGTGAACCTGGGATCATGAACATATAAAATGGAAAGAGGCACTCTATGTAACAAGATGATATCATTATGGTACTTTCAACAAATATAATACAAAGACATTTTATCACGATTATGAATGAAATGATAAGATTTAGATAGTTGAGAAACAATAAAAAATAGTAAGAACCCAGGTTTTGGGACTTTGAGACATTGAATAATTTCTTGATATCATTCTAATTCAGGGTGTTCAGACGGCGTGCAATTCCGAGGATCGGTGTGCCCAGAATTAATTATATAAAAATGTTAAGTGTTTTTATATTACGCACGTGTGGTTAACTAAAGAAAATTCTGTATCTCCTAGACGGTTGATCGGATCAAAAAAACTATGACCACAGTTGGGTCCGAAACGTGGTGTTTACCTTAGGCACGACATAAAATGAGTCGGCATGGGATGTTTAGATACTTCGCTCGTTAGTGGTGTGTTAAATGGATAAATTAAATTCAATTACTGTTTTAATATCTCAAACCCATGTAACTCCTAAATGCTTTCTCATATGGAAAAACCAAATGCACCGTTGAGTCCGGAGCATACCGTTAACCCTAGGAGGGGTGTAAAAGTTGCGGGCATGGGCCTACTGTGAGAGATGTCACCGAGGGGAAAACCCATATTTTTTAATGAATGAATTAGTAATTTTTATCACTGACGATTTATTCAAATAACTTTTAGATGGAGTCTTGGAATGGAAATCTGATTCTTCTGTTGAGTTCAAAATGGGGCATTTTTCCTAGGCATAATATAAAATGGGTGGGCACGTGGGTTTCAGAATCCTTGCATGTCGGGAGTGTTTTAGTTATTTTCTATTAATTCACCATGTATTGGAAGGGAGAACTCATATCTTCTCTCTCTCACTCTCCCTCTAGCCATCCTTTGCCAGATCGATGAGCGATCTTCACTGAAATCTTGGGGGATTGGAGGTGGAGGCATGCAGATGGATCTCCTAGGATGCACATCGAAATAGAGGAAATCTTTCGGTTATGTTTTCACTCCTTTGTGAATTTTTTCATTTAAATTATATAATTTTAGATTTGGGGCACCAGCCGAAGACACAGAAAACATCGGATCCCCGTTTCAATTATCGATCATGTGCATTCTTCTTCCAAATTTTCAGATATGCCAAATCATTGTTGGATCGTTGATTGGGGGTAGGCGCTGCGGCGACCTCACCCCCAGGATCCCGAACCCATGTTCGGTTTTGAAAACATGCCATCAGAGCGGTTGAGGTGACCATCGGAAGTCCTGGCTCCGGCAAAGGTGGTGGATAGAGATCGGGGAGGTGCAGTCGAGGTTCAGGCACTAGATAGGAGGTGTGGCCGGGGGTTCGGGGATAGTCACTGGTGTTGGGTGTCGCCGGCATGGCAGGTGGGCCTCCGAGAGGGGCAGAGTTGTCTTCGGCTGGAGAAGTAGGAGCGAGGTCGGAGAGGTGGTGCGTGGTTGGAGGAGCGGGAGCTGCGAGCTCTGGTGGTCGTTCAGGGAAGCGGCATGCGGCTGCGGTTGCGACTGCGGTAGAGAGGGGTGGTCCCGGCGGGAGAGGAAGGATGTCAGGGCATCATTGAAGTGGCGAGGCGCAACCATTTTTTGGGAGGCAGATATGGCGTCTGCCAGCTGTCTTGGTTGAATAGAGCCCCAAGGGAAGCCCCTGGCATATGGAGGAGGCCAGGACCCACGTCGCACGGGTCCTCCTATCGTGTCAACGAAGACAGGATTTGTCCTGTATATTTGGGGTGAAACAAGGACTCGCTGAATGCTAGTCCTGCTGGTTCTATGCGCAGACCGTCTTCGACCGGTCTGCTGGGAGGAAAACTAGACCTGAGGCGGGTCTGGTGTGGCTGGAGTGGGCCACAGTTGTTCAGACCGGGCCAGCCGGGGTGAACCGGCCCGGTTTTCCCCCTTATATTATGTGGTGGTGAGTTCGTATCATCGGGGCGGACTGTTTGAATTGAGTTCCAGCGTTTTTGAGTTCCGTTCCCGAAGGCGAGTGACCCCAAATGGGTGAAATTAATAATAATTAAATTATTATTAATGTTGCGATGGATGTGGCTCGCAATCTGGACTTTCGTTTGATGCACTGTCAGAGGCGTTATGGCTCTGGAGCAAAGACTATCCTTCCTAGTTGGTTCGGATCCTTGACGGGTTAGTTTCGTTGCTCGGTTGCACGAAACACAATGTGAGTGATTAATTAATTAATTAATTAATTAATTAATTATTGCATCAGACCTAACTCTCGTTTGGGATGTCGGATTGATGCGACGTCACCGGCAGCGTGACCCTAGTCCTTGTACGGACTTTTTGAGATTCTTTTTGAAGCATTCAGATTGGAGGCATGGTGCGAGCCCCACAGTGCCTAGTTCACACGTTTTGCTGTGAAACACCACTTTTTCACCTGTCGTCCATTCGGTGTGAATGAGCACTCGTTTCTGAGTGTTTTTCCAAGGGGATTACAACGGTGAAATCCGATCTCCTAAATTCAGGCTTGAGGTGTAGGCCCCACAGGTCCCCGTTTTCATATAACGTAGGTGTAAGGGTTGGTGTCCTGAGAACCAACTATTTTTTACTTCGATTACATGAATGTTCACTTATTATATATTGTTCATTGTTCTGCATGACTATAATATAATAATGTCCTGGAATATTTGTTTCATTGATAAGGTCATGGCAGATCCCCACTATAATGAGAACCTTGAAATTCTATAACAATATTCTTAAATAAAGTTCTACGGTCAGATGACATACTATTATAGGACACATAGTATACAGACCATCATGTGCGAGTACTCGTAAGAAGACGAGACTCTCTTTCATGGAGTTCGCAATTGCTAATCTCCAAGATGGGGGTTGTGAGAGCAGACCTGCCAGTATCAATTCTACATGTCTTGGTGTCATCAGACATTGATATCTATGAGCATGTGTAATAGTCCTTAGACTAGAAGATTATCATTAACTCATGTCATGACTCGTGCACTTAGATTTACTAACTAAAACTGTCACGCAAACAGTTGGTAGGAAGTATGGTATGTTGGGTGCGTCACGAGTGACATGTTGTTAATGGACAATTTGTGGAAGGATTTGTCCCTTCCATTTATGGAAGTTGTTATCTCGGACCTTTGATTGAAATAGAAATGTTGCATTAAATTCCAGGGCCATGGTGTGAACAATGAGTTTATTTCAGGCAGTCAAAGAACGACAGATCAAGCATATAGGTTTATGACACTTCCATGAGACATGTGTGATGAGATATCGAGACAAAGGGATTAAATTACACAGTAAGTGTTCATATGTGGTGATACGTCAATGCGGTGTCAACTTCTTTCTATTGGGTACCTTGACTTGTTTCTAGACAGTAACCTTGGACTTTAGGAAAGCCCGCCTAATGCCAACGAGAAAGAGGACTAGAGGGTCACACAATAAGTGTATTCAAGTATCTCAAGTAGAATAATGATTATTCATGTACGTGGTTTAATAATTATTCACGGAAGCATAAATTGTTTTAAGGATGGAGAAAAAAGGAAATGAAAAACAAGATATACATTCCGTGTATTAATGATTACACGCCGTGTAGTTTTTAATGGAAAACAGGTACACGATGTGTATTAATAATTATATGCTGTGTAGTTTTCTTTTATGAAAGGAAATGAATAAATGAAAACAAGATATACACACCGTGTAGTTTTCAATGGAAAATAAGTACACCCTGTGTATTTATTAATACACACTGTGTAGTTTTTTCAGTCGGGATTTTGAGGATATAAAATTGTTTTAAATGATATTTATTATAATCAGCGTGGGCGCATGTAAAGGAATTAATTATTAGACATTGGGTTTTCAATAAGAGTTAATGAAATAAATAAAACACGTAACGCGTTTATTTATTGTCATAACTCTATAACCCCACACACTAGATTATAAATATCATCACAACCGCAACTCTTTTCTGACACACAACATCTCTGGAGTATTCTATCAATGCCAAAAGAACTTCTTCCTCCAAGAATGCTCTCAAGACCGAGAGAGATCCTCTTCCATCAGATCAAGAAGATCTAAGGCAGACAACACAAGAAAAGGTTTCTCCACTCTATCGCATGGAGAATCTTTTGGCGAAGTCTTGAGAAACGAGGTACACATGTGGATCACCGTTAGAGGATACATACACTTGGCTTCTACGACACAATAATGAATCACATCAGAACGTGATCAAGAACATCAACGAAGAAAGAAAACCCAGAATGTATTTATTTTAAATTGATTAAATTAATTATAATCAACCTGTAATGATCCTACTTTGTGGTTCTAATAATTTTTATTTCTTTTGTCTATTTTTATGATTCGATCCATGGAGACTGGCATTTATCAACGTATTGATCCCAGATTGATCATTGCTAATGACAAAAAGCCAAGTGGACACATCCACCCATGCACTTCCACTGCGCCCGGAACCTTCAAATGGTATCAGAGCGAGGTTACAACTTTGATTATAGTTATTTAATTTTCGTTGATAATTTACACATTTATATTTGATTCAATTAAAAATATATCATTCTATAAATATGAATAAACAAGATCTATTCTTCCTCCTTCATTTATCGATTCATATCACAGAAATGACCTTTTAATTTTAATTTGTGATTAAAATAAAAATTACTTACTCATCTGGAGGAGCCGATCTTTATGTCTTTACAACACTGGATTACACAGCGTGTAATTAAAACTACTTGCTTTGTACTTAGGTTCATTGAACCGGCACTGTTCTTCCAAAACAAGCTGTGTAAATTGAATATGCCAAAGTATTAATCACACAGTGTTGTCTAGAATTGAACGGCGCATGGGAACCGGAATACACGGCATGTATGTTGGAACAACACGCCGTGTAGTCTGATCTGGTCCAGGTAAAACTGTGTACAAGGAGAAACTGCGTCCCGTGTACACGGTATCGCCAGGCCAGTTACCGTGTAACAAGGAAGTACACGCCGTGAATGATTTATCTACACGCCATGTACTCCAAAATTTCCAATTTAAATAAAACACGGCAAAGCCCACTGCGTGTACTTTGGATAAAGGGTGAAAAGAAATACATGCTTTGTAATTATAAACTACATGCTATGTACTTTCCAAAAATAGAATTTTACCAGGTTTCCTCCAATGTAAAATGACCCATACAAGGAATATGGATGAGAAGAATCTCAAGTAAATTCATAAATGAATTTATTATAATGAATTAATTAATTCTATGATCATAATTAATTAAATTCCAGTGCGACTTATCTTAAATGAAAGAATGATTAAAAGAATTTGAATTCTAAACATGCATAAATGTTGTTGCATTCTATGGATGATCATTAGCTAGACCAGAGAACCTTTGTATGTGTATGGTTTCAGATAAAATTATTTAATTTAAATTTTTTGGCCTGTGATCTATCTTCCAATAAAATGTAGGGCATGTGTTCCCATGGTTTCATTATTCTAATCCCATGTAATGGAGGATCACCCAAGACATAGGAGACTGTTCAAATCCCGAAGCCAAGGCGAAACCAATGCAAGAAGATACATAGGTGGAAAGGTGTGAGCTGCAAAACATGAACCATCAGGTTCAAGATTTTTTCCCTAGGTCAGGGATAGCTTATCAATACCGCTAGATAAGATAACCAAATAAAAGCTCATGATCATTCCATCTTATTATATTTCTGTCTGATTGCATGGTTTATTTATTATGTTTGTGTTGTTGTGATCACATAATTAATAAAATGAACAAGCATGAAAATATGGAATAAAATAAAATCTGGACTATGCGTAAACATTATCAGAAAATGTTTAATCACATAAGAAAGAATCACTTAATATTAACAAGCATGTGATAATGCAAAAACTACACATAATGTACTAAAATCCCCCAATACCATATTAATTCATACCAAGCCTTCTGTTACCTGATTAAGGACAATACTCAATAAAACTATGTGTTTGACCAACCATTGTTGGACCACTTACTTTTATAATGTAAGTTCTTATGAAAGGTTTCATGTTGACTTAACCATATTACATCACAATAAGTAGCCCTTTCTAGATATGGTGTAATATTGGAGGCAAGAGTTGGGGAAATCCAAGTCAGGATTTCAGGATTGAGGAATCCACTCAACAGATCAAGGAACTGTAAACTCACAGTTGGAAGATAACTGCCAAACTAAATGCCTTCAAATAGCATGACCAACCCTTATTGGGGTTATGCAAAGGGGAATATGGATCCTTTCCACTAGAATTTCAAAGCAACTGGACATTCTGAGTTCAATGGTTAGGGCTGTTGGGACTTGATAAAATAATGGGAGAATTAATTAATTAATTCATTATTTCTCATAAATTGTAATCAAGATAGTAATAATAAATATTCCCTTATAAATTGTACAATCAATATGAAAAACTCATCAACCACATTTTCTCTATGATCAATACTGGATAAAGAAAATATCATCACCGCCAGTAACTTCCAGGAATGGTTTAGGCACCTCCGGGTTATCCTATGCCATGAACGAATGTTTTATGTGCTGGAGTCCTCACTTCCTGATTCTCGTGCCCCAGGGGCGAGTGATAAATATTTCTTGGTCTATGATCAACATTTGAATGATTCACTCGACATTCAATGCTTGATGCTATCATCGATGTCTAGTGAGCTCATAAAGTCTCATGGAGACATGGATACCGATAGAATGCTCGAGAACCTCTATGGTATATACAAGGAGAGAGAAAGACATGAATGGTTTGAGATCTCCAAGGCTCTATTTCAGAGCAAGCTTTGAGAGGGTGCCCCAGCCGGGCCTCATATAGTCAAGCTCATTGGGTACATTGAGCGCTTGGAGGTTCTAGGGTTTAAAATCCCCGAAGAACGGGTTACCGATCTCATTCTTGCATCAGTCCCCAAGAGCTTCTCAAACTTTGTTGTTAATTTCAACATGAAAAACATTGAGAAGTCTATATCTTATCTTATTATCTTTATTCGCTATGTGGACAATGACATGAAGTGTGAAAAGCCTTTTGTCCTTATGGTGAATAAAAGGAAATGGAAGGCGAAAAGCTTTAAGCTCAATGCTTTTTCAAGGCCTTACAAGAAAAGGAAGATCAAAGGGGAGGCAAAGGAACAAGATGTTGTTTGTTTCGCATGTGGAAAGAAGGGAAACTGGAAGAAAAACTGCACCTAGCAAGGAAGCATGGGGAATCTTCAGGTGAATTTGCTATCAAATGAAATCTATCTATTTCTACTAATTGGGTATTAGATACTACTTTTGGTGCTCACATATATATCCAAATACAAGAACCAAGTATATTCAAGAAGATTGATCGAGTGGAGGTAGATCTACGAGCATCCAATTGAGCCAGACTTGCTGCTGTAGCTATCAGAGACTACAACCTCACGTTTCCAACTGGAATGATCTTGGTAATAAAGGGTTGTTATTATGTGCCTTCTATTACTAGAAGCATTATTTCAGTATCCAGATTAGATACTGATGGATTCAACTTCTTGTTTGAAAATGAATGTTTCTACTTTTATAACTATAGTATTTGTTTTGGTAGGGCACATTTATATAATGACCTTTATGTGTTATAAAATACAAACCAAGTAATGACAATCGATGAAAAAGTCAATTCACATGACTCATACCACACCCAACATTGGAATCACCGGCTAGGTCATGCCAATGTGAAACGTTTGAAAAAACTACATCAAGAAAGGTATTTAGATTCTTTCGATCTAAAACCACTTGGTGTATGTCATGCGTGTCTACAAGGAAAAATGAACAAAGCCCCATTTAGTTGGAATGGTTAAAGAGCTAAAGAGATTCTAGAATTATTTCACACAGATGTGTGTGGGCCATTTCCAGTTGAGGCAAGGGGTGGGTTCCAATACTTCATAACTTTTACTGATGATTTTAGTAGATATGGATATATCTAATTAATGAGGTATAAGTCAGATTCTTTTGATCGGTTCAAATAATAGATGAATGAGGTTGAGAACCTGCTTTGTAAGAAGATTAATAAACTCCGCTCAGAAAGAGGAGGAGAATATCTTAATCAGGACTTCATTGATTTCTTATGGGAGTTTGGGATTCTATCTCAATTCAGTCCTCCTTACACACTATAGTGGAATGGTGTAAGTAAAAGGAGGAACCAAACCCTATTGGACATGGTTAGATCAATGATGAGTCATGCGAGTCTTCCATTATCATTTTGGGGATATGCATTATAAACAGTAGCACACATACTAAACCAAGTACCATCTAAATTGATAAATGGTAATCCATATGAGTTATGGAGTGGACGCAAATCCAAGTTATCGAATTTACATGTGTGGGGTAGCAAAGCATTTTTAAAGGCCTCTTTAGGTAACAAACTTGCACCCCGAGGCACAAAGTGTATCTTTATAGGATATCCCATAGAAACAGGATGATATTACCTATACAACCCCTCATACAAAAAGGTTACAGTGGTAATACATGCCATATTCCTTGAGAGGGAGAACATCTCCAAAAGAGATAGTGGGAGGGAGATAGACTTCGATGAAGTCGAGGCTCAAGATACACAAGATTTGGTATAAGAACAGATTCCAGACAGTCCCGTGGAAGAACAATTTGTTCTAGAGACACAAGAACGGAGTAGAAGTATGAGAGAGGTGAGAGAACCAAAACGATATGGTTTTCTAATCGCCGAGGATGGTGACTCATTATTGGTGGAAAATGATGATCCTTTTACCTAAATGGAAGCAGTTGAAGGCACAGTCATTTCCAAGTGGAAAGAATCCATGAATTATGAAATGGATTCCATGTACCAAAACCAAATCTAGATTTTGGTAGATCCTCTAGTTGATGTAATGCCTATTGTTAATAAATGGGTATTCACGAAGAAACTGGACATGGAGGAGCAAGTCAGTACATACAAGGCACGACTAGTTGCAAAAGGTTTTAGAAAGTGTCAAGGAATTGACTATGATGATACTTTTTCACCGATTGCGATACTGAAATCCACCAGAATCCTATTGGCCATTACCGCTTACCATGACATTGAAATTCGGAAAATGGATGTCAAAACAGAATTCCTTAATGGGAACCTCCAGGTAGATGTCTACATGACACAATGTGAAGGGTTTGTGACTCCAAAGGATGCCAACAAGGTATGCAATTTGCAGAAATCCATTTATGGATTAAAGAAAGAATCAAGGTCATGGAACATTCGTTTTGATGAAGCTGTAACATAATTTTTATTTGTTAAGAATGAATGTGAGACTTATGTCTAAAAAGGGTTTAGTGGAAGTGCAGTCGTTTTCCTAATAGTATATGTTGATGATATATTACTAATTGGAAACGAAGTACCTATCTTATAGTCAATTAAGGCATGGTTTCATAAATGCTTCTCCATGAAAGACCTGGGTGATGCAACATATATTCTTGGGATCAAGATCCATCGTGATAGATCCAAGAGAATGCTGGGCCTATGTCAAAGTACATACATTAAAATGATACTGAAGAGATTCAGTAAGGAACAGTCCAAGAGGGGATTGTTTCCAGTGTCACATGGCATTCATCTTTCAAAGAAAATTAGTCCCCAAACACATGAGGAAATAAAGAGAGTGGAAAAGATCCCATACTCATCCGCAATTGGGTAATTCATGTATGCTATGCTATGTACGGGGCTAGATGTTGCTTACACATTAAGTGCGGTAGGAAGATATCAAGCTAATCTAGGAGACGTCCATTGGATGGCAGTCAAGACTATCCTTAAGTATCTGAGGCATACTAAGGATATTTTACTGGTTTATGGAGGAGATGAGGAACTAGTCATCAGAGGACATGTAGATGCTAGTTTCCAGACTGATCAAGATGACATGACGTCGCAGACTAGATACATCTTCAGTTTTAATGGCGGTGCAGTGAGCTGGAAGAGCTCAAAGCAAAGTGTGGTGGCAGAATCTACAGCAGAGGCCGAGTATATCGCAGATTCTAAGGTAGAAAAAGAAGAAGTATGGATGCAAAGCATCGTCCAAGATCTCGATGTAGTACCGAGTAGTAAAGATAATATCAGACTCTATTGTGATAATATTGCAACGGTGGTACATGCTAAATATCCATGGTAACATCAGCGGACAAAGAACATACTTCGGAAGTATCATCACATGAATGATTTTTCTCAGAGAGGTGAAGTTGGAGTGGGTAGTATTTCCAGGAAGACAACATGGTGGACCCCTTGAATAAAGCCATGACTCAGTAGAATCATGATCATCAAGTGAGGTCTAGAGGACTAAAAGTCGTAGGATGTTGGATCTAGTCCAAGTGGGAGTTTGTAAGGGTTGTTGTCCTGAGAACCAACTGTTTTGTAATTTGATTACATGAATGTTCACTTATTATATATAATTCATTGTTCCTCATGACTATAATATAATAATGTCCTAGAATATTTGATTCATTGATAAGGTCATTCAAGATATCCACTATGATGAGAACCCTGAAATGCAATAAATATATTTTTAAATAACGTTATACGGTTGGATGACATACTATGATAGGACACATAGTATATAGACCTTCATTTGTGAGTACTCGTAAGAAGACGAGACTCTCTCTCATGGAGTTCGCACTTGGTAATCTCCAAGATGGGGGATTATGAGAGCAGACCCGCCAGTAGCAATTCCACATGTCTTGGTGTCATCAGAAATTTCTATATACGAACATGTGTAATGGTCCTTAGACTATAAGATTATCATTAACTCGTATCTTGACTTGCGCACTTAAATTTACTGACTAAAACTGTCACGCAGACTGTTCACGGGAAGTAGGGTCTTTTGGGTGCGTCACGAGTGACATGTTTTTAATGGATAAGTCAAGGAAGGCTTTGTCCCTTCCATTTATGGAAGTTCATATCTCGGCCCTTTTATTGAAATAGAAATGTCGTTTTAAATTCCATGGTCATGGTGTGAACGATTAGTTTATTTCAGGTAGTCAAGGAATGACGAATCCCGCATATAGGTTTATGACAGTTCCATGAAACCTGCTTGATGAGATATCGAGAAAATGGGATTAAATTACACAGTAATCATTCGTATGTGGTGATACGTCAATGTGGAATCAACTTCATTATCTTGGATGCCCTGACCCGTTGCTAGACAGTAATCTTGGCCATTATGCAATCCTGCCTAATGAAAACGAGAAAGAGGCCTAGAGGGACACACATAAGAGTATTCAAGTATCTCAAGTGGAATAATGATTATTCTCGTACGTGGTTTAATAATTATTCAAGGAATCCTAAATTGTTTTAATGATGGGAGAAAAAGGAAATGAAAAACAAGATACACACGCCATGTATTAAAGATTACATGTCGTTTAGTTTTTCTTGGAAAACAAGTACATGTCGTGTATTAATAATTACACACCATGTAGTTTTCTTTATGGAAAGGAAACGAATAAATGAAAACACGATATATAGGTCGTGGACATTTAATGTACACGCTGTGTAGTTTTCAATGAAAAACAAGTACATGTAGTGTATTTATTAATACACACCGTGTAGTTTTTCCAGTCGGGGTTTTGAGTATATAATATTGTTTTAAATGATATTTATTATAATTAACATGGGTTCATGTAAAAGAATTAATTATTTGACATGAGGTTTTCAATAAGAGTTAATGAAATAAATAAAACGTGTAATGCGTTTATTTATTGTCATAACTATATAACCCCACACACCCGATTATAAGTATATTCACAACCCCAACTATTTTCTGACAAACAACATCTCTGGAGAATTCTATCAAGGCTGAAAGAACCTCTTCCTCCAAGAACCCTCTTAATACTGAGAGAGATCCTCTTCCCTCGGATCAAGACATTCTAAGGCGAACAACGCAAGAAAATGATTCTCCACGCTACCACCCAATGAATCCTTTGGCGATGTCTCGAGATACTAGGTACACGTGTGGATCACCGCTAGAGGAAGCCAACACATGGCTTCTGCGATGCAATGGTGAATTACATCAGAACGTGATCAAGAACATCAACGAAGAAAGAACACCCAAAAGGTATTTCTTTTCAATTGATTAAATTTATTATAATCAACATGTAACGATCATACTTTGTGGTTCTGGGAATTTATATTTCTTTTGTCTATTTATTTGACTCGATCTGTGGAGACTGGAGTTTATCATTGTATTGATCCCAGATTGATTATTGCTAATGACAAATAGCCAAGTGGGCACATCCACCCATGCGCTTCCCTTGCACTCGGAACCTTTAGTATGATGTTGCATCTTTTGCATCCGTATTCCGTTTTAGGCATCGTCAGCGGCATTGTGACCCTGAAATCGAGGTGAGGTTGACCATGGTGGTTACAGGTGATGAAGCAGGAGTTGATGCATGGGCCTCATGGTCTGTATATTGAGCTGTGTGTAGTGTACTGCAGCTTTTTTCACCAGACGTTTGTTCGAGGTGTTTGAGTAGTCGTTTCTGCGTGTCTTTCTGAGAGCATCGTGATGGCGCGGATCTCTCGAAACGTACCAGAGTTGGGGTGCATGCCCCACATATGCTAGCTACAGTGAATAGTAGCATATTCACCAGTTGACCGTTTCGGGTGAGTAAATGGTCTATCTCTTGTGTTTTTTCACGAGGATTGCAATGGTGTGATCCATTTAGCATGTGGAACCTTGTTTGAGATCTTATTAAATGTGGAAACATGAAAGGGTGTTGGATGGAGGTCCCTTTGATGCACTCCGAACCAATGCTTGGTAGCGATGTTTGTAACACCTGGTGATGTCAGTTGCAGTGCTGAGTTATAGGACCCATTTCTAGGTCTACCCTCCAGTAGGGTTGTGTAGTGGGTCGCCTGAAGGATTATTTCAGGTCTACCCTCCAGTAGATACTGGGAAGTGGGTCGCCTGTCGACTTATTCTGGGTCTACCATCCGGTAGAGACTGGGCAGTGGGTCGCATTTCAACTTATTCTAGGTCTACCCTCCAGCATGGCTGGGTAGTGGGTCTCTTATCGACTTCTTCTGGGTCTACCCTCTAGTAGAGACTGGGAAGTGGGTCTCCTGTCGACTTATTTCAGGTGTACCCTCCAGCAGGGCTTCGAAGTGGGTGTCATGTCAACTTATTCTGGTTCTACCCTCCAGTAGGGATGGGCAGTGGGTCACCTGCCAGTTTATTAGGGTCTACCTTCCACCATGGCTGGGAAGTGGGTCACACGATGTTTTATCAAGGTTTACCATTAATCCGTGCTGGGCAGTGGGTCACCCGTTGGAATTTCAGACTCAGTCCTTATCTATGAGGTTAGTTAGTGACTTTTTCTCCGTGACTACCGGAGCAGGATCCTTGGTTGTACAGATCATCGATGTGATAGCTTTGATGTGACCTGAGGACATAGAATAATGAGGGGCGTTTTTCACACCGAGACGCGTCCTTGTATCATGACCTAAAAGTCATGCGGGCGAGTCAGTGGCGCCCAAATCATATAGTATCATGGTCCGATGATTGAGCCACATGACATGAACCTCCTAGGTTGACATGTGAGACATTTGGGTTCAGTGTTGGATACCGTTTGAACTGTAAGTGACTCTTCTTGGGTTGATCTTGGAGATATAGATCCCTTTACACACTCATACGACTATCTCGTTGAGAATATATATACACCATGTTGTTTTTCCCAGTCCATGGGTTCAGTTAGTCTCCTTCAAGGAGGGGAGAAGACGTGCGGGGAATGCTACGTGCTTTCTTTGTCCAGCTCCTCTGGGTTGGACGAGTCTACCCTCCTTCTATAGCCAGTGAATACTCGACGAGAAGTTTGTCTTCTCATTGTCTCTATCTCCTTGCATTTGGATGAGTTTTCTTCCATTCTCTTGTTGGGATGAGCTACACTCTCTCTATCTTTTTCACTCTTACACTGTTCTTCGCTCTGTCTAATGCTCACCATTTTAGTACCACCCTTATTGCTCCCTCAAGCTTTCGGGACATCCTACTGAGTATTTTTATACTCACCCCTGCTTGTGCTTTTCCCGCACACGGTGTGCCCTTGCAGACGACCGATAGGTCGGTTGAGACTATGGAGAAGCGTAGAAGACACATGATCTTGGGATGCATTCAGTGGCCGTATCAGGAATCCCTGGGTGTGAGACGCAGTAGCGGTTTACCTTTGTTTTACTTGTTTCCGAGTTGTGGCACCTTTCTAGATGGGCATGTGTTTTTTCACTTTTATTGTTCAGTTTACATGTCAGCACATTACTTGTACTAGTTAGAGGTCGATGCATGTATGTTGGTTCACCTTTTTGTAGCAGTGTTGTATCTTGATTTCTTTTCTCTACACTTTTTCATTTTGTTGTTTGCATGTGTGAGAACAGTTTCTTAGGAAAAGGCCTCCCCTAAATTATTGTGACTTCAGTGCTAGTCTCCATCCCCTAACCTATGGAGGCGGTATTTGGGTAGTTGTGGCTTGAGCCTCAGTACGGTTCAGGTCGTGAAAAAGTGGTATAAGAGGTGGCTCGTCCCTTGGGGAGTTGTTCGGACATCCCTAAAAATGTAATTGGTTGAGTTTTGGTGAAATAATGTCAACATGTCTCAAGAGCGGCTCTCAGTCCAGGGAGTCCAGTGATGGTGTGGTGGCTGATGTATCCATTCACGAGGACCCTAATAACCCGCGGATCGACTCGGCACACTGAGACACTTGTTGCAGGGAATTTGATTCATGCATCGTATAGGACTTAGTAATTTACTGTCCTTCTTGAGTCAGTACCCCATCATTATTGATATATATATTCTCATTTGACCGCGGTACTCATTGATCGGGATCAGGATGTCTCTGTGATGATATCGTTCTAGGATACTAGCTCCGGTTCATGACGGTGATTCCGTGAGTGAAGAGGCATCAGTTCAAGATCCATCAAATGATTACCCTTTCTCCAGGAGGACAGGCAATAGAGCCTCCACCTGTAGAGTAGAGGATAGTAACAGTAGTGAGGGTAAATGAAGAGTGCAGGCTGGCCGCGCTATGTGATTTCAAACATCAGAGACCACTGAGGCTCCACGGCGAGCCATACCCTGAGACAGTGAAGGGTTGGCTAGAGTTAGTGGTCTGCCTCTTCAAGATTTTTCAGACACAGACATGTTAGATGGTGGCTTTAACAACCAGTCCTTTTCCACTGAGTGGTTTGGCGCTAGTAGAACCAGGGTTACTCAGTTGTAAGATGAGTCAGTACTCTCATGTGATGACTTCTAGTATCAATTTCATTATGAGTGTTACCCCTACTAGTTATGGTTTTTACGGTTTTGGGAACTACTGGAGCATCAGCGGGGATTGATGACAGTGGCTGAGTGCAGGACTGGGTTTGCAGACCTCACTCAATACTCCATGTATGCGTTCTGTGATGGAAACTTCTGAGCATAGATGTTTGAACGGGATATCTATATAGGATATTCATTCCAGTGTAGTGCCCTTGTGCATCCTCACCCATCTTAGGGTGCTAGAGCAGACACTGGTGATAGAGAAATTTCTGGTAGAGGGACATCGATTGGCGGGGCCTCGACGCCGGAGGTTTTCCCTTGATGGGACTCAGGAACATGGTTGGGGACAATGTAGAGCACCAAGATAGCCTAGGTAGGACTAGTGTTATGTTTGTGATGTGCAAGATCACATGGCGTGAGATTACACGACCAAATGTGCTGAGTCTTCTAGAGTTTGTAGATGCACTGCCATGACAAAGGCAATTCCGTGATAAGAGAGGACATGGTGGTCTGCAGGGAGGCGGTGTTGGTAGAAAGGAAGAAGAACTTTGGTTGACAGACGACGTTTCGAGGTCCTTCTGCCACCACTAAGCGGCCCATGTTAGGCTTAGGGAGCTAACGAAGGAGGCATCGACGACTGTGTGTAGTAGTTGATTACAATCCTGCAGTGCATAAGATGATAATAGGTACACTCTGTGTCATTTTCTACTTTTCATAGTAGATCTTGTAAGACACTGTGTGAGGTACTCTTTAGTCTAACCCCTAGCTCGAGGGGTTACCGAGGGTGACTGGGGGCGTCAGTATACCCTGTGTTGGTGCTGCTGGTGGTAGTTTTTCCCTAAGAACGTCAAAACACTCTCTTCGGGAAGAGCGCGTTGCGGTTTTCTCAGACCACCAGTTTTCTCAAGTGTGTCCCCACACAGAGAGACTTGAGCCGGATATGACAGTGCTATTTGGAGTTTCTGTAGGAGGGTGCAGCTAGTCTGTAGTTGATGAAGTCGACTCCTTCGCTAGTTGAGTGTGTAAGAGTCTCAGTTGTGATGCACTGATTATGAAAACATGTGTGATAGAATATCCATGGGTGTTTCACCAGATGGGTATTCTAAATGAGGGAATCATGAGACCATGTTCCAGAAGAAAACAATGATTTCAGTTGCGGCATGGAAAGTAGTGGTGCGGCCGAGAAAGACCCCATAGTTTCTTTGGGACGTTTGGGAATCGTGCAAATGGTTGAGATGTTTCCTACCATCATTCCCTACCCTATAAATAGTATGAGTGGGAACACAGTGTCTTCCAAAAGTTACAACAGATTAGGTGCATGCGTATTCCTACGCATGTCCTCGAGACAAGCAGACCTTATAATAACCATCCCTTTGGATCACGTGTTGTGTGAGAATGGTGATGTACAAGTTTTCTTGTCCGCAGGAGAGCTAGGTGTGAGCTATGTATCCCGAGTTTCTTTTCCTAGTTTTTATTTTTTGGGATGAAAAGCTTGAAGGAAAGAATTATGTAAGAAACCCTGTTTTAGGACTTTGGGACTTTGATAAATTTCTTGATGTCATTCCAAAGTAGGTCATTCAGATGGCATGCAATTCTGGGGTCCGGTGATCCTGAAACTAATTATATAAAAATGTTAAGTGTTTTTATATTATCATGGGTGGTTAACCAAAGAAAATGCAATATCTCTTAGATGGTTGATCGGATCAAAAAACTGACACCACGGTTGGGTCTGGAATGTGGGTTTTACCTTACGCACGACATAAAATGAGTCAACGCGGGACGTTCGGACCACTCACTCGTTAGTAGTGTGTTAAATTGATACATTATATTAAATTATTAATTTAATTTCTCAAACCCGAGTATCTCCTAAACGGTTGCTCAGATGGGAAAACCAAGGGCATCATTGAGTCCAAAGCATTCCTCTTACCCTCGGATGGGTGAAAAAGTTGCGGGCACTGGCCTGCAATGAGAGATGTCACCCAGTGGAAAAATCTTCTTTTTGAATCAATGGCTTAATGATTTTTATCAGTGATGATCTATTCAAATAAATTTCAAACGGAGTCTCTGAATAGAAATTGTAGACTTACATTGAGTTCTAAATGGGGCATTTTTCCTAGGAATAATATAAAATGGGCGGGTGCGGGGGTTTCAGAATCCCTGCCCATAGGGAGAGTTTTAGTGAATTTATACAAATTCACCAAGTATTGGAAGGGAGAACCCATTTCCCCTATCTCTCTCCCCCTCTCTCTCTAGCCATTCATCACCGGATTGAGGAGCGATATTCGCCAAAATCTCGATAGATTAGAGGTGGAGCCTTGCGGACGCATCGCCTACGATGCGCATCGAAATAGTGGTAGGGTTTCAGTTATGATTCCACTCCTTTGTCAATTTTTTTCATTTAAATTATATAATTTTAGATTTCTGGTGTCGGTCGAAAACACGGCCAACATCCACGCCCCGTTTCAATTATCAATCTTGGGCATTCTTCGTCCAAATTTTCGAACGCGCCGAATCATCGTTGGATCGTTGATTGGGGCAGGCGCTGCGAAGGCCTCGCCCCGAGGATCCCGAACCCCTGTTTGGTTTTGAAATCAGGACATCAGAGTGGTGGTGGTGGCCATCAGATGTCCTGGCCCCGGCAAGGTTGGTGGCCGAAGCTCGGGGAGGTACAGAAGAGGTTTGGGCACCAGATATGAGGTGGGTCAGGGGTTCGGGAAGAGTCACCGGCATTTGGTGTCGCTGGCGTGGTAGGAATAGTTCCGAGAGGGGCGGAGTTGGCTTCGGCTGGAGAAGGATTTGTGAGGTCAGAGAGGCAGTGCGGGGCTGGAGGAGATGGAGCGGCTAGCTCCGGTGGTCATTCGAGGAAGCGGTAGGCGGCTGCAGCTGTGACTGCAGCAGAGCAGGGTGGTTCAGGTGGAAAATCAAGGAGGCCGGAGCAGCGTTGAAGCAGCGAGGTGCAGTGGTGATGCGAGAGGTGTATCTGACATCTTCCAATCGTCGTGGTCGAAGGACGCCCTGAGGGATGCCTCTGGCATGAAGAGGAGGCAAGGACCCATGCTGCACGGGTCCTCCCGGCATGTCAACGAAGACTGGATTTGGCCGGTCTGTTGGGGGTGAAACAAGGACCCGCCGAATGTGGGTCCTGCAGACGCTCCATGCAGACCGGCTGAAGCCGGTCTGCTGGGAGGAAAAATGGACCCGAGGCGAGCCTGGTGCGGCTGGAGTGGTCCGCGGCCAGCAGGCCACAGAGGTTCATACCGGGTCGGTTGGGGTGAACCAGCCCGGTTGGCCCCCCTTATATACGGGGGGCCGTAATATCTGGACAGTGCGTCCGTTTGACACACCATATATGGTGGTGAGTTCGTGTCGGCCGGGTGGACTGTTTGGAGTGAGTTCCGTGGTTTTTGGGTTCTGTTCCCAAAGGAGGGATGCCCAAAACATGTTAAATTAATAATAATTAAATTATTATTAATGATGCGACGAACCTGGCTCACAAGTCGGACGTCCGTTTGACACGCCGTCCGAGGCACTGTGGCCATGGAGCTGATACGGTCCTTCCATGTTGGTTTAGATCCTTTGCGGGTCTATTTTGTTGCTCGACAACATGAAACACAATGTGAGTGATTAATTAATTAATTAATTAATTAATTAATTGTTCCGTCAAACCTTACTTCTATTTGGTATGTCTGATTGACGTGCCATCAGTGGCAGCGTGACCCCAACCCTCATGCGGAGTTTTTGAGATGCTTTCTTAAGCGTTCAGATTGGAGGCAAGGTGTGGGCCCCACATGGCCTAGTTTTCACATTTTACCGTGAAGAACCACTTTTTCAACCATCATCCATTCAGGGTTTATGAGCACTCATTTTTGAGTGTTTTTTCGAGGGGATTGCAACTGCGCAATCTGCCCGCCTAAATTCAGGATCGAGGTGTGGGCCCCATAGGGCCCCGTTTGCGTATAACGCAAGAGGATGCAGCTTCTGCATCCAGAGTCCATTTTAGGCATCATCAACGGAATTGGGACCCTGACCTCGGGATGAGGTTGACCTGTGTGGTTTCAGGCGACGAAGCCGAGGTTGATGTGTGGGCCCCACGGGCCGTCTTTTGAGCACTGTGCAGTGTACTATGCCTTTTTCACCAGATGTCTGTTCGAAGTGTTTGAGTATTCGTTTCTGCATGTTTTTCCAAGAGCATCGTGATATTTCATTTCGCCTGATGAGTATGGGAGTAGGGGGCGGGCCCCACACATGGTGGCTATTGTGAATAGTAGAATATTCATAGGTTGACCATTTCGGGCGAGTAAATGGTCTATATCACATGTTTTTCTGTGATGATTGCAATGGTGTGATCCATTTGGGCATGTGGAGCCTCATTTGAGATCTTATTAAATGTGGAAACATGAAAGGGTGTTGGATGGAGGTCCCTTTGATGCACTCCGAACCAACACTCAGTATTGATGTTGGAAACCCCAAGTGATGTTAGTTGTAGTGCTTAGTTATCTGACCCATTTCTAGGTCTACCCTCCGTCAAGGATGGGAAGTGGGTCACCTGACGACTTATTCCAGGTCTACTCTCTAGTAGAGACAGGGAAGTTGGTCCCCTGTCACCTTATTCTGGGTCTACCCTCTATTAGAGACTGGGTAGTGGGTCTCCTGTCGACTTATTTCGGGTCTACCCTCTAGTAGGGTAGGGTAGTGGGTCACCTGTCGACTTATTCTGGGTATACCCTCTAATTGAGACTGGGCAGTGGGTCGCCTGTCGACTTATTCCAGGTCTACAATCCAGCAGGGCTGGGCAGTGGGTCGCCTGTCGACTTATTCCGGGTCTACCATTCAGCAGGGCTGGACAGTGGGTCGCCTGTTGACTTATTAGGGTCGTCCCTCCATGAGGGCTGGTAAGTGGGTCACATGATGTGTTATCAAGGTTTACCATCCTGTCGGGATGGGCAGTGGGTCGCCTGTTGTCATTTCAGACTATGTACTTATCTATGACTTGAGTTAGTGACTTTTTCTCTATAACTACTATAGAGGGATCCTTGGTTGTATGGATTGGAGATGTGGCATCTTTTACGTGACCTTAAGAAATGCGAGAACGAGGGGAGTTTCTCCCACTGAGACGTGTCCTTGCGTCGCGACCTAAAAGCCCTCCGAGCGAGTCAGTTCTGCCCAAAGAGGATAATGTGGAGGTGCGGTGATTGAGCCCCTTGACTTGTACCTCCTAGGATGACGTGCGGGACCTTTGTGTTTAGTGTTGGATACCCTTTGAACTATTGTAGACTCTTCTTGGGATGATCTTCGAGATAGATATTCCCTTACACAATCATTTGGGTTTCTCTTTGAGCATATATATACCACCTGTTGTTGTTTCCACTCTTGGGGTTCAGTTACTCTTCTTCCAGGAGGGGCGAAGATGCACGGGGTATGCCTTGTGCTTTCCGTGTCTAGCTCCTCTTGGTTTGATGAGTCTAAACTCCTGCAATAGGTGGCGAAGAATTGATTAGGAGTTCATCTTTTCATCGTATCTAGCTCCTTGTGTTTGGACGAGTTTGCTTCTTTTCTCTTGTTGGGTTGAGAAGCACTCTCTCTCTCTCTCTTTTTCACTCCTACACTGTTCTTCGCTATGTCTACTACTCACCATTTTAGTACATCCCTTGTTTCTCCCTCGAGATTTTAGTGCATCCTAATGAGTATTTTTATACTCACCCCTTTTGGGCTTTGCCCACACATGGTGTGCCCTTGCAGACGACAGACAGGTCTGCTAAGACTACAGAGGAGCATAAAGGACACATGAGCTTGGGCTACATTTAGTGGCCATAGCAGGACTTCATGGGTGTGAGACTCACCAGAATTTTACCATTGTTTTACCTGTTGCTGGGTTGTGGCACCTTTCTGGATGGGCGTGTGTTTTTTCCCTTTTACTATTCAGTTTACTTCTCAGCACTTTACTTGTACTGGTTAGAGGTCGATGCATGTATGTTGGTTCACCTTTTTTTTAGTAGTGTGGTATCTTTCTTTATTTTCTCTACACTTTTCCATTGAGTTGGATGTTTGTGTGTGTGTGTAATGTTTATTAGGAAAAGGTCTCCCCTAGTTTATTATGACTTCGGTGCTAGTCGTCAGCCCTTGGCCTATGGAGGCGGGCTTGGGGTAGTTGCGTCTCGAGCCTCGGTACGGGTCGGGTCGTGACAAAAATATTTCATTGTTACCTCTAGAATTATTTGGTAGTCCCACAATGAATTCCATATATATATTTTTTCATTTTCACTCTAGCACTAGAAAAGGCTAAATTATCCCCTTGGGTAACAACTGATCTTCTTTAACATGTTGACATGTCTTACATTTCGTGGTAAAATCTATAATATCCTTTTTCATTCCATCCAACCAGTAAAACATATGAAGATTAATATATATATTAGTACAAAAATGATGAACTGGAAATTTACAACTGTGAGCTTCACAAAATAAAACATACATCAAATGGGAATCACAAGGCTTGCACAATAAATTTTTAAATCACAAGACATAATTTTTATAACTGTTATATTCTAGAAACCCAAAACATTTAACCAATTATTCCATTTTATATATCTCACTATCCTCCATTAATTATTGCTTAATTTTTTGTGATAATGATGACTACATTGAAACCTAAAAAAAACAAATGTATTTCTTACTCCAAAATCTTCACAGCCAAAATTCACCAAATCATTAATCAAGGGATCATGTTCTAAATGATACGTGGTTAATGATGCATGATGTTTTTGACTAAAGGTATCTTCCCATTTGTTTTCATTTCCATGATGGTAATTGATCATGAAATCTTAATCCTTTATCAATTCAAGCTATTTTCTGTTCCTCTTGATTAAATCCTTCTATATGAATATATACGTCAGACATTTATGGTAAATATATATTTTTAATTTGTCTCCGTAAAAATAATACCTCCAAATATTCATTTAAAATCCCACATATTCTAATTACAAATCATGTGTTGGATAATTTTACCCGTGAGGTTTTATTTGTCATGAAGTATAAGGAATTTCCAGATCATTCTACATCAAAACAAAATGTAGTCCCTTATGGAAGTAACCATTTATATGAAAAAATCACCATTTCTGGAAGGAGGATCGAAAACTGTAGCATTCATCAATCTGTTCTTCAATTTCTAAAAAAACATCACATTTTTCAGTCCGAATAAATTTTAATAATTTTTATGATTACATAGTTCACGGGCTAGATAACCATGCAATTATTTTAACAACCCATCAGCAATAACCTAGTAATTAAATAATAATATGAATTTTTGGTACATTTGAAGGACTTGGACATTAATCAACCACTTTTGTTTTCCCATGATCAACAAATATTTGATCCTTATTTATAGTTTTCCCATGGAATGAAATCTGTTGCAAAAAAAAATCACACATTCTAAAATTTTAATGTTGCATATTTTCCTTTATTATATTCAAAACAATCCGTAGATGTTCTTCATACTTCTCTTTAGTTTTAGAAAATACCAAAACTTAGTCAATAAACAAAACTAAAAAAATAACCAAGAACAAATGAAATATTTTATTCCTAATATCCATAAATACATTAGGTGAATGTATTAACCCAGAAAACATAAAAACTAATTCATTATTCCCATATATAGTAGCTAATGCAGTCCTTGGGATGTCTTTTTTCCATTATATTCAACTGATGGTACCCTGACCTGAGGAAAACCTTTGAAAAATATTCTGTTCCTTGCAGCTAATAAAATATGTCATAGATTTGAATCAAAGGATACTTTTTATTAATAGTGATGTTATTAAAGTCTCTATAATCAATTCAATGTTTTGTAGAACAATCTTTCTTTTTAATGAACAAAATAGGATCACCCCGTTGTGAAGTTCTAGGAAGAATAACACCTTTTTCAAGAAACTCATGCATCCAATTTTTTAACTCAATAACTACCATTTGAATCATTTGATAATGGGGTTTTGAAATTTTATAAACATCTAGAATTCAGTCAATTATGGATTCTACTTCCCCATCACATATTTCAATGGGTAACTCAACAAAAAAAATATCAAGATATTCATTTACCACTAGAACTTCCTTAATCTTAACAATTCCCATATTTTAAAAAATATGAGAAAGATATGTTTCATTTACATATTTCAAAGGTTTATCATCATCCTGAAATTCAATAAATTGTATGGGTTCATTATAGTATAAAAACTGATAATCATTATAAAAAACAAATTCACTAAATCTACATTCAATCTTAGAATGATAAATATAATTCCAATCCATTCCCAGAATGCCATGAAACTATAATAAGGAAAAGCAACAAGGTTTGTAGGTAAAGTCTTTCCCCAAACCACAATATAATTATTCTTAAAACTCATCATTCATATAATATTTCCCAATAGTGTTTCAACAATATGTTCCTCTCACATTTATTGAGGAGATATTTTTTATTTAACAAAAAATTTCATAGAAATAAAGAAATATGTAGACAGTATATCAAACAAAAATTTAGAAAAATATGAGTGAACGAAAATAGTACATAAAAAAACTAAATTTGATAGAACAACGTATAATTACATAACTTTATAAGATATCAATATACCTTTATTCTTATAGACTGGGTTCTTTGAGTCATTAATATCTCTCTTTGGGTAGGCATTTTCATAATGACCCATCTCACGACATTTAAAACACATTACAGTTTTCTTATCAGGATTAGTATTAGGATAATTTTCATTAAAATATCGGGACATATGTGAAAATTTTCCACATAAAAAGCACATCCCATATTTAGTAAGGCATTCAATGGGTTGATTCTTAATAAACATTTCACCAACTAGAAAACAAACTTTCTGACAATCATATTTCGTTGTTTTATTCTTATCCCTTTCTTTCTATATGGTCCTCTTCATCTATTTATTTTCAAGGTTTAAGTGGTCATAAAAAATCCTTTTCAACCCTCCATGTATATTGGAAACGTTTTTCATAACTATTGAACAATGGAGAAGCCAATGACATTCAATGTCATGCCTACAATCTTGAGTAAAAATGGTTTATTTTGCTATCAAGATCTATAATATGATTTAGAGAATACGTCTCTAGTCGGGTGAAGTTCACTTTATACATGGCCACTGAATCATCATCTTTGCTATTTAATGTAATGAATTGTTTCTACATTATATGTTGAACCACCATAGAAAAATAATTTTTTAGGATAATATATTTAAATTAATCCCACTATAAGGAATCAATATCATCTCTATCACTGATATTCTTAACCCTTGAATACCAATAATATTCCTCACCTTCCAAAATATAAATGGAAAGACTTATTTTTTGATTATATGAACATCATATAACATATAATATCAATTCATGGGCTTTATTCCTACTTTAACTGCTACTATGTTATTTGTTCCACTGAAAATAGGTGGATGTTTCACCATAAAATGTTTCACTATCATCTTGTACCTTTGTAGTGAAACTGGTTGTTGACTTTAATAGGTGCCATAACCATTTATTACTTATGTCAGTTAATCCCTTACAATCAGAAACTACTCATTTCCAAGCCCTACTATTCTAGGATTCATATTTGGAAGGATATCGTTCTGTTGGTGCCTTTCCACCATTTCATACATGTTTCTTCTGATGAAAATCATTTTCAACATAAATATCTATGTTGAAGAAAATGGTCATATTTAAATTATATAACATTTCAAATTAAAAATATATTAAAAATCATTTATTTTATTCTATTCAAATCATCCAAATCAATGATGTTATCTTATCATCCCTCAGATACGAAGTACAGGGACCCAACATTATAGATTACATAATCTTGAATATTATTCAAGAACTCACTTCATTAATCATTGTGGATCATATCATGTTTATTGTTATAGTGTATTGGGATATAATATATACATAAAATTCCACATTTATGTAGAGAATATACCACAACAACAATATTGTTTTATCCAAAATAAAAAAACATTTCAAAAAATACATGTTTTCTTTGAAAAATATTATTAACATTCAACTTGGCTTCCTTATTTGTCTTACACATACTTATAACATGTGAAAATAACTTAAAAACCTGGGATAGGAAAAAAAATTTATAAAGGGACATAATAATATTAAAAGAAAACTTTAGTCCAAGAATAAATGTAAATGTATGAAATAATTTTCAAAATGACATATTTATCACCCATATATAATAACTTTGTAAAATATGAGATTTACAAGAGATAAAAAAATAAAGAACATAAATAGAACCATAAAGGATTATTGGTGAATTAAATGCATAATCTTGTAACCCTCTCACCTAAATTATAAATTTTTACCCTCACGACTACCTTAGAATGGGACCATTATGGCTACCTTATTGGTTAAACATAACAGTTACACTCAGAGCTACCATAAGGCTGACATTCCACAGACAAATACCTAATGAATTAGAGGGAGATATAAGTCCCACCATTAATCATAAAAATTTACCAAGAACAAAACCCTAATCATAGAACCTGAATAATTTCATAAATACATTACTTTTGTATTTTGTAAAATATATTTTTAAAAGAGAGTTTTATAAAAAATCTTCCTAAAAATATCATATCATTAAAGTAATATTTAATAGAGTAGATGTGATTTGTATATACACATTAAATACACATAACTAAACCTAATATATACAAAATTCATCACTAAATAAAATTTAATACCATATAAATAATGAAGTAGAAGGTTATCCTAATGATTGGAAAACAGTTTAAGAATTCCCATACCTTAGCTTTGGCTAACATAAAAATGTGTTTGAAACTCTTGTATAATGATTAAAATAATGTT
Organism: Viscum album; assembly: GCA_963277665.1. NCBI lineage: Eukaryota > Viridiplantae > Streptophyta > Magnoliopsida > Santalales > Viscaceae > Viscum > Viscum album. Next base: position 1,022,841,523 of record OY728147.1, on the reverse strand, counting down.
ATTAATATATTAAAGAAAGAAATTATTGTTATAAACACCTTATATGATCATTTCATAACAACATTCGACCCTTTAATTGCTACTATATTGTTCCTTCCATTGTTTCGGGTGTTCTTTACATGATTTCCTTGGCCTTCTTGTATTTTATTTTAATGTCATATGAAAATGAAATTAAATATGAGGAATGATATGGTATTAATATGTATATATAATATTAAATTATTTCATAAATTAATTTTGTTGTATGGTATGATGATTAATCACTATTTAAATCTTTGGTGATATTTGTTTAGATCATTTTAGAGGTTCTTTTATAATCACATACTTTATTCAACATATAACATTATTATTATTGATATAATATTATTGAATAACATAATAGAGGTCATATAATGAAATTTCAAATATTATTCAACTATTGATATGTTTTTAAAATGATATTTTATGAAGTAAAAGAATGTTAAAACACATCCATCATGATTTTGGTAAATCAGTACATCACTGAAGGTGTTCTTCTTTTAGAATAAGAGGAGAGAAGAGAAGAATTAAATTTATTAATTCATACATAAACATGATATAACCATGAATATATAAAATTATTGATCTTTCATTCCTCTTTGATAAGGGTAAGAAGACAGAGTATAATAATATAAAATAATTGAAAAGCAATAACATGAAAATAAAAGAGGATTTTTATCTTGTGATATCTTCTCCTTGAGATCCTCTTTAAATCCCATGATTTCGGAATTTTTATGATACCATAAGGAAATAAGAATGGGTAAGGGGATTAGGAAGTTTATTTGGTAAAAATTAGAAAATGATCATGGCTTGAGTAGTGTGAGTGGAAAACGGGTTTGAGGGTTATATTTATAGTATAAGAGAGGAGGGGTTTTACATTATTTTATTCATTAGTTTAATATTTTTTTCTCAATACTATGAATAGTCCTGTTTAATGTGGGGAAAATAGTAATAAGTGAACATTATTTATAAATAATGTCCATTTACATCACCCATGACTGATGAATGATCTAGAAATTAATTTATTTATCATATTTCATAATTATTGACTTTCACTATTTAGTATAAATTAAAATATTTTAGAAAAGTTTCTTAATTCACCAAATTTTCTATTGATGTGTAGAATTAAAAAATGAACTTATTTTTTGAAAAAAATATTCTATTTATTTTTAATTTAATTTTTTAAAAAATTCATATTTTATTCAAATAATAATAATTTTATTATAATAATTGATTTTATATCACCAGTAAAAATTATTCAGAATCTCGTTACCACATAACCTTAAGAAAATATAATAATAATATGAGTTGATATTCATATGGTCATATTAATATTCATATTACTATTCATAAGGGTATGTTACTTTTCTTAAAAAAAATTGGTTCTGTCAGACTCTAAATAACTTACTGATCTGTGTCGTAGATTATCGATTTTTGAAATTCAAATCACAGAAGCAGAAAAAAGGGTTTTTATGGATATATTATAACTATCAAGATAAAATAATATTTCATCCATTTAAATTTATTTTTAAAATCATGGGGTGTTACAAAAGATATCACACCTCTCAACATTTTTTGGTAGTGTGGAGAAGAAGTGACGCAAACCATGGAATTGGAAACATGATTTCCCTATTAAGAAAATAAAAAACAAAAAAATAATTATTTTATATATTATGAAATTGGAAGATTGATAATTTATAAGAATTTATTTTTCAGTACATGTTTGATGAATAACAACAAATTTTTTGAATAATATTCTATAGATAAACCACAAATATTAAATTAATTCATAAAAACATTCATATCGATATCTATAAATATATAAAAATACCCATCATATATATTTTAAGGGTTTGTCTTGTATTACCGAAAATCCAAAGGTAATTCCAATATAGGAAAAAAGATAAAAAATTCATGTTATATTTGTTTTCACTTGATCTTTAGTTACTATATAGAATATATAGTAATTGGAAAATCCCTCAAAGAACCATGGTGGGTTATTATAGATACTCCTTCAACCAAATTATCAATAAATATTTGTGGGTGGTGTTATCGATATAAAAATAAATCTAATATTTTATTATCAATAAAAAAATCTATTTTTTGATGTATATGATGAAAAAACTCGCAAAATACATTCTTTTATATTTTAAAACAGCATTTGTTTAGGAAAAACATGGATATGGCCCACTGATTATCTATATATGATTAGAATAACAATTCGAGTAAAAAATAAGTTTTATGAATTCATTTATGAATAAAATTAAATGTTTTCAGATTATTAATATTTTAAACTTCCTAAATTTTTTGACATTCTCTTCTAAAAATATTCAATTAATAAATATAGTATGAAAGAATACAGGTAAATCTACTTTATTCTATCTTATGTATTTATTATTTTTACTTTGGAATACCAAAATATGACCCTCTTATTATTTTTATTTCAATATGTAATTGGCGAACGTGAATTTCTCATTCTCACCTATAAATTATTAATTTATTTCTCTTGGTAATTGTTTCAGTTCTAACTCAGAGTGGGTACTTTCATTTTACAAAAAAGTTTTATATAATATTACAACATCAGTTTTATATCTTATTTCATTTCAAAAATTAGAAATATTTATATTCATGTTAGGGAAATCATGTTTTCCAATAATATATTTATATTTGTGATTTTATTGAAAATATTTCAATTAGATATAATTTATACGATAAGAATAGTCAAAAGTTGTTTAGTTAGATTAAAACACTCATCAATTGTTTCACCTAGAGAATTATCAATCAACTTTGGAAATGAAATTTTGGGTAATAAATTTATAGAGTTTATTTATTTTAATTTATAATTATACAATATTTAATTATTCAATTAATTTCACATGTTGTAGTTTCAACGAGTTTAAATCATTGTATATTGATTTGGAATCTAAATTCATTAACTTATTTAGAAAAAAAGGATCATCATTTATATATTTTTGACAAATTTACACTGTTCATGTAGTACAATTCAAATATCAAAATTTTTATATGAAATATTTTTTAAATTCACACTCTCCATACATCTAGCAGTTTCATGATGATGAAAATTAGTGTTAGTATTATACGAAATATCAATTTTATTATTAAAATTTGATTGATCAAAAGTAAAATAATTAATTGATAGCAATAAAACTAGTAAATCATGTAAACTAAAGAATATAAATTATTTTCAGTTTGGGTTTTCATGGACTGAATGATATTTATATGAATTTCATTTCATAAAATTTCTAATTTAATGGTTCCTTTATGAACATTAATGATTAACTTTTGAGTTTTAAAAAAAGAAATCCAAATTATGATAATCTTATGTGTACTGATCCTATCATATTCAATATCCAAGACATAAAAATTATTACGAAAAATAATGTCCCATTCCTAAACCCTGAAATAATAAATTACTCCTGTAGGTTTGGTTGAGCTCGTGTTAGACAATTGTATGACCATTATAGAAGTTTTGTTCTCTTCAACTTATAAATAATTATGAATTAAATGGTGATTAAAATTTAAGTATGTAACTAGGTCAATGAATAAATATATGAATCCAAAATATAATTTTTTGGGAAGGGAAATATTCAAAGGATATTTAAATTAAATAGGTAATACATGTTTGTTAACTAACAAATATTTTCTCTACATTTTCCTTTTCACTCCTTTATTAAATTCATTTTTATCAGAACATATTTTTTTAAAAAACATGGCATAGTTTGGAATTTTTTCATAACATCATAAAAAGTATATTATCCTATCATTTGGTCAAAATATCTTAAAATTATTTATCTCTGTAATTTTCATTATTTTTATTTCCCTATTGGTTAATCCAAGGATATTAACATTGTATTTTCCGTGACTCTTGATCACATTAAGAATTATTCAGTGAAATATAAGTTAATAGCTTAATTTTCAAATATTTATATATCCTTTCATGAAAATAATCTTATTATAAAACTATTTTTTCATTTAAATGATATTATCAATTTTTAATATGTTTATCAATAATTTTAATACATCAAACATATTCTAAATTATTCAAATAAGGATTTCAGGAATTTTCACCACGTTTAGGTTTAGAATCAGGTATGGAAATTTTTGGGGTTTTTTGACTATGTAATAGTCCCATGTTCTATGACACTAAAATTTTATTTTCTTTCATGTATGGTATTAAGTTGCAGGTATGATGGTAAAATCCCACTACATTGACAGCTCATACTACCAAAACAAGTATCCAACTTTATCTTTATTTTAGAAATCAATACATTAATCATTATTTTTTGTTTCCTTATTGGTTTTTAATCAATTATTTTTGAATTATATTATTTGGTATATTAGTGGGTTGATTAGGTAAAAAATTATTTATAATTTTTGAATTATATTACAACCAAAGATACATAGGTTGATAATTATTAGAATACCTTTACAAAAATATATTAATTTATTCAAAATATTTAAGTCTATACTTGGGTTAGTTTTTTTGTAATGGGATTGTGTTTTACATAGTTCTAAATTATTTTTGTTGGGTTTTTTAAAATTGAAATCCTATGAAACAAAATTTATTAAATTTTAAAAGGTTCTTTTATTTTTGATATTTAATTACCAGAGTTTATATTAACAAACAATGTTCCAATGTTATAATGTAATAATGATGTTGATTTAAGTTTGGTTATAGTTGTTAAAGTGTTGGGAAACATCATTAACATAACTATAGTAGTAATATCCCACCATTCCAATATAATAATATTATTTTTAAAAGCTATGGTGGCAACATTGTTAGAATAATATCCTTGAAGAAGGAATCTTCTTTAAAAAATTTAGAAATTTTGAGAAATAATTGAAAATAAATTACAAAAAGCAATTTGGGATTATTAAATATTTATCCTCATGTAACAACATCTATAATATTTAAATTTTTACGAAAAATTCGTTCAAAAAAATATTGAATAATAATTAGTTCACTAATTAGATAGTGGAGGAAAATATAACATAATCTCTGAAATCATTCCAATTATTCATGAAATTTTTCACTATGATTTTACCTAATATAAATAATTTTTTTCTTAATTGAATCAATACTATATTCAGATAAAATACATCATGAAAAATATTCTTCAATTTTATAAACATTTTAATCATGTTTGACTATGAATAAAATTACCAATCCATAAAAAAAAACCTCTTACAGAAAAAGTAAAAGATATAATATTATATTAAAATCAATGTATTCATTCTGGTTTTATACTACCATACCAGTAAATATAATCCTAAATATGTGTTTTGAAACCTCGCATAGATGTCTACTAAATTTTAGAATTTTGTGAACAAAAAAAGATTTGATTTTGACAGGAGTAAGTAAATCTGTATATTTTATTAAAATATATTGATCTACATCATAAAATGAATATTACTATTTCCGTGTTCTATTTTTATCCATGTTTATTTATATTTAAAATTTTATTCTTATTAGTTTGTTAGTAGAGTATTCAAAACCTGAAAAATGAATTTATAATTGACAAATCCCTGGAGTGATTTGTTTCAATAATTTCATGATCTAAAAATAAATAATTTTTAGAAAGACATCTAAAGATACTAAAAAAGAATGATTGAACATAATAAACCACTCAATATACTATTTAAAATATATGATATGATATATTCTTGATTATTATTTCAAAAAATTATCACATTAATGAAAGGAATACAATAGTACAAAAGTTGTCACTCTAGATGGATCAATGTAAAAAGTAAAAACTAAAATTATATCTTCTATTTAATCAATGAAGAACTAAAATTGGGATTTCAAAAAATTTAATCCAAATTTAAACATAAATAATAAAATTATATGAAAATAATTTAGAAATTGGTTCTATGATATAGAAATGTACTCAAATTAAAAATTAGAGTGAATTTTTTATTCCAAAATAACTACAGGGAATTGGTGAGGACCTTTAGACACTTATATTATTCCTCACTAATAATTTCATTCAAAATTTTTTCTTTTATTTTCACTCAGATATCTCTAATATAACACACAATACTTGTAAAATATAACACCAATACCTTTTTATAATTTTTGTTCCTCTGAAATAAGTCATTCAACCGACCATATATCTCTAGATGATTAAGCAAAATTAAGATCCCTATACCCAATGTTAAAACCTCAACAAAAAAGTTTGAACATTGAAGTCAATTAATATAAAAAAAATATTGATTAGGAAATCATAAGATATTAAAATAATAATAACTAAATAATGATAATAATCACATTCTTTCAATAGTCACACATTATTGAGAGATAAAAATTATACAACGAAAGCTAAAAAACTCTTAACAGTATTAGCCATAGGTGTCCACTTCCTCAAATTTCAAAGGGTTTTAATAAATGATTAGATAAATCAATTATCATCTTCTTACTCCTACCATGATTATAATATTTCTATGAAAAATACTCCATCCAGTATAAGGAAACACCCTCCTCCATCATGATTAATCATTCATGTATATATATGTGTGTGGGTGTGTGTCCACTGATATAAAGTTAATATGATATTAAATGATATCATACTCCATATTCCACAGGGGGAATCATAATTAATGAAGAAATTTAATACAATAAAATACTATGTGGTGAATAAATTAGTGTTTTCAGGGAAACAACTCTTCAATGGAATGAGAATATTGAATAATCATCTTAATTTACTTTATCTTCATTAAAATATATAATTATTCATAAGTAGTTGTTTACTATTATATAATACATGTGATCACGTGTTGCTATTATATTTTTGTAGTTGAAAAAAGAGTTGAGATATTCACTATAACATAGTTCAATAAATTCTTAGTCACCTATTTCACCACTCAACTATGTAAATGAAACCACAGTTAGGTACTTTTACAAGAGATTTTTCAATAACTATTTTTGATTTCTCATCATACCAAAATCATAGAATGGATTACATTGTCAAACATTGTCTCTTCAGTAACTTTTTTCAGGTATAATTTTACATCACAATGTAATTAAATCACCATGGATATAACAAAGATTAAATACTACCCATATTAATTTTTATTTTCACTAATGAATGGTTATATAAAACTTCCAAGACATAGTTATATTCAGTCAATCATTATATGTCACTCGTTTCAATTACACTATTCCTTTATCTATTTAATTTTGTTCTCATCTTATTTAACATGGTGTTATTTTAAACTAAATGAATTTAAAAAAATATGTAGTGTAACCGAGAAAGAGTTTTGATCATTCGATGACAATGTCTTCAAAAAAATAAACTAAGGGTTGATATTTTAATTTACTCTCAAAGAAACAAAAAAACCCCAATACCAAAAACTGGTGAACCTTTTGGGTTGATTTGACTATATTATAGTGGTTTATACATTTTTTGACCCTAAAATCCTCCTAATAACATTAACATAGTGGAATGTTTATAAGTTAACCCTTACATTTCTCCAAATGAATCTGATGCATCAACATAATGTAACAACACAACCCTTCTATAATTAACTATTACATCATGTTAGTTATCATAATTTTTTTCTTTTAATTCTATGGAAAACATGTCTAATATTTAAAAAAAATATAATTTTAGCATATATTCGTTGTTGAACAAGTTTAGTCGAAACCATGATGCATCCATAGGATTGTGTCTATAAATTCATCGAGCTAAAAAATGGTGGGTAATTTTTTTTTTATTATCACTAAAATAGTTCATTCATAATTATTTTGGACTTTCATTAGGGTCTTACAGTTTGAACTTGGTTTGTTCAACCATTCATCAAAATAATGTAAAGTTTCAAGTACATAAATTTTGTTTTTATTTTATATAATGATTATGTTTTATCTATTCATAATTTTAAATATATAAAAAATATAGTTGTTAGACATAGAGTCAGAATTAAACAATAGGCCTTGTGGTTCCTTTGTATTACCAAATAATGATTATTAAATATAATATATCATTTTTCATTTAAATATAGAAGTAATTGAATATATCATGATGGGAGTCTTGGATTGGAAATCATATAACAAATATATCATGGAATGTGGGTTTTACCCTATGGGTGATGTAATTCTTTTGTTCACCTTAAATTTCAATTATCATTCATTGTTGTTGGAATAAAAGTTAAATTAATTAATTTATAATTTTTAATTATATTCTTATAACCATACCTACCACTATATAGATATTTTTATGTCAAAATCCTCTAGTAAACCACAAAACCATAGAAATTTATTAGATAGTGAGCACAATGGAGAACTCTATTGTAGATAAATGAAGATGAGTTACTATGATGGGTTGAAAATAGAATTAAATGGAATTCATAAATGACACAATATGTAGAATATGTTTGTCCGAAAATATTGATTTGAATTTGATATTGGAATATGTTATTGTTTGATCTTCCATATTTTCCCTTAATCAGGATTGAATATAGATAAATTCATCCGCATTGAATGCATGACTGTGTTACATAAAGACATAAAATTCATTGTTTAGAATTTTTAATTTTTATGTATTTACAATTTTATATTTCTATTCATTATTCAGATTTCATTGATGATGGATAATTATACACAGACCTCATTATATGCTCACTTTTGTGATTCCTTCATTTCTCCCTCCATTGTTTGAACATTCATCATCAGTGATCGACTGATCATAGAATTCACTCTATAGGGAATCCCATTTTGAGGAACTATACACATGAATTACATAGAATATTTATTTTAATTCAATGCCAGGATAAACTATGTGATGTTATTTTGACGGTGGAAATAGGATTCTGATGCTAATGTAGGTGATGGTATTTTGTCATGATATATCAAGTTGGTATTTCTATAGGCATGATGAGAGAATATTATTATGTAAGGGGATGTAAAAAATCAATCCATTAGTAAAAAAATTCTCAATCAATATAGGTTTATAATATTTTGCATGATATTTATGATAGAAAAGGATGCAATTGTGTTGAAAATAGATATGAATTAGTGGTATTTGAATTCAATGAAATTATTATCTAAATGGTATGTTGTTTTGATGAATACATTTCTTGATGACCCCCTTTATATAGATGCTAGGGTTAATGGGAAAATAAATATCACATTGTGTTATTCCTAGTCTACACACCATATGATCCTTTCTCAGTCGAGTCAACATGTATAAAGATTATGTTCCTTGAAACATTATAACACATCACGTAGTGTGTTAGATGATGACACCACATATACATCGGAGAGTATATAGATGTGGTTGGACATTGATTTCCTATGTACCAGGACTATCCTATACATTTCATGTTCCAAAAAAACAGTTCATGTATAGAAAACAATGATTCTTGTGAGATCGAATCAAATGGGTTTGAACAGACATCGTGAGGGATGTCTTGTACCCCATGTGAACAATTTATACTCTTTTCATGTCTGGATAGGTTCATTAAATACTTCAGTATGGGTTAAAATTTAGAATGGGTGATATTTCTTAATGTTACCACATGTGGGTAAGATATATAATCATGTCTAAAGAATTAGAAATAATATTCCCTCATTTGAATAGGACTCTGTATTTTCTGTCATGTTGTGAGGATGTGATCATCATTCCCATATTTTCCCTAGTATGGTCATGTATTTTGAAATCTATATACGAGTCATTTGATCCACTAGACAATGGGTTATTCTAGTTAGGTTTATTTTCCACCCTTTGGTCCTATTTGTGATCCAAAATTTATGTATCAGCATTTGTTTTCATATGATGTGGTGTATCCTGATGGAGTGAAAATCTCATATTCTCCCTCTTAGCACCTTTGTAATTCAATACAGTGTAGCCTGATGTGTAAAACCTATTGGATGATTTCCATTATTTTAATCAAGTCCCAATGGCCTTGTTCTCAAATAATATTATCATCATAGTGACCATATAAGAATCATTAGGCTGATTTTGGGAACATAACTCACCCTCAGTCTCATAGTCATTCCATGATTATATCTCAGATATCATGCTTATATTCTCTATTTCATATAATTTAAATATGTCCCCATTTTTTCTTGGTGTTTTTCTGTATCATGTTGTCCCACTGGGTATGTTTCTTATCCCCCATATCTTGATTTTTAATGAACATGTCATGTATTTTGTAGGAAACATGTATTTGGAGGGATTTCTTGGTTGACTATGTGTAGTTAGAGCATTTTAATGTTAGGTTTACCAAAGAAGGATCATGGATTATCATTTTCCATTAACTTAGATTCTTATATTATCTTGGATGGATGGAATTGGGACCATTTGAAATTTTATTTCTTCATTAATACTCTAATATTTGATGTTAGTAGTTCATGCATGAATTTTATTATAACATGATATATTTTATTACTTCTTACTTAGTGGATGCAGAGTTCTGTGAATGTGTACAAATAGTTTACTCTATGTCATATTAAGTGTATGATATTCCTAAACAATTCTAGTATCATGCCCCTATCATGTTGAATGTGTTCTTGGAGTTTCACTACCATCTTACATGTAACTATGAATCCCCTTGTGGGCTAGGTTGTGAAAAAATAGGTAACTGGAGGATAGAGCATCTTATGAATGATGTTTGGAGATGGTTTGTGGAATTGGGTAATATTATTAATTGTCTAAATTACGGTTTATAGAACATGGGATCTATTGATTGTATAACAGCCGATATATACAATCACAATGAATCTAATAACATACTCTTTTGGAATTGATACATGTTGTCACTGGTTATAGGGGAAAATGGATTATGGATCATATTGGAATGAGTGGTGGTATATATATATTCTTATCTAGTCACCTTCAATATATTCTCTTTAACTATGTTCCATATTTACTATTCTATGATGCCACCATGATAGAATGATTCTTGGATTTCATTGTAGGACTGTGTTAATGATCCACATTGAGATTAGTACCCATTACAAAGACAGATGATAGGGGTAGTTTATCTAGGTAGATTTCTAATAGTACACCCACATGTAATGTAGATTATTTCCCCATTACTACTGATATATTATTCTATATGATGATTTCACATCATGAGTTCTATTTATGGGTATCACCTAGGATATAGAGTTATCTATTCCCCCCTTGGATTAATAGAAGGTGTTCATTAGACCCAGTGTGTCCCGATTGGTGTATCAAGTTTTATTCACCAAGAAAGGGGATGAGGGATTTGGGTGACCTGTAGATTATCATTAACTAAACCATATGAATATCATGAATATGTATAAAATTCTAAGAATTTATGTTATCTTTAACCTATTGAAATTGTTATTGTGCTTCTATAAGAGTGAACATAGGTTGGGTTACCACCGTCTTCTTGTTTGAGAGAAAGATATTTCCATGAAGGAATTATGGTGTTGAGATGGTCAACATGAGTTCATGGTGAATCTTTTTTTCAAGAAAATTTACCAATCTCTGTCCATGGGATTCATGAACCTAATATTTCAACACTACTTAGATAAGTTCATGGTTTCCTTCATAGATGACATCCTTGGGCACTCAGCAACTATGGAGGAGGACACACAACACTTGTGGATGGCCCTACATAAATTCTAGGAAAACCAACTCAATATAAATTTCTTCTAATTTCATATTTGGATTCAATAGCTCTAGTTGGTAGGAAATTTTATATTGGAGGATGGAGTATTAGTGGAACCAGCATACATTGGGTAATTTCATGATTGGTAAGTACCAAAGATAATGATTGTAGTGTAGATATTTCCTTTTTAGCTAGATATTATTAGAGATTCAAGCTAAATTTCCCTAGGTTTGAGTCAACTCTGAGATACATGAACAAAAATGGGAATCCATTAGTTTCTATTCAGATTTTTAATCATGGTTTTCATTGGTTATAATATTGGTTAATGAGAATCCCTATCTTGAGAATTCATTTATATAAATCTGATTGTGTGTTGTTTCTCATGGCCTATAATGTTAGGTGTGTAAGAGTTCTAATGAAATGGAAAGAAGGAACTAATTATGGTTCCAAATAATTGAGTCCCCACAATCAGTATTTAACAAACCATGATTTTGGGTTATTAGTAATTGTTTTCTCCCTGATAAAACGGTGTCACTACCTATTGAGATTTTTATTCTTTAAATAACCTAGTAATGAGATCCAATATTATAATTTCACATGGAATGATCATAACATGGGAGAGTGTCAATGGATGAAGTTTCTATTGAACTATGAATTATAGATAGTTTATTATATTAAGATTTAGAATGTGGTGGAATATTATCTTAAAATAAAATATTATTTTCATATATTAAGTGATGAAATAGAATATTTCTTCCCATTTTTATTGACCATTTGGAATGATGGTATAGTGACATGTCTCTTGTCGATGGATGTTTCCCCACAACTTATCAATAATTTTACGAAATAAATGATTATATATATTTATTGGTAGGACATGTAAGACCAATTATCCACATTGCATTCTTCTAAAGGATATTGTGATGGTGGGTGGAACATCATCTTTTTCAGAGGACCAATAATGGTTCCAATCAAGTTACTTTGTATTGTATTATATGAGACTCCTACATCCCTATTAGTTTTAGATTCAAAAATATAGATGATATACATGGACATATATTTTCTTTTTTTCCTGATAATAATTCATAGTGTACTTTAATTCATATATTTATTCATCACATTCTATCTGATGATGGTCAATCATTAGGTTACAGGGTGTGTAACCTAAATCCTTGAGGTCTTAGAGAAAAATAAAGAGATATATCAGTGCGTTATTTTGATATAATGATGATGAACACTAAAATGTTTAATTCAACCTATGTGATCATAGATCGACAAACCATGTTATCCCATATTTATTGTGTGTAATATTATATTTTAATATAGTTTTTGGATTTTAGTACATGTAGAAGATAATTTGAATTTTTAAAGTTAGTATAAGTATTATTTTAGGCTATTATGATCACATAATGTCACATTTATTGATATGAATACATTTTTTTGAAATTATATATATATTATATTAAATCCACACACCTATATTATCTTCTATTTTATTCATACCATTTAGTTCCTAGAGGATATGTTGTCTTTTTTGGTTAATTTTGTATGAAACTGAAGAGAATGACTACCCATGGTGGAATTTTCCTAAAAAAAGTTACCATTCAACCTTGGAATGTGCCCATTAAATGACATGTATGAGAGGCCATGTGGGTTACTAATATTAAGGATAGATCTAGGAGTAATAGAACTTATCATTAAATAATTTGTGAGAGTGATTATATAGTAGTTTTAGATAATTTAAAAGATGATGAAAACTTGAATAGAATTTTAAAAAAATTATACAGATTAATGATGAAGGAATTTTATTATTGATTAGGAAGACCATGATTTTGTAATTTTATCCCCATAGTGAGAAAAAAGGAGATTTATTCACTGTAGAAAGTTATATTAGAGATTCAGTAGCCCTTTCCAGATACAATATAGAGTCAGTTTGGTGTAATACCACTTTCCCTTACCCCTGTAGCATGATTAGGTGCTTTGAATCATCCATATGTCATAGATGAAAAGATACATGAACAACCTAATTCATGGTATTGATTGGGGAGGGTTGGAAATTGAAGATAAATATACACTCAAAGAGCACAAAATGGACATTGATGATGGGAATGAGATTATCCTTCATAGAAAATGGATTTTACTATTGCATGTTCATTTTTATTATGATAATCTTAGTATATCACCTTATAGTGGGAGAACTAGATACAATTTAATTACCCTCACTTATACGAGTATTCTTTTCTAGATGAAAATTAATATCTATGGGGATAATTTAATAAAACTATTTTTTAATACAATAAAATATTTTAAAAAATATTTTAATATATAGACAAAGAGTTTTCAATAAATATTTTCCCCCATAGATCATTAACATTATTATGTTACTAATATTAATTATATTATATAATTACTGTACATAAAATATTAAAAAACAAATTATATTTTAAATGGTTTCCTAGTTAGAAAATGGTTATTTTTATGTACCACAGTATATACCTTAGTACATTGATACCCTAACTAGTTGTTACATATCTTGAAAAATATTACTGATCCCCATGAGTCAAAGACTTTTATATGAAATCATATAAAACATTAAAGTGAATATTTTTTACTTAATGAATGATAAAAAAAAGGATGATATGTATATATATTTTCATTATTGGAAAAAATACTCTTGTAGAAAGTACCAAAACTGATCACATAAAAAATATAAAGTAAACATCCTCCAAATGTAACTGCAACTTCCACCATGAAATAATCTCTCAATCCTGGTATAAAAAGTGTTCCATATCTCCCATGTTACAATCAGTACCCCATATTTGATGAGAAAATTTTCTATATAATGATTTTATTTGTTATCAATGGGTGTTAATGGATGACAATAATGGTCAACAAGAAGAAAGGAACTCTACTAAGTGAAATAAATAATGGAATTCGGATGATTGATGCACTAATCCTAAGTGTTCTTTGGAAGAAGAGAAATAAAAGTTGTGGAAGTGGGTGTGAGGAGGATAAGAATTTCAAGGAGTCTATGCCTGGGTTTTGAGATAGAAAGTGGACATTCATTTCAATGCATACTTAGTTTTCTTCTAAGTATTCTTATTAGAATTACCTAAAAAGGAGGTCCATCACACTATCTGGCCATCCAGCCTTAACACGAGGCTCATGCAGGACCACAGGGGTCAACCGCGCCCATGGGGAATCTAGCCCGGCAAGTAAATCGGAGGAGCATGGGGGCCATGTATAATCACCATGGTATGCATAGTGGGCTCAAAGAGCTCACCCAAGGAGGCAGAGTGAGCGCTAGGTGCGTGCCTGAGGAGAACCGATGTGGGCCGCATCGGAGAGAGATAAGAATAATCCAGCGCTAATCCCACATGGATTGTTTGATAAAATTTGACTCTTTCACGTCTCTGTTTCAATGTAGAATGAATATTACAATGAATAGTCTAATCTATGCCATCAAACTGATCACATGCATGATCACAGCCACATGTCGCATCCTGTGTCTAATGATATAATCAGA
Source organism: Viscum album (assembly GCA_963277665.1). NCBI lineage: Eukaryota > Viridiplantae > Streptophyta > Magnoliopsida > Santalales > Viscaceae > Viscum > Viscum album. Next base: position 1,022,826,378 of record OY728147.1, on the reverse strand, counting down.
ATAGTTCATTATCCCTATGTTGGGTATGATTCAACCAACAATGTTCGATATCCTCTATTTTGGTTGTCTTCAGACTCTAGACACCCTCGTGAAACCACAAACCTGTACTAGAGGTGAATGATGATTCCACCTCTCTGTTCATCAATTGATCTCAGTTCAGGCCTACAGTGATCATCTGGATGCTACGATCACATGCATAAAATTACATTTTCATTGATGTGAATAAAACTAAGAACAAGTGAATGGACAAGGAAAAAAAGGTTTCCAATAGGGCATATATTCATGACGGGTTTCAAAATTTGATACATTCCATCTTGATTACATAAATTTTCAGTGATAATGATACAAGTTTGAAAAAGGGGAAATCGAAGATATGAGGCATATCTCCATGTAGTTATGAAGATATTAAAGAAGTAAATATATCAGTTATTCAGGAAAAAAATATCGAAGAGTTTATTGTCAGTATTTTGGATGCGGAAAATATTAGATCTCTACTCATAAATAATGACCCACCAATTCGAGAGGGGGTTGCTGCTCCCAATGTTTCTAGGGTGCATATTTTGAAAAAGTGATTCACTCTTATCTTCTAGTTTTCAAGGGGAAGCAAGATTCATGCACTATTCTGGGTTCCTGAGGAGTAAACGATAAACCACTCTTGTTTTGTAAAGAGACGGAGTTGAGCATACCTTATGAGTTTCCAAATCGAGGAACCATATAGCACATCGGTACATGAGGCAGGAGACCCGCGGCCTATTGTTGGATCGTGAAGAGAGTTCCCACGAACCATTCGAGGTTTGTGAGGAAATTGAACTACGTACAGTTTTGGTTCTATGAAGGGGATATCCCACAAACCAACAGATCCACTTACCCCTTTGGGTGGAAAGGAAACACACACATCCACTGCGTAAGATGAAACCATGAACCAGCTCTATTTCTGTGAATTGGAAAACCACGTACCAGTTGGGTATGCGAATGAGGACAGAAACTTATGTGCAAAATATTTCCATGCATCCTGTGTATGAGGACTATCCACAAACCATCCAAGTTATTGAATAAGTCATTCACACTATGAGAAAAGAGGTACTCTATACCCTCAGTGTGAAAAACATAGGGGAAAACATAAACACCATAATAAACCAGAGGCTGTGAGTCTGTTTAAAGAAAAAATCGATATCACATTCATTATGCACATGAAAATCATATGCATGATTTGAGAATCCCAAGTGTTCAAGAATATACCCAATAGTGAACTACCCCCATTCTGGTTGTTGAAGAATATTCATGTATAAACGTATACATGATGCATAAAGTTAAGTGAACTAAATAATGATTTGGGGGTTCCCTTGAGAATAAGGTAAAATAATGTATGTACGTGCATGCATATTTCTTTTAAATAAGTTCATGGATTCATGTGGGTGCATTTGTGAAGAAAATAGAATAAAATGGTGGAGATAATTTGAATGCATGCATTCATGTGTGAATACATTTATGGAAATAGACACAATCGTGGGTGTATGTGTGTAGAGAATTGAATAAGAAGAGAACATCTATATTTGCCACATTAATGGTCACATGCATACATGGAATAATAATAGAAGATTCTGATGATGCATAGTGAATTTTGTTTCAGTGTTTGAACAGTCAAAAAATAATTTATGATTGTAGACAAGAAGAATATGAAGACTTTGTCCATATGGTTCTTGCAATACAGATGATGATTGAATGTGAATGAGATTCAACACTGGACCTCGATGTAAGAAGTGTCTCTTATTGACAATGAGACAAATACTTTCATTTCTATCTATTAATGGGACCATCATGTACATAATCTGAGTGTGACTTCACCCAGTGTAGTGAGACAGAGGGAGTCAACAGGAGTGATCCGAGGGATGTGGTGAGTTGTTTTTTGAACTTTTGTAAAGGCAGCGTGCCTAGGAAATATTGTATTTAACTGAATCTAGTAATCCAGAGCCGCTGAATAATAGTGGAATTAGGTATGACCTATAATTTGTGGGTGTATTCTCCTTGGACGTAGCCCTTTGTGGTGAACCTTGTAAAAGGGATGAATTTTCCTCCTACAAATGAATGTTTTAAATACTGCGCATATACATCATTCATGTTTAATTATGATTTTAGAAATTTGGTAACAAGATGTTATGAATGAGAGAAAAATTTGACACCCTGATTCACCCCCCTCTTAGGGTGACCTACGGTCCTTTAATTGGTATCAGAGGAAAAAGGATTGTGTATGTCGGATACTCCTCAGAAATTGTATTCCGAAGTGGATTTGAGTTTTCATTCCTGAGTCAATAATGAAGATAAATCTTGATGAATGCTCAGTTCCCTCTAAGAAGAAGTATATACCCAGATAGACCATGATGAAACAAAAATAAAAGAGAAGAAGCAGTTGAATAATTCTCTCATGCCTAAATAAGATGTAATAGCATATTCTCCATGACTTATTAATAAATAAGTAATTGTAGGCTTGGAAATTATGGAGCATGTGGCTCAAGTATCCATAAAAATCAATGATTACAAACAAGTGGTGATGAGGATCAAAAATTTACTTCATATGAGCAGAAAATGGAGAAATTAAGATCCCATCTGCATGATATTTCGAAGAAATGATTTTGGATGTTTGTAGAAAATTTCAATGCATATAGGTTGAGATCACCTTACAGGAATGAGAAGCTAATAATGTAGAAAAGGGATTGGAATAAAAAATTATTGATTGTTTAATGCTCTCCAGAAATATTTAATCTTTTGAAGAGGAAGAAGGAGTCAATAAGACTCTTGAATAAATGATCAATTAGTTTAGAGATGAGCTGAAATAGAGCAACGAAGTCAAGGTATTAAATTTGGATGAAACTTTGAAAAAAATAGCTTTAATCATTGATAAAATGAAAGGTTAAGATGAATGATGATGGGGTTGAATGATTAAAGAAGGAATGTGATGAAAATTTGATCATGATTGAGGATCCAAAGACCAACCTCAATATGGAATGTATAAAATTGGAAGAGAAGTTGACCACTCTTGTGAAGACACATATTGTGAATTTAAAAAAGAATGAAATATTTTTTGATAGTATATAAAATCCCACTAGATTATTATAAAGCAGAAAAAACTCCATCATGCGAAAATAAGATCATCACTTCACTAAATGATCCATCACAAGAATTTGAGAAAGTGAAGGTACCAACAATAACAACATGTACTATTGTTTAAAAACATGTTTCTTCAAATTTAGTAGGTTGGAAGAATAATTATAAAGATGTATGGATGGGGAAGATGAGGGGAAGAAATATACCACCCTTGTAGGATAGATAGGAAGAAGATGCTGCAAGATGTTTCCCCTGATATAGAACATCAGATTAAATGGGCGGCCCAAAAACGTTATACATAAGATATAAAAATGTTATGATTTGTGGGTCAATTTTGGTTCTGCAAAATATTTTGGCATTGTGTGCTAGATTTTTGGTAAAATCAATTAAATAAAAAAGAACAGAGAATGCCTATTTCAAAAGGAAGAAAACCAGAGAAGAAAAAAACACCAATATATCACAAAGCATTTGTAAACCGAAAATAGGTTTGAAATTCTAGACAGCATCTGTGATGTATGCAATGGATGTGGTCACAATAATGGATCATTATTATCTCAAAAAATGTCTATAGATGATAAAACCATAATATCATAGATTCTATCTAATAAATATGAAGCTACCTTGGGAAGAAATCAGAAGAATGTTACCACAGAAAATTCCCCCAAGAAGACTCCAAGAATGAAAGAAGACAAGTACTTGGATTCGAAATACAAGAATTTGAAGATTGGTACATCCAAAAAAATTCCTAAACATGATGACACTCTAATGTGTCGAAGTGGAAAATCCAAACATACATCTATTATTCCTAGACACATACTGGTTATCTTGCCTAAATTTTGGGATATAAAAAGAATGAAGGGATATGAAAAGGCTAATTCAAGTGCAATAGGAAATAAGAAGATTCCATGTGAAGTTAATGATGTCTTCTATGTGAGGTGCAACATGGATGGTCACACTATTAAGAAGTGCAATGCATTTTTACTAGCCTAAAAAGAATTTCTCAAGAAGATGAATGTTTTCCCATGAAAATTATAGTATTTTGATAGATCATGAAGATATAAGACACACACAAAAAGAGATGGAATGAATATTGAGATCCACACAACCAAAGTGCGAAATGAAGATATAATGTGCACATGATAGTAGTAGAGAAATAGAGAACCTTGGTTGAGAAAATCATCTACGGCTTCCAGCTCATATTGATGAAGGAAGGATGATCCACTTTATTCCCGTAACACTTTGTGTATCGTACTAAATTTACATGGAATTTATGGTAAAGGAAGGAATTAAGGGGGAAATTTAGAAGTGTTATTTTGAAGGAGATACAGATAATGATGTTACTGGAGTTATTATATCAACATCAGTTGTTATCAAATTAAATTAATTTGAATATTTTCTGAAGAATAGGTAATAGAAAAAGATATGTCTTTTCTCAATCTTTATCCCTCAGCTACTCAGAATAAAAATTATTTTACAAAGGGGGGTAACTAAATCAATCAGTGAAATAAGAAAATTGTAATGGCCCTTGATGGAAAGTACCTAAGTTTTCATCCTAATGATGTATCATGGTCAATGGATAATGGATGGATTTGTTATCTAGATCAAATCCTCTTGTTTTCTACATTAATAATTCTCATGTAGACTTCGAGGGAATTGATTAATGGAACAATTTATTTAATACCAAATGAAACCAAATCTCCCATAAACATTGTATTTCTGGTCAATAAGGGGAGAGAAAGTGAAATTAAAGTTGACAAGTTAAAGGGAGAGAGCAGAAATTTTTGATATTGATATTCTCTTTTCAGAGAACATTGAAGTGTTGACAAAAAACACAATGCGGGAGATTTTTATGACCATTTTGTGTATAAAGATTGTATTTCTTCTCAATGGGTGTAAATGGGTGTCAATAATGATAAACATAAATAAATGAACTATCCTATGTGAAATGGAGAATGGAATTTAGATGATTGATGCACTGATAATAAGTGTTATTCGGAATAAGTAAATGAAAAGGAGAATTTAAGTGTGTGAGAAGTCTTGGAATTGAATGGTGTCCATGCATGTGTTTTGAGGTAGAAAGTGGCCATTCATTCTAATGCATACATAGTTTAATAATATGTATTCTTATAATCCATTGCTAGAAATTAGAGCCAGAATACCAGCTAGCCTTAACCGAGGCTCATGCAGGACCATAGGGGTCGACCATGCCCACATGGAAGCCAACCCAGCCAACCCAAAAGAGGCACATGTGGGGTCGTTTATAAGCCCCAAGGTATGAATAGTGGGTGATAGGAGCACGCCTGAGGAGGAAAAGTGGGAACAAGGAGAATAATTGAGGAGAACTGATGCACGATGACATTGGAGGTTGGAGAGGAGTGATCATACGCTAAGGTTGTGGGTATTGATTGATAAACTAAGGCTCTTAGACATATCTATTTTGATGTGGGGTGAGGATTTTAATGGAAAATCTGTTCCATGATGTCCATATGATCTCACATGCAATCTCAGACTCACATCGCATCCCCTATCCAGCACTATAATCTGAACTATCCATTATCCCTGAACTGTGTATGATTCAGTCAGCGCCGTCTAATCTTTTCCGCCATGGTTTTCTTCAACCTACGGACACCCGTATGAAACTGTGAACATGAACTTGAGATTAATGACAATCTTACCACTCTTCATCAATTGAGATCAGTTCAAGCCCACAATGATCGTTTGGATTCTTCGATTACAGGAATACAATTATATTTTAATTCATGCGAAAGAAATGATGAATGAAAAAATTATCGATGCAAATAAAGTTTCCATGACCACGTGGATTTTAGCAGGGTTTCAAAAATATGATAAATGCCATCTTGAATACATAAATGATCAACAAGAAAAACACTATTATGGAAATGGAAACATCTTAGATATGCAGAATATCTCCATGTGGGTTTGAATATATTAAATAACCGAAGTTCTCAATTATTCAATGAAGAATCTAGAGGTCTGTATCATGCAGATTTTGGATGTGGAAATGATCTAATCTCTACTCATAAAACAAGACCCACTTATTTGAGAGATTTTTGCTGGTCCCATGGTTTCTAGGGTACCAATTTTGAGAAAAAGATATTCTCTCTAATGTTCTATTTTTCAATGAGAAAGAAAGAGCCACAAACTGTTTTTGGTTTATGAGGAGTAAATTTTGATCAACTCTAGTTTGGTGAAGAGTAGTAGTTCCACTTAACTCATTGTTTCACAATTAAAGGAACTGTGTACCACTTCAGTATGTGAGGCATGATACCTACGAAGTGTTCTGGGATTATGAAGAGAGTTATTCACGAACCATTCAAGGTTCATGAGGAAATGATACCGTGTACAATTCTTGTTCTTTGAATAGGAGGTCTCACGATACAATAGAACCATGTACTTCTCGGTATGCGACGGAAGCCCATGCATCCATAGTGTATGGAGGAGCTACAAACATGCTCTATTTTAGTGATGTGGAGAACTATGTACCATTTTGGTACACGAAGGAGGCTCGCACCATATGTGTGTATAAGTTACACACATCCCATGCATGAGGAGGATTCGCGAACCATCCTAGTTCGAAAATGAGGCTTGCACACTCTATGCAAAGAATAATTCCATAGCCTTGGATTATAAAACAACAGGGAAAACATAAACACCATAATAAACCCAAGGTAGTGAATTTTTTTAAAGGACAAGTGGAGATCACAAGCATGATGCACATGAAAATCATATGGATGATTTGAGACTCTAAAGTGTTAAAGAATAAACCAAACAATGGACTACCCCCATTCAGGTTGTTAATAATGATTCATGGATGATCATATATAGGATGCATAAAGGTAAAGGAACTAAATAAGGCTTTGGGGGTTCCCTTGATAATAAGGAAAACAAAATTACATTTGGGCATGCACTTTTCATTTTAAGAAGTTAAAGGTATCGGTAGGGTGCATTTTCAAAAAACAAATAATAAAAAGGTTGAGTGAATTTGTATGTATTCTTGAATATATAATGAAATTTAATGAAAGAGAATCAATTGCTGGTGAACATGTGTAATGAAGTAAAGAGGTATATAATATATATATTTCCACATTCATGGGAACATAAATATATGGAATAATAATAGTTGATTCTGATGATGCCTAGTAAATTGTTTTTCTGTGTTTGAACAATAAAAAAAGAATTTTTTATTCTGGACATGAAGAATGAGAAGTCTTATTACTTCTGGTTGTTGCACTAGAGAAGAATATTGAACGTCAAAGAGAATCAGCTATGGACCTCGATGAAAGTAATGTCTCATGCAGAACAAGAGATAGAGATATTCATTCCTCTCTATTTAAGGAACCATCACATCCATAAACAGAGTTTGACTTCACCCAGGGGAGTGAGCTAGGGGGAGTCAATGGGAGTGATCCGAGGGATGCAAGGAGTTGTCGTAGATATTTTTAAAAGGTTGTGTGTCTGGGAGAGAGTGACTGTACCCAAACATTATAATCCATAGCTAGTGAAAAATGTGTAATTAGGTATGACTGACAATTTGACGGTGTATACTCTTTATACATAGCCCTTACTGGTGACCATAGTAAAAGTGTCGAGTTTTCCTTCTGCGTGTGATTGTTTTAATTATGGAACATATCCATCATAAAGGTTTATTTATGTTCCTACCAACATGGGAACAATATTTAATTAATGGGAGAAAAATTTGACCCCCTGATTCACCCCCCTCTCATGGTGACCTATGGTCCTTCAATATCCCCATAGATCATACACAATTACCAACTCAAATTTTCACATTCCCTTCCCATATATCATCAATAACCATATCTACAAATTCATGATTGAAAATCTACGGCAGGATCTAAAATACCAAAAATGGTATCACTATGATTTCAAAAACAAAATCCATAACAATTGAACCATTAATTTTTTAAATTTATATAGAAAGAAATTATAATTAATTTATAAATGTTTAAAAAAACACGGTTTTCAATAAAAATACAGAATATATATTAAAACATGGATAGAATGATTATTTAATATAAATATGTGATATAAATTAAACAGTATGGATAAAATAGTAATATTAATGGTTTCATGAATAATTAAGTCCAAAAATATGATGAACACAGATCATATTTCCTAAAGAATGATTTCTCCAAGTTATATTAACCTCACACTTCTCAATCATCATCAAGGCGCAAGTAGACGTGAAAACTATTGAAGACCAATCCATCATGATAATAAAGTAGCAACCCATTAGGGAAACAACATGAGAAATCCTAAACATGGTTTAGTTAGTGTTATCATAATGAATCCATAAATACAGATTTATATTCCTAGTGTTTTTATCTATATCCCATTCTAACTATTTAGGATCACCTTTTATTATGTAAATTATTCAATCAATCATTGTCAATGGAAAATTCATTCCCTATGATAATTTATACAATGTTATGTTCTTATCTCCAGCCATTGGGGACTAAGAATGACAATTTTCTTGTGAGGACCAGCCCAAGTATTAGTGCACTAATCTATTAAACATGGATCATGATATATAACACTATGAAATTTGGTGAAATTTGTTTTCATTAGGTGGGATCTAAATTTTAGGAGCATCATATGTTTTGGTTAAGTATATTCATAGACTGAATAATAGAAATAAAAATTCAATTATTTATTTATTTTCTATTATATTTTTAATACATAACCTACCAATATATAAATATGGTTAGAGAAAAAGTAAATGGTGGGATGCATAAAAAATGAGCATTCATGGAGGGTGTCCATGGTGAGGAACTCCGTTAGTGATGAATGGTGAGAAAGAATGATGTAGGATCGATAACCAAAATCAATAGAATTCATCAGTGGAACCATTTGTGGAAAAAGTTCTTTGAAAATGATAGATCCAAATCTATATTAAGGGTTTTTTATTATATATTCTATTTTTTATTTATTATGGATCGAATAAGTATCCAATAATCATCATTATGTCAATGTTCAGTTTATTTATATTCATTAAATTTTAGAATAAAAATTATGAATTTATTAGTTCCTATAATTTTATTATTCTTCTCATTCATTTGATTTCATTTACATTGGAATACCTAAAATAAATATTTTTATATTCTTTGTATTCCATACATTTTATTTTATATTTTTCAAATGTTCATCACTACTTCTCAATTTGATGATGATCCAACTATATATAGAAAACCATTTTATGATATTATTTTTCATTTTTTCAAAAGATTGTTTAAACGGGTATAGTGTTGGGATTATAGATTTGACATATATTTTATGGTAATGACCAGAATATGATGGTTTTGTGGTTGATTGTGTCTTCAAGAGATGAATAAACAAGGTATTTATGGATGTGTGGTGTAGGATAATTTTATTTAAAGGTAATGCTTGAATCTAGTTACTGTAGATGAAACGAGATCAACCAACATGAGTTAAAATCATTTCAGGTGTTGTTTTTTCTATAACAATAGGGGACAATGTCATAAGTGAATATTCATTAGAAATTACTGTGTTTTGAGAAAATATAATCAAAACTATCTATATATCTAAATAAAATAATTCTTTGGGATATTCTTCTTGTGATGGAAAGGGATTACACATATTATAGACATCACACATATCTTTTCCTAATTTACCCATTTTATAATACATCATCTAAAAACATATCAATTATGTGGATAAAAAACCTATAATCCATGTAAGCCATTAATAATTTTTTTGGATCAAATCATGTACATTTTAGAGAATATGGATATTCACATACATCAAATGTCCGAGTACCGTGATGGATATATACACAGTGGTTGTCAGTAAGACACTCTATGTATAATGGAGAATTTTTTTGATATGGAAGGTCATGGGTAGGATCATTCCTAAAAAACAATTCTATATACCCCTTCTAAATTTAGTGAAATCATTAAATGGAAATTTATAACCCTCAATTTCCTTGGAACATATTTCAATTTTGTGTTTGTGATTTTCCCCAATCAAACCCCTTAAAGGATCCGTGTCAAATCATGTCATGATCATTTGGAATTAGATCACACTATAGTATTTGAGCCATATAACCCTCAATGAGGACTAATTATGTGATCCATATTCCCAATTTACATATGTAGGGTAACTTATCACTTAACCTACAAACAGCATATTCAATACAATACCTAGTGGGATATTCAAGTTACGTTTAAGTGTCCCACATTGGCCTAGGTTTTGATCCATTTTTTGTGTCCCCCTACAATGAAGGTAGTGATTCAGGTATGATGAATGAAAATGGTGATACATACTTGATTCATACATGGTGATGAATGCAGGTTGGTGTAGGCATGATGTTGCACTCTACCTTCGAACCATGTTCATGGGCCACAAGGCCCTAGGCCTTAGAACTATCTAATAGTTCTCCCATTTCCCAAATAGAATGATGTATTTAAATTAATAATAAAAATAGTTTTTTACCCCAACATAAATTAAATATATATCCTTCAGTAGAATCATTAGGATAGATGTGTGGGAAGACATCACATTTTATCTTGGTCTCTATCTTTGAGAAAAAATATTATATTGTTTATCCTCCCTATTTGTTTTGATTTAGAGATGGATACCATTTTTCTTCTTCATGATTGGTAAATATGGGGTGTCCTACTAAGTACATATAGAAACCTACCTATCCTATTCCTATATTTTTTTTCTCATGAAATGTATCAGTGTTTCAAAGGATTTCTAGTTAGGCTAAGAGATGATGAATCAGACTTGTGTTAGAAAGAGTATGGATGGATACATGAATTTCATTAAATATAAGGCATAACTCATTTACTTTATTTGTGGGATTGAATTTTCCACCTTCTATATTTTTTCATCTATTGTTCTTTGATATGTGATTATTGTGTTTCACACATGAATTATGTTCCTACCTGTTATTAAATGGTAACTATGGGGATGTGTTTTTATGTACATGTAATATTTGATAAAAACCAACATGGGATTAATATTCCTATTCAGTAATAGTTTCTATCTCTTGAGAAATTATCTATGGTCTTGGGGAAACACCATGAGCTTATTTTCAACCAGTAAGTCTCTATTTGGTCGAGTAGTGATATTTTACACCCCCATTTCTTTTTAATTAAAAATCATTTTCCTCACCCTCTATAATTCTAGTCATTCCTCACGAAACTAAGAAGATCCTAGAAAACATTCCACATCATATTATTCCATTAATCCAATATTCATTCCTGTGATTCTTAGATTTGGTCTCATTATGTTAGGGTTACCTTCCATAATCTAACATCTTATCATTTTCTCCTCTCTCCATCATTGAGCTTTTTCATGAAAAAATATTGAGGCTGGGATTTATCTAAATCCATTATAAATTTTGTTATTATGGTTCATTTAGTTCTTATATGGCGTATTCATGAAAACACATGGTGGATTATCATCACTCATGGTGACAGTGTCTTGGTTTTGTGGATTTTTTTATAGGTTTCCCTTTATATCTGGTCTTTATATTTTGAATATATTAACTTTTATTTTATTAATATCCTAATTTTTTTAGTTAATAAATTTAGTTATTGTGAATGGGCATTGTATAGTAAAATATTGTTTCACCTGATTTTTATATCAACTTAGATAATTTCTCAAATATGATGGATAGTTCGATACTTGTTTAAAAATATATTATAATAAATCTGTTGGATTAATTGATTGGATGGAATTCACATGTATTTTTCACATTTCAAAATAATTATTAGTTTTAAAATAAATTTTTAATTAGATTTCATATTTTACAAGGAACATCATTTAATACAGAAAAAGTAATTTATTAATACAATACATTGAAATTGATTTAGAATTAATTATAGAGACTTTATATTTCTATTTGAAACAATGTGTATTTTTATGAATATATACAAATATAAATGTAAATAAATATATATGTATATGTAAATAAATAAATGGGAATATGTGGTTACTTTCAATAAGAGGGATATGTATATATAAGTGTGTATCTATATGAGATCATTACAATGAAAGTGGATCAATCCAATTTGTTTTTGATGATTGAATTAGTTTCTGAAAATGAATTTTAAAAGGGTAATTTTTTTATTTTATATCAATGTGTTTGAAAATTCCTATTTTTAAACATTTATATAAATTTGAGGAAGATTATATATTATTATTACTCCGGTCTTCAAAATGACACTCATGACTAAAAAGGTAGATTTGATTTTACATGGTAATTATAACATATTTATGAAATTATTTATCATAACAGATAATTTTAGTGATTAAATAGGTTCAATTACATAAAATAAAAAATCCCGGGTATGTGGGTATATTTGTCCAGATTATATGGGGTCTAAATCAACTAATTATGGTGATACCATGACTAGTGTTTTAGTGGGGTACACCATCCGCATGATGGTGATATGTATGTTATAATAGGTAGTCTGGTATTATTTTCCATCCCAAGAAAATTGAACCCCAAATTTAGTGATTAGGAATTTATAGGTGGCCATTTCATTTGTGTCCTTATGGTTATTTCACATATTTTATTATTTAGAGTGTACATCATATAATATTTTCTGAAAATGATTTCCTTTCATCCTATCAGTCTTTTTATTTTAGTTTCAAATTACTATTTTATATTTTATTCCACCTTGAGTCTCTATTTTTATTTTGAAAATGTTTGTTCAAAAGTTTTTTAAAATATTAATGTAATTTTCTTGACTATTTTTCTATTTTTTATTTCAATAAAGGTGAATTCAATCCATGATATTGTTTTCATAGTCATTGTAATCATTTAATAAACAGAAAAATGGATATTTTTAATGTAATTGAGAATGTATTATTGGAATTTATATATTATTTAATAAAATATTTGTTTCTAAATATGAATTTAAAAATATAATAAAGACATCTTATTTTAATTATTATATATTGGGTACAGTTATATGGAATGCCTATTGAGATTTTTTCACATTATATTTATAATTTGAGTAAAAGTTATATTTCTTCTTCAAGAAAAAAAATAAACTCTTAATAGTTTATGGATATATGGAGACTCACAATGTCAAATATAGAACCATTTTTTTCAATTTATATTTCATTATAATATCAGTCCAAGTATAATTTTTTTTAATGTTTATTGGTGGATCATATTATATATGTGTAGTCTATAGTAATAAAATTAACAGGATGTAGCTGAGGAAGATGGAGGGAGTGATGAGGTATTTCTAGCGTGGATATGTGTAAATGGATTTACTATTATTATATTATAATGACTAATTTCTGGCTGGCACATGGACCTCCGACATTTATAATGTTCATTATTATTTTCGTTTTATTTATAACTATAATTATATGGAGAACCCATTCCAATTTATTAAACATTGATTCACTATCACTTTTTTCCATCTTGGGGATATTTTGAAAACACATTAGGTGTGTCATGAGCTAGTTCAGACATCCAATTGAGAGATGTGTCGATCCAACCTATCCAAAAATGGTATCAATACATACCTATGTTATTTGGGATGTCTGGTAGTTCAGATTTAGGATTATTCAGAATCAAAATTAAGAAATAAGAACAGTATCATGAGTTCCTTCCCATTTTTTACACTGAGATTCTAGGGGTGGTTGAGTTTTATATATTTTTTATTTATAATTTAATTGTATTTAATTGATGTTTTCATGTATTTTTTATTATGAATAAACTCGTTTAATTACTATTATTATTATTTGGATGATAATGAGAGTGATTCGGTGTTATACAGTGAGTTGACATGGCCCAACGACCCATTTCAAGAACAGAGAAATTGCTCAAAATGACCAAAAATTGTGGTTTCGTTCTTGAAACACGATCTAATAAACTATTTGGCCTTCTCATGGACATCCATTTGTCCCTATCATGGATATGTTTTGTAATTTTTTTATTGATTGAATATTAGGTTGTCATGTGATGGTTTTAAATATAATAAAATATTTTTTATTTTTAAATTGATAAAGAAAATTTATGATAGAAAATTAAATTCCAACTGAATTGTTAAATATTATAAGCAATAATTTCTAAAATTAAATAATAAATTTTTATGTTGAAAAGTTTATTTTGGGGGAATGTGGTAAGACAATTTCCATAAAACTATTTCAAAGGAGATAATAGATTTAGATTTTTGAAAAAGATTTAATATGGAATTTATAATAATGTAAAATGATTTTAAGGGATTTTTTAAATAATAATGAAAATATTTTAAAGAAATACGAAATTACCATGTTATCATAATTTTCAAAAATAGAATTTAGATTGGATTCTTGGATCTTAATAATAATTTTCAAATGAAAAATAAAAATTCTAAAACTAAAATTTAGTATTATTATTTTCAAATGGTAAGGAAAGTATTTATTAGTAAACTCATTGAAATATTCCCACATTTTATAAGAATAACAAATTTGTTTTTAGATGGATTTTGAAAATTAATTTTAATATTTTATTTTTTGTATTTTAAATTTGGAATTAATTTTTGTTCGGTATATGATATTTGGGGTGAAGTTGTTTGTGAATCATTTTATTCAGTTTTTTTTCAAATCATTTAATCCATTTCAGATGAGTTTAATTTTGGTGTATCATGATTTGGATTTTATGTTTATATATTTATTGGATTTCTCTTAGAAAAGGTCAAGTGGCTTTCAAGAAGGTTGAGTTATAATAGGACCATAAGTTGGATCTCTTATGGCTGGAAATTGTGATCAATTTTTTGGTGGTCCTACTTGAGAGTTTTTTATGTATTTGTTTTTTCTTTTATTATGGGTGATTTATTTTATTGATTTTATTGTTTACAATTCATGTGATGTTCAATTATTGATATGATTTTTCATTAAAACCATATATAAATAGTGTCATCATATGAGCATACTCTAATGAGGAGGTCATCAATGGGGCCTAGGAATTGGGATAGAATTAATGAAGCCATCCAAATTTTCTTGTTGTCCTTATTTCAATTAACCATGGAGAATTTACTTAACCCAATGTGTAGAAGATCTAACATATTCTCTATTGAGTGGGGATCATGTAGTCTGAGTCCCCTTATTTAGAGTCTTTATATGTTATTTCCATCTATGATGGGTTAGTGTTTTTGATAGCATTTTAATTGGGAGAATAGTGTTATATTCTATGTGATATCAAAAGTGATCCTATTCATGTATGTTTTCTTTGTCCCGTTCTTCTCATATCCTTATATCATTATATATTGGTTATCATTTTGGATACCCATCAATGTGTCTTGTTGAAAACTCGAAGAATGAGTTAATAGAAATTATATATATATCTTTGATTAATCATTTGGATTTTAATCTCTTGATTTGGATACTTATTTAGTATTGAAATTTCATGCAGTGATTTATCTTGTATTCTGGCCGTTCATGTTAATTAAGCCTTTATACTGATGTGACTGGTTGTAAGTTTGATTCTCCTTTGGAATACCAGCCATCATTTCTAGAAATCATGTGTTGAAACTAAATGTAATTTGGAGTTTTATATTCCTATGTTCATAATGATGTCATTTTATTAGATTAAGTATCAATTATTGGGTATAGTTTAGGATGAATGATTAGGAAATTTATAATATGGTGGGAAGTCCAACTACGTTATATTGTCAATTTTTTTAATGGAATTGGGTTTAGAGTCCCTTATGGTTGTTTGCCATTATGTGAAGATATTTGGAAGAGGGTTATGTGTTTAGTGGTTCTATGGGAGAATAATTAATACTATGAGATGATTATGGTGTATTTTAATTGGATATATGGTTATTTTCTCAGTGGTGTTCATGATGGTCCATACTTAGAGAATCATGTTTTTATTAAACAGGTTAGTTCTTATCTATTGTTCTGACCAACTGAGACAGTATGGACTTTCTATCGGAAAAAATTATTGTGGAGATTTTATAACAACCTTAAACTATGTTTAATTATTATTTTATTTATTTAATAATTGTTAATTTTTTATTTAATTTACAATTTCATTTGTTAAAAAAATATTTATCATATTTTGGAAAATCTGCAATGGCCCATATTTTTCTCAAGGTTATTAGAAACCATTTGATAGTCAGGTTTATGATACTAAAACTTGAGATATCTAACATTCATAGTTGGGACAAAATTTTTATAACTATTAATTTTACCCTTTTGCGGTTCTCGAGGACTTCTAATAAGGGTATCATTATTTTGAAATGTTTTTGGAAACCATATAGCCAAAATACGCATAAATTAATGAACATAATTTTGTTTTGGAATTTTTACTTTTTCATTCCTTTTTTAACATAGAATAAACTTCCATCCCCTCCATCATTTGAGTTTCACCCCCTAAAGCTTGTAGGATCCTCAACCACACGACCATTTATCATGTTACTTTGATATGGACTTCATCCTTTCAATTCCATGTTTATGTCACCTCAATATATGGTTCCTTTCATCCTCATTCTCATTCCGACTATTTTATCCTATATATCCCCCATACTGTGTTTTTTCATGACCCAAATATAACGATGAGGGTTTTATTATTTTATTTAGGATGTTGTTTTTAGGCTCATTTTTTGTCTTCCATGGGTAATTATTCCTTGATCATTATGAATTAACACCACACAATGAAAATGCACCGTAATTCTACTTATTTTTGGTAGATTTACTCTTATATGTAGTCTTTATATTCTAAAAGAATTATCTATTACCATTTATTTATATTTTATTAATATAAACTGATAAAATTACTTGTTTTAAGGTTTTATTTTAATTTAATATCATGTGTCATGCGAAGTTAGTTTCAATTCATAGGATTTTCAAAAAATAGAATCTTGTTAAAACATTGTTTCAAACAATATTTCACAAGTGTATTGGATAATTTATCAGGTTTCATTTTTCTCAAGTTTTTAAAATTGTAAATGGATTATTATTTTTAAAATTTAATCCTTATTTTTAATATATATATATCAAAGAAATTTAATGTAATACATTAAATTCCATGTATTAATAGAATATTTTTCAATTTGTTTTCAATTTAAATGTGGGGCTTTAAAAAGACTATTGACGTCATTAGTGGTTACACCCATATAAAAGGGTATATAAATATATATATAGACATGAATATGTACAGATTTACATTTTAATTTGTGAATTTATACAATAAAAGGAATGTGTATATATATTTATGTGTATGTTTAGACAAGTGTAACAGTAAAATGGGAACCATCTTATTTATGTTTGATGATTGATTTTTTTTTCAAAAATGATTTAAAAACATAAGGATACTAATATTGGTTTTAAAATAAAATTGAAATATCTACTTTGTACCCTTTGGGTAAAGAATATAATAATGTTTTATTAATAATTTTGATGTGTTTGAAATGTTTATTTAGATTTAAAAAGTTGATTTCTTCATTATCTAGAAATTAAAAATTTTATATAAAAAGAATTAAATGACATGATATGTTAAGAAATTAATGTATAATTGTTTCAAAACACATTGTAATACTATGTTCATAGGTACAATATCCTATATTGGACATGGTCCAAATATACTACTTACAATATCCCCCTGACCAGTACTATAGATGTGTACACATACCATTGTATAGTGTCTTGTATATTCCATCAAACAAGTGTAGTGTTATTTTTGTTCACTAAATATGGGATTCCATATTTATTGACATAAAAGGTCTAATTTCATAAATAATTTATGACATTATGGTTATTTTACATGATTAATTATTTAATTTACAATTTATATTTTATATTCCACACTTGATTTACATTGATATTATCAGTATGGTGTATTCCTATTTCATCTTAACACATTCATTCTTATTACCCCATGAGAATCTATTTCTATTTTGAAATATTTTTTCTAAACATTATTTAAGTTCAAAATTTAAATGTCATTTTAATAATTGTGTTCAATATGTTATTTTAAAAAAGGAGTCCTCGAGATGGTAATTTTCTATAGAAGTTGATTTCATTTGAATAAAATGAAATGCGATATTTATAATATAATTTGAAAAGTGTTATTTTCATTTATATGATCATGTGATAAAATATAGTATTATATATGTATTTCAAACTATAATAATAAATATAATTGTTAAAATACTATTCCATGGAGTGTAGCGATTTGGATGATTTACTGAGCTTAATAACCATGCATTTATTTTTTATTTTAGTACATGTTCTGAATAAAACCATTAAAACTACAAGAGTATTGATTAGTTTCTGGTTTGATGGTGAATCATAGATTTACAAGAAGTTATGTATGTCATTTTTAA
The DNA here is from genome assembly GCA_963277665.1 of Viscum album. Classification (NCBI taxonomy): domain Eukaryota; kingdom Viridiplantae; phylum Streptophyta; class Magnoliopsida; order Santalales; family Viscaceae; genus Viscum; species Viscum album. The sequence goes on along the minus strand of OY728147.1, from coordinate 1,022,807,938 downwards.
TTTTTTATATTTCTTTATATCATCACCCATGTGTTTCATTTGTTGTATTCATTCATAGTTTTTGTTCATTTATTTTCATATAAAGTATAGATATAGTTATTGGTGATAGAGGGTGTGATGGTGGTTTCATTTTGATTAATTATTTTAATGGGTTTTAAATTTTTTGTATATGATTTTTCATTCTAATAGGTGGACTGACCGGAAAATTATGGACTGTTGATGCTCATTTTTCATTTATTTCTTAACTATGATTGTTGATAGAAGAGAATTTCCATTGGTTACTCATGACTCCTTATAATGAACTTCCAACCTATGGTGGTTTGGAATGGTCTTTAGAAATTTTATGGGTGATATCATACATCCTATCAAGGATTAGATGATACTTGTTTTTGATATTCCCGACACTTAGGTAACAATAATCTAATGACAACTGATTTTATGATTCCCAAACTTCTACAAACAATAGGATGATGGCGACATTGTATGAACATACCTTGATTACTGATAACATTAATGATAATTATTCAGCTTGTACGGGTTAGCTTGATGAAGCATAGATTGATAAAAATAAAAATAAATACACTCTTTAGTTTATTTTTACTCAAAATGAAAATAAATATATTTTCGGTGAAAGATTTTCTAAATTGAATTTTTAAATAATAAATAATTAAAAATAACAAAAATAAATTCCTTTAAATATATTATTTCTCTAAATAATATTTGAACACTTAAAAATCTTATTTATTCTATTTTTATAATGATGATCAAAACATCACTAAAAAAATATGAAATGAAAAAATCCTTTAAAAAATATGAAAAAACAGTGGGGTTTTAATAATTGAAATACATATGACATGTAATGAAAATAACATCTCTACCAATATATGTGGTGTACTACATCCTTCAACACTCAAAATTCTAGAATATATTAAACCTCCAACATAGATTCAATGAAACCCCCATGGGGTCTTCCCTATTTTGAATCAATTTTTTCACACTAGAACAAATACCAAAAAATAGAATGAATCGTCATAGTCAATAAAACAAAATAAACATGATTATTTAAGTATTTTGGGAATAATCATCACTCATGTTATAAATAAATGAAACCCAAAATAGAAATTTGGGATTTTTTCTAAAATAAAAAAAAATATTATATTTATGATGAAATGAATATGATAATTTTTTTGTATGTAGATAACATGACATGGATAGTGTTTCCTAATGTATACAAAAAATTCAACCTACAGAGTATAATAAAATAATTAATTGATTTAATAAGACATATTCTTCAATGTGATTTTGTCCCCTAAAATATTCTCAATAAGTAAAAATATTTTTACAAGTTCCTCCAAGAAGATGAATGAATTGTATAAGTTATATACTTCAAAATAAGAGATAGGGAACATAATAATGGGGGAAGACATTTTCATGGAGTTGAAAAAAGAGTTTTTTAATTTTCTAATACCAAAATTTATAGGAATATTAATTTTGGGAATCATTATGAGTACTATTTATGTGTTTCAAGTGTGTATAATTTATGCACCATGATCATGAGTGAATGGGTATAGAAATCCTAAACATTTCAATCATAAATACTGTAACAGCCCAAGATTTTATAAAGAAATATTCTTTTTAATTTTATTAATGTCTTGTGTTGTACGCTACACCAAAAGGAGCTTGCACAACACGTATCCTTGACTTGCCTTGCATTACACGCAATCGCAACCTTCCTCGATAGCGTGTGTAGTACGCAATACCGAGTTTCACTAAACAACGATATGCTATTAAAATATTATTAAAACTACCCGTTATGAATAGTAATAACCACTTTTTAAAATTCTATAAATCTTATTTTTCAAAATGAACTTCATTTTTGGATTCGGAATATCGAAATTAGCTTAGGTTGAAATTTTGGGGATTTTCGGATAACTTTCATATTTTGATGAATAGTGAAAATTACTAAATTATAATTAAAAACAACTTTTTTAATCGAAATAATTAATAGTGATAAATCATTAATTTGAGTGGTTTTAAAGTATATTTATAATATATTTTTACAATTTAATACAATGTTGGTCATTGGATGTAATTTCACATTTAAACTAGACACAAACAAGTGTCAATCTTTTGATAGATATTGTTTCTTAAAAAACACGCTATTTGTTTTAACAGCGGGATTTAATTATAAAATTAATTAATGCAACTTTTATGTTATGAATTTGGTAAAATAGACTTCATTTTTGAATTCGGAATATGAAATATAGCTTGGGATGAAATTTTGGCATTGTTCTGAAAAACATCAATTTTTGATGAATAGTGAAACTACTAAGTGGTAGGTTAAAAACTGAATTTTGCATAAAACTTAATTTTACCGCTTCTGTGAATGGAATTTCGAAAATCCGAGAGACACGGTTAATATAAAGGACTAAAATGTGGTTCAATGAGATGAAAATAATTTTTGGTGAATAGTAACTTTTTACTTTTTTTACCGCGGTTAATAGTAAATAGGGTAACTAAGGGTAAATATGATATTACTATTACCCTAACACATGTCCTAATTCTATTGGACAAGTGTAATTCGACCAAAAACAAACTTAGGAATAAAATATGACCATTTAGGCCCACTTGGATTAGATTAGGACATTTATTATTAATTTATTTAAAGAAGGGTTAAAATAGTTAAAATCAAAGTTTAATAAGTAAATCATTTTTAATATGGGGTTATACATAAGATAAATTCGATTATAAATATTTATTAGAAAGCTAAAAAGATTTCCTACATTATGGTATTTTATTTGTAATTTGTAGACATCAAATAATATAATGTATTTATGACACAAAGATGATGCAGTAATTATCTTATTAATGAAATATTGACATAATTGATAATATAAATACCAAAATAAATGTAATTTAAGACTTTTTATGAATTCCACTAATTTTCTAGGTTACTATGATATATTAGTGTTGATTTAATCAACTTGGTTCGAACATATAATTCTATTATGACTTTCACAAAAATCATATATCAAATAGTGTCAAAATTGACACAAAATAGTTTTTAAATCAAATATTATATTATTAATTGTTATTTTATTCTTAAAAATCTAAGGTTCGGCCAAATGTCTTAGATAAGGATATATGTATTAATAATATACAATTTGGGGTTCGTTTGGCATGTTATAGTAAGTTTATTAACCATATAGTGAAAGAAAACAAAAAGACACGGTAAAAGTTAAATTATTTAACTTAGAGTTAAATCTAATTGATAAGGTTAAAATAATACCCTAAACTTGTCTAAATCCTATTGGTTGATAGGATTTCGACCCATCCCCACTTTAGCTTCGAAATAAGACCCTTTGGAACCATTATAAACCGATTTTGACTTTAATATAAAATAATATTTTGAGATATTCCTAAGGTGCCCCTCTCCTCCCCTATAAAAGAACACCTCCTCCCCCTCCTCCTCACACCAATTTGAGCACTCAAGCTCGGCCAACCCCTACCAAAATCTCTTCTCCACTTCCCTAGCAACATCCTAGAGGTTCTGGTCTTCCTCAAAGACCAATTCTAGTGCCCTAAGAGGAGGTCTCAAAGAGGCACTTCAAAGAAGAGGTAATTACCGTTACCAATTCTTTCATCTTTATTTCTTCTTCCACTTCTTCTTCTTAGGTTGTTTCATTATGAAGTAATAACATCAGTATCACTCATATACTGATATGTAATTATAAGTATGAAACAAACCTATTTCACCATCTATCCATCCTGCGGAAAAAGAAATCACCGCGCGTGCGTACGTACGGAATACCGTCTCCACGCCGTGGTGTAATCTATTTTCCACCACCACCTTACATGGATGGGTATAATGGTGTAAAGAATAACTATAAATAGTTATTACAACATCATATTGAATCTGATATATTGTATAATCCACTCCAATTCAATTCAATATTTATAGAAATGATATCATCGCTCGTGCGTACGTACGGAATACCGTCTCCACGACGCGATGAGATTCATTCTCCATGTTAACCATTTAAGAATTATTATAATGTATATATAAGAAATAATAATGAAATATATGAAATTATAAAGCTACTGGATTTATGTATATATATACATATGTATGTTATCTACTTACTTCCATTTCAAGACAATAAGGAAAGGAAAACAGCGTTCATGCGTACGTACGGACTACCGTCTCCATGAACGGTGTTTTTCATTTTATTTATCTACCTATTATATATATATATATACTGAATATATATGATATATAAATCATATTTTATATTCTGGAAGTAAGTAAATCATGATATAAGTAATAATGATGTCAAGAACAACAAGTCAAAACACCTACGATAAATGAAACGATTTTACCCAAAACGCTTCTTTAACATGGAATTTACAAAAGAACGGGTAATATAATGTCATAAGTGAACCATATATGATATCATAACAATGAATATGATTCTGTAATAAGTCAATAACATGATTTAAATCATTATACAGGAGGTTCGGACACTTACAAAGCAAGTCGGACCTAAGGTAAGGGAAATATCACAATCTCATTTTTATCCGAGATTGTTTATTCGTAAGTATTTACTGGGGTGTAATTTATCATCCACATCCATGTTCCCTCAATATGTAATATTATTTCCATCCACCTACAATTGTTTAAATCCAATTTTACCCTTCTATGAGTTTTTAGTAAAGGATATGAAAGGAATCTTTTTCGTTTTTCGTACGAGGTACTTTTTGACTTTTCCGACAAAAGTACGAAGAATGTTTTTTTTAACTTATACGGCACGAACGGATTTATACTGTTTTATAAAGCCTTATTTTCATGAAGCTTCCTCTAAAAGATTTCATGACTATTTTCAATAAAATCTCTTTCTTTTAAAATTGCATGATGTTTTGAGAAAAGAAATTGATTTTGAAGAAGAAAGGATATTTTCCTCAAGAATTCAATTCAAGTGTTTTATCAAAATTATTTTCCATATAAGATAATAAAGGGTTCTGTTTCTATCCATATTTTTACATTGATTTGACTATGTTGTGATGGAATTATGTTTATGAATTCCTTTATCTTATATGAATGGTTTTATGATGTCATGTTGTTTTAAGAATCCCATTTTTATTACATGGGTTATGAAATGATGTATGATTTATGATTTTGTGGCACACATAAGAATGGTATCATTATGAGATGGGTGGGACCTATATCTCCCTCCAATGCATTGGGTAAAGATTTTATATCTCATGAGATAGACATGGCTGGAATGGTAGGTTATACCGGTTCAGTGAAACAGGACTGAAACGAGGATTACTCGATTCAGAAAGGGACTTTGTCCACTAAGATAGTCTTGGCAATGAGTCTTGACTAACAAGAAATGATTCTCTATGATTATGTGTGTATGCCACAATGAGTAATGTTTTATGTTATGATTTCATTTCACTACTATGATTTATTCCATGTTATGAAATTATGCTCTCTTTTGCAGGTTAAGATTTCCAAAAATGTTATGTTCTTATGAAAATTATGTGATTGATATTTCTTTTGTTTACCCTTACTGAGCATTTGAGCTCACCCTTTTTTGTTTTCTTTTCCCCAGGATATAAAGAAAGGTTTTTAGGTAAAAAAAAAGGGAAGATATTTATGGGAGATGTTGAAGATCTTTCCCCACGATTAGAAGATTTTATTCCGAGTTTCCAAAGACACTAAACTATTACGATCCTTGTGTGTGTGTTTTTTGTTATGTACCAAGTATTCCGCAAAAGTAATGTAATGTCCACGTACGTCAAGATACGGGTCTTTACAGTTGGTATCAGAGGAAAGGTTTAGTCAACCATTGGAAACTAGGATGCGAAAACGTTAGTGAGATCCCTAGAGATATTTCTAAGGTATGTGTAGGGATGTCTCTAAGGTTAAGTATACGTATAGGTTATAGTCATAGAATTGCGCTAACGATCTTAGAATTTAACCTAAGATGTTAGATATTGAGGGTAATACCCCTTTATTATGTTGTTTTCCCTAGTAAGATTTTTGCCTCTCACACTATTCTTTTGGGGTTTTAGACGATGGCTGGAACCCGAAGGAACCGTGTTGATCAATGCAATGGACAATGCAATGATTGTCCCCCTGAGCAACCAAACGATATGGGAGCTAGAATGAAAAATCTTGTAGCCATGCTCACACAACTTTCTCAAGCTATGAATCATGCAGGACTTCCAAATGAGCAAAGGAAGGAGCAACATTCTGTTGAATCCTTCATGAGGCAGCGTCCGCCTTCTTTCAGTGGGTCTACTGATCCATTAGTTGCTGAACAATGGATTAGTACTACTGAAAAGATATTTTCAGTTCTTCAATGTTCTGAACATGATAAAGTCATCTTAGCAGTATATTGTTTGGAAGGTGAAGCTGATCAATGGTGGAATCTTATCAAGAATACGAGGCCAAGAGATGAAATTGAGTCCATAGAATGGGACGAGTTCAAGAACTTGTTTTTCAGTAAGTACTTCCCTCGTATTCTTCGAACGAAGATGGAAAAGGAGTTTCTTGAGCTGAAACAGAAGGATGATGAATCTGTTGGTATATACGAAGCGAATTTTACAAGACTTGCAAGGTATGCATCTGGCATTATCATCCAACCTGAAAGTAAAGTTGATCGATTTTTCAGTGGCTTAAAACCAAGTCTTCGAAGGGCATTAGCTATAAGAGACTTCAGTAGCTATGAAGAAATTGTGCGTTGTGCTATCAAGGTAGAAATGGAAGTTGGTGTTACATATCCATCTCATGGTTTTGACAAGAAACGAAAGATGGAGTTCAAGGAGAAATCTCAGAATAATGGTGAAAAGAAGATGAATGTTTCCTTATGCACAAAGTGTGGAAAGAAGCATGGTGGAGATTGTATTAAAGGGACTAGAAAATGTTTTAAGTGTGGAAAAGAAGGTCATCGAGCAGCTGAGTGTCGAAGTAATAGAAAAAGGGTTTCTAATGATGTGAATAAAGCAAACACTGCAGAGAACGCACCACCAACACTTCAATGCTTCAAGTGCAAGGAAATGGGGCATTATGCTAATAATTTCCCTAATCCAAGGGTTAGTGAAGATCAACATGAGCAACCACTGAAGGCAAAGGACAAAGGGAAATCACATGCGATCACTATTGGCAATGTTGAATATGATAACGATGTGGTGGAATGATTAAGTTTTTATGTAATGGGATTCCAAAATAATGTTGTATCATGGAGTATTGGAATATTTATGTATTGGTTTAATGTGGTATTCAAAGTGATTGAGATATTTTTGGAAATAAGATGATATGCGCATAATGAAGGGAAAATAAGAAAATGAAATGTTTAACAGTATTCATGAGCTCATGATTGATATAAGGACTAAGTGATATCATGGTTTGAGTATATAGAATTTTGAGGATTTCGGTATGTGAGAAGTGTTAACTTTTAACTGCATTCAAGTTTTCACTAAGGTTCAATGGGTATTCAAGAGAGTACAAGATTAAGGCCTTTGAATGTTTGGAATGTGACCAACAAGATATATCTTATGATATTTGGGGATCAACGATGGTATTAAATCTCTGGTAATCGTTTTCACTATGTTATGAGAATGGACTGTAGTATTATGGATAAGCCTAAAGATTGGAATGAATTATGTTGGACACAAGTTAGTATTGTTTAAGGATAGACGTTTTCTCGATATTATTGATGGGATGTTATAGTAATATAGTTTTAGAAAAAGGACAACCTGCAGGACGGGCGACAGCCCATCGCTTCGGACAAGGCTGTAGGAATCGAACCCACAACCGAAGTGCGACTGGCCTTTATCGCCTACCACTGGCCTACAGGAAGTCCCTGTTTAGTAGAAACTAGTTTTATTATATTAAGCAGTATGATATATGAAGTATAAGTCCATTTTAGAAACCATATGTAATTAATCTCACTATAGATCGACTTATGTATATAATTTTTACTAACCTTTTGTTTGAGACAGATGGAATGACCCGTCATTCTATCACATGATCTGCTAACACTTCACGAATAACAAATTCAACTTCATTTATTTAAGAGATGAAGTAGAAATTGTTCAAGGCACAAACAAAAGTGAGATTGTACCAAAATAAAGTAAGTATTTATTCTAAGCAAATTTTCAACTTTAGGGAAATGATCTTGAAAACCAAAAATATTGTCCTAGTGATCTTATACCTGATGAATCAGATGGTACCTTATATCATCACAAATCTATGGATTTGTGATTACTGGCTTTTCCATAGCCATGTTCTCTACCACTCTCCATCAGAACATGATGGTTAGATTTCTCTTCCATATCCATATTTTCACCTATGTGGAAACCCAATGATTAGTTTATTTGGGTAACCGTTACGTTGCATAATTTTGTTTTTAAAGATTGGTTTTGATATCCCTTTTTACGATGTGGGTTTATATTAAAGAAACTATCGAATAGTAATCCATTTATAACCCCGACGAATTTCGAGGGCGAAATTCATTTTAAGGGGGGTAGAATGTAACAGCCCAAGATTTTATAAAGAAATATTCTTTTTAATTTTATTAATGTCTTGTGTTGTACGCTACACCAAAAGGAGCTTGCACAACACGCATCCTTGACTTGCCTTGCATTACACGCAATCGCAACCTTCCTCGATAGCGTGTGTAGTACGCAATACCGAGTTTCACTAAACAACGATATACTATTAAAATATTATTAAAACTACCCGTTATGAATAGTAATAACCACTTTTTAAAATTCTATAAATCTTATTTTTCAAAATGAACTTCATTTTTGGATTCGGAATATCGAAATTAGCTTAGGTTGAAATTTTGGGGATTTTCGGATAACTTTCATATTTTGATGAATAGTGAAAATTACTAAATTATAATTAAAAACAACTTTTTTAATCGAAAAAATTAATAGTGATAAATCATTAATTTGAGTGGTTTTAAAGTATATTTATAATATATTTTTACAATTTAATACAATGTTGGTCATTGGATGTAATTTCACATTTAAACTAGACACAAACAAGTGTCAATCTTTTGATAGATATTGTTTCTTAAAAAACACGCTATTTGTTTTAACAGCGGGATTTAATTATAAAATTAATTAATGCAACTTTTATGTTATGAATTTGGTAAAATAGACTTCATTTTTGAATTCGGAATATGAAATATAGCTTGGGATGAAATTATGGCATTGTTCTGAAAAACATCAATTTTTGATGAATAGTGAAACTACTAAGTGGTAGGTTAAAAACTGAATTTTGCATAAAACTTAATTTTACCGCTTCTGTGAATGAAATTTCGAAAATCCGAGAGACACGGTTAATATAAAGGACTAAAATGTGGTTCAATGAGATGAAAATAATTTTTGGTGAATAGTAACTTTTTACTTTTTTTACCGCGGTTAATAGTAAATAGGGTAACTAAGGGTAAATATGATATTACTATTACCCTAACACATGTCCTAATTCTATTGGACAAGTGTAATTCGACCAAAAACAAACTTAGGAATAAAATATGACCATTTAGGCCCACTTGGATTAGATTAGGACATTTATTATTAATTTATTTAAAGAAGGGTTAAAATAGTTAAAATCAAAGTTTAATAAGTAAATCATTTTTAATATGGGGTTATACATAAGATAAATTCGATTATAAATATTCATTAGAAAGCTAAAAAGATTTCCTACATTATGGTATTTTATTTGTAATTTTTAGACATCAAATAATATAATTTATTTATGACACAAAGATGATGCAGTAATTATCTTATTAATGAAATATTGACATAATTGATAATATAAATACCAAAATAAATGTAATTTAAGACTTTTTATGAATTCCACTAATTTTCTAGGTTACTATGATATATTAGTGTTGATTTAATCAACTTGGTTAGAACATATAATTCTATTATGACTTTCACAAAAATCATATATCAAATAGTGTCAAAATTGACACAAAATAGTTTTTAAATCAAATATTATATTATTAATTGTTATTTTATTCCTAAAAATCTAAGGTTCGGCCAAATGACTTAGATAAGGATATATGTATTAATAATATACAATTTGGGGTTCGTTTGGCATGTTATAGTAAGTTTATTAACCATATAGTGAAAGAAAACAAAAAGACACGGTAAAAGTTAAATTATTTAACTTAGAGTTAAATCTAATTGATAAGGTTAAAATAATACCCTAAACTTGTCTAAATCCTATTGGTTGATAGGATTTCGACCCATCCCCACTTTAGCTTCGAAATAAGACCCTTTGGAACCATTATAAACCGATTTTGACTTTAATATAAAATAATATTTTGAGATATTCCTAAGGTGCCCCTCTCCTCCCCTATAAAAGAACACCTCCTCCCCCTCCTCCTCACACGAATTTGAGCACTCAAGCTCGGCCAACCCCTGCCAAAATCTCTTCTCCACTTCCCTAGAAACATCCTAGAGGTTCTGGTCTTCCTCAAAGACCAATTCTAGTGCCCTAAGAGGAGGTCTCAAAGAGGCACTTCAAAGAAGAGGTAATTACCGTTACCAATTCTTTCATCTTTATTTCTTCTTCCACTTCTTCTTCTTAGGTTGTTTCATTATGAAGTAACAACATCAGTATCACTCATATACTGATATGTTATTATATGTATGAAACAAACCTATTTCACCATCTATCCATCCTGCGGAAAAAGAAATCACCGCGCGTGCGTACGTACGGAATACCGTCTCCACGCCGTGGTGTAATCTATTTTCCACCACCACCTTACATGGATGGGTATAATGGTGTAAAGAATAACTATACATAGTTATTACAACATCATATTGAATCTGATATATTGTATAATCCACTCCAATTCAATTCAATATTTATAGAAATGATATCATCGCTCGTGCGTACGTACGGAATACCGTCTCCACGACGCGATGAGATTCATTCTCCATGTTAACCATTTAAGAATGATTATAATGTATATATAAGAAATAATAATGAAATATATGAAATTATAAAGCTACTGGATTTATGTATATATTTACATATGTATGTTATCTACTTACTTCCATTTCAAGACAATAAGGAAAGGAAAACAGCGTTCATGCGTACGTACGGACTACCGTCTCCATGAACGGTGTTTTTCATTTTATTTATCTACCTATTATATATATATATATACTGAATATATATGATATATAAATCATATTTTATATTCTGGAAGTAAGTAAATCATGATATAAGTAATAATGATGTCAAGAACAACAAGTCAAAACACCTACGATAAATGAAACGATTTTACCCAAAACGCTTCTTTAACATGGAATTTACAAAAGAACGGGTAATATAATGTCATAAGTGAACCATATATGATATCATAACAATGAATATGATTCTGTAATAAGTCAATAACATGATTTAAATCATTATACAGGAGGTTCGGACACTTACAAAGCAAGTCGGACCTAAGGTAAGGGAAATATCACAATCTCATTTTTATCCGAGATTGTTTATTCGTAAGTATTTACTGGGGTGTAATTTATCATCCACATCCATGTTCCCTCAATATGTAATATTATTTCCATCCACCTACAATTGTTTAAATCCAATTTTACCCTTCTATGAGTTTTTAGTAAAGGATATGAAAGGAATCTTTTTTCGTTTTTCGTACGAGGTACTTTTTGACTTTTCCGACAAAAGTACGAAGAATGTTTTTTTTAACTTATACGGCACGAACGGATTTATACTGTTTTATAAAGCCTTATTTTCATGAAGCTTCCTCTAAAAGATTTCATGACTATTTTCAATAAAATCTCTTTCTTTTAAAATTGCATGATGTTTTGAGAAAAGAAATTGATTTTGAAGAAGAAAGGATATTTTCCTCAAGAATTCAATTCAAGTGTTTTATCAAAATTATTTTCCATATAAGATAATAAAGGGTTCTGTTTCTATCCATATTTTTACATTGATTTGACTATGTTGTGATGGAATTATGTTTATGAATTCCTTTATCTTATATGAATGGTTTTATGATGTCATGTTGTTTTAAGAATCCCATTTTTATTACATGGGTTATGAAATGATGTATGATTTATGATTTTGTGGCACACATAAGAATGGTATCATTATGAGATGGGTGGGACCTATATCTCCCTCCAATGCATTGGGTAAAGAATTTATATCTCATGAGATAGATATGGCTGGAATGGTAGGTTATACCGGTTCAGTGAAACAGGACTGAAACGAGGATTACTCGATTCAGAAAGGGACTTTGTCCACTAAGATAGTCTTGGCAATGAGTCTTGACTAACAAGAAATGATTCTCTATGATTATGTGTGTATGCCACAATGAGTAATGTTTTATGTTATGATTTCATTTCACTACTATGATTTATTCCATGTTATGAAATTATGCTCTCTTTTGCAGGTTAAGATTTCCAAAAATGTTATGTTCTTATGAAAATTATGTGATTGATATTTCTTTTGTTTACCCTTACTGAGCATTTGAGCTCACCCTTTTTTGTTTTCTTTTCCCCAGGATATAAAGAAAGGTTTTTAGGTAAAAAAAAGGGAAGATATTTATGGGAGATGTTGAAGATCTTTCCCCACGATTAGAAGATTTTATTCCGAGTTTCCAAAGACACTAAACTATTACGATCCTTGTGTGTGTGTTTTTTGTTATGTACCAAGTATTCCGCAAAAGTAATGTAATGTCCACGTACGTCAAGATACGGGTCTTTACAAATACTAAATATTATTTGTAGAAAACTCTGCATTTATCAATATGATCCACACTATAACTTTAAATTTTAAGTGACTTTAAAAACATGAATACATAAACAACTGGTATAGAAAAATAGACATCATTTCCCATTTACGTATTCACAACTTCCATACTTCTTAGACATATCATACTTACCAAATTTCAACATAAGACATGGAAGGGAAAAATAAGAAAGGGTGGGATCATATTCTCATCAGGGGTAAACAAAATAAAAATAAATCAATGATCACAAGATAATAATATGGATTCAATAACATTAAAAAAAAATTTAAAATCAAATCCATCAATTAATAGATCATATTCATTATACACGACATAGAATTTCATTAATAAAATGATATAGACCTAGGAGTGCAGAAACATCAAGAATAAATCATTATCCTTGAGAACATAACATAAGCATAAGCTATAATATTTTGTAATGAACATAATAATAAGAAATATTATCTTTTATTATGAATTATTGTGAATATTATCATAGTGGATTAGATACATTCCAAATTTAACAATTTCATTATAAAGTACCTAATTCACAAACTGACATGAATATTACATTAAAAAAATTTTAAATTAAATATTAATCAAAAAATATTTTATTTAATTATCATATAATAATAAAAAAATTATTCAAAATATTTCATGTAATATATAGACACTGAAGAAAATATTCTAGGCTATAGAGGAAAGAATGGTCATCATTTGTTTAAAACCTTTTCTCAGTCTCCTGTGAACCAAAAAAGTGTAAATTTAATGGAATAAAATTAAATATATAAAATAACTATATATATCAAAAATACATAATATTTTGGAAAGATAGACTGTATTTTTTTATCACTAAAATAACATCTATCTATCGAAAATATAAGTATATTAATTATTCAATATATATACCAAAAAATGAAACATCACCATATTAGAAACATCTGATTAAAATAGGGGTATTCATGATTTAACATATCATAGTGTCTTTATATTCAAAATATTATGTATTTTCCAAATTATATAGTTATTTTATAGATTAGTTTGTGGTATTATGGTGGATCATATATTAACATGAAGGTATGTATGTTATTTTTAATTTTATATATTTATTTATTGCATCACCCACGTGTTACTTTTCTTGGTTTCATCCACAGTTTTTGGTCATTCAATATCATATGAGGTATAGATGTAGTTACTGTTGATAAAGGGTGTGATGATGGTTTTATTTTGTTTAATTATTTTAATGGGTTTTAAATTTTTTGTATTTGATGCATCAGTCTAGTAGGTGGACTAACCATAAATTATAGAGTGCTGATGTTCATTTTTCTTTTATTTCATAACTATTATTGTTGGTACAAAAAAAATTCCATTGGTTACACTCGACTCATTAAAATGAAATTCCAACCAATGTTGGCTTCGAATGTGCTTTGGGAATTTTTTGGGAAATCTCAATGATCTTATTAGGGATCAGATAATACACATTTTTTTTATATTTAAAACATGGGTAACCATAATAAAATAACAACAAGTTTCATTGTTACCTTAATTCTACATACAGTGGGAATATGACTACATTGTAACAACATCCCTTGATTAATGATAACTTAATTTATCCTTATATATCTTATATGGGTTTCCTTGATAAATCATAGATTGGTAAACATAAAAAATACACTCCTTAGTTTATTTTAACTCAAAATGATAATAAATATATTTTCAAGGAAGGATTTTAAAAATTTAATTTAAAAAATAATAAATAATTAAAAATAATAAAAATAAATTCATATAAAAACTTTATATCTCTAAATAATTTCCGAACGCTTCAAAATCCTATTTTTTCTATTTTCAAAATGAGTATCAAAACATCACTAAAAATTATGAAAAGAAAAAACACTTTAAAAAATATAAAAAATAGTGGGGTTTTAATCATTGAAATACATATAACATGTAATGAAAACTAGATCTATACAAATAGAAGTGTCGTAATACATCCTTCAACACTCAGAATTATGGAATATATTCATCCTTCAAAAAAGATTCAATGAAAACCCCATGGGGTCTATCTTATTATGAATCTATTTTTTTCACACTAGAACAAATACCAAAAAATTATAAGAATCATTATACTCTATAAAAAAAATCAACATGAATCTTTAAATATTTTTGGAATACTATTCACTAATGATATAAATAAATGAAACCCAAAATAAAAATTTGTTATTTTTCCTAAAATAAAAAAAATATTAAATTTATGATGATATGAATATGATAAATTTATATTGTATGTAGATAACTTCACATGGAATGTGTGTCCTAATGTATACAAAAAATTCAACCTAAAGAGTAGAATAAACTAATTCATTGATTTTCTAAGACATATTCTTCAATGTGATTTAGTCCCCCAAAATATTTTCCATTTATAAAAATATCGTGAATAGTACCTACAAGAAGACAGATGAATTTTATAAGTTATATACTTCAAAATAAGAAATAGGGAACATAATAATGGGGGAACACCACTCAGGAAGACCTTTTCTTGAAGTTTAAAAAGTATTTTTTTTATATTTCCAATGCCAAAATTTATATGAATATTCATTTGGGGGAAACATTATGAGAATTGTTTAACTGTTACAAGTGTGTATAATATATGGACCATGATCATGAGTCAATGGGTATCGAAACACTAAACATTTCATACGTAAATACTGCATATTATTAATAAAAAATTCATCATTTATCAATATGATCCACACTATAACTATAAATGTTTAATGTCTTTAAAAACATGGATACATAAGAAACTGGTATAAAAAATTTACATCATTTCCCATTTACTTCTTCACACCTTCCATCATTCTTAGACATATCATAATTAACAAATTTAAATATAACACGGGGAAGGAAAAAATAAGAAAGGGTGATATCATATTCTCATTAAGGGTAAACAAAATAGAAATTAATCAATGATCACAAGATAATAATATCGATATAATAACATTAACACAAAATAAGAAAATCAAATCTATCAATTAATAGATCATAATCATTAAACAAGATATATTGTTTCACTAATCGAATGACATAAAAATAAAAGTGTTGAAACATCAAGAATAAATCATTATCCATGATAACATATCATAAACACATGATATAATACTTTATAATGAACATAATAATATGAGATAATATCTTTTATTATGTATCATAGTGAAGACTATAATTGTGGAATGGATACATTCCATATTAAATCATTCCATTATAAATTACCAAATTCGAAAAATGACATGAATATTAAATTAAAAAATATATAAAATAAATCTTAGGTAAAAAATCTTTTAAGAAATTATTATAGAATAATGAAACGTTATTCAAAACATTTCATGTAAAATATAGACATGGAAGTTAATATTCCCGACTATAGAGAAAATAATTTTCACCTTTGGTTTAAAACCCTTTCTATGTCTCCAGAGAACAAAAAATGTGGAAAATTAAACGAATAAATTTAAATCTATAAAATAACTACATAATATAGAAAATATGTAATATTTTGGATAAATAGAATGTATTTTAGTGATAAAAAATACATTCTATCTATCCGAAATTATATCTATAAAATAAAATTATATTATGGAAAATACATAATATTATCATTACCCATATTATGTGTTTTTATATTATATATAATATGAGTTGAATATAAAGACACTGTAGTACATTATATTTAAAATATTATGTATTAAACATATTTTAGTCATTATTATATTAATTTATGAGGTGAATATAATGCCATTATAATATAGAAAATATATAAATTCTATACCATATTAGAAACATCTTATTCATGATCCATAATAATTAAATAACTTCAAATGAAATATTAAATATTGAAAATATATGTATATTAATGATTCAAATTATCATTGTGGATTTATATTCACCTTATAAATTTAAAAAGGTGTATAAAATAAAATATATACCACCAAAATGTAATTTTATTTTGAAACAGATACCACATTGCTTACATTTGAATAAAATCCACATGGATGAAGTAATCTGAACATTAAATTTAAGTACCATTAATTAATGTGTATCGATTATATAAATTTTCAAAGGACCACTTAATATAGATCATAAATATAAATATGTTCGTATCATCAAACATACCACAACAGAAAAAAATGGGGATGATGAACTCATATGACATTAACATTTTATCAATAAAAAAACATTGAGAGTATAAAAATATTATGGTTTTATAAATAGATTTAATGAAATAACCAATTATAAAAAAAATTATTCAGTACTACATTCACCATTTAAATAAGAAACTAGTTCAAAATATGAAAACATTTCTCAATGAAGTGAAATTGAGATGAAACCCTTACAACTTTCATATACATTAAATCAATGTCATTGTAATGAATGTGCATTACGTGGATCTCAAAACCACTTTAATATCAATAATGTTTCAAAATAATTTTTTTACTAAGTAACATACCACATAAATTAAAAAATTGATGCATAATGTCAAATATGTCTTGTGAATTTGAAAATGAGACACATAAACCCTTACCATTAATACTACCTGGTGTATATGTGCTCTAAAAACCAATATATTACATTTATATTTATTATAATTATACAACGTAACCATATTAATATACCTAATATCTTAAATAATTCTCTTATAACATTTTAACATGCCTTTACTATCCAATCTATATTAAAACAATCATTTATGGTTTTTAATTATTTGGTTTTCATGTTTGTTTTAGTTCTGTAGATATGGTCCAAGCACCTTTTCCCTGATTAATACATTTACATAAATCAAATACTGATATAAAATATCATGTAGAGTTATTATATAAATATTTATAACCATTCATATTATTTGATAACATAAAATGAATTACATCACTTTGTGGAAATGGTAATCTACATGTACACATAACAGATCTTTCCACTATTAGATATATGGAATGGTATAAATTTAATTGATAAATTAATATTCCATAATTATTATAATATAATAAATATAACATATTTTCATTAAATATATGATTATGAAAATCCTTGAAAGGAATAAATTTTAAACAAATTAAATTGCTTGGAAGAGATAGTAGTCCACACATATGCATGAGTGATGTTATCATTTACCAATGGTTCTGAAGGTAATAAGGTAAAAACATATATACAAATTATATTGAAATAATAATGTTAAAATATAATATGTAAACAGTAAATCCATCATTATTATCCCCCATGAGTTATGGTAATGGAAAATGAATCATATATCTACATGGAGGTGCTAGTCTAGATTTTCACCCAAATTATAATTGTATTACTCATTTCAAAAAGACAATAATGAAAATGGTAATTATATTATAATACTAATATTGAAAAAATATATATTATACTATATTAATACATTATCTATGGATTCAACATTTTTAGATATAGTGTGTAATGTAATTAAATTGAACAATATTTGTTAAGAATTATTCCTCTTCATTGAGAGTCCCCTATCGTATTAAACATTAAATTCAATGATTAGTAATTAGATAAAAAATAAGATCATAGAGGAAATTAAATGATTATAGGATTTATTTTTACTAGTTATCTACTGCGGTAGATCAATTAATTTTTTTGAAAAATTGAGGAGGTGAGGTCCCTTTTATATGTGAGGAGAGGAGCATACATTGAGGGTTTAAAAATATTTCAATGATATAAGGTAAATTTATTGTTAATGTTTCCCAAAAATAGAAAATATTAAAAATTAGGATCTGATATGTTTTTAATAATTCCACACAATAATACCTTTATTGGTGTTGGTGGTAATCCTACACTTATCTCTATGTATAATCCCCTTTTATACTAATTTTATCATCAATTGTGGAAAAAATTACTCTTATACATGAAAAAATATTATATTTCCCCAAATTTATTATTTTAATTATTATGATTATGAATTCTTAATCCATTTTATCAGATTGAATTTATATATATTGTAGAATTTAGTTTGAAATAAGTACCCAACCAGCAAAAAAACATGTTTTAAAAAAATAAATATTTAATCATAAAACATAACATACAATATATTTCCTTTAAAAAATAATATTTATGTAAAAAATTATAAATTAAGATATCATATATAAATTTCCTTAAATAATTATTCAATTAATATTACTTTAGTTTACTAAAACAATAACACATTATTCACAAAAAAACTATTATTTAGATAAATGTGTTTCTAATCCCGATAATTATCTTATTCCAAAATAATGTATAATGTGGTGTATATTGTATTTAATTATATTATTTATAATTTACGTACTCTTATGATACCCTAATTTCAATAGAAAATTAAAATGATACATTACCTAGAAAATAAATGATAGTTATTAATAAATCGTTATTTCTCACTATATAAAAAACAATATTTTTTTTGAAAATTATTAAATGTTTCCAGTTATAAAATATGTGTATAATTATTTATAAAAAGTTAATAATTACTTATAATAAAAATTATAAAATTGGTATAAATTATTTAAATGTTTCGTTCACATAAAAACAGATAATATATATTATAAAAACATATTTGTGGAGAATGAATTAATATTTCTGATACATTTTTACTTATTTACTATAACTAAATTTTATTATTTTAATTAATTAAAACATTTATAAATACTTATAATAATGTGTTTATTACTATTCATACATGAAATTTAATGTTTAGAATATAATTGTTTACTGGGTCGTTATTTATATAGACTCTGGGTTGCATGTAATGTAATATACTTATCACATTAATTTTATTTTTAAGAAATATATTCTAAAATATCTATTTGTTAAATCCCACGCCTGAATAAAAACTCCATCATATTTTTTTTCTCTGTAATAAATCATTTTAATATTTTAAAATAGATATTTTTGAAAGCGAATTTTATGGAAAGGGATAATTAACCAACCTTTGAAAATGGAACTTTGGGAAACATAAAATATCCTTAAAATTTCCTAATAAGGTTTCTATATAAAGATAAAATTAGTGGAATGGGAAAATATGTACATAGAGAAGAAAAATAAAGTCAAATGAATAATAGAGAGTGATAGAGAACATGATAGTGAGAATATTAGTGACCACAATACCATAAATCAGTGAGGGGTGAAAATTGCCATAAAAAACTAAGCAATTGTAAAAAGAAACATTTTTCATTTTCAAGATCATTTTTTATAGAGTTAATAAATTATTTTAAAATGGAATATAGGAAAATATACATACATGATTTACTTAAATCCATGATAAATATTTTTTTCCATTATATGTGTGTTGTAATTTTATTCAACCTATTTTCAACCATATTTAATTGATGAATTAAAAATATCATTTTTCATGATTTATGCACTAAAGATAACTTTAAATATATCAAAAGATCAAAAAAATAGTGGCATGTCATTCATTTTGTCTCTAAATATATTCTAAAATCAATATTGATACCACCTATTACTAAATATGCATAAATATTCATACTATTTAATAGTATACTTATCTTTTATCCTCAAAAGTAACACCAAGTAATCAATTTATATCATTCAATGAATTGTAAATATGAAAAATCTTACAAAAAACCTCTGACCAAAATCAAAATTGAATGAAATTTAAATTTCTAGATAACATATATTTTTATGATCAGATTTCACGTTTTACGCCCCAAAAAATAAATTATGTTTTAATTTCACATATCAGTCATTTGAATACCTTCAATGAAATTCTCTTAAAATAATATTAATAAGAACCACCATAAAACCTCAATAAGAGAATTTATAATACGAAAATGTATCTCTATCCATTTTCATCAAATCTAATGTCTATTTATCCACTAGATTCAGTAAATCCAAAAATTTATGAACTCATAAAAGTTTTCATAAATCAATTTTTCATCAAATGAGTATTCAATTCCTAGGACACAAATACTCTCCGATTTTCTTTACCAATATCAAACATATTTTTATTCCAACAAATCATTATCTTTTCAACATCCCAAATTTATTAAGGTCTATATATCCCTCAATCATGTGTTTTCAAAAAATATCAACTTTCAACTAAAGAAAATTTATACAATATAAATAAAATAAACATATACTTATATATCATTAAATATAATCTATCATAGAACAATTCATATATGTTTCATGATTCATACTATCAATGTATAATAAATAAAACATATCAAAAACATAATTCTAGAATCCCAATACATAAATACATCAATCATTCATGTTCCCTTATATATAATTAACCATTATTTAACAAATCATTATTTAATACTTCTTTCCAATAATATAAAATATGAATCATATAATCATATTAATCAATGTAAATTTTATCAGGCCAATTTCATTTAAAATTGGAAATACTAATAAAATAATGCATACCTTTCATTTTTCATTCAGACCCTCTATATCATCAAATATAAAATCTTTGCTTGTACATCATAGTTGATATCATTCTCATGATTTCCGCTTGTAAGATCAATTTAAAAATTTCCCATACATTATAAAATTTAAAATCTATCCATTGATGATACCTTATGTTAATATATAATTCCTTAGCCTTTTATATTACATAATATTATTTTTAACCAATAATTAACTTCATTTTACCTTTAAGATCTATTGATGTTCTAGTTTAATAGAATTAGGAAATATAGTTTACACAAAAACTAAAATATAACAATTTAGAGACTTTAACTACCAATCCATTGTTTTCAAAAACTGACACACTTTAAAATAAAACATGATATCATTTTATTGATAAAAATATTTATAACATTCATATTGACTTCATCCGTTGTTTTACTCATCCTTATACCCTGTGAAAAACTTTCAAAAACATGGAATGAGTATAAAGAAATCCTAGTAATAGAAATATTAAATAAGAAAATAAAATTTTATTCCTTGAATACATATAAATTCATGAAATCGTTATTTTCACCAAAAAAAATAATATCTTTAACAAACCTCATGGAATCATATGATTCCTAAAAAACTCTTAGAAATCATATATCATAATGGTAACTTGTGGAATCCCTATCATACATACATTTTTGCTTTCACATATACATATGGGTTAACCATCATGGAAATGTTTGGAATACTCATCATAGTATATTTTGTATATATCTTATGAGAAAACATTTTATTTATCTTTATATCATCAACCAATTCATTTGAGATCTTTCATAGGATCGCCCACACATGGTTTATCATAGAACCAATTATATAAATAAGAAATACCCAAGAACATTAATACAATTATAACAGATAAAAAAAGCAAAACAGAAAAAAAAAGAATATTTCCATGTTGTAATCTTAAGATATAATTCCATGATATTTGTATAATCAATCCATTATCAAATCCTTTTTTAATAATATAATACTTAAAAATGAAAAATGGTAATTATGTTTCTTTAAAAAAAATTATTTCGTATAGAGGAAGAAAAATAAGAAATAATGGTCATGGTGGACAAAAAGTTGATTTCACACCTTATGTTAAAAAACATTCCTTTCTTGCATCAAGAAAAAACTAGAAAAAGAATACTTTAGAAAACTGTTAAATGAAATTAAAAGTAAAATTTGATAATTATAAATTGTATAAAAATGATTCCATAATGATAAGAGATTGAGATAAACTCCCTTACATTGAGACCAACACATCACATACAATCATTATATTACTGAATAGTAACCATCGGTTAATTTATACTCTCCTGAGAACCTTTTTCAAGTTCATTATTCCTTTTTTATTACTTATACCATGTTATAAAACATACATAATTATTTATGTTCATATCAGATGTTTTTTTTGATATATGGTAATTGAATAATAAATGAACATGTTGTGATGTAAATTGTCCAAGTTGTAATAATTCCATCATATATAGAATATTATTCCCCAAATAATCATCACTTTTATACATTAATCATAATTATTTAATCAACCCATTAATTATTTATTTAAAGATGAATAACATTGTTAAAATTAAGATAATAGGTCATACGTTCTCATGAGTAACATTTCTCATTTTTCGTTGATCATTATGAAAATTTTTAATTATTATTTTTTCTCTACAGAATGATCATAATATTTTTAACATTTTAATAATCATATAATACAATTATATATATAATTTAAGTGATATGGTGAATAAAAATGACACACATCACTTCATGGAGGAGATAGTTCACCCATATGGATGAACGATGTAATCATTTTTCTATGCATAGAAGGTAAAAACATAATTGAAATATTATTACATTAAAATGATTAATATTTCATGAATATAATATATAATCATTTTTTTCTTCATTATATCTTGTATTTATTGATAGTAATAAAAATGTAACAATATTATTTTGTGATGGAGTACTCTGTCGTTCACATAACAAATTTCATTTCCAATATTATGAAATTGGAGATGGATTTAGGTGATGATATTAACAAAATAAAAGCTAATTACATTGAGGACAATATAATTATTGTGTAATCATAGAATAATAATATTTAAATAAACCGGATTATAAAATAAAATTAAAACACTTAAAAATGATACCTCTTCTTTGGTTGATCTACTTTGAGAAACACCTTAACACCTCTAAGAATGATTTTATACCTAAAATAGGGCCTTAAGAATGTCGGTAGGGTTTCTAAGAAGGGGTTTGGGTAGATATTTCATGATCCAAATGGTTCATGATGTGTAAATATTATTGAATAGTGGTTTGATTTTTTTAAGATATGGGAGGTTCACCCATTAAAAATCTTAAATATTAAATTCATATAAATTTAATTTTTAATAAAAACGAATAAAACATGAGATATAAAAAAGATAAGATTAACATAGATCTAAATCCCCTCATAAAATAATTTATAGACATATATTGGTTTTTTAAATCCTTATATTTTTGGTTCACCCTTTATTTTAATTGTTGGAAAAACATTTTAAATATTAAGAGAATATAAATTTTACATATACCTAGTTAATTTATAATAATTTGACACTTAAGGTAGATTTATACAATATAATATCCACTATCTAATTTTAAAATATTTTTATTTTTTAAATTAATTTAACAAATTGTAATTTTTATAAAATATTAATTATGTCATTTTTACACAATTAAATTCTTTGAATTTAAATAAAATCTAAACAGATAGATAACTTCAAGAAATATCATTTAATAAACATATAAAATGTCCAATTCACCTCTAAAATTCTTGGAATACATAAGTTATTTCAAATATTATTTATTTTAATATTTATAATATCATTTATTTTATTCAATAATAAATAAATAATTTATTACATAATCAATTTGTCATATTTAAATTTTTTTAATTATTTTCTAAAAATTGTAAATAAATTACCTTGTTATAGTTAATATTTTTATATTTTGAATTAATATTTAAAGTTGGTGATATAATTTATATAACAATATATTAAAATATTTTTAGTAATAAGATACATGTTTTTGATATTTTTATTTTTACTTTTAATAAAATATAATAAATGTCTTCATCACACCCTTGTAGCTTCCAAAGGACATAATTTCAGCTCAATTCCTAAACTGTTTGGCCATATTACATCCAATAGTATTAGGAAAAGAAATAAGGTAGTTTTTAATATTATATTACAATTTTACTCTTATTTACATGATTTACCCTTAAAAAATGGGAAAAAATACTAAACTTACCATTCAGCAAAAATTATTATAATCATATAGGACCAAATTATTCATAATTATTATAACCCAGTATTTCAATTATTAAAAATTAAATCAAAAAAATTAACAAAATAAATTTAATTTTAATCCCATTGATGGATTAAGGATACAAATTTTTATAAATTAATAACAATCAAAAGATTTAATTTTGTTAATATCCATATTAAATGTGAAATTACATCCCATGGAAAAATTTGTATTATATGATAAAGAATTCATCTATTTGTACCTTTAGACCATATAAAAGTATAAATTTTTACTGTAATTAAATTAGATTGAAATGATGTTTAGAATTAAAATGCATTAATTTGTCTCTATTCATTAAAAATTGAATTTAATCAAAATATACCAAAAAATTAAAAAAAAATTAAACATGATCTCCCAATTCTAAAAAATAAGTTCATATTTTAAAACATTACTTCTAAAAAATATAGTATTATATTTTAAAATGGTTCTCCATAAAAATGCGGTAAAAATAATTTGGGAAAACACTAATTTTATTTGTACAATTGTATTTGTTCTTATATAATGTGTTCAAAACCTAGAAAACATATTTTAAAAATAATATTTAATTTATATATCAATAATATATTCCAAAAAGTGTGATTTTATCTTTTTATAAACATATTTATTTGCACTAAAATAGTTTTCCCAAAAACCCAATCTATTCTATTCTATTGGTTTTTTCACAGAAGAATAATAATATAAACATGTGGAAACAACATTATCATAATTCAGTTATTATTATTTATTCCATAAATTATAATTGATATGAAAGAAAAACAACATTAAAATAAGCATAAAAATAAAAATAAAAATATATTATTTTCGGTATATCTTAAACTTCTGTGCAACGTAAGCTTTCGAAGAAACCCATTGTTGTGGGTCAGGTAAGCAATCCAAAATAGAATCCATATCAATATAAAATTACTATATAATTCATAAATATTAATAAATATGAAAAATTATTCTTCAATAATTACATGGGATGTGACAACCATCCTCTTTTTGGAATTTATGTCATCATGATTTTATATTTGGGCTCAGTAATTAAAGTTTCACTTTTAATAATTACTTCACTGAAATCCATCATCTTAATAAAAGTGTAAATAAAATTTAAATATTAAAATAATTAACTAGAAGTGAAAATTTCATCCGAGATAACAAATACTATGATTCAATGTTGGAAAACATAGTTATGGAAGAAAAATTAATAGTAATAGTTTGATAGTGAGTGATATAAAAAATGATCAGGAAAAGGTAGAAATTATTAAACCAAAAAAATTTTGATGGGGTAAAAGGTTTATGATTTCAATGAAGGAAAAGTGAAAATAATTTTTTTTTAAAACCCTTTTCATAATGTTGAGGAATTATTTTACTACCATGTCTATGATTAAAAGGAAACACACTTACTTGATAAGAAGAGTATCATGTTTTAATCAATTTCTACCCCAAAGTTATGTTTTCTCAACAATCGTTAGTATTTATGAGGATTTGTTTCATGCCTGGAAGAAAAAAACAATGTTATATAGAATCACATAACCCACCAAAGATTAAATATTTATTCATAATGTCTTGAATCATTAACCAAACTAAAAAGTATGTATAAAAATAATACAATTCACCAAATATAATAAACTTCAATAGAATAATGACTACATGTATTATCCAATATTCAAATGTAATACACAATGTCCAAAATAAAAAATTCAAAAAATAAGTTTCATATAAATGTCACAAATAAAATAAAACTAATTTTTAATAACATGATTATAATTATTTTATTACATAGTCATCAAATATAAATTTTAATATTTGTCTCCAAATATCTTTAACTACTGGTGAAGTTAGAAAAAAAATAATTTTTCTTAGAATAATCTTTATATGTTAATTATTTTCCATTATAACATAAACCTCCATAATCCTATCATACATTATTTTAAAATAAAATTCAACTATTATTCCAAAAATGAAATTACATAGTATTCTATTTACATTGATAAAATAGGGTTCTCTATATTGTGAATTTATTCCAAAATAACTTTATTCACATAATAATAAAATAATTTTCTTATATTAATGATATGAATTTGTTAAAACATAATTTACCAAAATAATATTATTATTATACCATCATCTCATTTTACTAAAAATAAATGGAAAACTAAATAGGGACAACTCATATTCTAGTGGTAGGCGATGAAGCCTTACCACACTTTGGTTGTGGGATGTATTTCTATATCTATGTATGATGCAATGATTTTTCAGCCTTATTGTGAACTCCCATTTACTAAAATTATATAATTTTATAAAATTTTAAAAATGGGATAAATTTCTCAAATATAACCACAACATGTTTTATCCTTAATGTTTATCTCATACCACTCATTTTTGATATGAAAATGTAAAAACCCATAACTACATCAAAATCAATGACCACATAAACACTATTGGTTATACATACCTTTTTAATTATGTCCACACAAGAAAAAATAGTTCATCATCAAATTACATTTTAATATAATAATCATTTGGATTACACATATACGAAGAAAGTGGGTTTTAAAATAATCTAATCATCAAAAGAGAATTTCATCAACCTATAAACTACTGTAACTCTTGAATTCCTAAAATATAATAATCTTAATCATCAATCACTCTTCTAGATTACTTAACCATGATTTTAAATATTATAACTTAATACTTATTTCTTACAAACAAAAACATAAATCATGTCATAATATTCCATAATGTCAAAACCTCAGAAAAAATAATCTATACCATTAATAAGTTGTTTTCAGTTTCCTCATCTTTAACTAGAATGGAATAAGTCATTTCTAAAAAATGTGTAGTCCTCCTGATCCCATTTTTTGAAACTTCTTTATAACACATAGATTTGCATAATGACAATAATCTTCACTTTTAATACATTCTATTGATAATAGGGAAATAACGTTTTTCGCTTTCCAATAGTAAATCATATTCATTATTTCTCCATGGAACATTATTACATTATGCGCTTCATTACCATATCTATTGCAATTTCAAATCCATGGAAAACATTTTCCAAGGCATTTTATTCAACATTCTCAACAAAAATGTCATTAAATATACTTATCTTCGTGATTATTACCTAAAATTACATAGGAATTCATTTGTCTCATATATGATGAATTAAAAAAAACTCTATGGTTCGAGTGGTTAATCATAAATCATGATAATTGGTTTAGAATAACCACATTTTTTCTTATGGTAGCTCAAATTAACATTAGTTTCTTATTTAGAGGACCACTAAATTTTCAATCTCATCCATTATTACTTTGCTGCCTATTTGATGAGATCATTTACTATGTCCAAAATATGATAGTCTGAGTATATAAACAAAATCATCATATACTATATTATATGGATGATAGACAGTAAGATATACTAATTCATGCTATCGAAATCTAATTCAATTTATCTAAAATAAATATTACTCTTTCTATTACAGTAACCATTGTTGTTACATATAACCTATAACATATAGTTAAATATTACCCAATCATCTAAAGTAATCATAATCAACATGGGATACAAACTATAAGGTTGCAACCTTATAAATAAAATAATCATATATTTGTAATTAATATTAAAGTTTCTTTCACATTTATGATCTTTTATGAATTAGAGTTTCATAGAATTAGGCCATAACTTTTACTTGAAACCCAAATATTAAAAAGTAGAAACTTATAATCAGTTCCAATTTTCAATAATTAATCTCTTTAAAATAAACAATTATATGTTTTTCATTATAAAAATATTCATAACATTCATCTTGACTTCTTCCATTTATTTACTATTTTTATACCTTGTTTAAAAAATTTCAAAAACAATGGATGATCACAAAAAACATTTGTAAAGTAAATATATAATATTGAAAGAAATCATTGTTCTAATAACACTGATAAACTCATGAAATAATAATTTTAATCAATAAAAAAATATATTTAACATTATTCATAAAATCAAAATATTCTTTAAGAAATCATATAAATCAGAAATCGTAATGATAACTTTTGGAATCCATATTATACTTACGTTGTATCTTTCACAACTATATAGGGGAAACCATCATGGTTACATTTGGAATACCCATCCTAATATATTCCCTAAATATCATAAGAGAAACATTATATTTTTAATCCATCTCATTACCAAATTCAATAGAGAGATATCAAGGGCATAACCACCATCAGTTTATCACGGAGTTACCCATATACATAAATAATGCCCAAGAATATTAACATAATCATAACACATAAAACAAGAAAAAAAGGAAAAATAAAAGTTCCACATTACAATCATATGATATTATTTCAAGATATTAATATAATAAATACATCCTCAAAACTATTTTCATTATCAAAATACCTGAAAAGGGAAAATGGTATTTAGTTTTTTAATCAAATATTAAGACATATAGAGGAATCCAGATATAAAATAATGGTCATAGTGGCGGAAAAGTAGATATCGTCGTGTACGTAAAAATACATTTCATTTCTCAATTATATTAAAAAATTATAAATTATAACTTTAAGAAACTATTCAATGAAATTAAAAGTCAATGTGGTTAATTATACACTGTATAAAATAAGGTGGTGTATATTATCAAAACATGTCTCACTGAAAGTAGATTGTGATTAGTCTCTTACCTTGAGTCCCCCTTTTCCCATACAATAGTTATATTCATGAGTAATAAATGTATGATAGTTTATACATTCATGGTAAAAATTCTAAAGATTATTATTCCCTATTAAAACTTATTACCATTTTATAAAACCTACATAATTATTTATTTTTATATCAGATGTTTTGATGATATTTAACACTTGAGACAACATATAAACATGTTATGATGTAGATTTTACTTGCGGTCATAAGACTATCATATAAAATAATAGTATTCATGAAATAATCATCAATTATATATATTAATCATAATTTTTAAATCAAACAGTTAAATATGGTTATAAAAAATGAAGAACTTTATAATCATGGAGACGGTAGGGCGTGCATATGCATGAGTAACATTTTATATTTTTAAATGAAATTTTGGAAATAATGTAATAATTTGTTTAACTTTAAATGATTCTCATAATATTATAAACATCATAATAATCATTTAAATATAACTATATATAAAATAAATGTTAAATTGTGAATAATAATTATTTGCATCGCTTCATGGAGGTGATAGTTCACAGGTATTAACAAAAAAGTTATCTGTTTTATGTTCACGGAATATAATAACCTATTTGAAATATTATAAATTTAAAATGATAAATATTTCATTAAAATAATATATAAACATTAATTCCATCTTCTTATCTATCCTTGATAGACGGTAGTGAAAAATAAAATATATCGGGTTGTGAGGCAGTAATCCAACGTACACACGAATGAAATATTCATTTCCAATTTGATGAAATTAGAGATGGATTTAGGTGGATATATTAACATAAAAACATATCAGTATATTTATAATACTAGAGTAATTATTTTATCATGTAATAGGAATATTTAAATGAAGTGAAGGAATAAAAAAACAAAAAAACTTAAAAAAATTATAAATCTTCATCGGTTAATCACCTTTGAAAAACACCTTAACACCTCTAAGAAGGATGGTCATTCTAAACATTGGCCTCAAGAATGTGAGGAGGGATTCTAGTACATTTTTGGGGTAGAGTATTTCTAAAAACAATTCTTGATGTGTGATTATTAAAGAAAAGTAGGTAACTATTATAGGATAGGGGATGTGAACCCTAGGAAACCATTAATGTTTTAAATTAATATAATTTTTTTTTAATAAAAATGACTCAAACATTATATATTTCAATGATAATATTAGTATAGTTAAAAATAATCTAATTAAATAATTTTTAGATGTTTATTGATTTTATTTTAAACATATCTTTTTGTATTTCCCTTAATTTGTCAATTTATATTTTAATTAGGGTTACTATATTTTAAATATTAAGAAGCCATTCATTTTACTTATATGGGGTAAATTTCTCCAAATCAGAATCATAATTATCTATTAGGAATTATCATATGATCTTTATAATTTTAAAATATTATTAGTATTTTTACGTATCTTAAATAATTATTATTTATATAAAATATTAATTATCTAAAATTTTATTCTCTTTTATATATTGAATTTAAATAAAATCCATAAATAGATATAAGTTATAAGAAAAATTAATAGAATTATTTAATGTAGTAGTATATTTAAAAATTAAATTATGTAATTAATTATGTCAAATAATATTTATTTCAATATTTATAACATCAATTATTTGATTTTTAATTAATAAATCTATTATAGCATCATCATTACGCTAAAATTAAATTTTATTATTTATTTCCTAAACATTGTAAATAAATTACCATGATGTTGGTAATCTTTTTATCTTTCTAAGTAGAATTTATAGTCAAATATATCACTTATATAATTCCATATTAAAATTGTTTTTGTAATAGGAGACATGTTTATGAAATTTTTATTTTTACATAAAATAAATTGTTATTAATGTCTTCATCACGCCCAATTGGATTCCAACACCCAACATTTTGGCCCATGTATTTTCTGGGATGGACATAACTCATCAATAAGATTAAGAACATTTTTACGGTAGTTTTATATTATTATAATATTATTTTTACCATTATTTAACTTATTTACCCTTTAACTATGGTAAATAAAAAATTATGTAACTATTCACACAAAATTATTTTCATCATATTAGACCAAATTATTCATATATATTATGAACATGTATGTCCATTTTTGGAAATTAAATCTAAAAAAGTAATAAAAATTAATTTAATGACAATCCCGTTGATAGATAGGGGAAACATGTTTTTGAAAAGTAAAACCCAAATAATGAAAAAAATGTTTTTATATCAAATTTAAATGTTAAATTACATATAATTTCCATCATTGAATTAACAAATATAAAAAAATCTCTTAATAATACCTTAAAACCATGTAAAATGATAATAAAACAATTTAATTAAATTATATTAAATGTTGGGTTTCAATTAAAATGTAGTATTTTTCAACAATTAAATAAAAATTATTTTTACCAGAAAAATACTAAAAATTCAAGAAATTAGATTTTTTATTTTCCAATTATAAAAATATTATTTTTTCAATTATATCATATAAATGTGACAATAAATGGATTTAAAATGCATTCTAAAACAAAAGGTGGTAAAAATGAATTTGTTGGAAAACATGAATTTTATCTATAAAATTGTATTTGTTATTATATAACTTTAAAAAAAAATTAGATTAATTATAAACATAATTTTTATTTTTTATTTCATTAATATAATTAAAAAATTTGAATTTATAATTTTATTAATAACTTTATTCTCCATTAAATTGTGTTTTATAAAAACACACCCTTTATATTCAATTGGTTTTTAAATTAGAACATGAGAATAATTATATAAATATGTTTAAAAAAATTTCATTATTTATTTAACATTTTCATTCCTTACACTCTAATTTCTATTCAATAACTACAAATAAAAATAATATTTTTATTTTTATTTAACTTTTTTTATAATCATATTCTTGTGTGATGTATGATTTGAGAGAAACCCATTTTTGCGTGTCTGGTATGCTATCAAAAATAGCATCCCGTTAAAATTAAATTACAATCAAATTCAAAAATATTTTTAAATATGAAAAAATATTATTCTTTAATTATTTGGTATGTTACAAAATCATTATTTCCAGATTTTATGTTATCTAAATAATTCATTTTTTCATGGAAATTACATACTTTTTGTTCTTTATTTCCAAAACAAAATCATCTTCTATTTCCTTTAAGACATTTCCCCTAGTGATTTATCCCACATTCTCTATATGTTGGTTTCCAAATCCATTATCCAGCATTGTCTTCATGAAAATTCATTTTTCACCTTTTTAGTTCATTAACATCTTTAAATATGTTTAGGATGATATTGATACAATAAGATAGCTAGTTGTGTAAAACAATAAGATTTCATATTCCCTCTCCCTTCAAATTTAGATTCTCATGGGAAATATAATTGAATATTTCATCAAACTCAATAATAATATCTCTCTTCCTTGTACATTCTATTAACATAAATAATTTTTGTTTGAGAAATATTAATGATTAATCATCTCATAATAAAAAATTATTCAAAAAATAAATAAACAAAGAAATGATAATTTCATCCAATGACACCGTAGGGTTACCATAGGACCTCCATGGATATTATATAATGAAATATATCATTAACGTGTATAAAGAAAATTTTATATAATATAATAATATTCGCCATGATTGTTAAAATAGTTGTGGATTATGGTCCCATTAACTATGCGCTAGAATAATGTCTGAGTTATATTTAACCAACACGTTTTAGTTTTATTACCCCTATAAGAATCTATTTTTAAATCACTTCCACAATTATTATCAAACAATGGATAAATTTATAGTAAAACCAAAAACCTTTAATTTTGATATCATAATATTTTCAAATTAATCTGGTATTATAATAAGGGTTCTCACTAATGTTTTCACTTCTTAATTCTAAAATTTATAAAAACTTTCTTTGGTAATACATATCGATTCCCCAAACATTTCATACATAAATGAAACATCTTATTAGATGAAAACTCATTACATATTTTTATTATCCATTTTATAAATTATTTTTTTTATTTTATTTGAAAACATTGATACATAAAAAACTGGTCAATGAAATATCTAAATAATTACCCATTTATTTATTCATAACTATCACCCTTTTGATACATATCATACATAAAACATTCTTCAAAACCTGAGTAAGGGAAAAAATATAAATGGTGAGGTGATATGGTTAGTAATGTTATACAAAATAAATAACAATCAATAATCATAATATAATCCTACAGGTTTTAAAACATGAGAATATAAATAAAAAATCATACCCATCAAATCATATATTCTAATTAGGATACATGATTGAATTTTTTATTATTAAAATTGAATAATACAAAAGGGGTGGAAAAATCCTTAAACAATCATGAATTTTAAGATCAAATACATAAAATATTGAATATGCTTTTCGCTTTCACTTAAGTATTGAAAATTATTTCATATGTCATTGATCATTAGTAAGACTATCATAACAATTTTTTTTCACTCCCAATTTAATAACTTCCATTTCCAATGTTCAATCCCAATACTATCTTATTGGAAAAAATACCTTAATGATATTGGATCACTACCTTTGTTATCCACATTATCTCATAACATATCAAGTATTTCCTAATTAAATTTAGGTATATATAATTATGAACCTACCCATCACATAATGAAAACACATGTGTTCATGAAGATCATTAAAAATTCATAATAAAATTAAATAATTACATTTGGAAAGGATACTTCAAGAAAATCCAATGCATTATAAAAAACCATCAAGAAATTATTATTTTTTGTACCATTGGATAATATCCATAGTAAATCATTGTAAACATAAAAATATGTTTTTATAGATTAAAATGTATTTGAAAAATCACTAATATATTATTTGATGAAAATAACATTTATATATTCTAGTAAATAATTTATATATAAAAATTATAATTTATTATGGAATAAATTTTATTATAAAATTTAAAATGGGGATTCAAAGAAAATTGTCTTTACAAATTTATGGAA
This sequence comes from Viscum album, assembly GCA_963277665.1. Taxonomy (NCBI): domain Eukaryota; kingdom Viridiplantae; phylum Streptophyta; class Magnoliopsida; order Santalales; family Viscaceae; genus Viscum; species Viscum album. Next base: position 1,022,773,638 of record OY728147.1, on the reverse strand, counting down.
TGTTGTTAATTTTTCGTGTTAAAATTTGTTATTAATATTTTTATTAAATAGTATGACATGCATTGTTCTGAAAATGATAGAATGATTTCATTAAATCATTTTAATAAAATTAATAACATGGGTAAAATTTAATTTAATAAATATATTATAATATTGAAAATAATAATTAAAATATTTTAAAGAAAATAAGTATATAATTTAATATAATCCCATATGAATATAAAAATATGGTTGGTTTCCCTTAAAACGTTCATTTGTTCGCATGGAATCATAAAGAGAGAAAAATGAACAAAAAATGGAATTCTAAATAAAATTACGTAGATGGAGTGATATAATATTTTGGAGATACATGTAATTTAATTTTATCATCCTTAATTTAATCATAAATAGTCCAATTGTAATATGATATAATAACATTAAAAAATTATTGTTTTGGTAACATTTTAATCATGAACATGATGAATGAAATAAAATCAACTGAATAACTATTTATACTGAAAATAAATACACAACAGCTAAATAATATCAAATGGGCTGTATATACACCTCCAAAATTTTGATTTATTTGTAACATTACATATTCTATATAGATGAAAAATTGATATAGATGTTGGATATACTAGGATACCTTTAAATATTTAGAAGGGCTACATTAGGCTATGATAAATTGAAATCCTACCATGTTTTTATCATTTTTTTCATCAAATATACATTTGTTCCCTCACCTTATCATAGAAATGTATGAATATACATATATATATATATATATATGAAAATATGAATGAGACACAACAAATTTACTAGTTTCACCAGCACTAGACTATGTCCAAGGATCATACAAAGGAAATTTTAATTTTTATCAATTACAAGAAATCTCAAATCTATTACAATGCTTGGGGCTAATACACTTTATTTTTCGTGTTCACTAAAAATGAAAATTTGAATTCTCCCAACTCTCATAAATAATTTGTATGAACTAGTCCTTCATAATAATATTATTCTAATCACTTGAATCATTATTATTTAAACATTAATTGGTATATCATAATGTTTAAATTTTATATACTATATGAATTCACATTATATTATAATTTTATTTGGAAATTCAATTAATTTCATGAAATGTTCACATTCGCACAAAATTTTCAATACTTTCAAAAAAAATAAAAAACAATTCCAATACATTTAGGTTATTTTATGGAACATATTATTTGGTGAAAATATTGTGTTTGTAGAGGAAAATTAATTTTCAAATATATTTTAAATTTATCATGGAACTCCCTTGGTCATGCAGAAATAATAACCTTTCTGTGTGAAATAAACTTATGAGTTTCTACTTCAGGTAAGAATTAGTTTCATGAAACTATTAGGAGAATCAGACCCCTAAAATTCTATAATGGTTGGGCTACTAAAATTAAGGGGAGTTGGGTAGTGGGCTATTTATTGATTTGTTCGATCACTCCTAAAACTGCTTTCTGCACAACGACATGATTTACAACATTCCATGATGGATTAACACCAACTATTTGTTGTCTCCATTATCATAAAACTTTGTCTGGTCCTAGAAATCTACATATATTTCATAGATTTAAACTAATATTTCAATTTCAGGGAATAATGACTTTTTAAAACATAAAATAATTCCTGAAAAAAATTCCTTACACATATTTGATGAGGTGGTCTCAAATCATCCCTAGTGCATAACTTCACATAACTCATTCACCCTTTCATGAAACATTTTTTATTTTTGTGAAAAATTTTGATGTCACATCCATAGAATCCATACAAAATTCATGGAGAATTGTCAATATACAATGTCAAAAATAAGGATAGAACTTCATAAATGACAATGTCAATATTCTTTTTCAGACAACACAGACCACCCGAAAATACATAGTTGTCACTTGACGGTATTTTTTCAAAATATTCTACTCCTTTGGGATTGTTGATAACTATTCATCCTTTTAAACCAAAATATAAATTCTATTTATATCTAGGTAGAAAAACGTTCTACTCCATTTTAACCATTAATTGTATCTTTTCCCCCTTGATTATGAACATAAATTTTCTCAAAATATACTCTAAGCCCGTATGAGTAATGATCTCAAAGAAAAAAAGTTTATTAAGAAAAGTTAACAAATTAATCACTTCATTCAGAATAAAACTACATATAATTATACATTATCCTAATAAAACATTTATTATTTATTTGTAAAACATATGGAAAATGATAAGACCATTCTCTAATAAGTATTTAGTAACTATCATCACCATTAATCATTCATATGATATATCTGCATTGAATAATATTCTTATTCATCATAATACTTATAAACCTACCCATATTTATTTCCCCCCACAATCAGATTTTCTAAGCATAATCAATCTACCAAAGGATCACTCCTTTTCAGTGGATGAAAAGGTAAAATAACACATATCATCTCATTTTTAAAAATATCATACCTTAGGGGGAGGGGTTTCCACAACCACAATTTTCATTTGTGTATAGTTCACTGAACTCCAAGAGATAGTTTATTACATTGAAATTATTATTTATGTTAGGGTTTAATTTTAATATCTCCATCATGTAGTTCTCAATTAACATAATCTTACTTCACCAAAACATGATACACATTCTCTATGATAAAATGAAATTTTATTTAAATTTACATAATTTATGAGAAATGGAATGGAATTTTTCTATGATTTATAAAACATTAATTATCATAGTGGATTCTGATTTGAGACCACACTTCAACTCCCATATCGTTAAAATACCCCTTCATCCGCAACACCTGAGTCCATTCTTGAGTATCCATAATATATTAATCTCCACTAGTCCTAAAATAAATACAATCTTATTTATTAACTAGACAAGGTATAAAAAATAATCTATGACATAATCAGGAACCTAACACATATTTTACATCATCTACTAAATTTAACCAATATGAATCTGTATAACCCAATAACTCATACTGGGATTTCATTACTATACATAAAACTGAAATCTAATATTCCCTATATATATATATTTACATTGTTGATATTATGTAAGTGATTTACATTTGATTTCTTGGATTCTGTGCCATATGGATTGTGTCAAAAAATATCACATAATGTAATTATCATGTTCAATAGGCTGCTAATAATCTACCTATATTTTGTTATAATCTTCTCAATTCATTCATCATCTCATGAAATTTCTATCAATGTTTTAGTCAGATTTGTTAAGTATTTTTAATTGTCTATTATATATATTTATAAATCATTCCATGGAATGGGTGTATTGATAGATAAATGTGACATGCCTTCCATATTAATATTTTATGACATGAAAAACCGTCATCTCCCTAATTATAGATATTTCATAAAATTTTTCATCATTTATGTAAACTATATTCAATGTACTATATTCTATCCAAAAAAACTTATGTCAAGACCATACACTAGAACCATTATTATTTGATTACACACATCATTTACATAGATATTGTTACAAACATCACAACACTAGAAACATAACATCTTCAAATAGTAATCTAGATATCAATGCCAAGTTACTATTTTTACATTAATGTTTATAATTACTTTTCCATCTATAACAATTTTTCTCATATTCATAAATGATATAACAATCTATCTACTTGATATATAATTATTCTTCCTAGACCCCATTACTAAATTCTTACATGACGTCTATAACTCACCAATGTTTAATCAATGTAATTCATTTATTATAATCATTACTTATAATGTAATCACATTAGGAATCACATTGACATATAATTATTCTAAATACTATGTGATCATTAAAAATAATATTTTCCATATCCATGTTTTGAATTTTGAAAAGCGTTCATCTACACTTGTGTTGGGTATGTTATTCGATGTCTGATGAGACCAATATGTTTTTGGTGAATAATAACATACCCATATAAATATTAATCTGAATAGTAATATGACCCTAATTAGTACTAAATTTTATTAATAATTTAGTTTCTTAAGGCTTTATGATAATAAAATCTTGATTAATTATTCAATGTAATATAAATGTAGATTTAGTTTTAAAAGTTTTTATATTTTAGTTATGTATGATTTTATTTAAAAATTAAATTAATCATATTTAGAAATTTATTATTTTTTAAAATGGACTTCATTTTTGGATTCTACATGTATCCAAATTGTTAAGGTGATTTTTTGGTATTTTTCTGAAATACTTGAATTTTGGTGCATAGTAAAATACATTAATTTACTATATAATTACATTGTTATTTAATCCCACTATTCCTAACATCACAAGTTATGTAAGCACAAAAATATCAAACTCACATGACCTATATACTATTCTTGGTCGAGTCATCATATCTATTTCTTGTCATAGGGGAATTTAATAAATTAAGGAATATGATATTAGGAAAACCCCTCTCCCATCCACTATAAATACCACCCTTCACACCATCATTTCCTCTCACCTCTCAAGCATCAATGCATGTCTATTCATGGATGAAGAATCTTACATTGCCTGCCCTATGTCTAAGATATTCTAATCTCATTAAAATAATGAGCCTAGGTCCCTTAAAAGGGATCCCAAGAAGAGGATTCAAATTATATATTATAATTTTATTATATGTATGAGATATTATATCATCCATCCCCATTCTAGTCTTCTTATTAATTTATAAAACAGAACATTCTTCGTGGGGTGTTAATTTATAACATTCAAGAACGACATGCTTTCAATATCTTCAAAAAAATTTAGATATGGACATGAAAACATTTTTATGGTCGATCAAGGTTATATTATATAAATTATATCCTATTTAATGTTCTGTAACTGAGTTATGTACCTATTAATAAATGATTAAATGAAACAAGTTTGTTATGGGCGAAAACCACCCAAAATAAACAAAAGAGACCATCATTAAATTTTATCTATTGATTCATTCTGACGGTATATAAAAAAATTCATTATATAAACATTTATTCCAATTTAATATCATTAATAACTTTTAAAATCTATTCTATATTTTAACCCATGTTTTACAAGGACATCCATTTATGAATTCAAGTGAACCATTCAACAAAACCATTGAAAAAACATTCCCGAACAATGTTTTTAAACATTATAACTCAAAAAAGGATTATAAAATAACTTAATGAAAACATAATGAACCATATTCTTGTAAAAAAGGTTCTGTAATTGTTAATTAATGAATTTAATGTGGTTGTAAATGACAATAAAGTGAATAAAGCGTTCGGATAAAAGGTCAGGGAAATTATCGAACCCAACATTCTTTCATCAGGTTCTCCCTCTTTAATTCCACTTTGGTATGATTACTCCATATAAATAACTTTATCATTATTATCTTACTTATTCTTGGATATACATTTTATCCATCATATTTTATGTCAAATATAATGTTTTCCAAAACAACTCTTCTTTCAAAGACAACCCTTTTAATTCCCACTAAAGGTGGATGGTTCTTGTATCAAGATTGTTATTCCCACTTTCCCTTGGGAACCCAATGTTCATGAATTTGTTCTTATGATATGAAACACAGTCCTTTAAAAGGGTCATTTATGATATATGTTCCATGTGGCATGCATGATAATGAAAATGTTATAATGTGACGGGTGCACCCAGAATTATATAGCACAATATGAATGTTTGAATGTGACAGGTGTGCCCAGAATTATATAGTGCTCTAATGAATGGGGTAAAGTGTTGAATCTAATCATTTTATGTGAAATTATTTCTGAAAAAGTTGCAATATTTGTTCACAAGTATGTGTGGTAGTCATACACTAAGACATGATGTTTCATTTTTTATGAATTTCCACAAATCAAATATTTTATTAATGAATCCTCTAATATTGATAATATTTTGAATATATTATGATTGTGCTCACACCCTGATATATTGTTTCTATCAATCCTCTTACTGGGATTTTATATCACACATTTTTTGTATATCCTCATGTAACTACATGTACTAAGGAGAGGTCATCTGCCAATAAAAATCTAGAGAAGAAGGAATTAAATAAATATTTATACTTGATTTTGTAATAGTTTCATGGTCCTAGTTTTCCCATGATAGTAAACCTTTGGATCCTATATGTGTAATATTATAATGATTTTTTATATTTATAATTATTTAATATTAATGTATGAAAAGGCAGGGTCGCTATTGTTGGTATTAGAGGCAAGGTTTGGTTAATTTGGGAATTATGATTAATGAACCCAAGAGAAAACATCATGTATGAAACTAAGTAAATACATGCACACAGTTAGATTTACATATGGATCTCAAATGGGTGATTCAAAGGAAAGTTCCATCCATGCAAACATTTCCCTCGTGATGGAATACAGTGATGTATTTCCAGAAGAGTTACCCGGACTTCCCCCAGATCGTGAGGTAGAGTTCTCAGTAGAACTCATACCAGGAGCTACTCCTATCTCAAAGTGTCCTTATTGTATGGCTCCTATTGAATATGAGGATTTAATGAAGCATCTGAAAAACCATCTAGGAAAAGATTTCATACGCCCTAATGCATTATCTCAGTGTGTTCCAGTGCTCTTTTTGAAGAAGAATGATAGAACAATGTGATTGTGTATTGATTATCAGGAACACGAAAAGATCACCATAAAGAACAAGTATCCTCTTCCAAGGGCTGATGATTTTTTTGATTTGTTTGATCAGTTATGTGGTCCTCAATACTTATCAAAGGTGGATATTTTTTCTGGATAACATCGGTTAAAGATGAAAAAAGAAGATATTCAGAAAACTGCCATCAATACAAGGTATGGGCGTTATGATTATTTGGTAATTCCCTTGAAACATAAAAATTATCCTAAAATATTCATGTATTTCTTTAATAGATTCAATATACACTGTCTTAGAAAATTTCTAGTAGTGTTTATTGATGATATTCTCATATACTCCAAGAGAATGTTGAAACATGAAGAACATATAAGACATGTGTTGGTGACATGGAGAAATGAGAAGATGTACGCCATGTTCCGCAACTATGACTTTTGGAGGATGCATGTCACATACTTTGGACATGTGATTACAAGTGAGGGAATTTATGTAGACCCTTAAAAACAATGTCGCTTGAGGAATGGCCCAAGACCACTATTGTTACAGAAATTCATTTTTTTTTGGATTAACTGAGTACTACCGACGTTTTTTGAGAAATAGGTCATGATTTTCAAGACCAATAACTAAGTTAAAAATGAAAGTGGAAAATTATGTCTAGAGATAAGAATGTGAGGGAAGATTCAAAGAGCTATAAATGATACTGATCACTGTACTTGTACCTACATTACCGAATAGTGGTGAATGTTTTGTGATATATAGTGATGCTTCAATGAAAAAGAATTGATTGTGTACTCATGAAAAATTATAACGTGATAGCGTACGCCTCAAGTCAGTTAATGATCCATGAGAATAACTACCCGACACATGATCTATAGTTGGCAGTTCAGATTTTTTACATGAAAATCTTGTGGAACTACCTTTATGGTGAGAAGTGTGACATATACACCCACCATAAGAGATGAAATTATATCTTCACACAAAAGGAGCTCAACATGCATCAAAGGAGATGGTTATTGAAAATCAAGTACTATGATTTCTCGATTAACTATTATCTTATAAAGGAAAACATTGTAGCTAATACTCTATGAAAAAAATCACCTACTGCTCTATCCATGTTACTAATTGAGAAAGACCCTATCTTCTTGGATTTCAAATGGAAGGATTTTAAAATCATAAGCGCAGAGGATACATCCCACTTTGTCCAAATGATTATGTAACCATCCATATAATAGAAGATTAAGGAAGAACAAAGGGATGATGTGGATCAAAAGAGGGTGATTTTGGTAAAGGAAGGGAATCTTTAAGACATCCATAATGACAATGAAGGTGTGATTCATTTTGGAATGCATCTTTGTGTTCCTTCCTCACCCATGATAAAGAAGGATATATAGAAAAATTCACATATCTCAACATTCTTTATCCATCCTGGGAGTACCAAGATGTATCGTGTTCTCTAAGAACACTTCTCATTGAATAACAAGAAGAAAAATATTGAAGAACATATATATTTGTGCCTAGTATCTCAGAAAGTTAAAGCAGAGCAAGAAAATTCCAAATGGATGATGAATAAATTTCCAATAACCATGATTAAAAGGGAGAATGTCACTATAGAATTTGTCATGTGTCTCCCAAAGATGTCAAGGAGAACTAATGCGATATGGGTTCTGGTTGACTCACTCACCAAGAAAAATCATTTTATTACTATTCGTGAAGACCTCTTTCTTGAACAACATGCAAAGATATAGGTGAAGAAATTGGTGAGATTGCATGGAGTTATATTATCGATGGTCTCCAATAATGATCCAAGGATCACATATATATTCTAGAAGAGTCTTTAACTAGATTTCAGTACTGAATTAAATTTTAGCATGGCCTATCACCTCCAAACCGATGGCCAATTTGAAAAGACTATTCAGACGCTTGAAGATATGTAATGTTCTTGCTCCAGAATTCAAAGGTGGATGTTATTAGAATCTCCCATTAGTTTATTTCTCATACAACAATAGATTCCAATCAAGTATTCAGATGGATCCATATGAATCTATTTTTGGAAACTGATGTATAACTCTATCCTATTGGGATGAAGTTGGAAGAAAACTACTTTGAATTGATCTTGTACAAGTGATGATAGAGAAAGATCTAGTCATCTAAAAACCCATCAAAGTTGTTCAGAGTTGGAAAAAGAGCTATTCTAACAACCGTTGAAGAGACTTGTAGTTTGACATTGGAGAAAAATTCTTCCTTTTAATATCACTATGGAAGTGAGTCATGCGGTTTTTAATGAAAGGGAAGTGATTCCCATGGAACATTGGCCCCTTTGACATCCTTGGCCGCATAAGAGTCATCTCCATTCAACATACACTTCCACTGAATATGGATCATGTTCAAGATTTTTTTCACATATCACTCTTGAGTAAGTACATAACTGATCCCTCACATGTACGGAACATAGAGGTTGTGGAGTTGGAAGATGATTTCTCCTATGAAGAGAATCTAGTAGAGATTTTGGACCAGAAGGATAAGGTTTTACACAACCAGACAACGCACCTTGTCAAAGTATTGTGGAGGAAATATAAGTTTTAAAAAGCTACTTGGGGACCCGAGGAGGTGATGAAGGAGAAATACCATCACCTGTTTGGTTAAAACAAAATTTCGAGGGAAAAATCTCATAAGGGGGGAATAATGTAACGACCAAATGATTTATCAATTAAATGCCCTTCTTATAATTATTCCATATAATATAATTAAATTAGGAATCAAAATTACATATAATTATACTAAATACTATGTGGTCATTAAACGTAAATATATCCACTTCTATGTTTTGAATTTCAAAAACCTATATTCTACACTTGTGTTGAGTTAGTTATTTGGAGTCTGATAAACCAACATGATTTTATAGTGAATAGTAACATACCTATATGAATAGAAATATGAAAATAATGAATAGTAATATGAAAATAATGAATAGTAAATTTTATTATTATTTTATTTTCTTAAGGATTTATGATTATGAAATCATGATTTATTTTTTAATGTAAAATAAAAGAAGTTCAAGTTTTAAAATTATTAATTTTTTAATTAAGTATGATTATATTTAAAAAATTAATTAATCATATATACAAAATTATTTTTTAAATAATTGACCTCATTATTAGATATTCACATCAATAAATGGTTAGGGTGAATTTTTGGGATTTTTCTGAAATACATAAATTTGTGATGAATAGTAAAATTCATTAATTTACCTTATAAATACATTATAATTTAAACCCACTATTCATGACATCAAAAGTGATGTAAGAAACAAAATCTCGAACATACATGCACTATTTACTATTATTGTTCTTTGAATCATCACTATTTCTTGTCTTAGGTGAAATTAATAAATTAATGAATATTATATTATGAAAACCCCTCTCCACTTAACTATAAATACCACCCTTTACACCAACATTTCCTCACACATCTCAAAGTTCAACCGTTATCTATAATCTACACAAGAATCTCCCTAACCCCTTCCCCACATCAAACATCTTCTGATATCATCAAAATACATAGCCTGTGACTCTTAAGGAGTATCTCAATAGGAGGATTCAAGAGGTAATTCATCTCTCTCCCTCCCTCTTTTTCCCATTAAATTCATTACAATTTCAAGAAAATTTTATAATATCATCACAAATATTTTAATCCATATGGTGTGGTAACTCCATTTTTATACATATAGTATAATTTTATGATACTAATGAAATATAATATCATCTGTGTCCCTTCTCCTCTTCTTTTTATTTTATAAAACAAAAAGTTGTTCGTGCGGTGTTAATTTATCACGTTCAAGAAAGACATGTTTTCAATTTCTATTACAACATCAAGATATAGCCATGAGACCTTTTTTATGGTTGAAATAGATTATATTATATTTATCATATCTTTTTTAATGATATGTAACTAAATGATGTACATATTACTAATTTATTATAATAAACAATTTCTCTGTGGACGAAAAACCACCGCAAATATCCAAAAGTGATCATCATTAAATTTTATCTAATCATTCATCCTCATGATACATATCCAAATTCATTATAAGATCATTTAACCTCCAGTAATATCATTAATAACATGTAATATAAGTTTTTGATGTCTACTCATGTTCTACGTGAATTTCTATTTATGAATATAAGGGAACCATTCAAGAAAACCATGAAAATAATCATTCCTAAACAATCTTTTTAAACTCCGCAACTCATAAAAAGGCCTATAAAATACCTTCATGACACCATAATAAACCTTATTTATGTAAATAAGGTTATTTAATTGTTAATTAATGAACTTAATATGGTTATACATGAAATTAATTCAAAGAAAGCATCCGGATACAGTGTAAGGGGAAATTCTTCAACCCAACATTCTTTCTTTGGGTTCTCCCTCTTTCACTCCATTTTTGGTATGATTACTCCAAGAAAATATTTTTTTAATAATTATATTACCAATATTGGGATATAAATGTTCCCCACTGAATTTCATGTTACATAAAATGTCTTCCCATAAAACTCTTCTTTCAAAAAGACACCCTTTACTTCTCAGTAAAGGTGGATGGTTCTTGTATCCAATATGTTATTCCCACAGTTATTTGGGAACCCAAAGTTCATGAATGTGTTCATAAGCGACTAAACCCATTATATTAAATGGATTTTTATGATATATGTTCTATGTTTCATTCATGTTAATGCCAATGTTATGGTGTGACAGGTATGCTTTGAATTATATAGCGCAATATGAATGTTTTAATGTGATGGGAGCGCCGAAAATTATACAACACTCTAATGCATTGGGAAAAGTGATCAAAATCATGAGAGTAAGTGAGATGATATGTGAACAATTTTATATCTTTTTTCACATGTATTTTTGGCACTCAACCACTATTTAATGATGTTTCATTTTTTATACATTTCCACATTTCAAGTCTTTTATTATTGATTCCTATCATATTCATAACCTTCATCCTATCTTAAGATTCTGCTCACCCCATGCTATATTATTCATGAATATCCTCTTACTAGTATATTTTGTCACCAATTTTTATTATATCTTTATGGTTCTACATGTACTAAGGAGAGGTCAAGTGCTATTAAGAATCTAGAGGAGAAGGAATTAAATAAATGTTATGCTTGATTTTGTAATGTTGTATGGTTCCGGTATTACCAATATAATAAAACATTGTTTCCCATATGTGTTATATTATTATGTTTTTTATCATTATAATGATGTAATAGTAATGAAATAAAAGGCTGGGTCTCTAAAACATCTATCTTGAAAAAATTTAACAATTTTTTATTTCTTTGACAAAGAATTAGTGAGTAGTCTTGATACATGCTATAGGTGAATAGGTATCATCAACATAAATTAAATAAATTAGTGTGTGTCATTTTTTCACATCCCATTATTTAATAATAATTACAACACTTTATTAATTTATTTTTTGAAGACACATTTTTAATAATGACATTCTTATCTCCCAATATCAAGAAAATCTCCAACGTTTTGTTTTTTCAATTATATAAACATATTAATTAATGTAACTATCCAACATTTAATCCCTATTTCTAAAATTATTTTTACTCTACTAGAGATAATATGTTTTAATGTTATTGTGAAATCATTTCCCATTATTTAATGGGTGTTTTCTAACCACCCATGATGTATTATCTATCATTTTTTAACTGTACTATTTTAATTTTATGAAAATACTGGTCTAACATCATCCTTCCTATCATTAGGGACTTATTTGGCTTCCGATATTTCCACTTCCACCATCCATAAATAAATTACCTCTTATCATTATCATCAAATAAATTTTTACTATGTTACTAAGGATTCTAATCATTTTCAATTATTGTGACATCATTTCATTTAATTACATTTCCTAGCCTCTTATAAAAGGATTTATAGGATATGAATTTTCTTGAGTATCCATGGAAGAACCATATATACCAATGAGATACAAAATATTATTATGTTTTTTATAGAGAATAAATCCCTTAAATTCAATGATTCAAAAAGTATTTTACTTATAGTTTTATTCTCTATCGTATATCATATAAATTATTTTCATAATTCAATGGCCACATGAATCTATTAGAAATGTAGTCATTTGTAAATATTTCTTCCTTCTTAAATTTATTGAGATGGTCCTTTTCAATTAAAATTAATTCTATCCATGTTTTATATATTTTTAATTCTCCTATCAAAATCACCATTTTTTCTTGGAGTTATTACTACTAAAACAAGGTTCTTTATCATTTATTTCTTCCGATAAATCTCCAATTGGATTTTGGTGATTTCACTTCCATTCTATTTTTAGAACATCATAATCATAAATCCAATAATCTTTTAATCTTTCATATGATATTGTTTTATAAAATTAAATAATTTTAATATTAAAGGAATGATAATACTCTTATCAATATATTGGAATAGTAAACAAAATGAACAGAATAAAACTTCATATCAATTTATCTTTATGAGATAAGTCCAGGAAAAAATTAATGCACTTGTTCAATAACACTTTTGATATTATATTCTTTCTCCAGTCATGTGTTTCATGTGATCAACCCTTATTTACAAGAATCTCATGTTTGAGTGTGATCATATTATATCCAAAGTAGATCACAAGCTATAAAAAATTTCATCAGATATTCTGTGCGTTGTTGGAATTAATGGCCATGAAATTTATTCCACAAATTATTTTCATCATCTATTGATATAATGTCAATATTTTATTCTCCACATAGAAGGTAGATATTACCATTATTTATCATTACCTAAATTACAATTGCATAATTTTTTTACATTATGATACACTACTACATTGTAAATAATATATCATTCCCCAAGTCACTTAGATGAATGAATAATTTTCATGTTGAGAAAGCAACCATCAATAAACAAGAAATATACCTGTGTAATTTATTTTCCTTCAAACATGGACTTAGATGAGCCAATAATATTTAAGACATCATCGTTTACAAATCTAACGTTTCTTTCCATGGAATTCCTAATATGTTTCACCAAACCGTTATTTTATATCATTTGGGAGGGTTTTCCACTATAAATTATCCAAATTCAAGTAAGGGTTTATGCTTTGAAATTAATAATGATAACCACTTCTTACTCAAATATTTTTTTTCTATATGTCTTTTAATTTATTAGTAGTTTGGAATGGTATTATTCGTCTTCTAAATAGTATGATGGACCAAATTCATCTCCTAAATAATAAAATTGGTTTTTTAATTTCTATATAATATGAGAATTCATTGAAACTATTCTTACAGCCACAGTAGTTTTACATTGACACATTCCGCTACATTGTTGAAGTTAAAAATATAGTAATATTTTTTAATCCCCCACAAAAGAAACAATCACCACTAAAATGTTTCCTAGTATATTGATCTTTTTTTGACCTCCTATATAAATCTTGTTTCCTTTGGTACATTTTTTACATTGGATCATAAAATTTTAGAATCTCACATATTTCCATTGTCACTAAACTAGATAGATTTTTTCCCTAAATTATTGCTGCAAAAGACCAATTGTTATTTGGGTTTTCTGACCCATTTGAATTTGATTTAGACCATAATCAATTATCAACCATGAAGTGTTATATTTTTTTATAAAATATATATTATCAACAATCTATTTATGATCAATCTTAGTATTAGTGTTTCCACTCAGATATTGCAATTACATCAAAATTTTTGGACCTCTATGTGTCACTTTAACTTCTCTTGCCACCAGAGTGATCTATTTTCTTAATTTCATATAGTTAGTCATGATTCTCCAATAATATTCTAATTTCTTTCGCAGACTAAAAAAATATTCATGTTAGTTGATAAATTTTAATTAATCATTATTTTTTAGTCAAACCACTGAAAACACTTCTATGTTATTTAACAATGAGAATGTACATAATTATATTTTTCATTTTTTTTCCATTTATAATTATTCTTTAGAATTTCTACCTCTATTTAAAATTTTTCTTCTTTATACTTCTATATATAGAGTATATAATCAAGAAAAACATTGATAGTTTTATTCATTTTGGATCTCTATACATCTAAATCCTCAATATTATATTCTAGTTTTGTATAGAGATCAAAACAGTATTTAACTCATCAATCACTATCATTATCTTCCCTTGTGTTGTAATTTCCCACATCATCTACCATATAAAATTCCATGAGATATTATCAGTAATCATTTTTTCCCACAATCTCTCTAAAACATTCGGTATCTTACAAGAAATAGTTCTTTTTCTTGAAAAAATATCACTTAACTCTTCTATATAAATTTAATGTTGGTTGGAGATAGATTCAGGGATATTTAATCAGTATCATAATCTTCATATTTATTATTACTATGTTCACCTTGCTAAAATATATCCAACCTTTCTACATTGAAATATTTTGGGTGTATGTTTCATATTAATCTATAACAATCAAGCTCTTTATTTCATATCAATTCATGTTTTATAACATAATATTACAAATAATATAACCTATAAGATCCAGAGGACTTGTTTTTTGGACATTTGGTACATTACATAACAACCTAAAACATGAAAAGGAACATATTTTCAAAAAAATTCCAATATGACCAAAACCATTATTCGTGCATAAAAATTCATGAGATAACATGATGACATCCATAAAAAGGGGTGAGCTATAAATAATAGCTAGGCAATAAACAAGGCATAACATGAAGGAGTCAATACATATTTGAAAATATGAATATCAATATATCAAAATAACATGAATAATAATAAATGATATATCATGATTATCATAACATGGGAAATGTGTATACAACATAAAACATTGCTTCATTAACATAGGAAAATAATAAACCCAACAATACATCATAGAAGAAAAAATACGATAAAATAATCAAGTAAACCCCCTATCCCATTGTTATATATCATGATACTAACCATCACCCAATGCATTGGAGAGAAATCAGGTTCCACTTTTTATAATCATTTCCTTCTCATGCTTAAGCTTGATACATATATCATATGACATGTATTCATCCAATATCACAATTTACTACAAGAAAATTTAATGTGGAATTAATTCATTTATTTCTCCAATAAATTAGTATATTTTCATAAATGTGAATAAAATTTATTGAAAAAAACGGGTATGTTATTCACAACATACTTATTTTGGAATGGAAATTTGCAGTGCAATTTCTGCATCATAACGTCATCATATAGATATTCTTAAAATGGGACGATGAGAGAGAAAGTGGTCTATAATTATTTATACATGAAATTTTTAGTAATAGTTACATGGAAATACATTCCCAAAATCTAGGAATCATAAATACAATTCGTAACATAATAGTGAAACTAGAAGAAAGAGGATAAAGAGGATAACCCTTATGAAATTTGGTATGATAACATGAGTGAATAATGGTTCGTAGGAGGGATAAATTATAGTGATGGGGTTTTTCATCATTTATACATAAAATTTACTATAATAAAGATATGAAATAACATATCACAACATAATAATATTTAAATTAAATGAAATAACATTAAAATGTGTTATTGATAAAAGTTGAAAGTGGGTGATTAGGATCCCATGCTTTTTTGTGTGACACCAAAGGCTTGGGAATGGCTTCATAAATGATTGGAGGCACCTTAGGAGGAATCCAGTGAGTAGAAATAATTGTTTGGTCCTGATCCTATGAGTTTCAATTAATATAAATAGGATCTTTTGTGGTTTTATATTCGAAAAGAGGTGTATTTATTTAATATTTTGGGTTTGGACACTGCACAAAAAATAAATTCATTACCACAAACCATCCCATGGTTTTAAACAAACGTTTCTTCCAAAGAAGATTGGTTTACAATATTTTATACATCCATGGGATGAAAAAATTAAAATAATTCCCTCTCATATATGTAGGTCAGTCAAACACCTAAAGAAAAGATTTCAAATTATTGAAATATATTAAAAAAAATGGAGGATTCATAATAGCATTAAAATTAAAAATAATAAAACTATTTATTTAAAAGGGAAATCATGTATATTTTTGTATAAAAATTTAATTTTATTTATTACATCATTATTAGAAAATTATGATGTCATAAAATAAAATATAAATTTATATGGTATAATTTTTTACGAAAAAAACCTTCTATCATAAAAAATATGAAAAAATAAGCATTTGATTATATAGGCACCTTATTCCAAAAAAATTCATTTTATATAATTAATTGTTTAATTATATATATTTATACTTTTAAAAAAAAAACATACATTTATATAAAATGACATGTTTTTCAAAATAAGAATTTTTTCAACCCTTCTAAATATTAAATTTGAATACATAAAAATTATATGATCATTTATATTTGAAAAATATTATTTACTACCAATAGTCTGTTATAATATTATTTATGAAAAAAAATATTAATTCATATATTCATTAATTGAATTTCAAAAATAATTTAAAATAAAATTTATTCTTTAAAAATCATTTACTATGTAGAAACAATATGATCAAAAATTATTCATTATATTTTAAAAAATAATGATCATATTCCATTTCTGGGTCTTGAATAATATCCCTTTAATATACTAGTATATGCACTATGAACAAGGTGTGTGATGGTTGGAATTTAATTAGGTTATTCGATGAATGTGGTTTGTGTTTTGATCTCAATTATCTTGAGCATCTCCCATAAATGTTTTCACTCATGCTTAAGTTATTGGATATGAGCATGGTCTTGGTCTAGGGAAAATTCATGAAATTATATCTCCCCCAAAAATCTAATAAATGGGATTCATAGTGTAGGATACTACTAGTTCATGAAACAACTTCCTTTTTCTATGCTAAATGGATTCGTTAAAATATTGTATTTATACTAGTTATGCCATCACTATTAAACGACTATGTTATTAATGATACATATACTTAAAGGTTGTTTAATTCCAATTCGATATAATAAAATTAAAGAAGTTCATGAGTTTTTTATAACCATTAGACAATTAATTAAATCAAAAAGGGAAAATTTATTCATAATTGTTCAATTCATACACTCATCCCCCTTTAGAAATGTAACCCTCTAAATTTTATTTTCCCACACTAAAACAGTTGAGGGTAACTCTGTTTCATCATGTCCTCCATTTCCTATGTTAATTCTTCAAACGTTTTTCTACATGACACATTAATGAGGAATATTGTCTTATTTCAAATAACTTTTTCATAATTATTTAAAATCTTCCCAAACTATTCCTCGTATGAAGGGTAATTATCTAATGGTACCATATCTAGATTTACTACATGTGAGGGGTCTCGTATATACATTCACAAGAGGGATACATGAAATAGGTCATTTATTTGAGACAGGAGTGGTGGGAGTGATAGTTTACATGCCGCTACTCTGATATGATCATGGATCTCAAAAGTGACAATGTACTTGGGAGTACGATTTACGATCATCCTAAATCTCAACACTCTATTCCTAAGAGATATATAGAGTAAAAAAATGTCTCCAATATCAAAAACTAGGTCACATCAATAATTTTAAATATAGCTCTCTGGTCAACTACGATCAGCCTTGATGTGCTTCTAAATTTACTGATCCTTCTCCTCTATTTTCAAAACCATTTAAGTTCCCCAAGTTCATCCCAACATGACTATGTTGAACACCACTTCCCATAAAGTGCATCATAGGTAGCCACATTGACTCTAAAATATAAAATTATTTCATAAGAGAACTCTTCCACAAGAAGTTTTTGGTCATGTCCTCCTTTTAAAACTATATAAAATGCTTAAAACATTATTCCAATGCTTGGATAATCTGATCAGATTGGACAACCTTTTGAGGATGATAGGCTATACTAAAATTCAGATTACTGTTTTGCGCATGATGTATAATTTTCTAAATAATAGAGTTGAATATTGGGTCTCAATCATATACAATCTATAGTGGTACTCCATGTAGCCTTAGCAGTTATCTTATTTATATATTTTCATGTTTATCTACGGAGAAATCCTCTCGAATCATAATGATGTTTTGAAGAATTTGTAATATTATCCATAACAACCTAGAAAACATTTTTTCAATTGGATGTCATTGGAATCCCATTGAAAATTTCCATGGTGATATTTTTCTATTTCCATGTTGGTATGGGTAGTGGTTTATTCATCCCCTTAGACTCCATCCTTTCATCGTTCTCTTACTAACATTATAGTAACATTGATTTATATATAATGATGTCCATCATCATGATGTCACAATAATTTTACTGTTGGAGATCTCGATACATCGTTGTGTTTCCTCAGTGAATATTGAATGTTGACCAATGTGCATCATCCAATTAATCCACTTTTAACTCAGTATTTTATAGAACACCAATTATTTTCATAGATCTAAGAATTACTTCATCATTAACACTGATTTATGAATATTTTCTTTTTTCCTATAGTATCCATTTTCATTTGAAATCACACATCATCTTTTTGAGAATCCTTTAACCATTATAAGAGATATGGTTGAGAAATCATTTGTGAATGGATTTATGATGTTCATTTATTTATGAATCACATATCTATCCTCTTTAATTACATAAACTTATATCCTTTTCAATTATCATCAATGAAAGAGTTGTTGTGTCATTTTTACATAGAGCATCTTCCACCTTGTTTTCTTTACCATAACGGTAGTGGACTGAGTAGTCATTAACATTAGAGATCAGTAACTATATTTTCAGGTCCATATTAAGCTCTTTCTGTGTGAATTTATATTTGGGGATCTTGTGATCTGTATATTTCTCACACCCCGCATTACAATTATTTCTTCAGGATTTTCAACTTATAGATCACAAATGGAATTACTGGATCATGCATGTGATAGTTTTTCTCATTAATTTTCATCTCCCATGACTTGTAGTCAATGGATTTTTCATTTTTCGGGAACATGCACCTAAATCTCTTTTTCAAATCATCAATCAAAATTATCAAATCTAACCCACTTGTGAATAATGTGAGTATATGGGAAATTATAATCCACATGTTCAACACTAGGATGATTTCTTCAAATTTATCATTCCATTTAAACATGACTGTTTTTATTGTTAGCTTTGTAAGAGGGTTTGACAGTCATGATAAATTTATCACAAATCGACAATAATATCTACCTAAAAATGAAGCTGTGGATAACTATCATAGATGTTGGCCTTGGTAATCCCTCAATTGATTTTTTTCATTACAGGATCCACATATATCCCATTTGTTATGATGATATTCCCAAAAAATGATACATCCTTCAACCAGAACTCACAATTTCTACACATTTCATTAATATTATCCATTCATAGTGTCATTAACAAGGGTATAGATATTCTTCATTCTACTCCATGGTTTTGGAGTATATTTAAATATCATTTATATAGATTTTAACACATTTGTAGTTGTAATCTCTAAAGACTCTATTCATTATGCCCATGAATATTTATAAATAATTAGTTAGTCTGAATGGACTCACTATGAAATCATAGTGTTTTTACCTTGTATTGGTATATGTCTTGTGGATATCCTCCCTATTCACCCTAACATGGAAATATCCCAACCACATATGAACCTTGTAGAAGTATAATTCTACATGTAGTTGATCGAAAAAGTCATTAATTATGGGAAAAGGATACTTGTTCATTATTGATATGTAATTGAGCTCATTATAATCAATTAAAAGGTGCATCGACACATCCTTCTTCATGAAATAGAATACTAGTGAACCCCATTGTGACATAATTTGATGTATAAAAAATTTATATAGATTCCCCAGTAGTTGTTTTTTTATCACTCAAGTTCCAAAAAAACGATTCTATATGGACTCTTGGATATTGGCAATACACCATGTATAAGATCAATTGAAAATTAAACCTCTCTACTTTGCAGAAGACCATAAAATACTTCAATAAAAACATCATCTAATTGCCACTCAATAGTATTGTCTTCAAACATTATCCATTCCTTACACTAAATCATTTTAGCAAATATGCTTGCTCATTGGGAATTAATATCTCTGATTGGTATGATTGTGCTGATGAAGATTCAACCACCTCATTGAAATTTTTTATAATTAGATGATGATTCTCCATATAGGGTGTTATTTTATTCTTAAGAGTAATTAATTTGGATCTCAATACGGAAATCCAATCCCTTCCCATAATTTCATCAAATTATTCCAAATGAAGTATGACCAGTATTTCTATGAATTTCAGTCAACAAATTTGGAAAGGGGGGTATTTATATACATGGGATGTTATAATTTACCCATTTTCTATTATCACTAACATCTCTACTTACACGATTTTTGGTGGTATTTCAATAGTTCTACTAAACATTTTTCATATGAATGAATGTGTAGAACTAAAATAAAAATGTATGGTCACTATTATAAAATGAATAAATAGAATACATGTCACAACTTTTTTTTGGAATCACCTCATTGGTAGTGATGAAAACATTTCACCATTTTAGCCAAGGAGGTTTTGGTTTCTTCCAAAAATCCATAGCTCAGTGTATGAGTGTAAAAATTTCTAGTGATCCTTGCAGGTTTGGAAATGAAAAAACATTAAGAGTTAACTGGGGAATTATGTTCTTGTACCACATTTGTGAGTTTCTCCAATAGTCAATCATTATCCAGGTTATTTTTTCTTCCACACCTAAATCATTTCCTTATTCCCATTAGAATAATTTTGGGGTGCTTCTTCCCACACATTTGACAAGTGCTCTAAAATAAGGACACACAATAGAAAGGGGTGAGCTATAATGTCTAGTAAGGGAATAAACAAGGAATAAAATGAGGAATGAAATAAATGATAAACAATAGTAATATAAATATATAATAAAAAGGAAATTTATAATAATTCTTGATATAACATGATAATCATAATAAGGGAAATGTGGAAACATCTTAAAATATTGCTTCATAAACACATGTCAAGGATAAAACCTCCAAGATATCATGATGGGAAAAGTCCCAAAATGAAAATAGGTAAACCCCCTATCCCAACATAATGTATCATGAAACAATCCAATATACAGTTAATTGGTGTACTGTCAGGGAAAATACATCATTATAATTTCATTCTCATTATTAAGTGTTCGACATAGATTATAGATCAAAGATTCATTCAAAATAATAATTTATTCAATGAACCTGAAATGTTTAATACATACCCAAATGTATCCAACCCATAATTATATATTCATATGGGTGAATAAACTTCATAGAAAAATTGGTATGGTATTCACTACACAATTAGTTTTCCATGGAAAATCATGGTGATATTTCAGCAACATACCAACCTCAAATATAAATTCATGAAATTGGTTAATGAGGGAGAAATGGGTATATCATCATTGATACATGGAATTTAATGTAATATGGACATTAAAATACATTCCCCAAAATATTTAATTTGAAATAGAATTTGTAACATAAAAAATAATCTTGAAGAAAGAGGATAATGGAAAGAATCATTACAAAATTTATGCATGGTAACAGTTGTCTATAAAGGTTAATAAAAGGATTAAATGATTTAGAAAGGGGATACCATAATATATAAATAAAAGGAATAGTAAGGGGGAATTTAATTAAATATCCTAACATAATAAAAAAATATGAAGACATACATTAAATGGATTTTTTTATATAATATGACAGTGGAGTACGAG
Source organism: Viscum album (assembly GCA_963277665.1). Lineage (NCBI taxonomy): Eukaryota > Viridiplantae > Streptophyta > Magnoliopsida > Santalales > Viscaceae > Viscum > Viscum album. Next base: position 1,022,751,278 of record OY728147.1, on the reverse strand, counting down.
GTTACTTTAACTGAGTGTGAGAATCTAAAGTATTGGGAGGGATTCATGAAATACTAGGGGAACCTTGATTATAAGGCCCTATCATTAATCATTACTTATTCTTGAGTTACTTCAAGAATATACGTTGATGATCTTTTCAGGTTTAGAGTTTTAGAGTATTAGATCATAAAGCATGCATTATATTCATCATTTAAAAAAGTGGTTACATAAAAGATAGTATTCAATTTTCCCATCAATGGAAACATATTTAAAATAAAACATGGATTCCTTCTTGACACTTCCTTGACACTATCATCATATCATGTACCTTTCCCTTGACCTGTGAAAAACATTTCAAAAACTTGGGATAAGCATAAACAACTCTGTAAGGGATATAAAAAAATGGAAATGAAACATGAGTACATATATACATAAGAGTGAAATCATACTTTACCCATAAAACATAATCACTTTAACATACCTCATAAAATCATTAATAATTCATATAAATCATAAGACATAAATATAAACTGAGGCATTCATAACATTCTTACGTAGGGAATAACCCTCTTGGTTACGTTTGGAATACCCATCACACTATATTCCCTAATTCTCTTTGCAGAAACATCAATTTTTAACCCCTTATAATTACTCAATGCATTAGAGACCTATATCGGGCTCACCCACTATTAGTTTATCATGGAACCGCCCGTCTTCGTAATAATGCCCAAGAACCATAAACATAATCATATCACATAAAACATGCATTTAGGAAACATAACATTTCCACTTTTCCATCAAAAGTTATCAATACAACACATTGATATAAAAAAATTATGAAAACCATTTTCAATACAAAAATAAAATAAAAGTAAAACATGGTATTTATTTTTCTTTAAAAAATGGTATGGCTTGTAGAGGAAGCCGAAACCCAAATAATGGTCACATCGGCGGAGAAGTCGTTGTCGCCGCATACGTATGACAAAACATTACCTTTTTTCGTTTAGTAAAATGATTTGTATAAAAATATTCCTTTTGGATAAATGTAAAAGTCAAAAGGTTTTATACACCATATAAAATAATGTTGTGTATAAAACATAATATGCCTCAATGAAAGGAGATTGAGAGGAAGTCCCATACCGCGGGTCCGACATGACTCGATCGTTCTTCAACGTCCTGAATAATAAATGTGAGTTAATTTCTAATTGATTAAGAACCATTTTCATGTTAATTATTTTTTTATATCACTTATTACCATGTCACGAACAATATGTAATTATTTATGTTAATAACTTCCGTTTTGTCGATTTTTGGTACTTGAGTCAAAAGTGAACTTCTTATATATACAAGTTGTTCACGTAGTCAGATATCCATTATCTCAATAATGATATTAATGATTTAGATGTCATATATATCATATATATCCATTATATACCTGCATTTATAATATTACATAATCATTTAGTGGTAAGAAATGAAATGCACCGTCCATGGGGACGGTAAGCCGTACGTACGCATGAACGCTACTTCAATTTCTCTTTCATATTATAGGGAATGTAATCATAATGATATAAAGGTATATTATAATTCCAGTATAATATCATATATAATATCATTAAATACATCATTTATACGTACCACATATGGTATTAATGAATCAAATCAATTTGAGGGGGCGGTAGTCCGCACTTCCTAAAATGAAGATATCGTGTTTACCCATAATGGAAACCATAAAGGTATGACATAAATGATTAATACAGAATCTTAAGTAAAACATAAACATATTATATATCATATATAAATTTAGTGACATATTAATATCCACCTTTTACGGTGTTATATGAGTGTTGAACAATCATCGTTTCATGAGGCATAAATTTTCCATCCACAGAAACAATATGTTCTTTAACCATTAAATGTAGGTGTGTGTAAGTGTAGAAAGAAACCATCTTATAACAAAATCCTAGTATATTGAAGATACTGGTTTTGTTACAAAAGAAATGAACAAAAATATTTTAGAGTTTTGGAGAAGAAAAAGAAAACATTAGTACACAAGAAAAAACACTACCATTAAAACGGGAAACTCTTTTGGATTTGAGCTCAAAGGATTCATTAGGAAGACTTCTCCCCAAATTTAAGATTATAGGAGTAATACAGGGATTTGGAGTGACAAAATGAGTAGGGGTTGGCCGAGAAAAAAGGCTATGGAAGTGTGGGTAAGGTGGTAGAGGTGGGGGCCTTTTATAAGAGGAGAGGAGGGGCACTCTTGGAATGTTAAGAAAAGGTACTTTGTTATAAAATGATTTTCGGATACAAAAGGTCCCACAATTATAAATTTAAAGGTTAAGGAGATAAGGGTTCTAAATCCACCAATCCAATAGGTTTTTGACAAGTTTATGTTATAGTTTTCACATTATATTTTCATTTTATTTAAATCCTTTATTAATGAGGTAATCGCTTCATCCTCATGATGTCATAAATAATTTAATTTATTTAATGTATAAAAATAAAAAAAGTACTACGATGTAGTAAATATTATTATCTTTCTAATGAATACTTATATTCAAATATATTACTTGTATAACCACATTTAAAAATTGCATTAGTAAAACAACTAATGTTTGTGACATTTTTATTTTAACTTTAAATAAAAAGATATTACTGTCATTTTACTACCAAAGTTTCTCCATGGGGTCCCCAAGTTGATCCATGGATTTCCATGGTCGGCCATGACACATCCAATAAGGGTAGGACATGTTTCAAGGTAATTCCATATTATTAAAAAAGTATTTTCACCTTAAACTACACTAATTAAATCTAATCGCGATTAAAAACGTAAAAGTTACTATTCACCAAAAAAATTTAATCCCATTGAACCAAATTTTACTAATTAATGAAAACCATGTATGTATGATTTTTGAAATTCAAAACACAGAGGTGGTAAAATTTCATTTAAACAAAAAATCAATTTTTATAAGTACCACTTAGTGGTTTCACTATTAATCAAAAATTGACGTTTTCCATAAAATTACCAAAAAATAATCCTAATATATATTAGATATTTAGAATTCCAAAATGATGTCTATTTTATAAAATTCAAAACATCTGAGTTACATTAATTAATTTAATAATTAATTCCCGCTATCAGAGCAAATAGCGTGTTTTTATGAAACAATAAGTATCAAAATATTTACACTAGTTTAAGTCGAATTTCAAGGTGAAATTAATACCAATGACCACCATTGGATTACATGGTAAAATTATATTCTATTTATACATTAAATCCAATTAAAAATATAATCTATCCATATAATTAAATTAGATGAAAAAGCAGTTTTGATGTAAAATGCAGTGTTTTTCACTATTCATTAAAAGTTTAACATTGTCAGAAAAATACAAAAAAATTATCCAATGTAAGTTTAAATGTCCTAATAATAAATAATAAGTTTATCTTAAAAAACAAGCCTTATAAAATTGTCAAAAGTTTGATTTAAAATGGGTTTCCATCAAAAGGCAGTAAAACAATCTTTTAAGAATATTAGTGTATTACATGGTTAAGATTTGATTTATTCTCATTTTAAGCCTCTAAAACAATATCTAATTCATAAATAAAAATTGATAAGAATATGTATTATTCATTATTTACTTGGGGTGTTACATTGGTAAGACTATGGATAGTTTTTGGAAGATTTTATTCAAGATACAAATAATTTTAGTGATGAAAAATGGAATCATTTGTGGGTTTATGTATTTAAATAGAGGGGTTTCATTAATATATTGGTTTTGGGAACTATATAAAAAATATAAAAAAACAAAGAACACCCCATGGGTTTCTCATGTTTTTGCCTGAAGGGGATTTGTTTACATTATTTTATAATTCCAATGGACGATCATATTAAAATAATTTCCTTTATTATGTGGAGATGAGTCACACTCGTAGAAAACTTATTTTAAAATCTTTAAATATATCATATTTCTAGGATGATTCATAATGATTTTAAAAAATAATTCAAAGAGTCATAAAATTGAAATATTTAAAATATAAAACAAGTATCTGTACGAAGATTCATTTTATTGTATATTTATATCACTATGGGGCCATTAGGTGATCATAAAACACACCATATATTTATATGGTGTTTATTGTATACCCAAAAAATTGCTCTTTTAAAAAAATTAGAAAAAATTAACTATCATATAATTTAGATGACTTGATTTGAAAAATAAAATTCATTATATCAAAATAATTTTATAAATATTGGAATTTTAAAATTTAAAATAAAAACTAATATTTATTGAAAATGGTGGCTTTTAAAATTATAATTTTTCTATAAACCATATAAAAATTACATTTTACTAGAAAAAAAATTTATGATAATTTATTATCAGTACCTCTTATTTAAAAATAATATTTCAGTAAAAAAATTATTACAAAAATATATTAATTCTTAAATTCATTAATTGAATTTAAATATTTATAAAATATAAAATATGTGCATCAAAAATAATTTAAAAAATAAAAATAATCGGATCAAAATATATTATTTAATTTATAAAAAATATTATGTATATATTTTTATTACTTGGGTATTGATACATTTAACTTTAATACACTCAAATAATCCCTAAGAGTAAGGTGTCCAATGGTAAGGATTTCATTGGGCCATTTTGTGAACATGGTTTGGGTATGATCCCGATGAACATGAACTTCTCCCATAAAAGATTTCACTCATTCTTAATTTTTTGGATCTCAGGTTGGGAATGCTCTAGGAAAGAAACCATAAATTATTTATCCTTTAGAAGATCTAATAATTGGTCTTCATAGGCTTTGAACCTATTGGTTGAGGCCATCACTTATTTTTTCTATGCGAAATATATTTGTTAAAACACAATATTTATACTAGTCATGTGATCAACCTTAATTGATATATTATCAACCATAATGATATTTAGTGTTTATTTAAATCCAATTTATATAATAAAATTAAAGGGATTCTTGGGTTTCTAAGTACCATATGTCATATATTTAAATGAAAAATGAACATTTTTTATATAATAGTTCTGGTCATTACATAAAAATTATGTTTCCCCTTAATAGATTTTAAGAAATGAAAGAAAAGAATTCACCAAATCTTCATCTACATGAATAACATATATAGGGATATTTTTCATGGTCTTGAATAAAACCTCTATGGATTTTTATTTTCCACATCCTTATTATCAACATTTCTAATCTCATAGTTGAAAATTTTGTCGGTAAACTATCTACTCCCATCCCCTTTGGTAATTTTTCCTCTAGTTTAGATTACTTTAGAATGAATTGAGGTGTAATTAGTATAATGATTGAAATGATCTTATTTACATCATCATGAATTTATTTGAGACAATTAATATCCTCTAAAATTTAATTCACCAGGTTAATGAATGCATTAACTACATCAATAGGTTGAATTATATGGTCTTCATACTTCTTCTATAGTACATTAAATTTTTATTCATTGACATTTGAATCACCCACAATATTATTTAGACACCTTTCCCACATACAATTTGATGAATTACATGACATCACCTCTGTGTAGATTTTGTTGGATGAGGCTAACCATAAGGAATTTATTCTTCTATAATTAGCGTTCAATTCCCACCAGTATATTTGTGATGATGCGCCAATATCAACACTATCTTAAAAAAGAATTAATTTCACTATTAAACACATACAAACAAAATTATAGGTTGTATTGATACATCATATTCGTCAGTAATTGAAATATTTTCCTTTGATGATCAGAACCCCTTTTAGTATTAGTAACTTTCATTACGTACACTTTGGAAGAAACCCCATTCTATCCATTTTGTTCAATATGATTTCTTCCCTACCATGTTAATTAACCTGAGTTATGGGTTCAATATAAGGATAAAAAATTAAATACAAACATTATTCTGATCAGGTTTCTTCATTTAACAAACCACATATATCACCATCAAATGAATATAAATAAAAAACGTGAAAAGAACATGATGATTTAATTTTGTTCACCTGCACTGGGCTATATCCAAGGATCATAAAAATGAATGTTTACATCATATCAAATCCAATGAAATTCAAAAATATTATATTTTTGGGAGAAGATTCATTTTTCATATGAGTTTTATACCAATTATAATTTAGAATATCACTGGTTTTTCGACTAATGTGTGTGCATTGATTCTTTAGAAGATAATTATTATCATCACTTATGTAAATATTTCAGGTCCCTTAATTGTTTTATCATGAAACAAAAATTTAATATACATGATAAAAATCACATTAGCATAAAATATTATTTCAATTAGTACATGTTCGAAAAACAACAACTTTGGTGAAACCTTTCCATGACGTGTGAATAATATTCAAAAAATTTGTACAAGTTCTATGTTTTTTTTAAATTCCACTATGATGATTTTTTTTCAATTATGTTCTACTTCCCCAAAAAAAATAATTTATTTCACCAAACATCCTCATAAGGTAGACATAATTACCTTTATGCATATTATTAATGTTTGAGTTGTTGCTTCAAGCATGAAATAAAAACATGCAACTATTATATAATTTAGTATCCTAAAATTAGATAAGGGTTGGGATATTGAAATGCGGTGGTAGATTCCTATTTATTGATTTTACCAACTCTTCAAGAATATTCCTTATGTTCAATGATATGAAGTGAAACCTTATTTACATGATGAACTCCCAAATATAAAGTACTAGTATAACTAAAAAGTGAAAAAATATCCTCGATCATCCACCGAGGATCTCACATGATGGGTAGGTACAGTTCACGAATATTAGTCACTACAGTATGTTAGGTAAAATTGTACACCTCAGAGCATTATCCAGTCCTAGCTCCCTCTACCTTGATCAATGTTGCCTGTTATCTACAGAAGACATTGCAAGGTGCATGCATAACTTATGTAGGGGTGAGTATGAAGATACTCTCTAGGGACCCCGATACTGCCGAAGGTCTCCTAGAGTTCCACAATGGAGAAATCACAAAGCAAGTCCTCGATCAAAAATCAAGAAGTTGTCATAAACTATACTAAGGTATATGCCCACACATATACCTAATTTATCAAAAGATACTCATCTCATTTATGAGAAAACTGTTAGGATAAAACTTTTATTCTATTGGAACAACTGATCCATAAAAGAAGATTATGACAAAGTAAAGACAAAGAAGGTAAATTTACCACAAAGGTAACACCATGGAGGTAAAACCATAAATGTAAAAGTACCACATAGGTAACACCATGAAGGTAACACTATGAATGTAAAAGTACAACACAAGTAACACCACGAAGGTAACATCGCAAAGGTTAAAATATCACAAAGGTAACACCATGAAAGAAAAAGACTCATCTTGCACCAGGTATATAAGTAAATAATATAATTATATATCATTTTTTGAGAAGCTAAATCATCTTATTATGTCGAGATTCACATCAGCTGACTATACGATGTATGACCCACACATGATCAATATGAACTGAACCCTATTGACCCACACAAGATCTGACCCCCACATGATATGTATGCACTAACCCACATATGATCGTTGAACAATTACCCACAAAGGATCGAACCCACACAGGATCGGTGCTGACCCACACAGGAACGCTTGGTACAATCTTCCGTATGATTTGTCTACAACCTTTTCCTCACTACCAAAAATAGGATTATTGTTTATAAAATATTTTGGATAACCTCTTCTCAAGCCAGCAGTCATACTTAAACCACCAAATAGTTATACGAGAAAGTATCCCAATGGACTGCCATGTTGTTAGGGTCACAACACAAAATGTTGTGCGTCAATCTGATGCTTGGTTTAGGACTTATAAGCCTTTTTGTTACTAGGGCCCCATTAGACTCATGTTAAATCCAACCTGTCCATAATTAAAAATTCTCGAAAAATCTTGTGGATTATACAAAAAGGACCGTATAACTTCAAGGGTCCTATTTCTGTAGAGGGTTCGTCAATCAAACAAGCAGATTTCATGAAATACTCCATTTAGAGAAATTAGGCCTAGAAGGGTCCGAGTTTGATCTGACCCTGTTTCGGAAATCCAGACCCCGTTTGGGTCCAACCCGGCTTGGCTGGGCCATGGTCAGGCCTGCAAGGGCGCGGCCCACTGAGGTTGCGTGGCCCGGCCTGCTAAAGTGGGGCCCACCAGAGTCGGTCGCCAGTGCTGATATGCATGTTCTGTGACGTTGGTCTTCTGCGGGTCACCGGGTTATCTCCAGTGGCATGTCCTTCCATCCCATGATACTAATGGACTCCTCGGGATCCCCTCTTGGCTGTTTGACCAACTATTCCATGTTCTGTCCATCCCGAATAAAATTCCACGAAGAATGCATAAATCAACAACGTAGCAGATGGTCCGTGCCTTTTTAGTTTGGCCCACACCCTTTATGTCAGCTTGATAACATGAGGGGGGGGGATTCAAAAATCACTTTGAATTAAACCTAATAATTCCCTACCTAGAGGTCATTGGAGGACTTCTGCGTATGGTGAATATTCATCATTCATCGATCCCACAACTAGCCTCAAATGACACCACTTGATCTTTATTATTCGGTTCGTGATTTGGTGGTGCACATCCACATTCACATGAAATGAGCATGTCCTCTAAGTGGTTTTCATCACAACACTTTATCAAAACTTCGTCGCTTGTTGAAGTCATGCCAACACTCCCCCCAAAACTCCATATCAATAGGAGTGGTGGAGGGTGAGTAACGCACGTCGAATTAATGGGGGTTCATTCAATATGAACTTTATTAATTCCAACAGCACTGTTACAAAGGATTTGGGGTGTTGAGACATTTTATGTATAAACACGTCATTTTTCCATCCACTCCCACTTGCCTATTAAAATAAAATAACAAAAATAAAATAAAATAAACAATGTTATTTTATTATTATTTTAATTTTCCAAATTATAAATTTTTCTCCCATCCTATTGTGGTTGAAGTGAAGTATCCCTTAAGTGAATCTTGGCGCTTGGGATTCAACAGTGCCTTCAAGTCTTTAATCTAATCCCTAATCCAAAATATAGAAAATTTATATCGTGTATTGACTAAACATACATTAAAGAGGTTTAGAAATTAATTCTGGATACGCCGGGCCTCAGAATCATTTAGTGATTATTTTCCTAGACTCGTAATAATTCGATATAATTTAAAATTATTACATGAATATTATTTGTCTTTAAAATATACATTAAATAAATTTGTTATAAAAAAGCTCAGTTAGTGGGGAAATAAATATAGGATTTGATATAATACGGGTGAAAAAATTATAATAATAATCACGAACTAGATATAGAATTTTAAACATAATAATGATAGTAACCATGGAAAAATTCTTGGAATGTGGCAATAAATAAAATTGAAACATCATTACTTAGTGGTTAAATAACATAAATATAATTGAACAATGCTGGAATCTTCTTCAGGCATATCATGTGTGTATAGTCATGAAATCATCATTGTAAAAAAAATATAGAATCATGGATATGAAAAAATAACAATGTATCATGAGATACATTACTATACCCAATTCATTTGAATGCTATATAATTATGGTCTCACCTGTCACATTATAAAATTTATATAATCTTATATGCCACCTATAATATATATCAATCACAAACATAAAATAATTCGTGGAATGAAATTGGGTTTCATGAGAATTTTATGAATAAAACATTAATGAATAAACTTTTTGGTTGCAAAAATAAAAAGGGAATACCATACCTAGTACATAAATCATCAAACATGAATAAATAAGAAACAATCTCAAGAGAATTTAATGTTATATTTTTTTAAGAAAAGTTTTTTTGGAAAAATCATTGCAATTTTCATAAAATTTGATAGGAAGCACTATATCTATGGAAATGAAAGGGAAGGATAATTAAATTATATAAATTTAACAGTGAAGGAAATATACTCAATGAAATATGGTAACAAATAGAGATTTCCCAATGAAAGGTATTTGGGTATTAGAATACCCATACCTTATGTAAGAGAAATTTATTCAAATTAATATCTTGGATAATAAATTTATATTTAGGAATTAATAAATGCATAAACTTTTATACAAGTTTTTTATTCAAATCTAATTTTACTATGTTCATTTATGGTCATTATGATTTATAATAGTTTTCAATTGTCCCCTTCCAGGAGTGTTCAATTTTTTCATGATTTTCCCCCTTATTTATAAGTATGGAAGATAATGTACATTTAGAATCAATCTCCAAAATAGGAATTTTATGTTATTTGTGAATATAAATATGTTTAATACATATTATATTTTTTTCTATATATTTGGTTGATTCATTAGATAACATATTGAGGATAATCAATTAGATTAATTTTATAATTTTTCGATCACAATGAACTTATTTTTTATTTAATATTATTATGTTAGTTCCAAAACATAGAAAGGGTAATAAAATAATATTAAAAATATGTTTCAACCATTATAATGGTTTTATTTTATGGAAATAGTGGAAAATGTAAATATTTTATCCTCAATGGTGTAAAATAAACACCCCATGAATAATGATTATATTTTAAGAATAAACGAAAATAGAGAAGAGGTTTGATAACGGATTATTCCATTATCTTATAAAAATTATAGAATTTATAATTTAATTGAATAATTATTCCACTTGTATTTGGGGAGGTGAGGATATAATAATTTTAAAAAAAAGAACACAAAAAAATTAAGTGAAATGGAATGAGAATTTTACCTCTTTATTTAATCCTACTTGAATACCTCTTAATTTAAAAGGGATTTGTATTTTCATTAGTCCAAGAGATCCTAGACATGATGGAGGGGATTGGTAAGAGTATTTGGGATTATATTAGGCATGATTTATGTTTATGAAGGTTTTAGGAAAAAAGGTTGTGAGGGAGGTATTTATAGGCGAGGAAAGTGATGCTTTCTCATTATTTTATTCATTATTTTTTTATTTTGGCTCAAGACTCCGAATTTTTTGAAACTTATCACTAAATATAATAAACAAATGGTGGATAATTATATATTATGGGACTACGTAATCCAAACATCATTTAAGACTCTATAAATAGTTCATTTAATTTATAATGTTATATATTGTAAATTAGCGTATTTCAGTATTCACAAAAAATTGAACAATTTTCAAAAAATCCAAAATATTCACAATAATTTTTTTTGGATATTTTTAATTCAAAAATTATCTCAGTTTTATAAAAATAATTTTATAAATTTTAGAAAATCTTTTTTTAAAGAAAAAACATCATTTACATGGAAATTATATGTTTTATAATTATAACAAGTTTTAAAAGGCATTGTAAAATAATTTAACATCTCATAAAATTATATTATAATCATAAGATAATAATATATTAATTCTTGTATAAATATTATGATAATTTATCTAATTTTATTTAATTATATTAATAATAATATTTTTATTAAATATTTATAACTTATAAAAAATAAAAAAACTACATTTATCTTTTCAAAAAAATGTGTATACTTATAATATAATATAATTATAGAATTATTTATTTAATAAGATGTATAATTTTTATTTAAACTTTTATAGGTATGGTTAATATTCTATTAGCATGGTTATTATTTTTAAGGGTCACAATACTATTTCAATGGTCTTATTATTATTCTATTGATTTTAGTTCCCTGCATTCTCTAAAACCTTCCTATTTCATTCATCCTACATTAATATTATTTGTATTGTATTATGTGTGTGATTTTATTTTAATTATAGTTTAATAAATAGATTTAATATGAGAATGTTCATTGATATAATTTTGTGTTACTGTGAAAATTGGTAAATATTTATGTATAAGATGGGATTAGGTTTTAATATCTTCAAAAAATAATAATTACATAGGTTTAAGTTGAAATACATCACCTATATCATGGTTTACCAATATTAAACCTCTTTTAATAAAAACCATTTTTTAAAAAAATTATAGTTTTTATTATTAACTATTACCAAAAATTTAGTTTCCACGTTCATATTATTTTAATTATGTAGATTAAAATCATTGAATTCGTTTTACCAAATTTAACTTCTCTTTGTGGATAATATTTATTCTAAAAGTTTGTAAAAACTAAAATGAAAATTAGCATTAAGAAAATGAATATTTTAGCATAAAACAAAATTAAGATGAATTAATTTTATTTTATGAGAATAAAGTATGTTTTTAAATATATTAATGAATATAATATATTAATTTTTTAAAAAATAAATATATGATGAAAAGTTTTATTGATTGATTCAAAAAACCTTACGAGAAAAAATGTGGTTTTGAGAAAAATTATTTTTTATTTTAAAAACCAAACATATACCAAACACAAGAATAATAATAATTCATTTTTAATTAATTATATTATTTCTAATTAAACGATACACTTGTAACATTATGATAATTGTAAATCCTTGCCAATTTTAAATTTTAACTTCATATTGGATATAGGGTATTACATGGAACAAGATTCTAATAAAAGAATTAAAAAAACAAGAATTTAAAATATACTCTTTTAAAATAAATTCAATCTCTGCAGTATCATTAAAGGAAAAAAAGGGGGATTATAAACATGATAATCTATTAAAATATAATTATTTAAGCATCACAATTATAACATAGCCATTAAGATAGAAATTATAAATTATAATAACTAAAATGTATAAATTATATTTCCTAAAAATGTATAAAATAAATTCAATATTTATATATTTATTATAAAGAATAAAACTGTTTAAAAGAAAAATAATGGTTTTCAACAAATCAATATTTTTTAGAAGTCGGTGTTTTCCTACATTTCACACCTAATTTGAAATTAATTTCATCCAATTTATTAATATTTATTTGAAATAATAAAATCCATTTTTAATGATACATTTAAAAAAATTCATTGCCGGAAATTTTGTCATTTTTGAAAAAATTATAATTTTTTAATGAATAGTAAAATAATATCGATTTTATATGAAATAGGTATTTTCATTTAAATTGTTTAAAAATATTAATTACAGTTTCATTTATGTTTAAAGTAAAATTATATCAATAATATCCCAATTATACTAATTTTGGTCATTTTAACAAATTTCATATTGAATATTTATTCTAAATCATTCTATAATTATGAGTTGTTTCTCTTTGGAAACACACATTTTCATCATGTATATGGGTATAATTTTGAATTGGATAATTAAATTTATAATAATTGAAATTTTAAAAAATTATAAAATATTAATAATTAGAATAATTTTTATTGACTAATATGGTAAAAAATATTTTTTACCATTGTGAACTATAAACATCATAAAAATTCATTACCAATGTTAAGGTAAAATCAATCTTAGCGAGGGTCAAACTAAGAAGATAAATATTAAAAGAAATATAAAATATTCACACACCAATTTTATTATAATATTATGAACCTATCACCTCCCCACATTATATTTTCCTTGGTTATATTACGAATAAAATCTAGAAAGGTGTTATGATAGACATAAAGATGTTTCCTAAGGAAGAGGTGGAGTTTTTAACTATGTGTTTTAATTTTACTTCATAATCTAAATCATTGTAATATTCATAAAATATGAAAATTTAATAATAAAATTATCTCCTATATACATGGATATTATTATGTTAATTTTATAACCTAACAATATCTCAACCACTATAAAATTAGAAACGAAACTGTCGATCATGTGTGTGGTGGACTACCACATCACAAACTAATATATTTTATTTTCCATCACCAAATTTAAGTGAGGGATATAATTATAGATTTAAAATAAGTATATTATATTTTTTAAATTATTATACAGATGAAATTATAACATCACATATACCATCTTACTTTCTAATCTATAGTGGATAAGATAGCATTACTCATATATATGATGTATTGTCACCTTTTTAAGCGATATGAATCATTTTTCACACACAATATACATGTAAGGTAATTAGGTTAATTCTTATAAATATATATTATATTTATGATATAATAATTCTTTTATAATTATATTATCACAACTATCTTACTATCTTCTAATGTATTACATAAAAAGAATGCCACTCGTGCATACACAAGGTATACCACCACCCTATAGCAATATAAATTATATTAGTTTTATTTTCACATAGATGATAATAATGATGGGTTTTATTATTTTAAATTATATATATAACATAATAATAACTCTTTATGTGTTAAATAATATTTAGTTTTAAATATTATAATCTGTTTTGAAAAAAAGAAATATAGTTCATGCATACGTACGACATGTTGTCAACATAAACAATGTAATTAATTTTATATCTACTTCCTGAATTGATTAATAAAATTAAATATATAATTAATATATAAGAAATATAAATCATTATAAAAATTAGTTACATGATTTAATAATGGACAAATTTAAAAGGAAAATATTACAAAACAAAATCATTCATGAAAAAAAACAAAATTATTACATGAAACAGAGATTTTATCAAAGGACTCTTATTAAAGGGGAGACAAAAATGTTGGATCTAAATTGTAGTTTATATGAATGTACATAAAATCGGTGGTGAAAATGTTAGTTTAAAATTTTAAAATAAAACAGAATACAATACATCTTACTATAATATGTTTGACTCTGACTTTGTGCATTTATCAGGGTATTATAATCAGTAACATAGATGATTTGATTATACAATTTATGTTTTTATAAGTTTTATATTTTTACCCATAAAATTGTTTTTTAATGAAATTTAAGAATTATAAATTCCTATAACATGCACAACCAAATAATATATATTGTACATATAAGACATTCCCAGCTTCTAAAAGTAGGAATTACATTCTAGTTATATTAAAATATTTCACGTTACTAAATCTCAAGATAGTGGTAGTCAATAACCATGACTAAAGGTATCCATAATATTATACTTACATTAATGTCTGTATTGGATTACTTAAAAATCCCTCAATATGATGATCAGAATAATATTTGTCTTACTATCCTCATAAGCCCTCGATACAATGATCTATTTTACTAGTCCTATCTCAGGAAGCCCTTAATATGATGTATTTGATTCACTATATTCTTATCCCAAGAAGATATAGACTGTAAAATTGATCATATGGAAAATAAAATTTAAAATTTTCTTATTGAAACAACCATAAAATTATTCATTACAATGGAAACTCTCTAATGTAATACATTCTGTATGAACAACATGTCCACACATAGATTAATTTATAAAACATGAGTTTCAAAATATATCATCTAAAAACTCTTAAAGTTAAATAATATTTATAGGCCAGGCTCTGATGATAATAGTTAAGAGTTTGTTTCAATGGCCTCAGACATTTTTTATGTTGATATCTCATCTACAAATGAATTTCTGAACATGTTTTTGTTTAGCATCATTAAAATGATATAGTGTATTCCTTATGATTGAAACAATTCTTAGGTACTCTGATTATAGACACTTGTTATTCTAATGAATTTATTTACATGTAATCAATATAATGAACTGAATGGTTGTTATTAAGATGTATCAGACCATGGTCTATCAAATTGTGATTTCGGTCATTAGTCGGGTTGAAAGGATACAAGTCTAACAACTGGTGTATACAATATTCATTCCGATTGACCGGGCATACCATCATTCTAATATATCGTAATATTAACTACGAATAAAAATGGATAAAAATGGTATTTAAAAATAAGGATAAAAATTTATCAATTAAAATATTTAGTTGGATTAGCCTTCCACAAAAAACGGTAGAATGTGCCTTAAAGTTCAATGTCAATGACCAACCCACATTTGCAGGCTATTAATTACCATGAAAATTTTAGATTTATTTTTTTATAGACATTACATATTTTAAAACTTGTGTTGACTAACCTAGTATTTCATTTTTTATGTAAGATAAAATGGATATAGAAATTGTTATATAGGATTTTAGGATTGGGGATTCAATAAAAAAGGTCAAGGAACTATGAGTTAATATAGTATGAAAGTTGTGCCGAACTAAAACCCTTTAGAATATCTTGTGAGGACCATGAATGGGTTGTGAAAATGGAATATGGATCATTTAAACTAGAATATTTACATTAAATGATATTATAAATCATTAGGGTATGGATTATGGGTTTTAAAAATAGTGGGATATTAATAATGAATTTTATTGAATTTAAATTTCTTGTTCAATTTTCATAATAAAAATAGGTACTAATTATCTATTCTAAATTTGTAAAAATTGTTAAATAAAATCACATAAAAAATATGACTATGATTCAATGTAGATATCTAAAACATTATTATATGAGTAAATTTCAATGAAATGTTTTGGTTCTTGCATGATATAATATGTCATGAATAATAATTGTATGTGTTGTAAGGCCCACTTCCTGAAACTATATCCCAAGAGGCTACTAAAGAATAAGCATATCACTATCTGATGAAAGTGGATAATATAATTCATTTCTAATTATTTATGTTATCTTCCTTTTATAATAATATTTTAATGTAATGTGAGGATATGGATGAATATAACCTAGTTTCCCACCTTCAGAATCTCAAACAAGACAAGAATGATATGAGAGATATGATATATCCAATGAACAATTCACATACATTCTTAGATATTATGTGGTAACTTGGTAACATGTATCCATGGTGATGGGATACATTGATCTCAAAGATATCTTAGGATTTTTGATATCTGAAGAGCTACACACATTTCTCTTTTTTCAAACTAGAACAAAAGTTATCCTACAGTTCTTTGAATTACAACATGAGAAATTGTGGGAAGGCTCTTTCAAAACATCTTACTCTTATCCTCCATATTTATTAATTCATGAGGACGGAAACACATATTATCCTTATAGTGAATAAAATAAGATGAAAAAATAAAATGGCCCAATGATTCTTTCAATGTCTAAGTTATTAGTGCACTATCACTCAAAGAAGAAGGAGATCTAGTTACATGTAATATTAATGGATACATTATGTATAATATAAAGCATTAAAGGCTACTATAATAGGAATTAAAACTAGACAAAGAATCTAGGTGAATATTTATGGGTGTTCATAAATGAGTATAATTTTTTTAAATCAACATGTTGTGTCTTATATACTATATGTGGTGCTCTTATTTGTATCCAAATATGGGAACCAAGTATATTATGTAATTTTTTATGAGGTTTGGTGGATATAAATGTTTCAAATAGAGTAATAATGGATGCACCATCCATTGATGACTACTGTATCACATTTCTATCAAGATTGATTAGTTTAATGAATTGTTACTATGTCAATAGCATAACCATGATTATTATTTTTTATTTATTATTTGATATTAAGGGATATATTTTAATATTTATATGTAGTGGTCAATAAAATAATTAGTATTTAATATTTCAATTCATGTAATAATTGAAGAACTTTATTTATGTATTAAAATACTAAAACCAAAATTTTAATATTGATAATGAAAAAAAAATTTGTGACATATATGGCACCCATTTTTGAAATCATCATATTGGACATGTAAAAGAGAAGCTTTTGAAAAATATCTGTGAAGATGTTTATTTAGTGTAAGTTAAGAAAACGACACTTGAATGATGTTTTTCTTGTTTACATGGATAGATGACCAAAGAACCTATTTGTGATAAAGGATAAAAGTCCTTAGATATGATACATATTGTACACATTGATGTATGTGGAATGATTCAAGTATAAAATTTAGTTGGATTCTCAAAATTTTAAACTTTTATTGACATATTCTATTGGTATGGTTATATCTATTTAATAAGGTACATGTTTGAATCCATTGAGGAGTTCAATGAGTAAAAAAATGGGGCTGATAATCATCATTTTAAAAAGATAATGAATCTTCTATTAGATCTAGATGGAGAATATCTTGAATGATAGTTTATCAAATTTCCATTGGTGTATTTTATTATATCTAAACTCACTCCACCATATACAGTACTGTGAAATTGTTTTAGTTAAATCCGGAACCATACCTCATTGGACATGGTACGTCCAATTATGAGTTATGTATTTCATTAACTATCCTTTTGGGGATATTCATGACAAGAAATATTATACCAACTAAACTGAGTACTATGGTAAATGGAAAATATTATCCTCTTTTAGTAAATGGGTGGAAAGAAACTTATTCTTTCACATGTTAATGCATGGGGTTGAGAGGTATTATTTTCTATTTTGATTATTCAGCAAACTAGATCCATAAGGCGTGAATCTTATCTTTATAGTGTATCATAGGGAAACCATAGAAGAATAAATATTCCAAAAAATATAGAATTTAGTGATAGTTTTAAGACAAACTATATTTGAAGAGAATGATAAATCTGTTAAGGGTTATTGAGAGCACTGATGACATAAAGGAATTTGACTCTCATGATACACAATGGTTGATATATGAACCAATTCCACATATCCTAATCGGGGAAGGTGTTCAGGAAACACAAATACTGTGCATGAGAGATATAGAGGTAGGCTATAAAGAGTGATATTGAATTCTATTCATCAATGATGGGGACTCATTATTGGCTAAAAAAAATTATCATCTCACTTATGAGGAGTTTTTAGAAATTAAGGATGATGTAATATTTTAGGTATCCATGAATTCAATGATGGATTTCTTGACTCAAAAATATGTTTGGGGATTTTTATATATTCTAGATGTTATAAAACCAGTTTGGTTTAAATTTGAGCTAGAGATTAATATAGACATAGAAGATAATGTGAATTCCTATGAAAAGTAAAAGTGTGTAAAGGGTGAAGAAGATATCATAGAATTGACTAAAAAACTCATTCTCCATATTCTATTTAAAAAACATCAAAATTATGTTTCCCATTGAAATATTCCTTTAATATGATATTTTAGAAAATGTATGTCCAAACGAGAATCCATAATGGGTATATTATATAGGATATATAAATGATAGTGAAAAATGTTTTTGTAACTCCAATAATTTCTAAAATGTTATTATTGTTTCATAGATAAATTTAGGGATTAAAGAAAGAATACATGTTATTAATCCATCAATTTTATGAGTCTAAAAAATAATTTGGTTTCATTATGAACAATGAAGAGAAATTATTTTATAGGGTTTTAGTGGGAGTTCATTTTTTTCATAATGGTATATTTTGATCACATATTACTAATTGGAAATGATATGCTTTCCATTCCAGTGTTTATTTCATGGATGAAAAAGTGATTCTCCATGATTAGATTAGATGAATTATCCTTCATAATAGGGATCAAGATCATGCATGATATATCCAAGACACTAATCAGACTAAATATAGGTATATAAAATCACCTGATAGTAAAGTGACTAGATACGGAAGAATCCCAGTGTGGAAAATTTCTAGTGTCACCTGGTATACATATTTAAAAGATTATACGTCCGTTGAGACTGGAAGATTGATATAAAATTTGTAATATCATATAAAATTCTATAATTAGATCATTCATATATGAAATGTTATATAACAAGCATGATGTTACTTATTCATTGATTATGTTGGGATGATATCAAGAGATCCAGGAAAATAGCATTGTACTACTATCAAGAGTATCCTTAATTATCGGATGTTAAATAATGTTATGTTACCTATGTATGGAGGAGATTATGTGAATTTCATTTTGGGATATATATATATGACATATTTTGTGCCGATCATAGTGATCAAATTTCATTGTCTTCATATATAATTTTCCTCAATGAAGGAGTTGTGAGTAGGATTAGTTTTATATAGCCAATTTTAGACATTTCTACAGTAGAGTGTGATTATATTACATCTTGTGATGAAACCAAGATGAATCTTTGAATCATATATTTTTTCGAGATCATGATAAGGTGACAAGATGTAAATTCTCTATAATATTTTTTTTGAGATAACTCTACAAAATTAGTTATCTTCATTGTTCCAATATTATAATAGAGGATTAAACTCATAATTCATATTTATCATCCCATGAGGTATTTTTTATCAATTATGTGAGGTTATAGTGAGAATATTATATATAAAGCAAAAGGTGTAGTCTTCCTTAATGATGTATTTATATTATAATAATAATGAGCTTCATGTGAATGATAGTAGACTGAAGGATATTGTGAGTTTTAAATAGTGCATGCAGGATTCTGTTGGATTTGGTGACCAAGAGCCAACATGTTATTCACTTTATTATATGTTCATTGTAGTTAAATATGTTTTATTTTAAAATATATATTATTAATAAATATAATATTTTTATGTGATAATTTACTGATAATATATGTTTCATAGAATGTTTATAGAGGATTCTTACTATGTTGAGAACCTGGAGGTCCCATGACAATATTTATCAATTGTGTTCTATGGATGTATGATATTATATCATTAGATATACATGATTCAAGTTATTAGGGTAGGACTATGATGTGGCACTATTATTTAACATTCTACCAATTCTGTTTGGATTAATTCAATTTCTTTTTAATGGATAATTTTTTTGGTAGAGAATTTCTATGGTTGTAACAATTCTACATCATTTTTTATTCATTGATTTTTTTAATGAAAATTATTTTTAGGTTCTTATTTCATCATGTCTATATTAATGGAATTTAACTAAAGATATATAGAAAAAAAATGATTTCTTAAATAGAAACCTTATTTAGATAATAATCACGTTACATGGATTATAGAAGAAAACAAAATAAGATAATTGAAGAAAGTATCTTGTTTCAGGGACATTCATTATTATCATCTTCATGTTTTTAGGATCCTTGACTTACATTGACATTTATCTCTCTAAAGAGAAATTTACAAATGAGATATTTTGATAGATACATTGTGGGTTATTTCCTAACATTATGATGCACACTACCAAGGATATTTTTGAAGAGCTATCCAATGTCGATGAGGTTGATGCATCTTCCACTATTTTTTACACATCTAAAGTAAGAGACTATGTTGGTGTCATCTAGGATTTCGTTCACTTGTTCTAATAACATGAACATAGTCTCTTAATAGCCCATGAACCCTAATTTTGCTCGATAATGGACCTCAAATATTTACGAGAATAAATTAAAAGAGGGTAATGATTTTTATTTTATAGGGACATTATGAAATTTGGGATTCAAAGGGTTGAGTGAATAAATAATTATGATAAAGAAATATTTCTCTACTTTCTAAACTGTTACTGTGTGAAGTATGGAATCTAGTGGTAAAACTATTGAATAATGATCAAATTGAATACATGGATAATCATCAACATTAATAAATGTGTACATCGGGTAGAACGCCTATGTTGGAATAGGATAGATTCAGAATCAGATATTTGAACCTCAATCACCAACATTAGGAGTTGGCTATATATGGCAACACACATATGTAAAGATATTTGACTACATTTTATATGCTTAAAGAAAATAATAATTTATGAAATGGAAAATATAAAGAGAATTAAAATGCATACCTGGAGAATAAATTACGTGTTTTATTTAGATACATGATCTATTCGGTTTTTTAGATCACCGAGCTCTGTGTCCCATTTTTATACATCATTAATAATAATCCATTTGAAGAATCAAATATGTTAGATCGAAAAAAATATGTTCAAATCAAATTCATGTGATAAATTTTTACCTCAATGGAAATGGATATATAGATATAATATATTAAATTGATCCAAATTGTTATATTTTGCAACAAACATTCCAAACAAATCCTTCTTGAGTTTTATTTTTTATATCATTCATTAAAACTCATTTGAGGTCGCTTTCATTAGAGTGAAGAGGAAGCTGGGAGTTTTTTAATGAATTTATAAAGCTATTTTTACCCAATAAGAAGATAATAAAATAGGTGGTGGGGCTGGTGGGACACTGGGGAGTGAGCCAAAAGTTGGAGACACAGTAGATCCAAGGATGAGAGGCCTAGGAGGAACCAAGGATTCATGTGCATTCTTGATATTTGGTGTCCCTAATTATACTATATTAGAAAACATCTATAGATCACAATTATTGTAATTTTAAATATGGTTGGATAAAATAGTTGTGGGGATGTGGCTTATCTGTAAAGCCTTTTTTATGAACTATAAGGGGAGGAAATATATGATTCCACCAATTCGGATTTAGTCAGAATATTTGAGATATAATCTGCCAAAAATTAGTGAGACTTGTTTATGATATTATTTTCATTTATGACTTGATTTTTTATGTACAACTAAGAAGTGGAAGACACTCAAGGTTAGGATACTAGGGTGCCTCGATGAGTAGAAAGGAAGTCTATAGTTTAGAGGATGATGATCCCTTCACCTATAATATGGACACTCATTAGAACTTGATAGATCAATTAAATGACATACACCGTTTAACCATGGGACAGAAGAAAAATAAATATAAAAAACACACATAAAATTAATTCTTCAATCTAATCTACTCCTTATTATTTTCATTATTTTTTTACATGTTATTATTATTTTTTCTCATTCTATGAGAATTCCTCTTATTCTACTCTAAAAAACAGTCCCACTAGATTCATCTCCTTCTGTTCACGCACTATTATATTTTCTTATTGTGGATTTATTTCAATTTTAGATTTACAACATTCACTCTCCGTGGTTCAATTCATAATTTTCTGTTACATTAATATTTATATAGGTGTTTAAATAATTAATTTTCATGGAATTCAATGTCCACCATTTCCAATTTTGGAATAGTTATCATGTATTCATTGGATTCATTAGTGGGTCATTCATTCTTTATAGAAAAATATAAAATATAACTAAAGAAAAATTATGAGACCTCCCAAAAAATCATAAGGAATGTCAAGATTCTACACTAATTAAATTACGGATAAATGTAATCTTTTAATAGAATAGGATAATATTAAACTTCATAATGTTTATAAAAATATATGTGACCTACTATAGTGGCCATACTAAAATAACATAATTAATTTTATCACAAATTCCTAGGGATTGGCACATTAGTGGTTTCCCAAAATGTCAAAATTTCTCACACATTTTTGGAATATGTATAAGAGGTTCTATAATGACTCAAAAAAGGTGACCACCTCATTCCAAACGCATAAATAATCCAATGTGTAATATTATATAAAAAAGTGTAAAAAACTACAATAATTCTATGAGTTGATAATATATTTTACAGACATAATTTTTTTCGGAAATTTATCATTTTAATGTTAGTTTAAATTATTCTACTACTATTATAGTAATTTAGCATAAAGTTCATTTTTCTGATATACAGAAGAGTCAATAAAAATTTTATATGGAATCGTATATGGAATTACTGGAACTACTAGTTTTTTGATGAATTAATTAGGTTTGATGATGTTGATGATGGGGTGTAAGTGTTGTTTACAAGATCAAAGATGGAATAGATACATATTTTTATTTAAAAAGTAATCAAATAATAGTCTAAATGAAAAAAATATCACCATATAATTTATCTCCTAAAACATGTTCACAAAAACCCTCAACTTGTAGAAGAATGGTAGAACCACTTTTTCGTTGTTCCCCCCTTTCCCACTACTCTCCAATAGTTAAACTATTATCATGTTGTGATACATGAAATAAGATGTTAATGGTGGGTAACCTACCAAAGGTAGGTCACTAAATTTGGTACGTATAACAATTATTTTTTTCTAAGGAATAATACAAGACCCCAATTAGAATGGGGTTGATCCAAAGGATTTCTCGAATTTGATAGGAAAAAACATTGGGGTTATCCACATATTATCCTTTTAATTTATTTTCTATATTTCTGTTTAATTTTTTTATTTTTTTAGTGTGTAATTTGTATATTTTTTTATAATAATTATAGTGTAATCCCATGTTAAAACTAGTCAAGAAGAAGAAGAACATCAAATTGGATATAATACAATTAAAATCCTTAAATAAAACCTGGTTTTATATTAATTTGTTCTTTAAATGATACAATCTAATGATTAATAATTATACATATTTTAGGATCACGTACATTGTACCCATGATTTTGGAATAAAACAAACATAATGAGTATCCATCTGGCCGACATAAAAAATTAATTACAATATTCGACACTAGGGTACTGTTTTGTTATAATTATACCAAATTATTATGTTTCAGTCATGATAATTAAGTATAGGGGAAGAATCTTAGATTTTATTTAGAAAAATTGAAATATTTATTTCCTTCTTGAGTTCCAAGATTTCTAAAATATTGAGTGTTGAAAATATATTCATGTGGTCTTTTAAATCTAGATACAACCACCACATAACTCTACATTTCAAATTATACAATGTTAATATTTATAAATTTTTTTTAAAATAAAATTATGAATTCTATTATCTATATTTAACAATGTCAAAAATGAAATTTTAAAAAAATGAAGGCATTATTAATTGATTCAACAAGAATTACAAAAATTGTCCTGTTTTGAACTCACTTGTAATCTCACCAAAAATATATAAAATAACTAGATGAAAATTCCATTGGAAATAATTTTTTTATCCATTATAAAATATACTATTAGGGAAAATTCTGGGTTTTTAATTTGGGGGAGATGGAAATTTATATCCCTCAACTGTTCTTTATTTCATCCATATCAATATGTCTATCAATTATACCATACCAATCCTCCTCCCAAATTTGTATTGAAAACACCTCTACATCGAAAAATGTTGAAACGTTTTGCCCTGTGTAAATATTAATTTTATGTTGATTTTGGTTTTACAAAAACAAATCATCGTTTTGGCCTAGGAGAAGATCCCTTGGCCCTTTTTGATGGATTTTATTCAATAAAAATTCTTGTGATGGAGTGATTGTTGAGTGTTGTTGTCTACTATTTTAAAGAAATTGTACATTAAAAATAGAGAAAGGAATCAGTATGGGTTAGACTCATATTGAATTATAACTATAAATTGAGTTATATTTAAATTCAATTTGATATGTGGTACTTAGCTTGTCTTTTCTGGAACATCATGGGGAGGAACCCCAATTGAGATGTAATATAAAACCTTTTAATTGGGGGTAAATTTAAAACTGGGGTACTATAGTGAGTATATAAGGAATGGTAATTGAATGTGGTTATGTAAAAAACCAAAATAATTTAGTTCTATGTATAAGTATTTTAAAAAATCATGTGTGGGAGATAATGAAATAAAGTTCCTGTATAAAAAATTGGGCTCTTAAACCTAAAGAGAAAATTTGAAATATAAGAAAAAATGAGAAATTTCTTTATGACAACATATATTGGGTTGTATAAATAAATTTTTAAATGAAATATTGATTTGAAGAAACTAAGGGAGAGTTGAGAAATTATTCATTTTTTATATATCAAATTCCTTTCGAGACTCTCGGGACATTAATATTAGAACTGGGATATATGTTTGCATTTAACTAGGGAAGTGGGATGAATTAAAATCGGGGAATGAAAATATATTGAAATGGATGATTCTATGATCTATAAATATGGTTACAATTCTTTGACTCAGAAGCATTTGTTAATGAACAACTTGAATTTCAAAATTTCTTATACAAAAAGAGGACTTTAGTGGAACCAGTCTTTATTAATGCATGAAAAAGTGCTCATAAACGATCTCTTTATTTTCATTTAAAAATTTGTACATAAAATTTCTCTTTATCATCTCTAAAAAATGATGAAAAATTGCCCGTTTAATCAATGGTAATAAAAGTACTAAAATAAGGCATCCTTTATCAGCTTTTATTAGTTCTTATAATTGGTACCCTCTACTAGAACTTCTTTAGCACTGATGAAGGTCCCGATCACTAGATAAATCCTAAATAAAAAAACCACACAATAAGGAACCCCATTATATATAATTTTTCAACATCTAATACTCAGAAGCCTACTATGGGGTTGGGCTCCCACATATATTAAACACACCTATATGGGCCTTCCGTAAGACCATGTAGGTTCGGACCCACCCAATACATTGCATGACCCTCTACCCCCAATCATATTCAGGCCCAAATAGACACTTACCAGTCTATAGCCATATAGATTTAAAATAATTAAAAAACAAATACATGTATGAAAAATAATACATGATTGAAATAATTTAACATATTAAAATTAAAAATAAATAATTAAAAAAATGATACATTTTTAGTTAAATAATAAATAATAATTTATTTATATTTATATATATTTTATAAATATTAATAAAATTATAAATTAAATATATATTTATAAAATCAATAAAATGAAATGATTAAATAAAAAAACTAGAATGAGTAAGTTAAAAAATGTATTTTATTAATTAAATAATTATTGGAATAAATGAATAAATTTAATATATATATATATTATTAATATTACTGAAAATTATATATATAATATAGATATATAAAATGAATAAAATTAAAGAAATAAAAATTAAAAAATTAAAAATGAGTAAATTATGAAAAATATTAATCAGTTTGTTAATTAAATAAATATTGATGAAAATGAATAACTTAAATATACAGAGAAAAATACATATTATAAATATCAATAATTATTATATATTAGATAATGATATATAAAATGATTAAATTGTAAATATTAAACAAAAAATGAAAAATGAATAAATAGCATCTTAATAAAAAAAATTATAGAAATAGTTTTTAATAAAAAGGAATATTTTTAATATATATTAATTATAACTATTAATACAATTCAAAAAAAATTATAACTATTAATAAATAATTTATATGAAAATATAAATATAGAAAATGAATTAAATGTATTAATTAAAAACATATTGGTTCCTTATTTATTTTTTATGTTTTTTTACATAATTATGTATTAATACATTTAATTTTGAACTATATTAATTTATATATTTCAATAAATATAATATTTCATATAATAGTATTTTTATAATACAAAATATTTATTCTTACATTAAATAAGTAATATATTAATTGAAATAAAATTATTTGGAAAATAATATTAATTAATAATATTGACTAATAGTATCAGTTAATGGATATAAATTGAATGTCATTTTGTTTTCCAATATTACATATATCAAATTATTGATACATTAATTAAAAAAATACATAGATGTAATTAATTCCATTTTATATAATACCTAAAAAAACAAATATTTATGTAATTAATCAAATCTTATATAGAAACAAAAACAACCAATATTTATATTATTTATTCAAACTATATTATTCATATTATAATTTCATTTATAAACATGATAAATTTAATATATTATATATTTACTCGTAAATATTATTCATTTATACTAAATATTCATATAATTATGGATTATTTATATATTTTAAATATAAATTATTTTTTAATTTATTACTTAAATTATATTATAATATTTACGTATATGAATTTATTTAATATGTTTTAATATTTTGAAATGTTAATCATATTTATTTCAATATATATATCAATAATTTTTTTATTAATTTATATTTAAATATCAAAACTTATACATTCATTTAATAATTTTAAAGTGTACTCATTTTAATTATTCAAAATCACTTATATTATACATGATTGTATTTAGTATAATATATTCATTAATAATTTTGAAAATCAGTTCGTAAATAAATATTAAAAAAATAATTTTATTTTTAATGATACATTTATTATATTTATAAATTTATAAATTTATAAATATGAATAACTTAAATATATTTTATAAATAAAGTATTAATAAAATTTTAAATAAATAATTCTATATATATATAAAAATATATAATATTATAAAAAATTTATTTACATAATGAAAATTTTTTCTACTGTTATTTTCAAATTTATATATATATATATATATTAAATATGTATATATATACATATAATTATTTATATATTGATATAAATATATAATTTTTTTAAATTGTAATGCCATAATTATAAATAAATAATTTAATATTTATTTTATTATAAAATTATAATAAATATCTTCAGATAATGAATGTATTTACAATATTTATATTTATATATATTTATTAAATATTATTATAAATATAGAAATATATATATTTTTTAAATAATATAATTTCAATAAATATATTAAAATAATGAATTAATTTTTGATATTTATATTTATATTTATATATTTTCAATCAATATAAATGTAATTATATAAATATATATAATGAAATAATTATATTTATATTTATAAATAAATAATTATAAATATATTTACTTCATTTATAATAATGTATATTTAAAATAATTATTATAATATTTGTTTTTTTGTTAAAAGTATTTATATAATTTGAAACAAACAATTATATTTTAAATATTTATCAAATTATAAAAAAATATCAAATAATATATATGTTTACTTATATATATAATTATATAAATACATTTATAATCATATACAAATATTTTATATAAATTATTAATATTTATATTTATAATTATAATTATAAATTCCTTATCCCTGCAAAAACTTTAGTTTTGATAACGATATACATATTATCTATTCTTTTAAAGAGGTGATAAAAGATATCTTTATCAGCGCTAAAAGTTTGGTTCTCATAAAGATGGATTTTATCAGCAGTTTCGTAGAGTTATTAAACCTCCATCCTTATCAGTATTAGATAAGCATTGATAAATATTTATTTTATCATCACATATTTATTTTTTGTATGGAAATGGTATATTTATTATTGTATTTTTGGATGTGAGGATAAGACCCTCCCTGGTCTGTTTCAAAGAACTATAATCACAATGATTTTAATCATGATTCTATATCTTTCACAGAAGTCCACTACTATCGCCACTGCTCCCCTACATTTTGTCAAAAAAATGAACCCTGAATCTAAGAATTGTTATATATTTCATTCTTCTATCATTTTGATTGATTGTTTGCATTTTGTGGTTTTTGTTATAGTAGTGTTTTCTTTTCTCAACTTTTCTAAAATTCTTCATGCTTAGTCCAATCAATTTTGATCCTTAAGAGGTATTCCATTTCATTATACTTTGATTTATGTGTCTCTTCCCTAAATTTTCATGTGTTTTCCAATGAAATTATTGTATTTATTCCATCGAATTTATGTACCTCCGCCCTCAATTCCTATTTCTGATAGTATTTTTTCTATTATTATCATTCCTTTTACAAATCATGGAATTATTTAGTGTTATTAAATTCATTTTTATTTATAGTATTCTTATATGTAATTTTTATAATGGATTTGAAAAGGAGTTTGGTTGAATTTCATGCATATAATAAAGGGTTTCCCAAGGGTTTTTATTGAGTAATTTTAAATTATGTTTTTTATCACGCCAAGTGTTTGATAAGAATATTATGAGGCATTTGAAGTCAATTTTCATGAGCAATGAATGGATCAGTCCATAATTTGGGTTTTAAATGGATAAATAAGTTCAGAATAAAAAATATGAAATATAAAAAGTTATGTTTCAAAATATTTCTAAAGTATTAATGTTTTATAATTTCAAATGAAAGTAAAATTACTTGGCCCTCTGATTTATAATTTTTTTAATAACCCATTTGGCACGATAAAATTGGTTAATAACTCGTCATACTCTTATTGTTCACCACTTGTATATGGGTTGCACGCAATGAGATGCATGACAATTTATAAAGTATGTATGATTCGAAAGTTATTGTTATGTGAAATTTTACTTTAGGTTAGGTGGGGGATATTTCTTTTGTTACCATATGTTTTTATTTTAATTACATTCTCACCTCCTCATATGGTTTCTTTGTTATGTGAATTCTTGGTAACAAAATGATATCACAGATGAGTGAAAAATCATGTTTCCCATGTGTCTGTCTAGAGTGTGATTGGGTTATTGAGTAGGACTTTGTTATTTATTATATAAAAAAAATTTAGTTTACTTTTAATGAACAAAACATGTTAATAATAATTAATATTTTATATAAAAAATCATTCCATCCAACATAATCAACACTTCTATTTTGTCATCACCCATGAAATCACAAAATCATGTTTATGTATTGTTCATTGATTTATAATTCCTTTGGGATATAGTGAATGGAAATTAATTTATTTTTATTATAAGGAAATGTATAAATGGGAAAAGTTATCATTGTATATTCATACCATTTAAAATCATGATTTAAAACTAAATGGAGGTTCACTCAATGTACTCAAGATGTTGGAACCTAAATATATACAAAATTTTTATTTACAATAATGGAAAACGATAAATTATATGTGAATATTCAGGTTACTTCATTAAAATAATTTGTGGTAAGATATCCCAAACATTGATAGCAATATTCTTTATGGGTTTTAAAATTCTTTGGTGCTTATTAGATTTTTTATGCATGAACAGATATAAATGAAAGAATCTAAATAATTAAAGATAACAAGTTCAAACTCTAAATTCACAATATAAATAACCTTAAAACTTTTATAAATTATTGATATAATTTATTCAACAATCCAAGCATAAATATATAATGTGTACAATAGACATGATGTGGGTTCCATATCACAGCACCCAATCTCATGGAAAAGTATTAATTGGTCCACATATGCCTAATTCTTCCGAAAAAAATCATTGTTCCACATATTGATGTGATATCTCATCACTTATTCACAATTCCTAAACATCAAAAAGCATCCAAATATCTTATAAACACCCAAAAAATCCACACACTTGAAACGTGGTGTAATATCATTTTTAGTTCCTTTCTAAAAAAAAACTAATATATTATTGTTATCTCAGCAAGGTTACTAGAGAAATTCCAATTTGAATCATAGTTAGATAAATTCATACTAAACCTAACCCCAATATAATAGGGACTAGGAAATCATGTCAACTCTCAGAAGATGTTCCAAATTGAAATCAGTTACATCTCCCATAGATATCAAATTTCTATTCCAATCTAGCTAGGATCTCAATCACTTGAACTCATGAGAGGTGATATCTACCGAGTTCGGTGGTAAGTGAGAGTGGATGAATCAATGTCAGGAGTTGGTTTCTGCTGGTAAGAAGAAAATAAAATATGAGGTGAGGCTAGGGGAAACTGGGGGTGAGTTAGAAATAAGAGAGCGAGGGGATCCAAGGAAGAGAAGAAGAAGAAGACCAAAGGTAGTGAGGATGGAAGATGGTGAAGAATATTTTTTTAAAAAAAAAATTTCATTCGTGGTCATTTTAGATATATTTTTCATTAGCTGTACTCTATTTGAATATTTTAATGATCTTAGATGTAATGATTATAGATATAGTTGAATGAAACTATTTACGAGAAGAGGATTAGCTAGTATGAATTATTTAAACCCTCGCAGGTGATGGAACTATAGGATTACACCCATTCTTCCACAGTCAAGTAAAATTTGACGTAAAAACCACAAACTCAAGGAGAAGTATTTTGTGTGTCAGAGTCATCTATGAATTTATTAAAAGAGTCCAAAAAATAAGTTCAAATACCACTCAACATTGGGATACTCAAGTGCCTTAATGGGTGGGCGATGAAGTATTTTGGTCAGATAAAAAAATATTCTTTAACCTACAGACATGCCACTAAAGTGAGCTAGTTGGATCCTATACCTAGTCTAGCTATGTCTGACCTCGGGAGATAAGAAAAGTGAATAAAAATATAACTATCAAAAAATCCTTCAAATAAATTGATTCACCAATATTTTTTATTTGGTACATCATGATTCTTTTCAATCATTCTCATCCAATAATCCATCCACTCTTTCTATTCCCAAACTCTATCCCACCATAACCATCACCATAATTTTATACAATGTTTTGTTTGTAAGTGTTGTTTTATTTTCATTTTCATCACACAAAATCATGTTTCTTTGTTTAAATCCATGAATTTTATGACACTAATAATTAACTAGGTTTCATAATTTATTAATTTTAAATATTTTTAATGACTCCCACATCATAGGATCACAAGACATTAAGACGCGATTTCAGGGTGTTTTCACTTGATATTATGATAATATATGAGGTTATGAGACAACTAAAATCAATAATAAATATAAATTTATAGTTGTCATTTAATGTTTCTATCTATAGATGTTTGTACGGTATGTTAGACATTATGATTCTAAATAATGGATTTCATGACTCTCACAAACTAATGTATAGTTGGAAATGATAATGACATATGTTTAAGGCGTAGTAGGATACACTGGGTGCATCATGAGTGATATAGAATTAATGGATAATGTGAAAGTGGATATATCCCTATTGTCATATAATGGAAGTTAATATATTATTACCTTTTATGTAATAAAATTTCCTATATAAATACACGGATATAGTGTTCGGGGGAGAGATCATTTCATGAAATTCATAAGAATAAAAATCATGTTTATAGATTGAAAAAACAAGTTTGAAACCTAATTAAATAGTGATATTGTGATAAAAATAATATATTACATGTTAAAATATCATAATGGTGAAGGGGTGACTAGGGGAATTATCAAAGAATGGAATTCACAATCATGTGCAAGGGGTTATGTGGGGAAAATGAAAAAAATGGGCTGGAATTTATTTCTCTCTCTTCCAAATCATAACCCGTGTTATGTCTCTACTTGAAAATCCCTTTGTTCTCTTTTTTGGGGGAATATTTTTTGGATTCCAATATGAGATTGATCCATGGTTGATCAATTTGGTCTGATATTGATAGCCTTTCTGACCAAAGAAGATGAATTAAATGGAACACACCTTGTATAGCATTCAAGCATAGTATTGATAGGTCATACAATCAAGATGTGACCTGCAAAGCTGGTATTATTCATTAAGGAATGGTATTTGTTCTTCTTCAATTCACTGATTGTTATGGGGAGTGAAAATAAATATGCATAGAAACAAGAGATCTCCAGGGAGTCCTCTCCCTTGGAAGATTTTTCTACATAGTCATTGTGGTGGTGGAATCATACTAAAACATTATCATAGATGCCCTCATAAAATACTTAACATCTCATTGGTATCACATCTTTCTCTTCTGGAAATTTGTTCTCCAAATTTATCATGGTGTTGTATTATATGACACATGGAGGGAGGGTAACAATAGGGCTGGAATCCTTGTTAAAAAATTGGACACCAATGATTCACCCATCATTTTCAATGATATTGGTGCCTTCCCTGATGACGTTAATATTGATGTTGAAGGATATAAACCGAGCCTACACAATTTTAGTCCACTATGAGTGCTGAGATCTATAATAAATAGCGATTTCTGAATGACTAATGCTAGTGAGAAAGATGCCTTGATGGTCACGCAAAAATAGTATCAACAATATCATTTAAATTCAACTAAGGAATTTAATAGGTAAGAATATATAATGTATATGTTGGGTTGGTTGATCACCATAATTTAATCTTGTATTAATTATAAGAAAAATATGAGTTAAATTAAAAATAATATTTTTTAGTTTTTATTCCTTTTTTAGAATATTAATTATATTTATCATTCAAATAATTTAGTGACAAATATATAATCAAATAGTTTTATTTTTGGATCATTGAATAGTGAGGACAAAAAGGATATAATGTTTAATGGAGCAATTATAAATAAAGATATTTATTAATATTCACAACTTTTTGAAAATATTGTGTAATTGAAAAAAAAATATTATTATTAATGGATACAAGTTCTATTATGGGTATTGTAAACTATTTGGGGTATGTTTTCAATTTTCAAACCCTAAACCTACTATAACAAATATCATCTATTATTTAAATGTATCACTTTTTTAATGTGACTTTTTTGGTGTGTACAATGGATAAAAGATATAACTAGAGAAATTTATTTAGAGATATATCTAGAAATATATATCTAGATATATGTAGACACAGATATGTAGATATATATATTGTAATATATCTTGATTGATATATCTATACTGATATCTGAATCTCTATAAATTACACCATCTTATTCATCCCTCATGTCTTCAAGAGATCACCATGAGTTATCAATATTTGAGAATAAAATATATTTAGTCAACTAAAAATAATGCATGCAATCTCGATTAGTCGTTTTATCACCCAGTGATTCAATGGTGTTGATCAGAGATTGAGGTTCATTTGATGTCCATTCCTAGAGAGATTCTTCCCATAAATCCTATAGTAATATAATGGTGTTTTGGAAACTATTCCAGAAGAAAATATATTAATAATTAATTTCATGTAGATATAATTTCATATATAATTATTAATTACATATAAATTACATCTGAATATCCACTCCCAATAGTTTTCTCGTATTAATATATTCTAGTAATCTATTTTTTTCTTGGACATTATCTTATGATCAAGAAAATCAAGGATTACCTGTGATTTTAGACTCAAATTTGAGTTGCTCATATATTAAAAGGATGATTCCATTATGCATGGAACCTACACATATATTATTGATTATATAATTACATATTGATCTTCTTGATGAATAAATCCACTATATTTACTAAACCTGGGTGTACCCTGCCTTACATGTCAAACAACAAAAGAGCCACGTCACCTAAATTCCATATAAATTTACCATTTTACCACCACCATTCGACAGGAACTCCACTCGTATCCGACACGATTGGATGAGAGCTGACGCGTTGCTCCCCTATTTCATTTCCATCGCCCATCTACTTCCTCTCGCGGCTCCCCGACTAGGGTTTCATTCTCCCAGCATCTTCCTCCCACATCTTGCAATCGATGAATGCCTTACCAACACCCATCTTCCAGCCTATGGTTTCCCTCACCCAGCTACTTCCTACCACGGCTCCCCGACTAGGGTTTCATTCTCCCAGCTTCTTCCTCCCATAGCTCACCTTTGACAACTTCCTTACCAACACCCATCTTTCGTTCTATGGTTTCCCTCTTCGAGCCTACAGTTTCCCTCTTCTGCATTATTATCATTCTACATGTATTTATTCTGATACTAAAATATGATTTTCATTCATTGTCTCACCTGATTATACATCAACATCGGCTACCAGATTCCGAGTTCTACCACTCATCAGTAGATAAGGTAATTCCGATTTCTTCTACTGCATCGACATCTACTGCAACTGTCTACTACACCGACTACTACCAAAACCGTCAACCCTATTCCACTACATCGGGTGATAGTGGACCAAGGGTTATAGTGAAGAACTGCCTTCAAAGTATTACTCTATTGAGGTAACAATTTTCTTACTATAACCCAAACTGTGTAACCTAAAACATTCAATTTACTATGTTTTTTACATTACCCAGTATCTGTGATCGGATTTTATCCTGACAGTGATTCATCATCTTATTTTCATAACAACTGCTGCAAAAATTCACAAAGTGAGTATACTTTGAATATTATATGAACACATACCTTTTCCTGCATTGATATAATAGTATATTTTATTACCTCTGACCAAACAGTTCTGAGTACAATGTCTCTAACAGATGCAAGTATAGGCTATCTTTTTACCATCCACATATTCAAACCTACAAACTTCTTTATGGAATAAAATTTTATTAAACTACAAAGAAATTTGTAACATTACTACTTCTATTTAGCACAGTCAAACGTATCTAAAACAACATTTGTTAGCATACTGGCCTCGTATTCCTATCAATTTGGGTTTAAATTCCAATAACTATAACTTGCACCTTCCACTAAATCATACATGAAGATTTCATTTGTGACTTTTTAATAGCTACATAAAGCTACACACATAAATCTTTATCCATTTCTGTGTCTTCATTCACAATTTATACTACAATTTCATTAATGAGCGCATTTCATATAAATAACCCAATGCATTCCTTGACATTAATATATAATGATATACAACCAAATAATGCATTCCTTGACAGCCTCTACAGATGCAGTGTTGTAGAGAAGAGTGTCACCAAATGAACCACACAAACATGTGTTTACTATCACCTTTTTTTAGACTTATTTGTGTTATATTTTTTTTCCATTATTTTTATAAGCTACTACTATCACACTTTTAGTGTCAACATCTATTGGAAATCTGTCAATGACATCTTCAAATCTCTCTACTTCTCTAACAAGTGCACCACATTCTATAAATGGAGGTGCAGATGAAGTCACAAGGATGCCACTAACACCATTTTCTATCATTTTTCTATTCTATTTAAATTATTTTTTTTAAATCCCTAATTGTTTTAATACTTTACATACTAACTGAAGTGATCATTCTTCAAATGGCGGTGCAGATGGAGTCACACGGATGCCACTAACACCATTGTCTATACCGGGTTTATTCTGTTTACATTACATTATCTGAATCCCTACTTTTTAAATACTTTTCATATTAACTTAAGATATCCCTCTTTAACTACTTCGTTTATAGTTCAACAAAAATCTGAAATAGGGAGATCATTTATCGCAAAGGAAAACAAGCGGAAGTAAACATCGATTGCCTCATAACAGTCTCTTATTCCTTTCCATAAGTATGAGCAAAATTATCTAAAAAACAATACTTTATGCCACACAACCATCCAACTCATAGTCTAACTATTTCCCTGACACTTTCGGTAGTGATCATAACTGACCAAAACTTGCATTGCCCGTCAACCTCTAGAGATGCAAGGTTTAAAGGAGACTTCTGATGAAGGAACGACACAATTGTGGGTTCACTAATACCTTCACCAGATACTTCTTTATGTTAAATTATAATACCATTATTTTTATAACCAATTGATGACACACTACTTGTGTTATCATCTACTAGAAATCTCTCAATGACATCTAAAATGGCGGTGAAACTGAAGACACACGCACGCCATTATGCCCACTATCTGTCAATGGTCTTCTCTATTTACATTTTAGTATCGAAGTCAATAAATTTATATATACTATACATACTAACATAATCTATTCATCATTAATTACTTCATCTACAGTGAAACAACAATCATCAGGTAGGAAATCATTTATAACGGGAGAAAACAATTGAATGAAAACAATGGATTCCCTCATACAAACTTTGTTTCCATACTATAAGTATGGTGACACATATATACAAAAAAACACCATGTATGCCACACAACCGATCTATTCTTCATCTACTATTTCCTTCAAACTTTCGATAGCGATCGTGACTGATGATACCAGTATGTCAGATTCATCGCCAGCATCCGTTACAATGTAAGCACATCTTCAACATTTAAATTTTACTATGACCGTTATGGGATCTTAAAATTTACAATTCGCGTTCCCATTTTTTGCAGAGTGAGTCTACCTGATAACGCGGAATATAGTACTATATCATGTACAGGTTTAGTGTCGTCTTTAACACAAATATACATCATCACATGCATACACACTTCATTGAGCACACATTTTAGTTATAATACTATTTTGTTAATCTACTTTAAGACCATAGGAAACGAAAGTTTCTTCGAGAAGCATCACATTCTTAAAGTTCAGATACAAATTACTACATCAACGGTGAAATACAGCGTACAGAAAACAGTACATTTATGTTTACGAATTTTCAAAAATTATAACAGCAGTCAGATCTGATTTATTTACTGTGATTTCAATTATCAATGACTTGATGCTGCAGGGAACTCTGTAAAACAATAGATTTCGGATAACACAAGTTAGTCTACTTATTATTTCAGCATTATTGCTACAAAAATACTAGAGGCAAATACCCCCCACTGGATCTACTGTGCAAGTAATAAGTGCTACATTATTTTCTTTCAACCAGGATATTTAGATATTGGAGACCCATCTTATGTCTCTCAGTACTTTCATTCTTTAATGTGGTTCAATGAATGAAACAAAAAATGTAGCAACCAACAAAACCAATGTTTTCCTGGATGTTGTGTTATGGGAATGATTTCATTGAACTTAATACCAGCTTGTCCGCAGTATCTAGAAATGTTTCTCTTCAATACAAGTTCCACAACAGCCATAGCATTTCAAGAAAACATGAATATTTACGACTCAATGTTTTCTTCCCCTTCAATGAGCTGTAAGATTGATAGGTCTTTCAACAAGGGTAGAGTTTCATGAATATTCATATTGAATGGACAAAACTACCATCGTATGGGATGTTTATGTCCACCAGATGGTCACCCACCCAGATTATCACAACTATTTGTGTATGACACATCACATGAATGCCAGAATAGGTTTCACGTGTTTAGGTATCTCTAAACATATCTGTTATGGAAACATTTTACAATGTGTCATATTTCTGTATTAACATAACTACTGCCTGGAGCTCTGAAAAACAGATTGTCCAAACTCGTATTGACTACAACATAGTCCAAAACCTGCAACGAATGCTTCATGATAATAGTGGTTTAGCTCAACATTTAAAAAGTGAATGGGATGTTCTTCAACATCCGGATGTGACGAATTTCAAACTAAGTCTACTGAAGATAAGAGAAACAAATTCCAGTACATATATCTTACCAAATAATTCTGAGATTGGAATGCTTATTTTCGGTGATGATGAAGATCTCAACCAAGAGTGTGATATAATCATTCATACCAAAACTGGTGATTTTCATTTAATTGATGAGAAACACCCACTATATCTTCCATTACAATATCCCTTTATTTTCACAGCTGGCAGTGATGGATATGTTGACAACATTCTGCATCGCCCAACTCCTTTCACACCAAGTCCAAAATTAAGGAAGGTTATCATGAGAGATTACTTCTCCTTCCACTTGGAATTCCATGAAAATAAATCCTCACACTACTACATTCAAGAAGACTGTTACAAATGTTTGTTGTTGATGCTTATATGATGATAGAGTCTCAGAGACTATCATTCATTCGCTTTAATAAAAAGAGATTGAGGGTAGATCTATACAATGGATTTCAAGATGCATTTCTAAGAGGTGATAGAGAAAGTTATTCATGCAGAAAATGGATCATATTACTTTCAAACTTCACGGGTGGTCCAAGGAATATGATACAAAATTACCAAGATGCAATATCTATTTCTGATTGGGTAGGGTATCCAGATTTGTTTCTATCCATCACATGTAACCCAATGTGGCCTGATATCACTCAGTATATAAGATAAAATAATCTTCGACCAGTAGACTCCCCTCAAATACTATCTCGAGTTTTCAATATTAATCTTGAATATATAATGAAAGATTTAAGATAAGGTTGTTTATTTGGAAAATCAAGGGAAGCTAACCATCTATCTGCATACGTCAAATATTATTATCCATGATTTTTTCAATTTTATCATCACTTACATACTATATCACTTCTGTTTCCATTTAGTTTTTTGAACTGTAGAGTTTCAGAAACGCAGCATGCATCATGTTCACATCTTATTATTTCTCTGCTGTGAAATCAAAGTGAACACTCCAACAGCTGTAAACAAATATGTCAGCACTGAAATCCCAGATAATGATTCTTACCTGAGGCTACATGAGGTTGTCAAGTTTTCTATGCTCCATGGCCCTTGCGGTGTTGAGAACAAAAAAATCACCTTGCATGAAACATGGTAAATGTGAAAAAAAAACCAAAACAGTTTGATGAAAATACGACCGTGGATGACGATGGTTGGGTCGTTTATTAGAGAAGGGATGACTAAAAAACTATTCTGAAAAATACTTTTCATTTGGATAATTTCAATGTACTTCCATACAATCAGGTGTTGCGATTAAAGTATCTTGCTCATATCAACATTGAAGTTAGTAATTAGTCATCTTCAATTAAATACTTGTTCAGGTATATTAGCAAGGGTAGTGACCGTGTAACGGAATCACTCTATGAAGGAAACAATGAACACTCCACACAGAATACTGTAGATGAGATAAAATTTATTATGTCTGCCGATACATATCTCCTTGTGAGGCATGTTAGAGGATTTTTTCTTATGATATCCATTACAGATATCCACCAGTTGAGCGATTGCATTTCCATTTTCCAGAAAGGAATTGTGCCGCCTTTTCAGACACTGATAACATTGAATATGTATTGAATCATAGAAACAGTTATCAGTCAATGTTGACCTCTTGGTTTGAAGCAAATATTATATACCCGAAAGGAAGAGGTTTAACTTTTACAGAGTACCATACTAGATATGTGTTCAACTCTCAAAACATGAAATGGTGTCCCTGGAAACAAGGCATCTGTTTTGGAAGATTGTACTATGTGCCTAAAACCACTGGAGAACTCTACTACTTGAGGACACTTCTAACAAAAATCAAAGGTGTAACTTCGTATGAGTATATCAGAACTATAAACAGCATCACTCATGGTACATTTAGAGAGTCTTCTTCTTCTATGGGACTACTAACAGATGAAAAAGAGTTTTTTGAAGCTATAAAAGAAGTCTTCGCTACGGTAATGGGATAACAAGTGCGTAGACTGTTCACGAACATGTTAATCTACAAAAACATATCTTTCCCAGATATCGTCTGGGCTTCATCCAAAGACATACTATCAGAAGACTTTTTATATATACAGAGAAGGACCCAACATGTAACACCCCGAGATTTTATGAAAAATATTCTTTTAATTTAATTGATGTCTTCTATTATACACCACACCAAGTTTATCTTTTACTATACGCAACACCGTATTAGCTTGCAGTATACGCAACATTATTCTTGGATCGTGTTACACACAATTTCAAGATCATTTTATAATAGTCATTCTATGGAACATTGAGTGTATATATATATATATATATTCAATGTATAAATGAAATATGGTTGGATTTTGTTATACTCAACAACAAAGGAGTCTTTGACTACACGCAACCCTGACTTGGATTTCATTACACACAATCGCGACCTTCCTCGATAGCGTGTGTTGTACGCAATACCTGGTTTCACTAAACAACGATATATGGTAATAATATTATCACGAACTAGATGTCATGAATAGAATTAACCAACTTTTGAATTTTATAACATTATTATTCATCTTATAAATTTTTTAAAACATTTTATGTGAACAAAATAAATATTTCGGGTAAAATAAGTATTTTTTAAAAAATGCAGTTTTGCCGCCTTTTGATGGCGCACACAGTTTAAATATAGTTTTGTACATTTTTAGAAGTTCCATTTTAGAATATAAAATTATTATTTTGAATAAGAATATGAAATTTTACCTTAAATAAAAATTTCATGTTATTCTAATAACATTCATATTTTAAAGAATATTAAAAACCCGATATATTTTAATTAAAAACAACTTTTTTCATCGAAATAATTTATGTGGTAAAATTATACTATTGAATGGTATTAAAGAATAAATAGAATATATTTTTACTATTTGATATAATGTATGTCATTAGAATTGATTTTACCTTGAATTTGTAGGATAAATCAATTCAATCTTTTATAATGTTTTAAACAAAAACCCGTTTTTTTTCGACAATGGGATTAATTTTAATGTAATTTCTGAAACTTCTGTGTATTGAATTTGGAAAAAATGGATTCCATATTTGGATTCAGTGGGTCCAAATTATATTAATAGACTACTTTTTATTTTTGGGCTTTATGAATAGTTACAACGGTATATTTTATTTACCATAGTAAAAGGTAAATTCTGTAATTAAGGGTAACTATAATATTATAAAATTATCCTAATACTTGTCTTAATACAATTGGATGATTATAATTTGTTCTAAGTCATATTTGGGTTGAAATGGAATCCATTAGAACCCACTTGGATTTTTTTAAGACCTTTTGTTTATTTTATTTAAAGGAAAGTGAAATATGTCTCACTCAACTTTAATAATAAAAAGATTTTTAATATAAGTTTATACAGAATATAAATTCAGTTATAAATACTCATTTTAAATATAAAATGTTTTCATTTGTCATGGTAATTTATTTGTAATTTTTAAGAGTTCTTTAATTACCTTCTTATCTTATACATTAATGATGCAGAAATTATTTATTTAGTAAAAAATCAATAATATAGTTTTTATTGAAATATTAATACATACGAAAAAGCCGAAAAATCTGCACAAAACTTATTTTTAGTGTATATATAAACTCTAATCATCCACTGGCCTAATTGTTGACCATTTGGATCCTTATTAAGGTGATTATGACACTTCTATTATTTAATTTTAAATGATGCCAAAGTTGTCACCTTCATAATTTAATAAATATAACAATTTTAATATTGTTATTTTAAGATTATAAATTCGAGTAAAAGTATTATTGTGAAAGGAAATAGATTTATATTCATCATAAGATTTTATTTTAAATTTTCATGCAAAGAATAAGTATATTAAATAATTATACAAAAATGATGTAGTAATTATTTTATTAAGAGATAAACCAAATAAATGGTTTTAAAAATAATAAAATAAATATTTAATGTTCTCCACTAATTTTATAGATACATATGACCTTTTATGAATCTATTAAAGCTTTTATTTCAAACAAAGATTCTGTATATATTTTATTTAAATTCAAATAAATGAAAAGTGTCAAAATTGACACTATTGTTATTTTATAAAAATAATATATTATAAAATTGTTTAAACAACACAGAAAATTTAAAAATTATAGATTTAAATTTATATGGTATAAAATGTTATATAGTATCCAATTATGGAAAATTCACAACAAATAAGTATTTAATTTTTATAAATTAAAATTTAAAATATTATTACCACAAATAAAATTAATTTGATTAAATGAGGATAAATGAAGTTGATAATGTTTAAAATAAATTCCTAACATGTATAATTTTTTTTGGTTGATGATATTACAACCCTATATAATATTATATTCGAATATGACTCATTTTGGATGTTCTATGTGGGTTTGGTATTTAATATAAACTAATATTTCTTGTATTTCCCAAGGTGCCCCTCTCCCCACTTATAAAAGGGAACCTCCTCCATCTCTTTCTCACACCACATTGAGCAATCAAGATCGGCCAAACCCTGCCAAATTCTCTTATCCACTTACATATAAACATCCTAGAGGTTCTGGTCTTCTTCAAAGACCAATTTTAGTGCCCTAAGAGACGGTCTCAAAGAGGCGCTTCAAAGAAGAGGTAATGTCCGTTACCGATTCTTTCAACTTTATTTCTTCTTCCGCTTCTTCATCACTAGTTGTTTCATTATGAAGTAATAACATCAGTATCACTAATATACTTATATGTTATTATAAGTATGAAACTACCCTATTTCACCATATACCCATCCTACGGAAAACGAAATCACTGCGTGTGTATACGTACAGAAGACCGTCTCCAAGACGCGATGAGATTCATTCTCCATGATTAACCATACATGAAAGATCATAAAGATTATATAATGAATAATAATTAAATAAATGAAATAATATTGCTACACAGTTTTTGTATATATATGTATGTATGTATGTCATCTATTTAGTTTCATTCAATTCAATAAGGAAACGAAAACAGCGTTCACTCGTACGTACGGCCTACCGTCTCCATGAACGGTGTATTTCATTCCTTTTATCCATCTATAATATATATGTATATGATGAATATATATTATATATAAATCATGTTTTAAATTCTGGAATTATGTAAATCAGGATATAAGTAATAATATCAAGAAACCACAAGTCGATACACATACGAAAAATGGAATGATTTTACCCAAAACGCTGCTTTAACATGGAATTTAAAAAAGAACGGGTAATATAAAGTCATTATTGAAACATATATCATATCATAAAAATGAATATGATTCTTTAATAAGTCAATTACATTATTTAAATCATTATACAGGAGTTTCAGATACGTACGAAGCATATCGGACCTAAGGTAAGAGTTAATTTTACAAATCTCATTTTTATGCGAGATTTCTTATTCGTAAATATTTACTGGGGTTATTTCTATCATCCATGTCAATGTTTTCTAAAAATTTATTCATGTATGTTTAAAGTAATTTTTACCCATTTTGACTTTAACCCCTTGGTATGGAAGGAATTTTCTTT
This sequence comes from Viscum album, assembly GCA_963277665.1. Taxonomy (NCBI): domain Eukaryota; kingdom Viridiplantae; phylum Streptophyta; class Magnoliopsida; order Santalales; family Viscaceae; genus Viscum; species Viscum album. The sequence goes on along the minus strand of OY728147.1, from coordinate 1,022,707,355 downwards.
TATTTACCCTACAAGGTACTTTTTGACTTTTCCAACAAAAGTACGAGAATAATGTTTTTTTAACGTATACGGAATGAAAGGATTTTTACGGTTTTATAAAGCCTTATTTTCATGAAGCTTACTCAAAAATATTTCATGACTATTTTCAAAAAAAATATTTTTCCTTTAAAATTGCACGAAATTTTGTGAAAAGAAAATGATTTTGAATAAAAAAGGATATTTTCCTCCAGAATTCATTTCAAGTGTTTTATCAAAACCATTTTTCATATAAGATGACATTATTTCATTTGTGTATGTTTCAAGTATAATGTCTCAATTATTTACATGGTTTCAATTCTCTTATTATGAAATGATATCCATTTCTTTTATATGGATTATGTGATGATGGGATGATGTTTATGAAAACCATTTTATTTATTAGGATTTTATGAATGATGTATGTTTATTTTGTTGAACAAGTAAGAATGATTTCATTATGATATTGGTGGGACCTATATCTCCTTCTAATTCATTGGGTAAACATTTATATCTCATGAGATAGACATGGCTGGAATGTTAAGTTAATATGGTTCAGTATTACAGGACTAGAACGAGGAGTGAACTCGATTCAGAAAGGGACTTTGTCCACTAAGATGGTCTTGGAAGCAATGCCTTGGATAATATGGAAATAATTACATGTTATTAATGGATGACACAATTACATGTTTTATTCCAATGATATTTTATCATGATTTATGTTCCATTATGATCTATGCCTTATGTAATTCCAGTTTTTATGTCATTGCTCAAGATTTTGATGATTAAACATTATGTTCATGTTTTTAGGTTCAAATGTATATGGTATATTTTATTTTATCCATGCATACCCTTACTGAGCATTTGAGCCCACCCTTTTTATGTTTTATTTTCCCCCAGGATTAAATGAAAGGTTTAGGGTGAGGAAATAAAAAGTATAAGATCATTATAGGAGATGTTGAAGATCTTTCACCACGATTAGAAGATTACGTTCCAAGTTTCCAAAGACACAAAACTATTACGGTCCTTGTGTGTCTATTTTTGTTAGGTATTATGTATTCCGCAAAAGTAATGTAATTTCCATGTACATCAAGCTTCGGGTCTCTACAGTTGGAATCAAAGGAACGGTTAATCAACCTTTGAAAACTAGGATGCGAAAACAATAGTGAAATCCTTAGATATATTTCTAAGGTATGTCTAGGGTTGTCCCTGAGGATAAGTATACTTATAGGATATAGTACTAGAACTATGGTAATGATCTTAGAATTTAACCTTAGATGTTAGATATTGAGGGTGCTCCCCCTTTACTATGTGGTTTTCCCTAGCATGAGTTTTGCCTCTCACACTATTCTTTTTGGTTTTTAGAAAATGGCTAGAAACATGATGATTCACAATAATGGAGGATATGATAGACAATGGAATGATATTATTCATGAGAAACCAAATTAAATGGGATTTGGAAGTCCATACATCATTATTATGCCAAGTCAGCAATCTCATAATATGATTAATAAACTCAATTTTGGTAAGTCTCATGACTCGTCTAATAAGAGAAAGATGGAGTTTCATGATGATCATAGTGGAAAGAATGTTCAATTTACCCTATGTAAATCAAGTTGGAAGTGGAATCAAGGAGAATGTTTCAATGGAACTGTAAGATGCTTTGAGTGTGGAAAAGAAGGACACAAAGCGAGTAAGTGCAAAGTAAAAGGTTCAGTTAACACCATGGATGAGGATAATGGTATTACTACGACATCAACAATGGTTAAATGTTTTAAATGTGGAATTTATGGGCATTATATAAACCAATTCCCTAAGGGAAACTCTCATGAAGAGAATCGATATGGTCGTATGGATAGTATTTATGTTCATGATGACGAAGAGACTACAAATGATATGTGATATGAAAGAATTGTTGAAGCTCAGTCAATGGTTTAAGAAGGTAGTGGAATGATTACATATTTATCCAGTGTAAAGTTGTATAAGTAATCTCATGTTACTACGAAATAAAGAGACATCTAAGGATTGTTACACTGTTGTCTTTCCTTATGTTTTGAAAGTGTATGATTAATGGTACCAGTAACCATGAAAGGTTATTCAGATATTTTTGGAAAGTAGATGATATGCGCATAATGAAGGGATAAAGAGAAAATTAAATGTTTGATAGTATTCATGATCTCATGACTGATATAAGGAGAAGGTTATATCATGGTTTGAGTATATAGAATTTTTGGATTTTGGTATATGGAAAGAGTTAACTTTTGACATCATTCATGTTTTCACTAAGGTTTAATGGGTATTCAATTTTCAAGATAATACATGATTAAGGTATTCACATGATTGGATTGTGACCAACAAGATATATGGGGGATAAATGATGGTATTCACATGCTTGGTAGATAAACATTCTAGTAATTGTTTTCTTTATAAAATGAACTTGGACCGAAGTATTTTAGATAAGCCTAAAGATTGGAATTGATTATGTTGGACATAAGTTATTATTATTTATGGATAGAACTGTTTTCGATATTATTGATGGGATATTATAGTAATGTAGTTTTAGAAAAAGGACAACCTGCAGGACGGGCGACAGCCCATCGCGTCGGACATGGTTGTGGGAATCGAACCCACAACCGAAGTGCGACTGGAATTTATCACCAACCAATATCCTACATGAAGTCCCTAGTTAGTAGAAACTAGTATTATTTTATTATGCGGTATGATAAATAAAGTATAAGTCCATTTTTGGAACCATATATGATTAATCTCACCATAAGATGGACTTATAACTTTTTCTAACCTTTTATTTTAGACATATGGAATGACCTGTCATTCTATCACATGATCTTCTAACACTTCACGAATAAAAAATTCAACTTCATTTCTTGAAGAGATGAAGTGGAAATTGTTTATGGCATGAACAATAGTGAGATTGTACCAACATAATTTAAGTATTTATTCTAAATCAAATTCATCAACTTTAGGGAAATTATCTTGAAAACCAAAAATGTTGTCCTAGTTATCTTATATCCGATGAATCAGATGGTACCTTATATCATCACTAATCTATGGATTTGTGATTGTTGGCTTTTTCATAGCCATGTTCTCTACCACTCTCCATCAGAACTTGAGGGTTAGATTTCTCTTCCATATCCATATTTTCACCTATGTTCTCATATGTGGAAAACCAGTGATTAGTTAATTTGGGTAACCTTTACGTTTCATAAATTAGTTTTTAAAGTCATGTTTTTGTATTCCTTTTTACGATGTGGGTTTCTATTAAAGAAACTTTCATGTAGAAACCCATTTATAACCCCGACAAATTTCAAAGGCGAAATTCATTTTAAGGGGGGTGAAATGTAACACCCCGAGATTTTATGAAAAATATACTTTTAATTTCATTGATGTATTTTTTTATACACCACACTAAGTTTTGTTTGTACTATACGCAACACCGTATTAGCATGCAGTATACGCAACACTATTCTTGGATCGTGTTACACACAATTTCAAGTTCGTTTTATAATAGTTATTCTATGCAACATTGAGTGTGTATATATATATTTATATTCAACGTATAAATTAAATATGGTTTTATTTGGTTATACTCAACACCAAAGGAGTCTTGCACTACATGAAAACCTGACTTGGATTTCATTACACGCAATCGCGACCTTCCTCGATAGCGTGTGTTATACGCAATACTGGGTTTCACTAAACAACGATATATGATTATAATATTATCATGAACTATCCTTTATGAATATAATTAACCACATTTTTAATTTTATGACATTATTATTCATCTTATAAATTTTCTAAAACATTTTATGTGAATAAAATAAATGTTTCATGTAATATAAGTATTTTTCAAAAAATGCAGTTTTGCCGTTTTTTGTTGGCGCACACAATTTAAATAATGTTTTTGACATGTTTATAAGTTAAATTTTACAAAATAAAATTATTCTTTGGAATAAGGATATAAAATTTTACCTTGGATAAAATTTTCATGTTATTCTGATAAATTTCATATTTTCATGAATAGTAAAAACACGTTATATTTTAATTAAAAACAACTGTTTTCATCTTAATAATTTATGTTGATAAATTATAAAATTTAATGGTTTTAAATTATAAATAGAATATATGTTTACTATTTAATATAATGTATGTCATTAGAATTTATTTTACATTGAATTCGTAGGTTAAATCAATTCAATCTTTTGTAATGTTTTAAACAAAAACTCGTTTTCCTTCAACAACGGGATTAATTTTAATTTAATTTCTGCAACTTCTGTGTATTGAATTTGGAAAAATTGATTCCATATTTGGAATCAGTGGGTCCAAATTATATTAATAGACAACTTTTTTTGGGCTTTATGAATAGTAACAACGGTAAATTTTATTTACCATAGTAAAAGGTAAATTGGGTAATTAAGGGTAAATATAATATTATAAAATTATACTCATACTTGTATTAATACAACTGGGTGATTATAATTTTTCCTAAGTAATATTTGGGTCGAAATGGAATCCATTAGAACCCACATGGAGGTGATTATGACCTTTAGTTTATATTATTTAAAGGAAAGTGACATATGTCTCACTCAACTTTAATAATTAAAGTATTTTTAATATAAGTTTATACAGAATAAAAATTCGGTTATAAATAATCATTTGAAATATATTATTTTTTTATTTTTCATGGTAGTTTATTTTTAATTTTTAAGAGTTATTTAATTACCTTATTATCTTATACATTAATGATGCGGAAATTATTTATTTATTGAAAAATAAATAATATTTTTTTATTGAAATATTAATACATATCAAAAGGCCCAGAAATCTGAAAAAAACTTAGTATTAGTGTATATATAAACTCTAATCATCCACTGGACGAATTGTTGACCATTTGGATCCTTATTAAGGTGATTATGAGACTTATATTATTTTATTTTAAATAATGCCAAAGTTGTCACTTTCATAATTTAATAAATATAACAATATAAATATTATGATTTTAAGATTATAAATTTGAGTAAATGTATTATTGTGAAAGGTAATAGATTTATCTTCATCATAGGATTTTATTTTTAATTTTTTTGCAAAAATAAGTATATTAAATAATTATACAAAAATGTTTTAGTAATTATTTTATTAAGAGATAAACCAAATAAATGGTTTTAAAAATAATAAATTAAATATTTAGTGTGATACACTAATTTTCAAGGTACATATGACCTTTTATGAATATATTAATGCTTTTAGTTCGAACATATCTTCTGTATATATTTTATTTAAATTCAAATAAATGAATAGTGTCCAAATTGACACTTGTTATTTTATAAAATTAATAAATTATAAATTTTTTTAAAAATCACAAAAATATTTACAAATTATAAATTTAAATTTAAATGGAAGAAAATGTTTTAAAGTATATAATTATGGACAATTCACAACAAATAAGTAATTATTTGTTATAAATTAAAATTTAGAATGTTATTACCACAAATAAAATTAAATAGATTAAATAAGTATAAATCAAGTTCATAAGGTTTAAAATAAATTCCTAACATGTCACAATTTTATTGGTTGATGAGATTAAAACCCTATCTCATATAATATCTTAATATGAGTCATTTTGGATGTTTTAAGTTGGGTTGGGATTTAATATAAACTAATATTTCAGGTATTTCTAAAGGTGCCCCTCTCCTCCCTTATAAAAAGGGCACCTCCTCCCTCTCTTCCTCACACCAATTGGAGCATTCGATCTTGGCCAAAACCTGCCAAATTATCTTATCCACTTCCATATAAACATCCTAGTGGTTCTGGTCTTCTTCAATGACCAATTTTAGTGCCCTAAGAGGAGGTCTCAAAGAGGCGCTTCAAAGAAGAGGTGATGTCCGTTACCGATTCTTTCAACTTTATTTCTTCTTACACTTTTTCTTCTTTAGTTGTTTCATTCTGAAGTAATAAAATCAGTATCACTCATATACTGATATGTTAATATAAGTATAAAACAACTCTATTTCACCATCTATCCATCCTATGGAAAACGAAATCACCGCAAGTGCGTACGTACGGAATACCGTCTCCAGGACGCAATGAGATTCATTCTACATGATTAACCATAAATGAAAGATCATAAAGTTTATATAATGAATAATAATGAAATATGTTAAATAATAATGCTACTGGATTTAATTATATATATATATTTATTTCATCTATTTAGTTTCATTCAATTCAATAAGGAAACGAAAACAACGTTCACTCGTACGTACGGCCTACCGTCTCCATGAACGGTGTATTTCATTCCTTTTATCCATCAATATTATATATGTATATGATGAATATATATTATATATAAATTATTTTTTATATTCCGGAATTATTTAAATCAGGATATAAGTAATAATATCAAGAGACGATAAGTCGAAACACATATGATAAATGGAATAATTTTACCCAAAACGCTGCTTTAACAAGGAATTTACAAAAGAACGGGTAATATAAAGTCATAAGTGAAACATATATGATATCATAACAATGAATATGATTCTGTAATAAATCAATGACATTATTTAAATCATTATTCAGGAGGTTCTGATACGTACGAAGCATATCAGACCTAAGGAAAGAGATAATTTTGCAAATCTCATTTTTATCCGAGATTTCTTATTCATAAGTATTTACTAGGGTTATTTCTATCATCCATGTCTATGTTTTGTAAAAATATATTCATGTATGTTTAATTTCCTTTTTACCCATTTTGACTTTTACCCATTGGTATGGAAGGAATCTTCTTTTATTTACCCTACAAGGTACTTTTTTTACTTTTTTAACAAAAGTACGAGAAGAATGTTTTTTTAAAGTAAATGGAATGAAATGATTTTTACGGTTTTATAAATCCTTATTTTCAGGAAGCATCCTCCATAAGATTTCATGACTATTTTCAACAAAATCCTTTTCCTTTAAAATTGCACGAAATTTTTTAAAAAGAAAATGATTTTGAAGAAGAAAGGATATTTTCCTCAAGAATTCATGTCAAGTGTTTTATCAAAACCATTTTTCATCTAAAATGACATTATTTCATACGTGTATTTTTCAAGTATAATGTCTCTATGATTTACATGGTTTCACTTCTCTTATTATGAAATGATACCCATTTCTTTTATATGGATTATGTGATGATGGGATGATGTTTATGAAACCCATTTTATTTATTGGGTTTTTATGAATGATGTATGTTTATTTTGTGGAACAAGTATGAATGATTTCATTATGAGATGGGTGGGACCTATATCTCCCTCCAATGCATTGGGTAAAGATTTATATCTCATGAGATATACATGGATGGAATGGTAAGTTAATCAGGTTCAGTATTACAGGACTAGAATGAGGAGTGAACTCGATTCAGAAAGGGACTTTTTCCACTAATATGGTCTTGGAAGCAATGCCTTGGCTACTATGGAAATCATTACATCTCCTTAATGGATGCGAAAATTAAATGTTTTATTCCCATGTTATTTTATAATGATTTATGTTCTATTATGATCTATGCCTTATGTACTTCCATGTTTTATGTCGTTGCTCATGATTTTTATGTTTAACAATTATGATCATGTTTTTAAGTTCAAATGTATATGGTATGTTTTATTTTATCCATGCTTACCCTTACTAAGCTTTTGAGCTCACCCTTTTTATGTTTTATTTTCCCCCAGGATTAAAAGAAAGGTTTAGGGTAAGGAAACAAAAAGTGGAAGATCTTTATGGAAGATGTTGAAGATCTTTCACCATGATTAGAAGATTACGTTCCAAGTTTCCAAATACACTAAACTATTACGGTCCTTGTGTGTCTATTTTTGTTATGTATTAAGTATTCCGCAAACGTAATGTAATGTCCATGTACGTCAAGATTCGGGTATCTACACAACAAATTCAAAGTTTACATTTGGTCATGTACCTGCTGTATAGTTTTATTTTTTATGTCTTGCTGATTTCTAATTATTACCACCCGCTGGTATTTATAACATAGTAATAAAGTAAAACTCCTTCAGTTTTTCTACCAAAGTTTTATACTACCCATTAAATCTGAAACATCATAATCTGTACATGTATTTACTATATTGCAGAACACAATAATCCTAAGGGAAATGTGTATTACAATACTGACTCCAAACAATAATTCTATTCAATAGTCTTATATATTAATTGACTTTATTTCTTTTTGTTCTGTATAAATTTTAAAAAATTAAGCGCAGTTCTTCGCATAATAGGTTAGTCTCCTCTTTATGACTTCAAAAATTAGATGTTTTCCAATTATTATGCATTTTCATACATTAAATAAACATGTAATATTTTTACCTAAATTGAAATTGAAATCATTGTACATCTTTATCTTGTATAACATCATTTATATTAATTATAAACCAGTACAACAAAGGTTACAACCATTCTGTTCACATATAATTACAATAATACTTGCATCATTTTAATCTGTACGATTCTGTACAACTAATCCATAGTTTCATATATCATTTATTGACATTACATTACAATCTGTATTATAATATTTGAATTTGTACAAATATTATGCATTTTCATACATTAAATAAAGATTTAGTACATCAAACTAAATAGAACATGCAATCATTGTACATCTTTCTCTCGTGTAACATTGTTTATATTTATTATAATCCAGTACAACATAGTTTACAACCTTTCTGTTAAAATATAATTACAATAATACTTGCATCATTTAAATCTGTATGAATCTGTACAAGTATTCCACACTTTCATATATCATTTATTCACATTACATTTCCATCTATACTGGCCTAGATATAAGATTGTCACATAATTCTCTGCTCTAGCATTACTGACAACACATAATAACTGATGTTTTCTATCAATGTATTTTAGCTTCCACTGTATTTCATATGTTTAATTAAAAGTACAATGTTTTAATGACTTCGTTAATGGTTTTTCATACTGCCGTCTAACAATATTCCACAACTTTGTAAATTTGACACACACAAGTCACAAGATACATAAGTATGATTTGAGAGAGATAGAATAAATTTTACAAAGCAATGGAAGATCACTTCATCTATATCCTTCTATGCCACTTCCAGATTCATATTTTGATGCCACTCTCTATCATTTAGTTGCAGATGAATTGAATTACAATAAAGAAACACTTTTATAAGAGGGAAACTTTTTACATAGTGTGCTTACATATGAACAGAAAGATGAGATGTCTATCATTCTCTCTTCACTATCTAGAAACTCTAGGGGGTTCTTCTTCTTGCATGGTTATGGAGGAACAGGTAAAATGTTCATATGGATATTACTAACATCATTTCTATGAGGACATGGCACGATTGAACTTGTAGTTGAATCGAGTGGAATAGCTTCACTACTGCTTCCTGGTGGACGAACAACACATTCCAAATTCTATATTCCAATATCCATTAATGAACATTCAGTTTGTAATATTCATCAGGGGAGTGACGTAGGTAAACATTTTCAATCGACTAAGCTCATGATATGGGATGAGGCATCTATGATTCATAAGTTCTATTTTGATTCTTTAGACCGATCACTTAGGGACATTTTGACATTCAAAAATTATAATGCTCAAAATTTTTTGTTCGGTGGATTGACAGTTGTCATGGGAGGAGATTTTAGGAAAATACTGTCAGTTATATGAGGAGGAAACAGATATGGAATTGTTTATGCAATTGTTAAGTCTTCGTATCTTTGGAAACACTATCGTTTGTTATCTCTTACAAAAAACATGAGATTGCATAGTACTACTAGAAGTTATGATGCGGATGTGTTTCATGATTTTGATAAATGGACCTTAGATATTGGTGAAGGATGAATTGGACAGCCTAATGACAGTGAATCACTCATTCCAAGTCCGTCTGCATTTCTTCTTACCGACAGTGATAAGGCCATGGCTACAATCGTCAACCATACATATGCGGGTTTCTCTAGCAGACATGGAGACTGAACCTATCTAAAAGACCGTGCATTTTTAGCTCTAACCCGTAATGTTATAAAATAAGTAAATGAATATATGTTGACCCTAACTTGATATGAATACAATGATTTCTTCAGATCAGACTCTGTTTGTAGTGCTCGTTTTGATACAGATAAACCAGATAATATTTACACATCTGACATGTTGAATGACATAAATGTCTCTGGGATACCTGCCCACAAAATTACACTTTAACTTGGTGTTACGATTATGTTACTATGAAATGTGGACCAATCATTAGGTTTGTGTAATGGAACTCATATGATAGTAACTAACTTGGGTGAACATTTAATTGGCACCAAAGTATTAAATGGACATAATTCGGTATATTCGGCATTCATTCCAAGATTAACAAAGACTCACTCTGATGGTAAATGGTCATTCAAACTACAAAGTAGACAATATCCTTTGACTGTTTCTTATGCGATGACCATTAATAAAAGTCAGGGTAAATCATTGTCTTCAGTTGGGCTTTATCTTCAAAAACTAGTGTTCTCTCATTGTCAATTATATGTTGTAGTGTCTAGAGTCAGAACATCTACTGAATTGAAAATTGTAGTTGAAGGTAACACTAATGAGTCCTCCAATTACATAGAAAATATTTTCTATAAGGAATTATTTCAGAATATGACTTAGGTATCATTTCAAATGACTTCTATATGCTCTATTCTGTTCTAGAAAATTATTTTTTTACTATCATGGCTATTTTATATGCTTAATATGATTTATTTGAACATTGAATGATTATGTAGAGTATGAAATATGTCATGATCAATAACCATGCTGGATGAGATTATCCCATACGACGATGAAACACTAAGAATACAAGTTCTTGTCTTGAACATGTGGTTCAATTAGTCTTCCAAATACTCCACTGAAGTCGTTGTTGTTGATCTTATACTCTGTGACATCCAGGTTACTTTTCCTTACAAAAAGTCATTATAATTTATTTTCGTTGTTTCTCACTTACGATCTGAATATATATATATATATATCTATATATATATGTATGTATGTATATATATATATACATGAAATCATTGTTCCTTGTAATTTTTATTTATTCTTCTGTAGATAACATTTTAACATACTATATGCAGGGAACCAAGATTCAATGTTCCATTAAAAATCGTCAGATTATCTATATGTACAAATAACTGTTGGTTGAGGGACTATGCTATATTGTAAAAAAATTCCAAATATCTTCCAACAAAGGGAGTTACCTCGGAACTGGACACCTTTGTCGAATCATGTTCACATCCACAACGTTCGTTCGTTGGTGTGAAGTACAACTACCTCTTTTTAGTTTTAATTTTACTTCGTTCAATGAAATAATTCAGGGAAATGTCCATGAGGAACATCTAATATGTACATGTGGTTAACACCACACAATTACAGTTCCATTTATCAAGTTATGTTAAATTAATCTTTACAACGTCTCTTAATACAACCATATTTTATTCACAAAAACATTGTTTCTATGTACTATGATTTAGAACTAATTGGATTCCTACGTTACTCACATCCAATTCAATCAATGGGAAGTTCCAACCATAGAATGCAGATTATTTTAGAAGATGACCACAAAATTTTATGTTGACAAATTTCATTAAATTACGGTAACAGATAAAATTTAATCATTCAGACACTTTGTTTCTCGACAGAGGGTTGAATTTTAACTGCAGCTTATAGGGTAATTTTTCATTTGAAATGTCACGTTACATGGAAAACAACTCAAACCCCACCACCATATTGATATTAAAACTCTTAAGGGTTAAGATATTGACAAGTATGGTTTCTGTCTACAATTCATAATCTCAATCTATCTACTATGTGTTTTCAATATGTCGCTTCAACATAATATTATATAATCCTAACTTCAAACTGCTTTCAGCCTCTGTTCTTGTCACAATAACTGTTAATGTAAAAAAGATTATCTACAACCAAAACCTTCCAGCAGTTGACAACTTTAGAAGCAGGAAACACTGTAAGTACTTATAATTTTCAAGTACATTAATTTTATTATCTCATTGTCATAATTGTAATACCCACATGATTTTTACTATTTACTTCCATGTATGTTATTTTACTTTTTCCAGGCTTGGTGTGATAATAGCATCACCATTACATACCCCGTCACCAACAACTCCCAACCAAACAATGGAAATACCATATTGGAATAATAAGAAATCAATTTTAGATGTCAAAACCTGTCAACAGGTTAGCTAAATTCCCTTATTCTCCAATTCTGATTATAAAATATTATTAACGGATCAATATTGTCATGTAATAATTTCTATATTTACATTTAAATAATCTATTTAAGGCTTTATGGTACTTAATTGCAGCTAACGTTCCGAAAATTCAAAGCACCCACAACTGGTTCTATGAATCACGCCAGTCGTGCATGAAGAAACTGTAGATTATAGATGGAAGCATTTACTTCATGTCCTGCAACTCCTCACCTACTAGAATTCCACCATGGTTATAATGTGTTCAATGCTAGCTAAATATCTTTTTATCATTATGCTACATCCCTCATTCAGTTGTGCAGTCCAAATGATACTAAAAGCATAGTCATAATAACTATTGCAATAGGGTTAGAGTTCAACTACTGGTTACGAACAAGACAAACTCTTTTTCTATGGTGTTGTTTGAAAAACATGTCATCCAATACATAGAAAAAATAGCTGCGCAACTTAGAGAGACTTTGATACAGGTAAATCCATGTCCTTATATCTTGTCTCTAAAAATAATTGAAATATTTTAAATAACACATAAAAGGGGTTTTTTTATTAGGATGATGACGAGTTTGGTTTACCTCAGGAACATAACTACTTCAAAACAAAAAAAAATCTTTTAGGAATTGAGCTGAAGGATTACAATATTGTGAATCATCATCATTCATCTGAGAAAAATTGTTACAATGTGGTTTATATGAATGATAATGATAAGTAAATCAACCTCTTCACTGAGGTCTTAGAACATAAACATGCCAGTCTATATTTTATTCACATTATCTTTAAACCCAAAAACTCATATTACCTTACAATTTTCTTGAATAATATACAATTTGATCGAAGCAGTAGTTCTTCTACAGTAAGAAGGGTCGATCATTATATGTAGTTAAATGTCTTTCAATTTCGTTACTATGTATTTCTAACAATGGATATCAGTTTACTGATATATTCATTTTACATTTCCTCATAGGATAATCAAATAGTTTGGTTTTCTCCTAGAAATTTAAACACTGACACAGGATTTGATACTCCACCATTGAACCCATGTTCTACTCGGGCATATAGATGTTATCTTTCATTACTGCTAAATTATTTACATTACTATAACAACACATTGCATTAATGTAATGTATTATGATTTTTACATATTTAAAAATCATACATGTACAGAGTTATTACATTTATGTGCTGATAAAAAACACTCTACTCATTAAGCTCTTCTCTTAATTTCATTTCTTTCAACTACTCTACTTTATAGTTTCAAATTATTATAACAGAAAACCTCTATGTAGAAAAATATGTCACATTGTTTTGATATTGGGGATGGTGTGCAAGATAATGTCCAGATGTCTCTAGATAGTATGCCTACAACATGTCCATCTACTCAATTGCAGAACATGATAAATGGATATATAAACAAGAAAACCGAAAAAAAAACTGAAAACTCATACTGGAAACAGAAGGTAAACATAATTCTTCACTGATCAAATACTTCTCATTATTGTGTTCATATAATTATTTGTAGTATAATGTGTATTACATTTGACAGAGTAGAGACCATTCATTTCAAACTATTCCTGCTACTGATTCAGTATATTGATATCATTACAATATAGTGTGTCATTGATGAGACAATTTCACTACGAGGATTTCTGGTTAAAAATCCAATATAATGTTCTCTTTAAAAATTTTACATATAGTACAAAGTTTAACGACTACAAATGGTTCAGTATTTTTAAAATAATTTACGATGTACAAAATGATTTCACTAACAGCTAATCCTAATATATGTTTTTGTTACTCATGCTAGAGGGAAAGATTGTTGGATGTTTTTTATTTCTGTTTGAGGAATTTTCTATTGGAGGTTTATGTTGGAGGTTTTTTCTACAAGAATTTTTTGCTGGATGTTTTTTCTACAGGCCATTTGCCTACAGATTAATTAACTTTTCTATTTCATGCTAGATGTTATTTCAATCTGGCCATTTTTTTATTTTAAATTTTCCATGATGCCAGATGGTTTTCATCGGTTTTTGATTATTAATTTATCTGAAACTGTTGGACGATTTTTCATTGTTATGTTTTTTCATTATACTGGATAGTTTTTAATGATGGGTTTTCATGATGCTGGAAGTTTTTTCATGTGTCTATATGTAATTCACTTATTTTTAAATTTCTAAGATGTTTTATTTCAATCACTGTGTTTTGTTATACTTATCTTTCATTTATTATTCAATAGTAATGGTGGTTCTTTAGTTTTAGGAATATTATTTTCGTACTAGTAGAATAATAATCGGTAGTAGATGAAATATCTCCCACATGGAGATATTATAACTCTCAAATATCTGGAGATCATTACTCTGGTATGGGGTTTTTTACTCTAGCATTCACAAAATTACTTATTATGGTTGAGTTAGGAAAGCATGAAACAAACTTTAATGACTGTGATTATTTATTCTTATCAATTAATCCTCACTAAACTTATGCAGTACTTATTATTTTTCAGTGTGTTTAAATCCTTCATTATTATATTTCTCATATTCATGATTACAACAACTGTATTCTCTTTCATTGACCTGTTATGTTTTATTTCAATGGCCGCTTTAGTGTTTTTATGATTGATCCATAAAATTAATTATACATTTTATCCAAAAAATGAGGAATTAATACACTTTGAAAAGATAATTCTTTTGGTCACCACATCAAATGGTGTCTCCAAATTCTATATAGTCATATTCTATAACAATACAACATTAATTTTTATTTATCATTTATTCATTATTATTGTTCATACTCAATATTTATAAGTACTAATCTCTAAATAAAAAACCCCACTAATCGATTATGCCGTGAGAAATCACGGGCGAGTACTAGTTACATTTCATTTAAATGGAAAAGACTATAACATCACTTGCCTCTCATACATATATATAAGCATGTCTATTACACCTTATCCTGGTAAATTTATACACTTCCACGGTCCATTTAATCCAAATATAGAATATGATACTAATCATAAAAGTTGAAAATTTTCAATTTGATTAGCCTCAACAGACGACATAACCATAATAAGAAGAAATTATTATATAATAAATTTAACAATATATAAAGGTTCTCATGGTAAATATCTTGACTATTTTAGGTATATAGACTCAATATGATGTATACATTCCTAATAAACCAAATATATGTTGTATGAATGTTTTTATGGTATACATATTTAGTAATATCAGGAATAACACTCATTTTGTGCCTTTGGAGAATATTTTGTATCATTATCCAAAATCATTGGCATTTTAATGTAAACATATCAATTGAAAATAACATAATAAATACTAAAACAAATTTATGGATAACTCAATGACATACTTTCGGAGGTCAACTAACACTATACATTATTAAATTTATGAAAAAACATTAAATATTAAAAAAGTGTGCATTAAATATTAATATAACATACTAAAATTTTTATTATTATAATCCATTAATTATAATAATATATTCTCATAATCAACTCACTAATAATTTACCATCATATGTTCTACTAGAGAAAACATATATTTACTACGAAATTAGTTTTTTTTAAACTCACTATATCTCTATATAATTTTTTCCACATCACAATATATCCATCATAAAAAAACCCAAAACTAATTTAGTGAGTAACATATATAAAGTTATCAAGTAGTAATAATGGTGAAACTTATGAATTATATTCCTAATGTTTACCTTTTTGTACATGGTATTAAAAATCTTATACATCAAAAATTCTGAAGATAAAATGATAATAAGTTTTAGTACATACTATGAAAACAGTAAAATTTATTTATCATCATCTTAGAAAATATCAGTAGAACCTTTTCATTGAGTTTATTTTAGTATAAAAATGATACTATATACATTATAATTCATTTCAAAACTATCCTGAACTTTATTATGATATTACAGGACGTTCACTATGAACTTGAGTTTTTCAATATTTTCTTCTTAAAATATGAACTTGTGTGTATCAAAACATAATCTTGCAACAATGTTATTAACTCTATGATATTTAGAATATTATGATACAAAAAAAAATATTTTTTTTCAATATTGAGAACATATTTAATTTAGTTGTATTATTCAATAAATTAATTATTTAGATTCAAATGTTATATGATATTCAATGATTTTGGATTAGTTTTATAAGAAAAATATTTTATACATTAAAATATTCTACTATAAAGTGGTTGAATCTCAGTTAATAATATAATTAAAAAATCATGGGAAAATCATTTACGTAGATTAAAAATTATACTCAATCATTTTATATAATTTGATTAAATATTATAAGATCACGTTTTGATGTTCTCAATTTCTTGAGGGGAGTGAGTCATTATTTGTAAAGTTTATTTCAAATTAATTTAAATAATTGTAGTGTACCTCTCTACTCTGATGTGAATAAATCTCACATTGTGTTACCTTACCATCATTGTTTCAAAAAATCTAAATGAATTCACTCAAAAAGGGGAAAATATAGTTATAATGTTCTAGTTTCAAAATAAGAAGTCTAATCCTTATTGTGATTGGGGTTCCACTTGAGTCATACAACCCACTAGTAATAACATAAGAGTACAAAAATATGGTTTTACAATTGTAAATTTATTATATGTCTTCAGATAGTATTTGGTACCACTAACACATTATTTCATCATATGAATATAACACTTATGAAATTGAGTTAGAAAAGTAAAGTGCATTTGACCAATCGAGACTTCTTTTATAATTGTTCGTGCACTGAATTTGTCATCATCTTATTCCCTATAACAGTGAAAAGTCACTTTTTATCTTTTTATTTTCAACCCGACATGAAATAAAATATTCTTATTCATAGTAGAAACATCAAGATCTTCTTCACTCTTTCTGCTTGTTTATGTGGAATCACATAGAATTTCTTCATATATCATAAAAAACATCAAACATGAAGGATAAATTGACTTATAATACTTCTTCTCCCTTTATTTCAATGATGTAAGAAACTACAAGTCCATTCATTAATGTAATACGAACTACTTCCCATGATTTATGCTTTCCATATGAATATGGTTCTTCATAATTATAATAGTAGTGTATTATTTTCATCATCAAACATCAGTGATCAAAATTAATATATTTCATAGTAGCACTATATATTTATTCTTGAATAAAATTGGTTTCTTTAATGTATTAATAGTGCCAGATCAACTCTTCCTTTTATATTATTATATGGTTTATATAAGTATTTTATTTTGTCCCCCTATATTTTTTTTATTCTTCTCTATTTTATTTTCTATATATTAACATTATTTAATGAATATTATTTCCAAAAAATGATATATAAAAATCACATGGTTATCGGTATTAGAAATTATTTATTATTTTTTATAAATACTTATTACATTTTGCATCCTAGGTAATCTATAGAATATTTATCATTCTGATTTATTAGTAACAATTATATAGATTCATTTTCATCACACTTTTAAAAATAATTCTAACAAAATTTCAAAACAAAATAGTGTCTTATTTTAAAAAATTGTTTTCATGTGTAATATATGGTGTTATTTAAATGTTACACTTATTAATTTTTCTATTTAAAAATGGAAAAATAAAATTCAATTGTGAAATAATAATTTTAAATTAATTTTAACATATATTATTTTATTTCTCTAAATTCTATTATTTATAAACAAATAATGGAAAATAAATTTTTTTCAAATTCGGTGTGATGGGGATCTGCTTCATCCGCAATGGGGGGCGTGTCTTGATGGTCGGGGCTTGGGATGATGGCATTAGATCTAGAGTGCGACTATGCTGTGCAGTCCGGTGAAGGGTTTGGTGCTGCATCCCCATCTAGCATCGGCAGGCACGACGTCATGATGGGTGAGGTGTTCTAGCCCTATCCGGTGGGAATGGCATCAACCCCGGAGCGTTGAAGAGGGGAGGGTGGATTTTTTGTCACTCGAGGCCCTGCGTTTTATTCCAGTAGGCGAGAACGCTTAAGATGACGAATGATCCATTCTGAAAAAGTTTCATTTTCATATCTGATGATTCTCGAACCGTGGATCGGTTAAATCCAGTGGAATGGGTGGAATCTGTTGTTTTCCAGTCTTCGTGGCCCTTGTTTAAAATTACAGATTTGGTTCTAGATGTTTTATTTCAAACATTTGGGGCGGCGACCTTGTGCGGGTTCGTGGAGGCGGTAGTGGACCTTGCCAATGAAAAATATAAGGCAGTGTGTTTTAGGGTTTCCTAGGTTTTCCTATGTGACCTTTGGATAAATGGCTTTTATTGGGTTCTATCCCTTGTGTGTCTCGGCTCATTGACCTATCTCGGGCCTTCATGGATTTTATGGGATATCCCTCTCTGCTTTCAGGAGGATAATCCCTTTGGCCCTATGGGAATGTAATGGGTTTTACCTTACCCAGTTTAAATGGGGTTTCTGTTGTCTTTTTCTTCTTTTTTAATAAAGGGACTTGACCCCAAACTTTATGGTAAAATATATTTAATAAGTAATAAATTTAATTTTAAAATATGTCATTGAAATTTGATATATATTTCGGACCTTATAGAAACCGATGTAATGTGTTTATTTATATATAAAAATATTTTTCAATCATCAATATTAATGAATTATTCAAAAGGAACCATTCGATATATGATTAAATTTATGGTAAAATAATACTCATATTATTAATAATAATCTAGTAATTTCCTTGAGAGTTAGCCTTATCTATGATTTTGGAATACAGTCATTTTTATTCTACTGAATAAATTTTTCTAAAAACCATTCTTCGTTGACTTTTGTGCACATCTATTAAAATAAATTTCTATATATTTTTGAAATTGAATAACAGAATATGATTACATATTTGGAATTTTAATTTTCAATTGTTTAATAAATTAAATTTCGTTGTTATTCCAAATGAATAATTACCTTGTTAATTGTTTGTTTCTATAGTAAATATTAAAAAGGTATAATGGGGGATTTAAAATTTGGGATAATGTATAAAATATCTATAAAAAATTTAAAATTATGATTATATAAGATTATTTAGAGTGAAAAATATCTTGTAATATATATTGGAGAATATTGGGGCTACGTCCCAAGAAAGGTATATATATTCTATATTAAATTCTGTAATATTCACATGGGTTCCACTCCTCCAACATATTAATGGGAACATGCTCTCATCACTTATTCACAAACATTGATAACTCTAGATCAGAAAATATACATTCCAATCACATTAAAAGCCTTCTAAAAATATCCTATAGTATTTGGTCTCATCATAATGACATTACTAAATGGTTAAGTTTTAATCCTATAATGATATCAATAGAGGGGATATAGGTCTTATCAGAATTAATTTAATTTTATTTCTACTTTTACCTCTTTAAAATTTATTCAATGTATATTAATATAATTAAATTATTAATTTTAAAATAATAAGATTTATAGTTTAACTAAAATAAAAATTTTCTACCACCGTTCCATGAAATGAAAAATAAATACATTATTCATTATTATGTGAGGGAATAACATATGTTCGATTTTATGTGTTTTTTTCAAAACCAAAGCATACAGATAGTTATAAATATTTATTTAATAGTAATTTTTTTATTTTAAATTATTGTGATTATATAAATATAATATATTATTTATCATTATTTCGTTACCTTGTGTTGTAAAATGGAAATGTGGCTTGATTGTGCGTGCAGAATACCACCTCGACGAAATGAAGTAAATTGTTTATCATCACCACCTCAAATAGCTATTCATAATCATTTTTAATTAATATATGTGATATTTATAATATAATTATGGTTATGTACTGGTAAAACATTATTATCCTTTTTCACTTTCATCCTTTGAAAAAATGAAAATGTCACTCATTCATATGTGAATACCAAATCCTCCATCAACTATGTAATGAGTTTAACATTAAAACCATATATAGACAGTTTTAAAAGTATATATAATTAAAACACATGTTTTAATTAAAAATTTTAAAGTTCTATATATTATGAAACCATATACCCATTTTCCACAATCAACTCACTAATTATTTTTTTTCCAAATGACCTAAATATTTCTATGGTATAATTGAATGATTTAGAAACTAAAAAAAACATGGTAATAAATAAATTGAAATAATAATAAAAATGGAAAAAATAATTTAAAAAAATAAAATTATTAATATAATTTTATTACTCATGAGTTATAAAATGTATTATTAATGGTGATACTCAATGTATTTAATTTTTCATAAGACATTATTTTAATATCATCTTTTTTACCCTTTATTCACCATATCCATATTCATCGAAATGTTACAAATAATGTTATTCATTATTATCCAATGACATAAAAAAATATATAATCTATAATTTTTTCTAAATGGTTTTAAAAATTATTCTTTTTACCATTCTTCATATGGCTCTCTTTTGATTCCTTTTACCAAAGTGACAAAAAATGTTATGTTAAAGTCTATATAATTACTATATTTTCATTACATTATATCCATAAATTATTATCAGGGATAATTTACAATACATCATTGTTTTTAATGAACTCCCTATTCCATGTTTTCTATGGTTTTTTTAATTTGATTTAAAGGATAATAATTATACTCTATATTTTTATGGGACTATGGAGATGATTTAAAATATGTTCTAAATTTTTTTATGGTTTTTTGATGAAACTGTTAAATTTATAAATATTTTCTTAATGACAATGTACATATAAATGATAGATGGTGATTGGGGATGCATAAATATTTTTAAAATGATGTGACATGAATTGATAAACAAATTAATGCCCCAATAATTTATTAAAGATAAGAAAATACAGTAAAATCATGAGTTGTAATTAGTGTACACCATTAGAAAAATGAGTGGGGTAGATGATTTATCAAAAAATTCAAACAGAAGTTGTTACTACTTTAGGCATTCCTTCTTCATGAGGGAAACGACACCAAGATAACACAAAAATGATCCAATATTATCTTTTAAATTATAACCAGAAGAAAAGTGAGGTTATCTAACAACACGAAAATGAATATTCATTGATGTCAGATGCATCTAAATGAAACATCTACAACACCAAACAACTAAGAAGAAATCCAAGATTCTAGGAAGGCGACAAAAAAAATTATGAAAAAAATGAACAAGTGAGGCCCCAATAGATTCTATGAAACCAAAAATCCATTACTCTTTTTCAAGTAATATCTTTGATGTTGATTTTTGGGTCCTTATTAAATTCCAAAAACAACATTAATAAACACAATTCTTCTGTTATAAAAATATATTTCAGCTTCCATGTCACCATTTTGAGATTATTGTATGGTATTTGTTTTATTATCTTCCATCCAAGATTTGATATCCCATTTGGATGTATAATTTATCCTCTATCTGATATGAATTTCTTTAATATAGTTCATTTTCATTTTCATTACATGATGATGATTTTGAGTTAGATTATTCAGAAGAATCTAGGGACAGAAGAAAATTTTCAGTAGGGACGGGCTGTAGGGGTAAATCATTTTATTCATTCATCATTGTCAAAAAATAGAATATGAAAATCCCCCCCAATGTTATAATTTTACATATGTTTCTGTAAATTTATGGAACTTGATTTTATGACTCCAATAGGTTCAATCATTGATTTTTTTCTTTTCCTTCTCACGAATTTAATAAGTTCTCCAGTTGACCAGATTTATCAACGTTTTCTAGAGATATATCTCTCTACTAATTTTGAAAATTATTTATCCATTGATGGAAAAATATTTTGTATATTTTTATAGGTTACATATATTGAATGGTTCTATACAAGAGTATAACTTTAGTTCAAATATAATTCCATAATATTCCATCATGATTTTTCAATGATTCCAAGGGGATGAAATTTTTTTCTTAGATAAATTTTAATTTTCACATGTGTTTATGATTATTTATATGTTCAATGTTTATTTTCATAAAGGTAACCATTTTTAGTATTTTCATCTTTTTTACTTATATAATTAGTTTCTGTTATTTTCATATCCAATTACAGAGATTTATTTTCTCATCCTATGTTTTCAAATTATTTAAAATCTTCTTGGGATATGAGGAATAATAGTAATATCAATCTTTTTTTCTATGGTGTCCCATATTTAATGAATTAAAATTTCCTTCAATGAAAAAATTATATAAATCGAGAGACTATTTCTATGAAATAAATGTACAATCTATTGATATTTTTAGATTTTTATGAAATATATTTATTAATACTATAAAAATTCGCACATAAATGATAATGTGAATGTAAAAAATTTAAAATAATTTTAATATAGTATATAATTGTGGGTTTTTATGATATTTGTTCATATATTTGTTATTATTTAAATGGTTTATACAACTTTAGATTATAGGGTTTTGATAAAATAAAAAATAAAAATATTATAATTTATTGTTATCATAAAAAGGATTTTCATGATTTTGATATATCCTCATTTGATCCATGTTTATTCATAATTGTTCTCCATTAAAGAAACATGGTGGATGAGGTTTGAAGGAATCAAGAGGACATTATCCCTATGAACTAGTAACCAGTAATAGTAAAATATGGAGCTGAGATACTTATAAATTCCTTAAATATATTAACACTAGAAATCATGGAAACCAGAAAAGATAGCCATTGATATACCCATATGAGTATAAATAAATAATAATTTATTTTATTAAACATCAAACTTTGACATTTGGATGATATTCCAAAATAGAAAATGATGAAGGATAGATAAATTCATTGAATAAGAAAATTAATGTTTTGGGATGTTCAAATCATAAAAAAGAAGGTACATATATTTTATATTTTTAAGGGGAATTCGGTCTATTGTGGTTTATAAAAAAAATTTAAAAAAAATGAAATTTATACCATGATGTGGTGAGTCAATAAGGGTAATTTTATCGAAAAATATTTCCCTAATGGAAATTTATTTATTTTAAATGAAGGGAAGGGGACTCATATTCTACTTAAGAATAAAATATTACTTGACATGACATGTATGAGTGAAAATTAATTTTTCATTATTACAGTAGTACTGGTAGATTTTTCATATGTATGATATAAATTTATTGAACAGTTTTAACTTCTTAATAATGTGAAATCAATGAGAAATCTACAATTTTTTTCTAAAAAATTTATGATGGGATATTCAAAAACATATTTAATACATGGAATCGATATTATTATGAGGACATGGTGGTAAAAAATAGAGAATTAGTCAATAATAAATTATTGAGGTATGCATCCAATATGTTCTAAATTTCGGAAAAGTTATTTTAGGTTTTTATTTAATGAATTAAAAATGTTTTACCAATGTGTAATGTTTGGTGATTTAAATTATTATTTCAAGAAAAATACTTTTGAATATACAAAAATGTGAAAACCTACAGTGTGTCTATATTAAAATGTTTTAATTATAATGAGTTGTGTCATTATAAAAATTAATATAGGAAGTTTGTTACTCTTATTGGTAAACATAAAAATAAAACTAATAAATGTTCAGAAATAAAATTTTTATGTACTATTAGGGTTTTGTAAAACTAAAATGATTTGGTGATAGGTACATTACTTGTTTACTCAATTTTTTTTGAATGTTCTGTTTGATCATGATTTATAAATTCATTTATTTCATGAATTTTTTCAAGTAAAATAACAATACCATATCATAAAATGTTGATAGAATAGTTGGTAAAAACATATCGGGGTTGTATAAATTAAACTATAATTTATAGGGATCACCATAAATTAATCTATAGTAGGGTATTTCCTATAAAATTTTTTACCCATAGTTTAGTTTCATGTTATTTTGGGTGTAGATTGGTGTTTAGTTTTCCATGTTAAGGTAGATTGTATAAATAAGAAATTTATATTCAAAATTAATAATAAATATTTATTTTTATATAAAAATCAGTTTATAAATTTGATAATATATCCTGATCCATAAAAATAGATAACTTTTTAAAGTTAATGTTATCTTTCACATACCATTGAAAAAAGGGAACATGCTAAATTAGTGATGTAATAGGTTTAAATGAATTAAAAAATGTGTTTCTAGAATATTTTTCAGGTCTTACTACCATTTGAGAGATTGATATTAATATTGAACTTTTACATAATGATAATATAATTTCAAAAATAATTGTTCTAATAGCATTTACTGAACAATCAGAGTATAAAAACTTATTAAATTAGTAACATGATATGTCGTTCACCTACCCTAAATCATCTCCTTGGGGTGATCCTATTTTGTTTGTTAAAAATAATTTTTCTTATTTGAGGATTTTAATTAATTATATTGTACCCAATAACATTTAAATTAATAAAAACTATATTTTTCTTCACATAATTTATTAGTTTTTTCAACATTAAGGTTCTCAATAA
Source organism: Viscum album (assembly GCA_963277665.1). Taxonomy (NCBI): domain Eukaryota; kingdom Viridiplantae; phylum Streptophyta; class Magnoliopsida; order Santalales; family Viscaceae; genus Viscum; species Viscum album. Next base: position 1,022,682,604 of record OY728147.1, on the reverse strand, counting down.
TTTTCTATTATTTCATTAGATATGTATGACATCATCTAAATGTGATGGAAGGGGGAATTTAATGGGATAAACATCATTATAGAAATTTTCAATATGAGTTTTTATGTATCTCTAGTTAACAAATAGACCCACATTATTTATGGATCATAAGGATAGATTTTTCTATTAATACATGGATAAATTTATTTTGGAAGTTATAGATAAATTTGTAGAATATAATGAAAGTTAGGAGGATTTTGAAAAATATTTATTAATTTTTCTATATAAATAAACATAAATTAAATGTATAGAAAATTAAAAAAATATTTTTTTTGGCTATAAAATATATCATTCCATCATCATATTGTATCTAATGATGCCAAAATATATATTCATACATAAAATAATGTAGTGTAATTGTTTCCCAGACTGATAAATATCATTGAGATTTTCATATTTCTTATATTATTGGGATACTAAGGATAGTTTTTTGAAAAACATACTAGGAAATATCACACACTAATTATGTTAACAAATAATTTAGTGAAATTCATTTGGATAAAATAATGTGATTAACGAATTCCTTAATTTTAAAAAAAGATTTGACAATGAACCATTATAATCCCCTTCATCTGAAATGGGATGTTTATTATATTTGGTGATTCATTATAGAAGGTTATTGTTTTTTTGGATTCTAAATGATTCCGTAATTTCATATGAATTGTTATAATTAAAGAACCTGGGATGAAAAATCCAACAAATTATTTTAATCATACAGTGGTGTTTTTTATTTAACAGTTTTCTATAAATGTTTAATATTAGTATAAATGTATGATATATATAAGACATTAAAGTATAAAGTATATATTGACTCAGTAATATTTTAACATGAGTAAAAGAGAATAGTTTGACCAGATAATGGATTTTGACTCCATAGTTAACTATCACCAAAGTAAGAAAATCAATGAATTCAGTTAATCAAGTCAAAGAAATAATACATTATAAAAAGGTTACATGATGAGACTAACCCTTTTTTAAATTTTTAGATGAAATTTTTACTACAAATATTGAATGAAAAAGATCGTTCTATTTTATTCTAGGAATTAGTGTAGTAATGTTTTTCAATATTTTTTACCATGTTTAGAAGAAATATCATTTATTACATGAAATGATAGAATTGGTAAAACAATGTATGTTATTAGATTTTAATATTGAAAAATATTTTTATATATGATTGGATAAATGGTTATATTTATTGAATTATTTTAAGGTGAAGAATGAAATTGTTGACATAGGCTCACAACTCTCTATTTACTATTTGCCCAGATATAACTATGATATATTGATACCGTCCATAGTATTATTAGTCGAACGGAATGTAGAATCATATTGATGATTATACCCTGAGTTTATTAACTTTTAAAAATGTTAATGATTAATGACTACTACCAAAAATAATTATTCAACCTATTTTTATTTATTAATATATATCATAGAATATTAACATTTATTTTTTAGTGGGTTTACCTATTGAATGTTGGGGTAATAGTGTAATTTGGGTTATTATTGATCATTTATCTATATCAATGATTTATTTTATCTAATTTATAATATATGTCTTTTGATCATATTTTTATAATATATAATAATGAGATCATAATGTTGCATGGATTCCCAACAAAAATTAAGTCTGACCATATTTCAAAATTTAGAAACAGTTTTTTGAAAGGATATTAATGTTCATTGGGTATATAATTAAATTTATGTACATGTTTTCATCCTCAATCATATGGGTAGATATATTGAACAATTAATAAATTGGAATATATTCATCATGATTTTTCATTATATTGTCATGTAATATGGGATCAACATGTTTCATTAGGAGAATTATATTATAATATTAGTTTTCATTCCTCTATAAACATGCCACCATTTGAGGTATTATATGAAATAAGTTTGAAACTCATGTATACTGGGATGATTCTAGTGAGTGGAAATTTTTATACAAAAATTGATTGAAGAGATTTTCGGTTAGGTATTGTAGATTTAGTAAAATATTGGGGTTGAATTATATCGGTATAAGAGTTATACAGATATCCAGAGGACAAATATATTAATTGAGGTAGAGATCATGTTTTTTTAATGCACATCCTTTCAAATATGTTTTGTGTTTTTACGGGAAAGGGAAAATAAGTTCTTCTAATAATGGTCATTTATAATATTTAGAGAAATTGGGATCATTTTCATTCTAATTTTCCTTTCCTCTTTGTATATCTCAGGTACGTGATGTTTTTCATATTTAATTATTGAGTAAAAATGTAGGTAAAAAATTCCAATTTTTTGTACTTTGATTAAAATAATAATAAGAATTAAATTTTTATACATAAAATAAAATCCAAATTCACGATATTATAAATCCAGTATTTTGAAAAAAGGTGACTCACTAGTTTTGATTTTTTGGAGGACTCACATGATTGAAGAAGTAGGATGGGAATCTAAAAAGAAAATGATGGAAACAATATTAAATTTGTTTATTTAATTAACTATATTGTGGGGATAAATTTTTCTTAAGGAAGGATGAATGGGAAATATTGGGTATTATTATAAATAATTAAATATTTTTATTGATAAACATCCATTTTACATATTCATATTCATAATACATTTTTGAACTATTTTACATAATATTGGAACTTAATATGAAAGTGATTTATTTAACTAAATTTGTATTCTAGGTACTACATGGGTATACTGTAGAGTTATATTTCATGATATTATAAATTTATTTTTATGTAATGTAATTTATTTTTTAATTCACTGTTAACAAATAATTTTATGATATATTTATGGGAATTTTTGGAATCATTCGTATTAAGGATTATAATAAAAAATTTAGTTCACAAATAATATTAATTTATGACTTTATAACTATATAAGAATCCATTAATATGTTATAAAATAATTTTTATATAAAAAACATATATTTAAGATGTAATATAATGAATTTCTTGAATATTACGGATCATAGAAATCAATGTTTTGTTATTTTAAAAATATGAAGGATTTTTTATTCAAATAAAAATTATTTTAGGTACTTCTATTTCAACGAGGTTTTAAAATGATCCTTTTTGTTGTGGTTCTATTTTAATGTTAAATATGATTAATTTTATTAAACACAATCAAATTAATTCATTATTAACCAAATTATGGATGATTTTTTATTTCAACATTCTTAATGTAAAAAATGAATTATTCTAGAAACTATTTTTCACTCTGTTCGTATAACATATAAGAAATTGTATTTTACTAATTATAAAACCATAATTTTAGAAAATGGATTCAAAATATGGAATCAAAATTTTAAATTATAGTAATGAATACAAATTTCATGATTAATACAAATGATAAGTAACCATGGTAAAAGATGTTCACCATTGTTAGGTCTTATTGAGTTAAAAGGGGGTTAATCTAAGTGATAAATCATAAAATATCTCTAAAACATTATCTATGTATTATCATATGAGTTGATATAGATCCTAAAATATCTATCATTTAAGTTGGTTTAATAAAGTGTAACTTTCCATAATAAGGGTATCTATAATATTTTAAATTTAATTAAATATATGTGTTCCACTCCACTCATTTATAAAATAGAACCACTAATTTTCATTTAACATTACATCTTATAGGTCATGGTCCCAAAGAAATATAAATCATGGCAGGGATAAGTGTAAGGAAAATTATTTAATCGAAATAGTGTCTAAGTCTTCACTGAATTAATTCTAGTTTATTTCTTTGAAACTCATAAACTTCTATTTTTACCATCATAATATAATTCTATCATTATTTTTACTATACTTAAATGTCATTACATTTATGGAAAAATATTTTCTATATTCATTTGAACCATTGGAAAAATGAAAATAGTGGTCATATGTACTGGTGGAATTCTACCTCGGTAATCTGATGTTTTATATTTTTAATCACCACTATAACACCCTAAACTTCCATGGTATGCTTCTCTTTGAATAATAGAGCAGCGTGTGTTGTACGCAACCTCGTGTTCTAACAGACCACGACCAATCAAAGTAGTTGTTATGAATATCAATACCAACTTTTTAAAATTATATAAATTTTATATTTCAAAATTGACTTCATTTTTGAATTCGGAATATCGAAATTAGCCTATGTTTAATTTTTGGTATTTTTTGAGAACTTCCAATTTTCAATGAATTGTGAAAAATACTTAAAAAAAATATTTTTAATCAAAGTAATTTATAATGATAAATTATAATATTTAGTGGTTTTAAAGTATTATAAGAATATAATTTGACCATTTTATCCAATGGGGGTCATTAGAATTAATTTCACTTTGAAATTGGACATAAAAAATTGTCAATCTTTCGATTGATATTGTTTTTAAAAAACACGCTATTTGTTATGACAATGAGAATTATTTTTTAAATTAATTAATTCAACTTATATTTTTTTAATTTTTTAAAATAGAAATCATATTTGAATTCAAAATATCAACTATAGTTTAGAGTTAATTTTTGGTATTGTTCTGAGAAACATCAATTTTTTGATGAATAGTGAAACCACTATATTGTAATTAAAAAACTAATTTTTCATTTAAATGAAACATTACCACTTCTGTGAATTGAATGTCAAAAATCCGACATATATGGTTTTCATTAGTATGTAAAATGTTGTTCAATGAGATGAAAATAATTTTTCCTGAATAGAAACTTTTATGTTTTATTAATCACTATTAAATGTAATTAGTGTAATTTAAGGGAAATATAATGTTATAATAATATGAAATTACCATTAAACTTGTCCTAACCTTATTGGATGAGTCATTTCCTACCATGAAAATCCATGGGTCAATTTGGGGACACCATGGAGCCACTTGGGTAAGAAAATGACATTAATAACTTTTTATTTATAGTAAAAATAAAATTGTCACAAACATGTGTTGTTTTACTAAAACAATTATTACATTAGGTAAAATAAGTTAAATTTTCGACTATAAATATTCATTGGAAAGATAAAAATATTTCCTACATCATAGTAATATTTTGTCAATTTTTAGGCATTAAATAAATAAATTTATTTATGACACAATGATGATGTAGCGATTACCTCATTAATGAACAATTTAAATAAAATGAACAGATAAGGTAAAATCAAAGCCATAAACTTGTCTAAAACCTATTTGATGGGTGTATTTCAAACCCTTATCACCTTATCCTCTAAATATATCATTGTGGTACCTTTAAAATCGGAAAATCATTTCATAATAATGTAACATTTCATGACTTTCCAAAAGTGCCCGTCCTCTCTTCTTATAAAAGGCCCCCACCTATACCACCTTATTCGCACCATCAAATCCATTTGGCTCAGAAAAAATATTCCCAAATACTATATCAACTTCCCTCTCTTACTCCTATAATCCTCACTTTGGGAAGAAGTATTCCCAGGGAATCAATTGGCTCAAATCAAAAAGAGTTACCCGATTTAAAGGTAATGTATTCTCTTATGTTATTTTGTTTTATTTTTCTTCTCCAACCACATAAAATCTTCCTATTCCTTTATTTCTTAACAACACAAGTTTCTTCAATATATTAAGATTTTGTATGAGATTTATTTGATTTAAAATCACACACACCTTCGTCTAGTGGTTAAAGAACATACTGTTTCTGTGGGTGGCGAATTACTGCCTCACGAAATGATGATTGTTCAATCTTATTTTAACACCTCTCATGGTGGACATTAAGATGTCACTATATTTATATATGATATATATAATGTTTATGTATTCCTTATGCTCTTGTATTTTTCATTTATGTCATACCCTCATGATTTCCATTATGGGTAAATGTGATAATTTCATTTTAGGAAGTGCGGACTACCGCCCCCTCAATGTAATTTGAATCGTTAATGCCAAATGTGGGAAGTATAAGGGATGGAGTAAATGATATTACATATGATATTATATTGGAATTATAATATACCTTTATATCATTATGATTTAATTCCATTAAATATGAAATAGAAATGAAAGTAGTGTTCATGCGTACATACGGCTTACCGTCCCCATGAACGGTGCATTTCATTTCATACCCCTAAATGTTATGTAATATTATAAATGAATGTTTATACTGGATATTTTTTATATATATGATATCTACATATTTAATATAATTCTGGATATAATGGATATTTTACCACATGAACAACTTGTAATTATAAGAAGTTTATTTTTGACTCAAGAACCAAAGATCAACAAAACGACATTTTTTAACTTAAATAATTACATAATTTTCATAACATGGTATTATGTGATATAAAAGGAATAATGATCTTTAAAAAGGTTCTTAATCAAGTAGAAATTAACTCCATTTTATTATTCTGGAGGTTAAATAATGATAGAGTCAAGTTAGACACAAGGTAAGGGACTTCATCTCAATCTTCTCTCATTGAGGCATATTTTATTTTAATACAATAATTTATTTTATACGGTATATAAACCCCTTTGAATATTATGTTTATTCAAATGGAATATTTTTTATATGAATCATTTTACTAAATGACAAAAGGGAATGTTTTTTTGTTATACGTATGCGGCGACAACGACTTCTCTGTCGTCGTGACCATTATTTGAGTTTCGGCTTCCTCTACAAGACATAACTTTTTTTAAATAGAAAATAAATACCATGTTTTAATTTTATTTTATTTTTTTATTTACAATGTTTCTGATAATGTTTTTATTATATCAATGTGTTGTATTTATATCTTTTGATTTAAATGTGGAAATGTTATGTTTTATTTATGCATGTTTCATATGATATGATTATGTTATGGTTAATGATATGTTTAAACATTTTTATATAAGGAATACATTAAACTTAATAAGTGATGGGTGGAGCCCGCTATAGATCCTTGATGCATCGGTAGTTCTCATGAGTCAAACTAGTGTTTTGGCATAATGCCTTGAAAAAATCTTTTTCGTTGTCTTGGCACAAGGCCTTGACTATATAGTTATGATAGTCTGGCAGTATGCATTCCATCATTATGAAAGTTTTTATTGATATTGCATGTGATTATTTTAATAGTAGAATATCCATGTGAATAAGTAAATTGAATTATTTCATTTTATTATTGTCATATTATACTGAAGATGATGTTTAAAAGGATTTTGTTTTAGTTATACATTACCTTAAATGTTTGTGATTATTTATAAATGAATGCGCTGTATTGTTATCTTTATTGAGTATCTAAGCTCACCCCTTTCTAGGTTTTATTTTCCCAGGATGTGAAAAAATATTTTATGACTGACCTACAGGGATAGTCTGAAAGGGATAAGAGTGTGGACTATGTAGACTATGTTGTTGTGATTTTTCACTTTATGATGTAATGTAACATTTATGAATGTATCTAGTGTTTCCAAGGCTACTAAACTAATCGGTCAATCAAGACATGATATTTTGTGATCGTGCCAATGTTATGTAATAATGCACCGACTGGAGGTTACTGGGGTCGGGGCGTTACAATTAGTATCAGAGGCAGTTTATTACTAACCTTGGAAGCTAGATTTAGATAAACTCTTATTAGAGCACATAACCCTAAGATAGTCTTTGAGGAGTAGTAAAGAATAACTTCCTAGAATTTAGGTATTATAGATATTTTATGAGTTTTCTGAGCAATACATCCATGTCTGGATACAAGCAGGTAGAGGCGGATCTGGCACAGATGTACCTAGGGGTAAAACACAAAAACACCGCTTTGAGCTAGACTCAAATGTGAACTGGTGCATGACAACGGGCCTTGCTGCACTATTGGTTACGACACACCCATGGGATATGCTTAGGATAATTCTCATTTTCATTACAAACCATTATGAAGGGTTTATGAGTATATACTTCCTCAAAGAAAACTTTTCATTTTATGATTATTGATTATATCTATAAATAGTTCAATTAATGTTAAGTGTTTTACAAGTATGGAATAATGTATTTTGATTCATAAACAAATCTAGTTTATGAAATTGTTTAGAAATGTCTCCTAGTGGAAGGAATGAAAACCATATCAATGCACGCACTCCAAGTAGGGATTTTCTTCCTGCTCAAGATATTTATAATGGAGTTGGTGATACAACTGGTGCTGATAAACTTATCACCATACTGGAACAACTCACTCAGGTTATGAATAATAAACTTACTCATATGGATCACCTTGATCCGCAACGTGGAGGATTAATGTTAGACCCTTTCATGAGGCAACAACCACCAACATTCAATGGGAGTAAAAATCCCTTAGTATCTAAGAAATGGATAAATTCCCTAGAGAAAATATTTCAGGCTTTAGGGAGTAGTGAAAGGGAAGAGGTTATCATGGAAGTTTACCGCCTCACTTGAGATGCTGATCAATGGTGGTCATTGATTCATAACCCAAAGGAAGATGATGAAGTATAAAATATGGAATGGATGGAGTTACAAGATATTTTACTAGAAAAATAATTTCCTCGTGACCATCGACCAGATATGGAAAGGAAATTTTTGAGTCTGAGACAAAAGGAGGATGTGAATGTCGCAAAGTATAAGGGACACTTTACAAGGATAGTGAGGTATGATGCAGATTATATATGAAACCCAAGAAGTTAGATTGATCATTTCTTTGATGTGTTAAAACCATTTCTCCATCAAGATTTAGTACCATAATCCTTCTCATCGTACGAAGATATTGTCTCATGTGCTATCATGACAGAAAAGGAATTCTCTAAGTCTTATGACAACAAAGTAAAGCAAGAGAAGAAGAGAACGGTGGAACAATAGATAGATAACGGGAAAAAGGGAAAGAAGGATTTTCCATTATGTGATAATTGTGGGAAAAATCACATCCGTACCTGCCTAAAGGGAATGGGTGTTTGTTACAAATATGGAGAAAAAGGTCACCAGGCTCGTGATTATATGGGAAATAAAGAGGAATTCAATGTTGGATGCTACAATTGTAGAGAAATGGGGCATTATGCAAATGAATGTCCTATGTGTCAGGGAAACATACCTCAGAAAAGGCCTTGGGATCAAGGCCAAGCTTATAATGTTACTATAGATGAAGTTCAATAATTATTGTATTTGTGTTTTTGAACTCAAGTACTATATTATGGTTATAAAAATAATTTGAAATTTATATAAGGATTGTACTGCAGTACTTTTTATTTTCATTAAGGTTTTCATATGATGATGGTAAACATATTTTTAGTATGTGACAATAAGAGATACTTTACTCTATTTGGGGAATCTCATGTTACAATTGATTTTGTAATTTAGAGGCCTTTTAGAGAATGACTGGATAGAGGTATTTTGGATAACTATAAAGGGTGGAATGGATTAAGTTGAAATTTGGATAGTACTATTTAATGTTAAAAAATTTCTGAATATTATTTTTGGAATATTATAATACTATAGTTTTATGAAAAAGACAACCTGCAGGTCGGGGGATAACCCATCACGTCGGACAAAGTTGCAGAATCGAACCCATAACCATAGTGCGACGGGCCTTTATTACCTACCACTAGACTATAAGAAGTCCCTGGTTATTAAAAAATATTTTACGTCATGGTATGTGTTAATATTTGGTACCTTATACGATTAGGAAAAATATAATATTTTTGAGTTCTATTATCTTTTTGAGTGAAAGATGAGTTTGTGGTATAAATTAGTTGAAGGATGAATTTCTACTTATCAAGTATATATATATAGATATATATATCTTATTTTATGAAGAAATTAAATCTTAAACTCTAGGGAATGTATATTAAAAAAAATGTGTTATCCTAATATCTTATGTTTTATTGAACTGGTGATATTTTAAATCACCATAGATTGAAGGCTTTGAGGCCCTCAATTTTACACTTGTTTGTGATTGATGACCTCAATCACTCATGACAAATATTTACGTTTTTCCTCCAATTATGTGTCCTTAATTTCAACCAATATTCTCCTAATCGAGATCATAATTTGGTGGTGACTTTTTCATTTCACTTTCCCTCTTATTAAGACTATATTTTATTAACCCTATTTCTGATATGGGTTTTACACAAAGTTATTTTCTATTTTAAACCATCTATTTTCAAAGAACAATTGAAAATTGTGAGGACACAATTTATTGAAGGAAGGGATAATGTAACACCCCAAGCTTCTGTTGTATTCTTCTCTTTGAATAATAGAGTAGCGTGTGTTGTACGCAACCTCGAGTTATAACACACCACGACCAATCAAAGTAGCCATTATGAATAGTAATACCCACTTTTTGAAATTATATAAATTTTATATTTCAAAATGGACTTCATTTTTGAATTCGGAATATCGAAATTAGCCTATGTTGAATTTTTGGTATTTGTCCGAGAACTTCCAATTTTCGATGAATAGTGAAAAATACTTAAAAACAAATTTTTAATTAAAATAATTTATAGAGTCAAATTATACTATTGAGTGGTTTTAAAGTATAATTAGAAAATAATTTTACCATTTTATCCAATGGGGTCATATGAATTAATTTAACTTTGAAATTGGACATAAACAATTGTCAATCTTTCGATTGATATTGTTTCTTAAAAACATGCTGTTTGTTTTGACAATGGGTATTAATTATAAAATTAATTAATTCAACTTATATGTTTGTAATTTTTTAAAATAGACATCATTTTTTAATTCGAAATATCAATTATATCTTAGGGTGAATTTTTGGTATTGTTTTGAGAAACTTCAATTTTTGATTAATAGTGAAACCACTAAGTGGTAGTTAAAAAACAATTTTTTTTATTAAATGAAACTTTAACACTTCTATAAATTGAATTCCAAAAATCCTACACACATGGTTTTCATTAGTAAGTAAAATGTGGTTCAATGAGTTGAAAATAATTTTTGGGAAATAGTATCTTTTATGTTATATTAATCGCGATTAAAGGTAATTAGTTTAATTTATGGTAGATTTAATGTTATAATAATATTAATTTACTTTTACACATGTCCTACCATTATTAGATGAGTCATGTCCAACCAATAGAATCCATTTGTCAACTTGGGGACCACATGGAGCCACTTGGGTTTGAAAATGACATTAATAACCTTTTATTTAAAGTAAAAATAAAATCATCACAAACATGTGTAGTTTTACTAAAACAATTATTACATGGGGTTATATATGTTAAAATTTCGAATATAAATATTAATTGTAAATCTAAAAATATTTCCTACATCATGGTAATTTTCTTATAATTTTTAGGCATTAAATAAAAGAATTTATTTATGACACCATGATGACGTAGCGATTATCTCATTAATGATCAATTTAAATAAAATGAAAAGATAAGGTAAATCTAAGACATAAACTTTTTTAAAACCAATTATATGGGAATATTTTGAACCCTTATCACCTTATACTAGAAATATATCATTGTGGGACTTTTAAAATCCGAAAATCATTTCATAATAATGTAACATTTCATGACTTTACAAAAGTGACCCTCCTATCCTATTATAAAAGGCCCACACCTCTACCAACTTATTCACACCATCAAAGCCATTTGGCTCGGCCAATGTCTGCCCAAATACTCTCTCAGCTTCCCTATCTTACTCCTAGAAGCCTCACTTTGGGAATAAGCCTTCCCAAGGAAGCCTTTGGCTCAAATCAAAAAGAGTTACCCGATTTTATGGTAATGTCGTTTCTTATGATCTTTTGTTTTATTTTGCTTCTCCAACCCCATAAACTCTGCTTATTCCTTTATTTTGTAACGAACCCGGTATCTTAAATATACTAGTATTTTTTTATGAGAAGTATTTGATTTACACTTACACACACCTTCGTCTATTAGTTAAAGAACATACTATTTCTGTGGGTGGCGAATTACTACCTCACGAAACAATGATTGTTCAATATTCTTTTAGCACTTATCATGGTGGAAATTAAGATGTCAATATATTTATATATGATAAATATTATTTTTAGGTTTTCCTTATGCTTATGTATTTTTTATTTATGTCATACCTTTATAATTTCTATTATGGGAAAACGTGATAATTTCATTTTTGGAAGTGCAGACTCTCTCCCCCTCAAAGTAATTTGAATCGTCAATGCCAAAGGTGGGAAATATAAAGGATGGATTAAAAGATATTATATATGATATTATAATGTAATTATAATATACCATTATATAATTTTGATTTCATTCCATTAAATAAGAAATAGAAATGATAGTAGCGTTCATGCGTACGTACAGCTTACCGTCTCCATGAATAATGCATTTCATTTCTTACCTCTAAATGTTATATAATATTATAAATGAATGTATATACTGGATATATATTATATATATGATATCTATATCATGAATATAATTCTGGATATAATGGATATTTTACTACATGAACAACTTGTAATTATAAGAAGTTTATTTTTGACTCAAGTACCGAAGATCGAAAAAATGACAGTTTTTAACTTAAATAATTACATAATGTTCATAACATGGTGATAAGTGATATAAAAGTAATAAAGAACTTGAAAAAGGTTATTAAGAATGTAAAAATTAAATCTACTTTATTATTCAGGAGGTTAAAGAATGATCAAGTCAAGTCCGACAGGAGGTAAGGGACTTCGTCTCAATCTTTTTTCTTTGAGGAATATTTTGTTTTAATACAAGACATTATTTTATACGGTGTATAAAAACATTTTAAATTTACGTTTATTCAAAATGAATCTTTATTATACAAAGGGTTTTACTAAACAACAAAAGGGAATGTTTTTTTGTCGTACGTATGGGGTGAAAATGACTTCTCCGTCGTCGTGACCATTATTTGAGTTTCAGATTCCTCTACAAGCCATAAATTTTTTAAATGAAAAATAAATACCATGTTTTAATTTCATTTTATTATGGTATTGAAAATAGTTTTGATAATTTTTTTTATTATATCAATGTGTTGTATTGATATCTTGTGATTGAAATGTGGAAATGTAATGTTTTTTATGCATGTTTTATGTGATACGATTATGTTATGGTTTTTGATATGTTTAAACCTTTTCATATAAGGAATGCATTGGACTTAATAAGTGACAGGTGGAGCCCGCTATAGCTCCTCGATGCATCAGTAGGTCTCATGAGACAAACTACTGTTTTGGCACAAGGCCTGGATAAAATCTTATTTGTAGTCTTGGCACAAGGGCTTGAATATGTGGTTATGATAGTCTGGATTTTACATTCCATCATTATGAAAGTGGTTATTGATATTGCATGTCATTATTCAACTAGTAGAATATCCATGTGAATAATTAAATGGGATTATTTCATTTTATTATTGCCATATTATGCTCATGTTCATGTTTCAAAGGATTTTTTTTAGTTATACATTACCTTAAATGTTTATGTTTATTTATGAAATTTTCCGCTGTATTGTTATCCTTAATGATCATATGAGATCACCCCTTTCTATGTTTTATTTTTCTAGGATATGAATAAATATTTTATGGCTGACCTACAGGGATAGTCTGAAGGGGATAGGAGTGTCGACTATGGAGATTACGTTATTGTGATTTTTCACTTTATGATGTAATGTAACATTTATGAATGTATCTAGTGTTTCCAAGGCTACTAAACTAATCGGTCTTTTGAGACTTGATATTTTGTGTTCATGACAATGTTATGTAATAATGCACCGACTCTAGGTAACTGGGGTCGGGGTGTTACAACCACCACACATGAATTGTTATAAAGATGTAATTCGTGGAAAAATATAATTTTTAAGAAAAATTTATGATTCATTAAAGATAAAATATTATATGCCATTGTAACCTCAAATCCATTGGATAATTTAATCATCTCTCATTCTTATATTTGGAATAACACCCCCATAGAGATATATAATTCAATTTCCTTCACCCAATCACGTGGCTGCTTATAAAGATGTATTTAGTGAATAAATACTATATTTATAAAATAAATACTATTCTAGAGTTGTAATAAATAATATTAATTATTTTATTTTTAACATATGTATAAATGAAAATGTCTCTCATGTAGATGTATAGACTACTTCTTCTATAAATTATATATCACATTTTTTAGTACTTCATTACAAGGATGGTTTTAAAAGTGTATTTAATTAAAATTAATAATAATTATAAAAACTTTATGAGTTTATGTATAATATAAATATGAATTCTATATGATCATAACATTATTAATAATACTACAAGAGGGATTGGAGTGAAATTTATTTTAATAAAATTTAAACATACAATTGTAAAAAAATCAATTTCATGAAATTCTATTTGGTATAATGTATTTGGTGTATAATATTTAACATTAGAATAAAAAATCCAAACAACATAAAAATTTCACACAAATAATCGTGTAAATCATAATTCTTAGAAACGTGAATAAAATGTATAAATGTTTTTTCTAATGAACCTGAAAAATCATATATAACCTTTACATATAATGTTCTTATCTTTCACAAAAAATGATAATGATGTACATAAAACCAACATTATGTATCAATGAATTTAACCTATTTATAATATTTGTCTTCAAAATATTGGATGCCCTTGATCCACCTTATCAGAAAAAACATAATCAGCTTATAAATATATTCCCATAATTATAGTGTTTGAAAAAACCCTTTTCCCATATATCTATTCAATCCCCTAGTCACATCATTAGAAAAAAATTATTATAATTGAAAAAAATTATTAATTTATAAAAAATGATAATAAAATATTTCTATAAAAAACATTATAAATACTAGTATTGAAAAGAACTTATCAAATTTACATTTAAAAACATGAAAAACAAATTAAAGTATTATATTTTAAATCATAATCATCTCTTCATGGTTACGATCCAATTTATATACATGCTTCCGACAATTTATTTCTACACTTAATGGGATTAGTTACAATGGAATCAAAATGAAACATCATTATAATAACATAGTCATGTTGTATACTGACATTATATCACTTTTATAGAATATATAAATCATCACAACAATAGGTTCCCAAAGGCAGTATTAGTACAGTTCCTTTAGAATCATGAAATCCAAAAAACTTGAATATATGTGAGATATATTATCTACCAATATGTTCTCCTATAATATCACACATTATAAAAATATCAAAATTAATACATATCTCCATAACACGGGGAAGGAAATATAAAAATCGGGGACCTCAGATTCCTATTAAGGGTAAAATATGGTGAATTTTAAGAACAAACACGAGCTTAAAGTGAACTATAACATGATCATGTAAATTTATGAACATTGCCTACATATCAATTATCATAAATAAGAATCATGAAATAATGTTTGGATGTTAATAAGACATGATTAATAAGGATATGAAGAACATAATCCATGAAATCATAACAATGGAATAAACCATTGAATTATGGATAACACATAAACATAAAATATGTTTTCAATAGTAGTCAAGGCATCTCTACCATGACCATTATAGTGGATAAAATCATTTATAATACCAGGTTCACTCACTATTATGCCATATATTTTTGAACCGAGTTCACTCCTTGATCAATCCCTATAATACTAAAATGAGTTCACTCCAAATAACATCCATGTCAATCCCATGATATATAAATCTTAGACCTATCCATTAAAGAGATATATTGGTCCCACCAATCTCATAAAGAAATCATAAATCCATATACCCCATGTTCATAAACAATGATATAATAACCCAAGAAATGATATGGGTGACATAATCATATAATTATATCTTAACCAATAGAAAATTGAATGTTTTCATAATCATTTTGTAAAAGTATATCCATTTGTAAAAAAGAATGATTCATAAGCATATATCCTATGAATAAGAAACAGATTTTATTAACATCATATGATAAAACATAAATTATTCTGAGATATAATATCAATGGAAACACTGAATAATTTCTACCAAAAATAATGAGTAACCCCAAGTGATATTTATATTATTTGGGATGTAATTTTGAAATATCTTTTATAAAAACTTCTTGTTGAAATTATATTTTCTCATTTGAAAAACAATTCTTAAAACATAAAAACATCTTAAATAAGTTTTCATGAAAATTTAATTTTACAAATATAATGGAATCATTAAAAACATATTAATTACTTTTCTATTTCAAAATATTTATAATATCTTAAAAACATTTTAAAACCCATTTATTTAATGAAATCATTTTAAATAAGTATGAAATCCTTTTAAAGAAAACTTTCCTTGGAAAAATAAATTTCAAACATATAAATATTGCTTGAAAACAATTTTAAAACCATTTCATTGGTAATAAATTATAAATATATTTTTATTAAAATAATCCTCTTTAACATGGAAATACGTCTTTAAATAAATTCTTAGGATTATATCTTCGCATGTCGTATGATATAAAAAAGAACTTTCCTTTTTCATGGTATAAAAGTTTTTAAAATTCCTTGTTCGGAAAGAGACAATAATATTCCTTTGAAAACATTGGAAAATTTAAAAAATGGTAAAAATGTATTTTAATGATAGTATCATATTTGTAGAATACTCATGGAATCCCATTTTATAAGGAATGGTTTTATAGGAACAATTTTTTTTGTGACCAAAGAGAGATGTAGGCTCATAAATTAATAAAAAAAATTCCTAATTATATTGAATATCAATGAGTGGAAAAATTTATAATAAAACATGTTGAATTAAAGACTAATAAAAATAAAAAATTATTCTTTATAAATATTGAATCCTGAATCATAATACTTTATTAATGAAAGAGTGATCATAAACAATCTCAATGAATGTTTACATTGTTTCAATAATCTCTTACTACATGTTTACTATGAATCATAATACCCATGTATGAAAATAAAATTACACGATGCCTTGAAATATCACTAAAAGAAAGGGAATTCATGTTATAACATGTATAGTTCAGTTTATACACATCATATAAAAATATAGGTAGATAACATGGCTTTTGTCTCAATGAAAGAAAATTATGAATTTTCCAATTTCGAAACATTTGAGACATAAATCCCATGATAGAAAGACAATAAAATGGTTATGTGAATGGATATATATTTAAATTTAAGAGGAATATAATATATTCATGTTTATCTTATACACCACAAAAAATAAGTGAGTGGTGAATAAGGCATGTATCTCACAGAAATAAAGTGTGAGATGAAATTCTATTACCTTGTACCTTGACACTCTTTGTACACAATCAAACCTCCTATTTAATGAATATTTTCTTAATAAATCTATCAAAAAAATATTTTATTACTTATATTAACATAAATGGTTCTATTATGGATTTATATTACATAATTTTTGAAAATTATATTTTTAGGTTTCAATTCGGGTAAAATCCTCTTTGTTTTTACATCTATGTTAATTTTTTTATATCTCTAGTCCTTATATTGATATCATAATTTCTAGAATGTGACCATGATTTAAAAATAATTTATATTCATTATATTTGTGTTATAATAATATATATAATAAATAATTATGAAACAGAATACCCCATTCTTTGAGAAGATAAGACATACATACACATGAATTCAATTTCTATTTAATTGCCTTATTGGCAGAAGCAAATCAAAAATAAATTTATGTACATATATATATCTATGTATATATATATATATTTATATCATTATTATATTATATTTATTATATAATATATATATATATATATATTATATTCCTATAAATAATTCTTTAATATATTCTATTTAGTTGATGAGTGAATCAGATCACTTTTAGGGGTAAGAAGTCTATAGATACTCAAATGTTATTATCATGTCATCCCAAAAAGAAAAGTATTAAGGTATATTTTTTATAATATTTATACAATCATAATGTCAGAATTAATATAATATATAACATATATAAATATATTTTTCATCATAATTTCCACTATGGGAGGCGGTAATGGAAAAAATGAACACTCTTCATTTAAAGATGCAACATTTCAATATACACATAAACAATAAATTCATTACCTATTAGATTTAAGTATGTGTTATTTTTGGATGAAACCATATAATAACAAAATAATATTATATTTATTATACTTTTTAAAAAAATATATAAATAATGAGAATTTTTTGTGTGTAGAAATAAAATAAAAGAAAGGTGTTTGAGGGTGGGTGTTACTTCTTAATCGGGTAACTATATTTTGTTTGCACCACAATGATTATATGGAAGGGTTCAGTCCAATGGGAGGATTCAATAAAAATTGGGAGAATGTTTTGGAGATACTTGGGAAGAGTTTATTCGAGCCTATTTGGTTCTATAGTTATGAGGTAGTTGGGGGATATGAGGTATTTTATAATGGAAGAGAAGTAAAACTTGTGTCATATTTTGGATGAGGGAAACCCTACCCACAAGTTTTATTAAAAGATGATCCCATAATGTCTAAAATAAGTTAAAATGGAGCATAATCTCAAAATATGACCATATAATGTACTTTTGACAATTTTTAGGTCATTTTGGACCTTATTGTTTTGGTTTAGTCCATTATTAAGCTTAATTTAATTTCAATTGTTGTAATTAGTTTTTATTACATTAACTAATATTTATTGTAAAACACATAGGATATATTATAAAACATTATCAATTATTTTTTATCCAAATATTGAATCTATTTTTTCCAATTTCCAAAACCATATTTTTTAGAAATTAATTTAAAAATAATTCTAATGACCGGATGAGAATGTTGAATTTTTAAGTAAAAACATTTAAAGATTTCCTATTTTTTTAATTTAAATATATAAAATAAATTGATTCCAATGACCTAAATTGGGTTTATTGATCAAAATATAATCTAATTAAACTTTAAAACCAGCTGAGAACATAATTTAACTATATAAATATTTTATATGAAAATTTTGTTTGACTTATATTTTATTATTTTCACTATTCATTAAAAAATTAGACTTTGTAGAAAAATAGAAATATTCACCATAATATATTTTATATATTCCATGTTAAAAAATTCAATTTATTTTTATATAGAAAATTTTAAAAAATAATTACCAAATTTTGATTTAATGTAGGTTCATCATCAAAAGGATGTAAAAGTACCTTAATAAAATTATATGTCTTTTGTGAAAAATTGGTTTTGCTCGTATTTTATTTCTATAAAATATATTTGATGATAATACACATATATTTTATTGGATATATAAATTTTATATAATATTAAAATTATTTACTAATTGTAATTTGTTTTATATATTATGATGAATAAAACTTTGCGAGCTTATGAATAATTTTCTTTAAAAATACCCTTTTATATCAATTTTTGTTATATACATTTCTAAATAACGTGGAAATATTAATTTAATTTTATATTAGGTAAAAATCATATTT
The DNA here is from genome assembly GCA_963277665.1 of Viscum album. Classification (NCBI taxonomy): domain Eukaryota; kingdom Viridiplantae; phylum Streptophyta; class Magnoliopsida; order Santalales; family Viscaceae; genus Viscum; species Viscum album. Next base: position 1,022,663,203 of record OY728147.1, on the reverse strand, counting down.
TATTAATTTAGATCTTTATATTCATGAGATATAATTTAATATCTATGTTATATATTATTATATTGAATAATTATATCTGTAATTGAATATTATTTTTCGTTAACACTCTATTTTGCGTGTTAAATAATCCATTGGGGAATGTTAGTATTCCATGGCACATATTCTAAACTCAGTGTTCCATGTTTATTAATATTAATTTTATATTGCATCTAGTGAATGATTAAATTAGGATTGACTATAATGGGAGCCATTCATAGTGCTATAATATATATGATATAACTATTTTTAGTTTTTTCATGAAATGGAAATATGAAAAAGAATAAAATAATTTGAAAAAATAATTCAAAAAATATTGAGGGGTTACATTATACCCCCATAAAAATTAATTTCCCCATTGAAATTCATCTATGTAATGTACGGTTTAATACTTCAAAGTTCTTTTTCACTGACCCACATGGTAATAATGAATTCTAAACATCCTTTAAGAAATTGAGACTTTGAAACATAATGGTTACCAAATGTAACATATAATTACATTCCAAAATCGGAGAACCATGGTGGAACTTGAAAATATGAATATGGATAAGAAATCTAAATATCAATTTTTTATGGACAGTGATAGAGATCACGGTCGGGAGAATGTTTACAATCACAAAGCCATAAATCTGTAGTGAACTAAGGGACCATTTGTTTCATCAGAAAAAGGGGTACACCGATTATGTTTTTGGTTTTAATATACAGTTTTTCAAATATAAATAATTTTAATGAATATAAATATATTCACAATTTCCAGAAAATATCACCCTTTATTATTCCTGGATCTAGATCACCACTTTCTCCAAAAAAGCATAATTTTTTATTCCTAAATCACTAGCATATCTTACGATCAATAATATTCCATATCATCAGTCAATAGTTATCATCAAGACCATGTTATTATAATTGGTTATCCAATATTCATAAATTGTATTGTGGTGAGATAATTCTTTGTTGTCAAAACCTTTATCAAAATTTTAATTTAATCATTACATTAATAGTAAATCGTATAACCATTTTGAATGATAAAAATACCAAATAATATAAATTATGTCACAAAAACCCAATAATCATCCACCATATATCAAAAATTAGCTCTTAGTTGTCATATTTCAAACATTTTAATACCTTTAATATATATTCTCTTGAAACATTGGAATATATTGAATTACCAAAAATACTTTTAGAAAATATGCATTATTCCTTATTCCAATGTATAATGGACATATTTCATATATACAAGAAGTATTTAACATAATCTTTGATGACATAGATCACTTTTCGACCAATCAACAACCAGATCCAAGGTAATAAGTGTAATTCAATTTACTTTATCCAATTCAATCATCTCGTTATCTATGAAAAACATAGTGGTCTCCACATCCTGATCACATTAAGGGTTACCATATCATAATAAAAAAAGCCATTTCTATGTCACCATTTCAAATATCTTTATGAATCCTTAATGATAAATTATACAAAAAAGTTATCTATATATTTCTTATTCATATAATATAACCACTAGTTTCTAATAGATAAGAACATCATTCATCCAATATTATTTTTAAACCATTACTCAAGCTTCATCAACATATTCCTAAATACATGTTTTCTTGAATATGAAATATGAATCATGTCTTTGGGTTCCACAACCACAATCTAATCATTATTATTTTGATTAATGTAAACAATACACGAATACCATCACATACTTTTCACATATCAATTGCAGTCTCTTTATCGTCAGAAGTGTAATTATTATTCATTCCGCCTTCCATATTATCATTATGAGATTTCTAAATGGAAAATAATTTATTATAATGATCATAATATCAACATCTAAAACATTAATTTCTAAAAATTTTCTTTTTTACTTATATATTTTTACTAAAATTAGAATATACGGGGTGAGAAACACATATCTTAAGGTAAAGCTACATAATCAAGAAAAATTAATTATTAGATGTCTATTTCATAAATTCGATATTTAATTGATGATACGTTAGGTTTATAAAATGTTATTAATAGTCATATTCTATTCGAATACTTAATAATGGTTCCTGAAGAGTTTTTGAATTATCAAAGCATATGAACTAAATGTGTCAAACGAGGTGTATAGTAAGGGCAGTTATTTAGTACCAGATAACAACAAGTTAGGCTCGTTACACCTTGTCATAGTAATTACCCTAGGTACATCTATTCTAGAGACACATCAACTTATATTATCCATACATGATTTTGTTATTATGAAACCACTCACTCTATCATTTTCCCAAATTTTAAGACATTTCTCTATACTTTTTGTTATCCTTTACCTTATCCTTAGTCTATATATTTTATGCTATGATTTTCTCATCCATGTTTAAAATGGTTAACTATACCTTTTTTCTGATACAAAATATAACAACCTTTTCATGAAGTACATAGAAATTTCCATCACTTTTTAAAAATACATAAAACATTACTAAAACATACACCTATACACTGTATTAGTCTAGTATATTTGGAAATATGGAATCATACAGAGATCTACATAATAGATATACAATATCTCCCTCTAGGTTCTTCTTGACTAGAACCCATCATAAAGAACACATATTTAATACATATCTTCATATCCAGGATTAGAAAACATAAAAATTGGTGAGATGATATGTGTAGTAAGGGTAAAAAAGGGATACATGTAAGCATAAACAAGCGCATAAAGGGTATGATAACATTTAAATGTAAATGTAAGATCATACCATGTATATCAATGATCATGAATAACAATAATGACATAATTTTTGGTATTTCAATATACATGAATCATGATGATATGAAGAGAATAATCCATGAGATCATAACATAAAAATAAAACATGGAATTTCAGAAAGCATATACGTATATAATATGATTTCAATATTATTCATGGAATAACTATCAAGGAAATCATAATAGAAAATTTACATTATTGAACTAGGTTTATACCCCATTCCATCCCTATATTACTGAACTGAGTTCACTTCTCATTACATCCCTGTAATACTAAATAGAGTTCAATCCTTGTTCTAGACATGACAAAATCATGAGATATAAACTCTATCCAATTAATTGATAGAAGACATAGGTCCCACATATATCATAATTAAATCATACATACATGTTCCAAAATATCATAAACAATCATACCATAGCCAATTAAATTAAATGGGTGAAATAAATATGTTATCAAATCATAACTTATATAAAAGTGACATGTAAAATAATATTTTTATCATTGAGTAACCCATAATAGAATTAGGATTCATAAGCATATAACCTGTGAAAGGGAAATAGATTTCTTAAACATCCTTCAGTAAAATTTTTACAAAAGAGAAATAGAAATTGGATTTAAACATTGAATCATTTCCCTTCAATTTCATGAGAAACCCCAATAGAAGTCATTATATATAGGAAATAATTTGTATAGATCATTAAAAATCCTATATTGGTGAAATTATCTTTTCTATTTTGTAAAATAATTCTTGAAATGTGAAACCTTTCAAAAACCATTTTCAAGAAATTAAACAGTATAAATTATAAAGAAACGACTGAAAAAATTAAAGCCTTTTTCTATTGAAAAAATGTAGAAGAGTTTGAAAAACTATTGAAATCCCTATTCATTAAGAAACTAAAAAAATAGACTGATAACCTTTTTAAAACAACATTTATTAAAAAATACTATGAAAACATAAAATAAATAATGAAAACCATTTGAAATCCATTTCTTTGAAAATAACATTTAAAAAGGCTATTTAAAAAATTTACAATTAAATAATGAAAACGAATCTTCAATTAAATGATGGTGGTAAATTCCATTCATAATTTTTATCGTAAAAAAACATTTTTTCTTCATGTTTAGAAGGACAGAAAAAATGACATGTTTTGAAAGTGACAAGGATATTCCATAAACAAATTTCTAAAATAAATAAGGAAAAAATTATTTTTAATCATCATTAGAGATTAATAAAATATTATTTGAATACCCTTTCATAAATAATGGTTTTGATGAAACATATATTTTGAATAAAAGATTGAGGTATTGTTATATTTTCTTAAAAACATTTTCTTAATAATCATGGGAACCAATGAGTGGAAAATAATGAAACTAATACATTAACACATAGAAAATAAAGATATGAGAACAAAATTTAGAGTTATCTTGATTTAAGGACCTTAATATATCATTAATAAAAATGTGATCATAAATACTCTCAATAAACTATGGCAGTGTTTCAATAAACACTTACAACAAGAGAACTATGAATCATACTGAACATGTAAAAAAATTAAATTACATAGGTCCATAAAATATCATGAATATAAGTACAATAATATTATAATATTTCAATGAAATTTTATACACCTAATTTAAAAATATAGGTGTATTACATGGCATGTTTCTCAACAAAAGAAAATTTAGACAAAATTAGTTTCCTTATTTCGTAACATTTAAAACATTAATCCGATGATAGAATGACCATAAAATGATTATGTAAATACGAACAGATATAATTATAATAGTAATAGATTATATTTATTAAAATGATATATACCCTTTATATAAAATTTATTGGTGAATGAGGCATGTATCTAAAAAATAATGATTGTAAATAAATTCCCTTACAGTGTGCCTTAACTATCATTGTACTCATTCAAAACTCAAGTATAATAAATAAAATGTTATTATAAATATATCATAGAACCATATTATTACATCTAGAAATATATGTGGTTTGATTATGGCTTTAAATTACCCACTTGTTAATAATTATTTTAAAAGGATTCACTTTGGGTGATTTCCTATTTATTTTTCACATGTGTCTTAATTTGGTATATCATTGGACATTATATTTATATCATGATTTCCAAAATTTAAAACATTATTTGAATATATTATATATTCATAATATATGAATTATAATAATCCATATAATAGATAATTATGAAATGGAATACACCCTTCATGGAGACGGTAATCGTCTGTATACTTAACAATATGTCTGTTTAATTTTCATATTTAATAAAACATAGTAAAAGACATATTTTTATATACAAATATTTATATATTTCACTATTATAATAGATTTATTATATTATAAGTGTTATATGTATTCACTAAACCCATTCTTAATTCATTCTATACTGTGTATGATCAAATCACATCACTATGAGGGGGTGACATTCCACACATTCTCAAACGAAATTATCATGTTAAAAAAATAAAATTTATAATGCTACGTGTTCAAAAAAGACTTATAGAAGCACTAATTAAATAATTTATATAATATATAACATTTATAAAGAGTGTATGCATTATAATTTCAACTATGGTAGGCCGAAATGGAAGAATGAACAATCATCGTTTAGTGATGTTGTAGTTCTTCTTACTTTTAAATACTATGTTCATTTCACATTAGTTTGAAGTGGGTATAAGTATATGTTAAAACGTTAGAATACATTAATTTTAGTATATTTATGATATATTAATTTTTATTAAAGAATTTAATAATATTATTATATGGAATGGAGATACAAAAAAAGTGTGGGGGCGGGTGTTACCTCTTAATCAGGCAACTCATTTTGGTTTACACTAATCGATTTCATTGAAAAATTAAAACCCAAGGTATAAATATAGGAGTATATTATTTATTTTGAGGAGATATTTGGGTATATTTTTGGTGAGCCAATGTGGCTAGAGATATGAGAGGATGTGGGAGGATAAGAGGCCTGTTATAATGGTGGAGGAGTGGAACTCTTGTAATATTTCTGGACAATGAAAGTGATCCCATGTTTTCTTATTGAAAGTGGATCCAAGAATAGACTAAGGTTGATCTAATAGAGTATAGAGTAAAAATATGTAAATTAAATAGCTTTTCTACATGTTTATAGGTTATTTTTGGCCATATGGATATGGTTTAGTCCATAATTAAAGTAAATATATCCTTAATCATGGAAATTAATTTTAATTACTTGAACATTATTTTTGATCTAAAAAAAGCTAAAATTATTATAAATTATATATTATGATGAATAAAAATATTTAATAATTTTTTCAAATTATAAAACTCAATAATGGTTGAAATTTATTAAAATATAATCCTGTAGAGGGGATAGTAAGGTGAGTTTTCATGTTTAAACGTTCAAATCATTACTATGTTTTTATAGAAAATATAAAATAAAACTAATTCCAATGACATAAATTGGATTGATTTATAAATATTTAATATATCCAAACATCAAAAACTTCTTATAAAATAATTTAAATATATAAATAAATTAGATGAGAAAACAATTTTGAGTTAAATTGTAATATTTTTCACTATATATTAAAAATGATCTTTAAAAAAACACCTTGTCCTAATTTTTTGTTACACATTAAATAATTTTTTATATTGACATATAATATTTATAAATGTTCCCAAATTTTGATTTTAACTAGGTTCTCCATGAAATTGCTATAAAATTACCTTAAAATAAAAATATGTTGTTATGTGTAAAATTTAATTTGTTTTTATGTAAATAAAAAAATATATTTGATGAATATAAAAAAATTTCTATTGATATATAACATGAAAATTAAATTAATATTACTTTTTAATTTTAATTAATTTAATTTTTTAGGATTAAAAAGTACTTTGTGATCATATGAATGGTTTTCTTTAAAAATAACCCCATTATATTTAATTGGTTATTATATTCATCCCTGAATAACTAGAATCAGATTAATTAATTTTATATTTTGTGAGAAAAATGTATTTTAATATGTAAGTTAATAATATTAATAAATTCTAATTTTATGGAATAGTTATATATAATTATATTAAAAATTAATATTTTTATTATATATTATTGTTCATTAATAATCGATCTTTCTTATTACACAAGCTATCGAGGAAAGTCAGTCTTGAGTGAAATGTTTGCTAACATCAATGTTTGGCATACATAAAACTAGAATTTATGTTTTTCGGACATTATTATCCAAAAATTAGTTCCCTATTTTATATAACTTAACTATTTATAGGTTTAATGAAATAAAAAATATAAAAAAAATTAAAGTAATTCACAAAAATAATTCAGAAAATATAAGGGCATTAGGATATTCATCTTACATATTGTCAACAATTTTTCATATTTTCAATTAATTAAAAGTCATTTAAATTCCTATAATATTTATACCCAATATAAATGATTTATTTTAATTTATTATAATTTTATCATTTTTATCCAGATAAATTTTTAAATATCTATATGCTAGACTTTTTAGCTCTCCATCTGATGGTATCTACCTGATAGACTATGTTGAACTATATCTGGTGAAATCTTATCTTTACTTATGACATATTTTGAGTATATATTTACATTTTAATATGTACATGTCCTGTTAATTTATATAGTATACATCTAAATGAAATAGGTTGAAAAATTTCATTTGATATACTTTTTATATATTCATATGATACAACTGTATTTCTAAATATGGTAAAACAGATATTATTCCAACAGAAACATTATACATTGAATGAAAAAAAGATTATATATGGAAAAATTTATGTATGAATTTTTATTTTCAAAAGTAATGTTAGAAACAATTCTTTGTCTTAAAAACCCCATTGACTATGGTCAACAAACCGATTCTTTTTTCAATTGAACCCCAATAAAATGTTAGAAGTAAAAATATATTATATTTTAAAAAATGGGAACATTGTATTAAATAAAAAAATAATAATAATAATAAGGAAATGTAAATGATATTGGTACTTAAAATATTAATAATTCGTATAATTTTCTTAGTCAAATGATAGAGAATCTACAGATAATGATGAGACTTTGGGTAATAGATTTTTCATGATGATATTATTTTATTATTTTCATCCGAACACTTTCTCCACCATATCCATGATATAAATCAGTTAGAATAATATTTTTATATATACTATAATGATTGATTGAAATAATTTTAATCTATTTAATAATTTTTTGCAATATTTTTAAAAAGTAATCATTTTTATATTTTCTATTTGAGTCACATTTGACCCTTTTTAACAATGTGTAGAGTAATTTTTTTAATTTCTATCACATGGTGATATTTTCATTCTTTAGTAGTCATTTACTATTATAATGATTAAAAAAGTAGATTTAATAGTTTTTAAAATAAATGTATTTATATTTTTTTAGTTCTTTTCATTATATTTCAATGTAATTGTATATTACTACATATTTTAATGAGATAATGGAATTTTGTTTTCTTATGGGACCAAAAGCCTTTTTAAAGATTTTAAGATGAAAAAGGGAAATATTATAAATATTCATTCATGATATAACAATAATAATATGGTTAATTTTAAGAAAAATAATTTTCATAACATATTAATATTAATAATTTATATTTTATAGAGTTATATTCATTATTAGAATAATATGAAATTTTTTAAAAAAAGGAAAAGGAATTATTATCAACCTAATTGGGATTTCATGAATTATTTTTTTATATATTGAAAATTTAATTTAATATTATGGAATTTTCAATTTGAGAAAAGGAACATAATTTTTTAATTCATAATGAAAAAATATATTATGTTAAAAATTTTAGAATTTTCTTAGAATTTTGAATTTTCAATTAATAGTAAAAATTATTATTTTAAGGAAAACTACCTCTCTACTTTAGGTATTTATAAATTAAAATTATAATTTATATAAAATTTAAAATTTAATTAGTTCTTTATGAATACCAATAATCATGTAAATGTTTTAGTATTCAACATTATATATGAATTTGATATGAAAACATTTTTTTACTGATAATGGATTTTTCAGAAACAAAGTTTCTTGTTTTATATTACAAGTTTAATTTGAAATTTCATCCAACCACTTTTATGAGTTTAATTTGATAATTTGGATCCCATATTTTAAATAATTAGATTCTAATTTTTAATATGTTTTATTTATTTTTTGGATTATTAATAGTAACCATAGTGAGTATTTCTAACCTCACCAGACAAAATTAATGTTAATAAAAATAAAAAAATATGATAATGGAAGAAATTACCCAAAAACAAATATTTAATTAATTTTATGAGTTTTTTACCCTTATAATGCATTATTATAAAATATTCTATTTTTCCAACATTTGTATTTGAAAAATATGTATATTTATATTATGTAAATAAAAAAGGAAAAATATCTCTCTCCTGGCTTTAAATTTATCTTTAATATTCACATAAAGATAATATTATGTTTTGAATGATTATTAAAGGAAAATATTTTATTAGTTAAATTATTTGTATTATATTAATAATTTTTTATTTTTTAGTGAAGAAATATTTACCTTTAATTCTTATGAATCATTACAATAGTGCTTTTGAAATCAGTAAAGATGTAAATTTAATGATTTTCAAAACATCAATAATTATATTTTTGTAATGAATGATCATTTAATCAAAATTTTATACCCAATTAAACTATATTATTCATTGCTAAATGTATTATATTATAATTCCATTATATTCAAGTAATTTAAAATTTAAAATCATGTGAATAGTTTAAAAAAGGTATTAAAAGAATTTCATGTAAAATTTATTTTATTAAATTATTTAAAAAATATTAATATATTAAAAGTGTATAATTATATTTTTAAACGGTCTTAAATTTCATCCCTTAGTGATTTATAATATAATTATTGACATTGATGTAAATTTACAACCAATTAGAACAGTAAAAGTTGCTACTACATTAACACCCCGAGATTTAATGAAATATTTTATTTTTAAATTTCATTCATCTCGTCTATTGTACGCTACAACAAGATTATATTGCACTGTACGCAACACCGTATTAGCTTGCAGTATACGCAACAAAAATCATGGATCGTGTTACACACAATTTCAAGTTTATTTGATAGTGTTTATTCAACACAGCATTGATTTTATATATATATATATATATATATTCAATGTATAAATAAAATATGGTTGGATTTTGTTATAGGCAACAACAAAGGAGTCTTGCACTACATGCAACACTGACATGGATTGCATTACACGCAATCGCAACCTTCATCGATAGCCTGTGTTGTACGCAATATCGGGTTTCACTAAACAATGATATATGGTTATAATATTATTATAAACTAGCCGTTATTAATATTACTAAATAATTTTTATTATTTTATGACATTAAAATTTATCTTACACATTTTATAGAACCTGTATTGAGAACAAAAAATGGGTAAAATAAGTATTTTTCAAAAAATGCAGTTTTGCCGCCTTTTGATGGTGCATCCATTTAAAATATAATTTTTACAAGTTTATAAGTTAAATTATACAAAATAATCTTATCCTTTTGAATCAGGATATAAAAATTTACATTGGATAAAGTTTTGATATTTTTTGATAACTTTCATATTTTAATGAATAGTAAAAACACGCTGTATTTTAAAACAACTTCTTTCATCGTAATAATTTATATGGTTAAATTATAATATTGAATGGTTTAAAATTATAAATATAATATATTTTTACCATTTAATATAATGTATGTCATTAGCATTGATTTTACATTGAATTCATAGGTAAAATCATTTCAATCTTTTGCAATGTTTTAACTTTTAAAAATCATTTTCTTTACAACGGGATTAATTTTATATTAATTTCTGAAGCATTTGGGTATTGAATTTAGAAAAATGGATTCCATATTTTGAATCAGTGGTTCCAAATTATGTTAATAGTCTACTTTTTATTTTTAGGCATTATGAATAGTGACTAGTGTAAATATTATGTACCATAGTAAAAGGTAAATCAGGTAATTAAGGGTAAAAATAATATTATAAAATTACCCTAAAACTTGTATTAATATAATTGGATTCTTATATTTTGTCCTAAGGAGTTTTTGGGTCGAAATGGAATCCATTGGAACCCATTTGGTGGTGATTAAGACCTTTAGTTCATTTTATTTAAGGGAAAGTGAAATATATCTCACTCAACTTTAATAATTAAAGTATTTTTAATATACGTTTATTCTGAATATAAATTCGTTTATAAATACTCCTTTTTATTATAAAATGTTTTTCTTTATCATGGTAATTTATTTATAATTTTTAAGAGATATTTAATTACCTTAATAGCTGATACATTAATGATGCAGAAATTATTTATTTAGTGAAAAATAATTAATATAGTTTTTATTGAAATAATAATACCTATTAAAAGGCTCAAAAACCTGACCAAAACATATTTTTAGTGTATATATACCCCATAATCATTCAACTATCTAATATATGACCATCTGGATCCTTATAAATGTGATTATGACACTTATATTATTTTATTTTATATGATGTCAAAGTTGTCACCTTCATAATTTAATAATTTTAACATTTTACAAGTTGGTTTTTTTAGAATATAAATATGACTAAAATTATTATTATGAAATATATAAGTTTTATATTCATCCTAGTATTTTATTTTGTATTTTTATGCAACAAATATATATATTTAATAATTATACAAAAATGATGTAGAAATTATTTTATTAAGAGAAGTATCAAATAAATGGTTTTAAAAATAGTAAAATAAATATTATTTGAACTATTTAATTTTCTCCACTAATTTTATAGATGAATATGACATTTCATAAACCTATTAAATATTTTACTTTGAATATATCCTCTGTTGGATTTTATTAAAATTGAAATAAATGAATAGTGTCAAAATTGATACTATTGTTATTTTATAAAAATAACATATTATTTAATTGATTAAAAATCAAAAAAATATTTAAAAATTATAAATTGAAATTTATATAGTATAAAATGTCATGAAGTTTCCAATTATGGGGAATTAACAACACATAAGTGATTATTTATAACAATTTCGAATTTAGAATTTTATTAACACAAATCAAATTAAATAGATTATATAATGATAAATCAAAATTATAAGTTTTAAAATAAGATCAAAACATGTATAAAATTGATTGGTTGATGATATTACAACCCTATCTAATATAATATTATAATTGAGTCATTTTTGGTTGTTTTTATGTGGGGTTTGAATTTATATTAAACTAATATTTGTTAGCATTCCAAATGTGCCCCTCTCCTCCCTTATAAAAGGGAACCTCCTCCCTCTCATCTTTACAAAAACCATTGAGCCTTCAAGATCGGCCATGCCCTGCCCATTTCCCTTCTCAATTTCCCTAGAAATATTCTAGATATCCTTGTATTGTTCAAAGACCAATTTTAGTGCCCTAAGAAGAGGTTTCAAAAAGGCGTGTCGAAGAAGAGGTAATATCTTTTACCTATTCTTTCAAATTTATTTCTTCTTCTACTTACTCTTATCTAGTTTTTTCAATATTAATTAATAAAATCAGTATCAATCATATACATATATGTTATTATAAATACGAAACAACCCCATTTCACCTTCTATCCATCCTATGGAAAACGAAATCACTGCGCGTGCGTACGTACGGAATATTGTCTCCATGCCATGGTGTAATCTGTTTTTCCACCACCACCTTACTCGGATGGGTATAATGGTGTAAAGAATAACTATATATGAATATTATTACATAATACTGATTATAAGATATTATATCATCCACTACAATTCCATTCAATAAATATGGGATCAATATCATCGCTCGTGCGTACGCATGAATTACAGTCTCCACGATGCGATGAGATTCATTTTCCATGTTAACAATTCAAGAATGATTATAAAGTATGTATAATAAGTAATAATGCAATATATGAAATAATAATGCTACTGGATTTATGTATATATATATATGTATGTTATCTACATAATTCTATTCAACTCAATAAGGAAACGAAAACAGCGTTCATGCGTATGTATGACCTACCGTCTCGATGAACGGTGTATTTATATCCATTTATTGATCTATTAAATATATGTATATTCTATATATATTTTATATATAAATCATGTTTTATATTCTGGAATTATGTAATCATGATCTATGTAATCATATGAATAATTACAAGTCAATACACAGACGATAAATGAAACGATTTTACCCAAAACGTTGCTTTAACATGGAATTGACAAATGAATGGATAATATAAAGTCGTAAGTGAATCATATAAGATATCATAATATTATTTTGGTTCTGTTACAAGTTAATAATATGTTTAAAACCACTATACAAGAGTCTCAGACACATACGGAATAAATTGTAAATAAGGTAAGGGATAATGTTGCAATCTCAATTGTTTTCTATCCGAGATTGCTTATACGTATGTATTTACTAGGGTTATATTTATCATCCATGTCCAAGTTTTATAAAATGTTTTCATGTATGTTTAAAGACCGTTTTCTCCATTTCTGACTTTTACTACATGGTATGTAAGGAATCTTTTTTTTGTTTACCATACGAGGTACTTTTTGACTTTTCCTGCAAAAGTATGAGAAGAAAGTTTTTTTAACTTATATGGTATGAACAGATTTTTACGGTTTCATAACATCTTATTTTCATAGAGAATACTCTACAAGATTTCTGCAATATTTTCAAAAAAATCATTTTATTTTTAAATTTAATGGCATTTTGTGAAAATAAAATGATTTTCAAGAAGAAAGGATATTTTCCTCAAGAATTAATTTAAAGTGCTTTATCAAAACCATTTTCCATCTAAGATGACATTATTTCATATGTTTAGGTTTCATGTATAATGTCTCTATGATTTATATGGTTTCTTTTTTCTTATGATTCAATGATATTCATTTGTTTTATAAGGATTATGTTATGATGGAATGATGTTTGTAAAACCCAATTTATTCTTTGGGTTATGATGAATGATTTATGATTGTTTTGTGGAACATGTAAGAATGATTTAAATATGAGATGGGTGGGACCTATATCTCCATCCAAATAATTGGGTAATGATATTATATCTCATGAGATAGACATGGCTGAAACAGAATGTAAATCTGGTTCAGTAATACAGGGCTGAAACGGAAAGTAAACCTGGTTCACTGAGGGACTTTGTCCACTATGATGGTCTTGGCAGCAATACCATGGATACTATGGAAATAATATCATGTGATTAATGTTTTTCCACAATTAAAAGTTTTATTCCCATGCTATTTTATCATTATTGACGTTCCCTTATGATCTATTCCTTACTTACAGCCATGTTTTATGTCATTTCTCAAGATCTTGATGTTTAAACATTATGTTCATGATTTTATGTTCAAATTTATATGGTTGGTTTTAATTTCTACATGCTTACCCTTACTGGGCATTTGATCTCACCCGTTTTATGTTTTCTTTTCCCCCAGGATTAAAAGAAAGGTTTTAGGTAAGGAAACAAAAACGGGAAGATCGTTATGGGAGATGTTGAAGATCTTTCAACATGATTAGAAGTATATATTCTAAGTTTCCAATGTCACTAAACTATTACGGTCCATTGGTGTCTATTTTTGTTATGTATTAGATATTCCTCAAGAGTAATGTAATGTCTATCTACCTCAAGCTTTGTGTCTCTACAGTTGGTATCAGAGGAAAGGTTTAGTTAACCTTTGGAAATTAGGATGCAAAAACTTTAGCGAGATCCCTAGATATATTTCTAAGGTATGTCTAGGGATGTACCTAATGTTAAGTATACGTAGAGGTTATAGTCCTAGAATTTTGCTAAGGATCATAGAATTATTCCTAAGATGTTAGATATTAACGGTACTACCCCTTTATTAATGTGTCTTCCCTAGCATGATTTTTTCCTCTCACGCTATTCTTTCTGGGTTTTAAAAAATGGCTGGAAATAGGATGATTCACTATAATGGAGGATATGATGGACAATGGAATGATATTATTCATGAGAATCCAAATGAAATGGGATTTGGATGTCCAAACATAGTTATTATTCCTAATCATAAATCTTATAATATGATCAATAATGTCGACTTTGATAAGATTCCCAACTCAGCTAACAAGAGAAATATGGAGTTTCATGATGATCATAGAGGAAAGAAAGTTCAATTTCCCTCATGTAAATCATGTGGGAAGTGGTATCAGGGAGAATGTTTCAAAGTAACTGAAAGATGCTTTGGGTGTGAAAAAGAAGGACACAAATCCAGTAAGTGCAAAGGAAAAGGTTCAGCTAACACCATGGACAAGGATAATGGTATTACTACCACATCAACAATGATTAAATGTTTTATATGTGGAATGTATGGGCATTATGCAAACCAATTCCCTAAGGGAATGTCTCATTAAGAGAATAAACATGGTCTTATGGGTAGTATTTATGTTGAAAATGATGAAGAGACTACAAATGATATAAGATATGGACGAAATGATGATGTTTAGTTAGTTGTTTAAGAAGGTAGTGTAATGATTGTTTGTTTATCAAGAATAATGTAGGGTACTATAGAATAAATAAAGATATTAGGATTGTTACACTGTTGCCTTTGCATGAGTTTTGAAAGTATATCTTAAATGGTACTAGTAACCATGAAAGATTATTTAGATATTTTTAGAAAGCTCCTAATATGCGCATAAAGAAGGGATAAAGAGATAATGAAATATTTCATTGTAATGATGAGCTCATGACTAGTATATGGACAAATTGATATCATGGTTTGAGTATAAATTTTTTGGGATTTTGGTATATGGAAATAGTTACCATGTGACATCATTCATGTTTTCACTATGGTTCAAGAGAATACATGATTAAGGTATTCACATGTTTGGAATGTGACCAACAAGATACATCGTATGATATATGGGGGATAAATGATGGTATTCAAATACTCGGTATATACATTTCTAGTAATTGATTTCTTTATACTATGAGCTTGGACAGAAGTATTTTGGATAAGCCTGAAGATTATAATGAATTAAGTATGATATAAGATATTATTTTTTAAGGATAGAATTTTTTTCTATTTTATTGTAGGCCATTATTTCCTACCACTGGACTACAGTATTTTGGACAAGGATGTGGTAATCGAACCCACAAACTAAGTGTGACAGGCCGTTATTTCCTACAACTGGCCTACAGGAAGTCCTTGGTTAGTAGAAACTAGTTTTATTAAGCAGTATGATAGATGAAGTATAAGTCCATTTTTAGAATCATATACGATTAAACTCACTATATAGGGACTTTTGTATATTTGATAACTTTTTCTAACCTTTTGTTTGAGACATATTGAATGACCCATAATTCTATCATATGATCTCCTAACACATCAAGAATAAAAAATTGAACTTCCTTTCTTTAAGAGATGAAGTGGAAATTGTTCAAGGCACGAACAACGGTGAGATTATATTGAAATAAAGTAAGTATTTCTTCTAATTAAAATTACTCAACATTAGGGAAATGATCTTCAAAACCAAAAATGTTTTCCTAGTGCCCTTATATCCGATGAATCAGATGGTACCTTAAATCATCACAAATTTATGGCTTTGTGATTAATGGCTTTTTTATATCCATGTTCTCTACCACTCTCTATCAGAACATGCCAATTAGATTTCTCCTCCATATCCATATTTTCACCTATGTTCTCCTATGTGGAAACTCAATGATGAGTTACTTTGGGTATCCGTTATGTTTCTAACATTCTATTTCAAAAAGAAGTTTTAGTATTCCTTTTTAATATGTGGGTTTCTATGAAAGAAACTCTCATGAAATAAACCATTTATAACACAGACGAATTTCGAGGAAGAAATTAATTTAAAGGGGGGTAGAATGTAACACCATGAGATTTTAGGAAATATATTCTTTTTAATTTATTTCATCTCTTCTATTGTACGCTACTCCAATATTATCTTGCGATATACGCAGTACCGTATTAGCTTGCCCTATACGCAACACTAATCTTGGATCGTGTTACACACAATTTCAAGTTTGTTTGATAATAGTTATTCTACGAAACATTGAGTGTATATATATATATTCAATGTATAAATGAAATATGGTTGGATTTTGTTATACGCAACAACATGGAGTCTTTCACTACACGCAACCTTGACTTGGCTTGCATTACACGCAATCGGAACATTCCTCGATAGTGTGTGCTGTACCAAATACCGGGTTTCACTAAAAAATGATATATGGTTATAATATTATTATAAACTATCCGTTATGAATATTAGTAAATAAATTTTGAATTTTATGACATTATGATTCATCATACACATTTTATAGAACATGGTATGAGAAAAAAAATTCCGGTAAAATAAATATTTTTTAAAAAATGCATTTTTTCCGCCTTTTGATGGCGCCCGCATTTTAAATATAATTTTTGACAAGTTTATAAGTTAAATGTTAAAAACTAAACCTCTTCTATTGAATTAGGATATAAAAATTTACATTGGATTGAGTTTTGATATTTTTCTGATAACTTTCATATTTTAATGAATAGTAAAAACATGCTATATTTTTAAACATCTTTTTTCATCATAATAATTTATATAGTTAAATTGTAATATTTAATTATTATAATGTATAAATATAATATATTTTTAACATTTAATATAATTTATGTCATTAGAATTTATTTTACAATGAATTCATAGTTAAAATCATTTCAATCTTTTGCAATGTTTTATCTTTTAAAACTCATTTTCGTGACAACGGTATTAATTTTAAATTAATTTCTGAAACTTTTTTGTATTTAATTTAAAAAATGGATTCCATATTTGGAATCATTGAGTCCAAATTATTTTAATTGGCTACATTTTATTTTTGGGCATTATTAATAGTAACTATGGTAAATTTTATTTACTATAGTAAAAGGTAAATCGGGTACTTAAGGGTATATATAATATTATAAAATTACAATAACACTTGTAATAATATAATTGGATGCTTATATTTTGTTCCAAGGAATAGTTGGGTCGAAATGGAATCTATTGGAACCCACTTAGAGGTGATTAAGACCTTTAATTCATTTTATTTAAGGGAAAGTGAAATATGTCTCACTCAACTTTAATAAATAATGTTATTTTTAATATAGGTTTATACAGAATTTAAATTCTGTTATAAATACTAATTTGAACGATAAAATATTTTTATTTATCATGGTAATTTATTTATAATTTTTAAGAGATATTTAATTACATTTATAGCTTATACATTTATGATGCTGAAATTATTTATTTACTGAACAATAAGTAATATAGTTTTTATTGAAATAATAATACCCATTAAAAGGCTCAAAACCTGACCAAAACTTATTTGTAGTATTTATATAAACCATAAGAATCCAATGACCAAATATATGTCCGTTTGGGGTCTTATAAAAATGATTATGAACCTTATATTATTTTATTTTAAATGATGTCAAAGTTGTCACCTTCATAATTTAATAACAGTATCATTTTAAAAGTTGGTTGTTTTAGAATATTAATCCTAATAAAAGTATTATTATGAAATCTATAAGATTTATCATCATCCTAGTATTTTATTATTCATTTTTAAGCAAACAAATAATTATATTAAATAATTATACAAAAATGTTGTAGAAGTTATTTTATTAAGAGAAGTATCAAATAAATTGATTTAAAAATAGTAAAATAAATATTATATGAACTATTTAATGTTCACCGCTAATTTTTTAGATTAATATGACATTTTACGAACCTATAAAATATTTTAGTTTGAATATATCATCTGTTTTCATTTTATTTTAATTCAAATAAATGAATAGTTTCAAAAATTGACACTATTGTTATTTTATAAAAATAACATATTATTAAATAGTTTAAAATCACAAATATATTTAAAAATTATAAATTAAATTTAATATACTCTAAAATGTCATAAAGTATCCAATTATTGAAAAATAACATCACATAAGTGGTTATTTATAACAATTTAAAATTTAGAGTTTTATTACCACAAATAAAATTAAATAGATTAAATAACGATAAATCAAAATGATAAGGATTAAAATATGGTCAAAACATGTCTAAATTTGATTGGATGATGTGATTACAACCCTATCTCATCTAATCATATAATTGAGTCATTTTTTTGGTTTTTATGTGGGGTTTGAATTTATATTAATCTAATATTTTTTAGGATTCCAAAGGTGCCCCTCTCCTCCCTTATAAAAGGGAACCTCCTCCATCTCATCTTTACAAAAACATTGAGCCTTCAAGCTTGGACATCCCCGGCCAGTTTCCCTTATCAAATTCCCTGGAAATATTCTAGAGGTCCTGGTCTTCTTCAAAGACCAATTTTAGTTTCCTAATAGGAGGTTTCAAAAAGGCATGTCGAAGAAGAGGTAATATCCATTACCTATTCTTTCAAATTTATTTCTTCTTCTACTTCCACTTTTTTAGTTTTTTAATTATGAATTAATAACATAAGTATATCTAATATACTGATATGTTATTATAAATATTAAACAACCCTATTTCACCTGTTATCCATCCTATAGAAAACGAAATCACCGCGGGTACATACTTACAAAATATTGTCTCCACGCCATGGTGTAATCTGTTTTTCCACCACCACATTACTTGGATGGGTATAATGGTGTAAAGAATAACTATATATTATTATTATAACATCATAATAATTCTAAGATATTATATCATCCACTAAAAGTCCATTCAATAAATATGGTAACGATATCATCGCTCGTGCGTAGGTACGGATTACCGTCTCCACGACGCGATGAGATTCATTTTCCATGTTAACAATTCAAGAATTATTATAAAGTATGTATAATAAGTAATAATGAAATATATGAAATAATAATTCTATTTTATTTATGTATATATATATATATATTTGTATGTCATCTACTTAATTCCATTCAACTCAATAAGGAAACGAAAACAGCGTTCATGCGTACGTACAACCTACCGTCTCCATGAATGGTGTATTTCTTTCCATTTGTCGATCTATTATTTATATGTATATTCTAAATATATATTATATATAAATCTTTTTGTATATTCGGGAATTATGTAATCATGATCTAAGTAATCATATGAATAATTACAAGTCAAAACACGGACGATAAATGAATCGATTTTACCCAAAACGCTGCTTTAACATGGAATTGACAAATTAACGGATAATATAAGGTCATAAGTGAATCATATATGATGTCATAAATATTATTATGGTTATGTTACAAGTTAATAATATGTTTAAACGCACTATACTGGAGTCTCAGACACATACAAGTGAAATTGGAAATAAGGTAAGGGATAATGTTGCAATCTCAATTGTTTTCTATCTGAGATTTCTTATACGTAAGTATTTACTGGGGTTATATTTATCATCCATATCCATGTTTTATAAAATTTTGTCATGTATTTTTAAAGTATGTTTTAACCATTTTTGACTTTTACTAAATGTTATGTAAGGAATCTTTTTTCGTTTACCATACGAGGCACTTTTTGACTTTTCCTGCAAAAGTACGAGAATAGTTTTTTTAACTTTTACGGCATGAACAGATTTTTACAGTTTCATAACGCCTTATTTTCATAAATCATACTCTACATGATTTCATGGATATTTTCAACAAAATCATTTTCTTTTAAAAATAATTGTAATTTTGTGAAATGAAAATGATTTTCATGAAGAATGGATATTTTCCTCAAGAATTCATTTCAAGTGCATTATCAAAACAAATTTCCATCTAAGATGAAATTATTTCATATGTGTATGTTTCAAGTATAATGCCTCTATGATTTATATAGTTTCAATTTTTTGATGATTAAATGATATCCATTTGTTTTATATGGATTATGTTCTGATGGGATTATATTTATGAAACCCAATTTATTCTTTAGGTTATAATGAATGATTTATGATTGTTATGTGGCACACGTAAGAATGATTTCAATATGAGATGGGTGGGACCTATATCTTCATATAATGTATTGGGTAAAGATTTTATATCTCATGTGATAGACATGGCTGTAACGACATGTATATCCGGTTTAGTAATACAGGGTTGAACGACAATTAAACTCAGTTCAGTAAGGGACTTTGTCCACTAAGATGGCCTTAGCAGCCATTCCATGGCTACTATGAAATAATATCATGTGATTAATGTTTTTCCACAATTAAAAGTTTTATTCCCATGCTATTTTATCAATATTGAAGTTCCATTATGATCAATACCTTATGTACTCCCATGTTTTATGTCATTTCTCAAGATCTTGATGTTTAATCATTATGTTCATGTTTTTATGTTCGAATATATATAGTTTGATTTATTTTCTCCATTATTACCCTTACTGAGCATTTGAGCTCACCCTTTTTATGTTTTCTTTTCCCCCAGTAATAAAAGAAAGGTTTTAGGTAAGGAAACAAAATGGGGAAGATCATGTTGGGAGATGATGAAGATCTTTCATCATGGTTTGAAGTTAATATTCCAAGTTTCCAAAGACACTAAACTATTACATTCCTTTGGATTCTATTTTTGTTATGTATTAGATATTCCTCAAGAGTAATGTAATGTCTATATACGTCATGCTTTGGGTCTCTACAACTGCGATTACAGTTAAAAATATTTTACAAAATATTTAATAAAATGATAATGTTTTATAATGATTTTAAAAAATATAAATATTTATTTAATTGATTATATTAAGATTATATACTCCATATATTATTTTTAATTTCATTTTGGGTTCATTTTGAATTATTTAGGAGCATATTATATTATATTATTCATATATTTCTAAAGTACCCCCTTGTCACTTATATATGGACACCACCTATACCCACCTCAACACACATAAATATGAATATTTCATCCAATACCTAAATAAGTAATTTCCTAAAATACCGCCCAATTATATTAGGATCTGGTTTTTGAAACAATACCGACCATTGAGTGATTATGGTGTAATGTAAAAGAGGTTGTCTGAAGAAGTTGTATTGTTTTAGAAAATTGTTTTAGATTTATGTCTTCATCTAAGTCCATCATATATTATTTATCCCAAATTAAATAAAAATAATTAACATAAATATACTAATATATTTTTATGTCTTTTTAATAAAATATATTTATCTCCTCTCCCATCAAATGGGAAATGAAAACATATTTTTTTATAGCAGATTACCGACATTCGAACAAACATGATATGTTTTCCATCACCTCCTATCATGGATGGTTATAATTATGTATTCAATATATATATATATATATATGATTTTAAATAAAAATTATAATCAAATAACTATAATATTTCATATAATACCATTCCATTACATCCATTAATAAATGATAATGTTGTTTGCCTGTACATGTGGGTCACCACCTCTATGATGGGATTATATTCATTCTTCATTACTATATCACATGGATGGTATATATAAGTTTATTTAAAAATACAATTTTATATTAATGATATCAACATTAATTTTTAATGATAAATTGATACATACATTTTTTCCCTTAGGCTCTTTGAGAAATGAAAATGTTACTCATTTGATCGTATGGCATAACATATTGATGATTTTAATGCCATTTTTTATCAAAATAATATTTCATTGTTTTTATGGTATAATTTTTTTAGAACCATATTATTATTTAGAAATTTTTTTATAGAGATTACGAGACCCTTACCACTTTGACCATGTTAAATATTCCGAATCTATTTTGAAATTATGAATAACATATCTTAATAACACCTAACATGGGTATTCCTAGTTATGTAATTAAATATATCATGATAGATAATGGAATGAATGGTTTCATGATAATTTCATAATCCTAGAAAAGGTTCAAAAAAATATAAATAACTGGCGTAAATTTATAATATAGGAGTTAAAGTACATACATGGAATGTTATGACTTGAGGTAAAGGATTTCATCACACTTCAATATTATTAATAAATATATTAATGTTGTAGAAATAATTGTTTTTGTTTTATTAATATACTTTTTATATTTTATAATGAAACTATTATCATTAATTTTATTTTAAATTTTAGTTCATATTATTTCAGCCAAAATTATTTCACATAAATGTGACAATGTTGTTAGGAATTAATTAACTAAATTTTCTTTCATTATGTAATAACTAATTTTCATTGACATTATTATAACATGATTATGTTTGAATTTATAGCTGATTTTTTTATTATTTAATTAAAACGATTTTTTTGATTAACATGTTTTCATAAATTAACTTCATTATTTATTTATCACTTTAAATGTTATGATATTTGTTATGGTTTTCTTTATCTTAACATGATTCTCATGACATATGTTTAATTTCGTGAAACACGATTTCATTTGATGGTGTTCCTATATCCATTTTAATTAATTTTGATATATTATAAAATTATATTCCTTGTATTTATATATCTATATCATACTATATCATTCAATTTATTTTGATTACAAAAGTTACCAATGTGGTAAAGGAACTATGAAACAATCTCATTTATTTTTTGATTTTTTATATTTGAGGAATCATTGGGGGAAAATATGATTTCATTTTCATAAAAAATTTCATTTATTAATCTATGATTATGAATTTGGATTACATTATTATTTTACATTTACTCCCTAATTTATTAAATAAACATCAACGAATTTTCTTTGAGGGATATAGACATTGTATCTTCATTTATATTGGGGATATTTAATTCTCAAATACATGTTTTCTTAAAATATTTTATGAATGTAATTTTATAAATATAAATTATTTAATAATTTTATTTTAAATGATCAATTATCATATATTAAAATTAAATTCGTTAACGTTTTATGCATATGTCACTTTTGAGTCAATAAATTTTTAAAAAGTATTAATCTTTATTACAAGAATATATATTCTAGCTATCTCGATAATTGTTTTGTTTTAATATTCCTTCAAATTTTATCATGGACTTTTAAAATAAATGTTTTTTAAAAAATTTATGAACATTTTTTTATTATAAGTGACTTTCATTATTGAATGGTTATGTTTTAGAAAAAAATATTTTTATTGATATTTTTATGGTGTTTCTATTGAATAGTGATTATAAGTCTTTTTTTACATATTATCCACTAAGGGTATGTTTTAATGATAATACACATATTCATTTTCAATAGGAAATGTGATTATTTTGATATTAATTTCCATGGAAACCATTTACATTCCATTTTTAAATATTGCTATGAAATAAAAATAGTTATTTTAATGATTATGAAATGAAATATTTCTTCTGTAAATATTATGTTATTGTTAATGGACATTTTTTATATTTACATGTGAGCATGATATATCTCAACAGAATGGGTTGGAAGAATATATCTATCAATTTATTTTTCTAATGGTATTAAGTTATGCATCCTTATATTTATTCTACGATATTATTGGTATTTACCAAGTAGGATATTTAATTTTCTAGAGTAAATATATGATTGATATAGAAATGATGCTCAAATTTTACATCATGTTTTATCATATTTTTCATCAATTTCAAATGGATTATTAATTCAAGGATATTCTCTATGTGTATCATGATTGTTTTCTGATATAACTCTTTTTTTATGTTCAATCATTATGATGTGACACTTATTTAATTATCAACGTTTTGATGGGTTTGAATAGCCAAATTTATTATCTTGAACAATGTTAATGTTCATACAGACCCTTATTGAGATTTTGTGCTCACCATTTTTTTGTTTTCTATTTCCCCATGTTATAAGGAATGATGTTAATAAATTATTTCTAAATTTTTTCATGATGATGGTTTAATTTCTAAAAATAAATTATGGATATACAGAGAGGATTCTCATTTTAAGACACACGTATTATTATGTATGAGTTTTTCATATTTTACTAAAACTCGTATCCTAAAAAAGATGGTTGATATTTATGTGATGAAATATTAACATTTTATATTTTATGTTTTAGAAATATCAAAATGTTTCATGTTATCTGTATTAATGACATAGATATCAATATATTGTTTCTTACACAGAATTGTAGAGTAATGTTTTGGGGAAATTATAACAACACATGGGAATTTTTTATAATAATTGGAGATCCTATAATATAGTATCCAATTCCATGGGTAATGATTCAGTACTTCAACAAAATATAGAGATAATTGTCCAGGTTACTTATATTGAATGTGTTATATATAAAATTTAAAAAATTATCTAATATGATGCCTCAAGATTCCACAATTCTTTTATATGATTTTTTGGGATAAATTTTTTTTCATTGGGAGATGTTTTATTATTTGAATTTATTATTATTTATTTATATTCTCAATTTTTTATTGAGAATGGGAAAAAAATTATGCGGTTTTCGGTTTTTCACTTGATAAATGGGTTTCAATTATTTTTATTATATAAGATTTTATAGTATTCCCCTTTTTATTCTCCTAAATATTCATTTGAAACAAGACAATTTATGAAATATTTCTCAATTTATTTCTACAAAATCTATATAGTCAATGAAATCCACATATACATGAAAGAATGAATGATAAAATCATGGTTTATCCTTACATAATGGTCAAATAATCTCATATAATTCCTTTTTATTCCATCTCTAAAATAGTATATAGAATCATATCTCAAACTAAATAATAACGATATTTATGTTTTATAGAAATAGTATAGCATCATCTTATCTAATTATACGCTTTCTATGAAATTTCAAAATTTTGAGTGAATATTATATTCCAAAAAATGACTCATGTGTAGTAATAATTTGTACACTAACTTCTATTCCTGTCAATATGAAACATTCACAGGTAATAATGACTTATATGATGTTCGCCATAAGATCTCAAGACTCTATCTTCAACAATAAGAATATATTAATATTTTTCTATGCGGACATATAATTTATTAAATCCTCAATTAATTTATTCAATGATTCAAAACATATGTCAACCTTCTATTACTCATGTATGATATATTAAGTGAAACACTTATATCCATGGAATATAAAATTCTAGATAAATAAATCTCGATTTAATAAACCTCGGATATTGAAAAACTACTTCATTTATCTTACCAAATTTAGTTGATAGGTCATATTTCAATATTTTTAGTCATGGTGTTGGATCATATCACATTGGTGGATCATTTAACAGAAAAAGTATCTACATAAAATAAGTGAGGCATTATTTGATACTCTCTGGATTATTTAAATCAATACATAAAATTAAATATGATTCCAACAACAATGTATATGTACAGTTCCATGGATATTTTTAATGCTGAATAATTTATTAATATAGTTGATCCTATATAGAACATTGGATTTGAATTATTCTTCTTAATTAATTAGAGTGATCTATCATTCATCTAATCAAATCATATATGGTTGACCTACCGTGAGTTTCTACCATGACTCCTCAAATGGGTCAATATATCAGGTTCCACCTTGTGCCTCTTCATCATTGTGTTATCTTTTGGAGACTATATGCCTCCTTTATACCTACTGCTCCTATTTTGACATCACCTTTGAGCTTAGTCAAACATCATCAATGATTTATTAGATTCCCATGTGTATATGTAACAGACCATCATGGGTATCCCAGTAAAAAATAAATTGAAACAATATGAAACTGGACCTAGGGTAATTCGTGATTCCTATGAGATTTAGAATAGTTATAAGGAATCAAGGTATGTATATGGTGGGAAAAGAACCCCCAATAAACAAATTTAATTTAATAAGAAGCATAAAATAACCAAAAATTCTACTATAGCCCATCCTTATTTCAGACAACAATTCCAAAAAATCAGTATAATAGTAGCAGTTTAAAAACATTATGAAATATTAATAAGAATTTATTAATTCAATAAATCTTTTTACCTCCATCTTCCTCACACACATCAACCATTATAATGTTTTCTATAATTCCAAAAATACAAAAATTAATATTAAATGTAATGAATGAAAATATGGTATAGATGAATTGTCCAATATAACACGGAAATTAATTAAAAATTAAAGAATAACATCCTCATGACCATAGGTCACTATTAGATCATCAAAAAATTAATCATTCTTGAGAAATCATGAACTGAACTAATATATTAGAACTAAAATATAATAGGTGTGATAATAAACCAGATTAGAACGTCCCCACCCACATTTATATAATATTAACCATTAGTTTCAAATAAATATTCATGCATGTGTAAAAAATAATTTTATATGTTATTCATTCTTAATTACATTAAAAACCAATAACACGTCGATTTTATTTTAGAAACATAGCCAATTTATTTGTCTAAATCAAAATAGTCACATTGAATAGTTGACTTCAATAAAAAAGGACAAAAAATATTATTTTTCTTTTTAAAAATCATTAAAAAATATTTTTCCAAAATCATTTATTAAAATAACTCAGGTCATAATATTAAAGGATCTTATGATGGAGCCAAGTAATAAATAAACCAATCCAGTTAAAAGTAATTGTTTATAGGTTCCACATATTTTAACAACTGGATAATCTCAATGAATATCAATAGAAATTACTATTTCAAACCCTCAACCAAGGGATATATATCATGGTCTATAGCAAATGTCTTAAAGTGAGTTACTCTAAATGGTTACTAAACATTTACCAACATGTATGCGTATGTTTAACCATGTCATAGGAAACCTGAATAACCTTCACCAAGCCTCATTAAAATGTCACATCCTCTATTGTCATATTGATATCTTGGGAGGATACTATTAGCATGAAACTATCTTTTACACCGTCAGTATATACTTGTCTTTTAGATATAGGGGTTCCCATGAAAAAACAATGAAGGGGAAGAAAATAATAAGTGATCAATAAATAAATTTCAAGGAGAATAACCAACTCAACCTCACCTTCATCTCTCTATTAATAAATATACATTGATTTCTAGAACCCACTGTCCAAATACACCAAACACCACTCGTTTAAGAGGAATAATCACAGGGTCTCAAAGGTTGTTCCATATAATCTTGCATTTCAAATACCATTCACACACTAAGGGAAAACATGATTTTGCGACGGGCTGTTTGTTACGAGATTAATTCCTATAGCTAATAGTCCATCCTGGAGGTTATTTCCGACGAGATTTGGGGTCCTGTCGCAAAAAGTAATGTGCTGTTTGGAACGAGATGTGTGCTAAAGCGTGAGAATGATATTTGCGATGGGTGAATCCCCCCGTCAAAAATAGTGAGTCGGTCGTAGGAAATTTGCGACGAGACTCGTCGCAAATACCAGTTGCAGTAAAAGGGTTTTTGCGATGTGATGTTGTCTCGTTGCAATAAATGTGTCATGAGGTCACTTTTTACGATGGGCCATGTCGTTAATACCCATTTAACCACTGATAGCAATTAATAAGGGCAAAGGTATTTGTGATGGTCCCCATTGCAAAAAGATCATTTTTTGTCGGCATTCCCATCGCAAAAAGTCTCGTCACAACTAGTCTAACCTATATATACCTCCTTCGTTTTTCTTTGACTTCCCCTCAATTCGTATTTCCTCTCTTTGAATAAACTCTATTTTTAGGGTGAACATTTCTTTGAGTTAGTTTTTTTAAGTAGAACTTGTGAAGTCGCATACATCAATTGGAGATCAAGTTTAAAGCTATTTGTTTTACATTTAATTTAGTATTTATTCCATTTTTTGTCAATTTAAATTATTCTTGATTAGTTCTTAGTAGTTGTATATTCTATTTATTAATATCAATTACCACTAATTAGTAATAGTTATATTCAATTAGTAATAATTATGGGTAATTATTAACAAATAAGAATAATTATTAATAAATCGAATAATTACTAAAAAATAGGAATAATTACTAATAAATTTAAATAATTAATAATTAATAGGAATAATTAGTAATAAATATGAATAAATAGTAATAATAATAAATAATTAGTAATAAATAAGAATAATTATTAATAAATAATAAGAATTAGTAATAATTTGGAATAACTAAAAATAATTAGTAATAGTTATGAATAATTAGCAATAAATAAAAATAATTAGTAATAAATATGAATAATTAGGAATAAATAAGAATACTAATAATTGGGAATAATTTGGAACAATTATGAATAATTAGGAATAATTAGTAATAAGTAGGAATAATTAGGAATAATTAAGAATAAATAGGATTAATTGGGATTAATTAGTAATAAATAGGAATAATTAGTAATAAATAGTAACAAATAATAATAAATAGTAATATATAGTAATAAATAGTAACACATAGTAACAAATTGTAATAAATTGGATTAATTAAGAATAATTAAAATTAATTAGGAATACATAGTATTAATTAATAATAATTAGTAATAATTAGAAATAATTAGTGATAAATAGTAACAATTAGGATAAATTAGTAATAATTAGTAATAAATAGCAATAATTAGTAATAATTAATAATAATTAATAATAATTAGTAATAATTAAGAATAATTAGGAATAATTAGGTATAATTAGGAATAATTAGGAATAAATAAGAATAATTAGTAATAAATATGAATAAATATGCATAAATATGAATAAATAGAAATAAATAGAAATAAAAAAGAATAATTACTAATAATTAGTAATAATTAGTAATACATAGTAATAATTATTTATAATTAGTAATAATTAATAATAATAAGTACTAATCAGTAATAATTAGTAATAATTAGTAATAATTATTAATAATTAGTAATAATTAGTAATAATTTGTAATAATTAGTAATAATTAATAATAATTAGTAATAAACTATAATAACTAGTAATAATTAAAAATAAATACTAATAAATTGTAATAAATGGTAATAAATAGTAATAAATATTAATAAATTTTAGTAAATAGTAAGAAATTTTAATAAATAGTAATATATAGTAATAAATAGGAATAAATATGAATAAATAAGAATAAATAAAAATAATTAGTAATAATTAATAATAATTAATAATAATTAGTAATAAATAGTAAAAAATAGTAAAAAATAGTAAAAATTAGTTATAATTCGTCATAATTAAGAATAATTACTAATAATTAGGAATAATTAGGAATAATTAGGAATAATTTGCAATAATTAAGAATAATTATGAATAATTAGGAATAATTTGGAATAATTATCAATAATTTGGAATAATAATTAATAAAAAGGAATAATTGGTAATTAATAGTTAAAAATAGGAAAAAATAGGAAAAAATAAGAATAATTAGCAGTAATTAGGAATAATTAGTAATAAACAGTAATAAATAGTAACTAATAGTTATAAATAGTTATAAATAGAAATAAATATGAATAAATAGTAAAAAATAGTAATATATAAGAGTTAATAGGAATAAATAGGAATAAACAGGACTAAATCAGAATAAATAGGAATAAACGGTAATAAATAGTAATTAATAGTAATAAAGAGTAATAATTAGAAATAATTAGTAATAATTAGTAATAATTAGTAGTAATTAGTAATAAATAAGAATAAATAGTAATAATTAATAATAAAAAAGAATAAAAAAGAATAAATAGGAATAATTAGAAATTATTTGGAATAAATAGTAATGTTTGGAATAATTACTTATAAATTGTAATAAATAAGAATAAGTTGAAATAAATATGAATAAATAGGAATAATAAGAATAAATAGGAATAAATAGGAATAGATAAGAATAAATATGAATAAATATGAAAAATATTAATTGTAATAAATTGTAATAACTTGTAATAACTTGGAATAATTTACAAGGGATTGACAACACTCTTTTTGCTCGATGACTCTACTTCTTTCAACATTAATCAACTCCAAACATTATAAAAAGTATGCATCTAGGTGTGAATATCCAATCTCATATGCATGAGTTTGAATATGCATTTGTAGGACCACATTTCTCATAATGTTTTTAAGTGGTGACAATTACAAGAAGATGATTCATCAATCAAAAGAGGGATCTTTTGTCCGACAACTCATTTACATGCATCTTTGTCACACTAATATCACAACGAAGAATCTGCACGGAGGTACACTTATACATTCTCATAGGAACTAGAATAAATATGCATACCTCTGAGTAGATTCTTCATTGTGATTTCAGTGTGGGAAGGATTCAAGTAAATGAGTCATCAGACAAACGTGTAGTTACCAATCCACTAGAAATTGTGTTTCCCAAAATTAATGGTAATTATTAATAAGTAGTTGTAATTATTTATCTTAATTTTTAGATAGTGTTCTTATAATTTCAAATATTTCCAAAACAGTGATGATTTTATATTTTGTAGAAAAATATGGAACAAGGAAATCAACATCAATCATTATTAGATGACTGCACTTAGATATATCAGTGAAAAAATATAAATGGTTCCGGTTTAAATCCTTTATATATTAATTTTGTTGATGCTTTCTTATCAATAGAATCTACAAAACCAGAATATGTTTTAGAAGGAAAAATAATTTTTCCTTGTAAAAAAAGTTCTCTGAGAACATTTGACACATCTGACAAGGTTGGCGGACATCTCTTTGAGTTTGGTTTTGAACCAGATTATGTTTTTTGGTATCAACACGGTGAATACAGTTTCAGAGAGGATACTTATAACATGATTCCGGATCAATCACAGTTTCAAAATTTAGGAAATGATGTTGGAGGTCTATCAGTTCAACAAACTGAAACTCAAAATGATATTGATTTAGCTTCTAAGTTGGAACCATATAAATTGTATCAGTTGTTGAGGTCTTCTGAGGATGTATTATATCATGGTTTCATGATAAGAAAATTATAAGTGGTTGCATAATTTATGGATATTTAATCAGATAACACAATGTCAAACATATGTATTCATCAAATATTTTCTTTGGTTAAAACACTGTTACCTGACGAAAATGTGTTGCCTACTAATTAAAACGATAGAAAGAGGCTGGTTCATAATCTGGTCTATAGTTATTGGAAGATTCATGTATGTCTAAATGATTATACCTTATATTCTGGTGAAAATGATTCATTGGATAGTTTTCCCACCTGTGGAAAATTGAGGTATAAAGAAGCTCAAACATGGATTTCTGGATTGATTCTAGTAAAACAGTTGAGATATTTTCTGCATACACCCAAGTTGTAGAGTTTATTTATGTCTCAGAACACAACGTCAATGATGTCATGGCACAAAATCAATATTTAAACTGATAAAGCTTGAATCATCCATCAGATGGAGATTCAATGAAACATTTTGACCATCTAAAACTGTCTTTTTCATTAGTATCCTGAAACATCTGATCGGGTCTTTCTACTGAAGGTTTCTATATGTTTGGTTATTATGGTAGTCAGTATTCATGTTGGCCTCTCTTTATAACTCTTTACAGTTTTCCTCCATGGATGTTGATAAAAGAGACCTATATCTTTTTGACATTATTAATCTCGGGACAACTGAAAAAGAATATTGATGTTTATTTGAAACCATTGATTGACAAGTTAAATGCATTATAGAGTGATGGTGTTGGTACATTTGATGTTGCAGCGAAAAAAATATCATATTAAATGTTGCATTGATTTGGATGACTAATGACTTTCCGGCTATGTCATGTTATCTAGATGGAGTACACATGTTCTAAAATCATGTCTTTACTGTATAGAAGAAAATAAAGAACATATTCTTGTTAATAGAAGAAAACCTTGTTATTTTGACTGTCACTACAGATTTCATCCAACCAATCATCATTTTCGAAGGAACAAATATCATTTTAGAAAAGGAAAAATTGAAATGAAGGAAATTCCAAAATTGATCTTAGGTAAAAAGATAAAATTAGTTGTATTTTCATTGCATCAAATCACATTTGGGTAGATAGTAATCTAAAAGAAAATTCATGGATTTGGGAAATAATAATTGTATAAAACGAAGCATTTTTTGGGATCTCCCATATTGGTCAGATTTGTTGGTCTGCCACATGTTGGATATCATGCATATTGTGAAATAATGTTTTGATAATTTATTTCATACAGTTTTGGATACACCTGGTAAGACCAAAGATACTATAAAGGAACGATTAGATCATTCCCAAATTTGTAGGTGACCAATACTTGAACTATTTGAAAATGTCAGATCATAGAGGTTAATGAAGCCAAAAAAGATTATACACTGTCTAACGATACTATAAAGGCACGATTGGATTGATGCATAATATCACATCTGTCTGTTTGATAGAGTAACCTTGTGATAGATGATCACCACACCACTATAAAGAATATTTGAGAGGTATTATTCTCTAGGTAGAGAAATCATACCCTAGCGAATCAGATAGGGTATAAATCTATTTATAGAGGACCCATGCCCTAGTCTGTTAAGGGATACCAATCCATAGGTAGAGGACATGAACCGATGTTCTTCATGGGTACCACTTAGTAGGTATATGACCTACACCCTGGTGCAACAATAGAGTTGCATCTCTACCTACTCATCATTTATGGAAGGAATATTTCTTGTTACATCAGGGGATTACCTTCTATTTAGAAGTAGGACCTGTGACCTCATGTTGTAGAGGATTACCATCTATAACTATTCAATTAGTAAGGATGACACATTCTCTAGGATGACATGTGAGTATAATCTCTATAGAAAGAGAAACCATACCCTAGTGAATTTGAGGGTACCAATCAGTAGGTAGTGGACACATTATATTTTTTCACATGGGAGTATTTTTTATATCTACTCAAAAAGTATAGATGACATGCACCCCCATACAACTGGGGGTACTATCTCCATGGATAGAGAACATGTGAATTGGGGACATAGAGGTGTACTGTGTCTATCTATTCAATTATTGTGATGGACATGATCCCTAGTTTAATAAGGGTTTACCATCTCCATGTGTAGGGGAATCGCACCTTGTTGTCGTAGGGGAGTATCATCTCTACAACACAATGAGTATTGGGAACCCACACCCTGGTACGATAGGCGAGTACCAACTCCATGGATTGAGGACCACTGCCTTAGTGCCACATGGGATTTACACCTCTATATAGAATATCTAATGATCCTTCATAATCACTTACATCATCTTGTATTTCCTATATAATAAGAATACCCAGAAGAACCCATATTATATCTTAAAATATCATAGAAAGGCCACTAGAAAATTATACATGTAAAAACAATCCGGATAGGCTACTCACATGAGAAAATACAAGTCAAAATGAAGGAGATACAAGGGGTATAAGATTTATAATTAGAAACATGATGCATATTGGGTGTACATAGTATGTGGAGATACCCAACTACATGGCGATGTCTAATAAAGCACGCAACTTGTGGGTATGTAGTAATAGATAGTGTGTACGAGTACTACATGATATGTCTTATTTAGAATCTGAAAAAATTCACGATTCTTATCATTTGAATGATGGGATAAAATATCAAACCATTGATATGTCATCACCAAAATCCTTGTGTTTATGATGGTATCACACTGTTTTTATTCTCAAGGAAAAACATTTGGGATGGGATATTCCTATACCCAAAACAAACACCCAATGAAAAAAATGCATTTCATCACATCATACTCAAATGATGTTTCATATAATCAAGCCACAAAACAAAATTAAATATATAAAATATGTATTTTAAATTATTCATAAATATCATGGTGGAAAGGCATTAAATAGTTCATCATTCTAACATCATATGAAATTGATACAACAAATACTGTATTTTGTAATAATAAATATATTTTTACTATTATTTAGAGTTATTAGAATTGATCCATGATACCGAATCAAATATTCAGTATCATTTATGAATGTAATTTCTCATGGTCAAGGACATGATACTACATAATATTCAATTATTTGACATTTCATGAGGTATTTTCACCCGAAAGAATAATTGAAAAATAATAATAATATTATTGTTAATTAAAAAACATTTTTTAAAAGGAGAGGGACACCCACAACATCCTTACACCTTCCTTCATTGCACACAATATAACCCGATCCCCAAACATCAATTTTGTCAACATTTTTTGTTTCATAATATTAATATTAATATTAATAATAATAAATTAACTATATTACCAGGAAAGTCAATCAGAGGCGAGCCTCTGACTATTTATTAAATAAAAGAAAACCAGTAAGCCAGTACACCAGGGTGACGTCATACATATAGATTCAAATCAGTCTGAACCAACACCACCCCCATGATATATTTCATCTTGTGCAGTAGCTGATTCCCATTCCGAGCTGTCATAATGTTGCATGATCTTGGCATACTTCTTTCTATGGTTTAACTTCTCCAAAGAGAGAAATACCTTAGAAGACCGCGCAGCCCAGACATCCCACCAATGGCAGACCTGGTAGCCATTGGCTTTGGCAAATAAGAATAGTCCCTCCTCGGCCTTCTTCATGGTGGGGCAGTCATCACTTCCTCATTCCCAGGCTCCTTACTTTTCTCACCCCGGACAACATCGGTGTAGAAATCCCGGACCATTCCACCTTCAATTTCTTCATCACTCTCAAGACAATCCCCCCACTTTCCAGAAATTTGTACTGCACGGTAGCCTTCCTCCATCCCCTTTTCCTGTTGATATTGAGTGTTAGAGTCAAGTATGTCATGACACTATGGATTATCCACAAACTCACAGCCAATATTTGTCCTTTGTTCCACAAGAGAACCGTCCACAGCATCCTCGTCCTGCCCTTGTATTGATCCAAGAATGTCACTAGGACCCACATAGCCTTGCTCCTCCACGATTTTTTCACCCACAGACACTGGTCCCTCACAATCCAGCACTATGTCATCCATCACCAAACCAACAAAGCAGTTTCTGAGCTCCAGATCATCTCGCTGCTTCCATGACCGGGGCTGTAGTGTAGTTGTAAGCTCCATCTGCACACCATTCCCAGCTTCAACCCGTTGTGCAGACCTAAAATCATCAATTGACTCCTTCTCTATCGCCTCCTCCACAACACATGTGTTACTGGTGACAACATCCTCCAAGGTAGCACCCTTTAAAGTTTGGCCATCACTATCAGAACCCCTGCACAGAATCTCCCGAGCACCCTCCAGGGAAGCCGCATTCTCCTCAGAATTAACCGAATGACCAGCACCAGTCTCACCCAAAGTCCTTGACTCAATTCCAAGATCACATTTCAGTCTGTCAAACACTTGAAAAACCGATGGGTTCAATGGCTCCTTCACTGTCTTCAGACCACTTGCAGTGCCCGACACATAATCACACTAATCCCGCAATAACCCCTTCGCAGTAAGTCCATCAGATTGCACTTCACACTGCTGGCCTTCAGAACACACAGAGTCTAGTCGATCCCCCTGCCTAGCTAAAGCTTCAGCTTTGGAAAATACAACCACTTCCCCTTCCACTAGGTCGTCCTACAGAGTCCACTGAGTCGACCTCACAACAGCGTGCACCCCGCACCCGTCCCCCCTGTGTCCAATCATTTTCTGGGGATAACCATCCAGCCCTCCCCTACGGAAAACCCCCTCCTGGTGTCCGACCCATTTACACCACACACAAAACTTCATCCATGACTCAAAAAACAACTGCTTGCATCCATCTAAACTCTTGCTCGTCTGTAATCTAGATACAGTGCACAGGAGGTCGTGGAACATCATCCTCAACACATATGTGTGGGCAAACCGGGTGAGACACAGACTCTGTATGTTGATCAGAGAAAAGAAATCGCCCTATCGTATTACCAATTGCATAAATAATCACCGGATTTTGAAAAGAAAGGGGAAGACCAGGAAGACTCACCCAAGTAGCAACTGACGACGGATCACGCTGCATATGGAATTCAAAACCCCAACGGAAGAGAAAGAAAGAAGAATCACTGCGCCTTCTGGGAGCTCTGGACCAAGCAATAATCAAATCTTCCTCGGATCCAAACTGAACCATAATATGTAGTTGATCGAGTAACCCAACTACCGGATGTTCATGATTTCCCCAAGACTCGGAGATGGCCTAGGCAAACGCATCAACCGACGGTCGATGAGGATGAAAGCGGGCCACCAGGGTAAACTTGCACAGGTCCGCAGCACAGATTAACTCCGTCGGGAGCAGAGAAAACTGAGGTGACTCCTGGAAAAGAGCAGAAACCTTTGGGGCTATAGATATTTTCGAAAAAGGAGAGTATGAATCAGGGGCTTCCTTCCCATGTGACAGCGAACGCGAAACTCCCCCCTCCAGAAGGGAGGGGGGAGATGATCCCAGTGGCATAGATCTAGGTCCATTTATTTTTTAACCAGTCACCCAAAATATTTTATATGTTGTTATTATTATTATTATTATTATTATTATTATCATCTTCCATGTTGACAATCTCTTACCGCTTTGTGATAGATCCATATCTGTCCACAATCACAAACATATTTTATCAACCTTTTTGATGAGACCCCTTCAACAGTCTCCACTCAAAATGGACCTCATCACACCACAAGTGATCGTCTTACATCAATTGGGAAAAAAATAATCCTTCATCCTATAATGAACCACCTCTAATTAATTTTCATCCTCAACATACCATAATCAAATCCTTGAATGTGGTGACACTGATCTAATCATGTTCTAATAAAAAATCCCATTCTTTTATCAATTCATCCATAATCCATCAATTTGAATGTCTTTTATTCTATTGCAATGAATATGAGGGTTTGACCACGCTGGAACCCACCTAAAAAAGTTGAACCACAGTATCAATGGACAAAGGTATAGAATGTGTGAAATAGAGATGGGAAAAGAAGAATACAAAAATTGAACATAGATTAGCCAAGTGTTCTTGAAAAATGATTATATACATTGGGTGATAATATGTGCAGTTTGGGGTGAATTGTAATGAATTAATATAATCATTTAAATTGCTTGGTTCATTTGAAGAAACATTATTATGAAGAAAATGTTGATAAAGTAAAGCATGAATAATTTAATCAAAATGTAAAAAACATAAAATGATGAGCCCTACCTTGATGATGGATTGATCATTAGTGAAGATCACATACACTATTCATGAATGTAAAGCTCCCACTATGTTCATAGTATGTCTCATGATAATCCTTTATCAAATCATATGTCATTCTATAATCACGATAAACCAACTAAGACACCTCTCTTCTTCCTCTTATATATAGAAATGGTTTTGTGGATAAATCTTGTAATCCCATACTAATAGGGTATTTATAACTAATTTTATTCTAAAAATTTAATAAAACTGATAAATAAATAAATTATTTATATTATCCATGTGTACCCACCAATATTTTCAGCAACATGACATTTTTCACTGGAAATCTTCATCCCATTTATAGGTCAAACCTCATGCAGTAAATTAATCCTTTGCCTCAAATTTACAATCTGAGACTATTTTTTGTTGTTATTCCTTTTTTTTGAAAACTACTCATGCATTATGTAGTGTCCACTTTTCCATGTATGAAATAGGGATATATCAGGAAATATTTATAGCTCTATGTATTAAAAATTCATGTGATCTAGAGGTCAGGGGTGCCTGAAAATAACATTATTAAAATATTATATAC
The DNA here is from genome assembly GCA_963277665.1 of Viscum album. Taxonomy (NCBI): domain Eukaryota; kingdom Viridiplantae; phylum Streptophyta; class Magnoliopsida; order Santalales; family Viscaceae; genus Viscum; species Viscum album. The sequence continues at coordinate 1,022,624,725 of OY728147.1, read as the reverse complement.
ATTTTATATTACACATGCATTTTTTAGAAATAATATGATAACACTTATATGGAATGTTGGATTAAAAATTTTGACCATGATTTATTTTCAAATATAGGGATGACTATATGTGAAACATTAAATTGGATAGCATGAGGTTTTCCATTAAATTTTTTTTGGGTGATCTATTTATATAAATTAAATATATTTATTTAAAATTATATGATAAATTATGTTTTCACTATAAATAAACCATTATGGAAGATCGATATGGTTACTCACATAACCCTTGGATCATTTAGAGGAGTGTTTTACCATTCCTCATTGGTTAATTGCGACATGAAAATAACAAGCCTTTGGATACATGTTAATCAAGGTTCTGAAAATGAAAAAAAAATATCTCATTTTTTTAGTGAGTACATTTTTCATTGATTAACATTCCAATCATGAGGTAGGAATCATTATTTTTTATTGGTCTTATTTTTATTAAGCAGCCTGATCATGGTCAATTATTTTTTCTATGATTAGTGTTAAATTAACCCTTTTCATGGACCCACATATCAATTTTCAATTGTTTATTTAGATAATGAAATGGTTCTTAACCCACAAATCCCAATTGTATCAATTTTCTAGTAAATAGAGTCCAATGATTTTTTTACCACCATTCTTGTGCCCTTCTCTCATTCATTCTTTTGATTTCATCACAATTTGGCATATGGGGTCTCAATTCAACGTTTTCAAAAGTGATAGAACATGATCGAACCCTCAGATATGTAGTTAATTTTTACATTGGGAATTGATCAGCATGATTTGAGGATGTGTGTGATGTTTATTATGGATATTGGATTTTATTTTGAGTTCGTAGTGTTGTGAGATGAACCATGTGTGGCTGACATTGAATGGGTTCATGTTGGTGAATTGGATCCAATTTTTTGACGAAAAGATGCCCAGAAATGATGAATATGGGTGGATTCTAATAGTTTGGTTTAGAATGAGGTGATATTAGAGGTAGAGAGGGTAGATAAAAAACACATGGGAATGATCCGACATTCGGTGAAAAATCAAACTACAGACAATGTAGTCTGAAGAACAAATCAGTTTACTCTAGTTATAATGACATATATGGTTTTGTGATGGAGTTAAATATGACATTCCATGTGTACATCCCAAACATTATGTGACCCCACTACTAGAAAATATGCCTTTTAGTTTGTTTTTCATTATTAGTACTAAATAACTATTCGAAAATTATACATTTTATCAATGCAATTTTTTACCACTAATAATATTTACCATTTCTAAGGACTTTATTTTTAGCTCTGATAAATAGTACCCTTTATTAGCAATTTATTTTCAGCACTGATTACAGTTTACTTTTATCAGCTATTTGTTGTTAAAACTCATAAATGGATGCATTATCAGTGCTAATAAGTAAATTAATAAAATTATTTAATTAAATAAATTTAAAATGAAAATGATTTTATTAAAAACATATTATAAATTTTATTTACTATATAAATATTTATAAAAAGGAAAATACTGATTATACTATATATAAATTATAAATACAAATAAATACTATGTATTAAATTTTTTGATATGTGTAAAATTAATATTAAACAATTACAAATTAATAAATGTAAATTGATAAAAAAAATTAAAATATTATTTAGTAGATTATTATTATTATTTTTAATAAATATTATATGTTAAATATATGGATATATATGAATGTTTATAAATATGATTTATATAATTCAAAATATCCATTATGTACATTAAATAGTCATATATTTAGAGAATAATTGTTTATAATTACAAAATAATATGAATTAAAACTATTGACTAATTTCATTGAGAAATGAATATAATTGAATGTTGTTTTAATTTTCCATTTAACATTGATCAAATATGTGTTATACTGATTTGACCTACTAATAATTAATGCATTTTTATATACAATGCAACAAAAAGAATATATCAATTTACCAATATTTTTGAAGTGTACTTCTTTTTAATTTATTCAATTTCACACTTTTTAACATGCATGAACCTAAGATTAGATATTCAATAATAATTTTAAAAATATATATGTAAAAGTTAATATATAAATTAATATATTTATAATGGTACATTTATAGTATTTATACATTTATATATTTATAAATATAAATAGATAATAAAATTCACATATTTTTATAATTATAAATAAATAATTATATATAATTAAATAATTATTAAATTTATAATAAATTTATGGAAATTATAAATAAATTCGATAAATTTATATATATATTTATATATATTGATGAAATATATATATATAATGCTATAGTGTTTTTGAAAATAATTTTTTATATTGTTAAAATTGAGTAATTATATATTTAAAAAATTATATTTTTATAATAAATATATTTACTATATATATATAATTTTTTTAAAAATATATTAATAAATACTTTATCAAGGATTAATAAAGAACTAATGATAAATATCTCTCTTTGTCATATATATAAAAGTGTTCATAATGATTCCTTTTAACAATTAATATATCATAAGCATCGATAAAAGATATCTTTATATGCACTTTTTCAGAAGCACTAATAAACGCTTGTTGATCAATTTAAAATTCCCTAACCAATCACGAACCCATTACGATATCAATGTTTTTCTATGGAATTCATCCATTGCTATCATTGCTCATTGATGAATTTAAGATCGAATCAGGGCTCAAATCAATGATCAATCAAATCCAAGGATCAAAGTCAATGCTTGAATGATTATATCTTCCAAGGAATCCAAGGCTCGAATGTAGGTCTATCTCCAAATTATCTTGATTATATGTCTATCAATTCATTCCTTTGGTGAAATCAGCTTGTATATCATCAATGGATTTGATCATGGTGGAGACTATTTTGTTTATAGTGAGTGTGGAGAGTTTTCCATTTTAGAGATTTTGTTTTTGAGATCATCCATTTTTATGATCAAAATTTTTAAACATTGAAACACATATACTATTATACTTATCGGCTTCACTCTTAGGACATATGATCATTTTATTCTATCTCAATTGCATCTATGAATTAATGTAGGGGATTTTTGAGCCACTCTATTATTATTTTTAAAGGCAGGGATGAATCATGATTCAAATTCAATGGAAAAATATTGGGATTAACAATATGGTAGACGTACCATGACTTTTTAAATTATCTATATAATTTTTTATGTATAAATTTTCATGATGGGGGTTGGGTAGACTATGAGACTACTTCCTCACATACTAAACGGAATGGTTGTTTTCATATTTGTGTTTTATAGGATTTAGACTAGAAGTGTTGTTTTATAGATCTATTAATTTTATAATTCCAAATAGATTTCTTTGTTATGTAAGGGTATTCATCATAGAAAATGTGACCTCATTACATTTTATCTAGATCGATAGAGGCTAGTGTGTATTAGATAGATTTTTAAGGTTTGGAGAGTTTTTCTCCTTTGTTGGTGAAATATTTGTTTTATGTTTGTTATTGATTATGGAAACTTTATTAGTGAACTCCCTAGATTCTCAATATGGGTTTTTTTTGATATCCTTATTATATTTCATCAGATGGGTATATCTAATGTGATAACCTCCATGTAATCATTTATATGGGATGATGTAGTGAAATGTTATCCCAATAATCATTATATTTTTTCTAATATTTGAGATATCTTTAATATTAAATATAATTATTAATTATGTTTTTACATCACTTGTTCCAAAAAAATAATGGATGTTATAAAATTATATATATTTTAATTTTTTTAAGTATTCATCATTTTATGTCTATGTTTAATGGTTCCATCCATATGAATCTATGATTACTATCCATGTATATTAAATAACCCTTTATCTATTAAATTTTTGTATTAATACATTTTCACATATTCTATTTGATTGAATGAGAATTTATTATACATGTTTATCACATTTATTTTTCACAATACATAATAATTTCATATAATATATTTTCATTAGTTTATAGGATTTAAGAAAGAATTGATGTGTTGAAAACATGCTTTATTATTGCAATTTTCTGTTTGATACTCATCCTCCGTCAAATTTACTATGAATAGTCAGACTCGTCGACTTCATCTACAAAAAAGTTATTATGAAAATTTATTTTTTCAGAATCACTCCCATCTTTTTTATATTTTTTCAATTAGCAGAAATGTAGTCTTTTATGGGATGACTACTACAAAATTTATTTCAAATAACACAACTTCATGTCCAAATATATGGTGGATGTGTGTCAAGGAACAAAATTCATTCATAAATGTCTGAAATATTAGTTGATGAGTATGAAAGTTGCCTATAATATCCACATTGAATGAATTTAGAGGATAACAACTTCCATAATGGAGTAATTATTTTATTAAATTAAATTATCTATTTTCTTAAAATCATACTAAAACTCATTAAATTGTTCAAATGTTAGGATTCCCTTATTATAATTTCCTACAATATTCACCATTTCTAATGAATATCTTATGAGTAGTTATTTATTTAATGTTAAAAATTAATTCATTATCCCAATTTGGTGGATAGGAATCAAAAATGGATGTAGGATAACAATTTAAAAGAAAATCATGACGTTGGAATTAATGATATTCTTATGTTTTCAATTGAGAATTCATACAAACCTTCTCAAATAATTTTTCAATGATTATTTATATTGTATTCAATAAATATTAGTTTGGAAGAGTTATAAGAACATTTTATTTTATATAAAATATATTAGAGCTACAAATTTTCGATTAAACAATGCAAAAAAACTAAATGTGGAAACTGATTGGAATGATACTATGGTTTATGGATCATTTGAAATGAATGCCGACCTAAATGATGATTGAGATAACATGAAAGAAATGAAAATATAAATTGATGTTGACCAACATGATTTTTCAAAGTCAGTTGAACTATAAAATGGTTGTTCCAAGAGAACATTGTTTACGGATAGTACAAAAAACATAATGTTTTTATCGGTATTAATGTTATATAATTTGAAATCTAGGAATAGAGGGAGTGACAATAGCTTTACAGAACAACTTATCCTTTTGAATGATATGATAACAAATGAAAATGAACTACCATGTTTAACATATTAAACAAAATAAATGTTACGTTCAATGGGAATTATATCTAAAATATTTCTATGCAAATATTTCATATTTTTTCCTATGGAATATGAATTACTCATAAAAATCCATAAGTGTGGTGTAGTTGGATACATAAAAAATGAATCATGTCCTTAGAAATATGTATGGTAATTTATTATTATTCAATGACATAGTAGAAAATATGGATGTCATGAAACCATGAGACAATTAAAAGGAAATATATATACACGAAATTAACATTTGATCCTACACCATCAAGAATTTTTTCTTTAATGGAAGAAAATTTATTATAAAAATTCAGAATTTGGAAATGATACAAAAATAATTTTTGGTGATTTCTATACATGGAATGCATCTTATTTGTTTAAATAGTAGTATTCATATTACATGGCCTATCATTTTGGTAAATTATAACTTCTAGTCACGGTTATGAATGATGAAAAAATGCATTATGTTGTCTCTTTATATATCCAGTCCATGGAAACTAAGTAATGATTTTGTTGTTAATTTGGATCGATTGAACAAAGATCTAAAATAGATGGCGGAGACAGGTGATACAATGTATGATGCTCATAGAATTAAAGAGGTCGATTTTAGGGACTTGTTCTACATGATGATAAATGAATTACACAGTTGTGCATATTTTTTAGGCTATATTATTAATGGAATGTTGGGGTTTCCCATTTGTGAATAAAAACGTATTCAGTTGGGATGAAACATCCCAGAAATAATTCATTTTTAGGACATCCATGTTTTTTTTCGATGACATAAATAATAATCATGGATGATAAAATTATATAGAAATATCAAATAGGGAATAAAATAGTCCCCACTAAGGAGAAATAAAATGTACAATACAAAAAAAAATATAGTGATGGTATTTTCAGTAACCCATTTTAAAAAAAATCCATACCAAATCATTTAGAAAGAATATATAAATTCTAAATGAATTACATATATCAACTTTATTTATTTCAGTCATTTTCATGATGTCAGGAATGGAGAAAAACAAATTTTATAGTTTTTTTTGGAATAATTATAAATTTTTGTGTAAAAAAAATATGTAATCGATGATATATTATAATTTTTTAAAATAGGGATAAGGTAAGTGTTGAATCATTATAGGGTTAAAGGTTTAATTTTCTTCCTCCAGCTTCTTACACTCTATCGAGTCTCAAATAATTGAATTTTTTACCATAATAGTGTAAAATTTACACATGGGTATTAATAAAATATCAAAAATTCCATTTAGATGATTAATTTGAAATTTCAAGGACTAAAATCCAATGATGCTGATGTTTTGATGAAATATTTGATGTAGGTTTCTTTCAATTTCTCTCTACCTAATAATTTACGACATGCATTTACCAGAATCTACATTTTTTTCTAATCCAAATGTAGTAAATTTATATATCAAGAGAAGTTCGCTATCATTAATAAGGACATCATAGTATAATTATGTGATGTAGATATGTTCTTCCCCCATCATTCTGTGTTATAATCGTCCACCTGATGTTTCACTTTTTTAAGGAGGTTCAACTAGGTTTTCATGTAAATTATAGATGGATTCACACCAATGAATGTTATATGATGATTTTGAATGGTTGTTTTGAGAATCAATGATGGGATTATGGTTTTGTTATAGATGAACATAATGTTGATGAAGCTATTAAATTATGTAATGATTACCTATCAGATGTTGATAGCATTGGTCTCCCAAAGTCTCATCAAAGCAATGAATTTATGGAAGAATAAATTTCTATGAGATTTTTTGATTCAATTATGATGAAAGAGAGGTAGAAATTTCACCTTTACATTTCACATAATAGTTGAATATATTGATCCTTACATTGAAACCACAATGAAATATTTAAATATTTGAATCCATCAAGGGTTAGAGGATGTATATTAAATATAGATAATAACCAATTTATAGGTTCATATGTTATCATATTTATAAGGATTAATTTTAAAATTCAAATTTAATTTACCAATGTATTCAATGGATTGGAAGGGTACCAAATGAAAATGATATTTCTTACACTGGTTTTGTAATAAATGGTTTTACGTTCTGTAAAAAAGAATAGAATTTCTCTAGTATGATGCAAAAATGTGATGTCATGCTTGTGACATAGCTAATTCATATATCTGGTTCCAAGGATAGAAAACCAATTTATTAAAATATGTCGTATATTTGAATTATAAAACCTATATATGGGTTGGATTATACCACATTTCATGTGTTTATTTTCCATTGCAAATGGGACAACATTATAAGTTAGGTGGGAGGTGATGAAATGAGTATTGTTAAGGTGAATTTCACTGTGGAATGGGAAAAGATGAGTAATTCATAATCGAATATCAATTAGTGTATGTATTTAATTTCTTAGATACATTAAAGAATAATTGGTAGATTTTCATATTGAATACTAAAACAAATGTCAGATCAGATTAATGTTCATTCCAGTGTGCCCCTTTCATTAATAGACCACAATCATTTCATATTGATCCCAATGTAGACAATGTATTATAGATTTGAGTGGACCACGTAGATTATATTTGGATTCTTGATTGATTAAAAAACTCCCTAAACCCATTAAAATAATTAGAGTTAAATATGAAGGAAAAAATGTCTTGAATATAAATTGATTTTCATCATAATAGGATATATTATCTACTGCATTAACATAATCTAAATTAAAGGTTTTACTACTCGTACATCCAATGTCTTTTTGACTTGATTAATTTTCCAATCCCTCCAAAGAACAAACTAAATGAAGGAAACCATTTTGTAAATTTTAACGGTAGTGATATAATATACTTTTTTTATTTTACCGAACAATTATATTAGGTAATGTTGATTTTATTTTCATTATTCCTTGTAGATTTATTTTATTTTGGAAGATTATTGTTTATATTCCATTCAATTTTATGATGAGTAGTAATGTTATCATTGATAAATCATAGTGGTAATCAAGTTGTTTAAATAGAAAATTATTTTTGTTGAAATTAATGTATTGTATCATATTTATCCTTAATTTAGTTTTTCAGTATTTTACACAGAATTTATATTCCTTATACAGGTTGATTTCTTTTCGAGTTGGTGTGGTTTATCCAACATTCATGCCTCTTTCACCAAAACATCCATAAAATTCTCCCCCCTCAACACCTTTTCATTCTTGTGGTGTTGCATTTATCATTTTTCTTCATCTTATAATCACTAACCTTACTTGAGTAGAAACAACAGTACCCCTACTCAATAACAGAGGGAATATAGATGTTTTCACAACGAAATCATTTTCAAATAAATTAACATATGGTTTCATGTTTATGAATAATTTTTTATTTTTATTATTACTAATATAATAATTGTTTTCTTATATAGGTGGATTCTTTTGTTTGAGTTGGGGTGGAATATCCATCATTCATTACACTATATGTAAAAACAACCATAGACTTATTCTCCCTCAAAAACATTTTTCACCACGGTTGTGTTCAAATTTATCCCTCTTTTTCAACATCTCTCTACTGCTCAATCACAAAGGTAATCGTTATTTTTCCATAGTAAATCATTTTCCATGAAATTAATGTATTTTAACATATTTAAATTATATTTATTTATTCATAGTATTACTCATAAATACTTGTTCTCTTTAATATGTGGTCTCTTTTTGTGTGTTGGGGTGGTTTGATCAATGTTGTTCATGCACAAAAGATATTAGATATTGATCCAACTATTGATATAATAAAAACAAGGAAATCCATCAAGAATGCATACAAACATCATGAAATGATGAATCCAATATAATTTTTTTATTAAATTTTGTTATCATTTTAGATATTATTTTTATGATATCTTCTTTATCATAATTATCTAACACTTCTTAAGATTTTTTCCCAGATATTTTGAAAATTCATATTGACTAAATGTTATTAGCTGAGAAAAATTACTCCTTAAGATCTAGAGGAGCATATGAAGCTCATGTGGTTATTATGGTTACTTATCATTATATAATGGGCATATGGTATTCCCCTACTCTTCTCGATTTCAACAACGAGAAAGGATTATCTGCTAAGAAAACTGAGTCATTATATAGTTTTGGTAGTTAAAAAAATAAAAAAAAAATATAATAATCTAGAATTGGAAATTATGATGTTTTGAAACATTGGGATTTGTAAGAATTAGCTACCAATCAGTCCAACACATGGCGTGACTTGTATTACTAAAAGTGATTCATTTTAAATAAAATTGATTTTAAATTTTTTTTTCAAAAAGAAAAATGAAATAATCAAAACAATAAAACAGAATAGAAATATTATTATAATTAATAAAATAATTAATAATCAATTTTTGATGTGTTGTAATTAGTTTCACTATAATCTGATTCTCGATGTACACGTTATGAATCAAAGTGTACATTATTAGATTAATAGTGATGTTTTTGAAAAACAATGTCACATAATTATATCCAATGAAATTATCTTGTATTTTCTTCATAATTTAGTATAATGATTCATAATTAACATTTTATGCACTGTAATAATTCTCACACAAAATTGACACTTGATCTTATTAGTATGAGAGGAAGTGCATGTGTCCAGTTTAAAATCACATTTTTGTATAAATGAAATTTGAACCAATTAGAAAAAATAAAAACAATACTCATTTTTTGATACATTATTGTAATGATCCATAAGTCATTTGTGACATGTAGGATTCAGTCTTATATAAATATGATGCGCTTTTTGACTATTATTACTCCATGTGTGACTTTTTATTTCAAATATACACCAATTTTTGAAATATGGACAAATGGGATGATCCAAATCATGAAAACACATTCTTATTGTTTTGATACTTTATGGAAATAATACATAATAAATTTTTGATTTTTATGAATCATATGACCATTAATATAAAACATGATGTTCATTATATTTATAAAATGGTACGCTATTAGTTTAAACAAGATATTTTAGATCAAAAAATATCACTCAATTAGAACTGATCAAATTTGATTGGAATTACATTATAATTTAATATAATGATTCATGATTCAATTTTTATGTGTCAGAACCAGTCTTGTATCAAACTGATACTTGATGTCATATGTAGGAGTCGAAGTGTGTGTTTCCAGTTTAAATTGTGATTTTAGTAAAAATTAACAGTGACAGACTCAATAAAAAATAAAATGCATTTGGATTGTTTTGATACTTTTTGAAAATTCTCTAAAAATCATTTAAGATGTGTAGGAATCATCTTCACCTTAGTCTGATGCATGTTGTGACATGTATGGCACAAATTTATTATTTTTTATTTTAAATTAACATCGATTTTTTTGTAATATGGTCAACTGACATACTCAAAACAAAGAAAAAACCTTTTGATTGTTTTGGTACATAACAAAAATGATCCATATGTGATTTTTGAATTGTAGGAATTCCAAAAACATAAATCTGATACACGATATTAATAGAATGACTCAATGGGTATGTTATCTGTTTAAAATGAACAATTCGGGTTTAAAAATATCACCAACTAAAAAATGGTCAAACAATGAAATATCTTTTTAATAATTTAGGAAAATGATTCATAAGTCATTTGAGATGTGTAAGAAATTTTTTTACTTTAGTGTAATTTGTGATGATATTTGATGGAGTAAATGTTTGTGTTCATAGTTTAAAGTGACATTTCAGTAAAAAAGATATGTGAGAAAACTCAAAACCTAGATTACAAATTATGATTATATCAATACATTATAAAAATCATCCATATGACATTTGAGACATGAATGAATTAGAATCACATTAAAATAATGCACGATGTGACTAGTATTACTCCAAATGTTTTTTTAAATTGAAATTAATTTTAGAAAAATGGACAACTGACATAATAAAAATTTATCAATCACATTAATATTCTTTTGATACTTTAGAAAAATGATACCTATGTCATTTGAGGATTGTTGGAATTGGAAAAAATATCAGTCTGATGCATGGTGTGATTTGTATGACTATATGTGCATATTTTCATTTAAAATTTACATTAATTTAGGTAAAATAGACATCTTCCCAACTAATAAAAAAATGTTTCTAGATTGTTTTAATACATTATGAAAATGATCCAAAACACATTTTTGATGTGTAAGAATTAGCCACACCTCAATATTCCACATTATGTACATGATATTACTTTATTTTATGTTATTAGTTTAAAATTGACATTTTAGTTCAAAAAAATTCACTCACACAACCTCTGGGTTTTGCCTCTGTAAATTTTTTATACACTATTTTTATTAATTTTCAATGAGAAAATACTTGAATAGGAGCATAAAATGTTGTGATGTGTTATAATCAACCAGAACATAATCTAATACATTGTGTTCCTATTATGAATAAAGTTTTAGTTTAAAATTAACACAATATGTTAATTTATTTATTTATATTATTAATATCATAAGAATTGTTATGTTATATAGGTGTATTATTTTTCTTAAGAAAGGTTGTATATTTCGGAAATTGGATGAGTCTAGGTCAATATTAGAATTTATAGGAACATTAATTTTTTGAATTTATGTAATAATTTATACATATTTAATTATATAATCTTATGTTTTAAATTTTTATAGTATAGATTTATTTTCAAGTATTTGAATTATAAATTTAATTTCATTTAAATTTTTTATTGGTGGATTATTTTGTTGGTATCTAGTTGTGTTTTTGGGGTATGTGGTGATGTAACTGCATACTACAGTAGTGTGGCAGTTTAGTGTTACATCACTCTGCAGTATAACCCTTTATTAGTGCTTTGATAAACACTAATAAAAGACCCGTTTATCAGAAAATTTTTAAAACTAATTATATACAAGGTATTTTAATATAACATTTATATTCAATAGTTCTATAGCATTGATAACGTCAAATTTTACTGTTTTTGAAGACCTATTGTGTATTAGTGTCCCTAGTTGACCACATAAAATGTACAAGGAGTATAGGCAGATGAGCCCAGGTGACCCAACACACCTTTTATGTTGGGGAACATGTCATGTATTGTAACATGGAAATGGTACCCAGATACAACATGGAGTATGGGTATAATGTTCTGCAGGAGTACACACCAAGTATTGAAGTACATGATCACACTCAAGGTTAAACAAACATATCCATGAGCAAGGCCATTAACCTAGGTTGGTAGAGAATATCATGTATTAATTTTTAAACAAATTTAGAGATACAAATACATTATTTTATGTGATATAATTATCATGTCCAAGCATTAGGGTGGGAACAGACACCATGTAGGTCCCCTTAAATGTTTTCACCCAAATTTCAATTTTGAAGAAAATTCCACCACACTATAATCTTTTCATTAGACAAAAATTATTTCGTGTGAGTAGTGTAACATGAGTTTTTTTTCATGTTGAACAAAGTGGTTTTATTTTTGGTTGGTTTTGGGATGTGATACAAGATGTTATGATTGTTATTCTTCTTTAAGAGATACTTAACAATTAAAGTCATCATGCATGAACATCTTTTAGATTATAGTGGTACCATCCTACTTGGTCATGTATGGGTCCTTATTGACTAATATAATGGAATCATACATCATGTTAGGTCATGTAATCTATATCTTCTATTAGATTATTACCCTCTAACTTGGATAGAGTATTCATCCTTCTACTATCAGATTTTACCCCTCTTGAGAGACAATTTTTGGGTCCTCAATCACTAAAGAAGAACCCTCTTACATGAAATTGAATTATTAATCAATCGATTAAAAGATTAGAACCCTCTTTTTGGATAAGTATTAGGTCCTCTATTAACTATTTAGTGTAAAAATCCTTTGGAACTAGGGAATGGGTCCTTGACTATTAGAGGGGAACCCTCTTACCGGGATGGCGCATGGGTCATATAGCTATATACTATGTAGAACCCTAAAAATTTACAAGGACATGGGTCATCTACATAGATATTGTTCTCTAATACTATGTGGCATATTGTAAAGGTGTGTATTCACTTGGTTGTTTTTTTGAGTAGGCACACGAGCTATTGGGCAGCATTAAGAGACCTTCGAAACTTTTTGAAATCATTTTATTAGCCACGTTGTAAGACGGAGATCCCCTTTCCCTATCATTTGGGTTTAATTTGTTAGGATATATATATATATGTATGTATGCATGTATCCATGTTTTTTTATTTTTTTTCTCACATGCTGGGAGTTGAGTTGTCTAGTTTTATCCAATCTCTCACTTCTACCCCTTATACAATTAAGAAAACCTACTGTGTAAGTATATACTCACCCATACATTTGATTTTCCTGCACATGTCATGTCTTATGAAGATGAAAAAGATGTCAGCGATGATTATATTAGAACATATAGATAAATGTTTAAATATATAACATACAGTGGCTGGGGAATGTAGATCTACCTTCATACTCTATCATCACAATACATTTATATTCTTGTAATGTTGGGAAAACATTTGTGTTGGGCATGTATTTCCCATTTTTTCTTTTTAAATTTTGTCGTCCTACTCTTGTACTCTCATGAGGTGGTGAATTCTTGGTTTATTCCCCATATTTTATATATATTATTATTATTATTCCAATGTAAATTTGTATGGATATGGTCAGGTGAGTTTTTATAAGTATATTTTTAGAATTCGACCCATATTAGTTTTCCCTTCTTGAATATGTCACAATCCCCTAGGAAATGGAGGCATGATTGGGGTAGAATAAACTTGAGACCCATTTGGTCAGGTTATGGTGGATTCAAATAAATGATGGTTTACTCATAGGGATGATATTTTGATTAGTCCTCTTATGATTATTTCATTGGGAATTTGGTAAATAATTTCATTGTCTCATGAGTAAAAATTTCAAGTGGGGGAACTAGTGTTGGCGGGGTGGCTGATGAATCTATACATTATGACTCAGATTACCTATTTGAAGACTCAAGAATACCGATAAATTGATTTCATGTAATATTGGAACATTCATAATATATTATAGAGTCATTTGAATTTCCATACTTTTTCATCTCCCTATATATATAACTTCTCATCTGACTGTTGTACGTCTTGATTAAAACATGATGACAGTTTCGAGATGAAAACATGCCAAGTTTCCAATTTCCAATCATAATGATGATCTAATAATTAAAACATTATATTTTAGTGTCCATCTCATGAGATTCATCATCGTGGTGGATTGGTAATGGAAACCCCAATAATCGAGCAATAGACTATACCAATAGAGAAGGTTAGGGATGTGAGTTGGCATAGTTCACATTGTGGGTTCCGGTGCAATTGGTTATTTTAGTTCAATGGTCCTATGTACCCTAGGAATTAATTGATTGATTTATTTAGTGATCTATGATTTAAGGATTATCCAAGAACAAAATAATAAATTAGTTTAATTGGAAGATACCCTTTTACATCGATCAGATGGGTCCTGGTGGTGTCTTGTCACATAGATTCATGAGGAGTCGACACTCTCATAGACCAATGTCTGTTATCTCTTCCATAATGTGTAAAATCCATTATTCTTGTTATCATTTTGGATTCAAGAGATTCTTGAGCTGAAAAATGGAGGGATGATAGTGTGGGACGTTGATGTGAGGCTCACAGACCTTACATTGTAATCCCTCACCATTATTCGTGATGGATACTTAAGGGAATAGAAATGTGTGGAGGAGCTCCGAAGAGACATATTTTCCTTTTCAGTACCCCTCTGAAGTCATACATATATAGGGATGTTTAAGTGGGCCCCGGTGATGAATCACTTCCTCTCATATGGACACCAAGCAGTTAGATATGTCAATGTTTGTTAATGGATGAGTTGTCTGCAGTAGCTCATTTGAGCCAATCAACTGGATCTAGGAATATGATTTATTCCCAAGATAAAACTCAAAAAATAGTTAGGGGATGTTATATGGACCATGTAATCATAGAGAGGGGGTGGGGGTAAAAACATGTGATAGGTGACTCACATGATGTGAAATTTCTTGACCCGGTGTGCTGAGTTCGGTAAGATGACAGTAGATAAACTACCACAGTAGAAGTATTTCCAGGATAAAAAATCACCTAGTTGAGGGAACATTTCCCTCCATGGATGCAGAGATGGAAGAGGATAATGTGGGTCACCAATAGATGAAGGGTATATGGGTGGTGGATAACATTATGATATCATCCACCAATATTACTTGGCGACACACATAAGGCTTTGGGTGGTGGCACTCGAGGCTACCAAAAACATAGGATTTTGATTCATATGACACAATGGAACACCATGTGACTAGAGGTACGATCTATGTTTATTATACTCTCAATTATGAATTTTTATACATATGTTAGGGCTATTCCATCATCTATTTAACCCTATTAAAGGATCTATATGGCCTATTTGAGGCATTAACCTAACATCATTGTCTTGAGGTTCGTATGGGGAATTATTCTTCTATATCTTTTTTATATAGGTATTGAAAGAAATTTTTTTGAGTCAATATGTTTATCTTATTACTTATCCATTCCATGTAGGTTTATTTTTTAAAAATCATGAACACTTTTACTTATGTTCTGTTTTTTTATGATCCTGAATTTTTATTCAGTTATACTTACAGATGTATCATTACAATTTTCCATTCTATTATATTTACTGATTTTTCATACCATTTTTATGATACTGATTAAGATGTACAAGTGATACCATCATTGAGATATCAAAAACAATGTATATGTTATATTGTCTTTTTGATATAGAATCTGGTGAAAATGTGATTCTATTGTGTGATTCCGAATCTGGTGCAAAATTGATTCTGTTTTATGTTTCACAATCTCGTGCAGAGGTGATTCTGTTTTGTGATTCCAAATATGGTGCAAAAGTAATTCTGATTTTATGATTCCGAATCCAAAAATAATGTGATACCAGTTTTTCAATCCGATTTACTTTTTCTTTTGAATCTGTTTTATTTATAATATTTTTCGTAAAAACCCATTTTTCTTAATAATGTTAGAGTTCTTTAATGTATCATTAAATTATTATCAGATTCCATGTTCTCTTATAAGTAAAATTTATCTACAGCTTAACATCATTTAATACTTGAAATTATGTCATATAAAAAATTACAAACTAACTGTTGTATGGTTGACACGTGTCTAGGTCCCTCCGAAATTTAAGGAAAATATGACCGTTGGAGTGGATCTGGCATTTGGGAAGATTTGTCTATAAATAAAAGTTCATTTTAATTATCAATATACAAATTCATAGAGTGGATGAAATTGATGCATTATGTGAAGTGTTTTCTAGAGAGAAAAGCTCTTTCAACAATCAGTACTTCGTGCGGATTTCATGAACAGCTTGTTCGAGTGTGAACAACTTTTTCAGAATTTCTTTTTGAAGACTCTAATTGTGATCATCGTGGGATTCCAGGTTTGGAAGACAGAGGTTCCGACTACTTTCTAAATCGAGGGATTATGGGGATAATAAGATAGATATCGATATTCAGATTGAGATCTTACCTAGATTTGGGAAGACATAATTTCTTGAAAGTATAAATCAAAGTACCTTTATCCAATGTTTTTGGACACCCTTCTCTTAGGGTTAAAAGAATTTATTTGATTCTTGTTTTCTATTTCATGTTGTTTTATTTCTGATGTAATCATAAATGTGTTAAAGTTAGAAAGTTTAACTTTCTTATAATTTCTAATTTCTTTATTCTTATTATATTATAGATTTTATATGCTTTAAGTTAGAATCTTTCATTTAAGAAAATGATTCTTTTAGAGGTTTAGTGTGTGTTTGATTAACTTTGGTAAACTGAACTTTAAAGGTCCAATAGGAATTTTTAAAGAATACAATTCATCCCCTCTTGTATATTGAGCATATACAATCATCATTGTGATCCTACAATTGTTATCAGAGAAGGTGTCTGAAATACATATACACACATATAAGTTTTCTTTCTCAAGATTTCTTTTTCTAATTTGATTATAAACTTCTACTTCTAAAATGATTTGTGGAAATAAATATTATTTTATTATTGAAGGAATTCATTTTGGATCTCTAGTTAATCTCAATCCTACTGGACCACCAATTTTCGATGGAAATGACTATAAGTTGTAGAGAGATAGAATGAAGACCTTTGTGATAAACATAGTTGTAGACAACTACATTATGTTAACTGGAGATTATATGATTCCTAATAAGGAACATAGAACCTTTACTAATCAGGAAAAGTTGGAATACCAACTGAACTTTCAGGTATATAATACTTTGCTCTGTTCCATGAATAGAAATATATATTGACAAATTTCATCTTGTGAAGCTGTAAATAGTATTTGGAAGAATCTTGATGTAACTCACATTTGAACTTCAAAAGTTATTTAAACTAGAAGAACTATGCTCAGAGCTGAGTATCATGGTTTTTGCATTCCTTATGTAGAACTTGTATGTAAGGTACAACAAAGATTCTTTCCTAATGAATGGGAATCAAAGAGAACTTCTATAGATGAAAATTGAAAAGTTACACATATTTCCCTTGATGAACTTTTTTTAACCTTTCTTCAACAGGATACTAGAATCAAGAGAGATGCTGATAATATTAAGAAGAAGAATGGAAGTGGAGTTGTTTCTTTTAAAACTATATCAAATCATATGAAAGCTAGGACTCCTGAGAGGGTTAGAAGATATAAATCAATGAAGGTTGTTGTTCAATCTAAATATAGTTAAAGTGAAACATCAGAAAATGAGTTATCCAATATTGCTCGGAGGATGAAAAATATTGTTGGGAATAGGAACATTCAATATAGATACAAGAAGAAATATGAAAAAGTTAAGAAATATGGACACGTGACATGCTATAAATGTAGAATAACTGGTTATATCAAACATTATTTTCCCTTTATTAAGAAAAGAGACAAGATGGACAGAAATTCTGAGAGAAACAAGAAGAAGTTCTATAGTTTAATGTATAAGATTTTCCAAAAATCCAAAGACACGTGGAGTGCCAGTGGGGGAGATTCTTATGACAGTTCTTCATATTATGAATCTTCCGATGAAAAGAATATTGGATTAATAGCCTCAGCTCCATCTCAAAATCAATGTCTTATGGCTAAGGTATGAACTGTTGAAACCATAATGAATATGTCTTTAGTGAAAATTTTCATGATATTGATTATTCTTCAAATGAATAATCTTCTTCATCTGATAATTATAATGATTTTCCTTCATATGAGAAATTTTCATTATTGTCAAAGTTGATAGAGATAAGAAATTGTAATTTTTTTAAGAAACATAAAAAGAAAAATTCCAGAAAATTTTTTTTATCAAAAAAAATTCGGATCATACCAATGATCTTGATATGAAAAATGATGTTTTAGAAAAACATTATAAGAAAAATGAGTATGATTATACTGAGAAGGGTATGTTTTCTAATGATCTTTAAAAACTGTTTTTTTTTGAAGAAGATGTTTTAGAGGATAATCTTAACTCTATGTCTATTATTCCAGAGGATAGAATTTATTCCTAAGACTAATGTTTGAAATTTTTTCTTTAAAGAAACATCTTTCAAATTTTACTTCCGGTAAGAAAAATTTTGACAAGATGTGTTCTTTGATCTGAGCTAATGATAATAATCAAGGATTTGGTTATCCTCATGGAAAAACTGTTTTTAGAAACAATTATATTGTTCCTCTAAGAGCCCCTTTTGGTAATAAATGTCATAGTGTTGGGATTTGGAAGAAGAATGGTTCTATAAATAATGTTCAATCTCTTGGGTTTCATAAATCATACTGTTCTAAACAAATTTGGATACCCAAAATTTAATTATCTAACAATTCGGGTTCCATGAAAGTTTGGATTCTGAAAAACCAACTCATCTTTTTAAGGATAATTTTGGATGTACCAACAACAATTGGTATATGGGTAGTGGATGTTCCCAGCACATGACTGAAAAGAAAGACTGTTTCAAAAATATTTTTAAGACTAAAGGTGGAAAAGTAACCTTAGGAGATAACCCTCAAAAATAAAATGTCGATATAGGTATCATTATTCTTCTTAGAAAATATTTAATTTCAAATGTTTTGATTTTTTAAATGTCTAAAGCACAACCTCATCAGCATAAGTCAATTATTTGATGAATGATACCTTGAGAATTTTATGAATGACATGTGATTAGTACACAATTCCATGGATAAATTTCTTCTCTCAGTGCATATACAAGAGAATATATACACACAAAATCTAGAAGACCATATAAGTCTTGATCTTCCTTTCCTATGTGAAATTGAAGATGAAGGATGGCTTTTTCATAGAATACTAGGGTAGTGTAACTTATGGAATCTTAGTAAACATTCTAATAAAGTACTTCTTTTGGATCTACCGGATCATAGGTTTGATTCTTCAATAGTCAGTGGTCCTTTTCAATATTGTAAGAAACATAAATCCAACTTTAAATCTATAAGTGACGATACATCCTCTAATTCTGTACAGTTATTGAACATGGAATTATTTTTTCCAACACCAACTGAAAGTATTGGAGGATAATACTATGTGTTTGTCTTAATTGATGACTACACTAGATTTACATGGGTCTATTTTCTCACAAAGAAATACAATTCTTTTTCTTATGTCATAGTTATCAGAGCTCAAGTTAAAATTTAGGAAAACAATCCTTTGATAACTATTCATAATGATCATCGGGGAGAGTTTGAAAAATATGATATTGAGTCTTTTTATAGTAAAAAATTTATAACTCACAATTTTTCAGCTCCAAGAACTCCTCAATAGAATAGTTTTATTTAAAGAATAAATTTAATTCTTCAAGAGATGAATAGAACCATATTGTGTGTATATTTTATAGCTAAACATTTTTCTGTTGAAGCTGTATGTAATTCCTATAATACTATAAATCGAGAGTTAATTAGACCCTTTATTAATTAAACACCTTATGAGTTATGGAATGGCCAAGAACGAAATATGTCTTACATCAATTTTTTTACGTCAAAAGTGATTATCATGAATACCAAGGATAACATACAAAACTTTTCACCCAAATCCGATGAAGGAATATTCTTAGTTTACTCTAAAAACTCTAAGACATATAGAGTTTTCAAAAAAACACTTGCACTTTGGATGAAACAGTACATTTTAATTTTGATGAAAATGATCCTTTTGTTTTCTTACAACGTGAACATATATCTGCAATATATTTTCTAAAACTAATCACCAACCTTTGATAGAAGATATTTCAGTCATGGATAATGATCAATAAAATGTTTCTATAACAATTACCGTTGAATTGTTTCAACTCTATGTTGATGATGAAGCTTTTCAAAACCCAATTAATTTGTTACATAGAAATCATCCCTATGATAATATCATTGGAAATGTTATTCAACCACGATGAACTAGAGGTTATTTAATGAATGAAGTTGAACATGTTACTTTTCTTTCTAAATTTGAACAAGACTCCTGAAGATTCCATGGGTGATAAAGATTGGATAAAGTCTATGAATGATTAACTCTACATATTCATAATGAATTAGGATTGAAACTAGGATGAAAAACCTATGGAAACTTTTGTTATTAGAGTAAATTTGGTTTTTAGAATCAAATGCGATGAAAATAGAGTTATTGTTAGAAAAAAAATATTGATTAGTTTGTAATGGATATAACCAACAAGTAGGAATAGACTATGAAAAAACCATTTCTCATGTAGCAAGGCTTGAATCTATTAATATTCATCTATCCTTTGAAGAATTATTTAATTTCAATGTTTATCAAATGGATGTAAAGTGTGCTTTTCTAAACATGTTATGTAAAAGAAGAAGTCTATGTATATCAACCCTTATCATGGAATATAAAAAACATCATAATCATGTTTTTAAACATACCAATGCATTGTATGGACTTAAACAAGCCCTATGATCTTCGTATGATAAACTGTTAGGATTTTTGCATCAAAATAACAATGTTAATGGAACTGCTGATAAAACCCTTTTTTCTAAGAAAAATAATAAAGGTGTTTCTATTGTCTAAATTTATATTTATGGAATCATCTTCAAATTAACTCAGCAATCCTTAACTGATTACATTGAGAATTATATGAAATCTGAGTTTGAGATGAGTATGATGGGCGTCTTAACATTTTTTCATGGTTTTCGAATTTCTCAAAAACAAGAGGCAACATATATATCTCCACATAAGTATATCAAATATCATATTAGGAAGTTCAGGTATGATAATGCTAATAGTATAAGTACTCATATCAGAACCTCCAATACTCTTGATATTTAAGAAGTAGGAAAACCTGTGAATCAGACATCTTATAGAGGGATGATAGGATGTTTACATTACTTGAAAACTAGTCGACCTGACTTAATGTTCTTAGTATTCTTCTGTAAAATATTTTATTAAAATTCAAAAGAATAGCGTTAAAAGGAAGTAATTTTTTTTGCTAATTAATGGGAACTTTAGGTTTGGGATTTTTTTATAATTATGGAAAACTTTTTGAACGTAAATGTTTTTTAGATGATGAATTTAGTGGTTGTAAAATGGATAGAAAATGTACATCTAGTACTTGTAATTTTTTAGTAGATTCAATAGTTTCTTTGTAATGCAAGAAACAAAATTCTGTAGCACTTTCCACTGCTAAAACTAAATATGTAGCAGCAAAATGTTGTTGTGCTCAAGTGTTGTAGATGCAACACACACTCACAGACTATGATATGAGTTTTACTAAGAATTAAATAATGTGTTATAACACAAGTAGCATTTCAAAAAGTAAAAAATATGTATGTCACTCTTGTGAAAAGCACATAGATATTAGACATAATGTTCTTAGGGATCACACAATTTAAGTAGATATTATTTTTCAATTAATCAGAACTCAAGAACAACTTATTGACATTTTTACAAAACCATTGTCTTTCGATAGATTTTAATACATTAAAAATAAGCTAGTTATAATATCTATAAGGTAATCATTCATATCATTTCTTGATTAAATAATCTCCTAATATTATATTACTCTTTATTTCAGAGGAAATACATATTCTTTCTTCTTTTTATTATTTTCAATAGCTATTTTTTAAAAAATTTATCTTTTACTATGATTTTTAAAAAAATGTTGGTATTGAAAATTTCCTTATGGAAAATATGGGTATTTAAAATATCAGTATTAGTAATATCAGTATTGGAAATATCGATATTGATATCCCGAAATCTAAAACATCCCATATAATTTTTATAATAATGATAATCTCTTTAGAGTATTTAAAAAGGTAAATTTTCATACCCTTCATTTTCTTATCCTTTGTTTCAACTTTTGGTATTTTATAAAATTTTAATACGAATGTACATTACTACAAAAGATCAGAATTCATAGTTTCTATATCCATCCTCAACCGTTAGATCAGATCAAGTTATTTTCAGCTGTTTGATTATATTATGGAAGATGGAAAATAATAGTTATGCCTATATAAGGGGTGTATAATTTTTAATTATCGCACCATCCTTATTGATCTATGTGTCGAAGCTCTGTTACCATCAATTATTTCATTATGATTTTTTTGTATCTATCTCCCTAAAGGACTCTTGAATCCATAGCAGACCAGATGTCGACTAGCAAGGAAATAAAGGACTGGTCAATCTTTATGGAAAGGTTGGATTTCCCAAACATCTTTTCAAAATATTACTCCCTTATCTCTAAGGTGATAAGAACTAATGGATGGGAATGTGTTTGTGTGGCTAAATAGAAAAGTTAGGATCCAGTTTATCATGACCTAGTTTCTAAATTTTACGAATATGTTACATTCATTCAAAAGGATGGTAAGGATCTGTTTAAGTTCAAATGTTATGATATGACATATATTGTCTCTTATAAGAGGGAATCAAATGTCCTCGACAATTTGTATGATGGGGAATCTATTATTTTCTCTAAAAAACATCCATGGAAAGAAGGTTCTTTTGAGAATTTTGAATCTCTAGATTATCTCGGTTTCATGTATGTTAAGAATATGAATATTACGAATCTCCCAACCAACCAGAAGATGGTAGCTCTCTAGATGGATGAATTTTTTGTTCCAAGAAAAGGAGATATGGAGTCTCTAATTATTTGTGATATCTTTCTGTTAGATATTCTCATCTACTTAAGTATGATCAACTTTGTGAATTAAATCTTTATCACTAGCTTGGTAATAAAAGGTAAATCCATTAGATCTCATATACTTATGTATCCAACAACTATCTCCAGGGTAATTATCATGTGTCTTCAAGAGTTGAATGTTCAATGCCAATCAGTCTCAAATCCCTTAAAATTTTCTTTATTCAGTGATGACACTCTAAGAAGGATGAAGGTAGATTTCTTATAGGAATCCAAGTGATTTGAAGAAATGGTTAACTATTAAAAAGGTGATGTTCAATAGTCTTCAAAAGCGGTACCCAAGAAAAGGAAAAAGGAAGAACCTAGCATGCCTATACTAGTTCCTAATGTTCTGGTATCAGCACCTCCTCCTGAAAAGAAACAAATAGCCTATTCTGATGCACCTGTTTCAATTTGGGTAGAAATGGTGGCTACTAAAAAGAAAATAGATCTCTAAATTGACATAAATCCCTTAGATTCTAAGGCTTTCAAACATCAGCAAGATGAAAATCATGAAAATGAAAATAAGTTGATTTCCCAAAGAAAGAAATCCTTGGTAGCTCATGTTTGGCAGTCATTACTAAAAGTTGTAGAAAAGAAATCTCAATATGTGCCTGAACATTAAATTGGTCATAAGAAGTCGGTTGTCACTCCATAAATCCCGAAATCCAACAATGTTCTATGTTTATCAGAACCTATTCATGAGATGAAATATCATATAGTTCAAGAAGACTATGATGATGTTTTAAGGGAAATGGAATACTACATTGGAACCTCTTCGAGTTCAGTCTCTAAATCTTTTTCAGAAGAACAAGTTGAAGAAAAAATTTAAGAACATGTTGAGGAAGAAATAGAAATTGAGGAAGCGGTAGAAGTTTAAGAAGAAGTAGATGTTCAAGAAGAATAATTTCGATGAATATCATAAGGAAGTGAATATACGTAAAGTATTGATACTAAAATTTTTATCTCAGATTCAGATGGTTGGATGATTTTAAGAAATGATGATGTTATCTTGTAATCTAAAATATATTTCCAAATTTTATCTTAAGAAATTTCATTCATATCATTGTTGTGTTTTGGAATGTATGATTTCTAAACCTGACAGATACATCTTATGATTATTCATTATTTTTCTTCCGCTTTTTGAAAATCACAAAGGGGGAGAATTTATTAAAAGGAATAATTTAATGAAGATCTCAAAAAAGAAGAATTTATTAAAGGAGAGTATGGTAAGAAAGAATAATGACCGAGTAAGGGGAGTTTTATTTTAACAATATATGTTTATCTAAGAAGGATATATTTTCTTAAGAAAGAAAACTAGATACTAAAGATCAAGAATATGATCCATGGGGAACATATCCTATGGTGGAGTTAGACATATTCTTCAAAAATATCATTCAAAAGGGGAGATATGTTTTTCATAGTTTTTTATCCAATTCAATATATTCTTTCTTATAAATATTTTTTGTGATTTAAAAAAGGGGGAGTTTGTTGAGTCAATAAGGTTATCTTTTGACTTCTACATTTTTTATGGTTTTATGTTTTGAAAATCACAAACAATTTTTCTTAAGTTCTATAATTTTCTTAAGATCCGGAATTGTCATTCCATTATACTTACAGATGTATCATTATGATTTTTCATTCTGTTAGATTTTCAAATTGTTCATACTATTTTTATGATATTGATTCTGGTGTATAAGTGATATTTTCTTTGTGATACCGAATCATGTGTATAAGTGATACCATCTTTGTGATACCGAATCTAGTGACAAAGTGATTCTATTTTGTGATTTAGAATCTGGTGAAAAAGTGATTCTGTTTTATGATTTTGAATCAAGTGTAGAAGTGATTCAGTTTTATGATTCTGAATCCGGTGTAAATGTCATTTCGATTTTATAATTCTGATTACAAAATAAATGTGATACCGCTTCTCAATATGATTTACTTTTCCTTATGAATTTGTTTTCTTCATAATGTTTTTCTTAATAATATGTTTTTCTTAATAATGTTAGTGTTGTTTAATTTTCTATTCCAATATTATCAAATTCCAAGATTTCTTATACTCAAAATTTATATTTGACATTACATCATTTCTTACTCGATACGATACTGTACAATCAATTACAATCTAACTATTTTATGTTTGACACGTGTCTAGGTCCCTCCAAAATTTAAGGAAAATATGATCGTTGGGGTGGATATGACCGTTGGGATTCTTTGACTATAAATACAAGTTCAGTTGAACATGTAGTATACAAATGTAGAGAGTGGATGAACTTGATGCTTGTTGTGAAGTGTTATCTAGATAGAGAGGCTCTTTCACCTATCAGTGCATCGTGTGGATGTCGTGAACAACTTTTTTAGGTGTGAAAAACATGATCAGACTAGAATTTTTTAGACTCTAATCGTGATGATCATGGGCTTCATGGTTTGGAAGTTATAGGTTCCTATATCTATCTAAATCGAGGTCATGTGGGGATAGAATGATAGATACCGATCTTCAAATTGAGGACATATCTGGGTTTGGGTAAGACAGACATTCTTGAATGTATAAATGAAGGAACCTTTATTCATGTTCTTGGATACACCTCTCTTTGGGTTAAAATAATATTATTGTTACTTGTTTTCTATTTGAAGTTGTTTTATTTCTGCAGTAATATTAACAGTGTTAAATTTAGAATGTATGAAATTCATATAATTTGTAATTATGTTACTATGATTATATTATATATTCTATATTCTTTAAGGTAGAGTCATTAATTTAATAAAAGGTTTCTTCTAGAGGTGTTGTGTATGTTTTTTAACTTTTTTAAGCTATTATTTAATGGTTCTAAAGGAATTTATTAAAAATACAATTCACCCGCTCTGGTATATTGAGCATCTAAATTCATCAATCGATCCTACCAATATCTTCATGAAGAGTTTTTCTCATGGGACCTTTTTTATTCACTTTAAATCCTTATGATGTCATGTTTTGTATGGATTGTTTTTCTATAGATCGAGAAAATATTGACATTCACTGTAGATGAGTTACATGCATTCAAATTAATGGGACGAGATTATCCTTTACAAGAAATAGAGATCTCATCGAAGGATGAGTGGGATTTTCAAGTAGTATAATGAACCCCATCACCCATAATATAGAATATGTAGACCTTAGTGTAGTATGATCTTCAGGCATCCAGATCCATTCAGTGATGGAATATTTTATGGACATGATCCCCAAGGACATTATAGGGATACCTTAGAGGTAGGATATAGATATTTTTCATTTAATTTCATATCAGTACTACTACAGTAACATCTAAGCCCTATTGGACAACATCTACCAATCATTTATGTCTATAGATGCTATTGGAGGATCCTTATAGGAAGGGTTTTATTATAACTAGTGTGTCCCCCTATCATACTCTAGTTTTGTTTATGAAAATTGTGGACAAGAGATTGTAGGTTTGTGTATATTATCACTTCCTGAGCTAGGAAAAGATAATGAAAAATTACCCCTTGTCAAAGACTAATAACCTCATTGATTAGTTTTAACGAATCATTTGGTTATAAAAAATCTATCTCAGATCCAAATAACACTTGTTCAGAGTATTTGAGGATGATGTTTTGAAGCAAGAAATCCTCTATCACTACAGACATTATGTGTTTCTGGATATGCCTTTTGGTGGGACTAAAAGACTATATATGTTAATAGAATTGATAAACCAATTATTCCATAGGTACTAGGAATATATTTTTTTCTTTTTTCATTGAGGAAATACTCATAAAATCTTGGTCATAAGAGGATCATGGAGAGAATACGTGGAAGGTCCATAATTTTCTTTGGAATCAAACATTTTATGGTATTATTTTGATATTATGGTTCTATATTAATGAGGTTGACTTCCTAGGAATTTTCATTTATGATAGTGGATTTTTATTGAACCGGTGATGATCAATGAAGTTTTTTCTTGGGTGCCAACCAACAATGTCTTTGAGGTAACACTTTTTCTTACCACGGTGGGGTACTCTATGAGCGTTTTCCATAAATCTCTTGGATTTCAACCCCTTTGACCACCCTTATGAGGAATTGACATTTTTTTACCCAGATATATCTGTTTGAGATATCATTCGAGGAGTTAAGGATGAGGCTTCTGTGTGCCTCTATTTTTAGAGAACTGGAGGAGGGAATTGAGTGCATAATAAATTAAGATGCCTCAGGATCATGTCTTGGATTTGTGTTTATGTAGATATAGGTTTTTAGAACATATGGTTTGAGGGATTTGAGACACAAAAAAGAGAACAACATGACTCCAGATTTATTGATTATAGTGGTAGCCTTATCTCTGAGGATGTTTAGGCACTCTATTTATGAAGGGAGCATTATTGTTTATTAACACCATAATAGTCTCAATTATGTATTTAGTAAGAGAAACATTATCCAGAGTAAGAGGATTTTGTTGGAGTTCTTATAGAACATTGACATTGGGATATTCAATAATTTTGGTATGGGAAACATTAATTCAAATTCAATTAACATCAAGTATCATGCTCTACTGGTAGATGATGCATCTAAGTAGTTGGTTTCCTTACACCTACCCCTTGTTGATAAGTAGGGTTCATCCTTTCTACAGTAGATGGTTTTGAAACCTTCTCTCCGTTATAATTTTTGACATTCTCAATTGTGAGTGGAATATTGTGAGGTATTGTGTGACTTGATATCCTCATAATATTTACCAGATTGATGTTATGATGAAGGGAACCACGCCATATGTTTCCATCGATGGAAGATCATCAATGTCATTGTATATGATGGGGTGATGAGATAGATTCAAAAATATTATTTTCTGGTAAATCTGAGTGTGGTAATACATATAGATACCTTATGTGGTAGTTTTTGTGGGTATTCTTGATGATGGATTGTGGATGAGTTCATCTCTCAGTGTCTCACCTGTCAACACATGAGTGTTGGGAACCATGTTCTAGATGGTTTTTTTGTTGACACTTGAGATCCCAGAGTGAATATGGGATTGATTATCAATTGAAATTATGATAGGGATTCCAGGGATAGTTAGAGTTCATGAATCAATCTTAGTAAGAGTTGACCAACTCATGAAGTCGACACTATTCCGTCCAATTATGGGGTAGAGTTCAATATAGATTTTGGGGTAGTTAAACATACATGATATTGATTACCTATATGTGAAGACAAAAATTATTTTCTCAAACCTTGATTTGAGGTTCATATTGCATTTTGGTAGAGGCCTACATGAGGAGTTTCAAACCTAGATGTAGATTAATACAAACTGTCACCCCCAGACAGATGTGATGACTGAGGGAACCATCTTGGTGATATAGGATATGTTTAGAACATTCGTGTCATATATCATCTAGAGAAATTAGGATCACATTACTTTTGTGGAGAATGCATACAAAAATTGCTACCATGTGACTATAGGCATGCAACTGTTAGAGAACCTGAATGGGAGACCCTGTAGTTCATTATTATTCTAGACTGAGATCCAAGAGGCACATATTTAAAGCCCAATGATGGTGTATGTGATGAGAGAGAAGGTCTTTGTAATCCATGGATGGATAAGGAAAACCCATAATATGTATAAATAATACATTGATTGACATAATAGGTCCTTGGATTTTGAGTAGGGTGGCCCCACATTTTTTACAGTCTCCCCATGGCGAGGATTTTTAGGGTTCATTCAATGAGTAAAGATATTTCTGATGTTTATTAGTCCATTCGAGATATTACATAGGGTTGATGAGGTTTATATAAGTCCCCACCCTTAAACCTTACTTAATATTAAATTAAATGAATAATTCACATTGAGGGTCTTTTCAGGTTTAGAGTTTTAGAGAATTAGGACATAACTATTACATCTCAAAAGATTACAAAGTAGTCTCTTCTACTAAATTTCCATAAAATAAAAACTCTTAAAAAGAAACATGTCTAGTTTCATGTTTTAGGTAGCATGACTTTCCCATAATCCCATCCTTGACCCTATTCCATGCTAAGTCCTGTGAAAAACATTTCAAAAACATGGGATGAGCATAAAAAGCTCAGTAAGGGATACACAAAGAATGAAAACTGTTAGTTTTTCAAAACAACAAGTAAACCATGAATACTTTATCAAAGTAATACTTTTCACCTTCATGAAGTAGTAAAAACTCTTCACTGAAAAAAAAGTATCATTACTTACCTTTTTGTAACCAAAGGATTACAATAAAACCCATATAAAGAACACATAACATATATAAAGGTAACCTGGGAAATAAACATACATAAGTGGAATAACCATATGGTCGACTTCCACACATATCACTTAATGGAATAGCCATACGGCCAATTTCTATACATACTTAATGGAATAGCCATACAGCCGACTTCCATACCCAATGAATTGGAGGTTATAACGTAACCACCCTTCCTGGTATTCACGGCACCACCCGTCATTTGGTTTATCACGTAACCACCCGTTAAATGTACAAGTACCATAATAAAATCATAAGACATAAAACAAATATAATGGAAAGAAAAAATTTCCACACTTTGATCACAATATATCACTTAAATATATTGACATAACAAATACATTATAAAAACCATTTTCAATACCAAAATACAAAAAGAGTATATGGTATTTATTTCATTTTAAAAACATCACGTCTTGTTGAGGAAGCCAAAGACTAAATAACACTCGCGGCAGCGGAAAAGGTCGTTGTCACTGCGTACGTTAAAAGAAACATTATTTTTTGTCGTTTAGTAAAATGCTTCGTATAAAAAGATTCCTTTTGTATAAAAGTAAAAGTAAAAGGGGTTTATACACCGTTATAAAAGAAAGTTGTGTATAAAACGAAATATGCCTCAATGAAAGGAGATTGAGACGAAGTCCCTTACAAAGACAGTGTCCTTGGTTTAAGGATAAATCAATTACATAATTATGTGTGACAAATGAATACACCAAATATAAGTGGATATTAAGTGTAAAATAATCAAATGTCATTCACACATATTCAATGGATGACATATTCAATAACTACATGTTGAACCCAAAGAAATCGAAATTGGGTTATGAAGTTCCCTTGACAGCCTAACGACGTCACATCAAAATGAGTTGATGAGAGATAAAAAGTGTATCTCATCACTTGGACATAAATGTTACATCAATAAGGATATATGATAACATATCCCAACAAAACAATATGTAAATTAAAAGACCCAACAAAAGAAGTCTTTTAAAAAGAGGAGGGTGAAAGGTTCCCTTACCGACATGGGTATCTTTCGAGACATGCACCCCGTGAAAGAAGGACAATAAAAAATTGATGTAAATACTCATAAATGAGAGTATATTACACAATGAGTAAAATAATTGGCAGTACATACACCACTCAAAGGAAATTGTGGAAAATTTAGCATAAATCTCATGGGAATAAAAGTGAGATGAAAAATCCCTTACGAAAACTCGGCAGCCTAACGACGCCACTTAAAACTTCCAAAAATGGATTGAAGAGATCAACTAGGGTATCTCATCACATTAAAATAAAATTTACAGCAAGAGGAATATAAAAAACATCCCCCATCATAATAATAGGAGCTTAAAAGATGTGACAAAAAGGAGAGTACTTAAAAAGAAAGAGAGAGGTTAGATCTCTTACGAAAATTCGGCAGACTAACGACGACACTTAAAACATCCAAAATGGATTGATGAGAGAGAATAAGGTCTCTCATCACATTAACATAAAAATTACAGTATGAATAATATAAAACAACATCCCAATAACAATAAATATTAGCTTTAACAGGAATGACATAAAAGAGTGTACTTAAAATGAAAGAGTGGAGTAGGATCCCTTACCTCGGGTCCGACTTGACTCGATCGTTCTTTAACGTCCTGAATAATAAACATGAGTTAATTTATATTTGCATAAGAACATTTTTAAAGTTCATTATTCCTTTTATATCACTTATTTACATGTTATAAACATTATATAATTATTTAAGTTAATAATGTTTGTTTTGTCGATATTTGGTTATTAAGTCGAAAGTGGACTTCTTACAACTACATGTTGTTCATGTGGTCAAATGTTCTTTATATCCAGAATGACATTCCTGATTTGGATAGCATGTATATCATATATATCCATAATATACATGTATTTATAATATTAAATAATCATTTTATAGGTACAAAATGAAAAGCACCGTTCATGGAGACGGTAAGCCGTACGTACGGATGAACGCTACTTTCATTTCTTTGTCATATTAATGGAATTAAAACTAAATGATAGGTATGTATATTTTAATTCCAGAATTATATTCATCATTTATATGTATCATTCATTATATATATCCATTATATACATGTACTTTTCATAGTACATTACATTTGGGGATAAGAAATGAAATGCACCGTTCATGGAGACGGTAAGCCGTACGTACGCATGAACTCTACTTTCATTTCTATCTCAAACATTAATGGAAATAAATAATAATGATATAGAGTTATATTATAATTCTGTTATAACATCATATATAATAACATTAAATCCATCCTTTATACGTCCCACGTATATCATTAACGAATCACATCACTTTGAGGGGGCGGTAGTCCGCACTTCCTAAAATGAAGATATCGCATATACCCATAATGGAAGCCATAAAGGTAAGCCACAAATGAAAAATACATAAGATTAAGTAAAACATAAACATATTATATATCATATATAAATATAGTGACAGTTTAGTGGCCACCTTTGAAGGTGTTATATGAGTGATGAACAATCATCGTTTCGTGAGGCAGAAATTCGCCATCCACGGAAACAGTCTGTTCTTTAACCATTAGATGTAGGTGTGTGTAAGTGAAGCTCGAATCTTTCTTATAAGAACATCCTATTATATTTAGGATACTGTATTTGTTACAAAATAAAAGAAGAAAAAGAGTTTAGGGGGTTGGAGAAGCAAAATAAAACAAAATGACTCAAAAGAAGACATTACCATAAAATCGGGTTACTCCCCTTGGTTTTAGCTCAAAGGCTTCCTTGGGAAGACTTCTGGCCAAATTGAGGCTTCAAGGAGTAATATAGGGAAGTGGAGAGACAAAATGGGCAGGGTTTGTCCGATCCAAAGGCTTTGGGAGTGTGGGTAAGGAGGTTGAGGTGGGGGCCTTTAATAAGAGGGGAGGAGGGGCACTTTTGGAAAGTAAAGAAATATTACTTTATTTGAAAATGATTTTCGGATTTAAAGGGTACCACATTGATATAATTCGAGTATAAGGTGATAAGGTTTCTAAATACACTCATACAATAGGTTTTTGACATGTGTAGGTCTTACATATTACATTATCTTTCCATTTTAGTTAAATTGTAAAATAATTAGGTCATCGCTGCATCATCATGATGTCATAAATAATTTAATTTATTTAATGTCTAAAAATTATAAAAAAAACTATGATTTAGGAAATATTTTTATCTTTCCAATTAATATTTATAGTCAAAAATCTGAGTTGTATAACCCCATGTAAAATTTTGTTTAGTAAAACATTTCATGTTTGTCTCATTTTTACTTTAACATTAAATAAAAAGGTATTTATGTCATTTTCCAACAAAAGTGGCTCCATGGGGTCCCCAACTTGACCCATGGCTTTTCATGGTTTGCCATGACACATCCACTGAGGTTAGGACATGTTTCATGTTCATTTCAAATTATTAAAACATTATTTTTACCTTAAACTACACTAATTACCTCTAATCGCGATTAAAAACATAATAAGTTACTCTTCACCAAAAAATTATTATTATCCCATTGAACCACATATTACTTCATAATTACAACCATGTATGTCGGATTTTTGAAATTCAAAACAGAAAGGTGGAAAAATTTCATTTAAACGGAAAATCAGTTTTTATAAGTACCACTTAGTGGTTTCACTATTCATCAAAAATTGAAGTTTTTCAGAAAAATAACAAAAATTCACCCTAATCTATATTTGATATTCTGAATTCAAAAATTAAGTCTATTTTACAAAATTCGAAACATATAAGTCACATTAATTAATTTAATAATTAATTCTCGCTGTCAGAGCAAATAGCGTGTTTTTATGAAACATTAAGTATCAAAATATTGACCCTAGTTTAAGTCTGATTTCAAAGTGAAATTAATTCCAACGACCACTATTGGATTTAATGGTAAAAATATTTTTTAATTTCACTTTAAAACCAATTAAAATGATAATATAATCATATAAATAAATTATATTAAAAAGAGGTTTTGAATTAAAATACAACATTTGACACTATTCATTAAAAAATGAACTTTATCGGAAAAATACCAAAAATTTACACAC
This sequence comes from Viscum album, assembly GCA_963277665.1. Classification (NCBI taxonomy): domain Eukaryota; kingdom Viridiplantae; phylum Streptophyta; class Magnoliopsida; order Santalales; family Viscaceae; genus Viscum; species Viscum album. The sequence goes on along the minus strand of OY728147.1, from coordinate 1,022,591,103 downwards.
AGAAAAATTTGATGTCCCGATTATAAAGAAGAGTTTTATTTGGTCCAAAATAATGTATAAGAGTGATCAAAACTGTATTTAATGACAGTTCGCCATCAAAAGGCAATAAGTGAACCTTTAGTGAAAATTACGGTATAAAATCCTAAAATTGAACTCTTTCCGTATTTTAAGCCTTTGGATAAATGTAGAAACTTTTAAAAAACATATATAATCATATTTTAGTTATTTATATCCATTCCCACCAACACAACGGCTACATGTTAACTACCATTTAAAATAATATTATTTTATTATTAGAGTGCAACGTAAGATTCCCAAGAAACTCGTTGTTGCGTGTTGGGTACGACATCAAGCATAGCGTCCCCTTTAAATTCATATTAATATTTTATTCACAATAATGGATAAATATGAAAATTTAATATTCTTTATTTACCTGGGGTGTTACATCCTTCCCCCCTTTTGGGAATTGCGTCCTCACAATTTTTAAAATTGAGCTTGGAAACATCCTTGAACGTCCCACATCGGAACAAGAGTCGGTAAAACAATCACTTTAAAATAAAGAAAGATAAGTACAAATATCACCTGAGTTAACCCATACTAGGATTCCAAGTATGAAAACATGGACATGGAGGAGAAAACATAGGGTCATGTTCTGATGAAGAGTGATAGAAAACATGTTTAGGAGAAAGTTATCCATAAGAAAATCACAAACTTGTGATGGGTTAAATGGTATTCGATTCCCCAGTAGGAAAAGTTAATATAAAACATTTGTGTTTTATGTTACTTTTTATTGAGGAATTTATTCATAAGGAAACATAATCAATTATCATGTTAACTTTCATCTTTTACTAGATTTCTTTAATAAAACTCATATTTTTTTCTAAAAGATGAGTATTTAGGAAGACTTGTTCGCATTAAGAGTACTATAATCATTTTCTACAGAATCACCTAATCCACAATAGAGAACTATATACTTCGCATATCGTTAGACTTTAACCAAAACCAAAACCAAAAAGGCTAGTATAAGATCAGATAATCCAGAAAAGGATAACCCCTTATAAAAAGAAAATCCATTCTTAATCTCCAAAATTTGTCCAACAAAACCCAAAGTTCAATGAGGACCATTCTATAATCAATTTGTCCAAAACATTCTTCAAAGTAAACCAAACTAAGATTGAAACCCAAATATTTGAAGGATTTAGTCACATAGTCTTCCATGTTAAATCGTAACATTTATCTCCAAACAACATCAGTTGCTCTTAATGTCTCGCATTGAAAAATAATTATCCTAATCACATATCCTCCATGATAGGTTAATTATTTTCATAAATAACCCAAAATCAACATACTCTTAATTCATAAATAAAAATAATCAGTCAAACTAACCAGGGACTTCACGTAGTCCAGTGGTAAGCGATAAATACCAGTCGTACTTTGGTTGTGGGTTCGATTCCCGCAGCTTTGTCCGATGCGACGGGTTGTCACACAGTCTGCGTGTTGTCCTTTTTCCAAAACTATATAATTCTGAAAACATTACCCAAAATGGGATAAAATATTCAAAAATAATCATAACATATTTTAACCTCATGTTTATCGCATTCCTTTCATTTTCCAGGATATCATATAATAACCCATAATTACTTCAAAAGTAAGGATCATATAAACTCTAATGGTTACCTTTATAATTATTACCTGAACTTCCACATTGATTGGTCATCTCGTACATGATGCATTAAAGATCATACCAAGGTTCAAGTGGTTGATCGTGACTCCTTGATAGTTGGTTTAGAACAACCACGAGTTTCCTCATTGAATCACCCATTTTATCTAGTATCGTAATCATAGAACCACCACAGTTTCTTTCAAACCTGTTGTCTCTTTGGTGCCTGCTAGATCCATCCATTCACTAAAAACAGAAATGTCAGTGTGAGTATATCAAAAAAACCATCATGTACTAATGATGAATGTAAACACTAATATACACTTACTCATTCACTTTATCTAAATCTAGGACTCTTTCTGAAATCCAAACCATTATGGTATTGTCACTTATACTTAAAGAATACCCTAACCTCTAAAAATATCTTAACCGACCTCTGATACCAACTATAAGGCCCTACCCTTAAACCTTACTTAATATTGAATTAAATGAATAATTCACATTGAGGATCTTTTCAGGTTTAGAGTTTTAGAGAATTAGGACATAACTATTACATATCGAATGATTACAAAGTAGTCTCTTCTACTAAATTTCCATAAAATAAAAAATCGTAAAAAGAAACATGTCTAGTTTCATGTTTTAGGTAGCATGACTTTCCCTTGATCCCATCCTTGACCCTATTCCATGCTTTGTCTTGTGAAAAACATTTCAAAAACATGGGATGAGCATAAAATGCTCAGTAAGGGATACACAAAGAATGCAAATTTTTCGTTTTTCAAAACAACAAGTAAACCATGAATACTTTATCAAAGTAATACTTTTCACGTTCATGAAGTAGTAAAAACTATTTACTGAGGAAAAAAAGTATCATTACATACCTTTTGTAACCAAAGGATTACCATAAAACCCATATAAATAACACATAACATATATAAAGGTAACTTGGGACAGAAACATACTTAAGTGGAATAACCATACGGTCGACTTCCACACATATCACATAATAGAATATCTATACAGCCAATTTCCATACATAATTAATGGAATAGCCATAATACCGACTTCCATACCCAATGCATTGGAGGTTATAACGTAACCACCCATCCTGGTATTCACGGCACCACCCATCAAATGGTTTATCACATAACCACCCGTTAAATGTCCAAGTACAATAAAAAAATCAAAAGACATAAAACAAATATAATGGAAAGAAAAAATTTCCACACTTTGATCACAATATATCACTCAAATATATTGACATAAAAAATCCATTATAAATCACATTTTCAATACCAAAATACATAAAAGAGTATATGGTATTTATTTCATTTTAAAAACATCACTGCTTGTTGAGGAATCCAAAGAATAAATAACACTCGTGGCGGCGGAAAAGGTCATTGTCACCGCGTATGTTAAAAGAAACATTCTTTTTTGTCGTATAGTAAAACGCTTAGTATAAAAAGATTCCTTTTGTATAAAAGTAAAATTCAAAGGGGTTTATACACCGTTACAAAAGAAAGTTGTGTATAAAACGAAATATGCATCAATGAAAGAATATTGAGACGAAGTCCCTTACAAAGACGGTATCCTTGGTTTAAAGATAAATCAATTACATAATTATGTTTGACAAATGAATACTCCAAATATAAGTGGATATTAAGTGTAAAATAATCAAAGGTCATTCACACATATTCAAAGGACGACATATTCAATAACAAATGTTGAACCCAAAGAAATCGAAATTGGGATAAGAAGTTCCCTTGACAGCCTAACGACGTCACATCAAAATGAGTTGATGAGAGATAAAAAGTGTATCTCATCACTTGGACATAAAAGTTACATCAATAAGTTTATATGAGAACATATCCCAACATAACAATATGTAAATTAAAAGGCCCAACAGAAGAAGTCTTTTAAAAAGAGGAGGGTGAAAGGTTCCCTTACCGACATGGGTATCTTTCGAGACGTGCACCCCGTGAAAGAAGGACAATATAAAATTCATTTAAATACTCTTAAATGAGAGTATATTACACAATGAGTAAAATAATTGGCAGTACATACACCACTCAAAGGAAATTGTGGCAAATTTATCATAAATCTCATGGGAATAAAAGTGAGATGAAAAATCCCTTACGAAAACTCTGCAGCCTAACGGCGCCACTTAATACTTCAAAAAATGGATTGATGAGATCAACTAGGGTATCTCGTCACATTACAATAAAATGTACAGAAAGAGGAATATAAAAGAACATCCCCCATCATAAAAAGAGGAGATTAAAAGAAGTGACATAAAGGAGAGTACTTAAAAAGAAATAGAGAGGTTATATCTCTTATGAAAATTCGGCAGCCTAACAGCGCCACATAAAACTTCCAAAATCGATTGATGAGAGAGAATAGGGTATCTCATCACATGAATATAAAAATTACAGTAACATTAATATAAGATAACATCCCAATAACAAGAAATATTATCTTTAAAAGAAATGACATAAAAGAGTGTACTGAAAAAGAAAGAGTGGAGTAGGATCCCTTACCTCGGGTCCGACATGACTTAATCGTTCATTAACGTCCTGAATAATAAACATGAGTTAATTTATATTTTCTTCAGAACATTTTTAAAGTTCATTATTCCTTTTATATCACTTATTTCCATGTTATAAACATTATTTAATCATTTAAGTTAATAATGTTTGTTTTGTCGATATTTGGTTCTTAAGTCGAAAGTGGACTTCTTACAACAACATGTTGTTCGTGTGGTCAATGGTTCTTTATATCCAGAATAACATTCCTGATTTGGATAGCATGTATATCATATATATCCAGAATATAAATGTATTTATAATATTACATAATCATTTTAGAGGTAAGAAATGAAATGCACCTTTCATGGAGACGGTAAGTTGTACGTACGCATGAACGCTACTTTCATTTCTTTGTCATATTAATGGAATTAAAACTAAATGAGAGGTATGTATATTTTAATTCCAGAATTATATTCATCATTCAGATGTATCATTCATTATATATATCCATTATATACATGTACTTTTAATAGTACATTACATTTGGGGATAAGAAATTAAATGCACCGTTCATGGAGACTGTAAGCTGTACGTACGCATGAACGCTACTTTCATTTCTATCTCATACTTTAATGGAAAGAAATAATAATTATATAGAGGTATATTATAATTCTATTATAACATCACATATAATAACATTAAATCCATCCTTTATACGTCCCACATATGGCATTAACGAATCACATCACTTTGAGGGGGCGGTAGTCCACACTTCCTAAAATGAAGATATCGCGTATACCCATAATGGAAGCCATAAAGGTAAGCCACAAATGAAAAATACAAAAGCTTAAGTAAAACATAAACATATTATATATCATATATAAATATATTGAAACCTTAATGGCCACCTTTTAAGGTGTTATATGAGTGTTGAACAATCATCGTTTCGTGAGGCAGAAATTCGCCATCCACGGAAACAGTATGTTCTTTAACCATTAGATGTTGGTGTGTGTAAGTGAAGCTTGAATCCTTCTTATAAAAACATCCTAGTATATTTAGGATACTGGATTTGTTACAAAAGAAAAGAATAAAAATAGTTTAGGGGGTTGGGGAATCAAAATAAAACAAAAGGACTCAAAAGAAGACATTACCTTAAAATCGGGTTACTCCCCTTGGTTTGAGTTCAAAGGCTTCCTTGGGAAGACTTCTGCCCACATTGACGCTTGAAGGAGTAATATAGGGAAGTGTAGAGAAAAAATGGGTAGGGTTCGTCCGAGCCAAAGGCTTTGGGAGTCTGGGTAAGGAGGTTGAGGTGGGGGCCTTTTATAAGAGGGGAGGAGGGGCACTTTTGGAAAGAAAAGAAATATTACTTTATTTGAAAATGTTTTTTGGATTTAAAGGGTCCCACATTGATATAATTCGAGGATAAGGTGATAAGGTTTCTAAATCCACTCATACAATAGGTTTTTGACATGTCTATATCTTAGATATTACATTATCTTTCTGTTTTATTTAAATCGATAAATAATGAGGTCATGGCTGCATCATCATGATGTCATAAATAATTTAATTTATTTAACATCTAAAAATTATAAAACAAATACTATTATTTAGGAAATATTTTTATATTTCCAATGAATATTTATAGTCCAAAATCTGATTTGTATAACCCCTTGTAAAATTTTTTTTAGTAAAAATTGTTTTAGTAAAACATTTCATGTTTGTCCCATTTTTACTTTAACATTAAATAAAAAGGTATTTATGTCATTTTCCAACCAAAGTGACTCCAGGGGGTCCCCAAGTTGACCCATGGCTTGTCTTGGTCGGCCATGACACATCCAATGAGGTTAGGACAAGTTTCATGTTCATTTCATATTATTAAAATATTATTTTTACATTAAACTACACTAATTACCTCTAATGGCGATTAAAAACTTAATAACTTTCTATTCACCAAAAAATTATTATTATCTCATTGAACCAAATTTTACTTCTTAATGACAACCATGTATGTCGGATTTTTGAAATTCAAAACACAAAGGTGGAAAAATTTCATTTAAACGGAAAATCAGTTTTTATAAGTACCACTTAGTGGTTTCACTATTCATCAAAAATTGAAGTTTTTCAGAAAAATACCAAAAATACACCCTAAGAAATATTTGATATTCTGGATTCAAAAATGAAGTCTATTTTACAAAATTCAAAACATATAAGTCACATTAATTAATTTAATAATTAATTCTCACAGTCAGAGCAAATAGCGTGTTTTTATGAAACATTAAGTATCAAAAGATTGACACTAGTTTAAGTCTGATTTCAAAGTGAAATTAATTCCAAAAACCACTATTGGATTTAATGGTAAAAATATTTTCTAATTTCACTTTAAAACCAATTCAAATGATAATATAATCATATAAATAAATTAGATTAAAAAGGGGTTTTGAACTAAATTACAACATTTGACACTATTCATTAAAAAATGAACTTTGTCGGAAAAATACCAGAAATTTACACAAAATAAAATTTGATGTCCCGATTCTAAAGAAGAGTTTTATTTGGTCCAAAAGAATGTATAAAAGTGATCAAAACTATATTTAATGACAGTTCTCCATCAAAAGGCGATAAGTGAACCTTTAATGAAAATTAGGGTATAAAAGCCTAAAATTGAATTCTTTCCGTATTTTAAGCCTTTGGATAAATGTAAAAACATTTTAAAAACATATATAATCATATTTTAGTTATTTCTATCCATTCCCACCAACACAATAGCTACATGTTAACTACAATTTAAAATAATATTATTTTATTATTAGAGTGCACCGTAAGATTCCCAAGATACTCGTTGTTGCGTGTTGGGTATGCCATCGAGCATAGCATCCCCTTTAAAATCATATTAATATTTTATTCACAAAAATGGATAAATATGAAAATGTCATATTATTTATTTACCTGGGGTGTTACAGTTTCCTATACCATCATTCTAACCAAACAATTGGATCATTTTCACAACGTATGTCATTTATAATAGAAGAGTATACATGTGCATGGACCGACACATGTTATTGAGTTGGATGAGATGTAAATTGAGGATGAAACCACTTTTGTTGATCACACAGTGGTGATTGTGGGTCAACATGAGATGAAACTATGTTCATGTACTATCACGTTGGTTCATGTGTTATGGTATTATGGGATCTTGTAGGAGAGCTCCAAAGAGTGGGAGAGTGAAATATGGGCTTAGTATCCCAATTTTTCTTCTCCTTTTCCATGATTAGAATCATGATGGGGGATAATGAATAGTAATTTTTTTTAATATAATATTTTTGAATATATTTACAGATACATACAAAGCTATGAAATGAGAAGACATGTGAATCAAAGACCCGATATACCCTATATAATTTTTATAAAAATATTAAATGAATTTTATACTAAACATTCATGTATTCTCAAAAATAATAGGATAAATATTAATTTTCTTCTCAGATCAAAAATATGAAACCATAGTTTATCCCGGAGCCCGAGATTTACCCAAAATGAATCCTAATGTTGGATAGATCATAGAATTCGAATAAAATGTCTTTTGGAATGTACAATTAATTAAAATAAATAACTAAATTTATTTATTACAAATTTAAAAGAAAACATTATATTTCTTCTATAAGGACACCATTAAAGAGGATCTCCATTGTCATCCACATAACACTCGGATCATTGAAAAAGGAGTTCTTCCACCACTCATTATATTATCTTGACTAGAAAATAATGAACCTATGGATCTGGGAGAATTGGGGGAATTGATTCTAATGACTTATCTCATTAAAAATGAAGGAAACTCAAAGAATATAAATTTGAGACACACCGAGTAGATCATACATTTTAAAAAATAGTACTACACATCGGGTACTCTGTCTAACACACACAATGTAGTATGATTTCTAAAATGGGTTAGGATTCATGATGGAGTTAAATATAACCCACCATCTAGAGATCCCACGTGTTGGGTGACCCCTAGTTGATTGAATCGTAGTGTATATGGTGTACAAAACCAGTAGCCTAGGTGACCATACATTCCATGTTGGTTTGGTCACTCTACGTGTACATGCTCATGGAAACAGTACAAGGAAACTAAGAGGACATGTGAGGGACCCCGTGGAGGAGTATATTCAGTGTACTAAAGTATGGTTTCACTTTCACAGTTATACTATCATGGACCTATGTATAGTTAAGGCCTTTTTTGTCTTAGGCATGATGTGTAGTCCCTTTACATGTTGTGTCGGGATAAAATGGAATTAATACCCATACTCACATCATGTATTGGTAGAATAGTGGGAAAACATTCCTTGGGGTTCCCTTACATTAAGTGAACCATTATTTTCTTTATTGGGGAAACTTCTAAAACTCATATATCCACTGTTTGGATGTGTATTTTGGCCTAAATGTAGCACATCATTAATATTTATTAACATAAAATGTGATTGTATAATTTTTTGTGGATATTGAGATACGATGCATTATGTTTTGATTGAAACTAATAATTAGGATGCACTCAACAAAGACATTGTTCAGTTTGGATAATCATTAAGATTAGATTGGAACCATTATACTAGGAAAGGAAAGAATCATCTAACAACTAATAGAGTGTAACTCTCTAACAATACATGTAATTGGTATTCTATATGCTAACAGAGTGGAAGCCTCTAACTGGGAGAAGGCATGGTTCCTCAATCAATAATCTGAATAGACCCCTATTACGGGGTAGGACATGGGTCCTTGAATAGAGTAGAACCCTCCTATTGGTTAGGGAATGAATCCTATACCAATTACTATAGTGGAACCATGTTTCAATGATAGTTCGTGGGTAATCTATTTTCTATTGAGTGGAACCCTCTTATTGAGCCAAATCATGGGTTGTCATCTATTAGAGTGACACCCTTCTATTGAGAGATATCACGGATTTTCTAGAAATAAACTCGGTGTCACATTTGTTTTTTACTAGTGCATGGGTCCTCTACAAAATATTTTCCCCATCGATAGTACAACATAGTGGTGTGGTTTCTCCGGACATAGATGTTTCTTCTGAAATGCTGGTGAGACTTTGGGCATTGTTGATGGACCTTTATAACTACTATAACTCTTTCCCTAAGATGATCTGTGAAATAGGTATCCCTTTTCCACTCCATTTGGGTTTATAGTTAGGATATATTTATATATCTATATTAAGTGATTATTATTACACTCATGAAATGGGATGAGATTCCTATTTATATCTTATCTCTTACTACTCACCCTTCATCTTTTGAGGAATCATACTCGCTATGTATTTACTCACCTATACTTGGATTAGGCCTTCATTTTTCATGTATTAGGTAAATTTATGGTAGGTTACAATGATTTCATAGATTCATAGCGAGACCAGGGGTGTTAGATGATGTATGTGGGATGAGTCTTATAGATCAATAGATAGGCTCTCTCAGAACTTTACATTTCTTGTTGTTTCATGTTGGGTCATCTTTCATTTTGGGTGTGTATTTACAAATTTTATTTAAAAATTACAATTTTATAATATTCTAGCGTCTAGTGATTTTACATGGATGTTTTATTCTCTAGATATTTCATATGTTAATATTATCATTATACTCATATTAATTGATATAGTCGAGTGTGTTCATACTTGTACAATAGTTAAAGGACTCCAATATTTGTTATATCATTCAGTGCATATCTCTAGACCTTGGCCTAAGGAGATGAACATTGGGTATTTTTGGCCGAATCATCATTGGTTTGGTTCATGAAACATGATATAATAGATATTTAAAAAAATATTTTCATCCATGAAAAGAAATATCCAAACAAAAAGGTGGGGATACATATCCAACATATGGCTCGCCATCACTCTGGAGATCCCTTACTGGTTTCATGTACTATAAAAAAACATACTGAAGGGAAACATGTTTCTATGAATTGTATTTCTCTATAGGATTACAATACTAATGTCACATTGAAATATGTAAATGAAATCTCACTATCTAGAATACATAGGTCAGTATCATACAATGAGCAATTCATATACCTCCTCATCAATGGAATTTGTAGATCACAAAGAAACAAGTATAAAAACAAAGTGGAAAATATCTCTATCACCTCTCTTGACAATATTGAATGGAAAACATTTCTCTAAGAATAAACATTCATAGACACACCTTTGGTGTTCCTCAAGATTATTCCACCTCAACCTCTTTAGGGTCCACTATCACACCCATGTATGATATGCTATGTCCTGAGAATCAAACTACGAAAATTGTAACATCTCCACAAGATCATGAATACTACTAGAACTCCTACAGTACGTCTAAAATCATCATCGTTTTTCTCATGTTCTCCAACTCAGATTTCAATGACATGAGGTTAGCATTGCGAAATACTTCCAAAACTTGAACATGAATGGTTGGGGATCTAGAACCTATGTATTTAAAACATTTTTGGGGAATTTAACACACTAAAGGGTATCAACAAGAACTCATCAAAACATATTGGCTCTACAAATATATGCTTGTACATATACCTCGAGAACCAATATCTCATAGTAAACCATCATGAGGTATAAATCTAATATCAACATCACCAAAATCCATTTATTGAAGTGGAATTAAATTATCCTGGTTGGATAATCCTCCCAGCTTGTCACCTAGAATATGTGATGCCAATCCACACCTAAAATCAAACACTTATCTACCTATTAAAAGAATAGAGCTTGGTTTACCCTAAAAAAATAATGGTTCTTATAAATTCCCAAATCTATAGGCTTATCTAACTACACCTATATCTCTTAAAACTACAGTTAGTCATTTGATTTGTGAGAACATATTTCTGATGATCTGTTGTGAAATTCTATTCATTAAAAACTCTCTAGTGGGAGGTAGACCCATATAACCTTCATGATGGAAACCCTCACACTCCTCCAACATCAAAAGAAATAGAAATCTCATAGAATTGACAACCTCTACAGTGTTACTAATCAAAAAATAACATTGTGGTTGCAACCTCATTTGAATGATCTCATCCAATCCTATTTGAGGATAACTTTATATAAAATGGTAAATCGTCAACCCAACACATCTGAAGCACCTCTATACTCAATGGCATAATTTATTTGAGAATATAAGGTGAGAAACCAATCCATACAGTGTGAAACATCTTATGGTACAACTAAAAATATTTACATATTAATCGTGAGGCTCTATATCCTCTTAGAATAAGGTAATATTTTTGTTAGAAAGTAGTGATAAATGATCCACTAATACTAGAGCCACCAAAACATGGGATGATCATAATGTGATCTATGAAAATAAATTGGTATTGGATTGGGGATAACTATAGAGAAATGTGATTTATGAATCTTTTTTTAACACCACCTGGAGTGGTGGAGGAACAGTTCATACCCATAACCAGACACAATGCCACTATGTCACATGATCCTACATCGTGAATATATCAATTCCATTACCCGTATTATCACCTCAACCATGGGTAACACTGAATCCATATTACATCATAAGGACCTCAAACACACATGTAAATGTAACTCATCCACCACACCTCAATAAAATCTTCTTTGGGATGTCACTGACTCACCCACACATTTTTATATCACATTACAGGAACTCATCTCAGTAGGGGAAGCATCCCACTTCCATTTATCTATGAATCCATATAAAAAATCCCCACGTAATGTCTCCACAAATGTTACATTCCTCCATGGAGAAGTATCAATCTTAGTATCACCTTTATGAGGAGTACTATTAAGGAATGTAATTTTCACCACATGCATGATCCAATCCTCTTCCACAATAGTAAGGGGTCTGGATCACCATGAAACCCTTGATATGTCTATCTCTGAAACCATTTATGGAAAATCATTCCAATTTAATAATTTTTTGTTTTTTGATTCCAATATGTTTTCCAAGGATAAGATTTCTCATTAATGGAACCATCTGATTAGTCAGGGTCTCTATAACAAGAAAAACCTAGACTGCTGCCTTGAGTAAAACCTCTTCTACATGAGTGTTTTGTATCATCATGGAACATTGAAATTCATTATTTCAAGAACTCGTTTATCATTCTAGGATTATTGGTACAATTATTAAATATTTTGGGAGTTATCATATTTTAAAAAATATATGAGGTCATCTACATAATCCTTAAATTGATCTATGTTCCACTAAATATGTCGTAGCACCTATCAGTTACCACCTAGATAAATTATCCTCATGAACATGTCCCTAAATTATGTCTTAATATATAAGGATCCATCCTTAAAACATTACTTAATACTTAATTAAATGACTAATTCACATAGAGGATCTTTTCAGGTTTATAGTTTTAGAGAATTATGACATAACTATTACATCTCAAAAGATTACAAAGTAGACACCTCTAATAAATTATCATAAAATAAAATCCCTTAAAATGAAATATGCCTAGTTCCATGTTTTAGATAGCATGTATTTCCTTGATCCCATCATTGACCCTATTCATCATTAAGTGCAATGGAAAACATTTCAAAAATTTGGGATGAGCATAAAAAGTCTAGTAAATGATACACAAAGAAGGAAAAATGTCAGTTTTTCAAAACAACAAGTAAACCATGTATACTTTATAAAAGTAATACTTTTCACATTTATAAAGTATTAAATACTCTTCACTGAATAAATGATCATTACGTACCCTTTGTAACCAAAATATTACCATAAAACCCATATAACGAACACATAACATATAAAGGTAACTTGGGACATAACCATAATTAAATGGAATAACCAAATGGTTGACTTCCACACATATCACTAAATGGAATAGGCATACGGCCGACTTCCATACCCAATGCATTGGAGTTTATAACGTAACCAACCATCCTGGTATTCACGACACCACCCGTCATATGGTTTATCATGTAACCACCCGTCAAATGTCCATGTACCATTATAAAATCATAAGACACAAAACAAATATAATGGAAAGAAAACATTTCCACTTTTCGATCACAATATATCACTTAAATATATTGAAATAACAAATTGATTATAAAAAAAAATTTAAATACCAAAATACATAAAATAGTATATGGTAATTATTTCATTTAAAAAACGTTACAGCTTGTTGAGGAAGCCAAAGACCAAATAATAGTCGCAGCAGCGGAAAAGGTCGTTGTTACAGCGTACGTTAAAATAAACATTCCTTTTTTGTCATTTAGTAAAATGCTTCATAGAAAAAGATTCCATTTGAATTAAAGGAAAAGTCAAAGGTGTTTTATAAATTTTATAAAAGAATGTCTTGTATTAGAACCAAATATGCCTCATTGAAAGGAGATTGAGACGAAATCCCACACAAAGTCATTATCCTTATATTAAGGATATATCAATTACATAATTACTCGTGAAAAATATAAATACATCCAATATAAGAGGATATTAATTGTAAAACAATCAGAGGTCATCCAAACGGATTCATAGTATGAAATAATCAAGAATTATAGGTTTAACCGAAATAATTGAAATTGGGTTATGAAGTTCCCTTACAGAAATTTGACATCCTAACGACATCACTTTAAAATTCATAAAATGAGCTGATGATAGATAAAAAGGGCATCTCATCACTTGGAAATAACATTTAAAACTATAAGGATATTTAATAACTTATCCTAACATAATAATATGTGAATTAAAAGACCTAACAAAAAGAAGTCATTTAAGAAGAGTAGGGTGAATGGTTCCCCTACCGGCTTAGGTAACTTTCGAAACGTACACCCCATGAAAGAAGGACTATAAAACATTGATTTAAATACTAATAAACGAATGTATATTACATAAAGAGTAGAATAATGGGCAGTAAATACACCACTGAAAGGAAATGATGGAAAATGTAGCATAAATCTCACCTGAATAAATGTGAGATGGAAAATCCCTTATGAAAACTTGATAGCCTAACGGTGCCACATAAAACTTCCAAAAATGGATTTACAAGATCAAATAGGGTCTCTTATAATAGGAACATAAAAATTACAGAATGAGGAATATAAAAGAACATCCCTAAACATAAGAAAGATGAGCTTAAAATAAATGACATAAAAGACAGTACTTAAAAATAAAGATAGAGGTAGGATCCCTTACCTCAAGTTCGACTTGTCTTGTTCGTTAATTTATATTCCTGAATAATAAAATTTTGCCAATTTATGGACCATTCATGGAGATGGTAGGCCGTACGTATGCATGAACACTACTTTCATTTCATTGTCAAATTAATGGAATTAAAACTAAATGAGATATATATATATTATAATTCTAGGATAATATATATGTTATATAGGTCACATAATTTCATTTATTTCAATATTTATATACTCCATGTATTGCATGAACCAGTCCCAACGCTTGAGGGGGCGGTAGTCCACACTTCCTCGTATGTAATTATCGTAATTGCACAAAATGCAAAGCATAAAGTGATGTTTTAAATATAAAATACATAAGTATATAGAAAACATAAATACCATATATATCATATATAAAATATAGTGACATCATAGTGGCCACCATGAAAGGTGTTAAGAGATGATTGAACAATCATCGTTTCGTGAGGCAGTAATTCGACATCCAAAGAAACAGTACGTTCTTTAACCATTATAGGGAGGTGTGTATAAGTGTAGCTCGAATCTTTCTCATAACAACATCCTAGTAAATTGATGATTCTGGTGTTGTTACATAATAAAGGTAAAAAAGAGTTTAGGGGGTTGGTGAAGAAAACTAAAACAAAATAACATTAGAGGGGACTTTACCTTTACATCGGGTAACTCCCCCTGGTTTTAACCAAAAGGGTTTCTTGAAGAGCATTCATCCTAAGGGAAGGCTTATATGATGAAGGTAGGTATGTGGAAAGATAAAATTATCAGATTTTGGTTGATCCAAAGGCTTGAGAGGTGTGGGTAAGGAGGTAGAGGTGGGGGCCTTTTATAAGAGGGAGGAGGGGCACTCATGGAATGTCTTGAAAAGATACATTATTATAAAATTATTTTCGGATATTAAAGGTCCCAAAATTATATATTTCTAGGGTAAGGAGATAAGGGTTATAAATACACCCATCCAATAGGTATTTGACAAGTGTATGTATTATATTGTACCTTATCTTCTCATTTTATTTAAATCGTTCATTAATGAGATAATCACTGCATCATCATGGAGTCATAAATAAATAAATTTATTTAATCTATAAAAATTATAAAAAAATACTATGATGTAGGAAATATTTTTATTTTTCCAAATAATATTTATTGTAAAAAATATGACTTGTATAACAAAATGTAAATATTGTTTTAGTAAAACAATACATGCTTGTGACATTTTTATTTTAACCTTATATAAAAAGTTAGTAATGTCATTTTCCTACCATAGTGGCTCCATGGGGTCCCCAAGTTGACCCATGGATTTTCATGGTTGTCCATGACTCATCCAATAAGTTTAGGACATGTGTCAAGATCATTTAATATTATTATAACATTATCTTTATCTTAAATTACATTAATTACCTTTAATCGCGATTAATAAAACTTAAAAGGTACTGTTCACCAAAAAATATTTTAATCCCATTGAACCACATTTTACTTCATAATGAAAACCATGTATGTTGTATTTTAGAAAATCAAATCACATAAGTGGTAAAGATTCATTTAAACGAAAAATCTGTTTTTTAACTACCACTTAGTGGTTTCACTATTCATCATAAATTGAAGTTTTTCAGAAAAATAACAAAAATTCATCCTAAGCTATATTTGATATTCCGAATTCAAAAATGATGTCTATTTTACAAAATTCAAAACATATAAGTTGAATTAATTAATTTAATAATTATTTTCCGCAGTCAATACAAATAGCGTGTTTTTAAAAAACAATATCTATTTAAACATTGTTACTAGTTTAAGTCCAATTTCAATGTGAAATTAATTCTGTTGACCACCATTGGATTAAATGGTTAAAATATATTTTAATTGGACATAAAAAAAATTTAAAGGATGATATAATCATATACATAAATTAGATTTAAAAGAGGTTTTGAATTAAAATACAACATTTTTCACATATTCATTAAAAATGATCTTTATCGAAAAAATAACAAAAACATACACAATGTAAATTTTGATGTCTCAATTCTAAAGAAAGATTTTATTTGGTCCAGTATAATATATGAAATTGTCAAAAAGTGGATTTAAAAAGGGTTCGCCATCAAAATGCGGTTAATCGACCTTTTAAAGAATATTAGAATGTTTACGCTTAAAATTGGATTCATTCACATTTCGAATCCTCTAACATTTATTGTAAAAAGTAAAAATATTTGAAATATATATATAATCATTTTTTAGTTAGTTATATTCATTCCCTCCATTACAACGGCTAGATGTTAACTACAATTTAAAATTATATTATTTCATTATTAGAGTATAACTTAAGATTTCAAAGAAACTCGTTGTTGCATATTGGTTACTCCATCAAGCATAGAGTTACCTTTAAATTAATATTAATTTTTTTCAAAAAAATCGATAAATATAAAAATTTAATATTCTTTATTTACCTGGGGTGTTACATCCGTCCCCCTTTTGGGAATTGCGTCTATACAATTTTAAAATTGTTCTCAGAAACATCATTGAAAGTCCCACATCGGAACAAGGTTCGGTAAAACAATCACATTAAAAGAAAAAAAGGGAAGTACAGAGGTCACCATAGTTAACCCATACTAGGATTCCATGTAGGAAAACATCGATATGGAAGAAAAAACAAAGGTTCATGTTCTGAGTTTGAGTGATAGAAAACATGTTTAGAAGAAATTTAACCACCAGAAAATCAGAAACTTGTGATGGGTTAAACGGTATTTGATTCTCCAATTGGAAACGTTAACATAAAACATTTTAGTTTTAAGTTAATATTCATTATGGAATTTATTTATGTGCTTAAATAAATCACAAGGAAACAAACTTTCTTGTCATTTATAATTTTATCTCTTACTAGATTTCTTACACAAACATTTTTTCCTCCATAAGACTAGTATTTAAGAAGACATGTTCACATTAAGTGTAATATAATCAACTTCTAGAGAATCACCTAATCCAAAAAAGAGAACTATATATTTCCCATGTCTTTAGACCCTTAACAAATCCAAAATTTTTAGAATGAGATTAGATAATACACAAAACGATAATCCTTTATAAAAATAAAATCTATTCTTAATCTCCAAAATTTTTCCAACAAACCCCAAAGTTCAACGAAGACCATTTGATAAACAATTTTTCTATAAAATTATTCAATGTAAACAAAACTATGATTTAAACCCAATTATTTGAAGGATATAATCACATAGTCTTCCAAGGTACAAATTAACACTTATCTCCAAATAACATTAGTTGGTCTTAAAGTCTAATATTGAAAAGTAATTAACCTGCTCATATATTGTCCATGATAGGTCATTTTTTTCTTAGATAACCAAAAATAAACTTATTCTTGATTCATAAAATAATCTAACTAAAAAGAAAAAGTCATAATAACTAGGGAATTCACGTAGTCTAGTGGTAGGTGATGCGCCCTTGTCGCCCTTCAGTTGTGGGTTTGATTCATGCGGCCTTACGAGATGCAACGGGTTCTCACCCATCCTACGTGTTGTCATTTTTATAAAACTCCAAAAATAACCCTAACATGTTTTAACCTTAATGGTTTCCTTATACCTCTAATTTTCATCGAAATTCAATATGATATCAACATCTAAATTCATGCTATCTTATTCCACCACCATGAGATAAAATAAAACGATTCCCAAAATGAATAACAATATACCTTCATCATGGCATCCACTAGGTTTCATCATCATCTTGTTCACATAGGTAGAAGATCCATGCATTACAACAATGATTTAGATATCCTTCAAAATCATTTTCTTCCTCAAAACAAACACACCTTGTACAATATGGTTCATATGGGTGTTCACATAAAAACAGTTTTGGAAAATAATCATGTATGACATATAATTCCAAAACATCTCATAAAACATGATTTATATACAATAGTCGGACAAAATTTGAGTTGAAACATTCGATTATTGGTCCATTTAAAATACCATAAGTATGTTCTAAGAGACTATATTTTAAAAGAAAATATAAATAGGTTGCGTAAGGTTCTCCTTCTTCCGTACCATTTTAAAAATCAAAATATTGCTTAAAATCTTGTGACAAGGTAAAATATTAGAAAATACCGTGATAATATTTACCTTTCCTGAAAATATGAGAATATTGTGAAAATATTATTTATATAAATACAACCCATGATTCACGATGATAACGAGGTATATGAGAGGTGTTTGATATCTCAAAAAACTGCTTGCAAGTGACTTGTATGCTAGAAAAAGTTTCACAATCATCCGAACATGACTTTGAAATAATTATTGAAAGCATGTCATCAGGAAGAGATAGGAATGTCATTTGATATCATCCTCCTTCCATTCGTAACTGACTTTACTTGACCTGAAAAAAGTTATAAAACAAGGATTTAACTGAAATAATAGATATAGGGACTAACCATGTTTCTAACGAAAACTCCTAATCCCTAAAGTTGTCTAAACCTGCCATTGATACCAACTACAAGGAATCGGCCTTAAAACATTACTTAATATTTAATTAAATGAATAATTTACACAGAGGAGCTTTTCAGGTTTAGTGTTTTAGAGAATGAGTACATAACCATTACATCTCAAAATATTACAAAGTAGACACTTCTACTAAATTCCCATAAAATAAAAACTCATAAATAAAAACATGTCAAGTTCCATGTTTTAGAAAGCATGTCTTTACGTGATCCCATCCTTGACCCTATTCATATTTATGTATTGTGGAAAAAATTTCAAAAACATGGAATGAACATAAAAATCCCAGTAAAGGATACACAAGGAAGGAAAACTGTTAGTTTTTCAAAACAACAAGTAATCCATGAATACATTATAAAAGTAATAATTTTCTCTTTTATAAAGTAGTAAATACTCTTCACTTAATAAATGATCATTACTTACCCTTTTGTAACCAATATATTACCATAAAACCCATATAAATAACACATAACATATAAAGGTAACTTGGGACTTAAACATATTTTAATGGGATAACCAAACGGTCAACTTCCATAGATATCACTAAATGAAATAGCCATACAAATGACTTCCATACCAAATTAATTGGAGGTTATAATGTAACCACCCATCCTGGTATTCACGGAACCATCCGTCATATGGTTTATCACATAACCACCCGTCAAATTTCAAAGTACCATTATAAAATCATAAGACATAAAAAAATATAATGGAAAGAAAACATTTCCACATTTTGATCACAATATATCACGTAAATATATTGACATAAAAATCCATTATAAAATTCATTTTCAATATCCAAATACATAAATGAGTATATGGTAATTATATCATTTTAAAAACATTACAGATTGTTGAGGAAGAAAAGGACAAATAATACTCACGACATCGAAAAAGGTCTTTGTCACCACGTACGTTAAAATAAACATTCCTTTTTGTCTTTTAGTAAAATGCTTCATAGAAAAAGATTACATTTGGATGAAATGAAAATTCAAAGGTTTTTTGTACAGTGTATAAATGAAAGTCTAATATTAAAACAAAATATGTGTCAGTTAAAGGAGATTGAGACAAAGTCACATACAAAGTCTTTATCCTTAGAATAAGGATAAATCAATTACATAATTATGTGTGAAAAATATAAATACACCCAATATAAGAGGATATAAAGTGTAAAAAAATCAGAGTTCATCCACACATATTCATAGTATGAAATAATCAAGAAGTATATGTTTAACCGAAATAATTGAAATTGGGTTAAGAAGTTCCGTTACAGAAATTCGACAGCCTAACGACATCACTTTAAAATTCAGAAAATGAGATGATAAGAGATAAAAAGGGTATCTCATCACTTGGAAATAACATTTACAACAATAAGGATATATAAGAACACATCCTAACAAAATAATATGTAAATTAAAAGACCTAAAAAAATAAGTCTTTTTAAAAGAGGATGGTGAAAGGATCCCTTACCGACTTGGGTAACTTTCGAAACGTACACCCCTTGAAAGAAGGACTATAAAAAATTGATATAAATACTCATAAACTAAATTATATTACACAAAGATTAGAATAATTGGTAGTACATACACCACTCAATAGAAATGGTGGAAAATGTAGCATAAATCTCACCTAAATATAAGTGAGATGAAAAATCCCTTATGAAAACTCTACTGCCTAACGACACCACTTAAAACTTACAAAAATGGATTTAAGAGATCAAATAGGGTCTCTAATAATATTAATAGAAAAATTACAGAATTAAGAATGTAAAATAAAATCCACAAACATAATAATAATTAGCTTAAAAGTAATGACAAAAAAGAGAGTACTTAAAAAGAAAGATAGAGGTAAGATCCCTTACCTCAAGTCTGACTTGTCTTGTTCGTTTCTTTATATTCCTAAATAATAAACTTTGTTCAATTTATAATTTCTTAAGGACCTCATTAGAAGATTATTGTTTAGTTAATATCAAATATTATAATGTTATAATAATTTGTTAATAATGTGAGTTCATATCAGACGATTTTGTCGATGTTCGGTACATGAGTCAAAATTGAACTTGTTGGAACAGAATTTTCCATGTAGTTATAGGTACACAATCTCCAGAAATGTATTAATGATTTAAATATCATATATATCCAGTATATTTTAATTTTATACTATTCCATAACATTTATAGATACAAAGAAATGAAATGCACCGTTCATGGAGACGGTAGGCCGTACGTACGCATGAAGGCTACTTTCATTTCATTGTCAAATTAATGGAATTAAAACTAAATGAGATATATATATATATTATAATTAAAGTATAATATATATGTTATATAGGTAACATATGTTCATTAATTTCATTCTTTATACATTCCATGTATTGGATGAACGAGCCACATCACTCGAAGGGGCGGTAGTCCACACTTCCTCGTATGAAATTATCGCATTTTCACAACATGAAAAGCATAAAGGTATGCTTTAAATATAAAATACAAAAGAATATAGAAAATATAAATACCATATATATCATATATAAAATATAGTGGCATCATAATGGCCACCATGAAATGTGTTAAGAGAATATTGAACAATCATCATTTCATGAGGCAGTAATTCTCCATCCACAGAAACAGTATGTTCATTAACCATTAGATGGAGGTGTGTGTAAGTGTAGCTAGAATATTTTTTATAAAAACATCCTATTATATTTAAGATACTTTTGTTCTTACAAAATAAAGGAAGAAAAGGAGTTTATGGGGTTGGAGAAGAAAAATAAAACAAAATAACATTAGAGAGGACTTTACCTTTAAATCGGGTAACTCCCCTTGGTTTGATCCAAAATGGTTTCTTGAAGAGCTTTCTGCCAAAGGGAAGTCTTCTATGATGAATATAGAGATGTGGAGAGATACAATTATCATAGTTTGATCGAGCCAAAGGCTTCATATTTGTTGGTAAATAGGTAGAGGTGGGGGCCTTTTATAAGTGGGAGGAGGGGCACTCTTGGAATGTCTTGGAAAAGTACTTTATTATAAAATAATTTTCGGATATTAAAGGTCCAAAAATTATATATTTATAGGGTAAGGTGATATTTGTTCTAAATCCACCAATAAAATTGGTTTTTTTACAAGTGTATGTCTAATATTTTATCTTATCTTCTCATTTTATTTAAATTGTTCATTAATGATGTAATCACTGCATCATCATGGTGTTATAAATAAATTAATTTATTTAATGTATTAAAATTTTAATAAAAATAAAATGATATATTAAATCTTTTTATTTTTCCATGTAATATTTATAGTCAAAAATATGACTTGTATATCCCCATGTAAAAATTGTTTTAGTAAAACAATACATAATCGTGACATTTTTATTTTAACTTTAAATACAAAGTTATTCAAGTCATTTTACTACCAAAGTGGATAACTCAGGTCCTCAAGTTGACCCATGGCTTTTATTGGTCGGCCATGACTCATAAAATAAGGGTAGGATATGTGTCAAGGTCATTTCATATTATTATAACATTATCTTTACCTTAAATTACAGTAATTAACTTTAATCGCGATTAATAAAACATAAAAGTTAATATTCACCAAAAAATTATTTTAATCCCATTGAACCAGATTTTACATCCTAATGAAAGACAGGTGTGTAGGAATTTTGAAAATCAAATCACATAAGTGGTAATGTTTCATTTAAATGAAAAATCAGTTTTTTAACAACCACTTAGTTGTTTCACTATTCATCAAAAATTGATGTTTTTCAGAAAAATAACAAAAATTCACTCTAAACTATATTTGATATTATGAATTCAAAAATGATTTCTATTTTAAAAATTTCAAAACATATAAGATGCATTAATTAATTTCATAATTAACTCCCACTGTCAAAACAAATAGCGTGTTTTTAAGAAACAATATCTATTAAAATATTGACACTAGTTTAAGTCCAATTTCATTGTAAAATTTATTCCAATGACCAAAATTGGATTAAATGGTAAAAATATATTCTAATTTCACTTTAAAACCAATTAAAAAGATGATGTAATCATATAAATAAATTATATTAACAAGTGGTTTTGAATTAAAATACAACATTTTTCATATATTAATTAAAAATTAACATTATCGAAAATATAATAAAAACATACACAAAGTAAATTTTTATGTCCCGATTCTAAATAAGGAGATTATATGGTCCAATATAATATATGAAATTTTCAATAAGTGGATTTAAAAAGGGTTCGCCATCAAAAGGTGGTTATTCGACCTTTTGAAGAATATTATAATGTTTACGCTTAAAATTAGATTAATTCGCATTTTTAATCCTCTAAAATTTATTATAAAAAGTAAAAATATTTAACAAACATATATAATAATTTTTTAGTTAGTTATGTTCATTCCCGCCATTACAACGTCTAGGCGTTAACTACCATTTAAAATAATATTATTTTATTATTAGAGTGCAACGTAAGATTTCAAAGAAACTCGTTGTTGCGTATTGGGTACGCCATCAAGCATAGTATTCCCTTTAAATTAATATTAACATTTTATTCACAAATATGGATAAATATAAAAATGTAATATTCTTTATTTACCATGGGTGTTACATAATCACTCAAAAAGTATTTCTCATGAAACTATTTTTAAATCCTAGCATTTTTTCATCATTGATTCATCTTGAAAGTTAACAAGATGCGACATGCTAAGATATGCACAAACACAAATATTTATATATGTGTAGATGAATGGAGAAGGAAAATAAATATACTCATTCTTATATGATGCATTTTCCATTTATCCCTCTAACCAATATAACTGTATGATGAGTTTCCAGAAAGGAAATTAGATTTCTGGTGCATTGATATGTTGTCCTGTGCAGTAGTATTAGGTTCCCAAGCCTGAAAGACATACTACAGGCACTTTGAAACCCTTTACCAAAATCCTAACAAAATCCTAATCTTGGTTCTCATTCCAAATACTAACCCAATGGTGAAATTAAATCAAAGGCCCATGAAATTTAAAAACACATCAGATTGGGTATTCCCTTTTATATGAACACATCACATGCCAAACAATAGAGACCCACCTGGACAGAATATGGTCGAGCCGCCTCTTCCCCAAGACTACCTCTATACTCTAGGGGCGGGCAACAAGCACTAAAAGACATAACCAACATTGGAGGCCTCTTAATAATGTACTTATAACCATGAACCAAACTATCTCAACGTAGAAGTGAAGAGAAATATTAATACATGAATGTAACTGCGATAGTAAAACCCAAGAATTTAATAACCTATATTGAATACCAAATAGTATTAAAATGTAATATGAAATGTAATGGGGAAAAACACATGACCAACCAAAAAATATGTCCCAACATGACCAAATATGGAATAATAAATGATGACAGTGTCTGACTACATATCTCCAATCCCCAACCACCATACATGGTGAAATATTTCTAGGCATCTCTATATACTTCCAAAATCTCTGTTTTCATTTCATTCATCTTCATAACACCCAACACGTGTGGAAATATCCAACAAAGTGATGAGTATATACATGCTGAGGATGATTCCCTAAATAAAAAAAATAGTGTAATTGATGAAATGACAGAAGTTTTCATCTCATCAAAATGAAGGTGTGCCAATCTGTATTTGGGAAAAAACCATAATGAAAACAAAAATATTATGAAAAATAATCACTATTATGAGTGAAAGGGGATCTCTATCTCTATAACCTAGCTAAAAATAATACACCTAACTATAGCTCCAAGAATCTATCATATATTCCTATAATCATGTGTATCTTTCCAAATAATAATCCATGTAGAGTACCGACACCTATCTACTATGTTTCAAAGTTGTGGGGGCATAATCTCCATGTATA
The DNA here is from genome assembly GCA_963277665.1 of Viscum album. NCBI lineage: Eukaryota > Viridiplantae > Streptophyta > Magnoliopsida > Santalales > Viscaceae > Viscum > Viscum album. The sequence continues at coordinate 1,022,566,364 of OY728147.1, read as the reverse complement.
GGACTCGCTCCTTAGTGAATCATGGGGGTACCCCCTATAGATAGAGGACCCCTTTCCTAGTGTAGGATTAAAATGTATATGTATAAAGCTAAACTACAATAGGGGGGTGAATTTTAGGTTTAAAAAAATGTGTTTTATTCTTAAGCTAATCTATGTATAACAATGTCAAAAAAGATGACTTCACAAGCCCTCTTTAGTTTGTAGTAAAGAACTAACTTGCATTGGATCTGATAAAGTGGATCTGATAAAAAAATATTCACACAACCTTACATAAGGGAACATTCCACATTAATGGATATATAATCTAAATTAGAGTTTGTACCTGTATAATAATGTGTGATAATGTTACACTTTATAACATTAACGAAATGTTGTATAAATATATAATGTAACAAAAAAAGTAATCATGTAAAAGAAATATTTTAACCCAAATATAAGCGTATCCAAAAATCATTGATAAAGGTCCCTTGATTTATATTTTCATGAAATATTTTCTTACACACAGTAGGGTAATCCCTAAATAAGAAGATCAATAAATATCTTTCCATCGTTGAAAGCACATGATTATGTAGGAAATTAGAACTTCTATCTTCTTATCCTTATAATACCTTGATTGATGACATCAAAAATATAGTTCAAATTAACCACGTTGAACAAGATGTTCTCATATTAATAGATTTGTTCACAAAATTCATACAACGCAGAATGTACTCAACTCTTGTAGTGTATCACTTAATTCCCAAGATGAATATGAAAAACTATAGCACTGAGATCATTCTAATTTTTGAGTATTTATTAGAAAATTCACCGACATCCGACTTCCCCTTTAAAATTTATATTTTTCCATGAATTTTAGAGGGACCTGTACACATGGAACTCAGGAAACAGTTAAGATTGAACAGATTTAATGATTCCATTTTATATAAATAATGATAAGAGATATTACTATGTTTAAGAAACATTTTCACAATTAATATATCATAAAATAGACTATTATATTAAGGAAATTTGGTAACATTAAAGAACAGATTTAAAAATATTCTTAAAATATTGAGATTCAGAGCCGAAAAATATGGACCATTGGATTCAAGGAAATCTAATAACAAGATTATACAATTTTGGAAAATCAGAGTTTGATTTTACAGAAAAAATAAGTCTGATTTATAGGATAATTAGAGTATAATTTCATAGAGAACTGGAGTCATATTTATGAGTGTATGAATGTTTCCTTTCTATGATAATCAGAGTATGATTTCTGAGTGAATCAGAGTATGATTTCTAGGGGAAATGACATATGGTTTCTGATGAAATATGACTCTGAATTCTATAAAAATTGGATTATCAATTATAGAGAAATCAAATTATGAATTCCTGAGAAATAAAATTCTGAATTCATGATAAATCGGATTCTGAACTCCATAGAAATCCAAATATAAGGAGATATAATGTTCTGAATTACATAAGGATCTCGTTTTTTGACTTATGAAATATATTCTTATGTTAGTTATGAAAAATTTAGGTATGAAATTGGAAACCATTGGTAATGTGAAAACCATTTTTTGGGAAAATAAATCATATAAGAAAATTTTTCATAGAGAAAGAGTATTTTATTGAAAAAATTGGGTTTATGATTTCAATAACATAAAGGAACTGTAAATTCAGAAGGAAAATTTTTAACTCAACAATATCCCCCTTTCATTAATGAAAAACCCTTTTAATAAATTATATAATGAATATGGTATTTTTTAGATCTTTTAAAAAAATATCACCCCTTTTATGGATCATGATAGAAATGACTAACTCACCCTTATGTTATGAAATCCCTATGGATCATATTTTTATAATTTTTTGAGAAATAACACCACCTTACTGAATAATTTATTATCAATGTAATATCCCCCTCACATAGACATTATCTTCGTTTAACATAATATTATTTTTGAACATTCTTTTATCCCCATTAGTTATTTTCAAAAAAAGAATAGAGGGAAAGAAAAAAAATGTTCCAAAAAGGATAGGAAATATACTAGAAGAAACAATGAAAAGAAAAAAAATTCATTAAGGTAAAAAAATTCATAAATAAAATTAAAACAATAGATCTGATTTAAAAAATATGCATCCTTCTTTTTACCCTTAAGTATCATACTTTTCAAGGTGGCATTCAGCTTCTTAAATTTTTTAGGATAAGCTTCATTTTTAGCAACCCTTCATTATTTTTATTTTCCATTCTATATCTTTGATTATTTATTCATGTGACTTGACTAATTCACCTTGGGAATTGATCAATATTTCATGGACCTGGATTTTTGAGCCATCTCCACCCTGATTTTTTTCCTTTGTAATATTAAGAGTAACAATGTTCTTTCAATTATAGGGTCAAAATGTATATACATATTTCTCAACTAGTATAGGGGAGGATAAATTTTAGGCTGAATAAAATCTATGTTAATCAATATTAAACAGGATGAATTCACAAGCCCTCTTCAGTTAATAGTAAGGAATCTAAATTGTTTAGAACATATTTATGTAAGTACAATAAAAAACCTAATACCAGCTTAATTAAGGAAATATTCCATCTTAAATCTTATTGAATCTAAACTATAGTTTGGATAGATATATGAAGGTTTATGAAAGTTACAGTTTCTATCGTTAACAAAATTAAGCAAAAACAGAACATGTAACCAAAACAAGAAAAAAAGTTTAAGATATATGTCAATCCAAAGAGAAGGGTATCTAATAGCCATGGATTAGATCCCCTTGATTTATAATTTCAAGAAATTTTGTCATACACAAACCAGGGTAAGACCTATATACGAAGACTTTTATCTAACTTGTTATCCCTGAAAGCCGTCTATTTAGAATCTAACCACCACCTCTATCTTCCTATCATCAGAATCCCTCGATATACAGAAAAACATAACATGTTTCAAACATGGAATGTTTAACAATATGTTCTCATCTTGAACAATTTATTCACAACATTCCCACAAGGAAGATCGAGAAGAGCCCTCACAGAGTCATACATCATTACAAATATAAAAAATAAACACTTTAGCATTTATATCATTCAAATGGGAAGTTATTCATTGGAATCTCCACTAGTGGTTCACTCCTCCACCAATGGTCATATTTTAAATTGAATTTTATTGGTACCTGTACATGTGGAACTCAGTAAATGATTAAGATAAAATAGATTGGATGAGATTGTTTTATATCACTAACATTGAGATACAATACTGTTATTATGAAACCATATCACATTTAGGATCTGATAAAATGGTATGTTATATTAAGAAAATTTCATATCTTTAAAAAAATTATTAAATCAAATTATTAAGATAGTGAGATTCAATGTCTTAAATGGTTTTTGGGATTTTCAAAACATTATGGAATGGAAATTTCATAAGGAAAGTTATTGACATAACACCTAGTCCATCAGGAGGTACCACTCAATAGGTAGAAAACCCATGACCTAGACCATTAGTGTGGGGGTATGAAAAATTATGAAGAGGACCCTAACCCTAGTTCATCTACTGGTTACCACATTGTGGGTATATGACCTATTCCCTTGTGCCATATTAGAGTACCATTTATGTGATCATAATGAGTACAAAGGTCTATACCATTGTACGATTGCAAAGAACCATCTCCATTTATAGAGGACCTTCACATTGTTGTAATATCTTCATGTCGTCTCTATCAGCACAAAATGTATAGAGGAACCACGCCCTTTTAAAATATGGGAGTACCTTCTCCATAGAAAGAAGATTCTCTACCCAATTTATCCCGTGGTACCACTTAGTATATAGGGAACCATGCCTTACTTCCACAGGGGAGTACCAGATTATTCTAATAAAGGAGTATGAAGTATATGGACCCTCATATGATATGGTAGTATCATGTTTATGCGTAGAGGAAAAATTCCCTAGTCACATTGGGTATGGTCGTCTATATCTGAAAAATGAGATTAAGGTACTCATTATCTTTTACAATAGGGGATTAAAATATTTGCGGATTATGGACCCACACCCTGGTTACACATAGGATTAATTCATCTATCATCTTAAAGAGTATAGAGGAATTTCACCATGTTAAAATAGTGGAGTACAATCTCTAGGGATAGGGGCCCCATACACTAGTGCCACAACTGGACTATCTAACGATCCTTCTTAATAACTTCAATCATCCATGGTTTCCAAAAGAACTATCAATCTTATAATATCTAATATCATTTCTCAAAACATACAACAAAGGCCACCATAATGTTTTATGTGAAAAACACTCAGGATACGCTACTTGTGAGCCATTATATTAGTCCAAACAAAGGAGATATGAGTGGTAAAAGGTTCATAAGGATGTATATGATGTTTTTGGGATCCACATGGCATGTGGAAACACCTAGATCTCTGAACATGTCCTCTCTAGAACATGGGTTTTTTCCATGTATTACTACCCAATGTGTTAGTGTACTACACACTGTGTCTCAAACCAAAACCGAATGAATGCACGAGGGTCATTTTTTGTCAGATACTATAAAAGAGTAAACCACCATCATGTAATCATAAATTTCACTATATTTAAATATCGATTACACCATTTCTATCCTCATGAAAAACACTAATGATAGGATATTCACATGCCCAAATCAGACAACATATGAATAAACGTATTTCCCTGCATCACTCTGGGACGAAATTTTGATGGATTGATCCACAAACCTCAAATAAATACTAGATAATTCTTTTTAAAATTTCTTCTCAATATCAGGGCCTCAAAGCCTCATATGATTTATCATTATTACATCCTATGAAAAAGAAAAGTCAAATAATATATTACCTAATAATAATAATAATATTATTATTATTATTATTATTATTAGTTTTTATAATAATTATTATTGGGTGCTTTGTAGACCTATTACATAAAAACAAATTAAATATCCAATATTGATCTTAAAATGAAAATATTAATGTCTGGACCATGATCATATAGAGGGATCGTCAATCTGACATCGTATGAGGGATTTATGACTGAAAGAAATATTTTACAAAAAAATATAGTAATATTTTTTATTTTTTATTATTAATTTTTATAAAACATTATATCAAAGGAGACGAGCATGCCCGACTTCCCTTCCCATTCCTTCTATATGCATAGTGCACCCCCATCCAGGTACAGTTATTTGTAAATAAATTTTATCATTTTAATATAAATAATAATAATATTATTATTATTATTATTTTAATAAATATATTAATTTCCATAAAAAACATAAAATGGGTTTTCTTCCCTTAAAAAATTTAATGATTTTTACACCATTATTAAATTAAATACGTTTGATTTTATTAACCACTCAAACATATTTTTTAAATTTTATTATTATTATTTAAAATGATAATAACACCCGCCACTCTGAGAACGTATGACCACTTCATCATAGATCTAAATATGGACATTGGATAGCCCACGAAGATAATTCATTTACATGATATCCCACACATTTACTCTACTCAATACTTAAATTATTGCATCATTTTTTATCTCCACTTATCTATCAGGAATGAATAAATCCCTGATCTGATCTTGAACCACCTTTGATCAACCACCATCATTGATGTTCTATGATATTGTCCTCAATCACGAACCCCCTCTGAACGTACCAATCAGGTCTATTCCTAAAACAACACCCCACATGATCTTAAATCCATACACAATTCATAGATCCTTGTGTTCTTCATTCTACCACAACAAATTTTGGATGATTGAATGTGCTTGAACCTGCACTAATAAAGTCAAAAAGTGGCTTTATTTCTCAATGATGAATAATTTTCTGAATGGAGAGGGGTAATGAATACGAACAAAGCGTGTCATCATTATCCAAGAAGTCATTGAAATATATATATAAATAGGGTGGTAACATGTTTAGCAAGAGAATTATTATACCAAATAAAAATAATCAATTATGGTGTGGGGTTCATGTGATGAACAATTATCGTAGATCAAAATCAGATAAATTCAACTATAAATACTTTAAATAATATATCAAACACCAAAAATGATGATCCATACCACTATTAAGGATAGTGAATTACTGATTAATTCATCCACTTGCTATGAATAAGATTCCCAAATATGTTCCTCAATTATATCATAATTATCAAGGACTTGATTGTCCTCCACTCTCCAAACATGATCTTAAAATTAATAATGATGTCATCTAATTATAGATCTTGTTGTTGTTCTATGTCTATCTTTTGGATAACCATCATAAAATAGTATTTTTAGAAGATTTTAATTTGGTTTTCAAAAAAATAATTTATTTATTTCTTTATTCCATTATTTATTTTAATTAAATATTCCAATAAACAACTTTCTCATACAGATGTCTACTTCTGACAAATATGATTTCAAACCATAGGTAAAATTCATTTTATAGACACATATCTAGTCTCAGGTTTCTGATCGATGAATTTTTTTTGGGTGTAATTTCACTTTTTGTTGAAAACTGTTCCTGTGGGGTATAAAATGTATTCACTAATTTTTTAATATTAATACTAGGCTCACCATGAAATGGAATAGTGCGTGATCTCAACACTTGGCTCCCAAAATATTCCTAAAAATACTTAAAACTCTCAGAATGCGAGAACATAGTCTCTTCAAAAAATGGTTCCAAACAACAGATAAATTAAAAAGGTATAGAATTGTTGACCACATCTTATCCCATTTTCCCTAGTTAATGGTTTTATAATATTAAATTAGTTTAATAATATATTATACCCATAAAATAACAACATTTTCCATTGGGACACTATTCACATAATATGCAACTAATGACAAGAAACAAATTCTTACATATGTATTTAATACATTAACATTATAATAATATGTCATATTGACCAATAAAATTCATTCCTAAAATTTACTCACTAAAACTATATTTCAATTTCTATTATTAAAATTTTTTCTTAGTTTTTTTATTAATTGAATAAATAATATATTGATGTTGTGTAAGAAGTTATTTTTGTAAAAAATAGGTGGTGTATCAGTTAAAAACCAAGAAACAATTTATTAAAGAAATATGGGAGGTTACATGATTCTAAATTAAGGGACTTTTTACAATCAATTTCATAAAGAGGAAGGAGCTCAATAGGTAGATCCTCCTTCCAAGTAATGCCCTGACTGATACCCATGTTAGCATGACTGTCAACAACCTTGTTCACCTCTTGAAAGGAGTGTGTGTCAATGTAATTGATCTCCATGAGAGAAGTCAGGCATGTCATCCAAAGAGTAGTGATAGTCCAGGATTGATGTAATTCCCCATTCCATATAGCGTGAACAATAGTGGATGATTCATTGTCAATCCCGATGTTGTTCTAGCCTTTTTTCCTAGTGAAATACACAACATGAATCACACCCATCATTTCAGCCTGCAAGGATGTTCCCATACAATAGCTTCCAAAGAATCATCCATGGAATCACCCATTAGAATCTCGGATAATCGCACCATAACCAGCAGTTCCAGGATTGCCTTTGGAAGCCCCATCAACATTCCCTTTAATCTAGCCTGGAATCACATCTGGCCAAAAAACATCAAAGGTGCGCTTCCGTTGCCTATAGATACCATCAACTCTGAGGTGATGATGGATCTTGAAATCACCAACGAAGTGATCACATTAGGATTTTTGAATTGTAGTATCATCCTTGATGGCCATTATAATTCTTGTATTACCTACTTTAAGAATGAATGTGTAATTTTTGTGAATAATGTCATTTCGATCATACCAAATCACGTGTAGGAGCTCTGCCACCACTGCAAAGTAAGGGTTTTTTGTTTTCTGTGATGAATTTTTCTCCACACAGTATTTCATGGGAATACTAATTGAGTTTAAATTTAACCATATGTATCCAAACAAGTCAGTAATATAATTCCAAAGCACCGAAGCTCTAGCACAAGGAAAAAATAGATGGTTAGAATCTTCCATGTGATGATGGAAAAAATGGCACTTAGAACAATGTTTTATTCCAAAATATTGATGACAAACCTTAGTGGGAACACAATTGTGTGCTACACGCCAGACAAGATTAAGTCACGAGGGTTAGTCCAGTTCTTAATAAAGAACATTAACAAAACAAAACATAGATTCAGATTAGTAATGTTATGAATTAAAAAAAAATTGAGTCAAGGATTCCATTGGGAGAAGGTTCCCATATAAGAAAATAATCATTAGCATAGGGATAATTATCAATAATATGTATGATGTTATCAGGCTCGTCATATCTACCGGAAAGCATAATATCTGTAATAGTACAATTAGTGTTTGTCAGAATGGATTTATCAGGTAAATTAGTGATAAGAGGGGAATCAGTCTAGTTATCCAACAAAAAAATTATGGACGAATCTACACTAACCATCCACCTAGAGTTTTATACAATTTATGCAAATGATTGTTTAATATATGTCCAGATGGATGATTGGAAATAGTTCAAATTTCCCTTCCTACGTTTATCAGTGAATCTATTTCTAAGAAAAGCGATGGAGTTATAGTTATTATTAATAAATCTCCAAGTGAGCCTAGCTTGAAGAGCATCGTTAAAGTGGCGATGGTTTTTAATACCAATAACACCTTTATCCAACAGTTTTCAACATGTTTCTCATGTGTAGGTCACATGTTTTCTTTCAATAATGCTACCAGTCGAAATAAAATTATTTATGTGAACATTAATTTTTTTGAGAGTCCAATAGACCATTTATACATCATCAGTGTTTAGAACAACGTTGCCACAATAGTTGATTTCACCAAATAGATGCTTCCCGCCATGGAGAGGGATTTACCCTTATAGAAGGAAATTTTGTTGGCCAATTGATCAAAAATGGCAGAAAATAAAATTGTTTTACTCCTTCCCCAAAAAATAGGAAAACCATGGTAGTTGGAGTGAAATGATACTTCCTTGATATTGAGACAATTGATGATATCATTTTTTCTATTATGAGAATATTTTTTCCCAAATAAGTCCAAATATTTCCCCCAGCTAATAGATTGACCAGATAGTTCTTAATAATGGGTCAAGGAATTTTTAAGATTTTGAATAATTTTTTAGCTCATTTTAAGAAAACAATGATGTTATCAACATAAAAAAGATTCATTGGTACACATGAGTTTCTAGTCACCTGAATGGGTTTATGTTTGTTTTGAGTAACCATGTTAGTGAAAAGCCTATTAAGGTGATTTCCAGCCACAAAAAAGGAGCGTAGATAACATATCACCTAACATGATTCCCTTGGTACATTTTAAATAGACCTTAAGTGATCCATTCACATAAATAGAAATAGAGGCCAAATTGAATAAGGAATTTATTCTACTGATGAAAATATCGCTGAATCTGAAGGCTTCCAAAACATTGAAGACAAAGCTCTAGTCAATGGCGTTAAAGGATTTCTTAATATCAATTTTAATTGCGACATTACCTCCTCTATTAGGTTTGTTTAGAGTGATGGTGCATTCCAAGGAAAGGAAAAATGTGATCTTGTATGTTCCTTCCCATTATAAACCAAATTGATTCCATGAAATAATTTTATGGCCAAGAGAAGAAAGTCTGTTGGCATAGAGTTTGGTTGTGTAAGAATTTATATTAATTATATAATTACTTAAAACTATAAATAAATTCCCATAATTATAAAAATATAATTATTCTCAAAATTAAAATTAAGATTCATACATAATTATATTTTCTCTATGTGACACATAAGATATATTTAAAATTTAGAGAGTGACATTTTGTTTCTTTCTTTTATTAAAAATTATAAATCATATTCATGGAAAAGTGTCCAATAGACATATCATATTCAAGGTAAGGTGATGATGGTTGAATTAAATTCACCAAATAAAAATTATATATGTTCATATTCTTTTCTTAACTTTATATTTTGGTTTTAAACATTCATTAACCCTTTTCAAACTTACCATGTCTGCAAGGTTTCTTACCCATTGACTGCTAATATTGTTTATATAAATAGAACATGGTGGATATTATAATATATATACAAGTAAAATGAATGAGTATACTATTTTTAGTAATATTATATAATTTAATAAAATATTACTTGTTTTGAAATATCATTAATGTCTATTTTTAAAACTATTAATTAATTTGTCTTTAATAAAATTAAAAAAAATGAAAATTTCTGAATAAATATTTTAATAAATCTGAAAAATTTAATATCACGATATATAATTCATGGATCACTATAATTATTTGAAATTATAAAACTTTTAAAAATCTATTACCATTAATTTTATTATCCATTGATTTTATAATTATTCTGTGAGTGCTATATAATAAATTCAGGTATTTATTTAATCCCAAATTTTTCTAAAAAAATTAAAATCATGAAAATAAGTTTATTATTATGAAAATTTTCATTTATATTCATTAAATAATTATTTTAACTCGTATCTATGTCATTAAAATATATTTAATGTCTTATATTTACTTTTTCATCCATAAAAAATAATTACAAATACTTATGAATTAGATACTTTGTATATAACCCCAAAATTCAGGAATGTGAATATTAATTATCTATAATAGCTATTATTTTATAACTAATTCAACAAAGGGATTATTCCCTCAAAAATATTATATTTATATACAATATTATATGTTTCTAGCACTGCACATGCTTTACATCCCCACTGAAAATGATTTTGATAATTTTTAAAGAATAAAATATAATTTAGATTTGTTTATTATTTTTGGATTATATTTTTATTATTATATCTTAGTTTATTCACTCCATTTTTTCATATGATTCTATGTTATGTTTTCCCTTAGAAATATATTCAAATATGTTTAATTTCATAAAAACTATATTGTTTACTAGTCACAAAATTCTAAAATGCATCATAATGAGGTGAAAAAACTATTCAATGAAAAAAGTAACATGGTGAGATAAAAATATTAAATTTCATTAAATTCAAATCATGTTAGAGATAGAAATTACTTTTATCATAAATGTGCCAAATTCAATGAAAACTTGATTTTTGGAAAATGAAATTTAAGTATTAAAATTGGTTTGTACAAAAGTATTATAAAAAAAAATTCATTAAGTTAAATTAGATTAAAAATAATATAATATAATTTTTTTAAATTGAAACCATTTTATATTAAGGTAGTTATTTTTAAAAATTTTAGGGAAATATTGAATTTCCAATTGAAGTCTGTATTTTCAATTATTCACAAAAAATTAGTCATTTGAGAAAAATACCAATAAATAACACAATGATAACTTTGATATGTTGTTTTAAAAAATTATTTAATTTTTATTTAATAAAACTAGAAAACATTTATAAAAATATTTATAACGATTTTTACAAAACATAATTTATTTTTTTAATTAATTCATATTTTCCATTATATACTAAATATTATTAATGTGCCTTAACTATATTTAAAAACATTATGAATACAATTATATTGATCAATTGATATATATATATATATATAATAAATTAGTTAATTGTAACACCCTGAGATTTGGTGAATTTTTATATTAAATAAGTGTAAAATTTAATATATTCTTCTTATCACAGATCACCAAGTTTAGTGTGAATTTCCAACAACACTGATATTATATTGCATTACATGTAACAGAAATATTAGTTTCATTTAACAGAACACTTATTAAATATAAAATGTGTTATAGTATTGGAATAAAATTACATATTATGAACATTATAACTTATATATAGGGACGGTGTGTATAAAAAACTAACAAAATATTAAAATATTTTGTTTACAAATGTATATTAAATTAATTATTTGTTTACCAATTAGTTATAAATGAAAATGTAAATTATTTGAAAAAAGGAAATATTTTCCAAAAAAATTATTTATATTAAAAAAATTAGATTATAACCATAAATTAAAAAATATAACTTTTGGTGAATTATTGTAATTATATATATACATATTATTCAATAAAATATTAAACTTTCGTCTTTTGTATTTTCAATAAAAGTAAATAATAAATCCAATTTTTGGGAAAAAATGTATTTCTCAAAAAATGGTTTTGAGATATTTTCTGTACCTATATAAAATTATTATTTTCCAATGATAAAAAATCTATATGAAAAAATAAACTAATTTATTTAAATAATCATGTAAAAATTATATTGGATTGAATGTTTTATAATTTTCAAAATAGATGATTTTTTTGACGAACAACACAAAATACTACTTTTATTATAAACTATAATTTATTTTAAAATATATAAAAACATTTAAATTGGTTTTAATATGGGTTTAAAAGTTAAAATATATCACTTATGCATCTATTAATAAATTTAGGACATTGGAATTAATTTTATTTTGAAATTGGATATAAAAAAAATTAATTTTAAGTTAATTTCCCTTTCGAAAAAAGATATTCCATCACACCTGTCGGATTTATATTAAATTAATATTTTTCACTTATTTTAATTGAAAACAGAAAGTGACTTCTTTAATTTAAATATTTATATTGTATATTATATAATAATATCATATTAAAATTTTACAATAATGATTTGTAAAATAGAAAAAACTAATTATCACAGTTAAGGGTAATACTACTTTACCTGAGGTAAAAAAAATCATAAGGGATCAAATGACCGATAATCCTTCCTAAATCCCATTTAATGTATATATTTAGGCTTCAAATCCTATTTGGCACAATAATTTCTCATTTTGGATCTTTTGGCATTTGAAAGGCAAGGGAACACCTTTCACTATCAATAATTTACAAATGTCCCACTAACCACATTTATAAAAAACCACCCCTATCATCTCCTCTTCAAACATCCAAATACCATTTGTTTAGTGAATAACTATAAATTTAATTAAATATAACCTTACCACTATAATAAAATAAATTTTTAATCATTTATTTATCCACCAAATGCTTTTGGTGAGAAATTATTGAGGATAGCTTAAAAATTTTGTAACATTCATCAATGAGTATATTTATAATATTTTATACTCCACCGCTCTCAGATATTATTAAAATTTTATTATATAAAACCCATATTATAAACCACATAATTATATGTTATTATACTAATGTTTTCACCTGAATCTGAATCCACTTCCCTCAAATGGGAAAATGATAACCCCAATTGCGTTTACGGCAGACTACCGCCTCACGAACTGATGTAATACATTTTCCATAAACACTCTTATGGTTGGGTATTATGAAGAATATAATATATATATGTTGTATTATTAACTATAAAAAAATCAACAACATATACAATCATATATATATATATTACATTAAATCTATTGGGAGATATGACAATGAAACTCGTTTAGATGGCAGACTACCTCCTCATGAAGCAATGTCATTCGTTTTTCAGTCATGATTTACATGTAACGTGGTTTGGATAATTTTTAATAAAAATTAGTGATATATATGAAATAAAAATAATTATTTATTTTGAATATATTATTTTAATCTATTTTCTTTCATCCACTGAAACAAAATTGAATCAAGATTCTTGTGTACATATGTACTAAAGTCTCTATGAATGATTGATTTATTTTTCTATCTCTAAATTTATTTATTATAAAAACATCTATATAATATAAATCTATATATATGTGTATATATATAATTTATATTATTATAGATATTAATATACCATGATCAATGTAATATGACCAATAATAATTAATCAAAAAATACAGAAAACATTACAGTTATTACCCAAAACTAGATTTTAACAAAGAATATTTAATAAGTGGGTAATAAAAACTCATAAATAAATATTATGTATTATGTTATATATAAATATAGTTATATAATATATTTATAATAATATTATATTTCATGTATACGATGTTTCACAGTCTACTAAGGAAGTCAGTACTTAAGGTATGAGATTTCTATATCAATTATTACTTCTATAAGACACATGCACATTAAATGCATATTTTTTTGTTGTGTATATTCTAAACATGAATTTATTATAAGATTATTCAATATAAAATTATATTTATTTACATATCCTTTTTCATGTCTCTCTTTTGAGGGGATTACAGTTCAAATGTTCCCTAAAATTATAGGGTTTTTTGTTTCAAATTTGGAATAATAGGGACATAAGTTATATTATGAAACTACATTATATTATGAGGTAAATATTCTACTCTTTTGAAAGGTTTTTAACTCAATCTCCTTATTTTTTTGACATTAATTTTTTATTTTATTACATTCATTTGTGGGTTATGTGATATAATGGATACTAAAGTGAGAAAAGATTTATGTGACACTATCATTGTTAATCATAATTATTTTTTATTATGATTTCTATAATAAAATATTATGATCCATATCTCTTTAATTTTATTAATTTTATTATCTAATTTTTATTTCATGAGAATACAAATTATCCCTTAATTTTATAAACTGTATGTTCTCATGATTCAATGTTAAAATATTTAATAAAGACAATGTAAATTCTTTATTTTGTAAAAACCCATTTTCCTTCAAAAATCATGATTCCAAAAAAATCATTATCCTAAATATTTTATAAAATCATCAAACATTTTTTTGGGTTTTAGAAAATTTTATTAAATTAATAATTTTGTTTTCTCCAAACAATTCTTGTTTGGATTTTATAGATAATGTGAATGGGATCGTAATTTTAACATGTACAAACTAAAAAAATCTATTCTATATTGACATGTACTTTTTTTAATATTCCATTATTTGATTCAATCTTTATTTTAAATAAAATTATTTTCATTTTTTTCTAATTTTTATGTTTTAATAAGTGTGTTTCAACATGGAAGTGATATTTTTTTAAGAAATGGTCCATGTGATCTATCAAACCCATTTTCTATCCCAAATGAAATCCTTTGATATTACTTATTATTTTTTGGGGATTTTAATAAAATAAAAAAACATAATTATTTCTCTATTTGGTTAGTTGTTATTTTAATTAAATATTTATGAAACCATTTATCATTCATGGGTCATGCTTTTGTGAAGGGATTAAAGGAATACGAATCCCATTTTCATTTCTCGAGATATTATCTGATGTTTTAATGATTTATGTATTATATTGAGGTATACATATGTTGGAATTTTTTGTGATTGTTAAGACCTATATCTCCCTCCAATTAATTTGTCAAATATTTATATCTCATTATAAAATTATGGGAAACAAGTCAATGGGAATGATCCACTATGGGAAATAGGGTAGACGGGTTCTATTATGGGAAAAATGTGTGTCCTAATCAACAATGGTAAATATGTTATAATTACTTTTCCAATATAGGGATTGTATATGTATTATACCATGACATATGAAATGTTTTTTATATTTGTGATTACGACATACTTTTACAACATGAGTTTATGGATAATGATTGATATATGATAATTTTTAACTCTTAAGGGACTTTTTTCATAATTGATAATGGGTTTTTAAAAGACATGTGTTTATGATCTACGAATAGTTTGTATGAACATAATATTATTTTCTCCTTATCGATAACCTGTATACATATCCTATTATTTATAATGATCATATATTTATATCTCGTATGTTTAGCCTTACTGAGCATTTGATCTCAGACATTCATATGTTTCCTTCCCTACGTTATGATGAATGTTTTAGGTATGGTATTTCAAACTAGAGTAATATGTGAGAAGATCATTATAAGATTTGTTGAAGATATTTCATGAAATTATAAAACTGTCTTTCTACTTTGAAAATAAAATAAACGCTTACATTACCTAGGAATGTTTTCATTTAAATTTATTTAATAATTATTTAAAATATTTGATATATATATTTATATATATATGAATATTAATGAATTTATTTGTTAGTATTGGATTAATGGTTTACGTAAACATTGGAATATAAGATGAGAAAACATTAGTATGATCTGAAGGGATAATTTTATTTAAATTTTGAGGTGTATTTTTAGGGATAATTTTATCTTATATTTAATATACATGAAAATTCCATGTATATTTGTTAAATGATATAGTGAGTATTTTATAATAAATTATATCATCGAATGAATAATATATATAGATGAGGATCTATCTCATATGTTCCTATGGGTAGTATCAGTGAAAGGGGAACATTGAGATGGACTTGATCATCACACGATGCATAATGACAGGACATACTATACACATATTATTACACATATGGGGGAAATGTTTTTGAAATTCAAAAAATAATTACAAACCATCATCATAGATTTAAATTATAACCATGTTTTAATTATATTATTCCTATGATTCTATAAATTTTAAAGAAAATTTCATGATTTATACATCATATAAGTTATTCTTCAATATTATGTGGTTTCCCACTATGATAATTGTTACTCAAACTACAATTTCTTTTTAGAGAATGGGTGAAAACTAAAGGAATAATGATAATTATGCATTACATGTAAAATAAATGGAATTTCCTCCATAAAAATCAATCTTTAAGGGATTCTGAATGAAACATATTTTTTGTAATGATCACATAAAATTCATTGATTCAGGATGAACATCCAAATGAATATTAGTGGGAAAAAAATTCTTTTGATTCCATAATGAGGCGATATCCACCATCTTTTAGTGGTTACAATGATACACTTGTTTTCTAGAAATGGATCTATACTATTGAATATATATTTTTTATTATGTATTCTTTAGATAAGAAAAAGGTCATTTTGGATCTATATCAATAATACAGAGAGGAATATCAATGGTGGGATCTCATCATGAATATGAGGAAGTATGATGAAACTAATTCTATGTTGCGGTATGAGTTTAAGATATTATTTTTCAATAATTATTTCCCTCGTTTTCTTTGTACCAAATTAGAGGCAGATTTATTTTTGATAAATCTTGAATATGAAGAATTAATTGGTAAATATCATAAATTTATAACAAGAAATCTGTGGTATGATTATATTATAATCATCTAACGTGAATGTACGGTTGATTGAAATTTCAATGGATTAAGTCCAACTCTCCAAATTTTGTTATCAATAATAGAATTTAACAGCATTCAATATAGAATTAGAGAGTGGGGCTTCTAATAAATATTAGGGTTTTTATAATGAATAAAATATTGAATATAAGGGAAACTATAAAAAACATAGAGAAAATAATATGATATTTTATTTATCATCAAAATTTTGAATTACAAATGGTGTAAATAATGTTAATGTGAATAATAATGGACTCAATAGTTGAAAGGAATTTCATCGAGTGGATTAATATATAAGGGATGCTAAGAAGTTATCTAATTACAAAAATATAGTGTAATATCCATAGAATTCACCACTCACACTCTTGCGGTTACTGTGTTTTGAGTTTGGGAATCAATAATATCGATTCCATGAACTATTGGATAAGGAGAATAATGATCCACATCTACCTATAAAGGCAATGAAAAAAAGGGAATTTTTATGAAATCAATATAGATGAAGTAATTCATGAATATGGAATACATATCCTCCCCTTGTGAGTTCATATTTTCATGATTGATTTTTTAAGAATGAGCCTGATGAAAGTCTAATTGTTCATACATTACATAATTTTAATGTGACTATTTGAATTGATTTTATCCCTCAACATGGATTCTGAAATAGTGAAATCTCATTTGATATTCAATTGGAACATGTATTAATTAAATCATCAAATTGAATTTTTTTCAATAAGATAATTGTAAGAACCCGAAAATACTTTTCATGTATGTTTTTTACTTTTGTGGACTTTTTTGAGAAAAAGAGGAAATTCTAGAAATTTTCAAAGTACATTACATGTACATTATGAGTACACACCGTGTACATGGCCGTGTGGGGTGACTTGGAGGCCGTTTAAAGTGGAGTATAGAAATACCATATACTTTTTTTCATTAAAAGCATCGAGGTCGTGTCTAATCACCAAGAACATCTCCTTCTAGGTCTTGTTCAGCTGAGAGCTCACGTACGACCATGATCTTCCTCTGAGACCCCGACTAAGCATCTAATCTCCGATTCGACTACCTTCGATTGCGTCGGGATCGCCTCAGTATTCTATCTCTTTTTCTAGAGATACATTTTATGATTCCCCTTCTTCTTCGAGTTATCCTTCATTGAACATTTTAGACATTTTTGTAGATCTACCACGGTCTAGGTCAATCCAAATGGATGACGCTCGAGTATATCAATCTCATAACGCTGAGGGTGGTGGTTTGTGCCTTTTCGTTAAAAGTCTTTGATTATTATGATAAAAATATAATAATTCCCTTGAATGGGGTATTGCATGTTTACCGTTTCCCCCTGTTATTTTCCGTCCATGCTAGTGTTCTAGTGTATATGTTAATTGGATATGAATAGTTTTGTTTGATTTTCTTTGGAAGTGTTTCCCATGCATGCTCTATTTATGATTGTTGGTATTCTTAGACTTTTTTCCTGCCTTGCCTATTTTCCATGCCTATTGTAGTAGGGTGGGGAGTTTTTATTATGAAATTCTTGATATGATGTAAACTGGTTATCCATGAAGTTCTGCAGGCTTACTTTGGCCATATTGCATTGTTATGCTCGTTGACCAACATAGGGTCATGATAACATGGTGTAGTAGAAAACAAGGGGAATTGACCAGGTGAGCTTCCACATAGACTCTTTGAGAACATTAGGCTATAAGGGGGACTAGTTGAGTGATTATCCTCAGATATCCTAGGACCACTTGGGGCTATAAGAGGAATTAACGAGTGAGCTTCCTCAGAGAGTCACTGACTGCTTTAGACTATAAGGGAAATTGACTGAGTGATCTTCCTCAGGAGTGTTTTAATTATTTGAATGTCTTTGGGGTATGAGGGTAATTGACTGAGTGATATTATTCATGGAGTCCTTAACCATGGGGCTATAAGGGTAATTGACCGTGTGAGCTTCTTTAAAGTGTCCTTGACTACCTTAGACTACAAGGGTAATTGAATACGTGAAATCCTTCAGAGTGTCTTGTTTTTACCATTGACTATAAGGGGAATAGACTGTAAGCACTTCCTCAGGGATACATTATATATTCTTATAAATTAACTATAGGGGACATGTTGTGTGCACTGCTTAGAGGGATACTATGATTGAATAGTTGTTTTTGATGTGTGGATTTTTTTTTGGTGAGTACTTTATTGTTTACTGCTTCTGTAATATTACCTTCCATATATGCACAAACTGTTAGGCATAGATATTTGGGTGGTTTCATACTGAGATTTACCCTCACATCCTATTTAGTCCATTCATTTGGGCCCAAACAAATTATATTGTTATAGGTATTGATAAGGGAAATCTCCATTTTACATCATGTACATGACTTGCAGTGGTACTGAAGAGCATTGCACCAAGTTTAGACTTGTGATGCTGAGGAGCTGTTTATCAGTTTCTTTGTACTTTTTTTAGTACTGTGGTATTTAGAATTGTGACTTGTTTGGCTATTTTCCTAGACATATTTATCATGCATCATTTTATATATATGTGCTCTAGTTGGTTATTATTTTAGACTTCTGTTCTTTACTTTTGTTGGATATTTATTGCCTCCACTATTGTAAAAAAATTTCTTTTCCTGTGTGTTACTATACCAATAAAGGAATGGTTTCCCCACAATCACACCCAATACCCTCGCTGGTAGTCAACAGCCTCTTTCATTTGGGGAAATGCACTTGCGGCCATGTTTCCAACCGGGTACAGGGCACCTCTGGGTGGCTTCCAGAACCAAGACATTACAAATTGGTATTAGAGGAATTATTTTCACTTAACATATTGTTTGGATCCTATAGATAGGTAAAAGATGGAATAAGTACATGGTAATAAGCTATGGCCATGAGTAGCTAACCCGTGTGCAGTAAAAATCCAATCTACCTCGTTGATTTCAATTTTTCTTGTTTGTGATTTTACAGTTGATTTGATTTTCAACGGTGGGTGACTCACATGTTTTGTAAAATTAAAATTGATGTCATTGAGGATCTATTTCTATCGTGACCTGATGAGATGATTGTATTCCATATCATGAATCATATAGACACTTGTTAAAAATCACATATCATGCATTCTATCCATGTCATCTAGGATGCATTAGCGATTGCATGTTGTTGTGATAGATGTTGTGTACAATATACAAGCTATTGTGATAGATGCCTTGATTAAAAAATACCTTCTATGTGGTTTAACTTGTTTGTAACATGAATAAGATTCCAATATTTGATTCGCGGGATGTATGGGCCCTCACATATATAAATTTGGCACTTTAATGTTTGTTTCAGTGTTGTTATGGACACCAGAGTAGTTTCTGACACATATTGTCCAGGAAAACCCAAAATACACACTGTGTCATGTTAAGTACATGCCTTTTCTTCTACTATTCGGGAAGAAACAATTTTTCTTAAGTAAACACCGTGTAATCTATGTACATGTCATGTAGTCTCTAATTGTTCCATAGGCCATGTGGGTGGAGACACCTTTTTGTGAAATATCTATAGGACACATCGTGTACTGGATATACACACCATGTCTAGAGACCATGTGTCCACTCATGTGACTAATGAGATAGATGGATGGAAACACAAGCTATACACGTCGTGTCTGGACTAAACACACCATGTAGTCTGACCAGTTACCTGGTCGTGTTACTAACAACACGGGTCATTGTTATCCTTTCACGTACACGGCATGTTTTCCTTTAATATACAACGTAGTGTAGGCCTTGTGTCGAGCCGTGTCACTAACAGCACAAGCAAGGTGAATCATTTCTAGTACACTCCGTGTCTGCTCTGAACACGCTGTGTAGTCTTTTCTTAGGAGGGCCTTGTGGCTTACCCATGTAGAAGGACATGGGCAGGGAAGGAGGAT
Organism: Viscum album; assembly: GCA_963277665.1. Classification (NCBI taxonomy): domain Eukaryota; kingdom Viridiplantae; phylum Streptophyta; class Magnoliopsida; order Santalales; family Viscaceae; genus Viscum; species Viscum album. The sequence continues at coordinate 1,022,545,481 of OY728147.1, read as the reverse complement.
TCTAGTACACATCGTGTGTTAAGACAACATGTTATATGTTTGGGGTTTTAAATGACCAGTTTAGTCTAGAGTACATTTCCATGAAAATGTATTAAAGGAACACACTGTGTAAGAATTTTACATGTCGTGTAGTCATGTTTTATAAAACAACAGTGATTTCTTTATCATGTTCCCTTTCTTAAACTTTTAGATTTCAGTAATTGGTAATCTCGGTCTATTGTGTGTTCTTGAACTTGCAGAGTCATGCCACTAAGACATCCTCTGTTTGTATGCCAGTTTACATGTGTTGAAAAGACGCTGGATATGGATGATCAAGGACAACCTACAGAACCTCTTGTCAGGCCAGTCTGAGCACCAACCGTTATACCCGACATCGATGTTGATGTACAGTTCAGGGTTGGATTTTGAGGATGATTCAGACCTTTCAGGTTGTGTTGCCGCCTACCCCATCAATGGAAAAATTTATGCGAGTCTCTCAGAGGTAGCATCATCCCACTTTCCCTAGGGATGGAGGACCCTAGGCCGCATAATATTGGCTAGAATCCACGGTGATGATTTTCAAGAATCTGGAGATACCACTATAGAAGAGTGTGAAGCTCAATACCTACATTCGTCGAGACTCCACCAAGAGGTGGTGGGATGTCATCTCACAGGTAGGACTCCAGCAGAATATGTATTTGGATGAGTTTCAACGTGACTTCTATAATTACTTCTATCTAGAGACCTTGAGTGCTGATTGAGCTTGAGAGTTCATGAGTCTAGAGCTGGGTACTCTTTATGTTATGGAGTATTCCTCTTTCTTCACAGATATCTAGTGATTCATGCATATTCTAGGAGGTGATTATTTGTTAATTATATGGAATATTGAGTACGGTATGAGGAAAAACATCCAATCTCAAGTGAACATCTTCAGGTTGACTTCGATATCCACAACTGTCAACCAGGTGCTGATCACAGAGCGCAATATGACTGATTCTAGGGCTTTGATCCAGGGAAGTTCAGAATTCAGAGTTAGTGCTCTGCCAGGTGATAGAAATAAATGCCATAGGGAGACTGCAGGAGAAGATCACAGTAGGCCGGATGCATCTTCTAGTAGCCAGGTGGTGTGCTACCAGTTTGGGAAGAGCGAGCATACGATGCCACATTTCCCGAGAGACCTAGTGGAGTTCTAATTAATTAGGAAAATTGTTCATCTTCAGTGCTTCTGCCAGTTATTCTCACTAGTAGATGCTGATAGGGGTTCTTCAATGACTCCTCGTTCAGGAGTAGCAGCACCAGTTTTTCAGCAGTCAGAGAATAGGAGTTCTTCCAGCTGTTCGGGCCAAGGTGGCGGTCATGGCCAAAGTATCCAGTTGCCTGGTCTTCGGCGATAGCTAGGCAGATCAGCTCAGAGTGGTCTGGTAGGGTCACATGGCCCTATTGCAGGCTAGACTTTGTAGTGGAGCAGACCAATCAGGAGCAGGATCTCATACCTTCTATAGTTCGAGGTATTGTCTTAGTAGCCTTTGTCTTAGCTTCTTCTATTTTTTATACAGGAGTATCCCATAGCTTTATATATGTTGCTATTGTGGAGAGCCTTGGCCTCTTCATCTTTTCTTCTACTGATATCTAGATTCTTGACACTCGGTTGTGGACTATAATGGCTAGTGTATGATAGTGCAGGGAGTTCCCTCTACAGTTTGGTGGGTGTCCCTTCTTATGGGACCCCTTTGTCCTTGAGATGACATGCTATGATTTCATTCTCGGTATGGGCTGGTTAAATCCATTCCATGAAATCGTCATCTGTTATCATTGTAGGGTGGGTCTCACATCACGAGAAGGTGAATCCTTTCTTCATAAGGGTGAGTGGGATGTCTATGAGAGCAGAGCAGGACCAAAGCATCATCGGCTGGGAGGAGTTACATCCCAGAATTCTAGTCTATATTTGGATGACCACAAGACTTCACAGTTAGACATCCCTCCAGTGGTGGATCATTTCAGAGATGTATCTTCTGAGGAATTTTCTAGTTTTCCTCCCGAGCATGTGGTGGAATTTTCTACTGAGCTCGTGCCAGGAGTAGTGCCGGTGTCCATTCCTCCTTATAGGATGTCTACACAAGAGCTCCAGGAGCCCAAGAAGCAATTCGGGGAGTTGTAGGTAAAGGGTATCATTCGACCCAATTCATCTCCTTGGGTTTCAACTATTATATATGTGAAGAAGGAAGATGGTACCCCCATGATTTTTGTGGATCATCAGAAGCTGAACCAGTTGACAGTCAAGAACATATATCCCTTACCTAGGATTGATGATCTCTTTGATCAGCTTCGAGAATCCTAGGTGTTCTCGAAGATTTACTTGAGGTCCGGTTACCATAAAATGCACATTAAACCATCAGATATACCTCTCACAACCTTCCAAAGTAGGTATAGTCTATACGAGTATATGGTTATGCCATTCGGTCTTATAAACGCACCTGCAGTTTTTATGGAATTGATGAACCGAGTGTTCCATCTGTATTTGGATTCCTTCGTAGTGGTTTTCATGGGTGATATCTTAGTGTAATCTCACACTCCACACGACCATGTTACCCATATTGAGATCATTTAGAGTACACTAAGAGAGCATCAGTTATATGTTATGATCTCAAAATTCCACTTTTGGATGGATCATAATCACTTTTTGGGTCATGTTATCTCGGAGGCTACTGTATCAGTAGACCTAGAGAATGTGAGGGTAGTTGTTTTTTGTGAGCAGCCGAAGAACATATTTGAGGTGCGGTGTTTTCTAGGGCTACCTAGATACTATAGACATTTCATATAGGACTTTTCATGCTTTGAAGCATTGATGATAGGTCTAACTAAGAAGGGTGCGATGTTCATGGGACTGATTCTTCTGAGTCAGCCTTTCATGAGTTGAATGTAAGGTTGAATTCCGCACCGATACTAGTCTTTCCATTGTCAGGAATAGCGATATTGTATACTGTGATGCATCGAGTATCAAGCATAGAGCTATGCTTATAGAGGGATATGGATTCATTGCTTATAGGTCTCAGCAGTTGAAGCCACATGAGAGGAATTACCAGACGCATGATCTCGAGTTAGCATCAGTTGTTCATGCATTACACTATTGGAGACATTATCTGATGGGAAAAATTTTTGTGGTTTTCACTGACCACAAGATTCACATGTACATATTCACTAAGTGTGATTTTAATTTAAGATAGTGATGGTGGGTTGAGTACCTTAAGTCCTTTGATTTTGAGCTTGCCTATACGCATGGGAAAGGAAACGCAGTGGCTGATGTATTGATCAGGAGGACACAAAAACCTACAATTCAGGAGGCCTGTAGTGCGTGATGGCTTATGGATCTATTCTCTGAGATTCATTTGGAGGTGCACGATAGTCATGGCCATATGAATCTTTCTACTATAGTTGTTACCTCTACTCTTCTTGATCTACTTCTAATGAGCCAAATATCAGATTTAGAAGGACTAGTCCTACAGGAAAGTGTGTCAGGAGAGGACCTTATTCCTAGATGGAAAGTAGTCATGGATGAGATCTTGCTCTTCGAGGGGTGTGTTTGGGTGCCAGATGATATACACGAGGAGCTGAGGCTGGATTTTCATTGCTATGTTTGGGCAGTTCATCCTGTAATCATGAAGATGAATCGTGATCTACACTTTTAGTATTGGTGGAAAAGCATAAAGAGAGATGTTTCTTGTTTTTTCATGAGGCGTTCCACCTATCAGCAGGTGAAGGCGGAGAATTAGCGACCAACATGGCTATTTCAACAGTTACCTATTCCCATGTGGAAGTGGAATGATGTCACGATGGATTTAGTGACCGGGTTTCTGAGGTCGCCTCGAAGGAAATATTCTTTTTGGGTTGTCATTTAAAGGCTTACAAAGGATTCTCATTTCCTGTCAGTTGAGGATACCTTCAGTTTTGATGATCTATGATGGTTGTACATCTCTGTGGTTGTACGTCTATATGAATTTCCACACTAAATTGTTTTAGATAGAGATGACCGTTTATTTCATTGGTCTAGAAGGTGATTTAGAAGGCTTCGAGTACACATGTACTTTTGAGTAGAGCTTACCACCCCCATACAGATGGCCATTCCAAGATTACGATACAGGTGCTTGAAGACATGATCCGATCATGCATCATGGATTTTGGATATTCTTGGGAGAAACACATACCTCTTGTGGATTTTTCCTAAAATAGTAGTTTTCAAGAAACTATTTATATTACACCTTACGATGATTTGAATGGTAGGCCATGCCGATCACTCTTATGTTGGCTGGAGGAAGGATAGGAATCTTTACTGGGACCGCATCTTTTTCAGGAGAGCACATAGCAGATAGAGTTGATTCGAAAGAGGATGGCTACTGTGCAGTCTCGACAGAAGTTTTATGCTGATTAGCAGAGATGACCTCTTGAGTTTGAGATTGGGGATCTGGTTTTCCTGCGTGACACACTGAGGTTGGGAAATAGGTGGATTAAGAGACAAGGTAAGCTTTCACCATGGTACGTTGGGACGATTGAGGTTGTGAAGAGAGTTGGTCAATTAATCTATTAGTTGTAGTTAACCTAGAGGTGCTGAGCTATGAACAATGTTTTTCATGTTTCTTTTCTCCGACATTACTTTTCAGTCCTGGGTCATGCCTTTCATCCTAAGGAGGCTGAGCTCAATGAGGTTTCATCATTCGAGGAGCATGCTATCCATATTGTTGATCACATTAAAAAGGTTCTTTGTGGCCAGTCTGTTCATCTGGTACGAATGCTATGGCAGCATGGCTGGGTACAGGACGAGACTTGGCAGAAGGAGGCCAATGTATGAGCACAATGGCTGGACCTCTTCGAGGTTTCTTCTTCTATTCCACGCAAGGGAAAATCATGGAAAAATTTCTTCAATGGGGGGGAAGTTTCTATGAACCTGGTACCTCTTTTCAGGTATGTTTTTCCATTTCTGGTCAGTCTTGAGAAAAAGAGTAAATTCAAGAAATTTTCAAAGTACACACTATGTACTTTTTTAGAATACACCGTGTACTTAGTTACCACAAGTAGCTGGGAGCTGGCCGTGTAGCAACCGTTCTCGCAGCCATGTGGGGGTGACTAGGAGGACGCTTAAATATGAGTACAGAAATGGCGAGTATACTAAGTGTAATTCAAAATTACATGTCATTTATATTCATGTTTTTCATTAAACACACTAGATTCATGTATAATCTCCATAAATGCCTCCATCTAGCTCTCATTCGACCGAGAGCTCCCTTATGACCATGATCTTCCTCAGAGCCCCCGACCGAGAATCCTATCTCCAATTCGACCACTATCGATTAAGTTGGGATTGCCCCGGTAAGCTCTCTTTTCTGATGGTGCTCCATTTCATGATTCCTCTTCTACCTCAATTTATCCTCCCTTGAATGTTTTAGACATTTTTGTAGATCTGCCACATTATTGGTCAATCAATAGTTTGAAGCCAGAGAATATTGATCTCATTATGCTGAGGTTGGTGGTTTGTGACTTTTTGTTTAATGTCTTTGAGTATTATGTGAAAATTCCACCAATATCCTTGAATGACGTATTTCATGTTTATGGTTATTCCCCTATTGTTTTTATATCATGATAGTATTCTTGTGTAGATGTTAATTGGATGTGAATACGGTTGTTTTGTATTCTTTGGATGTGTTTCCCATGCATCTTCTGTTACGAACGTTGGTCTGCTTAGACTTTTTGGCCTACTTTCCTATTTTCCATGCTTATTGTTGTTGGGTGGAGAGTCTTTATTCTATCATTCTTGATATGTTGTAGACTTTTTATCCATGTATTTCTATAGGTTTACAATGGCCATATTGCACTGCTATGGTCGTTGACCTACACAAGGCTATGAGAAACTGTTGTAGGGAATTTACCAAGTGAGATTTCCCAGAGATTCTTTGAGCACTTTAGGCAATAAGGGGGATTGATTGAGTGTGCTTCCTCAGGGAGCCTAGGACAACATGGGGATATAAGCGGATTTTCCGAGTGATCTTCCTCAAAGATTCCCTGAATACTTTAGATTATAAGGTGAATTGACCAAGTGAGCTTCCCCAAAGAGTACATGACCTTGGGGCTATAAGGGGAATTGACTGTGTGTGATTCCTCAAATATTCCTTGACTAACATAGAATATAGGGGGAATTGACTACATGATCTCCCTCAGAGAGTCTTGTTTTTACCTTTGACTATAAGGGGAATTGAATGTGAGATCTTTGACAAGGATTCATTATATATTATTTTAACTGAACAATAGGTTATAGGATATGGGAACATCCAAGAAGGTTACTATGATTGAATAGTTTTTTTTGATGTGTGAAATTGTTTCTCCTGAGTACTTTCTTGTTTACTACTTCTGTACATTTATCCTCCATATATTCATTGACTGTTAGGCAAATATCATTGGGTGGATTCCTACTGGGAATTAGTATAACACCCTGTTTGGGCCATGTTTTTGGTCCCAATCATATTATATTTTTGTAGGTATAGATAAGAGAAATAACCCTTCAACGTCAGGTACTTGACTTGCAGTGCTACTAGAGAGCATGGGACCAAGCTTATGGTTTCTATGTTGAGAAGATATTTATCTATTTCTTTGTACTCTGTTTTAGTACTTTTTTATTCAGCATTGTGACATGTTCGGATATTTTCTTAGACATATGTATCATGCATCATTATATATATATATATATATATGTTCTCCAGTTGGTTATTATTTTTTTCTTCTACTGTTTACTATTGTTAGTTATATTGTTCTTCCACTATTGTATATTTGTTTCATTTCCATTATGTTACTCTGCTAATGAGGGCATAGTTTCCCCACTATCACACCCAAGACCCTCACTACTAGTTGGAAGGCTCCATTATTTGGGGAAATGCGCTTGATGCCATGTGACCAACTAGGTATGGGGCGCATCTGCATGGATTCTGGAATAGGGACGTTAAAATAAGTTATTATTTATTAAATAAAAAGATAATTATCTTTTAGAAGGGTTTATCTCCCCATGTCAGATTAACTTAAGTGTTATGGATACCATCATGGTTTCGTTACATTATATATGGTAATATGATCAACGTTATTGACACCCATTTGAGGTTTTATGTGATGAAAATTTATTTGGAATAAATATATTTTAATATATATTTAGGGAAATACAGACATTTGAATTTGTTTAATTTTTAGTGAAAATGTAATTTGAATAGGAATTCCAATATAATTTTTATAATTTTTATTAATGGTATGACTAGAATTTATGGTTTATCTTTTCTTTGATGATGTGGTAATTATGGGTTGCAGTTAACCAACATATGAATCCCACACACTTCAATTCTATTTGAGAATATTTCTCATTGTATTAGCATTAAAGAATATATTTTAGGAAAGTGGAATTGTTGTACGAAGTACGATATTAAATTGTATCTATCACGGATTTAAGGTTTTTTTCGATGTTTTGGAAAATTATTTAGAAAGGTCTTGATAAAGAGTTATGTTTTTTCACTATGTATTATCCTCAAGTAGATGGTCAGTCTGAGAGATGTATTCAAACTATAGAGTATATTTTGGGATCTTTTTCTTATACTTTAATGTGTTGTTAAGATCAACATCTTATTATTTTCATGTTTCCTTACAAAAATAGCGAAAACTCGAGTATTCAAAATGCTGATTATGAATCTATATTTTGAATTTTTTTTCATAAATCCAATGTGAAGGGGTGAGGTAGCACTAAAAACTATTGGGACCTGAACTAGCCAAATAAATGGAAGATAAGGCTAGATCCATTCAAAAAATCATAAGGGTGGAACAAGTCCAAAAGAAAATTCTTGATGATAATAAATGGAACTAAATTGAAGTTAAAGATGGTGAAAATGTGTTTAAAATAATTTCCCCATGGAATATGGTTATAATTTTTGAATATAAATTGATACTAATCCTTTTCTATATCAATACCACTGAAATTATAGATCATATCACGATTGTGTCCTATTGAGTGGTGCTTCCACTGAACATCTCTCTGGTTTAAAATTTGTCCTTCATATCTCTCCTCGTAAAGTATATACATGATCTTTCATATGTACTAAACATAGGGGTTATACCATTATAGCATGATGTATCTTATAAAGAACAATTGGTGGAGATTAAGTATTGTACAGAGAATATAATAAGAAATAAAACCACTAAACTTATCAATTTTTTGTGTGAAACCCACAAGATTGAAGAAACGTTGTGGGATCCTAAGGTTGTAATGATGGATAAAAATCCTCAATTGTTTTTAACAAAGTGTTTAATTAAGAGGAATAAATTTATTTTAAGGGGTAAACATGAAACACCTTGGGATTTAGTGAGATTTTATTTAAAAAATAGTAATATTTTTTATATTTCCTTCACAAAAATAATAATTTTATCCTTAAATACACATAATTCTATTTTTAGTTTAATTTATATGAATCACTGAGTTTATTATGGGTTACACAGAAACCCAAGTTTAAACAAAACGTCACACGCTATTAAAATATTATTATTTAATATGATTGTTATCACATAGCCATTATAATAGAGGTTATGAATAAGAATATCTATTTTATAAAAATATATTGTTATATATGTGTATATAAAATTAATTGTACGATTAACATTTGATTAGAAAGGAATAAAAAATCTATTTGAAAATAATATTAAAAAATTAAATAAATTATTTTTTTATCAGAAATGCATTTTACATAAATAAGTTAATATAATGTATTTTGGTGAATGGGTTTTATAAAATATATACATCATATAATTAATCTAATTATTTACATTCAATTTAGTTGTTTTCTAGGAAAGGAATATTTATAAATTGTATTTTTATTAAAAAAATTAATTTTTTAAAAAGATTTTTTTTCTTTTAATGTAATTATATTATATTTAGTTTATTCCACATAAATAACTTTTATTTGAAAAATGAATCATAATTTTGAAATAATAATGTAAATTTATCTACTAGTTAATTTATGAGACTTTTATGAAATGATATATTTTTCGATGAATAGTGAAATACAATATTTTTTATTAATAATTATAATTTATTTTCATGAATAAAAATATTTTCAAATTATTTTAATATGGTTATAAAAGTAATATGAGTTCAAATATATATCCAATAATCTAATTTAGGGAATGTGAATAAATTTGGATTTGTTTTTTTATATAAAAAATTTATATTATTCAATCTTTTCTGTTTGGAAATCCTCCTATTGGAAATAAGCCAATACCACTGATTTGGAACTATTGGTATAGTTGCCATAACATATGGTATATGTTAAAAAAATTGTTTTGGTTATTGTCGAATTTTATAGTTTATATATAGGCCTATACAAATGTTTTTGGGATATTGTTGGAATAGGTGTTCTATACCAACGATTACATAGCCATTGGTATATGTAATATGAAATTCCTATATCAACAATTTTGAAAACTGTTGGTATAGGTAATTAAAAAACACATGACAATTTTGTCTTCTTATAAATCAAATTTACATTTCAACAGCCAAAATATTTCATTATAATTATTTTTGTAATGATAATATGATAAATATTTATTATTTAAATTAAAATTAAATTAATTTTTTATGCAGTGAATTTTATTTGATAAAAGAATTTTCTAAAAACCAAAATACCTATAGTAGTAGTTTGAAAAACCGTTGGAATAAGTTATTTGGGACCTATACCAATATTTATGGTAAAAATTTTGCAATAGGGTCTTTAAATAGATGTTATACCAAGGGGTTTACACAAACCATTTGTATATCCATAACCTATACCTACAGTTTTAGAAGACCAATTGGTTTGGGGACATTTTTATGAAGTTATACCAATGGGTTATCCAGAATAGTTGTTATAGCTATGACCTATAACAATGTTATTTTTCAAAATAATTGGTGTAGGGCCATATTATGGAACATATTCTAATGGTTTGTCCAGATCATTTGTATATGTTCATTTTATGGTTCATATAAAAATAGTTTTTTAAAAACCATTAGAATCGGTACAATTTCTATTATTGACCACTTATTCATCACATCCATGAGATTAATTTTAAATTGAATTTATCCACATATTTGAATTGAATTTGAATAAAGGATTCGAAATTTTGTATCATAATAATTTATAATATCTAATTTTTAAAAATTAATATTCTACCATACATAAATGTAAAAATAGAAAAATATTAATTTTCTTGGTTGTGGATAAAATGAGATTACTGGGGGTTAAAAAAAGGGGTGAAAAATCCTATAAACCTATCAAAAACACATCTAATTGCTATATTTTAAACTTATAAACTATTTTTATTCATAATATTTCATTGTTTGCTTCTATTTGAATGTGAAAACATGATAACACCATTTCTTTTTAAAATATTACAACTATGACACTCACCTAACTTTGAAAGGACACCTCTTATCCTATCATCTTCACAGTTTTAAATACATTTAGTTCAGCCAATACCAACCCAAATAAAATTCTAAATTTACTATTATTATTGTAGATTCATTATTTTTATCATAAATCCAACATAGAAAGGATTTTTTCCATCTAAAAGATGTTACCCAAATAAGAAGTATCATTCTTCAATGAGTGTTCATTGTTTACCTTCTCAAAATTCAAATATTATTACAAAATCATAATATAACATCCTTAATAAATTCAATATACTATGATGTTATTATAAATTGGTAATTACATACATCCATATCAACTTTCTACAAATGGGTAATCATAATGTAGCTTGTCTGTAAGATAGACTACCACCCCACTAGCTAATGTGACACATATTCCCTTGACACCTCCCATGGTTGGGATTGATGATTGATATGATATATATATATATATACTATTTTTAATATAAAATTAAATCAATAAATATTTAATGATATACACAATTTTTACTTTCCATTTTTTGGGGGATATTATAGTGTCGCTCATGTGTACGAAGGACTACTACCATGCAATGTGATGTGATTCATTCTTTACATAATATTTACATGGAAGGAAAAAAATATAGGTTTAAATAGTAATATTATATATATATATATATATATTTGAATTAAATTTTATTTGTTAATTGAAATATATTTTTTTTCATTTTATCCGTTGAAAAAAATGAAACAACACTTATGTGTACATATGACTTATCGTCTATATGAACAGTGTATTTTATTTCTATCACTAAATTATATAGATTAATATAAACAATTCTACATTTAATATTTCTATGACATATTATACATTTAAATTTTTTTGATATTATTTTAACATGATAAACGTGAAATATATAAAAATAAAAAATCAAAATATACATGAAAAAATATGTTATTTCCCAAAAAATGATTTAATAAAGAATTCTTAATAAACAGGTAATAAATTATCATAAGTAAGTATTATATAGTAAAATATATTTATTAATGGTAACCAAATATATTTATAATAAACTTATATTTATTAAATATGAGTATTTAACCTATAAGAAGGACGTAGAGACTTAATGTAATTGGTTTTCTTCTCACTTCTTAATTCTGGGAGGAAAATTCCATATTCCCCAATTATTAGCTATATAATGTCTATAAATCCCATGAATATAATTTATAATACGGCTCAAAAAAATAATTTTAATTTTTAGATTTATCTTAGGATTTATCTTCCATGTTTTTTACCATTCAAAAGATAATATAGCAGTGAGGGATTTTTGTGTATATTATTTTTCTTTGGGACATAAGTTATGTGATCCACCTATCAGCTTATTTGAGGATTATATAATTTTATATTATCATATTGTATCCTTAATCTCATTATTTAAAATAATATTCAATGTTTCATTACATATTAATCTTTTATGGGGCCTACGATTCAAAAGATACTAAAGAGGTCATGGTTTTTTATTAAAATTTCATTTTTATCAAGATTTTTTATGATTTTGATTTATATGGTAAAATTATATGATAAAACTCCAATGGAAGTCATCCATATTATTCTCCCATTATTATTTCTTGAAAATACATGTTTTCCCTTCATTTTGTTCTCTTTATGCTCTCATTATTCATAAATAAAGTTTTAAAAAAGACTTTATTTATCTCTTTGGTCAAAAACCTTTTCACCTTCCAAAATAACGTTTTATAAAAATTTTCTCAAAAAAATTATTAATACTATCGAAATTATTTATTAATGAATTTTTTACACATTTTATTTCATTATATATTATTTTTTCAAAGGAATCTTCATGAAATTTTGTATACAATTTTCAATTTATTTTTACCAAAAATGTAAAAGGAAGTTTTTTTAATATGTATAAAATGAACATAATAAACACTCTCATGACCAATATATATTTTATAGAACCTTTTATAAGTTGATTTTTTTCTTTGAAATGAAAATTATTTCTCATATTCTTTATAAATTTTTTTATATGTTTTTCTGAATCGGAAAAGTGATTTTCCTGATGAAAAGTTTGTAGTGATCATTAAAAACCATTTTCTTTCTAATATTACATCATTTAATGTAACTTATGCTATAATATGAATAATATTTAAAAATAAAAATAATTATTATTTCTTTCGATTGTTAATTTTAATGTTTATATATGTTTATGGAACCCCATTATTTTTCTTGGATTATGTTATAGGGAATTGATGAATTGTTTATAAAACCCATTTTCATTACATTAGTTTTGATGTAACAATTTTTTGTATGTGTTATGATATTTTGGAATATATATGTATGGTTTTAATGATGAGCCATGTGGGACCTACATATCCCTCAAATTTATTAGAGAATTGTTTATATAGAATGAGTTAAAAATGTGAGACAATTCGATGTGCATGATCCACTATGGGAAATGGGTGATTCTTGTTCTTCTATGGGATAAAAGTGAATCCTGGTTCATAACGGGAAACATGTTATATGTACTGATCTGTTATTTTAATGGTCAAAGTAGTTAACATTATCATAAAAAACATTTTTCTATAATTAATATTCATCCACATTTTTTTGAAATAAGCTTATCATTCATGATAGATTTATGACGATTTTTCGCTCTTTTGGGTCATGTATTTTTAAATGTTATATTTTTATTCTTTTAATATTGATTATGAAATATTAAAGGTTAGGTATGAAAATTGAAAGTTATGGTCATGATAAAAAACCATTTTTATTATATTATGCATTCATATGATAAAATATTGATATCTCCTATTTTTACCTTTAATATGAATCTAAGCTCACCCATTCTTATGTTTTCTTTCTCATTTTATGAATAAATATTTATTTATCATATTAATAAGATTATTAACATGTAATATGTTATTTTAAGGTGATTTTGAATAAATTTATTGAAATAAAAAGATATTATTTCTAGTCCCCAAATTCACAAAACCATTATAGTCCTCAAGCATGTGATTATGAAATATATAAAACATTCATATACAATTATTTTGTATTTATTTATTATAATAATTGGTCATTATATTAATCAATTTATAACTAACATTATAATTTAATGGCTTGGTTATAACTGTCACATTAAATTTTTTTAGAGTGTCACACATCATTTAAGCTAAACGCTGATTTAAAATAAAGCTATCTCAAATATAAAATAACTTGAAGTGAAATATTTTTTAAAATAACATGGTGTTTTAATATCCCCTTATTTTTGAAATGGAGTCCTCACAATTTGATCATGTGCTCCATAATGAAAGGCTTTAATGTTTAATATTTCTCTATGGAAACCCTACTCATCCAAAAAATTAATTTAAATTTCTATTGAAAATTTATCGTAAGAAATATGAATGTCATCTGGATGACACTAAACTACGTTCCAATATAAGATGATATTATTTGAATGTGAAATCATGGATATAAGAGCGAAACCGAACAATAAAATAATGATATCATGTTATATAGAACACCATCATGAGAATTACAACATTAATAAAACTATAAATATATAGTGGGATTGTCACAACCCGACCCTACCCGGGCTCGAGCCACAACTACCCCAAGCCCGCCTCTAAAGGCCAAGGGCTGGCGACCAGCACTGAAGCCACAATAACATGGGGAGGCCTTTTCCTAAGTACCTGTACATACACACGTGGCACACTCAATGAAAAGGTGCAGAGTAAAAGAGAAAAGACAAGTAAAGTAAAAGGGAAACTGTTATAAATAAACCAAAAATGTGCATCGACCTCCACAGTACAAAGAAAGTGATGAAAGTAAACTGAAAATAAAAGGGGAAAAACATGCACCCAACCAAAAAGTGCCACAACCCGGAAGCAGGTAAAACAACAGTAAATAGCTGGGAGGGTCCCACTCCTAGAACCCGACAATGGACACTGCACGCGGTCCATGATCTCGGCTCCTAAGCTCCTCTGACGTCACGACCAACTTGTCTGTCGTCCGCAAAGGCACACCAAGTGCGGTCAAAGCCCAAGTAGGGGTGAGTATAAAAATACTCATTAGGATACCCCGAATGCTCGAGGGAGAAACAAAGGAGGTACTGAAGGGTGAGAAGTAGATCAGACAGGGGAAAGTAGAGGAGTACAACTAAGAGTGCAGTAAAGAGTACAGTGAAGAGTCTAGCTCAACCTGACATGAGAAAGGATATAGACTCGTTTAGACACAAGGAGATGGAAATGGTGAGAAGGTGAACTTCTCATCAAGTCTTTGCTACCTATAGCAGGAGAGTAGACTCATCCAACCACGAGAAGCTATACATGGAAAGCACGTGGCATACCCTGTGCGTCTTCACCACTCCTGGAAGGAGAGTAACCAAAACCTGAAGAAATGTGTATCGGAAAAAAGTTATATACAAATACATATTCTCAAGAAGACGCCCGAACAAGGTCATAAGGGGATCTCCATCCCGTAGCTCAGCCCAAAAATGTGAGTCGCCAACAGTCCTAGATGTAAAAACCACCAATTCCCATCATTACACACATCTTCCCCGAACCACAAGTCATGGGGCCCAAATCACCGCACGTTGAAACTATCTTCTTTGGGCCGCACTGACTCGACCGCACGATTTTAGGTCGCGTCGCAACGACACGTCTCGGTGGGTAAAGTGCCTCTCGCACTTGAGAGTTCGGGGGGAACGTCAAACCACACCATGTCACTACCCCGCAGTCGTGAGGTCTCCTCAAATACAAGGTCATTCCATCACTGAACCGTACAACCAAGGGTCCTACTCTGGTAATCCCGGAGGAAAGCCACAGACTAGCCTAGTAGAAAGGACTGAGTCTGGAATATCAACGGGTGTCCCATTGCCCAACCCTGCTGGAGGGTAATTCATAATATGATATCAGGTGACCCACTGCCCAGCACTGATGGAGGGTAACCCATAATACATCATCAGGAGACCCACTGCCCAGCCCTGATGGAGGTTAAACCTGGAATAAGTCGTCAGGTGACCCATTGCCCAGGCTTGCTGGAGGGTAGACCTGGAAGAAGTTAAAGGGTGACCCACTAGACAGGCTTGCTGGAGGGTAGACCAAGAAGAAGTCGATGGGTGGCCCACTTCCGAGGCTTGCTGGAGGGTAAACCCGGATGAATTCGATGGGTGACCCACTGTCCAAGCTTGCAGGAGGGTAAACCCAGAACAAGACGACGGGAGACCCACTGCCCATCCCTACTGGAGGGTAGAACCTCAAGAGTCGTCGGGTGACCAACTGCCGAGTCTCTGCTAGAGGGTAAACCCTGAACAAGTCGACATGCGACCCACTTCCCAGCCCTGCTAGAGGGTAGACCTAGAACAAGACAACGGGCGACACACTGCCCATCCCTGCTGGAGGGTAGACCCTTAAGAGTCATCGAGTGACCCACTTCCTAGACTCTGCTAGAGGGTAAACCCTATGAAGTCGATGAGTAACCCACTGCCCAGCCCCGCTGGAGTGTAAACCCCGAACATCTCTGGAAATCTCTACTGGATGGTACAACACTGTCCAACAGAACACGAAGTGGGTCTCGCGCAACCATCTGACTCTGGAACAAGACCAGGGGAATTCACTCAACCTTGCTGATCTAAACCATCGAGCACAGAGCCGGCAGAATAACTCAACCCTACTGGTCAAAAAATGAGAACCGAGTGACCCTCTACGTCGCGAGTGGTCGAAGGTATGCAAAGAAGAACACATCACTCACATGGGGCCCACACGTCGTGTGGCACCAAGACAACTCCAACCAAGCGCACAAATGTTCTCGAGTACAAACAACCACATGTACCTCCCGGGGTTCTCGCATAATCATAGAGTATGCCACGTCTCCATCCAAAAAGGCTAACGTGCACACGACCCCCAACGTCAACGCGAAGGCGTAATGTAATAACTCCAACCTTCCACCTCAAAGGCTGAGGCACAGCCAACCACATCTCTTCAAACAGTTACACCACTCGCAAGGGAGTTCACGCGATCACACACCAAGGTTCTGCTACAAACACGATAGAAGAACCGCCACCGGGTCACCCTTCATATTTCCACATTTAATAAGATCACGTATGAGCCTCATCTCGCCTAAACCAATTACACCGTTGTAATCCCAACAGAAAAAAACCCGATATAGACTACTTACTTCCCCGAAACGGTCAACCGGTGAAAAAGATACTAAACACCATTACCAAACCCGTGTGGGGCCCACCCCAAGATCCCGAAACTGAACAAACGGATCATGCCACTACGATCCCCTCTGATAGACACATGGGACTGAATACTCAATCGCCCTAAATGGACACCTGGTGAAAAAGGTACTATTCACCACAGCCGGTCGGGTGGGACCCACACCACGTCAACGAAAAAGGTCGGGAAAACAGCGCCATCCCAATTCTCTCAGAAATAAACGTCAAAAGCACTACTTAGTTGAGTGGATCAGATATCTAGAGATAAAGGTACATTCCGGCTTACCGCGCATGAGTGGTACCATGCGGGACCCACACCCCGGTCCTGAAGCGATCCCAACGGATCACACCATTGCGATCCTCTTGAAAAAGTACAGAAGATGGACTATTCACTTGTCCAAAATGGTTTCCTGGTGATAGAGATGGAAAATCACCATCGACGCCCAAACACCCATCATGGGGCCCACACCATCGTACGGAATTAGGGCAGGCGGAATTCACCATTTCAATCCCCTCGGAAAAACATCTAAAATCGACTGCTCACACGCCCCGAACGGCCGCCCGATGAGAAAGTCCCAAAACACTGCTCGCAGCTAAAAAGACGGGCCGTGGGGCCCATGCCTCAACACCTGATTCAACGCCCGAAACCACCACGGAAAGCTTCACATAGGCGCCAGGGTCCCAAAGCTGCTAATTGCGCTAAATACGGACGTCATATGTGTCTGCGCCGTCCAAAAAAAGATTCCTCAGAAAAACGTTAGTCAACTTAAAGACGAGTCGTGCCTCCGAGGCCCCACTTTTCAAAAATTTAAAATTCCCAAAACCCTCTCAAAATGTCCGATGCGTTGATACGGTCCCACTAACTCAGACAGCATGCAAATCAGACATCCATAAGGAAAATTACGGGCGTCCGAAGAGGGGGGAAACAAATCCCCTTGGGCTGGACCGGCATGGGCCGGCCGGTCCGCCCACCCAGGTCAAGCCGTGGATCCACAGTCTACACAGACCGGCCTTCATGGCCGGTCATCTGCTGCGCAACGACCCGCACGACGCGGTTCGTGTCTCCCCCTGCGGGGTCGCGCCGCGACCCTGGTTCTCCTCTCTGTGTCGTCGCGCATGGCCGCCGCCTGAAGACCCCGCCGCCACGCCGAAGGCCACCGGAGCCCGCTGCCGAATCCGCCGCGCCAACTGATGCCCGAGCCGCCGTCGTGCCGCCTGAACCCTGGAGCACCGCCGCTAGCACAAGCCACACCACTGCAAAGGGTCGTTGGACCACCCTGGATTCACTGAAAAACACCTCCAAAACCCACATTTTTTCACCGGACGATTATGGATGCCATAGAGCTCAAAAATCAAATCCGAAAAATGAGTTGGAAAGGGAATACAATACACTACATGTTCATGGGATTTTTTTGAAAAACCTACATCAATTAGATGTAATTAACTGAGCTCAAATTAGGGGAGTGGAGAATGAAACAAAATCGACAACCCTACTTTGTTGGGCTTCACCCGACGCTTCACGGACGGACCGCCGGAGTTGCTGCGCCTCGCCAGAGTTTCCTCGCCAGAGTGGAGGTGGAGAGGGAGGGATGCCGCCTGCTACTGTATAGGTGAGGAAGAAGAATAGGGAGGGGTGAGTTAAGTGTTTAAATATATAACACTTAACCACCCGCCCATCGGCCCGAACCCGAACTCCAGATGGGGTCGGGATTAAACCTCCCTTGGGATAAAAACCACGCTCTAAATGCAACGGCGGTCTCAGAATTTTAATCTGAGGCCCCATTCAAAAGTTATAAAACTGAATGCCCACAGCCTCAAAATTACAAAAACACCCATGAGGCCATTTTTCAAAGACAGGTCACGCCCGCAAAAGTTACACCCCTCCTAGGGTAAACTGCCCATTCCCAACTCAACGGTGCCCTCAGTTTTTCAACCCAAGCAACTGTTTAAGAGATACATGAGGTAATCCTTTAAAAGAATAAAATAATTAATTTAATTATCCGTTTAACGTCCCGAAAGCAGGCGTGGGGTCCAAACGTCCTGTGTCAACAAGTTTTATGCCATTCCTAGGGTATACACCCAATTTCGGACTCATCCGTACAATTGGATCTCTAATTTGAAGAACCATTTGAGAGTTATCCCATTTATGTGGCGTGTCCAGTGTGAAAGAACTGAAAATTTAATTCTGGCCACTCCAGGGCTCGGAATCGCACGTCGTCTAAGGGCACTGCTCTAGAATATCATCAAGAATATCCCTAAGTCTTTCGCAGCAAAACCCGGGTTCTTAAATCATTACCTCCTTCAAACTTTTCAACCCCAAAAAGAAAAACTAGGGAACAACTCAGGGTACTAAGCCCACACCTGGCTCTCCCATACCCAGAAGAACTCACACACAGCTCTGTGTCACCGCACACAGACTAAAGGATTTGATTTGTTCATGCGAGGTCTGCTCTCTCCAATGATGTGCATAAGAGAAGGCACACATCTCTTAAAGTAAACCACGCGGGAGACGTCATGCACCCACCCTAGACGTTGGGGTTAGGGAAAGGCATTAGGGAACCTCGCCGTCCCATTGTACAATCTCAAACAGCCCGAAGGCTCTCGGGGGTAGCTCACCTCCCCGACCGAACCTCCACGCCGCACGCCGCGACTGGAATCACCAACCGAACTAGGAACAAGGCCCGATTATTCCCTCCTTCAGAATATCCATATGGTCAAACACCTAAGTATATTTGGTCACGAAATATTTCACAGTCGATGTCTCGCAACAAAGTCTCTCTTACACGCTCGGAAAGTGATGGAGTCGACACCATCGACTAAAGAAAAAGGTCACATGACTTTTATCATACCAACCCAGGTTTATTATGATGCCCCGCCCCACCCTGGTAACACCTCTAGAAAGGAGCAGGGAGGAAAGAATTCCACACACAGATTCTAACAATTCTACTGAAAGAAGTAGAAGAGTTGTAGAGAGTACCTCTTATCACCTCATGCTCTGCAAGATCGTAGACATTCGAAGCTCGTGGCTGTCCGCGTTCCCAACTATCATCTCCCAGAGCCTAACGTGGCCCCCTAGTGGTGATGGGAAGACATCGTAAAGTCGTACCCCACTACCAGCTCCTCCCGCTCCTCTTCTAGATCCACCTCTCTGGGTTCTACTCTGATCACGTTGCTGCCTCCGTCATGGTGGTGCACCTGCTGCCTGGCCAAAGATCTCTGTATGCCTGGTCAGGCAGTCCCATGCCAGGTGACCTCGCCCATCGCATGCATAGCACCGAATCTCATTGGGCTACACTGGTGCCCTCAGGTTCCACTGTTGTTTACGACCACACCCCTGAGTCTGGTGGTCTAAATGCCACCTACGTGGAGTTCCTTCTTGCAGACGCCCGCTAGATACGATTGACGTCTCGTCTCCAATGTGCCTGCTACCACCACCAACTCTAGAACGTGACAAGAAGCTCTCTGTCACCAAAACCTACTCTAGCACCCTGGAATATGTTGAAATGACCAGGTGTACTATGACTGCACGAATCACTCGCTGGAGACCCTGCTCAAACTTCCACACTCGGATGTTGTCGTCATGGACCGTGTCCAGGTAAAAGCGTGCACGGTCTGCGAAACTAGCAGTGTACTCGGCCACAGTCATCCCACCCTGCTGAAACTAACGGAGATCCTGAATCCGAACGGGGTGCAATAAGGAGGGGAAAAACACCTCACGAAACAACAACTGAAATTCACCCCATGAAAGTGACGACTCGTCAAGAAACTGATTCACCATACTCCAGCAATGCCAAGAAGCTCCACGTAAAAGGATGGCTGCCAAAGCCACTCTATGATATGTTGGCTTCTGCACAATCCTAAAAAGGAGAACTACTACCTCGAGCCTAGCCTCTACTACATGAGGGTCTGGTTCACCACTGAACCTCAACGATCTCTGCCGCTAGAACTCACGGAGCGTGCTCAACCTACGCTCAAGCTCAGCCTTCTCTACTAAAGCTATATGTTGCTCAAAAGGTAGGGGTGATGCTACCGGCCCACCCAGAGAAAGGTGCTCACATGATGGGTCCTGAACTGAGGCCTCATAGCTCACAGGGTCGCCGTCATGCACCAAATATGGTATCTTGGCTGGTTATCTTCGCGGAGACATCCTGAATATTATCAAGGAATGCCGCGGTCAGATGAGTATATATGTATATACCAATAACAAAGATGGGGAGCTGACTCTAGAAGGACAGTCAAATACTAAATACTATGTGATTCACAAACCAATTTTCCCTGCAATGAGTGTCTCAGCAAGCCGAGTCGACATGTGGATTATCAGGGTCCTGGTGAATGGATACTTCGGCCACCGTACCATCACTGGAATCCCTGGCCTTAGAGCCTCTCTCGAGACATTTTAACATTGTTTCCCTAAATCCTGACCATTTACTTTTACATTAGGGATGTCCGAACAGCGTCCCAAGGAATGAACCACCTCTGATACAACTTTTTCACGACCCGACCCTACCCGGGCTCGAGCCGCAACTACCCCAAGCCCTCCTCCATAGTCCAGGGGTTGTTGACCAGCGCTGAAAGCACAATAACTCGGGGAGGCCATTGCCTAAGTACCTGTACACACACACGCAACACACTCAATGCAAAAGTGCAGAGTAAAAGAGAAATGAAAATTAAAGTAAAAGGTAAACTGCTATAAATAAACCATAAATGTGAATTGAACTCTACAGAAAAAAGCAAGTACTAAAAGTAAATTGAAAAGAAAAGGGAAAAAACACACAGCCAACCAAAAAGTGCCACAACCCGATAGTAGGTAAAACAACAGTAAACAGCTGGGAGGGTCCCACTTCTGAAACCCAACAACGGCCACCACACGCGGTCCAATCTCCCAGCTCCTAAGCTTCTCTGACGTCACGAACAACCTGTCCATCGTATGCAAGGGCACACCATGTGCGGGAAGAGCCCAAGCAGGGGTGAGTGTAAAAATACTCAATAGGATACCCCAAAAGATCGAGGGAGAAACAAAGGAGGTACCGAAGGGTGAGTAGTAGATCGAACATGGGAAAGTAGAGGAGTACAACTGAAAGTGCAGTAAAGAGTGCAGTGAAGAGTCCAGCTCAACCTGACAAGAGAAAGGAGATATATTCGTCCAGACACAAGGACCTAGAAATGCTTAGAAGATGAACTTCTCATCAAGTCTTCGCTACCTATAACAGGAGAGCAGACTCGTCTAACCACAAGAAGATAGACACGAAAATCATGAGGCATACCCCATGCGTCTTCTCCTCTAGTGGAAGGAGAGTAACCAAAACCTTTTGAAAATGGGTATCGAAAACAAGTTATTTACAAATACAAATGCTCAGGAAGAATCCCGAAGAACATCGTAAGGGGATCTCCATCCCGTAGCTCAATCTAAAAAAGTGAGTCGCCGACAGTCCCAGAAGTAAACACCACCGATGCCCAGCATTATGCACATCTGCCCCGAACCGCAAGTTAAGGGGATGAAATCACCGCACCTTGACACTATCCTATTTGGGCGGCACTGACTCGCCCGCACGGTTTTAGGTAGCGTTGCAAGGACGCGTCTCGGTGGGGAATGTACCCCTCACACTTGAGAGTTCTGGGGGAACCTGAAACCACACCATGCCACTGCCTCGCAGTCGAGGGG
Source organism: Viscum album (assembly GCA_963277665.1). NCBI lineage: Eukaryota > Viridiplantae > Streptophyta > Magnoliopsida > Santalales > Viscaceae > Viscum > Viscum album. Next base: position 1,022,523,166 of record OY728147.1, on the reverse strand, counting down.
TGTCTTCAAAGACAAGGTTGTTCCATCACTGACCTGTACAACCAAGGGTTCCACTCTGGTAATCCTGTAGGAAAGACACAGACTAGACTAGTAGAAAGGACTGAGTCTAGAATATCAATGGGTGTCCCAATGCCCAGCCCTACTGGAAGGTAATTCATAATAAGATATCGGGTGACCCACTGCCCAGCCCTGCTTGAGGGTAAACATGGAATAAGTCCTCAGGCAACCCACTGCCCAGCCTTGGTGGAGGGTAGACTTGGAAGAAGTCGACGGGTGACCCACTGCCCAGGATTGTTGGAGGGTAGACCGGGAAGAAGTCGACGGGTGACCCACTGCCCAGGCTTAATGGAGGGTACACCCGGAAGAATTCTACGGGTGACCTACTGCCCAGGCTGGCTGGAGGGTAAACCCGGAACAAGACAACTGGTGACCCACTGCCCAGCCCTGCTGAAGGGTAGACCCTCAAGAGTCATCGTGTGACCCACTGCCTAGTCTTTATTAGAGGGTAAACCATGAACAAGTCGATAGGGGACCCACTGCCTAGCCCTGCTAGAGGGTATACCTGATACAAGATGACGGGTGACCCACTGCCCAACCCTGCTCGAGGGTAGACCCTCAAGAGTCATCAGGTGAGCCACTACCTAGTATCTGCTAGAGGGTAAACCCTGAGAAGTCGATGATTAACCCACTGCCCAGCCCCATTGGAGGGTAAACCCAGAACTGCACTAGTAATCTCTACTGGTTGGTACAACAATGTCCAACCGAACACTGAGTAAGTATCATACATTCATCTGACACCAGAACAAGACTAGGGGAAACCACTCAACCCTGCTGATCTAAACCATTGAGCACATCGCCAGGGGAATAACTCAACCCTGCTGGTCAACAAATGATAACCAATTGACCCTCTACATCACGAGAGTTCAAAGGTACGCAAAGCAGAACACGACATGCACATTGGGTCCTCACGATGTGTGGCTTCAAGCAAACTCCATCCAAGAACACAAATGTTCTCGACTACAAACAACCACACGTACCTCCTGACGTACTCGCATACTCCCAGAGTATGCCACGTCTCCAGCCAAAAATGCTAACGTGAACACGATATCCAATGTCAACGCGAAGGCCTAACATAACAACTCCAACCTGCCACCTCAACGTCTGAGGCACAACCAACCACATCTCTTCAATCACTTACATCACTCACACGGAAGTGCACACAATCTCACGCCAAGGGTCCGCTACAAAAACGGTAGAAGAACCGCCACAAGGGCACCCTTCATATTTCCACATTTAATAAGATTTTGTATGAGCCTCTGCTCGCCTGAATAGATTACACCATTGTAATCCCAACGGAAAAACAGACGAGATAGAGTACTTACTCTCCCGAAACGGTCAATCAGTGAAAAGGTACTATTCATCGTAACAAAACCCATGTGGGGCCCACCCCAAGTTCCCGAAATAGAACAAACAGATCACGCCACTGCGATCCCCTCGAATAGAAACACGGGATTGAATACTCAATCTCCCAAAATGGACAGCCGGTGAAAAAGGTACTATTCACTATAGCCGGGTCGGGTGGGACCCACACCACGTCCCTGAAATAGGTTGGGCGAACTGCGCCATCGCGATTCTCTCGAAAAAAACACGTCAAAAGCACTACTCACTTGAGTGGAACGGATATCCGGAGAAAAAGGTACATTCCAACTTACCAAGCACGAGCGGTGCCATGCGGAACCTGCACCCCAGTCTCGATGCGCTGCCAAAGAATCGCACTGTTGTGATCCTCTCGAAAAAGTACACAAGATGGACTATTCAGTTGTCCAAAACGGTTGTCCGGTGATAGTGATGGAAAATCACCGTTAACGCCCAAACGAACCTTATGGGGCCCGCACCGTCGTGCGGAATTAGAGAGTGTGGATTTCACCATTGTAATCACCTTGAAAAATCATCCATAATCGACTGATCGCACGCCCCGAACGGATGCCCAATGAGAAAGTCGCCCAACACTGCTCGCAACTGAAAAGATGGGTCGTGGGGCCCACACCTCAACTCCGGCATCAACGTTCAGAACCACCCTTGAAAGCTTCGCCCCGAGTCCAAGGTCTCAATGCCGCTGAAGGCGTTCAATACGGACGTCAGACGGGTCCGCGCTGTCCAAAACAAGATTCCTCAGAAAAACATCAGTCAACTTAAAGACGTGTCGTAACCCTGAGGCCCCTCATTTCAGGAATTTAAAATTCCCGAAACCATCTCAAAAATTATGTCTCGTCGATACAGTCCCACTTCCGCAGTCTACATGCAAATTGGACACCCGTAATGAGAATTACGGGCGTCTGAAGCGGGGGGAAACAGATCCCCTTGGGCTGGACCGGCCGGGGCCGGCTCGGTTTGGAGCGTCGGCCCACGGTTATGCCACAAGGGCTGGCCGTAGACCCATGGTCCACGTGGACCAGTCCTCATGGCCGATCTTCCGCTGCGCAATGACGCATGCGACGTGGGTCGTGTCTCTTCCTGCGGGGTCGCGCCGCGACCCCGGTTCTCCTCCCCATGCCCTCGCGCACGACTGCCGCCTGAAGACCCCGCCGCCCCGCCGAAGGCCTTCGGAGCCCGCTGCAGAATCCGCCGTGCCACCTGAAGCCCGATCCGCTGCCACGCCACCTGAACCCTTGCGCACCACCGCTAGAACACGCCGCACTGCCTCCAAGGGTCGCCGGACTAACCTGGATTCACCAGAAAACGCCTCCAAAATCTGCATAGTTCGTCGGACGATTGCAGATGCCACGGAGCTCAGAATTCAAATCCGAAAAATGCGTTGGTAAGGGAATAAAATACACTACACGTTCTTGGGATTTGTTCAAAAATAGAACAGAAATTAGATGTAATTAACTGGGATCAATGAAGGGGGCGGGGAGAATGAAACAAAAACGACAACCCTACATTGTTGGGTTTCGCCCGACGCTTCACGGACGGACCTCCGGAGTTGTCGCGCCTCACTGGAGTTGCCTCACCGGAGTTGCCTCACCGGAGTGGAAGAGGAGAGATAGGGATGCCGCCTACTACTGTCTAGGTGAGGAAGAAGAAGAGGGATGGTGTGAGTTAAGTGTTTAAATAGAAAACGCTTAACCCTCCGCCCGTCGGCCCGAACCCGAACTCCCGACGGGGTCGAGATTAAGCCTACCCTAGGCTAAAAACCACGCTCTGAATGCAACGGCGGTCTACAAATTTTAAAGTGAGGCCCCATTCAAAAATATTTAAATCTGAATGCCCAAATCTGCCAAATTACGAAAATGCCCCTGAGGCCATTTTTCATAGACGGTCCGCGCCCGTAAAAGTTACACCCCTACAAGGGTAAACGACACGTTCTGAACTCAACGGTGCCCTCGGTCCTCCAAACCGAGCTACCATTTAAGATATACATGAGTTAAGCCGTTAAAAGAAAAAATTAATTAATTTAATTATCCGTTTAACGTTCTGAAAGCGGGCGAGGGGTCCAAACGTCCTACGCCGACAAGTTTTATGTTCATCGTAGGGTAAAAGCCCCATTTATGACCCATCCATACACTAAGAAATATGATTAGAATCAACATTTAGGATTTATCTCATTAATTTCGCATGTTCAGTGTGAACGCACTAAAAATTTAATTATGGCCACTCCGGGTCTCGGAATCGCACGCCTTCTGAGGGCGCTGCTCTGGAATATCATCAAGAATATTCCAAAGTCTTTCGCAGCAAAAACCAGTTTCTTACAGGGATAAAGGAAAAATGATTTCATGGATTGAAAATAAAATAGATAATATTGCTTCATAATTTTTTTTCAACATTTGATGATTTATTTTACGACAAAAACAAATAATATATGAAAATAGTCATACATACCAAGAACAATTTCATCCTTCAATCAATTTCCACAATAATATCATCTTCTTCTCCAAATAATGAGTTTTCAAGATTATTTTTGCATTCATGAATCCCAAAAAAAAGCTCTACGACACAGATAATTATATAATAGTATATCATGTTATTCAAAATGTTTCTATAACATAATGGAAATAAATCTATCACAATGTAGGATAATTACCCTAATTAATAAACCATTATATTAAGAAATACACCAATAATAAAAATTCTATCATAACACATGATGAAGAAGATAAATTATTCTATAAATAAATATCCTCAAAACACATCAAAATTATTCAGTACATGTTTAAAACCCAAAATACAGAAGGATTTGATCCCATATTCTACAGAGATAAATTTAACATTTTATAAAATCATCATTAGTCACCCATTAATCTATATAATAAAATTTATATTTCTTAATCTCATAATCTCAAAGATACATTAACAATTTCTATAAATAAATTAAAATATATCCAAAATAATTTAACTTATCTAAATATTATTGAAATATTTAACCTTAGAGGATATATTAGGCCTTCAATATTTCATAGAAAAATTTTAATATAATTATTTTAAAAAAATACTAAAAATAATACCAAAGTTATTATTTACCTCAACCAATTAAAATTACTCCCAATATATCATTGATCATCTAAATGTTCCACCATATAAAACATTATATGGGTGTATAATCCATTTATCATAAGATCAACCTCAAAAATTTAAACCCATTACGTTATTTACAAATTTGATGTTAACCTCACATGAGAATATATATGCTTACAAAAATTTCTATGATTTTTATTTCTCAATTAAGTTAATAGACACTATAATATATTATAAAAATAAAAAACTTAAATAATATTCAAAAATGTTAACCTAATCACATTATCATAAAATCACTAACAAATTTATATGACACCAATATTATTAATTCAAATTTATTCATATATTTATCCTAATAAATCATTATCTCCATCCATGGTTATGTTTACAATTCATCATATTTTTTAAAACATTTAATAAAACACTACCCTGAAAAAATCATATGATGTTTCATTATTTTGATAACCAAAATTCCATTGACATAATAATTTAATACCAATGCATATAAACATATTTAAATTTAATTCATATATATTCAATACATTGGTCATTCCATGGAATAATAGGTTTCCCTAGGATGTGATAATTCAACCAGATAATTCCCATATTCCCCACCCATTATAAATTGGCCTATAAACTGTACCTTATAATGAAATTCATCTTCCTCCATCATAATACTCATTTTCCTCTGTAACTACTTTCTATATGAACTATATTTAAATATATAAAACATATTACCATTCCATTGTGGAATATCCTTTTATACTCTTTCATACATTAGAAACATGAATGAAGTTGAATATTATTTCTTTCATCATTTTCATGAAACAACATTTCTGTATTATTAAGTGTTTTAGTAAGCTCACCCATGTTTAGATTAATAATAATATAATGAGATAAATTATTAACAAAAAACACAAGGTTTATCTTTCAATTTCTTCTTTAAATTAGTTGATCGTAAGGATTTTCATTCCATTGACCATCATATTTCACATTAAATAAATTCTTTTGATTTCAATCCGTTGACCAAAACAAAAAACCACAGTGTGAGAAATAATTATCATAGTGTGAAAAAAATAATCATGAATAATCTAGTAAAAGATTAATAAATTATGACACATTTTTCATTAAAACCATATTTTTAACCATTTTAATTTTTTATTATTACTTGAACTGTTATAATTATTCTTATACAATCAAATATTTCTAGTGTTTATGAAAAATGATTTCTCAACATATTTTTCATAGGATAACTAATATTTCTATGATAAAAACTCCAGAGATCCATAAATTCATGAAAATATATTATATATAATGAGATGATAATTATTTATTTAATATAAAAAACAACGAAAAAATAATATAGGTATATTAAGTTTGGAATCATGGAGAAAAAAAATCATTTTCATAAAATATCTACATTGTATATCAATATATTAGTTATAAATAGCACCCTTGTGATAGCTATCATACTAGGTACCATTCATCATATGTTAGGGAAAGTAAAAATAATAAAGGGTGTTCCTAGATTCCTTATAAGGGTAAATTAGGGAGATATCAGAGATCACTTGAGAATTACATCGACATAATGTTATACGAACATAATCATAATATTTTAAAATTATTCCATGATTATAAATAATTATAATATCGATTCATGCAATAAATAATGGTAATTTACAATAAATTAATAATGAAGGAGAAAGAGATCAAAAAGGAAATAATGGATAATATTGGAAGAATATGTGGAATTGTGGAATACCCATTAACTTATTATATTGTGATCATGTCATGTACTAATTTTAGGGAATTAAATCCGACTCTCATATATGATTATGGACATGAAACCATGTACATACATGATATTATTGAAATTAAATACATTTACACACATAAATATATGTATTAGAAACTATTCCAAATAATAAACATAAGTATATAAAAATTAGGTCAATTCATAATCTTATGGACATTAAAACCAAGTCCATGTATAATATTTTTATCGCAAAATTTTCTTACATAACATATTTTCCTTGTGAGTAATCAATATTTACCCAATTAATTTGAGAGAGGTATATGACCCACCCATCAAATAAATAAAATTATATATATCTATTTTATATTATAATAAATAAATAAATCATCATTAAACCATTGAAATAAAATGGATTCCATAATCATTTCATCATTGTAGAGCCTATAGAGAAGGGAATTTTTTGTCATAAATATAAGCTGTATAGATAAATATTAAGGATGGTATCCTAGGATAATATTCATAAAAAATCCCCAAAAACAACCATGTATTTCATCTTTGATGTTAAATTATTTTGAAATATCACTTGAATGATTTTTTCATGAAAAAATAATTTGTATTTCAAAATCACTTATTTTTTTAAAATATTCACAGTTATAAAGGAAATTATTTTACTTTTAAAATAACCTTGATAAAATATAATGAAATAGTCAATTAAAAAATTATTCATTATGGAATAAAAACCATTCATAATGTTTATGTAAGAAAAAAATCCTATAATCCTTTTGTCGAAAAATTCACAAAGTACTTTCAATAATAAAATGACAAAAATATAACTCTAAAACATTTTGTAAAAATCCAAACATGGGTTAAAATCACATCAAAAAATAATAGGATAATATTAAAAACCTTATTTGAATCTTTTTGTTAAAAAACATGGGCATGCAAGTAAATGTATTTCTTAATCAATGAGAGAAATAATATTGATTTTATTTTAAAACTAATTTTCAGACTCTTAAATACATAATATATAATAATATAAAGGAAAAGATTATATTCAATAAATAAAAAATGTAGAATAAAATTAATAATGTTTATTAATAATAGATTATAATTTTTCATTATTAGAATGTAATCATAAAAACTCTTTATGAATAATGAAATTGTAACATAAAAGCCATAATTCATTGGTAACTTTTAAATTATAAGTCCTAGAAAATATAAAGCCTTATATGTATATTTAAATTAAATAATTTTCATAATAACAATCAAAAAATAAATCAATTTTTAGTATATACTACACACAAAAAACTATTGTTGTATATGGATTACATCTTATACAATTAAAAGTAAGATTGAAATTCCTTGCCTCAAGTTTTCATTACTATAAGAGAACTATATCCACATTTATAATCAATTTAATTTTATTTTATTATTTCCCCAAATTAATTTAATACTTATAATATCATATTTTATACCAGTATACAATTTCAACACCCCTTTTATCCATGAATCGCTATTTTTCAGTTGTATATTTGTTTGATTAACCTTAGTATTTTAATTTTGTAGTGTCCACCCTTGTTAAATTTTCTATGTGAAATCACCACTAGAATATTATTTATTAAATAAATATCATATATTTTCATTATATAAATATTTTATGTCATACATAAATTTATAGAGAGAAAAATTTATTACACCATCCATGAAGCTGGTTGGTTTTACATATGCATGAACAATGTTTTTATTATTCCATTGATGAAATGAATGAATGGTAAATAATAATTCATATTTTAAAAATTATTATATATATATATATCAAATATATAGAATAAATATATCCATATTAAAATCCATGTAAAATTGTAATTAGAAACAAATCACATCACTTCACAGAGGTGAATGTCAGCACATACATACGAATGATGTAACCATTTTATGATTTATTGGAAGTAAAGTAAGAAGGTATTATATTATAATAAAAAATTTAATTATAACATAAATTCCATATATAAAAATTAAACCCATAAAATCTCCCAACAAAATAGATAGTATTGAGAAATTACTTTTATCGCTATGTGGAAAATCTAAGCTGTATGTATGCACGAGTGATAGCTTCACTTCTCATTTAGGGAAAGACAATGTGTATAATGATTTTATGAAAACAAAAATAAATTTTCGTAAAATTTTGGAAACATATGGTTTTATATTATTATAGTTACATTAGATTTATAATTGGTAAATAAGAGTATGAAATAAAGAGATATTATAATGGGATTATTTATCCTTGGAAATGTCTCTATTTGATCACCTCTAAAGGGACATTGGGTTGGGTTTTAGGAAGATAATCACCAATATAATTTGGATATGTTTGATTATAAGATATGTTGTTATAGTACAATATATATTTATGTCTTAGTGTGGTGTAAAAAAGGCACTGAGGTTGTTTCCATTTATAATTGAGGTTATCAGCACATATATGATTTCTCAACTATAAAAATTATAATAACTTCATTTTAAATACCAAATGATCCAAATGTAACATAAACAGAAAAGTGATGAAATTGGTAACCATATATTATCACCTTTTTAATTGTTTATGATTTTTATTTTATTTATTTAATTAAATAAAATACGATTTTCATAAAAAATTATTATATTCAATTTAGACACTATTCACATAATGTGACCTAAAGGATATAAATAAAACGATTAAATTTGAATCAAATGATTTTACAAAACACTAATATTATATATTAGTCTATAAAATTTATGGCCCACAATAACTCACTCATATTATATTTCATTTAATATCCTTAAAATATTTTAATATATGAATTATTAATTGATGAAATATAATATCCACGATGTTTAAGTATTTTTTTTTTGAAATTGAAATAAAAATAAAAAATATTATAAATAAATTTTCATCATTAAAATAATTAATCAATAAAAAAATTATTATTACCTTTCATTCAAAGTTAGTTATTGGACCTATCTGAACTCAAAAAATATATATTATAAACAAAGAGAATGACATTTTGTGTCTTTCTATTTTTTAAATAATATATAATTCATTTTCATAAAAAAATATCCATTAAACAAGTAATTTCAGAGAAAAGGTTAACAGGTTTCGAATTATCATAAAAAAATTAATAATTGAACAAAATTTTGACTATTTTTAATCCCTATCTTTTGGTTTTATGCATTAAATAAATGTTTTCTTATTTATTGTGACAAAAAAGATTTAAACTAGTTACGGGATGATATACATACTAAAAATGGGAAAATGGCCTATAAATAGACCATATTTTAAATTATGTATTATAACCTATTCGCATCGATGCATATTACATTTTTACTAAATTTATATAATTTAATAAAATATTATTTATTTTAAAATATCGTTACTGTTAGTATTTATAACTATTAATTATATTTACTTTAATAACATATAAAAAGTTATTAGATTTATAAAAAAATATACATCCCGATAATTTCATATTATTTTATAAAATTCATGGATCTCATTAATTATCTCAATATATAATTATTTTACTGTTTTAAATATTAATTAATTTATTTTTTAATTAATATTATAATTAATGAATCAACATTGTACAAGCATTTAATAAATTTATATAATACATAAAACTTATAAATAAATTTCCATAAAAAATTTATTTTTGGTATTATAAAATTTTAAATTAATATTCAATCAATATTGATTTTAAATCCTAAATATTTTAATGAAACTTACTTAACATTTTATTTTTACAACTTGGGCCTTGAATATTAATTTTCAATGAAATTGGATTATTTAGATGTTATATTACTAAAAATAACTTTTAAAAAAATAGTAATAATATATAAAACATAATATTTATGAAAAATCAATTCAATGACTTCATATATTGGAAATATTTTATTTAGGATAACGGATTTTTCTTTTTCAACATTGTGTACACACTACATCGACAGTGAATATGATATTCATATTAATTTTGGAATAAAATATATATTTTATTTTTTAAATTATTTTTGTTTGATATTTATATTATCATAACATAATTTATTTGTTTTTAAGGATTCATAAGTTTTTCTGTTTTGTATATTTCCTTGGAGATATTATGATGTATATCTTATTTCATAAATATTTCATTTTTTTAAATATTAACTGAAAATTTAACATTATCATTAAAATGTGAAAAAAATAATATAATGATAAATTTGACTTGATGAACCCAAAAAATCCATTTGATCAATAAAATCGTATAGGTTCTATAAATTTATTTTATTATAATAGCATATAATGTAATGATAAAATTATTTTAGAAAAAAAATATTTTTTTGAATATAAATATATTTATACAAAAAGAAACCAAAAAATTAATTCCATTAAATTTTTAGTATATTATATGTAATGAAACAAAACTAATTTCAAATGAAATTTATTTTTATAGAATTTCGACCTTTTTAAATTTATGAAAAAATACATCTTCTAATAAAATTTAGTATTTTCACTTATACCCTAGAAAATAAATCCTTTCAAAAAAAAACAAATAATATTACACCTATGATAATATTAATATGAATATTTAAAAATTGATATTATTATTTTATAATATTTTCTAAAATATTCAGTATTTATATATCATATTTTGACACAAATAGAAATAATATTATTTTTTATGATGAATTATTTTTTAAACATAAAATAACATTATAAAAATGGTTGATTAGTTATAAAAATTTATCAATACATATATATATTGATTTTAAAATTTGAATTTATTTTATTTTATAGCAAATATTATTAATTAAAACTAGTATAATGGCTAGGTTATAACTATGAAATAAAATTTTAATTGAGTATCATTGTTTTTTTAACCTCACTGTTTCGTGTTTTGAAATCTATTGTACAAATAAATTTATTTAGATAGAAATTTTTCTTAAAATAGTGGGGTGTTATCAATAATTTTCATACAAAGCACATAGAAAAGTTTAAATTATTTGTAAAAAAATAAAACAAGAATTTTATTAACTAAAAAATTGATGGTTCTACAAGTAATGGTTGGGTAATGGCCAAACATAGAATATATTGAAACAAAATGATCCAAAACCATGAATATAGATAGAACTCATATATAAGAATACATAAAATTCCATAAAAATCCATGGAATAAATATATAACCCCCATAAAACAAAATTTAGGACTTGGATTCCCAACTGTTCACGTGAAGAAGATGAACTGATAAAGAATAAAGCATAGAGAAGAGAATAAAATAAAATAAGAGATAAGAGGGAGAACAATTTGAAATAATAGCATTCAGATCAATTTTTACCATCAATATCATTTTTATAACTAATTTTAATACAACCTATGTTATAAGGTATTTTTCGAATGTTGGTTATTTAACTAATATTTAAATATTTATTTTCATGGATTTTGAGATCAGTTATTATCATAGCCGACAAAAAAATATTAAAATAAATATACATTTGATAACTATTTTCCAATAACCATCACCAATTGAATATTACATGTCAGTTATCAAAATTATCAAGGATAAAATTATAATAAAATTTGTTTCTATTGTTGTTAGTTATCAATATATGTGATCTCAAAAATAAAAAAATAATCCTTTGATGTCATTTTTTCTAGATAACTGATGTAGATTGTAGTTTTTTACATCAGTTGTTTTGAAAAATGATGTATAACGTGTAATATATAAATATATATAAAATATCAATGAAAAATAAAATTATAAAATAAAAAAGTAGAAATATTAACATAAATATTACGGAAAGCAAATGAAAAATTAAAAATAAAGTCAAATCTATGGCTTACTTTTATTTTTTTCTGGTTTCTGTTGAATCAATATACTTTTTTATATTACTCTTATTTTTATATAATAACTCATATTCAAGACACATCTTATTTTGATAATAAATTTCATAATTGGGTAGGTAAATATTATCTGGAAGATGCAAGTTCTTAAATAATCTAGACGAACAATGCATTCTCCAAAAAAATGAAGTGTCAAATTTTTTTACAAGAATAAATCCAATAATAAATAAACAGAACAATGAGAATATATACCACAATGAATTAATAAAATAAATAATTGATGAAAAAATACATTAATTTAATTTAATAGATAAAAATATCGAATGTCATAGTATAAAATGATATAAAATGGATGTGCGAAATGATTGGTGGTAATTTAATAAAATCTCATGGGATTTTAAAAATTGAATTCATGATGTAAAAAATTTGAAATTTTTATAACGTTCTTCAAAAAATTTACTTTTAAAATTGTATTAATATATAAATTATGTTAAATCCATTCTTATTTTTGTATTTTATCATGGGATTTATTGATATGTGACGTGAAAATATTTTTATAATTAGTTTTAATAAATTCCATTTTAAAACCTAGATGTGAAAGATATTATTCCTATTAGGGGATTACCTAATAATTCTTCTTTAAAACCAAATTATTAACACTTATTATTAGTGGATGAAGGGAATCGAGTGTCAGAGGCATGTGTGTGACTCGTTTATCATAGGGATCAGATAGATTAAAGCACATTTTGGGTTTAAATACCCCCTTAAACATAAGGGGTTCTATGTATTTATTTAATAGTGTATCCCACATTGTTTGGATGAAATAGTTAACAAATCATCATCCATCTATGAATGTGTCACTCGAGACTCACTTGAAACAACTTGGTTAGGTAACCTTGTCATTAAGACCATGTTCTAACCATGGAAAACATCATCAATATACATTGAATCCTTTCAACATATTTACCGCATAGTTACTAATAATTCTTCCAATTCATTATAACACCTAGAATATTTATAAACATCATATATTCAATCCTAAAAACTAAAAAACATTAAATTAGAATAAAATATTTTTATTTATCATGAAAATATTATCACAGAGTGTTGAAATCTCCCCATTATGCCACTATATACCCCAAGAATGTCTTTGTACAATGTTATTTTCATTTCTAAATGAAAAATATTCCCACTAAATTTAAATATGTGGGTATGATGATGTGAAAAATGATGGATAAAACAAAGGAATACCCATGACATCATTCGACAATAAAATAAATATCGAAAAATCAAGATATGTCTCTAAACACAATGTATACTAAACCAACTACATTAATGTTCATAGAGGAGGGAGACTGATCACAAGTATCCCTATCATTTGGAATATATAATAATGGAAGGATAAAAATTTAAGAATCAAAATAGGGTGAAAAAAACACAATTGAATTATCTCTGTAAAGTGACTATAAATAAACATCCATAAGAAACCAATCAATCTCTAAGAGATAAATAACCCAAGGGATAACCTATTCACCCAAAAAATCTGTGTACCAAAAACTATTAGAATCTCATATAAATTCAATGAATGACGTGGGATTTAAACTCATGTCACTACACTAAAGGGGTAACCATGTTATCAACAATCATTCCCCATATCATGAAAACCTAGAAAATATATTGAAAACACTTTCTAGAAAATTACATGAATAATTAGAATCCACACCCAAGACAAAAAATAATACACCCGATTTTCGTCCCATGTCCCTATCCCAGTAAAAAAACTATGTCATCATACTAACACACAAGCATAAATCAATAAAAAAAACTACATAAATAAATAGAACTAAAAAGATTACCATGAAACCAAAATCTCTTAAAAATAGATCAATGATATCCCAAATGAAACATCTTACCCAAAAATTATCAAAAAAGATTCAATGACACGAACACCCATATAATAAATACCAAAAATCCAAAGAAAACTCCATAATTAATATGATGTCTTAAACAATAATTCTTTAAAAACATTATACTCAAAATAATTTATGATCAGTTTAGGGGAGAGTACAAATAAATATAATAAGTCACCAACATAATCCATAAATATCCTTTTATATTGATGAGGTCTCATGAACTCAAGAGGTCACACAAAATTTAAAACATCATGACATAATCCTTATTCAACCATCTTAATTATTTTCTAAGGAAAACCCTCATGAAACATCGAATGATCCTTATAACATCCTCTCACACAACAAGATCCAATGAATATGGTCACACAAACTCTCACCCAAAGTGCTAGGATTGGTAATAGAATTGACATGTCTTTATATATAATAATCACTCCACTACCCAAGAATAAATAATCACTATAAAGAATATGTGATTCCTGATATAGTATTCTTAGAGGGATGGTTCAAGAGCCAAAAAAGGATCCATTTTCACAACTCTATTCAATGCTATTGTTGTAATTATAATAGATTATACCTCCCTTAATTGAAAAGTAATTCACTGCGGGGATCAACTGAAGAATTATTACTTCTACTACCTTACATGACAATTGTGGTATTTATATGAAAAATAACATATAACATCAACACATTGAATTAATTTTAAAAAATTCAAACCCAAGATACATGTTATAAATGTTCATATCTAAATCATATATCTAACAAAACATAAATAAATCACATTCAATATATAAAAACTTAATTTATATTTTCAAAAAAATAATCATTAATAAAATAATTTTCAAACACCAAACTTGATTTTAAATCAAAATAATAACCCTTTTATATTTATATAATCTTTTCATCTCATTTTTTAATTATATAAGTTCATTTTAAATCATTTCTATAAAATCCCACCAGTCATTAAATTTTTTTCTCAAAAACAAATAATGAATTCAATAACATAAATTTATATTCTATAAAATAAAAAACCATATTTAAAAGAACCCAATTTTTTAAAACCAAAAATTTCAAATAATACAAGAGTAATTAATGTTTTATCCTAAAAACATTATCAAATATCTAATAAAAAACATAACAATGAACCACAAATCAAATTAACTCTTTAAACAACAAAAAATCTCCATAATAATATATAATTACTCTCTAGAGTATTAAAATTTAATTAAATAGTGATATAGGAATCAAATGTGATTAACAAAAAAGGAGAAAGAAAAATTAAAAACCACTCACTATAGAAAGACACACTTTTCATACCTAAATATTTAATATTATTAGATAAATATTCAGTATATTAAATAATAATACAAAAAATAAACACATAGTTTTGTTGACTTTGGGATCATGAAGATATAATAAATTGTTAATAACAGATCTACAACACCTCAAACTCTGATCTTGATAACTAGAATCCTCATTAGATGTATCATACATAAAATCATTCTTCATAAACATGGGATAGGAAAAGTATGAAAGGGTGAGATATGATGTTCTATAAGAGAAAAAATTGATATATTAATGATCACATAAATATTACATGACTGTAAAGTCATGAGAACATGATTTAACATTTTGAAACCACACCCAATATATCATAGGTAATAATATTGTGTCGTGATATAATGTTGCATAATTCATATGACCTAGATCATATATATATCAAATAAAATGATTTAAAAAATCCTAATAACTGCATAACAAATAATTTTTAGGAATACAGATAATTATAGAAACTAATTTATTTATTTTAGGATCACTTCCAATACCAACATGTTTTATTGGGTTCAGTTCCCATTCCATGATATCCTTAATAGAGGGTATTCCAGGAGACTATCATAGTGGTAGAGTCCCCTGCTGAACATGGATCACAACCCATTATAGAACTATTTATAAATTGATATATCCATATTTATATAATTCATTATTGGTATATATAATCATGGGCCCACCCATTAAATAATTACAATCCATTTATATGTGTTCCACAAGATAATCAAAAAATCATCATATATCACAACCCATGGAAATGATATGAATATCATTAATATCACATCAATAAATCATGGAAAACAATCTAAAAAATAAATGGGATTCATAAAGATATACATAGTAATTCATATGCCTCGTCATAAGATGTTTTAATAAACAAAAATTCTTATAAAATAACACATAGAATATTTGTTTGTGGAAAATACCCTTTTCATTTTGTAATCACTCCTTTAAAATATAAAAAATTTCAAGTTTCAATTAAAAAAATAACTTCGAATATAATCACAGAATCATGTAAATGAATAATCAAAGTATTGAGAGGTCTTAATGGAATTAAATTTCATTCATTTCATGTACATTAATAAAATGATTCCTTTCATATTTTCAGTAAAAGATAAAAAGTACATTATAAAAAACTAAAATATTTTTCCAATTAAACTATTTAAAAATTTCAATAATTGGTAAAAATGAAACTTTTTAAAAAAATTAATTAATAAAAAATTATATAAAACATTTTTATATGTTTTCGGCATATAAGAAAATGAATTTTGACGAATGTTATAAATAATTTCAATTGTCCTTAAAAACATTCATTTAGAATATTTAGTTCATAAAAGTGGGAAATGAATTGAAATAATTTAATATATATAAATAACAATTGGATAAAAAATTTATTTGATTATTGATATATTGTTTATAATATTTTATTATCTAAAACATATTTGTAAGAAATCCTGATACATAATGATTTTCTAACACAAATTTATAACATCATCATTGAAATTCTTCAAATTAAATCTATCCACACATATAATAAATTTAAATTTATTAAATTTAGATATCATAATCATTTATATACATATAATATAAAATATTATCAACCTATAGAATTTAATCACCTATTTATTTATAATACATGATTAATGTCATTATTTTCACATTGTATCTGTATCTCTTTTTTGAAAAATTATAGTTCTATAGATCATTCAATTTATATTGATCATGGATCTATAATCTATATCAAATTAATAATTATATAAATATCCAGTATACTCATTAGATGTATAGATATATTCATACCAAAATGGTAAAGATGGATAATAAATTACACCATCCTGAAAATGGTAGGTTTTATATACACATGAATGATGTTTTCACATTTCGATGGATAAAATGAAATAAATTTAAATAATAATTCACCAATATTGACTCATTAATATTTAACATATATCATACATATTTATTAAATTAATCCTCGTTACCATTCATCTAAACTAGAAATAAAAAAAAGTCACGTTGCTTCATGGAGGTGGTACTCCACACATACAAATGACCATCCATATCATATTCTAATTAATTGTAACGAATTATGGTAGATATTATATTATAATTAATGAGTCTTAATTATCTTATAACTATCTATTAGATTGGGATATACCAAATATACCGAAGAGGGGGTGAATTTTGTCTTTTTCAATTTCTTCGCATAATCGTGATCTGTTTGTTTACCTTTATATCAAAGATTTAGCAGTAAAAAATAAATAGCACATGACAAACGATATATAGTGGATTGGGGAGCAGAAGGCCCTAGGTCCACTCTACCAATGCTCTATTCCAAGAGCTTTGTGATTTTCACTATCTTGTCCTCTTATAAACATAACATTCCACAACTGAGTACATGAATTTGATACCTATACAATCTAAGAAAAACAGAGCATTCTAGTTCAATCGCAGAACCTACACAACTTAGTATGAGTAGCCAATCACTCAAGATAAAAAGTAGTGTTTTACTTTGAAAATATATTCCTAGTTTTCCACCAGAATCACAATAGAATGAAATTGATATTAGTTGAATTTTCATCTTTAGATATAATGATCTTTAAGTAAGAGTCATTTTGAGTCGATCCAGTTGCAGTAGATAAAGAAATATATTTCGCAACTTCATAAATAGTAGATTAAAAATAGATCTTTGATGTCAAATGGGTGAATCTTCTGTCGTGTTTCTTTTTCTTTAATAAACAGAGCATTTTCACTCTTCATAACTGCAGATCTGTACGTCTTGATTATCTCAACTGTATATACGTCGTTAGTTGTTCAACAGTTATTGTATATTGAATATCTGTATTTCACATATATATTTTTAAATATATAAAATAATAACAAGTAGTCGTTACTCCCATCAAAATTCAGCATGAAAAATCTCATTTTTAAACGATTCATTGAATCATAGATAAATGGAATTAAATCAATCAAAGACGCATTTAAAAAAACATTTAATCCTGTTTGAAATCAGGGTAACAATTCTCTTGTAGACAGTTGTATAATAATATTGTATTTAATTCTACAATGCCAAACGTAAGGTTGAACTGTACAGAAAGCATCCTATGAACATTAGGTAGATCACAAACGTATGGTTGATGATGCATCCTTCAAATGTAAGGTTGAATAAAAATGTAGGGTTGATCATTCATACTTTTCCTTTCAACATTGAAATGAATGATAAATGATTCATATATTTATATGATTCAAATGTATGGTACATGATCCATATTTTTTGACGAAATGTAACATTGCTTACAAAAGTATGGTTGATGAACCATACTTTTGGGAAACAAACTTAATGTTTAAAACATACATACGGTTCCTCTTCAATACTTTTCAATATTCCAAATGTAGGGTTACTCTTCCATACATTCTAATAATGTATGGTTTATTAACCATACTTTTCGGATATCACTTTAGATTATACACCACGTTCCATCCATAGGCTATGCTTCTCCACGTAGGGTATGAACAATGTTTCTAGAAGCTACTTAAGCAATTCCTGAATATGTAGAGCATGTATAGTGTTTCTAGAACATGCTTTTGTGAATACTTTAGAAATTCATTTTTATTGTTCAAAAACATAAATATTTATTCCAGTAATAGAAAAATAATGAATAATAAATTTTTGAAATAAACTTAATGTAAAATCATTAGATAACAATGAAGGGTATTTGTTAGCATCAAAATCATCATAAATAAAAAGAGTATTTTTCTCAACAATCTCCCCCTTATTAATAATAAAATCATGTATTGCTGAAAACTACACATTCTCAACCATACCCACCTTTTTTATGATCACAAAACCCATAAAATGATAAATGAAATTAACTACCACAATTAATTAGATAGAGTTTAGAATTTTTCTAAGATAAAACAATATGAAAGTTTGATATGATTATTTAAAAAATAAATAAACATTGTGTAATCCATAATCACAAATTTAAATCTCTCCTCCTTTTTCTAAAGAAAAACCCATTTAATGTACAATGTTAAAAAGTTAAAATAAAATATTGTGTTTATCCAAATTTTCCCCCTTTTGATTTATCAAAAAGAACGAAGGAATTTTGAATAGAACATGTTTTAATATAGAACTGAATGTAAATAAATGTTATTATTAA
The DNA here is from genome assembly GCA_963277665.1 of Viscum album. NCBI lineage: Eukaryota > Viridiplantae > Streptophyta > Magnoliopsida > Santalales > Viscaceae > Viscum > Viscum album. The sequence continues at coordinate 1,022,503,647 of OY728147.1, read as the reverse complement.
CTATTTTTTCATAAGTGAATCTGGATTACTGGTATATCTAAAAAAATATTGTAAAACTAATAGAATCACACAAATATAGAATGAAATATAATTTCATTGAAAATATGGAACATCTACAAGAATAAGAAACACTAGAATCAAAGTGTGGTACGGTATGAGATAGGGTCTATGTCTTCTGAACTACAGTCTTGATATCTATCAAGTGTTCCCTCAGCCTTCTCATCACACCATCTCCTAGCATGATAATAAGATCTCTATTATCCCGAGTCATATTCATATATTCTGTCATATTTACACTGAAAACTCATGATCCTTTCTTCTTTCACTATAAATATAGTCAATTTCTCTATGAACTGATTCAAAACAATTCTAATACATGGTTCACTTGAGGTAAATTGGTTAACTAGAAACCTATGATTATCTATCATCACTGAAAAAGGGGCACTATTACATTTATGGTAATGTAATATGGAATTCATATTCTCCATGGCCACTGTAATAGCCTGAAATATTCTAATTAAATTAGGTAAATTACCTGATGTATTGGCCTCACTGGTTATAAAAGATGCAAATTGTTTCTCCATGAAAGATCTAAATTCCACTAAATTTGGTTTCATAAGCTTCTTAGATTTAAACTTCGCAAATTCATTTAACATGTCATTCTTAAACCTTTCAACTGATTGCTTTGAAAATAGTACTTTTTCAACCTTTGAAATTTTAAAATTTCCTTTTCTAATCCTCTCTGTAGAGAAGCATTCTCCTTTTTAGCTTCAGCCAAATTTCTGTCCAGTTCAGTCATATATGTATTTACTGAACCAAAAGAACCCTTTGCTTGATTTTTTTTTTCAGCCTCAATTTGATGCATCCACACTAATGGAAAGGATTAAGAATATGATTTTTCATCATTTCCTCCTTTTACTTGTTTCTCAAATATTTTTCCACTACATCATTCCCAAACACGTCCACAGAAAAATTCTCATTCAGTACCTCAGTATAAATCATAGAAGCATTATTTTCTGGTTTATCAAGTGATAGAGGTTTCTCCTCATGAGCATCATCTGTAGGGTCTTCCTATATCATTTTATTTTCCCAAACAATATTTTCTTGATCAACCTCAACATGATCAATTTGAGGTTGTTCCACTGCTTCTTCTTCACCAGGCATTGTCTCAGTTAAATTTTCGGTTTGGGATTCTAGTTCTGTCACTTCTTGAGCCAAATTTTTATCATCTGTAGTAGGATTCACATTTTCTTAAGCAACTGATCACTGCAGAATCCCATCAACTGTAGCCTCTCTCATGAATTTATATCTTAGTAGATCACCATATTTGAAAACATGTGATGTTAAAGCATGCTCTTCAACAGGATTAGGATTCCTGGTCATTTTGAAGTGAAGGCCTTCTTGACTTCTTTCTTCAGATACTCCCATAACCAAAAACCTATGTCTTCTTGATACAACACTAATTCTTGATTCATCATGTCCTTACTTTGATATTACTGGTTGGGCCTGAGCACATTCCTCATCCTCTTCAGCTCCAACATGCAGTATCTTTCTTTTTATAGTAATCCATAAAAATAAAATTTGTTGCAATATACCATCATTAAAGATGTCACTATGGGGGAATTTCTCCTAAGAATCCACCAATATTACTATACCTATCCTAAAAATAATTTTCAGGATGAACCTTCCAATAGGATAAAAATTCATTCTTTCTTCTTGTAGGAAATAGTAATACAGGTACCTTACCATGTACCTAAAAATATCTAACTTTATTTTTCTGATAAATAGAAACATAACATACATATCTAGATACAAAATCTATTGTATCTTAGACATTCTAGGGGCAATACCAGTTTTCACAAATTAAAGAAAAAGTTTCTAATCCGTTTCCAAATACTTCACAAAAATCTTCTTTATAGATGTAGTTCCATAAAAGTACATAATATCCTCTGACTTATTTATATAATCACCAATATACTTTATTTCAAAATGATAAACTCCCTCATGAGGGCAGTTATGAATTCGTGGAATGTCTAGAGATGAGATTAAAAAATCTTTGTCTTCTATTTTTGATATAATGGAATATTCATCTTCCCCGAGACTAAACTAAAAAAATTTGAAGAAATAATGAACCTCTAACTTATATATAAACTTAGTTTTCTCATCATTAAATTTCTGTAGAAGGTTTTGAATAGCAAGAGATTTCTTCAGAAATATATTTTTCTGAAATAACCATTCCAGATCTAAAACCATTCCTTGAAAAATAATCCTTCCTTTAGAGTCTTGCCTCTTGTTAGTGCTGGTTACACCCTCATCAGTTCTCTTGGTCTTGGGCATTTCTGTCGTAAATATCTGAAGGTTCGAAAAGGGATTAGGGTTTTGAAGGTTCAAGATCGGATTCAAACAGTGTGGAAATGCTTTGTGGGTTCGAAAGGTTTTTTGGATGACATGAAATGATTCAGAATTAAAAAGGGCTACAATAGTGTTGATTCCCATGTCATCAATAATTATTACATAAATTTAAATAACAAATAAAACAGTACTCTCACAAATAATGATAAAATATTTTATTTGAAAAACAAAAAAAAATTATTTTAAATAGTATTAATCGAAAATTTGAAATAGTATAATCAAATGTATAAAATAAAACATTATTAATAATTAACAAAACCTAGCTACCCCTTAATAAAATAAAACCATGCAGTGGGTAGTGGTTTAGTAGAAATATTAGCTAATTGACTTTCAGTACATATGAATTTTAAGAATATATCCCTTTTAAGAACATGGCCTCTTAGAATGTAATGTCTGATATCAATATTGTTATTCTTATAATGACTAATATGATTTTTTAAAATATTAACTGCACTTGTATTATCAAATAAAATAGGTGTACTAGTAAAACATAGTCCAAAATCCATATGAGTGTTTTTCATCCACAAAACTTTTTCACAACAACTCTAATCAAGTACATATTCTGTCTCAGCTATTGATAGGGCATTCATGTGTTGTTTCTTACTTGACCAGGACACTAAGTATTTTACTAAAAAGTGATATGTTTCTGAGGTTATTTTACCATATAATATAAAACTTTAGAAGTCTATATCTGAATATGAAATAATATTAAAATTAGACATTTTGGTACAAAGAAGATATTGAAAAATATTTCCTTTTAAACATCTAAAAATTCTTTTAACAGCAGTTATATGGGATTTTTTATGATTTGATAGAAATCTTGCACAAAGACATACTGAATACATTACATCTGGTCTGTTAGTAGTAAAATATTGTAAACTAAATATCATACCTCTATATAACTTATTATCAATGGATGTTCATGTTTCCACTACATCATGTTTTATATTAGCACACATAAGAGTTGTATATGTCTTGATAATTTTCAAATCCAAATTTATTTAGTAAATCAGAAATTTATTTTCATTGATTCAAATCATTTCCAAAATAATTTTGATAAATTTGAAGTCCTAAAATGAAATTTTATTATCCCATCATACTCATTTCAAATTCATTTTTTTCATTAGATTTCCAATCTTAGGACATATTAAATTTTTAGATGATCCGAAAATTATATCATCAACATAAATTTAAACCAGTAAAATATTAGAATTTTTAGTTTTCTTAAATAGTGTTGGATCTTCCATTCCAATAGAAAAATCAATTTTCAAAGGAAAAGAGATTAATCTTTTATACCATGATCTAGGTGATTGTTCAAGGTCATAAAGAGAAATAGAAAGTTTAGTAACAGAATATAGTTTTTTTGAATTTTTACAACTAGGATGCTAATGAATATAAACATACTCCCTTAAATAACCATTTAAAAAGGTAGTCATAACATCAATCTGAAATTATTTAATGTTCATATGAGATGCATAAGATAAAAGGATTCAAATGGATTCAAATATTGATACAGGTGCAAAGGTCACATCATAATCTATACCTACTTCCTTGATATATCATTTAGCTACAAGTATTGATTTATTCCTAGTTATTATTCCTTGGCCATCTTGTTTTTTTTCTAATGACCATTTTCATTCCTATTGCAGGATAATTCTTGTGGTCTTTCAATTAATTTCCAATCTTCATTTCTGTTGAACTTGTTTTTTTCTTCTGGCATTACTATCATCAAAACTTTGTCATCTAAAGATTCTTCTATAGACATGGGTTCTTTTTGGGATAGAAGGACAGAAAAATAAACAAGAGTTCCAATGTTACTACTAGATTTTATTGTTGTTTCTATGTATCCAATTACAGTTTTTAAAGGGTGATTTTTTAGGGTCTTTGACTACCTTTGTAGCACAATTATAGGTAATTCAGTGTCATGTTCTTCTAGAAAGGACTGAATTTTATTTATATATTTTTCAAAATCAGATTTCAGGGTCTCATGTCTCATATATCATTAGAGTCGTGTTCATCAATTTGATTAGTCCTTTTCTCAAATGAATCAGATTTATCAAATATCACATGAACTGATTCATCCAAAATCCTTGAATTTTTATTAAAAACTATAAGAGCTTTGGATGTACTAGAATATCCTATGAAAATGACGTCATTATATTTTGGATCAAACATACCAAGATTGTCCTTGGGGTTTAAGGTGTAAAACTTGCATCCAAAAGCATTGAAGTAATTTACTTTAGATTTCTGTTATTCTAGAGTTCATATGGTGTCTTTTTCAAAATTGATCTAATTAAAGATCTATTCATTATATAGTAGGCTATACATACAGCTTCTACCCAAAAATATTTAGGAATAAAATATTTAATTAGCATAGTCCTAACCATTTCTTGAATAGTCCTATATTTTTTTCAATAATTCCATTTTATTGAGGTGCTCTTGGTGTAGAGAAGGTGTGTTTAATACCTATATTTGAGAAAAAAGAATTTAATTCCATATTATTAAATTATCCACCATTATCACTTCTTAATGAAATTATTTTAAAACCATTTTCATTTTTAATATCTTTGAAAAAACTTTTAAATAATGTAAAAGCATAATTTTTAAAGTTTAAAAAGAAAATCCAAGTAAATATAAAATATTCATCTACTGAAACATATACATAAAATTTTCCGGACAAGCCTACTACTCTTGATGGTCCAAAAATATCCATATAGATAAGTTATAGATGTCTAGATTTTGGAATATTATTAGTAGATTTTATGGATGATTTGTGCTACAAGCCAAGTTGACATGCATCACAACACCTAACATTTTCAATCATGAGATTAGGAAAATAATAAAATAATTGTTTCTTAGATAACTTATGTAAAGAATATATATTTAAATGTCCAATTATTCTATTCAAGATCTAGGATTCATTTATCTAGGTAGTTTAGCGACATACTTGTTGTTTACACAAGGAATTTAAATCTAGGGTATAGACTTATTAGTTCTGGATGCTCTAAATTTAAGCAGTTAATTTTTAAAAACAGAACAACAATTGTAAGAGAAATCAATAGAATAACCATCATCACAGAGTTGAGAGATTCTTATCATATTGTGTTTTAATAATTGTACATAATTTAGCTTTTTGATTGAGACAACTTTTGGATCTCCAACTGTTCCAATGCCAATTATATTGCCTTTGACATTGTAACCAAAACTGACTATTCAACCCTCTTTTTGTGTTACTTTTATGAAATTAGATGAGTTTCCACTCATATTCATAGAGCATACACTATCCATATACCATATTTCTTATTTGATTATGTGACCTACTTCCTATAAAGGCATTTAAACATATTGTTTTGGTACCCATATTCTATTAGGGCCAATTGTGTTATCCAACAACGATATGAGAATCCAATCTTGCTTTGTTATTCTAAATTCAATAGAATCATATAAATTATTTGAGGAAAAGGCATTCTTTATTCCACTTATATGCGGTTTCCTTAAGTAAATTTTTTTAGACAAATTACCTTTTTCCACCTCAATTTTTACACATTACCATTCTAGTACTAGGAACTAGGTATTTTTTGTACAGTTTTTTGCTTTTCACCTTTACTACATATTCTATATCTTCCCTTTTTAATCTCATTATTTCCAAGAATTTAAATCATAGTATTTTCTCCTTTTGTAAAAATTAGAGCTACACTTTTATATGTTTCTACTTCGTTTTGCAGTGTTTTTAGCTTTGATTCATAATATGTATAGTTATTGTTTTTTTAAATACACTTATCAGTTAACTTTTTAAATTATTTCAGTATTTTATATCTTTCATCTGAAACAACCTTTTGAATGTTCATTAAGGAATTCTACTTCTTAAAAATAGAATCATATTTTTATTCAAGCATGTTTTAGTAGGTTGCATGTTTTTCATTATAATAACTTGTTTTAGAACTAGAGTTAGTATTAGAATCTGAATAGTATTATGATTTTACCTCATCTATTTCTACCATAAAGCACATGTTGGCTTTCAGATTTACTTCTTCCTTCTATGAGTCTGATTCGGAAGGGCTGATGGAGTCTTCAAACACACTCTATGTAGCTTTCATTATGTTCATATCTATTTCATCATAATCATTTCTTTTGAAGAACTTATTATTCTTTTCATCCTTTAATTGAGGATAGTTAGGTCCAATGTGCCCTATATTCTTTCACTCATAACATCTGACTTCCTTTTCATCCTTTTTGAATGTTTTTCAGAATCCTTTCTTCTTTCTGTAGAATTTACTAAATTTTCTGTCTATCTGATGCAGTTCCTCATCTGAATTTGATGAATTATAACATTCTAATTTCACCTTTACTTTATTTTTCTTTATCTTTCTTTTTTTACTTTGTGATGAAACTTTTAAGAAAGTTTATTATATTTTGATCAAAATCTTATGATTATTTGGTTCATCCTGTATCTCAGTGTCATACATCATAAGAGTCCCAATTAACACAATCATTTTCAAATCTTTTACACTAGATGATTGTCTGATTGTTTCAGAAATTACATTTCATTGAGTTGGAAATACTCTTAGTACATTCGAGGCTTGATCAGTTAGTTTAATTGGGTGTTTCAAAGAAGTTATATTTTGGACAATCTCAATCAATCTTCCATTCATTTGGCTGATTCTTTGTCGTTCAACCATTCTAAATGTGTATAATTATATCTTAGAAGTACCATAACTCATTTATCTTACATTGTTAGTTCCTTCATAAGCAACCACAATTGTCTCCCACATTTCATATGATGTTGGAAACTGAGATACTCTATTAAACATGTCTGGTCCTAGACCACAGATGATTGCATTCATAGCCTTTGAATTCATGTCATAATCAGCTTCAAGAGCTGCAATCCATGTTTCAGGTTTCTCTAGTATTTCATAAGGACTCAGTATCTTTGAGTAGACTCTATATCTAAGGATTTTTAGATAAATTATCATTCATGAATTCCAACATCCATAATTTCCTCCACTCAGGTACAATCCTTTCACCATAAACATTCCCTATATTGTATCAGTCATCGTTATCTTTGTATAATCCTTAATAAAATTCATCAAATTAGGGCTTTATCCTAAAGATTTTCTTCTGATACCAATTATTAGATCAGGTTATACCAAATATACACAAGAGGGGGTGAATTTTTCCTCTTTCAATTTCTTCAAATAATCATGATGTTTCTATTTAATGTTATAACAAATATTTAGTAGTAGAAAATATATAGCACAGGACACACAATTTATAGTGGTTTGGGGAAGAGAAAACCCCTAGTCCACTCCACCAATGCTCTATTCCACGAGCTTAGTGATTTTCACAATCTGGTCCTCTTATCAACAGACCATTCCACAACTGAGTACAAACAGTTCAGACCTTTACAATCTATGGGAAAATAGAGCCTTCTGGTTCAATAGAAGAACCTACACATCTTATTACAAGAATCCGGTCACCCAAGAAAAAAATAAGTATTTGTTCATTGAAAATACATAACGGTTGTTCTTCATAATCACAACGGAATGCAATTGACAGTAGATGATTCATCGTTTTCAGAGATAACTATTTCAAGAAAAAGTCATTCTGAGTCGATCCAGTTGCATCAGATATGGAAATATAATTCACAACTAAAAAAATAGTAGATTCACAATAAATTTTTGATGTCGAATTTGTGAATCTTCTGTCATGTATCTTCTTCTTCAATAAACAGATCCTTGACGTTCTTCATAATCACAGATCTATAAGCCTCAATTATTTCAACTATATATAAGTTGTTTGTTGTTCAGCAGTTCTTGTGTATTGAATATCTATATTTCACATATATATTTTTAAATATATAAAATAAAGTCAAGAACATCAAATGCAAATTTAGATACAATGAAATCCCCTTTAGAATTGAGATAGTCAAAAGATTAAATAGAAGAGAATTTGTAAATACCGTGAAAATTCATCATAAAATTCTTCTTTTAAAATGATCCTTTGAATCATAGATAAATGTCTTCAAATTGGAGAAAGACGAATTTTTGAAAAAAGTTTCAATCCGGCTTGAAATCAGCCTAACAATTTTCTTGTAGAATGTTGAATAATATTATTTCATTTAATTCTCTAATGCCAAACATAAGGTTGAACTATATCGAATGCATCCTCTGAATATAAGGTAGATAAAAAATGTAAGGTTGATGACGCATCTTCTAAAGGTAAGGTTGAATATAGATGTATGGTTGATCATCCATACTTTTTTTCAACATTCAAACAAATGATAAATGATTCATACTTTTATATGCATCCAAAATGTATGGTACATGATCCATACTTTTAGATGAAACGTATGGTTGTGCAAAAAAGTAAGGCTGATGAACCATACTTTTGAGAATCAAACGTAACATTTAAAACTTACGTACGATATATCTTATATACTTTTCAATATTCCGAATGTAGTGTTCCTCTTCAATACTTGTCCAATAATTTATGTTTGATAAACCATACTTTTTTTATATCTCTTTAAAGTATACACCACATTCCATCCTTACGATATGCTTCTACACATAGAGTACGAACAATGATTCCAGAACATGCTTAAGAAATTCCCGAATATGTAGAGCATAAACAACGTTTCCAAAATTTGCTAATGTGAATAATTTAGCAATTAATTCTCATTGTGCCAGAACATTTATATTTTTTCCTTTAATAAAATTATAATGAATAATAAATTCCCAAAAGACACTTAAATTAAAATCATTAGAAAATAAAGAGGGGTATTTATAAGCATCAAAATCATAATAAAATAATGATTATTGTTCTCAACAATCTCCCCCTTATTAAAAGTAAAATCATCTATTTTTGAAAACAACAATTTCTCAATAATATCATTTAAAAAAATTAAACACATCTAAATATCTATACATGAATGATGGTGATGGAAAATGAAATGTATTACTATATAGTGGTGGTAGTACACACATACACACGAGTAATATGTTGGATTCCCATTCAATAATAAGGAGGGTGAATACTGAATGTTATTTATTCATAAGAAATATTATATATCAATGATATTGAATATATTATTTTGTGATTAATAAAATTGGAGTTATATATTGAAATATATTTTAAGTGGTTAGGTATTATTATTACCTCTTCATCGGTATGATTCCTTTAGATGCATTATTAAGAACTCATTAAATGGGTTTTACAAAGTCCATAGCTTATAATTAATGTATAGGGATGTTTAGTAGATTTTTGGATAGGTTTTGGTAGATTTATTTTGAACAGTGTATTCTGAATATGTTATATCGCAAATAATTACAGAATAAGACTTTTTGATAATTTTTTATATTTTTGAGTTAGATAGTAATTTTAATTTAAAAGGGATGTCATGTATGAAAAAATACCTGGCACACCACATTGGGTTTCTCCAAAATATTATTTCATATAGAAGACCGAGTTATAGCGAAAAATAATATATTATTAATATTAATATTTTATGTTTTAGTTATTACATATCTGTTAAAATGGAGAGAAAGTATGATATTAACTGAATTATGAAAATATGGTATACATATGATTATATAATGAATCATTGGTTCCCAAATTATTTTTGAAATTAAATAACAAACAATTTAATTTAAATTATGTGTTTAATGAAAAACTATTCATGTACGAATAATTATTTTTATAAAATAATTAAAGCAATAATTTTTTATTATTTTAATGAAATATATTTTAAATATATTTAATTTAATTTTTAAAATTAATATAATGTATTTTCAATCCATAATATAATAATTTTTTTTAAATAAGTATTTTTTAAAAAGCCAGTTTTACCACCTTTTGATGGAGAACCCATTTTAAATTTGGTTTGTGGTAATTTTATAATTTATATTATAGAAAAAAACATAATATTTGTAAGATATACATAAAAATTTACAATGGTCTATTTTTGGGTATTTTTTTTAATAAAATTATATTTTAATGAATAGTAAAAAATTGCATTTTAATTCAAAAATATTTTTTCATATAACTTACTTATATAGTTATATTATACTTTTAATTGGTTTGAAAATATAATTAGATTGTGTTTATTTAATTTGATCCAAACATTGTCTCTGGATGTAATTTCACAATGATATTAGATACAAACTTATGTCAATCTTTTTATGTGTTTTACTTTTAAAAAAGCAGTCTTCTCGTATTGACAACATGGATTATTTTTTAATTAATTTCAAAAAATACGGTGTTTTGAATTTAAAAAAATAGATTCAATATCTGGACTCATTTTTTTCAAATTATGTATAAATGTCCCTTTTATTTCAGAACATTTGGAATAATACTTTGGTAAAAAATGTATTACCACAGTTCTTGGTAAATCGTGTAATTAAAGGAAAAAAATATTATTATAATATAAATCAAACCTAAAAATAGTCACAATTTAATTTTATGTGTTTACATAGACCACGATAATACTTGGGAAGATTTTAGGACCATATGGATCCCCTTAGATGACTATAATTATTTAATAATATGGTATTCAATGAATACAAATTTTTGATACACATATTTTTAAATTTACAGTATATTAATATGTAGTTATATAGTGGGTGTCTTCAATTATAAATATTCCTTATAAAGATAAAAATATTACCTATATGATGACAATTTATTTATAATTTCTTGAAATTAAATAATTTAATGTAATTTTGTAACAACAATGATGCACTAATTTATGAGTTAATGATTCAGACAAATAAATTATTTTATAAATATTAAAATAAATATATAAGAAATAATTTACTTCTTAATTGAATTCTACTAATATATTTTTCATTTCTATGATATTTTAATGGATATGGTTTTAACTTATGTATCATTTATTATATTTTTTTAAAGAAAACTAATGAATAATGTTAGAATTGATAGTATTGGAATTTTACAATATAAAATAGTTTATTTAATGTCATAAAGGTCATAAAAATATAAGATTCATCCAAATAATTATTATAAATCCTATTCTGTCATAAATTACAATTTTATGATTTTTATACATTTTAAGGTAATTACATTAACCAACAAATTATAAATAACATGATACCAATATAATATTAAAAAGGGTTAAATAAGGGATAAACAAAAAAGGTAAATCTTTAAAAAAATATTCAAAACGTGTCTAACTTCAATTTTATAAGTGGTATTAGACCAAAATTCATTTTATCACATAAATAAATAATTATGGGACCACTTGGAACTGAAATTTAATTTATATTAATTTAGTTTTTTATGTGTTTCCAAGGGTGCCCCTCCGCTTTCGTATAAAAGGTAACTAGAGATCTCTAATACATAATATTCCCATGAAATTTTTAGCCATGATCTGCCGAATTATATACCTATAATACCTCACGACATACATGTGGACTTACTTTAGGCATTCGAAAATCTCTATAGGTGTTAATGTGTTTTTAATAGGACATCAACCGAAGTAGAGTTATCATTTTTTTGTGTTTTTAATTTTTATTTACTCTTCCATAACATTTAAATATCCATAATCCAAGATGAAATAAGAAAAAGATATCTTAAATATACTAATATTTTATTATGTTTATATTTTCACCTAAATCCATCTCATATTTCGTTATATAGGAAATTAATATTTCATTCGGGTGTACGACATACAACCTCCTCAGGAACCGATGTAGTTCATTTTTCATTACCATATATGAATGATGGATATCATGATGGAATAAATGGGTATATATTATATTCATGAAATATTAATCATTTTAAAAGAATAATATTTCAATTATTTTCTTATTTTTTATTCACATAAATATGATTCTGTCATTCGTGCATATATCTTAATTATCAACTCTATAAAATGATGTGAATCATATTTATTAAACACATCACTTTTAGGATATATATATATATATTCAATTCATTATTATTATTATTATTCTATTATGATCATTCTGAAAATATAAAATAATAATTACACTATTTTCATAATGATAAATGAAAAATGAAAATGTTACTCATGCGCATGTACGACCTACAATCTCTAAGATTATAATGTTGTTCATTTTTCATACCATAAATGAATAGTTTTATTTTATACATTATAATTACATTATAAAACTAATTATTATTTCAGGAATTTTATTATTTAGAGTAATTACTTCTGAAATCATTGAATAGTTACAACAAACCATGATCATTTTATACTCAAGCACCAAATATCGAAAAAACCTCCAATATGAACTTAAAGAATTATATAATTTTTATAACATGATAATAAGTAATATAAAAGAAATATTAATCCTAAAAAATGTTCAAAAAATGTAGAAATTGACATAACTATATTATTCATGAAGATCATGGAACATACATTATGAATCGAACTTAAGATAAGGGATTTTGTCTTCATCACATTTCATTAAGACATTTCTTGATGAAATGCACCATTATTATTATATAATGTGTATATACTACCTATTTAAAATTATGTATAAATATTTTACCTATAATAATTTTATGTAATGTTTTTTTAATTTTTTTTTCAGGTCGTATATAAATAAAAATTTAAAATTTTTTGGGGACCATTTAAAAAATTAAATTTTTATGTGTTTTAATGATTTAATGATAAAAATATTTCCAATTTATGTACATGTTTCCATTATACTTTATTGGAATTATTTATCTAGACATAAATGTTCTAGAATGATAATTCTTTAATTTATTCTAAATGATTCAACGTGTTATGGTACATTATGAAACAAAAATATCTTTTAGAAAGTTTTTAATTTGTTTTTGAAAGTGGAGTTGTTATTTAAATAACAAAAAATGTTTTCTTATGAGTGTAAATGAAAATTATGAGTGAAATGTTTAATGTTTTCAGAGTTTATGAGTTATTATTGTATAATTGTAATTGTAAATTAAATGGGTAGGCCCGATATAGCTAATATGAAGGATTGATCCCCATTATAGCTCAGTAGTGAGTCAGATTTGTTTATATGAAGTAATGATCCCAATTATAGCTGAAATATGTGCCTAATATTTCTTATAAAAATGGATGACCCCACTATAGATCATGAATGAGAAAAATAATGCTTATGAGAAGGGTGATACACATTATTGATCTCTAATTCATTGGGAAGGGAATATAGCCAAATAGTTATTGCATTTAGTTATATGTGTGGATGTCGACCATATGGTTATTTAATTTAAGAATTATTATATACAAAGTAACCTTTATATGTTATATGATTTTGTCTTTGAGTTATATGGTAATATTGTTGTTTCAAAAAGGTAATTAAATGAGCTTATACACTTTGAAGAGTAATTACAACTTCTCAATGGTGAAAAGTATTACATTATTAATATGTATTCATAGTTTACATGTTTTCACTAGACTAACAGTTTTCCTTAATTATATATCCATTACTAATAATTTATAAGATCATCCCAAATTTTTTAAAACAAAATCACAGGATTTGAAGAATATTAGAGTCGTGGATTGGATCCCTGAGAAGTTAAGATGTTCAAACATGAAATGAGACAATGTCTCTTTTTAAACATGTTTAGTTTTATGAGAAAATATGTATACTAGGTAGAAGTGTCTACAATTAAATATTGAGTGGTTATGTATGAGTAATGGCCTGATTCTATAAAAAAACACTAATAATTTAAAATAATTTCAAACTATTTATGTAACTCAATATTAAGTAATTTTTTAGGAATGGTCCATGTTGTTTGTAATAGAAGATGGTTTAGAAAACATTAATGATTGGGATGTTATCTTAAGAGTTAGGGATATCATCATGGGTTTATAATTTAATTGATGAACATAATTTCAATGTCTTTGAAACCACTTTTGAGTCTTTATATTCTGAAATATTAAGGTTAGTCATGGTATTTTTTGGTACATTCTTCTTTGAGGAAGTTGTGGATTTTTAGTTTTTGGGATGTAAAATGTTAGTTACAAAATAAAATTTGAGGTTAAACCTTGTTATAGTAATTATTGAGGTATTTAATATTTTTTTTATATTATAATAATTATATAGTTTTTAAAAAAAGAAAACTCATAGGATGGGTGACAACCTGTCACGTCCGAAAAGATCATGGGGATCAAACTCACAACCAAAAGGCGACAAGGGTGCTTTGCCTACCACTATCCTATGTAATTTCTTTGGTTAATATAACCTATTTTTTTAATTTAAATGAGTTAATAGAGTAAGAATAAGTTGATTTTGGTAAATTAGAGTGTATCAAATGGATATCCATATTATTGTAAAATGATTTTGGGATTACATGATAAATGTTATTTTGGACGATGTTCACTATCCTAGGAATGTTAAATGACTAAGATAAATAGAACACTATGTAATTTTTATAGAGTAAGGGTTGTATTATATTTTGGAAGAATAAATGATAATAATTTTGGAAATATGGGAAATAGGTTATTTATTTAAATGATTAACCTACCATATACAATATTTTATTATGTTAATAACCTTTCAGTGTGAGACTTTAAGAGTTGTCAATTTTATTTGGAGATAAATGTTATGATTTGTCTGGGAAGACTATGTGATCAAATCCTTCTAAATTTCGGTTTTTAATGTTAGTTTAGAAAATTTTTAGTAATTTGATGGATAGTTATTTATGGAATGTTTAATGTTATACTTTGAGTATCAATGTTGATTTTTGGAAATTAATGATGTTTTTTATCATATAACAGTTTATTCATTTTTCGATAATTTTCTTACATTGTAATAACTAATTTGGTTTTTGTTAATATTTCAAGACATGATAAATAAATAGTTAATCATTTTTGGATAATGTTACTATAAACATATTGATTTTAGTGTTTCAGGAGTGAAAATATTAATTTGTATACTCAAAATTTCAGAAACAAATGTCTTTGTGGTGAGATTCGATTTGTTTTTGAAACTCTACTTTTCAAGTAAGTATATTACCTTTTGTTCTTAATCTAGGTTGAAAAATAATTCTAAAACTCAAGGAAAATGAACTTCAAAAAAATTATCCATTTACTTTTCCATCTATAAAATCAATGAACATTTAACACAACATAAGTTTTTTTTCTGATTGTTATCTTTCTCATGATAATGTTTTCTATCTCTCTCCATCATAATATGAGGGTTTGTTTTTCTTTAATATCTATTTTTCCCTACATGGAATATTAGTATTTTCTATCTTAGGTAAAATTTTTACTTCCATTTCATTATATGATATTGGATTACTTATTGAAACTTTCGAATGTGGGATTTTAATTAAGTAATTTTAAAATTGGAAACCACCGTTTACCATGCCCAGATTTAAATTTCAAGCATGCGATTTCCAAATGAGGGGAATGCTGTAAAATTCCATGTAATTATGGAATAATAATTTTTCATAATTATTCTTATTTAACACTAATATATTAATTTTACATTTAAATGGACACAATGTTTCATATCTTACCAGATTGGAAATAATGGGTTTCTCTAAAATCTAACACTGCACATATGACTGAGTTATACAAAAAAATAATATATTATTAATATTAATAATTAATGTTGTTGTTATCACATAACTATTAGAATATTTGAAATTCATGTTATTAACTGAATTATTAAAATAATTTTTAAAATTTTTTTTATAATGATTCATTGATTACTAAATTAATTTCGCAATTAAATTACAACCAATTGAATATAAAGGATTTGTTTTATGAAAAAATATTTAAGTGTGATTAATTGTGTTTCAAAAATTAAAAATCAATATTGTATGATTCTAATAATGAAATATATTTTAAATATATTTAAATTATTTTTTAAAATTCATTTTATGTATTTTTTATCAGAAATATAGAAGAAATATAATTTTAAGAATAAAATATATATTTATCAAAAAAGGTAGTTTTACTACCTTCTTATGGAAAACCAAATTTAAAGTTAGTTTTTTATCATTTTTATAAGTTATATTTTACAAATTATACTTATTCATTAGAATAGGGACATAAAATATACTTTGACTATTTTTTTGTATTTTTTTATTAAATTCATATTTTAATGAATAACAAAAAATACTACATTTTAATTCAAAATTATTTTTTAATCCAACTTATTTATATAGTTATATATTACTTTTAATTCGTATTAATGTATAAATAAATTATGTATTTATCATTTAATATTATTTTTTTTCATTAGATATAATTTCACAATGAAATTTGATATAAATCCATGTCAATCATCTTATGGTTTTTACTTTTAAAAACCTTGTTCTCCCATTATAACAAAAATGATTATTTTTTAATTAATTTATTCCAATTTGGTGTTTTTAATTTTGAATAATTGATTACATATTTTGAATCATAGGATTCAAAGTATGTAAACAATTCCCTTTTATTTTGGGTGATTATGATTAGTAACATTGGTAATAATTTTTATTAACACGATTGAAGGTATGTCATGTAATTGAAGGAAAAATTAATAATATAATAAAATATAAATAACCTAAATAATATATTAATTTATGTGGATTTCAGTATATCTACCATGAATATATTTGGGTTGATTTTAGGACCACTTGGAGGCACATTGATGAATTTAATTCTTTTATAATATTATACTAAATGAATAGTATTTTTACAACACATTAGTTTTATAAATGTGGAGTATTATACTATTGAGATATATATATGATCTCTTCAACTGTAAATAGTAATTAGAAATCTTACAATATTAACTATAGTATGATAATTTATTTATAATTTTTAGAAATTAAATAATTAAATTTAATTATGATAAAAAGATGATGTGGTAATTTATTAATTCAGGAATGAATCAAATAGATGATTTTATAAATATTAAATTAAATATTATATGACAAAATTTATGTCCTACACGAATTTTTTTGATTTATTTGAAATTTCAGTTGTTATTTAAATGAGTTCGTTGGAAATTATATTACTATTATGATATTTTTTAAATAGTGAACAAAAAAATTATGTTAGAATTAACATTATTAGAATTTTAAAATATACAATAGTTTATTAAAAGAATAATTTTTTTAAAAACTATAATATTGATCCAAATCAATATGATATTTCATTATATTTCAAAAATGACACTTTTATTGATCTTTTGACATGTTTGTGTATTTACATTAGCCAACAATGTGTAAATAACATGATATCGTGATAGAATTAAAAAGGATTAAATATGGGGTAAAAAGAATATATAAGTATTAATAAAGATTCAAATCATGTATAATTTAAATTTAATGATTGGTATTCAACCAAAAATCATTTTAGATTGTAAAAAAATTATTTTTATACCATTTCTAACAAAAAAAAAATTTATATAAAGTTAATATTTTAATAGCTTCCCAAGGTGCCCCTTCCCTCTCCTATTAAAAATAACATACTCTTCTCTAATATATACAATATCACAGCCTTTTGTATCATCCAATATTCTTCTAATAATATTCCTAAAATGCTTCCCCATATTGATGAAGTTATAGTTATAGTAGAACAACCTCCTAATATGTTCTAATGTGTTCTTAAAAGGTGATCAATCAAGGAAGATGTATAGTTTTTAAGTGTTTCTATTTTATTTCTTCCTTCACTTCCTTTAAATATACATAATCCATGGTAAAATAATAACAATAGTATAAAAACAATAATTAAATTTTATTATGTTTGTATCATCATATAAATCCATCTTCGATTTCATTATATGGTAAATGAACATTTTGTTCATGTGTACGAAATACCACCACCTCACGAATCGATATAGTTCATTTTTCATTGACATCATTCAAGACTGGTAAAAATGATTGAATACATGTTTATATATGATATTAATTAAATATTTATCATTTTAAAATAATAATATATCAGTTATTATCTTACATTCCATTCACATAAAAATTATAATGTCGTTGGTGTGTAGATGCAAACTATCAACTCCACGATGAAATGTGAATCACTTTAATTCACCACATAAATTGTAAGATATATATAAGTATATTCATATTATTTTTATTATGATGTTAATTATATTATTATTTTTATGAAATAGTAAAATAATAATTACATTATATCTATAAAGATCAGTGAAAAATTGAAACGTTACTCATGCATTCGTACGACGTACAATCTCTATGTTTATAACAATGTTCATTATTCATAAAATAAATGAGTGATTTGATTTATAAAGTATAATTTATCTATAATAATTATTATTATTTCATTAGTGTTATTTCTTAGATTATTGACTTAGGACCACATTGACTAGGGACATCTAACCATGTTAATTTTCGAGTCAGGTATCGAATATCGACCAAAAGTCCGATATGAACAGAAATAATTTTATTAATTTAATAAATATTAATATGTAATATAAATAAATAATAAACCATAAAATCAATTATCAATAATTTATAAATTAAACTAAGATTATAATTCATGATGAACAAGGAACAGACATGACAAATCAAACTTATAGTAAGGGATTTTGCCTCAATCTTCTTTTATTGAGATATTTTTTTATGATATGAACCTTTATTCTATTATAATGTTTATATATAGACCTTTTAAATTATGTATCCATATTTTATAATTACTAATGTTATTTAATGCTCTATAAATGTTTAATACCTTTTTGTGGAATAAAATTTAAATTTTCAAAGTGGTATGAGACTCTTTAACTTAAACAATGTTTTATGTGTTTTAATGATTTATTCTCATAAATCATTCAGCTTCATGTCTGTGTTTTTGAAATTATTTTTTGGATATAAATATATATATATATAATTTTGAAAATTTTATTTTTTGAATTACTTTTAAAAGATTCAATGTGGTATGGGAAACTTTGATTCAAAAATTACTTTTATAAATGTCTTAAATTTGATTATTGAAAATGGATATTTTATTTCAATAACTAGATTTTTTTTGAGTTTAAATGAAATTTTATGAGTAAAATGTTCAAAATATTATGATTTTATTTTTTATTATTGTATAATGGTACATTTATATTTCACAGGTGTTCCTAATAGAGCTTATATGAAGTATTGAGCCATATTATAGCTCACAGGTAAGCCCGATACGGCGTATAAGAAGAGTTGTGCCCCCGTTCTAGCTCATAAGTGATCCCAATATAGCATATATGAATGGTTGTGCACTGTTATATCTTACGGGTGAGAAAAATATATCTTATATGAAGGGTTATAACCAATATGGATATCCAAATAAGTTGTTACAGAAGTAGGCCAAATAGCTATTCCATTTACTAAAATGTGTGGAAGTCAACCATATGGTTTTTCCACATACGTATGATTAAGTCCCACGTTATGTTTATATGTTATATATAGCCTTATATGAGTTTTATGGTATTATATTGGTTATAAATATGCTATGAAATGAGCTTGAATTTTGTGAATATTATTCAATACTTCTTAATGTTGAAATGTATTACTATACGATAAAGTATTCATGGTTTACATTGTTTTTCTAATATAATAGTTTAATATATTTGTGTATCCCTTATTGTGATTTTTTATTCTCCTCCAAGGTTTTGAAAAAAAATTCTTAGGATTTAAAGAATATTTGAGTTATGTATGGGATCAAGGAAAATTTATGAAGTTTAAAAATGAAACAATACCATGTTTCTTTATATGAAATTTTAAATTTATGAAAAAATTATAATCATTATAAATGTCTACATTGTAATATTAAGTTGTTATGTTTGAGAGATAACAAAATTATATAAATAAATGAGTATGAAAATATCCTCACAGGGATATAAAGTCAAATTATTAACTTTACTCAAGATTACATAATGTTTTTGTATGAGGCATTATAGTTCGTATTAGTGGATGGTTTAGAAAAAAATTGTATATTAAGATGTTTTCCTAAGAGTTAGTTATATCATCATAGGATTATAATTTTATGGTTTATCACATGTTAAATCAATTAGTAACCATTTTTTAGGCTTTTTGTTCTGAAATATTATGGTGACTAATGGTAATTTGGATAGATACACCTCTGAGGTTAATATTGGTTATTAGTATTTGGGATGACAAAATGAGAGCTATGAAATATCATTTGAGGTTAAAACATATTACAGTTTTTTTGTATCTATTTATAATATTTTTTAAATATTTTACAAATTATATAATTCTTGAAAATTCTCAACTAGTAGGATGGGTGACAACTCATCATGTCCAGTAAGGCCTTGTTGATCGATCATGTAACTGAAGGGTGACAATGGTGCATCACCTACCACTGGCCAATGTGAAGTCCCTGGTTAGTATGAGTAATTTGTTTAGATAAACAATTTTATAGAATATTAATAACATTGTTTTGGTAAATTAAGTTTAATCAAAACGATATCCTTATTTTTAAAAATTATTTGGGGATTACATGATAAATTTTGACTTGGATGATGTTAACTATTTTGGGAACATTATATTATTAAGATGAATAGAAAACAATTGAATTTTAATTGAGTAATAGTTTAATTGAATTTTGGAAAAATATATGATTTTTATTTTTTAATTGTAGGAATTAGGATATTTTAGGTAATTTTGATAACCTATCATGGAGAATATTTTTTAGGTTAATTACTTTTTAGTACGATACTTTAAGAGTGGTTAATATTATTTCGAGTTAAATGTTAATATTTTTCTTGGAAGGATGTGTTATAAAATACTTTAGATTTTTCAGTTTCTATAATTTTTTGCATTATTTTGATGAATTTAAAGGATATATATTTATTGATGGTTAATTTTATACATTGGGTATCAATGTTGAATTTTCTAAATTAATAAATATTTTAATTATATAATGGTTTATTAATTGTGGGGAATTATCTAATATTGTACTAAACATTTTGGTTTTGGTTAATGATTCAGGACATGATAAATATATAAATAATATTTTTGGAATTATATGAATCTCTGGAAGATTATTCTAGCGTTTCAGGCATGAATAATTAAACTTTATTACTCATCTTTTAAGCAAAAATAGATGAGTTTCTAGTGGAATTCTATTATTTGAAAAAACACAATTGTTCAAGTAATTTTATTTTCTTATGTTTTTATTCAAAGTAGTAAAAAAATTCCACTAGTTAATGAAAATTGACTTAGAATAAAATGTGATATATTTACATTTCTATTTATTAAATCATATACCATTTATCCCAGCACAAGTATATGGTTTTTTGATTTTTAACATTATCCACATCTTGTTTTTTACCACTCTCCATCAAAACATAATGGCTATATTTTCTTCTATATCAATTTTTTCTCGTACATCGAATCCTAAAAAGTGTTATCTCATGTGAAATTTGTACTTCACTTTATTTTTTTTTGTGGAATATTTATAAAATCATTTTACAATGATGTATTTAAATAACATAATTTTTAAAAGTGAATCCTCAGTTATCGATCCAAAATTTAAAATTGTGATGATGCAATTTCCAAATGGGGGTAGTATATAAAATACCAGTTAATTACAGAATAAAAAATTTCGAAATTTATTAATATTTATGAAATATATATTAAATTTACATTAAAAGGGATGTTTTGTCTGATTACATTGCTGACACACAAAAATGGGTTTCTCTAGAATCAAATGTCTTACAAAACACTAAGTTGTACTGAAAAAATAATTGATTATTAATAATACTATTTTAATTCGTACTTATCTCATAGTAGTGAAATTAGAAGGAATGACATATATTAATTGAATTATAAAAATATTGTTTGCACAAGATTATATAAGGATTCATTGGTTACCTAATTACTTTAGAAATTAAATAACAATTACTTTAATATTAAGGATGTTTTTTATGTAACACTATTTAAATATGAATAATTATGATTATAAAATAAACAAATAAATATTGTTGTATTAATGAAATATATTTTAAATTTATTTAATTTGATTTTTAAATTTCATATTCATTATTTTCTATCTTTAATATAAAAACAAATCTGAATTTTGGAATAAAATAAGAATTATTCAAAAAGGAAGTCTTACACCCTTTTGATTGAGAACCCATTTTAAATTTTGTTTTTGTAAATTTTATAAGTTATATTTTACAAAATAAAATTATCCTTTGGATTAGGGACATATATTTTTTCTTTGGTGAAATTTTTTGTATTTATAGGATTATATTTATATTTTAATGAAATGTGAAAAATACTGCATGTTAATTTAATACAACTTTTTCATAAAACTTATTTATATAGTTATATTGTAAATCTAAATGGTTTAAAAAATATAATTATAATAATATTTTATAATATAATTAATTTTTTTTCATTGGAAATAATTTCACATTAAAATTATATATAAACATATGTCATCCTTTTGATGGTGTTTCCTTTAAAAAACATGTTTTCTCATTTTTCCAAAGGGGATTAAATTTTAATTGACTTATTATAATTTTTTTTTGATTTTTGAATAATGGATATATTATTTGGAATACAAAGCATCAAATTATATAAATTGGTCTCTTTTGTTTTAGAAAATGATGAATATTAACATTAGGGAATTTTTGTATTAAAACTGTTAAAGTTAAATTTGACATTTAAAGGTAAAGAGAATATTACAATCATATAAAACTACCCTGACAGATTTTATAGTTTAATTTCAGGAGTGTATCTTGACGATAAGAATCTTTGGTTCATTTTTGGACTACTTGGAGTAAGTGGGATTATTCAATGCATTTTAAATATTATATTCAACGAGTAGATAGTTTTGTTTTTTTAAAAAAATATTTTATTATGTATTTTTATAGGTGATATATTTGAAAATAAATAGTCTTTGTAAAGACAAACATATCACCTACATCATGATAATTTATTTATAATATTTAGATGTGAAAAAATTAAATTTTATTATGACCCTATGATGATGTTGTAATTTTTTAATTAGTGAAGGAATAATATATATAATTTTATAAATACTAAAATATATATTATATGAAACAATTTATATCATCCATAAATTTTATGGATATAATTTTCATTTTGGTTATGATTTAATGGAGTTGGTTTGAACCCATCTTGTTGTTAATATTTTTTAAAATATAACTATTAAATAGTGTTAGAATTGACACTATTAATATTTTAAAATTTAAAATAGTATATTAAATGTTATAAAATTGCTAAAAATATAAGATTTTGTAAAATTATTAGGATATGTACTAATATGAAATAAATGATTTTTTTGGATCGGTTAACATGTTATGATAATTACATTAACCCAATATGTGTTAATAACTTGATATCACGGAATGGTTAAAAAGAATTAAATAAGGGTTAAATAATAATTAAGGATATAAAAATATTAATGAATTCCGTAATTTTAATTGGATTATTTTTTATTTGACCAAAAATAATATTTGATTTAAAATAAATGACTTTGGGTCTATTTGGAAACAAAATTTAATTTATATTAAATTATTATTTTAAGAGTTTCCAAGGGTTCCCTCTCCTACCCTATACAAAGGTACCCACTCTTATCAAATAATTACACCTCAAAAGCATTTGGGATCATCCATGTTCTACCAAAAACTTTTACTTGAATCCCAACCCATATTCTGGAGTTATTACTTTAGGTATAACACCCTCCTTATATGTGTTAAAGTGTTCTTCAATGGTGATCAACCGAATAATATCTATACTTATTTATGTCTTTCTATTTTATATCTTTTCCCAAAACCAATAAATATGCTTCATAAAAGATGTAATAATAACACCAATATAATAAATATAATGACATGTTATTATTTTAATATAATCCCTTAAATAAATCTTCAATTCAATCATATTTTAAATGAACATTTCATTCATTTGTACGATGGACTACCGCCTCGCGGACCGATGTGGTTCCTTTTTCATTACTGTCTGTCAAGAGTGGTTATAATGATGGAATCATTGCCTATATATTATATTAATGACATACTGATCATTACAAAATAATAATATTTCAATAACGTTCCCAATTTCCATTCACATAAAAATTATAATGTCGTTCGTGCATAAATGTGAACTAGGACATCAATAAAGCGATGCAAATCATTTTTTTCACCTCATCATTTATATGATATATAAAATTGTATTTAAATACATGATATGATATTAATTATATAATTTTCATTATGTAAATATAATATAATAATTACATTATTTCCACAATGATCCCTTAAAATTGAAACGTTACTCATGCGTATGTACGACCTACCGTCTCCATGATTATGAAATTGTTTATTATTCCTACTATAAATAAATGAGTTGATTTAAAAAGTATAATTGATTTAAAAAATGATTATTTTTTATAAATCTTATTTCAATGATGATGGAATTATCAACTCATGAACTAGCTAGATACAACTATGTCCATTTTCAGCTCAAGTTCAGAATATCAACAAAACGACTAATATGAAATTAAAGAATTCATTATGTTTTATAACACATTAAAAAGTAATTTAAAAAAACAATAAACCTGAAAAATGTTATAAGGACAGTATAAATTAACTTATGTTTTTTATTTAGGATGAACATCTAACATAAGTGATGAATCAAACTTAATGTAAGGAATTTTTTCTCAATCCCCTTTCAATGAGACCTTTCTTGATGATATGAACATTGATTCTTTTATAAAGTTTATATAAAATTAATTTGACATTGAATATACATATTTTATATAGAATATTTTTATTTAATGTGTTTTAAAATTTCATACTTTCACGAGGATTATAATATGAATGTTCAAAGTGGTAGGGGACTATTTATCCAATACATTCTTAGAAGCGTTTTAATTATTTACTCTGCTAAATCATTCCCATTCATGTATATATATTTAAAATGCCTTTATGGATTTATTTATATTAACATAAATGTTTTAGAATAGTAATTCCTGATTTTTATTTAATATTTTCCAATTGGTATTGGGAAATTTTATTCAAAACCCTCTTTTATAAATTTTTTAAAATGTTTTTTAAAAATAGATTTGTTATTTTAATATCAATAAATGTTTTCTTATGAGGGTAAATGAAATTTTAGGAGTTACATTTTGAAAATTGTAATATTTAATGTGTTATGATTTTATAATGGTGGTTGGAAATTTCACAGGTGATCGTGATATAGCTTATACAATCGGTTGAACCCCATTATAGCGCACGAGGGAGCTCGATATAGCTCATAGGAAGGGCTGAGCCACATTATAGCTCACAGGTGTGCCCGATATTGCTTATACGATGGGTAGTCTTCATTATAGATCATCAATGAATTGGGTATGGAAGTCATATGTATGGATATTTCATGTAGTTATAACTATGGAAGTCGACCGTAAGTTTTTTCCATTTATGTATGATTATGTACCCAAATTCCATAATATGTTATATTTTTCTTCCTATAAGTTTTATGCTAATATTTTGGTTATCAAAAGGGTAAAAAATGAGCTTATATTCAGTGAAGTGTATTTACTAATTCGTAAATGTGAAAAGTTGTAATCTATGATAATGTATTCATGGTTTACATTTTTTCTCTTGACTAATATTTTTCCTTTTTTATGTATCCCTTGATAAGAATTTTTATGGTCATCCGAGGGCATGAATAATTTTCCAAATTATTTAAATAAGAATAAAGTCATCATTGGATTAAGGAAAAGTTGTGAATTTTAAATATGTAAACAAAATATGTTTCTATTTAAACATTTTAAATTTTATGAAAAATATATAAGGTAGTTGAAGTGTCTGCTTTCTAATATTGAGTTGTTATATTGCAGTTATGGCCTTATTATCTAAAGATCTAAACATGAAATTATACTCAATGTGAAATAAACTCAAATTATTAAATTAACTAAAAATTAAATAATGTTTAATGAAGAGGAATTATAGAATAATTAAAATCTATGGTATTATTTTATTATTGGTGGAGAGAGAACACGTGGAATGTTTTATAATAATAAAATATAATAATTTCATACTCAGAGAAAATGCCCATAAATTCTTAGATAATTAAAGGTGTGATGGGAGGAGTGTAGGATATTTCCATTAAATATAATTTACTAGATTTTAATTGAAAAAAATGCCCTTATCTCTTGGACTAACCCCAAGTGAACCCATTTTCCCCTTAATGGTGTAGATCAATTTTTATCGATTTTGTAAATTATTATGAAAAAAATAAAAAAGTAAATCATTTAAAATTTTGAATGATGATTCCAAATAAAAAAATTTATAATATTTAATACATATAAGTGTTAGAATTTTGTTTTATATTAAATTATCTAAATATAATGATTATTTTTTTTATTGAAATGATTTGAAAAATAATTTTTTTAAAACAATTAAAATAATATAATTTCCATTTATATTAAATGGAATATTAAAAAATTAAGTTATAAAATTTTACATTTGAGACAATTTAAAAGTATAATGTAACTTCATAAATTATTTAAAAAATTAATATTTTCTATAAAAATAAGTATTTTCAATTATTAATAAAAATCATAATTTTTAGAAAATTCAAAAAAATTCACTTTACATAAATTTGTAGATTATTTTTTACAAAATGAATTTCATTTATTCAAATATATTTTCTAAAATTATATTTATATAATTATACTAGTGTATCCGAAATAAAAAAAATTAGGAAAATTTTATACTTAAATCATATAATGAATTTGCTAAAAATTGATTTATTATTTATCAATATATATGATTTATCTAAAATAATTAAACCTAGATTTTCAAAATGTAGCTATTACTATTAAATTATCAATCATAATTTCTTGGTTATAATGGTATAATAGTTTTCAATTCATTTATAATCTAGCATTCTTGTATAGCACACTGTTGATGAAATTTATATTATTTGATGTTAAATTTATCATAAAATATAACTGTGTTGCAATTATGGATTTTAAGAGACCTTATAACCACAAAACGTGGATTTAATTCATTTTCCAGATCATCGGGTATATATATGTATCTCTGTATCTTCATCTAAAATCTACCTGAGCCCAAGAAAACCCCCATATTACTAAAAAATTAATTGTAGTTCTAACAACATTTCCATATCAGACACATTAAATTGATTATGAAAAAAAATTAAAATTCAGGACACAACCCTGGACTACCCCTAGAATCCTGACACATTGAATAAAAAATATCTATCTAGACTATATCCCAAACCAACCTCATGTGTTCTGATTAATTTATTTTAGTTATAAAATGAATTTTCCTATATATGTGTAGGTACACAAATAAACATATTTTATTGTTCAATAACATAGGCACTAATAACATATCTAATAAATCGGCCTAGGATTCCTCCTGAACCGACTCCCAACATAACACACCATTGGATTGTTGGTCATTCAATAACCTGATGAGCAAGAAAATTGTGTTATTGAATCAAGGTATATCCTGAGATGAATTAATTTTCCCAATTTACAAATTTAATTAAATATGAATTTTAACATTACTGGAACATCTATCATGAACTATAATGACCTACCCAATCTCGTTGGCTTGAGAGTAAAATGAGACATTAAATGTCCTTATGAAATATCCCTAAGAGGCCAAAGGATGGAAATAAATGCCGAAGGGCTTCAAAAGAAGGTGGGGGACTATTTACCCTATAACAAACCAACCAAAAAAACACACAACCACAATCAGAAAACCATTATATGATGCATGATGTACAACAAGGATATTCAACCACATTATTAAAATAATTCAACCAAAGTAAACAAAAGATAAAATAAATAAATACCATTGTACTTGATGGAAAATAAATATAGACACTAGGAATACCACAAGACTCCATACTCACGAGATCCAAGCTTGAACATCACCAAGCATCCCATGTCTCATGAAGTGGTACTAAAAATGTGAGACATGTTACCTTTTCCCCTATCCTGGAAGATAACATCTACAAAAGAACAAAAATTCCAAAGTATGGGTGAGTATCAAACTTAGTAGGTTCTCCCCATTTACTTCGCTACTCATTACACAATGATAGAAGAGTTAGAAACAATTATATAAAACCCTTTAAATAAAATAATCGAAAAATATTTTATAACTAAATATACACAAGTTTTCAAAACATTTTATAACTAAGAGAATACAAGTTCTATTAAAACCAATTTTTCCACATAGATTTTATCATGAAAACGAATAAAAATGCTTTAAACCCATTTCACAATATCCCTTTTGGCATACCAAACCATTCAAAAAACCCATGCAACCAACCATGAAAACAATATTATTACAGTTTCGTACTCATGAGTGGTTTCTCGTCGATCTACCAAGTCATCAAAAGGTAATTATATCCCATTTCCTTGGAACCTTTGGCTTAGAGAATAAGTTCATATTTCAACAAAGACACATTTATTCAATATGAACAAACACACACCAACATATATAAGGATCATTCCAAAACAAATTTTCAATAAAACATCTTCTTATTGAAATCCATTTTCCATCAATATCATCTCAATGCTCAACTATTAAAATAAAACAACATTTTTATTAAAATACCCTTTCCATTCATACAATTTATAAATTCTTTAAAAATAATTTCAAATAATCATTTTAAATTAAAAAGCTAAATCACATTGCACAACAATTCACCATGATTTCCCAATTTCACTAAAAACATAAATAATCACTAAAAAATAATTATTCCATGATTTTAACAATCAATTACAATCATATAAACCAAATTTATTCATATACAATCAATTGTAACAATAGGATTCGAGAGGGAACCCACCTACTCTGAAGGTTTAGATGATTCTCAACAACGGATCAAGAACGCTCTTAATAATCTTGTTGATTATCCACCAAATGTCCTTAAATCTCATCTCCTATAAACAAAAATCCAAAACTCAACTTATATTGCATTATCCAACTCATATCTACCCATAAAAGGTTTATATATGTGGAAAAAAATAATAGAATAGATCTATGTATATGGAATAAAAATGGTGAACTGAAACAAATAAACAGATGAATACCCCTTACTCGGTTGGTCGAATGCCTCTAAAATTCACCTATGCCTCCCTAGAGTCAAAAGACCTTAAGAGCCAAGAAAAATAATGTGATTCGACAACTACAAGTGTGACTATAAAATGGGAGTGTTCTGGAAAATGATGTGTACCATAGGTACATGACATGTAGGACACATTGGTTTAGTACACTAATATATTTTTCTCATCGGGCTCCAAATCAATTATTTAAACTATAAATGACGTCTAGGTTAGGTACATGACATGTAACTGATCCTGACATGACCCCAACCACACAACATGAATTCTTTCCCTTGTACGTGTCGTGTATGTTAGATACACGGTGTGTACATGTCCAAAAACCTGCTGTAAACCCCAAAAAACTGCATATATTTATTTTTCATCCAAAAGGGTCATAGGATATGGGGAAACATACTCAATCATAGTATCATAATCATACAACCACCTCAACAGTGACTTTCCATCCCCAAGAAGTCATTTATAGTCTGAAACTCTAGATTCTATGGGTACTATATTATCCATACCATTGGTTGTTCCATCCTTAAAAAGTAGAAAACCCTCACTGCCCTAAAAGAGTTTCGGTCATCACTATTTCATTTCCTTCTCCTGTTCCCAGGTCACTTCATGAGAATGGCTATTCATCCCTAAAACCCACACTAGAACGATGATTTTTCCATGAAAGATTATTTCTTCCCTATTTACAAGCTACACCGGGATATGAACCAATGAAGCATCCATCTCTAGATCAACGTGATCCCATCTGATCACATGGTTAGGGTCAGGGTCATTCTTTTTCCACTAGGATTCAAAGAGAACATTATGCACCGATCTGAACCGTGGTGGTAATTTCAATCGATATGCCACCTATCCGATGCATTTTAGTATCTCAAAATGTTTTATATATCATGGAGATAACATTTCGTACTTCCCAAAATGACGATGTCCTAGCCTTGGGGATATCTGCAAGGACACATGATCACTTACTACAAAGGATAGTAACTGTAGATGATGATCTGAATAAGATTTCATAAGACTCTAAGCTGTCTCTATCCTCTTTCTAATCAACTGGATACTCTCCATTGTTTCATGGAAAAGGCACAGACCAACTAGCAATGACTCGCCTATTTCCACCCAACATAGTGGAGAACAAAATGGACGCTCATACAATGCTTCAAAAGGAGCCATATGTATATAGTAATGATAACTATTATTATATGAGAACTCAACTAAGGGTATGTTCTCCTACTATGTGCTAAAAAAATCTAGTATAAAAGCCTGGAACATGTTTTTCAACGTTTGTATCTTCTTCTCAGTTTGGTTATCTATCTAGTGATGATATGTCATGATCATAGTCAACTGAGTCTCAAGGGATTTTTGTAAGTAATTCCAAAAACAATATCTGAAACATGAATCTATGTCTCACACGATTGAAACCAGAACACCATGTCTCTTTAAAAATTCTTGAATATAAATATTTGATAGATCTTCTACCATATGAGTAGCACAAATTAGGATGAAATGGGCCAGGTTGGTAAGACGGTCAATTGTCACCCATATGGCATCGTGTTTCCAAACTATTTTTGGAGGACATGTAACAAAATACATCGATATCTACTCCCATTTCCAGACTAGTATGGGTAATGATTTCATCATACAAGACAATCTCGAGAGGTCTATATTAACCTACTGACAGGTTAACCACCAAGAGAAGAACTCATCCACATTCTTTCTAATGTTGCTACACCAAACCATGCCTTAAAGGCCTTATACATATTTTTTTGTACACGTATATACTTCTCATCTTGAATGGTTGTAATCACGAAAGAGTTATTCCTGGAAAGACATAAGTACAAAACTGAAATCTCAAAAAAACAAAACTAAACTCCCATCAGGTTTCCTGACCCCAATGGTCTCCCAACCATTGAGATATGGACTCATAACCAGACATTCTGTATCCAATTTTTGTGCCTCTTTGAACAGATTTACAAAATCATTATGTAGAATCGCTGAGAAGAAAACTACAACATCAACTTAGTTTTTTATTCATCATGCATGTCTACTATGATCGACAGCAAATATCATTCATATGAAGCTTCCTTTTTCAATAGTGTATATGAATTTCTTCTCATTGCATCTACAACCAAATTCCCTTTTCCAGATGTATACATCAAGTCAATGTCAAAAATATAAAGATACTTTATCCATCTCCTTTGCCTCATATTTGAGTCTCATTATTATAAAATGTGTTTTAAGCTTTTGGGGACCATAAACATAGTGAATTTATCAACAAAGAGATAATATCTCCTTGTTTTCAAGGTATGGACAACTGCAGATAACTCCAAAACGTGTAGTGGGATATTCTCCTGATGGAACTTCAACTTCCTTAAGCCAAAAGAAACCACATGGTCTTCTTTCATGAGAAAAAAACCCAAACATAATCCTGAAGTGTCACAATAGACCACATAGCCTTATCGTGGTTCTAGAAAAATCAAGATTTGTGATTATGTAAGAAAATATATTAGTTATTGAAAGGACTTATGGCATCCCACTATCCATTTTAATGGAGATTTATTCTTTATCATAGCTTTCATTGGCGATGATAGTCATGAGAAATCATGAACAAAGTATTGGTAGTAACCAGCTCAAGAAAGAAAATTTTGTATATCAACGGTATTTTTTAGTGGTTTCCATGAGATAAAATCTTCTATCTTTTCAGGATCCAGTAAAACTGCTTTTTCATAAATCATGTCACCAAAAAAGTGTACCTCCTTTATCTAAAAAATAACAGTATGATAAATTGGAATAAAAGTGGTGATCTATCAAGATTTGTAACACTATTGCCATACGTTCCTCCTGGTGATTTCTTGTTATTGAGTAATCCAAGTTGTATTCCACAAACTCAATAAAAAAATCTATATGCCACTAAAATATCCAATTAATCAGACCCATGAAGACCACTAGTGTATTCACTAGACTAAAAGGCATGCCTACATATTCATAGCAGCAATATACGGTTATGAAATCTATCTTTGGAATATATTCTTTCCTAACTCGCACTTGGTGATATCCTGATCACATGTAAATTTTAGAGAACCACTGAGCTCCCCTCAATTGATCATACATATCCTCAATTCATATAAGTGGGTACATGTTCTTTATCATAACACAGGTATGCTTACCATAATCAATTCTCAACTGAAGAGCTCCATCTGCTTTCGTCACGAACAAGACCAATTCCTCCCATGGAGACTTTATTTTCCAAATGAAACCCTGTTTTCCAGCTCCTCCAACGACAATTTCAATTACATTAACACAATTTGTTCCATCATATATGAATGAAGGGAAATTGAAATGTTCCTCAAAATGAGATAAATCATAACCTCGACTTCCATTAGAGGTGGTAACCCTGAGAGGTTATAGGTAAATTGATTTGGAAAATGATCAACCACTGTTGGAGGACTAGATTCTTCGATCTCTTCCATTTATAAAAAATTCAATGCTGCCATGTGATAAGAGATCGATACCACCATTGGTGAAAATTTGTCTAAATTAATGATCCTTGCCGCATACTTTGTGAAAAAGAGACTATCTTGTTTTAGGATGAATAAGTCTATTTTTTGGGATGTAAAACATCCGAGGATATAATTTTTTGTTGAATAATACCTCAAAATACTCCCATGTAAGTCCCTCATCCAATTTACCATGCACCACTATATCCCATCACAAGCATCTAAGATCCTTGAGCATATACATTGCCAACATAACCTTTAGATCTACTGGTGTTCCAATGAATTTGATGATATGATTCATCCAAATCATCCACTCCTCCTCATTCTCAGGTTCAGCATCACCCTAGAAGTTAGGTGGAATCTACTTCATGAACTGGATGGTTTTATGCACATGCATTGGATCATTCCTCTAGTTCTGAAATATCCACTACCTGAAAAGCCTGGATAATACTCTAAACTAGATCTTGGTTTACTAGTTGTTCATGTGCAACCACATTCTCTACAGATTCTTAGGGTTGGTTACGACAATGCCTATTGTGTTCCATTTTCTATCCAGCAACAAACTACTTCAATCTAACTCCCTAGCAACAAATGGATTTGAAATTCAAATTCTGTTACATCAAATCTCACAATATCATTTCCCAAAAATATACTTTTTTCATTTTCAACCATATTTGAGAACATTCATCATGAATTTTGAAAGTAAACCATTTACAACATACCATAATCAT
Organism: Viscum album; assembly: GCA_963277665.1. Lineage (NCBI taxonomy): Eukaryota > Viridiplantae > Streptophyta > Magnoliopsida > Santalales > Viscaceae > Viscum > Viscum album. The sequence goes on along the minus strand of OY728147.1, from coordinate 1,022,469,931 downwards.
TCACATTTTCCAAATAATTCATCTGTAAAACAATTTATTATTTTTTTAAAAATCAACACATTTTTACACCATGAATTATTCATCTGAAATGTTGTATGAACTCTTAGGGGGGTGTCATTCATCTTCAATACATGTCATGGGCATCTCATTGGCTAAACCCATGACATGAGATACCTAAATCTTGGAAGTGTCCCCAAACACTTATGTACCCAACTCCCTGGTAACTTGACGTTCAGTATAAAATGGTTTGAAATGTCTTTTTCTGCTATATATTTCATGTTCTAATAATTCTACAACTATCTAGGATGACTACAAAATGAGTAGAAAAATGCCATTTCAACACCATGACAAAGAAGTAAAATGATTACTTTTTATGAAAGGACTAAATAAGATAATTCTATTTGTACCAAAAGGGAAAGACCAGACTAATACCATTCGTAATGACCTACCCAATCTCATTGTATTGGGAGTACAAGGAGTCATTACTTATCCTTAAGTGACATTTCCAAGACACTAAAGGCTTAAAATAAAAGCCGAATGGATTCAAAAAAAAGTTGGGAACAATTTAACCCTTAAGAAGCAAACCAAAAAATAGACAACCACATCAAAAAACCACTATATGATGCATAATAAAAAATAAGGAAACTCAACCAAATTATTAAAAAAATAAACCAAAGTGAAAATACATAAGATAACCAACTATCAAAGCACATGGTAGAAAAAATTTGTAGTCCCCTGGAAGACCACAAGGCTCCATGCTCACTAGCTCTAATCTCCAACAGCACCAGATATTCCATGTCTCACAAAGTGGTACTAAAAATGTGAGACATGTTATATTTTCCCAAATCCTGGAAGATAACATATATAAAAGAACCAATTTTCCAAAGAAGGGGTGAGAATAAAACATATTTGGTTATCCCCAATGACTTTCCTACTCATGCCACTACGATATAATAAATAGAAACATTTATATATAACCACTTATATAAAATAATTCTCAAAATAGTTTATAACTAAATATAAAAAAGTTTCCAAAACCATTTATAACCTAATAGCATACAAGTGCGATTGAAACAAAATTTTTTGGCATTATATTTTCAAGAAAAAATAATAAAAATATCTTTAAAACCATTTCTCACTATCCACTTTTTTCATACCCAACCATTCCACAAACCCATGCAACCAACAATACATGCTATGTTTTGACAATTCCATACTCATGAGCAGTTTCTCATCGATCAACCAAGTCATCACAAGGTAATTTTATCCCATGTACCATTAACCCTTTGACACCAAGAACAATATAATCTTTCAACCATGCCTTGTTTATTCAATAAAAACACACACACCAACATTCCAAATGATCTTTCGAAAACACCTTTTCAATAAAAAAACTTTTTATTGATAATATTTTTCCATCAAAATCATTTCAATTCTCAACCATTTCAGTAAAATATATTTTTTATTGAAATCCCATTTCCACTAAAACCATTTTTAAATTCTAGAAAAATAATTTAAAAACCTCAATTACAATTCAAGAAGCTAACTCACATTGGCGAAAAATTCAAAAAGATTTCAATATTTCACTACAACCATAAATCATTGCTAAAAAAGATTTATTGCATTTTTTACATTATAAATTCCATTTAAATAAGCCCATATGAAACTAAAAAAATCGCTTATAAAAAGAGCATTCAGAAGTGAATCCACCAACCTCGAAGGTTTTAATGAGACTCAATAATAGATGAAGAAATCTCATTAAAACTATGTTGATTCTCCACCAAAGGACATTAGATCTCTTCTCCTATAAAAAAAAGCCAAAACTAAACTAATTTTTCATTCACCAAACTAGATATATTCATAAAGAGTGTTGATATAAGAAAACAAGAGGATAGGATAATAGATCAATGTAAATAGAAGAAGAATGATGAACCACAATAATGAAACAGATGAAAAACCTTTACCAAGATTGTAGAAATCCAATGAATGTCGTATAGGGCCTCGTAGAGTAGATATCCACAAAGACCCAATAAAAAGAATGTGACAACATATCTTCAAGAGTTATTTTATCTTGGGAATTTTTCGGCTCATGATGTGCACCTTAGGTACACGACATATAGGCCACGTTGGATATGTACGCCAAAAAATCTGTCTCCTTGGGCTCAAAATCCCTTATTCAAACCCAACACAATGTGTACCCTTGTTATATGAGGTGTACGAGAACCCAACCTGACCCCCACCTCACAAATTTAATTTTTTCCAAGTACATGTTGTTTACATCAGGTACAAGGTGTGTACCTCTCTAGAAACCTATAATAAACCCTAGAAAACTGCATATATTATTTTTTTTTAAAACAGACTAAATAGTGGTTGAACCATATTCAATCAAGGTATCATAATATTAAAACCTCCTTAAATGAAACATTCCATCCACGGAATGTCATGAAGAAGCTGAAAGTCCAAAAACTGGGGGTACTACCAGAAACATCTATAATTATTTCATATATGTTAAAAAATAAAGTTGTAAAAAAAATTCAATAACTTTAATGATATTTAATGTAATTTAATACTTTATCTCACCTGAAACATTTATTTCACACAATAGGTCATGGAATATTAACCCTAAATTATCATATATAATAAACATCCCATAAATGTAAACAAAATAAAGAATTTGGGGAAATTTAGACCATGAAATAAGGAAAATAATAAAAACAAAATAAAGAGTAATCTTTTTCACCATAAGTCACCATTTGAACCAAAAACATTCAAATTTTCATGAGCATCTAAGAGATATATCATTAGTCGGGGAATAAAATATAATAGGCATGTGCCCAAGATATCTTAATAGGTTACCATATACCATTCCATTATCATAAACCATATATTACATAAAATTCTCATGATTGTTTGTTAGTAAAATAAATATATATATTCTTCTTTGATAGTTAATTTCAAAACCAATAAAACATAAAAATATATCTATAAACACCACCATTTATTTTTTTAAAAATATTAAATTTTACTATGGAAATATTTCATTATAAACATGCTTTCCAATTACAATAAATTTTAATTAAATACATGATCTTAAAAAGATATCGAATTACATAATCATGAAAAAATATCAATGCATGAATAAAATATATTCTGATGGGGACACTATATAAATGAAATAATGGAATTGAATATAACTTGTTATTAATTCTACATACAACATCCAAAACTATGTTCTCTTAAAATACCATGAAAACACTAATATTAAACCACCAAACAAAGGATATGTGTCATGGGATCTACCCGTGGTCCTAATGTAATATGCTCCTAAACTTGAATTTATAAAGAAAAACCTGCTTCTTTATGTTTTATCCTAACACAATCCACTAGACTATCCTATAACCAATATCTTCTGATGGAACACCCAATATATCTTGGTCAATATATAGAGGGGGAACCATTATAATAAAGATATATAATATTGAATAATTCTATAGTTCACTCTATTCTACATGGGATTCCATGACTGAATATAATAAATGTGACAAAAAAGTAACCAGTGATCAATACAAGCATTATTATTCATAATAACCAAATATACCACACCTCTAAACTATTAATTATATAGCCCATAATATCAATCAACCATTATCTATATATATATCAATCTCCATCAATTTTTTTGAAATACGAATTTATCCTTAAAGAGGGACTACACAATGAGAAATTTTAAAGACTATTACAAAGGAAAAAATATGCCATCGAAAAAATATCTTTAGATGTTGATCACTATATAGAAATTCAAATCCATTTAGAAAACAATCAGTTAAAATATTGAATTTGTAATCACTATTAAAATCCATTTATTCAATCAAATCCCATATTTATAAAAACAATTTGAAATATTTATCACTATCCTTTTAATTACACCCATGATTGCAACGAGGTCAAATCATTAGAGAAATTCCATTTTTAATGAAATTTTTCTTGAACAATTTTTCTAATATATGTAACTTCAAGTTTCAAATGAATAACAAAATAAATTTTTTATAAAAATATATGAATTTATATTATATAAAAACACCTTTTAAAATAACATAATTTAATTTCAAATTCCATTTAGAAAATTTTATGTATTGCGACTCTATACTATTATACAATACCATAATTGAAGTTATATTCAAAATAGACAAATCATTCACTTTTTATGAAACTATGATGGAAACTAGTTTTATTGAAATAATATTAAATTAAATATTTAATATAACTAGTATAATATTAAATAATATATTTAAAACAACAAGCAATGATTTCCTTAAAAATAAAATTCAGTTCATGTGAAACACAACCGAGAATCAATGATTAATGGTCTATAATGTAAAACATTGAATAAACATATATAATAAAATACATCACATTCCCTAGAGACAAAATATTCTAATTTAGAACTATCATAATTACAAATTTCATTAATGTTATCCCTAAGGATCATGTGAGGAATATTAACTAAAGGAGAACATGGTATAGAGAGAGGAAAGGGATATAATCATGTGGAAAGAGGAACATATATAATATTTTTTGACTTGAAAAATTAGTGATCGACAATTGAAATAAGTTGACTAACAGAGGAGAGGTGGGGACACATATGTTTTGATCCTTCATTATAGGAGCCACATGAATATGAGGTTGATGAGATACGAGTTCAAATAACCCCATAGATAATTATTTTCAATTTATATAATTTGCTCAAATAGTTTATCACACACCGTTTGGTAACATTGATCGGTAAACCATTCACAAACCTTGAGACAATCCATGAAGACTAATTAAACACTACATGGTTAGGACACATTGTTAGTTGAACAACATTAGAACTATGAAGAACTTATTTCTCAAAATTTAAAATAATCACAAACTTTCCAACATTTTACAGCTAATTGTTTGAAAACCATATTACACCCTATGGATTTTAAATATTATTAAAATCTTTCCTAAACCCAAAAAATATAAATTACAAGAAAATAATATTAAATAAATAAAATAACACTAATATACAGTGTTATAGTATAGTATCCATTATGTTGGTTATATTTTTTTCTTCATCCTTTTCAAAATTCTATATCAAATTTAAGTACCCTAGCCGTATTCCATCATCCTATAACATCTTCCAATAAACAATTTCAATAATCAAACTCCAATATTCCTTTATTTTATTTCTCTTATTCATCCTATAAGTTACACATAAAGTATTGTATTCATCGAAATTTTAAATATATGGATGGAACTCATAAAACACCATCATCATATAGATATAATGTCAACTACTATAAATTCCCTTTGGAACTGACATTCATTAGACATCATTTTTACATAAATATGAATGAATATATACAAATCCAATGTAATAATCTTCCTTTGTAATATGAAAAATGAAAAGTAACTCTGCGTACAACATTAACAATGTTTCATGAATTTTAATTCAATTAATATAATGTGATACCATTCTAGGAAACCATTTTAATTTTTCTAAGGATTCTTGGATTTTTATATAGACTTCCATTCTATTCTTTTATGTCCCATACTGACATCAATTATATATAAATTTCCTGGCCATTAACATCAAATTCACGAAAAACACAAAGGGGTCCACCCCCCATTTTTATTTGTCTTTTATAACAACTAAATTTAATATTTCAATATGTTTAAATCATTCCTCAATACATATTAAATATTTCCTTACCTTCTCCATTTTCATTATCCTTCCATTTTTCCTTTTTTCTCTCCACCTTAATATTTGATATAAAAATAACATTACATAAGAGGGTATCATTTCATCATAATGTAATTTATCATCAATAATCCTGCACTAAGTCTATGTGATCAACCTTTAATAGAGAAATGAAGTGGTTTTGATTTATATAATAGTGTTATCACTCATAACAATATGATATTGTTAGAACTAATTAATATATTTTAATGGTTGTTGAAAGACACAAAAGATAAAACCAATAGATACTCACTGAGACATTTATTTTTCATTTCAATTTCAACAGAAATTTTTAATGTATAGTAAACACATTGAATAAAATTAATTTATCATAAATTATTTTTTTATTTTATGAATAATCATTACAAGATCAACAGCATTTCCATTTTCATTTCATTGATAAAATAATTTTCTCTTGCTTAATGGTATGATTTTATTCATATAACTAGGGATGAGAATATTTGAAAACATAACATTATCAATTAAACCATTTCAATAAAAATATATTATTTATATTATCATGACTTTGATATGTTACTGATGTTTGTTCAAAACCTTATTCACTTGTCTTTCCCTCATGGAAGCACTCGATAATATTTTCATAATGCAGGATTAATTCATTAGATATTATTTGTTTAATGAGCATAATGAAAAATAAATATTTCAAACAAATATCTTTATTTTTCTTATTCCATATCACATTTTTTATTATTTCTTATAGAAAAAGTTTCACCTTCAATAACTTATATATTATGTAACCAAAAACAACACATAATGTGACTAAACATGGTAAAACTCTTTGTTTATTAATGTGAACACCATGGATAAAAAAAATTTAAACTATGTTTACCCATTATATATAATGTTTAAAGCTAGATTCATTCATTCACATCTATATTTCAAAACGTTCTTCGCATTGGTTGGTATGGAATTATTCATCATTTCAATTTCTTTTTGTTGTATAACTATATTTTAAAAATAAGTCATGTCATACACCTCACTTGATAAAATATCCATCCTCATTAGGGATTATTCTTATATTGGGAACAATATTAAGACACTTTTGTTATTTTTTCCAACCACATTTCAAATTCCACAAAAAACTTATAAAATTTTCAGGCTATCATTTCTTGAAAACCAGTAATCGAATTCATATTATTCATGTTTAAATTCTTATTTCACATTTTCACATTATGACACCCTTTCTTCCTCTATGATACATTATTTTTATAATTTTATAGGTCAAATTTCTAAAAAAACAAGATTATAGGAAAATATTTATGTAATTTCCACTTCGCTAATTATGATTACATTTTTCACAAGACCATTCCATTTATTCTTTTCTTGATCTTTGATTCTTTTTCATTTTCCTATCATCTATTAATATATAAATAATTAATTTTATTCCTTGATATCTTGTTATGTTATATAATTCTGTAATAGAATAAACTCTTCCTATAAGAGATAGCACACTCGTTGGAATTTTTTGGTTGGTTATTTACAAATATGTCATTAGTAATTCTAGCTAACCCTTATGCATTATTTATTTAAAATTCCTTATATTAATGATATAAAAAGTAGAATTTCCATTATTCATAATTTTTTGTTCTTTTCATCCAAATTTAATTTGATACATCTTATATGGAATTTTAATATCATTCCCTATATCTGTTACCACAATCAATGAATATACCTTAGGGATTTCATAGTCATTCAAATATATTTGGATACACAAGTTTTTGTATTAAAATCGGTATATTACATCCAATCAGCCTTTTACCATCACAATTTATGCTTTATTGAAGCATTATGTGGTAAAATATCACAAATAATACAATACCATATACCTTGGCATATCGACACACTAGTATTTACCCCAAAACAAGGCTTTTCTTCTAAAAACACATGTTGTCCGAAATTTCCAAAATTGATTTCATATTGTTTTTTAGAAATTTTTATTTAGAGTTTATTCTTTTTTAGAGATAATAGATTATACATAAAATTCCCTTTAAAAATTACATAGTGGTTGTTTTGTTATCAATTTTCCTCAGACATTTATTTATAGTTTTTTTATTTTAATGTTTCAATGTCTATAATTATATATTTATTATATTAAACAAATTTTGTTTTCTATTATATGATTTCCTTTTAATTTTGGAGTTTAGATCATTCAATGATATCAATTTGTTTATTTTTTTTAAATATTCATTTTATAACAAGAATCCTCTATTAAAGGTTGTGTAGTAGTATAAGCATTTCAATTAGCTTCATGTGATGACATAGTTATAGAAATTTAATGGTTTCCAAATTTGATCTCAATATCGGACACATTATAATATTTTGTTTCTTAATAATCCATTGAAATCAATTTTTCATCACACTCATTAATTATTTATATTCTATATTCATTAAGTTTTTTCTTCTCTTGAATAATTGTTTTAGGTTCCTCTCTATTTTTAGCATTGAATTCTTGTTTATAATTTGTAATATAATTAAATGACATATGATTTATTTCAATGGAATGCATCCTCTCTTAAAAAAATGGATTCAGTCATAATTATCTATAATTTTATTAGGACTCCCATTTTCAATTTCAGATAATCTCACTTCATGTATCACATTAATATATTTTTTGATCAAAATTTTTTGGTGAGATTTATACAGGTCTGGATCCTTTCTTTTAAATTAATTTCAAAATTGTTGACTCATGCACATGTTGGGTGATATCTTCCTAATGAAAGTGAAAATCTATTTAATATAGATAATTTTTTTATTTTAAAAATAGTAATGAATATTTTAAACAAGTTAACTAATACATATAGAAATTTTTTTGAGATATATGATTATTCCAACCAATTCTAGTTTTTTGTAATGGAATGTCATGATAAAATATTTACTAACCTATTGATCACATAAATTTCATGAATCAAATTTGATTTTTTATTTTACATCACGTTATATTTTAACTCAACATCTAGTTCATATTCTTAAAAATTATATATGGATTCTTTAGTGTTACTATATAGATGAATTCATTCATCTTCCTGTTTGAATATTATGGTTGGAATATTCATCCTTTTCAAATATTTAATTTAATTATTTGTATTTTTCTGGGAATATGTTGAATTATGATCAGATAAATTTGTGTCATCTCTAAAACATGGATTGAATACCAATTGTAGTTTCACTTTTTGATATAAACAACTCTGAGTATGGTTGAATTAGAGTTTGGTTCCTTTTAATTAATTAATAAATTTATATCATTATTTTATATATTAACAATTAAATGAATCGATCTATAATTTTGTCCAAATACATTAATTAAAAAAGTACATTAAAAAACAAATACCCACTAAAAGGGGAAAATATATTCACATGGGGTTCCTATCAATACAAGAAGTCTAATCATTAGTATGATATAGAATCCACCAAGGTCATACAACCAACTATTGTAAAATCATGATAATAAACAATATAGTTCATCCATGAATGTTTTTTTAGGTATCATGATAGCATTTGATGTAAATCACTCCTTTTTGGTTTGAAAAATATTAATGTTATGAAATGGAAATAAATAACAATATATATTTTCATTGGTATTTGTTTCTTATCATATTGTTCATGTGATGACTCATAATTATTTTACTAGGAACAAAAAAATTCACATATTTAATTTTTTGACACATCACAACATCTAATATGTTCTTATTTATAGGAATAAATCGAAGATCTCATTAACTTATTAATATGGAACATACATCATGACATACAACTTCTTCTCACTTCTCAAATAGTATCAATCATTAGTGGTTCTGTCACCACCAGTAAATATTAATCTTATTTAAATTATTCTTTGATGAAAAATAATATTTTTCCTAACATAGATATTGAAGGAAACAATTCCCATGGTTTATGAATCACTTATGATATGGGTATTTAAAATAAGAGCAGTAACAATTTATTATCATTATCTAACATTAGTTATCAATAATAATATTTCACTTGGTAGCACTGGATCTATCAATATTTAACCTAATGGTTTACATTGATGTATTTAAAGATTCCATTATTCTTTTTTTTACAACATATTAAATTGAATATTAGTTATACCCACCATTTTCAACTTCTCTATATTTTAATTTATATATTCTTGTTATTTCAGGAGATTTTTTCGAAATAATTATCTATAGAATTCTCAAGATAATAGGTGTTCAAATATTTGGATTATTTATACATTAATTATTTATTATTAACCTTTTTACATGCCTTAGGACTCATCTTTTGGTATATAACTTAAGGAATTCATTCGTAATTTATTCTTCAACAAGTTCAGAATAATACAATAAATCAAGGTATGCATGAAACTGTGCATGAAACAATTTTTTTATGTAATTCACATTTCAAAGATCATGCGATTGTTTTTCTATCTCCTAATAAATATCATAACAAATGTTCTGATTCATCGCATAGTGAAATTTATGGGTTTTAAATGTATTATAGATTCATAATATATATTACTCTCCATTTCATGAAATATAATCAGAGTGAAAGACCCAAAATTTGAAGAAACTTTTATCATACAATGTATAAAATGAAATTCACCTTATATTCATAAAATGACACATACACATACTCATATTCAGTTCAAGAAGACACATAGATAAATTATAAATACTATTTTTACACATCTCTATATGTTCTCAAACATTTTTCTTTCCCACTCTAAAACTCTTCAGATAATACTTAAGGAACTTACTTGTTTACCATGACTCATTACATTTATACAATCATTATGAAATCTCCATGCCATCTACTACTGATTTATGTGATTTTAAATGAAATTTTTACCAAACTCAAATAAAAATTCTTATAGAGTAAAGTCTATCATTCATGGAATTAAAAAAGTGAAACACAACTCCCTTCGTTATCCAGACATCAACTGGTAGTTCATTGAAAAAAGTTATCATTCTTGGTATGATTGACACTCACATAGTGAATCATTTAATTTTTTATGAATTTAAATGATACAAATTTAGAACTTTTAAATCATCTCCCATTCATTTATATCATCAATGAATCATGATTATGAGACCTAAGAGGTCTTATTGATCCTTCTCGATGCCTATTTTAAACAATGAACAATGTGTGAATATTGCTAATCCCACATCATAAATTCTTTCTAATTAAACTTGTTAATAATTTGTAATTCTATATGAATAGTCAAAAAAATCCCTTTAGGATAGCCATCCTAAATGGTCAACTATGTTTCCTTACATATTGACACAATATCTTAGGAAACATTATACCTTATTTTTTCTACACCAACCTATGGAGAACCTATAAACCCTTCAAAACTATCCCTACAATATTTTTAAATTTTATCTTGTTGGTTTATCACTATGATATAATATATACATATTTTTATTTAAACCATTAGGATTAATCCATATATTACTTTCAAATAATACATAGATTATTTTTTCCATTAGGGTGTTGAGACGACGTGAGATTCTGAGGCCTGATGGGCCCATAATTATTTTTTTAATATTTTTAATATATTTAATATCATATCTGTGTCGTTTTCCTAAAATAGAAGAATAGAATATAAATGGAGGCTTATATCAGTCATATTATGTTGTTAGGGAGGTCAGACGAATGGATATACCCTAGGTTTGACATAAACATTGCCAGCAATGGGAATTTGGTTTAAAGTAATAACATGTGAAAATTAAAAAAAATTATTCATTTTATTCAAGGAATCAGGGACCCATTATTTTCTCTATTTAATCTCTCTTATAACCAATACATAGGGTTGGCCGCATAACACTTAGAATTGTGTGTGGGTGTTGGATATTTTCTTAGAGATAGATGACAATGAATAAGGGATTGTTTATTCTAACAGAATTTGAGGATCTCACTGATGGAGATGACACGGATCCGTTCTTCATTAATTAACAATCCATATTGTGGTAATGAATTGTTTCATGTGGATTAAAACTCGTTGATGTACTATTATGGAGAATTTGAATCAATCAATTAATAAATTGACTCTTACATCATACATATTATCGGTATTGTATAGATCATATCTTTGATTGGGGATTTCATTGTTAATTTGGTTATAGATATTCATTCGACATTATAAAGACAATAAATTGAGTCTAACATTACATTGGTCATGGTCCACTCCACTTCTTTCATGTTTTTTCACTACATCCCCATTAAATGTTCATCAATTTATATTCCATTGGACTAAGGTTGGATAAATACACAATAATTAATCATAGAAAAACAATTTCATTGTAAAATAGATTTATATATCATATTCAGGTTCAAAATTTTAGTGATATTGAGCTATAATGAAGGAGTATAACTAAAAATGTTTTATTTATGTGTTCTTCTATTTTCAGTGATGAAGAGATTCGACAGAAAGATTTTCATATGCAATTTGGTGGTCAGATTCCATTGAGTTTTTATGGAAATGGTCGATCAGATGTATTCCTTACATATATGTATAACTTGTAGCTATATCAGAGGTCGGAGTAGACAATTTTACATGAATTATATATTAGTTTCTAGAAAGTCACTGGTTATACATTATATAATTCAGAATAACATGCCATATGCACCCCTGTACAATTCTAGGGTTATTTGTGTGAAGAAAAATATTACATGGCATTTGAGAGTTGTCACCTGGCATGTAATTCTTAACTGGAGGCTCAGTGTCTACCTCATAAGGTACTATAACATTCATTGATGTTATTTATTCTTTACTAGGTGTATGATCCAATTATACTATCCTTATTATTTAACTTAGTTATTATTCTTTATTATGATGATATATTAATAAAATTCATTTTATTTTTTACAGGATAAGATGTGATGAAATTATAAATGTTTTCTTTATCTAATGGAAGAAATTGGAATTGATTAACGTTATCTAATGTGTATTTATGTTATGATACACGATTTAATTGGGTAAATATTTATATTTTATGACTCAAAGGTTACTTGAGTGGTTATCTCAATCCCAAAAGGGTACATGAGAGGTTATACTAATCCCAATGTAGTTAAACATGTGTTTATAATGAGAAAACAATGTGATGAATGCCTTAAATTATACCATTGACATAATATTTTCATGATTCTGATTATGCATCACATTGAGAAATACTTTTTGGAGATTATCTTTTTACAATGTTATTCTCTATGGATTTTTTCAATGATTCCATTGGTAATAATATCTTATGAACTATCAATATATATTATTGGACTCAATATTATGATATATGGTTCTATGGGTATGAGTTTAAACTATTATGTTATGATATTCATACCATAATTATTATGTTATTATTAAAAATGATCATCGAATGATATAACTCGTTCTTATCATTTCTGGTAATCTAATCTCATTATTTATAGGTAATTAATTTTTACTAGAATATGATAAATTTTGTTTTTTATAATATGTCTAAGATGGATGATACTTATAATAAACATGATGGGATATAATTTAGACCAATTAGATACTAGTTATATGTGTATATATGTTTTTGAAGACACTAAACCTTTACATTTATAGAATGGATCATAAAAATATAAAATAAAAATTCATCTAATAAGATATAATGTTTATTTATGAAATGTTATGGTCACCTCATTTAAGATGCAGTTTTAGAAAGTAAATATAAGAAATTTCTAGTGAGACACTACTAAGCTAGTTATCTATCCCAATTAATACACACTTAATCCCATGTGTATAGCTCATATTACATTTGTAGGTTCTGGGTTAACTTTTATGGTTGGTTATCGTTTATCTCGACCAATGATAGGTGACCTTGGAAGTGTAGAGAACACGGTGGTCATATAAAAATGGTTTCGCTATAGTTATTGATTGATTTTATATATTTGGTATATCAAAATAGATAACAATATACCTATTCAACAATTTTCTATATTATTTTCTTATCCAACATATATGTTTATTTTTGTGTGATTTTTTCGTTTTATTAAAATGATGTTGAATAAATTTTTAGTTTGTGACTCAATTCCTTCTTTTATTTTTTGTGGTTCATATTATTCTGTATATATTGATAGGAAATGTATGGGAGATCTAGGAAATATTTTTTTAGGAAATGATCTTCTTTTATTTAAGGGTATATCATTTCCATCTGAGAATTACAACATTCCCAAGAAAAAATTTCTAGCCCATTGAGATCAGGAAAGCCCTTCGATCAAAGTGGTGTGCCAGGTCGACTGACGTGCTTGGTCTCTACATACTGGTTCCTTATATATTATGTTAGATCCTAGGTTCTTTATAATGAATTATTTTTATTTGGTATGGTTCATAATGAATAATGCATATTATGATTACTGGACTTTAGAGATAAGTGCAAGGAGTGTCTAGATAGTTATGTATCATTTCATACTCTAACATTACATGAGTATATTTAATACGAGTCTTGGATTTTTTATTCCTTATTAATAAATTCTTATTTATTTTGATATTTAATTAGTATATTTGTCTCCACTATGAGTTATGTTTCTGATTATGGTGATTTAAATGGGGTTTTTTGTGAAAGTGGAAGAAATATTGGTGCTTCATTGTTAACTCATATTGTTTTTAAAACCTTGAATATCCCATGTAGATAGTTCTATGGACTTTAATGAGAATATTCTACGGTTGGTTCACTTACCACTATACCATGAGTCTAAACAACTCACATATGTAAATCAATTTCAGTTTTGTTTCATTGAACTATTTGTTGTTCAAATTTTTTATAGAATGGTTCCCACTCAATAGAGTTGAGTTAAAGGTTTTTTCATTTGTTTAGACATTGTGAAATTGTATTTTACTTTATATGTGGTATTGTCTATCATTATTATTTATTTATAAAGGCTTTATATTGGAGAATATGGGATATTTAAAAATATTATTTATTTGAAAATTTGTTTTTTTATTTGTTTTGAATAAGTAGTTATTTTTTTCCATGAGGTATTTTATAATGTTGTGGATTTCATTATGGTATTTGGAAAATGTTTTTAAATCCAATGTGTTGCAGGGAAATGATATTAAAATGGATCCCTTTAGTTTTTTGATTGATTTCAAACTATGATATTATATTAAAATTTTTACATTATCCTTTATTTTTAATATGGGAATTTTACCCTAGATAGATTTATTTAGAATATGAAGGATGATTTTTTTTTCCAACTATATACCTTGGTAAAAAGGATTTATTGTGATGGGTCTTGATTTAGTAAAAAAAAATTGAAATTGTCCCATATTTTTTAATTGGAAAGTTTTTTATAACTTTAGATATATTAATTGATTTCCTTCATGTATATTTTTATTTATAATAGGACTATGATAAATCCTATGAAATAATATATATTGCATGTTTTTTAGGATGATACCCAAGATGAATCCTCTTATTCCATAGAGAAAAAATATTTTGGTTTGGTCTATACCCAAACTCCAGAAATAGTTGTTAAAATGAGTTAATATTTTCTGATAGAACATTTTTCATTCTTATTGAATTAGATTCCACACATTTTTTTTGGTGATAATGTTTTGGATGATGTAGTGGTGTAGATATAATGGATTGAAGTAATCCTCAATTATCTCAAGAGCCTTGAGGATTCTAGGTTACTATCAATTGGGAGTCTCCATACCGGATGGAGTTCAGTGTGGTGGGAGTTTATGGTTCATTCTCAGTTATATAGGAATACAAGTTAGGAATTTTTCAAAATGGTGTTCCTTCAGTGGTTTAATCATCATAGTGTGAGTATAGAAAAAGATCATGAGTTTTTAACCCTTCATTTAGGCGAGTTCTTAGTAATTTATAATGTTGATTACTATGTAGAAATGAGGATCCTCTTCCCATAAGATAGTCATAAATGAATATGTGAATCATTTTTATTTAGAGGTTTTATGTGGTATATATTGAGAAGAACTGTTAGGTGTAGTTTGGATTAAGAGTTTTTGGTTTATTTTGAGTGTTTTACAATATGGATTTTGGGTAGATTAAAGCTTTTGTTTAATGTTTTGTACATGGGTTTTTTTTCAATATTCACCTTTGGGTATCTCATGATCATTAATTGTGTGGTGGTATTCATTTTATTGAAGTTAATTTACTTGGTTGACATAATTTTGTGTAATAGTGTTATATGGTGTTGGTTATGCTGAGGATTTTTCATGGTAGATTAAAATGGGGATAACATTGTGTATATTTCTAGGTAACTAGTGAATATTATTCACCAGTTACAGTTATTTAAATGCTAGTGTCTTCATTGGATTCTATAGGGTTCTCTTAGAATTAGTGTCCCATGTGCGTTTCCTAGAAATCCTTTTTATTTTCTCTTTGGAACTTAGGTTAGGTCCATGTCTCTCTTTACAATGTAATTTTTTGGATATTTTGATGATGAAAATTATTTGTGCATATCGGTTTTTATTTTGGTGATGTATTCTTTTTTGGTTAATTATTAGCCATTTTCTTTGATGGATAATTTAGGTTAGTATTGTAACATGGGAAAATAGGTTTTCATTGTATAAATTGTTTTATAAGGTAAATATGATCCTCCTAGGAGTTTTTTCCAATGAAATTGAATAATATTGATAAATTTTTAATGAGGGAGAGAACTCTGATGGGTTTCAATTATTTTATTTAGCTATATTAGATATGTGTGGTTAAGTACTGTTTTTAGGTTATTATCGGTGGTTAATGACACATGATTCATTATTTGGTACTTTTTCATGGGTGGTATGGTTCTTTTTTCCCACCAAACCATCCTATTTTTACGAACTAGCCTACTTTATATTTGTGAAGTGGAGGTTCAAGTTTCTAATTTGATTTATTCTTTTATTTTTTGGGGAATAAAGCAACATATTTGAAATATTTTAACCCCATGGGTCTCTTTTTTAGTATATAGATATATCTTTTCTAGTTTATTAGTGTTTTTAAATTTTTTTCTTTATTTTAAAAATTGGGATGTTCACAGTTTTTTAATGTCTTGTGAACAGTTAGAAGAAACCATTCAACAAATATAAAAGATGTGATGTATAAGTTATAGGGTAATTTTTAATATTGAGTTCATGGTTTTGTAAATTATGTAGGTGGATATTTCTGGACAAAATCAACACACATGTAGTACCATGTTTCCAGTATGGTTTTTATTTAATGAAAACATTACCAACCCCCAATTTGTAGACTTCTCTTATCTCATCATCACCCTTTTCATTTGGGAAACCCCATTCAATCCCCATGAGAATTCTACATCCACCCACATTGAATTACATTATATTTTACTATATTTTTAAATTTTCTATCTGGGTAATATTTTGTTTTATTACTCTATTATAATCACCAATCTCTTCTCATTCATTTCTCATATGTTTCTCCTTCTCAAAAAAACCTAAATATCATTTTTATGTTCAATTTAGTGTTTAAATAATATATATACATTGGTTCTTAAAATATGGAATCCATATATGATGTTTCATTTCTTATTATAGTGTTCGGGGTTAATGAAGTCACATTGAAACATGATTTCATATGTTTTGATGTATGTGATTTTATAGTCTTCTTAATTTTAATGTCCATGGAATTCATCATTTTATAAACCATTTTCTTATGAGATAATAATTTTCTCTTACACCTATTATGTGTAATAAATATTTTGCCATAGTTTTTTTTCATTGAATAAATGGATTCCTCCATTTATTTTATGTATTTTCATTGAATGAAATTTTCAACATTCCAGGGTATTTTGAAAATTCATAAGAGGTTTTTTCCATGGATAATTTGGTCAAATGTATTTGAACCAAATTGGTTATTACAATAAGTTAATTTTGATTCTTATATAATATCAAGTTACGATTTTGTTTTAATTTTTTTGATTGAGAAATGTAAATTGGTTCTATATATGATTTGTCATGTCCCATAGTTGGTGTATTTTAAGGGGTCTTCATAAATGTATTTATAGTGGTTTGATAATTACATGGAATCCCATGTAGGAATCATAAATATTGTTTTTGGAATTTTATAATATAATTATTGACGTTAATATACCCAACTTATTTTTCCATTTATTTTTATACAATCTATGGATCATTTATTTATGTGAAGAACATATGTTGTGTAAATGGGTTTTTTTAAAAAATTGGGTGTTTCCAGTGAGGTATGAGGAATTGATTGTTACTTAATGTTGTAATTATCTCGATAAATTTGTCACCTCTATATTAGTTTTTTTAGTGGAACCAATTTTCTTTGTGTGTGGTCTTGGTTTATGATATTTCAGTTCTTTCCCATGATATTATTTCACTAAGTTTGGTTTAGTATATGGATAGTTGGAAGATTATTTTCCAATTAAGATACTGTTTCTAATAGTTGGATTGTGATATTGTTGGATATAATGTTTTTTTGATGTTGGTCTATCTTTTTATATAACAATTATGACCGTAACACAGTAGTACCTTTATTGTATCCCCCGACATAGATTCTTTGAATGTCGATTCTATTAATGGAATTTCAATTTCATGATTGTTTGTATCCCCTTCGGATTTTTTTATGTATATAAACCCTTAAAATATATATATATATTTCATTTTGTAAAATGATCACATAGACCCGTCTTGATTATTTTATCCTTTAATCTATTTGTAGTATTTTTTATTTCAAAATTGGTTTAAATTTTATTTTTTAATGTTTGTTCATAAAAAATAAGAATATTTTATTATTGATAATATTTCATGAAATATTACGAAATGAATTTTATAATGAAACATGTATCAATTTTAAGATAATAATGGATTGTAATTTCTGTTCTAAATAATGTCCAATTTATTTCTCTAGAAAGTTAATAGTTTAGTTTATAAATAACAATAATGATGTTTAGTTTTATTTGATGTCATTAAAAATGGAACACCATATTTTGTTTTTTATATTTAATACTAGAATTCACTAAATCATTTACTAATGGAATTTCATAGACTGTGTGGTTATATCATAATTGGCCTAATATATAAAAACTTTTATGCAAACTCATGTATGTGTTTTTTTATAGGTTCAATCGTTCAGTTGATATTGTTTTCCATTTCTTTAGGTCAATGATAGGATCGTCGGAATGTGGAGAGGAACGACGGGTCACAAGGAGGTAGTATTTTTGGAATAGTTTGGGTTAATAATGATTTTTGTAGGTATGTCGATGTATTATCCATGAATGATTTAACATATTATTTTTATTTTATTATGTATTTCTGATTATATTTTTATTTTTGGGTGATTATGTTTATGTAAATCGGTTAGAACGTAATTGTTTCCAATGAATCATTTCCCTATTTTGTTTATTTATTTATTCTTAATTTTTATGTGAGGATTTAAAATATTTAGATGGATAATTCCATATTTGTTTTACATAAATCATTCTCCAAGCTTATTACTATGAATTAGGGAAAATAATTTCTATAAAGGATTTACATTGTTTATAAAAACGAATTTACATCCCATAGGGCTCCATAATTCTTCTATATCATATTGGTGAGCCATGTTTGGTGATGTTTTAGTTCATCCAATGATATTTACTTTTAGATAAATTATTAATACTATATTATTTTAGAGTAAAATCATTTAAATGTGTATTTTATGTAATAAAAATAAATGTTAATATGTTTATTATTTTAATATATACAATTTTATAGTGGGTGGTGGGATGCTACATTTGTCAAGTGAGTCTCTCGAGAAGGAGCATAGTTGGAATTTATGTTGACAGTAATATGAGGGTCCTTGGTGTATCCAATTACTTATATAGTCTATGTTTAAAAAATGGTGGCATAAAACAATTACAAAAAATAAATTCATATTATGGTTAAACATTTTAAATTCTTATGTATTATGACTTATCTATATTTTCATTCATATGAGGTTAGGATAAGTCAATTAAACATTCCCAATTTATATTATTAAATAGTATAAGAGGATATGTTAAAATGAATTCTTGAGAAGTGTCTGCCATTAATTCACACCGACCCCCATTAATGAAAACTAATAGGACATATCCAATACAAGTGGTATCAGTGTATTTCCATGTTACCCATAAATATAAAATAATTTATTGATAATGGAGAACAAAAATTATGCATACATTAGGGGTGTTCCTCCTTTTTATGTAATGATCTACCACAAATAATGGTATGGGGTGGTTCCAAACCATTTATTAGTGATTCAATAGGAAAGAGATGTTACAAAAATTAGTTTCCCACCCATTCATTAGAAATTCACTTTGTTTATTTATGTAAAACCCAATATATTGTTATGTGGAAATATAAAAAAGTAAATTATGATGACTCTTTTAGAAATGTTCTATAGAATGGCGAGGGTATTCTAATTTTCCAAATAAAAATTGGAAAATTAAATACATGTTATAAATGATGTAAGAATTTAAATATGACAAATTAATTGTTTTTATAATTATATTTCAATATATTAAAATGTATAATGATGAAATTAATGATGGAAACATTACATAAATCAATTAAATTTAAAAAATATATAGGGGTTAGGTGATAAGTGGTATGATTATTTATACTTTATTAAAGATAATAATAACCACTCTAGATATTATTGATCCAAAGAATTAAACATTGCAGGATAGCGAGGATATTTCCTTGGATGAATTTAATAATATTCTAATTTCATATAGAATTTTGAAAATTATATTTTTGAAGTTGAAATAAAAATATATTATGAAATTTGATCCCATGAGAATTGGTAAATTCATATATATTGAACTGATATAATCATGTGATTATGATGATGAGGGAGACAATAATGATTTTTATAGTGTAGTTTCTCTTTTATCAAAAATTTTCTAGACGAGAATGTCTAAAGGGTGTGGTAAAAACTATAAAGATTATTCCAATATAATGTTATTGGTCACTTTCAAATTTTTTCTCAAACGCTATTGTTTTTGTATAATAATAACAAAAATAAAAAAATAAACTATATAAATTGAAAATTGTTAAAGAATGAAGAAATATGCATGAAATAATTGAATGTGTTTGATTAGAAAAAGACAATGTGAATCATATTCAAGAAATAAATCATATTTTAAATTAAATTTTTTTGCTCATATTGAGGGAGGATTTGATAAATCAATCTTTGATAATAGAGAAGAAAAAATATAACCACAATACATGTTCAATATGAAATTTGAAAACTATTTTGAGTATAAAAAAACCTCAATAAAGGAATAAATAAATATGACAATGGAAGTGAACAAAGAGGGTAAATAAAAGCAATATTTGGATAATTTTGAATAATATTATTTCTTTTTGAAATTAACAAACAAAATATAAGAGTATTGATATAGGAAATTATTCTATGATATCATGAAGAGAAAATAGTTGGGAAAGAAGAATAATTGGTAAAGAGATATAAAATGTGTTAATAATATCAAAATGAGTTGAAGAATATTATATTATACTTTTATAAGGCTAATTATTTTAATTGTTACTTTTATTATTGAAGTGCTCGGATCAGTGGGGATGGGTGAATCAGTGATCCTTTTGTACTTTTTACTAATTGATTCTTTATCAATTAAAACGCTATGTCTTGTTAATGCCTCGATCCACTCTTCTTGTATATCTCATTCTTTCCCCGAGTGATGCAGTAGATGTAAAGGCACAGTACAGAAGGATTTACAAGGTTCGGCTCCAAAGGCCTACATCCTTTCCATGTTGGTTAAACGCCCCAACATGGTTTCTCCACTTTAATTCGGTTAGTAATTAAAATTGTCTATATAGAGTCACATTGTATCTCTCCTGAGTCCCACAGGAGGTTCTTTATACTGCATCCCACAGTGTTACCAGAGTCCCACTGGCTTGCTTCAGCTTCCACCAAAGACTTCTCCACCCTTAGTCTCATAGAAGGTCTTCTCCTGGCTCCTCGAGTCACACGAGTAGCTCTTCTTCTTTTGAAGCTCTTCAAGTGTATTCAACAGCCTTGAATAAGGTCTGTTGGCCTTGCTCACTTATTCTGATCACTTTTGGTGATCAGGACTCCTCTTCTTTGCTCGAGCTTTATCTTCTTCTTCTAAGGATAACCCAGCTACTATCTTCAAGAATCTTGATTGGCAAATATGTTCTTGCACTGAGTATTCCCACTCAATCTTCTTGGTCTTCTCAACTACTGAAAACATAGATAAATGATGTCTTTAACATCAGTTTGGCTTCAGCCTCTCTTCAATTCAACTTCATGCACTGAGTGCATGGCATCTCTGAATTTTCATGCAATGATTGCATGGATTCTCCATCTTCATGCATGGCATTCATGGAATCTCAAATGACTTCAAGAACCTTTATTCTCGGACTTCTCAAATGCACACACACTTATTTATGCTTTGTTTATGTGTGCAAGTTCATGCATGAATTCATGCACTCCCCTTTTCTTCTTGGTGTGATAAACCCTTAAAGTGTGTAAACTCTTTTAGCACACACACCTTTTTCTTCTAGTCACACTCTTTTATTTTTTCTCACACACACAAAATTGTGTGTTGTTCATTAGTGTGGATTTCCCCTTGTCTCATTCTTCTCAAGGTGTTCACCCACTTGTTTACTTGTTCATACATTCACGGACATACACGTGTCTTCATCCTTAACTTGGGCACACACAAGAGGTATGACCTCCTTCACTTGTGCACACACTAAGGATTCGGCCTTTTTGTTTCATTGCACACACACACTCAATGATGATGTGGTCCTCCTCTCCTTTTGCACACACACAAATGATTCTTTATTTATTATTCTTCAATGTGAGCACACTTCACTTGTGCACAAACTCTTTCTTCAATTAAATCACACACAATACGAATGAGTATGTGGATATTATATGTGTGAGGGTTTCTTATCAAGGGTTATCAAGGCCTCGGCCTCATGCATGTGTTCCTCTTTGTGACAACACAAGGCCTCGATATCTCCTTCTTTGTGCAAAACAAGAGTGCACAATCCTCCTTCTTCATACAAACCAGGGAGAACAGGTCTTCTATGCACCAAGAGTGCTTGGGTGCAATAGGCGCGTAGGGTGAGGCCTTCTTCTACCGCACAAAGTGCGGCAACTTCTTCTACCGTGAAAGTGGCTTGGTAGCTTCCTCCTACCGCGCAGGTGGCACAGTGGTTTCATCTTGCCACGCGAGTTTGCGGGCATAGAGGGCGCGCAAGTGCGGCCACTTTTTACCATGCAGGTATGCGGGCAGCGGGCGTGCAAATTCACACCTCAGCTTCTTCCCTATTGTGCAAGGGGAGGCGCTGGGAGGCCTCCTCCTAACTTCCTTCACGCAGGGGTTGCGCGAAAGGAACTTTCGAAGCCTCGAGTGGCTCCGGAATGCTCTACCGCACATGTGGTGCGTGGAGCATTGAACTTCACAAGGTGAGGAGCTTTGCGGAACTCCTTCACTACGCGTAGTAAGGATGCGCGGAAACCACTGCCCTTCACGAACCAGTGGGTTTCACGGTTCCTCTGTTTATCTGGAGAAGCAGGAAATACTTCCTTCAAGAATTGCTGCAACCTCTTCTCGTCTTGAACTCTTCCTTTTATAGATAGAGAGTGCGTTAAAATCCATCCATGAATTGTCCGAGATTTATTTCTTTGAATAACCTAGATATTAGGTTCTCTTAAAAAGCATTCAACCCGCGCTCAATATTTTCCATGTATCACGGGTGTTTCCTTTTTATTTTTCAACCACGAGATGTTTCATTCTTGGTGTACGCATCATGTGCATGCATTTATGAACGCATGCAGAGCCTTTCCTTGAACGTCGAATGAGCAGCTCACCCTCGGCAACTTCGTTTGCGTTGACCACCATAGAGTTTCTACTTTGAAAGGTTGCATGCAAGTGAAATTGCATGCAAGAGATTTGTTTCTTTCATACGATGTCAATACGCTTGGAATGAGCTTGAATGATGGTCAGAGTGAGGAGATCGATGTCTGGGAGAATCACTGGCTCACGGCGGTCTCCAACACGGCCATAGGGCATCGGGAGGTTGAAGAAAACGCTCCACCGGCAATCGGACGGCTCATACCCTTCACGGCTCGATTGAAGATCACATGTGCAGCCAGGATCTCACGCGAAGGAATGAGTGGCTGAAATAGGATGCGAGATCAGATGGATGACCAGGATAAGATCTGCGTCTAAAAATTTCATCCCACATCGAAACATGATTCTGTTTTTTCATAGTTTAACAACCAGCTCCTCCCACCCTCGTTTTAGAAATCTCCTCTCCCCCCTCCGGTGCCGCCCCGCACCGGGTCTCCTGCGAGCGCGCTTCTGCGCCCACCTATGCTCCCCTGGGCACGCACCTAGTGCCCATGCTGCATGTATTCATCACCGTCTGGCACTCGCGGGCTTACACACAGCCTGTACCATGCCTCATGGAGGCATTGGCCTTGAGGACATCCCTTCCCTTGAGTGTGGTTGACCCTCGGGTCCCGCAAGTTCATGAGGTGAGGGACCTCGGCTAGCCTCCTTGGTTGGCTTATTTTTTGTTAAAGTACATAGTTGGTACTTTGTATAAAAGCAATGTAACCAAGTACAAAAATTCCAAACCATACTTCTTATCCTCTTTTTAAGAACTCCATATATCTTCTTCAACATCACTTCTTCTTCTTCTATTAAATAATGGAATTCCCAAGGATCTCTCAACTGTCTTCATCAACAATTAATCATAAATCCCATGATCTTCAATGTTCTTCTTTGATCCAATCATAGATGAGGTTTGATCATCTTCAAATCCTCATGCACTAAGAGATAGTGCATGGTCTTCTTCAAACCACTTCATCCACTTAGTAGCTATGGATGGTTCATATCATCATTCCTCATCCACTTAATGATAGTGGATGAACTTCTTTATCTCCTCATGCATTGTGAAGATAATGCATGGACTGCTAAAAATGTTGTGACATTGTATCTTCTTTATACAAGCTCTTTGAACATAATTTCAGCTCTACAATCTTCTGATTTGTATGGATAATGTTTCAACCATTACCTCCTATGCCACTTAGTGATTCTCTTAAGTGATATGCTTCTTAGTACCATATTCATTCTCCAACAATCGCCAACACCTTGTCAGATACATATCCACTCAATCCTTGACATCTTATTAACAACATCACCATCACCATCACATCCTCTATCATTCACATATTGACACTCCTTATCATCCATTCAATCCTTGACACCTTATTGACAACAAATGCAACATAGTGCACAACAATCTCCCCCTTTGTATTTGTTGTCCATATCACTATACCACATATGAATGGGTCAATATGTGTTCCAATCTTTTTCCCCCTTATTGGAAACCAAATGAAAAGGTGTGGTGTGGTTCTCTTCAAAATATTTCTTCCTCCCTTTTAATAGCATCTTCTTGAAAATTACTAAGAGAGGGATGATGTCACATGTTCACTTTAGCAAAGAGCCTTTAGTAAATCATATCTATGTCTACTTGGGCTAACCCGATGTAGAAAACAAGAGTGATGTATCCAAAGAATTCAACGATGTCTACAATTAACTATACATGTGAGATCATGCTTAGGCTTCAAGGGGTTGAAAATTTTCAGATATATCAATGAATTTCTAAATCCTGCACATACTTCACCAAACACATTAGAAAGTTCAGATGGAAAGATAAAGCTTCCCCATTAATCCATTTGTCTTCAATCAATGAATCCCCCTTAATTAACATGTAAAGTACAATTAGGAAACAAGGGATGAATGTGTGATTGGAATACCTTCATTCATCACAAGATGATATGTATCTCAAAAAATCATCTTCTTCAGATTAGATCCCCCTCAAGGGGTGCACTCAATATTGTCCGTACCATTCTCAAATTGAGAATGATCATCATCTTCAATTCATTGAAATGTAAGAACATGTATATACTAGTGATTAGGGAATAAGATGGAACCTCATTGGTTCATCAGTTTGAACAACAATGTTGCGACGATTCTCTCAACAGAGATGTTCCACTTTCTCCATTCTTCACACATGCATGTTTGATCTTCAATGATGTTTGTGCTGGTGTGGATATTAACACCTCTTCAACTTCTTTGTGTGTGACTCCTCTCTTTCTAAGTTCCTTCTAAGAACTAGAATCTCCTGGTGCAATCTTCATTCTCTTGAATAATTCTTTTTGAGCTGGAATTAGTGTCATGCATTTATTACTGATATGACCAGCTTTATTGCACCTCACACACAAGACATTATCTTCATGTGAAATCATTTGATTTACTTTTTTACAATCATTGTCCTTGGAATTTTCATCATTTCTCATTCTTTACAAATCTTCTAGATAGATGATTAATATGTCATTTGGAAGTGAGGCTTCATATTTGGATGTTCCACATGGTTCCTTTGATGCTGTTAAGTTACCTTTCTTAGGTAGCTTATTTTCAATCAATCCCTTCTTCTTCTTCTAGAATGATTGTCCTGTTGAGTGCGGGTTGATTCTATTTAGTTCCATTGCTTGTTTACAAAGATCCATGGTGTGACCTTTCTTTCCACATTAGAAGCATTTTTTCCTAGTGGTCCTTCTGGATACATCACCCTTCTTGGATTTGAAATCCAAGGACTTCTCATTCTTTTTCAATATTTTCTTGGGACCATTTTCAACTTTCTTCTGCTAGCTTCCCAAGGATACTTCTTTATACTTATCCAGGTTCTGTGATCTTCTCTTCTTTTCAGCTTTGAAAACATTTGTAGATTGGTATGTATCATTCTTGTGACCACTTTTGCATTCATCCCAGATGTTATCAAACATTCCAAATCTGTTTGCAGTAAAAAAATGTTTCTAGACCTGTGGACGTTTCTTCTTCTTATCTGGATTTCTCCCCCTAGGAATGGAATTCTTTGTGCCTTTTTATTTAGAGGATTGTACCAACAATCTGTTGCACAATGTCCATACATGTTGCAACAACAACATTACCCCAAAATTTTTGTCTTCTTGACTTCTTCTGATTGTTGAGTCTTTCTCTTGAATTGCTGTGTTTTTTCAAGAGAGCTCTCTTTCTTCATGTTCTTCATCCAAACTTGTTTAGAGTTATTCTTCAATCCTACAATTTTTGTGGAAACACATTTAGAATCATTAGTAAAAGATTGTATGGATGGTACCTTCTTCTTAGAAGATGTTTCCCTTTCATTAGGGGATGTCCTCCATTTGGAATCATCCTTCTCAATGCACACTTGAGTGGCAACATTTCTTCTTTTAGCTGATTGGGAGGATTTTGTTTGGGGTGATTGCAGATTTTTCAATATCACCTCTAGCTCTATGCATTTCATGTTAAGAGAGTTATTCTCATCCTCAACAAATCTTAGCCTTCCTTCCCAATTCTCTTCCAGTTGTTTCATGTGGTCTTCATGCACCTTCTTCATTTATTGTAATAAAATTTCAAGCTCCTTTACCCTTTTTTACTTTTTCTTCTAGTTGATAATATTTGACAATCATTGACACTCTATGCCTCTTTTCCAGTGCATGGAAAACTTCTTTAAAAATTATCTCAAAGAATTCTTTCTAACAAATGCTTCTTTGTAGTTCTTCAGTGACATCATCAATTCTTTAACTGCAAATGGAAGTGGTTTCATCTTTAGCCTTCACCAGCTTTGTGAGAGTGTTGGTTGTTCCAACCTTTCTTGCTAATTGATCTTCCATAGAATTGACTTATTCTTCTAGCTGTAATTTTTCATCTTGAAGATCATGGATACTAGTAGCAATACACATTTCCACATCCATGGGGACTGTCGTCAGAAGATATTTGAGTGCATTTAGAAGATAATTGATTATTCTATCATCAACACAGCTAGATCAGGCTTCATCAGAAGAGTGATAAAAGGAATTGTCATCTGTTGTGACTTTCACATTACCTTCAATGGAAGGTGTTTCCCTATTAGTAGCATCCTTCTTCTTATTCTTCATGACCTATTTCTTATTTATATTTCTCTGAGTCTTTCCAGATATCTTCATTTGAGGGTGTTCTCTTATTTCCTCAAATCGTCACTTCATAAAGACTCCATTGGATCTTTTAGAGGCAACCTCGCTCTGATGCCAATTGAAGTGCCCGAATCAGTGTGATCACTGAGTGGGGGAGGGGGTGAATCAGTGATCCTTTTGTACATTTTACTAATTTATTCTTTATCAATTAAACCTCTATGGGTTGTTAAGGACTTTATCCACTCTTCTTGTATCTCTCAGCCTTTCCTCGAGTGATGCATTATATGTAAAGACATAGGACACAAGGACTTACAAGGTTCGGATCCAAAGGCCTACGTCCTTGCCATGTTGGTTAAACGCCCAAACATGGTTTCTCCACTATAATTCAGTTAGTAATTAAAATGGTCGATATAGAGTCACACTATATCTCTCCTGTGTCCCACAGGTGGATCTTTATACTGCATCCCATAGTGTTACCAGAGTCCCACAGGCCTGCTTCAGCTTCCACCAAAGACATCTCCACCCTGAGTCTCATAGGGGGTCTTCTCCTGGCTCCTCGTGTCACATGAGTAGCTCTTATTCTTTTGAATCTCTTCTAGAGTCTTCAATAGCCTTGAAAAAGGTCTGCTAGCGTTTCTCACTTCTTCTGATCACTTGTGGTGATCAGGACTCCTCTTCTTTTCTCGGGCTTTATCTCCTTCTTCTAAGGATGACCCGACCACTGTCTTCAAGAATCTTGATTGGAAAATATGTTCTTACACTAAGTATACCCACTCAATCTTCTTGGTCTTCTCAACTACTGGAAACTCAGATAAATTATGTCTTTAACTTCAGTCTGGCTTTAGCCTCTCTTCATTTCAACATCATGCACTGATTGCATGGCATCTCTGAATCTTCCTGCACTGATTGCATGGCTTCTCAATCTTCATGAATGAATTGCATGGAATCTTAAATATCTTCAAGAACCTTTGTTCTCGGAGTTCTCAAATGCACACACACTTATTTAAGCTTTGTTTACGTGTTCATGTGCATGCATGAATGCATGTACTCCCCTTTTCTTCTTGGTGTGATAAACCCTTAAAGGGTGTAAACTCTTTTAGAACACACACCTTTTTCTTTGATTCACACACTTTTATTCTTTATCACACACACAAAATTGTGTGTTTTTCTTTAGTGTGGATTTCCCCTTCACTCTTTATTCTCAAGGTGTTCACCCAATTTTTTACTTGTTCATACATGCATGGACATGCATGTGTCTTCTTCCTAAACATGGGCACACACAAGAGGTATGACCTCATTCACTTTTGCACTCACTAAGGCTTCGGCCTTCTTGTTTCTTTTCACACACACACTCAATGATGGTGTGGTCTTCCTATCCTTTTGCACACACACAAATGATTCTTTATTTCTTCTTCTTCAATGTGAGCACACTTAACTTGTGCACACACTCCTTCTTCAAGTAAATCACACACAATCCAAATGAGTATGTGGGTATTATATGTGTGAAGGTTTCTTCTCAAGGGTTATCAAGGCCTCAGACTCATGCATGTGTTCCTCTTTATGACAACACAAGGCCTCGAGTTCTCCTTCTTTGTGCAAAACAAGAGTGCACAATCCTCCTTCTTCATGAAAACTAGGGAGCACGGGTCTTCTATGCCCCAAGATTTCTTTGGTGAAATAGGCACCCAGGGTGCGGCCTTCTTCTACCGCACAAGGTGAGACAACTTCTTCTACCGTGAAAGTGGTGCAGTAGCTTCCTTCTACGGCGCAGGTGGCACGATGGCTTCCTCCTGCCACGCGAGTTCGTGGGCACAGAGGGGACGCAAGTGCGGCAACTTGCTACCGCGCAGGTATGCGGGTAGCGGGCGCGCAAATTCGCACCTCGGATTCTTCCCTGTTGCATAAGGGGAATGCGTAGGGAGGCCTCCTCCTAACTTCTTTCACACAGGGGTTGTGCAAAAGGAACTTTCGAAGCCTTGGGTAGCTCCAGACTACTGTACCACGCAAGTGGCGCGTGGAGCTTCGAACTTCTCTAGACTAGGAGCATCGCAGAACTCCTTCACTTCATGCAGCAAGGCTGTACGGAAACCACTACCCTTCGAGAACCAGTGGGTTTCACGGTTCCTCTGTTTATCTGGAGAAGAAGGAGCTCCTTCCTTCAAGAATGGAAGCAGCCTTTTCTCGGCATGGACTCTTCCTTTTATAGACAGAGAGTGCGTTCAAAATCCATCCATGAATTTTCCAAGATTTATTTCTTTGAATAACCGAGATATTAGGTAATTTTAAATACATTCATCCTTCTCTCATGATTTTCCGCGTATCACGGGTGTTTCCTTTTTCATTTTCAACCACGAGATCTTTCATTCTTGGTGTACGCATCACATGCGTGCGTTTATGAACGCATGTAGAGCCTTTCCCTACACGTCGAATGAACAGCACAACCTCAGCAACTTCGTTTGCGTCGTCCACCTTATAGTTTCTACTTTGAAAGGTTTCATGCAAGTGAAACTGCATGCAAGAGATTCAGTTCCTTCATACGATCTCAATGCGCTCGGAATGAGATTGAATGGTGGCCGGAGTGAGGAGGTTGATGTCCGGGAGAATCACTGGCTCACGGCGGTCGCCAGCACGGCAGCAGGGCATCGGGAGGTTGAAGACAATGCTCCCCTAGAAATCTGACAGCTCACACCCTTCGACACTCGATTAAAGATCTGATGTACATCCAGGATCTCACATGATGGAATGAGTGGATGAGATAAGATGCAAGATCACATGGACGACCAGGACAAGATCCGTGTCAAAAAATTTCGTCCCACATCGAAACGCGCTGCGGTTTTTGCATATTTTAACAACCAGCTCCTCCCATCCTCATTTCAGAAATCTCCTCTCCCTCCTCCGGTGCCGCCCCGCACCAGTTCTTCTGCGGGCGCGCTTCTGCGCCAACCTATGCTCCTCCAGGAACGCACCTAGCACCCATACTGCATGGATTCCTCATCGTGTTTCACTCGTGGGAATACACACGACCCGCACCATGCCTCGAGGAGGCCTTGGCCTTGAGGACTTCCCTTCCCTTGACCATGGTTGACCCTCGGGTCCTGCAAGTGCATGCAGTGAGGGACCTCGGCTGGCATCCTTGGTTGTCTTATTTTTCGTTAAATTACATATTTGGTACTTTGTATAAAAGAAAAGTAACCATATACAAAAATGCCAAACCATAATTCTTCTCCTCTTATTAAGAACTCCATATATCTTCTTCAACATCTCTTCTTCTTCTTCTATTAAAGAATGAAATTCCCAAGGATCTCTCAACTATCTTCATCAACAATTAATCATAAATCCCTTAATCTTCAATGTTCTTTGATCCAATCATAGATGAGGTTGTATCATCTTCAAATACTCATTCACTAAGAGATAATGCATGGTCTTCTTCAAACAACTTCATCCACTTAGTAGCTGTGGATGGTTTATTTCTTCATTCATCATCCACTTAGTTATAGTGGATGACACTTCTTTATCTTCTCATTCATTGTGAAGACAATACATGGACTGCTAACAATGTTGTGACATTTTATCTTCTTGATACATGTTCTTTGAACTTATGATCAGTTCTAAAATCGTCTGATTTGTATGGATAATGTTTCGACCATTACCTCCTATGCCACTTAGTGATTCTCCTAAGTGACATGCTTCTTAGTTCCATGGTCATTCTCCAACAATCACCATCACCTTTTCAGTCACATATCCACTCAATCCTTGACATCTTATTAAAATCATCACCATCACCATCACATCCTCTGTCATTCAAATATTGACACTCCTTGTCATCCATTTAATCCTTGAAACCTTATTGAGAAACAAATGCAACACAGTTCACAACAATCTCCCCCTTTGTATTTGATTTTAATATCACTAGAGCACATATGAATGGGTCAATATGTGTTCCAAGAATTTCTCCCACTTATTGGAAACCAAATACAAAGGTGTGGCATGGTTCTCTTTAAAATATTTCTTCCTCCCTTTGAATAGCATCTTCTTGAAAATTACTAAGAGAGGGATGATGTCACATGTTCACTTTAGCAAAGAGACATTAGTAAATCATCTCTAAGTCTACTTGGTCTAACCTGGTGTAGAAAACAAGAGTGTTGTAACCAAAGAATTCAATGCTGTCCACAATTCAATATACACGTGAGATCATGCTTAGTCTTCAAGGGGTTGAAATTTTTCAGATATATCAATGAATTTCTAAATCCTTCACATACTTCACCAAACTCATTAGAAAGTTCAGATGCAAAGATAAAACTTACCCTTTCATCCATTTTTCATCAATCAATGACTCCCCCTTAATTGATATGTTATGTACAATTACGAAACAAGGGATGAAAGTGTGATTGGAATACCTTCATTCTTCACAAGATGATATGTATCTCAAAAAATCATCTTCATTAGATTAACTCCCCCTCAAGGGGTGCACCCCATTCTATCTGTACCATTCTCAATTTGAGAATGATCATCATCTTCAATTCCCTGAAACGTAAGAACATGTATATACTAGTGATTTGGGAAAAAGATGGATCCTCCTTGGTTCATCAGTTTGAACAACAAGGTTAAGACGATTCTCTCAATAGAGATGTTCCACTTTCTCCATTATTCACACCCGCACGTTTGATCTTCAATGATTTCTGTGCTGGTGTGGATCTTAAAACCTCTTCAACTTATTCGTGTGTGACTCCTCTCTTTCTAAGTGCCTTCTGAGCACTAGAATCTCCTGGTGCAATCTTCATTCACTTGAATAATTATTTTTGAGCTGGAATGAGTGTCATGCATTTATTACCGATATGACCAGCTTTATTGCACCTCACACACAGAACTTCATCTTCATGTGAAATATTTTGATTTCCTTTTGTACTAGTTTTGGGATGGGAATTTTATTCCTTTCTCATTCTTTCCAAATCATTTGGCCAGATGATTAATATGTCATTTTGAAGGGAGCCTTCAGATTTGGATATTCCACATGGTTCCTTTGATGCTGTGATGTTACCTTTCTTATGCAGCTTATTTTCAATCAATCCTTTCTTCGTCTTCTGGATTGATTGTCCTATTGAGTGTGGTTTACCTCTATTTTGTTCCATGGATTTTTTTACAATGATCCATGGTATGACCTCTCTTTCCATAGTAGAAGCATTTTTTCCTGGTGGTCCTTCTGGATGCATCACCCTTCTTGGATTTGAAAACCAAGGACTTCTCTTTATTTTTCATGATCTTCTTGGGAGCATTTTCAACTTTCTTCTGCCAGCTTCCAAAGGATACATCTTCATACATTGCCAGGTTATATGATCTTATATTCTTTTCATCTTTGATAACATTTGGAGATTGGTATGTATCATTCTTATGACCACTTTTTCATTCATCCCAGATGTTATCAAACATTCCAAATCTATTTGCAGTAATAAGATGTTTCTGGACCTGTGGATTTTTATTCTTCTTCTCTGGCTTGCTCCACCTAGGCATGGGATTCTTTTGTGCTTTTTCATTTAGAGGACTGTACCAACAATCTGTTGCACAATGTCCATACCTGTTGCAACACCAACATTAACCCACAAATCTTTTCTTCTTGACTTCTTCTGATTGTTTATTCTTTCTCTTGAATTGCTGTGTTTTTTCAGGAGATCTCTCTTTCTTCATCTTCTTCATACATACTTGTTTAGAGTTATTCTTTCATCCTACACTTTTTGCGGAAACACATTTAGAATCATTAGTACAAGATGGTATGGATGGTACCTTATTCATAGAAGATTTTTCCCTTTCATTATGGGATGTCATCCTTTTGGAATCATCCTTCTCAATGCACAATTGAGTGGCAACATTTCTTCTTTCAGATGATTGGGAGGCTTCAGTTTTGGGTGATTTCTGATTTTTCAATATCACCTCTAGCTCTAAGCATTTCATGTTGAGAGAGTTATTCTCATGCTCACTAAATCTTAGCCTTCCTTCCCAATTCTCTTCCAGTTCTTTCATCTGGTCTTCATGCACCTTATTCCTTTCTTGCAATGAATTTTCAAGCTCTTTTACCATTTTTACTTTGTCTTCTAGTTGATCATCATTGACAATCATTGACACTATATGCCTCTTTTCCAGTGCATGGAAAAATTCTTTAAACACTATCTCAAAGAATTATTTCTCACAAATGCTTCTTTTTAGTTCTCCAGTGACATCATCAATTCATTCACTGCAAAGGGAAATGGTTTCATCTTTATCCTTCACCAGCTTTGTGAGTGTGTTGGTAATTCTAGCCCTTCTTGCCAATTGATCTTCCGTAGAATTGGCTTCTTCTTCTTGCTGTAATTTTTCTTCTTGATGATCATGGATACTTGTAGCAATACACATTTCCACTTCCCTGGGGACTTTATTCCCAAGATATTTGAGTGCATTTAGAAGATCATTGATTGTTCCATCATCATCACAGATAGAGAAGGCTTCATCATAAGAGTGATAAAAGGAATTGTAATCTGTTGTGACTTTCACATTACCTTCAAAGGAAGGTGTTTCTCTATTATTATCAAACTACATCTTCATCTTCTTGACCCGTTTCTTCTTTCTATTTCTCTGAGTCTTGGAAGATATCTTCATTTGAGGGTGTTCTCTTATTTACTCAAATATGCACTTCATAAAGACTCTCTTGGATCTTTTAGAGGAAACCTCACTATGATACAAATTGAAGTTCCCGTATCAGTGTGATCACTGAGAGGGGGAGGGGGTGAATCAATGATCTTATTGTGCTTTTTACTAAATCATATTTATCAATTAAACCTATATGGCTTGTTAAGGCCTCGATACACTCTTCGTGTATCTCTCAGGTTTTCCTCGAGTGATGTAGTAGATGTAAAGGTATAGGACACAAGGATTTACAAGGTTTGGCTCCAAAGTCCTACGCCCTTGCCATGTTTGTTAAACTCCCTTACATGGTTTCTCCACTATAATTCAGTTAGAAATTACAATGGATGATACAGAGTCACACTGTATCTCTCCTGAGTCCCACATGAGGTTATTTATACTGCATCCCACAGTATTACCAGAGTCCCACTGGCCTGCTTCAGCTTCCACCGAAGACTTCTCCACCCTGAGTCTCACAGGGGGTCTTCTCCTGGCTCCTCGAGTCACACGAGTAGTTCTTCTTCTATTGAAGCTCTTCAAGCGTCTTCAACAGCCTTGAATAAGGTCAGCTAGCCTTTCTCACTTCTTCTGATCACTTGTGGTGATCGGGACTCCTCTTCGTTGCTCAAGATTTATCTCCTTCTTCTAAGGATTACCCGACCACTGTCTTCAAGAATATTGATTCCAAAATATGTTCTTGCAGTGAGTAAGCCCACTCAATCTTCTTGGTCTTCTAAACTACTAAAAAATCAGATAAATGATGTCTTTAACTTCAGTCTGGCTTCATCCTCTCTTCAATTCATCTTCATGCACTGAGTGCATGGAATCTCTGAATCTTCATGCACCGATTGCATTGCTTCTAAATCTTTATGCATGACTTGCATGGAATCACAAATGTCTTCAAGAACCTTTGTTCTCGGGCATCTAAAATTCACACACACTTATTTAAGCATTGTTTATGTGTGCATGTGCATGCATGAATGCATGCCCTCCCATTTTCTTCTTGGTGTGATAAACCATGAAATGGTGTAAAATCTTTTAGCACACACACCTTTTCCTTCGAGTCACACTCTTTTATTGTTTCTCACACACACAAAATTGTGTGTTGTCATTTAGTGTGGATTTCACCTTCTCTCATTCTTCTCAAGGTGTTCACCCACTTGTTTACTTGTTCATACATGCAGGGACATGCATGTGTCTTCTTTCTTAACTTCGGCACACACAAGAGGTATGACCTCATTCAATTTTTCACACACTAAGACTTTGGACTTCTTATTTCTTTGCACACACATACTCAATGATGGTGTGGTCTTCCTCACCTTTTACACACACACAAATTATTCTTTATTTCTTCTTCATCAATGTGAGCACACTTCACTTGTGCACACACTACTTCTTCAATTAAATCACACACAATCCGAATGAGTAGGTGGATATTATATGTGTGAGGGTTTATTCTCAAGGGTTATCAAGGCCTCTACCTCATGCATGTGTTCCTCTTTGTGAAAACCCAAGGCCTCAGGTTCTCCTTCTTTGTGAAAAACATGAGTGCAAAATCTTTATTCTTCATGAAAACCAGGGAGCACGGGTCTTCTATGCACCAAGAGTGCTTGGGTGCAATAGGAGCGTAGGGTGCAGACTTATTCTACCACACAAGATGCGAAAGCCTCTTTTACCGTGCAAGTGGCGCGGTAGATTCCTCCTACCGCGCAGGTGGCATGGTGGCTTCCTCCTGCCACGCAATTTCGCATGCACTAATGGCGTGTAAGTGCGGCCACTTGCTACCGCGCAGGTATGCAGGCAGTGGGCACAAAAATTCGCACATGGGCTTCTTCCCTGTTGCGCAAGGGGAATGTGTAGGGAGGCCTCCTCTTAACTTCATTCGCGCAGGGGTTGCGCCAATGGAACTTTCAAAGCCTCAGGTGGCTCTGGACTGCTCTACCGTGGAAGTGGTGTGCGGAGCATCGAACTTTGCTAGGCTAGGAGATTTTCGGAACTCCTTCACATCGCGCAGCAAGGCTGCGTGGAAACCACTGCCCTTCATGAACCAGTGGGTTTCGTGGTTCCTCTGTTTATCTGGAGAAGCAGGAGCTCCTTCCTTCAAGAATTGAAGTAGCCTCTTCTCGTCTTGGACTCTTCCTTTTATAGACAGAGAGTGCGTTCAAAATACATCCATGAATTGTCCAACATTTATTTCTTTTAATAACCGAGATATTCGGTTCTTTTAAAAACATTCAACCTGTGCTCAAGATTTTCCGTGTATCACGAGTGTTTCCTTTTTCTTTTTCAACCACGATATCTTTCATTCTTGGTGTACGCATCACGTGCATGCATTTATGAATGCATACAGAGCCTTTCCTTGCACGTCGAATGAGAAGCGCACCCTCGACAACTTCGCTTGCGTCAGCCACATTAGAGTTTCTACTTTGAAAGGTTGTATGCAAGTGATACTGCATGCAAGAGATTCGATTCCTTCATACGATCTCAATGCGCTCAGAATGAGCTTGAATGGTGGCAAGATTGAGGAGATCGATGTCCGGGAGAATCACTGGCTCATGGTGGTCACCATCACGGAAGCAGGGCATCGGGAGGTTGAAGACAACGCTCCCCCGAAAATCGGACGACTCACACCCTTCGCGGCTCAATTGAAGATCAGATGTGCATCCCGAATCTCACACGATGGAACGAGTGGCTGAGATAGGATGCGAGATCAGATGGAAATCCATGATAAGATCCGCGTCTAAAAAATTCGTCTCACATCAGAACGCGTTGCGATTTTTTCACAATTTAACAACCAGCTCCTCCCATCCTCGTTTCAGAAATATCCTCTCCCCCCTCCGGTGCCGCCCCGCACCGATTCTCCTGCGGACGTGCTTCTGTGCCCACCTATGCTCCTCCTAGAGCGCACCTAGTGCCCATGCTACACGGATTCATCACCGTGTGGTACTCGCGGGCTTACACATGGCCCGCACCATGCCTTGGGGAGGCCTTGGCCTTGAAGACTTCCCTTCCCTTGAGCGTGGTTGACCTTCGGGTGCCGCAAGTTCTTGAGGTGAGGGACCTCGGCTGGCCTCCATGGTGGGATTATTTTTTGTTAAAGTACATAGTTGGTACTATATATAAAGGCTAAGTAACCAAGTACAAACATACCAAACCATACTTCTTCTCCTCTTCTTAAGAACTCCATATATCTTCTTCAACATCTCTTCTTCTTCTTCTATTAAAGAATGGAATTCCAAAGGATATCTCAACTATATTCATCAAAAATTAATCATAAATCCCTTGATCTTCAATGTTATTCTTTGATCCAATCATAGATGAGGGTGGATCATCTTCAAATCCCCATGAACTAAGAGATAGTGCATGGTCTTCTGCAAACCACTTCATCCACTTAGTAGCTGTGGATGGTTCATTTCTTCATTCTTCGTCCACTTAGTGATAGTGGATGACACTTATTTATCTCCCAATGCATTGTGAAGACAATGCATGGGCTGCTAACAATGTTGTGACATTGTATCTTCTTGATACAAGTTCTTTGAACTTAAGATCAGATCGACAATCATCTGATTTGTATGGAGAATGTTTCAACCATTACCTCCTATGCCACTTAGTGATTCTCCTAAGTGACATTCTTCTTAGTACCATGGTCATTATCTAACAATCACCATCACCTTTTCAGTCACATATCCACTAAATCCTTGACATCATATTAACAACATCACCATCACCATCACATCCTCTGTCATTCACATATTGACACTCCTTGTCATCCATTCAATACTTGACACCTTATTGACAACAAATGCAACACAGTGCACAACAATTATGTTGGATAGTTTAAGGGTATTAATAAGAGAGATCAATGTTCACATAATATGTTTCATAAAAACCATATTTATTTCTAATAATTTATGTTAAAAATCAAATCCTAATACAATTAAAACTATGTGCAGAAATGAGATAAACACTACTACTTCAAATAAAGGAGAAATCATGAAAACAAGACCACTTACACTAAGAAACAGTAGGATTAATTTAGAGTTGGAAAACAATATTAATTTATTGAATAGAATTATCATCAATTTGAGTGACCAAATATTTAGAGCGTTTTGTATTGTTGTATATGGAATATAAAAAAACCTACTCATGATTGTTTAACATTTCACATCCATGGGAGAGGCATGAACCAATGAAATAAATATTATGCATTTGTGGATAGATTATATGAAGAAATGTTTTGTCCATAAAATATTCAAATATATCATTAAATAATAGATATTTTTTTAAATAGATATATAGTAGAAATGTAAACTAAGGTAATATGGACAAAGAACTCTTGGATACCTTACTGAGATAGGATCTATATAGTTTCAATGGTAGAGAAGATAAAATTATAAAATAATTAATGTCTTATTCTGATAAGAATACAAAGAAACCATGTTTCATATCCAAGTAATTAATGCTTCAAAATATTTTTTCCAAATGGATTTTCTGAATCAGTTAAAAATTTCAAAACAAATAAGGATTCCAAAAATTATTGATATTTAAAAAAATTGTGCTTCCACATAACAAATAATAAAAATTTGTAACGGTTCCCTAAAATATACAACCAACAAATTGAAATGAATTTTTTTGGGTTGTGTAACAAACATAGATATGGTATGAAGTATTTAATGGTCATCTTTATAGATCATGGATAATTAAGGATAAAGATAATGAAATAATAATGCAATTAATTTTAATTTTGAATAATGTTAAGTGAATTAAATAAAATAACTTAGTAGTAAATGTGAATAAATGGAGAATATAATCTATTTAGACTCATTATAGTAAAATTTACATTGAATGATATTCCCTTATGAAGATTGGATGTAGATAGAATAATTTGATGAGTTTAAACTCTAAAGAGTATTATTACATCAATGTGAGTAAGAGGTAAAACCTTTTTCCAAATTATATTTTTATATACTAACATACATGAAATTTGAGTATATTATAATGGGTGATTGGTTGAGTCTCGTAAACACAATATAGAAAAGAAGGTTCTATTCAATGGGGATTACCAAAATTAATGGAATAGATAAATTTTGGGGATCATTTGAGGGGGATAAATATTATGATAAAGATATCAAAGTATCCTTATTTAGCGAGTCATTATTTTCATTATATCCTTTTATAAAATGATAATATGTTATAATAATCACATATATATCTCTTTTTTCTAAAAATATTTTGAAGGCGAAGTGATTGTTTCTCATTAAGGAAGAAAATTGGGAGCTTTCTAACCATTAACATGAAGTGTTTCTTTTTTTATATTTGTGAATTATTAATAATCACTTGATAACTATATATTAAATATAAAAAGAATTGAAAATTGAGTCCGTTCCACATATTTGTGAATTTATTGATACCTTTGACTGGCTTGATTAAATCACAATTGTGTTTTATACCAGGTTTTCCTATATATACATAAAATTGACTAAAAAGGGCCCTTGATATGAAAATCATGTTGTTTTATCATTCTCATAAATTTAAAAAAAATATTGAAAAGAAAAAATCGATGGAGAGGACACAATGAAAAATATGTATGTTGTATTAAGATGAGTTGAGTTATTCACCCATATTTTTTTTTCATTTATCATTAATTTGTGGTATGTTAGTAATAAAAAAATTTATAATGACAAATGGGGTATTCATAAAAAAAAGTTAAATTGAATTTCCTAAGTCCTTGAGTTGTATTTTATGTCCAAAAAGTAATGAAAAAGGGATGTCGTATAA
Organism: Viscum album; assembly: GCA_963277665.1. Lineage (NCBI taxonomy): Eukaryota > Viridiplantae > Streptophyta > Magnoliopsida > Santalales > Viscaceae > Viscum > Viscum album. Next base: position 1,022,429,755 of record OY728147.1, on the reverse strand, counting down.
TGTTGTTTAATATGAGAGAAGTTCTTCAATAATAAATATAAAATGAGATGTTGTGTTTCTATTAAATGAACATGGATAGGAAACATTACTTAAAAAGTAATTATATTTCATCATTGTGAAGAAACTGTTTATGATAATGATAATATACTAATGAATGAGACATGGTAATATTATCCCAAATTTTGTTTGAGTTCTAATAAAGTGATAAAATAATCATATTGAATGGTGAGACTGATGGATTGATGCTAAAATTAAAATGGTATTGAAAAAACATGATATTCTCTAAAATTAGCATTCATTATGTTATAAATATTTTGATATAGTATATATATGGTTTAATAAGGCCTAATGATGAATTATGGTAGTTTATTTCTTATAATAAGAATACTTGAAATCAAATTCTAAATAAATATCAATATTGTAATTAATTAATAAGGATTTCATGTTACTATAACATCATGGTTTACTGTAAGAATTTTTTGTCCATTTTATGACATCATTTCATATATTAATATTATATAATATAACAATATAAGTCATCATTTTATAACATAAAAATGAATGTGTAAGATAGTTCACATTAAAATTTGTGATTTCATGTAATTATTTGAGTACATAAACGAATTTTGGAGGATTTATGTAAGACTATGAAGCTCTATAGTATGTATTTTCATCAGTTATTTCAGACCTTATAAAAGAATGTATGACTTTACATGAGTTCATAAGACTTATAAATTCTTATGAATATTTGTGTATATAATTCCTATAATTATTCAATAAAAATAAAATGAAATTTTATGATTCTCATGAAATTTTATTAATGGATATATTATCACAAATAAATTATTTTATTCAATATGAGAACATATAATAAAATGAAATATGATTATGATTTGATATACAGTGCTAAGATGAGTTCCAACCTCACAGTAACACTTCTATGTTATCAACATGAGTTTACAAATATGTAGATATTTAATTAAAAAAAATTAAATCAATTTTAATTCAGGGATAATTTCAAATAGGGATATATTTTTAGTCTTATGGAATGATTTATAATGATTTAAAATGTTTTTTAAATGGGGGTAATTACTAACAATTGAAATAAGTGTGAATGAGGATATAAATTACAAATTAATTAACGAATTTAAAATATGGTAATTACCAATACTGAGTCTGATTAATTTAAAAAAACATTTCGAAAAAATATAATCATGATATTATTATATTAATATATTCAAATATATATAGTTGAAGAGTAAAGGATGTATTTGGAATATTGATAACAAATTAAAAATTTATGTCAACCTAAAAAATATTTTTATGAAAGAGAGAATAAGGATACTGAGTTTGAAATCCATTCATGATTTATGTGACCAATTTTACCAAAATATTTGTGTTTAAAAGAAATATCAACATCATTATAAATCCATAGAAATCCATAAATAAAAACATACCTTACCATACTCATTAGTTGATGAAGTTCATAAGTAATTATCATGAGTTGAATATATATTTCATGATGTTTGAGACTGAATATTATTCTCATGTGTTTCTAAATTAACATGGTGAGAATAAAATTTTATTCTTATTCTACTATAGAGACATTTTACATTTAGAATTTGTAATATGCATTTATCTTGTGAGAATCATGAGCATGAGAACATTGTGACTTTGTGCAGATTGGATGGGTAGGTCAATAGTGTAACCTCGTGGTTATATAGTATACAATCCATTATTGGTACTGAAAGACACATCAGAGAATGGAAAATGACTGTAAGTATTAATATTTTCAATCCATATGTTCCATGATTTCACAATATTTCGTTTTATAGTAGGTGAGGTTGTGTTAATCTAATATTATGTGGGTCATAAATTTGACCATCATAATAAGATGATTTTGAAAGAATTTATAAAAAGAGTAAACTACTAATTCACCCCATCTGAGTGGTACATAACTAAACCATGACACCACGGATGAAGGTTTACATTGTTTTATCTGTTAACGAAAATGATTTTTTTTGTTAGACCATGTTGAATTAGTTGGAAGAAAATCTTATGTAATATATGTTTAAGGTTGAACACATCTCATTGGTATCAATTATGAATAATGGATTGTGTATTTCTTGGTTTCTATATCATACCAACCATGTAGAAATTATTTTTTAGTAGATAACTATGTAAAATAACTATTTTGATTATGTTAATTATTTTTTAGTCTGTGGGTTCTCACTTAAATAATTAATATCCTTTGAACTAAATTGATATTAATAGAGGGCGTTAAAATGGTAAATATGGTCATATATTTAATAGGTGTTGATGTTTGTTCAGTGGTGAAATGTATCATAAATTCAAACACTAATTTAACCCCCATAAATCAATCATTGATGATTTAATACCTATTTTCATATTGGAATCCCTACTTGTTATCAGAGTTCTGTTAAATATTTCCATTGAAAAATAAACATAATTGGAATTTTTATAGTGATTGATATCCTCCACTTCAGAATGTGTTTTGATCTAAATATTACATTTATAATAGAAGAGTTAAATTTAGAAAGTATGAAGGTAAATTTAATGATTTATGGAATATGACCTCATATTTGTAAGGACATGATTTCTAGATTCCTTTTATTAATTAGTTGGTATGTTATAGATGTTTCTAAAAAAGAAATGTTCCTCGTGAAGAAGGTATTCTGATATATTTTTTCATTAATAGAATATTAGGGATGATTATTATAATCATCAGATAATTATTTAATCATTACTAGAAGAATAATTTATCAAATTCATGGAGATTTTTACTGTGAAAGGAAAAATAGTTATATTGGAAAGTATCTATGTTGGGAATGTGAATTTAAAATATGATAACATATTGATTTTAGGGTTTAATATTTCAAGACATAGAAATGTAGAATGTAGATATTATTGATTAAATATTCCAAATATTTAGTGAAATTGTTAGAACTACTTTATTTTTCAGTGATAAAAATGAAGACATTATAGTCATTTACATAGATAATTATTTAATTTTAAAAAAAAATTTGGTTAGTGGTCTCATAATTTGTAGAAATTTATTCTAATACATAATCATTTTATGATTACAATAGAATGTTAAATGGTTATTAAATGGTTACATGAATTAATATAATTATTAATAGTGAAGATAAAAATATATCATTTACATGTATGAATCATGATAAGAGACAAAAATAAATTTATGAATTGGAGGAGAATATAGATGAGGAAATTGATTCTGAGAAATAATTTAGAAGAAAATTTCATTTTTCTCTATAACTATTTAAAAATTTAATCAATTTATCAAGGAAATATTCAAATTAGGTTTTTTAAATATAGAGATATTGGATACATTTTCATTGAAATTTAAAAGGTTGGAGAGTGAATATTTATTATTATTTATAGTTTTCATGAAGATATTCAACGAATAATTCCTTAAAATTCAATATGAACATTATCATTTAATGGGAAAAGGTAATAAATTTTAAATTTCAAAATAATAATTTTAATTCTATGATAAATAATGAATAATGATTTGAGGATGACACTCGTGTTAAAACATCAAATGAAGTGGTGGAAAAATATGTCCCTAAGGTGAATGATCAATAGTTAACATGTGATAAAGATAAAGGTGGTGATAAAAAATAAGAATCATCACTAGATATTATATTAAATATTTACTTCAAGATGTTTCTTTAAATTTTATTTAATCTTAATAAAGGGAAAAATAATTTAAATACATAAAATCAAACCTCTAATGAAATTGATTACTCCAAGGATGATAACTAATTAATATAGTTTATTGATGTTGATGATTCCATGGTGTCACTCATTGATGTGAATTAGTTAAATAATAATTTTTATAAAATATAAAATTATAAATAAAATTAACATGAAAGAGTTCAAAAAATAAACTTCACGTATAAATAAAAATGTGAAAGTTATTATTTATCATTAGGAAGTCCATTGAAGTTGTTGGGGAATATTTTAAGGGAATATTCATGGGTATTGATGTATCAAAGACATCTGACGATATAATAAATTTGAAAAAGTTCCCCACTCAATTATTCTACTATTTCATTAGTGTGTGAAATAAAAATCGCATTTTGAAAGTAATATGAATGTAATTTAATATTGATTAAATGTGGAAAAAATAAAAAAATCCAAGAATTGTATAAAATTCCATCATGGTTGAGAAATATATATTAAATGGGTGGTTTAAAATATCATGTATGAAAGTAGATAATAATGGGTATATTTGAAGATTATCTAATAATATTTTTTAACAAAACTACAATAAAATTAGAGTATAACATGATAGTAGAATGTAGGTAACATTTTCAGGAAAATATATTTTTTATTAGAAAATGTTGTAATTTTATATATATTTTTAGTATTGTGTTGAATTTAGTCACATGAAATGGAGATATTAGTTTTATTAATGTAATTTATATTAATATTATAACTTTAAAATGTTGGATTTGTTGGTGAGTCAATACACTCAATGAAGGCAATTTCAAAATAAATCTGAAAAATAAAATGTCAACATAAATTATCAATTCCAAATATTGAATAATTTTTGTGGAAGATGTTATGAACCATGTTATGAATATAGTAATTTTCTTATAATTTTTTCTGGTAAATTGATTTTAAATAATAAGACTCTGAATATTCAGAAATAAATAAATGAATAAAGACATATGTCTCTAATGGTGGATGTTTCTCTGATAGCATCACAAAATGAGCAGAAAAACATTATGTATAGAGAGTATTCATCACAAATGATTAGTGATATAAATATTATTAAATATTTGAATGATAAAAATATAGTTTAGTGTTATTTGAGGTAGATTAGTCACTCAAAATGAAATTTTTTGGCCAATAAAAATTTCAGAGAATGTGGTGAAAAAAAATACTCTTTATAACAAAAAATAAAATTTTTATCCATATGTTGAAGAAAAAATTACCTGGTATGTATAAAAATTTCAATTAATAAAAAAAATGATTTTTAAAGGATAAATTCTTATTAATTATATTAATGGATGGTTATATTATGACTAGAGGATAGTAAACATTATGTAACTTGATAAATGTGAGGGATGTTGAAAAATATTACTTTTTGAGTTTGAATAAGAAGTATTATATACGATATCAATGGCTTGGAAACCATAGATAAAATAATATTAATAATATTATAAAAGGGGTAATTTCTCATGATTTTATTTTTCCAAGGAGAAAAATAGATTTTATGTGATATATATGGAAAAAGGGTAATATTATCAACTCATAACAATGAAAAGTTGTCAGTTAAAACTTTATCAATTATAACTCATTAAATCAGATATTTTTTGCCTATATTGATGAAATTTATGAATAAAGATATCTAAATAATCCATTTTATTCTTAAATTTACACATATTACAGGTATATGGTTAATGATGAAAAATTTCATGTATATAGAGATGTTGAAAATTTCCATGAGAATTATAGATAATTATTGTGGTTTCTATTTGAATAGTAATAATATTAATAATGGAGATATGTATAATTGAATAATGGTTCATTAATATTTATGAAATCAATAGATCTTAAAAATATTTACAAAAAACCATGCCATATAATTTTGTCTCTAGTTAAAATTAAATAAAATATTTATAAGAATGGATCCTATGATTTTTGTGGAATATAATTATCCTTGATCCTTTTAATTGAATATTATTATGTAAATGATAAATATTCAAAATAATTTTTTATATCATCTGAATTTAGACATGTGTTCATTTCCAATGTGTTAGATTAAGAATATTAATTGAAAATACAGAATCATGTTTATATGAACTTATATTATTAATGAATAGGATAAAATATTAAAGAGTATTATAAAGGTTGGGTTGAATATATTTTATTTTTTATCCTCTAAATGGAAGAAGAAATCAGTTTTATAATAATGAAATTGGGAATATTGTTCATAAGAAATAATTTAATGATCTAGATAACTAAAATCATTGTTATAGATATGATAGATCATATATCAAATGTAATAAATATGAATTGTAATTTTTTAAATTCTGTTTTAAATATTCCATAAATGATTATGATTCAATATATGATCAGAGATAAGATAATGATTCATTATTACCATTTATTTAAGAACATGTATGTTTAATTGGTTAATGATTCAGAAAGAAAGTGGATTTTAAAAACATAGATAGTGAACATGAATATGAATTAAAAAAAGGAAAAATTTGGGTATAAAAATATATAAATCATCTTTACTCAATTAAAACAGAGGTGTGTGTGTGAATAATCATTATATCTATAATTGGTTAATTATAGGGATGAATAGTTGATCATAGAGAGAAAAAAAGCTTATGGGTTTTCCCCTAAACTGTTGAATATAAATTATATTAGAAAACATTTGGTGTTCTATAATAAATTAACATCAAAGGGAAAAGTGATATAAATAAATAAAATCATTTGTAATGATTATTCTTAGTATTAATAGACTTACATTGATAATAAATTTTTTCTAATTACAAGGCATGAAACCATACAGATATTTTCTTATCACTATTGTAACAACCCATGTAATGTTGATAAGAGAAAATGTTTCTTCAATAAAAATACATAACAATTTTATTGTATAGATTTATTTTCATTATGAAAATTGGATGAAATTTTCCAATCAAAATTGAATTAATAAATATATACTAAATTTTTTCACAAATATTATATTGTTTTATTTAAAAAATCAAATAATTAACTCTAATTTTCTTATATAATAATATGATAGAATTATTTATATCACCCACAAAAATTTATCTTAAAGTAATGTTTTTTAAATTTTAAAAAAAAAAATTTACATTTCTATGCATAGAAGAAAATCATACTTTTTAAGGAAACTACATTTTCTTCAAGAATATTAATATTCTTAATTAATGTTCAATTAAATTTAAAATATAATTATTTCATTTTGCTTTACCATATTCCAAAAATGTAATTATAATCATTATTGTACTTCATTTTGGTAAGAAAATAATTTTTACATAAAATATATTTATCTTGAAAAATATTTAATATTTCTTTTCATGTTATTATTTTATATGAAACCAATAGAACATATATAAATTCAATTAATAACAATATACTCAATTGTATGAATTAAAATTTCCAAATTTGGTAATGAGGACACCTTAAATTCATTTATTTTGAAATGTTAATTTGGAAACCAAAGGTTAGTTTCGGAAATATAATTTAAATCATCTAAAAAGGGGTTAAAAGAAAAATTATAATGGAAAAAAATATTTAAAAACAAGTTAAAATCACATTTTAGAGAAATATTTAAATATTATATCTTCTAATATTAAAATAAGAGTCAGTTTGTGACAATTTATCTGGGGTAATACATAAATATATTTTAAAAAATTTTAAAACACCATTTGTATCATATCCCTCACATATTAAAGGACACCCCTACCCTATATTATTCACATACTAAGAGCCTCTTGTCTGAGTCAATATCTACCCTAATCCCTTCTTAAAATTGATATCATTACTAATGATGTAACACACAAGACTCATTTATAATAGGGGAGTATATATTTTAATAATATTATAATATAACTCACATTTTAATATTTCTTAAAAAATTATAATTTGACAGGGTGAATAATGATTTTGATATTACATAGAGAAAATAGTCCAAGAATTAATTTTTTATCTTTTCCCAAAATAATAGGTTTCTATCAATAATTGAAAATATAGTATTTAACTCTTAAAATATTTTTATTTATATCTACAATTAGAAATTTACTAAAATAAATTTTATATAAATAATGATATGATCATTTAGATGTCAAATTGTATATTTTTCATAAAAATGTTTTTTTAAAAAGGTCTTTCTGTTAAAATAGTATAATATATATCTACTTTATTTAATTAATAAATATTTAAGAGTTGTTATTTAAATGAAATTTATTGATTACATATCTATGTAAAATAATTTAAATAATTATAATTATTATGACAATTTATATTATTAATATAAGATCACATTTTCTTGAAAATCTCATTTCCTGAATACTAATTTTTCAACATGATTTATAGTTTTTTACTAAATTCAAAAAAAATTGTGATTTTAAATTTATAAATGGATTAAATATTTTTAATAAGAGTAATTACTAATATCTCATAAGTTGAAGTTAATAATTTTTATGATGAATTAAAAAATTAAAAATTAATTACCATAGTTTAGGTTAAAACATGGTTTTGTGCATAAAATGTTCCTCTGTTAACATTAATTTTCCACACACATGAAATTTATGTTTTATAACAGATAATTTATATTTATAATTAGTGGGTTAGAATTATCTAATACATCTCATATTATTTTAATCTTAATGGATGAATTACCACATTTAAAATAATAGTTGTCATGGTGAAAACCAAAATTGTAAAAGTGAGTAACCATGATGTTAATGCAGATAACATTTTTAAAAACTGATTCCCTTTCTTTAGAGGATTGGATATACCTTATTATACCATATTATATTATTTAAAATTTAGGACTTACTTGGGTTGATATCGATTTACCATTATTGAAATGTTTTTGTTACAGTAAAAAATTCTACTCCTCAATTATAATGGTGAAATATCCCTACCCCTCACTTCATTACATCTCTCATGAAATTTATATATGTTAATAAAACCCTACCAAAACCTCTACAAATGCTCATACATGTTCTAGTGGAAAATATATTTCCCAAGGACTATCCCTACTATCTATAACAATATACCCCAGTAAGGTTTTTCAATGTGAAGGTAATTGTCTTCATTAAGCTATTTCTTTTAGATTATTCTTTTACAACCGTAAATTATGTATTAACATTTACAATATAATAAAACTATTATATCACATGTTATAATTTATGATAATTATTAATAAATAATAATTATCATTATCATTCTCCATCAAATGGGAAAAAATTTATCACTCATGTGTACAGTGGATAACCCCTAAAAAATCGATGTAATTTGTTTTCTATCACCGAATCACACGGATATTCATAATGATGTAAATAATTAAAATATCTAATAAATATTACATGATATTAATTATATAAAGATAATATATCATCCAATTAATTACCCTTTAATCCTCACTGTCAATGGTATTGTCCCTAATTTAAAAGTTCGATTAACTATCTCCATGAAACAATGTGATACATTTTTTCATTCAAACTTTCTTGAATTGTCCTAAAATTAATATAGTAAAAAATTAATATTTTTAAAATTAATAAAATTATTTGGATTATTTATCTAAATATTATAAATAATAACTAAGACTTTATTGAAAAAACATTTATAAGGAAAGGAAGCACATAACACCTAAAATAATAGTAATAATTTAATATTATTAGTGAATAATTGGAAGGATGTTATAAGATGACTATATATGGTACAATAAAAATTAATATAATTATTGTCTAAATTATTAAGATTTTAAAATGATTATATAGGATGTTAAATAATGTTAATCTATATCTATGTGTGTGGTATGATATTTTAACTCAACTTCTGTTCTATTGAGACATATTTTTTAATAAGCACAAATCCACTTTTATATGTTGTAAATACAAACCAATAGATATAAATTAATTGAATACCAATTTAATAATTATTATTAATGATTTACTTAATGTCTATTCCTTAACTGGGTTATAATTTAAATATTATCTAAGTGGTCAGTATCATTTCTACAATATCACTATTCTTTAGGGTTGCTTTTACATTTGTTAAAATAATAATATTATTATTCCTTCACAAACTGAAATAATTTTATTATACCATGGATATTTAATGAGGTTCCACATTTTATACAAGATTTTCATCTCTTTGTTACTTAAATCATGTAAAACAATTTTTAAAATAAAAATGTATTTTTTTCAATTTAAATCTGGCATATATTTCTTCTAAGTATAGATTTTTCAATTTTTTTTACAAAAGTACATTTTACTAATGAAATGATTTATTTTGGAAATTTTTTCTTATACTTTACGTTTTAAATGGAGATGAATGAAATATTTATACTATTTTAAAAATGGAATGTTTTCAACATTCCTTATAAAATTTCAAGATGGAATTCTTCGTAACATATAAAGGGATAACATGCTTCCTAACCCACATAATAATGTTATGAAATTTATATTAAAATATACATTTTCAATGGATTTAAAAAGAGTTTTATTTTAGGAAATATTATTTAATATTTCACTTGTATTTCCATTTTTATTCCAAAGGATATGATTTCATTCCAAAACCTGCATTCCCTATAAACCGATTGTCACCACTAATATCTTGATCAATTTTATCACTATGATCTTTTTTAAGAGAAAATCTCTTTATTATGATAAATTTTACATGGAAATTAAATTTATCTTAAATATGAATATTCTTCATATCATGAATATTATTATTTTTCAAAATGTAACCATTTTTTACATATGGTGTTTTACTATGGATGTTCTGTGATTTACTAGGTAAAATCATGATAATATATGAATTAATCAAAAAAATTTACTAATAAGTAATATATTTCATAAAATTAATTTAAAATTTCATATTTGAAGAATTAATTTGAATGAAGTGATGTGTGGGGATCAAAATTATATATCCCCTCGATGAATTGACATATCTCTTTAGACTAATCAGTTTTCCATATTAAATTTGTTTTTACATGTACTTTTAAACTGTCTTAGTGCTAGGACTTGATGATATAGATATCATGATGTCTAGGATCATGACATACATCATGAATAATAACGTTCATTTGAGAATTTAAATATTATTATATATGATATTAATGAATGTATATTTTCTTTGGATTATCTTCAGGGCCATGTGATTATTTATAACACATTATCTGATCATCATTTATTTCTTCCATATTATACATCATGAAAGTGATTCTGATTAAATGTAATTGTTTCTATTATTTAACATTATATATTGATTATTCTTATTTTCTTTGGATATATTCATCTTATTATGAACTCCAATGGGTATTTGAGCTTATTTTTTAATATTCTCAAGGATATGAATAAGAATTTATTGAATGAGTCCAATGAAGTCAAATTTTTTCCATTACCATTTATTATATTTTATCCCTAATGAAAAATGGATATTATATATGTAATTGGAAATAAAAGACTACTAAAATTTTCTATAACTTATTATTTAATCACTTATATCAATTCCAAAATAATAAATTAATTTATTGCTCTCAGTTACTGGGGTTGAGGTTATAAGAGTTCCTATCAGAGGATGTTTTGTATAAACCTTGGTTACTAGACTAATGAAAATATATATTAGGGCACATGACCTTAGTATATAATTTAATTCTGTGTATATAAAAATATCGAAATGATTTTATGAGGAACTGATTATGTGGATTTTCTCATGTAATAAAACCATATTTGGATATAATAAGTGGATATGGACCTGGCATAGTTTTACCAAGGTTTAATAGCTCCTAAAAGTGTTCATTACGATTTGGATTATTCGTTAATTGTTTCATGAAATAGAGTGATACTATGTACATGATGTGACACTCAATAAAGATACAGATAGGATAATTTTCATTTTCTTTAAAAACAAAAATAACTAATTTGAATATACATTTATGATTTAATGATATTCCTAAATAAACCATGTTCATGAATCCAATGTTAACAATTTATAAATTTTCATTTCATTTTAGTTTTTTATAAAAAATATAGAATTATAAATTATGATATAAAATTGAAAATTTTATGAACATATTTACTATATTTCAATGAATAAAAATGGTTCCAAGAATAAATAATGGTACTAAAAGTCATTTTCAATATTGAAATTTCCCTCCTATGTAATACAATATTTATAGTGTTGGAACTCAAATGTTATTGGATATAATTTGGGAATATTAATCAAATTATGAAATATATAATTTACCAAATGAAGAAATGATTTTTTATACATTGTTATTTTTATTTTTTGGTTCAATTCATGTGATAGAAAACCCCATCATTTTTTGGGACGATTAACATTTTGGTAGTTGAAAAATGGATTTTGTACCTTGAAAATATTTTTATATAATTGTGATGCGATGAAATGGAAATCTTTATACATTTATTTTAATATATAAGAGTATTTTTTAATCATTTGTGGTCTTTAATAAAAATTATTGTTGTTGAAAATGAGATAGAACACATATAATATAGTTATTTTATAGATAAAGTATTCAACAAATAATCCCCCCTTGGGAAACATAATAAAATGAAAAGAAAAATACCCCTCTAAATGAAAAAAAATTGGAGATAGTAATTAATAGTATAAAGATACATTTAAAAGACTGTATAAGGATGTTATAGATTACATAGACAATATATAATGCAAGTTTGACCATTTCTATAAATGTTTTAATCGAAGCCTCCAATCTGTTCCAGTTTCTCAATAAATTTCATTATATTATGAAATTGTTTTATAATATATAATGATAGAGATGTAATTTTATAGATCTTATAAGTTTAATGGAAAAAAGGAGACAGAGAGGTCATCTGAGCACCAATGAAGGGGGATTCCTTCAAAATATAATATGACTGTGAATCAATTAACATTATGTGAAAATTGAAAAAATATATATTATAGAGAATTATTTAATGGAGTGGGAGTTTGTTACATATTCATAAACACGGTTCATATATCACCAATATTAGGGAAATAATTTGACCACTAATATGTAATGATTCATCAATAATTAAATGGAGCATGATTAAATCTAATATCTTATGATTCAAGGGAATAATCACAGAAGAGTCTAGGGTAGAAGGAAAAGCATATATAATCACTACAGTTGAGGTGGAAGTTCCCCGTGACGTGGTGGAAATTTTATAGTCATTGGGAAAAAAATTTATAATGAAATATTTCATTATTCATATTATCTTAGTTTTATGTCTTCCATGTTTTCCATGAATATTATAAATTTTCCAATGACCATATGAAGGGAGTTGTCGTTTAAAAACATTTGTGGAGGTCACACTACAACAAGGAAATGCCAATTTGTTCCCATTATGACACATAGACATCCCCTATTTGTGATCATTAGTGTAAAACCTATGGTTTATATATTTATAATCATAAATATAGAGTGGATTTTAAAATATATTCCCAATATATATTTCATGAAGAATAAATTATTGTTCATGATGATGATGTAGAATTAATTATATTTAGAGTGGATACATCATCTTCTTTATAATTTCTATATCTACCATAGTAGCACTTCTAAATGATATTCCTAGGGAAGAAGATTACATGATATCAACTAATGTAAATGGTAATCTTCAAATTGAGGTTGTACCGATTTTATGTGAATATAATTATATTATTCTTGAGGAATTACTAAGACATCCACTAGAGTGTGAGGTCAAGTTGTACATGTATTTAATCCCTTATGCGAGCCTAATTTCAAATACTCTCTATATAATAGACACTATAAAGATAGTGTGTTTAACCAAACAACTAGCATAGTTATGTGATAAAGTATTTTTTTACAATAGTTTTCACCATGGGGAGACCATGTTCTCTTAGTTAACAAGAATGAGGAATCCAAGGAGTTGTACATTAATTATATTAAAATAAAACTAGTTCAATAAATAATAAGTATCAATTTCCTTGTATTGATGAATTTTTTACAAATGTTCATATATTTCAATATTTTTCGAGTATTTAACATCGTTCTCGGTATTATCAATTTTGAGTAATGAAAGAAGATATTTTGAATAAATAATATCAAACGAAGTATGGACAATACATGTTTATAGTTATTCCATTTAGATTGACTAATGAAAAAACTATTTTCATGGATATAATAAGAACAATATTCATGGGATATAATTATAATTTCATGTTGGTATTCATTAATGAAAAAATTATATATTATAATAGCTATTAGGAAAATGAGAATCGCTTGAGGATAATTCTCCAAACGCTTAAAAAAAGTGATATATAGAATGTTTTTTAAGTGTTATTTATAAATTTAGGATGATTTTTTTCTAGACTATATTTTCAATAAGGATTAAATCAATTTTTTTATTGAAAATACCAAGGCAGTCTTAGACTATCTTTCCTTAATAAACATAATTGTGGTTTTTAGTTTCATTGGATTGAAAGGTTACAATCAAAAATTAAACAATAATTTTTACCTGAATATATAACTATTTAACCATTATTACACCTAAATATTTTATATTCATAGGGATAATGGAATGTGAATAATGTTTTGATGAATTACTGGTTATAATTTCCGTGCTCTTAATTTTCATCTTTTATCATTAAATTACCGGTTTGTGATATATAGTGATGCATTGAAGAGGGACCTTGGTTGTTTCATTTTAATAAATGAAAAATTTAATGAATATACATCAGGGTAGTTAAATAATCATGGAAAATCATATCCAACCCATGATCGTGAGTTTAATGTTGTAATTTTTTCATTAATTATATTTAGAAATTCTATCTATGGTGAAATATTTGAGATATAAATAGACGAGAAGAGCCTAAAATACAAATTTTCATAGAAATATCTCTTCATAAGGCAAAGGATATAGCCCAAAGTACTCAATAATTATTATTCATCAACATAATACCACTTTGGGAGGATATATATGGTATAGGATTCATTGATCAAGATAGATCATGGATTTGTTACCCAAAATACGATTGAGAGGGATCATATTTTCATGGAAATAATAGATATGGATATGGGAATTGTTTGGAAAGAAGAGAAATCAATAATTTTTCAAAAAAAATTATTAAACCATATATATTGTAAAAAATAATAACTATTTAATATGATGAAATAAATTTAAAGAATAAAATTAATTCTATTAATGACATGATGTTTTCACAAGGAATTGAAAATGGATTCATTGAATTTGGAATTAGATGATGTGTTCCATCTATACCAAATCCGAAAATGGATTTTTTTGAATGATTTTAATTGAAAAAATTTCTATATAAAATCATATAACAATAATATGTATAGGAATTTGAAATATAACTTTTTATTAGATTACATGATGGGGGAGTTATTGACTATTTGTGTAGCTATTTGATTTGTCAACAAGTAAAGGATGATGGAAAGAATCAATGAATATTTATTAAACATATTATTTCCTATATGGATATGGAATAACATTACTAGTGACTCTATCATAATACATATATACAATCATTTATGGAATGATTAGATGTGGCTTATTATTGATCACCTAACCAAATATGCACATTTTCTCACAATAAGTGAATATTTACCGATACGACACATTGCATGGATCTATATTAATGAGGTTTTAATAATTCATGGTTATCCCATTAAAATTAGTCCTTTTCATGATCTAAATTTAACATCAAAATTTATGAAGACCCATCAACATAAACTTGATACTAAGCCTCATTTGAGCAACGCCTACAATCCTCAAATCGATCAGCAATATGAAAGGATAATTAAAAAACGTTATTACATGTTGTGGCCATTAATAGAATACATTCAATGTATTTGGGATAATTATTTTCCTTTCATAGTGTTTTACTACAAAAAATAGCTTCAATTCAAGTAGTAAAATGAAACTTTTCAAGGCATTGTATAGAAAGAGATGTCATAATCCAACTTTTTAGGATGATGTTGGTGAAAGGAAATTTATGGGCTGAGAAATAATTTTATAAGACAATGAAAAAAATAAATACTATACAATATTCCATCAAAGAATCTAAAATAAGGAAATAGTTGAATGCCAATATATAAGGGAATGATTTTCAATTCCACATCTGAGATCATTTTTCATTGATAATCTCTAAATATAATTGTGTCATAATGTTCAGTAAGACAGTACATTTATGCCCCAAGTACAATAAAACCATTAAAATTTTGGAATGTATTTTATTTGTGGATTATATATTTCCAATTCCCACAATCCTCCCTAAAGTATTTGTTTTATTCCATAAATCATTATTATGTATGTACATTTTATACCCAATCCATCTATTCACCTATAATAAAATTTAATTAGAACATGACTTCTCATACAATGAAGTGAAAATTCTATCTCATAAATAGTACAAATAAATTATTGACAAATCAAATGACATAACTTGTATAGGTACATTGGTGAATTATTAAAATGGTTGAATCAACATTTAAACTATAGGAAGTGATGAATAATAATAACACTCATTAATTTGATGACAATATCCCTGTAAATGTTGACAAGGATATTTCTATTGGAGGGAAAATATAACACACAAGACTCAATTTGAGTATATGAAATTTCTATTTTAATAAAAATATAATATAATTCATATTTTATTATTAAATTAATAAAAAAACATTTTTTATAGGATTAATATTTATTTATAACCTACTCTGTCAAAATAATCATAAAACCAAATTCTGAAATTATCCCTAGAAAAAAGCTTTTGTGAATAATAAAATATGTTATATGTAACCATTCCCCACATTTATTTATAATAATTTTTAATGATATTTTAAATTAAAATTTCAAAAATATATTTTTAAGTAAATAATTATATAATAATTTGGAGTGAAAATGGGTGTTTTTTAGAAAAACGTTTTCCCTTGAAATGACTGAGTTTGTTTAAATAGGTAAACTAGAAATCCATTTTAATAATTTAAAATAACATATATGATAAATTTTATACATGAAATTTATATTTTATATATCTTACAATATGAATCTAAATCTATCTAACGATGATTACTAGTTATATATTTTAAAAAAAAATTATGATTTAACAATGCATTTCCCGGAACATGTTTTTTCATTATTTTTAGATTGTATTTAATTAAATTATTTGAATCATTATATTTCATTTTTATGTTATGGATTTCATATCAAGAATCATTATAATTAATAATATTTAATTTTGTTAAGATAATTTTTGTCATAATGAATAACAAATAGAGTAATAATTTGTCACGATGCTCAATGTTAAAACAGGGGTTTTGTGTTATATGCACTTCTCATAAAATTATTTTTCCACCTAGATAAAATTTTAATTTTGATAAATTTTATTTTATATTTATAATTATTGTTTATAAATTTTCTAATATTTCCCTGTTTATTTTAGGATTAATAGATAAATTACCTAGGTTTAAAAACATTTTATAGTGGTGAACATGAAAATTTTGAAGGTGAGTAACCAAGGTGGTTAAGGAAATAACATGTTTAAGAATTGTTTAATTTTAGAGTTATACTTTTTCCATTACCTTATCATCACTAAATCCAATTATTTATCTTTTTTTCACTTGTAATGAGAGCGACTTCCCATATTTAATAGATTTATTTTGTTAGGAAAAATTCACTTCTCAATTATAAAAGTGACCTCCCTTCCCTAACATCATAATACCTATCAATACATTTATCTATAAAAAACACCAAATTATATATCCAATAAATCATTATCCATCTTATAATGTTCTTAGTCTTCAAAAAATATGAACCATATAATCAATAATAATATATCCAAAGGATGTTCTTCTACGAAAAGGTAATTTTCTTCACTATGATCTTTCCTTTTTTACACCTTATTTTATGACATTAAATTATATATTAAAATATATAAAATAATAACACTAGTATATCCAAAATTTTATGATGTTATTGTTTTTATTTCAAAATATTTATTAGTTTATTTTTAAATCAAGTGGGAATCAAAGCCATCACTCATGTGTAACGTGGACTACCACCTCATGAACCGATGAATTTTTTCCTTCACGAACTAAATGCAATGTTATAATTATTTAAATAATTAATATATATGGAATTTTAGACATGTTATTAATTATATTAAATTAATATATCATACACTTTCTTACCCTTTCATCCATCATGGGAATGATAAAGTTTCTCGTTAGTTCATACGACCTATCTACAGAGGCGATGCAATTCATTTTATATAAACAACTTTCAAAAATGGTTATAAACATATATAAAATAGTAAAATATGATATTTATAAAGTTAATTATATCATTTATATACTCTATCTAAATCCAATGAATAGAATCATGAACTACTATGAAAAAAAAGCATATGAATACTAAGAGGTGAACTCCCGAAACAATTTTAACAATGAAATATTATTGACTAAAAATTATGTAATATGTGATAAGAGGATAATATATGATATTATAACTATTAATATGGGTCTTAAATATATTATAAATAATTTTAAATCGATTATATTTTTTTAATGAACATTAAAATAATGGGAAGCCTGACGTGATATATTTTGTGCTAATTTCTATTCTATTGAGGCATATTTGGTAATATGAATCCTTTAAATTTTAAATTGTGTATACAAATCTATAATAATGAATTTAAAATGAATTAATATTTATTCAAGATGGTTAAAATTTCAAAAAATACATATTCTTTTATCGGGTCAGAATTTATAATTTACTAAATAGGTAATAATATATTTTACCTTCACACTATATTTTTATATTAAATTTACATTGGTGTTCAACCAATTCCCAAGAACATTGATATTTTTATTAATTTTTTAGATAATCCCCTTTTATATAGTTTTGACAGGAAGTCTATTCATGACCTGAATGTGTAGTGTCACATTTCTATGTGTATTACTTGAAATCCTATAAGAATAAATCCCAATACATGATAGATGGCCCAATGACCAAACTACACATGAACTACCCCTCACTAGAACATTCATACATGATGGGACATAGCTCCTCAAATCAAAAGCTTGATTCGATATTATAGCTCCATTTATAGGTTCATTATGTAACATATCATTGGTTGTTTTCATAGCCTCCTAGTCATTAAATTCAGTTAGCTATTTTTTAGTGGTTTCTACATGATCTTAGACCTATTTTGGGATATACATATATGTTTTTTCAAGCATATTCTTTTTAATTTCGTTACAAGAACACAGAAGTAATGTTTTTAAGGTATATGTAAATAACATACCTCCCCACTACAATAACTATATGATATAATTTAACATCTTGTAAACAGTTTTAATTGATTTAAAAGGAAAAAAAGTTTCTATAATATTATATAAAAATTTCTCTTACATCACCTTCATTCATACAATAGATTTCTTTTTATTGAAAACACTCAATTTTAATAAAACAAATATTCACCTGTTATCTATGGATTCATTTTTTATATTTTAACTTTATCTTCAGACTATTAATTTATCCTGATTATTTTTAGTGGATATTATATTTCTTTTAATTATCAATATTCATTGTGTGATGAATAATATTGTTTCCTAAATAATATACTATTTTAATATGTAGTTGTTTTCTTTGGATGTAATATTGTTACAATATTTCGGGGATGTAGGATAAAGATAATGTAAACCGTACTATAATCCAACCTGAATGAACTCAGTAAGACTTGAACTTGGGACATTACCTAGACCCCAAAGATCAACTACTAACCAATCTTGACCCTGGAGGCCTATGGAAGATATTTTACTAACTGGAAAAATCATGATAAATATTTATTCATTAATCAAAAAAAAATTTAAAATTACTTATATTGATCATGAATTTAATTGATTATTCGATATATGATGAATTATTTGGACATACAGTGACAAGTAGGACATAAAATTATTTTTCCCATCACACATTGTTTGCTCTCACAATAATATTGAAATGTCCATATTAAATGGGTTTTTACCAACAGAGTTAAACTATTAAGAAATACTGTTTTGATGATATAGATATCGTGATGGCTGAGATCATGATGTATAATGTTAATAATTTTCATCATTGATATTTTAATTATTACAATCCACTGTATTACTGTATTGATATTATACTTGGATTATCTTCAAAATCATCTGATAATTTAAATTTCATTATTTGATCATCATTTCTTCCGTCTATATCCTACATAATGATCATGTTAGTGATTAAATATAAGGTGTTTTATTTTATTTAAATTTATATATTTATTATGAAATTTTTAACTCATGATACATTCCATTGTATAAAAACCAAATTTTTTATTTCAGATTACCCTTGTTTTTATTTCATTACTTGGGATATGATGATGTATTATATAAATGAGTTCAAAATTTCCCTGAATTTCTTTCACAATGTTTTATATTTTATAACCAATGTAAAATAGTTATCATGTAAGTATCTTGATAACTGTGTCTATGAAACTGATAGGTCATTCAAGATTTGACCATTTATATTAATGAAAATAAAATAAATTATCAAATTTCACTATGTTACTGGTGATGGGGTTATTGCTGTTATTATAATAGGATGTTTTCCAAAATCATTATAAACTATTTTAAGGAAAAAATATACTATGTAACATTACCCTATGAAAAATATTAAGGATACATATAGAAGAATATCATAAAGCATTTTAATGGAAGATAGTATTTGTTTTTTTCTTATAAAAACATCCTTGATAGGGTACTACATGTGGGTGTGGTTCTACAATATATATACCTGAGTATTATAACTCTCAAAAGAATGGTTTGGGATTCCAATGTAATTATATTCATGAATATGGTCTGAATTATATATTTTCTATGAGAATCCTTTGTAATATAATAATGGTAATTAATAATCTTTATTTTACTCCTTTTTATGTAATAGAACTTAGTTTTTTACGGATATTTCAAAATAATTTTTTTTTGATTCCAATATTAACAATTCAAAATGTAGGATATGTATTTCTAAAAATTTATAAGTGTACATTATTATATAAAATTCATATATTTATGAAATAAGTAAGTAAAAGTCATTGTTTATAAATATTTCAGAAAAATAATGGTATCAACACTCTTGTTCAATGTAGACAATTCCCTATGGAGAAAACCAGGAGAGTTTTTATTGGATATGAGAGTATCGTAGTGATATTATGGATGATTTCATAGGTTATTATGAATAAACTAGACTGAATAGATAAATAAGTTGTTTCAAAATGTCAATTTTCTATTTTTTTATTCCTTCATGTGATAGAATCCACAATAAATTTGTGGGAATACTAATATTATAGATGAAAAGAAAACTATTATGTCCGATGAAATGATAATGCTAGCATTAGGATGTGATAAGAAATAAAATTTTAATATTTTTGTGTATTGTATCAATATAATTGTTGGTTAATGGCTTTCATTAATCGAAAATACTAATGAGGAAGATAAAATAGAACGCATGGACAAAAGATCATTCAATGAAACATTCATCAATAAATATTTCTCATATTAGAAAGGGACTTAAATAAATAGAAATATATTAATCCTGAATAAAAATGAATAATAAATTATTGTGGTGTATGAGGATATATCCATACGACTATCAAGGTACAAAATATATTAAATACACAGTAAATTGTGTATGATTGACCATTTATTTGATGCGATTAATCCAAGTACTTAATGGGAACTTGTTTCTCAATCATTTAAATCATTTTATGAATAATATTATGTTCTATAAAAGAGATTTAATTTTATTGTTCGCATATAGTCTTTGGTATTCAAGAGAGGAAGAGGTCATCTAAACATCAATAAAAAGGGAATTCATAAAAGATAAAGAAAAAGATGAAAAAAATTTATCATGGGAAAATTAAGGAATAAAACATCATTGAAATTGAATGAAAGTCAAGTGATTTTTTTACATGTTAAGGGACATAGGTAATTTAGATCCTGATTTTTTGGGATAGAATGATAACAATTCAATCCATTGCTTTAACTATAAATTAATCAGGATTCAATCCAATGTCCCAAGTGTCATGGTAATCATTCATTGAAGAATCTAATGGTAGTAGAAAAAGACTATGTGATCACTAAAACTATGGTGTAGGTACAAAATGATGTCATGGCCGGTACATTAATCGTTTCCTAAATTTTTTCAAATACATATATTTTATTCAACATCATTTTACTCATTTATATAATCTTTTTTTATAAATAAAACTATAAAATTTTAAAGAATCATTAGATAGGATTTTCCAGTAAAAAACATTTGTTGATGTCCCACTACAACCATGATGTGTGAGGATGTTAACATTTGGATACATAAAAATTACCACGTTGTATAAATTATTATCATTTATATGGTAAAATTTAGTATAATTCATGGAAGGTATTGGATTTTAATATAAAATAAAGAAATTATTATTTGGAGAATGAAATTTTAATTCTTGTTGAATATGTAAAATTATGTATCTTTAGAGAGGAAACCACACTATATGAGTCATTTCTAAATCCACAACTAGTAAATATTGTGAATGATATTCTTGGGTATGAATAGGTAACACAATATACACATGGAAACAAGTATTCTTCAAATAGAGAAGTACCTATTTTATATGAATACATTGATGTATTACCTTGGTAATTTCATGGGTATCCACATATACAAGAAGTTAGTTTTGAATTGATATAATTCATTATCATATAATAATATCAATGAATCACTAGATAATTTCAATCATGAAATTGGTGTAATTAATTAATCGACTAGAGGAGTGGTGTGATGAGGTGTTTATATGACATATTTTTTCACTATAGGGATACCTTATTCTCTATGATTATAAGAAACATGGATCACATATATTGTGGATCAATTACAGGGAATTAAATGTATTTATCTTAATGAACATGTATCATTCAGATCACATTATTTCTCTATTCGAAAAACATTATAGATCATGATATTTATTTTACTGGTTTTCGTTCATTATTGGTATCATTAATTGTGAGTATAGAAGGAAGTTATTTTGAAGAAATCATTAATAATGAGTACAATCTTTATATTTATTTAAATTTTTTGTAAAGTATTCATAGAAAAACCTATTAATTTTTCACTGGTATTAATAGATGATATATGGGTTTATGGTAAGATATATGAGAACCATGGGAATACATTATGGATCTTACCTAAGACACCTAAAATAAAAATGTAAAATGGAAATTTCAATCAGAGTTATTTTTGGTGATAGAATGTATATTTACATTGATATATTTTATCTAAAGATGTAATAATAGTAGTTCCTATAAAAAAAGGTAGTCAGTCAATTTCCTACATAAATTAACAGAGTTGAGGTACAATGTTTAATTAGTTTTTCAGGTAACTATCTATGATTCATCCATCATTTTTTGTGATAGAATATCTATTTAACCAAATGTACACATAAAGGGTTTTAGTTCGTATGGATAAAGGAATTTGAATAACAATTTGATAAATTATATAAGAGGTCAGTCAATGCTATTATTTTGGATGCACCATCTTGAAATGATAATTTTTTGATATATAGTGAAATATAAAATCATTGACATGGTAGATTACTGATTTAGAACATTAATGTAATTTCATAAAATTGAATGATGTGAAGTACTTGGTAATAGAACTATCAAATCCATTATATTTTATTTTTAGATGTAATATTTGCATATAAGATATGTAGACAATATCTCAATTGAGAGTGATGTGAGATATACATAGAACCGAAGATCCTAAAATACTAATTTTCACTAAATGATATCAACATGAGGTAAATAAAATATATAAACATACTCAAGTATTATTATTACTCAATGAACTAACACCTTAGGAAGGAAAAATTGTTGCTTATTAATTTTTGTAATGATCATAGAGTTATAACCATCTTATGAATAGAGATGGATCATATGTTTATAAATCTAGTAAATATGGATATAATAATTATTATGGAAGGGTAAACATTATTCCTTCTTCAAATAATTTTGAAACTATATTTATTGTAAAATATAAAAAAATAACACTCTGATGATGAGAATCATACTATGAAAAATAAAATTGTGAATGATGGTAATTTAGAAGAATTGATTTCTAAAGATATAATTCTAATATTTGGAAGGATACTATACATTATACATATAACTGAGAGAAAATACAATTTATTGACGGTGCTCATATATCATATTTTCCTATGCAGTAGGGAAAAAAATGACATATAGTGATTTAATATAGTATTTTTGTTCTGATAAATTATGAAATGAATTTTTTATTAGGTGTCAAGATGTTTTTTAACAAGTGAAGGATGAAAGGAAAAATTCTATAGGATTTATGAAACCTATTTATAATCAAATATGAAATTTTTATGACATAAATATAGAAGTTTTCATTAGACTAAAAAATATAACTAGAAGTAATTATGTAATATATGTTATTATTGAACACCTTACATAATCTTATTATTTACATTTTATAATAGAATATTTTCTTAATCAGTAACTCACCTGGATATATATTAAATAATTTTTAAGGAATCATACATCACCTCTTTCAATTTTTTCTATTCATTATCCAAATTTTACTTTGATATTCTAAAAAATTATTTAAATACTTAATGATACCGATCATTTTTTAACAAAAAAATACCATCCAAAAAATGACAGATAGTTTTAAAGGAGTAATAAAACATTGGAATATATTTTAAGGTTATTTTCTAATGATTTTTATCATATGTGGGATTATTATGTACCATTGGTAGATTTTTCTTGTAATAATAGTTTCCATTTAACTAATAAAATGGTGTTTTGTTTAGAAATACATGGAAAGAGATGTTGTACTCCATAATTTTTGGATGAATTTGGTGAAAGGAAACATATAGAACTATAAATTGTTTGTTAGATAATGAAAATATTAAAAGATATATAAGATTATATTAAAGAAACTCAATTAACGTAAAGGAGTTATAGTAATAACCTTGGGAATGTTTACAAATGTCACGTGTGAGATCATGTTTTCTAGAAAGTATCATAGTGGAAATGTTTTATAAGGATTGGTAAGAAGGGAAAACTAGGCCCTTGGTATATCTAATATATAATCATTCATACATAAACATTATATTATTTTTATCTCTAATTAAGTAAATTCTTTTCATAATATTGATGGCCTTCTCAGGTTTATATTTATAGATAATTGGTTAATAAATCAAACCTAAAACCATAGATTACCATGTTCACGCATCCTATTAGCATCTATTTTTTCAATAAAATAAATCAATTAATATAAAAATTATTATTTTTTCAATGAAAATAATCATACCCTTCAACATGAATTATTATTTTACCATACCCATCCCTAGATCTTGAGTAATACATTTTGAAATGTGGGATGATCATTAAAATCTTTATAACATACATAAAATTATGAAGCCATGTTATTCTACTAAAAAACATGGTAAATCATGAATATTATTTAACTTTATATGAAATTTATTTAAGAAAATTAAATAAATATTTTTCACATAAAAAATATGAATGAAAAACATTAGAACCAAAATTGTGTAAATGGAAACATTTTTTTGGAATCAGAGACCATAACAATCAAAACCCATATTAAACTCATTTGATATTAAACTATAACCTAGTTAAATCTATAAGATAACCCCTTTGGTGACTTCAACCTTATTTCATGTTAATACATATTATATTACCCAATTTATTAGTGAACTATCTGGGTACAGACATCATATAAACTACACCAGTCTTGCTTGGTGTTATCTAGGGACACCAATCATAAAAGCTATATTAGGCTCGCTCGCCACTATATATGAACACACATTTCCCATGTAATACTTGAGTAACATATCATTAACAAAAAAATTATTTTATTTTCTCACAGTAAATATTTTTGAAACACTTTTATATTGCAACTAAAATCTCATTTAGATATTAAAATAACTTCTTCCTTTAAAACTCATTTTCAAAAACAAAATAGCCTTTTAAAAATACATTTTCAATTCCAATGTAAACATAAAATGGTAATGATATTTTTATTTAAAAAACTAAATTTTTTAATGAAATATATAATTCAAATAATGTTTATAGTGGTATACATGTTTTTCTGAGTATATACATAATAATTTAACATTCTTTTTTTGTTTTTAATGAAATTCACCAAATCCAAACAAATATTAACTTTTAAAAAAAATGATTGAAACAAAAAAAATCATTCATAATACACTAATTTATATAAAAAAAATAATTCTTAATTCATGTACATAGATGAATATTATTTTTATCAAGAAAAAAAATAAAGGATAATTTTAAATGAAAAGTGCCAAATTATAATACAGCTATTTGAATCATAATACATATGAAATAATATTATTATTGAAAACATTAAATACCATGATGAAAGGTAAATCCATGATATAACATGTCAAAATGGATGTATATAGACCTCATAAAATATTATAGGTGCATAACATTGAAAAAATACCTCAACGAATAGTAGTTGAGTTGATATCCCTTACCCTGAGTTTGATTCGTCATGTTTATTCTATTTAATACAGAATGATAAATATAATTTAAGTATTATTTTTCTTGAAAAAATTTATCAAATGCATTATTCCTTTTATATCAGTTATTACAATTTATTATAAAATTTCATAGATAATTATGTTTATTTCACATGCTTTGGTGGTATTAGAGTTATATGTAAAAAATGAAAATGGTAGGTCAATTATTGGTTAAAGAGGTAATTATAGATCATATAAATTATAGTTATTATGATTAAATAATTATAATATATATAAATAAAATTTACTTTTACGAGAAATCATAAATGTTGTTTTGGAGAAATGAAGTATGTCACGATCATAGAGACGGTAGACCATATATATACTTCAGTTACATTTCCATTTTTCAATAATAATAATGGAAAGGATAAAAGTAATATTTTAACATAGAAAATATATAATATTAATATAAATAAATAAAAATTTATTTATATATGTATAGGTATCACTCTTTGGATGTGGTGATGAAAAGAAGAATCACATCACTTTTTGGAGGTGGTTGTCCACACATCCATAAATGATATAATAATTTTT
Organism: Viscum album; assembly: GCA_963277665.1. Classification (NCBI taxonomy): domain Eukaryota; kingdom Viridiplantae; phylum Streptophyta; class Magnoliopsida; order Santalales; family Viscaceae; genus Viscum; species Viscum album. The sequence continues at coordinate 1,022,402,794 of OY728147.1, read as the reverse complement.
TAATTTAGGAATTAATATGATATATTATCTTTTAAAAAAGAAACATATGTCCCTAATATCATAAATATTTCATATATATCTCATATATTCATTAAATTTATACTTATCATATTACATGTAATGTGTTGGCGAAAAACAAATCACATTACATCACTAAGTGGTAGTTCGCCATACACATGATCGACGTTATCATATCCCAAATAGAATAAAATTTATAAATGTAAATGTGATCTCATCACTTCCAAAGTAAAAGTTGGTTTAAAATAGAATATATATAATTTAAATCAATAATTCAATATTTCATGGTGAGAATATATTAAAACTAAATGAAATAGGTTCGTGAGGTGGTGGCCTACTATATACTCAAATGATGATTTCATATCCCATTTTGATAGAAATAAAGATGTTTTTTTGTTATTAAATTAACCTAATGACATTAAATTATATATTAGTTAAATTTTTAAATAAAATAATAATTGAAAAATATTTGAATGTGGTTATAGAAAAAATAACCTAATGATTCTGGGTAAATCACGATACCTCTACTTTATACAACCCCCTTAATTAAGAACCAAAAGGGTCGTTAAGATGAATTTATAATACGAAAATGGTATATAGGTTTTTGGTGGGGGATAATTATGAAGGTATTTTATATATATTATTTTAGAAATACAGATTTGAATATGTGAAGGTGAGAGGAGATGGGGTGGCCTTATATAAGTGAGGTGGATGGAACACTTTTAATTTCTGAAAAGAAAAAGGTCTACATATGTTTTTCACTTTTCTAATGGGTTGAAAAATTAATAATATTTATTTTTAGACATAATGATTTCAAAATATGTCGATAAAATATATTTTCTAACTAAAATTATTTAATTTTAAAAAATATATTTTTTGTTCCCGGGTGAATATATTTTTACCAAAACCGCGGTTATTAATTTTTAATCTTTTCAAAATTATTTATAGAAACAAATTATGTGGTATATTAGATAATAGAGATAATCATTATTAAAAATATGGAATCATATTTATCAAATTCATTTCAATAAAGTGGAATAAATAAATTTAAAAAACACATAGACGTGGTGAAAAATCATGTTTTTAGTGAGTATATATTTAAAAAATATATGATTTTATATTAAATCTATGAATAGAAATTATATTTTTAAGAATCAAAGATAATAATTATAGATATATAATCTATATATTTCACTTCAAAAAAATAATTATAGAAATTCTTTAAATTAATTAAAATAAAGAATACGTTACTCACTTTATAAGTTTTTTCTGATAAACACAATTTTTAAACTAAAAACCTATATATACTTAACTGCAATGTAATGTTGATTAAAAATTAATTATGTGGATTAAATATAACTGAATAATTCTAATGATAAATTAATTCATAAATAAAACATAACAGAACATTCATATTACTTAATTTATTGAAAATAAATTAATCTTTTATAGAATACATATTTTTTACTAATCATTGAAAATGAATATTTTCTGAAAATCCAAAAATTTCACAGTAATTAAATTTTATTATGATAATTTTAAAAATAGTATCAATTTTGAAAAAATAAAATGATAAATTATTAACATTATACATAAAAATAAAAACTTATAATAAAATTTTTTCATTAATATTTTTCATTTTTTATTTTATAAATTATATAATATTTGTATAATGATTATTGATATATTAAGACATATGAAAATGATTTATTCTATCATTACATTAGTTGTTAAATTAACACCAACCCTATTAAATTTCTTCCTCACAATCTTATTCACTTATTATTCAAATGTATATATCTTTCCTTCAATGAATTTGTAGATTCCCATGTTTTATCTTCTACCATATGATTTTTCCACAAAACCAAAACAAAATCTATAACATTATTTCAAAAACATATGTATATATTATCATGAATATGTATAAGTTGTTCCTCATAATAAATATTCTCATCCAACTGGACTACTCTATTGATTAAAACATTATATTAATTACAAAAAAAAATTATTAACATTAACACATGAATTTTCTTAACATTCCTTTTGTAAAAAAATCATTACACTTTTCTATGGAGATACTTTGGGGAATACATGATCACCAACCATGAGAGAAATTCCATTCTTCTAGTTATTAGCATAACATTTCTGTTATGTCTGTGATGTCCTCATTCATTTCTAAAGCAACTCCACATTATTGATAAATTTCATCTATAAAATTATATTCTTAAAACTAAATTTCCCTTACTTCATCTGAAAAATCAATTATTTGACATTATTTTCATATAGTGCTTCAAATATTTCAATATGTAAACTGGAATGAATACAAATATTATAAGAATGCCCAACCAAGAAATTATAGTTATCCCAAAATCCCTTGACATGTATTAAATAAGAGAAATGTAAAAATTCCATGGCTTGGATATTTCACTCATTCTAACCATCCGTTTGAGGATGAATTGTTATAAAAAATTTTAATTTAGTTCCAAATGATTCCTACTATCCTTTCAAAATATTAAATGTGATCCTAGGATATTGGTCTAATATAATAGATATTGGAACCCCATATAACAATGAAATCATTTTTATATTTGGATGAGAATGACAATCTATATAATATTGGGCATGTATTGCCTCAACATTAATCTATAATATATTTTTATTTTTATGCTCACTAATACACATTTTTTTTCTTGTGATTTTACTTCAAGTGTATTTAAGGGAAATAATATTCTTTGTATTATTTATTCCGAAATTATTTTCATGATCTTAATTTTCAATGAATATTTATTAAAGTGTTTGGGATGTGTATTTATGCATTCTCGAAACATTATTCATACCATACTTGGATAAGTATAATGAAAGGAATAAACCCTACTCTTTGTACATAGTCTATAGATCATGAACCTTTTTTGTGTTCAATATTATGCTTAAAGAAGAATTTATTGTATGACAACCCTACATTAAAAATAGTAAATATAGTTAATCAACCTTATGTTTTCAAAAAATTGTGGTTAATAAACCTTACGTTTGAAACAAATCTTATGCTTGTTTAGAGAATAAAGTATAGTAAAAGCCCTATGTAAGTAATTAACCTTATATTCGAGTTTCAAAAGTGTGGATCATCAACCTTACTCTTTTGTTCTACCTTATGTTCAGATAATGAATGATACATAGCTGAAACCTACATTTTTTATTTCATTATTTTTTCAAATAACCGTTATTTTTTACTTTTCAACATCAGATATTCTAATCCTTGATATTTTTCATTATTTTTTAAACGATATTAATGATATTACATAATATTTAATTTTTTATTTTCTATTGATTTAAATCTCATTATATCTGATTCAAATAACCATATTCAATTGATATTTTCACTATTATTTCAATGGGATGTTATCGCTCCATTATTTTATTGGAATTTGAATATCTACGATTTATCATGAATCATGTATGGATATGGAATTCTGAAGTATGATATTTTAATTATATATTCTATCGATTTATCATTTTTTGATATAAACAAAATATTATTGAATTGGAATTTTTTTCATATTGAGTCATAATCTATTGAATATTATTTACAATACTATAAATAATGAACAACTCTAAATGTGGACTTCACTTCAAAGATAATCATGTTCTATCTAATTAAAATCTAACTTGATGATGATCTATTTTGTTGTTGTTTTTAATTTATGATATTTCTGCAATAGAGATCACATCAAAACCATTATCCCTTGTAGACTATTTTTGATGAAGAAAAACCATTCACTACCATCCTCTAAAACAATCTTTGTAAATATCTACATGTTACCAAAAATAAAATTATTTTCAATAATTGGAATTTCAACTTCTCGTACTCATTTGTGGTGGTGTATCAGTTTCTCAATATAAGCTTTGTATTTTTAGTTCATTGTTATAGAACTGGAAGGATTTTTATTTTTATTGATTTTAAAGGTGTTAACTATCTGGAATTAGTTTTTTAATTTTGATCTTATGATAATAAGATCATTCTAGTGAAATTTACCAAACTCACAAAGAGATAGGTTGGTTGAGTGGACTATGGGATCATTGTGACTGAACCACTGTGAAAATCCATGTTTGTTATTTTTGATTATCCAATTTAATTTATTTTTTCTGATGTAAAAAACCATATATTTGTATAAAAAATAGTTGCTGTCAAAATCTAAAATCGTGAATGATTTTTGAGAAGACACAATTCACCCCTATCTTGTGTCACATTGTGTATTCGGACCTAAAAACTGGTATCAAAGATGAGATTTTGAACAAATAAATATAATGCTGGAAACTATACGACCTACACAAAGATGGATATTGTTGATCCTAGAGAAGAAATTTCAATGGTACAATATCTATTATTTAATGGTAAAAATTATAGATGTTGTAAATAAAATATGATCAAATATATAATGAATTGTGGATTTATAGTCTACTAAAAAAAGTTTACCCTTATATGATCCATGAAAAACCTGAAATCCTTGATATTTCAAAAGAAGATGAATATGATATGAACTCCAAGAAAATCAATGCCATTATCTGTGGTCTGGGACCAAATGAATTTAATCGAGCATCCAAGTATCCGACTACCTATGAAATGTTGAAACCATTGTAGTTTCCAATTAAGGAATAGAAAAATAAGATTGATGATGTATGATACTGCTAAATAGAAATTTGAAACAACTATAATGATTGACGATGAAATAATCATAGAGATGAATATATAGATTATAGAAATTTTGAACAATATTAATGTCATAGGAAAACCCGTCAAACAATATAATCAAACATTGAAAGTACTTAGAGTAATAACTTCTAAATTGAAGGGTATATCTACTACTATTTTCCAATCATCACCTGTCAAGATTTGGACTATGAAATAAATAATTGGGTTAGTAATGATGTATGAAGCCGATATGTAGGATGATGTTATATATCCTATGATTATAGTATATAAATAAAATAATGATCTTAAAGTGAAATCTCCAAAGCATAGTAGAAAAATAAAACAAGTTGTTATAGAAGAAGAAAAATCATATTTCTATGACCATAAATGGATCATACATAAATAGCTATAGTGTTTGGTATATTTTAAATTAAGAAAAGTATTTTCAGAAAATCCTCTAGGAATGATTACATAGAATAAAGTGAAGTTTGATGTTATGAATTCATGAAAATGGTTCATATTAGACCATATTTCCCTCTAATGATTGATGAAATTAAAATGATAAAAAATCTATATCCTATGAAAGATGATTAGGATCATAGTGAAAAATTAGCAATGAAATCCACGTGGACTATATTTGAAGACTCCATCAGTCTTTCAATGTCTAATTCTGAGAAGGAGAAATCAAATCTAAATGAAAACATGTTCTATAAGGAAAAAAGAGAATAATAAATCATACAAACATATTATTCTTATGATTATGATACTATTAGTTTTTGAAATTTTAAAATAACCACCTATAGTTCTATGCTAGAATAGAAATATGATTCTATGCTAAAAATCACGTGTCAATATAAATATTCATAGTGTTGTTTTAAGTAAAAGAAACACATTTTTAAAAAACATCAAGAGTTTATTGAAAAAGTCATATCATCAACTACAAACTGTACTAATCATGAAAAATGATAAAAATATTACATGATGATGTAGAATCTTATAAGAGTGCATCTCATGTTTTTACTAAATGAAATAATTTCTTAAATCAAATTATTATGAATAATATCATTAAAAGGGGACAATTTTGAATAGGAAGTTAGGGTGAGAAATCATGATTGAATAAAATTTACATCGACCACAATTCAAGAAAATGTATCTATTATTATTGTGGATCAAAATTCCATCTGAATAATAACTGTTATTTGATAAATTATCATGTTGTTGGTATAAAATGATTTCTTTATTTATAAATATTTTCAGAAGAATTTGGAATGAGTTATAGAAAATTAAACCAGATATGGGTACCCAGGTCACTCAAGGCTGACACTGTTGGACCCAAGAAGATAGAGTACTAAAAAAATTTCATTTAATTTCATTTTTATTTTATAGGTCATTAGAGAAAAAATTATATATTTTATATGGAAAATAGTTGTTTGAGACAAGTAATTGGATATCTATAAAACATTAAAATGTTGACTTAAATGTCATAAGGTCTTGTCACTTTTGGTGATAACGCCGAAGGAAAAAATAGTTGGAGTTGGAACTGTTGGATACCCCAAGTCCATCTCAAACAAAAAAATAATATATGTGAATGGTTTAAAGCACAATCTCATAATTATTTCTCATTATTGGGATGATTGTTTTTTAAGTTGATTTTTTTAAAATTCAACCTCAATTATTGAAAATAAATTTCTTAAATTTATAGTGTCATGGTATGAAAATGTTTATACACTTGACTTAAATTCATTATGTAACCAAATAGTGAATTCTTGATCTCCTAAGAAAAATGAGTCAGGGATATAGCATATGATACATGGTCATTTTAATTTTTATTCTTTATATAAATTAGCTAAGAAATTGTATGATTCTTATTTTCTTATTAATTAAAATTATACTGACTGATTTTGTACTGCATGGAAAATTGGAAAACAACAAAAACTTTCTTTCTAATCAATTAAGAAAATTTCTAAATTTAAACCATGAGAACGTATACATATGGATTTTTATGAAAATGAAAAGTATAAATCTTGGATTGTATATTATATTTCTATGGTTTAGATGATGATTATTTTTGATTCAAATATGATTATTTTATAAAACATAGTGGATGTTTTTAATTTTTTTAATGATTTTGTAACATTACTACAAAAGAAAATGATTTTAAGATAATTCCATTAAAAATATTTCATGATATTGAATTTTAGGACCATGATTTCAAATCATTCTTCTCAAATCTATGAATTATACAAACATTCTCTACACAAATAACACCACAAAAATGAAATTATTGAATGCGGAAATATATCTATTCAACAAATAGAATGGAATTTGTGGAAGGAATATAGTATTCCTAACTATTTTTAGAAAAAATATGTAATAACATCCTACTATATCATGAAATGCATTTTAATTTTTCCTAATTTCAAAAATAATCCTTATGAACTTTGGAATTATAAGACACCTAATGTAAAATGATTTTTTGGTTTTGGATGTAATGTGTATATCATGAATAAGGAGGATAATCATGGTAAATATGATACCAAATATGAATAAGGTATGTTTTTTTTATATTTTTCAAATTGAAAATCCAATATTGGTTTTAATAGAAACTCAATGATTGTTGATGGAAAACATCATGTGATTTTTTATGAAAATGATCATTTCATTGAAATAAAATATCCCACTAAAGAAAATACATATTCATTTGAGCACATGATACTTGAAACACTTAAGCATGATTTTGAAATTAATATTAGTAAAATTCAGTTCAATTAATGAATAATATGAAACTATAGAACCTAAATGTGTTCTACATAGAGACTATATAACCTTAATGAATTATCCTTTAGAAACTATTATATGAGACCTAGACACTGGATTTTAAACCATACGAAATGTTGGAACCCTTGCCCAATTTTGTACCTTTTATATAACATATATAGGACTATTGAAAAATACATTTATTATGAATGTTTCAATTTAGTTATGAAAGAATATCTATACCAGTTTAGAAGAAATAATGCATGGGGACTAGTAAAGAGACATACCGATTATCCATTTATAGGAATGAATTTGGATTTTAGAAAAAAAAAATATGGTCAAAGGATCATTACTAGATGTAAATATAGATTATTATCCAAAGATTTTAATTTAGGAGATGGTTTAGATTATGATTAGAACATTTCCCATATAGCTAAATTAGAATCAATAAGAATATTTTTATCATATAAATCTCATATTAATTTTATATTATATATGATGTATGTTAATTCTACCTCTTAAAATAGTTTTTTTGTGGAGGAAGTTTGTGTTGAACAACCTCCTCATTTGGAAGATCCACTTAATCCAAATTTAATTTTTAAATGTACTAAATCCCTCTACGACCTTATACAAGCACTTAGATCTTGGTATTAATAATTAATTACTTTTATATTTACAAATGTATTTTTTTTATTGTAAAAATAATCACATTTTAAAAAAAATGTATTTTATAATATTTTAGTAGTTCATATTTATATTGATGATGTTATTTTTGGTTCTTCTGAACATTATTTCTAATGATTTTTCAAAATTAAATTAAAAAATAATTTCAAATGAGTATAGCAGGAGAACTGAATTTATTTTAAGGATTTCAAATTTATCAAAAAGAGTTTGGAAGAGGATTAAATAAAAATAAATATATTTTTGATCTATTAAAAATTTTTGTACTTGAAAATATTACAAAATATACAACTCTTATGTGTACAAATATAAATCATGATTTGATGATGTTGTGTAACCCCATGTCTACAATTTATATAGAGGACTGATTAGTATTTTGTTATATCATATTTCTAGAAGATCAGAAATTATGTTTTTTAGTCATTATTATTGATTATATCAAATCCAAAATAATCCCATCTTATTGTTGTTAAAAAAATTATCAGGTAGTTATAATGAATTGTTTTTCAATATCTTATTTACCCCAAAAAATAGGATTTGATTTATATTTGATATTATGATACTGATTTTTGAGGTTTTAGGTTAGATACAAAAAGTACTTCTAGAACCAATCAATTTTTAGGAAAATATCTAGTATTTTGGCCTATTAAAAAACAACACTAAGTTTCCCTATCTATAGTCGATGCAGAATATGTTTTAGATGGAAGATTCATTGCACTTGTATTGTAGAAGAGAAACACTCTACTAGTATTTGGTTTAAATTTTAATAGTATACCTATTATATGGGATAATTTTAGGGAATTAAATATTTTAGAAAACTTCTACATGTCATTCTAGGAGTAAGAACATTAATATAATGCATCATTTTATAATAGATCAAGTTCTTAAAAAGGATATATCTTTAGAATTTCTTAATACTAAATATCAATTTTATAATATTTTCACTAAACTATATCTCGCTGCAACTTCTAATTTTACTAATTGGAATTAGATTTATTTAACTATAAACAATTAATTATTGATTTATTTTATTTTAATTTATATTTATTTATGATAAAATTTGTATACTGTTTATTTTACTCTCAATGTTTACTTATTTAAATATTTTCTTTTTTAGTCACGTGATTCCAAAAAGATATTAATTACTATTTGTAATTGGATCAAGAAACAAGGAAAAACCATTATCTATCAGAATCCTATTGAATTACCTTACCCCTTTTTTCTCAAACCATTTAACATTCCTAAACCTTCATCTACCTTTGAAGCCCTAGAATCTGAACACCTGCAAACTTCTTATTCTCTAAAATTGTGAAGACCATGAATATTGATGAAGTAAAAACCAGTGACCAAATGTTTCTACATGGTCTATCATGAGTGATACATTAAGGAATTTTTTAGACATTTATTGGATGTATGAGACAAACCTCCTATATATGCATGATTTATCGTTTCATGGTTCAAATATTTTATTGAATAAGGTAAATATGATGTGTATTTACGAGATATAACTAATGAATTTATACAGTATTTAATAGTTTAGTTTCAGTTAAATAAAGGACACAATGTATATGAAAATTGATGATAATGAATCTTCAATTTTTTTGTAGAAATAGATTTTATTTGAATTTCCCTCATGAAGGTGTATTTCGTTTTTACCATTGGCATATTGGAAATAATGATTATAAATCTATCCATATTATTTCATTATTTTTTAGATCGAAAAATATAATAAAAACGTTTGCTATGGATATTAATGTAGATCAATATGTGATATTTTGTTTATTATAACAAAAATTTCCCTAGGAGTAGATGAATTGGAAAAAATTTTGTACCATTATATGTACATCATGTTTTTGATCATTTGTGACATAATGATAAATTATCCAGACAAATGTTGAGGTAATTTAATTATTGATTCCAAGAAGAAGCTCTAATGTCATTTTATCCCTATGGAAGGATACACTCCTTAATTATTTTTACATTGATTTTATATGTATGTTGGAAGAATGTAGTGTCATCATAGTAATATTATAAATTATTGTACTCTAAGAATATTTAGATTTTACTAGATTACTATAAAAGAAAACCTTATGCTATTTGGTACATATGAACAATAGATGTCTATATCATTTTCACAAGGGGAGAAAAGTGGTACAAGAATATATGAAATTATTTAATCATGCACAAAAGGATTTTCTAAGTATGATAAAAAAATTAGTATTTTATGGTTCCTAAAACCATGAAGAAGAATAATAATAATATGAAGAAGAAAAAATTCAAGAGGATCATGTTATTAAACCATAGAAAAGTGAAGAACCATCACATGGAGGGAGAGTGTTGGGTTCAGGAGAAACTACATGTTCAGTTCATTTTTAAAAACTAGTACATGGAGAGTCTAAACAAGTAGATAGATATGTTCAAGAGCTTCATGATATTTCTCAACCATATGATCGAGTATGAGATGAATATTCTTCAGATAAAGCTATATGAGATTATGGTATTCTAAAAGAGGCATCCTCGGATAAAAAAACAAGTGAAAATATTAGCAACTAAGGTCCAAAATCATGTGGAGCATCAGGCTTTATCAGCCTTTGATCAGTCGTTGGAGAATCATAGGTCTATCAATAGAGAAATTATAGAATTACATTATAATTTTTCATGAAAAATTTAAAAGTCTATTGAGACATTAGTTACTAATCCATTAGTAATTGTGTAAATTGATTGATTCTGGAATCTAGATGAAAAGTCTGTTTATTCTAAGAAAAAATATATTGAGGTTCTTGGGATTATGTTCAATAATTTTTAGGTTGATAATTCTATTCTCATAAGTATATAGAGGCTTTAAGAATATTTTTGGATGTTTTGGAAAACACATCATCCTCGTGATAGAGTTTGAGTCTGTTCAGACTCAGCTTCATGAAATTAAAACAAAATATATTGCAAATAATGATTTTTATGCTTTTAATAGGGTGATTTTATATTCAATTGGGATGTTAAAATTTGAATATATTTATAAATGATATTTTGTAGACCTAAAATTGTATTTGGGGAGCCATTTTGTGTCATTTAAGGGAATTTTTGGTCTTGTTAGTTCTTCTACGTCTGCCACTTCATTCTCACTAGATCTAATTAGTAAATTTCAATAAATCATATCTATCATAATTGAAGTGAATGTGAGATTGCAAAATGTTTAGAGAAATTGTGCACATTCTCGGTCCTATTGGGAAACCAATGATTTCGTGTTGAAAAACAAACCTCATGTTTACTATGTATCTAGCTTCTACTCAATAGGTTAAGAGATCAGGTAATTTATATTATTCTAAAAGAGGAGAGTCTATATAATTTGATGAAAATTAGTTTAGTTGAATGTATTTATGTGAGTCCGGATTCATGATTTTTTTAAGAATGTTGGGAGAAAATCTAGTAGAAAGGTTTCATGTACAGATTTAATTACCAAAAGAGGGTTTTCAATCTATTTAGGCCCCCTAAATAACCTATACTAAAAATAGACCTCGATCACACACTTTTACATTCTACCAGATTGGTTGACTAACTAATTTCCAATCCAATCACTCAACTCTAATTGTAAAATTTTTATTACATAAATTTCATTATAATTATTTTTATATGTATTATTTGATATCCTTTAATTTTTATCTCAGTTCCAAAAAAATTAATCCAGACAATACATTATAAATTTCATTTACTATTCTGTGAAAAATTAAAAGTGTTTTAATCATTTATTATATATTCATTTTGATATCAAAATAAATTGAGTGAAAATTGAATTCAAAAACATTTCAATTTTATCAAAATAATACAAAAAATTTGTAATTATAATTTTTTTACTAAATTCTATATTATGTTAACAATTTTATGGGTTTTGTGAACATAAATAAGGGAGATACTTTTGGACATGTATTATCTCAATAATACTGAATAACTTTTTATGATTTTGATTCTCACAAATACCCTTTTTTTACTAATGATTTCACATTATGCATAATTTAGAGAATTATTATTATTTATACCATTTATTCTGTGATTATTTTCATGAATTTAATTCACAATGAATATTTATTAATTTTTTTAGGAACCATATTAAGGAATTCTAAAAACAGTATTCATAACCAATGTGGATAATTATAACATAAGGACTAAGCCTTATGCTTTTTAAAACCTGTATGGATCATGCACCATATATTTGTATTCAAAATTTCACTAGAAGAAGAAAGTGTGTTATCTCAACCCTAGATAAAAAATAATACATATGGTTAATCAACCCTAGATTATCAGAAATGTATGTCTAATAAACCATATATTTGAATGAAACCATACATTTTTCATGAGGACAATGTATGTTAAAAAAAGATTATATAAGTAATGAAGCTAACATTTGAGTTAAAAAATCATCGATCATTAACGTTAAATTAATCATCATCCTTATATTGTCTACCTTATGTTCGAAGAGTGAATTTTATACAGTTGACCCCTATGTTTATTGTTTTTTTATTTTTTGAATGAACCATATGTTTTACTTTTCAACGTTAGAGATTTTAATCGACGATATTTTGTGTGGATTTTTAATTGGTCATGACGATATTATATGATGTTGAAAGTCATATTTTTAATGGATATAAAGTGAATTATTTTTTATTTAACGGTCCATATTCAATGAAGAATCTCACTACTATTATAAAGGGAAGTTACTACTCCCCTATTTTATTTAAATTCGAATATATACAATTTATCAGGCATCTTTTGGGATCTAGAATTATGTAGTTTGATAATATATATATATATATATCATTGTATTGTTTTTTGACATACCCATGGAATTTTTTCAAGGGACATAGTTTCATATACAATCATACTATGGTGAAAATCATTTTACAATGCTACAAAAAACAATCATCTATGAAAGAGGACATCACTTTGGATACAAACTCGTTCAATCTCATATTTCTGTAAGAATGAAGCTGCTTTAAATTTTTTGTGATTCTTAATTGAATATCATCGGGAATCCTTGATCACTTTATAATCATATTCTACAAAAGAATATTATTTCTAATGAATAAGATTTATTTACTGTCAATTTCTACAGGTTTAATTGTAATGATCATCCTATTTTCAACAAATCAAATTATTTTGATTTATCTTTTTTTCAACTAGTCATACTAAATTGTGATGGAGTATCAACCTCTTGATCTATATTGTATATTTTTTGTTCTATATTTTAGAACCAGAAGACTATGTTATTTTTCTTGAATGTATAGGTTTCATATTCTTGCTCTCAATAGTGGAATTTTGATCTTATGATAAGAGTATCATTCTAGTAAAATTTACCAATCAAACATAGAGGGTGATTGGTATTGTAGACTAGTGTATATTTTACACCTGAACCACTATAAAATTATGTGTTCTTTATTTCTCTTTATTCATTGCATATTCTTTTTATAGAATTAAAAAACTTTATATCTGTGTAAATCACAATGGGTGTCAAAATCTAGAATCATGGTATATTTTTGAAATACACAATTCACCCTCTCTTGTGTTTCTTTATAAATTATGACCTAACAAGTATCTATAATGGGAAGAAAATTTATTGATTTAGTAAACATATCAATAAAAACACAAATCATGTTGTTACCCTAGGATGTCTTTGGAAGCCCAACCATTAAATGAATTGATATATTTTAACATTTATACATTAAACTGGAAATGGTTGAATATCCCCTTTTATAATTATCAATATTATTTATTCTACTGACAAGTGAAACATATCATGCTAGTATTGGTACTATATTTTTCATAAAATTCTACTAATAATACTTGTAAATGTCATGATACATCATTATATATCCTAGATGAGTTGAAAATTGGGAACTCAAAGCTTTACTCAATAAATATATTTTCAACTAGGAGTCACAGGGCACACATAATCTTTTTACAAACCAAAAAACACAAAATTTATAAATTTTAAAATCTAGAAACATTCCCTTCATAATGTATAATGACTTATCTAATATAGAATTTTCCTCCATCTATGACATTATATGTCTTATTAATAAAATTAATGTCACTGAAACCTGAAACAAAACATAGGTTTTCCATACATACACCACTTCTAGGAAAACAAATCATAAAATAAGAAACAAGAGATTCATTTTCCAATGTAACATGGTTAATATATATTTATTTTTCACAATCAAAACATTGGTAACTATATTCTTTTACAGGATAGTAATGAATCATGCATTAATAATCCTTGAAAATTTCCATCCATATTCTCTATCACATGTTTAATTCTCTCTAAATTAATATATACTTCAAATATTTATTATCATTAAAAATTTCAAACTTCAATACATATAAATAATTATAGAATATGTTTTAAATAAAAACACAAATAAACCAATTCTTGATCATGTGTTGGGTAATTTGACTATTGTGGTTTTAACTCACATTAAGCATAAGAAATTTCTTAATCATTGTACCTTATAAAAAAATTTATTTTCAAATAATAATGACTCTATATAACATGTTATCCATTCCTTGAAGGCATACCAAAACCTGGGAATTAATCAATATTGTTTTTAGTTCCATAAAATAGTCCTCACATTCATTTGTCGAGATGAATTTAACATCTTTTTACTTAAATTAGTCATCGTTCTAGAAAATCAACATTTTTTTTCAAAAATCAAATTATATTAACTAGATAATCCATGAAATCTAGGAATATATGTTGTATGTTTTTGGACTTTTACATTTTTCAACATCATTTTTTTTACCAAGGTGAATATATATTCCATCCTTAGAATCAATATATTAAAGGAAATAAATTATATTCAAAAAACATTTACAGTTAATAAATTTCATTACATTTTTTTAATGTAATAAAAAAATACATAGAGGATTTTCATATTCCTATTGACTATTTTAATATAACAAAATATCATCAATTTTCACAACCACATACATAACCAAAAAGTCACATAAAATAAACTTTATAAGGTACATAAATATAGTAGGTGCATTGGAAAAGCCAATGTGAATAAACAGAAATTCAAATTTCCCGTATCAAGAATAATATTATAATGGCCTAGACCTCTCCGGCCCATTCCTTTGTAAAAAAAGAGGGTCATGAAGTGTTCTAGAGCGTAAAATGGGCTTTTCCCACACTTTTAAGAATTTTTTAAGTACATGCCATGTAGTGTGAGTACACGCTATGTACCCCTTCACCGGGTATACCCTGTGTTGAAGGTTGTGTCCTTGCCGTGTGAAATAAATGGGTACACGCCGTGTACCCAATAGTACATGTCGTGTAGTCCCTCCCCGCGTACGCGTTACCCTCAAACCGTGTGTTGACCAGTCAACGGTCGTGTGCCGTGTTGGAGTCGTGTCCTTTCCGTGTGAAATAAATTGGTACACGTCGTGTACCCATTACTACATGTTGTGTACCCAATAATACATGTCGTGTAGCGTCTTCCCGCGTCTGTGTTACCTTCAAACCATGTGTTGACTAGTCAACGGCCGTGTTCCGCGTTGAAGGCAGTGTTGGATGCTGCGTGGTGGCCCTGTGAAATGGCCATGTACACACCATGGAACATAAAGTACACGCCGTGAACTTTTGTGTTTCACTCCTATTAAAGGAGGGGTCCCCTCCTCCTTTTCTACTCACCCCTCTCCCCCCATTTCCTCTGAACAGAGATCTCCCAAGAGACTCGAAGGCTCCTTTTCTTCCATAACTTCTTTGTCCGAGCATCGATTTACGATCCATCAGCGACCACGAGATCGTAACGATGAGGCATAACTTCTGAGCTTGTATACATTGTCCTTTCCAACCCAGCTTCCACCCAATGAGGTTTTTCCAGGTTTTTCCAGAAGCGACAGATGCTGATGGACATTTTATAAAGTTGATACGGGGGAGCGTTGTGATCAGAACATGTTGAGGTTTAGATCTTACCTTTGTCTCTCAAAATTGTGCATCATGCGGGGTGGGTGTCCTCTTATTTATGTGAAACAAATTTGAACTGTTTTAATAATGATAAAAATAGGCTTATATAACTGGGATGTGATGTTTGTGAATGCAGTAACATTATTTTTATATCCTGTGATTTTATGTTGGGAATTGAATAGGATTATGCCTACTGAAAATCACAGTCATTGGGGGCCTTTTCTTGTGCAATTATATGATGCCCCATCTTTCTAGACCATTTATGGATGGAAACTTCATGGAATGTGTAAATTGGTTAATCACGTAATGTTGGCTGATTAAATGAAAATATGGAACCCTTGTGTGACCACCCCAGTTTAACTAAATTGGAATAATAAACATGAGGGTGTTGTTGCGGTTTGTTTATGTAAAGGGAGTGTTCTGTGGGTTTTCGTGGACCGGGTGAGCAGGGGGATGCAGTTGGCTTGTTTATGGGTTTGTGTGAATGCTTTGTTGGTGATGGGCAGCGGGGCTGCGATAAATTGCATCAAGGGATGATGATGTAAGGTGTGGTTGTAGTTATGGTGGTTGGTAGGGGGGCTGAAGGGATTGGTTTGAATGTAAGTGAACTATGGGTTGTGTTTAATAAATAAAAGTGTAAGAGTTACTGAATGTTTGGGCATGATTGTGGAATGGGAATATTAGTTAATGGAGTTGGTTGGTTAATAAGGTCTTGATTGTGTTGCTTGTGTTTTCCTAACATGATTTGTGGATGGCAGGGATATGTTTTACGAATGATCAATATGGTTGGTTGTGGATAGTTGCCCAGTAGTTAAGAAACTAATAAACTAATTCTGTTGAAACATGAAAACCTAAATGGGGTGGGGCTATTTGTTGTATGCATGCTTCGTAGTAGCAGTGCCGAGGCACGTGCTCAGTTCTCTGTTTAGAAGGCATAGGTTGGGCTGAGTGTTTGATATATATATATATATATATATATATATATATATATATATCTGTGTGTTTTTATCACACCCCACCTATGATGAGCACTTAGTTCTGAACACTCCCATTTCATGGGAGATGGTGTTTTCCCCTTAGTGACTAGCTCCTTCCTTCTGATTCGTCCATAGGATATGATGGCTTGAGGAGACCTTACACCCAAGACTCTTCGGGTAGGTTTCGATTGGGGTGGTTTAGCCCAATACTCTTCGGGCATGTTTTACTATTTTCCCAAGAAACTTCGGGATGAGTCCCAAGAGTGTGCGGGTGGGATACATGGTTGTGAGGACCAGGTGTGTGCGTGCGGGATAGGTGGTTGTGAGGCCCAAGTGTGTGCGGTCGGGATACGTGGTTGTGAGGCCCAGGTGTGTGCGAGCGCGAGACGTGGTTGTCAGGCCCATGTGTGTGCGGGCGGGATACATGGTTGTGAGGCGCAGGTGTGTGCGGTCAAGATACGTGGTTGTGAGGCCTAGGTGTGTGTGGGCGGGATACGTGGTTGTGAGGCCCAGGTGTGTGCGGGCGGGAAGATTATGGTACCTTCAAGACGTTCGCCATTAGGAAGAGCAGCTAGCTAGTGGGGGAAAATGGTGCGGGTTACCCAATACTCTTGTTCTTATATACTACTACCTATTGTGACTGTGTTTTGGTGAGTGTGGCTGGTGAGGTTGGGTGGATAGAACTCTTTGCTATGTTTCTTCTGTTGTTCTCACGGGACATTAGGATGTCTCCCCACTTGTGCACGAGAGCTTTAGGATTCCCTTCTGAGTATACTTGTATGCTCACCTTATGTTTACTTTCAGGTTTCCAGGAGGACTACCAGGGACGTGTGGGACCCTACTAGTTGGGGCAATTGGAGTTGTTGTAGTTTGTTGTACTTCATTATTTTGGTATTGTACTTTTGAGCTTTCATGTACTTTTACCTTGTTTCATAACTATTTAAACATGCATGTGGGATTTGTTAGGGTTTATTTCTATAAACTTGTTCTTTTTATTTTTGGTGGTTGACTTTTCTTATTTCCCGATCTTAAATAATAAAAAAGGTTAATGCCTCCCATATTTTTGAAAACTCATACCCTTGGTGCCAGTCACCACCCCATGGCCTATTGGAGGCGGGACTCGGGGGGTCATTATCTCCCTTTCACCATTGCCATCTTAGGAGGGGCATCTTTGGTGGGAGGGGGTCGAGACAGAATGGTATCAGAGGTGATGGTTGAGAGATATGATGGAGTCTGAAGTTTGGAACAGTGAGGATTTCATGGGATGGTAGGAAAATGTGATGGTTAATCTTGGTGCATGACATATGCCAGGGAAGACTGGTAGGACACAGGATTTTTGCCCCCCCCCCATGATCCGATGCAAGGACTCTGAGCCTACCGAACGACCATGTGAGACCACATTGATTACAGAGTAGAGATTGTAGGGAAGGTACATGCGTCATCATGATTGGGTTTTACATTATATGGGCATTCTGGGAATGAAATTGAAATAATGTTATAAAATAAAACCTTGAGAAATTTCCTTAATACATGGGCTTAGGCGATCCTTGTTTACCGTACAGATATGGCACCTGGACGTCATCCCCGGGTGACTCAAATGGTCGAGGCCCAGCAAATCCAGGCGGTCGATCAGTTGAGGATTGACCGAGAGGAGGAAGATTGCCAGTGGGAGAAGTCTCTTTGTTCATTCCAACAGCAAACCCTCAAGAAGTATGAGGGTATTTCTTTGGATACGGAGATGGAGGGTGTCTTGAGGAGATGGGGATCTATTTTTCCTTGGTTCGTGCTCTGTGGGAGTACTGGGTTCCCCTAGCAGTCAGTCAGCTGAGAGGTGTGGCGCGATAGTGGTGGAAGCTCTACCACGGAGAGAGGATAGAGGCATGGGATCTGTGGGCTGAATTTGAGATGGAATTCCGAGAGGAATTCCTTTCTTCCATGATCAAGGCGGAGAAGTGGCGGGAGTTACTCTCCCTCCAACATGGGTGTATATCTGTACGAGAGTTGGGGATTATGTACAAGGATATCCTACGCTTTGCTCCGGATCACTTTCCGGATAAGGAGTCTCGGGCGAGATGTTTGGAAGAGGAACTTCATCCTTCGCTCTAGTATGCTATCACCCCCTTCACCGTTCCGTCATACATGGCAGTACAGAAGAAGGCATAGGTTATAGAGAGGATGTACTCACTGGGAGGTGCACCACGTGAGGGGTTTCAGACAGGATCATCGAAGGGGAAGGCAGTTAGCAGTAGGTCTCCTGTGATGGGACCTTCCAGGTTCAGGCCAGTGGGGAGCATTCCCCAGCAGTTCCAGTTCAGATATTTAGGTTCTCGTCCCTTTTCGACGAGCCCAGGACCGAAGTGTTTCTCTTATGGAGGTTTCGGGCACATTCAGATTCGGTGCCCGACCCGAGCTTAGTACGGTGGAGGTGGTAAGGTTCAGCGCCCACCTTAGCAGCACCAGTTGCTGGAGAGGCCATTCCAGCCATAGCAGGACCATGATCCTCCAAGTGCATACATTACGGGGGGAGGCCGACCTCAGGGTGCTCCTCAGGGACCTCGACCAGGGCATGGTCGGGGTGTTGGATGACATCAGAGAGGTAGAGGAGCTGGGCGTAGAGAGTTGCACACAACAGAGTTGGCATGTCCAATAGGACCAGAGGCGGTACGAGGTACGATTTGTTTGTTCAGCACTGTCGTTTCATCTTTGTTCGATTCAGGAGCATCGCACTCCTTTGTTTCACCTGGTCTAGAACATGCTTTGGGACTAGATGTAGAGAGACATTCCATACCACTAGTGCTGAGTACACCAGTTAGAGGCCAGACCGGTGTATCTTGTGTTTTCCGAGGATGTGGGCTGACGTTGGGACCACATCGATCTAGTGGGGACCTTCTTCTATTACAGATGTATCCATACGATGTCATCCTATGCATCGATGGGTTGTTTTCTATTAGTGTCATCATTCAATGATTTCGGAGAAGAGTCGTGTTCTCTGACGTGGACGGGCAGTGTGTAGCTTTTGTTGGTGAGAGGAGCTATCAGGTGGGAAGCCGACATGTGGAGCCTCTCCTTTCTTTGTTAAGCATGTTATTAGTGGTTCCAGCTGATGAAGAGATGATGGATATCCCAGAGGTTTGTGGGGGAGTTCCTCGATGTTTTTCTCGTGGAGGTTGTGACTCTACCCCCCAGATGTGATATTGAGTTTTGGATAGACTTATACCCTAGTTCCCGTCCGATTTCGATGGCCCCATATCGGATGGCACCTTCAGATTTGCGGGAGTTGCGAATTTAGATTGACGATCTGATGGAGAAGGGTTTTGTTCGACACAACGAGTCGTCGTGCGGTGCTCCAGTTTTTTTCGTAAAGAAGGAAGATGGTGGTCTAAGGCTATGCATAGACTACCGAAGGTTGAACCAGGTAACGGTCAAGAACCGTTACCCCCTCCCAAGGATAGATGATCTCTTCGACCATGTGAGGGGAGAATGTTGGTTTACTAAGATTGATCTACGATCGGGATATCATCAGCTGAGGGTGAAGGATAGTGACATCTCGAATATGGCTTTCATGTGCAGGTATGGGCACTTCGAGTTTTTAGGGATGTCGTTTGGAGTTACGAATGCACCAGCTGTGTTCAGGAGACTTATGAACTTTCTATTCCGAGAGTTTTTTGACTAGTTCATTGTTGTGTTAATTGATGACATCCTGATCTACTCAATATTATAGGAGGAGCATGTTTAGCATCTCATGGAAGTCTTGGATGTCCATTGAAACCACCATCATTATGGTAAATTGTCGAAGTGTAATTTCTTGACACAAGAAGTGCACTTCCATGGGCACGTGGTGTCTCTGCTTGGAGTGGTAGTAGACCCGTCGAAGGTGGAGGCAGTTGTTTCATGGGTAACACCCAAGAGCCTGGAAGAATTTTGTAGTTTCCTAGGGTTAGCAGGTTACTATCAGTGGTTCATTTTGGACTTCTCTCGAGTTGCTGCTCCATTGAAAGCTTTGACTAAGAGGAACTAGGTCTTCCAATGGAGAGAGCAATGCCATAAAGCATTCAACTACCTGTAGGAGAAGTTGATTAGTGCTCCTGTACTCTGGTTTCCAAAGGAAGGGTTGTTGTATGAGGTGTTTTCTGATGCTTCTGGCCTTGGTTTGGAGTGTGTACTGATGCAGAAGAAGGGTGTGATCTGTTATGGGTCTAGGCATTTGTGCCCTCACGAGCGTAACTATTCCACCCATGACCTGGAGCTTGTAGCAGTAGTGTTCGCATTGATGTTGTGGTGACATTACCTCTTTGGGGAGTGCTTTGTGGTCTTCTCAGATCATAAGAGCATACATTATATCTTCTCCCATCATGACTCGATCTTGCGGCAGCAGAGATGGGTCGAGTTTCTCCAAGACTATGACTTCGAGATCTCTTACATTGAAGGTAATGGAAATATTTTGGTTGATGCCCTAATCGGGATGTCACATAGGGAAATGGTTCAGGAATCCACTTATGCTTGGAAGTGATGGGAGAGTTGGCTGCCTTGCACTGGGATGCAAGGGTAGGGTGTGTTAGGGGCTGTTTGTTTCAGATGACGGTGCAGTCCTCCTTATCGCAACTGGTGGAAGAGTCTCAGTGGGGGGACTCCGAGGCAGAAGTGATGCAGGATCATGTCAATCATGGAAACGCTCTAGAAGGATGGTCAGAGGATAGCCAACATCGGATTCTTTTCTATGGAAGGTTGTTTGTTCTGGAGGAGATTCATTAGGATGTTCTCCATAAGATCCATAGCTCATCCTTGGCAGTACATTCAGGAGTTTAAAATATTTACCAAGGCCTGAGGGAACAGTTTTGGTGGACCGGTGTGAAACGGGCAGTGGCAGATTTTGTGGCTAAATGCCTATTGTGTCCGCAAGAGAAGGTTGAACATTGTGTTCCCAGTGGTTTGTTGCATCTTTTAGATGTCCCTTATTAGAAGTGGGATGACATATCGATGTACGTCATCACAGGACTACCCAGAGCTCAAGGAGGTTATGATGTTATCTAGGTAGTGGTGAATCATCGGAATAAATCAGCTCACTTCTTTGCAATTAAGGAGTCAGGGCCAGTGATTACCTTAACACAAAGGTACATATATGAGTTTGGGAGTTTTCATGGAGTTCGGAAGACTATCATCTCAGACCAGGATACTTGGTTTACCTCACGAGTCTGGAGGGGGTTACAGCATGCTTTTGGCACCCAGCTACGCCTTAGCACTGCTTTCCACCCCCAGACCAACGGGAAGACAAGGCAGACTATCCAGACGTTGGAGGACATGTTGTGATCATGTGTTCTGGATTTTGGAGGATCATGGGTACGCCACTTGCCTTTAATAGATTTTTCCTACAACAAAAGATTCCACTCAACTAATGTCATGGAACCGTTTGAGGATTTGTATGGAAGACCATGTTGTTCACACATTTGCTGGGAAGAGGTTTGCGAGACAGGTGATCTTGGGCCAGAGGTAGTGCAGAGCACCACAATGAAATTCCAGCCTATACATGAGAGGATGAAAGCGGCTCAAGATGGATAGAAGTCTTATGCTGAACGTCAGAGGAGGCCCTTGGAGTTCAAGGTGGGAGATCATGTGTTATTGATGGTTTCCCCTCGACGGGGGCAGAGGAGTGTTGGGAATGGGAGAAAGCTCTCACCTAGGTTCATCAGACCTTTTTAGGTGCTGAGGTGAGTCGGTGAGGTGGCATATCATCAAGCCCTTCCACCTAAGTTGGATAATGTTCATGACGCCTTCCACGTCTCCCAGTTGTTTCGGTACTTACAAGAACACTCTCCGGTTATCGAATAGGGAGAGTTAGATATGGGATATGACACGACCTTCAAGGAATGACCAGTCAGAATCAAAGATCATAAAGAGAAGTTGCTCTTTGGATGAACCATTCCCTTGGATCATGTGTTGTGGAGGCATGGCGGCCTCGAGGAGAGAACTATGGAGCAGGAGACCCAGATGCATGCTCAGTACCCAGAGTTGTTTTGACTTGTGTTTTTCCTTGTTTTTCTGAGCCTTGTTTTTGTACTATGTACCTTTGATATATGGAATGCTTGGCTTGTCGGTTATGAGACCCTTTTAGTTTCCTCATTCAATGGATTTGTGTAGCATTTCCGGATGTGTGGGAAAATGAGGAAAACCCTGATCCTTAATCGAGACGCATTAATGTGGATGCGATTAAACTCGTGCGGGAAAGTCATTGCCACCTAAAGCGAATAATATCTCGACATAAGAGAAGGAATTTCCCCAAATCACGTGTTCAAGTATTTTGTGGGTTGTGCGGTGTTGGGAGCAGTACGAGTTGAAAAATCCGAATGTATGGAAGTAGGAAGACCTGATTCTTAATCGAGATTCATTAATGAGGATGTGACTGAACCCGTGCAGGCGATTCAGTGCCGCCTAAAGTGGATAATATCTCGACATACGAGAATGAGTCCCTAACACCTATAAATAGGGTTGATTGTTGGGATCCTGTTATAACGAGGGCCCTAAGAGGTATCTTTTTGGGTTCCTTCGGGTTGGATTTTGAATTCTCAGGGACGAGAATGTTTTAAGTGGTATCTGATGTGATGGCCCGGACCTCTCCGGCCCATTACATTGTCAAAAAAAGAGGGTAATGAAGTGTTATGGAGGGTAAAATGGACATTTCCCACACTTTTCAGAATTTTTTAACTACACGCCGTGTAGTGTGAGTACACTTCGTGTACCCCCTAGCTGGATATACCACGTATTTAAGGCTGTTCCCTTGCTGTGTGAAATAAATGGGTACACGCCGTGTACCCAATACTACAGGCCGTGTATTCCCTCCCTGCGTACGCGTTAGCCTCAAACTGTGTGTTGATCAGTCAACGATCGTGGGCCGTGTTGGAGCCATGTCATTTCCATGTGAAATAAATGGGTACACGCCATGTACCCAATATTATATGTCGTGTAGTGTCTCCCCACGTATGTGTTGCCTTCAAACCGTGTGTTGACCAGTCAACGGCCGCATGCCGCGTTGAAGGTCGGGTAGGAAACCTTGTGGTGGGCACGTGAATTGGCCAAGTACACGCCGTGTACTAGAAAGTAAACACCGAGTAATTTTGTTTTTCACGTCGTTAAAAGGAGGGGTCCCCTCCTCCTTTTCAACTCACCCCTCTCCTCCCCATTTCCTCTAAGAAGAGCTCTCCCAAGAGACTTGAAGGCTCCTTTTCTTCCATAACTTCTTCGTCTGAACACCGATTTACCATCCGTCAGCGGCCACGGGATCATAACGATGAAGCGGAACTTCTGAGATTAGATCCATTGTCCTTTCCTACCCAGATTCCGACCAAGGAGGTTTTTCCTGGTTTTTCCAGAAGTGACGGACGCCGACAGACGTTTTCTAAAGTTGATACAGGGGAGCGTTGTGATCAGAACCTGTTAGGGCAGGGATCTTACCTTGGTCTCTCTAAATTGTGCATCATGTGGGGTGGGTTTCCTCTTATTTTGGTGAAACACATTTGAACCTTTTTAATAAATATAAAAATTGGATTATATAACGGGGATGATAATTTTGTGAATGCAGTTACATTATTTTTATATCCTATGATTTTATATAGTGAATTGAATAGGCTTATGCCTACTGAAAATCACAATCATTGGGGGCCTTTTCTTTTGCAATTAAATGATTCCCTATCCTTATAGACTGTTTATGGATGGAAACTTCATGGAATGTGGAAATTGATTAATCATGTAAAGTTGGGTAATTAAATGAAAATATGGAACCCTTGAGTGATCACCCCAGTTGAACTAAATTGGAATAATAAACATGTGGTTGATGTTGGGCTTTTTTTATGAAAAGGGGGTGTTTTGTGGGTTGTTGTGGGTCGGGTGAGTAGTGGGCAGTGGTTGGCTTGTTTATGGGTTTGTGTGAATGCTATGTTGGTGATGGGAAGCAGGGCTGTTATAAATTGTATCAAGGGACGATGATGTACGGTGTGGTTGTGGTAATGGTGGTTGGCAACGAGGCTGCAGGGATGGGTTTGAATGTAAAAGAACTATGGGTTGTTTTTAATAAATAAAATAAGATGAGTTAATGAATGGTGGGGCATGATTGTGGAATGAGAATATTAGTTAATGGGGTTAGTTGGTTAATAAGAAGGACTTGGTTGTGTTTCTTGTGTTTTCTTAACTTGATTTGTGGATGGTAGGGATATGTTTTATGAATGATCGATATAGTTGGTTTTGGATAGTTTACCAGAAGTTAAGGAACTAATAAACTAATTCTATTGAAACATGAAAAAATAAATGGGGTTGGGGCTGTTTGTTGTATGCATGCTTCATAGTAGCAGTGACGAGGCACGTGCTCAGTTCTCTGTTTAGAAGCCATAGGTTGGGCTGAGTGTTTGATATATATATATATATATATATCTGTATCTTTGTGTTTTTATCGCACCCCACCCATGTTGATCACTTAGTGCCGAACACTCCCATTTCATGGGAGAGGGTGTCTTCCCCTTAGTTACTAGATCCTTCCACCTCCTTCTTCCGTAGGCTGTGATGGCATGAGACAACCTTACACCCAATAATCTTCGGGTAGGTTTCGATTGGGGTGGTTTAGCCCAAGACTCTTCAGGCAGGTTTTACTATTTTTCCATGAACCTTCGGGATGATGCCTAGGTGTGTGCGGGTGGGATACATGGTTTTGAGTCCCAGGTGTGTGCATGCAGGATATGTGGTTGTGAGGCCCCAGGTTTGTACGGTCGGGATAGGTGGTTGTGAGGCCCAGGTGTGTGCGGGCGGGATACGTGGCTGTGAGGCCCAGGTGTGTGCGGGCGGGATACGTGGTTGTGAGGCCCTGGTGTGTGCGGGAGCGATACGTGGTTATGAGGCCCAGGTCTGTGTGGGCGGGATATGTGGTTTTGATTCCTAGGTGTGTGCATGAGGGAAGAGTGTGGTAGCGTCAGGATGTTCGCCATTAGGAAGAGCAGGTAGCTAGTGGGGTAAAATGGTGTGGGGTACCCAATACTCTTGTTATTATATACTACTACCTATTGTGATTGTGTTTTGGTGAGTGTGGAATGTGAGGTTGGGTGGATTGAACTCTTTTCTAGGTTTCTTTTGTTGTTATAAAGGGACATTAGGATGTCTCCCCACTTGCGCACGAGAGCTTTAGGTTTCCCTACTGAGTGTACTTGTATGCTTACCCTACGTTTACTTTCAGGTTTCCAGGAGGACTACCAGGGTCGTGCAGGACCCTACTAGTCGGGACAGTTGGAGTTTCTATAGTTTGTTGTACTTGTTTCTTTTGGTATTGTACTTTTGAGCTTTCTTGTACTTGTACCTTGTTTCAGAACTATTTAAACATGCATGTGGGATTGGTTTGGGTTTAATTATATACACTTGTTCTTGTTCTTTTTTTGGTTGCATTATCCTATTTCCCGATCATAAATAATAAAAAAGGGTAATACCTCCCATATTTTTGAAAACTCATACCCTTGGTGCTAGTCACCACCCCGGGGCCTACTGGTGGCGGGACTCGGGGGGTCATTATCTCCCTTTCACCATTTCCAGCTCATAAGGGGCATAATTGGTGGGAGGGGGTCATGAAAAATATAAATCCTTGGGATTTTTGTTCTTCTTTACCTTTATTTAATCATACATTGACATTATATCATCATTCAAAAAATACAGATATCCCTTGAGTTGATGAAAAAAATCATTTATATGAGGAAATTGATATTTCTTCTTAACAATATATTTATTCAAGGCTCAATGGTCAATGAAAAGTATCTGTTAACCTTTATTAATTTACTATGAAAAGTATAAAACACCCATGGTGGGGTGCTGGGTCAAATGAAACTATCATCTAATAACTTCTGTAAATGATTTTCTTATTATAAAATTCATAATTTGTCAATTCAATAATAGTGTTTTGATATAGGATTAAAATAAAAAACTAAATCAATAGTAAACTACAAAATCTAATTAAAAATAACACTAGGATAATAATCAAGAAATAGATCTATCTAATTAGTTACAGCCAGCACATCACTAGTTTGAATAATTTCTTTATTTTCAACAGCATGAGCTATGTAACATTCAGTTCCATCATTAAAAAAAATTAACAACTTATTCATATGATATCTATAGACTGAAATCATTGAACATAAAATTACATTCTCTACAATATATCTTAGCATGATAAATAAAAATAAAATCCGTACCAAGAATGGAATAAAACAATATAATGGATAGATCAACAATATTTGTCGGAAATACTATCCCACGGACAATTATAGGATGATTCCATTAAATCATGGTTCCATTAAAATTTACAGTGAGTGTTTTAACTAATATGGTATATCATACCTTGATGAGGTGATATCCCCAATTTAATTGGATGTTTATAAAAAATTAATGAATTTGATGATCCAGAAATAATCAATGTATTGGAATAATTCAAATAAATGAGTAACATTCATAACATCACATCATTTGATAGACCAACAAAAACCATAGTAGAAGAAAATATTTTTTAGAAACCTTTCACTTTCTTATATTTATGTATTTCACCTTGGGTAAATTCCATTATTTATGAATTAGCATAATGACTAAAATCATTGAAATTAAAAAATCTCGCCATTGGATTCACATCGGTTACCCCACTATTTGATTAATAAAGTCTGTTTTTATTATATTATTGAGGAAATAATCAAATTTTCCACACTAAAATTACGATACATATCCTTATAAATATTCCTATAAATTTCATTTACCCAACAAGATTTTTTTGGAGGGTTTAATTCTACACATATTTTTTGTTTTCTTCTTTATTCCCTTCATCCTTGACATCTTCTTACAGTTGTCATCTCAATAGATATATGTGTCATTAATCCTCATCTCAATTTTAATAGAATAAAAATAAAATTTATCATCAGTATTAAATTATCATATGGGAAAATCTATTAATAAATTTCAATTTCAAAACCATTTGAAATCTATTAATATTACCATAAATGACGAAACAAATGTGTCACATACCTAGACAGTCATGGGATGTGTTCTTTATATAATGTAGTATAATGTTTATATTTTTACATCAATTAAAATAATTTTTTTCATATGGAGTTGAAAAACATTACTGAAATACATCTAGAGGAAGTAATCTTTAAATGTTTCCAATTCCATGAATCCACATCATATTTCTTTCTGGGGGTCTGTTCCATTTATTACCATAAATCATCATTACCTTCAAAATGTAAAATGTTTTGATTTACTATTTGATGTTTTCAACATCACATCACACCAAATCCATTATCTAGTTCATTGATCAATCCTCAACTACCATCAGGTTAACAGATCCAATAAAAGACGAGGGATCATTCCCCATGAAATCTTTCATAATATACATGTTCCTTCATTATTGATTTGGTTCCTCTCTAGAATATCTACCACCACCATTACTTTATTTTTTTTATTGATCGATATTTACATTAAACTATTATATTCCAATTCAGACCACATGAAGATGATGATTTGGAAGGATATTTTCCTCTATGTGACATCCCATTTTACCTTATATTAACACATTATATGGAACCATTCCGAATATACACAGTTTAGATAGACCAATATGGAAATATTTAAATTCTATAACATTTCAACAAAACTATATAATGTAATATTTGAAGAGAATGTTATTGTTATTATCATAAAAATTAATGATATCAAAATATTCATTGATTCCAAAAAATATGGACTCAGACTATAATATTAATTAATCTTGACTTTTAGATCAATTATTTATTCTCAAATATTTGAGCATGTTTTTTGTATATAGTTATTGATAATTAAGAAATAAATCGTACATAAGATAAAAATAAATTACTATGTGCATGCTTTCTATTTGATTCGATTTTATTCAATAATATAAAACATTTTAAATAATGAATGATTTATTTTAATGGGGAATTATTATTACACTCCACTTGATTTATTTTCATCCCATATTAATCCGTAAACCGTATGAAAAAAATTACATGTGGGATGAAAATAAAAATCTCAATAATGGATATGAATGAAAGAAAGTCCAAATAGAGTGAAAAACTAATAATGTTCTATAAGTTTTACCTTAATCAATATATTCTATTATAGAATGATTTAAATAATTTTCACATAGAAAACCATTTTTGACATCCAATATAATTAAAATAAACAATAGTAATGAAATTAAAACAATTTTGAAATTATAAGTAATCACATTCATAACCATTTTTAGAACAACGGCAGAAGTGACTATATAGTAGATAAACCCAAAGGAGAATCTCTTTAGAAATTCAATAATTTTTTTCAATTATATTAAAGATTGTAATACAGTTCATTAGTGTTCTATCTTGGTGCATCTATCATATATTCAATTTTTGGCACACCCAGTGCAATTTTGGTGCCCCCATCATGTAAGCTATATCAGGCTCGAAAGAATCATTCCAACAGTAACATTTCATATTTAATAATATGAAAAAATATTATGAATAAAACTTTTCTTCTTAACTTTTTCCATAATAAAACATTTGATAAACTATTTCAAGTCATATTAAAATATCATTTGGATATAAACATACAAATTCTTTTTAAAACATAATTTCAATAGTAAAAAAGCAAGTTTCATTCCAAAAAATAAAATTCCAAAATAAACATAAAACGAGAATGAGGTTTTTATTTGATAAAAACATGAACTATTTTCATGTAATCCAAACATTAAAGAATGGTTAGAACAACAAAATATTCATCTTCAATGTATCCATTAAAATATAACATTCATTTTTTCTCTTGTGAAGAATGACACAAATTTTATAAAAATATTATTTCTTTTAAAAAAATATTGAACTAAATAAATTATATTCCATTGATAAAACATTAATTTCAATGATAAAATGATTTTAAAAATGTGTAAATCAATGAAAAATAGTGTTTAATGAAAACATTAAATGTTATTTTTTAAAAGAGAAGTCCAATATTAATAATTAAATTTTTTAATCATACCCCATGATATAATAACATCATATAAGACATTAAATAAAATTATAATATATAAATTAATGATATAAAATTTCTATGGGGTAGTATCTACCCATGATAAATGTATATTAGTGATTAACTTCAAAATATTCCTCTGCTAATGGAAATTGTGAAAAAGTACCTTACGTCGATTTTTATTAGTTTGGATTGTTCTTTATCCAACTAATAATAATCATAAGATAGTAATTTTGTTTATTCAAAACGTTTTTTTTGATTGTATGATTCCTTTTATTTCAATTATTTCCATGTCATGTATAATTACTTAATTAACTATATTTTGTTCAAAAGCATTGATGGTAATCGACTTATATGTAAAAACATACTATGTTAGGTAGATTATTGGAAACTGATGTCATTATTAAATATATATAGAGAAATATTCATGAAATAATTATCCTTGTAATTCCCCGACACCAGTTACCCAGAGTCTGTACATTATTTAAATACATTACCATGATTACAAGGAATCAAGTCCCAAAGGACCGATCGGCTTAGTAGTATTGGAAAATATATTACATACTTTAAGATCAAAATTACAATCATGAAATGAAAAAAAATAGTAATTTATTCCTTCATAAATTTCAAAGCCTCTACGATTACGCCTGCAAGTCACTCCTAACTTACCTCATCATTTCCTGGGAAAATAAAACATAATAAAGTGGTAAGCTCAGATGCTCAGTAAGGGTAAATAATTTAGAAAAAGCTATAAACTTTTAAGGAATTATGTGTAATAAAAACAATAGACTTTCAAACATAAACTTGAATAAAATATTAAAAGAATAAATAAAATATTACCATATAAACATGCACATGGAAATTATACTTTTCGAATAATCACATGTAATAACTTCATTCATAATGAAGGAAATCATAATTCTATAAATTAATTTCTATGGCAAGGCCTCATGCCAGGACCTAGGGGACAACTATAGCCGGACCCCAACCTGGATAGCCACTATAATAGGACTCCAACCCGGAGAGCCTCTGTAACCGGACTCCAAACCGAAGAGCCTCTGTAACCGGACTCGAACCCAGAGAGCATATTTAACCGGACTTCAACCCAGAGGGTCTGCTGTAACCAGACCCCAACCTGGAGGGCTTACATTTACATGTCCCCAAATCGAAACATACTAGTCCAACACATTCATCTTTAAAAGGGTTTGATATATAACATACACATTTGTTTTAAAACATTCATATGAAATTTCAATAATTTAACCATATACCATGAATGGCATTAAAATAACACATCCATAGTCAAACATATCACAAAACCTTCAATATGAAATAGAATATTTGTATAATAACAATTCAATTTAAACTATGTTTAAAATCTATCCATGGATTTTGATGAAGATGGAAATGATTTATAAAAATCATTGTGAGAAATATTTTTTTTTTTTTCAGAAAAACATTTACAAGTCACAAAATTTAGAAAGGAATACATTTAAATATAGTTATGAAAAAAAGTTTCTCGTACCACATTGAAACTTTTTAAAGGAATTAACATTTTAGAAACATTCATGTCCATATAAATAAATCTATAAAACCATTTTGAAAACATGGACATTAATGAGAATGGTATTGAAGAATAAATCTTAAAAACATTTAATATGATATTTTAGTAAAATAGTACCATAAAATTAATAACTTTTAAAAATATTTTATGAAACATATACATTAATAATAAATATTTCCCAGTAGATACTCACATAAAAACAACTTCAGATAATAAAGAGATTGTGAAATTAACTATTACATTACACTTTACAATTGTCTAGGGTACGGTTAACCTCCTATATAATGACCATTGTATGTTATTAGATTATACCAGAACCATATTCATATTTATTATTTCATACATGATTCATTTATTACTTTATACTACCCATTTAATAGTTATTTTCATGTTAAATTAAAATTTCGGGTAATAATCACATTCTTAATCATACGTATTTTAAATTTTTATTCTTGATAGTATCATTTAGCTGACGATTTAAATAATTCTAGAATTTAAAAAATTATTTATATATCATATAAATTTATAATATATATTTATAATATATATATGAAATTTAATACACTATTTATGGATACGGTAGGTCGTACATATACATCAACACTATTTCTATTTTTATATCGTATTGAGCTGAAGTATGGGAATAAGATATATGTAAGTAAAAAAATACATACATATATATATATATATATATGTCTCCAGTATCATTAATATTTCATATATTACATACTTATTAGTAATATATATTTTTATAATCATTGACGAATGTTGAATGTGGAAATGAATCTCATCGCGTCGTGGAGATGGAAATCCGTACGTATGCATGAGCTACAATATCATTTCAATAACGGTGTGGAATTGGATGGTATATTAATTTTATAGAGACTGTATCAAGATATTTTTATTATATATATACACATTACTCATCATTATATCAATGCAAATAACATAGTGTTGAATAACAAATTACACCACGACGTGGAGACGGTAAGCCGTACGTACGCACACATGGTGACATTATCATTCATAGTGTGGATTGAATAATGAATATGGTTGTTACATATTTATAATAACATAATATTATCAATATTTTACTGGAGTTATTAGTATTTTTATGTTAATAGAAATGAAAGAGTAAGTGGAAGAAGAAAATGACAGGAAAGATGGTGGTTAAATCATTACATCTTCTTCGGGTTCATCCTTTTGATTTGATCAAAAAGGATCCTGAGATTGGCTTTATGACTAATGGAAGGACTTTAGGATGATGGTCGGATAGTTGGGAGGATATTTCGGTAGGGTTTGGCTTATCCAAATGGCTCTGAAGGTGTGAATTTTAGAGAAGAGGAAGTGCCCTTTTATAAGAGGGGTGAGGGGCACCTTAGGAAAAGTTTGAAATATTATTTATAATAATATAATTTTAGGTCTCTAATGGCTCAAAAATTAATTATTTAAAGGATATAATTTGGAGTGATCGAAAACCACTCAACCATAATGTTTTAGATAGGTGTGGGTAACTATATTAACATTATCATTTAGATTTTACTCTTAGTTAAATAGTTAGACAATTACAATGTCTCTTTGTATTTTTTTATTATATGGGTAATAAAATTACTATTAACATCCAAGATAACCTCATGTGGTTAATTAATGATATATATATTATTATATAGTTTTTTGGCTGATCATTAGATTTTTAGAAATATTATATAATTTAATAATATAATAATTGTTTTAGAAACTCAATTAATATATTTTTGACACTATTTGGTATTGGGTTTTTGTGAAAGTCATAAAAACATTACTACATCGAAAAAGACACATTGAATCAATCCTAACATTCCATATTCTCCGAGAAAATTAGTGTATGTCATAAAAACATTTTAATTATAAATTTTTTAATATTTATAATACCATTTATTTGATTCATTGATTTATAAGGTAATTACAGCATCATCATTATCCCATAAATAAATTAAATTATATAATTTCTCAAAATTATAAATAAAATACCATTATGTAAGAAATATTTTTAGATTTATAATGAATATTTATTGTCAAATTTATATTTTGTGTAATCTTATATTAAAATGGTTTAGTTATTAATCTTTGAATTAAACAATTTTAACTCTTCTTTAAATAAAATAATAATAAATGTCGTAATACAATCCTAGTTGACAAAAAGGATAATATGTTATTACTATGGTTGTTTTTTGTTAAATTAATGATATCCAATAGAGTTTGGTCATGTTTTAGGGTAATTATAATATCATTTTTACCCTTAATTACCCAATTTTACTTTTAATTTAAATAAATAAAAGTCAAAAGTTACCTTTCACCAAAAATAATTTTCATATTATTGAAAAAAATTTCTCTTACTGCTTTCAATTGTGTCTCTATGGTTTTTTAAATTCAACTCAAAGAAGCGGTATAATTATGTTTTATGAAAATTTGCAAATGCTCCAAGGAGATTGGTAAAATAGGTTAAAAAGATCAATAAAATTTTATACGTCTAATTTAATAATAAAATTATTAAAATAAATTAAATTGAACTTATATAGGTATTATATATCATTTTTTACTTAAAATAATTTTAATTATAATTAATAATTAATTAAATTTAAAGTTGGTTTTAAATAATAACGTAGTGTTTTTCAATATTCATCAAAACTTGAATGATTTCAGAGAAATTCCACAAATTCACACTAACCTAATTTTGATATTCTTAATTAGAAAAATATATTCTATTTTACTATGTTCAAAATATAAAAGTTTCATTTATTAATTTTAAATTAATTACCATTGTCAAAACTGAAAAGTAGATTTTTAAAATATTTATAACTATCAATAGATTGACATGTGTTTATGTCAAATTTAAATGTAAAATTACTTATAATGACCTAAATTGTATTAAATGATATAAATATAATATATTTATGCTTCTAAACCATTCAAATTCATAATTTAACAATTTAAATCATTTCATTTTAAAAAAGTTGTTATAATTTAAAATATAGTATTTTTCACTGTTCATCAAAATATGAAAGTTATCAAGAAATTACCAAAACGTTATCCAACTATATTTTTATGTCTTGATTCTATAGAATAATTAACTTTTATTAAATTTAATATAAAAAAGTTTCAAATAATGGTTTTAAAAAAAGGGTTCACCATTAAAAGGTGGTAAA
Source organism: Viscum album (assembly GCA_963277665.1). Taxonomy (NCBI): domain Eukaryota; kingdom Viridiplantae; phylum Streptophyta; class Magnoliopsida; order Santalales; family Viscaceae; genus Viscum; species Viscum album. Next base: position 1,022,367,945 of record OY728147.1, on the reverse strand, counting down.
ATAGCATTTTCTGAAATATACTTCTTTTATCAAAAAACATTTAATTTGTTCTTATATTATGTCTAATAAACACATCATATGGATGTTAAAAGTATATAGAGTATATAATATTAAAAATTCAGTTAATACTATTCATAAAAACTTTTCAAACAACTAGCTTGGTGAGTTGTTGTGCGCTCGAACTCGGTGTTGCGTGTAGCGCAAGCTGTTGAATTACATTAATGAGATAACATGATATGTAGTCATGGGGTGTTACATTCTCCCCTCCTTCAATAAATTGCATCCTCAAAATTTATAATTCTTTATCGAAAATAATAGGTTAATAATAATAAAATAATAATTTGAAAGCCCACATCCAACAATCGGTAAATAAAATTTAGTCTTAATAAGAGGTAATGGGAAATGAAAAAGTCACCACCAAATTATGATCTCTATTAAGGAAACATTGGTTGAAATTAGAGACACATAGTTGGAGTGAAAATATAAATATTTTTTAGGAATGATTGAGGTCATCAATCACAAAAAAGTGTAAAATTGAGGGTTTCAAATCCATCAATCTATGATGATTTAAAATATCATCGTTTCAACAAAAATTAAATTATTTGGATATCAGATTTTTGGTTTTAATATCCCTTAACTAATGATTAAGAATTAATTTCTTCATAGAATAAGAGAAAAAACAATTGAAAAGTAGGGTTCAATCGATTAACAAATTTATAACACAAACTCATCTTTCAAAATTAAATAAAATAGAACATAAAAATACTCTATTTATCCTAATCGTATATGGATCCTAAAAATTGAATTTATAATTCATCTATCGGACCATTTAAAAAAATACATTATAAAATCAAGGAAATCACGTAGGCCAGTGGTAGGTGATGCACCCTTGTCGCCCTTCGGTTGTGGATTCATGTCTTGTGGCCTTTCCACATGCGGCTGGTTGTCGCTCGTCCTCTGAGATGTTATTTTATAAAAAATACAGAAAAAAATCATAAAAAATGCCTTGCCCATATGAATAGAATTCAATTTCAAACATAATCCATTCCAACCATTAGACTTATCCAAAATTATTCTTTCCAAACAAACAGTAATTTATAAATATGTAAAACACAATGAAGATCATTTTTTTCATGTAATAACAATTGAATATCGTCATCATGTATTCTTTTAAAAGACGGTAACACATTGAATTACCATAAAACATTATTGATTAGATTCATACTCCCTTATTCCTTATATAATACTTGATATATTCCTTATATCCAAAAATTTTTAATACTCCAACAATGATGAAATAAACAAACCATTAATCAATTCCACGATAGTCATGAATATCCAATATAATTTATCCAAACCAACCATATCATATTCAAAAATTACTACCTCAATATGAAGACCGTATTAATAATTATCTTTCCTTCAACCATTTATTTTCTAAAATTTTTAACCATAAACTTTGTCACTATACTTGGTACCATACAATTATCAAATCCTTAATGAAATAGTATTGCAATACAATCCTTATTTATTTCCATAATTCATATAACCAATTCATAGTTGATAGAACACTCAAATGAAATAATTACTTAATAACAACATAATAACACTAGTCATTCCTCTATATATACGGTAGTATCATAACTTGATTATTTTCCAATAGCATCATTTGGGGCATACTCTGATGATTTGGAAATTGATTTATGTAGTGACCCAACTCATTATAGATGAATAATTGTACATTTTAGACTTTTTTATTACCCTTTCAATCACGAACTTTTTGACCTTTTTCTCCACACTTATAACAAACTCACATTCCCCTCATGAATTTACCTGGGTGATTCTTTCCACAGATATCATATGTGGAAAAATTATTCTTTCCCCTCTTCCCATTATCAATATTTCTCTATACCATCCTTTTCTTCTCTTAATTCCTTTCAAATAAATAAGACATAGATGAACATTTACTTATCTTATTATCACTTGATACTAATTATTCATATGTTTAGAATATGTGGGAGACTATTTACCTTTTAAATGTTGGCTTAATGACATGAAATATATGATCCTTATTACTTTTTGGATCATACGTATTGTTGGAGTTCTCATTCCTTCTATTGGGAGTCATTTCTAAATAATGGCATAAACATGGTCAGTCTATGGATCGCAATTCATAATTCCAAACTTGTGAAATACCTAACGTAAATTGAATAGTTAATGGATATAATTCATAATAATAAAATTTTATTATTTGAGAATGTATTTACTCTTAAATTATTCATAATGGATGGAAATGAAAATGTGAATTTTCCTAAGAATATCCCCTTGCATTGTCATAACGAAGAGTGCAGCAAGGCATGTTGTTGTGCAACAGTTCCCATTCAAGTCTAGCTCAAAGAGTGGTTTTTATGTTTTACCCCTAGGTACATCTGTTCTAGAGCTACCTCTAACTGCTCGTTTCCTGATAAGGATGTATTTCTTAGAAAACTCAGTAAATCTTGAAAGGACCAAAATTCATGGAAGTTATTCTGTACTAATCCTAAACTTATATATTAGGATAATGTTCCCTAATCATAGTTTATCTAAATCTAGTTTCCATGGTTTGTTCTAAATTTCCTCTAATACCAACTGTAACGCCCCTACCCCAGTTACCAAGAGTTAGTGAATTATTTTAATGCTTTGTCATGATTACAAGGAATCATGTCCTAAAGGACTGATCAGTTTAGTATTCTTGGAAAATAGATTACATACATGAAGTTCAACATTAAAATCTTGAAAAATGACAATAGTAATTTATTCTATTAGAAATTTCCAAGCCTTTTAATTTATGCATTAAAGTCACTCATAAATACCCTATTTATATATTAGGAAAACAAAACATAATGAAGGGGTGATATAAGATTCTTATTAAGGGTAAATAATTAAGCCGAAGCTATAAACTTTTAAGGCAATAAGTGTAATAAAAACAATAGTCTTTCAAATAGAAACATGAACATAATATTGAAAAAATGAATCAAATATTTCCATTTAAATATGCACATGGATATTCTATTAGTAGAATAATCACATGTAATAAGTAATATCATAATGAGGGAATGCATAATACTAGACTTTAATTTCCATGTCATGGTCGTGTGCCAGGACTAAGGGGCTAACTATAACCAGACCCCAACCTACAGAGCCTCTGTAACCAGACTCCAATCCTGGGATCCTCTATAACCGAACTCCAACATGGAGAGACTATATAAAGGGATTCCAACCTAGAGAGCCTCTGTAACAGGACTCTAACCTGGAGGGTCTACTGTAACCAGACCCCAACCTAGAGGGCTTACTTTTACCGGTCCCCAACCTAAAACATACTAGTCCAACACATTCATCTTAAGAAGACGTTGAAATATAACATAAAATTTCATATTAAAACTAGCATTCGAAATGTCAATACTTTAACCATTAACCATGAATTTAATAAAAAATAACTCATCAACATTAAAACATATCACAAAACAATTAATACAATATGGATGATTTTTATTATAATAAATCAATTTCAAAAAATTTTAAAATCCAACAAAGGATGTCGATATAGATTAAAATGATTTGTTATGCTATTTTTGAGAAATATACTTTTTCATAAGAACATTTAAAAGTAACACAATTTATAAAGGAAGACATTTAAATACATTTTTGATTCAAATTGTCCCATACCACTTGGAAACTTTTTAAATTAATTAACATTTTAATAAAATTCATGTCCATATAAATAAATCCATAAAACCATTTTGAAAACATGGAAATTTATGAGAATGGTTTTGATGAATAAGTATTTCAATCATTTAAAATTATGTTTTAGTAAAATAGTCCCATAAGAATAAAAGCTTTGAAAAATATTTTATGAAACATATACTTGTATAATAAATATGTCTCAGTTGATACTCACGTAAAAACAACCTCAGATAATAAAGAGATTGTGAAATTAACCCTTACCATGCACTTTCCTTTGTTTGAGGGTACTTTTAACCTACAATATAATGACCATTGTATGTTATTATTTTATACCAGAACCATTTTCGTATTTATTAAATCAAACATGATTCATTTATTACATTATATTTCCCATTTATTAATGAAATTCCTGTGAAATCGACATTTCGGGTAATAATCGCCTTCTTTGTCGTACATATTTTAACTTGTTATTCTTGATCGTATAAATTAGATCATGATTTAAATAGTTCCATAATATAAACCATGATTTATATATCATATATATTTATAATATATATTAATAATAGATGGATATATTAAATGGAAAACACCGTTTATGGAGACGGTAGGTCGTACGTACGCATAAAAGTTGTTTCTGTTTCCATATCGTATTGAACGGATGTAAGTGAATAAGATATATGTAAGTAAATAAATAAATATATATATATCTATTATAATTATTATTTCTTATATTACATAAATATTTGTAATTTATTTTTCTAATCGTTGATTAATGATGAACGTGGAAATGAATCTCATCCCGTCATGGAGTCGGTAATCTGTGTGTACGCAGAAGCGACAATATCATTTCCATAAAGGTGTGTAATTGGATGGTATATTTATTTTACAGAGAAATTATCATGTTATTTTCATTATTTATTTACATATTACTCATCATTATATCCATCCAAATAACATAGTGTAGAAAAACATTACACCACGACGTGGAGATGGTAAGCCGTACATATGCACGCATAGGGACATTATCTTTCATAGGACGGATAGAATAATGAATATGGTTTTGAAATATTTATAATAACATCAAAATATATATAAGTTACTGGTGTTATTATTTTTGTATGGTAATAACAAAGAAATAGTAAGTGGAAGAAGAAAAGAACTTGAAAGAGGGTGGTGAAATCATTACCTCGTTTTCGGGTTCTTCTTTTTAATTTGATCAAAATAGAATAATATGATAGATTTCAGATAAAAGGGATGCCTCTAGGATTATGGTGGGATAGTTAGAAGGATATTTGGGTAGGGTTTGGCCGAGCCAAATGGATTTAAATGTCTGAATTTGATTTAAGGGGAAGTGTACTTTTATAAGAGGGGTGAGGGGAACCTTTGAAAAAGATTGAAATATTATTTTATAATAAAATATTTTTCCATTTCTAATTTCTCAAAAAATGAATTATTTAAAGGATAAGATGGGTATGGGTCAATAAACACTCAACCAAAAGGTTTTAGACAGGTTTTTGTCACAGTATTAACCTTGTATTTTATATTTAACCCTCACGTAAATAGTTTCACAGTTACCATGTCTTCTTGTATTTTTATATTATATGGTTAATATAATTACAATAAAATTCATAGAGAACCCCAAGTGGTTCACTAAGTTAATATCAATTATTATAGAAGTCTTTTGTCTGATCCTTATATTTTTAATAATATTATATAATTTAATAATATAAAAATTGTTTTAAAAGGTCATTTATATCAATTTTGACATAATTTGATCTTTCGTTTTTCTGAAATTAATCACAACTTTAATACTTAAAATAAGACAAATTTAATCAATCCTGTCATTTCATATTCACCTAGAAAATTCGTGTATGTAATAAAAACATTGAAATTATATTTATTTCAATATTTATAAAACCATTTATTTGATTCTTTCATTAATATGGTAATTACTGCATCATCATTGTGTCATAAATAAATTAAAATATATAATGACTAAAAATTATAAATAAAATAACATTATTTAGGAAATATTTCTATATTTATAATGAATATTTATAGTCAAATTTATATTGTGTGTAACCTTATATTAAAAATGGTTTAGTTATTAAAAATCGAATTTAACACTTTTAACTCTTATTTATATAAAATAATAATAAAATTCATAATATAATCCAAGTAGACCAAAATGATAATATTTAAATCCTAAAATTTTTTTGGTCGAATTAAACATATACAATAGTATAAGGACATGTGTTAGGATAATTATAATATCATTTTTATCCTTAATTACCCTATTTACTTTTAATCGGTGTAAGTAAAAGTCAAAAGTCACTATTCACAAAAAAATTATTTTCATCTGATTGAACCAAATTTTACTTATTGATGTCAACCACGTGTATTGGATTTTAGAAATTCAATTCACAAATGTGGTAAAATTAATTTTTATGCAAATTTGCAAATGCTTCTACGAGGTGGGTAAAATTGGTTAAAAAGTTCAATACAATTTTATACATCTAATTTTATTATAAAATGAATCCAATGAATTACATTTATCAAATATTGGTATTATATATCCATTTTTACTTAAAATAAATTTAAATAAAATAAAAAATTAATAAAATAAAAAGGCGGATTTAAATAATAACCGTGTTTTTCACTATTCAAAAAAAAAAGAAAGTTTAAAAAAAATCAAAAAATCAACCTAAACTAATTTGGATATTTTGAATTAAAAAATTAATTATATTTTAGTAAATTAAAAATATATATGATTCATTTATTAATTTAAAATCAATTCTCATTTTCAAAACCAAAACGTGGTTTTTTTTAAAATAATAACTATCAAAATATTGACATGTGTTTATCTCAAATTTAAAAGTGAAATTACTTATAATGACCTAAATTGTATTAAATGATAAAAATATAATAAAATTATACTTCAAAACCATTCATATTCATAATTTTAGAATATAAATAATTTCTATTAAAAACGTACTTTTCAATTAAAATATAATATTTTTAACTATTCATCAAAATAAGAAATTTATCAGAAAAATACCAAAGATTTATCCCATATAAATATTAATTTCTAAATTTTAATGAAGACTTTAATGTTATTAAATTGAATATATAAACATTTCAAATATTGGTTATAAAAAATGTTCTTAATTAATAGGTAGTAAAATGGAATTTTCTGAAAAATACTTCTTTTATCTGAATTTTTTTTAATTTTTTGTTATATTAAGTCTAAAAAACACATAATTTTGATTTTAATATTATATAGAGTATATAAGATTCAAAATGTAGTTAATCCTGCTCATAACCACTTTTTTAACGGCTAGTTTGGGAAGTTGTGGTGTGCTCGAACTCGGTGTTTCATGTAGCGCACGCAATTAAAATACATTAATGAGATAACATACTATGAAATCCTAGGGTGTTAGAATAATTTTTATAAATCAATATAAATTTTAATATCTATCAGGATATACTTTTTTGAAAAATGGAGAATGTTATGATCATAGGGACGGTAGTTTATATATATACATGATTTTAATTTCCATTTTCCAATGATCATTATGGAAATGTGATAAGTAATATTATACAACTATTTAATGATATTAATATCTTATACACCATATTATTTATTTAAATATACATATATCTATAAATATTTTAATTTGGTGATGAAAATAATGAATCACATTGGTTCAAAGAGGAGATAGACCCCACACACACTAACAACATTAAAATTTTTCAGTGTAGGAAAAAAATCAGATATTATATTTTTAAAATGGTATATATTTATGAAATATCATAACTTTTTTCATATTTATCACATATACACATCAATTATATCTTTATTATCTTCAATCTAAATCACTAGTAAAAAAATCACATCACTTCGTGAGGAGGTAGTCCACTATAGACACAAACAATGTTATGGTACCCTAGTGAAATGAAATTTAAGGTGTTATATGTTGAACAATTGCTCCATTAGTAAATATAACATACAAATAAAACATATAATTTATATCCATTATTAAAAAATAATTTATACATGATGGTGGAAAATGAATTACATTTGTTAACAAGATGGTATTCTATTATATAAATGAGTCATGAATTCATATCACATTTTACATAAGTAGATATATATTTTAGTTATTCCATTAAAACAATAATATATAATTATATAGTTTATATTGATTATTTTTTATAATAAGAATTTAATAATAATTTAATTATGTTTAATAGGAAATAAAATGAATAGTCTAAGTAAAGCATGATACAAATCCTTCGTACAACCTCCACAGGTACGAACGAAATACCTTCTTATGAAGGCTTTATGATCAAAATAATGATATAGTATTGTGGGAAATAATTTGGTATGGATGTTCTTTAGGTATTTCCCGATATGATATTTTTTTGAAGGTGTGAATATTATAGGAGACAATGGACATTTATTAGTGAGTTGAGTGGCACATTTTGAATTTTTGAAATGAAAAATGTTTACCTAATTTTCTCACATGAGGAAAGGGTCCAAAATGAGTCATTTTGGATAATTAGAAATTTTATGGTTTGAATATGTCTAAGAAATAGATTTTATATTAAATTAAAGTTCATATCAACCCTTATCATTTTAGATAAAACCAACGTAATCTATTTTTAGCTTAACTGTCATAATTAACTTTTATTATTTTCATAATTTATTGTAATAAAAAAATTAATTTGACTTTATTAGATAATATTATTTTTTTGATTCCAAAATTTTAATATATATTTCCAAATTAATTTCATATATTAAATAAAATATTTAAATTAATACAAAACATGTAGACTTGATGAAATAGTGGATGTTCATGAAGTGTATTATTCAAGCTAAAAGATAATTTCATTTTAATTATATAACAAATAAAAGTCTTATTATGAATATCAATATGAAATTATATATATGATCTATATATTTATTTAATAATTATTTTTAATAGGTATTTCCTTAATTTATAAAAATAAATAAATTTTTTTCTCATTAAAGTGGTTTAAAAACAGTTTTTTAATTGGATACAAAGAGATACTATGTATAGACCCATTTATTTCACTAAAATGAATTGATATATATATATATATCCAGAAGAATGAGATGATGCGATGAGTGATTCCAAATAATGATGTTCCCATAATTCATTTTATAAAAATATTAAATATATTTTATGTTTCACGCACACAATGTATCCAATAAAACAAGATAACTCTTAAAAAGTTCATTTGACTGAAAATATTTCACTACATTTGTGTCCAAAACATCGGTTTTACACTATGTGTCCCACAAAATTAGTTGATTCATGATGTTGATACCCCTCACTCTCTGGTGGTGTGTTAGGTGGATTTATTTAATAATTTAAATTAATTATATTGTTCATTTAACCAAAAAAATGGTTAGAAATATATCTTTATAGAGGTTTGAATAGGGTTTTCTGTAACATCCAATAATTTCAAGTGATGTTATCTCTCTTCCCCATTGAAAATTACTTTAGTGAACAATGATGAAACGTCTTGATTGAGTATATAAGGATGAAATGAATGCATCAACTTTCTTCGAATCAAATATGGTTGTGTTCCTCACCAACAATCAATCTAAAACACTAGTATGACTCCTCTTATGTTTTTATAAAAATTTGGATTAAATCTTTTAGTACTTAATTCTCTTTTAATCAATCTACATCATGAAAAACAATAGCATGTTCCCATGTTTTGAGTTTTAATTTTTATCAATTTTTTTCATCTAATCTCAGTGTTCCATTATTTATCTTTGAACAATAACACTTGGATGATGATGACTAAAACATTTTTTTGGTTCTTTTAACACTTGATTATTCACATTTTCCACTTTCTGGATCGTTGAGGTCTTCGCCTGAACCTAGAGTGAGGTACCAAGCTTGATCAGACCACTGAAATGGTGGAAAGTTAGTGAAATGTCAATGGCTCGCTGAATAAATCATATATATGTGATTCTTGCTAGGTGAGGAAGACTAATAAAGTGTTTAATCACCTGTAAGAGGAAAAATGGAGGTTTTTAGGAATTTAAAATTTTCATAGAAACCATCTTCAACATATACTGGACAATTTATGTTGATAAATATTTGGGAAGTGTGAATAAAATCAAGATCCCTGAGATATGGAAGGAATCAAGGTGGAATATTTGGTATTATGGCATGATATCAAGTGTGAAGATATGATTTAAAGATATAATACTTCTATGAGAAACCTGAATACACACTATTTTTAAGGATTGACATAGGCCGTGTATCCTCCCTCAGTTGTCAAAATATGATTTTAGAAAACTTAATAATGACACACCATGTAGTCCTCCTTCACATGTTGTGTATCCCTTTCAAAGATGGTAAATTTGTGTGATGGGTCAGATGGGTGGGGACTCCGTGTAAAAGTATATATACATGGGTTGAACACATTAGTGTTAATCTATGTAGACCTCAACTCCATGTACCCGAGTACACATTCACGAGGTCCAAGTACATGAACATAACCATAAGACACAGACTCAGTCATAGATATTCAGAACACATCAGAGTATTATATGTACTATGGTGTTGTTTTTTGGCATGGGACATTAACATGCAATGAAGAGGGACCACAGACAATGTGGGTCCCATTACACAATGTGTTACCCTTTATATGGTTTGATAAAAATTCCAAAAATCATATATCCTTCATTTTTACTCAGATATTGTCTAATGAGTAGCCTATACTATGTGTTTTCCATGTAAAACATGATAGTGCCCTCAGTTGTGGATTACGAGATACAATGTGAAATGTAAAAGGCACGACACCTTTTGAGGAGACCCTAATGGTTGAATAGATCATGTTGGATCACCATACGAAAACTACTTCCTGGTGTAACTCTCTAGTAGGGATGGAAAGTGGAGTTCCTCAATTGTTTCTTCGAGGATTTACCATAAATTAGTTTTGTGCAGTTAAGTTCCCTAATGAATTTTATTATGAATTACTCTCTAGTAGGGCTATATAGTGGAGTTCCCTAATAGCTTATTTTGGGAATTACCCTCAAGCATATCTGGGTAGGGAAGTTTCTCTATGGATCATTCTCGACCTTACCCTCTTGCGGGGAATGGTAGTGTAGTTCCCCGATGAAAATAAATTTCATTACCCTCAAGTAGGGTTTGTAAATGGAGTTTCTCATTGAAAATCATTGTGAAAAAATCAGGTTGTATCAGGTCATTAGATACTTATCTAGTGATTGTGACCCATGAATGTGAATCTCAATGACAAGAAATTGTTTGGCATAACTAATAACTCACGAGGAAGAGGGGATCTTATACACTGTAATGCATTTTTATAATATTACATAAAATTATGTGAGCGAGTGAATTCCACCCAAAGTGGATAATACCATAGTGTGGTGATTGATTCCCTTAGACTTGTGTGATTATCATAGACACAGGGGATGTTGGGAAACTTTAGAGTTCTTGTGAAGATTTTAGCTACAATTCTTCTTAGGACGAGCTATGAGATAGATTTCACATACTCCCTTGTTTGGGTTTGATTTACTTAGAATATATATATATATATATATACTTTTTCTGTATTCACTCCTTGTATTTGGTAACTGTACTTGCATGAGAGGTAAGGACACGTAGGGTACACCACATACTTTATGTGTTAAGATTCTCCTGGTTCGATGAGTCTAATGTCTAGCTATTGGTGGGTAATATTAGATGGTTAGTTCATTTACTCGCCATATTTAACCCTATGTGATTGGACGAGATTACGTTCACTCCCTTTTGTGTTCAACTACACTTTTTCATTAGACCTTTTTCATCTTCTATATTTTTCTTATATTGTATTCCATACTTATCACCCTTTATCTATAATGCTATCATACTGGGTATATTTATACTCGCCGTAACATGGGTTTTGACTGCATGTGTTGTGTCTTATGTAGATGGTTGACATGATGACTCTGACTATAGTAGAGATTATATAAAAATTTTGATGGGATCGCATTCAGTAGTTGTAATATGGGATTCCTAAGAATGGATGTCTCAGCAATTTTACCTTTATAATTTTCTTTTATGCCATGACACATTTATGGTTGGGTGTTTATTTTTTCTAATTTTTTTAGAGTTCACACTATGGTTTTATGTATTCTCTAGAGGTTCATTCGTGATTGGTTAATTTTATTGTCGTGTTTCATCATTTCTACATTCCCTATATACATTATCATTTTGTTTTCTATGTGTTTCTGCTTGTTATTAAGAAATCGTCTTCATGAGTTTTTTAAAACATCGGTTCTTGTCTCCACCCCTGGATAGTGGACCCAGGTTTGGGTAGATTCAGCTTGAGATTTGGCTTGGGTCAGGTTGTGACAACTTGGTATCAGAGATTTCTCATTCACATGGATGTTTTCTTTGACATATCCCCATAAGAGGATTGGTTGTGATTAAGGAAAATGTTGTAAAATTTTCTCAAGCGTGGATATCAAGCTATGGAGTCTAGTGATGGTATGATACACCAATGTATCATTTCATTGGGACCTTGACTACCTACACATCAACACAACATTAGAAGAAATTTTTTATTAGTATCAATGGTACATACATCATATAAGATTAATTATTTAATTGTCATTTATAATTCAGATCCCCATTTTTGTGGATATATATATATATATATATATATATATATATATTCTCATCTCACCACGTACACCATTATAAATTTTAGGATGCCTCCACGACAAAATATAGTAAGGATACCACCTTTGGGCCATGGCAATGACCCTATGAGAGATGATGCCTCTGTTTAGGGTCAATGCTATAACAACCTTCCTCCATAGGTGAAGGTAGTTGCGCATCTACCTGTCAAGAATAATTATATACTAGTAGAGTTTAATGAGGATGTTTATAAGCATAGAAAACTCCACGAGTCAAGTGTCAAATAGCACTGAGGTTTTTAGGGACCTAGATCCTTAGGAAGTACAAGATCAGCTAGAATTAGTGGTCATTATCTTCATGCAAGATCAGACCCCAACGGAATGGGTGGAGTCACTATAATCTATCCTTTTTCATTGATTAGTTGTGAGTTATGGATCCTTGTTACACAGATGCATGATTAGTTGACACTCTCATGGGATGACATCCAGTAGTGTTTCCATGAGGAGTACAACCCCTCATTATTATACATAGAACAGATCCTAGGAGCTTCTGGTGATTCATCATTTTGGGATTATAGTAAATGATTATGCATAAATATTCTAGAAACATATTTGAAACTCCCTAGAAATGATTTGGGATGGAATCTTTCCATCGCATATGTTTTAGTATAGAGTTCATCTATAGATATGCTCACCTATTGTACCCTCGTGCATCTCCATCTATGTCGGGGTTCTGGAAGGGGAACATGTGACTAAGAGAGTTCTATATAGTGGTTCAGATAGTTAGAGGTAGCAGTTGGTGGAATAAGGTTGAGTCATCTATAGTAGATGGAGATCACCAGGTGACAAGATCTCAGATCTTGAGACCCTTTCATGAGAAGTCTCAAGAAGATGATCATATGGGGCCATGGTAGTGCATAGAGACATGAAAGTCCAAAGTGATGAATTAATTTACATGTGACGTGTGAGGAATCATTTCCTGTGGACTACACGAACAGATGTGTTGAGAAGCCTAGGATTATAGTAATGGACTTCCATTCCAAAGGCCTTTTTTTAGTTGGGATCTCCATGGTGGGGACAGGGTGGTCTTTATGGAGGCAGAGATGAAATATGATTTATGGGTTGTGGTCATCAGTATGAGATCCTTCCATCACCTCAATTTGGAACCCCACATTAGGCTATTTGAGTTGGTAGTCTGGGCCATTTGTAGCTTCATGCTTTGGATGCTAATGACCTGATAATGCATGATATGATTTGAGTTATGATATGTGTTTATTTTACAAATTCTTTAGTATTAATAAAAACAAATTGTAGTCATTACTCTGTGATTTGTCTCCTGGTGTAAGAGATAGAACAACCAGTTTTGATTATATCAAACTAGATTTCATTAAGATTTCTATAGGGATTTCTTAATATGTATCATTCATCATCTAGATGTGCGAGGTATCACTTTGGGTAGATAGTTTCATTTGGGAACTTTTGGTCACTATAATGGAACACTATGATGAATTATTTGTAATGGATTGGGGAGTGCATGTTCTGATCATAATTCGACTGTCACCATAGAAAAGTAATATTCCTACTAAGGGGACACAATTATCCATTAATCGATAGATATATCTTATTGTAGGGTATGTGGGTTATATAAGCAGCTTGTTACTGCCCATTACCCATAAGATAGTGAGTATATCCATTAGTGAAGCAGTATCATGTGAAATATGGGATCCATAAATGGACGAGGATTATATGGACACCTTCTCTGAGGATGTTCTGATACTAACTTTAAGGTGGGTGATGGATATTTTCATCAAATTTGATCCTGTGATTTCTCTAATATAATCTGTGAAATATTTAATTTTTAATAAAGAGATATATGATCTAAAATAATTTTTTGAGGGACTTCATGAGATATTTTTCATCCTAAATAGTCTGTCCCTCTTGGTATCTCCAATATTCTTTAATAAAAAGGCAGAATAGAGCATGAGGGTTTGCATTGATTACTATCGCTGGAATTAGGCCTTAATAAAGAACATGTACACCTTGCTAAGGATTAATGACCTCTATGATATGTTCCAAATCAGGATATGGTTTTAGAACATCAATATTAGGTCCGGATACCACTAAATGAGAGGATTCACTGGGTTAACATACCAAATTTCACTTTTGAATGCTTTTTTGGGAACTATGAGTTCAGTGTGATGCCCTTTAGTGTGAGGAAATCCTGTAATGTATTTATTTAATTGATGAAATGGGTATATATACATACCAAGAAAATTATTTAGTTGTATTTAACTATTTCACAATCATATACTCGTTATTAGCGGAGGATCATCTAGAGAACATGATGAGGGTTCTTTATTTTCATTATAGCACCAATTCTGCCGAAAGATCTCGAAGTGCTAGTTATGGATCTATGAGTTTCACTGTCTAGGGAATTTCATTTAACATAATGGTTAATACATGGATCTTGGGAAGATTGATGAAACTATTTCTTGGGAGACACCAAATAATGAGTTAGAGGTGTGGAACATTCATGGAAAAGAAAGATACTATAGAATTCTTGTGGTAGTGTTATCTAAATCGCATCCCCTTCAACTAAGATAATGAGGAAAGGGACGTCATTTAACAAGTCTGAGAAGTGTTAGAGTTCCATTGAAGAGTTGATTTAGATTTTGAATATTACTCTATTATTGAGACTAATAGAGGAAGGAATGGTGTTTTAGCATATTGTGATGCCTCAGGAACTGGTCTTGGTTTCATATTGATTCATTATTAGGAAGTTATAATATTTGAGATGAGGTAGTATAAACCCCATGTGAAAAACTATGTGACTCGTGACCTATAGTTGGAAGCCGTAGTCTTCACTCATAGGATGTGGATTTTATACCATCTAGCAGAGTACATTGAAGAATACTCACACAACCAAAGTCTCAAGTACATCTTTACATAGAGAGACCAGAACCTGAAGCAACAACACTAGAAGGAGTTCTAATTAGATTACATCTTCTATATAGTCTATGTTATAGGAAAGAGAAAATTTGTAGTATATTTCATTATATGTAAGTCATTATTTCTCATGTTGTAGGAATGTTTATAAATGTTAGCTTCCATACTATAGCCCCTAGTGGTACTGGAGGGCATAAATTTTTTACAGTTATTGGTTTTGATTCATTCTCTCCTCGATCATGTGATAGATTCCATTCTAGGAGAAAATGATGGTGAGGTTTTTTTTATATGACATCCATATGAGACTAACCAAATGGATATTCTGATGTATGGAATCAAGACATCCTGTTATAGGGGAGAACAGTTGTTCCAGACACATTATAGGAGGAGAAGATGCATAAGTTCCACACTTCTCTCTTGAATATACATCTCGGTGTGGGGATGATGTATAGAGACCATAATAAGTAGTTTTGGTTATCTGGAATGAGATGAATCATATCTAGTTTTTACTCTCAGTGCCTCACTTTTTTGTAATTAAAGGAAAAGAACCATGTTCATAAAGGATTTTTACAACCACATGAGATCATGGAGTGTAAGTGGGATGCCATATCCATGGAAATCATCACATGTATTCTATATGTTGTTAGGGGCCATGATTACATTTTTTTGATAGTAAAATAACTCATTAAATCGGAACACTTTCATTCCATTTGATAGAAATGTTCGATGGGGATTTTGGTGAAGTTGTACAAATGAGATATCTTCTATATTCATGGGGTATCCTTGATAATTTCCTTAGATCGTGACATGTAGATTATGTTGGGAATATGGAGAGGGATACTAGAGAAATTTTGGACCCAATTTTAGATGAGTATAGCCTTTAATTCTTATACCTATTTCTAGACTATGGGATCATTCTCGGTGTTGAAGGATATGATGAGGTCTTGCGTGTTAAACGTTGTCTAAAGCTGGGAGGATCATATTCCCTTGGTAGAGTTTTCATACAACAATATCCCCTACTCTACCACCAATATGAATCATTTTCACGCCATATAGGGGATACCATCTAGGTCAACCTTATGGTGGATAGATATTGGAGAGTCTCCTCTTTTGGACCCAATGTTACTGTTGGAGGGAACAAAGAAAGTGCTGGTCATATTTGAACGGATGAGAATGGCCCAAAGGAGTAAGAAATACTATGAAGGCCTCTATAGTAGGTCCTTAGATTTTGAGAAGGGATACCATGTTTTTTGTTTATTCTCCCCATGAAAAAGAATGGAGAGCTTCTACCTATGAGGAATACTATCCCTGAGGTCAATCTGTTCATTTGAGATTGTATAGAGGGTTGGTGAGTTTTCCTTCTGCATCTTTCAACCCCAATAGCGAAATCGGGGGAACAACGTCTTCCATTTTTCATAGAAGGGGAGATATATGCATGAAAATAAAAATGATATTGACAAGGGTGAGATGGATGTTGAGGATGGATCCACCTTTTCAAGGCACCTACAGTTGATTGTAGACTAGGAGCAGAACATTCCTTGATAAAAATTCCCTTTTTTCATGTCTTGTTGCAGCACATAAACATGTAGGTGAGTTCTTTGTAGCATGATACCCAATTCCAATCTTATAATACTGAGTTTTTTGATTAGTTTTTCTTTTTAGGTTTAAAAATAATGATGTATAGAATGATGTCATGACCTAGTTTTTCCCTTCTAATACATTGAAATAATTATATAATATATCTAGAGTTTGGAGCTGATATGAATTGTGATTCAAAGGCATAGAGTGCCCATAATTAGTTTTATAAAAATACTAAATATATGTTATACTCTATGCACACAACACCTCAATGGAAATAGTATAACACTTAAAATGCTGATCAGATCAGGAATCATAGTTCATGGTTGTGTTGGGAATGTGGTGTTACCCTAAGCATGACATAAAATGAGTTGGTATGTGTAACGACATAACCCCATAATCCCATTTCCATTGCATTATTGTTATAATTTGTCGTAGATTAAGGAATGGAATCCAAAAGTACCAATCAGATTAGTAGTCATAGAAAATATAATACATAAAACAACATTATATAAAATTTCATAAAATAAAATATAACATAGATAATCATTTAACGCCATCATTATTATCCTATTTAATGATTGAATATCTATCATAATACAAAACTAGGAATCCAAGGAATATAATACATAAAAAATGGGATAACTCATATGATCGGTAAGGATAAATATTAGTGTTCAAGCTCTCATAAATAAGAATACATGTTTAAGGAATGAATATTACTGAATAAATTCCTTTTCAAAATAATTCTGAGCATAATATTTAAAGAATAAATAATACAATGTTAAATATTCACATGATCTTGAACAAATACACATGGATATTCTAATAGTCAAATAATCACATGGAAATAATCTCATAATGGATGAATTCATAATTCCAAACATCTGAGACATACTATCAAGGACTCAACTATTTCCTTTGATGATGAATGGTTATGTTCTCACCCAAAACTATATCTAAAGATAAATTCATCTGTCCTTGGTGAAGTTAAAAATTTTGTTGTCTCATGGGACCCACTGATGTATTGAGGGGATATAGTGAGCCCCACTCATGACATACTAATTCTAATTCATTAATCATATGAAAATAGTGATATATATAAAACATAAACATTAATATCGAAAATAACATATGAAAATATAATACATTAACCATAAGACATGAATGGAATCAAAACACACATCCATAGTAAAAAATAACAAACCCTTCTATAAAATATGGTAGATTGTATCATAATAAATGAACTTTAATTAAGCAGAACATCCAGTAAAGGTTGTTCACATAGATAAAAATAATCTAATAAAATCATTAAAAACCATAGAAAAATACCACCTTTTTAAAATTGAAATCATTTAAAAGACACACAATTTTAAAATAAATAATTTTTTTTTCAAAATAAGCATGTAATCATGTAACATAATATTTGAAATGTTAAGTCAACATGATGTTGGGAAATTCAATTCATGTCATATAAGATAAAAAAAGTCACAAAGTTTGTAATTTTGATATAATAAAAATATTATTTCAACACTATTTAATAAAAAGTCAATCATGTGTAAAATACATTGAAATTTTTTAGGATAATATTAATAATATTTTATATTTGTTTTTTAAATCATTGACATAGATTATAAATATCCCCTAGTAAAAACTTATGTATAAAATTTCTCGAATAATAAAGAGATTGTGAATTATACCATACATTATACATAACATTATTTGAGGGTGTGATAAAATTCTATATAATGGTCAAATTAGGTAATTAAACAATACAATATCTATATCCATATTTATGATATAATACACGATCCACTTATATTCTTTTATTATTTTCATTTTTTGGGTGTTAACAAATTCATTTTCTTATGTTTCTTTCCGTGTAAGTCATGTTTTTATACATAGGACATATTTCTATCATATCAATTATGATATTATGTTCATAAATATTATATTGACACTTCATATACATCATTATAATCTACTTTGAACTATTAATCTGGAGAATCATTCTTATCATGTCTTGGAGATGCAAGGTCATACATACACACGAGCAACAATATCAATCTTTTAATGGTAAAGTGGTAAGGAATTTATTGGTATATTAATTATATATAATTAATTACATGTAATATTTTTTATTAATATCCATTTTATTCATCATTATACACATATAAAATAGATATGAAAAACAAATTTAACAACAACGTGGAGATGGTAAGCCATATATAGGCATGTATTCTGATATTGCGTTTCGTAGCATTGATCTAATGTGGAATATGGTTATCCAATAATCATAATAACATAATAAAATATATATGACAGCAGATTTTTTATTTTTTAACTAATATAAAGTGTGAATATGATGTTGAATATGAACTAATTTTGAAGGAGTCGGTAATGATGAGAACATATTTTTCTGCAAACCTCCTTTGGATCTCCTCTTAGGGACAGTGGGGTTGGTATTTTATAAGGGAATAAACTATAATCTGTTTCTATATAAATTTATAATTTGAAATATTAGAGGATGGTAGATCTAGTAGGCTCAAAGTGTTGTAATGAAATGATTGATGATATGGATATTTATAATTTAGTTGGGGGAACTTTTTGAAATCCTCAAAATATAATAATATATAATAATATTCTAGATCCTAATAAAAAAATGTCCCATAAATGAAATCTATATTTCATTTTAGACAATATCATATCCCTTTTTAATTATTTAACATTTTGTGATTTTTAAATTATTTAATAATAAATTAAATCTATAACATAATATTTTTTACAAATTCAATACTATTAATTTAATTTGACATAGAATACATTAAAAAAAACCTAGGAATTAAACTATAATTATTCACCTATCTAAAATATATATTATATGTCTTTAAAATTCATTAGAAAGATTATATAATACAAAATATATAAAAATTAATATTATTAATATCAATTATTCTATTTTTATGTTAATTAAAAAAATATTGGAATAGAATTTAAGAGAATTTTAATCTAATTATATATCTTATAAACATTAAAAATACATTCATCTAATGAAAATATTTTAATTCAGGTCAAAATGGACATTTACATTCGTTCATAGCTTGATTTTTTCCTTATGTGGACTCATAAAATATCTTTAATACAAGATAGTGATATTTTTTAAATGTCATTGATTGAAATAATATAAAATTTGTTTTCATATAAAATTTTCCATTAAAAACGTGAAATAGATAATAATATGATAATGGTCGAATACTATTCTTCCCAAAAAATTACGACAATATATGGTTGTATTTTAAGAAATATAAATTTGATTTACCCTAAATTAATCTATTGTAATTGTTATTATATTCACAAAGTATTAAATATTATGAGGTTGTAAATTATTTCTTATTTGTGGTTAATTATCCCTAAATATGAACTATAATAATTTTTTGACCATATCAAAATTGATTTGTATTTTTATAATAATAATTATAATTTTTAATTAATTTAATAAAATAATATATATATATAATACCATTAGTGTCCTTTGTGACACTATTCCTATCTTTGGCTTAAATAAAATCAAAATATTAAGATAATTTAGAACCAAACAATTATAAATACTCCTGAAATACTATAGTAATTAATAAAATTAAGTGGGAACCATTATTTGTTAAATTTTATTTATTTTAATATTTTTTATATATTTTATTGGATGGTTTCTTCAATTTAATAAATACAAGATCATAATTGTGGAAGCGTTTTAGATATGTATTTTTTTCATAAAAATTTAAAATATTTTAATTTGATAAAGATAATATTTTTTTTTAAATTTATCATTATATAAACCTATTTTTAAAATGATTTTGTTTTTTAAATTTGAGTACATCATTTTCAAAACACCATTGAATAAAATATGATTAATGTCATAATAAAAAAGCAGTGATTTTAGAAAGATCAAAATTTCAGCATGAGGTGGATTTTGGTCTAAACATACTTCTCCAGATATATTATGAAAATTGGTGGGGTAATTTAGGAAGATTATAATAATATTTTACCTTTAATTGCCCGTTTTACTATTAACAATTGTAAATAAAATACTAACTTTACTATACATGAAAATTATGCTGATTTTATTATAGATGAAAAATCATACTTATTAAAACCATTTATGTGATTTTTTTGAAATTTAATTCACAAAAATGGATACAATATGATTTATATTAATCCAGCATCCCCAATATTCCATGGTACATTTCACTTTGAATAATACAGTAGCATGTGTTGTACACAACTTCATGTTCTAACACACCACAACCAATCAAACTAGCTGTTATGAATAGTAATACCCACTTTTTGAAATTTTATAAATTTCATCTTTCAAAATGGACTTCATTTTTGAATTCGGAATATCAAAATTAGCTTATTGGAAATTTTTGGTATTTTTCGGAAAACATTCAATTTTTGATGAATAGTGAAAAATATTGAGTTATAGTTTAAAACTGAATTTTTATTAAAATAAATTTTTATTTTATTTATATTTATTTTAGGTAAAAATAGATACATAATACCTATAAAAGTACAATGTAATTAATTGGAGTCAGTTTATATTAATTTTAGATATATAAAAATTTTATTGAACTTTCACCGTCTTTTACATATCTCTTAAGAGAATTTGGAAATTAACATAAAACATTATTTTACCGCTTCTATGAGTGGAATATCAAAAATATGAGAGAAAAAGTTAATATCAAGGAGAAAAATGTGGTTCAAGAAGATAAAAATATTTTTGGTGAATAGTAACTTTTTACTTTTATTTTCCATGGTTAAAATTAAATAGAGTAATTAAGAGTAAAAATGATATTATTATTACCCTAACACATATCCTAATTATATTGGATAAGTATAATTCTACCAAGATATTTGTAGGAATAAAATATGAAGCCATTTGTTCCACTGGGATTAGATTAGAACATTTATTATTATTTAATTCAAAGAAGAGTTAAAAGAGATAAAATCAATGTTAATTAACTAAGATGTTTTTAATATAAGGTTATACATAAGATCAATTAGATTATAAATATTAATTAGAAATCTAAAATTATTTTCTACATAATTATATTTTATTTATAATTTTTAGACTTTATATAATTTAATTTATTTATGACACAATGGTGATGCAGTAATTACCTAATTAATGAAATATTAAACTAATAGATATTCTAAATATCCAAATAAATGTAATTTGAATCTTTATATGATTTCCCCCAATTTTCTAGGATAATATGACATGTTTGGATTTATTAAATGAATTTATTTCTAATTAATAATGTTTTTAGAACTTTAACAAAATTCAATTATTAAAGAGTGTCAAAATTGACATAAAGGAGTATTTAAAGAAAATATTATATTATTAATTGATATTATTTCCCTAAAAATATAAGGATCATACAAATGACTTATTTAATGTTATATATATTAATAATTAACCCCTTGGTATTCTCTTGTCTTGTTATAGTATGATAATTAACCATATATTATAAAAATAAAAAGAGACATGAAAAATGTTAAACTATTTAACTATGAGTTAAATATAATTTCTAAGGTTAATATAGTGACCCAACCTATCTAAAATCTATTGGTTGAAATAATTTCGACACATACCCACCTTTTCCTCGAAATAAGTCACTTTGGACCCATTATAACCCGAATATGAAATTTAATATAAAATAATATTTGAAGTTTTTCATAAGGTGCACATCATCCCTCTAATAAAAGGGCACTCCCCCTTCTCTCAAATTCATACCTTCAAAGACTTTTGGTTCAGCCAACCCCATCCAAAATATCCTCTATACTTCCCCTTCTTCATCCTAGAGTCTATCCTTTAGTCAGAAAGCAAACTTAAGGATCCCTTTTGATCAAATCAAAAGGAAGAACATGAAGAAGTGGTAAAAATCTCACCACCTATTTCAAGTTCCTATCTTCTTCCACTTTTTCTTTCGTTTTTATTTCCATTCTAAAATAATAATGTGAATATTGTCTATATACATTGATGTTATTATAAATATGGTACATCCATATTCAGTATTCTATCCACCCTTTGAATGACATGTCACCATATGTGTTTACGTACAGCTTACCATGTCCACGTCATGGTGTAATTGTTATTCAATAAATTATTATTTTGATGGGTATAATAATGATGTGTAATTCATGTAAATAATAAATATAACATGGTAATGATTCTGTATATATGATACACCATCCAATTATATAATATTTTAATATCAAAATAATGATATTGTCACTCGGGCCTACGTACGGATTACTGTCTCCACGAACATGATGAGATTCATTCCACATCATATACATTCAAGTATAATTCTCATTTGATGATTAAAAATAATGTTTAAGGACTTGATATTATTCTATATATGAATAATATAAAACCTACAGATAACAATCGTGAATTATATAAACAAACATATAAAAAAAATGAGTAAGTGAACACACGAAATGACGATAATACAATGATATTATTAAAAAAGAAATGTTAAAAGATCATATATGTTATCATAATAATGTATATGATTCATGTATAATTTAATAACAACTATTTGACCATTATATAGGAGTTTAAACAACCCTCAACCGAGGAAATGTACATGGTAAGGGTTTATTTCACAATCTCTTCATTATCCGAGGTTGTTTATACATAATTATCTACTAGGACCTCTTTATCATCCACATCCATGTTTCATAAAAATGTATTTCCAATCATTATTACTATTTTACAAACTATTGGTTAATGTCATTTATACCCCTATTTTACTTTTTATAAGAAGTTTATAAAGGAATCGTTCTGTCATTTTCCAAACAAGGCCATTTTAAACATTTTCGACAGAATTAAGGTAAGATTGAAATTCTAACTTATACGGTAGGTGAAACTATTCTATGTCTTTGTAAAATTTTCAAAGATTCCATTACAAGATTATAATAATATTTTCAAAGTAAATGTTTTATTTTATAATTACGTGACTTTTAAATTATTTCAAAAAAGCGATATTTCTCTCGAATAGTTTTGATTTCATCTATGCCAACATACTTTGATGGATTTTAAGCTTATTTGAAGTTTATTTATTATGATACAAATCATCCATATTTTATTGAAGGTTTTGGGATATATCTGACTATATATGTGTTATTTTTATACCATTAATGTTTTATGGAGTAAGTATTGACATTTTATATGCTAGTTTTAATACGAATGTTTATGTAATATTAAAACATATTCATATGAGGAATGAATTAAACATAATAAGTGATGGGTGGAGCCTGATATAGAACTTTGATACGTCGGTAGGTCTCATGAGACAAACTAGCATCTTGGCACAAGGCCTTGACAAAATCTTATTTGTAGTCTTGGCACAAGGCCTTGACAATGTGGTATGATAGTCTGGAATTATGCATTCCATCATTATGAAAGTTGTTATTGATATTGCATGTGATTATTCAACTAGTATAATATCGATGTTAATAAGTAATTTTCATTATGTTATTTTATTTTTTCCATATTATGTTGATGTTCAAGTTTAAAAGACTTTTGTTTTAGTTATACATTTCTGTAAATTTTTATGCTTATTTATGAATGTTTCCGCTATATTGTTATCCTTACTGAGCATCTAAGCACAACCCTTTCTTTGTTTTATTTTTACCAGGATATGAAGAATTATTTTATGAATGAACTGCATGGATAGTATGAGGGGATATGATTTTGGTCTATGGAGACATGATGTTGTTGTAGTTTTTCACATTATGATGTAATGTAAAATCTATGAATGTATTTAGTGATTCCAAGGACACTAAACTAATCATTCATTCGAGACATGACCTTTTGTGATAATGCCACTGTTATGTAATAATGAACCAACTCTGGGAAACTAGGGTCGGGGCATTACAGTTGTTATCAGAGTAAGTTTTGTACAAAACATGGGAGATAGATTTAGATAAACTGTGATTAGAGCACATAGCCATAAGATGGACATTGAGGATTGAATAGAAGAACATCCTAGAATGTTGGTGTTGTAGAGATTTTTTGATTTTTCTGAGAAATACATCCATGTCTGGATACGAGCAGGTAGAGGCGGCTCTAGTACATAAGTACCTTGGGGTAAAACTCGAAAACACCTCTTTGAGATAGACTCAAACGGGAACTGGTGTATGACAACGGTCCTTGCTGCACTAATGGTTACGACACTCATGGGGGATATGCTCAGGATAATTATCATATTCTTTACAAAACATTATTAAGGGTTTATATGTATATACATCCTTAAAGAAACCATTTTTATGATTATGGATTATATCCATAAACTTTTTAATTTATGTACTGTGTTTTACATGTTTTGAATTATGTATTTTGATTCATAAACTGATCTAGTTTATGCCATTGTTTAGAAATGGCGCCTAGTGGGAGGAATGGAAAACGTACCAAGGCACACAATCCATGTAGGGATTTCCCTCATGCTCAAGATAATTATAGTGGATCTGGTGATACAACTGGTGCTAATCATTTTATCACTATACTGGGACAACTCTCTCAGGTTATGAATAATAACCATACCCGTATGGAGCACACTAATCTACAGAGTGGAGGATCAATGTTAGACCACTTCATGAGGCAACAACCACCAATATTAAATGGGATTAAAAATCCATTAGTAGTTGGGAAATGGATAAATTCCTTAGAAAAAATATTCGATACCTTGGGGAGTAGTGAAAGGGAAAAAGTTATCAGGGTAGTTTACCGCCTCACTGGAGATGCTAACCAGTGGTGGTCATTGATTTAAAACAAAAAGGAGAACGATAAAGTAAGAAATATGGAATGGAGTGATTTAAAAGATATTTTTGTAGAAAAAATACTTTCCTCATGACCATCGAGCAGATATAGAGAGTCAATTTCTGAGTCTGAGACAAAATGAAGATGAGAATGTCGTAATGTATGAGGCTAACTTTACAAGGATAGCAAGGCATGTAGCATATTATATATGTAACCCAAGAAGTAAGATTGATCATTTATTTGATTGATTAAAACCATTTATCCATTGAGAATTTGTCTCACAATTCTTCTCATAGTACGAAGGTATTTTCTAATGTGTTATCAAGAAAGAAAATTAATTCTCAATGTCTTACGACTTTAAAGAAAAGAAAGAGAAGAAGAAATCTAGTGATCACTCTGGGAATGGAAATAAAGGGATAAATGGAAATTTTGAATATCCATCCTGTATTAAATGTGTGAAGAAACACCCTTGTACTTGCTTGAAGGGAATGTGAGTCTGTTACAAGTGTGGTGAAAAAGGCCATCATGCTCGTGATTGGAAGGGGATGAAAGAAGCTACTAATGTTCAATGCTACAATTGCAGGTAGATGTGACATTATGATAATCAGTGTCTGAAGAGTCAAGGGAATATACCTCAGAAAATAATAAGGGATCAAGGCCAATCTTATGCTATCACTACTACTTAGGTAGAAGCTCCAAAAGACGTGGTGGCAGGTAATTTAATGGTTTCCTCACATTTAGAAAATGCTTTATTTGATTCTGGATCATCACATTGTTTCATATCATCCCATTTTTCTATGAAAATCAGATATTTCCAATTTTATTTAACATGGGAGTTTTCAGTCAATACTTCTAATGGATGTACCATTGCAATATTATTTTGTGAATTAGTCCCCACTTAAGAACACAAATGTTCATTATCTTCTGATCTCATCGTCATACCCTTGATTGAATTTGAGAAAATCCTCACTATGGATTGGATTTCAGACTATGATGTAAAGATTTATTATATGAAGAATGAGGTTACAATTTTTGATGATGATGATAAGGATCACCTTATCTTTAGAGAAGAATCATCACCACCTAATTCTTATCTAGATTCACCCCCAGTAGCCCAAATAAATTCAACTATCAAGGAGGAAGAGAATGAAATAACTTTCGGTGAGGAAAGGAATGTTCAAATAGAGGATGTACCTATTGTGAATGAATATGCAGATGTGTTTCCGGAATATTTACCTGGACATCCTCCAGAATGAGAAATTGAGATTTCCATTGATTTAATTCCTTGTTCAAGGCCTTTATTGAAGACCCATTATAGAATGGCCAATGTGGAATTAGTTGAACTAAAGAAATAACTTGAAGAATTTAGTAATAAGGGATTTATTGGCCCTAGTGTTTCTCCATGGGGATCCCCTATCCTTTTAGTTAAGAAGAAATATGGACCTATGAGGTTATGTATCGACTACACAGAAATCAATGCTATATGAATAAAGAAAATGTTCCCCTACCTCTCATTGATGTCGTATTTGACCAACTGCATGAAGCTCAATACTTTTCAAAGATTTACCTTTGATCTGGATTCCATCAGTTGTGTGTGAAGATTGAACACATTCTGAAGACAGCATTTCAAACCTGGTACGAGCATTACAAGTTTACAGTAATGCCTTTTTGATGGACTAATGTACCCTCTGTATTCATGGATCTAATGAATAGAGTTTTCAAGGAATATCTCGATGATTTTTTAGTGGTATTTATTGTTGAGATCTTTTTTATACTCCAAAAGATGTGAAGATCATGAAAATCACTTGTGAATTATCCTGAAGACTCTTAGAAGACATGAATTATTTGGGAAGTTTACCTAGTGTGAATTATGTCTTTAGGAGATCTCTTTTCTTGTCCATATAGTCTCTAACGATGGAATCTTTGTGGATCCTTCTATGAGAAATGCAATCCAATAATGGCCATCAACGACAAGTATAACTGAGGTACGTAGTTTTATTGGTTTAGCAGGTTATTATCGGAGTTTCGACCATAATGTTTCCTAATTTTCTAACCCATTAACGAAGGTCACACATAAAGGGGTTAAATTTATTCGGAAAAAAGAGTGTGGAGAATTTTTTGAATAATTGAAGAGATGATTAGTCAATGCTCCTATATTGACTCTACCATTGGGGGATGATGGGTTCATTATTTATAGTGATGCATCAAAGAATGGACTTGGTTGTGTCCTTATACAGAATGATAAAGTTATTGACTATGCATCACGACAGCTGAAAATTCATGAGAAAAACTATCATACTCATAATATTGAGTTAGCTGCTGTAATATTTTATTTGAAGATATAGATACATTATCTTTATGAAGAAAAATGTGAGATATATACAGATCACAAGAGTTTGATGTATATTTTCTCACAAAAATAAATCACCATGAGGAAAAGGAGATGGATTGATCTACTCATGTATTATGATTACATGAATCACTACCACTCGGGGAAAGAAAAGAAGGTAGAAAAATGATTTGAGAAGAAATGATCATGGAGTTTTGAATAAGATGAGAGTTGAAAAGGATCTTATATACCTGGATCTAGTATGGATAGATATGGGAATCACTATTGAAGGTGAATCCTCAATAATTTTTCCAAACGTTTCCAAACCATATTTTCTAGAAAGGTTAAAGAGTTCTCAAACCAATGATGAAGAGTTTAAAAAGAATATTAAAGCTATGAATGATGGGAGATTGACTGACATTGTATATGATGATGGAATTTTGAAATTTGTAAAGATACCTGGCGTTCACAATATTCACGATCTAAAAAGTGAATAGTTAGATGATGCTCATAGTTACAATTTCTATATACACCATGGGTTCACCAAAATGTATAGATATTTTAAGGAACATTTTTGGTGGGACAACATGAAGATGGAGAGTTCTGATTTTGTGTCACGATGTATGGTTTTTCAACAAGTGAAAGGTGGAAGGAAACAACCTAGAAGAGTCATGCAACCTCTTCCCATACCTGAGTGGAAATGGGATAATATCACAATGGACTTTGTCATGGGGCTACAAAAGAATCCTAGAAGGAACAATACAATATGGGTAATTGTTGATCATCTTACCAAGTCAACATATTTTCTTGCTATAAGAGAAGATATACAACTTGAACTTAGAGAAAGACTTTATTAATGAAGTGGTGAGACTTCATGGAGTACCCCTATCAGTTGTTTTTTGATAATGATCCCAGTTTTACTTCATGATTCTGGAAGAGTATTCAGAAGGCCTTGGATATTGAACTTCATTTGAGCACTGAATACCACCCTCAAACTGATGGAGAATCAGAACAGACTATTAAAACCTTATAATACATGTTGAGATCTTGCTTACGTGACATTCAGGGTATGTGGGATCAATATTTTCCTCTGGAGGAATTTTCATATAACAATATATTACATTCACGTATCTAGATGGCACCATATTAAGCATTATACGGAAAGAGATGTCGCACACCAACCTGTAGGGATGAGGTTGGTGAAAGAAAACTTATAGGCTCAGAACTAGTGGAGGAAACGACGGAGAAGTTGAAGGTAATCCAAACCCACATCAAAGCAGCTCAATGTAGGCAGAAGAGCTATGTCGATAACTGAAGGATGGATTTGGAATTTCTTGTAGAAGAACATGTTTTCTTGAAGGTATATCCATGGAATGGATTTATACATTTCTGTAGGAAAGGTAAATTGAGTACCAAGTACATCAGACCTTTTGAAATTTTAGAACTAATTGGGGTTGTAGCTTACCATTTGTCAGTGCCGCCAAGTCTCTCCAAAGTTCACAATGTGTTCCACGTATTACTATTGAAAAAATACACTTCTAACCCGATGCATGTACTCACCTATGAGGAAGTAGAAATAGAACCTGATATTTCTTATTGCGAAGAGCCCATCAGGATTCTTGATACAAGAGAACAAGTGTTGAGAAACCGGATGACTCGTCTAGTAAAAGTTCTATGGAGAATCCATAAGACAGAAGAGGCAACATGGGAACCCGAGGAACATATGATGAAGAAACTCCTGAGGATTTTTTATGCAGTAATATTCTTGAAATTTTGAGGATGAAATTATTTGAAGGAGGGGATAATGTAACACCCCAATCTTTCATGGTGCGTTTCTCTTGGAATAATACAGTAGCATGTGTTGTATGCAAATTCAAGATCTAATGAACAACAACCAATCAAACTGGTCATTATAAATAGTAATACCCTCTTTTTGAAATTTTATAAATTTTATCTTTCAAAATTGACTTCATTTTTGGATTCAGAATATCGAAATTAACTTTGGGTGAATTTTTGGTATTTTTCTAAAAACATTCAATTTTTTATGAATAGTGAAAAACATTGAGTTATAGTTTAAAAAAAAATTTATATTTAAATAATTATTTATTTTATTTTAATTTATTTTAGCTCAAAATTGTTGCATAATACCTATATAAGTTCAATGTAATTCATTGGAGTCAGTTTATAATAATTTTAGATATATAAAATTTTTATTGAACTTTCACCGTCTTTTACCTATCTCCTATGAGAATATGAAAATTCACATAAAACATAATTTTTCTGCTTCTGTTAGGGAATTTCAAAAATCCGAGAGACACGGTTAATATCAAGGAGTAAAATGTAGTTCAATAAGATAAAAATAATTTTGGTGAATAGAAAATTTTAACTTTTATTTACCACGGTTAAAAGTAAATAGGTTAATTAAGGGTGAATATGATATAATTATTACCCTAAAACATGTCCTAATTCTATTGGATTAGTATAATTCGACCTGAAAAATCCTTTGGAATAATATATAAACCTCTTTAATCCTCTTGGATTAGATTAGGCCATTTATTATTATTTAATTCAAAGAAGAGTTAAAAGAGATATAATCAAAGTTAAATAACTAAAACATAATTAATGTTGGTTTATACATAATATGAATTAGATTATAAATATTCTTCGTAAAGATAAAACTATTTCCTAGATAATTATATTTTATTTATAATTTTTATACATTAGATAATTTAATTTATTTATGACACAATAGTAATGCAGTAATTACCCAATTAATGAAATATTAAAATAATTGATATTACAAAAATAAAAAAAAATATAATTTGAGAATATTAATGAATTCCACTAATTTCATAGGTTACTATGACATGTTAAGATTTATTAAATGAATTTAGTTCGAATTAATAATTTGTTATAACTTTAAAAAATATCAATTCTCAAATAGTGTCAAAATTTACATACGAGGGTATTTAAAACAAAAATTATATTATTAATTGATATTCTATTCCTAAAAATATAATTTTCGGAAAAATGACTTACATAAGGTTATATATATTAATAATTAACCACTTGGGGTTATCTTGGAATTTTATAGTATGTTTATTAACCGTAAAATATAAAAATACAAAGAGATATGGTAAATGTTAAACTATTTAACTAATAGTTATATATAAATGATAAGGTTAATATAGTGACCCAAACCAGTCAAAAATCTATAGGTTGAAAGTATTTCGACCCATCCCCACATTATTCTCGAAATAATTCAATTTTGATCCATTATAAACTGAATATTAATATTATTATAAAATAATATTTCTAGTTTTTCCTTAGATGCCCCTTACCCCTCTTATAAAAGGGCACTACCCCTTGTCTCAAATTCATACCTTCAAAGCCTTTTGGCCTAGTCAATACCTACCCCGATATCCTTTAAACATGCCTCACTTCTTCCTAGAGGCCTTACTTTAGTCAGAAAGACAACTTAAGGAGCCCTTTTGATCAAATCAAAAGGAATAACCTGAAGAAGAGGTAAATTTTTTCTTTTATAATTACGTGACATTTAAATGATTTAATATAAGATATATTACTCTCAAATAGTTTTGATTTCATCTATTTCAACATCCTTTGATAGATTTTATGCTTATTTAAAGTTGATTTATTATGATACAAAACTTCCATATTGTATTGAAGGTTTTGTGATATGTTTTACTGTGGATGTGTTATTTTTTAACCATTCATGTTTTATGGAGAAAGTATTGACAATTCATATTCTAGATTTAATACAAATGTTTATGTTATGTTTAAAACTATTCATATGAAAAATGTATTTGACTTAATAAGTGACAGGTTGAGCCTGCTATAGCTCCTTAATGCATCGATCGGTCTCATGAGACAAAATAGTGTCTTGGCACAAGGCCTTGAAAAAATCTTATTTGTATTCATGGCACAAGGCCTTGAATATGTGGTATGATAGTCTGGAATTATGCATTCCATTGTTATGAAAGTGGTTATTGATATTGCATGTGATTATTCTACTAGTATAATATCCATGTTAATAAGTAAATGTCATTATTTCAATTTTTTTTTTTTCATATTTTGCTGAAGTTCAAGTTTTAAAGGCTTTTGTTTTAGTTATACATTGTCTTAAATGTTTATGATTATTTATGAGTGTTTATGCTGTATTGTAACCATTGCTAAGCATCTGATCTCACCACTTTCTATGTTTTATATTTCCCAGGATGTGAAGAATTATTTTATGAATGACCTGTAGGGATAGTATGAGAGGATATGAGTGTGGTCTACGGAGACAAGATGTTATTGTAGTTTTTCACTTTATTATGTAATGTAAACTTTATGAATGTATATAGTGATTCCAAGGCTACTAAACTAATCGGTCTTTCGAGACATGATCTTTTGGGATCATGCCAATGTTATATAATAATGCACTGACTCTTGGTAACTAGGGTCGGGGCACTACATCGTAGATGTGGAAAAAATCCCAGTGAAAGAGACATTCAAAATAATAATAAGTTTTTATATCTAAATTTATTATAAAAATGATTCATATTAATTAAATAGTATTATTATATGTACTTTCAATCTATTATGTCCTTAAAAACCAATTTAAAATAACATTAAATGAAAATTTATTTTTTGAACTATAATGATGTATTTTTTACTAAACATCAAAAAAGGAAACCTTTTGGAAAAATTTAAAAATGATATCCCTAACTTATTCTTTTATAAATCAAATTTAAATATGAATTTTATAATGAAAAATAAAATTTATTCCGTTTCCAAAAAATTTCTTTAAAATAGGGTTTCCATAAAAATTCAAAATCATTAACCTTTCGAATAATATAGTTTGTATGCATAAAATTTGAATAGTTTTTATATTATTATCTATAGAACACATAATATACATGTAAAAAATATATGTGATATACACATATTTTATAATTTTGTTAATACTGTTTATAATTTCTATATAAATAGATATTTTAATTCATCCTTGTGTACTCGATATCTCTGTTGTGTGCATTACAAGATATTGAATATATTAAATTTATTTTTAAATAAAACTATTTTATATTCTAAGTGTGTTACATTCATTATACCTTAATTAAATTTCATAATAATAATATAAACTTTATCCCAGCAATCAAGAGTTTTATATTTGAAAATAACTTTTATAATGAACCCTCATGGTGCATTGGTTTAATAACACATATTATTTATATCACGAAAAGGGAAATGGGACGGTCAACACAAGACTAGGGATTCGAATATGAGAACATTTTAAGAAAGTACAGATATGTACATAGTGGTAAAATGTAAATATTTATAGGGATTCATTTATGTAATCAATCACAAAAATAAAATTGAATGATCAGTAGAAAACATTGGGTCCCAAAGCCAAAAATATATGATTATTTAAAATACCATCACATCAACAAAAATTAACATTTTGTAGATTTTCTGTCATGGGTTGTGAAATTAATTTACTCTACATGAATGTAAGTAAATATAATTACTTTATATGTTTCTATAAAAAAAAATCATATCCTTTTTTTGTGACTTAAACAACTTAAACATATTTTAATAGCACAAGTTTCATTATAGGGTGATGTAATTTGTTATTCTCTCGATATATTTCCAATGATAAACTTAATCAATTTCCTAACTGGTTACCTTTTCCAAACTGAACTTATCATCAATCTTTTCGCAACATTAAGAGGAACTTATTTTTCACATTCCAAACATGTGAATACCTTAATAATTTATTCCCATCAAAAATATTAATGATTTTATTTACAAAAAAACTTTATTAAAAATATTAATTCATTATTATTCCTTAAATATTACAAATGTTATTGGATATACTCCATAAATCCAAAATGCTGTAAATTCCATCAATGATTGCATAAATGTTTTTAAAAAAACCATTAATCAATTCCATGGTACTCCATACTATCCAATATAAATCATCCAAATCAATCATCTAATTATTAATACGATATTTTCTCATTATTAGGAACATATTAATGGTTATCATTCCCATGACCATTTGTT
This sequence comes from Viscum album, assembly GCA_963277665.1. Classification (NCBI taxonomy): domain Eukaryota; kingdom Viridiplantae; phylum Streptophyta; class Magnoliopsida; order Santalales; family Viscaceae; genus Viscum; species Viscum album. The sequence goes on along the minus strand of OY728147.1, from coordinate 1,022,333,787 downwards.
TTCCAAAAAAATTACTTGTTACTAAGAAACTATTCTTGGTTGTTGGTACCATTCGACATACAATTTCACATTATTTATGAAATAGTAATATATATAAAATCCTTATATATCCCATAATTTTTATAAACATAATATAATTATAATACTTTGGAATCCAAAAACACAAATACATTAATTATTACACATTAACTGTAGGGACAGCATAAGCTTGACCTTGATCACTTTTCTTCTTCTCATGTATTTTTTCTCAACACATGGGACACAATTTACATAACACCCCATCTATTTACAATGTTCACATTATAAATTTAATTCTTCTTTATTTACCTTACAATCAGGAGCCTCTTGGACTTTCTCTACACACCTAAAAAAACTCACATTCTGTTTAGGAAAGTATCAGGGTGTTTCTTCCCATTATTATGCAAAATGATAAAATCCTTCATTCACTCTTTCTATTTATCCATATTTTACTCCCTCATTCTCTTATTCAATTAATTTTCATTAATGTCGTAATATATATAAATTTCATTCTAACTCTTTATGGAACATGAGACAATTTTTTCATATGATTATAATTCGTGGAAAACCAATTCCTTTTGGAGAAATGGATTTAACCCATCAACAAAATGATAAACCATAATCCTTGGGTGACTTCTGTAGTGTGTAAAATGCCATTATAATATTTTGAATTTGGAATAATATTTAGAAACATTTCTATCCTCCATTTGTTAGAGATTAAATATTTCTCGCTTCATATTTCCACTCTATTTGCAAAGGAAATACTTTTCAAATAATATTACATTTAAATCATTCCATTTCATTTTTATATTTCCTCAGCCTTCATCATGTTTTGAATAATTGACCATCATTGATCCTCATCATCTAAGGGATGATAAAAATCCATAAGAACCTCCCCCCCGTTAATTTCTTCATAGTTAAAAAAAATCTCAATAAAGAACTTATCCATTATTTATTTATAAATGGATGTGTAGTATCATTTAATGAAGGAGGAAATTTCTCATGAATATGTATAACATTTAACTTCCAGGTTTTAGATCTGGATTCTTTATACATGAAAGGATATTATTCTTAACATGATTCAACTATGTTAGTTAAATTATAAGTTTCTTGGCACCTTTTAATGATTCATCTCTAACATCTCTATATTGAATATGAGGGAAATCACTTCATGATTTACGTGAGTGGATACAGTTTCCATTCATTTAACTAGGACCAATTTCTAAATAATAGAATAAACTATATTAGATCATAACATTAGGAAACCGAATGTACAAATAAATAATCTAAAAAACATTATCATGGTTTCTTTGGAGACATATCTATGTTTAAATCCTTCATAATGGTTTGTAATGAAAATATGAATTATGCTTTGAATATACCCTAGGAGTGTCAATCCAAGTGCTTAGTATGTCCCATTACAATGTACCAGGTTACCCCAAGTCAAGCACGAGACACCTATGCGATGTTGCTAACTATATGTACATCTACACCAGAACCATGTCCAATTGTAGTATTCATATATGGATGTATTTATAGTAATACCCACATAATATATACCATACGAAAACTATAGGATGGTCTTCAATACATATCCTAAAATACTATCTTATGGTTCCATTATGTAATCCATGTTTTAATCTAAATCTTGTTTTTAAGGTTGTTACTAAAAATGATCTGATACATACTATATTGACATGACCCCAGAGTCCCAGAGTTGGTGCATTATTTTAATACATTTACATAGATACACATGTCAAATACCTAGAGACTTATTAGTTTAATAGTCTTAGAAAATATATTTCATACAATAAAATTACATTAAAATTTATAACATAAAATAAAAAAAATATAATATTTTCAGAATGAAATTATTATAATAGATAAACCCAGAATATCATTCAAAATAACCATAATTGAATACTTGGAATATAAAACAGAAAAGTGGGTGATCTCAAATGATTATAAAGGCTAAATAATATAGAAAATTCATTCACCAATAAGAATAAAATTTATATGGAAATGCATAAAGCTGAAACACATTTCTTTGAATCATAACATTGATAATAATATTGAATGAATAAATATTACCCCATAAAATAATAAAATGAGCTAAAAACCCTAACTATGGATATTCAACTTGTCAAATAATCATTTAGGACTAGTCTCATAATGAGGGAATAAGTAATTCTGGTAATTTGAAATATACATTCAAGGCCACATACAAGACATCTGAAAATAAATGGTTAAGGCATAGGGTATAAACATATCTAAAAAATTGGAAAGGATACATCCATTTGAATATCAGATTTGTTTCATAAGCCCTAATGATGTATCGAGATACTATACCATGACTTTCACATCACTAAATATATCCAATTCATTCCTCATATGAATGTGGTGAAACATATCAAACAAATACATTCATATTCAACCAAGTATACAAAATGTTAATACATTAATCATTAACCATGAATGGAATCAAAATGGAACATAAATGTTCCAAAATATCATAAACCAGACAATAAAATATGGTAGATTGTATCATAATAAATCAACATGAATTGAGTATAAAATCCATCAATGAATATTGACATGGATGAAAATAATCTAACCAAATTCAAAAAAATTTCTTAACAAAAATATAATTTTACATTGAAATAATTTAAAAGAAGTATAATTTTAAAATAATAAATTTCTTTTTAAAATTATCATTTATTCTTGTAAGTAATTATTCAAAATTTTATGGTGTCAAGGATGTGTGGAAAACCCCCATGTTATATAAGTTTAATAAAATTCCTTTTTTCAAAAAAGACGTAAAGTACCTCTTCTGAAAAAAAATCATTAAAAATCATTTTATGAATAGTAAAATTTGTTTAAAAGACAATATAATTTTTTAGTATAATATTAAAATAATGGAAAACATATTTATGAAACATGGTCATGGATGATAAATATTCCACAAAAAATACAAATTGATAATAAATCATTGTCATTAATAAAATTGTTAAATAATCCTTACCATGTACATTAAATTAGTTGAGGGTATATTAACCTCCATTATAATGGCTACACAATGTTATTAAATTATACTATTATTATATCAATATTTTTATTTCATATATGATCAAATATTAATGTTTCACTAATTTCATTATTTTGAGTGTCAACTACTTCATTTTGATATGTTTGTTTCGTTATGTAGGTAATGTATACTTTGAGTATGATATGTTTTATTCAAATACAAAATGATATTAAGTTCAAAAATATTATATTAACTCATGATGTAAATTATTATTATCATCCTTCGATTGTTAATGTGGATAATGAGTCGCATCACGTCGTAGAGATGGTAGGTCGTAGGTAAACGCGAGTGACAATACCATTCCCTTAATGATAAATTGTTATGAAATTTAAGGGTATAATAATTATACAATGTTAATATAATCTCATAATTATTATTAGTATTCATTATATTTATCATTATACGCATCCAAATAACATGGATATGAAAAGAATTACCCCACAGTGTAGAGATGATAATTTGTACGTACACACTCGTAGTGATATTATTTATCATAGGATTTACAAAAAGTGTAATATGGGTTTCTAATAATAATAACAACAACAATGATTATATATTAAACATGATTTATTATTTTATAATGTAAAAAACATGTGAAGAGCAAGTAGAATAATATATAGTTTTGAAAGAGTCGGTAAAGGCAATTACCTCTTCTTCAAAAAAAATACGTGTATCTCAACTTATGTACACTAGGGTTGGTATTTCGAGTGTAAAATAACCTCTCTGTTGTGTATAGGGATGTTAGGAATGGAATTTGGTAGGGTTTTTTTTGAGCTATAAGGCTCAATTTGTTGTGAGGAAGTGAGAGAGAAGTTCCTTTTTTAATATAGGTGAGGGGCAATTTTTCAAATCCTCAAAATATTAAAATATATTATTACATATATATATCAAATACATACAAATGGCACATAAATAAATATAATGAGACATTTTTTAAAATATACTTCCACTTTTTTATTATTTAATATTATGGTGATTTTCAAATAATTTATTAATAAATTATTTCAATGAGATATCATTATTATCAAATTTAATACTATTAATTTGATTTGACAAAAAATACATTAGGAAAAAGTGTAAATTGGAATATAATGATTTCATATATCAATAATATATATTATAGATCTATTAAATTCATTATACATATTAAATAATCCAAAATATATCAAAATTAATATTATTAAAATCAATTATTCTATTTTTTTGTTAACTAAATAAATATGTTTTTAGAAATGAGGAGACTTCAATGGTAATTATATTACTTATCAATATTCAAAATAAATTTATACAATAAAAGTAATTTCATTTTTATCTAAATATACATTTACATTAGTTCATAGCTTGATTTAGTCCCTATGTGGACACATAAAAGATATTAAATAAAAGAGACTAATATTATTTAAGTATGATTGATTTAAATAATATTTTATTTATATTCATATAAAAGTTTTCATTAAAAAACATAAAAATGGTCATAATGTCCCAAGGGTCGAATATTCTTCATACAAGTTTTTTTACTTCTTTTGGTATTATTTTAAACCTTATAATATTGATTTACCCTTAATTAATCTATTATAAATTCAACATTGGTCACAATAATTTTAATATTAAGAGGTTATAAATTATTAATTATATGGGTTAAATTGTACATAATGAAAAATTATATGGAATTTTAGATGTTATCATCATCTCTTTATATTTTTGAAATATTTTCATTATTTTCAATTAATTTAATAAAATAATAATTATATATTTTATTATTATTATTGTAAATTTTGATAGTATTCACCAATTTATCTTAAATGAAATCAAAACATAAAGATAAACCTGAAAAAACTCATTTACGATACTCCTAACATATCATAGTTACCTAGAAATGTTATGGGGAACTTTATTTAATAATAATTTTACTTATTGTAATACTTTTAATAACATTTTTTATCTTTTCTTTAACGAAACAATGATTAATCATCATTGTGTTATCCATTAAGGTAATTATTAATTTCCAAAATATTTTAAATATATTAATATGAATAATATTAATTTTTTATCTTTAAAAAAAATTATAGCTAAATTTATCTTTTATGTCACCGTATATTGAATATGAATTAGTTATTAAAATTTCAGTATGACATTTTTAACTCTTCAATCAATAAAATATAATAAATTTTATAATCTTTAAAATGTGGAATATAAAGTATCACAATTTAGCCCTATGATATATTTTTGTTGATCCACACTTATAAAATGAAATTAAGAAATGTGTTAGATTAATTTTATAATATCATAATATTATATTTACCTTTAATTACATGAGTTACCATTAACTGTGTTAAAAAACTATTAGAGTTATTGTTCACCGTTTTTAAGATTATTTTATTTGACCAAAAATTTAATACAAATTGCAACCCCACATTTCTATTTTTTTAAAATCAATTTTAAAAAATAGTTAAATTTTTTTTAACACTAATCCAAAATATGTGGTGTGAGGGAAGGTAAAAGAGAAATACCAATGTACAATAATATTTTATATATATTTTCATTTTAAAAATGTATTAATGAAATAGAATGGAAAACAAATTTTGTTTTCCAAATTTAGTGTCTTTAAAAATAAATTAAAATTAATTTTCTATAAAAAATTGTTTTGTAACTAAAATAAAATATTTTTATTATTCATCATTAAATTAAACCTCTCAAATAAATTCAAAAAATCACTATAGTATAATTTTGATCTTACAAATTCAAAAATTATTTATATTTTTAATATAAAATTTATAAAACTTAAAAATATTAATTTTAAAATCTGTGCTCCATATAATGGTTGAAAACTTTATCTTTTAAAAAATATGGTTTTTATGTATAAAATTGGATTTTTTTTCTTATATTATTATGTAGAAAAAAATAATATGAATTATTAAATTATATTGGATATAAATAAATTTTAAAATATTGTTAATACTAATCATAACTAATATTTAAAAGGCTTGGTTAATAGATTTTTGTGTTCTTGAACTCTGAGATGTGCGCATTATAATTTTTACAATATATTAAATTTTATTGAAGGGAAAAAATTAAAAAATCATGAGGTGTTATATTAAGGGATGTTCAAACCCCACTTTCATTGGCGATGCATAAAGTTGATTGATTGATTTATTTAAATTAAATTATTAATTCATTTAACCAAAAGTAACATGGTTATAAATGAATATTTATAACAATTTATCCAAGGTTGGCCATAGAATCCTCCATTCACTAGTGATGCTCCCTCCCTCTTTTGTTAATGAATCATATGCCGAACAATGAAAAGACTCTAGGAATGATCATATCTAGAAACAATGAATGTCTTCAATACCATTGAATCAATGAAGGATGTGTTCTAAACCTATGAACGATCTGAAATAGAAACATGAAATGACTTTCAGTTATTTTATGTATTTGAATTAAATTTTTATGTAGATATTTATTATTTCTAAAATTTATACCTTGAACACCCTTTTCATGTTCCCATGTTTGGAGATTCATTTATTTCATATTTTGTAAATCTATTCTCAGTGCCATGTTCTTGATCATCATCCAACAACACTTTGTGAGTGACTTTTAAAAAATTAATTGGGGACTTTATCACATGATTCTATGATATAATTTCAAGTTGGATACCTTTGGTCTCGGTTTGACCATTCTAGTAGGCACCATACATAATTGTACACCCAGATTCATAGCGAATCGGTGAAATGAAAATGGTTTGACAAACTAACCAAAGATTATATGGTCATTGCGAGTTGAGGAAGATTGATCTAGTTTTTAATCATCAACATCATGATGAACAAAGAAACTGAGGCTTATAAAACATATTATGAAACCCTCATCGACTTCTGCTGGCCAATTTCTAGTGAATGAGGGCTGAGAAGAATAATTTATGGCAATTTCCATGATATTCGGGAGGAATCAAGGGGGAATATATAGAAGTGGGTCTAGATTCGATGCAATAAGACCAGATGTGAATATATGTCATTTATATTAAAAAAATAAAGGGACACCGTTTTCATTTATAAAAACATGATGTGTAACCTCCCTCAACAAGATCACTGGGGTTCTACAAATATTTTAATGACAGGGCATGTAGTTCACCCTCACACTTCATGTATCCCTTCCAGAGAAGGGTAACCCGTGTTTTGGATCACATGGGGGACTCTATATAAGAGTACATAGAAATGGGTTGACCACATGAATTGTATCCCATGTTTAGTGACACACCATCTACAATAGTACACAATCATGGTGTCCGAGTACATGGACATGACCACAGTACATGGAATGGTTCTGGTTAGTATGGACACAACATGTATTCCATCTATATTGTGCGTTATACTACATGGGATGGAGTTGTGTGATGACTAGGGACACGACCCAGGAGTGGAGTAGGACAACATTCCTTGTTGGCCCCTTACTAACCATATTTCACAGGACATGTTTTGATAAATATTGAACCAACTATATCTCCTTTGATTGAACTCTGATTCTGGGATGCAAGTAGATTATCTATAGTGTTTTTCTACATATAATGAAGTGGTTACCTTGATTTGTCTTTCGAGATATGATGTGAAATGTTTTGAGAATGAAACCTTTATAGGAGACCCTGAGGATGGAAAATAATAGTTAGGATAGCCATATATGGACTTCTTATGCACATTACCCTACAATATGGTTGTGTAGTGTAGTTCCCTGATGGATTTTTCAGGGGTTACCTTCCATAAGGGTTAGGATGTGGACCTTATTGATGGATTCATCTGGTTGGTACCATCTTCCAGGTCTAGGTACTGAACTTTCCATATGGCTTCATCGAAGTATTACTGTCCATCATGGTTGGTAAGTGGAGTTCCCAAATGGCCTCCTTCGAGTGTTTTCCTCTAATAGTGTTGGGAAGTGAATTTCTCCAATGATAATCCTGAGAATTACACTCAAGTGGGGTTGGTCCATGGAGTTCCACTCTGACTACTAATGTTGAACCCTCATGTTTTATTAGGTCATGGGATCCATAACTAGTTATCTTTTCCCACTACTATATGAAACATATATGAGACTGTGTTTTACATAGTGTTGGACTCATGATTAAGAGAGATGCTTTCCCCACCGAGACATTTTTTTGGAGCGACCTAAAACAATGATTGAGAGTCACTTCTTTCAAAAGAGGCTAATATCAAGGTGTGTTGATTGAGTTACATAGAATTATATTTTCAGGGATGATGAATGAGAATTTTTGAATCATTGAAGATCTTATGAAACAGATGGAACTCGTCTTCTTGTGTTGAGTTGTGAGATAGAGATCCCATACCCTCTCTTATGAGTTTCATTGACTAAGAATTATATATATCCTTCTTCTATATGCATAATTTGGATTTGGATACTCTCTTTCCAGGATAGGTGAACATGATTGGGGTATGTAATGTGATTTTCATATCTATCTTCTCATTGATGGATGATTTAACTCTCTAAATATAGTTGGATAAGTCCCCACAGAAAGTTTATCAACTCACTATGTTTATCCCCTTATTATTGGATGATCAAATATTCACTCACTTTTAGGTTGAGCTACACTCTTTCATGGTGCATTTTGCATGTTTTATATTTCTCTTATATAGTATCCCATACTGTTTTCCATTCATATTTCATGGCGTCCTACTGGGTATGTTTATAATCACGCTTTACGGGCTTTTACCATTGGTTTTGTGTCTTATGAAGATGATATATAGGATGAAAATGAATATAGGGGATCATAAGCATATATGGTTCTTGAACCGCATGTTTTGGTCATTGCATGGGATTTGAGATATGGCATCTCTCAGCTATATTACATTTCTAGTTTTCTGTCTTGTTGGTATAGATTTATGGCCAGACATGTATTTTTACATTCCCTTTTTAGTTTACACTACAATACTTTTGTACTGTTTATAGGTTCATGAATGAATGGTTCTTTATAAATGGTTTTCATCTTTTCGACTTTCCATTTTAACTTTTTCATTGGTTTTGCTAGGTTTTTGGACAAGTTCATCGAAAAGGGCTTTACAGGTGAGTTATTCCGCCAATGTTTATCTCCATCCCTTGGCCTATGGAGGCACGCTCGGTGTAGTTGTGGCTAGATCTATAGCTTGGGAATGGTTGTGATATAAAAGGATCCAATATTAAATTTATTAAAAATTATTTAAGTGTATTAATTATAACTATATACTAATTATGTTACATTAAATCATAATAAAATAATAATTATAATTTTATATTACATACTTTTTTGAAAATAAAAAAAACTTTTTTAGAAACTCGGTTTTTTAGATAAATCTCATAGGTTTAAAAACATTCCTAAAAATTCCAGATTTTTAGCCAATGTAAATTACGATATGATGATTCCAAAAATGATAATAATTTTTTGAAATTAAAATTTAAAAAATTAAAATTAATCCTTTAAATAATACCTTATAATATATGATTTTATTTAAAACTATTTCATTTTATATTTCAAAAAATACAAAATATTTTTACTATGTATATTTTTGTATTAATAAACATGACACTTATTTCTTCAATCATTGCCTAGGATTCTACATGACATTTATAAAAAATTTAAATTTTTAGAGATTGGGATTACTGATTGGTATTTTTACCAATACTCTATATATAACATGATTGGTTCTATATTTCATCGTTAATGAATTACATTCCAAACCCAATGCATTTGTTGGCCTCCGATGAAATAGAATCTTAGCATGATCTATCATTTTTAAAGAACAAATATATATTATTAAAACTAGAGATTAATTTTTTATGATTCATATTAATTTACATATAAAGGTTCCTTGGTAATATAATAAAATGAAACACGAAATTCTGAATCCAAAAGATTATTTAAATAATAACCATTCTCATTTGATTATAAGTTAATAACCATGAAAATTTTTAGGTTGAAATTTTTATAAGATGTGAGATGTGAGACCCAAAATTCATTTATAGTCGGTGATATTTATATTTTAATAAAATTATAATAAAATTATAATTTGCATATATCATTAAAATACATATAATATGAAAGGGTGATTAATGATTATGAACATTCTTTGTCAAAATAACCAAGAGTGAATTTTTTATATGTTCACTCAGAAATACCATTTAATTAAAAATAAAAGATGTAGTATTTAAAATATAATTATTTTATTTATAATAATGTAAAATAATATAATGAACTAAAAATTTATTAACAAAAATCATTATAGAAATAATGGAGGGATAATTTTCATTTAAAATGGCTATTTTTTAGAATTTTTTAGAATAATTTTGTTAATGTAATAATGTTTAACAATTTTAATTAGTCGAAATAATAATTAATGATGAATAATTTAAATAAATTTTTTATATTATATATATAGACATATGATTTTAATTCCACAAAATTATTATAACTTCTTCTATTTTTAATATAAGTCATCTTAGGCATAAAAAATGCATTTCCAGAGAAATTGATTTTTGACATGATTTGTGGGATTGTTTTAGAACTAAATTCCACAGATTTTATTATTATAATTTCATAAAATGTTTTCAATATTTTTAATATGATTAACTAATAATATTAAATAATTTCAACATAATTTTTTTCCATAACGAGTAATAAAAACAAAAACAAAATTAATTAAAGAATCAACAGTAAAACAAGGTTTTTTTAATGTTACAAACGCTTATGATAAAACTAATTTTAAATAAACCAAGAATATTTATGACAAATTTGACTTTATATTTAAAATAAATTGTTCAAAACTATAAAATAAGCCACATTATATTGAAGTATTAATGAAGGAATTACCATTGTTAAAAAACAAGGTACTCTGGTGAAAACTCAAATGGTAAAAGTGACAAACATATCCTTTAGAAGAAGAAAGAAGTTTAAAACATAATTATTTTTAGTGGTGGGTTGTGAAATGAGCATATAATATATCTTCTCAATTATTTACAAATTCTTCAGTCACTTGTAATGAGAGTTATTTCTCTATATTAAATAGTTTTATGTATTTACAAATATGTCACTCCTCCCCAATCATAAGAGGGAAATATTTACCCTTAATTATTCATATATATCATGACATTTTATTAAAAAACACTACTAAGATATATTGAAAGAATCATTACCCATGTTTTATAGATATTTTTACCCAAAATTCCAACTATAGAATCCTGAAAAAAGGATATAAGAATGTTCTTCCAAGATAATGAAATAGTCTTCACTAATAACATTAATTTTACTTATTTTTCAATCATAAATTCTGTATTAAAAGTACTAGTATAATAAAAAAACAATCAACCAAATATATATACATATTTTAATTTATTTCATAATATTTACTCATAAAATTTACCCATCAATTAGGTAACAAATTCATCACATAGGTGTACGGTGAACTATAGTCATGTGTAATGAGGTAATTTGTCTTCCATCACCAACTAACATGGATAGTAATTATTATGGAAATAATGAAAACATATGAAAAATATGTCTTCATATTAATTATTTAAAATGAATATAGCATCCAATTACTTACCTGTTTTCCCTTTAATGGAATGATATCAACATTCAAACATACATACTACCTACCATTTCCACGAAGTGTTGTGTTTCATTTTCCACATCAAACATTCAGGAATAGTTTAAAAATTTATATAAAGAAAAATAATATTATTTCTATAAAATTAATATAATTTTTGAGATTATGTGTCTATATCAAATATAAAAAACCAAAACTCCCACACTAAAACACGAATAATAAAATAAAGTTTTTAACACCTAAAATAATGGTAATAATAAAATATTGTTAATTAATGTGTGGGAAAATATTATAATAAGAACATATATTATATTAAAAATATTAATTTGGTTATGGGGTAAATTAATAAATTGAATAAAACTGTTATGAAATATGATAAATAATTTTCAACTAAATAGAATCCTATTGAATGAAATTTTGTCTCAATTTCCATTCTATTAAGACATATTATATAATATAAAAATATTCATGTTTATGTTATGTATATATTATATATTTTATGAATTTAAAATGATTTTTTATTTAACAATTATTATTATTATTCAAATTATTGTTTATTCTCTTAATTGTTTAAAATCCAAATAAAACTGAAGTGGTAAGAATATTTTTTACAATCTCACTTACTTATGGAATTACTTTAAGATTAATTATAAGAATCCTATCATTTATACTTTAAGGGAACCAATAATTTTATTATGCACTACATATTAATTGAGTTCCCATATTTTCATCTATATTTTCCTCTATATGGTATATTATTTATGAAAGAAAATATTAATATTTTTTATTTTTATTTAAATTTGAAATATTTTCCCTCCATTTCCATACAATTCAATTTTTTTAAAAAAAATTGTTTTTTATTTCTTAAATGAATATGTATTTGTATTTTTATGTTATCATTAAATTTTTAAATGGGTTTTAATGTAATATTTCTTCAATTTTTTGAATGGTCCATTTTTTAATTTATTTATAAATTTTCAAAATGATGGTTTTAAATTAATATGGAGAAAATGGATAAATATTTCCAAAAATGTTCTACGAAATTTGGAAACTTATATATATACAATAAATTGTTTCAAACAGGAATATATTTTAAATATTAATTGTTTAATATTTCACTTCCATTCCATTTATTCTTCCTAAGGACATTTCTTTTTTTCAAAACCAATATTCTCGATGAATCTATTGGTACCACTCCTCTCATGATTAATCATGTGGTTGCAATCATTCTCTTGAGAAAAAAAATTCCATGGGGTAATTTTTCATTGAAAATAAAATTTCCCTTAAATTTTCATAATCATTTAATCATGGGTTTTATAATTTCCTAGATTGTAAAAAAATTTTATATATTTTTTTTGTAATATGGGTGTTATTTTATTGATTGTGTGAAATCATGATATATCTATATTCATCACAAAATATAGTAACTTATTAATAGTGAATTTTGTTCATGAATTCAATCAATAATTTAGTTTGTTGAGAATTATTTAGACATGTATAAATGGGTGGGCCTGAAAATATTTTTCCCCTTAGTACATTGATAGAACTCATACGAAAAATACTCTTTCCAAATTAAATGTGTTTTTACCCATAGTTTTAAAATTCCTTGGAAAAAGGGCATCATGGTATATATATCATGATTTCTGAGTCTCTATAATGACATATTAACCATTTCTTTTATACATAGTTAAGATGTTATTATCCATGAGATTAACGTATTGATATTATCCATGTCTTAGAATCAAGACCTTGTGATTATTATTATCCCATTATTTTATCTTTATATATTTCTACCATATTATTCTTTATGATAAAGTTAATTATTATATTAAATTTTTTTAAATGTTTTCTTTTTAATATTGATTATTCCTTATTTTATAATGAATGTTTCTTTTGTATGTAATCCTTTCTAGGAATTATAGGTCACCATTATTTTTTTCATTTTCCCATGATATGAAGAAAACTTATTGGAATGACTTCAAGGATATTGAGTGATTTCAATTAATATGTATTGTATTTTATACCTAATCTTAAATTGTTTCATATATATAACTAGGTCTCTAAAATTTAATGAAGATAGGTTCTTTAAGAATTTACCCTTTTTATCTATATCAATATAATAAATTGACTAGCAACTTTGGGTTACTTGGGTTAAGGTTTATATGGTTAGTATTAGGGACTGTTTTCTAGAATCCATGGGAATTAAATTATGGAAATAATATATTAGGGAACACAACCCAATTGTATAATTTGAGGATAATTATAAAAGGCCTTCATAATTATTTTTTATGTTAGATATTACATTTATTTAATAAAAAAACTAACATTTTAAAAATTATAGGTGGGCTTGGATCTGGAAAATTTATACCTATGGGTAATAACTCTAAAAATGTTTTATTGGGTATCGACTCAATAGTCACCTGGTCCATGAAGAAGGGCCTTATTTTGGACCTGGCTTGGAACACCCATGGGATATGCTCAGGATGATTCACATTTTGCTTAAAAAGAATTATGAGGTGTTTGAAAACTTTTTGAATATTTAAATATATTCATAAAGAAACAAGGTTTAGGATTCCAATATAAACATATGCATTAATTTTACATCAATTTTATGTGTTACAAAACATTTATAATTGTATATTATAATTTAAAATTCATAAATTTAATAACATACATTGAGTATTCCATTGTTTAGAAATGGATCCAAGAAAAATGATTGGTATCAACACTCATAGTTAATATATAAATTTCCATAATGATCAAGCTAATGAAACTCATATTGGATATAATATTTTAATTTATCTATTAAGGTATAATACATAGATTTTGATGAATAAACCTAACAATATAGGCAAACCTATTGTTGAAAATTGTTATTAACATATTTAGATCACTTCATGTGATGTTAGTCCTCATCCATATGTGGGTCTATTAATCATGTGGTGGTTGAGAAATAGATTCTATCCCATGAAAAGTAATTTATGTAATTTAAATGTGATGATGATGAAAAGGTTAAAATTGAAGTTTATTTTCTCAAAGGTAGTGCTTATAAGTGGTAATTTTTAATTTAGAATACCTGGGAGATATATGAAATATAAATAATTTAATGATTAACTATTTCTGATACATTATCTTAAATATATTTTCCATGTCAGTAGTGGTCTGTAATAAAGAGGAGGTTTCTAAATGTAATTTAAATGGAATAATGATGTGTTTCAAATTATTATTCAACCATTAAAAGACTAGATAGGTATGTTTGAGGTTTTATATTGATTAAAGAATGAAATATTGACCATTTTATTAATGGTTTTATACCACGTCTCTAAAGGAAACATGTTCTCACAATATTTCATAATATAATGACACATTTTTATGTTCCATCAAAAATATAAATAATTTTCTATATCCTATTTGTTCAATTGGAAATAAGGGATGATTAGGTATTCTACACACCAAATAAATAGAATTTTTTAATGAAGATAAAGAAGATCAATCAATTTCATTTTTGTTAAAATTGTGTAATGAAATATCAAACAAAATACATTAGGGGAACAAGAATATATTACATGTGTGGTTACATTGTTAATTTTCCCATTAATAAAAGGTAATGAATGGTCCTGCTATTTTAAAGTCCTTCAACTATTAAAAAATGGGCAATATTGAAACCAATGTCACAATTGTAAGTAGAATCAACATCTAAAGAGGGAATGAGGTAATGTCCCAACATTGGTGATCTATATAGCTAAGGTGGAAGAATCTAAGGATGTGTTGGAAGGTACATTACTAATGACTTCAAATTTATCCAATTATTTATTTTATTTTATATATTCGTGTTATTTTATATCTTATATTTTTTCAATGAAAATTTGATATTTCCCTAGCACTTTAAGAAGTGATTTTCTATCCAAAACACATATTGGATGTCCAAATAAACTAAAATGTTTAAGTACATTCCTATTATTAAACACCTTATTAACATATTTGAGGACTTTATTATCATATTCATTGTAGAATTTGATATAATCCATTGTATTAGTGTAATTTTGAAAAAAATTTAAAAAACATTATTTCATGGAAGGATAATTTAAAAATTGTGACGAAGATATAAAATTTTTTGTCATAAGAGAAGATACTACATCATATGATTCACTTATATATCAACCAAAAATATCTCTTATTAATGATATTATGGAGGAAGAAGAGAAAAAAATATAGATGGAGATGGTAGTATTCATGTTGGGGATGCACCAACATTAATGGTATAAATTGAAGTATTTCATGAGGAATTTTGTTTATATTAACTAAATAAGGAAAATGAGTTTTCCATTTATTTAATCATTGATACATGACCACTTTAAAATAATCTATATATTTTTTCCATTATTGAATTAGATGAGTTATATAAAAAACAGTGGAAATTTGTGATATGGGAGCCATTCACCGTAGTGTTTCACCATGAGTATCCAATATTATCTTATATATGAATGGATATGGATCCATGAGATTGTTAACTGATTAAAGGGATATCAATTCTACAATCTTAAAGATAATGTTTAAATTTCCTCTCATTGATGAATTATTTGATCAAAATCATGGAGATAAATATTTTTATAGGGCTAACATTTATTCTAGGTATGAAATATTTTTTAAAGAGTGAATATATTCCAATGAATGAATATAGAACATGTTATGAAAATTTAAAGTTTATATTTATTGTAGTTAGATGGTCTAATTCAAAAATTATTTTTATGGATCTAATTAATATAGTATTGATTTTGTATCATGATAATTCAATGGTGAAATCTATCGATGACATGATGAGGTTATTTAAGATCTCTACAAACCATTAAAATCGCATACGGTTCATTATTAATACTCTAAAATATAGTTATATAAAATGTAGTATTTTTAATTTATATGTTCGGGATGTTTTTTATCTTGGCCACATTCACTCAATAGAGTGAAACTCAGTTTTTTCTATGAAAAAAAGGCAGCTAGATAATGGAATATCCTAAAAACATAGCTTAGGTATATAGTTTTAGTAGTTTGTGAGATTACAATCAGTAATTGATCTATAACTTTTCCCGATTGGATAACCCATTAACCAAGATTACATGTAATGGGATTGTGTTAATTTTGAAAAATTAATATAAATAATATTTTTAATTATTAATGTGGAGATTGTTCAATGCTCTAATTTTTCCTCTATGGTCCATTAATTATGGGTATGTGATATATATTGATGCATCAAATAATTGAATTTGTTGTGTCCTTACATAAAATGATTATGTTATTGCACATTCATAATGGTATTTGATGAATCGCGAATAGAAAATTTCAACACATGATCTTGTGTTGGAAGACAAAAACATCTCTTTGAAGATATGGTGACATTATCCCTATAGTGAATTTTGAGGGATATACCTAGACCACAAGTCTCTAAAATATATCGTTTAATTGAAGTGGAAAAATATGATGTAATTATTATGGCTCCATCTAGTCAAGGCCTATAATTTCACAATATACTTCCACCTATGGAATAAAATAAGGTTGTGTAAGTATTGGGAATTAAAGATCTGTAATTTAGAACAAAAATAAAGAATGATATTTATTATAGTATAATAGATATAGTAAATCTCTATATAGTAATTATTAAAGAAGGGGTTATATCACCCCAAACACAAATGATTTTTAAACCATCTTTAATAAAAAAAATATAAAATGTTTTCAATATAATGATTATAATATTATGATGAAAATTAATGTCTAGTATAATGGGGTATTAGATAAATTCAATTGAGAATATGGAGTGATAAAGTTTTGAAGGTTAATATTTTTTATCTATAACTATGTAAAAAACAAATATGAAATGATTATAATAGCTCTAATATTTCTAAGCACCCCTGTAGCATCTATTTGTTTATGTATTTTCAGAAACATTTTTTGAAAGAAAACAAGAAGTTGAAAATTGATTATTATGTTTCAAAATGTTTGGTTTTTCAATATGTGAATGTTAAGAGATAAAATAAATGATGACTCATGCAACCAATTTCTCTCCTTATTTTGAAATGGGATGACATTACTATAGAATTTGACAAATGTAAAATTAAATAATCCAATATGGAATGATGCAATATGTATAATTGTTTATCACCTAACTGAATCATCAAATTTCCTTATTAAAAGTTAATATTTACTAATGTTTCTCATTAAAAGGCTCATAATTAATGAAGTTGTAAGACTTCATTGGACACATTATTCGATTTTTTCTCATAATGTTTTATATTTTACAATAATATTATGGTAGTGTCTTCAAAATGATCATGGCACTAAGCATCATTTGAGCACTACATACCATCCTCAAACCGATGGATTGTTTAAATGGCCTATTTGAACATTCTAAATCATGTTAAGGAAATTCCCATTTGACATTAAAGGTATTTGGGAAAAATATTTACCTTTAATAGGATTTTAAAATATTAATAGTTTCTATTAAATTATTCAAATGGTTTCTTATTAAGCATTACATGGAAGGTAATTTCATAAAACAACATGTAGGGATGATGTTGGTGAAATGAAATCTTCTTTAAATAGTGGGTTTTGAAGGGACAATGTAAAATATTAAAACTATTTGGGATCCTATAAAATAATATCAATAATAAATAGGGTAATGCTGATAATGGGTGGACAGATATTTCATTTCATGTGTAAGATCATATTTTCTTGGTTGTATATTCATGCTATGGTGTTATAAGGTTTGATATAAAAGGAAAATAGATACCCCCTAACCCCATACACTTTGAAATTTAATAATTTATTAGATCTATATATTTCTAATTTGAAATTCAAAAAAACCTATCAAAAGTACATGATGTGTGACATATATCATTATTAAAGATGTACATAATAGACCCAACACATGTTCTCACCTCTAAAGAAATTGATTTCAAACATGATATATCATTTTGGTAAAGATAAAATCTAGGTTATTGATGCTAGAGATAATGTATTATATAATAAAAGTAATCCACTGGTAATGTAACATTATATTTATTTTATAAATATTCGAATGATTGATGTAATGATATGTGTTTATTTAATATTTCTTCTCTAATTTTTTAAGGTAATATCCGTGAACTTTTTTAGAGAAACATTTATATGATAGAAGAATAAAACACCTTAATAATCGTTACTTTATAAGAAAGTAATATTTTAATACAAATATTATATAATAGTTAAATATTTCATGAAATAAAATTTATAATTTGATATGATGATTATCAATTTTGAACAAACATGGTCAAAATAAACATA
The DNA here is from genome assembly GCA_963277665.1 of Viscum album. Taxonomy (NCBI): domain Eukaryota; kingdom Viridiplantae; phylum Streptophyta; class Magnoliopsida; order Santalales; family Viscaceae; genus Viscum; species Viscum album. The sequence continues at coordinate 1,022,314,788 of OY728147.1, read as the reverse complement.
AAATTAATTTTGGAAATTTTTTCATTTGAAATAATATTTTATGAATAATATAAAATCAGTCATTAAACCATTTAGCATTCTATTTATGATAATGTGATTTAATATTTATAATTGAAAATTTATAAACACTAGATTTTAAATAAATAATTAAAATATCATTTCGATGTAAAAATTTGCTTTAAAAGAAAACTATTTTATAATCAGATAACTACTTTTGATTAAAAAGGAATAATATTAATCCATTTTAATTAATGAAAACAATATTTATTTATTTAAGAATGATATTAAATTTATAGAATATATATATAAATTAATGAATATATATTTATCTGATGATGACTAATTGTCATATTTTTAAAATAAGATCATCTAAGGCTTCAAAAGTTCATTTCCAAAAAAAATATTTTGACACGATTCATGGTTTAATTTTTAAACTTATGAATTCCTCCATTGAGATTATAATTTGATAAAATAGATTTTAAAGTTATATTAATCATAATTAACAATATCTAATATGGTGTGCATAAATGTTTTTCTTACTTAATATGAACAATAGAAAAAATTTATTACCATGGTTAAGGTTAAATTGGGGTTTTGTGCATTGTATACGCTTGTGTTAATACTAGTTATCCACATACATATAATTTTTTGTTGATAAATTTTATTTTATATTATTAATAACTTTTCTTAAATTATCTACCAAGGTACATTTTATTTTAATATTAATGGATGAATTACATTGGATAATAAACAAATTACTATTGTGAAAACTATAATTGAAAAAGTGAGTAACTGTGAATCTAACGGGGATAAACTATTTAAGACATGATATATATTGTTTTTATACGTGTCGATTAAAAATACTATCCAGAAGCCATATTATTTAAAAAAATTTGAGGCACATTGTTTTAGAGAGACATCTCATTATTTAATAATTTTTGGTATTTATAAAAATACCACTCCACCTATATTATAAGAGGGAACTCCATCGCATAACTTATTCACACTTCTAAATGAATTTATCATGACAATAACTTATGAGAATATCTCCAAATATTCATTATACCCATTCTAAAGGTGTTTTATGTTCCATAATACCAACCTAAATATCCTTAATAAGTGATCCAAAAGAGTTTTTTCGAAGCGATGGTAATTAACATCACTAATCTACTTCATTGTTACTTGTTATCAAACCAACATAAATTATATCATAACAATTACTTTAAAATAACAACCTTATATAATATATTATTATATTTTATTATGTTTTTGGAATAATATTTGTCCATAAAATTCTGCATGAAATGGGAAATAAATCAATTTCTCTTCTGTACAGTAGACTACAACCTCACGAACCGATGTAATTATTTTTCATCACTGATTCATGTGGATATTTATAATGATGGGAATAATTAATTTATATTATAAAAGGACATTATATTGATTTTGGAAAATTAATTTATCCACATATTACTTAACCTTTCATCAATTAAAAAAATTATATCATCACTCATGCAATGATTTGACATACTTTCTTCATAGAGCGATGCAATTCATTTTCCATTTCCAACATACAAGTATAGTTACAAAAAGGTATCTAATGAAAAAGTATGTTATTAATAGAATTAATATAATTATTTTGATGGTTTATTTATATCCTATCTTATAGAATCATATCTCCAATGGTAATACATTCATTAAAAAATGAATTAGTTAACACCAAAGGAAGTGTAAATAGTAAAATATTATAAACAATTGGACGGAAAGATGTTATATGAGGATCATATATGATATTATAAATATTAATATAATTCTAGTATAAATTATGAAATTTATTAAAACTAAGAAATAAGAGGTTAAATGATGTTCAATTGAATGAAGAGAGAGGGAATGTATTTTATCTCAATTTCCATTCTATTATGATATATTTGTTAATATAACCCAATTTAGTTCTTTATTGTTTATATACATCATCATTTAGGTATTTAACATTTATATATGTTTATTCATGCTTTATAATTTCTAAATTTATATTTATTCCTTAAATTGGTTAATAATGATGTAAGAGCCTATTTTACAACCAAACATTCATTTGGAATTACATTTTAAATAAATGAATATTTGTAGCATTTATCCTTCACAATATGAAATAGATTTCATAAAAACAAGATATATAATATTTTCAGTGAATTATTCTAAATTTTAATCTCTATGATACTTTAATCATGAAATGAATTGTAATGAATATAATATTTATTTCTTGTTAAATTACGTATATTTTTATTTTCTATATGTATTTCTCAATAATATTTTTTAAAACCTATTTTAATACTCAAATTATTATTTAAGGAAATTTTAAATTATAGATTACTTTTAAAATAGAATTTAAAAGAATATTTATACAATTTATTAAAACATACATTTTACTCAATCTTTACAAAATGTCAAAAAGATATTTTTACTCTATAATATGACAATAGACTTCCCATTAATTATAATCATTTCAAAAAAATCAATATGATTCAATAAGTTTACAGATGATTTTAAAAATTTATCATTTTTATGAATTATTAATTTAATATTCCACTCATATTCCAATTATTCAATCCATGGACATTATTTAATTGTAAAACCTATATTCATAATGAACAGATAGTCACCTCGCATATCATGGTTAATTTTTTTGCTTACAAAATCATAATAAAATCACATTCTTGTAAAAATGTTTCATTTAAAATTGCTTTTATCTTAAATATCCACTTAATGTGTATCTTGGATATGGTTTCTGCTTATACCATATATTATTTTTAAATATATTTTTATAAAATGGATGTCATTTGATTGACTGGGTAATGTATTACTAAATATCTATTCATAACTGAATGTGAATATTTATTCAAAAGGAACATTGTCCATGATATCAATTGATAATTCTATATTTTAGGAATTCCATGTACATGTAGTGGTGGTTGGGGTATAGAATTATAAATCACCTCAATTTATCGATAGGACCCCTGAGACAGACAACATGGAAAAATTATATTGGTTTTTACCCATAAGGTATTGACGGTATAGATATTAGTATGTTTGATAACATGATATATAATATTAATAATTTTCCTTAATTTATAATCCACATTCTATTATACATGAGATTAGTTCATTAATATTTTCCATGGATTAGTTTCAAGATCAATTGTTTATTTATATGGAATAATTTGATCATCCATTATTCCTACGATATTATTCTTCACGATCAAGATATTGATTAAATTACATTTTTTTATATCTAACATTAGAATTAATTGATGATTATTTACCCAATATATATTCCAATGTTGGTAAGCCATACTTAACCATTGATCTCACCCTTGTTTTGTTTTCCTTCCCTATGATATGAATAAAATTCTTGGAATGAGTTTGAGGATGAAGAATGTTTTACATTAATATGTTTTACATTTTACCCCCAATGTAAAAAGGGTATCATATATATATTTTCCTCTACAGGAATAGTAAATTGATTAGTCTATTAATGTTGACCTCTTTTATCTATTTAAATATAATAAATTAAGTACTATATATGGTATAATAAAGTTAACATTTTTCATAAAAGGTCATATTTGTATCGTAATACCCACCTTAAATTACTTTAGGTATAATTCGAAGGATATTTTCTAATAAAGATGTATTGTTGTAAGACGAGTGTTTTCATTTTAATTTATTATCTTATATCCTTTAATTATATTGTAATCATTTTTATATAATAAATTCAATATCATCACTATATTATAATCTATTTATTATTATGTTAAATCCATTTGTTTATATACATGACCATATAATGAAAAATAAAAACACCGGTCATGTATATGTGTGAACTACCACATCACATGATGATGTATATTATTTTTCAACACCAAATCTTAAATATATATATAATATTGAATAAAAATGAAATAATATAACATATATGATACTAGTTTAAATATTAAATTATATGTAAATATTATACTCTTATATTTACTATCTAATGAGATATTGACTCATTACTCATTTGTATCTATCGAATGCCCCCTTATGAACAAATATATTTTACTTTTTATCCCCTAATATCTTTTATTGAGTTTATTGGTATATTTAATGAAAAAAATGTTATTTGTGATATAATTATCTTTCTATAGGGATAAAATAATACCAACCTTCTTTTCCTAGGGATTATTGAAATATAGAAATCTTACCCACATGTGAGTATGAACAAAAATCTCCTTTTTGCAACATAATTTATATTTATTAAAGATCTGCATCATTGGTTACAAATTTATAATTAATTAATAAAATTACAATTATAAAATAATTATGATTCATGAAATTATATAATCATGATTTATTTTACCAATTATTCAAACCGAATCCATTTCTTAATATAATTCAAATGTTCTCCAAATATCATTAAAGAACACGATTAATTATGTAATTAAGAAAGACATGGATATAAGAGAAATAAAGTAAACAGTAATGTTAAAAAATCATATTATGTAAGAAAATAATTAATATAATTTTATTAATTGTGAATTTTGATAATGTACATGACATGTCTGACTCGAAGTATGGGACACATGACCTTAAAACATCAATTTGCATGTATTAATGATTTATACATTAATATTTTTCTTCAATATTGATATTCTTAAAATTATTTTATATATATATATTTATACTGAAATAAAATAAATACTAATTAAATTTTATGTCCCTTTTGACCTATTTAAATAGTTTTCTAAATAAATCTTTTTATGTATTTTATATAGAAGCTGTTAGATTTATTTAAAAAAAGGAAAAAATATATGTTAAATTTTAATTTATATGATGATAACAGATTCTATCACCTATGAAACTATTTTTTCCTTATATTAAATTTTTATGTTTTCATTAATTAAAAAATCATTTCTCTATGATTTGGGTATTTTTGATATGAAAATTAATTTTTAAATAATATATATATACATCCATATCCAAAAAAAATTATGATTTAAAAATTATAATTTTATGAGATCAATTATTTAAATTTAATATTTATTTCCTTTCAGAAATGTTATGGTCCTGGGAAAGTGTTTACGATGATGGGCACACCTGTTATAAATGTCTAATTCATTTTCTAATGAAAATGTATTCTAATGAATTATGATTGAAATAAAAAAGTATTTTATTCTATTTTTATGGGTTTTTATAAGGGTTATATGAAGATTATTTCTCATGTAAATTATATAAATATTAATTATTTATGATCAGTTTTTATGGAAATATTTTTATTTTATAAGTTAATCTAATGATAATTTTATTATAGGAATGATTATTCCATTTAATTGTCAACATATATTTATTTAAGAATTTTTTTCACGTCTTCATAGGTTTTCTACTAAAAAATCTTAGTTATTGTTTTCATTTTTATTTTATTAAAATAATTATTATGAAAATATTTTTGAGAAGTAAATATGATTTAATGTGTAATTAGATGATTATTTTTGTTAAATGGAATTAATGTTGAAGGGAAGATATCTTATACTATCTCATGTTTTTAGATAAATTATTAGGTTTCATTCTTACAATTTATAGGTACCTTACTGTACTTTTTTAGAGTACCAAAATTATAAATGTTATTCATTTTTTATATGGATTAGTAGTAACAATATTGGACTGTTATTTAAATCATGAAGATTTATCCTAAAAATATAACATGTTTTATATTAAAATTATTGTGTTGTTGAAAAATTATTACATAGTATAAGTGTCATCTTTGCAGTGTATTGGGTTTTTATAAATGATTTATGACATTATTCTATAATAATATAACAATGAAAACTTCTTTAGGAATATAGGAATTTAAATTCATGATTTAAAACTAATATTATTTGTTGAATAATGATCAGGTCATTATAGATATTATCAGAGTTGGGAGAATTTAATTTAATAGGTTAGGATAATGCAAGCAGCGACCATTTAGAGATTATAAGTTATGATTATCATAATATAACATTTTAATAATCTAATTTCCCTTTATCTAAACATTGTACCATCATAATGGTTTCCCATAGAGGAAATGTGGATGCTGGTGTAGGAGGGAACTAAGAGAAAGATATATTTAATTATTTAAAACATTGAATGGTTGGAATTGTTATATATAAGGTTGTTCTTATCATGACTCAGTTGAAATAGGAGATTAATTTTTCTAGATCAATTTTAAAGGGAATCCACTTTCAACATTAAAGAACATGTCTACTGTGGAAAATTTAATGAAACATCACCCTCATACATTTAGTATATCATATGACCAAATGATTGAGAAATAATGGGTTAATTATATGGACATGATATTCAAATTCATAGGTAGTTCAAAAAACATAAAAAGTAATATTTATAGATATAACATTTTGAAGGTTAATCCTATTAGTGGGGGTCAGTGTATTAGAATATCAGATAAAGAAAATAAATTGATGCCTTCAAATATCCTAAATTTAAGAATATATTCAGTGAGATGTATTTTCAATTAATTTATAACATATAATGGAAAATCTTTTATTCTTATTGAGTAAGTATGTATATTTAGTAGCTATACTTAAAAAAAAAAAACCTAATTAGAAATTTATTAAACATGTTCTATGAAGTGTCATGATAGTAAATAAAATTTAATTACTCATAATTTATTTCAAGATGTAGAAATGTATTCTCTTCTTATGAACTCAAAATTTATGAGAATATATTTTAATTTGATGAGAAGGTATAAATGGATTTTTCCTGTGATCAGGAAATCCACGAAAAAAAAAGATAAAAGGAGCAGATTACAGGTAATGAAGAAGTATTAATTAATTAAATAAAAAGGTATGAAAATAAATATGTCATGTGATTCGTGTGGAAAAAATAATTATGGGGAATATATTTTGAATAATTAAAAATATTAATGATATGATATGTTTTGACTAGTGGATCATTTTTGGAAGTAAAAAGACATTATTAATGATCATCAAAATAATGAAAATATGGCAATAAGATGTTTTAATTTTAATGGGATGGGTTATTTTGAGATTATTTCATTAAACATAAGAATAATGGATGGTAATTTGTTGGATCACAATATCAATGGTGTGGATTAATACTTTTTGAAGAACTGGCCTGATTCTGTGAAATATAGTGATATAGAGTAAGCTATATAACTTTTTTATTCATGATATTTGAATTCCTAGTTTTCCTAGGTGTACATGTTCATTAATTTCTATGAAACTTATTGATAAATTGGAAATTACACTAAATAAATGAATCCATAGGTTTTAAAAAAAATATTGGGATAGTATTAGATCAAAAAAATATTATAGTATTCATTATTTTGAATATGGTAGGGTTTTACCTACAAAACATGTCGTATTTTCCCTTTTTGAGTTTAATTTTACTCCATGTATAGATTGGATTTCTGTTTGTCGTTTTATAATATATTATATAGTTAAAGTATATTTTTTATAATGATTATTAGTTTTTATTGAATAATTAATTCATACCTTTGATGGAATATCAAGATTTTTATATATTGATTAAATATAGAAATGAATGTTTTCTTACACATTCTTCTCATAGTATAGAAATTTCTAAAATTGGTGATATTATTAGAGAAAATGAATAGATTGATGTATTTCATGATGACTTTCCACATATAAGTAATAGTAACATTTAATTTTCTATTTTTTAGTGTTTTATGATAATCCAATTTAAAACCTTCTATTGAATGGAACAAGTATACATTTTTGAACTAAACGTACAGTTACAATAGATTTTTATAAAGGGATTATTTTCCACAGAAAATTACAATGGGGTCCTCATATATTGATAATTAAATTGAAGGATGTTTAAATGCAGGATTAAATTGAATATATTTATTTTAATTACATCAATCTTATGAATAATTATATGTTACATCATATCAACAATATTTTTAGTAGATCTAGGGAGCAAAATTCTTTTAAATTGTTGATCTTAGGCCCAGATATATTCAACTAAATTTGATGGATAATTGAATTTATAAAATGATGTTTTATTGAAGGTTAGTGAATTATGTATTTTGGATAAGCACTCAATGATAAAAAAGTATTTAGTGGTATTTAAGGTACATATAAATAATAATTTCAATAAATTTTATGATATATTTATTATTTTGTTCATTGATTATATTTTTCTATATTAAAAAACTTATGAGTATCATGAAAAAAACCCAAGTATTTTTATGAAAATCATAGATGAAGATATATTATACGGAAAATTTAGTAAATATAAATTATGGTTGTGATTGATTTATTTCATTGTAAATATTGAAAATAATGATGAAATTGCTATTGATCAGGTTAAAAATAAATTTTTTAAGAGTATCCAATAAAATATAAATTTCATATAGATTTATAATATAAATTTATTAGTTAGGTAAAAATGCATGTTAATGGAAAAATACTCTTTATTATCTGGCCTAGTAATTATGTTAACATGAAGATGATTTAAATTCATCTATATAAATGAGTGTGATGAATGCTTCCAGAAATTGAATACAATATTACAAGAATTATCCAATGTTTTCATGTCATTTATAACCAATTAGTTTATTATATACAACAACACTTCATTGAACGTTCTTTGATGTTTTCTAATGTAAAATTTTATTGTAACTACATATAATTGACATAAATTGAAACCTAGTGAAAAAAAAGATCTTACATGTGATATTAAGCTAGTTATTGTTGATTTTTGTATTATGTTTAGACATTACTTACAAATATTAATGTGTTTAATATATACAATTCATAAATTTTTAAAATATATATTCACTCAAATGAATTTGAACATGAGGCATAGAAAATGGAAAGAATTGATTAAGTATTATGACTGTATGATTCATTGATATGAAGGAAAAGAGAACATAGTATAATATTAATTATGTAAGAATGATAATTCATATTTACTATTCATTATTTGGAACATGATACATTTGTAAATGATTTAGGGAATTTGGGTCTAGATATTATGTATATGTGAACATACACTATTTTATTTTAGGATTCATTGAAACAATATTTTTCAAATATATTTAATAAATCTTTCAAGGAGGAACATGTTTTAGAAAAAAATCATTTGTTCAGGAAATTTAAATTTCATAAATTTAATATTGATAGAGAAATGGTTTCAAGATTCCAAAAAAATATAATGTGTTCCTTTTTAATCTAGGACAATGAACTGATTGTTCATTGATGCTCACAAATAATTATTTTATATTGTCATGGTTTCACTATGATGTATAGAGACCTTTAAAAACATTAAATGTGGGATAGAATTAAAGGATATATTGTTAACATTACCATGAAATGATTGACTTATCAATAGGTTGACGAATAATGTTGATTAATGAATTAAATTCATCATCCTTTTCCAACATTAGAATGTAAATGGGAAAATATATCCATGGATTTCATTATTGTATTACCAAATATAGATACACATAATAATTTGATAGGGGATGTTGTTTATTGTGTGAAAAAATATTTGTATTTTATTCCTATTCAATATAATGTTCCTTTGAATCATCTTTCAAGGTGTTATGTTAAATATATAATCAGAAAAAATGAAGTAAATTTTTCTATTTATCAATCATGATATGAGGTTTAGTTATATGATTCTGAAAGGACATAATAATATGTTAGGTAAGGAATTAAATTTCAATATATATTTCTTCCCCAATTTGATGGATAATCAATGAAAATTTTTCAATCATTATAATACATGCATAAATATTTTTCTATGGATAACTTATGAATTTGGGATCAATATTTCTAATTAGTGAAAGATTAATATAAATATATAATTTATTCTATTATCAAATTTTTTCATTTGAGGCATTATATAGAATGTTGTTTCAAACACCAGCTTGTTTGGATTATAATGGAGAAAGAATATTTTTTGGACCTGAATTGGTAGAAGAAATAGTTCAAATGGTGATTATGATTCCACGACATATGAGGATTTCTCAGAGAAAGTATAATAGTTATATTGGTAACCAAAAAAAATATCTTTCTTTTCCTAAATTCATCCATGTAATTCATAAAATACATCATTAGAAAAGAGTAATGTGATTCGGTTAAAAAGAATAGATATCTCTTTAATTAACTAGACGATATTAAATTCTGGATAATATTGTATCGATTACATATCATTGTGATTATCTTCCCACTTTGTCTGAAATACATGATGTGTTTTATATTTCATTTTTAACGAAGTATGATCAAAATTTATTTAATGTTTTGCATCCTAAATTACACTATTTATAAGAGAAAATAGAATATTTGAGGTGTCTTATTAATAATTTTGTACATTAATAGTAAGCGTTGTTGAATAATTATATTATTAATTTTTTGGAAAACCATATTATTTATGAATAAACAAGGGGTTTGAAAACTTTTTGTGGGAAAATATCATCACATGCTTATTAATTGAATAAAAAAAATTTAAAATAATTTTCAAAAGCGCGAAAGAAAAAAAATATCATGTTTCATGTTGATATTAAATCAATTTCAAAATTTATAAATATTAATAAATTATATTTTATAAATATATAATCAGTATAATAGTAATTAAAAAATTTATAATAAAAAAATAAATAGTTTTATTCAAACTATATTTATTTATATGTAATTTGTAGATTTATTTATAAATTTTATAATATAAATGATTTATTTTTTATTTGAAGAAAATAATTTTTTTAATTCCATGAGTCAAATTTGTCTTAGTGTCATTTTTATATAATTTTGAAAAAAAATTATTTTTGGTTGGGTAATAGATAATATATTCTTTTAAGAAAACTATATTTTATTTTTAAGAATTTAAATACTATCGTTTTTTGGATCACTTTTAGAATTCCTAAAGATTATTTGGATTAAAAATAATCGAATAAATCTCACTTTAATCCAGATTATATTTTATTTTCATTTAAAAACATATTATTAAAAAGTCATTTTTATGGAAAACATTTACTCATTGATTTATGTGTTCTAATTTTATATTTTATTTCTTATACATAATCTAAATGAATTAGATAAAATGTAATTTTAATTTGGAATCATCATGTCTAATTTGTTAATGAGGTAGCTATTATCTTTAGTCGTTTAGAATAGCAATAATGGTAAAAAAATTATGTTATCAAGGTTATAGTTAAAATAGAATGAAGGTTGTGAAACATTATTGATAAGAGACAAATGAAGAAAAATATGTTTAAATCAATTTTCAAAGTCATTTTTACATCATATCACATCTTATATATGAAGATGAATTATTTTGTAGACATATGGCATGAGTAAAATGTTCATAAATATTAATATTTGATAAATATGATATGTGTCCTCTACATAACATATTAAAAGAAAAATCCATATAAAATCTTATTAAAAATTTAAAAACCTATTATTTTGTAAATTATCTATAATAATTTCTAGCCCAATAGTTTAATTTATTATTTTGTTGTGTTAATATGTGTTTCATGAGGTGAAATGAAGTAGTGATGTAAGGATATTTATTATGGAATAATTTAATGTAATGGGATGTAACAATTTAACAATTCACTATGAAATTGTGATTTTTTTAATTGATATTAGTACTAAATGTTTTCTATAAATTATGACACATTGTTTACAAATATATGAATAAATTCATGGAATAATTTTTTATTTGATGTAGAAATTGGATGAAAAAAATTTAATGAAAAAATATTATTGTTTTTTATTAATATTAACATATGTGAAGAATTATGATATTCATGATGACATATATTGTTTTGAATTAATAATTATTGAATAATAACATTGAGGTGTGTGTTTTTTTGAATTAAAATATGGTGTAGTTTTAATCTAATTTTTATAAAAAAAATAAACATCTAAGAAATATAAAGGGACATCAGGCAATAACTACATTAGTGGGAAGCAAGGTCAACCTATAACAATCCCAGCTGGTGGTTTAGTATACTGAAGGATTAAAATGTCCAGTGTGAGTGGAATGTATAAATCCCACAATGATTCACACATGTGATATCACATATGGAAGTGGGAAGGTGGCCCAGTTAAGGCAGGATCAAACCATGAGGCCTATTGGTGTAATGTTCTTCTAGGAGAGAAAAATGTGCTAATGGCCGCTAGTAAGCCCCCATAATCCATTAACATTTTATTTATTCTAAATTTGATGGGATATTTGATGTGGGATGGGCGAATGTGGGTATTGTTCAACCATCAATAAAAAATATTTATGTAAGAAATTAATGAATGGGAATGCTTCACAACATCACATCCTAAAATCAAAGGATGTTCTTATCCATTTATTGATGTTCATATTTCAATTCCATGAGCTAAAAAATTTTCAAACCATCTCCAGTGACCATGATAAGTGAATGAGACTCAATTGATTTTTAGGAAATAAATAATTTATTCAATATTATTAATGTATGTACTAATTTTAATACCTTTAGAATGACTAATGATGGTAGTAGAATACATCATAGAATTTATATAATCTTTGGTGTGAGATTATAAGATACGATGAACCACCCAAATGTTTTTCATATATTCCTGAGCCATTATTTCATAAGAAAGGACCCTATGTTTTTTATCATCATGAATATATAAGATGAAAACATTTGTTTTAATAATTAAATTTCATGTTATATGAAAATATTATTTTCACGTATTGATAATTATTTCCATATAAGATGTTATTTCATTAAATTTGACCATGTATAGTGGTTAATCATTCTGTTAGGGGTAGAAGAACCAAGGTCAATTAAGGTTATTGAAATTTGATAAATTCTATTTTTTATATAGAAATTGTTTTTTTACAAATTCCATAGTTTTATGAAAAAGAAGAATATCCCGTGATGCTCATATCATTCCTGAAAAAGAAGACCCCACCTAAATTTCAAATTCCAGGGAATAAATAACTACTCATCCTAATCTGGTGCTAAAACACAATCGAAGTGTTTCATAGAGAGATATTATATGAAGCTACATGTAACCATTCATAATGAATATTTAAGTTCTATTCATTTTTGGAAATGGAAAAAGATATATTTAACCCTTATGTGAAGGTTGTAAGTATGATGTACAAATTTATTGTTATTTAATACATCAATTAGGTGTTTCATGAAATTATGTACATTATGAGGAATGTTGAAAGGACTGTTCATAATCACCTGTATAAATATAGAATATATTATCCTTGATAACTGTGACAGTAAATTTATTTGAATAAAAAATGTTATATCACATAAAATAATAATAAGAATAAATGAATGATCTATTGTTTTATATGTCATTAACCATAAATTACACATCAATTCATTAAGTTTATATGATCTAATCAGGATTAGAATTCATGATGAATGTGGATTGATATTGGGGAAACAATATCATGTATAAAAAAATATTGAATATTTTTTGTGCACCAATTATACAAATTATGTGATCTCATAACATCTATGTAAGCATGAACAATCCTTTAGTATTATTATCCTATGAAATGATATCATATATAGGTATTCATATTTAATTAAGGATATACTAATAGAACTTATCAATGATGACTGAAGGTTCTTTATGTTTACATGTGAAATCCTAATCATATAGGCTAATAGAAGAAAACTATTTCCATATGGTCAATGATATTTATTACTATATATCATCATTAAATAAGGGAATAAGTATCTCGATTAGATATATGAGAAGATGAAATATTTCAGTTAGTGACATAGGGAGAATAAATCTCTTAGTTGATGTATGGATAAGAGTAATCCTTTTAGTAGAGGCTATAATTAAAAGCAATACATCACATGGGGATCAGGGTAAGAGAATATGGTTTGGGGTTATAAATAATTGAGTAAGAAGAGTTATATTTTTGGGGTATATAACTATGATCAACCAGAGGATCAACTGCATTTGGAGTATAAAAAGATTATTCCAAAACAATTTTAATTTATAATAAATTATTGGTTATTATCAATGTTGGGGGAGGGGTCTAGCAAACATGGTATGGAATAAATATTTACAAGGATCCTTATAAATACAATGTATTTTCTCTCTATGTGATCATCTATGAATATGAGTTTATATTGTCTGATATAATTGAGTTGATCAAAAAACCAAAAAAAATTCATGAGGTTGAATTTAATAAAAAATAAATTATTAAATTAATCCACTGATTAACCCCCTGGTAGCCAATCTAGAATGTGGATATATATGTGGTAACATATAATGTTTCTCTATAATGATCTAGATGAGTTATTATGATGTTTATATTTATGGAAATTAGTGATCTACTATATATGGTGGAAAATAATGTTATCCCTTGTCATAAAAATATAGAGTTATCTGCAATGACTAAAAAAAATAATGAAAATACATGTGAGAAATTGGAACAAGAATATTATAGAAAATGTAGAGACATGTTCAATTAATTTAAATTTCAATGGAAAAATTTTAAAAAAATATATTAATTATGATTCTTATGATGAAGCCTAATAAGACTATTATGATGATGTATCATGTAGTTATATTCTTTTTGTATTGGAAGATCATCTAAGGAATATTCCCAATGAGGTTGATAATTGTATTGTTATAGGAATAAATTATCTTATTTTTGATAAATCATAGCTATAATAATTATTTAAAAATTTTGATTGACACCAAAATATTTATGGATATATTACAACTTAAATTGAGTAAATTTCATTAGTATCTTATGATACATGTAACCACAAGTCTAAATGAATAATGATGAAGTATACGGTTATCACCAGACCATTAGATTTTATTATATGAATTAAAATAAACAAATTATAAAAAATTTACTAATTTGACAATTATAAAAATGAATTCAATGGTTATCAATTGATTAAAAATGAAAATAAATATCATATGAAAAAAAGTGTTGTTTTCATGAAAAAATATTTTCATAAGTGCAATGTTTTCAATAAAAAAAATTGTTCAATATTTTTGAATGCATTTAATGATGTTTATATATTATATATTCAATAAAATGTTCAAAAAATCATGTAATATTTTCTCAGTGAATCAAATAAGAATATATACATAATTTTATGCTTAAAGGTGTATTTTTCTAAAAATTGGGTTTCATTGTGTTTTGGGTATTTATTTGAAAATGTATTTCTTCCACGTACGAAAATTGAATCATGAAAATTTATCTTTTATTTGGAATTAGGAGGATCAATTTTTTTAAATAGTTTTATTTTTATTTTTGGTCCACATGAATATAAACTATAATAGAATGATTTCACTGTAGTGAGGGAAAACAGGTAAAATAGGGTAAAAAATTCATCATAAGAAATTAAAATTCCACTAAAATTTTCATTTATCATATTTTATAGAATGTGTTTATAAATATACATTAAAACATTTTAAATATGCCCACATAATTCAATATTTATTTTAAAATGACTTTTACTTTAATTTTATATTCATTTAATGTATCCTTTAAAATATATATTATATTTTAAACATTTAATATAATGTATTTTCGAACATTACACTCTTCTACGTCACCATAGGTATTAATTTAATTATTTTGGTTTATATCATTATAAAATATTTAAATCCCTCCACTTTGGAATGTATCATGAGGAAAATCATGGTATGTTTTGTGGTTTGATTTTGTTATCATATATATTCTAAAACCTATGTTTTGGAATTAATAATGATCCCACATTAATTTTTCAATAATGTGAATCCATCCTCCCAGCCCTCTTTACTCATTACCTATTGATCATAATGTTACAAGGAATTTCTCCCTTTATATGCCCCCATGATGTTCCACATTTATTATGATTCTTCACCCAATATTTTTTAAATTCCCACTAATGGTAGGGGATCCTCTCCTCTCCATGATTATTAAAGAACTATCTTGTACTATAGAATTTGATATCCAATTATTGATGTTGGAATATTTATAAAATATAACACTAAATATCCTTCTTATTTATAATTGATGATTGATCCTATTTCTTTCTCATTAAAACTATATATGATTATATATGTACACCCATTATTCTCCCAAAACTATCATGTGATTTTCCATGCCAAAAAATTGTGTATGGAATACACATCACCGTTTACACTCAAGGTTATTCAACTATTTGTACTTATACTTCACTAATTGTGTAAATTCATTTTTATATCCTATTCTCCTTAATTAAGTTATTAAAATGGTGAAATTTGATCTTTTTTGTATAATCTATGTGAAGAAAAAATTCATGTACATTGTATGAATGTGACATGTGGTCCTGGAATATTATGGCGCTATAATGAATTGGTTAATGATTTAATCTCATGATATTCGACGTATGGTGCATGTGATGTTATACTAAGAACATTAAGTTATTATTTCATGCTTATTAGCCCTGAAATATGTTTAGGATGTCATTATATATGTTTTTCTCAAATTACAATATTTCTTTGTGTTTATCATCTTATATCATGCTTCTATGGTCATTTTTATTATTCTCACCCCTTTTATTGTACCTTCATATACATTTTGACAAAAATTAATTACCCTGATTTAATTATGAATTGATTATTACATTACTGGGTTGTATAACTCACCCCTTTCTTATATTTATCCACAAGACAACTCGTGTTGTTTCACAAAAGAAATGGAATCAGAAGATAATGTTAAAGAGTTTTAAATGATTTAATTTTATCCCTTTATTACGATAATTTTATATATACATAATTTCCCAGTTGCTGGGCCTCCATATCATTGATTATTATATTATGTGTTTCTTTGGGTAATAAAACATTAATTTCAGATCTATTAAAAACAATGGATTTCATTGTTGGTATCAGCGAATAATATGGATTTTTTGGGGGATTCAAATTAGAAAAATTAGTAAATCCATTTTGGATAAGGATAAACAGAAGAAAAATCCCTAAATTATGGTAAAGTAAATACTCAGTGGATTTGATAAAAGAAAATCCATGTATGGACACTACAAAGTTGTGGTGGTACTGGTATAGTTACACTCTAGCGTAATAACCTCATATGGGTGCATCTCTCTTGATTTTAATATCCAATAAATCATACCAAAGAAACAATACTGCACAACAGTTCAAAATATATTGAGGATATAATTACTAAAATTCATAGGATGTTTATGAATAATTTTTTTAGGAACAAAAATTCCTATAAAATATTGGGTAAGGAAATTGATCATGTAAAACATAGATTGAATCCTATAAACACATTTGTTAAATAACAATTGTAATATTTGAGTTATCTATTAAATGTTCATAGTTTTACATTTATATTCTTAATAATTTAAATATTATCGTCCATAATTTTCCCATTACACTATCCAATTGATTGAAATATTAGAAATTGAGTCAAACCCCACTATAATGAGCACTATAACAGATTTTTATAGAGGATTCCCAACACAATTGGACCAAGGGAATATAATTTCATGAAAATAATATCTTTATTAACACATTTTGAGAATAAAAACATGAATAAGAGGAAAAACACGACACCCAACAAATGAATAAGTTTTAATTGTGACTTTTATGTGAAATTTTCTCTAAATTTCAATGGATCTTTAAATCCCTTAATCATGGAATAATGGATCAAATCCAATAAAAAGATAATACCTAATGAACAATTAATTGAACAATAGATGGTCATGCATGTTATTTATCAAATGGAAGGAGATACTAGCCAATGGTGGATATTGATAAAAAATACCAATGGAGAGATAAAAACAAATGATTAGAAATATTTCTTGAAAATGTTTTTCAATAAATATTTTACATGCACTTTATGATAAAAAATGGTGATGGATTTCCATATCCTTGTGAAAAAATATGATTAATCTATCAATTAGTATGAGGTGAGCATCTTGAGACTAGTAAGATATGTCTCTTTATTTTTCATTTTCCCTCAATATAATGTTGAAATATTATTTGGTTGTCTAATATGGAGTAGAAAATAAATGGTGATTCAAAAATATGAAATCTATGAGGAAATGGTATGATGTTCCATAAAATTTGAATTTGATATCATCAAATCATAAGGGTCACAGGTCTGGATATATTATGTAATGAATAGATTTGAGTTATTTTATTGTAATGGAGAAATATATTGGGGAAAATAATTTCTAGTAGCCTAAATGTTATAAGAGTGTGAAGATTACTATTAGAAATTTACTAAAGGGGATATAGAATTGTATTACTTGGGTGAACGAATGAAGCATAACATCTAATGTTTGATTAGATAAACCCACTAATGTGAAGGAATAAAGGAATACTCTTATAATCCTTAATCATGTTGTGTAATGTTTCTATTACAAAAAATAATGACACTATATGACTGAGTTTACTAAGAAAAAGGTTATCGGTGATTACTAATGAAAAAATATCTATGGCCTACAGAGAAAGGTCAATATTATTCCATAAAAACAGTTGAGTTGTATCCCAACAACAATATGATAATTGTTATGCTTGTTATTCATTCATGGATAGTAAATGCACTATTTAACTCAAGTTTCATGCATTATTTAATATCACACATGTTTAGAAGAACAATTCAAACTCCTCAAATCATGGAATTCAAATAATTAGGGAAAATGGGAAATGTAAATATTATATCATCCCAAGCATATAACTCATCCCTTGTCAATATTGTTGTGATAGATGGTTCTATATTCCTTGTGATTCTCTCTTTAGTGTAATTTTATTAAATTTTGGGTATTGTTTTTATTTACTTGTATAAAGACCTCATAAATTTTCATGATAAATAAATCAAACCTTTGTAAGAAAAATTTGCATATAAATTTATAAAATTGAAAGGGGGAGGATGAATTTTATTTGGTATCATTATCTCAAGAATAAATATTATTGTGTTTTTAGAATGTTTATATAGATAAAATGATTGATATAAAAAAATGATCATAGTTCATGACATGCCTTTTGTAAGGGAACATGGTGTTGTGTTTCTTGAAGAACATTATGGTCTTCCTCGAGACTGTCAGGTTGAGTTCACCATGAAACATATAATCAAATCTTTCACAATATCAAAGGATACCTATAAAATCACCATTTTTTATCTATAAGAGATAATGATGTAGCTAACATAGAGTATTAAAAATGATTTTATACACTAATGTGTTTCACCGTTTGGTGCACTATTCCTCTTCATCATAGAGGTGGATGTATAAATTAACCTCTACATTGATTATCATGAGATGAAAAAGATCATTATAATGTACTAGTATTTTATTAAATGGGGTTATGACTTGTTTTGTTAGCTACATGAATCACAATTCACATCGATGGTGGATATTCATTCCGTATATTATAATGTGATGTTGAATAAAGATGATATCCCTAAGACTACTATTCAAACATGAAATAGACACTATAATTTCCTTGTGATTCCATTTGGTCTAACTAATTCTACAACTATATTCATTAAATAAATTAATATAGTCTTTAATGATTACATTGAAAAATTATGTGTATAAATTATTAATGACATTATTATCTACATAAAAAGCAAGGACGGGAATGAGAATAATTGTGATTCTATAACAAAATCCAAATAAAAGGAAAATATATATGAGTTGTACTATAAATATGTTTTCATTATGCATTAAGTAAAATTTCATGGGAATGATATCCCCTTAAATAGAATATATAGGGATCCATAAAAAACATAGGAAATTTAAGGATGACTCATTCTAACACATGTGATGAAAATAATGACTTTAAATATATTAGCCGGGTATTATAATCGATTTGTGAGAAATTTATCATTATTTTCAATCCAAATAACCCTAAAAATAGAATGGGGTAATTTTTTTGCTTGATTATTTAATTTGAATATATAATTATGAAGATAAATAAGAGGATTACCACTAAACATGTTATCACAATACCCACCGGTTCAAAAGTATTTTTGATCATTAGAAATGAATCTAAAATGTCCTGTAGTTGTCAACTCATGAAATATTACAATGTGATAGCCTATGTCTCCAACAAATTAATAATAAATGAGTATAACTACCCAAAACATGATTTACAATTTGTTTTAATGATATTTACATTGAATATTAGTAAACATTATCTATATAGAGAGAAAATTGAAATATAAATTGATCATTAAAACCTTCAGTATATAATAACACCAAATAAACATCATTTGCACCAAGTAAAGCTAGTATAGTTTATCATTGATAATGTTTTTTCAATCAATTACTAGTCTAGTGAAGAAAATAATATAGGAATTTATTTGAGTAAAGTACCTCCAAACTATGTCAATGATGATGATTTAAAGGGATGTAATCTTATTGGACATACAGTAGATGAAAGTGTGATTAATAAAATTATTTTTATCCTAATTTTATAAAATAACTTCTCGACCACACATTCTCGGTTGGATCAAGGATTCCTAGAAATATGAGGATGTGCTTTAGAAAATGGTATCTAATATTCCATAGTTTAATTTATTTTATGCTGGAACTTCAATCTTTAGAAACTAAATAGATTTTCCATGAAACAATTTAGGAGGGAAATTTTGAATGATGCACATATATTGAAAATCTTAGTTTATCCATGAAGCAATATGATGTATATGGATATGAAGTAAAAAATCACGTGGGATAAAACTAAGAGTGTGATTACATAATTTATATCTTGATGATGGGAAAACTGATATATCGACGATAAAATATAGTAGTATATGGGTATAAGGATAAAATTCCCTATTCAAAAATGAAAATGGGGAAACATACAGAAATAATTAATCATAGGGATCACCATTACTAATAAATTAAATAAAACCATCTTGATAGTATTCAATTGCATTACAATGTCAGTGGGTTTCTTTAAAATAATGTTTGATCTCTTTTTTGACCAACTCACTGAGATATAAATAAGGGATGAGGTACGACTACATAGACTAACACATTTAATTGAAAATAATCATGATATGATGATTAAATATATGGTCAAGAAAATCTATCATTAGGTGTGGAATATAGAGTTCTTTTTTATTACTTATTATAAACATCAAAATGATGGTCAATATAAATTACAATTAAACATCTAGAGTATTTTTTCGATCGTGATCAATGTATTTCCAAGGATATTTGGATCAAAACCTTCCCCTTATCGATTTATCATATAAAAGTAATATTCATTCTATAATTCAAATGGAATATTTAAAGTCTCAATATAGGAAGGGGTGTCAGGCTCCATTATTTGTGGATATAGTTGGAATGATGAATATGATATGACCATATCTAATCTAAGAGTTGACATTGATTGTTCAAAACATTAACAATAATATTAAATCCAATAAATGTATATAGAAAATATATATATCCAATGATCAATGAGACTACAAGTCTATGTCCATAGATAAACTATTCTTTTATATGTCAAAATGGAAGATATTTGTGATGTTTAGGATGAATGAATACCTTAGAACATGAAATATTATCTCCTCTAAGATCCCTGATCACATAGAAACATTGGCCTATCAAATATAGATCCAAATAAACCTACCTCAAGTACATTATGTGTTTCATGTATCCCTCTAGATGAATTACATAGAAAACCCCTCACAAATACCAAATCTAGATGTGGTTCCCATTGAGAATGAACCATCATATGGGGATAAACTAGTGATAATCACAGATAGAAAATAAAATTTTCTATGAAATAGTTTCACTCTATAGGTTAGTGTATTATTGAATAACCACCTGATTTAGGATGAAAAATGGGAAACATAAGATGAAAATAATTATAAGTACCCTCATATGTTTTAGATAATGAAATGAAAATTTTAGGGTGAACATTCTAAATTGGAAATGAATTTTACAATATGATTTTTTATAATTGAAATTCTATTTTTAAATGACAAAATATTTAATCATCTAATGAATTTATATAAATCTATTACAATACATTGGTTATTTCGAATCATTATATGTCATATCTTGTAGTATTTAACATGAAATTAAGTATCATATTCATTGATAATATTTCTGGTGTACAATGACTATTATTATTATTATATATTAATCATCATGATATATTATTATTTTTAGAGATGAATAAATAAATGCCCTAGACTAGTATGATTGTTCCCTATGGATAACATTTATCCGAGCATCTAAGGGAGATGGTATCATAAAGAGTTTCCCTCAGAATATATCAAGAAATGATTCATCAACAAACGAACGATAGAAACAACATCTTGGAGAATTTTTATTTTATCAAGATCACGACCCAAAATATGTTCACTAAACCACCCCAATATAGATTCAATGTTTCAAAACATACCCTAAGTGATTACGATGGTTATATAATTGGATGTATATCTAAATCCAAGTAAAAATATTTTTTAAATTTTTTTTTAAAATATAATTTTTATATTTATCCTTTTTCATTATTTGAATTTTTATGAGTTGATTAAAGTTATATTTTCATATGAACATACCAAAATTGTTTTTCTATAACATATATAATTTTAATTAAAATAAAATGGTTGATAAATTGAAGAAATTAAAATATATTTTATTTTGAAGTAATGTTTTTATTATATAATATTTATAAGAAAATGAAAACATAATTTAATGAAGTCCCATATAATCATTATATGGGTTAGAAATTTGGTATCATTGTACATACTTGGAATTATCAGTAAATGGTTACATTGATTTACGATAAAATATTTTATTATAGCTTGAATTATTTATAAAATTAATTTATTATGAAATCATGATTTTAAAATTAGCTAATTGTGAATTTTTCATAGATACCATAGATGGTAAAATTTTAGGGTAATTGTTACATACATTATAAATATTTGATATGTTTTATGAAATCATAAAAGGCTTAAAATGATGTTATAAATAATATAAATATTATCGAAGACCAAATGTTTTCACCATTATAATAGTTTTTTATGTAATGTTATTAATTTTATAAACCCTTAATGAATCCTCCAATACCCATATTATATACTATAGTTTAAAAATTAATTATTTATGATAAATACTCTCTTCCACATCATCAATGGTATTATATTAATTATTTTAGATGATATCGGTGTAAAATATTTAACAACCTTTCTCATTTTTAGAAACAATTGTATGAGAACTATCGAAAGATAAGTGTTTTTATCATTTTATCATATAGTAAAATAACTATTCAGGAAATTAATAATGATTTATCTTCTAATTTTCAACTAAACCGCTATCATATTCACATTAATATTCACTAAAACCCCTTTTATAAAACATAATACTCAACCTTTGTCTATCTAGATCCATCCCATTTTGTTCCCACGATCTTAAGATTCTCCTCCCAAGAATTGAGAAGTTCCCTCACTAGGTAAGGGGTCCTCTCCCACTCTTTATTTAAGAACCTCCTTTATATTTAGAATTTTCATTTCAGGTAATTGCTATAGTAATTTGAATTTAAAATTCCATATTAACGTAGTTATGATGTTCTAGTGATTATGAACCCCATTTTATTATCATTAAACCCTTATATTAACATATATTTATATCCATTATATTTCATAAATTATCATTGGATTTTCCATGCCAATCATTTGTGTGGTGAATACCCATATCCATTTCTCCTCAATGGTATTCACCTAGGTTCACCAATACCTGATTTATTTTGAACTTCCATCTATGTAACACACACTATATTTTCCTAGGTATAAAAGTGATTAAATTTTTTATCATGTTTTATGAGCTATGTTCGAAAAAAGTTCATGTGCCTAATATGAATGTGATATATAGACCTAAAATTATAAAGACCTCTAGTGAATTTGGTAATGTTTTTAAAACATTATATGACATGTATGGTCCATTGGACATTATATTAAGAAAATTATTTTCTGTTGTCCTTGTTGTTATCAGTGACATATAATTATGAGTACATATTTTATGTTGCTTTTGAATTCGTAGTTTTACTTGATGTTAACATCTTATATCATGGTTTAATGTTCGTGTGTTTCATTCTCACCCCATTAATGTCACTGTGATATTCCTTTTGACTATAATATATTCCAATTATCATGTTATTCCTTGATTATAAACGTATTAGTATTTATTTTCCCACACCCTTATTTTGTATCAGAAATAGTTATCACTTACAGTTTTTGAAGAGATGTGCAATATTAATAGCATGTTATGAGGCAATAAATAAGTTCATTGCATCACTATTTTATTTTATTGTTCTATATTCATAATTTCCATAAGACAATAGGTGTTATGATCCCATAGGATTTTATTATGTGGATATTTATGAAATAAATAATTAATAATGGATTATTAAAAACTAGTATGGTCATATATTTAATTGCTGATCAAAATACTCTTTTATATCTAAATAAATTTAATGTGGTATATGATTACTATCTCAATGATTAGACACTAAAAATGTGGTGAAATTATTTGATGTCATGATGATCACATCTCAAGTCTATAGTTTCTCTCAAATTCAAGACTATGTAAAAGTCCTTCATATATGTCTTGTGATTTTATATTTACTTGGATTTCATTTTATAATAATCATGGGTTTGAGTTCTTTATCTGGATAACATATCAATTTTAGAGAAATAGATGCCAAATTTCAAATTCCATATAATCCATTAATCTTATAAATGTGTGAGGATGAATGTGGAGAGAAGATAGAAATTACCAGTATCTTAGGCATCTTAATTCATAACCTTGAATCCTATTTATCTAATATGGTTAGGGAAAATGAAAAATTTTAGATGCGGAAATTTTATGGAATTTTGATTATTTCCTCTAGAAGATTTTTCTTATCTACCACTAAATCATTATGTGTCTTCAATATAAATCTTACATGGTGCTACATCTATTTAAAGTACTCCTTATATAAATTTTTCTATTGAGTTGTATTAATCGAAGTATAAAATCAAAGAGAATCATTATAATGGATTGATATGACCTATTGTATCACCATGGGGTGAACCTATTAATTTTTTTATGAAAAAAATTGGTCAATGTTACTATTAATTGAATATTGATAAATTAATAAGATCACTATAAATAATAAGTTTCCCCTACACTGTTTTGATATTGTATTATTAACTTATGAGGAGATCAATACATTCTAAAATTGAAGTTCATTCTTGACATCCTTAATTTATAGTTCATAAGGATGATATGCCCAAGAAATACTTTTGTATGTGTTATGATAATTATATATTTATAGTGATTCTATTTGTACACGAATAATTACCCTATTATATTCATGGATTCAATGAATATTATCTTTAGAGATTACCTTGGTCAATTTTTGGGTGTCCATATAGATGATATTATAATATATATAAAGAGTAAAAAAGATCATAATGAACAGTTTTGAATATTACTCTAGACGCTGTTGATGAATAACTTGTATGAAAATTTCCCCAAGTGTGAATTATAGATTAAAAAAATTCATTCATGGGATTAATAATCTCATGTGATGGTATTTTGGTTGATCCTTCATTGTTGGATGTTATTAAAAAATGGCCAAAAATAACCATAGTTATGAGTATTTATAGTTTTCATTGGTAGGGAAAATGTTACCAATTATTTGTGAGATATTTCCTATGACTTTATAATCCCCTCACAATCTTCAAATGGATGGGGATCATGTTCTTCAGGATAGATTAATGGGAAGATAATTTTTGGGGACTAAAGAGATGGTTGGATAGTGTACCTATTCTCACACTACCTCATATTATAGTGTGGATTTTAAGCTATAGTGATTCATTAAATTTAGCATGGGGTTGTTTTCTCATGTAGAAATATATGGTGATATGCGATGCCTCATTCAAATTGCAAACACATGAGAAAAATTACTGGAATCATGATTTGGAGTTTGTAGTGGAAATTTTTTTCTAGAGAATATTAGGGCCTAAAATTTATGGTGAATGTTGTGAAACATATATAGATCATAATTGTTTGAATTAAATCATCAAGCAAATAGAGATGTATTTGTTCCCAAAAATATTATTGGAGTTAAATAAATATTATTTCTACTCAATGCATTTCCACCAAATGAAATTAAACAAGGTGGAATATTATCTGATTTGAAAGTATTATTGCAGATTATCTATGATGGTGATTGAAATATATCTCTTATATATACATTTCCATACCATAGAAAATGAAATCTGGATTATAGGGTTAACATCGTATCACTCATATATGAAATGTCAACCATATATTCATGTGAGGATTAAAGAGATGCAGACGAAAGATGGTGCACTACAGAAGAAATTTTATAGTGTTCCATATTTCATCATTAAGGGAATTATAATGTTCCTTAATCAATTATAAATTCCATTAATACAGGGATTGAAGAAAGAACTATTAAATTATACTCATAGTTCATCATTGTCAACATATCCTAGGAGGAAAAGGTTGCATATATATGTGAAATAATATTTCTCGAGGGACAATATGAGAAGGGATATTTCATAGTATATATCTTGGTACTGTGTATCATATCATGTTAAGAGAGATATATTGAATTCAAATGGGATGTTATAGTCATTACCCATAATTAAATGTAAATAGAAAAACATTACCATGTATTTAGTTATTGGAGCCCCTCAACACATCTATATGAAACACTTTTACATGGTATATAGTAAATCACCATATGAATTAAGAACTAGAAATTACTATCATGTAATATTCCTCTCTTGATAATCTTGTCGTGTTATACATTAATGATGTGGTGAGATTCCCTGTAGTACCATATTATATTTTATCTCATCATGATATGGGGTTTAACTCGATGTTTTGAAGATATATTCAGTAGGCTATAATTATAGAGAATAACTTAAGTTCAGATTATCATCTTTAAAAATATTTTTAGTCTAAGAGATCCATTAAAACCCTAGTGTATATGTTTATATCATGTTATCTGTGATTCAAAGGTGATTTGGATCAACACCTTCCTTTGGTCAAGATTTCATAAAATAATCATTGTCACTCATGAATTTTATGAATCCATATGAATACCTATATTTAAAGTAGTTCACAACACAATAATGATTATATGAAGTAAGATGAATGATACTATTGGGACCTGATCTAGCTAAAGAAGAAGCATAGAATGTTTGCGCCATTTAGTGGCACATTAGAGCATCTTAGTGTCGATAATAAAGTTATATTATCCTTCATTGATGAGATCTAGAGTTGAAAGTTGGTAAAAATGAATAACTATGAATATATTCATGGGAAATGGTTATGATATTGGGAATGAAGGGAATTTTTATCCCCATATATATAAGTCCCTTTGAAATTTTTAATTCTATTACGATGGTATCTTATCAATTGATAATTCAACCGAATCGTTAGAAATTTCATGTTGTGTTCAATGTATAACTAATGAGGAATTACATTTATGATCCTTCATTTGTATCAAAAATTTATTTCATACAACAGATGAAATATGTATATTGTGTGGAAAGCCAGCGGTTATTCATGTTTGTGGGGAAAAGTTTCTAATAAACAAGATAACTCAATTTGAAAAATATTTTTAGTGAAATCATAAAATCGAGAAACTAAAAATGGAACACGAAGATGTGATGAAATTGATATTTCATTAAATTTTTATATTAGTTTGTTGTAATTTTGAGAGTTAATTTCATTTTATGTTGGTAGAATATAAGAGCTCAAGGTGTTAATATATAATTCTCATTAAATAAATTTAATTTCTTTGACAACTCATGATACATGAATCCTTATGCCTAAATGAGGCATACGAAAGTATATAATTATGGGCTAGCCATTGGATTGGTGAGTGTGAATAAGAATAAAAAAATTATAATAAAAGTATGGTATAAATATTTATTTAATGAATTCAATTGTTATCAATTTATTTTAAATTAAAATAAAAATCATTTGAATGAAAAAAAAGTTTCTTTTATAAAAAATAGTTATTTTTAATCGGACAATGACTTTTTATCCAAATAAATTAATATTATTATTTATTAATAATTATTTTAATTAAATATATATAACAAATATTCTGATTTTTTGAATGAAAATCTAATAGTTTTTCAAAGCATGAGATAATAATATATAATCAATTTTATGAATAAAATTTATTTTTTCTAAAAAGTATGTTATATTTTGTTTTTTGTGCTTATTATAAAATTAATATATTCCTATAATATAAATATGATATTGAAAAATGGATTCCTTTTTTTATTTTGAGGATAACATTTTGAAATATGTTGCTTTTTTTTATCAGTACAAATAGTAACCATATAAAATTTATGTCACCTCAATTAGGATAAAAAGGTTAAAATGTGGTTAAAACATTCGGATAAGGATTTAAAATTCCTTGAAAACATTCTATCATACACTTATAATGATGTTTTCTTATCTACTTCCATTAAAATAATGAATATATGGATAAATTTTGAAATATAGTTTTGATTAAGACCTTAATATTAATATAAGAAAAGAATCAATATAAAATATCACTCGCTTATCTATAATATCATTAGAATATTTAAATAAAAATAAAATTTAATTTAGTTATGTTAATTAGAATGTTAAATTAAAATTTTTAACATTTTAATTCATCTTTAATTTTTATTGATTGAATAAAATCTTAAACACTTCTTAAGTTCTGTAACATTATTTAATCAATTAATTGAAAAATATATCAATGATTCTAAAAGATATTTTCATTTATATATTTTTGGTCAATAATAATGTTACCTAAATTTTATATATTAATAAAAAAAATTATATATGTAAGGAAATTTAATATTTGAATTCAACATCTACTACATTTTTTTTATTTCAAAATTTTTATTTAGGTATTACAATTAATGTAAGTGTAATTTTTGGTACAAAAATTTATTACATTATTTATAAATCATTAAAAATTGAAGTGTGAAATTAGGATGAGAAAATTCCTAAAATTAAATCTATTGGGTATTTTTTATCTTTTTACCATATAATATAAATTATATCCCAATAATAATATAGAAGTCATTATCATGGTTACGATTGAATTTGGTTAACCAATGGGTTAAATAAAATGATAATGATTAAAATGAAACAAAAACCTATCTAAATTTCATTAGATGATGATATTTAGAACATATAATCTTTTTATTTTATTTTATATATATATTTGGATGATTTTTCAGATAATGAATAAATTATATTTCAATCTTTTTAGTAATTCCAAGTGAGGCATTACCTTCATTATAAAAGGAAATCACTTCTCTCTTTTATTTAGACATTATTGATTGACATATATCATTCAATCCCAACCCTAATATAATAATATATTTCATAAAAAATTATAGATCTTCTAATCTTTCAATAAGACCATCCCTTATTGATTAAGCATTATGCCAAAAGTGGTTTCTCAATTAAGATGTATAACTATTAATAATGTTTTCTTAATATTATTTATTATTATAAATAATCAAAATTTTAAATATAAATTATAAAATAATAAATAATAAAAAATACATGAATACGCACAACATATAGTCTTCACATTATATTGTCACTTTATTCATTCCCATTTTTAATGGATGGTTATCATGAATGATCTAATATTTATACATTTTATTTTTGAAAAAATTATGATACAGTATTTGAAAAATCTTATATACCATCTTATCTTTTTTATCTAATGTAAAACAATATACTCAATTGTGTGTATATGTGGAATGCCACTTCCTCTAAGCAATGTGATTTGTTTTTCCACTTATTTTCACATGGATTATAATAATGATATATTTATTGAACATATATTACATATATGATATAATAATGATTAATTAAAGGGTAATTATTATTTACCATTCTTTTTTGTTGATATAATATATTAGAAACATCGTTCATGCATACGTAAGACCTACCATCTCCATGAATGATGTAATTCATTTTTATATTTCTCCCATCAATAGATTATGATGATATATATATAATGAATATATATGATATTGATATATTTATTCAAATTATATACATTATGTAACCATGATCAATTTATATGGATAGTATATTTATACCAGAACAAGCTTGAAAAACAAAGCATATACCATCCAAAATAATGATTGAAATAAAAATTTGTCAATAGATAGTGTGATAAGACATCATATGTAAATAATAAATGGTATGATATATATGAGTATGTATATTTAAAACATATTATATATATATAATTTTTATACAAGGGTTTAAATGCATATGAATAATGATGAGATTTAATATAAGGAATTTATGATTGAGTCCTATTTTAATTGAAATTTATCCATTCTGAATTTACATTGAGGAACTTATATGATACATATATTATAAATACAATTTTATTTATTATAATATATTTATATCATTGTATTTAATATTTTCATTTCATTTTAATCATTTTATGAACTAAATATATTAAAATAATTTTTTCATAGAAAGCTTGTTATGTCTTACTATTCATTTCAGATTGATTTTTCTGCCATAACAATTTTATCTATTTTTTTCTCAAAAAAATTACTATTAGATGATGAATATTTATCATCATTATGAACCATTTTTAATTCATATAAAAAATATTCAATGGAATATACTTCTTTTTTTTGAACAATGTACCTTTTTGAATTTTTTTATAAATGTGTGAAGGAAATGTTTTCTTTTTAACTTATACAAAATAAAATGAATTTAATAAATTCATGACCACAAAATGAGTTGAGGATTGCTTTTAATATTTCAAAGGATCGTTATATACAAAAAAATATAAATTACTTGAGAAATTTATAGTTTTTAAGTATGTAATTTCAAAATGAGATGGCTATTGTCTACAAGAAGTATACAAATAATATTTTAAATGATATTCCACATATGATAAAATCGATGATGTTAATTATGATTTACTAAATATATGGTCAAATGATACTATTATAATTCTTTCTCTTGATGTTATACGATTATGATGATTGTACTTGTATGAGACTAGTTTGGTTTACACGGGTTATATATGATTAACTTATGAAATTTTTATGAAATATTTATCATTTCCTTGTGTTTTTTTATGATGATATAATGAATTTTTAATCATCATTTGGCACATATAATTATCATTTTAGTTATTATATGGATGAGAATTGATTTATATATCCTACTAATTCACTTGGAAATATTTTATATCTCACCCGATTATATTGGAAAACATGTCCTTGGGGTTGATCAATTATGGTAAACAAGTAGATGAAATTGATGCACAATGTAAAACATGTAATTATGTAGGATCCACTATGATACACTAAAAAAATTATTTTTCATATAGCACTATTATTGTAGGGTCTTGGTAGTTAACCATGGAATCATAAATAATTAATAAACCTATGATATTGCCACATTTTTATGAAATGACCCAATGCTTGATGACTGAATTAAAATTATTTCTCACTCATATGAATATTGAATTCTAAAATGACAATTATTTAATTCCTAAATCATGTTTATGATCCATTATTGAATGGGAATGAACATACTATTTTATATTAATGATTTCATACCATTATTCTTATCTTATTATTGAAAATGATCATCGATATATTTCTCTATTGTTTACCATTACTATCCATCTATCCTCAACCATTCTTTTGATTCATTTCCCAATGTTTTGATAAATGGTTTATGTATGCTATGTTGATGAATATTACTATGTTTGATTTTAATTAAGAGATATTTTGAATATCATTATTGAAATATAAATATTTTATATCTTCCCTCCATAAAAAATAAACCCTCATTGTTATTTGTGGTTCATTTGTGAAATGTGTTAAATATAATCTTAAAATGGTGTAATATTTATTTATTAAATACATGGGGCTATATAACAAGAGAATCCAATAAGAAATAATTTTAGAATTTACATCACTCTCATAGTCCTGGGAAAAGAAAAGAATAAATTCATTCTTGATATTATAAAATAATTAGAAGGATATTCAATGAAAATTCTTTTTTTAATATAGTTTGTGTGGAATCATTCTATTAATTTGTTTAAATTCAAAAAATAATATATTATTATCAATGATTAATAATTAAATTATATTTTAAAAATGGTTATGGAGCTTTAGGATTATTTATAATAATTAAGAATAATGGTTGGAAAACAAATGAAGAATCTGATAGTGGACTCAGATGAAAAAAATAATATTTTCTGAGGATGATAATAATTATATAAACATGAAATGTTTAGAGATGGTGTTGAGACTGATGAATCAGTAATCACCAGAATATAGAACACCTCAACTTTCTATAATAATATATTCTAACACAAAATTATGAATGGAAGATCATGACTCTAAGCAGGTTATGAGAAAATAATGTAACCAAAATAAACATCTTCTATGATGGTTCCCCATAGACAAGAATTTATCATAAGTAATAAAAAAAATTCAGGTTCTTTTATAGGTTCTAAAACCAACTATGAGGAAATATGGATGATAAAAAATATAGATAAACCCACCACATCTTGGGAAGATGAGTCAATGTGAAATAAATTCTTCTCCCCGATAATTTTCTAAATGATTGGTAGTTCCACTCAAAATTAAAATGTTTGGAAATCTATAAAATCTATATTCACTAAACTAGGGAAGAGGAAGATAGGATTAATAGGATATTATTTGTATTTAATGTGGTTTGGGAATAAGAAAGTTGAACATTGGCATAACAAGGATATTTCATAAAAATATTAAAATGCCAATTTCTAGGGTAAAAGTAGATAAAAATAAGATAATATAAGAATATATCACAAAATAAACTATGTTTAACTGTGAATCATTAAATATTTATGAAATAGATGTTGTAAACATTCAATATATATGTAGACTTCATATATCTCATTGGAATATCATTATTTCAAATAGTGGGGTCAAAAGAATAAATCAATACATTGATAGAAGAAGATATAAAGTGAAACATACCCTTTTAATTAATATTGACACAAAAATACGATCATTAAATCAACTCACATTATTAAAAGGAATTATCTATTTTTATATGTATAACAAGATGTTTCTAGAAAAATTTTAATTGACATAGAAGATTTAAGCTTAAAGTTTTTTCCTGGAGATGAAAAATATATATGTATAACACAAATTGTTTCTATTATATTATGTAATTTTAAATAAATATTCCTTGATCAAGGGGAAATCCTTCCATAAATATCATAAAAAGTTCACATAGAAATAATTTTGTTACAAGATACCCATCCTATCTAAAAATTCATAACATTTATGAATTCTTAAAATAAATTTTTGAATATTAATGATGAAGTGTCTCATAGCTGATAAATTCATGAAAAAGAATTCGACTATTATTTCTTATGTTATGATGGGATGATCATTCAAAAAAATAGTGGAAATACATATGATGATTTTGACAATATATTGAAGCTCGGGAAAGAGTTTATAGTTACTTATCCAAATGAACTAAAATGTTCAACTCAATTGGATGAATAATAATGAATCTATAAAGTTAAAGGAATTAACGTTTCTATAGAAAATATGGTGGGAAAAAATATTCCACACAACATTGATGAGATGTTTTCTGTGATTGGGTAAAAATAGTGGCCCAATATAAGTGGTTTTTCTCATCTTGAATGTTATTATTGAAGAAAAATAA
The DNA here is from genome assembly GCA_963277665.1 of Viscum album. Lineage (NCBI taxonomy): Eukaryota > Viridiplantae > Streptophyta > Magnoliopsida > Santalales > Viscaceae > Viscum > Viscum album. The sequence continues at coordinate 1,022,281,013 of OY728147.1, read as the reverse complement.
TTATTACCCTTGTCAATATATATATATATATATATCAATTTTCGTGTCTCTATGTTTATATACTAACATGCATTAAATTATAGAATATGGATGTATACCATGAGGGGGAAAATATGTGACATAAAGCTGTCATATAATCCTTACGAAGTGAAAGTAAAAAAATTTAATATCCTAATATATTTGAGATATAAGTTATCAAAATCACTCACTTATTCAAACATGGATTTAAATAATAATAATTATTTGGTGGTTTTATTAATCTCTGATGGGGGAGTTATATATATTTCACCTCTACATTTTGATATTCCTATTAAAGTCTCTATATGACTAAGATTTTTTATTCATAAATCATATAACTATAAACCACTAAATTTAGAATTGATAATTTATATAAATATGTTCACATGCATAGTAATTTGTGGACAACATATATAATTGTAACAAAATGATCTAGGTGGTAAAAATTGGTTCCCCAATATGGCCAGTTAATTGGCCTCAATCGCGCTTCCTTGTATTCCAATGACTACCAACTAGCAGCGAGTTTATGAATTGTCTACATGGGGAGACTATACCCTATTTAAAATTATAAAAATAGAATAAATAAATAAAAATATTCAAAAGATACAACCATAACCAAATAGTACTTGAATGACATAATGAACAAATTAGGAACAAAAAAACCAAAAGTAAAGCAGAAGATATCACATGCCAAATACGTGTCTAGTGTCATTTACATGACCAAAAAAATGATAATTGAAACTCCATTGAAAAGGTCCCAAAACCTTGTATGTTTCTTTTATCCATGTTTCATATCGACTCAGAAATAAAACATAGTCCCCTTTCCTATATCATGTCCTACAAACATGAAGCCTATTCATGATCTAATCAGGAAGCTTGAGTAGGGTGTGAGTACAAATTAGTATGACACCACCAACAACAAAATAAATAATATCTTGTAAATAATTTTTAATAATTTTTTATAAAGAATAAATAAAATCTAAAATGTAAAAAAAATACATATTATGTTATACATTATTTAACCACATAAACCCCCGGGTTTATGACGACACCCAAACATTGAATACTTTCTTTTTTCTATGCCGAAGTCTGAACCATAACACATATTCAATTCACAAATCATTATAACACATGGTATTTATGTAATGGAAAATTGTTACAGTAAAACACATTTTCATTTATTTTCATAGATGATATCATCTTCATTTATAGTCTAATATTAAGGCGACTCAACATATTAATGGATATCCCTCATGGATAAACATTTGGGATAGTCATAGTTTTTCTCCCTAATACAACTCACAAGTGTAGACTCCACTGATACAGATATGAGATTCATTTGGTATTTACCCTCATGGACCAAAACATGCATCTCATTTAGCAAATTCATCATCTTCTACTAAGATCTATAATCCTTCACTTCATGAGTATGGTTTTACCAACATAAATCATCAAGGACACTATTGACGTTACTTGGTGAATACGCTAGATTAATGTAAAATGACTGTATATAATCAACCCATATATACTTTAGTAGATTCAAATCCATTTTTAACAATATATACTTTATACTCATGTTATCAAGATACGGAATAATCATTTTTCAAAAAAGATAATTACACCGAAACTTCAAGGCATAAACAAATGATGCTAACATGAAATCAAGTACAGGGAAGTTATGTTCATGTGGAATCAATATCTACGACTCATACTCCACAAATCGATATCCCTAAATGAATAAAACATCATCAATTTCACATAGGTGTCACAAAACAACATATAATCCTCACCTAGATGGGGTAGGATAAATATTTTTTTCCATTATGCTTATTCATCTTCGAGAAAAAAATTTCACATTCTTAAGACCAATAAAAATTCCATCCTTATTTAGTCAATCCAATATGAGGTTATTCCAAGTAAGACATGTCATTTATGAACCTTTGATAATGTCCTACTAGTCATAGAAAAGAACATTTATCAAAAACAGTCATGGGAATCTCACAATATACAACTACTTAATCCTTCTATGGTTCCACTAACACTCCTTCCTCCATGATTATGTAACCCAACAAATGAACCCAATTGATCCATAACCGACACTTATAAAACATAGTGTGTATCTTGTTCACACTCAATGTACTCAGGATGATGTTAAGATTTTGTGTTTGATAAATATGACATTTGGAGAACCAAATGATGTAATTGACAGAACAACAAAAAATACATATAGGAATGTATGGAAGTTCAATTTCATAAAATCCATATACACTTATTCTATGTTAGTCGGACCAAATCGAATCCAGATGAACACATAGTGGTTATTCCTTCCTCAGAAAGATTTCTGAGATATTACAAAATATTTAAATTTCAATGGATAAAACCCTGATCTCACATAAACCTTTGAGAAAAAACAAGATCCCATCAATGGGTAAAAAAATCATTGATACATGGAAGAGGAACCAGTTTCTACATTGTCTTCTTATTCAACCTCCGATCATCAACATATACGCATAAATTCCCTCCGTCTTTATTTCCAAACAGTGCTATAGAACACCCTGTTGATGTACGTCAAAGGATAAACCCCAAATCCATCAAATAATGTAGTTTATTGAGGATATCCTTATTCTCTTTGGGGCCAATTATATATGGAATAATAAGTACCATCGCATCCCCTTGCATTTTCTCAATAGTAAATTATAAATCTCCCTCACTATTGGAAGCCATAACATTTCATTAGGAAATAGGTCCTAAAACCTATACAATCTAGGTGAAAAGACGCCATGAAATACACCGCCATCATCTTGGAATTAAACGAGAAAAGGGGCAATGGGATACCCCAAATGCTGATGAACTATCCCTACATGACTCACATGGATATCCCAATTTCATTGGTGAATATAATTTTCACCAACATGAGATGTAAAAATAAGTATCATTCGGTAATAAAAAATGTGGTATAAGTTTTCCACTTTCCATTTCATTCACATAACAATGTAAAAGCCTAAAATTTCCCGAATATATAGATCCAAGAGATAATGATACTCCCCAACCTTGAAACAACACCCCTTTAATAATAAGATGTTTCTCTACCATTATCCAAATGTTGTATATATTTTCATAACCCTACTCACAAACTCCACGACCTTGATCAACCCATTCAAAATATGTATTGATTGAAAATAATGAGAGGCACCTATATTAAATAAGGCACTAGCTAGTATCGAAGATACATGAATAGTACCTCTAACGATCAATGTTCTAGCCATGTTATCCACTAATTAAGGTCTAAAACATACAATTTTCCTACACCTGTTACTTGTAATTCATCCAGAGTCCCCTAAGATGAACCAATTACATATATGGTCACTCTTTATAAATAATACCATGTACACTTCTTTGACATATATGATTATTTGAAATCCAACTGGCAGTCTGATATGATGATGAAGACACATTTTAGTTATTCGTCTATTCCATGTGACTCTGTCATTAACAATTTTTCATGGATTCAAATAGAACCTCTACAGATGACATATCTTTTAACAGTATCAAGACACTACTTTGGGTCATGGGAACTATCTATGAATGTTTCCTAGCCTACCACAATGTTAAAAAATTACTTGAAAATAATCCAAGGTAACTAATACATCCCCAAGGCTACTATACTTTCCACTACTCTAGAATGAATTATCATAGTGGTGCTTATGACCATTGGAAGAAGTACATCCTCTACATATTGAAGAAGTCCTCCACTAGAAGACACTTTTAGGTTCCCCTTAGATAGGACAACATGATTTTCAACTTATAAACAAATCATTATCCTGAAGATGTTAATTTGGGAGTAAATTTCAATACTAGACCCATCGAAAATATTATTTAATAAAGTATTCCAAAGTTCCTTACAATTGTTGAAAATGTTTTGGAAATCTGTAGAGAAATTTTCAAAGTCCATCGCAGACTTAATCCCTTCAGTCAGTCTCATGAACTCACCTACCCTATCCTGCCTAAAAATCTCAAGGTAAATGTGCTCCATAAAATTCTCTTGAAATTCATTTAACTTCATACTATCAATCTATCCAACCCATGTATTGATGTCCTACCAAGCCTTTCATTGCCCATGTAACATGTAAAAATTCAATTAAACTATCTTCTCTTCATGAGTCTCTAGGTGGTCATGTATGATATGGATAGACTCAATCCAAAACATTGATTGCATAGGTCCATCCTCTCTGGTGAATGTCAGAGGGTGCGATAAATGAAGCTACCATGTCATGTCAGACATGATTTTCACAACCCAACATAGGTCTCTTTCAATGATCTGTATGAAGAGAGATAATTTTTCATGGAATGACCCTCCTTCTCCTTCACCAGACACTATATGTACGTCTAGATCCATAACAAGAAAACATTTCATTCCATGTCAACCTTTAATCCTATAAATAATAATTTTCAGGGATTCATAACTCTATAATTCCAAAAAATTATCTTAAAAAAATTAAAAAAAATTAAAAAATTAGGTATTAACATAAATGTTTATCAAATATTCCCCTTTATCACACCACACAACCAAAACTGATGCCCTATCACTACAAATTACCATCCTACATCCAGTTCATTGTTTACCAGGTTAAATTCAGTATCATCATCAATGTTTTCATTAAACACCTTGTTATTCACATTTTCCATCATTTAAAAATATTTTAATTCTATATGAAAAACTATTTTTATTTAAATTTCATTAGAAAGTAAAATCTTTATATTCACACAACTTACAAAAAACATGATTTTCTGTTCATGTCTAATTTTTTTTTTGCATGTCACTCTAATTATTGAGTTCATAGATTGATGTAGGCTTTCAGAACTCTAAATAAATACTAAGAAGCTTGTTAAATATTAACAAATAGCAACAACAATAATCACATCACACAACAACTTTTTCACTCGAGGTGAAATAAAAATATATAGTAAAGAAACACATTAATAACAATAATCCAACCTAGGGTACATATATTTTTGCTTCACACATGGGTAAGATACTCCCATAAATGAGCTGATAACCAAAACCCAAATTATCCTAATCTCATATATTCCATTCCCAAATATTATGAAAATACAAAAGAAAAGAAAATATATTGATTCAACTTCGTAACACCCAGACCCATGTGCCACACACTGGTTTACCTTTATATTATGTTACTTTAAGTTTATTTTATTTATTTTATAATGTCTTAGTAAATATTCAAGAACATATAAAATATTATAAGATTTAAAAATCATTTCATTGAAAATGTGACTTACCACCACATAAGAATGGATGATATTTTATTCTTTTAGACCCTTGGAAATATAAAATAATGTAATGGCCTATAATTTTCTCGAAACAATGGGAAAGAAACATGATTTGGATTTTGGTTTTGAATATTTTATTATGTAGTGTACGAAACAAAAATAACAACAAAACCCCCATACATTCTTATATAAACCCAGCCAAGATCCAATTTATCAAAACTCAAACACTGTGAAGAACATAAACACACTTTTATCTTCTCCATTGGGTCACCCAAGGTTCCCCCAATATCCCAATATGTATCTCTTATTCCATTGGTGTCACACATCAATTTATGTGATTCTATCCCTATTATTTTAATTATGTACGTCATTTATGGCATGGAATATAATTTATCATTTTCTTATGTGGGGATACATTTTCAAATATCCCACATACTATCAACATTTTTTAAAAATTATGAGAGACATGTTCACTCCCATTTAACCCTCCTATGAACTTTTACATACACTAGTTACCATGTCAAAAATTTGTGTGGTTTTTTTTATTTCACCCCATTCTTAGAGATTATTATTATGTTACACCTTTTATTTTACAATTATATATTTTGGGGAATGTCCTATTATGTACCTCTTTGTATATATTTAATGAATAAATTATTATACACCGCTTTTACACTAATCAACCTATTTTATGAATTTCTCTATGATATTTTTATACAGCTGATATTTCACCAATGTTTAAAATGAAAAATTAACATTGTAGTGGATAACATTACCATTTATCTATTGAGGGTATTCACATTTATTCATAGGTTACTATTTATCATATATTTATTTTTACGTATTCCACATTTCTAGATCGTTTTTATGAAATTATTATGTTGAATGAATCTATGTTCTATGATATTTTGGTAACACTTAGGCATGGGACCCAAATTTTAATTAAAGGTGCGACCTGATATCAATCTAATTCATTGGAAAATATTTAGTATCATTATATGTAACATTGGTATGGGGGTTTACCTGATTATTTTATTTGAATTTTTCCCACCATTATTTCTTGGTGGTATAGAATTGACTTATATTTATGATGTTTTGGTTTATGTCATTTCCACATTTTATATGTTTTAATTATCATGCCATATCATGTGTTATTATTCACATTCATTTTATTATCCATTGATATTCCAATTTTATAACTCGTATTGTATCTCTTATGTTGTTCTTTATGTAATGCTTAATAGGATTTATATATCATACATTTCTTATGTATTCCGTCAGCTTTCCCATACAGTTTTATGTTAGAAGCAATGTTGAGGTAATATCAATGAATTTTTCAATAAATATGTTTTTTTATTTCATGTTTTATATTTTTATTTAATGATACTAAACCCCAAAGAAAATGGTCCTATCATTCTTCTTAGTTTATATAAAAAATAATTTATATATGTGAAATAATGAAATTGGGGGTTATAGTATCTACAATAGTATATGTTAATAATTTTTTGGATTATGATTAGAAAACCATATAAAAAACCCATAGGGATACGACTAAGTCTAAGAAAACATCCCAAATATTTTTTGAGTATAGTGAATGTGGTTTATCAAGAAAATGAATCTATTTCTACATACAACATGTGGATATGGTTATGGAATAAATGTAACTTGGAGTTAAAAATATAACAAGGTGTTCAAGGCCTGACTTGGTGTATCCTCAGATATTACAACAAGCCGTACTATACACCTGGTTTAACACTCATAGGGGATATTCTTTTCTAAATTCATAAGATTATCAAAAAATATTATTACGTAAAGAATGAACAGAGAAATATATTTTAGGAAATATATCATATATTAAATAGATTTAATCGTGTAGACACATATGTTTCATACATCAATGTAATTTATAACTATTCCATTTAATGTCATAGGACTCCCATTTTTGAGTTTAATATATTGATAGAACTCATCGATATGGCTATATTTTATTATGTAGAATGAGAATAAAAAATTGAATGTAGGGTTATCTTTCACAATTCCACACATTCCGTTATGTCATGAAAGATTAGTAGAACTATTCAAACAACAAAAAAATATATTAATGTAGGGATGCCAATGAAAATGAAAACTGTGGAAATTATTGCATCCCATGTATATAACTCATCCCAATCCCAATTTGTGGATTGAACTTCTCAGTTAAACTTTTCGTACATCCCATGGTGGAAATTGATGTAATTATAAGAATGGAAAAACTTTCCCAATATAGACGAGAAAAATAATTTCGTGAGAGGGAAATCACACTCCAAATGGTGAATCATCTCCAAATTTTATACAAGTGTGAGGAGCTGGATAGATCTTCTTTAGCAGTATCATCTCATGCATGTATATTGGTTTCTTATAAGAAATCATATCTAGATCAAATTATTGTGTCTAATGAAAGAACCATCCACTAATATATGCCTATTTTGAGGGAATTCACTGATGTGTTTCTCAAGGAATTCTCATGTCTTCCTTAGAGTTTGGAGGAAGAATTTTCAATCGAACTTATACCTGGGATGTTTCCAATATAATATAAACTATATAAAATAGAATCTAATGAACCTAATGAACTAAATAGAAACCTATAAGATAATATGGATAAAAGGTTTATACGTACAGGTGGTTCACCATGTGGTGAACCAGTCCTTTTTGTCATGATGAAGGATGGATGAATACACCATTTTATTGATTATCACGAGCTCAAAAAAATCTTGATAAAGAATATTTATCTATTTCCAAGATGTCATCATTTCTCCAATCACCAATGTTGATAATATTATTTCTCAGAGGTGGATCTCTGGTTAGGATATGATGAGATAATAGTAAATAAGGAGGAATTCTAATGAAAATTTTCTTTATAAGGTACAAGCATTATGAGTTCATAGTGAGGCCATTCAGACTCACTATTGCCCCAACAATAATTATTCACATGATGAATAAATCATTTAGAGAATAAATTGATAAAAAAATTTATCCTTCATAGAATATATTCTAATATACTCCAAAAACATTGAGGACAAGGGGGTGAATCAGAGCATTGTGCTAAAGACCATTCAAACGAATAATCATTGTGTAAAGTACAACAATTGTGGATTCAAGTTGGAAGAACTATCATTAGTAGAGAATATACACATGTACAATGATATATTGATATATATGGATCCTTCTAAGAACAATTAAACTAAGGGATTGTTTATTAAATCATTCATGACACATATCCATGGTTTTCATGGGTTAGATAGATATTATGACTGATTTTTGAAAAATTTATCACCACTATAAAAACCCTCTTTCCAAGCTAACTCAGAAGGGAGTAAAATTTTCCTAGAATGATGAATGTGAATATTTCTTTGTTCAAATGAAAAGGGGTAAAATCATTTTCTCAAGTGCTCACACTACCCAAAAGTAAAGAGATTTTCGTAATTTTCAATGATGCTTTAAAAATAGATTAGGAAGTGTGTTGATGAAAAATGACTATGTCTTTACATATTCCTCAATATTGTTGAAAATTAATGAGAAAAACTATCCCACACAATATTTGGAGAAGGATACTGTGTTTTTTGCATTAGAAAATATGAAAAAATATCTTTATGGGGGAGAATTGTGAAATATATATAGATCACAAGATACTTAAATATATATTCACATAGAAAGTGATAAATATGGGCCAAAAATAAAGCTTAGAGGTCATCAAGGATTAATACTTCTGAATCCACTAATATCCCATGAATTCAAACAAGGTGGAGGATTTTATTTGTACAAAGCACCCAGTAATTTTATCAATGATGAGAATTGAGAAGGATTTAATCTACATAGATTTATGGGATATAGAAATGTGAATCATTAAGAAATTAACAACATAAATCCTTTCACAAATTATTTATCAACCTCTCTTTTGAATATGTTGAAGGATTCAAAAAAAGATGATATGGGAATTCAGAAAAAGGTAGAAACTATATGAATAGGGAAATCCTCATAGTTCAATGTAAATGATGAAGGAATTATGTTATTTGGGTCAAGACTATGTGTTCTATAAAATCATGGGTTAATGAAAGAAATTTTTGATGTTACACATAGATTGAATTTCTCTATTCACCCAAGAAATATAAAGATGTATTGAGATCTATGAGAGCACTATCAGTGGGATAACATGAAGAAAGAGATCACAAAATATACATTAAAGTATCTGGTATGTTCTCAAGTGAATGACGAATAGTAGATGTCTAATGGGATGATTTGACCATTACCAATACAAACTTTGAAATGGGAAAACCTCACCATATACTTTTTTATCAAACATCCAACGAAATCTATGGGAATCAATGTTCTATGGGTTGTTGTGAATCGTCTTATGAAGACTGGAGACATCATCATTATATGTGATAATTTCTCACTATATCAATTTGAAAGGATATACATAAGACATGTGGTATGGATACATGGTGTTCCACTTCCGATTGTGGCTGATTGAGTTCCAATATTCACCTGTATGTTTTTGAAAAGAATCAATCATGCTCTAGACATTGTGCTGAACATCACTATGTCTTATCATAATCAAACTGATGGTCAATCTAAGAGAAAAATACAAATACATTATGACATTTGTAGATCTAGATACTCAAACTTCAAATGAGTATGGGACCAACAAATTCCTTGGGAAGAGTGTCATAAAACAATAGTTTCAACTCAAGCATCCAAATTTCCCCTAATAATGAAAATTATGGGAAGTTTTGTAGAACATTGGCATGTTATGATGAAGTTTGGGAACAAAAACATCTTGGTCCAGAAATGATTAATGATATTGTAAAGAATTTTAAGACTATACAATAACACCTTAATGATTTTTAGAGTTGACAGAAGAGGTATGCTGATAATTATTAACAAGACCTAGACTTTGATATTGGAGACATGTTATTCCTATGCGTATCTACATGGAATATTTCATGGGATATTGGAAAAAGGGAAAGCATATTCCTAGTTATATCATCTCTTTTTAGATAAATAATAGCATTGGAGTAGTGGCATATAAAATAGAACTACAATTAAACCAATCTCAATTACGTGATATATTTCATGTATCCCTCTAAAGAAGGTACATACTTGAACTATAATATGTACTCAATTATTATGTGGTACCATTAGAGAATGGACATTACCATGAAGAGATGAGAGTGAAGATATTAGATCATAGAGAGTAATTTCTACGAAATAATTCCATACCCCTCATCAAACTATTGTGAAGAAACCACATGTCTGAAGGAGTAATCTAGGAACCATAACAGGTGATTAAGAAGAGTCACCCTTAAATGTTTTAGTGTGGTAAATGGAAATTTCAAGTTCATAACATCTAATGGGGGATTATTTTAATGACGAAAAAATTTATGAAAAAATTTCTCTTTTTGATTTAATTAAATAACTTATGGACATACAAAACACATAAAAATATTTTATATTATTGATTCCAATTTTATTTAAGCGGCTATTTAGTATCTATAACATTGAAAATATAGTCGTTGAAGAGTTATGAAATGACTAATATAAATATAGGGTTTCAACCAATCCATTTGGCATAGAAAAAGGAAGTGAAGGCCTCATCTAGTTGGATTATACCCAACAAATCCCATTTTATCAAAGCTTCTAGTGGAGGTGAATTTTTTGGATTTTATCTAGACCAATACCTTGTCGATATCCAAAAACATTATCATTACAAAAATCATTTATTTAATAATTCCAATCTCATTACGATCTCAAAAAAACCATGTTCATCTAATGACCCCTTGAAAGACCCCCCATCACGAAACATACACTAAGTGTGTATTACATCATAATAAATGGATATATATTATGACCCCAACTTTATTAATATTCATATTATCTGTTTATATAGTAACTAATATATTTTCTTCTTGTTATTGTTACATTATAATTGATATTTATAGAACATATATTATTTTTGGTTAAAATTAAAATTCAATTGAGAAATATATTTTGAGGAGTAAAAATATTTTTTAAATAAATAATATTTTAATAAAATATAATTAATAAATTAATTTTTCTAAATATAAATGATCATATAATTTTTAGGGAATCAAATGTAATTTTCATTATGGTTAGAAAAATGTTATTGATATAAAAACACTTCATTTTAAATAGAATTCATTAATTATTTTAAATAATAAAATTCGTATATTTAGAAAATTATTTAGATAAAAAGAAAAATAATTTTTGGAATCAGGATGAAGAAATTATCCAATAGAGAATTTTTTATAATTAACTAAAGTAGACAATTTTATGGGTAACAATTAAATACCATGTAAATATATGATGCATTTTATGGAATAATAATAGCCCAATATTAATTTAATAAGTAAAATAAATCATATAATCAGAAAAATTTCTATTTTGATTTAAAAATATTTTTTTAGGTTTATTTTATTTATATTATAATGTCTTAGTGAATCCTCAAAAACTTATAATACATATTTTGATTTCAAAATCATTTATTCGAAATTGTGACTAACCACATCAAAAAATGTGGAATTATTTTACTATATTCGTTCCATGGGTTGATAAAATAATGTAATACACTCCCATCTTCCATAATCCATGGGAAAAATATGGCATGGTTTGTGCTTTTTAATATTTTATTTTTTAGTGTCCAAATACAAAATAATAAAGAAATCCCCTTCCTTTTATATATAAACCCACCCAAACTCCTACATCCCTTAACTGAACTCTTTGATAATAATCCACACACTACCCAATACTTCCTATATTCTACATAATGATCCTCCAAGATACTAAAAATCCACTACCAATAATTTAGTTTCCCACATCCATTTAAGGGATTCATTATATCTTCTTTTAAACAAGCACTTCATTTATGATATCCCTTTTTAATTTTCATTTTATTATGTTGGGATACAATTTTCATTATATCCCACATATTTTATAGTTTTTTTATAAATTATTAGAGCATATTTTACTTTCATTTAACCCTTTTAATATCCTTTACATACACCTGTCACCATGATGAGATTTTGTAAGGGTTCTTTTCTTTCTCCACTTTCTTCAAGATTCATTATTATGTTACCCCTTATATTTCCAATTACATATGTTGGGGGAATAGAATTAGATGTCCCTATTACTATCCATTTAGTAAATATATTATTAGATACACATTTATCTCTAATTAATCAATTTTTTTAATTTCTATATGATGTCATTATGCTGCCCAAAATTGCACCATAGTTTACCATGGAAAAATAATTATGTATTAAATACCATACCAATTTATAAATGAAGTGTATTATACATATATATAGATAATATTATTTAGTGGAGAAGTAAATATATTTATTCTATATTTATATATCAAGGAATATATTTAGTATGTTGAATGAATCCATGTTCTGTAATCTTTGTGGCACACTTAAGACTTATATTGAAATGTTTATGAAGGGTGTACCCTGATAGTGATCTAATAATTTTGTAATGATTAGTATCATGATACATAATGTAAGGATATTTGTTTAACTGATTCATATATGTGAATATTTTCCACCATTTAATCTTGGAATTTATACTTTGATTATGGTAATGATTCAATGTTTTATGTTGTTGCACATTATCTATGTTATGATTATCATGGTATATCATGACTTATTATTCTTGATCATTTTAATCTCCATTGATATGCCTATTGTCTAAAATGTATTGCCTTTCTCATTTTATGCCTTGGTTATTCACTTACTGGGATTTATAGTTTAACCCTTCCTTATATATATTCTCAAGTTTTCCCATATAGTGTTAATTTTGACGAAATATTGTGGTCATGTCAAAGATGTTTTCAATAAAGATGTTGATGTATGTCATGTTTTAAGTTGGTATGTAATGTTCCTAAACCCAAAATACATTATACATCTCAATCATCAATGTTTTTATCTGGTGAATATTTACATATTAAATATTTTTAACATATGAAATAAAGTGTAGGGTTTTTATATAAACTCCTTGGTTCTCGAGGACACCAGAACCCTAAGTACCTACATCAGTCCACACTTGAGTCAAATCAATAAAACATATTCAATTCAAAAATCAATTTGACACATATCATTTCATTATCCATTTCATTTCAATTAAAAAAATTCCACTTGATCCATGATCCAATTCTATCATTTTGGGCCTAGAACACTATACCTAGAACCCCATGAGTATTTAGAGCATTTGGCACTATCTCATGTCTTGTTTAGCAGTCAATCAACAATGGGTACTAAGAGTTTATATCTTCATTCCACACTCATTTATCAATAAATCACATTTGGGTACGTGTAGAACCATTCTATTCTCCACAATCATTTGTCAACCAATCACACATATATTATATATAACACATCAATAAATGTTAATCAACATTAACCCCCATTTTATCACATAAAAAAATAGGCTATACAAATTATCAAAAAATCATGGTTCTACATTTTAATATAATTGTATAACAAGAGAAAATAACCATTAAGAAATTTTATATTATTTAAATCCTATAATATATTTCCCAAATATGTTATATATATCCATATCATAATTCCCATTGTCAATTATTTCATTAAAAAATTAATTGACCAATAATATAATACCAATTACCCATCAATTACACAATAACAACATTAAAATAAATAAGAATTCAAATAATTAATTAAATTAAAACCAATTTATTATTAAAATATAAAAAAATTCAATTTTCCCATAATCATATCATTTTATAATCACAAATAGAATCAACAATAAATTAAATGATTCTCGAAATTAATTAATAGATTAAGTTACAAAATTATATATTCTGATTTCAAAATTTCCAATTGAAATATCAAGACACATACATGAAACTACAATTAAAAAATATTTTAATTTAATTTAGACCCCCTACCTCATGATATTTGACATATGATCGCCAATATAAATTCCCAATTGAAGTGGAATGATCCAAAACACAATGATGAAAGAGAACTAGAACCAAATCCAAGAATCAATATCAAACTAAGTTTGAAATATCATAACCAATATCTAATCAATATTTAAATGAGTAAAATAATATTTCCAATGGATGTTAAATAGATCTGAGAGAGGTAGAAACCTAATCAAGAAGATATTACATTCATGAAATAGTTGTTGATCCTTCAACAAATCATCAATTCTCCAAGAATAGGGTTCACAAGGACTTTAAATCCATCTGGGAGCCTCTAAAATATTAAAAATTGAGTTTGGTTCATATTGGGGTTATTATGGATTAATAACAAAGATTTGGTATTATAATTTAAATTATGGGTTTTTAACTTTCTTTAAACAATTTTTCCTGTTCGAGTCATATGATTTTACATAACATTATGCCTAATAGTGAATCTTATCCTACGGTTCATAGGGTTACTACTTTGAGGGTGAATACTTTTAAAGATAACCACCTTGACATTTTTATCCCCTCTATTTTGATTGAGATTATTTTCTATATTAGGTGCATTGTGTGGAAAAATTGTTTGCCAACCATGCTCGAACCCTATTCATTACAAAAATGACCAATTTCACTAAAAAACAAACCAAGGTTGTGCCATATCATGCTATCTTCTAAAAATTGAAAAAACATGTACCTGAATCAAGCCGAATAAATCTGTATAAATTTTTGGTATCATAACATAGCCCTAGTTTGACTTAATTTTTCTCTACACTGTGTTTTCCCATATAAATTAAAAACAGAGTTAACAAGGGTATTTTCTATAAAAATAATACTATATTATCCCCATCTGAGAAAATTTCCATAATATACTCATATAAGTGATGCAAACATACTTTGTGAATAAATATTATATCAGAAAACCCCAAATACCATCATCATTTGACTATTAATTAGAGGATAATGTGGGAGCACACATATTTACAATTTTAATATGATGTGATATAAAGAAATATATATAAGGGGAATATTATAGAGACAAACTATTTATTTTTTTCAATTAATTTATATATATGTTTGAAGAGGTGAGATGATGTTTCTATACGTTATGAATAACAATGAAATCATTTAAGGGAAATTTTTTCCATGATTGGTCAATGTTCCTTATAATTGTGATGATTATTGAAATTATATTATGGCTAAAATAATTATGTTAGCAACGACAAATTTTTTACATCAAGATGAAAAAGTTTGTACAATAATATATTATTACATGAAAAAATTCATGGAAGGATGCCCTTGAAAAATATTAATGGTTTGGATGATTAATATTATAGGATTTGATCAATTAAAAAACCCATGAAAAATATATATTATTATTCTTGAATAATCATTCATGATGATATTTTTGGGAATTTTTTATGGAATTCAATGATGGTTGAATTTTAAAAACTGTCTCAGAAAAAAATTTCACAAAACATTACAACCAAAAAGAAATTGTGTACCCACTATATAAGAGAGAAACATGTTAAACCTATATCCAACCCGAGAGGTGGATGAGTATAGAGAAGGAAAATACATAGTTGAGTGAGTCGGCTGCATAAATCATATTGATATGGGCATAAGTGTGAGTGCATTTGCAGATGGGCATATAGGGCGTCACCGGGAGGCATGTCCCATGAATCCCATAGAAGAAATGTTATTAATGGAGAAATAATTGTGTAATAAGAATATCCCAATCCCATATAATTATTTATCATAGTTAGTGAACCATAGATGAAGGGATCATTGATGTGGGATGTGATCATGTGTGTATTTTTCATCAGTCTATTAAAAAGATGGAAATAAGGCACCCATGAATTGGAATGCACTATGAAATCATATACACAATCACTTTTTGGTTCTTACATATTAATTTAAGTATCTAATTTGATAAAACAATCTATACTTGCTGTCTATACTTCTCTATTGATAATTTCTAGAGAACTGTAACGACATGTTCTTTTCAACATCATGCATGAAATCGATTTCCTACAAACATGTGATTATTCAATGATTTTTATACTGTAATGGGATTATATAAATATTAATCCTAACATTAATACATGAATGTTTCTAAATACATAAAATTATTCAAATAATGATAATGTTTTTTATATTCCCATGAAGTTTTGTTGCATAAAAAATGATTCCATGTTTTCTGGTCTTAAAAATATATGAGATG
Source organism: Viscum album (assembly GCA_963277665.1). Lineage (NCBI taxonomy): Eukaryota > Viridiplantae > Streptophyta > Magnoliopsida > Santalales > Viscaceae > Viscum > Viscum album. The sequence goes on along the minus strand of OY728147.1, from coordinate 1,022,264,499 downwards.
ATAACATACATTTGAATATTTGAATACTAATATATTCTGTAATAGTATTATCATTTATTGACCGGAAATTATTTAAAATTTTTTATTCAGTGAATGATACTGATGTAAGCCGGTTAATTTCACCTATAAATGATGAAGTGTTGAAGTAAAGTACAGAAAAAAAATATTTTGATAATTTTATGGTTTGTATTTTAGAATTAGATATTCTGTGAAATTCAAAAATTTTTAAAGAATAATATGACCATAAAAACGTTATTTCATATACGAATAACTTTATTATGGGATATTTATAGATCTATGGAATGGAGAACTTATATGACACCTCATGATTAAACACATACTCAAATTGTTATATGAAGAAAAACTCATCAAATGTGATGATTGCCATATGTATAAAATCTTGTCCGGACATAACTTCTGTGAAGTATACTAAGATATATCTTAATAATATTTGTATGTAATATTAATAACTTATAACTTACACCATATGTAAAACAACATTTCCAATTTACCTAAACAACTGTATTAAATAATGAATGAAGAAACTCTTTTACAAACTCACGTGTATAATTAAAGTATTTAAAATTAAGAATAATTAAGAAATAAAGATGAATGAATTTGACTTGAGATAAAAAATAAAATTATAATAAAATTATTTTAATGTGACATTTTATTATATGTCATGCAACATGCATTACATATCCATTCTTGAAATAAATATGGTCTAACAGGGATAATAATTCAAGAATAATGTTGACAAACATTATACATGTACTATCTTTCGAAAAACTGTAGTTGAGAATTTTTGTGCACCAATTTCATTTATTAGGTAATTTTTATAGTTCATTATTATAAATAAAAATATCATAATTTTAATTGACTATGAAAATTGATCAAACGCTATTATCATATTTTATTGAGAAAAATCAAAAAACATGATTACTGGTTTTTTAAAGTACATATTGTGTATATTTGAAAACGTAATCTTATATTCTCATGGAGGAATACTATCATAACAATGTATATACATCATCTAAATAATGTATCAGACCTAAATAATGGAATAATTCTATCATTCAATGCTATAAATAGAGAAAGTATTTTAGTTGGTTATCAAAGTAGAAGAAGATGCAATGTTGGAGTTGGGAGTTGAGGATGCTATTGTGTTTGTGTGGGAACTAGAGGAAGTATCTTGATTATAGTTGAAAACCAGTGAATATGGATGGGGGTGTAGTCAATTTATATAAGAGATTTTTATTAATGTGATTCATAATAAGGATAAATGGAGGATTGACTATTAGTGTGTATTACCTTTTACTTAATTACCACTAAAGATCATAATAGGATTATAGTTGAAAATTCATGTTTGGGTGTCAACCAAACATATAATGGATTGGGTAATTATATGGAATCTTATAAATACTATATTATTTGGTATATTTCATAATTTTTTAATATAAATTTCTATTGGGATATATAACCGAGTGGATCGAAATCCCTAACATATTAAAGAGCATGAATTTAAATGAAAAATAATTTTTAAAAATAAATGTCATGACCTATCCTCTATGGCCCGTGAAGTTACTACCCCAAGCCCACCGTCCATAGGCCAGGGGCTGGCAATTAGAACCGAAAGAGTATTCCCTAAACCCAGGAAGGCATTTCCTTTATAAACTCTAACACACCCAACCTAGCACACAACAAGACACGAACTCAAGTAAACTGATTAGTAAATAGAGTGAGTACAGTAAGAAAAAGGCGCTAGAATACAAGCCCAACTGGAAAGTACAAGGAAAATTGGAAAGTGGAAGTTGAATAATAGGTGAAAAGAAACTCATGTATCATCCACCATGAATCCTACTTGGTGGGTAGGTACATCTCATGAATGGTCATCTATGGGGTTTTCCACATCTAACATCCACCCCGAGCTACCTCCTGTCCTAGTACACTCGTCCCCAGTCAACGTTGTCTGTTTTCTGTACCAAACACAACAAGGTGTGTGCATAACCCATGAAGGGGTGAGTATAACGATACTCAGTAGGGACCTTGTGACCCTCATGGTCCCAAAAAATACATAAAGGATAAACTACAAAGCATGAAATCAAATGAAATCCTACTTAGGTATATGCCCATAAATATACCTAAACTATCAAATATCCCATATCAATCATGAGGAATCATAGAGTCCAACCCAAAATCCCAAGCTCAATTGTTCCACAGAGGAAGGAGTACCATGAAGGTAAGTACCACACAGGTAAGCCACACAGAATAATACCACCAAGGTATTAGCACAAAAGAAAATTACCACAAAGGTATGGAATCAACTCACACTATGTATATCATAGGTATAGTAGTAAGGATGATTAGATATAACTTTCAATTAATATTACTCTGTTCAGAGGCTCTAATACTGACCCACATAGGATCGCTCGATGCTGACCTAGAGAGGATCGCTTGGTGCTGACCCACATAGGATTGCTCGGTGCTGACCCACACAGGGTCGCTTGGTGCTGACCAATACAGGATCACTCGGAGCTGACCGACACATGATCGCTTTGTTATGACCCACACAGGATCAATATTCATTCTTCATGTCCCAACCAGCTACTGGGTTCCTGCACTATGCTTGCTTTACTTCGGGAGGGTCAACTCCACAATCCACTGGTCAACACTCCAACATCCACGATGTCCCATGAAAAAGTATCCCAAAGTACCACCACGTCAGAGGGGTCTAAACACAATAGACGGTGCATCAATCAGTCCCCTGGTCTGTGTGTTATGTTGCTTTTATTCACGAGGGCCCAATTGGATTCATGATCGATCCAACCCGACCGTACTCTAACATTATCCAAATCTCCAGTGGGGTATACTCAAAGGGACCATCTCACACCAATAATTCCAGCGCTGCTTGTGGTTCATCAATTGGACACCTGGTTCCAATGTTATGGTAGATATATTGAAAAGATCAAAGTTGGCCTAGGTCTGGTCCGACCTAGCCCAAACCATCTTTGGATGACCCAATCCGATTCATGTTGACCCGGTCCACTGGGTCTGGTATGGTCCACTGGGTCTGTCACAGCCCACTTGGTCTGACCCGACCCGCGGGGTGTGGCCCGGTCTGCGCTAGGCGGCGCGACACCGCGAGGGTGGCATTTAAACGACCAGGGCAGTGAGGCTACGGGGGGATGCGAGATCAGCGGGGTGCCGAAGTCACGTGGGGAACACGACGGGCCGTGCCGTGCGGCGGCGAAGGCCCCTGACAGCGTGAGTTCGTGGGGTGGTGGAGGCCATGAGCAGCGGTGACCACAGACGGCGTGTGGCTGCCGGGTGGCAGAGGCCGTGGGTAGTGGAGGTCGCAGGAGGCGGGGCCGCGGGCGTTGCAGGGCGGCAGGTGGCGGAGGCAGCAAGAGGCATGGTGGCCACATGTTGGTGACTTCACATTCGTTGCGGCCCACGGTGGTGTCAGACGCCATTCTAGTTCCCCCACCCCCCAAAGTTCAATTTCTATTCTCTTCCATCACGAATCACACAACAATTTAACACAAGATTTTCAGATAGGTCAGGCCATTTTTGTTGGACTCGCACTCTCTACGTTAGAGTGGTTGCAAGTTGTAATAATCTCTTATTGATTTTTATGATGAATAATCAAAACGGTTAAGTGGAAGATATTCAAATAACCACCCTACAACCTCTCACAATGTTTATTCCCAAATCTACAAAAAAATAATTCGTGGATAAACAAGTTAGAGATTATATATGTATTCTTTTCATTATAAGGGAAGAACATGGGAATATATAATCATACACTACTAAACCCCTACAACTTTTGTTTGTTTATGTTGATGAGGATGGAAGTATGGTTGTCGATTAAAGATATCCCACGTTGGAGGTTGTTGCAATGAAAAAGTCATAGTCGTGCATCAGTGTTCTTCGATGGAGGAGTTTTCTTCATTGGTGAAGAATAATTCTTCCAAAAGCTCTACTCTTTCCAATCCTTTCACCGAATTCCACCACCCAAAAGTAAATATCCTATATAATAGAATGTTTTTATCTATTAATTTTTTGACATATTATCAAATTGTCTTAATTAATTAATTGATGAGTTGGTATAATTAATCATGGGGGTGGCACAACTAAATTGGGGTGAATTTTATGAGGCTTCTCCACATTTAAGAGGGGAGTTCAAGGGGGTTTTAGGCTCAGGTGGTCCCCAAACCCATAACCCACGTAAGAGGTTTTAGTTCAGGTGGTCCCCACCTTTTAACCATCCACATGGGAGGTTACATGAAAAAAATGAAAAATAAAATAAAAGTTTATTATATTATATTTCTATTTCTAGGAAAAACCCAAATTCTATCTTTCACCCTCGACCTACTATGGCCGAGGTAAAGGTCTCCTTAAGAATATACCGGCGTTTTGAGTTCAATAGTACCTTTGTATTTTAATTCCTAGTACAATTTCAAAAGTAACAAAAACACACTCAGACGTTTACTAAACGTACCAAAAAAGGATAAGAAATTCATTACTGGCACTCCGAGCCTCGGAATCATGCGCCGTCAATTTTCACAGAGTCATAAAATTTCCATATATTTAAAAATAAATTATCTGGAATTTTTAGGTCATTACAGTAAACCACTGATTCACACCCCCCTAGTGTTAAATATTTCATGGTGATGTACACCCAATCTCTTCATTAAATCCATTACCATGTCCTATATGTGTTGGTTTTATAATAATACCATTATAGGGATGTTTAGGTATTAATGTATGGAGGGTTTCTAAAGATGTTTTTTACTTTCTAGTAGAGTCTTTTTATTTATTCTTTCACCACCCTAAAATGTCTATAATCAATTGTTATATAATAATATCATAATATATAATAAGGTATATTATTTTTATTTTTATTATATTCCATTTTCTTTAACATAACTATCTAATGAAAAATTAATGTAACGCTTGTGCGTTCGTGTAGACGACCCACTTTTGAGATGATATATTTCATTATTCATTACCAACACATATAGATGGAAATCATAATCTAATGAAATGAAATAATATTGAATATATAATATAAATTTAATTATTTATTGGTAAATGAATATTTTACATCATTCATTATAATAAAAAAATAATGAAAAAATATATTTCATGTGTGTCCTTGTGGAGTAACACCACTTGAAATAATGTGTTTAATTTCTCATAAATGCCTCACATGGTTTCTATATAAAGGTGGATTTAATTAAATAATTTGATATATAGGATATATTTATTGAGTCAACATATGAATAACATATATTGATATTACATCATTTTTTATGAATATTCAATTCATGCCAAAATTATACTCACCCAAATATCGCAATGGATTAGTTTCTTTGGGGACTAGATACAGAAACCTGTGATTTCATAAAGAATCTATAACAACTCCTAGAAAATTATTCTACCATCATTCTTTCTAAAGACAAAACATAATTAAAACCATTCGCTATGACCTGGTGAAAATGGAATCATAATAATGGTGGAAAATAGGATATCAATAAGGGGAGTATAGTACATGTAAATAAAAGATCATACCGGTGAATAATGGTATGAGAGAATGATCATAAATTAATTTATCCACACCTCATCAATTAAAAATCATCACTCATGTGTCAGGGAATAATTATATTTCATAATAAGAAGGAAAATTCCAAAGAGTGTAAAAACATTAGTAAAAAATCATGATCCATGAGATCATATTATAAACATTAGAATGTGACATGAGCATAAGATTATAATGTTTTGAACATTTATATGTAGTATTATGTTCATTTATTATGTTTAGTACATTAAATTGGGTCCTATAATAAAATTGTGGACTTGAAAAATATTCATGCATAAACTTATGGACATGAAAAAGGTCCACCAAAAATTTTCATAGCATTAAATCAGGTTTACATGTAACATACATATCTCATGAGTAATATAACTTTTACACATTTATTTGTAGAGACCACATGTCGTTTATATACAAGAACACTACTATAATTTCTTTGCCATATTAAAGAAAATAATCAATCTATATAAATTTATATTATAATTAAAATAATTTATTTATTTCATGTATGTATCATAAGTTTAATAAAACCATATTTTATATGTTCCATTTATAGAATGAGCGATTCATATCACTTTCGGGGGGCGGCAGTTCACACTTCCTCAAATGAAATTATCGAATCGACACACCATGGAAAGAATAAAGGTATATTGTTAATAAAAATGAATGAACCATAGAAAAAATATTAATATAATATATATCCAAACTAAATATATTTCTATCATAATGGTCACTATGAGATGTGGTAGGGGTAAATTGAACAATTGTCATTTCGTGATGTAGTAGTTCACCATACATAGAAACAATATGTTTGTATCCATTAGATGGAGGTGTGTGTAAGTGTAGTTAAAATAAATATCATAAAAATATCATAGTATATTGAGGATACTTTTTAATTATTTAATCAAAGAATAATAAAATCATAGGGTGTGGAGAAGGAAAATAAAGGAACTTGGGAAAATTATTACCTCTAAATCGGGTAACTTCTTTCTATAGGAGCCAAAATGAATTATTAAACTTATTTCGTCCAAAGTAAATGATTCTTAAAGTAAATGATGTATATTGGGATCTTATTTAATAATTTAATGGATGAGCCGAGGGGCTTGATAGGTTTGATTTAGTGGGTAGAGGTTGTGGCCTTTTCTAAGAGGGAGGTGGGGTACTTTAGGTATGTCTTGGAATATTAATTTATTAAAAATAAAATCTCCATTAAAAATTGTCAAAAATTAATTTAATTCTAATATATGTTGATGTTGGTTCGAATACCCATCATAAAATAATTTTTGACATGTTTTGAGTTATTATATCATTATCATTTTTAACCGTTATTTTACCCTTTTTAATCTTATTGTGAAAAAATTTTATATAACCATTGTGGGTAAATTTAATTACCATATCATGTAAAAAGACCTAAAAGATGTTATTTATGAAATATTTGTTCTTATATTAACCATTTTGATGAATCGTTTTTTAGGAATTTAATATCATTTAATGAACTAATTTATATTTTAAATTATGAATTTCATTAATTTTGGACACTATTCATACAGTAATTTTTTAGAAATTCATAACAACATGATTCCTTTAAAAAAAACTATATTTCATAATTAACATGTCATATTCACCTAAATAATTAGTTGATGACATTAATTACATCAAATATTATTTATTTTATTATTTATAATATCATTTATTTGAATGATTTATTAATGAAGAAATCAATACATCATCATTGTGTCATAAATAAATTTATATATTTAATGTCTAAAAATTATATATATAATATCATGATGGTGGAAATAAATTTAGATTTATAATTACTACTTACAGTGAAGTGATCGCTTATATTGCTATATATAAAAAAAATTTGTACATAGATACATGATTATGTTATTTTCACTTTACCTTAAATTAATTATTAAAACATGTCATTATCACTCCCAAGTGGCTCCAAAATGACAAATTTTTTTTCTAATGGTGTTAATGGTTATATTGAACTCATTTAGTTGAAAATTGACACATTTTATGGTATCTTTATATCAATAAAATTATGTTTCCCATATTTACCAAATTTACCCTTTTAATATGGTTAATAAAAATAATTACTAATGTGGCTATTCATAATGTTGAATAATATAATGTACCTATTTACATAATTTTGAAATTTTAATGCCAAATATGGAATCAATTTCTCCTAATTCCAAACATATAAATTTTAGTAGTTAATTTAAAATTACCTTTCATTGTGAAAACATGAAAGCGTGTATTTAATAAAAAACTACCAAAATATTTTCATCTATTTAAGTCCAATTTAAATGAGAAATTACTTTTAAGAACAAAATTGTATTAAATTCTAAAAATATACTCCATTAATAATTTAAACCCATAAAATAATATGATTTAAAAATATAAATTATCTTGATGGAAAGTGGTTTCCAATTAAAATATAGTTTATTTTAAATATTCATCAAAACATAGTTTATAATAATATCAAAAAAACCGAGAATAAATTGTTCTATTCAGGTTATAAATATAATGTTTTATTTTTCCAAATATGACTTATTAATGTGTTAGAAAATCAATTTAAAATGGTTCACCATTAAAAGGTGGTAAAGCTTCATTTTTAGAGAAATTACAATTTTTTCAAAAATATTAATTTCATCTTATATCATATCAAGAAAAAATGTAAGATAAATGTAAAATAATACAATGAATATATAAAAAATATTTTTCATTAATTAATAATCCCAAAATAGAGATATGATTTTATAGACAAAATTATTCTCTTTTTAAATAGGTTTTCAGAAAAAAACATCCTTTATATTTAATTGGTTTTTTTCCTTTTCTAATTAATTTGGTAACCAATGAATCATTATTTTTACATGTGTGTACAATATTTTAATAGTTCGGTTGATATTATTCATTCCCACCATTCTAATGGATTGGATTTAATCGTAATATTTAAATAATAATATTTAGTTGTTGTTTTAAGCTCAATGTAGTTAATCATGTATGATATTGAACATAGTGTTTATTTATAAAAATTGTGGATGTAACATCATTACCCAATTTTGTAAATTGTGTCCTCACAATATTAAAAAATTTCTCAGTAACTTCATTAAAACCCCAAAACAGAAAAATATTTAATAAATATACAACTTTAAAAGAATGAAAAATAAGTACAATGGTCACCTTAGACAACACATACTAGGGTTCCATGTTTTGATGCAGAGATATAGAAAACATGCTTTTAAGAATGTTAACATCCAGAAAACCATAAAATTTTTACGTGTTGAACAGTCTTTGATTTCCTAGTAGTAAAATTAAATGGAAAACGTTTTTGTTTTAATGTAATTTTTATAATGTTAAGGAATTATTTTACAACATAATATTAGAACAAAATAAAACATACTTACATGTCATGTAGAGGTTAATCCTTTTATAAATATCAACCACAAACTCATCCTATTTCCAAACAATTAGTATTCAAGATGACTTGGTCAATCTTAATGTGCTAGAATAAACATCTAGATAATCAAATAATCTATAAAGGATGAACTATATATTTCTCCTATATTTAGATATTAAAGGAAAACCAAAAATCTAGAAAAAGATCACATAATATCCTAAAAATTATAATACATTATAAATGAAATACAACTCTTACTATACGATATTAAAAAATCTGTACTCAATGTTAAACAAAGTCCATTCAATAATCAATTTTCCATAAAATTATTCAAAATTATACAAACTAAATTGAATCTCAAACTTTTTAATGATTTGATCACAATATCTTCTATGATAAATCATTAAATGTATCTCCAAATAACATTGACTATACTTAAATTCTCATATTTAAATGTAAATAACCAATCACATATTCTCTATGATATGATAATAATTTTCATAAATAACCTAAATAAACATATGTCCCCAATAAAAAAATAGATTCTTCAAAAATAAATATCAACTGCTAAGCCTTGAATTAAAACCCATGGAAATCTGTTTTCATTAGTTATATAGTGTTCCCAAATGATAGAATATATTGCAATATAGCATTTATCTCATAACCACCAAAACATTTTCCAATTGTAAGGATATCCATTTGATAAAACATAATTCACCAAAATCAACTTATTCTTATTCCATAAATTCATTTCCCTAAAAATAATAATTAATACTTACCAAGGACTTCACAAAGGCTAGTGGTAGGTGATAAATGTCAGTTGCACTTCAGCTGTGGGTTCGATTCATGTAGCTTTGTCCGACACAACGGGCAGTCACACGGTCTATATGTTGTTGTTTTTCAAAACCTATATAATTCAGAAAAAAATCTCAAAATGATATAAAATCCTCAAAAATAACCATAACATAATTTAACATCATTGTTATGTCATACCTATCATTTTTCATCCCAAAAAATAATAACCCATAATTTCATAATAAATATATGTCTAAAAAATAATGTAAATTACCATAAAATTTTGGAACATAAATACTAAATAATAATTTCTAAGACATTGAAAATATTATTAAACTAAAAATTATTAACATATATGATATAATTTTATTTTAATAATACATCTTAATCTCTAAATATTTGTAAACTGACCTATGATGCCAACTATAAGGCACCAACATTAAACATTATTTAATCTTGAATTAATTCAATAATTTGACTTTAATTCAGATCGACGATATTATCAGGTATAGACTTTTAGAGAATCTGGCTAGAGGTGACACATAACCACTCAAAAAAATATAAAGTAGACCCTTCTACTATATCTAAATTTTTCCCAATAATAAAACATCGTAAATAAAAAAAGAATAATTATCTTCATTAAAATCATCTTGCATTATTCCTTTTTCATATCCTTCCTTATGCCATGTGAAAAGAATTTATAAAATTATTATGAGCATAAAAATCTCAGTAATGAATATAAAATATTGAATAAAACTATTATTCCATGATTATTTAAAACCCATGAAAACTTTTTCAAAATATCATATGTTTCACTAGTAAAACATAAACTACATAGCTTACAACATGTACTCAAATAATTACTAAAAAACATCATTCAAATCATAAATAATAATTGTAACCTGTGGCATCCATATCATACGTACATTTTAGCTTTCATAGATACATAGTGATAACCTTCATGGTTACTTTTGAAATACCCATTATAGTATATTCCAAAAATCTATTAGGAGAGACATTATCATTTACCCCTGCCATGTTATCCAATGAATTAGAGAGCTATAATAGGCTCACCGACCCTCAATTTATCATTGAACCACCTATATACTTAATTAATGACGAATAACCATTACATAATCATAAGACATAGACCATGTATATAGGAAAAGAAATATTTCCACAATGAAATCATAAGATATAATTTAATGATATTGATATAATCAATCCATTATAAAAACACTCTTTTAAAACATTTAAAAAGAATATTTACGAATCAAAGTGTACCATGACACATTGAAACATTTAATGGAATTAACATTTTAAAACACTCATGTCCATATAAATAAATCCTAAAACCATTTTTAAATAAATGATATTAATGATAATGATTTAAAATATTAAATCTTTAAAACATTTAAAATGATATTTTATTTAAAGAGTCCCTTACAACTTGAGAAAATACTTGAATAAAATTTATTAAATAATTACAATAAACCAAACATATAGTGTTGGTCGGAGTGGACACTCAAGAGGGGGGGGGGGTGAATTGAGTTCCAATTAAAATTTCTGTTAAAAACAATTTCTACTAAAGTCCCCCAATTTCAAAAACAAATTAAACTAGAGTGAATTTATATAGATTATAAAGGTTCAATTAGTTTCTCAAAGATTGATTAATTCTCAGTTAACTTAATCTTATGATCAAATTAACTTTTGAAACTAACTTACTGATTTATAACAAATATAAACACTTGCGAATTTAATTATCAAAGTAGTTTTGAAGATAGATTATATTTCAAAGTGATAGCAGCGGAATATGAAATAAATATGTATAGTATGGATATAGAGTATAACTATAAACACAGAGAGTTAACCAAGAGGTTCAGTCTCAAGCCGAGACTTAGTCCTCTCAAAAGTTTATATAAAATGATCTACACCCTGGATCGGGGTTAACAACAGTGAACACACTGTCCAGGTCACAAGACCTCTACCACAGTTCTTCGTGGGAAAACAAACAACAGCAGCAAGCTGTCAAGGTCACAAGACCTCTACCACTATCCCCAGTGGGAAATGGGATGCAAAAAGATTTTCTGAGGATTTACAGATCCTCCAGTGAAAGTACAGGAGTCAGTGTGTGTGTTTAATACAGCAGATAACACACACGGCTCAAAATGTAGAATAAATCACAGAACAAGAGATGTAGAGTTTAGAAGTGGTTCTGGTGATCTCAGTGTAGCTCTTGTATTCGATCAGAAGAGAGTTTGAGTCATCTTCTCGTTTCTGTTTGAGAAACAGAGTGTCGTATGCTTTAGGTTCACAGGTAGTGAGAATGTAGTCGATGAAGTTCTTCAGGGTTCTTCTTGTATGCACAGAACACTTCTCGAGTATACTTGATTGTCTATATGCTTCTCTGTGTTCTTGATGGAGCTCGTTTTTATCTGCTTGTGTTTCTGGTATATTTCGTCCACCACGCACTTCTCTGGTTCGCTTCATTTTTTGGGCAGCGTAGTCTTCTCGTATTTATCTCCCGACAGGGGACAGAAAAGATTTCTTTTCAGCAGGTACGAGGTACGGGTTCCTGACATCCGACAACCTTAATCAGATATTTGACAAATCATCAAAATGTATGATATGACCGTTAGATAGATTAAATGTAGGAAATAAAGAAATTAAAACAGTGAGTCGAGAATGTATGTCACAGTTGACTTCAACTGTGGTCTTCCAACTGTGGACTTCCAACTGTGGACTTCCAGCTGTGGACTTCCTTCTGACTGCTGACTTTAACAAAGGGCTTGCTGTCTGTAGGCTTGCAATGGTAGCTTTTACTCCATGTAGCTGTAGCCTTTCTAACTGTAGACTTGTAACATCAAATTTGTAGAACTGTAACCTTTGTCAACTGTAGACTTCGATCATCAGTGGACTTAGTAGACAGAAGCTGTCTAACTGTAACCTTGACTGTAGGATTATGACTGTAGGCTTGTTCGACTGTGAACTTGTTCCAACTGTAGACTTGTTCGACTGTGAACTTGGTCCAACTGTAGACTTGTTCGACTGTGAACTTGAGCAGAGAAAACTTTGAGCAGAAGTCTTGTATCTGTGACCTTCGTCTGTGAGCTTTGACAATAGATAGCAGTAGACTCGTAACTGTAAGCTTGTATTAGTCTTCGACTGTAACCTTGTAACTGTGAATTTATTGCAACAGTAACTTAAGGTGACAGTTAACTGTAACTGTGACTTTGAGAAGAAAACTCTGACTGGTAGTTAACAATACCAAACTTATGTAAATGCTAATGTAAGCTGTTACAGTAAAGTTATGAGAGTAAGAATATGAACTGTTTAGAATAAAATACGTTTAAGCATAGAATAATAAGATTAATGCAAAGGTTTAATACATCATAATTAATGTTTAAGCATGATTTGGGATTATCAAAACAGGTGATTCCAACAATCTCCCCCTTTTTGATAATCACAAATTATGTCAGTATGAAATATAGAAGTATCAGAGAGAAATGTGCAAAACACAGTATTAGCAATATGATCACAAAAATTAGGGATAATCCGCAAGGATTTCTCCTCTTTGGATAGGTTCATTTCTCCCTTGAGTTTTCCTATTTCTCCCCATTTCTCCCCCTATCTATTTCTCTTTATTTCTCCCCCTTTGTGATTAACAAAAAGAAAGACAGAGTGAGAGAAAATAAACATTGTATTAATAAGGAGTACAATACATGACCCAAAACGTGAATACATGATCCCTATCAAAAAAAACATAAACAGACTCAATCCTCTTCATCTGGAGGTAAGGGCTCTTTGCCTTTGGAGGAAAGAGATGGAGCAGGAGGTGAAGGATTAACAGGCTGAGGAATGGCAGCAGGAATGTCTGGAGGGGCAGCAACAGATGCTCCTGAAGACCTGTAGTGAGTAGCTTACCGAGGGATCAGTGGTCTAAGGCTTCTGAGGGCATCAGCAGGAGACATTATGGAAGAACCACTGGGGTTGGAGACAGGTAGGGCAGGAGGAACTATAACAGGTGTGCAGTCCACATGAAGAAAAGGTAGGAGCAGATTCCTGAAATCCATTATGATGTTTCCTCCTCTGTCCATGGAAGATAAGAAGTCATCTTTGTTTTCCAGGAATTTATCCAAAGCCGGGGTCAACTCTCGTAGCTTGCCAACTTGTTCTTTGAAGGCTTGAGTTACAGGAGGCAGCTTCATAGTTTCTAGCATGAGCTTGAAGTGATTGTTCAACTGATGCTTAGTGAAAATCCGATCAAAGTAATAATCCACTTTACTTTTGATGGCCTCCTGAGAAGCAGTAGCAGCCTGCAGGTGCTCACGAACAAAGCCACTGACTTCTCTTGTAGTAGCAAGGATCTGTAGGTCTGATGTTTCATTTGCACGGGCCTGAGTGAGCTCTTCTCTGAGCAGGCTTCTAAACTACTCAAGGTCCACAGGAGAGCTAGATGAAGGAAGGGACTTGACTGAGAATGCCACTGTCTCCTTGAAAGACTGAGTCAGATTTCCAATCACTTTCTGAATGACAGCATCCTGATTGCTAAAGTGTTCTTTTACTGATTTCTTGAAAGCCTCAAATACTTCCACAAACTGCTTGACCACTTCTTTGATGTATCGAATCTCGCTGGCCACTTGTGTCTGAGAACTGCTCAGGGCAGTTAAAGAAGCAACTGATTGTCTGAGGGCCACTACTGCTCCAGTCCAGCTTTCTATTTAGGTGTGGCACACTTTCATTTCATCCATCAGTTCTTTGATTGGACTTCCCACAACACATCCTAGAGATAATTCTAAGGATTTTTCTACATTTTTCAGCTCATCAAAAAGACTGGTCTTCAATTCAGCAACAGACTGTCTGATGGTCTCCTTCATTTCATTCTTAAAGGATTCAAGGTCTTCCTTGGTGGCCAATCTTTCAGTTTCTAACACTGGAGAGATGTTAGGTAGGATGACTGGATTTCTTGGTGGTTGGTTTTCCTCATCTGAATCCTCATAATTGAGTCCTAACACCATTTATCCTGGATCTGAGGTCCATCCTTCTATATCAAACAGTACTGATACTGAACCAACACGCTCCCCCTCACTTGGAGGTCCTTCCTGAACACTTTCTACTATCTGATCAACTCTGGGTAACTCTAAGTTCTCTTTTGTAGCTCTAGCAGGTTCCATACTTGCTTCCTCTGTAGGTTCAGCAGTGAGGTTAGCCTCCTTCTCTGTTGGGTCATCAACCACTTCCATGACAACAGTAGTAGAGACCACTCATGCTTCCTGGTCAGACACTGACTTGTCTGTATACCCTATCAGAGGGCTCATACTAAGTTCTTCTGCAACAGTTTCTTGATTTTCATTTAAAGCTCCAGCCTCTTCTGCTTCGACTGTATCACCCTCATCAGAGGTGTCCTTGACAAAATATTGAGATTCTTCTTCTTCTTCTGTAGTCTCAGTCTCACTGTCTCTTAGAACAGGTTCTCTACTAGGTAGTTCTTTTGGAGGGCTTGCTGCTCCAAACGTCACTGTCCTGACAGGACTGTGAGTAGTATCAGGATCACTCCCTTCATCAATTGGAGTGTTCTCTCTTGCAGAGTTACCAACTACTGCAGTCTGTTCATCCTCTGAGTATACAGGTTCAGGCTCATCAGGCTTTAAGCCTGGATCTCTCCTATCTCTCGGTCTAGAGGGATGAGTAGAAGGGCTAAATTTCTCGTAGATTCTCTCCTCATCATTCACCCATGATTTCTTCCAGGGATTCCAACTGATCTTCATGAATTTGCAGATTACTTTCGAGATACATACACTGTTCTTTGCCACTATCAACTCTTCCTGACTTCCAGCTGCACCTTTCACTTTCAACATAACCGAAATGAGTTTAGCATGAAACAAGGCACTTGATTTTGAGCTTGCCTTTATCATGTCCTCCATATGAGCCATCAGCAACCTACAAAGGTTGATCTTCCTTCCATGTTTTAATAAGTACATCAAGTAAATATCTTGATGCTTCAGAGTTGCAAAATCTCCTCTTCTAGGACTCAATACATGCTGAACAAACTTAAACAGAAGCCTATCCTCTCCATTCATTTCAACAGCAATAACCTTTCTTACTGTGCCATTGCCTGTCAGTTCTTCTAGAGCCGTCTCATGATCAAAGATTCTACTGTTTGGAGGAGCCGCTCCAGAATAGTAGTTGTAAATACCCTCATGAGGAACTCTTAAACAAGCAGCCCATTCAACGGATGAAAAACTGACTTCATTGCCATTTACTCTGGATACCAGTTTATGCAGATCATCCTCTTCCTCGAACTGTAGATATTCATAGAACTCCTTCACTAGCTTCGGGTAGTACGGTCCATTATTGTTTGCGAAGCATTCGGTCCATCCTTGCTCATTAAGCACTGCCAGCACTAATGATCTGCTCGATAGAATCCACTCTTCACTTAGCTCCTTCTCAGCAACTATTTCTCTCTTAGTCAGATGTGGATTAACAGGTCTTATCGAGGCGTTCCCGGTGCCACTAGATTCGACTTGAGTCCTCTTTGGCATTGGTGCATCTTCGTTGACAGTCGGGGGTCGCTTTGTTCTGGCCATTGGAACTGAATGAGGTTTCGAGGTTCGGTTGAAGGTTTAGGGTTTAGGACTTGGGAGAGCAGGGGTCGAGATGAGTGGATTGAGATATGTTCGATGTTCTCAATTTTATCATTTAGGGATTTAGAAATAAAATAATAAATAAAAGAAACGGTTCGAATTCCCGCAAAATAAAATAAGATTAAACAGCGAAACAGCCTACAGAGAGATGTAACAGTGAGGTACACCTGTGAGGTCTAACTGTGAGGTTTCAACTGTGAGGTCTCAACTGTGAGGTTCAACTGTGAGGTTTCAACTGTGCTATAGTTAATCATACCTAACTCATGTTTGATGTAACTTAATCTCTCAGAATTCAAAGGCTTTGTAAAAATATCAGCTAACTGATGTTCAGTGCCAATGAACTCAAGAGTGATATCACCTCTTTGATAATGATCCCTCAGAATGTGATGTCTCACATCAATATGTTTTGTCCTAGCATGAGATACTGGATTTTTTGAGATGTTAATAGCACTTGTATTGTCACACCTTATAGAGACATGTTTGAATTGATATCCATAGTCTAGTAAAGTGTGTTTCATCCACAAGATTTGTGCACAACAGCTACCAGCAGCTATATACTCAGCTTCGGAAGTAGACAATGCAACAGAATTCTGCTTCTTACTACACCATGTTACTAGTGACTTGCCTAAAATGTGACATGTTCCAGAGGTTCTCTTTCTATCTAACTTGCAGCCAGCAAAATCAGCATCAGAATAACTTAATAAATCAAATGATTGTCCTTTTGGATAAAATAATCCCAAATTGGGAGTATGTTTTAGATATTTGAAAATCCTTTTAACAGCAGTCAAATGAGACTCTTTTGGATTGGCTTGAAACCGAGCACACATGCATACACTGAACATGATGTCAGGTCTACTGGCAGTAAGGTACAGTAGACTTCCTATCATACCTCTGTAATTGGTTTGATCCACTGGTTCACCAGTTTCATCACTGTCCAACTTGCAAGTGGTGCTCATAGGTGTGTCACTGCCTTTGGTGCCATCCAAAGAAAAACGTTTTAGAAGATCTTTAATATATTTACTTTGATTCAAAATAATACCATTTTTATTTTGAAAGATCTGAAATCCAAGGAAAAATTTGAGTTCTCCCATTAAACTCATTTCAAACTCATTTTGCATTATTTTTGAAAATTCAACACATAAAGAATTTTTAGAAGATCCAAAAATAATATCATCCACATAAATTTGTACTATTAAGACATCTTTAGAAATCCATTTAATAAAAAGAGTAGGATCAGATATCCCTTTAGTAAATCCTTTCGAAATAAGAAAAGAGCTGAGCCTATCATACCAAGCTCTTGGAGCTTGCTTTAAACCATATAAAGCTTTAGATAGTTTAAAAACATGATTGGAAAAATGGGGATTTGTAAAACCAGGAGGTTGTTCCACAAATACATCCTCAATTATATATCCATTTAGAAAAGCACTTTTAACATCCATTTGATATAGTTTGAAATTCAGATGAGCAGCATAAGCAAGTAATATCCTAATGGCCTCTAGTCTAGCCACGGGTGCAAAGGTTTCCTCATAGTCTATTCCTTCTTCTTGACTATACCCTTGTGCAACTAGCCTAGCTTTGTTTCTGATTATGTTACCAAACTCATCAACTTTGTTTCTAAACACCCATTTAGTGCCTCTGGTAAGAGTGTCTTTAGGTCTTTCCACTAATTCCCAAACTTTGTTTCTTTCAAACTGATTTAGTTCTTCTTGCATAGCCATTACCCAGAATTCATCACTGATAGCATCATTGACATTTTTGGGTTCAAGCTGTGAAAGAAAAGCTTGATGTTCAACCTGATTTCTTAGAGAAGCTCTAGTTTGTGTTCCTCTATCAAGATTACCAACAACAGCATCTAAAGGATGATTCTTTAGAATCCTAGTTGATTTGGTAAAGGTTGGACTAGAGATTTCAGCTTCATCTATAGGTTCGGGTTCCACAGAGGAAGATTCTGGAAAAAGTCCAGAACTGGATGTTTTAATTGCAGGTTCTTTAGATTTGTCATTTAGGTCCAGAACAGATAAGTCTTCTTCAACATCTTCAAGAGAAGTTTTAGACTCATGTGGATCAGTCTCATCAAACTTGATGTGAACAGATTCTTCCACACATTTGGTTTTCTTATTGAACACTCTATAGGCTTTACTAGACATAGAGTAACCCAGGAAAATTCCTTCATCACTTTTTGGAGCAAATTTATCAAGATTATATTTAGTATTCAGAATAAAGACTTTGCAACCAAAAACTCTAAAGTAATTAACCTTAGGCTTCATATTATTCCACAACTCATAAGGGGTTTTCTTAAGAACGGGTCTAATCAAGACTCTATTAATAACATAGCAGGCTGTATTTACAGCTTCAGCCCAAAAGTAAACAGGCAGGTCATATTCATTGAGCATAGTCCTTGCTATTTCTTGCAGGGTTCGGTTTATTCTTTCCACTACACCATTCTGTTGGGGTGTCCTAGGGGCAGAAAAGTTATGAGAATAGCCATTGTGTGAGCAGTAAGATTCAAATTCTCGATTCTCAAACTCACGACCATGATCACTCCTTAAGGTCTTAATCTTAAGTCCACTAAGATTTTCTACAGACTTAGAGTATTTGACAAAGGAAGAGCAGGCTTCACTTTTGTGAGCTAGAAAATATACCCAAGTATATCTAGAAAAGTCATCTACATGAACATAAACATAGTGCTTCCCATTTAGACTTGAAATTCTTGATGGTCCAAACAAATCCATGTGAACCAGTTCAAGTGGTTGAGAAGTTGAAACTTCTTTCTTTGGTTTAAAAGAAACTTTGTGTTGTTTTCCCTTTTGACAGGGATTACACACTTTGTCATTTGGGAATTCAAGCTTAGGTAGGTCTCTAACTAGGTGTTTCTTAGAGAGTTTTCTAAGTGAGTGAATGTTGCAGTGTCCTATTCTCCTATGCCACAACCAAGACTCTTTATGAAAAGCATTTAAGCAAGTAACATTATGTTTAGCTAAAGTGTTTAAGTCAACAGCATAAACATTTTCATTTCTTAAGGCAGAAAATATTAAAGCATTTTTGGAATTATAAACATCACAAGAATTGTTTTCAAACTTGACATTAAACCCATCATCACACAATTGAGAGATGCTAAGTAGGTTGTACTTAAGTCCATCAACAAATAAAACTTTGGAAATTAATACTGAGTCAATGTTACCAATCTGGCCTAAGCCGATGATTTTTCCTTTTGAGTTATCACCAAAAGTGACATATCCTCCATCAACCTTTATTAAGCTTTTGAAGCACGAATAGTCCCCCGACATGTGTCTTGAACATCCACTGTCTAAGTACCATACCTTCTTGTAATTGCTTTTCAAACAGATTTCCTACAAAACAGATTAGACAAGAAATGACATTGGTACCCAGATTTTCTTGGGTCCAGATATGTTAGCAATCAAGGATTTAGGTACCCAGATTTGTCTTATGGGTCCCATACAATTAATAGATGCAACAGATTTAGATAGATATACTTTATTTGATCTACAACTATTTAAATAACCAGTTGAGGCATACAAATTTCCAAAACTGGAACTAGCAGGATTTTTTTTAGACTTGGAAATAAATCGGGTTTTAGTAAACTGTCTTTGTCCAGGTTGGTATCCCAATCCAGTAGCATACTTAGGTGCAACTTGCTTTCCTAGCAGTTGGGTTAGAGTATCTTTTCCATTTGTGAATGTTTCTAAGTCCTTTCTATGTTGTTCATTAGATAGTTTCAGTTCTGTATTCTCCTTTAATAATTGAACATTTTTCTCTTTTTCTACATCAAGTGCAGACTTGACACTTGCAGTAAGAGCATGCTGTTTCTTTAAAGACTTATATTTATCCTTTAGTTCATTACACGCTTCTTCCAGCATATTACAGTATTCAGTCAATTCATCTTTAGACATATTTTCAGAATCAGAACCAGATTCTGTTTCTCCTTCAGAATAATAAGAGTTTAAAGTGGGAGTGTCTAGGGTTACCTCAGATGTGTTTGTCATGAAACACATTTTTGCACGATTTCTTTCAGAATCACTGGACTCTGATTCACTTGTGCTGTCTTCTGAAGCACTCCAGGTGGCCTTCATAGCTTTCTTATAATTCTTGTCCTTGTACTCATATTTCTTCTTGAATTTTAACTTAGGACAGTCATCTTTGATGTGTCCTTTCCTTTTAGATTCATAGCAAACTATGTCTTCTTCTTTATCAGTTTTCTTCCAATATTTCTTCCACTTACCTTGTCTATCATACTTATCCTTGTAGTTTGGTTTTCTGAAGAACTTCTTCTTCCTATAGAACTTCTTGAATCTCCTTGCTATTTGTGCCATCTCGGCATCACTGTCAGAATCTAAGTCTTCACTAGATGAGCTTTCAGTTGGTATATGCACTTTCTCCTTGTCTTTGCTCTTTGATGCAGTAGACTTAAAAGCTACAGATTTTCGTTTTGGTTCCTCATCTTCCGCTTTATTCACCTTTAGCTCTTCTTCATACATCATCAGCTTACCAATTAACTCCTTGACAGGCAAAGTTCCAATATCACAGGATTCTCTAATTGAAACAGATGTGCCTCTCCATCTGTCAGGCAGACATCTCAATAATCTCATGATTTGCTCCTTTGCTGGAACAATCTTTCCGAGTGAGCTCATTGTGTTGACTATCTCATTAAACCTGAGATACATATTAGAAATAGGTTCATCAGATTTCATCTTAAAGTTATCATATTTGATAGTATAAGTATTTAACCGCATTTCCTTGAAATTAGTTGTTCCTTCATGAGAAACAGCTAAGGTGTCCCAGATTTCAAAAGCAGTTTTACATGCAGAAATTCTATTGAACTCCTCATCTCCCAGAGCACAGTAGAGAGCATTCATAGCCTTACAATTATTATTGTAAGCTACCTTAGTAGGTTCATCCCAAGTTATTCTTTCAGTTTCTGGAATCTTGTATTGAGACTCTATAGCAGTCCAAATATCAAAACCCATACTTTCCAAATGAATGTTCATTTTGAGCTTCCATTGGGCATAATTCACACCATTAAAGAAGGGTGGCCTGTTAGTAGCAGCACCTTCTAGTCTATTATCCAGAAGGAAATTTTAGAAAATGTTTTAAAGAGATAAAATTTAGAACTAACAGAAATTTAAGATCTTTTAGATAAAACTACAATCACAGTTTAAAAACAGAGAGTTAAAATAAAACTTTGAGAAAGTATAACAGAGATAAACACAACCTCTGATACCAAATGTTGGTCGGAGTGGACGCTCAAGAGGGGGGGGGGTGAATTGAGTTCCAATTAA
The DNA here is from genome assembly GCA_963277665.1 of Viscum album. Lineage (NCBI taxonomy): Eukaryota > Viridiplantae > Streptophyta > Magnoliopsida > Santalales > Viscaceae > Viscum > Viscum album. Next base: position 1,022,242,758 of record OY728147.1, on the reverse strand, counting down.
AATTTCTGTTAAAAACAATTTCTACTAAAGTCCCCCAATTTCAAAAACAAATTAAACTGGAGTGAATTTATATAGATTATAAAGGTTCAATTAGTTTCTCAAAGATTGATTAATTCTCAGTTAACTTAATCTTATGATCAAATTAACTTTTGAAACTAACTTACTGATTTATAACAAATATAAACACTTGCGAATTTAATTATCAAAGTAGCTTTGAAGATAGATTATATTTCAAAGTGATAGCAGCGGAATATGAAATAAATATGTATAGTATGGATATAGAGTATAACTATAAACACAGAGAGTTAACCAAGAGGTTCAGTCTCAAGACGAGACATAGTCCTCTCAAAAGTTTATATAAAATGATCCACACCCTGGATCGGGGATAACAACAGTGAACACACTGTCCAGGTCACAAGACCTCTACCACAGTTCTTCGTGGGAAAACAAACAACAGCAGCAAGCTGTCCAGGTCACAAGATCTCTACCACTATCCACAGTGGGAAATGGGATGCAAAAAGATTTGCTGAGGATTTACAGATCCTCCAGTGAAAGTACAGGAGTCAGTGTGTGTGTTTAATACAGCAGATAACACACACTGCTCAAAATGTAGAATAAATCACAGAACAAGAGATGTAGAGTTTAGAAGTGGTTCTGGTGATCTCAGTGTAGCTCTTGTATTCGATCAGAAGAGAGTTTGAGTCCTCTTCTCGTTTCTGTTTGAGAAACAGAGTGTCGTATGCTTCAGGTTCACAGGTAGTGAGAATGTAGTCGATGAAGTTCTTCAGGGTTCTTCTTGTATGCACAGAACACTTCTCGAGTATACTTGATTGTCTATATGCTTCTCTGTGTTCTTGATGGAGCTCGTTTTTATCTGCTTGTGTTTCTGGTATATTTCGTCCACCACGCACTTCTCTGGTTCGCTTCATTTTTTGGGCAGCGTAGTCTTCTCGTATTTATCTCCCGACAGGGGACAGAAAAGATTTCTTTTCAGCAGGTACGAGGTACGGGTTCCTGACATCCGACAACCTTTATCAGATATTTGACAAATCATCAAAATGTATGATATGACCGTTAGATAGATTAAATGTAGGAAATAAAGAAATTAAAACAGTGAGTCGAGAATGTATGTCACTGTTGACTTCAACTGTGGTCTTCCAACTGTGGACTTCCAACTGTGGACTTCCAGCTGTGGACTTCCTTCTGACTGCTGACTTTAACAAAGGGCTTGCTGTCTGTAGGATTGCAATGGTAGCTTTTACTCCATGTAGCTGTAGCCTTTCTAACTGTAGACTTGTAACATCAAATTTGTAGAACTGTAACCTTTGTCAACTGTAGACTTCGATCATCAGTGGACTTAGTAGACAGAAGCTGTCTAACTGTAACCTTGACTGTAGGCTTATGACTGTAGGCTTGTTCGACTGTGAACTTGTTCCAACTGTAGACTTGTTCGACTGTGAACTTGGTCCAACTGTAGACTTGTTCGACTGTGAACTTGAGCAGAGAAAACTTTGAGCAGAAGTCTTGTATCTGTGACCTTCGTCTGTGAGCTTTGACAATAGATAACAGTAGACTCGTAACTGTAAGCTTGTATTAGTCTTCGACTATAACCTTGTAACTGTGAATTTATTGCAACAGTAACTTAAGGTGACAGTTAACTGTAACTGTGACTTTGAGAAGAAAACTTTGACTGGTAGCTAACAATACCAAACTTATGTAAATGCTAATGTAAGCTGTTACAGTAAAGTTATGAGAGTAAGAATATGAACTGTTTAGAATAAAATACGTTTAAGCATAGAATAATAAGATTAATGAAAAGGTTTAATACATCATAATTAATGTTTAAGCATGATTTGGGATTATCAAAACAGGTGATTCCAACATATAGTATCCGGAGAATAAAAAGATTCATGATTTAATATGTCAAATGATCGAATATTAATCATATGAATGTAAATTGGTGTTTAACAATAAATATGTCTCAATGGAATATATATTGTGAAAAAATACCTTATATTGATTCCATCAATATATCAAGGATAAATCAATTACATTATTATGTGTGAATAATATAAATACATCAAATATAAGTGGATATTTAGTGTAAAATAGTCAGAGTTCATTCACAGATATTAATGGAAAAACTAAACCAATGACATGCATATTAAACTAAATGAAATGATTTTCAGTTATGATTTCCCATACAATGATCATGTAGTTAATAAAAAGATATATTATGTGTAATCACTATAAAAAATTATTTCAAGTATAAATTAACGATAGTATAACGAAATTTATTTCTCATGTAATCACAGCATGATATAATCAATAAGTATTATATTAACCCAATGAATGGATATTTGGTTAAGTGGTTCCCTTATAATGTTTGTATAAATGACTTAAGAATTTTGTTAATGGTGTGATTATGTGTAGAAATAGTATATCCACACAAATGGAAGTGAATATTACAACATAAAAAATTAAATAGTGATTCCACACTAAATCTTGGAATAATATAATCAATGAAGTATGCATAAAACCCAATGAGGGGAAATTGATTTTAGAAATTCCCTTACAAAGATCATTTTGTTAATCAAATTGATCGATTAAGTTTATTCACAATAAATTCCCATAATTAAAATATAAATACAAGATAATATATAAAAATTCACTTATCACATAACAATATAATGGGATAGGCATGTAGTATAAGATGAACCCAAAGGATGGAAATTTTATTAAGAAATTCCATTACCATAAATCTGATTTGTCTCGTTCATTCGTTATATACTTGAATAATTAAATTTTGTTAATTTTTACATGAATGATAACACTTTTAATGTTTCTAATTAGTTTTATATTACTTATAATAATTTTATAATAATTATATAATTATTTATGTTTATATGGTTCATTTTGTTAAAGATCCGTACATTAGTCGAAAATGAACATGTTTGGATAAAAATTCTCCATGTAGTAAAAATCCTATAATCTAAAAAAAATCATGATTTAAATATCAAATATGTAATGTATATATTTATTTATAATATCCATAATATTTTGATATATGAAATGAATTGCACCGTTCATGGAGACTCTAGGTTGTACGTATGCATGAACGCTACTTTCATTTCACCGTCATATTGAAAGAATAATAATCAAATTATATAAATTTATATTAAAATACTAGTATTATAATTATGTCACATTGGTATCATAGTAATAATAAAACCATTATTTATACGTTCCATGTATAACATGAACTAGTTATATCACTTTGAGGGGGCGGTAGTCCACACTTCTTCAAATGGAATTATCTTATTTACACATCAATGAAACCATAAAGGTATCTTTTGAATAAAAATTATAGGGTCATAGAAACAATATAAATATAATATATATTGTATATAAATATATATCCATCATAGTGGCTTCCATGACAAAAAATAGAGGTAAATTAAACTATCATCATTTCGCGAGATATTACTTCTCCGTACACAGAAATAGTATGTTTGTATCCATTAGATAGAGATGTGGGTAAGTGTAGTGTGAATACAGCTCATAAAAACATCCTAGTATATTGAGAATACTTTTTTTATTATGTAATTAATGAATAATATGATCATATGGAGTGTATGAGGATAATAAATGAAAGAATCGTGAGAGAAGATGTGACCTATAAATCAGGTAACTTCGTTTGATTTGAGCCAAAAGGCTTTCTTGAATTGCGTTCTGCCAAAGGTAAGCCTTCTAGAAGAAAATTATGAATGTTGGGAGATTATTTTACCAGAATATCGACAAACCCACATGCTCTGGATGTTTGAGTAAGTGGGTACAATTGAGGGCCATTTATAGGAGGGGATGAGAACTTTAGGAAATTCTTTAAAAATTAATTTATTTGAAATTATGTTTTGATTAAAAATGGTAGAAAAGCTCATTTAGTATGAATATAATATGTATATGGTTCAAAAAAGAATAATAAAGAAAATTAAAAGTTTAAAATATTCTTTTATCCATTTATTTTTGGTTTAACCCTTATTTTACCCTTTTTAATTTTATAGTGATATCATGTAATTTACAAATTATGGGTTAATGAAATTATCATATCATGTCAAATGACCCAAAAAAAGTAATTTATGACATATTTGGACTTAAATGAAATACATTACCTAGTATTGTATTTTTAGGAATTTAATAACATTTAATAAACTAATTTATATTTTATGTTTTGAATTGTTTTAATTTTGGAAACTATTCATAGTGGAATTTTTTACAAAATCATAACTACACGATTCCATCAAAAAACATCCAAAAAATAAAAACATTTCATATTCACCTTTAGAATACATGGATGGCATTACTTATGTCAAATAATATTTATTTGAATAATTATAATATAATTTATTTGAATCCATTGTTTATAAAAATATCATTGCATTATTATTGTGTCATTATTAAATTTATATAAATAATGTCTAATATTTATATATATAATATCATGAGGTAATAAATATTCATAGATTTTTAATGACTATTTATATTCAAATAAATCACTTGTATCACCAAATCTAAAAATTGTTTTCGTAAGAACATATATGTTAATGTTATTTTCCTCTTTATATTAAATTAATTATTATAACATGTCATTATCACTGCCAAGTGGCACCCAAATGAAAAAAGATAGGAAAAAGGATGCTAATGGTTATAAATAACTCAAATAATAGAATTAAGAAACGTTTTAGGATAGTTTTATGTTATTAAAATATTTTTTAACCCTTATTTACCTAATTTACCCTATAACTTGATAAATAAAAAATTACTGAAGTTACTATTCAAAATGTCCAAAAATAAAATATAGATATTTACACAATTTTTAACTTATGATTCCAAATATGGAATCTGTTTCTCCTAATTTGAAATACAATAATTTTAGTAATTAATTTAAAATTAATTTCCCTTGTCAAAACCAAAAAGCTTGTTTTTACGATTTAAAAATTGCTATTAGATAGACATGTTTTTATGTTCAATTTCAATGTGAAAATAATTATAAGGGAAAAAATTGAATAAAATTAAAAAAAAATATTCCATTTATACTTTTAAACAATTAAACAGTATTATTTATCTATATAAATTATCTTAATGGAAAAAATTGTTTTCAATTAAAATTTTTCATATTTTAACAACTCATCAAAACGTAATAGTAATCAAAAAAATGTCAAAAAATAATCCAAATTAAACATTTATATCCCAATTATATAGATGATGTTTTTTTAAATATAAAATATAAAGTATTTATAAAAAATTTAAAAAAGGTTCTCCATCAAAAGGATATAAAACTTCATTTTTAGAAAAATGTTTATTTAATCCCAAAAAAATGAATTTTTCTTATGTCATATCTATAAAACATATATGTTTAATTTAAAACATTAAATTTAATATGTATCAAATGTTTTTCTTTAAAAAAAAATCCATAAAGATTTATGTGATTTTATAAACCCAGTTATTCTCTTTTAAAATAGGTTTTCATATAAACACATCATTTATATTCAATTGGATTTATTTCCATTACTAATAAATTTGGTCACCAATATATCATTATTTAAATATGTGTAAAACATAAATTCAAAATTCATTTGATACTATTCATTACCTCCATTCTAATGGCTTGGTTATAATGGTAACATTTAATTAATAATATTTACTTGTTCGTTTAAGCTCGATGCAATGTATCATGTATGCTATTGAACATAGTGTTTCATTCATATAACTCAAGATCTTACATATATAGTTGGTTTTAAAATTATATTAACTCATTATATAACCAAATTAAAATTTATAATGTAATATATTAACCTTTTATTACATATTACAAGATAATCGTTAATAATCCTTCGTTATTTTCATTATTTTGGATGTAATTACCTAGTTTTCTCATGCTTATTTATTAAGAAATATCCAGTTCATTTGAATATAACAAATTTTCATCATATAAAAACACGAACAATAATATAATTATCATATTTATAAACCATTAATACATTTAAACCCATTCATGTAATAGAGGTTTGAAAAATGAACTTTGATACATTCTTGGAGACTATTGGTCGTACATACACATGAGTAATGTTCCCATTTTAAATGATCATTATGGAAAGGTTGTAACAAATATTTATGATTAAATAATTATAATAATATCATATAAATCATATTATTTCATTAAATATACTTATATATATCATCCATGTGATTTGGTTATGAAAAAATAGTCACCTTAATTAATCTTTGTGGTAGTCCACACATACATGAATGATGATATCATCTATCTAGTGTAGATAATTGAAAGATATATTTTCTCATAAAAATGAAAATTAAGTTATGAGTATATTTTTTTTAATTCACATATATTAATGACCCCTATCCTTATAACCATCCTTATAAAGCATTAGTGAATGAAAAGTTACCTCGCTTCATGGGGAGGTAGTTTGTGGTACACACGACTGACATTATCATATCTTCTACGGTATGAAAATTAAACATGGTATCATTGATATAATTAATCCAAATGTATAATTTTATTATTAATATTATATATTTAATTTATATCTATCATCATACCCAACAATGAGAAGCGGTAGTAGAAAAATGAATGAAATCGGCTCGTGAGGTGGTAGTCTACCATAGAGATAAACAATGATTTCATATCCCATTCGATAGAAGAAAAATTTTGCATTGGTGGTTAACTTAACATAAAAAAATATAAATATATGTGTGATACTGAGGTATTTATATAATCATTTTTTAATTCTAATTGAAGGGGTAAGCAGATAAAAGAAAAAAAAATTCTTATTCAAGAAGTTTACCTCTTCTTTCAGTATCATCCTTTGTTTTACACAAGAATCGATTTCCTGGTTCCTTTAATCATCAAATGATACATAAAATATGGGATAATGGATTCTATTTAGCGATTTTGTATGTTTTTTATCTACCAAAATGGTATAAATATTTGAGGAATAGAGGATAGGGGGTCCATTTATTATTGAGTTCAATGGCACACTAGAAAGTGTTTAAGCAATTCACTAATACCCTTCTTCTTAAATTAAAAAAAAGACTAAAATATTTAATTATAAAAAAATAATTTAATGGATCTAAATAAGGTCATAAAATGGGTTATTTAGACATTTTTCTTTCATTTTTAACCCATATATTTTTCCTTATTCCCTCAACAAATCGATTTTTAACTCAACCGTATTAATTATTTCTAAATGATTTACTATCAGTTTTGGTCAAAAATTAAGTTTACCATAATTGGTATTATTAATTATTAGGATTATAAATATTTAATCTGTTTTTGTAATTAAATTCATATAATTTGAAAAATATAATTTGAACTTATTATAGGAAGCATTGAGAAAATGTGGGTTTTTAATGTGAAAATGTTAAAAAGATTGCAATTTTTTTAGAAATATTAAATATGAATATGGTTCGAATTAATTAAGTTGATTTATTTGATATATAATTCATCTAATGATTATTTTAAATAAATTTGAAATATAATTTAAATTTATAAATGATTTATACGAAAAGAAAATTTTTAAAAAAAAGTTAGTAACATTCACTATAGAACTAAATATCTTATGAGAAAAATATTAATTTCCAAATATTATTCTTTTGATAGGATGATTTATAAAATAAGGATTATTTTTTAAAATTAATTTTATAAAATTGTTAAAAAATTTCATTTTAATTTTTGTTCAGAAATCACGATTAATCATCTCTTTAAAAATATAAAATTTTCATAAAATATTTCTTTTTATTTAAATTTATTATTATTTTATTCCTAATAAATATATAAACATAATTTTAAAATTTTAGTGACTAATATACATTCCCTCCAATTTAGTGACCTTGTTATAGATCTTATGTTAAATAATTATATTTAAATTTAAGGTCACATTTCTCTAAAACTCGACATTTCATGAAATAGTTAATAAACTCTATTTTGTGTATAGCACCAACTAAATGGTCATGAACCATCCTAATGGGGGACATATCATTACTACCCCAATCCATTATCTAAATGTTCAAGGTCTGGAAACTTATTCTGACCATTCATATCACTCCTATGGGAGGCCTTATCCAATGGTACATGTACACACACACACACACATCTTCGACCCCATACAATGGTGAAATGTAAAACAACTAATAAAAATTCATACATACATCTAAATTCTTCTATTAGAGTATGAATAAAGTACATTAATAAAAAAATAACCTATTATATGCCAACCAAAAATGTCTAAAATGTATTACATTAAATTATAGATGGAAACAACTATCATGGTCACTACCGGAATACGCCTCGGTCGGTCTAGATCAGTAAGCTCTTTCTATTCATGGTCACTCTAGGGATTTTTCAAAAGTTCAATCATCTATAAAAGACATAACACCCTGAAATCACTATGAATAAGAAAATTAATAACCATCACCAAATCACATGTATATTTATATATAAAATATAAATATAATATATATATATATATATACTCAACATAGAAGCAAAGTATCAATATAAATCCACAATTGTAATGAAATCCTATGAAATGATGTTGAAGGTTCCACATATCACTCATCAAGGAAAACACACTCTATGGTTTAGAAAGCATAAATTACTTGTATTCAAGAGGTCATCCTCAGCAGGTCTCATCATAGGATGTACACATTGATATTTTGAAGAGATATAATACATACATGAGGATAACACCCTATTCCATGGGGTTTGCCAACAACTCAATATGGAACAGCCTACTATGTAGTTTATTGATTCCCATGTAGTTTTGGCCATGATGATACCAAGAACACCACCTTTAGAAATGATGATGATAAATGATCTCATTCTGGGACTCATATAAGTATTCCAATAACTCTACCCATAAGGTCCCACTATATGGAGCACCATCCTATGTCTATGATGAGATTTCACACTAACCCAAAGGGAAATTGATCAAGAGAAATATCCCGAACAAAACAATTCCAAGATCACTATGACATGTACTTTCATCGTTATTTTCAGGAGTACAAGGTGTGTAATTTTACTACAATGCATGAACCTTCAACATCAGGTCCTTCTAGTGTATAATATCTGATGACTTTTTTCATGTTTTGTTCCATGTAAAATTAAATTTTGTGTATGAATCCATTTACTCTTGATTGTTTCCATGTACAAGGCTATGCCCATATACACCTAGTCTAGCTGAGTTTCTATTTGAGTGCATGGGATGTCGATGCCCATGTACATCAGGACATGCCTGCGTACCCCTTGAGGTCCACACCAAGATGCTAGTTCAATTCACACATAGTGCAACATGGGTCATATGCCATGTGATATTTAAATTTAGGTAGAAACACTAGTGTCACCCTAGGGGCATAACATGGCCTTTGTTCCAAAAATACAAGCTTTGTATTATGGGATTTTCCAGAATTGTAATGTTCCTCATTAACAATATTTCTTACTCTATTAGCATTAAATCAGAGAAGGAATCATTATATAATTCATGGATTTGATTCCAAATGACATGATTATCATCATGAATTCAATTTTGGCCATCTAGGTCACTCAAGAATCACCTCGGTGATCCACTATCATCATACTTATAATATCATCAACCATGTTTTCTCGTTATACTCATGATCCATAATCTTAATCATGTTATATCAATCTTATCATCTATCAATACTTATATTTTTTATAATAATCCCTTCATAGATTGAATACATGAACAACAATTGTTTATTCAGTATTTTTCGATCAGTGGGCCAAGATAATTTCTCACAATAATTGATAAAATGGGTAATAAATGTAAAACCATAAAAATGAGGAAAACCCCCATCCATTAATTTTATTAGAAAAAGTTAATTTCTATTAGAATTATGAATGATGACAAAATTAAATAATCACAAAGAAATTCAAAATTTCTAGATAAATCAACCACGTACACAGAATATGCATGATCCATGAATCAATATTTTAGTCAATTGATTCACATTAATCATAGGAGAAATAAATTATAACCAAATTCTAGTAAAAAATGTATACCAAACATGATCATTTTTTGGAGAATAGCAATCACATGTCATCAACATTGGAATGATCCACACATTCAATTTTAACACCAATCATTGATCAGGATCCACTATGATGTCTCATAACAAGAACTCTCTCATCTAATGGATCCTCTAAATCTCCCGGGTTATTTGGCTATCCCTTGAATTTTACCATGTCAATATAATTATATATATAATATTATGTCAAGTAATTAATTAAATTTATTAATTTATTCAAATGATTCATTTAGACATCCTCCTATGACAATACCTCAACCCAAATAGTATAAAAGTTCCCATTTTTTATCGCACAAAAGGTAAAACCCATCCGTTTAACTAAAAGGTTGACTCTGATTTCCATTTTAGACCCCTTATAGATGTTATTTAACTTTTTTTTAAAATATGCATGAATTTATTTAATATATTTAAAATATTTCAATAATGTATTGTGGTATAACCTAGAAACAAAACCACAGATTGTGTAAACACCAGGTTTTGAAAATATTCATTATAATTTCCAAGAAATACATAAAAATAGATTCTTTACATTCTCCTCACATTATGAAATCATATCTTAGGAATATAATATAAAAAATTACACACACAGAGATGTGTGTTAAGAGCATGAATCTATGTCTTCCAATAAAACTTCTCTCTAAATGAATCTTGTTTTGCCCTAGTATACACAGTATGGGAATTGATCACCCACAAAAGATCATATCCTATAAGAATTCAATATATACTAGCTATTCAGAAAAGGTAGATAAATCCTCAATTTACAGCTCACCTAATTTATAACGTATGATTGCTTATGCACCTAAATCTACCACTACAACACGTAGATTATATAATGTACCCCGTCTGACAATGAAAGTATAACCATGTGGAACACCACCTCACAATATCTATCTTGTATGTTGAGAGGGACAATAATTCTTGTAGATAACTCACTACCATGACCAAGTATATGTTATCTTTATAGAGGTGAAAACCATTAGGAAACATATTCTCCCCCCTTGTAGTTATGTGGTATCTGTAGTCATTCCTCATAAGATTTCTAAAAAAACTGTTTAGTCCTCATCCTTTGCTTCATGATTAGTACCTTATTTTGTTCCATCTCACACTAACTCTAGGTCCATACGTACTGAATCACATGGAATGATCCAAAAAAGTGGTAGACTACATAGTCAACTGTACAATTCATCAAATAGTTCTATACAAATTGTATAATGGTAGATGTTATTCTAAGAAAACATCACCCTTTTTATTTGGCCCTCTTAACTAAGGAAAATTACAAACATAAAAATAGTAAGCACATCCTCCAATAACAAATTGATTTTCTCTATTTATCCGTCATTATAGGAGTGAAATTATGTGATAATGTAAAGATGAGTCCTAGAGTCTTCCATTAATCCACTCTATAGTCATGAATTTATGAACACTACATGATATAAAATGATATACAAGGGAATACGAAGGTTCCATAATATCTCCTCCTCATAGAGGCATCATATTCTCTCAACTAGACTCAAATACAATAGATAGGATGTTGGATGACTTGGTGAGTAGATCTAAAACCACCCATATGGAATAGTGCCATCGCCTATTTGTGGTAACCTCGTCATGATGTACATGGGTATCTCATACCACTTCCAATATGTAACCTCAATTGGATGAGATAAACATAAGATAACATGGTTCTTAGACTCCCCTTATTTATATGTAAGGCATTGAGATATGAACATTGAAACAACCTTTATCATACAAGGCCACCAAAACAAATGTTGGAGTTCATATTAAAAATTTTCCACACCAAGATGTACCAGTAATAGAAATGATTGAAACCCCCTCATAAAATCCTCCCACAAAATAATGGGTACCATCATGCTTCCCCTAATGATATATTCATGCTCCCCACCATCAAAAAATTTTACAAGAGCATGTCCAGTGGATATCTAAGTATATAGGGACCCATAGTCGATTTCCCAAGTTGTTACTCCTAGGTTTGATATACATGGGGAGGGGTAAAAACCATCCACTAGATATAAGCTTATTCATCCCCATCCCCATAGGATGGATTTAATGAAATAAAAATATATGATGAGTCGATCAAAAACTATAAACAATGTCTCTGACTTAGATTATCTACCACATTTTTCCCATTCCCATGAATGAAGAAAATATCGAAGATATAATCGCAGTGGAACTAAAGCCATAACATCTATCTTAGGTGATGATCCATTAGAGAGAGTATAAATAGGTGGCTCTTATTTCCATAAAATATTATAAACTGGTCAACAATAAGGTTGTGTTCCCACAAAATCAGTGCATAGAATACCTCAAAAAACTCATGATCATGGGTTACATTGTTCTACTAATGTTATCTCAACTGAATTTAAACCATTCAAATCACCACCTACCTCTCCATTATTACACAACCAAGCCCAGTACCCGATTCCATGTACAACACATCATACTGAATGCCATCCTCTAGAAATATCATGATAGGAGTGCTAGATAATCACAATCTAACCTCTTTGATAACCCGGTGGAACTAATATACCCTCATGAAGGGCTTCCCCTTTGAGGTCAATGATGTCAACATATATGATATTTGGTTATATCTTGTCTAAATCCCTGATAGTAGCCTAAAAACCCAAGGAAGATCTACACCTCCATTATGCTCTTGGGTGGATCACAAGCTAATACTACCTCAACCTCTATTAGTTCCATTACTACACCATCTATTTCAATAACATGTCCTAGAAAGTTTACCTCATGAATATAGAATTAACACTTTGAGAGATCTTGTAATGATCGTTCTCATAGAGTATGTCCATAAACATCCTCATGGTTATTTAATTCTCCAATATGGATACCGAGTGCACTAAAATATGATCGATGAAGATTCCGGATACAAGTCTATGAATTACTAAAGGAACTGGTTCTTGAGTACCACGAACACAATTAGAGTAGTTTTTAATACCATAAGAAATTAAAATGTAAAAATAGTCACAATAGAGACATATGAATGTATTCTTCATTTTATCATAACCTAGTATATAAATCTGGTGATATCTTGATATTTGGTCAATCTTAGAGAACCATCACACCCCTATCAAATAATCAAAGAGGCCATCAATACTTAGTAGTGAATATTGGTTCATTATGGTCATCTATTTTATGATATGGTAGTCAATATATATCCTCATACATCTTCATAGATATTATAATTGGGAATCCAGCATCAAATACTAGTTCTAACAGAGCCCTTCGTCTGTACATTCTCAAAAAACAGACTCAACTCACAATGAATTACATTAGCCATCTGATACAGTGGTGATGTTTTTAGGTTTCCACCGAGGTATAGATGAATGTTTATATATATATATATATATGGGTACATAAGATAATAATTTCTCCCTAAAATATGTCCTCATACTCCCCCACCATATAAGGGAAAGAAAACATATATCATCCACTACATCTGTGACCATCATATTGAACTAATGTGTAACCAAATGCACCCCCTTATGCATGAGTCCATCATGTGTTTCCATGGATTCTGTTTTCACCCACAATGGAAAACAATGTCCAATCATTTCAGACAAACCACATCCACCTCATAAAATAGTCTGTCTATAAATGTAGATAACTAGTCCATACTTAATTTCATGCCATAAGGCCTTATTGGTTGTACAAAGGGATCTTAACTGAAACTCTCTCCTCTAATAGTTTGGTCACACTATCTATTGATGTGTGTAATTATAGTGTCACCTACCATTGGATCCTCCAAGCGTATAGTTAGAGCTAAAGTCTCAATCACTATCCCCTATACACAAACCATATATGTTGAAATATATTAATAAATCACACACGAGTCCATATATACTACAGATAAGGTAGAAAAGAAAAAGTTCATACCTTGTAACATCTCATATAGTCAATGGGTCCTAATACATGACCACATGTAGCTTCTCTCACTCATGTACTCTAGGTCACTGATCATTGAGTGGGACACCTGTGTATGGTGGTGGTAAAAGTAGAAACATCTACCACCTCCAACAACATCCCCGTCTCTTAATTCACGTCTTCCACCCGACAGACCTATTTTTTTCATTTCAATGCTTCTTCCTAGGTTTCCCATCCAATTTCTCCTTTTTTCTTATAGTGGTATAGATAATCTCATGAGACTTGTCTTGTGTGGACACAATAGTATCACTGCCTCTCCATGTTATAAAAAGTCTGGTCCTATGATCCCTAAACCATAGACTCTATGTCATGGGATAACCTCATGAAAAAAAATCTTATTACATGTACCTTAACATTATTTTTTTCTCCATACTTATAATGTTTCTACTACTATATGCACACAACTAGGAAAAACATTCTATATTCTCTTAGCGAGGAAACCCATGACGCCCAATCAATTCACTAGAAAAATGACATGGGTAAGAATTTTTTGAGTTATGACAATGTATCAGATGTGTCTGTGTAGTAATCGCTCAATGGTTCTAGAATAAATGAAAAACATGAACCATATCCATTGAATACCTAGAGATGTTGGTGAACCTTGATGAAAACACAACCATAATCATACATACCTACCTAAGAAATATGAGCTCATGGATGTTCAAAACCCTCAACGTAGTGGGATATAATTCTTATCTAAAATGGTTCTAAAATATGAGCAATCTATATTAACCTTGTGGTATAACTGTGTAAATAACCCCAACCATCATCTAGTAGAGCCAAGGTGAATGTGCAATTCCAGGAACTACCTCAGACATATCATTGTCCTTTTAAATTGAAAAACTCATGTCACTACCTCAAGACAATCCACATCTACCAATGGTCTTGGATTGTCTTTGGACCATAGGTTTCACTATCCTAAATCCCATGAACTGCGCAAAGCCTCTTAACCTAATTTACTGGAACTATATGTACCATTTGATGCTCCACAGGTGGTGGTGTAAATAGTGCACCATATGTATATCACAAATCTAGTACATGTACTTATATGGATGCATCATCACTGATGTGATCATCCTCATGGTCCTAATGTTGAATCATAGCTGAAAATCACATAGGGTCTTAACATAGAAATGATATACTACATTAAATCAGTGTATTTATAAAGATTACCCAAGATGAACATTGAATCCACAAACCAATCCTATATGATTCATGTAACATTGTAATCCCTATAACCAATTTCAATAGGAACTGAGTCAAAATGTAGGTGATTGGAGTCTTGTTTGGCTACTGCATTAAATGTAGTGTCCTTGGCTTGAAAGCTGAACATGAACCTTTTGACACTATTTCCTCAAACCTATCTTATAGAATCCCGTCCTATGTTAGAACTGAATCCACTAACTTGACTCGTTCATGACCCCTATAAACATAGGCAATATCCTAGATACCCCAAACCCACCTCCAATAGGCGAGGGGATGGAAACAAGCATAATGTAGGAATATCACTCACATGGGCGGTGTTAGCCTAAGGTACCTATACACATGCACGCATATCCAACACCATACAATTTTTAAATGTAAAAAAACTCCTGAAACATGCATGTATATGTCTATATTACACTTTGTGAGAATTAAAACATTAACTATAAGAAAAACATTCCATATAAATGCCCATAAAAGAGTCTTAAAATAATCACAAAATAACAGTACAGAAGGGGACTTCTTTGAAGGTAATAGTTGGAATACACCTCAGTTGGTCTATCTCAAAAAGCATAACCTAGAAATGGTCACTCTAGGACTTCATAAAATGGTTGAATCTATTTATAAGGCACAATACACATGGGAAAATCCCATACATGGGTGATTATAATAATTCATTTTAGAACACACCAAAATCCCTAAGAAATTAAGAAGAATAACTTTCTAACCATCACTTGTCACCACCTTCAATAACATTGTTGAGGGAATGGATATAAAACATCCAACCCATTCATTTTTCATGATAAATTTTAGATAATGACCACAGAGTCCCAACATCAATTGGCCCAGGATTTGAGACTAGAACCAAGGGAATAGAATTACACGTAATATTGAAGTCACAACCATTTTTATAGAAAATGATTGGGAGATAAGATGATAACTCTCATACCACTCCTATCTAAAAAATAAGTGTAATGAAAAAACCATTTTTCCTATATGTATGTTCAAAATAATATCCTAAAATGTACAAAAAAACTCTAATGAAAAGTAGACAACAAAAAGAAAAGCAACAACAACAACTGTCCCGACGTCAGAGCAAGTAATGTCCGGCTTGGTCTAAAAATTCCTCTTGGAAACCGGAAAGTAGATTAATATACATAGAGAGAGTATACAAGTATACTCGGTATGGAAAACCAAAACCTCTCATGCACAAGTGGGGTGACAATATAAAGCCCCTTGGGAAAATAGAGATAACCAAAGCACATAGTAAGGAAACTATCCACCCATCCTCACCAAGGAACACTCCCCAAATAACGAAATTAGTGTAAAGAAATAGTAATAACACATCGATGTCATGTTTCCCTATACCAAATTCCCTCTAGTTATTTAGGATATATCCATTAAACCACTCCCACATGTTCAACTGTTATCCCACTGCCACCCCAACTACAACCATGTTGCACCACAATCACACATCCTGAACGCAGACACCAGGGCCACAACAACCAAAAATCACTACACCCACAGAAAAATGGGGCTACAACAACCACTACCATGACTAAAGACACATCGGCCTAAAGAACTACTACTATGCTCAATGACACTTGGGCCTCATCCCAAAGACCCTTGGAAAACAAACTCACCCCCACACATAATGGCCAAATTCCACATCACACCCAGCCCAAATTATCTAGGTCGATAGTGAACCTTAGGACATCACAACCTTCCAAAGGAACCATGGGATACCTAGGACAGTGTGTAGAAAATGATCTAATAACAATCCACTCATAATAAAGTCAGGAAAACAACCCCCCCCCCCCATGAAATGGTTGTATTTGGAAATGAGTGATAAACATGGGTGGAGTGAAAATAAGAAATACAAGAACTAAAATTATAAATATAATTAAAACAAAAACTCACCCTATAAACAGCCGGAAATTCCATGGAATTTTTTTTAATAAATACATAGGAATTTTACGATTCTGCAGTTTTTGAAGGCACGTGATTCTGAGGCCCGGTGTGCCCAGAATCAATTTCCGACATTTTGTTTGGGTACGTTCATTAAACATACGAGCTGGATTTTTATATCTATCTAAATGATGCTCAGAATTAAAATCTAAACGCACCGTTGAACTCATAGTATTTGTGATTTATTAGTGAGACCTTCACCGTAGCAGCGTTCTAATGAGAATAGAAGTTACTTAATGGGGTTTTTAATTATATTTAATAAAAATAAAAGTGTTACATTATTTTTATTTGGGGAAGATTAATCCACCAAGGGGAAGTTGAATGTGGGTCCCACCCATGCATAACCTCCCTTGGGAATCTATTATTTAGGTGGGGCCCACACGATCATAAATCCCTATGTAAATCTCTTTAAGTGGGGGAAGTTTTTTGAACATCCCTCATTAAAGTGCCAACCCCCCATTATTAATTAATTTAGCTCCTTCAATTAATTAATTAAAAACCCATTTGAATTCTTTTGAATTCTTTTTCCAATAATAAATTAATGGGTTGGCATAACCCATTATTTTAGTTGGGGATCCTTTTTGGTGGATCATTGGAGAACTCTTGGAAGAGATTCATCCTTCCAACGAAGAACCACCGAAGAATGACGAACTTCTCCTTCAATCTTAGACCAAGCAAAAAGAGGAGTCCCCTACGAAGAACACCGATGATGCTTCATCCTTAGACATTTCTCAACATCAATGAATAGAAATCCACACATTGTCTATGACTTCTACAACGTTCATCAAATCGAGGTATGGGGATTTGAGTTATTTTAAATATGAGATGAAACCTCTATTCTTCATCATTTAAATTTCTGGAATGGTAGGCCAAATGTTATTGCCGTGACGAGGACGTATAGAGCCACACAAACACAGCTCGACCCTCCCCTTTGGTTGTTCATGTTGTTGAAAATGGAGGCGGACTGTGAAGAAGACAGTGGCGTAAGGCTACCAGGTCGCCACAAGTTTGTGGCACCACCGTGCTACGTAGGGAACCGAGCTGCGGCCATGCGAGCCATGGTGGTGCCTAGGGACACGGTGCCATCGCACCGTGCTGGAAGAAGGAGGGGGTGCGACGGTCGACTGCGGCGAGAGGTGCCATTGCGCCAAGCGGAGACCAGGAGGGTCGCGGCCAGCCGGGCCGCAGTGGAGGGGAACATCATCGTCGCGTGGCGCCGACGGAGCTGGGAATCCAAGGCCGGGGCGGTCCAAAAAAGAGGGGCATTATGCCACCACGTCACAGTGGAGAGAACCGCGGCCAAGGGCCGTAGCCGTTGGAGCAGGGAGGCAGGATAAGCTGGCCGCCGGCGGGTGCAGGCAGGACACTTCGGGTCCCTCGGATCAATGAACGGGTGCATAACACTGGTTTGTTCGGAAGCTGGGGTGGAAAGGCAGCCCCCCCCCCCCCATGGCGCGACCAGCTTTGAAACGCGGGCTGGCCAGTCAGGCCCCGTGTGCCGGCCAGCTAGCAGGGCCGGGCCCCAAGTCCATCTGGGTCAGGCAACACAGCCAGTTGCGCCAGGCCAAAGGGCCAACCAGGCCGGGCCAGGAAGCCCCTTCATGTCGGGTCGGGTCGGGTCGGTCCGACCGAGTCGGACCGGACCCGAACCCATCAAACTCGATTACACCTAATCGCCCATAACTCGGGCTACATGT
Organism: Viscum album; assembly: GCA_963277665.1. NCBI lineage: Eukaryota > Viridiplantae > Streptophyta > Magnoliopsida > Santalales > Viscaceae > Viscum > Viscum album. The sequence continues at coordinate 1,022,223,814 of OY728147.1, read as the reverse complement.
GTCTGATCGACAAACCATCTTTGGCAATGAAAACCATGGAACAAGATGATTCTTTTGGCATGACCCACTTGAGGTTTGGACACAGTTGGGGTACAGTCAGGTTGGATTGAAGCTAAAAACTGACCGAGCCCCTTTAAAGAAAATTCCAATAAACCACAGAATGAGTGTCTGATTGACATGTCATCTGTTGCGTTGAGATCCTTTTAACGAGACAGAACTACAAGATACATCAACATGAGACTTCGTGGGAGTTAATGTATCAGTACTTGACTCAAAGAGAGAACCCTACCAAAATCGAACATGATGTTTACAAAATCCCTACGGTTGGCTGAAACTAAGATTATAGGATCATATTTGGACCTAATACTATACTAGGATCCTCCTTGGGTTTGAGAGCGGCGATACTGTACCAGGATCCTTAGTGAATTCGATAGTTATGACTTCTGTACTGGGAACCTCCATGGGTTCGACAACGATGACTTCTGTACCAGGATACTCTGTGGGTCTGACAGCACTGATACTGTTCTAGGATCCTACGTGGGTTCAACAGAGGAGACGATTCAGTGGCTAAAACTAATCATCTCTACACTCTACATGAGTTGTATACCTGTGTGAGCTTAGTCTTGAATTTTAGTTGTTAGCATCATTGACACTTCATGATTGTATCTTACTACTATGGTTTATCCTTACTGGATTCTTGGAGACCTTTGGGGGTTTCGGGGTCCCCTACTGAGTATTTTTATAGTCACCGTGGCACAGGCATTGCCTACACCTTGTTGTGTTCTGTGCAGACGACGTTGAGCAGTGATTGAGGTAGAAAGTGACGGATGGGCGGATTCTTAGAGCTGGACTAGATGGGACATACCACATGGACGATTTTTTCGAGATCTGTACCTACAATTCAGGTAGGATTCCCCAGTGGACAATCCAGGAGTAGTTTTTTTCCTTTTTACTTGTACTTGTACTTGTTTGTCATTTGGGTTTGTATACTGGCCCGCTAAATTTCAGCACACCATTCTTTTCCATATTTGTACTTGTTACTTTTACTGCATGTGTTCAGACTATGTGAGTTATAGGATTAAATGCAATTCCATCCCTTTTTATCAGGGATTCTCCTTTGGTGCTAGTTTCCAGCCCCTGGACTGTGGAAGAAGGGCTTAGGGTAGTCATTGCATAGGCCCTGAGGACAGGTCGTGACAAATTGGTATCAGAGGAGTCGGTTCTACCATAGAACATTGACTCTGATTCTTTTAATGGAAATAGTATTAAGTGTATTGGGTGTGGTTATCAGTTTAGGGAAACCAGGTTTGGTTCATCAGCTGACGTATCCATACTCCAGGACACTGAATTTTGATTTCTGACTCAGGGCACAAAAACACTGATTGCGTGTGTGTTTCCTTTTTAAATTTTTATTCATGATTACTTTGTGATAGCTCACCGGGTATATTTTTTTTACCGTGGAACACCTGTTTCTATTTAGGATGTCCCCAACAAGGAACCGGCTAGGGTCCTGAGTTTTGTACGAGATGGTAGCCCACTGAGCGACGAGGCCTTGGTGCAGGGTCCCATCACAGTAGAGGTACCAGCGGTACAACTACCCGCTAGGCCACTGATACCACCTACTACAGTAGCAGAGAGTGAACACCATTTGAGTGTGATACATGAGTTACAGTGGTAGAGGTGGCCCAGGTTCTGGGGAGAGACAGAACCATAGGAAGCCGAGGATTTGATGAAGGCTGTTGTGAGAGTTTTCAGATTGGTAGGGAAACCAGCCGACCTCATGGGGATCCTTCTTGCGAGTCTCCTGTATATAGCATAAAGTATATGGTGGGGCCTGATTCTCCAAGTTCATGACGAGGAAACAGTAATCTGGGTAGATTTCGAGAGTCTCTTCCGCTCATAGTTTGTTCTTACCACCCTTCGTGTGGTGCAAATGCAGGAGTTACTACATCTACAACAGGGTAGCATGACGGTAGCTCAGTACTCAGTGAGGTTCACGGACCTCTCATGCTACTCCACTGATATGGTACATGACCCATTCTTCAGGGCCCGAGCCTTCGAGCAGGGACTCAAACATGAGATCAGAGCTTCGATACTCTCCCTCAGCATCCTGACATTGGATGGGGTGCTGGAGAGAGCCCTTCTTGTAGAGAGTTTTCTTGCTGAGCAGACACCAATATCTAAACCAGCCATAGGGTGACACGTAGCGGCGTCTTATACAGCCGGTAATAGAAAGATGTCGGTGAGGTCCAAGTGGACCAATCCATCTGGTGGGTGACCCCAGGATACAGGTTCAGCTGCACGGGGAACACGATATAGAGCCATCCATTCGAGGATAAGGAAGTGCTATGCATGTGGCGGGTAGGGTCACATAGCTCGGGACTGCCTAACCCTCCATGAGGAGGAGCAGTAGACAGTAGAGGGACCTCTTAGGCAGAGTTAGAGGTTCAACCACGGTGGTCCGATGAGAGCAGGAAGACGTTTCAACGGTGTTGGCCGATCATTAGGTGGTGGATGATGTTTCGTGGCCCTACCACCACCACCACCACCATGAGGTCCACCCCAACCATAGGGAGCTGGAAGATAGGGGCGGGCTCTGCCTCCAGAAGTTGAGGCCTATGACCACGGCACACCAGAGACGATTTGAGGTACTATCTGTGTCTACTATACCCTCGTTCTAGTACTTATAGAAACAAGTGAGAGTCATATTTTTATTGCTCTTTCCCTCATTCAGAGCTTGGAGAATATGACGGAGCAGTTGGCTTGGTCCTTAAGTCTAGAAACTTATACGGGAGCAGACTTGATGATTATGCACTGGTTCCAGCAGTTTGAGCTTACTCTAGGAGGAGAGATCTTCAGCTGGGATCTCATCATAGTAGCGTCGAGGCCTTACGACAACATCATGGGTATGGAATGGTTATTCTTAGTTCATGTCCTAATTGATTGTATTAAGTGGAAAGTGCGGTGTGTCCATGAGGATGGGATGAGTTTTACCTTCACTGGTGAGAAGTTAGCCTTTACAGCGCATGATGGACTAATCCAGAGGAGGGGGAAGCCGATCACACATAAGTTGGCTAGTCTCATCCTCAGAGCGGTTAGTGTGGGGAGACCGATTTTTCTTGTTGTGGTGGATCAGTAAGCGGATGTTTTCCATGACAATGTTCTCAGAAGATCTCCTCACAGAGGGGTGGAATTCTACATTGACCTGTACCCCGTGACGACAATCATATCAATTCCAGCATATCGGATGGATCCCACTGATCTTTGCGATCTATAGGTATAGTTGGAGGACATGTAGGGGAAGAGATATATTTGACCCTGTGTTTCACCCTGGACATTCTCGATTTGGTTATCCATTATGGAGGATGGGATCGTGCATTTCTGTTTTGATTATCGGCACCGGAACCAAGTGTCTGTTAAGAACAAGTACCAACTCCCGAGGATTGACTATCACGACCCGTCCTCGGGGCCTGTGTCGTGACTACACCAAATCCCGCCTTCCATAGGCTAGGGGATGGGGATAAGAACCAAAGGTGAATCCCTGATAAAAAGGGATGAAATTTCCTTTAAACATGTAACTCACACAGTCTGAACACAAGCAATAGAAGAAACACGTACTATTATAGAAAAGAAATGTGTGCCGAAAGTAAGTGGGCCAGTACACAAACCCTACTCAATAACAAGTACAAGTACAAGTATAAAAGGGAAAAACAGCTCATGGATCATCCACCGGGGAATCCAAACTGAAGGGTAGGTATAGATCTCGAAAAAATCATCCCTCTGGTACGTCCCATCTAGTCCTACTCCGAGTAGCTTCCTACATGTCGCCCTCTTCCTCGATCACTATTGACCGTCATCTGCACAGAACACAACAAGGTGCGAGCGAAGCCCGTGTAGGGGTAAGTATAACAATACTCGGTAGGGGACCCCGAGAACCTCGAAGGGATCCCATAATCGACTAAGGATAAAACACAGTAGCAAGATACAATCACGAAGTATCAACCATCCCTACTTAAGAATATGCCCATACATATACCTAAGTTACCAAACACAGTCTGGCTCCAACACTCCAGCCCAAGAACAACCCATTCCACAACAGAAGTAAAGTCAATCATCTCGATGATAACAATTGAATGTAATGACTTGGCTCACACAGGTATAAAAATCATGTAGGGGGTAGAGATTATTAGTTGTATCCACTGAATCATCTCTTCTATTGAACCCATGTAGGATCCTGGAACATTATCAGCACTGTCGAACCCACAGAGGATCCGAGTAAAGAAATCATCATTGTCGAACCCACGAAGGATCCCAGTACAGAAGTCATCTATGTCAATCCCACGGAGGATCCTGGTGTAGTATCATCTTTGTCGAACCCACAAAAGAACCTGGTATATTTGTAGGTCCACGTAGGATCTTATCATCTCATTTGCAGCCAGCCGAAGGGTTTCCGCACACAGCACGCTCGATTCTGGGAGGTTCTGCTCCTTGAGCCAAGTGTCAATAAATCAACAACCCTGAAGTCTCGAGTTGATGTATCACGTAGTTCCGTCTCATCAAAATGATCTCAACATGAAAGGCGACTTGTCCATCGGTCACCTAGTCTGTGAGTTATTGGAATTGTCGTTCCAGGGGCCTCGTTGGTTTTCAGGATAAAAACCACTCGAACATACCCCAACTATGTCCTAACCGCAAGTGGGGTATTCCAAAATAATATTCTCGTTCTATGATTTTTGTCGCCGCAGATGGTTCGTCGATCGGACACCCAGAGCCCGAGTTGTGGGTGATGTGTTTTAATCAGGTCTGATGGGTTCGGGACCGGTCCGACCCTTTCGGACCGCCCCGGGTCCGGACATGGGTCGGACCTAATCTTTGGGTCTTACCGGACCTGAAGGCAGCCTGGCCCGGTAGGCCATGTTGCCCGGCCCGGTTGGCTGTGTGGCCCGGCCCGGCTGGCCGTGTGGCCCGGCCCAGCTGGCTGTGCGTCCAGGCCCGGCTAGCAGTTGGGCCCGGCCCGGCCGGCCGCCCTGTGGGGGGGGGGGGGGGGGGGGCGGTTGTGGCCCCCCGGATTCCGAAGATAGTAGCGCTTAGAACCATTTCATTGATCCGTCGGACCCGATGGGTCCCTCCTCCGCCCGTATGTGGACTTTTTAGCCAGCCCCCCACCTCCAACCATCATCGTCTTTGGTCGCGGTCATCTATGGCATGGCGTTACGGTGTCTCACCCCTCCGCCACATCCCGGCCTAGCCGCGACTTCCATGCTCTGCTGATGCGGCGTGATAGCGTCACGCCCCTCCATCGCGGCCTGGCCTGCCGCGGCCTCCCTGGACTCTGTCCGGCATGATGGCGTTGCGCGCCTCTGCCAACCGTCACGTCCCTTCTTTCTTACGGTGTGGTGCGACGGCCCAACGCCCCTCCGGTACTGCCGCGGCCCCCCTGGACGCGTCTCGGTTCACTACGCGGCACGGCGGTGTCATGCCCTTCTTGTGACTCAACGACCATGCGCCGTAGTCTTATTCACAGTCTGACTTCGTTGTCAACAACATGAACAACCAAAGGTGAGGGTTGGGTCGTGTTCGTGCAGTTCGTGCCCTCCTCATAAAGGTGATAACATTTGGAATACCATTCCAGAAATTTCAATGACGATGAACGGAGGTTTAATCACATATTTAAAATAACTCTAATCACCCTACTTCGATTCGATGAACGTTGAAGAAGTCACCGAAAAAGAGAGGACATTGATTCATTGACATTCATAAGCGTCCTAGGATGAAGAGTCTTCGGCTTTCTTCACGGGCTGCTCCTTATCTTTTGGCTTGGTAGAGGATCAAAGCAGAAGTTCGTTGTTCATCGGTGGTTCTTTGTTGGAAGGATGAAGCTCTTCCAAGAGTTCCCCAAAGCTCTAAAAAAAAGGATCGCCAACCAAATTAATGGGTTATGGCAACTGATTATTTTATTATTAGAAAAAGATTTCAAAAGAATTCAAATGGGTTATTAATTAATTAATTTAAGGAGCTAAATTAATTAATAATTGGGGGTTGGCAATATAATGGGGGATGTTCAAAATCATTCCCCCACATATAGAATGTTACATGGGGGGTTTAAGATTTTTTGGGCTAGACCTAAATAATATCCTCCCAAGGGTGGTTATGCATAGGTGGGACCCACCTCAACATCCACATTCAAGATTAAACCGCCAAAAATTAAAATTAAGTAACACTTTTTTTTATTTAATTTAATTAAAAAACCCATAAAATAACATCTATTCTCATTAGAATGCAACTTCATGGAAGGTATCACTATGCTATCACTAATGCTGTGAATTCAATTTTTCCCTCATATTTCAATTCTGAGCACAAGTTCAAATGATATAAAAATCACGCTCATACATTTACTGAACGTACACAAACAAACCCTCAGAAATTCATTCCATGTAAACCGAGCCTTGGAATAAAGCACCGTAAGAAACTGTGTACTCGTAAAATTCTCATGTATTTAAGAAAAAGATTCTGATGGAATTTTTGGGTCATTTCATTCTCCCCAACTCAGGGATTTACGTCCCCATAATATACATCTCACACTATGGAAACAAATGGGGGTACTGAGCAGGCATCTGAGCCTCCCAATCCCATGTGCTCTCCTGGAGGTTCCTGTGCTGCCAGCGAACGGGTACCAGAGGTATCGACCATCCATGCAGGACCTGATCCTGTCGATCCTCAATCTCCACTAGAACCTCTACGAATTTTTCCCGGTCATAGATTCCAGCTCTATATGGTTGATGATGTGTGATGGGTCCTGCACGTATCTCCTCAGCTGAGGTACATGGAATATATCTTGCACCTGGTGTAACTGAGGTGGAAGATCCAGGCGGTAAGCCACCTCGCCTAATCTACTGAGGACATGGAATGATCCAAGGAATCACAGAGATAACTTGTCGCCTCGGCAAAATCTCCGTAAACCTCATCGAGGTGAGTCCAGTCGAAAGACGTGGTCCCCATCTTCGAACTCTAGTGGTATCCATCTCCAATCAGTATAAGATTTATGCCTGCTCTATGCAGTCTTCATCCACTCCTGGATGATCTGCACCTTCTCCGTCCTAGCCTACACCATCTATAGAACTATAAGTGCTGACTCCCCTAGGTTAGTCCAGCACAGAGGCAATCTGCAAAGTCAGCTGTAAAGTGCCTCGAAATGTGCCATCCTGATGGTGGAGTGGTAGCTAATGTTATATTAAAACACTACTAAGGGTAAATTATCCTCCCAGCTACAACCGAAGACGAGGACGCATGCACAGAGCATGTCCTCGAGAGTATGAATGGTCCTATCAGTCTGACCATCCGTCTATGGATGGAAGGCGGGGCTCAAGAAAAGTTGTGTCCTGAAATCCTCCTGCAACCCCTTCCATAGCCGGGATGTGAATCAAGAATCTAGATCAGAGTCGATCGTCAATGGCACACCATGAATCCATACGATATCATGTACGTAGAGGCATCCCATTCTCTCTACTGAACCATGCTCTCTAATCTGTAGGAAGTGGGCCTACTTGGTGAGTCGGTCGACAATTGCCTAGATAGATTCGTTTCCTCTGGATGTATGTGGAAGTCCCATCACGAAATACATGGATATTTCGTACCACATCCACTATTGTACCTTTAAGGGCTGAACGAATCCCACTAGAACCTGTTTCTCTGCCTTTATTTGCTGATAAGTGAGGCATCTTGAGACAAACTCTGCTACTTCCTTCTACATACCTGGCCTCCAGTGCTTTCGTCGAAGGTCCTGATACATCTTCTCTACACCTAAATGACGTGATCACCACCTATAGAAAATCCATCAGGTGCATGACCTGTGGATATCTATGCACAACAACCCTCATAGAAAACATCCCATGCTGCACCTCCCTGACCCTCTAAAGAAGTGGAGGTGTGACCGTAAGAGACTGTAGAAAGGCTACTCCATCTCTATCCACAAATGATATCTGTAAATCAGCCATCTCCTCTTTCTCCTATCCTAGCAGCTGAATGCGTCTCTTGGTGTGAGCATCTGCTACAACATTCCCCTTCCTAGGAGTATAGATTATCTCGAATTCATAGTCCTGGAACATCTCAATCCATCGCCGCTATCTCAGGTTCATGTCCTTCTAAGAGAAGATATAACTAAGACTCTGGTGGTCAGATTAGACTGTAAAGCATTTTCCCATAAGATAGTGCCACTACATCTTCAAGGTGAAGACCACTGCTGCTAACTCCAATTCATGGCACTACTACAAATATTACCTATACCCCATGGTTTAAAACCGTGGGTATAACCCATAAAACTGTGGGTATAGGCCATACCCATGGTATTATGAACTGTGGGCTATAGTGGCATCGGCATAGCCATATACCCACATTTTTTAAAAAACTGTATGGATATCCAATTGAAATTTTGTAATACCCATGGGTTGTTTAAGCATTGCGTATAAATATATTCCCACAGTTTTCAGAACCATGGGAATAGATTTTCACAGCCAGATAACATACCCACAGTTCAATGAACAGTTGGTAGAGATGATTCCTAGAAAACTAATATTCCCATGGTTCATTGAACCATGGAATAGATCCTTCTCCTAGACATAGCAGCTGCTACCCGCAGCCTCCTGCTTCCAGTACACCCAGCTGCTGTAGCCTGCTGCTTTCAGTGCACCCAATTGCCCGCAACCTTCCAAATTCTGACTTCCAGTGCACCCATTATATCAAACAAGAATAGAATATTAGATTGAATTGATACCATGAGGCATATTTGCATGAATGAATAATTATTTAACAGCATCAGCTACAACAATATGAATAATTTCCCAACAAAACATAATTAATTAATTGGAGAACCCATCAGGACATTAAATACTATCAATGTTATTATAAAAAGTGCTACATGAACCTACTCATTAAATTTACAAGTAAATAGATTCATAAGGAAACAATGAAAACTAATATTCTAGGCTTCCAAAACAATTTCTCTATACGCAGGGATCAAAATAAATCCATTTTGTAATATGAAGGGAAGGGGTACAACCCTTATAGATTGTGAAAACATCAATAATCAATGAATTGTGACATGAATGTATTCTAGATAGAGTGAACTTAGATTAAAACATGAATCAGTTCCATCATTAACCAACACAAGGAACCTATCAAGTTTACAAGACATTATACCATTGAGTGTATGCCTATTCCATGTATAAATACCCCTAGAAATTTTAATTTTAACAGTGTTTCATTGAACAATACACATAGATAAATCATGAGAGGCCAATATATGACTATTAATTTCAATCCTCTCTTCATGTCACATAGAATTTTCCCCTATTTTACCCTTTTCATTTTATGTTTTCTCTCCCCTCCATAGGGAGCATAAATCATCTATATTTGAAACACTACCTCCATGAACATGTTCCACTAAAATATCCTAATGTATACCACCTAAAGGAATATCCAAGGATGCAGGAGACACCATAGTAATCATGTAATCTAGGTTATCTTCCCTCTTATTTTCATTAACAACTATCATAATTTAAGAGTTTGGAGGCCTTCTAGCCATCTACATAGGATCTAAATTGTAGTCCTTAAAAAGTGGGTTAACAACCACTTTACCAGAGGTGAATTAGCTAAGAAGGATTTACCAAAAATAATAGAATATGACCACCCCAATATGATTCTTTATTATATGGATACAAGCTAGGGAATTTATTGGTACCTCTATGTCCCAATTGAAATATACAATAAGAAATGGAAGGGTCAAAAATATATTGATATGTATATTTGAAATTATACAGAATACACATATCATACCTGAAACTATCTCACGCAGTACGTGATCATGTCCTTGCTCGTATTATGTTCGGTTAATTCTATGTCACAGCTGTTCTTGTACAGGTAGGCCTACAAGATAATTATCACACATCAAATTTCACCCTAGAAAACAAACAAACTAAAACTAGGTTGAAAATCCAAAAACATATGATTTGTGATCATTCAGGATCATTTCCATAAAAGGGAGAGAGTTGGGGATACTCTTCTTCATTGAGTTGGAGTTCCACATCCTTTGCTGCATTTTAATGGACTAAATTTTCCTCAATAAATGCATTCAAGGACACATTCCTCATGAATGGAGCTATTCCTAGGCTAGTACCTCCCAATTTATTATCCCTTAAACCACGACATCATGTTACCCATAGAAACCATATCCAATACAATAGGTTCATTACCAGGTGGGGGATCCAAAACAGCCTGCAGCAGTAAAATTCATCCCCATAACTTCACTTGAATGTGTATTCGCTTCTTAAAAAAATCAACAATCATTGGTTTTTGACATCAGCTCATGGGATTTAGGTCCTTGACTTGTACCATGTAAGTGGCTGATTGATTTCTACAGAAGTGTGCATCCAGTTGACTTTATTAGCCCCTTCATTATATATTTTCATGTTCTCACCTTGCAGTCCAATCTATAAAGTCAAAGATAGAGAGGGTAGTCATTTAAAACCTTGAACGATGGAAAAAGAATTATGTGTGTGCACATCAAAAAATCTCACGAAGTTGTAATTAAGTATTAATTAACCCACATAAATGAATACTAGAAAATTTCAGAATGTGGTCACACCCACTTATGATTTCAAACATACCACAGTCTTGTGAGATGGTGTTAATATTTATATCTCTATCTGTAGAGGTTTATCAATACTATAGATGATGGTGATAATGGAATAATAAAATAAAAATTTTCTAAATCAGTACTAGAGAAATAGTCGAACTACATACCTTTTATACAATTCTCCATGTCCAACCATTTTGTAAGTCACATTGCAGTAGCGTTTTCAATAATATTTCCAATACTACTTATCATGTAAGCATAAATCACATTAATGAAATGATATCTATACCATGTGATTATTAATTACAAGAGTATACATGTTAATTTTAATCTAGAAAATAATATGATATAGCAATTTTACCCTTTTCAATGCCATTGATGTTGGAAGATGAAGCAGAATCACCTAAACTGGAGAATTAAACCTGAAAATTAAAGATTTCATAAATGAAATCAATTAAAATGGAATTGGAAAATATTAAACATTAAATTAATTAAAAATAATTTTCACAATTTTAATGATTGCAATGGATAAAATTTGGAAGTTGTTCTTTCAAATAAGATGGGTAATAGAAATTGAAATCATATAGAACATGTGGTCCTTCTGATGAATGATATGATTTTACCTACTCGGCAAGAGCTTAGTTCAAAAATCTAAAATATAGGAAATCCAACTTCTTAAAGAATAGTTCCATCCTTAAATGGAAAATCAGAGTTACCTGAGTTGCTTATGAAATCTTAATTGAAAAATTTTCCTCAAACAATCTGAGAGAAGAATTCCACATACCAATGCTTCAATCGCCATCCAGTGATCAACAATTTCCTATGAATTCAACGAACACTTCAATCTGTTGCCCTTGGTAAAAAAACATATAAAAAATGGTTTATGATGGGAAAAAAACCTCAAGAATCATTGTCGCCCCAACTAATCGGATGGGCCATGCAACACAACAAAAGTAGACGTGCTTATATTAATTGATCCATCGTCTTTTAAGACATATTTTTGTACATTCCAAAAGCCCAACCAAGAACCTACTAGACAAGTGAATACCAGAAACATTATTGCCAACTGGAGTTAAAAATAACAAACCATCAATGCTAGTATTTCCATTTCAACAAAAATCCGAGAAGATCCACCACAGAAATACATAATTGATAACTTACATACAGGATAGTACATGTCCTTACTGATTCCTATGTCCATGAGTACAGAATTGAATAAATGAGGAAGATAATGAAGGAGACATGATCCCAGACTAGCCTGAAGAAAATTTATATTAATTTTACATATGAATGGATTAATGAGTTAGGGTGAGGACTGATAAAGGATGTTGATACCCACAATTGATGCAACCATGTAAAATCCCAGTGATTTTTTTCCACCAGTGGGAAGTAGTCATATTCCCTGATAAAAAATTGGACCAGTAATAGTGATGAACTAAAAATATTTCAGTTGAATAAAAAATAGAGGGTAGGTTTCCTCATAAAGATATAAAACAACTAAAATTGAACAGAAAAAAACATCAGATTCAAAATATCAGTTGGGGTTAATGATAAACTACCTCAAATATGATCATCAATACAACAAGGATGGTCCCAATGGTCATTGCACTACTTTATAAGAAAACAACAGACTTACTCAATGAGGGTGCCAATGCCCACTTAAAAATTATAATGACTAAAAATGAAATGTGATGCATGTGAAATTATGCACAAATAAAATAACAGCATAAAAAAACAACCAGTTTCATAAGGATTGAAAGGTCATCAGCACTTCATAAATTAATTTTACCCTATTTAATGGACACGTCAATGATTTCAGTAGAAGAACCCAACCCTTATAAGGCACATTGCAATGTTGTTGTCAATAATATTTGTAATGATGCTTGACCTCAAATCATAAATCACAATAATGAAATGATAACAATATCATGTGATAATTAATTACAGGAGTAGACATATAAATTTTAATCTTCAATATAAGATGATATTACAATTTTACCCTTTTCAATTCCATTAATGCAGAAAGATGAATCAGTGTCACCTAATCTAGAGATTTCACACATAAACTGAAAACATTATACAACCAAACATGAAACTTCATCATATTATGAATATATGAGTCTGGGGTTTAATTGAAGATTTTAGGATGTAGTTGAGTAAAAATAAAATGTGTCATGATGTAAAAAATGGTGTGGTAAAACCATACCTTTGGCGACGGTGGATAAGTCGACACCATCCCGCTCCTCCCCCATCCCCTCCCCCTCCCCACTAGCGCACCCCCCTCCCCCTCCTTCCCCACTACCCAGAATAAGTCTATAGATGGTGTGACCATCCTATTTATGATGAAAATGAATGCCTCATCAATATACCATCCTGAAAATATCTATGTTTTAATAACAAAAATCATCAAAAGATGAATAGAAATGTGAAGGATAAATATTTAGTTGTTGAAGTTTCACCCAAAATATCTATAGTAGAAAGTCCATGGATATTGGATAGTGGATGTTTTCTCACATGAGCTTTTTTGGTTTTGAAAATTCTCAAAACAAACAACAAGGCCATGTTATGTATATCAATCTTTGTATAGGCCATTATGCCTTAGGTTAGTCTATAAGGCTATCATCCCCTATCAAATATCTCAGGTCATACTACAATGTCATCATTTCCAACTTCCAGACTCCATTAACGACTCAAGGCCTTCATTACCTTCCATTTTTTATTCAAGACCCCCAAAATATCCATCATGAAACACATCTGAAATTATCCCCCTATATAGGATTAATGAATTCATAAAGTATCCACTTTTAACTTTGATACAAGATAGTATAATCCTACTATCCATACACATATATATATACCCCTGTCATATTATGGAATCTTTTTATCAATATAGAGGCATAAGAATATTATTTTAAAAGAATTATCATGGTATGTAAACACAAGAATGAGTATTTCATATCATAAATTTTTATATAGTTGTCATAACATGGTAATAACTTCTTGTATTCAACATATTGAACCCCACATAATTGTTCACCACGTCAATCAATCTCACAATCCAAAGATCCATGGAAGCATCCCCAAATCACTACATGAGTATTCAAGGGTTATGATATATGATGAAGAACATGTTATGGGCTGGGAACATTTTAGACCTTTACATCAAGATACTACATAATTAAGAGATCTAGATGGATCAGAGAATGATCAGGAAAAACAATATTTCCATATTTATTTTCCATGTAAATCTAGAAAGGATCACATTGGATATCATTGTAAATCCAAAACCGGGAAAAGACATCCAAGATCTAGTTCCTTTACAATGATAATAAATAATATCTTTTAATAATAAGAATAACAACAAACAAATGATAAATTATTTGTAAATCTCTCGGACTCATATCTCTATATCAAATATAATTCTTCTCTGAAAAGAATTAACTCACCCTGAAGTCTCATTAGAGTACCTTGGATTGATTAACCTGAGTTTAGGAGTAATAATGACTTTTTTAGGGTATTTTTGTGTCAAAATAATAACTCTCAAATGATTAAATTCTATGTTAATGGTTTGGTTTCTTGTATTACAAAATCATGGTCCAACCATGGGAAGTTCACTACATATTCAAGTCACCCGCATGGTTTCGACACATGGTTTTTGTAAACCCTATGACAATCATGTTGTTTATTTTCTTTAGAGTTACATAGTTACCATATAATTGTTTTTATGTTAGCTCTAAAATTACCCCTACCATATATCACCCACTAAACCTCTTCAATAGGCTTCATAGTTACATTGGGGGACCACACTATTCCCTCTAACCATTATCACCATTAAATTCTTCTAACCCCCAAATCTCCCAAAGTCTACCCAATATATCACCCAATAAATGTAATAACTCAAATAAACCCTTAATAAAGGCTAAAAATAAGGCATAATGCACCATGAAAGTGTGTGACTGTTCCAATATCTCCCTCAAATGACTTTTTGACCTTAATTTGTGTCTCTAGAGGTCTAAATCTAACAAGTAGGTCTAGTAATACTACACATATGATACCTTTTCACATTTATCATCTTTAATATATATGTTCTTCCATAAAAACATAACAAGAGTCATCATCTTCCTTCATAGTTACTTTATTCATCGATCAACAATCCATATTGGACCTTTTTCAAACGAATCATTTACCCCCAACACAACATTCTCAATATAAATTAAATTTGAAGGATAATTATTGAAATTTATAAGTAGAAATGTATTGGAAACATTATAAATAATACAAAACTGATGAATTTGCTGATACCCGGAGGAGAGGGAGCAGAGAGGGGGGAGCGAGGATGTAGCCCAAGCTGGGGGCAGAGCTGGGAGGCAGAGGCCCGGAGGCGGAGCCGGGACGTAGAGACCGGGATGTGGAGCCGGGAGATGGAGTCCAGGAGGCGTGGCCTATAGGAGGAGACCATGAGGTGGAGCCGGGATGTGGATTTGGGAAGTAGAGACCGGGTGGCGGAGCTTGGAGGCAGAGACCGGGTGGTGGAGCTGGGAGGCAGAGGCCGGGAGGCGGAGGCAGCAGGAGGATCCGTGAGACAGAGCTGGGAGGTAGGGTTGAAGTGGGGGGGAGTGCGATGGAGGGTTGAAGTGGGGGTAGTGGGATGGATCATGATACTTTGGGGTTGAATACCAACGATTTTAATATAATCGTGGGTATAGACCATTAAAAATCATTTATCCCCAAGGTTCTTTAAACTGTGGGCATAGTAGCATGGGGATAAACCCCATTTCCAGTAGTTTGGGTAGCGTATTTATGCTTGTGATGTATCAACTGCCGAGAACCATACATTTTAACTGCTCGCTCCTGCATTAGAACACACCCATGTCCAGTCCCTGATTCGTCGCAGTAAAATACTTACCCAACGCCCTCCTCGGGCAGCCTCATGATGGGAGCACTAGTGAACCTCTGCCTCAGCTTCTGAAAGCTCTGCTGGCATGCTCTGACCACATGAAGGGTTTCCCCTTCTACGTCAATTCTGAAAGTGGTGCTGCAACTCTGGAGAAATCTGGCACAAATCTCTGATAGTACCCCACTAGTCCTAGAAAACTTCATTCCTCTGTCACACTTTGGGGTGGCTCCCAAGAGAGAACCTCCTCAATATTCACTAGATCCACTACAACTCCAGCCTATGAAATTCTGTGTCCCATGTAGTGAACCACTCTAATCCAAAACTGGCAATTAGAGAGCTTACCATAAAGCTGGTGCTCTTGCAGTGTGTTTAGTACTACCTATAAATGGAAGGAATGAACCTCCTCAGTAGTCGAGTAGATCAAAATATCATTGATGAATACCATGACAAAGCGATCGGGGTAAGGCTGGAAGATCATGTTCATGAGACTCATGAACATTGCTAGTGTGTTCATTATTCCGAAGGGCATAACGAAGAACTCATAGTTGCATTACCGACATCTGAATCCCATCTTCTACACATCCTCGTCTCGAACTCTAAGCTGGTGATAGCCTGATTTGAGGTCAATCTTCGAGAATAATCGAGCTCCATTGAGCTGATCAACGTGGTCATCATTGTAAAGACCCGGAAATTCCATGGAAAAAAATTTACATGGAATTTCTGGGACTTTACAAATCACATCCTAAAGGTTCTGAAACAGACAACCATCCCGTACACAATCACTTTTGTAACTATTCATACATGAAAAAAATGCACAACTACCACAACAAAATAATAACCCATTTTAGTAAAACAAATGCCCATTGAACACATTCTTGTTATCATGTTCTAGTGATTTCAATGGAAAAAATAACTCTCCATTACCAGCAACTAACAGACTTAACCACATGCCAAGACAACAACTAAAGGAAAACAACCAAGCATCCATTTAAGCATTCAAACATGGTTCTCTTGTAAAGTAACAACACCCAAACGGATCTACGAGATCCCTCAATGTACTAGAACCAACCCAATCCCCATCATACAAGCACAAATCAACAAGACATCAAGTGAAAAATGCAATATTCAATCCCCATCCACATCACCCCACAAGAATCAATGAGAGAAAACAAAAAAAATACTATAATATAGAAAGTATGATTCCAAATTATACAACACCATTTACTATGTTCCATTATGTAGTTTAGTTAACCTGGGTGATCATACAAGGATTCTTATTGATTGGACATCCATTTAATCAACCACGTTTATGTGATAAACATGTTTCCATGTTACATTCATTCAATGATGAAGTTATCAAAAAAAACAGAGGATCATTCGTTCCCAAGGAAGGACCACCAATGAATATAATTTTTAGAATACATGGGCCCAAATAATTAACAAAATAAAAATGATGTGAAAAGAATATAGTAATGAAAACATGAACCTCACCCCTTCATTCTTTAGACTCCATTTTTTATCATCATTGATGTTTTGTTTCAACAACATACCAAGGGAAACATTTTCATGCACACCCCACATGATGCACTGTAAAGATAGATGAATGAAAACCCCCTATTTGGATGTTCAACGATAGATATTTTCATCTAGTGCCCAGAAATAGGGTTCTGCGACGTGCATAGGATGAATTCCAAGGAATCCAGGATTGAGCGAGAAGGTCTCTGGAACACGATTCTAAAAGAGGGACGCCAAATGCACCATGGAAAATAAAGGGATCGAATAAGAAGAAAATAAATCTCTTGTGATAAAAGGCCATATTGCGGAGTTATGGGATATGAAATCTCAAACTTCTTAAAATGAATCTCATGGTTTCACCACACAACTGTGAGGTTACACACAATGGAATTAATTTAGATTTATTAATTATAGTGAAGACAGAACCGTAGATGGAGTTATGTAGATTGATATCCTTTAAAGGGAGAGAACATGTAAGAGGGGCCATGATGGAAAGTACAAGGTAAGGTGTGATTCTGAGTAAAAATGCCAGAAGTTTTGGTAAGGAAGAGTTGGCCGACTCTTATGGGTTTAAAACAGTTATTACTGGCATTAAATGGAATTGAAAATGGTATTAAAACACTTTTACGTCCAAAGATATATTGGAGGAACTATAAAACATGTAGAAATGGATGATTTTTTTTGGAAAAGGGTTTAATACACGAAGCCACCATAACGGTGTGACTGGTTCAGTGAGACAACATAAGGGGTGCCACTATATCAGTGTGTGACGGTGAGGGTGCGACTGTGGTGGTACCACCAAAATGGTGCCACCATTCTAGTGAAACAATCTAGAGAAACTGAGTATTTGAAAAAATACTAGGTGAGAATCTCCCATAATAATAGTATAAACAAAATATTTTCACAAAGTAAAGGCTCATAAAAACATATCATTACATCAAATACCACTCAAACTATTCTTTTCCATAAGAATTTAAAACAAAAATTATGAAAATGGGTTCGAACAACCATCATTATGATACCTATCATGAGTAACCCTCCTTGATATTGATCTCCTAAAAAACCACAGATAAAATAAGGCTTCACAAGGGCACATATTCAATATCTAGGAACACCTCTCCCTCATATTGATCAACTGTAGAAGCAATAATGTCCCTATCCCCAAGAAACCACACAAACACACAAAGGTCTCCCCATACATACATAATCAGTTAGGGAGTCCCCTCCTCTATGTCAAGATACTATACGCTCTATGTGGCATTGACATGCCCTCACAAGTTTAATCGAAAAAATATTATGTGTCTTGATTAAGGATTAGGTCCACCCCTCCCCAAAATTAGGATTTTTGACACACACATAGAGAACACGGGAAATTTCCCATATTTCGGTTAAAAATGTGAAGCATTATTTCATAGAAAAGAATAAGGAAAAATCCAAATCAAAACTCAAAATCAATCTATGTACTAGGAATTCATTTGTTCCTCCTATTCCCATGTACTCTCCTCTAGGCCACCATACCTCTAGAACACACGAACGAATGGAAAGGTTTGTCCCCAAAACACCATCTCCTTATGCTCCTCGATCCTCACTAGTCGCACCATGAACGTCACATCTTCCTCAATATCAATCTTTCCTGAATTGAGGAAGTGAAAATCATCATTTAGATTCCAATAGAGTTGAGACACATGGAAGACGTTGTGGACCCTCAGTAGTGGAAATTGTAGCGCTAGCTGGTAATCCTCTTCAATAGCTGTTCACATCACCTTGAATGGTCCAATGAACCTGGGAGGAATCCTACTCCCCCTACCAAACCTACATTTCACGCACTAAGTGGAGACCATTAAGAACATGTGTTCCCCATCTACAGACTATTAGGTTCATACCAAATGATCGACATATTCATTTTTCCGATCCTGATCCACCTTCATCCTCTCCGGTGTGAGATGAAGCTTCTCCGTAGTGCTCTACACCACCTCTTGTCCAAGAAAACCTCCTTACCCATCCTCTGTCCAGCACACGGGTGAACAAAATGGTCTCTCATAAAATGCCTCTAATGGAGCCATGAAAATTGTATAGTGATAACTATTATTGTAGAAAAAATATACAATAGTCAGGTGTCATAACTACAACCCCCCAAACTTCAAAACACATTCTCATAGCATATCCTCCATCTTCTTGATGGTATAATTTATCTTCCCACCTCTATAGGGTCTGAAAGGAGTAATAAGGCATAACTAGGTGCCAAAATCATGTTGGAATCCCTTCCTAACTAGTGAGGTAATCCATGTATCCCAATATAAGGCTATGGATCTCGGAACTCCTTGGAACTGCACAACCTCGTAAATGTACCTAAGTGCTATGGTATACACCATACTTGACTCCATGATTTTTTATAAATGAACTGATTTCATTAGTCGGTCCACCACTGCCTAGATAGAATCACAACCTCATTGAACCCTAGGTACTCCTGTGACAAAATCCAATGACATATCATCCCACTTCCACTCTAGGAAATATCAAGGCTACAACAGGCCTTCGGGAATGTGGTGTTCTACCTTGACCTGCTGACATACGAGTCACATTTCCACAAACACTACAACTCCCTATTTCACCATAGGCCAAAAAAAACAAACCATTCAGGCCTCAGTACATCTTGGGAGCACCTGGGTGAACATACATGGGTGTGTTATAGAACTCTCTAAGAAATCTCTCGTGCATCGTCTCTGAGACAAAAAACTACCCAAAAAAATAATCTGATGCAAAACATCTTCCAACAATCCTTCAAGAGAATTTCCAAAGATAATGTCGTCATGCATTACTTTAGCCTCAATGTTCCCCCATTTAGAATCATCCACTTGCTTAACCAAGGATGAGTTCACCATCATCTGAAACATGCTACTCCTACCATCCTCTACACTTTCATCTAGGTTCAAGGTAAAATACTCCTCCATTTATTAGCAATCATCTTCTAACTCCTGAAACACATCCTTCTACGACTTCCAGCTCAAAGACTAATCCACCATGTTACCCCTTCCTTAGTTGTATGAAATATTGAATTTGTAGTCCTAGAGAAACTCCATTCACATCCCGGTCACAAGTTCATGGATTACTAGGAGAAGATATATTTCAAACACTTGTGATCTGTGAAGACCATGATGCATTCCCTGATAATGTATTGCTGCCACAACATTAGTTAAAACACAATATCCCAAAGATCAAGGTGATGGGTGGCATAATTACACTCATGAGGACGTAACTTCCTATACTGATAAGAGATCACTCCCTACAGCTTCATCAGCACACACCACAATCTTTGTCTTTAAGCATCATAGAACACTTCAAAAGTTTCCCCAACTATCAAAATCCTCAGCAATGGGGCATTGACAAGATTCCCCTTCAAATAACTGAAGGCTTCCATGCACTACTAATTCCATAAAAAAGCCTAGTCTTTCATTGTTAAGGATATCAAAGGTTCTACAAGTCAAGAGAAGTTTGGAACGAACCTTGGATATTAACCTAATAGAACCCGGAAACTACAAAACACTTCCACGTTCTTGGGTGCTTCCCAAGAAACAACCGATTCAAACTTCAACGAGTCCACTACTATTCCCAACTGAGACACCATGTGTCTTATGATGTGCACTTCTCATGTCCAAAATATAGACGTGGACAACCTCTCGTAGAGTTGGTGATGTCGTAGGACCTAAAAACCTTCATCAGATACTTGGTGTGATCCTCCTCTTATCTTGAGTAGATCAGGATGTCATCGATAATCATGAATACAAATTGGTCTTGATATTCCCTAAATATGGAGTTTATGAGCCCCATGGACCTGGCTGGTGAATTCGTAATGCTGAACATCCCGACCATGAATTTTAAGTGCACATATCGTCACTTGAAAAAATTATTCGATATGTCACGCTACTTCACCCTCAACTCGTGATATTCCAACCATATGTCTATCATATAGAACAATCCTACCCCCTTCAACTGGTCAAAATGGTCATCGATCCTCAAGAGGGGTAACGCTTCTTGACTGTAACACGAATCGGACTTCGGTAATCTATACATACCAAGAGTCCACCATATCCCTTCCTTGAGAACAAGATAGGAGAACCAATTGGTGATGCGCTCGGTTTTTTTAAAAACTTCTTCAATAGTTCATCAACATGAATCAACAAAACTTTCATCTCAAAAGGTTCCAACTGATAGGGAGCCATCAAAATTAGATAGGCATCAGGATTAAAGTCTATCACACACTCAACATCACGTCGAGGTGGTAGAGTCACCACATCCCAAGAGAAGAAATATAGGAACTCCCTGAGGATCCTTATGAATTTCACCAATAATAAATATGTTGATTCCACTGAATTCTCAGCTAACAAGGAACGAAGGGAACCAACTCTCTGGATACCCTCCAAGAAACCCCTCTCAGTAACCGAAGTTTCACATTGGCCGCCCATATCTAAAAACATGACCCTTATACGGAATTAGTTGATAATGGAACTCATAGGGAACATACAGTCGATGACATAAATGACATCATATCGATGAATCTATAGAAAAACAAGCTCCCCACTAGACTGATGTGGCCCCAACATCAATCTACATCCTTGAAAAATGTAAGAGAAGCTGGTCTAATTTGTGACTACTGTACTCAATACCTGGGGCACATAAAATCCCTCCGATTCTAGATGCAGGTCATTGGAAAAACCGGGTGCAACAAAGGAGTGTTAAGCTCTTGAATAAATCATCGCATTGACCAGTGTATTAATCAATCCAATCGTACCTTGAAGAACCTCAAGCCTTTCTAGAACTGGTACCTCTACAGCGTGAAAATGGTCATGCCCATCACCTCATCCCCTTGGCTATTGACCACCTCCTTGACCATGCCATAGTGTAGGTCCCTGAATATTTCCCTATGGATGGCCTCCAACTACAAAATCTACTTTTGGAGGAGCAGAGGCTCGTTGTCCCTATTGCGGTAACTGAAAAGTCCTGGCTGGAAACTAATGCTACTGATGCGGGTGCTGAACTTTCCCACCTCCACTATACATCACTCAATATGGGAAATGGTTAAAATGGTTTCCATGTCTACCACAAATAAAGAATCTTTTTCCCATGCCCGTGGAGAAATTTAATGGACCACGAGATTCAAACTATTACTGATGGGGCCTACTCCCCATCGGCTAAAACCTAGAAGTCCCTGAGGTTGGTGGCCTACTTCTAACAGCCCTCCCCTTCACCGAGCTCAATGGTTCCCCTCTCACGGAACACATCCCAGTGCGTGCATACTCCCCACAACTTTAGCCTTATTTCGAACCTCTAAGTGAATTAGTAGAGTGAAGGGAGTGACAATATACTAAATAGAAGGTCGTATTTCCTCCTCTAAATGTCCCGCCCAAGAATTTTCATCTGAAGAGAAGTCTGTAGAAAAATGAAGGAAATCCTTAAACATGATCCCCAACTCCCTCTTAGAAATTTTACCCTACTATTGGGAGAGTATATCTAGCCTCTTCTAATCCTTCATCATGGAAGAGTGGAATTTTTCCTGTAACTCTCTCTCGAAGATAGTCCACAAAACCTCAACCTTTCTCATCTCCCCGAGATAGAGCGTCTGAAACTGAATTGTCACTCCCCATATATAGTATATGGATAGAGGAACCCAATACTCATTCATATCCTTGATGAAGTTTAATGATATCACTATCTTCTAGAGCCATCCCTCTGTCTCCTTGACTGAAATGTTGCCCACATGCTTACAGAGGGTCTTCCGCTAAAAGGCACAAAGCATCTTTCTACCACTGGTGATCATACTCCTCTCATTCTTCCATCTATTGATAAAACAAATTATCCTCTTCGTCCTCGATCACCATCACTGCTTATAGATGTCTTCTAAGATCCATAGATTCGAGGTAAACAAATAATTCCTAAGACTGAGGCATGTAGAATATTTATTTCAAATTCTTATTAAAATTGTTATTAATTTTAAATTCCCATTAACACCCTACAACTAAAAAGAACACAAGTAATTATGAAGAATGTACCTATCCTAGGGTCACTACCCTAAAATCTCTGTATCCTCACTGGGTTGTTCGTTAGGTCTAGATTCCTTGCATCAGATTACAGGGGGGGATAAAATCATGGTTCCTAGACAATAATCCCCAGCCTATTTCACACAAAAACCTTTCCCAACACTGTTTCCCTACCAACCCTTGAAATATTTAATATACCTAACCCTAAAATCCATCATATCTCTCAATCATCACCTCTGATACTATTCTATCAGGACCCACCTCGACCAACATGAGGGATCATATAGAAAAATTATAGACCCTCTCTTATTCAAGTTGAAGAAGAGATAATTACCCCCAAGTCCCACCTTCAATAGGCCTTAGAGTTGTGACTATCACCAATGGCATAGAATCACACGTAATTTGGAAGGCATTACTGTTATTATATAAAGAGATCATAAGGTAATATGGTAAATCCCAAACAACTCCATTCATATAAAATAAAAGTAAAGCCAAAACCCTATTTCCATTTTCATGTTCTAATGAAATTTCTTCAAAGTATTGGAAAATCTAAAGTGATGTACCAAAATAAATGAAATGAAGCAATGACTAATTTCCCAATGTCTGAACTAGTAAAGCCCGGCAACATCCACAATGTCCTCTTAGAAACTTTAAAGTGTTTTTATATATGTAGGGTGAGTATAGAGGTATAATCAGTAGCGAAAACCAAAAGAATTTGTGCACAAGTGGGGGGACAATCTAATTCCCCATTAGAAAATAGGGATACCCAAAACGCCTAGCTAAGAAACTATACACCAAGCCTCAAAAAGGAACACACCTAAAATAATCCATGCTAGGTAATGTAAAAGTAATAACACATCGATGTTTGGGTACCCATGTCACTTTCCCACTAGTTATTTAAGACATACAATGCATCAGAGCTCCCCAACATGTTACACTCCAGTCCCACTACGGCCCTAATAACAACATTGTGGGCCACCACAACCACGAAACTCTCCTAAAAACACCTAGGCCACAACATCCACACATCACTATGCCTACAGGAACCTAGGCCACAATAACCACTTTCATGCCCGAAGACACTTGGGCATGAACAACTACTAGCGCACCCGAAGACACATCGGAATCCTCTAAACGACACCAGAGAAACAAACCCACCTATAAAAACTTTTCCCAACCGCTACAACAGACCATTCACGAATTTTATTGGGCCATAGTGAACCTTAGGCCATCACAGCATGCCTGGGGAATCATGGTCTACCTGGAAGAGGGAGCAGAAAAGGAGATAATAGCCAGCCACTCTTAAGAATGTTGGAAAAACAATCTCCCCCCATGAAATTAGTTTTTTTGGCAAAGAGTTCTCAACATGGGAAGGGTGTGAATAATAAATATAAGATCTAATGTTATAAATATAATTAAACACACACTCATCCCAACCTAAGTGTTCCAAAATAGGAAACCGACCCATGCACAAACACTCTCGATACAATTTATACATGCCCAAATGAAAAACAACAACAACTAGAGCACAACCCATTTCTGGAAAATAAATCCACATTGAACCCATTCTTGTTATCATGTTAAATTGATTTTTCTGGAAAATATAATTCTCCCCAACCGGGAAACAAACATAAAAATACTAAATCTATGACAACATCAAAAAAAAATATCAAAGAATATTTTAAATCATTCACACCCGGTTCTCTAGTAAATTCAAAACAACAAAGGGGATTTGTGAGATCCCTCAAAGTACTAGAACCACCCCAAGACATAATATATGGTCACCGATCCACAAGACATAAATTACACAATAGGAGATCCCATACCCATCCACATCACCCAACAAGCATTAACTAGGATAACCACACAATTTACTAGAACATAGTAAGGGCGTTTCTATATTTTCAAACACTATTAATTATGTTACTTTCTGTTGTTTGGTTAACCGATGTGATCACATAAGGATTATTATTCATTAAAGATCCATCTAATCAACCATGTTTTCGTGACTAACCAGTTTCCATTTTACAACCATTCAATCATGAAGTTATCATAAAAATAGAGGATCATTTGTGCACATTGAAGGACCACCAACGGTCATGATTTTCAGTGGAAAAGTTCCCATATAAATTACAAAATAAAATGGAGATAAAAGAATATAGTAACCCAACCATTAACTGCACCCCATCATTCATTAGAATCTATTTATTATCTTCGTTGCAATTTGGTTTTTTCTATGTCCCGAGGTAAACATTATCATACCCACCCCTCATGATGCACATTAAAGAGAGACGAAGGAAAAACCCATACATAGATGATCCATGATCGATGTTTTCTTCTCATGCCAAGATCTTGGGTTACACAACTTGCATAGGAAGAACTCCAAGGAATCAAAGGTTGAGAATGAAGGGATCCGGTACACGATTACAAAAGAGGGACTCAAAATACAATAACAAAAATTGAGGGATGAAGGAAGAAAAAAATCCCATGTGATAAAAGGCCAAATCAAGAAGTCACGGATATGAAATCTTGAACCACATAAAAGGAGGATCATAGTTTCATCATGCGTTTTTTTGGTAACACACAATGAAATTAATATATATTTAATAATTCTATTGAAGATAGTATTGTAGATGGATGTGAGTTGATGGATATTCATTAAACAGATAAAACACATAAAAAGTGAGAAGATAGAAAGTAATGGAAAGGTGTGACACTAAGTGAAAAGGCATATCATTTTGGTAAGGAAGAGTCTCCCAAATCGTGGGGGCTCAAAACATCTTTTACTACCATTAATGGGCTTCGATAATGGAATTATAACACTTTTATGCCAAAAGATATGGTGGTGGAACTGGAAAACTCAAAGAACTATGTGAATTTTTTTACAAAGGGTGGGAGACACAATGCCACTGTAACAAATCCACCAGTTCATTGAGACAGCTTAAGCAGTTCCACAGTTATGGTCTGCGAACATGTGTGTGTGATAGTTACGGTGCCACCATCCTGGTGGAACCGTCTGGTGGAAATGAATTTTTGGAAAACTCATAGATGAGAAGCTCCCCTATGAAAACTACTAAAACGTGATTTTCACAAAGGGAATGAAAAAGTAGGTCATTAAGGCACCATTATAAGTCTAAAACACATATAACCAGACTATCCAAATATAATCTACAATGAAAAAATGTATCTTGGTTAATTCAAAACCATAACCACTACCTAGGAATTCATTCTTAAAGGTTGTAGATAAGACATTTTAGGACAAAATCCATGACTCAGATTGCACTAGTGAAATCTATCTAAGTGGCCGTGCTCATTGGTGATCATCATAGTACATAATAACATATTTTCTGAAGAGATATAATACATAGATGTGGATCACAACCATGTACATAGTGTATACAAAAAAGTCAACATAAAATACCACGCAATGTATTTGATCAGTACCCATGTTGAGTTGTTCACTATGATTCAATGAAATACTCCTATAGAAAATTGATGATAGAGTATATCACTCTAGGACTCAGAGGAGGATTACAAGAACTCCAACAATGATTCCCCACTATTGGGATCTCCATTATATGTGTTTGATGAAATTACATAGTATTAGTCAAGGATGTGGATCATGGGAATGCTCCCAAATGAATCTTGTCCATGGTGAAGAGGAAAATTACCCTAACCCTTCTTGAAAAGAATACATGGCATGTACATATAGTACACACCATTTCTATTTGACACTAGGTTTTTCATGCGTCTCACATCCCATACACATATCTATGTCTTTATCTATGTCAAAGTACACATTGTGTGTGAGACAATGTATTTGTTACCATGTCCAAGTACACTTCCCTTCCCTTGTACACCTACCCCAGTTATTTTTTTTGATACAGTACATGGCCTAACCATGAACATCTACATCAAAATGTCTCCTTGTAACCTTTGATTAATATTCCATGTATCCAAATTGATTCACATGTGGTGTGATGGTGGCCACTTTTCATGTGATATTTGACATTCTGTGTAGTCCATAGCACCAAACTAGGGGTCCCATATGACTTGGGCTCCCAAATTTCATGTCTTTTATAGTGGGATTCTTCAAAACCCATAGGTTCTTCTTCCCCATTTTCACTAACTCTTCCATATATTAATCTGACCATGAATCATGTTGGCTATCATGGATATGAGTGCCAGTCAATTAGGAATCAACCTAGATGTCCTCTATTAACGTACCTCAAAGAACCAAACACATATATGGATACTCTAATCTCAATAAATCATATACTTTATCATAGCTTGATCCCTTCATTCATCCAAACCAAGATTTGTGATAACAGCCTATTTCTTCAAGAAACTCTTTCACAATGATTGTTTATTTGGTATTTTTTTAATTTCACGTGGAGATATTTTCCTATGATTAATGAATAAATTGTGAAAAAATCAAAACCAAAAACATGAATAAAAAACAACATCCAATGTTTTTTTTCATCGATTCCTGTCAATTATAATGACAAACATATAGACAATAAAATAATAATAATGAAAATTATTATTATTCGATAAATATAACTTGTCCTTTCAATACACACGATATATGAAACAATAAGTTGATATAATGATTCATGTACATCATAGGAATAATTAAATATGAATAAATAAAATTAAAAAAAACACCAAACCAAAATTTTATTAGTAATTTTTTAGGAAAGATCACACATTGTTTTCGTTGGTGATATCAATATATTCTGGTCCACACTGATCCTTAATCTTGATCAGATCTGATGTCACTTTCAAGGAATTCACACCTCAAATAAATCTTTTAAATATCCAAGGTTAAGTTGATATCCCTAGTAATATACCAAATCCATATATTTAGAATAATAAAATGATTTTAGGTTAATGATTTATCAAATTAATCTATTCAGTAAATTTATTTAAACCTCCTCCCATGATAGCATCTCAACCTGAATGTCTGATGTGGTCCATGTTTATATCATTTATAAGGTAAAAATAATTCTCTAAGAACAATAATGGTATCTGATTTTTGGTTTGAGCTTACTTATGGATGTCATTCCAATTTTTTAGCAAAACCAAGCATCTGTACATATAATTGTTTTAATAAATTTCAAACAATTTTTTCGTGCTAACCCGCCCATCGAGTCACATTTCATCTCAATTCTTAGTCTGAATAATAATCTATATAATATCAAAAAAAAAAAAAAAAAAATATTAATCATGAAATAACTTTAGTGTTTTATGTTATTAAAGAAATTAAAGAGAGTAAATTTATGGAAATAAATTTTGTTGGTTGTTTAATTTCTATATTTTATTTCTCATGGGCTATCAAATAAAATGTTCATATTTTCGATTATCAGGGTGTCACAAAAATGATATATTAATTAAATATTATGTTATCGATGAATTTTTAAAAGTTATGAATGTAATAATTTTAATGTGTTTGGCAATGTTTTCTATTGAATATATTTATGAAATGTCAAAATGAATTTTTTTCCACATATATGGCATTAAAAGTCTTCCCCTCAATCGAAACTGTTTTTCAAACAGTTAATTATTATAAAAAAATCAACTATTTTATAAATAAAACTCATTAATTAATGTTAATTATAATATTTCATTTCAATTTAATTATTATGTGGTGGAAATATTTGTATTATAAAACCTACATTTTTGATGAACTGATGGTCATATCATATCCCTTATTATTTTTTTGGGTTCTTCAGTTCCTTTATAAAAATAAATAATCTTATGATCATTGTACATTATATTGATCTTGAATATGAATATTCTTTGTATAATGGATATGATAATTTTCTAAAACATATACCATTATTATATATGTTGTTTTATTATGAAATTAATTTGATTAACTAGATACAATATTTAAAAATATATATTTTTTACTGAACAAGTAAATTTTTTGATAAGTCGTTTTTTTAAATTCATTTGACCATTCAATAGAAGAGGAATGTGTTGTATTTGAATTGAAAAGTTTTTTTCAGTTATAGATACACCTTAGGGTATTCATCATGTCTAATGATACAAATAATTTGATTAAATTAAATATGTTATAGTTTTATACCTACTCATAGTTTTAAACTATCTTCAAGAAAGGTCTTGATGATATTAATATCATATTTTCATAGTACATGATATCAAATATTTGGAATTTCTTTAATTGAGACTAAATTTAATGTTATCAATGATATTTTTTCATAGATATTATCCATGGATTCATTTCCTACCTAGGTTATTATTTAAATTCCTTATGATTTAAATTAGTGAAGTTTTAATATTTATTATAAATAAATTACGCTTGATATATTCCATTGTATGTATCCCTTGATAACTATATGAGCTCAGAATTATATTTTTCATTTCCCCAAGATATAAAGATAAATTCAATGAAAGAGATTCAATGATGCAGAGCATTCAATTTTGCTATGTTTTATATATTATTCCCAATATAAAATGGTTATCAAGTATGTGTCTTCGTCTCCAAGTATTCTAAACTGATTAACACATCAGGACTAGACCTCGTGTATTTATACAAACATAATAAATTAACTATAATGTTTTTGTTACAAGAGTTTTGTTTTTTATAGTATGTATCACAAAATGTTTTTTTGAATCCTTTGGAATTAGATTTTGGAACACATAAATTATGTAACATAACCCTATAATCGAATTTTAGGATATTTAAACTTATGTAATAACATCCAAATGTTTTTTAAGTTATATATTATATTGTAATCCCTAGAAATGCATTCCTATATGAATACTAAAAGGGGAAGTGTTTTTGGAACTAATGCATCTAGGGGTTGTAACTAGAAAATGTTATAGTTTGGGTATATATCTTACATTATTTAGTTTCATGTTTTGTGTGCCCTTTTTAAAAACCTAGTTTGAAACTCTGGAGGGATATTATTTAGTTAATTAAATTTTCTTGTAAATTCAATATAAATAAATTAATATTTTTCTATTTGAAATTTATTCCTATCTATACCATGATTTTTATTTTGAGAAAAAAAATTCATAATTATTCAATTTATATTATGTGTTACACTATATTTTGATTATAAATTTGGATTTCCAATTCAGAATGTTATTAATATTTTAGTTTATTCCATTTTTTATTAATAACATCTAGAGGAATGTATAACAACAAAAGATTGATTTACAATGAAATTACTTTTTTTTCCTAATATTTCACACATTACACAATCAAACTCTAAATGGCTATAATTGTTTAGTGCCTTTATAAACATGAAAATATAAAATGAAGCTCATAAATCATCTACTTATTCAACATATTATTTTTGTATAACTAGAACCCTTTTAATATTCTGAATCAATACCTATTTTGTATCTTGGGGAAATGAAACATAATAAAGGGTGATCACATAATCATAGTATTGTTAAATATGGGACACATCTTACAATATTATGAACATAACAGTATGATAACCCGATCTTGAAAAATAGATGATCATGCACTACATATCAAAGATCATATACATGAGTCTTGCAATAAATATTGGTAGTTCATAATATATCGAACAAAATTGAGTCAAGAGAAAAATCCATGAAACCATATCATAAGAATAAGGCAAGATGTTTGGAGAATACAGATAAACATATAAATATCATATTTCAAGGATACCTAGCAAGACCATCCTCAAATGTTTGGCTTTGGATAGTAACATGTGTATTTGATTTAGGCATGGGATTCCCTCCTATGTAACCTCTTGTTACAGGCATGGTATTCCCGCTTGTGTACCCTCTTGTTTGGGGCTTGGGATACCCTCTCGTGTACCCTCTTGTTTTTTGCCTAGGATTCCGTCCCACGTACCAGTATGTTTCAAGAATGAGATTTCCTCTTATTTATCCTTTGAGATCATAAATAATTTATAATTACCCAATACATTAGAGGGAGATATAGGTCCCACCTATCACATAATAGATACTAGAAAAATGTGTTCCATAAGAAGTTAAATGATTTATCATAACAGAACCCACAAAAAGAAATGAGTTTCATTAAAATTTCATTATAACATAACTCATAAAAAAGAAACAAAATTCATAAATAACAATATATCATAAACATAAATTACTCATAAATACAGTAATAATATAATAGATGAATCATAGACTCTATAAAACCTAAGAAACTTCAAATAATGTTATCATATATGAAAAAATGTTTTGAAATATAATTTTAAATAAATATTGAGGAAATTATTATTTCCACAACAAAATTTTATTTTTAAATTTAATAAATTAGAAAATATTATTCCATACAAGTATCCTTTAAAAATTTTATTTATTCATTAAAACCCACTTTATAAATTTTTAAAATACTTTTTTCCATGAAAATTATTAATGTATCATTTATATAACACTTAAAACATTTTTCGAAATCATTGTTGTCATGGAACATGGAATTCCAACCAAATATAGTACCAAATTAAATGATACTTATAATATCATAAAAATAATTATATTCATGATAAAACATAATAAATACTAGTATATACACGTCATAAATGAATATAGGTTAATAACCTAACCTCTGTCACAAAATGGAATGTTGAGAAAATTTTAGCTTACCGATTTGGTGATATTTGAACTATAAACCCCATAAAATAAAGATAATAAAATGGATATTTAAATACCAATTAAAGTAAGGATAATAATCATATAAAAAATTCATGGTCATTATATAAACCACATATAAAAAATTGGCGGTGAACATGGCTTGTATCTCGTGAAAAATAAAAGTGATATGAAAATCACATACTATATGAGTAATTTTAGAATCATAAACCCCAGAAATTATAAAAATAAATTAAATTAAATTTAATTAAATGAAGGAAATAAATTATATAACATTTCATAGTAAATTATATAAACCACAAAAAATAATCTAGTAGTTAATATGGCTTGTATCTCATGGAAAAAATGATATGAAATTCCCCTACCATAAGTCTTCATTTGCTTTACATATGTCAAAACCTCGTGTATAATAAAGATGTATTTATTATACATCTTCCAAATTAGTATATTTTTATATTTAATAAAATATATTATTATCTTATGATTTATATTACTTTCTAATGAACAATTATATGTCAATGATATGTCTTGATTAATAATAACTTTTTTCCATTCAAGTTTTCAAATGTTATCCTTAGTCCTCTAACATATATAATGATTTTATAATCTATATAATAATAATGATGATATATATATAATATAAATATTAATTATATGTTTAATACTTTTGATTCATAATTTTTTATATAAAAAAAATAAAATACACAATTCATGGAGATGGTAGGTCGTATGTAGGCATGAACGTTGTTTTCATTTTATTTTCAACATAAAGAAAGGAATGTATATGATATATTATTAATATAGAATCTTTTTTACTCCATATGTAACATATCTATTCATAAAATTAATTCTTATTAGAAACCATGAGAAATACAGGTGAATAACGACTCACACTACATCATGGAGATAGTATGCCAATTGAAAACACAAGCGATGTTATGATTTTACCAATATATTTCATGGTAAAATGTTATAAATTATATTATCATTAAAAAGGTATAATTATATCATAAATATAATATAAAAAAATTAAAACCATCATAATTATCACCCATAAAAGACAAGGATGGAAAATGAATTGTATCATCCGTGGACACGGTAAGTCGTATTTACCAACGAGCGATATCTTACATTATTTGGAAAGGGGGAATATAATGGGGTTTTAAACATCATAATTAAATTTAAACATATTGATAATTCCTATGTTTCTATTTTATGACACAAATCATTGTTATAGGGGAGGTATAGAAGAGTGGAAAAAAAAGAATGATCAGTTTGAGTGATTACCCCTTCTTCGGAACAAACCCTTTAGATGTCATTTAATAGACACTAGATTTGGAAATTGGGGAAGACCAGAACATTTAAAATTTGTCTAGGAATTTTTATAAGAGAATTAATCACATTATGGGTAATATTTAGGGCTCAAAGTAATTTTAAAATGTGAGGGAGGGGGTCCATTTATAACTGACATGAGGGGCACATAAGGAAACTATTAAATATTAAATTAATATAAATTAATTTTCTTCTAAAAAATTCATAAGAGATAGTCATTTGGAATCCTAGATTATTAAGGTGTAAATTCTCTCATCCAATGAATAGTATACATGTTTTGATTTTTTTTAATCTTTCTCTTTTTGTTTTAATACTTATTGTACCCTTTCAACTCATTTCATGATATCATATAATTTATACATTCAGGGTTAATATAATTAATATAACACGTAAAATGAGTAATAAATGATCCAATGATGAAATTTCTATGTATTAACCAAATTTTATTTCTAAATATTATATTATAATATTGTTTATATCATTTAATACGATATTATTAATTTTAAAATATCAATTATATTAATTTTGACAGCATTAAATACATGAATTTTTAAAAATATAATAATAACATGATATATTTAAAAATAATATTCATATTATCACCAACAGGTAAATTGTTTTTAATAAAATACGTTTACTGCATCAATTTATATAATTAATTTTTATTTTAACATTTTAAATTTAATTTATTTGACTCTCCCATTAATTTAATAATAACTACATTATCATTATGTCATCATTTATTTTAATTGTTTATGTTATAAAAATAATAAATAAACTATTAGGATGTATAAAAACATTTTATCCTTCCAGAAAAAATTTATATCTAAACATATCACTTTTATAAAACCGTATTAAATTATTTATCTTATAAAAACACAATGTGACAAAATTTTCTTTCCTTTGAATATAATACTATAATATATTAAAGTCCTCCTTGTTAATACAACTGGAGTTAATATCATCCCAAGGAGTAATTTGGATGATAAAAACTCAACCAATGAGATTAGTACAAGTGATTTTGTAATGTTATATTAGTTATAATATTATCATTACCTTTAATTACCTAATTACTCTTAACTGTGGTAATAAAAATATTTCAACAGTAACTACTCATAATGTAAAAAAGGACATATTTACATTATTTGGATCATATTATTCCAAATATATAATACAATATCACGTATTCAAAACATAAAATTGAATAAAAATTAATGTAAAATCAATATCCATGATAGGGGCAAGAAAACAGTTTATTAAAGTTATTACATGAAAAGTCCTAACATATATATATATAAATTCAATGTAAAGATAATTGAAAAGACCTATATTAAATTACCTAATAAAAAATTAATTTAATTATACATTAAAACCCATCACATATTTAATTTAACAATATAAGTTATTTCGAGGGAACAACTTTTTTCAATTAAAATTAAGTAATATTTTACTATTCATCAAAACATGAATCCTATTAAAAAAATACCAAAAAATAAATAAAAGTAAATTTTTATATTCTTCCTTAAAATAAGATGTATATAAATTATTTTGTAAGAAAATGGATTTGAAATGGGTTTTCCATTAAAAGGATGAAATATTATCCTTTTGAATAATATAGGTTTTTATACATAAAATTTGGCTTGTACTTATATTATCATAATAAAATCCACTGGATGAATAAAAAAATATTTTATTGAATATAAAAAATATATATTTCATTGATATAATTATATAATTGTTTTTAATTTATTTTAATATGAAAACTACATTGGGAGCATAAAAATAAAATTATTTACTTTATAATCATTTGGTACATATTATCATTTGTATTTAATTTGAAACCAATGAATTAATATTGTAAATGTCATAATAACATAATTTAGTTAGTATTATTGTAATACATAATAATATTTTAATAATTTTCTATTTTTGGTGAAACTCGGTCTTCCATGTAATGTAATCTATCAAAATAACACATTGTTGTGAATAATAGAATACAAGCATAGTGTTGTGTATACCAAAAACTTATCAATGTGTTTCTTGTTGTGAAATATTAACCTGGTGTTCAGTATAAATAACGAATAAATTGGTTCTTTCATAGAACACAAGTAATTTTTAGTGTTGTGTGAAATGAAAAGTATCAAAAAGAATAAATTATCTCAAAAAAACATTCACAAACTATTATGGTGTTACATTCTAACCCATTTAAAATAATTTAATCTATCGAAACACATTTGGGGAATAAAAGGATTAATAAATTAATTTAATTTTATAAAAACCCACATTGTAAAAGATAATACTAAAACATAATTTTAGAAATGAAATTTAGAGACATAATGGTTACCCAAGTAAGTCATAACTAGGTTTACACATAAAAGAACACAGGTAGAAAGTAAAAACAAGGTCATAAAAGAGAAATTTATCAATAAATTTCTAATATAAAGTGATACAGAACATGGTTATGAGAATATGGACAATCACAAATTTATAAATATGTGATGATCTAAGGGAAAATTTGATTCATCAGAAAATAAGGTACTATGACAACATTTTTGGATTCAATAACCATTCCTTACTGTCGAATAATTTTTATGATAATATATACTTACATGATTTCAATAATTGTTCATAATTTCTTTTTCCTAGATAATTTTCCAATTATCCTATTATTATGTTAAATGGAGTTGAATTTTTCATTAATAAAGTGTTAGAAGATCACAAAATACATTAATAGAGTGATTGTTCATTTCTTCAATCTTTATCTAAAAATGTTATCCCAAGTTATGAAATATGCATAAAAACATATAGGTAATGATAATACATTAATCTCTAAAAACTCAATCTATATTTATCAAAAACAAATAACATAATTATTTAACCATATAAGAATTTTTATTAATAAGGTAACTGAGTTTCTTAATAAAAACTTTATCATTCTTCCCATATATATCAAAATGTTGATCTATTTTGTTAGATATAAAACATGTGAATATCTTCATCATGTATTCTCTTTAAATATTTTAATAACATATATTAAAATTCATATTTATTGAGAAAATGAATATTTCTTTAATCCATGGTTTATTGGATATATTTCTTAAATACAAAAATTTTGTAACCTTCATTAATGAGATCATAAAAACATGTTTCCAAGTCTTTAATTAGTTCAAAGGTAATATTTACCATCAAATTTACTTATTCGTATCAAAAATTTCATTATCATAAAATAATGAAATTTATGGGTTATCATTCCAAAGTCAAAATTTCACCCTATTGTTTAATCTATTTTCCAATCCACAGAAAACATTCAATATAGACATTAAAATACCAAGGGAAAAATATATACAAAATAATCCATTAATATTTAAAAATTCATATAACATAAATCTTAAATAAAATAAAATAAAAAAATCTATTATTTAACTTCTTCTTTAAGACATAACTGTGCTACCACATCATTTTACATATTACCTTTTTCCAAAAATAAATCATTTGTAATCTAAAATTTATTAGAAATATGACCATTACTATAGCGACCCATACATTACATACATGGTTAATAATTCAAAATTAAATCATACTTATTACAACATATAACAAAACCATGAAAGGACCATATAGGTATAGTGTCTTTAGAATCTGGGAAACATAAACAACTGGTTCATAAATCATCTACACTGTCTTTCATTTATTTCATCATATCTATAGTCCCTTTTTGGCATATCTTACTTAATACACTTGTTCTTGACCTGGGGAAATAATACATACAAAAGGGTGAGCTCAAATGCTCAGTAAGTGTAAACAAAAGAAATATCAATTACATCTAATTCAAAAGAACATAACATTTTGAAAACCTTACCCTGCAAAAGAGATCATAATTACATAACAAGGGATAAATCATGGTAGTGGAATGTAATCCCAATAATCATAAATTAAAACATGATTTTATTTGGCAAACACTCATAATCATAGAGAATCATTTCTTATTAGTCGAGACTCATTGCCAAGACTATATTAGTGGACAAAGTCCATTTATGAACCGAGTTCACTCTTCGTTTCAGTCCTGTTTCACTGAACCGGTTTAACCTGCCAATCTAGCCATGTCTATCTCATGAGATATAGAATCTTTACCCAATGCATTGGAGGGATATATAGGTCCCACCCATCTCATAATGATACCATTATTATGTGTGCCACAAAATCATAAACCATACATCATAGCATAACCCATGTAATAAAAATGGGATTCTTAAACATCATGACATCATAAAACAATTCATATAAGATAAAGGAATTCATAAAAATAATTCCATCACAACATAATAAAATCAATGTAATAAGAGGTATAGAAACATAACCCTATATTATCTTAGATGGAAAATAATTTTGATAAAAAAACATGAACATCAATCTTGAGGAAAATATCCTTTTCTACATCAAAAACATTTTTCCTTTCTTAACATGACATACAATTTTAAACTAAAAGAATTTTATTAAAAATAAACATGAAAACGTGTAAAGGAAGCTTCTTGGAAATAATGTTTAAAAAATCCATTCATTCCGTATAAGTTAAAAAAACATTCATCACGTACTTTGGCCGGAAAAGTCAAAAAGTACCTCGTACGAAAAACGACAAAAGATTCCTTTCATATCTTTTACTAAAAACTCACTGGAGGTTAAAATTAGATTTACAAAATTTTAGGTGGATGGAAATAATATTACATATTGAGGGAACATGGATGTGGATGATAAAATACACCCCAGTAAATACCAAAGTATAAACAATCTTGGATAAAAATGAGATTGTGATATTTTCCCATACCTTAGCTCCGATTTTCATCGTAAGTGTCCAAAACTCCTATTTAATGATTTAAATAATGTTATTGACTTATTACATAATCATAATTATTTTTATGATATCACCTATGGTCATATTCTTAGCTTCTTATTAGTAATATTTCATTATTACTTGTTATTCGGGTGTTTATTATTTTTTGTTCTTATGCGTGTTTTGTCGAATACAATCGTATTCTTCTCTTTAGGTTATAGATACCTCATTTTCAGAATGGTATTAGTGTACTCTATATCATATTTATTCATTCAATTAATTTATATAATCATTATGAAATGAATATCATGTAGAACGAATCACATCACATCGTGGAGACGGTATTCCGTACGTACGCATGAGCGATGATATTGTTCCCATGATCATGGAATTGTATTGGAGTGTATGTATACTATTTCAGAATCAATACCACTTTACAATAATCATATATATTTATTTCTTTTCACCATTATACCCATCCAAGTAAGGTCGTGATGGAAAATAGATTACACCACGGCGTAGAGACGGTATTCCGTACGTACGCACGCGCGGTGATTTCATTTTCCGTAGGATGGATAGATGGTGAAATAGGGTTGTTTCATAATTATAATAAAATATCAGTATATTAGTGATAATAATTTTATTAATTCATAATGAAACCACTAAAGAAGATGAAGTGGAAGAAGAGATAAAGTTGAAATAATTGGTAACAGACATTACCTCTTCTTTGAAGCGCCTCTTTGAGACCTCGTCTTAGGGCAATAAAATTGGACTTTAAAGAAGTCCAGGATCTCTAGGATGTTTCTAGGGAAGTGGGTATGTGAAATAGGCAGGGATTGGCTGAGCTTGAAGTCTAAAATTGGTGTGAGTAGTAGAGGGTGGAGTTGCCCTTTTATAAGGGAGGAGAGGGGCACCTTTCGAAATATAAGAAATAATAGTTTATATTAAATCCCAACCCCACATAAAAACTTCCAAAATGACTCATATCCGAATATTAGATGATATAGGGTTATAATCTCATCAACCAATAAAATTTAGACTTGTTAGGAATTTATTTTAAACATTATCAACTTGATTGATACTTATTTATCAATTTAATTTTATTTGTGGTAATATTATTCTAAATTTTAAATTATTATAAATAATTATATTTGTGTTTGGAATTTTCCATAATTTGACACTTTATGACATTTTATACCATATAAATTTTAATTTATAATTTTTAAATATTTTTGTGATTTTCAAACAATTTTATAATATGTTATTTTTATAAAATAACAATAGTGTCAATTTTGACACTATTCATTTATTTGAATTTAAATAAAATTTATACAAATGATATGTTCGAACTAAAAGCTCTAATATATTCATAAAAGGTCATATGTATATATAAAATTAGTGGATCACGTTAAATAGTTCATATAAAATTTATTTTAATATTTTGAAAACCATTTATTTGATATCTTAATTAATAAAATAATTTCAACAGCACTATTGTGTCATAATTAATGATAATTATTTAATCCCTAAAAATTCTAAATAATTTCTTATAATGTATATAATTTTATTATATTTCTAGAGACTATTCAGGTTTTATGTTTCATTATGTTTATCACTAAATTAAAATTATTATAGTTATAAGATTTAAGAAAGTGACATGTTGTCACATTAATTGGTTTTAATAATAATTAAATTATTTTCATGGAAAAAAGTCCATTAAATGAATCTAATCAAACTATTAGGTGATATGGGTCGACTTTTAGTCATCTAAGAGGATTTTTTCAGGTTTTAGGGTAACTTTATAATCTTATATTTACCCTTAATTACCCGATTTACCTTTAACTAGGTTAAATAAAATTTACCGTAGTTACTATTCATAATGCTAAAAAATAAAAAGTAGCATATTTACATAATTTGGACCCACTGATTCTGAATATGGATTCAATTTTTTAAAATTCAAAACATATAATTTTCAGTAATTAATTTAAAATAAATCTCGTTGTTAAGAAAATGAGTTTTAGAATTTAAAACATTGCTAATGATTGAAATGTTTTTACGTATGAATTAAATGTGAAATTAATGCTAATGACATAAATTATATTAAATGGTAAAAATATATTATATTTATACTTTAAAACCATTAAATATTATAATTTATCCATATAAATTATCTCAATGAAAAAAGTTGTTGTCAATAAAAAATTAGCGTACTTTTACTATTCATCAAAATATTAAAGTTATCAGAAAAATATCAAAAATTTATCCAAAGTAAATTTTTATCCCCTGATTCAATAGAAGAATTTTATTTTGTCATATTGAACTTATAAACATGTCAAAAACATGATTTAATGTGGGTGCACCTTCAAAAGGCGGTAAAACTGCATTTTTTTAAAAATACTTATTTTACTCGAAAAATTTATTTTGTTCTCTTACCATGTTCTAGAAAATGTGTAAGATGAATAATAAAATTCAAAATGTAGTTAATACTATTCATAACAGCTAGTTCATAATAATATAACGTTGTTTAGTGAAACCCGGTATTGCGTACTACACACGCTATCGAGGAAAGTCACGATTGCTTGTAATGCAATCCAAGTCCGTATTGTGTGCCGTGAAAAATTTCTTTAGTGTTGCGTATAACATAAGACATAAAAAAATTCTCATAAAATCTTAGGGTGTTACATTTACCCCCCTTAAAATTTATTTTACCCTCGAAATTCGTCACTTCATTACAAACAAATGAGGATACATCTCCATCATCATATCCTCAAGTTCCCATGTAGCTTCTTATAATTGGTGGTTCCTCCATAAAACTTTCACCAAGAGAGAGGTCTTATTCCGTAGGACTTTTTCGCTATGATCCAGAATCTCTATCAGTTTTTCTTCATAAGAATGATCTTTCTCCAGCAGTATAACTTCTGAGCTGAGTACATGTGAAGGATCAGGTGTGTACTTTCTCAGGAGAGATACATGGAACACATCGTGAACTTGAGAGTGATTCGGTGGAAGCACCAATCGGTATGATACCTTTCCAACATGATCTAAAATTTCAAAAGGACCGATATATGAAGGACTCAACTTTCCCTTCTTTCCAAACCTCATGACCCTCTTCCACATATATATTCGTAAGAACACTTTATCACCCACTTCTAACTCTAGGTCTTTTCTGTAGTTGTCGGCATAACTTTTCTATCGACTCTGAGCTAGTCTTATGTGTTGTTGAATAGATATGACCTTTTCTACCATTTCATCAACGAGATCAGGTCCTAATAGCTTTATTTCCCCAACTTCATCCCAGCAAGTTTGAGTCCTGCATTTCTTTCCATAGAGGTCTTCATTAGGATCATTCTGAATACTGGAGTG
This sequence comes from Viscum album, assembly GCA_963277665.1. NCBI lineage: Eukaryota > Viridiplantae > Streptophyta > Magnoliopsida > Santalales > Viscaceae > Viscum > Viscum album. Next base: position 1,022,182,586 of record OY728147.1, on the reverse strand, counting down.
AAAGCTATTATTATAAAAATATTCCACCAAAGGTAGGTGTTCATCCCAACCACCTTTGAAATCTATAGAGAAAGCTCTCAATATATCTTCTAGAGTTTGAATTGTCCTCTCAGACTGACCGTCTGTCTGAGGATGATAAGTTGTGCTGAAACTCAACTCTATATCCAGAGTATGCCGAAGAATTCTCCCAAACTTTGATGTAAACCTCAGACCCAGATCAGATATAATATAAAGTGGTACTCCATGCAATCTTACCACTTCCTTTACATATATCCTGGCAAGCATATCTAGCGAGAAATCCTATCTAATAGAAATGAAGTGTGCAGACTTTGTAAGACAATCAACTATTACCCAAATAGCATTATTGCCTTTGGATGTTTTGGGAAGTCTAGTGACAAAGTCCATAGTAATGTTTTCCCACTTCCATTCTGGTATGGGTAATGGTTGTAACATCCCCTTAGACTTCTGTCTCTTAGAATTAACTTGCTGACAAACCAACCATTGAGAGACATATTCAGCAACATCTCTTTTCATTCCATCCCACCAAAAGTAATCTTTTAGGTCCCTATACATCTTCGTGCTTCCAGGATGAATAGAGAATGAAGAACTATGAGCATCATCCAGCAGCTCCTTCTTTAATTCGGGGATGTGAGGAACACAAACCCGATTCCTGAACATTATTATCCCTTAACAATCAAGGTTTAATTCAGGAACATTTCATACCTTCTTTTGTAACTCGACATCTTCTTTATGTGCCTTTTTAATCTTCACATGTAGAGATGGTTGAACATTCCTTTCAGAAAGATAATATTTCTCCCCTTCCATTAAAATTCCATGATCCATCCTTTGTAAATCCATAAATATTTTGATATTTTGTGATCCTCATCATGGATAAGCTAGCATGGTCTTGTCGACTGAATGCGTCTACTACCTTTTTTTCTTTCCCAGGGTGGTAATGGATTGAGCAGTCGTAATCCTTAATCAGCTCCAACCATCTTTTTTGACGCATATTCAGCTCCTTTTGTGTAAAAATATACTTTAAACTTTTATGATCAATATAAATATCACACCTTTCACCATAAAGATAATTCCTCCAAATCATTAATGCAAATATTTCTGCAACTAACTCCAAATCATGAGTTGGGTAATTATTCTCATGGATTTTCAACTGTCTTGAGGAATCAGCTATCACCATATCATTTTTCATGAGAACACATCCCAGTCCGTTCTTGGATGCATCACTGTAGATCACAAAACTTTCTCCACTGTAAGGTAGTGTGAGCACAGGTTCACTGGATAACCTTCATTTTAGCTCTTTGAAATTTTCTTCACATTCCTCCGTCGAAACAAACATAACTCCTTTTCAATTCAACTTGGTCAGTAGGTTAGATAACCTTGAAAAATCTTTCACAAAACTTCGTTAATATCCAGCCAAACCAAGAAAACATCGGATCTCAGTTACTGTTGTTGGTCTCGACCATCTTTCAATAACCTCTATTTTTTTTATCCATAGATATCCCCTCTTTTGAGATTATGTACCCAAGAATGCAACTTTTTGAAGCCAAAATTCACACTTGGTAAATTTGGCATAAATCTTCTCCTTTCTTTGGGTATTTAATACAATTCTCAAGTGATATTCATGTTCTTCCTTTCTCATTGAATAGAAAATAATATCATCTATAAAGACTACCACTAACTGATCATGATAGTCTCTAAAGACACTATTCATCAGATCCATGAAGATAGAAGGGGCATTAGTAAGGCCAAATGGCATCACTATAAATTCATAGTGTCCATACCTTGTACGGAAAGCCGTCTTTGGTATATCCTCCCCTTTGACCATTAATAAATGATACCCTGAATGAAGATCAATCTTGGAATGGTATTGAGCTCCGAGTAGTTGGTCAAATAGGTCATCAATGTGTGGGAGAGGTTATTTTTTATTGATATTGATCTTGTTAAGTTCTCGATAATCAATGTAGAGTCTCATTGTTCCATAATTCTTCTTAAAAAACAAAACAGGTTCTCCCCAAGGTGATGCACTAGGGCATATGAATCCTTTATAAAGATTCTCTTGGAGTTGCTTCATTAATTCCCACAACTCAATTGGGGCCATTCTATATGGTTTCTTTCAAATAGGCAAAGCACCCGGTACAAGTTCTATTGAAAACTCAACTACACAAGTTGGTGGAAGACCTAGCAGTTACTCTGCAAAGAAATCATCAAATTCCCATATAATGGGCATATTATTAATCTTGAGTTTCTCTCCAACCATTTGTGATAAATAACCTTAATTTAGTGGAATCAAGTCCCAAAAGATGGATGAAATTTCCACTGGAAGGTTATGTTCATCCATGCATCTATAGATGATCATAGATTGATCTGGATTATGAAATGTGACTTCCCTTCTTTAGAAATTGATATGATCTCCATATAAAGAATTCCAATCCATGACAATATTAAAATCAAATTCCACTATAGGAACAATCACAAGATTTTCATGAAGCACTTTCCCAAAAACTTCAATCGGAGAAGAATTGTAAACTTTTGATGCGACTGTTGTGCCATTATGAGTTGACACAGCCAACTCATCATCTAATTGTTGAGGTAATATAGTGACACCCTTAGAAAATTCATTAGAAATAAAAGAGTGGGTGGATCCAGAATCAAATAAAACATTTGGTACTTTAGAGTGAATGGTAATTGTACCTCTCACCACTTCGTTGTCGTACTCCACATCGTCGATAGTAAATGAATGTGACATTATTTTTTCATTGGCCTTAAGATTTTATTGATGTCAATCATCATCATCAACCCTTGGATTTTGGCATTTATTCTCATAATTCCCCATATCCTTGCACTTGAAACATTGAAGTGTAGTAGGTTCATTCTGTGTATCCCTTCCTTTGTTTGCATCATTAGACATCTTCTTCCCATTATTTCGACATTCAATTTCCCGATGACCTTCTTTTCCAAACATATAAAATTTGCTTGTCCCCTTAAGAAAATTTCCTCCATGATTCTTTCCACACTTTGAGCATAAGGGAAACTCATCTTCTTTTCAGTGTGGTCTTTGGATTTTACATTGAATTCTGTTTTCCTCTTCTTATCAAACCCATGTGACTGAATGGTTACACCAATCTCTATCTCAACCTTGAGAGCACATCGAACAATTTCCTCATAGCTATTGAAGTCCCTTATGGCTAATGCCCTTCGAAGACTAGGTTTTAATCCACTATAGAATTGATCAATCTTACTCTCAGGTTGGATAATAATTCTGGAAGCGTACCTTGCACGTCTTGTAAAATCTACTTCATAGGTACCAACGGATTCATCATCCTTTTATTTTAGTTCAAGAATCCCCTTCTCCATCTTTGTTCTAAGAATACTAGGGAAATACTTATTAAAAAATAAGTTCTTGAACTTGTCCCATTCCATGGACTCAATTTCATCCCTTTGCCTTGTATTATTAATAAGATTCCACCATTGATCAGAATCACCTTCTAAACGATACACTGCTAATATGACTTTATCATGTTCAGAACATTGAAGAACTAAAAATATCTTTTTAGTGGTACTGATCCATTTTTCAGCCACTAATGGATCAGAAGACCCGCTGAATGAAGGTGGACGCTTCCTCATGAAGGATTCGACAAAATGTTTCTCCTTCCTTTGCTCATTTGGAAGTCATGTATGATTCATAGGTGTAGAATGTTGTGTGATCATGGCTACAAGATTTTTCATTCCAACTCCCATAATGTTTGGTTGCTCAGGGAGACAATGATTGCATTACCCATCGCATTCCGCATTAACACGGTTTCGTTGGGTTCCAACCATTGAATAAAACCAAGAAGAATAGTGTGAGAGACACTAATTATAATAGTAAAACCACATAATCAAAAATAATGTTTCACACTAAAGGTATTATCATTGGTTTTTCATGGCCATTTCTAAAACACTATGATTGTGTTCTTTGCGTAGACATATCTTTAGGTTTCTTACTAGGGCTTTCACATCCTTGTTTCCAAAGGTTGACTATACCTTTCTTCTGATACCAACTATTGAGACCCATACTTTACATACATGGTTAATAATTCAAAATTGAAGCATAAATATAACAATATATAACAAAACCATGAAAGGACCATATAGGTATAGTGTCTTTAGAAACTGGGAAACATAAACAACTGGTTCATAAAGCATCTAAAATGTCTCCCATTTATTTCATCATATCTATAGTCCCTTTTTAGCATATCTTACTTAATACCCTTATTCCTGATCTTGGGAAAGAAAACATAAAAAATGGTGAGCTCAAATTCTTAGTAAGGGAAAACAAATGAAATATAAATTACATCAAATTCATAAGAACACAACATTTTGAAAATCATACCCGGCAAAAGAGATCATAATTTCATAACATGGGATAAATCCTTGTAGTGAAATGTAATCCCAATAATTATAACCTAAAACAGAAAATTTGTGTCATACACACAAAATCATAGAGAATAATTTCTTATTAGTCAAGAATCATTACCAAGACTATCTTAGTGGACACAGTCCATTTCTGAACCGAGTTCACTCCTCGTTTTAGTCCCGTTTCACTGAACTGGTTTAACCTGCCGTTCCAGCCATGACTATCTCATGAGATATAAAATATTTAACCAATGCATTGGAGGGAGATATAGGATCCACCCATCTCATAATTATACCATTCTTATGTGTGCCACAAAATCATAAACGATACATCATAGCATAACCCATGTAATAAAAATGGGATTCTTAAACATCATGTCATCATAAAACAATTCATATAAGATAAAGGAATTCATAAAAATAATTCCATAACAACATAATAAAATCAGTGTAACAATATGGATAGAAATGGAGCCCTATATTATCTTATATGGAAAATAATTTTGTTAAAAAAACATGAACTCCATTCTTGAGGAAAATATCCCTTCTACTTCAAAATCATTTTTCCTTTCTTAACACGTCATACAATTTTAAACTAAAAGAAGTTGATTAAAAATAAACATGAAAACTTGTAAACTATTCTTCTTGGAAATAATGTTTTAAAAATCCATTCATGCCGTATAAGTTAAAAAAACATTCATCCCGTACTTTGGCCAGAAAAGTCAAAAAGTACCTCGTACGAAAAACGACAAAAGATTCCTTTCATATATTTTACTAAAAACTCACCGAAGGTTAAAATTGGATTTAAACAATTATAGTTTGATGGAAATAATATTAAATATTAAGAGAACATAGATGTGGATGATGAAATACACCCCAGTAAATACCAAAGTATAAACAATCTTGGATAAAAATGAGATTGTGATATTTTCCCATACCTTAGGTCCGATTTTCTTCGTAAGTGTCCAAACCTCCTGTATAATGATTTAAATAATGTATTGACTTATTAAAGAATCATAATTATTGTTATGATATCATATATGGTCATAATATTAGATTCTTATTAGTAATATTTCATTATTACTTGTTATTCGGGTGTTTATTATTTTTTGTTCTTATGCGTGTTTTGTCGAATAAATTCTTATTCTTCTATTTAGGTTATAGATAACTCATTTCCAGAATTGTATTAGTGTACTATATATCATATTTATTCATTAAATTCATTTATATAATAAACATGCAATGATGATCATGTAGAACGAATCACATCACATCGTGGAGATGGTATTCCGTACTTACGCCCGAGTGATGATATCATTCCCATGATCATGGAATTGTATTGTAATGTATGTATACTATTTCAGAATCAATACCACTTTACAATAATAATATATAGTTATTTATTTGCACCATTATACCCATCCAAGTAAGGTGGTGATGGAAAATAGATTACACCACGGAGTGGAGACGGTATTTCGTACATACGCACGAGCGGTGATTTCATTTTCCGTGGGATGGATAGATGGTCAAATAGGGGTTTTTCATACTTATAACAACATATTAGTATATGATTGATACTGATGTTATTAATTCATAATTAAACTACTAAACAATAAGATGTTGAAGAAGAAATAAAGTTGAAAGAATCGGTAACAGACATTACCTCTTCTATGATGCGCCTCTTTGAGACCTCCTCTTAGGGAACAACAATTGGTCTTTGAAGAAGACCAGGATCTCTAGGATGTTTCTAGGGAATTGGGGAAGTGAAATGGGCAGGAATCGGCCGAGAAGGATGGCTCAAATTGGTGTGAGGAGGAGAGGGAGGAGGTGCCCTTTTATAAGGGAGGAGATGGGCACCTTTGGAAATATAAGAAATATTTGTTTATATTAAATCTCAACCCCACATACAAACATCCAAAATGACTCATATCTAAATATTAGATGATATTGGGTTGTAATATCATCAATAAATGAAATTTAGGCATGTTAGGAATTTATTTTAAACATTATCAACTTGATTGATCCTTATTTATCAATTTAATTTTATTTGTGGTAATAATATTCTAAATTTTAAATTATTATAAATAATTACATATGTGTTGTGAATTTTCCATAATTTGAAACATTATGGCGTTGTCGACCATATAAATTTTAATTTATAATTTTTAAATATTTTTGTGATTTTTAAACAATATTATAATATGTTATATTTATAAAATAATAATAGTGTCAATTTTGACACTATTCATTTATTTGAATTTAAATAAAATATATACAGAAGATATGTTCGAAATAAAAGCTTTAATAGATTAATAAATGTTCATAAGTATCTAGAAAATTATTGGATCACATTAAATATTTCATATAATATTTATTTTAATATTTGTAAAACCATTTATTTGATATTTTAATTAATAAAATAATTTCAACATCACTATTGTGTCAAAATTAATGATAATTATTTAATCCCTAAAAATTCTAAATAAATTATTATGATTTAGATAATTGTATTATCCTTCTGGAGACTATTCATGTTCTATGTTTCATTAAGTTTATCACTAAATTAAAATTATTATACTTATAAGATTTAATAAAGTGACATGTTGTCAAATTATATTGTTTTAATAAAAATTAAATTATTTTCATGGAAAAATTTTATTAAATGAATCTAATCCAACCCTTAGGTGATATGGGTCGACTTTTAGTCATCCAATAGGATTTTGGTAGGTGTTAGGTTAATTTTATAATCTTATATTTACGCTTAATTACCCGATTTAACTTTAACTATGGTAAATAAAAATTACCGTAGTTACTATTCATAATGCCAAAAAATATAAAGTAACCTATTAACATAATTTGGGCCCACTGATTCCAAATATGGAACCCATTTTTCAAAATTCAAAATAGATAAGTTGCAGTAATTAATTTAAAATAAATCCTGTTGTTAAGAAAACGAGTTTTAGAAGTTAAAACATTCCGAAAGATTGAAATGTTTTTACCTATGAATTCATTGTGAAATTAATGATAATTACATAAATTATATTAAATGGTAAAAATATATTCTATTTATACTTTAAAACCATTAAATATTATAATTTATCCATATAAACTATCTCAATGAAAAAGTTGTTTTTAATAAAAAATTATCGTATTTTTACTATTCATCAAAATATGAAAGTTATCAGAAAAATATCAAAAATTTATCCAAAGTAAATTTTTATACCCTGATTCGAAAGAAGAATTTTATTTTGTAAAATTGAACTTATAAACATGTCAAAAACTATAATTAACATGGGTGCGCCATCAAAAGGGGGAAACTGCATTTTTTGAAAAATACTTATTTTACCCGAAAAAATTATTTTTTTCTCTTACCATGTTCTAGAAAATGTGTAAGATGAACAATAAAATTCAAAATGTAGTTATTACTATTCATAACAGCTAGTTCATAATAATATATCATTGTTTAGTGAAACTCGATATTGCGTACTACACACGCTATCGAGGAAGGTCGCGATTGCGTGTAATGCAAGCCAAGTTCGTATTGTGTGCTATGAAAGATTCCTTTGGTGTTGCGTATAACATAAGAGATAAAAAAATTATCATAAAATCTCAGGGTGTTACATTATACCCCCCTTAAAATGAATTTCTCCCTCGAAATTCATCACTTCATTACAAACAGATGAGGATACATCTCCCTCATCATATCCTCAAGTTTCCATGTAGCTTCTTCTAATTGGTGGTTCCTCCATAATAGTTTCACCAAGCGAGTGGTATTTTTTTATAGGACTTTTTCACTACGATCCATAGTCTCTATCGGTTGTTCTTCATAAGAAAGATCTTTCTCTAGGGGTATAACTTCTGAGCTGAGTACATGTGAAAGATCAGGTATGTACTTTCTCAGGAGAGATACATGGAACACATCGTGAACCTGAGAGAGATTTGGTGGAAGCGCCAATCGGTAAGCTACCTTCCCAACATGATCTAGAATTTCAAAAGGACCGATATATCTAGGGCTCAACTTTCCCTTCTTTCCAAATATCATGACCGTCTTCCAGGGAGATATTCCTAAGAATACTTTATCACCCACTTCAAACTCTAGGTCTTTTCATCGGTTGTCGGCATAACTTTTCTTTCGACATTGAGCTTCTCTTATGTGTTGTTGAATAGATCTGACCTTTTCTACCATTTCATCAACGAGATCAGGTCCTAATAGCTTCCTTTCCCCAACTTCATCCCAGCAAGTTGGAGTCAAGAATTTCTTTCCATAGAGATATTCATAAGGAGCCATCAAAATACTGGAGTGAAAGCTATTAATATAAGAAACTTCCACCAAAGGTGGGTGTTGATCCCAACAACCTTTGAAATCTATAGAGAAATCTCTCAACATATCTTCTAGAGTTTGAATTGTCCTCTCAGACTGACCGTCTCTCTGAGGATGATAAGCAGTGCTGAAACTCAACTCTATATATAGAGTATGCTGAAGACTTCTCCAGAACTTTGAGGTAAACCTCGGATCCCGATCAGATATAATAGAAAGTGGTACTCCATGAAATCATACCACTTCCTTTACATATATCATGGCAAGCTTATCTAGAGAGAAATCCTCTCTAATAGAAATGAAGTGTGCAGAATTTGTAAGACGATCATCTATGAACTGGATAGCATTATTGCCTTTGGATGTTTTGGGATGTCTAGTGACAAAGTCCATAGTGATGTTTTCTCGTTTCCATTCTGGTATGGGTAAGGGTTGTAACATCCCCTTAGACTTCTGTCTCTCAGCTTTAACATGCTGAAAACCCAAGCATCGAAAGACATATTTAGCAACATCTCTTTTCATGACATCCCACCAAAAGTAATATTTTAGGTCCCTATACATCTTCCTGCTTCCAGGATGAATAGAGAATGAAGAACTATGAGCATCATCCAGCAGCTCCTTCTTTAATTCGGGTATGGGAGGAACACAAACCCGATTCCTGAACTTTATTATCCCATCACAATCAAGGATGAATTTAGGAACATTTCCCACCTTCTTTTGTAACCCAAAATCTTCTTTTTGTGCCTTTTCAATCTTCACATGTATAGATGGTTTAATATTCACTTGAGAAAGATAATATTTCTCCCCTTCCATTAAAATTTCAAGATCCATCCTTTGTAAATCAATAAATATTTGATCTTTTGTGATCCTCATCATGGATATGCTAGCATGGTATTGTCGACATAATGTGTCTGCTACGTTGTTTTCTTTCGCAGGGTGGTAATGGATTGAGTAGTCGTAATCCTTAATCAGCTCCAACCATCTTCTTTGACCCATTTTCAGCTCTTTTTGTGTAAAAATATACTTTAAACTTTTATGATCAGTATAAATATCACACCTTTCACCATAAAGGTAATGACTCCAACTCTTTAATGCAAATATTTCCGCAACAAACTCCAAATCATGAGTTGGGTAATTTTTCTCATGGATTTTCAACTGTCATGAGTAATAAGCTATCACCATATCATTTTTCATGAGAACACATCCCAGTCCCTTCTTGGATGCATCACTATAGACCACAAACCTTTCTCCACTGCAAGGTACTATGAGCACAGGTGCACTGCCTAACCTTCTATTTAGCTCTTTGAAATTTTCTTCACATTCCTCAATCCAAACAAACTTAACTCCTTTTCAAGTCAACTTGGTGAGTGGGTTAGATAACCTTGAAAAATATTTCACAAAACATCGTTAATATCCATCCAAACCAAGAAAACATGGGACATCAGTTACTATTGTTGGTCTCGATCATCTTTCGATAACCTCTATTTTTTTGGATCCATAGACATCCCCTATTTTGAGATTATGTTACCCAAAAATGAAACTTTTTGAAGCCAAAATTCACACATGGTAAATTTGTCATAAAGCTTCTCCTTTCTTATGGTATTTAATACAATTCTCAAGTGATATTAATGTTCTTCCTTACTCTTTGAATAGACAAGAATGTCATCTATAAAGACTACCACAAACTGATCAAGATAGTCTCTAAAGACTCTATTGATCAGATCCATGAAGATAGCAGGGGTATTAGTACGACCAAATGGCATCACTATAAATTCATCATGTCCATACCTTGTACAGAAATCCGTCTTTGGTATTTCCTCCCTTTTGACCCTTAATTGATGATACCCTGAATGAAGATCAATCATGGAAAATTATTGATCTCCACGTAGTTGGTCCAATAGGCCATCAATGCGTGGGAGAGGATATTTTTTCTTGATAGTGATCTTGTTAAGTTCTCGATAATCTAAGTAGAGTCTCAGTGTTCCATCTTTCTTCTTAGCAAACAAAACAGTTTATCCCCAAGGTGATTCACTATGGCATATGAATCCTTTACCAAGATTCTCTTGGAGCTACTTCTTCAATTCATACAACTCAATTGGGTCCATTCTATAAGGTTTCTTTGAAATAGGCAAAGCACCCGGTACGAGTTCTATTGAAAACTCATCTTCACGATTTGGTGGAAGACCTGGAAATTCCTCTAGAAAGAGATCATCAAATTCCCGTATAATGGAAATATTATTAATCTTGAGTTTCTCTCCATCCATTTTAGATAAATAACCTTAATTTAGTGGAATCAAAACCCATAAGATGGATGAAATTTCCACTTGAAGGTTATGTTCATCCTTGCATCGATAGATGATCATAGATTGATCTGGAATATGAAATGTGACTTCCCATATTTGGAAATTGATATGAGATCCATAAAAAGAAAGCCAATTCATTCCAAGATTCAAATCAAATTCCACTATAGGAAAGATCACAAGATTTGCAGGAAGCACTTTCCCACAAACTTCAATCGGAGAAGAATTGTAAACTTTTGATGCGATTGTTGTGCCATTAGGAGTTGTCACAGCCAACTCAACATCTAATTGTTGAGGTAATGTAGTGATATCCTTAGAAAATTCTTTTTAAATAAAAGAGTGGGGGATATAGAATCAAATAAAACATTTTCTACTTTAAAGTGGATGGTAATTGTACCACTCACCACTTCGTTGTCGTACTCCACATCGACGATAGTAATGGCATGTGACTTTCCTATGTCTTTTTCCTTAAGGGTATGTTGACGTTGATCATCATCATCAACCCTTGGATTTGGGCATTGATTGGAATAATTCCCCATCTCATTGCACTTGAAACATTGAAGTGTAGTAGGTTCATTCTGTGTATCCCTTCCTTTGTTTGCATCATTAGACATCTTCTTCCCATTATTTCGACATTCAATTTCCCAATGACCTTCTTTTCCAAACTTATAACATTTGCTTGTACACTTAAGAAAATTTCCTCCATGTTTCTATTAACACATTGAGCATAAGGGAAAACTCATCTTCTTTTCAGTGTGGTCTTTAGATTTTCCTTTGAATTCCATTTCTTTCTTCTTATCAAACCCATGTGACTGATGGGTTACACCAATCTCCATCTCAACCTTGAGAGCACATCGAAAAATTTCCTCGTAGCTATTGAAGTCCCTTATGGCTAACTCCCTTAGAAGACTTGGTTTTAAGCCACTAATGAATCGATCGATCTTACTCTCAGGTTGGATAATAATTCTGGAAGCGTACCTTGCAAGTCTTGTAAAATTTTCTTCGTAGGAACTAACGAATTCATCATCCTTTTGTTTCAGTTCAAGAAACTCCTTCTCCATTTTTTTGATAAATACGAGGGAAAAACTTATTGAAAAATAAGTTCTTGAACTCATCCCATTCCATGGACTCAATTTCATCCCTATGCCTCATATTCTTTATAAGATTCCACCATTGATCAGAATGACCTTCCAAACGATACACTGCTTAGATGACTTTATCATGTTCATAACATTGAAGAACTGAAAATATCTTTTCAGTGGTACTGATCCATTGTTCAGCCACTAATGGATCAGAAGACCCGCTGAATGAAGGTGGACGCTGACTCATGAAGGATTCGATAGAATGTTTCTCATTACTTTGCTCATTTGGAAGTTCTGCATGATTCATAACTTGAGAAAGTCGTGTGAGCATGGCTACATGATTTTTCTTTCTAGCTCTAATAACGTTTGGTTGCTCAGGGAGACAATCATTGCATTGCCCGTCGCATTCCGCATTAACACGGTTTCTTCGGGTTCCATCCATTGACTAAAACCATGAAGAATAGTGTGAGCAACACTAATTATAATAGGAAAAATAGATAATCAAGAATAAAATTTCACACTTAAGGTCTTATCATAGGCTTTTCATGGCCATTTCTAAAACACTAAGATTGTGTTCGATGCTTAGACATATCATTAGGTTTCTTACTAGGGCTTTTACATCCTAATTTTTAAAGGTTGACTATACCTTTCCTCTGATACCAACTATAGAGACCCATAATTTACATACATGGTTAATAATTCAAAATTGAAGCATACTTATTAAAACATATAAAAAAACCATGAAAGGACCATATAGGTACAGTGTCTTTAGAAACTGGGAAACATAAACAACTGGTTCATAAAGAATCTACACTACCTCCCATTTATTTCATCATATCTATAGTTCCTTTTTGGAATATCTTACATAATACCCTTCTTCCTGACCTGGGGAAAGAAAACATACAAAAGGGTGAGCTCAAATGCTTAATAAGGGTAATCAAATTAAATATCAATTACCTCAAATTCATAAGAACATTACATTTTGAAAATCTTACCCTGCAAAAGATATAACAATTTCATAACATGGGATAAATCATGGTAGTGAAATGTAATCCCAATAATCCTAACTTAAAAGATGAATCATTGTGTCATACACACATAATCATAGATAATCAGTTCTTACTAGTGAAGACTCATTTCCAAGACTATCTTAGTGGACAAAGTCCATTTCTGAACCGAGTTCACTCCTCGTTTCAGTCCTATTTCACTGAACCGGTTTAACCTACCGTTCCAGGCATGTCTATCTCATGAGATATAAAATCTTTACCCAATGCATTGGAGGGAGATATAGGCCCCACCCATCTCATAATGATACAATTATTATGTGTGCCACAAAATCTTAAACCATACATCATAGCATAACCCATGTAATAAAAATGGGATTCTTAAATATCCTGTCATCATAAATCAATTCATATAAGATAAATGAATTCATTAAAATAATTCCATCACAACATAATCAAATCAATGTAATAATAGGTATAGAAACATAACCCTATATTATCTTAGATGGCAAATATTTTTGATAAAAAAACTTGAACTCCATTCTTGAGGAAAATATCCTTTCTACTTAAAAAACATTTTTCCTTTCTTAACAGCTCATACAATTTTAAACTAAAAGAAGTTGATTAAAAATAAACATGAAAACATGTAAAGTAAGCTTCTTGGAAATAATGTTTTAAAAATCCATTCATTCTATATAAGTTAAAAAACATTCTTCCCGTACTTTGGCCGGAAAAGTCAACAAGTACCTCATACGAAAAACGAAAAAAGATTCCTTTCATATATTTTACTAAAAACTCACCGAAGGTTTAAATTGCATTTAAAAAATTGTAGGTGGATGGAAATAATATTACATATTGAGGGAACATGGATGTGGATGATAAAATACACCCCAGTAAATACCAAAGTATAAACAATCTCGGATAAAAATGAGATTGTGATATTTTCCCTTACTTTAGGTCTGATTTGTTTCATAAGTGTCTGAAACTCATGTATAATGAATTAAATAATGTTATTGACCTATTCCAGAATCATAATTATTTTTATGATATCATATATAGACATATTCTTTTCTTCTTATTAGTAATATTTCATTATTACTTGTTATTCGGGTGTTTATTATTTTTTGTTCTTATATGTGTTTGGTAGAATAAATTATTATTACTCTCTTTAGGTTATAGATACCTCATTTACAAAATGTTATTAGTGTACTATATATCATATTTATTCATTCAATTCATTTTTATAATAATTATGCAATGAACATCATGTAGAACGAAACACATCACATCGTGGAGACGGTATTCCGTACGTACGCACGAGTGATGATATCGTTCCCATGATCGTGGAATTGTATTGGAGTGTTTGTATACTATTTCAGAATCAATAAAAATTTACAATAATAATATATAGTTATTTATTTGCACCATTATACCCATCCAAGTAAGGTGGTGATGGAAAATAGATTACACCACGGCGTGGGGATGGTATTCCGTACATACGCACGTGCGGTGATTTCATTTTCCGTAGGATGGATAGTTGGTGAAATAGAGTTTTTTCATACTTATAATGACATATAATTATATGTGTGATACTTATGTTATTAATTCATATTGAAACAACTAAATAAGAAGAAGTGTAAAAAGAAATAAAGTTGAAAGAATTGGTAACAGACATTACCTGTTCTTTGAAGCACCTCTTTAAGACCTCCTCATAGGGCACTGCAATTGGTCTTTGAAGAAGACCAAGACCTCTAGGATGTTTCTAGGGAAGTGGGGAAGTGAAATGTTCAAGGATATTTTGAACTTGAAGGCTCAAATTTTTGTCAGGAGGAGAGGGAGGAGGTGCCCTTTTATAAGGGAGGAGAGGGGCACCTTTGGAAATATAAGAAATATTAGTTTATATTAAATCCCAACCCCACCTAAAAACTTCCGAAATTACTCATATTCAAAGATTAGATTACATAGGGTTGTAATATCCTCAAATAATAAAATTTAGACATGTTAGTAATTTATTTTATTCATTATCAACTTGATTTATCATTATTTATCAATTTAATTTTATTTGTGGTAATAATAATCTAAATTTTAAATTATTATAAATAATTACATATGTGTTGTGAATTTTCCATAATTTGACAGATTATGACATTTTCGACCATATAAATTTTAATTTATAATTTTTAATTACTTTTGTGATTTTTAAACAATTTTATAATATATTATTTTTATAAAATAACAATAGTGTCAATTTTGACACTATTCATTTATTTGAATTTAAATAAAATATATACAGAAGATATGTTCGAACAAAAAGCTTTAATAGATTCATAAAAGGTCATTTGTGTCTCTAAAATCAGTAGATCACATTAAATAGTTCATATAATATTTATTTTATCATTTTTGAAACCATTTATTTTCTATTTTAATTAATAAAATAATTTCAACATCACTATTGTGTCATAATTAATGATAATTATTTAATCCCTAAAAATACTAAATAAATTCCTATGATGTAGATAATTATATTATATTTCGGGATACTATTCATGTTCTATGTTTAATTAAGTTTATAACTAAATTAAAATTATTATACTTATAAGAATTAAGAAAGTGTCATGTTGTCACATTCTTTGGTTTTAATAATAATTAAATTATTTTCATAGATAGAAGTCCATTAAATGAATCTAATCCGAACCTTAGGTGATATGGGACGAGTTTTAGTCATCCAATAAGATTTTTGATGGTTTTAGGGTAATTTTATAATCTTATATTTACCCTTAATTACCAGATTTACCTTTAACTATGGTAAATAAAATTTACCGTAGTTACTATTAATAATGCCAAAAATAAAAAGTAGCCTATTAACATAATTTCAACCCACTGATTCTGAATATGGAATCCATTTTTAAAAATTAAAAACATATAAATTGTAGTAATTAATTTAAAATAAATCCGGTTGTTAAGATAACGAGTTTTAGAAGTTAAATCATTGCCAAAGATTGAAATGTTTTACCTATGAATTCAATGTGAAATTAATGCTAATGACATACATTATATTAAATGGTAAAAAAATAGTCTATTTATACATTAAAACCATTAAATATTATAATTTATCCATATAAATTATCTCAATGAAAAAATTTGTCTTTAATTAAAAATTAGCGTATTTTTACTATTCATCAAAATATTAAAGTTATCAGAAAAATATCAAAAATTTATCCAAAGTAAATTTTTATACCCTGATTAAAAAGTAGAATTTTATTTTGTAAAATTGAACTTATAAACATGTCAAAAACTATATTTAATGTGGGTGCGCCATCAAAAGGCGGTAAAACTATATTTTTTGAAAAATATTTATTTTACCCGAAAAATTTATTTTGTTCTCATACCATGTTCTAGAAAATGTGAAAGATGAATAATAAAATTCAAAATGTAGTTAGTACTATTCATAACAGCTAGTTCATAATAATATATCGTTGTTTAGTGAATCCTGGGATTGCGTACTACACACACTATTGAGGAAGGTCATGATTGTGTGTAATGCAAGCCAAGTCTGTATTTTGTGCTGTGAAATATTCCTTTGGCGTTGCGTATAACATAAGACATAAAAAAATTCTCATAAAATCTCAGGGTGTTACAGTTACTCATACCACTCTTCTGATTCTATTCATGAGAATTCGACACAGGACATCAATTTTTACAATGACCATTCATTCCACAATTAATGAATTTAAACTATCATGAATTCTTATGGAGTGTAATATTCTCATCTATTTGATTAACAAATCAATTAATTTGTATTTATAAATTACATGGTTTTTTTCTTTCTTTACAATATTAAAAACATCTTTTTGTTCTTCTGAGAAAATCACTTAGGTGATTCTTTCCACATTTGCGACACAAATAAAACCAAATATTATTTTCTCCAAGGTCTCCATTATCTCTGCTCTCAAAAACTACATCCTTATCTTATTTAGGGAGTCTGATTGTCACTTATGTTGCATATTGTTATTCATGTTCCATGAAAACTAATTATGTATGAACACTACTTCCATAACTCCTGTGATAAACCCATTTTAATTCTCATTAGAATAATTTCCATGACATTTAATGTTAATCCATTTCCTTCAAGTTCCTTCCATTGACTACAATCAAAATGAATTGGGTAAGAAATTCGTATCATTGTGTGGAACCAGATAATCATAAAAAACACTTATATAACACCTAAATTAAGATATATTACATTTTCATTGACTCCATAGGATTATCCTAGGTTATACATAGCCTACATCAATTTAAATCCTTCATGATGTTTCATATAAAGTATCTGAATTTCCAAATCATATCCCCTAGGAGTACCAAACTATGTCCGAAACAATACCCATTTTCATGTACTCGGATGTGCTCGAGTAAGGATAAACACACCTTGTTGATGATGTTACCCCAAGTTACGTTGTTTCCGAATCCAAATCCACATGTATTATCCAGAAATGGATGTAATTCCATGAAACCACTCACTTAACCCTTACCCAAAACTCCAGGAAACATTCTTTAATATTAACCCATCCTAATACTTCTCTTTATAGACACCCCTATACTTATCCTTTGCTATATCCTTAGGGATATCACTATATTATTATCATTATATTTTTTAATATTTTACTAAAAGTACACTCTTATACCAAATATAACAACCCAAGATTGACTGACGTAGACAATACATCATTTTTGTGAAAAATACATATATTAGACGGAAAAAAACCAATGATCCAAATAGTTTAGTGCATTTAGAGGTTCGGAAAAATAAAACACTCATTCATAACACATCTATTTATTCTATCTACTATCAATTCATAACAATAACCATTTTTTATATATCATACATAATACCTTTCATTGTAGCCTAGGGAAAATAATCATAAGAAATGGTGGCCTTAGAAGCTCAGTAAGGGTAATA
The DNA here is from genome assembly GCA_963277665.1 of Viscum album. NCBI lineage: Eukaryota > Viridiplantae > Streptophyta > Magnoliopsida > Santalales > Viscaceae > Viscum > Viscum album. The sequence goes on along the minus strand of OY728147.1, from coordinate 1,022,164,515 downwards.
AAGGGACATATGTAAGTATATGATGAAGATAAGTGTATACGAAAATGATTGCGAAAATAGAAGATCATATCTTTTATATCAATGATCATATACATGAGTGATTGCATAATTATTTTTAGTTCATAATTCATGAATTGTAAGAGAATCAAGAGCATAATCCATTAAAGCATATCATAAGAATATTACATAGAATTTATGGCACACACATAAACATATAAAAATCCTATATCAAGGGTACCTTCCAAGACATTTGTAGAATGTTTTTTGGGACATTAATCCATTGAAAAGCCTCAGTATTGGGATTCCCTCCAACGAACACTCTTGTTTTGGGCTTGGGGTGACCTTATATGTACCCTCTTGTTTTGGTCTTAGGATTCCCCCATGTGTACCCTACTGTTTCAAGTATGTGATTCCAACTTGTGTGCCCTTTTGTTTCATCCATGGGTTTCCCTATCATGTAGCCATTGATATCATAACCATTTATCATTATCCAATGCATTGGAGAGGTATGTAGTTCCCACATATCACATAAATAAACTGTTACATATGTTTTCCACAAGAATCTAAATCATTAATCATAATAGAATCCATAAAAAGAAATTAGTTTTATAAACATTTCATTATAAAACAATTGAAAAAAATAATCATTATTCCTAATCATCAATATATCATAATAATAAACTATTTAGACTATGAAAAATAATATAACCCTTGAATAACACCAACTATAAATCAGAATTAACATCAAATAATGTTATCATAAATAGAACATGGTTTTGAAATATCATTTGAAATAATTAATGAGGAAAATATTCTTTCCACATTGAAAAGTTATTTTCAAATTGTTAAACATTCAACAATAATTTTTTTAAAATAACCTTAATATTTATAAGTAGACATTGAAACCAAAATTTAATTTAATTAAAATATTTTTTTTTGTTTTTATTAATCACTTCAAATAATTATAAAATATTTTTAGAAACACTATTTTGAAGGAACAAGTATTTCTGACTGAATGGAGAATAACATTACATGAACCTTATTATATCCTAAAAATAAGGATATTAATGATAAATATTTGAATATGTTTGTATATACAACTCATAAAATAATATAGGTGCATAACAGAACATGTGTCTCAAAGAAATAATTTTTTAAAAAAATATAGCTTATTAATTTAGTGAAATTTGAACCCTAACCCCCATAAAAGAGAGGTCATAAAATGAAAATGTGAATACCTATAAAATTGAGTATAATAAACATCATGGGAAGTATATAAACCACATATACAAGTGTGATGAAAATCCATTTATACATGAGCAACATAAAAAACAAAAACCTCATAAAACAATAAAATAAATTCAATATTTGAATATAATTAAATAAATTAAATTAATTATTTAACATGTCCTTGGAGAATATATACACTCCAATAAATAATTGAGCAGTTAATATGGATTGAATCTCAATAAAATAAAATGTGAGGTGAAATTCCCTTACCTTGAGTCTTTATTTCCTTCACATACATTAACAGTTCAGGTATAATAACTAAAATTTTATTATAAATCAACCAAAGAACCTTATTTAAATATTTAATACCATATATGATACAATTATGACATTATATTACTCTCTTATTAACAATTCCATGACAATGATATGTCTCATTTAATAACAACTTTTTTTCTTTCAGGTTTGGAGTTGTTATCCTTAGTCCTCTTAAAAATATCATGATATCATCTTCTCTTGAACAATAATCCTGATGTGAATTTAAAATATAAATATTAATTATATATGTCTTATTTTATGTTCATAATAGTTGGATATAGAATGTAAAATACATTATTCAAGGAGACAGTAGGTAGTATGTACTCCTGAATGTTGTTTTCATTTCGTTGTCGAGTTAAAAGAAAGGAAAATAGATGATATATTATTATTCATTAAAAATATGTTATATATAACATATATTTTAAATTAAATCATTATTATTACCATCCATGTCAAATATAAAAGAATAACGACTCACATAATTTCATTGAGAGAGAAAGCCGTATATATGAATATGTGATGTAATCAGTTTTCTAAAAATATTTGATGGTAAAAAGGCATAAATGATATTATCATTCCAACAGAATTATTATATCATTTATATAATAAATAAATATAAAATCTATAAAAATTATAAGTCATAAAATGTGGTGATGGAAAAACATTGTGTAGCTACATGGGGATGATAAGTCATATGTACGCATGCGAGATAAGTTAATTTCTTTATGGGAAATGGGATATATAATTGTGTGTTCATAATAATGACAAAATTTCAGAATATTTTGTATGTTTAATATATTATTTTTTGAAAACAATAATTGATATAGTGTAGGTATAAAAGATATGAAAAAATAAATGGTCATTTATAGTGATTAGAACTTCCTCAGAAAAGCTCCATTATATATCCAATAAAGGACTCTTGATTTAGACCATTAAAAAAAACCACCCCTATAATGTGAAAAAAGTAGGGTAAGTTTGATATTAATGGCTCAATGTGATTTTATGTGGTGAGAGTGGAGGGTCCCTTTAATAATTGAGGTGACACGCACATTTGGAAACTCTCAAAATATTAAATTAATATAAATTATTTATCTTTTCAAAAATTCTACAAAGTTAGTAATATCAAATATATTATGTTGATGGGTCGAAATGCACACAAAAATATAAATTATGATTGTTTTGATTTATTTTAATCCTTAACATTTCTTAACCATTACATTACCCTTTCAACTCATACCATGAAATCAAGTAATTTACACTTTTAGGGTTAATATAATGAATATAACATGACCAAAGGCCAATAAAAGAATCATTGATGATATTTTATGACTTATCCCAATTATTTGTATGAAAATTATTTTTGTATAAATTTTATATCATTTAATGTAATATTAATTACATTAAAATATCAATATTGTCATTTTTGACACTATTCATTATGTGACATTTTATAAATAACATAAAATCATGTTATCAATGAAATAAGTCATTTAAAATATCAATAAAATTTCAACATTATCCAAAAAATCATGTATGGTATTTTTATATGTATTTTTCTTATTTTATTATTGTCAATATCAATTATTTTATTCTCCTATTAATTAAACAATTATTACATCATAATTATGACACAATTTAATTTAATTATAAATTTCTGAAAATTTTATAAATAAATTATCATATTGAATAAAAAAATTTATCTTTCAGAACAAAATTTATATCTGAATGTATCAATTATATAAAACCATATTTAAATACTTCTCTTATTAATGAAAAGTCGGAAAAATTGTCTTTACTATGAATATAATATTGTAAAACTGTTAATGTCTTCCATTTAGATTCAAGTGGACATAATAGTATCCCAGGGATGTTTTTGGTTTAAACTTACTTATACAACTGAATTATGAAAAGTTTAGGGTAATTCTATATTATTTATATTATTATTTTTACATTTATTTGCCTGATTTACCATTAATCGTGGTAATAATTTGTTTTTACAAAAGTTACTATTGATAATTTCAAGAAAATGTACCTATTTACATAATTTCAAAATTATGAATCCAATTATTTAATCCATTTTAAAAATTTGAAAGAAAGAAATTTCAAGTTTTTAATTTAATATTAATCATTTTCACATTGTTAGAGTGTTGGTTATTAATGTTAAAACATGCAAAAGATTTAAATATTTTTTATCTAAAATCTATTTAATATTAATTAAAATGAAATATATGATATGAAATGGTAAAAAATTGATCTATTTATACATTAAATCCAATGAAGAATATAATTTATCAATACAAATAATTTCAACAAAAATAAATAATAATTAAAATTTAGTATTGTTTAACTATTGATCAAAACAGGAAATTTAATAGAAAAATTACATTAATTAAATCAAGGAAAATTTTTATATTCCACAATAAAAGAACATTTTAATTTTTTTCATAAAAAATTATATAAATTTTTTCAAAAAAATTGAATTTAAAAATGGTTCTCCATTTATAGGGGCTAAAATTACAATTTTTAAAAATATAGGTTTTGTTAATAAAATTAGGTTTGTTCTTATCATATGCCTATAAAAGATTCTCGATTAATATAAAAAATATATTATTGAATAAATAACATTTATATTTCATTAATATCTTTAACTAATTTTTATTAATATAATTGAATATGAAAAAATTCATTGGTTGGGTAAGAAAATATTTCATTCATAATCAATTTGTATATATATTAATTTCTAATTTATTATTAACTAATGAATTTTTCATGACCCCCACCCCACAATGTGTACTCCTACTAGGCCGGCAATGTGAGACGGGAGATAATGACCCCTGAGTCTCGCCTCCTGTAGGCCCCGGGTTACCGACTAGCACCGAGGGTATAATGAACACACGAATGGGAGGCATTACCCTCAAAGAGAACACATGTGGAAGAGAGAGATAAGATAGACACCAACCAACTTCAACTCAGAGATAAAGGGTAAAAGAAAACCCAAGTTCACATATGTAATGTCATGAAAAATTACTACAACTAAATGGGGGAAACTACAAGTACCTAAAGGAATGTAAAAACAACATTGACCACAAGCCCGAACAGCTCCTGCAACCAGAAGCTAGTAGAAACCAGATTGATCTCCAAACTGCTCCAAGTGACCTGAAAAAGAGTTTATATATACGTAGGGTGAGTATATCAGTATACTCAGTAGGATCCTCTTCTTAGCCTCTCATGAAAAGGTAACAAATGCTTTCTAAAGAAAAGTGAACAACAAGTGAAACTAACACGTCATCTAAGAAGGTATACTAAGCTTCCAACCTCACCATGGATACTCCCACAAAGTAATGCATACAAGAATATAGTATATAGTAAATAATATCCAGGGTACCCGGCTACTACATCCGTACTGGTTTGCCGCTTTTCCCCAACGACATATGTCCTACGCTTCTCTCTCCAAAGGCTTTCCCGAATACACTTGGCCTATACTCTACAATCTGCACCTCGTGCACCACAATGGATTGCCCGCAGACACCTGGGAAAAGAACCACACCATCCTCAAAACCAAAAGTAACCAGGTAGTTTCTGGGAGCCACCACATATCGCATAATGTATATTATACGTCTGGTATTATACCTCATTCCATTATAGCCCATACTCATAGTAAAGATCCTCAAGCCATCACAACCTATACACGTTAAATGTATAGTAGTCCATAGGATACTATATCAAGAATATATGTGTGTGAATAACCAAAATACATTACAGCACTCTTCACACATATATGGGGTGACTAATCAATGTGCCTAATGGAACAAGTATCTACCAAGAGAAGAGAGCGGGGTCAAAGGGGGTAGTCAGCCATTCACCCTCCCATCGTAATGTTGGGGAAAACACCCCCATGGGGCTCTGAATCCCCAGGGTGTCAGTTTCCATTAATGACAGTGTGGAGTAGCATATAGAAACAAAAAGTACAAATTATTTTATAACTCACAACCACATTATGGTCCTAACCTAAACATAGACACAACTTCAGCTAACATCTCTCGGACTCTAGGTTGTCACTTGTAAGAGTAGGTATCCTATAAGCACACATCCATTTAAAGGGCTTTATTAGATTACTTCATTCACTTTTTTTCAATTACATTGTACGTTAATTATTTATTCAAACATTAATTAACCATGGAAAATTCCACATAAAATTTCATTAACATCAAATCCCAAATCCATTGTCCCTTCAAATTTTCTAAACCTCATCATTAAGTTCCAACAAACTATAACCCCATTGGTTACCATCATTTATTCAAACATTCATTATAGAATTACATTCCCATATTCCCAAGCATTCTATAAAATAATACAATGATTCTAAAAACAAGGGGGATCAACACGGAGAGTAGATGTACTACTCGTCGAGTCTTTGCAGCCTATAACAAGAGCGGAAACCAATTATCCCTTGAGAGGCTAAACACAGAAAGCACGGGGCATGCCATGTGTGTCTTCACCTCCTTCAGAAGAAGGGTAGGAAATACATGCTGCCTTGAGCAGTGGGGAAAAGTAAAGCAGATAAACAACCAAACAAAGCACCAATCATCTAACAATCGCATCCATCCCATTCCATCAACCCTAGTGTCCTCCCTGTCACCCATATGTATAAACCGATGCATCTCACCACTCTAGGTGTTATCTGCTACCACAACCACAAGGCCTTCATGCCCCCTCATATCACAACATCCATCCAGGATCACATCAAAACAAGAATAAGGAAAGTAAACATCAAAACAATTTGGGCTCTTGGACCTTTAAGAAGGCATCCCGCCTTCATACAAAAGCACCAAAAGATTTCAGGTTTTCCAACCAACTGAATTAATCACATACATCGCAATCAATTTTATTAACATCAATTTGGAACAACAACTAGAAAAAAACAACTGGATTCATTTACATGCATCTTTTCCATTATCCAATTAATTATCAATTAATTGCTGCTTTACGTTCATTATCAATTTAATCAAGAGAAACATTCTAACAAGAAATGCATATATATATATATATCACACTATCTAGAAAATCAAGAGGCGAACCATTATCACGACACAAAGCAATGAAAAGTGATCAAACCAATTCTTTTAATCCAGTTTGAATATTTAATTAGGTCAATTATATTGTGATCCAAAGGACAAATCATGATACCTCTACGATTTCACATAAACAATTAGAGAAGCCATGAATCCCCTACCACAACGGTAAAGGAACACACAAGAATCTGGGTCTATTCTCCACGAATCCTCCCTGGATCTCCTCTCCTAACACAACCAAGACAAAAGCTCATAATTTTCAAAATCCACACACCTAGATCTACCCATAACGAACATAGATCTAAGAAGACAAGAGAAGATGAGGAGTAGATCTAAGTATATCTACGAAACCAACAAGAACGAGGAAGAACGACCACATACCTCAAGAAACCGAATTTGATTCGTGAAGGGAAGCCTCAAGATCACCTCTAAAATTCGTGGGAGAGGTTCTTATATCTCCAAGGAAGGGTAATCTCGAGTTATGGATGCTTAGGGGATTAAACAAACCATTTAGATTCAAAAGAGTTCAGATCCAAAATTTTAGGATCTAACTTTAAGTTCCCGCACAGTTAGTCTGCACGGTTTAAGAAACTGTGTGCTAACCGTGCGTTAGCTTCTATCTTGCCAACCATCCATTCATGGTTAGTTCTCATGGTTATACAAATCATACGCTAAACGTTTATTAGCAACTCCCTCCAACACCAACCTTATATGGTTTGGCCGCATGGTTTAAGAAATTGTGTGCCTCTCGTGCAATGGCTATTACACTTAATTTTCACTTAAAGGTCCACCCAAACGCACCTCTAAGTCACCTTGACCTCCCGAAACACCTCTAGCACCTCATTTTCAAAAAGGAATGGACTGGAAAGGTCCGGGACATTACATTAGATACCTATCAAAACATTCTCATCCTCGAGAGTCCAAACCCCACATAAATACAAAATGAAATAGGGTCTTAACAACAACCCATCGAGATACCTGTCAAAATAGAGCAAGCCACCAAAGAAACAAAAGGTGCCATCTCATAAACATGAATGTTTTGTAACCACACAAGTTAAAATGTTATATGAAAAGAGTTAAAAACTAAACAATTCTAGGTACTGAGCACATATCTTTGTCTAATGTTCCCAGGTACTCTCCTCCATGCCACCGTGTCGCCAAAAGACACGATATAAAGGAATAGAATGCCCATGAAACACCTTCTCCTTAGGTTCTTTTATCTCCATAGGTCTCTCCTCAAAGGTTGCATCATCATCGACACTAATCAATCCCCAATCGATGATGTTCGAGTCTTCATGAAGATAACGACAGAGTTGTGATACATGGAAAACATCATGTACCCGACTCATCTGAGGGGGAAGTGCTACTCGGTACGCCACAGCTCCAACATGAGCTAGAACTTTGAAAGGCCCAACAAAGCGGGGAGAAAGATTACTCCCATGACCAACCTTCACTGCCCACGATGGGGAGTCACCTTCAGAAACACATGATCTCCAACATCAAACTCTAAGGGTCTCCTTCTTTAATCGGAATATGATTTCTGATGATCCTGCGCTGCCTTCATCCTCTCACGAATCACCTGAACCATCTGTGTTGTATTCTGCCCTAGTTATATTCCGAGAATTGCTGACCCTCTGACCCCAGTCCTGCATAATGGAGAATGGCATGGTCAGACATACAAGGATTCAAACGCTGCCATACTGATGGTGGAGTGAAAATTGTTATTGTAAGAAAACTCCACTAAGGTTAAGTGCCTCATCCATGATCCTCCAAAACCAAGAACACAAGAGAGTAACATGTCTTCCAGATTCTTGATGGTTAGCTCTGTCTGACCATCCGTTTGAGGGTGAAAAGTAGTGATAAGGCATAGCTGAGAACCGAAAGCATACTGAAGGCCTCTCCACAACATAGAGGTAAAATGAGGATCTTGGTCAGAAATTATCATCCTTGGGACTCCATGAAGTCTCACCACCTCCTCCAGATACTGCCTCGACAAAACTTCCACTGGGCTTGACTCCTTGGTCTCTATGAAGTTGGATGATTTTTTCAAACGATCTACTACCACAAAAATAGGATCATGTCATCCCGGAGCTCGAGGCATTCCAGTAACAATGTCCATTATGATATCCTCCCACTTCCACTAAGGAATCATTAATTGTTGGAGAAGACCACTAGGAACATGGTGTTCGGCCCTTACCTTCTGGAAAACAAAACATCAAGACAAAAATTCTGCAACCGCACGCTTCAGCCCAGGACATCAAAACTAACTCCTCAAGGATCAGTACATATTTTTCACGCCAGGATGTACTGATAAAGGTGAACTATGGAACTCCCTGAGGACCCTTTTGGGCATTTTAAAGGGAACAAAAATCCATCCATGATACAACACTTGGTGTTGTTTATCTTCCGACCAACCATCAGGGGCCTCACCACAAACAACTCGATCTCTCCAGACCTCCACCTCAAGATCCCCCAACTGTGACTCTTCCACCTTCTACATCAGGGATGAATGTACCATCATCTTTAAAAAGACAACATCTGCCCCCAAATTCTCACATATCATGATGTAAGGTTGAAGGTTCTTCCATTACTCTCCAGGAATCACCAAATTCACGTACAGCATCACTACGTGACTTTCGCCTCAGTGCATCAGCTACCACATTCCCCTTTCTGGGTGTATATGATATTTCAAAGTCGTATTCCTACAAGAACTCCATCCACTAACACTGTCGTAAGTTCATGTCATGCTGGGAGAAAACATACCTCAAACTCTTATGATCAGTGAAACCACAAGCACTCACCGATGAGCTAATGTATCATCAAATTCAGAGCAAACACCACGGCTGCCAACTCAAGATCATGGGTGGCATAGTTGTGTTTATCGGGACGTAACTACCGAGACCCATAAGAAACAACTGAACTCTACTGCATGAGAACACAGCCTAACCCCAGATGTGAAGCATCACAGAAGACATCAAACTTAACACCCTCAGCTGGAAGACAAAGGACTATATCACTTACTAACGTATCCTTTAGATACTCGAAAGCTACCTGACACTGATCAGTCCATATGAATTCCTGGTCTGTTGAGGTCAAAGTTGTCAGTGGAGTTGTAGCTCAAGAGAAATTGGCTATGAATCTCCTATAGTAGCCTACAAGACCAAGGAAATTTCGCACCTCTGACACTGTCTTGGGTACGTCCCAAGACACAACTACTTCTATCTTTGATGGATCCATAGCTACTCCCTGTTGGGACACAAAATTCCCCAGGAAACGGACATCTTGTGCTGAAAACCCAAACTTTGACAACTTCCTAAACAACTGATGTTGTCGAAGAACTACCAAAACGGCTTGTAGATGTTCTGCATTCTCTTTTACAGACATGGAGTACACAAGGACGTCATCGATCAAAACTACCAATAACTTGTCCAGGATCTCATGGACCAAAACATTCATCAATCCCACGAATACATCTAGAGCATTCGTCACACCAAACGTTATTACAATGAACTCATAATTCCCATGATGACAATGGAAAGCAGTCTTCAGGATATCCTCATCCTTCACATGCATATGATGATATCCTAACTGTAAGTCGACATTTGAAAACCATCTTTCACCCTTTAGTTGATCGAATAAGTCATCGATTCACAGCAGAGGATACCAATTCTTTATTGTCACTTTTTTTAAGGGATGATAATCAACACACAACTGCAAAGTGTTGTCGGCCTTCTTCCGGAACAAAGCTAGTGCACCCCACGGTGACACACTCAGCCGAACAAAACCACACTACAACAGACCATCAAGATGTATACGTAGCTCCCTCAGCTCAGAAGGGGCCATCCTATATGGAGACATAGAGATATGAGATGCTCTTTTATGTAGCTCGATCCCAGACTCGATCTCTCGTCGAGGGGGTAATGCTACATCCTCTTATGGAAAGACATCAGGGTACTCTTCTATGACCCTAAGAAACGCCAAATGTCAAACCTCTTAAGAACTCAACATCATATTAGCTGACATGGATGATAAGGATGAAATGCGCCTATGACCCATCCGAAGGTCTCACCCAAGCACAACATTCTCTCCATCCGCAACAAAGAAAACGACCTTCTTCCTAAGTCCATCCACGATAGACTTCACTGAATATAACCAATCCATGCCGAGGATGACATCATATGGTTGTATTCAAGAACATAGGAAATATCCCTAAGGGCGGTGTTTCCCCAACAGTAGCTCATAATCTCTACATACTTCAAAAAGTCAGCTCGACCTCCAACTAGCGTAGTCAACACCAAGGGTACTGGAAGCCTCTCTACCTCATGTCCCAATGAATGGAAAAGTGTAGGGTATATGAAGGAGTGTGTCACTCCTGAATCAAACGAGGCATACTCCAAGGTAGAAAACAAGAAAATGGTACCTCAAAAGACATCTGGCTTATCTGGTGCTAGAAACACTAGAGTATGAAGCTGACCATGACCTCCTCCACGGCCTCTCTAACCCGGATGTTGACCACCACCACGACCGCGATCTGCTCTCTGAAGAAGGGGAGCATCATGGGGATGTCCTCTTCTTGTCCCATTTAATCTCTATAGATATAAAGCTGGTGTAAAACTATTGTTGCTGCTACCTCGGCTTGAACTATCTCAAAGGAGGATCCTGGAGCGTAGCACCCGGTTCACGATGACTGCTCTGAAAGGTCGGGCACTCCCACTACGGGTGGCCATAACAAACACTAGAAAAACAAGATCCTGATCCTTTGGAATAGGCCTGAGAGTTTCTGCCTCCGGTGAAACGAGACATGAAGGGATGGGACCTACCCTCAGCTGAACGTAAACTCTTCTTCCCTAAAAACTGGGAACCCCGTACCACAGATCTTCTTCATGGGGAATCATGCTAATTCTCCTCTCGTGATGATCCGGTCCTGACCAAAGTGTTCTCGATAGCCTCTGCCCTTTCCAGCACGTCGAGATATGTTTCCAGTATAAATGGGGTGACTAGGCATTGGATCTCTGGATTCAAAGCCACCTCAAAATGCCTCACCCAGGCCTCCTCATTTGGTAATATGTCCGAAGAATATCGTAAAAGGTTCTGGAAATGGATTCCAAACTCTCAAACACTAGATCTCCCCTATCAAATGGTACGAAGCTCCTGGCGACTGGATGCATTTCCAGTTGAGGAATGAAAGTCAACTCTAACCTGGTCTCGAAACTCCTCCCATAATATTGCGAACACCTCACGATCCCTGAGGAACAAGAACCACTACTGCCTCGCTGCTCCACGCAGCATCTTCACAGCCAGGGACACCTAGTGCTCCTTCTGTAGGCTCTGGCGCTGAAACTCTCATAGGGTCTTCCTCCAAGTGTTGTCTCCATCAACCTCTACACTGTGGCGACCTTCTAGAATAGCCTGTTGGACATCTTCTACACAAACCTGACGAGGACGTCGACCTGGAGCCATAACTGAAAAACAACAAACACTTAGAGCTCCTAAACATGGAATATGGAAGACTCAACATTAATTAATTAATTGTTTTTGTTTATTCATTTTAGGTTAACATATCCCAAGGACAACCCATTCATACAGAGGCACAAATAATAATGATTTGTGATCCTTTCCTAGGTTTATACCCTACAACTTGTATCACCCAACTTAGTATCCATTGTAAACTTGAAGGTCTGAACATCAGATCATAGGGGGTCCTAAACACCTGTTTCTTAGACGGTCCCCAGTGTTTACCTCACTTTCTAAACATGAATGGAATTGTTTCCCTACCACCCCATGCAATATCACTTGTGCCTAACTCTAAACTTCATCTTATCCCTCAACCGGACCTCTGATACAACTCTATCACGACCCCCTCCCCACAGAATTTACCCCTACAGGGCCGAAAATGTGATAAGGGAGATAATGACCCCCGAGTCCTACCTCTATTAGGCCCCGAGTTGGTGACTAGCACCGACGGTATAATGAACACACAAATGGGAGGCATTACCCTGTAAGTGAACACATGCGGAAGAGAGAGATAAGAAAGACATAAACCAACTTCAACTCATAACTGAATGGTAAAAGAAATCCCAAGTTCACATATGTAATGACATGCAAAAGTACTACAACTGAATGGGGGAAACTACAAGTACCCAAAGGAAAATAAAAACAACATCGACCACAAGCCCGAATAGCTCCTTCAACCACAAGTAGTAGAAACCAGCTTGATCTCCAACCAGCACCAAGTGACCTGAAAAATAGTTTATATATACGTAGGGTTAGTATAACAGTATACTCAGTAGGATCCTCTTCAGATCCTCTCGTGCAAAGTTAATGAAAGCATGCTAAAGCACAGTGAACAAAAAGTGAAACTAACAGGCCACCTAAACAGGTATACTATGTTCCCAACCTCACCATGGCTACTCTCACCAAGTAACACATACATGAATATAACATATAGTAAATAATAAAAGGGTACCCTGATACTAATTCCCCACTGGTTTCCCACTTTTACCTAATGACATTGGTCATGTGCATCTCTCCCCAAAGGCTTGCCCGAATACACCTGGGCTAAGCTCCACAATCTACACCTCGTGCACCATAAAGGCTTTCCTGCTGACACCTTGGCGAATCACCACACCATCCTGACAACCAAAAGTAACCAAGTAGTTCTTGGGAGCCACCACAGCTCACATAACGTGTATCATACTTCTTTTATTATACCTCAATCCATTATATCCCATACTCCGAGTAAGGATCCTCAAGCCATCACATCCTATACACGTTACACCAATAGTATTCCATATGATTCTATATCTAGAATATATGTGTGTGAATAACCAAAAGCCATTACAGCCCTATACACACATATATGGGGTAACTAACCACTGTGCCTAATGGCCCAAGTATCTACAATGAGAAGAGAGAAGGGACAAAGGGGGTAGTCAGCCATTCACCCTCCCAACAGAATGTTGGGGAAAACACCCCCCAGGGCACAGAATCCCCATGGTGTCAGCAGGCCATACTGACAGGGTGGAGTAGCATATAGAAACACAAATAGTATAGAATATATTATAATTAACAACCACACTGTGGGGATAACCTAGTCTTAGACACAACTGAAGCTAACGTCTCTCAGAATCTAGGCTACCACTTCTTAGACTAGGTACCCTATAAGCACAAAATCATTTAAAGGGCTTTATTAGATTAATTCATTCCCTTTTTATCAATTCCACTGTATGTTAATTAATTATTCAAACATGAATTGTCCATGGACAATTCCACACAAAATTCCATTAACATCACATCCAAAATCCACTGTCCCATCAAAATTTCTCAACCTCATCATTAAGTTCCAACAAACACCAACACTATGGGTTAACATAATTTATTCAAACATTCATTATAGAATTACTTTACCATATTCCAAAGCATTCTAGAAAGGCATCTTATGCTACTAAACACATAGTGTCTCAACACAGTGAGTATATATTCTACCTATCTAGTCTTTGCCTCCTATAGTAAGAGCGTATACCCATTCAATCTTGAGAGGCTAAACACAGAAGGCATATGGCTTACCCCGCGTTTCTTCGCCTCCATCGGAAGAAGGGTAAGCAATACTAGCTACCTTGAGTAGTGGGATAAAGTAAAGAAGATAAACAAACAAACAAAGCACCAAGCATCCAACAATCACATCCATCCCATTCCATCAATGCAGGTGTCCTCCCTAACACACATATGCATAAACCAATTCATCTCGCCACTCTAGTCGTCATCCACTACCACAACAAAAAGGCCTCCATGCCCCCACATATCACAACATCCATCCATCATCACATCATCACAAGTAACCGGAAAGTAAACATCAAAAAAATTTGTGCTCTTGGAAATTAACAAGGCATCCCGCCTTCATAAACAGGCACCAACGAATTTTAGGTTTACCAACCAACTGAATTAATCACATACATCATCATCAATTTGATTAACATCAATTTGGAACAACAACCACAACAACAATAACCGGATTCATTTACATGCCTCTTTACCTTTATCCAATTATTTATCAACTAATTTCGTCTTTACTTTCTTCATCAATTTCATCAAGAGAAACATGCTAACAAGCAATTTATATATATATATATATATATATCACACAATATAGAAAATCAAGACGCGAACTGTTATCATGGCACAAAGCAACAACATGCGATCATACCAATTCTTTTAATCCGGTTAATGTATTTAATTAGGTCAATTTCATTGTGATCAAAAGGCCAAATCATGATAACTCTAAAATTGCACAAAACAAATTAGAGAAGCCACAAATCCCCTACCTCAACGGTCAGGGAACACTCAAAAAATTAGGTCGATTATCCATGAATCCTTCTTATATCTCCTATCCTAACACAACCAAGACCAAAGCTCATCATTTTCGACATCCACACACCTAGATATACACATAACGGGCATAGATATAAGAAGGCGAGAGAAGAGGATGAGTTGATCTAAGTTCATATAAGAAACCAACAATAACGAGGATGAACGACCACTTAACTCAAGAAACCGACTTCGATTCACGAAGAGAAGCCTCTAGATTGCCTCTAAAACTATTGGGATAGGTTCTTCTATCTCCAAGGAAGGGTAATCCCAACTTATGGTTGCTTAGGTGCTTCAACAAACCATTTAGAGGAAAAAGAGTTAAGATACACAATTTTAGGATGTAACTTTAATTGCATGCATGGTTAGTCCGCATAGTTTAAGAAACAATGTGCTAACCATGCGTTAGTTTCTTCCTCGCCAACAATCCTCACACGGTTAGTCAGTATGGTTAAAAAAACCTAGCGTTAACCGTGCGTTAGCCACTGCCTCCAACACCAACCTTGGATGGTTTGGCCATACTTTTTAAGCAACTGTGTGCCTCCCGTGTGAAGTCTATTACCATTCATTTTCACTTAAAGGTCCACCCAAGGGCACCTCCAAGTCACCTTGACCTCCCGAAACACCTACAACAACAAATTTTCACAAAGGGACGGATTGGGGAGGTCCAGGCTATCCCAAGGTCTACCCATTCAAACAAAGGAACACAGAAGAATGATGCATGATCCTTTACTAGGTATCTACCCTGTAACTATTATCACCCCATTTTGTAGCCATTATAAACATAATGTATGTACATTTGATCATAGGGGGCTCTAAACACCTATGTATCATCTAGTCTCCAGTGTTTACCTAACTTTCTAAACATGAATGGCACCAGTTGTGGGGTTTGTTTCTCGATGTTTAATCTACCAGAAGGTGAAGGCCGAACACCGTTTTCCTGGTTGTCTTCTCCAGCCAATATAGATTCCTCAGTTGAAGTGGGAGGATATATCAATAATATTTGTTACATACATACCTCGAGCTCCGGCAGGACATGATGCTATTTGGGAGGTAGCAAATCGTTTGGCAAAGTCAGCCCACTTCATATCGATCAAGGAGTCAAGCTTAGTGGAAGTTTTGTCGAGGCAGTATCTGGAGGAGGTGGTGAAACATTCTGGAGTACCATGAACGCTCATTTCTGATCGAGTTCCTCATTTTACCTCCAGGGTATAGAGAGGTCTCCAGCATGCTTCCAGTTCTTAGTTATGCCTTAGCACTGCTTTTCACCCTCAAACGGATGGTCAGACAGAGTGAACCAACCAGACACTTGAAGACTTGTTACACACTTGTGTTCTTGATTTTGGAGGTTCATTGATGAGGCACCTATCCATTGTGGAGTTCTCTTACAATACCAGTTTTCACCCCACCATCGGTATGGCGCCGTTTGAAGCCTTGTGTGGATGACCATGCCGTTCTCTGTTGTGCTGGACTTGCATCGGAGAGTCCGCAATTATCAGACCTAATGTAGTGAAGAATACAACAGAGATGGTTCATGTGATTCATGAGTGGATGAAGGTAGCATAGGATCATCATAAATCATATTCTGATCAAATAATGAGACCCTTAGAGTTTGATGTTGTGGATCATGTGTTTCAGAAGGTGAGTCCCTGTCGTGGGCAGTGATGGTTTTGTCGTGGGAGTAAGCTTTCTGCATTCTTTTTTGGGACTTTCGAGGTGTTAGCTCATTTTGGAGCTGTGGAATACCATGTTTCACTTCCCCCTCATATGAGTCAGATACATGATGGTTTTTCCATGTATCACAGCTCTGTCGTTATCTTCATGATGACTCTCACCTTATCGATTGGGGAGAGATCGATGTCGATGATGATGCATCGTTTGAGGAGAAACCTATAGAGATCCATGAACACAAGGAGAAGGTGTTGTGTGGGCATTCTACTCCTTTAGTTTGGGTCTTGTGGTACCATGGTGGCATGGAGGAGATTACCTAGAAATGTGAGACACAGATACGTGCTCTGTACCCAGAACTATTTGATGATTATCTCTTTTCATGTATGATTGTAACTTGTGTGGTTATGAAACTTTCATGTTTATGAGATGGCTCCCTTTTCTGCTTTGTGGGCTAGATCTCTTTTGAGAGGTATCTTGATGGGTGGTTGTTAAGACCCTGTTTCATTTCACTACTACAGAAATGCCATTTACCAGTAGTTGTTTAGCGGCGGTTCTGGGAACCGCCACTAAACCTGTTTTAAAAAAGGTTTCCTGGCAGTTTATAATAAACTGCCACAAAACCTTGTTTTTTTAAAGCGCCGACCCTTCCCTCCGGCCCTAACCTCTCTTCTCACCCCGCGACCCGGACGACCCCGTGACACTTGCGACCTCGCGACCCCGGCGATACCGCGACCCTAGTGACCCCGTCCCCCTGTGACCCTGGTGACCCGGCGACCCTGCTACCCCGATGACACCGTGACCCCGACAACTTATACAAACCCTATGGTTTTAATTCTAGTAATTTTCTTGTAGGTTGTGTTAAAAATAACTCATGAACTTGTATAGAGTAGGCTCCTGCATCATTATTTGTTGTTGTGTTCATTTCTATTTCATCTAATTTGAGTGTTTTTCATGTTTCATTGTCTCAAACTTTTACAGTCCGTTTGTTTAGTTTTGGAGTCCGCAACAGCACTTGTTTTATTCCAACATATCATGTAAGGGTGAAATTTTATTTTAAAATTATGGTTTTTTGATTTCCTATAAGTGATGAATTTTATTTATCAAAGAAATGGTCTGCAATAAGGAATTGATTTGGTCAAATCGTAATTGTGTAATGAATTTTCATTTTGCAGTAAATGACTTTGTTTAGTAAAATTATATTCATTTTCTGTAACATATATTTTTTATACAATTTATATTTTTGATTTTGGGCCTTTTTTTCTATAAGGGATTATTTAATTTATTTGAATTATTTGTTAGTTATGTTTAGGGACTATAATGTAAGGGATTTAATATTTACTATTGTACTAAAACTTCTTTTAAGTGATCATTTCATTTTTATAATTTTTGTCTTATGATAATGTTTCTCTAAATCATGGTTTGAGAAATAGAAGTTATGGTTTTGTTTGTCCGTAAAAATTTATCTTCTTATAATTGAGTTATTTTTAGGGAATCATATTTTATCATGTTTTGATGTTCAAATATAAGTGATTAATTTTATTTAAAAAACATTAATTCATGAATTTATAATTTTTTATTGGACTTTAATAAATATATATATATATATATATATATATATATATATATTCATCTCAAATGACATGTTTAATACCTAAGTGTTTCCCAAATTTATTTTTTTAGAATTTAAATTCATATAAATATATGCATGTGATTTCATGTTTGTCATACATAAACATATATAAGTATATTTAGGTATTAAATTTCAAACTCTATGACTAATTTCATCAAGTGTTGTAAGTGGGTCCAACATATATATATATATATGTGTGTGTGTATATATTATACAAGTTATGTAATTCATATATATATGTATACATATATATATATAAATGAAGATTGTAAATGGGTGTATTATATATATGTATATTAGGGATAAAATGTTTATTGACATGTTATTATGTTCACTACAGCAGTAATAATGAGATGAAGAAGACCCCAAAACCAGGTCTCCCCCACTATCAATCTCCACTCATTGTGTAATGACA
This sequence comes from Viscum album, assembly GCA_963277665.1. NCBI lineage: Eukaryota > Viridiplantae > Streptophyta > Magnoliopsida > Santalales > Viscaceae > Viscum > Viscum album. The sequence goes on along the minus strand of OY728147.1, from coordinate 1,022,145,815 downwards.
CTACACCCAATGTGGACACCACATACTCTCATCCATTAATATTCATCATCAACCTCTAATTGTATCCTCACTTACACCTAACAATAATTCACTATTCCTACTGGTGTCCCTCTTGTGTGTTTCATAACCCCTAACCAATAACACAATGCCTCACACCTCCTCTTCTACTGGTTCTCTCTTATCCATGGTGTTTTCATCATGATTTGACCTTGATTCTTGTCTATTCCTTCATCTTAGGCCTCATATTCCTTAAATATTACCTCTTCCTATATTTTCTCCTTTTCATCATTTTAATTTGGTTTGAAAAAATCATAGGTAGAGTTATATCACAAATAAGTATTTTTGAATCTTTTTTATAAATTGAATTACAATGAATCTATGGTGAAATATTTCTAGGACTATTTTTATCACACTTTTAATACACATTCATGTCTGTGTAACTTCTATCTTTTCATTCTAATTCTAAGATTGTGATTTCTAGTTATTTATTTCCTCTTATTCCATTAATAGACATTGGAATGTTGTGACTTTTCAGGGATCACATGGAGATGTTTTGAGTTATGAATATAGGTTGTGAATTTTTTTGGGAAATTTTATTGTGAGATAGTTCAAGTAGGTTTATTTTGTACTTAAATTATATTTGGGTTTTCTTTCTCTATATGTTATCCAAACTAGATGATTTTTCATTAATATTTATAGTCTTGGATGAAAGTAATCACTTTCATTGAATATTTATATTTGTATTTTTCCTTATTTTTTGAAATGGATAACCTATTTATTTATAATTCTTACTTGACTATAATGAATTATGACACTTAGGAATGGAGTTCCTTATACTTTTGATACTCGATCATGGAGTCCATCAAACATGTGTTACTCAAGCATAGCATCCCTTTACTGTTCATAAATTTCTTCTCTGTGTTGGAGTGAATGGTATTGATTTAATTCTAACTTATTGTAGTGGTTTGGATGAATAGTATTCTTCCATGATCCCAAATATAATTTTTAGAGAGATTTCCTTCTAGGATCTATATCCACCTATGTGATTTTGATTATCTTATTCTGTTTTCCTGGATGATAATACCAACACCTCACATTTCATCTCCAAATTCCCAACATGTTATACTATGAAACTCCATACACCAATCACAAACAGATTAACTATTATTCAAATACCCTAGTTTGATCCCAACACCTCATCAGCCCCATCTTGAACGCCATTTCTGATGTGGTCTCCACCTTACCACATCAATTTTTATGCAACAACACTAGTAAGTCCTTCTCTAGATGAATTATAACAAAGGCACTCAATCCCTCCCCCAATGCGCTATCATATCCTGACCACGATGCCTTAAAACTCAAGGAATAACAAAAATGTTCAATTCCCACACCGAAGTCTGAATCTGACTCTTAGTTCAACTCCATGGCCAGATCCTTGATCGTCCCATTTAACCATAATTCTCCACTCATGAGCACTAACTCATTTATTATCCAAATCACCCTTAGGGGAACCTCTTTATTATATTATGTTTCTGTAATCTTATACTATAATATATATGGATCTATTTGTCAGTTTATCTGTAACTATGAGTTTTAATTTTTTTATTGTGTAGGCACACTGTGATATACATGGATAAAATCTGGATCACATTACCGAGGAACACACCTTAGTATGTTAAGGGATTGGATGAGTTTTTAGATTTTTCAATTTCTATTCAATCTTTTGAAGGGAGAATAAAATTTCAATGTCCTAAATGTAAATTTAGAACATTGTTGATGAGAGATGAAGTTTATGAACATTTAATACTGAAGCAATTCCTTGGTCAATATTTGTGTTGGATGGCATGGAGAATCTAATGTTACCGAAATATTGAGCACTGATGTTAATCCACAGAATGATGTCCCAAGTTCGTCGACAATGGAAAATGAAATGAAAAACCTCATAAATGATGCATTCGGCACTGCAAGACACCACTATCAGCATCAAAACATATCAAAACAACCAAAAGAGGGTGCTAAAATTTGCAATGTGACAAGTGATGTTTTTGAGACGATAACACTGGAAGATCAAGATTGAAACATATCATTGGATCCTCCTCTGGATTTTATGGAGCCAAATGTAAGATAAAACTTCCTTGAGGAAAATGTGTATCATGATTTAGTTGACGATGGAAATCAAGAGTTGTATAGTGGGTGTTTTAAATATTCAAAGCTTTCATTTCTTCTGAAGTTGTACCATATCAAATTTCTATGTGGAATTACAAATAAGGAAATTTCAATGATATTGGAATTTTTTCATGATGCATTTCTTAAAGCAAAAAACCAAGAATCTTTTTATGATATAAAAAAGATGTTAACAAGATTGGTCTAAATTATACAAAAATACATGCATGTCCCAATGATTTTATGCTTTATTGGGGAGAGGATTCATGTAGACAGAATTGAAAGAAATGTTATTCTTCTAGATGGCAGGAAAAGGGTGATGTTGGAAGTATGAATGAACAAAATTTCTTAGAGAAAATGAAAAGGAACACACCTGCAAAGTTTTTGTGTTACTTTCCATTGAAGCCATGATTGCAAAGATTATTCATGTCATTAAAAATCAATGAATACATGATGTGGAATTTAGTAGATAATGACAATGATGGGTTAACGAGACATCCACGAGATTCCCAAACATGGAAGACATTTGATTCATTGCATCTCGATTTCTCAGCTGATTTTAGGAATGTTTGATTGGGATTGGCTTCCGAGGGATTCAACCCATTTGGGAATTTGAGTACCAGTTATAGCATTTGGCCAGTTGTTTTGATCCCTTATATTTTTCCTCCATGGATGTGTATGCAACAAACATATTTTATCCTTTCGATGAATATTCCAGAAAAAAAATGCCTGGAAAAGATATTGATGTGTACTTGCAGCTTTTGATTGATGAATTACAGGAGTTTTGGAGCAAACATATTGAGACATTTGATGTTTCATCTAAAAGAATCTTCAAAATGCATGCTTCATTAATGTGGACCATTATAGACTTACATGGGCTTGGGAACTTAACTGGTTGGAACACATACACAGGTTTGGCTTGTCCCGTTTGTGACTTTGATTTTGAGCCCAAACGGCTACCTCACTGTAGAAAATAGTTCTTCTTGTGTCATTGAATATTTCTCGATGCATCTCATTGATTATGGCTGAAAAGATCAAAATTTAAGTGGATGAAGTAATGGAGCAGGAAACCAACATGATTGAAGGGGAAAATGATTGTATGTACAATTATTTATTTATTCAGCAACCACTTGTTTCATTTATGCAGTCATTCTTTATCATTGTTATATTTTATATTCTTTTAGTAATGGGCATCTATTGTCATTTTTAATTTTTTTCTGCATAGTTTTTTTAAATATATATTCTTAACATAATTTTATTTTATTAAATGACAGGAATTCCAAGGAGGAAGCAACACGCTATTTCGTCTAGTTCCGCGACACATGAAGATCTATATGGATCCCTCCCCACGACATCTAAGGCACCTGCTGCCGACACCCCTACACCATATCCCCATGTACCATCTCTCACACCGTCTTTGGATGTCCCATTAGAGGCTGAGTCTTCAAATCCCCCTTTCAGAAGCCTCAGTAGTGGGGCAACAACACGCCCCTTCCAGTTCATCATGGGCATACTGGAGTGTCACTGTCATAGGTACAAATTTTAATTAAATAAATTTATTGCATTTTTTATACTCATTGTTTGCTCATTGAAGATGAAAAAAATGCAACTGGGGATAAAAATATAAAAAATGTAGATGTTTTGAATATGACTGGTGAAAAGATAGTCGTTCCATTTGATTCTTATGGGGTCCCGACGGATGACGCCGCAAGGTTACATGGAATGATTCTAGGCCAGCTGGTAGTAGAGCCCATTTCCCTTCCTATTTCATATGATGATTGGAGACATATTCCTCCAAGATGGAAAAATGAATTTTTTGATTCTAAAATAATAGAAAATTTATTACATTATGGTTTAATTAAATGTCACGTTACTAATATGTTCAAAATGGATTTCTGTATACAGATGTTCTTCCCGTTTACCGTTGCTGATGTGATAGCATGAATGTGGACGTTGAAAAATCATGGCAAGAAATGGGAAGATTTCAAATGGAGATTGTGGTGTGATTTCAATGATACCTCATTGACTATGCAACAAATGTATGAGAAGCTACCTAGTGGGGTAACGAAAGAACAATGGAACTTTTTTGTTGACAGACATCTTGATGAGAAGCGGATGGTATTGAAATATATATTTTTATGTTATATTCATTTAAAATTTATACATGTATATAAAGAATACATTAAATTTAATATATTACTATTAAATTGCATTTTATTTATTTCAGGATCTCTTAAGACAGAATGCATCAAACTGGGATAAGCAAGTCATCCCTCACACGGCGGGCTCAAAAAGCTTTTCTAAGAGCCGAACGACATTGGTAATCTTTTAATTAGTATAAATATTTATAAGACAGTATTGTCTGTTTAATATATTGAATTGTTGATTTATCTTTGCTTAAGGCAGTCACAGAGTTTTGGGCACAAAGCATCCGGAACATAACTCTAGTTGGATGTTCACCAGAAATCAGATGGACGTTTTGTTAACGAGCCAGATAAAGAAGTTGGGGTATGAAGTCGATTTTTTATTATAATACCTTATTATTAGTTTTTACTGTGTTAATATATATTGATATTTGATTTATAGGTAAAAAGTAAAGAACTATGGGATTCAAATCCTGTGCAGTCCTACTCAGTCTCCCAGGATGACCTCGTTGCTAAAGTCCATGTGGAGGAGCATTCTGGTAGGTGTGCGGGATTGGTTTGGGATCCGTAACATCTAAGGTTTTTAGCAGGCCTCTGGGGATGGAAGCTGCATCTACTCCTGGATTCAGTCACCCCATACCTGGAGATGCTCAGAAAGATATTGTTTCTCTACGAAACACAGTTCACTAGTAAGGGGATCAGATATCTGCTTTGCAGAAAGAGTTGATTGAAATACATCAGCATATGAGCAGATATTCCCCCATTGGTAGCACATTGATGGTGGTATGCAGGTAAATCACAAAAAAATCAAAATCATTTAGTGTGCTAACTTTTATTGGTTTTAATTTTTAATATAAATATGAAATCGTATTTAAGTTTCAATATAATGTTCTTAGAAGTGACAACAGAAAGTGGTGATGAAGGTGGAGAGGGTGGTGATGGATCATCGGAACCTGAGTAGTTGTATTTTTCATGAGTTGAACAAATATGGGAACAATTGGTTTGTATATGTAACATTTGTTTCACATAATTTCCACCAAACAATTTCATGTCCTCAAATTTCCTTGATTTCTCATGTTTCCTTTTATGTGTTTTATAAATTTCGGATGTTTCTTTTTTATTTCTTGATTTCATGAGTGTGGTATACATCATTCCATTTAGGCCTATGTGTGAATTGCTAGTCGAGATTTTTGATGACTAGGAGTTAAACCCATTGTTGGTGTGTTGAACAAATTGGGTCATTTCATAGTGCTCAAGGGGATAGTGTTGTGGACTCATTAGTGAGGCCATTGTAATTTGTCTTACTGGGAGGCCACAGTGAGTGGTAAATGACCACCACTAATTGGTGTTTCCCTTGTTGTGAATCTTGTCTTTGTTATAAGGAACCAAACATTACGACACATTGGGATTAAAAACACCTAATATACTTATACAGATCCGCCATTATATCGAATAACAATAATATGGAGGTTCCAAATATGGATGGTATATGATTTGAATACACACACTCAAGATATGAATTCTAATATGGTTGTACACATTCACATAAAAACTCAATGGAATCCATTTGAGAAGTGGAATAATCCACCGACTCATAAGATACTACATACTAAAATACCATTGGGATAATTTCCTTATATTGATTAAGATATATACCCCATGAAGGTAACTATAGATAAAATATTAATGTTGTGGTAATTTTCATAAATTTATTTGATCCTAATCTATTTGGATATCTCAGATCAAAATTTATTGATTTATTAATCTAATATAATTATATAATATTTGATAAATGTGGTATGATAACATCAACCAAATAACCAAACGTATTGGGTTTTTCCTATAGAAATTTAATATTGATTTTCACATGTTATACTATTTTGATTTTGAACTAAGTAATATTATATTATGTTGAGATGTTTTTACTATTTTATAGTGGTGAGGGGGTTGTTGATTCATCCACACCAGTTTTATACTCAATAGAATCTTGATTCCCAACATTAATTGGGTTAACATTGAAGAAATATACAAATGTGTTACCACCAATAGGAAACACATACTTACATTGTAAGAGGGGTATCATTAATTTTGGTGTGATCCCATAGGATGAATGATACTAGAGATGGCCATGAGGGAAAATTGATAAAAAAAATCCCCCCACACATGTGGGTTATGATTTCCATTGTAATATTATAGTCACAAAGGCCACTTAGAAGAGATTCTGATGATTTTAGATATTAGAGAATTGTAACCATCCCAAGTATATTATCTAGATATTCTAATGGGACTCAAGGGTGTTTAAACTAGCCAGGGAGTAAATATACTCTTGAGTGTCACTGGTTGGATATCCCTAGTGGGATAAACTTTTAGATGCTTGAGTATAGATAATAGGGAAAAACACCCTATATATCTTCTTGAGTACTCAAGGTCACATGTTAATAAAAATGACTATAGTTAACATGATACTCATAATGAAGTTCTATGGTGATTTATAATTTATGGTGGACATATTTATCCAAATCAATATGATAAGACAAGAACATGTTCTCATGATCTATTGAAAGGATACAAAAAGGTTGGATGTGAAATTATAGACCAATGGTTTTGCCCTAGAATATTTTTAGTTGGACAAATTGTGGGTCATTATTCACTATAGATTACCATGGGTTTCATATAATGTCAGGATAGATCCATTTAGATGGTATTCATGAAATAAGGTGTGAACCATCATGAAATCATTTTACAAGGGTAGGAGACAATGTTTATCAGGGTATGGGGAACATATATTCATATAAATTGTGTCTTATGTATGACAAAACAATTTTTTTCATGCCTCACCATTTTGTTCCCTATGGGTACTATCAGCATGTTTTTGGTCTTGAACATAATTAGTGCATTTGGTTATTCAATTTTAATTGAAGGATGTGATGACGGTATTAAAATGGATTCACAATGAAGAAACCCATAAATACATCATCAAATGTAAGAGTTCATAGTTTATCAATCCAATTCTATGTTTATGGATTCCCATTAGGTTATCTAATTTTTGCTGAGAACCTCAAATGGGCTTCTATGTATATGAATATTTGTTATGGATGTCCTTTTAGAACTAAATTACAATGAAAGGTGTTCACTAGTGATTCATACTATAGATTTTTCAAAATATGTATTGGTTAAAGGTGTGAGATTTTGTGATCATCAAATATTCTTTGGGTGGAATCATTTTAATTATTGGATTCCCTTAAATATTTATGATTTTTTAATGAATAATATCAAAATACATGTGTTTAATGAGTTATCCATATTCCTATGATCTATCTAATCTATGTAGATATGAAAATATATGATTTTTAAGTTAATGATACATATAATACATGTTTATGATTCATTTTTTTATGTCCACATATTTAGGAAATTATTCATTTTTTGCCATAAAAAAGAGGTCGTAGGTGTTTCTTGTTGCATGTTTCTATGTACAATATGGTTCATTCTTATATAGCATGTCAATGTTTACTTTTTTTTTCATGTTATTCTCTACTGATTTCCTAGGTTGATTTTTCTGGTTTTATGTTGGTATGTACAATATGGTATTGCTGGTTTGATTTGTCTTTCAGGGTAGTGGTGCAACAAATGATTTTTTTTTCTGGTCATCTTTTAGCGGCGGTTTAAACCACCGTGAAATGTACATTGGCAGCGGTTTAAACCACCGCTAAACGGTGAAAACCGCCACTAAATGTAAAAAAATTACATTTCGCGGATGTTTTAACCGCTTCAATATAGTCAAATAGTAGGTGTTCATTCCACAAAGATTCTCATGACTTCAGAGGATTTTTTACAGTTGCTGGGTTCGTTTTTATTCATGACGGTTATAACCGCCCTGAAAACCACCTCGAATAAACTGATGTCTAGGGCTCGTAAAAACCGCCGCTAAACTCAGTAAAACCTCCATGAAATGAGGCAGCTATGACACTTTTCTTAAACCACCAAAAAATGTAAATAACCACAAAAAATTATTGGTGATTCCGTGTTAGGTGTCTTTTTTCATATACTGCTGCCAAACCATATATCGGTGGGTTAAACCACCGCGAAACGCAAAAATAACCGCCACTAAACGGAGATTCTCTTGTAGTGTTTCCTCTTTAAGTAGGTTTTGGATTCTCGAGGAGGAGAATGTTTTGTGAGTTATCTGATGTAATGTCCCAGACCTCTCCAGTCCATTCCTTTGTGAAAATGTGGTGTTAGATGTGTTTTGGGAGGTCAAGGTGACTTGAAGGTGCGTTTTGGTGGACCTTTATGGGAAAATGAAGGGTAATAGCCTTCACACGGGTGGCACATGGTTTGCCTAAACCGTGCTGCCGAACCGTGTAGGGTTAGTGTGGTAGGTAGTGGCTAATTCATAGTTAGTGCACATTTTGTCTAACCGCGTGGACTAACCTTGCGAGGATTTTTGGAAAGGTTGAAGATAACACACGGTTAGCGCACGGTTTCTTAAACCGTGCGGACTAACCTTGCTAGAACTTAAAATTAGATCCTAAAATTTGTGGATCTAAACTCTTTTGCCTCTAAATGGTTCATTTATGTCCCTAAGCAGCCATAAATCAGGATTACCCATTCTTAGAGATAGAAGAACCTCTCCAGAGCATTTTGGGGGTGACCTGAAGGCTTCTCTTCACGAATCGATTCCAGTTTCTTGATGCATGTGGTCGTTCTTTCTCATTATTGTTGGTTTCTTAGATCTGCATAGATCTACTCCTCCTTTCCTCTCGCCTTATTAGATCTATGCCTGTTATGGGTTGATCTAGGTGTGTGGATGTCGAAAATGATGAGATTTGGTCTTGGTTGTGTTCGGATAGGAGATCTAAGGAGGAATCATGGAGAATCGACCCGGTTTCATGAGTGTTCTGTGACCGTTGAGGTAGGGGATTCGTGGATTCTCTAATTTTTATTTGTAATCATAGAGTAATCATGATTTGGACTTTGGATCACAATGTAATTGACCAAATTAAATACTTCAAACAGATTAAAAGAATTGGTATGATCGCATGTTTTTGCATTGTGCCATGATAACTGTTCGCCTCTTGATTTTCTAGATAGTGTGATATATATATTCCTTTCTTAATAGCATATTTCTCTTAATGAAATTGATAAAGAACATAAGGCCGAAATTAATTGACAATTAATTGTCTTAAGATAAATAATCATGTAAATTAATCCTGTTGTTATTGTTGTGGTTGTAGTTCCAAATTAAAGTTAATCAAAATGATGCTAATGTATGTGATTAATTAATTTGGTTCGCAAACCTAAAATATATTGGTGCTTGTGTATGAAGGTGAGATGCCTTGTTAAAGGGCCAAGAGAACAAATTGTTTTGATGTTTACTTTCCTGCTGCTCATGAAGTGATGTGATACTAGATGGATGTTGTGATATGTGGGGGAATGGAGGCCTTGTGATTGTCACAGCCCCTGACGCCAAGAGTGGCAAGATGCATCAGTTTATGCATATGGCTGTTATGCAGGACACCAGAGATGATGGAACGGGATGACATGATTTTTGGATGCTTGGAGATTTGTTTGGTTGTTTATCTTCTTTACCTTTACCCACTGATCAAGGAAGCTAGTTTTTCTTACCCTTCATCCGAAGGAGGCAAAGTCACGCGGGGTATGCCACGTGCTTTCCATGTTTAGCTTCCCAAGGGAGAATGGGTCTACGCTCTTTCTATAGGCGGCAAGGACTCGACGGGTAGTACATCTACTCACTTTGTTGAGCCCCCTTATGTTTAGTAGTAGAGGATAATTTTCTAGAATGACTGAGAATATGGGAAAGTCATTCTATAATGAATATTGGAATAAATGATGATAACCCATGAGGATGGAGTTTGTTGGAACTTAATGATGAGATTGAGAAATTTTGAAGGGTTATAGGATTTTGGATGTGATGTTAATGGAATTTAGTGTGGAATTGTCTAGGGTTAATTAATGTTTTAATAACTAATTAATGTACAGTGGAATTAATAATAAGGGAATGAGGTAATCTAATAAAGCCCTTTAAATGGATGTGTGATTATAGGATACCTAGTCTTAGAAGTGGCAGCCCGGAGTCTGAGAGAAATTAGCTATAGTTGTGTCTAAATCTAGGTTATGCACATAGTGTGGTTGTGAGTTATAATATATTCTATACTTTTTGTGTTTCTATATGCTACACCACCCTATCAGTAAGGGAAACTGACACCCTGGGGATTCTGAGCCCTTGGGGGTTGGTTTCCCCAACATTCTGATGGGAGGGTGAATGGATGACTACCACTTTGACCCCTCTCTCTTCTCGTGGTAGATACTTGTTCCATTAGGCAGAGCGGTTAGTTACCCCATATATGTGCGTAGAGGGCTGTAATGTCTTGTGGTTATTCATACACATGTATTCTAGATATAGTATACTATGGACTACTATAGTTGTAACGTGTATAGGTTGTGATGTCTTGGGGATCATTACTCGTAGTATAAACTGTAATGGATTGACGTATAATACCGGACTTATGATACACATTATGAAAGCTTGTGGCTCCCAGAAAATACCTAGTTGCTTTTGTTTTTGAGGATGGTGTGGGGCTTCACGCATGTGTCTGTGGGCATTCCTTTGTCATGCACGAGGTTCAGATTGTGGAGCATAGCCCAAGTGTATTCAGGAAAGCCTTTGGATAGAGATACACAAGACGTATGTCGTTGGGGAAAAGCGGTAAACCAGTGGAGAAGTAGTACCAGGTTACCATTAATATTATTTATTATATACTATATTCTTGTATGCGTTACATGGTGAGAGTATCAATGGTGAGGGTGGGATCTTAGTATACCTGTTTAGGTGACGTGTTAGTTTCACTTGTTCTTCAACGTGATTTAGCATGTTTTCTTTACCATTTCATGAGGGGGTTCAGGGAGGATCCTACTAAGTATGCTATTATACTCCCCCAATGTATATATAAACTATTTTTCAGGTCACATGGAGCAGGTTGGATATCAAGCTGGTTTCTACGAGCTTTTGGTTGCAGGAGCTGTTCGGGCTTGTGGCCACTGCAGTTTTCACTTTCCATTGGGTACTTATAGTTTTCCCCTTTCAGTAGTAGTACATTTTCATAACATTACATATGTGCGCTTGAGTTTTATTTTAGACTTCAGTTCTGAGTTGGAGTTGGTTGGTGTCTATCTTATCTCTTTTTTCCACATGCATTCTCTTAGAGGCTAATTCCTCCCATTAGTGTGTTCATTATACCCTCGGTGCCAGTCTCTAACCCGGGGCCTACTGGAGGTGGGACTCAGGGGTCAATATCTTCCTTCTCACATTACAGGCTGAAGAGGGGTACACTTTGTGGGGAGGGGGTCATGACAGATTATAAATCTTATATTTTCATTAGTTAGGTAGCACTATTCCTAACCACTAATTTAATAGAGAGTTTATTTCATATTATATTAAATAAAAATATTTTAATAATACATTATTTTCGGTAAAACACGGTATTGCGTGTAATGAAAGAATTCAAAATAAATTTTCATTGTGAGTAACACAAGCCAATCTTAGTGTTGTGTACATTAAAGCTAATCTAAGTGTCATGTGTAGGGTAAAATTAGCTATTAATTGTGTATAAAATAAGACTAACTTTGTCCATTCACATAACAGAAGTTATATTCAGTGTCATGTGAAATGTAATGCATCGTCATGATTTAAGTAACTCAAAAAAAATTTCACCAAATATCGGTGTGTTATATTCTACCCACTACAAAATAAATTTCTCCCTCAAAATTCACCTGGGTTATCCAACGTTAAGTTATTTATTGTCATTCTATTGAAACACACATCGTAAAAATGAATACTATAACTCCCATTAAGAAATGAATATTAGAAACATATCGATTTCCAAAAGTAACTTATAATTAGGTTTTTACATCAGAGAACACATGTGGAAAGTGAAATCATTAGCATGGTAAATAATCTATATATTAAGATATGATGGAGAGTGATAGAGAACTTGGATAAGAGAAAGATAACATTCATAAATTCATTAATATGTGATGATCTAAGGGACATATTGATTCATTAGAAAAGAAGGTACACTGATATCATTTATATCTTCAAGAGCCATTCTATAGTGTTGAAAATATTCATGAGAATATATAATTACATTATTTCATGAAAAAATCAGCCTTTTTTTATTCCAATATCAATTTCCACATTATCTCTTTTTTTGTTAATTTTAGTTGAATTTTTCATTTCTAAAGTGTGATCATATCATGATATCCATAAATATAATGAATGTTTATTGCATCTATATTTATTACAATAAAAGGATTATCAAATTTTATCCAATACCCATAAATCCTAATATAGAAATATAATAAATTAATCTCAAAACCCCATATGATTTTTATCATAAATAATTCCATAAATGTTTAACCTTATAACCTTTTTAAGAAATATGGTCACTATGTTTCTCAAAAAAAAGCATTGATCCCATATATATCAGAATGTTGCTCTTCATTATCAGATACCAAACATGTGAATATATTTATCATTAATTATCTTGAATAATGTAAATAACCTTAATTATTATACATCCTTATTGAGAACAATCATGTTTTTGTATTCCAATGCTTGTTGGATATATTAATTAAATCAATAAATGTTGCAACCATTATTATTGACTGCATAACAACTAGTTAATGTGTCCTCAATTATTTACATGGTAATATGTACCATCCAATGTACTTATTCAGGTCCCAGATATCATTATATTATCATAATGAACATATTAATGTTTAACATAATTAGATAAAATTTAATATTGAAATTAAATCAAGTTTCTAGTCCACAAGAAACATTTAATATAAACATGTAAATCGTGAGAAAAAAATACAAACGGAACAACCCTTGTATATTTCGTTATTCATATTTCCCAATTCTTAAATCAAAATACAGTATAAAATTGATTATTACAATTCATCAATAATAAATAATATGGATACATCATCCTATTATATAATACACTTTTTCTATCTCATTTTATCTGTAGTATCATCATTTTATGCAATAAAACCATTACTTATACAACCATTCTAATTCTCTTCAAATGATTTCCACTGAGAGATTTTTTAATAGTGACCATTAAATCAATACCTAAATAATTTATCCTTTGATAATGTCTTAGGATGTCTTATAGTCCGATATATTTAATTAACTGAGGCCTTCATTTTTCTTTTTCAGTTTCATTCTATGTTTAATTCTTTTCCATAAACAAAATGTCTAAATTTTCCTCTAATACATTCACATAGGCGATTCTTTTAAAATTCCTCAATCAAATGAAACAAAATAGTATGTATTTAATGGTTTCTAATATCCAAACTCTCATTAAACACATTCCTTATATTCATATGTGAGTCTGAGAGTTACTTAATGTACAAATTTTTAACAATGTTGTGTGAAAATAGATTATTACTGATCAAAACATACTTCACTCTAGTGATTATCCCATTGCACTGATCATCAGAAAATTTTCCATAGAATTCAATGTTAATAAATTTACATCTAATTCCTTCTATTTACTATAATTATCAAGCATTTATTAAGAAAACATTAACCTAGGGATCATCCAAATAATTATAAAAACACTAATATGTTGTCTATATCTTGAAACCATCCTTATTATATGCGACATTAGGTTTATACTACGTTATTCATAAAAAAATTCCATTTAAATCCTTCATGATAGTTCATAATGGATTTGTGAGTTTCCATATCATATAACCTGAGAGTGTCAAATGAGGTGTTCTGCAAAGCTCGTTGTCATGTACCATGTTACTCTTGAGTCAGGCCAAACCCACATTGTCATATTTTTTACCCCTACGTACATCTGTGCGAGAGCCACATCCACATGACATATCTTGAAAGAGATATAATTCTAGTAAATAAATAACAATTTTATTTAACAAAATTCTATGATACTTTCCAAAACATTAACTAATTGATAGAGATATACATATTGACACCCCTATATATATCCATAGAAATATTCCTAGGGATCTCACTAAATCTTTCATGTCCTATTTACAAATGTTTGAAAAACCCTTAATTATGATACTAACCATGAAAACCCATGCTTTAAGTATATAGACATTACATCCTTCTTGTTGATAATTTCATACATCATAAAAACACACAACTAATCACCATAATAGTTCAATGCCTTTGGAAACATGGAAACAAAATCAAATGGTTCATAACACATCTACTTCTTCTCCAACCTATTTATTCGTAACTATAACCCTTTTTGGTATATTTAACTTAATACATTTATTTTTATCCGAGGGAAAAGAAACATAATATGGGTTGATATAATATTCATAGTAATGGAAAATAGGGACATATGCAAGCATATCATTAATAAATCTATGATAATACGAACAATAATATAATAAAATATAACTTACATATCAAATATCATATGTAATAGTCATGGGATAAATATTGGAAACTCAAAAGACATGAATATCAAGGGAATCAAGAGAATAATCCATGTAATCATATCATAAGTACAAGACTTATTTGTGGCATACACATAAACATAGTAAAATCCTATGTCAAGTCTCTCTACCAAACCATCGTAACATGTTAGGCTTGGGCTAATAAGTTTTTTACCGACTCCAGGATTGGAATTCCCTCCCAGCTACCATCTTATTTTAGGATTTTAGTTTTCTCCCATATACCCTCCTCTTTCGATCCTTGGAAGTCCTCCCATGCACCATCTTGTTTTGGGCATGGGATTCCCTCTCGTGTACGCTTTTGTTTTAGGTTTGGGACCCCCCTGTTACCCTTTTTTCTCACAAAACATTTAGCATCACCCAATTCATTGTAGGGGGATATAGTTCCCACCAATCAGATAATAGAAACCATATATATGTGTGCCATATTAAAATAAATCATTCATCATAACCGAACCCATATATGAACTCATAATAAAAAACAATTCATTGTATCATAAATCATGTAAAAGAAACATAACTCATAAACAAAAGTGCATCGTAAACATAAAATATTTAGAGAATGAACAGGAATATATCACTCGAATCATATGTTTAATTAAACATCAATAGCATCACATATAGTTTTTCTATATAATTTTTTTTTGAAATGTCATTTGAAATAACTATTGAGGAAATTATCATTTCTACATTGAAAATAAATTTGGAAATAATATAACATTTCGTAAATATTATTATTGAAAATAAAAATAAAATAATATAAGGAATATTTGTAAAATATCTTAAAACTCATTAAAATCAGTTTTCTAGGGAAATTCATAAATGGCCATTTTAAATCATTTAAAATTATTTTTAGAAATATTGGTTTTAAAGGAACACAAATTTTTTACTAAAAAGAGAATAAAATTATATGAAACTTTTAATATAATGAGAATATGCATATTCAGGAAAAAAATATGAAAACAGTCAGTATATACAAATATTAAATGAAAATAGGTTCCGAACATAACATTTGTCTCAAATAAGGGAAATTGTAACAAAATTAGTTTATCGATTTATTAACTTTTGAACTGTAAACCACATGAAAGAGAGATCATCAACTAGATATCTATGTACCTATAATATTATAGATAATAATTATATATTACATTAATGGGTAGTTTATACAACACTTATTATAAATATGTTGTGAACATGACTTCTGTCTGAGGAAAAATAAAGTGAGATTAAAATATATTACTACTTGAGTAACATAAACTCGTAAACCCCATAAAAGAATAAAATAAATTATTTCTATGAATATAATTTGATAAATTAATTTAATTACATACCATGTAATATGGTAGTTTATAAACCACAAATAATATTCAAGTTGTGAATATGGCATGTATCATAGAGATATACAATGTGAGTTGAAATTCCCTTACAATAAGTTATCATTATTCACATACATTAAAAACTCTGGTATAATAAATATAATTTTTTTTCACGACCCATCCCCCGGGGCCGGTATTATGACTACCCCATGCCCACAGTCCATAGGCTAGGGGCTGGCGACTAGCACCAATGGTTTAAATCCCTAAACTAGGAAGGAATTACCTTTATAAATGTAAACAAATGAAATAGAGTACAAAACTGGAAGCAAAAAACTAATTAAAATTATATACAAAAGAAGTGCTGGAAAGTAAATGGGGCTAGAAATACAAGACCAACAGGAATGTACAAGTACAACTAAAAGTATATACATCAGAAGAAATGTAAAGAAGCTATTGGGTCATCCACCGGGGTTCCTACCTGAAGGCTAGGTACAGACGGCCTCTTCAGCAGGCCATATCTGTCCATCTCCTCCATGTACCGTCACATCGAGTGATACACCTTCGAGTATCGTCCAGTCCTACAACTCTATGCCTTAGTCAGCACTGTTTGTTGTCTACAACCAACACAATGAGATGCGGGTATAGCCCATGCAGGGGTGAGTATAACGATACTCAGTTGGGAACCCAAGACCCTCATGTTCCCACAAAATCCAACAAGGATAAACCAGAAAGTTTCAAATCAACGGATATCCATTAATTAGGTATATTCCCATACATATAACTATGTTATCTAGTAATAAATCTCAATCATGAAGAAAACACAAAAGTCATTGGCTCAACTCAAACCAAGATTTTCATTATCGAAACCACAACTACTGGAGAACTCCTCCTTTATCGAGTACAATGGGCCAGTCTCGACACCAAGGCACTTCTCACTCACCTTGGAATACTGAGGTAATCATCCTGTCGAGTACCACTGGTCTGCTGCGAACTACCATGAGCTCCTACACTGTGGGTCTGCCACCAACTACCAGATGCTCTCCCTAATAGCCTGAAGAGGTACTCCTCCTGTTGAGCACCATGTGACTCTGCCAACTACCAGGTGCTCCTCCACCGTGGGTCCTCTACCAACTACCAAGAACTCCCCACTGGGCTAGTCGAATCACTCTGAGTCGAATCAGTTAAGAAGTCTTCAGGTCTGCCAGCTACTAGGTCTTTTTACTCTCTCTCTTCATCGGTGGAAGGACCTCTCCATGAGATACTGGGAAATACTCCAACATTCACAAATTTCCTTGAAAAAGTATCTCAAAGGTTTGCCACATCATAGGGGTCTCAACAGAATAGATAACATGTCAATCTGATGCCCGATCTGTTAGTTATTAGCCTTTTAGTCCCAGGGGCCCAATTGGATTCATGTAGGATCAAACCGAACTATGACTCAACTATACCTCGAACACCAGTGGGGTATTCTCAAAGGGATGACTTTGTTCCAAGAATACCATCACCGCTGAAATTTCGTCAAACAGACGTCCGGTGCCACAGATATGGCCAACTAATGTAAATGGGCAATAGTGGGCCCAGGTCCGGTCCGACCCAATCGGACCGACTCAGCCCAAACCTGTCTGGGTCAACCCGGATAGACCCATTGGGTCTGACCCAACCCTTTGAGTGGAAAATCGCACTAAGTTCAAACCCGTCTGCTAGGCCCTACACTGCAGACTATGCGGGTGGTTCAGCCCGGGCTCGGGGCCAATTAGGCCTAGAGCGTTGCGAGGGCGTAGCCCGACACTGAATGTCCTAGAGGGTGCGGCTGGGCCGGTTTGGCCAAGGCACCATAAGGGGGTTGGGACACTGGCTTGGCCGGGTGGCCAAGAGGGATCTGAGATGCCAGGGGGGCGCCAGGCAGGGCAGGTGGGAGCTATGCAGGCTGAGGTAGGGGATGAGCAGGTCGCGGCAGGGCTCCGGGCAGCGAGCGGGGGCACGTACAGCGTGTGGGGGCACAAAAAGCATGCAGGGGAACCCGTAAGAACGCATAGTAGCGCGTGGGGGAATAGGAAGTGTGCGGTGGCTCCGGGCAGGCTGTTGGCAGGGACGAGTAGGTGGGTCGGGCGCCGCTTGACCGATAGTGTTTGGTTGGGAGCAGCAGTGTGCTGCGGGGGTGGCACGACTCACACAGGCCTCCCAGAGTACAACCCTCATCATTGCTGCCTTTGTTTCCCCTTCCTTCATCACCAAGCAGAAGTTCAAACAAAATAAGATCGGATGAGGGGTCGGGCCATGTTTGTTTGGCCCGCACCCTCTGCGTTTAGGGTGGTAACAATTGGTTTTCCAGAACAAAGCACAATATTCCACCCCTAAAATATAATCATCATCGTTCTTCGATTGTAAAAATGAAATAAGAAAAATGAACTTAATGAAACTAAACCCATACCTTTGATTCACTGCTCGACGTTCGTTGACAGAGTTACGGGAAGAAGACGATGTCCTCATTCATCTTTCCCACCGCACACTTCCACTTCCAAGCTGCGTTGGCCATGGAAGACACTCCACGTTGCTAGGATCAAAGGGAGTAAGTCGAAGGTGGAAATTTTCACCGGAGTTTTTTGCGTTCTACGTTGGGAGAATATATTTTCTCCCTAGCTTTCCTCCTCCCAAGCTCCACCAAATGCCCAATGAAAATAATAGAGTAATGGTTTGTCTATTATTTTTTGGCACAACAAATAAAAGAGGGGAAATTAATTAACCCACCTCCACCAAATTAATTTCACAAGAGGTGTCACATTTAATTTTGGAGGATGTAAAGATTGTTGGGAAAAAATCCCTCAAGGTAACATTGCAGTATTTTTTGGGTTTATTGTGTTTGTTGAAAAAGCAGGTATTCATGGATATTTGTCGAGTTCCTGAGAATCTGTTGACAATCCTTGTTGACAAAGAACAATGAAAAAGGAAAGGACGATCTGGAGGCGGTACAAAAGAGCAGTACAAGGTGGCGCCGTTTCCCAGTGTTTGCCAAATTTTTGGGGTCCAAAATTTGGAATTTGGTGAGCATCGCGAAAATAGGATTTCCATGAAGATCATAATTTAATATGGAAAAGGCATGAATTTCACGAAGATAGGATGCATGGTTTGGTAATCGTGAAGACCAGAAGAATGGAGGCGGTGAGCTTCGCGATTACGTCATGCTTCGCGAACGGCAGAGGCTGAAGCGCATCGCGACGGTGAAGGGGTTTGGGAGGGAGCTTCGTGGCGAAGGCGCGAAGGAATGTTGGGCTTCGCGAGGGATCTTCGCGGTGAAGTCGCGAAGGTATATTGACGGTGATTCTTCGCGACTACGTTAAGATTCCTGAATGGCAAATTACTGTGGTGCTTCGCGATTTGGACATAATTCCAGTGGAATCTTTGGAGCTTTGCAATTTGAGATGATGTGGCGTTGACTTCGCGCGGAAGGTACGAGGGTCGGTGGAATCGCCTATAAATAGAGGCCGACCCCCTCGGGAGAAACAGAGAGAGCATTTTCATAGAAGGTCATTCGCTCTTGATTTGCGAAGGTGGTTTGCGGAGCCAGTGTGCTTCGCGAAAGAGGTGCTTCGCGACGACTATTATAGCTCCACGAACCCTGCGAGCTTTGTGTAGTCTTAGTTAGCTTCACGAGGGACATTTCATTTCAACGGCTTGAGCATCGCGAGGGTGCTTCGCGAGAGTGTTTCGCGAGAGAGCTTCACGAAAAGGCAGTTGCTTCGCGAAGGCTTGTTTGAGCTTCGCGAAATTGGGAGCTTTGCGAAGTAGGGTGCTTTGCGAAGGTACATTCCAAAGGTAGTGGCCCAGTGGTCAGAGGCAAAGTGCTATTCATCAGTGGATGAAAGTTAGACTTCAACAGAGCATCTATCAATAGTTAAAGATGCATTATTTCATGCAAATGAAGAGACCTACAGGTCTATAAACTGTGAGTGGATTCCCTTCTAGAGTAGTGATCTTAGGAAGAGGAAGTAGGTGATCCTCTCCACTGGCAGTGAGCCAGAGAGAGAGAAATAGGGAGTGACCCTTGGGAATGCAGTTAGCTGACCCTAAACCTTGTAAAGGCAGTGAGTCTGGGCATAGAATTGATCTAGCCCGAACATTGTAATCCACAGCTAGTGAAGTTTAGTGGAATTGGTACGCACGTCAACTTGTCGGTGTATGCTCCTTGGACGTAGCTCAGTGAGGGTGAACTAAGTAAAAATCTTTGTGTGTACCTGCTTACTTCCCCGCATTAAATTTGAAGCATCATCATCAGACATAGAAGAAAATAAGTGATCATAATAAACACAGAAGTGCAAACAAAGTGGCCCTTGTAATAAAGAGGTCAAGATCCATTGGGGAGGAAGAATTTTGAAAAAGAATATCCATACCCTGATTCACCCCCCTCTCAGGTGTTATAGGCCCCTATTGGCCCTAACAAAGAGGATACCCTTAATTAAATTAAATGTGTTGGCATAATTAATTAAAAGGGAAAGGTGGCACTAATTAATGGTAGAGGAGGTCAAAAGACTCCTCCCTCATTAATGAGGGGAGTTGGGAGATTTTCTACCCTCCCATTAATTGTGGGGTGTTAGTATCATGTGGTCCCGATGACGTAACCTCTCACATGAGGTTATGTTCGGGTGGGACCACCCACCATAACCTCTCATGGGAGGTTTGGGTGTGGTGGTCCCACCTCCAACACGCTAGTGGAGTTTTAAACCAACAACCACTCACACTCCTGGCAGCTCAAAAATAAAATAATCTGTTATTCAATTAATTTTATTTTATTTTTTATAAAAATAAAAAAAACTATCTTTTATTTTTAACCATATGCTGTCAAGGTGAAGGTATTCTTAAGTGAATTCTGGTGCCGTGTGTTCAACGATGCCCTTGGATTTTAATTCCAATCACCGGTTAAAATGTTATAAAATCCCGCTCATATGTTTACTGAATGTACCTGATCAAAACATCAGAAATTGATTCCGGGCACACTGGGCGTTGGAATCAAGATTCGTAAATTTTCAAAGCCTCGTAAAATTCCCATGTATTTTAAAAAAATTACACAGAAATTTCGGGTCTTTAAATTCACCCCAACATAGGGATTTACATCCCCATAAGCTATAACACGAACTGTGGGAACAAATGGGCGTACTAAGCACGAACAAGAGCCTCCTACTTCCATGTGCTCTCCTGGAGGTTCCTGGGCTGCCAATGAACGTGCCTTAGAGGTATCTACTATCCACATAGGACTCGCTCCCGTCGATCCTCAATATATAGTAGAACCCTAGTAAAAGTCTCCCCATCATCAACGTCTAGCTCTCCATGGTCTATGGTGTGGGAAGGGTCGTGCACGTATCTCCTCATCTGAGTTACGTGGAAGACACCATGCATCCAGTGTAACTGATGTGGAAGAGAAAAGTGGTAAGCCACCTAACCTACTCTCCTGAGGACCTAGAAAGGTCCGATGAATCTCAGAGATAACTTGCCACCTTAGCAAAATCTTGGTAGACCTCGTCGAGTTGAGACCCATAGAAAGACATGGTCACTATCCTCAAACTCCAGCGGTCTCCGTCTCCTCTCAGCATATGACTTCTACCAGCTCTGTTAAGTCATCATCTGCTCCTGGATGATCTGCACCATCTCCATTGTAGCTCATACCATCATTGGTCCCACTAGTGCTAACTCCCCAGGGTCTGTCCAGCACAAGGGTGATCTACAAGGTCGCCCGTACAACGCCTCAAAAGGTGCCATCCCTATGGTGGAGTGATAACTGTTTTTGTAGGAAAACTCCACCAAAGGAAAGTGATCCTACCAGCTGCGGTCGAAGTAGAGGACACATGCTCATAGAATGACCTCAAGGGTCTGAATGGTCCTCTCAGTCTAACCATCTGTCTGAGGATGGAAGGCGGTGCTCAAGCGAAGCTGTGTCCCAAAAGCCTCCTACAACCCCTTCTATAGCCAAGAAGAAATATATGTGTCACGAGTTGATACAACAGACAAAGTTACTCCATGTAGGCAGACAATATATTTCACATAGAGGCATCTGAATCTCTCTACTGAACCCTTATCTCTTATCGGTAGGAAGTCGACCGACATGGTGAGTCAGTCGATGATCACCCAAATCAAGTAGTGACCCCTGAATGTATATGGAAGAACTGATATGAATTCAATGGATATCCCATCCCACTTCCACTCTGGGACCTCTAAAGGCTAAACCAAGCATGCTAGTACCTGATGCTCTACCATCACTTTATTATAAGTGAGGAACTGTGAGACAAACTATACTACTACCTTCTTCATACCTGGCCACTAGTGATGTCATAGATTGTCCTGATACATTTTAGCCACTCTTGTATGTTCCTATAAAGGGGATGCGTGGAACTCCTTCAACAATTCCTCTTGAAGTGCCACTAGTACCAAGTTACATCCTCTAAAGATGATGACGTGCTCCCCACCTTCAGAAATTCCTCCAGGTTCCTTCACTATAGATATCTAAGCACGTCTTGTCTCGAAGTTAGCGTCCCCATGCTACGCCTCCCTGACTCACTAAAGAAGTGGCGGAGTTACCGTAAGAGACTATAGAAAGGTTTCTCCATCTCTATCCACAAAAGATATCTGTAATGTAACCAGCTGCTCTGTCACCTCTCCTAGCATCTGTATACCTGATCTCCTACTGAGATCATCTTCTACAACATTCCCCTTCCCAAGAGTATTGACTATCTCAAAGACATTGTCCCAGAATAAATCGATCCATCGCTGTTGTCTCATGTGTAGGTCCCTTTGAGAGAAGATATAACGGAGTCTCTTGTGATCAGACTACATGATAAAACACTCTCCCATCAGATAGTGTCACCACATCTTCAAGGAGAAGACCAATGATTCTAAATCCAGGTTATTGGTATCATAGTTCTGCTCGTGTTGTCTCAACTGCCATGAACCATAAGTAATCACTACTCGCTCCTGCATCAGGACACACCCATGTCTGGTCCCTGATGTGTCACAGTAAACTATGTACCCTGCACCATCCTCTGGAAGCCTCAAGATGGGGGCATTAGTCAACCTCTGCCTCATCTCCTGAAGGATCTGTTGACATATCTCTGACCACACAAATTGTTTCCACTTCTTCTTCAAGGATGATACTGGTGCTGCAACTCTGGAGAAGTCTGGAACAATTCTCTGGTAGTTCCCATCCAAACCCAAAAAACACCATACCTCAGTCACACTCCAGGGTGGATCCCAAGAAAGTACCACCTCAATCTTCACTAGATCCACTGGAACTCCAGCCTTCGAGATGACATGTCCAAAGAAGTGAACCTCTAGAATCCAAAACTGGCACTTCGAGAGCTTACCAAAAATCTGGTGCTCTCGGAGTGTGTTCAGTACTACCTGCAAATGGTAGGAATTCTCCTCCTCAGTAGTCGAGTATACTAGAATGTTTTCGATGAAAACAATGATAAAACAATTGAGGTAAGGCGGAAAGATCCTATTCATGAGTCCCATGAACTCTGCTGGAGTGTCAGTTATGTCGAAGGGGATGACCAAGAACTCGTAGTGGCTATACCAGCACCTTAAGGTCATCTTCTGCACATCCTCATTTCATACTCTGATCTGGTGATAGCATGATATGAGGTCTATCTTTGAGAACCATCATGCTCCCTTCAGTTGGTCAAAGTGATCGTCAATATTTTGGAGTGGGTAATTGTTCTTCACGGTCACCAGGTTCAGGTGACGGTAGTCAACACAGAGCCTCAAGTTCCCATCCGCCTTCTTGGCGAACAATATCGGGGTTGCCCAGGGAGAAACACTAGGGTGGATGAAACCCTTACCCTGCAAGTCCTCTAGATGTACCCGCAGCACACGAACCTCAACGGGAGCCATATGATATGCTGGAGTAGATATAGGTGTCGTCCCAGAGTACAGGTCAATGTTGAAGTCCACCTCTCTACGAGGAGGTAGTCCTGGAAAATCATCTGGGAAAACATCCGTGTACTGGTGCACTACTACAGGATAGCTCAAACTATCCACATCAACCTCTATGAGGGTAAGGCAGGCCAACTGATCAGTGATCGTCTACACCCTCCTCTGAGTAAGTCTGTCTTATGCTGTAAAGGCTCCCTTCTTGCTGGTGAAGGTAAACCTTGTCCCATCTGTGGGGACACATCACAATTTTCACCTAATATAGTCTATCTGAGCATGGTATGTAGATAGCCATTCTATACCAATGATGACGTCGTAAGGCCTTGACACCGCTATGAAGAGATCCTAGCTGATGCTCTCACCTCCTAGAGTACGGTCACACTACTAGAACTAGTGCGTGATCATCGATTCTACTCCCGCTAGAGTCTCTTGATGTAATGATCGAGCCAACGACACCGTCAGAATCATTGAGCTCCAAACGAGGGAAGTGGAAATGAAAGAGTGACTGACATGTATGTCTACAAGAACTATAGTTATGGTGGAGTAGACACATATCGTATCTTGAATCATCTCTGGAGCGTTGTGATCGTAATCCTCAGCTACCTGAATCTGAGCTCTCCCCTATCCTCTTGCTCCCTGCAGTCGGGGTGGATCTGTCGGTGGTGGTGGCGGTAGCACCTAGAAACACTGTCCACCGATAACTACACGTCAAAATCCTCTCCCACGTCTGCTTGTTCCCTGCGGACCACCTCGATTGAACCTATGCCTTTTCCTGGGAGGTCCTTTAACCATCTGTTGATCATCATAATGGTGGGTCAGACAAGCACGAGCCATGTGACCAAGCCCACCACATCAGTAACATTGTCTTCTCCTAGCATGTATGGATCTTTCTCCACTATGGGTTCCCCGCACAATCGATCCTGAGTCATGCGGTCGACCCCCAGTAGGTCTAGTACTTGTGGACCTCTACGACATCCATCTACTGCGAGCTGCAGAAGACTTTCCAATGTATTGGCTTGTGGTGGGTCTCGCTGCTAGAGACTTCTCATCAAAGAAACTCTCCACTAGGATAGATCTCTCTAGCACCCCCTCCTACGTCGGGATGCTGAGTGAGATCATCGGAGCTCTGATCTCTCACATGAGCCCCTGCATGATGGTCTCAGACCTATATAATGGGTCCCATACCATTTTAGTGGAGTAGTGTGAGAGGTCGGTGGACCTCGCTGAGTACTATGCTATTATCATGCTACCCTGTTGTAGATGTAGTATCACCTATATCTGTACCTCTAGAAGGGTGGATATGACAAACTCACCCTGAAATAGGCTCTCGAAGTCTGTCCATAGTAGTGTTGCCTCATCATGAACCTAGAGCATCAGCTTCCACCATCTTCCTACTACTTCCTGAAGGAGGCTGGAAATAAGGAACCCCATGAAGTCTGCTGGTGTCCCTACATGTTTGAAGACTCTCACCATAGCCACCATCCAATCCTTACCCACTTGTGGGTCTATCTCTCCCATGATCCTAGGTGACCTTTGGTGCTGGAACTTGTGCAACGTGCTCAAGCGGTGTGCATCGTCTGCTGATGGGGCTGGTGGCATCGGTGGCCCAATGGGATGTAGTACTGCTAGTGCCTCCATTGGAAAATGGCCATGCACTGAGGCCTCGTCCCTCGATGGGCTGTCAGTGCGTACAACTCTTGAGGCTCAATCTGGTCGTCCACATGGTGGTATCTTGGAAGAAACAAATTCGACATGGTCAAATGATTTATACCGAGTGAGCTGACCTGGTTGAGCTGGCATAATGAAATCTTTTAGAAACACAGACGCAATTGATGTTTTCGTGCACTGAGTTAGAAATAAGAATTCAGGGTCCTAGTGTATGGATACGTCGGCCGCCCGCACCAACACTGGACACCCTAAACTAAAATCCACAATTAGTACCCTTATCAATATTTCTTCACAGAAAATAAATATCAGAGTTCTAAGTTCTGCGGTAGAACCGACTCCTCGAATACCAATTTTTCATGACCCATCCCCCGAGGCTCGTATCGTGACTACCCCAAGCATACCTTCCATAGGCCATGGGCTGGAGACTAACACCAATGGAATAAATCCTTAAACTAGGAAGGAATTTAATTTATAACTATAAACAAACACAAAGAGTACTAAACTGGATGAAAAACACTAAGCAAAACTGTATACAAAAGAAGTGCTGGAAAGTAGAAGGGGTCAGAAATACAAGCCCAACAGGAAAGTACAAGTACCAATGAATGAAAGTACAACTGAAGAAAAGTAAATCAGCTACTGGGTCATAGTCCAGGGTTCCTACATGAAGTTTAGGTAAATATGGCATCCTCAGCACTCCGCATTCATCCGTCTCCTCTGTGCACCGTCACACCGAGTGATGCACCACCAAGTACCGTCCAGTCCTGCTACTCTATGCCTCAGTCATCTTTGTCCATCGTCTTCAACCAACACGACGTGGAGAGGTCTTACCCAGTGCAGAGGGGGTATAATGATACTTTGTAGGGACCCCGAGACCCTCAAGGGATCAAAAAATCAAACAAGGATAAACCAAAAAGTATGAAATCAATGAATAACCATTAGTTAGGTATATTCCCATACATATACCTAAGTTATCTAATAACCCATATCAATCATTAAGAAAAAAAAATTCATTGAATGAATTCAAACCAAGATTTTCATTATCAAAACCATAGCTGCTGGAGAACTCCTCCACTGTCGAGTATTATGGTCCTGTCGTTACACCAAGGAGCTTCTCACTAACCTTGAACTGTTGAGGTACTCCTCCTATCGAGTACCGCAGGTTTTTTGCCAACTACCAGGAACACCTTCAATGTGGATCTGCCGTTAACTACAAGGTGCTTCCCACTAGGCTAGTCGAATCACTCTGAGATGAATCAGTCATGCAGTCGTCAGGTCTGCCAGCTACTAGGTCTTCGCACTCTGTCTGCTCATCGGTGGAGGGATCCGCTCCACGAACTATTGGGAAATACTCCAACTCTAGTGAAGTTCCACGAAGAATATTCTTAATGGTCTTCCATGTCATATGGGTCTCAACACAATAGATGTCACGTCAATCAGATGCACGGTCTATTACTTATTAGCCTTTTAGTCTAGGGGGTTCTATTGGATTCGTGTACGATCCAACCTGACCGTATCTCAACTATACACCGAACACCAGTTGGGTATTTTTCAAAGGTATGGTTTCATTCCAAGAATACTGGAACCACTGAAGGTTCTTCAAATGGACATTCAGTGCCAAAGATATGGACAAATAAAGTAAAGGGGTAGTAGTGTGCCCAGGTCCAGTCTGACCCGGTCGGACCGACATAGCCCAACCTAGAATGGGTCAACCCGAAAAGAATAGTTGGGTCTGACCCAGCCCATTTGGTGGGTAAGCCCACTATGTTCAACCCGGCCCGCTGGACCAGGCCCAGCGCACTGCAGGGGCTGTTCGGCCTAGGATCAGGGCCAATTCGGCCCAGAGCGTTGTGAGGGATCGACCCCGCACGGCTCTTCTTGGAGGGCATGGATGGGCCATTTCGGCTTGGACACCATGAGGGGGCTAGGACACTGGCTTGACCTGGTGGTTGTGAGGGAGTCGGGATGCCGAGGGGGCATCGGGCAGGGCGTAGGGGCACCAGGTAGGGCACAACAAGGAGCCGCGGGTGCCGAGCAGGGCGCCTGGGGCACCGAGTAGGGCATCGGGGGCACCAGACAGTGCGCAAGGGCACCGGGAAGGGCGCTGGCAAGGCCGGGCAGGCCATGGGGCAAGCCGCGGGTAGGCGGGTTGGGCGCTGCTCGACCGATGGTGTTTGGTCGGGAGCACCAGAGCGATAATGTGTCAGCGCAATTCATAGAGGTCATGGGTATTATGGCACTCATCGCTTCCATCATCATTTCCTCTTGCATCCTCGCCATGCCGAAGTTCAAAAAAAAAACAAGATCGGAACAGGGGTTGGGCCATGTTAGTTTGGCCCGCACCCTCCGCGTTTAGGGTGGTAATAATTGGTTCTCAAGAATAAAGCACAATATTCCACCCATAAAAGATAATCATCATCGTTCTTCGATTCATAAAATGAATTAAGAACATGACACTTAATGAAACTAAACCCTCTACCATTGATTCACTGCACAATGTTTGTTGACAGAGGTGTGGGAATATGATGAAGTCTTCATTCGTTGCGTCCACTGCACACTTCCACTTCTGAGCTGTGTCGGCCGTGGAAGACACTCCATGTTGGTAGGATCCGATGGAGGATGTCGAAGGAGGAAATCGTCACCCGTGTTTTTCGCATTCTTTGTTGGGAGAACTTATTTTTTCCCTAGCGTTCCTCCCCCCAGGCTCTAGCAAATTCCCAATGAAAATAATTTAGGAATGGTTTGTATATTATTTTGTTTGCACAAGAAATCAAATAGGTGACACTAATTAACCAGACTCCACGAAATTAATTGCACCAGAGGTGTCACATTTGAATTGAAGGATGTTAAGATGCTCCCCACAATTAAATTACACGTATTGGCACAATTAATTAAAAGGGAAAAGTGGCACCAATTAATGGTAGAGGATTTCAATGGATTCCCGTCATTAATGAGGGAAGTTGGGAGATTTTCCACCCTCCAATTAATTGGGGGGGTTTAGTCTTGTGTGGTCCCCACGACGTATCCTCTCACATGAGGTTATGTTCGGGTGGGCCCCGCCACCATAACATCTCATAGATGGATAGGGTGTGGTTATCCCACCTCAAACTCCCAGAGAGAGGTTTTAACCAACAACCACTCACACTCATGGCGGCTCAAAAATAAACTAAATTGTTATACACTTATTTCTATTATATATTTATAAAAATCCCAAAACTAACTTTTATTTTCGACCATCTGTCGTCGAGGTGAATGTCTTCCTAAGTGAATACCGCTACTACGAGTTCAACCGTGCCCTCAGATTTCAATTCTGAGCACTAGTTCAAAATTTATAAAAATCCGCTTGTACGTTTAATGAACGTGCCCGAAAAAACTTCAGAAATTGATTCCAGGCACACCGGGCCTCGGAATCAAGCACCGTAAACTTTCACTGACTCGTAAAATTTCCATGTATTTAAAAAAATTCCATAGAAATTCCGGGTCGTTAAACTTTTATTGTAAATATAACCAAAAACAATATTCATTTATTTATTACCTTATATAATTTATTTATTACACTATATTACTTACTTATTTACAATTCCTTGTTAATGTTATTTCTTCGGTAATAACAACATTGTTTTGCTTTCATGTTTGGATTGATTATCCTTGTTTATATATATTATATATATTTTTATTTCATCATCTAAAAATTTAAAATAATGATATAAATATATAATAAATATTTATTATATATGAATTATTGGTGATTCTGATTTTTTTGGGATAGAAAACAAAATACACCTTTCATAAAGATGGTAGGTCGTATGTACAGATGAACTATTTTTTAAATTTATTATCCTGTTCAATGTAATGAATGTGTATCTTATATTATTATTATAGATTAATTTTTATGTAATATATAATTTATATATTCATAAATGTACTTATTATTACCATCTATGAAAAATATATGTGAATAACAACTCGCATTGCATCGTGGAAATGATAAACCAAATGTATGCCTGGGGGACATTATCATTTTCAAAAATATTATATGGTAAAATGGGATACATTATATTAATATTAAATAAGTAAAATTATATAATAAATATCATATATAAATATTTAACCCATCACTATTCTCACTGATAATAAAAGTGAATGGAAAATTAATTACATCACAACATGTATATGGTTATGTCATACGTACGCATTGGTGATAGTTTATTTTTTGTTTGATGGGAACATAGATATATAATTGTTTTTTTATAATCCTAATTACATTTCATCATATTGAGTATCATTAATTTAGTATTTATTATATATATAATTTATTTAGAGGAGGTATATAAGAGTAGAAAATAAGAATGACGGTTTATTGTGATTACCTCTTCTTTAGAATGGATTCTTTAGATATCCTCTCAAGGACTCTATAGTTGGACATTGGGGAAGACCAGAACAACTAGAATGTTAATATGGATGTTTATAAGAAAATAGGTAGTGGGTGGCCTATCGTGAATGTCTAATTTCATGAGATTTAGTAAGGAGGAGGTTCTATTTTATAATTGAGGTGAGGGGCACTTTGAGAAACTCATAAAATATTAAATTAATACAAATGGATTTTCATTTCCAAAATGCTATAAAGAATTTATTTAAGAAGTTAAGAAGAGATTGAGTCTAAATCCTATCATGAAATAAAATTTATACATGTTTTGAATATTTTTTAAACCTATATTTGTGTTTTAACTATTGTTTTACCATTTAAACTCATACCGTGACATAATGTAATTTAAAATTTATGGGTTAATATAAATACTATAACATGGAAAAAGCCTAATAAATGAGTCATTTAATACATTTTAGGAAATATCCCTATTATTTTTTCAATTCATAGTTTTCTATAATTTTAATATTATTTAATGAAATATTACTTATTTTAAAATTTAAATAATGTTAATTTTGACACTATTCATTACATGCCTTTTTAATTATATCATGAAATCATTATATCATAAAAAAACTCATAAAAATTATCCTTAAAAATTCAAATCTATGCATAAATATATTTCATGACATTAATTATATAAAATTATACATATATTAATATTTTTAATATCATTTATTTGGTTCTCCCATTAATTAAATAATTATTACATCATCATTATGTCACAATTTAATTTAAATATTATTTTCATAAAATTTATAAATAAATCACCATAATGTAGAATAAGAATTTATCTTTACATATAATATTTATATCCAAACATATATCTTATATAACACCATATTAAAATTTTTCTCTTGTTTAATATAAGAGTGACAAAATTGTTCTTATTTTGAATATATTTCTATAAAAGTATTAAAATATACCATGTGCCATCAAGTGGACATAAAATAGTCCCAATGATTATTTTCGTCGAAAAAATCTCATCATGTGATAAAAATAAAATTATTAGGTAAATTTATTATTAGTCATAATATTATTTTTACATTTAATTATTTGATTTACCCATAACCGTGGTAATAAAAAAGATAAAAAACTTACAATTCATAATATACAACAATAAAAGGGAATATTTCCATATTTTTTAACTAAAAATTTGAAATTTTAAATCCATTTTTTTATATTGAAATTACAAAATTGGTGGAAATTAATTTAAAATGAATTTTGTTGACGGGGGTGATAAAATATGTTATTAAAGTTAAAATATTAAAAAATATTGAATTATTTTTATACCAAAATTGAATTTAAAATTAATTCAAAAGACCTAAAATATATTAAATTATAAAAATATTAACTAATTGTACTTCAAATAAAATAAAAAATATAATTTAGCGCTATAAATTATTTAGATGGAAAATCATTATTTCAATTAAAATTTAGTATTTTTTACTACTAATCAAATAATTAAACTTATTCAAAAAATAAAAAAATAACATAAATTATATTATTATGATTTTAAAAAATATAATTATTTTTTCAAATTTAATATACAAAAATGTTACAAATATGATCCAAATGCCTTCTCCCCTAAAAGGCAGAACAATTACCCTTTTTTGAAATATGTGTTTTTATATAAAAATTTGTGTTTATTATTATATTTTTAAAATAAGAAATACTACAGGAATAATATATATATATATATATATATATATATATACAACATATATATTTCTTTAATTTCTTTCCTTAATTTTAATTAATATTATTTATTCTAAAAAAACTACATTGGGGGCATAAAAATAAAACTATTTCTATTATAATCAATTGATGTTTATTTTCATTTATAAGTAGTTTCTAACAAATGAATTCATATTATAAAACTTATATTATAATATCATAGTTACTATTATAAATAACCTATAATTTAATATATAGGTTATATCTTTTTATATTCAATAATAATATTATAATAATATAAATTTTTTCGGTAAAACACGGTCCTACATGTAATGAAAGCTATCAAAATAACTCAGTTATGTGTGTAACACATGTCAATAATAGTGTTTTGTATAAAAATTTCGAATATAATTGTTCTATATAGGGAATCATTGATTTAGTGTGGTTTATAAATAAAGAATAATTGGGTTCTTACATGTGACACAAGTTATATTGTGTGTCATGTGAAATATAAAGTATCGAAAATGTTAAATTAACTAGGGAAAAAATATTTTGTAAAATATAAGTGCTTTACACAAAGAGTGGTATTAACATCCATGGTCAACATAGAAATTTACATGCTATTAATTCCAAAGAAAATGGTGTAATAATTGAGAAGATCATAGTTATATTATTGTAGTTAACCCGGGTTATATCTTCTATTATTTAACATATAGAGAAATATAATGTTCTAGGGAATGAAAAACTAATATTTTTTCATTATATTCAATAGATGACCCTCTAATTTAGTGAAACTAGAAATCAAGAGGTTATTGAGTAATTGGATAAGTCCCTTGAAAATATATTTCTAGGTTTGGGATGCAATGAAAAATCAATGTTTATAGTCGAAGTATAATACCTAAATATTGATTTTAATTAATGGATGTCATTAATCTAACATATTAGGGAGAAAAATGACATAAGACACATGGAATTGAGTTCTTTAAATGTAAAATTCTTCAAATAATATTTTCCCCATCTTCAATGAACTAAAATGAACAATATTTTTTTATCTTAAAAAAAAGGACGATGAATGTTCTCTAGAGCATGAGTCTACAATTATGATAAAAATTATGTATACTATAAATTACATAAATTATGCAGAATAAAATGGTTACAATTTCATTCAATTAATTAATCCATGTCTCCAAAGAGAACTACATTCTAAAAAAATTCATCATATTATGAAAGATATTTATACACCATTGAAATAGAGTAGTACTTTTATAGATCGTATATTTTCAATGGGAATCAAGGGATGAAGAGGTCATCTGAAAATGATGAATAAGGAAACTTATATAACTAAAATAAAAAATAAAAAATTTGAATTATGACATATTTATATAATTTACCCTTCTATAAAATTCTTGAAGGTAATAGGAGAGTGTTTTAGGTAAAGTGGAAAGGGTCTTCTAAACCATTAATTTAAGAAAATTAATTATACCATTGTCATCTATTATTTATACTATTACTAACTGGGTAATTATTCAATCCAGTGTATCATGTAGCCATAGAAACTACAACTTAATAGGCCAAGGTGTGAAGACAAAGAATACATGGCTAAAATAGATGAGCATTAGGTTCCAAAAAATATGTTGACAGGTACATCAATCCTGGCCTCAATTTTAGAAAATTCGTTATTCGATTCTGGATGCCGACACTCTATTATATCTTCAATATTTTGAATGAAAATTAAATATTTTCCTTGCGCCATAATAATGGATTTATCATTAAAAACTCTTAGTGTAAATATCACTAAAATAATGATATGGTAGGTTGATCCCATTATGACACTTAAATATGACCAATTTGTGGGCTTTATTATAGTAAATGTGGTCGAAATTGATATAATACTAGGTATGGTGAGGTTTTCAAAATATGATGCAGAATTTTTTTCAAATATAAGGAAATTATTATTTGTGATGAAGATGATGAATTACATATATTTATAGTGGTTACTTCATCATATGATTCATGTATAGATCCACCTCTACAATTCTGAATGATATTCTTATGGAAGAAGAGAAAACACCTTATATGGATAGAAAATGTAATGATAAAATTGAGGAATTACACATAAAATATGAATAGATTGATTAATTTCTTGTGGAATTTACTAAATATCCACCTATTAGTAAAGTCAAAATTTTCATTGATTTGATC
This sequence comes from Viscum album, assembly GCA_963277665.1. Lineage (NCBI taxonomy): Eukaryota > Viridiplantae > Streptophyta > Magnoliopsida > Santalales > Viscaceae > Viscum > Viscum album. The sequence goes on along the minus strand of OY728147.1, from coordinate 1,022,111,784 downwards.
CTTCATGCATGGAATATATCAATGAATGACTATTGAATAGACACTATAGAATTAATGGAATTAATGAAAATATTTTCGGAGTTGTTTGATAAGATTTTTATTCTCCCTATTGTTTCACCTTTGTGAGATCATTTTCTTTTTTTAGAAGAAATATTGGTCAATGTACATCTATATTGGTTACATAGATTTCAATATTATCATAATAAAGAAGAAGTATTATATGCATCCCATTGATGACTTATTTCATAATTTTCATGGAGCTCAATATTTTTCAATAATTGTGCTTCAATATTTTAATCAATAATTGTGATTAAATAAGAAAGTTATTTCGAAGAGAATATTTCAGATGGGGTATAGAAATTATGAGTTTGTATTAATTCTATTTTTATTAGCTACTGCACTATCTGTTTATATGATTATAATGAATACTATTTTAAAAAAATATCCTGGATTTTCTGGAATTAATTGATGATATATTGGTATTTTTAAACAAATATTAATAGCATTAGAATTACTTTTGGATCATTTATGATAATAGTAGAGGGAAATAATTTAATATAAAATTCAGAATGTGAGAACTTATGGTTTATGATGTTTCTTGTCTAATTTATGTTATCTCCAAGGATTGAAAATCATTTTTTCATATGAAGACAATAGTAGTCAAGGAATGGAATATACCAATGAATATAACTATATAATTTAGATTAATTAGTTCTTTTAGGATACAATCATTGATTCATTCTATTTTTTTCTGGATTGGATTCCCCGTAAACCATGCTTAATTTTAAAGGGATTTATTTCATAGACAAAGGATTGTCAATAATCCTTTGATGAATTTAATAGTTTATTGGTAATTTTTCTAATTTTGAATCTACCAATATGATATGACCGGTTTTCGAAATATAGTGACGTATCAAAGAACCGAATGGAGTTTAACTTTTATATAATGATTAACTTATTTCAAATGCATTAATATAGTTAATGACTTAGAAAACAAATTACCCAACTCAATATCATGAGTTTAATATAGTAATATTTTCATTGATTTTATGCATTGAACATATATATAGTAAAATATGTGACATATACTGAAAATCATTTTTTTTATTTTCTGAAGGTCGGATTGAGGGTAGCCTGATTCCATTGTAAAATTCACAACATCCAAAATTCAGAGAGAAAACCACATTCAGCAGAGCAAATCCAAATTCAAACATAAATCGAACCATGCACCTCCCCGAGCCGCATGCCACCGCGAGACGCATTCCACATAGCCACCTCAAGCCACACACCACCTTGAGAAACGAGTCGACAGAAATCAAACCGCCTCCATCCATGTCACCGATGAGAGATTCCAGCCATATTCATCCTTTGATGTCGTCGAAAAACAATGGATCACACCATTAAGACATCTCCAAAACACCAAAACGCCGGTGAGATTCACCGAAGCCCGTCATCACGCAATCACCCACACCGGTGACGAGAAACAGAGCGCATCACCGCTGGTGGAACCCTTCACCGATTTCAATGAGGGAGAAACCCTCTTTACTGGTATCAATGAGGTAAAACAGCATGGCACAATGACAAATCATCACAGCTAAAACAAAACCACCAGAAACAACCACAAAACGCAACAGAAAACACAAAAACAAAGAAAACACCCAAGGAATGAAAATAAGGATTGAAATAAAGCAATTGATGCTTTGTGTTTGAAAGATAATTGATTTATAATCGAAAATGAGGACTGAAATGGATATTATGTTCAAGGAACTAGTAAAGATTGAAATGAAATTTATTAAGGATAGGGATATATAACTCATTTTTTCAAATGACAAACGACCCCTCTTTATTAGAAAATAAAAAAACAACACAATATTATAATGAGAATTTTATGAAGAAAACTAATGATGTGAACAATGGGAATTTTGAATAATTCATTTTTTAATATGACAATAATAAATTTTGAAAGAAACGATGTGTTTCATATATATCTGATCTATAAAAGGAATATTTTGATTATTCACATAACCTTATATCTATATACAACCAACTAGGATCAATATATATAGTGATTTGAGGTAACATTTTTGGTTTGGTAAAATTAAGTGTAAAAATAATTATTTTTTAACAAGAATCTCAGTTTTCTTATAGGTGAGATTAGACAGAATATCCAAGAAAAAACATTAAACATATACATATACCTATCTAGAACATTTAGGGCATTAATATGGAATTTTCAATAATAATTCCAAACATGGATAGAAATAATGATGCAATATGTTTTATTATTGATTGCCTTATCAAATTTTTACATTTCATTTCTTCAAGAGATGATTTACCACTTAAGAACCTTTCAATGATATATGTTAATGATGATATAATACATAATGGTATAGATTTTACAATTTATTCTAATCATGATCCGATATTTGAAATGTAATTCTAGAAGGGTAACCAAAATGATAATGATACTGAGATCTATTTTTGTAGTACCTACTTCCTAAAAATTGATTGAAAATCCATAAATATTAATATAACATTAGAATAAATGTCGAGATCCTAATAAAATAACATTAAATATAGCTTGAATTAGTATTTACCATTTGGTGAGATTCAATTTAAAAATATTATTAATTAATGTATTCAAATGGCACATTATAAAGCATTATATAGAATGATATTTTATACACCAACTTGTTGAGATGAATTCTGGAAAAGTACAATTGTACCCTATAACATGCTAAGGATACCAAAAAATTGATATTTTATTCCAAATCTTATTAATAAATATATAAGTATGAAAAATATTAATGAGAATAAATGATACAATGATTTCAAATTACAAGGGGGGTCATTCTTTGTTGAATCTGTCTCCACGGACGAGTGATATAAGTGTTGGTATGAAAGGGAAACTGAGGTGTAGGTAATTTAGACGTTTTGAAATTCTATAAATAATTGGTGTTGTGAATTAACATTGGGAAATTACATTGATATTCTCTAAAATACATGATATGTTCTATATACCATAGTTAATGAAGTACACGCCACACCTAACGCATGTGCTCACTACTAATGAATAGAATTACTTCCCAATCAATGTTATCATGAAGAGATGATATAGATTCTTGAAACTAGAGAAAAATTATCTTGGAATTGGAAAACAATAATGGTGATGTTTCTTTATAAAAATCATAAAATTGGTTAAGAAACATTGTTACCACAAGATTAAATGAAGAAAAACCGCCATCACTAGTTTAGATGGAGATGTCTATTAATATTTTACGGATGAAATTTTTATAGGAGGGAATAACGTAAAGTCCAAGAACCAATTATAGATAGTTGACGTCCTATGTTAATAGAATAAGAATTAAATTAAAATTTCAATATATCATTGAACAAAAATTATAATTTGATAATATGAATATTGATTTTAGACATACTAGGTCCAAATAATCCTAGAATGAAAATTTTAAATTTTCCCTTTGAAATAATATTTTACTAATAATTGAAAATGTATGATTTGATTATTAAAACAATAATCTAGAAGAATTATTATAAAATGTGGAATTTTTTTATATCATCTTATTATCGATGATGATATAATCATTTGGATGTAAAAAGGGATTTTTTTCAGGAAAATATTTTTAGCATAATTTCTTTCCATTTTAATTAATTAAAATAATCATTCTTGATGAATAATTTGAATTATGTTTATAAATTAATTATATTACACTATAAATATAAATACATATAACGATTATAAAGATTCGTATATTAAATATAAGTTTACTTTATTCTTGAAAGATACATTTCTCGATAAATCATTTTTTAAACATCTTACATGTTTAAATTAAATTTTACCACTTATATGAAATAAATATAATGAAATTGATTTCAAAATTGAAATCATATAATTAATATTGTGTTGTATGTTCAATATTTTTTATTCTAATGAACTGTAAAAACAAATTATAATTAGTTAGGTTAGAAAAGATTTATCAGGGTCAATATAAAATTATAAGGGAAATGGCCTAGAATTTTTTAATATACCATTGGTTGGTATAATTTATATATTTTTATGTATTATATTTAATATGATCTAGTTTTAGTTATATTTACAAGAATGCGTCTTTACAGTACTGAAAAACTATGAAAAATTATAATTTTTCACACATCACAATTATTAATAGGAATATTCTTCTCTCACTTATTTACACATCTAAAAAATTTTACATAGACCAAAACATACCATTATATCTCCAAAACCTCCTTATACACATTTTAGTATTTCTTATATAACCAAAATACTATCCTTATAGTCCTTAATAAGTTATAAAAATGTTGTTTCTCTTAGAAAATGTAATCATCTTCACCAAGAACATTTTTTTAATTCTTATTTTACAAAAATAAATTACGTATTAATAATAAAAATATTCAAAAAACAGTATCTTCCATATACTATGATATTATTATATATATGGAATATAATTTAATAATCTACTTATCCATAAAATGTGGAATAAAACTATCACTCATTTCTATATAGGACTACTACATTTCAAAATGATGTAAGTATTTTTCCACCACTGACTTACCTAGATATTCATAATAATGTAAATAATAATATATATGAACATTATGAGAATTTATCAATTATATATAATTAATATATCATCCACTTACGTACCTTTGCATTTGTATGACCTACCATCTTCAAGAAGTGTGGTGATTAATTTTTAATATAAAAATTTCATAGATGAATAATAAAAAAGATAAAATCAATAAATATGAAATCTATAAAATTAGTATAATTTTTGAGATTCTGAAACTATATCTGATTAAAAAACCAGAATATCAATGTCATAAAATACATGAGAAAATGAAGAAGTTACCACCTGAAAATTGATAATAATAAAATATTAATAACTGGTGATTGGTTGTTATAATAATATCATATATGATATTATAAATATGAATATAGTTCAAAAATAAATTAATAAGTAGTTTAAAACCATTTTATATGAGGTTAAATCCTAATCAAATAATGGGAATCATGAGGTAAGTAATGTCAACTTAATTTCCATTCTGTTGAGTCGTATTTCTTATTATGAAACTATTCATATTTATGTGGTGTATGTACAAAAAATTTGATATTTTTAAAATGAATATCGATTTATTCATTATTATTAAAAATTCAATTCATTTTTATTCATTATATGCAAAAATATAAAATTTTCCAAAGAGGTAATTATTTATTTTACATTATCAAAATCATTTGGTTTTTTGTTTATTTTCATTGAAGAAATATTATCTTTTATCTTGCATAAGTTCTAATCAGTTTCATATCTTATGAATAGTAAATGAGTTTTCATATTTTCTTATAAATTTTCGTCTCTTTGGAACATTTATCACAAAAATAAATGTTTAAATGAAAAACTAATTTCATTTCTCTTATAATTAGAGATATTTTACTACCATGTATATACATTTCATAATTATTTCACTGATGTACTTTTTATTTACTAAATGATTTATTAAGCTAAATTTGAGTAAAATTTCAATTTTTACAAACTATTAATTGAATGTTTAAATATTTTAAAAATTCTCTATATCAAATTTTTATCACAAAAATACAAAAGGAATTTTTTTATGTATACAAATGTAATGAACATCCCCATTCCTGTAACATTATTCAGAAAATTATATTCTTATTAATGAACTATATTGTTTAAAAAACACTTCAATGTAATACAATTTTAATATTTCACATCAATTATAATTATTTTTTCATAGGTATGATATTATTACGATATCAATAATTCTGAGTAACTAATGGTCATATATTATCCCTTGTTAATTTTATAGTAATTAAATATCTCCTTTAACATTAACATTTTTTGAATGTTTTAAATTACATTTTACATAAACATACGTATTATTTTTATCATGAATATTGTTATGTTTAATAATGTATACAATTATTACTCGTGTTGTTTTATAATTAATGGTATTTGATTGACTGGATAAAATCATGATAAATCAATATTATTTCCATAATAATGATATTTATTAATATGTAATATTATTTATGAATTTATATAAACATTAAATATATTATAAATATATTTTAAATGACGTGTTTTGTGTGGTCGTATTATATATTGCCACTTGATGCATCGACATGTCTCATGAGACAAGTCAATTAGCCAACTTATAATCATTTTTATGGTATACCTACCAGTAGTATTAAACTACTTTGGTTTAAGGTCATTATGGTATAGATATCATGATGTATGAGATCAGGATATCATATATTTTTCATTTCCTTCATTGATAGATCATTTATTATTATCCATATGATTATTTCATTTATATAATCGTAGGATTTATTTTGTGCTAAATTTATTTATTAAATTGGTTTTGCTTTAAATTATCTACATTTTATTATTTATTATACCTTATATACACATGATATATTCCATTGAATGTAACAATTACAATGCATTTTAGATCACACTTATTTTTTTTCATTTCACAATTATATTGAGATGAATTCATTGAATGACATTCAAGGATACATAAAATTAAGATTAGTTATGTTTTATATTTTGTTTAAAATGTAAAATGGGTATAATGTATGTATATGGATCTCCATGAAAACTAAACTAATCCGACTATTGTTATTATACACCTTATATAAATATATTCTATGGTAACAAAAAAAATACAGGCTCGGGGTTATGAAATCTGATGTTAATATATTCAGTATTTGAAAAAGTTAATTAGATACCTAGAGAGTTTGTTTTAGAAAAATGTAGATTAAGGAACATAACCATATGATAGACATTATGGATATGAAAAATTGTATAATAATAGCTTAATTTTTTTCTAAGGTATTGTTAATGTTGTTTTTCATATAAATACATCCTTGTATGGATACTACAAGTGGATGTGTTTTAGAATGGAAAAATCTTGAGGTAGTAACCCCAATAAGAGTTGGTATATGAGTATATCTCCGACATAATTCTATTTCATAACGATTGAGACCTTATGAAGTACATGGTTTTACAATAATGGAGTATATTCTTTGTTTAATTTGTATTTTCATTAAATCCCAATATGAATTATTTGAAGATATTATTATTATTTAAACGTATTTCTAATGAAACAAATATTATGATTCTGATAATAACAATGAATAAAATTTCCCTACCATAATTCAATCACACTTGAACCAATAGGATCATATTTAAACATATAACATAATTATATCAGTCCACTATATGAAGACATTATTCAATAACAGATGTGTTAGGTTCAATCTCAGCATCCTCCCACACGATCACGTAGGAAGAATCCTTCATATACTTATTATATTGGAAATGATGGAATTAATAATGGATAGATGAAAAATGATTATGAAATTATAAATAATAGCACACCATCCCTATTAAATACATGGCCTCAAATGGGAAAATATAATGAATTAATATCATACTCTTCTTCCCCAATCATCTAAGCCAGAACATCATCGAAAATTTTGTAATAACCTTATCACCTATCTCAAACTCTAATTAATGATAATACTGATTGGAATGATATTTTAATAGATACAAGGTTATATTTAATATCATCCTAATAAATCTCACACTATCTATCACGTCTTGAAAAATACTTGGTCCAACTATTGAGAGTTCTCTATCAAATGACCAACAATTTGGTGATCAATAATCCCTCTCAAACAACACCTCAATTTCTACCATGCCATTTGTTTCCTAGAAATTATTATTATAGGTTAGTTACATTAAAGAAACTTATTTCCCCAATGGTCCACTGAATTCAAGAACACATGAACTACTAATTTTATAGTGAAATTGGTTTAGATCACTATATTTTTCCATCCATCAAGGGATGATAACTCATGCTCAAATTTAAGTGAGAACACATCTCTACTACAATCCATTAAAAATTGGTTATATGATTCCAGGGTCCCAATAGAAAATAATAGTTTATGTAACACTGTGATTTTGGATTATTTATCATAAATATAGATGACAATAATTCTCTACATTCATCATCTACTTGATAAGTAAGAAATGCACTAATTTTGTGATTCAATTAGTAATAACCCAAATAGCCTTCTTACCACTAGGATCCTAGTTGATCCAAATGATAATTTACATTTCTTTATCATCCAAACTCTATTTTATAATGGCCAATGGTTCTAAAAAAATGTAGGCCTCTAATGTTACACCTTGATTACCTGTAAATTAATGCACTGATTCACTAAATCCATAATCGATCACCTCATTCTCAGCCACCATCAATGATCCAATAATTTATGATTCATTATGGTATATTTAGGGTTCAAACCCCATTTTTATTATTTCCCACCGTCTATAAATTCTTTTCTTAGGTTTATTGGAATAATAATCCTATTTTAAAGCACAACAATTCCTCCTTTGATAGTCTATGTCGAATATAACCATGCATAAATTATCCAACCAAAGAAAAAGCTACTAAATCATATATTTCTCCTATCTCTTCATCTATGTGAATTAAAAAAAACAATCAAATTAGGAAACAACTCATTAACCTATTCATTAACTAAATGAGTTATAAAAATTCATCTCAAATTTTCTTCGCATGGTTTCATTTTCTAGGGGTGTATTCGTGTCAAAAATCCATATTCAGAAGGTACTCAATATATGTAGTTTTTTTAAAATTAATATTCAACTGAGTGAATATATTTTTCAGAATCTAGTATTACAAATACACAATAAACCACTCCGCAAATAGGTTTCTATGCCATAAGTTCATGTGTTACTTCATGAAGGGGTTTATTTGAACAAATATTTAAATTATAATGTATCATATCTAATGATAAAGAATTATACATCTTCAACATAATTCATAATCTCCCTATCCATGTAATAAATGTTTACATCATATGTTAAAATTAAAATAATATAATTGATTATATAAATGTAATCCATTAATATAATAAAAAATTATACAAAAATATGATGTTTTAGTGTCATAATTGGGACATCTTAACACATCTTTTCTATAGTTAGACATCCCCTAGGTGTTTTGACTGAAAAGTACCTTCTTAATGTCAATGGGAAATTTATTATTATCATGGAAGATTTGGTAAATAAAATATAGTGATATGATATTTAATTAAGTAAATAATTATCTAAATTGAAACATATGATTAATCAACCTTCCATAACATCATTAAAAACATCTTCCTCAGTTGTAGTGGTTTCCTATGGTTCCCTTTCTCCCCTTAACATCTTTCTTGATAGATTACCTAATGCTTAGGACATTTTTTAGAGTAATTATACATTTTATACAATTGAATAACTAGATATCATTGATTGTTTATTCCCGATGAATACATGATCAATATGATCCTCCTATCTACATTTGTAATAAACCCCATTCCCTCGATGAATTTCCAAGGTTGAATCTTTTCAAAATTTTCACAATATAGACATTGGTTCATCTGATTCTTCTTCTATAACAGATTCATTTTTTTCATTTTCTTTCAGATGACCTAATCCTCTATTGATTTACCTTAAATATATAATATCTAGAAAAATAATTTTCCTTATTTATGGTGCATAAAACTATTTCATCATATGTTAAAAAATTACAAGATACCAGCTCCAGTATAATAATTTGATTATTTCCATCAACAAATTTTCCAATATTTCACTCATTTTTGTGTATGCTATATCTTGAATAACATGAAAACCATGTAAAGGTAACCTTATAATTAGAAAAACATTCTTCATAGTATTTAATTAAAATTTAGAACTTTATCTTCATGTTAGTTTGTTTCTAAAATGGAAATATTTTTCAGATATGTATCAATAAAATATTACATTCCATGATTTCTAATTCCTATACCACCCTAGTATTTTGGATTAATTACAATCATTGATCTGTATCACCTTTTAGATTATACACTACTAGTGCAACCACTTCATTTTCATCACATCCCATGGAAAATAATATCTTCTCAATAGGATTAATCTATTTCTCTTGAGCTATTGGATTTTTAGTCTAAAATACATTGAGGATGTTCCCTCATGAAATAATACAACATTAGATAATGAATTTGTGGGACATGTTTCTCCATTTGGGAGAGGTTTTTGTCATAACTATATTTTGCTTCCATAAAATAGTAATTATATTTTCTATTACAATACCAGCTATATTGGATTCCATGATAGGAAAATATCTCCATTATCTAAAATTATTGATATCAATCATTAATAAATGTTCAATTTATAAAAAATGTAATACACTAGATTCAATCATATAATTATGAATTTTATATCACTGTGCATAATACCAAATATGGTTTAATAGCTTACATAAATAAAAATTTTAATCATTTTTTATCTCAGAATCAAAAAAAAATTTCGTTAAGGATATTTTTTTTCAAATCAACCATAATGGTTTATAAATAAAATATGAATTATCATTAGAATATCCCTTGAGAGTGTCAAACTAGATGCATATTATGGCTCATTTTCTACACGTGGTGTTAATTAGGTCCATACAAATGGAAACTTTTTTGATTTATTACTCCAAGGTAAATCTATCCAAGAACCCTATAAAATTTTAGTATCCCTAAAGAGGTTTATTTTTAGGGAAAACCAAATAATATATTCCTTACTAATAGTTTTGTATTTTATTATGTAACAATCCAAACATTAATTATTTGAAATCCCTATTGATCTAATTAAATGTCTATTTATTTAAAATGTTTATATAAAATTTCATCTAATTTGGTTTTATCATTCTAGATTTTAAAATATTATTATGAATTATGAACATTGCCTATATAGTCTTCGAACAATGATCACATGATAAGTATAAATATTGGGCTTTAACAAATCCAATTTACAAAGAAAAAGGAAGCGCTGACCTCATCTCATAGACTTTCCCCATCTGAAGCCCATTTTTCAGATCTCAGAAAGGAGGTGGAATCATTGGTATTATACCATGACCAAGCACAAGTTGATCTTGAAGAAGATGAACTTGAGTGGAACAGACTACAAGGGAACTGGAAGTTGATAGAGACTACCACTCGTGCGATAATATCCGAGCCACCCCAAGAGTCTGTCACCATGACACACCTTACCCTTTGGACAAATGTGGGTGTTATAACGGGATATGTAACAAGACCCTACTAATATCAGTGTGTCAATTATTTTTGTATAAAAAATTTGCATTAATTTTATAATTGTTACTTTGTAAATAGTTTTAAAGCACAAATTATATTTTTCGTTAATTTTAAACTATGAAATCTATTTTGAATAATTGAGAGATTTTTTAATTAAATATCATTTTAATAAATAATTATTATTATTATTAAATTAATTTTTATTAAATATAAATGATCTTATAATTTTATGAAATAAATTGTTATTTTTATTAATGTTTGAATGAAATTTTTTGTATAAACCCATAAATTGTAGATAAATGATGGTTTTTATTTTACAAGTGAAAATTAACATATTTATAAAATTATTTATATAAAATGAATATTATTTATGGATTCAGGATGTCGAAATTATCCAACAGTAAATCTTTCTTAAATTTCGGAGACGATCAAATTTTTGGGTAAAAATTAAATACAGTTTAAATATATAATGTGTTTTATAACATCATAATGACCCAATAGCGATGTAAAAAAATACTATAAACATTATGTTTGGACAATATATGTTTTAAAATTAAAATAATGTGATTTTGGGTTTGTTTTATTTATATCAAAAAGAATTATTGGACTCTTCAAGACGTATTAAACATTTTGTCATTTTAAATTGTTTTCCTTGGGAGTGTGATTCACCTCCACATAAGCAACCCCATTATTTTAAGATGTTAGGACTTTGGTCTTATAAAATATCTTTTTCCACTTCCCTTTTACAAAATCCATGGGCAAAAACCTTGGGCTGCTTTGTAGTCTGGATTAGTTTAATTTGAGGTGTCCCAAACCTAAATAATAAATAATTCCCCCACCTTTCCTATATAAAACCTCCCAAGATCCCACTTCCTCCTCAGTCAGGTCTTTTGTATTTTTCCACATTCTGCCCTCCTCTCTCAATATTCCTTAAAGGGTGCCCCAAGCTCCCAAGAAGCCTCTCTCATGCCTTTGGAAGCACACTTCCAAGTAATGGGTTTTCTTCCTTTCTTATTTTTGTCCAATATTGTGAAAACTTGTCTGCTGTTTTAATTTCAATTATAAATGTTGGGGTATAGTTTCACACCTCCCCCATACTAACCACTATATTTTTGAATGATATAAGACCCATTTATCTCTCATTAAATTTCTCCCTTGTACACCTGTTACAATGCCGATATTTCGAAAGGAATTTCTCTCTCCACATTTACATTCAAGATATTCTTTTGTATCATGAATCTAAATTCAAGTACATTATTTGGGACATGTATCTATATGAACTCCTTACTATCCATGTCATGTATATATTATGAGACAACCCATTAACTCTCATCAACCATTTTTATGAGTTCTTATGTCATGTCGTTATGCTACAGAAATTGCACCACACTTTTCCAAGACAAATTCACTATGTTGTGAATACCTTTCCCATTTCCCTATCAAGGGTATTCAACTTTATGAACAATTAAATATTTTTTAAATAGTTTCATGAATGTTTTCCGTGTTCTTTTATCATGGAATAAAATATTATTTTAAATGATTCAATGTTTTATGTTCCATGTGACACACTTATGCATGAAATGAAATTTTTAAGAAGGGTGTGCCCTAATATCACTACAATGCATTGGGTAATGTATAGAATCATGATACATAATGGTAAAGGGGTATATAATAATGCTAATTCACGTGAAATGTGGGTTCACTCATTATTCAGGTCTAATGAGGATTTACACATTCTCCATTGAAATGATCGTTGGTCCTTGATAATTCTATGTTAAGTGTTGTTGCCACATTTCCATGTTGCGATTATCATGGATAATCATGAATTTATGTTTAATATTCTCATGATATCTATTGATATTCCTATTGTATGACTTGTATTGTATTCCTCATTTTATTCCATGATTATTCCCATACTGGGCTTTATAGCTCACTGTTTTCTTATACATGTCCTCAAGTTATCCCATACAATGCTAAGTATGAAGGAATGTAGTGGTCATGTAAATGATGGTTTCAATTAATATGTAGTATTTAATGTTTTAAGTTGTTATGTAACTATCCTTATCCCTAAAGACACTAGGCCTCTTGATCTACTATGTTGTATCAAGTAAAGTTTATGTAATAAATTATATTTAATTATGTAATAAAAATCAGGGTTGTCATAGTTGGTATCAGAGTATAGGTTTAGTTATTTTTGGGATAGGGATTATAAATCTAAAGTAAATCCATTAAGACAAGACTACGTTCAATAAAGATATGCGTAGGTTTTGGTGAGTATTGAGTAAGACTTTTATCAAGAAAATACATACGTATCTGGATACCAGCAGGTATAGGCGGCTCTTGCATAGAAGTATCCAAGGGGTAAACCCTAAAAACACCACTTTAAGATAGACTTGAATGGGAATGGGTGTACAAAAGTGGGCCTTGTTTCACTCTTAGTTATGACACTCCTGAGGGAAATGCTTTGTTAAATTCAAAAGATTAGTATAAACCATTATCAAGGGACAAGAAAACGCTCTAAGAATATATTTTAGAAAGTGGATCATGGATAACATAGACTCAAGACTATATATTCATATGTTAAGGAAATAAATGTTATTTATAAGTCATTAGTTTTGTCCTTGGATTACCCTTTTTGTGTTACCCCAAACTTTCTTTTTATTCTATCCAATGGACGGTAATAGGAGGACTCGATCTAACAACCGATGCGAAGAACAATGTGATGATTATATTAATGAGTTGTCTAATCCAAAGAGAGTGGTAATACAAAACTTTTTCATGATTATCTCTTAGCTAACTCGGGATTTGAATAGAAACATGGGTCAAGAATAATGTTCAACCCCCCCCCCCTCCCCCAAAGAATGAAAAATTCACTTTCAAGTGATTTATGAGACAAATGCCTCCTTCTTTTAATGGATCATCAGATCCCTCAATCAGTGAACAATGGATCAACTCCATTGAAAATATCTTCTCCATCCTTGAATGTTCTGAACAAGAGAAGGTTCTCTTAACTGCTTATCATATGCAGGGTGAAGCTGATCAATGGTGTACCTCGATAAAAAATATGAAGCCTAAGGAGGAGATCAACGCATTAGAATGGATGGATTTCTAGAAGATGTTTTTTGATAAATATTTTCCGTGCACCCTACGAGTTAATATGGAAAGGGACTTCCTTTCCTTCATGAATAAAGAAGAATAATTTGTCTGAGTGTACTAGAAAAATTCACAAGGCTTGCACGATACATCTCCAGCTATGTTGTTACCCCCGAATGCAAGGTTGACGACTTCTTTGGTAGGGTCGAAACTAGCCTACCGAAAGTGCTGGAAATCCGTGACTTCGACAGATATGAGGAAATATTACGATGTGCCCTCAAGGTCTAAAGGTATATTGAGTAATCTCAGGGGTATCATGGGGATAAAAAGCGTGAGGTGGACTTCAATTCTAGTGGTCTGATGGATAAATTCAACAGTTCTAAAAAGATCCATCAACCCACTTTCCCAAGGTGTGGAAACAAGAACCCCAAAAACATCCAAAAGGTGATGAGGAAATGCTTTAGGTGTGGAAGAGAAGGAAAAAATGGATGTTAACTATCGGTAAGAAATACTCGTGGTTGCGGTAGAGGAGAGGAACGCTCTGCTCGAACCTCAATGCGTGGTTCATTGCTACAACTTCTATGAACCAGGGAATATTTCCAATCAGTGTCCTAAGCCAAGGGTTTCCATAGGCATCCAAGAACCTCCATGGTAGCAAGGGTGATCTTTTTCCATCACTACTATCGAAGTGAACCCCAACAATGAACTGGTGAAATGTACACTAGTTATTTATTCAAGAATAGAAAACATACTTTTTGATTCAGGTTCTATGCATTCTTCTCTATCCCGTAAGTTTAGTAGAAAAATCCCAGATCCACCACAAATAATGGAAGTAAAGATGTCGATGAATATGGAGAATGGAGCAATCATTGCATCCCATGAATATAACTCCTCCCTTGTCTTAATCTGTGTATTAAACTTCTGGTGAACCTCATCATCCTCCCCCTGGTGATATTTGTTGCAATTATTGGCATGGATTGGATTTCTGTATATAGAGCCACCATTAATTGTCGTGAGAGGGAAATCTCTCTCCCTGTGGATAATTGACCCCCGATTCTTTAAAAGTGCAAGGAAGAATATAAACCTTCTTTAGCTCTATCATCTCAAGAGTGGATATTACTGCCCTATGAGCACGCGTATCTGGCTAGGATGATTGAGTCTGTGGAGGCAACCACCCTAGAAGACATGCCTATTGTGAGGGAATTCGATGAAGTGTTTCCTAAAGAATTACCTAGTCTTCCTCCTAGAAGATATTTGAAATTCTCAATTGATCTTATACTTGGGGTGTTTCCAATATCCAAGACTCTGTATAGAATGGATGTTATGGATCATGAAGAGATAAAAAACAACTATAGGAGAATTTGGATAAAGGGTTTATATGCCCATGTGATTCACCATGGGGTGTACTAGTCCTATTCTTCATGAAGAAGGATAGGTCAATGTGCCTTTGCATCTATTAGCAAGAGCTTAACAAAATCATGACAAAGAACAAGTATCCTCTCCCACAAATTTATGACTTGTTCGATCAGCTGAGTGGAGAAAAATACTTCTCCAAGGTGGATTTTCAGTCGGGATATTATCATGTAAGGGTGAAGAAGGAAGATATCCCCAAGAATTCTTTTCGTACAATATATGGGCACTATGTATTCATATTAATTCCTTTCGGAATCACTAGTGCTCCAACAATATTCATGGACATGATAAAAAGGGTAAATAGATTTTACCTCAAAATGTTTTTGTTAGTCTTTACTGATGATATTCTAAAATACTCCAAAACCAAGGAGGATCATGAGGAGCTTCTAAGAACTGTACTAGAGAATTTACATAAGGATAATCACCATGGAAAGTACAACATGAGTGAGTTATGGTTTAATTATGTCTCATTCTTGGGCCGTATCATCACAATATATAGAATATCTGTGGATCAATCTAAAACAATTGAAATTGAGGGTTGGATGAGGCCAACATCGGTAATGGATATCCATAGCTTCTTAGGGTTAGCGAGATATTGTCGAAGATTGGTGAGAAATTTCTCACGATTTCCAAACCCTATTACAAATCTAACTCATGAAGGGTGTAATGTTTTTGGGGAGTGATTTATGCGAAGAAAGCTTCAAGAAGATTGAAAGGAGGCTTATCACTATGCACGTGCTCACATTACCCACAAGTGGATAAATTTTTGTGGTATTATGTGATGCTTCAAAGAAGGTCCTAGGTATGTGTTGATGAAAAATGAAAAATTCATTACCTATGCTTCAATGAAATTGAATGTTCATGAGAAGAATTATCCCACACATGATCTGGAGATGGCTATGGTGATCTTCACTTTAAATTTTTGGCGACATTATCTCTTTGATGAGAAGTGTGAATGTAGAGACTCGTATCTTGACGTACATGGACATTACATTACTTTTGCGGAATACTTAGTACATAACAAAAACACACACACAAGGATCGGAATAGTTTAGTGTCTTTGGAAACTCGGAATATAATCTTCTAATCCTGGTGAAAGATCTTCAACATCTCCCATAAAGATCTTCTTTTTTTTTACCTAAAACCTTTCTTTATATCTTGGGGAAAAGAAAACATAAAAGGGTGAGCTCAAATGCTCAGTAAGGGTAAACAAAAGAAATATCAATCACATAATTTTCATAAGCACATAACATTTTTGGAAATCTTAACCTGCAAAAGAGAGCATAATTTCATGACATGGGATAAATCATAGTAGTGAAATGAAATCATAACTTAAAACATTACTCCTTGTGGCATACACACATAATCATAGAGAATCATTTCTTGTTAGTCAAGACTCATTGCCAAGACTATCTTAGTGGACAAAGTCCCTTTCTGAATCGAGTAATCCTCGTTTCAGTCCTGTTTCACTGAACCGGTATAACCTACCATTCCAGCCATGTCTATCTCATGAGATATAAAATCTTTACCCATTGCATTGGAGGGAGATATAGGTCCCACCCATCTCATAATGATACCATTCTTATGTGTGCCACAAAATCATAAATCACACATCATTGCATAACCCATGTAATAAAAATGGGATTCTTAAACAACATGACATCATAAAACAATTCATATAAGATAAAGGAATTCATAAACATAATTCCATCACAAAATAGTCAAATCAATGTAAAAATATGGATAGAAACAGAACCCTTTATTACCTTAGATGGAAAATAATTTTGGTAAAACACTTGAAATGAATTCTTGAGGAAAATATCCTTTCTTCTTCAAAATCAATTTCTTTTCACAAAACATCATGCAATTTTAAAAGAAAAAGATTTTATTGAAAATAGTCTTGAAATATTTTGGAGTAAGATTCATGAAAATAATGCTTTATAAAACCATAAAAATACATTCGTGTCTTTTATGTTAAAAAAACATTCTTCTCGTACTTTTGTCGGAAAAGTCAAAAAATACATCGTACGAAAAACGACAAAAGATTCCTTTCATATCTTTTACTAAAAACTCACCGAAAGGTAAAATTGTATTTAAAAAATTTTATTTGGATGGAAATAATGTTACATATTGAGGAAATATGGATGTGTATGATAAAATACACCCCAGTAAATACTAAAGTATACACAACCTCGGATAAAAAAAATGAGATTGTGATATTTCCCTTACCTTATGTCCGACTTGCTTTGTAAGTGTCCAAACCTCCTGTATAATGATTTAAATCATGTTATTGACTTATTACAGAATCATATTCATTGTTATGATATCATATATGGTTCACTTATGACATTATATTACCCGTTCTTTTGTAAATTCCATGTTAAAGAAGCGTTTTGGGTATAATCGTTTCATTTATCTTAGGTGTTTTGACTTGTTGTTCTTGACATCATTATTACTTATATCATGATTTACTTAATTTCAGAATATAAAATATGATTTATATATCATATATATTCAGTATATATATATATATAATAGGTAGATAAATAAAATGAAAAACACCGTTCATGGAGACGGTAGTCCGTACGTACGCATGGACACTGTTTTCCTTTCCTTATTGTCTTGAAATGGAAGTAAGTAGATTAAATACATATGTATATATATACATAAATCCATTAGCTTTATAATGTCATATATTTCATTATTATTTCTTATATATACATTATAATCATTCTTAAATGGTTAACATGGAGAATGAATCTCATCGCGTCGTGGAGACGGTAGTCCGTACGTACGCACGAGCGATGATATCATTTCTATAAATATTGAATTGGATTGGAGTGGATTATACAATATATCATAATCAATATGATGTTGTAATAACTATGTATAGTTATTCTTTACACCATTATACCCATCCATGTAAGGTGGTGGTGGAAAATAGATTACACCACGGCGTGGAGACGGTATTCCGTACGTACGCACGCGCGGTGATTTATTTTTCCGTAGGATGGATAGATGGTGAAATAGGGTTGTTTCATACTTATAATAACATATCAGTATATGAGTGATACTGATGTTATTACTTCATAATGAAACAACCTAAGAAGAAGAAGTGGAAGAAGAAATAAAGATGAAAGAATTGGTAACGGTAATTACCTCTTCTTTGAAGTGCCTCTTTGAGACCTCCTCTTAGGGCACTAAAATTGGTCTTTTAGGAAGACCAGAACCTCTAGGATGTTGCTAGGGAAGTGGAGATGAGAAATTGGCAGGGGTTGGCCGAGCTTGAGTGCTCAAATTGGTGTGAGGAGGAGGGGGAGGAGGTGTCCTTTTATAAGGGAGGAGAGGGGCACCTTAGGAATACCTCAAAATATTATTTTATATTAAAGTCAAAATCGGTTTATAATGGTTCCAAAGGGTCTTATTTCGAAGCTAAAGTGGGGATGGGTCGAAATACTATCAACCAATAGGATTTAGACAAGTTTAGGGTATTATGTTAACCTTATCAATTAGATTTAACTATAAGTTAAATAATTTAACTTTTACCGTGTCTTTTTGTTTTCTTACACTATATGGTTAATACAATTACTATAACATGCCAAACGAACCCCAAATTGTTTATTATTAATATATATATATCCTTATCTAAGTAATTTTGCCGAACCTTAGTTTTTTAGGAATAAAATAACAATTAATAATATAATATTTGATTTAAAAACTATTTTGTGTCAATTTTGACACTATTTGATATATGATTTTTGTGAAAGTAATATCAGAATTATATGTTCGAACCAAGTTGAGTAAATCAACACTAATATATCATAGTATCCTAGAAAATTAGTGGAATTCATAAAAAGTCTCAAATTACATTTATTTTGGTGTTTATAACATCAATTATGTCAATATTTCATTAACAAGATAATTACTGCATCATCTTTGTGTCATAAATAAATTAAATTATCTGATGTCTAAAAATTAAAAATAAAATACCATCATGTAGTAAATCTTTTTAGCTTTCTAATGAATATTTACAATCAAATTTATCTTTTGTATAACCCCATATTAGAAATGATTTACTTATTAAACTTTGATTTTAACTATTTTAACCCTTCTTTAAATAAATTAATAATAAATGTCCTAATCTAATCCAAGTGGGCCTAAATGGTCATATTTTATTCCTAAGTTTGTTTTTGGTCGAATGACACTTGTCCAATAGAATTAGGACATGTGTTAGGGTAATAGTAATATCATATTTACCCTTAGTTACCCTATTTACTATTAACCGTGGTAAAAACAGTAAAAAGTTACTATTCACCAAAAATTATTTTCATCTCATTGAACCACATTTTAGTCCTTGATATTAACCGTGTCTCTCGGATTTTCGAAATTCCATTCACAGAAGCGGTAAAATTAAGTTTTATGCAAAATTCAGTTTTTAACCTACCACTTAGTGGTTTCACTATTCATCAAAAATTGAAAGTTTTCAGAAAGATGCCAAAATTTTATCCTAAGCTATATTTCATATTCCGAATTCAAAAATGAAGTCTATTTTACCAAATTCATAACATAGAAATTGCATTAATTAATTTTATAATTAAATCCAGCTGTTAAAACAAATAACGTGTTTTTAAGAAACAATATCTATCAAAAGATTGACACTTGTTTATGTCTAGTTTAAATGTGAAATTACATCCAATGACCAACATTGTATTAAATTGTAAAAATATATTCTAAATATACTTTAAAACCACTCAAATTAATGATTTATCACTATTAATTATTTCGATTAAAAAATTTGTTTTTAATTATAATTTAGTAGTTTTCACTATTCATCAGAATATGAAAGTTATCCGAAAAGTACCAAAATTTCACCTTAGGCTAAATTCGATACTCCGAATCCAAAAATGGAGTTCATTTTGAAATATAAGATTTACAGAATTTTAAAAAGTGGTTATTACTATTCATAACGGCTAGTTTTAATAATATTTTAATAGCATATCGTTGTTTAGCGAAACTTGGTGTTGCGTACAACACACGCTATCGAGGAAGGTTGCGATTGCGTGTAATGCAAGGCAAGTCAAGGATGCGTGCTGTGCAAGATCCTTTTAGTGTAGCGTACAACACAAGAAATTAGTGAAATAAAAAAGAATATTTTTCATAAAATCTCGGGCTGTTACATTCTACCCCCCTTAAAATGAATTTCGCCCTCAAAATTCGTCGGGGTTATAAATGGTTTACTATTCGAAAGTTTCTTTAATAGAAACCCACATCGTAAAAAGGAATACCAAAACTTGGCTTTAAAAACTAAAGTATGAAATGTAACGATTATCCAAATAAACTAATCACTGGGTTTCCACATAGGTGAAAATATGGATATGGAAGAGAAATCTAACCATCATGTTCTGATGGAGAGTGGTAGAAAACATGGCTATGGAAAAGCCAGTATTCACAAATCCATAAATTTGTGACGGTCTAAGGTACCATCTGATTCATCAGGTATAAGAGAACTAGGACAACATTTTTGGTTTTCAAGATCATTTCCCTAAAGTTAAATAATTTGAATTAGAATAAATAATTACTTTATTTTGGTACAATCTCACTGTTGTTCGTGCCTTTAACAATTTCCACTTCATCTATTAAATAAATGAAGTTGAATTTGTTATTCGTGAAGTGTTAGCAGATCATGTGATAGAATGACGGGTCATTCCATCTGTCTCGAACAAAAGGTTAGCAAAAATTATATACATAAGTCGATCTATAGTGAGATTAATCATATATGGTTCCTAAAATGGACTTATACTTCATATATCATACTGCTTAATATAATAAAACTAGTTTCTACTAAACAGGGACTTCCTGTAGGCCAGTGGTAGGCGATAAAGGCCAGTCGCACTTCGGTTGTGGGTTCGATTCCTACAGCCTTGTCCGAAGCGATGGGCTGTCGCCCGTCCTGCAGGTTGTCCTTTTTCTAAAACTACGTTACTATAACATCCCATCAATAATATCGAAAATCTTCTATCCTTAAACAATACTAACTTATGTCCAACATAATCCAGTCTAATCTTTAGGCTTATACATAATACTGCAGTCCACTCTCATAATATAGTGACAACGATTACCAGAGATTTAATACTGTCGTTGATCCCCATATATCTTGTTGGTCACATTCCAAACATTCAAAGGCCTTAATCTTGTACTCTCTTGAATACCCATTGAACCTTAGTGAAAACTTGAATGCAGTTAAAATTTAACACTTTACACATACCAAAATCCTCAAAATTATTTATACTCAAACCATGATATCACTTAGTCCTTATATCAATCATGAGCTCATGAATACTGTAAAATATTTCATTTTATCGTTTTCCCTTCATTATGCGCATATCATTCTTTTTCCAAAAATATCTCAATCACTTTCCATGGTTATTGGTACCATAAAATTATTGAAAACCACAATAGACCAATACATAAATATTCCAATACTCCATGATACAACATTATTTTGGAATCCTATTACATAAACAATTATTCATTCCACCACATCGTTGTCATATTCAACATCGCCAATAGTGATCGCATGTGACTTCCCTTTGTCCTTTTCCTTAAGCGGTTGCTCATGTCGATCATCACTAACCCTTGGATTAGGGCATTTATTAGCATAATGCCCCATTTCCTTGCACTTGAAGCATTGAAGTGTTGGTGATGTGTTCTCTGCAATGTTTGCTTTATTCACATCATTAGAATCCCTTTTTCCATTACTTCGACACTCAGCTACTTGATGACCTTCTTTTCCACACTTAAAGCATTTTCTAGTCCCTTTAAGACAATCTCCACCATGCTTCTTCCCACACTTTGTGCATAAGGAATCATTCATCTTCTTTTCATCATTATTCTGAGATTTCTCCTTGAACTCCATCTTTCGTTTCTTGTCAAAACCATGAGATGGATATGTAACACCAACTTCCATTTCTACCTTGATAGCACAACGCACAATTTCTTCATAGCTACTGAAGTCTCTTATAGCTAATGCCCTTCGAAGACTTGGTTTTAAGCCACTGAAAAATCGATCAACTTTACTTTCAGGTTGGATGATAATTCCAGAAGCATACCTTGCAAGTCTTGTAAAATTTTCTTCATAGGTACCAACAGATTCATCGTCCCTTTGCTTCAGTTCAAGAAACTCTTTCTCCATCTTTGTTCGAAGAATACGAGGGAAGTACTTACTGAAAAACAAGTTCTTGAACTCGTCCCATTCCATGGACTCAATTTCATCTCTTGGACTCGTATTCTTGATAAGATTCCACCATTGATCAGCTTCACCTTCCAAACGATATACTGCTAAGAGGACTTTATCATGTTCAGAACATTGAAGAACTGAAAATATCTTTTCAGTAGTACTGATCCATTGTTCAGCCACAAGTGGATCAGAAGACCCACTGAAAGAAGGTGGACGTTGCCTCATGAAGGACTCAATAGAATATTGTTCCCTTCTCTGCTCATTTGGAAGTCCAGAATGATTCATAGCTTGTGTACGTATAGCAATAAGATTTTGCACTCCATCTCCCATAACATTTGTTTGTTTAGGAGGGAAATCATTGCATTGTCCATTGCATTGATCAACACGGTTCCTTCGGGTTCCAGCCATCGTCTAAAACCCAAAAAGAATAGTGTGAGAGGCAAAAATCATGCTAGGGAAAACAACATAATAAAGGGGGAGTACCTTCAATATCCAACATCTTAGGTTTAATTCTATGATCGTTAGCGTAATTCTATTACTATAACCTATACGTATACTTATCCTTAGGGACATCCCTAGACATACCTTAAAAATATCTCTAGGGATCTCACTAACGTTCTCACATCCTAGTTTCCAAAGGTTGACTAAACCTTTCCTCTGATACCAACTGTAGAGACCCGTATCTTGATGTACATGGACATTACATTACTTTTGCGGAATACTTAGTACATAACAAAAACACACACACAAGGATCGTAATAGTTTAGTGTCTTTGGAAACTCGGAATATAATCTTCTAATCCTGGTGAAAGATCTTCAACATCTCCCATAAATATCTTCTTCTTTTTTACCTAAAACCTTTCTTTATATCCTAGGGAAAAGAAAACATAAAAGGGTGAGCTCAAATGCTCAGTAAGGGTAAACAAAAGAAATATCAATCACATAATTTTCATAAGCACATAACATTTTTGGAAATCTTAACCTGCAAAAGAGAGCATAATTTCATGACATGGGATAAATCATAGTAGTGAAATGAAATCATAACATAAAACATTACTCCTTGTGGCATACACACATAATCATAGAGAATCATTTCTTGTTAGTCAAGACTCATTGCCAAGACTATCTTAGTGGACAAAGTCCTTTTCTGAATCGAGTAATCCTCGTTTCAGTCCTGTTTCACTGAACCGGTATAACCTACCATTCCAGACATGTCTATCTCATGAGATATAAAATCTTTACCCATTGCATTGGAGGGAGATATAGGTCCCACCCATCTCATAATGATACCATTCTTATGTGTGCCACAAAATCATAAATCATACATCATTGCATAACCCATGTAATAAAAATGGGATTCTTAAACAACATGACATCATAAAACCATTCATATAAGATAAAGGAATTCATAAACATAATTCCATCACAACATAGTCAAATCAATGTAAAAATATGGATAGAAACAGAACCCTTTATTACCTTAGATGGAAAATAATTTTGGTAAAACACTTGAAATGAATTCTTGAGGAAAATATCCTTTCTTCTTCAAAATCAATTTCTTTTCACAAAACATCATGCAATTTTAAAAGAAAGAGATTTTATTGAAAATAGTCTTGAAATATTTTGGAGGAAGCTTCATGAAAATAATGCTTTATAAAACCATAAAAATCCATTCGTGTCGTTTAAGTTAAAAAAACATTCTTCTCGTACTTTTGTCGGAAAAGTCAAAAAATACATCGTACGAAAAACGACAAAAGATTCCTTTCATATCTTTTACTAAAAACTCACCAAAAGGTAAAATTGTATTTAAAAAATTTTAGTTGGATGGAAATAATGTTACATATTGAGGAAATATGGATGTAGATGATAAAATACACCCCAGTAAATACTAAAGTATACACAACCTCGGATAAAAAAATGAGATTGTGATATTTCCCTTACCTTATGTCCGACTTGCTTTGTAAGTGTCCAAACCTCATGTATAATGATTTAAATCATGTTATTGACTTATTACAGAATCATATTCATTGTTATGATATCATATATGGTTCACTTATGACATTATATTACCCGTTCTTTTGTAAATTCAAAGTTAAAGAAGCGTTTTGGGTAAAATCGTTTCATTTATCTTAGGTGTTTTGACTTCTTGTTCTTGACATCATTATTACTTATATCATGATTTACTTACTTTCAGAATATAAAATATGATTTATATATCATATATATTCAGTATATATATATATAATAGGTAGATAAATAAAATGAAAAACACCGTTCATGGAGACGGTAGTCCGTACGTACGCATGAACGCTTTTTTCCTTTCCTTATTGTCTTGAAATGGAAGTAAGTAGATGAAATACATATGTATATATATACATAAATCCAGTAGCTTTATAATGTCATATATTTCATTATTATTTATTATATATACATTATAATCATTCTTAAATGGTTAATATGGAGAATGAATCTCATCGCGTCGTGGAGACGGTAGTCCGTACGTACGCACGAGCGATGATATCATTTCTATAAATATTGAATTGAATTGGAGTGGATTATACAATATATCATAATCAATATGATGTTGTAATAACTATGTATAGTTATTCTTTACACCATTATACCCATCCATGTAAGGTGGTGGTGGAAAATAGATTACACCACGGCGTGGAGACGGTATTCCGTACGTACGCACGCGCGGTGATTTCTTTTTCCGTAGGATGGATAGATGGTGAAATAGGGTTGTTTAATACTTATAATAACATATCAGTATATGAGTGATACTGATGTTATTACTTCATAATGAAACAACCTAAGAAGAAGAAGTGGAAGAAGAAATAAAGATGAAAGAATTGGTAACGGTAATTACCTCTTCTTTGAAGTGCCTCTTTGAGACCTCCTCTTAGGGCACTAAAATTGGTCTTTGAGGAAGACCAGAACCTCTAGGATGTTTCTAGGGAAGTGGATATGAGAAATTGGCAGGGGTTGGCCGAGCTTGAGTGCTCAAATTGGTGTGAGGAGGAGGGGGAGGAGGTGTCCTTTTATAAGGGAGGAGAGGGGCACCTTAGGAATACCTCAAAATATTATTTTATATTAAAGTCAAAATCGGTTTATAATGGTTCCAAAGGGTCTTATTTCGAAGCTAAAGTGGGGATGGGTCGAAATACTATCAACCAATTGGATTTAGACAAGTTTAGGGTATTATTTTAACATTATCAATTAGATTTAACTATAAGTTAAATAATTTAACTTTTACCGTGTCTTTTTGTTTTCTTACACTATATGGTTAATACACTTACTATAACATGCCAAACGAACCCCAAATTGTTTATTATTAATATATATATCCTTATCTATGTCATTTGGCCGAACCTTAGATTTTTAGGAATAAAATAACAATTAATAATATAATATTTGATTTAAAAACTATTTTGTGTCAATTTTGACACTATTTGATATATGATTTTTGTGAAAGTAATATCAGAATTATATGTTCAAGATAAGTTGAGTAAATCAACACTAATATATCATAGTAACCTAGAAAATTAGTGGAATTCATAAAAAGTCTCAAATTACATTTATTTTGGTGTTTATAACATCAATTATGTCAATATTTCATTAACAAGATAATTACTGCATCATCTTTGTGTCATAAATAAATTAAATTATCTGATGTCTAAAAATTAAAAATAAAATACCATCATGTATTAAATCTTTTTAGCTTTCTAATGAATATTTACAATCAAATTTATCTTATGTATAACCCCATATTAGAAATGATTTACTTATTAAACATTGATTTTAACTATTTTAACCCTTCTTTAAATAAATTAATAATAAATGTCCTAATCTAATCCAAGTGGGCCTAAATGGTCATATTTTATTCCTAAGTTTGTTTTTGGTCGAATTACACTTGTTCAATAGAATTAGGACATGTGTTAGGGTAATAGTAATATCATATTTACCCTTAGTTACCCTATTTACTATTAACCGTGGTAAAAACAGTAAAAAGTTACTATTCACCAAAAATTATTTTCATCTCATTGAACCACATTTTAGTCCTTGATATTAACCGTGTCTCTCGGATTTTTGAAATTCCATTCACAGAAGCGGTAAAATTAAGTTTTATGCAAAATTCAATTTTTAACCTACCACTTAGTGGTTTCACTATTCATCAAAAATTGAAAGTTTTCAGAAAGATGCCAAAATTTTATCCTAAGCTATATTTCATATTCCGAATTCAAAAATGAAGTCTATTTTACCTAATTCATAACATAGAAATTGCATTAATTAATTTTATAATTAAATCCCACTGTTAAAACAAATAACGTGTTTTTAAGAAACAATATCTATCAAAAGATTGACACTTGTTTATGTCTAGTTTAAATGTGAAATTACATCCAATGACCAACATTGTATTAAATTGTAAAAAAATATTCTAAATATAATTTAAAACCACTCAAATTAATGATTTATCACTATTAATTATTTCGATTAAAAAAGTTGTTTTTAATTATAATTTAGTAGTTTTCACTATTCATCAGAATATGAAAGTTATCCGAAAAGTACCAAAATTTCACCTTAGGCTAAATTCGATACTCCGAATCCAAAAATGGAGTTCATTTTGAAATATAAGATTTACAGAATTTTAAAAAGTGGTTATTACTATTCATAACGGCTAGTTTTAATAATATTTTAATAGCATATCATTGTTTAGCGAAACTTGGTGTTGCGTACAACACACGCTATCGAGGAAGGTTGCGATTGCGTGTAATGCAAGGCAAGTCAAGGATGCGTGCTGTGCAAGATCCTTTTAGTGTAGCGTACAACACAAGACATTAGTGAAATAAAAAAGAATATTTTTCATAAAATCTCGGGCTGTTACAGTGAAAAATATACGGACCACAAAAGCCTCAATTATATATTTACAAAGAAACAGTTGAACATGCACCATCGAAGATGGTTGTAGATGATCAAAGACTATAAATTCTCAATCCATTACCACCCTGGGAAAGCGAACAAATTAGAAGATGCTATATGTTGAAAGGTTCTAGTGATTCAATCATTGATGAGAATGGAGAAGTATACAATCTACTTAGATGTGATGAATATGGATATTGGAATAACAAAGAATGGAACATCATCA
The DNA here is from genome assembly GCA_963277665.1 of Viscum album. Taxonomy (NCBI): domain Eukaryota; kingdom Viridiplantae; phylum Streptophyta; class Magnoliopsida; order Santalales; family Viscaceae; genus Viscum; species Viscum album. The sequence goes on along the minus strand of OY728147.1, from coordinate 1,022,083,696 downwards.
ATACTTTCACAAATGATTCCTCAACTATTTCTTTTGGAGAAAATAAACGATGCTAAATGAATGGATGTGGAAATTCTGAAAAGGGTGGAATATTTCAAAAATTGGAATTCCTCATAATTCATTGTGGACAAGGATAGAATTGTTTACTTTTTGTCATGATTAAGTGTACCATCCAATCAAGAGATAAATAAGTATCTTCTAGATGACTCACATTGCTTAACCTTCTCAATACACCTGGGGATCACAACGACATATTGAGATCTCTGAGAAAACTTTTGGTGGGACAATATGAAAATCGAGATTGTAGACTTTCCATCAAAGTGCTTGGTGTGTTAGCAAGTGAAGGCAGAGATGAATAAGTCAAAGGGGATGACACAACCATTACCCATACTAGTATGGAAATGGGAGAACATCACCATGGATATTGTCACTGGACATCCGAAGACATCCAAAGGCAATAATGAAATCTAGGTGGTTGTGGATTGTATTACAAAGGCTACACACTTCATTGCTATTTAGGAGGATTTATCATTAGATCAAATTGCACGGATATAGATATATATATATATATCATAGAATTGGTAAGGTTATATGAAATGCCACTATATGTTGTGTCCGATCGAGATTCATGATTCACCTCTATGTTTTAGAAGAGTCTTCAACATACTCTTAATACTAAACTGAACATCAGTACGACCTATCAGCATCAAATTGATTGCCAGTCTGAGAGGACAATCCAAACACTTGGGGACATGTTGAGGGCATGCTCAATGGACTTTAATGGAGGATGGGATCAACATCTTACTCTGGTTGAGTTCTCTTATAATAACAGTTCCACTCAAGCATCCAAATTCCACCATATGAAGACCTTTATAGCATAAGGTGCAAAAAACCAACGTGTTGGTATTTGGTCGGCGAGTGTAAGCAGCTTGGACCAGAAATGGTTGAAGAAATGATGGAGAAGGTGAAAATTATTCAGCAGCATATGAAGGAAGCCCCGAGTCGATAGAAGAGTTATGCAGACAACCGTCGATGAGACCTTGAGATTAAAGTTAGAGAAATGGTATTTCAACACATATCTCTATGGAATAAGGTCATGAGGTTGGTAAAGAAATGGAAGTCAAGTCCATGGTACATCATCCCCTTCGAGATTCTTGATCATGTCAGGATGTAGCCTATCGACTAGCACTTCCACCTACCATAGCCAAAGTAAATGATGTCATTCATGTATCCCTCTTATAGACATACATACTAGACCCTTCACATGTTCTCTCTTCAGAGTTGGTACATGTAGAGGATGTAATATCTAATGAGGTGAAACTACTGAAAATCATAGATCATAGAGAAAAAGTTCTACGAAATAAGACAATGCCCCTCGTCAAAGTGTTCTGGAGAAACAACATGATTAAAGAAGCGACATGGGAATCAGAGGAAATGATGATGCAGAGTTACCCATATATGTTTTATTAGGGGAAAAGAAAATTTCAAGGGCGGTATTTCTTAAGGGGAGAAGATTGCAACAACCCAAACATTCATTAATGGAAATCCCACTTTATCAAATTAAATATCCGTTTTTTTAAAATGATTAAATAAATTATAAACATTTTTGGATTTATGTTTCTGGATTTTAAAATACCATTATGAATTGTGACCATTTCTAATATAGCTGTTGAATAGCGATCACATGATTCGTATAAATATAGGGCTTTAACAAATCCAATTTACTCAGAAAATGTATGTGATGGACTCATACAGTAGACATTCCCCATATGAAGCCCATTCAATAGAGCTCAGAAATGAGGTGGAATCATTGGAATTATCTCTTGACCAAGCCCAAGCTGAGAATGAACATTTTATGCTTGAGTAGTACCAACTACGGGGGAAATGTAATTTGATATAGATTACCACCCGAGTGATGTTATCTAATCCACCTTAATAGTGTGTCACCATCGCAGACCTTAACTTTCAGTCTAATGCGGGTGTTATAAGGGGTAATTTAACAAGACCCTAGCACTATGACTATGTACATTATATTTGTATAAATAATGTGCATTCATTTTTTAATTGTTACTCTATAAATAGTTTTTAAAGCACAAATATTATTTTTAGTTAATATTTAACTAAGAAATCTATTTTTCTGAAGTAATTGATTTTTAAATTAAACAATATTTTAATAAAATATTATTGTTTTTATTAAAATAATTTTTATTAAATATAAATGATCATATAATTTCATGAATTCCGTTGTAATTTTTATTAAGGTTTGAAATCCATTTATTGTCAAAACCCATGAATTTTCAATAACTATCAGGTTTTATTTTAAAAGTAAAAATTAACATATTTATATAATTATTCCAATAAAATGAATAATATTTCTAGACTCAGGATGTCGAAATTATCCAATGGTGATTTTTTCAAAATTTTCTAATACAGTCAAATTTTAGGGTATAAATTAAATACTGTTTAAATATATAATGTGTTTTATGACATCATAATGTCACAATAGTGCTGTAATAAATTACTATAAACAATATTTCCAGCCAATATATGTTTTAAAATTAAAATAATGGGATTTTGGGTTTGTTTGTTTTATTTTACAAAGCATTAGTGGACCCTTCAATACTTTTTAAAAATTTTCTGTTTATATTTTTTTCCTTGAGAGTGTGAGTCACCTCTGCATAAGAAACCCCATTATTTTAAGAATTTCGGACTTTTTTCTTAATAAAATATTTTTTTCCACTTCCCTTTTCCAAAAACCATGGGCAAAAACCATGGGCTGCTTTGTGTTTTGAATTAGTTTAATGTGAGGTGTCCCAAACATTGATAATAAATAATTCTATCACCTTTCTAATATAAACCGACCAAATCTCCCACATCCACCTCAATAAATTCCTTTTGAGATCTTCCAACCTCTGCCCCCATATCTATAGAATCCTCTCAAGGTTCCCCAATCTCCCAAGAAGCCTCTCTCAAGCCTTTAGAAGCACACTTAAAAGTAAGGGTTTTTCTTCCTTTCACATTTTTGTCCAATATTAATTAAATTTTTATTACCTTTTAATTTAAATTATAAATGTTGGGGTATGGTTTCACACATCCCCCATACTGCCCATTTTCTATTTTAATGATTGGAGACCCCTTTCTCTCTCATTAAATGCCTCCTATGTGCACCTATTACTATGCTTAAATTCCGAATGGAATTTCTCTCTTCTCATTTACATTCATGCAATTCATTTGTATCATGAATCTAAATTCTGTTACATTTGTTTGGACATGTATCTATATAACCCCATACTCTCAATGTCATTTAAATATTATGAGACTCCCCTTTATCTCTCATCAACCATTTTTATGCGTTCTTATGTCACTTCGTTATCCTGCCGAAATTGCACTGCACTTTTCCAAGCCAAAGTCATTGTGTAGTGGATACCATGCCCATTTCTCTATCAAGGTTATTCTACTTTATGCACAATTACATATTATTTAAATACTTTCATGAATGTAATCAACATTCTTTTATCATGGAATAAAATAATATGTTGAATGATTCAATGTTTTATGATCCATGTGGCACATTTATGGATGAAGAAAAAATGATTTGGAAGGGTGCACCCTAATAGTGCTCCAATGCATTGGGTAAAGTATTGTATCATGATACTTCATGTGAAATTGGTGTTTAATATTGCTAATTAAAGTGAAACTAGGGTTTAATCTTACTCCATGTGCAATGATGGATTACTCATGCTCCATGTGCAATGAGCCATGGCTCGTGATAATTCCATGTTAAGAGTTGTTAGCACATTTCAATGTTGTTATTAACATGATTTATCAAGCCTTTATGTTTATATTTCTCTTGTGCTATATTTATATACCTATTTTCTAACATTTATGGTATTCTCAGGTTATTCCATGGTTATTCCCTTACTAAAATTTATAGATCACCCTTTTCGTATGCATGTCCTCAGGTTATCCCATTCAATGCTAAGTATGAGGGAATGCAGTGGTCATGTAAATGATGTTTTCAATAAAGTTGTTGTATTTCAAGTTTTAAGTTGTTATGTAATTATCCAATTCCCCAAAGAATGTATACCTCTCAATCTTCTATGTTGTATCAAGTGAATTTTATGTAATAAATTGTGTTTTATAGTGTAATAAAAAGAAAGGTTGTCATATATCATAAAGTAGTCCTCAATTTATATCATTGTTTTATGTTCCATAATAATGTTTTCCTCTAATATAGTTCCAGAGGGTTATACTAAACATCATATAATAGAAAATGTAACAACCCTAAATATAGTAACATGGATCTAGTACCTTTTTTATTACATTATAATTATTACAAGGGGAAATCACAATGGGCCAATCAGTTTAGTAGTTTGCAGAACAATAAACATACATGATACAAATTATATATTGGTAATAGAAGGTAAAACATAATACATAAAAATTTAAAATGAAATGCATCCTTGAAAAATAATTGAAATTTTTCTTCTTCATATCATAGGGAAAATAAAATAAATTTAGTGACCTTAAATTTTCATGTCCCTACCCATCTGTTCAAGCCTAACCAGTAGAAGGTTGATCGTCTACTACCCCTAGACTCACTACAATATGATGGGGGATGGAGATCCATGCTGAGTAAGAATATCTCACACATGAGAGGCCTTAGCCTATGGTACTAGTATGCACACACATATATAACTTGATGAAATTACAGAGTGATAATAAAAATACTAAAAAATTGATTATTAAACCTATATACATTAATTTGAATATGGATGAAGTACTGGAACAATAAAATAGAAAAATAATATCCCACCAAAAAAACTATAACAGTATCTAAATATATCTGAAGGAGGGGACTACTTCCAAATGAAACCACTAGTACCCAACTATGTCTTTTAATCTCTCTATAACCTACATACTCCAGGTACTAGAAATAATCAAAGGGTATTTATATTTCATAAGACATTACATGTGAAAGAGGATCTCATATAGGGATGAATATAAAAATAAGAATTATATCCCCCAAAACCCTTGCATAAAAGAGGCCAACTAAAAGGAAATTGGTTACTCAACCGAAAGGCAAATGAGGAATCCTAAGAGAGAGTGAATAAGAAAATCCATCTTGAAAACTACTCAACTATACAAGACACATTATCAAATCTCCAAATGGTCATTCAACCAAGATATGTGACATCAACCAAAGGAATACAAAAATAATCCAAATATATTCATCTAAGACTCTTTGTATTATTGGGTTCTGACCACAAAACAATCCATATGCTTATAATCACACATCAAATATAATGTTCATCAAGGAGAACTCAATACAAAATCCATTCCTTTTGAGAAATCACTCATCAAACATATATGACTTTTTGAGTTTAAAAATTACATCTCTCTGGGTACTCATCTAAGTTATATTACTTGTCGATTATCATTATGTCTTTGAAACATACCATCCATCTGAGTTGGAATGCATCCGTGAGAACATACACTTCATAGATCATCATATAAAAAATTATGTTTTCACTTAGTAGATTTCGAGAATAAAATAGGGGATATCACCCATCCCTGATGGGGGTCTCCTATAACCCTACTGGAAAAACTACAGATCTCTTTTCATTGATAGGGGTTCACACCCCATACCACTAAAGGACACCATGAACACAATCTAGAAATCTGGTTATCATATCTCAAAGATAAGGTATCACACCCAAGACTGTTGTGGGATTCCAAAAACACTAACTAGACTTAAATACATGACTCATAGATTTTGGATCATGCCCCATACCTCTAGAAGATACTGTAACCCCAAACCTAGAACCAAACACAATATAAAGGATCCTATAGGATACGATACCACACACCCTATTGAACACTCCCAATAATTAATGGATCATATAGTTGATGATTCAAAAAACCCAACTAGGATATCCTAGTTGGTATGGGATATCCATCCTATGATGGAAGCTTATTATAATACCACAATCCTCACCTAAGGAAATAAACATGATAGAGGATCCCACCCCAGCCTCTCATAGGGATACACATACTCTATCCAGTATCATCTAATTGAGAGGATCACAATCTAGTGCTGAAGATTTAATGCCGCATTATACTCTCATAGGGATATACGAAGAAAAATTTGATCAACATGTATATGTCTACATTACTATAAATGACCATAATAAGCTAACCTTAATTGACATTTTTCACTAAAAAACCATAGACACTATCATGTACAATGAAAAAATACTTCTTAGGATAAGCTACTCATGAGCATCCATCCATTCCTAAAGATGTAGATGAATGAGGTAGAAGTCTATGAGGGGAGTAGATTGTTTGTGATTGCATTACATGATATATATCTCAATTCTATCCCCTATATATATCACCCCAATGGTAATCAACATGAATTTGGGAATATAAATGGTGTGTCTCCATGTCTCATGGTCTGTGACATTGTCTGATCTCCTGGAATGTCTTCTCCCATACATGGTTGTCTATACATGTCTCCCCAATAAAATTATTTGCTTGGGACAAAAAAATTCCATTGATACCTTGATGCATGGTAATTTTCTCATTTCATGACCTTGTAAGGAACTCTCTACCCATGTACCGGGTTGTGTACTTACACGCAGTTATGTACATACTCAAGGAAACCAAGTACATTTCCTCGACCACACATCATTGTCTCACTACATGGTGTGTAATCCCAATAAATGACATGTAGTTCCTAAATATTCATCTTCCCCCAATTGGAAGTACACACTAGTTGTTCCCATATACTCAATTTCGTGTAATCAATAATTCAAAATGTTAATTCCCTAAAACTCACCTAAAACACTTATATTTGCTTATGATCCCACATATATTACATATCATATATCTAGACTTTATAATAGGTCTCTAAAACCATGGAACATTGCATCAAATAGGATCATGATGTCAATATCATAAATATTCCTACCTCAAGGTGAAACGCAGAATCATTAGGAGCATATCCATCCTCCAAAGTAATTGCACAATGACCTAGGACCAATCACCATCTATATTAGAGATTAGTGTCTTATCCTCACCATGATGGTTAAACCAATAAAAAGGGGGCGATCTAACCTCTCTTATTCACTGCATGTAAAAAAACAAGAGGGTGGATGTTTCAGGTTATTTATCTTTTATTTTTTTAATTACTCATTTGACACCCCATCAACGGTCATCTCTGAATGAGATCCTAACATCAAAAAACATTATGTTGCACCCATGAAAACCTAAAATTATGAACCACAATTTTCACTCTAATTAATAATTTATGACCCAGATCAATATTTAATCCACATTTTCTAAAAAATAACATAATTTTGATAATATATAATAAATATTTTTTTATATCAACTCAACAAGGCTTCCCAAAACCTTGAATCCCATGATGATTTAGTGTGTGTCTTGGAATCTATTCCTAGAAATATTGCAATTTATTATAAAATAAAAACTAATATCACTACACTCTCCCCAACATTAATTTTTTTACCCTGAAAATGGAATGACGTGGAACAAAGGTGAAAAATTTTATCTTGACCGGACATACCACGCTAGTGAGTTCACTAGTGGGTTCCCGTTTTATCAAAAAATGTGAAATAAAGGGAAAAAAGAAAATCCACATCCAAATTACATCTCAAACAAGGTCAATTGTTTTCAATAAATTGTGCACATGTATCCACTTTTACAGGTGTAAAACACCTAGAACTAAATCTAATTACAATCAAACAGTCTTGCAGAAAAACCACCTCGCAAATCTCAAATATATACTGGCATGACCAAAATCTCTCATCCACCCATAGTTGAACTATACCCTCAACACCCATCTCTTGAACCAAATCATTGGACGAAAAAATGTTGCCTTCCACTATTTCTGACTAGTCAAGAAGTGGACTACTGGGCCTCCTAAACGTGGAATCAAATTGTGATACACTGAATGTGGATAGACAACTACAACACACCAATAAGAAAACAGAAAGAATGTTATCCATAACCTTCATGTATCTCTCAACATGTCACCTACATCCATATCCTACGTGTAATACTAATGTATAGAAACCTCCTCAAAACATTGCCTCACTGGATGATTGGTATCATCATCAATCCATATAATTTTAACATAATCCTCATCAATAGAAAAAATTTCAAAAACACGACTAGTGGGTAATCTTTTATGATATATATTAAAAAAATATCTAATTTGTGAATCCCTACCCATTGAACAAGAATATGAGTAACAATTAATAACTAGAGACAAGTGGATTTGTCCTAAATTATCTCTCATGAATCTCTAACATAGAGCACATGAGGGTAACAACAACCACCCAATGCCTCCCAAGTGAAACATTGTGTCACACCAAACCCTACATCTACAAACCCACATTACACTATAGGTATTGAAGATATATAGAAATCAATTAATATGCCAATTAAAATAATGGGTTAGCACCTAGGTACCAGTCTATGTAGACGACAACTCGCTATGGGTAGGTAATCCCAAAACATCCTAAGGTAGACATCATCAAATACACCATTAAAACAAGAAAATAATATGATATAAAACTTATTATCTAGGGTAATATTATCCATCTAATAAAATTAAGATATATATTCCCAGATATGAACTCATACTGGTCATCTAGAATTTACACTTCTATAATATGAGGAAACAACATCCTAAAATATAGAAACACAGGTACACCCACTATGGAAACCATCTTAGCATGGTTGGTGGAAAACTAATCAACGCTGAGGGAGTATCAAAGGGATTCTATATATATCTCTATGGGAAGGATCTATGTGAGACCCTCCATTAAATTAATGTCACACTACATATATGCATTCACATCTTCCATTATTCTCTACTAGTTTCTCAAAGAATAGGGACTGCGAATAAAAGGATCCCTTGGTACCCTAGGACTCATTATGGTGCTACACAAAGGCAATGATGTGACTCTTAAACACTAACTACCCCAAACACACATGTCAAAGGAACTCATTTTCAACACCATGACACTATCCAATTTGGGAGGCACTAACTCACCCACAATGTTTTGTACCATGCCACATGGATGTCTCTCAGTGTGGGATGAATACCTCATTCATGTGAGTTTGATGATATGTCAAACATAACCATAAAGGGATCCACAAATTATTTAAATCACCCTCGATGAACATTGAGAAGTAAGTGCCATGGAAAAGTGAGTCTCGCACCTATACCTAAAAATACCATACCATAAGTTGAATTGAAATAGACCATACCTATGACCATCTTTAAAACCTATAGTTAATAACCCTTAATATACTACAATTATCTTTTACCTTACCCTCTAGCTCCAAAATCCTAGATTATGCTAGAATTTGATGAGATATCAGATCCATTTTTCTGATCACCAAAAATAATATTCTGGTCAACCATAAATCTCTCCACTACAAAGTCTCACTAGATCATTGCAAAAAAAAATTATTTCATATTGATATCTTAAAATCCATGATCTCCTAGAATAAAGCCTTCTTGATGGTACATTATTGAAAAAACTAATATCAAACTATTTCAATAGAGTTCTATAAATGATCTATGAATCTCTCCAAATACTGTACAATGGTTTTACTCTATGACCAAAGAAATAGAAGCTCCTAGATATGCACATATCTGAACATGGATTTATAAAACTCTTCCATCAATAGCTGCTAAAACCCCATCAATGTTAGAGTAATCTAATTGTGTGTATAAAACACCAAAATCCACCATATTTAGGACGATATTTGAATATTACTCACATAAATTTATATCATATGATTGGTATGTATTTGTGAAGGAGTAATACATTTGTGGCTACCTCAAGCCATTAATTAATTTCCTTGGGCTCTGGCTGACCTCGATTTCTTGGAGGAAATTGGCATTAAAACTCATGGATGACACTCGTCCTTGATTCATCATCTGTCTAAACTACTAGAACACACTTATAATCAATGTGTTGTGGAAAGAGTGGAAAACCAATAGAAGGTAATACCTCAAAATGAGTTCCATGTACTGAATCCATAGCACTTGGCGGATTATCATCACAATCCCACTATAGAACATCATATTGATATATTTTAGGTGGCATCATAATATGAAATCTTGATGTTTCACAATCAATGATTATATATTGGAATCTGACTCATGATGGAAATGGATCACATAACCCAGTCATTTATGATACATGATAAAATTTCCCTCCAACCAATAAAAAAATTTTCAGAATCAAAAAAAGTTTCTTACAGTCCAGGTGAATGGATATATTGTCCACCTCACCAATACAATGCTCCCTATCCTGAAAAATGAACTTTAAACAAATGATCCATGTCATAGTAAATGAAAAATAATGATCATTTCAAGAAAATTATCTTATTTCTTAAAGAAGAACCTCCTCTAATAACACTATATCATAAACCAAAAACTAAGCCATGGCTCATAGAAAAAGATCGAGCCATCAGTACCCTAAGACCTCCACTAATAGGATACAGATTGGTGTCCAATGTTGACTAGGAATATTACACACTTGGGAGGCCCTATCATATGGTACCTATACACACACACACATCAAAATTGAACATGGCATATAAAATAATTCAATAGACAAAAAATTAAACTATACATCTATTTCCTATTATCAGATTATGATAGATGAAGTAACAGAATAAAATTTGAAAAAAATCCTTACAAACTACCAAAGAGTCTAAATAGATATAATTTAGTGGACCACTATCAAATTTCCACCCTAATACAAACCACAATATTTATATCTTTCTAATCTCTTCATTATGAGAGTTCTCCTCAGACATCATTAAAAGTCCTATGTTTTGTACAAAACATGAAACATGTGGGTACAACCAATTTTTAGGTGAGTATATAAATACACATTAAGAACTTATAAATCCCAAAATAAAATGGATAATCTTTAAGTAAACTTTCCACTCAAGACAAATATTGAGGATGAAACCCATTCTGGAGAGAACAAGAAACTATATCTTTATTGATACTTCACTATACATGAAATTTCAAATAATATTACTTGGTAATTCAATATGGATAAGTAATATCAAAATATGGAATCTTAGAATAACTATGGTTACCCTTTGTCCCATATGGTCCTTACCAAAAATAATGTCACTAGATTTAACTTAAGGCGCAAAGGTAATGCTCATCAGGGAGAACTCACTCCATGAGCACGACCATCTATGATGGAACTCATCCAAGATGTATCCCTCATTTGGAATATTTCATACATATATAATGGTAATCATCCAATATATATCACTCATCAGGTATCACCAAGTTGATGGAATATCCCTACTATAATAGGTTGAATACATCTATCAGATCATGCTTGTTGGGTCTCTTCAAATAGAGTGTCATGCTATCACATGGTAGATCTTGATTCTCTAGTATATTACTTCCCCTGTACCTATGGGGGGAATCCCAAAACCCTACAAGAAAAAATTATGTTCTCTTATCATAGATAGGGGATAAAACCCATGACCGTTGAGGGAAACCATGAATCCAATATAAAATGATGAATATTATATCTATCAGACAAGAGATCCCACACTAGATCCCTAGGGGTTCCATAAACCATAATGAGTCCCAATCAATTGATACCTAGATAGGGGATCATTCATTGGACAATTGATAGATACCTCAAACCCAAATTAAAATTCAACTAAAATGTATGTGATCATATATCTGAAGATACTATAACACCCCAAGCTTCCACGGTACGTTTATCATAAAATTATACAGTAGTGTGTTATGTATGAAACTTCAAGTTATAACACACCAAAACCTATCAAAGTAGCCATTATTAATAGCAATGCACACTTTTTTAAATTATATGAATTTTATCATTCACAATGGACTTCATTTATGGGTTCAGAATATCAAAATGAGCATAGGGGGAACTTTTGGTATTTTTATGATAACATTCAATTTTTTATTAATCGTGAAAAACACTAAGTTATAGTTTAAAATCGAATTTTTATTTAACTAATTACGTTTTTTATTTAAATTTATTAATAATACCTAAATAAGTTCAAATTAATTAATTGGATTCAGTTTATAATAATTTTAGATATATAAAATTTTTATTGAACTTTCACAATATTTTACCTATCTCCTAAGAGAATTTTCAAATTCACATAAAACATATTTTTACTGCTAATATAAGTGGAATTTCCAAAATCTTAAACATATAGGCCTTATTTTGATTAGAACCCAACCTAAAGATCCCTTTTGATCAAATAAAAAGGAAGAACCTGAAGAAGAAGTAATGTTTTCACCACCAACATTCAAGTTCCTTTCTTCTTCTACTTCTTATTTCATTATTATTTCCATTATAAAATAATAACTCCAGTATATTCTATATACTGTGATGTTATTATAAATATGGTACAACAATATTCAGTATTATATCCATCCTTTGAATGACATGTCACCATTAATGCGTACGTACGACTTACCATCTCCACTTCGTGGTGTAATTGTTATTCAATACATTATTATATGGATCAGTATAATAATGATGTGTAATTCATGTAAATAATAAATATAGAATGATAATGATTCGTTATATATGATACACCATCCAATTATATATTCATTTAATATCAAAATATTGATATTGTCTCTCATGCGTACTGTAACACCCCAAGCTTCCACAGTACGTTTCCCATCGAATAATGTGATAGCGTGTGTTGTACGCAACCTCGAGTTCTAACACACACCACAACTAATTAAACTAGCCGTTGTGAATAGTAATACCTACTTTTTGAAATCATATATATTTTATATTTAAAAATGGACTTCATTTTTGGATTCGGAATATTGAAATTAGCCTAGGGTGAAATTTTGGTACTTTTCGGATAACTTTTATATTTTGATGAATAGTGAAAATTACTAAATTTTAATTAAAAACAACTTTTTTAATCAAAATAATTAACATTGATAAATTATGAATTTGAGTGGTTTTAAAGTATATTTAGAATATATTTTTACCATTTAATTTAATGTTTTTCATTGGACATAATTTCACAATTAAATCAGACATAAACAAGTGTCAATATTTTGATAGTTATTATCTCTTAAAAACACGCTTTTTATTTTAACAACGGGAATTAATTTTAAATTAATTTCTGCCACTTCTGTGTTTTGAATTTGAAAAAATGGATTACATATTTTGAATCAGGATGTCCAAATTATGTAAATAGGTATCTTTTATTTTTACACATTTTGAATAATTATTGCGGTAAATATTTTATTTACCATGGTTAAAGGGTAAATCTGGTAAATAAGGGTTAAAAAATAATATTATAATAATACAAAATTACCCTAAAACGTGTCCTAACATTATTGGTGGACACATACCCGACCATGGTCATCCTTGGGTCTATTTGGGGACCCCTTAGAGCCACTTGTATGTGGTAGGGACACATTATATTAAAAAAGTTAAAATAAAAATAAAAATGGCATAAGCTTACATCTTTTAGAAGAACAATTTTTTACATAGGGTTATACATGTTGGATTTTAGATTATAAATATTCATTAGAAAGATAAAAATATTTCCAACATAATGATATTTTATTTATAAATTTTAGATGTAACACCCCAAGCTTCTACGGTACGTTTCCCTTCGAATAATGCGATAGCGTGTGTTGTACGCAACCTCGAGTTCTAACACACACCACAACTAATTAAACTAGCCGTTGTGAATAGTAATACCTACTTTTTGAAATCATATATATTCTATATTTCAAAATGGACTTCATTTTTGGATTCGGAATATCAAAATTAGCCTAGGGTGAAATTTTGGTACATTTCGGATAACTTTCATATTTTGATGAATAGTGAAAATTTCTAAATTTTAATTAAAAACAACTTTTTTAATCAAAATAATTAATAGTGATAAATTATGAATTTGAGTGGTTTTAAAGTATATTTAGAATATATTTTTACCATTTAATATAATTTTGGTCATTGGACATAATTTTACAATTAAACCGAACATAAACAAGTGTCAATCTTTTGATAGTTATTATCTCTTAAAAACACGCTTTTTGTTTTGACAGCGGGAATTAATTTTAAATTAATTTCTGCCACTTCTGTGTTTTGAATTTAGGAAAATGGATTCCATATTTGGAATCAGGATGTTCAAATTGTGTAAATAGGTAACTTTTATTTTTAGACATTTTGAATAGTTACTGTGGTAAATATTTTATTTACCATGGTTAAAGGGTAAATCCGGTAAATAAGGGTTAAAAAAATAATATTATAATAATAAACAATTACCCTAAAACGTGTCCTAACCTTATTGGTGGACACATACCCGACCATGGGCATCCTTTGGTCAATTTGGGGACCCCTTGGAGCCACTTGTATGTGGTAGGGACACTTTATATTAATAAAGTTAAAATAAAAATAAAAATGGCATAAGCTTACATCTTTTAGAAGAACAATTTTTACATAGGGTTATACATGTTGGATTTTCGATTATAAATATTCATTAGAAATCTAAAAAGATTTCCTACATAATGATATTTTATTTATAATTTTTAGACATTATATAATTTATTTTATTTATGACACAATGATGATGCAGTAATTACTAAAATAGTGAAAAATAAAAATAATTGATCTTATAAATACCCAAATAATTATAATATGAAACTTTTAATGAATTAAACTAATTTTCTATGATAATATGATATATTATGATTGATTTAATTGACTTTGTTCGAAGTAATCAATCTGTTAGGAGTTTCACAAAAATCAACTATTGAATAGTGTCAAAATTGACATAAAAGAGTTCTTAAAACAAATATTATATTATTAATTGATATTAAATTCCTAAAAATCTAAGGTTCGGCCAAGAGACTTATATTATGATAGGTTCCTCATTAATGGACCACTTGGGGGGCGCTTGGATGTATATAGTAAGTTTATTAATCATATTATATAAAAATACAAAGAGACATTGTAAAAGTGAAACTAATTAACTTAGAGTTAATACTTAAAGATAAGGTTAATATAAGTACCCAAACCTGTCTAAATTCTATTGGATGAGTTGTTTTCGACCTATCCACACCTCATCCTTTGAATAGTCAACTTTGGAGCCTTTGTAAACCGAATATGAATTTATTATAAATTAATATTTCTAACTTTTCCAAAGGTGCCCCTCACCCCTCTTATAAAAGGGCACTCCTCCTTCTAATTTCTTCACACCTTCAAAGCCTTTTGGTTCGGCCAAACTCTGCCCAAATAATCTCCCAACATCCCTCACTACAACCTAGAGGCCTTAGTTTGATCAGAAAGCCAACCTAAGGAGCCCTTTTGATCAAATCAAAAGGAAGAACCCGAAGAAGAGGAAATGATTTCACCACCCTTTTCTAAGTTCATTTCTTCTTCCACTTCTTCTTCCTTTGTTCTTACCATTCTGAAATAATAACTCCAGTATCTCACATATACTGTGATGTTATTATAAATATGGTACAATCATATTCATTATTCTATCCACCCTTTGAATAACATGTCACCATACGTGCGTACGTACGGCTTACCGTCTCCACGTCGTGGTGTAATTGTTATTCAATATAATATTATTTGGATGGGTATAATAATGATGTGTAACTCATGTAAATAATAAATATAACATGTTAATGATTCTGTATATATGATTTTAATATCAAAAGAATGATATTGTCGCTCGTGCGTACGTACGGACTACCGTCTCCACGAACGCGATGAGATTCATTCTCCATCGTATCCATTCAAGTATAATTATCATTTGATGATTTAAAAATGATGTTTAAGGACTTGATATCATTCTGGATATGAATAATATACAACCTATCCTTTACAAAAATGTCTTACGTAACAAAACATATAAAAGAAAACAAGTAAGTTAACTCCCGAAACGACGATAATTCTAAGATATTATTAACAAATCAATGTTAAAAGATCATATATGATATCATATTAATATATATGATTCTTGTATAATTTAATAACAACTATTTCACCATTATACAGGAGGTTAACCTACCCCAACCAAGGAAAAGTACAAGGTAAGGGATTTTTCTTATCTCACATTCAATTCCGTGAGATTTCCATTATTCACCACTAAATTATTGAAAGTGGTGTATTGTGTACTGGCATTTGATATATATTATCATATTCATGTTATTCTGTAAATAATTTTGTGGTTATTAACTTTTGGCCATACGACTCAGTTGATTAACGTGGTAAGGGGTTTTCATCTCACTCCTTATTCCCGTGAGATTCATGCCATATTGCCACCATTACCTTTTGTGTGGTGTATGTACTGACCATAATTACATTCTTTGTGTAATACACTCTAATTTATGTGTACTTACATATTCATTGTATGATACCTCTTTCATGGGTTGTATGTTTCATAAGTTACCAAACTGGTAAGGGTTATTTCACAATCTCTTCATTATCCGAGGTTGTTTATATGTAATAATCTACTGGGATCTCTTTATCATCCACATCCATGTTTCTTAAAAATGTATTTCAAAACATTTTTACTATTTACAAGAATATGGGTTAAAGTCATTTATACCTTTTTTTGACTTTTTATAAGAGGTTTATAAAGGAATCATTCCGTCGTTTTCAAAACAAGGTCCTTTTTAACCTTTTCGATAGAATTGAGGTAAGAATGTTTTTTTTAACTTATACGGCGGGTGCGGTTATTTTACGCAGTTATAAAATCTTCAAATATTTCCTTACAAGCTTATAAGAATATTTTCAAAGAAAATGTTTTATTTTATATGGATCTTAAATGATTTCAAAATAAAAGGAGATATTTCTTTAAAAAGAATTTTGATTTCATCTATGTCAACATCCTTTGATGGATTTTAAGATTATTTGAAGTTGATTTATTATGATACAAAACTTCTATATTGTATTGAAGGTTTTGTGATATGTTTGACTGTGGATGTGCTATTTTTATACCATTCATAGTTTATGGTGAAATTATTGACATTTCGTATGCTAGTTTTAATACGAATGTTTATGTTATGTTTAAACCTTTTCATATGGGAATGCATTGGACTTAATAAGTGACGGGTGGAGCCCTCTATAGCTCCTCGATGCATCGGTAGGTCTCATGAGACAAACTAGTGTCTTGGCACAAGGCCTTGACAAAATCTTATTTGTAGTCTTGGCACGAGGCCTTGGCTATGTGGTTATGATAGTCTGGCATTATGCATTCCAAAATTATGAAAGTGGTTATTTATTTTTGCATGTGATTATTCGATTAGTGGAATATCCATGTGAATAAGTAAATGGCATTATTTCATTTTATTTATGCCATACCATGTTGAAAGTTCATGTTTAAAAGGCTTTTGTTTTAGTTATACATTGCCTTAAATGTTTATTCTTATTGATGAAAGTTTCTGCTATATTGTTATCCTTACTGGGCATTTGAGCTCACCCCTTTTCAATGTTTTATTTTTCCCAGGAAGTGAAGATGTAAGTTATGAATGACCTGCAGGTATATTATGAGGGGATTGTAGTGTGGACTGTGGAAACATTATGTTGTTGTAGTATTTTTTGATTTTATGATGTAATGTAAAACTTATATCTAGTGTTTCCAAGGCTACTAAACCAATCGGTCTTTCGAGATTTGATCTTTCTTATGATCATGCCAATGTTATGTAATTAATGCACCAACTCTGGGTAGCTGGGGTCGAGGCGTTACAGTTGGTATCAGAGGAAGTTTAGTACAAACCTTGGAAGCTAGATTTAGATAAACTCTGATTAGAGCACGTAGACCTAAGATGAACTTTGAGGATTAGTATAGAAGAACTTCCTAGAATTTTGGTATTGTAGAGACTTTGTGAGTTTTGCGAGCAATACATCCCTGTCTGGATACGAGCAGGTAGAGGCGGCTCTGGCACAGATGTACCTAGGGGTAAAACCCGAAAACACCGCTTTGAGCTAGACTCGAACGGGAACTGGTGCACGACAACGGGCCTTGCTGCACTCTTGGTTACGACACTCCCGGGGGATATGCTTAGGATAACTCTCACTTTCTTTACAAATCATTATGAAGGGTTTATGAGTATATACTTCCTCAAAGAAAACATATTTATGATTATGGATTATATCCATAGATAGTTCAATTTATGTTAAGTGTTTTATAAGTATGGGATTATTTATTTTGATTCATAAACTGATCTAGTTTATGCCATTGTTTAGAAATGGCGCCTAGTGGAAGAAATGGAAACCGTATCAATGCACGCACTCCATGTAGGGATTGCCCTCCTTCTCAAGATAATTATAGTGGGGCTGGTGATGCAACTGGTGCTGATCAGCTAATCACCGTACTGGGACAACTTACTCAGGTTATGAATAATAACCTTACCCGTATGGAGCACCCTGATCCGCAGCGTGGAGGATCAATGTTAGATCGATTCATGAGACAACAACCACCAACGTTCAATGGAAGTACAAATCCCTTAGTAGCTGAGCAATGGATATTTTCCCTAGAGAAAATATTGCAGGCTTTGGGGAGTAGTGAAAGGGAAAAAGTTACCATGGCAGTTTACCGCCTCACTGGAGATGCTGATCAATGGTGGTCATTGATTCAAAACATGAAGGAAGATGATGAAGTATCAAACATGGAATGGAGGGAGTTCAAATATCGGTTTTTAGAAAAATACTTTCCTCGCGACCATCGAGCAGATATGGAAAGGCAATTTCTGAGTCTGAGACAAAAGGAGGATGATAATGTCACAAAGTATGAGGCTAACTTTACAAGGTTAGCGAGGTACGCTGGTGATTATATTCGCAACCCAAGAAGTAAGATTGATCGTTTCTTTGATGGGTTAAAACCATTTCTCCGTCGAGCATTAGTCTCACAATCCTTTTCATCGTACGAAGACATTGTCTCATGTGCTATCAAGACCGAAAAGGAATTCTCTAAGTCTTATGACTTTAAAGCAAAGCAAGAGAAGAAGAGACCTGCTGATCAATCTGGGAATGGAAATAAGGGGAAGAAGGGAAAGGTTGAATATCCATCTTGTGGTAAGTGCGGGAAGAAACACCCTGGTGCTTGCCTGAAGGGAATGGGAGTCTGTTACAAGTGTGGTGAAAAAGGCCACCAAGCTCATGATTGCAAGGGGAAGAAGGAAGCTACCAACGTTCAGTGCTACAATTGCAGGGAGATGGGGCATTATGCAAATGCATGTCCTAAGCGTCAGGAGAACTTACCTCAGAAAATGCCAAGGGATCAAGGCCAGGCTTATGCTATCACTACTGCTGAGGTAGAAACTCCGAAAGACGTGGTGGCAGGTAATTTAATGGTTTCCTCAAGTTTAGCAAATGCATTATTTGATTCTGGATCATCGCATTGTTTCATATCTTCCCAGTTTTCTAAGAAAATTAGATATTTCCAATTTGATTTAATAAGGGAGTTGTCAGTTAAAACTCCTAAGGGAAGTATCGTTGCAACAAAGTTTTGTGAATCAGTCCCCATTAGAGCACATAAATTTTCTTTATCTGCTGATTTCATCGTCATACCTATGATTGAGTTTGATATAATCCTCGGTATGGACTGGCTTTCGGACTATGATGCGAAGATTTATTGTAAGAAGAAAGAGGTTACGATTCTTGATGATAATGATAAGGAACACCTTATTTTTAGAGCAGAATCGTCACCACCTAATTCTTATTTAGACCCACCCCCAGTAGCTCAACTTAATTCAATTATTGGGGAGGAAGAGAATGAAATAACTGTCGGTGAGGAAAGGAATGTTCAAATAGAGGATGTACCTGTTGTTAAAGAATTTGTAGATGTATTTCCGGAAGATTTACCTGGACATCCTCCAGAACGAGAAGTTGAGTTTTCTATTGATTTGATTCCTGGATCAAGGCCTATATCGAAGACCCCTTATAGAATGGCCACTGTAGAGTTAGTCGAACTAAAGAAACAACTAGAGGAATTGAGTAATAAGGGATTTATTCGCCCTAGTGTTTCTCCATGGGGAGCCCCTGTTCTTTTTGTTAAAAAGAAAGATGGATCTATGAGGTTATGTATCGATTACAGGGAGATCAATGCTATAACGATAAAGAACAAGTATCCCCTACCTCGTATTGATGATTTATTTGACCAACTGCATGGAGCTCAATACTTTTCAAAGATTGACCTTCGATCTGGATACCATCAGTTGTGTGTAAAGAAGGAAGACATTCCGAAGACAGCATTTCGAACCAGGTACGGGCATTACGAGTTTACTGTAATGCCGTTTGGATTGACTAATGCACCCTCTGTATTCATGGATCTGATGAATAGAGTTTTCAAGGAGTATCTCGATGAATTTGTAGTGGTATTTATTGATGATATCTTGGTATACTCCAAAACCTACGAAGATCATGAAAATCACTTGCGCATTATCTTGAAGACTCTGAGGAGGCATGAATTATATGGGAAGTTTAGCAAGTGTGAATTCTGGCTTCAGGAGATTTCTTTTCTTGGCCATATTGTCTCTAAGGATGGAATCTCTGTTGATCCTTCTAAGACCAAGGCAATCCAAGAATGGCCAGCACCTACGAGTATAACTGAGGTACGTAGTTTTATTGGCTTGGCAGGTTATTATCGACGTTTCGTCCAGAATTTTGCCCGATTGGCTAACCCATTAACGAAGCTCACACGTAAAGGGGTTAAATTTGTTTGGACAAAAGAGTGTGAAGAATGTTTCGAAGAACTGAAGAGAAGATTAGTCAATGCTCCTATATTGACTCTACCATCGGGGAATGATGGGTTCGTTATTTATAGTGATGCATCAAAGAAAGGACTTGGATGTGTCCTTATGCAGAATGATAGAGTTATTGCCTATGCATCACGACAGTTGAAAATTCATGAACAAAACTATCCTACTCATGATCTTGAGTTAGCAGCTGTGATCTTTGCTTTGAAGATACGGAGGCACTACCTCTATGGTGAAAAATGTGAGATTTATACTGATCACAATAGTTTGAAGTATATTTTCTCACAAAAAGAACTCAACATGAGGCAAAGGAGATGGCTTGAATTACTCAAGGATTATGATTGTACGATACACTACCACCCGGGGAAGGCAAACAAGGTGGCAGATGCTTTGAGTAGAAAAGACCATGGAGTTTTGAACAATATGAGAATTGAAAGGGATCCAATTTTCATGGATCTAGTGAAAATGGACATGGGAATAACCAGGGAAGGTGAAACATCAATGCTTTTTCAAATGGTTGCCAAACCATCTTTACTAGAAAGGATTAAGAGTTCTCAGACCGATGATGACGAATTCCAAAAGAAGATTAAAGCTGTGAATGATGGGAGATTGAGAGACTTTGTGTATGAAGATGGAATTTTGAAATTCGGGAAGAGACTTTGTGTTCCCAATATACCTGATCTAAAAAGGGAATTGCTTGATGATGCTCATAGTTCCAATTTCTCTATACACCCTGGGAGCACCAAAATGTATAGAGATTTGAAGGAACATTTTTGGTGGGACAACATGAAGAGGGAGATTGCTGATTTTGTGTCAAGGTGTATGGTTTGTCAACAAGTGAAAGCTGGAAGGCAACAGCCTGGAGGAGTCATGCAACCTCTTCCCATACCGGAGTGGAAATGGGACAATATTACGATGGACTTTGTCATGGGGCTACCAAAGACTCCTAGAAGGAACGATGCAATATGGGTTATTGTTGATCGTCTTACCAAGTCAGCACATTTTCTTGCTATAAGAGAAGATCTACCCCTGGAACGTCTAGCAAGACTATACATTAATGAAGTTGTGAGACTTCATGGAGTTCCCCTATCGATTGTTTCTGATCGTGATCCCCGTTTTACTTCAAGATTTTGGAAAAGTCTTCAGAAATCCCTGGATACTGAACTTCATTTGAGCACTGCTTACCACCCTCAGACAGACGGACAATCAGAACGGACTATTCAGACCTTAGAAGACATGTTGAGATCTTGCTCACTTGATTTTCAGGGTATGTGGGATCAATATTTACCTCTGGTAGAATTTTCCTATAACAATAGCTTCCATTCAAGTATACAAATGGCACCATATGAAGCGTTATACGGAAAGAGATGTCGTACACCAACCTGTTGGGATGACGTTGGTGAAAGAAAACTTGTAGGCCCAGAACTGGTGGAGGAAACGGTGGAAAAGGTGAAGGTAATCCAAAATCACATCAAAGCAGCTCAAAGTAGGCAGAAGAGCTATGCCGATAATCGAAGGAAGGAGTTGGAATTTCAAGTCGGTGATCATGTTTTCCTAAAGGTATCTCCGTGGAAGGGAGTCATACGTTTTGGTAAGAAAGGTAAATTGAGTCCCAGGTACATCGGACCTTTCGAAATTCTAGAACGAATTGGGGCTGTAGCTTACCGATTGGCAATGCCGCCAAGTCTCTCCAAAGTTCACGATGTGTTCCACGTATCTCTGTTGAGAAAATACATGCCTGACCCAACGCATGTACTCACCTATGAGGAATTAGAACAGGAACCCGATCTGTCTTATTGCGAAGAGCCCGTCAGGATTCTTGATACGAGAGAACAAGTACTGAGAAACCGGACGACGCGTCTGGTAAAAGTTTTGTGGAGAAATCATAAAATGGAAGAGGCAACGTGGGAACCCGAGGAACTTATGATGAAGAACCACCCGAGTCTTTTTATGCAGTAATACCCTAGAAATTGCGAGGACGCAATTATTTGAAGGAGGGGAGAATGTAACACCCCAAGCTTCTACGGTACGTTTCCCTTCGAATAATGCGATAGCGTGTGTTCTACGCAACCTCGAGTTCTAACACACACCACAACTAATTAAACTAGCCGTTGTGAATAGTAATACCTACTTTTTGAAATCATATATATTCTATATTTCAAAATGGACTTCATTTTTGGATTAGGAATATCAAAATTAGCCTAGGGTGAAATTTTGGTACATTTCGGATAACTTTCATATTTTGATGAATAGTGAAAATTTCTAAATTTTAATTAAAAACAACTTTTTTAATCAAAATAATTAATAGTGATAAATTATGAATTTGAGTGGTTTTAAAGTATATTTAGAATATATTTTTACCATTTAATATAATTTTGGTCATTGGACATAATTTTACAATTAAACCGAACATAAACAAGTGTCAATCTTTTGATAGTTATTATCTCTTAAAAACACGTTTTTTGTTTTGACAGCGGGAATTAATTTTAAATTAATTTCTTCCACTTCTGTGTTTTGAATTTAGGAAAATGGATTCCATATTTGGAATCAGGATGTTCAAATTGTGTAAATAGGTAACTTTTATTTTTAGACATTTTGAATAGTTACTGTGGTAAATATTTTATTTACCATGGTTAAAGGGTAAATCCGGTAAATAAGGGTTAAAAAAATAATATTATAATAATAAAAAATTACCCTAAAACGTGTCCTAACCTTATTGGTGGACACATACCCGACCATGGGCATCCTTTGGTCAATTTGGGGACCCCTTGGAGCCACTTGTATGTGGTAGGGACACTTTATATTAATAAAGTTAAAATAAATATAAAAATGGCATAAGCTTACATCTTTTAGAAGAACAATTTTTACATAGGGTTATGCATGTTGGATTTTAGATTATAAATATTCATTAGAAAGATAAAAAGATTTCATACATAATGATATTTTATTTATAATTTTTAGACATTATATAATTTATTTTATTTATGACACAATGATGATGCAGTAATTACTAAAATAGTGAAAAATAAAAATAATTGATCTTATAAATACCCAAATAATTATAATATGAAACTTTTAATGAATTAAACTAATTTTCTATGATAATATGATATATTAGGATTGATTTAATTGACTTTGTTCGAGGTAATCAATCTGTTAGGAGTTTCACAAAAATCAACTATTGAATAGTGTCAAAATTGACATAAAAGAGTTCTTAAAACAAATATTATATTATTAATTGATATTAAATTCCTAAAAATCTAAGGTTCGGCCAAGAGACTTATATTATGATAGGTTCCTCATTAATGGACCACTTGGGGGGCGCTTGGATGTATATAGTAAGTTTATTAATCATATTATATAAAAATACAAAGAGACATTGTAAAAGTGAAACTAATTAACTTAGAGTTAATACTTAAAGATAAGGTTAATATAAGTACCCAAACCTGTCTAAATTCTATTGGATGAGTTGTTTTCGACCTATCCACACCTCCTCATTTGAATAGTCAACTTTGGAGCCTTTGTAAACCGAATATGAATTTATTATAAATTAATATTTCTAACTTTTCCAAAGGTGCCCCTCACCCCTCTTATAAAAGGGCACTCCTCCTTCTCATTTCTTCACACCTTCAAAGCCTTTTGGTTCGGCCAAACTCTGCCCAAATAATCTCCCAACATCCCTCACTACAACCTAGAGGCCTTAGTTTGATCAGAAAGCCAACATAAGGAGCCCTTTTGATCAAATCAAAAGGAAGAACCCGAAGAAGAGGTAATGATTTCACCACCCTTTTCTAAGTTCATTTCTTCTTCCACTTCTTCTTCCTTTGTTCTTACCATTCTGAAATAATAACTCCAGTATCTCACATATACTGTGATGTTATTATAAATATGGTACAATCATATTCAGTATTCTATCCACCCTTTGAATAACATGTCACCATACGTGCGTACGTACGGCTTACCGTCTCCACGTCGTGGTGTAATTGTTATTCAATATAATATTATTTGGATGGGTATAATAATGATGTGTAACTCATGTAAATAATAAATATAACATGTTAATGATTCTGTATATATGATTTTAATATCAAAAGAATGATATTGTCACTCGTGCGTACGTACGGACTACCGTCTCCACGAACGCGATGAGATTCATTCTCCATCGTATCCATTCAAGTATAATTATCATTTGATGATTTAAAAATGATGTTTAAGGACTTGATATCATTCTGGATATGAATAATATACAACCTATCCTTTACAAAAATGTCTTACGTAACAAAACATATAAAAGAAAACAAGTAAGTTAACTCCCGAAACGACGATAATTCTAAGATATTATTAACAAATCAATGTTAAAAGATCATATATGATATCATATTAATATATATGATTCTTGTATAATTTAATAACAACTATTTCACCATTATACAGGAGGTTAACCTACCCCAACCAAGGAAAAGTACAAGGTAAGGGATTTTTCTTATCTCACATTCAATTCCGTGAGATTTCCATTATTCGCCACTAAATTATTGAAAGTGGTGTATTGTGTACTGGCATTTGATATATATTATCATATTCATGTTATTCTGTAAATAATTTTGTGGTTATTAACTTTTGGCCATACGACTCAGTTGATTAACGTGGTAAGGGGTTTTCATCTCACTCCTTATTCCCGTGAGATTCATGCCATATTGCCACCATTACCTTTTGTGTGGTGTATGTACTGACCATAATTACATTCTTTGTGTAATACACTCTAATTTATGTGTACTTACATATTCATTGTATGATACCTCTTTCATGGGTTGTATGTTTCATAAGTTACCAAACTGGTAAGGGTTATTTCACAATCTCTTCATTATCCGAGGTTGTTTATATGTAATAATCTACTGGGATCTCTTTATCATCCACATCCATGTTTCTTAAAAATGTATTTCAAAACATTTTTACTATTTACAAGAATATGGGTTAAAGTCATTTATACCTTTTTTTGACTTTTTATAAGAGGTTTATAAAGGAATCTTTCCGTCGTTTTCAAAACAAGGTCCTTTTTAACCTTTTCGACAGAATTGAGGTAAGAATGTTTTTTTAACTTATACGGCGGGTGCGGTTATTTTACGCAGTTATAAAATCTTCAAAGCTTTCCTTACAAGCTTATAAGAATATTTTCAAAGAAAATGTTTTATTTTATATGGATCTTAAATGATTTCAAAATAAAAGGAGATATTTCTTTAAAAAGAATTTTGATTTCATCTATGTCAACATCCTTTGATGGATTTTAAGATTATTTGAAGTTGATTTATTATGATACAAAACTTCTATATTGTATTGAAGGTTTTGTGATATGTTTGACTGTGGATGTGCTATTTTTATACCATTCATAGTTTATGGTGAAATTATTGACATTTCGTATGCTAGTTTTAATAAGAATGTTTATGTTATGTTTAAACCTTTTCATATGGGAATGCATTGGACTTAATAAGTGACGGGTGGAGCCCGCTATAGCTCCTCGATGCATCGGTAGGTCTCATGAGACAAACTAGTGTCTTGGCACAAGGCCTTGACAAAATCTTATTTGTAGTCTTGGCACGAGGCCTTGGCTATGTGGTTATGATAGTCTGGCATTATGCATTCCAACATTATGAAAGTGGTTATTTATTTTTGCATGTGATTATTCGATTAGTGGAATATCCATGTGAATAAGTAAATGGCATTATTTCATTTTATTTATGCCATACCATGTTGAAAGTTCATGTTTAAAAGGCTTTTGTTTTAGTTATACATTGCCTTAAATGTTTATTCTTATTGATGAAAGTTTCCGCTATATTGTTATCCTTACTGGGCATTTGAGCTCACCCCTTTTCTATGTTTTATTTTTCCCAGGAAGTGAAGATGTAAGTTATGAATGACCTGCAGGGATATTATGAGGGGATTGTAGTGTGGACTGTGGAAACATTATGTTGTTGTAGTAGTTTTTGATTTTATGATGTAATGTAAAACTTATATCTAGTGTTTCCAAGGCTACTAAACCAATCGGTCTTTCGAGATTTGATCGTTCTTGTGATCATGCCAATGTTATGTAATTAATGCACCGACTCTGGGTAGCTGGGGTCGGGGCGTTACATTAGACATCAAATAAGTTAAATTATTAATGACACAATAATGATGCAATTTTTACCTCATTAATAAATCATTTAAATAAATAAGATTATAATGATTAAAATATTATCTCAAACCTGTCCAATTCATATTGGTTGATGTTATTTATAAAATGAGTCATCTTATCTTAGACCTCAATGATTTTTGGACCATTATAAACCGAATATAATTATATTATAATGTAATACTTTCACTCTTTTCTAAAGATCCCCTCCTCTCCCTTATAAAAGGAGACCACTTCTACTCATTCCTCACACCTCTCAAGCCACTTGTCTCATCCAAACCCTGCGCAAATAAGCTCCCCACATCCCTCTACTCCTCCTTGAAGCTTCACCTTAGGCATAAAGCATTTCAAGAAGTCCTTTGGTTCCAACCAAAGTGAGTTACCTAAATTAAAGGTAACGGTATCTCTTAAATTATTTTCATTTATTTTGCTTCTCCAACCCCCAAACTCTTTTTATTTCCTTTCTTTTGTAACAACACCAGTATCCACAATATACTAGGATGTTGTTATAAGAAGTATTCAAACTACACATACACACAACTCCATCTAATGGATGATGAACATAATGTTTCTGTGGATGGAAAACCAACGCCTCACGAAACGATGCTTGTTCAAATACATCTTACCGCCTCTCATGGTGGCCATTATGATGGAACTGTAATTAAATATGTTATTAATGATATATATTTTTTATATAAGCTTCTGTAATTCCATTTTATTTCATATCATTATTCGTTTCATGTTGTATATACATACGATAATTTCATTTGAGGAAGTGCGGACTACCGCCCCCTTAAAATGAAATGACTCGTTCATACCACACATGGAACGTATAAAGGATGGTGTTAATGAACTTATGTAACATATATAAAATATTATATTATACTGGAATAGTAATATACCTATTTATCATTTTGATTCGATTCTTTTAAAATAAAAATTCTATGGAAGTAGCGTTCGTGCGTACGTATGGACTACCGTCTCCACGAACGCGATGAGATTCATTCTCCATCGTATCCATTCAAGTCTTATTCTCATTTTAGGGTTAAAAATAATGTTAATATAATTCTGATTATGAATAAGATATAATCTATCCATTACAAACATGTCTTATGTAACCAAACATTTAAGAAGAACGAATCGATTATCACCCGAAACGATGATAATAATAAGACATTATTAATAAAGCAATGTTAAAAGATCATATATGATATCATATTAATGTATATGATACTTGTATAAATTAATAAAAATTATTTCACCATTATACAGGAGGTTAACCTACCCCAACAAAGGAAAAGTACAAGGTAAGGGGTTTTCATCTCACTCCTTATTCCCGTGAGATTCATGCCATATTGCAACCATCACCTTTTGTGTGGTGTATGTACTGCCCATAATTATATTCTTTGTGTAATACACTCTAATTTATGTGCATTTACATATTAATTGTTTGATACCTCTTTCATGGGTTGTATGTCTCATATGTTACCAAATTGGTAAGGGTTATTTCACAATATCTTCATTATCCGAGGTTGTTTATAGGTAATAATCTACTAGGATCTGTTTATCATCCACATCCATGTTTCTTAAAAATGTATTTCAAAACATTTTTACTATTTACTAGAATATGAGTTAAATTCATTTATACCCTTTTTGACTTTTATAAGTGGTTTATAAAGGAATCTTTCCGTCATTTTCAAAACAAGGTCATTTTTAACCTTTTCGACAGAATTAAGGTAAGAATGTTTTTTTAACTTATACGACGGGTGCGGTTATTTTCCGCCATTATAAAATCTTAGAAGCTTCACTTACAAGATTATAAGGATATTTTCAAATTAAAAGTTTTCTTTTATAATTATGTGACTTTTAAATGATTTCAAATAAAGAGATATTTCTCTCAAAAATATAAAAATCGAGTGCAAATGTATACGTATTTAACGCAAGCTTCAAAATATTTTCAGAAAACCTGACTCTCGAGTGTGGTTGAAAGGAAGGGATTGGGAGTGGACCCATCATGGCCTATAATTAGTCGAGCAGTCTCAGAATTAGTTATTTTGTTTTCAGAAGCTTGCATAATGATTTCATAAAAACACTGGAGTACTGTTTAGAAATTTTAAACATAAGTATCTTCTAAAAATATTACATCGGTAGGTCTCATGAGACAAACTAGTGTCTTGGCACAAGGCCTGGCAAAATCTTATTTATAGTCTTGGCACGAGGCCTTGGCTATGTGGTTATTATAGTCTGGCATTATGCATTCCAACATTATGAAAGTGGTTATTGATATTGCATGTGATTATTCGATTAGTAGAATATCCATGTGAACAGGTAAATGTCATTATTTCATTTTACTTTTTCCATACTATGTTGAAGTTCAAGTTTAAAAGGCTTTTGTTTTATTAATTCATTTCTTTAAATGTTTATGCTTATTTTTGAATGTTCCGCTATATTGTTATCCTTACTGGGCATTTGAGCTCACCCCTTTTCTATGTTTTATTTTTCCCAGGATGTGAAGATGTAAGTTATGAATGACCTGCAGGGATATTATGAGGGGATTATAATGTGGACTATGGAAACATTATGTTGTTGTAGTAGTTTTTCATTTTATGATGTAATGTAAAACTTATGAATATATCTAGTGCTTCCAAGGCTACTAAACCAATCGGTCTTTCGAGATTTGATCTTTCCTGTGATCATGCCAATGTTATGTAATTAATGCACCGACTCTGGGTAACTGGGGTCGGGGCGTTACACGTACGTACGGGTTACCCTCTCCACCAATGCGATGAGATTCATTCCCCATCATATACATTCAAGTCTAATTCTCATTTGATGATCAAAAATAATGTTTAAGGACTTTATATCATTCTGGATATTAATAAGATACAACCTATGGATAACAAGCCTGGCTTATGTAATAAAACATATAAAAGAAAATGAGTAAGAGAACACCTGAAACAACAATAATAGTAAGATATTATTAACAAAGCAATGTTAAAAGAACATATATGATATCATATAAATGTATATGATTTCTGTATAATTTAATAACAAATATTTATCCATTATACATGAGGTTAAACTACCCACAACCAAGGAAAAGTATAAGGTAAGGGTTTATTTGACAATCCCATCATTATCCAATGTTATTTATAGGTAATTATCTACTAGGACCTATTCATCATCGACATCCATGTTTCTTAAAAATGTGTTTCAAATAATTATTACTATTTTACAGACTATGGTTTATATTCATTTTACTGTTGTTTGACTTTTCATAAGTTGTTTATAAAGGAATCTTTCTGTCATTTTCCAAACAAGGTCCTTTTTAACCTTTTCGACAGAATTAAGGTAAGAATGTCTTTTTTAACTTATACGGAGGGTGTGACTATTTTCCACCATTATAAAATCTTTGATGATTCCCTTACAAGATTATATGGATATTTTCAGTGTAAATGTTTTATTTTATTATTATTTGACTTCTAAATGATTTCCAAAAAAGATATATATCACTCAAATAGTTTTGATTTCATCTATGTCAACATCCTTTGATGGATTTTAAGCTTATATGAAGTTGAATTATTATGATACAAAACTTCCATATTGTACTGATGGTTTTTTGATATGTTTGACTACGGATGTGTTATTTTTATACCATTCATGGTTTATGGAGAAAGTTTTGACATTTAGTATGCTAGTTTTTATATGAATTATTATGTTATATTTAAACCTGTTAATATGAGGAATGCATCAGACATAATAAGTGACGGGTTGACCCCACTATATCTCCTCGATGCATCGGTAGGTATCATGAGACAAACTAGTGTCTTGGCATAAGGACTTGACAAAATCTAATTTGTAGTCTTGGAACAAGGCCTTGACTATGTGGTATCATAGTCTGACATTATGAATTCCATCATTATGAAAGTGGTTATTGATATTGCTGTGATTATTCGACTAGTAGAATATCAATGTGAATAAGTAAATGGTATTATTTCATTTTATTTTTTCAATATTCTAATTTATTTAATGTTTAAAAGGCTTTTGTTTTAGTATTACATTGCCTTAAATGTTTATATGTATTTATGAATGTTTCCGCTATAATGTTATCCTTACTGAGAATCTGAGCTCACCCGTTTCTATGTTTTATTTTACTCAGGATGTAAAGAGGTATTTTATGACTAACCTATAGGGATATCCTAAGGGGATATGATTGTTGACTATGGAGACTATCTTGTTGTAGTTTTTATTTTATGATGTAATGTCAACTTTATGTATGTATCTAGTGATTCCAAGGCTACTAAAGAAATTAGTATTTTGAGACGTGATCTTTTGTGATCATGAATATATTATTTAGTAATGCACAAACTCTAGGTTACTGGGGATGGGGTGTTACAATTAGTATCATAGGAAGTTTATTATAAACCCTGGGAGCTATATTTAGATAAACTCTAATTTGAGCCCATAGCCCTACGATGGAATTTGGGGATTAGTATAGAAGAACATCATAGAATTTTAGTATTGTAGAGATTTTGTGAGTTTTCCAAGAAATACATCCATGTCTTAATATGAGCAGGTAAAGGTGGCCCTGGAACAGATTTATCTAGGGGTAAAACCCAAAACACCGCTTTGAGCTAGACTCGAACGAGAACTGGTGCACGACAATGGGTCTTGCTACACTATTGGTTACGACACTCATGGGGGATATTCTTAGGATAATTATCATTTTCTTTACAAAAAATTATGATGGGTTTATGAGTATATACTTCCTCAATGAATTTTTTTTATGATTACCGATTATATCCATAAACTGTTCAATTTATGTTAAGTGTTTTACAAGTTTGGAATTATGTATTTTTATTTATAAACTGATCTAGTTTATGCCATTGTTTAGAAATGGCACCTAATGGAAGGAATGGAAACTGTACCAATGCACACAATCCATGTAAGGATTTCCTCATGCTCAAGATAATTATAGTGTAGCTGGTGATACTACTTGAGTTGATCATCTTATCACCATATTGGGACAAATCACTCAGGTTATGAATAAAAACATTTCCCGTATGGGGCACCCAAATTTGTAGCATGGAGGATAAATGTTAGATCGCTTCAGGAGGAAACAACCAACGACATTTAATGGGAGTAAAAATCCATTAGTAGCTGAGAAATGTATAAATTCCTTAGAAAAAATATTCCATGCCATGGTGAGTAGTGAAATGGAAAAAGTTATCATGACAGTTTACCACCTCACTGGAGATTCTGACCAATGGTGATCATTGATTCAAAACATAAAAGAGGATGATGAAGTATCAAATATGGAATGAAGGGAGTTAAAAGATCTTTTAATAGAAAAATACATTCCCCATGATCATTGAGAAGATATGGAATGGAAATTTCTAAGTCTGAGAAAAAAGGAGGATGAGAATGTCGCAAAGTATGAGGCTAACTTTACATGGTTAGCGAGGCATGCATCTGATTATATATGTAACTGAATAAGTAAGATTGATAATTTATTTTATGGGTTAAAAAATTTTCTCCATCGAGCATTAGTCTCAAAATACTTCTCATCATAAGAATATATTGTCTTCTGTGCTATTAAGACAGAAAATGAATTCTCTATGTCTTATGACTTTTAAGCAAAGAAAGAGAATAAGAGATCTTCTCATCATTATGGGAAGGGAAATAAGGAAAAGGAGGGAAAAGTGTAATATCCATACTATAATAAATGTGGGAAGAAACACCCTAGTACATGCTTGATGGGAATGAGAGTCTGTTATAGGTGTGGTGAAAAAGGCCACCAAGCTCATGATTGTAAGGGGAAGAAAGAAACTACCGATGTTCAATGCTACAATTATAGGGAGATGGTACATTATGCAAAGGAATGTCTTAATCATTAGGTGAAAAGACCTCAGAAAAAGCCAAGGGATCAATGCCAAGCTTATTATTATCACTACTACTGAGGTAGAAGCGTAGAAAGACGTGGTGGAAGGTAATTTAATGGTTTCGTCGAGTTTTGCAAATGATTTATTTCATTCTGGATCATCACATTGTTTCATATCTTCCCAGTTTTCTAAGAAACTCATATATTTTCAATTTGATTTAACAAAGGAGTTTTCATTAAAAACTCTTAATGGAAGTATCATTGCAAAAATGTTTTGTGAATGAGTCCCATTTAGAGCACATAAATATTATTTATATGTTGATCTCATCGTCATGCCCATGATTGAATTTTATATAATCCATGGTATGGATTGGCTTTTGGACCATGATGTAAATATTTATTGTAAGAAGAAGGTGGTTACAATTTTTTATGATGATGATAAGGAACACCTTATCTTTAGAGTAAAATCATCCCCACCTAATTCATATCTAGATCTACCCCCAGTAGCTCAACTAAATTCAATTATTAGGGAGGAAGAGAATGAAATAACTGTGGGTGGGGAATGGAATGTTCAAATAGATGATGTACCTATTGTGAAAGAAAATGTAGATGTGTTTCCGGAAGATTTACGTAGACGTCCTCCAGAACGAGAAATTGAGTTTTCCAATGATTTAATTCATGGTTAAAGGGCTATATTGAAGACCCCTTATAGAATGGCCACTGTGGAACTACCTGAACTAAAGAAAAAACTAAAGGAATTGAGTAATAAGGAATTTATTCACCCTAGATTTTCGCCATAGGGAGCCTATGTCTTTTTTGTTATGAAGAATGATGGATCTATGAGGTTATGTATCGACTACATGGAAATAAATGCAATAACAATAATGAATAAGTATCCCCTACCCAGCATTGATGATTTATTTGACCAACTGCATGGAGCTCAATAATTTTCAAAGATTGACCTTCGATCTGGATACCATCAGTTGTGTGTGAAGAAGGAAGACATTCCCAAGACAATATTTCGAATCAGGTAAGGACATTATGAGTTATAGTAATGCCTTTTGGCCTGACTAATGCACCCTCTATATTCATGGATATAATGAATTGAGTTTTCAAGGAATATCTCAGTAATTTTTTGGTGGTAATTATTGATTATTTCTTGGTATACTCTATAAGATACGAATATTGTGAAAATCACTTTAGAATTATCTTGAATACTCTTAGATGACATGAATTATATGTGATGTTTAGCAAGTGTGAATTCTGGTTTTAGGAGAGCTCTTTTCATCGCTATATTGTCTCTATGGATGGAATCTCTGTTGATCCTTCTTAGACCAAGGCAATCCAAGAATGGCCAGCACCGACGAGTATAACTAAGGTACGCAGTTGTATTGGTTTAGCAGGTTATTATCGGTGTTTCGTCTAGAATTTTTCCCGATTGGCTTACCCATTAACGAAGCTCACATGTAACAGGGATAAATTTATTTGGGAAAAATAGTGCAAATAATTTTTGAAAGAACAGAAAAGAATATTAGCCAATTCTTCTATATTGACTCTACCATCGTGGAATGATGGATTCATTATTTATAGTGATGCATCAAAGAAAGGAATTTGTTGTGTCCTTATAAATAATGATAGAGTTATTGAATATGCATCTCAACAGCTAAAAATTCATGAGAAAAACTATCATACTCATGATCTTGAGTTAGATGCTGTAAAAATGTCTTTGAAGATATGGAGACAATATCTCTAGGGTGAAAAATGTGAGATATATACCGATCACAAGAGTTTGAAGTATATTTTCTCACAGATAGAACTCAACATGAGGCAAAGGAGATGACTTGAACTACTCATAGATTATGATTGCACGATACACTACCACCCAGTAAAAGAAAATACGGTGGAAGATGCTATGAGCAGAAAGGATCATGGCATTTTGAACAAGATGAGAGTTAAAAAGGATCCAAAATACATGGATCTAGTAAAGTTGGATATGGGAATCACCATAGAAAGGTTAAACCTAAATACATTTTCAAATGGTTTCCACACCATATTTACTAAAAAGGACAAATGGTTATCAGACCAATGATGAAGATTTTAAAAAGAATATTATATCTATGAATGATGAGAGATTGAGTGACATTGTGTATGAAGATGATAATTTGAAATTTAGGAAGAGATTTTGTTTTCCCAATATACCTGATCTAGAAAGAGAATTATGATATGATTCTCATAGTTCCAATTTCTCTATTCACCTAGGGAGAACCAAAATGTATAGAGATTTGAAGGAACATTTTTGGTGGGACAACATGAAGAAGGAGATGGTTGATTTTGTGACAATATGTATGGTTTTTCAACAAGTGAAAGATGGAAGGCAAAACCTAGAGGAGTCATGCAACATATTCACATACCTGAGTGGAAATGGGACAACATCACGATGGACTTTGTCATGGGGATACCAAATACTCTTAGAAGAAACAATCCAATTTGGGTCATTGTTGATCGTCTTACCATGTCATCACATTTTCTTGCTATAAGAGAAGATCTACCACTTGAACGTCTAGCAAGAATATATATTAATGAAGATGTGAGACTTCATGTAGTACCCCTATCAATTGTTTATGATCCAGATCCCCATTTTACATAAAGATTATGGAAGAGTCTTCAGAAGGCCTTGAATACTGAACATCATTTGAGCACTGCCTACCACCCTCAAACTAATTGACAATCAGAATAGACTATTAAAACCATATAAGACATGTTAAGATCATGATCACCTGACGTTAAAGGTATGTGGGATCAATATTTACCTCTGGTAGAATTTTCCTATAACAATAGCTTTCATTAAAGTATTCAGATGGCACCATATGAAGTGTTATACAGAAAGAGATGTCGCACACCAACCTGTTGGGATGATGTTGGTGAAAGAAAACACATAGGCCCAGAACTGGTGGAGGAAACTATAGAAAAGGTGAAGGTAATACAAAACCACCTCAAAGCAGCTCAAAGTAGGCAGAAGAGAAATCCCGATAACCTAAAGAAGGATTTGGAATATCAGGTAGGAGATCATTTTTTCGCGAAGCTTTCTCCATGGAAGGGAGTTATACGTTTCATCAAGAAAGGTAAATTGAGTCCCCGGTACATCGACCCTTTCGAAATTCTAGAATGAATTAGGGTTATAGCTTACTATTTGGAAATGATGCCAAGTCTCTCTTAAGTTCACGATGTGTTCCAAGTATCACTATTAATAAAATACATGCCTCACCCAATGCATGTACTCACCTATTAGGAAGTAGAACTACAACCTGATCTATCTTATTGAAAATAGCCTATAAGGATTCTTGATACCAGAGAACAAGTGTTGAGAAACTGAAAGACTCGTCTGGTAATAGTTCTATGGAGAAACCATAATATGGAAGTGGCAACGTGGGAACCCGAGGAACTTATGATGAATAACAACCCAAGTCCTTTTTATGTAGTAATATTCTAGAAATTTCGAGGACAAAATTATTTGAAGGAGAGGAGAATGTAATACCCCAAGCTTCCACGGTTTGTTTCTCTTTGAATAATACAGTAGCGTGTGTTATACAAAACTTTGAGTTCTAATACACCACAACCAATCAAACTTGCCACTATGAATATTAATACCCACTTTTTGAAATTTTTATAAATTTTATCTTTCAAAATGGACTTCATTTTTGGATTCAGAAAATCGAAATTAGCTTTGGGTGAATTTTTGGTATTTTTTTTGAAAACATTAAATTTTTGATAAATAGTGAAAAACACTGAGTTATAGTTTAAAACTGAATTTATATTTAAATTTATACATAATACCAATATAATTAACATTTAATTCATCAGAGTCGGTTTATAATAATTCTAGATATATAAAATTTTTATTGAACTTTAACCATCTTTTACCTATCTCCTACGAGAATTTGAAAATTCACATAAAACATAATTTTACCGCTTCTGTGAGTGGAATTTAGAAAATTTGAGAGACACGGTTAATATAATGGAGTAAAATGTGTTTCAATAAGTTAAAAATAATATTTGGTGAATAGTAAATGTTTACTTTTATTTACCACAGTTAAAAATAAATATGTTATTAAAGGATAAAAATGAAATTATTATTACCCTAACACATGTCCTAATTCTATTGGCTAAGTATAATTCGACCAAAAACAACCTCAGTAATCAAATATGAACCTCTTTGGTCCATTGGGATTAGATTATTACATTTATTATTATTTAATTCAAAGGAGAGTTAAAAGAGATAAAATCAAAGATAAATAACTAAAAAAAATTAATATAGTGTTACAGAAAAGATAAATTAGATTATAAATAATAATTATAAAATAAAAATATTTTGTACAGAATGATATTTTATTTATAATTTTTAGACATTAAATAATTTAATTTATTTGTGACACAATGGTGATGTAGTAATTAATTAATTAATGCTATATTAAAATAATTGATATTATAAATATCCAAATAAATGTAATTTGAGACTTTTTATGAATTCCACTAATTTTCTAGGATAATTTGACATTTTAGTATTGATTAAATTAATTTATTTAGAAGTAATAACGTTGTTAGAACTTTATGAAAAAATAAATTATTAAATATTGTCAAAATTGACATAAAGGAGTATTTAAAAAAAATATTATATAATTATTTGATATTCAATTCCTAAAAAACTACGTATCGTCCAAATAACTTAGATAAGGTTATA
The DNA here is from genome assembly GCA_963277665.1 of Viscum album. NCBI lineage: Eukaryota > Viridiplantae > Streptophyta > Magnoliopsida > Santalales > Viscaceae > Viscum > Viscum album. The sequence continues at coordinate 1,022,046,102 of OY728147.1, read as the reverse complement.
TATATTAATTATGAACCACTTTGAGTTCTCTTGTCTTTTTATAGTATGTTTATTAACCGTATAATATAAAAATATAGAGACATGGTAAATGTTAAACTATTTATCTAAGATTTAAATATAAATTATAAGGATTATAAAGTGACCCAAACCTATCTAAAATCTATTTAATGAATGGATATCGACCCATCCACACCTTAGCTTCGAAATAAGTCACTTTGGAGCCATTATAAACCGATTATAAATTTATTATAAAATAATATTATAAGTTATTCCTAATGTGTCCATCACCCCTCTTATAAAAGGTTACTCCCCCTTCTTTCAATTTAATACCTTCAAAGCCTTTTGGTTCGGACAACCCCTACCCAAATATCCTCTAAACATCCCTAAATACAACCGAGAGGCCTTATTTTGATCATAAAGCCAACTTATTGAGCTGTTTTTATCAAATTAATAGGAAGAACATGAGGAAGAGGTAATGTTTTCACCACCCTCTTTCAAGTTCCTTTCTTCTTCAACTTCGTCTTTCTTTGTTATTTACAATATAAAATAATAAATCCAGTATCTTCTATATACTATGATGTTATTATTAATATGGAACAACCATATTTGGAATTCTATCCATCCTTTTAATGTCATGTCAGCGTACGTGCATACGTATGACTTACCATATGTACATCGTGGTGTAATTGTTATTCAATACATTATTATTTGGAGGGGTATAATAAGGATGTGTAATTCATGTAAATAATATATATAACATGATAATGAATCTATATATATGATAAAACATCCATTTATATATTATTTTAATATTAAAATAATGATATTGTTGCTCGTGCGTACGTACAGATTACCGTCTCCACGAACGTGATTCGATTCATTCCCCATCATATAAATTCATGTATAATTCTCATATGATGATCAAAAATTATTTTTTAGGACTTGATATCATTATATATATGAATATGATACATCCTATGGATAACAATCATGTCTTAATTAACAAACATATAAAATAAACGAGTATGTGAACACCTGAAATAACGATAATACTTTGATATTATTAACAAAGAAATGTTAAAAGATCATATATGATCTCATATTAACGTATATGATTATTGTATAATTTAATAACAACTATTTCACCATTACAAAGAAATATAAGCTACCCTCAACCAATGAAAAGTACAAGGTATGAGTTTATTTCACAATCTCTTCATTATTCAAAGGTTGATTATGCGTAATTATCTACTGGGACCCCTTTATCATCAACATCCACATCTATTAAAAATGTGTTTCCAATCATTTTTAATATTTTACAGACTATGGGTTAAAGTCATTTATACCGTTGTTTGATTTTTTGTAAGAAGTTTATTAAGGAATATTTCTGTCATTTTTCAAACAAGGTCCTTTTTAACCTTTTCGACAGAATTATGTTAAGAATGTCATTTTTAACTTATACGGTTGGTGCGACAATTTTATGCCTTTATAAAATCTTTGAAGCATCCCTTACAATCTTATAAAGATATTTTCAAAGTAATTGTTTTATTTTATAATAAGGTGACTTTTAAATGATTTCAAAAAATCATTTATTTCTCTTAAATACTTTTGATTTCATCTATGTCAACATCCTTTGATGAATTTTAAGCTTATATGATGTTGATATATTATGATACAATACATCCATATTGTATTGAAGGCTTTGTGATATGTTTGATTGTGGGCGTGTTATTTTTATACCATTCATGGTTTATAGATAATGTATTGACATTTTTTATGCTAGTTTTAATACGAATGTTTTTGTTATGTTTAAAATTGTTCATATGAAGAATGAATTGGACTTAATAAGTGATGGGTGGAGCCTACTATAGCTCTTTGATGCATCGGTAGGTCTCATGAGACAAAATAGTGTCTTGGAACAAGGCCTTGAAAAAAATATTATTTGTAGTCTTGGCACAAGGCCTTGAATATGTGGTTTGATAGTCTGGAATTTTGCATTCCATCATTATGAAAGTTGTCATTGATATTGTATGTGATTATTCGACTATTAGAATATCAATGTGAATAATTAAATGGAATTATTTCATTTTATTTTTTAAATATTATGCTGAAGTTCACGTTTAAAATTCTTTGTTTTAGTTATACATTTTCTTAAATGTTTATGCTTATTTATGAAATTTTGCACTATATTGTTATCCTTACTGAGAATCTGAGGTCCCCCCTTTCAATGTATTATTTTTACTAGGATGTGAAGAAGTATTTTATGACTGGCCTACAGGGATAGTCTGAGGGGATATAAGTGTGGTCTATGGAGACTATATCGTTGTAGTTTTCATTTTATGATGTAATGTAAACTTTATGAATATATATAGTGATTCCAAGGCTACTAAACTAATCAGTCTTTCAAGAATTGATCTTTTGTGATAGTGCCAATGTTATGTAATAATGCACCGACTCTGAGTAACTGGGTTTGGGGCTAACAGATACCACAAACCTCACTAAAATTACCTATTAATAATGGGATCATATATCTAATGTTGCCTCAAATAATTCTCATCTAGCATTCTAAATAAGGTATTTTCAACCAAATTATTTCAGTCGTGAAGATACCATGAACCCAACTTATTGAATACGGTATGATAGAGGATATATCCCAAGCTGCCAAGAGGGATACATAAAATTTGTTTGAGCTAATCCTATAACAGCAGTCAAAACACCATGTTGAGGATGTAATACTGCATTGTACCCTCATCAGTATCGAACAATAGAAAATATAATAAACTAGAACTAGAATATTATTTCATCATGATATTATTTATTCTCACCACTCATCACATCCATAATTCCATATCGATGAATACCATTACATTGATTGAGGAAAACTACTCAGGATAGTCTACTTGTGGGCCTCTATTAAAGATTTGAAGATATAGATGCATGATGGTGAAGTTTCTAAGGGGTGTGTGTGACATGTACAAAGATTAAATGATGTGTCTCTTTAGTTAGTCCACTGGTCATGATCCTTTATGATACTCAATGTATATTTAGGAATATACATGGTGTGTGACTCATGACACATGGTGTGTTACCTTTTGTAATCTCCTAGGAATGTTCTCCAATAAAAGGTCAAATTTCCATGTTACCCCACATAATTTCAATCCAAGTCAGTTAGAGGTTCTTAGATACATGGATACATGTCCATGTCCTCATCTCATTACCATTTATAGAAACCCATTCCCTTGTAACAAGATGTGTGCCTCCACATATCCATGTTAACATTCATCCAAACCCTACCGATTTCATCCCCCACATAACCTTGGATCACAACACGGTGTGTACTCCAAATGCATGGTATGTACTCCAAACAAGTTCATATTTCCCAAATGGTATGAACACATAGTGTGTTCTATTTGACTACATATTATGTGATCTGTTATTCCAAATTTATGTTCCCTACTAACTATCCATATACCTTAGGTTTCCAAAAAAACCCTTAGAACATGCCCGAAGGTATCTTTTATAGTGGTAATTATGTTCTAAAACTATGAAAAACTACCTCAATGGGGATTTTGGAATAATGATCATAATCATATATACCTCAGGGAAAAAACTAAATCCTTGGATAAATTTCCACACTTTGAATTTTATGCACCATGATCTAGGACTTATCGCAATTAGGGTCAAATAACAGTGGTGTGTCATCTTCCTTTTGGATCATCTGAGATACATGTGAGAGATATTTCCTCCCCTCTTCCATGTGTGTAAATAAATAAATGTGGTGGGGTTTTAGGGTTGTTAATATAGTATTTAATTAATAGAAACTGTTATACACCACCAATGGTAAAAATCGATGGGGTTCTTGACACCGACAAACGTTATATCACAACTCTGGTGTAAACCCCACTTTTTGAACTCCATCATTATCATGGATTTACAATTGATACTTTGATAGATATTTATTCAAAATTTAATAAAATATATTTTCTTGTGATAAAATATATTTAATTTTTTTAATGTCACCTCACCAAGGATCCTCAAGTCCCATAATCCTATGCTGACTCTCCTCCTAGCTATAGAAATATTCCTAGAAATATTCAGAGGCCACACACAAAAAAACTAGACTCACTATAAATGTTCTCAAAAAGTATAATGTCCAATGGAATCATCTATGGATAAATAAAGAATAATAAATTTTATAGGGTAAATAATTTAACACACATTAAATTTAATCAATAATATGTATATAACAATAAAGTATGGAATAATAATTATGATAATGTAAATAACTGAACACACAAGACATTTAATTAATAAACTGAGAATAAAATTTATCTATAGATAACATCATTATTAACATATCATGGATATTAATAATAATTGAATTATAAAATAATGAAATGATTCATTATTGGACTCCATGATCTCAAGCTTCATGATACCTTTATATTCAATATTATACCCAAGATGGTTTAGAAATAAGATTATAAATGCAGAAAATTTGGCAAAATGATTTGAATCATGGGACCTTTAGATGTATCAAGGGGACAAATAATTTTTGGTCCCACCCCTCACTATATTTCCAGAGAATTCCAATTATTTAAAATAATTTATTTAATTCATTAATTTTATTATATATAAATAAATTTCATCATTCACAGAAGAAAACAAATTTTACAATATTTTCCTTGTAAATCAAATAATATTACAAGTAAACACCATATATATGAATGGTATAATGTATAGTAATTATTCTTATATAGGATTAAGATATTATAGATAACCTTGAATTAATACATAAACAAAAGGAATAAACATGTAATCATGTTAAATACATCATGGTGTAATATATACAGCATATTAAATAGAATAGGTTCATATTAACAACTAATTCTCAATTAAGTGAAAATTCATAAAAATACCTTACCGTGATTATAACATTGAAGTGAGAATTAATCAATTAAATTATTATGTGTGTCAAATTTAAATACAAATAAAACAACTCAAAATATAATATGGGATATTCAAAATTATTTACACACATAGTCTTTGTATATCAAAGAGTGTAAAAATATTATATAAACCATTGAAAAGAAATTGAGTTATGAAATTTTTTAGCGCATGGTAATTTTAATTTCAAATACACTTATATGAAATAAAAAAACATTAAAATTAAAATAACAACAAGTAATTAGTATTCATTATATTACATGTAAAACGTGTAGTATTCCCACCATATAAAAGAAATTAGATTCAAAATGATAGATTACTTCTTAATGAAGTAAAATTTAGACAAAGCCAAATACCTCAATAATTATATTATATGAACATAAATTCTCATCCAGAATAATTTATTTAAGAATTTTATAAATTTATAACATACCAATATTAATAAATATCATATCATATTTTATTTTCTTATTACATTTTTCAACTAATTAATGTTTTATTGTTTTCATTATTAGAGATATTAAATACCTTATTTTCACATACCTATTTTTTCATGGAAGTTATGGTTATTTTCAATTGGATATAAATCCATTTACAAATATATATTTAAATATTAAAAATATAATATTTACTTAATGGTATGATTTTATAATCCTTTGTGAATTTTGGACATGGAAAATGAATTTCATCTCTTCGTGGAGATAGTATGTTATACGTACTCATGAGAAAAGATATCATTCCCTTAACAAGTTAAAGGGTATGTATTTGGGTGATATATTAATTTTATAGGATAATTATCATAATATTTATATATTTATATATATTCATTAATTTTATCCTTATTTTATTCCATGTGATTTATAAGTGAAGAAAAATCACATTGCTTCACGGGGGGCTACTCTGTCGTAGACATGAGTGACAACATCATATTTTAAAATGAACAGAACATAAAAAAAGAACATGTGATATTAAAATTAAATAATTATTATAATATAATAAATAACACATAAATTTTTTAAACCCATTATTATATCTATCCTTCAATGGAGGTGATGTAAAATGAATTAAATCAGTTCTTTAGGTGATAGTCTCTTATGCACCTGATCGATAGTTTATTTCTCAATAAATAAAAGTGGAGATGGATATTGAAAATTAAATTTTCATAGTAAAAAATCAATAAATAGTAGTTACTATTAATATTATAATACCATGATTTAAAAAATATTTTACATAAGTTGAAGGAAATAAACAATTATAACACTCATTTATTAATGTTACCTCTTCTTTAAATGATCTCATCCGGTTTACATCATAATCCTTCCTAGGTTGGATCTATGATATAACCATGGATTCTATTCTGACATTATGGAATTATAAAATATATTTTGTTCGGTATTTATTAAACCAAAGGGATTTATAAATGTGATGTGAGGAGGAGAAGGGGTGGCCTTTGATAAGTACGGGAGAGGAAACATATGAAATTTTTGAAAAACAAAATTACTCCCATTATTTTATCATCAAATGAGAAAAAAACGTGTCATTGTTGACCATGATTTGTGATAATGTCAAAATATTTCTACAAAATGGGTGTTTCGGAAGTTGGTATGACATTTTAACCCTTAATTCATGAGTTTAACCCCTATGTAACTCAGTTGTTAACCTCACCGACGTAATTAGATGTCAATGATTTTACTATTAATAATGGTTAAAAATTAAGTTAACCATATTATATAAAATTATTTTTCTAATTCAAAATATTGAATTATTATTTTTTAAATTCAATTCAACAATGTTTTGGAATCTAGTTTAAAATTATACCATTATATTGGATGGAAAAGAGGGTTTCCAAATAGAAAATTTAGATAAGTTTAAAATGTATTAATATATTGTAATTGAATATAAAATTGACTAAAATGGCCTAAATTAGATAATTGTTAATATTATTGATATAATTACACTGTAAAACCAATTTTAATTTTATTTTAAAATTTTAATTAATGTAAATGAAAACTCAATTTTCAATACAAATCAATATTTTTCACAACTCATAAAAAATGAAACTTTTCAAAAAAAAATTGAATATATTTTCCCTAATAAAAATGTAATATTATGATTAAAAAAAATTAATTTATCAAAAAATATTAATTGTAAAAAATTACTTTTATCATAAGTGAAAATATTTTTTTTTTATTATTTTCTAGAAAACATTTTTTTTTTAAATTTCAATGATTTATATTTTTATATCAAATAAAGGGATAACCATTGAATTTTTGTAATATATATTTATTATAATATATTTTTCCAATTAAAACCCCTTAATTTATGATCTAGTTTATAATCACCGTGTTTAAATAATATTTTAAAAGAGCATCTCATCCTATTCAAACCCATTAGTGTGTGTATCTCAATCTATTGAAGAGATTTAATTTATTTACTATGAAATAAATCATAAAGTATCAGGGTTTTACACTCACCCCACAATCACCCTTATTTTATACAAAAAATATAAAGGTGAATGACGGGAATCATACTTATTTTTAAATATTTTTCTGAAACCATCCTCCAATCAAATTTCTCCTTAGAGGGATATTATTATACTATATTGAGGTAGGATTATTACTGTATTTGAACTAATTTTATTCATTATGTAATTATTTCATGCTTCATATGGATTTAATTATCATTTTATATCAGTATTTGAATTGTTTAGTCCCAAAAATCTAATGGGATCCCATTTATTATAGTTGTATTTAAATACTTTAAGGGGTTGTTTGGGGTGGTTAATACAAGTGGAACATATTTCATTATACTATTTGTTTTAGTTTTCTAGATTATTTAAATTTTCTCAACAATTTAGGATCATTATCGACCAATATAAAAGTTTTTTAAATTTTTGATATGAATTATTTATAAATTTTATGAGTTGATGAAAATAGTTATGTCTAACATTCATGATAATAAATTATAATATGTATATTAAAATGTAGATAGATCCATCAGATTAATATTCTTTTGTCAAACCATGTTTTCAAATAGTGTTCTGTAATTTTTATATTTTAATTATATTTAATGTGTGATTTTATCAATTTTTAAATCAATTATAATTTAATTTATATAATGATAAACTAGATTAAAGTTGTTATTGGGATGGTTTAAATTCTACTAGATTATGTGATAATTGTGATAAATTCATTGATATTATTAAATATCTTATGATGATCACACAATTAAAATTTATTAATATTTAAATTCCATTTTAAATGGATATAGATTTTTTAATTTATGGTGTTTTTTAATACTATATAGGATATATAGGTTTATTCTATTTTGTGAAATTGTTTTCCCCTAATTTGTTTTTAGGTTTTTAAATAAAATAGAGGATGTATTGGTAATGGTGGCTCAATAAATGCGTCATGTTTGTTATGGATTTATTATTTTTTAATGTTTACCTTACTAATGGAATATATGGAGAATGAAATAATAGGAATAGTGATGCTTCCTTGGAATTACTTTTTCTTTATTCTTATATTCATTATTTTTAATTAAATTCAATACAATAGTTCTTTTCAATAAAAGTAACTATTATTACATATTATTTAGATTGAATCCATTTATCATATTAATGAGTCCTAAAAATGAAAAAATTTTGGAAATATAGTTATAGGATGATGATGTGCCCAGAAGAATACAACAACTCCCTAAAATCAGAAAAAATAGGGTGAGTAACCAATTTTTAATAAACTGGGAATACATTAATGTAATTCTTGGAAGATAATAAATCCTGGAGAATCATTGAATTGTATATTAACTACTCTATAAAATAATTTTTTCATTGTATTTATTGATACATTATGTTAATAGTTAAGAATGAATTTTTTGAAAAGTGTTGTGAAATTGGGAAAAGGACATTGAATTATTAACACAAGAGAAAATAAAAAATTAAATGTATATATTTTGTTAATTTGAATACTATATAACAGCTATTTATATGTATTAGATTGTGTAATTATGAGTTCTGAATTTTTATAACTGTATAAGATTTATGATTAAATTATATTTTTATGTAAGAGTATTATAAAAAATTAATTTTCTATATGTGAGTAATATTTTCTTTGTACGAGTTATTAAAGAAGTTAGTAATAATAAAAAATAAATAATATTATCAGTGTACGTGTGGAAAATGAGTTATATGACAATGAAAAAAATTGAGTATGATTATTTTTAATGTTATCGATGATGTATAGATGTTATATAAATGTTCTATAAAAATTATCTCAAACAATCATGTGATATGTAAGTTAAAACATATGTGGGAATGAATTATATAAGTGTTGAGGAAAAGTATCCCAAATGATAAATGAAATTTAAAAAGGCTAAATGATTGTTGATTTAAGTAAATGTATATTATTATTTCAATAAATTAATTTCATTGATTTAAATGTTTAATATATTCGATTATTATTAGAGTGTTTATTGTAGATATATGTGTGGGATATCTTAATAAATTTTTATTCAAATATATCTAATTTTGAAAAGTTTAAATAAATATATAGTGGATAATATACATAAGAAATTCCAGAGTAAATACCAAGAATAATATGGTGAAATTAATTATTGAAATAATATTATATAATACGAGTCATGTAATATGATATTAACATAAAAAATAAAAGCGACTTTGGTACATATTTTTTGAAATATGTTCACCAGGATAAAATAAGAATAATTCAGGTTTGATTGTATATAATAATTGATGAGAAATTATTTAATAATATTTAGAATCAATGATGAATCGAGAGAGAATTATGTTTAAAAAACTACTAATATATTCTCCTAATGTATTCATATGAGAGACTACTCGTTTAATATAGAAATGAAGAAGAAGAATAAATTTTTACGAACTCTAAATAAGATTTAATATCTTTTTGAATATTTCTAACTAAATTACCTAATGTGCACTTTTATATAGTGATTTTGTGAAAGAACTCAATGATTATAATTTTATTGAATATTTACATAATTGGTCATTAAATATGAAAATATAATAGTTTATTATTAATTTAATGAAGATCTAGGATGTATTTTTTCATTCAGTAGTGTAGATCCAAAATTATTTGATGTGGGAAGGATTATTTAATACAAATTATGTGCCTCTAAAACCACGAGATTCAAAGATAATCATTTGTTTAGAGATCAAGGATTTCATCCACTATATTTCCATAAATGAATAATCACTTTATTCCAACAATAATATTCATTTTCATGGTAAAATCCATGGACAAGTAATACATTGTCTCTGAAACTGAGATATTGTTAAAACCATAGCTTGGAAACTCAAATCAAGAGGCCAAATTTAGGATTTGTTCATACCCACAGATTTTTTAAAAAAAACCATAGGATAAAAACCAATGACATGGCATAAACAATAACATTGATAAATATTTTTCTCTCAATGTAAATAACCCAGTATACAAAAAATTGTATTTTTCATTTTCGATTAAACATTATTCCTTTCAAAGTGAATCATTTTAAATTAACCTTAGAAAAAATTTGGCATCATATAAATTATAAATTATACATATAAAATGAGGGAATTAGCTAAAAAATAATCCTAATAGATTGTTTATCACCTTTAAGAATATTGTATTAAACACTACTTTGATCATCATGAATAATCTCAAAACATTATTCCCCAACGAACATATGAGGTTTATATTTTCCATTATTATAAAAAAGTCATCTGTGTGAATAATGAGATATGTTGTATGGGATGATTACATGAATACCCAGAAGTATTTCTGAACATGACACACATCCAAGATATATCCCCATTCATATAATCAATTCCTCTTAAAATAGTTCATCCCATTTGAAAACAAAATAATTTAACCCACGAGTATATAGAAAAGATAGTCTTCACATGAAGGCATCCCCTGCTTATATTTTTTCAAAATTAAGGGGTTACCCTTCTTCATTTACCCAAAAACATCAATCCATTTTTAGACATAAAAATATTTTGGATACATGGTTAATAATAGTTATATGAAATAAAAACTTGTATGTGATAATATCGTTTTTCTATTGTAGATCAACACTCACCCATGGGTTACTTGAAAACTACAACCATCTCCATAATCTTCCAACATAATGGAATTTATCACATATAAATATTATATAGACTCTCCAAATGTTCTCAACACTTCCTAGTTATTGATGATACTCAATTCATTTAATTTCACAAAACTGGTTTTCCTTATGAAAATAGTTTTCTAAATAATTAATCAAAATCAATATTTTCATAAAATTCAACCAATTAAAGATAAAAAATCATTTTATTTTATTTAAAATTTTCATAATTTAAAACAGAAAAAAAAAAATTTTCAAAAAAAAATATATTGGATTTTACATTCCAAAAAATTATTATTTTTAAATAAATTTAGAGAAATATTTAATAAAATCGCCTAAAAAATGACCAATAAATATGATATTAATGTATTAAGGAATCACAAACCATTGAGGAATGAATATTATTCACTTAAATTATATAATTAATACCCAAATAACCATGAATATCGATATATTATGTTATAGATTATGATATAATCTATTAAAACCTACCATATAGATTATTAGATCATAAATCTTCCTCAAATTATTTAGATCTATAGTCCTATAACTATAAATATTATTTTACATGGTAAATTTTAATAATGATTGAAACAGATGGGGATATCAATATATTTATTGAAGAATCAATTATATTACTACAGTCTAACCATTGATTCAATGTCAAGATAATCAATCCTAATTATAATATTGTTTTGTTATAGTATAAAATCTCTAAAATCACTCCCAATGATAAATACGGTAATAAATGTCATAACATGATTTTATTGATGGTTTCATGAGTCTATATGATGTTTTAAAAGACAAATCGTGTATCTCATAAATATAAAATATATTTACTCTACACAGTTTGGTAGACTATGTTCACAATTATGAGAGACTACCTAACGTCAAACCCAAACCAGACAATTAGTATGCATACTTGGGTAGATCATGTTCATAACAATAATCATTACCCTCTTCCTTTAAAGCCTTATATTTTCACCCATCATGGTTTGGTAAATCATTATAGTAATAATATACTCTTCTATTCCTCACCAAAAACTCCATATTTCATGTAAAAACAGTCAAATCTGAAAGTTGAATTACCTAATAATTCTATAGAGATATAAACCATATTAAAATATGTTACAATAGTTTTTTATATTAAAATTTTTTCATATGGTTTTTATGTTAATCATGTTAAAATAAAAAAAATCACTTTTAATAATGACAAAATTTATGTTTGATAAAAATTAGAAAAAATGGACGACGTTGATTTTTCCTAATAGTGTCTACTGAACCACCGATAATGTTAAAATTGTTATGAATAATTTAAGGATTTATATTTTTTGAACAAATGGAATTTTACCTTAAAATAATATCAAGACTAGAACATGAAAAAAAATATTTATCGATTTTTTATTATCATTTAAAATGATATATGGATATTCTAAATTCATTTTACATTATAGGTAATAGAATATTATAGTCGAATAATTATAATGCATTATTGAAAATAATTTCCCATTAAATTTATTCCCTTTGTAAGGAAGTACTTATAAATGAAATTATTTGGTTTGCAATTTTTTAGAAACAATCCATTTTGATATCCACATTGATGTATAATTTTTTAGCAAGGCTTAAAATAGGGGAATAAAAATTCACAAAGTTGATCGCTTAAAAATAGTATCTGACATTTTGTTAAAATTAATGCGTGAAACTAAATTTAAACATGGGAAATAGTTTTATAATAATTTATATGAAAAATGATTAATTTTTTGATGAATTTCTCACAAGATTCAATGTTATTTGGAAAATATTAGTGGATTTAAAGAATAGTTTTATGGATTTATTATTATAAAAATTATACTAACAATACTTTATGATTATTTGATAAAAAATTATCCACTCATTATGATAAATATTTGAATAAAATCTTTCATTATGATTTCCATTGAATGAAAATTTCATACTAAATGATAATGATTTCCATGTCTACGAAATTAATTGAAAATAAAATTTTAATTCTATTTGATGAAATTTAAATGATGAAACATGTGGAATTGAAATATGAGTTCCCTATTACTGTAGAAAAATGTGTTGAGATGAATAATATTTATTAGAATATTATGTTTTTATTTTCAATGAACATTATTAAATAAGGTAAAATAAAATTAAAATCAATAATTCAAAGTGCTAGACAAGTAAGGAAATTAGATATTTTATAACCAATTATCAGAAAAAGTATCATAAAGAATAAAATTATATCAGTTTTAGAAAAGATGACCATAGTCTTCATCAATGTATAATTCTAGAAAATTTTATAATTTTATAAAATAAATGAGTGTATATTCAAATAGGGATAGTTTTTAGGAAAATGGGAATACTTTTGAGTAAATAAGATTTAGAATATGATATATATAATGATTCATTCAAATAAGAAAAAAGTATTTTTTGAGAATAATAAAACCATAAATTCATATATTGAATAGAATGATGAAGATTTATAGTTGAGAATGATTGAAATTTTTCTATATTTGAGCATAAATAAATTATAGAATATTGTAAACAAAATAATAATAATTTTGTACGTGGATAAAATATAGTAAATAATTTACTACATATATTTGAGATAAAAAATATAAATAATAAAATTGAGGAACATAAAAATAGTTAATATTAATTTCAAATAAGAAAAATTGGGTATATTAAAGAAAAAAAATTATTAAATTTTATCCTTATAAACATGATATGATAAAAAACTTCGGGGTGGTTATTTTTATATAAAATGACTATTGGAGACTCAAACCATGTTAATTAATATTTAAAATACAATGAAGAGGATAAGAGATAATTTTAGAAGAGCTGAAATATTTCTAGTTGAATCTTGTCAATAAACTGAGAAAAGAATATTTGGATGAAAAAAATTATAATAGAGAACCAACATTAAAATACATTACTCTTACGGAAATAAATGTATTAGATTTAACTGAAATATAGGTCCACCAAAACCCAATGTAACTTATTTAAATGTTTTCACAAATTCTTTAAGATGGTCTAATATTATATTTAATACAATTTATGGCTTGAAGTTAATTATTGGAATAAATTTGGATGGAAAAAAATTTATTAAACTATTTATAAATCTAGGGAGTCAGTAGATTCTACAAAAAAAAATTCTTCTTAAAATAATTATTTTTTTTATTATGGATCCAATATAATAGGATGCATATTTTATATATAATTCGTCTCCTGATTTAAAAGAAAATTTCAAATGATATTTTTAACACTATGATGAATTTGGATATAAAACATATAGCAGATTCTTTTTTCTATGATGTTAAGATGGTTGAGATTTATGAGGGTGGTGAATTTATTAAAATTAAAAACTATAAATAATGTATGAAAATTTAATGAGAACATTTGTAATTTTTATTAATTTATTAAATCATAGATATTCCATATATACTTTTCAAGTACCCATAATTATTTAGAGTTATGGAACCCACAAACAACATAACATTTCAAGGGGAGTCGAAATAGAATTTGAACCTCCCCTTTCCATTGCAGTAAAAATTAAATACACAATGTCATGTTTGAATTGGAGTAACAACTCAATTATATATTCATATCTTGTATAGAGCTACATCTGAAAAGAAAATTCACTTATATAAAAATGGATAAACAAATTACAATACTCCTATAGTGGAATATTAAAAGGAATACAAAACTAAAAAAAAGATTTCATAGATGATGTTTGAATGGTCGAAGAAGCTTTATCACATTAGCTAATGAATCTATTATGATGATTCCCGTCACATGAATTATCAAATTTTTATAATAGAAATTCATTTTTATTGTGTCACTTATATATAAATTAGTAGTAGTTTTGTAAAATCTTTAATCATAGAGATATCTTCGTTTATTAATTTCATGTCCCATTACGAAATTCAATAATTGAAATATTTTAGTCCTAAATTTAAAATAAAAAATATTTTTTTCATTCCAATGAAATAATAGAAAATTTAATGATTTTATTTACAATTAAAATGAATTACAAATAAATTTTTGAAATTTTAATGCATTAAAACTAGAACAAAATCTTCTCAAAATTTCCAATCGATTTAATATGAATACGAATAACCAATATTTATAGAAATATATATTTATATTCATCATTTGTTATAATCTACATGGGGTAATAAAAATATTTGAAATAATGGAATATGATTAATAATGCACCTGCATATCAGACATCTATCTTCGTAAATATCCATCGAGCATCAATTATGAGATCATTAATTTATAAAAATGTTTTTATATTTCAGATGATTCCCAAAAAATTGAAGTAATATATTTACATTAGATTCTCTATAATTCATGTGATGTTGATCTTTTCCAAAATTAAAAATGTAATGTTTTCTTCTAAGCTTCATAGAATGAATAATATTATTATTCTAGCTCCATGAATTTGTAATATTCCACCCTTGGAAATATTATTCATTCCTAAATCAGTATCATTAATTTATATACATGAAGTGTAAGATCAAAATATTAATTTTTTTCAATAATATACCAACAATAAATACTATACAATATAAAAAGTGAGGGATAATAAGTAAAAAATAAAAAAGATATATAGGTAAATATGTCTCTAAACAATATTAATCTATTTTATAATTACAAAAAAAATAATGTATCTATCTTTTGGTAAATATCAAAAAGATTTGAAATGAAGTAGTAGTTCATGTAAAAATTCGAAAAACCTGAACAATATGTTTCAGTAGCATAATATATAACGAATAAACATCTCCCCATAAATAGAAAAATTTATAAAAAATAATCAATAATTATATGAGAATAAAAAGGGTATGACCACTCCCCTTTAATAAAAGATTTATTCAATTCAGAATATGATATGAACATGAATTATCTTCAGAGAACATCTCAAGTATAAATTCAAAATGAATAACTGTACTGACCTTGAATTTAATCAATTGAAATCCCCATAACATAATTATGTCATCCAAGTATAAAACACTTTCATCACTTATATAAAAGCAAAAAAAATAATAAATGAATAATTGTACATTATTTTTTTTTTAAAACAATAATAAATCATAATATTATATATGGATAATAAATAGAAAATAAGATAATAAGAGTAGGAATATTTGGATATGTTTAATCCACTAGAATGACTACACTCTAAAATAATGATGTTGAAATCAAATATAATTTAAATCATAAATTATAAATTTTAAATATAGAAGTATTTATAACTATAGGATAAAATAGAATTGAATTATTAATGGAATAAGTGTTATTTATAAGAATTATTATACCATTGTGATCGTTAGAAATCAGACCATTGGTATAGTAATCTAACCATTAGAATAGTAACATAAACAATGGAATAATAATGTGACTGTGAGGAATAGTAATATGTCTGTTAGAACATTAACCTCATCTATGAAGGTATAAATAATTTTATGTTATCTCACTATTTAAAATATTATATACTTATATCATATAGTAATAAAATAAATAATTTACGAAATGATAAATAATGTGTTGGTATTTTTGTGAAGAATAAATGTTCATTTAAAATTATATAACAAATAAAATGAATTAAATGAATTTCTATTTTCAAAAAATATATATTCATAAATTAATATTTTTTATTATTATAATTAAAAGATAATTTTATGAGACCATAGTAAATTCTTCAAAGTGTCATAAAATATGTTATAATATAATAATCAATATATATTTTGAATAAATAACTATTGTAACTAAATATAGTCATAATGAGGCCATTATTTTTCATATAATGGATTCCATTGAAGAAATTTACACATTAAAAAAGGTTTAGGGTGAAATTTGTTTTTGAAATGGTGGAATTTTATATGAATAATAAAATAATGTAATTAATAGTATCCAAAAAATACCTGAAGGATTAAGTCATGGATAATGTATAGATATTGTAAGAACACATTTATTCAAAATAACATGCTCTAGTTACTATACATAATCTCAAAAATCAATGCTATTAATATTATAGAGAAGAAAATATTAAACTAATGAATAAAATACTCAAATCCACCACTATCATCCCCATCTAAATACCACCGAGCACAACCTATTCACCTCACACTTTCTATGATTTGATTATTTCTAATATTATTCCCAATTACAATCCAAATAATATTTCCCATTTACTTGTCTTGATGTAATAACCATAATACTAATTCCATATTCTTTAATGAGGTTCTAAAGGACATAATATTCAAGACATAAAATCCTACACTGTTCCCTTTTAAATTATTTCATTATTAAAACTCATTTTTTCCTCCTATAACCAAAGTTACATAATAACTATAGTTTCATTTATATATTGTATTTATATTATGTTAATGTAATAGACATAAAAAAATATATTCTCTTCTTATTTTATTCTAAAAAAAGAAAACATTGTTTGTGTTGTGTCGACTAACAGCCTTCAGGGATGAAGATTTTTTTTACACTACCACCATTAAGTATATTCATAAAATAATTCTAATCCATATTTAATATTTTTAAATGTATATTAGATCTTGTTTCAGGTTTTGGAACTAATTGGTTTATATAATAGTAAATAGCAAAACAAAACTAATTTATAGAGATTGAAAACATGTCAAAATAAACTATATGTTTTTCCTTAACTTTTTATCAAAGTAATTATCTTCATATATATAGATATATATATATATATATATATATATATCGAAAAACTAAAACATTAGAAGTATATTAATTTTATTTCATTCACCTTCTGTATTTTTCTCCCATTTGGAAATAATAACCATAAACAAACTCTACGGAACCGACCATAAAACCCAAAAACAATTTCTCATTGAACGATATAATTAAAAAATATAAATCATTTAAATGTCCACCTATATAAATCTTTAATTCATTAAGTAATGTTTATCCTCATGAGGTGTGATGCATGGGATTAAGAAGTAAACTTAAAACATCATGGGATGCTGTCTAACATGTGGTATAGTCTTCTCAGTTTACGTTAAATCATATTGGTATCATGTATGTTCTTTACACATTCCTATTATTACATGATTACATTATACCATGTTTTATATTCTATAAATATATATGTTTATTCATGTTAAATTACTTTTATATGTCATCATGGCATTGCTTCTAACCCATGTGTTACTCTTTTTTCATATTTTTTCACCATTATTCTTTTTTGACCATCCCTTTTGTCTATTTATTCCCTAGGTTAATTTATATAGTTATATGAGAATAATGGTAGTTATAATCGAATTATAAAAAAAATATATATATATATATATATATATATTATTTTTGTTTTATGTTTTCAATTTTATATAACTAATCATCCCAAGACACTAGACATTATGATCTGTAGTTTATATTTATTGAATAATTATGAATATAATCAAGTAATAATACGCCTAAAATCCCAGGTCACTATATTTGTTATCAGATTATAGTCATGTAATTTTTAAATATTAGAATTATAATGCATTATTAAGAACCCTAGAAATAATTCTTTCACCAAGGATAACCTAGATTGAATCTTATGTAATAAATTTTTGGGATATAATTTTCATTTAATTTGTTTTCCTTATATGTTCAAAGCTTGATTATTATATTATTATTTCCTATGTATTCAAGCCCCCAAAATTTTAGTTTGATTTTCTTATTAAATGGATGGAAAAAGAAGAACTCATTCCCCAAACAAGTTGGATAAGAAATGTGATCATTTTATAAATGAAATTCATAATCAGATAGGAAATGGAGCTCATAACATCATGACTTTATAGACCCACTATATGAAGTCATGAAAAATTAAATTAATCTTGAAAAACTCCCTTTTTATTATAATAAATATAATGTTTTGTATAAATGCATTATATGAAAATTTCCTCTCAAATTTAGTTGATATTCGGGTCCCTTTATCATGGAACAATGGGTTAACTCAATTGAGAATGTGTTATTTGTCCTCGAAAGCTCAGAAGTAGAGAAATTTGTGATCGTGGATTATAATTCTATTGGGGGAACTGATTAGTCATGTAAAATAGTTAAAAAACAATGTCAATGAATGAAATTTATTCCACGGATTCAGAAGGATTCAATAATATATATTTCAATAAGTATTTTCCCATAACTCTAAATCTTAATATAGAGATGGAGTTTCTAAAACTGATTAAAAAGGAAAAAAGAATCTATAATGGGGTATGCGAAAATCATTACTAGGAATTCATAATAAGAATCAGGATTTTTCATCAACACCATAAGTAGTGTGGATTTATTCTTTAGTGGAAAAAATCCAATTATATGCAAATAGATGGTCATTTGATACTTTGACATCCATCAGGACATTTTATGTTATGTCCTCAAGGATGTAATGTAGATCATAGAATCGATGTGGTCTCACGGGCCTGGAGACAGAAAGATGAAAATATAGTGTAACATGGGTGTCTCAATAGATAAATTTCATGATGGAATGAAAATCATGTATCCCATTATCAAAACGTGTGGGAAGAAGCATTCAGGGAAATGCCAAAGGGAAACAATAAGTTTCTTTATGTGTGGAAGAGAGGGGCACCAAGATAATCAATGTTGTACATAAATGAATAAAAACTCTAATTAGAATGTGGAACATATGGCTATCATTAGAATTATAATTATTTTTTATTGATTTAACTACAAATAACACTGGACGTACGTGATCCAATTCCCTATGCCAAGGGTTTTAAGGGACAATCTATGATAACAACATCCAATGAAGAATGGCAGGGAATAGGTGATCACTACTTCTGAGTTGGATCTCTAAAATGATGTGGTGATATGCACACTAATTTCTCAATCAATAATTGGTAACTTGATATTGGATTCTTGTTCTATGCATTATTTTATATCATTCAGGTTTTGATTATCTATTCAAACATCCCATAAAAATTATAGGTTTGAGTTATCATTAAGAAATATAGATGGGGATATTATTGCATAAAATTTATATAACTATTTTTTGGATAATATTTTTGTATTAAACCTAAAATAATATCTTTTATTGATTCCTTTTGTGTATTTTGATTCTTAATTCGACATTGATTATCTAAAATTCGGTAAAAACAAAATCATCTATTGGGAAATGGATCTCACTCTATACAATATGAGGCACCCACTAATTCAATACCAGTGAAATGAGAATGATGAATTTACTCCATAATTAGCATCTTAATTGTATATATTATTTCTTTTTGAGAATTTTTTTTATGTCAAATGATTTCCCAAAAGGAGGGGATCATGATTACAACAATCCCCATTATGAGAGACTACACTGATATGTTCCTTATATAATTATATGTTCTTCCTCCTAACCAAGTCACTGAGTAATAAATTTACCTTATAACTGAATAATTTCCCATATCAATTAAATCATATATTATTTTAACCATTGAGTTGTGGAACTAAAGAAGATGTTACAATATAATATGAAATCGGTTTTATATGCCTTTGTGCTTCACCATGGGGTGTTCTAGTCCTCATATACAATATTAAGTATTGATCAATTAATATTTTCATTCATAATAATGGGCTCAAAAAAATGAAGATCAGGAAAAAGTAACCCCTTCCACTGATAGATGACTTTTTGACCAAATACATGGGGAAAAGTATTTGACTAATTTGGATCATCTATCATGATATCACTATTTAAAAGAGATCATGTATGATATTCCAAACACTATCAATCAAATGAAAAATGGACACGATGATTTATAAGGTTTCCTTTCAGAATAAATAATTCCCCATCATTATTATTAGTGTTAATAAATATAGTCTTCAGATATTACCTTGAAAATTTTATATTATAATTTCTATATGATATTCTAATAAACATCATGTTTATGGAGGAATATAAAGATTATTTAAATACTAAACTAATGTCGTCTAAAAGGGATGAACTATATGAAAATACAATAACTCTTAGTTTTGGATGTAGGAACTATCATTCCTAGGTCATGTTATAACTAGAAAAAGGATGATTTGGGCACCCTTATAAAAATGGAAATTAACGATCGGCCAAGAGTTGAATCGGTAATAGATATCCCTAGATTCCATTGAATAACTGGGTATTAACTACAATTTTCGATGAAATAATCCTTATTTTTAAACCCCCTTAACCACATTCACATAAAAAAATGTCATTTTTATTGATCAATGATTGTGAAGAGTGCTTTAAATAGTTGAAAAGTAGGATAATCACTCTAGCAGTATTCATAGTACCAATTAGTGTGGAACTATTTAAATTATATACTGATGATTCAATGATGGTTCTAGATTATGTAATCATGAAAAATTATAACGTTATAGGAATCATGGAATATGATTTTTCATGAACAAAAATATACAACACATGATATAGAGATGATGGTTGTTATCTTCTTCTTGAAAATCTGGATGCATAATATCTTTTTGGATATGTCTGAGATCAAAACATATAATAGGAGCCACAAATATGTATTCAAATTAACGAAGAATAACATAAACCAATAAATATAGTTATATCTTAAGAAGGATTATGACTTCCAAATCCATAACCATCATGGTAAATATAATAATGTGAAATATTTTATAAGTAGAAATGACCCCATAACATTATCAATGATGATAATTTAGATAGATTAAATATTTTATGATTTTTAAAAGGTGGACATGATAATCATTATGGATGGTGCATCATAAATACTTCTCATATGAGTTCTCATCCACCTCTTTTGGAGATGATAAAGGATTTTTGAAGAAATGTTTTGGAAATCCAAAAGGGGGTAGATGATATCTATAAATGGATAATCCATGGTTTTATAAATTAATGAGGAAGGAGTCATATTATTTGTGTAAAAACTATGTGTATCTTCTTATACATAGATAACGAAGTAGATTTTGAATGATGCACAGAACTCGACCTTCAATATTCATTGAGGGAACTCAAAGATGTATCAATATGTATGAGATACCTATTGTTGGGACAATATGAAGAAGGATATAAATGAATATACATCAAAGTGAATTCAAAGTAATAATATGAAATTTGAAAGGATAAATTCAATAGGGATGATGAAACCATTTTCCATAACCACATGGAAATTGGAAAACATCCAAATGGAAATTGTCCCCAAACATCCAAACACATCCAAAGAAAATAATGTCATATGGTTCATTATAGAAAATCTTATAAAGTCCTCCCACTTTATGGAAATTTGATTGGTATTATCACTCCATCGACTTTCACAAATACACATATAAGTGGTGAGGATATATGGTGTACCAGAATCGATTATATACAATCATGATTTGATATTTTCCTCTATGTTTTGGAAAATTGTCCATCATGATCTAAATATATAACTGAACTTTAATATGGATAATCAACCCCAATCTGATGGCCAAGCTGAGCAGACTATTAAATCATTGAAAGACATGATGACATCATGTTTAATGTACATTGATGAATGATAGAACCATCATCTACCATTGGTCATGTTCTTCAACAATAGTAGTTTCCAATAAAGAATCCAAATGGTCTTAGACGATTCCCTTTAAGATAAAATATAAATTAAAATGATATGTAGGGATGAATTCGGTGAATGTGAAATGTTGGGACCTGAAAAAGTAGAAAAATTGGTATAAATTATGAAAAACATTCAATTTTACATCAAGAAAACCCAAAGTCAACAAAAGAGATATAAAGATAATCATAGATGAGACATAGAGTTTTGGGATGATGACATAGTATTCCTATGCATATCATTGTAGAAGAGAGTTCTGAAATTTAGAAAGAAAGGAGAGTTATGTCCCAACTACATCAGCCCCTTCAAGATTCATGATTTTCTCCAAGTTGGGCCCTATAAATTTTCACTATCACTAACCATGTCTCAAGTACATGATGTGTTCCACATACCCCTTATGAGGAAGTAAATACTAGATCCTAAAATGCCATAAATTCATAGGTTCTATAACTATAAAATGATCTATTGTACAATAAATATTTTGTGATGATCTTCAACCATGGAGATAATGTTCTACACAACAAGACTACACACTGGGTCAATGAACAATGGAAGAACGATATGTATGAAGAGTCATCATGAGAATTCAAGGAATTGATAAAGGATAAATAAACTCACTATTTTTTTGAGTATGAAATATGAATTTTCTATTTTGAAATTTCATAAGGGGAAGAATGTAATGACCCACAATATTATCAATGGAGAATCCCTTCATATAATTATGTCATGTAATTATAAAACACAACATAACATTCGAAAACTAATAAAACATTATTCTTATAAATTAATAATGATACATTATTCAAAAGTTAAACTAATAAGAATTAAAAATATTACATCGGTATAATAAATCGGAAATATGTTAATAAATGTAGGATAATTTGGATCTTCTCAATGCACAAGTATTAACACACTCGTAGAATGATTTATAGAAATAAAACATAATATTAAAAATAAAATACTCTTTTTTAAAGATGAATATATATATAACATAGATATAATATATATTTGAATTATAAATGTAATAATAGGAAACTATATGATTTAGAAACCCTTATGACTGTTAGAAGAATTACAGTTGGAAAAGTAATCGGACTGTTGGAATAGTATTGTGACCATTTTGAATACTAATATAGAAATTAAAATAGTAACCTCACATATGAATGTATAAAAAATATTAGATTATCTTATACATTAAAATCTGAAATATTTATATCATTTAATTGGTAAATAAATATTGTATAAGTTGATAAATAATGTGATGGTAATTATCTAAACAATGAATATTTATTTAAATTTTTTAAATATATATAATTAATTAAAATAAATAATATTTCAATAAAATAAATTGATAAATTAATAATTATTTATTAAAATGAAAATATAATTTTATGAGTATATTGTGAGGTCATTAAATTGTCATAAACTCAATTATAAAATTAAAATCCTAATTATTGGAATTAATTATGACTTTAATTAAAAATTAAATTTCACATATTAAGAAAATTATTTTCATAAAATGGAGTCTAAATTTTATTTCTAGATGTTGATAAATGTTGATGGTAAATATTTTTGTATTTTACTAAAATTGTTTAATTTTTTGTGACGAGTGAAATATGTAAATTCCCAGTATTTAAAAAATACATTTATTATTATGTCATAGATAATTAATGGATTAGTTAACAACTCATTAGTTTGAATCCACATCCACTAGTTAGTTTAATTTATCAAAATTATTGATACTATTAGTAGTATTGATAAAAAATAATAATATAATGAATAAAATAATCAAGAACACCCCTCCACTCCACTTATATATACCACCCTCACAACCTCTTATACATGTAGATTTTATGCCTTAGATCATTCTAATATTATACACAATTCCCCTTCGTATTCTCTTCCCCACATCCTAGATTTTCTTTCCACACCAAAATTCCAAATATATGTTCCTTAATGAGGTTCTCAATTATAAGGCCCCATCCTTAAACATTACTTAACATTGAATTAAATGAATAATTCCCATTGAGGATATTTTCAGGTTTAGAGTTTTAGAGAATTAGATCTTAATAATTACATCTCAAAAGATTACAAAGTAGACACTTCTACTAAGTTTCCATAAAATAAAACTCTTAAAAAGAAACATGTCTAGTTCCATGTTTTATATAGCATGAATTTCCCTTGATCCCATCTTTGACCCTATTCCACATTAAGTCATGTGAAAATCATTTCAAAAAAAAAACTTGGGGTGAGCATAAAAAGCTCAGTAAGGGATACACAATGAATTAAAACTGTTAGTTTTTCAAAACTACAAGTAAACCATGTATAATTTATCAAAGTAATACTTTTGAACTTTATGAAGTAGTAAAAACTCTTCACTGAAATGAAAGATCATTATTTAACCTTTTTTAACCAAAATATTATCATAAAACCCATATAAATATCACATAACATATATAGGTAACTTGGGAGATAAACATACTTAAATGAAATAACCATACAGTCGACTTCCACACATATCACTTAATGGAATAGCCATATGGGTGACTTCCATACCCAATGCATTGGAGGTTATAACGTAACCACCTATCCTGGTATTCACGGAACCACCCATCATATGGTTTATCATGTAACCACCTGTCAAATGTCCAAGTACTATTCTAAAATCATAAGACATAAAACAAATATAATGGAAAGAAAACATTTCCACACTTTGATCAAAATATATCACTTAAATATATTGACATAACAAATCAATTATAAAAAACATTTTCAATACCAAAATACATATAAGATTATATGGTATTTATTTCATTAAAAAACATTACGGCTTGTTGAGGAATCCAAAGACCAAATAATACTCGCGGTGGCAGAAAAAGCCGTTGTCACTGCGCACGTGAAAAGAAACATTCATGTTTGTCGTTTAGTAAAATGCTTCGTAGAAAAAGATTAATTTTCTAAAAAAGTAAATTTAAAATGGGTTTATACACCATATAAAACAAGGTTGTGTATAAAACGAAATATGCCTCAATGAAAAGATATTGAGACGAAGTCCCTTACCTCGGGTCTGACTTGACTTGATCGTTCTTTAACATCCGGAATAACAAATGTGATTTAATTTATACATGCTTAATAACATTTTTCAAGTTCGTTATTCCTTTTATATCACTTATTTCCATGTTATAAACATTATGTAATCATTTAAGTTAATAATGTTTGTTTTGTTGATATTTGATTCATAAGTCGAAAGTGGACTTCTTACAATTACATGGTGTTCGTGTGGTCAAAGGATCATTATATCCAGAATTATATTCATGATATGGATATCATATATATCATATATATCCATAATATACATGTATTTATAATATTACATAATCATTTAGAGGTAAGAAATTAAATGCACCGTTCATGGAGATGGTAAGTCGTACGTATGCATGAACGCTACTTTCATTTCATTGTCATATTATTGGAATTAATACAAATTAGAGATATGTATAATATAATTACAGAATTATATTATTCATTTAGATGTAACATAGATCATATATATCCATTATATATATGTACTTATAATAGTACATTACATTTGGGGATAGGAAATGAAATGCACCGTTCATGGAGACTGTAAGTCGTACGTACGCATGAACGCTACTTTCATTTCTATCTCATAATTTAATGGAATGAAATAATAATGATATAAAGGTATATTATAATTCCAGTATAAAATCATATATAATTACTTTAAATCCATCCTTTATACGTCCCACATATGGCATTAATGAATCAAATCACTTTGAGGGGGCGGTAGTCCGCACTTCCTAAAATTAAGATATCGCGTATAACCATAATGGAAGCTACAAAGGTATGACATAAATGAAAAATACAGAAGCTAAAGGAAAACATGAACATATTATATATCATATATAGATATAGTGACATCTTAATGGCCACCTTTGAAGGTGTTAGAAGAATATTGAACAATCATCGTTTCGTGAGGCAGAAATTCGCCATTCACAGAAACAATATGTTTTTAACCATTATATGTAGGTGTGTGTAAGTGTAGCTCGAATTATTCTTATAACAACATCCTAGTATGTTGATGATACTTTAGTTGTAACAAAATAAATGAATTAAAAGTGTTTATGGGGTTGGAGACGCCAAATAAAACAAAAGAACATAAGTGAAGACATTACCTAAAAATCGGGAAACTCTCTTAGATTTTAGCTCAAAGGCTTCCTTGGGAAGACATATGCCCAAAGTGAGGCTTCTAGTAGTAAGATAGAGTTGTGCAGAGACATGAAGAGCAGATCTTGGCCGAACCAATGACTTGAGAGGTGTGGATAAGGAGGTAGAGGTGGGGGCCTTTTATAAGATGAGAGGATGGGCACTCTTGGAAAGTTAAGAAAAGATATTTTATTATAAAATGATTTTCATATAAAAAGGGTCCCACAATTATATATTTAGAGGATAAGGAGATATGAGTTCTATATCCACCCATCCAATAGGTTTTTACATGTTTAGGTATTACATTTTACATTATCTTTTCATTTTATTTAAATCGTTAAATAATGAGGCAATCACTACATCATCATGGTGTCATAAATAATTTAAATTATTTAATGTATAAAAATTATAAAAAAATATCTTGATGTAGGAAATAACTTTTGATTTATAACGAATATTTATATTTAAAAATCGGACTTGTATAACCCCATTTAAGAATTGTTTTAGTAAAAGAACTCATGTTTGTGACATTTTTATTTTAACTTTAAATAAAAATTTATTAATGTCATTTTCCTACCAAAGTGGCTCCATGGGGTCCCCAAGTTGACCCATGGATTTTATTGGTCATCCATGACACATCCAATAATGTTAGGACAATTTTCTAGGTCATTTAATATTATTAAAACATTATTTTTACCTTAAACTACACTAATTACCTCTAATAATGATTAAAAACTTAAATGTTACTATTCACCAAAAAATTATTTTAATCCCATTGAACCACATTTTACTTCTTAATGACATCCTTGTAAGTCGGATTTTTGAAGTTCAAAACACATAGGTGGTAAAATTTCATTTAACCGAAAAATTAGTTTTTTTAAGTACCACATAGTGGTTTCACTATTCATCAAAAATTGATGTTTTTCAAAAAAATAACAAAAACTCACCCTAAGCTATATTTGATATTCCGAATTCAAAAATGATTTCTATTATACAAAATTCAAGACATATAATTTACATTAATTAATTTAATAATTAATATCTGATGTCATGACAAATAGCGTGTTTTTATGAAACAAAAAGTATCAAAAGATTGACACTAGTTTAAGTCTGATTTCAATGTGAAATTAATTCTAACAAACACTATTGGATTAAATGGTGAAAATATATTATAATTTCAGTTTAAAACCAATTAAAAATATTATCTAATCATATAAATAAATTATATTAATAGAGGTGTTGAATTAAAATACAACATTTTTCACTATTCATTAAAAAAATGAACTTTATCGGAAAAATACCAAAAATTTACAAAAAGTAAATTTTGATGTCCCGATAATAAATAAGAGTTTTATTTGGTCCAATAGAAAGTATAAGAGTGACCAAAACTATATTTAAATAAGGTTCTGCATGAAAAGGTGATAAGTCGACCTTTAGTGAAAATTAGAGTATATATGCCTATCATTGAATTATTTTCGTATTTTAAGCCTTTATCCTTTATTGGATAAATGTAATAACATTTAACAAACATATATAATAATATTTTAGTTATTTATATTTATTCCTGCCAATACAAAGGCTACGTGTTAACTACCATTTAAAATAAAATTATTTTATTACTAGTTTGCAACGAAAGATTTCAAATAAACTCTTTGTTGCATATCGGGTATTCTATCGAACATAGAAACACATTTAAAGTAAAATTAATATTTATTTAGCAAATATTAATAAATATGAAAATGTTTTATTCTTTATATACCTAGGATGTTAAATCCTTCCCCCTTTTTGGGAAATGCGTCCTCATAATTTTATTCACTTATCAAAATATGTGGGGGTATTTATCCCTCATAGCATTTTCAGAATCCCAGGTCGCCTCTTCAACCATATGGGTTTTCCACAAAACCTTTAGCTGGTTAATTACCTTATTTTGAAACACTTTCTCTCTTCGGTCAAGAATCTGGACTGGTTGTTCGTCATAAGAGAGATTCTCTTCCAACTGAACTACCTATGGGCTCAAAACATGAGATGGATCTGGCATATACATTCTCAACATCGAAACATGAAAAAAATTATGTACCTGAGATAAAATTGGAGGTAAAGCCACTAGGTAAGCAATTGATCCAACTTTTTCCAGAATTTCATATGGTCCAATGAACCATGGACTCAACTTTCCTTTCTTACCAAACCGCATCACACTTTTCCATGGGGAAACTTTGAGAAAAACATGATCACCTACCAAGAAAGATAGATCCTTCCTCCAGTTATCGGCATAACTCTTCTGCCCGCTCTGAGCTATTCTCATGTGTTTCTGAATCATGTGAACTTTTTCTGTCATATCTTCTACCAATTCTAGTCCCATCAGCTTCCTTTCACCCACTTCATCCCAAAAATCTGGAGTTCTACACCGCTTCCCATATAATGCCTCAAATGGTGGCATCTGTATACTGGAATGAAAACTATTATTTTAAGAAAACTCAACCAAAAAAGCGGTTGGTCCCAACTTCCCTGACAATCCATCGAACAAGCACATAGCATATCCTCTAATCTCTAAATTGTTTTTTCTGACTACCCATCTGATTGCGGATGAAAAGATGTACTAAATTTTAATTCAGTACCCAACGACTTATGAAGGCCCTTAAAAAAGTTAGAAGTAGACCTGGAATCATTACCAGACACAATGGATAGAGAAACTCCATGTAACCTAACTATATCTTTAAGATACAAATGGGAAAGATGATCTAGGAAAAAAGTATCTCGTATAGAAACAAAATGAGCAGATTTAGTCAAGCGATCAACAATAACCCAGATTGCATTATTACCTTAAGGTGTCTTCGGCAATCCCACAACGAATTCCATGGATATATTCTCCCATTTCCACTTTGGTACTGGTAAAGGCTGTATCATCCCTTTGAGTAACTTCCACTCTACTTTAACCTGCTGACAAGTCAAACACTTCACAGTAAAATCAGAAATATCCCTTTTCATTCCATCCCACCAGTAATACTCTCGTAGATCTCTGTACATCGTATTACTGGAAGGATGAATTGAAAACGGAGAACTATGAGATTCACATAACAACTCTCTCTTCCACTGTGAATCACAAGGCACACACAATCTCTTCTCGAATATCAAAACAAAATCATTATCAATGTTGAATTCAGGCAACTTACCATTCTGAACCCTCTCTACCTTTCTCTACAACTCACTGTCTTGCTTCTATTCTTGCTTAATTATGTCTGATAGAGAATATTTCACTAATACCTGAAACAAAATAGAAGGCCATCCTACACCAACAACTTCTATGCCGAAGTTCATCAAATCAAAAACCAAAGGATCTTGTTCCAAACGTAGCATGGTTAATGAAGCAATAGGTTTTTGACTCAAAGCATCAGCAACTTTATTTTCATTCCCTGGATAGTAATGAATTGTATAATTATAATCCATGATTAATTCTAGCCATATCCTCTGTCTCATGTTCAATTCTTTCAGAGTGAATATATACATTAAACTTTTGTGATTGGTATATATTTCACACTTTACTCCATATAAATGATGACTCCAAATTTTTAAGGCGAAAAGAAGAGCAGCTAATTCCAAGTCATGTGTAGGGTAATTTACCTCATGAGTTTTCAAATGACGTGAAGCATAAGAAATTACCTGATCATTTTTTATAAGGAAACAACAAAGTCCTTTCAGTAAAGCATTTATGTCATTAATAAACTCACCATTCCTGTAAGGAAGTGCCAAAACTGGACCATTCACCAATCTTCTTTTCAACTCCTGAAAACAATAATCACATTCTTTTGTCCAGATAAAATTAACACCCTTCCGAGTTAGCTTAGTCATTGGAATAGATAACCGTGAAAAATTTCTAACAAACCTTTAGTAATAGACTGCAAAACCAAGGAAGCTACGAATCTCAGTTACATGTGTGGGTCTTGTAAATTCTTCCACAACCTTTGTTTTCACAGGATCAACAGTTATGGCATCCTTTGAAACAATGTGACCAAGGAAAGAAATTTGTTGTAACCAAAACTCACACTTGCTGAATTTCCCATACAGTTTATTTTCTTTTATGTTTTGAAAAATAACCCTTAAATGTCTTTCATGCTCTTCTTTAAATTTAGAAAATACCAAAATATGATCAATAAAAACAACCAACATTTTTCACCTGAGTCAACTGAGCCATCACTGCAACAAACTGTTTAGTTTTGATTCTGACCATCTCATGATACTGATTTGAAAGGTCATTTCCCTCTGTATGCCTTCCCAGCAAAGCTGCTCTATTTACTCAATGAAAAATAATTCTTAACACAGTCATATCTTTGTCGATGTAATATGGTAATCTTCTAATGCTATATCATTTCAATTTGACCATAAATTTTTTTGGATAATCATTTAATAGATTTCTAACTCCTAAAGTTATCTAAACCGACCTCTGATACCAACTATAAGGCCACACCCTTAAACATTACTTAACATTGAATTAAATGAATAATTCCCATTGATGATCTTTTCAGGTTTAGAGTTTTAGAGAATTAGATCATAACTATTACATCTCAAAATATTACAAAGTAGAAACTTATACTAAGTTTCCATAAAATAAAAACTCTTAAAAAGGAACATGTCTAGTTCCATGTTTTATATTGAATGACTTTCCCTTGATCCCATCCTTAACACTATTCCACATTAAGTCCTGTGAAAAACATTTCATAAAAAAATCTGTGGGTGAGCATAAAAAGACCAGTATGTGATACATAATGAATGAAAATTGTTAGTTTTTCCAAGCAACAAGTAAACCATGTATACATTATCATATTAATACTTTTCACCATTATGAAGTAGTGAAAACTATTCACTGAAATAAAATATCATTACTTACCGTTTTGTAACCAAAATATTACCATAAAACCCATATAAAGATCATATAACATATATAGGTAACTTGGGACATAAACATACTTAAATGGAATAACCATACGGTCGACTTCCACACATATCACTTAATGGAATATCCATACGGCCGACTTCCATACCCAATGCATTGTAGGTTATTACATAACCACCTGTCCTGGTATTCAAGGCACCACCCGTCATATGGTTTATCATGTAACCACCCATTAAATGTCCAAGTACCATTATAAAATCATAAGACAGAAACCAAATATAATGGAAAGAAAACATTTCCACACTTTGATCACATTATATCACATAAATATATTGACATAACATATCCATTATAAAAACCATTTTCAATACCAAAATAAATAAAAGAATATATTGTATTTATTTCATTTAAAATAACATCACGGTTTGTTGAGGAATCCAAAGACCAAATAATACTCACGGCGGCGGAAAATGTAGTTGTCACTACGCATGTTAAAAGAATCATTCCTTTCTGTTGTTTAGTAAAATGCTTCGTAGAAAAATATTCCTTTTGTATAAAAGTAAAATTAAAAGGGGTTTATAAACCGTATAAAAGAAAGTTGTGTATAAAACTAAATATGCCTCAATGAAAGGAGATTGAGATGAAATCCCTTACCTCGGGTCCGACATGACTCGATCGTTCTTTAACATCCTGAATAATAAACTTGAGGTAATTTCTACTTACTTGAGAACCTTTTTAAAGTTCATTATTCCTTTAATATCACTTATTTCCATATTATAAACATTATTTAATCATTTAAGTTAATAATGTTTGTTTTGTCGATATTTGGTTCTTAAGTCGAAAGTGGACTTCTTACAATTACATGTTGTTCGTTTGGTCCAAGGTTCCTTATATCCAGAATGATATTAATGATTTTGATATCATATATATCATATATATCCAGAATATACATGTTTTTATAATATTACATAATCATTTAGAGGTAATAAATGAAATGCACCGTTCATGGAGACGGTAAGTCATACGCACGCATGAACACTACTTTCATTTCTATGTCATATTAATGGAATTAAAACTAAATGAGAGATATGTATATTTTAATTCCAGAATTATATCAATCATTTAATGTAACATAGATCATATATATCCATTATATATATTTACTTATAATAGTACATTACATTTGGGGACTAGAAATGAAATGCACCGTTCATGGAGACGGTAAGCCGTACGTACACATGAACACTACTTTCATTTCTATCTCATACTTTAATGGAAAGAAATAATAATGATATAAAGGTATATTATAATTCCAGTACAAAATAATATAGAATAACTTTAAATCCATCCTTTATATGTCCCACATATGGCATTAACGAATCAAATCACTTTGATGGGGCGATAGTCCGCACTTCCTAAAATGAAGATATCACGTATACCCATAATTGAAGCCCAAAAGGTATGAAATAAATGAAAAATACATAAGCATAAGGAAAACATAAAAATATTTTATATCATATATAAATATAGTGACATCTTAATGGCCACATTTTAAGGTGTTAGAAGAATATTGAACAATCATCGTTTGGTGAGGCAGAAATTCACCATCAACAGAAACAATATGTTCTTTAACCATTAGATGCAGTTGTGTGTAAGTGTAGATCTAATGACTATTATAAAAACATACTAGTATATTGAAGATACTGGATTTTTTACAAGATAAATGAATAAAAATATTTTAGGGGTTTGGAAAAGCAAAATAAAACAAAAGAACACAAGTGAAGACATTACCTTAAAATCGGGTAACTCTCTTAGATTTGAGCTCAAAGGCTTCCTTGGAAAGACTTATACCCAAAGTGAGGCTTCTAGGAGTAAGATAGAGATGTGTAGAGACAAAAAGAGAAGATCATGGCCGAACCAAAGGCTTGAGAGGTGTGGGTAAAGAGGTAGAGGTGGGGGCCTTTTATAAGAGGAGAGGAGGGGCACTGATGGAAAGTTAAGAAAATATACTTTATTATAAACTGATTTTCGGATAAAAAGGGTCACACAATTATATATTTATAGGATAATGTGATAAGAGTTTTAAATCCACCCATCCAATAGGTTTTTGACATGTGTCAGTCTTATATTTTACATTATCTTTTCATTTTATTTAAATTGTTAAATAATGAGGTAATCGCTGCATTATCATGGTGTCATAAATAATTTAATTTATTTAATGTCTAAAAATTATAAAAAATATATCATGATCTAGGAAATATTCTTATATTTCGAATGAATATTTATAGTAAACAATATGACTTGCATAACCCCATTTAATAATTGTTTTAGTAAAAAAACTCATGTTTGTGACATTTTTATTTTAGCATTAAATAAAAAGGTATTAATGTTATTTTCCTACCAAAGTGGCTCCATAGGATCCCAATGTTGTCCCATGGATCTTATTGGTCTGCCATGACAGATTAAATAAGAGTAGGACATGTGTCTAGGTCATTTCATATTAATAAAACATTATTTTTACCTTAAACTACACTAATTACCTCTAATCGTGATTAAAAACATAAAAGCTACTATTCACCAAAAAAATTATTTTAATACCATTGAACCACATTGTACATCATAATGAAAACCATGTATTTCAGATTTTTGAAATTAAAAACACAAAGGTGGTAAAATTTCATTTAACCGAAAAATCAGTTTTTTTAAGTACCTCATAGTTGTTTCACTCTTCATCAAAAATTGAAGTTTTTCAGAAAAATTCCAAAAATTAACCCTAAGCTATATATGATATTCTGAATTAAAAAATGATTTATATTTTAAAAAATTCAAAACATATAATTTAAATTAATTAATTTAATAATTAATTCCCGTTGTCATGACAAATAGCGTGTTTTTATGAAACAAAAAGTATCAAAAGATTGACACTAGTTTAAGTCCGATTTTAAAGTGAAATTAATTCAACGAACACTATTTGATTTAATGGTAAAAATATATTATAATTTCACTTTAAAACCAATTAAAAATATAATCTAATCATATAAATAAATTAGATTAAAAAGAGGTTTTCAATTAAAATACAACATTTTTCACTATTCATTAAAAATGAACTTTATCGGAAAAATACCAAAAAATTACACAAAGTAAATTTTGATATCCCGATTCTAAAGAAGATTTTTATTTGTTCCAATAGAAATAATAAGAGTGACTAAAACTATATTTAACGAAGGTTCTCCATGAAAAGGCGATAAGTCTACCTTTAGTGAAAATTAGAGTATATAGGCCAAAAATTGAATTTTTTTCGTATTTTAAGCCTTTATCCTTTATTGAATAATTATAAAAAAATTTAACAAACATATATAATCATATTTTAGTTACTTTTATTCATTCCTGGCAATACAACGACTATATGTTAACTACCATTTAAAATAATTTAATTTTATTACTAGTGTGCAGCGTAAGATTTCAAAGAAACTCTTTGTTGCATATCGGGTACGCTATCGAACATTGAAACCCCTTTAAAGTAAAATTAATATTTAATTCGCAAATATATATAAATATGAAAATGTTTTATTCTTTATTTACCTGGGATGTTACATTAATGATACAATAATCATGGGGTAAAATCCTCCACCTTTTCTCTTAAATTCTTTCTTTCTTCCACCTCATCTATTCCTATAGTTTTCAAATTTACATGATAAATCTTGTATCTGATATATAATAAAATTTTATTGTTTTAAATAAATAAAAAATCAAATATCTTCTCTTATCAATAAATTCTAAAAATGAAAACATCATTCTCGAGGTGTCCATTCACCACCTTCGTAGATGATGAGTTTTAATTTTCCACTACTGCCTTCATAGATGGTAATAGAATTATTATAATGGTTAATTCTGATTATAAAATGTGTACTATATCCAAATATATTTATAGAACTAATAATTTGAAATAATATTAATTAATAATTCAAAACAATTTGTGGTGTTAAAAAACCTACCAAAATAAACTATTCTTTTTAAAATTAACATTTTATCAAATTAATCATCATCATATCTGAAAAAAAAATGTGTCGACCATTTAAAATTATAGAATTTTGTTAATACCATTTCATTAGACTTATAATGTTATTCAACCATTTTAAATGAATTAAAATAATTAAACTCATAGGAACAGACTATAAAACCATTACATTAATGAACAGAAAATGTTGAAATTAATCATTAATACTTATTGAAATGGCGCTAAATGAAATTAATAAAATTATAATAAATTGAATATATATTGAAGTGGTTTTTAATTAAATTATTAATTAATCTAATTTCATTATACATGATAATTAGTAAAATTTAAAAATAGATTCTGATATAAGTTAAGTGACAACTCTAAACCACAAAATTACATATAGGTTACACTTTCTCCCTCTTTAAAAAAATATATTCTTCAATATTACTTTTGAAATAATCTAAATTCTATATATATATACCAAATTTATGTATATATATAAATTCATTCTTATTTTATTATATATTACATATTCTAACAGGTTACCTTGACAATATATCTCAATAAGAAAGGCCGATTAGTGGGAAATTCTCCATTATTTAACCGTTTTCATGTACCATCCATAATATATTATATGAAATTTTATTATTCTTAAATAGATAATTTTTTGAAAAAATATAATGGATCATTTATTGTTAAATATAAATAATTATTCCTTCTTCTATTTAAAGACTCTTTAATATTTTCCCTAAAACATTAATAAAGTAACCCATTTATGATGATTATTAAACACTCGTTTTATATTTTATCACTTCAATTGGGCCTAATTTACCATTATATAAACCAATTTTCCATTTTAAACTTATATCTGTTATTTAAATCCATTCATTATTGTATAAAATTTAAATAATCCCTTTGGTTATTCCATGTGACATGATTTTGATACCAATTTATTTCCATGGATACCATTTTTTTATTCCATATATTTTATTGTTGAACACATATTCAAGAACATATTATTTGGGGATCGACAAGCAATTTCTCTAATTAATTGGGTAATATTTAGTATCATCGTAATCCATCTAGGGTATTTTTGAGTTAACTCAATCTATTATGGGAATTTTTCTACCTTGTGATATAGTCTTGATAGTTATCCTTGAGTTTTATTTATATAATGCTATACTTTTCTATCACATTCCTATGTTTCCATGATTTCATGGTCCCATGTTCTACATGTTATGATTCCATAGGATTACTCATGTTCCATTTATTCTTATTTCATAATGTTTTTCCTTCTAACCCATGTGTAATAAATTATTCCTATGTTTATTCCCTTATTGGTATTTTTAGATCATTCTTTTTGCATATGTATTTCCCAGGTAATATTAATTGTATGTAGTAGATAAAAGAAAGTTGTGAGATCATTATGGATGATTAGTAAAATTAATTTTTATTCTAGTGTCAGATTTTTAGTTTTTTGTATCTATTATTCCAAATATAGTAGACATTAGGATGATTGGTGTGTATTTGTTTGATAATTATTCTTATAACCATTTATAAATATGTGTAAAAGGACAGGGTCTCTATAACGAGGATCCATGAAAGTGGTTAATGTTATTCAATGAATTCATGATAGAATGATTATAAAATACTTTCTATTGGAAAATTCCACATGCTTAAATCATTCTAGGATCATATATTATATTTTAGAATGTTTTATAATACAATAGATTTATAAACATATCATCCAATAATTATTGAATTGGAATAAAATATAAACTAATGTCAATAGACAGATTATGAATTTTCAAATGTTGAACATTATATTATGTCTAATGAATATAGAATACTACTGACTTCTGATCATGCCCCTAAAAATTATACGATCATCTATTTTACTTGAAGATTCTTTATCCATTATATATGATGTTTTCATAAGATTATTCAATTTTTTTCAAGAAATATTTTCGATCCTATATAAAATTCATTATCAAACATTAATTTTTTCCTTTAAAAATCCATGATTGTTTGTAAAAATAAAAAAATTTAAAAAAACTAATTATAGTCTACAATAAGACTGAAATAAAAATCCTTATTCATTAAATCTGAAAATTCATTCTAAATAAATTCACTATATGAACCAATAATAATTTCAAAAACATAAACCTAAGAAATTAGAATATTATAGGAAGAAATATTAATTAATAAATAAGGATTGACTTTACCTTTTACAAAATCATTCTTCATATGAAACTATGGAATCCTCTCAAATCATGCTCATGGTAAATATTTCATCCCATTAAGAGCATTAGATATGTTAAAATCATGATCTTTCTTGATTCTCATGATCAAAACCTCAGGTATATTTGATATGTATGTCATATAATTTTTTTATATTAATAAATTTTGTTTTCATATACATGTTTATACCTGTAATCATTGATTCACTTTAATTGTTAACAAAATATAATTGGGTTTTAGTATTTGAACTACTGAAAAGGTATCACCATATTCATTTATGCCTTCTTAATAATTCCCACAAGAAACTAATATAGCCATATTACATACAATATATATATATATATTCATTACATTTGATCTTTTAAATAAATTTATATCCACTCACTAACTAATATTCATGTGGTCCAATTAGTTTCAAATCATCGTTCATTTAAGTTCATGGAAATTATTTCAGGTATAATAAGTATATTTGTCTTCATTATCCCCTTATTGTTAATATTTTATTTCTTTTGGGTGGTTTATCCTTTGGAATGATCAATATATCTATTACTATAGTGGCCCCCTACATGACTAAATTATTTCGGTCATGAATTATCTCAAACCGATTCTACGAAATAAGAAAAAATGTTGAGGAACAGAGCTTGAATAACTTATATATGGTTCATAGAATATACTATGTGATATAAGGGGATTCACAATGTGAATCTTCATACATGTCATGGACCCATCAGCCCAACTATATAAATATTTTATTTCTCTAATTTTATATTTGTTTAATTTAACATTATTATCCCTTTCATTTTTCCATTCATGAACCATGTAGGTGGTGTCTCATAAAGAATCATTGTATTTTTTGTTATCGTTTCTATTTTGGACAGAAATAGCCCCAAATATTCAATATACTTTCTGGTAAATAATTTCAATCACATTATTTTTATCTTCTTCCCTCCTCACATGTGTCTTCCTTCCACCCAAATGTTATAAAATCCTCGAGGTTATTGGATCCATATTTCTAAAAGATTATTTTACGTTTAAGGGTTGATAATACCTCCATGGAGAAACTTCTCCCTTAGGTTTATGGATCACATCCATATATTTTATATTTTACCTATTTTAGGTATAATGATTAATAAAAAAAGATTTTATATATGAATATATGTTACTTTATTGTTTTTAATGCAGTTTCTAATTGTTTAATGTCAAAGTTGTGATTTATTTAAATCATTATTTTAAATTAAAATAAAATTTACATTAGAAATGGTTTTCAAGAATTTTGATGGCATGATTTTATGTATTTCTCTATTCCCTTTATAAAGATATTTTTTTGATTACATTCCCCATTGAAATGACCATTAATTATGGTTATATTGCATTCATAAGGGGGGGTGGTGGAAACCCATGAGATCTTCGGAATTAGGTGGGTATTCATGTAAAAGGATGTATTGTTTGTTTAGATGACCTAAAATATAATATATCTTGGTAAAAATAACTTATAAATTAGTATTTTTGGTGAGACACATGTTGGTGATCTCTTATCCCTAAACCTATGTTCTATTGAAATGAATGCGCACTCGATTATATTCACTTTATTATTTAAGGTTTTTGAAACATAGATAACTATAAAATAATATATATTGACCCATAAATTGCATATATTGATATTAAATCTTAATTTATAATTATAAAATACAATTTTAAAATACAAGCATGAGGACTATAATGGTATAGTATCTTTGAAATCAAGATACACAATCTTATTTTCTCATAATTGTTTTTTCAATATCTACCACAATGATCTTCCCACATATTAATATACCAAAATATACCCTACTTAAAATAATTCATTATGTCCTAGGTAATGAAATCATAATAAAAGGTGATCTCAAATTCTCATTATGGGAAAATAGTGTAGGTATCATTTTTTACATAAGAATAACATGGGCATAATTGTATGAGAACATGGGATTAACATTTTAAAATCCATTCCCATGATATCAGAGCTCATAATAATGAATAAATAAATAATGAATGAAATTTAATAAGACACAAAACGTAAATTAATAAATTAAAATGATCTATAAGAAAATAAAATTTTCATAAGTCATATGTTGGTGTCATATTGATAATTATACAAAAATAAGTATGTTGTTCTTTAAAATATTTTCTTCATAATTTTAAGTAAAAAAGAGAGAAAATGGTAATATAATTTGATAATTTCAGGATTAACCATATAATTTTTAATTATATTCTTAATATATAGACTATGAAATTTCATCATCAGATACTTAATCATAAAAAATCCCCATAAATAATGTGATTTTATCCTAAAACCATTACCACAAGTTTAACATACATTGAACCCATTTTAACCTCTTATATGGTTTGTTTAAATATTATTATAAGTTCCTATAATCTCATTTACATACAAATAATATCATATATTATATAAATATAATGATTCAATACCAATTTATTACTTATTCTTTATTAAAATTTTCATTCATGGTTGTTAACAATGTCTTTTATTATGATAGTTTATGTTCGGTAGTTCTGGTCCATGAATGTTGATCATGGTTCAATAATATTGTGAATTTTAAGCAGGATGTAAATATATTATATATTAATTATATATCTATACACATCAATAAAATATTGTGATACAAAAGATACATACACTATTCATAGATGCGGTAGGTCATACAGATGCATGGATATGCTTTTCATTTTTTATTGAAAATAAGGAAAGAATGATAAATATTATTTCACCCATTTTTTGGAATAATTATATCATGAATAGAATATATATATATATTTATCATTATAACAATCCTTTTCTATCAAATATGAAAAAACTAAATCATATCCCTTCGTGGAGGTGGAAGTTCATACGTACACACAAGAGATGTTATCATTTTCCCATGGATGGGAACAAAAGAAGGACAATATGATATTACAATTAAAGACCATTATTTTTTATTAAATATCATATAGTAAAAATATATTATTTTTAATAAATATCCTTGTAATGTAGTGATGGAAATTAAATTAAAATGCTTTGTGGAGGTGGTAATCCACTTGTATGCAGATGTGATACCTAAACTTATATTTCAATGTAAAACATGATGAATAATAGTTTTTAAATAATAAAAACAACATTTTATTATATTTGTAATATTTAAATAATTATTTCATCAAGAATAACATAGATTTATAGGAGGCGTAATAAGAAATAAATTAAAATGGGATCTGGTGGGATAATAAAAACATCATCAGTAAAGAACCATTTTATCCCTTATAAAAGACCATTTAAATGGTATTTTAGGAATAAAAACACCTACAATTTTTAGATATGTAATTTTAGAATATTATTGGTTATTTTTTCCCTTACCTAGATGGGTGAATTTCATATAACGAATTGAAAGGAAGAGTTTAATTTTATAAGTGGAAGAGAGGAAACACATACGAATTTCATAAATTATAAAAATTGAATAATTTCATTCTCATAATTTTTTTCCAAAATTGATATTTATTTTAATATTTATCAGGTGGAAAGTGGATTGGGATGTGGTCATCGTATGGGTGGGGATGGGTCTGGGGTATGTACATGGGGTCTTGTCTTTGTGCATGTGGTTTAAATGTATTTTCTTCATTGCATCGTGTGATGATTTCATGGTTGTATCCAATTTTTAGTTGGTAAACATACCCTTACCTTTTGGTTTAATCACCCTTTAAACGCGTTTTATCCTTTACCATATGATAGAATTTTTATTTTTTTATAACACATTATGTGAAAAAAATGTTAACCATATTATATTATATTAAATATGATTTTTATAAATGTAGAAACTGTTCTATAATTTTTTTTTCATATAAGTGGTTTAATATAATTAAATATAAATCTTTCAAAATGCGATGAAAAGCGGTTGTTAAGAATAGATATTTTCTTTTGTATAATGTTTTTTTATACCAAAATCATACAATAAATTAATTATAATAATTTTAATTTTGTTATGAATAATATAAATTAAAAATTTTTATTTTGAAATATTTTTGAAGTAAAATGAATCTTATTTAATGCATGAAATGAAATGTAATTATTCAATAAAAAATAGAATTTTTAACTATTCGTTATAAAATCAAATCCTTCCAAATTATTGTCAAAATTCCACTCATATAAAATTTTGAAATGTGTATTTAAAAAAATTTCTTTATTTTAAAAAAAAATGAAAAATTAGAAATAATTATTTATATTAGTTTGTTACAAAAATAAATAATAACCATTTTGAAGAGGAAATTTTTTTTTGGGACATTTTAAAAATTTACTAAGAATTGCAATATTATTTATAAATAAATATTATTTATTTAGACCCATTAAATATTTATATAATTTTAAAATTATAACCATTTATATCCCAAATTTAATGAATATTTAGTGGTGGTAAAATATATTACACATCAATTGGACATGGGATTGTTTAATCCCAAGTTATCAAAGAAATTAAACTTATTTCTAGAGAAATATATAATAAAACATTTTAGTGTTACATTATATCCCCCATAATGTGAACTTTTAAATCATAATTATTTCCCTTAAAAACAAACAAATTATTATATATATGATTAATCATATCATTAGGTTCCCATATTTCATTGAATTTTAATTCCTCCAAAGAACTTTAATTCTGTTAGTAGTCTTATTTCATAACACTCTATCAATATGATAACATATTTCAAAATCGTTTTGTTCACATTAAATATCATCCTCTAGTGGTACAAATTCTTGGTTCAAAAAATTTCAAGGAAAATCTACATACTTTTTTAAATGATATACAAGGAACATATCATGAACTTAAAAATGGTTTGGTGGAAACACAAACTGATAAGCTATCATCTCTACTAGATTTATAATGTAAAATTGATCAATATAAATAAGAATATGTTTTATTTATTTCATAATATCATATCGTTCTTCATTTGATATATTCATATAAATACCACATCTTAATCATTTAATTCTATATTTCATTAATTATTGTCAACATAACTTTTTCGACTATGGACTACCTTGACGTAATGGTTAATAAAATTATCCTTATCATCTATTTCCTTATCTAAATATGTCACAAATATCTTTTATTCTAAAAAATCATATAGTATGATCGAGTTATATATTTCATTCTATTGAGAGATTCATAAAGATCCATCCAAATTCTTCAGTAATTGCTACTATGGTATTAAAATCCATCTAGATGAATGTATTGATCCCAAAAAACATTTAATACCATTTTAAATATATAATTAAATACTATAGGTATTTAATGGTTCTATTGGGCTATTAATATTTTTAAAGATAATATTTAGTATTAAAAACAACTCTGAATCTAGATCTTGTAGAAGACATTTCCAGAACATCAAGTTAAACTTCAAATTCGGACCTAATATAATAGAATTTAGTAATTTATATAACCATTACATGTAATTAATAATTAATCTTCCATAATTATCAAGGAAAAAATATTCTCTAATAGAAATAGTGTTTGTTGTCTTTGTAAGGTGATTGTCTGTAACCCAAATTTAATTATGAAATTTTGATGTTCTAGATAGTCAAACAAAAAAATCTTTGGTAATATTCTTCCATTTTTATTTTGGTGTGGATAATGGTAATAACATACAAATATACTTCTTTTTATTATCTATAACCTTCAAACTTATGAAGCACCATGATACGTTCACTATAATATATCACATTTAATTACCCCATGATAAATACTCTTTTATATCTCTATAGAATTCCATACATCTAATATGAATATTGTATGATGAACTATGAGCCTCATCCAACATCTCTGTAAATTCTATTTTAGATGGGACACATAAATGTTTAGTGGAATTTATTATTTCATCACAATCAATATAGAACTCAATAATTTTTCTTACCTTATTTTCAAAATCAAAAAATTTACTTTTTCCTCTGTAGATTTCACTTGGATTGATGGCTTATCACTCATTTAAGAAAGATAATTTTTCTACCATATATTTTATATTTGTATATCCATCCATTTCATAAAAAACATATTGGTTCTTTTGTTATCCACAATATAGACATTCCATAATAGTTCTTTCAACTCAAATAATTATCCACCTTGTTTATAATCCCATGGTTTTAATGTATTGATTATTTATAATGATCAAATACAACCATATTATCTCGTGAATATTCAACATTTTCTATGTGAATATATACATTAACCTTTTATGATAATTATATATTTAATATCATTATTTATAAAGATTAAGCCTCTAATTCATTAACAGAAACAAAAACACAACTGACTCAAAAACATGAGCTGGGTAATTTTGATCATCAATCATCATATTCAATGAGGCATAAGCTATAACCATATCATTATTCAAGATGAAGATTCCCAATCCCTTATATTATTCATCATTAAAGAGAAAAAAATATTCTCTCTTACAGTGTTGTATCAACATAAGTGTGTTAACTACCATTCTCATTAGTATCTTGATATTTTCTTCAGATTTATTTTTCCAATGTAACATGGATCCATTAAAAGATAACATGGTTAGTTTTTTACATAGTCATAATATATTCTAAAAAAATGTGTCAATAATATACTTTCATGAAATTAAAATGATATTTCAAATTCCCAATGGTTGGTCTGATCTTACATCCAAATAACTTTTTTCCTTGATGGCTCAATTGATATACCCTAACAAGATATTATATGATAAAAAAAGTAAAATTTATATATCCAAAATTCAAATGTTTTTCATAAAAATCTCTTTTCCTAAAGGTGTACAATACAATAATAATTTTATTGGTTTTCTCTTATTTTCACAAAAAATATATATTAATATCATCTGTAAATACTACCAAAAATATTTGAAGATAATTTATAAAGACTTTATTCATTAAATTGATATAGGT
Organism: Viscum album; assembly: GCA_963277665.1. Lineage (NCBI taxonomy): Eukaryota > Viridiplantae > Streptophyta > Magnoliopsida > Santalales > Viscaceae > Viscum > Viscum album. The sequence goes on along the minus strand of OY728147.1, from coordinate 1,022,001,142 downwards.
AGTTGGGATATTAGAAAAACCAAATAGCATCCTAATAACATCATATGGTATGTACCTCATACATATGTATGTTTTGGGTATTTCTTCACTTTTAACCCTCAAATAGTAGTATCTTGGTATAATATAAACATTAAAAACGTTTTTACCACCTTCTAGTTGAAAAAAAATAATCAATATGATGAAAATGATATATATTATATATTTTGAACATGTTTTGTTCTTGATAATATATAGAAATTATATAAGGACCTGACATAAAACATTAGATTATCTTGAATTAAATGAATAAATCAAATTGAGAATATTTTCAAGTTTAGAGTTTTATAGAAATAGGCCATAACTATTACATTACATCACACAAGTTACAAAGTAGACTCTTCTAAATAGTTCCCATTTTTTCAAAAAATAAAACCTTTAAAAAAAGCATCATATCTAGTCCCTTGTTTTAGAGAGCATAAATTTTCTTTGATCCCATCGTTGACCCAATTAATCTTAATTTTCTTTGAAAAAATATTTTAAAACATAGGATGGGAATAAAAAAGCAAGGTAAGGGTTATAGAACAAAGAAAGAAAACATTAGTTCATCAATACATACAGAACATAGGCTCTTCAACATACATCATGAAATCATATGATTTATGAATCACAGGTAGAGTACATAAATCAGTAAGTTAACCTGTGGAATATATATCATACTATAATTTTAGATATCACAAATATGTAGGTAGTTTAATTTGGAATACCACTCATAATATATTCCCTATATATATATTAGAAGCAACATTCATATTTACCTCTATCACATTACCCAATTCATTGAAGATCTTTCTCGGGCTCACACGCCCTAGTTTTATCATGAAACCGCCCTTATATTTAAATAATGCCCAAAAACCATAACACATAAAACAAGCATATTAGGAAGATAAAATTTACACATTTAAATCATAAAATATCATTCCAATATATTTATGTAATCAATTAATCCTAAAAACCATTTTCAATACGAAAATAAGTAAAAAGGGTATACAGTATTTATTTTCCTTAGAAAAACACCAGAACATGATAAGGAAGCCAAAGATCAAATTATACTCGCGACGGCAGAAAGGTCATTGTCAATGCATACGTTAAAAAGAATAATTATTTTTTTCATTTAGTAAAAAACATAGTGTAAAAATATTCCCTTTAAATTAAATGAAAAGGGAAATATGTTTATACAACATATAAAAGAATGTCGTGTATTAAAAAATATGCCTCAATGAACGAAGATTGAGACGAAGTCCCTTATATCTTGACCGACTTGACTCATTTGTTATTTAATCTACTAAATAATAAACTAAATTTATTTTCTACTTGATTAAGATCATTTTTAGATTTTATTATTCCTTTAATATTACATTTTAACATGTTGTAAGAATTATGTAGTCATTTAAGTTAATAACAGACATTTTGTTGATATTTGGTACTTGAGTCAAAAATGAATTTCTTATATTTACAAGTTGTCTATGTGGTCTAAAGTTCATTACCTCAAAAAACGATATTAATGATTTAGATATAATATATATCTTATTTATCCATTATATTTATTTATTTATAATAGTACATAACAATTGAAGGTATGAAATGAAATGCACAGTTCTTGGAGACGGTAAGTCTTACGTACTCATTAATACTACTTTGATTTCTATTTATTTTTCTAATGAAATTACAACATAATGATAAATATTTATATTATAATTCCTGTTTAATATCATATGTAATGTCATTAACCCCATTATTTATATGTCCTACATATGGCATTGACAAGTTGTATCACTTGGAAGGGGCGGTAGTACACACTTCCTCAAATGAAATTATCATGTTTACCCATAATGGAAACCAAAAAGTTATGATATAAATGAAAATTACAAAAGCATAAAAAACCTAAACATAATATATATCATATATAAATAAAATTGCATCCTAATGGTCCCCATGAGAGGTAGTAGAAGATAATTGAATAATCATTATTTCATGAGGCATTAATTTTCCATCCACAGAAGCAGTATGTTATTTACCCATTAAATGGAGGATTGTGTAAGTGTAGTTATAATTATTCTCCTAAAAACAAATAATTATATTTAGGATACTAGTGTTTATATAAAATAAAGTAATTAATAGAGTTTAGGGGGATTGAGATGTAAAATAAAACAAAAGACCTTTAGAGAAGATGTTACCTTTAAATCGGATAACTCCATTTGGTTTGAACCAAAAGGGTTTCTTGAAGTGCCTTATGATTAAGTAAATGCTTATAAGAGGATGATATGGATATTGTGATATTATTTGGGTAAAGTTTGGACGATCCAAGGGGGTTAAGAAATGTGAGTAATGGGTTAGAGGTGAGGGATTTTTATATGGTGGAGGAGGGGCTCTTTAAGAATGTGTGAAAATATTATTTTATTATATAATGAATTTCAGTTTCTAAAGGTCCAAAACTAATTAAATATTATTTTATTATACAATGTATAAAAGAAATTAATGTATTAAAGCAAAATATGCCTTAATGAAAGGGGATTGAGATGAAGTCCCTTACCTCATGTCCGACATGACTTGATCATTCTTTAATCTTCTTAATACTAAGATAAAGTTAATTTAAACTTTCATAAGACCAATTTCAACTTTATTATTCCTCAAATATCACATATTACCATGTTATTAACATTATGTAGTCATTTAAGTTAATAACAGTCGTTTTGTCGATATTTGGTACTTGAGTAAAAAATGAACTTCTTATATTTACAACCTGTCTATGTGGTCACAAGTACATTATCTCCAGAATGATATAAATGATTTACATATCATATAAATTTTATATCTACAGTATATATATTTATTTATAAAAGTATATAATATTTTGAGATATGAAATGAAATGCCCCATTCATGGAGATGGTAAGTTGTACGTACGCATGAATGCTATTTTCATATATATTTATTATTTTAATGGAATTAAAACATAATAATATATAGGTATATTAAAATTAAAGTATTATATCATATATAAAATCATTAAATCTATCCTTATTACATCAAACATATTGCATTAATGAGTAATATCACATTGTGGGGGATATCGTCAGCACTTCCCAAAAAGAATTATCACGTTACCCATAATGGAAACCCCAAAGGTATGCTATATATGAAAAACATAAAACAATAAAGAAAAAATAAACAGAATATATATCATATATAAATAAAGTTACATCTTAATGTCGACCATTATAGGAACTATGAAATAATTGAACCATCATAATTTCGTGAGACGTTAAGTTTCCATCCACATAAATATTATGTTCTTAACCCACTAGATAGATGTGTCTATAAGTTTAGTTCAAATCCATCACATAACAAAAACCTATAATATTGATGATACATTTTTTGTTATAAAATAATTTGATAAAAAGATTTTAGGGGGTTGGATAAACAAAATAGTACAAAATAATTTAAGAGAAGATGTTACATTTAAATCATGTAACTCCCTTTGGTTTGATCCAAAAGGGTTTCATGAAGTGCCTTACCCCTAAATTAAAGATTCTATGAGAAAGAGAGGAATATTTATAGATTATTTTGTTAGAGTTTGGATGATCCATGTGTCTTGAGACGTGTGAGTAATTGGTTAGTGGTGAGGGATTTTTATAAGGGGGGGAGGGGCGCTTTAGGAAAGTGTGAAAATATTATTTTATTATATACTGATTTTCATTTTCTAAAGGTCCAAAACTAATTATAAAATAATATACAATGACTAGTGGTCGAAATAAAATCATTAAATAAGAATTGGATAGGTTTTGGATGTTATTTTAATCTTTATAATCTTATTTATTTAAATCATTTATTAATGAGGAAAACACTGCATCATTATTGTGTCATTAATAATTTAATATATTTTATGTCTAGAAATTGTAACAAAATACCATAATGAAGGAAATATTTTTATCTTTTCAAATAATATTTATAGACCAAAATATAACATATATAACCTTGTGTAAATATTAATTAACTAAAATATATTTTTGTGTGTCATTTTTCCATAACATTATTTTAATTAAAATAAAGTGTCATTATCAATCATATGTTGCTCTATGAGGTCCCAAAATCATCCCAAGGATGCCCGTGGTCTGCCATGACTAGTCCAATAAGGTAAGGACATGTGTTAAGATAATTTATTATTATTATGATATTATTTTTACCTTCATTGACCCTATTTACCATTAACTGCGGTAAATAAATGTCAAAAGTTACTATTCAAAAAACAATTTCATCTTATTGAACCACATTTTACTTACTAATAACAACCATCTATGTCAGATTTTTGAAATTCAATTCACAAAATCAGAAAAATTTCAGTTAAATGAATATGTACATTTTTAACTATTACTTAGATATTTAACTATTCATCAATAATTGATGTTTTTTCAAAAAATATACCAAAAAATTAGCCTAAGATATATTTTATATTTAGAAATAAAAAAGGATTTATATTTTAATAAATTCAAATAATGGATGTTGGATTAATTTATTTAAAATTATTTCTCGTTGTCAAAACAAAAAGCATGTTTTAAAAAATATTAACTATCAAAAGATTGACACCTGTTTGTGTCCAATTTCAAATTGAAATTAATTCCAATGACCAAAATTGGATAAATGGTAATAATATAATTAATTACACTTTAAAACCAATTAAAAATAATATATAATCATAAAAATGAATTATATTAAATGACATTTTTGAATTAAAATATAGTATTTTCCACAATTCATCAAAAATGTAATTTTATAACAAAAGTACAAAAATTTTACTCAAATGGAATTTTGATGTCCATATTCAAAAGAATAATTTTATTTTGTCAAATAGAACATATAAAAGTGACAAAAACTAGATTTTATGTGGTCAATCCATTAAAAGGTGGTAAATCAACCTTTTAATGAATATTAATGTATTTATGCTTAAAATTAGATTAATTCAATTTTAAATCCTCTAAATTTTATGGGATAAATGTAAAAAAATTTAACAAACAGGTATAATAATATTGTTTTTAAATCTATTCATTCTTTCCAATACAAATTCTAGGAATTAACTACCATTTAAAATAATAATATTATATTAATTTTTTATATAAGTCAGCCTTGTGTGCAACATAAGATTTCAAAGATACATGTTATTCCATATCAGGTATGAAATCAAACAAAGTAACTCTTTCAGAGTAAAATTAATATTTAATTCACAAATATTGATAATTATTAAAATGTATTATTCTTTATTTACATGGGATGTTTTAGATTCCCATTGATCTAACATTATTCTACACAAAAAAATATTCACCTCATGGAAATGAACTTTCTTGTATGGATACCTTATTAATAATTGAAAAGTTTTTTTCTTAAATTATTATAACTAGATTGAGGGCATTATATATGGAGTCTTTAAAATAAATGTATCCCTCAGTATGATTTCTATTGAAAAAAAATTATTGACTTAGTGAAAGACTAATAAACATATTTGAAAATTCAGGAACATATTTTCATAAAATATTCATATGTTATGTGTCGTTTTCACCCCAAAACATCTTAGATAATCTCTACTTTTTAATTGTAATCAGATCATGTACATTGAATATATTTTCCATCATATGTTCATATTTATTATTCCATTAATAGATGATCACAAGTTAGTTCGGAATATCATATTTCATTTCCCTTACATGTACATTGATTCGGTATTTATATAATGAAATCTAATCCATGCACAAAATAACATCAAATTCGACTATGGGAGAATAACAAGATTCAACGAATGTTATCCCATGAGATTAAATTATATAAGGGTCATGTAATAGAGATATGATCATTATGCAATTTGGATTTTTTTCTACTAATTAAACATTTAACTATTTGGTTTATTTTTTGAGTCCCTTATAAAATTATTTAGATGACAAATATTGGGTATATCCATGATTAAATATGACATTAGCTGTTTTTTGAGTGGATGGTTACTACACCTTTCACCACATCATTATCATAACACACAACATAAATAGTGCTAATTGGATATTAACCTTTGACATTGGGCTTTTAAGGTTTCCAAAATTCTTCATCAGCATTATCATCTATATTTGACCACTATTTAACATAATTTATATAATCCATACATCTTAAAAAGTGGAGTGTGGGTGTTGAATTTTGGGGTGATTTACATCTATGAATAACTAAATTTTTCATCCCCCTATATTGACATTGGACTTCCAAATAACCATCCTTTCAAAAAATTACACATTTATTAGTCCCCTAATGATAATTTCTTCAACATTTATTTCTAGTTACAACATTAAAGAATTATCATTTTCTTATATCTATGGAATTTATTATTAGAAGATTCTTTTAAATTTAATCATTAATTTCTAATAAAAACCATGAGATTTATCTAACACTCTCAAATACATTTCAGCCTTGATAGAAAACTGAACAATTTATGTATAGTTACTGAAATACCTTATGGATTATTCTATTTGAAGACTTGGATTTATTCCCATGAATAATTGATCAATATTACTTTTTGGTAGGATTATAATTCTATAAGTAACATCTTGAGCCACGTAAATTTTTTATTATGTATACTATGGGATTCATCATCCATTTACATTAACTCAAGTAATTACTTCTCCATTTTCATATAATGAATATCAGTAAAATTATTACTGAAAAATAAGCTCTTAATCTAAAAAAACTCTATGGATCCATTTTTATCATGTTGACACATGTTCTTAATAATAACCAACAAATAATCTATTTATCCATCCAAATGATAAAAAGATAACTAAATTTTTTATCTTCTCAACACTAAAAAATATATTATTTTAGTTGTATTGATCTATTTTTATTTAAAATTTTCTCAGAAAACCCACTAAATGAATTTATATTATTTCATTTAATGGTATAAAAAAACCTTTTCCATCCATTGAATGTTTTACATATTAATAGGATTCATAGGTTGAAAATTTTTTATAAGCATAGAAAAAAATATTTTCAATCTCATTCCAATGAGATTTGGTTTCTCAATAAGGAAACCAGTTCATTATTTATCACATTAAGTATTAAAAAAGTTTCTTTAGGTTCCATCCATTGACCAAAACCAACTATTAATTTTTTATAAATAATAATCATAATGGTTAATTACTCAATCATGACAAATATGGTATAATATTTCCAATCATGAAACATTATTATCAATATATGAAACATTAGGTTTATCCTAGGGGTTTTCATGGCCATCATCTATTTAAATCCGTCATAACCGTTTAAAAAAAATATGAATTAATCTGATCATGTTAAGGAGTGTCAAAATATATGGGATGTAAGGGTACACAAAATGTGCACCCGATTGATGGTTGAGATATACTTAACCAAAAAAAATCATTGAAATTACACCTAGATGAAATTTTTCAAAAAAACACATCTAGATAAGTTTTCTAGACTTGGATATATTGTTTGGAGAACCAAACAATAAACAAATTAAATAATAATTTAGGACGGTATACAATAATAATAAAAATCTTAAATTTCTTCAACATATTTATCTATTCCTAATCACATTGATTGAATAAACATTCTTATGAAAACAACTATAGTGAAACATACATTTCCCAAATAGATAATACCTCTTAATAATTGAATACTACATATATTTTACAACTAAATTCTTGAAGAGTATAAATATTTTATTTTATTTGGAGATTATGGAAAAAATAATCTTATTTAATGAAATATCATTAACATCTCAAATAATGATCTCCCCATATATTACTCTTCTTTTAAATACCTGATATGAAACATGAATCCATAACCTCAGGAAAGGAAACAAAAGAAAGGTTCATCCAACAGTCTTAGTAAAGGTGAAACAATGATATAATAATGTTTAATTTATAATAAAATGGGAATGAGGGTATAAGAACATGAAATTAACATTTTAATATACATTCCTAGAAAATAAATGATTATAAACATGAATCATTGAATATTAAATTCATGATTGTATGATAAGAATCAAAATGGAATCAGATAACATGATCCATGAGAGCATAACATTCAGATATGGAATTATTTTTTTGAATACACATAGGCCTATAAAATCATCTCCTTAGTTAAGGATCACATGGATGACATTAAAAGTAGATTAGGATCAATATTTATTCTATCATATGCTATGTCAATGTTTATTCCCAAGTCTATCATTAGGGAGAGAGTCCCTTGCTAAACTAGCTTAACTCAACATTCTAGGCCTTATTATCACATGTCATATCGATATTTACATTATAAATTGGAGGGATATACAATTATTTTCCCACCCAACACATAATCATAATTTATTAAAATTTCTGCAATGATATTAGAAAACATTAATCATATATCATAACCCATAGAAAAGAAATGGGTCTCTAAATCATTTGAAAAATTCATCACATCATTACTTATGGACAATTAAAAAGTTACATAAAAATATAATTTTTCAATCATAACCCATCTAGATAAAAAATAAGTATGATATCCATGAATCATATCCTCAAAAAAATCATAAATAAAATAAATTATTATTATCATAAATTTTAATGTTTTTAAAAGGATACATGGAATATTTATTGAGGAAAAAAAATTTTATATTGGAATAAATTATTAAAAATTTAAAAATAAAGAAATGTTATTAAAATGAAAATTCATTTAAAATAAAATTTGAAACATTTAGAGTATTATTTAAATCAATAACTGTTTATAATAGTAGGAAATTACATATACATAATTTATGTTAAAACAAGTATTCTTGTCACATTTTTTGTTAGAAATTCAGAAGTACCTTATTCAGAAACGGATAAGGATATTCCTTTTTAAACTATTTTAAAAAAATTAAAACATAGAAAAACATGAATTTAAATAATACTGGTATAAGGTTAAAAATATTACTAAAAAGAATTTCCTGAAAATATAGACATCAAGGAAGAATAATTTCCAACCAAAGAAATGATAATGTATGTTTTTATAAAAAACATTTTATCAATCTGTATAAATACCAACAAGAAGAAAATTGTATTATTACATTAAAATTACATGAATAAATATAGAGGAAAAATTTTATTGATATTATTGTGAGTTAGATCTGGATATTTAATCATAATTATTAATATCATTAATAGTCCTAGTAAATAATGAGGCTGAAATATAAAACCCTTACCTAATGTTTGAGAAGATTAGAAAGCACACTAACCTCTTGAATATTAAATTAACATATTTTAACATTATATAATAGAATCATGTTAATTATTATAATATCATATATTATTTATTTTTATCATTTAAAAATATATTTATTAATAAATACTAATTTAAATCTTCTTTTCATGGTGTTAACAATTCCTTTTTTCATGTGTGTATCAATTCAGTAGTTCTGATCCTTAAAATTTTATCATCATTACACAATATTATAAATGTAAACAATTATATAAATATCATATATATTCATTATATATATATATATACATTGAATCATTAATAAATGATAAAGATATAAAACTATTTTACAATGTTCATGGAGATTTTTGGTTGTATTGAACCATGAATTTTATTTTAATTTTCTAATACATGGAAATATAGATAGATATTATTTTATAATTATAGAAATATAATTAGATAATTACTAAAATATATAAATCTATTAAATCAATATTTATAACTATCCATATAAATTGGAAAATAAATGAATCACATCACCTCATATTGGTTGTAGTCCACAAATATGTACGAGCGATGTAACACCCTGAAATACAAAAGTACAAATATGTATTCGATAGCATATATGACATGCATCACCAATAAAATAATATACTATATAATAACAACACTCTAATATATATTAAATAGTTTAAAAAAATTAAATATATTATATATCTTTTGATAAAAAAACCCTGAGTTTGTGGGTAAACACAGAACAATGATATTCATTGATACTTTATGTTATACACAATACCGAGTTTTACCAAATAGTAATATACAACCATTTAATAATATAAGGATAAAAATATTCATTAAATTATATTTTTGGAATAGTATTGAATAAATTATTTGAATATATGTCTTATATATATATATATAAATATAAATTTTCATTGGTTACCAATTAATGAGAAACAAAAAAACCAATTAGGTATAAACAATATAAATATTTTTATGCCTCCAATGGAGTAATATGTTAATTTCCATTATTAATTACATCTAGTGAATGATTTCAATGAAATATATATGTTTTATATTCAATCAATTGTTTTTCACATTCATCCATTATGTGTTGTATGCATAAGATAAGAACGAGCAATGTTTACACAAACGAACATATATTTTTTAAATTCAATTTTACAACCATTTAATGGAAAACCCACTGTAGATCTGTATTTTAGAAAATTATTTGATTTAACGTGTCAAAATAATCTTTATATTTGATATTATAACATAAACATTAGGTTAGGATGAATTTTTTATATTTATCAAAAACCGATCATTTTTTATTGAATAATTAAAAATACTGAATTTCATTCAAAAATTCTTTTTCATATAATTCTATTATAAAGATAAGTTATTATTTTAAATAATTTTAAAACATAGTTTATTAATATTTTTATGAATAATATAATTTATTTCATTTTAATAAATTCCACATAAAATTTAATTAAAAACCAAATCAAACTTTTGAACATTTTACATTAAAATCTAGTAATGTCGTCTCACATACAGAATGAATTTTAAATTAATTTGTACCAGTATATGAATTAAATTTGAATAAATAGGTTCCATATTTGGAATAATAATAAATTTTTTTCTATCTATATCATAATTGTTTTTTAACAAAAATATTACTGTATGTGATTATAATTAATTTCAATTTTTAAGGTAAAATTCAGTTTAATAAAGTTCTAAGGCTTTAACTAATGGGCCAAAATGACCATTAAACTTGTCAAACCCCCGTTTTATGGACATATATTGGGCATAAACATTTAATTATTGAGTTATATTGGAATGTTTGGACTACTATTATTTTTGAACATGTGTGGACCAATTTTTTTTAAAAATTTAATGTGAGCCCATTTCCTTCCATATAAAAAGCCAGAACCTCTCCCACTTATTATAAGGCCCCAGCCTTAAACCTTACTTAATCTTGAGTTATTAAAAGATTAAACATTTAGGATCTTTTCGGGTTTAGAGTTTTAGAGAATTAGATCATAAAACATGCATTACATTCCACATATAAACAAAGTGGTTACATAAAGATAATATTCTTCTTTTCCATTAATGGAAACATATTTAAAATAAAACATGGATTCTTTCTTGACACTCCCTTGACACTATCATAATATCATGTACCTTTCCCTTGACCTGTGAAAAACATTTCAAAAAAACGTTGGATGAGCATAAAAAGCTCAGTAAGGGATATAAAATATATATGGAAAGGAAACATGGGTACATATATACATAAGAATGAAATCATACATTACCCATAAAACATAAGCACATCAACATACCTTATCAAATCATGAATAAATCATAGAAATCATAAGACATAAAGGTAACTTGAGGCATTCATAACAATCTTACGTAGGGAGTAACCCTCTTGGTTACATTTGGAATACCCATCACAGTATATTCCCTAAATATCTTCGGAGAAACCTTAACGTTACACTCCTTCGCATTCCCCAATGCATTGGAGAGCTATATCGGGCTCACCCGCCCTTAGTTTATCACGTAACCACCCGTCTTCATAATAATGCCCAAGAACCTCAACATAATCATATCACATAAAACATGCATAAAGGAAACATAACATTTCCACCTTTAAATCACAAGATATCAATATAACACATTGATATAAAAACATTATGAAAACCATTTTCAATACCAAAAAAAAGAAAAGTAAAACATGGTATTTATTTTTCTTTTAAAAATAGGTATGGCTTGTAGAGGAAGCTGAAACTCAAATAATGGTCACGGCGGCGGAAAAGTCATTGTCGCCGCATACGTACGACAAAAACATTCCCTTTTTTCATTTAGTAAAACGCTTCGTATAAAAAATATTCCTTTTGGATAAACGTAAAAGTCAAAGGGGTCTATACACCGTATAAAAGAATATTGTGTATAAAACAAAATATGCCTCAATGAAAGAAGATTGAGACGAAGTCCCATACCTCGGGTCTGACTTGACTCGTTCGTTCTTTAATCTCCTGAATAATAAACTTGAGTTAATTTCTACTTGTTTAATAATCTTTTTCAACTTCATTATTACTTTTATATCACTTATTTCTATGTCATGAACACTATGTAATTATTTATGTTAATAACGGTCGTTTTAACGATCATTGGTACATGAGTCAAAAATAAACCCTTTATAATTATATGTTGTTCATGTATCCATTATATCCAGAATTATAATCATTATGTATATATCATATATATCCAGTATATAAATTCATTTATAATATTACATAATCATTTAGAGGTATGAAATGAAATGCACCGTTCATGGAGATGGTAAGCTGTACGTACGCATGAATGCTACTTTCATTTCTATTTCATATTTTATAGAATGGAATCATAATTATATAAAGGTATATTATAATTACAGTATAATATAATATATAATATCATAGTTCCATCCTTTATATGTCCCACATATGGTATTTAACGAATCAAATAACTTTGAGGGGGCGGTAGTCCGCACTTCCTTAAATGAAGATATCGCGTTTACCCATAATGGAAACCATAAAGGTATGCCCAAAATGAAAAATACAGAAGGTTAAGGAAAACATAAACATATTACATATTATATATAAATATAGTGACCTCTTAATGTCCACCTTTGAAGGTGTTAAAATAATGTTGAACAATCATCGTTTCGGGAGGCATAAATTCACCATCCACAGAAACAGTATGTCCTTTAACCATTAGATGTAGGTGTTTGTAAGGGTAGCTCTAATCCTTATTATAACAACATCCTAGTTTATTGAGGATACTGGAGTTGTTACAAAATAAAAGAATAAAAAGAGTTTAGGGGTTTGGAGAAGAAAAATCAAATAAAAGGACTCAAAAGAAGACATTACATTAAAATCGGGTAACTCTCTTAGATTTGAGCTCAAAGGCTTCCTTGGGAAGACGTCTGCCCAAAGTTAGTCTTAAAGGATTAACATAAGGATGTGTAGAACCAAAATGGGCAGGGTTTGGCTGAGCCAAAGGCTTTGGGGTGTGGGTAAGGAGGTAGAGGTGGGGGCCTTTTATAAGAGGAGAGGAGGGGCACTCTTGGAAGGTAAAGAAACGTCACTTTATTTTAAAATTGTATTCGGATTTAAGAGGTCCCAAACTGTTGCGTTTCGAGGATAAGGTGATAAGGGTTCGAAATCCACCCATACAATAGGTTTTGGCCATGTGTAGGACTTATATTTTACATTATCATTCCATTTTATTTAAATTGTTAAATAATGAGGTCATCCCTGCATCATCATGATGTCATAAATAATTTAATTTATTTAAATCTAAAAATTATAAAAAAATACTATGATGTAGGAAATATTTTTTTATTTTCAATTACTATTTATAATAAAAAATAGGATCTTTATAACCCCATGAAGAAATTGTTTTAGTAAAACATCTCATGTTTGTGTCATTTTTTACTTTTACATTAAATAAAAAGTTATTTATGTCATTTCCCAAACAAAGTGGATCCATGGGGTCCCCAAGTTCACCCAGGTATTTTCTTGGTCGGCCATGACACATACAATGAGGGTAGGACATGTGTCAAGCTCATCTCATTTTATTAAAGCATTATTTTTACCTTAAACTACACTAATTACCTCTAATCGTGATTAAGAACGTAAGAGTTACTATTCATCAAAAAATTATTTTAATCTCATTGAACCACATTTTACTTCTTAATGAAAATCATGTATGTCGGATTTTTGAAATTCAAAACACAGAAGTGGTAAAAGTTCATTTAAACGAAAAAAATCAGTTTTTATAAGTACCACTTAGTGGTTTCACTATTCATCAAAAATTTATGTTTTTCAAAAAAATAACAAAAATTCACCCTAAGCTATATTTGATCATCCGAATTCAAAAATGATGTCTATTTTACAAAATTCAAAAAGTATAAGTCACATTAATTAATTTAATAATTAATTCCCACTGTCATTACAAATAGCGTGTTCTTATGAAACAATAAGTATCAAAAGATTGACACTAATTTAAGTCCAATTTCAAAGTGAAATTGATTCCAATTACCACAATTTGATTAAATGGTAAAAATATATTCTAATTTCACTTCAATACCAATTCAAAAGACAATCTAATCATATAAATAAATTAGATTAAAAATCAATTTTGATGTAAAATTCTGTATTTTTTCACTATTCATTAAAAAATGAACATTCTCTGAAAAATACCAAAAATTCACACAAATTAAATTTTGATGTCCCGATCATAATAAATAAGTTTATTTTGACAACCATAGCTTATAAAATTGTCAAAAGATAGATTTAAAAATGGTTTCCATCAAAAGGCAGTAAAACAATCTTTTAAAAATATTAGTGTATTCCATGCTTAAGATTGGATTTATTTTCATTTTAAGCCTCTAAAACACTATCTAATTCATTAATAGACATAGATAAAAATATTTACTACTCATTACTTAATTTGGATGTTACATCCTTCCCCTCGTTTGAAAATTCCGTCCCTCGCAATTTATTTACTTTTCGAATAAATGGGGGTACTTATCCCTCATTGCATTTTCAGATTCCCATGTTGCCTCTTCCATCATGTGGTTTTTTCACAAAAACATTCCCTGATTAATCAACTTATTTCGTAACACTTTCTCCATGTGGTCAAGAATCTGGACCGGTTGTTCCTCATAAGATATGTTCTCTTCCAGCTGAACTACTTCTGGACTCAAAACATGAGATGGATCTGGCATATACTTTCTCAACATCAAAACGTGAAAAACATTGTGTGCCTGAGATAAACTCGGAGGTAAAGCCACCTGGTATGCTACTGATCTAACTCTCTCCAGAATTTCATATGGTCCAATAAACCTTGGACTCAGCTTTCCTTTCTTACCAAATCTCATCACACTATTTTAAGTAGAAACCTTGAGAAAAACATGATAACCTACCTCGAAAGATAGATCCTTCCTCCGGTTATCCGCATAACTCTTCTGCCTGCTCTGAGATGTTCTCATGTGCTTCTGAATCAGCTGAACTTTTTCTGCCATCTCTTCTACCAATTCTGGTCCCATCTACTTCCGTTCACCCACTTCATCCTAGAAAGCTGGAGTTCGACACCGCTTCCCATATAATTCCTGAAATGGTGCCATCTGTATACTAGAATGAAAACTGTTATTATATGAAAATTCATCAAAGAAAGATATTGGTCCCAAATTCCCTGATAATCCATCGAACAAGTTCATAGCATATCCTCCAAGGTCTGAATTGTTCGTTTTAACTTCCCATATGATTGAGGATGAAAAGCTGTACTAAAATTTAATTCAGTACCCAACGACTTCTGAAGGCCTTTCCAAAAGTTAGAAGTGAACCTGGGATCACGATCAGATACAATGGTGAGGGGAACACCATGTAACCTGACTATCTATTTAAGATACAAGTGGGAATGTTGGTCTAGGGAAAAATTATCTCATTTAGCAAGGAAATGAGTAGATTTAGTCAAGCGATCAACAATAACCCAGATTGCATTATTACCTCGAGATGTCCTCGGTAATCCCCCAACAAAGTCCATGGATGTATTCTCTCATTTCCACTCTGGCACTGGTAAAGGCTAAAGCATCCCGTTCGGTAACTGCTGCTCTGCTTTAACCTGTTGACATGTCAAACACTTCATAGTAAAATCAGTAATATCTCTTTTCATTCCATCCCACTAGTAATACTCCCGCAGATCTTTGTATATCTTAGTACTGCCAGGATGAACTGAAAACTGAGAACTATGAGATTCACATAACAACTCTATCTTCAACTATGAATCACAAGGCACACAAAATCTCTTCCCAAATCTCAAAACGCAATCATTATCAATGTTGAATCCAGGAAACTTACCTTTCTGAACTAGCTCTACCTTTTTTTGCAACTCACTGTCTTGCTTCTGTGCTTGCTTGATTTTATCTGATAGAGATGATCTCACTAATACCTAAAACAAAATAGAAGAACATCTAGCACCAACAACTTCTATTCCAAAGTTCATCAAATCAAAAACCAAAGGATCTCGTTCTAAACTTAGCATGGTCAATGAAGCATTACATTTTCGACTCAAAGCATCATCCACTTTATTTGATTTTCCCAGATGGTAGTGAATTGTACAATCATAATACTTGATTAATTCCAACCATCTCCTCTGTCTCATGTTCAATTATGTCTGAGTGAATATATACTTTAAACTTTTGTGATCAGTATATATTTCACACTTTACTCCATACAAATGATGCCTCCAAATTTTTAAAGCAAAAACAACAGCAGCTAATTCCAAATCATGTGTAGGGTAATTTACCTCATGAGTTTTCAGCTGACGTGAAGCATAATCAATTACCTGATCATTCTGCATTAGGACGAAACCAAGTCCTTTCAATGAAGCATCACTATATATAACAAACTCACCATTCTTGGAAGGTAGTGCCAAAATTGGAGCATTCACCAATCTTCTTTTCAATTCATGAAAACAATCATCACATTATTTTGTCCAGATAAACTTAACGCCCTTTCGAGTTAGCTTAGTCGTTGGACTACATAACCATGAAAAATTTCTAACAAACCTTCGGTAATATCCTGCCAAACCAAGGAAGCTACGAATCTCAGGTACATTTGTGGGTCTTGGCCATTCTTCAACAAACTTTGTTTTTGCAGGATAAACAGTTATATCATCTTTAGAAACAATATGAGCATGGAAAGAAATTTGTTGCAACCAAAACTCACACTTGCTGAATTTTCCATACATATTCATTTCTTTTAAGGTTTTCAATATAACCCTTAAATGTCTTTCATGCTCCTCTTTACTTTTAGAAAACACCAAAATATCATCAATGAAAACCACTACAAACTTATCCAAGAACTCATGGAATATTCTATTAATTATGTTTATGAATATAGCAGGTTCATTGGTTAGCCCAAAAGGCATTACTATAAATTCATAATGGCCATATCTTGTACGGAACGCAGTCTTTGGAACATCTGCTTCCTTTACCTTCAGCTGATGGTACCCCGATCTCAGGTCAATCTTTGAAAAATACTGAGCTCCCTGTAGCTGATCAAACAAATCATCGATATGAGGCAAAAGATATTTGTTCTTAACAGTGATGTTATTCAAGGCTCTATAATCAACGCAAAGTCTCATTGAACCATCTTTCTTTTTAACAAATAAAACAGGAGCACCCTATGGTGATGTTCTAGGTCGAATGAAACCTTTCTCTAATAAATCTTGAAATTCCTCCTTCATCTCTAAAAGTTCAATTTGGGCCATTTGATAAGGGGGTTTTGAAATTGGCTTAGCATCAGGAACTAAGTCAACAGTAAACTCAACATCCCGATCTGGTATTATTCTAGGCAACTCATTAGGAAAAACATCAGGATACTCATTTACCACTGGCACATCATTAATCTGAATAGTTCCTTTATTTTCAACGATGTGTTCAAGGTAAAATTCATTTCCATATTTTACAAGTTTCTTGGCCTCTTGATAAGTTATCAATAGTAAGGGTTCATTCTTGTACACAAACTAAAAGTCTTTCTAAAAAGAAACTTCTTTATCTCTACAATCAATCTTAGCATGGTAAATAGAGATCCAATCCATACCCAGGATAACATCAAACTCTACTAGAGGTAGAACAATAAGGTTTGCAAGTAGGTTCTTTCCACAGATAAGGATATGGAGATTATTATAAATTTTTTTTGCCTCAAGATTTCCCCCAGGTGTTTTTACCAAAAGTTCAGGAGTCATTTCTTGAGATGGTATTCCCATTTTACTAGAAAAGGTTTCAGAGATGAAAGAATGTGTAGACCCTGAATCAAACAACACACTGACATAATTTGAAAAAACAAACAAAGTACCTGATACAAATTCATTTGATGGCCCGACATCTACTGAAGTAGTTGAAAAGGATTTCACCACCCCTTTCTGCTTGTAGTCTAACTGCTTCTCATCACCCAAGCTCTTTTTCGGACACTAGTTTGCATAGTGACCCATCTCATTGCACTAAAAACATTTCACTAACTGTAAATAAAATTTGGTCTTACCATCACCCGGATCTTTTCCAGTGCAATCACGAGCTGTATGTCCCATCTTACAACATCGGTAGCACTTTCCAGAATTCAGAAGTCATTCCCCAGCATTCCTTTTTCCACATTTATCACAAACTGAAAACATAGTTTTCTTACCATCAGACTTTTTTGAAGAATTCTTACCATTCTCCAACCACCTCGGTCTCTTCTTCTGTTGGTTTTTATAGAACACTTGATCATCGGAAAACTACATTTCCACCTTCTCATCACCTCGAAAAATCTTTTCATTTCTTTGAAACTCACGATAAGCTAATACCCTTCGATATTTTTTCTTTAATCTGGAGTAAAAACGATTGATTTTACTATCAAGGTATTGGATAAAATTTGGAGCATACCTTGCCAATCGAGTGAACCTTTATTTATAGGCAGCCACTGAGTCTTCCTCTTGCCTAAATTCCAAGAATTGTTTTTCCATCCAAAGTCAAACAGCCATAGGAAAATACTTTTCAAGAAACATACCTTTGAATTCATCCCAGTCGAGAGCATCAATCTCATCAGCATCCTTGATATTTTTATCCATCAACCACCACTGATCTGCTTCACCCTCCAAATGGTATATAGAAAGACTAAACGTTTGATTCTCTGAACACCCCATGACATTGAAAATATTCTCCATTGCTTTAATCCACCCTTCAGCTAGCACAGGGTCAGATGATCCTCTGAATTATGGGGGATGTTGCCTCATGAAATGTTCCACCACTGACATGTTCCTCTTCGGTTGGTCTTGCTGATCTCATGTATGGATACCACCGCCATTTATCGCTAGAGTCAACTGCGCCATTACTGCAACAAACTGTTCAGTTCCAATTCCGACCATCTCAAGATGCTGATTCGGAAGGTTATTTCTGTTTTCATTCCTTCCTAGCACTGCTTCCCTGTTTCCTCTACAGAAAACCATTCTGAACAAACATGTCTTAGATGAAGCAACCTGGTAATTTTCAAATGCTATATCATTTCAATTTGACCATAAAAAAATATTTTTGGATAATCATTTAATAGAATTCTATCTCCTAAAGATATCTAAACCGACCTTTGATACCAACTATAAGGCCCCAGACATAAACCTTACTTAATCTTGAGTTATTAAAAGATTACACATTGAGGATCTTTTCAGGATTAGAGTTTTAGAGAATTAGATCATAATACTTGCATTACATTCAACATATAAACAAAGTGGTTACATAAAGATAATATTCTTCTTTCCCATCAATGGAAACATATTTAAAATGAAACATGGATTCTTTCTTGACACTCCCTTGACACTATCATCAAATCATGTACCTTTCCCTTGACCTGTGAAAAACATTTCAAAAAAACATGGGATGAGCATAAAAATCTTAGTAAGGTGTATAAAATATATATGGAAAGCAAACATGGGTACATATATACATAAGAATGAAATCATACTTTACCCATAAAACATAAGCACCGCAACATACCTCATAAAATCATGAATAAATCATAGAAATCATAAGACATAAAGGTAACTTGAGGCATTCATAACATTCTTACGTAGGGAGTAACCCTCTTGGTTACGTTTGGAATACCCATCATAGTATATTCCCTAAATATCTTAGGAGAAGCCTTAACGTTACACTCCTTCACATTACCCAATGCATTGGAGAGATATATCAGGCTCACCCACCCTTAGATTATCACGGAACCACCCGTCTTCATAATAATTCCCAAGAACTTCGACATAATCATATCACATAAAACATGCATAAAGGAATCATAACATTTCCCCCTTTCAATCACAAGATATCAATACAAAACATTGATATAAAAACATTATGAAAACCATTTTCAATACCAAAACAAAAGAAAAGTAAAACATGGTATTTATTTTTCTTTTAAAAAAAGGTATGACTTGTAGAGGAAGCCGAAACTCAAATAATGGTCATGGCGGCAGAGAAGTCGTTGTCGCCGCATACGTACGACAAAAACATTCCCTTTTGTCGTTTAGTAAAATGCTTTGTATAAAAATGATTCCTTTTGGATAAACATAAAAGTCAAAGGGGTTTATACACCGTATAAAATAAGGTCGTGAATAAAACAAAATATGCCTCAATGAAAGGAGATTGAGATGAAGTCCCATACCTCGGGTCCGACATGACTCGGTCGTTATTTAATCTCCTGAATAATAAACTTGAGTTAATTTTTACTTGTTTAATAACCTTTTTCAAGTTCATTATTCCTTTTATATCACTTATTTCCATATCATGAACACTATGTAATAATTTATGTTAATAACGGCCGTTTTAACGATCATTGGTACTTGAGTCAAAAATAAACCCTTTATAATTACATGTTGTTTAGTTATCCATTATATCCAGAACTATAATCATTATGTATATATCATATATATCTAGTATATACATGAATTTATATTATTACATAATCATTTAGAGGTATGAAATGAAATGCACCGTTCATGGAGACGGTAAGCCGTACGTACGCATGAACGCTACTTTCATTTATATTTATTATTTTATAGAATGGAATCATAATGATATAAAGGTATATTATAATTCTAGTATAATATCATATATAATATCATAGTTCCATCCTTTATATGTGCCACATATGGTATTTAACGAATCAAATCACTTTGAGGGGGCGGTAGTCCGCACTTCCTTAAATGAAGATATCGCATTTACCCATAATGGAAACCATAAAGGTATGCCCAAAATGAAATATACATAAGCTTAAGGAAAACATAAACATATTATATATCATATATAAATATAGTGACATCTTAATGGCCACCATTTAAGGTGTTAAAATAATGTTGAACAAACATCGTTTCAGGAGGCATAAATTCACCATCCACGGAAATAGTATGTCCTTTAACCATTAGATGTAGGTGTTTGTAAGTTTATATCGAATCATTATTATAACCACATCCTAGTATATTGAATATACTGGAGTTGTTACAAAATAAAATAATAAAAAGAGTTTAGGGGGTTGGAGAAGCAAAATCAAACAAAAGGACTCAAAAGAAGACATTACCTTAAAATCGTGTAACTCTCTTAGATTTGAGCTCAAAGGTTTCCTTGGGAAACTTATGCCCAAAGTGAGGCTTCAAGGAGTAAAAGAGGGATGTGGAGAGCCAAAATGGGTAGGGGTTGGCCGAGCCAAAGGCTTTGGGAGTGTGCGTAAAGAGGTAGAGGTGGGGGCTTTTATAAGAGGAGAGGAGGGGCACTATTGGAAGGTAAAGAAATGTCACTTTATTTTAAAATGGTATTCGGATTTATGACGCCCCACGTTGATGGTTTTTGAGTATAAGGTGATAAGGGTTCGAAATCCACCCATCCAATAGGTTTTATCCAGGTTTAGGTCTTAGATTTTACATTATCATTCCATTTTATTTAAATCTTTAAATAATGAGGTCATCGCCGCATCATCATGATGTCATAAATAATTTAATTTATTTAAAGTATATAAATTATAATACAAATACTATGCTGTAGGATATATTTTTTTATTTCTAATGACTATTTATAATGAAAAATCTGTTATTTATAACCCCATTTAAAAATTGTTTTAGTAAAACATCTCATGTTTGTGTCATTTTTACTTTTACATTAAATAAAAAGTTATTTATGTAATTTCCCAACCAAAGTGGCTCCATGGGGTCCCCAAGTATACCCATGGATTTTTGTGGTCGGCCATGACACATAAAATTAGGGTAGGACATGTTTCAACCTCATCTCATTTTATTAAAGCATTATTTTTACCTTAAACTACACTAATTACCTCTAATCGCAATTAAGAACTTAAGAGTTACTATTCACCAAATAATTATTTTAATCTCATTGAACCACATTTTACTTCTTAATGACAACCATTTATGTCGGTTTTTTGAAATTCAAAACACAGAAGTGGTAAAATTTCATTTAAACGAAAAATCAGTTTTTATATGTACCACTTAGTGGTTTCACTATTCAAAAAAAATTGAAGTTTTTCAGAAAAATACAAAAAATTCACCCTAAGCTATATTTTATATTCCGAATTCAAAAGTGAAGTCTATTTTACAAAATTTTAAACATATAAGTCACATTAATTAATTTAATAATTAATTCACGTTGTCATGACAAATAGCATGTTTTTATGAAACAAAAAGTATTAAAAGATTGACACCAGTTTAAGTCCAATTTCAAAGTAAAATTGATTCCAATGACCACCATTGGATTAAATGGTAAAAATATCTTCTAACTTCACTTCAAAACCAATTCAAAAGATAATCTATTCATATAAATAAATTAGATTAAAAGGAAGTTTTGCTGTAAAATACAGTATTTTTTTCACTATTCATTAAAAAAATGAACATTGTCTGAAAATACCAAAAATTCACACAAAGTAAATTTTTATGTCCGAATCATAACGAATAAGATTATTTTAAAAAACATAGCTTATAAAATTGTCAAAATATAGATTTAAAAATGGTTTTCCATCAAAAGGCAGTAAAACAATCTTTTAAAAATATTAGTGTATTCCATGCTTATGATTGGATTTATTTTAATTTTAAGCCTCTAAAACACTATCTAATTCATTAATAAACATAGATAAAAATATCTATTACTCATTACTTACATGGGATGTTACACTTATTCACACCTATCAAATCACATAGGATCAACCATGATATTCCCAGATATATTCCCTAAATCCCTTCCCTATAACATTAATCCTCCCAGTTATAATAAATCATTTTATGTAAGTATTTTGGTTTAATCCAAAAGTAGTTACCAGATTATGACATAACATCATCTTTCAAGATTTTTAGTTTCATTTACATTATCCACACACCATAATCTTATTATAAATAAAATAAATAAAAAAACTATCTTCAACACACTAGGGTAGTATGATGTTAATATTTTTACAACAACATACAAACACCTCCATCTAATAGATAACATTCCAATTGCTTCGGTTTACGATGAACTACTACCTTTAAAAATGATGATTGTTCATTTCTCATTTACCAAATTTGAAGGTTTAAATTATGATAGAAATTAAATATATATTATATTTATAATAAATGTATACTTACATAATTTTTATTTATAACAAACCTTTATTCTTTTCATCTTTGTAAATACAATAATTTCATTTGAGTAAGTGTGGTCTACCACACCCTCAAAGTAGTATGAATAGTTTGATCCATACATGGAACATATAAAAGAATAATTTTAATAAAACTATTTAACATATATATCATAGATATGATAATTTATTTATAATATACATTTTTTCATTTTTCAATTTTTTAATAAAAAACTAAAATAGAATTAATACGTACATATAGCCTACCATCTCCGTGAACGATGCACTTCATTTATAATCTCCAAATATAATAAACTACTATAAATACACATATAATTATTATATACAATAATTAAGTCATATTTTAAATTCTATTTATTATGAAACCATGATATAATTAATGATTAAAACAAATAACATGGTAAAACATACTTGAGAAAACATGGAATTTTAAACCAAAAAATAGTGAAATTAATTCAAGTTATTAACAAATAGGTAATAAAATATTATATATAATTAATTTATGTAATTATAAACATGATAATTGTTTCGGTATAACATAGTAACAGATTTTCAACCACTATAAAGTAGAATAATGACCGAGCAAAAAAATGAATGTTTAGGTAAGGGATTCTTGTCTTATATTTATCTATATGAGGCACACTTAATGCTGGGATCATATTTTTTTAAATATGGTGTACATAATATAAAATTGACATATAATATCATGAATAATATTATATTCACATTATTTAAATTTTTTATATTATGAATATTACCTTTGGGTTTTCCAATTCTTTTGTTACCACATTGGTAAGGGATTTTCTTCTCACATTTTACATTCGTGAGATAAATGTCTTGTTCACCACTAAGAAAATTTGTCTGGTATTTCTACTAACCCTTTTTTTATATTATACCACTAATACTATTAATTTAATAGTATTTAAAAATTCTATTTAATGTTATCAGTTAATGATGATTTTGATATTAAATATTTCAAATAGGTTTGCGACACTATGGAATGGTTTAACATTATAGTCACCAACCAAAACATTAATGATCTTCTAATGTTATTTCTATTTGAAGAAATGATATAACAATTTTTAAATAAACCCCTTCATTTTTATCTGGTTATTGATGACCATTTTCAAGCATTAGTATCATTTTCCCACTCATTGGTATACAAAATGATTTATAACATGTTTCTATGAAATCCAAATATTATTTATTTATTTAGTCAGAGTAAGTATTGTCTTATAAAAACGATGATTTATTAATCTATTTAAAAAAACATTTAAAATTATTCAGTAGATAAATTTTTACTAATTTTTCAATTAAAAATAATTTCATATAAATCATCTTCTCTCTTCATGAACAACGCATACTTTTAATCTTTCACTGTGAAAAAAAGGAATGTTCTTTTTAACATAGAACACCTATAATAATTCACCCTCAATAACTTCATTAACATTTAGTTTTCAGGTTTAAAAGGCTAATTTTACAAGATCGTATTTTCAAATGATAATTTCAATGAATTTTTTTACCAAACTGTTTCTTTAATAAAATGATATTTTTCTCAAAAAAGTATTTTAAGGATATTTTCATAATGTATCCATTAATCAGTGATAACATCCCTTTATTTTACTCCATGTGGAGTATGTTGTATTGATAAAATATTTAATATTCCTTTGGAAGAGTTATGATTGATTTAGCTAATGACAGTATTCACATTCACTTCATTGATTTTGTTTTGTACCTTTAAAATATTCAATCTCCTATAATCATTCAAAATTGAATTTCCCATAAATTATCCATATGATTTATCGTGGATATGTTCATTTCCCAAGATTTATACCATTTAACTTATGGTGTCTGGTTTGAAAAATATTTTATTATATATGGAGATAATGATAGATCCATGTACATTATCCCATATGAATATTTGATTAGAAACGTTATTTATTCGATATGTGATGGATTATTTTTACGTGAATGACACAGGTTGGGGAATGTTTAATTTAAGCCTATCGATGGATTGATAGTCTTATAAGACAAAATAGACTAATAACCACTTTAGATGGGATATACATGATATCTAAACCCATTCTTGAAAGGAAAAATTGGTACCTCTTCCATGTACATAGGAGACATGAAATCCAATAATAATTAATTTACCACAATTAATTTCTATTTTTGTTCATCCATGTGATTTATCATTGACATTTCATTGATAAACACTATTTTTATTTATTCATAAGGTATTTTTTTGTTTCTTACATTTCTATATTGATATTTCATTATCTTGTTATTTTAATGTTATCTGTTTCAAGTTATTAACTTTCAATATATTTTATGATCTTCCTTATCCATTTTTGGATTGAAAGGTATGTGTGTTCAGTTATTTACAATTACAGAATTATTACTCTAATTGATTTAGTATTTCTTCCATTTTATTTTTCCCTTACAAAGCACTTGTGCTCCCCCTTATTATATTTCACTCCCAATGAATCCAAAAAGCATACTATGAATGATATGCAGTGATTGACTATAGGGATTATAGTTATTCATGAGGTTACTTATTTATTTATAAAATGAAACAATTTTTTTAATTATTATATCCATTTTTAATAAAGTAATCATTTCTATATCAAGTTTACCAAGCAAGTAAACACTTAGTACATTGATATTTTATTCCTTTGAATTATGCCAATGCATTTAATATGATACACCAGCTCTGGGATATTTGTGGTTTGGTCATTATAGTTGGTATCAAAAGATGTCTAAATGAAACTATGGAATCTTTATTTAGAAAATGTAGATTAGAAAGCACAACCATAAGTAAGAATTTTACGAAAAGTATAGAAATAAAAATCCTATAATTTATTTATGGTAGATATTATGTGGGTATTCTTAGAAATACATCTTTGTCAAGATACGTTAAGTTGATGTGGTTCTGGCAGAGATGTACCAAGGATTGACAACTCTGAAAAGGTGTTATGGGCGTATCTAAGGGTATTTTACTACATGAAAAATGTCTTCACTATGCATATAGTTTATAACTGTTGGGGATATGCATAGTCTAATCCACATATTCTCAAAAAACCACTGTGATGAATTTAAAGGGATAATGACATTGAATACTCATTGTTAATCCGAAAGTGTTTTAGATTTAAAAATAATGTGACATTTTTAGATACGATATAAATGATAATATACATTTCTCATAATTAATATTATTTCTCAAAATATTTTTATGTTTTTATAATATGTTTGGAACCTAAAAGAATCAAGTTACCATCGAATATGAATGACCAGGTGGAGAAAATAAGAAACAAAATGTTGTGTTTTCCAGAGTGAAGTATATATTGTTTATGAGATATAAATTTTCACAAAATATGATTAATAATATATACATTTAAAACACATTGACACACCAAATAAGAGGAGTTTGGAGGTTTCTTAGGGATCTAGTAGTGGATACCATAAAGAAATTAAGGATTTTCTTTTGACATATTGGAAGTATAGAAGGAGACTTGTAGGATAATGTCTAAATGGAATAATGAAATACATTATGTTTTGGGTAGAGTGACATAAATAAAATGATTTCAGATGAAAAATTAATTGTTCGATGGATGTAAATGAAAAAAAAATCCTTAGTATCTAGTTGTGGTATGTTTATATAAATGTGTGGATGATTTTCATAACCAAAATTAATGAATACTCTTAAAGGACAATCCCTAGAACATGGAAGGGTATATGGTGGAAATAAATGGATGAAATTGTTATGTATTGATAATATAGTGAAAAACATACTTAATAGGTCATTTAATGATTAAATTTCAAACATGTGTATTATTTTTATTTTTCCTGTTATATTAGTATCATTTTAGAAAATGAAATGTTGTATGCTAGGTGAAATCCAATCAAGTCTCGCAAGGCCATTAGGATTAAACCCATGAATTAATGATGATAATGTGTTTGAAGCTACCACTTGGCTATGTGATGACCTCATTAATGTGTAATTAGTTAAACTATTTCATGAATAAATATTAATGATAAACCAATAGTGTTAATTTTTTAGGTTTTTATATCTTTTATATTATTCATGTTGAATTTGGAGAATAGTTATATTCCAAGAGTTGGAATTGTAATACCTTAATGGTCTTTAGAATCCATGAAATTTTTTAAAGTTTAAGGGATGAAATTTAAATTTTTTATACCAATTTATTAAGTTAATGGACGAATTAGAATTTTATAAAAGCACAAAAAAGAGAGGAAAATTTTCTTATGAAATTGAGATGTCTGAAGAAATAATATTTCTTCTATTCTTTGGTAGTAAAATAATTAATCAACTTTTGTAAAATGATATAAAATGGGGTTTTCTAATGCATTATAATTTTATGAACCAATGGACTACTAAATTGTTGTTGATTTAAGGTTTTTCCTTAAACATTACATTTATCATTGAATATTTTGTAATTTATTACCTCAATCTCTTCCTATAAAAAGTTATTTTTTCCCTCAAGTATGTATATCTACAAGCCACATATTTTCACCTACTTAGAGACCTTGTTATAATTTAGTCCATCTAACCATTGTAATTCCCATAATCCCTTATATAGTTTTTGACTTACAAGCCCATCTCCAAATGTTGTATTTAATAATAGGAAAATTAAAACAATATATTACCAAGATAAAGTTTTAATTTCAAGGATGAAATTTAATTAAGGTTGGGATAATATAACACCCTACAATTCCAAAGTAGAAATTTGTATTTAGAACCATGTATAACATGAATCACCTAGTGCATATGGGTTTATAATATCATGATATTATATAATATAACTACTATTTTAAATAAATTCAATGAATGTTATATGTTGTAATTAACTAAACACATAGTCCTAATATGAAACATGAAATAATGACCTTCTTAGACAACTTGCATTATACACAGTACTGAGTTTTACCATACAATAATATGTCACTATTAAATATAATAATTCTTAACCTAGTGATTAAATTAGAGGTTATGAATAGTACTAAATAACTTATGAAAATATATGTCTTATATAAATATAAAATGAATTAATGGGATACAAATTAATGAGAAAAAAATAATAACCAATTTGATATTACATAAATAAATAATATTACTTTTATGCTTCCATATAATTTTTACCTTAATAAAAATAATTTATTTCAATTACTAAATTATTTTAATGAAATTTATATGTTTTATATTTTGTAAAATAAATTTATTCATCAATTATGTTTTATATTCAGAAGATAAGAAATAACCATATTCTACATATAAAAACCTATAATTTTTATAAAGGATATTATAACTCCTTTTAATGGATATCCCACTATAAATCTTATATTTTACACATTATTTTAGTTAAAATTTATATATAAACATAATATTTGAAATAAAAACATAAAATTTTGGTTGGGGTAAATTTTTGATATTTTAAGAAAACATACCATTTTTAAAGAATAGTTAAATATTCTGAATTTTAGTTCAAAACATATATTTCATATAATATATTAATAAGGTTAAAATATTCTTTTAATTATTTATAATGTTTAATTGTATAATTTTTCTATCAATTATTACTATTTATGTAATTGGAATCAATTTAACTTTTTTACATGTTAAGAGAACATAGAAATCTTTTTAATGATTTTACTTTAAAAACTCACATTGTCATCCCACCTGCGAGATGAATTTTAAATTTATTTATAACACTTATATGATTTAAATTTGAAATAATGGATTATATATTTCAAATAAGAATAATTTTTATTGTACAATATTACTAACATTTTTTTTTACCAAAAATGATAGTGAAAGTGATTAAAATTAATTACAATTATTATGGTACCATTTTTCTTAATAATGGACTAAACCTTTAACGTATGGGATCAATTGACCGTTAAACCTGTAGTAACTTGTATTTGAACTAATATATGGAATAAAGCATCTAATATTTAGGTTTTTTAAATTTTTATGACTTTATTTATTTAAGAATATGTGTACACCAAACATGTTTCCAGAAATTACAACTAAGTGATTTTCCTTCCCTATAAAAGTAAACCACCGCTCCAACTTCTTTAGAACTCTGAAACCAATTTGGTTCTTCCAATATATTCCCAAATAGATTCCAAAAATCCATACCCTATACATTTAATCCACCATTTTAGAATAAATCCTCACGAGGAATCCAATTATTATAAACCGAAAGATGTTTCCCGATTAAAAGATGTTGGCTTCTCGCAAGCATTTTTGTTTCATTTTCATTCTCAACTCCCTATAATCACATTATTCAATGAATAATTAAACAGAATAGTATCATAGATGTACTAGAATTTTTATGATTATATTTAGACCTAAAATTTCATACCACACTATTGTATAGATAAATAAAATATTGTTTTAGTGTGTGGTGAACAATTTCCTCGATAAACGATGATTGGTCATTTTTACATTAACAACTCTCATGGTGGAGATTATGATTGAATTTTTTTTATATTTTATATATGATATTTATAACATATTTTTAATTCTATAATTTTTATTTGTAAGATAACTTTATGTTTTCTATCTTCTATAAATATGATATTTTGGTTTGCTGAAGTGTGGACTATCTCCCCCTCAATGCGACATGACTCATTCTTTCCATACATAGAGCATATTATGTATTGTTTTAATGAACCTACGTAACATATATATAATATATATTATAGTGGAATTATAATATACACATGTATAATTTCTTTTTCTTCCTTTTAATACAATAATGTAATTAAAGTAGAGTTCATGAACATGTACGCCCTAATGTCTCCATTTATAGCGCACTTAATTTATAATCTCTAAATACAATGAACTAATAAAAATACATATATAATGATTAAATACTATAATTAAGTCATGGTTTACATTCTAGTTTTGATGGAACCATGATCCAATTAATGATGACAACAAATATGAAGTTAAAACCAACCCAATTAATTTGCTACCATAATAGTAAGGGATTGCCATCTCAATTTTTACATTTGTGAGATAAATGTCTTGATAACCACTTACATATATTTTTATCTCTTTCCACTTTTTAAATAATATATCATTAATACTCTTCCCTTCATATATTTTAACCTTTTATTTAATTTTATTCCTTAATTATGATTATCACTTAAAATGTTTCAATGTGTAATGATACATTTTAGAGTGTTCAAATATTGTTTTCCTCAACAATACCTTAAATGAAAATTAAATGGTATTTCAATTTAATGAATTTATATTACCATATTTCAATAAATACATTCATTCTTCTCTGGATATTCATAACTATGTCATGTATTAATAAATTTTTTAGATACTTTGGTACTGAATTAGTTTCTAAAAAAACCCAACATTATTAATCTCTTTAATCAGAGAAATTATTTTCTAATAAATCCATGTTTTGTTAAAATAATTTTTAAAAAAATCGTAAAATTACTTGGAAATAAAATTTTTAACCATTTTTCATTTACCTATGTTTTCAAAAGAATATCATTGTCTCTTTTCGAAAAAGGAATCTTTCAAAAAATTTAACCATGTAGTAGGAATGTTTGTTTTATTAAGTATGGATTTTTTAACTTTACCCACCATTATTTATTTAATGCTTACTTTTCATGTTTAAATTTTTTCTTTGTAATGATGTTATTTTTAAAATACATTTTCAATGAAATTTTTTTCAATGTTTTTCATATGAAAAGAGTATTCTCTTATTGTATTTTTGAAAGATGTTTTTATAATGTTTTCATTCATCAATTAAAATGAACCCTTTATTTTAATTCACTATAGGTATGTTGTCTTGAAAACATATGAAATATTCATCTGGATGGTTTTTAAAGATTTAGCCAGGGATATAATTCACATTCACTTCCTTGATTACTTTTACTCCCATTGAAATATACAATCTTTTATGATCATTAACATTGAATTTCCCTAAAATGACCAATATCATTTTCTAGGGATATGTTAATTTCCTAAATTATATAAAATTATACATACGGTGTCTACTTTTATTATAATTTTATTATTTGGGGTTATATTGACTGATATTTACATTTCATAGTTTTTTACCTAGTATGTAAACTATCTTATAAGAGTTATTGAAGGTACCAGTTCCATGTACCAAGAAAACATTGCATTCAAATAATAAACAGATAACCAAAATTATGCATTGATTCAACACTATAAAACAAAATATATCATTTTACATGTATAGATCTATTTTTTAGAAACTGGTAGCTCTCAGAACCCACTAAATGAATTTAAATAATTTAGTAAAAGGTATTGGAAAAACAATATTCCCTCTTTTTTCTACATTTTAATCGTAACATTATTTATATGGTTAAAAGTGTTTATAGGAATAGAGATAATATTTTCAACATCAATACAATGATATTTTTTTCTCATGAAGGAAATCATTTCATTATCTATCACATCCAATAATAACATAGTTCTTTCAGGTTCCATAAATTTACAAAAAAACCAAAAACCATAGCTTTATAAATAAGAATCATTGTGTCAAACCACAAAATCATGACTAACATTGTATAAGATTACAAAATCATGAAATATTCTTTTCAATATATAAAATCATATGTTTATCCTAGTATTTTCATGTTCAACCTTCAATTTAATTAATCATAATGATGTATAATGAAAATACGAATAAACCTAGTCATATTATCTATGAGTGTAAAAATATGTGGGAATTAATGGTACAATCACTATGCATTAGAATCATGGTTGAAATATACTAAACAACAATTTTTCTGGGGAATTACACCTATATGATTTTTTTACAAAACCACATCCAATTAATGTTTCTAGACCTGTTTGTATAATTTAGAAAACCAAATAATCACTAAATTAAACATTCTTTTAAGATGGTTTACTATAATTATAAATATCCATAATATTTTCATCATAGTTATCTATTCATAATAACTATAAAATAATAATCCTTCTTAGGATACCAACTATAGTGACACAAACTTTTCATAAATACATATTACTCCTTAATAAATGAATACTCCATATATTTTATAACTATGTGTTTGAGAAGTATAAATTTTTTAGTTTATTTGGAGACTATAAGAAAAAATATTATTATTTAATGAGAGATATTTAATGTCTCAAAAAATATCTCCACATGTAGTACACTTATTACAAAATACCTATAAAAACATGTCTCTGTAACCATGGGAATGGAAACAAAATAAAAGGTGATACTAGATTCTCAGTATGGGTAAAACATTGAAAAATTAATTTTCACATTATAATAAAATTAGAATAAGGGTATGATTACAATACATAATCATTTTAAGATACATACCTAGAATATCATATAATATAACATTGAATCATGGAAAAAAGAATGCATGTTTCTAAGACATGAATCCTAGTGTTATCAGAGAACATTATCCCTGAGTTCATAACATTGGGATAAGACATTAGTTTGTTTCATAAACATAGGTATATGAAATCATCTCATTTGTAAAGGATCACATCCCGGACATTCATAGTGTAATAATTTCACTACTTATTCAAAAATATCATATTTAAAAGTATATTCCCAAGGCTATCATAGTGGTTATATTCAGTGGCTAAACTAGCGTAACTCCACATTCTAGTCCTTATTATCACAAATGATATCCATCTTTACCAAATGCATTGGAGGGATATATCATTATTTATCTAGTGATAACATAATCATAATATGTTGAAATGTGTACCATGATATTAGAAAATTTTAATCATATATCATAACACATGGAATGAAAATGGGTCTCAAAAACATTTCGAAAATTTCTCATAGAATATCCTAAGGACAGTAAAAACGATACATCAAAATCTTATTATCATAATAATAACCCATCCATATAAAGAATAAGTATGACATACTTGAATCATATCACCATGAAATCATAAGTAAAATCAATATATGATATTATAAATGTTAATGTTTTCAAAAGAACACATGGAATACATATTGAGTAAAATACATTTTTTATTTTGGAATAAATCCATTAAAATATCAAAATTAAAAAATATTATGGAAAACGATTTTTTTTAAATTACCACGAAATGATTTATAATAATAATCAAATAATTATGTCTTTATAATGGTATGAAATTCCATAAATTTATATTATATTAGAAAAAATATTATTTTCACATATTTTGTTATAAATGAAGAAGTACCTTATTCAAAAACTGAAAAGTATAATCCTTTTAATTTTTTTAAAAAATTAAAATATAGCATAACATTGAATTGAAATAAATTGGGAAAATTTTGAAAATATTTATTAAAATATTTTTACGAAAAAATAGTCATCATGGAAAAATATTACCGAAATAAAAAGAAATAATTTATACTTTTTATTAAAAAATTTTTATCAAACACATTATATACCAAAGAGAATAAAATTGTTTTTTTACATAAAAATTAAATTAATTATTACTAAATAAAAATATTATTGATAATATTTTGATGTAGATAATGAAATTTTATTATCATAATTATAATCAATAGCAGTACATGTAAATAGTGAAATTTTAACATAAAACCCTTACATCAAGTTTGAATTGATTAGAAATCTCTCTAACATATTGTATAATAAATTTATATTTAAAATAATTATATAATATAATGATAAAAATTATTATAATATCATATATTATATATATATAACATTTAAAAAATATATTTATTAACAAATACTTATTTAAATAACCATTTTGGGCTGTTAAAAATTCTATTTTTCATGTGAGTTTCCCTTAGGAATATCTTGTCCTTAAACATTTATCATGGCTCTATTATATTAAAATTTTTAATAACGATATAAATATCATATATATATAAAATATATATATATACTTTAATAAAATTCAATGATATAAAAATGTTTTATACTGTCTATGGTGATTATAGGTTGTATAATGGAATGAACATTATTTTCATTTTATAATAGAGGAAATGAAAGATAGATATTATTTTATAATTTTAGAAAAACAATAACATAATTAATTAAAAAAAATAATATATTAAATATATATTTATTACTAATTATGTAAATGGGAAACAAAAATTGGATCGAATCACCTCATGGAGGTTGTAGTCCACACATACGCATGAGCGATGTAACACCCCCAAATTCTAAAGTACAAATTAGTATTTAATAGCACGTATAAAATGCATCACCAAGCATAGAAGAGAGTATAGTATCCCATGAATATACTATATATTTATTATTTTAAATAAATTAAATCGATGATATATCTTTTAAGGAATTAAACATTGAGTTTGGGTGCAAAATAGGAAACAATGACCTTCTTCAATATCGTCTATTACACGTAATATCGAGTTTTACCAAACAATAATATATTATTATTTAATATAATTATAATTAATAAATCCATTACATTAGAGGATAGAAATATTATTAATTAACTTTTTAGAAAATATGGATTATAAAAATATAAAAAAATAATTGGTTTTAATTAATGTCAAACAATAATAAAAAATAATTGGATATAAAAAGAAATATGATAATTTTTTTCTTCCAATTTATTTTTATCTTAGTGAACGCAATTAATTAAAATAATAGAATTATTTATATAAAATATATAGGTTTAACATTAAATAAATTTTTTATATCCATCCAATTGTATTTATATGAATAATATAACATCAAATCCTATTTTACACATAGAAATATATTTTATTAATGCGATTTTAATTCCATTTAATGGAGAACCCATTATAGATCTGAATTTAGAAACATTAATT
This sequence comes from Viscum album, assembly GCA_963277665.1. NCBI lineage: Eukaryota > Viridiplantae > Streptophyta > Magnoliopsida > Santalales > Viscaceae > Viscum > Viscum album. The sequence goes on along the minus strand of OY728147.1, from coordinate 1,021,965,853 downwards.
GATTTAACATGTCAAAATAAAAATTTTATTTGATATTAAAACATATTAATTATGCTAGGGTGTAATTTTGGCCCATTTTTCGGATACCTCTCATTTTTTGTGAATAGTTAAAAATACTGAATTTTAAAAAAAAATTGATTTTCTATCTAAATTATTTATACTGATTCGTTATATATTTAATTGGGTTTTGTGTTTAATTAGTTAATATTATAATTAATTAATAAAATTTATTTCATTGGAATAAATTCCAATGTAAACTTTGTTAAAAAACATATCAATCCTTTCGATGTTTTTACATTAAAACCATGGAATGTCGTCTCACATGTGGGATGAATTTTAAATAAATTTCTGCCACTAATATGATTGAAATATAAAAAAATATATTTCATATTTTTAATAATATTAATTTATAATATATATAATTACCAAATTAGTTTTTACCAAAAATATGTGTTAATGTGATTAATATTTATTTCAATTATTAAGGTAAAAGTAAGATTAATAACTGACAAAATATTTATCTTATGGTTACAAATGACCATTAAACATGTCCAAAACCCATTTTGTGGAATTTCATTGGCCATAAACATTAAATTATTTACTTATAGTAATTTTTATTTCTTTTTTAGTTATAAACATCTGTACACCAAACCTGTTTCCAAAAATTCGATGTGAGTCCATTTACTTATATTTAAAAGGACACCACATATCCTACTTATTCACACCTCTCAAAACATATAGGATTATACATTATCTGCCCTAATATATTCCCCTAATCCCTCCCCTATAACTTTAATTCTCTATTTTATAAAAAAATCCTTCCATGGATTTTTTTTGGTATAAACCGAAAGATGTTACCTGATAATTAGGTAACATCATATCTCAATATTATTGGTTTAATTTCCATTATCCACTTAATATAATATTCTTCTACTATTATTGAATAAAACATAATTTTCCAATAAATAATATTGTCTTTTAGGATAATATTTTTAACAAAACATTTACACACCTCCATCTAATAGATAATTGTCTTACAATTTATTTATTAGACAAACAACTACCTCACAAAATGATAACTATTCATTTTTCCTTTACAATGTTTATTGTTGGACATTATGGAAGAAATTATAGGAATTTATATTATATATTTTTTATAATATCTTTTTACTTCTATTATGTTTTTAGATCATACCTTTATGCTTTCCATCTTTTGTTAATACAGCTATTCCATTTGAGGAAGTGAGTACTACCACCCACTCAAAGAGATATGACTTGTTCTAAGCATACATAGAACATATAAATAATTGTTTTAATAAAACCATGTAACATATATAACATATATATGATACTGTTCTTAATATATATATATTTATCATCATTCATTATGTTGATACAAATACGAAATGAAAGTAGAATTCCTATGTACGTACGACCTACCATCTCCATGAACGATGCACTTAATTTACAATATCCAAATATAATTAATGAAAATAAATAAAAATATTATTATTATTTATGATAATTAATTCATTGTTTAAACTATATCGATGATTAAACCACAATCTAATTAATCTTAACAACAAATAAAATGTTTAATCATATTCGATGAAACTTGGAAATTGAAAACCAAAAATACTGAAATTAATTAATGTTATTAACAAAATGGTACTAGAATAATATATGGATTTAATTAATGAAATTATAACCATGATTATGGCTCTGGTTTTAGTTAGTAACATAATTTAAACCTCAATACAGTAATATAGAGACCACACAACAAAAAGAAGGTTATGGCCATAGATTATTGTTTCACTTTTATATCTATGAGGAATACATATTATTGTGATCATAATGTCATTTATACGATGCACATACTATAAAATTGACATAAAAAATCATGAATTATATTATATTCATATTATTTAAATGTTTTATTTAATTATTATTACCTTTGTGTTTTCTAATTTTTTTGTTACCTCATTGGAATGAGATTCTCAACTCACTTTTTACATCGATGAGATAAATGTCATGTTCACCACTTACCTAATTTTTTTTGTTTATCTACTTACATTGTTTTTATATTATACAATTAATCCTCCTATATTCATAGTATTTTAATATTTTATTACATATTATTCTATAATGATTATTGTGAAAGAAAATGTTTCCAAGTGATCTATTATACTTTATAATATTTAAAGTTTATAGTCCCCACCAATAACTTTAATGATATTTCAATGGTATTTATATTTGAGTAAATTATATATTCATTTTTAAATAAACCCTGTCATTCATCTCCAGTTATTCATAACAATTTTCAAGTATTAGTACAATTTTCCCTCCCTTGGGTACTCAATATGGTTTAAAGAATGTTTCTATAAAAACTCGACATTATTTATCTCTTTATTCAGGGAAATATTTATAATATAAAGAAAATTTTTTATTAAATTGTTTTCAAAAAAATAAAAAAATATTTGTAAATACATTTTTACTATTTTTTTATAAAATTATCAGAGGAATCATCTTTTTTCATTACAAACAACCCATCATTCTAGCCTTTAACCATGCTAAAGGAATATTATTTTTCCCTCATACGACTTATACGAATTTACCATCAGTAATTTCATTGAATATTTCTTTCCATGCTTAAAAGGATGATTTTTTATGAAAATATTTTCAAAAGGGGATTTCAATGAAAATGTTTTGCTAATGTTTTTTCAAAATAAAATTTTATTTTCCTCAAAAAAGCATTTAAAAGATTATTTATAATGTTTACAATAATTAATGACAAAAACCCATTTTTTACTCCAATATGGGTATGTTGTATTAATACCGTATTTAATATTTATGTTTTCGGTTTATGATTTATTACCTAAGGATAAGAGTCACATTCACTTCCTTGATTTTGTTAAGTCCACTTGAAGTATTAAATGACTTATGATCATTTGAACATTGAATTTACCCTAAATTATCCATATCATTTATCATGGATATGTTCATATCCTAAATTTTATACTATTTTACCTGAAATTTCTACTTGGAATGGTATTTTATTATATGTGGAAAAATTGATAGATCATTGTACTTTATTCCATACGAATATTTGATAAAGAAAATTATTTATGTAATATATGATTAATTATTTGGACTAATATGACTTGGGTTGGGGACCAGTTAATGAAATCCCCTCAATACATTAGGAGTGTTATGAGATAAAATAGTTGGATATCTACTTTAGTTGGAGTTTTTTCCTAATTGCAAAACATTCTTTTAAAAAGTTTTAACGGTACTTGTTCCATGTACACAAGAAACATGAAATCCATTAATAAATAATTTACCTCATTTAGTTTCAATTTTTATTCATCCATGTTATTTTTCATTGACATATATATAAATAAATTTATTTTTTGTTATTAAGAAGGTATTGTTTTTAGTTTCTTACCTTTCTATATTGATATTTTCTTATATAGTTATTTTAATGTCATGTGTTTCTAGTTATTACATTTTTATATTTTATATGAACTTCCTTCTTAGTTTGTCGATTGCAGGGTATGTGTGGTTAGTTAATTACGATTCCATAATTATTACCCTAATTGATTAATTATTTCCTCTGCTATATTTTTTTCCTTACTGAGCATTTGGTCTCACCCTTATTATGTTTCATTACATATGAATACAAGAATAATAATATTAATGATATTTAGTGATTTACTAAATTTATTATAGAACACCTTTATTTTATTTATTTTTTTAGAATGAAGAAACAATTTATTAATTATTATTTTAATTTTTAATAAAATGAACATTTATGTATCTATTTTAACAAGACTACAAAAATTTTGGTCAATTGAGATTTTATTCTTCGTATCCATGAAATGTATTTAATTTTAGAAACTGGATCTGGGTTATCTATGGTCTGGTCAATACAATTGGTATCAAAGGATGTTTAGTAGAAACCTAGGAATCATAATTATGAAAACAATGATTATGGATAAAAAACCTACATTAGAATTTGAGGACATGTATAGATGAACATCCTATAATTTTGGTATGATTCATATTATTTGGGTATTCCTATAAATTAATACATTTATAGATACGTCAAGTGTATGTGGTTCTAGAACAGATGCACCTTGGATTAAAAACCCAAAAAAGGTGTTCTAGGCCTTACTAGGGGTCACGTCGTACCCGAAAATGGGCCTTACTACAGACCATGTTCGACACTCTAGGGGGGGATATACTTATTATAATGCACTTCATATCTAAAAATGATTATGATAAATTAAAATTGATAATAGGAATGAATAATCAAGGCTAATCATAAAGGTTATTTAGATTTAAAATTATAATGTCTTGATTTAGATATCAGATTAATGAAAATATACTTTCCTCACAAAAGATGTTGTTTCTCACACAATGTTTCTGGTTTTATTTAGTGGGTAGAACCTAAATGAATAATTTTAACATTAAACAAGAAGTAAAACATGGAGATAGTGTGAAAAAAATGATTTTTTGACTAGATTTATGTATTTTGTGTTTTTGAATAATCAGTTCCCAAGATAAGATTAATAATATAAGATTTTATCATCTCTTTATCACACCAATGAATAAAACTATAGAGGTTTCTAAGAACTCAAGTTGTGTATAACATAAATGAAAATATGGATTAATTTTTGACATGTGAAAAGTATTGAATGAGACACCCAGGATTGTGTCTAAAAGAATAAAGAAATGATATATGCATGGGAAATAAGAAAATAAATACAATTGCTGAGGAAAAATGTATATTATGATGAAAGGAAATGCTAAAAAATCCTTAGGATCCCTTTGTGTTATCTTGCCTTAACTATTGGGAATCTATTCATTACCCTAGTAAATAACCATCATTAAAGGTCAAACCATAGATCATTGAACAATTTATGAAAGAAATAAAAGGATAAAATAGATTTGTATTGAGAATTAATTTAAAACCATAGTTAATAAATCATTTAATGATTAAATATCAAGTATGTCCATTAGATTATTATTTTTTGGTATATTAATATAGTTTAATAAAATTACAAGATGTCTGTCAGGTGAAAACCAACCAATTGCAGCAAGGTCATGGGGGTTGAACCCATGGCTGTTAGATGATAGGGTGTTTGCACTTACCACTGGCCATTGTGATGTCTGGGTTAATGTTTATTTATTTATTAAATTTGATGAATTAGTATTAATGAAGAAACAATATTGTTAATTTTAATGATTTGATATTTTATTTATTATCTATGTTGTCCTTGAAGAGTAGTTAGAGAAAAATGATTGGAATTGTCACTCTTTTATAGGCCTTAAAATCGATTAAATTTTTATGTGTTAAAGGGATGAAATTTAAATTTTAGATAACCATTTTTTGAGGTAGGGGACGGATTAGAATTTTATAAAATTACAACCAAAAGATGATATTTTTAAACTGAAAAAGATATTTTTTAGGAAATTTTATTTACCTATATTCTTAGGTAGTAAAATAATTTATCAACTTTAGGAAAATGATATAATATTATTTTTCTTAATAAATTAATTTTTGTTAAAACAATTTCCTACCAAATAATTGCATATTTTTGGATTATCTCCCTAAAAATTATATAGATATTTCAATTTTTTTGATTGATGGCTTGAATCCATCCCAAAAAATTATATTCTTTTTCCCCAAGTATGTATCTCTACATTATACTAAAGTTATCCTAATTAGAGTCCAAGTATTATGTTAGTCCATGTGACCATTATATTTCACATAATACCTTTTACAGAGGTTGTGTTACAAACACTTCTCCTAATGTGGGATTTAAAAATAGAAAAATTCAACCAATATTTTACCAAATCAAATTTAAATTTCAAGGATGTAATTTAATTAAGGTATTGGGAATATAACATCTCGTGATTCTAAAGTAAAAATTTGTATTTAGTTGCTTGTATAACACACATGAACAAGCATGTAAGGGAATATAATATCTCAATATTCAATAATATATTTTCTATTTTAAATAAATTCAATGCCTGATATAGCTTGTTATTAAATAAAGACTGAGTTTGCATACGAAACACGCAACAATGACCTTCTTCGATACCTTCCATTATACAGAGGGCTGAGTTTTACCAAATAGTAATATATTATTATTTAATATAATAATTCATAACCTAGACATTAAATTAGTGGTTATGAATAGTATTAGATAACATATCAAAATCTCTTATATATATAAATATAATTATAATTCTTTGGATACAAATTAATGAGAAACAAAAAATAAGAACCAATTTGATAAAAAAATATTATTACTTTTATGATTCCAAAGTATTTTTATCATAATAAACATAAATAATTTCCAGTAATGAATGATTTTAATGATATATATTTTTTACATTTTGTGAAAAAAAAATTATTCATCAATTATGTTTTCTTTTCATATGATATGAACAAACCCTTTTCTGCACATAAAAACCTATATTTTTTATAAAAGATATTTTACATCAATTTAATGGGGAACCCATTATAAATATGAATTAATACACACAAATTTATTTAAAATTTAAAAATAATCATCATATTTGTAATATAATCAAAAAATTATTTTGGGGTAAAATTCTGATATTTTCTGAAAACGTGTCATTTTTTAATGAATAGTAATAAATTCTATATTATAGTTCAAAATTGCTTTTTCATCTAATATATTAATAATATTAAATTAAACATTTAATTGGTCATAAAGATTAATAATATACTTTTTTATCAATGATTTATTTTTTTCATTTGAATCAATTTTACTTTTATATTTACTAAAAAACATAGCGAAAATTATGATGTTTTTTCATTAAAAACTGACATTATCATCCCGCCTGTGAGATGAATATTAAATTAATTTCTGCCACTTATATAATTTAAATTTGAAATAATGTCTTTCATATTTGGATTCAGAATAATTAAAAATTCTAATATGTCTACAATAGTTTTTTACAAAAAAGTGATTGTGAAAGTGTTTAAAATTAATTGTAGTTATTAAGGTAAAATTATGCTTAACAAAAGGCTAACCTTAACATATGGCCCCAAATGACTATTAAACCTGTCCAAACCCAGTTTTATGGACATGTATATTACATAAACCTTAAATTATTGAGTATTATTTGGTTTGGTATGACTTTTAATAGGTTATAACATTTTTATATCTATCATGATACCAAAAATTCCAACCGTGTCATTTTCCATCCCTATAAAAGGTCACCACCTATCCAACATCTTCACACCTCTGAAACCAAATAGGTTCCCCAGATATCTTCCCAAATAGATTCCTAACATCCATACCCTATACATATGAGACACCAAATGAGAATAAAATCTAACAAGCAAGCCTTTTCATACAATGCAATAGAAGTTACCCGATTAAGAGGTACTGTCTTCTCTCAACATTTTTAGTTTAATTTCCATTCTCAACTCCCTATACTCTTATTAATAAATTCACAAAAACCCAAACCGGTATCCTAAACAAACTAGTATTTTTTTATGTAAATATTTTGACCTAATATTACACACATCTCTATAAAATTGATAACGAATATAATGTTTCATTGTACGATGAACAATTGCCTCACGAAACGATGATTGTTAATTTTTACATTACCACCTATAATGGTGGCCATTATAATGAAAAATATGTTTATATATTTTATATATTGTATTTATAATCTCATTATAATTTTATAATATTTTTCTATAACATATATGTTTTATTTACCTCTTTTTTAAATATGATAAATTCGTTTGAGAAGTGTGGACCATCGTCCCATAAAAGAAATCAGACTCATTCATTTCATACATGAAACATTTAAAATAATATTTTAATGAACCTTTGTAACATATATATCACATATATGACACTATAATTATAATATACACATGAATAATTTCATTTTCATCCTTTGAATACAACAAATAAATTTATGTAAATTTTTTTTAAAGGTATGACCTAATGTATCCATGAATGGTTCACTTCATTTCTAATCTCTAAATACAATGAACTAATATAAATATATATATACTGATTATATAAGATAATTAAGTAATTTTATAAATTCTAGAGAAGATGTTATTGTGATCTATTTAAATTATAACAAACAATATATGTTAAAACCTAATAAAAAACATGGAAGATAAAAATCAAACTTGTGAAATAAATGAATATTATTGAAAAATTAGAAATTAAATATTATAAGAAATTAACAAATCACATTATAAACATGATTATTCCTCAATTATAATCTCATAACTTATTTAAAACCAATATACATGAGGTTAAAGACTATATTACCAAATGAAGGTTATGGTAAGACATTCATGTCTTACTTTTCATTCTATGAGGCATACTTATTATTCCACACCTAATTTCTTATATACAGTGTACATACTTCCACATTGATTTATATTTTCATTAATAATATTACCGTCATGGTATATAATTTTTTGAATTAATTATTCTTACCTTTTTGTTTTCCAATTCATTTTTTACCACATTAGTAAGGGAATCTCATCCCAATTTTTACATCTATGAGATAAATGTCTTGTTAAACACATACATAATGTGTGTGGTACACATACTTCCCCACTTTTATATTAAATCACAGATACCCTTTACATCATAAATTTTAATCATTTATTTATTTTTATTCCATAATTAGGATTCTGAAAGAAAATGAATCAATGTGGTATGGTTAAATTGGGAAGGTTTAAAGATTATTTTCCTCAACAATACATTTAAGGATCATTCAATGGCATTTCAATTATAGGAATTTATATTACAATTTTTAAATAAACCCTTTCATTATAATCTTAATTTTAATTACCATTTAATGTATTACTACAATTTTTTGACTCTTTGGTACTAAAAAAGTTTCTATGAAAACTAGACATTATTACTCTCATTAGTCATATAATCTCATTTCTTGAAGAAAATCTTTTTTATTAAAAAATTTTAAAGCATGTTTTTAAAATGACATGGTAATGGCATTTTTACCCATTTTTTCTTTTTCCAGTCTATTCAAAGGAATACTATTTTCTTCTTTCTGAATAAGGAATATTTCAAAAATTTAGCTTTTCAAAAGGAATATTCTTCTTTAACTTGTATGAAATTAATGAATTTACCCATGATCATTTATTTGAATCTTCTGTTAAATGATTAAAATTATTGTTTATAAAGAATTAATTTTTAAAAGATACAATCAAGGAAAATGTATTTAAATTTTTTTTCATATTAAAAGGATATTTTCCTCAGTAATATTTTTGAAATATATTTTGTATAATGTTTCTATTCATCAATGAAAATGAAATGTTTAATTTAATTAATATGAGTATGTGGTATTTATATCATCCTTAATCATCCTATAGATGGTATATAATTATTTATCGATGTATAGAATTTACAATCACTTCCTTTATTCATTTTTATCCCTTTAATGTATAAAATCTCATATGATCATTGAACATTGAATTTCCCCTAAATATTCCATATCATTTGTCATGTATTTGAAAATTTCCAAAACTATACCCAATTTTATATATGTTGTCTACATTGAATGTAATTTTATTATTTGGGGTAATATTGATACATCTATATAAATAAATAAAAATCAATATTTGATAATGAACGTTATATATTTGATATATTAGGAATGATTTAGCCTATTATGACACGGGTTGGGGACCTTTTCATTGAAGACACACAATGCCTTAATAGTCACATGGGAGGAATTATTTGGCTAGATTCATTAGATGGGTTTTAACCTAGTAAATAAATATATTATTATATGAATTGAAATTACTATTTCCATATACCTAGGAAATATGGAATCCAAATGATAATCATCAAAACTAAATTTTTCATGTTTTCAACCCTAGAAAACAAAAAATATTCATTTAGTAGTATTGATACATTTTTTAGAAAATAGTTGAAAAAACATACTAACTGAATGTAAAATATTTCATACTATTGAATAAAAAAATCAATATTCCATATTTTGAATGTTTTTAATCATAACATGATTTATAGGATGAAAATGCTTTCTAATAATAGAAAAAATTGTAACAATCTCAATGATATGAGATTTCGTTTCTTAGGAAGGAAATCATGTCAATGTCAGTCCCATCCATTATTAACATAGTTCCTTCAAGCAACATCCATTGACCAAAACCAACAATCATTATTTCATAAATAATAATTATAGTGTTAAACCACACAATCATGAATAATATTTTATAAAAGGTCCAAATCATAAGACATTATTTTCAATCTATGAAACATTTGGTTTATCCTTGGGTATTCATGGTTATAATCTATTTAACTCCATCAAAAGGGTTTATTAGGAAAATATGAATTAACCTCAACATATTACCTAGGAATGTCAAAATAGGTGGACAGTAAGGGTACACTCTCTCTGAACTATATTGATGGTTGAGAAATACTAAACAATCATTTTTAAGGCTATTACACCAAGATTAATATGTTCCAATACCAAATCCACATAAAGTGTCCAAAACTAGATGTATTGTTTAGATATCCAAATAATCAATAAATAAAAGAATCATTTAAGATGATATACTATAATTATATATATCCCTAGAATTTTCATCAGAGTTATGTATTCATAATATCAATGACAGAATAAACCTCTATATGATACCAATAATAGTGACACATAATTTTTAAAATTGATAGTACCTATTAATAAATTATTACTCTATATATTTTAAAACCACATGCTTGAAGAGTTTATATTTTTAGTTTATTTAGAGACTATAGATAAAATATTCTTATTTTATGAAATATATTTAATATTTATGAGAAATATATCCTCATGTAGTACTTTTGTTTTAAATGACCTATATAAAACATGTCTCCCTAACCAAAGGAAAGGAAAAAAATAAAGGGTGATCCAACACTCTTAGTAAGGGTAAAATAGTGAGATATTAATAATCACTTTATAAAAATAGGGTATTAAGGGTTTTATGAGATGAAATTAACGTTTTAAAGTCCATAAAATGTATATCGTGTATCATAACTTTGAATCAAGTGATTAATAATTAATGTTTATAAGAGATGAATCTTAATGGAATTAGAGAACATGATCCATAAGATAATAACATTAGGATAATACATTAGTTTTTGGAATACACATGGGTATATAAAATCATCTTCTTAGTCAAGGCTGTCAGAGTGGATAAATTCCCGTGAAAAAACTTTCTTAACTCCATATTCAAGTCCTTATTATCACATGTGATATCCATATTTAACAAATTAATTGGTGAGACATATTATTTTTTTCCAACAAATAAAATAATCATAATTTGTTAAAATTTGTGCCATGAAATAAAAAACATTAATTATATATCATATCATGTGGAAAAGAAATGGGTCTAAAAAACATTTCAAAAAATCATCATAGTATAACATGCAGACAATACAAAGGTACAAAAATTATCATTATCTTGATCATAACCCATATAGAGAAATAATAAGTATGGTATCCTTGAATCATATACCTAGAAAAATATATGTAAAATCAATGTATGCTCTCAAAAAATATATTGTTTTTTAAAGAACACATGGAATATTTCTTGAGGAAAACACATTATTTATTTTGGAATCACTTCTTTAAAATATAATAATTATAAAATATTATGGAAAATGTAAATTATTTTAAAATAAACATGTAAAATTATTTAATAATCATCAAATTATTAAGTGTTCGTAACTGTAGTAAATTCCATAAATAAATTTTTTGTTAAAATAAGGATTTATGTCACATTTTTGTTAAGAAATTTAGAAGTACCTTATTCAGAAATAGATAAAAATATTACATTTTAATTTATTTTAAAAAAATGAAAATTATCATTACATAATTTTAAAATATATTTTTACATGGGTAAAAATATTCATGAAAATATTTTCAAGTAAATACAGATATCAAAAAAAATTACAGACCCAAGACGAAATAATGTAGGGTTTTATTAAAAATATTTTAATCACTTCAAATACCAATGGGAATAAAGAGGTATTATTAGATATAAATTACATGAATAAATTTAGGAGAGAATATTCTATATATTATTATGATTTAGGTCATGTAATTTGATCGCCGTACTAATAATTATAAACAGTCATTGTAAACAGTGATATTGTAACATAAAACCCTTACATCAAGTTTGAATTGATTAGATAACAGTATACGCTCTTTAATAAACTATTTATATTTATTGTGATTATAATATTGAATCATTTTTATTATTATAATATCATATATTATCTATATATAACATTTAAACATTTATTTTTCAGAAAATCATTATTAAAATCATCTTTTATGGGACATAACAATTCCATTTTTCATGTGAGTTTCTATTTGGTAGTTCTTGTCCTTAGACTTTTATCATGGTTGCACAATAATAAAAATGTTACTAATGTTATAAATATCATATATATTCAATATATATATATATATATTGATTCATCAATAAAAGTTAAAGACATGAAAATGATTGACAATGTTCATGGAGATTGTAGGTTTTATAAAAGAATAAACATTAGTTTCATATCTCAATACAAGGAACTAATAAAATATATTATTTTGTTATTTGAGAAACATAATTACATAATTAATAAAATATATAAATAAATTACATCTTTAATTATTAAAATCCTTGAAAATTTGAAAGGAAAAATGAATTCTATCACCTCTTGGAGGTTGTAGTCCACACATATATAAGAGCGATTTAACACCCCCAAATTCTAATGTAATTTTTTTATTCACTAATATTTATGATAAAAATCACCAATAACATAATGGAATATATAATCATAATACTCATACATATATTTACAATTTTAAATAAATTAAATCAATGATATTTCATTTAATGACCTATACACTATGTTAGTGTCTGAAACACGCAACACCAATCTTCTGTAATGGCTTGTGTTATACGCAAGTCCATGTTTTACAAAACAGTAATAAATTACTATTTAATATAATTATATATAAAATATAGATTAAATTAGAGTTTAGGAATAGTATTTTCTATATTATTAGAATATATGTCATATATAAATATAAAATCAATTCATTAGGAACAAATTAATGAGAATCAAAAATAAGAAACAATTGGATATAAAAATGAAAAATATTTCTTTTCATACATTGAAATGAGTTATATCTTAATGAAAATAATTAATTAAAATTAATTATTGATTTAAAATTAATATATATTTTTTATTTTTAATAATTTTTTATATTAATCCATTAGGTTTGATATGCATAATATAAGAACAAACCATATTTTACACATAAAGCTTATATTTTTATAAACACAATTGTACTTCCTTTTAATGGATAAGTAATTATAGATATGAATGTTGGAATATAAATTGATTTAACATGTCAATATAAACATCATATTTAAAAATAAAACATAAAAATTATGTTAGGGTGATTTTTTGATATATTTCAGAAACCTGCCAATTTTAGTGAATAGTTAAAAATACTAAATTTTAGTTAAAAACATCTTTTTTAATATAAATTAATTATAATGTTCTGTTATATAATTAATTGGTTTTAACATTTAATTAGTTAATATTTTTATTAATTAATAAAATATATGTCATTTTAATCAATTCCACTTTGAAATGGATTAAAAAACCTATCAAACTTTTGGACAGTTTTACATGAAATGCACACAATGTCCTCGCACATGCGGGATTCATTTTCAATTAATTTATTCCACTTATATGGTTGATATAAAAAAAATATATTCCATATTTTAAATTTTAATAATTTTTATTTCCTAAATATTCAAACATTCTTTTCAATCAGGAATATTAATGGAAGTGATTAAAATTACTTATAAGTATAATTTAAAATTAAGATTAATAATGGACTAATGCTTTATCTTATAGTCCCAAATGACCACTATAGGGGTCTAAAACAAATTGGATGCACATATATTGTCCATAAACCTTAAAGTATTGGGTTATATTGGTTTTTATAATATTTTATAGTTATTAACATGTGTACACCACAATTATTTCCAAATATTAGAAGTGAGTACATTTCCTTCACAATAAAAGGCCACCACCTCTCCCCCTTATCCATACCTCTCATAACACATAGGATCATACAAGATATTCCCAAATATATTCCCCAAATCTATCCCCTCTATCTTTGATACTATATTTTATATTAAATCATTCCATGGAATAATTTTGGTATAAACCAAAGGAAAATACATGATTATGTGGTAACGTCATCTCTCAATATTTTTAGTTTCATTTCCATTATTCACTCCAAAAAAATAATATTATAAAATTTCTAAATAACAAAAACATTATCCTAAACATATTATGATTTTTTTATGTTTATAGTTTTACCTAAAATTACACACACCTCTATCTAATAGATAATAGTCATGCTGCTTTTGTGTACCATGAACTACTACCTAACAAAATAATGATTGATAATTTTTTCATTACAACATATCATGGTGGAAATTATAATAGAAAGTATAAATCCATATATTATATATGATATTTACAATATCTTTATACTTTTAAATGTTTTATTTTAACATACCGTTTTTCTTTCCAACTTGCGTAAATAAAATAATTTCATTTGAGGAATTTTGGACTACCATCTCCTCAAAGAAACATGAATCTTTCTATAAATTCATGGAACATATATAAAATTATTTTAATAAAATGATGTAACATATATATCATAGATATTATATTGTAATAATAATATATATATTTATAGTTTTTCATTATTCTAATACAAAAAAATGAAATGTATATTGAATTCATAAGTACGTAAGGCCTGCCGTCTCCATGATTGATGCACTTCATTTATAATCTCAAAATATAATTAAATACAATAAATATAAATCTTATTATTATATAATATAATTTATTAAGTGTTTCAATTATGTATCTGATGAAACTATGATCTAGTTAATGATAATATCAAATAAAAATTTAAATCTTACTCAAGAAACATGGAAATTAACACCCAAAATAGTTGAATTAATTCAATTTGTTAACAAAGGGGTAATTAAATATTATATGGAATTAATATAGGAATTTATAAACATGATTAAGGTTTTGGAAAAATATAGTAACATGTTTTAATCCACTATATAATCGGATTAATACCACGCAATAAAATTATGGTTAAGGTATGGGATTCTTGTCTCACTATTCTTTCTATAAGGCGTACTAATTATTGTCCTTATTATTTCATATATATGGTTAATATACTATTAAACTCTCATATAATATCCTGAATTATAATATATTCATGATATTTAAATGTTTTATTTAATGTTTATTACCTTTGGGTTTTACAATTCTTTTGATATTACATTGGTATCATAGTCACATCTCACTTTTTCCATCCAAGAGATAAATGTCTTGTTCACTACAAACATATTTTGTATTTTTTTTCTACAGACCCTTTTATATATTATATCATTAATTATCTTGCCTTAATAGTATTTAAAACTTTATATAGTATAATTTCTTGATGATTATTATGACATAAAAATTTTTCAAAGTGGTATATGGTACATTAGAATGTTAAAGGATTATTGTCCTCAATAATAACATTAATAATCATTAAATGGTATTTCTATTTGAGAAAATTATGTTAATGTTATTAAAAAACCCCATTCATTTCTGTCTGGTTAATTTTTACCATTTTAAAGTATTATTAACAGTTTCACACAATTTGGTACTCAATAAGTTTTAGAAAATGCCTCTATGAAAACCCAACATTATTACTCACTTTAGTCATAGAAGATGTTATCTTCTAAAAATCATGTTTTATTAAAACAACTTCAAAAAAATTGATATTATTTGGTAAAGGAATTTTTATTTCTTTTCTTTTACCAATGTTTTCTAAAAAATATTCCTATCTCTTTCCAAACAATGCATTATTTTTATCTTTAGTCATGAAAAAGAAATGTTCTTTTTACCTAGTACAACCTATATGAATTTAGCCACAACAATTTCATTGAATATTACTTTTCATGTTTCAAAAGATAATTTTTGAAGAATGTATTTTCATAATTGAATTTCAATGAAAACGTTTTAAAAAATATTTTTCATATGAAAATGATATTTTCATTAAAAATATGATTCTAAAGGATAATTTTATAATGTTTCCATTAATCTTTTAAGATAACCACTTTTTTACACATCATGGTGTATGAGTTTTTGATACCATATTTAATATTATTTTGGACGGTTAGTGATATATTTATCCATGGATAGTATTCACATTCACTTTGGTGATTCTGTTTATTTCCCTCGAAATATTAAATCTCATGTGATCATTGAACATTGAATATCCTCTAAATTATCCAAATCATAAATCATGGATATGTTCATTGCCTAAATTGTATACCATATTACATATGGTTTCTACTTTGAAACATATTTTATTATATGCAAAAATTTTGATTAATCCATGTACTTTATTCTATATGAATATGCGATAAGGAACATTATTTATTCCATATATGATGAATGATTTAGATTGGTGCGACACTGTTTGGGGACGAGTTAATGAAAGAAAATCGATGCATCAGAAGTCTTAGGTGCCACAATAAATTGATAACTGCTTTATTTGGGTTTTTACATGATAGATAAACCATCCTCTGAAAGGTCTTAACACTACTACTTCTATGTATATTGGAAAAATGGAATCCAATAAAAAAGAACATCCCTCATTTAGATTCAATTTTTATTCATCCATGAGATTTTACATCCACATATCTATTGATAAAATTTATTATTAGATATTCATAAGGTATGAATTTTAGTTTCTTACCTTTCTATATTGATATTTCTTTATCTAGTTATTTGACTTTAATGTGATTATATTTATTACCATTCCATATATTTTATGTGTTTCTTTCATAATTTGTTTATTTTATGTTATGTGTGTTTAGTTTTTTACAATTCCATAATTATTACTCTAATTGATTAATTATTTCATCCACTATAATTTTTCGTTACTAATATTTTGTGATCAAACTTATTATGTTTTTTTCCAGGAATCCAAGAAACATACATTGAATGATATGGAGTGATTTACAATATGGGTTATAGTTATCCTTGAGGTTATTTATTTAATGATAAATTGAAAACAATTTTTTAAATACTAAATCCATTTGAAAGTCAATACTCTTTTATGTATCTAGTTTAACAATACTACTAAACTCTCGATCCTTCTAGATATTATTCATTGTAATCATGACATGTATTTAATAGTATACACTGGCTCTAGGTTATATGTGGTTAGGTTTCTAAAGTTGTAACAAATAATGATAAGTATAAACGTTAGAAAGATGATTTAAAAAATGTAGATTAGGGAGCACAACCCTAATATAGGATTTGAGGTCAAGTATAGAATATCATTTTATAATTATAGAATGATATAGATTATATGGGTATTCCTAGAAAAGAATTGATTTATAGATACTATAAGTGGATGTGGTTATGACATCGATGTACCTTGGAATAAAAAATCTGATAAGGTGTTATGGGCCTGACTCGGGGAAACCTGGTATACGAAAATAGTCTTTACTATGCACCTAGTTTACACTCTCTGGGGATATCCTTGGTATAATCCACCAATTCTCTAAAAACAATTACGATGAAATAAAATGGATAAAGTCAATGAATAATCATGATTAATCATAAGGTGTTTCAGATTTAAAATTATGGTGTCATGATTTAGACATCATATAAATGATAACATACTTTCTTCACAATGATTATTATTTCTCACAATGTTTTTTTGGTTTTATTCAATGGCTAGAACCCGAATGAAACAAGTTAACACCAAAAATAAAGGAAAACATACTAAAAAGGAGAAACTAAATGATGTGTTTCCCAGATTGAAATATATTATGTTTATGGAAAATTAGTTTTCCCAAAATATGATTAAAAGTATATTCTTTTAACAACCCATCAACACACCAAAGAATTAAATGATGGAGGTTGCTAAGTACTCATGTGGTGGAGACCATAAAGAAAAGAGGGATCAGTTTTTGACGTGGGAGATATTTGGATAGGGAAACCCATGAAAGTGTATAAAAGAAATATATAAAATCTTATTGTGTGGAAAATAAGGACATAAATAAAATGATTTTCATTGAAAAATGAATAGTACATTGGATGAAAATGATAAAAAATCCTTAGGATCCATTTTTGGTATATTACCTTAAATGTGGTGAACCTGTTCATTACCCAAGTAAATGACCACTCGTAAAGGATTAACAATAGATCATAGAAGGGTGTATTTAGGAAATTATGGGATGAAATAGTAAGGTATTCATAAATTATTGAAAACCATAGTTCATAGTTCATTTAATGATTAAATTTCAATGATGTTCATAAGATTTTATTTTCTATGTTATATTAATATGGTTTTAGGTAAGGGAATGTTATATATCTGGTGATAACAAATCTAGTCCAAAATGTTTGTGGGTCTTGATCCCATGACTGAAGGATGATAAGGTGTTTTCACCTAACACTGGCTTATGTGATCTCCTGGTTAATGTGTAATTATTTAAACAATTAGACAAATAAATATTAATGATATACTAATTGTGTTAATTTTTAGGTTTGGATATTTTATATATTATCTATACTGAAATCGATGAATACTTGGGAAAAAATAGTTAGACTTGAATTTCTTTTAAGGGCCATATGATGAATTTATATTTTTACTCGATAATAAATCATATATAAATTTTGGATACCCATTTCATGAGGTATGAGATGAATTATAATTTAATAAAAGTACATCCAAAAGATATAATTTTTCTTATAAAATTGATATGTTTGAAGAAATTATATTTATTTATATTCTTAATTAATAAAATAATTTATCAACATTAAGAAAATGATACAAAAAATGGGTTGTCCTAATACAATGACCTTCTTCAATAGAAAGCGTTATACACAAGACTGAGTTTTACTAAATAATAATATATTATTATTTAATATAATAATTCATAAGATAGACATCAAATTAGAGGTTATGAATTTTATTGAATAAATAATTAAAATATATCTCTTATATAAATATAAAATTAATTCTTGAGATACTAATTAATTAGAAACAAAAATTAGAACCAATTTGATATAATAATGTATTATTAATTTTATGCTTCCAAAGGATTTTTATCTTAATAAAACAAATTAATTTAAATTACTAAATAATTTAATGAAATATATATATTTTTTATATAGTCAATTTTTTCTATTAATAAATTATGTGTTATATGTATAAAATAATAATAAATCTTATTCTACATATTAAAACCTATATTTTTATAAAGGATATTTTACCACTTTTTAATGGAGAACCCATTATAAATCTTAATTTTTAAACATTAATTTATTTAACATGTAAAAATAAAAATCATATTAAAAATATAAACATAAAAATTAGGTTTGGGTGATTTTATGATATTTTCCAAAAATGTATAATTTTTAATGAATAGTTAAAAATTTTGAATTTTACATCAAAACAGATTTTTTATATAATATATTAATAAGAATAAATTATAAAAAAGGGTTCAATGTATGATTATATTATTTTTATTTAATTAATTCATTTTATGTCATTATAATCAATTTCACTTTTATGTTTACTAAAAAATGTAGTAAACTTTTGGATTTTTTTACTTTAAAAATCGACATTGTTGTCCCAACGGCAAGATGGATTTTAAATTAATTAATAGAACATATATGATTGGAATTTGAAGTAATGTATTATATATTTGGAATTAGAATAATTTATAATGTCTAATGTTATTATCTTTTTTTACCAAAATGGATTGTGGAAGATATTAAATTAAAAACAATTATTAAGTTAAAATTCTGCATAATAAATGAAAAAACCTTTAAATTATGGTCCCAAATTAACATTAAACATTTAAAAACACAATTTAATGGTAATATATATTCAATAATCCTTCCATTATTGTGCTTTTGTGGATTTTTATTAATTATTTTTTTTATTAACATATGTACACCTAACTTGATTCCAAACATTCCAACTCTATCATTTTCTGTCCCTATAAAAGGCTACTACCTCTCTAATTTCGTCACACGAGTGAAACCAATTGGGTTATGCCAATATCTTCCCAAATATATTCCAGACATATCTAACCTATACCTTTATGTAACCTTTTGTGAATAAATCCTCACAATAATACCTTTTCTATTAACCAAAAGAAGTTACTTGATTAAGAGGTAGTGTCTTCTCTCAAGCTTTTTAGTTTCATTTCCATTATCAACTCCCTATACTCTAATTTTTCAACTTTCAATAAAAACCACAGTATCATAAATATACTAGGATTTTATTATGTTAATATTTAGACATAAAATTTCACAAAACTCCATCTATTTAACAACTAACATATTGTTTTAATGTACGGTGAAAAATTATCCTACGAAACGATGGTTGTTCATTTCTACATTACCACATATCATTGTGTACATTATGATTGAAGATCTATTTATATATTTTATATATGATATTTATAATATGTTTATAATTATATAATTTTTATTTGTATCATAACTTTATTATTTCTATCTTTTGTAAATATGTTAATTTCATTTGATGAAGTGTGTAATATCGCCCCCTCAAAGCTATATAACTTATTTTTTACATAACTATAACATTTCATGGATGGTTTTAATGAACCTATGTAATATATATATAATAGATATGATTTTTTAATTATAATATAGACATATAATATTTATTATTCTTTATTTAATAACAAAAAATGAATTAATGTAGCATTCATGTGTATGTATGACCTAACATCTCCATGAATAGTGCACTTAATTTCTAATCTCAAAATATATTAAATTAATATAAATACTTATATATTACTTATATAATATGATAATATCTAGTTTTACGTTCTATATATGATGGTACTATGATATAAATATTTTAAACAACACATAAGAAGTTAAAAATTCATCAAGTAGACATGGAAATTAACAATTGAAATAGTCCAATTAATGAAGGTTGTTAAGAAAAGAGTAATAAAATATTATAAGGAATTATTAAATTACATTATAAAAAATTTTATTCCTCTGTTATAAGCTAATACTAAATTTTAAATCATTATATAAGAGGATAAGGACCTCATAATAAAATGAAGGCTAAGTTAAGGGATACTTGTCTCAATTTTCTTTCTATGAGGCATACTTATTGTTTTTAACCTAATTTCTTATATATGGTGTACATGCTACCACATTGATAAATAATATCATGAATTATTTTTTCTTCATGGTATTTAAATGTTTTGTTTAATTGTTACAAACTATTTGTTTTCTAATTCATTTGTGACCACATTAGTTAGAGATTTTAATCCCAATTTTTACATAAGTGTGATAAATGTCTTATTATCCACTAATATATTTTATGTGGTGTATATATAACCTCATTTTTTAAACAATATCATTAATAATATTTCATTTATATATTTTGATCTTTTATTTAATTTTATTTATTTATTAGTATTATGAATTTAAATGTATCAAAGTGCTATGTGACACTTTGGATTGTTTAATGATTATTTTCATCAACAATACCTTTAATGATATTTAAATAGTATTTCAATTTAAGGAATTTATGCTACCATTTTTCAATAATCCCTTTAATCTTTATATAGATATTCAAGTCCATTTCATGTATTACTACCATTTTAAGACTCGTTGGTATTCAAAATTTTTCTATGAAAACCCCAATTTGTTACTCTCTTTAGTCGAGAAACGAGTTTTCTCTCAAAACCCATGTTTTAATTTAATGTTTTAAAAATTGTTTGTAAAAATACGTGTTAACGTAACTTTTACCCATTTTTTCTTTTACAAAGGTTTTCTATGGTATATTATTTTCACTTTCTGAAGAAGGAATTATTAAAAAAATTAACCGTGTTAATGGTATTTTATTTTTACATTATATGAATTGTATATATTTAACCACAAAAATTTATTTTAACCTTCCTTTTATTAATTAAAACTGTTATTTTTACAGAAGATATTTGTTAAAAGATATTTCAATTAATTTTTCTAGAAAATAAATCAAATTAAAAATGTATTTTCCTAAAAAAATTGAAGGATCATTTTATAATGTTTCCATTCATCAATGACAATGAACTCTTTATTTTAAAACAATAGGGGTATGTTATCTAGATACCATACTTAATACTCAAATGGATGGATTATAAAGATTCAACCAATGATATAATTCACATTCACTTACTTGATTCCTTTTACTCCTAATGAAATATACAGTCTCTTATGATCGTTGAATATTTAATTTCTCCAAAATTATCCATATCATTTATCAGGGATATGTTAATTGCATAAACTATATATCGTTCTGCATATGGTGTCTACATTGAATTATATTTAACTATTTTTGGTAATATTGAAATATCTATATACTTCATTAAAAATAGATATCTGTAAAGAAACAATATTTATTTGATATATGAGTAATGTATTTGACTAGTACGACATGGGCTGGTGGCCTGTTAATGAAAGTCCCTCAATGAATCAATAATCTCATGTGATGAAATACATTAATAGATTCTTTATATGGGTTTTCACCAAGTAAACTATATTTTAATATGTATTTAAGGTACTGGGTATATGTACCTAGGAAACATAGCGTCCAATAACTAAGCATTTCCCTCATTTAGTTTCAGTTATAATTCAACCGCAACATTTTGTATCAACATATCTATGGATATATTTTATTTTAAATTATATATATATATTGTGATTTATTTTATTACAATTATATATTGGCATTTTTATATCTAGTTACTGGAATTGATTTTGTATACACCTATTACCTTCTCATGTTATTTGTGAACTTCTTTATGAGTTTTTTTATTACATGATATGCATGTTTAGTTATTTTCCATGCCATAATTATTACTCTCATTGATTCATTATTACAAACACTATATTTTTTTCTTACAAATAAATTGATCTCACCATTTTTATGTTTCATTTCCTTATAATACAAGTATCATACGATGTAAGAAATTTAGTTTTTTAATAAATAGATTAGAGTTATACTCAATGTTATTTATTTAATTAGAAAAGAAAAAATGATGAAATTAGTGTCTCTACTTTAAATACAATACTCATATATGTATCTAGTTTACAAAAACTACTAAACTCTTGGTCTATCAATATTTTATTCCTTGTAATCATACCAATGTAATTAGTTGCAGATACCAGCTTATTTCTATTTGTGGCCAGGTCTCTACAATAGATGTTATTTTTATCAATTATATATGAAGGTACCAATGTAAATATTATAATATAAATACATTATAATTATTATTTCAGAAATTTAATATATAAAAATTAAAACCGTCATATTATATTTCAAAAAATATAGTGATGGAAAAATAATTATACAATTAAATGGAGGTTGTAGTCCACATGTATGCATGGGAAATACTTTCAATTATCATTTGATAGAAAATAGGGTTAATAAGGGTGATTATGTAATAAAAATACCATTTATGCATATTTAGGAAATTGAATTTTTTTTATTTTGAATACCACAAATTTATAAGATAAATTACATTAAATAAATTGAATGAGTTTATACAGGACGTTTACATCTTCTTCAGTAGGACTTATTTATATCCCCTATTATGGACACTTGGAATGGTATTTTATGAAGATAAGAACATATAAATCATGTATAATTAATTTTCGAAGCTAATTGGTATTTTTACATTATATATGGCTCAATGTGGTGTAAATAAAGGTTAATAATTGTGTATATTTATATGTTGGGGGACGATAGACATGGAATATCTCAAAATAATAATATATAATAATTTCATACTCATGTAAAATGCTTCCAAGTGTACTGAAATTAAATTATTGGATACGATGACTTCCAAATATGGGAATCACATAAAATTTACACATTTTTTATTTTTAAAATTACTCAAACCTCTTGGTTAAACCCCCCAATGGTAAAAGTGTTTTTACCATAACCACAGTGATGTATATTTAATGTTTTTAATATTCCTTATAACTAAAAGTTAATTTAAAAATACTATATAGTTTTACTTATGAATATTAAAAAATATAATATATTTTATAAAATACAATTCAACTAATTGAAATAATTATTTTTAATATTATTTTAGTAAAACATGATCAAAATCAGTTTAATAGGATAAAATTTTCATATTAATTTTAATTTTTTTTATAATAGTATCCATTATAAAATTGAATAAAATTATATTAATTGTGTAATTCATAATATAAAATAAATTATGTTACTTTTTAATCATTTTAAATTAAATTAATCATTTTTAATTATTGCAATGATAAATATTTTCAATAATTATTTTTTTGCATATTCATTGGAATATAAAAAAATTCATAAAATTTTCATAATAAAACTATAAGATTTTTTTGACATGTTGATAAAAAATGAACCTCACTTTTTTAAATACATTTTATTATAGTTTAAAAAATAAATTATTTTATTTTATCATAAAAAAATTAATAAAAATATTACTTGGTAGAAAATGATATTTTGAAGCATAAACCCAATTTAAAAATATTATGTACTTATTTATCAATGTAATTTTTTTTATTCAAAACCATTAGATGAAATTTAAAAAAAATTGTTAGTCCTATTCATATAACCAGTTTAAAGGTTAGGTTATCTTAGTATATTATATTAGTGTTTTTGTAAATGTCAGTTTTTATATAGCATATTGTATTGAAGAAATTAAATTTATTTGTGGTGAAATATGTGATAAAATATAGACTTATTAAATTATATATATTAGAAACCCTTTTTATGATGAGTAAATGTTTCATTTTTATCTTTTTTGTTGATTATTTTTTTATAATGGTTCTTTGATTAATTATTTTCGAACTATTATGGAATGGGTGACTTCTATATTATGTTTAAACAAAGAAAATTTTCTCACAATACTTTATAAAAGAACTATTTAAATGTTCTAATTATTCTTATTTTATTTAATATTATGAAAATATTATTTCTCAGCATTTTAAATCTTTAAAATTGATCATTAATTTTTAATTGAATAGATTTTTCTTAAAAAACACTTGCTGGGACCATACTATCTTATTGATCTCACTCCCTACAAATATCCAATGCATTTATGTAGAGTTTATCATATGTGTTGAATGAAATTTAGAAAATCATCTAATATGTTTTATATTTTTATGCTACTATGGGATGTGTTTAGTGGTCGAATTATTGGGTGTTTTCCAATTTTAATAAATAGATGCTTTTTCATACTTCTGTCTTATTTTAGTTATCTATAATTAAAAGGGTATATTACCTTAGTGGAACTCATTACTTTTTCTATTATATTGTATCTATATAAACCTTTAATATTCTATAAATTTTCATTTTTTTAAATATTTTCAATATATGTTGTAATTTGGTTTTATTAAATTTTACATGATATGTCCTAGTTTTTATTTTTGATTGGGATATATCATTATTAAGGTAGTGCATTCAATAGTAAAGTTCTTCGTCGTATAGATCCATAATACCCAATAGGAATTGTTGTGAGAAAGATTGGGTGACCTACTAAAGGTATAATCTAGTTCATTTGATAAAAAATTAGTATCAAAAGGAAAAGTTTTATTTCAATTTAAGTGGTTTCTAATGTCATTTATGATATAAGTCACAATTACACAGAGATATGAGGTATGTTTTAAGTGATTTCATTTCCATATCTCATTATCAAGAGCCATAAGTTAACATATGATATTAAAGAATATGGTTTTTTATTTTTTTTTATTTTTTTTAACTTTTTCATCATAATTATTGTTTATTTGATGATTTCATAATATTTTTTTGGTGTTGTGTAGTATCATTCAGCTTGTAAGTCATCCAACAGATCCTCCTCATGATTATATAAATACCATACAATGGGAAAAATATTTATTTAATATGAAATTTTTCGAGGATGTTGTCTATGAAGTATGTGTTGTGGACCAATGTGAAACTATAATCCTATCTCAAAATAAATAAGTGGACCCATACACGGGTATATGTGGGGATTTTATCTAATAGTCTCACTTCTAAAAACTAACTTACTTTTCTGGGATGATTGATCCTAAGGATGTAGAGGATTAGTTAGGGAATATAGAATGGATTATTGAATTCATTGAATCTATGAATTATATTAAGGTAAACTGTGTTTTATTCTGGATTGATGGCCCTTGTCAAAGATGGTCATATTCTGTAGTTATAATAAATCAGTATGATAATTTGGACATTAAGAGAAATAAATCCATATTTAATAAAAACAACCATCCTAATACATGGTTTTTGAAATGTATATAGAGTTCTTAACACTTCAAAAATGATATATTATAATAATGGAGAAAGACACCCCTTTTCTTTAATATACTATTATCTTACATGTGGTTATATCTAATAAAAAACTAATGGGTTAGATGTTTCGAATAGGCTTGTGACCGGATAAACATTCCCTTGTATTTGTGGTAAAACATTAAAACAATGTTATAGTATCACTGGTGGAAAGAAGATAAAGAGGAATGGGGTTTGAAAAGGGAGGGGTAGTGTCTCCAAGTCTCCATTCATATTTATTCCCTATATATTAATAAGAAGAGGCCCTCTAACTTTTCCCCAATTTGAAAGTGTAAGTTATATGAAATATTTTTTTCTTTAGGTCTACTATTTTTTCTCTCGTATTTATGTTTGAGTGATTTTTAATATTTAGGACAACTATATTCTTATCAAAAAAAAATTCAGATACTTACAAGGAATTGGGATTCTAGTGATAGGATTATTGAGGTATGTAAGAATCATCTCAAGGATAAAGTGAGATGATGGAAAACCCATAGTTTAGAGATTAGTAGAATTAATCTTCTAGGATTTATCAGTTGTGTGAAGTAGATGATTCTCTAAATAATATTTAGATTATCCACATTATTGTGATTGTTATTATATTAAATAAATTTTACAAGGAAATATAATCTTTTGATACTAGTACTTCTCACTCTTTTATATCATACCACTTTGTGATTCATTTTAATGCCACTATAAAAGTCAAGACACATGTTATGAATATATATTTCTCTCTCAGAATAAAAAGTGAGTGGGGTTTTCGATTCCCCTCGTATAACTTTTCAATATCAAAAGTTGAGTTGTCTTTTTTGATTCTTATTTTATAAGATTGATCTCATTGATGTTATTATAAGGATATGATGGGTATTTCATTATAGATATTAGATTAATTTTTATTATCTGTGCATGTCTTTTTATACCAATGATGAAAGGTCCTTGTTTTCTTAACGATAATGGGTTCTGAAGTCCATTTATATAGGAACTCTTTTACAGGATATTGGTTAATCAACATCGTTGTTTTTTGTTGATATTAGTGATAAAACCATGATTTTTTAACATCCTTGGATGTTTAATGAGTATATTTAGGTGTTTCCAACAGAAATTATTAGACTAAATCCAAATTGGGTGGTATATTTCTCAATTGAATTAGTGTCGAGGACTCATCCATTATTTCTAGAATGTTTTGGTATATACTAAGAGAATTGAATTATCTGAAGATTCAGTGAGATGATTTTGAATCATAGGGATTCATCTATCTGAGAGTATCATCATAGGATTCCCTAGTGCTCTTTACTGAGAAGGTTACTGTAACTCTCTATTTATTCATTGATTTTTTTAATCTATAATAGGTGATTGTTAACAATACGTTCCCCTTGCCTCACATTGATTATATTTTTTATCAATTATAGTGGAATGATGGTTCCCAAAAACTGATCATTATCCTAGATACCACCAACATGGAATTATGCATTTAGATATTCTAAATACATCCTTTATATAAAATTATAAAAACATTGTGTATCATGTGATTCCATTTGGCCTATCTAATTTCCAAAAGTCGTATTCATACTGATGATCCATATATTCGACCTTTTCTATAATTATTTCATTATGGTATTTTTTGGTGATATCTCGGTATATTTTAGGATTCAAAAATAGAATTGGCCTCATTTAATTAATCTATTGGGAACATTTAGAGATCACTAACTTTATGTTAATCGATCAAAATGTCACTTTTAGTTCTATGAAGTGAATTAATTAGAACACAAGTTCACAGAATGTGGGATATTTTTAAATACATAAAAGACACAACCCTTCATGTTATGGTATGATGAAGAGAATATTTCTGTGATTTGATGTTTTCTAGTTCTGGCAACATATTACTGGAATTTTGTAAGGGATTTATCGAAACATGAATCACTATTGAATTCCCTAAATATGAATGGAATAAAAATAATGGGATTTCTAATATTTTGATTCATGTAAAGGCATGAAATGGTGTCTGAATTCCACCAATACCTTTGTCTTTATATAAGATAGATAGGTCTATAAGGAGTATTTATCTTCTTTATGCACAACACTGTGTTGCATTTTTTAAGGAGGAATAGGTTGTGGTGTGTAGCTCTAGTTATCATTGGACAGATAAAAACAACTACACCACCCATGACCTAGAGTTGTTATCTAACATTCACATGAATAATAGTAATATAAATATCTTTTTTATGGAATGGTTCACCATCTATTCTAGAAAAAAAGTAGAGAAATATCCTTTCTCAGAAGCACATGAACCTTAGTCCGAGTTAGTGGATGGAGTAACTTATACCTTTTGAATTATTTATAAATAACACCCCAAAGAAAGGTAAATATGGTTTTCAGTTCATTCAATAGTAATTTTACATATTATTCCATGACATATTAATTAGTCAAAAGTAATGTTATTTGATTATTCCAAATTATTAACCTGGATGACAAGAAAGAATGGTGAAATGCTTCTCAAGGGAAGATATAGTTAACACCATCCCTTCTCATTTTTTCATCATTAGTGTGATGATATATTCTAAAATATGGGGAGACCATCATTGAGTTTTTTTTCTCATCATATGTTTTTTTTTATTTCAAAAATAAATGTTTTTTCCTTCAATAATGAAAAAAATTTCATGAACTTTTTTCATTGCTTTCATTGGGTCATTCTTCCTGGAACTACATTGATGTTTTGTGTCATGAAGCCTCTTTATCAGTGGCCTTCATTGAAGTGGAAAAATTTAATTTCATGTATCATTTCAAAACTTGCTACTAGTTTATGTATATATCCCAAAATCTTTCTAGTTAACTTCAAATGCTCCCTGTATTGATATTGAAGTTGGAAAACATGTCCATATATTTAATCATTGGATTACCATAGACTTCCTAATGGAATAACACTATATGGGTGGTGATTAACTTATTAATAAGGTAAAATCATTTTATCCTTATTCAATATACTTTATAGTTATTCAATTTGGAAGACATTATATGAATGTTCACGTGAGGATTAATAGGGTTTCATTTGTTATTGTTCTTGATAGAGACCCATAGTTTTCATATATTTTCAAAGGAATTCTACAGCTCATGGAATCCATTATTAGGTTAATAAAATCCTACCATTATTCAAAGGAGGGTTAAACAAATAGAAAAAAAATTATATTCTAGAGGATAAGATCAATAATTTCATCTTAAAATTTAGAGGTTTTTTGGATTAACATTTCATACTAGTTTTATTTTATGATTAAAGAGTTTAAATTCATCAATTAAATGGATAAATATGAATACTAATATGGATGACCTTTCATATCACCCCTTAATTGGACTAATGATAGTGAAGTATCTTTTTTAATATATGTATGATTTATAAGAATGTTAAGAGGATTGTAAAAGGGGATTATCATTAGAAATTAACACCTTTGATGGATGTTATCCATTATTTGTTTCATCTATTTTAGAAAAATAAGTACCATCCTAATGATACACAAATTATAAATTAAATTGTACTTTATTTGTACCCAGATTTGATAGTTGCCGAGAAACTGGTTAAAATAGATCATTATTTTGGGAAAACCCTAATGTTAGGAATATATATTTTTAATATAAGAGACATGTAATCTTAGATATTCTTATTATAAACCATTCAAGAAATAATCAATTATGAGGGAGTATTGGCATTCCCATATTTTGGTCCAACCATCATCAACTTGACATCTAGTGGATAGAATGAAATTTTTTTGAATGAATTTTCACATAGTGATATTAATATTTTGTATAAAAGTTCTATTTATCTTTTATAGAAATCAATTTTATATCTTGTTTACATTTTTGTTCTTTTATATATTTGAATGATCTACATCACAATTTTTTATAGTGGTTTATAAGGTGAACAAATTCTTCTCATAGGAAATTATGTTGAATTGATTCTAGGAAGTGAATAACTATGCCAAATTATAGAGTGAAACATATGTAACATTATTTTATGACATGAACCATGAATGATAGCTGGATTCACAATGAGGATCATGGTTTACACAATGATCCCACAAACAAAATTGTTTTACTTTCTAATTTCTTTATTTTTTCCTTAGATTAATTTAATCCTATTATCCATTATTTTCATCATGATTCAACCTACGAGTGATTCGACCATATAGAAATTTCATCCCCTTACTTTTGGGTGTGATTCAAAAGAAAATTCTATATATATTTTCATGTTCCTTATTCGTAAGTGGTTTCTTTGTCATTCCTTTGGGCCTCCTTCCTTCTAATTTTTTTATGACTTCTACCTGAATGTGATTTTATCTTATGGTTTTTTAAATATTAATTTTATGACGAGGATATGTAGTTTAGGGTTTTAACTTACCTCCATGATGTATAATATCCATTCAGTTTTTTATTCTCATCATGTTATTGGAAATATTATGCGGTTGAGGAGTTTATTTCATTAAAATAAGTTTTTCTATGAATATTTCATTCTTTATTTTTTTGAAATAATTTTAAAAATAATATAAATGATTTATTTTATTTCATAAATTATAATTTTGAATGTGGAAAATGAATTGATTCTAAAAATGGTATGTATACATGTTTGTTCCCAAATTTTTGGGTTATTTATCTTTATTTTATAAGGCTGTATTTTGTGTAGTGAAACACCCCCTTTGAAATGGATTTCATTTATGGAAATAATACCTACCTAAGGGACGGTGTATCCAATGCGACCCTGGGTATTATATGGGATTACATGGATAATAATGTATATGTTTTTTATCACTAGATATATTAATAATGCACCAACTAACTAATTGGTACGGTATAAGAGACAGAGTTTATGGATTTCTTATCCTTAGTCATGAGTTTTTGGATTTTTGGGGTACCCATGATTATTATCTCTCTTTCATTTCTAGTGTGAGGATCATATATTCTCATGACCTAATAGAAATTATGAATACAATCATTGGTGGTACATTTTTTTATTTTATGTTTTTTTTATTCATATTTTTTAAACTATTTTTATACAAATTATTTGAAATGTGTTATATAATGGGTGATTTTTAAAGTATTTTTTAAAATATTGACGACTTCTCATATTCTATTCAATAAAACTATTAGAATATGTTTATTCTTGTAATTGTATATATAGTTTTTAAAACCGTATATCCTACTATATTAGTGACATTAATTTGTTCATAAATTTTTTTTATATAAATTATATAAAAGGAATAATTAGTGAGATCCTAATCAGATTTTGAGCTAACACCAAATGTATGAAAGATGGCTGTATATATAATTTTTCATTTCTGATATAGGAATGGGAAAGTCACAACATATTGTTGGATGATATTTGTTCTAGTTCTCTTCTAGTTATGGTGCTGTCACGGTTGGATGTTGACCCACATATCACATGGATATGTGTTTTAATCTTCTATTTTTGTTTACTTGTAAATATAATAGTAATTTCCTTCCAATTATGTAACTCCTAAACTCTTTCCATTATGTTTTATCTCGATATGATTTTGTTTCGTGTTTTTATTTACAGTGTATATTTATTTCTGATATATGTTAGTATTTGATTTTATTAACATTTTTATGAAATATCCTAATTTTGATATCTTTTGGATCAAATAATTCCCCATATTGTTCTTTCAATTCATGATTTCCTTTCCCAACACATGGGGAATAATATTTCCATTTAGGCCTTATTGAATATTGGCATGTGTGACCAATTTTGGGATGACCTATGCTGGTTCTTGAAAATTCCCTAAAGACTAATTATGCTATTATTACATGTCCATAAAATAATTTTGTTCATTAAAAAAATTAAATCATTTCAAATATTTTATAAAATAATATCATAATGTGAAAAAAGAATCTTACAAAAAATCATGTTGAAATTTTTAATCAGCATCGTGAATCAAAATTTCAATACAATGATGTTGTTGTTCTCTCTAAATCCTTTTATGGGGTGGTAGATAATCCCACACAGGTATTGAATACATCATTTGAGTCTCATTTTATAATTATATATGATCTAAAAAATTGTATTATCTAGAGTCCTATTCAGTTTTTTTCATAATTACACTTCTCATTCAACTTATTCTAATGAAATTTGATATGAATTGCTTCTTCAATTATTGTTTTTTATAAAGAAATAAATATTAACTAATACTAGAATATTCTATAAAAATACATTCAATAGTTTTGGAATAGAATTTATCTAGTCTATCTTTAAAATTATTAATAATCACATTACAAATAAAAACACTAAAATACCCAAAATTTGGTTAATTTTCATTTCATAGAATATTATTTTTTTATAAAGAATATGTATGATATGAATTTTATTTGAAAATGGAAAAAAATGTATCGATTTATTGTTCATGAAAATATATAGTTATCTCATACATAATTAGAAATATCTATACCATTTCTTAAATTTTATTACTCTTCCTCTCCACTAATTTATTTTAGTATGGTGTGTAATGTATATAATTTTATGATAAAAACTTTAACATTAAAAAAATGTTATGTATAGGTTGTAAAAATTCATGCCTCTATAATTGTTTCTTGAAATTATTATTTATCCTTTCTTATTATTAACAAAATATTATTTATTAGAAAAATAATATAAATTTTAACTCCTGTGAGATAATAATTTTACCCAAGTAAATTAGCAATAATTTTCCACAAAAACGAATCCATACTTTTTCCCTCATGTAATTGAATATAAAAAATTCTAAAAACATAACGATAAACTAGATTGGGTGTTCTTATTGTAACATCCATGTTCTGGGTTCCGCCAAAGGTGCCTCCTACCGGGTTGGTCACATGTCCTCAAGAACATTTCCCCAAACGCTAGAGGATTCGACTAGCAACACGGGCCATTGGTGTGATAGTGGGGAAACTATGCTATCATTGAAAGAGTATCCACAGTGGACTAAAAAATAATAAACATTAACAAAATCAATAATACCATAGAACATGTAAATAGGTTAATACAGGAAGTAAATAAATAGCTATAGCATATATATATAAATAATTCATTCCACACTTGCCTAGAGAAATAGCCGAACATGTAAAAATTCTTGAAATACAGTACTAAACCTATGTTAAAAAATGAAATAATAAACTCTATAAGCATCGCAAGACTCAAATTGGACCCATGATATCGATCCCCAAATCAATCAAGTACCTCTAGAAGAAGAGTGCTAGCCATTATGCACACCTCCAACCATATAATCTATTTGGGTCCAAAATCATGACACAAATAAGGTGTGAGATGAATCCAAAGAGGAAACCACCGTATGATTTTTTCCTAACAACTAGTTTGTATATATTTAGGTAATAATGGAAATGTAGCAATGAAACTGTATATACACAAAAGTAACCAAATCCTATAGTTTCAATATACATTCATTATCATTTTCTGATCATCGTTTAATCAATTATCACAAACATGTATCTTAGGAGACTACCTAACAGAACTGAATCCAAGCATGTTCTTTAGCTCAAAAAATGGGTCACAAACATTCATCATTTATGTTAACCCTTTGGGAAGCTCACAAAGTCTAACCCCTCTGTGAAAGTAATGAAATAAAAAGGAAAACAGAATCTGAAGAATCACTCATCGTCAATTCCACCTATGTTCTTTCCTTAATAATTATAGACTCTCAAGGGAAGTACTCAACATCAATTCCCACTGTGGTCTTATAAAATAAATTATAGACACTCTGAGGGAGAAGTCACAGTCAACCCTGCATGTGGTCTCGTAACATGAAATATAATAGACACTCTGAGATATAACTCAATGTCAATTCACCCCAGTGGTCTAACTACTCTAGGTTCCCATAGCACTGTTTAATTTAATCGTGCATAAACAATGTTAAAATTCCCAATGAAATATCAACTAATACATGGATAAAAAATTCCAACTCATATCCTAAGAATTTAATAAGAATTAAAAGCCAACAGTTCCATCATATCATGCAAGGCACGGAAAAAGTCTTCCATATAGGCAACCAAGACCAGATGCCCCTAAATAATCAAATAAGGAAACACACCCATGGGGTGTTCCTTAAAAATTAAATTTCACATAATATCACATCAACAATACATTAACCCAAAAAAACAATATTATATAGAAAAAATAGTGTTCAATTTCCTCAATATGAAATACCCGAATCAAGGGTAATCAATACATGGCATATAAAACTCAAATACATACAACGGAAGGCAAAAAACCACCTACCTCGATGGTGTAAAATCAATATACCTAAACTTTATCCATTTAATCAACATAGAACATCATAGATCTATAAAAAAGTAAAATATATTAAACCTTGAATAACTCGAGAAAGACGAGAAATGGGGAGAAGAAGCACTATAAAAAGGGAGAACTCAGCAGTGGGCTTCCAACACACCGAATGTAGATCGAATTAGAGACAGATGAAAAATCAATCCCTTAGAGTAGAATTGTTTCCCTCAAACACTCCTGGATGAGATGAGATTAGAAGAATATGTTTCATGAAATTAGACATGGCCTATGTTAAATTTTTTATATAATATAAAAAAACAAATCATGTTCATTTAATATACACATTGTGCACATGCCTCAATTCGCCCCCGCTTTAGACGGTCTCTATGTCACCCCACTTGGCTATGTCTCTGACATTACATGGAAAGTACATAGCTACTCGTGGAAACTGGGTAAATGACGTCTACTCCCAAATACATGACGTGTACTTCGAAAATTTCCCGAAACTACCATTTTTCTCAAATACAACAAAAAAATATCCATACCTTAAATAAAGATGTAGGTGCTTATACTAATGGTATTCAAATTTTTCGTCAGCCAAATTGTATCCTTTAATTTTTATCCTTCATGTATGTCTTACAAACATGATAATATTCATATTTATGTTCTTTTAATTGTAGTACTCAATATTATTTTGAACAAATTGCATGAATCCTAAGGTTTATATGCACATGAATCATATTCCTTAAGATAATATTTATTTGTAAAAAAATGAACACATGACATGTCACATGGTTCCATCATCCAGATCAATAGAATGATTATTATTCTTGTGGTTAGTAGATAAAAGAACATATAATTTTTAATAAATAAGAATTTTATCATTTTGAAACATCATATTAATTACATTATCAAAAAATGTCTAAATGATAATTAACTAATATTTTGAACCATCAAATTATTTACTATTATTAATAATATAATATTTGAATATACTAACCTCACCAAAACCTTTCTCCAAGCCTTTAGAATTATCTCTAGAATTGACATTATCTCCATCATATTTGTTATATAAAATACAATTTTATTGATATCTAGAATTATTTAAAGAGGATATGAAATTAGTATACAATATATATTTCATGAAAATTATAAGGAATAATTCATGGAAATATAAATATCGGACACTTTTGGTACCCATGAAACATTTGGTATAAATAAATTAATTATAATTTTATTTAGAAACAATACAGATTTTAAATATGTAATAATATGAATCAAAAAAGATATATTTTGAGATATATACTATTTATTGCGAACTACTGATTTTGGAAATCTAAGAGAGCATTCACTATTGTGGTGTCCCTAAGTCTTAAATCATAAAAATGTAATAGAAGAGAAACTATGTTTTGACATTTCTATAATGAAAATTAGGTACAGATAAGGTAATATCCTATCATAAGCAATAAAACATTTGTTCCAGGTTACCGTTTACATTAATAACATATTATCATGAATTTATATTTTAAAAAAATAGACTTTAAATCGTACATTCAATATATATCTTAAAATTTTCATTTCCATTTTAAATTATTTATAAATCATAATAATAATATTAAATTATTTTTGAAAGTACATTACTAATCATCCCATTATCGTGAATAAAATCCATGTTTTCCTAAATAAGATTATTTTTAATTCCATTGAATTTATTATATAACGTTGTAATTTAAATAATATATTTATAATTTTTATTGATCATTCCATTGATCTCATAAATATTATGATTATAAAATTGAAATTCACTATTTGAATTATAATTAAATTTGAAACCAGAATCATTAACACCATTCATGGTTTCCATTGATCAAAACTAAGAATAATACTTTTCGGTTTTATATTCTTTTCATGAAATAAAATATTCAGTGTACCTTCACCCAGGATCCGGTTTTTTTATTCATATTAATTTTGTTTCCATCATAAATATTATTTATTATTTGATATTTCATGTTGATTTGACCTTTTTTATAGTATTATAATTTTATATCTTATGTATTAAAATTTTAATTATAATATCCTTTATTATATCTGTTGGGAACAACTCCTTGATAGTGTCTTTTGAATTGAATTTTGAATCCTTACTTTGTTTTTATTTATTTGTAGACTAAATTTACATTTTAAACTAAATATTATTTATAACATCACTAAATATCATAATCATATTAGTGAGAAATAATATTTACATATTAGATTACTATACATTAATTTTTCCTTATATCTTCTTCAAAAATATAACATATCTATTGTCCCTATTATCAATGCGAACCAATTAGCTAATAAATTGTATAATCCATTAAGTTATTTATTTCATAAATAAGTTCCTTATTGGAATTATACTTTTATGGTAGTGATCGATGAAGTCATTCAGTAATAACAGTGTTTCCATCATTTGACCAAAAGCATTGATTTCATTAACTGTACTCATCAACAAACTAGATATTTAATTTTGAAGTCCAAGTTTATGTAATTTTTATGTATCAGAACATAGATCAAAACATTCTAAGATTACTTCTCTTTAATATTTCTATAATATAGTAACAAAAAAATATCATAATTTAATAAGAATTTTTTAATATAGATACATGACTTAACAGATTTCTACTAATATCATAATAAAAAACAATCATTGCATTATATTTTAAATCATACATATCCACATTATTATCAGGTTGATATTCGGGGTCACATATAAGTAGTTCATAATTATATAACGTTATTGTCCAAATTTTTATTCTACAATTCTTGATGTAATATTACAAACTATAATTACATAATATATTGATACTTCCATTGAAGAGTGGTGGAATTTAAGTAATTCATCTCTATTGTTTCTCTATAACCTTCCATCTAAAATGATTTTATTGATAAATTTTTATGTCTAGGATAAGTATAGTGACAAAAATAATTCCTAAAGGGGGAAACTCTAATAAATTTCTTTTATCATATGTAAATATATAAAAGATTCAAAAGGGGTGAATTGATTGAAATTGAAAACTAAAAAATAATTGAATAAAATAAATAAGAAAAAAGAAACTTTTATATTAATTCCAATCCAAAGTGACATATATCCATACATCAAACACCTATAGTCTTTGAGATGTATGACTCTCAATAAAAATATATCTTTTCAAGGTGTATCACAAACCAATTAAAATCATACATTTTTAATGCATTTAAAACATTAAAAACAATCTGAACATTCAAGGGGAGACACAAATCAGTTATAAACAAGTACCATTATAAAGATATAAGAAAATATAATGTGATTTTGTAAAAAAACTATAAACCAATTACAATACACTGATATCAAAAAAGATAATATAGTATAATTCTATTAAATGATTTTAAAATTGAACTTTCAATTGTTTGATCTGCTCAATCAGTTTTGGAGATAATTCCAATATGATGAATTTCTTCTTATGAAGTGCAATAATATTGTGAAAAAGGTAATCCTTCATTACTCACATGTATATCAATTAGTATTGGATTTTTCTAGTCATTAGTTATAGATATATCTTCTATTATAATCATATTACCAATAGAGAAATTAGTACCTAAAAATATATCCGTCATAAATCGAAAATAAAAAACTGCAT
The DNA here is from genome assembly GCA_963277665.1 of Viscum album. Lineage (NCBI taxonomy): Eukaryota > Viridiplantae > Streptophyta > Magnoliopsida > Santalales > Viscaceae > Viscum > Viscum album. The sequence goes on along the minus strand of OY728147.1, from coordinate 1,021,927,402 downwards.
TTTATTCCATTGAAAAAATATTGATTGAATATATTTGATTCCCATTAAATGAAACAATATAATAAATTTATTTTAAAACTCTAGAAATCATTATTAAAATTATGTGGAAATTCATTTATGATTTATTGTAAAAATAAAAACCATTATTCACGGAAATATTTTAGTATAAACATGGATTGATTTTATTTTCACAATATAACAAAAAAATTAATCAATTTCCAATCATGTATTATAGTTGATAATACTTCAATAAATCTTAAAAATAACTTCTGAAACTACAAAAAACAATCTTCGAAAACCCCAAAGAAACATAACATATGATATCATCAGTGAATCCAAAATTTTATATAGTTTGGATGTTTGAAAAATAAATATTACATAATATATATTTTAAAAAATCTCTGTAATGGGTAAAAAAAATTTACTTTCCCAAAATTAAAAAATTAACGTTCTCTTCAAAGATTCAAAGATATTGTAAAATATTTCAATCTAGATCCAACAATATGTAGTATTATATCCTTAAGAAAATAATTCAATATAGAATCAGTACCATTATTTTTCTTTTCATATTGTATTAGCTTCTAATATAAAAATTTTAGAATAAGAGAATAATAATAATAAATTCACAATAAATAAAAAAACTTAACAATGTAAGGATTATGAAATTATCAAAACTAAATACAAAAAGTGAAATAATCGACTCAATTTATATTATAATACATCTATTCATAGAATAAATATAATCATTAAATCATTTTGATGTCTTCTAATAATGAACTAGAAACTTTTTGAATCGAATCATGTTATTAACGAAGGCTTGAATTGTAATGACCCTTACACGAGTAACCTAGAACTAGTGCAGTACTACATTACATTAGCATAGGTCTCAAATTTTAGAACCCTTAAGTACTATTCATTTTATTAGCCTTGAAATACTGTGTATAAAAATTCAACTTTCATTGAATATGAATATACAGACTACAACATATTTTTATTTTGAAAATATAATTATTACCTCTAGGATACCCTTGTATATCAGTCATCGTAAAATTCAAGAAATCCATGGGACTGGAAACAAAATAAGGTTGTGATCAAATTTCCATTAATGTTTAAATACTCTATATTCATTCATAAATCAACAATCATGTTAAATATAGAAATCTTATAACTTAAAAAACATTGTATATAATCAATAAATTGGGAAGGATGTACATACAAAGATAATATCAATGTTAACATATCATTGATAATAATAAATATTGAATGATTAATAACTAAAAACACATTACATTAAATTGATAACATAAATATAAAAATTTTATAACACATAATAAATATGGAAATGAAAATAGCTAAAAACATATGCCATTCCATCAATGAACTAATAATTAAATATAACACAACATAATATCATATTGAAAATCATTGGGGTAATAATAAGTTAATACTGAATGAATGAGATTCATAATTTTTTGAAATCACGTATCAGGAACATGATACCACTATCATCAATACCATTCACAAGATGGTTTTTACAATTTGTATAAACTTTTTTAATGAAATTATAACATTGTTTGACTCATTAGACATACTGATGCATTATGGGTCCATAAAATGTCATGACCCACACATTATTTCAGCTCCGAAGAATTATTTAAATTGTGAATAATAAATTTAATTCATGAATCATTATACCTTGAAATAAAATATATTTATTGTCTAATGAATGCTTATTTACCAGTATTTTCTCAGTCAATCAGATAACATACAATGTAAAACATAATATATATAAATGATATATTTTTTTAAAAATATATATATCAATGAAAAATATTATGGATATTTAGGTTAAACATGATGTCAAATGATAACAAGAAAGTGAATATTTAATGGGGATGTTAATGGATACGAAATTAAATAAGTGAATATCAACACAACCCATGGTTAAAATAATCATAAACCATCCAGATGAAGAATAATGATTGTATCAAAATATACCCATTGGAGTAATAATGTAGTTTATTTTGTCATTGATTAATATTAATACTATAAAAATATCCTGGAAAAAAATCTTGAGTAAAATGTCCTTTTAATTTTGTAAAAAAACATTTTGAAAATCTTTTTCATTGAAAATTAAATTTAAAACATTATTTAAAAAATATCCTCGTAAACATTAATATTAAGATTCAAGGAAATGACTGAAATGTTGGATTATAAATCAATATGTCTTAAATAAGTTAAAAATAACCTTCATCTTCATTTAAAAATTTTGTGAAATGTTCCTTATTAAGAAAATTACAAGAATATTCTTATTACATTTTCAATTATATCTAAATGGGGGTTGTTTTAGAAATGGCATATAATTCATTTGAAAAATACTTATTATAAAAATGGTTGAAAAATACTATATTTTATTATTTTATAAATATAAAAATTTCGAATTTTTTTTTAGAATAAATGGTTTTGGAAGAAAACATGTTTTTGACCGACAAAAGAAATAAATTGGGATTTTCTTAACACCTTTTGGTAATTAATTTTTCTACTAAAGAGTGTTTAAATGGTCCAATTACATCAAAATATCTTGATTTTAAATATTATAATAAAATAAAATGTATTTATAGTAAAATTATAATATTTTTCCATTCAACTGAAATTCAAGAATAAATAATATCTATTATAATAAAATTGGAAAATTAAACCTTAAAATCATCATAACATATATGTGAGAATTATTCAACGAATAAAATATTAGTATAAAATGAAAATAAATATTAAAAAGAAAAAAAATGTTGATATTCTGAAGTCGTTACACACATAATCGTAGAATATGAAATAAAATTAAGTTGTAATATAACCCAATTAAAAGATATTGAGTTATAAAAGTATCTAGCACATTGTAACTTTTATTTCAAATAAGATAGGATGAAATAATTTTACTAAAGACATAGAATATTTTTAATAATGATTTATTTATTATATTACATTCAAATGAGGTCGTATATTTCCCATATATAAGAAATCATGTGCCTAACATTATAATATTTCTCAATGAAATGAAATTCAGAAAAAATCCCTTACCTTACACTTTCATTTGGTATATAGATATTTAGATAACTATATAATGGTTTTACTATGTTATTAACATATATTAGAACCATAATAATATTTATAATATCTTATATGATACTCTTAGAAAATAGTATCACCCATTTTCTTATACTCATTCATTATTTTTATTATTTTTGGTGTTATTTGCCTTATTTTTTCATGTGTGCTCATCATAAATGATCTGGTTCTTAAAAATATTATATATTTATATCATATATAGATTATTAATAATGATTTAATTATCATATTTTTTCTTTTAGTATATATATATATATATCATCCATTAGGTGTGGTGGTGAAAGGGAGTCACATCGGTTCATAAAGGGTTTAGTCCAAAAATACATGAATGATGTTACAGTCTTTATTTTTGTGAAAATGAATGTAAAAAATGATACATATTTTCATTATATAATAATAAATATTTCTTCAAGATAATTATGTTTTATGTGTATCCAATATAATCATTTACTATATCATTATCACCTTCTATGTGAAGAATTAGTAAATGATAAGTCACATCACTTCATGGGTCGGTAGTCTGTTGTACACATGAGTGATATTATTGTATCTCATATGAAATGGAATGTAAAAAATATGTATCTAATATAGTGGATAAATATTAATAAATATTTTATAAATATATTATATATATTCTTTATATCTATCATCATACCCAACTGTGATTGGTGTAAATGGAAATATGAAAGTCATCAGTTTGTGAGGAGGTTGCCCTCCTTACACCCAAATGAATATTTCATAACCCATTTGATGGACGTTTCTGTGGTTATTGGTATTAAAATTAAAATAAAAAATCCTATTATATATAATATAATGAGGATATTAATATAATCATGTAATAATAGTAATTAAAGATTTTTTAGTAGGAAATAATATAAATATGCATGTTGTAAAACATTACCTATTCTTGAGGTATCCTTGTTAGGTTTGCAATAAATGATTAAAATAATGGATTTTTATGAAAACAATTCTCCTAGGAAGAGTTTATGGATTTTATAAATGTATTTAGGGAGATATTAGGAAAAGAAACATGTTTTGAAAGTCTGAATAAAAGGGGAGAGCGAGTTCCCTTTTATAGTTGTGGAGTGGAATTATTATAAACACTAAAAAATAATTCACCATTGGGTTGTTTCCCTTAAATCATGTGGATACAAAAGAAAATAATAATGGAGGGGATGGTTTATGTGGTCAATAAACACCATAAAAACATATAATGAAATATATTTTTCATGTTTTTATTTGTCAATAAGAATAATAAATTTTAACTTTTTTGTTTTTATTATAAAAACATGCCACTTTTTATTTATCTTGGTTATTTGAAATTTAAGAGTACAAATAAAATTTTATTTATCGTAAATAATATGAGACAATTATTATAAATATTTAATCTAATTTATTAAATAAAAACATTTGAAATACTAATTTTAATTCAAATGCATGTAATACACAAAAATTAGTTTTAAAATAAATCTAGGTAAATAATTAGATATTTTTAACTAATAATTATGATAATTAATTTTATATAAATTATTAGATAATATAAATTATTATTATTCCAAATATTGTATCTATTATTTGAAATTTAATTGACATAAGGGGCCAAATTTTATTAAAAATTAATCATGAAGATAGAGTGTGAATATGGGTTTTTAGAGTCAAAATATTCAAAAGATTACAAATATTTTATATGAATTTTCAATTTAAAAATATACTAATCAACCAAATTGGAATAATTGATATTAAATTTATAAAATTCACATTAAAATTAACTAAAAATATAATTTAATGTGATATATTATTTAAACAAAATTTCTTTTAATAAAAATCCATTATTTTTCATTAATCATAAAAATAAGATATTTTAGTAGAATTAAATAAAATAATCAGAATCTAAATTTAATATTATTATTTTAAAAAAATTATATATTTTCACTTAAAATTTATGAATGAGGTAAAATTTGATTATAATTCTTGTGCGCAAACTCTGATGAAACTGTCTTTTAGTGAAATACTATTTTCAAGACAATATTTTATTTTCATATAAATAGTTTTTATTTTATTATTAATAAATACAGAAAACTTATTTTCATAAATTATATAGTGTTACTAATACCATAAATTTTAACTCCTATGTTATTACTATTATATTCAAAAATAATATTTTAATAATATTTCCGATTCTTTTTTAAACACAATTTTTTGTTTAATGCAAGTAAATATTAATGTTGTGTGTACTAAAAACTAATAATTTATTTTGAAAATATTAATACAATATTATGTGTTTAATACAATATTGAATATATTTTATTTATATTGGAAATTAGAGGTGTTACATTCTCCCGACCATAAATAAGTTCTCTTCTCACAGTTTGTGCTTGATATAGGTAATCAAAGGTTATATATTTAGAAATACCATTATTGAAAAAACTAATACATAAAATGTTTAATAAAATTTCCCCTCAATAATTTATAAAATCAACTATGAACATTATATGATATAGCACATTACTCGGTTTCCATGTAAGAGAACATCGGTTGGAAATGAAACCATGATAACAAATAAAAAGAGTAAATAATTATAGAGAGGGATTAAGGTCATTAAACGTAGAAAAAATCATTAGTTAATAGAATATTAAGGGCATAAAATTCCTAAAATCTATGATGATATAAAATAATATGTGATTCATCGGATATGAATGTAATAGGATAAAATATTTATTTCAGCACCATTTTTCCAATGTTGAGGGATTTTTATATTATATAAGAATATAAGAAAATATAGTTATATGATACATTTCTATTTCATAAACATAATTTAATCATATTCTTCTAATTTAACCATTTTCTAATTTTTTCTTTTAATCTATGAATTTAATATCAATTTTGTTTTGGCATAATCTCTTTATTAAATTTTAATAGATCTTTAAATCCATAAATGTTTGACAAGACTTATCATTTGTATAGAACTGTTTTCCAAAAAATGGTTAGGCCATGTTATCCAATAAAATAAATAAATTTCTAAAATGAATAATTAAAAACACTAGTTCATTATTAATATTTATTTTTAACCATTTTTAACTATAAAATAACTTCTTAACTTGAATATCATGTAAAATAATGATAGGTGTGAAACCCTTATCACCCTTAGATCATCTGTTCAAGCCCAATTGAATTCATATAGATGATAGGTTGTCTCCTATTTTATAGTTTTTTCAGTTTATAAATCATATAAATATAACTCCTAAAACATTCTGAAAAATATTATGGGTATCCTTGAAATAAAATTTATCATTAAATAACCTTTTCACTACTATCCTTAATACAATTTGTTTTTTTACAGGGTCTAAGAATCTAATTATTAAAAATTCATTAATGATAATATCAAAACTAAAGGTTATCAATATCATAAATATATGTCCATTAAATTTAAAATCTCTATTAAAAATATATGTCTTCCAATAAAACATATACTTTCGATATATTTCTCTAAAATTTCATTAATCTTATTGCATTATTAAAACACACATTTTCAAAAATGGGTGTTTAATACTTTGAATATATAACCAAACATAAAATGATTACCATGATATTGTTCATAAATCTGAATTAAGTGAATACATATATTCATTTAAATCTTAACAAAATACATAGAAGTTTCATAATATTTATAACCAACTATAAGTTGTAAGAATACTTTTAAAATTAAATTTCATTAAACCTAATACAAAAATAATTCATTTGTTTTCCTCCATAGGTGCTTCCTTTGTATTTGGATTAAACTAAGTCATTTAATGCCATTATCGATTCAAATCCTTTGTAAAAAATTTTAAATAATATTTGAATTCTCCTATACATGCCCTATGGGATCGTCAAATGTGTTTTGAAAAACTACTGATTATCATATACTAGATAATACCCTATTTGATCTCAGTATGACTTTCTCAATATTATTACCTGAAGGATAATTTATTCCAAATTCAAGTCCAGTTTTAGCATCCATACAAGGATTTATTTTAAAAATACCATATAATCTCAACCTTAAAAAAACATTATCATGTTCTTCTTTATATATCCACAAAGTATATCATTGGGTTATGTCCTATAATTTTTGTTTTCCTAAATCTAGTTTACAAGAATGCTACTAAATATTATGTAACATCAACTATTGATACCCCTACCCCAATATCCTAGAGTCAGTGTTGTACTACATTACATTGGAAAATGATACAAGGTATTACATCTAAAAGGATTGACTGGTTTATAAGTCTTTGAAAACTGGACAAATACATGATTATAACATTACATTTTAACATATAAATTACATGATATTTTTTAGAATAAAATTATTCCCCTAGCATTTCCGTGCATATAAATAAAGGTAAAAATCAAGTAATACTAGGGAAAATAATGAAAATATGGGTGAGACAAAATTCCCAACAATATTTAAATATAGTGGAATCTTTCATGAATAAAACATCATTATCAAAATGGAAAAGTAATGAATGAAAAAAAAATTAATATAAAAACTATAGTAAGAATTAAGTGTATTTAGAGATAATATCAATGTGATAATGTCATGGATAATAATAAATATATAATTGTTAATAACTAAAAACACATTTTATAGAATTAGTATCAGTAATATCATAAGTTGATAATAAATAATCATTGTGGAAAGGTAAATAACTGGATGAACATTCCATTTAATCAATTAACTGATAATGAAATTCATCTAGATGTAATTTCATAGTGAAAAAATCTTGGATAATAATAAATGCATATATAATTATGACAATTATTAAATATTTGACATTATGTATCTCAGACATGATTACACTCATGGGACCTAATGATACATAAATAGGATATATAATGTTAGCCTCACATTTCAATTCAAGTTAAAATCATTCCCCATATAACAAATAATCGATTTAATTATTGAATCAATATTTTTAAAATCTAATATATATTTTGATAAAATGATATATATTTATGAACAACTCCCTTTCCAATCAAATATATGTTCTACTAAAAATTAATATTTTTAAATGGTACATGGTAAAAAATATGATTATCCATGATAAATAATATGGATATTTTTGAGAATTTTTATTTATAATAATAACTAGAAAAAGAATCTTTAAATAAAAGGATAATGACTACTATATTAAATAAAGAATTGAATTATAATATTGGACTTGGTTAAAATAATAATAAACCACCCTAATAAATAATATGGATATATTCAAAATATACCCATTTGTGTAATAATAGATGAAATTTTCATTAATGAATAGAAATTCAATAAAAATATGTTTATTTATTTTTAAAATAATTTTTTTCATTATGAAAACCATTTTAAAAATACATTTCATTGAGAATAACATTTAAAAAAATTCCATAAAAACAAATAAATGTTCAATGGTGGATTCAATGAAAACAAGTTCATGAATGAGGTTTAATTAGTACATACGTTAAAATTAAAAAAAACAATATTCCTTTTATCACTTTAAAATGGATTAGAGAGTTCTTTGTTTAGAAAATAATAAGAAGATTAATTTTTCAGTTTTGGTAAAAAAACAATTGTGTATTATTTTGAAAAAGACATAATTTTCCTTTAATAAAAATATGAAAATTTAAAATTTTTGTAATTTTATCGATAAATCATTTATAAAAATGTAAAAAAAATTTGAATTTTTTTTAGAAGACATGGTTTTGGAATAAAGTAGAATTTCTTCTGAAATTGATATAATGTAAGATTTTCTTAAAATATTTTTCCATTTAATTATTTAAAAATGAGTCATATATGGTTGCATTTCATGGAAATACTATGAATATCTATACTATAATAATATTAAATTTTTTTAAAACAATTATCAAATAATTTTTTTCAACAAAAATTCAAGATGAAATAATCTTGATTAGATTGATATTATGAAGTAAAATCATAAAATGATTATAGCATTGATGTGATAATTATTAAATAAATATATTAATTATATGATCTATAAATCCTTCTAACATTACTATAAATACAACCATATATAGTCAAAATTCATTAAATACAATATCTTATAATATCAAAAAAATCAAGGAGTAATATATCCCAATGAATAGAAATTAAGTTATGAAATTATTTACAACTTGTTATATTTTAATTAAAACTCACTAAGAATAAGTAATTCAAATTAATACATAAAATATCATAATTAATGAATTATTTATGATATTACATGTCATATTGGAATTATATTCACCATATTAAATAAATTAGTTGTTTAAAATTACAATATTCTTTTAGGAAATAAAATAGAGTTGAAATATTTTACCTTACTCATCCATTTGGTTGAAGGATCTATAAAATCTTTTATATTTTTTTGGCTATTTTATTAACATATAATAAAACATAATAAAATTTATAATATCATATATTATCTTAATATAACATATTATCAAATGTTCATTAATTCCATTCATTTTTTTAATTATTTTGTGTTTTAATTTCCTTCTTTTCACATTCTTGTCTCATCATGAATTGTCTTGATATTGTGTATATTTTATAGTAATATAATCCAAAAAATATTAAAAAAAATATTTATCATACTAATTCTTTAAATTTACTTATATATTTCTTCCATTTGGTGTGGTTATGAATGAGAGTCCCATCACTTCATTAAGCCTGCAGTCCACACGTACGTGAACAATATTGTCATCTATACCTGAGTGAAAATAAAAGAATAAAATGATATATATTATCATTACATAATAATATATACTCCAATAATATCACAATTATATCATTTTAATGACATATAATCATTATTTTTATATATATCATCTTCTCTTTGAAGCGTTAGTGAATGTTGAATCACATCTCTTTATGAGGTGGAAGTCTTTTGTACACATGAGTGGAGTTATAATATCTCTTTTGGAATGGAATAGAAAATGATATATATGATATATAAACTATATAATAATATCTTTTTTTATAAATATCATAAATATATTTTAGATTCATCATCATTCCTAACCTTGATATGTTGAAATTGGAAAAAGAAAGACATTGGTTCCCGATGTCACAGTCCGCCAAACACACAAATGATTATTTTGTAACCCATTTTATAGAAATATTTAATGTTTGAGACATTAACCATAAAATAAAAAAAATCTATGTATATTTAATATACTAATTTAATTATATAATCATCTTATAATAGTAATTGATGGTGGTGGAGAAGAAAATAAAATAAAGACGCTTGTTGAAGAACAATTCATCTTATTCAGGTATCCTAGATCAATTTTCACTAAAACCTTAAAATATTTTATTTATTCCAAAAATAAGTATTCTAGGATTACGTTTGTAATGTTGGAAAGTTATTTTTTATTTTATTGGCTAAAATAAGGTGGTTTTCAAATGTAAAAAACGGGGGAGAGTGAGTTCACTTTTATATTTGATGAGTGGAATTATTGTAAATACAAAAAATTATACAATATTGGATGATATCCCTTTCCTCATGTTGACCAAAAAATGAATAAAAAATGAGGGTAGGTCTGATAAAGTTGATAAAAACATCCACTAAAAAATATTTTTATCATCTTATTCCCTAGTCTTAAATTTTTCATAATTTTACATTTTTTTATTTTTACCACAATAATGTGTATCATAATATTTAATTAGATAATTTGACATTTACGAGATTATTTAAAGAGCTATTTATTTTATAATGTATGCATACAAATTTTAAAAATTAAATAAAATTTATTAAATAAAAAACCAGTCTGCAAGTAAAATTAATTTGAATATAAACATATGCAATGCGCTAAACGAAATTTTAACCTATATCGTGGTAATTAATTTTAACTTTTATCACATGTAATTATGGGGTAACGTACCAATTCTGCATTCCACCCAAAGGTTCTCCATACTTGGTTGGTCACTTGGACTCAAGCACATCTCCCTAAAATCCAATGGCTGCCGACTAGCAGTGAGGGACTTGGGTGAGATAATGAGGAAATTATACCCTCATATGCAGAGCAAGCATAGCAGAATAACAAATAATAAATAGTAACAGAGGAAAAATACCATACAATAAGTAAATAGTGAATACAAAAAGTAAATTGCAACTGAAGAACATATATAAATGATTTATCTCATATAAGTCTAGGAAATCTGTAACGCCCCGACCCCAGTTACCCAGAGTTGATACATTATTATAATACATTGGAATGACTAAACAGAATCAGGTCCCGAAAAACTGATCTTTTTAGCAGTCTTGGAAAATAGATTACATACATTAACATTACATTACAATTTCAAACATAAAACACAGCATAAAAAATTCTTTGAGAATGCCGTTATTCCCTTTATCTTAACCTTACATATCAATCATAATACACTTCTTGGAATCCTTGGAAAAAACATAATAAAGGGGTGTACTCGAAAGCTCAGTAAGGCTTAGAAATATAGCAGAAGATAACATAAATTTTAGGCACGATGATTTATTAGAAAACACATTCCTTTACAAATAATAAACATGAACACTTTTATGGAAATAATATGAGGTGAGGTAACAATGAAATAATAAAATATAGTCATGGGTATACTACTTATTGAATAACCACATGAACCAAAAATAATATTTTCATAATGAAGGAATGTATAATGCCAGACATTCTGAAACATTTTTTCAAGGCCTCGGCCAATACGTCTAATAATGATTAAGGACTCAGCCAAAACCATCTATCAAATTGGGAAAGGCCTCAGCCAATTACACATCTTGTTGTCTCATGAAACCTACCTATGAATTGAGGAGCTATAGTGGGATCCGTCTGTCACTTACTATGTGAAATACATTCCACATATGAAAAGGTCAAAACATAACATAAACATTCGTACTCAAACTAGCATATGAAATGTCAACACATTAACCATAAACCATGAATGGTTTAAAAATAAAACATCCATAGTCAAACATATCATAAATCATTCAACATAATATGGAATATTGTATTATAATAAATCAACCTCAATCAAAAATAATATCCAGTAAAGGATGCTAACATAGTTGAAAATGACGAGTAAAACATTTTGATAGAAATAAAATTTTGTAAAATAATTTAAATGTCACACATTTATGAATGAAATAATTTAAAAGAGATTTTTGAATCAAAGTACTCCATACCACTTTGAAACATTTGAAAAAAATTATCATTTCAAAACATTCATGTCCATATAAATATATCCTTAAAATCATTTTGAAAACATGGACATTAATTTAAAATATTTAGAATGATAAATCTTTAAAACATATAAAATTGTGATCTTGATTATTAGTACCTTTAACAAATCCTTAAAATATTTATTTTGAAATAATTTTTATGAAAAATTGACATGGATGATAAAAATATCATAGTAAATACTTACACATAAATATTCTCAGATAATAATGAGATTGAAGAATTAACCATTACCAATTTCATAACATATGAAAAATACACCCCATGAAAGAAGTATCATAAAATGAATACGTAAATACACATAAATTAATGTGTAGTACACAAAGAATACAATTATGGGCAGTAAATACACCACACAATTGGTAATAGTGGAAATTTTTTGATGAGTCTCTTGGGAATAAGGAGTGAGATAAAAACCCCTTAACTTGCACTTTCCTTAAGTGCAGGGTACATTTAACCTCTTGTATGATAATATTAGTGTGTTATTAAAGTATAACAGAACCATATTAGTATTTATGATATCATACATGATTCATTAATTATATTATAATAACAATTTAATAATAAATTCCATGTCAAATTAACATTTCAGGTAATAATCGATTTCTTTATCGCACATGTTTTAACCTGTTTCCCTTTTCATATTGTATTTAACAAAACCAAGTGAATTTGATATATGTAAGTACATATATATATATAAATATATATGTCTCCATTATCATTATTATTTCATACATAACATACTTATTAGTAATATATATATTTTTAATCATCGATGAATGGTGAATGTAGAAATGAATCTTATTGCGTAATGGAGATGGTAATCTGTACGTATGCACGAGCGACAATATCATTTCCTTGAAGGTGTGGAATTAAATGGTATATTAATTTTACACAGATATTATCATTTTATTTTCATTATTTATATTAATATTAATAATCATTATATCTATCCAAATAACATTTGTTGAATAACAAATTACACCATGGCGTCGACACGGGAAGTCGTACATATGCACACATGGTGACATTATCATTCATAAGATAGACAGAATAATGATTATATTTGTTCCATACTTATAATAAAATCAATTTATATAGAATATACTGGAGTTTTTATTTTCTAATTTAATCAACAAAGAATGAGAATGTGGAAGAATAAGAGAACTTGAAAGAGGGTGGTGAAGTCAATACCTCTTCTTCGTGTTCTTCCTTTTGATCTGATCAAAACGTCTCCATATATTGGATTTATGACCAAAGGAAGGACACTAGAATGAAGGTAGGATAGTTTAGAGGGTATTTGGGAAGGGTTTGTCTAGGACAAATGGCTTAGAAGATGTCAATTAGAGTGAATGGGGAGTGCCCATTTATAAAGGTTTGAGGAGCATCGTAGGAAAAACATTAAATATTATTTTATAATAAAATGATTTTCGGTTTCTAATGTATCCAAAATGTATAATTTAAAGAATAAGGTGGGGAAGCGTCCAAAACCACTAAACTAGTAGGTTTTATACGGGTTTAGTTCACCATAGTAACCTTAACCTTTAGATTTATCTCTTAGTTAAATAGTTTGACATTTAACATCTCTCTTTGTATTTTCATATTATATGGTTAATAAACGTACAATAAAATGACAATAGAACCAAAATTGGTTCATTAATGACATAAATATTATTATATAAGTCTTTTGAACGAACCACAAATTATTTGAATTATTATATCAATTAATAATATAATATTTGTTATAAAAACTATTTTATGTAAGTTTTTACAATATTTGTTATTTGTTTTCTTTTTAAAATAATATCCACCTGATTACATCAAAAAAATGATATAACCAACCCAGAAATTTCATAATATCCCTGAAAATTAGTGTAATTTATGAAAAGTCTCAAATTTAATTTATTTGTATATTTATAATATCAATTATTTTAACCATTCATTAATACGATAATTACTACATCATCATTATGTAATAAATTTTTTTAATTATTTGATGTTTAGAATATATAAATAAAATACCATTATATAGGAAATTTTTATAGATTTATATTGAATATTTACTGTCAAATTTATCTTATGTGTAACCCTATATTAAATTTTTTTTAATTATTAAACGTTGAATTTAACACTTTTACCTCTTATTTGAATTAAATGATTATAAATGTCCTAATCTAATCAAAGAGAACCTAAAAGGTTATATTTTATTCCTAGGGTTGGTTTTGGTCGAATTAAACTTTTCCAAGACAATTTGGACATGTGTTAGTGTATGAATAATATCATTTTTATCCTTAATTACCCTTTTTTACTTTTAACTGTGGTAAATAAAAGGTAAAAGGTACAATTCACAGAAAAAATATTTTTATCATATTGAGCAAAAAATTTCTTATTGATATCAACTTTATCTCTCGGATTTTTGAAATTCCACTCACAGAAGTAGTAAATTTATGTTTTATGCGAATATGAAAATATTCCAATGTGGTAGGTAAAAGACGGTGAAAAGTTCAATAAATTTTTATATATCTAATATAGTTAAAAAATGACTCCAATGAATTTAATTTAACATATATAAGTATTATGTATCTATTTTTGACCTAAAATAAATTAAAATAAATAATTATTTAAATAAAAAGTCAATTGTAAACAATAATTTAGTGTTTTTCGCTATTCATCAAAAAATGAATGTTTTCAGAAAAATACCAAAAATTTACCCGAAGCTAATTTTGATATTCCAAACTCAAAAATGAAGTCTATTTTACCTAATTGAAAACATATAAGTTTAATTTATTAATTTAAATTAAATTCCTATTCTCAAAACAAAAAGGCGTATTTTTAAGAAACAATATTTATCCAAAGATTGACACTTTTTTATGTCCAATCTCAAAGTGAAATTACATGAAATGACAAGAATTGGATAAAATGGTAAAAATATATTCTATTTATAGTTCCAAACCATTATAAAGTATAATTTAACACTACAAATTATTTTTATTCAAAAATTTGTTTTCAGTTAAAATATAGTATTTATTTACTAATTACCCAAATATAAAAGATATCATAAAAACACCAAACATTTATCGAATCTAAATTATTATGTTCATATTCTAAAGAAGAAGTTTATTTTGTCAAATTGAATATATAAAAGATTCAAATATTGGATTTAAAAATGGTTCACCATTAAACGGTGGTAAAAGTGCATTTTTTATAAAAATACATCTTTTATCTGAAAAAATGAATTAGTTCTTAACATATGTCTAAGATACTCATAATATAGATTCTAAATTTATATTGATTTTATATAGTTCAAAATTAAGTTAATACTACTCAAAACTACTTTTGAACGTCTAGTTTAGTAAGTTGTGGTGCGCTTGAACTCGGTGTTGCGAGTAGTGCTATTTATTGAGTTACTTTGAAAAAATATTGTACTATGAAATCATGGGGTGTTACAAAAGCATGAAAAAAAGTCAATAAGCTGGAAATATAGTTAAACAAAAGTAAAAAGAAAATAGGAAACCTCCAGCATCCCTCCAATCATAAGTGTGTTCTTATGCTCTCCAGCTCTAATTGGCCAATCACATACTTGAGGATGACCGTTGCTTGACCTTGTCTATAACTAAAAAAATATAATATTTTTGGGCCCAAATGATTTACCCAAACAGGGAGTCAGACAAATCCCAGTAGGCAATAAATAAAAAATATGTGCCAAACCTTCATGAGTATATATATCTGGTAATAATTGAAATGCATCATGGAAACTAGGATTACACAAAAGTAACCAGTCCAATAGTTTACCTTTACATTCATCAGCATTTTATGTTCATCATTTAATCATGTAAGTATCACAAACATGTATCTCATAATAGTACCTAATAGGACCAAAACCTAGATTTTACATTGGATTGGAAGACGCGTCACAAATAGTCAATATTAACATTAACCCTCTAGGTAGCTCACACAGCTTAACCCCACTAGCCAAGTAATACAATAAAGGAAAAGACATACATAGGATGCACTCACCATCAATTCAAAATATGGTCATTCAACAATAATTAAATACTCTCTAGGGTATAACTCAACAAAAATTACCCATGTGTTCACGTAAAGTAAACTATATTGGTTCTGAGGGAGCACTCACCATTAATCCCCCATGTGGTCTCTTAGAGTAAAATATAACAGACACTCTTATTAAGCACCCAACATCAATTCCCCATGTGGTCTAACTACACCAGGTTCTTATTACCCTGTGCAATTAAATTTTGCATATATGATATCAATCTAGCCAAAGTAATCTCAACTACAACATGGATAAAAAATTATAATGCATATCATAGTCCATAAAAAATTTGTTAAATTCAATCAATTCCATCCAATCAAGAAAGATAATGAAACAAGGTCTTCCTCATAGGACTCTTAGACCAAACTGTCCAAAACATTCAAAAAGTGAAATGAAACAAACTACCTACCTAGATGTTATATGAAGAACACTCTCAAACATCGGCCCTTGAATCTTCCTATAATGACATAGATCTATAAAAAGGTCAAAAACTTTCAACCTTGAATAAATCCATTGAGAGAAGAAATCATGAGAAGAGGCTCTAGAAGAGGGAAGGACTTGTTGGTGGGATTCCAACACACCTTCCAAAGATCGAATCGTACCATGGATGGAGAAACAATGGCTTGTAGAAGAATCACAATTTCGGACGTTCCTTAACAAGGTATGACCAAAAGAAGAAATTTCTGTGTATTAGAGGTGACCCCGGTCTGATTAGTGAAATATAATAAATCATAAATGACGTGTATTGATAATGAACATGTTGTGTATTTTATTAAACATGTCCCTGACATTAGAAGTATGCCACGTCATCCCACACATCCATGTCCCATCAGTTACATTCCCAAGACATGGTTGTACGTAGTAACATGGTTCATGGTGTGTACTCATAAGTACATGACTTTTATATAGAAATTTTTTAAAATCATCCTTTTTTCTCAAAAAAACTAAAAATCAATATCCGTACCTAAAATAAAGATTCCAATTCTTCCAACCCCCCCCCCATTAAATAAATGCATCCCCAAATTTTCTTATCAAGGTGGAAAAGAAGATTCTTTGAAAATCACCTTCCACTATGATAATGCATTTGTCTCCCCCTCCCAAGCCTCGTATTACACTCAGTCGTGCTACAACAAAGCATGTACCAGAGGAAAATACCAGCCACAAAGAACCTTCATGTTGTGATAAATAATCTAGATAAGATGATCCCTGAATAATAAATCCACCTCCAACTCCACCACCATAGGTTTAAGAACATGTAATGGGTTTAATAAGTTACGTCGTAGGTGAGAAACATTGATGACGACATGCACAACATGAGACCTTTTAGGTTAATTTAAACCATAGGAAACTATAACAACTCTCTCTAATCCCTCAAAGGTCCCAATATATCTCAGTGAATGATTTCCTTATCCCTATATCCTCCTGTGTTCCAACCTCCATTTGACATGCTGGAAAACACAGTCTTTGACCATAAATGGCATCGGTCATCTCCATCGATCATTATAAGACATCCTTCATGATTGTGCGATAGCCATCCTCATCAAAATCAACTCCACATGATATGTGGTCTCTTGGAAAAGGCTAGGTCCCAACATAGCTTCCCCTACTGCCTCCATCCATCATAGGTGTGATCAGCATGGCCTACCATACAAAGCCTCATAATGTTATATCTGAATAGTTTCCCGAAAAATATTATTGTTGGAAAAATCCACCATAGGTTTGTGCTTCTCCATGAAAACTTCAAAATATAGGACACATTCTCGAAGCGTTTCCTCCAGCATCTGAAACATGCGCATTGACGGGCCTTCTATTTGGGGATTGTAAGATGTACTCAGAAGAACCTATACACCCATAGCCCTCTATAGTCCCTTCCAAACACGAAAAGTAAAACTGGTGTTTATATCTAATATGATAGAGTGCATAACCCAATGAAATCATAGAACCTCTCAAATGTATGACCTTCTAAGATCATCAACACTAAAGGTCTCCTTGATCGACAATAACATTGAAACTATCATGATATTGTCAACAACAACCCAATCTGTAGCATTCTGTCATGGTGAACTTGATAAACCTGTCACAAAATCCATCGAAACCTCATACCACTTTGACTCAAAATTGGGTAGCTGCTGTAGAATATTGGATAGTCACTGGTGCTCTACCTTCACGTACTAGTAGGTGGAACATATCATAACTAAACCAGAAACATCCCTCTTATTACATAGCCACCAATACTGACAGTGTAAATATCGACACATCTTGGGGACACCTGGATGAACTGCCCAAGCTTATGTATGAATTTCATACATCAGGTCCTCACAAATGTCTATTGACACTCATACGCCTACATGAAATAGAAATACCTCATCCTCTACAATGGTCCATCGAGGAGTAGGGTCATTTCTTGACACACCCCCCATAAGACTAGGCCTTCATAACTTGATAGCTTCCTCATTCATACATGATCATTTAGAGTAGATATAATAGCTACAAAATAATAAAAACAACTTCCCATGTCTATCATGCACATCCAAATTCATTTCAGAGAATCGATCTATGATCTGCCACTCACTACTGGCTTCTTTAACTACCTATATCTGAGTCCTCCTGCTCAATGCATCAACCAGTGGGTTTCCATTCCCATGCATCTAGGAAAGTACAATTACAAAGTACTAAAATAACTCAACCCACAATCACTATCACAAATTCAGTTCATGTTTTGTGAAGATATTATTTAAAAAAATTTAGGCATTGTACCCCAAAAAATACTCTCCTAGAAGGTAATGTATCTAATTGTGAAAGGAATGTACAATTGCATCCAAATGAAGATCATGTGTTGGGGAATTCCTCTCATGTGGCCTCAAATACTCAGACATGTATGCAATGACTCCTTCCCCCTGCATAAGAACAACCCCCAGCACGATACATTATGCATCACAGTACATGATTTAACTCTGTCTTGAATCAGGAAAGACCAGTATCAGTGCTGAAGTGAACCACCCTTTTCTGCTCTTGAAAGGCTGCATAACAGGAATATTCCCACAATTACATTGTACCCTTATTAGTCAGGCCTATCAATGGCACTGATAAGTGTGAAAAGTATTGTCTAAATCACATGTATAATTATCCAGCCTTAGAAAATTTTGTACCTCCAAGACATTCTTCATCTAAACCAAGGAAACTACTGCATTAACATTATCTGGGTCTACTGATACTGTTTTAATTGAGATAACAAGCCCTAATAAGTGAATCTATCCCATCAAAAAGTGGAATTTTAAGATCATAACATATAATTGATTCTCTCTCAGTGTACTCAAAATGATCTCAAAATGGATAGCATGGTTCTGTTGAGTGTGAGAGTGCACCAAGATATCATCCACATAAACCACCACAAAGTATTCCATGTATGGATGGAACACATGGTAAATCAGTTCTATAAAAATTAAAGGTGTGTTCATGATACCGAATGACATAACCCAATACTCGTATAGATAATACCTATTGTAGATGGTTTTAAAAGTAATATCTGATTGTCTGACCCCCAACTAATAATAACCACATCTCTAGTCAATCTTTGTAAACAATCAGGCTCCTCAAAGATGGTCAAATAGATCATCAATCCTTGGAAAATATATAGATTCTTGAACATAAATTGGTTCAACATTTGATAATCCACGAAAAAGTGTGAGGGTATCTTCCACATTCTATGAGAATAGGACAGGCGAACCCCAACGAGAAGTACTGGGTCAGATAAAACCTGTTTCCTATTACTCCTCTAAATTATTCATGAGCTCCAATAACTCTGGTGTATACATCTAATAAGGAGTAATTTACATTAGTAATTCCCCTATGACAAGATCAATAGAAAATTCTACCTCTTGCTAAAGATTAAAACATAAAAATACTTATGGAAAGTCATCCCTAAAATGATCGACCATGCGAGTAATTTCCATATGTGACGTCCCCTAGTCTTCCATAAATAGACTAGCACTCTGGGCTGTAACACCTATCAACTCGTGATACTCTGCTCCAACTCTACTCACCTGGACATCCAATTCTCTCTTATGTAGACACAATCTACCCATTGGTGATGTGAAACTCACCCTATGATGATACAAATCGACAACATATTAGAAGGGAACTAGCCATTCCATTATGAGAATGATTCCATATCCCATATTCTCTAAGACAAAAAGGTCCCATAATAAGTGACACCCACGGACATCAAGAGGGAACACCTTACATTGACATGCACATGCTATTATAACCCCCAACATATTTTCCTATGACATGATATTAGTAGATGTAAATATATTGTGCCCAAGGATCTCCACAATAGTTATATTTATAAATCCTTGGAATAAACCTATATCAAAAAGAGTATAAGCTAAAATAAAGGCAATTTAAATCATAGCTCTAACCATAGAGGATCTAGATTCCTTCTCTTACTAGGTCTTATCCACTGAAAAAGTGTGACCTGTACAGTGGCTATTATGGCCCTACCTGACTACCCTTAGCTGATCCACCATGTGGTCGCGGAGAGTCTGTCGTCTGGATACAGATTCCATGACCACCTCCTCGACTTGAACGTCCTAATGAACTCCAGTCCCCAATCTGGTTTGGGACTGGTGGTCCTACATTAGAATTATGAATCAAGACAGATCCTACCACATTACATGATGTAATGATGGAATTGCAGAAACACTCATGATGTCCCATCTTGCAGTAAGATAGCCACTCAACTTGGTATCTTGGGTAATTAGGATTATTTTATCTGCCCTTTCTGCACTGGTATCACACCACCTGTGTACATGAAGAAAAATCACACCTACTTGGATCTCTACCCGTAGACTCTCGGCGGTGCTTCCAACTATCAGTCGGATGAAGACAAATTGTGGATGCAAAACTTCCCAGGCCCCCTGCTCCAGAATCCATCAGTTTGTGCTCTTTGATCATCTCTATATTGAATATAAATGATATGGAAGTCAAATTAAAGATTTTCACCTTTGATAAGATGTCATTCCAACCAACATCCTCATACATCCTCACCCAAAATAACTCATCACCCCCAGAATGGTTTTGAAGCACTGCAGCTCTATGAAGCAAGAATAATAAACCATGACTGAGAGAGTACCCTACTCCAAACAAATTAACTATTGTCTTGGTCGGCCCTCAAGTTCTCCAATTAGAATTATTGATAGAAGGCATGTTGGAACTCATCCCAAACTGTAACCCACTAGTGTATGGCATATGATATCACATCCCACAATACCTTGATGGTATCTTCAAGAATTTACAAAGATAACATCAAACTATTCTCTATAGAAACATCCAAATACTCAATGATAGATAGCATGACATCCAACCATGACTCTGTATCCTGAGGTCATCTATCCCCTAAGAAGGTTTCAGGATAATGCTCTTGAAAAACTGCGCCTCAACACTTCCATAGATGGGGTAGGATTCAGTGATCCTTATATAGTTTTCATTATCCTTATGAATCCTTCTCAAGAGTGTGCATCAGCACTTGTATCAGGGAAGATATTTGGTGCATTGAAGTTCATGAATGGAAGATCTACTTGGACTACTTTCTCTACCAATTCATGTGGCTGATCGTCGCCCTGATCCTAGTGTACAACCGGAGAATGTCAACGTGGCATGACTCTGGAAGGCCAAGTGCACACCTCATAAAAAGATTAAAGAAACCACAACAAGGAAATGGAGAATGAAACAGAGAAGTAAAAACATTGATTTTTTTTCCAAAACATGGTCACACGAAATGTATGTACCCTACATGACATGATCCATTATGCCTTTATAGGGGTGTGGACTTCTTCCAAACCTGATCATGTAACACTCCAGACACACGATGTATTCTACTTGAGAAACAATGTGTAATTGAATTTTACCTCGTTTGGAAGTACGTCTACATGGCTATAACTATATAGTTCACATAAAACAAATATACACATTGTGTATATTCCAGACACAGTGTGTACTAGAAGGATTTCACTAACTTGTGTCATTGGTCACACGGCTAGATACATGGATCACCAAATCATGACTTGTATGCATAGTACATAGTGTTTTCATGAAAATATTTCCATCTCATGCCTCTGCCCACATAGTTGGTCACACGATAAATAAATTCATAGAGTGTAGAGAGAGTACACAACATGTAGTTACGAAAAAAAATTATTCCAAAAAAAGGATAAATGGAGTTTATTCATCATCACATACTGTGTAATATAAGTTTTTCTTGATTATAAGCCTCATAAGGTACTCCAGAACCCCATAAAAACAATTAAACAAGAATTATAGTGTCGAATTATGATCTGTGGGGGGGTGTACTCTTTTATAATCAAATCTTGGCATCATATTCATGTATATCACATCGTATAATATGTAATAAATCACATGATCCACAAAATTATGATCCATGAGATCCCATAACTCCTTAGAGACCAATTATTGGGACCCATTCAAATGAAACAATAAATTTTCCAATAACCTATCAAACTATAAATCATTCTATCATGGAATAAATACCTACAACATTCATATGTAGCACAAAATCTATCACAACATCATGCAATCAGTAATGCATCCTGAATGGAATGAGAAAATGCCTGACATGTTATTTCTAGAAGGTTCTTATATGATAAATTAGAAAGAATACCCTCATCTCATCAAGTTTCAATAGAAATAGAACCACAGTTATATAAATCATAACAGAATAAATCCTGTGAATCACCCAATGGTGAAATCAAATCAAGTGTAATAATTGGAAAATGAGAAAAATTGCAATAATCAAGGTAAATTGGGTTTTCCCTTCACATGGATTAGCAACTCCTGAGAACAACTTATTACCAAAAACCTATTACTTCTAAAATCTATCTATTGGATCCATATAGTTAGACAAAGAATAAAATAACCTACTTTGATTTAAATTTGTAACGTCTCGGTTCTGGGTGCCACCAAAAGTTTCCCTATACCCGCTTGGTCGCATTGCCTAATATGCATCTCCCTGAACTCTATAGGCTACTGACTAGCAAAGAGGGACTTGGGTGTGATTTTGGGGAAACTATTCCTTAATTGGTAGAGCATGTATATCGGAATAACAAATATTAAATAGTATTGTATGAAAAATTCCATAAAACAATTAAACAGTGGAAGAATGAATGTAAATAAATATTGGAGCACATATATAAATGTTTCATGTCACATATGTCTACGAAAGCATCCAAATAGGACAATATAATGGAAATAAAACTAAACCAATGTTAAAAAGAAACTAAAAAAACTCCAGTGGCATCGCAAACCAAAAATTGGCCTTATTCTCTTTAGCTTCAACTAGCCAATCTTGTACCTAATGAGGAAGGTAGCTTCACCATATCTATACCTGCAACCATATAATCTGTTTGGCCCCAAAATCCAGACCCAAACAAGGTGTGATACAATAAAAATAGGAAACCACTACATGATTTTTTCCTAACTATAAGTGATTATATATATCAAGTAATAATAGAAATGCAACAAAGAAACTAAGAGTACCCAAATGTAACAAATCTTAATGTTTCCATTTACACTAATTAGCATTTTAGGATAAACATTTAATCAATAAATTTTCTCAAAAATGTATCTCATATGACTACCAAAAATGACCAATTACAAGCTTATTCTTTGGATTGTAATAAACATCACAAACATTCAGTATTTATATTATCCATCTAGGTAGCTCACATTATAAGGCCCCGACCTTAAACCTTACTTAATATTGAATTAAATGAATAATTCACGTTGAGGATCTTTTCAGGTTTAGAGTTTTAGAGAATTAGAACATAACTATTACATCTCAAAAGATTTAAATTTAGTCACTTCTACTAAGATTCCATAATAAAAAAAACTCTTAAAAAGAAACGTGTCTAGTTCCATGTTTTATATAGGATGACATTCCCTTGATCCCATCCTTGACCTTATTCCACATAAAGTCCTGTGAAAACATTTCAAAAAAAAATTGGGGTGAGCATAAAAAACTCAGTAAGGGATACAGAAAGAATGAAAACTGTTAGTTTTTCAAACATCAAATAAACCATATATACTCTATCAAAGTAATACCTTCACCTTCATGAAGTAGTAAAACTCTTCACTGAATAAAGTATCATTTCTTACCTTTTTATAAGCAAAGGATTACCATAAAATCCATAAAAATAACACATAACAAATATAAAGGTAACTTGGGACATAAACATACTTAAGTGGAATAACCATATGGTCGACTTCCACACATATCACTTAATGGAATAGCTATACGGCCAATTTCCATACATACTTAATGTAATAGCCATACAGCCGACTTCCATACCCAATGCATTGGAGGTTATAACGTAACCCCCCGTCCTGGTATTCACGGCACCACCCGTCATATGGTTTATAACATAACCACCCATTAAAATGTCCAAGTACCAGTATAAAATCATAAAACCTAAAACCGATATAAAAGAATGATAACATTTCCACATTTCAATCACAATATATCATAAATATATTGACATAATAGAATCTTTTTTCAAAACCATTTTCAATACCAAAATACATAAAAGAGTATATGGTATTTATTTTATTCTAAAAACATTACGGCTTGTTGAGAAATCCAAAGACCAAATAATACTCGCGGCGGTGGAAAAGGTCGTTGTCACCGCGTATGTTAAAAAAACATTCCTTTTTGTCGTTTAGTAAAACGATTCATAGAAAAAGATTCCTTTTGTAAAAAAGTAAAAGTCAAAGGTGTTTATACACCGTATAAAAGGAAGTTTTGTATAAAACGAAATATGCCTCAATGAAAGGATATTGAGACGAAGTCCCTTACCTCGGGTCCGACTTGACTCGATCGTTCTTTAACGTCCTGAATAATAAACTTGAGTTAATTTATAATTGATTAAGAATCTTTTTAAAGTAAATTATTCCTTTTATATCACTTATTTCCATGTTATAAACATTATGTATCCATTTAAGTTAATAATATTTGTTCTGTCAATATTTGGTTCTTAAGTCGAAAGTGGACTTCTTACAATTACATGTTGTTCGTGTGGTCAAAGGTTCTCTATATCCAGAATGAAATTCCCGATTTGGATATAATATGTATCATATATATCCAGAATATACATGTATTTATAATATTACATAATCATTTAGAGGTAAGAAATGAAATGCACCGTTCATGGAGACGGTAAGCCGTACGTACGCATGAACGCTACTTTCATTTCTTTGTCATATTAATGGAATTAAAACTAAATGAGGTATGTATATTTTAATTCTAGAATTATATTCATCATTTAGATATATCATTAATTATATATATCCATTATATACATGTACTTTTAATAGTACATTACATTTGGGGATAGGAAATGAAATGCATCGTTCATGGAGACAGTAAGCCGTACGTACGCATGAACGCTACTTTCATTTCTATCTCATACTTTAATGGGAAGAAATAATAATGATATAGAGGTATATTATAATTCCAGTATAACATCATATATAATAACTTTAAATCCATCCTTTACACTTCCCACATATGGCATTAACGAATCACATCACTTTGAGGGGGCGGTAGTCCGCACTTCCTTAAATGAAGATATCGTGTTTACCCATAATGGAAACCATAATGGTATCCCATAAATGAAAAATTAAGAAGCTTAAGGAAAGAATAAACATATTATATATCATATATAAAAATAGTTACATCATAATGGCTACCTTTTAAGGTGTTAAATGAGTATTGAACAATCATCGTTTCGGGAGGCAGAATTTCGCCATCCACGGAAACCGTATGTTCATTAACCATTTGATGTAGTTGTGTGAGAGTGTAGCTCGAATAAATTTTATAACAACATCCTAGTATATTGAAGATACTGGTGTTGTTACAAATGAAGTAAATAAATAGAGTTTAGAGGGTTGGAGAAGAAAAATAAAACAAATGAACAAGAGAGAATGAATTACCTTTAAAAGTGTAACTCTTTTTGATTTGATCCTAAAGGCTTCCGTTGAAAGGATTCTTCCCAAAGGGAATCCTCTAGGATGAGGAGAGGGATGTGGAGAGAGTACATTGGCAGAGTTTGGCCGAGCCAAAGGCTTGAGGAGTGTGTGAAATGAGGTAGAGGTGGGGGCCTTTTATAAGAGGAGAGGAGGGGCACTTTTGGAATGTAAAGAAATATTACTTTATTTGAAAATGTGTTTTGGTTTTAAAAGGTCCCAAATTGATATAATTCGTGGATAAGGTGATAATGGTTCGGAATCCACTCATCCAATTGGTTTTTTACATGTTTAGTTCATAGATTTTACATTATCCTTCCAATTTATTTAAATCGTCAAATAATGATGTCATCGCTGCATCATTATTATGTCATAAATAATATAATTTATTTAATGTCTAAAAATTATAAAAAAAATACAATTATGTAGGAAATATTTTTATCTTTCCAATGACTACTTATAATAAAAAATCTGATCTTTATAACCCTATGTAAAAATTGTTTTTGTAAAATATATTATGTTTGTGTAATTTTTACTTTTACATTAAATAAAAAGTTATTTATGTCATTTCCCAACAAAACTGTCTCCATGGGGTCCCCAAGTTGACCCATGGTTTTTCTTGGTCGGCCATGACACAACCAATGAGTTTAGGACATGTGTCAAGGTCATTTTATATTATTAATGCATTATTTATACCTTAAACTACACTAATTACCACTAATCGCGATTACAAACTTAATAAGTTACTATTCACCAAAAAATTATTATAATCGCATTGAACCACATTTTACTTCTTAATGACAACCATGTATGTCGGATTTTTGAAATTCAAAACACAATGATGAAAAACTTTCATTTAAACGGAAAATCAGTCTTTATAAGTACCACTTAGTGGTTTCACTATTCATCAAAAATTGAAGTTTTTCAGAAAATTACCAAAAATTCACCCTAAGCTATATTTGATATCACGAATTAAAATATGAAGTCTATTTTACAAAATTCAAAACATATAAGTCACACTAATTAATTTAATAATTAATTCGCGTTGTCAGAGCATATAGCGTGTTTTTATGAAATAATAAGTATCAAAAGATTGACACTAGTTTAAGTCTGATTTCAAAGTGAAATTAATTCCAACGACCACTATTGGATTTAATGGTAAAAATATTTTCTAATTTCATTTTAAAACCAATTCAAAAGATAATCTAATCATATATATAAATTAGATTGAAAAGAGGTTTTGAATTAAAATACAACATTTTACACTATTCATTAAAAAAATGAACATTATCAGAAAGGTACCCAAAATTTACACAAAGTAAATTTTGATGTCCTGATTCTAAAGAAGAGTTATATTTGGTCCAATATAATTTATAAGATCGATCAAAACTATATTTAATGACGGTTCTCCATCAAAAGGTGATAAGTGGACTTTTCGTGAAAATTAGGGTATAAATGCCTAAAATTGAATTCTTTCCGTATTTTATGCCTTTATCCTTTATTGGGTAAATGTAAAAACTTTTAAAAACATATATAATCATATTTTATTTATTTCTATCCATTCCCGCCATTACAACGGATACTCGTTAACTAACATTTAAAATAATATTATTTTATTACTTGTGTGCAACGTAAGTTTTCAAAGAAACTCATCGTTGCGTACCGAGTACGCTATCGAACGTAGAAACACCTTTTAATTAAAATTAATATATAATTCGTAAATATTAAAAAATTTGAAAATTCTTTATTCTTTATTTACCTGGGATGTTACATCCTTCCCCCCTTTTGGGAATTGCGTCCTCGCAATTTTATTCACTTATCAAAATAAGTGGGGGTATTTATCCCTCATAGCATTTTCAGATTCCCACGTTGCCTCTTCAATCACCTGGTTTTTCCACAAAACCATTACCTGATGAATCAACTTATTCCGTAACACCTGCTCCCTGTGGTCAAGAATCTGGACCGGTTGTTCCTCATAAGATAGGTTCTCTTCCAGCTGAACTACCTCTGGACTCAAAACATGAGATGGATCTGGCATATA
Source organism: Viscum album (assembly GCA_963277665.1). Taxonomy (NCBI): domain Eukaryota; kingdom Viridiplantae; phylum Streptophyta; class Magnoliopsida; order Santalales; family Viscaceae; genus Viscum; species Viscum album. The sequence continues at coordinate 1,021,898,906 of OY728147.1, read as the reverse complement.
CATTCTCAACATTGAAACATGAAAAACATTGTGTACCTGAGATAAAATTGGAGGTAAAGCCACCCGGTATGCAACTGATCCAACTCTCTCCAGAATTTCATATGGTCTAATGAACCTTGGACTATGCTTTCCTTTTTTACCAAATCGCATCACACTTTTCCAAGGAGAAACCTTGAAAAAACATGATCACCTACCTCGAAAGATAGATCCTTCCTCCGGTTATCCGCATAACTTTTCTGCCTGCTCTGAGTTGTTCTCATGTGCTTCTGAATCAACTGAACTTTTTCCTCCATCACTTCTACCAATTCTAGTCCCATAATAAGTGACACCCACGAACATCAAGAGGGAACACCTTACATTGACATGCACATGCTATTATAACCCCCAACATCTTTTCCTATGACATGATATTAGTAGATGTAAATATACTGTGCCCAAGGCTCTCCACAATAGTTATATTTAAAAATATTTGGAATAAACCTATATCAAAAAGAGTATAAGCTAAAATAGAGGAAATTTAAATCATAGCTCTAACCGTAGAGGGTCTAGAATCCTTCTCTTACTAGGTCTTATCCACTGAAAAAGTGTGACCTGTACAGTGGCTATTGTGGCCCTACCTGACTACCCTTAGCTGATCCACCATGTGGTCACTGAGAGTCTATCGTCTGTATACCAAATCCATGACCACCTCCTCGACCTGAACGTCCTAATGAACTCCTGTCCCCAATCTGGTTTGGGACTGGTGGTCCTACATTAGAATGATGAATCAAGACAGATCCTACCACATTACATGATGTAATGAGGGAATTGCAGAATCACTCATGATGTCCCATCTTGCGGTAAGATAGCCACTCAACTTGGTATCTTGGGAAGTTAGGATTATTTTATCTTCCCTTTCTGCACTGGTATCACACCACCTGTGTACATGAAGAAAAATCACACCTACTTGGATCTCTACCCGTAGACTCCATACGGTGCTTCCAACTATCAGTCGGATGAAGACCAATTGTGGATGCAAAACTGCCCAGGCCCCCTGCTCTAGAATCCATCAGGTTGTGCTCTTTGATCATATCTAGATTGAATATAAATGATATGGAAGTCAAATTAAAGATTTTCACCTTTTATCAGATGTCATTCCAACCAACATCCTCAAACATCCTCACCCAAAATAACTCATCACCCCCAGAATGGTTTTCAAGCACTGCAGCTCTATGAAGCGAGAATAATAATCCATGACTGAGAGAGTAACCTACTCCAAACAAATTATATATTGGCTTGGTCGGCCCTCAAGTTCTCTAATTAGAATTATTGGTAGAAGGCATGTTGGAACTCATCCCAAACTGTAACCCACTAGTTTATGGCATATGATATCACATCCCACAATACCTTGGTGGTATCTTGAAGAATTTACAATGATAACATCAACCTATTCTCTATAGGAACATCCAGATACTCAATGATTGATAACATGACATCCAACCATGACTCTATAGCCTGAGGTCATCTATCCCCTGAGAAGGTTGCAGGATTCTGCTCCTGAAAAACTGCGCCTCAACACTTCCATAGATGGGGTAGGATTCAGTGATCCTTATACAGTTTTCATCATCCTTATGAATCCTTCTCAAGAGTGTGCATCAGCACTTGTATCAGGGAAGATATTTGGTGCATTTAAGTTCATGAATGAAATATCTACTGGTACTACTTTCTCTAACAATTCATGTGGCTGATCGTCACCCCGATCCTGGTGTACAACCGGAGAATGTCAACGTGGCATGACTCTGGAAGGCCAAGTGCACACCTCATAAAAAGATTAAAGAAACCACAACAAGGAAATGGAGAATGAAACAGAGAAGTAAAAACATTGATTTTTTTTCAAAACATGGTTACACGAATTGTATGTACCCTACACGACATGATCCATTATGCATTTATAGGGGCGTGGACTTCTGCCAAACCTGATCATGTAACACTCCAGACACACGATGTATTCTACTTGAGAAACAACGTGTAATTGAATTTTACCTTCTTTGGAAGTACTTCTACATGGCTATAACTATATAGTTCACTTAAAACAAATATACACGTCGTGTATATTTCAGACACAGTGTGTACTAGAAGGATTTCACTAACTTGTGTCATTGGTCACACGACTAGATACACGGATCACCAAATCATGGCTTGTATGCATAGTACATAGTGTGTTCATGAAAATATTTCCATCTCATTCCTCTTCCCACATAGTTGGTCACACGTTAAATAAATTCATAGAGTGTAGAGAGAGTACACAACATGTAGTTACGAAAAAAAATTATTCCAAAAAAAGGATAAATTGAGTTTATTCATCATGACATACCGTGTAATCTATGTTTTTCTTTATTATAAGCCTCATAAGGTACTCCAGAACCCCATAAAAACAATTAAACAAGAATTATAGTGCCGAATTCTAATCTGTGGGGGGGATACTCTTTTATAATCAAATCTTGGCATCATATTCATGTATATCACAATGTATAACATGTAATAAATCACATGATCCACAAAATTATGATCCATGAGATCCCATAACTCTTTAGAGACCAATTATTGGGACCCATTCAAATGAAACAATAAATTTTCCTATAACCTATCAAAATATAAAGCATTTTATCATGGAATAAATACCTACAACATTCATATGTAGCACAAAATCTATCACAACAAAATTCAATCAGTAATGCATCCTGAATGGAATGAGAAAATGCCTGACATGTTATTTCTAGAAGGTTCTTATATGATGAATTAGAAAGAATACCCTCATCTCATCAAGTTGCAATAGAAATAGAACCACAGTCATATAAATCATAAGAGAATAAATCCTGTGAATCACCCAATGGTGAAATCAAATCAAGTGTAATAATTGGAAAATGAGAAAAATTGCAATAATCAAGGTAAAATGGGTTTTCCCTTTACATGGATTAGCTACTCCTAAGAACAACTTATTACCAAAACCTATTGCTTCTAAAATCTATCTATTGGATCCAAATAGTTATACAAAGAATAAAATAACCTACTTTGATTTAAATTTGTAACGTCTCGGTTCTGGGTGCCACCAAAAGGTGCCCTGTACCCGCTTGGTCGCATTTCCTAATATGCATCTCCCTGAACTCTAGAGGCTACTGACTAGCAAAGAGGGATTTGGGTGTGATTTTGGGGAAACTATTCCTTAATTGGTAGAGCATGTATATCGGAATAACAAATATTAAATAGTAGTGTATGAAAAATTCCATTATACAATTAAACAGTGGAAGACTGAATGTAAATAAAAATTAGAGAACATATATAAATGTTTCATGTCACATATGTCTACGAAAGCATCCAAAGAGGATAATATAATGGAAATACAACTAAACCAATGTTAAAAAGAAAATAAAAAAACTCCAGTGGCATCGCAAACCAAAAATTGGCCTTATTCTCTTTAGCTTCAACTAGCCAATCTTGTACCTAATGAGGAAGGTAGCTTCACCATATCTATACCTACAACCATATAATCTGTTTGGCCCCAAAATCCGGACCCAAACAAGGTGTGATACAATAAAAATAGGAAACCACCACATGATTTTTTCCTAACTATAAGTGATTATATATATCAAGTAATAATAAAAATGCAACAAAGAAACTAAGAGTACCCAAATGTAACAAATCATAATGTTTCCATTTACATTAATTAGCATTTTAGGATAAACATTTAATCAATAAATTATCTCAAAAATGTGTCTCATATGACTACCAAAAATGCCCAATTACAAGATTATTCTTTGGATTGTAATAAACATCACAAACATTCAGTATTTATATTATCCATCTAGGTAGCTCACATTATAAGGCCCCTGCCTTAAACCTTACTTAATATTGAATTAAATGAATAATTCACATCAAGGATCTTCTAAGTTTTAGAGTTTTAGAGAATTAGAACATAACTATTTCATCTCAAAAGATTAGAAAGTAGTCACTTCTACTAAGTTTCCATAATAAAAAAACTCTTAAAAAGAAAAGTGTCTAGTTCCATGTTTATTATAGGATGACATTCCCTTGATCCCATCCTTGACCTTATTCCACATAAAGTCCTGTGAAAACATTCAAAAAAACTTGGGGTGAGCATAAAAAGCTCAGTAAGGGATACAGAAAGAATGAAAACTGTTAGTTTTTCAAACATCAAATAAACCATATATACGCTATCAAAGTAATACCTTCACCTTCATGAACTAGTAAAACTCTTCACTGAATAAAGTATCATTACTTACCTTTTTGTAACCAAAGGTTTACCATAAAATCCATAAAAAGATCACATAAAATATATAAAGGTAACTTGGGACATAAACATACTTAAGTGGAATAACCATACGGTCGACTTCCACACATATCACTTAATGGAATATCCATACGGCCAATTTCCATACATACTTAATGTAATAGCCATACGGCCGACTTCCATACCCAATGCATTGGAGGTTATAACATAACCACCCATCCTGGTATTCACAGCACCACCCGTCATATGGTTTATAACGTAACCACCCGTTAAAATGTCCAAGTACCAGTATAAAATCATAAAACATAAAACCAATATAAAGGAATGATAAAATATCCACATTTCAATCACAATATATGATAAATATATTGACATAATAGAATCTTTTTTCAAAACCATTTTCAATACCAAAATACATAAAAGAGTATATGGTATTTATTTTATTCTAAAAACATTACGGCTTGTTGAGAAATCCAAAGACCAAATAATACTCGCGGCGGCGGAAAAGGTCGTTGTCACCACGTACGTTAAAAACATTCCTTTTTGTCATTTAGTAAAACGCTTCGTAGAAAAAGATTCCTTTTGTAAAAAAGTAAAAGTCAAAGGGGTTTATACACCGTATAAAAGAAAGTTGTGTATAAAATGAAATATGCCTCAATGAAAGCAGATTGAGACGAAGTCCCTTACCTCGGGTCTGACTTGACTCGATCGTTCTTTAACGTCCTGAATAATAAACTAGAGTTAATTTATACTTGATTAAGAACCCTTTTAAAGTTCATTATTCCTTTTATATCACTTATTGACATGTTATAAACATTATGTAACCATTTAAGTTAATAATATTTGTTTTGTCAATATTTGGATCTTAAGTCAAAAGTGGACTTCTTACAATTACATGTTGTTCGTGTGGTCAAAGATTCTTCATATCCAGAATGAAATTACCAATTTGGATATAATATGTATCATATATATCCAAAATATACATGTATTTATAATATTACACAATCATTTAGAGGTAATAAATGAAATGCACCGTTCATGGAGACGGTAAGCCGTACGTACGCATGAACGCTACTTACATTTCATTGTCATATTAATGGAATTAAAACTAAATGAGAGGTATGTATATTTTAATTCCAGAATTATATTAATCATTTAGATATATCATTAATTATATATATCCATTATATACATGTACTTTTAATAGTACATTACATTTGGGGATAAGAAATGAAATGCACCGTTCATGGAGACGGTAAGCCGTACGTACGCATGAACGCTACTTTCATTTCTATCTCATACTTTAATGGAATGAAATAATAATGATATAGAGGTATATTATAATTCCAGTATAACATCATATATAATAACTTTAAATCCATCCTTTACACATCCCACATATGGCATTAACGAATCGCATCACTTTGAGGGGGCGGTACCCATAATGGAAACCATAAAGGTATGCCATAAATGAAAAATACAGAATCTTAAGGAAAGCATAAACATATTATATATCATATATAATAATAGTTACATCATAATGGATACATTTGAAGGTGTTAAATAAGTATTGAACAATCATCGTTTCGAGAGGCAGAATTTCGCCATCCACGGAAACCGTATGTTCTTTAACCATTTGATGTAGTTGTGTGAGAGTGTAGCTCGAATAAATCTTATAACAACATCCTAGTATATTGAAGATACTGGTTTTTTTAAAAAAGAAGTTAATAAAAAGAGTTTAGAGGGTTGGATAAGCAAAATAAAACAAATGAACAAGAGAGAATGAATTACCTTTAAAAGTGTAACTCCTTTTGATTTGACCCTAAAGGCTTCCTTTGAAAGGATTATGCCAAAAGATAATCCTCTAGGATGAGGAGAGGGATGTGGAGAGAGTAAATGGGCAGGGGTTGGCCGAGCCAAAGGCTTGAGGAGTGTGTGAAATGAGGTAGAGGTGGGGGCCTTTTATAAGAGGGGAGGAGAGGCACTTTGGAAATGTAAAGAAATATTACTTTATTTGAAAATGTGTTTCGGTTTTTAAAGGTCCCAAATTGATATAATTCGTTTATATGGTGATAAGGGTTCTAAATCCACTCATCCAATTGGTTTTGGACATGTGTAGTTCATAGAGTTTACATTATCTTTCCATTTTATTTAAATCATCAAATAATGATGTCATCGCTGCATCATTATTATGTCATAAATAATTTAATTTATTTAATATATAAAAATTATAAAAAAATACTATGATGTAGGAAATATTTTTATCTTTCCAATTAGTTTTTATAATAAAAAATATGATCTTTATAACTCCATGTAAAAATTGTTTTTGTAAAACATATTATGTTTGTGTCATTTTTACTTTTACATTAAATAAAACGTTATTTATGTCATTTCCCAACCAAAGTGTCTCCATGGGGTCCTAAAGTTTACCCATGGCTTGTATTGGTCGGCCATGACACAACCAATGAGGTTTGGACATGTGTCAAGGTCATTTCATATTATTAAAGCATTATTTATACCTTAAACTACACTAATTACCACTAATCGCGATTAAGAACTTAATAAGTTACTATTCACCAAAAAATTATTATAATCTCATTGAACCACATTTTACTTCTTAATGAAAACAATGTATGTTGGATTTTTGAAATTCAAAACACAATGATGGCAAAATTTCATTTAAACGGAAAATCAGTCTTTATAAGTACCACTTAGTGGTTTCACTATTCATCAAAAATTGAAGTTTTTCAGAAAATTACCAAAAATTCACCCTAAGCTATATTTGATATCACGAATTCAAAAATGAATTTAATTTTACAAAATTCAAAACATATAAGTCAAATTAAATAATTTAATAATTAATTCCCGCTGTCAGAGCAAATAGCATGTTTTTATGAAACAATAAGTATCAAAAGATTGACACTAGTTTAAGTCTGATTTCAAAGTGAAATTAATTCCAACGACCACTATTGGATTTAATGGTAAAATTATTTTCTAATTTCACTTTAAAACCATTTCAAAAGATAATCAAATCATATAAATAAATTATATTAAAAAGTGGTTTTGAATTAAAATACAACATTTTACACTATTCGTTAAAAAAAATGAACTTTATCAGAAAGGTACCAAAAATTTACACAAAGTAAATTTTGATGTCCCGATTCTAAAGAAGAGTTATATTTGATCAAATAGAATTTATAAGATTGATCAAAACTATATTTAATGACGGTTCTCCATCAAAAGGTGATAAGTGGACCTTTCGGGAAAATTAGGGTATAAATGCCTAAAATTGAATTCTTTCCGTATTTTAATAATTTATCCTTTATTGGGTAAATGTAAAAACATTTAAATACATATATAATCATATTTTAGTTATTTCTATCCATTCCTTCCAGTACAACAACTACTCGTTAACTAACAATTAAAATAATATTATTTTATTACTTGTGTGCAAAGTAAGTTTTCAAAGAAACTCATCGTTGCGTACCGAGTACGCTATCGAACGTAGAAACCCCTTTTAATTAAAATTAATATTTAATTCATAAATATTAATAAATATGAAAATTATTTATTCTTTATTTACCTGGGATGTTACATCGTTCCCCCCTTTTGGGAATTGCGTCCCCGCAATTTTATTCACTTATCAAAATAAGTGGGGGTATTTATCCCTCATAGCATTTTCATATTCCCACGTTGCCTCTTCAATAACATGGTTTTTCTACAAAACCTTTACCTGATGAATCACCATATTCTGTAACACCTGCTCCCTGTGGTCAAGAATCTGGACCGGTTGTTCCTCGTAAGATAGGTTCTCTTCCAGCTGAACTACCTCTGGACTCAAAACATGAGATGGATCTGGCATATACTTTCTCAACATTGAAACATGAAAAACATTGTGTACCTGAGATAAGCTCGGAGGTAAAGCCACCCGGTATGCAACTGGTCCAACTCTCTCCATAATTTCATATGGTCCAATAAACCTTGGACTCAGCTTTCCTTTCTTACCAAATCGCATCACACTTTTCCAAGGAGAAACCTTGAGAAAACCATTATCACCTACCTTGAAAGATAGATCCTTCCTCCGGTTATCCGCATAACTTTTCTGCCTGCTCTGAGTTGTTCTCATGTGCTTCTGAGTCAACTGAACTTTTTCCACCATCTCTTCTACCAATTCTAATCCCATCAGCTTCCTTTCACCCACTTCATTCCAAAATGCTGGAGTTCGACACCGCTTCCCATATAATGCCTCAAATGGTTCCATCTGTATACTGGAATGAAAACTGTTATTATAAGAAAACTCAACCAAAGAAAGATATTGGTCCCAACATCCCTGATAATCCATCGAACAAGATCGTAGAATATCCTCCAAGGTCTGAATTGTTCGTTCTGACTGCCCATCTGATTGAGGATGAAAAGATGTACTAAAATTTAATTCAGTACCCAACGACTTCTGAAGGCCTTTCCAAAAGTTAGATGTGAACCTGGGATCACGATCCGATACAATGGAGAGAGGAACTCCATGTAACCTGACTATCTCTTTAAGATACAAACGGGAAAGTTGATCAAGATAGAAAGTATCTCGTATAGCAAGGAAATGAGAAGATTTGGTCAAGAGATCAACAATAACCCAGATTGCATAATTACCTTGAGATGTCCTCGGTAATCCCACAACAAAGTCCATGGATATGTTTTCCCATTTCCACTCTGGCACTGGTAAAGGCTAAAGCATCCATTTCGGTAACTGCCGCTCTGCTTTAACCTGTTGATATGTCAAACACTTCACAGTAAAATCAGCAATGTATCTTTTCTTTCCATCCCACCATTAATACTCCTGCAGATCTCTATACATCTTAGTACTGCCCGGATGAACTGATAACAGAGAACTATGAGCTTCACATAAAAACTATCTCTTCAACTGTGAATCACAAGGCACACATAACCTCTTCCCAAACCTCAAGACACAAACACAAACTTATCCAAGAACTCATGGAAAATTTTATTCATAAGGTCCATGAATACAGAAGGTGCATTGGTTAACCCAAAAGGCATAACTAAAAAATCATTATGGCCATATCTAGTATGGAACGCAGTCTTCGGAACGTCTTCTTCTTTTACTTTCAACTGATGGTACCCCGACCTCAAGTCAATCTTCGAAAAATACTGAGCCCCCTGGAGCTGATACCACATCATTCGATGGCCCAACATCTGCTGAAGTTATTGCAAAGGATTTCACCACCCCTTTCTGCTTGTAGCCTAGCAGCATTCCCCCTGTTGAGTTCTTCGTTGGACACTCATTTGCATAATGACCCATTTCATTACACTTAAAACATCTTACTGTTGGCTTTTCATTTCCTGTTTGATCATCTTCCTTACAGTTACGAGCAATATGACCAGACTTACCACACCGAAAGCACTTACCAGACTTGGATAAAAATTCTCCAGGATGCATTTTACCACACTTCTTATAGGATGGACTTTTGGTTTTCTTACCTCCTTGCTTCTTTGATGAATTCTTCCCCTTTTCCTACCAACTAGACCTCTTATTCTGTTGTTTGTCATAGAACACCTGATCATCGGCAAACTCCATTTCCACCTTCTCCGCACATCGAACAAGTTTTTCATAACTTTTGAACTCACGAGAAGCTAATGCCCTTCGATACTTAGGCTTTAACCCTGAGTAAAAACGGTTTATTTTACTATCAAGATCCCGTATGAAGTTTGGAGCATACCTTGCCAATCGAGTGAACTTTTCTTCATAAGCAGCCACTGAATCATCCTCCTGCCTCAATTCTAGGAACTATTTTTCCATCCTAAGACGAACCACCATAGGAAAATATTTCTCAAGAAACATACCTTTGAATTCATCCCAGGGAAGATCCTCAATCTCATCACTATCCCTTATATTTTTTACCATCGACCACCACTGACCAACTTCACCTTCAAAATGGTAAACAGCGAGACTAACCTTTTGATGTTCTGAACACCCCATGACATCAAAAATCTTCTCCAGTGCTTTAATCCAACCTTTAGCTTGCACAGGGTCAGATGATCCTCTGAATGATGGGGGATGTTGCCTCATGCAATGTTCCACCACTGACATGTTCCTCTGCGGTTGATTTGGCTGATCTCGTGCATGGATACCACCACTATTTATAGCCTGAGTCAACTATTCCATCACTGCAACAAACTGTTCAGTTCCGATTCTGACCATCTCAGGTTGCTGATTTGGAAGGTTATCTTCCTCCTGATGTCTTCCTAACATAGCTGCTTTGTTTCCTCTGCGGAAAACCGTTCTGAACATAGAAATATCTTAGGCGAAGCAACATGGTAATCCGTAAATGCTATATCATTTCAATCATATTATAATTTAACACTTTTCTAACTCCTAAAGTTGTCTAAACCGACCTCTGATACCAACTATAAGGCCCCAGCCTTAAACCTTACTTAATATTGAATTAAATGAATAATTCACATCGAGGATCTTTTCAGGATTAGAGTTTTAGAGAATTTGAACATAACTATTACATCTCAAAAGATTACAAAGTAGTCACTTCTACTAAGTTTCCATAATAAAAAAAACTCTTAAAAAGAAACGTGTCTAGTTCCATGTTTTATATAGGATGACATTCCTTTGATCCCATCCTTGACCTTATTCCACATAAAGTCCTGTGAAAACATTTCAAAAAAAACTCGGGGTGAGCATAAAAAGCACAGTAAGGGATACAGAAAGAATGAAAACTGTTAGTTTTTTAAACATCAAATAAACCATATATACTCTATCAAAGTAATAACTTCAACTTCATGAAGTAGTAAAACACTTCACTTAATGAAGTATCATTACTTACCTTTTTGTAACCAAAGTATTACCATAAAATCAATAAAAAGAACACATAACATATAAAAAGGTAACTTGGGACATAAACATACTTAAGTGGAATAACCATATGGTCTACTTCCACACATAACACTTAATGGAATAGCCATACGGCCAATTTCCATACATACTTAATGGAATAGCCATACGGCCGACTTCCATACCCAATGCATTGGAGGTTATAATGTAACCACCCGTCCTGGTATTCACGGCACCACCCGTTATATGGTTTATAACGTAACCACCCATTAAAATGTCCATGTACCAGTATAAAATCATAAAACATAAAACCAATATAAAGGAATGATAACATTTCCACATTTCAATCACAATATATCATAAATATATTTACATAATAGAATCATTTTTCAAAACCATTTTCAATACGAAAATACATAAAAGAGTATATGGTATTTATTTTATTCTAAAAACATTACAGCTTGTTGAGAAAGCCAAATACCAAATAATACTTGCGGTGGCGGAAAAGGTCATTGTCACCGCGTACGTTAAAAAAATTTACATTTTTGTCATTTAGTAAAACGCTTCGTTGAAAAAGATTTCTTTTTTACAAAAGTAAAATTCAAAGGGTTTTATACACCGTATAAAAGAATGTTGTGTATAAAACGAAATATGCCTCAATGAAAGGAGATTGAGACGAAGTCCCTTACCTCGGGTCCGACTTCACTCGATCGTTCTTTAACGTCCTGAATAATAAACTTGAGTTAATTTATACTTGATTAAGAAACTTTTTAAAGTTCATTATTCCTTTTATATCACTAATTTCCATGTTATAAACATTATGTAACCATTTAAGTTAATAATATTTGTTTTTTCAATATTTGGTTCTTAAGTCGAAAGTGGACTTCTTACAATTACATGTTGTTCGTGTGGTCAAAGGTTCTTTATATCCAGAATGAAATTCTCGATTTGGATATAATATGTAACATATATATCTAGAATATACATTTATTTATAATATTACATAATCATTTAGAGGTAAGAAATTAAATGCACCATTCATGGAGACGGTAAGTCGTACGTACTCATGAACGCTACATTCATTTCTTTGTCATATTAATGGAAGTAAAACTAAATGAGAGGTATGTATATTTTAATTCCAGAATTATATTCATCATTTAGATATATCATTAATTATATATATCCATTATATACATGTACTTTTAATAGTACATTACATTTGGGGATATGAAATGAAATGCACCGTTCATGGAGACGGTAAGCCGTACGTACGCATGAACGCTACTTTCATTTCTATCTCATACTTTAATGGAAAGAAATAATAATGATATAGAGGTATATTATAATTCCAGTATAAAATCATATATAATAACTTTAAATCCATCCTTTACACGTCCCACATATGGCATTAACAAATCACATCACTTTGAGGTGGCGGTAGTCCGCACTTCCATAAATGAAGATATCGTGTTTACCCATAATGGAAACCATAAAGGTATGCCATAAATGAAAAATAAAGAAGCTTACGGAAATCATAAACATATTATATATCATATATAAAAATAGTGACATCATAATGGACACCTTTGAAGGTGTTAAATGAGTATTGAACAATCATCATTTCGGGAGACAGAATTTCTCCATCCACGGAAACCGTATGTTCTTTAACCATTTGATGTAGTTGTGTGAAAGTGTAGCTCGAATAAAGCCTATAAAAACATCCTAGTATATTGAAGATACTGGTGTTGTTACAAAAGAAGTAAATAAAAAAGTTTAGAGGGTTGGAGAAGCAAAATAAAACAAATGACCAAGAGAGAATGAATTACCTTTAAAAGTGTAACTCCTTTTGATTTGAGCCTAAAGGCTTCCTTTGAAAAGATTATGCCCAAAGGGAATCCTCTAGGATGAGGAGAGGGATGTGGAGAGAGTAAATGGGCAGGTTTTTGCCGATCCAAAGGCTTGAGTGTGTGAAATGAGGTAGAGGTGGGGGCCTTTTATAAGAGGAGAGAAGGGGCACTTTTGGAAAGTAAAGAAATATTACTTTATTTGAAAATGTGTTTCGGTTTTAAAAGGTCCCACATTGATATAATTCGTGGATAAGGTGATAAGGGTTCGAAATACACTCATCCAATTGGTTTTGGACATGTGTAGTTCATAGATTTTACATTATCTTTCAATTTTATTTAAATCGTCAAATAATGATGTCATCGCTGCATCATTATTATGTCATAAATAATTTAATTTATTTAATGTCTAAAAATTATAAAAAAACTACTATGATGTATGAAATCTTTTTAGCTTTCCAATGTCTATTTATAATCAAAAATATGATCTTTATAACCCCATGTAAAATTTTTTTTTTGTAAAACATATTATGTTTGTGTCATTTTTACTTTTACATTAAATAAAAAGTTATTTATGTCATTTCCCAACCAAAGTGTCTCCATGGGGTCCCCAAGTTGACACATGGCTTTTCTTGGTCGACCATGACACAACCAATGAGGTTAGTACATGTGTCAAGGTCATTTCATATTATTAAAGCATTATTTATACCTTAAACTACACTAATTACCACTAATCGCGATTAAGAACTTAATAAGTTACTATTCACCAAAAAATTATTATAATCTCATTGAACCACATTTTACTTCTTAATGAAAACCATGTATTTCGTATTTTTTAAATTCAAAACACAATGATGGAAAAATTTCATTTAAACGGAAAATCAGTCTTTATAAGTACCACTTAGTGGTTTCACTATTCATAAAAAATTGAAGTTTTTCAGAAAATTACCAAAAATTCACCCTAAGCTATATTTGATATCATGAATTCAAAAATGAAGTCTATTTTACAAAATTCAAAACATATAAGTCACATTAATTAATTTAATAATTAATTCCCGCTGTCATAGCAAATAGCGTGTTTTTATGAAACAATAAGTATCAAAAGATTGACACTAGTTTAAGTCCGATTTCAATGTGATATTAATTACAACGACCACTATTGGATTTAATGGTAAAAATATTTTCTAATTTCACTTTAAAACCAATTCAAAAGATAATCTAATCATATAAATAAATTAGATTAAAAAGAGGTTTTGAATTAAAATACAACATTTTACACTATTCATTAAAAAAAATGAACTTTATTAGAAAGGTACCAAAAATTTACACAATGTAAATTTTGATGTCCCGATTCTAAAGAAGAGTTATATTTGGTCCAATAGAATTTATAAGATCTATCAAAACTATATTTAATGACGGTTCTCCGTGAAAAGGTGATAAGTGGACGTTTCGTGAAAATTAGCGTATAAATGCCTAAAATTGAATTCTTTCCGTATTTTAAGCCTTTATCCTTTATTGGGTAAATGTAAAAACCTTTAAAAACATATATAATCATATTTTAGTTATTTCTATCCATTCCAGCCAGTACAACGGATACTCGTTAACTAACATTTAAAATAATATTATTTTATTACTTGTGTCTAACGTAAGTTTTCAAAGAAACTCATCGTTGCGTACCGAGTACGCTATCGAACGTAGAAACCCCTTTTAATTAAAATTAATATATAATTTGTAAATATTAATAAATATGAAAATTCTTTATTCTTTATTTACCTGGGATGTTACACACATAGTCTAACCCCTCTAGCCAAGTAATGAAATAAAGTCAAAGACAGTCAGAGGAAGCACTGACCATCAATTTACCCTATGGTATTTCCTATATTACTACAGAATCTCTAGGGCAATAATCAACCACAATTACCCATGTGGTATCACAACATATGGTTAGACACTCCGATGGAGGACTCACAATCAACCTCCCAAATGGTCTCATAGCATGAAATATATTAGACTCTCTGAGGAAAATATCATTGTTAATTCCCCCAGTGGTCTAACTACACAAGGTTCTCATGACCATGTACAGTTAAATTATGCATATATGATATCTAAAAGCAAAAATTAATCTCAAATACTTCATGGATAAACAATTACAATGAATATAATAATCATTTAATAAGTTGCAATAGACAATTTGTTCCATCCTTTCAAACAAGGCAGGGAAACAACGTCTGCCTCATAGGAAACCTTGATCAAACAGCTCTAAACCTTCAAACATGGAATCACACCCATGGAGTGTTCCATAAAATTGAAATTTCATATAATACAATGAAAAAAAACATTAATCTAATAATAAAACTAAGGAAGATAAAATAGAGTTTAATTTCTTTAACCAGAAATACACAAAATAGGGGTAATCAACACTTAGGCATATAAACTGAAATACAAACAACAAAAGGTATCAAACCACCTACCACAATGTTGTACAAAGAACAATATCGATTTTCAGCCCTTGAATTGACCTATAATGTTGTAGATCTATAAAAAGGTTAATAACATTCAACCTTGAATAAATTGAGAGAGGGAAGAAATTAAGAGGACTTTCCCCAGAAGAATGATGCACTAACCAAGGGGATTCTAATGAACCTATGAGATATCGAATTGAAACTTGGATATAGAAACAGTTACTTAGAGATGAATTGGTGATTCTTGATGTTCCTTCACAAGTTACAGCCAGAAGAATATGTTTTTGGCGATTAGACGTGACCATAGTGTGATTAGTCTAATAAATGAAAAATTCCACAACATGTGATGTTAATGAACACGTTGTGTATTTACCTAAACTAGAACCCGACATTAACAGTACACAATATCACCCCCAACATTAATTTCTTGGACTTTACACACCCAAGACATGGTTGTATGCGGTAATAGAGAACATGATGTGTACTCAAGAATACAGGGCGTGTACATAGAAAAGTTCCCACATATCAACTTTTTCTAACAAACAACTGAAATCAAGATCCATACTTGAAATGAAGATCTGTGTTCCTATATATAGTAAAAAATTATTTTCACAATATCAGATAATATAAATTATGAATATTACAAATATAGAATCCATTTTTATAATATAATTCGTTGATGTGAAATAATTAATTTTAAAATTAACCATATAGACGGGGCATGAAATCAGGTTTTTAACATAAAAATATTCAAATGATTATAATGTTTTTAAATAATTTTTTTTTGAAAATGGTTACAATGAACAAAATTTAATTAAATGATATAAAATTTAAATAATATTACATTAATTGAAATTAAAAATATAATTTAAAATTATAAATTACTAAATTGATAAATTTTGTTTTTAATTGAAATATAGTATTTAACATTATACATAAAAAATAATATATTTCATAGAAATAATGTAAAATCACCCTAATATAATTCTGATATTTTAATTTAAAAAATTATGTTTAAAAGTGGTAAAAAATTAATTTTAATTCATGTATATAAAAATTGATTAAACAATATTTTAGAGAATAATGTTTTCAAGAAAATATTTTATTTTCTTCTAAATGGTTATTACTTTATTATGAATCAATTGATAAATGTATTTGTTATATTTTACTAATAACTATTCATACATTCTATTTTCACATCTTATTTATAAATATTATTTTAAATAATATTATTTTATTAACATTTCTTATTTTTATTAAACATAGTGTTTCTTATAATGCAATATTATCTGACTGTTTCATGTAATGCAAGATAAATTAAGGGTTTGATTTAAGAAAATATGAACTCATTACTTCATGATTCATAAGTTACCGAATAAATTGCTATTATTTTATATTTTTTGTGAGTTACATGAATGTTCAAAAATAATTTTAGTTGTTTTAATACGTAAAATAAGGGTGACTATATTTATAAACAATGTGAGTACATGCTATCTAGGAATGTGAAAAGGAATATTTAAGGATGAAAACAATAAAATATTCCAAAAACTATTTAATATAATGATAATTTTTTCTTGTTAGAATTAGTGGCTTATATATACGAACATAATTCACTTATGTATGTATGCGTTGAATCATGAAGGAGTTGTACGGAGAAAATAAAACAAAATAGAAAATTATGTGTGGAACATATGTTTATTATATACATAGTTATTATTTTTCATTACAATTTTACAAGTATTTTTAAAATGGTGTAATAATACTCACAGATACAAAAATTGAAATATAAATAAATTCTATAATTGAAGTGAAAACATTGTATAAAGAGATATTAAATATTCATGAAACAACCATGTAGCTAAATGTTAATTGATTGAATATAAAATTATCTGTTTAAATGAATATGAAAAAAATTACAAAAAACAAGCATAGTTCTAGAGAAGAAAGAGTTTTTTATTTGCGAAAAAATTCCCAAAGTCATGATTTCTTATGAATATATATTTATAGGAACATACCTTATTAAATTTAATATATTATTAATACCACAGAGATATCACATGTAATGAAATTAGTTTGTAATCATGATATGAATCTATAATAAGATTTGTGAAATATTTAAATTTATAGAGGCTTCTTAGGTGAATAAATATAAATATCGACAATGAGTTCATGATTATGATGATATAGTGGTAATATTACACAAGAAGATATGAATCAATATATATTATATTTCATTGAGAGATTTTATTTAATTATTAATATAATGCATTAGCAATAAAGAATGATATTCTAAAAAAAATTTACTCGTAGCACAACCTTTTTTTACTTTTGGTATATTGATGTGTACCTATTCTTTTTATTATGATTATGGTTTATTAACTATATGATAAAGAAAATTATAGTTAAGAATATACAGAGTTATATAATTAGTTGATGGAGATTTTTGAAAAAATATATTGAGGCATTTGATTATAATTAATGAAAACATTTTAGTATTTATTAAATATCCATATTTCTAACTCTATATTTTCTCAATTTAGATAGGATTTAATTGATTTAAATCTCATTATAGTAAATTGTCTTAATTTTATTTTATTTGAGAATATGGAATTAATTCTGCAAGTTCTGTTAGCTTTTCAATTGATATCTATGTTTTTTTAGAAGAATCAACAAGATTGAATAAGATGTTACCCAACTCGTATTCACTATTTTAATTTTTTTATTAATAGTGTTGGATGATAAAATAAAGGATATGAAAAAAAATTTAACCAAATGTAGAATTTTAAAAGGGAACCAAATGGTTTTATTCTATTTTTCTATTTTGTATCCTTTAACTTATCCCTTCAAAATTATTAATAATAAGTAGGAGAATATTCAGATTGGATAGAAAGGATTAAATATTATTGGGGTAACTAATAAAATATAAGAGAAAAAAGTAATTATTATGAAAAAGTTGACTTTATGTTGTTAAAAAATTGAATGTGATATCTATTCAATTTTTTGAGAAATTTAGAATGAATTTATATTTAGTTTTGAAAATAGCTTAAGGAAGAGTTAGTTCTGATAATAAATCCAATGGTAGAGATTTCAAGATGTAACACCAATTTTTTTAGTTGTTTAATGAAGTAAATTTGAAATTTAATTTACTAACAAATGTAATTTTTATATATATTTTTAATGAAACAAATTCTTCTTTAAATATAATTTTATTATAACCATGATATTTTGAGAGTTAATTAAATAATTAAGTGGGGCATTGACATGGGGAAAATTTGAAATTTATTATGTTATATTCTACCTCATAAATCAAGGTATTACTTAGTTTTTTTACTATGAGTTGTATATAGAGGTCCATACATGTTAGGGTTGTAAATTCTATTTTCTTATTTTGAGATTCATCCCATGAGATTTGTAAATTGGTGTTAATTTATAAGGTTATTCCAATGGAAGACGATAATATATTGAATAATGTAATTAAATAATTTATGTATGTATAATAGGTTATTATATATATTTTAATTCAAATATATGATGTATCTTAAGGTGTGAATTTTTCAAGAAACGCATATTTTTATTATTTTCTAGAATGATGAATCATAACAGATTTTTTAATATTCTAGGTTGGTTGTATTAAACTTTATTGCGTTCAATGCCACTCACATGATCATTTAAATTTTAAATATTTTCAATATAAACCTCCTAATTTTTTTATACAATGTCATTCCAAATTGGATTATTTTCATGATAAATTTTAAGTTTCATCTTCTTTTGAACAAAGAGTTTAATTATGACTTTCTAACATGGAACAGATAGAACTAAATTTTCTAGAAACAAGTCTCTTCAAGATTTCTGATTTATAAAGAATTATTGAGATAATACTTGGAGGTATATCATTTAAGAATATTATTTTAAGAATATGTTATGGAAACATAAAATATCCTCGAAATAGGTGGCTAATATTATTTTCATAAAACGGTCACATTATTTATGATTTTTTTAATGATTATAATTTGGAAATGATATTATTATATATTATTTTATGATAAAAAATTATTTTTCATAAATTAAATTTTGATAAATTTATTTGTTAATTAACAGGTGAAGATATTTTTTTCTTTTATTTAAATTTAGTTTATTTGATATTATCAAATGGTGTGAGTGTGTTGATAAAAATTAATATAGTAAGATGAATTTTCTAAAACATTAAAATTAAATTATAGTAATATGGGGAAACTAGGGAGAATGTATTTAGGTGAGGAATGGTAATATGGTGACAAATAATAAATTATCATGTTATAAAAAAGGGTTAAGAGTTAAATGAATAAATAGGCGATGACATTATTTACATAGTATAAATATTTCTGAAAATATATAAATTAAAATTTATTATTCACTATTATTCCTTATCACAAATTATTAGTACTAATACTGAGATATTCTGATGATTTTATGAAAATAGAAAATTATATTTTTTGGAAGTCTTAGATTTTTCAAAATGGTAGTTTTCATGGAAGAAAAGTTATTTTTTAATTTTTTTAACTTTAGGGGGGTTTTACCATTATTCTGTGAAATATGGATAACTAAAAAATGTGTTTTGTGTCATGGAATTTTATATTATCTTTTTAAAATTATTTTGATAAATAAATGTTTAAGATTAAAATATTTTTTTCATTGTTCTTTTCATTTAATTAGATGGATTTTATCATGCATTTGAATTTTTATATTTGTGGAGAAATCTTACTCAGTTTATACTAATTCATTGGATGTCTGTCTCAATGGGTATATATATAGTATTAGTTATGATAATTGTAATGTAAAGGACTCATAATTTTTTATTTTTGAGATATAAATAAACATTATATAAAAATTGGAAGGATTTTCTGCCTTTTATTTTATACAAACATATTTATTTTGATCCAAATATATATATTGTTACATTAGTACTGGGCATTGTAAAACATTTTTTTATTACACTTTTCAATTTAAAATGATTTAATAAATGTGTTTAAAATTCCATACGCATGGGTAATCATTACATCATTGGTTCGTGAGGTAAATAAATCCTAAATAGATTATTTAATCCCTCAACTGTATTTTTTAGCCTCTAGAGAGTATGTTAAAATGATTTAAGTCATTTGGTAATTCAATTTGGGTTATAAGATTCACATCTCTAGGTTGGGTATTTAAAAAAAGATATAAAAATATATTTAATGATATCATTCTTGAGAAGTCATGTTAGCATATATAAATGAATGTTTAGAACTCAAAATATACCCATATAAATACATAGATGAATATTTTTATGTTGAAAAGTGATGTACATATAAATTTGTGGTAAATAAAAAAATGTTATGATGTCCTTATTCATGGTATTTTATATTAACAGTTATCACTAATACTTATGATAAAAAATTATTTTAACCTTATTTTATAATATAAATTGTGTTTATTTAAAATATGGAATCCATTTTTCAAATTTCAATCACATAAGAGGAATAATTTAATTTAAAATTTATCCAATAGGCACAGTAAGATAGAGGGTTTTTAAAATGAAAATTATCAAAATATTATAATGATTTTATATCCAGATTTTATATAAATGTTATTCCAATGACCTTATTCTAATTAATTTATATAAAATTGAAATAATTTTACATTAATCTCTACTAAAAATATAAATTTAATTTATAAATTATTTAAAAATAATTATTTTTTAATTATTATCGATTAATTTTTCAAATTAATCAAAATTGAAAAAAAATTAATAAAATTCTAAAAAACACCCAAAGATAATTTTTATATTCATATTTTGAAAATAAATGTTTTATTCTCATTTAAAATTTTTCAATGTGGTAAAATTTAATTATAATCCTCCTGGTAATGATAAAATCACCTTTCAGGAAAACATATTTTCTAGAAGAAAATGCAATTTTTTTCTAAATGATTGTTGTTTTTTATAAATAAATAGATAACTGTATTTTTTATAATTAATTTCATAATATTCATACCTTATAATTTAACATTGAGGTTATAACTGTTATATTATATTATTTTATTTTAATTATATTTCATATTTTGTTTAAATTCAGTGTTGCGTATAACAGAATCTAAACTGAGTGTTCCACATAATGATAGATAAACTTAATGTTCCATTAAAGATATGATCCATTCAATGTTACTTGTTTGATGTGATATCAAAAAAATATATTATTTTATAATTTTTGTTTGATAAATGAATGATCAAAATAGAGTATATTTTTATAAGACATGTAATAAGAATGAATATAATACTAAAGAATTCAAGTGCATGTTCGTTATGAATGTAAAATGGATTACAGAATTTCAAAAAACATATCAATTGTCTAATATTATGGAATATACTTATATGATTATCCTGGTAGATGTATTGGTTTACCTATACGATTCTAATTCAACTATGTATGTGTCTGATGAATATAAATGTAGATATACAGAGAATGGACAAAAAAATAGAAGATCTTGTGTGGGTCATTTAATAATTCTATACATATTTCTTAAATTTCATTAAAAATTTTACATTATATACGAAAAATAGGATAAAAACCATGAATAAGTTGAAGTGAAATAACAATACTGGTTATAGTATAAATGAAAAATTCATAGAAATATATGTTAAATGTTTATAAAAATCTAGATAGACAATTAAAAATAGATTGGATAGAAATTTTTTACATTATATGATAAAAAAAATTGGCAAAAATAAAGAAAATTTCTAATGAATAATGGGTTTTTGGATTCTCAAAAAATACCCAACTGCATGATTCTTGTAACACCTCGAGTTGTTATGTAATTGTTTTTCTCAATAAATTTATATTTATATTTATATTTATCGATGATAAAAGTCAAATATTATATTCACATATAACTGACTCGGTATACATTACATGAAACACTGTCTTGGTTTGTATTCCACACAACACCGACTTGGCATACGATGCACACAACACTAAGTTAGTGTACGACACACACAACACTATGTTCAACGAAATATTTATTTTTATTGTTTTAATTGTTTAAATAAGATATTTCAAACTTAGAGGATAAAGATATTAATATAAATAGTAATAAATAATTTTTAAATATATTATATAATTGTTTTATATTAATAAAAATTATTGATAATAAAATAAATAATTTTTTGTAAAGTCCTTTTTATGTTTGAAAACATTGTTTTCTCAAATGAAATGATTTTAATAATAAAAGTAATACTAGACACATTTATAAATTAAATTGGATAAAATAAACTTTATTTTTGAATTCATTATGAAAAATTTAGCTTATGGTGATTTTTATTATTATTCTATAATACGTCATTTTCTGATTAGTATTGAAAAATACTTCTTTTCTATTTAAAAACATCCTTTTTATAGAATTAGTTATTTTTGGTAAATAATTTTTAAAATATGTTTTATGGTCAAATAATATGAATATTACATCAATTAAAACAATATGATCAATTTTACATGGAATATGAATATAAAATCCTAACAAAATTTTGAACATTCTCATACTTTAAATCCCCATTATTTCGACCTGTCTCTGGGATTAGAACTAATATTTTTTTTCCACTTCTTTGAAGTGAATTTTAAAAATATCACATAAATCATTTAAATCAGTATGATATTTATATTATAATTATAACATGATATCATTTTATCAAAATGTTTAGAAAAAGTGATAAACATTAATCACAACAATTAAGGACAAATTAAGCATAATTAGGGACTAAACACTAAAATTAAGGGCCCAAATAACCTATAAACCTGGAAAAAATTCATTTAATTTCTATATATCTGCCCTAAACCTTCTATTAATTTATTTTATTTGTTTTTTTGAGACATTATTTATCTAGAAAAATGTTCACACCTAATGCGTTTCTAAAAATTTGTTGTGAGTCATTTTCCTTCCCTATAAAAGGCCACCACCTCTACCAATTCCTCACACCTATCAATCCCATTATGTTAAGAAAATCTCATCCCAAATTTACTCATAAAAAATTCTTCCTTATTATTTTAAGCCTTCTTTTTTCAGAAGTTCTCATAAGAAAATATTTTGGCATAATCAAAAATGAGTTACCTGATTTAGATCTAATGTCTTTTTTCAAACTCATTTTCATTATTCTCCATTACGCCCCCTCCACTGTCCTTATTCTGGTATATTGTGACAAAACAGTATCTTACAAATACTAGGATTTTATTATGAAGCATTTCTGACCAAAACATACACACACCTCCATCTAATGGATGTTTAACATATGGTTTTTGTGTATGTCGAACTATTGCCTCAAGAAACGATGATTGTTCATGTCTCTATTACCACCAATAATGGTGGGAATTATTATAGAAACTATATTTATATAGGTAATATATTATATTTATTATATTTTAAAAAATCATTATTCCTATTTTAACACACATATTTTTACCTTCCATTTCGTGGTAATTTGATAATCTTGTTTGAGGAAGTGTGGACTTCCGCCCCCTCAAAGTGATGTGATTCATTCCCACACCACATGGAATGTATTAAGGATGGGTTTCATGAAATTATATGATATAAATGATATATACATGATACTGTAATTATTATATATTTATATATATATATATAAACATATATTTATACATACATATTTTATTTATATATTTTCTTTCAATACGAAAATAAAAATGGAATCATCATTTGTGCATACGAAAAAATTACTGTCTACATGTGTACTCCATTTAATACATCATTAGGAAATAAATAATTATAATATAAATATACTGAATACAACTGATTTTAAAATCTTTTTATACATTCATGAATCAGGATATATTTATAAGGACCAACGCTACAAAAAATTAAGACACATGAGAAGAACAA
The DNA here is from genome assembly GCA_963277665.1 of Viscum album. Lineage (NCBI taxonomy): Eukaryota > Viridiplantae > Streptophyta > Magnoliopsida > Santalales > Viscaceae > Viscum > Viscum album. The sequence continues at coordinate 1,021,874,558 of OY728147.1, read as the reverse complement.
AGAGCATGATTACCCGAAGTGAAAATTTAACATAATATTATTAACAAGAGGGTAATATAATGTAATAATGAAACCATATATGGTATTATGTAAAATAAAAAAATTCTGAAAAATATTTATTATAGACATATATTTATTATATAATAATATTGTATGAGTATGGAGGGATTTAAGACAGAAGGTAAGATGAATTTCATCTCACATTTAATTTCTATGAGATTCATGCGATGATCACCACTCATTAATTTTGTGTAGTGAATGTACATCTCAAGATGGAATTATATTAATATTATACATATATTCATGGGTATTCACATATCCATTCTATGATCCTTCATTATTATGGTTTAACTTTCAAAAGTTACTAAATCGGTAAAATTGTGTTGTCATTATTTACCTTAATTGAGAATCGTGTTTCGTTATGCACCTAATTTTTTTTCTAGGTGTATATTATTCCATTTTATATTTTGTATCATGAATCTCTTTATTTTCGTTGGATCTTATTATTTTTTAAATTTACTTTTCATATATGTAAATTAGGATTCCATGTAACCAAGTTATAAGTATTTATTGAGAAATATTATCATTTATTGAGGTTGATTATGTTTATGCTTTCATTGATGAAATATCTCAAGAATATTCAATAGTTTCATTCTAAAATCATTTTTCATGATATAATCAGTTTTTAGTTCAATTTTTTAACATTATGGAAATTAAAAAATTGTGTTTTAAAAAATAATATCATCTCTCTCTTCTATTAGAAATTTATTTTATTCAAAAACCTTGTCATAAAAAATGTTTTCAAAATATCCTTGAAGATCATTTTCATGAAAAATGGATTTTTAAAATGTTTTCAAATAATTAATTGTATGTTTTCAAATTAATTTTTTATGAGAAACGTTTTCCAAAGAATTTATTTTATAAAAATCATTTTAATATATGAAATGATATTTTCCTTAAGAAATATTATCAAAATAACTTTACAAATTAGTTTACTTCTAATATAAAAGATATTAGTGTCTATCATACCTTTATTGTGAAATTATTAAATGTTTCCATTCATGTTATTTCTTTTTATAGATTATTTTTTCATGGCATGATTTTTATGAATATCATTTATCATTCATGGGATATAAGCTTTTGAAACCTGCTTCTTTTCATGGGTTATGTTTATATTGAAATTTTTATGATACATGTCTCTTCCCTAAAGATTCAATATGTTTACATTTTTATGAAAACAATATCATTTCATGGGTTATGATATAATCAATTATGATTTAGTGTCACATGTATGTATGATTTCATTATGTGATGGGTGGTCCCATATCTCCCACCAATGAATTGATTAATGATTTATATATCATAATATAGAGAGGTATGAATTGAAGGACTACTCAGTTCAGTAATATAGGGTTGGAAAAAGGGTTTACTCAGGTCAATAATACTGTGCTAGAATGAGGGTTTACTCGTTTCTTTAATACATGGTTGCAATGGGGTTCACCCTATTCTGTTAAGAACTTTGTCCACTATGATGGTCTTGTAATTGATTCCATAGATAAAATAGAAATATTTATATGCATATGCATTACCAAAATCCCATGTCTTACTACATTGTTATGATTTCATGGCTTATGTCATTTACTTCATTTTGATTTATGTCTTATGAACTTCCAAGCTTCATTCCCTGATTCATGTATATGGTATTTGATATGCAGGGTATGATCTATTGTTTTTTTAATAATTTTATCATACCCTTAAGCTCATGTTTATTCTTACATATCTCCCTTGATTACCCTCATTGTGAATTGGAACTTACCACTTTTTTGTTTTCATTAAAATGGTTATTAATATATGTATTTTGTTTGATATTTTTAAAGAGTGTTCTAGTAACTATGAACCTAGTGGGAGATAATATAGATTACATATGTACTAGTTTTATGTTTCCATGTTTCCTAAATAACTATAACAACTTTAATCAACGGGTTTCTATTTGTATAATGTTTAAATATTTAGCATATGTGAGGAAACATTAATGTTTGAAAATATAGGGTAACTATATTTTGTATCAGAGAAAATTTATATTTATCCATTGGAAACATGGATGAGAAAACCATAGTGATAACCCATAGGAAATATCAAAAGATAAGTTTGATGACTATGAAAATTATAATAAAATTTCCTATAATTTTTTTGAAGGATTAAGTGAGTCGTTTCCTTGAAATAAATCCTTGTCTAGACACTATAAGTGAATGTGGCTCTGGAATAGATGAGCCTAAGGGTAAAAACAATGAAAATATGATCTGGGATAATCTCAGGGTAATCTACTACCAGATAATGTGCCATGATACACACTTGGTTTGACACTCAAAAGTGATATTTTTTGGGAATTCACAAACACATTCTAAACCATTGTGAATAATTTAAACCAAATTTTTTATTAATAACATAGTAAAACCCTATGGTACCATATATTAAGTAATATTCCATTAGTTATACATCCTAAAAGTAATTTTCCAATATTATGCAGTTCCTCATTATGATAAATATTTCATACACTATGATTTAGTTTTTAAAAAATGGCTAGAAAACAAAGGAACTCTGAAAATGGTTATTACGAAGGACAATGCAACGATTGTCCACCTAAGCAACTAAATGCTATGGGAGCTGGAATGAAAGACATTATAACTATTCTCACTCAGATTTCTCAAGATACGAATCACCGTGGACATCCAAAGGAGATAAAGAGGGAACAACATTCTGTTGATTCGTTCAAGAGACAACATCCACCATATTTTAGAGGTTCTTCTGATCCACTTTTTTATCAATGGATCAACACCACTGAAATGATATTTTCTGATCATCAATGTTTAAAGCATGATAATTTCTTTCTATCATTTTATTTCATAGAATAATAAGTAGATCAGTCATGGTCTCTAATCAAGAATACAATGTAGCATGATGAGATTGAATCTATGATTTGTGATCAGATGAATAACTTATTTTTCAATAAGTGTTGTCATTTAATTCTTCATTCCAATATGAAGAAAGAGTTCCTTGAGTTTATGAAATTGGATGATGACTATGTAGGTACCTATGAGGCTAATTTCATGAGACTTGTGAGGAATCCTTCCAGAATTATCATCAAAAAATAATGTAATGTTGATATGTACTTTAGTGATTTATAGACAAGTCTGACAAGGACATTGGTCATAAAATACATTAGTAGCTGCAAGGAAATTGTGCATTATACAATCAGGGTTCAAAAAGAGGTGGGTATCATGTATCAATCACATTGATTTGACATTTAGGGGAAGATGGAGTTCAATGGAAACTCTAATAACCATGGAGGAAAGAAGATGATCTTTCTTTTCTTCTCTATGTGTGGATATATTTCCAGAATATTTTCCTAGTCAAGCTCCAAAACGTGATGTTGAGTACTCAATATAAGTTATACCTGGTTACACACCAATTTTAATGAATCATTGTAGAATATCCCCAACTGAGTAGTAATAATTAAAGAACAAACTCCGTGAAAACCATGATTAGGGATTCATTTGACAAAGTGTGTCACCATGGGATGTACCGATTCATTTTTTGAAGAAGAAATATTGATCAATTAAACTCTGAATTTATTATCTATAGTTGAACCATATCACAATAAAAAACAAGTATCCTCCAATCCATATGGATGCCTTGTTTTATTAGATGCTTAAAGAACAATACTTTTCCATTATTATCCTTAGTTATGGATATCATCAAATGAGGGTCAAGAAAGTGGATATAACTAATACGACATTCTATATAAGGTATGGTCATAATTAATATATAGTGATGCCTTTTAGTCTAACTAATTCCCCTTCTATCATCATGTATTTATGGAATGGTGTATTTAGAGATAACCTCAACTAGTTGGTGGTAGTATTTATATATGGTATTATTATCTATTCAAAAATCATGTAAGAGAATTAATATCACTTTATAATTGTAATAAAGACTCTATGGAAGGAGATTTTGAATGAAAATTTTTAAGACCGTATATTTTTGCTAAAAAGGATTCAGTTTTAGGTCACAGAATCTCAAAAAATGGTATAGCATAAGATAAATCATAGAAAGACGATATTAAAAGTTGGCATAGACTAACCACAGTTACTACGATCCATATATGTCTTTGATGACATGGATATTATCGATGGTTTGTGGAGAATTTATCATTAATGTCCAATTCTCTGACCAAGTTACCTTGGAATGGTGTGATGTTCCTCTAGAAAGAAGAATGTGAGGAAATTTTAATGAACTGAAGATAATATTGGTCATTACACCTACTCATACATTACCATATAGTGGGTAAGTGTTTGTAATATATAATGATGCATTTAAAAAAGTATTTAGATGTTTACACGTGAAAAATAACACAGTTATATCCTATGTTGTACGACTTTTGATGATTCATGGGAAAATTATCCACCTCATGATTTGGAGTCCACACTGATAATATTTATATTAAATACCTAGAGGGATTATCTTTATGTTGAAAATTGTGATATATGTACTGATCATAAAAGTTTGAATTTTTTTTTCAAAGATAAAGAGTTTAACATTCCCTAGAGAAGGTGGTTAGAGTTTATTAATGATTAAGAATTTTCAATACATTACCACCTTGGTAATGAAAACAAGGTGGTCAATGCTTTTAGTCGGAAGGATCATTTTTTATATATGATGAGGATCACAAAAGATCTAATATTTCTGTATTTTCAAAGGATGGATTTAGAAATCCAAAACAAACGGTAAAAATATTATCCTTCTCACTTGAATGTTCAGTCCTCTATCCAAGTGAATATTTAGGAGGCATAGAAGGAAGATGAGGAGCCCCAAAATAACGTTATAAATTTTCATGATTTTAACATTGGTTAGGATGAAATGATACATTTCAGCAACAATGTATGTGTTCCATTAATACCAGCATTGAAGAAGGAGGTGTTATAGTCAACTCATAGTAATTCATTCTATATTCATCCTAGAAGTATGATTATGTATATGGAATTGAATTATTAATTATGGGGTGTGGCATGAAGAGAAATATTGAAGATTTTATATCTCAATGTTTGCTATGCCATCAAGTCAATTCTGAACGGAAGAATTCTAAAGGGAAGTTGCATCCATTACCCAAACCAAAATGGAAATGGGAGAACATCACTATGGATTTTGTTATTGGACTACCCAGAACCTCTAAAGGGTTTAATGGAATATGGGTTGTAGTATATCACTGTACTATGTCAGAACACATCATTTCTATCATAAAGTATTTATCTTTTGACCATATTTCCAAAATATACATTAAGGAATTGGAAGGTTTCCTAGATTAGCACATTATATTGTATCATTTCAAGATCTGAGGTTTAACTCAATGTTATGGGGAAATCATTAGAATGTAACTGATATATAAATGAGTTTTAGCACTTATTTTTATCCTCAAACAAATGGTTAGTATGAACAAACAGTTAAAACCCTAGAGGATATGTTGACATCCTGTTCTATGGATTTTAAAGTTGGTTGGGATCAACACCTTCCTACAGTTGAATTCTCTTACAATAAATGATTTCACTCAAGAATTCAGATGGAACCTTACGAATCCTTATATGGTAAGTAATTTTGAGCTACATCATGTTGGAATAAGGTTGGATAAATAAATTTATTAGGTCACGAGATTGCTGAATAAATGCTCAAGAAGGTTAGAACCATTTAGAGGAATATCAAGGCTACTCAAAGGTGGATGCAAAGTTATGATAATAAAAGTTAGTATGATCTTGATTCTGATGTTTGAGAAAAGGTTTTTTTAATGAATCTCACCCTTTAGGAATGTTATGAGATTTTAGAAAAAGGGGAAACTAATCCCTATGTATATCAGGCCCTTTAAAATTCTAGATCATTTCGGGATAGTAGCATATCACTTGGAACATCCTCAAAATATCACTCAAGTCTATGATGTGTTCCATACAATGCTCTTGAGGAATTATATACCTAACCCTTCAAATGCGTTGAAATCAAAGGTCATACCAATAGAGCAGGATCAATCTTATTAGAATAAACCTATTGAAATTCTGGACTGAATAGAGAAAGTTATATGAAACTAGTCCGCTCGTATGGTCAATGTTTTGTATAGAAATCACCAGTTATAGGAGGATACGTGGGAGCATGAGGATATTATAAAGTATATTAATCCTCACATTTTTATTTAATTGTTTAATTTCAGGGGAGAAATTAATTATAAGGGGTAGAATGTAACACCCTGAGTTTTTATTGACCTATTTTTTCAAATAAATTTAAATTTTCATTTATATCTTACAATGAACTAATTCAATGATTACATTCACACAAAACTAACATATAATATGTTATATGCAACATTTACATGGTGTACCTTCCATGAAACACCTACTTGGCGTACAATGCATGCATCACAGAGTTTCCATACAATACACACAACACATATTTTCAACGAAATATGTGATTGTATTATTTTAAAAATTTAAATAAGATAATTATAACCTAGAGGTTAAAATTAGAAATATGAATTTTAATAAATACCTTTCAAATAGTGTTTATAAATTTTTTATATAATTAAAACATATTGATAATAAAAGATAGGATTTTTGGTAAATTCCTTTTTTTTGGTTAAACCATCATTTTATCAAATGAACTACATTTCTAAAATATGTAATTTTAGAAACATTTAGAAATTAATTTGAAAATTTTTTATATTCATTTTTGAATTCAGAACATTAAAATTAGACCAGGGTAAATTTTTGGTGTTTTTCTGAGAAACATCATTTTTTGATAAATATTGAAAAATACTACTTTTTAATTAAATTTTTTTGTATATTTAATTATTAATTTTAAATTATATTATAAATATGTATTAAGGTCACATTAAATTATTATTAAATCTATTAATACTATATAATTAAAGTCACTTTGAAATTGAATATAAAATCTAAACAAATTTTTATATTTTTCTTAACTTAAAACACCTTTATTTTGACACGTCTGTGGGATTAGCAATAATCGTGATTTCTCCCATTATATGAAGAGAATTTAAATTATTGACATAAATAATTGTACTCATAATAATATTAGACTCTAATAATACCATGTCATGTTTTGATCAAAATGATTAGTAAATGTTATTAAAATTAATCATAGCAATTAAGGCCAAAATAAACATAATCAAGGACTAAATCATTAATTTAAGGGCCAAAATAAGCTTAATTAAATCCCAAAACCGTTTTTGGTTCATTTTTCTGGAATAAAACTAATATTAATGAGTTTTTATGGTTTTTTAATAATTTTATTAGGTACTAACTTCTGCACACATAATTTTTTTCGAATCCTTATGGGTGAGTCTTTCTTCTTCACTATAAAAGGCCACCATCTCTACTAATTTATCACACCTATCAAGCCTATTAATTTAGGCCAAAATATTACCAAAGTAAGACACAAAAATACTATCATAGACTTTAAAACCTCCATTTTGTATGAAACCCACTGAAGGAATCCTTTTGGCGTAAACCAAAAGAAGATACCCGATTTAAAGGTAACGTCTCTTTCAAGCTCCTTTCATTTGTTTTCTTTCTCAAGACCCTCCTATTACTTTATTACATTATTTTGTGACAACTAAAATATCCTACATATAATATGATTTTTTATTAAATCTTTCTAACATAAAAATACACACACCTCCATGTAATGGATGTTGAACATACAGTTATGTGTATGACGAACGGGTGCCTCATGAAATGGTGATGGTTTATTTCTACTTTACAACCAATCATGGTGCCATTATGATAGAAAATAATTATATATATATAATATAATATTTATTATGTTTTTAATATTTTTTGTTAATTTTGTAACACACATATTTTTACCTTCCATTTGCTGTTAATATGATAATCTTTTTTGTGGAAATTTGGACTACCACACCCTCAAAGTGATGTGATTCATTCACACACATCATGGAATGTATTAAGGATGGGTTTAATGAGATTATATGATATATATGATATAAAAATTATACTTTAATTAATATATATTTATATATTCCATTTACATACTTTCTTTCATTGTGAAAATTAAAACATAAATATCATTAAAGCATATAAAAGACTTATCTCTCCAGGAATGATGTATTCCATTTGGTACATCATTATGAAATAAATTATTAATAGATATATAATTTATATAAATAATATTATTATCATGTTATACAATCTGTAATGATTGTATATGTATGTGAACCAATGATATAACAATACAGGACACATGCGGAGAACAATGAAAATGATTACCCAAAGTGAAACTTTAACAATGGATCCTTAACAAGTCTGTAATATAATTTCATAATAAAAACATACATGGTTTTATGTATAATAATATTATTCTATAAAATATTAATAATAAACATATATTTATTATACAAGATGCATTAATGAGTACATAGAGAATCAATACACAACATAAGGGGAGTTTCAACAAATTTTTTATTTCTAGGAGATTCATGTTATGATCACCACTATTTCATTTTTTGTGGTGTATTTAGTGACAATTATTTAATTAGAAATATTTTATAATTGAATTTTTTGATATTCACTTATCCATTTTGTGATCTTTATTCCATGGGGTTAACCTTCCAACATTACCAAATCGGTAAAATAGTTTTGTCTCAATTTTCCTTCTTTGAGACCCATGTTTTGTTATGCACCTAAAATATTAATGACATTCATTCTACAATTATTATTCAAGATATCCTCATTTTTTATTGATATTTTTCCACTCCATGGTACTTAATATATTGTTTATAATAAAATAGGACTGTCTCTTTCTTTCACCAAAAAACTAATGTATTTAAAAACAATGTTTTCAGAAATGTTTTTAAAAAGATAATTTTAGATAATTTTCAAGGAACATGGATTATAAATATGTTGCCAAACCATATTTTATATGTCATAAAAGATATTTTTTAATAAATTTTTTTTTCAAAAGGTGTAATGTTATAAATATAATATTAGAAAAAGAAAAGATATATTAATCAAGAAATGTTTTTAAAAGACCTTTAAAAATTATTTCCCATATAGGATAAAATACATTAGTGGTACACATGCCTTTATGGAAAAATTATTCAATGTTTCAATTCATATTCATTCCATAAATGGATTAGGTTTTGATGATGTTATGTTTATGAATCTTGTTTCTATTTCATAGGTTATATGCTTTTGAAACCCACTTTTTTTCATGGGTTATGTTAAAGATAAATTTATTATAAAAGCTCTCTATTTAAATATGTTATTATACATTCACATTATTATGATACAATTTCATTTCATGGGAAATTTTATGATCAATTATGATATTTAGACCATGTATGTATGATTTTATTATGTGATTAGTGGGACTTACAACTCCTTTAAATTCATTAGTTAATGATTTATATATAATGAGATATACAGGGCTACAATGAGGGTTTACTCTATTCAGTAATATAGGTATGGAAATAGGTTTACCCAGTTTAGTAATGTACTTTGTCCACTAGGATGATATTATAATTGATTTCTTGGATACACTATAAATTAGTATATGATATTGGGTTTCCACAATTCAATGTCTTACTCTAGTGTTATGCTTTCAAGGATTATTTCCTTTACATGCTTTTGATATATGTCTTATAAACTGTCAATATTATTCCATGAATCATGTCTATGATCATAGATAATCATGGTGTGATCTTCTATTTTCAGTATCACGATCTCATACCCTTATGCTCATGTTTATGCTTACATGTCTCCCTTGTTTACCCCTGCTAAGAATTTTTCCTCACCCATTTTTATGATTCCTTCCCAAGGTTATAAATATTTGTATTATCATTAATGTGTCTATGAAGGGTGTTAGTTGTGATGAACTAGGTGGGATATAATGTTTGCTCACATATTTCATAGTTTTATTCTTACATGTTCCCAATGGAATTATTCCACCTATGTTATTTGAGTGTCTGTTTATATAATGTTCCATTATTCCAGATATGTAATGAAATGTTAATTTCTGAAAGTCTAGGGTCACTATATTTATCTATGAATATATATATTAATGGAAACTACCTTGATTACTTTTACTGTATTTTTAATCCTTGAAATATATCCAAGGTGAGGAAATCAATGTATATTCTGAAAAAAAACAAGAATATTCGATGAGAACTATTTATCATTATGGAGGCTTATTAGGTAAAAAAATAAAAATAAAGAAAAGGAGTTCATGTTTATGTCGATATAGTGGGGATATTACACAACTGTATATGGCCCCAAATATTTCAAATTTGTTTGAGGGATCTCATTTCATTTTGAAATCATGCATTACCATTGAAGAAATATATTTTAAAAAGTATCATTTTATATCACACCATTTTTTATTAAATATAGTATGTTTATGAGAACCACATTCATATATTATGTTTATGGAGGATTAGCTAGAGAATAAAATATAGTTAAATTTAAACATATATTGATTAATAAATTTCAGGTAATGATAATATGAAAAAATCAATTAAGACTTAGAAATTTAATTATTCTAAAAATTTCAGTATTTATTATGTTCTCTAATTTTCTATACATAATATTCTAAATTTGGCATATATTTAATTGATTAAAATCTATTTTAGTAAGTTATTTTAATTTTAACTCATTTATATTTTGAATTCTAGAATTAATTAAACAAGTATTGTTATCTTTTCAATGGATATCCATATTTATTTTGAGAAGCCTCAAAGGGACAGAATAAGCTATAATACTATTCATATTCACAATTTTAATTTCTTTATTAATAGGGGTGGATGATCAATGGTAGGTTGTAAACTAAAACTACAAATAAATTGAAATTTTAAAAGGTAACCCATTGGTTTTCTTCTATTTTTATAAGTTGTATTCTTCAACACATAGCATAAAAATATTAACAACATGCAGTAGAATATTTAGTTTGGGGTAGATTAATTAATAAAATATGAGAGATATAAGTAAATATTAAGTAAAATATATGTTTAGGATATTGAGTAATTTCAAGTGTTTGGTGCTGAAATTTAAATGTAATTTATAATGAATTGTCAGTTTTGAGAACATGTTAAGGAATACAAGTATTGATAATAAATCAAATTTTTTATATTTTATGTTGTAACACCATTGTTTTTTAGTGTTGTAATGCATTTTAATTTAAATTTTGAGCATGAATGGAATTTTTTAGGCTATTTTGATTAGACATATGTTTCATTAAATTTAATGTATTGTAGGGACAATGTTCTTTTGGAAGAAAATTAATGCATTAATGAGTGATTAGACATGGGGAAACTATGACGTTCAATGAGTGAAATTCCAAACTGTTAGAAAAATTTTTACATATTGAATTGAAGATGATTTGATATAGAATTCTATAAATGGTATGTGTCTAAATTATATTTTCTTATTTTGAGATACATCCCATGAGATTTATGAAATCAATGAATTTAGATAGTTATTTTAGTTGAAGTTGATCGTAAGTTATGTATTTTTCTTATAAAATTTAGGTATTTAGAATGGGTTATTACATATTTTTTAATAAAAATATATGAATTATATTAATAATTTAATATGTCATGAAACATCTATTTTGAGGATTTTATTGAATGATGCATGGGAGCATATTTTTTTAATATTCTAGGAGGGTTGTTAAAGAATCTAATGGGTTCTACACAACTCAATAGAACATTTACTTTATAAATCAAAACAATCAAAAAATCCTAAACCAATAGTTAAATAAGGTCATCCTAAATGTGATGAGTGTTATGATACATACTATGAGCCATGATATTTTTAAAATAGTGTTTTATTGGATCTTCCTAACATGGCACATCTAACACAAAATATTCTAGAAATTGGTCCCTTCAAAAAATTTGATTTATAAATATTTCTTATGCTTAGACATAGAGGTTTATCATATACATATCATATATTTTAAATCATGTTTTTGAAAGAGGAAATATCATCTAGATTGGGGGATTCGATACATTCCTTATGATGGGCCCTTCATTTATTTATTTTCTGAGTCATTATAATACTGAAATTATTTGATATCTATGTTTTTATAAAAAATAATGGTTTTTTATAAATTTTCTTCGTAAAAATTTATTTATTAATTACCTGGTGGAGGGATTGTTTTTCAATTATTTAAATTTATTTTAACCATTATTCTCAGACAGTTTAATTATGATACAAAAATTGGTTTAGTGAGACCTAATATAAATACTCGAAAATTCGTTCATGGTAAAGCGGGGAACCTAGGGAGTGATCATTATGGAGAGAAATGTTAAGAAGGTAAAAATTAATACTATATCATTGTATATAATATTTTTTGGAGTTAAAATATTGAACAAGTGATGACTTGGATTATATATTAGAAATATAGAAAATAATTATCTATGTTAAAATTTATTATTCAATTTTATTCTTTATCAAAAATTATTTCACATGATACTTAGTGTTTCTGATGACCATTATAAAATAGAAAATTAATGTTTTTTTAAAGATAAAAAATTTTCAAATTGTTTGTTTTCATGTATTAAATTTTTTTAATGGATAAAAATATAGGGTTTTGTTGTATGATTTTTTAAAATAAATATGGATATCTATAATATGTATTTAATAATAGGGATTTGGATAATATTTTTTTAGAAATTTATTTTATTAATCAATGTTTTGGGTAAAACCATTTTATTTTATAATTTTCATTTAGAATTTCATTTGATGGATTACCTCATCAAAGTTTTTCTGTTTATTATTTGGTAAATTATACTAATTTTATGCTCAACTGATCCACGTCAATCAAAATCGGTATATATATTATTATTCATGTTAATGATAAGGGAAAGGTGTCATAATTTTTTAGTGGATACCTATAGAAAAAATATTAGACACGGTGGGGGGATTATATGTCAATTATATAATACAAACATAATTATTTTGATCGAATATGTATCAATTATTAAATTCTAATTTAGAATTCAAAAACCTTATTTCAATTCAACGTATGAATTTAAAATGTTTTAATAAAAGATTATGACATTCAACATGCATGATGAATAATTATCGTCATGGTTCTAAATTTACAATTACTCCCCAATAGATCATTTTATCCCTAAAAACCAATTTCACGCCATTACATATTAATAAAATGTTCTTCAGCCCATGTGATAATACAATTTGGGTCATGAGATTCATATCTCTAGGTCCAGTCATTAAAATAATATATCAATATATATTTCTTAGTTTGTGTTATAGGATGTCCACTAATCATAGATAATATGATGTTTAGAACATGAAATACACCCATACATATTTATAGCTAAATTATTTATGGGGAAACATGCCTTAATGATAAATTTTTCATAAATAAGGAAAAGGTTGTTTTTATCTTTAAGGATGGTAATTATTTTTAATTATTCTCACTGATAATTATGGTACAAAATATGTTTACTTTATTAGATAATATAAATTATATTGATTCCATGTATGTAATACATTTTTAAAAATTAAGTTCACAGAAGTGACATAATTTAATTTTAATTTAATCTTAAAGAAGTGATGGGAATGTGGGGTCTTAAAGTGAAAATAATAAAAAATATACATTGCTTTTTATATCAAAATTAAATATAATAATAAATAAAATGATTTTAATGTATTTAATTTATATAGAATTAAACAACATTTATTTTGAATATAATTAAAAATATATATTAACATTACATTTTCTAACTAAAATGCAGCTTTTTAATTGAAATCTAATGTTATTCAATATTCAACAAAAATAAAATAATTTGAAAGAATTCAAAAAATTATCCATAAGGTAATTTTTATATTCTTATTTCAAAATTTTATGTTTATTATTTTTTATATGGTTTATAGAAGTGATAAATATTAATTTTAATTTATCTTTGCAAAGCCTGATTAAACCCACTTTGAGAAAAAAATGTTTTTTAGAAAATATTTCTTTTTCATATAAATGAAAATTATTTTTTAATAATACATTGATGAATATTTTATTCCTAAATTAGTTATAACTATTCATAATCTCCAATTTATCATCTTGTTTATAACTATTATATTTAAAATTATTTTTTCATAATATTTATTATTTTGTTAAAACTCACTATTACGTATAATGCAAACAAAACTTAATACTGCATGTATTGAATGCTAATCCCAATGAAGTGTGTAAGACAAATAAAAATACATTTTTGTGTGTTTCATATGTTAGGGAATATATTTTTATTCTTTTATAATTGTTTGGTGTTATATTAATGTTAAAAATATATTATATTAGTTTAAGTCGTGTTATTAGGATTCCTATGATTCTAATGAATGTGAGTACATGATTTCTATGAATGTTAAACAGAATAGTAATTGTTAAATATTTTTATATGATGTAAATGTATTTATCTTATGATATGTTTAAATTGGTATATTTAGTTGATTACATATATGATCCTAATTCACTTATGTATGTGTCTGATAAATATAGAATGAGATATACAAAATAAAAAAATATGAGATTTTATGAGGAATATATGAGTGTTATATACATTGTTATTAAATTTATTTCTGATATTAATATTTTATATGGAATGGTTGAATAATACTCAAGGACAAAGTAGACGTAAAATAACAATACTAGCTTTACTTTACATGAAACCATCAAATAATGTGAGAATAAACATTGAAAAAAGATTTTGTAGAACGATGTTATTTGATTGAGTAGAATTTTTTCCATTTTTATGGAGATTAAAATATATTAGAGACAAAATAAATTGACCATATTTCTAAAGAAGAAAAGTGTTTGGTTTGCGTAAAAATTATCATAATCATGATATTATATGATTGTATTTTAAAGAAACCCAACTTATATAATTTGATTATATTTTTGAACCATGAAAGTGATTAAAGGTGATGAAATTAGTGAGTAATATTGATGTTAAACATTTAAATAAGTTTTGAACAATATACCATTATAGAGGCTCCTCGGGTAAAAATGTATATATATATAAAATTAGTTAATGTTTATGTTGATATAGTGGGAATATTATACAAGAATATATAAGCCTAAATCTATTAAATTTCATTGAATGATCACCTTTCATTGAATGGTCTCATTTCATTGATGTGATAGGGAATTACTATAGAAGAAATATATTTTAAAAATATCTACTAGTATCACAATATTTTTTGTATAATAAGTTATATTGATGAGTACAACGTCCATATATTATGTTTATGGTTAATTGATAACAAAATAAATATAAAACTAATTTAACCGTATATAAGTTCATATATTTATGGGAAATATTATTTTTTTTAAAATATATTGTTACATTATAATATAATTAATAGAAATATTTTACTATTGATTAAATTATATTATTTATGAAACATATTTTATCGATTAGGACTAGATTTAATCAGTTAATATATCCTTGTAAATTATTATATTTATTTAAATTTTTTTACCTTTGGAAATATAGTATTATTTATACAAGTGGTATTAATTATTAGAATAAATGTCATAGTTTATTTTAAGAAGAATCAATGGGATAAAATAACATGTAACCCCACTCGTATTCCGTATTTTAATGGCATGATTAATGGGGGTGGATGATCAATTCTAGAGTGTAAACTAAAATTATAAAACAATTGATAATTTAAAATGTAACCCATTGGTTTTATTTTATTTTTCAATGGGGAATCCTTATTCACATACCTTCAGGATTATTAACAATAAGGGGGAGAATATTTATATTGGGTAAAAAAGGTTATGGATTATTGGGGGATAATTAATAATATGTGATTTAAATATGTAAAGATTTAGAAAAAACTAATTTTGGGTTGTTGAATAAATTTCAGTGACTTGTGATGAAATTTGAGAGGAATTTAGAATAAATTATGTGTTGGTTTTTAAATCTTCTCAAGGAATAGATACTATTGAATATAAGTCAAACGGTATAGATTTTAACATCTAACACCAATGTTTTTATTTTTTAAAGAATATTTTTTTTAATTTTTTCATTGGTGGAGGTTATTTTTATATGGTGTTGTTACTAATCATATATGTCATTAAATATAAATTATTGTAGGAACCATGTGATTTTGAGAGTTAATTAATGAATTAATGGTGATTTTTTTGTTTGGAAACATTGAAGTTCAATGTGTGATAATCTAACTCATTGGAAAATTTATTTTATAGTAAATTGACTATGAGTTGTATTGAGAGGTCTATAAATAGAAGTGGTATAATTTGTATTTTCTTATTTTGAATACATCCCATTAACATTATAAATTCGTGTAATTTAGACAGATTTTCTAATATAAGGTGATCATAAGTAATTGAATTTTTAAGAAAATAACATTATATGTAATGGTTTGTTCTATATGTTTTAATTCAAATATATTATGTATCATAAGGAGTTATGATTTCATGAAAGACAAATTTTAATTTTTTTCATGAATGAGGCATCATAATATGTCTTTTTAATTCTAGTTGGATTGTGCCAAAATGGAATGGGTTATATACCACTCACATAAATTTTTATATTTAAAATATCACCAATATACACCTCCTAAACTTGGAGTCACACAATGTCATTCCATATGGGATGAGTGTCATGATACATATGAGGGGTGGATCACTTTTGGAAAGCAGGTTTCATCGGGTACTGCAAACATGTTATAGATATCACCTAAATTTCTTGAAATTTTTCTCTACTGAATTATGATTTATAATAAATTATTATGACGATAATTGGAGGATTATCATATAAGGATAATCCATTTAATATGTTATTGGGAAAACATGAAAGATCTTCTAGATAAGTGGATTCGATATTTCCATAAGATAAAAAATTCATTTTTTTAATGATTATAACTAGGGAATGATATGGTTCTCTATGTTTTCTTTGTAAACAATTTCTTTTTAGTGAGACCAATTTCAAATACTACTATGATTATAATATTGTAATGTGGGGAACATATAAAGATTGAATTAATGTGAGAAATTGTATGATAGTAAAAACATATAGCTTATCCTGACATATAAAATGATTAAAAGATAAATTAGAGAAGGTGAGATGAGTTAAATTAAATATAGAATTTTTTTAGATAATATCTAAATTTAAAATGATTATTCATTTTTATTTCTTATAAAAAATAACTACTCAAGATACTGGGTGTTTCTAAAAAATTTATGAAATAGAATATATATTTTTTAGGGAAGATAAGTAATTTTTAGATAGGTTGTTTTCATGAATGAAAACATGTGATAATGGATATAAATTTAGGGTTTTATTTTATAATATAATTAGATAAATATGGATATCTAAAAAATTGATTTAATATAGGTATTTTTGATAGTAAAATTTATAAAATTCTTTTGAGAATTAAAATTTTTATTAAACTGTTTTGATTTATATTTTTCGTTTACCATTTCATTTGATCGATTTTATATTGCATTGAATTTTATGGTATCTTTGTTAAATCCTACTGATATTGTACTCAAACAAAACATGAATGTCACAATGGTTATAAATATATTATTTTTTGTGATAATGTAAAGGGTAAGGCCTAAAAATCAGTGGAGATATATATAGATCTATATTGGATACATGGTGAAATGATTTGTTTTCTTAAATATGATAAAAACAAGATTATTTTTATCCAAAATATATATTATTACATTTGTACAGTGCATTATGAATCTTAATTCAATTAAAAATTTTAATTTAAAATGTTTTAATTAAATTAATTAACATTAAAAATGCATGATGAATCATTTTAGTTTTCATATTGTGGGAAATTACTTCACCTCAGAATATTTTTCCCTAAACAGTAGTTTGTGTCCTATAGAGATTAAGGGATCATGATTGTGTCCATCTAGGGAGAGAATTTGGGTTATGAGATTCATATCTATTGGACAGTTCATAATCAAATGTTATTAGTATTTATTTCTTAGTTGAGTCTATATAAGACTAGGTATCACAAATAGTAGGAAGTTTGTAACTCAAAATATACCATTAAAAAGTCATAAACAAATTGTTTTCAAGATAAAAGTGACCTGCCAATAAATTTATGGTATACTAAAAAGGTTTATGGTATCCCCATAATATTTTTTAATTTTTTTCAAGTGATTCCATGATTTGTAATGAACTCAAAATAGTTCATGATTCATGATATGTGTTGAAAGTAGTTTTATTACATGTCAAACATTTCGAACTAAATATTATTTTACATTCAATTTTTTTTATGGAGGCATTATTATTCATATTTTCAAAAATGGTTTCAAAAATAATTATAAATATATTTTTATTAAAAAAATGTGACTAAACATTGAGATTAAAATTAATTAATGTTATGAAAGAAAAACTAGAAATACTATATAATAGAATTCATTCATGCTATGGTTGTTAAAATGGTATAATTTTTTATATTATATGTCAAATAATTGTTCCACATATAAGTATATTGGAAATATATGAGAAATGAGTAGTATATAATTATCTTTTGGGTATTATATTATTAAATTTAATCATGCATGTTTTTTAAGGGATTTGTAGGAATGATATTTTGGATAGGTCGAATGAGAAAAAATACAACAAATGATTTTGGAATAAATTTCCAACTTTATTCAGAGGTGATGTTGAGCCTAACAAATATGATAAATATATTTAAATGTTAAATAAAAAATTTTAGTTTTTTTTATACATTAGACCTTATATTTTGAGTGTGTTTCAAACCAATATGAGGAACTAGATAATAAATATTGGAAATTGGATCAAAAATTAGGGTAAGAAAAAGATCTTTTTTAGATGGTTAATCAACAGATCTAGATAAATAAATATATCCTAGAAAATATGAATTATTAGGGGTCCCAAGAGTTATTTTATTTAGAATAAGAGATTATTTCTATTATAGTTTACATGTTGAAATTTTCTACTCTAGTGAAGTATATGATGATGTAGTTCAAAAATGAAAACATTCAGTTTATATGGTTTTAGATGAGACTAACATCAGAGATATAATCATGATTTATTCTACTAAAACTACCAACTTAAAAAAGTGAATATTGGAATATATTAAATGGATGAAAACATTCCATATTTGTAGAAGTATACTGCATTTATTCCTAATCTTAGTGGTGAATTAAATACTTTTAATGGACAGAAGATAAAGAGTAAAACTATTGAAGAAATCCCATAAACACTTATTATCACTTCTGGAATGAAGAAATACCAATATAGTGTTTCTAATTTGGTTAAAGGGTTAATTTTATGTTTAAGTTCCCATACCCACCTCATTGAAGTTTTAAAATATGGATGATGTTTATCATGAATAAGAATCATGGGAGGTTCTACGGAGAATGTACATAGAGGGAATCAAACCAGGTGATGGGATTTAATGTGAAAATTTATGGAATAAAGAAACATTATTCTTGGCCCATGTTATATTGCGATTCCCACATCATGAAGAGTAATTGTTTCCATATAATATTCAAGATAATTTCAGAGCAATTGTGTAGTAATAAAATGAGAATGTGGTTTATGTGTGGTAATCTATGGTGATAGGAACCATTTTTATTTTTTCTATGATTATTTATACTATGTTCATTATAGTACCATAAAATTCATTTATATATAAATTATTAGTTGAAAATTTTCTATAAATAATGCATTTTATGGTGTATTCAATGAGGATTGATAAACCACTCGGTAAAAGAGTTAGGAAATCATATAGGTTTACATACTTCGGTATAAATATATATGATGTAGTAATTATATGAGACATTCTTTTCATTTTGATAGTGATGTAGGTATTTACATTTACAATTGATCAAATGAGTATATTACATGATGAAATGAAATTCTATTCTTAAATAGTTATTTTTATTGAACTTTATGTGACTATCCACGCATTCATGGGAGATTTTGATTTTCAAAATTTTAGTCAACTCTTGATGGCAAGTCATTTTGGGTTCTTATCGTATTACATATAATGGTGGGTTCTTTAATCAATAGAGATTAATATTTTTCATCCTCTACCAGTAATGTTGTATAAATATCCTTTCATTTTTCAAGAGTATATCCCAATAATTAAACCCATAAAGTTTATGTAATTTATTTTTAAATTTATAGAAAAAATATGTCCTATTTTATTTCCATTACATTGTATAGATCCAGTATAGTTAATGGAATTAAATTGGAGGCTCTCAGATATTGTGAAGAATTAGTACATTCAACCATGTGTTTCTATATAGGAAACACCAATTCTATTATAATTGAGACATGATTGTGTTATGTTCTTATGCATTAAAAATTGATAGAAAAACCATGTGAAATTAATGAATAAAATAACATTTCCCTGAATTGATGAATTATTTTACCAATTAATGGTAACTCATTTTTATTCCAAGATCAACCTTCATGAGTTATTTTAGGAAAATTTTTGTTTCTTTATTCATTGTTTTTAATAAACAAAAACACTCACCATAATTTACATTTTCTTGACAAATATTTTTTAGTTCTATTATTATGTATAATTAACAATAAAAAGAAATGTTATAATGATATTATTCTGAAACATGTAACTTATAGGAAATTATAACAATGCATAAACTACATAAAAATAAACATGGAATTGTACCTTCTTTGTTTACTAGAAGTCCAAAATTCATGGAGATTACCTTTGGGAGATTGTTACCCCAATTAAAATAAATAGAGGTTGAGGTTTTTAGGAATATGTGATGATTTTGAGAAGTTAAATTGGTCTCTATTTATTTATATATTATCCTTATGAATTTATTGATTTTGTTTTTATTTTTATTTATTATGAGCATAGAGCTTACATATACTTGTTTTTTTATTATAAACACTATAAGACATTAAATTACAATCTTTTCCTTCTAGTAAAATATTATTATTATATCCTAATTATATTAATATATATCATATGAATATATAGTGTAATGAAGTCTAATGATCTAATTTATGTCAGTCATTCTAGTTGGAGAGGATCTCATGGATGTAAATTCTATTATTGAAAACTGTGAAATAATTTCAGGGTCTAAATTTATATTCTAATTAGTTATATTTATGGCGGGTTAGGTATTATAACATATCATATATTGAACTATATATTGATCCACCTCTTATTATGGAGTAAAATAAAATATTTATATTTTTTTAAGTTGTTATATGCTTTTAGATATAATTTATAAAAGAGTTTATAGTGAGTCTAACCCCAGTAACAAAATTTTAATGTCTATTTTATTATATGTAATAAGATACCAGAAATCACATCCAGAAGTACTAAATAGATTATTATTCTTGGATAAATACATGTATACATTATTCAAATATTATAGTATAAAAAAATTTAAAAATAATTATATTATTTGGAGAAAAACATTATTCCATATAGAATATCCTTTCATTCCTAACATAGTAATCATTATGTATTATTGGGGAATGAAACAAAATATTGGTGGACTCTAATTCCTCATAATAGTTATGTACAAGATTACAATTCAAGAATAAATGATGTAAAATCAATAATGAAATATAAATATAGAATGTTTAATATTTGAACACCTGTGCAATTTTACTAATTTACTATAATAATCCACGAAAAGATAAATAACTAAATAGAAAAACCATTTTTTCAAAAACCAATGAATGAAATTCCTTAAGAGATAATGTCATAGTGAAAATTTGATTTATAATAATATAATCGGAATTCATTATAGAAAAATAAATAATTCAACACACATTCCATGTAATAAATAACCTCAAATGAGATGAATCAAAATATTATATCATTGTGAAATCTCTATAATAATAATAAGTGAATTATGATCAAGGTAAATTCTTAAATATTAGATGTCATGTCTCTAGAACATGATACCTCTACCATTATGATCTATCTTTAATACATCTTATAATTACTATGTAATAAGACATGTTGTTTGGGGAATTTTTTTGTACTACCATAATAATTGATCACATTACATTGATAATGCATAAAGGTTGAATCAATAATTATGATCTACATATGAATTTAGGTTCAAATCATTCCTCTTATTTTTAATAACTGATAAAATTCATGAGTAATGTGATATTATAACAAATATCCATATTTAGTGGAGAATAAATATTTTTCAAAAGTTCAGAAGATAAATAAATCACATTAAATGTATAAAATGATATGTAGATGTGATATATAGATTAATATATTATAACATATAAATGACAAATAATAATGATATTTAGGGTAAATTTAATGCCCCCCTGAAAAGTGAATAATTAAATGAAAATATAATGGCTACAAAAATGAATCAAGGAATTGAATGTCAATTTTTTCCTTGT
The DNA here is from genome assembly GCA_963277665.1 of Viscum album. Lineage (NCBI taxonomy): Eukaryota > Viridiplantae > Streptophyta > Magnoliopsida > Santalales > Viscaceae > Viscum > Viscum album. Next base: position 1,021,852,087 of record OY728147.1, on the reverse strand, counting down.
TTAAAATAATTATTAACCATCCATATAATGAATTAGGATTTCATCAATAAAATTATTCAACTATGTAGTATATGAAAAATTAAAAGATTTAGTTGTCAATTAATAGGTATATCATAAAAATTTATTTAAATAATTCATGATGAAAATATACTTTCCATTTTGAAAATGTCCTTTTAAAACAAGACGTTAATTATAAATTTTGAATCAAAATTTCATTGTAAAAAAACAATGAAACATATAAGGGAATCATTAAAACATTGAGTATTCATTATGGTAGGAAATTCCTCAAATTTTGAGTATGGTAATAAATTATTCTTTTCACATTTTCTACTACAAGCCAAATAGGCCATGTTTTGAAAATGAAATGAGGTTTCCCTTAAAAACATTATAAATCCATAATGTGGAAAAATGTATTTTAATGAACATTTTCAAAATATTAAAACCATTTTTTAAAACATTTTTTCAACTATTTGATTTGGTGGAATTTGGATTTCGGATCAAAGAGAGAAATCAGGTCAAATTTTGTTAAAAAAATTATCAGTAATTTTAATTTTCATAAAGTAGAAAAATATTACTATTACGTGAAAATAGCATGAATAATCATAAGAGAAAAAAAATTAAGTGGGATTATTATTAGAAATGATCTAATGTTTTCATTAAAAAAATTAAAGATTAATCCAAATCCATTAGAATGAGATAATCAAATAATCCCATACAACGATAATATTATTTATATGGTAACTAATCAATTGATATGTTATGTGTGTAAGTTGTAAATATAAATAAAAAATTGATATAAAGCATTTGATAAAAAAAGGTCAATTCTTGCATATTCATTAAATATCAAAGAGAAAATAAATAATTAATATAACCTAATTAAATGAAATTGTGTTATGAAATGATTTACCTCATTTTATCTCTTCTATAAATTCCAATTGGATTTAATAATTAAAATTTAAAATAAAAAATAATAATTACTACCAAATCATGATATTAAATTTTAAAGGGGTATTTTATACAACATTAATAATAATTATGTGTATAATATTACAATATGGATAAATGAAGAGAAATTTAAAATAAGTACCTTTATAGGATCATATGATTGATGTGGGTTATAATCTATTAATTGATTACCTGTATAAAATTTAAATAAAAATAATTTTTTTTAATACATTATAAAATAATCAGAGGTCATTACACACATAAAGACAGAATTACATAATCAATTATGTATAAATTTAAACCAATGAATGGAAACAAATAAAAATAATAAATCTGGAAAAAAATATTAAATAATGAATGTTCATTAAACACATTGTCCTAGAATGACTTTATCAACCAGGTAGTTATTTAACCCAATTAATTTAAATTGAGTTAAAAATCCCTTACCTCACACTTTCTTTTGTTTAAAATGATTTAATCTCAAGAATGTTTTTAAACATGTTAAAAAATTATAAAAGAACCATTTAAAAAATTATAAAAGAACCATTTTAAAAATTATAATATCATATATAGTCATTTATATCATCTTATCACCAGTTCCATAACAATCTTTCATTACTTTCATTTTTTTGGGTATTAAGTACCTTATTTTATAGTTCATTATTTATCATGAATATGATAATTCATTAACATATTAAATACTTATATCATCCTTATAATGATAATAATTGAATTACTATCATATTTCTACATAACGTTAACTTTCAAAACCAATAATAACATATTCTAAGGAAAAATGAAGTATTATATGATCATGGAGATGTTACGAAAAACATACACACATGTATGATTTCTATTTTGAACCATTGTTTTCGAAAAGAGGTAAGTCATATTTTATCATTATAGAATTATTATAATACCTTAATTAAATAAATGATTTCACAAATATATAGTTCTGTATATCTTCTTTATGGTATAGTGATAAAAATATAGTCACGCCGTTTTTGAAGGTGGTAGTCCTCATATACACGAATGCTGTTATCGGTTTTTGGTGTAACAAATAAAAATATATATTTTACGTTAAAAAAGATAAATATTTCACTAATATCATAATTTCATCAAATATACAACATATATAAATTAATTGTGTCCATATTACCTTACATGTAAATCATTAGTGAAAAAGCAATCACATCACTTCATGAAGCGGTAGTCAGCCACAAAGACACGTGATGAAATTGTATCCCTTATGGAATGGAAATTTTAAATTAATATATGATATAATGACTCAATAAGTGTAATTATTTTATAAATATAAATTATATTTGTAACACCCCAAACTTCCACGGTACGTTTCCCTTCGAATAATCGATAGCGTGTGTTGTACGCAACCTCGAGTTCTAACACACACCACAACTAATTAAACTAGCCGTTGTAAATAGTAATACCTACTTTTTGAAATCATATATATTTTATATTTCAAAATGGACTTCATTTTTGGATTCGGAATATCGAAATTATCCTAGGGTGAAATTTTGGTACTTTTCGGATAACTTTTATATTTTGATGAATAGTGAAAATTACTAAATTTTAATTAAAAACAACTTTTTTAATCAAAATAAGTAATAGTGATAAAATATGAATTTGAGTGGTTTTAAAGTATATTTAGAATATATTTTTACCATTTAATATAATGTTGGTCATTGGACATAATTTTACAATTAAACCGAACATAAACAACTGTCAATCTTTTGGTAGTTATTATCTCTTAAAAACACGCTTTTTGTTTTGACAGCGGGAATTAATTTTAAATTAATTTCTGCCACTTCTGTGTTTTGAATTTAGAAAAATGGATTCCATATTTGGAATCAGGATGTTCAAATTGTGTAAATAGGTAACTTTTATTTTTAGACATTTTGAATAATTACTGCGGTAAATATTTTATTTACCATGGTTAAGGGTAAATCCGGTAAATAAGGGTTAAAAAATAATATTATAATAATACTAAATTACCCTAAAACGTGTCTTAACCCTATTGGTTGATACATAGTCGACCATGGGCATCTTTGGGTCTATTTTGGGACCCCATGGATCCACTTGTAAGTGATAATGACACTTTATTTTAATTAAGTCAAAATGAATACAAAAATGACACAAGCATATAGCTTTTAGAACATCAATTTTTACATAGGGTTATACATGTTGGATTTTCGATTATAAATATTCATTAGAAAGATAAAAAGATTTCCTACATAATGATATTTTATTTATAATTTTTAGACATTAAATAAGTTATTTTATTTATGACACAATGATGATGCAGTAATTACTATAATAGTGAAAAATTAAAATAATTGATATTATAAATACCCAAATAAATATAATATGAAACTTTTAATGAATTAAACTAATTTTCTAGGCTAATATTATATATTAGGATTGATTTAATGGACTTTTTTCGAAGTAATCAATCTGTTATGAGTTTCACAAAAATCAACTATTGAATAGTGTCAAAATTGACATAAAAGAGTTCTTAAAACAAATATTATATTATTAATTGATATTAAATTCCTAAAAATCTAAGGTTCGGCCAAGAGACTTATATTATGATAGGTTAATCATTAATGGACCACTTGGGGGTCTCTTGGATGTATATAGTAAGTTTATTAACCATAATATATAAAATACAAAGAGACATTGTAAAAGTGAAACTAATTAACTTAGAGTTAATACTTAAAGATAAGGTTAATATAAGTACCCAAACCTGTCTAAATTCTATTGGATGAGTTGTTTTCGACCTATCCCCACCTCATCCTTTGAATAGTCAACTTTGGAGCCTTTATAAAACGAATATGAATTTATTATAAATTAATATTTCTAGCTTTTCCAAAGGTGCCCCTCACCCCTCTTATAAAAGGGCACTCCTCCTTCTCATTTCCTCACACCTCTCAAGCCTTTTGGTTCGGCCAAACTCTGCCCAAATACTCTCCCAACATCCCTCAATACAACCTAGAGTCCTTAGTTTGATCAGAAAGCCAACCTAAGGAGCCCTTTTGATCAAATCAAAAGGAAGAACCCGAAGAAGAGGTAATGATTTCACCACCCTTTTCTAAGTTCATTTCTTCTTCCACTTCTTCTTCCTTTGTTCTTACCATTCTGAAATAATAACTCCAGTATCTCACATATACTGTGATGTTATTATAAATATGGTACAATCATCTTCAGTATTCTATCCACCCTTTGAATAACATGTCACCATACGTGCGTACGTACGGCTTACCGTCTCCACGTCGTGGTGTAATTGTTATTCAATATAATATTATTTGGATGGGTATAATAATGTTGTGTAACTCATGTAAATAATAAATATAACATGTTAATGATTCTGTATATATGATATACCATCCATTTATATATTATTTTAATATCAAAAGAATGATATTGTCGCTCGTGCGTACGTACGGACTACCGTCTCCACGAACGCGATGAGATTCATTCTCCATCGTATCCATTCAAGTATAATTATCATTTGATGATTTAAAAATGATGTTTAAGGACTGTATATCATTCTGGATATGAATAAGATACAACAACCATGGCTTATGTAACAAAACATATAAAAGAAAATGAGTAAGTTAACTCCCGAAACGACGATAATTCTAAGATATTATTAACAAGTCAATGTTAAAAGATCATATATGATATCATATTAATATATATGATTCTTGTATAATTTAATACCAACTATTTCACCATTATACAGGAGGTTAACCTACCCCAACCAAGGAAAAGTACAAGGTAAGGGTTATTTCACAATCTCTTCATTATCCGAGGTTGTTTATATGTAATAATCTACTGGGATCTCTTTATCATCCACATCCATGTTTCTTAAAAATGTATTTCAAAACATTTTTACTATTTACAAGAATATGGGTTAAAGTCATTTATACCTTTGTTTGACTTTTTATAAGAGTTTTATAAAGGAATCTTTCCGTCGTTTTCAAAACAAGGTCCTTTTTAACCTTTTCGACGGAATTGAGGTAAGAATGTTTTTTTTAACTTATACGGCGGGTGCGGTTATTTTCCGCCGTTATAAAATTGTCGAAGCTTTACATACAAGCTTATAAGAATATTTTCAAAGAAAATGTTTTATTTTATATGGATCTTAAATGATTTCAAAATAAAAGGAGATACTTCTTTAAAAAGAATTTTGATTTCATCTATGTCAACATCCTTTGATGGATTTTAAGATTATTTGAAGTTGATTTATTATGATACAAAACTTCTATATTGTATTGAAGGTTTTGTGATATGTTTGACTGTGGATGTGCTATTTTTATACCATTCATAGTTTATGGTGAAATTATTGACATTTCGTATGCTAGTTTTAATACGAATGTTTATGTTATGTTTAAACCTTTTCATATGGGAATGCATTGGACTTAATAAGTTACGGGTGGAGCCCGCTATAGCTCCTCGATGCATCGGTAGGTCTCATGAGACAAACTAGTGTCTTGGCACAAGGCCTTGACAAAATCTTATTTGTAGTCTTGGCACGAGGCCTTGGCTATGTGGTTATGATAGTCTGGCATTATGCATTCCAACATTATGACAGTGGTTATTGATTTTTGCATGTGATTATTCGATTAGTAGAATATCCATGTGAATAAGTAAATGGCATTATTTCATTTTACTTTTGCCATACCATGTTGAAGTTCAATTTTAAAAGGCTTTTGTTTTAGTAATGCATTGCCTTAAATGTTTATTCTTATTTATGAAAGTTTCCGCTTTATTGTTATCCTTACTGGGCATTTGAGCTCACCCCTTTTCTATGTTTTATTTTTTCCCCAGGATGTGAAGAAATAAATTATGAATGACCTGCAGGGATATTATGAGGGGATAGTAGTGTGGATTATGGAGACATTATGTTGTTGTAGTAGTTTTTCATTTTATGATGTAATGTAAAACTTATGAATATATCTAGTGTTTCCAAGGCTACTAAACCAATCGGTCTTTCGAGATTTGATCTTTCTTGTGATCATGCCAATGTTATGTAATAATGCACCGACTCTGGGTAACTGGGGTCGGGGCATTACAGTTGGTATCAGAGGAAGTTTAGTACAAACCTTGGAAGCTAGATTTAGATAAACTCTGATTAGAGCACGTAGACCTAAGATGAACTTTGAGGATTAGTATAGAAGAACTTCCTAGAAATTTTGGTATTGTAGAGATTTTGTGAGTTTTCCGAGCAATACATCCCTGTCTGGATACGAGCAGGTAGAGGCGGCTCTGGCACAGATGTACCTAGGGGTAAAACCCGAAAACACCGCTTTGAGCTAGACTCGAACGGGAACTGGTGCACGACAACGGGCCTTGCTGCACTCTTGGTTACGACACTCCCGGGGGATATGCTTAGGATAACTCTCACTTTCTTTACAAATCATTATGAAGGGTTTATGAGTATATACTTCCTCAAAGAAAACATATTTATGATTATGGATTATATCCATAGATAGTTCAATTTATGTTAAGTGTTTTATAAGTATGGGATTATGTATTTTGATTCATAAACTGATCTAGTTTATGCCATTGTTTAGAAATGGCGCCTAGTGGAAGAAATGGAAACCGTATCAATGCACGCACTCCATGTAGGGATTGCCCTCCTGCTCAGGATAATTATAGTGGGGCTGGTGATGCAACTGGTGCTGATCAGCTAATCACCGTACTGGGACAACTTACTCAGGTTATGAATAATAACCTTACCCGTATGGAGCACCCTGATCCGCAGCGTGGAGGATCAATGTTAGATCGATTCATGAGACAACAACCACCAACGTTCAATGGAAGTACAAATCCCTTAGTAGCTGAGCAATGGATATTTTCCCTAGAGAAAATATTTCAGGCTTTGGGGAGTAGTGAAAGGGAAAAAGTTACCATGGCAGTTTACCGCCTCACTGGAGATGCTGATCAATGGTGGTCATTGATTCAAAACATGAAGGAAGATGATGAAGTATCAAACATGGAATGGAGGGAGTTCAAAGATCTGTTTTTAGAAAAATACTTTCCTCACGACCATCGAGCAGATATGGAAAGGCAATTTCTGAGTCTGAGACAAAAGGAGGATGAGAATGTCACAAAGTATGAGGCTAACTTTACAAGGTTATCGAGGTATGCTGGAGATTATATTCGCAACCCAAGAAGTAAGATTGATCGTTTCTTTGATGGGTTAAAACCATTTCTCCGTCGAGCATTAGTCTCACAATCCTTTTCATCGTACGAAGACATTGTCTCATGTGCTATCAAGACCAAAAAGGAATTCTCTAAGTCTTATGACTTTAAAGCAAAGCAAGAGAAGAAGAGACATGCTGATCAATCTGGGAATGGAAATAAGGGGAAGAAGGGAAAGGTTGAATATCCATCTTGTGGTAAGTGCGGGAAGAAACACCCCGGTGCTTGCCTGAAGGGAATGGGAGTCTGTTACAAGTGTGGTGAAAAAGGCCACCAAGCTCATGATTGCAAGGGGAAGAAGGAAGCTACCAATGTTCAGTGCTACAATTGCAGGGAGATGGGGAATTATGCAAATGCATGTCCTAAGCGTCAGGAGAACTTACCTCAGAAAAGGCCAAGGGATCAAGGCCAGGCTTATGCTATCACTACTGCTGAGGTAGAAACTCCGAAAGACGTGGTTGCAGGTAATTTAATGGTTTCCTCAAGTTTAGCAAATGCATTATTTGATTCTGGATCATCGCATTGTTTCATATCTTCCCAGTTTGCTAAGAAAATTAGATATTTCCAATTTGATTTAATAAGGGAGTTTTCAGTTAAAACTCCTAAGGGAAGTATCGTTGCAACAAAGTTTTGTGAATCAGTCCCCATTAGAGCACATAAATTTTCTTTATCTGCTGATTTCATCGTCATACCTATGATTGAGTTTGATATAATCCTCGGTATGGACTGGCTTTCGGACTATGATGCGAAGATTTATTGTAAGAAGAAAGAGGTTACGATTCTTGATGATAATGATAAGGAGCACCTTATTTTTAGAGAAGAATCGTCACCACCTAATTCTTATTTAGATCCACCCCCTGTAGCTCAGCTTAATTCAATTATCGGGGAGGAAGAGAATGAAATAACTGTCGGTGAGGAAAGGAATGTTCAAATAGAGGATGTACCTGTTGTGAAAGAATTTGTAGATGTATTTCCGGAAGATTTACCTGGACATCCTCCAGAACGAGAAGTTGAGTTTTCTATTGATTTGATTCCTGGATCAAGGCCTATATCGAAGACCCCTTATAGAATGGCCACTGTAGAGTTAGTCGAACTAAAGAAACAACTAGTGGAATTGAGTAATAAGGGATTTATTCGCCCTAGTGTTTCTCCATGGGGAGCCCCTGTTCTTTTTGTTAAAAAGAAAGATGGATCTATGAGGTTATGTATCGACTACAGGGAGATCAATGCTATAACGATAAAGAACAAGTATCCCCTACCTCGTATTGATGATTTATTTGACCAACTGCATGGAGCTCAATACTTTTCAAAGATTGACCTTCGATATGGATACCATCAGTTGTGTGTGAAGAAGGAAGACATTCCGAAAACAGCATTTCGAACCAGGTACGGGCATTACGAGTTTACTGTAATGCCGTTTGGATTGACCAATGCACCCTCTGTATTCATGGATCTGATGAATAGAGTTTTCAAGGAGTATCTCGATGAATTTGTGGTAGTATTTATTGATGATATATTGGTATACTCCAAAACCTATGAAGATCATGGAAATCACTTGCGCATTATCTTGAAGACTCTGAGGAGGCATGAATTATATGGAAAGTTTAGCAAGTGTGAATTCTGGCTTCAGGAGATTTCTTTTCTTGGCCATATTGTCTCTAAAGATGGAATCTCTGTTGATCCTTCTAAGACCAAGGCAATCCAAGAATGGCCAGCACCTACGAGTATAACTGAGGTACGTAGTTTTATTGGTTTGGCAGGTTATTATCGACGTTTCGTCCAGAATTTTGCCCGATTGGCTAACCCATTAACGAAGCACACACGTAAAGGGGTTAAATTTGTTTGGACAAAAGAGTGTGAAGAATGTTTCGAAGAACTGAAGAGAAGATTAGTCAATGCTCCTATATTGACTCTACCATCGGGGAATGATGGGTTCGTTATTTATAGTGATGCATCAAAGAAAGGACTTGGTTGTGTCCTTATGCAGAATGATAGAGTTATTGCCTATGCATCACGACAGTTGAAAATTCATGAACAAAACTATCCTACTCATGATCTCGAGTTAGCAGCAGTGATCTTTGCTTTGAAGATATGGAGGCACTACCTCTATGGTGAAAAATGTGAGATTTATACTGATCACAAGAGTTTGAAGTATATTTTCTCACAAAAATAACTCAACATGAGGCAAAGGAGATGGCTTGAATTACTCAAGGATTATGATTTCACGATACACTACCACCCGGGGAAAGCAAACAAAGTAGCAGATGCTTTGAGCAGAAAAGACCATGGAGTTCTGAACATGATGAGAATTGAAAGGGACCCAATTTTCATGGATATAGAGAAGATGGACATGGGAATAACCAGGGAAGGTGAGACATCAATGATTTTTCAAATGGTTGCCAAACCATCTTTACTAGAAAGGATTAAGAGTTCTCAGACTGATGATGAAGAATTCCAAAAGAAGATTAAAGCTGTGAAGGATGGGAGATTGAGAGACTTTGCGTATGAAGGTGGAATTTTGAAATTCGGGAAGAGACTTTGTGTTCCCAATATACCTAATCTAAAAAGGGAATTGCTGGATGATGCTCATAGTTCCAATTTCTCTATACACCCTAGGAGCACCAAAATGTATAGAGATTTGAAGGAACATTTTTGGTGGGACAACATGAAGAGGGAGATTGCTGATTTTGTGTCAAGATGTATGGTTTGTCACCAAGTGAAAGCTGGAAGGCAACAGCCTGGAGGAGTCATGCAACCTCTTCCCATACCGGAGTGGAAATGGGACAATATTACAATGGACTTTGTCATGGGGCTACCAAAGACTCCTAGAAGGAACGATGCAATATGGGTTATTGTTGATCGTCTTACCAAGTCAGCACATTTTATTGCTATAAGAGAAGATCTACCCCTGGAACGTCTAGCAAGACTATATATTAATGAAGTTGTGAGACTTCATGGAGTACCCTTATCAATTGTTTCTGATCGTGATCCCCGTTTTACTTCAAGATTTTGGAAAAGTCTTCAGAAATCCCTGGATACTGAACTTCATTTGAGCACTGCTTACCACCCTCAGACAGATGGACAATCAGAACGGACTATTCAAACCTTAGAAGACATGTTGAGATCTTGCTCACTTGATTTTCAGGGTATGTGGGATCAATATTTACCACTGGTAGAATTTTCCTATAACAATAGCTTCCATACGAGTATTCAAATGGCACCATATGAAGCTTTATACGGAAAGAGATGTCGTACACCAACCTGTTGGGATGATGTTGGTGAAAGAAAACTTGTAGGCCCAGAACTGGTGGAGGAAATGGTGGAAAAGGTGAAGGTAATCCAAAATCACATCAAAGCAGCTCAAAGTAGGCAGAAGAGCTATGCTGATATTCGAAGGAAGGATTTGGAATTTCAAGTCGGTGATCATGTTTTCCTGAAGGTATCTCCATGGAAGGGAGTCATACGTTTTGGTAAGAAAGGTAAATTGAGTCCCAGGTACATCGGACCTTTCGAAATTCTAGAACGAATTGGGGCTGTAGCTTACCGATTGGCAATGCCGCCAAGTCTCTCCAAAGTTCACGATGTGTTCCACGTATCTCTGTTGAGAAAATACATGCCTGACCCAACGCATGTACTCACCTATGAGGAATTAGAACTGGAACCCGATCTGTCTTATTGCGAAGAGCCCGTCAGGATTCTTGATACAAGAGAACAAGTGCTGAGAAACCGGACGACGCGTCTGGTAAAAGTTTTGTAGAGAAATCATAAGATGGAAGAGGCAACGTGGGAACCCGAGGAACTTATGATGAAGAGCCACCCGAGTCTTTTTATGCAGTAATACCCTAGAAATTGCGAGGACGCAATTATTTGAAGGAGGGGAGAATGTAACACCCCAAACTTCCACGGTACGTTTCCCTTCGAATAATCGATAGCGTGTGTTGTACGCAACCTCGAGTTCTAACACACACCACAACTAATTAAACTAGCCGTTGTAAATAGTAATACCTACTTTTTGAAATCATATATATTTTATATTTCAAAATGGACTTCATTTTTGGATTCGGAATATCGAAATTATCCTAGGGTGAAATTTTGGTACTTTTCGGATAACTTTTATATTTTGATGAATAGTGAAAATTAATAAATTTTAATTAAAAACAACTTTTTTAATCAAAATAAGTAATAGTGATAAAATATGAATATGAGTGGTTTTAAAGTATATTTAGAATATATTTTTACCATTTAATATAATGTTGGTCATTGGACATAATTTTACAATTAAACCGAACATAAACAAGTGTCAATCTTTTGGTAGTTATTATCTCTTAAAAACACGCTTTTTGTTTTGACAGCGGGAATTAATTTTAAATTAATTTCTGCCACTTCTGTGTTTTGAATTTAGAAAAATGGATTCCATATTTGGAATCAGGATGTTCAAATTTTGTAAATAGGTAACTTTTATTTTTAGACATTTTGAATAATTACTGCGGAAAATATTTTATTTACCATGGTTAAGGGTAAATCCGGTAAATAAGGGTTAAAAAATAATATTATAATAATACTAAATTACCCTAAAACGTGTCTTAACCCTATTGGTTGATACATAGTCGACCATGGGCATCTTTGGGTCTATTTTGGGACCCCATGGATCCACTTGTAAGTGATAATGACACTTTATTTTAATTAAGTCAAAATGAATACAAAAATGACACAAGCATATAGCTTTTAGAACATCAATTTTTACATAGGGTTATACATGTTGGATTTTCTATTATAAATATTCATTAGAAAGATAAAAATATTTCCTACATAATGATATTTTATTTATAATTTTTAGACATTAAATAAGTTATTTTATTTATGACACAATGATGATGCAGTAATTACTATAATAGTGAAAAATTAAAATAATTGATATTATAAATACCCAAATAAATATAATATGAAACTTTTAATGAATTAAACTAATTTTCTAGGCTAATATGATATATTAGGATTGATTTAATGGACTTTTTTCGAAGTAATCAATCTGTTATGAGTTTCACAAAAATCAACTATTGAATAGTGTCAAAATTGACATAAAAGAGTTCTTAAAACAAATATTATATTATTAATTGATATTAAATTCCTAAAAATCTAAGGTTCGGCCAAGAGACTTATATTATGATAGGTTAATCATTAATGGACCACTTGGGGGTCTCTTGGATGTATATAGTAAGTTTATTAACCATAATATATAAAATACAAAGAGACATTGTAAAAGTGAAACTAATTAACTTAGAGTTAATACTTAAAGATAAGGTTAATATAAGTACCCAAACCTGTCTAAATTCTATTGGATGAGTTGTTTTCGACCTATCCCCACCTCATCCTTTGAATAGTCAACTTTGGAGCCTTTAGAAACCGAATATGAATTTATTATAAATTAATATTTCTAGCTTTTCCAAAGGTGCCCCTCACCCCTCTTATAAAAGGGCACTCCTCCTTCTCATTTCCTCACACCTCTCAAGCCTTTTGGTTCGGCCAAACTCTGCCCAAATACTCTCCCAACATCCCTCAATACAACCTAGAGTCCTTAGTTTGATCAGAAAGCCAACCTAAGGAGCCCTTTTGATCAAATCAAAAGGAAGAACCCGAAGAAGAGGTAATGATTTCACCACCCTTTTCTAAGTTCATTTCTTCTTCCACTTCTTCTTCCTTTGTTCTTACCATTCTGAAATAATAACTCCAGTATCTCACATATACTGTGATGTTATTATAAATATGGTACAATCATCTTCAGTATTCTATCCACCCTTTGAATAACATGTCACCATACGTGCGTACGTACGGCTTACCGTCTCCACGTCGTGGTGTAATTGTTATTCAATATAATATTATTTGGATGGGTATAATAATGATGTGTAACTCATGTAAATAATAAATATAACATGTTAATGATTCTGTATATATGATATACCATCCATTTATATATTATTTTAATATCAAAAGAATGATATTGTCGCTCGTGCGTACGTACGGACTACCGTCTCCACGAACGCGATGAGATTCATTCTCCATCGTATCCATTCAAGTATAATTATCATTTGATGATTTAAAAATGATGTTTAAGGACTGTATATCATTCTGGATATGAATAAGATACAACAACCATGGCTTATGTAACAAAACATATAAAAGAAAATGAGTAAGTTAACTCCCGAAACGACGATAATTCTAAGATATTATTAACAAATCAATGTTAAAAGATCATATATGATATCATATTAATATATATGATTCTTGTATAATTTAATAACAACTATTTCACCATTATACAGGAGGTTAACCTAGCCCAACCAAGGAAAAGTACAAGGTAAGGGTTATTTCACAATCTCTTCATTATCCGAGGTTGTTTATATGTAATAATCTACTGGGATCTCTTTATCATCCACATCCATGTTTCTTAAAAATGTATTTCAAAACATTTTTACTATTTACAAGAATATGGGTTAAAGTCATTTATACCTTTGTTTGACTTTTTATAAGAGTTTTATAAAGGAATCTTTCCGTCGTTTTCAAAACAAGGTCCTTTTTAACCTTTTCGACGGAATTGAGGTAAGAATGTTTTTTTTAACTTATACGGCGGGTGCGGTTATTTTCCGCCATTATAAAATTGTCGAAGCTTTACATACAAGCTTATAAGAATATTTTCAAAGAAAATGTTTTATTTTATATGGATCTTAAATGATTTCAAAATAAAAGGAGATACTTCTTTAAAAAGAATTTTGATTTCATCTATGTCAACATCCTTTGATGGATTTTAAGATTATTTGAAGTTGATTTATTATGATACAAAACTTCTATATTGTATTGAAGGTTTTGTGATATGTTTGACTGTGGATGTGCTATTTTTATACCATTCATAGTTTATGGTGAAATTATTGACATTTCGTATGCTAGTTTTAATACGAATGTTTATGTTATGTTTAAACCTTTTCATATGGGAATGCATTGGACTTAATAAGTGACGGGTGGAGCCCGCTATAGCTCCTCGATGCATCGGTAGGTCTAATGAGACAAACTAGTGTCTTGGCACAAGTCCTTGACAAAATCTTATTTGTAGTCTTGGCACGAGGCCTTGGCTATGTGGTTATGATAGTCTGGCATTATGCATTCCAACATTATGAAAGTGGTTATTGATTTTTGCATGTGATTATTCGATTAGTAGAATATCCATGTGAATAAGTAAATGGCATTATTTCATTTTACTTTTGCCATACCATGTTGAAGTTCAATTTTAAAAGGCTTTTGTTTTAGTAATGCATTGCCTTAAATGTTTATTCTTATTTATGAAAGTTTCCGCTTTATTGTTATCCTTACTGGGCATTTGAGCTCACCCCTTTTCTATGTTTTATTTTTTCCCCAGGATGTGAAGAAGTAAATTATGAATGACCTGCAGGGATATTATGAGGGGATAGTAGTGTGGATTATGGAGACATTATGTTGTTGTAGTAGTTTTTCATTTTATGATGTAATGTAAAACTTATGAATATATCTAGTGTTTCCAAGGCTACTAAACCAATCGGTCTTTCGAGATTTGATCTTTCTTGTGATCATGCCAATGTTATGTAATAATGCACCGACTCTGGGTAACTGGGGTCGGGGCGTTACAATATTATTTCAATCCACCACCATACCCAACTATTGTAAGTTGTAATTGTAATATGTATGACATTGGATCGCAAGGTAGTAGTTCATCCCACACATTATGTATGATTTTGTAACCCCTTTGATGGAAGTGGAAATAGTCACAGGTAATTCAAAAAATATTAAAACTTCTATGTATATTAAATACACTATCTTAATTATATCATAATGTTTTAATATGAAATGATATAGGTGGTTGAGGAAATATAATATAAACTCTCATGGAAAAACATTACCTTTTCATCAGGTATCCCCCTTAAGATTCAAAAAATCCCATCCTAAGATGGATTTCTACCATAAAAAATTCTTATAGGATAAGTTTAGGTTTTTAAAGAAGTTATTTTCATTGATATTTTTAGAACTAAAAGGGCATTATAGTGTAAATAATAAAAGAGAGTGGGTGGCATTTTATAAGTGAGGTTAGTGGCATAGTTAGAATTTTTAAATTGAAACAGTTAAAACTATGTTTATCACATGAAGCATAGGTCAAAAATATATTATTATTGATAATTATATATTATAGGGTATATATATATCTATAAAAAAAGTTTAAATATGTTTTAGGTCATCTTTTAGTTATCATTATAGATTAATCCCTAATAAATCAATTTTTTCTTAACCATGATAAATTTATTTTACAGTATTCACTATTCATTTTGGTCAAAAAAATATATGAAAAATATTATAAATTATAAATTATTAAGATCCCTAATATGGATGTTTTTTTAAAAAAAATCTATTCACATATTTGGAAAATTATAATTTAAATTATGTCCTAAAAGCATGATGAAATAGCGGGGTTTAAAGAGAAAGTGATAAAAAATTACCAAAATTTTATATAAAACATAATTATGAAAAATATAAAAATTATAAAAATTATAAATTTTTTAAAAAATAGAACTAATTGTAGTTTAAAACCAATTTAAAATATAATTTAACATTATAACTTACTTAAATGAAACAACAATTTTCTATTAAAATTCTATATTTTTCACTATTCATTGGAAGATGAAATATTTTACTAATATACCGAAATTAAAAAAAAAAAAATGTAGATATATAGATTTCAAAAATTAATTTTATTTGTTCGAATAAATTAAAAAAAAATTGGTAAAAATTAATTTAAATTTACATTCACAAACTGCGACTAATTTGTCATTAAAAATAATAGTTTTACATATAATATGACTTTTTCTTTTTAAATGATTACTATTTTACATATAACCCATATATAACCATAATTTTCATAATTTATTAATTATAATCCATACCCATGAATTTAATGTCTATTATATAACTATAATCATATTATGATTTATTTAGACTCCTTGTTGTGTTTTTTTGCAAGAAATCAAAGAGAATAACATCAAAGAAATGTATTTTATGGGTTATCTAAGCTTAATGTTTCATATAACATACACTATAAAATAGAATTTCATTATTTTATAATTTAAGGGTATTTATTTCTCTCCACCTTAAATAAATTATGTCCTTTAAATTTAAACTTGATCTTGTAATCAAGATTTTGATATATAAAAATTCTTTTCTTGAAAACACACATCATCAACTGGTTAATAAAATATCCTCTTAAAAAGAGATAAAGGGATGCGAAAAGTAAATATCAAATAAAACATACCATTTTTTATATGTCGTGTAAAATATATAGAATGTGATGATATAGACATGGTATAAAAAAATAAGTAATTATAGAGATACATATATCATTGATCACGAAAATGTGAATGGTCAAAGGAAAGTTAAGGATCACAAAACAATAAATATTTAACCATTTAAAATACCATACAATTTTTTCATACTTTAAGGTGATAAGATAATATTTTTTAATATAAATTTTTAAAATTTGAGGAATTCATAAATTATCTATGAACATAACGAAATTTACACATAAGATACATTAATATTTCATAAGAAAAATTTCATCATTTGGTTGTGCCCCATCTAGTTTCTAGTACATCTCTTACTGTAGGAAATGAATATCCAAAAAGCAATTTTTATTCATAAAGAAATAGAATCAGTTTTAAGATATTTTAATATAATTAATAGTATGAAATTTCTTTTTATTTATCTCTATATATATTCAAAACAAAATATTGTTAGAGAAATTTATCAAATATAATAAATTATTCTCTTAACATCAAAAGTAACACCACTGGATCAACATTAATGATAATAATTTTTTAAATCATTTCACTAAGAAAAATTACATACTAACCCAAGCATCACATTGTCTAGTGGTAAGATATAAACTATTATCATTATTGGTTCAAGGTTTTAAGCCCCTAGACCATTTCAAATTTGATGTGCCATCATACAGCATGTAGTTTTTCCTATTTATATACTGAATTAATATAATTCAGTTAAATTACCAAAAAATAGTATAGAAATCCTTGAAATAAAATTATTCATTAAATGATGTTTTTCTGTGGTTTTCAATACAACATAATTTTTAAAAAGAGAAATATTATTATTTAAGTATTATTAAAATACTATTAATAGTTAAATTAAAATTAAGGGTTATCAATACATATGAACTTCTGCATTTAAATTTTAATGGAATCTTTAATCAAATAAACTATTCCCAAAAGCATATACAAAACCAAGGATATTTATTAAAAAAAATCACTAAAAATATATTTAATAATACTAAACTCATATCACATAAAACCTGAAAAAGGGGTTCATAAAAATTCAAACATATGTTCAATATTAAACTCATAATCACATGATAATATCCATAACACATTTATTAATTAAAAATCACATGATTATAAAATATTACATAATATAGAGATGTTTCATAGTTCTTATGACCAAATTACCCCTCCTAAAAAATACTTCAACATTATAAATGTTAAACCCCAGTAGATAAATAATTCATTTGTTTTATCTCAACATAGTTCTTTCCTTGTTCTATGGAAAACCTTTCTAAATAGGTAATTAAATGGATTAATTCTTATTTTCTCCAAATTTATGTGAATGAAATATAATTTGATCCCTTGGATAAGATGAAATGACCCTGAACCCCTTAGCCCAAAGTTGGTACCCTCCTTTATCACATTGTCGCGAATATAATGAATCAAATCCAAAAGGATTGATCAATTTAAATTTTTTATAAATATATATATACATGATTCCCATTTTATATTGGTAATAGAAAATATAACATAATACATAACAAAAGAAAATAAAATGTCTCCTTTAAAAAAAATTCAACGCTCTCTTCATCATAACCATGGAAAAGAAAACTAAATAAGGGTCACCACAAATTCTCTATAAGTGTAATGTATAGTATAAGAAATCAAGAATCAATAAAAATAATCAACATGAAATATAAAATAACATAACACACATTCCATTTAAATTACTTGAATATCAGAGTGATATGATGAATAATCAATATAGAAAGGTAGATAACTAAAAACACCTTCTTTTTAATAAATAAACTGACGATGAAATGCGTCCAAATATTATTTCATTAAAGATATATCATGAATAATAATAATAAATACATTATCAATGATTAAAATGATTAATTATTAGACACCTATATTCCTAGGTATATAGTACCTTTAAAATCAATGCATTTCATAATACGGTTTCAAACAAACCATGTAAACACATATGTAATTTTTCCAACCTATTTTTCTCATGAGACAACCAATTCATCTAGGGGATTAATTTAATTGGTCCACATCCCATGTCATACCATTCAAAATCATTCCTCATATATTGGATAACTAATTTAATTCACTAACAATGTTCCTTATAATCATGTATTTTTATTAAGTAAAGGATATAGATTAATCAATATTACCTTTGTTAATCAAATAACGGCCAATTTTAACACCATATTTAAAAACGAAATACTGTTCATGAAATAATCATACCCATCACATAATAATATTTATATTTATGTGAAATGTAATTTCCAATGAAAAATTATTATATAACGGTGATTATATAAATAGAAAGTTAACAATCCCAATAAAAAATGAGGTTTCTCAATAGACTTCACCACTTAGTAATATTCAAGTGAAAACACATTAGATTTAATAATTCAAAATCAAACCTAAAATTTCCTGAATAATTAATTAATTATGATATTTCATGTTAATGGGGCAGTATTTAAAACATATTTTTTTAATTTGTGCCTAATAATAAATATGTCTCAGTGAAATGTAAATTGAAATGAAATTCCTTACCTTGTTCTTAATTTTCGTTTAATGCACATTAATATAATATATATTGGAATTAGAATTTTATTAAATTATACTAGAACCATAATCATATTCATTATATAATTTGTTATTCTTTTAAGACAATATATCACTCGTTCTTTAATCATTTCTCATTATTTCAATTGTTCTTGCAGTATTTTCTTAATTATTCAAGTATGATTTAACATGTTGTTTTTTCCCTATTATATAGATCATAATTTCATAAAAACCAAAATTTTAACCAAAATTTAAATATCATAGGAATTCATTACATATATATTTTGATTATTTCATAATTTTTTGTAATATGAAGAGATTTACATTTTTTTATAGATTGTAGGTGTATGTAACCATGAAATTTGATTTATTTTTCATATTGTATTGAATGAAATAAAATTAAATAACATATAAATTTATATACTATCATTATAGTATCATTATTATTTCATTTATATCACATATTTTATTAAAACCATCTATAATAGATTTCATATAATTCCAGAATGAATCACATCGCTTCGCAAGGAGGTTGTCCTTTGTATAGATAAGCAATTATATCATATTCATGAAAATGAAAAATATGAATGTATTGTTCTATAATAGTTCAATAAGAAAAATAAAATCATATAAACTATATATATAATATATATAAGATTGATATATTATTATTCCCAACCATTAAAGGTTGTAATGATAAACATGAATGTCATCTGTTCCTAAGGCGGTAGTCAGCCACACATATGAAAAATGATTTAATATCCCATTTGATGGATGTTTGTGAAATTTTTTTTCATTAACTTTTCATCAAAACACATCATTATATTGAGTATATCAAGGTTATTATATTAGAAGTCTAAAATATAAATTGAATTAGGTGGAGAAGGATGTAAAATAAAATCTCTTTTAGAAGAACAATACCTCTTCTTTGAGTATCCTCTATAGAAGTTCATTAATAATTAATTGTTAACATCGATTCATAAATAATTGATTCTTCTATGAGGGTAGGTAGGTTGGGTTATAATATTTGGAATGTATTTTAGGATCCAAATTTATTTAGAGTTTTGGAGAAGTGAATTGAGTGAGTTCCCTGGTATTGTTGAGGTGGAATGGCATACTAGTAAATATTAAAAACTATTCATTATTGGGAGGTCTCCCTTATCTCATGTTGGTTAAATATTGTTAATTAATATTGTGTAAGGATTATATGTTGATCCCCACCTCCACAATATAGTAGAAAAAATGATTTAATAATGTCTTTTCATATCTTCTATGTTTCTATATTTTTCCATTTGTATCTTCATTATGTCAACTATAATGTGTTGGACCTCTTCAAACCATTACTTTGTTAAAAAATGGTGTTTTAAGTGTTCTGGGAGGTCAATATGACTTATTCTTAACACATTGAAAAATTTCTAGTTCTGTGAATTGTGTTTCCAGTTCGGTGAACAATGTATTCGGTGAGAAAGATGTGAATAGTGTCATCGATCAGGTAGATGTGAACAGTGTCATTGGCGTGTCACGTCAATGACATGGGTTGGTGACTCGTGTTGGTAATGTGCATTACTGAATCACATCGGTGACTAGAGTTGGTTACTCAAGTTGATTAATCATGTTAGTGACTCATTTTAGTCACTCACATCAGTCCCTCGCATCGGTGACTCACATTGGCGACTTGCATCGGTGACTCACGTCAGTGACTCGTGTTGGTGACTCACATCATTGAGTCATCTTGGTGAATGGTGTTAGTGACTCACGTTGGGGACTAGTGTTACTGAGTCATGTTGGCGAATCACATTAGTGAGTCATGTCGGTTACTCGTGCAGGTATATCGTTGTTAAAGAGTGTTTCCAACATCCTAAATTTTTTCCCCATTGAAGTTATATTAGAAGTAATAAAATCAAAACACTTATTTTAATGGATTTAAGGACAATTAAAAGCACATAACACCTATCATAAATTTTTTCTTTTAGGGTTGGATGGATTTACATTGTCAAACCACGTAGTCTAGGAAAATCCTCTTTTAATAGAAAATATACAGGGTATCTAAACTATTACTCTGTTTAGATTATCAAAATATTGAGATACCATATACATTTTTCTTCCATCTTCTTTTCCCTATTATGAGATGCCTGAAAAAATCTTCTCATAGGATTCGTGTGATCGAACTATAATCCTTGTAAGATGTTCCCCTTGGAATTTTTTTACTGCATATGCACCCCTTTTTTTATGCAACCAAGATGTGTTGATTCATCATTGATATAAAGTAGGTTATAACCCCTTATTCTAGGCTCCATGATATATTTCCTCCAATTAATCATTTCCATGTGATGTCATGTGGTCTCAATTTTTCTAATAAAGATTTGTTGATTGTTGGTTTGTACGGTGGTGTCATGGCATCCTTGGGTGGATGCAGCCATTGTGGGAGAGGTGATCAAGATCCACTATGTTGGTACATTCTATTGAATATAAAATCATAAACCTGAAAACATAGTGTACTTTTTTGGGTGAAATGTTCATTTCACTTGTTGTTCAATATGCATTACCATGCTCTCTTTAATTTTTCACGAGATGCTCTAGGGGGGATCTTACATAGTATACATTTATAATCAACATACTCTATATAAATTGTTTTTACAGTCAACTGGAGTTAGTCGGAGATTAGGCTAGTTACTATTATCTTGGGGATTTTGTTTGAGTTATTTAGTCTTCATGGACGATGGAGTTTTACATTCAATTCGTACTTTCAGTTTCCCATTCAGTTATTGCAGTTCTTAGATGACATTACAAATGTGTACCTGGGATTTATTTTATATTATAGTCTGTGAATGATTTTTTTGTCTTATATCACATTTATTCATATTTTATCTTAGAGGCTAATCGCTGCCATGAGTGGGTTTGAAATACCCTTGATTCTAGTCACCAACCCATGTCCTACAGGAGGAGGGACATGGGGGTTATTTTCTCTCTTCTCACATTTCCTGCCCTGGAGGGGTACATATTGTGAAGAGGGGTCATGACATAGTGGTATTTGACATTTGGTTGGGGGATATGATGGTGTTTGGAGTTAGGAATAGTTGAGGTTCCATATGTTGGTATAAAAATGGGGTCAGTCAAGTTTTACAAGTGATGTGAAAACAAGAGACTAGCTAATAAATGGGTATTTAGGGCCCCCTATGACCCAATGAATGGAAAATGATATTTAAAGTAGATACTAGCCAAGATGATATCTATTCTAGGTTAGAGTCCTTTGAATGTATCATGCATCATTCTTTTTTTCACCTGTGCTTGAATGTGTATACCTTGAAAAAGTATAATATTAAATGAATAGAATAAAATATTTAATTAATGTTAAATTCTTCCATAATACATTTTTAGGATCTCTAAATGTTTTTTCTTTTTCATGTAATGTTCCAGGTCAACACCTCCACCAAGTTCACATGAATGATTTTCAGTAAGTTACGCCAATAGATATCAATAAAGTGGTGGTTGACAATGACCACACATGGAGGTGGACACTACAAGAGTTTCCAGCACATGAGTCTAAGAAAGTATGAGGGCTCCATTTCCGATAAAATAATGGAAGTATGGTTGTAGGAGCTTGAAAAAGCTTTCTATTCAATATATGATTGGACAGAGCTCTGGGTGTCATTTTTTGTGATGATAATGTGTGGAGCAATGCAGAAGTTGTGGTTCTTATTCCATAGAGATCATAAGGAGTTAGTAGTCTCGTGGGAGGAGTTCAAATATTTGTTTTGAGTCGTGTTTTTTCTTAGACCATTAAGGTGACTAGTCACCAAGATCAACATACACATTGATAGGGTTGATCTAGTGTGTAGGTGTTCAGGTTCCGTTTTAAGAACTTTTTATGATATTATGTGGATCTGTTATTCAGATGAGGAGGCTAGGGTGAAGAATTTCAATGAGGATTTTCATCTAGAGCTCAGGCACCTGGTCACCCCTTTTATACTGAAGGCATATCTTGAGGTGTTGTTGAAGGTAGAAGTCATTGAGAATGAATTATCTTGAACCAGATCGTCATGAGAGGGGAGGCATTAAGATTTCTCATGAAGCATTATTATGTTATGGGGTTTGTGATTTTCATGGAATAGTAGTTTTTGTTCGGTCAGAAGTAGGTCCCAACCCTTAGTATCTCAATTATATATGGTAACGGCTCTCAGAACTATACCAAGGTATCATGATCTTGAGTTTTCTTATAGAGGTTGTGGTCATCAATAGTGGGAGTGCCCAAACATTTTTGCAGTCAGTGTGTGTCTGGTGATCCACTTCAGGATCCTACATTGTGGATGTTCTAGCAGAGGCATTTGTTGTAGCATTCACTAGTTTTGGATTAGCCAAGAGAAGATGTGTAAGGTAGACGAAAATTCTAGAATGGTCCTAATCCTCATAGATTAGATCATGACCATAGAGGTGGTCATCAGTAGGGTCATAGAGGTTTTGGATAAGGTCTTGGTCATCTTCATGTGTAAGTGTTAACATTTCTTGGTGAGGCACACATTGTTCGAGAAACCCTTTGCTTGTTTATACTTGGGTGCATGAATTTTATCATTCTATAGAGACAGACTCCATCATATCACCTTCCCTTGTCAATGATTTGAGACTTCGGGTAGAGAGGCTTCTAGTTCCTTTGGTATTGACTATGCTAGTTGGTGTCTGAGCATACTTGTTTGAAGAATATAGAGAATGTGAGCTAGTGATAGGGCATTACTACTCTTGGATATATTTTTCAAATTAATGAATACACATATATTATGTCATTACATCATTTATTGGTTGTATCTGGTACAAGATATAATATATTTCATTATAAGGCTGGTAGTGTTCTTCGATTCTGAGGGAGAGTCACTGATGTTTGTTGGTGAGAGATACCCTTTGATGGGTCAGAGGTATGTTTTTTCTTTTTCATCCTTGATGGATGAGATGATTTTGAGTTCATCAGTGGATCAATAGTTGGAAATCACAGGGTCATAGAAGATTAACTTGGTGTCTTTCCCGAAAGTCTTCTAGTGTTACCACCTCGACGAGAGATTGAATTTGGGATAGAGGTACAACTGGACGTGTCTCCGGTCTTGATGTTTTGGTATAGGATATTTCCTTATGAGTTATGAGTGTATCCTATATAGCTCAATTGTAACACCCCAAGCTTCCACGTTACGTTTCCCTTCAAATAACGCAATAGCGTGTGTTGTACGCAACCTCGAGTTCTAACACACACCACAACTAATTAAACTAGCTGTTGTGAATAGTAATACCTACTTTTTGAAATCATATATATTTTATATTTCAAAATGGACTTAATTTTTGGATTCAGAATATTGAAATTAGCCTAGGGTGAAATTTTGGTACTTTTCGGATAACTTTTATATTTTGATGAATAGTGAAAATTACTAAATTTTAATTAAACACAACTTTTTTAATCAAAATAATTAATAAATTATGAATTTGAGTAGTTTTAAAGTATATTTATAATATATTTTTACCATTTAATTTAATGTTTGTCATTGGACATAATTTCACAATTAAATCAGACATAAACAAGTGTCAATCTTTTGATAGTTATTATCTCTTAAAAACACGCTTTTTATTTTAACAACGGGATTTAATTTTAAATTAATTTCTGCCACTTCTGTGTTTTGAATTTGGAAAAATGGATTACATATTTGGAATCAGTATGTCCAAATTATGTAAATAGGTAACTTTTATTTTTACACATTTTGAATAATTACTGCGGTAAATATTTTATTTACCATGGTTAAAGGGTAAATCTGGTAAATAAAGGTTAAAAAATAATATTATAATAATACAAAATTACCCTAAAACGTGTCTTAACCTTATTGGTGGACACATACCCGACCATGGTCATCCTTGGGTCGATTTGGGGACCCCTTATAGCCACTTGTATGTGGTAGGGACACATTATATAAATAAAGTTAAAATAAAAATAAAAATGGAATAAGCTTACATCGTTTAGAAGAACAATTTTTACATAGGGTTATACATGTTGGATTTTCGATTATAAATATTCAATAGAAAGCTAAAAAGATTTAATACATAATTATATTTTATTTATAATTTTTAGACATCAAATAAGTTAAATTATTAATGACACAATAATGATGCAATGTTTACCTCATTAATAAATCATTTAAATAAATAAGATTATAATGATTAAAATATTATCTAAAACCTGTCCAATTCTTATTGGTTGATGTTATTTAGAAAATGAGTCATCGTATCTTCGACCTCAATGATTTTTGGACCATTATAAACCGAATATAATTATATTATAATGTAATACTTTCACTCCTTCCTAAAGAGCCCCTCCTCTCCCTTATAAAAGGAGACCACTTCTACTCATTCCTCACATCTCTCAAGCCACTTGGCTCGTCCAAACCCAGACCAAATAATCTCCCCACATCTATCTCCTCCTCCTTGAAGCTTCCCCTTAGGCATAAAGCATTCAAGACGTCCTTTGGTTCCAACCAAAGTGAGTTACCTAAATTAAAGGTAACGATTTCTCTTAAATTATTTTCATTTATTTTTCTTCTCCAACCCCCAAACTCTTTTTATTTCCTTTCTTTTGTAACAACACCAGTATCCACAATATACTAGTATTTTGTTATAAAAAATATTCAAACTACACATACACACAACTCCATCTAATGGATGATGAACATAATGTTTCTGTGGATGGAAAACTAACGCCTCACGAAACGATGATTGTTCAAATACATCTTACCGCCTCTCATGGTGGCCATTATGATGGCACTGTAATTAAATATGATATTAATGGTATATATTTTATATATAAGCTTCTGTAATTCCATTTTATTTCATATAATTTTTCGTTTCATGTTGTATATACATACCATAATTTCATTTGAGGAACTGCGGACTACCGCCCCCTTAAAATGATATGACTCGTTCATACCACACATGGAACGTATAAAGGATGGTGTTAATGGACTTAAGTAACATATTTAAAATATTATATTATACTGGAATAGTAATATACCTATGTATCATTTGGATTCGATTCTTTTAAAATAAAAATTAAATGGAAGTAGCGTTCGTGCGTACGTACGGACTACCGTCTCCACGAACGCGATGAGATTCATTCTCCATCGTATCCATTCAAGTATTATTCTCATTTTACGGTTACAAATAATGTTAATATCATTCTGATTATTAATAAGATATAATATATCCATTAAAAACATGTCTTACGTAACCAAACATTTAAGAATAACGAATCGATTATCACCTGAAATGACGATAATACTAAGATATTATTAATAAAGCAATGTTAAAAGATCATATATGATATCATATTAATGTATATGATTCTTGTATAATTTAATAACAATTATTTCACCATTATACAGGAGGTTAACCTACCCCAACAAAGGAAAAGTACAAGGTAAGGGGGTTTTCATCTCACTCCTTATTTCCGTGAGATTCATGCCATATTGCCACCATCACCTTTTGTGGGGTGTATGTACTGCCCATAATTATATTCTTTGTGTAATACACTCTAATTTATGTGTATTTACATATTAATTGTCTGATAACTCTTTCATCAGTTGTATGATTCATAAGTTACCAAATTGGTAAGGGTTTATTTCACAATCTCTTCATTATCCGAGGTTGTTTATAAATAATTATCTATTGGGACCTCGTTATCATCCACGCCCATGTTTCTTCAAAATGTATTTCAAAACATTTTTAATATTTAAAAGAATATGGGTTAAAGTCATTTATACCCTTGTTTGACTTTTTATAAGAGGTTTATAAGGGAATCTTTCTTTCGTTTTCCAAACAAGGTGCTTTTTAACCTTTTCGACAGAATTAAGATAAGAATGTTTTTTTAACTTATACGGCGGGTGTGGTTATTTTCCGCCGTTATAAAATTGTCAAAGCTTCCCTTACAAGCTTATAAGAATATTTTCAAGAAAATGTTTTATTTTATATGGCTCCTAAATTATTTCAAAAATAGAAAGAGATATTTCTCTAAAAAGTGTTTTGATTTCATCTATGTCAACACCCTTTGACGGATTTTACGCTTATTTGAAGTTGATTTATTATGATACAAAACTTATATATTGTATTGAAGGTTTTGTGATATGTTTGACTGTGGATGTGCTATTTTTATACCATTCATAGTTTATGGTGAAATTATTGACATTTCATATTCTAGTTTTAATACGAATGTTTATGTTATGTTTAAACCATTTCATATGGGAACGCATTGGACATAATATGTGACGGGTGGAGCCCATCTATAGCTCCTCGATTCATTGGTAGGTCTCATGAGACAAACTAGTGTCTTGGCACAAGGCCTTGGCAAAATCTTATTTGTAGTCTTGGCACGAGGCCTTGGCTATGTGGTTATGATAGTCTGGCATTATACATTCCAACATTATGAAAGTGGTTATTGATATTGCATGTGATTATTCGATTAGTAGAATATCCATGTGAACAAGTAAATGGCATTATTTCATTTTACTTTTGCCATACTATGTTGAAGTTCAAGTTTAAAAGGATTTTGTTTTAGTAATTCATTGCCTTAAATGTTTATGCTTATTTTTTAATGTTCCGCTATATTGTTATCCTTACTGGGCATTTGAGCTCACCCCTTTTCTATGTTTTATTTTTCCCAGGATGTGAAGATGTAAGTTATGAATGACCTCCAGGGATATTATGAGGGGATTATTATGTGGACTGTGGAAACATTATGTTGTTGTAGTAGTTTTTCATTTTATGATGTAATGTAAAACTTATGAATATATCTAGTGTTTCCAAGGCTACTAATCCAATCGGTCTTTCGAGATTTGATCTTTCTTGTGATCATGCAAATGTTATGTAATAATTCACTGACTCTGGGTAACTGGGGTCGGGGCGTTACAGTTGGTATCAGATGAATTTTAGTACAAACCTTGGAAGCTAGATTTAGATAAACTCTGATTAGAGCACGTAGACCTAAGATGAACTTTGAGGATTAGTATAGAAGAACATCATAGAATTTTGGTATTGTAGAGATTTTGTGAGTTTTCCGAGCAATACATCCCTGTCTAGATACGAGCAGGTAGAGGCGGCGCTGGCACAGATGTACCTAGGGGTAAAACCCGAAAACACCGCTTTGAGCTAGACTGGAACGGGAACTGGTGCACGACAACGGGCCTTGCTGCACTCTTGCTTACGACACTCCCGGGGGATATGCTTAGGATAACTCTCATTTTCTTTACAAATCATTATGAAAGGGTTTATGAATATATACTTCCTCAAAGAAAACATTTTTATGATTATGGATTATATCCATAAATAGTTCAATTTATGTTAAGTGTTTTATAAGTATGGGATTATTTATTTTGATTCATAAACTGATCTAGTTTATGCCATTGTTTAGAAATAACGCCTAGTGGAAGAAATGGAAACCGTATCAATGCACACACTCCATGTAGGGATTTCCCTCCTGCTCAAGATAATTATAGTGGGGCTGGTGATGCAACTGGTGCCGATCAGCTAATCACCATACTGGGACAACTTACTCAGATTATGAATAATAACCTTACCCGTATGGAGCACCCTGATCCGCAACATGGAGGATCAATGTTAGATCGATTCATGAGGAAACAACCACCAACGTTCAATGGGAGTACAAATCCCTTAGTAGCTGAGCAATGGATAAATTCCCTAGAGAAAATATTTCAGGCTTTGGGGAGCAGTGAAAGGGAAAAAGTTATCATGGAAGTTTACCGCCTCACTAGAGATGCTGATCAATGGTGGTCATTGATTCAAAACATGAAGGAAGATGATGAAGTATCAAATATGGAATGGAGGGAGTTCAAAGATCTGTTTTTAGAAAAAATACTTCCCTCGCGACCATCGAGCAGATATGGAAAGGCAATTTCTAAGTCTGAGACAGAAGGAGGATGAGAATGTTGCAATGTATGAGGCTAACTTTACAAGGTTAGCAAGGTACGCTGGTGATTATATACGTAACCAATGAAGTAAGATTGATCGTTTCTTTGATGGGTTAAAACCATTTCTCTATCGAGCATTAGTCTCACAATCCTTTTCATCGTACGAAGAAATTGTCTCATGTGCTATCAAGACCGAAATGGAATTCTCTAAGTCTTATGACTTTAAAGCAAAGCAAGAGAAGAAGAGACCTGTTGATCAATCTGGGAATGGAAATAAGGGGAAGAAGGGAAAGGTTGAATATCCATCTTTTGGTAAATGCGGGAAGAAACATCCTGGTACTTGCTTGAAGGGAATGGGAGTCTGTTACAAGTGTGGTGAAAAGGGCCACCAAGCTCGTGATTGCAAGGGGAAGAAGGAAGCTACCAACGTTCAGTGCTAAAATTGCAGGGAGATGGGGCATTATGCAAATGAATGTCCTAAGCGTCAGGAGAACTTACCTCAGAAAAGGCCAAGGGATCAAGGCCAGGCTTATGCTATCACTACTGCTGAGGTAGAAGCTCCGAAAGACGTGGTGGCAGGTAATTTAATGGTTTCCTCAAGTTTAGAAAATGCATTATTTGATTCTGGATCATCGCATTGTTTCATATCTTCCCAGTTTTCTAAGAAAATTAGATATTTACAATTTGATTTAATAAGGGAGTTTTCAGTTAAAACTCCTAAGGGATGTATCGTTGTAACAATGTTTTGTGAATCAGTCCCCATTAGAGCACATAAATTTTCTTTATCTGCTGATCTCATCGTCATACCTATGATTGAGTTTGATATAACCCTCGGTATGGACTGGCTTTCGGACTATGACACGAAGATTTATTGTAAGAAGAAAGTGGTTACGATTCTTAATGATAATGATAAGGAACACCTTATTTTTAGAGCAGAATCGTCACAACCTAATTCTTATTTAGATCCACCCCCAGTAGCTCAACTTAATTCAATTATTGGGGAGGAAGAGAATGAAGTAACTGTATGTGAGGAAAGGAATGTTCAAATAGAGGATGTACCTGTTGTGAAAGAATTTGTAGATGTATTTCTGGAAGATTTACTTGGACATCCTCCAGAACGAGAAGTTGAGTTTTCCATTGATTTGATTCCTGGATCAAGGCCTATATCGAAGACCCCTTATAGAATGGCCACTGTAGAATTAGTCGAACTAAAGAAACAACTAGAGGAATTGAGTAATGAGGAATTTATTTGCCCTAGTGTTTCTCCATGGGGAGCCCCTGTTCTTTTTGTTAAAATGAAAGATGGATCTATGAGGTTATGTATCGACTACAGGGAGATCAATGCTATAACGATAAAGAACAAGTATCCCCTACCTCGTATTGATGATTTATTTGACCAACTGCATGGAGCTCAATACTTTTCAAAGATTGACCTTCGATCTGGATACCATAAGTTGTGTGTGAAGAAGGAAGACATTCCGAAGACAGCATTTCGAACCAGGTACGGGCATTACGAGTTTACCGTAATGCCGTTTGGATTGACTAATGCACCCTCTGTATTCATGGATCTGATGAATAGAGTTTTCAATGAGTATCTCGATGAATTTGTGGTGGTATTTATTGATGATATCTTGGTATACTCCAAAACCTACGAAGATCATGAAAATCACTTGCGCTTTATCATGAAGACTCTGAGGAGGCATGAATTATATGGGAAGTTTAGAAAGTGTGAATTCTGGCTTCAAGATATTTCTTTTCTTGGCCATATTGTCTCTAAAGATGGAATCTCTGTTGATCCTTCTAAGACCAAGGCAATCCAAGAATGGCCATCACCTACGAGTATAACAGAGGTACGTAGTTTTATTGGTTTGGCAGGTTATTATCGACGTTTCGTCCAAAATTTTGCCCAATTGGCTAACCCATTAACGAAGCTCACACGTAAAGGGGTAAAATTTGTTTGGACAAAAGAGTGTGAAGAATGTTTCGAAGAACTGAAGAGAATATTAGTCAATGCTCCTATATTGACTCTACCATCGGGGAATGATGGGTTTGTTATTTATAGTGATGCATCAAAGAAAGGACTTGGTTGTGTCCTTATGCAGAATGATAGAGTTATTGCATATGCATCACGACAGTTGAAAATTCATGAACAAAACTATCCTACTCATGATCTTGAGTTAGCAGCTGTGATCTTTAATTTGAAGATATAGAGACACTACCTCTATGGTGAAAAATGTGAGATTTATACTGATCACAAGAGTTTGAAGTATATTTTATCACAAAAAGAACACAACATGAGGCAAAGGAGATGGCTTGAATTACTCAAGGATTATGATTGCACGATACACTACCACCCGGGGAAAGCAAACAAGGTGGCAGATGCTTTGAGCAGAAAAGACCATGGAGTTTTGAACATGATGACAATTGAAAGGGATCCAATTTTCATGGATCTAGTGAAGATGGACATGGGAATAACCAGGGAAGGTGAAACATCAATGCTTTTTCAAATGGTTGCCAAACCATCTTTCCTAGAAAGGATTAAGAGTTCTCAGACCGATGATGAAGAATTTCAGAAGAAGATTAAAGCTGTGAATGATGGGAGATTGAGAGACATTGTGTATGAAGATGGAATTTTGAAATTCGGGAAGAGGCTTTGTGTTCCCGATTTACCTGATCTGAAAAGGGAATTGCTGGATGATTATCATAGTTCCAATTTCTCTATACACCCTAGAAGCACCAAAATGTATAGAGATTTGAAGGAACATTTTTTGTGGGACAACATGAAGAGGGAGATTGCCGATTTTGTGTCAAGATGTATTGTTTGTCAACAAGTGAAAGCTGAAAGGCAACAGCCTGGAGGAGTCATGCAACCTCTTCCCATACCGGAGTTGAAATGGGACAATATTACGATGGACTTTGTCATGGGGCTACCAAAGACTCCTAGAAGGAACGATGCAATATGGGTTATTGTTGATCGTCTTACCAAGTCAGCACATTTTCTTTGCTATAAGAGAAGATCTACCCCTGGAACGTCTAGCAAGACTATATATTAATGAAGTTGTGAGACTTCATGGAGTACCCTTATCGATGGTTTCTGATCGTGATCCCTGTTTTACTTCATGTTTTTGGAAAAGTCTTCAGAAATCCTTGGATACTGAACTTCATTTGAGCACTGCTTACCACCCTCAGACAGATGGACAATCAGAACGGACTATTCAGACCTTAGAAGACATGTTGAGATCTTGCTCACTTGATTTTCAGGGTATGTGGGATCAATATTTACCACAGGTAGAATTTTCTTATAACAATAGCTTCCATTCGAGTATTAAGATGGCACCATATGAAGCGTTATACAGAAAGAGAAGTCGTACACCAACCTGTTGGGATGAAGTTGGTGAAAGAAAACTTGTAGGCCCAGAACTGGTGGAGGAAACGGTGGAAAAGGAGAAAGTAATCCAAAATCACATAAAAGCAGCTCAAAGTAGGCAGAAGAGCTATGCCGATAATCGAAGGAATGATTTGGAATTTCAAGTCGGTGATCATGTTTTTCTGAAGGTATCTCCGTGGAAGGGAGTCATACGTTTTGGTAAGAAAGGTAAATTGAGTCCCAGGTACATCGGACCTTTCGAAATTCTAGAACGAATTGGGGTTATAGCTTACCGATTGGCAATGCCGCCAAGTCTCTCCAAAGTTCACGATGTGTTACACGTATCTCTGTTGAGGAAATACATGCCTAACCCAACACATGTACTCACCTATGAAGAATTAGAACTGGAACCTGATCTGTCTTATTGCGAAGAGCCCGTCAAGATTCTTGATACGAGAGAACAAGTACTGAGAAACCGGACGACGCGTCTGGTAAAAGTTTTGTGGAGAAATCGTAAGATGGAAGAGGCAACGTGGGAACCCGAGGAACTTATGATGAAGAACCACCCGAGTCTTTTTATGCAGTAATACCCTAGAAATTGTGAGGACGAAATTATTTGAAGGAGGGGAGAATGTAACACCCCAAGCTTCCACGGTACGTTTCCCTTCAAATAATGCAATAGCGTTTGTTGTACGCAACCTCGAGTTCTAACACACACCACAACTAATTAAACAAGCAGTTGTGAATAGTAATACCTACTTTTTGAAATCATATATATTTTATATTTCAAAATGGACTTCATTTTTGGATTCGGAATATTGAAATTAGCCTAGGGTGAAATTTTGGTACTTTTCGGATAACTTTTATATTTTGATGAATAGTGAAAATTACTAAATATTAATTAAAAACAACTTTTTTAATCAAAATAATTAATAAGATATGAATTTGGGTGGTTTTAATGTATATTTAGAATATATTTTTACCATTTAATTTAATTTTTGTCATTGGACATAATTTCCCAATTAAATCAGACATAAACAAGTTTCAATTATTAATAGTTATTATCTCTTAAAAACACGCTTTTTATTTTAACAACGGGATTTAATTTTAAATTAATTTCTACCACTTCTGTGTTTTGAATTTGGAAAAATGGATTACATATTTGGAATCAGGATTTCCAAATTATGTAAATAGGTAACTTTTATTTTTACACATTTTGAATAATTACTGCGGTAAATAATTTATTTACCATGGTTAAAGGGTAAATCCGGTAAATAAGGGTTAAAAAATAATATTATAATAATACAAAATTACCCTAAAACGTGTCCTAACCTTATTTTTGGACACATACCCGACCATGGGAATCCTTGGGTCGATTTGGGGACCTCTTAGAGCCACTTGTATGTGGTAGGGACACATTATATTAATAAAGTTAAAATAAAAATAAAAATGGCATAAGCTTACATCTTTTAGAAGAACAATTTTTACATAGGGTTATACATGTTGAATTTTCGATTATAAATATTCATTATAAAGCTAAAAATATTTCCTACATAATGATATTTTATTTATAATTTTTAGACATCATATAAGTTAAATTATAAATGACACAATAATGATGCAATGTTTACCTCATTAATAAATCATTTAAATAAATAAGATTATAATGATTAAAATATTATCTAAAACCTGTCCAATTATTATTGGTTGATGTTATTTATAAAATGAGTCATCTTATATTCGACCTCAATGATTTTTGGACCATTATAAACCGAATATAATTATATTATAAAGTAATACTTTCACTCTTTCCTAAAGAGCCCATCCTCTCCCTTATAAAAGGAGAGCACTTCTACTCATTCCTCACACCTCTCAAGCCACTTGTCTCGTCCAAACCCTTCCCAAATAAGCTGCCCACATCTCTCTCCTCCTCCTTCAAGCTTCCCCTTAGGCATAAATCATTTCAAGAAGTCCTTTGGTTCCAACCAAAGTGAGTTACCTAAATTAAAGGTAACGATTTCTCTTAAATTATTTTCATTTATTTTGCTTCTCCAACCCCAAACTCTTTTTATTTCCATTATTTTGTAACAACACCAGTATCCACAATATACTAGGATGTTGTTATAAGAAGGATTCAAACTAAAAATACACACAACTCCATCTAATGGATGATGGACATAATGTTTCTGTGGATAGCAAACTAACGCCTCATGAAACGATGATTGTTCAAATACATCTTACCGCCTCTCATGGTGTCCATTATGATGGCACTGTAATTAAATATGATATTAATGATATATATTTTATATATAAGCTTCTGTAATTCCATTTTATTTCATATCATTATTCATTTCATGTTGTATATACATACGATAATTTCATTTGAGGAAGTGCGGACTACCGCCCCCTTAAAATGATATGACTCGTTCATACCACACATGGAACGTATAAAGGATGGTGTTAATGAACTTAAGTAACATATATAAAATATTATATTATACTGGAATAGTAATATACCTATGTATCATTTGGATTCGATTCTTTTAAAATAAAAATTAAATGGAAGTAGCGTTCGTGCGTACGTACGGACTACCGTCTCCACGAACGCAATGAGATTCATTCTCCATCGTATCCATTCAAGTCTTATTCTCATTTTAGGGTTAAAAATAATGTTAATATCATTCTGATTATGAATAAGATATAATATATCCATTACAAACATGTCTTACGTAACCAAACATTTAAGAAGAACGAATCGATTATCACCCGAAACGACGATAATCCTAAGATATTATTAATAAAGCAATGTTAAAAGATCATATATGATATCATATTAATGTATATGATTCTTGTATAATTTAATATCAATTATTTCACCATTATACAGGAGGTTAACCTACCCCAACAAAGGAAAAGTACAAGGTAAGGGGGTTTTCATCTCACTCCTTATTTCCATGAGATTCATGCCATATTGCCACCATCACCTTTTGTGTGGTGTATGTACTGCCCATAATTATATTCTTTGTGTAATACACAAAAATTTATGTGTATTTACATATTAATTGTATGATAACTCTTTCATCGGTTGTATGTTTCATAAGTTACCAAATTGGTAAGGGTTTATTTTGCAATCTCTTCATTATCCGAGGTTGTTTATACATATTTATCTACTGGGACCTCGTTATCATCCACGCCCATGTTTCTTCAAAATGTATTTCAAATTTTTTTTAATATTTAAAAGAATATGGGTTAAAGTCATTTATAACCTTGTTTGACTTTTTATAAGAGGTTTATTAGGGAATCTTTCTGTCGTTTTCCAAACAAGGTGCTTTTTAACCTTTTCGACAGAATTAAGATAAGAATGTTTTTTTAACTTATACGGCGGGTGCGGTTATTTTCTGCCGTTATAAAATCGTCAAAGCTTTCCTTACAAGCTTATAAGAATATATTCAAGAAAATTTTTTATTTTATATGGCTCTTAAATGATTTCAAAAATAGAAAGAGATATTTCTCTAAAAAGTGTTTTGATTTCATCTATGTCAACACCCTTTGACGGATTTTACGCTTATTTGAAGTTGATTTACTATGATACAAAACTTCTATATTGTATTGAAGGTTTTGTGATATGTTTGACTGTGGATGTGCTATTTTTATACCATTCATAGTTTATGGTGAAATTATTGACATTTCGTATGCTAGTTTTAATACGAATGTTTATGTTATGTTTAAACCTTTTCATATGGGAATGCATTGGACTTAATATGTGACGGGTGGAGCCCGCTATAGCTCCTTGATGCATCGGTAGGTCTCATGAGACAAACTAGTGTCTTGGCACAAGGCCTTTGCAAAATCTTATTTGTAGTCTTGGCACGAGGCCTTGGATATGTGGTTATGATAGTCTGGCATTATGCAATCCAACATTATGAAAGTGGTTATTGATATTGCATGTGATTATTCGATTAGTAGAATATCCATGTGAAAAAGTAAATGGCATTATTTCATTTTACTTTTTCCATACTATGTTGAAGTTCATGTTTAAAAGGCTTTTGTTTTAGTAATTCATTGCCTTAAATGTTTATGCTTATTTTTGAATGTTCCGCTATATTGTTATCCTTACTGGGCATTTGAGCTCACCCCTTTTCTATGTTTTATTTTTCCCAGGATGTGAAGATGTATGTTATGAATGACCTGTAGGGATATTATGAGGGGATTATAGTGTGGAATGTGGAAACATTATGTTGTTGTAGTAGTTTTTCATTATATGATGTAATGTAAAACTTATGAATATATCTAGTGTTTCCAAGGCTACTAAACCAATCGGTCTTTCGAGATTTGATCTTTCTTGTGATCATGCCAATGTTATGTAATAATGCACCGACTCTGGGTAACTGGGGTCGGGGCGTTACATCAATGGCCTTTTAGTGTTCTATTTTTTCAGATGAATGTGCCACTATGTGGTGCACCAGGTTTCTTCATTAATAAGGCTGAAAGAAGATTGTGGTTTTGTATTGATTATCATCTCTTAAAAAAACTGACAATGAAGAACATCAATTCTCTTCTAAGAATTGATGATTTATTCAATCAAATTAACGGTTAATGTTGGTTCTTGAATATCAATTTGCAGTCTAGATTTCACCAGATGTGAATGATGGATGAGGATATCCTGATGATTATTTTCCATTGCCGTCCTAACAATTATGAGATTGTTGTGATTTTAATCGGTGTGATGAATTCTACATCAATGATTAGGGAGTTTCTGAACACTATGTTCTGTGTGTTCCTAGATAATTCCTTGGTGGTCATCATCGAAAACATTCTTGTGTACTCCACATCGGAGGAGGAGCATGCCAAGCATCTGCATGTTGTTTTTGGAGATCATTATCAACAGCAGTGGTTTGGGTTGTTTTCAAATTATAATTATTGGGCTCATGAAGTTTGTTTCATAGGGCATGTTATATCCCTGTAGGGATTTTCTCCAGATCCATAAAATATAGAAGAAGTTTTTTTCTGTGAAGCCTCTAAGATAGTGGGATATGTTTTATGTTTCCATGGTCTTACAGGATGTCATAAGAGGTTCATAGCTGATTTCACCCGAGTTGTGAGTCCTCTAATAGGTTTTACCAGAAACGATGAAGCTTTTTTGTGGACTGATCATTATGATACTTCTTTTGAGTATCTATAAAAGAAGATGGTGAGTCCCGTATTTCTTCATATTCTAGAAAAATGAGTTCAGTTTGAGGTTTTATATTATGCATTACATTTGGAATTAGGTTGTGTTCTTATGAAGTATGGATCAACCATTTCTTATTGGTCTCATCAGTTGTGTCCCCATGAACATAACTATGAAACCTATGATCTCAAGTTAGAATTTTTGGTTTCTAACATTATTTTTTGGAGATGTCACCTCATTTGAGAGCATTTCATGGTCTTCACCGATCATAATAGCCTAAGGTACGTTTTCTCCACACATGAAGTGAAATTGTGACTACATAAGTTAATAGAGTTCTTCCCAGATTACAACATATAAATATTGTATACACCTGATAAGGTGAATGTTGTAACTGATGCGCTAAGAAGGAAGTTGTGTAGTGATGAAGTATGTGAATTAGGTGATTTGTAGAGAGTAATGGGATAATATTCAGCATTACATCTTGATATGGTATAATATGGGGGTATTGGTTGTATTTTTTAGATGACGATGTAGTCGTCTATGGTGTAGCAAGTGGTGGAATCCTAATTTTAGTATCATGACGTTTGGGTCTGGAGAGACTGAGTTGTTTGTGGGGAGGCCCTTGAATGTTTTTATGAGGATGAATAACACTGGTTATTGTTTCAACGGATGCTTATAATTTTTTTTCCATGCATGATATGGTTCTTAGAGAGTTCAATAGTACTCACACAGTAGTACAACCGGTCAAAAAAAATATGTATCACGCTTTTAGAAGTTAGTTATGGTGGGTTGGGTTAAATAATGTAGTTGTACAGTTTGTGTCTCGATGTTTTGTTAGACTGAAGATAATGGTCAGCCATCAATTTCCCGGTGGGTTTCTCTAGCTATTAGATGTTCCATAACAAAATTGGGAGGATATATCAATGGACATTTTTATTTATTTACCTCGAGATTCAGGAGATAATGATGCTATATGGGTGGTAGTGGATCATTTGACAAAATCATCCATCTTTCTAGAAATCAAGGAGTTGATATTACTGTATCTTTTATTGAGGTAGTATATAAAAGAGTTAGTGAGACTCCACGGTGTCCTGAGGATGATCATTTTGGATTTAGATTTTCCTTTTACTTCTATCATGTAGAGAGGTCTCCAACATGTTTTTATTTATCATATATGTCTTATAACATCCTTTAATCTACATACATATGGCCAGAAATGGATGACGCTTTAGACTCATGAAGGCATGTTGCGCTCTTCTATCCTAGAATTTGGAGGTTTGAGGATGAGGAACATAACCTTGGTAGAGTTCTCTTACATGAATAGTTTCCACTCCAGCATTAGTATGGAAATATATAATCCTCTTATGGAATACCATGCCTTTCTTCATTATTCTATATTTGGTTTAAAGATTCAAAAATTCTAAGACTGAAACTGTTACAGAACAAAATAGATATGGTTTTGATGATTCATGAGAGGATGAAGGCAGCACATGATTGTCAGAAATCCATTTTTGATCAAATGAGGAGACCTTTGGAGTTTAAAATTAGGTATCATGTGTTTCTGAAGGTGAATCCTCATCATGGGTAGTGAAGGTTTGGTCGTGAGAGTAAGATTCCTCCTAGGTTTGTTGAACCATTTGAAGTGTTGGCTCGTGCTGGAGTCACAGTAAATCTAGTAGAACTTCAATAAAAAATGGGTAGTATAAATGATATTTTTCACATGAAACACCTTTTTCTGTATATGTAGTATGACTCTCATTCCAATTATTATGGAAAGATCGATGTTGATTATGATGAAACATTCGAGGATCGATCTCTAAACATCCAATACCACAAGGAGAAGGAGTAGTGTGGGAATCCTATACCCTTGGTACATGTCTTGTGGTGGTAAGCTAGTGCAGAGGAGAGTACCTAGGAATCCATGTCAAAGATATTCACTTAATACCCTGATCTTTTTGATTTTTAGCACTTTTATTATAACGATGTTCATTATATTTATGTAGTCCTTTCTTGTTTTATGATGGATTTCTATTCTTTCTTCTTGTGTAATTCTATCATTTTAGATGTATCTCCCCCAACAGAGTGTTTTAAAGCATTTTGTGGTTGTTGAATAGCATGACACTGGTTTCTCTAGTGGATTGGTTAAGCTCTTCTAGTGGTGGTAGCCTTTAGAGGTATCTCAATGTGTGGAATTTCTGACCCCTTTCCTTATTTCCTATCTGGGTTGCATTAGGTATCTCGATGATGAGAATGTTTTCAAAGGTATCTAATATAATTTCCAAGAACCCATTCATCCATTACTATGTAAAAATCTTGTTTTTGAGGTGTTATGGGAGGAAAATGTAACTTCTTCCAAAAAACATTGCAAAATTTCTAGTTCTATGAACTAAGATTCCTGTTCTGTGAATAGTGTCGTCGGAGAGATAGATGTGATTGGTGTTACTGGTGAGATTATTTAAAAATTTTCATCGGTGACTTGCACCGATGAGTCTTGTTAGTGACTCTTTTTGGTAAGTCGTGTCAGTAAATTGTTTTAGTGAGTCTTTTCAATGACTCGCATCGGTGAGTCATATCAGTGACTCGCATCTTTGAATCATATTTATGACTCGTGTTGGTGAGTCACATCAGTGATTCGCGTTAGTGACTTGCATCGGTGAGTCACCTTAGTGACTATCATTAGAGACTTGTTTTAGTGAATATTGTCAGTGACTCGTGTCAGTGAACTGTGTTAGTAGTTTCTATTGGTGGGTTATTGATGAACAATATTTACACCATCCTATAGTTTCTCCACTTTTATGTAAAACAAATTCAAAGACTTCATTTAAGGGATTTATGGCCGATTCAAAGAACATAGATCATATCTGAATTTTTTTACTAAGGGTATAGATTCCTATTCATGGGCAAACCACGTCATTTTCAATTATCCTCTTTTAGTGTAAAATCAAAACTATTTATAAACTACTAGTCTATTTAGATTTTCAGAAGCATGAGGCACCTTATGCCTTGCTCTTCCTTCTTGTTTATCCCTAGTATGATAATCCTAAACCATTATTTCAGTAGGATTCATGCAATCGAGCTTTAATCCTTGGATCATGTTCCATTTAGAATTCTTGGCTGCATTTTCACCCTTGTTTTGGTGCAACCATGAAGTTTTGATCAGTCTTCAATATAATGGTTTTTCAACCACCATATTCTTGGTTTCCCGATCATTTTCTTCACGATTCTCTATTCTATGTGATTTTATGTGATCGACATGTTTTTAATGGATATTTATCAGTTGTTGATTTGTGTGGTGGTGTCCCGACATCGTCGAGTGGAAGAGGCCATTGCAGGATAGGTGATTGTGATCCCCATTGTCGGCCCATTATCATGAAAAGAATGTCATAAGCATTTTATGGTAGGGGATTTTAGGCATCTCTATTCTATTTATGTGTTGTCATATAGTTAGCATATTATACCCCACTGGATCACAATCAAAATAACATAATATATATTTGAACTAGATTAAAAAATTGGGATCAATTTCCTAGTGATGTAATTACCTCTTCATTTTCTAGATTTTTTTATTTCTCTACTTTTCTAGTTTAGTAGGTCATAATTGATGGAAATTGGTAAGTAACATAAAGTTATGATTAATATTATTGTAATTAGGCAAATATAACTAGTCTTGTTTAATGAATCAGGTTATTTTATGATGGAATAAATAATATGTTATGTGTTAAAAGATATTTAATTGAAGTGTTATGTGTTACCTACATTCTTGTAAATTACAAGAACATTAGGCTTTGAGTCTTTGAGTGATTTTGTGGGAAGGATTAATTTCTTTTTCTTCTCTAATAGCCCATAAACAATGTTATTTTTTTCCTGATGCTTGTATTGTGGTGTGCTCCTAGGATGGCTACTCCTAGAAGTATGTTGTGGTATGTGGGGGTAGGAAGGCCCAGTAGTGATTATGGAAGTAGATAACACCTAATGTGGTGGGATGTGTTGGATTATGCATGTGGGTGTCATGATGGACATCAGGGGTGATGGAACTAGTTGAAGATATGCTTTCTCGTTGGTATGAATGTTGTTGTTATGGAATATGATTATTCTTTATCACATTTAATTTCCCCATAGAGGGAGGTAGGTGCTCTTTTTTACCCTCCTTCTGAAAGAGGAGATTATGCACAGGGTATGCCACATGATTTTCGTGTTTGTCTTCTTGAGGATGGATGGACCTATTATTATGCATTATGTGGAAAAGGATCTACTAGTAGTTTATCTACTCATTATGATGACCCCTTGGGTGTGGTAGCTTATAATGATTTCTTATAATACCTATAATTATGGAGAAGTTATAATTTTTTTATTAAATGACTGAATAAATCATTTTAAACCCATGGGTTTGGAGATTTCTCAGATAAAATGTGGAGTTTATACTTTTGAGAAGTCATGGAATCTGTTTGGTTTTGCTTGGAGGGAATGGATCTTTATTGTGATGCTTATAATATGTGATGTAGAAAATGATAATGGTTAATTAATGTTTGAATAATTATTTAATGTAAAGATAAAAAGATGCAAAGGTATAAAGTAACATAATTTTTCTCTTTAAATGGTCATGTTTTTATAGGATACCTAGTCTTAGTAGTGGCATCTGGGAGTCAGAGATACATTAGGTGCAATTGAGCCTAAGAATAGGTTTTTACATAGTGTTGTTGTGACAAATATTATACCATGTAATTTTTGTATTTCACATACTACCCCACCCTATAGGTTAGGGAATTTGACACAGTTGGGATTCTGCACCTTAGGGGTGTTTTTCCCAACATCCTGGTGGGAGGATGAATGAATTACAACCACCTTTATCCCCACTCTCTTCTCTTGGAAGTTACTTGTTTTTGTATAAACCACATTTATTTTTTCACATATATGTGTATAGAGGGATGTAATAGATTATATTTATTTCACACACATGTAATCTAGATATATTTTTTTACAAACCACTACATGTATGACATGTATAGGCTACAACGCTTTAAAAATCATTACTCGGCGTATGGGTTGTAATATCTTTAGGTATAATAACCGATATATGATATATGTTATGTGGGCTATGGAGACATCCAGAAACTACCTGGTAACTTTTTTTATGTAGTTGTGGTGGTGGGTTTTACGAGGTGCATGTGGACGCACGAGATATATTTTGTGGATTTTATCCTAGGTGTCTTCAGGTAAGACTTTTTGGATAGTGGTTCTTTAGACGATTGACATTGGGGAAAACCACAAAATATTTGTGAAATTATATCAGGGTACCATTATAATTATTTATCATATTATATACTCTTAGATGCAATAATTGGTGAGGGTAGACTTGGTGATGATGGGAACATAGAATACCACTTTAAGGGACAATTACATTTCACTTTTTATTCTATGTCCTTTAGCATATCTTCTTTACATTTTCACAAGACTCTGGGGATGATCATACTGAGTATACTGTTATACTCACCATATGTTTTATAGAATGATTTCATGGTCCCTTAGAGCAGTTTGTAGATCAAGATGGTTTCTACCAGAATGGGGGTTTAATATGAGCTATTAGGGATTTGTAGTTGCTTTCGTTTTACATTAATTCGGTACTTGCATATTCCCTTTTAATTTTTGTAGATATTTCAAGAAATTAAATTTGTGTAATTATGATTTTTTATACTAATGTCTGATTAAGAGTTGGTTGGTGTCTATCTTATCCTCTCTTCTACATGTTCTCATTTATAGGGTAATGTATCTGATATATGTGTTTTCTATACCCTTGGTACTAGTCTCCAACCCGGGTCCTAATAGAGGCCGGACTCCGGTTTCAAGATCTCTCTTCACACATTTTTGGCCCAGGAGGGATACACATTATGGGGAGGGGTCGTGACATTAACAAGTTTTATAATCGATGTAATTGACACATTAGGACTGAATTAGAGTGTTGCACATTGGAAAATTTATACCCTTAGTTTATAGATATGATATAAAATTTATAAAATAAAACACTACTTGTGTTGGAAATTAATTTTAACAGAAGTGCTTGTAATGTGTAAAAAAATGTTATAACCCAAAACTCCTTATTAATGTTATAGCTATTTAGGGGTCAATGAGTACCTTATAAAAGATTAATTGGTACATGAATGGACTATTGTTTTTGAATTTACCAATAACATCGGAGTGGATATTATTTTTCAATTATTTTATATCATTTAATAAAATATAATTTATTATAAAATAAAATTAATTTCATTTTTAG
Source organism: Viscum album (assembly GCA_963277665.1). Taxonomy (NCBI): domain Eukaryota; kingdom Viridiplantae; phylum Streptophyta; class Magnoliopsida; order Santalales; family Viscaceae; genus Viscum; species Viscum album. The sequence goes on along the minus strand of OY728147.1, from coordinate 1,021,808,238 downwards.
AATTATTAACTTAATTTTAATTTAAAAATATATATTAAATAATATAATTAGAATATATTAATTTTAAACCTATTTAACATGATATATTCATCTAAAAAATTAATGTATCACAATAATTCATTCAATTTACTATACTTGTACAATTTTTTTATGATTTATTTTATTTTCTTGTTACCTAAATAATTATTATGTTGGTGTTTTATAATCACATTATATAATATTTGATCTACAAAAATAATAATAAATTATAATGATAATTTAAACTCATTTCTATATCAAAATAATATTTACAAAAAAATATATGCAGTTTTTTCCTTAATTACAATGCTTTGAAGATATTAAAATCATGGAAGTTACAATTTTTGTCTTTTTGTTTACATAATTTATTCTATAGGTCACTATCAAAGAAATATATCAAAAAAATAAATACAATTATAGAATAATGGTACAACGTTTGAAATATGGCTTAACCATGGTTGTTGAAAAAATTAGTATTTCATTTTAAACCTTATTTTTATGTTTAACCACTAATTATATTTGTCTTTACCTAAATCATTTTAATTATTTTCAATTATTTTCAAGGATTATTATGGTAAAAAAATATGTTTTCCGTTTTAGTAACTATAAATTATAATAATTCCAAATATTTGATCCATTTTTAAAAATTCATTTCATACAAGATGCATAATTTAATTTAATATTAGTCATGCACACACGATGATAAATTTGTTTATTAAAGTGAAAATGTTCAAAAGATTGAAATGTTTTTTAACAAAAATAAATATTAAAATGATTCCAATGAGGTAAATTTTATTCATTGAAATAATATATATCAAATTAATTTAAAAAAATAATTAAAATTTTAATTTAAACTTATAAAATATTAATGTTCATGTTCAATTAATATTCACTTTTTCACTATTCATCAAAAAAAGTAAACTCCTTAGAAAAATAAAAAAAATTACACTAAAAAATTTGTATTCCAATATTAAAATTGAATTTTTTTTAAAGTGAATTTTCTAAAATTGGTAATAATTAATTTTTAAATATTTTCTCCATTCATGATTAAACCATCTTTATAAAAAAATATAGTTTAAAGAAAAAATTTCTTTTTCTTTCAAATGATTCCTTTTTAATTTTCAATCAATAATTACCCAATTAATTTGTGTCAACTATATATTTTCGGTAGTTATTTAATCCTTTTTATACTCTTAATTCCCATGGATATGTGATAGCTATCATTTTACATAATAATATGAATAGAATATTTTTCGATAAAACTCAATCTTGCATGCAACTCAAGATAACTCTGTGTTGTGTATAGTGAAATCTATACTCAATTTTATGTATCACATACACTATTGAATGAAATGTTATTATTTTTTAAATTTTGGGGTATTACATTATCCCCACATTATATAAATTATGTCCTCACATTTTAAACTCAATATTGGTAATCAAGGGTTTGAAACATTGAAATATCATTATTGAAAAAATCACATCATAAAAATAGTTAATGAAATATACCCTTAATAAGAGATAATGTGATGTACCAAAGATATCTATAATGATCACATAACTACAATTCCAGATAGGATAACATTGGGGTGAAATGAAATCATGGACATGTAAGAGAAAACTGACACTTAAATACTAAGGGGGTGATATAAATCATCTCGAGGATAATGTTAATGAACACAGATACATAAAACATAGGTTTGAAAAAGGATATTGATATCATAAAAAAATTATAGTAGAAAAACATTTTTTTCAAGACCCTTTTTCCTAGTGTTTGGAAATATTTCACTCTCTAGGAATATAAGGAAATAAACATAATTGATACATTACTATTTCATAAGGGGAATTTCATCTTTTGGTTGTGCATAAATCAATTTATATATAATCACTCACTACAAAAACAATATCAATAAATGTACTATTATACATGTTTTTCTAAAATTACCCATTAAAATATCATATGATTCATATATGAGTAACATGATTACCCCCTCATATTTACTACAATTATAATTGTTGAAAACCATTTTCCAATAACACATGATGTTCCATATAATCCATTTGAAAAATAGTTAACTGTAAAGCTCAACCAAAATATTATTTAAAAAATATAGAATAAAGTTTATTAATTAATATTATATTACCCATAAAATATAAATAATATCTAAATTTTCATATACCAGACAAGTTAATACCTTCATCACATATTATCACAAAACATTTTAATAACATGAATTACCATAATCACTTATTGAAAACATGAATTATTTTTTATTCCTTGTGTGAAAAATTCATTATTTTATATATTTTATATAAAAAAATTGTACACTCATTCAATGATAGCATAAACATTTTTCCAATAAATAATTAATTTTATCCAGTTAGTCAGTATCACCAAATTAACATTTTTGATATCATTAATCTCTTTAACCAGAAATCATTCCCTCAACTTCATGAACATATTAGGGGTTCATAATCATGTGTTTACCAAGAAGATAAATTTCATGTGGAATAAATTTTCTTGGTAACATTCACTTCCATAGTCGAAGGGTATTAATTTTTTAATTTTTCCCCTTTTTATTGGGTTGAGGGGTAACCTTATATGGCTCATAATACTAGAGAGAATTTGGCCTATTACCTGAATATTGAAGGTACACCTTTGCCTTGAACCTTTCAGAACCTTCTTTTAAATCAATCATAAAATAGTATTATAGTACAATAAATATATATTTCATAATTAAAATTATTATAATATCATCAATAAAATACTTTTGCAACATATTTTATACATACAAATAAAAAATCATATTAATCATTCCACATCGGTTGTATCGATAACATAATCATAAACTGCATCTCTTCAATTTATCTAAGGTATATTCCATTTTTAGTCGGGACATTCATTTGTTCATTTCCCCCATCTCTTTATAGGTAAAACACTAAACATTGTAAATTTCATTTTATTCCCTTACAATCTTGATCTGGGTGTCCTTTTTCTACACACATATAACAAACTCTCAATCCATTCATTCATTTTATAATGGTATTTTTTCCACATATATTACATGTGGGAAACATTTTCATTAACTTCATATGTTAACTTTATACTCTCTTCCATCTAATTCTTCTATAGCTTCCCTTTGAATGAATAAGATATGGAGAATTATTTCTCTATCTTCATAGAACATAAAACTATTTCATAATATGAAGACAATGTTTTAGATACTATATCTCTTCAAAGTCTTGTTTTAATCTCATATAAGAAGTGATAAATCGTTCACTCTATAATCTATATGTAATTTGTAGCATATCATGATGACCTTATAAAGGTATATTCATAATCTGCCACACATTATCCTCCATGTTGTTTTAATCCACGAAACATTATCTTAATATCAGTTTGTTTCTCAGGAGGGAAATTTTTTTCAATGAATTTATAATTAGAAGCTTTCCACTCCATGAGTTCTTTTTCCTCTACACGTTATATTATGGATCATCAACTACCATTGATCAACATCACTATTGATAAAATAAACCTTATGTATATCCATTTACTTTTTTCCACATACCAATTCTATAAATATATTCTCCAAATAATTAATCTATTGATAATATTTAATGGTGTATGTATTATTACAAAATGATCAGGGAAAATATCACATTATATGATTTAGTATCAAAGAATCTCCGTCTGGAAAAAGTTTCTCCATTAGAGCAGGGCTATTTTTACAACATGACTAATCTTCCATAAAATATACATATCATTCTCATTTATAATACTTGTCATATCACCTTTTCACTAGGTAAAACAATTCATTGGACACTATTATTGAAACAATTATTCCTTCCATGTTAAATTTCTAAACAGTGGAATACGTTATATTATATCATTAAATTAGGTAACATAATTTTTTATACAAAACTAATAGAATACTTATCCTAAATTGAAAAATATATCCACAATAAATATAATAATAATAAACATGGTTTTTTTATAATATCTTTAATTTAAAATTTATCACAATTGTATGTAATGAAATGGTAAATCATCTTTAGAATATACCTTAAGAGTTTAAAACATGTTTTATATTAAGGCACATTATTGAAATTTTATGTCATCCTAAGAATATGCCATAGGAGTTTAAAACATGTTTCATATTAATGTATGTTGTTGTGTACAGGGATATGCTTTAGTCAAGAACAATGTCCCATTTCTGTATTTATTACCCCTAGGAACATCTCAACTATAACGACATCAACATGTAGTATCTTTACATTTATGTATTTCTTTGAAGAATCACATAGTTACTACCTTTAAAAAACATTATGATATTATTTAATACTCATCCTTAAATCATATTATAAATATACGATCCCTAATATATTTTTTCTTAAATATAGTTCTAAGTGTTTCTATTAAAAATTATTTCATACCAATTGAAACAAAATGGACCCCCAAATCTCAGATTCAGTGACTTAATTTATTACATTTTCTTAATTACCAGTGCAAAAATATCAAAGGACCGATCAATTTATTTATTTTGGGGAACCGGATATAAACATGATAACCATTGTACAGTGTGAATATATAATTAAACATAATATATAATAAAATATAATAAAATATATCCCTATAAACTTACCAAATAATTTCTCCATCATAATATAGTGAATGGAAAAAATTACGGTGAGATCAAATTCTCATTAAGGGTTATGTGTATAAGATAAAATCATGAATTAATAAGCATAATGAAGATGGAAATATAGATACCAAATCACATAATAAATGTAAATAACTCCACTACCATGGGGTGATATGGTGTAGCCAATATGACAAAGTAATAAAATGAAAACGCATTCCATTTAATCCATATAATGAGAATGAAATAATTCCATGAATAATGTCAAAGAAAAAACTCATAGATAATAATGATAAGTTAATTTTCTATAAAAGAAACACTAAATTACTAGATTCTGTCTTTCACAGGTAAATGGAACCATTACCATGATTGACTTTCACTAGAAGATTTAAAACAAACCAGTTAAAACCCCATCTGATTTGGAAAACAAATTCTTCTCATGAGGCTATCGATATTGAAAGAATTACATTAAAAAGTCCCCAATCCATGTTTTACCACTCCAAATCATTCCCCATATATCGAATAATTTATTTAATTCAAAATTCGTGTTCCATGTCCTCATATATCTACATTTACTAATGAATATATTTTTATCAGTATTTCCTTAGTCAATATAATAACATTCAAAGTAAACACCATATATAAAATTGATATACAGTTTAATAAGTAATCATATCAAAAAAAAAATTATTTTTGATATTTATGAAAAATTTATTTTCCAATGACAAATGATTATAAAAATGTGATTGATTCAAAATAAAGTTAGCAATCATACAAGAAAGTGAGATTGAAAAATAATTTTCAACACATGGTAATTTTCAACCAAAAACCCATTGGAAAAAATAATTTAAATTGAAAAATAAAATACCATGAATAAATAATCTATAATAACATTAAATTTCAAAGGTCTATTATATAAATCATATAAAATTTAATTAGTCCTTAAAGAAAAATAATTATCAATGGAATGTAAATTGAGATGAAATACATTACCTTGCACATCATTTTTGTTAAAATCTATTTAAAATCATGTAAAATGGTTTTAAGAATATTATCAAAATATAATATAAGCATATTAATATTCATAATATAATATATGATTCTTTTATGAAACATTATCACATGTTCCCTATTAATTTATCATTAATTCCATTCTTTTGGCAATCGGTGGCCCGATTTTTCAAGTATATTTTGACTTGATATTTTTTCATCCTGTTATGAAAATCATTATTTTGTCATATATATAATCTAAAACATGATTTCAAAAAAAATATTCATCACATATTTATTTATATTAATCAAGAAAAAATGGTCATAGAAAATGAAATACATTATTCATGGAGATGGTATGTCATATATACACGAGAATGTAGTTCCCATTTTCATGTCATATTATAATAAAAGATAGGAAATTATATATGGAAATATATTTTATCTTCCTAGTTTCATAATTATTAAATATAAATCACATATTTTTATTAAAACAATTTTAAATGAATTTCATCACAAGCTTGAATAAATCACACTACTTCGTGAAGTGGTAATCCACCGTACACAAGTTCCACATTATCGTATACCCAAAAAATGGATGGCATGAAGATATGTGTAATATAATTATTAAAATAAATAATAAAATTTTATATATCAACTATATAATATATTATCAATAAATCCAAAATTATTACATACCTTGAAAGGTGTTAATGGGAAAAAATATTATTTTGTTAGGTGGTAGTCCATTGTACACATGAATGATGATTTCATATACCATTCTATGATATATATTAATTTTTGGGATGTAACCTATTCATAGAATAAAATAATTATATTTCATATACAAATTTAATTATATAAATATGTTATAATATTAATTAATTGAGGTACATAATGAAATAAAATAAAAAATTCTTTAGAAGAACATTACCTCTTTATTTTTATATCCTCCTACGGTTTTCTCTAAAACCATCAACCATTAGTTTCCATCCCAATATAATTATTATATTGATAGTTGGGGGATTATTTTGATTGATTTTTTAGGGTCTTTACAAGCAAAATGGCATGATAGTTGTGGATAAGTGAAGAGAGTTAGTTCCCTTTTATAGTTGAAGATGAGTGATATTCTTATAATTACACAAATGTATTCACTATTGAATGGTATCCCTTTCATCATGTTCATCCAATATTGATATTTAATTATTTTAATGGACGATAATTTCTAAGAACACCTCCACCATATAATACAACACATATTTTAAAAATTTTGTTCCTTAACTCCAATGGTTCCTTAAAATTAAATTTTGTTCTTTGTTCTATCTTTTAAAATAGTTTCATAACCACAATTATTTAACCATTAACAATAATTTTTAGTGAAAATTTTCACAAAATTTGTAACATATGATTTTAAATAATATATTTAATTCATTATATAAAAATCTAATTTGTTTTAATAATTAATCCGAACACAAGTGTAGGTAGTCACAAAAACACTACAATAACCCTAACTGTACTACTAATGTTTTTAATATTTTGGGGTCAATGTGTTCAATAGAAAATATTAATGAGTCCCTCAATGTGAAATATTTTAAATTTATTAAAATTTTAAAATATCATAGAAGATTATGGTTTTTTAAATTTTAAATTTTTAAATAATATATCATTTATTATAATATAACAGCAATGTTAATTTTTCTATTATTCATTTAATTTGAATATAATAATATCAATAAAATGATGTAGTTTTAATTTATGATGGTCAAATATATTTAACATTATATATTCTTCTAAAAATTAATTGAACAAAATAATTCATTCATTTTAATTCATATATACTATTTTTAGTATCATTTATTTTATTTAATTGTTACCAAAGAAATTAATGTGTTGTTGTTTCTTAAGAAAATTGTGTAATTATTTCATCACTAAATATTAAATATAAATTATTGTTATAACCAAAAATCATTTATCATTAAATTTATAATTTATAATGAAACATATATAGTTTTATACCTTCTTCCAAATCATTATATAATAAAACCGAAGGAAGGTACATTTTTTGACGTTTTCAATACATAACATATTATATTGGACACTATCTTGGTAATGTTCCCAAAAAAATAATAAGAATAGATAAAATAGTTAAAATGGTCCATATATGTCCATAAAATTGGTTTCAAAAAAATGGGTAGGACATATTACACCATATATTCTATGTTTACCAACTAAGTGAACTATTTTTTAATATAATCCCTTCAATTAATTTTAATTTTTTTCACTCATAATTGTGGTAAAAAATTTAGTTAACAATATTATACATTAAAAATTACAATAATTATAAATATTTAATCCATTTGAATAAATTCAACTCAAAAATTTTTCGGAATTTTTAACACCCCATGGTTTTTAAAATAAATATAGAATGAAATTTTATAAACACAACTTTTCCACTTCTATGTTTTGAATTTCAAAAAATGGTCATCTGGAGTCGTCTTCAGTAAGTCATTTGGAGTCTGATAGAACGAACATGATTTTTGTTGAATAGTAACATACCCTTATGAATAGTAATATGAATAGTAATATGCCCCTTGAATATTAAATAATATTATTATTTTATTTTCTTGAAGCAATATGATAATGGGATCTTAATTCATTTTTCAATGTCACATAAAACTAATTGCAGTTCAATATTGTTATTTTACGAATTCACTATGAAGTTATTTAAAAATAAAATTAATAATATTTAAAAAATTATTTTTGAAAAATGGACTTCACTTTTTAATTCTACACGTCGATAAATTGTAGGGGGGAATTTTTCGGATTTTTCTGAAATTCTAAATTTTTTGACGAATAGTGAAATTCGATAAAATACTAGATATACAAATTATCAGTTAAATACACTAATTATGACATCATATGTGATGTAAGGACACATTGTTGGAACTCACATGCACTTATTACTATTAGGGGTCACATGAAACAACACTATTGGTTGTCTTGAAGGAAATAATAAAATAATGAAATTAAATATTCAAAATTTACCCCTCTCCTCTATTGTAAAAACCCCCCACCACTACCTCTTCTCTTAACTACTCTATTCCTTGAATCACCTAAAATTTCTACCCAATTACCCTTCCATTGTCTCCCAACACGTCCAAGAAGCTCCTGGTCTTACCAAAAAACCAAAACCCCTTCCCTTAAAGAGTTTCTTAAGGAGGTTATTTCAAGAGGTAAAGTACCCTTCTTTTTCATTGGTTTTCATTTCAATTTATCTTCTTTTGATATACTCTACTCACCTCCTCTTTCCGAATTATCATGATAACTCCAGTAGTGTCTATATACTGGATTTAAATCATGTGAATGGAATAACTATCATAAATATTCCTACCCCCTCCCTTTTATTTTAAAAAAGAAATCAACCTCCATGAGGTTTCGATTTATAACCGTCGTGGACAACGATGTTTCGTTATTCAATTTATTCTTCATTACTGGTCATGAAATCATATTCATTGTTGAACCAGACTATAATAAATTATTTATAAACTATTTAGTATTCCCTAACCTGAATAAGTACATATAATTAAGTTATATAATAAAACTAGTTCATAATATTCTAAATACCGCTGAATAATCGAAATGGTTTTCATCTAATAATTCATCCTCATTTCATATAACAAAATGAAAGAAATGAACATTATCAATTATTTATGTTAAATAATAATATATTATTCCAATCCTGGATATTTATATTCATTCCACATGAACTTCATTACAGAAAAACAAGTGAACCTAATATGAAAATAATGGAAACAAACACTCCAGTACGACGAAATTCAATAAAATAACTTATCAACAAAGAAATAAATGAACTAACCATAATTATGGTAAACTAAATAAATGAATAATTGGTTCTGAAAGAAGTTATTAAAAAGTATTGTTTCATATTCTAGGAACTTAAGTACATGCACGGAGCACATTTGGAGTTACAGTAAGGGTTTTCCACCCGATCTTCCATTTTCATTCGGGTTACATTTGGTGTCTAATTACATGAATGAAATTATTATGTATTGTTATTTACTCCTCATATATTATGTGTGAGTATTATATATATGATTAAAAGCCCTAAACTTACTTTATTTTATTAATTGTTACATGTATTTAAAAGAAACATTCAAACTGTTTCCAAAATACAAGCCGAATTCACGGGAATTTGGAAAATTCTTACTTTTTTTCAAGGGAACACTATAATTTGTTTTTGGAAACCATTGTCTTTAAAAAATAAATAATTTTATATTGAAAATATTTTCATATATTAATTCTAGTTTTATATAAAAAAATTTCCAAAGAAACTCTTCTTTCAAAAGAAAAGAGTACTTATCTCCAGAATTACTTAATGACTTTATAAGAGTGTTTTCATCTAAATCTACACTCTTGTTGATTTCCATTGAATTATTGGGTGTTTCCCTCTGGAATTGGGAATGACCTCGTCGATTGAAGGTTCAAACATTCCAATCGGTTTCTAACGGGTTTTTTCGTAGAACCGGAAACATCTAATGATTCCATATCCATTTGGACCTACATTCTAAAGGTAGGTGCTCATTAGTTGTGAAATGATGAGGCTTAAGAATTTTCATTGGTCGAGAGGATGGGAGGTCGGACTCATCACTCCTTTTTTAGGGGAATTATTGTCTAATCCGGGACTCTCTTTGTAGATTTAAGTTCTATTCTTGAATCCTTATTACATTAGCATGTATAAAATGATCTTTCCTTTAGTCTGACAATCAATGATTGATATGTAAGAAATTTAGAGAATCTTTTATATGTATTCAAGGTTCTTCATCGATGAAGAATCATCTTTAGTTTTTAGAGATTCTTAGTTGATGATATCCTTAAAATACATAAAAGTCTCTTTGTCATTATGATGACCATACTAGTTTTAAAGCCACTCAGTGGGGCACTTGAAGTTTATTGTCATTCAGGAGGACATGGATTATTTCAGAATTGTGATCATACCCGTTGATGGGCTACCTATGTATCCTTTGTTTTGGAAAAGGAATCAGAACCCACGTAGTTTGAATAAGGGAGTATGATTCTTATGCACGATTGATGGCTCAAAGAAAAAATTCATGATTACTTTTACACTCTAAGTTCACGTGATTCATGCTCGGTGTGAGATACAAGAGGTATTGGTGAAACCAGACAATTGTTCCATGAAAGTTGCAATGATGTGGGGATTATGTTTTTATGACTGCCCAAAATAGATGAGGATTAGGATTTACTTCAGGGAAGAAATCCAGGAACATGGTCCATAAAGGTATATGTATCTTATGGAGATTTGGATACTCTAATATTGAGACTTACTCCTAAATAAGATGCCCATGTTATGAGGGGACTTATGATTGGGTTTTAATCCTAAGAAAGAAACCCCAAATACAATTTAAATTAGAACTGGTTAAGAGAAATTAAGACTGGGGTTTACTCCAGAAAAGGAGGCCCAGTTTAAGGGACGTGAAAAATTAAGGGACTTGGGGCTTACTCCTAGGGAGGATGCCCATATTTAAAACTGGGGCTTTCTCCTTAAAAGAAGGCCCAGATTAAAATAGGACTTGGGGATTACTCCTAAAAAGGATTCCCATATTATTGAGAATTTGGACTGGGGCTTACTCCTGAAAAGGAAGCCCATATTTGAGATTGGGTCTTACTCCTGAAAAGGAAGCCCATATTTGAGATTGGGGTTTACTCATAAAAAAGGACGCCCATATTTGAGATTGGGTCTTACTCCTGAAAAGGAAGCCCATATTTGAGATTTATGACTGGGGATTATTCTTGAAAAGGAGGACCTAATTAAGGATTCTCTCATCTTAAAGGATGAGGTTGAATGAATTAAATATCAATTTATAGTGACATAAAGATCTATAAATCACTAGATTTTGAGAGATGTTCCATGGAGTTACTTTCAGATAAGGAATCCAAATCAAGATATCATGCCATAAATGGCTTTGAATAGTGTCTTGAAGACTGAATCTTGAATAGGAGAGGTGGAATGACATAATAGGGGTGAAATGGGTAGGAAAGGCACCCAAAAAGGTAGGGGCGCACAAGTCTTGGCAGGCGCGCAGGTACTGCGTGGGCGCGCAAATCCTGGTCACGTAGGTATACCTCCCTGTCACATGGGTACTTGCGCGATTTTCAGCCCTTAGGGTAATACATGGGCGAGACATGGCTCAAACCCTTGATATTATCCCTAGAGGCTTTCCAGAAGATGTCATGAAAGTTCTGATGAAGATGTTGGGCGGTGCGCAAGTGTGTTCATTTCCCTTAAGGGTAAAACACTTAGTCACGCAAGTGTTAGTGAATTCTAACACTTAGACCATACTCTTATTTTTAGAACTTCCATTCTAGGTAAATAATTACCTTATAAGAGTTTGGGAGACCTGAATAAGATACTTGGGCGTTCAAAGCTCTGTCTGTGAATTCTGGAAAAATCCCTCCTGAAATGGGGGGCCCAGAGGGTCTATTTATAGGATAGAGAATACCCCAGGCAGTTATCCTTTAGGGAACGCAAGTCACTTGCATGACCATTAGGTGGAGTGCAAGTATAGTTGCGTGACAGTGATATAACTTGCGTGAACCTTGTGCATTTGAAGCGTTGTTCATGCCTTTGTCGATTTTTGATGTTTTCTTCAAAGGATGAATCAATTTGTGCTAAGTCATTTCCCTTCCATTCTTTTAGACAATGTGACAAAAAGGAGCATCAATAGAAGTCCCCCCTTATAGTTGGATCTGAAAGAAATTAGGATGTGACTCTGAGAGAAAAAAGAAAACTAAAGGAAAGGTGGTGTGCAAGTGTATGGGGCGCAACACTTGGCACGAAGGTTCGAGTCGTGTAGGGTTGCAACACGCTGGATGGAGTGTTCTGGGATTAGGCACGCAAGTGGGCCACTTGGCCTATAAATATGTGGTCATTTTCCGCGGATTGCATCTGATTTCCATATTTTCAAGCTCTCACCGCGCAGGTCCTCTTTGCCACGCAAGTCGCTCGTTTTCTGCTGTTTATTCTCTATCGTGTTGTTGTCAAGGTAATAGGACTTACGCGGTGATACTTTCATGACAAAAACTTGTGCGGCACATTAACACTTGCACGACACATCCATACTTGCGCGCCAAGCTTTAGACTTGAGCGCCTTAATGCCTTTACCATTTTTTGAAATTCCTTCACAAATTTTATGAAAAATAAACTTACTTAAAAGCTAATTTATTCAACTTTTGTGTTGAATCAATGGCTCTTAGAACCCGAATAGATGATGAACTAGCTAGCAAGTGGATTGATGATATGATGAACATCATTTGTCATGATTATTATACCGTCAAAAGTAGCACTCTTCTGGATTTGGCTAAGTATCTGAAGAAATATCATCGCGACTTCCCCCAAATCATTTATTTTCTTTTGTATGGATATGGCCATCTGTGAGAAGTTACTATTCCAGAAGCAAAGAAGTATATCACATTTTCATTGTTTCAGAATTATACCAACTTTGGTTCAGCAAATATATCATGTGGAGGAGTATTTATAAGTGCTGGAATAGTGGAGAAGGACCACATGATGAATCATATCCCTTGTACGCCATATCTGAAACCTCATATGCCTGAGCTGCGACCACATTGTTGTCCTTCAATCTTCTGAAATGCTCAGATGGATCAATCCAAAGGCTGGAATAAAAGTTGGGGCTTCTGTCCTGGGGGAGGTGTGAAGCCAACATGGATGTGATCATACTGGGTGCGACAAACCTGTGTAGATTTTGATGATGATCTAAAAGGAGTGGCGATATACGAAGCTGTTTGGGTTGGTCAGACATATGTTTATAAACATGATAACTTTGTTCCAGAGATACTCAGCCACTGAATCCCAGAAACTAATTCTTCCTATCTGACTCATGGAGAAGATGGTTTCAGTCTGTGAGATGACCACAAGATCTCAGGGGCTCCAATTTTGGGCGATATGTATGATGAATTCATTCCTCCCAATGTTACTTGGAAGGATTCAGAGAAGACTCCTGCTTTAGCTCAGGAATTATTTAAGATCGTCCACAGGCTCAAGAGTTCAGAGACCTCGTTAACTCATTCTAGAAAGGATATTCATCCGGAGGATTGGATGAATATATTTCTTATTGAGAAGAATGAGAAGGATCCAAAAGAGAAGGAGCTAAAGGAGGAACGATACAAGAAAAATAAATCCAAGGATAAGAGGCCCAAACGTCCTACCACCTACCCAAAACCTGAGAAGAGGGGTGCTCCTGGCACATTCTGGACAACTCTAAAAGCAGCAGAGTTTCAGAAATGGGGATATGAGGTAAATTAAAAAATCCCAAAGAAGAGCCGTCTGGAGGGCTTCTTGGGTTTGTGGCTCAGCGTTTATCTCTTGCCAGTCAGGGATTCGAAGGGAGGCGTCAAGCCAAGGACCAATGTCATTGCAGCAAATTTGGCTGAGGGAAAAATTGTTGGGTTGGCTACCCCCATTTTAGAAAAGATTCATAGGAGTTTACTTCATGTCTTCATGGGTAAATCTCATTTAAGAATAGTGGGACCATTCCAAGTTTTATGGGGATGGATTTCCACTCACTTCCGGACATTCAATGTACAGAATGGATTACAAATTCTTGGAAGTTCTTTTAGGTAGTCAGTGCAAGAATTCTCTGGAGTTGCTCCATTAGATGTTAATTCTTATGACATAAAAGTGAAAGTGAGCATGTTTAAGGAATTCAACTTCTTTCTATATGGAAATCTTCCAACCGGGTGATTTGTTGATGATGGAATAGCCCATTTGGATCTGAGGGCATCAATGCTATCTTGTAGAGATGGTGTTCTAGTTGACATGATAGATGGAGAAATTATAAGTGAGGCCTATGATCCATATATATTTTCACGTCAATTCAAGTGTCTTCAACAGATTTCTGTATCTCCCCCAGTACATGTTAGGTTAGAGCAACATCCGATGGTTGCTCGGCAACTATGGCTGCTGAAGTCAAGGGAGAAGACTGGGGCAGTATTTGACCTACCCGTTGAAAAAGAGGCACCTAACCTGACTACATATTATGCCGATCATTGGATAGCATCATACACAAAAGGGATACTGAGTCACCCAGTTTATCAGGTGTGGAAAAGGAAGACGACTATAAATAAAGAAAACCTCCCTCATGAAGGTGATGCTTCCCCACCAGAAGATGATTCGCCAGACTCCTCTCGGAATGATTCACCAGATTCCCATGATGGGGATGATGAGGCATAACAAGTGGGAATGGGACCTCGTGGCTGATATAATCCTCTGGTTAGAATCAAGATACATACTCTATCAAATCCTGGTGAGTTACTTCATTGTGATATTTTAATCACTGCAACTTTATAAAGCAATAATTTTTTTTTCTTATTATCTATCTATAGTTGCAGGAGTTGGGAAGAAATTAAAGTCAAAGATTATTGGACCTTCCTCGTAGACTTCAATCTAAGATCAGAGACTGTCCAATTATGGAAGAGTTTATATTGTGGTATTGAGACCGCCTGGCTAGATTTGTGTGAGGCCCAACAACTTCCTAGAATATGGAATCTTCTGGCTTCTACAGATATCCAATACGAGGATAACCCCAATGAAGTGCGAGCTTACATTAGAGAGCTGAAAATTCTCATATATGCCACTGATGAGTCAGTTCCTATCACCAGGTAGGTGAATGAAATGATTGATCGTGGCACCACTAAGGGGGCTGGTGGTTCTAGAGATGAGAAGTGGCATGATTATGTGGCTCCTGAAGATGTAAGTTTTCTTTCCTTATTTTCTTTGAAAATTGATTCCAGTCGATTCTTTGTTACTTGAGGGTGTTATTTTCTTCATCTTTCTTCTTGAAAAGAAAGGAACTGAGGTTCCTTCGCTACAGTATAGTCCGGGTGGTACTGCCATCAGGGCTGCTACTGATTCTCCTCGCGAACCGGGCGAGATATATCCAGGCCAGCAGGACATGAATGAGGCAATGGACATAGCCTTCCATTCTCCAAATCAAGTGCCAATAAGGGAGAATGACGATACTCCCAAAAAACCAAAGAATCAAAGGAAATGAAGGAGGAAGTCCCCAGTTAAATGCTTCACTATCAGCGGTAAGTCCTTCGGGTAATCGTGAGTCTATACCCATAAAAAGATTGCTCATATTTCTGGGGATTGCAGGGGATTCATCAATTTCCCCTCTGAGGGAAAGGACTGATCCTCTCTTAAAGACAATGGAGGGTGATGTGGAACAAATGAAAATTCAGGCTCATTTGGCTGCTTTAGAAAAAGAGCTAACATATATTCCCAGTACTGCTCCTGCTGCTGGTACAAGTAGAGAAGAACCTGCACCAGAATCCTTGGCGGCCACAACAACTAAATCCTCCATCCTTCTGGAAGAAGCTGTTCAGGGTCAGGTGCCGCAGAATGAGGGTCGCTAAGAAGATACATCAAATGCTCCCACTGGTGAGACTAACCAGGATTCAGAAATATCATTGAATGAAATGATGAATCATGGAATGTCTTTTGAAGAATTTTATGATCATTCTAGATTATCATGTGATTTAGAAGACCTTGGCCGTGAGTTTTATCCTTCACCCAGTAAATTTTCTTATAATTTAAACTTCTAAGCATGACTGAAAATAATATGCAGTTCCATCAATAGATGCTGTTGAACTGTCAATGCCTGAAGAGGGTGTGGACAATGATATGAACCCTACCATTGCATAAACATTAGCTCAAGTGGAGATAAACCCAGTAAACCCTCATGAGACGCATCTCGAAGATCCTGTTGAAACTAGGAAAGATGGGGAGGAGTCTTCTCAAGCTGCTGATCTACTGTTAGGTAATGATTGGACTAAGTTTCCAAGATAGATAGCCGACTCCCATTATTCTTTGAAACTAAAAATAATTTTAATTGATCAAACAGGGCTATCAATATCAATGGTTATAACTAGAGGTGAGATCTCAAATTCCGTCCAAACAACATTAGAAGGTGAAGAAACCAGGGTCAGGGGGGTTGACGTAGAACATGGAACGTCATTAAGTGCATTAATCCTCGATTACATGCCCCCCTGTGATGATGATGTTCAGTCAGACCGAGTGGTGCTTAAGGCACTCAGCTTCTCACGATGCAAGGCATGGAACAACATATGGAAAATCATATCTGAGGTGACTTTAGAAGAGCTGTCATCAAATATTTCCCGGTTTTCATCCTAGTTTATCATGCTAGGACTTGGAGGTTTTTGATACCAAGAGATCCATACCGCGGTGAAACAAGTCATGTTCAGGAGGGAGCAAGATAAATAGTTTCACGAAGATCTGACCATGGTGAAACTGTCAGTCAACATCAGTGAATTTGAGGCTGCGGTATCCCGAGATGAGGTTGAATATGCTGCCAAGATGAAGTAGCTGAACCATAAGATCGATGAAAAAGTGGTCTAGAAGATGCACCTTCAGCAACAGTTAGATGTTGTTACTGGGGAACATGACCAACTCAATAATTCACTAGAGAGAGTTCAAAATAATGGTATTAAGACCATTGCGGATGCCACGAAAGCACTCTATCAGGCTGAAACGAGTGAATTTGGCCGAGTGCATCAGCTTCAAGTAACTAATGATGAAGCTCGAGATGCGGTTCATCAATTGAAGACTTATGTCGACAGCCTTTTGTAATTTCATGGAAAAGAGAAGAGACTCTAATATGTGGATGTCCTTCTAATTATTGTGCATCAAATGAATAACTTTTTTACCTTTAATCATTTGTGCACCTATTTTCCTACTACCTGCTTTAAATTTTACCAATGCCAATGGGCCTAGTAAGCATAGTTTTATTTTTACTAGTATTATTATAAATAACCCTAAAAACTTTGAATCTTTTAATTTTCTCAATATTACCTAAATCATACAAAATATATGTTTAGTGAGCTAGAACAGGACCTTTATTCAGAGTTCCTTTTTCTTTTGTGGGAAGATTAAATTCATGCACGCCGGACATACAGAGGCTAATGTTTAAGGTTGGAAATAGCTTTGAACGAATGAATTATAATTGACTCAATTCTTTGATAATTAATCTGAAAAAATATTACCGTACTCATGTATTAGAGAAAATATTTAAATTGTCGCTTAAGAAAATTTTAATTTGAGGAATGATATGAAAAAGAGCTAAAAGGCATCCTAAGAAGTAGTTTCCAAGAATGAAGTTACTAATATTTAACAAACCCATTATGGGTTTGAATAATGCAGGGCCACCTAAGGGCATTGGCTGCATAGTCAAATAAATAGCATCTTTTGTCTAACAAGTCTGTTATGTAGACTATTTATGCAAGGTCGCCTAAGGGCAGGTGTTGCATTGTCAGGCAAAATAACTCTCATAATTTTACTTTCCTAGTGCTAAAAATCCATTGAAAGTTTATGGAGGTTCAAATTCTCCCAATTATAGAGTTTTCTGTATGGAAAGAGGTTCTTGAATATCGAGATGATATTTTCATACAAGATTATCAAAGAACTAGATGGATATCACTCCTACGAAGGTCTGACCCAAATGTAGGGAAGGAGAATATAAACCATAGACTTGAATACTTTCAGATCCTGAAAAAGGATATGGGAGAAATATGTTAAGGATGGCTATTTTTTGCGGATCCTTACATGCTGTCATTTAAGACCAATAAGAACAAAAGAGGCTTTCTTCCTAAGAATGAAGTTACCAGTATCCAAAAAACCTGTTAGGGGGTTGAATTATGTAGGGCCACCTATGGGCATTGGCTGTATAGTCAGATAATAGTATCTTTTGGCTGACAAATCTGTTATGGAGACTATTTATGCAAGGCCGCCTAATGGCATGTACTGCATAGTCATGTAAAATAACTCTCAGATATTTGACATTTTTGTGACTAAAAGTAAAGAAAAATGTTTTGAAGATCTAAAAATATTTATGGTTAAGATTATGACACATAAATATGGGTATTGTCCAATGTATACAGAGATACACAGATCAATGCTAACCATAATCATGTTATGGCTGGTTCCTTAATTGAAATGTTGGACTTCACTAAGTATCTCATAAGGATGGGAATCAAGACATACGTAGTTCTTAAACTACATTTTAACTTCGTGCGGGACAAAAGGATTAGAGATCTTAGTTTAGGGTCATAAAGCTTGGACCATTCTAAGAAATACACAGTGTGTGTTTTCATGGGGACTTTTCAGTCAAGGGAATGAAAGTGGAATTTTGGGTTAGGCCCAAAAGACATGGGGCTGGATTTGAGGGACAATCAAAATTTCCTACGTATCCCATAAGGATAGGAATCAAGCCCACGTAGTTCTAAAAATACCCTCTGTACAAATTTGGTTCATACATGTGAAGGGTGAAAAGGGACTTTAGTGAAATGATGGTTTAACCCAAGATAAAAGGTTTGGGAATTTCAATGTATGACCATAGTCTTCGAAATAAAACATGATTGAAAAATCAATATAAATAATGGTTCCCTCTCAGGTGAGGGTATCAGAGAATATTTTTAGTTTATTGTCATACTAGAAAAAACAGTGCTGTATAGTTTAATGTTGTATAGCAAGGACGAAAGTGAATCAATGTAAATATATTGATTCTAGGGGAGGTTTCACGAATCAACATCGTATGAGATGGAGGTGAACCAATGTGAAGAGATTGGTTTTGGGCTAGAACCTTGGGAGGTTGCCTACATACCCAGCCTAGAAGGCAAGGATCAAAGTCTGTATAGTTCAATTGAAGAATGAATTAATGATCAAGTTATTCTTGGGGACAACTACCAAAAAAATGATATTGTTGGGACTTACACATGGTTAGTATCCTAGAGAGAGTGCTATGGTTGAGGTTTTATCTATGCTCATGTGAGCCATACTCGGTTTGAGAAACAAGAGGTAACAACAACCTTAACGATGCATAGTTTAATTTCATGTAGGACATATAAAGGGACTATGCAGTTTAAAGTTTTGTAGTTAGCACTATTGGTGCTGCACAGATTAGTGTCATGTAATAGGGACAAAGTACAGTTTAATTTCATGTAGGATATATCAAATGAATATCTGTACAGTTTATCATCATGTAGATATGACAATGGAGACAACACAGTTTAATGTCATGTTGGACAAAAAGACGATTGTGCAGTTTAATGTCATGCAGTAAGGACAGAAGAGTACACCATTTAACGTCATGTTGGACGTATTAGAGACTTTTTTCATTGTTTAATGTCATGTTGGATTAATGTAACAAAAATAGTTTAAGGTCATATGTATGGAACATTGATGATTCTGTTTAATGTCATGTTGGACGTAAGGGACGTTTTCAAATCATAACTTCATGTTGGATGAAAAAAGGATAATACAGTTTTGTGTCATGTTGGACGAAAGTGAAAATAGTTTAAGGTCATATTCATGGACTGTGGATGGTGTAGTTTAATGTCATGTTGGGCGTAAGGTAATTTTTTCATAGTTTAACGTCATGCTGGATGATTGTAACACAAATAGTTTAAGGTCATATGTATGGACCATTGATGATGTCATTTAACGTCATGCTGGACATAAGGGACGTTTTCATAGTTTAACATCATGTTAGATGAAAAAAGGACAATACAGTTTAGCGTCATGTTGTACGAAAGTGCGAATAGTTTAAGGTCATATTCATGGACCTTGGATGGTGCAGTTTGATGTCATCCTAGATGTAAGGGACTTCTGTACAGTTTAGCTTCATGTAGTTAGAACATCACAGTTTAACATTATGTGAGATGAAAGGAATACAAATAGTTTATAGTCATACGTATGGACCGTTTTTCATAGTTTAACGTCATATACCAAGGACGATGAAGGGGACACAGTTTAACGTCATGTTGAATGTATGTGCAAATAGTATAGGGTCATATGCATGGACCGTTGATGATGATGTTTAATGTCTTGCTGGACGGAGGTGCATTTTAAGGTCATACCAGACCATGGATGATATATTTTGTGTTTATACAATATACTTCTTCAAAAATCTGTCATTGGTTGGAGTTGTGATGATTTCTCCATCTATCGAGATTAATGAATAAGCTCCATTGGAGTAGACCCTATGTATTGTGTAAGGTCCTTCTCATTTTGGATCAAGCTTGGGAGATTTCTTTCGTGGTATCATTGATGTTCTGAGAACTAATACCAATTCTCCCTGAGTGAATGAATGAAGACAAAATTTTTTGTTAAAAGCTCGTGCTATTTGATTCTGATGGAATTCCATGTGGTGCAAAGTGCACAATCTTTTCTCATCTAACCATTCCAATTCATTCAATCACTTTTGAGATTGTTCATCTGTAGATGATTGATCAAAAATGGCAACTCTGACCGAGGGTAGTTGAACTTCAATTGGCAAGACATCTCCCATTCCATATACCAATGAATATGGAGTTGACCGTGTTACAGTGCGGGTGGTAGTCTGATAAGCACATAAAGCATGAAAGAGTTTATCAGGCCATGATTTCTTATCTTTATCCACCATATTTTGTAGTATATTTGATAGGGTCTTGTTGAAATCTTCTATCTGTCCATTGGCCACTGCAAGATACCGAGATGAATGGTTGGATTTGATGTTGTATTCTTGATACAATTTCTTCACCTCGGATGAACAGAAGTTGGTGCCATTGTCCGTCAATATGGTATGAGGGACACCAAACCTGTTAATGATGCTAGAATTGATGAAGCTAACAATTAACTTAGAACTGACTTCCATGAGAGGTATTGCCTCTTCCCATTTGGAAAAGAAATCAGTAGCAGTAAGAATATACTTAAACTGCTTGGTCGTAGCTGAAGGGTTAGGTCCCACCACATCCATTCCCCATGTGGCATATGGCCACGAGTATTTAGCTGTATGAAGAAAATATAGAGGTTAGTGAATGATGTTTTAATGTAAATGGCATGAATGGCACTTCTTTGTGAAATCAACACAATCTTGTATCATTGAAGGACAAAAGTATCCAAGCCTTCAAATCTGATCAGACAGTCTATGTCCAGACTGGTGGGCACCACAGACTCCTACATGCACTTCTTTCATGACAACAATTGTCTCTTCACCATCAACGCATCTGAAAATAACTCCATCAAAATCACGTCTGTAAGGTACATTCTCTTGGGGATCTAGGCTATCATAAAGAGTAAAATTGACCGCACGTCGCCAGATTTGTTATTTCCTGGCTCTATCAGATGGAAGTGTTCCATTTTGAAGGTATTACCTGATAGGTGACATCCATACAGTAATATAACCATATGGTTCCGGAATGGGACTAATTTCATTAATTTCCTCTTTTCTGATTCGAATATAAGGTGAAATTGCACGAAGGTGGGTAATACTGATGGTTGTCTCGTCCGGATTTGGATCTTCCAGAGCTGTGTCTATATTAGCCAGTGCATCAGCTTGAGCATTTTGTGATCACGAGACATAAGAAAATGTCGGTTCTGAAGGGAATTCCGCCATAAACTCTCTGACATAATCATACAAAGGGATTAGTTCCTCTATTCTGATGGCATAATCCCCATTGACTTGTTTGATTACCAAGTCTGAATCACCTTTCACCTTTAAGTGATTCACTTGTGCTTGAAGCACCAATTCCAATCCTATGATGAAAGCTTGGTATTCTGCTTCATTATTGGTACCACATTTCCACAATAATAAGGAATAAGGTAACACTGCCATTTCTAGAGAAATGAGAACAATTACTAAGCCATATTTGTTGAATTTATGATTTTCCATTTTCCTTCCTATTGGACTTCTAGAAGCACCATCAAAATAAATTTCCCATGCGTGAGGACTTTCTTGAATAGATAAGATTTCCTCATCAGGGAGTTCAATATCTGAAGATGTGTCTTCCACTAAAGGGTGTTCAGCTAGGAAATCAGCCAGATCTTGGCCCTTTATTTCCTTTTTGAGACACAGACTGAATATCAAATTGCTGCAAAATAACTACCCACCTTGCCAGAAGTCCTGTAAGCATTGGACGACTAAGGATGAATTTGAGCGGTTTATTACGAGATACCAATTAGACCTTGTGATGTTGTAGGTAGTGTCTAAAATTTTGAACTGCAAAGATTAATGCCAGGAAGCACTTCTCAGTACTTGAATACCGGGTTTCTGCTTCAAGCATAGTCTGACTGAGGTAGTAGAGGTTGTTTTCATTCCTAGCGTCATTCTTCTGAGAATGAAAGGCACCCAATGATCGCTCTAGAGTTTTCATGTAGAGGATTAGTGGTCTTCCTTTAATAGGATTCATGTGTACTGATGGACTCAAGAGGTATTTCTTGAGAATATCGAAATCTTCTTGAAATTCTTCAGTCCACTAATAAGTGACTCCTTTCTTCATCAATTTGGTGAAGGGTAAACTTTTTCCTGCCAAATTGGTGATGAAACGCAGAATATAGGCTAAGTGTCCTTGAAGTCCACTTAATTATTTCCAATTTTGAGGAGGTAACATACCAAGTATTGACTTTGTCTGCTCAGGATAAACTTCAATACCACGATGGCATATAACAACTGAGGAATTTTCCTAAGGTTACCCCAAAATCACATTTTAAGGGGTTCATCTTCAAATTATGTTGTCAAACCTTACAGAATATGACTTCCAAATCAGCCAAGTGAATAGAACATTGTTTTTATTTAACCACCAAATCATCTACATATCATTCAACAAACTTCATTATAATGGGTTTGAAGATACGATGCATATCACGCTGATATGTAGTGCCCGCTTTCTTTAAACCAAAGGGCATTACCCGGTAACAAAACACACATTGAGGGGTTCTGAAGGCTGTGGATTCCTAGTCTTCTGGGGAAATTTTGATTTTATTATATCCGGAATATCCATCCATGAAGCAAAGTGCTTTATATCCAGTTGTTGAATCAATAAAAGTTCTGTAATCGGAACTGGGAAATCATCCTTAGGATAATGCCGATTAAGATCTCTGAAATCGATGCAAACTCTAATTTGTCCGTTCTTCTTATTTACAGGGAAAATATTATCCAACCACTTGGGATATTGAACTTCTTTGATGAATTTATATTTGATAAGATTATCCACTTCAGATTCAATTTTGGAAGTATAAGTTGGGTGTGTTCTTCTCGCGGCTTGCTTAAATCCTCGATGTTCTTCTGGTAAACTCAAATGATGAGTAGCAAGATCAGGATCCAGCGCAGGCATTTCTATATATTTCCAAGAAAATATATCTCTATTTTTCTTTAGAAAGGAAATATACATCTCTTGCTCTTCAGGATTCATGACCGCACTGATTAAAGTGGGGCGTGGATCTTCTTTTGTACCCATATTTATTTCTCTGAGTTCATCCACGGTGGTAGAGATACCCTCCTCAAATGCTGGAGGAGCATCTCTGAGATCTTCCTCTTCTTCTTCATAATGTGTTATTTCTTCCATTTCTACTTTCATTGTAGATGATAAATTAGAATTTTCATGATTATAAGAGATGTGAAAATTTTCACATCTTGAAGAAGAAGCTTCCATTTCCGACCCGATTGATGATGAAGGGTCTTCTTTGGGTAATAAAGTAGAGATGATGGATTGAGAATCGACATAATTTCTCACCTCTGATGTTGTTATATCTTCTTCTGGCCTAATTGGTGCAGTATAGAATTGTTGGATTTCAGTAGATGAAATGATGCCGTCACCATTTGTTCTTTCATCACTGCTTGGAGAATCACCAATTTCTCCCATGTTGTCTGGCTTGATTTCCGTAATTGACATTATGGATCCTTCCATAAGAATATTTTTATTTGGGTCTATACTATCAATTTGACTGATAGGAAAAACATAATCTGCACTCAAATGCACAAATGGATTTACTAGAATCTTTTCCAAACCATATGGAGCATTAATTTTGGTAATCTCCATTGTTGTGGATTTCTCCCTTCCCTTCATGTGATAGAATTCCGCTTCAATGTATTGAGACTCACATGTCTTGAACGGGGCCTTATCATCATACAATGTCCCAACATGACCATCGAAACAATATTTAAGACATTGATTATACGATGAAGGGATAACTGCATGTTGATGTATCCAGTGTCTTCCAAGAAGGATGTTGAAGGCTGAGTCTTGATCAACAACCATGATATCTGAATTGGATACAAGATCTCAAACCTGAGTTCTGAGTGTATCTTCACCTAGTGGTTCTTGTTCATTTTTATCATATACTTATAACATCATGGTAGAAGTAGATAAATCAGATTCCGTGAGGCCTAATCGACGAAGTGTACGAATGGGAAAGAGTTTGACTCCTGAACCATTGTCAATAAAATCTTTTCGGACGTCTACGCCATAGACCATGCTAGATAAGTACAAAGGTCTAATATGACCATAAACAACATCATATTCATCTTCACCAGTAAAATATATTTTCGCATCGAATTCTGTAGGATTATTCTCTATGTGATTGACTTCAGCTGCAACAATTTGAGTTTCAAACTCATGAGGACTTGACAAGGCCTCGATGAGTGCCTCCCGAAGATCTTTTGACAGATTAAAAGCATCCAGAATTGATAACTTGGCCGGTACTTGGGCCAAGTGTTTCAATATATCATACTTTTGATCCAGAGGTCTGAGTTTCCCAATAGGAACATGTGGTTTAACAGGTGCCTTGGAAGTTGATGCTTTGAAATTTCATGCATCTTCTACCAGGACAGAAGTTGGTAATACTCATGGATTTGGAAGATTAGACCAATTAGGTCTATTTACATGCTGAGAGGAATAATATGGAACCTTCAACTGGTCTTCCACAGTAATTGTTCTAGGACTAAATTTGCTATTGGTGGAAGAACTTGCTTGTTATTACTAAACTCGTTGAAGGGCTCTACCACGAGTTTCTACTGCGTACATAGTTCTAGAAGGGGTATAATTGGAATAGTGGCTTCTAAAAGATCCACTTCTTCCCCTATATCCCAAGCCTCTGGAACATCCTCTGATTCCTCTATTTGATATAGGGAATTCAGGCTCATCGAAATAAAAACTATGACTGGCATATGGATCTGTTAATTGAATCATATTAACAGAACCGAAAATATACTCTTCATCCAATGATGATTCTTCCTGACTAGGCAATTTAGGTTGTGTCGTTTGGTGGAGTGGTGCCCGTTGATTTGGATTAGATGGCATGAAGTCTGTCAGAGTGAAATACAACTTAGGTTTTGACACATACTCATCTTCTTCTGATTCATCTTCTTTCTTTGAATCATGCTGTTTCTTTGAGGATTTTCCCTCTGATAAAGAGGGTTTTGTTGTGGCATTCATGGTAGAAGGTATAATTGTTTTCGTCAATTTCGTTCTCAAAATAGCATGAGTTCGGTTGATCATCTTTATGATCATCTAATCATCATATTTTTGTGCATTTTTTCATTTGACTTCATTCCACTCGCCTTCCTCCTCTGGAACTGTAGTAGTGATACATGCTACCTGGGCTGAAGAGCCTTTCAGTTTGACTTGTCCCTAGTCGACCATCTTTTGCAGGAGATCTTTGAAGACAAAACACTCCTTGATGGGATGCCCCAAAACTTTATGAAAGGGGAAAGAATTGGGATGGTCTTCAAATCCTTCCTTGTTTGGCCTCTTGGGATTTGGCAGCTGAACCAAATTATTTTCTATGGCCGAAACGAAGTAACCAGAAACTTGTTCATTTTGTAAAGAGTATGTTTTGATCTTCATATCCTCAAGTTGTTTTCGTCGTTGAACTTTTTTATATTCTTGACTAAATGGCCTTTGTTTTTTGTGCTCAGGAGGTGGATCCCTTCGAAAAGATGAAGGTTTTGAGGTTGAAGCATGTACAGGTGCTTGTTTAAGCATAACTGTAGCAGTTTCTACTTTACCCATTCTCCTTCTTGGAGCTGATGGAATTAAACAGGATTTATCCTTAGTTTTTATAAAAGAATCATCAATTTGTTGAGAGATTGAAGTAAGGTCTCGAAACCCTCCTGTGTATTTCACAAGGATCAGTGGTGTGTGTAATTCATCACACAGATTTGACACACAGATTGGCAACAGTTCATCTTGAGGGAGTGCTAAGCTCAGGGAATATGTTAATCCTTTCCAGCGAGCAATGAAATCAGAAACTCCTTCATTCTCCATTTTCTTACAGATTGTAAGATCGAAAACGGTTTTCTTTGCCAAAGTTGAGCTAAATTGAAGAATAAATCATTGACGGAGATCTTCTCATCCAGTAAATTACCGGGATTTCAAGCTTACATACCAGACAAAGGCTGGTCCTTTCAAGGTTCGCACGAAGCATAAGAGTTTCACTGCTTCTTGCAGCTCCAGAGTTCCCATCATAGGATCTCAACAAGACACGTAATGTGTCAAATTTTGTTCAGGTTCGTCTGATCCATTGAAAATATGGAATACAGGATTCCCAAAATTTGATGGGGAAGGGGAGATTGAATCTATACATTCAGGTTAAGATTTTTTTTTGGTTGAACCTGCGCACGCTTCCATTACAAAGTCTCTAACTGAGATGTTGATGACTCAATAGTAGTTATTAACTTTTGAGAAACCTCTGGTTGGACTTGGACTTGGCCATGTTCAATGACTGGAGTCTGGACAGGTATGGTAGTTGGTACTGCAACTGATGGTAACACTGCCAATTGTTGTTGCACTTGACCCATAGGATTAGACCTATGAGGGTGTACTAATAAAGGATGATATTTTTTATCCATCTTAGTAGATGCAACAAACATCCTTGGCAGACTGACTCTAGCACACTTAGGAAGAAAACATTCCTGAAGTAGTTCTGCATTCATCCTCCTCAATTACATCATTTCTTCCTCCTGTTGCGCAAATCTTTGCTCTAGTGAGAGTGATTGGCCTTCTCAAGAGGAAGGATATATAACCTGATCCTTTCACTTCCCCTCTTTTGATCCCTTTTGGAGAGGGGGAAGTGGGTTATTTGAAGGAACACCCAGATTTTGGGTAAACCTTTGATTTTGTGTACGCGCACCTTCTTAATTTGTGTCTGTGCGTACAACTTCCTGAGCAGGAACCTCTTCATCTAAGTCCCCTGAGTGAACCTCATCTGGTGGATCAGAAACAATGGAATTGATGACATTGATTGATGCATAACGCATCACATCCCTTCTATTATCATTTCTGTGATATTGTCTTTGTCTATGCCTTTGATGAGACATTGCCTTTTGTTGACTCAATCCCTCAGGAACTTCTTGACGAACCATAATTTGGAGATAATCTCCTGATAATTTGGCTCTTCATTTCTCTTAAGGCTTCTTCCCCAATCGATAAAAGACTAACTTTCTCTGATGAGGGGATTGATGATTTGAATAAGTCCCCAGTCCGATGGACTGGGGCTGTTCCTGCTGTCTTTTCTCAACTCCTCGAATATTATTTGTTGATTCCAAGGGTTGGTTTAAAAGAGTCCACAGTCTGGTGAGCTATGTTGGATCATGACAAGCTATGTCTATTACTTTCTTAAAAGATCTCCTGATCTTGTGGACCTTAGTCTAGAAATTAGCTGGATGCATCAACATGTATCCACTTTTATCACCCTGTTTGAAAGACCGTTGGATGATTTCTGACACTTCTATCACTTGATGATGTACTTGCTCCATAAAAAGTGCCTATTCAATATTCTTGTTTTCTTGATGTAGGATTAATTGAATAACTTGTTCCTTGTATTCTTGATTTTGATAGGAACTAGTTGAGGCATGTTCATGGGAAAGCTTTTGATTACAAACAAAGCCCATTGACTGTGGCTGGCCATGGGCAATAACATTGCATGAGATCATTTCTGGAAGGCTTTACTGACTAGAGAGAACCGTGAAATTTAGTGCTCCATGAACACCCCATCATATGACATGAATACCGGATGGGGAATTGACAATTAACTGGTGCAATAATCTTAGTGTGCCAAGTCATGAACGCTGAAGGACTCTCTACTGCTTTGCAGCCTTCGAATATCGAGAGACTGATAGAGATGCCAAATCAATCTGACGTTTTAACCCTTCTATTATCGTAATATGACTTTCATATTCATCAAAAGATAATACTTTCTTCTTCAATTGACAAAGAGTTTTCCATATGTTGAGATGAATACCATGAATCGCGTCTTCCGTCAACTTATCTCGAATGTCATACTGAGAGTTATCTAGAGGCCAAAACATGATTGGCACTACACCCTTTTCCAGTTGCTTTCTTATGTTCAGCATTTCCTCTTTATCATTCAATGAAGATTATTATACCTATTTTGACCAGAGCTGGTGCATCCTTGTTGCTTCATCGGATTCAAAAAGATTGGTAGAGAAATCACTGATCAAACTAGAAGATGCATGACTTAGGGGTGGTTTG
Source organism: Viscum album (assembly GCA_963277665.1). Classification (NCBI taxonomy): domain Eukaryota; kingdom Viridiplantae; phylum Streptophyta; class Magnoliopsida; order Santalales; family Viscaceae; genus Viscum; species Viscum album. Next base: position 1,021,779,208 of record OY728147.1, on the reverse strand, counting down.
GGAGAATGACCTAAACCCCGGGATATCTTCTAATTGAGAAAGTATTTCACCTGCTAGTGATGAAGCATCAGTCATGACTGGTTTCTCATTTGCAACTGACTCATGATAAGATGGCTTTCTTGGGACTACATTATCCACTAAAGCATTTTCCGAGAAATTTGCATCACTACTACGGAGAGGACATTCACAGAGAGATTCATCATCATAGGGAGGACCACCATGGTGGGTAATATCAAAAGATGAGATCTCTTGATCCTTGGTCTTATGACCACACAGAAGGTTCCTATGGCTCTCATCTGAAGATGAAACTTGAAGATCGACTGAATTTTCATGAAGCAGGCCTTCATGAAGAAGTGTCTGTTAAAGACCGTAGGAATTAATGTTCCCACTAATGGAAAATGAGGGAGTAGAATCTTGAATTCCAACAGATAACTGTCTGAGGGCTTCAAGAACTCCAGCATCAAGCAAGGCCTTGTTACAGATTGGCTCTTGATTTCCTGACTGTGCTTGGTGGGTCTTGTTCTTAGACGCCTTCTTACTCACCTTGGAAACCACTTGTTGACAAAAGTGGCTACTCTGAGCAGGTGTATGTGCCTGATCAGGAGAGATGGCCAGGTTAGGCTGATAATCTCCACTCAAATCAGGTGTATGTTCCTGACTTGGTTGTCCATATGACATGGGGGAGTATGCCCCACAGCCCTCTTGGACTGGAACAGATGTGTGTGTCTGTTCCGGAGTGAACTGTTGATGTGTCACTCCACTGGTAGGGATAGATTTATGTGTCTTTCCATGAGAGGCTACTGAAGATATTATAATATCCTGGAAAGCATCCAGAATATGAGCAGGGATTTGCTTCTGCTCTTTCACCATTGATAAAATATTCTTGGTGACTTTAGCTGCCGGAAAGGGGATATACGTCCATTCCTTTCTTGGAGTAGGTGTATGTGCCTGCTCCTGTCTTCCTTTTCCTGTCAGTGAATCCTGACAGTACTCATGTGTGGGGGCAGAGAGTTGAGTCTGCCTCCTGTTTGTCGCAGGAAATTTCTGACTGACTTTTCATGTTCTGCCAAGCGAGACTATTAGTAGGCTTGATTAATACTAGTAGGTGTATGTGCCTACTGATTGTACTTCACCGAACATGGTTGACGAGCTCCATCATATGTAGTTAGATGAGCCTGCTAACTAGATGATGATGTATAAACAGGTGTATGTCCCTACCTATAGTACTCTTCCGGAATTGCCTGGTGGGATTGATGTGATGCTGCCAGACGAGTCTGCTGGACAACGGAATTAAAACGGGCAGGTGTGTGTGCCCGCTAGTTGCTTGCCACCAAGTTAGGTTGGTGGACTTCTCCAGAGATGGAAAATATGAGAACCAGCTACCTGTTGATCATATTCCGCCTCTGGAGGTTCGTCTTGCATGCTCGGGTTCGAGGAACCTAAGCTGAACACCTGGAGTCGGTACCCTCATCATGTTGAGGGCATACTTCCACACGAGTCTGGAAGCGGTTGTTGTTAGGAGCCCTCAAGAAGGACCCCTTCTTCTTTGAATTAAGGCCCTGAGTGACATGCTCATTAACCTCCCCAGAATATGGGAGTGAATAGTGATTGCATTCCGGGGATAACGACCCAAAATGGTTAGAGACGGTAGTTAGCACCGCTTGTTTCTTCATCGCTGGTCGTCTTTGTCGGGATGACCAGGTTGAAATGTTCACTTGGAGGGTTTGTCGAGCAGCCTTTAGAGTTGGAATGGTACAATGTTGACGGTACTCCTTAACCAATGCATTTGATACCCAGCATTGATGACGCTAAGTATGTGATGTCATCCTCAGTGCGGATGACGATCCAGCAGGAGTAGCAGTAGTGGCATTTGTAGCAGCGGTATTCACAACAGTGGTATTCATAGGTGTGAACTTGAGAGCATCCATTTTTTATAAAGAAAAAAATCTTGAAAAAGAGTGAATGTTTGATGTATCAGACATGATCAAGATAAATTCAACCACTATATATTTTGGATGATTACATATGTCAATGATTGTATTGTTGGAACTCTCATTGAGTTTTATATAGGGGCCTAACAAATAAGTAAAACATTATTTTAACTTGGTTAAGGATTCACGTCGGGTTCACCATTTCTTGTTTCCCTCTGGAATTGGGGATGACCTTGTTGATTTAAGGTTCAAACATTCCAATTGGGTTCTAACGGGTTTGTTTATAGAACCGAAAACATCCAATGATTCCACATCCATTTTGACCTACTTTCCAAAGGTAGGCGCTCATTAGTTGTGAACTGATTAGGCTTAGGAATTTTCATTGGTCGAGAGGATGGGAGGTCGTACTCATCAATCCTTTTGGAGGGGAATTATTGTCTACTCCAGGACTCTCTTTATAGATTTAAGTTATGTTCGTGAATCCTTATTACATTACCAAGTATAAAATGATCTTTCTTTTAGTCTTATAATCAATGATTGATATGTAAGAAATTCAGAGAATATTCTATATTTATTCGAGGTTCTTAATCGATGAAGAATCATCTATATTTGTTAGATATTCTTAGTTGATGGTATCCTTAAAATACATAATATTCTCTTGGTCATTATGATGACCATACTGGTTTTAAATCCACTCAGTGGGGCACTTGAATATTATTTTCATTCAGGAGGACATGGATTATTTCAGAATTTGGATCGTACCCGTTGATGGGATACCTACGTATCCTTTGTTTTGGAAAAGAAATTAGAACCCACGTAGTTCTAATAGGGTAGAATGATGCTTATGCATGATTGATGGCTCAAAGAAAGAATTCATGATTACTTTTACACTCTAAGCTCACGTGATTCATGCTCGGAGTGAGAAACAATAGGTATTGGTGAAACCAGAAAATTGTTCCATGAAAGATGCAATTATCTTGGGATTATGTGTTTATGACTATCCAAAATAGATTGGGATTAAGATTTACTTCAGGGAAAAATCCTGGATCATGGTCCATAATGGTATATGTACTTTATGGAGATTTGGATAATCTAATCTTGAGACTTACTCCTAAGGAAGATTCCCAAGTTAGGAGGGGACTTATGATTGGGTTTTACACTTGAGAAAGAAACCCCAAATCAAAAGTAAATTAGAACTAGTTAAGAGAAATTAAGACTGTGGCTTACTCCTGAAAAGGAGGCCCAGTTTAACGGACTTGAAAAATTAAGGGTCTTGGGGCATACTTCTGCGGAGGATGCCCATATTTGAGAATGGGGATTACTCCTAGAAAGGAGGCCCAGGTTAAAAGAGGACATGGGGAGTACTCCTAAGGAGGATGCCCATATTAATGAGAATTTGGACTGGGAGTTACTCCTGAAAAGGAAGCCCATATTTTAGATTGGGTCTTACTCCTGAAAATGAAGCCCATATTTGAGATTGGGGCTTACTCTTGAAAAGGAAGCCCATATTTGAGATTGTGGCTTACTATAGAAAAGGAATCCCATATTTGAGATTTATGACTGGGGATTATTCCTGAAAAGGAGGCCCAGGTCAAATATTCTCTCATCTTAAAAGTTGAGGTTGAATGAATGAAATCTCAATCTTTAGTGACATAAAGATCTATAAATCACTATATTTTGAGAGATGTTTTACGGAGTTCCTTTTAGATAAGGAAGAAAAATCATGAAATCATGCCATAAATTCCTTTGAAGAGTGTCTTAAAGTCTAAATATTGAATAGGAGAGGTGGAATGACATAAGAGGGGTGAAATGGGCAGGAAAGGCACCCAAAAAGGTATGGGGCGCAAGTCTTGGCAGGTTCGCAGGTACTGCATAGGCGCACAAGTCCTGGCCGCGCTGGTATACCTGGCGGCACATGGGTACTTGCGTGCTTTTCAGCCCTTATGGTAATACTTGGGCGAGACATGGCTCAAGCCCTTGGTATTATCCCTAGAGGCTTTCCAGAATATGGCGCACAAGTTCTGATGAAGAAGTAGGGCGACATGCAAGTGTGTTCATTTACCATAAGGGTAAAACACTTAGGCACGCAAGTGTTAGTGAATTATAACACTTAGAACTTACTCCTCATGTTTAGACCTTCCATTATAGGTAAAGAATTACCTTACAAGAGTTCGTATGACCTGAAGAAGAGACTTGGGCGTTCAGAGCTATGTCTGTAAATTCTGTAAAAATTCCTCCGGAAATGGGGGGCCCACAGGGTCTATATATACGCTGGAGAAGACCCCAGGCAGTTATCCTTTAGGGCGTGCAAGCCACTTGCGCGACCATTAGGTGGCGCGCAGGTATACTTGCGCGATAGTGATGGAACTTGCGAGACCCTTGTTCATTTTAAGCCTTGTTCATTCCGTTGTCTATTTTTGATCTTTTCTTCAAAGGATGAATCAATTTGTGCTCAGTCATTTCCCTTCCATTCCTTTGGACAATGTGACGAAAAGGAGCGTCAAAATTGGTTTAATATTTTATGAGGTCATCTACCATATTTGATTTAATGTTTTATGACTAACTCTATTGTGGATAATCTATCTTAAAACCATTCACCATATTATTTTTAATGGTTAGTGTTTTATGTTTAATGATTGGGAGATGATATTTACATTTCATTTGATAGTTTCAATATGAATTTATTTGTTGTTTATGTTTATCCCCACTCATATGAGGAATGGATTGGATTTATTATGTGATGGGTGGGGCCTGCTATAGCCCCTCGATGCATCGGTAGCTCTCATGAGGCAAATATACATGGAACTAGATGAGGCCTTAAGCAATGTGATATGGATATTGGCTGAGGCCTTAATCATTAGACGTCTTGGTCGAGGCCATGAAAAAATGTTTCAGAATGTCCAAAATAAGCACTTCCCTCATTATAAACATGTAATTGAATTTTCATGTGGTTATCCGACTAGTAGAGTGCCCATGATTATGTTTTATTATGGCATTATTTACTCAACTCATTTTCCAGCCATAATGTGTTCATGATTATTATTAAAGGCATGTGTTTTCAATTATTCACCATGTCTAATGTTTATATTATCTTCCAATGTATTTCTTACTCTTACTGAATGTTTGAGCTCACCCTTTCATATGTTTCATTTTTCTCAGGATATGAAGAAGTAAATTATGAATGACATGAAATCATAATCTAGGAGACCAGATGTTGCTAGTGGAATAATTTAGTGTGGTTTTTTCCTTTCCATATGTAAATTTGAACTTATGTATGCAGCTTGTTTCCAATAATACTATACTAATCGGTCCTTCAAGATTCATTTTCCTTGTATGTATTTTAACGTAATCAAATAAGGCACCGGATCCGGGAAACTGGGGCTGGGTCCATACAATTGGTATCAGAGGAAGTTTAGTAGAATACATGGAAACTAGATTTAGAAAACATATAATTAGGGAAGAGTCCCTAAGTTAGTCTTTAAGGATAAACATACAAGAACGTCCTGGTATTTTGGAAAGGAATATATTATGTGGATCATTCAAGTAATACATCCATGTCTAGATACGAGCATGTAAGGGCGGCTCTGGCACGAATGTATCTAGGGGTAAAACTTGAAAACACCACTTTGAGATAGACTCGAACAGTATCTAGTGCATGATAATGGTCTTTTATGCACTCCCGGTTATGACACTCCCATGGGATATGCTTAGGATAATTCAAATTTTCTTTACAGTCCATTATGAAAGAGTTTAATGTAAATATTCCTGAAAGAAACCATTTTTGTTAATATGTGATTAGCCATGCGGTGGATTTCCTTTTTTCGGATTACTTTTATGATAAGACTATAAATTATGATTCATGACCTAATATAGTGTATTCTGTTATCTAGATATGGAGCTTAGTGGATGGAATTTAAATTTCATGAATGCATGTGTCCCCTGTAAGGATTTTCCTCCGACACAAGACAATGATGTTGGCTCTGGTGCTGTGACTGGTTCTAAGCAACTCATAACTGTACTGGGACAAATTAATCAGGTTATGAATAATAACCTTACCCGTATGGAGCATCTGGATTCACTACTTGGGAGAGCCATGCTAGATCTCTTTATGCGACAACAACATCCATCATTAAATGGCACTACAAAGCCATTTGTATCAGATAAGTGGATATTTTCCCTTGAGAAGATATTTCTCGCTTTGGGTTGTAATGAAAGAGAGAAGGTTTTCATGGCAGTATATTGTATATCTGAAGATGCAGATGAGTGGTGGAAATTAATCCAAAACACAATGGAGGAGGATGAGATAGAAGAGATGTAATGGAGGTATTTTAAGTAAATCTTCTTAGAAAATTATTTCCCTCATGAGTAGCGAGTAGATATGGAGAGACAATTCTTGAATCTAAGGCAGAAGGAGGCTGAAAATATTTCCACGTATGAAGCCTACTTCCCAAGATTTGCAAGAAATGTTGTAGACTACATAGAAAATCCAAGGAGAAAGATTGATCAATTATTTGATGGCCTAAATCCATTCCTTCAGCGGGAACTGGTATTCCAAAGTTTTTCATCATATGAGGAAATAGTTTCATGTGCCATCCAGATAGAAAAAGAATTATCTAAGTCTTATGACTTTAATGGAATGAAAGAAAAGAAGAGGGCTGCTGAAAACCCTGGGAATTCAAATAAGGAAATGGGGAAGAAGGTAAGAGTTGAATTTCCACCATGTGACAATTGTGGAAGGAAACACCCTGGTGCATGCTTAAAAGGAAAAGGAGTATGCTACAAATGTGGTTAGAAAGGCTATATTTCTGGTGATTGAAAAGGGAAGAATGAATCCAATGATGTTTAATGCTATAGTTGTCCTGATATGGGACTCTATGCTAATGATTGTCCAAAATGTCAAGGAAATATATAACAGAAAAGTCCAAGGGATCAAGGACAAGCTTATGCAATCCCAACTGCAGAGGTTGAGGTTCCTAATGATGTGGTGGCAGGTACTTTAATTGTTTAGTCATGTTTAGAAAATGCTTTATTTGATTCTGGATCATCATATTGTTTCATATAATCCCATTTTGCTAAGAAAATTACATATTTATAATTTGATTTAACAAGGGAGTTTTCAGTCATAACTCCCAAGGGAAGTATCATTGCTACAAAGTTCTGTGAATCAGTTTCCATTAAGGCATATAAATGTTCTTTATCTGCTGATCTCATCATCATACCCATGATGTAATTTGATAAAATCCTTGGTATCGATTGGATTTCGGATCATGATGCAAAAATTTATTGTAAGAAGAAGGAGGTTACAATTTTTCATTACGATGATTGAGAACACCTTATCTTTAGAGCAGAAATGACGACACCTAATTCGTATCTAGATCCACCCCCTGTAGCTCAGCTAAATTCAATTATTGGGGAGGTAGAGAATGAAATAACTGTGGGTGGGGAAAGGACTGTTCAAATAGAGGATGTACCTATTGTGAGAGAATATTTTGATGTGTTTTCAAAATATTTACCTAGACACCCTCCAGAATGAGAAATTGAGGTTTCCATTTATTTAATTCCCGGTTCAGGGCCCATATCAAAGACCCCTTATAGAATGGCCACTGTGGAATTAGTGGAACTAAAGATACAACTAGAGGAATTATGTAATAAGGGATTTATTCACCCTAGTGTTTCTCCATGGGGATCCCCTTTCCTCTTTGTCAAGAAGAAAGATGGATCCATGAGGATTTGCATTGATTACAGTGAAATGAATGCTATTTCGATAATGAATAAGTATCCCCAACCTCTCATTGATGATTTTTTTGACCAAATTCATCAAGCTCAATAATTTTCAAAGATCGACCTTCAATCTCGATATCATCAGTTGTGTGTGAAGAAGGAAGACATTCCAAAAATGAAATTTTGAACCAGGTACGAGCATTACGAGTTTACAGTGATGTCTTTTGGATTGAATAATATAGCCTTTGTCTTCATGGATTTGATGAATAGAGTTTTCAAGGAATATCTAGATGATTTTGTAGTGGAATTTATTGATGATATTTTGGTAAACTCCAAAAACTACGAAGAACATGAAAATCATTTGCACATTATCCTGAAGACTCTTAGAAGGCAAGAATTATATGGGATGTTTAGCAAGTGTGAATTTTGGCTTCAATAGATTTCTTTTCTTGGCCATATTGTTTCTAAAGATGGAATCCTAGTTGATCCTGAAAAGAAAAAGGAAAACCAAGATTGGCCCATGCCATAAAACATAAATGAGGTATGCAGTTTTATTGTCTTAGCAAGTTATTATCGGTGTTTCATGTATAATTTCTCATGACTGGCTATCCCGCTAACGAAGCACACATGTAAAGGGGTTAAATTTGTTTGGAAAAAATATTGTGAAGAATGTTTCAAAGAACTGAAGAGATGATTAGTCATTTCTCTTATATTTCCTATACCATTGGGGAATGAAGGGTTTGTTATTTTTAGGGATTCTTCAAAGAAAGGACTTGGTTGTGTCCTTATGAAAAATGATAGGGTTATTTCTTTTTCATCATGAATGCTAAAAATTCATGAGAAAAACTATCATACTCAAGATCTTGAGTTAGCTATTGTAATCATTTCATTGAAGATATAGAGTCATTATCCTTATGGTGAAAAATGTGAGATTTATACTGATCACAAGAGTTTGAAGTATATTTTCTCAAAGAAAGAAATCAACATGAGGCAAAAAAGATGGCTTGAACTACTCATGGATTATGATTTCACAATACACTACCACCCATTGAAGGAAAATAAGGTGTCATATGCTTTGATTAGAAAGGATCATGGTGTTTTGAACAAGATGAGAGTTTAAATGGGTCGTATTTTCATGGATCTAGTAAATATGGATTTGGGAATAACCATGGAAAGAGAAACATAAATGTTTTTTCAAATGGATGACAACCCATCTTCACTATAAAGGATAAAAAGTTCCCAGGATGAGGATGATTAGTTTCAAAAGATGATTAAATCTATGAATGACGGGAGATTGAGTGACTTCGTATATGAAGATGGAATTTTGAAATTTGGGAAGAGACTTTGTGTTCCTGATATACCTGATCTCAAAAAGGGAATTGATGGATGATGATCATATTTCCAAATTCTCTATACATTCTGGTATCACTAAGATTTATAGATATTTTAAAGAACATTTCGGGTGGGACAACATGAAGAGAGAGATTGCTGATTTTGTGTCAAGATGTATGGTTTTTCAACAAGTGAAAGCTGCAAGGCAACAAACTGGAGGAGTATTGTAACCCCTTCCCATACTTGAGTGGAAATGGGATAATATCATGATGGAATTTGTCATGGGACTACCAAGGTCTCCTATATGGAACAATGCAATATGGGTCATTGTCGATCGTCTTACCAAGTCAACACATTTTTATGCTATAAGAGAAGACCTAAAACTTAAATGTCTAGAAAAACTATATATTAATTATGTTTTGAGACTTCATGGACTACCCCTATCGAATATTTCTGATCGTGATCCCCATTTTACATCATGATTATAGAAAAGTATTTAGAATGCCCTAGATACTGATCTTTGTTTGAGCACTGCCTACCACCCACAAACTGATAGACAACCAGAATAGACTATTCAAACATTGGAAGACATTTTCGGGTCTTGTTCACTTGACTTTCAAGGCATGTGGGATCATTGTTTACCTCACATATAATTTTCCTAGAACAATAGCTTTCATTCATGTATACAGATAGAACCCTATGAAGCGTTATATGGGAGGCGATGTTTTCCACCAACTTGCTGGGACGATGTTTGTGAAATAAAGGTCGTGGGGCCATAACTTGTTGAAGAAACAATTGAAAAGGTGATGATTATCCAGAACCATATCAAAATATCTCAAAGTAGCTAAAAGAGCTATGCTGATATCTGAAGGAATGATTTTGAATTTCTATAAGTTGATCACATTTTCCTAAAGGAATCTCCATGGAAAGGTATTATATGATTCGGTAAGAATAGAAAATTAAGACCTAGGTACATCGGGCCTTTTGAAATTTTGGAACCAATTGGAGCCGTAGCTTACCATTTGGAAATGCCTCCATGTCTCTCCATGGTTCACAATGTGTTCCACGTGTCAATGTTATGATAGTACATTCCAGACCCAACACATGTACTCACTTATGAAGAAGGGGAACTTGAGCCCGATCATTCTTACTGTGAAGAGCCTATCTAGATTCTTGATACTAGAAATCAAGTATTGAGATATCTAACAACCCGTCTGCTGAATGTTCTAAGTAGGAACCATAAGATGGAGGAAAGAACATGAGAGCCTGAGGAGCTTATTTTAAAGACATACCAGAATCTTTTTAGGTAATATTATCTAAATTTCGAGGACATAATTTTTGTAAGGAGTGGAAAATGTAACACCCCAAGGTTTTGAAAATAAATATAGAATGAAATTTTATAAACACAGCATTTCCTCTTCAATGTTTTGAATTTCTAAAATTTGTCATCTAGAGTTCTGTTCAGTAAGTCATTTGGAGTCTGATAGAACAAACTTGATTTTTTTGTGAATAGTAACATACCCTTATGAATAGTAATATGAATATTGATATTCCCCTTGAATAGTAAATAATAATATTATTTTATTTTCTAAATGAAATATGATAATGGGATCTTAATTAATTTTTCAATGTCACATAAAACTAATTGCAGTTTAAGATTGTTATTTTTGGATTTAACTATGTCCTTATTTAAAAAATAAATTAATAATATTTAGAAAATTGTTTTTGGAAAATGGATTTCACTTTTGAATCCTACACATCAAAAAATTGTAGGGGTGATTTTTTTGGGATATTTCTGAAATTCTAGAATTTTTGATGAATAGTGAAATATGATAAAATACCGTATATACAAATTATTAGTTAAATACATAAAATATGACATCATATGTGATGTAAGACCAGTTGGTTCTAACTAAAATGCACTTATTACTATTAGGGGTTACATGAAACAACACTATTGGTTGCCTTGATGGAAATAATATAATAATGTAATTAAATATTCAAAATTTACCCCTCTCCTCCACTATAAAACCCCCCACCACTACATCCTCTCTTCACTCTTATAAGCCTTGAAGCTCCTCAGTGTTCTTCCCAATTACCCTTCCCTAGTATCTACCCACGTCTACGAATTTTTTGGTCTTACCAAAAGACCAAAACCCCTTCCCTTAAGTAGTTTCTCAAGGAGGTTATTTGAAGAGGTAATGTACCCTTCTTTTTCATTTGGTTTCATTTCAATTTATCTTATTTTTCTATCCACTCCTCACCTCCTATATCCAAATTATCATGATAACTCCAATAAAATATATATAATGGATTTAAATCATTTCAATGGATGAGCCATAATAAATATTCTTATTCCCTCTATTTTATTTTATAAACGAAATCGACGTCCATGAGGTACTGATTTATAACATTCGTGGATGAAGAAGTTTTGTTATTCAATTTATTCTTAATTAATGTTCATGAAACCCTATTCATGGTTTAAATAGAATATAATATATGTTTTATAACCTAATTAATATTCAGGAACTATAATAAGTAAATATAATTAAGTTATATGACAAAACTAGTTCATAATATTCCAAATACCGACGAATAATCGAAGTGGTTGTCATCTAATGATTCATCCTCATTCAATGTAAAAAATGAAAGAAATGAAAATTATCAATTATTTATGTTAATTAATAATATATAATTCCAATCCTAGAGATTTATAACCGTTCCACATGAACTTCATTAAATAAAAACAGGTGAACCAAATATGAAAATAAAGGAAATGAACACTCCAGAACGACGAAATTCAATACAATAACTTATCAATAAAGAAATAAATGAACTAACCAGAATTATGGTAAACTAAATACATGTCTAATGGGTTCTTAAATAAGTTATTAAAAAGTATAATTTCATATTCTAGGAACTTATGTTCAAGAGCAGAACACATTTGAAGTTAAGGTAAGGGTTTTTCCACCAGAACTTCCATTTTCATTCGGGTTAATTTCACTATCTAATTACCTCAATAAAATTCTTATATAGTGTTATTAAATCCTCATATATTATGTGCGAGTATTATATATATGATTAAGAACAATACATTTACCTATTTTTAATAATTTTTTAATGTTTTTAAAAGAAACATTAAAATTATTTCCAAAATACAATCCCAATTCAAGGGAATTTCTGAAATTCTTACTTATTTTCAAGGGCACAATATAATATGATTATGGAAACCATTGTCTTTATAAAATCACTCACTTAATTATGAAAATAATATCTTACATCACTTATAGTTTTATATAAAGATTTTTTCAAAGTAACTCTTCTTTTCAAAAGAAAATAGTATTTATCACCAGAATTGCTTAATGACTTTATAAGAGTGTTTTCATCTAATTCAACACTCTTGTTAAATACATGGTATTATTAGGTTTAATGATTTATGAATTCATATACCATATTTTATTTAATGGTTTATGACTAAATCTATTGTGGATGATCTATCCTAAAACCATTCACCATATTATTTCAAATGGTTAGTGTTTTATGTTTTATGATTGGGGAAAGATAGTTACATTTCATATGATAGTTTCAATATGAATGTATTTGTTGTTTATGTTTATCCCCGCTCATATGAGGAATGAATTGGAATTATTATGTGACTGGTGGGACCCACTATATCCCCCCGATGCATCAGTAGGTCTCGTGAGACAAATAGAGGTTGAATTGGCTGAGGCATTTCCCAATGTGATATGGATTGTGGCCGACACCTTAATAATTAGACATCTTGGCCTAGGCCATGAAAAAATGTTTCCGAATGTCCAAAATATGCACTTCCCACTTTATGAAGCTAGTAATTGGAAGTTCATGTGGTTATTCGACTAGTAGAATACCCATGATTATTTTTTAATATGGTATTATATACTCATCTCATTTTCCTGCCATAATGTGTTCATGTTTTTTATTAAAGGCATGTGTTTTCAATTATTCACCATGTATAACGATTATATTATCTTTCATTGTATTGATTACTCTTACTGAGATTTTGATCTCAACCTTTCTTATGTTTCATTTTCTCAAGATATGAAGAAGTAAATTATTAATGACATGAAAGCATAATCTAGGAGACATGATGTTGTTACTATAATAATTTAGTGTTGTTTTTCCTTTCCATAAGTAAATTTGAACTTATCTATGTAACTTGTTTCAAATAATACTAAACTACTCAGTCCTTCGGGGTTCTTTTTTCCTTGTATGTATGCCAACGTAATCAAATAAGGCACTGGATCTGAGAAAATGGGGTCGGGTCCATATAAAATTTGTTATAAAATTAATCACGAAAATATGATGAAAAAGAAGGCTTGAAAATGAGAATGTTCAAAACAATGAATTTTTTTATATGAAATTTAAATATGAAAATAATTTAAAAGAAATATATTTTATTCAATTATTTAAAAAATTTCAATATTTTCTTCAATAAAATTTCAAAATATAATTTATCCTCATAAATTACTTAAATAAAAATCTGGTTTTCAATTAAATTTTAGTATTTTAAACTATTCATCAAAAAATAGTTATCTCATTAAATACCGAAAAATAAAAATAATTTAATTTTGTTATTATTATTTTTAAATGGAATATTATTTTTTCATATAAATTTTATAAAATTATTATAAATTAATTTTAATTTATATGTACCATGCAGGATGAAACTGTCTTTTATGAAAAAATACTTTTTAAAAATCTTTTTTTATTATTCCTATTTTATTTATAATGATTATATATCCAATAAATGTGTGTAAAAATATATATTCATAATATATTTAATCCTATTAATACACATCACTATATCATCTAAGAGATAACTATAATTTTAAATAACAATGTTAATATTTTATTTTTATTTGAAAAAACTTAGTCTTGCATGAAAGGTAAGAAAACATAGTATAGTGTGTACTGAAAGCCAAACTACATGATTCGTATCACATATGATATAGAATAATATTTCTTTCTTATATAATTTTTATTTTGTTACATGATATTTGTTTCCCTTCATCGTACTCTTCATTTTCGGTCGGCAACTCATTTCATTATTCAATTCTTTTCCACACATAATGAAATTTCCTTCTCTATTAAGAAAATTTCATGATTGTATCTACCAATAATTCTTACATAATTAAAGTAAATCATTCTTTCCTAAATGTTATCCATCACTAATGATATTATATTACTCTATCATTCTCTTATTTAGTGAGTTTCATAGTCATTTATGATATTTTCCATTAATAATATTTTGGAAAAACTAATTAAGAATAATAATAATATATTTCAGTCAAATCCACATCCTATTGGGTTTCTCATATTCATCACCTTACCCTTCATATTAAATTTTATCATAATTCATGTGGGTTCCATTATTTTAATATAACCAAAAAATCATGGTGTGAGAAACAATAATCAAAGGGGAAATCAATATAATCATTTGTTGAATGATTAAATCATGAAACCACTTCTCTCTAATCTATGTCACCTTAACATTAAACACGTTCATTCATTATCATCATATTTTAAAATCCTTAATAATGTTTTGTAATGAAAAAGTCAAATATCTTAAGAATATCCCTCATGCGTGTCAAAGAAAGTGCATAGTAAGGCATGTTGTTGTGTCCCAAGTGACATTTAGATCAAGCCCAATATACCTTAATTTTAGTTTTTACCCCAATATATAGATGTTTAGTAATAAAATCCACATGTAGTCAGTTAAGTTATTTTCCATTAATAATTTTTTAGAAAAACAAATTAAGAATAATAAAAATATATTTTATTGAAATCATCATCCTATTGGGTTTCACATATTCATCACTTTACCCTTCATATTAATTGTTAGCATGATTAATTTGGGATACATTGTTTTACAATAAAACATAAATCATAGTGTGAGAAACAATAATCCTAGGGGAAAGACATATAATCATTTTTTGAATTATTAAATCATGACACCACTTCTCTCTAATCTATGTCACCTTAATATAAACCATGTTCATTAATTATCATCATATTTTAAAATCCTTAAAAATGGTTTGTAGTGAAAATGTGAATTATCCTAAGAATATCACTAATATGTGTCAAACTAAGTGCATAGTAAGGAATGTTGTCATGTACCATGTGAGAATCGGATCAAGACCAATATAACTTATTTTCAGTTATTACCTTAATATATAGATGTTTTGTAATAAAATCCACTTGTATTATCAATAACGTTTTTCCCTATGAAAAATAACATTATATCTACCATACCAAAACACTATGAAGTTCTTATTTAATTATAATTAATGATAATCATAGGGTTAAAATCCAAAAAATAAGTTTTGTTTAATCTAGTTCCCAAGGCTTATACTAAATTTCATTTTATACCAACTATATAAACCCAGCCCCAAGTAACCTAGAGCCTATTTTTTCATTATTACACTCACATAAGATACAATTAATCACATCCTTGAGGACAAAATAGTTTAGTATTTTCAATAAACTAGATACATTCATGCCATTCATATTTCATTTTAAAACACAAATTGCAGCACAATTGTTTTTATTTTAAAATAATTAATCCTACTAGGATATCATTTCTTATAAAACATAGTAAACAATATAGATTCTATAGAAATTGAAAAATTATGGATGATCTCAAATGATAAATTAGGGTTAATTAAATAGGATTAAATAATGAATAAATGATGCATAATCAATAATGAATAAAAAATATGGAGTAGTAAATATCTGAACACCCATTCCATTTAAATAATAGACTAGAATAATGAACAGTATGTTAAATAACTAAAAACATATTCCATTTTATTAATAAATAGATAATTTAATGCATCTAGACCGAATTTCATTGTGAAAAATTTAAAAGCTAATAAGATAAGCAATAATAAATATGGATAGGTAAATAACTATAAAAAAATTATATGTAATTAATAAATGAGAAGGAAATGATTCCAAATGTAATATCATTATGAAAATATCATGAATAATAATAAAAAATTATGGTTGATGGTGATGATTAATTCTTTGAAAGAATTTCTTAGGAACCCAATACCTCTACCATCTCGATATACCCCCAATATAGTTTAAACCTTCTAGTTACAAACCTATCTGGTTATCCACATAATTTGATGAAATTCTAAGTATTATACTCATGATAATGTTTATGCATCGAGGGTATATATATAGTTATTCCCACACATGTCTAATGTTTCAAATCATTCCTCATATATCAAATAATTAATTGAATTCATGAAAAATTTGCCTTACACTAATATATCTATGTTGAGTAGAGAATACATATTTTTCAGTATTTCCCCAGAAAAAAAGATCAAATCTATATAAAACAATGTATTTAAATTTTTTATCTAATTTAATTAATAACCATATGCATGATAAACAATATTGAAATTTTGGGGAAATTTAAGGTCCAAAAGAAAGTGAATTATTTAATGGAAGTCAATGACTACAAAAATAAATCATGGAATTGAATGTCAATACATTTCAAGGAAAAAATGGTCACAAACCATCCATATAATTAATATTTATAGTATCAATAAAATATATCCATAGTGGATAATAATAAATATAAATGTATTTTGTTTTTTATCAATAAGAATATCATTAAAAGGTCATTCATGAAAGTCTTGAGGAAAATATGCTTTTCATTTTAAAAATCACGTTTAAAAAAAAGTAATTCGTAATTCATTTTAAAAATTATTTCCATTGAAAAAAAACTTCAAAAATTATAAAGGAATCATTAAATCATTGAGTTTTCATAAGAAAGGAAATTCTATACATGTCGAGTATGTTAAATCAAATATTTAATTCACATTTATAGTAAAATATAAACATCCTTTATTTAAAAAACATAAAAAATACTCAATTTAAAATAAAATTAAAATTCTAAATCAATAAAAATACATATATAATAAATCATATTCAAAAGGATTAAAACATGTTTGAAAACATTTTTTTGCAAAAATGGTTTGGGATGAAAAATAAATTTCCTACCAAAGATATCAATGATGTAATAATACCTTAAAAAATATCAATAATTTTAATTTCTAATGTATGGGTAAATTGTAATATTACATGAATATATCATTTATATATAGATAATATGAATATTTAATGTGTATATTAGGAAATGGCCAAATATTATCCTTATCTTAAATTTCAAAAAATTAACAATCTCAATTTTAATGAGATTGTGAAATAAACACATACAATGATCAAAACATTATAATAATGATTAATCAATCAAAATAATATGACTATAAATTTTAGATAAACATAATTGTTATTGAAACAAAACATAATATTATGATTTTCATTACATATAATATCATAGTATATAAAAGACAACAATGAATTAATATAACCCTATGAAATTAAATTGAGTAATGAAATTCATTACCAATTAGTAAATCATTAGTAATATCTAATTTAATTTAATTATTCAAATTTAAACTCAAAATAAAATGCATGATTAATGAATAATAATATTACATTACAAATGGTTTGTATATACCCTCTAAAAAGGATATTCGGTGTATAACATTATAATTTGTCTCGATGAAAAGAATTTGAGATGAAATACCTAACGAAGATCTTGTTATTGAAGTGGGGAAATATAAATGAAATTATTGTGTGTATGAAATGAAAATACACATTATATAAGTTTATATACAGTATAAAAAAATCATTAGACAAATAATATTAACCTAAAATAATCAGTTAAGTATGTATTTAACTCAATGAGCGGAAATTGAAATAAAACTTCCGTTACAAAGATAATATCATTGAAATGGGGTTTAATCAATGAATTAATTATATAATGTAAATATAAAAGAAAAATAAAAAAAGTGGAAATAATACATAAAATGGTAAAATTTAATTAAACATATAATCTTATAATGAAGTAGAAGCTCAACCAAATGAATGAATATTGAGATAAGAAAAACATAAACTCACACTTCATTATGGTTGAATGTGTATTAAACTATTTAATATTTTTTAGACAATTTATTATAAAATTATAAATTTTATTTGTGGTTATAATATCATATATGATCTATTTATTAAATCTTATCACAAGTTTGTTATTGATTGTTAATTATTTTCAATGTTTTTAGTGATCATTGCCTTATTTTAAATGTAGTGATTTTTATTGAATTTTAAGATCCATATATAAATAGTATAATTCAATCATATCAAAAATAATAGTCATGACATAATTATAAAATTTTTAATCAATTATACTTTTAAAACCAATCATAACATATTTTTATGAAAAAAAAATTGTTATAATCACGGACATGGTAGGTCATACGTATGCATGAGTAACATTTACATTTTTGAAGGACCATTATGGAGTGGAGGTATGTTCTATTTAATCATTAAAATATAATAATATTATTATCATAAATAAAATTTTATTAATCTGTATATAATTATATATCATCCATTTGGAATGTAGATGATAATAGAGTCACTTCGCTTTGTGAAGGCAGTAGTCCACACATACATGAATGATGATATAATTCTTTAGTTTAAGAAATAAAATTATATATATTAATTTTATAATGAAAAATATGTCATTAATATTATATTTATTTCATCTATATCACATATATTAATTATATTTTTTCTTATACACTTCCATGTAACCTGTAAATGGAAAAATAATCTCAATGCTCCGTGAGGAATTATTCCGACATATGCAGTAGACATATTATCATATCTATTATGTAATGAAATCTAGAAAACATATATATGATATAATAATCCAATAAGTATAATTATGTTATAAATAACATATATATAATTTTTTCCCTGAATTATCCTTGGTACCCTGGTAACCAAATAAACGAGACGACTCTAACATAACCTGGAGGGTGTCCCTAATCCCCATGGGTCAGTGACATAACACATTTCATCGTAAAAAATTTAAGTGTGAATGATTTAGACACAAGGCATTAAAGAAGAAAACGAATTATGAGAACATGACTAATAAATAAGTTATACTGGGAGTAATTTACCAAATACAACGAGTCATAAAAACAACAGCTTGCTACAACACAAGTACTAAAAGTAGGAAGATATTCCCCAAGGTCCCTAAGGACACCACTGACTAATTCAAAAGCTCAACAGCTGGATCCTCCTCCAAAAAAATATATTCCCTTTTCTTGATGAAAGATGGAAAATGTTTACAAACACCCGAAGAAAAATGTAGTGTGTGAGGCTAATCCAAGAAGGGAACCACAAAAGAATCAATAACAGATTCCAAATATAGATTATCAAAAGAAAA
The DNA here is from genome assembly GCA_963277665.1 of Viscum album. NCBI lineage: Eukaryota > Viridiplantae > Streptophyta > Magnoliopsida > Santalales > Viscaceae > Viscum > Viscum album. Next base: position 1,021,759,873 of record OY728147.1, on the reverse strand, counting down.
TAATTTAATATTCAAAATAAATTTGTTTGAAAATTTAAAAGAACATTTAAACAAAAATTATATTACCATATCAAAATTATTAAAAATAATTTCTAGAGAATATGTTTTACTTCACAATAGATTGAATGTTTCTAAAAAAAGTCTTAATCAAAATAGTTAAATAAACAGTTTATGTAAAATTAGATGGCATGTAAAAAAGCTAAAAATCAGGGTCATACATTTATATCTCAAATATAAATAACAAGCGAGCAAAATAGACATATTCCAAAAGGTATAATAAAATTTTTGGTTATAGAACACCACACACTCTATGTGAAATTAGAAATATGTTTTCACACCCATTCCCTTGACAATAGCCATAGGTGACTTTTCACCCTCTCGTCAGGGATGTGACCCTCTACATGTTTTTTTTAGAAAGTTATAATAGCATAGAGTGTGTCCAAATAAAACACTAAGTACCTAGAGATTTCATGTTTTCTTACACAATTAATTATAGGAAATTAATTTTCAGATTTCTTAAAATGTAATTAAGTATCATTCTTACATTTAAATTCCAATTTTTCATTTAAAATAAATATGGTTTTATTCCAAAACATGCTTCTTTCATAAGATAAAACCACTGGGATTCAATAAAATCATTTTAATCAATTTTCAAAAGTTTCAAATCCCTTAAAAACCAATTCTATCTTTTTTACAATTCATTTACACAACTAAATTCAATATTTTTATTTAATAACTTTTCCATCGAATATATGATTTAAATTAAAAAACATAAATCATCCAATTGGCATAAACACACCACAATTCAATAGAATTATATGTTTTCCCAATTTTTGTGCCAAAACCATTTCATATCTACCAATTCACTAGAATTGGGTTTTCTCAGTTTATTAAAAAGATAATGTGATCAACTGAATTAAAATCATTAATTGAAATAAATCATGTAATTTTAGGATAATAAATTTTTCTTATTGGGATGGAACCACCTACATCTTCCTAAAACACAATAGTCACCACGACACACATCAGTGAGAATGAAGGTGTAGAAGACCTCAAATCCCAACCTAAAAGAATGATCCAACACCACATAGCATAGATCCATCAATTTCAAATTGATCGATTTGAAACTGATTATAGGAGAAAGAGAAATATATGAACAATGATGAAAAACTATATCCCATAAATCACTCAGCAAAGTAGTGATGATTTATCTCTAATGGAATGGATCTGAAAGGGTTATAAAGATACATAAATAACTAGGGAAACCATTGGGTCGATGTAATTGGAATTGGATAAGATAGAATGTGAGATAACCAAGTGCACTTCCTCCTTTTGAAGTATTTTATCTAGAGATTATATAACATGTAATCTAGTTACACACCATGAATTTTTTAATTTACTTAATGGAAATGTAACATTGAATATGTAATTACCCATTAAAATAGGGGTATTACACAAAATATAACACCTATTCTCATAATGTAATGTCTATGATTCATAACTGATAAAAACCCATTGTAACACATTAAAAATAGATATTAAAATTAGTCACATCATGAAAGGGGAACTCACATCATGTACCTATCACACAGTGAATCATGTTTCATGACTTGTACCAAACAACAGTTACACGGCCTGTAACCTAGTTACACAACATGTTATATCGTGGATGTCAACAAAACCCCATATTTAAATATGAAAATAAAATATTTTATAGATTTTTCCAATAGAAATCCAGCAAAAATTACTCAACCCAACCTAGTCAACAAAATGGAAAACCAACGACAAGGTTAATGGTCTACCTGTCAGTTTAGTAACATGACGTTACAACCTCACAAGCATATGTCCTTTTTGTCCCCATAAAGACTATAAGGATACATCCATGCCAAAGATATGTGGCCACTAGTCTCTCCTCAGTTACTCACATTCCCACATCTCATGATGATCAGAACAATTCTTCCATATCTCATTTACTGTAGGTATCTTCCTCTCATGATGTACCAGGGTCTTAGAATCAACTATCCTGATTAGTTGTTTAGTATAAGATAAATCATTCTAAATGTCAAGAAAATGCTATCCCAAAAAATCAGATGGATGTGATAGATACATTCTCATTTGGGATTCATGGAACACATTATGTATTGACGGAAAATGTAGTGGTAGTGATAAATTGTTATCAACTTTATCCACTTGATCAACAACCGTAAAAGGTCCCCAAAAGTGAGGATAATTTTTCTCTTCCCTCCCAATCCATCGATGACCCAACTGGGGTGAAACCATCAAGAATACCTAGTCACCAACTGAAACATCCATTGTCAGGTGGTGATGATCATTGTAAGACTCATATCAATTTTTTTTGTCATCATACTCTGATGAATAGGCTGAGTCATTATTGTTATCACTTTCACCAAACATAGTCCCACCAAGGGACGTTCAACAACCTCTGAACAATGCAACATAGATTTATAAGGCCATCCATTCAAGGCCACAAAATGATTTGTTTTGTTATTATACTAGTAATTATTATTATTAGAAAACTCAAATAATACCATATGATTAACAAAATTCCCACTGAATTCGAGAACACATAAATGAAGCATATCCCTATAAATCTATTAAAATCATTCTATCTAACAACCCAACAAAAAATGGAAATTCATTCACAACTGAAACTGAGATCCTAGTGCCTCCGGAAGGACCCTCAAAAAGTGAGATGTAAACCAAGGAACCTAATAAGATATAATAGTTGATGGAACTCTATTAAAATATAATATATCATTCACATAGAGATTACCCCAACCCCTCTAATTTGGATGTAACTCGAATGGATATAATGTGAGTTGACTTGGTCAGCCTATCGATCACAACCCAAATCACAATCTTCATTATCTAGGTACACGGGAACCCAACCATAAATTCCATAAATATTTCATCTCAATTCCATGTAGGTATAGGATGTGGTTTAAATAAACCTAAAGGAATGATTTTCGTGGATGTCACTTGTTGTCATGTACAATAATAGGAAACAAACTCACTAGTGCCTCGTGTCATACCTGGCCACCAAAGCTTCCACCTCATGTCCTATAACATCTTAGTAGTTTCGGGGTGAAAATCACATTAGGAATGATATAAATCTCACATTAAATCATTTAATTCCACTATTGGAACAATAAATAGTTTTGATATCATAGAAAACCCTCTTTGGAGAACAAAAACATGGAAACTATCTCACCAACATAAACAGAGTCTCTAAAACTAAGGTACTCATCATTAGTGTCTTGATCATGTAGACGTGTCTCAAGAATAGTAGATGAAAACCGAACACTGGATAATGAAACTTCAGACCCTTTTTCCTAACATCCAATATGAAATTGTGCAAAGAGAGCCATCAAATTCCAAACTTCTATATATTTTTTCACTAAATAGGTTGAGAATTTCCAACATAACGCATCATCAATGAAATTCCCTTTCCTTAGGAATAAGCGATTTTAATGTTGAAAGATTGTAGGTACTCCTACCAATGACTCTTTTGAATATTAAAAAATTTTATAGAGAATATATAACTCAATATTTTGTGGCCTGAATATGCTGTAAACTATTCACCATAGAGTCAATGTCGCCATTTCTTTTGTGTGTGCCTCATAGTCACATCTTCATGGCCAGGGGTGGGATAATTCTTCTCATGTGGCCTAAGCTAACAACATACATATGAAACTACCTGATCATGCAACATAAGAATAAATCCCAAACCTTAACAAGATGCATCATAGTAGACCATATAGCCCTTCCCGACTTCTAGAAGTGTAAAAATTGGTGTAGTAGGTAAGAGACATCTCAGTTAAATAAAAGAATTATGAAAATTATCATCCCAGTGAAACATTACAACCATCTGAGTCAAATTATCCATTGGAGAAGAAAATTTTGGGATGTCCTTCATGAACATATGGAAGTATCCAGATGATCTCATGAATCAAGGGATTTCAATGGCATTGCATGGTTTCTCCCAAGTCATAACATCCTTCACATTTTCAAGATCAATATATATACAATATTTAGACACCACATGTCTTAATAATTCTACTTCTGAAATCTAGAAATCAAATAATGAAATCATGGAATAAAGACAATGATTTCTCAATAGACTCATAACTATTCTCATATGATTCACATGATCCTTCTGAGACATAGAGTAAATGAAGATGTATTCCACAAATACTGTTAGAATGTTGTCCAAATAATCCTGGAAAATCAAATTCATAATATACAGGAAAAATGTAAGATCATTTTTTGACCAAAGGGCATAACAAGGTACTCAAAATGGTTATACAAGTTCCGAATGGTTCTTTTCAGAATTTTTTATTCATTTATTTTCAACTTATGGTAATTAGGCCGAAGGTCGACCTTGGAAAACCACTTCTGGCCATTAAACTAATCGAAAAATCATTATTTTTTGGCAATTGATACCTATTGTTTACAATAACTCAATAGAGCTTTTGGTAGTCAGCACATAGGTGAAGAGAACCGTCAACCGTCTTGGTTAAGTGAATCGGCGCCTCCCAAGGTGATTCAATAGGGATTATAAAACCATTCTCAATAAAATAGTCCAACTGAGACTTCAACACTTATAATTCAGATAGAGAAATTTGGAAAGAAAGAATAGAGACTGGTTGAGTACCAAGAATTAAGTTAGTAGAAAAATCACCCTCTCTCAATAGTGGAAGACTAAATAAATCTGATGGAAACATATCTTGAAACATGACGATGACTAAAGGGAGATCACCACTTATTGAATCCCACTCTAGATCAAACAAAAAAAAAGATATCACTTTTTGCCAATTCTAGACAAAAAAGTCAGGATCTACTTAATTGTGGGTCAAAATCTCCTTGAAATATAGGGGATACACCGTTGTGTGTAATAAAAAAGACCCATTGTAGATAATAGTCAATATAGGATTTATTGGAAATAAGCCATTCCATAATGAAAATGAAGTTAAGAGATTTTATAGCGAGGACCAAAAACCACCAATTTGGATTAACATCTCATAGAGAAAACACACATGTAGAAGTAAGGATACCCTTCTCGCTCTTTGTATCAAGGGTTGTTGTAATATCCATAGAAAAAGCTAAAATCTCCATAGAAAGATAAATAATATTAAAAAAATGGTCTGAATTGAATGAGTGAGGAACACCAGTATCTAAAATTGTAGTCACTAATGATGATGTTTTAGTAATGGTTCATGTCACAGTCAATGAACATGTATCTGTTTCGTCTAAATACTCTTCCATTTCATGAATTCACTTCGCTCTAGATTCATGTCGATGGATCCCTTCTATACAAGATGAATTTGATTTCACAATTATTTTAGGAGGAGCCTATGATCTGATTCTACTTTGAACAGTATATAAGTGTTGAATGAATCTATGTAAGTTACCTAAATGTCCACAAGATCTAATGTTCTTGGTTTCCTCTATGAAAAAAACATAGAATATCCTTGTATTCCACAATCATATCAAATCAAATAGCTTCCACATGGTGCTGTAAGAGGTATGGATTAACCTTGTCATAGAGAACTATCATGTGAATAAACATGAATATATTTTCCATTGAAGACACCAATGATGGAACTGAGTGGAAATGAAAATCCAGATAATAATGACATTCCCACAAATTACATTTCAACCATCATCTCCCTAACCATCACATCAACATAAGTGGGTAGCTTCTATTAGAAAACTTGTGAACAGATATTTTATTCATTTCCCAACTCAAACCATTAAGCCTTCATCTTTTCATTAGATACTCTCTCATGTAAAAATTACACCAGCTCATAACATTCGTTACAGTGAAAACTATCTTAGAACTCAATCACAACTACCCCTGTCCTAGAATGATTTCTAAAAAAGCAGAATTTAGACATCAAGACAATATCCGAACAGCCTCCATTGATACAACTTTGTCACAAACCATCCTGAGCTCCCTGATATTACAATAACAGAGATATCCCTGACATGACCTAAAGGACATTACCAATACCCATGGATCAGAAACATAAAATCGGACATCATACATGTTATATATGGGAATGATTTTTTCACAAGATAGAGCCGAAGAAAATGAAATAAGAAAGTATGCATAACAAGGAATCTACCATGGGAGAAATGTTCCAGATGACAAGGTGGAAATAAAAATATAGTTACATAAAATAATTAATGTAAAATCAATAATAATGTAAAGTTGTTAAGAATAATTTTCATACATTTTTATCTCAAATATAATTAACAAGTGAGAAACATGAAAATTTACCTAAAGAGATTATTGTATTTCTATATATATGACTACATACACCCTATAAGAACTAAGCAATATATATAAACACACATCCCGCTTACACTGAACAAAGGAGACTCATCACCCTCTTGTATGGGATGTGACCCACCGCATGTATGTTTTAGAACGTTATAATAGAGTAGAGTGTGTCCAAATAACATACAAACTACTTATGTCATGAATATTATCTTACATAATAAATGATTTGAAATTTATTTTAATATGGATTAAAAATAAACTAAATCTTATTCTTCAATTTCAATTTCAATTTTCCATTTAAAACCAAAATGGTTTATTTCAAAAACAAGCCTCTTTCAAAAGATAAAACCACTGGGTGTCTATTTATTTATTTCAATCCTTTTTCACATGTATTAAACCCTTTAAAAAAAATTCCATTCTTTTCAAAAATAATTTCCACAATGAAAATTCATAAATTTAATTGAAAAAAAATCCATTAAATCTGTGTTTTTAATTCAAGATCTTAGATTATCAAATTTCTAAAACACCCCACAATTCAATGGAATTGGGGTTTTTCAAAATTTATGTGAAAAAAACTATTTCAAGTATCCCAATTCACAAGATTCAATTTTTATAAATATAATTTAATTAAAATTTTAGAAATTCATTTTCAATACTCAATTGAAATAAATGAATCAATTTAGGGATAATCGATTTGGATAATTAGGATAGATCCACCCAACTCTTCTCGAAACTCAACACTCACAATGGCACATGTCAATAAGAATGAAGGTGGAGAAGACCTAAAACACAAACTAGAAGAAATACTTGAGACCATATGGCAGAGATCCATTAATTACATGATTTTCTATTTAAAACCCAAGAGAGGATAAATAGATATTGATGAATAACGATGAAGAACAGTTACCCATATATCACCTGCCAATGAAATGACAGTTTATCCCCAAAGGAATGGATAGAAAATGGGTAAGAGGCTCCATGAATGAATGGGGGAGGATTTGGTTTAAAGGATTTGGAATTGGATTGGAGTGAATTAAAAAATCACACTACCTCCTTTTATGGGTTGTTTTTGTGGGATTAAACGTTGTGTAACATATTTAAATGTCATTTAAGTTTTAATTTTTGTAACGAAAAAGAAAAATCAAATCTTTAATGTCCCTTTAAATTTATTCTATTACACAACAGTTGACACCTATTCATGTCATGTAATTCCTATGATTCATAACCGACGAAACACCCTTCATTATGAATTAAAAACCGATCTAGAAATACTTCCTGTTGTAAAATGTGAATTAACAGTGTGTACCCATCCAATTGTGAATCATGTTTCATTGATTGAAACATAATGTAGTAACACAACATGTAACCATGTTTCGTGACTTTTAATATCTTGGTAGTCTACAAAATCACCAGTGTAATACTGAAAAATCCAATAACTATCAGGTTTTACCATTACACATCTTCGCAATATAAACTCAACCCAACCATTTAAACGAAAAGGAAACAAGATGAAAAATTTAATAGTGTACCATTAAGATCGATAATGGGATTCTAAAATTTTGATGCATCATCATACCCAATCGTGAGATACGTAATGGAAAAATTAACGACATCAGTTCGTGAGGTGGTATTCCATTGTATACACAAATGATGATTTCATAACCCATTTGAGTGTAGCTAAAATAGTTGTATTACATGAAATTATTATATAAAAATATCATTATATGTATTATAATGAGGTTATTATATCATAATTATTAAATAATAGTTTAAGGAGTGGAGGAAAAAATAAAATAAAAATGTTCTTTGGCGAATATTACCTCTTCTTTGGGTAACCTCCTTAGGTTTTCACCAAAAGGAATCTTGGTTTGGATTTATTCCAAATATATGGATTCTATTATGAGAGTTTTTAATTTAAAAATTTATTTGGTAAGCTATTTCCAAAACCAAATGGGTTTGAACATGTGAATAATAGAGGATAGTGAGTTCCTTTTATAAGTGTGGTGAGTGGCACACATGTAATGTTTGGAATAAAAATGTGTACCCATGTTTTTCGCATAAAAAAGTGTAAAAATGAATTATTATTGATAAATATACATGATAATGTCAAAATATTTGAATAAAATATATTTAAAACAAGTTCTCTGTCATTTTATCCCTTATCATTTTAGATTAACCCCTAGTAAATCCATTTTTCACTTTAACCACGATATTTTCTATTTACTTTTATCCCTAATCATTTGGAAAAAAACTAAGTTAAGATTATTTGAAAATATAAATAATTATTATTAAAAATATGGAATCCATTTTTTAAAATTCCATTAAAATATGTGTAAAATTTTAATTTAAAATTAATATCTTAGATATGACGAGAAAGTGAGTTTTCAAAGAGAAAAGGATAACAAGTTAACAAAAAAATGTTAACAAAATTCTATATGAAGATTATCAGAAGGAAATAAATTATATTATTTATATAAAATTTAACTAATTTTACATTAAAACTTTTTTAAAATACAATCAAATATTATAAATTATTTAAATAAAATGAAATTATTTAATTAAAATTTAGTATTTTCCTCTATTCGTCAAAAAATAAAATAATTTAGAAATATACAAAAAATATCATATGATAATTATAATATTATTATTTAAGAAATATATTTATTCTATATCATAAATTATAAACAACTTGTAATGACTAATTTAAAATTATGTTCCAAAGGCATGACTAATCTATCATTTAAAAAATTATAATTTTTCTGAAAGCATTTTTTTTGTTTTAATTGAATCTTATTTGACTTTTGATCCATATATAACCATATTTTTCAAAATTTATTTATTACTATTCATACCCATTAATTTAATAGAATTATTATAAGGATATACTATATTATGGTTTATTTTTTACTCGTAGTTGAGTATTTCCTAATATATCAATGTGATTAAATTAAATAAAACGTATTTCAAGGGTTATTTAAGCTTGGTGATTCATGTAGCATGTATTATTGAGTAAAATGTTATTATTTTATAATTAATTTATGTTATAGAGTTTTTGAATTTTTATCCAAAACATCATTTTATTTATATCCCCGTGTATTATAATTTTCACCTCTAGTTTTTTTATCTTATATAGTTTATATATTCTCATTGAATTATATATAAATAGTTTTATATTATTTTCATTGTGATTATTTGGATGTATTTTTATTTAAGAATATAATTTTGAGTGAGGAGTTTTTTAAACATAATTTCACCCTCCCCCTATTGAATCTATCATATGAGGAACACTATTTGGTATCAAATAAAGTATTTAGGTTATTTTCCTTACACTAATGTTTAAAAAAGGAAATATTTCAATTCTTATAGATAGATTAGCTATTGAAACATTAGTGAATTTGAAAAATATTTAAAAAACAATATTTAATGATATTGATTATATCTATTAGAGAGATAATAAGTTGTGTTTTTTTAAAGAATTGGATTTTATTATTATCATTTGATGTTTGGTAATTATAATAATTTAAAGAATAAATTAATAAATTTTAATCATGAAGAGAATATTGAATATTATGTGAACAATAAAGTTATAGATTGTTTTCTCTATTCAATGACTAAAAATAATTCCAATCTGGTTATTTATGTGAAACTAATAATCAAATATATATAAAGCTATAACTAAATAATATTATATCTTATAAAGTGTTATTTTTATTAAAATCTACGTTATGTTAGGATTATTTGGAATTTGTTTTTCTTATGATAGAGAATGTGGACTGAATGCATTAGTGTTTTATAATAGATGTTAATTGATGCTAATATCTTAATGAGATATAAATTACTAATGTCAAAATTTGCAAGAAATTTATTGATATAAATTCTAATGAGTAGAATAATAATTGAACAATGATTAATGAGAGTATTGTTTTACAGAGATAAATATTTATTATTTCACCAGAACATTAATGCAGTATGAGAATAGACAGAAGAGGGATTATGAGATAGTGGAATGAAATAATTTTTATGTTCTATTTTCCAATACCACATCAATATTTACTAAAATTAATCCATGAACATCAGATAATACATTTATGAATCTTTTACATTATAGTGGTTCATAACAGAGGGATGGTGAATTTTCTTAAGTTCTAAGATGTATGAAATGTTTTATTAGAAACAATAACATCCATAATAAATTTTATTATTGTATAATATTTGTGTGTGTGTGTGTGAAAAAAATTATAAAAGAATTGATATGAAAAAGGATTCACTGTATATTCTTTGTTATGAGTGTTTGAAACATGGGAACACCATAACAGATATTCATGTACTGAAGAAGAAGTATAATAAATTGATAATATCCTAAATGGGAAATGTAAGAATTTTGTAGAGATAAAATTAACATATGAAGTATATGTGAAGATATATATTATGATAACATTTATTAGGATGGTGATTTTATATAGAAGACAACTAGTTTTTAAACAAATGGAACTTATGATAAAACATGATTCGTGGACATATTATCTACCTATTCTCAACAAATTTTTATTTAGTGTATAATTACACTTTTTCTATAGAATATGGGGATAATACTATAATATTTGAAGAGGTGGATGAAATGTGACTGGTCTATAGAAAATATATAATTGGTTAGAGTGAAAAATTACCAAGTTATGGAGGATTTTTTAATACTAATGATGGTATTTTTTAACTTACCTATGAGTTTCATAATTAAAAAAATTTTATTTCTAATTTTAATTATTGGTATTAAGTTTTAAAACATAAATTTGATTTTATTATAATGAATAATTATATTTATATTTTAAATTATTTGAGTGATAATTTTAGGGAATTCGATAAGAAAGATAAATTAATATATAAAATCATATATATATATGATTATACATAAAGAACATCACATTTCTTATTAAAATATTTTAATTTTAAAATAGAAACATTATGTAGAAAATTTCATATATTTATCCACTAAAAGAAAAAAATTTACATGAATATTGATCAGTAATTCATAAATTATAGTGATTATATTTGAAATGAAATGAATTTTTTTCTAGACATTAGGCTTGGACAGATTTCGGTTCCAAAGGTTTTATTTTCTAAAATTAATTTAATCATCCAAATTTGAGTACTAAACATTAAGTAATGTTTCTTTTATTGGATAATATTTAGTACCAATAACCATAATTATTGGTACATTAATAGTTTTTTTTAATTGCAACATGAGCAGAAACAATTCTAGCTACCATACTATATATAAAGAGATGGGCGAAATGATTAATTTTAGAGAAATTGTGAAAGGTACAATATTAGGTATGGGTGATGTTCTTCCTCTTAGTGACACTTTAATTTCTCATTTTCAATGTGTTTATGGAATTAATCCTACTGTTATTTGTATAAATAAATTATATGACGAGGTTATTATGGGAATAATGGAGATAAAAGTTATACCATCAAAATTTTAGAAGGATTTCACATCTTATTTTCCAATAGGAATTATATTATTTATATTATTGATATAATAGAACATAATTTTCGTAACATTAATTTTCACTATGTAATTGAGGATATGTCATGTATTATTACTAAAAGTATAGAGAACTACAATGTTCAAAAATAGATAAAATTTTTTAGAGGTACCATTCTAATAAATTTATATATTTATGTTATGTGAATATATTTTTGTTAATAATTTTTTAATTGAATCCCTTAGAACTACCTCTTACACACTAAATTGAGATATAATTTTCCTATTTTAAAATTGAACACATTTTTTATTTTTCTAACAGATGAAAGCTGGATCATAGTGTCTTTAGAATTTTTAGATGAATTTTTTTCTTTTTTAACAGTAAATAAAACCTTTTAAAAATATTTATTGAAATATGATGAATTTATTTTTCATTTGTACTCCCTCACGAGTGAGGCTTATCATATTTACAAAATATTAACACATTTCATTGATGAATTATTAAATGTTATTTTTATTAGGACTTTTGATATACAATTTTCACATTCTATGATTATATAATAATGTAGATTGTTCAATTATAACATGTTCTAGAATAATTCAAAAAACTAAACCACATGCACTGGTAAGTATTATATCAAAATAAAGTATAATAAAAGATACTCTTTTGGTAGTTAAGTAAAACCTAACTTCATTAATTATAAACCATATGAATATATTGAATTATCTAACTAAAAATTTCATCAGGGATGTAAATAAACCAATTTGAACCAGAAAATACTTATATAATATATAAGAGTTTCTAGGGGATTTATATCATTTTGAACCTAAAATGGAATATAATTTATTTAGATGTTGTAGTCATATAATTTAATCATAGTAAGACAATAATCAATTCAAATGGAATATGGTTGGTAATTTTGTTTAATTGTATGATTATATTCATATTATAGGAGATGAATGGATCTTCCAAATAAGTGTGATGATAATAGAAAAATGGTTCAGAATAAGGAAATACTAATTACTAATGGTTATAATCAAGAATGGGATAAAAACTATACTGAAATGTTTCCTTCTATAGATATATTCATGTCTATTTCTATTCTATTATACTTAATAGATAATCTGAATTTTACCTAATTTAAAATATATGTAATATGTTCTTTCCCTAATAGCCATTTTATGAGGATTTTAATGTTAAAAAACCTCTAGGTTTTGATGATAATAATTTTCTAGAACATTGTTTAGACACAACAATGTGCTTGATGGACTTAAACATGACTCTAGAGCCTAGTATAATATATTATCTATATTTTTACTTAAAAATTAGTATGTTAATGTCATTGTATACATGAATATTTTTATGAAAAATATTTTTAACATCAATGGAATAAAAAAAATATATTTTTCAATAATTTTTTTTTTGGTTTTTCCTAATACACACCTATACTATGTTTTTTATCACTATTGAGAACTGAATTTTAGATGAGTCTGATATGTGATTTTAACTACTATCCTGGATTATAAATATTTTTTAATCTATGTGTAACAATTTTAACTCAACATATTATTATCATTGATTTACGTGAACATTTGTTTTGATAAATCATCCATTATAAGAACTCAAGTAGGTGTCTCATGTAAACATTTCCATCGTGAATTTAAGAAATCGGTTCATCAGGAATCATTTATATTGATTATAGGTAGTTGGGATGAAAACTAGTGTACCGTATATTTTATAAAACATGTGATTATGTTTTAAAGTCCATGAAAATATGAAATATACTTATTATAATGAAGTCAAATAGAACATCCATTTTATAAAGGAACAACACTAGATGGGGTTATGTATTGTTCTAGATCACAGTTTACTCTTATCTATGATTAGTAAACATATTAAAAAGTTTATATAATGGATAGTAAGATTTCTTTTATCAATTTTTATTTTCATTGAGAAATGTTTTTTTTAGTCTAAAAATAAGAAACATATGATTGATTTTTCCATTATTGAAGTGAAATAGATAGTAGATAAAAGTTGTTTCACCATTTTTTGGGAAATCTATGAAAACTCAATGACTTCTAAATGAATTTGACATGAAAATTGATTAATTTTTATATTAATTGTACTATTTAATTATCTATGAACCAGACACAAAACTCATATAGTTAACACATAAATATAATATAACATTTTATCTAAGATCACACACTAAAATGGGATATTATTCTTTAATTTATTTAAAATAAAATTTCAAGTTATTGATATTTTTACCAAACTATTACATTCCAAAATATTTTATTATTTTGAATGGGAAATGGTTATAATTATCATGAAGTGGTGTTTTTCTATTTCTTCTTTTACAATATCCAGACATTGAAAAAATTAATTTAAAAATGGTTAGGATATAATTTTTATATATTTAATTATTCCTACTCTTAATTAAGGTACATAATATATTATAACTGAACATTTAGTAGATTTCATCAGATGTTTCATAAACATCATTCGAAAATAAAACCTATGGGTTTTTAATATTATTTGCTTATCTATAGTTATCATCCAGAACATTCATTTGTTTTACCTCATGAGTTTTAACTAGTGTATGTGTCTATAAATAATAAGATTGTTTTTTTAATAATCACGTATACTATATATATTTTTTCTTTTAGTATTATATATTCTTAATTATTTTTCTACACTTATATAATATTTAAATTTTTAAATTCAGACATATATTTTTATATTATTATTCTTTTTGGTTTTTTATGTTTTATTTTCTTGGACTTTATTATAATATTCCCAATATTTGAAAAGTTACGAGACATGTTCTCAGAAGAAATTAATGGGGATGAAGATTTATGTTAAGGGGGAGTTAGAATAAATTATAATATGGTAAATAAGAATAATTTAAGGTAAATTACCACACATTAATTAAATATCTCAAGAGAGAGTAATTTTTACGAAAGTACAATGAGTTTTCTACTATGAGAAATTTAATTTCAAATAACCTATTTTTCTGTTTTTCATGTTTTTTAATGTAAAAAAGGAGGATTCTATTGATATAATTTTATAAATTTATTTCTTCATGATTAGTTGTTTATGAATCAAAATAAAAACCTTAGTTAAAATGAAATTACTTAAAGTTTTAATAGTTTTATTTTTTAGACATAACCTCCCAATAATAATCTTTAGTTAGTTAATTATGAACCTTGTAATTTATGGAATATTGTATTGATACATGAACTAAATCATATAGGTGATTGAACTATATATTTCATATTTCTTAGGGGTCTAAAATATATTTCAATTTTCTATTGGTAGTTCATTACCCCAATTCATTCAAAACGATATTGGGGAATCAATTAAGTGAAGATAATAAGGAACTAAAATAATAATTTTATTTCATTTAATAGTTTCACTATCTTTGTGTTTGGAGGTCATTTTTTTATTTTTTTAGTGTTATATAATATCTTTTATTTGTGATGTTTGTCATTATAAAATGTTTATTACTCTAATTATAAATATTTTCATCCAATCCATTAATGTCGATGAGATTTTGGGGATAAGAATATATATATTCTATGAATATACTTAGATGATGTTTGGGGAATAACATTCTATTGATCATGTATATTGAATAAGTTCTTATTAAAATATATGTTATTGCTGAAAAATAATAAATATATTCAGTGACTAAACTTGTATCTTTTATCGAGTTTAATAGATGATGTTACATGTATCAAAACCTATACTCTTTAGAACATGATACAGATTCTTCTATCTATTTGGATTGAAATTGATGATTTAGTTTAGTTTAAAAAAATTAAATCCATTATAATATGATTTAAATGAGTTCTTAGATTATCCTAAAAAATAAATGGCAGTTATTTAATTATATGACGTACTTAGTTCCTTTAATTTTTTTTATCATGGATAGTTCATAATGTAAAAATTATTTAATTTCTCTTAAAATTATATTTATTGTTAATATATTATTTAAAAAATTTAAATATTAAAAATTAAATAATAACTTGAGTGGGAAAATGGTTGTGTTTTTTAAATATTTGTCCACCACTACTCTTACAGTTTCCACATCTAAAAAATAGACCTTTTTCATGGTTATCACCCATTATGTTTAAGGATTGGTAACATTCTAAAAATAAAATTTTTTGTCTTAGGTCCATTATGAACATATGTTAATTATTTTTATGGTCCCTGATACATCTTTTATGTTCATGGAATATGTAAAATGATTATTCCCTAAAAAAAGAATTAGTTTTTTTTGTGTATGACATTCTCATATACTCATATAGAGAGGTGGGATATTTGGAAAAAAATATAAAATTTTATTTCATATCTTACATCATCATAATAGTTATGAAATTATATAAAAAATGACATTTAATATTGAGAAAATTGATATATTTGACTAATTATTGCAGAAACGGTATTTCAGTTGATATTCAAAAGGTAAATCTAGTGATTTCCTAGGTAAAACCTAATTTTGAATTGAAGTACACGGTTTCCATGAATATTAAATATATTAAAAATGATTTATTCATAACGTTTTGATATTAGTGTTACTTGTGCAAGACTTAAGTCAAATAGTTTTAAACTTTTATTGGATTAGGAAGTGTCAGGAATATTTTCATGAATTTAGTCAATGTTTCTTTTCAATACTTCTTTTAATTCACCCTAATTAAAATAATTATTATAATGATTATAGTAATATATATATATATTGGGTTTATAAATTAATTTTTTTCATGGATAGAAACTCATTTTATATTGATTTATGATATTAATTCCTCATTAGATTAATTTTTGTATCCATTATTTAGAAGTAAATTTGTTTTTTCATTATTTCATAACATGGAGGAATTTATTTTTTTGTTAAAAAAATTCATAATATATTCTTAATATATAAGTTTGAAGATAATTGTATCCCAATAAAATATCATCCTTAGAAAATATAAGTGAATATTAAAATTTATGATATTGAGTTTTAAGATATGTCAAATGCGAGGAAATATAGTGTATTGGTACATACTAATATTAAGAAGAATATAGTCTATGTGTTTTAGAAAACTATGGATTAGTTGAAATTTATGGTGTTGTTGTCTAGTCATCACATGAAAGTGGATGATATAATGAAAAGTGTGTTTCTATGTATTCTTGATGTGAATTCCATTTCTTCATTAACATTTAGAGAGAAATTTTTATCAAATTAGGAATTTAAGAGGATTGGGAAGCCATATAGGGTATAGATACCACTATTTAATAGAAAATTTTACTATAATTAGTTATATGTTTCAGTTGATGGAGGGTGGTTTCTTCAGTGATAAGGAATAAAGTTCATGGAAAATTCCATAATTCGATATGATCAATGAATCTATGATCTAAAATTAAGTATCATGACATCAATCACAAAATTCTGTGGTTTAGAATGAAGAAATATATTGATGATTTTTTGTGATGCTTCCCTTTTGAATGAGATTAAGAGTATTGGAAATTATAAGGACTCTTAATTCCTATTCCCATTCTAACATGAATGTTGAAATAAAGATCCATAAATTTTTTAATTTCATGAAAATTATCATTAAAGATACATAATGGTGATTGGGTGATGGTATATAAACATATAAAATCATAAAATATCATTCATATTCAGGATGAATTCTTAGTTGACATACTCATAATGCTTTAAAAAAGATATATTATCAGTTTTCATTGTGTTACCGGTATTAAACTCTTGAATCTGTATATAATTTTTATAGAGATTATAGAAATGATTCCAAAATTATTTGAGAGTGTGATTTTCGATTTTTATAACATATCACCCTCAAACAGATGTTTGGACATAGTGATTCGTTCAAAATATAGATTATTTTATTCATGCATTTCTACTCAACATTGGATGATCTTATTATTATTATCTATCATTGGTAATGTTTATTTATAAAAGTGTCTATAAATAAATGATTCCTACATAGTATTTTGAGACACTCTAAGGTTTACAATTTTAATCGCCATTGTGTTGGGTCAAGATTGGTAAAACAACTCTTATTGGACCAAATTTTGTGAAATATATAATAGGTCATCGTTACATAATTCATAGTCAAATAATGTCTAATTAACATTCTTATAAGTCATATATTTATAGATTATGAAGACCCATGTATTATGACATTGGGGATATCATGTTTTGAGATTTTACTTAATGCGGGGATACTAAAGGCTATAGAAACAAAGTAAGTTGATTTCATGGTATGTGGGAACATTTAAGGCATTATAATGAATTTGGGAGGTTTAATATTGGTTAATATTTCCACAATGTTATTTATAAATTCATAAAAATTGATATGTCTCTATATTAAAAAATTACTTGTCTAAAAAGGAACATATCTTGAATTGGGAAGAATTTGAGAAATAAATAGATGTATCTTATATGTAAAAAATAATTCAAATTATTGAGTCCAGATAAAAATATCTAAGAGGATGTAATATTCCTTTAGTATGGTTTTTGCATCAAAATATACTAACTGAATTAGATTGTTTTGAGAGTAAATCTTATATATAGATGGAAGGGGTCGAGATTAATGAAAAATTAAATCTGATTGGGTCTTATCAAATATGAATTATCTTATAGGGGAGAAATATAACACCTATATTTTGAGTTGTTTACTGAATTGGAATTTCAATTTTTCTCAATTAATATAGTATGATTTAAATGGGTTTTTATTAAACATGGTTTCTTTTAGATATTATGTGATGTTGAAAACATTATATTTTCAAAGTAAATTTGATAATTAATGGGATATTTGACATAAGAAAATGTTAGTTTGAATGATTTATAGTGTGAGACATTAAATAATGAATCAAATTATAAAATTTCTATGATTTACATAGATATGTTTTTATATGGGGTGGGTATGAATTCCATTTAATTTTTTATATAAACCACTCATTATCTTGGGAAATTAGTGGATTTTGAATGTATATGATGATGGATGTTTATCAAACGTTAAAGAATTTGTTAAGAAAATTTTTCTATGAAGAATAAGATTTTTAATAAATTTTAATAAAAATTTATTTAAAAAATTTATGCTAGAATATTTCATGAAAATATATTAATTATTTTCTAGAAAGTGAAATCTTGGAAGGGTTTTATTATATTCTATATAACACATGCTAAATTAGAAATAGGTGTTGTGACACAATCTAGAACATTCTTATTTTTACTATCCTCCTTCAACACCTATTAGACTAATAGTTACATGGGGCTATGCTAAATGTCATGGATTTCATGAAATGTCTTGATGATTTGTCACTCTTGTACAATGATTTGTACATGTCCATGAAATTTATTTCATAAGTGGGACTTTGGTGAATGAATATTAATAGATATTTCATTTGAATATAGAATGATAATTTATTTCATAAGTTTTCATAGTAACATAAATGTATTTATACAAAGGTTCATTTGATATTTAAACAATATTTTTAATTAATTTATACTTTATAAAATTATTTTCAGAAATAAATGACATGTCTATAAAGTCTTTTAATATAAACTATTATTTTAGTTCAAAAGTAATTTTTGATAAAATAATTTATTAATTACTGGATATAAATATTTTTTTATTCAACTATATAAATTTATTTTATAAGATATTGTCATACTATTGGAGTGTGTGGGTAAAATTGGTTTTAATAACACATTTTCTCAATACCTTAATGATTCCTCCATAGAAATTTTGTGATGCTAAGGAGTGTACATTAAGGTGATTGATGGTTGGATGGAGATAACTCATACCTTGTAACGTTAACATAGTGTTTTTACTGTTAAATGTGAGAATGTTTCTTTACTCGGTTTACATAGAAGTGAGCTATCTAGTGAATATCTAAATAAAATTTAATTATTCTCTTATTTTATTAAACATAATTGATATATTGGTTTAATGAGAGTTTTTTTATTTTCCAGAAATGGATACATTTTAGTGTTTTGGAAATACTAATAGTTTTCAAATAAAAAGTAGTTTTTGTAAAGAAAAAATCATTTCGATGGATATAAAATATGGTTTTCATTTAATGTTTTCTTCTAAGAAATTTGTAACTTTAAGATAAGGGTATTAATATTATTTATTTTTATATTATGTAGTTAATGATTTTATGAAATACCTTATTTAGAAGAAACTATTATAATTTATCTTTATTGGGTATCATATTATTCAATGGAATTTCTCATATGGGGATTTTATTGGATTTTTCAGTAAATATTAACAAGTTCATACTCAACATATATATGTGAATTATGCTCTTGTTGTCAACATGATTAGAAATGATTCATGTAATGGAATGGACTCATTTATTATTATTATATATTTGTAAATTAACGTTTGAGAAATAGTAAAAAGAGTACATTTCATGGAATTTAGCCACACATATTTATTATTATTTTTCATCATGTGTCATTGAAACTCAGATTTGATCAATTTAAAACTATTTCATTTCTATTATTTAATTTAATTTTTGTAATAAAATATCATTACATTCAACTACTTTGGTGACTCATCATGGTTGTTATTCTTAAGAGATGACCATTAATCGGTGATTATTTTGTCTCACAACTCTAGTTTCTATCCTCTAGAAAATATGAGAATATGGATGAGGACTTGTGGAAAACTAGTTCGGTTCTCAAGAGTCAATTTGTATTACTATGTAATTACATATTCTCTCCTAGAATATAAACATATTTATGTAATTGGATATCAAAATATCATGGTATTAAATACTTATCAATTTATATGTTATTTTTTGACAATATGTACAAAAAATTTGGTGTTTTAGATCATTTTAACTATTAGGATCAAATAGGGAAATGTTCAACTCATCGGTGGATAAATCTGTGTCAGTATGTGTTTATTAGAATTTTAATATTATATCTTTATCACATCTTCAACTATTTATTTAAGGGATATCTAATTATCTTTGTCACCATTGGTTAGTATGTGGATAATTAAATGTAAATTATTATAAGAAAACAACAGGTTTTGTTAATGAATATTACATCTGTATGGATCACTATATCTCTAATTAATCATTTTTATTATACCATATTCACATATTTCTTCAGAAATTATGAATCATAGGATGACATTAAACCCATTATCCATTGACCAACCATGTAAAATTTAAATCAGAGAGAATTATTATGATCCCAAAAAAAACATGTCTCAGTGTACTCCTTGAAAATAATATAATCAATGAATCATCTTTTTCCATCCTTGGTAGTGTGAACTATCTCTTATATCAACTATAGTAAAAAAGTGGGATAAGGTCTTGAAACCTCTATAATATAAAGTTATAGACATTCTCCCTTAATTCCTAATCACAGATATGATCTATATCATTCATGTCCATATTTACCTCACCAATTTCTCTTATTCATTAGTTCTTGGAATAATCACCTAATTCATTATGTTAATTCCTTCTCACTCTCTATCTTCAATGAATAATTAGGTAAAATGGGATTCTATTCTCTCTAAACTATTCTTCTCCAAATTTAGTAATTAAGAGTATAAATGGATTCCAATTAGTTCATTCGACACATTATATATCAGTACTATATATACTTCCCTTAATATCGTTATTTCCATTCTTATTATCTTATTTTATATTTTCTTCTCACTATGAAAATTGTATCTCGCAATTCAAATACCTCCAAAATTCAAGTTCCTAAAATCTAGTTAGTTAAAACTTGGTATTTTTTATCTTCTCTTAATTCTACATCTTCCTATAAATCTAGAAGAAGATGTAGATATTTCACTGATAATAGTATTTTTAAATAACATTGTCTTCTCAAAATTTAATGTATCCCTAAAATATATTATTTTAATTGATTTTAAATACCTACTCATATACATGAAATCGTGATTAAATGATGTGATTTTTCAACCTATGGAGTGGAACTGTAAAATTATTTTTTATCCAAGTACATCCCACATTGGTTTTTTGATGAACCTAATTTAGTTGGGGTTTCTTTCTTCATTAGAACAAGATTATCGAGTCCCTTTTGGTATGGAGAGATTTTGTTTAGTTAAATTAACTTATTTTTTGAGATGTTTGTTTTTTTAATTAATTGTGTTTTGGTTTAAATGTGTCAATAGAATACAAGTGTTCAATATTGTTTATAATGATTCGGAGGTGGTTTCAGATTTTCCAATATAAACTAGGTTAAATTTCATTAGTTAGACACTTTCACAACATGAATGATTTACACGATTTGTACATGTTTTTAAGGATACATTTTTACCTATTATAGAGAATGAAATAGATAAACATTTTAAAATTGGTTCACAGAACCAAATGGCTGATTTGGGTTTTCTTAACTTGAGGTGATGAGTTTTTCATAATATCTTTAAATTAACAAATTGATTTCATGAATAGGTGTCACATCATGAATCTCTCGGGCTCAGTTTTTTTAAAACCTATAGTGTCTACGAATTATTTTATCATCTTCATTCCCCTCTCCTTATCTCCAACCCCAAGGAGATTCCAGATGATTTTGGAGTGATTCCTTACCTTTTAGATGTCTCAATGAAGTGTTTAATATCTGTTGATTTTACTTTTTTTAAAATTCTCCTATATTTGATTTTTTATCAATTATCATAATTTAATATCTGGACTACTATTGATTCTGGATTGATCAAGTATAATATATGTTTTTTTCTGGTTATCTAATTCAATTTCATTCCTCTTTGGAAATCATAGTTAAGATCATTTCTTTAATCACTAGATAAATATAGGTGGTCTAAAATATATCCCTATGGTCTATTACCTTTATTAATTATATATAATATAATCAGATCACACTAACACAACATGTACATTAAATAACATAATAATTTGTGTGATATTAAAATTTTTGGACAACTTTTGTATTCTTTTGGATCCAAAAGTGTTTAGATATGGCTGGTAGCTAACCGTAGAGTAAACCTACCCTCGAATAATAAATAACTATATAATGGAATGCAATTTTATTTAGTATTATGTGAATTCATAGATGATTAAATATCATAAATTCTCCTTATAAAAATGGTTTCCTTTATTACATAATTACAGGGGATACTTTGATATAAAATTGACGTAAAAGAATGAATAATAATGGCTTAAGGAATATTCTAATGAATGAATGAATAATTTGAAGAAGAAGTTAAATTATCTAAATTGACAATCATGGATTACGATGTTATGATGTGGTGTTCTTGTTGTCATTAATTGTGCCATTATTGATTATAAAATGTTTATATAAAGGGTAATTTATTGTGATAATAAAATGATTATATAAGGGGGTTTTCCAAGAGATACTGGAGTGATTATATAAGGGGTTTATCTTCAGGATTCTAAAATAATTTTATGAAGGGATTTTCCTAGTTATGATGAAATTATTATATAATGTTTTGTACCTAATTATAATGAAATTCTTATAAAAAGGTAATGGGTCGGTTATGTGGTAATTAATATAGGTCTTTACAGGGATATGTGATTTGACCTCAAACATTTGGTTATGGTTAGCATGGTTGTGCAACATGCTCAAAGATATTCCTTTTTGTTATCGAAGTAGGTTGATTATTTTTTCATATTAATTGAGTAATTAACAAAACTATTTGTATCATTATTTCATTCACTTATTATCACACTAGTTTATTAGAAATTGTGGTGTTGACCTATTGAGTTTTACTCACACGCTATTTGGGCCTCTATTTGGTACCTAATCATATTACAAGGATGAAGGTTTGGATAAGGGTAAAGGACCGTGTTATTGATTATTTCTTTCTAGATGGGCCAGATCATGGAAACATGATCGGAAATGGGTTCAAGACTATGGTCTTTGTGTTTATTTTTTCATAATGGTATTTTATTTATATTAATTTTAGATTTAAATATAGATACATTCCATCATATAATTAAATTCTCATTTTTTTATTGTATTATTCGTTTTACTTTTAATGTTGTGTTTATCAGTTCTAATGAACAATTTTTTCTAGTTTCCACTAATATAATATTAATTGATTTCCATTTTCTTATAACTCGGTACCATGGGATATATTTTCCCCATAATGGTTTATACATCTCTTTTATAGTAAGTATAAACTAATGTATAAGGAGGTGTGATTTAGGTCTTGTAACCAACCCGATGTTACTATGGGAAAGTGTACCTAATTGGGGGATGTTTCAATGTGGTATTAGATCCATTGGTTGTTATTTTATGTTTCCTTATAATTTCTGAAATATATAAAGGAAACTATGATGTTTCCGGACTTGGTTATATGCTTGTTCATTAGAGTATATAACCCATTTGTGGATGAAAATCCATGTTTCCAGATATGGGATGGTTGTTTATGTTGTTCGTTATTATAATTAATGTTATTTCACTATTGGTGAATCACATATTGTGTGATTTTATTGTTTCTTGATATGTGTAATCTTGTCCATGAATGACACATGATTAGAATGCATTAATCTTGATATGAAAATAGAGATTTATATTGACCAGCATTGTTTTTAATAGGTACATATTTATTGCATGGGATACATTCTCCTATAAGATCTATAAAGAGAAATATCTATTATACCTGATAAATTAATTAAAAGAAAAGTTTCCCCATGCCAATTCAATTGTAATTCCATTTTGAGAGAGACCATATGCTTGGGGTTCTATTCTTTTTTCACCTGTTTAGGGTTACATTATCATTATCTAGTGTTATAGAGACTTTTTTATCATATAAAGGAAATTTATCACAACTCTCTTTGAATAGTGTTCCACAAGAGTTGAAATCAACACATATCTTACTTAGTTAAGACACAGCTTCTTCTGGCTCATAATGATCAGATTGATGTTCTTCTTCGTGATAGCTTCCCAATGGTCATGAGATCCATGTAATTGAATTTTTTTCATACCAAGCCTTTAATTTTTTTTAATGATTGATTTTTAGCATTAACCTCTAACTATTTTTAAATAAGAGTGAGGCCCCGTGGTCGCTATGTTCTACATCGAGTTAGTCCAAACAATCTTCACCAACCTTGAGACACATTCATATATGATGGTGATAAATGATTCAAAAATGCTTCGTGGACCATAAAAGCATTGGTGGGATACTGTAGAATAATCTAGATCATAATATGAGTTATCCTAGAAGGAATTTGAGAAAATGTTTCAAATTCACTTTTGTCCTGAAATATTGAGGGATGTGAAGGCTCACTAGATCATTCACCTATCATATTAGTGCATATCAATGATGTACTTTTTTGAATATTTTATTGATATAAAATGCTTTATAATATCTTTTAAACACATGTTGACCTATTTACATGATCTTATTCAAAATGAAATCATGTCATAGGTGAATTTATTTTCCATGAGTATCTTTTCAAATGTGATGAATCAAATAATTTCTACTAAAAGAAATTTGAGAGGGCCCCTATAAAGTGGTCATGATTTTTCATTTGGGAAAACTATGTGCACTAATTCTACAAGAAATAAGTGTGGATATGATTTTTATCACTACAGAAATAGTGGGAAAATCTTTCAAGTAGGTAGGAATCCATCTCAATAACATGTTTTGATATACTTTTATTAGTGTTGAATGATGGGTCATAGTTAGGCTCAGTTTCTATAAAATTCATGAGGGTCCCTTGTTTTTGGTATGATAGGACTCATGAAGTGGTTATATAGGGGAATTCAATAGCAGTGAAGTTTTAGGGGATCTATATATGTTCCAAATTATGGGAATGAAATAACAACCACTCAACAGACTGGTATCTAGAGTCGTTCTTGATGTTCAGGTCGACGCATGGGATGTGGTACCCTAGCATAAGAGGAAATGTTCCCAGAAAGGGAATAAAATAGGGGAGTCATAATAGTGTTCAGGGAAGAAGAGATAGTTAGATACATTCTCGGAAGTCTACTACAACTACTTTGTATGTGAGGCATTCTATAGTAAGATATTTGATTATTATATCATCAACCCTTACTTTTATTTTGTCTGATACATTATCATCACATTCCAATATATATACTATATTTACAATTTGTTTAGTTAGTTTTCTAAAATCTCGGATGAAGTATTAGCTGTCGATACACTATTATGAGTTTGGTCAAATAATATTAAATATTGCAATGTGTGTTCTCTAGAAATTTTTGGTTACTTTTTATTTTTGGAATTATTTATTTGAGAAATAATATATTTTGATTTTATTATTAGTATGGATTTATAGTTCTATACAGGGAATGTATAAATTATTATCAGAGGAGATTTACCATTCTATCTCAATAGTGGTGTAGCTATTTTCACTAGTTAGATTTGGATTTTTAAGCTAGTCCTTCGAGAACATTTCATTTTAGATTTGATTGTTTCATGGATCAGCTTAGAAGACCAGTTCTATATTTTTAAATAAATAAGAAAGTAAATTTTTAACTAGTTGTAGACTATTTTTAGGATGTTTTTCATAACACATTTTACATCATACAACTTGGGCGGGATATAGATTTCATAATTTAGTTGGTGTTAGGAGAAGGGCCGGTTTCTCTTCCACCTTATAAGAAAAATCCATCATAGATTCATGAGTTGAATGTTTAGTTGTATGATATATATGGGAAACAATTCATAGGTCCTATTACATTACCATGGTGATCTCATATTATTTTTCAAAATAATGATGATGGGACTTTGTGATTTTGTGTGGACTAACAGATATTGAACCATATGAAGATCAAGAAATTTTATCACCTTTCATGTATTGATGATCTCTCTGACTTGATTATATGTTATAAGATATTCTCTATGATTGATTTGACTTTCAAATACCAGAATTTGAGTGTGAGACTATCAAACATACCTTGTAATACTTTTATGTGTACGTATGTCTTGTATGATTTAGAAGTGATGTCGTTTGGTTTGATGAATTCACCCTTGGTATTTTATGGCCCAAATGATTCATATATTTCATCATGTTCAAGACTTTTGTGTTTCTTTTTCAATCAAATAGTTGTGAACTCTATGGTAATGGATGATCATTCTAAACACCTTGACAATATCCTAGATACATTGAGAGATCATTATCATTTTTACATTCTAACCAAATGAATATTATAGATTAAAAAATTTCACTTCTTGGGTTATGTCATCTGAGAGGTTGAAGTTTTAATAGACCCATGGATGTTTGATGTCATGGTATCATGGGAGAGTCCATTTAATGAATTCTAATTAAAAATCTATATACATTTAGAAATTTATTAGTGGCATTTTATATATGGAATTTTTTATCCTAGAGTACTTTTGGATGGGATGAAAAAGAACGGATTGAAAATTGTTTAATATAATTATTAAGAGATTTTTTATGGATCTCAATAGTAGGATAACCTCATAAAAGATCACCACTTTACTAGTGTTGAGAAAGATATACATTGGGTATGATGACAAATATAGATCTGGACTCAGAGAATTTATGATACAAAAGGACATTGTGATTTTGTATAGCTCTAGATAGCTGATACCTCATGAGATAAATTATCATACTCATGATATGGAGTTACCTATGGTGATACATGACCAATGATATATGAGGAATTATCTTATGTGAAGAGGTTTGTGGTATATAAGGACTATATGAGCCTCATTTATATATTTAATAAATGGTACCTTATCCTTCATTAGAGGAGGGGTCAAGTATCTTTAGTCTCTTGAATTTACACTGCATTATACACTGTAAAATGGTAACATCATTGCTGATGTATTTCTCCAAAATAGGCAGATAGTGGTAGTGAGGGAGTCTCGCGATTAGTGGTAGATGATGTCACTCTCATCTAAAATGCATCTAAATGGAAAGGAATCTCGAAGATAAGAATCTCGGAAATCGACATTAGTTATATCTTAGCTTCTCAGCAAGTTTAATATATATCAGGTATCTAATTTAGATGACTTATCTCTGAGATACAACTTATATGGTGGGGAGCTACTTCCAGGATGGTTCTTTATAAGTGGAATTTATTTTCTATTCAATGGACAAGTATATGTTCGTAATGGATTTCTCAAGAAGATTATGAGTGAGTTCCACTATTCTACATGGGTGGAACATCCGGGGTAGAAAAAAAGTTATCATAATCTCCATATACAATACTAGTGTCCATGAATTATGATGGAGGTTGTCGGATTTTTAGTGAGATATTTCACCTATCAACCCGTGATGTCTAGGTACCAGAGGCAGGTTGGACTATTATATCCTCTCCCCAATCCAGAGTTGAAATGGAATCAAGTTAATATTGATTTTTAGATAATATTTCCTAGGACACCACACATTAATGATTCAATAAATTTGTTTATATCATGACTAAATAAGGCACCCAACATCTTACCTATCATGGATACATTGATATTGATTATTTGGGTACTCTTTATAGGGAAGATTCAGTCTGGTTTTATGGTGTTTTGAGGAGTATCATTTATTTTAGTGATTTTAATTTCAAATCTCAGTTATAGAAGGGTCTTCAGAAGTATTTGGTATCAATGCTTCCTCTGAGTATGTTCTATCATCCATAGACTAACGGTAAATCTAAACAGATTATTTAGATTTTGTAAGACTTCTTATGAGACAATGTGGCATATTTTGGGGGGTCATGGGAGTTGAATTTATAACTCTTGGAATTTTCTTGAAATAATAGCTTTTAGGAGTCAATATAAAAGGAACATTTTGAGGTTTTGTATGGAGAGTATTTATGTCTTCCTCTTTGGTGGTATTAGATAGCTATGTAAGTCCTTGTTAAACCTAATCCCATGCATGATATATATGAGCATTTTTAGTTGATTCAAATGCAGTTAGTTACCATCCAATGAAGGGAGAAATATTATGCTGCTTAGTGGATTAAACCTCTAGAGTTAGTGGTTTTTCTTATTTTTTCCTTCTATTCTCATATATTTGCAGTAAATGCAATACTAGGAAACACAATGAGATATTAGCTAGGTTCATTTAGTCATTTAAGATAGTGGGATGATCCATTATATGGGAATACCGATTAGGCATTCCACAACACTATAGTGATTTTCACAGTGTGTTTCATGTATCATAGATTGAATATATCATATAGACTCTTATCACGAGATATATGTGGATGAAATCAATATTTGTGTAGATTCATACTTTGAGAGAATATAATACAGATTATCGACCATAGTGATATGTATCTCTAGGAAAATACTATTAATATTGTTCGAGTGTAGTGGCAGCATGTGTGTGTTCAAGATGAGACATAGGAGCGATAATCTAATATTAGTGTATAATGGAAAAAATTCTTCACGGATACCCCAAATTAATTCTTATAGTGGCTCAGAGATGAGATCTTATATATAGGGGAGTTTTTAAGATCCCATATTTTTTTAGGTATGTACCCCTTTGATTTTTGGGTGAACATATTTTAGTTATGGATTTCTTATTCATTGAACCATGGTAGTTATGTCCCATTATAGGGATATATATAATTTTTTGGGGAGAATGACATTTTTTTTATGGATGTATGTTTGATTAAATTAATGGAGTACATGTGTAAAAGTTTCAAGGGTATATGAGGTTCCTCTCTGGTATAGAAGGCTTCATAGGTGGTTCATTATTTTCCTAAGGAACATAATTTGAATGATTTTTTCAGATACTTTTTTCCCCATTAATGGTTTAAAATGAATTTAATGTGTTGTATGGTATATGTCGTGAACTTGATTAGGGTGTGAAATTACTACATGTTGTGACTATGGTTCACTTCATGAAATGGTTTATTGAGGTTATTTTAACCTAACAAATTTTATTTCTCAAAGTCTCTCTTAAATTGAAAAATTCACATCGTGAAATGGTTAAACATTGTTAATCTTAAGGGATCAATGGTTTCAGAATCTATACTATGTAAGATTTATGTACTCATCCACACAAAACACTATCTCTCAAACCTGAAAACCCCCCAGATATTTTGGAGCAATTTCTTCCGTTTTGGACATTTCATTCATGAGTTTCATCTACTGTGAGTTTATTTTCATTGTTTTTTACCACAATTTTGTTATTTGTCAATTATCATTTCATATTTTCTTGACCACTATTTTACTATGTTTGATGTTGGGTGATCTAGGTTTCTTCTTCTTATCTCATTCACTTTTGTTCCTCATTGGAATTATCGGTTGAGAGAATTTATATTATCTTCCAATAATAGTAGGTGGACTAAAATAAATTCCAATGGTTTGTTTCAATTTTTTCATGTATGGTAAATGTTATGTTATTACGTTGAACCAATATGCATGTTGACAAAAAATATTAGGAATTGATAATCAAATTCTTGTCTAAATTTTATATTCCTTTGGATTTAATGGTGTTGAGACCTAACTTGTGGCTACCATAGGGTGAGCATACCCAAGAAACGTAAATAATTTGATAATTTATTATCATAAGATTTATAAAAAAAATATCATGTGATTTATTGTGATATATTTTCCTTATAAAGAAGGATTCATTTATTATAGAATAACTCTTGCTAATTTGATGTACAATTGGAGAGAATACTAGTATAATTATGGATAAAGAATATTTTAATGAATGATTGTATAATTTAAAGACAAATGGTATTTAGATAAACTGATCATTTTCTCTTATGATGTTATGTTGTGGAATTGTGTATGTTATGAATTGAATTGTGATTGATATTGAATTGATAATATAAAGGCATTTAATAATTGATACTTAAATTATATATAAAGTGATTTTCCCTGTGAGTCTAAATTACTCATATAAAGACATTTTCATTATGATGATGAAATTATTATATAATAATATTTTCTTAGTGATGATGATATGAATATATAAAGGTATTTTCCATGTTATTCTTAAATGATAATATAAATCGAATGGAAATATAATGATATTAAACTTATTGGAATTGACAGAGATAAGTGATTTTCCATGGCCATGTGGTTATGGATGGCATGGTTTTGTTATATTGTTAGATATATTCTAGAATTATGTTGAAGTAGGTTGATTATTGTTTCATATTAATTTATTATCTAATACAACAGTATAAGGATTATTACATTATCTAATTATTAGACGGGTATTGTTTACCCATTGAGGTGTCGACCTACTGAGTTTTACTCACAAACTATTTGGTCTTCTATTTTGTACCTAAGATGATTACATGGATGGATGTTTGTAAACGATAAATGGACCATGTATTTATTGTTTCTCACTAGATGGATGGGATCATAGAGACAATATAGACATGGGGTTCGAGACTGGGGTACTTGAGTTTATTTCTATCATCATGGTATTTTATCAATATAAAATTTTGTTTGCAAGTTATATATATTCCATATTATCTTTACATAATCATTTACATTTAATTGTATTATTCATTTAATTTTTATTTTATCTATATCCTAAGTGATATAGAATTTCCTCTATTTTCCATTACTTTGATACTCATTTATTCTTGATGTACTAGAACACAATACTAGGGGGAATAGTCTCTCCACTATTTCTTCTAATCACCTTCTACTATTCAATAGCCTCTATTATAAGGTGAGTCATGCTTGAGGTACAGTAACCAACCCAATTTGGCCCCGTAAGAGAATCCTAGATTAGGGGACATTATAGGAATTCATCTCAGAAATCCATCATCCTCATTCGATGGTCTTCCAATAATGTTTTCCTGAATCATAATTTGTTTGAGATAAATATATTTGATCATTGTAGAATAGATTTCATTATTTATCTTATTTTATTTCCTTATTCAAATATTATATCATTGAAACACATTTTTTCGTACAACATCACCCTCATAGATTCCAATGTGTTTTATTCATAAGGTGAATAAAAAATTCCAATGAAATGAATTTAATATTATTTATATGTCATAAAATCATACTAAATTCATTTAATACGACATTGTAAGTCTTATTATTTGATTCCATTGAAAAATTTTAGTTAATGGGAAATTTTAAATGATTTGTTATGTGATATAGTTTCTGTTGAGAAGTCATAAAAAATAGAACGAAGCCTTCTGATTTTTCCTTAATGTCATCCAATGTCTTCCTTTGTTAAATTATATGCAGGAATGAGTGTTATATGATAGGTAGGAAAATTATAAAATCCAAAAAAGTCATACATCAATGACTTATGATATTGATCTAATCCATACAATGAAGTAATATGGTTGATCATCAGTCATAGGATCAATGTTTGATACTCCATCAAAAATTTCATTTGATTCTCAGTAATGGTAAAATTTCTGGAATGTCAAAAGTAAGATCCAAATGTTATATTTGACATCAAAACATATTATGTGGAGATAAAATGAATTTTGTGAGTAAAAATGTCTTATGAGTATGATTATTTGATTTTATTTAATTTAGATCTTATCTTAGTCTTACAGAGTTACTTACTCATAAATATATTCAAATACAAAAGGAAAATGTCTTCTAGACAGGATGATTTCCAATACCATGTATCAAAACTCTCTATCCTCTAGAAAATGTCATCTAAGGATGCAGATTTATTTTTCCATTTTCCTTAATTATGTATAGTGATTATAAACATAACATAAATTTCACTATTACTACGTAAAACTACCTATAATAATTCTCAAAAACAATTAAAAACTTCATACATGGTATCATTTCTCTAATTTCAATGGAAATCGGTATTTACACACTATGGATCGATTCTCCATTAATTGACTTATTCATCTTACATTTTGTTATCTATCCTTACTTGTTGAGGATAGTACTCTCATCTCCATCATCACTTGTCATATATTTAATAAGAATATATCAACAATCATCACACTTATACTCTTTAAATAGATATAAAATACATCTATATGTATATATTGCGAAATAATTTATCTTCTTTTATTCAAATAATATTGAATTTAGCATATATACAAATTTCTAATATGAAATATCTTTAAGAATCCAATAACATTTCTAAGTGGATGGATCCTAGACTATATCCAATGGTAGTTGTAAGTCACACTGAAAATCATCCTTTCAATTATGTAATACCGTTTCATCAAATATATTTATAGAACTTCAGAAAAATTTCATTTCATTATCATATAATTAGTTGTGGAATCTTATAAAAATTCCACTTATGAAGGAATACATATCATTCACACACACTCAACATAATGTGATGCCTTTCATGGTAACTCTATGATTCATATCACCAATATTTTTTGGTACATAAAACTAATTCTGACCACCTCATGTTTTTTCTTTTATTGAAACCAAATACAACAGGAATGATGTAGGTTCATTAATCCCCCCATTTTATTTTTTGAATTTCCAAATTATAATTTCTTCTCTCACCCTATTATTAAAAATAATTATAGAGAAGATGAAATTGGATGGTATCACATCATTCATCCACAATGTTTCATCAATCATTCAACATTATGTATACATAATCAATGATTTGTGTACAAAGAAATATAATTTGATTTAGACCTCATATATTTTCATTGATCAATAAAATATGATACTAAATTATACCATTTGTTAAGTCAATTATTTAGGGGCATCACAAATATTAAAAAGTAAAACCATGTGCTAAAAATTTAATGTAATTTATTTTGAGGATTTCATCCAAAAATACATAAGCTAATCCCAAAAAAAGTTGAAACACTATTTGGATTGTTTTATATTATATGTACAACCCAGGATCACATCATGATTCATAATCATATTTACATTTATTAAAATAAATTATATTATATTAAAATAAATAAACAATTCTTATGAAATAATGATAGGAGAATCATAATTCACACCTTATCAATAACTATTTTTTAAGAACCCTCTATAAATATCATATTACTAAGAAATTTAAAAATATTATTATTTAATTATGTCATCTTCACCTCAAGGTATCATCACCATACACAAATTATCAATGTAATCCTATTGTTAATTTGTTTACTATATTTAATCCTGAATCATTCCAATATTATGACTCATTCTGGTTTTAAATATTCAATGTAGCTTACATCACTTCATTATTACTCAATTTGAGATCTAACATCACCATCAATTCTCTTCATGGTTTTTTTAAAACACAGTACATATGATTATGAATAAATTGACCCGTATTTCTCGTTTTTGTTAACAAATGGACAAATAATTTTATTCTCAACAAATTTTCCATTTCCAATTTCAATCCATGTCACGATGGATTCTTCATAGTTGCACGATTTTTTTCTATTTTGGATGTTTAATTTTATAGTATAGGATCATTTAATTTCTCCATACATGGGATCTTCCTTTTAACATGATATATAAAATAAAATAAATCAATTAGTAAAGCTATCATGTTCATTAAGATTTTTTATTTTGCATCTATTATTGTTAGATAATCATTAAAATGGTTTCTACTCATCTTGAACCTCCCTCAAAACACATAATAAGATCTTGCATTATCCAATTTTGATTACATATGATGAAAGTATCTTTCATATTCATTATTAATAATTTCATTCTTTCTATGTTGTTCCTTTTATTAAGATTCTATTTATCATTTTTTATTACATATAAGCTTTCCAAATTTCCAAAAACTCTTTGGGAATATTCTAATCTATTTCGATTCTTCATAAAAATTTCTTCGGAAAGTTCTTCTAATAGAAAAACATTGGGATTTTTTTACCAAATTGTTCATTATTATTTTTATTTCATCCTTCATAACATTCATATTTGTCTTGTTTACATGTTACCATGTTGTGTACGGTTTTTTCACAAAATAATATATTCACGATCTTTATTGTTTAATTATTCTTAATCATCTTGATAGTGCTTGATTATATATTCTTTTCTTCTTATTACATAAATATATCTCACTATCTACAATTGTAATAATCGTGAGAAAATTAATTTTTTTATTTTATCGTGATTACATTCCAGTGAATATTATCATCACTCGTTTGATTCTATGGTATTATATTATCATTTAATTTAGTTATATTATTGAATGATTTTTACATTTATGCCTCATTACTATTACCTCTATCATTAAAGGATTCACATTGACCTCTAATATTTTCTAATATATATTTTGTGTGAAATTATTTTCCATTGATTTGTTAGTTTTCCCCTAACCATTATCGTCCTTGATATACGCTCTTCATTTATCCCAATGGTTGACACCTCTGTCTAAAATTACAGTGCCTTATATGAAAATATATTATAACACCAATAATTCCACATAAATCTATAATTATTTTTATGATATTCATTCTATCTGGAGTATCCATATTTTCATTCATTTTATTTTTAACATATATTACACATTATTGGTATTTCATTGGGGGGAAAACTCTATATGTACTTTCTACCACCCACATTAGATGTTTTGGTTGGTTCCTAGATATTTCCCTTCATCCAAATTTATATATGTTTTATGTTTAATACTATAGTTTTTTAGGAAATAGATTTAGAATAAACATTATTTTTCATAGGTACAAAATAA
Organism: Viscum album; assembly: GCA_963277665.1. Classification (NCBI taxonomy): domain Eukaryota; kingdom Viridiplantae; phylum Streptophyta; class Magnoliopsida; order Santalales; family Viscaceae; genus Viscum; species Viscum album. Next base: position 1,021,724,536 of record OY728147.1, on the reverse strand, counting down.
TATATCTTTTATAGATGATCAATATTAATCAATAGAAGATATAAATATATTATTTTCACCAGATAAAAGTCTTTCATATTAAGATTCTCCCTGTTTAGTTTGTGTGTGGAGAGATTTCTATTGAAATTCAAGTGAATAAATGGATTTATTTTAATCTATATTTTCCAATTTAAGTTCATGTTCCAATTATTGAGAATATTTTTCTCATGCTCAATTATTTTCAGTTTGTATTCACCTTCCTTTCACATCTCCATATGCTATTCTTATTTGAATTTTCTCTTATCCTCTATAATATAGTCATGATTTTTTTTCTGTCCTTCACCTATAGCTTATAATTATTGATATAATTTATTTCTTCAAATGAATAGTTTATTTCAGCAATATCTCTATTTGGTTCTTCTATCACATGAATTATAATAATCGAATCTTTTTCAACAATAGAGAATATTTTTTTTGTATCATTATTTTTAATATTTATGTATCCTATATTTTATGGAGAGATTTATACACATTATAAACCTTTAATAATTATATTTATTTATAATTTCTGAATATTATTATAGTTGGGTGATCTCCTCCAATGTTATTCGAATATATTTTAGCACCCATGTACCCGCCCTTCCATAACAAGTTTCAAGATGACATAAAGTATTTTCATTCATACAAAGAAATTAATAAAATATATTCCTCACATATATAATAAATGTGCCTTAAATTTTAATGTTTTGGAGTCTTATAAAAAATAATAATGTTCTAAATCTTATGTATTTTTGAAAAATGGATATTTTCCCCATTACCTATGAATATAATGAATCCATAATCAGTCTTCAATATAACCCATAAATTATCCAGATAAGGATCTCTTATAGGATTATCTTACTTAATAACTTCTTTTCTAAAATATATATGTTAACATATTATAAGTTGTGAGATTTGGTGCCGTATTGGGGAATAATGTTCGTAAAGCATAATAGTGAGACAATTTATACTGTTCAGTAGGTATACCATGATATTATTAAGAGCACAAAATCAACTCATGATAAATAATAACTTATTATCATTGAATACGAATGATCATATTATAATAATAGAATAATATAGGAATTTGGATGCAACATAAATTTTGGATAATTATATCAATTATAGATCGGAGACAAAATTACATAACATAGTTTTCTATGATAATTTCACACTTCCATAGTTTTTTAGGTTTACTTATAATGAACCATGATATCTCATGAGATAGAAACAATACCCAATTAATTGGAAGGTTATATATATTCATGCCTAACCATACCATAATGAAAATACTTTTCTATGTCTAGAACATAGTCTCAGTCAACATATAATAAATAATTAAGGAAATAAAATGAGTATTATATACATTTCATGTGGTTCCCTAAGGAATAAATCAGGATTTCATCCTCAAACATGGCATAATATACCCATTGAAAATAACTGGGAAACCAATGACATTAATAATCATTCAGGGTAATTTCCACTCCAAAATTATGATTATGCATGTGGTATTTAAACCATGTATAAAATATTTATTTGTTTTAGATAATAATTTAGTTGATCATTTGACATTTTGGGATTCTGGGTTAACAACATTAAAACAAGTAATGAAACAGAGAGAATTTTTATAGGATTGGATTCAGATGTGAAGCATGCTTATACAAAGAGATGATTATTCAACAAAAAATTATTGATGATTAAAAAATTAGATGTAAAAGTGAGTTTAACAGTTCATACTGATAAAATAGGTGGATGTTATCATTTTAAAAATATCATTGATCAACTATATGACATAGAATACGAAAGCTATTTGAATCATTAGTAAAAATGATTTTAGAAAGCAATAAAAAAATTTCCATTATAAACATTAAAAAATTATATTTTATTAAACTATACAAATAATATTTTCCCCTTTTAAAAAATTAAATTGGTATAGAGGATGCCTTTAAGAAAAAATAAAGGTGGTGGAAGGATATGTTTACATGAAAATGTGTAAAAAATGTTTCCTCCATTTAAAAAACCTATTAAGAACGTGTAAAAAAGATATTGTTTTAAATCAATGATACATATGTTTAATTCGGTTAAATATAAATTTTAAACAATATTTATGGAATTATTTATATAATTATTATATCATTACATGAATGGAAACCTATTCCTATAATCTTTTCATGTAGAAAACATTAAAAATAGTCTAGAAGTCCTTTTATAAAACCTATAAGAGTAAAAATAGTTAAATTATATTTAAAATAAAACGGGAAACATGATTTCCATTTGAGATAGAAAAATATTTAAGTAATAAATATCTCAATCTATAGGTAAAACAAGGATATAGAAGAAAAATATCTTTTGTAAATTATATGAGTAATTCATATAAGCAACATGTTTTTATTTGAGGAAGTGCTACATAAAATAAGGGGATATTGATGAGGAGAATTAATATCACCAAAATAAAAAATAGATAAACCATTGGAATGATAATTTTGGAAATATTGAATTTGATGATTAAAACAATAAGATATTTCATGACTCATGGGAAAAAAGACACGAGTACAAAATAAAATAATAACATGAGTATAATTTTAATGAAAACCATTAAAAAATAAATATCATGAAAATGAAATTAAAAAATAATTAAAATAAATTATGACATTATAATACTAAAATTATAAATAATAATCATCATATAAAATTAAATTGGTGTAAAATGTTACCTATTTTTCAATGAATGGATTTTGAGATAAAAATCCTCTACATTATTTTCCATTATAGTTGATTAAATTCTAACCACATATAAAACAATAATTACTATATTAATATTTTATTTTATAACCTTTTTAATATATATAACCCTATTATATACTTCATTTATAATTATTTACTATTAATAAATCAGTTCATTATATCTTATTTTTGTCATCGTGTGTTAACAATCTTACATGATGTAACACCCTAGAATGATAATGGTTCAAATGACTAAATGATATGACTCATTTCAACAAGGTGCGCCTTCATTTTCGGGAGCTTGTCTGATTAGAACTACACATTTAAGTGTGCTGGGCTTTGAGTAGTGATCAGGATTAGTGACCTTCTAGGAAGTCACCTAGGGTGTGTGTGAGTGAGGACAAATCAGACTGCAAAGGACATGTATTGGGTTGTGGGGACAATCACTTGTCCGATGACACTTTCGGGAACATGGGTGAGCCCTAGGATGGAAACCACGTGTCTGCGGGGCAACTGGTGGTTCCTGGAAGGCCATAACCCAACGACCATGTTAAGGTGGGGTATCTGTGTTGTCATCAGGACCCAGTTGTTACATTTGGTATCAAAGGTGGTACACATCCTTATGTGCGGTGCACTGCCTGGGTTATGTTATAGGGCCCACAACGAGGTCATTGTGCTCTAGGGGGGGGGGAATTGTTACACTATATAATGATAAAGGGTTAAATTAATAAATGATATGACTCATTTAAACAACGTTCAACTTTATTTTCAGCAGACTCTCTGATCAGAACTCCACAGTTAAGTGTGCTGGGCTGGGAGTTGTGATCAGGATGGGTGACCTTTTGGGAAGTTACCTAGGGTGTGTGTGAGTGAGGACAAATCACACTGTAATGGACATGTGTTGGTCTGTGGGGACAATCCCTAGTCAGCTGACCCATTTGGGAACATGGGTGAGTCTCAGGTTGGGGACCACATGTCTGTGGGGAAACTGGTGGTACCTGGCTGGCCAGAACCCGACGGCCATGTTAAGGCGGGGTATCTGTGTTGTCACTGGGACCCAATTGTTACACTAGATATGTAATTTTAAGGTTGATCCTTGATTTTTATATCATGTGAATCGTTCAAAAATTATATATTGGTTTTAATATATATACCAGGATTATTTATAATTTTCTACATTCATCCCTTGAAACATTTAATTATTACTCATGTAGATTAAATTAAAGGTAATCTTGTTTTGACAGATTTGAATGAATGATAATGATATATTATTAATATCTTTATATATTGATATTGTAACTCCATAACCATTAAAAATTATTTATTAAACTTTGGTTTCATTTAATTGGTAGTATATATCATCCCATAATCAATCACTAAAAAATCATTACCATATCTCCTTGGTAGTCGGTAAACTGAAGAAAAAACAATGTTGTAATGATTGAATGAGTAAAAAGGTACTAATACAGTAAAACCCGTGTATTTATAAAGAAAAAATTTGATATTAAGGGTATATATTACATGATACACCATGACTGCAGGATAATTTGACTATCATAGACTTTACGGTATATTTCTTTTTTTTTTAAAATGATCAATTCGATAGCATATAGAATACAAAACCACGTGTCTAAATGGACTAGAATATAATATTTCCTTATAATATAAATATTAATTTTGTGTGTATGAATAGTAATGAATAAATAATTAAAATTTTGGATTTATATTTATTTTAAATAAAAAAAATAATCATTTAGATGAAAAATAAATATTTTCTGAAAAAAAAATGATATTTTTCTGATAGATAGGTTAGTCGTGATTTTTTACAACGTTATAAAATTAACATATTCCACTTATACAAAATTTATCTTATGAAATTAACATAATATTAGAAATCATAATATAAATTTTATTTTCTAGGGTTGATTTTTTTCTATTTTTCTAATATATTTAATTTTTCAAAGAATAATAAAAAGTACTGATTTTTATAGAAAACTGTCTATATGTTTATATAATTTAAAAAGTAAAATGATGTTTAAAATTGTGTTCAAAGTAAAATTAGGACAGATATATTTCAATTTAACTAATTAAGGTAATTTCAATCCATTACATATTTAATTTTAATATTAAATCATTATATAATTATGATATTTTTCACATTAGAAACTCACTTTTTTGTCTTGTCTCCAAGTATAATGTTAAATTGGATTCATCAAATTATGTGATGGTAATTTGAAAAAATAGAATAATTTTTTTAATATTAATAATTTAAAATATATATTATTTTTAACAAATTTTTTTATCATTATGAATCGTGAATGTATTAAAAATTAATTATCAGTATTATGGATAAAATGAGTTTACCTATGGTTAAACTAAGATAATAAGGGTAAAAATGACCTGAAACATGTCCAAAACACTTATTATGGGATTATATATACCTTATAATCACTAATATTATATAATGACTATTTTATAAGTCTTTGGGTTTGATAAAATCATTGGTGTAATATATTATTTTCAAAATTTACATTTGTGTCATCTCCTCCACTTATAAAAGGTCACCCCTCCCACCTCCCATATTCACACATAAAAAGAAATTTGGTACATCCAATAACTACCCAAATCACTTCCATAACCAAATACAAATATTATACAGTCCTTTTAAGATGTTTAAATTCATCCTATAATGGGTTTTCATGAAAATATAATGTTGTGTCAAAAAAATAGTAGTCATTGATAAATGAGTGTTATTATTTTGTTTCTTCTTCCATCTGGTTAAAATATTATACAAAAATAATTATATAATAACCATAAAATATTACATATATTTAATTTCTTTCAAAAAAAATTAATGAATATAACCATTTTGTCTTTTATCAAATGATAAATGATACATCTGGTCATGTGTGTGGTGAAATACTACCTCACTAACAGGTGTAAAGTTTTTTATATCATCAACATTAAACGATGGGTATAATGATATATATATAAAAAATTATTATATTTGTGATATTATTATACCTATTTAATTTTAATCACACATATACCTTATTAAGCTCAATTCTGTTTAAAATACGATATTTCCAATTGTTTCTTTGGAGGACTACTTCCTCATGAGGTGATGTGATTATTTTTCACATATTCTTTACAATGAATGTGATAAATAATGATTTTAGAGAATATTTTTGATATATAAGTCATTATTTTGATTCTGGGAAATTAATATATCACCAAATTCCTTACACATTAACCCAATAAAGATGTGATAATATCACATGTATGCATGTACGACATACCGCCTCCAAGAAGTGATGTGATCTATTTTCCATGTTCAAATATAATTAATGATTATAAAATTTATGTAATGAAATAACATGATATTAATAATAGTTATATCATCCCAATGATGATGAAAATATATAACATGAATAATAACAAAAAATTCATGATAAAACATGCATGATAAAACAACGTAATCAACAACCAAAACAATGAAAATAACAAAATATTATTAAAAAATATGTGGTAAAATATAATTAGAATATAGTAAATGTTATATTAAATATTAATATGGTTTTATTATAAACTAATAAAATTTTTAAAACCACTATTCATGAGGTTAAATCATATTAAACCAACAAGATGTGTGGGGTAAGGGATTTCTTCTTAATTTCATTTTTATTAAGGAATTGTTTTAAATATCATTCAATTCAGTTTTATGTTGAGAATATACAGAATATTTTATATATTTATTTAGAATACTTATTTATTAATTATTATATACTGAAACTCTATATTCATGATGAATCGAATTTCATATATCATTTGTATTTAAATGTTTTATTAACAATCTTTTCACACAATCACATTCTTATGACAATTTCTAATTAGAAATTACATTTATAAAAAATATATAACATTCATATCATGGATGTGATTATTGATTACACCATATACCAATTTTACATATGATTTATAAATTGAATGGTATTTGATTATCTACGGAAATATTGATAAATCTATATTTTTTACTCAATATAGATATTTGATGATAATGTACATTTTTCATTTATTAAATTGATTGTTCAATATTTAAGGAGTGAATTGGACATCAAGATATGGGTGGGTCACCATTATAGATAGCCACTAGATGCATCAATAATCCTATGAGATGAATCATTTGTCTAGTCCTAGTTAAATATGATTCTATTGTATACATAAAAAAGATTTTTAAACCATCTTTTTAAATGTATTGATGATATATCTATCGCGAATCCTTCTATAATATTGTTTATTAATTAATTGATCCCATAATTAAAATTTCAGTTATTATTTTTTCGTGGTACTATCATTGTCGTATTAAATTTGGATTCATTTATTTCTTATTTAATTGTCTAAATAGCATGTTCTTTTATTTATTTACCTTGATATACTAATTATTAGATATTTAATAATGAAATTTGTGTTATTTAAATGGAATCTGTGTTCTGTTATTTTCCATTCCTTATTCATGATGACATATTAGATCCTAATAGAATATTTATTAAAATGGAATATTTTTAAAATCATTTACCTTGAATTGTTACAAATTATTAATGATTCGTGATTGCTTTTATAGAACTTAACCCTTACTGAGCATTTTATATGACCCATATATTTTTTCCTATCAAATAAATCAAAAAATTATACTATTCATGATTATTATATTATATTATAGTGTAGAAAATGGTATTCTATAAATAAATATTTTTAAATTAGCGTGTTTAAATATAATATATAAATCATGTATATATCTAGTTTATTAAAAATAATATACCATTAATTACTTCGATATTTGATTCCTTGTGCCTTGTGCTAATTAATTCTTGTGGAGAGTGGATTTGGGCAAGTGGGGTCGGGGAGTTTGTAGTTGGTATTAGTATCAGTTTAGTAGAAACCTTCGAAACTGGATTATGGAAAAAAATTAGGAACAAGACCATACGATAAAACGTCTCAGATAATTATAGAATAACATCATAATGTTTTGGTATGGTAGATATTATATAGTTCTTATTTAAAAAAATTCCTTATATGCATACTAAAAATGGACATGGCTCTGACGTAGATGTACCTATGGGTAATAACCCCTAAAAAATTACAATGGGATTTAATTGAGAAGTACCTAGAAAACAATAATGGACCTTATTATACAGCCGGTTTGACACTCCTGTGGGTATTCAGTGGATAATTAACATTTTATTAAAAATAGTGTGAAGTATTTGAATAGATTATTGTAATGAATGACCATGATTAAAATAAATGTGTCTTATATTAAAAATATTCCATTATTTATAAATCCTATAAATGATAATATTTTTAAAACTATGATTATTATTGGTCACAATATTTTTTTTGTTTTAGTAAATTGATAAAACCTTAATCAATTGTGTTAGAATTAAACCTGATGGACAACATGGTGAGTATGAGAAACAAAATGGGATGATGAAATGATTGAAATATATTATGATTGTTTTTAATCATTTACCCCAAAATTGGATTGACAACCTATACCCGAACTAACTCCTAGAATCTCCAAAAAATATAAGGATGGACTTTTCTAAGGGATCGAGTGGTGGAGACTATGGAGTAAATAAAACACGATTTCCTTCATTTCAAAAATGTAGAAATATCTACCTAGGAAGGTGTATCAGAGGAAGGGAAGTATTTTATGTGGGGAAAATAATTTCATAAACAATGAATTTACGAGAGGAAATGAGGAGTATGAAGGTAGGAAATAAATTTTATCCTATTGATCCATTTATCATTTGTTTTCTTAAATGTGGGAAACCTGGTCATTATCCATTTATATTTCTTCTTTTAAAGGTTAACCCCAATACCAAGGAATTAATTATGTTAAAATAAAAAATATTAATTTTTTAGTCATTAGGATTAAATAATTAAATTATAGAAGTATTTTTTCCAATGGTATTTTGGTTATAAAAATAATGGAACATCGATCGATTGTGTTTAATTTTAGATGAATTTATTTCTTCATTATGGTAAGAGTTATGGTTATCATATTGGGTATATGACGGTAAAATTTGATTCGAATTTAAATCCTAAAAGATAAATTTAATGGTTTTTGGTGATGGGAGTGTCCTATGATTAATGGTATTTTGGGATATATTTATTTCAATACAACCCATTAGATTGTTATAAGTTTTTTAAAAAATGTCATCAATGGGATAATTCCCTTAATATTTGTGGGAATAAGTGTAATGGTTTTATTATCATACATAGTTTTGAATTTTAGTTTATTCGAGGTTATTATACTTTTTAAATTTTATAGTAATTAAATTTACATGGTTCAAGAAAAAGGAAAACAAACATTTTGGGTCAAAACTTGTCGCATCCAACAGGGCCATGGGGTATGAACCCTTAAACAAAGGGTGTCTAGGGTGTTTCACCTACCACTAGAATATCTAAGGCTATATTTAATAAATAATTTTTTTTACAGAAATTATTTGATAAATATATAATAATGTTAAACTAGTGGTGTTAGTCTGGTGTTTTATAAATTGAAGTATTATATTTGATAACCTATGCTAACCATATCAGTTTTTTAAAATATTTGCAGACATATGGAAGGACTCACCACTCATTCATGGGTTTTATGATATTTAGAATATTAATTTTAGTTCCTTAGGAATAAATGATTTTGGATATTCATTTCTTGGATTAATAGAGGAATTCAAAATTTATATAATCAAAACCAATGAATGAAATTTTAATTATAAAATAGATTGAAATAATGTATATTTCCTTATAAACTTACTGAGTAAAATAATTCCTCAATATTAGAAAAATGATCTTGAAAAAAAATTATCCTTTAACATTCATATATGATTAATTAAATGAAAATTAAAATCATAACAGATTTTTGTTTTTAATTTCCTAAACATTCCATTGATCATTCATTTTATTGAGATCAATGATCACAATTGCTCTCTATAATTTTTTTTCATCCATGTTCATATACTTATTTTCCTCCTATTTTTACAAACATGGAAGCCCAGTTATGGGTTATTTGATATAAAATTCTTATTTCCCTTTCACTCTTATAATGAGAGTGTTTTATTAACCCTTTTAATATTTGGTTGTTTACATTGGTATTTCTAAATATCGACCCCCTAATTACTAAAAATAAAATAACATCGAGATGATGTAATTCCCTGAATGTGGGAATAATTTACCACCCCAAAATTTTTATGGAAATATTTTGGATTAAATAGAGTATATATCAAGAATCACTGATCATAGACTATATTTAAAAACCTTGATTCTTCATGATATATTTCTTTTTAAATAAATTTGATTAATTTAATAGTATCTCTATAATAGAACTTCATGTCTAAATGAATCGTAGATTAGTATATCATTATTAACTATCCATTAAATATGAATTTTTTGTTTAAATTTTTTAATAATATAAATTATGGTTTTCTATTTAATATTAAAAAAAATAAGAATCATTTAAAATGAAGATAATCCTTTTTGAAAAATGAATTTTTTAAAACACGGTTTAGTCTTTATTTGGGAACATAATATAAAATTATATTAAATTTTTTTTAGAAAACTAATTTTAGAAAATGAAATTAATTTTTTAAATCATCATTAAAATATATTTTTAGGTTTAACATTTTGTTATTTTTCTAAAATGGTAAATTTTTTGATAAATAGGGAAAAATAGTAATTTGTATTCAAATCATTTTTTGGTTAAATAATTGGCGTGGTTGAATTATATTTTATATTTTTCATGAAGATAAATTAGTTAAATAATGTAAAAATTAGACTAATTTATGTAATATTATTCAATACCATGTTGAATTTTTATATTAAATCCTTTTATATGTATGAAAATTTTGTCTTTAGAAACCCGTTTTTTTCTTCTCTACATGTATAATTTTAAATTGGATTCTTCCACTGTTGAGGAATGGAATTTAAAAGATTTTATTCTAAATTTTGAATGAGAATGATTTTATTTATATAATAAGCTGAATGTAATTTTTTACCATTATGAATAGTAAAATTTGTAATAAGTAATTATATTGGTTAAGGTAAATATGGGTTTACCATGGGTGAAAACTATGAAGATAAAAATATTATAACCACGAACATGTCCAACACACATTTTTTTGCAATATTTTGATCTTATAACCTCTATTGTTCGATAATTACCCATTTTAAAGGTTTTTCTAAGGATAAAAATATGGATCTGATTCATTATATTAAAAAATTCCATGTGTTTCCTCTATCACACTTAGAAAATTCCACCCACAATCATCCCCAATTTGGAAATGAAAATATATCTGGTTCAAAAAAATCCAATATAATGGAAACATTTTCTCCCATGATAACACCCAAGATAATTTTTTTAATCATAAATACAACCTGTGATGGATTTTGGTGAAAACATAAGGATGTTTTAGGAATAAGATTTAATGTTATTAAATGAGTGTTTTTATTTTGATTCTTCTGGAAGCAGCTTAAAATATTATAAAACAATGATTATATATAAAAAATATTATATAATATTTGATTATATTATATTAGTTAATGGAATGAACTATATCCATTTCCCCTTCCGCGAAATGGGATATGAAACTATATATTTTGTTCACGATAAAAAACTTTCTCAGGAACCATGTAATTCATTTTCCATCACCACATATAATTGATTGATACATTAAGTTATTTCAATAATATATACAGTATTTATGTTATTATTTTACTTATCTAATTTTAATATCCAATAAAACTTTGTATTTTGTATTTCCTTAAAATTGTGATATTTTCCTTCATGTGTACGATGGCTTATCACCTCGCGAAGTGTTGTGATTTGTTTTTTACCTATTCTTTATATGGAACTTCGTAAGGATAATTTAGTGGTTATATATTATATACATGATATTTTATTGATTCCAATAATTTAATATGTCACTCACTTACATACCCATTCACCCATTATGTAAATGATAGTGTGGCTCATGTGTTTGTGCTTCCAACCATCTCCATGAAGAGATGTTTTCCAATATCCACATAAAAATTTAAATAATAATTATATGATTTAGATAATGAAAAAAGGATATTTATAATATTTAAATCATTCTCGGGAGAATTTAACTATATAATATTTGAACGAACTGGATCTTTCATTACTAAATTGGATAGAGAAAATAAGTAGATTTATATCCAAAATAATACAAATAAGGAAATAGTTTTAAAAAATATTAGGTAAAATGTTTTTAGGTGTTTATATATGATATTATAAATATTTATTTTGTTCTATTACAAATTAATAACTTGTTTGAAGCCATTATACTATAGGATAATCAAAATTTAACCAAAAGTAAGTGTGAGGTAAAGTATTTTGGCTCAATTTCTATTTCATTGAGATGTTTTTTTATTAAGAGCCTATTCAATTTATATAGTGTATGGACTACCAATATGAGTAATTTATCATAATTAGTGATTTATTTATGATTTTATTTTCAAAAACTATGTTCTCAATGAAACAATGGACATGTCTCACTTCCTTTTAAATTTGTTATTTATAACATTCTCTTGAAATAATTACTTTGTTATGATCATTTTTCATTGGAAATTAAATTTATCGTAAAATTCATATTATATATCATTTATATGATTAATTATGAATCCATATACCATTTTCACAATTTTTTTTTTCTTTTAAGGTTAGTCGATTATCTATTTAAATATTGGTAATTCTAAATTTTTTAATAAATGTTGATATTTGACAATGAGACATATTATTCATGAATTAGATCAATTATTCAATATATTATTCTATATATTATTAATTATTTGGACCTAAAGTTATCGTGGGGTCTTTGTTATAGATATCCCTTTTATTAATAAGTGTTAGAATGAGATAAATTATATGGTTAGCCTTAATTAAATGTGTTTCTAGTGTATACCTCCCCATTATTTTAAAATCTCTATATGAAAGGTCTTGAAGATATAGGTATCCTAATATATGTGTTCATCACATAAAATAATTAAACATTTAATTCATTATGAATTAAGTTATTATTATCCATTACATATTCAAAATTATAATACATTTGGAATCAGATCATTCTCATCTTATATATTAAATACCATGGGTTTTTAGTTAGTTACATTTCAATGTTGATGCATTATCTTGTCAAGACAATAAAATTATTTAAATGGAAAGTGTATTCAATTATTTACTTTTCCATATTTCATATTCCCAATGAAATCATGATATTAAAATTAATTAAATGTAATGTGTTTTAATTTATTTAATTTTCCATGTGGATAATGTTTGTTGATTCTTGATACCATCCAATGTACTTAGCCCCTGTTGAGAATTTGATCTCACCATTATATTTCCTCTTTTCTTAGGAATCGAGTATGTGTACTATAAATGATTTGAAAGGATATTCTATAGGGAATAAATATATTCTCAAAAAAGTGTTATAATTTCTATCTTCAGTATAACATTTGAATCAGGTATTTATAGAGTTTAATAATACTATAAAACTATTCAGTAATTTAGGATGTGATTCCTTGTATATTATGCTTATGTATTAAATTGGACACCTGCTCTGGGATACTGGGTTCATGTTATTTTAAATATAGAGGGTTAAAATAATATTTATGTAATATTATACATGTAATATATATCATATCTCTAGCTGAAATATATTTTTATAATAAACAGTTATGTGGGTGCTGACAAATGAAATTCTTCTTTCACTGAGATAGTTGTTTTCACATACTCATGATTAAAAACCCAATTCTAAATTATATGGACACAATGAATGTATGTGAAAATTTATCTATTAATAATTATAATAATTTAATAAAAATTGTATTGTATTCCTAACTACACTTTTATGTCCATTAATGTTAAGCATTTAAGAGAAATAAGTCACATAATTCTTGGAGGTGGTAGTCCACACATATGCTTTGTTAAAACTCTCATTCCATAAATAATGGATGTAATAATGGTAAATGAAAAAAGTGATCATTTTATAATTTTATAATTAAAATAAATAAAACAATTATTTATAAAATCCATTCTTTATTCTAGCATTATGACGTAGTGATGAATAAATGAACTACATCATGTAATAGAGGTTGTAATCTACACGTATGCATTATTGACCAGTTTTTATAATTAGTGGATGAAAATAAATGAATTATTAATGGATGATAAATTAATATAATGAAATTTCAGTTTATAGATAATTCTTAATTCATTATTTCAAAAATATAATAGTATAATATGTAGAGGAACATTAAAATAATCAATAAGAAGACAGTAATACCAACCTTTATTACTATAATATTTAATGGAATTATTCTATAAAATTAATAGAATATTAAAATTAATGGTGTATAATAAATATTATTCATGGGATAGGGTTCTAGGATGAAAAACTGGGTATCTGTTTTCTAGGGAATTTTAATGGATGGGTTTCCAATGAAGTGGGGCATGCGATCCCTTTTATATGTAAAAGGTAGGGACTTTTCCATTGAAAATAATATTATGTCTTGGTTAAGAATGGGATGGATTCATATTTCAGTTATATAGGTGATGTATGGATGGTATGAAATGTATACAAGACTTTACAACCTAAAAATTATTATTAAAATGTCAAAAGGTCATTTTTATTTATAAAATATTTTCCTTCTTAGATTAGTATTAAAACACTTATTACACTAAATTTTATAACCATCATGTCAATAATTTTCTTATTAAAAATATAATTTAAACCTTTTTAGAATATTTTGACATGGTGATTCCATATTTGGATCCATTTAACATATTTAATTTTTCAAATATGATAAAAATATTAATTTCTGTTAAAGACGCATAATATATAGATTTTTTTTAAAAACTGTGATGTTATTCATTAACCATACGTATAAAATAAATTTATTATGGTTACTAATTCTTATGATATTAATTTATTTATTCTAAAAAATAAAATATATTTGAATTTCTTATAAACCCAAAACTGAATTTCACAATGATAACGTTTAATTAATAGAAATAGATGAAAATGTTTTCAAATTTATAATAAAATGTTACTTATGTACTATAATATCATAATAGAATTTATAATTTTAGATTTCATAATTATACACATAAAATATATATTTGATCAATTAAATTATTTTAAAAATATTTTGCAATTTCACATATATTAAAAATCTGATAAGATTCATCATTTCAGAAAAAACAATATTTTTTACTATTCTCCCAAAAATCGATTGTTTTAAGAAAAAATCAGTAATACATATTGATAAAAACGTTTTTTAAGAAATTAAAAAACCAATTTTAATTTACCAATTTTAATTCTAAAATTTTTATAAATAGAGTTTTAAAAGTAAAATATTTAATATAGAGGAACTTTTATTGAAAATAACCTTTTCATTATAAAGTTATGTAAATTATTTAACATATAAATGTAGATGATATTAATGGATTACCATGTTATGGTTTTATAAATATATATTAATAAATTTCTTTAATATTTTGTATTTTTTTATTTTTTTTATTGACTGAAATAATTCATAAAACATAGTATGTTTTTTAACAGATCCAAAATCACAGGTCATTGATATTATCTATAAATAAAAGTGACTACATATTTGGGAACATTTTGTAGAGACATTATAAAAGAAGCATAAGAATAATTACATGCCTCATCCCATGATTATTCAAATATACGATACTCTCCACCAGTACATTGCAATTTAATAAGTTAATTTTGGAGAGGATGTTTATTTACGACCACTTCAGGTAGAGATGATGAACATACATGAAGAAGAATATTAGTAATATTCTTAGTGGTGGATTAAACCACTAGATCATCAAATTCCATGCGAAATATATTTCATCAAAACTACTACATTGGGAAACAATGTTATATCACTCATTAAATTATGAAGAGTTGTTGTTCTCTCTTTTATTAGATGGATCTTTTTTAAACATCTTTTATATTTTTTCTTCTTTTTCTCTAGATTCATGGTATGAATTTCTTACATGGTTTCCTTAACCTAAAGTCATATGAATCCATAAATATACACTACATTTAGCCTTTGAAAAGAGAAAAAATCAAAATATTAAATACATTAAATTAGTTAATCTGACAATGATCTGACATTATACTCTTATTCAATTTGATTAGGTCACACACAAATGTTTCCAGTATAAAGAACATGTTTAATCATTATAGGTTTTCATTTTTATAATTTTACATTTATTTTTATGTCACATCTTCAAATATTCTAATGGTGGATCCCTCTTCTCTTTCTCTCATATAGTTAATATGCATATAAAGAAATATAAAACAGAATAATATAACACCATAGTTTGTTAGTTAGGTTCACATCACTAAGACGTACTATGTTACCATACCATCATGGTTATTATCCCATATTCCCAATATCTATATTATTCTTAATGAAATCATGAGAATGGGTACTACCATGTACTCATTATTCTATAATTTATTTAGTCTAATGGGTCAAAGGAATGTTTTTCCTGCTATCTGAATAAAATATCTATTTGGGCCTACTCCTTATAAAAAATCAATAATGAAGCTCATGTGTGTCGACCCATGTCATCGCCAGTTATAAAAAAGGTTTATTTTTTAATATTTTTTCCCATATTTATTTATGGTAAAATATTAATTTATTCTATAAAATGATATCATATAATTTTTTTACCACTTTATTCATCTTAGAGTAGTGTATTTACAGTAGAAAATGAGTTTACTATAAATATGTGAAATTCAATTTTTATATAATATTTAATATTTATTTAATAATATATTAATTTATTCACATGTGTTCCACTGGTGAAATATTCCAAAAATAGTGTCTGATTAAGATTACCTCTCAATAGTTGAGCCCGAAATTGGAGTTTATACTAGGTGATTCATAAACCCATCATACAAAATGGGGTTGGACCCAAGAACACCCTTTATTTTTTTCTTTTTCCCGTGTTTCCTTCCTCCCTCATTTTGATATCATTTCTTTGGATCCTCCACCAAAATTGGGGTGTAATAAGTCGTAAAACATCATTATAGTGTGACGGAGGAGGTTTTTTTGGGGGTCCATTTGAGATTCCAATTGGATTAAGGTAGGTTTGGATGGAAATTTTGGTAAAAAGCTACGTCAGTTTACAGCCGTAGTTAGTCATGTTTCATTTATATACAATAAACCCCTATAGTGTAGTTTCTTTATGTTTTATAACTTTTTATGGGTTTTTGGGGACCCCTTAGGTGTTGATATACGGGTTCATTGTATAAATTGGGTATTTTGGGGAGATCATATGTGATTTCCATTCAGGAACCATATTTAGATGACATGTAGTTCTGATAACACATGTTATGTGGTCTTAATTTTGTTTGAGGTGAGGAAGAATAGGATATGAGACATATGTTTTCATTACAGTCCTGGTAGGGGTTACAAAGGGTTTGGTAGAGGGCATGTTCAGACACCCCATGTCAGGGAACATAGTAGTTTTGGTCACAAAACTATATCCCATGTGATCTATATGTCTAGTAGCCTTATACATTAGATAGCCAAACACCATTTTGGGTTACATGGATATGAACATGGAAGTAAATTCTTTTTGTGTTAAACCCCATATACAAGGTAAATACTCTATGTACATAGGATAAGTAATCATTTAGTGTTCTTTAGTGCATGGAATGGAAGGACTGTTTGGGAACACACCATCTACCATAAGTACACACAATGTAATTTTACTTCTATGGTGAGTTTAGTTTGATCTTTTACCTAGAGTTAATATTTTACTTGTAAGATTTCTATTTTTTATAAATCATGATGGTTATTTATTTTTATTTATTAGAAGTTGTCTGGATAGTGTTTTAGATTGCTCTAGCCTTTTTAGTGGTGTTTATTTATAGATTTGATTCTGAATCCTTCTATAATTTGGGTTGTGAAATTCATAGATTATGTGAGGTTCATGCCCTCATTAGTTATAGTGTATTTTGTAATCTATGTTGTTTTTGTTTGATATTGTTTTAGATATATCCCATAAGTGTTGATTAAGGTGTATGTCTCTGTTATTCTTGGAATATACTTGAATATTAGAACTGATTTCTCAAGGATATAGAAATTAAGGTTCAGAATCTGTGTTTGAGAGTAAAATATATTGGATCCTTCAGTTTGGTTTGACATCATGGGATAGAGTTTATATTCAACATATATTGAGATGATGTTTATATGGCTGTGAGGGACTTGTTTGGATACCCTTATGAGAAATATAGTATCATAAGATGGGTTGTTTTCTTGGTAGGACTCATGAGGTTTCAATATAGTGGGTGTTTCCCCAAGGATTCGATTCTATTGAGGATCCCATAATGGGATTCCTATTTTTACAGTGTTTACATGGACTTTTGATAATTCCATTATAGTATTTCTCATGCTTTTAGATTCCCTTCTATGGTATTTTTTTTGTCAAATATCACATGGAAATTGCTCAGGGGTGAATTCAAATTCTTCTCATGTCATTCCTTTCATGAATTTTTGTATGAGATAGAGGGACCTTATATATGGTTTCATGCTCAAATTGTGGCCTTTCAACCATTTTTGGGTGATTTGATGGTTGAATTTTCATAGTATAGTGACTGAAACTTTTTTTTTTGGTTTTTCAAATAAGTCACTTTTTGGGTTAGTGAGATCCAAACAATCAATAAGAACCGTAGGTGAGTGGGATTTAGAACCACTTCGAAATCTAGACTCACCCAATAGAGAAACCATAAAACAACCAAATCCTCCAAAAACACAACAACAGGTAGAACCAACAAAAGAGCACCCGAAAAGTTCAATCATAACCATGGCCACCAGTACAATCCAAAGAATAATGTAATTATCGAACCCAACCAAATTGGGGTTGTGGATGAATGTAGAATGATACAATGCAAGAGGGGAATAAAGAAATGTTGAACCATCCAGGTGAATAACTCTACGACATCTACAGTAGCAACATTCTAGTCCCAGGTTGAATGGCTGGTGTCCATGCAATTATTTCCGTGTGTCCCGCACCGCGGCTAACTACATAAACCCTAGGCAACAATCCTTCTCCGGGAAACACCAATGTCACACCGGGGCAGTCCTACGAATCGCCTCGACACCAGCTCATGCAGTAACCCCATCACACCCTCTTCATGGTCTTCAAGATCTCTAACATCCATGTCCAGCTAGTGAAACATAATTCAGTGAACTAGAGCAAGACAAAAGATCCACACCGAATGAAAATACAAACCCACACCAAATCCACAATGGGGGATGAACAATGGGGATATCTTCCTCGGAAGCTCACCAGAACTATAGATTTATGGAGAGAACTTGTAAGGGAACATAGAAGACTCCAAGCCTTCGTGAGGCCACTTATTGTGGACTCATATTAACCTGTAAACCAGTTCTTCATCGGAGGATGATACAGTGCTCTGAATCCACGAAACCATTGGGCGATCTACACCCTAACTCCATCAGCATGTAGCCAAACCCTCGATCATGTGCCAGTAGAGGACAGGAACAGAGTGAAGGGAAAGACGGCGTAGAAAACCCTAATCAGAGATCCCGAGGTGTCACCACCTTACAGGCCCATCCCCCATCTAAAATAGTGACACCTGGGAGAATCACATCAAGTAATATTCACACCTTCAAACGCTTTGTAGTATAGATACAATAGTGGGGTTACAAGTAAGAAATCACATTATTTTGATACTTTATGGAACATGGTTTCCCTATGTTTTTTGAGCTGATAGATGATTAGAACATCTATCTCATCACATTTAGATGTCGGGTTCAAGGGTACGATCATCCTACATCCTATTATCATTTATACATATTTTAATCGATATTGCTATTTTATCCTTCATAACACTGGGTTTGAGAGTTTCATCTACCAATGATTTTTTTCCTTTAGCCGAGATTTTATTTGAAATTATAGATCATCTTTTTTTATGATGGGATTGATAGTTTTATTGACCCATGTTCTTGTTCCATTTGTCCAAGTCCTTTGAGGAAGTTTTTTATCTACATTTTGTTTGAAGAGGAGACAATAGGGATATCATGGACTATTTCTTGATATTATGTTTGGATTTGGTTCCCTCATCTATCTATTGGTTTAGGTTATGTTGGATTGGGGAGGTAATTAGACATCTGGATGAGTTTTTACCATAGTTGATAGTTACGCCCTAACTAGATGTTTTCTATTGTGGATGCTGAAATATATTTTATACATAGATGGGACCCATGAGACATTGTATCTATTAGTACCATCGATTGATGGGCCCCCTAGGATAGTATATTTTTCATGATCATGGATAGAGGTACCTATGAGGCAGATTACAGTACTGCCACTTTGTTTAGATCCCAATTTGTTCTACAGGACTTTTGGGACATGACATGTTCTTTAAAGACTAATATTTTTTAATTTCACTAGTTTGAATCATGCCATTAGTGTATTAGAAATAGTAGTTCCATGTTGCCATGTGGATTCCTATTGTTAAACCCTTAGAGTTTATCATTTTTGTCTTTATGTGTATACATCATATAGATCCTATGTAGATCAGTAATAGTAATGATATGTCATGTGGTGGAGTGAACCATGTGCTATAAATCCTCTGGCATGGGTCTAATATGTGGAATATTTAACTTTTCTGTCTGGATAGAAACCCTAATATTTTGTTTTATTTACTTTTTTATCACTTATTTATATGAATTTTTTGTTCTTATATTAGTTATAATTAGTTTTCATCAATTTTTTCCATATCATGTGTTCATGCACTGGTATATGGGAGAAAAAAATAGGTACAACATTGGGGGTTCCATAATGAGTTATAATTCGCACCAACTATATGTGGACACAAATGTACATATAGATGTAACTCCAGTATGATAAAGCACATGTTGTGTTGTGGATCGAGATGAGGACAAGTGTTTATTGATTGAGGGGGGCTTCCCATGTAGAGTTTCAAAATCAGGATGGTGCCGCTCGAGAGTCGTGGATACTGGGTATGTGGTCTAACTCGGGGTTGGTAGACAATCATCATGTATTGATTTTAATATTATGTATTTTATATAAGTGTTTATCATATTGGTAAATAGTATATTATTTTTATATCATCTTTGAGTCTATATGATTATTCAAAACAATTTATTCATTATAGAATTTTTTTGTTTAAATTTATTAATTTGTATAACATTCTTTTAATCCTTGAGGAATTTTTGGTATTTTTTTATTTTATTTTACTCTAGATAGAGGTTATAATCTCCCAGTTATATTGGATATATCCTCACCAGTATTCAGTATCTTATGGCTTACGATGATACATATTTGGAGTCTTTTGTCGGGTCAGATCAGATTTCATGTTAGATTGACCTATTCCGGTTCACTATAAAATATTCTCAATAATTTTTTTGTTTTTTGTTTTAGGGATTTAATAGAAAGGTGGTGTAGGATTGTATCAGAACATGTGATGGTTAACGTACTACTGTGTTGTAAACACCTTTTCTGATAGGATTTCCATTATTCAATGAAATTTTATAACTATTGCGGGTTTATATTTTCATTATTGGGTGACATAACATAGTGTGATGCACGATTTTTTTCATATTTACCTAATTATTCTAGATTTTGGAAGATATCTCATGAGATAGAGACTAATGTTAATTCCCTATTCTGTGAAAATATGATTCACATAAAATATTATTTTCTATGTGTAATTTCTCTGATAATGGAGTTCAGTTATTTATACTTTGTATGATGACCTATTTTTTATGTCATATACAACAAATGGGTGAAATATAATTGACTAAAATTCATGTATATAATTTCTTAGAAAAAAAGTCATGTGAATCTTGTAGTAATATGTTCACTATTATTGGATTTGATATCCCTTTATTTGGGCATTCATGGGGACCTATGTGGGTCAGTATGGGCATCAGGTGACTTTTTGTGGGTCTAATGATTGAACGAATTCTTGGGTGGCATTTTAACTAGGGAAAAGTTTTCCTAAGGAATTAGATCTCATAAATTCATAGGTTTAATTTTCATGGGTAAGATATATTCTTGAAACTTGTTCTTTGGTTAGTCTTTTGGTGGCCCCTCTGTTCCTATTCTCACGAATAGTTTGGGTCGGTGTGGGAGTTCATCTATGGTGGGTTTGTTTTTATATTCTATCCCTAGCATGTGGTTAGGCATGTGGATTCAGGATTCTAGATATGTGGAACATTGTGAGTTCTCTGGTCTCATGGTTGGACTACGTGGACATGTTTTGATGGACACCTAGCCCTATTTTTTTATGTTTTTTAGTGGGTAGTGTGGTGAGGGAAAGGTTAAATACTAGTGGATTTTAATTGAAAACCGAATGGAGGATGGTTGTGTGGTTGATCAATTAAAAATTAATAAGTCTCAATTTTTAAGAGGAATGTTTAAACTGCTATTGTTTTTTGGAACTGGAATGTGTGAGGAGCATGGTCAGTAGTTTTAGGCATGTTCTCCTAGCATCATTATCACATCGCCCGTTTGGGTGGGAGTCCTTGAATGTGTATAGGAATTTTTTATAGGAATCTTTATAATTTGTATTTCACTATAGTACATTATAGGTTTTGAACCCGGATTTATGTTTTTTGTAAAAATATTGGTGTTTTCTATATAGTTCTCTGAATGAGTGTCAGTTATTTCATTTTTGGGTGATGTAACACATGTGTAAGTAGTTTTCCAATGTCAATCCACTACATTGATTAAATGACAATGAATTTACTACGTAGTTTTATGTTTTGGAATTGAGTTGATGATAAAGATACTTCTTTGGTGGGTAGAATTAGAATGATTTTGGATTAACATCATTCATGTTAAGAGGTAGTTTTTTTATGATTTTATGATAGTCATTCAACAATTGGGATATTGTCAACTTATCTAATGCATGGAGAGTGATTTTTTCTTCAGGTTGACCACAGAGGATTCCAGGTGTTGAGAATAATTTATTGTGGAGAATTATTACAACCAAAATCATCACAAGTTGTAGAAAATTAGGATAAAATTTATTATTTGAAACCAAAAATATTTTAGTGGAAAAATTGTTATTTATTATATAACATTATATTAGTTTATTTTTAAGACCACCGTGTATACCCCAGAATAGGGTGTTTACCCTAGGATGAGAATTTGGTAGAAATATTAACCATTAGAATTTGCTGAAATATTTAATATTTAATTAATTGTATATTAATTTATTAATTTTTGCTCATTTAGTGAGAAATGTTAATTGGAAATTAATACTGAGATTATTTCTTCGTTTATGAGAGTATAATGAGATTTTTTTTCCTAGGTTAGGCATAAATACATCAAATCCACCACGATTGGTCCCCACTTTGACATTATTTTTATTGTTCTCCTTTTATTTTCACACTCCTGAGCTTATCATGTATGAGGGTTGTCCCCCCTGTGGATTTTTTGTGGATGAGAAAATATAGGGGGAGGTATTGGGAATTTTCATCAGAGATTTGTTTTGAGTATCTAATCCTAGTGTGGTTGTTTCAGGTGGAAATTTTATTGTGAATTTATGTTGTTTTTACTCCTAAAGGTAGGTCAGGTTTTATATATTTTTTTAAATCCTTATTGAATAGTTTTTTTATTTCACAAAGGATTTTCATTCAAAAACACCCCATTGAAATTGAATACAGATTAGATTACACATGTTTTGTGTTCTTCCTTCCAGGTGTGGTGAGGAAGAAGATGTTTTAGATGAAAATCCTTCTAGGGGTAAAATATGATGTGCACAGGGTCACTTCCAGTCAACTTATGTCGGTGAACATGGCCATATAGGAAACAGTTCCAGAGCTCGTGTGAGGTACAAGATGGGTGACCTTGTATTTTAGCCTTACATGCCATGTGCAAGGGTACACAGACAAGTACATTTTTCGAGATCCCATGTGGGAGACATGTCTTGAACTCAGTAATCGTGGTATTTACATAGGATATTTACACGACATGTTGGCTCCAGAACATGAAATGGGATGACCTTTTGGGATATACAACATATACCCAATGAATATTTCTTGTAATTTTCCTTAGTTCATTTTCATTTTTCTTAAAAAGAGAGTCATAATTTGACAAGATAATAGTTAAATATAAAAATTCCACCTCACAGATCATGACTGATGCATCCATTTATTGTTTAGATTCCAAATGGATGTTGTTCTGGTTTGGGAAAGAATTTACAAGAGTATTTCATTATGGATTTGATTAATACTCCTTTCAAGGTAAGGTTATGGGATTTAAGACCTATGTAAAAGTCATTAGCTCATTAGATGTATTTCATTATTGATTTGAAGTAAGCTTTGTTCATGCTTATTTTAGATGAATTATGTAAGGGTGATGAAATAATATCTTTGAGAGGATCCTGGATTTTCCCAAGAAATCATGACACATTGCACAAGGTAATAGTACTTGTGATTAATATCATGTGTTTGATGAAAAAAAATATTTTAGATAATTAAGGCTTTATTGACACGATATGATGGAATTTATGGCTCTGTGTCATTGAGATAATGTTGAAATTAGTATGAGGGACCAATTTGGATTCCATTATTTAAAGATAGTACCCGAGTATGTGCTCTTTCAAGTGTGTCAACTGATTATTCGATTTAATGGGCTTTTCCATGAGGTTTCACTTGATACTGAAGATAACTTGTTGGGATTTCAGATATTAAATTGGCCACAAGGACTATTCAAAACACACATAGAATATTGTTTATTCTATTGGATTCTCTTGTAGTGATGTTGTTGATTGAAGGTCAGTTAGAGTAATATGAGGGCCACATGGGGATGTTTCTCATGTTACTCTTAGTCGAATTTTTAGAATGAGATTGAGAAACCCCTATTAAGGTGTCCTCTCATATAATGGATTTTTGGTTATTTGAGGATAATTTGATGGCTGTGGATTATCTTCTTGGATACACTATGGGAGTACTTATTAGAATATCACATTAAGTTGTAACACTCAGGATTATGGGACCATGAGTATTGTGATACAATAAATGGTCAAAACATCTAGTTGAGACGTCCTGGATGTTGTGTTAGATATTTGGATCATCCCATATTCCATTATTCTTTATTCAATAGATAAATAGTTCATATCATTCATTATTTAGGGATATTAGGGTTATGAGTCGGATCAACCCACATTCTGTTGTCCTTTAGTCAAGATTTTCTCACCACTAATAGTTTATATTTTCACATATTGGGTTTTAGCGATACCTATTTCGGTGTCCTTTGGCCATGATTTTTTATGTAGTTTTAACTCTTGACATCTATTAGGTCCAAAAGGGGCCAATAAAATCCGACAGGGGAGCGAATCTGGGTATGCATATTATTTTATAAATTCGTCCTACCCCATTGGATATTGACATCTTTATTATAACGTTCATTTTGTTTTCTATTTTTTTAATTTTTAACTTATAATTTCTATTTTAATTGATGATCATGCATATAATGTATAGCTGGAAAGAAAACACAAGGAACATGATAATGTTATTAGGTTCAACATCATTCATCTACATCTAAGGAGAATATAACGAAATGTTCTGATGTACCAAATACACTAATGCTCACAGCCAACAAATGGATTGTGATAGATCTTATATTCCAAGGCTCATTTTATTTACAATTATTACAGTTATATAAATGCTTTCCCATTGGTAGATCCAAGAGTCTATTTATCTAGATCACTATTCGTGGAAGCTATCACCTCCAACCTCTTACTTTTCTCACTATTTTTGATTGCGATTAAGGTATAGTTTATGGACATGTAGGTCCCATCACATAAAAAATGAACACATCCTCAAATGTTGGTAGATGATATTTTGAATTCCATTTTCTCTTATTATAGAAAATCAACTTTTATAAATACTATTAGTTCATAGAAATTATATTTGAGAACTATTATTGTGTCTTTGAGAACATCCTTGATTCATATACAAATTGATCTCCTTACTATTTGTACATACTTTCTCCATGTGAAATTAATGGATCACAGAAAACATATTCTTCCATGAACCACCTTTATTTCATTGACTACCTCTAATTCCCTGGACCACCTCTTCTTCAGTGGATTTTATATTCTTATGAAGAAAACATATTCAGCTATGGATCACCTCTACTTCTGTTGAAGGATGATGCCGTATGAAACACCATTACTATGAGGTCCCTTTTCCTTTTTGGGTGAAAGAACCCCAAAAACCACCTTTCTTGGGATTGTTCCTATGAACTAATTCACCCTTCATGGAACATTTCCTTGAAAAATCATCTCCTCCTCAGAATTCTCCCTCCCGAACTACATAGGAATTCATTGAGTTCTTCCCAGAGTGATGATTCTTTTTAGTGAAATTTTCTCTATTTAATGATTATATTATGGGTCCTTATATTGGTAAATATATCCAAAGAAAATTTCTACTCTGATATACCCAAAACATTGATTTGGAATATCCTTTACCACTTATTATGTTATGTGGTACACATAGAGAAATTACCCATTATGGTTGCTGATGTCATCAATGAATGAAAACCCTTTGCAACTCCTCAAATAACTGCCTCCATTTCGAAAATGATAAGCCTCCCACAAACTTCAAGACTCCCATGAACTGTGAGCCTCTAATGAGCTGTGATCCTCTCATGAACTGTTTTTTCATATGTAATATGCATAGCATGCTTCACAGTCCACATAATGCTTCAATATGAAAAATCATCCTTTATTGATTTTCCATCATCATTCCACATACCTCCTTTATTGTCTACGATTTATGATTCACTATATGTGTACTATGAAATCTATTGTACAATTCCTTCTTTTTCTAAAAAACTCACTATTTTGATGCCCAAAAATATGGCCAACATTGGTAAATAGTTACAACTTAATAATCTAGTTCAAAAACATAAATCATAAAAATTATGGGTAATATTTTATTGTCAATAATCATAATCATGAATAAAACATCAAGTGGAAACCATGAGATATAATTTGGAAAAAAACCCCACATTGGTATTATTAAAATCGTTTCAAAATTTGATACATTATTAATACTTATTACAAATTTTACCATCATTCACTTCATGTAATTACGATAGCGATTATAGATTCACTCAAAACACACTCTAATCCTACATGATTCATTACTGGTAAGAGAAAAAATATTATATTGAAAATTTCATCAATTAATCACTTAATTCCAAAACCACTAAACTAATTTCCTCATTATCCTCAAATGTCATGATATATAACCATTGATCAATAATTTTAAGTATCTTCAAATTTAAAACTCGCCCTACTTCATTGATCCCCCTACCAGTTTCACCCTAATCTTGAGTAAATCATTTTATCCCATTTAATGCCATAATTTTCCCCCCTTTTCAATGATCCATAAGGTCACTTTGTTATAGTCTATAATAAAGTAAAGAAAAATCATCATATTTGGGGAGATTATTAGACTCACCATTCCAAATAATGATGTTAAAGTTATTCATTGGGTATTGCCTTTGTCAGAATGTCTATAACCTATATTTCTATAGGCACATACTCCATCTTAACAACCCCTTACTCCTCCTTCTCCTTGATAAATGATACATTATTTCAATTTGATTTGTCCTCAATTTATGGAAAAGTTTTTTATAACTTCGATTGAACATAAATTGTAAAAATGGATTAATATTCAAGATTTTGCTTAAAATCTCTTATCATCAAGCAGCTTCTTCATCCACAATAACTATGTGGAAGATTTAGTAGCTATAATATATTTATTTTACATGATTCTCAAAGACATGAAATCCTATTTATTTATTATCCTCGAAACACACCATCCAGAAAGATATAATGCACCACTGGATGTTGGTATCCAATCATCTACTAATCCATCCCAGTACACATATATATAGCCCAAAAACTCTTGATATGATTTTACACGGTATAAAAAACAAACTGTATTGTGCACTTGATATACCACATTATTATTTTTTACATCAAGTAAGTGTATTTATATGGGCTTTCATTGATATTGTAGAACATCCCTTTTATAAAAACAATATCATGTCCTATCATTATCAAGTATAGCAATATACCAATGATTTTCCTTTATTCTATAACATTAACTATATTTCCATTATCATCACATGATAGTTTTGTCTGGGTAGTCACTAGTGTTATTATTTCCTTGTAATTATCCATTCAAAATATTCTCAAAACGAAATTGAAATATTTTTATAGAGAAATGAATGTAATATTATTTCCTTTTGTAACATGTAAAACAAGGAAAACATTAATTCACCAGTCATCGAAATTTAAAATTCTATTTTCAGGAATTTTGGAAATTTATTATACTAAAACTCATCTAATTTACTATATATTATTTCACCATCATATACCATAACCATAATAATGTGAGTATTATCATGGTTGATATATATATTGTATTCAACATCACCACACTGAAAAATGAGATTCTTTATAAACTGATCTAGTCATGAATACCAAGATCGTGATGAATTCTTCAACAATTATATTTCCATCTTCATAAAACAATCTATGTTATCATATTCATGAAAGATAAAATCATATGGAAGCTCAATATAACCTTCTTCTTCCAAAACACCATTCAAAAATCCACACTTGGAATCTATCCGAAAAACATTAAACTTTCATTTGACTGTTATGACCAAGATTAATCTCATTGTCTCTATCCATGAAATAAGTACAGATGTTTCATCAATATCACCACACTCTATCAGGGAGTATCCTATTCACACTAATAATTTTTTTCGAATCATTATATTTTCTTCAATCATAATGCTATGAAAAATATATTTAGTTCAAAGAAAATTAATATTTTTTGTTCTTGAAACAATATCCCAGGTATGATTCTTATTCATCAATCATATATTGAATCTAGTTGTTATCTCTAATTTATTACTCAATACATTTAGTATCTACCTATGATAATAATGATGCTTTCTATGGAGTCTTAATCCTTCTTTTCATTAATGGTAGTTCATGATCACCAATGTTACATTGTCTATCTATTTCATCTCTTATATTTGGGTTTTGTGGTGATATAAATTGGACCTTCTCTTTTTAGTCATTTGTATCTTCTTTTTAATCATAATTTACATGTTCTACTTACCATGAGTCTCTTACCTCAGAATCAAATTCATCAAACTACTGATCATTGTGTTGTTGATGATTTTGTTCCTTTTAATGTATAGTGGCATAATTCCTTTTGCAGTACTCTAAGTGAGTTTTGGGCACCTTTTGGAAACGGGTGGGTTTGGAACGAGCGTATTTTCAATCGGGACCCTATAATGGAAAAGCCAATAACTCTCATACCGGGTGTCTGATTGACGCGCCGTCTGTCGCGTTGGGTTTATTTTAATGAGACAGATCTTCGGGATACATCAACTCTGGACTTCGTGATAGTTTATTTATCGACCCATTGGATCGAGGAGCGTACTCTTTTGGAATAGAGCGTACAACGTGCGAGAACCCTAGAGTATGCTGCGATTGGAACGACAACTGTACTATAATCCTCTGTGGGTTCGGAAGCGACAAGAACTGTACCGGAATCCACTATGGGTTCGGAAGCGATGAAAACTGTACTGGAATCCTCGGTGGGTTTAGCAGCGACGACAATTGTACTTGAGTCATCCATGGGTTCGACAGCGATGACATTTGTACTTGTATCCTACGTGGGTCTGACAGCTTAGCTGGTCTAGTATCATACGTGGGTACGACAACATAGTTGAATCAGTGTTTGCATCTGATCACCTCTATATCTATATGAAAGATGTATACCTATGTGAGCTGAGTCATGACTTTCACTCATTATCATCAATGTGATTGACTTATTTTCTGTGTGGACTGGGTTATGCTTGGGCTCGAGAGTGGAGTCGAACTGAGATTGATAATTTTGGTATATGTATGGTCATATACCTAATTAGGGTTCTTTGATACTTTGTGGTTGTATATTTCGTCTGTGGTTTATCCTTTGTGGATTCTTGGAGACCTTCGGGGGTCTCTATGTCCCTACTAAGTGTCGTATAATCACCCTTGCATTGGCTATACCCGCACTACATTGTGTTGGATATAGACGACGGACAACACTGTTCGAGGTAGAGACTTGTAGAGCTGGACGGTACCCAGGGGTGGACCACTTGGCGAGATGTTCAAGGAGCAGATGGAGGGACCCGAGGTGCTGACGAGGCATTCCGTACCCACACATGAGGTTGAATTCTCAGAGGATGACACAGTGGTTGTTGCATTACTTTTCAGAAGTTGTTCTTGATATTCAGTTGTACTGTACTTACTATTGGTCTTGTATTTCTGGCACCTTTTCCTTTAAGCACTTACTTTTGTATACACTGTTTACATTGTGTTTACTTCTGTTGTGTCATCTATTGTGTTTCGTTACTTTCATAAAGGAAATGCCTTCCCTTTTTATCAAGATTTACGCCTTTGGAGCTAGTCGCCAGCCCCTGGCCTATAGAAGGAGAGC
This sequence comes from Viscum album, assembly GCA_963277665.1. Lineage (NCBI taxonomy): Eukaryota > Viridiplantae > Streptophyta > Magnoliopsida > Santalales > Viscaceae > Viscum > Viscum album. The sequence goes on along the minus strand of OY728147.1, from coordinate 1,021,694,170 downwards.
TTGGGGTTGCCACGGCATGGGCCCCGAGGACGGGTCATGAAATATTTAATCCATGTGGTCATATTTATGTTTCTTACCCTTTTTCCATATCATGATCCTTTCAATATAAGTATTAAAAGGAGTATCTTATTATAATTTACCCATGTGGAGTATTCATCGATTTAATTTGATCCTCAGTCAACAACACAATCAACAAAATAATAAAACTGGGATAATGAAAAAAATGAAATATAAAATTCCTAATTTGTCTTAGAATACCAAAGAACCACTAACCATAAATTGTTCTAGTTCTGAAATCAGATGAACGAATTGGTACATATCATGGGGATATCAATGTAAAAAATTATAAATCCCAACTATCACTCACAAAAAATATATCAAATTTGGATTTGGTGTCGATCTTTAGGGATTGTGATTAAATTAGGTACAATGTTTTAGGAAAATATTAACATATAATAAAATGTTGAAATTAGTTAGATTATTCAATTAATGGGATGAATGTACCAATATTTTTCATATTCTTGTTCATTCAACTAGTTATGGATATGTATTTTGAATTTAAATTTATATTTTCTTCTAAATAAAATCTATTGATCTTCATATCAAACTTATCACCCTCTCTATTATATACCTCTTTTCCTATCTTAGTTCTTATGTTAGTTCATATATAGGTTTCTGGAACCTTGTTTAATCACAGTGACCGTAAACTCATGCATTGGTCATGAAGTGATTAGGGTTCATTGGTTGTTACATTTAATAGTTTGAGCCTTCCTTTTCAGCAATGATCATTCGTGATATAGAAGGTTAATAATTAACATAAAATGAATAAACATAATAAATAAAATAAAATTTAATTCATGTATAATTCAATACATTACTTCCACTCCCTATTATATTAAATAGAATGGCACAAACTCATTTACTCCCTCCTGCGTGTCATGAGAGGATATGTAAAATAATATAGTTAAACCTAAAAAAATATAATCTTATAGTAATATCCCAATTTCAAACTCATTCATTCTATTTCAGTCACATATCCCTCTGGGAGTCCACTATACAACCCCCAAATAGAAAAAGATATTTTTTAAATATAGAGAGTAGACACTCCCGTTTGAATTTAAAATTCTGCTAATCCTTCTTGAATTTTTCACTTTTTATTTCTATTTTACCCTTTATCTCTTTCGAATCTCTCAAATACTTACTCCGGTATTCATTTATTGAAAATTTCCCTGTATTCGTGCTTGATAAAATTTTGTATGAGTCTTCTTGTTTGGGTGTGGGTGGTCTTCTTAGGCTCATCTCCTTGTTTGGTGGGGTTAATTAGAATCATTCTCTATCTAGAAAGGCCCCACATACTTTTTGTATTTATTTTTTTCCTGATGTTTGGCTAATATCATGTGACATCTCGATATCATAGACACTTGAATTTTGAAAAGGATTATTCTGGCGACATGGAAAATATCATTGCAGCAAATCATTATTACTTGTTACATGGAAATTCATGGGCCACGGTGTTTCATAAGAGGCTATAAAGTAGCATCTTGTAATGTTCAACTCTACCCTACTTTCATTTGAAATATCTCCAAGTAAAAAATGGTCACTTTATTGTGTATCTCTCTTATAGGTAAAATTTCATGTGATGGATACGACACAATGGAGTTTTGTTGTCATAATATCTTTTTCTTCCATGTTTCATTTCTTCTTCTATATTTGGTTCTTCAATTATACTAATGGAATCCTCTAACCTAGGGATTTCTCTATTCTATTCTTTGAATTTGCCCATGGTGAAATAATTTTGATGATGTAACATCATGTTTATTCTTTTCTCAGTCTACTTGGATCCATGTCATAACAAAATTTCACATAACACAGCATGATTTCTATATTTATCATTCAAAGGTCCTAATTCCACATAGTTATGTTTTAGGTATAGTTATATTCAATTATCAAGAGGATTCCCAAGCTTTTCTCATTGACCATGGTGGTCCTAGTTTTAGTGTGGGTGTATAAAACATTTCCATAGTGGTGGGTGTTTATGGAGATGATGAAACATATTCAGGGAAAATGAAAATGTTTCGTTAAGTATATAGTTCCCTGAGTGTGATATGTATCCCAAAAATGAAATTTTGTAGTTTGGATTGTCCGTTAAATAATATTTTCTTCCCTAAGTGGCCTATTAATACGGATAGGGGTGGGAGGACCCCTGGCGCCATTGTGTGCTACCCCAATCATGTGATTCCTTCCTAATATCATCACATGGACCCTTCCCCATAACTTAATGTGTTCTCAATATTAATATGTCCATCATCTTTTACAGCAACTGGTCATGGGGATTTCTTCACATAGTCATCCTTCCTAGGGGAAGTCTTGGTCGTAATCCCTTTGTTTGTTTCTATATGATATGATCTTCCTTAGATGAGTCTTATAATGTGTTGCCCCAATTTTTTTTATGTCCCCCCATTTCATCTTTTAGATTTCTACCTAAAAATATGTCATGACCCCCTCCACCCAAAGATGCCCCCCCTGAGCTGGAAATGGTTAAATGGAGATAATGACCCCTGTGTCCCGCCTCTAGTAGGCCCCGAAGTGGCTACTAGCACCAGGGGTATGAGTTTTCACAAATATGGGAGGCATTACCGTTTTTATTATTTATGATTGGGAAATATAATGAATCAAACAAAAAAAGAAAAAGGAACAAGTAAATGAAAATAATCCAAAACAAAACCCATATCCATATTTTATATAATACTGAAACAAAAGTACAAGTTCAAGAAAATCTCTAAAGTACGATACAAAAAAAGCAAAAACTGCGAAGATAAAAACCCCAACGCCAAACTAGCGAGGTCCTGCACAGTCCCTGATGTCCTCCTGAAATCCTGAATGTAAACGTAGGGCAAGCATACAAGTATACTCAATAGGAAAACCTAAATCTTTCGTGCACAAGTTGGGAGACATCCTAATGCCCCATGAGAAAATAGATGGAACCAAAGCCTAGCAAAGAATCTATCCACCCAACTTCACAAGCCACACTCACCAAATAATTCAAGTCAGTAGAGTAGTATAGTAATATTATCAATGTATGGGTACCTCGTACCACCTTCCCACTGATTATTGCTCAAGCCCTCACACCTAACACTCTGATGCTTCCCCCTCTTTCTAAGCTAGTGCCACAACCTGGCCATACGAAGCTCGAGCTAGTGCCACAACCTGTCCATACGAAGCTCATTGTATCCCACCGGCACTCAATCCTCAACCATCATAGTATCCTTCCAGCACTCAATCCTCGGCCATAACCACATCTCATCCTAAAGACAACTGGGAACCACATCACATCCTCATCTCGAAGACTCTTGGGACACATCCTTCGTAACCTGCCCAAAGGATCTTGGGATATAGAACCTAGAAGTGGGATCACAGGGAAGAACAGTAACCAGTCATCCTTTAGATGTTTGAGAATCTAACCCCCCATCCCATGGGTGTTCGACAAATAGTCCTCAACATGGGTGGGGTGCGTAATGAAACATAAAACATAATGATTTATATAATTATATAAATCACTCAGCCCATCCTAAGGCTTCTACACAAAAGATCTGAGCACATGCCTCAACACTGCTACCTTGAAAGTATGCACACAATAAACAACCCCAAATCCCATTATGTTTTTCATGTTTCAATAGTTTTAGTTTATCAGTTCTTTAACTACAGAGAAACTATCAAAAACCAAACAAGATCAATCGTTCGTAAAACATATCCCTTCCAACCACAAATAAAGTTAGGGAAAACACAAACTACAAAACACCATTTTCTTTTATCAGCAAATCAACTCCATTTATTTTCCATATTTAATCAACTACTATGCCCCACAATTCATTAGTTAACCCTTACACTTTTATTTCTATTCACAACCCATCCCTGCGGCCCTGCTGCCAACCACCATAACTACAGAGACATAAGAAACAATACATGTACCGCATCATCATCCCTTTGATACCTTTTACTACAGCTTCGCTGCCCATCACAACCATATCATACACGCCAACCCACAACCCAGCCAACCGCAGCCCCGCTACTCATCCATTCAGAAAAAACCCACGAAACACACCCTTTACATAATTGAACCCCAACTAGCACCCACAAAATTAATTCTTTCATTTAGTTTAACCGGGGTGATCAAACAAGGGTTATAAGTATTAATTTAATTAGTCAACTTTACATGATAAACCAATTTCTACATTCTATGAAAAATCATCCACAAAACAATCCAGAAGATCATGGAAACATTTAATTGCGCATGAAAAGGCCCCCAATGACCGTGATTTCCAGTAGGCATAAGCCTATTCAATTTACAACATAATCAAAGGATAAGCATTGATGGAAATAAAACAACAATATCAACAAAATTTCCCGAAACTCGTTCTTTAACCAGTTATTATCTTTATTTTCTGGTTCAACTGTAACCCTCGAAAACAAAATGATACCCACCCAGCAAGATGCACAAAAGGGAGAGATACGAAGGTAAGATCCCTACCTCAAAGGTTTTTGATGGAAACCACAATGGTCAAGGAACGCTCAAGGAACCCCGGTCGATTCTTGGAAACCCCACCTTAGATCTCTCCTCCTAGAAAGATCAAGACCAAGACTGATCATATTCGACATCCACATACCTTGATCTACCCATAACAAGCATAGATTTAAGAAACCAAGGGAAGAGAAGGAGTATATCTAAGAAGATCTAAGAACCCAACAAGAACGATCACATACCTTGAGAAATCGTCTTTGATTTACCAAGCGACGCCTCGGGATCGCCTCCAAAACACATGGGAGAGGGTATTTTACTTCCAAGGAAGATTAATCATGTTTTATGGCCACTTAGGGGACTAAACGAACCACTTTAGAGGCAAAAGATTTCAGATCCTAAATTTTAGGATCTAATATTAAGTGCCCGTTCAGTTAGTCCGCACGGTTTAACAAACCATGCGCTAACCGTGCGTTATCTTCGGCCTCGACAAAAATCCTCACACGGTTAAGCCGCACGATTTGTCCCAACTTTGAACCTCACGTGCGAAGGCTACTACCTCCAACACCATCCACGCACAGTTTGGCCGCACAGTTTGACAAACTGTGTGCCTCCCGTGCGAAGGCCATTACCCATTTAGTTTTCCTTAAAGGTCCACCCAAACGCACCCCCATGTCACCTTGATTTCCCGAAAAACCTCTAGCACCACATTTTCACAATGGAATGGACTAGAGAGGTCCGGGCCATTACATCAGATACATCTCAAAACATTCTCGTTCTTGAGAATTAAAAACCAACCCATAAAAAGGGGAATGGTTCAAACAACCACCCCGCAAGATACCTCTCAGGGCTCTCGTCAGAATAGGAATACAACCACTATCCTAATTATATGAGTCAAGGAATTTGTTCCCCCATGTCGAGATACTATCCTCTTTAGGCGGCACTGACTCGTCTGCACGGGTTTAATCGCACCCACATTAATGCATCTCGATTAGGGATTAGGTCCTCCCTCCCCCATATTTTAGGATTTCTCATACACATACTGCCCCACAACCACACAAAACAAGCAACACGCTTCCCCAAAAAATGGATTGGGGAATTAATTCTCCCATTTCATGATACTATTCTCTTTGGGTGGCACTGAATCAACTACATAGGTTTAATTACATCCACATTAATGCGTCATGATTAGGGATCATGTCCTCCCCTCCCCATTTGTTAGGACTCTTGACACACATTTAATGGAAAGAGGGAAAAACCTTAGCATTATAGACTAATGAAAAACAAGGTCCAGGACCAAAGCATGGGAGAGAATGAGGTTCAACAAAGGAGTGGGATGATCATGAATTTAATCAAAACATAAATGAGAGAATTTAAGTAAAATAAAAAACATATGTCTCGGTCTCTGGCATTTCTATGGTTTCCTCTTCTATTGCGTTCAACGATCTGACTCCCACTATTCTGACTCTCTGTTGACGTCCACCTCCTTGAACATATCTCTGTTGGGGTCCTTGATGAACTCTTTGTGGTAGGCCACCACTTTCTCTAGCTACCCTTGGGGGGACTGGAGCCTGTTGCTGCTGGAAGGGTCGGGCTGGGAACTGCTGCTGGGGTTGGGGCTAAACCTGGCCAGTCCCTCCATACTATGTCTAAAAAGGGAAATGTATGCTAAGATGTCCATGATTACTACCTGAAAAGATCTGCGGTCCATGGCCCATATATAATGGGCAGAAAACATGAGATTAGTAGGGGATCTGCTGAAGTCTGCTCACTACTGGTCGAAACTTGGAAGGTCCTGTTGTTGGGGATCTACTGCTGAACGCCTCCTTCATGGATGAACTTGGGTTAATCCTCTCTCAAGGTGGACCTACTTTTCAGTGTATCCTCTTGATTATCTCTGCCTTCTTATGTACTTCTCGGTGCGTAGGCAAGGTGAAAGGGGTCACCGCGCACCGAATAGAGGGGTGAAGTGCCTCCTCTAAATGTCTGGCTCGAGAATCCTCATCTGGAAAGAGATTCGGGGAAAGAAGGAGGGGATCCTTGAACATGACCCCTAGTTCCCGCACTGACATGCTTCCTTGCTGGAGAGACAACAACTCCTGCCTCTTCTCGGACTTCCTCATCAAGGAAAGAAATTCCTCACGGAACTCCTTCTCGATGTTGTCCCATAGAACTTTTGTTTCCCTCTCATCCCCAAGGTAAAGCATCCACCACTGACGCACCGCTTCTCATAGCTGGCTTACTACTAGAGGAACCCAACACTCTGATGGGGCCCTGATCAGCCCAAAGGTGATCTCAAATTCCTCCAACCAACTCTCTAATTCTGTATCTGAAGTGCTGCCTTCATACCTCTTCAAGCACTGTCGCTGGAAAGCTCACAACATGCGCTGCCACAAGTCATTTTCCTCCTCTCATCCAATCCTCAGCTGGTCGACCATCTGAAACTTCTGGGCCTTGACTGCCCAAGTCACCCGAAGATGACGTCCAAGTGCCATAGCTGCACAGTAAACAATGAATGCCTAAGCCCAAGTAGCAAGGTAAATTTTTTCAAGGTTTAATTTTTATCATTTTATTTTGACTTCTTTCCCAGAACACTCAAATCATGTAAAACACAATCATGATGATGCATGAACATTTCCTATGGTATCTAACATACAATCAATGTATTCTTACTTGGTAATTCGGTAAGCTAAGAGTCCTTGCATCAGATCATGAGGGGCCCTAAATGTAACACCCCAGGTAAATAATTAATATGAAATTTTCATATTTATCCATATTTGTGAATAAAATATTAATATGACTTTAAAGGGGATGCTATGCTCGATGGCGTACCCAACACGCAACAACGAGTTTCTTGGGAATCTTACGTTGCACTCTAATAATAAAATAATATTATTTTAAATGGTAGTTAACATTTAGTCGTTGTAATGGCGGTAATGGATAGAAATAACTAAAATATGATTATATATGTTCTTAAATATTTTTACATTTATACAATAAAAGATAAAGGCTTAAAATACGGAAAGAATTCAATTTTAAGCGTATATGCCCTAGTTTTCACTAAAGGTTCACTTATCACTTTTGATGGAGAACCGTCATTAAATATAGTTTTGTTCACTCTTAAACATTCTTTTGGACCAAATAAAACTCTTATTAAGAATCGGGACATCAAAATTTACTTTGTGTAAATTTTTGGTATCTTTCCGATAAAGTTCAATTTTTTTAATGAATAGTGTAAAATGTTGTATTTTAATTCAAAACCAATTTTTAATCTAATTTATTTATATGATTAGATTATATTTTGAATTGGTTTTAAAGTGAAATTAGAAAATATTTTTACCATTAAATCCAATAGTGGTCATTGGAATCAATTTCACTTTGAAATCAGACTTAAACTAGTGTCAATCTTTTGATACTTATTGTTTTATAAAACACGCTATTTGTCATGACAGCGGGAATTAATTATTAAATTAATTAATGTAACTTATATGTTTTGATTTTTGTAAAACGGACTTCATTTTTTGAATTCAGAATATCAAATATAGCTTAGGGTGAATTTTTGGGATTTTTCTGAAAAACTTCAATTTTTGATGAATAGTGAAACCACTAAGTGGTACTTATAAAAACTGATTTTCCGTTTAAATGAAATTTTGCCATCATTGTGTTTAGATTTTAAAAAATCCGACATATATGGTTGTAATTAAGATGTAAAACATGGTTCAATGAGATTAAAATAATTTTTTTTGAATAGTAACTAATTAAGTTTTTAATCGCGATTAGTGGTAATTAGTGTAGTTTAAGGTAAAAATAATGCTTTAATAAAATGAGATGAGCTTGACACATGTCTTACCCTCATTGGTTGTATCATGGCCGACCAAGACAAGCCATGGGTCAACATGGGGACCCCATGGATCCACTTTGGTAGGTAAATGACATAAATAACATTTTATTTAATGTAAAATTAAAATTGACACAAACATGATATGTTTTACTAAAACAATTTTTAAGTGGGGTAATACAAGTCATAATTTTGATTATAAATATTAATTGGAAATCTAAAAAGATTTCCTACATCATAGTATTTTTTTTATAATTTTTAGACATTAAACAAATTAAATTATTTATGACATAATAATGATGCAGTGATGACATCATTATTTGACGATTTAAATAAAATGGAAAGATAATGTAAAATCTATGAACTACACATGTCCAAAACTTATTGGATGAGTGGATTTCGAAGCCTTATCACCTTATACACGAATTATATCAATGTGGGACCTTTTGAAACCGAAAAACATTATCAAATAAAGTAATATTTCATTACTTTCCAAAAGTACCCCTCCTCTCCTCTTATAAAAGGCCCCCACCTCTACCATTATGGGTATACGCGATATCTTCATTTAAGGAAGTGCGGACTACCGCCCCCTCAAAGTGATTTGATTCGTTAAACACCATATGTGGGATGTATAAAGGATGGAAATATGATATTATATATAATATTATACTAGAATTATAATATACCTTTATATCATTATTATTCCATTCTATAAAATACGAAATAGAAATGAAAGTATCGTTCATGCGTACATACGGCTTACCATCTCCATGAACGGTGCATTTCATTTCTTACCTCTAAATGATTATGTAAAGTTATAAATGCATGCATGTACTGGATATATATGACATATATGATATCTACATAATGAATACAATTATGGATATAATAAACATTTGGCCACACGAACAACATGTAATTGTAAGAAGTCCACTTTCGACTTAAGAACCAAATATCGGCAAAACAAATATTATTAACTTAAATGATTACATAATGTTTATGACATGGTAATAAGTGGTATAAAAGTAATAATGAACTTGAAAAAGGTTATTAAGGAATTAGAAATTAACTCAAGTTTATTATTCAGGAGATTAAAGAACGATCGAGTCATGTCGGACCCGAGGTAAGGGATCCTACAACTCTCTTTTTTTAAGTACACTCTTTTATGTCATTTATTTTAAGCTCATATTTATTATGATTGGGATGTTCTTTTATATTACATTTACTGTAATTTTTATGTTCATGTGATGAGAGACCCTATTCTCTCTCATCAATCCATTTTGGAAGTTTTGAGTGGCGCCGTTAGGCTGCCGAACTTTCGTAAGAGATCTAACCTCTCTCTTTCTTTTTAAGTACTCCCCTTTATGTCACTTCTTTTAAACTCCTCCTTGCAATGTTGGGGGATTTTCTTTTATATTCCACTAGCTGTAAATTCTATTTTAATATTATTGGATACTATATTTGATCTCATCAATCCATATTCGGAAGTTTTATGTGGCGCCGTTAGGCTGCCGAGTTTTCGTAAGGGATTTTTCATCTCACTTTTATTCCCATGAGATTTATGCTACATTTGCCACAAATTCCATTGAGTGGTGTATGTACTGCCCATTATTCTACTCTTTGTGTAATATACTTTCGTTTATGATTATTTACATCAATTACCTATTGTCATTCTTTCATGGGGTGTATGTTTTGAAAGATACCCAAGTCGGTAAGGGAACCGTTCACCCTCCTCTTTTTTAAAAGACTTCTTTTGTTGGGTCTTTTAATTTACATATTTTTATGTTGGGATATGTTCTCATACATCCTTATTGATGTAAATTTTATGTCCATGTGATGAGATACACTTTTTATCTCTCATCAACTCATTTTGATGTGATGCCGTTAGGCTGTCAAGGGAACTTTTTAACCCAATTTCGATTTCTTTGGGTTCAACTTGTAGTCATTGAATATGTCATCCATTGAATATCTGTGAAGGTCCTTTTATTGTTTTACACTTAATATCCACTTATATTGGGTGTATATATATTTGTCACACATATTTTTGAGATTTATTTGTCCTTAATTTAAGGATACCTTCTTTATAAGGGTTTTCATCACATTTGACATTTCTATTGAGGGTTCATTGTTGTTATGCACAAATTCACTCTTATATGGTGTATATACTGTCCTTTGGAGTATTATATCATGAATACTTTTATTCTCATGATATTATAAAGTTCTGACTAAATGTTATTCCTTGATTATTGTATTCAAGTGTCTCTAATTTTGGTAAAACCCCTTTAACCAAAATATCGTTTTAAATGTTTTAATTATTTGTTATTATTAATATCCATGTTTTTAAAATGGTTTTAAGGATTTATTTATATGGATATTAATGGTTTAAAATGTTAAAAATCTTCAAGGTGTTATGGGACACTTTGATTCAAAAATCTCTTTATTAAATGTTTTAAATGGTTTTGGAAATGGTTTCTTTTTGAATGGATTCATTATTTGAATATCCTAAAATGTTATATTGTGATTGAAATGTGGAAATGTTATGTTTCCTTTATTCATGTTTATGTGATACGATTATGTTATGGTTCTTGGGCATTGTTATGAAGAACGGGTGGTTCCGTGATAAACTAAGGGCGGGTGAGCCCGATATAGCTCTCCAATGCATTGGGTAATGCGAAGGAGTGAAACGTTAAGGTTTCTCCGAAGAGATTTAGGGAATATACTATGATGGGTATTCCAAACGTAACTAAGAGGGTTACTCCCTACGTAATAATGTTATGAATGCCTCAAGTTACCTTTATGTCATATGTATTCTATGATTTATTCATGATTTGATATGCCTATGTTTTATGGGTAAAGTATGATTTCATTCTTTTGTATATATGAACTCATTTTTCCTTTCCATATTTTTATAACCCTTACTGAGCTTTTTATGCTCATCCCAAGTTTTTGAAATGTTTTTCACAGGTCAAGGGAAAGGTACATGATGTGGTGATAGTGTCAAGGATGTGTCAAGAAAGAATCCATGTTTTATTTTCAATATATATCCGTTGATTGGAAGAATGAATATTTTCTTTTATGTAACCACTTTGTTTAAATGTGGAATGTAATGCAGGTTTCATGATCTAATTCTCTAAAAATCTAAACCTGAAAAGATCCTCAATGTGTAATCTTGTAATAACTCAAGATTAAGTAAGGTTTAAGGCTGGGGCCTTATAGTTGGTATCAAAGATCGGTTTAGATAACTTTAAAGGTTAGCGTATTCATTAAGCATAAGTGACATTACCATAATGGTTAGGATTTCAGAAAGAGTCTTAGTTTTAGATAAAGTGAATGAGTAAGTATATCTTATTGTTTATATTACTCATTAGTATATGATGGTTTTGTTGATATACTCACACTGACCTTTTTGGTTTTGTTAAATGGATGGATCTAGAAGGCACCAAAGTAACAGTGGATGTGAAGGAAACTGTGATAGTTTTTTGAGCAAGCAACTGAATGATATGGGAGCTACAATGAGAACTCTTTTGATTATCCTCAACCAACTATCTGGAGTCATGATTGACCACCTAATCCTTGGAGATTTCTCTAAGGCATCATATATGCAAGAAACAAATCCCTATGGAAGTACAGGTAATAATCATAAAGGTAAGTGTGTTCAAAATCCTATGTGTCAAAGATGTGGAAAGAAACACCTAGGAAAATGTTTCAAAGGGACAAAAATATGCTATAGATGTGGAAATGAAGGTCATAAAGCAAGAACCTGCCATGGAAAAAGGAAGCAACCAGTTGACTTGAGGAAAGGGAAAGAAGTTCTTTCTGAGGGATCAATTGAATGTTTTAAATTTGGTGTGCATGGTCATTATGCAAACACATGTACTATGAAGAAGTTTCGTGAATGGGGTCACCAAGAGCGTACCAATATTCGTTTGCCAATACCTAATGCCATTCCGATTGAGGATGAAGAAACTGACAATGACCAATCAAAGGTATGTACTATTTCATGACTATTGTTTTCTTATTTTGGAATCTTAGGATATGATTCATGATTTTGTTTGTAGGAAAGAGGTATTTCGGAATAAGTTGTAAAGGAATGGATAATGGATCATGAAGAATGTTGAATGAGTAAGATGTCAACATATAAGGGCTTCAAGAGTTAGGGTGAAATTCTTAAGAGTATTAAGTCTCTTTTGATGATTGGGTTACATTAGAAGACTTTTTATATTATGTGTAACCCTGATGTTTAATATAGGAAAATTTTATTCTAGTAATAGTTATCTTTTCTTTTGTGGACATAGTTATAAAGAACCATTTGGGTTTATATGATCCTTACTTTTGAGGTAATTATGGGTTACCATATGTTATGATTGAAGTGAAAGGCATGAGATAAAATTGAGGTTAAATTATGTTATGGTTATTTTAGATGATTTTATCCCTTTTGTGTAATGATTTGAGAATTATATAGTTTTGGAAAAAGGACAACACGCAGACCGTGTGACAACCCGTCGCGTCGGACAATGCTGCGGGAATCGAACCCACAACCAAAGTGCGACTGGTATTTATCGCCTACCACTGGACTACGTGAAGTCCCTGGTTAGTTTGACTGATTCCTTTTAGTTATATGATTTTATGAATTAAGAGTAAGTTGATTTTGGAGGATATGTGATTAGGATAATTACTTTTCAATGTGAGACTTTAGGAGCAACTGATGTTTTTTGGAGATAAATGTTACGATTTAACTTGAAAGACTATGTGACTAAATCCTTCAAATATTTGGGTTTCAATCATATATTGGTTTACATTGAAAAATTTTATGGACAAATTGTTTATCGGATGGTCCTCGTTGAACTTTGGGTTTTGTTGGATAAATTTTGGAGATTAAGAATAGATTTTTCTTTTTATAAGGGGTTATCCTTTTCTGGATTATCTGATCTTGTACTAACCTTTTTGGTTTTGGTTTTGGTTTTGGTTAAAGCCTAAATATATGGGATTTATATAGTTCTCTTTTGGGGATTAGGTGATTCTCTAGTAGTTGATTAAAGTACTCTTAATGCGAATAAGTCTCCCTAAATACTCGTCTTTTGGAAAAAATACGAGTTTGACTAAGGAATCTAGTAAAAGTTGAAAGTCAACATGATAAGTGATTATGCTTCCTTATGAATAAATTCCTCAATAAAAAGTATCTTAAAACAAAAATGTTGTCTATTAACTTTTCCTACTGGGGAATCGAATACCGTTTAACCCATCACAAGTTTGTGATTTTCTCATGGTTAACTTTTTCCTGAACATGTTTTCTATCACTCTCCATGAGAACATGAACCTATGTTTTCTCCTCCATGTCCATATTTTCATACTTGGAATCCTAGTATGGGTTAACTCGGGTGACCTTTGTACTTATCTTTCTTTATTTTAAAGTATTTGTTTTACCGACTTTTGTTCCGATGTGGGACTTTCAAGGATGTTTCCAAGCGCAATTTTAAAATTTCGAGGATGCAATTCCCAAAAGGGCGGAAGGATGTAACACCCCAGGTAAATAATTAATATGAAATTTTCATATTTATCCATATTTTTGAATTAAATATTAATATGACTTTAAAGGGGACGCTATGCTCGATGGCGTACCCAACACGCAACAACGAGTTTCTTGGGAATCTTACGTTGCACTCTAATAATAAAATAATATTATTTTAAATGGTAGTTAACATGTAGCCGTTGTAATGGAGGGAATGGATAGAAATAACTAAAATATGATTGTATATATTTTTAAATATTTTTACATTTATACAATAAAAGATAAAGGCATAAAATACTGAAAGAATTCAATTTTAGGCGTATATGCCCTAGTTTTCACTAAAGGTTCACTTATCACCTTTTGATGGAGAACCGTCATTAAATATTGTTTTGTTCACTCTTAAACATTCTTTTGGACCAAATAAAACTCTTATTGAGAATCGGGACATCAAAATTTACTTTGTGTAAATTTTTGGTATCTTTCCGATAAAGTTCATTTTTAAATGAATAGTGTAAAATGTTGTATTTTAATTCAAAACCACTTTTTAATCTAATTTATTTATATGATTATATTATATTTTTAATTGGTTTTAAAGTGAAATTAGAAAATATTTTTACCATTAAATCCAATAGTGGTCGTTGGAATCAATTTCACTTTGAAATCAGACTTAAACTAGTGTCAATCTTTTGATACTTATTATTTTATAAAACACGCTATTTGTCATGACAGCGGGAATTAATTATTAAATTAATTAATGTGACTTATATGTTTTGAATTTTGTAAAACGGACTTCATTTTTGATTTCAGAATATCAAATATAGCTTAGGGTGAATTTTTGGGATTTTTCTGAAAAACATCAATTTTTGATGAATAGTGAAACCACTAAGTGGTACTTATAAAAACTGATTTTCCGTTTAAATGAAATTTTGCCATCATTGTGTTTTGATTTTCAAAAATCCTACATACATGGTTGTCATTAAGAAGTAAAATGTGGTTCAATGAGATTAAAATAATTTTTTGGTGAATAGTAACTTATTAAGTTTTTAATCGTGATTAGTTGTAATTAGTGTAGTTTAAGGTAAAAATAATGCATTAATAAAATGAGATGAGCTTGACACATGTCTTACCCTCATTGGTTGTATCATGGCCGACCAAGACAAGCCATGGGTCAACTTGGGGACCCCATGGATCCACTTTGGTTGGGAAATTACATAAATAACATTTTATTTAATGTAAAAGTAAAATTGACACAAACATGATATGTTTTACTAAAACAATTCTTACGTGGGGTTATACAAGTCATAATTTTGATTATAAATATTAATTGGAAAGATAAAACGATTTCCTACATCATAGTATTTTTTTATAATTTTTAGACATTAAATAAATTAAATTATTTATGACATAATAATGATGCAGCGATGACATCATTATTTGACGATTTAAATAAAATGGAAAGATAATGTAAAATATTTGAACTAAACATGTCCAAAACTTATTGGATGAGTGGATTTCGAAGCCTTATCACCTTATCCACGAATTATATCAATGTGGGACCTTTTGAAACCGAAAAACATTTTCAAATAATGTAATATTTCTTTACATTCCAAAAGTACCCCTCCTCTCCTCTTATAAAAGGCCCCCACCTCTACCTCATTTAACACACTCCTCAAGCCTTTGGCTCGGCCAACCCCTGCCCATTTACTCTCTCCACATCCCTCTCCTCAACCTAGAGGATTCCCTTTGGGCAGAATCCTTTCAAAGGAAGCCTTTAGGCTCAAATCAAAAGGAGTTACACTTTTAAAGGTAATTCATTCTCTCATGTTCATTTGTTTTATTTTGCTTCTCCAACCCCCTAAACTCTTTTTATTTACTTATTTTGTAAAAACACCAGTATATTCAATATACTAGGATGTTTTTATAATATTTATTCGAGCTACACTCTCACACAACTACATCAAATGGTTAAAGAACATACGGTTTCCGTGGATGGTGAAATTCTGCCTCCCGAAATGATGATTGTTCAATACACATTTAACACCTTCAAAGGTGGCCATTATGATGTCACTATTTTTATATATGATATATAATATGTTTATGTTTTATTTATGATTCTGTATTTTTCATTTTTGTCTTACCGTTATGGATTCCATTATGGGTATACGCGATATCTTCATTTAAGGAAGTGCGGACTACCGCCCCCTCAAAGTGATTTGATTCGTTAAACACCATATGTGAGATGTATAAAGGATGGAAATATGATATTATATATGATATTATACTAGAATTATAATATACCTTTATATCATTATTATTCCATTCTATAAAATACGAAATAGAAATGAAAGTAGCGTTCATGCGTACGTACGGCTTACCGTCTCCATGAACGGTGCATTTCATTTCTTACCTCTAAATGATTATGTAATGTTATAAATGCATGCATGTACTGGATATATATTACATATATGATATCTACATAATGAATACAATTATGGATATAATAAACATTTGGCCACATGAACAACATGTAATTGTATGAAGTCCACTTTCGACTTAAGAACCAAATATCGGCAAAACAAATATTATTAACTTAAATGATTACATAATGTTTATGACATGGTAATAAGTGGTATAAAAGTAATAATGAACTTGAAAAATGTTATTAAGGAATTTTAAATTAACTCACGTTTATTATTCAGGAGATTAAAGAACGATCGAGTCAAGTCGGACCCGAGGTAAGGGATCTTACAACTCTCTTTCTTTTTAAGTACACTCGTTTATGTCATTTATTTTAAGCTCATCTTTATTATGATTGGGATGTTATTTTATATTCCATTTACTGTAATTTTTATTTTAATGTGATGAGAGACCCTATTCTCTCTCATCAATCCATTTTGGAAGTTTTGAGTGGCGCTGTTAGGCTGCCGAACTTTCGTAAGAGATCTAACCTCTCTCTTTCTTTTTAAGTACTCTCCTTTATGTCACTTCTTTTAAACTCCTCCTTGCAATGTTGGGGGATTTTCTTTTATTTTCCACTTGCTGTAAATTATATTTTAATATGATGGGATACTATATTTGATATCATCAATCCATATTCGGAAGTTTTATGTGGCGTCGTTAGGCTGCCGAGTTTTCGTAAGGGATTTTTCATCTCACTTTTATTCCCGTGAGATTTATGCTACATTTGCCACAAATTCCATTGAGTGGTGTATGTACTGCCCATTATTCTACTCTTTGTGTAATATACTTTCGTTTATGATTATTTACATCAATTACCTATTGTCTTTCTTTCATGGGGTGTATGTTTTGAAAGATACCCAAGTCGGTAAGGGAATCGTTCACCCTCCCCTTTTTTAAAATACTTCTTTTATTGGGTCTTTTAATTTACATATTTTTATGTTGGGATATGTTCTCATACATCCTTATTGATGTAAATTTTATGTCCAAGTGATGATAGACACTATTTATCTCTCATAAACTCATTTTGATGTGATGCCGTTAGGCTGTCAAGGGAACTTTTTAACCCAATTTCGATTTCTTTGGGTTCAACATGTAGTCATTGAATATGTCATCCATTGAATATGTGTGAATGACCTTTTATTGTTTTACACTTAATATCCACTTATATTGGGTGTATATATATTTGTCACACATATTTTTGAGATTTATTTGTCCTTAATTTAAGGATACCTTCTTTATAAGGGATTTCATCACATTTGACATTTCTATTGAGGGTTAATTGTTGTTATGAACCAATTCACTCTTATATGGTGTATATACTATCCTTTGGAGTATTATATCATGAATCCTTTTATTCTGATGATATTATAAAGTTTTGACTAAATGTTATTCCTCGATTATTTTATTCACGTGTCTCTAATTTTGGTAAAACCCCTTTAACCAAAATATCGTTTTAAATGTTTTAATTATTTGTTCTTATTAATATCCATGTTTTCAAAATGGTTTTAAGGATTTATTTATATGGATATTAATGGTTTAAAATGTTAAAAAGCTTCAAGGAGGTATGAGACACTTTGATTCAAAAATCTCTTTATTAAATGTTTTAAATGGTTTCGGAAATGGTTTCTTTTTGAATGGATTCATTATTTCAATATCCTAAAATGTTATATTGTGATTGAAATGTGGAAATGTTATGTTTCCTTTATTCATGTTTATGTGATACGATTATGTTATGGTTCTTGGGCATTGTTATGAAGAACGGGTGGTTCCGTGATAAACTAAGGGCGGGTGATCCCGATATAGTTCTCCAATGCATTGGGTAACGCGAAGGAGTGAAATGTTAAGGTTTCTCCGAAGAGATTTAGGGAATATACTGTGATGGGTATTCCAAACGTAACCAAGAGGGTTACTCCCTACGTAATAATGTTATGAATGCCTCAAGTTACCTTTATGTCATATGTATTCTATGATTTATTCATGATTTGATATGCCTATGTTTTATGGGTAAAGTATGATTTCATTCTTATGTATATATGAACTCATGTTTCCTTTCCATATTTTTATAACCCTTACTGAGCTTTTTATGCTCATCCCATGTTTTTGAAATGTTTTTCACAGGTCAAGGGAAATGTACATGATGTGGTGATAGTGTCAAGGATGTGTCAAGAAAGAATCCATGTTTTATTTTCAATAAGTTTCTGTTGATGGGAAGAATGAATATTTTCTTTTATGTAACCACTTTGTTTAAATGTGGAATGTAATGAAAGTTTCATGATCTAATTCTCTAAAACTCTAAACCTGAAAAGATCCTCAATGTGTTATCTTGTAATAACTCAATATTAAGTAAGGTTTAAGGCTGGGGCCTTATAGTTGGTATCAAAGGTCGGTTTAGATAACTTTAGAGGTTAGGGTATTCTTTAAGCATAAGTGACATTACCATAATGGTTAGGATTTCAGAAAGAGTCTTAGTTTTAGATAAAGTGAATGGGTAAGTATATCTTATTGTTTATATTACTCATTAGTACATGATGGTTTTGTTGATATACTCACACTGACCTTTTTGGTTTTAGTAATTGGCTGGATCTAGCAGGCACCAAAGTAACAGTGGATGTGAAGGAAACTGTGACAGTTTTTTGAGCAAGCAACTGAATGATATGGGAGCTGCAATGAGAACTCTTTTGATTATCCTCAACCAACTATCTGGAGTCATGATTGACCACCTAAACCTTGGAGATTTCTCTAAGGTATCATATATGCAAGAAACAAATCCCAATGGAAGTACAGGTAATAATCATAAAGGTAAGTGTGTTCAAAATTCTATGTGTCAAAGATGTGGAAAGAAACACCTAGGAAAATGTTTCAAAGGGACAGAAATATGCTATAGATGTGGAAATGAAGGTCATAAAGCAAGAACCTGCCATGGAAAAAGGAAGCATCCAGTTGACTCGAGGAAAGGGAAAGAAGTTCTTTCTGAGGGATCAATTGAATGTTTTAAATGTGGTGTGCATGGTCATTATGCAAGCAAATGTCATATGAAGAAGTTTCGTGAATGGGGTCACCAGGAGCGTACCAATATTCGTTTACCAATACCTAATGCCATTCCGATTGAGGATGAAGAAACTGACAATGACCAATCAAAGATATGTACTATTTCATGACTATTGTTTTCTTATTTTGGAATCTTAGGATATGATTCATGATTTTGTTTGTAGGAAAGAGGTATTTCGGAATAAGTTGGAAAGGAATGGATAATGGATCATGAAGAATGTTGAATGAGTAAGATGTCAACATATAAGGGCTTCAAGAGTTAGGGTGAAATTCTTAAGATTATTAAGTCTCTTTTGATGATGGGGTTACATTAGAGTACTTTTTATATTATGTGTAACCCTGATGTTTAATATAGGAAAATTTTATTCAAGTAATAGTTATCTATTCTTTTGTGGACATGGTTATAAAGAACAATTTGGGTTTATGTGATCCTTACTTTTGAGGTAATTATGGGTTACCATATGTTATGATTGAAGTGAAAGGAATGAGATAAAATTGAGGTTAAATTATGTTATGGTTATTTTTGATGATTTTATCCATTTTTGGGTAATGATTTGAGAATTATATAGTTTTGGAAAAAGGACAACACGCAGACCGTGTGACAACCCGTCGCGTCGGACAATGCTGCGGGAATCGAACCCACAACCAAAGTGCGACTGGTATTTATCACCTACCACTGGACTACGTGAAGTCCCTGGTTAGTTTGACTGATTCCTTTAAGTTATAGGATTTTATGAATTAAGAGTAAGTTGATTTTGGAGGATATGTGATTAGGATAATTACTTTTCAATGTGAGACTTTAGGAGCAACTGATGTTGTTTGGAGATAAATGTTACGATTTAACTTGGAAGACTATGTGACTAAATCCTTCAAATATTTGGGTTTCAATCTTATATTGGTTTACTTTGAAGAATTTTATGGACAAATTGTTTATCGGACGGTCCTCGTTGAACTTTGGGTTTTGTTGGACAAATTTTGGAGATTAAGAATAGATTTTTCTTTTTATAAGCGGTTATCCTTTTCTGGATTATATGATCTTGTACTAACATTTTTGGTTTTGGTTTTGGTTTTGGTTAAAGCCTAAATATATGGGATTTATATAGTTCTCTTTTGGGGATTAGTTGATTCTCTAGTAGTTTATTAATGTACTCTTAATGCGAATAAGTCTCCCTAAATACTCGTCTTTTGGAAAAAATATGAGTTTGACTAAGGAATCTAGTAAAAGTTGAAAGTCAACATGATAAGTTATTATTCTTCCTTATGAATAAATTCCTCAATAAAAACTATCTTAAAACAAAAATGTTTTCTATTAACTTTTCCTACTGGGGAATCGAATACCGTTTAACCCATCACATGTTTGTGATTTTATCATGGTTAACTTTCTCCTAAACATGTTTTCTATCACTCTCCATGAGAACATGAACCTATGTTTTCTCCTCCATGTCCATATTTTCATACTTGGAATCCTAGTATGGGTTAACTCGGGTGACCTTTGTACGTATCTTTCTTTATTTTAAAGTATTTGTTTTAGCGACTTTTGTTCCGATGTGGGACTTTCAAGGATGTTTCCAAGCGCAATTTTAAAATTGCGAGGACGCAATTCCCAAAAGGGGGGAAGGATGTAACAGCCCAGGTAAATAATTAATATGAAATTTTCATATTTATCCATATTTGTGAATAAAATATTAATATGACTTTAAAGGGGACGCTATGCTCGATGGCGTACCCAACACGCAACAACGAGTTTCTTGGGAATCTTACGTTGCACTCTAATAATAAAATAATATTATTTTAAATGGTAGTTAACATGTATCCGTTGTAATGGCGGGAATGGATAGAAATAACTAAAATATTATTATATATGTTCTTAAATATTTTTACATTTATACAATAAAAGATAAAGGCTTAAAATACGGAAAGAATTCAATTTTAGGCGTATATGCCCTAGTTTTCACTAAAGGTTCACTTATCACCTTTTGATGGAGAACCGTCATTAAATATTGTTTTGTTCACTCTTAAACATTCTTTTGGACCAAATAAAACTCTTATTAAGAATCGGGACATCAAAATTTACTTTGTGTAAATTTTTGGTATCTTTCCGATAAAGTTCATTTTTTTAATGAATAGTGTAAAATGTTGTATTTTAATTCAAAACCACTTTTTAGTCTAATTTATTTATATTATTAGATTATATTTTGAATTTTTTTTAAAGTGAAATTAGAAAATATTTTTACCATTAAATCCAATAGTGGTCGTTGGAATCAATTTCACTTTGAAATCAGACTTAAACTAGTGTCAATCTTTTGATACTTATTGTTTTATAAAACACGCTATTTGTCATGACAGTGGGAATTAATTATTAAATTAATTAATGTGACTTATATGTTTTGAATTTTGTAAAACGGAATTCATTTTTGAATTCAGAATATCAAATATAGCTTATGGTGAATTTTTGGGATTTTTCTAAAAAACTTCAATTTTTGATGAATAGTGAAACCACTTAGTGGTACTTATAAAAACTGATTTTCCGTTTAAATGAAATTTTTCCATCATTGTGTTTTGATTTTCAAAAATCCTACATACATGGTTGTCATTAAGAAGTAAAATGTGGTTCAATGAGATTAAAATAATTTTTTGGGGAATAGTAACTTATTAAGTTTTTAATCGCGATTAGTGGTAATTAGTGTAGTTTAAGGTAAAAATAATGCTTTAATAAAATGATATGAGATTGACACATGTCTTACCCTCATTGGTTGTATCATGGCCGACCAAGACAATCCATGGGTCAACTTGGGGACCCCATGGATCCACTTTGGTTGGGAAATGACATAAATAACATTTTATTTAATGTAAAAGTAAAATTGACACAAACATGATATGTTTTACTAAATAAATTCTTAAGTGGGGTTATACAAGTCATAATTTTGATTATAAATATTCTTTGGAAATATAAAAATATTTCCTACATCATAGTATTTTTTTTATAATTTTTAGACATTAAATAAATTAAATTATTTATGACATAATAATGATGCAGCGATGACATCATTATTTGACGATTTAAATAAAATGGAAAGATAATGTAAAATCTATGAACTACACATGTCTAAAACTTATTGGATGAGTGGATTTCGAAGCCTTATCACCTTATCCACTAATTATATCAATGTGGGACCTTTTGAAACCGAAAAAGATTTTCAAATAAAGTAATATTTCTTTACATTCCAAAAGTACCCCTCCTCTCCTCTTATAAAAGGCCCCCACCTCTACCTCATTTAACACACTCCTCAAGCCTTTGGCACGGCCAAACCCTGCCCATTTACTCTCTAAAAATCCCTATCCTCATCCTAGAGGATTCTCTTTGGGCAGAATCCTTTCAAAGGAAGCCTTTAGGCTCAAATCAAAAGGAGTTACACTTTTAAAGGTAATTCATTCTCTCATGTTCATTTGTTTTATTTTGCTTCTCCAACCCCCTAAAATCTTTTTATTTACTTATTTTGTAACAACAACAGTATATTAAATATACTAGGATGTTGTTATAAGATTTATTCGAGCTACACTCTCACACAACTACATCAAATGGTTAAAGAACATACAGTTTCCGTGGATGGTGAAATTCTGCCTCCCGAAACGATGATTGTTCAATACTCATTTAACACTTTCAAAGGTGGCCATTATGATGTCACTATTTTTACATATGATATATAATATTTTTATGTTTTATTTATTCTTCTGTATTTTTCATTTTTGTCTTACCTTTATGGCTTCTGTTATGGGTATACGCGATATCTTCATTTAAGGAAGTGCGGACTACCGCCCCCTCAAAGTGATTTGATTCGTTAAACATCATATGTGGGATGTATAAAGGATGGAAATATGATATTATATATAATATTATACTAGAATTATAATATACCTTTATATAATTATTATTCCATTCTATAAAATACGAAATAGGAATGAAAGTAGCGTTCATGCGTACGTACGGCTTACCGTCTCCATGAACGGTGCATTTCATTTCATACCCCTAAATGATTATGTAATGTTATAAATGCATGCATGTACTGGATATATATTACATATATGATATCTACATAATGAATACAATTATGGATATAATAAACATTTGGCCACACGAACAACATGTAATTGTAAGAAGTCCACTTTCGACTTAAGAACCAAATATCGGTAAAACAAATATTATTAACTTAAATGATTACATAATATTTGTGACATGGTAATAAGTGGTATAAAAGTAATAATGAACTTTAAAAAGGTTATTAAGGAATTATAAATTAACTCAAGTTTATTATTCAGGAGATTAAAGAACGATCGAGTCAAGTCGGACCCGAGGTAAGGGATCCTACAACTCTCTTTCTTTTTAAGTACACTCTTTTATGTCATTTATTTTAAGCTCATCTTTCTTATGATTGGGATGTTCTTTTATATTACGTTTACTGTAATTTTTATGTTCATGTTATGAGAGACTCTATTCTCTCTCATCAATCCATTTTGGAAGTTTTGAGTGGCGCCGTTAGGCTGCCGAACTTTCGTAAGAGATCTAACCTCTCTCTTTCTTTTTAAGTACTCTCCTTTATGTCACTTCTTTTAAACTCCTCCTTGCAATGTTGGGGGATTTTCTTTTATATTACACTTGCTGTAAATTCTATTTTAATATGATGGGATACTTTATTTGATCTCATCAATCCATATTCGGAAGTTTTATGTGGCGCCGTTAGGCTGCCGAGTTTTCATAAGGGATTTTTCATCTCACTTTTATTCCCGTGAGATTTATGCTACATTTGCCACAAATTCCATTGAGTGGTGTATGTACTGCCCATTATTCTACTCTTTTTGTAATATACTTTCGTTTATGATAATTTACATCAGTGACCTATTGTCTTTCTTTCATGGGGTGTATGTTTTGAAAGATACCCAAGTCGGTAAGGGAACCGTTCACCCTCCTCTTTTTTAAAAGACTTCTTTTATTGGGTCTTTTAATTTAAATATTTTTATGTTGGGATATGTTCTCATACATACTTATTGATGTAAATTTTATGTACAAGTGATGAGATACACTTTTTATCTCTCATCAACTCATTTTGATGTGATGCCGTTAGGCTGTCAAGGGAACTTTTTAACCCAATTTCGATTTATTTGGGTTCAACTTGTAGTCATTGAATATGTCATCCATTGAATATGTGTGAATGACCTTTTATTGTTTTACACTTAATATCCACTTATATTGGGTGTATATATATTTGGCACACATATTTTTGAGATTTATTTGTCCTTAATTTAAGGATACCTTCTTTATAAGGGATTTCATCACATTTGACATTTCTATTGAGGGTTCATTGTTTTTATGCACCAATTCACTCTTATATGGTGTATATACTATCCTTTGGAGTATTATATCATGAATCCTTTTATTCTCATGATATTATAAAGTTCTGACTAAATGTTATTCCTCGATTATTGTATTCAAGTGTCTCTAATTTTGGTAAAACCCCTTTAACCAAAATATCGTTTTAAATGTTTTAATTATTTGTTCTTATTAATATCCATGTTTTCAAAATGGTTTTAAGGATTTATTTATATGGATATTAATGGTTTAAAATGTTAAAAAGCTTCAAGGTGGTATGGGACACTTTGATTCAAAAATCTCTTTATTAAATGTTTTAAATGGTTTTGGAAATGGTTTCTTTTTGAATGGATTCATTATTTCAATATCCTAAAATGTTATATTGTGAATGAAATGTGGAAATGTTATGTTTCCTTTATTCATGTTTATGTGATACGATTATGTTATGGTTCTTGGGCATTGTTATGAAGAACGGGTGGTTCCGTGATAAACTAAGGGAGGGTGAGCCCGATATAGCTCTCCAATGCATTGGGTAACGCGAAGGAGTGAAACGTTAAGGTTTCTTCGAAGAGATTTAGGGAATATACTGTGATGGGTATTCCATACGTAACCAAGAGGGTTACTCCCTACGTAATAATGTTATGAATGCCTCAAGTTACCTTTATGTCATATATTTTCTATGATTTATTCATGATTTGATATGCCTATGTTTTATGGGTAAAGTATTATTTCATTCTTATGTATATATGAACTCATGTTTCCTTTCCATATTTTTATAACTCTTACTGAGCTTTTTATGCTCATCCCAAGTTTTTGAAATGTTTTTCACATGTCAAGGGAAAGGTACATGATGTGGTGATAGTGTCAAGGATGTGTCAAGAAAGAATCCATGTTTTATTTCCAATATGTTTCCGTTGATGGGAAGAATGAATATTTTCTTTTATGTAACCACTTTGTTTAAATGTGGAATGTAATGCCAGTTTCATGATCTAATTCTCTAAAACTCTAAACCTGAAAAGATCCTCAATGTGTAATCTTGTAATAACTCAAGATTAAGAAAGGTTTAAGGCTGGGGCCTTATACTAAAATCCCATTTTCTAGTCGGTCTTCCTAGGCCTTTGTCACGCACCAAGATCAGCCAACACTGTTCCCTACCATCCCATCTAATCCTCACTATTCCTAACTCTAGACTCCATCCTATCTCTCAACTATCAGCCTCTGATACCATTCTGTCAGGACCCCCTCCCACCAAAATTCCCCTCCTAAGCTGACAATGGTGAAAGGGAGATAATAACCCCCGAGTCCTACCTCCAGTAGGCCATAGAGTGGCGACTAGCACCAATGGTATGAGTTTTCACAAATATGGGAGGCATTACCCTTTTTATTATTTATTATCGGGAAATAGGATGAATCAAACATCAAAATAAAAAGGAAAAATTAAATGAAAATAACCCAAAACCAAACCCATATGCATGTTTTATACAATACTAAAAAAAAGTACAAGTACAAGAAAAGCTCCAAAGTACGATACAAAAAAAATAATCCAATAACTGTAAAGATCAAAACTCTAACGCCCAACTAGGGAGGTCCCGCACGGTCCCTGAAGTCCTCTTGAAAACATGAAAGTAAACATAGGGTAAGAATACAAGTATACTCAGTAGGAAAACCTAAATATGTCATGCACAAGTGCGGAGACATCCTAATGCCCCGTGATAAAATAGAAGGAACCAAAGCCCAGCAAGGAATCTATCAACCCAACCTCACAAGCCACACTCACTATATAACGCAAGTCAATAGAGTAGTATAGTAATATTATCAATGTATGGGTACCCCGCACCACCTTCCCACTGATTACTACTAATTCCCTCATGCCTAACGCTCTGATGCTTCCCCCTATTCTTGAGATAGTCCCACAACCTGTCCATATGAAGCACGAGCTAGTGTCGCAACATGTCCATACGAATCTCATAGTATCCCACCGGCACTCAATACTCGGCCATCATAGTATCCCACCGGCACTCAATCATTGGCCATAACCACTTATCATCCCAAAGACACCTGGGAACCACATCACATCCCCATCCGGAAGACTCTTGGGAAACAATTGTCCTAACCTGCCTGAAGGATCTTGGGCTATAGAACCTTGAAGAGGGAGCACAGGGAAGAACAGTAACAAGCCATCCTTTAGATTTTTGAGAATCTCACACCCCCATCCCACGGGTGATCGGAACATAGTGCTCAACATGGGTGGGGTGCATAATGAAACATAAAACGTAAAGATTTATATAATTATATCAATCACTCACCCCATCCAAAGGATTCTATAGAAAGTATCTGAGCACATGTTTTGGCACTACTACCTCAAAAGTATGCACATAATACAAAACCCCAAATCCAATTAAGCTTTTCATATTTCAACAATTTTAGGTTATCAGTTCCTTAACTATCGAGCAACTAACAACAACCAAACAAGATCAATCATTCGTAAAACATATCCCTTCCAACCATAAATAATGTTAGGGGAAAAACAAACAACACAATTCCATTTTCTTTAATCAGCCAATCAATTCCATTGATTTTCCGTATTTAATCAACTATCATGACCCACAATTCATTATTTAACCCTTCCACTTTTATTCATATGATCAAGCCATCCCTGCAGCCCTACTTCCAACCACCATAACCAAAGACACATCAGAAAAAATACATGTACCACATCATCATCCCTTTGATACCTTTTACCGTAGTTCCACTGCCCATCACAACCATATCATACACACAAACCCACAACCCAGCCAACCGCAGCCCCGCTCCTCATCCATTCCACCACAACCCATGAAACACCCCCTTTACATAATTAAACCCCAACTAGCACCCACAAAATTAATTCTTTCATTTTGTTTAACTGGGGTGATCAAACAAGGGTTCCAGGTATTCATTTAACCATCCAACTATACAGGATTAACCAATTTACACATTCTATGAAAAACCATCCATAAAACAATCCAAAAAAAATGGAAACATTTAATTATGAAAGAAGAGGCCCCCAATGACCGCGATTTTCAGTAGGATAAATCCTATTCAATTAAAAACATAATCAAAGGATAAGGATTGTTGGAAATAAAACAACAATATCAAAAAAAATTCCCCAAACCAGTTCTTTAACCAGTTATTATCTTTATTTATCAGTTTAACCATAACCCACGAAAACAAAAGGATACCCACCCCCGAAGATGCACCAAAGAGAGAGAGACAAAGGTATGATCCCTACCTCAAAGTTTTTTTGATAGAAACCACAATGGTCAAGGAAATCTCAAGGAAACATGGTCGATTATCCGAAACCCCGCCTTAGATCTCTCCTGCTAGCAAGATCAAGACCAAGAATCATCATATTCGACATCTATACCCTTAGATCTACCTATAACAGGCGTAGATTTAAGAAACCGAGGGAAGATAAGGAGTATATATAAGAATATCTAAGAACCCAACAAGAACGATCACATACCTTGAGAACCCAGCTTTGATTTTTGAAGAGAAGCCTCCGGATCGCCTCCAAAACACTTGGGAGAGGGTCTCTTACCTCAATGGAAGAGTAATCCCAGGTTATGGCTTCTTAGGGGATTAAATGAACCATTTTAGAGGCAAAAGAGTTCAGATCCAAAATTTTAGGTCTAAATTTAAGTGCCAGCACGGTTAGTCCGCACGGTTTAACAAACTGTGCGCTAACCGTGCGTTAGCTTCTGCATCGACAAGAATTATCACACAGTTAGGCCACACAGTTTGTCCTAAATGTTTTCCTCCCATGAAAAAGCTACTACCTCCAACACCAACCTCGTATGGTTTGGCCTCACAGTTTGACAAACCATGTGCCTCCTGTGTGAAGGCCATTACCCCTTTATTTTTCCTTAGAGGTCTACCCAAACGCACCCCCAAGTCACCTTGATTCCCCAAAACACCTCTAGCCCCAATTTTTCAAAAAGTAATGGACCGGAGAGGTCCGGGCCATTACAAAAGGACACACAATTTCTAATTAAAAAACATAATGAACATAAATATTTTTCTTTTTTAATAATTTTAAATTAAAAATTTTCATTACCCAAATAAAAAATACATATATAATAATTTCACCATTAATCAATTAAATATAAAATTCAATGATAATAATGTGTAAATAATGTTATGTGTAATATGAACTCATCATGTTTTATAAATATCCAAAACATAATGTTTTATTGAGGGGGTAGAGTCTCATCCTTACTAATTATACATCTAAAAACTCTTCTATAAATCTATGAGGCTCCTTTACCTTTTATTTTTCCAAAATAAGCATCAATTTTGATGAATGCAATAAGATAGGATCCAAAAACATACAATGTAATGGATTATCCTTCTCAACATAAAATTCCACAAACAAATATTCCATTTCAGAGAAGGTCACTCACCTTTGATACTAATAAATGAAATCTCACACATAGTAAAACCAATATTGTCTCAATATTACATCTAGTAGATATACCTATATTAATAATAACTCTCATAGTGACATACAGATCCTCATAATTAGCTCAAATTCCTAAAACACCATTTAAAAACTACAATATCCTTCAACACATGTAGACATCACCAAAGTAACTCGAAATCTATCTAACTTACACTACTAGATTATTTTCTTATATCCAAGGATTTGTTTTAAGGGTTTCTATAATTGTGATGATAAGTGTCTATTTTTACAATTATTAGAAACTATAATATCATATTTTATGTTATAAGAGTATTATAAAACCATAATAGTATACTACCTAGTATTATTTCCTTTATTTAACCATAATAGAAAAATTGAATATTGTTATTGTTTTTATAACCATAAAATAGTTTTTAAAAAGTTGAACATGGGTGACACCCACCCACCCCTAGAATTCCTCCCTCTACCTATTATCCTCCAACACCCTTTGACACTCCCAAAACCACCATTGACATTTCTTTAATTTAGTCTCATCATAAGAAATAATTCAGGTCATCATCATGTCGTCTAATCATTTCTTATCAAATTGGAAATTTATATTGCACACTCTACTCCAACATTCAATATTCGATTTTTTATCTAAGATATATGAATATTGATATTTTAGTTTTTTACAAATTGATTTCATGTATCCTTTGTGTTCATTAGGGTTATATAGCCTTTTATGATTATTTTTATTATTCATAGTTTTAAAATCCGCTTTAGATAATGGCAGGTATTTCAGGATGATGATTATGGGTTTCATTTTTTATTAATATTAATCAATCGTTTCATAAATTCTTCAATATTAACTTATATAATTTTAAAATATTTATAAATATACATTTTTAGATTTATACTTTTATATATACTATTTAAATTTATATTCAATTTTATAAAGTATATAATATACTATATTGTAATTATATAATATATATATTTATAGATATAATTTTTTATATTACTTAATCTTTTATAATATTATATGTATATAAATTGATTTATTTATATATATTTATATAAATTTATTAATTATAATTTTATAAAACATTACTTTTATTAATTTAGAAAGAGTTTTATAGTTTTAAAATTTTATAAATTATATTATTACAAATTATACTCGTATACTTGTATTATTCTACACAACTATATACTTTTATAAATTATGTATAGCTTTATATATTATATATCCTTGTATAAAATATGTATAATTATATAATACATAAATATATTTATAAATTTATATAACATCTATAACTTATATAGACATGTATAAAATATATAAATTATAGTACATTTATAATTTTATATTCAATTATAATATAATATAACAGTATGAATTTATATACGGTTTTCATTTATTCTATGATACATATATACTTTAATATATTTATCTACTTTTATAAATTATATATAATTTTATAATTTGTGTATTATTTTTTAAATGATATATAATTCTCTATATAATTTTCAAAATTTTAGAAATTATATAATATATACTTTTGAACCATTATAAATTATATATTATTTTAATTAATTATAATTTTAAATAATATTATAATTTTTGTAATATAAAATTTTATTAATATATTAATTTAAATTCACTTGAAATATGATCTTATTTATATAAAAAATCATCTACTAATTTATATTAACTCTACTGTATTTTGAACTATATTTTTGAAATCATAATTGATAGAAGTTTGATGTAAAATCTTAATTGACTATCGAATGAGTTTCAAAATAATCTTAAAATATATTTTAATTTAAAATTCAATAATTCTTTATAAGGGATATTATTTTATGACCATTTTATTATCGTATCACCATCACATTTTTAACTCATCAATAATTATGTTATCATATCACTAATGCTTGATTCAAAACAAACAATAAGGTATAAAACAATAATTAAAAAATAATTAAATAATCTTAAGATGTTAAATATATTATATTTTATTAGTTTCCATATATTTCTTATATTTTGTGTTCTGCAATGAAAGAATCAGAAGTAAAACCTACAAATTCAATTTCATGTCCATCCATAAATAATCATAATGATATAACTATAAAATTTAAGTAAGTGGTGGAGGGTGTTAAGCCTCTAGATTTTCATATTTGATTCTAGATGAACAAACATGAACTTATATAGTATTTATTTCAAGAAAAAATGATGCATGGGTTTTGTAATAGTGGGTTTAACTACCAACATGATTTTTTGAAGGAATATCTTTCTAATAGAGAAAACATTAAAAAATGATTTTGAGATGTTGATGTTAAAGGTCCATTCTGGTTTTTTTTTAATAAAATACATATCCTCCCAAATATGTTATATTAGAATAAAAATTCATTTTTATGGGACTATTAGAGGTTTAGTACATGTATATGATGTCTAAATAAGGAGGTAATGTGGTATCATGTTCCCAAGAAGGTTATGTGTAACTTTGCAATGGAACAAAATATATAATTAATGTTTATGTTAAAACTAATGGAAGAATATATTTGATGTGATGTATAATTATAGGAAATTAGTGATCATTTTGTGTACCCAGTAGATTGATATGCATGGATAGGTGTCACTAAAAATCATATTTCTCTTCCAAGATATTTAATATCATATAGGGATTATCATGTGATGGCTTAAATGAATTTGAACTTACTCAAATAGAACACAATGTGTGTAATGTATTAATTTATATAAATAATCCTCCACAATAGATATACACTAAGAAGTTGTAAGAAAATTTTCCCCATTTTGATTTCTAGAATGAATGATCCTGTGAATTGGATATACATGAATCAAAAACCAATGATCGAAGAGTTCAACAATTTATGATCTAAAGTACATCCTACATGTTATTCTTCAAGGAAGGATTCTTTTCAAATGTCTATTTCTATTATGTGGACACTAAAATATTATTAGTCTTATAGAATGATGTTTGTCTACAACATGAATGGAAAACTATCCTATTTAATGTGCATAAAAATAAAATAGTAAAAAATATGAAGCAATGAGAGACTGCTATTTTTACAGGACATTGCAATTTTATGTTCATTATAAATATATGCTGAAATGGTTGATGAAATTTTGAAAAAATTATTAAGAAATATAAAACATATTTGTGTGTATCAGGAATTTAATTCTGGTAATGGAGTGAGAGAATAAATCATATATTTAATACGGGAAAATTTCAATGAGAAATTGGCTGAGAAGTCACACAAATACCCACTTTAATGGAGAAAATGATTCATATTATTTAGTTTACAATTTTTATCATTAGATCTATCGAACCACTATTTTGATGTGATGTAATTTTAGAATAATTTCTTTTGATTATTACATGTAGAAATCGTGAATATTAATGGGGAAAATGGAATAATTAATATCGTTTCAAGATATAAAATACTGGTGTACTATGAAACTACAATATCTTTGGATATTTATTACATATAAGTGGTCATTTCATCATGCCTACTACATAACGATAGATGAAGAGAGAAACACTTTTTGTTTGTGTTAGAGTATCTCAAGGTTCTATATGGTTATTCGAGTAACATAACTAAATGATTTAATACAAGAGCTATGAAGTTAAAATCATTGAAATCATATGATTATAACATCATATTTCATGGTTTTCATAAAAAATCCAATCAAATGTGTTAAAAAAAATACAGTGTTCATTGTTATTCATATTTATAACTAATATAGAAATATTTTTTCTTAAAAAAACGTCTTATAATATTAATAAAATGAAAGAATATGAAATTATCATTATTTTTTATTATAAATATATTTCCATCGTCAATCTCCATGTTAATTTTTCTTATTACTATGAAGCGTATAATAGAAGTTCTTATAGATGGGATTTTTTATTTTCATTGAATGTATCTTAATAATATTATACAATATAGCATAACACTTATATCAATAATAATTATCCTAATGGATTCATTGTTAAATATTATTTGTCCCATGATTTCATGGATTTTTTCTATGTATTTGATTAATATCAATACGAGATTTAATATACCAATGGAAAATGAAGAAGATAACTACGTTCTAATTTTGAAAACATTTCCATCATTTCCCTACATAATGGGAGTTCTAGGTTCTTTTTAATTTACTTATTTTATCCTTGAGGAAAGGGAGATAGTTCCACATACTCTGTCCTTTAATTCCAATGTTATGGATAATACATAAAGTGAGATCTTTTTTTGAGTTACTCTAGATTTATTTTTCATTAAATATATATTATTACTATATAATTCATAAATGTAATGGGAAATATAAAAATTAATTTATTGGATTCATCATTATTTATCTCTTAGAATGAGATAGTGAGAATATATAGGCAGAATAATTTTTTTCCATTTTAAAATCCAAATTATGGGGTGCTGGTACCCTAAACAAGGTTCAAGGCAAGGTCAGAACAACACCAAAATAACTACAATGCCACAACCAACACAAGAAATACATCCAAAAACAAAATAAAACTACACCACACTACAGATCATAGTACCTGTAATCATCTCTACATCCCATACCTAATTCATCTTCCATAGTGAACAATTCCCAAACAGAAGATGGTTCATGATGCCTCCGAAAATCACCAATATCCCAGCTTCTCGACTGATCAAGAGGCGGGTGGGAGAGAACATATATCATTATATGTTGTTTATGGTTGAAATGACACATAAATATGAAAAAATTGTTAAAATTTTTATATTATGCTTTTATTCAATAAAATTAATGTAACTTGTTTATATAGAATGTTTAGAGTTTATGTAGTATTATATTATATCATGGCATTATATTCTTTACATTTGTTACTCAAAATGTTATACGTGAGTGAAAATAAATTATGGAAAAAATACATCCTCATAATTAATAACTATTCACCTAAAAAATAAATCAAAATGATAATGTCATGCTAATTGTTGAAAGAGACTATTATGATATAATAGGTTAATTGAAACCATTTTCAATTGATGTGTCATATAATATAATCGTGGGGAAAATAATTTTCATATATCATTACATTATTTTTCAGGTGGTTATGTTGATATATAAGTTGTTTTATACATTGACTCAACAATTAAATCATGTTGAAAAATATTATTTTAATTTAATAATAATGGATCGTTGTCATTAGACTAATGAACCTTTAATATTGGCATCTTATGAAATATAAGTGTTTTTTATAAAAGAGTTATTAAATCCTCATTTTTTGGGGTTCTTATTTTAATAAAATGATATATTTTTTATTTTGGTATAGTTAATATTTATCATCATAATGTTTTAGTAAGTGATCATATTAGTCAGGGTTATGATTATAGAAACATTTAAATTTTTAGGTGTGATTAGGAACATAAATTTTTATTTGAAAATTCATATCCACATTTTTAGTGCTATTTTAATTTCATAATGTATTTGAAATGTATTTATTATTTGTCTAATTAATGTTGATATTTATTTACTATATATTGGTTTATATACACGTTCTTCTATTCCCATGTTTTGTGAGAGACCCCCTAGAGTTTGAAACATGCTATGGAATAAATAGTTTTTAAAATATTTTTATTGTAATTAAAGTGGATGTAGACTAATTTGATAATATAATCATAATTCAATCCATATATTATGTAGTTTTATATTTTTATAATATTTTTCGGTGCAGAATGTGATAGAAATTTGACTTTGAAAAACAATATCTTCATTTTGTTTATAGGTTGGTAAATTAGTTAAATATTAAAAAAATCAATAATTTTAATTTAATTCAATTGAATTAAATATATCATTTAATTTTTTAAATTACTTATAAATGAAATAGGCATGGAATGGTGGTGATAGGGATATTCCCTCAAAAAATGATATATATATATATATATAAAGATCACATATATTAGAATATATCATAATTTATGATATAGTTATATAATATATTATTTCATTCATGTTATGAAATGAATTTTAGGTTCTTTCAAGGGACTTCATTTAATACGAGATAGTGATACCATAAACTCTTTTATATAACCCAATCATACAATAAAATATATCCAAATTGTATATCCATATATATTCATATTTTATGATCCACATGGAATCCATATGACTCATTTCAGTTATTAAACATTAGGTTTTATCATTTGTATCTCATTTATATAATGGATATCATTGATTATAAACATTTCAGATGATGAAATTTTTAGTAGAGTCAAAGTCCATTATAAGATAAATTTATAAAAATTATAAAATAATGGTTAAAGGGAATTCATATCCATTTATAAAAATTTATTAAATTTTGTGAAGGCTTTCCAATAATCTTTATAACAAAATATATAGGTTGAAGGCTATGAAAATATAATTTCTATTTCTTTTGGTTTCTCCAAAGTAGAATCTCCATTTCTATTTCTTAAATTTCCTCGAGAGTTGCTATACTATCATGAGAAAACATTGAATACCTTAAATCTGAGCAATTGAGTTTACATGTATCAATGAACAAAATGTATTACCAATCCCCATGGGCCAAAACTAGTTCCTTTGTATTAATAACACATATTTCTCATAGTTTCTCCCAATAAATGCATTATTCATGTTAGAACGAAGAACCCAACATGAAATCAACTTACATTACTACTTCAGGAACTTAAGTAAATAATATCCAAACAATAACTCAACAATATTCTATATCATAAATAGAATCTCATGACAATAGTAGAACACATAATTATAATATAATAGAAGCATCCATAACATGACCAATATAATGGTCTATAATACACATATAAGAAATTGGATGGAATGGGAAGAGGAATGGGTGATACAAGGATATCCTATAAAAACATGAACCAAAAATATATTTAAATACAAATAAAAATATCCATGTGACATGTGGAATTAGTCCCACTATTTCAACACTATCAACTCACTCTCCACTAATAATAATATCTTACACATCTAAGTGTTTCCGTACCTAAACTTCCCAAATCATGGCCTACTAAACCCATTGGGTGAATGTAGGGAATAAACACAATTATCCTAATAGGATCTTACTAATTATTTCAAAAGAATCCTCTAATAAATAAATTCAAGCATATTAATATGAAATTTAAATTTTTTAAAAATATGCATTTAAAAATTCAATAGTAGGAAACAATAATAATATTATAACATAAAAAATATGAAGGTATATTTCTTGTAGAAAAATATTTTTAAATAAGAATTGTGGGTTAGCCTTGAAGAATGTATGTTCCATTGAACCCAAGGATCATAACACTTTAATAGTTATCTAAAAAATCATAAACAATTATGAAAAAAACTCTTGGGAGAGATACACTATTGTCTAAAATTTAGAGGAAACCCCAAAAGTGTAATTTTACCCATATAATAATAATTTTTACTTAGTGTTATAGCATAAATCCAATGTTAGGTGGTGAGTTTCATTCCATGCAATGATTTTCGTAGTCCTCCCTCTTATTTACCTAGTGTTCCCATGTGTTATAACCCTTTTTAGAAAATAACTTATCATTTCAATAAGTATCATTCCGATGGATAATTTTATAAAACATAGAGAATGAAAGTCATATTTTAGATAAATACATTTATTTTAGATCAATTTTATTACAAATATATAATGCGATAAATTAAATAAATAAAAAATATATGAAATGTTTCAAAGATCATATAAGAGTATTTAAAACAATTATAAATGTTCTTTAAAATTAAGAGAGTAATTAAGGTTCCTAAAAAAGGTAACTTTTGAAATCAACTAACTTAATATGCTTCTAATGATGATAACATGGGTGAAACCACATAAAAAGATAATAAGTTTCCATTACAAGGAATTAAAAAACCATAACTGCAATAAAATTTCTTATTATAGTCTTCCATTCCAAACATTATGTAACCATTGTCTCAATGTAAAGAGAAAACCATGGATGGATGAATAATAAAGCCATGTTATATAGAATATATCATATAATTAATGTTTTTCTTGAAAAAAATTGTACAAACATATAAATATAATGAAATATTATTGTAAAATAAGTCTTGACACACATGAGGGATGGGAGTTCTAAATCGATATAAATGATAATCTTATTGGTGATTAAACTAATAATGAAAATTTGTCCGTTTCACTTTTTAATTCAACTAGGTAAGTTTCATGGTTTAATTAATTGTATAAAAACCACTTTGTTTTAATAAGATATCTCAACTAGAGATATAGAGTTTTAATTACTGGTTTGGTAATAAATGTGATAACAATGAAATTTCTATTGAAATAAAAAGTTTTAATATTCAAGGTTAGGCCATATGGTTTGACTAACCCTACTCCAACTTTTTGGAACCCACTAACATCAAAAACACTAAATTACAAAAGAAAATTGGTTCAAAATATGTAATATATTAACAAATAACATATAGTATAATAGATACTGGAAATTGACACTATGGTGGTTACAATTCTCCCAATAATGTCCCATTATTCCCTAGAAGGATAGGTCAAAGATGGTTGATCAATAAAGATGAAAGGTCACTTCCCCAAAATAGTTACTCTCACTCAAAATTATTGTGAGAATAAATCCCGTGATCCTATAACATTTATCCCAACGCTATATATTTTCCCTAGAGAACTTTATTTTAGGAGTCAACATTATGAATTTGATTGTCAGTCATCATGATTTCCAGATCCAACTCTAGCACTTCACAATCATGAATAAGTAATGGGTTAGGTGATACTTCTTTAACTATGAAATGTGGAACAAATCATGGATAAAAATTAAATGGGATAAAATAAAAACTCATATGGAACCTTCATGATCATCTAAGAGATCTCAAAGGCTCCCATGTACTATTAAATAATCTCCCCTAGCTCTTAATCCATCAGTGACAAACCTGGGTCTAATAGATAGGAAAACCCATTCACTAGCTTAATACTATGATGGATTACGAGGAAGATTAGAATATTATTTATGGATACTCTAGTCAATATCAAATTACTTCTATATCACTTTAATCTTTCCCATCATCTCCATGATGACACTTAGTCCCACTTGAGAAGTCTCTCCCACCTTAGTCCAACAATTGGAATAATGATAAGGATAACCATAGAAGTCTTCAACATGTGTCATCATCATAATTTAATGGAATATTTTGTCATATAAAAAATATATTAGTCCCAAATAAGTTTCCAAAAAAATTCTAAATCATAATACACAATCAAAAAATCATGTCTTCCAAAATCCAAATAGCTTACTCCATCTAGCAGTCTACCTGTGGATGAATGGTCATATACTTATTTACTAATGATATCATCACCTCTTGAAGTACCATCTCGAATAGGGAGGTGAACTATGGGTTCTTATAAGAAATTATATATGGTTAAACCTTGTGCAACATCAAGATATCCTTTATAAATAACTTCCCACGGTCCTCCACCTTTGTGGAATCATTTATCATAATAAAATGATTGTATTTTTTTCAAGCAATCAGGAACCAAATGGTATTATTTTCTAAGGGGTGTGATAAAATTAAATTATTATTTTCATGGACATATCATCATTATTACAGGTATGTATATGAAGAGGTATAATAATACTAGAGGGATTTGGGTGCAATATTTGACCTACTAACAAGTACATCATTTTGGCCAAAAAATTGCTGGGTCACAACTCATACCAAGATGCTAGTATCATTAAATCATGTTTTAGTACATCTTATTGGATCATGGAGAGATTTCCTGATGATAATTATTATAATCCAAAATCACAAACTTATTTTAACAATTCTACCCATAGTACACAAAATTGATATTTGAGTTGATTCACCACTAACCTGAAGTGTATTCTAAATTCCCATAGGTTAGAGAAAAGGACCCATGAAACAAAAAGACTTGTATTATAAGGTTTTATCTCGATAACAACAGATATAAATTGAGAAAAAAGTGGAAATAATTTATAAAGACAACTAAACTAAAACATCCAAAATAAAAAGGTACATATCCTAACATAGTGTGAAAAATAAAATCAACCACCTGATTGTCAATACATAAACCCATATACTATATTCAATAAGTGTATTACATATTCCACTAATAACCACATTTTCCTGAGTCATGTAAATCTAGAACACCAACCACCTCTATGTTATGCTTTCCCTTTATCCAAGACATGACATCAGAAAAATTTACAAGTGCCTGAAAAA
This sequence comes from Viscum album, assembly GCA_963277665.1. NCBI lineage: Eukaryota > Viridiplantae > Streptophyta > Magnoliopsida > Santalales > Viscaceae > Viscum > Viscum album. The sequence goes on along the minus strand of OY728147.1, from coordinate 1,021,654,729 downwards.
AATTGTATAGTCTATGAAACAAATCCCAAAATGATTTCATGAATTCAATTCAAAAGAAATTTCATATAAAATAAACGATTTATGTATATTTTTAAATAAAAAATGGTTGGAAATATTTTCCTAGATCATATCAAAACATATATAAAGAAATATATCAATGGATTATAACAAAATATGTTCTAAAAGTGAATTTCCATCAAATGAAGTAGAAATAGCCACCCTCTTCAAAAAAATTGAAGATAATATTATTTCAAATGAGGAGTGGATAAGAATTTATTCCAAAACTAACAAGGGTAGGGTTATATTGGGGATATCAAAAATCTTAGTGAAGTATAAAATTTCATAAAAATTTCTATTATATTAATTTTGAATTATACCACCATAGTTAATATAATCATGGGTAGGGTTGTATTGGGATTCTCACACATCTTAGTGAAGTAAAAATATTGTTGTTCACATGTTCAAAGGACTAATCCTAGAGTAATATTCCTATGACTTCGGAATAGGATGAGATCTCTTTGTATTAATCTCTCTAAAATTTTGTAGTTTAGTTAGCATTGGACTCATCAATCAATATCTTGGTAGATATAATACAATTATACTATGTGTTGTTCTAATCTAATTACCCAAGACACCAATTGATTTAAGGGAGATAAAACATTTATAGGGATTTTATCCAAAACAATAAATCTCAAATCATTCTCATTATCATTTCCAAAGGCCCAAGTTAATGTTTTAAACTAGTCCTTCCATTTAAAAAATATCAAATGTTTTTTAATCAAAAAATCATGTCATTAATTTCAAAAACAAATAATTTTTTTCTCAAAATCTCATGACATTCATTTCAAAAAACCAACCTCTGTAAGTTTTAACAAAATTCCTTCCAATTGGCATAAAAAACCAAAATCAAATGGTCTTTACCAAAACTCAATGATTTTTTTTAAAAAAATCATCAAATCATTTAATTTCAAAATCATAAAATATCTAATGCATTTCTATTTCATTAAAAAAGATACTTGAAGTAATCAATTAAGTTTAAAATAATTTTATTAAAATAAATATTTAAAATTGAATATAAATTTTCAAGGGTTTTCATCAAGCATACCATGCCATTTTAGAACTATTTTTCAAAATTTCATTTCAGTATTTAAAAGTTATTTGATATCCAATATAAAATAATAATGTATAGATTCCATCAAATGACATAGATTTATTTCTTAAATGACCAACATTAAAACATGAAGAACACCTAATGACATATTTTCCACTACAATAGAAGATAATATAATCCCCATGACCAAATAAAACAAAAAAATAAACTCTACTGATTATTAACCAGAAATTATAAATCTGAGACATTCTAAGAGGACATCAAATATTGAAGGCAATAAAGCATCAATCGTTTAAAAAACGCACATGATGAGTTTGGGATAGTAGAGTTAAAATCCAAAATTAAACATATCTATTTAATTTAATTATTATATTGAATCTTGGATGAAGAGGGTTTAAAATCATTTAAAATAGGATTTACAACATTCAAATATTATAAACAATAAAATTCCCATGATTTCATCTTTTTAGAATGTCTAAAATGGTTTCACAGGTCCAGATGGATGAGAATAAATGAATATATATATATATATATATATCCCAAAATGATTTTTATGTAAGGATAACATGGATATACCCCTACTCATCCATTCATTATTGTTTAAGAGAACTAGGTTACACTAACATAACCCTTGAACACATAGTATTACACTTATGAAATAGAAGGACATGCCATCTGACCCTTACACAACACTAAACTACCTTTACGTGAATTTTTTGGTTACCCATATCTAACTATTGTAAAAGATGGGATAAGATTTTAAAATACCATGATTACACTTATGAAACCATTAGAAATCAAGGGTTACCCCTACATAGTGAAGTTTTACCAATTTGTGAGACTTTTATATGTGACCTATATGTGAAATCCTTTTGTGATTTAGGAACCCTTTGTGATACTCTTATGAGAGTTTGTACCCTTACATAAGTTGGTAACCTTTCTTGGTACCCATTTGAAAACCATAAAAACAAGGTTACTGTTAATATAATCTTTAATTAACCATATTTAGAATAATATTACACATACACATCACATATAAGGTGGAATCTACACTTACATGGAACCAGATTACCCTCAAAAATGAAAACCCATATGGGTTTACCCTTACATATCTCAAATGAATAGTCCCTTAGCCTTACATAGCGGCCATTTACAGAAATATTTGTCATTGAAAAGATATTATCCATTACATAGTTATGAGAAAAACTACCTTACCATTACATAACTCAATAAAAGAGGGCCTTATCCTTAGATACCAATAATCTATCGATAAGGTTAAGAATTATGTAAAAATTAAATGAATTTTTTAAAAAAATGACTTCTAAATCAAAACCAAAAAAGGTATTTCGACCATAATAAAATATTATTATGTTACACTTCCTCATATACAAGGTTTCCACATAAAAAACTCATAATGATATTAATACCCAATGTAGATTGAGACCACTGACTGATAGTCTCTATACCATTTATGATACTCTTAATCCACTGGCATTCCCCATCTGTCAATTGATAATGGTGAATGAGTATATGAATATATGGAATTAACTTAATAATAGAAAGAAACACATCCTCCTTCTCCTCATTTTACTCTAGATTCATTTTAGTTAAGAGTATATTGGGATTCCATTCTTTAGTAGTCTCCATTAAATCATAAGGAAAATCCTAAATGTTATTTTAAGTGAACACATGACATATTTACTAGCATATAGGTGATTCCAATGATAAATAATTTAGGTTATTCCACCAAAAACATTTTCATAAGATTTAGAGATTTTTTAGATAATATGTAACTAAAAATTTTACAGTTTGAATAAACCATTAATTTCTCCCTCATTAATAGTGTCACCGACACTAAAGGACATTCATGATCACTACAAGCTCATAGTCATGGTATGGGTAATTCTTCTCTTATGGAAGAGGTATGAAATTAATATAAACCACCACATGTTCAATATATATATTTACAAAACCAAATTACATATATAATTCATTATAGTAATTTAATATTCCTTGACTCTCCGTAGAAAGAATAAGTGTCTCATAAAAAACTTATATTAAATATATTTTTAATTTATTTTTCATTCATGCTCTGTTTTGGGGGTTTCCCAAGATTTTATGGTGGAATGGGTGAGTTTTCATGAATTTGGCCAAACCGTGAACCCAAATCTTGATTTAAAATAATTTTTTTCTTTTATAAATCATTCATTTTTTTAACATTTTTCATCCATTTAAATTGATACATGGCCTACCCGGACCTATTAACTCAAAAATTTAAATTTGTAGCCTTTATAAATCCCTAATAATTGGGGATTTGGGTATTTATTTAAGTAGTTGGGTCACCCCTAAAGCCCCTTTCCTATCCCAAAAATCATTTTGATTATTTAATAACATATTCAATATTAACTATTTTTCAGTGATTCTACCTCTTACACAAGGCCAATGAACCTAGGAGCCCCCCAATCTCATATATCCCTCTTTGGAGCTCGTTTTCATTTCAGAAAAAGTCTACTCTTATTTGGATTCCTCAATTCTTAGGGATTTATAAAGGTAATTTATTTCCTTCATAACTCATTCATTTCTCACTCTTTTTATCCCATTCAAATTCCTACATGGTCTCCTTATCCTTTTTCTAACCTCCCTTGAATATTTGGTTGTTTTAAAATTTATATATTTGTGTATTTTTGGCGATTTCGTCAAGATCCCTCAAGTAATTTGATCTTCTTCATTCTTCATTCAATTTGATTGTGGTTAAATTCATTGCGATTAGGGTTTCATCCCTTATCCTTGAGGTTCCTAATGTACAGAAGCTAGGATTCGAACATAGGGTTTGATTTCTTGTCTTTTGGGTAAAATATTTTTCTTTTATATTGGATTTCACTTCCATGAGGTGCGGTGGTGGTGCAGTTTATGTTTCACACCATGTTTTGTGGTCTTTAACATAAAATATAGGTGGTTCCATGTGGAAACAATTAATGATGAGTTATGTTGCTATATTTACTCATTATTAAAATTCTTAATATGTTGGGTTTGGTGTGGAAACTATTTTTTATTGATTTGGTTATGTGTTTACTTTTATTGTTGAATTTTAACTTGAAATTGGGTGTTTTCATGTGTATCTCATGGGGTATTATTTTGGTGTATTTTATTAAATATGAAATTGGTTTACTAAATTTTTTTGGACTAAAAATTCTGGTTTGGTAATGTATTAGTGTCATGTGGGCCTAAAAATTGGGTTTTTTGAGTAGGTTTGATGTGTAAGACATTGTTGTACTTCTTGAGAGCATTTTACAAAAATTTGTTTTTTCATTTTTATATTTTTTGGTATTATTCAAGGTGATTTTATAAAACTTAATGGGGGTTTTATAAATGTCTCTAAGGATTCCAATTCTATTTTGGAAAGGAATTGGTATGGTTTTGGTCTTAAATGGTTATTTTGAAATGGGTTTTATGTGCAAGTCATGTTTACACCACTTGGGATCTTTTTATGAAAAATTATAAATGATTTAGTTGGTTTAAAAAAGTTAGAAAATGTTTCATACGTACTATTAGGTTTGTGTATTCATCTATCAAGGCTTTTTGAAAGTATAATTGATGTTTTATATTGTCAAAAAAATTTAGAATGTTTTGTTAATTTTGGAAAAGTTTTATTAAATTGTGATGTTGGAGTGAAACTCGTTTGTGGGATGTTTCGTGTAATTTTGATGATAAAATGATTTTGAAGGTAAAAAGGGTATTATGTATCATTTGTGTGTGGGATGTTATTTTATGTGTATGACCATTTAAATGTTTTATAAAAATTTTAATGGATGTGTTGAAGTGTTGAAGTGATGTGAAAAGTGTTGTGGGCTATTTTGGTGTGTGTATGATTTCAAAATGCATTTAAATGAAAATGTTGATTTTGTGACTCGTGGGATGCACATATGTTATTTTTGGTGAATATGATATGTCAAAATTATATTTTCATGTGGAAATTATATTTCTTGACTTGTTGAACTTGTTTGAACACAAAGGGAAAACCCGGGTAACTTGGTGGGTGGACGTGTAATAGTATGCTAGTGAATCCATGGGGTTTGACCTCAGTTTTACATAGCAATATTGACGCATAAAAATATAACTAAACTATGATGATGTTTATTGGGGACCAATAGGTTAAGGTTTTGTTCTATACTAGTGTCTTGTTCATGAGAATGGATATTTGTGATGGTTACTCTCACCGAGATACAAGGTACATGGGACCCACAACGAGCTAGTGCCTAGGGGTTATTTTCCTATTTATTGTGCTCATTAAATCCTTTATAATTACCATCGTCATATGGTATATTTTTCTAGAAAATTCAGTATCATTGGAATTTATTTTAAAATTGTTGATTCTTTAAATTAGCCAACTTGAAAACTGTTTTTAAGTTGTATCTTTTTGAAATTGTAAATAGAAATTACATGTTTTTGAAAACATGCATGCTTTTCATATTTGAATGTTTATCACATGGAATATCTTAATGGTGTTATCCTAATAATAATTGGATCACACCATACTAGCACCCTTGGGTGTAAGTATACATGGTTATTTTTATTGTCGCGGGTTGGGTGCAGTATTTACCTCCAGTGGTTCGGGTTTCTAGCAAGTCCTTGGTGGTGAAGTATAGTAGAGATGGCTTGAGGGTGGTTCCCCTAGCCATGAGGTTTCTTGGATATCCATTTTTGGTTTTGTAACTTTTTAATGTCCTTTTTTACATTGTTTCAAATCATGTAATTTAGTTCTTAAATTTTGTAAAAGATGGTTTTAGTTGAAAAATCCATATTTGGTTTATTGAGCTCATTTGTTTTTTAATATTTATAAAATTGGTTAAATCATTCCCAAACTTTATTTTATGATACCAAAGATCTTTTTTCATCCCATGGGGATTGGTAACACCCTTCAAGAATTGTCACGGGTTGGGTTTGGTGCCAAGTTCAGTGGAAACCAGATTCGGTTCGTGACAAAATGGTATCGGGGGAGATTCTGGTTAACTCTATGGGTCATGTTATTTAGGGAACAATCGGGATTGTCTAGATTTAGGAATAGTGGGAATTGTTTTTTTATGAGTAGTGTGACTGATCAGCACACCTCATGATGGGATTTTAGTCACCATGAGATGTCGGGATTTATATGAGTTCTTTTGATGTCTTGGATTGATGACGATTAGGGGAAATGAAAAGAGGGTTGGGTTAATGGTCTCAGTGAGCTCATAGGGCCTCTCAATCCATGTGGATCTAGGGATATTCACTATAAGACTCTATGTGATGGTGAAGTGATTGAAATATGGCCACCAACCATATGTACAATTCACCCACAAAAACTTATTTCCTTTTCTGTTGTCTTGTGTTCTTTAGTTTTGAAATGTTGGAAATTTGTTTTAAAGTGACTAGGATTTATGAATTGTAATGTTTTTGTGAAATTATTATCTAATAAAGAAGGAATGGTTTGATTTTTGTAAATGGATAACTGAATTTATAGAATTTTATTGGAATGTAAAATGGTGTGTTTTCTCCTCTTTTGAAAGAATGAACTATGATAAGGTTGGTTTTGAAAAAGTGTTTCCAATATAGTTTTCTAAACTATTGAAAGGTGATTTAATGGGATGAGATTTTTTGAAATTGATGTGAATAACTTGAAATTTAGTATTCATTGGAATTATGATGCCTTTATGAAATGTTTTTATGCGGTAATTTGGGTTCAATTTCGTGGTTAGCGGTCTTGAGAAAAAGGAAGTATTGGTTGATTGTTTTGGTTAGGAAAAGTGGAATGAGATTTTGTATTAACTATTGGTATTATCATGAGTGACCAATTGAATGGGGTTATATGAGATGATGGATGGTTAATGGAATGACTAGATGAGTGTCGGAATGGATATGAGGAGGGTGCCCAGTGTGGCATGGAAACATGCATGTGTGAGGCCCATGGGGTACCATTGGAGGATATGCTAACCGATGAACCATTTTTTTCAAAAATATAATTTTAAAAGGAAACATGATGTCTTTATGAGTGGTTTTGGATGGTGTGTATTATGTGTTTTTGAAAATGTTGATGTTTTGGAATGTTTTGAGTCCAAGAACCCCTCTTATTGGAACAGTGTTTTGGTTTTGTGTTTGGTCGGTAAACTGGGTTGAAGGGTAGATTAGAGATCTCGTATAAGAATATTTTGGGAAGACTTTATGATGTTTTCACTCATATGTTTGGATCGATTTGAGGTACGTTTTTACCAATGGACCAGGTTGGTTGGGTCCTTGGGTTCTCTCATTGGATTAGGTACACCCCATTAAGGGTTAGTTCAAAAATGAATTGAAACCCAGGATGTTTTTCCGTTGGAAGATACTCAAGTTGATAAATGAAAGTAATCTATTTCTTGAGATTTTTAGATTAAGTTTACACCCATTCCATTGTTTTTTTATTCTCTTGTAGAGGGAGAGTGGTCATGGAAGGTTGAAAGAAACCTCAACTTCTTAAGATTCCTGATTTGCTGAAGGTGGAAGTTGCCTGGGGTTGTTACCATGGATGAGTATCTGGATTGTGTCTGAGAGGTCCTTTAGGTCCTTTGTAGTCTCTTAAAAGATTTTAACGTCAAACTACCAGTGTGGGATATCTGGTCACGATATGATATTATGGACACTTTCTAGAATTGTGTGTAGGTTTCGGATGTGGTATAAGGTCCCTCTCCATGCATTGTTTATATCAGTCTCCATGGTCATGTTGGGTGACGCCTTGTGATGTCATTTGATTGATTGACTGTAAAGGTGAAATTCATGAAATCCTATAAGTGTTCTACTTATGTTGGGAGAATGTCTCCCTTGTAAAAACTTCAAAATCATCCATTTTAGAGGAAGGTGAGTGTAGGTGTTCTTTATATCTATTGTATTTCACCTGAAGAAACAAGGTGTTATGTGTGTGCATCTTCTAATCCCTTGTTTAAGTGAAATACGAAGACAGGGTAAAGTGAGTTTGGAATGTGTTATGTCTGGAAAACTTATATGGGATTGCGGTGTAGTTGTTAGTGTAACTGAAAGAAGAATTCTCATTTAGTGGGTTTCCAAAGACTAACTGTGAGGCCGATGAAGCATCAATAATTTGATCTCCAGCCATAGGTCTCAGAGATAAGCTGGCACATAGTTAGAGGAAGTCCCAAGGTTATTTAAACCCTTGTACAAAGTCCTATCCTAAATATGAAAGATTGGAAGAGTTTAAACCTGTAGTATTGTCATATTTCTTCTATTATTCACGTTAGGTGGAAATAGGTGGAGGGCCTTGAACCCATGTCATTGCCGAATTCCATTCCATCCCCCTTTGGTTTCCATCGAGTCATTGGAGAATGGTTGGAAACTTGGCTAGACAGGCTGATCACATGGTTTGTGAACGATTAAGAGTGACCATGTTCCTGGAAGACATGTGGGAAGATTTAACAACACAGTTAATTCATGGTTTCACAAACTGTGCATACTAACCTTGCGACCTTCACAAATCATAAAATATTTGGGTCTTTCTGTGTTGGCCCATTTGGGTCGGTTACGATGGTTGGTTCTTATGGTGGGGAGACCCACTATTATTCGCATGGATGTTCCTTCGAAAATTTTGAATGGAATACTAACCTATGTATAATGTAGTGGGTTTAAGAATCCCCCTATTAGTGTCCTGATACTATCTTGGAAAAACATATTGGTTGTTTCTTATGGCGGGGGCCGTATTTGTGTCCCCCCATAACGGTAACATAGATTTATCCATGGTCTTGGTTTGGCATAGATAGTCTCATCCGTATCTATCTAGATACCAACATCTTCCTTGAGTAAACATTGGGATTGGAGAGTTCCCAACGGTTTAGTTAAAGTAAGGTAAGTGTAACCTTGTTCAATGTTGTTGTTCGTTTGGGTGAATTTCTTGAGTCCTGTTCGGATAGTGTTTGAGGACTTTTTTTGGGATAAAGTATGAATGTGATTGATCATTTTATTAAATTGTTGTACGTTTTGGTTGTGAGAGTAATCCTTCTTTAATTGAATACTGGGGGTGTTTTGGCCTTTGGGGGTGAAACCTGGCAAGGGAGTACCTATTGGTTTTTCAGTTGGGTTTGGTTGTTTCTTTGTTCTTGCTCTGACTTTCCGGGGCAGAAATTTTTCAAGGTGGGGAGAATATTCAATTACATTACTTATTTTAGAGGTATTTTTAATTTATTTTCCATTCATTCTTTTTTTGGGGGGTTTACTAAACTTTTATGTAGGAATTGGTGAGTTTTCATGAATTGGGCCCAACCGTGAGCCCAATTTTAGATTTAAAATAAATTTTTTTTCATTTATAACTCATTGATTTTTCAACATTTTTCATCAATTAAAATTTTAATTTTCCTTCCCTGACCTATAAACACCAAAATTAAAATTTTTATCCATTATATATCCATAATCATGGGGGATTTCGGTTTTTATTTACGTTGTTGGGCCACCCAGAAATCCCATTTCCAGTTTTAAAAAACATTTTGTTTATTTAACAACTTATTCAATTTTAACTATTTTTCAGTGATTCCACCTCTTACCCGAGCCCAATGAACCTAGGAGCGCCCCCAATCTCTTATCTCCCTCTTTGGAGCTCATTTTCTTCACAGAACAAGTTGAAACGTTTTTGGATTCCTCTATTCAAGAAGATTTATAAAGGTAATTTGTTTGCTTCATAACTCCTTTATTTATCAATATTATTACACCATTCAAATTCTTACATGGTATTCATATCCTTTATTGAACCTCTATTTAATATTTTGTTGTTTTAAAATTCATCTATTGGTGTATTTAGGGCGATTTCTACAAGATCCCTCAAATAAGTTCGTCTTCTTCATTCTTCTATCAATTTTCATAAGGTTACATTCAATGTGATTAAGGTTTCATCCCTTATCCTTGAGGTTGCTAATGTCTAGAATATAGGGTTAGAACCTAGGTTTTTATTTCTTGTCTCTTGGGATAAATGTTGTGGTTTTAGGTTGGATTTCACTTCCTTGAGGTGCGGTTTTGGTGCGGTTTATGTTTCGTACCATGTTTTTATGGTTTCGACATAAAAGGTAAGTGGTTTCATATGTAAAAAAATATTGATGAGTTAGATTGATCTATTTACTCATTTATCATATTCATCATATGTTGGGTGTGGTATGAAAACTATTTATGATTTATTTGGTTATGGTTTTTACTTTTATAGTTGAATTTTAACTTGAAATTGGTTGTTTTCATCTGTAACTCATGGGGTATTGTTTTGGTGTATTTTATAACGTATAGAATTGGTTTACTAAATCTTGTTTGGCCTCCCAATTATGGTTTGGTAATGTATTAGTGTCATGTGGGCATAAAATTATGGTTTTTGAATAGGATTGATGTGTAAAACACTGTTGTACTTCTTGAGATCATTTTATGAAAATGTGTGTTTTCATTTCTCATATTTTGTGGTATTATTCAAGGTGATTTTATAACACTAGAATGTGGTTTTATAAATTTCTTTAGAGATTACAATTATATTTTGGATATGAATTGGTATGGTATTTGTCAGAAATGGTTGTTTTGAAATGGATTTTATGTGCAAGACATATTTACACAACTTGGGTTCTTTTTATGAAAAATTATAAATGATTTAGTTGGTTTAACCAAGTGGGAAAAGGGTAAATATTTATTTTTTGGTGTTTTTATTCACCTATCATGTATTTTTGAAAGGTTATGTGATGTTTTAAGTTGTCCACAATTTTTATAATGTTTTTTAAATTTTTGAATTGTTTTACTAAATTAGGATTTTGGAGAGAAACTTGTTTGTGGGATGTTTCGAGTAAGTTTAATGATAAAATTATTTTAAAGGTAAAAAAGGTATTATGTGTCATGTGTGTGTGGGATGTTATGTGATGCATATCACCTTTTAAATGTTTTATAAAAATGTTTAATGGATGTGTTGAAGTGTTGAAGTGATGTGAAAAGTGTTGTGGGATATTTTAGTGTGTGTATGATTTCAAAATGATTTTAAATGAAAAATGGTATTTTGTGACTTTTGTGATGTAAATATGTTCTGATTGGTGAATATGTGATATGGAAATGATATTTTCATGTGAAATTTATATTTCATGACTTTTTGAACTTGTTTGGGAAAAAAGGGATAACCTGGGTATCTAGGTCGGTGGACATGTACTAGTATGCAAGTGAATCCATGGGGTTTGGCCTCAACTTCACATAGAAATATTGACTCTTACAACTCTAAATGAACTATGATGATGATGATTGGGGACCACTAGTTTATGCGTATGTTCCTTACTAGTGGCTCGTGCATGATAACAGATATTTTTTATGGTTACTCTGACTGAGATACGAGTACCTGGGACCCACAACGGGCTAGTGTGTTGGGGTAATTTTCCTATTGCTTGGTCTCATTAAATCATTTATAATAACCGTCGGCATACGGTCTATTTGTCTAGAAAATTCAGTTTCTTTGGAATTTATTTTAAATTTTTTGATTCTTTAAATTATCATAATTGAAAACTGTTTTTTACGTTGCATCTTTTAGAAATTGTAACTAGAAATTATATGTTTTTAAAAACATGATTGCTTTAAGTCTTTGATTTTTTATCACATGGAATCTCTTATTGTTGGTATCATAATGGGAATTTTCTCACACCCTACATACACCCTTTGGTTTAAGTAGACTTGGTTATTTTTATTATCGCTAGTTGGGTATAGTTTTTAGTTCCAGTGGTTCAGGTTTCTAGCAGGTCCTTGGTGGAAAAGTCTTGTAGAGATGGCCTTAGGGAAATACCCCTTTCCATGAGGGTTCTTGGATATCCATTATTGGTTTTGTACATTTTCAATGAACTTTTTACATTATTTCAAATCAAGTAATTCAGTTCTGAAATTTTGTAAAAGATGGTTTTTTTAAAAAAATCTACATTTGTTTTATTGAGTTCATTTGTTGTTTAGTTTTTATAAAATCAGTTAAATTGTTCCCAAACTTCATTTTATAATACATGGGCTATTGTGACATCCCATGGGGATCGGGAATTCCCTTTGGGTCTTATTATGGATCAGGTTTGGTGCCAGGTTCGGCGGCGACCAGATTCGGTTCATGGAAATAAGAATATAATTTGAGGTAAACCACCTATAACATTTATTGATATATACATAGAACATTGATATCCAAAAATATTTAACCCCATTATAGATAATATAAGTCATGGGAACCATAATCCTATAGAAATAATTCAAAAATCACTATTTATATACGAATAATCTCAAGAATATTCACATCTCCAAAAAAAATCTTTTCTTCTTCTTAATATATGATAGATCCCACCTTTTAAGGATCAACTGATATGCCTCATTACACCAATAACATGAAATCCTTGATCCTAAAAACAAACTTTAATATCTTAACATATATGAGATGATTAATGGTCTTCCTAGATCGTTGATTGTACCAACATATTATCCCCAAATAAAACAACAAATGAGTTGAGGTGTTGATATATCTATAAGATATTAAAATATCTTAGATGGGGGTTTTGTAAAATCAATGGCACGTGATGATATATGTGACATACCAGGTAAATAAAGAACATTAAATTTTATTATTTATTAATTTTTGTGGATTATTTATTATTTTTACTCTAAAGGGGATGCTATTTTCGATGGCGTACCTGATATGTAATAATGGGTTTCTTTGAAATCTTACGTTGCACAAAAATAATATAATATTATTATTTTCAATGATTGTTATCCCCAAGCCGTTGTATTAGAGGGAATGAATATAACTTACTTCAAATATAATTATACATGCTTATTTTATATTTTTATATTTATCCAATAAATGTTAGAGCCTTAAAACGTGAATGAATCTAAGCATAAATACACTAATATTCTTTATAAGGTCGATTTACCGCCTTTTGATGGAGAACCCTATTTAAATATATTTTTGGTTATTTATATATGTTATATTTGAAAAAAAAAATTCTTCTTTATATTTGGGTCATAGAAATTTACATTGTGTAATTTGTTTTATTTTTCTGATAAAGTTCATTTTTTACAGAATAGTGAAAAAATACTATATTTTAATTCAAATGTTCCTTTTAATGTAATTTATTTATAAGGTTAGATTTTATTTTTAATTTGTTATAAAGTTTAATTAGAATATATTTTTACCATTTAATCCAATTTTGTACATTGGAAATAATTTCACTTAGAAATTGGACATAAACAAGTGCCAATATTTCGATTGTTAATCTTTCTTAAAAACACGTTTTTTGTTTTGACATCGAGAATTAATTTTAAATTAATTTCTCCCAGTTCTGTGTTTTGAATTTAGAAAAGTTGTTTAAATATTTTTAATTAGTACATCAAAATTTTTTAAATAGGTAAATTTTATTTTAAGACAATTTAAATATTTACTTCAGAAAAGATTTAATTTACAATGATTAAAGGGTAAATATAGTAAATCAGGGTAAAATATAATATTATAATAATATTAAATTACCATAACATGTGTCTTAATACTATTGGCTGATACATATCCGACTATGGTCATACTTGGGTCAAATTTGGGACCCCAGGGATCCACATGGTACTAATAATGACACTTTATATTAATTAATTTAATGTAAAGGGAAAAATGACATAAACAAATATCTTTTAGTAAATAAATTTTTACATTTGATTATGTAACTTATATTTTAGACTATATATAATAGTTGGAAGGATAAAAATATTTCCTACATCATTGTATTTTTTTTATATTTTTTGGACATCAAATAAATTAAATTATTTATGACATAATAATGATGAAATATTTACCTCATTAATAAATGATTTAAATAAATATGATTATAAATATTTAAAAAATATATCCAAAAACTTTCCAATTATAATTTAATGATTTTATTTCAACCACTAGTCCCCTTAAATTCATCTATAACAATTATTTGTCCATTTTTAAACTAATGATGATGTTATAATAAAGTAATTTTTTGCAAACATTCCTAAAGAGCCCCTCCTTCCCTTATAAAAAGTCGTCACTTCCTACCCATTTATCACACTTCTAAAGACATTATCTCATACAAACTCTGCTCCTATAATCTCCCAAGACCACTTTCTTTATCCTGGAATCCTTACCTTAGGCAAAAAACACTTCAAGAAAACCTTTTGGTTCAAACCAAATAGAGTTACCCAATTTAAATTTAACGTATTCTCTTAAGTTCTATTGTTTTATTTTACTTTTCCACCACCTAAACTCTTTTTATTTCTTTATTTTATAACAAAAAAACTATATAAAATATATTAGGATGTATTTATGAGAATTATTTTAACTGTACTTACACACACCTCCATATAATGGGTAATGAACTAAATGTTTTTGTGGATGGAAAACTAACGCCTAACAAAATGATGATTGTTCAATTAACTCCTACCACCCCTCATGGTGGCCGTTATGTTAGAACTGTATTTACATTTGATATATATTATATTTTTTTTTATTTTTTTTATTTATTTTCTAATTATAGAATACCTTTATGGTTTCCATAATGGCTAAACGCGATAATTTCATTTTAAGAAGTGCGGACTACCGCCTCCTCAAATTTATATGACTCGTTAATGCCTTATGTGGGTTTTATAAAGGATGGAGTTAATGATATAATATATGATATTATACTATAATTATAATATAACTATGTGTCATTATGTTTTAATTCCATTAAATTACTAAATAGAAATGAAAGTAGTGTTCATGCGCACGTACGGCTTACCATCTCCATCAATGATGCATTTCATTTTTTATCTCTAAATATTATTTAATATTATAAAAATATATATATATATATATATATACAGGATATATATGTTTCCAATTATATCTAATTCATGAATATCATTCCGAAGATAATGAATTGTTGACGACATCGACAACATGTAATTATATGGTGTTTTTTTACTCAAGTACCAAATATCGACGAAACAAAAGTTAATAACTTAAATGATTACATAATGTTTATAACATGGTAATAAGTAATATAAAATGCATAATTAACTTGAAAAAGTTTCTTAAGAAAGTATAAATTTACTTTAGTTTATTATTAAGGAGATTAGAGAATGATCGTGTCAAGTTGTACATGATGTAAGTGATTTCTTATCTCATTTTTAATTCTGTGTGATTTCTATTGTTCGCCACTTATTTATTGCATGTGGTTTATTCTGTACTACCATTTGATAAATATTATCATGATTTTATTTATATTCATATTATTCATTGATTCCTTTTTTTGTTATTAACTTTTTATCATACGACTCGATTGATTACAACGTGGTAAGGGTTTTTATCACACTTTTATTCCTATGAGATTCATGCTATATTAGCAACTATTTACTTTTTTGTGGTGGATGTACTACCCGTGATTGTATTCCTTATGTAAGATAAAGTAATTTGTGGGTATTTACATATTCATTGTGTTAACTTTATTTCATGGGGTGTATGTTTCGTAAGTTACAAAATTGGTAAGAGAACCTTTAACCCTACTCTTTTTAAAAGACTTTTTTATGTCTTTTAATTTACATATTATTATGTAGTGATATTTTCTTATATATCCTTATTGATGTAAATTTTATGTCCAAGTTATTATATATCATTTTCTCTCTCATCAACTTATTTTTTGAATTTTAATGTGACATCGTTAGGTTGTCGAATTTCTGTAAGAAAACCTCTTAACCCAATTTCAATTTTTGGGCTAAACATCTAATTCATGATTATGTCGTGCAATGAATATGTGTGAATAAACTATGATTTTTTTAAACATAATATCCACTTATATTGGGTGTATTTATATTTGTCACACAGAATTATCTAATTTATTTCTCCTTAATATAAGTATACAATCTTTATAAGGGATTTCGTCTCAATTTAAATTTCCATTGATACTTCGTTATTGATATGTTCTAGTTCACTCTTATATGGTTTATATATTGTACATTGGAATATTATATTAGGAATAACTTTATTCTAATTATATTATTATGTTCTTATTAAATTTTATTCTTAAATTATTTTTTATTTTAGGATCTCTCATTTTGTTAAAAAATCTTTAACTAAAATATCGTTTTAAATGGTTTAATGTTTTATTCTTCTAAATCATTAAAATTAACGTCCATGTTTTAAAAATGGTTTTATGTATTTATTCATATGGACATGAATGTTTTGAAATTTAAATTTCTTTCAAAATATTCAAAGTGGTATGAGACACTTTGATTCAAAAATCTCTTTATTTAATATTTTAAATGGTTTTGAAAAGGGTTTGATAAAAGTATTGATTTTGCCAATATTTTGAAATGGTATATTATGATTGCAATGGGGAAATGTTATAATTCTATTATGTTTGTTTTATGGGATATTAATATGTTAATGATATTGGGAATTGTTTATGTATATGGGTGGTTCTGTGATAAACCTAGGGTGGGTGAGCCCGAGATAGCTCTCCAATGCATTGGGTAACATGACAGAGGTAAACATGAACGTTTCTCCTAAGAGATTTAGGGAATATACTATGATGGGTATTCCAAATGTTTCTCCCTATGTAGCTATGATAGATACAATGTATGTTTGAAATGGATTCCACAATTTACCTATATGATTAATGATTTCTGTGTGTTATTCATAAATCATATTATTTTGTGAGGTATGTTATGATTGAAATATATGGTTTCATTGTTTTGTATTTATTAATTGGATAATGTTTTCATTCTTTATTTGATATCCCTTACTGAGCTTTTTATGCACATCCCATGTATTTGAAATTTTTTCCACAGGGCTTAAATATGAATAAGGGTCAAGGATGGGATCAGGGAAAAGTCATGCTATATAAAAGATAGAACTAGTCATTACTCTTTTTTTTCAAGAGTTTTTATTTTAAGAATAAAATGGATACAAATTATAATTGTCTACATGTAATATTCATGTAGTTTTGTAAATGTTATGACATAATTCTCTAAAACACAAAACCTGAAAATATCTTCAATGTGAATTATCTATTTAATTCATGATTATGTAATTCTTAAGGATGAGTCCTTATAGTTGGTATCAGAGGTCGGTTTTAGATAACTTTAGAGTTTAGGGTATTCTGTAAGAAAAAGTGACATTACCATAATGGTTAGGATTTTAGAAAGAGTCATAGTTTTTTAGATAAATTGAATGAGTTTAATATAACATGAATAAGTATATCTTTTCAACTACCCTACTCATAAGACATTATATTATGATTTTACCGATATATTCACACTTACCTTTTTGGTTTTAGTAAATGGATGGATCTAGCAGGTACCAAAGTAACAGTGGATGTGACGAAAACTGTGATGGATTTATGAATGAGAAAATGAATGAAATGGGAGTTGCAATGAGGACTCTTGTGGTTATTCTAAACCAACTATCTGTAGTCATGATTGAAAACCTGATCCTTGATTATTTTTATAAGGCATTTTATATGTAAGAAACAAACCCCCACGTAAGTTCAGATAATAATCATAAAGGTAAGTATATTCAAAAACATATAAGTCAACGATGTGTAAAGAAACACATAGAAAAATGCTTCAAAGGGTTGGGAAGATTCTATGGATGTCTAAGTGAAGGTAATAAAGCCACAACCTACCATGGAAAAATGAGGCATCCATTTGACTCTTGGAAATGAAAATAAGTTCTTTCTAAGTGATCAATTAAATGTTTTAAATGTGGTGTGCATGTTCATTATGAAAATAGTTTTCCTACAAAGAAGTTTTGGGAATGTGATCACATGGATCGAACAAATATATATCTATCAATACCGAATTCCATTCCAATTGAGGATGAAGAAACTGAAAATGTCCAATGAAAGGTAGGGATTATTTCTTAACATATGTTTTGAAGTTATTAAATCATAGAATATGATTGATGATATTTTTGTAGGAAATAAAGTATTTCAGAAAAAGTTGGTAACGAATGGTTAATGGATCATGAAGAATGTTGAATCCATAAGAAGTCAACATATATGGGATTCAAGAGTTATGGAAGATTTTACGATAGTGAAATGCTTAAATGTATTAAGGATCTTTTGATGATGAGATTACATTGGAATATTATTTATAGTATGTGTAACCCTGATGTTTGATATATGAAAATGTTATTCAAGGAATAATTATCTTTTCTTATGATGAGTAACGGTGAAATTTTATTTAGGGAGAGTTTATGTTTTAATTATGGATAAATAGTGATTTGGGTTTTTTATGGAAATGATTAACCTATCATAGATAATATGTGATTTGGTTTATTACACTTTAGTACGAGTCATTAAGATTAGTCGATTTTATTTGGAGATTAATGTTAAGATTTACTATAGTAGACTATGTGATAAAATACTTCTGATATTTGGGTATCAATCTTATGTTGGATTATTTTGAATAATTTTAAGAAAAATTCTATATTGAATGGTATTTCTTGAACTTTGGGTACTTTTGGTTGAATTTTGGATATTAAGAGTAGCACTTATTTTTATAGAAGATGATCCTTTTGGGGATTATACGATCACATACTAACCAATTTTGATTTTGGTTAATGTATAAAGACAGGGAAAATATATTGTTCATATTTTTTGGACCATGTTATTCTCTAGAAGTTGATTATAGTGCTTTCAATGTGAACAAGTCATCTTTAATACTTACCGTTTTGAGAATAGATGAGTTTGTGGTAGAATTTTATTAATGGATCACACTCTACATAATGAGTATGTATATTTCCTTATGATATTAGCCTATTTATTAAAAAAATTATTCAACTATATGAAAAGGATCTTGAAGAAAAAATATTATAAGCCTTATTTTATCATCAGAATTTTACCCAACCACAAATTCATCGTATTGTGGTGGTTAAATTTTCATGATCATGTTATATATCACCCTCTATTAATCTATGAGAGTTAGTTTCTCTTAAAGATCCATATTTTCACGTAATCCTAGTATATGTTATCTCAATTAACCTTTTTTACTTCTCTATCTTTATTTTAATATGATAGTTTTATTGACTTTTTATACAATGTGGGACTTTCAATGATGTTTCTGAGCCCAATTTTAAAATTGCGAGGAAGCAATTTCTAAAAGGGTGGAATGATGTAACATCCCAGGTAAATAAAGAACATGAAATTTTAATATTTATTAAAATTTGTGGATTATGTATTAATTTTACTCTAATGGGGTTTCTATGTTCGATGTTGTACCTGATACGCAACAATGGGTTTCTTTGAAATCTTACGTTGCACATTAATAATATAATATTATTATTTTTAATGATAGTTAGTGCCTAGCTGTTGTATTGGAAGTAATGAATATAACTAACTACAATATGATTATACAAGTTTATTTGAATATTTATACATATATCCAAAAAAGTTAGAGGCATAAAATGTGAATGAATCTAAGCATAAATACTCTAATATTCATTAAAAGATTGATTTACCGCCTTTTGATGGAGAACCATTTTTAAATCTAGATTTGGTATTTTTTATATGTTATATTTTAATAAATAAATTTCTTCTTCAGATTCGGGACATCAAAATTTTATTTGGATAAATTTTGGGGGAATTTTTCTGATAAAGTTCTTTTTTTAATGAATAATGAAAAATACTGTATTTTAATTCAAAAGTTCATTTTAATATAATTTATTTATATAGTTATAATATATTTATAGTTGGTTATAAAGTGTAATTATAATATATTTTCAAAATTTAGTCCAATGTTTGACATTGTAATTAATTTAACTTTGAAATTGGACATAAAGAAGTGTCAAACTTTTGATAGTTTTTATTTCTTAAAAACACACTTTTTGTTTTGACAACAGGAATTAATTTTAAATTAATTTCTGCCAATTCATTGTTTTGAATTTAGAAAAATGGAATCCATATTTTTAATCTTTAGACCCAAATTGTATAAATATGTAACTTTTATTTTTATACATTTTAAATATTTACTTAAGTAAATATTTTATTTACCACGATTAAAGGGTAAATATAGTAAATAAGGGTAAAATATAATATTAAAATAATATTAAATTATTCGAAAATGTGTCCTAATCATATTGGCCGATAAATATCTGATCATGGGCATCCTTGGGTTGAATTTGGGACATCATGGAGCCAAGTGGGAGTAATAATGACACGTTATATTAATTAATTTAAAGTAAAGAAAAAAATAACATAAACAAATATCCTTCAGTAAATAAATGTTTACATGGGTTTATATAAGTTATCGTTTCTAAAATAAATATTATTTGGAAATATATTAAACTTTCCTACCTCATGGTATATTTTTTTATTTTTGGACATCAAATAAATTACGTTATTTATGACACAATAATGATGCAATATTTACCTCATTAATAAATGATTTAAATAAATAAGATTATAAATATTAAAACAATATCCAAAACCTATCCAATTATTATTAGATGACTTTATTTAAACCATGAATCATCTTAAATAGGACCTTATTGATTAGTTGACTTTTTGAAACTGGATATGAGGTTAAAATAAAATAATTTTTTCAAGCATTCTTAAAGAGCCCCTCCTCTCCCTTATAACAATCCTTCACTTCCTAACCATTTATCACACTTCCCAAGACATTGGATCATACAACGTCAGCTACATCAAGCTCCCAAGATACTTTTATTCATCCAATAGGCCTTAACGTTGGCAGAAAACACTTAAAGAAACACTTTTGGTTCAAACCAAAGAGAGTTATCTGATTTAAAGGTAATGTTCTCCCTTAAGTTTTTTTGTTTTATTTTACTTCTCCAAACCCCTAAATTTTTTTTAATAATTTATTTTATAGAAACAAAAGTGTCCTAAATATAAAAGGATTTTTTATGTGATGTATTCAAACTACAATTACACACACATTCATCTAATGGGTAAAGAACATAATGTTTTTGTTAATGGAAAACTAACACCTCACGAAATGAGGGTTGTTAAATTGACTCATGCCGCCTCTCATGGAGGACATTATGATAGAACTGTATTTATATATTATATATATTATGTTTATTATTTCTTTATGCTTATTTATTTTTAATTTATATCATACCATTATGGTTTACATGATGGGTAAACACGATAATTTCATTTCAGGTTGTGCGGACTACCGCCCCATCAAGGTGACATGACTCGTTAATGAATTATGTGGGATGTATAAAGGATGGAGTTAACAATATTATATATGATATTATATTTTAATTATAATATAACTATGTATCATTGTTTTCTAATTCAATTAAATTATAAAATATAAATAAAAGTAGCATTCATGCATACATATGGCTTACCATCTCCATGAACGATGAATTTCATTTTTATCTCCAAATGTTATGTACCATTATAAATAAATATATATTTGATATATATGATGTATATTATATCTATATCTGGAATATCATTCTGGAGATAATATATTGTTGACGACATTGACAACTTGTAATTATATGGTGTTCATTTTTACTCAAGTACCAAATATCGACAAAACAACCATTAATAACATAAATTATTACATAATGTTTATTACATGGAAATTAATGATATAAAAGGAATAATAAATTTTAAAAATGTTCTCAATCAAGTATAAATTAACTTTAGTTTATTATTATGGATATTAAATAACGATCTAGTCAAGTCGGACATGATGTAACATATTTCTTATCTCGCTTTTAATTTCGTGAGATTTCCATTGTTCACCGCTAATTTATTGCATGTGGTGTATTTTGTAATGAAATATGATATATATTTTCTTTATTCTATTTATATTCGTGGTATAATATGATTCATTTGGTGGCTATTAACTTATTCTCGTACGACTCGATTGATTACAACATGGTAATGAATTTTCATCTCACTTTTTTATTCCCGTAAGATTCATGATATATTATCCACTATTTCATTTTTTGTGGTGGATTTACTACCCATAATTTTATTACATGTGTAATATACTTTAATTTATGATCATTTACATATTCATTTTGTGATATTTCTTTTATGGGGTTTACTTTTCGTAAGTTACCAAATTGGTAAGGGATCATTTCACCCTCTTCTATTTAAAATACTTTTTTTGTTATGTATTTTAATTGAAATATTATTATGATGGGATGTGTTATTCTATATCATTAATTATGTAAATTTTATGTCGAAGTGATGATATATTCGTTTCTCTATCATAAGCTTATTTTATGAATTTTAACGTGACATTGTTAGGATATCGAATTTATGTAAGAAAACTTCTTAACCAAATTTCAATTTTTGGGTTAAACATCTAGTTATAGATTATGTCATAACATGAATATGTGTGTATAACCTATGATTTATTTACACATAATATCCAGTTATATTGGGTGTATTTATATTTTTCACACATAATTATTTAATTTATTTATACTTAATCTAAGGATACCTTCTTTATAAGGGATTTTGTCTCAATTTATTTTTACATTGGGACTTCATTGTTGATATGCACCAATTCACTTTTATATAGTGTATATACTGTACTTTGGAATATTATATCATGAATACCGTTATTCTCATGATATTATTAAGTTACGATTAAATGGTATTCCTCAATTATTTGTATTCTAGGATCTCTCATTTTGTTAAAAACTCTTTAACTAAAATATCATTTTAAATGTTTTGAAGGTTTATTCTTCTAAATATTTCATATTAATTTACATTATTTAAAAGTGGTTTAAAGGATTTATTTATATGGATATTATTGTTCTGAAATTCAAATTTCATTCAAAAGCTTCAAAGTGGTATAGGACACTTTGATTCAAAAAATCTCGTTATTTTATATTTGAAATGGTTTTGAAAATAGTTTGATATAAGATTTGATTTTGTCAATATTTTGAAATGATATAGTGTGATTGAAATGTGGAAATTTTATCTTCCCACTATGTTTTTTATGGGTTATGAATATTTTATACCTATTGGGAATTTTTTATGTATATGGGTGGTTCCGTGATAACCCTACGAGAGGTGAGCCCGAGATAGCTCTCCAATGCATAGGGTAACGTGAATGTTTATCCTAAGAGATTTATAGAATATACTGTGATGGGTATTCCAAATGTGACTCCCTATATAGAAATTATAGCTACAATGTATGTTTGATATGGATTCCACAATTTACCTATATGATTTATTATTTCTGTGTGTTATTCATAAATCTTATGATTCCATGATGTATGTTATGACTAAAAAGTAAGGTTTCATTGTTTTGTATTTATTGATGGGATTATTTTTTCATTCCTTATTTTATATCCTTACTGGGTTTTTTATGCTCATCCCAAGTTTTTAAAATGTTTTCCAGAGGACTTAAAGATGAATAAGGGTCAAGGATGGGATCAACGGAAAGTCATGCGGTCTAAAACATGGAACTAGACATGACTCTTTTTTTAAGAGTTTTTATTTTATGAAGCAATTGGATTCTGAGTAGAATTGTCTACATGTAATATTCATATATTTATGTAAATGTTATGACCTAATTATCTAAAACACTATACTTAAAAAGATCCTGAAGTTGAATTATCCAATTAATTCAAGATTATGTAATGTTTAAGGATGGGTCCTTATAATATAAATGTATGAAAATAACATGATTCTAATAAAAAAAGTTCTCAGATATGAATCAATAACGATAAAACCTCTTAGAGCTATTTTTCGATGCCATTTTTGACTAGCACCTCCCCCACTATGTGCAACCTCCTCACATCAAAATGGGTGAGATGTATACCACTGGTCTCGAGCATTGCCATCAATTAAATCTGACAATATAATGAATCATTTATTCATTTATACCCATTAGGTAAATACACTTTCACCTTGGAATAATAAAACTATTATGCGGATCCCCACGGAGATGATGAAACTAAAACACAATTTATAGTTGAGATGAATCTATAAAATCTCTCTAATTTACTAAAATTACCACAACACTAACAATTCCTTGGGGTGTTGGGTAAAAAAGATTCATATTCCCAATGAGTTAAAAATGAAAATAGATAATATGCCAAATTTCAATGTCTTCTGATGAAAAGGACTAAAATAGAATCATATATCCACTATCAATTATTTTTTTATCCAAATCTAGATTATTTTTCTTCTATAACGAGCTAGTTAAAAATACACTACGCATGGATGAAACCCCAACCAATCCTAATAATTCATCATAGTCAATTTCCACCAATAAGGACCATTATACCAACTCATTATGGATTTTATGTTTATTTAATATGACATGAGATCTAATGTAATGTCCAAAATTAATTTTGAAATGGGGGGCTTTTGCTCCTCACTAGAAACTATCTCAATAGTGATGTGAATGAGATCATTTAATTAGTTATATTAATACATAATTTTTATATCAAATTTAGGTAAGTCACACAAAATATAAATGCTTTTCAAGATCAAGGTTATTGGGATATAATTGGTCAGTGAAATGAACCTTGAAGACCTTCAACCTTATGATCTCATTATTCTTAATATGAGTCACTAACACCAAACCATTTAGCTAGGTTAATCATGCATAAATGTTGAACATTTCATTTTTATAGAGTCTAGAGAACAAATGAATATAAATATTATCTCAGTAATCTCAAACTAATCCATAACATTTTTTGGATCATTGGACCCTAAAAATTTCTGAATATTGTGATGTAATAATTCTTGAGCCCGATCTCCTTATCCTCATGATCGTGATTGTTTTTCCTTAAACATACTTGGTCCATATCCCACTTCCTAATTAATTTTAGGGACTATTTTAACTAAAATATTAAATATGATTTCATATATTAATATATTATATCCTAGAAAGTAATCTATAAGAACCTTTAATGGGTTCACATGGGGCCTTAGAGGGGGAATAACACAATATAAAATTATACAATGAGGAAGAGAACCATTAAATTTTTTACAAAATCACAATTTAAATAAAAAATATCTCTCCAAATTTTTTTACAAGAGTATTAAATCATTTAGAAAAAGAAAATAAGAAATAAAATTGAAACATTTTTCATGTTTTAGTGAGATAATTTAGTGAACTGTGTATCAACCATTGTGGTTTCAATGAAACCCTTTAACTCATGCCTCATGGTCTTTAGATCATGTTATTTAATTATTCACCCAATAAGAATCCCTCCATCCATAAATTTTTAATCAATACATTTCAATATATATAATCATATAATAATACATATCAATATAACCAATTCATAACATATTATGGTGACATAAGTCTTATTACGATGAGTTTTGGCCAAAAAGTCACTCGCAAACTTACCCCTAAAATCCTTGAAATCATATAAAAAATGTATCAATGCATCAAAAATATCATAATAAAAATATCAGTCTTTAATACAATTTTTCATTAACTATCTCGTGATACCTAAAATCTAGTAACCCATGCCAATCTTTTGAAAGGCCTTAAGGGTGTTTTGACCCCCATTGTTTTTAAACAAGTGCATATGAATCAATAATTATCTTTAGGAACAATTTATTTCGATAAATCAATTATTTAGTTCTCATCCAAGAACACAACAGACCTATCAATACCTTAGTGTTCCATTTACATAGGCAAATGAAATCCATAAACTAATCTAATAGTATATAATAATATAAATTGGTATTCAAAAAAATCATAGAAACTGTAATGATAACATAAAGGAATCATCCACAATATAACCATGATAATGGTTAAGAATTGGAATATATAATATTGAATGGTTTGGGAATCAAAATAGGTGATACATTGATAGGACAAAAAAACATTAAAAAATAAATCCTAATATTTCTACCTTTCACCATTTAGAATAAGAGCTTAGTATTACCAAGTCACCACCATCACCCCATGATTTTCTGAAATGATCACCCATCACCACCAAGTGGTGTAATGAACATAACTATATTAGTATAAACAAGGTCTACAAATAAAAATTGGCTTTATATATGGTGTCCGGGCAATTAGATTTGTAGTATTACATTAATTATTTCATAATCACCCTTAATTAGTTACATAAAAGTATGCTAGTATGAAAATATAAGTGTATTAAAATTTGATTTTAATAATATAAATATGATATAAAATGACATAATTTATAATATTTGGAATATGGTTGTAAAATATATGTAGAATATTTTTTATAATACACTATAGGGATTCTCTAAGGTATCTAAAATCAGAGGTTCCCTAGGATCCTTATATTAACATGATGATATAACCATTCATAACCATCAATGCTTCCATAACATGGGAGAGAAATTCCAATTCCCTATAAATAGGGGAATCTCCAAAAATTTAAAGATTATTTTTTACATAAGATTTTTTAGTTATATTTTTACTATTTAACCAATTATAGGTAGTGTGGGTCTTTCCTAGCCATATTTTTCATAGTCCTCCCACCTATGTACTCATGGTTTCCATGTGTAATCCCATTTTTCGAATAATAATGTTATCATTTAAATAAATTAATTTTAAAAATATTAATTTCATTATAAATATGGATTTAATCCCTTATTTTCATATTGAAAACATGATTTTCACGTCAAAAAAAATCAAAGATCATTAAACATGATCTAAAATAATTATTATTTACCATTACAAATAATAATATTTTATGGTTCAGAAAATATACCAATCTTATGAAACCACTAATCACAATATATTACCAATGATTATAACCATGGTGAGACCACTTCAAATGTGTAGAAGTGTCCCTTAGAAGAGAAAAAAACCCTAAAACAAAGAGAAAACTTATTATTGTCATACATGATATTCGATAATCCACAATGGACTCAAAAAAAAAGATAAATCCATAAAGGAATGATGAAGTAAATCATAAGAGATAAACGAACCCACTCACCTATGGGATTTCTTGAGAAAACATATGAAATCCAACCAATATTAACCAGCTAAGAGGGGAAGATAAGGCAAGTTGTGTGCGAGGGAATGGAATTTTAAATAGATATAAATGAAATGTTTATGGGTGCTTAAAAAAGAAGGGAAATTTTCTTTTTTCACTTTTTAATGAAACTATGAATGTTGCGTGGTTTAACATCAATACTTACCAAATGGTTCACCAACTAGTGGTTGGAAAAAGTTATTCCTATAAAGGTCACATAGTTTGTCTATAAATTTTTTAAAACTGTGTTCCAACTATGAGAATTACACTAAAAAATATATTCCCCTACACATGATAAGGATTAAATATTTTTACTGTCTAAGCGCCAATCATGGGACACCCATTGTCTTCCAAAAATAAAAAATCCGATAAGAAAATGTCTCAAAAATGATGAAAAATAATAGAAATTATAAATTAGTAAAACCGATACCTAAAAGTAACAATATGGGTGTCACATAGTATATCATGGTTTGAATTATAATTTCACCCAACATTAGGTGATTCTAGTCAACCCATGTGTATATCATGGCAGAAGGTGTCACTTGGATACTTCTCATTGATCTTTATTTAACATTTGTTTGAATACCTGAACTATTTCCAACCTTGGTACATAGTGCACACAATTTATTTTAGATCATATGGTATATGGTTTTGATTTCATATCATAGTGATATTGTTTAATGGATTCTTATTTCCTTACAATATTAGAATAAGTGTTATGTAACATTTTGAAACCTATCAGGTATATCAGATCCTTCCTTTACATTTAGATTCCTGAATCAAGTTAAAAATAAAGTGAAAATTGATATTGTATTCCCAATGATAATAAATTGTATTTCTGTCTGTTAGGTATTAAAATATAGTATATCATTTCAAGTGATAGAGTGATTTCATCAGTTTTGATGTAAGGAACCTTACTCTAGTAACCCAGAAATGGGGTTTACTTCATTACGTTAGAACTAGATATAATAAATCATATATCAAATTACCTAATACATTATTAATCATTAAGAACATGATAAAGACATGATACTCATTTTATAGTATGAATAAAACATAGTAAATATCAAAGGAAAATGTTCAGAATCCTTGAAAATTATTCCATGATATCTTCTACATATCATGTTGATAGAAAAAAATAAGGGTGAGCTCAAATAATCAGTAAGGGTTATATATTGTGGAGTTTATTACGAATCATTAATACATAATTAATTTGTAATGGTAAATTACTGAACACAAATTCCATTTAATAAATAAATTGGGAATGAAATAATCCCTTAGAAGATATCATTGAGAAAAATCATGCATAAAAATTGTAAAAACTGAATGATCAATAATGGAAAGGTCTAATTATTATAAATAATAATCATATAAATCATGTTACCTCTATTATCCAGACTGTTCCCATAATAGTTTATGAATTTTGCTAAAAAAAATTATTTTGATAAATTATTTGTCACATGATAACTATTGGTGCATTTACGGGCTTTCTATAACTGCTTCCAACCCATAACTGGATTTAAAAATCAATCCTTGTATATAAAATCATGGATTTTATTCAATAATAAATACGAATTATCATCAAATATCCATGTTGTGTAAAAAATAAAGATTTATCAATATTTTACTAATAAATCAAATAACATTCAATGTAAACACCATATGTAAAAATATTATATGCTTTAAGAAATAATCATATCCAAGACACATTTATTATGGGTATTTAAAAGATTTAAAAAATCTAATGAAAATTTATTACCCAGAAGTTATTATTTTAATAGAAATTTAACAATCAAAAAAAAAAGTGAGAGTGTACAATAATTCTTACCTCTTTGGTAACTTTTTAATTTTTACCCTTTGAAGAATAAACCTGAAAAAATCATTAATAATCATTAATAAATACTTATTCATGATAAATTAATCAATGGGAAACTGTAAACACCACATAAAAGAGAAGAATAATATACTAAAAGATATGTATTAATAAAAAAATTGAGACGAAATCCCTTACCCCCACACATTCCTTATGTTAAATGTTATTTAACCAACATATAATTGTTTTAATCATATTATTAATTTGAAAAAAAAATAATCAAATTTATAATATCATATATGATCCTATTATAAAATTATAAAACCTGTTTTTAATAATATTTCATTATTTTAATTCTCTTCCGTGTTAATATCCTTTTGCTATCATGGTAATTTTTTATAAAAATTTGGGTTCTTGTACATAGGATATAAAAAATAATCTCTAGAATTATAAAAAAGTTATAAATGTTACACCCCAATATTTTTGTGAAATATATTTTTCAAATAAATATAATCTTTTTGGTATTTTATAATACATGAAACACCGAGTAGGGTTTTCATTACATGATGATTTTAGCTTGAATTACATGAAACACTTAGTGTATCTTGTATCACACACAACACCATGTTTAAATGAAATGTGACATACAATTAAAATTTTACTATTTCAAATGATTGTTATTAACTAGTCATTGAAATGGAAAGTATGAATAGATTAAATAAATGATGAAAATATAATTTGTACACATATATATAATATTAAATCCATGGTGACAAATTAAATTGAAAGGAAAATGAATACCATTTGAAATTAAAAGAGATATTTTTCATAAAAATGTTTTTTAATTAAAAAATTGTTTTTATGTAAATAAATTAAATAGATCAATTTTTGTGAATAATTTTAATAAAATTCATGTATATTATTTTCAATAAAATTTCCTAACATTAATCTTATGTGTTTTGTTGACAATAAATAAAAAATAATTATTTTCACACCACATTTCGTTAAGGTTTTGATGTTGTTGATTTTACATGATCATTCACTTTCATTTGATAAATAATAACTATCACTCTATATCATTATTTGGATGATATGAATTTATTCCATCTCTAAATCTTCACATCCCACGTATGATTCCTTATCTAAAAAATATTTTATATATTATTCCTCATGACCTTCACGCATCCCTTTCAATTTTTTTGATAGTAGGTTTTATCGAATCTTTTTTATGAAAAAGTTTTACCACAAATGTGTTATCAAATTTTGAACCCTAGATTACAAAACACAAGTTCAAATTGCTAGGAAGTTATTTTTTATTTTGGAAGAATGTAACATCTGAATATATTGTGAAATATATTTTACAAATATATTTATTCATTTATATATTTTTCATTACATGAAACATCGGTATTATCTTTCATTACATACAAAATTTATCATTTTTTTCAAACTACACAGAGTTTTGTTACACGTAATGCCTAGCGTAAATGAAAAATGAGAAACTATTAAATTATTATTACCTAATATAATATTTATAAACTATAAATTAGAACATAAGTTATGAATAAGATAAAAAAATTATGAATATAATATTTTCACACATTTTTATGAAATTTGATTCACGGTTACTAGTTAATTATAAATTAAAATTAATACCATTTGAAAATAATGGAAATTATTTACTTAAAATAAAATTTTGAGCACAAAACACGTATTCTGTCAATAAAAGGAATAAATATATTTTGGTGACTGATTATAAATGAATTTATATATTTCATATTCTGAAAAAAAATCTCATTTATATTTTGTAATTTTAATGCAAACATAATAATAAATTCACTTTTCCTCTTAAAACAACATTTTTCTAAAAAGTGTTGTTCCCATATTTTTTGTAAATACATTAAAATTAAATTTTTTCTTTTTTTATAAATATTATTTGAAAAATGAAACTAATTTTTAAAATCTTCATGTCAAAATTTTCTTAGGGTGACTTTTTTAAAATAATAAGTGAAATCAATTATTTACTGAATAGTGAAAATATAAGTTATTATTATTATTTTTCACCTATATAAAAGAATTTTAAAACATAACAAAAGTTCTAAAGATATTTGAAATGAAAAATATTTGAATTTATTTATATTTTAATCCAATTTGGTTCATTTTAATCAATTATATAATCAATTTTTATCTAAATACATTTTAAAATTTTCAACATTTTCTCTTATGAAAATCTCTTTCTCGTGGTGATTGGTGGATTAATTTTAAATTAAAATTTTCCACTTCTATGAATTCAATATTTAAAATTTCATTCCATATTTTGAATTATAATATTTTAAATTATCTAATATGTTAAAATTAGTTTTTTAACATAATTAATAAAAAAATAATAAGCATTTATTAAGGTTAAGGTAAAAATGGGTTTATCCAGGGGTAAACTAATATTATAAGGGTCAAAAATGACCTAAAGAATTTCCAAATACAAATTTATTTCCATATTTAGACCTTATATCCTATAGGTTTAATAATTTTATATTTATTATACTTTTTTAACATAAATCCTTGGGTACACAATTTTTTTCAAAATACTACACGTGTTCCACTCACTGAACTTATAAAAGGACACCCCTTCTCCTATATTATTCACACTTTCAATACCATTTGGTTAATCCATGACCTACCCATATCACTTACCTAATTCCCTCATACATACCTATAATCCATATTTTGGTCATAAAACCATCCTAATAATCCTTTTGGAAAATTCCAAAAGATGTTTTTCAAAGATAAGGTAACAACCATAACTGAGTATTTTATTTTATTCCATACTCCACCTACTTAAATTATTATTAAAACATAAAGATATAATAAAATCATTATATTAAAATTATTATGATGTTTTTATTTTATTTCCATGACCTATGACCACCTCCTCTTCTATATAAGTATATATGAAATCATCATTAATCTGTACACCGGACTAGCATCTCACTAATGGATGTTATTTATATTCCATCACCTCCTCTCACAAATGGATATGAGGCTGAATTATATGTTTATATATGATAAATATGATATAATTGTATATATTTAAATATTATACCACATATACCATCATACATTCTATTCTTTGATAATATGATAACATTGCTCAAGTATACGACGAACTATCACCTCCCGAAGTGATGTGATTCGTTCATGATTTTCATATAAAATAATAAGGGTATTTTTAATTAAAATATGTGATATATATGACATAAAAATTATTCTATAATGGTTATAATTTTTTTCCTTTATTTATTTCATCCTTCTAGAAAATGGAAATAACATTCATGCGTACATATGGCTTACCGTCTCCATAAACAATATATTTCATTTTCTGTCACAAATTCTTGTTAATAAATCTAAAAACACATATAATGAATAGATATTATATTTATATAAATAATTAAATTATATTTATTATTTAAGAACTATAAATTTATAATTACAAAAAATAAATGATCAAAATATACACGAAAACAACCCAGTTATCGCTCGAAACGTGACTGAAACATTGAATTGTTAATAAATGGGTAACAAAATGTTATTAGATAATAATATATTATTTGATATATTTAATTATAGTTATTTAATATATTTATAATATACTTATATTTTTTCATATAAGATATTTTAAAATTCATTAAATAAGTTGAGAAAATGGTTACGGGATTCCCATCTCACATTATATTTCTATGAGAAACAAGTCTGGTTAAGTACCTATTTGTTTTATATGCTCTATATATAGACCATGAATATTTTTTATGATTATTATCCTGAAAAATATTTTGTTTCAAATATCTATTTTATTGCCTCCTTGTTATGGATTTTACGGTTCAGACGTTACCAAATTAGTAATGTATTTTTGTCTTAATTTTCCTACATCGAGAAATATGTTGTGTTATACATATCTCTTATTTTACGAGGTGTATAAGTATCCTCCATGAAATTTAATTTCATATGTTTATTTTATTCTGATTAATTCATTAGTTTTATTTAATATTATTCTTTGACGGAACTTACTATTCAATATCACCAATGTAAGGGTTTTATGATAGAGTCATCATTTTTCGAGATTGTTTATGTTTATGCTTACAATGATGAAATATTATAATTCATATCACAATAAGCAATTTAATTTCGTTCTCCAATTTTAATATAATGATAATACATGTTTTAAATTAATTTTCCTCTATTTATGTACTCAAGTGTTTAAATGAATGTTTTTATAAAAATAATCTT
Organism: Viscum album; assembly: GCA_963277665.1. Classification (NCBI taxonomy): domain Eukaryota; kingdom Viridiplantae; phylum Streptophyta; class Magnoliopsida; order Santalales; family Viscaceae; genus Viscum; species Viscum album. The sequence continues at coordinate 1,021,621,561 of OY728147.1, read as the reverse complement.
GATGTATCTCTTTGATCAAAACCCCATTTTTATTCCAAAACCATTTTTCAAAAAATTTCATCAAATTTTATTCCCAATTATTCAAATGATTTATTAATGACATTTTTAACCTTTTTTTACAAAAAAAAATTAAAATAAATCATTGTATCTTCTTCTAAGAAAATCTCATTTCAATTTTTCCAAAAATATGAAAGGAATATTTGTTTGAACATGTAAAACATGAAAGAGAATTCCCTGCTATCATGACCCTCAAATTCATTGAGGATTCCCATATTAGCATTGAATGTTTTTTTTCAAATAAATCAATTTCAAATAAATCAATTTTAAAAATTTTTAGTTCAAAATAGAAAATATATTTTCATCATTAAATGTTTTAAATGATTTTTAATGCTTTATTTATTTGTTTTCATGTTTATATTAAAAGAAAATTATTTAAAAAACGTTTTATGTTTTAAAATGTTTTTCCAGAATGATATGTATATTTTTCATATGATATTTTTATATTATTTTTAATGATTTATTTCTATGTTTTCATGGTTATTTTCAGAGAAAACAACTTAAAAAATGATCTATGTCATAAAAACTGTTTTTAAAGATGAAATGATATTTTACACAATAATTGTTTTAATTTTTTTTTAAATATTTCTTTATATGTTCAATATTTTACTTTTAAATAAAAATATTTTCAACATTTTTATGATATTTTTGTTTTAAAATGTTTTTCAACAAAATGATATTTTTCTCAAGAAATGTATGAAGTTTCTTTTTAAAATCATTTTCAATCTAAGATGACATATATTGATGTTACCAATTAATTAATGGAGATATTTTAAATGAATACCATTATTATTATTTCATTTATTTGTTTTTATTTCTGATGTAATGATGTCTATGAAATTTTTTTCTCTTCTATGGGTTACACCACGACAAAATGCTTATAAAATAGAAATCTTTTTCTTGGCTATATTATGATTAAATGATTACGAGACCTCTCTCTATTCCATAGGATAAGGATGGACCTATAAGTTTTATTTATTCTTAGTATATATTAAATTTTTTATCATAATAATGTATAATAATAAAATATTTATATTTGAATATAACAACACTTTATTTCATTGTAGTATAATGTTTCATTTAATATTAAACGATATACAATATCATAAAAAATATTACAATGGGGAGGAAAGTATAAGATAAATAAAATGAAAAACAAAAAACATGGTGTATTTTATACCATGGAATCATTACACTAACAAACATCATTCTAATATATGAAAAATGATTTTGTGATAAAGTATTCATTTTGGAAACATTATAAAACCCTGAGATAATTGACCTGAATGATGAAGATTATTAATGATGGTGAATTTGTTGCGAAACATGATCCTCAACCATTATGTTTACCAACTAATGGAATTTATTTATTTTATGACTATTACGCAATAAAATAATTGTACATTGTTTTTGTTGGTTTTGTCGAATCATTTAAATGATGGTCATGATTATTTAATTATATAATCAAAATTGTAATTTTTTAGAGAGTATAAATAGATTCTACTCAAAATTTGGTTGATGATAAATTTATATGTTTTGAAAAAAAATATAACGTCATTAAATAATCTTACAAAACACATTTTGTTGGATAATATATTTTAATGAAGTCCTGCTATGTTTTTTTATAATGGTGATATTGTTTATTTTTAATGAAATTTTTAAATATCAATTAATAATAAAACTAATTATAATTTTAAATTTATCAAATTTATAAAATTATACTGATCAAATATACTCCATTTTTTAGTAGTCAACTTTATATTAGGGTGTGGATTTAGTAATTTCCTAAAAAACATCATTTTTAGGTTAAAAAGTGAAAATAATATGTTTATGAAATACCATAACTCTTCCAAACAAAATGATTATATGATAATTATTTCATGATTATTAACCAATATTCATCAAAAATATAAATGTAGGTAAATAGATAATACATGAGTTTCTACTCATGGAAACTTATGTGTAGCATTTTGAAAATCGTGATTTTACCTTTTTAAAAACAATCTTTTATGACTTATAAACTTATAACATTAAAAAATTATAAATTTTTAAAATTTAATAAATATAAATTGATTTAATATTTTTAATTTTAACTTCAAGATTATATAAAATTTTATATTTATTTTTAAACATAATAAAATTACCATGGTAAAAAAAGAGTTACCTCTATATATGTAAAATACTATAAAACGTTAAAATAAAAAGGTAAAGATTTATGACAAATATAAAACAAAACATTAAATTGTTAGATGAGGTTTTTGGCTTCCTTATCCAACTATTGAAATATTTAATTATCATCAAAATTCATTTAAATTAATTCCACCAAAAATGGTTATCATTAAATATTGAATAATCATTATTTTTTTACTTAAAACCACCCCTGATCAATAAAAAATACCATAGTTACCACTTCACATTCCATAAAAAAAATACATTGAGCATTAATACCATTTTAATTACTATTCCAAGAGTCTCTCCAAGTTGATTCCAAGGTATAAATGAGTACCTATCTATTTTTTTGAAGCATCTTCCCAAGGTAAGGGATCTTTTCCTCGTCATCATTTGATTCAATTTATTACATATTCATCAATACCGTTGGAAACCCCTGGGTAGGACTATCCAACTCAGGACCTTGAGTAATGCACTACAATATTCACTTTGATGATATGGAGACACTATCTCTATAGTAAAAAAGTAGACATATATACTGATCAAATAATGTCTTAAGTATATATTATCTGAAAAAGATACTAACATGAGGTAATGGAGATGGATGAATTTACTCAAATACTACAATTATGACTTACACTACCTCCCTGGTAAGGAAAATAGTTAGTAGATGAATTGAGAAGTTAGGATCATGTTTTCCAATCCATGATGTGGATATACATGTATCTTATATTCAAGAAGATGGTAAAATTAGATATTGAAATTTTTAGGGAAGGGTGACATCCATTATCATTAATGAAATTGATCAACAATAATTAGTAGATAATATGAAAATGTATTATCGAGATGTATAAGGAATTTCTAAAAGAAGAATAACCTATAGAATATAGGAAATTGAAAGATTTCATCTATGAATATAGTGTGTTTAAATTTTGAAGAAGATTATGTGTACCATTGATACCTGATCTTAAGAGGAATTCAACAGAAAAATACCATATTATATACTTCTCTATATAACATGGTAGTAACAAGATTAATGGGGATCTAAAATAGCACTTTAGGTGGGATACATAAAGTGGTAAACTACTAAACACATTTTAGATTCTTGAAATTCCAACATATTAAGGCTGGAAGGAATAATTCAGGAGGGTTCATATTGCCTCTCTCCATACTTATGTGTAAATGGGAAAATATCACAATCAAGTTTTTCACTTTACTTCCTGAAACATCAATTATGAATGATTCTATATGGGCCATTGATGATCATCTTGACATGTCTTCTCAGTTAATATAATTATGAAGGATATAACCTTGCGTGACCACATAAGATTTATACCAATAGTGTTGTTATACGTTATGGGAAACCATTATCAATTATATATGATTCTGATCCTTACTCCATAACAAACATTGGCAATATTATTCAGAAATAATTAAACACTAAGGTGACTTTGAGCACTTCATATTATCCTCAAACTAATGGGATGTCAGAAAGGACTATCCAAAACATAGAATATATGTATAATTCATGTTCACTTGACATACATAGAATGTGGAACAAATACATAATGTTGTTGGAATTTTCACAAAATACTAATTCCCATGGAAGCATTCAAATAGAGCCATATGATTCCTTGTATATAAAAATATGGTGTACTAAAATCTATAGGGATGTGGTTATATAGAGGAATCTACTAAGTATAAAACTTGTTGAGGATACAACTAAAAAGGTAAGATCAATTCACAATAATATAAGAAAAATCATAATATATGGAAGAGCTATTCTAATAACTATATGAAGGACTTGTAATTCCATGTAATTGATCAATTCTTCTTGAACTTGACACAATATAAATGATTAATATGTTTTGTGATGAAAGGGATGTTAAGTCCAAGGTATATTGGGTATTTTTAGATCAAGAGAATATTGGATTTTCATCTTTCCACCTATCCTTTTTATTCAACCTCTCTAAAGTTCATGGAGTGTTTCACATCTTGATTCTAAGGAAATACATTCCAGACCCAAATCATATACTTACTAAAGATAGGATAGATAGTAAACCCTATTTATCATATACTAATGAGAATTTCCCGATGCTTGACATTATATAGGAGGTATTTATGCACAAAGTGAAATGTATAGTGAATTGTTTGTGGAGAAATCACATGTTAGAGGATGAAACATGGGATCTAGAAGAAGTAATGTTATAAAAGTACTCTCTTTTATTTATAACATAAGTATGACACTAAATTTTGAGGATGCGATTTTATAAGGGGGAATAATTTAAGGATCCAAAATTTTTATTTCCTCAATGTATATATTTTATTGTTGAACATTATAATATTTTATAATATGATATGTGTTCTAGAAAACAATAACACAATATTTCACTGTCTATGAACGTTAAATAAATTATAAAAAACAACAATTATCATATCAAATATTATAATAAATATAAAATGGAGGATATATAGAGAATAATATGAAAATATTATCCAAATTGATCTTCGCAAATCATTTCACCAGATGAACATCACTATAATATAATAATAGAGAGTTAGTAATAAAATATTATATTATGAATCAATATTGAACCATTATAGAATTGATGTAGAAAATGAAGAGTGAATATGATTGTTTTTTTATTGGTAAATATAATACTTAGAATTTATGTTTTTCAACAAATAAATTTGATAAAAAATATTATCATTATTCTATAAAAATACTGGTTATTATTTATGTTGGTTATGTCAAGGCACTTAAATGATCTTTTTTATTATTAAATGATATAATCAAAATTTTATTATTTTGGGAGACTACAAAAAATATCAATTTAAAATGTGTTTTATGATAAATGTATAACTTCTTGGTACATTTTAAATTTTTGAAATAATATTACAAAACAATTTTCATATGATATTATATTTTAACAAAGTCCTAATTAAATTTTTATAATAGTCAGATTGTTTATTTTCTTATGAAATTTATAAATGTCAATAAAAAAGATATTTATTTTGAAGTCTAATTTTTTTACTAATATAATTATATTAAAAAAATAATCATCATTTTTTAGCATGCAATATTTATATTAGGGTATTTTTTAGTAATTTTTTCGAAAATTCAATTTTGGGATAAAAAGTGAAAATATGGTTTTTAAAAGTTACCATAATTCTTTAGAAATAATTATTATATTATAATTATTTTAAAAAAATTAACCCTTATTCAAGAAAAGAATTTATCAATTGAATTATAAAATACCTAAGGTGTTACACTTAGAAACACATGCTTATCATATGAAAAAAATGATTTTTCCATTTCAATTTCTTTTTGAGTTATATGTGTATCCAGTTAAAATTTAATTTTAATAATTTTATACATTTAAAAATTTAAAATATATTTTTATTTTTAATTAGATGTTCCAATTTTGGTAATTATTTAAATTCTGTTTTTATAAAAAAAATTATGTGGTAAAATGAGTTATTGTGGTATAGGTTAAATAATGTAAAGGGTAAATACATAATCCTTGTAAAAATGACAATGATTAATTGGTGGGTGAGTTTTTTAAAGTCATTTATCAAACATTTCAAAATTTCTTATGAATTAAACTCTTTTAAATTAATCATACCCAAACTGGTTTGCTTTAAATAAAAAATATTATTATTTGGTAACATAAAACCACCCCACCTAAAGTATAAATACCCCAATTACCTCATAAATTCCCCAAAAAATACTTTTATAAATATTCCTATTTCATTTACTCCTAAAATATTCTTTCCAAGGTAGCTAAAAAATTATAAGTAGTCCCTTGCTAGCATTAAGAATCTACTTTCCAAGGTAATGGATTTTTCCCTCCACCTTTTCCGATTCACGTTCATCATTTTTATTAGACTTTGATGATAAAATCATTATATTTTCATGAATTTATAATGACCCCTTTCATATCCAGATTTATAATATTTTAATTTGATATAATTTTCCCTACACATTATAAACATTACCTAATCAATTATAATGCTAAATTTTATAAGGGATCTCTCTCTCTTCTTTTCCAATCAAGATTTTTCGTAGTTTTTAGACTTCTGAATTTACATTTTCTATCTTGTTAGGTCATTATAAATATCAAAATAATTTAAATTTTTTTATAAGGATTATATATCATTTATCCCTTCGCATTATACCTTTTTCCAAAGATGTTACTATGTCAATGTAACGGCCTTCAATTTTCGACTTTCAATTTTTATGTTCACTAATTTTGTGGTATAGTAATTTTTAATTACCATTAAATATAATTATATTATATTTACAATGTTATTATAATCCATTTGATATTTTTGATATGATATTTTATCTATTCCCTCTCATTATATGCTTTTATTGAGCTATTACTACAGAAAAGTATTGGTCCTCAATCCTACTTTTTATGTTTATATTTCCATTCCACTTCTATATTATCATTTAATATTCAATTTAATATACAAAAAGTATTTTAATCCAAAATTATTTTAATAAATTTTCTTTATTACCAATTATATATTACATAGTCACTCTATATATTTATTTTTTTATGCCGTAATAATGTGTGAACTATCCTATTGTATTAAAAAAGGATTCCGAAAATTATGGTGAAGTAATGTGTCATTCAATTTCTGAGAAAATGAATCTATTTTTGGATTCAAACAAGTGGATTTCACTATAAGAAGTTATACCTAGGAGAAACAACATCGAAGAGGAAACATTGGCTTAGTCTTGATCATCACATGGTGCACAACACTGGGACTTTCTAGACACCTAGTTTGATAATCCTAGGGGATATTCTTGGATGATCTATATTATATATACAATGAATTTAAAAGAGATTATATTTCATTGAATTGGCCTAAATCCATTTCAAAATCATACATATTTATATTATTCTTTTATTGGGGGAAAATTAATTTATACCATGTAATGTTTTACTCTATATGGAAAAAAACTTGTGATATGCCTCCTTGAGAAATTGATTCTACGAATTTATTTCCTTCATGTCCATGAACATTATTGCATGTAATGTTTGAAACATTTGTTGATTCAGTGGGACTTTTTTGTAATGGGTGGGTCCCATAATTATATAATCCTTTAGTGATCTGGTAGGTCTTATGAGACTACAATGATAGGATAATGGGAAGGCCCTTATCTTTTAATATTTATTGGCATAAGGCCTTGATGATATGGTTAAGAAATCCATAATTATGAATTCTCATCACTATATGTTTATTTTATTTATATCTAACTTGAATTTATTGTTATGTTATCCATGGATATTTTTAGGATCATAATTTCATTTAATATTTCATAAATCATTACATTTATTCCATTATAATTCATAATTTATAATTTTTTGTACAGTATGTTACACCCATTATAGGGATTTGATATCACCCCTCCATATTTTTTCCCATTTCGTTGGGAAACATATATGATTCCTACAAATGATAAATATATTTTCAATGAGAATAATGATTTCTTCATGTTTTTAATTTGGTATTTCATTCTGATTTAATGAAAAACATTTTTATGTATCTTGTTTCTTAAGGCAATTAAACTATTTGATCCTAACTATTTCTGTTATATGTACCATTACATAATAATAATCATTATATTCATGGTGTTGGATATAGGATCATTATAAGTCATTATATGTTTAAATGATGTTGAAAACAATTTCATTTCATGTGTTATGATATGATTAATGTTTTATGATCTTGTGGCACACATACTTATGATTTTCATTTGGTATTTCAAGTGAAACATGAATTCTATGATGTTCTGGAGAGTGAGCTTATTCCACTATGATATCCTTGGAAGTGACCTAGGACTACTATGGAAATTATATTTCATTCTTATGTGTATTCCACAATTCTCTTTCCTAAGACAATGAAATATTCTTATGGATTTTGTTTTTTTATGTCTATATGATATTTTTCTTATGAACTACAACAATTTATGTCATGATTCAATATTATGATATTTGATATAAAATTTATGTTTTTTCGCTGTTATTTCCATAATCACCTACCCTTACATTCATGTTATTCCTGTGTATTTTACTTATTTACCCTTATTAGGCATCTAAGATCACATTTACTATGTTTCCTTTCTCAATGTTATGATGAATGGATTTATGTATTGTATGATAATTAAGATTACTAAATTGTAATATCTTTGTGGGAAACATTAAAGATATCTCACTAAATAAAATTATTTTATAACTATTCTCTAAAACAGATAAACAATAATGATCCTCATGTGTGTGTTAATATAATGTAATGAATATTATTCTAAAAATAAGTAATTTCTATGTATAATATTTCTTTTCATTATACATTGTATTATAGAATAGGTTTTTTAAACCTTTAAAAGATCAGATAAGAAACCATTACTGAGATCCCTATAAACATATTTAAATATAAGTCTAAGGATGAGTCAATGTATTAGAAAAATTCTTGTAATTTTTGTAAAGGATAGATCAAGTGGTTTCCATGAAATTATTTATTGGTAGGGATGATAAAATTGGATATGGATCTAGTATAGATGTACCTAGTGGTATGAAATCTCAAAGGGTGCATTGATATTGACTCGATCATCACCTGGTGCATGATAATGGGCCTGGTTCTACAACTAGTTTGAAACACCTTGTGGATTAGCATTGGAATTCAAAAACTATATCAGCACAATCATGAAGGATTTAAAAAGATAATAACTATGAATGATTGTGTTTAAACCTAATGTTTCATAGATTAAAAATATTGTGTCAAAATTTTGACATCCAGTAACTTATTTTTCATGATCATGTGGCTCCCCACTATTTTTATTATTTCTTAAAAGGTGTTTTTTGGTTTTAGTCATTGATTGGTACTAGAAGGAACTGGGTTAACATTGGATATGATAGAAATTTTGATGATGAGAAACCAAATGAGATGATGATTGAAGTAATGGATGTTGTGATTATTCATAATCAGTTACCATTATATATGATTAATAACATACACTTTAACCAACTATTCTACCCACCAATGAAGTAGAGAATAGAGTATTTGGAGATTTTTGGTTGAGGATTCCATGGATAGAAAAAAATTGTTTTATTTTAGATATGTCTATAATGTGGGAGGAATAAACCAAGTGAGTGTCTCATAGGAATGGGAAGTTGTTTTGAGTGTTGAAAAAAAAGACACAAAGCAAATAATTATATAGTAAAAATGAAATTTTCAATAAATACAATGGATCAAAATAATGGTCTCACTAAGATATCATCATTGATTGAATTATTTAAATGTGGAATGAATGGGTATTATAAAAATTGTTAACCTATGTGGAAATTTCATGAATAAAATATAAAAGGTGGTATGAGTAATGGTTATACTTCTAATTATTATGATACAGAAAATGACATAATAATGTTATGTGGTGTTCAATTAGTATTTTTATGTTAGGATTTGGAATAATGATTAAATTTATGTAGATAAATGTTAATAAATGATTAAAATTTAATATTATAGAGTAGTGTAATTAACGAATAAGATGATGAAATGCAGTTAATGGTTTGGGAATTAAATCAGAAAATTGAATTTTCACTTTATTGGAATTCAATAATCTTATTATATAAATCGTGAAATATATAATGATTATTCTATATAAGATTCAAATTTATTATTTTGAATAATTTTTTTATTATTACTAATGGCCTAGAAAAATGATTTTTTAAAAAGGTAATATATTATTGAAAATAATTGATTAATAGATGATAACTATAAATATATTTCTGATGTTGATGTAATGATATTATGATAAATACATTTTGGATATTAATAAATATGATTTAATATTATCCAGTACCTTAGAACTAGTTAATGATTTGGGGAAAAATTAATTTTTGTTATCATTTGTGGATTTTATTGTGTTATGGGATTTTTTGAATATATTCAATAATCTGATATTTTTCTCTATGAATGAGGAAGTATGTATGATTTAATTATGGTTTTATGGTAATTATAATTATTACCATGTTTCATGAAAATATATGATCAATGTATTCACTTTTTTTATGTGACATTAATAGCTACTTCATGTTGTTTGGGGGATTAATGATAACTTGATTTTGGAAAATATGTGGCCTCCTTTTAAAAAAAGTTGTTAATTTTCTTGGAATAAAGGAGCCATATGGTTTACTATTAATGTGATGAATTAAGTTGAGCTTCAAATGTTATTGGGTAACTTGTCCTATTGATTTATTTTTTTACAAAATCCTGAGATATAAGGAATAAAATATCATTATTTTATAGATCTTATTATTTTTTTAGATCTTCTGGCAAGAAAAAATCATCTCATGGTATAAATATAAGAAGTTGAAAATGGTTAGGGAACAAGTGAAAGCTGATAATCATATAATGGAAAATAATGAAATTAATTTAGTGTATTTTATCATGAAAATTTCCTAACATTATGAAATGGAACTCATAAAAAACATTATCTATTTACCATAATCTTTTATAATATCAATTTCCTTTTTCATTCCTAATTAGATTGTGGTTTTTTGGTTTTTGATTTCCAAATGATGATTAATTTTTTGTGGTCAATTGTAAATTTCACTCTCCATCATTTTTGGGGCATTAAACTCTTCCTATATGTCTAAATCATCCCATACGACTTATGTTCACTAATTTCGAAACCTAGTATATGTTATTCATGGTGAACTTATCACATTTATTTATCTCTTTTCAAGTGTAATTTTGATTAAATATTTTTACCATGAGGGTTTCACACAAATTCATTTTTAAATTTTTAACCCCTTATTACCGAACACAAGTTTAAATTATGAGAATAAAATTTAGTTATGGGTTTTAAAATGTAACACCCTAAGATTTTTTGGAATATATTTTTCAAATAAATTCTGTCTTTTTGATATTTTTTGTTATATGAAACATCGAACTCATATTTTGTTACATGATGAGTTTATATTTCATTATAGGAAACACTAAGTGTTTATTTCATTACACAAAACATTGATTTTGAAAAAAAAATGTTACATACTATCAAAATATTATTATTTTAATTGATTTCTATCAACTATCCATTGTAATGTTCAGAAGGAATATGATTATTTAATATATAAAAATTCATTTTTTACATATTTATATTAAATTAATACTTTTATTACAAATTAATTAGAAATGAAAATATAGTGTTTGAAAATAAAGGATATCTGTATCAAAAAAACTATATTCATACACACAAACACATTTTGCGTCAATAAATTAAAGAAATGACTATTTTTGAGTGATTTTTAGAAAATTAATATATTATATATTCAATAATATTATTTAACAACTATATTATGTATTGAGTATAAAGTATCAGCCTAAATCCAATTTTCTTCTTAAGTTTATTTTTCGAAAAGAATTATTTTTTTCATATTTTACGTACTAACATAAAATTTAATTTCTGCAAATATTAGAAATTTTATTTTAAAAAGTTATATTCATTTTTAAATCAGAATCTAAAAATTATCTTAGGGAAAATATTTTATAATTTTCTAACAAGATAAATTCATCGCTGGATATTGAAAAACTACTTTTTGTTAAGAATATACACTTACTTGAATCTTTTTAAAACAACCAAATTATTATTATATGGTTTTGAAAATAATATTAGTACAATTACATATTTATTAATCCAATTTTTGTGAATTGAATCAATTTAATATGTAATTTTGAAATAAAATATTTAAAAACTTTTAAACATATTCACATTGTACAACTGTCTCTCATCTCCACTGTGGGATTAATTTTAAATTTTTGTTTTCCACTCATGTGAATAAAATTTGAAAAATGGATTCCATATTTTCTGTTTTAATAATTTATACTATATAATATGATCAAATTAATTTTTGACAATAATTAATAGTAAAAATATTTATTATTATTTACCACATTTAATGTTAAAATGGGTCATGCAGGGGATAATCTATATTTGATAAGAGTTAAAATGACCCAAAACATATACAAAACCCATTGTGTACAGCCAACCACTACCTCACGAAGTTATATTATTCATTATTTCTTTACATAAATGTTAATATGGATCATTATAAAGAATATATGTGACATATATGGCATAAAAAATTATTCTTTAATGGTTTTATATTTTTTAACTTTATTTTCTTCAATCCTTCAATAAAATGGAAACAACATTCACACATATGTAAAACCTACCATATCCATTAACGGTGTATTTTACTTTCTATATATAAAATTTATTGGATTAATCTGAAAACATATATAATGAATATTTTTTATATTTATATAATGGTTAAAATTTTGGAGATGATGTAACCACTATAAAATTAAGAGTTCCAAAAATATATAACTAAAACATGAAAAAAAACAAAATAGTTATTGCTTGAAATGTGACTTTAACAAAGAATTGTCAACAAAAATGTAATAAAAAATTCATAAGAAAAAAAAATGTTATGATATATAGAAATATGAACAAGTAATATATATTTATATATATATAATAAAATTATATTTATTATACATGAGTTTTTAACATATACAAATGAGGTTGAGACTTAAGGTAACGAATTTCCATCTAACTTATCAACTTCTATGAGACACAAGCCATATTCACCACATATTTTTAATTGTTACATATAATAACCCTAAATTTATTATATTATACTTCTCCTAAAAATTATTGGCATTTAAATATCCATTTTTTGATCTCTCCTTCATTTGGTTTATGGTTCATAAGTTAACAAAGAGGTAATGGATTTTTGTCCAAATTTTCATTATTGGAGACATATGTTGTGTTAAGCACAAATATTCATTTTTTGGGGTGTATATACAGAATCATTAATATGTATTGTCATTAATTTATTTTATTCTCATGATATTTTAGGATTTATTTAACTTTATTCTATAATGGGGATTACATTTAATATTCTCCAAATGGGTAAGGGTTTTATGATACAATATCATCGTTGATCGAAATTGTTTATCTTTATACTTCCAATGATGAAATATAATGGTTCATATCTCACTAAATGCTTGAATTTTATTTTTCAAAGGTTCATTATTGAAAATGCATGTTTAATATAAATGTTTCTCTATTTATTTACTCAAAAGTTTAAAGAGTGTTTTAAAAATATATCATCAAGACTCCCCTCTTCTGTATAAAACCTATTCATCATAAAAATCTCTGTTTTAGAAAAAAAATTCAAAAAATGTATTTATCATTATTCAAATGATTTATTACAGAAAATTTTACCCATGTTATTCTTTTCAAAAAATTCATGAAATATTCATGTCATTTTTCAACCTGTTTTTCTTATATTAAAATAGTAAAAAGAATAATTGTTTTCACATGTATGGAATGCATTGAATTTCCCTCTATCATAACAATTTTTTTATTTGATTATTCCTTTATAATTTTATAATGTTATTTTGAATTAAAATTATTTAAAAAATTTGTTTTCAAAAAAATAAATGAGGAAAGGATATTTTCCTTGGGATATGTTTAAAATTATTTTTATGTGTTCATTTATATTTTTTCATGGTTATTTTCAAATAAAATGATTTTAAAAATGTTTAATGTTTTTTAATGTTTTATTAAAATAAGAATTGGTATTTTCCTCAAGAAATTTTTTAATGATTTTTTAAATTTACTTTATAAGTTTCAAGGTTAATTTTAATGAAAATTATTTTAAAAATGTTTTATATTTTAAAAAAGATTTTTCAAATAGAAATGGTATTTTACTCATGAAATATTTAAATAATTTTGAATGATTCCTTTATAAGTATCAATGTTAATTTTTAAATTAAGTTATTTCCAGATATTTTTTTTGATTTATAGTTCTAAAAAATGTTTTTCAAATATAATATAGTTCCATCAAGAAATTATCCCAATTTACATTAAAAATAATTTTCATTCTATAATGACATCCATTGATATTACATATCCTTTAATGGGGATATGATATAAGGATTCCATTCATATTTATTCTATGAATGGTTTATTTTTATAATGGAATGTTGATTATGAAATTTTTTACTCTTTCATGGGTTTTACCATGATGCCGTGATTATAAAACCAAATTATTTTCACAAGTTTACTATGATAAAATTATGAAATGAATATGAAACATCTCTCTTTCACATAGGATACGATATGATAAAAGGTTTCTAAAACCCATTTCATTTCATGCGTCATGATATGAGAAAGTTTTTGGGATATTATTTCACACAAACATATGATTTTCATTATGTGATGTGTGGGACCTAGATCTCCATCCAATTAATTGGGTAAAAATTTATATCTCTTATGATAAATTGGACTCAAATGGGGTGTAAAAACATCCCTATAAGGGTCTTTTACCACTATGACAGATTTAAGAGTGATCGTTTACTAATGTGATGGTTTGGGGGGAGACCCATTACACTATCATATATTTGATTGTGATCTATACCTTTTATGGAAATGGTGTTCTATGATTATGTGTATACCACATTTCTACATGTTTTTCTAATTTTTTTCTATCATGGATCATGTAATTTCATTTATTTATGATTCATGTATTCTGAACTGAAAATATTAATTATGCGAGTTAATAATATGATAATTGATATGTATATTATGGTTTCTTGATGTCATTATCGTATTATTATATTCTTATGGGCATGTTATAATTATGCATTTCCATTGTTTATCATTAATCAACATCTGATATCGACCTTTTCATTTTTTTATTTCCCCAATATATGTAGAAAGGTTTTATATAGGTTATGACTATAGTATTGCTAAATGAAAAGCTATTTGTGGGAAACATTGAATATCACTCTCTGAATAAGAAGATTGTGTAGCTATTATCCAAAGGTACTAATCCATTATGATCCTCATGTGTATATTTTTGTAATGTAATGAATATTCATATAAAAAGATATAATATATATATTTATGGGATGTTTTCTTAAATATAATAAATATCATATTTAATCATTATATTATTTTTTAGAATCATTCTTTAAAATTTTACACGAAAAATGAATCAAATCGCTTTTAGGAGACGGTAGGTCATATATACGCATGGGTGATGATATCATTCCCTTAATAGGTGAAAGGGTAAGAAAGTAAGTGCTATAATAATTTTTTATAATCTATATAATTTCATATATGTGGAATATATTTGTTTAATTTATCCTTATTACCTTACATGTAAATCATAAATGAAAACATGTCACTATGCTTCGTGAGGTGGTAGTCTGTCATACACACCAGCGATCTTAACGAATTTTAAATGAAATGGAAAGTAAGAAGTTATATCTAATATTATAATTAAAAAGAATAATTATATCATAGATAGAATATATATTAATTAAATCCATAATTGTATCTAATTGTGATATGTGTTGGTTGAAAAGGAGTTACATTCATTCATGAGTGAGTGTCCACAGTACACACAATCAATTATTTTGTTTCCCGTTTGAGGGAAAAAATATGGGTATTGTTTATATCATTAATATAATATATATATATATATATATATTATATAATTTTACAATTATATTATAATTATTGACTAAAATTTTAAGGGTGTGGAGGAAATAATAAAAAAATGATCCTTTATGAACGTTACCACTTCTTCGGATGACATCTTTAGTTTTTCACCAAAAGCCTTCATACAATTGATTTATCATCGAAAAGGTCTATAGGATGTTATTGGGAGATAAAGTGACGTATTTTATAAGTTATTTTATGGACCACATGTATTTTTATATGGGAATAGGAGAGGATAGTGGGTGGCCTTTTATGAGTGTGGGAGAAGAAACACGTCGAATTTTGGAAAAAAATAATCTATACACATTTTTTCAACATAAAAATATCACAAAATAACTTATTGTAAAAAATTATAGGTTATAATGTCTGAATATTTATATAAAAAAATTGTAATGGTTTTAGTTTATTTTAACACTTTTTATCTTTTTTTATTCCCCCAAAAACCTTATTTTTACCATAACAATGTTAATTAATTTTTACTGTTTTAACTATTCATTATGGTAAAAAATTAATTTTACCTTATTAGGTATTATTAATTATTTTGATTCCAAATTTTGAATCAATTTTACCTAATTCATCTCATATATGTGTAAGTAATTAATTTATAAATATTCTTGCAGATATGATGAAAAATATGTTTCCAAAAAGAAAATTATTATAATTTTTAATGATTTAATATTAAAATTCCAAAAATAATTTTATTCCAATGACCTAAATTTTCTTTATATTAATATAATTTAAATAACTTTTCAATAGAACCAATTTAAAATATAATTTATATTTTTTAAAAAAGACAATCTAAAAGGTGGTTTTCAATAATAGAATCATTATTCATGAAAAAAATTGAATCTTTTCATAACAGTCCCAACAATTAACCCTTAGATAATATAGTTATAATGATTAAAAAATGAATTTCATGTTATTAAATAAATTTAATAAATTTTCAAAAAAATTATTTTATCGTAATTTCCCAATAAGCAGTGAAAGTGTATTTTTTTTGGAAAAAATATTATTTTTTTTGAAAACATTTATTTTACATTCAAATAATTAAAATTTGTATTTATATTAAATAGATAACCAATTAATATGTGTAAAATATTTATTTTTCATAATTGTTTTATTCATATTCATAAATTTCAATTTAATGTAGTGGAAATAATTTTCATGATAAAATATTATTTTAATAGAGTACAGTGTTTCAATTAAACATGGTGTTTCTTGGATCCCAAGATATCGAAGAGATTTGATTTATTAAAAATTATATATATTATAAATACCTAGGGTGTTACATTCCTACATCCTAAAAATATTTCATCATAAAATTTATTGGATATTACCTTATAAATAGGTGAGGGTACTTCTTCTTTGTAAAATCCTTTAGTTCTTATGTTGCTTCCTCTATTTTGTGTGTTCCCCAATTTACCTAAACCAATCAAGTCATATGATTCCTCATTACATTATCTCTAACAAAAATAATATAAATGGGTTCTTCATAGTAAGATATATCATGTTCCAACTATTTTTCATTATAAGTGATCATATGTGCTTGGTCTTGCATGTACATCATTAATAACGATATATGGAAGAAAACATGTACTTCATATATTCGTGATTGCAATGCTAACACATAATCCAAGTCTGTAATCCTTTAAAATAATTCAATGGTTTTGATGTAGCAGGGACTCATATTTCCTTTATTATTTATCCATATAAGACCCTTGCATTGAGAGACCTTTAAGAAAACATGATCTTCTGTTTGGAATTATAAATCCTTCATCTTATTGTCAGTATAACATTTTTTCCTTGCCTTGAGATCAATTACTGTGAGTATAAATAATATTTTTTTATCTTCAACATGTTTTGGACCTAAAATCTTTCTTTTCCCTAAATTTATCCAAACCAGTTAGAGTACATTATCTCTTTACTTATAATGCTTCATATGGCTCCATTTAAATACTTCAGCAGAAATTATTTCCATAGGAAAAATCTTCCAAGGGTAAATACATAACCCACAAAACATGAAATTCATGATAGATGTAATTCATTATATCTTCTAATGTCTTAATAGTCCTTTTCCCTTTCGATTAGATTGAGGATGGTAGGTGATAATCTAATAATGTTGTCTATTAAGGTCTTTCTAAAGACTATTCCAAAATTTTGATGAAAAATGGGTAGTAGGATTTGAAACAATGAAAATAAGTTTGTAATAAAGCATTTGAACATCATTAGTATAAACATTTTAAGGGTAATCAATAGGTAAATATTATCTTATAAGTAGTAAATGTGCATATTTGGTTAGGAAATCAATAATAAACCATATTGCATCATTCTTCATACGATTCTTTAGTAGTCCTATGAAAAAATTACATAGTCATTTCATCACATTTCTACATAGGAATTTAATGAGGTTTCATGACTCCTATATAAAACAATCTTATAAAATTCACTTATATAAAAACCGAACATCGAGACACATAATTTGAAGTTTTCCTCTTCTTCTTTTCCCACAAAAAATAATCCCTCAAACACCTATACATATTTTTTCTACCATTGGGAATAGAGAAGTTTTATATATGTGAATTATATTTTAACTCTCCATTTTCTCAAGTATTTATGGAAGAAATAGATATTTATAAATTTTATAACACCATCTACACAAACGAAGTTTGATAACGTCCCATCATCTGTTTCTTAAATTTTATTTTGATGATATTCATCACAAGATTGAAAACATTTAACTTTTTCCAAAAAATAATAGTTTCAAAAATAATTTAAAAACGAGTGATTTCCCCCCTTTGAAAATAATTACCATATTAGTATTTATTATATCCATGAACATAGGATTTCTATCAAACATCATTTGGGTTAGAAATCCAAGATCATTCCTTCTTAACGCAGCTACTACCTTATTTTCCATCCATTAGTGGAATTTTATTGATCAGTCATAATAATTATGTAGATATATTCTTCCCCTTTTCCTCATACATATATCTTTCTAAAATAATGTTTATTTTTTTGATTATATAATCCTTGTGTATCTCATATCATTCACCATAGAGATTATATCTCTATATCTTCAATGAAAATATTATAGAAACCTACTAATGATCATGGGATGGATTTCTTTTTTCCTGAGTCTTCACCTTCTATGATGTATATGTAGTAAATTTATGATTTTGTATAAGGAAACAACTCAGTGCTTTCTTTGATGCATCATAACATATGAAAAACCCATGATTTCAAGTTTTTATAGTCAAAATTGGTTAATTGACTAGTGTAATCTTCGGTTCATAAAAACATTATTTTCATTCCATTTTCTAAACCAAATTATCCCCTTTTTGTGTAAGCTCAGATAACATGTTAGACAATTGGGAAATATCTTGAAAAAATCACTAATATTAACCTTCCAATCCAATGAAATAATATAACATAGTTATATTAATTTTTTTGGTTTATTATCTTACATCCATTGTCTTCTCAATATCAGCATAGATTGGATCATTGGACACACAATCTAAAATTAAACAAAATAGCTTGATTAATGAAATCACAATTACTAAATTTCCCATAAAACACTTTCATACTAATAGTATCAGGAATGATCCACAAGTGATTATCATGGTCCCCATAAATTAAAGAATTCACCGATTTATCATCAATGAATACCACAATTAATCATCAAGATATTACTTAAATACACTATCCAATATGTCCATAAAACGATAGGGTGATTCATTCAATCAAAATGGCATTTTGTAAACCCAAAATGTCTATACATCATATGGAATTTTGTGTTTGAAATGTCTTATATATTTACTATAAATATAAGATTCCCAAAATTAGGGATAATATTTGAAAAATATTCACCTCCATGATGTTTATCAAATAATTCAATAATGTGAGTAAGGTGAAATTTTTATTTTATCATAATATAATCGATTTCCCTATAATTAATGCACAATCTCATTGATACATCATTATTCATAACAAAGAGAACATATGCTCCTAGTAGTGAAGCATGAGGTTGAATAAATCATTTGTCACAAAACTCATATTGTTTTTTCTTACACTCCACCAATTATACTATATTCATTCCTTAAGGATTATTCAATATTTGTTTTTATTTGGGGATTAAATCAATAGAATATTTTACAATACATTTTTGTTGAAGACCGGGTTATTTAATAGGAAAGACATTAAGGAATTCATGTATAATAAGTATATCCTCAATATGATGATTATAATATCAATCCCTAAAGTTTTTGTACTCTTCCTCACCAATAATCAAATTCAGTAGATCTATTAGTCGTGGATCATACATATCTCAAATAATGATATCTCTTCATTAAAGGTATTTGGTTCCAAAACATCATCACGAATTGTAATTTTCTTATTAATGTTTAGTATCATATTTAGAAAGTCAGTCCATACTAAGGATTATATAAAATTCAACCATTTTTATGATAATAATCTTAAAAAATAATAAATATTTATGTCTCATAATGGGGACTTTCTAACACATCCTTATTCTAGGGACACGTACAACAGGAATTTTAACAAACAACCCCCCTATTATAGTGCTAGGGAAATATCTAGTTTTCATGGAAAATTATTGGAAGATGTAAAATTTTTTTAGGATCTAGAATCAAATAAATAATTATAAAAATTTTAATATATGATTAAAATACCTACCACCCCATCTTTAGGAATATCAACCTTAGCTGTTATGATCTCATAATCTTGCCCTTCTTCCCTTAACCTCATCTATGGTATGTTTCCTTAAAACATGTGGAATTTGTTTGAATGAAGCCTCATTTATTTGAATATAAAGCATTTTATTATTGTGTTTTATTTCCTCCATTTTGATTATATATCTTAAGGACACTTATCGCCACACATATAAAAACCTATATGGCCCTACAAGAATTTACCCAGATGATTCCTTCCATAGTTCTCACAAGATTGATTTTTTTATCTTCAATATATTTTTTCACATTCCATTCTTCATGGTGCTCATTCTACTCCCTATTTTCATTAATTCTCTTCAAAAAGTATGATCTGGAGAATTTATTCTCCATTTTGATTGAACAAAAAAATAGTTCATCATATAAAGTAACATTTTTATAGTCCTTCACCTTTCAGAAACATAACATTAACCATTCAAATAAATTTTTAATATTTCACTCTGAGTTTCATATATAATTAGTAACATACCTCAATAGACATGTAATGGTGGCCTCATAATCATCCATACATTTTTCACTATTTTTAATTAGGATAAGGAAATTTATATTCATTTCAGTCTGTTGTTCATGAGGGTAATATTTTTTGAAGAATGTTTATTTAAAATACATACATTCCAAATGTTATATTTCCACTTCCTCCCTATTAATAAACATCAATGACAACCATTGATTTATATCCCCCTGGAGAAAATATATTAAAAGTATACCCTTTCATATTTATTACATCCCAATGCCATAAATATCATCCCAAGGGAATTAATTCATTCCTCAGCTACCACAGGATTAGTAGTACCACTAAATGATATTAGTATCTACCACATAAAGTGATCCAAAATAGGATAATGAGGCCGTTTATTGGTAGATTTTTACCACCCCATGAATTTATAAATAGATTTATTATATAAAGTGTAGATCACTAAGACTCTATAGACACCACTTTGTTATAACCTATCTAAGTAAACATAAATTTTTCACTTCGATGATGTGAATTTCGAAAATTTTTCATACACGGTTGTAATCAGTAGGTTATTTGGAGTCCGATAAGAAAAACATAATTTTTGTAGAACAGTAACATATCCTTATGAATATTAACATTCCCTTATGAATATTAACATACCCTTATGAATAGTAATATGACTCTTATGAATGGTATACATACCCTTGAATGTATAAATAAATTAAGGCACCTTAAAAATAACGATGAATATTTTATGTGTATATATTTTTCGATTAAAAAATAATTTTAATGAAATATATAATTAATCATAATAATAAAATTATTTTTTAGAAATGGACTTCATTTTTTGATTCTACATGTCGAAAAATGGTTAGGGTGATTTTTTGTTATTTTTCTTAAATACATGAATTTTTGGAGAATATTAAAATACATTAATTTACTGTATAAATACATTATAATTTAAATTAACTATTCTTTTCATCATGAGTGATGTAAGAACCCAAATATCAAACTCACATTCATGTATTACTATTATAAGTCAAAGAATACTCACTATTTATTATCTTGGGAAGAAATAATAAATTAATGGTTATAAATTTATGAAAACTCTCCTCCCCTCCACTATATAAACCACCCCTCACCCCCTCTTTCTCTAACACCACTCAAGCTACATGTCTTGCCTACATTCTATTCAAATTGCACCCTAACCTCCTCTCCCACGTCCAAGACCTTCTAGTCTCACCAAAAGGCCAAAAACAAAGGCCTTAAGGAGTTTCTCAAGGAGGAGTACTCAAGAGGTGAACCTCTATTCCTTGTTTATTTGATCCAAAGTTACCATTTTTATTTAAAGGGACACAAAACAAAATCAAACAGCAAACAGGGAACACCAAGGATAAAGGAGGTCCAAAATAATGGAGTCCAAGGGCATACCCCCAGATCAGGTTCCCCCCCTCAGGTTTGAGATGAGAAATATGGTAAATACATTGAAACAGGTTACATGGGGTTGCCCTAGAAGCCAAATGATCTTCCACCTTATTCCCCTCCCTCCATGTGTGAGTGACTTGAGTATTACTGTCAAGGAGAGTCTGGAATTTTTAGATTGTGTAAATAATGAAACAAGGCACCATACCTATTCCGCGCAAGGCTTCGTAGATGGTCATTGAGTCTGCCTCCACATGAGTGGTATGAAGCTTTCGTTGCCTGCATAGGTTGATGCCCGAAAGAACAGATTGCGCCTCTGCCTGCAGAGAGGAACCTTCACCATAATGCACCATAAATGCTGCAAACACACTGCCCTTGCAATCCCGAACCACACCTCTGTCGTGCAGGTTTCCCAACACAAAGGACTAATCAGTATTTATTTTGAGGCAAAAAATAGGAGGGTTCCACCTCACCCCAGACCCCTGATTGCAGAGACCCATATATCGGGTGGGATCACGATGCACGTTCAGTCTACTCAGATATGAATCATCTGACCAGAGACCCTCAACCTCGCACCAGTCGAGTAGGCGGCAACATGTGTTGGTGATGATACTGTATCCCGAGGCTGTTAATCCCTCAAACCTGGACTGGTTCCACACGGTCCACAAACTCCCGCACCCCGTACTAAAGATACATGCCCACGCCGAGCTCCCCTTCACTTGCCCAGATTCCCCCTGAACCAAATTCTCTAGGAAAAAACCACTGCTTGCCGTCACGGGGGCGCAGCCAAAAAAATCTCCTGAAGAAACTCCAGACCTGCCTGGCCTACTCCCCTTCGAAGAACATATGATCAATGCACTCATCTCTTTTGTTCTCACAGAAATGGAAGCTAGATGCCATACTGATCCCAATCATTTTAACATTTTCATCATTTGGAAGGGTACAGTGCTGAATGGTCTATGTTAAGAAGTTACACTTAGTAATAATCTTCTTGCACCAAACCATCCCCCATTTCTGACCTTGGGTAGGTCTAAGCCTTTTAAAGTCTTTCGCATTAAAACATCCCAAGTAGGAAGGGTGAAAACACAACGATCCGAGACCAGGCTTATTATTATAGAGTCATATAACTCCAACTTATTCACATCCTGAAATCCACTGATGAAAAGAGGGAATTTACTCACCTCCCTGAAAGAGATCATCGGGGCTGGACAGCCTGGATAGCCAAGGACTCTTCCCGACCAATTCTGAGGCCAGAAGAGGACATTCCCCCTACCCAATAATACACTTCGAGTAATTAATTAAGCTCAGGATCATGCTACCCACCGAAGACCAAAGCGGGGAATCCCTCCCCGAAGTAAAATCAGCATTGGCCCCATACTAAATTACCATCATCTTTCCCCACATGGTACGCTCTTCAATCACCTCCCAAACCAGCTTCTCATGCATGTAAATGATGGTGTTATAAAGACTTTTGACATTGACCCCTCCCTCCGCAATGGGACAAGACATCTTCCCCCAGGAGTCCCAATGCCTCTTCCCCTCCAAAGATTCATCCCAAATGAACCGGGACAAGAGTTTATCAATGTTTCTAATGAACCCATTTATGAAATTCGAGGATGAGAGAGCATGACCAAGAATGGCTGATATGATACTATTCATGAGAGTGATCTGACCACCAAAGGATAAAAAGTGATTCTTCCAATTAAGAATTCGACTGGAAATATTTCTCACCACTAGATCAAATTCTCTGATGCACATATGACCTGAAGACATAGGGGTACCCATATATTCCATCAAAAACAGGCCACGACTCATTCCCAAGCTATATCCCAAATCAGCCACCCTTCTCGGAGTGCATGTGTCCTCCACGTAGAAGCCACTCTTTTCATTGTTAATTAGTTGACAACTCCATTGGCAATATTCCTCATGATTCTCAATCATTCCATGCATGGATCGCTTACCTGTGTTAATTAAAATAATGGTATCATACGCAAACATCAAATGGGAAATTGGAGGAAGCCTCAGTCTCCTCCAGTATAGAATAACATCCCCTCTTGCAAGACTGTTGTCGACCAACCTGCTCAAGGTGTCCTGCATAAGGATGAAAATTCTCAGGGATAACAGATCACCATGACTGAGACCTCTCCCATCATGAAGAAACCATGAGTATGACCCATAAAGTAAAATTCCATCCAAACTAAACTAAATAACCTAAACATGATGTCAGAAGACCAGCTAGAGAAGCCCATCTTCTGCAGGACCCTGTTGATGAAGACCCATTCAATCCTATAATATTCCTTGTTCATATCAAGCTTGATGGCCATATTGGAACCCAGGACATGAAGGAGATGTCGCTTAACATCTCATGTGCCATCGCTCTGGCACCCTAAATGGAGCGATCTCTCACAAAAATGTGTTTCTCTTTGGATATCCATCGATCCAAATTACAGGACAACCTCCTGTTGATGATACTTTCTAGAATTTTGCAAGTGAAATTACACATACTAACAGGCCAATAATGTAGAAGGTATGAAGGATCCTTGATATTTGGTACAAAACTAGGGTCTTGGAAAATGAAATATTTGGGAGACTACCCCTTATGAAGAAGTCCTGAATATCATTGATGATATCCCCCTTAAACAGCTCCCATGAATGACTATAGAAAGATCTAGGGAAGTCATCGGGCCATGCTACACTCTACTGATTAAGGTTTTTCATTTCCTCCCTGATCTCCTCCTCCTCCAGGACTGTCTCCAACAGTTCATTATCTTGGGGGGAAACCTGAGATGGAACCCCCTCCAGGAGATCTTCACCCCTCAAGGGGTACCCTTGAGGCCTATCCGGATTAGGGCCTTCCAGAAGGTCCTTAAAATACGATAACTCCATGCCCCCCAACCACATCTCTGTCATCAATGAAGGAACCATCCTCAAGGGACATATTTGGTTTGACTGTATGCCACTTCTCTCTAATACAGGCATGGAAAAATCTATATTCTTATCGCCCTCTTTATTCCATTTTACCCCCATGTCATCCCTTGCCCTCCTCTCCGGTGAGAGTAATAAATCCTCTAGATATTTCTTCTTCACCGAGAGCTCGCCGAAGACATCATCATCCCAAACCTCTTCAATGCTTTCCTTAAGCTGCTCAACTTCATTTTTTATCTCATCCAGCTCCTGGTCAATGGGAGGAATACCCCTGGCCCAAGTATGCAGATCCTGCTTGAGTCTCCCCAACATCCCATGCAGACCCACCCTGAAACGTCCCTGGATCAAAGCCTCCTAGCTTTCTCCCACTACCTGCTGAAAACCCGGAACACTAAACCAGTGCCTCTAGTAATGGAATCCCATCTACGGATCCCCTCCCCTTTTCAAAGAAAACAGGAGGTGGGAGTAGTCAGAGAGACTCTGAGTCAAGTGGAAAACCCTCAAATCCAGGAACATAGACACCACATGAATGTTGGCCAAACATCGGTCGAGCCTACTCCAACAACAACTGTTTCCCCTTTGGTTGTTGCTCTCGGTGAAGGGATGCCCTAAATACCCCAATTCCAACAGCCCATTCCCTGCCATAAATTTCCCGAAGGCCCTGCTAGCCCACCTAATGAACTCCCATCCCCCATTCCTCTCCACATGTTCTTCTACAAAATTGATGTCGCCGCTCAAAATCCATGGTTGATCCCTCAGATCAAACCCATTTAGTTCGTTCCAAAGGGTATCCCTCCTCTGAGCATCACAAATACCATAGATGAAAGATATAAAAAGGTATGATCTGGCATAGGACACCCTCGTCGTGATATGTTGATCTCTGGCTTGAATCAAATCCACTGAAACCTCTTTGTTCTATAGGATCCATATATACCTATTGACTAGCTCCACCTGCATCGAATCATGAATCTCCACCTTACGAGAAAATTCATTGATCTTGGTAGATATTTTCTTGTGCTCGATAATTGCAACCACTTTGACTTTGTGCTTCTTATCTTCCGAGGCAATGAAATCAGATTTGACCCTCTCCCCAACCCCTTGGGCATTCCAGATAAGAAACGGATTCATAGAAACATGGGCTTCCTTGAATTGACCCCAGGAAACATGGACACTTTTGTGAGGGAAAAAACACATTCTCTAGCCTTCAAATTCCTCAGGGAGTATCTTGTGATCACATCCGAACTTCTTTCCATAGGAAAAGTTGGAGATGGATACAGATTTCGAGAGCACTTGGGAACCTTCCCATGCACCACCTGACTGGGAGAAACGGCCATGGAGACCTCCTGTAGAATGTCTTTACCTTTCGAAGAAAAAGAACCAATATCACTGCCAAACACCCCTATCTCTGGGGGGGGGGGTCTATGCTTCCTTAGGACCTTCCACTCCTCTGACTCTGTTGCTACATCCCTGCTCATTGGACCTAGAAGAAACCAACCTCCCTTATACACCATCTTTCAGACCCAGTGCCATCTTGGGCTAAAGAACCCCACTCGGACAGGTGGCCAACTGAACAAAAAATGGACACTGGGGAAAATCTCGTTGCAACTTAGGGACTTCCTTCAACAGAGAAACCATCCCTTCACATATAATGAGCACTCGGGAGAAAGGTAAAGGCCTGGGAAAAGAGGCCATAGGAACCTCATTGAAGCTACGTGGAGAATATTGAACCAGACCCAACCCATGGGAACTCTCAGTGCATAGAAGGGCCTACCCAACACCATCACAAGACACTGCTTGGGGGGGGGGGAACTACCTCTAGAGGAGCTACTCAAAACAAGCAAGGGCAGGCGCGCTAGCGCAGGCCTGGGCATCATAGCTATAGAAAAGGAATAAGCCCCTGGATAGAGATCAGAGGAACCTAGAGGACGCGCCCCTAGACACTACTTCCTAGAGCGCTTCTCCGAGTGCCCCTATAAAGAGAAACCCACATAGAAACAAGGGTACACCAGGTGCCCAATGACCTGAATACAAGAAACCTCATCTTGAACCTTCAAGGACAGACTCTCTGGAAGAGGAAAAGATAGATCCAGAACAACACAGATATGGGGGACCATCATCTCCACTCCTCTGTGGGTACATGCGTCCTCGCACCGAAAGCCCCCCAACCCATTTCCAATATCTATGAGGAACAAAAGGTTCTAAAAAAGAAGTGGTAAACTAGACAGGCTTACCCACATTACTTCCTAGGAGTCCTCTTTCCCCTAATGCGCCTCCATCAACCAACAAGTTATATTGAAGCACCAACTCCTGAAAGCCCAAGGGGAATTTCACGAGGACTGAATGAAGACCGCTTCAGACACCATAACCAAGCATAAGGAACACCGGTGAAGCACTGAAACTCGAGCCTCCACCTGCAGCCCCCAAGATCTGATGAACCGCTTGAAAACAGAATGTGGCGGCTTCGCTTACCTGAAACGCGCTACCAAGGACCATTTGAGCCCTGAAGCCGCTTGGGAGAACATAGAAGAAAGGGCCGACAAAAAAACCACGACCCATCCCGTACCACTGATTGAGAGAATGAATCGATTTCTTGAAAGCACAGCTCTGACTCCCCAGAACCTAGACCACACAACGCCTCCTTGAAAGACCTCGCTGCTCTCTAATGAGGGCGAGAGAGGGGAGGTGACCCCATGCGAGAAGAGACGCCTATAGCCGGAGACCCCACTCCTGGGTCGAACTCTACCGAAGATGGAAGCACCACCAGGTAGGAGGACACCAGAGGGAAAACGAGCGGGCCGAGATGTGTTAATTTGTCACACTAATGGAAGATGGGTTTTCAATTTGCATTTTTATCATCAAGAATGGTCATTAAACCATTTAAATTGTTGAAAAAAATCATTATATATTTATTTTATCATGTGTAATGTTCTATAATTCTTAAACACTCATAAAATGGAATAATAATACAAAACAAGTTCATTGTGCACAAAACTGCCATGTCAAATCCAAGGGTTTATCATTAACTCATCGAATGAGTCATATTCATGGTATATAACCAGAATAATTATAAGATAATTTTTATATTTATAAGATTATTAATAATATATATTAATGATTTTGTATTTTAACCACATTTCAAATGAACTTCTATTCATGAATTCAACTAAACAAATCATGAAAACCAAGTAAGAAAATGATTCCAAAACAATAAAATTGAATCTCATAAACACATCAAAAGTTCATTAATAAAACTAATAAAGTTATACCATAGCAATTAAATGTTTATGAGGTTCTGGAATTATTAGTTAATTATGCTAAATTTGATTATTCAGGTCGTTATGAACAATCAAGAACACCTCTGAGCATAAGGTAAGGGATTTCTTTATTCAATTTTCATTCTTTGAGTTAACCATCTATTTCATTTGTTACATTGTTCCAATAATATGTGTGAATTACCTATTATTTCTTTATACTATATATCCAATTATTTTTTGTGGATTTTTATTTTTCACACATAAATATTTCATTGATTTATTTTCACTCTAATGACACAATCTATGTAAGAGATATCTTAACTCAATTTTTATTCATTGTCTTAAACATCAATGTCACTGGTTTTGTATTTTCCCAAAATATGTTAGAATGGAATATGACTATTTTTTTGTATATAAAATTTTTTTGTGTTTGTTTATGTCTGTCACACATAATTATGTCATTGATTTTCCTCAATCTATTGATATATTCATGGTAAAGGATCCTCTCTCTCACTTTTGTTCAAGAATCGTCCCTATGTTGTGCACTTTTATTTTTAATAACTAATGATGGGTTCTATTTTCTATCCTCCCCCATATCACCCTTATGATATATAAATAATTTTATAACCCTTAACCTCTCATTAATCCCTCACAAGAATACTAGTTACCAGAGTGAAATTTTTTAAGGGGTTTTCTTATCTCACTTTCAATTCTGTGGGTTCTCCATTGTTCATCTCTTATTTCATATATGTGGTATATTTGTACTGCCATTTGATATATAGTATCATGGTTCTCATTATATTCATGGTATTCTATGATTCTTTTAGTGGTTATTAACTTTTGTTCATACGACTCAAATGATTACAACATGGTAAGAAGCTTTGTCCCAATTATCACTTCGTTGTCACATGATTAGTATTTTGCACAAACTATTTCTTATGTGGTGTACATATTTCCCATATGAGATCTCTTTAAAATTGAAATTATATTACATTTAAATGTCCATATTCTCATATAATGGATATGATTATTTTCTAAGTCATATACCAGCTTATATATGGTATTTATTTTGAATGTTGTTTTGACTGATGAAGTATTAGTGAATCGGTATCCTCTATTCAATAAGGATAATGTAAATTCATATTGATATTGTATTTAATCTCTATATACAGAATTATTTGGACATGCAGCGGTGGGTGGGGACCGTTACAGCACCTCGATGCAATGGTAGGTCTCATGAGACAAATCTATTTGGCAAATAAACCCTTTGAGTTTGTTTCCAAAAATCAGAGAGCTTTCAACCTATATAACTAAACCATTTTTATATTATTATGGTATCATGTACCAGATACATGAAGTCCAATTAATAATCATTCTCTTTATTAATTATTATTCATTAATATCCTTGACTTTTTTACTATGAAAAAAATCTATGGATGTAGTCTCATTCTCATTTTATTAATGGCCTGTGTTTTATATTTATTCACCATGCCTTATTGATTATGTAAAATTCTTTATATTTCAGTTATTATTGATTCATGATTATTCTATTTGTAACCCTTATTGATCGTTAGATTTCATCCTTTTTATTTTTTAATTTAAATTGGTGATGAAGAGGATATCATTTATTGAGTTCTTGTGGATATAGATTTTAGTTTTTTGGTATGTATTGTATTTTGTATCCTATTCCATTATAATTTGAGTTAAATCTACGTATCTAGTTTCTTCACGACTACTAAACGAATCATTTCTATAGGATTTTTATTCCTTATAACTATTACAATATAACAAGTAAATCACTAGATCCGGTTTAGAGGGGATGGGGTGTTACATTTGGTATCAAAAGAAGTTTTAGTGGAAGATTGGAAACTTTATTGGAAAATATAGATTAGGGAAAAAAATCCCTGCGGTGGTATTTGAGAACAAAAATACAACAATGTCATGGTGTTTTAGTAAGGAATATATTATGTGGATCTATCTAGAAAATATTTTGCGTTCTAGATACACGCAGGTTGAGGTGGATCTGGCACATACCTAGGGGTGAAAACTCCAATAAGGACTTTCGGGCATGAAACAGGTATCCTGGTACATGATAATGGTCCTTGATAAACTCATGGTGTTGAAACTCCTGGGGGGTATGATTATGATAAATCAAGTTTTC
Source organism: Viscum album (assembly GCA_963277665.1). Taxonomy (NCBI): domain Eukaryota; kingdom Viridiplantae; phylum Streptophyta; class Magnoliopsida; order Santalales; family Viscaceae; genus Viscum; species Viscum album. The sequence goes on along the minus strand of OY728147.1, from coordinate 1,021,590,780 downwards.
TTTACAATCTCTTATGAAGGATTTAAATGAAAATTTTTTCTCAAAGAAACCATGTCTATGAGATTAACTGTGCATAAAATTTTAATTTTTTATAAGTACTTTTCAAATTGAGAGTATAAATTATTACTCATAACCAAATCTAGTGTTTGAAATTTTATAGAAATGGTGCCTAATGGAAGAAGGGGAATCACAACCCATAGACAACTTTAGGGATTATGGGTATTTTTTAAACATATGGTTAGTCTCTATCTATATTCTTAAAGTTAAATTCTTATTTTTTAACTTTTATGATCAAGGAAATTCAGTTACAAATGGAAGGAGGTGGATCTCAAACGACATTCTTATCCCTTCTTGATGACTTCCCGGCAAAAATTATTTCAAAGTCATGTCAAGACCATTATGAAATATTTTCTAACTTACAACTCACTTACAAGGAATAATTTGAGATATCAAACACCTCCAATATACTTCAATACCATTGTGGATCATTGGTTGTATTTAATCAAATCCAATTTTCTCAATAATCTCATATTTTCAAGAAAGGTAAATATTAGCAAGGCATTTTCAAATATATTACCTTATCACATGATTTTGAAGCATATTATGATTATGAAAAAGGGGCTGAAGAAGGAGACCCTTGCACAACCTATATATATTTGATTTTAAAATATAATATTTTAGCAAATACATAGTGAATTTTAAACAGACCATTGATTAAAAGTTTCAAATCAAACATGGTATGGCTGTTTTATAAAAATTGTGTTTTATCAGATGTTTTGAAATAATATGTCATACATGATTTTTTTTTGAAAATATTTTTCTACGAACACCCATATGACCCAAGTTGTACAAAAAGAATCTAGATAAAGGAAGAAAATTATATTGAAGGATCTCTAAATAATTTTCTCAATACAAGGACCTTCTATTTACGTGAGAAATATTATGTTGAAACCATATGGACATCATGATCAAGGTACGCCAAATTTTTTATAATTAAATAAAATTTCTAAGATGAAATTTCCAACGGTGGGAATAATGTTACACCCCAAAAATTTATAAATAGATTCATCATTGAATTCGTAGATCACTACGACTCTAAAAACAAAACATTATTATAAAATCTCCAAGTAAACATAATTATGTATCTTCTTTTATGTGAATTTTGAAAATATGATATACACGGTTACAATTAGTAAGTTATTTGGAGTCCGATAAGAAAAATGTTATTTTAGGTAAATAGTAACCTACCCATACGAATAGTAACCTATCCTTTTTAATAGTAACTTAACCTTATGAATATTAATATTAATCATATGAATGATTTCCATACCCAGGAATGTATAAATAAATTTATGCACCATAAAAATATAGAAGAATATTATAAATTTTTATATTTTACTATTAAATAATGATTTTAATTAAATATATAATTAATCAAAAAATATATTTTCTAAAAAATGGATTTCATTTTTGGATTCTACATGTCTTAAAATGTTTAGGGTGAATTTTTGGTATTTTTCTAGAAAACATGAATTTTGGGGAATAGTAAAATATATTAATTTACCATATAAATACATTATTATTTAAATTAATTATTCCTTACATCATGAGTGATGTAAGAACCCAAATCTAGAACTCACATTCCTATATTACTATTCTAAGTTAATTAATAATCTATATTTCTTATCTTGAGAAGAAATAATAAATTAATGATTGAAATATTAAGAAAACTCTCATCCCCTCCACTATATAAACCACCCCTCACGCCCTTTTTATCCCACACCGCTCAAGCTTCAAGTATTGCCTAAATTCTTTTCAAATAGCTCCCTAACCTCCTCCCTAATGTCCAAGTCCTTTTGTTCACACCAAAAGGAAAAATAAATTGCCAAGGAGTACTCAAGAGGTGATCCTCTCTTCCTTTTTCATTCAATTCCTTTTACAAGTTCCATTATTTTGTTCTCTCTTCTCACCTCACATCATACAAATGCCATGAATATTATATTACCATTAATTTAATGGATATTAAATGTTCTAATTGAATATTTCATTATCATATCTCTTTTTCCCCACCTTTTATACTATAAATGCAAACATCGTCCGATATGTGTTAATTTATCACACTCAATAGAGACCGGTTTTTAATTTTCATTATTATCTTCAAGAATGCTCATGAAACCTTTTAAATGGTTAAGAATAATCATAATATATGTATTTTATCATGTTTAATGTTCTATAAAACTTGAACACTCATAAAATGGAATAATAATACAAAACAAGTTCATTGTGCAGAAAACTACCAAGCAAAATCCAAGTGCTTATCATTTACTCATCGAATGAGTCATCCTCATGGTATATAACAAGAATCATTATAAGATAAAATATATCTCTATAAGGTTTTTAATACGATATATTAATTATTTAGTATGTTTAACCACATTTCAATGAATTTCCATTAATTAATACAAATAAAAAATCATGACAACCAAGTAAGAAAATGCATTCAAATAATAAATTTGAGTCTCATAAACCCATAAAAAGGTCATTAATGAACTTAATAAGGTTTTACAATAACAATTAAATGTTAATGAGGTTACAGATTTATTAATTAATGAAGCTAAATTTAATTATTCAGGTCTTTAGGAGTAATCAATAACAAATTCGAGCATAAGTTAAGGGATTGCTTAACTCAATTTTCATTCTTTGAGTTAAAAATCTATTTCATTGGTTACATTCTTCCATGAATATGTTTGAATGACTTATGATTGTTTTATAATATATATCAAACTATATTTTGGGTGTTTTTATTTGTCACACATAAATATTTTATTGAATTATCATCACTATAATGACACAATCTTTGTAAAGGATATCTTAACTAAATTTACATCCGTTGAGTTAATCATCAATGTCATTGGTTTTTTATTTTCCCAGAAAATGTTTGAATTACATATTATTGTTTTATTCTGTATATCCGCTTTTATTTTGTGGGCTTATGTTTTTATCACATAATTTTGTCATTGATTTTTCTCAATCTAATGATATGTTGTTGGTAATGGATCCTTTCTCTCACTTTTGTTCCAGAATCTCCCCTATGTTGTGCTCTTTTATTTTTAATACCTAATAATGGGGTATAATTTCACACCTCCCTCATATTGTCCTTATGATTTATAAATAATGGTATGGCCCTTTACCTCTCATTAAGCACTCACATGAACACTCGTTACCATGCCAAATGATTTGTAAGGGGTTTTCTCATCTCACTTTCAATTCGGTGGGATCTCCATTGTTCGTCTCTTTTTTCTTATATGTGGTATACATGTATTGAAATTTTATATATAATATCATTATTATCTTTATATTCATGTTATTCTGTGATTCCTTTTTTGGTTATTAACTTTTGGTCATATGACTCAAATGATTACAACATGGTAATGAGATTTGTCCCAATTTTCACTTCGTTGAGACTTGCTTAGTATTGTGCACCTTCTCTTTCTTATGTGGTGTAACTACTTCCCATTTGATATCACTTTTCAATTGATATTATATTCCTTTTAAATTTCCATCTTCTTATTTAATGGATATGATTTTTATCTAAGTCATATACCATTTAACATATGGTATTTATTTTGAATGTTCTTTTGACTGAATAAATATTGATGAATCTATATCGTATATTATATATGAATATTGTAAAGGAATATTGATCTTATGTTGAATCTATGTATAAATAATGATTTGGAGATGCAGTGGTTGGTGGGGTCTGCTAGATCCCCTCGTTGCATCGGTAGGTCTAATGAGACAAATCATTTTGAAAAAATCCCTTCGAGTTTGTTTCCAAAAACCAGATTGGTTTCTACCAACAGAATTAAATTGTTTTTACCGTATTATGGTATCATGTGTCAGAAACATGATGTCCAATTAATACGAATTATCTTTATTCATTATCAGTTATTACTTTACATGATTTTTTCACTATGAAAAAAAAATCTACGGATGCAGTTTAATTCTCAGTTTACTAATAGCATGAGTTTTTCATTTATGCATCATGCCATATTAATTATGTCCAATTGTTTACAATTAAGTTATTAATGATTCAAGATTACTCTATTTGTAACCCATACTAAGTTTTTGCGATCACCCGTTTCATTTTTTACTTTCAACGGGTGATGAAGAGGAGATTATTTATTAAGTTCTAGTGGATGCAGTTTTTAGTTGTTGTTATGTATTGTATTTTTTAAAATTTTCTAATGTTATTTAAGTTACATATATGAATTTATTTTCTTCAAGACTACTAAATTGATCATTCCTTTGGTATTTTTATTCTTATAACCATTCCAATATAAAAATTAATGCATCAGCTCCAGTCTAGAGGGGTCAGGGCGTTACAAGATTGATCCATTTGGGAAAAGTTATTTGGTATAACTTGATTAAACTATTATAATATAGAAATTATCTTCTTAGTTCCAATACCATGTGAATTGTCTTAATTAGTAGGTAAATATCTACATTTCTCATTATTATTAATACCATTATTTCTTTTATAATCCATTTTATAAAAAATGGAATATACTAAATTATCTCAAAAAATTATTACTTTTATATGACAACATTTATTATAAATATGGTGTAACACATATCATAAATAAAAAAATTACATTATTAATCTCATAATCATATTTTTTCATGGGGTATATCTTTATTTTTAAATCCATCAAAATTATTCTTAAATAAAATTTCAATTGTCATAAGCATATCTTATAATAGTTTCAAACCATGTAGACATTAATGACCATTTTCATGTACTAGGTGATGATCGGGTCAAGGACAATGTTCCCTTTTAGAGTTATTACCCCTATGTTAAACTCTTCCAAGAAAACATAAACATGTATTACCTAGATAGGGAGGTATTTCTAAAAAACCACACAATATCTTCCACACAAAATCCATAGAATTCTTTTATATACTAATACTTGATATTTGAAAAATGGTTATATTTCTTAATATATGTTTTCTTTAATCATGTTTTAGAAGATTATACTAAAATTATTTTGACCCTAACTATAATGACCCCAACTCCAATAACATTTTTTTGGTGTCTACATTATTACATTGTAACTATATACAAGTGATTAGATACCAAATTATCGAATAGTATATTTGTCTTGAATAACCAAATACATACATGATACAAATTTAACACAGGGAATGTAACATAGAACATAATGAAAGAAAATGTTTGGCATCATTGAAACCCATTCAATAAAATATACTTCATATCCTAGAGAAAGTGAACAATTTAGCGTGAGATACTATTCTCAGTAAGAGTTACATAAATTGGAAGTTATCATAAATCTATAAGGAATAATAAAAATGTAAAGGTAAATAACTAAAAAACATCTCATTTCATCCATAAAATAAGAATTAAATTCATCGAAAATGAACATAAATTACAGAAATATTTTTGATAATAATAAAAAATAAATTATTAATGAATAAAAATCTTAATTTCGAGATTTAATTATCTTAGGAATCATGATACCTCTATTATAAATACCATTAACAAGATAGATTAAGTATATGGGTAAACACCTTACTAATTTTTTCAACTAATTTATCTCATGATAACTGTCGAGGCATCATGGTGATATTTATAACATGTCCCCACCTATAAACGCATGCCTAAATCTATAATCATATATCAAATAATAGATTAAAATCATTTTTTAATACTCTTATTATTAGATATCTGTCTTGAGTAAAAACATGTATTTATCACGATTTCCCCAGTAAATCAAATAAATTTCAAAGAGAAAACAATTTGTAAAAATGGATATGGTTAAACAAATAATCATATCAATGATAAAAATATTATGTATACTAGAGAAAAATTTAATATCTAGTTAATTGGTATGAATGATGTATTTATATTAGTATAAGGTTTTATATCACAAAATAAGGTGAGAATGTACAAAGTTTTTTACCTATTTGGTAACATTTAAATTTTATCCCATTAATGAATAAAAAAGATTTACGATATTCTTAATCATGAATTAATATTTTTTCATTTTAAACTCATAAAATGAGATTATACACAAAAAATTAAATGTAAATAAGTGAATATTAACAAATATGTCTTAATGAAATAAAAATTGAGAAGAATTCCTTTACCCACACTTTTCTTTAGTTGAATATGATTTAGCTTCATATATAGTAGTTATAATCATGCTATTAAATTTTTCTAGAACCATAATAGTATTTATAATCTCATAAATGATCCTATTATAAAATTTTATCATTAGTTGGTTAATAATATTTCATTACTCTCATTGTTTCTATGTGTTAATTTTCTTGTATTCTCATGCATGTTTTTTAATAAAGGTTATGGTTAATTTAAATAGGATGAAATAAATCGTATAAATAATTATAATAATGTTAAAATTTTAATATTTAATCATTATATTATTTTTAATAATCAATATTGATGTTATTTCATAAATAATTAGTCACACCAATTTTGGAGATAGTATGGCGAATATTTGCACGGGAAATGATATTATTTCCTTTATGGGTGAATATGCAAGGAAGTGGATGATATATTAATTTTATATAATCATAATTATTTCATATATATTAAATATTTTTATTAAATTTACCCTTATTAACATACATTTAGATGTTATGTCAAAAATGAATCGCATCACCTCTCCAGGCGGTTGTCCATTATCCATTTGAGTGGCATTATAATATTTTTAACGAATTGGGAAATAAGAAAATATATGTGATATTATAAATATATAAGTATAATTATATCATAAAAATATATATATATATATTAAATCCATAATTATATCCAACCATGAGTGGTGTTAATGGACAATGAGTTAGATCTGTTTGTGAGGCAGTAATCCGTCGTACACAAAATTGATGATTTTGTTTCCCATTTGATGGAAGAAGAGATAGATATCAGTTAATTCATTAAAATATTAAAATCTAAATATATTTTTGAAATTTTTTTATAATATATACATTATTTAATAAAATTTTAAAGAGGTGTAAAAATAAATGATATAAAATTGATCATTTGATAACATTGTCGCTTCTTCAGATGACCCCCTTAGGTTGATTAGGATAACTTTATGATCAAAAAAAATGGAACTATAACGTTGGTACAAAATTAAGGTTGTTATTGGGTATGTATTTTCTAAACCAAATATATTTAAAATTTTGATTTTTATATTAGATTGGTGGCCTTTTATATGTGGGGGAGATGACACACATTGAATTTTTTAAAAGAATAAAGTGTTCCCTGGTTTTTACATACCATAGGGATCCAGAAAGGGTCCATATAAAACATTTGACTTTATAATATCTAAATAGTGTCATAAAATGGTTTTTGGACATGTTTCAGGTGATTTATAACCCTTATCCTCTTACATTAACCCCTATTAAATCCATTTCTACTATAATGGTGGTAATTAATATTTACTTTTTTCACTAATAATTATAGTAATAAAATTATTTGAAAATATTAGATACATTTTTTTATTATGATTAAAAATATGGAATATATTTTATCAAATTAAACTCACATAATTGGTATAATATAATTTATAATTATACCCAAAGGCACGATGAAAATGCAGGTTTCCAAAGAGAAAATTCTCATAAGTATAAAATGTTTTAATATAAAAATTAAATACGAAATTGATTACCCAAAAATAAATTATATTTAATATAATATAATTTATCTAATATTATTTTAAACCATATTTAAAGTATAATTTATCGTTTTAGCTATTTTAAATGAAATGGAGGCTATAAATATATATAATTTTTTTCACTTTTCATCAAAAAATTAAGCTTTCTTGAAAAGGCCCAAAAGTTTCTCCATATGAAAATATTGATATTATTGTTTCATAAATAATTTTACTTTTATAAAAAAAAATTTATAAAATTTCATAAATGATTTTTATCATATGTTTTTAAGAAGTGACAACATTTTTTTCTTTGAAAAAAATACAGTTTTTCAAAAAAATATTCTTTCACATTCTAATTTTAATTAGTTTTATTTTTAATCAATAGATAAACAATGAATGTGGGTAATATATATATTTTTTATAATTTAGATAGTAATATTCAAATACACTAATTTAATGGTTGGGTTATATTGGTTATGTTTGAACAATATTTTAATTTGTTATCATGTTTTGTTTAAACTATGTGGTGTGTGAATGGGAAGACATATAGGGTATTAAATTTATTTTAAAGAAAATATATTATTAAGCATCGGGGTGTTACATTTATTAATATTGTAATATATGGTATAGAAATCATGCTAAAAATAAATCTAGAATACATTATTTTAATGTTACAAAAGAGAGAATTGTGTCATCTTTTTTATATAGATGTATGTCGTAAAAAACGAAAAAAAAAATATTAATTGGAATTTGTTTTAATGTATAGAGATATTGTACTATGTGATTTATAAATCTTGATTATATGCCATAGGCCATAATTAACCTGTTGTAATATTTAATATGGGTTTGTATTATATCATTGATTATGATATAAAAGATATCATTAGATATGATATAGTAGAATAAAATTAATTTGTAATTATCTATTGAATTATATTATTTTTAAATTATTTATAAGTTACAAACTTTAATTTGAATATTTTTTTAAAATTTATAATTTGTTTATAAACAAATTAATTTTTCAGTTTTTTTATAGAATTATTAAATGTTTATGAAACTTTTAATAAATAAATATCCATAATGATAATTATTAATATTATTATAACATTGAGTTTGTATGGAATGACATAATATTTTGATATAATGTGTTAATATATATATATATATATATTACAAGGTAAATTATAAATTGTTTATAAATTAGAAATATTAGAAAAAATATAAAGGATTTATATTGAATTATGGATTGTTTATAAATGGTAATTTTAAATAATTAAATTAAAAAGTCTTATTTAGTAAATTATTTAATTCTTATAAAAAATAGTTTTAATAAATTGATAAATTCAAGTTTTAAATAACATTAAATGTGTGATATTTAGATTATTAAAAATGTTTACATAACATATTTGAAATATTAAATGTTCATATTTAAATTAAATATGTTATATTTTAGTAAATGTCATACCAAAGATAGTTTAACTGTGTTTATATTGAAAATAAATATAATTTTTAATATTTATTTTATTATATAATTTTCATAATGCAATATGAAATTATAATGTATTCAAAATTTATTTATTTTTTAATTGTTTATAAACGATTATGCCATGTCTAAATTTATGAATTATTCATTTATTTTGTATTACTCCATAAATTTAGATATTAATATAAATGGTTTATATTATGAATATTGGTATGTTTTAATTTAATGTTTACAATTACTCCTATAATTTTGAATACATTCTTATAAGGAGTTATATTCTTGGAATGGTAATTGGTTTAGTTGTATTATACCATAGAATTGGTGTGTACTTGGTTATGAGAATCAATTAACAATTTAATTATATTTTATACATATTAGGTGTTAGAATTATTACAAAATTGAGGTCCCTATTGAGAAAATTACCATGGGTAGAGGGACATTGAGTTGGATTACGATATATCCAAAAAAACATAAGCTTTGTCTGGATATATGGGGGTTGGATACTCGTATCTCCCTTATTACACTTATGAGAATTATTGATTTCATATGATTTTAATATCATATGTGACATGGTTTTATAAACAATATCCATGGGATTTATTTGTATATTTTTAAATATAATTAGATTTTAATGTGGGTTATTTACAAAAGGTATATGTTGTGTAAAGAGTTACACATCAACATTGTTTAAACATTTTTATTTTTTAGAAAGAATAGGGATTCAAAATTAAATAATTAAAAGTATGTATATATGTAACGGTAATATCTGTGATAATATTATGAGATAACTAAATGTCATTAAAAATACCATGTTTTTTATTTCTTCAAATGTAAACACATATCAAAACCTTGATATTTCAGTATGGGTGGCTATATGGGTTAAGTTCCCATATATTATAATAAAATTTGAATGGTGGTAATAGATACCCATAATAGATAGGTAACCAAATCCCACTATAAGATTTGGGTAACACTAATCATGGGAGCCTTAAATGAATATATAACATGGAAATTTAGTTGAATTTATCTATTTTATGGATTGTTTATAGTGTTGTCAATTGGAAAACCCAGGAGTCATATATGATAGTATTGAAATGATGTTCTAATAAAACTACATTACAATGGGGGAAAATCTTAATCTAAACCAACTTATAGTGAAATATGATCCATGGATCCCTAATAGATATGATTTATTTTAAAGATTCCAATATTTACCAAATCGTATGTCTAATAATATTCTATTATAAATGAATATACAACATGATACTCCTCAAATAACATTTCATGTTGTAGATGAAATGGAGTCTTAATCATCAAAAATGTATTTATGATCAATATTAGAGAAACAAATATTAATAAAAGAAGCTTCCTAGACATATATAGAAACATAATATTTTTTCTCACTAAAGAAGGAATATTTTATGTGTTAGAGAAACCCTATACAAAATAGTTGAAAGATAGAGCTTCCCAAGAATCTAATATAGATACTTCCTTGAAGCATAAGAAGTATTTTTTTGGATTTATCAACTTTCAAATTTTTGTCCATAAAGCCTAAGTTGTAAAAATGTTGGAAAACATGGGTGTTTTTAAGATGATATAAAAAACAAAAAGGAACTGTAAAAAATATTCTGGGCATGAGAGATGTGTGATTTTAAAGGGATTATTTAAATACAAGATATATATTAAAATTTTAGTATAAAATAATTTTTAAATATGATTTGTTGTGTCAATGAAATAGATAGTCAAGGGTCAACATTAATAATTAATCTCTCAATCGATAATTCTATAATCATTACCATGCTACAAGAAAATATCCATTTATTAGTGGTTATTTTTTAATTTGTTTGTGGTTTAAAACACCACCAAATATTTCATTGATGGTTTAAAAAAACAACTACTAAAGTTCATGTAGGAATCCAACACTTTGTGGTTCCATCGATTTAGTGGAAATTTCTAGTACTCTTAATAGAATATGTATTTATTGGAGGTTTTATCCATTTTAGTAGTGGGTTTTTGGCCAAAAAATGCTGATGAAATAGCGGCAATTAAAACTACTACTAAATTTTATAGTTTATTGACTAAAAAATCGCTTCTAAAAAAAATAAAACCACTAAAAAATAATAGCACAACATAATTAAAATAGGTTTTAACCAACACCAAGAAAATACCATAATATAATGGAGGTTTTAACCTCCATGAAAAAAAATTATATTTAAAAATGTTTTAAACAACCTCTATATGATGGTGTTAAAAAAACAAATGCAAAATCGGTAGCCTGAGAACCCTAGAAAAATAATACCATGCGAAGACTATAAAATTCTACCACACAGTTATACCAAAATGTATATATATTATTATTATAGTACACATTAATTGATAAAAAAAATTCATAAAAATGTAAAGATAGAATAGAAACATGGTTATACAAAAGATACATAGGTCACTTGTTATCCTAATCCCATCCACATTATAAGAAAAAACTAAAAAATACACACATTGGACCTACTTAAATCTCCGGGACACATCTCATAACCTCCAAATACTTATCAATATGCTATATTAAAATTTACTACACGTCATATTATATGAAAGAAAATATTGTATGTATACACCCTAGGGTGATTGTGCAGGGTGAGGTAACATATAAGTAGGATCTTAGAATGATTCTCTAGTACACATGATCATATAACTGTATGCACAAGGTAAAAATATACATGACATAACATTATGAGTGGAATCTTCTAACTTAAATACCATGACTCTATTTTCATTAGGTCATAATGTGCTAACTGGGACACTATTGTTACTTATCATAACTACATTGATTTTAGGCCAAAATCTTATCATCACCTCACCTAGTGCCATCATACTCTTAACTCGCTACATACATGAAGAATATGGGTGGGAACGTCTAACTCTTTGACTTGCTTCCTAAAAAATCATGAAAAAATATTACATCTAAATCATAAACAACAACCTCATCAATAATGGTAGTGTATATATTCATTGAATCTATTTATACAATGACCCAACTCTCTCACTCAACATCTTACACAATCACAACCCAATATTACTCATGTAAATTTCTAATATCCAACGCAAGACTACTTAGTGAAAGGTACTAATGAGGATGACATCTATCTAACAACTCCTATGACTTGCACATGGGTTCCATTTCACATATCATAGGGAAGATATTTAATCCTTCCACCTGATTAGAACACGTTTCCTATCACAATTCATCTCATCTCAAATGACCCATCCCAGTCATAGTTCCCATTTTTCCTCAACCCACACTTGTGAGGGTGTTTCTCACTATTCTGAATCCATATGGTCATCTCACCCATTTTTTTACTACTCTTAATCCTCCAATACATATCAGACTAGAAATAAAAATCCATACATGGATACTCAGAACAATTATCATATCCAGATACCAACCGATATCTCTTTCCAATTTACATAAGACCCTCCAACCATTATGAAATTGTCACCAAACAATTTTAATTACCTATTTTTCTAAGGAGAACATATTCTGAGCATAAGAGGCCCAAAACAATAATATATATTTCTCTATAGTTTTCATAGACCATATTTTTCTAAACAGTCCCTTGATACATGAAAGTAAGATATTAAGTATATAAAAAATGTATGTTAATTTACACGAACCATAACATTCCACTATACAATTATACCCAAAAACAAGATATAAATGATTTCAGCATCTTAGAAATGGGAAATCATGAAAATGTCATGTGAATACTTTGTTCCAAAAATTATAAATAAACAAACCATATCATTCTATATTAGTCTAATATATCAAAGAGGAAACTAATCACTAGAGGATGATGAACTCTACTCATCACCCTTTCCATCTTGGCCTCTATTTTCAGCTACCAGCACCTATAAGACAGTTATATTATATAATAAACTATGTTCTATATTTATATTAAATCTTAAAACCAATGACTCATTGTGAACTAAATTATTTGAAGTTTCGTGATTTGCCTTCTCACCACCGGTCATCGATGATATATTACTGGGGATAGATCTGGTCGACTTCTAATATAAACTAAACAATACTTTCTGTAAAGCAGATATATGATCCCCCTATTCCGGAATTATATTTTTTATATGAAAAAAATCTCTTCTAGATTCTCAGAATAAGGAGTGACTAAAACCCTGAGTAGATGTAGCTGCAATCCCTGATGTCCTACTAAATACCTCATATGGTAATGGTCCTTAACCCATCCCAGACACTCAACCATGACGCTCCATCCAAAGTAATTTACCTACGCATTTATCCTGGAAAAATGAAAAGGATTATTTAGAATTTGAGTATCATAGTTCTTTAATATTTACATATAAATAAAATATATTTCATATTTGAACAAATATATGTTAACATAGAAGAAACTGATAATATTTTGTTAAAAATAAAAATTAATTCATACCCCAACTTCTTTGGCAAGCCCATTAGCATAACTCACATAATATTTTTTATGAACATCCTACCATGGTTCTATTCAGGAGACTTGGTGACCTAAATTATTTGATTGCATTAAATAACTATAAATAAACAATTTAATAAATGGAATAGATAATTTTTTCTTCTAAATATTTAAACTAATGAAAATATTTCCTGATTCGATTAGATTCTTGAAAAATTCATTGAACCTACAATTCGAGGGATGAATTTATAAGCCTAACTTGATGCATTATTCCTTTAAACATCCTGAAATAAATGGCATGTAATATTGTAGTAATGTATGAAATTTCATATTTTTGTCATATGAATGTATAAATGTAAAGTGATATTATTTTAATAATATATGTTTAAATAACACATGCTTCTCATCATGATGGCTATCAATAGAAGCATTCCATTTATCTCTAGGTAACCCATTGGGTACACTATCATAAAGTTTATGGGATCTCAAATATGTATCATTGAATTTGATTCATAGTATCCATTTAAAATCTTTCTACTTCTTACCCAATTTTTTCAAGGTTCATATCAGTTCTATGTGATCAAAAATTACAAGGTTTAATACATACATACATGGATATTAATTTTTATAATTTTATAATTTAATAACTTAATGTATTTCAATTACACCATAATATATTTAAAACTAACATTATCTATAAATCAAAAATATTGTTTTTCAATGACTAAGGAATATGCCCCCAATTAGAATACATAAAATGAAGGGTAACTGGCTCTGCCGCAAGTTGGCCTATAATATGGACAAATAATCTCACAGCGTTATCCATAGGGACCCTATATTAGTGAAATGGGAAAACTATCATTACTTTATTCAGATTCAAAACATCTTAATAGTTCTTATTTATCCCCATAGTAGAATTACTCCTATATTTTATGAAAAAAAAGTTAATAATATAAAAATGTGCAACAACATTATGCATATTAAAAACTTTACCTATAATTATCACATTCTAATATCCTCATGAAGAACTAGGAATGGCAAACTAATCCCTTGATACTGATGTTATTGGATGAGGAGGTGTTAGGTGAGATACTAATGGTATATTGATGGAGGGTGTGAGAGATATTGTAGGGGAATATGCAAGGGGTGTCATAGATGTTGTAGTTGTGATACTAATGGATCATCATATGTCAGTATAGTCGAGGTAATGTTGATTTAGAGTCAACTAGAATCAATATAACACTTCTTCATTAGAATTCATGTAATTTAAAAAAACAAAATTAACATCAGAACAGATATTTCAAAAAAATCTTTCTCAAAAAATATGAAATGATAACAGACGCACAGTACGGAAATCCAAAATATACATTACTATGATAATGTTGGACTATGAAAATGACATAATTGGTTGATAAATGAATCGATGACTATACATACATTAATTTTCTCCCCCAATAATGTCATGTTCATTCTCCATAATTAATCCATATAATTCATCTACCCATGAATGACTAATATTTTCATTACCATGATGGTAATATAAGTTTTCTTCTTTCTATTGATGGGATTCAATGTCAGTGGGAAAATCATCCACTTCATTGCCCATATCATGTAGGTCTCTTTGATTTATTTGAGAAACTAAAATTCACACTTCATCCACGATATAAACCACATAATATAAAATTTTTACTTGTGATGATAACTTATATGTATCATGAAATTCATGGTCACCAACATCCATTAAGCGGGACAATTTTATAGAAGTAGATTGCAAGGAATATTTTTGAACACCCCAGATAATATCAACACAAAGAAATTTGAATAAAATATAGAAAAATGAATGTGGTAGTTTAATTTGATACTATCAATCAACTATCTATAGTATTCCACCTCAAAACATGCAAAAATTCTTCTATTCATTGTTTTCAAACCCTATTCTCAATCTTCTATATGAAATTTAAATCCATTCAAAATGTAAAAATCGAACATTGAAGCCTATCTTAGAGAACATTGTGTAAGAATATTCAAATCCTGTGATAGGTCATCTCATGTATCAGTATTCATGATCTAAAAAAATTAATATACATTATATATTTACAAAATACATGTGTCGACTTAATATTTGAATTAACTGAAATATTTATGAGCATACATTTCATTAAAACCATTATAAAAGATATTTATTGACATATTTTGTTATACCTTTCTCATTTCATGTTCAGCCTCTCTTTCTTCTATAATTTATGTATCCTCAACTCCTCAAAAAATTGATTTAAAATTTCACTGTTCAGAAACACATATCTATGTGCTTGTAATAATTCCATTTTATTCATTGTATCATTTGATCTCTACCCAATTGATATTCCAATGCATGAACGATTTATGATTCACCATGTAGTTTTGATTGAGTTGATGTGTTCTCAACATTTCAAACTCAATTAAATATTTTCTCAATATCATCCTAGTATATAGAACTAAAGGCAATATGCTCCTCTCCCATGAATCCTTTACAAATAGAGCCTTTAGTTTGCGCTTTATTCATCACGTATGATTTAAAATGAATAAGATATTTGTGAAATAAAATAAAAAACATAATTTTTTATTTAATAATGTTTCAATAATTGTATAATTAAATTGAAAAAATATAAATAATGTACCACTCAATTGGAAACATCCATCGACAAAGTATAGGGCCTCTTGATTTGGCTTCCTCAACCAAATGAATAGTTAAATGCATCATGATAGTGAAAATGATGGAGTAAAGATCATCAAAATTACACAGAGGGTCAATAAAAATCACTCTTGATGTATTTCACACTCAAATGGTTATATAGTTTTATCACATTCTTTTTTAAATAATGTTGAAATTTTGAGTACAATAGTAGTCACCTTTTTAGGTAAAGTAATATGCAATCCCAATGGTTATAACTATGCTAACAAAATATGTGAATGATGACTTTTCAATCATTGTATACTACAATGATTTAAGTCAAATTACATTTTTATGCTACTTGAATACCCATCAGATACCTTCACATGTTTTAAAATTTGATGGAATTTATCTTTATCCCATTTTTCATTGCAAAAAATACTAAAGATTACTTACCACTCTCATTTGGCTAGAGATCACATATTATTATCATTGTTTGTAATTCATTCCAAGCATTGGGATGGTCCTTTAATTTTACCATCTCATTAAGAAATTTGAGTATAAAATTTTCATAAAAATTCTTCTCAATATGAATACTTTTATGATTATTCCACACAAAAAATTAAATTCCCAATATGAATTTTTAAATAATATATTTTTTTCATCCATTATTGTGTTATGATTTCACATGATGATGCTCATCGAACATAGTTACCACAATAATTAAAATGATTAGGCTTCACAAATTCTATTTAAACATTTAAAAGATTTATATAATTTAGAAACATGTTAAAAACATTTTAGGTGGTCTAAAATCACTAGAAACAACGAATTTTGACTTATTCAATCAAAATGTGTGAGATGCATCGATAAATCATTGATGACACTAGAAACCAATTTTTTTACTATGAGGTAGTCACTTGAGATCAAAATCAAAGTTATAAATAGGATAATAAAATCCCTACAATTTTTCCAACTAAAAAAATTCCCAAGTATAGGGAAGTCACTAATGGTACACATTAGAGAATCTTTCATTTAGAACATTGGTCTATAAGATACATCATATATCTCAACATTGTCTCTCCATAACTCCTATAATTCATCAATTAGAGGCTTTAGGTATACATCAATATCATTTAATGTCATTTTTTCTAAGGAATAATCATCAAAATGTTAAAATATATTTATCGCATACACATCAAAGGGTGCGGATTGTAAGGGATAGAAACAACTGTAAATATGAAATAACTAGTACTTAATGTCAAAAATGGATTGAATCCATCAGTATCCAATCCTATTATAACATTCCTATGATCAAATGTGAAATATGGATGTAATGAATGAAATTCATTCCATGATTCGATATCACGCGGATGATTCCTTAACCCGTCATTGTTAGTATCAATATAATTAAATTTCATGTGTCTAGTGATTTTCTATGAGATTAATAATCTTTTAAATAGAGGGATTAAATTTAGTTAATGAAGAACCTTTTATGGTGTGTTTTTTTCCTCTTTGTTATATTAGAATTTTGATTCAAACTTCCAACGTCATCCACTGGCTGCCATATAGAAAAAGAAATTACTTTGAAATCTTGTTTGCTTGAATCCTCTCCCAAATAAAGCATACAATAATTGGGAAACATATGTATTCTTTTATAATTCAAGACAATATTGATTAAAAAATCATATCATAAAAAGTATTAGGGTTATTTTCTTCTTGAAATGTATCATAAAAAAATTCATATATCATGTACATAACATTATTTGTAATTCCATATAGGCATATGATATGGTAAAACATCATAATAAAAGAATGTTTTTTATATTGTAAACATGAATTATACAAATATTAAATTCCATCATCAACTAAACCATAAACCATATTTTTATTCCCATTGATTTTTTCTCTTACATTATTTAACAAAGAATCAATATGGGGATACAATGATATGTTACAATCATGATCTGGTTTGCCTATAGTCTCAAAAAGATCACCTATCATGTTTTTATTTGTAGCACCATAAACTTTTAGTTCTGATATGTTCTAATATTTATGTTTCTGTATTTTAATGTTGAATGAATCATTTATAAGGTTTTTCTTTTCATTTTCTATTGTTGATATATTTTGAAGAACATTCTGTCATTTGACATCAGTTATCAAACATAATGTAATGTTTAATTCCCCATTCCAAATACAAAAAATATATTTAACAAGTACTTAATTTAATATAAAATATCCATGAACGTCATCTCCCTTCATCCATCATCAAAATCAACATTTAGGACATAGAAATATTATTCAACCATCAATTGATCAACTAGGAATTGAAAAATCTAAAAACTCCTCCAAACACATAGCATACTGATGTGTGTTCCTCGGTAATGTGATTTAGATTTTATCTATATAATAACAAGACTAAACATCAATAAAAAATTTAAAACACATAAATCTTACAATGTAGGAAAAGAGATAAATGAATGTTTAAAAATTGTAACCCAAGTAGTTATACGAAGATTCATATTAGTAAAACAAATGTTAATGTAAAAAACAAAATCATTCAAGGATTGTATCATGTAACATAGAATTAAAAGAAGAAACATGAATTTGTTAATTTGAAATAGGAATCATTGGAGAAACACCCTAGGGGCACTATGTTTAGGTGATCTTAATAATTATTGATCTCCATAGTGGTGGATTTATTGTTCTAAGACATCACTTGCTAGAGGGTGTGTTGCACAATGCTAAACAAGATTTTCTAGTTGTGATCTTAAGGATTATATTTACTTTTTGTCAAATATTATTTTTCTTTATTTACATATGGTAAATCTCAAACAAACTAGAGTTGTTTTAAAATTAACTAACTGATCAACTACATTCCAAGAGAGGGTATTTTAAAATGTTTTATTTAGAGTGAATATTTGTATCTTCCCTGCTGATTTTTATGTTTTCATCATAGGTAAGGATATGACCTTTTCTTAGTCCCCTATCATCTTGTATAAACAATTCGTAGAAATATAAAATGAAATCATAAATTTCCATGTAGGTACTATAATAATGGAGTTTGGTAAAAATGTTTTCCACATTAATATTCTTGATTCCATCATGTACCCATAATAAGACAACTCAATTTTTTACATTGTCACACATTGAGGATTACAATTAATGTGAAGAAATATGATTGATATAATAAATTTTTCATTTGGGAAACAAATCAAGATCATAAAATTTGATCCAAAATAATTCGGAGAAAAATAAATATTATATCCAACCATCTGAATAAGAAATAACTTTTGATTTATTTTATGGATTTTAAAATTTATTAAGTGAAAAATTGATTTATAGTTCATCAATTTTATTAGAAGTGTAGACCATTGAGTTAATTAACCCAAATATTTTTTTTCTTTATTTTATCCTCTACGTCTAGAATTAAATCCCTTACCTACTAATTTATCATATGTGTTTCTAATAGAAAGAAACAACACACAAATGATAATTTCAAGAAAAGTTTCTCTTCATTAAGTAAAAATATGATATATATTTTGAAATAATATGCACATGTTAGAGGATGATATTAAGGAGACATTGCCAAAAAGTAGTCAAAATGTTCCTAAAATAAGTGTAACAACAAAGTAACTATCCTCCACTAGAGTGCCTTATTATTTTATCGAAATACTACCAAAAATATAAAGTGATCTTGTTAACTAAATACCTTATAATTATTTAAAAATCATCACAAATATAATGATTTTGAATGTAATAACATAATTATACTATTACTACACCCCCATAACACATCTGGTGTAACTTTTTATTGGTAAAGGATGGTTTAAATACAAGGTATTGATAAATAAATATGTAGGATATGTTTTTCCCTCTTTTTATTATAAAAGAAAATATTGGAGTTTCCTGAAAAAATTCAATGTAAACTTATCAGAAATAAGACATACTCACACACATAAGCTAGTTGTTGGAATGGTTACATGTCTATCGAGGACACCTAGATAAAAATAAATTGAAATTACAATACGAATATGAAATTCCCCATGAACATAATTCAAAATATCCACAAATTATACAATGTTCCGGAAATTAGGAAAAGGACACTTATACAGAAGATTGGAATACCAAACTGTTACTAAGTACCAAAAATAGAGGATTAATGAGTGGGAAATCATGAATTAGATGTTTTTGAAAACCCTTGAATATCATCTACACTCACCAATTAAATGGTAAAAATATAAAATTTTATATGAAAATAGAGGTTACATGATTTTTTAGTATAATATGACCAAGACAAGGAAAAGAAAATATGAAAACTTTATATAGATCCTATGCAGAGGTGTTGGGTATTCTAAAAACTGGACTTGGCCACACAACATGTAATTTACAAAATACAATGTGTACCCATGCAGAACAACAAAATCATGAACTATGATAATTAAAACACACTACGTGGGGGTTAGTATATAGTGTGTAGTGTTTCACCATGTATTGGTGTTCATTTTTCACATAGTTAAGTGGTGATTAAATGGTGTGTAGATTGTGTAAAATCTATGTAATGCCATTTTCTTTATCCACTTTTATATCATGGAATCCATGTGGTGAAATTATGCAACGTGTAATTAATACGCATGCCTCGTATTAACATTCGGTCTAGCGATATGTAATCACGTGATGTATTTGGTGTGTTGGTTTAGGTACATTCCATGTTACATGGGAAATCCTATTTGGACTACATGTTGAGATACTAGGAATGTAGAACGCATAGCTAGAAACAAATTAAATGAAATATAGCTTGGTATAAAACCCATGTATCTTGAGAAAGATCATAGAAGGCACCAGTCATGGAATACATTTCATGCAAGTCAAAACACAAATAAGAAGTAATTAATTAAATATAATCGAAAAAAATATTGTGTAAGTGGTTATACATTCCCTGTGACTAGGTTTTACCACACTACTCACGTGTAGAGTGATTTTCTCCATGTCGTGTGGAATAATGTGATTCAATAATTATTTTTCTTATTATTATAAAAATAATTCATATGTATAGAAGTCATAAATTCCTTCCTCCTCATGGGAATCTCTAGTAGTAGACACCATATATATTCAAGTCATTTTATGTTGTTATAAATTACATGAAAACTATGTGGATTGATCCAGGAAGATACTGAATGTGTAATATCCGAAAAAATAAATTTTTCATACATTCTATGAATGTAAATATTTTTTGAAAATGACTATACATAGTGTAATTCACATATCATATCAAGTAATTGTGTATTCTATGAAATACTTATGTACTAGAAAATGGAATAATTAGAAGAGGAATATCACCCACCATGTGGCTTCCAATATATGTTGTATACATATTTAAATTTATATTAAAACTAATTTATTTAATTTATATAAATTATAGAGGATGATAATCTCATGGTATATTTTTATAGATAATTAAGAAAAAATATTTAATTATTTAACAATATACTCAATTTATTATTTGGTGTCATTTGTCTTAATAAAGATCTAGTTAGAATGAATGAAATCTAGTTTAAAAGTTAATTTCATGTTCCTAAGGATTGTGTGCTTAAAAATCCTATTTTTGTCATGGAATAGTGATCTCTAAAAAATACCTTTATCCTACCCATCGATAAGGGTTGTACCTAAAAATTTGATTCTATATAATCATATAATATCTCTTTTAATCATGATTTATACTCTATTAATATCAAATTTAACAACAAGTATAACTTTTATTAGAATTTAGAGCATTCGAGGAAAGAAACAAGGAAGATCCTAAAACATTTTATAACCATAAAATTAATCTAAATTCTAGAGGGTGTGATGAAGACATATATAATACACAAATATAAATTTATTGTCATTAATAACATATTTAACAAGAAAAAATTATACAAACAAAGAAAATGTTTTGCAGCCTAGTCTGTCCACATGATATGCATAAACCATGGAAAGTAAAACAACTTAAAAACATTATAAAAAATTAAAAAATATAATTAGATATGGTATAGTAATAACACACCCTTAAATTTCCTAGTTAGCAGTGGTAGTGACACATTAGGGGAGACACGGGTCAGTGTCCCGAGCTCGGGCTCGAGGAGCTCATAGAAGATGTGGGTCGATTGAAATGGGGAGAAGGGGATGAAGTCAATGGCAAGGGGGGATAGGGATGACAGAACTAAAGAAGGGTTTCAGTAGAGAGGGTTAGAAGTGGGGTAGTGGTAAAGACATGTATTTTTTAACAGGGTTAATATAAAAATGTTTTTGAATTTTTTATAGTTCATCAATGTTTCGTTTTTTTATCCAAGATTCAGATTTTTATTCTGAGTGTTAGAACACCTAAAGGTGTCATTTTTGGACTTGGATAATTACCAGATAATTTTCACCGGTGTCCCGATGTGTCTCGAGAAAAATGATTTCAGAAAAGTCCACTATAGTGGATCTGCACGGGAAGTGCGTGGCTGTTTCCCAACCCGTGCAATTTACCTTGTTTAATAAATTATTTAATTTAATTAAATAATATTATATGAGATTTTCTAATTAATTAAAATAAAGTTTTAATAATAATAATATGGAAGTTATTATTATTATTGTGGTTGTTTAATTAAATGAATGATAAATAATTAATTAAATGACGGTTGAATAAATTAATGTGGATTTTGGGTTTATCAAAGAACCGTTTTAATTAAATAAAGAGTTTTTGATTTATTAAATGACCATTAATTATTAAATGTAATAATTTTCTAATAATAATAATGTTATTATTATTATTACGGTGTCATATATTATTTTAATGCTTTGAGATTTTAATTGCATTCTAAAGGAGTGTATCATTTAGTAGAATTTAATGTGTCTTTTGATCTTTACAATGAAACATTTAATAAAATGGAGAGTTTCATATTTAATGAAGTGTTGTTAACAGGTAGTGGTGATGGGTTTATCAAAAGTTTAAAAAATATTAATAATGAGATTATTATTATTTTACTTTTATGAATGAAATAATTATTATTATTATGGAAATTAAATTAGGGGTTATGGGTTGGAGTTTATAAAATATTATTGATTTTGTAATAAATTGGGAGTTTCATAATTAAATATGAAATATTTATTAAGAGAATAATGATTGGATAAGAGATTTTAATTAAATGGGGTGCAACTTTTATGTTAAAATATTTTAATTGGATGTTTAATGAGAAGTAATGGTTATGTGAAATTAATGAGGCTTTGGGTGTCTCAATGAAATGTCTAATTAAATATAGAGTTTCGTAATTAATAAATAAGTGGATTTATTTAATAAGAGGTGTTGGGTTTTATCTAAAGTAGAATAATAAGAAAAATAATAATGAAATTATTTTTATTATGGTTTTAGGAGGGGTGGTTATTATTATTATGAATAATAATAATAATAATGGATTTTTGGGGGGTTTCATTTAATTAAATTAATGGTAAATAAGAATTTAATTAATCAATACAAAGGAAATATTTATATTTAATTAATTTGTGTTGAGATAATTAATTACATTACAATGAGTTAGTGTTTTTAAATTTAATTAAATAGTGTTAATAGAATTTAATTAAAAAAACATGAAGTGGGGAATTTATTTAATTAAATTTTTGTGATTGAATTTAATTATATAATCTCTAAATTAAGAGTTGGTCATTATCGAAGTAGGGTAATTTTAATTTTAAATGAGGAATAAATGTGGATTTGGTTTTAATTTTATTAAACCATTTTAAATGCAGATATAGGGTTGTGCACGTGTAGTCAAATGGTGCGGGTCAGTTGTGTGGTTATCCGATTTTTAAGATGATTTATTTTTATTTTTGTATTATTTTACATAAAATAGATATTTAATAATAATAAGGATATTATTATTATTATTATATTAATTTCATTGGATGATTAATGGGGGTCTTCATAATTAAATGTGAAACATTTATTTCGATGTTTGTTAATGAAGTAACATTATATTAAATGAGAATAATAAATGCTATTATTATTATATTATGACTATTAATTTATCATGAGTGTAATTGATAATTGGGGGATATAACATGAGGGTGGAACACCACCATACGGGAGGAACAAAAAAAATACAGGTGGCCCCTCCTTTGAGCCGTGCAACACCCCCCTCACCGACTCCTCTTCGCGTGATCGAATCCTCCTGGTGTCTTCTCAAATCTTGTACATCTCATGGGAGGTGAGTCCATCTACGTTTGTTTAGTGATTTTCATAGTCCGTTTGGATCCTCCCTCACCCTGTTTTCTCGGCAAAAATCCAATAGTTCGGGTTTTATTAGGTTTCCTTATTTTTTTAGGTTATAAGGATGTGTAAGGGGCTCTTCTATACCCTTTAGACCGTATTTTGGCATCTTCAAACAAAGGCAAGGAAAATGAGATCATTTTTTTACTTTCTGTCATGTTTCAGGTAAGGTTATTTAACTGTGGTATTGTTTCAAATTATTCAATTAAGGGTGTGATAATTTTTATGAGTCCCAAGTTCCTAGTTAGTGGGGCGTTATTGTCACGACCCTTTCCTCAGAGCATGTGTTGTGACTACCCCAATCCCACCATTCATAGGCTAGAGGATGGCAACTAGCACTGAGGGTGTATTCCCAAAAACTAGGAAAGCATTGCCTTTATAACCTGTAAACACACACAACCAAGAGAACAGCAAGATACGAACACAAGTCAACTGTATAGAAAAAAGAGTACTGAAAGTAAAAGGTGCTGGGATACAAGACCAATAGTAAAGGTGCAAGTAAAACTGAAAAAAATGAAAGACAATTGTTGGATCATCCCTCGGAATTCCTACCTGAAGGGTTGGTACAGATCGCCTCTTCATCCCTCTACGTTCACCGGTCTCCTCTGCATTCTGACACGCCGTATGGTCCACCTCTGAGCACCGTCTAGTCCTGGTACCCTCAGCCTCGATCAGTGATGTTCGTCATCTGCCACAATCACAATAAGGTGTGGGCATAGCCCGTGCAGGGGCGAGTATAACAATACTCAGAAGGGACCACAAGACCCTCAAGGTCTCACAAAATCCATAATGTATAAACCACATGGCATGAAATCAAATGACAACCCTACTTAGGTATATGCCCATATATATACCTATGTTATCAAGTATACCCATCTCAATCATGAGGAAACACATAGTCCAACTCAAAATCCCACATCTGAACTATTCCATAAAGGAAGGAGGACCACGATGGTAAGTACGACTCATGTACGCCACACAGAATAATACCACCAAGGTATTACCACAAAGGAAAGTACCACTCAGGAAAGAACTCATCTCACACCAGGTATAACTTAATAACAGCAGTAGAGATGATTAAATGTAACTAAATAATCATCTTACTCAGTTATGGGGCACTGCAGGTGACCCACACAGGATCACTCGGTGCTAACCCACATAGGATCGCTAAGTGCTAACCCACAGAGGATCGCTCTGTGCTGACCCACACAGGATCGCTCAGTGCTGACCCACATAGGATTGCTCGGTGTTGACCAACATTGGATCGCTAGGTGTTGACCCACACATGATCACTATTCATTCCTCACGTCACAACCTGCAACTGGGTTCCCACACTATGTTTGCTCGTCTCAGGGAGGGTCTGCACCTCCAACCATTGGTCGATGCTCCAACTGCCATGAAATCTGACGAAGAAGTATCACAATGGGCCGCCACACCATAGGGGTCTCAATGTAATAGACGTTGTGTCCTTCAGACTCCTATTCTGTGAGTTATTTTCCTTTTAGTCCTGAGGCCCCAGTTGGATTCGTGATCGATCTAGCCGGACTGTTCTCCAACTTTTTCCAAATCTCTAGTGGGGTATACTCAAGTGGACCATCTCACTCAAAGGTTTCCAGCACTACTGAAGGTTTGTCAAATGGATGATTGGTGCCACTGTTATGGCCGATAGAGGGAAAAGTTAGAAGTTTGCATGGGTCTGGTCCAACCCGGTCAGACCGACCCGGCCGACTGGGTCTGGTTCGGCCCAGCTGCACTGGGTGGCTCTGACTGCGTTGGGCTGTGCAGAGGCAGCAAGGGCATTTCAAGCCCGCAGGGGCTACTGAGGTTGTGATGGAGGCACGAGGCCGCGAGGGGGGGGGGGGGGGTGGCATGGTGCGGTGAGGCCCCAGGGGCCATGAAGGCCACGAGGGATGCGGAGGCCGCGAAGGCCACATAGGCGTTGAGGGTGGCGTGAGGTCGCGTGGGCCACAGAGGTTGCGGGGGCCGTAGAGGCCGTGGGGCATCGAGGTTGTGGGGCGGCGAAGTCGTGGTGCGGTGTAGAGGGCCACGATGTGCTGAGGCCACAAGGGCCACAAAGGCCACAGGGGTTGCAGAGGCTGCAAGGACTGCAGAGGCCGTGAGGGCGTCGAGAGGTCGTGGGGGCCGCAGAGGCCTCAGGGCGGCGCAGAGGCCGTGGGGCGTTATGGGGTGCCACATGGCAGCGAGGCTGTGGGGCGGCGTGGAAGGCCGTAGGGAGGTGGGGCCACATGGAGCTGTGGAGGCCACTGGTCGGTGAGAAGCAGCGGGGCCATCGCCTTCATCGTGACTGGCAATGGGCCAGCAATTACATCCCGTCGTCTTTGTGGCACAAATCAACCTCCATCCATCGTAAAGAACACACCATTCGAGGAGAACGACAGAGGGTTTGGTCCATCTTTGTTTGGCCTGCACCCTATGCATTAGAGTGGTAGAAAGTGACTTAACAAAAACATGAATGAAGAATTTCAACCCCTAAAACCTCCCGCAATTGATTATTCCCAACCCCGCAAAAGAAATCATCTGTGAATCAACATGTTAGAGAGTTGCCAACGAGCATGTACCCTAGTGGTTCAGGCTCCTGCTTGGCATCCAAAAGACCTAGGATAAAATCCAGGCGGGGGTGAATTACTGAGTATTATAGTAGGTCACTGTAGCAGTGGCAGCAATGTAGAGGCGGAGGGACTGTAGGAAGCACTGTAGCAGCGTGGTACTGTAGCATTACTGTTCACCAGGGGTCTTTTGGGCCAAAAAATGGGCTTTCTAGCCCTGTATGCAGGCCACTTGGCCTTGGGCATTTGGGATATGTAATGGGTCACCCTCTACATTGTCTAAAGAGGTCTTTGATTTAATAATAAATTGAGGCTTCGACCCCAACCTTTTAAAAAAAATTGATAGAGAGTTGATCCAAGTCATTTTTTTCAGAAGGGAATAACATGGGAAATAGTAATCACATAAAATTAAACCCCTACCTTGGAGATTTTTAGACAGAGGTCATGAGGAAATAGATGAAGTCGTTGTTGATTGAAATACGTCAGTGACATCGACGTTTCCTCGATCGGTAATTCGCTGTAGTTGAAGATGTTCCTCATCGACGCTAGCATTCTTCATTTGGAAGCACGTTCATCGTTGGATTAAATAATCCTCCAAAAGTTTTTCCTCTCCCAATTCCACCCCAAATGTGCAAATATCCCCCTTGTTAATTTATTTTTACCAAATAAAAAGGTTGGCATAATTAATTGTCGGCACAATTAATTGTATCACGTTGGCATAATTAATTGGCTCATATTAATTAGAGGAAAGGATTAATGGGGAGTTGAGAGGTTTATCCCCAATTAAGAGTGGTCGGGTGGTCCCCGCCCATAAATTTAAAATGGGGGTTAGTTTAGATGGTCCCCACCTCTAAACATCCACATGGGAGGTTTAGGCTTGGGTGGCACCCCCAACTATAAACCATGTTGAGGGGATTCAATAAATAAAATAAACATGTTAACATTATTATTTATTTCATTCATTCACAAAAATAACAAAAACTACCTTTCACTCTCGACCCACTACAGTCGAGGTGAAGGTCTATTTAAAACCATACCAGTGCGGAGAGTTCAACAGTGCCCTCAGATTTAAATTTTGAGCATTGGTTCAAAAGTAATAAAATATCACTCGTACGTTTACTAATTGAACCTGAAAAAATTTCAATAACTCATTTAGGGAACTCCGGGCCTTGGAATCACACATCGTCAATTTTGGAAGACTCGTGAAATTCTCATTTAATAAAAAAATACATGGAATTTCCAGGTCTTTACATTCTCTCCACCTCAGGGATTTATGTCCCCGTAAGCCAAAACTAAAAACTAGGTAAACAAGTGGGGGTACTGAGCACAAATCTAAGCCTCCTGCTCCCATATGATCTCTTGGAGGTTCTCGTTCTGCCAAAAAACGTGCACCATAGGTATTGACTACCCACGAAGGACCCACTCCTATCGATCCTCAATATCAACTGGAACCTCCATAAAAATATCCCCCTCGTTGACATTCAGTTATCCATGTTTGATAACGTGGGAAGGGTCGTGCACGTATCTCCTTAGCTATGATACATGGAAGACATTGTGCACCCGGTGCAACTTAGGTGGAAGATATAAGTGGTAAGCCACCTCACCATCTCTTTGGAGGACCTGGAAGGGTTTGATGAACCATGGAGACAACTTTCTGCCTTGGCCAAATCTCTGCAAACCTCATCGTGGTGAGACCCATAGAAAGATGTAGTCACCATCCTCAAACGCCAAAGTTCCTTGTCTCCTGTCGGTATATGACTTCTTCCTACTCTATGCAGCCTTCATCTACACCAGGATGATAGGCCCCTTCTCTCTGGTATCCCGAACCATCTCTGGTTCCACGAGTGCTGACTCCCATGGTCAGTCCAGCAGAAAGGTGATTTGCAAGGTTTCTCGTACAACGCCTCAAAAGGTTCCATCCCAATGGTGGAGTGGTAGCTGTTGTTGTATGAAAACTCCACCAAAGTCAAGTGATCCTCCCTACTACGACCGAAGTAGAGGATTCAAGCACATAGCATTTCCTCAAGGGTCAGAATGGTCTACTCACTCTATCCATCCATCTGTGGATGGAAGGCGGTGCTCAAACAAAGTTGTGTCCTGAAAGCCTCATACAACCCCTTCCATAGCTGGGAAGTGAAATGTGTATCATGATCATAGAAAATCATCTAGGGTAAACCATGTATCCGTACAATCTCTTACAACTAGAGTTGCCCAAAGCTCTCTACTGAACCATGCTCTCTGATCGATAGGAAGTGGGCCGACTTGCTGAGTCGGTCGATGATCACCCAGTTAGAGTCATGACCTCTGGATGTATGAGGAAGTCATATCACGAAGTCCATGGATATCACATCCCACTTCCACTCAAGGACCTCTAAAGGCTGAACCAAGCCTGCTGGTATCTGATTCTCTACCTTTAGTTGCTAATAAGTGAGGCATCGAGAGGAAAACTCTGCTACTACTTTCATTATCCACGACCACCAGTGTTGTCATCGAAGGTCCTGGTAAATCTTCTCAAATATTATATGTAACACTAAAGGGGATGTTTTCAACTCTCTTGGTACTTATTCCTAAAGTGACTCTAGTACCATGGTACGTCCTCTGAATAGGATGACGTGCTCCCCACCTTCAAGAAATCGATCAGGTTTCTATCCTATGGATATCTGAGCACGTCATGCCTCACAGTCAGTGTCCCCACACTGCGCCTCCCTAACTCGCTATAGAAGTGGTGGAGTGACTATAAGAGACTGAAGAAAAGCTACTCTATCTTGATCTACATAGTATATCTGCAAAGCATCCAGCTGCTCTGTTTCCCCACCTGGTAACTGTATACCAGACCTTCTGCTGAGTGCATCTACTACAATATTCCCCTTCCCATGACTATAGACTATCTCGAAGTCATAGTCTTGGAGAAACTCAAGCCAGCGTCGACGTCCCGGGTTCAGGTCCCTCTGATAGATGATATACCTGAGACTCTTGGGATCTGAGTACACTATAAAATGTTCTCCCATCAAGTAATGTTTCCACATGTTCAAGGTGAATTCCACTTCTGCTAACTCTAGGTCATCGGTGGAATCATTATTCTCATTTTATCCCAACTTCTGAGAACCATAAGCGATCACGGGTTGTTTATACATTTACACACATCCGATCCCGATTCTTGATGCTTCGCAATAGACTATGTAACCTACACCCTCATCCTGTAGCCTCAAGTTGGCTGCACTAGTTATCCTCTGCCTCAGCTTCTGAAAACACTTCTGGAATTTCTCCAACCGCATGATGGGTTTCCCTTTCTTCATCAATGCTGATAAATGTGTTGCAACTCTGGAGAAATCTAGCACAATCCTCCTATAGTATCCATCCAATCCCAGGAAACTTTGTACCTTCATCACACTCATGGGGGGCTCCCAAGCAAGTACCGCCTCAATCATCACTGGATCCACTTCAACTCTAGCTTCCGATATGACATGTCCAAGAAAGTGAACCTCTTGTATCCAGAACTGGAACTTTGAGATCTTACCATAAATCTAGTCCTCTCGGAGTGTGTACAATACTACCAGCAAAAGATAAGTTGAAACTCCTCAGTAGTCGAGTAGATCAGAATGTTGTCGATGAAGAATACTACAAAGTGATCGAGGAATGGCTAAAAGATCATGTTCCTATGTCCCATAAACAATGTTGGATCATTAGTCACACCGAATGGCATAACCAGAAACTTGTAATGGTCATACCAACATCTGAAAGTAGTCTTCTGCACCTCCTCATCTCATACTCTAAGCTGGTGATAGCCTGATCTAAGGTCTGTCTTTGAGAACCAATATTCTCCTTTCAGCTGATCAAAGAGGTCATCAATACTTAGAAGTGGGTACATGTTCTTCATGGTCACCTTGAATCAACACCAATAGTCAACACAAGGCCTCAAGATACCATCCTCCTTCTTGGAGAACAAAATTGGGGCTTCACAAGGAGATAAATTGGGCCAAATGAATTCCTCCCCTGGCCTGTCTTCAAGCTATACCCGCAGCTCACGAAGCTCTGTGGGATCCATCCGATATGCTAGTGTAGATATCAGTGTCATACCGGGGTACAAGTCAATGTAAAAGTCCACATCTCTATGAAGAGGTAGACCCAGAATATCATCTAGGAAGGCATCCGCATATGGGTCCACCACTACAGGATAACTCGGACACTCCACATCAACCACTCAGAGGGTAAGGCTAGCCAACTGATGAGTGATCGGCTACACTCTCCTCTAGGTAATTCAATCCTTTGCTGCAAAGGCTCCCTTCTCACCAGTGAAGGTAAAAATAGTTCCATCTATGCGGACACACAACACTTTTCACCTAATACAGTTAATCTGATTATGGAATGTTGATAACCATTCCATACCCAAGATGAAATTTTATGGCCTTGAGGTCACTACTAGGAGATCCCCAAAGATCTCTCCTCCTAGAGTAAGCTCGCACTAATGTAACCGGTGCATAATCGTCGAATATTCTCCTGTAGGAGTCTCTAGATGTAAGGATCTGGCCAACAACTCTGTCGGAATCTCCGAGCTCCGAATGACGGCACTGGCAATAAAAGTGTGACTAGAGCCTATGTCTATAAGTACTACAGCTAAGGTTGAGTAGACACAGATCAAACCTCATATCATCTCCGGAGTTCCATGATCGTATACCTCAGCTACCTGGAGCTGAGCTCTCCCATGTCCTCCTACTCCTTTTGGTTGGGGTGGCCCACTAGGTGGTGGTGGCTGTAACATCTCAAATTTTCACCCACCATCAGCTACACAGACAACTCCTCTTCCATGTATGTCGTCTCCCTATGGACCTCTTCGGTCAAACAACTTTCTCTACCTGGGGGGTCCTTCCACCATTTTCTGATCATTCATATGGTAGGTTGGACAGTCATGAGCTATGTGACCCTTACCACCACATGCGTAACACTATCCTCTCCAGGCATGACTGGATCTACCTCGGGTGCCCCACACAACAACCCTGAATATTTCGGTCGTCCACCTGTAGGTCTGGTCCTCTTTGGCCTATGTGACATATGTCTACTGCCAGCTGTAGAAGACTCTACTACGTGACGACTGGTGGTGGGTCTCACTGCTGGAGACTTCTCAGCAATGAAACTATCCACTAAGAGGGCTCTCTCTATCACCCCCATGTGCATTGGGATGCTTAAAGAAATCTTCGAAGCCCTGCTCTCTCACCAGAGTCCTTGGTCGAAGGTTTTTGCCCTGAAGAATGGGTCTTGCACCATATCAGTGGAGTAGCATGATAGGTCAGTGAACCTCGACGTGTACTAAGCCACAATCATGCTACCCTTCTATAGATGAAGAAGCTCGTGTATGTGCACTGCATGAAGAGTCACTGGAAAAAAACTCTGCTAGAAACAGACACTCGAAGTATTCCCAGAAAAGCATCACCTTGTCATGAACCTATAGCATAAAGCTCCATGATCTTCATGTTGCTTCCTATATAAGGCCAGCAGCAAGGATCACTGTGAGATCAGCTGGTGTCCTTTCTAGTGAGAAATATCTCACCACTACCTCCAACCAATACCCAACCACATGTGGGTCCATATCTCCCCTGAACCTGGGTATCCTTTGGTGTTGGAACTCATGAAATGTACTCAAGGAGTGTTTACCCTATGCTGCTAGGGCTGGTGGCATCGGTGGCCCAATGGGTAATGGAACCATTGGTGCCTCTCCTAGTGCCTCTACTATAATAGGGACCTGCACCGAGGCCTCGTCACTCGGTGGGCTATCAGTGCATACTATATCTAGAACCCTAGATGGATATCTGTGTAGAGGAATCCTAAAAATAAATAGGTGTACCATGGTCAAAAAGATATACTTGGTGAGCTGACTCAAATAGACCACAATGAAAACTCTTCAAAACACACATGCAATCAGTGTTTTCATGCACTGAGTCAGAAATCTGAAGTCAGGGTCCATGTGTATGGATACGTCTACCACCACACTAACACATGATTCCCTAGACTGATAACCACACTCACTAAACTTAACAATATTGCCATTACAAATAAAAATCAGATTCTACAGTAGAACCAACTCCCCTGATTCTGATTTTTCAAGACCCATTCTCTGAGGCATGTACCATGACTACCCCAAGCTCGCCTTCCATAGGCTAGGGTCTGGAGACTAGTACCAAAGTCATATTCCCTAAAACATGGATGGAATTTCCTTTATAACCTCTAAATACACACAACCAAGCACACCGCAAGATTCGAACACAAGTCAATTGTATAGAAAAAGGAGTGTTGAAAGTAAAAGGGGTCGGGATACAATACCAACTATAAAGGTACTAGTACAACTGAAGAAAAATAAATACAGCTATTGGGTCATCCTCTAGAATTTCTACCTGATGGGAAGGTACAGATCTCCTCATCATTACTCCATGTCTACCCGTCTCCTCTGTGTTCTGACACGCCGTATGGTCCACCCCCGGGTACCGTCTAGCCTTGGTACCCTCGGCCTCAATCAGCACTATCTGTTGTCTAAACCAAACACAATAAGGTGTAGGCATATCTTGTGTAGGGTGAATATAAAAATACTCAGTAAGGACACTGAGACCCTCAAGGTCTCACAAAATCCACAAAGGATAAACCACAAGGTATGAAATCAACTGAAAACCCTACATAAGTATATTCCCATACATATACCTAAGTTATCATGTATACCCACCTCGGTCATGAGGAAACATAGATTCCAACTCAAAATCCCAAATCTCAACTGCTCCACAGTGGAAAGAGTGCCACGATGGTAAGTACCACTCAGCTACACCACACAGAAGAATACCACAAAGGTATTACCAAAAAGGAATGTACCACTCATGTATGAACTCATCTCACACCAGATATAACTTAGATACATTAGTAGAGATGATCAGATGTGACTACTAAATCATCTTACTCTATTATGGGGCACTGTTGCTGACCCACAAAGGATCGCTCGGTGCTGATCCATTGAAGATCGCTAGGTGGTGACCCACACAGGATCACTCAATGCTATCCCACATAGGATCGCACGGTACTGACCCAGAAATGATCTCTTGGTGCTGACCCACACAGGATTGTTAGGTGCTATCCAACATAGGATCGATATACATTCTTCACGTCACAACTAGCTATTGGGTTCCTGCACTATGATTTCTCATCTCCAGGATGGTTTGCTACTCCAGCCACTGGTTGATACTCCAACTTCCACAAAGTCCCATGATGAAGTATCACAAATGACTTCCACACCATAGGGGTCTCAACACAATATATGGTGTGTTAATCCGACCCCCAGTCTGTCAGTTATTAGCCTTTTAATCTTGGGGGCCTGGTTTGATTCATGCTCGATCCAACCCAACCATACTCCAACATTGTCCAAATCT
Source organism: Viscum album (assembly GCA_963277665.1). Taxonomy (NCBI): domain Eukaryota; kingdom Viridiplantae; phylum Streptophyta; class Magnoliopsida; order Santalales; family Viscaceae; genus Viscum; species Viscum album. Next base: position 1,021,556,242 of record OY728147.1, on the reverse strand, counting down.
CTAGTGGGTTATACACAAAGGTGTTGCCTCACTCTAAGGTTTCCAGTGCTGCTAACAGTTCATCACACAGATTCTTGGTGCCCAGTTTATGGCCGATAGGTTGAAATTTTTGATGTTGTCCTAGGGATGGTTTAACCCAATCGGACTGACCCGGCTTGACCTGGCCTGAGCCGACCCCACCCGATATGGGTTGACACAACCTACTAGGTCTGGTTCATCCCGCTGGGTCTAGCCCATCCTGCGCTGGGAAGCACAGAGGCTGTGGGTGAATCGTGAGGGTGTGGGGGCCATGGAGGTTGTGAGCGCAGCGTAAGGCTGAGGGGGGCTGCAAGGGTTGTGGGGCAGTGAGGTCGTCGGGCACGCGGAGGCTGTGGGGGTTGTGGATGCCGCGCGGGAGGCTCGAGACCATGGGGGCCACAGATGTCGCGAGGGATGTGAGGGCTGTGGGTGGCACCGAGGGCCACGGGGTGGCGAGGCCGTAGGGGCCGCAGAGGTCGCAGGGCCCGTGGAGGCTCCAAGGGCGGCGCAAGGTCGCGGTGGCCACAGAGGCTGAGGGGAACCACAGAGGCTGGCATGGAGACAAGGGGGTGCGGAGGCCGTGAGGGCCGCAGAGGCCATGAGGGTTGCGCGAGGCTACTAGTCGTGTGGATGCTGCGGGGCTGTGAGGCAACAGGGTGGAGCAGAGGGCCACAGGCAGCGAGGCCGCATGGCAGCATGGAGGGCCGCGAGGCGGCGAGGTCGTGTGGCAGCGCGGAGGGCCATGTATCAGTGAGTCCATGGGGTAGCGACGCTGCGGGGCACCATAGAGGTTGCGGGGTGGTGAGGTTTCATCGGGCTAGCGCCTTCGTCGCAGCTGGTGATGTGCTAGTCTCTGCATCCATTCGTCGTCATTGCACAAAGCCACCTTCTTCCCTCGCGAAGAACATACCAATCAGGAAGAACGTCAAAGGGGTCATGCCATGTTTGTTTGGACAACACCCTCTGCGTTAGATCGGTAGCAATCAGCTCAACAAAAACATCAATGAAGAATGTGAAACCCTAAAACCTCTCGTAATTTATTATTCGCTAACCTGCAAAAGTAATCATCCACGGATCAACTTGTTAGAGAGTTTATTTGTGTTTTTTTTATAATGTAAGAACATTGGAAACAATAATCAAACTTAATTAAATCCCTACCTCGGAGATTAGTCGATGGACTTCGCGAGGAATGAGACGATGTCATTGGGGATAGATGGACGTCAGTGACGTCAGCATTTCCTTGATCGTCGGTTCGTTGTCATTGAAAACGTTCCTCACTGGTGCGAGAATTCTTTGTTTGGGAGTGCATTCTTCGTTGGAGAAAATAATCCTCCAAAAGGTTCTCCTCTCACAATTCCACCCAATATGTAAAAATATCCCCCTTGATAATTTATGTTTATCAAATTAAAAGTTTGGCATAATTATATTTTAGGACAATTAATTGTACCACGTTTTCATAATTAATTAACTCCAATTAATGGGATAAATGATTAATGGGAAGTTGAGAGGTTTATCTCCTTTTAAGAGGGGTCAGGTGGTCCCCACCCCTAAATTCAAAATGGTGGTTAGTTTAGGTGGTCCCCAACACTAAAAATACTCATGGGTGGTTTAGGATCAGGTGGTACCTACCACCATAACCCATGTTCAGGGGTTTAAACAAATAAAATAAAAATGTTAACATTTTTATTTATTTCATTCATTCACAAAAAACACAAAAACTATATTTCCATCTCGACCCACTGCGGTCGAGGTGAAGATATCTTTAAGCGAATACTGGCACTGCGAGTTCAATGGTGCCCACAGATTTCAATTACGAGCACCAGTTCAAAAGTTATAAAATCCCACTCGTACATTTACTGAGCATACCAGAACAAAAGGTAAGAAATTTATGGAATTTATGGGTCTTTACATTCTCCCCACCTCGGGGATTTACATCCTTGTAAGCCACAACCAAAAACTGTGAACACAAGTGGGGGTACTTAGCATGAATTCGAGCCTCCCACTCCCATGTGCTCCCCTAGATGTTCTCGTGCTACCAATGAATGCATACCAGAGGTATCGACCGCCCATGAAGGACCCTCTCCTGTTGATCCTCAACCTCAACTGGAACCTCCGTAAAAGTTGCCACATAGTCGATGTCCAGCTCTCCGTGGATGATGATGTCAGAAGTGTCGTGCACGTATCTCCTCAGTTGGGATACGTAGAATATGTCTTGAACCCTATGCAAATGAGGTGGAAGAGCTAAGCGGTAATCCACATCGCCAACTCAACTGAGGACCTAGAATGGTTCGATGAACCTCAGATATAACTTTTCACCTGATCCAAATCTATAAAAACCTCGTCGAGGTGAGTCCCGTAGAAATCTATGTTCACCATCCTCGACCTCCATAAGTCTCTATCTCTTGTCGGCATATGACTTCTACCTGATCTGTGCAGTCTTCATCCACTTTTGGATGATCTGCACTTTCTATTTCATATTCTGAACCATCTCTGGTTCCACGAGTACTGATTCCCCTAGGTTAGTCCAGCACAAAGGTGGTCTGTAAGGTCACCCGTACAACGACTCAAAAGGTTCCATCATAATGGTGGAGTGATAACTATTGTTGTATGAAAACTCTAGCAAAGGAAAACGATCCTCCCAACTGTGACTGAAGTTGAGGACGCAAACACACATCATGTCCTCATGGTTCTGAACGTTCCACTTTGTCTGGCCATCCGTCTGAGGATGGAAGGCGGTGCTCAAATGAAGTTGCATCCCGAAAATCTCATGAAACCCCTTCCACAGCCGTGAATTGAAACATGTATTGATATCAGCAAGAATCATCGTGGTTAATTTTTGTAGCCGCACAATCTCCTACACATAGAGGTGTCCCATGGTCTCTACTGAACCCTGCTCTCTGATTGGTAAGAAGTGGGCTGACATGGTGAGTCATTCGATGATCACCCAGATAGATACATGACCTCTAGATATATTTGGATGTCCTGTAACTAAGTCCATGGATATCCCATCCCACTTCCACTCTGGGACCTCTAATGGCTGAACCAAGCCTACTAATACATGATTCCCCACCTTCACTTGCTGAAAAGTGAGGCATTATACTAATACTTTATTCATCCCTGTCCACCAGTGCTGTTTTTTTAGTTCCTGGTACATCTTCTCCACTCTTGGATGTACCGCTAGAGGCGACCTATGGAACTCTCTCAACACTTCCTCTTGAAGTGACTCATGTACCATAGTACTTCCTCTGAAGAGGTTGAAGTTCTCCCAACCTTCAGAAAATCCATCAGGTCACTGTCCTGTGGATATCTGAGATCATTGTGACTCATAGTCAGTGTCCCATGCTACACCTCCCTGACTCATTGTAGAAGTGGGGGAGTGAATGTAAGAGACTGAATAAAATCTGCTCCATCCCGAACCAAAAAGGATATATGCAAAGTGGCCAGCTCCTCCATTGCCTCGCCTAGTAAATATATACCAGAACTCATGATGAGTGAAAATAATACAACGTTATACTTCTCTGGTGTATAGACTATATTGAAGTGATATTCTTGTAGGAACTCAAGCCAATGTCATTGTCTCAGGTTCAGGTCCTTCTGAGAGAATATACTCCTGAGACTCTTTTGATCCGAGTACACTGTAAAACATTAGTTCATCAAGTAATGTCGGCACATCTTCAAGGTGAAGACCACTACTACTAACTCTAGGTCATTGGAGGTGTAGTTATGCTCATGTTCTCTCAGCTACCAAGAAACATAAGTGATCACTACTCGCTACAGCATCGGGACACATCTGAGCCTTGTTTTTGATGTGTCGCAGTAGACTACGTACCGTAATCCCTCATCCGGTAGCCTCAAGATGGATGCACTAGTCAGCCTCCGTCTTAGCTGCTGAAAACTCCAATGGAATCTCTATGACCACACGAATAGTTTCCCCTTATTTTTCAATGCTAATAATGGTGCTGCAGCCCTGGAGAAATATGGCACAAACCTCCGATAGTATCCAACCAATCCCAAGAAACTTCGTACCTCTATTAAACTACAAGGTGGCTCCCAAGAAAGAACCACCTCAATATTCAATGGGTCCACTACAACTCTATCCTCCGATATGAAATGTCCCAGAAAGTGAACCACTCAGATCCATAACTGAAACCTCAACAGCTTACCATAAATATGGTGCTCTCAGAGTGTGTCCAGTAATACCTACAAATGATAATCAAGATCCTCCCCAGTAGTCGAGTATATCAGAATGTCATCGATGAGTACTACTTCAAAGAGATCGAGGTATGGCTAAAATATCCAGTTCATTAGTCCCATGCACACTTCAGGATCATTGGTCACACCAAATTGCATAACCTTAAACTCGTAATGGCCATACCGACATTCGAAAGTCGTATTCTACACATCCTCCTCTCGTACTTTGAGCTAGTCATAGCCTGATCTGAGGACTATCTTCGGGAACCATTATGATCCATTCAGTTGATCAAAGAGGTAATAAATCCTCAGAAGTGGGTACTTGTTCTTCACGGTCACATGGTTCAGGCACCGATAGTAAACACAAAGCCTCAAGCTCACATCCGCCTTCATGGCGAACAAAATTGGGGCTGGCCAAGGAGATACACTGGGCTGAATGAATCCCTTCCCATACAAGTCATTTAGCTATACCTGTAGCTCACGATGCTTTGCGAGAGCCATCCGTTATGCTGGTGTTGATATCAGTTCCTTCCCAGGGTACAAGTTAATGTTAAAGTCCACCTCTCAGGGAGGAGGTAAACCCAGGACATCATCAGGGAATACATCCCCCTACTGGTCCACCACTACAGGATAACTCGGACTCTCCACATCAACCGCTCCAATGGTAAGGCTAGCAAAATAATGAGTGATTGGTTGCACTCTCCTCTGGGTAAGTCCATCCTATTCTGAAAAAGCTCCATTCTGATAGTTAAAGATAAACCTAGTACCATCCGTGAAGACACACCACACATTGCACCTAATATAGTCAATCTTTGCATGGACTGTAGATAACCATTCCATACCCAAGATGACAACATAAGGCCTTGACACCGCTACTACGAGATCCCAGTAGAATCTCTCACCATTTAGAGTAAGCTCGCACTACAGAAACTAGTTTGTAATCATAGATTCTCCTCCCGTAAGAGTCTCTAGCCGTACAGATCAAGCCAATGACTCCATCGGAATCTCTGAGCTCTGAATGAAGGAAGTGGAAATAAAAGAATGAATGGAACCTATGTCTATAGGTATAGCAGCTAAGGTGGAGTAGACATAGATCGTACCTTGAATCATCTCTAGAGTGGCGTGATCATAGGCCTCCTCTGCCTGGACCTGATCTCACCCCAGTCCTCATGCTCCATGTGGTCGGGGTGGACCACCTAGTGGTGGTGGTAGTAACATCTCAAACCATCACCCACCAACAACTTCACATCCAAATCCTCTGCCACGTCCACCTGCTCCTTTCAGACCTCCTTCGATGAACCTCTGTCTCTACTGGGGTGGTCCTTTAACTGTCTGCTGATCATCAGTATGGTAGGTCAGACAGTCATGATCCATGTGACCCTACCCACCACATGTGTAACACTGCCCACTCCTGAATGATTGTATCTACTTTAAGTTCCATACACAACCAACCCTTAATCCTATGGTCATCCACCATTAGGTCTGGTCCTCTTGGACCTCTATGACATCTGTCTACTGCCAGCTGTAGAAGACTCTACTATATGACTACTGGTGGTGGGTCTCGCTGCTGGTGACTGCTCGGCAAGGAAAGTCCCCACTAAGAGGTCTTTCTCTAACAACCCACCTTCGTTGGGATGCTAAGAGAAATCCTTGATGCCCTGATCTCTCACCTGAGTCCTTGATCAAAGGTTCGGGCCCTGAAGAATGGGTCACACACCATATCAGTGGAGTAGCGTGAGAGGTTAGTGAACCACGCGGAGTACTGAGCCAGAATCATGATGCCCTACTGCAGATGAAGAAGCACCTATATTCCAACAGCACGAAAAGTCTTTGGAAAAAACATTACACAAAAGAGGATCTCGATATTTTCCCATGGAAGCATCAGCACATCGTGAAACCGGAGCATCAAGCTCCACCATCTTCCTGTTTCTGCCAGTATAAGGCTGGAGGAAAGGATCACCATGAGATCAGTTGATGTCTCTACATGTCGGAATACTCTCACCACAACCTCCAACCAATCCTTAGAAACCTATGGGTCCATCTCTCCCTTGAAACTAGGTGGCCTCTGGTGATGGAACTCATGCAACCCACCCAAGCGGCGTGCAACCTCTCCTATTGGGGCTGGTGGAATCAGTGGCCCAACGGGTAATGATACTGTTCGTGCCTCCGCTTGTGCCTCTACAGGATGAGGGCCCTACACCGAGGCCTCATCGCTCGGTGGGCTATCAATGCATACTATATATGAAACCCTATGTGGTTGTATGTGTGGAGAAATCCTGAAAAGAAATAGGTGTTCCATGATCAAAAAGTTATACTTGGTGAGCTGAATTAAAAAGATCACAATGAAAAATCTTCAAAACACACATGCAATCTGTGTTTTCATGCACTGAGTCAGAAATGAGAAGTCATTGTCCTGTTTTATAGATACGTCAGTCACCGCACCAACACTAGATTCCCTAAACTGATAACCTCACTCAATACACATAACACTATTTCCGTTAGAAAGAAAGATTAGAGTCCAATGTTCTATGGTTTAACTGACTCCTCTAATACAAATTTTTCATGACACGTTCCCTGGGGCCCGTGCTATGACTACCGCAAGCCCGCCTTCCATAGGCTATGGGCTGGGGACTAGAACCAAAGCCGTATTCCCTAAAACCGGAAATACATTTCCTTTATAAACTATAAACACACACAACCATGCACACAGAAAGATAAGAACACAAGTCAAATGTATAGAAAAAAGAGTGATGAATGTAAAAGGGGACAGGATACTAGCCCAACTGTAATTGTACAAGTACAACTGAAGAAAAAGAAAGATATCTACTGGGTCATCCTCCAGAATTCCTACCTAAAGGGTAGGCACCGATCGTCTCCTCAGCACTCCACATCTTCATGTCTCCTCTTTGATCCAACACGTCGTATGGTCCACCTCCGGCCACCGTCTAGTCCTGGTACCCTCATCCTTAATCAGCGTTGTCTATCGTCTGCACCGAACACTACAAGGTACGGGCATAGCCCATGCAGGGGTGAGTATAATGATATTCAGTAGTGACCCTGATACCCTCATGGTCTTACAGAATCCACAAAGGACAAACCACAAGGTAGGGAATCATTTGACAACCCTAATTAGGTGCATTCCCATAGATATACATATGTTATCAAGTATATGCATCCCAATCATGAGGAAACATAAATTCCAACTCAAAATCCCAAATCACAACTATTCTACAAAGGAAGGAGTACCACGATGGTATGTACCACTCATGAACTCCACACAATTGAATACTACCAATGTATTACCAAAATGAAAGGTACCACTCACATACGAACTCATATCACACCTGGTATATCTTTGTTATAGTAGTATAGATGATTAGATGTAACTACTGAATCATCTTACTCTCTTACAAGGCACTACTCATGACCCACACAGGATCACTTGGTGCTGACACAGACAGGATCACTCGGTTCTGACCCACATAAGATCGCTCTGTGTTGACCTACACAGGTTCACTTGGTGCTGACCCACACAGGATCTCTCAGTGCTGAGCCACACAGGATCACTTGGTGCTGACCTACACAGGATTGCTATTCATTCTTCACATCACATCCAGTTACTGGGTTCCCACACTAAGATTGCTCATCTCCAGGAGGGTCTGCTTCTCAAACCACTGATCGATACTCCCACTTCCACAACGTCCCCCAAAGAAGTATCACAAAGGACTACCATGCCATAGGGGTCTCAGTTCAATACACAGTGTGTCAATAGGATGCCTGATCTTTTAGTTATTAGCCTTTTAGTACTGAGGTCCCAGTATGATTCGTGCTCGATCCAACCCAACCATACTCCAGCTTTATCCAAATCTCTAGTGGGGTATACTCAAAGGGACCATCTCTCTCCATGGTTTCTAGAACCATAGATGGTTCATCAAACGAATTCCTGGTGACAATGTTAAGGCCGAGAGAGTGAAAAGTTCAAAGTTGGCTTGGGTCTGGTCTAACCTGATCAGACCGACCCGTCCTAAACTGGCCTAGGCTGACCCGACCCGATTTGGGTCAAACTGCCCCGCTAGGTCCGGCCCTGATCGGTCGTGTTGGGCGGCCCAACCCATGCCTTGTGGCGCAAAGGCCGCGAGGCCATGGAGGACGTGAGGGAGGCATGAGACCACATGGGGTTGTGAGGGCTGCGGGGCAATGAGGCCACATGGGCTGCGAAGGGCGTGGGGACCACAGAGGTCGTGAGGGCCACAGAAGCCACGAATGCAGTGTGAGGCCGCCAAGGCCATGAGGGATGTGGGGTGATGTGGAGGGCCGCAAGAAGGCAAGGCCGCGGGGGCCACAAAGGTCGTGGGGGCCACGGAGGCTGTGGGGGAAATGAGGGCCACAGAGGCTGTGGGGCGGTGCGAGGTCGAAGGGTCGTGCGAGGCCACACGATCCACGGAGGCCGTAGGTTTGCGTAGAGGGCCATGAGCCTATGAGGCCGTGGGGTAGCGTAGAGGCCGTGTGGGCTACTGAGGCGGTGAGGGTGGCGCGAGGCCGCGTGGCTGAAAGGCCCTGGGGTAGCATGGAGGGTCGTGGGGCTCTGAGGGCCATAGTCCACCGCAGAGGCCATGGGAAAGTGAGGATCTATGGGGTTGTCGCCTTCATCATGGCCGACGATGTGCCGGCCGCCGCATCCGTTTTTCTTCATGGCACTAAGTCGCCTTCTTCCATTGTAAAGAACACACCATTCAAAAAGAACGGTAGAGGGTTCAGGCCATGTTTTTTTTTCCAGCACCCTCTGCGTTAGAGTGGTAGCAAGCAGCTCAACAAAAACATGAATGAAGAACATCAAACCATAAATCCTCTTGGAATTGATTATTCGCAATCCCGCAAAAGAAAACATGTGTGGATCCACAATTTAAAGAGTTGATCCACATTATTTGTTTTTAAAGGGAAGAACATGGGAAACAATAATCACACATAATTAATCCCCCTACCTTAGATATTTTTCAACGGATGTCTTGAGGATAGAGACGAAGTCATTGGGGATAGATGGATGTCAGTGACGTCAACTTTTCCTCAATCGTCGGTTCGTTGTCGTTGAAGACGTTCCTCACCGGTGCGAGCATTCTTCATTGGGGAGCGTGTTCTTAGTTAGATAAAATAATCCTCCAGAAGGCTCCTCTCTCCCAATTCCACCCAAAATGTGAAAAATACCCCCCTTATTAATTTAATTTTATCAAATTATAATGTTTTCACAATTGACGGTTGGCATAATTAATTGTACCACATTGGCATAAATAATTTGCTCCAATTAATGGGAGGAAACGATTAGTGGGTATTTGAGAGGTTTCTCCCATATTAAGATGGGTCGGGTGGTCCCCACCCCTAAATTAAAAATGGGGGTCAGTTTAGGTGGTCCCCACCTCTAAACATCCACATGGGAGGTTTAGGCTGGGGTGGTACCCACCACCATAACCCATGTTGAGGGGTTTCAACAAATCAAATAAAAATGTTAAAATTTTTATTTATTTTATCTTTCACGAAAAACACAAAAACTATCTCTCACTCTCATCCCACTGCAGTCGAGGTGAAGGTCTCTTTAAGAGAATAGTAGCACTGTGAGTTCAATGGTGCCCTAGGATTTCAATTTTGAGCACCAGTTAAAAAGTTATAAAATCATACTCGTACATTTACTAAACGTACCCAAAAAAATGTTATGAAATTTATTCCGTGCACTATAGGCTTTAGAATATGGCGCCACTAATTTTCATGGACTTGTAAAATTCCCATTTAATAAAAAAAATTACATGTAATTTCAGGGTCTTTACAGTTAATCCTTACTGGTTTGATTATGAGTGCCTATTTTAATATTTTGAATTTTATTTTTATTGTTTTATGGAACACGCATGAATATAGATATATATATATATATAAGTTGTGCGTTTTTGCGATTGCGGACCAATTGTGGACTGTTTGCCGCCAAGTATATTAAAGCGATTCAGATTTAAAATGATGTCGCCCAGAGGTAGGGCCCCAAATTCTTATCACCCTATTTACGAATTATAGCTTCTTTAAATAATTTTATAAAGTGAGTTTAATTGACAATGATATGTCTATGCATGTCACTTTTGATGTTATTAAATGATGTCGCCCACGTCGGATAAATGTGGACTTGAACATGTTTTTATTTTAAGCATGTTTTGCTAATTTTGATAAAGTGATATGATTAAATAGTTAATTTATTTGAATAGCAAAAATGGGTAATAGGTAAATTAATTGTAGAATTAATTATCATGACATGAGTTGGAATAAAAATTGTGGCTATTACTGATTATTGAGAATATTGAATATTTGAAATGTTCAGAAAACAAATTGGAAACTAGTAATAAATAATGGATGGATTAATTATTACATGATAAATGGAAAATGATTAATTAATTGATGACTGGATAAAGAGATTAGATTTAATTAATTAATTTTTTAATTAATAAATTTTAATGCGTTAAATTAAGATTGTTAATTAGTTATTTGTTACGACTGTTGGTCATGGGTTGTGAGAAAAGGAATGATGCTCCAAATACTCACGAGGGTGATAGACATGATGTTCTACACCCATTAATTGACATTGGACTATGAGTCTAATTGGTTGTACATAAAATAAATTAATTGGTTAATGAAAACTATTGTAAAATTATGATTTGTGAATTGAATATGAGAAATGGTTCATTCTTATCAATGGATTGGGTGAGTCACTATTGGGGGATTGACCCCGAGGTGAATCAATATTTTTTTAGTGGACGGGGTCAGATATAGTATATGAGATATTAAATTGAATATCTTATGATGCATTATCCAAACCAAAGCACAAGCTTGAATTTGGTCTTAACATTGATAACATTGATGGTCTTTAGAGACTTCTCTGTAGAGTGACTTATACAGGGAATATCGGGCTCAGTCTGGATCATGGGAATTATATAGTTTAATGAGGATTAAATAATTGATAAATGAAAATGATTGTGTAATGAATATTTTGTATGCATGAAAAATGTATAATACAAATTCAGACAACAATTGAGAGCTGAAGCACGTGCTTGGGTATATAGTTACATTGTACTGCTTAGCTTAATTATGCGTGCTTTCACTGTTTAAATTATTTATTGAATTTTAGGATTTGGGGTAGACACCAGTTGTCCCGGACTACTGATATTTATATATCACACCCTACTTGGGCTGCCATTGCACTGGGGAACCCAAGTAGATTCTATTTGGTTACAGGATTGTGTTGTTTGCATTTACATGGAAGATTGGAGCAAAAGAACAAGAGGATTCTCGGGATGCTCGAGGAGACTTCCCTTGAGGCTTAGAGTCATTGTTTAATTATTTTTGTAATTGAATGTTCCAAATGCTATTTGGTTCACTATTTTTTCCATTTTTGTATCTTAATCATGTCATGCATTTATATTCTATATAACTGATGTTGGCCATTCATCTGTACAAGATTAATAAAATCTACCATCTGCTGCTTTGTTATTTATTATACTACTTTCTCTATTTATTTCAATTGTCTGATATTTACTTTGATATACTGCTGTGAATATCTGATAAGAGGGTATAGTCTCCCCACCGACTATCCTTCGACCCTCGCTACTAGTCGGTAGTGTCTGTCGTACGGGGAGATGGGATTGAGGTCATGTGGCGACCTGTCTGGCCACTGGTTTATTGGTGAGCCAGGTCGGTATGTTACAATGTGGTATCAGAGGTTCAAGTTTTCATTCTTATCCGTTTTCTTACTATTCTGGGGTTGGTAGACAAGAGACTAGGAATGTATCAGTGATTCAGTTAACAACTGTGCTTGGAACTGATCACCCCATGTACGGGAATTGACCAGGTGGCCAGGGATGGGAATTGATGTTTGTAATATTTGAGGTTACAGTTGATATGATTTCACCTTGAGTGACTAGATTATTTTCCACAGTTTATTGACTTTGTGAATTTTGAAAAAAAAAATAATTTTATTGGCCTGATATAGCATGGAAGTTTCATACATGCATCATCTTAGTCACTTAGAGATTCCCATGTCATGCATATAACATGCCATGTAGTTGAATTAGTAGGATTCCTTCTAATTTGGATTGTGTTCCTTGGGTGTAATTCCATGTTTTGATCTGCTTTACCATTCCTCTCTAGATAGCATGTTTAGGTGAAAGATTTTACAAGCTTGAGTGTTTATATGCCATACTGCCTTAGTTATTAGCATGTTTTGTTGTTGTGACATGATTTTGTGTATAACATGTTGATGTGTTACTTATTATGGTAACATGATATTGATGTTTTAATATATTAAAGGGCTTCTAAAGTAAAAATGTTAAATGATTGTTTATTGTGATAAATGGGAGCCAACTGCCAGTGATAATGTGTATGGGTGCCTTATCGATTGGTAAATGGCCACCCATATGACTAAACCATATAACCATAGTATGTTTTGAAAATGGTTATTAATTTAATACTGGTGTGTTTTGACTATAATGAACCATTTTGGGGTTGGTTTTGAAGAACTCAGATTAAATAAATGGGATGTTTGGAGGTCTCCTTTTTAGTAAAAGTAATTTAGATGCTAAATTGCCTGTTTATATTTTAATAATAGTGAATATCAAATGTTTAATGAGGATTTTTGTGATATTGATATAATTTTTCCATAGAAAGTTGTTTTGAAAACCAAGTGGATTTTTTTTGAAAAAGTACTTGTGGGTTTGTTCAAATTCATTGAAATGATGAAAGGGTGGAATGAATTAATTAAAATGGCTAAAACTAACAAAAGAATTTTTGAATCTTGTGTTTTTGGTCATGTGTGACCAAGAAAGAGGGTCGACGTTTATGATTGTAAGGGGAAAACCTATGGTAGATAGTACTCATAGAATGTTCTAGGCTATTAAAGTATGTTCATCCCACTTCTTGGGAGGAATTCTTGGGAATCGGCTGTTTTGGTACAACGATAGGTTTATTTAAAAGATTTTATAATAAATGTTTGACATGGTGATCGGGGTTCATGGAATATCACATGCTTGCATTAATGTGTTCTCAAAACACGCGTTGGTGAGCAACTGATCTTTTCTTGCGACATCATGGAAAATCTTAAGGTGGTATTGTTGCATAGTTTTCGATATACGTGTCACCAGGTGATGTCGAGATTATAGAACAGAGTTTTTTGGTAATATTTTGTCTAATAATCTTAAATGACCTTGGTAGGTCAGTTATTTTATTAGTGGCTCTTGATGGGTTCTTAGGGATGAGAAGTTTTTAAGGTGGGTATATTTTAATGTCCCGTGTTTTTAAACCAGGTTAAAAAACAAAAAATTATATTTTATTTATTTTATCAACGTGTTGTTTTTTTAACTGAGCTCCGGAATTTTATTCTGAGTGTTGGAACACATAAAGGTGTTGTTTTTGGACTTGCATAATTACCCGATAATTTTCACAAGTTTCCCGATTAGTCTCGGGAAAAATGTTTTCAGAAAAGTTCAATTTAATGGATCTACACGGGAAGTGCACAGTTGCGGTCCATCCCGGGCAATTTACCTTGTTTAATAAATTATTTAGTTTAATTAAATAATATTATATGATATTTTGTAATTAATGAAAATAATTTTTTAATAATAATAATAATGTAGTTATTATTATTATTATTGTGGTTGTTAAATTAAATGAATGATAAAGAATTAATTAAAAGACGGTTTAAGAAATTAAAATAGATTTTGGGTTTTTTGATGTATTGTTTTAATTAAATAAAGAGTTTCAGCATTATTGAAGGACATTTTATTATTAAATGGTATAATTTCCTAATAATAATAATTTTTTTTTTATTATTATGCTATTGTAGATTATTTTAATGCTTTGAGATTTTAATTGCAGGTTAAAAGAGTGTATCATTTATGATAATTAATGTGGCTTTTGATCTTCTCAATGAAAAATTTAAAAAAATGAGAATTTTCAGATTTAATAATGCGTTGTTAATAAGTAGTGGTGTTGGGTTTATCACAAGTTTGAAAAATAATAATAATGAGATTATTATTATTTTAGTTTTATGAATGTAATAATTATTTTTATTATGGAAATTAAATTAGGAGTTATGGGTTGGAGTTTTTATCATATTAATGATATTGTAATAAATTGGGAGTTTAATAATTAAATATGAACTTTTTATTAAGATAATAATTAATGGAAAAGAGTTTTTAATTAATTGGGGTGTAACTTTTATGTTAAAAGATATTAATTAGATGTTTAATGAGGTGTAATAGTAATGTGAAATTAATGAGGATTTTGGGTATCTCAAGGAAACATCTAATTAAATAAAGATTTTCATAATTAATAAACAAGTTTTTTTATTTTATATGAGGTGATGGGTTTTATATAAGGTTGAATAATAAGAATAATAATAATTAAATTATTATTATTATGGTTTTCTAAGGGGTTGTTATTATCATTATGAATAATAAAAATAATGGATTTTTTGGGGGTTTCATTTAATTAAATTAAAGGTCAATAAAAATATAATTAATCACTATGAAGAAGAGGTTGTTATTTCATTACTTTGTGTTGAGGTAATTAATTAAATAAAGATGAGTTATAGTTTTTAAATTTAATTAAATTATGTTGAGAGTATTTAATTAAAAAAACATGAAGTAGAGAATTTATCTAATTAATTTTTTTGAATGAATTTAATTAAATAATGTGTAAATGAGGAGTTAGGTGTTATCGAAATAGGGTAATTATAATATAAAATGAGGAATAAATGTGGAGATGGGTTTAATTTTATTAAACAATTTTAAATGCAGATATCAGGTTGTGCACGTGTAGACCAATGGGGTAGGTCAGCTGTGCGGTTATTTGCTTTTTAAAATGATTTATTTTTTAATTTTTTTTACATAAGAGAAATATTTAATAATAATAACAATAAGGATATTATTATTGTTGTTGTTTTAATTTTATTGGTTGATTTATGGGGTTTTCAAAATTAATTGTGAAAAATATATTTAAAGGATAGTTAGTGATGTAACATTATCTTAAATTAGAATAATAAATTTTATTATTATTTTATTAATACTATTAGTTTATCATGGGTGTAATTGATAATTGGAGGAGAGAATAAGTGGGTGGAACACCACCATATAGGAGGAACAAAAAAAACGCACTAGGGCCGTCCTTTGAGTCGCATAGCACCCCCCCTCGTTGGCACCTCTTCGCATGATCGAATCCTCCTAGTGTCTTCTCGAATCATGTCCGTCTTAGGGAGGTGAGTCCATATGATTTTGTTTTGTGATTTGCATTGGCCATTTGGATCCTCCCTCACCCTGTTTTCTTGACCAAAATCCTATGGTTCATGGTTTATTGGGTTTCCTTGTTTCTTCGGTTCTAGGGATGTGCAAGGGGCTCCCCTAGACCCTTTAGAGAATATTTAGGAATCTGATGACAAAGGTGAGGAAGATGAGTTCGTTTTTCATTCTCCATCATGTTTTTGGTAAGATTATTTAACTATGGAATTGATTCACATCATTCAATTAAGGGTGTGACAATTTTTCTGAGTCTCTGGTACCTATTTAGAGGTGCATTAGTCCTTACTGCATTGATTCTGAGTAATTATTTTAATTTTTTGAATTTGAATTATATTTTTGCAGGGCACACGCATGAATATATTGCCACGTCCTGTCGTCGGGGCCCGTGTCGTGACTACCCCATGCCCACTTTCCATAGGCCAGTGGCTGGTGACTAGCACCAAAGGCATAAATCCCTAAGCTAGGCAGGCATTGCCTTTAAAAAAGCTGCAAACACAACAATGTACACAACTAATGTAAGAACAAAGTAACCTGAGTACAAAATTCATTGATGAAAAGAAAATGGGCCCATATACAAACCCAACTGTAAATTACAGTACAACTGAAAAGAAAGCACAACTGTAGTAAAGTAAAACAGAAACCACTAAGTCATCCTCCGGGAATCCCACTTGAAGGGTAGATACAGATGCCCTTATCAACACCTCAATTCCGTCCGTCCGCTCCGTGTACATCTCACCAAGTGGTCCACCTCCGGGTACCTTCCAGCTCTACAGGTATATACCTCGATTAGTGTTGTTGGTCATCTGCATCCAACACAACGTAGTGCGGGAAAAGCTCAGGCATGGGTGAGTATATGATACTCAATAGGGACCTCGAGACCCCCGATGGTCTCCCAGAATCCACAAAGGATAAAACACAGAATAGAGATACAAAAAAAATTATAAACCATCCCTACTGAGGTATACGACCATACATATACCTAAGATATCAACCACAGTACGACTCCAACTCTCGATCCCAAGTACAACCCAGTCTATAGAGTAAAGAAGGAAATCACATCGATGATAATGATTGAGAGTCAACACTCAGCTCACACACATATACATCGTTCTCATATCGATAGATATGATTAGATGTAGTCACCAATTCATCTAAGATGTCGGACCCACACATGATACAAGAACAGCTAAGTTGTCAGACCCACACATGATACAAAACCAGCTACTCTGCCGGACCCACACAGGATACAAGTACAGAGGTCAAACTGCAAGACCCACACAGGATACAAGAATAGTAGTCATCACTGTCAAACCCATGGAGGATTCTAGTAAGGTAGTCGTCGCTGTTGAGCCCACAATGGATCCCAGTATAGTAGTCGACGTAGTCGCAACCAGCTCTACGGTTCCCACAAACAACACGCTCGATTCCTGGAGGGTCTGCTCCTCGAGAAAAGGGGGGTCGATACATCAACTATCACAAAGTCTAGATTTGATGTATTCCAATGTTCCATCTCCTCAAAAGGAACCCAATGCGACAGACAGCGCGTCATTCAGATTCTCGATCTGAGAGTTACTGGATTTTCCATTCGAGGGGCCCAGTTGGAATTACGCTCATTCTAAACCCAGCCGTTTTCCAAATATGTCTAAAACTCACTTAGAGTATTAAAAAATTACCGCCTTGTCACAAGGTTCCTAGTGCCACAGATAGTGCGTCAATCGGATTCACAGTCGTGAAGTTATTCGAATTTAAGCAAAACGGTCCCGACTCGTCAAGCTCGGTGGGCTGGTGGGTCAGCCCGTCCTAGCTCAGCGAGTCTGACCCGAATAAGTGGTCAGCCTGGTCCAGACCGGCCTGCGGAGGCCCGGCCCGCGGTTGGCCACAGTTCGGCCAGTGGGCCGAGCCGATCGGGGGGTGTGCTCCCCAATCATTCGAAATGGTGGCACCAAGCGGCGCCGCCCTCCTGTCCGGCCAGCTGGTCTTCTCAGTACGAGCATCCCACATGGGGGGGGGGGAGGGGAGGGGGCGCTATTCCCCTAGCGCGGTGCCCTCCTAGAGTCACAGGGTCTTCCGAGCCCGGTCAGCCGCCTGCTGGCCGGTTCATCCTCTGATCGGACCGCGGAATGCGGGTCATGGTCCTCCGTAGCACGGCGCCCACGTGGCGCCGTGATTTCTGCGGCCCAGTCAGATTTAGTGGGCCGGTTCTTCTTTAGCCGAGTGGCCCGCAGATGCGGGCCGTGGTTTCCTCGATGTGGCTAGTGCGAGGACGCCGCTTCCATTCACCGCCACCTATGGTTTCCACCACATCCCGTTGCCACCGCCAAAATATTCAAGATTCATCAGAGGGTCGTTGAGCCGTGTTCATTCGGTCTTCACCCTCCACGTTAGGCGATATCAATTGGCCAAAGACAAATCAAGAATTCACCAAGGAAGGGATATAATTTCATTCGCTTAAAATTATATCAAACCCCCAACCTCGTAATTGATGTCGCATGTCAACGAGCCACGGAAGACGAGCGTCACGACAGAACGGTGTCGTCCCGTCAATGTGGGAGGAAGAATCAATGTCATGATACGGGAGTAGAATCTAAAGACGACGTAGATTCCATGACATCGGGGTGTGTCCGAGGAAGAAGCATCGTTGGAAGAAGTCCTTCGCGTTCTTCATCAGGGAAGTTCTTCATTGAAAAACGGTGTTCATCGTCGAAAAATGATCACCTCACTTCTGATTCTCTAGACCCTCCCCAATAGTAAATTTGCCAATGTAAAAGAAATAAAAGGCTCCCAATTTAATAGAATTTCATGCAATTCAAATTGATTCAAAATAGGTGCCAAATAATTAATGAATATATAAATTAGATCGGTTGGAACATTCAATGGGTGGGAGGTGGAGAGGCTCCACCATAAAAAATATGAGGAGTTTCAAATTAAATAGTAGGGAATTAATGGGGAGTTGAGATGATGTGAAAGGGTTTGGGTTCATATAGGCCCCACCACACTAAATCCTCAAATGGGAGGTTATGTGCGTGTGGGCCCCAACTCAAACATCCCCTTGTATGAAATAACCCCCATGTATAAATAAAATTGCGTACATCAATTTATATAATTTATTATAAATCCCCAAATTATAACTTTCAACCCGCATAAAATGAAAATTTGGTAAAGGTCTCCTTAAGAGAATATTGGCACTGCTAGTTAATCGATTCCCTCAGATTTCTATTATGAGCACCAGTTAAAAAGATAGAAAATCCCGCACGTGCGTTTAATGAACGTACCCGAACAAAACTTCAGAAAATTATTCTGGGCAAACCGGGCCTTGGAATCAGACGCCGTCAGAAATCACAGACTCGTAATATTCCAAAGAATTTAATAAAATACTTTCCATGAAATTTCTGGGTCTTTAAATTACCCCCACCGTAGGGAATTATGTCCCTATAAAGTTACAACACACACTAGGGAAATAAAATGGGGTACTGAGCATGCATTTGAGCCTCTCGCTCCCATGTTCTTTCCTAGGGGTTCCTGTGTTTCCAATTAATGTGCACCATAGGAATCAACTGTCCACGTAGGATCCGCTCTTATTGATCCTCGATCACCATCAGAACCTCCATGAATGTCACCCCATCATCGATGTCCAGCTCCCCATGGTCGATGATGTGGGTCAGGTCGTGCATGTATCTCCTCAGCTGAGATACATGGAAATCATTGTGCACCTGATGCAAATGAGGTGGAAGGGTCAGATGGTAAGACACCTTTCCTACTCTCCTAAGAACCTAGAAAGGTCTGATGAATCGTGTAGATAACTTTCCGCCCTAGAAAAATCTCTATATACCTCATCGATGTGAGACTCATAGGAAAATGTGGTCGCCATCCTCGAACTCCAGTGGTCTCCATCTCCTATCACATTAGGAGTACTGTCTGCTCTGTGTAGTCTTCATCCACCCTGGATGATTTGCTCCTTCTCCATTGTAGCCTACACCATCTCTGGCCCTACTAGTGCTGACTCCCCTATGTCTATCTAGCACAGAGGTGATCTGCAAGGTTGGTCGTACAGTGCCTCGTAAGGGGCCATCCCGATGGTGGAGTGGTAGGTGTAGTTTTACGTAAACTCAACCAAGGGTATGTGATCCTCCCAACTGCGACCAAAGTCAAGGACACATTCATGGAGTAAGTCCTCGAGAGTCTGAATGGTCCTCTCTGTCTAACCGTCTGTCTAAGGATGGAAGGCGGTGCTGAAGTGAAGTTGCATGCCAAAAGCCTCCTCTAACCCCTTCCATAGCCAAGAAGTGAAATGAGCATCTTGATCAGAGACGATAGTCAATGGTACACCATGATGCCGAACGATCTCCTAAACGTAGAGGCATCCCAAGCTCTCTACTAAGCCCTGCACTCTAATCGGTAGGAAGTGGGGAGACATGATGAGTCGATCTACGATCACCCTGATAGAGTCGTGTCCTCTGGATGTACGTGGAAGCCCCATCATGAAATCCATAGATATCCTATCCCACTTCCACTCTGGGACCTCTAAGGTCTATACCAAGCCTGGTGGTACCTAGCTCTCTTCCTTCACTTGCCGACAAGTGAGGCATCATGAAACGAACTCTGCTACAACCTTCTTCATACCTGTCCACCAGTGCTGTCGTATAAGGTCCTGATACATTTTCGCCACTCTTGGTTGTACCTTTAGAGGGGAAGTGTCGAACTCCCTCATCACCTCCTCTTGTAGTTCAACATGTACCATTGTACATCCCCAGAAGAGGATGATGTTCTCCCCTCCATCAGAAAATCCATCAGGTGCCTACCCTGAGGATATCTAAGCATGTCATGTCTCATAGTCAATGTCCCCACACTGCACCTCTCTGAATCACTGAAGAAGTGGAGGAGTGACTATGAGAGACTGAAGAAAGGATACTCCATCTCTATCCACAATGGATATCTGCAATGCATCCAACTACTCCATTGCCTCTCCTCGCAGCTGAATGCTCAATCTATTGCTGAGATAATCTGCTACAACATTCCCCTTCCCTGGATTATTAACAATCTCAAATTCATAGTCCTGGAGGAACTCAATCCATAACTGATGTCTCTAGTTTAGGTCCTTCTGTGAGAAGATGTACCTGAGACTATGGTGTTTAGAGTAGACTGTAAAATGGTCACCCATCTAATAGTTCCACCACATCTTATAGACAAAGACCACTACTGCTAACTCCAGGTCATGGGTAGCATAGTTCTACTCGTGATTCCTCAACTGTCGTGAACCGTATGCGATCACTGCTCGCCCCTCCATCAGGACACACCTGAGTCTGGTCCCTGATGCATCGCAATATACTATGTACCCTACACCCTCCTCCGGTAGCCTCAATATGGGTGCACTGGTCAACCTCTTCCTCATCTTCTGAAAGATCTGCAGGCATCTATCTGACCACACGAAGGGTTCCCCCTTCTTCATCAAAGCTGAAAGCGGCGCTACAACTCTAGAGAAATCTGTAAAAAATCTCTGATAGTATCTATTCAGGCCCTGGAAACTTCAAACCTCTGTCACACTCCTGGGTGGCTCCCAAGAAAGCACTTCCTCGATCGTCACTGGATCCACTGCTACCCCCACCTCCGAGATGACGTGTCCCAAGATGTGAAACTCTTGAATCCAGAACTGGATCTTCGAGAGCTTACAATAAAGCAGGTTCTCCCGGAGTGGGTCTAGAACTATTAGCAGACGGTAGGGGAGCTTGTCCTCAGTAGATGAGTAAATCGGTATGTCGTCGATGAAGACTACGACAAATCGATCGAGGTGTGGCTGGAAGATTTTGTTCACGAGACTCATGAACACTACTGGAGCATTTGTTACGCAAAAGGGAATAACCAATAACTCGTAGTTGCTATACTGGTACCTGAAGGTCCTCTTCTACACATCCTCATATAGAACTCTGAGCTGGTGATAGCCTGACCTGAGGTCTAACTTCGAGAACCATCATGCTCCCTTGATCTGATCAAAGATGTCATCAATCCTCGGAAGTGGGTACTTGTTCTTCACGGTCACTTTATTCCGGAGACGATAGTCGACACACAGTCGCAAGCTCCCATATGCCTTCTTGAAAAAAAGAATCAGAGAAGCCCATAGTGAAACATTGGGTCGGATAAATCCATTTCCCTGGAAGACATCCAGCAGTACCCGCAGCTCACAAAGCTCATCGGGATCCATCTGATATGCGGTGGTATATATCCATGTTTTCTAGGGGTACAGGTCTCTATAGATGTTTGCCTCTCTGTGAGGAGGTAGTCCTGGAACGTCGTCAGGAAAAATATTTGCATACTGATCCATCACAATAGGAAAACTCGGATTCCACACATCAACCGATCCAAGGATGAGACTAGCCAACTAATGTGTGATCGACTACCATCTCCTCTGCGTAAGTCCATCCTACACTACGAATTCTCCCTTCTTACCGGTAAAGGTGAACCTGGTCCCATCCTTGTGGGCACACTACACTTTGCGCCTATTACATTATATCTAACCATGGACTATAGATAATTAGTACATACCTAAGATGATGTTGTAAGGCCTCGATGCCGCTACAAGAAGATCCTAGCTGAAGCTCTTGCATCTTAGAGTAAGCTCACACTGCCTACACTAGGGCGTAATCATCAAGTCTATTCCCGTAAGAGTCTCTAGCCATAAGGATCGAGCCAATGGCTCTGTTGGAATCCCCGAGCTCCAAACAAGGGAAGTGACAATAAATGAATGACTCTCACCTGTGTCTATTAGTATAGCAGAAAGGGTAGAGTAGACACAAATAGTACCTTGAATCATCTCAGGTGCACCGTGGTCATAGTCCTAGACTTCCTAGAGCTGATCCCACTTATGTTCGCCATCTCCCTATGGTCGGGGAGGACCTTCTGGTGGAGGTGGTGGTGGTAGAGCCTTGAAACATCGTCCACCTCCCCCTGCTCGGCCAGATCCTCTGCCTCATCTGCCCTCTCCCAATGGACCACCATGGTCAAACCTCTACCTCTGCCTGGGAGGTCCCACAACTGTCTGATGCTCGTCTTCATGGCGGGTCAGGCAATCAAGAGCCATGTGGCCCTGCCATCCGCATGCATAGCACTGCCTACTCCTCGTAAGGCTAGCTCTATTTCGTGTGCCCCACACAACCGAACATGTATCCTGCAGTCGCCCACCTGATGGAATGGTCCGCATAGACCCATGTGACTTCTTTCTACTGCCAGCTGCAGAAGACTCTACTACGTGTCACCCTGCGGTGGGTCTTGCCACTGGTGACTACTCCGCGAGAAATATCTCCACTAGAAGGGCTCACTCCAGCACCCCTGCCTACATTAGGATGCTGAGGGGAATCGTCGATGCCCTGATCTCGTGCCCCAGTCCCTGCTTGAAGGTCCATGCCCTGAAGAACGGGTCTCGTAATATATATGTGGTGTAGCCTGAGAAGTCAGTAAACCTCACTGAGTACTTATCTACTGTCATAATGCCCTACTGCAGATGTAGTAACTCATGCATATGCACCACACGAAGGGTGGGTGAAACAAACTCCTTGCGGAAGAGACTTTTGAAGTCTGTCCAAAGTAGTGAATCCTTGTCATGCACCTAGAGCTTCAGGCTCCACCATCTACATACTGTTCCATTCAAGAGACTCGCAGCATGGATCTTCATATGGACGACTGGTGTCCCTGCCAATCTGAAATCTCTGACGATAGCCT
This sequence comes from Viscum album, assembly GCA_963277665.1. Lineage (NCBI taxonomy): Eukaryota > Viridiplantae > Streptophyta > Magnoliopsida > Santalales > Viscaceae > Viscum > Viscum album. The sequence continues at coordinate 1,021,533,005 of OY728147.1, read as the reverse complement.
CCTTCCAATCCTCAGCTACATGTGGGTCCGTCTCTCTGCAGAACCCAAACATACTCTATCACTAGAACTCCTGCAACGCACTTAGGCAGCATTCACCTTCTACTGCTGGGGCTGGTAGTATCGGTGGCCCAGCAGGTAGTGGTACCATTGGTGCCTTCGCTGTGATGGGGCCCTCCACTGAGGCCTCATTGCTCGGTGGGCTGCCATCTTGTATGTAACTCAGAACCCTAGATGGCTGCCTGTATGGGGATATCCTAAAAAGAAACAGGTGAGCCATAGTCAAACAGTATACCTGGTGAGCTGAAAAAATGAAATCACAAAGAAAAATTTTCAATTGAAACACACACACAATCAGTGTTTTCGTGCACTGAGTTGGAAATCAGAGGTCAAGGTCCTGGTGTTTGGATACATCGGCCGCTGCACCAGCACTAGACTCCCTGGACTGAAAACCACACTAAATACCTTTAATACTGTTGATTCACAGAAAGGAATGGTCAGAGTCTTATGTTCTACGGTAGAACAGACTCATTTGATACCAATTTGTCACGACCCATCCTCGGGGCCTGTGCTGTGACTACCCCAATCCCGCCTTCCATAGGCCAGGGGCTGGCGACTAGAACCCAAGGCATAAATCCCAAAGCTGTAAAGGAATTGCATTTTTAAAAGTAATAAACACAACAGAGTACACAACTAAAGTAAGTACTAAGTAAAATGGGTACAAAAGTATGTGCTGAAAAGTAAATGGGACAGTATATAAACCCAACAGTAAAGTACAATACAATTGAAAAGCTATCACAACTACATTAAAGTAAAACAGAAACCACTGAGTCATCCTCCAGGAATCCCACCAGAAGAGTCTGTATAGATGGACTCCTCATCACCTCAATTCCGTCTATCCACTCCGTGTACATCTCGCCAAGTGGTCCACCACTAGGTATCGTCCAGCTCTACGAGTCTCTACCTCGATTAGTGTTGTCCTTCTTCTACGTCCAACACAACGTAGTATGGGAAAAACCCATGCAAGGGTGAGTATATGATACTCATTAGGGACCACAAGACCCCCAAAGGTCTCCCAAAATAATCAAACGATAAACCACATAAGAGAGATACAAGCACGAAGTGTCCACCAACCCAACTTAGGTATATTCCCATACATATACCTATGTAATCAAGCACAGTACGGCTCCAACTCTTGATCCCAAGTAAAACCCAGTCCACATTGGAGAGAAGTAAATCACATCGATGATAATGATTGAATGTCAAGACTCAGCTCACTCATGTATACATATTTCACATAGTGATAGAGACAATCAGATGTAGTCACTGATTCATCTAAGATGTCGGACCCACACAAGATACAAGACCAGCTAAGTTGTCGGACCCACACAGGATACAAGACCATCTACTCTACTGGACCCACATAGGATACAAGTATAATAGTCAAAATGCTGGACCCATACAGGATACAAGAACAGTATTCATTGCTGTTGAACCCACATAGGATTCCATTATGGTTGTCGTCACTGTCGAACCCACGGAAGATCCCAGTACAGTAGTCGATGCAGTCGCAACCAGCTCTAGGGTTCCTGCACATTGCATGCTCGATTCCAGGAGGGTCCTCTCCTCGAGAAAAGGGGGTCGATACAACAACTATCACAATGTCTAGATTTGATGTATCCAAACATTCTATCTCATCAAAAGGAACCCAATGCGAATGACGGCGCGTCTTTTGGACGCCTGACCTTAGAGTTATTGGATTTTCCATTCCAGGGGCCCTATTGGAATTACACTCATTCCAAAACCGGGCATTTTCCAAAGTTTTCTAAAACCCACATAGAGTATTGAAAAAGGACTACCTCATCGCAAGGGTCGCAGTTCCATAGACAGCACATCGATCGGAAACACGGTCGTGAAGTTATTCACATTTAAGCGAAACTGGCCCGGCCCGTCAAGCCCAGTGGGCTGGCAGGTCGGCTCGTCCTGGCTCAGCGGGTCTGGCCCGGCTAAGTGGTCAGCCCTAATGGCGAGGCATGGCCCATGGTCTTCCAAAATGGCGGAGCCGAGAGGCACCGCCCTCCTGTCCGATCGGCTGAAGCTGGCCGGTCTTCCCGGCATGAGCGGACAGCAAGGGCGGGATGTTGTTCCCCAGAGCGGCACCCTCCTAGGGCCGCGAGGTCTCCCCAACCCATCCTGCCTCCTTCCAGCCGGTTCTTCCTCCGAACAACTCATGGAACATGGTTCGCAGTCCTCCATAGCGTGGCGCCCTCATGGTGTCGCGGTTCCTTTGGCCCGACCGGCTTTAGCCGGTCGGTTCTTCTTTGGCCGAGCGGCCCACAGATTCGGGCCACGGTTTCCTACACGCAGTCGGTGCGTGGCCGCCACCTCCATTCTCCACTGCCTCTAGTCGCCACCACCTCCCGTTTCCACCACCAAAATATTCCAGAATCATCGAAGGTTCATCGGACTGTGTTCGTTCGGCCAATGCCCACCACGTTAGGTGATATGAATTGGCTGAAGACAAATCAAGCATTCACCAAGGACTAGACATAATTTCATTCACTTAAAATTATATCAAACCCCCTACCTCATAATTGACGTCGTACGTCGACAATCCTTGGAAGACGAGAATCGCGGTAGAACAGTGTTATCCTATCAACGTGGGACGAAGAGTCATTGTTGTGAAACGAGAAGAGTATCCAAAGATGACATAGATTCCTTGATGTCGGGGTGCGCTTGAGGAAAAAGCACCATGGGAATAAGTCCTTCGCATTCTTTATCGGGGATTTTCATCGTTGAAGAATGGTGTTCTTTGTCGGAAAAGTATCACCTCTATTTTAATTCTCCATAGCCTCCCCAATAGTAAACTTGCCAACAAAAAAAAATAAAAGGATCCCAATTTAATATAATTTCCATGCAATTCAAATTCATTAAAAAGAGGTGACAAATAATTAATGCAGATATTAATTAGATCGGTTGGAACATTCAATGTGTGGGAGGTGGAGAGGCTCCACCATAATAAATATGAGGAGTTGTCAAATTAAATAGTATGGAATTAATGGGGAGTTGAGGGGAGGTGAAAGGGTTTGGGTTCGTATGGGCCCCACCACACTAAATCCCCACACGAGAGGTTATGTGGGTGTGGGCCTCACCTCTAACTTCCCCTTGTAGGAAATAAACATCATTTATAAATAAAATTGTGTACAACAATTTTATTTAATTGATTATAAATCCCCAAATTATAACTTTCAACCCGCATAAAACACAACTGCGGTAAAGTTCCCCTTAAGTGAATATCGGCGCAGCGATTTCATTGGTTCACTTAGATTTATATTTCGAGCACTAGTTCAAAAGGGAGAAAATCCCGCACATACATTTACAAAATTTACCTGAACAAAACTTCAGAAAAATGATTCCGAGCACACTGGGCCTCAGAATCTGGTGCCGTCAGAATCCACAGACTCGTAATATTCCAAAAAATTTAAGAAAAAAATTTCATTGAAATTTCCAGGTCATTAAATATATATATATAAGGTGTGTGCGCATGCAATTGGGGACCAGTTTTGGACTGGTTACCACCAAGTATATTACAGTGCTTCAGATTAAAAATGGTGTCGCCCAGAGGTATGATCTCATGTCCCTATCTCTTTATTTAAGAAATATAGATTCTATATATAAATTGATAATGTACGTTTCATTGATTATGATATGTCTATTCATGAAATTGTTGATGTTATTAAATGATTCCTCCCATGTGAGACAAATGAATACTTCAATATCTATTGATTTTAAGAATGTTTTTGCTAATTCGGTTAAATTGATAAGATTAAATTGTTAGTCTGGGTTTTATGTAATGTTTGAAGCCTATACGCAATGAATTTCTAAATGGACTATGGTCCATGTAATAAATACACCTACGGGACTTGTAAGGGTTCCACCTCACCCCTTTAAAGGTAGATTATCAAAAATCAATAAAAAATGAAGGCCTTAGGGCCATTGGAGGAGGAAATGTTCAGAATATAAATTGGAAACTAGTAATAAACAATGGATGGATTAATTAATACATGATAAATGGAAAATGGTTAATTAATTGATTACTGGTTAAAGAAATAATGTTTAATTAATTAATTGTTGAATTAATTAATTTAAATTCATTAAATTAATATTTTTAATTAAGTGTTTATTAAGACTATTGGCTATGGGTTCCTTTGGATGCATCTTTGATTTCTATGAATTAAGTTGTGTTGGATGGAGTTGTTTTATATTATGAGATGCTATGTGAGATGGTTCCTAAATATATGGGCTTTGTTTAGCATGTTTTTTAATGATTATACTACGCATGTAAATTGTTAAAGTCCTGGATGAATCACTGTTTGAGTTGAAAGGTTCAAACATTTTAATGAATTTGGATAATTAAATGTTGAGTTATTTATTTATTTCCCTCTCTAAGAATAATTAATTTTTAATTAATTATTTACTATTGAGATGTTCAATGGTTAATTAATGGTTGACTTTTGACGGGTGATTTATGTTGTTAATTAGTTGTTGAATTAATTAACATATTGGATTAATTAATTTATTAATTAATTAATGGATGGTTGTGGGGTGTTATACATGGAATTATACACCAATGATAAATATATATGTATTATTGATAAACGGGTTGTGAGATAGGGACTTATGCTCCAAATACTCATAGGTTTCTAGACATGGAGTTCTACGGCTAGCTTACAAGAAAATATTTTTTTATGGGTCATGGAATGATGATCCAAATACCCATGGGTTGTCAGACAAGGACTGATGCACCAAATATTCACGAGGGTGCTAGAAATGATGTTCTACACCTATTAATTGACATTGGACTGTGAGTCCAATTTGTCATACAGTAAATGAATTAATTGTTTAACTAAAACTATTTTGACATTATGATTTGGGAATTTAATACGAGAAAGGGTTCATACACATCAATGAATTGGTTGAATCACTATTAGTGGATTGACCACATAGAAAATCATTGTTTTTTAGTGGATGGGCTCAGATATAGTATATGAAAGATTAAATTGAATATATTATGAAACATTATCCATGCCAAAGCACAAGCTTGGATTTTGTCTTAACATTGATTATGTAGATGGTCTTTAGAGACATCTTGTGGTGAGTGACTTATACAGGGAATGTCGAGCTTCATCCAGATCACAATAATTTTGTAGTTTAATGAGGATTGAATAATTGATAAATGAAAATGATTGTGTAATTACAATTTTGTATGCATGACAAATGTATAAAAAAGGTTCAGAAACCAGCTGAGAGCTTAAGCATGTACTTGGGTATATAGTTATATTGTACTGCTTACCTTAATTATGCATGATTATATTGTTTAAGTTATTTATTGAATGTCAGGATTTGGGTTAGACACTTGGGGTCCTGGCCTACTGAGATTTATATCTCACACTGTAACAGACCGAGATTTTATGAAAAATATTATTTTTTATTTCACTAATGTCTTGTGTTGTACGCTACACCAAAAGGAGCTTGCACAACACGCATCCTTGACTTGCCTTGCATTACACGCAATCACAACCTTCCTCGACAGCGTGTGTGGTACGTAATACTGAGTTTCACGAAACAATGATATGCTATTAAAATATTATTGAAACTAGCCGTTATAAATAGTAATAACTACTTTTTAAATTTTAGAAATTTTAACTCTCAAAATGGACTTCATTTTTGGATTCGGAGTATCGAATTTAGCCTAAGGTGAAATTTTGGTACTTTTCGGATAACTTTCATATTCTGATGAATAGTGAAAATTACTAAATTATAATTAAAAACAACTTTTTTTAATCAAAATAATTAATAGTGATAAATCATTAATTTGAGTGGTTTTAAAGTATATTTAGAATATATTTTTACAAAATAATACAATGTTGGTCATTGGATGTAATTTCACATTTAAACTAGACATAAACAAGTGTCAATCTTTTGATAGATTTTTTTTCTTAAAAACACGCTATTTGTTTTAACAGCGGGATTTAATTATAAAATTAATTAATGCAACTTATATGTTGGGAATTTTGTAAAATAGAAATCATTTTTGAATTCGGAATATCAATTATAGCTTAGGGTGAAATTTTGGCATTTTTCTGAAAAACTTCAATTTTTGATGAATAGTGAAACCACTAAGTGGTAGGTTAAAAACTGAATTTTGCATAAAACATAATTTTACCACTTCTGTGAATGGAATTTCGAAAATCCGAGAGACACGGTTAATATCAAGGACTAAAATGTGGTTCAATGAGATGAAAATAATTTTTGGTGAATAGTAACTTTTTACCTTTTTTTACCGCGGTTAATAGTAAATACGGTAACTAAGGGTAAATATGATATTAATATTACCCTAACACATGTACTAATTCTATTGGACAAGTGTAGTTCGACCAAAAACAAACTTAGGAATAAAATATGACCATTTAGGCCTACTTGGATTAGATTAGGACATTTATTATTAATTTATTTAAAGAAGGGTTAAAATAGTTAAAATCAAAGTTTAATAAGTAAATCATTTTTAATATGGGGTTATACATAAGATAAATTCGATTGTAAATATTCATTAGAAAGATAAAAAGATTTACTACATGATGGTATTTTATTTGTAATTTTTAGACATCAAATAAATTAATTTATTTATGACACAAAGATGATGCAGTAATTATCTTGTTAATGAAATATTGACATAATTGATGTTATAAACACCAAAATAAATGTAATTTGAGACTTTTTATGAATTAAACTAATTTTCTAGGTTACTATGATATATTAGTGTTGATTTAACCAACTTGTTTCGAACATATAATTTTGTTATGACTTTCACAAAAATCATGTATCAAATAGTGTCAAAATTGACACAAAATAGTTTTTAAATCAAATATTATATTATTAATTGTTATTTTATCCCTAAAAATCTAAGGTTAGGCCAAATGACTTAGATAAGGATATATGTATTAATAATATACAATTTGGGGTTCGTTTGGCATGTTATAGTAAGTGTATTTACCATATAGTGAAAGAAAACAAAAAGACACGGTAAAAGTTAAATTATTTAACTTAGAGTTAAATCTAATTGATAAGGTTAATATAATACCCTAAACTTGTCTAAATCTTATTGGTTGATAGGATTTCGACCCATCCCCACTTTAGCTTCGAAATAAGACCTTTTGGAACCATTATAAACCGATTTTGACTTTAATATAAAATAATATTTTGAGGTATTCCTAAGGTGCCCCTCTCCTCCCTTATAAAAGGACACCTCCTCCCCCTCCTCCTCACACCAATTTGAGCACTCAAGCTCGGACAACCCCTGACAAAATCTCTTCTCCACTTCCCTAGAAACATCCTAGTGGTTCTGGTCTTACTCAAAGACCAATTATAGTTCCCTAAGAGGAGGTCTCCAAAAGGCGCTTCAAAGAAGAGGTAATTACCGTTACCAATTCTTTCATCTTTATTTCTTCTTACACTTCTTCTTCTTAGGTTGTTTCATTATGAAGTAATAACATCAGTATCACGCATATACTGATATGTTATTATAAGTATGAAACAACCCTATTTCACCATCTATCCATCCTACGGAAAAAGAAATCACTGCGTGTGCGTACGTACTGAATACCGTCTCCACGCCGTGGTGTAATTTATTTTCCACCACCACCTTACATGGATGGGTATAATGGTGTAAAGAATAACTATACATAGTTATTACAACATCATATTGATTATGATATATTGTATAATCCACTTCAATTCAATTCAATATTTATAGAAATGATATCATCGCTCGTGCGTACGTACAGACTACCGTCTCCACGACGCGATGAGATTCATTCTCTATGTTAACCATTTAAGAATGATTATAATGTATATATAAGAAATAATAATGAAATATATGACATTATAAAGCTACTGGATTTATGTATATATATACATATGTATGTCATCTACTTACTTCTATTTCAAGACAATAAGGAAAGGAAAACAGCGTTCATGCGTACGTATGGACTACCGTCTCCATGAACAGTGTTTTTCATTTTATTTATCTACCTATTATATATATATATATACTGAATATATATGATATATAAATCATATTTTATATTCTGGAAGTGAGTAAATCATGATATAAGTAATAATGATGTCAAGAACAACAAGTCAAAACACCTACGATAAATGGAACGATTTTACCCAAAACGCTTCTTTAACATGGAATTTACAAAAGAACGGGTAATATAATGTCATAAGTGAACCATATATGATATCATAACAATGAATATGATTCTGTAATAAGTCAATAACATGATTTAAATCATTATACAGGAGGTTCGGACACGTACAAGCAAGTCGGACCTAAGGTAAGGGAAATATCACAATCTCATTTTTATCCGAGATTGTTTATTCGTAAGTATTTACTGGGGTGTATTTTATCATCCACATCCATGTTCCCTCAATATGTAATATTATTTCCATCCACCTACAATTGTTTAAATCCAATTTTACCCTTCTATGAGTTTTTAGTAAAGGATATGAAAGGAAGCTTTTTTCGTTTTTCGTACGAGGTACTTTTTGACTTTTCCGACAAAAGTACGAAGAATGTTTTTTTTAACTTATACGGCACGAACGGATTTATACAGTTTTATAAAGCCTTATTTTCATGAAGATTCCTCTAAAAGATTTCATGACTATTTTCAATAAAATCTCTTTCTTTTAAAATTGCATGATGTTTTGTGAAAAGAAATTGATTTTGAAGAAGAAAGGATATTTTCCTCAAGAATTCAATTCAAGTGTTTTATCAAAATTATTTTCCATATAAGATAATAAAGGGTTCTGTTTCTATCCATATTTTTACATTGATTTGACTATGTTGTTATGGAATTATGTTTATGAATTCCTTTATCTTATATGAATGGTTTTATGATGTCATGTTGTTTAAGAATCCCATTTTTATTACATGGGTTATGCAATGATGTATGATTTATGATTTTGTGGCACACATAAGAAAGGATTCATTAAGAGATGGGTGGGACCTATATCTCACTCCAATGCATTGGGTAAAGATTTTATATCTCATGAGATAGACATGGCTGGAATGGTAGGTTATACCGGTTCAGTGAAACAGGACTGAAACGAGGGTTACTCGATTCAGAAAGGGACTTTGTCCACTAAGATAGTCTTGGCAATGAGTCTTGACTAACAATTAATGATTCTCTATGATTATGTGTGTATGCCACAAAGTTTCATGTTTTAAGTTATGATTATTGGGATTTCATTTCACTACTATGATTTATCCCATGTTATGAAATTATGCTCTCTTTTGCAGGTTAAGATTTCCAAAAGTTATGTTCTTATGAATATGATGTGATTGATTTTTCTTTTGTATACCCTTACTGAGCATTTGAGCTCACCCTTTTATGTTTTCTTTTCCCCAGGATATAAAGAAAGGTTTTTAGGTAAAAAAAAGGGAAGATATTTGTGGGAGATGTTGAAGATCTTTCCCCACGATTAGAAGATTTTATTCCGAGTTTCCAAAGACACTAAACTATTACGATCCTTGTGTGTGTGTTTTTGTTATGTACTAAGTATTCCGAAAAAGTAATGTAATGTCAATGTACGATAAGCTTCGGGTCTCTACAGTTGGTATCAGAGGCAAAGGAGGTAGGAATGTATCTGATCCTTGGGAACTCTCACATGTGAGCGTTGGACGAAGCATGGCTCTCCGCCCAAGGGCTTCATGAGGAAATGGCTGCCACTGGGGATGGTGGTGTGTCCCGCCCAGGGGGTGTAGCCGCCCATGGAGTGCCCTGATAGGTATCAACTATAGTCCACTGGAAGTAATTCCAGACCATTATAGTTGGTATCAGAGGAGAGGTTTAGTCAACCTTTGGAAACTAGGATGTGAAAACGTTAGTGAGATCCCTAGAGATATTTCTAAGGTCTGTCCAGGGATGTCCCTAGGGATAAGTATACGTATAGGTTATAGTAATAGAATTACGTTAACGATCATAGAATTAAACCTAAGATGTTGGATATTGAAGGTACTCCCCCTTTATTATGTTGTTTTCCCTAGCATGATTTTTTCCTCTCACACTATTCTTTTTGGGTTTTAGACGATGGCTGGAACCCGAAGGAACCGTATTGATCAATGCAATGGACAATGCAATGATTGCCCTCCTGAACAAACAAATGTTATGGGAGATGGAGTGCAAAATCTTATTGCTATACTTACACAAGCTATGAATCATTCTGGACTTCCAAATGAGCAGAGAAGGTAACAATATTCTATTGAGTCCTTCATGAGGCAACGTCCACCTTCTTTCAGTGGGTCTACTGAACCATTAGTTTCTGAACAATGGATTAGTACTACTGAAAAGATATTTTCAGTTCTTCAATGTTCTGAACGTGATAAAGTCATCTTAGCAGTATATCGTTTGGAAGGTGAAGCTGATCAATGGTGGAATCTTATCAAGAATACGAGGCCAAGAGATGAAATTGAGTCCATGGAATGGGACGAGTTCAAGAACCTGTTTTTTAGTAAGTACTTCCCTCGTATTCTTCGAACAAAGATGGAGAAAGAGTTTCTTGAACTGAAGCAAAGGGACGATGAATCTGTTGGTACCTATGAAGCAAATTTTACAAGACTTGCAAGGTATGCTTCTGGAATTATCATTCAACCTGAAAGTAAAGTTGATCGATTTTTCAGTGGCTTAAAACCAAGTCTTCGAAGGGCATTAGCTATAAGAGACTTCAGTAGCTATGAAGAAATTGTGCGTTGTGCTATCAAGGTAGAAATGGAAGTTGGTGTTACATATCCATCTCATGGTTTTGACAAGAAACGAAAGATGGAGTTCAAGGAGAAATATCAGAATAATGATGAAAAGAAGATGAATGTTTCCTTATGCACAAAGTGTGGGAAGAAGCATGGTGGAGATTGTCTTAATGGGACTAGAAAATGTTTTAAGTGTGGAAAAGAAGGTCATCGAGCAGCTGAGTGTCGAAGTAATGGAAAAAGGGTTTCTAATGATGTGAATAAAGCAAACACTGCAGAGAACGCACCGCCAACACTTCAATGCTTAAAGTGCAAGGAAATGGGGAATTATGCTAATAATTGCCCTAATCCAAGGGTTAGTGATGATCAACATGAGCAACCACTGAAGGAAAAGGACAAAGGGAAATCACATGCGATAACTATTGGAAATGTTGAATATGACAACGATGTGGTGAAATGATTATGTGTTTATGTAATGGGATTCAAAATAATGTTGTATCATTGAGTATTGCAATATTTATTGATGTGGTATTCAAAGTGATTGAGATATTTTTTGGAAATAATATGATATGCGAGAAAATGAAATGTTTAATAGTATTCATGAGCTCATGATTAATATAAGGACTAAGTGATATCATGGTTTGAGTATATAGAATTTTGAGGATTTTGGTATGTGGAAAGTGTTAACTTTTAACTGCACTCATGTTTTCACTAAGGTATTCAAGAGAATACACGATTAAGTACTTTGAGTGTTTGGAATGTGACCAACAAGACATATCTTATGATATGTGGGGATCAACGACAGTATTAAATCTCTGGTAATCGTTGTCACTATATTATGAGAGTGGACTGCAGTATTATGTATAAGCCTAAAGATTAGACTGGATTATGTTGGACATATGTTAGTATTGTTTAAGGATAGAAGATTTTCGATATTATTGATGGGATGTTATAGTAACGTAGTTTTAGAAAAAGGGACAACCTGCAGGACGGGCGACAGCCCATCGCTTCGGACAAGGCTGTAGGAATCGAACCCACAACCGAAGTGCGACTGGCCTTTATCGCCTACCACTAGCCTACAGGAAGTCCCTGTTTAGTAGAAACTAGTTTTATTATATTAAGCAGTATGATATATGAAGTATAAGTCCATTTTAGGAACCATATGTGATTAATCTCACTATAGAATGACTTATGTATATTTAATAACTTTTTCTAACCTTTTGTTTGAGACAGATGGAATGACCCATCATTCTATCACATAATCTGCTAACACTTCACAAATAACAAATTCAACTTCATTTATTTAAGAGATGAAGTAAAAATTGTTCAAGGCACGAACAAAAGTTAGATTGTACCAAAATAAAGTAAGTATTTATTTTAAGCAAACTTTCAACTTTAGGGAAATGATCTTGAAAACCAAAAATGTTGTCCTAGTGATCTTATACCTGATGAATCAGATGGTACCTTATATCATCACAAATCTATGGATTTGTGATTACTGGCTTTTCCATAGCCATGTTCTCTACCACTCTCCATCAGAACATGATGGTTAGATTTCTCTTCCATATCCATATTTTCACCTATGTGGAAACCCAATGATTAGTTTATTTGGGTAATCGTTACATTTCATACTTTAGTTTTTAAAGCCAAGTTTTGGTATTCCCTTTTATGATGTGGGTTTCAATTAAAGAAACTTTCGAATAGTAAACCATTTATAACCCCGACGAATTTCGAGGGCGAAATTCATTTTAAGGGGGGTAGAATGTAACAGCCCGAGATTTTATGAAAAATATTCTTTTTTATTTCACTAATGTCTTGTGTTGTACGCTACACCAAAAGGAGCTTGCACAACACGCATCATTGACTTGCCTTGCATTACACGCAATCGCAACCTTCCTCGATAGCGTGTGTGGTACGTAATACTGAGTTTCATGAAACAATGATATGCTATTAAAATATTATTGAAACTAGCCGTTATAAATAGTAATAACTACTTTTTAAATTTTAGAAATTTTAACTCTCAAAATGGACTTCATTTTTGGATTCGGAGTATCGAATTTAGCCTAAGGTGAAATTTTGGTACTTTTCGGATAACTTTCATATTCTGATGAATAGTGAAAATTACTAAATTATAATTAAAAACAACTTTTTTTAATCGAAATAATTAATAGTGATAAATCATTAATTTGAGTTGTTTTAAAGTATATTTATAATATATTTTTACAATTTAATACAATGTTGGTCATTGGATGTAATTTCACATTTAATCTAGACATAAACAAGTGTCAATCTTTTAATAGATTTTGTTTCTTAAAAACACGCTATTTGTTTTAACAGCGGGATTTAATTATAAAATTAATTAATGCAACTTATATGTTGGGAATTTTGTAAAATAGAAATCATTTTTGAATTCGGAATATCAATTATAGCTTAGGGTGAAATTTTGGCATTTTTCTGAAAAACTTCAATTTTTGATGAATAGTGAAACCACTAAGTGGTAGGTTAAAAACTGAATTTTGCATAAAACTTAATTTTACCGCTTCTGTGAATGGAATTTAGAAAATCCGAGAGACACGGTTAATATCAAGGACTAAAATGTGGTTCAATGAGATGAAAGTAATTTTTGGTGAATAGTAACTTTTTACCTTTTTTTACCGCGGTTAATAGTAAATAAGGTAACTAAGGGTAAATATGATATTAATATTACCCTAACACATGTCCTAATTCTATTGGACAAGTGTAATTCGACCAAAAACAATCTTAGGAATAAAATATGACCATTTAGGCCCACTTGGATTAGATTAGGACATTTATTATTAATTTATTTAAAGAAGGGTTAAAATAGTTAAAATCAAAGTTTAATAAGTAAATCATTTTTAATATGGGGTTATACATAAGATAAATTCGATTGTAAATATTCATTAGAAAGATAAAACGATTTACTACATGATGGTAGTTTATTTGTAATTTTTAGACATCAAATAAATTAATTTATTTATGACACAAAGATGATGCAGTAATTATCTTGTTAATGAAATATTGACATAATTGATGTTATAAACACCAAAATAAATGTAATTTGAGACTTTTTGTGAATTAAACTAATTTTCTAGGTTACTATGAAATATTAGTGTTGATTTAACTAACTTGTTTCGAAAATATAATTTTGTTATGACTTTCACAAAAATCATGTATCAAATAGTGTCAAAATTGACACAAAATAGTTTTTAAATCAAATATTATATTATTAATTGTTATTTTATTCCTAAAAATCTATGGTTCGGCCACATGACTTAGATAAGGATATATGTATTAATAATATACAATTTGGGGTTCGTTTGGCATGTTATAGTAAGTGTATTTACCATATAGTGAAAGAAAACAAAAAGACACAGTAAAAGTTAAATTATTTAACTTAGAGTTAAATCTAATTGATAAGGTTAAAATAATACCCTAAACTTGTCTAAATCTTATTGGTTGATAGGATTTCGACCCATCCCCACTTTAGCTTCGAAATTAGACCCTTTGGAACCATTATAAATTGATTTTGACTTTAATATAAAATAATATTTTGAGGTATTCCTAAGGTGCCCCTCTCCTCCCTTATAAAAGGAAACCTCCTCCCCCTCCTCCTCACACCAATTTGAGCACTCAAGCTCTGCCAACCCCTGCCAAAATCTCTTCTCCACTTCCCTAGAAACATCCTAGAGGTTCTGGTCTTACTCAAAGACCAATTTTAGTTCCCTAAGAGGAGGTCTCCAAAAGGCGCTTCAAAGAAGAGGTAATTACCGTTACCAATTCTTTCATCTTTATTTCTTCTTACACTTCTTCTTCTTAGGTTGTTTCATTATGAAGTAATAACATAAGTATCACTAATATACTGATATGTTATTATAAGTATGAAACAACCCTATTTCACCATCTATCCATCCTACGGAAAAAGAAATCACTGCGCGTGCGTAGGTACGGAATACCGTCTCCACGCCGTGGTGTAATCTATTTTCCGCCACCACCTTACATGGATGGGTATAATGGTGTAAAGAATAACTATACATAGTTATTACAACATCATATTGATTCTGATATATTGTATAATCCACTTCAATTCAATTCAATATTTATAGAAATGATATCATCGCTCGTGTGTACGTACGGACTACCGTCTCCACGACGCGATGAGATTCATTCTCCATGTTAACCATTTAAGAATGATTATAATGTATATATAAGAAATAATAATGAAATATATGACATTATAAATCTACTGGATTTATGTATATATATACATATGTATGTCATCTACTTACTTCCATTTCAAGACAATAAGGAAAGGAAAACAGCGTTCATGCGTACGTACGGACTACCGTCTCCATGAACGGTGTTTTTCATTTTATTTATCTACCTATTATATATATATATATACTGAATATATATGATATATAAATCATATTTTATATTCTGGAAGTGAGTAAATCATGATATAAGTAATAATGATGTCAAGAACAACAAGTCAAAACACCTACGGTAAATGGAACGATTTTACCCAAAACGCTTATTTAACATGGAATTTAAAAAAGAACGGGTAATATAATGTCATAAGTGAACCATATATTATATCATAACAATGAATATGATTCTGTAATAAGTCAATAACATGATTTAAATCATTATACAGGAGGTTCGGACACGTACAAGCAAGTCGGACCTAAGGTAAGGGAAATATCACAATCTCATTTTTATCCGAGATTGTTTATTCGTAAGTATTTACTAGGGTGTATTTTATCATCCACATCCATTTTCCCTCAATATTTAATATTATTTCCATCCACCTACAATTTTTTAAATCCAATTTTACCCTTATATGAGTTTTTAGTAAAGGATATGAAAGGAATCTTTTTTCGTTTTTCGTACGAGGTACTTTTTGACTTTTCCGACAAAAGTACGAAGAATGTTTTTTTTAACTTATACGGCACGAACGGATTTATACTGTTTTATAAAGCCTTATTTTCATGAATATTCCTCTAAAAGATTTCATGACTATTTTCAATAAAATCTTTTTCTTTTAAAATTGCATGATGTTTTGTGAAAAGAAATTGATTTTGAAGAAGAAAGGATATTTTCCTCAAGAATTCAATTCAAGTGTTTTATCAAAATTATTTTCCATATAAGATAATAAAGGGTTCTGTTTCTATCCATATTTTTACATTTATTTGACTATGTTGTGATGGAATTATGTTTATGAATTCCTTTATCTTATATGAATGGTTTTATGATGTCATGTTGTTTAAGAATCCCATTTTTATTACATGGGTTATGCAATGATGTATGATTTATGATTTTGTGGCACGCATAAGAAAGGATTCATTAAGAGATGGGTGGGACCTATATCTCCCTACAATGCATTGGGTAAAGATTTTATATCTCATGAGATAGACATGGCTGGAATGGTAGGTTATACCGGTTCAGTGAAACAGGACTGAAACGAGGGTTACTCGATTCAAAAAGGGACTTTGTCCACTAAGATAGTCTTGGCAATGAGTCTTGACTAACAAGAAATGATTCTCTATGATTATGTGTGTTTGACACAAAGTTTCATGTTTTAAGTTATGATTATTGGGATTTCATTTCACTACTATGATTTATCCCATGTTATGAAATTATGCTCTCTTTTGCAGGTTAAGATTTCCAAAAGTTATGTTCTTATGAATATGATGTGATTGATTTTTTTTTGTATACCCTTACTGAGCATTTGAGCTCACCCTTTTATGTTTTATTTTCCCCTTGATATAAAGAAACGTTTTAGGTAAAAAAAGGGAAGATATTTATGGGAGATGTTGAAGATCTTTCCCCACGATTAGAATATTTTATTCCGAGTTTCCAAAGACACTAAACTATTACGATCCTTGTGTGTGTGTTTTTGTTATGTACTAAGTATTCCGCAAAAGTAATGTAATGTCAATGTACGATAATCTTTGGGACTCTACACACACCCTACTCAGGCCGCCATTGCACTAGGGTACATGAGTAGATTCTATATGGATGCAGGATTGTGATGTTCGCATTTACTTGGAGGATAAGAGCAAAGGACTGAGTGGATGCTTGGAATTCTTGAGGAGACTGACTTTGAGGCCGGGAGTCATTGTTTATTTATTTATGAAATTTAATGTTCAGAAAGATATTTTGTTCACTATTTTCCATTTTGTATCATTATCATGTCATCCATGCATCTTGTATAAAACTGATGTTGGCCATTTGTTTGTACAAGATTAATAAAATCTACCTTCTGTTGCTTTATCATATATTAGATTGCATTCTCTATTAATTTCCATTGTTTGTTATTTACTTTGATATACCATTATGCAACTGTGATAAGAGGTTATAGTCTCCCCATTGAATAACTTTAGACACTCGTTTCATGTTGGCAGCCTCTAGCATATTGGGAGACGTGCTTGAGGTCATCTGGCGACCGGTCCTTCCGCTCGTTTAGTGGTGAGCTGTGTTGGGACATTAAAATGGTTACAAGGGGTATAAGGTTTGATGGGATCAACAAAAAGGTGCTAATGGTAAGGTAGAATGGGGTTGATGATGAGGGGGAGAAGGGGGTCAACAGCGAGAGTGCTAGGATTTGATGGAATCAGGTAAAGAGGGGGTGGAGGTGCTGGTTTTGGGTGTGGGGGGGGTGTGGGAGGGGAAGAAGGTTTTCAGTTAAAAATGTCTTACTGACATTTTTTAAAATACCACCGCTATATTTTGACAAATAAAATTAGTGGCATTTTCTCAAAAGCCACAGATTATTGATTTTGGTGTAGTTCCAAAATGGTTTAGAAACAATATTTGGATTTCAATATGAACGAGTTAAATAAAAAATTTCTTGATCGCCTCAACATATTTAGGATTTTTGATAAGTACTATAGAGGTCTTGGTTTTAGTGTTATAACAACAATACATGATTGTAAAAGTTCAAACTAAAGGAATAAAATGATTCTTTCAAATTCCAAAAATGCATCTTCAAGTAGCTAGCACAAGTCCTTAAGGCTTAAATGGGAGACAGTACGAAGGGGAACTGATTCCAATATATTAATGCTTGTAACAACAGAAGGGATATCCCAGAGAACCTAAAGGGTTGAAATAACCCCAATGGTTATTTCAAATCAGTCATAATACAGTGATGTGGATAGAATTTGATAGAGTTGTAATTATTTTAAAAAAACCCCAAAAATTATTGAAAAGGTAAGGCATATCGAGTGGTTTGTCATATGGTTTATTATTACAATTTTTAATGCATTTTTTTCATTCTCGAAGGATTTAGAGAATATAAAATATGCCATGTTATATAAAAGTTCATATTTACTTTATTATACTTTCATGTTGTCTATGTATATTAAAAGATGGGTAATTAAAGTTGATCTCTCAAATAATGACTGTGTGTTGTCCCGGTCCAGTGTTTTTCAAGTAGTATTATACGTTTTGAGGAAATTTTAATGTTATTTGGAGTATTATTTCATATAGAGATTAATAATATTATTATAAAACATAAAAAGAATTTTTCATGCTTGATGTGTCACTAAGTATATCACATGAAGTGTCATGTACTATGATATTAGTATTCTAAAAATGCATATTTCATTTTAAATCAGTATACCTGAGGATGTATAGATTAGTATAATGAGAGCCTTTATACATTGATAAATTATTTTTCCATCCTTGAGGATGAGGTAATCAGGTGGGGTTGTGTATGTTGTGGATCATGTAGTCAATTATGGACAAACATGAATGTGATTTTTACTCTTGTATGGTGAGTATGAAATTTGGGCCTTCAATTGAGAAACAATTAGGAGGTTTATATCCATAAATAGATAAGGTTCGTGTGATATTCTTTTTTATTTTGATGAGGGGAATGTGATGTTATTATCCACTTATGTGAATGACATGTGATGTGTTTATCTGTCTATTCAGTCAATAATAGATAATTGAAAATATATAAGTATTTATACAAGACAAGAATAATTCATGTCTCATGGATACTTGAACTCTTTCAAAAATGTATTATATGAAAATACAAGCTTGTATATGGTACAGATGGTATACAAAAGTATAGAGATGCATGTGTTTCATGAAGATCGCAGAAGATCTGTTTGTAGAATCACTATAATTTATGTTTTTAGAGACCTCTATTGGTTTAAATATATGAAATCATGAATTTATATTATATTTAAACACTATAATGTCTCATACAGTTCTACATTATGCATGAATGTTAGGAGATTTTTTTTGGAAACTCTAGGAAATTCTCTAAAAGTGTTTTAATGTTTATATAAATGGATTTCGGGATAGATACTCAAAAATATATCATATATAACTTGATACAAGATAAATTTTATATCTTTTGATATGTTTTTTTCATATATCAAAAATTATTTTTCCATATTATATAAATATTTATTATACATGATATGATTGATGTGAAATAGCATAGTGTCTTTGAGGCTTTAGTGAATTTGGGAGATTGGTGACTATATTCAAAAAATATTAATGTATACATGTTATATATTAGTATATATCATATTTTATGATATATGTATGTTTTATAGTATGAAATTCATGTTACAAATGAAATATTTTTTTCATTTATGGGTATAAAATTTCTTACGATAAGGTGGTATCATAAAAAAACTCTTAAATATTCATTTCTTACAGTATGTATTTAAATATCATAATGACATAGAGTCATATTATAGGATTCAATTGGTGTCCCTATAATTTATATAGTTATACAACTATTTTATGTCAACCATTTGATATCTTAAACATAATGTTTATCAATTATTATAATCATTTCATGTTATAAAACATTTTGAGAATTAAATTCATCTATATGATAAATAAATTAATATTCTTGATCGAATGTTAAAACGTGTTCTGAATCAATTTAATTACTTGGAAATTTCATTACATTATATTAAATGACATGATTTATTGTATAATTCCCTATGTCCAATATAATTCGGTTAAATTTCATGAAAATGGTGAAAAATTCAAATGGGTTCTCCAAAGATTAATATATCTTTCTCTTTTATCCATTTTGAGAAACGATAATATAATATCTGGGTTTAAAGGATAATCCTATCCAAAAGTTGGTATATTTAAGTAATCCTATGGATAAATCATAGAGGAAGGATTAAATTTTTTTTTTTCATAGGGATATTCACCATACTCATTTTTAAGATGATAGGTTTTTCTAACTTTGGTGAAAGGTACACAAGAATAAAATCATTATATATTACACATATTTCAGTTTCAAAGCATGGTTATCTTGAATTGAGGCTTATTGGTGCCTGCTATAATAGAATAAGTTCTATTAGATCCTTAGAAACCCATTAGGTGTGTCTTATAATTGATTTTGATTACTAATGTGTGTTTGGTGTGTTTTGTTTTATTTTTATATCATATCAGTGATGAAATATTATTTGGTTTATTTATAGAATGATTTATTCTAAAGTATTATTGCAATGATTCTCCATTTTAAAATGGTTTTATTAGATTATCTGAATTTATAAAATTTAATATATGAAGTAGTTTTTCCAATGAAATATATGACCGATATTATAAAGATTTAAAATAAATTAATAAATTTAAATGATGCTTTAGATATTTTTTGGTCTTGATATATTTTGAAAATTATTTGTTAAAAATGGTTTATAATAGAATTAAAATTAATTTTTAATTATTATTATTCATATTTAGTTATTTGGAAAAAACATTTCATTTTTATTTTGATATAGTTGATAAATTCAATTAATAAATTTGAATATATTTTTCACTAATTTAGTCTTTAATTCAAGAACTAGAATGATACATTTAAATACATTTAAAATGACACGACTAGTCCCTTGGGGATCGTGTTGTGACTACCCCAAGATCCCCTTACATAGGCTAGAGACTGGTAACTATCATTTGAAAGGTGTGTCCCTAAAATGGGAAGGCATTTCCTTTAAACCTGTACAAACACATAGAGAATAACACCACTAGATGCATCCATGAAGTAACTGCTATAGTAATATAGTGCTGAATGTAAGGGTCTAGAATTCAAGCCCAACTGAAAAAGTACAAGTACAACTGAAAATTCTAAAACAACTGAAAAGTGAAAAGAACCTCATGGATCATCCACCATAGATCCTACCTGAAGGGTATGTACTGCTCATGATCAATAGTTCCTATGTCATGTCACACCAAATGGTCCACTTCATGGCACTGTACAGTCCTGGCTCCTTTAGCCTTGATCAATGTTGTACATCGTTGGCACAAAACATAACCAGGAGGAGACGAAGCCCATGCATGGGTGAGTTTAATGATACTCAATAGGGACCCTGAGATTCTGTAGGTCTCCTAATGTGCAACAAAGGAAAAACCACAAAGCACAACATCAATCCTACTTAGGTATATGCCCATACATACACCTATGTTTTCATGATATACTCATATGATACATGGAGGAAGAATAACACAAAGGATACGCCACAAATATAGGAATTACCACAGTGTTAAATGAGTTAGTTAAAACAGAGTCTGATTTCAAACTACGTATTACTGAAGTAAAGAAGTAAATATGATTAGTCATGAAGCTAGATCATCTCATTATTTCAAGAGGCACTACTTCTGAAAAAACGGAGTCTGACCCACACTGGATTGATAGGTATTAACCCCTAAAATGATCCACATAGGATCCGACCCACCTAGAGTTGATAGGTACTAACCCCAACAATGACCCACACAATATCTAACCGACATAGGATCGGTATGCGCTGACCCACACATGATCACTAAAAGGAATCCCACACAGGATCTAACCCACATAGGATCGTTATATGCTAACCCGTACAGGATCATTAAGCACTGACCCACACAGGATTGTTGTGGACCCACACTAGTTCACTCAGTACTCTCCTCTATATGATCTATCACTAACCACCACCTCGTTTCTAGCCACTAGATTCCTCGCACCCTGTGTGATCGAGTTCTGTAGAATCTTCCCTTGAGAGATGGTTCATACCTCTACCACCATTAATGTAACCCCCTAACCCTAGTTACCCAGAGTTGGTTCATTATTACATAACATTGGCATGATCACAACAGATCAAGTCTTGAAATACCGATTAGTTTAGTAGCCTTGGAAGTACTAGATAAATTAATAAGGTTTACATTACATCATAAATTAGAAAACTACAACAAAATTGGTCCCATATACAACACTGAGATCCC
Source organism: Viscum album (assembly GCA_963277665.1). Taxonomy (NCBI): domain Eukaryota; kingdom Viridiplantae; phylum Streptophyta; class Magnoliopsida; order Santalales; family Viscaceae; genus Viscum; species Viscum album. Next base: position 1,021,510,939 of record OY728147.1, on the reverse strand, counting down.
ATAGACTAACCCTGTAGGTTAGTTATAATATACTTCTTCGCATACTGTGAAAAATAAAACATTGAAAGGGGTGAGCTCAAATGATCAGTAAGGATAACAATATAGCAGAAAGTTTCACATATAAGCATAAACATTTAAGGCAATGTATAGAACTAAAACAAAATCCTTTTAAAAATAAACTTCATCATAATATGGTAAATATAAATCAAAATAATGTTATTTAATTACTCACTTAGATATTATACTAGTCGAATAATCACATGCAATATCAATAGCCACTTTCATAATGATGGAATGTATAATGTCAGACTTTAATAACCACATAGTCAAGGCCTTGTGCCAAGACTATAAACAATACTTTATCAAGGCCTTGTACAAAGACACTAGTTTGTATCATGAGACCTACTGATGCATCGATGAGCTATAGCTGGCTCCTCCCATCACTTACTAAGTCCAATGCATTTCCCATATGAAAATGTTTAAACATAACATAAAAATTCAAATTAAAACTGGCATAAAAAATGTCAATACTTTATCCATAAACCACGAATGGTATGAAATAACTCATCCATAGTCAAACATGTCAAAAAGCCATCAATACAATATAAATGTTTTGTATCATAATAAATCAACATCAAACAAACTTAAAATCCATTAAAGGATGTTGACATAGATTAAATCAAAACATTTTCAGAGAAGTATATATTTCTATTTTGAAATCATTTAAAGGTCACGTAATTATAAAAGAAAACATTTATATTTGAAAATATTATAATAAGATTTTTAGAGGAGCTTCAATGATGTTATAACAACATAAAATAGATTCACCCACCGTATATGATAAAAAACATTCTTGCTTTAAATTTGTCGAAAAGTTCATAAAGTGCCTTGTTTGGAAAATGATGGAAAGATTCCTTTATAAAAATCTAATAAAAGTCAAAAAAGGGTATAAATGACTTTAACCCATAGTCTTGTAAATAGTAAAAAAAAATTGGAATACATTTTTAAGAAACATGGATGTAGATGATAAAGAGGTCCCAGTAGATACTTACGTAAAAATATCTCGGATAATAAAGAGATTGTGAAATTAACCCTTACCTTGTACTTTTCCTTAGTTGAGGGTAGGTTAACCTCCTATGTAATGATGAAATAATTGTTATTAAATAATAAAATAATTATATATATTAATATGATATCATATATGATATTTTAACATTTCATTGTTAATAATATCATAGTATTATCGTCATTTCGAGTGTTAACTGGTTCATTTTCCTTTATATGATTTGTTACGTAAGTAATGTTTGTTATGGATTGGATGTATCTTATTCATATTCATAATGATATTAAGTCTTTAAAAATTAATTTTAATCATCTAATGAAAATTAGTCTTGAATGGATACGATGGGGAATGAATCTCATTGTGTTCATGGAGACGGTAATTCGTACATACGCATGAGTGAAAATATCATTATTCTGATATTAAAATAATATATAATTAGATGACATATCATATATACTGAATAATTATCATATTATATTTATTATTTACCTAAATTACACATCATTAATATACACATCCAATAATAATCTATTGAATTACAATTACCCCATGACGTGGAGACGGTAGGCCATACGTACGCACGTATGGTGACATATCATTCAACGGATGGATAGAATAATAAATATGGTTGTACCATATTTATAATAACATCACAGTATATATAAGATTCTGGATTTATTTTTTTTATAATGGAAACAAAAAAGAAATAGGATGTGTAAGAAGAAAGGAAGTTGAAATAAGTGATGAAATATTTACCTCTTCTTCGGGTTCTTCCTTTTGATTTGATCACAAGGGCTCCATAGGTTGGATTTATGACTAAAGGAAGACCTCTGGGATGAAGGAAGGACAGTTTATAGGTTATTTTGTTAGGTTTTGGCCGAGCCCAATGGCTTTGAATTTGTGAATTAGAGAGAAGGGGGAGTTCCCTTTTATAAGTGGAGTGAGGGGGCACCTTAGGAAAAGATAGAAATATTATTTTGTAATAAAATCATTTTCGGTTTCTAATGGATCCAAAGTGGATTAGTTAAAGTATAAGGCGTGGATAGGTCAAAAACCACTCAACCAATAGGTTTTAGATAGGTTTTGGTCACTATATTAACCTTATCTTTTCAATTTAATTCTTAGTTAAATAGTTTGACATTTATCATGTCTCTTTGTATTTTTATATTATATGGTTAATAAACATACTGTATACTTCTAATAGAACCCCAAATGGTTCATTAATGATACAAATATCATTATATAAGTCTTCTGGTTGATCCAGAGATTTTTAGGAATATAATCTCAATTAATAATATAATATTGGTTTTAAAAACTCTTTTATGTCAATTTTGACACTATTTGATATTTTTTTTCTAAATTCATAACAGAATTATTACGTTTATAAAAATTCATGTAACTGACCCATATATGTCATATTAATCTATAAAATTAGTGTCATTCGTAAAAAGTACCAAATTACATTTATTTGGATATTTATAATAACAATTATTTTAATATTTCATTAATTAGGTAATTACTACATCATCATTGTGTCATATATAAATTAAAGTATTTAATGTCTAAAAATTATAAATTAAATACCATTATGTAGGAAATATTTTTATCTTTCTAATGAATATTTATAGCCAAATTTATATTATGTGTACCCCTATATTAAAAATGGTTTAGTTATTAAACATTGAATTTAACGCTTTTAACTCTTCTTTAATTAAATAATAATAAATGTTCTAATCTAATACAAGTGGAGAAAAGAGGATCATATTTTATTCTTAAGGTTTTTTTTGGTCAAATTATACTTATCCAGTATAATTAAGACCTCTGTTAGGATAATAATAATATCATTATTACCCTTAATGATAATATTTACTTTTAACTCTGGTAAATAAAAATAAAAGTTACTATTCCCAAAAAAAATATTTTTATCTTATTGAACCAAATTTTACTCCTTGATTTTACCCGTGTCTCTTAGATTTTTTAAATTCAACTCACAAAACTGTTAAAATTATATTTTATGTAAATTTGCAAATGCTCCTAGTAGGTGGGTAAAAGACGGTAAAAAGGTCAATAAAATTTCTATATATCTAAACTTATTATAAACTGAATCCAATGAATTAAATTTCACTTATACTGGTATTATTTATCTATTTTGACCTAAAATAAAATTATATAAAATAAATAATTATTTAAATAAAAAGTTGGTTTTAATCAATTACTTAGTGTTTTCACTATTCCTCAAAAATTGAATGTTTTCAGAAAAATACCAAAATTTCACCCTAATATAATTTTGATATTACAAATTCAATAATTATGTCTATTTTACCTAATTAAAAACATAAAAGTTACATTTATTAATTTAGAATTAATTCCCGTTGTCGAAACCAAAAAGCGTGTTTTTAAGAAATAATAACTAACAAAAGTTTGATACTTCTTTTTGTTCAATTTCAAAGTTAAATTATTTCCAATATATAAAATTGGATTAAAAGGTAAAAATATAATCTATTTATACTTAAAACCGTTAAAATGTATAATTTGACACTACAAATTATTTTGATTAAAAAATTTCTTTTTTATTTAAAATATAGTATTTTTCACTATTTATCCAAATATGAAAGTTATCTGAAAAACACCAAAATAATTTTGAAACTAAATTGTTATGTCCCAATTCTAATAAATAAGTTTATTTTTTCAATTTGAATATATAAACATTTAAATATTTTATTTAAAAAGGGTTCTCCATTAAAAGGTGGTAAAATTGCAATTTTTTAAATAAATCTTTTATCTGAAAAAAATTAATTTGTTTTTTAATTATGTCTAAGAAACTCATAATATGGATTTGAAATTATAAGGATTATAGAAAGTTCAAAATATATAAAATACTATTCATAACTTCTTTTCAACGGCTATTTTGGTAGGTCGTGGTGCGGTTTAACTCGGTGTTGTGCGTAGTACAACTTATTGAATTACTTTGAATAAATAATGTATTTTGATATATTGGAGAATCAAATTCTTCCCTCCTTTAATAAATTTCATCCTCGCATTTTGAAATTTTTCTTCGGAAATAAAAGTCTGAATATTGAAAATACCATTGTGGGAAAACCCACATCGGAAATTGGGTTAATAAAATTTATTCTTAAAAAGTGGAAAAGGGGAATGAAAAATCACCACCAAATTTTGATCTCTATTAGGAGATCATTAGTGGAAATTAGAGACACATAATTGGAAGGAAAATTAAAATACATATAGGGAGTGATTGAGGTTATTAGTCACAAAAAATTGTATATTTGAGGGCCTCAAGTCCATTAATCTATGATGATTTAAAATATCATTGGTTCAACAAAACATATGGTATTAGGATAACACATTTTTAGTTTTAATATCATTTACCTAAAGTTTAAGAATCAATTTATTCATATAATAAGAGAAGAAAAAAATAATATACTTGACAAGTAGAGATCCATCCTTTACCTAATTTCTACAACAAACACATATTTCACTCTAAAAGATGGTAGAACTTAAAAAAATATTCTATTTATCATATTCATATAGGGTTCCAAAAAAATTAATTTGTAATTCAACTACCAAACCTTAAAAAAACTACATTATTCAATATATGACATCATGTGGGCCAGTGGTAGGTGATGCACCCTTGTCACCCTTCAGTTCCAGGTTCATGTCTCGCGGCCTTTCCAGATGCGACAAGTTACCTCCCGACCTTCGATTTGTCCTTTTTATGGAAATCCAAAAATAATTTCAAACTAAACATTTCCAAAATACTTATGTCCAAACTCATAGTCCAAAATTTATAAGGAAGGTAAACACAATGAAGATCATTTTTTTCATGTAATAACTTGTGAACGCCTTCATCAAGTATTCTTTAAAAAACGGTAACATCATGAATTAACATAAAACCTTATTGATTACATTCATGATCCCTTATTCCTTATAAAATACTGGATATTCTACTTCTATCCAAAAATATTGCAAACTCCAACCATGATGGAATATAAAATTCATTAATCAGTTTCATGGTAGTCATACATATTCAATATAATTTATCCAAATCAATCAAGTATTATTCCAAAATCACTACCTCAGTATCAGAACTATATTATGGTTTATCATTCTCTCAACCATATATTTTCCAAAACATTAACCTACTATTGAGTCACTTTTCTTGGTTCCACACACTCTCAAGTCATTAATGAATAGGACTGTCGTACAATCCTTATATACAATTCTTATAACATGTACATCATTAATAAAATACTCAAATGACACAATACATTAATAAAAATGTAAGAAATCTAATCATTCCTCTTCATCTTTAGTAGTATAATAACTTTATTATTATCCAATAGTTGTATTTGGGGTATACTCTGATGATTTGGAAATTGATTCGCGTAGTGTCCTAACTCCTTGAAAATGAAGCATTGTACATTTGAAAGTTTTTTCTTACCCTTAAAATCACATAATTGGTTTCCTTTTTCTATACAATTATCACAAACTCTTATTCCCTTCAAGAATTTACCAAGGTGATTCATTCCACAGTTATCACATATGGGAAAATCCATCTTTTCCCTCTTCCCTTTATCCATCTTTATCACTTCCATCATTTTCTTATCTTACATACGTTCAAAGCCATAAGACTCAAATAATTCATTACTTATCTCATTAACACATGATACAATTTCTTCATATGTTGAGAATACATGGGAGACTATTTCCCTTCTAATTATTGTCTTCATACAGTGAAAGATATGCTCCTTCTTACTCTTTGGATCATTCGCATTACTCGAGTCCACATTCCTTCTTCTGGGCACCATTTCTAAACAATGGCATTAACTCGATTAGTTTATGAATCGAAATACACAATTCCAAACATGTAAAACACTTAACAAAAATTTTACAGTTTATGAATATAATCTGAAATCATAAAAAAAATTCATTGAGAAAGTATATACTCATAAACCCTTCATTGTGGTATGTAATGAAAATGATAATTATCCTTTGAATATCCCCCAAGAGTTTCCTAACCAAGAGTGCAGCAAAGCCCATTGTTGTGCATCAGTTCCCATTTGAGACTAGCTCAATGAGGTGTTTTTGACTTTTAACCCTAGGTATATCTGTGCCGAAGCCTCCTCTGCCTCCTCGTATCCAGAGATGGATGTATTGCTCGGAAAACTCACAAAATCTCTAAAATACCAAAATTCTAGGAAGTTATTCTATAGTAATCCTCAAAGTATATCTTAGGGTTGTGTGCTCTAATCAGAGTTTACCTAAATCTAGTTTCCAAGGTTTTTATTAAACTTTCTCTGATACCAACTCTAACACCCTGACCCTAGTTACCCAAAGTCGGTGCATTATTACATAACATTGGCATGATCACAAAATATCATGTCTCGATAGACCGATTAGTTTATTAGACTTGGAAGTAATAGATACATTCATAAGAATTACATTACATCATAAAATAGAAAACTACAATAGAATTGTTTCCATATACAACACTGAGATCCCATAGACTATCCTAGTAGGTCAGACATAATATACTTCTTCACATCCTGGGAAAAATAAAACATATAAAGGGGTGAGCTCAGATGCTCAATAAGGATAAAAATATAGCGAAAACATTCATAAATAAGCATAAACATTTACGGCAATGTATTGAAGTAAAAAAGCCTTTTCAACATAAATTTCATCGTAATATGGAAAATATAAATCAAAATAATGCCATTTACATACTCATATCGACATTCTACTAGTAAAATAATCACATGCAATATCAATAGCAACTTTCATAATGATAGAATGCATAATGCCAGACCTTCATAACTACATAGTAAAGGCCTCTTGCCAAGACTATAAATAAGATTTTGTCAAGGATGTGTTCCAATACACTAGTTTTTCTCATGGGGACTACCGATGCATCGTGGAGCTATAGCGGGCTCCACCCGTCACTTACTAAGTACAATGCATTCCCCATATGAAATGGTTTAAACATAACATGAACATTCATATTAAAACTGGCATACGAAATTTAAATACATCATCCATAAACCATGAATGGTATGAAATAATACATCCACAGTTAAGCATATCACAAAACCTTCAATATAATATCGATGTTTTGTATCATAATAAATCAACTTCAACCAAACATAAAATCAATCAAAGGATGTTGACATAGATGAAATCAAAACCTTTTTAGAGAAATATCTCTTTCTATTTTGAAATAATTTATATGTCACGTAATTAGAAAAGAAAAAATTTATATTTAGAAATATTATTATTATCGTGTAAGGGAAGCTTCAACGATGTTATAACCACATAAAATACCCGTACCCGCGGTATATGTTAAAAAAACATTCTTAACATAAATTTGTCGAAAAGGTCATAATGCACCTTTTTTTGAAAACGATAGAAAAATTCCTTTATAAACATCTTATAATAGTCAATGAAGGTATAAATTACATTAACCCATCTTCTAGAAAGTAGTTTAATTTTTTTGCAATATATTTTTAAGAAACATGGATGTGGATGATAAAGATGTCTCAATAGATCCTTATGTGAAACAACCTCGGATAATAAAAATATTTTAAAATTAATCCTTAACTTGTAATTTTCCTTGGTAGAAGGTAGGTTATCTTCCTGTATAATGGTGAAATAATTGTTATTAAATTATAAAATACTCATATATATTAATATGATATAATATTTGATCTTTTAACATTGGTTTTTTAGTAATATATTAGTATTATCGTCGTTTCTGGTGTTAATTGATTCATTTTCCTTTATATGATTTGTTACATAAGTAATGATTGTTTTGGATAAGATGTATCTTATTCAGATTTAGAATGATATTAAGTATTTAAAATTTATTTTTAATCAGCTAATGAAAATTAGTCTTGAATGGATATGATGGGGAATGAACTTCATTAGTTTCGTGGGGACGGTAATCTATATGTATGCATGAGCGACAATATCATTCTTTTGACATTAAAATAATATATAATTGGATGTTATATCATATATATAGAATCATTATAATGTTGTATTTATTATTTACATCAATTTCGCATCATTATTATACTCATGCAGTAATAATGTATTGAATAACAATTACACCATGATGTGGAAACGGTAAGCCATACGTACGCACGTATAGTGACATGTCAATCAAAGGATGGATAGAATAATGAAAATGGGTGTACCATATTTATAATAACATCACATTATATAAGACATACCGGAGTTATTATTTTAGGATTGAAAAAACAAAGAAAGAGGAAGTGGAAGAAGAAATAACTTGAAAAGGGTGATGAAATATTTACCTCTTCTTCGGGTTCTTCCTTTTGATTTGACCAAAAGGGCTCCATAGGTTGGCTTTCTGACAAAAGTAAGGCCTCTAGGATTAAGTGAGAACAATTAATAGGGTATTTGGGTAGGGGTTGGCTGAGAAAAATGGCATTGAAGGTGTGAATTAGAGAGAAGGGGGAGTTCACATTCATAAGAAAAGTGAGGGGCACCTTAGGAAAAGCTAGAAATATTATTTTATAATAAATTCATTATCGGTTTCTAATGTCGAAAAAGTATATCATCTAAAGGATAATGAGGGGATGGGTCTAAAACCACTCATGAAATAGGTTTTAGACATTTTTTGGTTACTATATTAACCTTATCTTTTAGATTTAACTCTTAGTTAAATAATTTGACATTTACCATGTCTATTTGTATTTTTATATTATATGGTTAATAAAATTACTAAATACTTCTAAGAGAACCCAAAGTAGTTCACTAATGATATACCTATAATTATATAAGTATTCTGTCCTAACAATATATTTTTAGGAACAGAAAATCAATTAATAATATAATATTTGTTTTTGAAACTCTTTTATGTCAATTTTGATACTATTTGGTATTTTATTTTTGCTAAATTTATAACAACATTATTACTTAAAAAAATTAATCTCACCGACCTTAATATATCATATGAACCTATAAAATTAGTTTAATTCATAAAATGTCTGAAATTACATTTATTTGGATATTTATAATATCAATTATGTTAATATTTCATTATTTAGAAAATTCCTGCATCATCATTGTGTCATAAATAAATTAAATTATTTAACTTCTAAAATATATAATTAAAATACCATTATGTAGGAAATATTTTTATATTTCTAATGAATATTTATAGTCGAACTTATCTTATGTGTAACTCTATATTAAAAATGGTTTGATTATTAAACATTGAATTTAACTCTTTTAACTCTTTTTTGAATTAAATAATAATAAATTTCCTAATCTAATCCAAGTGGACCAAAGAGGTTCATATTTTATTAAAAAGATTTTTTAATGTCGAATTATACTCATCCAATATAATTAGTCCATGTGTTAGGGTAATAATAATATCATTTTTACCATTAATTACCCTATTTACTTTTAACCGTGGTAAATTAAAGTAAAAAGTTACTATTCATAAAAAATTATTTTTAACATATTGAACCACATTTTACACCTTGATATTAACCATGTCTCTTGGATATTCTAAATTCAACTCAGAGAAGCAGTAAAATTATGTTTTATGTAATTTTGGAAATGCTTATAGGAGGTGGGTAAAAGACGGTAAAAAGATCAATAAAATTATTATATATCTAAAATTATTATAAATTGACTTTAACGAATTGCATTGAACTTATATTAGTACTATGTAGCTATTTCTACATAAAATAAATTTAAATAAAATAAATAATAAATTTAATGAAAAGTCGGTTTTAAACAATAACTCAGTGTTTTTCATTATTCATAAAAAATTGAACGTTTTTAGAAAAATACCAAAATTTCACCCTAAGCTTATTTTGATATTCTAAATTCAAATATTATGTCTATTTTACGAAATTAAAAACATTGCAGTTGCATTTATTAATTTAAAATTAATTTCCGTGGTCAAAACCAAAACGCGTGTTTTTAAGAAATAATAACTAACAAAAGATTGATACTTGTTTATGTTCAATTTCAAACTGCAATAATTTCCAAAAAATAAAATTGGATTAAATGGTAAAAATATAATCTTTTTATACATCCAAACCATTAAAATGTATAATTTAACAATACAAATTATTTTGATTAAAAAGTTGTTTTCTGTTAAAAAGAAAGTATTTTTCACTATTCACCCAAATATGAAAGTTATCAGAAGAACACCAAAAATACATTGAAACTAAATTATTATGTCCTGATTCTAAATAAGAATTTTATTTTGTCAAATTTAATATATACAAGTTTTGAATATTGGATTCAAAAATGGTTCACCATTAAAAGGCGGTAAAATTGCACTTTTAAAAAAAATACTTCTTTTTTCTGAAAAAATATTAATTTTTTTATTATTTCTATTAAACTCATAATATATATTCTAAAATTATAAGGATTATATAATGTTCCAAATTTAGTTAATAAAATTCTTAACTTCTTTTGAACGGCTAGTTTGGTAAGTTGTGGTGTGCTTGAACTCGGTGTTGCGTGTAGTGTATGTTATTGAGAAACATTGAAAAATAACATTCTATGAAATCTTGGGGCATCATAATTAATCTCCAAAAAAGAGTAACCCAATGTACAGTCATGTCGTAAGGGTTCCAACGAGACATACGGTTCGTCAATCAGACACCCTGTCTGTGAGTAATAAGTGTTTTAGCTCCGGGGGTCCGGTTGGATTTGGGTTTGATCCAACCCGGCCATACTCCAAATGTCTCTAAAACTCAAGAGGAGTATACCAAAAAGTATTATCTCAATCCATGAATCTCAAAAAAATACATGGTTCATCAAACAGAGGTCTGGTTCACAGGATATGGCCCTTTATGCGTTTAGGGTCCTGGTTGGGCCCGGGTCATTTCCGACCCAGTTGGACTCACCCGGCCTGCCCGATCTAGGTTGGGCCAATGTCAGGCTCGACCAGCAAGGGTGGCCTGAAAAGGGTGGCCCACAAGAGCATCCCACAAAGGGCGGCCCACACGGGTTCCCCACAAAGGGTGGTCGTAAGGGGACGACCCGACCCGTGTAGGGCGCGGCCCGCAAGGGGGCGGCCCGACCCACGTAATCAGAAACCCGCAAGGGAGGTGTTCAGGCCCATTTAGGGCACATCCCACAAGGGTGTGGCCTGACCCGCGTAGGGCGCGGCCCACAACAAGGCGGCTGGCCACCTTGGCGCGACTGACAACGGCTCGACCGACAAGGTGCGGTCCAACCACTGTCCGTCCAAGCAACTGAGGGTGGGTGGGATCCTCGGTCTCCGGAACTCCAGAATGGCCCAAACTCTGTTCAGCATGGGAAGTCTTCATGCCATGTGGGTGTCACCCGATCATTGTAGAACCCTCCGGAGGTGTGGGCTTTGCCTCCTCTATAGCTTCGGCTACGACTTCTTCCCACCGGCGGTGCACTAGTCACACCGCATCCCTAATCGCTTGCAGTGCGCACGTCGTGAAACCTCTCCTTATACGTCCATCCACTGTGCTAGACACCTCCTCTATCAACTACAGCTGATGAGCTGCAGCACTCTGCTTATCTGCGGTGGGCGACGGCACGCCACACTACATCCACAGCTGGCGGGTGCTGACCGCTCCAATGACCACCACGACATAGAGTCATGGCCTCCTCTAGTGATGTACATCGACGCTCCACCTACTTCATAGATGTTTGGTTTCATTGCACCGATAGTATTCCATAGAGGTGAAAGGATAGCAAGATAGTGGAGGGTTCAATCCGTGTTTGTTTGGCTCGCTTCCTCATGTTAGCTCATAACAAGAAGGAGGATAAAGGGGTTCAAGATTTCATGTGATGTAAAAAAGAATTAAATTGAACCTCATGATCATTAGAGAGTGCCCACGATTGAGGAAGAGTCAGTGTTTTTCATTCCAGCAACAATCCACCAACGTTGTCACTCAAACGTCCTCCTTCGGTTCATGATTAGGTGTCGCTCACCACCACTCACTAAAACCGGCTTCATCCTCCATGTGATTGGTGCCATGGAACTTTATCATAACTTCTTCACTTAGTGAAGCTACGCCAATAAATCCCCCCAAGATCCATTTAAATAAGACAGGGGGAGGATGAGTAATGACCATGGAATTACTGGGGGTTCGTTTAATAAGAAACTTCCTAATTAACATGTTGTTGTTACAATGGTTTTGAAGAGTGAATACATTTAATGTATTGACACGTCATTGAACTTGCCACTGCCGCTTATTTGTTGGATGAAAAGAAAATAAAAAAGTAAATAACAATGTTATTTTATTATTCTTCTAAAATGTCTAAAAATATATATTTTTCTCCAGACCTACTATGGTTGAAGATAATCCTCCCCTGATAAACATTCACTGCTGTGGATTCAACGGTGCTCTTGTATTTTTCTTTCTGAGCAACGACTCAAAGGATTGAAAACTACATGCATGACTTTACTGAATGTAATTGAAAACATGTTCAGAAATTACTTCCAGGCACACTGGGCCTCAGAATCTGGTGTCGTTAATTTCTACAGACTAGTAATAATTCCATATAATTAAAGAAATTACATGGAAAATATGGGTCTATAAATTCTCCCCACCTTTGGGATTTGGTCCCAAAAAGTCACAACATTGACTAAGGAAACCAATGAGGATACTAAGCACGAATCCGAGCCTGCCTCTCCCATGTGCTCCAATAGAGGTTCTCCTTCTTCTAGAGAACATGCACTAGTGATATAAACCACCCATGAAGGACTCTCTCCTATCAATTCTCAATCTCTACTGGAACCTCTGTGAATGTAACTCCATCATCAATGTCCAGCTGGCCATGGTTGATGATGTGAGATGGGTCATGCAAGTATCTCTTTATCTGGGATACTTGGAAGACGCCATGTTCCCTATTCACTTGCAGTGGAAATGTCAATCGATATTCCACCTCACCTATCCTCCAAAGTATCTGAAATATTCTAATAAACCACAGTGATAACATGCCGCCTCAGCCAAATCCATGTAATCCCATCGAGGAGAGACTCTAAAAAATTAGTTGTCCCTCTCTTGGAACTCTAAATGTATTTGTCTCTTATCAGCATAAGACTTCTTTCTACACTGTGCAGTCTTCATCAGCTACTGGATGATCTCCACATTCTCATTGGTATCCCTTACCTACTCTGGACCCATTAGTTCTAACTCCTCTAGGTTGGTCCAGAAGAGAGGTGAACTATAAGGCCGACTGTACAAGGCATCGAATGGTGTCATACTATTGGTGGAGTGATAGCTATTGATTTATGTGAACTCCACTGAGAGGAATTGCTCCTCTCAACTATGGACAATGTCTATAACGCATTCACAAAGCATGTCTTCCATTGTCTGAATGGTCCGCTCCATCTAACCATCCATCTGAGGATGATAGGAGATGCTCAAACGTAGATGACTCTAAAACACCTCAAATAATCCCTTCCACAACCATGATGTAAACTATGTGACACGGTCAGAGATGATCATCGATGGCACCCCATAAAGTCATACAATCTCTTGTATGTAGAGGCATCTCTATCCCACTACTGATCCCTACTCATGAGTGGGTAGAAATTGGGCAGACGTGGTGAGTCATTCAACGATCACCCAGATAGAATCATTTCCTCTATGGTACATGGAATACATATCACAAAGTCCATGGAGATTCCATCCCACTTCCACTCTAGCACCTCCAGTGGTTGTGATTAGACTACTAGAATCTGATGTGCCGCCATCACTTGCTAACAAGTGAGGCATCGATAAACAAAACCCGCCACATCCTTCTTAATTCCTGACCACCAGTGATGACACTGGAGGTCCTGGTAAATCTTCACTACCCTAGGATGTAATGCCAGAGGGGGCGTATGTAAATCCCTCAACACCTCATCCCATAGCGCCACAGGTACCACAGTAAGTCCTCTGAAGAGGATGACGTGCTCCCCACCTTCAAAAAATCCATCATGTGCTTGTCGTGAGGATATCTGAGCATGTCAAGCCTCATAGTCAATGGCCCCAAAATATGACTCCCTGACTCTCTGAAGTAATGGGGAGTGACTGTCATAGACTGGAGGTATTCTTCTCCATCTATATCTGTGAAGGATATCTTCAACGCGGTTAGTTTCTTTATCGTCTCACTCAGTAACTGTAGACCAAACCTCTTACTGAGTGCATCTACTACCACGTTCCCCTTCTGATTAGTACACACTATCTCAAAGTCATAGTCCTGGAGTAACTCTAGCTATCATTTTCATCTCATGTTCAAATCCTCCTGAGAGAAGATACACTGAGTCTCTTATGATCAGAGTAGACTATAAAATGATTACCCGTCAAGTAAAGTCACGAAACCTTCAAGGAGAACACCACTACTACTAACTCCATGACATGGGTAGTGTAGCTCTGCTCATGTTGCCTCAGCTATAATGAGTTGAAGGTGATCACTTCTTTCTCCTGCATCAAGAAATGCCCAATTATGGTCCCTGATGCGCCATAGTATACTACATACCCAACATCCTCTTCTGGTATCCACAATATGGGGGGAAATTATCAGTCTCTACCTCATATATTCAAAACTCAGCTGGAATATCTCCATCCATACGAAGGTAAATCCCTTCCTCATCAAAGATGAAAAGGGTTCCACAACTCTGGAAAAGTCATCCACGAATATACAATAGTATCCAGCCATAACCAGGAAGCTCCGCACCTCGGTCACACTTCTGGGTGGTTCCCAAGAAAGTACATACTCAATCATCGCTAGATCCACTACAACTCCAGCCACCAAGATAATGTGTCCTAGAAAGCGAACCTCTCATTACTATAACTGTCACTTCGAGATCTTACCATAAAGATGGTGCTCTCAGAATGTAGCTAGAACTATCTGAAGATGATAGGAATGCTTCTCCTCTATCGCTGAGTATATCAAGATGTCGTCAATGATGATCACCCCAAAGCGATCAAGGTATGGTTGAAAGATCCTGTTTCTAGGTCCAATGAATATTGTTAGAGTATTGGTCCCACCGAATAGCCTATCCAAGAACTCATAGTGGCCATACCAGCATCTAATGTTCGTCTTTTACACATCCTCATCTCGTACCCTGAGCTGATGATAGCCTGGCCTGAGGTCTATCATTGAAATCCAATGAGCTACCTTCAGTTGATTGAAAAGATTATAAATCCCTTGAAATATATACATTTTCTTCACAGTCACCTGGTTCCAGTGTCAGTAGTCTACACAGTTTCTGAAACTCCAATATTCCTTCATGGTGAACAAAATCAGGGCTGCCCATAGAGAAACATTTCACCTTATTAACCCCTTTCTCTACAAGTCCTCCAACTATACCCATAACTCATGAAGCTCTGCAGGATCCATCTGATATGCTAGTGTAGATATTTGTTTCGTCTCAGGGTATAGGTTGATTCAAATGTCTACCTCCATGCATGGAGGTTTTCCTGGAAAAAATTAGGAAAGGCATCGACATTATTCTCTACCACTACAGGATAGCTCCAACTCTCCACATCTACTACCCCGAGGGTAAGGCTAGCCAACTGATGTGTTATCAGCTGCACCCTCCTCTGGGTAAGTTTATCCTATATGGAAAAGGCTCCCTTATCACTAATGAAGGAATGCCCGATCCAATCCATTTGGACACACCGCACATTGTGCATATTATAGTCAATCTGATAATGGATTGTGTAAAGAATTTTTTTTAATGAGTAAAAAAAATTATAGATTTAATATACATGGTTGTGTTTGATCCAATTCCTTAACATGGTTTTATATGGAGATAAATTATTATAAAATTATTTTTAATAAAATATTTTTTCTATGATATAAGATAAAATATGATTGAAATAGTTCCGACCACCCATCAGTAGCATATTTTTATGATTAAAATGGTACTTTCAAAATATTTCTCTAAATATATATAATACCATATGAGATATTGTTTTTATATTTTATTCATTCAAAAATAAAATATAAATTAAATTTTCTCCATTTTATGAATATAAAGGATGTTAGGTATCTTAGAATGATATTATAGGGAAAATATATTTTCTACTCGACCAGTGAAATTATTTTTAGACTATGGTATCTTCACATATAAGAACTAAAATATTATTATATTGGTAAATATACAAAGGGAATGTAAATTCATATCATCAATGTGTTTAGATTTTTTAAAAAAAAATTAATTTGATGATTTATATTTAGTAACCAACTATGATATCAATTAAAATATTGTTTTGAAATGTTTTTGTGATGATGATGATGAACAAATATGGATTCATATGTATACAAAGAAAAGTTATCAACATCATAAAATTGGATGTTCTAATGTAATGAAATTTCAATAATTTTTAAAAAATTTGAACATTGGAGATAAGATTCATATTCTCACCATTTTTAAAAATATCATCTTTCATATATGTTACATATTAATATATTCTATAGAGTGTTTTATTATATGATAATATAGTGATGTGGTAGGAATTTGATAGAGTTGTAATGATTTTAAAAAACCCCAAAAATTGTTGAAAATATACGGCATATCGATTGGTTTATCATTTTATTTAAAGGTTGTGTCCAAAGACTCAATTTATTATTAATGAAAAGACCTATTTAGACTAGGTAGAGGGTGACCCATTACATAGACCGAAGGCCCAAGGACACATGGCCTGCATACAGGGCTAGAAAGGCGATTTTTTGGCCTAAAGGACCCCTCGGTGAACAGTACTGCTACAGTACATGCTACAATGCCACCGCCGGTACATTACATGCAACAGTTCCTCCGCCGCTACAGTGTTGCCACTGATATAGTCCCCCACTGCTATAGTACTGCTACAGTACTACTACAGTACCCTACTATAGTACTCGAGAATTCTCCCCTACCTATATTTGATCATGGGTCTTTTGGATGCCAAGCAGAAGCATGAACCACTAGGGTACATGCTCTTTGGCAAGAGTGGTTTATCATATGGTTTATCATTACAATTTTCTTATATATTTTTTCATTATCAAAATATTTAAATAATATAAATTATATCAGGTTATATAAAATTTCATCTTCACTTTATTATACTTTCATGTTGTATATGTATATTTCATGATGTGTACTTATAGTTCATCTCTCAAATTATGACTTTGTGTTTTCCCTATCCAGTTTTTTTCAAGTAGTATTATAAGTTTTGATGAAATTTTAAGGTTATTTGGAGTAGTATTTCATATAGAGGTCTAAAATATTATTATACAATATAAAATTAATTTTTCATGCTAGATGTGTCTCTATGTATATCACATGGTGTGTCATGTACTACGACATTAGTATTCTAGAAACGAATTGTAATGGCCTGGACCCACCTGGTCTATTACTTTGCCAAAACAAGGCTCCACTGAAATGGTGTCACCAATCACGGGGGCACCGGTGACAGTGGCACCGTGAGGGTGGAACCGTGAAGGTGGCCCCATGTCCTCACCGTCTTCATCCGTTTTTCCAGTTTTCGACTTTTTCACCTCCCACAACATATATTTTAACGTAAAGATGATTTAATTCCCCTTTCAAAGCCATTTAAATCCCATAAATAATATCTAAAATTCCCCAAGAATCATGAAAACCTTAAACATACCAAAATGTGTGGTTTTTTCCTTGGTGTCACACCATTTTCCCATACCTACTAGTTCCGCCCCCATTACGTGGTTTTCCTCCGTTTAAAAGAAACGGTTTAATGCACAACCATTATGCCACCACCTATATGGGAATAATTAAATAAGAATTAATCCCATAATGTGTAACCTCCCAACCACAAGGAAATCCAAGATCCGACTTTAAAGCGGTTCAAAATTCCTTATCTCGTAAAAATAAGATCTCATCATTATATAACTCTAGAGTTTCTTCCTTCTACTTCTTGGCTGGATTTCATTCTTCTCCCTGGTGCTCTTGGAGTCCATCCTTCCCGGGCTTGTGGTGCGCTTGTGCTAGAGTATTTTTGCTCATCCTTGAATTCCCCGGAGGTCCTCCCAAGCAAGATGTGCATCATCAGTTCTCAGCGTGTGGAGAAAGACTTCATCGTTGATAATCTAAGTACGGTTTCCTTTCCATCTCTTTAATTTTTATCATGCGGGGAGGGTATGCTATTTTTTCTATAGGATGGATGAAACCAAATGTAATAAAGATAACAAACGTACTTTTAATGAATGAAGGGGGGGTGTGATCGATGTTTCTGTTGTATTTCCTTACACTTGATTATTTATGTTGTGAACTGTGTGGCCCTATGCCCAATGAAAATCAGGGCCGTTGGTGGTCTTTCGTTGTGCATTAATGAACCTTTGTCTTTTGTGATGATTGAATGGATCCTACATGATAATTTTGTTGATCATGTAAACTCAGTCGATTAAATGAATTTCTAGTGAACAATAATCCTTGTGTGATCTCCCCAGCTAACCAAACAGAAAGAAAAAAATGTAGTGAATGATGTACTTGAGTCTAAATATTTCCTTTCTCTGTGTTGATGGCATGTCTGTTTGTTCTTCTCGATGCTTATGGGGTGATGTGGATGGGGATGGGATCCTCTACTATGGCACGGTTTTTTGTTGTGAATCTGAATTTGTGTGGGGCTGTATCTTAAGGATTGTTTTGGTTCCAGTACTTTGAGGGATCTCACAGATACCTTTATTGTTGTGACATTAAAAGAGAACTGAGTGTGAATGATTAAATTGTTGTTTGGTTGTTTCTCTTTCTATGTCTTGTAGGTATGTCGGTTAGTTTCCCATTTGTGTAGATTCCACTTGAATTGGATCACTTTTACATGAAAACAAGAATGGTTTAAATGGGGAATTGGTTTTGGGAATGAGTTGTGACTTGGCCACGAGTGTTGTGATTTTCTTTTACGAATGAATAGGAACGAGGGTGTTTTTGCTTAGGTTTTGTAACCCCTAGGTTGGGATGAGTGCTTGTTACCTATACATATATTTGTATTTTTTATTTTTCTTATCTGTGCCCGACCCGTGTTGAAGACTTAGTGCCGACCCCCCCCCCCATTTCATGGGAGATGGTGTTTTTCCAAACACTCCTATGAGTGTCTTGTTACTAGATCCCTTTCTAATCAATTTCCCGAATATCCCATTCTCTTCGGGTAGACTGTGATGGTATGAGGTCCATTATAGCCCAAGATTCTTCGGGTAGGGTAGTTTTGGTGGTTGGCCCAGGTGTGTGCGGGCATGTTGTTTTCCAAGAGTCTTCAGGATGAGGCCTAGGTGTCTTCAGGCGTGGTAGTAGTTATTCTGGCACAGCTGTTTTCAGGCATGGTTTTGCATGGTGTTGTAGCCGAGGAGTTTGCAGGCGAGATGTGTGGTTGTGGCCCAGGTGTGTGCGGGCAGGGTGCGGTAGTGGGACTCTGGTGAGAATGGCAGGATTGGTTCGATGCGTAGGATGTATTCAATAAAAAGTGGGAAGGTGGAGCGGGGTACCAAAATATCGATGTTCTATTATTATACATTACGTGACTTGAGTTATTTGGGTAATGTGCCTTGGTAAGGCTTGTGGGGATAGTTTTCCTTTCTAGGTGTTTGGTTATCTCTTTTCCCACAGGTCATTAGAATGCCTCCTCACTAGTGTATGACAGTCTTTGATTTTACATACTGAGTATACTTGTATGCTCACCTTACGTATATAAAACTACTTTCAAGTTTCCAGGAGGACTTCAGGGATCATGCAGGGTTGTACTAGCTTGGGCATTGGGATAGTTGCAGTTGCTATTTTTTCCATGGTACATTACCTTTGTAGTCTCCTTGTACTTGTGGAATTTACTTTTGTAACTTGCATATGGTAATGGTTTTCTTTGGATTTACTTTAATCCCCCAGTTTTGGGTGTTTTTGGGATTTATTATCTTATCTCCTTATCCTATTAAAGAAAAAGGGTAATGACTTCCATCTTGTGTGTGATTCTATACCCTTGGTGCTAGTCGCCACTCTGGGACCTATTGAAGGCGGGTCTCGGGGGTCATTATCTCTCCTTCAACTTCAATAAGGAAGGGTCTGGCAACCTATTGCCCCTTCTCTCATCTTGGAGAAGGCGGGTTGTGAGAGAATGGTATCAAAGGTTGAGATATAGGATGGAGTATGGGGTTATGCATAGTATGTATTGCATGGGATGGTAGGTAAACAGTGTTGGGTGATCTTGGTGTGTGACATAGGCTAGAGAGGACCAGCTAGGACATGGAATTTTAGGGCCCCCCATGATCCGATGCAAGGACATTGGGCCTACCGAACGACAAAGGAAGGATACACTTATTGTAGGGTAGAAACCCTAGGTAAGATACATGCATCATAATGACTTCTTTTCTTGTTTTTCATGGGTATTTGGAGATTTAAAATGAATAATAAGTCTATGAAAATTTAAGAACAATATTCTACACTACATGGGCATATGAATTCCTTGTTTACCTTGCAGCTATGGCACCAGGGAGATGACCAATAGTAGCGCGGGCGATCGTGGCCCAGGAGGTTGACATGGCCGATCAGAAGTGGAATGACTGAGAGGAGGAGGATGATCAGTGGAAGAGGACACTTCGTGGCTTTCAGCGGCAGACCCTGGGGAATTACAGGGGTATAATCTCAGACATGGAGAGAGAGAGATGGCTAGAGGAGCTGGTGATGGCTTTCAGCTTGTTTGGAGCTCCGAAAGAGTACTGGTTTTGTCTAGATATAAGACAAATGCGTGGAGAAGCACTTAAGTGGTGGACGCTTTATATTGGGGAGAAGAGGGAAGATGAGGTGACGTGGGCTGACTTAGAGAAGGAGTTTCGGGCGGTATTCATCTCTTCTACGATGGATACTGAGAAGAGGGAGGAGATACTCTCCCTCCATCATCAGAGAAAGGCAGTGAGAGATTTCGGGATCAAGTTCAAGTATCTCCTCCACTTTGCTCCGGACATCTTTCCAGATAAGGATTCTCGGGTGAGACGTTTGGAGGAGACACTTCGACCTTCTCTCTAGTATGCTATTACTCCCTTCACCCTACTGACGTACTTGAAGGTCCAAAAGAAGGCTAAAGTGGTGGAAAGGATGCACATTCTAGGTGGTGTATCACGAGAGGCAATCCAGTTGGGCTCGTTAAAGGGGAAGTATGTTAGTAGTATGCCTCTATCATCAGGACCCTCTAGGATTCGACCCGCAGGAAGCAGGCCTCAACTGTTCTGGTTCTGATCTCCCGGCCCTCTCCCATTACTTTTGGGCCCAGGACCAAGATGATTTGTCTTTGGAAGCCAAGGTAACCTTCGGAATCAGTGCCCAAATAGAGTGTAGTACAACGAGGGTTGGTAGGTTCAACGCCCACCTCAGCAGCAGTAGTTCCCAGCTAGGCCCTTTCAACCGCATCAATAGAGGCAGCAAGCTCCCACCCCTTCGAGATCATATGTGGTAGGAGGAGGCCAACCATAGGGTGCCCCTCTGGGAACTAGACTAGGGTGTGGTTGAGGAGGCGGCCACCAGCCAAGAGGCAGGGGAGCTGGGCATGGATAGATGCACGTCGTAGAGGTAGCAGGGCCTGAAATCGTCTGAGGTACAATCAACTTGTTTAGTTCTCTTGCCTTTTCCTTGTTTGATACTTGATCTTCACACTTTTTTTGTTTCACCCAGTCTGGACCGTGCTCTAGGATTAGATGCTGAGAAACATCCAGTGCCCCTAGTGCTGAGCACACCAATCCTAAGTCAGATTGACTTGTTTTCTGTTTGCATAGGTTGTAAACTGACGATAGGGCCACATCAGTCTATCAGGGATCTTATACTGTTGTAGATATATCTATACGATGTCATCCTAGGAATTGATTGGTTGTTCACTATATGTACCATCATTTAATGCTTCTGATGAAGGGTCGTGTTTTCAGATTTGGGCGGCCGACGTGTAACTTTCATCGGTGAGCGGGGTTTCCATAAAAGTAGCAGGCGAGAGGATCCCCTCCTTTCCTTGTTAGCTGAACTATCATTGAAGTTGGTGGATGCAGAAATAGTGGAAGTACCAGTGATTGTTGGTGTGTTTATAGACGTCTTCCCTGAGGAGGTGGTGACTCTACCCCCTCGTCAAGATGTTGAGTTCGGTATAGACTTGCAACTTGGTGCCCATCCGATTTTGATGGCTCCCTACCAGATGGCACCTTGTGAGTTACAGGAGTTGCAGATTCAGATTGATGATCTGATGAAGAAGGGTTTTGTTTGACCATGTGTGTCACCATGGGGTGCTCCAGTCTTATTAACAAAGAAGGCAGATGGTGGTCTCAGGTTGTGCATAGACTACCAGAGATTGAATCAGGTAACGATCATGAACTGTTACCCCCTCCTAAGGATAGACGATCGTTTTGACCAGTTAAAAGGGGAAGGGTGGTTCTCCAAGGTTGACATGTGGTCGGGATATCACCATCTGAGGGTGAAAGAAGATGACATCGTGAAGATTGCCTTCAGATGGATATATGGGAACTTTGAGTTTGTAGTCATACCGTTCGGTGTTAGGAAAGCTCAAGCTGTGTTCATGGGGCTCATGAACTCCATCATCCAAGACTACCTGGATCAGTTCGTAATCGTGTTTATTGACGTCATCCAGATCTACTCAAGGTTAGATGAAGATCATGCTGAGCACCTGAGAACTGTTTTAGAGGTCCTCCGACAGCACCAAATCTATGGGAAGTTGTCCAAGTGCATGTTCTAGACGTGAGAAGTGCATTTCCTTGGGAACGTGGTGTCCAAGCAGGGAATAGCGGTGGACCCATAGATGGTCGAGGTGGTTGTTTCTTGGGAAGCACCCAAGAACGTGGAAGATATTTGTAGTTTCCTTGAATTAGTGGGATACTATCGGAGGTTCTTGCCCAACTTCTCCCGAGTTGCATCACCTTTGACAACTTTGACAAAGAAGGACCAAGTTTTCATGTGGAATGGGTGGTGCGAGGAATCATTTAGATATCTGAAGGATAAGTTGGTAAGTTCCCCAGTGATGTGGTTTCCAGATAAAGGGGTGGCGTATTAGGTGTTCTGTGGTGCATTAGGACAAGGCCACGGGTGTGAGCTGATGCAACGACAAGGGGTGATCTTTTATGAGTCTAGAAAATTATGTCCCCCTGAGCGTAAATATGCCACCCATGATCTGGAGCTTGTGGCAGTCATGTTCTCACTAAATTTGTAGCGGCATTACCTTATCGAGGAGCACTTTGTGGTCTTCACAGATCAAAAAATCTTGAAGTATGTCTTCTCCCAACGGTACCTGAACATACGGTAGTGAGGGTGGATGGATATCCTTCAGGACTACGACTTCATGATTTTCTACACATCAAGAAAAGGGAATGTGGTGGCTGATGCCTTGAGCATGAATTCATAGAAGGATGCGGTTCGAGAGTCGGCAGATGCTTGGAAGGCGATGGAGGAGTTGACTACCCTACACCTGGATGAGAGGACGGATGGTGGTAGGGGTTCCCTGTATTATATGACAATATAGTATTCTCTACTGCCCCAGGTGGAGGAGTCTCTGTGGGGAGACATATAGAGTAAAGTGATGGATGACCGGGTTAACCAAGGCGATGCTCCAGAAGGGTGGAAGAAGGATGGTTGAGATCAGATGTTTTTTAGAGGGAAGTTGTTTGTTCTAGAGGAGATGAACTAGAGGGTTCTTGGTGAGTTCCAAAAATGACCCCTATAAGTGCACCCAGGAGTTTCAGAAATGTACCGGGGCTTGAGGGGTAAGTTCTAGTGGCCCAGGGTAAAGCGGGTTGTGGCAGAGTTTGTGGCTAGGTGGCTAGTGTGTTAGCAGGTGAAGGATGAACAACGTATTTCCGGTGGATTTTTTCAGCCATTAGACATCCTTGAGTGGAAGTAGGATGACATCTCGATGGATTTCGTCACAGGGCTACCCAAGGTTCAAGGAGACTTCGACGCTATCTGGGTAGTGGTGGGCTAGTTGAAGAAATCATCTCACTTTCTAGAAATCAAGGAGTCTGGTACAGTGGATTCCTTGGCACGGAGGTACGTGGACGAGGTGGTGTGGTTTCATGGAGTTCCAAGGTCCATAGTCTCGGATAGGGATGCACGGTTTACCTCATGAATCTGGAGAGGATTGCAACATGCTTTTGGCACCCAACTACAACTTAGCAGTGCTTTCCATCCCCAGACAGATAGGCAGACAGAGCGCACCATCCAGATGTTGGAGGATATGATAGGAGCATATATTCTAGATTTTGGGGGATCGTGGGTGTGACACTTTCCTCTGGAAGAGTTTGCCTACAATAATAGGTATCACTCTACCATTGTCATGACACTGTTCGAAGCCTTGTACATAAGGCCATGTCACTGACCCCTGTGCTGGATTGAGGTTGGGGAAACAAGTGTTCTTGGCCTGGAAGTGGTGAAGAGCTTGACGGAAAAGTTTCATCTTATAAGGGAGAGGATGAAGGCGGATCAGGACACGCAAAAGTCATATGCCGATAATAGGAGGAGACCCTTGGAGTTAGAGGTTGGGGACCACGTATTCTTGAAGTTCTCCCCTCGGCGTGGTCAACAGAGGTTCAGCAGGGGAAGTAAGCTTTCTCCAAGGTTCATTGTACCCTTCAATGTGTTATGACAGGTCAGATAAGTGGCTAATCATCTAGCTCTACCACTTCCACTACTGAGAATACATGATGTATTTCATGTGTCACAAATCTGATGGTATCTAAATGACGATTCACACATCCTCGACTGGGTAAACCTAGACATCGAGGCCAACATGACTTTTGTGGAATGGCTAGTGAGGATCGAGGATCCTAAGGAGAAGGTGATCTGTGGATGGACCATTCTTTTGGTTTGTGTGTTGTGGAGGCATGGTGGGCTTGAGGAAAGTACCTGGGAACGGGAGACGTAGATGTTGGCCCTGTACCTAGAGCTATTTTGAGTTTTGTTTTGTTTTTCATGTACTTTTTTGTGATGGAACACATTACTTTGTTAACTATGGAATGTGAGGTTTTCCTTGTTCTGTTTTTGAAGATCCCTGATTATGGGAAGGGGAGGACCTGATCCCAAATCAAGATGCATTAAGGTGGATGCGA
This sequence comes from Viscum album, assembly GCA_963277665.1. Classification (NCBI taxonomy): domain Eukaryota; kingdom Viridiplantae; phylum Streptophyta; class Magnoliopsida; order Santalales; family Viscaceae; genus Viscum; species Viscum album. The sequence continues at coordinate 1,021,485,804 of OY728147.1, read as the reverse complement.
TTAAACCCGTGCGGGCGAGTCAATGCCACCAAAAGCGGATATTATCTTGACCTGGAGGAAGAAACTCCCTAACCCATACGACTGGATAGTTTGACCTTAGAATATTACCTGGTTACTCGAGGGAGAGTTGTTCCAAGATGTCGATGAGGTTCACACTTGAGAGGTATCTTTTGAGGTGGTTGTTCGGAAACCCTATTTTCTTCAGGTATAGTTTTGATTCTCGAGGGCGAGAATAGTTTGAGAGGTATCTAATGTAATGGGTTGGACCCACCTGGTCCATTACGTTTCCAAAACACAGATCCACCGAAATGGTGGCACTGGTCACAGGGGAATCAGTTATGGTGGCACTGTGACAGATGCAAACCTGTCATGGTGGCACCATGATGGTGGCATCGGTCACGTTGTCACTGTGACGGTCGCACACCCATCACGGTGGGACAGTGATGGTGGCACCGGTTATGATGGCACCATTAGGGTGACACCGGTGAGAGTGGAACCGTATGGGTGACACTATGATGGTGGCGCCATAAGGGTGACTCCATGACGCTGACACCATGAGGGTGGCACTATGATGGTGGCCCCAGGTCAGTGGCACCGTGACAGTGGCACCATGTCGGTGGCACCATGTCCTCACCGTCTTCGTCCCTTTTTCTAGTTTCCGTCTTTTTTCCGCTCCTGCAACATATATTTTAACATAAAGATGATTTAATTCCCCATTCAAAGACATTTAAAGCCCATAAAAAATATCTAAATTTCTCAAAGAGTCAAGAAAACCTTAAACTTAACAAAACATGTGTTTTTTCATCGGTGTCACACCCGTTCCCGTTACCTACTAGTTCCACCTCCATTGCGCTTTTTTCCTCTGTTTAAAAGAAAAGTTTTAATGCACAACCGTTATGCCACCACCCTGATGTGAATAATTAAATAAGAATTAATCCAATCATGTGTAAACTCACAACTGCAAAGGAAACCATGATCCGAATTTAATGCGATTCAAAATTCATTATCTCGTAACAATAGGATCTCATCTTTATATCACGCTAGAGTTTATTCCTTCTCCTTATTGGATGGATTTCATTCTCCTCCATGGTGCGCTTGGAGTCCCTCCTTCCTGAGGCTTGTGGTGTGCCTATGTTGGTGTTTTTCTGCTCATCCATGGAGTCTCCATAGTTCATCCCCTACAAGCCACACATCCTCAGTTCTCAGCACATGGAGAAATAGTTCATCATTGATCATCTAAGTAGGGTTTTCCTTCATCTCTCTTTACTTTGTATCATGTGGGTAGGGTATGCTATTGTTTCTGTAGGATGAATGAAACAAAATGTTAATGAAGATAACAAATGGAATTTTAAAGAAAGAAGTGGGGGTGTGATCGATGCTTCTGCCGTATTTCATTACCCTTGATTATTTATGTTTTGAACTGTGTGGGCCTATGCACCCTAAAAATCATGGTCGTTGGTGGAAATTATTTGTAAATTAATGAACCTCTGTCTTCTATGGTGATTGAATGGCTCCTACATGTGAATCTGGTTAATCACGTAAACTCATCCAATTAATTGAATGTCCAGTGAACACAAGTCCTTGTGTAATCACCCCAGTTAACCAAATAGAAAAAAGAAATCATAGTGAATAATGTACTTGAGTCTGGAAACATCCTTGCTCTGTCTTGGTGGCATGTCTGTTTGTTCTTCTCGATGCTTATGGGGTGATGTTGATGGGGATGGGATCTTCTACTATGGAATAGTTGTTTGTTGTGAATCTGAAGCTGTGTGGGGTTGTATCTCAAGGTTTGGTTTGTTTCTAGTACTGTGAGGGATCTCATGGATCCCTTTGTTGTTGTGACATTACAAGAGATCTGGGTGTGAATGCTTAAATTGTTGATTGGATCTTTCTATTTCTCTGGCTTGTAGGAATGTTGGTTAGTTGCCCAATAGTGTAGATTCTACTTGAATTAGATCACTTAAATATGAAAAAAATAATGGTTTAAAAGGGGAATTGTTTTTGGGAATGAGTTGCGACTTGGCCTGGAGTTTTGTGCTTTTCTTTTATGAATGAATAGTAACGAGGGTGTTTGTGCTTAGGTTTTGGAACCCCTAGGTTGGGATGAGTTCTTGTTACCAATAAATATATTTGTAGTTTTTATGTTTTTTATTCGCGCCCTACCCAAGTTGAGCACTAAGTGCCGAACATCCCCATTTCAGGGGGAGGGTGTTTTCCCAAAACTCCTATGCGTGGCCGGTTATTAGCACCTTTTCTGCTCCCTTTCCCAAATAGCCCAAGACTCATCAGGTAGGCTGTGATGTCCTGAGGTCCATTATAGCCCGTGATTCTTCGGGCAGGGTAGTTGTGGTGGTTGGTCCAGGTGTGTGCGGGCAGGTTGTTTCTCAAGAGTCTTTGGGGTGAGGCACAGGTGTCTTCGGGCGTGGCAGTAGTTGTTCTGGACCAGGTGGTTGCGGGCATGGTTACGCGTAGTGTTGTGGCCCAGGTGTTTTTAGGCGGGATGTGTGGTGGTGGCCCAGGTGTGTGTGGGAGGGGTGTGGTAGTGGGACTGCGATGAGAATGGTGGGGTTGGTTCGATGCGTAGGATGTCTTCAATAACCAGTGGGAAGGTGGCATGGGGTACCCAAATATCGGTGTGCTATTACTGTATATTACATGACTTGCGAAATTTGGGGAGTGTTCCTTGGGGAGGATTGGGTGGATAGTTTTCCTTGTTAGGTGTTTGGTTATCTCTTTTTCCAAGGGGCATTAGAAATACTCCTCACTTGTGCACGAGAGTCTTTGGTTTTCCCCAATGAGTATACTTTTATGATCACCCTATGTATATAAAACTGCTTTCAGGTTTCCAGAAGGACTTCATGGATCGTGCAGGTTCGTACTAGCTCAGGTGTTGGGACAGTTGCAGTTGCTGTTTTCTTTCCATTGTACTTTACCGTTGTAGTCTCCTTGTACTTGTGCCATTTTCTTTTATAACATGCATATGGGAATGGTTTCTTTGGCTTTAATTTTACCCCCCAGTTTTTGGTGTAGTTGGGATTTACTATCTTATCTCTCGATCCAATTAAAGAAAAAGGGTAATTCCTTCCATCTTTTGTGTGATTCTATACCCTTGGTTCTAGTCGCCACTCCGGGACCTATTGAAGGCTAGTCTCATGGGTCATTATCTCTCCTTCAACTTGAAGAAGGAAGGGTCTGACAATCTGCTGTCCCTTCTCTCTTCTTGGTGAGGGTGGGTCGTGACATGAATGAATCATTTTAAATTAGTATACCTATGGATGTACTGATTAATATAATGAGAGCCTTTATACATTGATAAATTTCTTTATCCATCCTTGAGGATGAGGTAATCTGGCAGTGGTTGTGTATGTTGTGGATCATGTTGTCAATTATGGATGAACATTGATGGTATTTTTCCTCTTGTATGATGAGTATGAAAGTTGTTCCTTCAATAGAGAAACAAAATGGATTTTTATTTCCATAAATAGATATGGTTTATGTGATATTCGTTTCTATTATGAAGAGAATAATGGGATGTTCTTGTCCACTTAGGTGAATGACATGTGTTGTGTTTATCTTTCTGGTCATTCTATAAATAGAAATCTGAGAATATGTATGTATTTATACTAGACTCACATACTTCAGGTCTCTTGGATAGTTGAACTCTTTCAAAAATGGATTATATGAAAATACAAGTTTGTATATGGTACCAATGGTATACTAAATAAAAGAGATATATGTGTTTCGTGAAGATCTAACAAGATCTGTTTGTAGAATCACTGAAAATAATGTTTTTAGCGGCTTCTATTTTCATAAATTTATGAATTCATGAATTTATATTAGTTTTCCACACTATAAAATCCCATAGGGTTCCACATTATGCATGAATGTTAGGAGATTGTTTTTTATGAAACTGATGGAAATTATCTAAATGTATTTTTTAACACCCTGAGATTTTATGAGAAATATTATTTTTAATTTCTTTGATATCATTTGTTGTATGCTTCACCAAGATTAGCTTGCGCTATAAGAAACACAATATTATCTTGTAATATACACAACACTATTCTTGGCTTGTGATGCACACAATTTCATGTACTTCTGAATAAAATTCATTTTACCCAACACCAAGTATAGATTGTGATCAATGTATAACTGAAATATATTTTGATTATGTTATACGCAACACCAAAGGATACTTTCCCTAAACTCAACCCTAGCATGGCTTTCATTACATGTAAGAGCGACCTTCCTCAATAGCGTATGTTGTACGCAATACCGAGTTTTACTAAACAACGATATATTGTTATAATATTATTATGAAATATATGTTATGAATAGTTTTAACCAAATTTTTAATTTTATAACATTATAATTCATCTTAAACATTTTTTGAAATGAGGTATGAGAACAAAATCAATTTTTTGGATAAAAGATGTATTTTTCAAAAAATGCAGTTTTACCACCATTTGATAGTGCACTCGTTTTAAATCTAATTTTTGAAAAGTTTATAAATTCAATTTTACAAAATAAAATTCTTTTTTTTTGAATCAAGATATAATAATTTACATTGGATAATGTTTTGATATTTTTCTGAAAACGTTCTTATTTTGATGAATAGTAAAACATGCTAAATGTTTCTTAAAAACAACTTTTTTCATTGAGATAATTTATATAGTTAAATAATAATTGTAAATTGTTTTAAAGTATAAATATAATATATTTTTACCATTTAATATAATTTAATAAATTAGCATTAATTTTACACTGAATTTATAGGTAAAAACATTTCAATATTTTGTAACGTTTTAACTTTTAAAACTCGTTTTCTCAAAAGTGGGATTAATTTTAAATTAAATACTGCCACTTCTGTATTTTGAATTTGGTGAAATGGATTCCATATTTAGAATAAGTAGGTATAAATTATGTTAATTAGATACTTTTTATTTTTAGACATTATGAATAGTAACTACGGTAAATTTTATTTACTATAGTTAAATGTAAATATGATAATTAAGTATAAAAATAAGATTATAAAATTAATCTAACACCTGATAAAATTCTATTAGATGAATAAAAGTAGACCCATATCACCTAAGGGTCGGAATAGATTCATTTCATGGACTTTTGACCCAGAAAATGATGTAATTATTATTAAAACCAAAGAAATTGACAACATGTCACACTCTTATATCTTATAAGATTAATAATTTTAATTTTGTGATAAACATCATAAAACTTCAAACAGAAATAATTTACATAAATATAATTAAATTATCTACATCATGTGAATTCATTTTTAATATTTAGGAATTCAATAGTTATCATTTTTATGACATAATAGATATGTATATATTAATTTATTGGTTGAAATATCAAATAAATGTTTTTAAAAATATTAAAATAAATATTATTTAAACTATTTAATGCGATCCACGAATTTTCTAGATAAATATTTCTTGTTATAAATCTATTAAATATTTTGGTTAGAACATATATTCTTTATGGACATTATTTAAATTCAAACAAATGAATATTCTCAAAATTGACACTATACATATTATATATTATTAAATTGGTTAAAAATCAAAAAATTATTTAAAAATTATAATTTGAAATTCATATGGTCTAAAATGTAATAAAGTATCCAATTATGGTCAATTAACTATACATAAGAAAGTATTCATAACAATTTAAAATTTAGAATCTTATTACCACAAATAAAATTTAATGGAATAAATATGGATAAATAAAGTTGATAAGATTTAAAATAAATTCCCAACATGTCTAAATTTTATTGGCTGATGATATTACAACCCTATCTCATCTCATCTTCGAATATGTGTCAATTTGGAGGTTTTTAGGTGGGTTTTTAGTTTATTATAAATTAATATTTTAGGGGATTCTAAAAGTGACCCTCTCCTCTCTTACAAAAGGGCACCTCCTCCCTCTCCTCCTCGCAACATTTTGAGCCTTCAAGATCAGCCAAAACTTGTCCATTTCTCTTCTACACTTCCCAAGAATCATACTAGAGGTTATACTCTTCTTCAAAGACCAAATTTAGTGCCCTAAGAGGAGGTTTAGAAGAGGCGCGTCAAAGAAGAAGAATATCAGACACATGCGGAAGAAATTAGACATAAGTTAAGGGATAATTATTCCAATATCATTATTATATGAGATTTATTATTTGTAAGTATTTACTATAGTTATGTTTATCATCCAAGTCAATGTTTTCTCAAATTGTTTTCATAAAATGTTTTCTATTCTTCCATGTATGATTAAAGTCATTTTACCTTTTTTGGACTTTTACCACAAGGTAGGGAAGGAATCTTTCCTTTGATTACCATAAGAGGTACTTTTTTACTCTTCCAGAAAAAGTACGAGGAGAATGCTTTTTAACTTATACGGCGTGAATAGATTTTTATTATTTCATAACACCATATTTCCATGAATCTTATTTTATAATATTTCATGATTATATACAATGAAAATCTTTTCATTTAAAATTGCATGATATTTTGAGAAAAGAAAATGATTTTGAAGAAGAAAGGATATTTTTTTCAAGAATTCATTTTAATTTTTTTATCCAAACTATTTTCCATCTAATATGACATTATTTAATATGGATATGATTCATGAATGATGTCCCTATTATTTACATTGTTTTATTTTGTTTATGATGAATTTATATCCATTTGTTTAATATGGACTATGTTATGAGGGGATGATGTTTATGAAAACCATTTTATTCTTTGGGATGTGATGAATGATTTATGTTTATTTTGTGTCACATGAAAAAATTATTTGACTATTATTGGTCGGAGTGGTTTACTCAAGAGGGGGGTGAATTGAGTACCAATTAAAATTTCTGTATTTAAAAACAGTGTCTTAAAGACCCCCAGATAAAATAATAAATTAAACTGTAGTGAATTTATATTAAAGTATAGGTTCTACCAGATTCTCAAGGGATTGAATAATTCCAAGGTAATCAACACAGGAGTGTGTGATTATCTTTTGAAACTAACTTACTAATCTACACTTAACATAAACACTTTCTAATTTAATTATCAAAGTAATTTTAAAAATAGTATTGGTTTTAAAGTGATTAGCAGCAGAATAAAACTTTGAAAGAGATAGACACAACAATGTAACCAAGAGGTTCAGTCTCAAGCCGAGACTTAGTCCTCTCAAAAGTTTATATAAAAATGATCCACACCCTAGATCGGGGTTCAACAGTTTACAACTGTCCAGGTCCAAGACCTCTACCACTGTTCTTCGTGGGAAACAGTACAACAGCAACCAGCTGTCCAGGTCACACATGACCTCTACCACTGTTATTCGTGGGAAAGAAAGAATGAAAGAGTTTGGTAAGGATTTACAAATCCTTCAGTTTGAGTACAGGAGACAGTGTATGTGTTAGATACAGAAGATAACACACAATGCTCGAAAAGAGTAATAATAAATCACAGAACAAGAGTTGTAGAGTTTAGAAGTGGTTCTGGTGATTTCAGTGTAGCTTTAGACTTCTTTGGATTCGATCAGAAGTGAGTTTGAGTCCTCTTCTCGTTTCTGTTTGAGAAACAGAGTGTCGTATGCTCCAGGTTCATAGGTAGTGAGATGTAGTCGATGAAGATCTTTGATATTCTTTTGAATGCACAGAACTCTTCTTGAGTAGGCTTGATTTTATATGTGATTCTGTCTTGCTTGGTTCTTCTTGTATGCACAGAGCTTTTTCCTTGAGTATGTCGTATATCTTTTTTTGTCTCTGTGTGTGTTGTCTCTCTTATCTCTTCAGCAGAGTCTTCTTGTATTTATGTCACGTGAAACAGGGGACAGAAATGATTTCCTTTCTGCAGGTATGAGGTACGGGTTCCTGACATCCGACAACCTTTATCAGATATTTGACAAATCATTAAAATGTACATGATATGACTGTTGGATAGATTAAATAAAGATAAATAAAGAAATTCAAACAGTGCGTCGAGTGATCGGTAGGTGATCAGCATCGGTAGCTTGGACATCGGTAGCTTGAACATCGGTAGCTCAATGTCATCAGTTGCTTTGACTCTATCGGTGGCTCTATGCGTCGGTTGGTACATGCTTGTATCGGTGACTTTGTTTATCGGTAGCTCCGTGCGTCGGTAGCTTTGAGTCTGTCAGTAGCTTCGTCCATCGGTGATTCTTATTCCATCGGTAGCTATTTATACTTACACTGGTCGCTCTATGCATCGGTAGCTGTCTGTAAGTCAGTAGCTTACATTTATAAGCACATCGGTAGCTGTGTGTTAAGTCTATCGGTAGCTCTGTGTTAAGTCTATCGGTAGCTGTCTGTCGGTAGACTAAGTCTATCGGTAGACTGGTTACCGGTAGCTCTTTATCAGTAGCTATAGACAGATTACTTATCTATTTTATGCAGAACACATCCGATTGTGTTAGAATCAATTTATAACTTGTATAAACACGGATAAATGGGGATTAACATATTTCAAAGACTATTTTAAAAATTATTATTGGTTTGATCATAGATTTTAAAGAATTAAAGTATATATCAATGATACTTAAAAATATCATATAGAATGAAAACATAATTGGGATTTTCAACACATATGAATACATGATTGAGATTATCAAAACAGGTGAGGTCAACAATCTCCCCCTTTTTGATAATCACAATTTATGATATGGGAGTTTAACATAGTGAAAATATGATGGTAAAGAGTATAATATTGAGTTCAATTTTCTTATTGAAAATAGCATCAGAGATAATAGAAATATTATGATATAGACATAAGTTATCAGAGGTAACAATCATAAGGTACTAAATAGACAGAAAGTATCAAAGGTAAAAATGAAAAGAAGGGTAAAGTGTCTCCCCTTATTCCTTATTTTTCTCCCCCTTATGCATTATTCTCCCCCTTATGCATTATTCTCCCCCTTATGCTCCTTATTATTCTCCCCCTTTGTGATAATCAAAAAGTGGGAAAGCATATATATAGAAGACAAATAAAACATAAGAAGTAAAAGGAGTTCTTCTGTATTAGAGTAGTCAAAAAGTACAAAAACAGATTACAAATGAATTCCTATCAAAAAAAATCTTGGCCACTGGATCATTCCACCTCTTCCACTTGAGATTTTCCTTTGAGATCAGAAGAAGGTTCGGGTGGTGAGGATGTAGGTGAAGGTTTTGGAATCCCAGAAAAGATCAAAGGAGGATGGGCCACTGACACAGAGTCAGGCCTGTAGGTTGAAGATATTTGGGTGATCATCGGTGTGAGGCTGCGAATAGCTTGAGCAGGGGTCAGCTGGACTGTGGAAGCAGCTGAGGCAGAAGCAGGAAAAGCAGGAGGTATGATGACTGGTCTGGCATCAACATGCAAGAAGGGCAGCAACAGATTTCTAAAATCCATAATAATTCCTCCTCCTCTTTCCATAGTAGAGATGAAATCATCTTTGTTCTCCATAAATTTCTCTAAGGCATGAGTCAATTCTCTTATCTTGCTCACTTGTTCTCTGAAAGCTTGAGTGACTGGTGGTAGCTTCATGTTTTCCATCATCAGCTTGAAGTGGTGTTCGAGTTGATGCTTGGTGAAAACTTTGGTGAAGTAGTAGTCCACTTTGCTCTTTATGACTTCCTGAGAGGCAGAGGCTTCTCTCATATAGTCTTGAACAATCTTCATTATCTCTCTGGCAGAATCTCTTGTAGAAAGCACCACTCGGGTCAACTCTGATGAGTCCACAGAGCCACTGGTTGAAATAGAGCCAATCTCCTCCTTCAACATTGCTCGAACTTGATTCAGGTCAACTGATAGTTTGGATGTGAGAGGGCCAAGAGAGAAGGAAACCGTTTCTTTGAAACTCTTAGACAAACCACTGATTAGGCTTTGAACTTGAGAGTCTTGTAATTGAACATGATCCTTCACTGAGGTTTTGAAACTTTCAAACACCGAGACAAACTGGCTTACTACACTCTTCACATAAGCTAGGTCCTTGTCAGCTTGAGACTTGGAGCTCATATAAGAATCCAAAGCAGCAACTGATGTCTTGAGAGCTTCCAGATCTGATTCGATTCTTGAAGACTGAGTCTGGCACTCTTTCACTTCTTCCATAAGCTCAGACATAAAAGAAGATAAATTACAAGCCAAAGATAGCTCGAAAGATCTCTCTAACATTTTCATTTCGTCATAAAAGAATTGCATCACCTCAGCAACTGATACACTGAATGATTCTTTCAGCTCATTCTTCATGGATTCAAGATCAGATTTAGAGACAAAATCATTTGGGACAACTGCAGCAGATCCCCTTGCTGAGGTCAAACTAACTATAGAAGCAGTAATTATTGAATTAATTGAGGAAGCAAGAGAGGTTTCCATTAACTTCACTTCTTCAACAGAACTGGTTTTGAGGTCCTCTTTCAGCTTATTCAAATCATGAAATCTGACCACATCATCTGGCAACATCTCAGAAGAAAGATCATAATTGGTCTTCGGTCTATTCACAGACACCTCATTATCTAAATCCGGATAATCCAATCCACAGACTATAAACCCTGGGTCTTCTACCCAGTCTCCAAGCTCAACAGCTACTGTAACTTTTCCAAGCACAGAATGATGCTCCCCCTCAATGGGTGCATTCTCATGTATCACAACAGCATTTTCTACTGGCCTTTCTTCATCAGAATCTTCCACAACAACTTCCATCTCAGCAGCAGTAAGGAGGTTTTCTGAAACAGGTACAATTTCTTCTGTATCTTTTTCTACTTCAGCAGCAGGCATAGCTGAGCTTCCAATCAAAGGGCTCATACTTAAACTACCAGAAGCAGACAATTCAGATACATTTTCCTTTTCCTCTTCTTCTTGGTGAGGTACAGACTGGTCTTCCTCATGAGTAGATACAATTTCCTCTACCTTTCCTTTCCTAGAATAAACCAATTCTGCAACAGGACTTGGGGGCAAGTCTGGATCTCCTCCAACATCCATAGGAGTTTCTTCTTCTTCTTATTCTGTTTCATCAATACTATAAACAGGTTCCTCTTCATCAGGTCTCAGACTCGGATCTCTCATATCCTTTGGTCTTGAGGGATGATCCACAGGATTAAACCTGTCATAGATCTTCTGATCATCACTGACCCATTCTCCCTTCCATGGGTTCCAGTTAATTTTCATGTACATACACACCATCGAGGTGATGCAGAAATTGTTCTTGACTACTACTGTCTCATCCTGAGACTCATCTATTCCTTTCACTTCTATCATCACTGAAATCAGCTTGTCAAAGAACAAAGAATTAGTCTTTGACTTTGGTCTAATCATGTCTTCCATTTGAAGCATTAGCAATCTGCACAGATTGATCTTCACACCATGTCTTAGAAAATGAAGAAGATAGATATCTTGATATCTCAGATTTGCAAAATCTCCTCGCCTCGGTATCAACACATGCTGAACAAACTTGAAAAGCAATCGATTCTCTCCATCCATTTCAGGAGCAACCACTTGCCTTTGATTCCCATTACCAGTTAGTTCTTTTAAGGAAGTTTCATAATCAAAAATGTCACTGCTAGGTGGCATTTCTCTTGATACATAACCAGAGACACCTTCATGTGGTACTTTTAAACTCTCAGCCCACTCTACTGAAGAAAAAGACATCTGTTTTCCATTTACAAAAGAGCTTACCCGATTCTCATTCTCAGACTTCTCAAAGGTTACAAACTCATAGAACTGCTTTACCAACTTCGGGTAGTATGGGACATTGTTATTCGAGAAATAATCCACCCATTTCTGGTCTTCCAGAATCTCGAGTACTAAGGATTTGCTAGGGAGTAGCCATTCCACGCACAGTTCCTTCTCGATTACTATGTCTCTATTCTGCAAGTGAGGATTCACTGGTCGCCTTCCCGATCTAGTTATGACTTCACTAACAATGGTTTTATACTGTGTCTTCTGCTTCTTAGCATTTGGTTATGTACTTTCATCTCTGACGATAGGAAGCTTGGTTTTTGCCATCGCGGGTTTAGGGTTCTTGGCCGATTTGGGAGGTAAGGTTCGAAGGTGAGAGATTGTGAGCTCGGTGAGGTAAGAAGTGACTTAGAATTAGTTTTATCATTTAGGAATTCCAAATAAACGACTAAAATAGAGTAATAAAAATAATATAAAACGATTCGTATTCTTGGCAGCAGACAGATGTTTTAAAAACATTGCATCGGTGTGAGTTAATCATCGGTGAGAAAAACTAGTCGGTGAGAATTGTACATCGGTGAGAATTTCTACGTTGTTGAGAAACTTACATCGGTGAGAATTTTCACGTCGGTGAGAATTTCACATCAGTGAGAATCTTCACACCGGTTGTGATTAAAAATTCCCAGTTCGTGTCTTATATAACTTAGCCTATCCGAACATAAAGGTTTAGTGAAAATATCAGCCAATTGATGTTCGGTGCCAATAAATTCAAGAGAAATATCACCTTTTTGATAGTGATCTCTTAGGAAATGGTGTCTTACATCTATGTGTTTGGTTCTAGAGTGAGATACAGGATTCTTAGATATGTTTATTGCACTGGTGTTATCACACTTGATTGAAACATGTTTAAAAACATATCCACAGTCCAAAAGTGTGTGTTTCATCCACAGAATTTGTGCACAACAACTACCAGCAGCTATATATTCTGCTTCGACAGTAGATAATGCAACTGAGTTATGTTTCATACTACACCAAGAAACTAAGGATTTTCCAAGAAAATGACATGTTCCTGATGTGATTTTTCTATCTAACTTACAACCAGAAAAGTCTGCATCTGAATAACTCATTAACTCGAAGGATTGTCCTTTTGGGTAAAACAAACCTAAGTTAACCGTGTGTTTGAGATATTTAAAAATTCTTTTAACAGCAAGCAAATGAGATTCTTTTGGATTAGCTTGAAATCTAGCACACATACACACACTAAACATAATATCAGGTCGACTAGCAGTAAGATAAAGTAAACTACCAATCATACCTCTGTAATTTGTTTGATCAACTGGTTTCCCAGTTTCATCTACATCCAATTTACAGGTAGTACTCATAGGAGTTTCACTTTCCTTGATACTATCCAGACCAAAAAGTTTTAAAAGATCCTTTGTATATTTACTTTGATTCAAAATAATACCATTTTAATTTTGAAATACTTGAAATCCAAGAAAGTACTTAAGCTCACCCATTAAGCTCATTTCAAATTCATTTTGCATACTTTTTAAAAAATCAGTACATAAAGAGTGTTTAGAAGATCCAAAAATAATATCATCAACATATATTTGTACAACTAAAACATCTATAGAAATTCTTTTAATGAAAAGAGTTGGATCAGCAATCCCTTTAGTAAAACCTTTTGAAATAAGGAAATTGCTAAGTCTATCATACCAAGATCTTGGGGCTTGTTTCAAACCATACAATGCTTTAGAAAGTTTAAAAACTTGATTTGGAAAATGGGGGTTAGTAAATCCAGGTGGTTGTTCTACAAAAACATCTTCAATTATAAAACCATTTAGAAAAGCACTTTTGACATCCATTTGATATAACTTGAAATCCAGATGTGCAGCATATGCAAGTAAGATCCTAATGGCTTCTAGTCTAGCTACAGGTGCAAAAGTTTCCTCATAGTCTATACCTTATTCTTGACTATATCCTTGTGCAACTAGTCTAGCTTTGATTCTAACTATATTTCTGGATTCATATACTTTATTTCTAAAAACCCATTTTGTGCCTATTGTCAAAGTGTCCTTAGGTCTGTCAACTAATTCCCAGACTTTGTTTCTTTCAAACTGATTTAATTGTTCTTGCATAGCCATTACCCAGAATTCATCATTGATAGCATTGTTGATATTTTTGGGTTCTAGCTGTGAAAGAAAGGCTTGATGTTCAACCTGGTTTCTTAGAGAAGCTCTAGTTTGTGTTCCTCTATCAAGATTACCAACAACAGCTTCTAAAGGATGATTCTTTAGAATCCTTGTTGATCTGGTAAAGGTTGGACTAGAAATTTCAGGTTCATCTATAGGTTCGGGTTCAATAGAAGCAGATTCTTGAAAAAGTCCAGAACTGGATGCTTTTATAACAGGTTCTTTAGATTTATCATTAAGGTCCAGAATAGACAAAATTTCTTTCAATATTCTCAAGAGAGGTTTTACGCTCATGTGGATCAGTTTCATCAAACTTGATGTGAACAGATTCTTCCACACATTTGGTTTTTTTATTGAATACTCTATAGGCTTTACTTGAAATAGAGTAACCCAGAAAAATTCCTTCATCACTTTTGGAAGCAAACTTATCCAGATTATCTTTAGTATTCAGAATAAATACTTTGCAACCAAAAACTTTAATGTAATTAACATTAGGCTTTCTATTGTTCCACAATTCATAAGGGGTTTTCATAAGAACATGTCTAATTAAGACTCTATTAATGACATAGCAAGCTGTATTTACAGCTTCAGCCCAAAAATAAATAGGCAGGTCATATTCATTGAGCATGGTTCTAGCAATTTCTTGAAGGGTTCGGTTTCTTCTTTCTACTACACCATTATGTTGGGGTGTTCTAGGAGCAGAAAAGTTATGAGTATAGCCATTGTGTGAGCAATAAGATTCAAAATCTTGATTTTCAAACTCAAGACCATGATCACTTCTCAAAGTTTTAGTCTTAAGTCCACTAAGGTTCTCTACAGATTTAGAGTATTTAACAAAATAAGAACAAGCTTCACTTTTGTGTGCTAGAAAATATACCCAAGTATATCTAGAAAAGTCATCTACAAGAACATAAACATAGTGCTTCCCATTTAAACTAGAAACTCTTGATGGTCCAAACAAGTCCATGTGAACCAATTCAAGTGGTTGAGAAGTCGAAACTTCTTTCTTTGATTTAAAAGAAACTTTGTGTTGTTTTCCCTTTTGACAGGGGTTACACACTCTATCATTTGGGAATTCTAATTTAGGTAGGTCTCTAACTAGGTTTTTCCTAGAAAGTTTTCTAAGCGAGTGAATTTTGCAATGTCCTAATCTTCTGTGCCATAGCCAATATTCTTTATGAAAAGCTTTCAAACAATTAAATTTCTTGCTTAGCTAAAGAATTCAGATTAACAGCATAAACATTCTCATTTCTTAAGGCAGAAAATACCAAAACATTCTTAGAATTAAAAACTTTTCAAGAATCATTTTCAAATTTAACATGAAAACCATCATCACATAACTGAGAAATACATAATAAATTGTATTTAAGGCCATCAACAAATAAAACTTTAGAGATCAAAATTGAGTCAGTGTTACCAATCTGGCCTAGGCCGATGATCTTCCCTTTTGAATTATCACCAAAGGTGACAAAGCCTCCATCAACTTTTATTAAACTTTTGAAACAAGAGAAGTCTCCTAACATATGTCTTGAACATCCACTGTCCAAATACCAGGTCTCTTTATAGGAGCTCTTCAAGCAAGTTCCCTACAAAACAGATTTAGATGGGAGATGATTTTGGTACCCAGATTTTCTTGGGTCCAGACAGGTTAGCCAATAACACTTTAGGTACCCATATTTGTCTAATGGGTCTCAAATAATTTGTAGAATTGACATGCTTTGAAAGATAAACTTTATTAGATCCATACCTATGTATATAACTGATTGAATCATAAGAGGTTCCAAAATTACCTTCATTCTGTCCATATTTAGAAATGAATCTAGTTTTGGAAATTTTCCTTTGTCCAGGTCGGTATCCTATACTAGTAGTATATTTAGGTGGTATTTGCTTTCCTAGCATCTGTGTTAGAGTATTTTTGCCATTGGTGAAATTCTCTAAGTCTTTCTTGAGTTTCTCATTAGATAGTTTCAGTTCAGTGTTTTCTTTTAACAGTTGAGCATTTTTCCCTTTTTCAATAGTGAGTTCGGTTTTAACTGTATTGGTGAGAGAATGCTATTTCTTTAATGATTTGTATTTATCCTTAAGTTCATTACATGTCTCTTCTAACATATCACAGTATTCAAACAGTTCAGATTTAGACATGTTATCAACTTCAGAATCATCTCCATAATAATATGAATTTGAAGCAGGAGTTTCTGCAGTTACCTCAGAGGTGTTTGTCATAAAACACATGTTGGCTCGATTCCTTTCAGAGTCTGAAGATTCAGCTTCACTTGTGCTGTCTTCTGAAGCACTCCAAGTAGCCTTCATGGCTTTCTTAAACTTATTGTCCTTATATTCATATTTCTTTTTATACTTCAGCTTTGGACAGTCGGCTTTAATGTGTCCTTTTCTCTTGCACTCATAGCAGACAACATCATCTGATTTTTCATTCTTCTTCCAATCCATTTTCCATTTGCCTTAGTGATCATACTTACCCTTATAATTTGTTTTTATGAAGAACTTCTTTTTCCTATAAAATTTCTTAAATCTTCTAGCAATGTGAGCCATCTCAGCATCACTGTCAGAATCACTTTCACTGTCTTCACAGCTTGAACTTTCAACTACAGCTTGAAGCTTTTCTTTGTCCTTATTCTTTGAAGTTGAGGATTTGAAAGCGACAGACTTTCTTGCAGGTTCATTTTCTTCCTCTTTGTTCACTTTAAGCTCTTCTTCATACATCATCAGCTTGCCAATTAGTTCCTTGACAGGTAGAGCAGCAATGTCACATGATTCTCTAATTGATAATGATGTGCCTCTCCATCTATCAGGTAGACACCTCAAAATTCTCATAATTTGTTCCTTCGATGAGACATCCTTTCCCAGCGAGATCATTGTATTGACAATTTCACTGAACCTGAGATACATGTCAGAAATGAGTTCATCAGGCTTCATTTTAAAATTATCATACTTGATAGTATAAGTGTTCAATCTCATTTCTTTAACATTCGTTGTTCCTTCATGAGAAACAGCTAAAGTATCCCAAATTTCATAAGCAGTTTTACAAGCAGAAATTATATTAAACTCTTCATCTCCTAGAGCACAGTACAAGGCATTCATAGCTTTACAATTGTTATTGTAAGTAGTCTTTGTAGGTTAATCCCAATTAGATCTAGCAGTAGTAGGCATTTTGTATTCTGATTCAATAGCAGTCCAAATATCAAAACCTATGCTTTCTAGATGAATTTTCATTTTTAGTTTCCACTGAGCATAATTAGTTCCATTGAAGAAAGGTGGCCAGTTAGTAGCAGCACCCTCAAGTCTATTGTCCATGATGAGAAAATTTTAAAGAGATAAAAATTTAGATATAACAGAAATTTTAAGATCTTTAAAATACAACTAAAATCACAGTTCAAAAGCAGTGTACTTTTAGAAAGTATTTTTAATCCTCTGATACCAAGTGTTGGTCGGAGTGGTTTACTCAAGAGGGGGGTGAATTGAGTACCAATTAAAATTTCTGTATTTAAAAACAGTGTCCTAAAGACCCCCAGATAAAATAATAAATTAAACTGTAGTGAATTTATATTAATGTAGAGGTTCTGTAAGATTCTCAAGGGATTGATTAATTCCCAGTTAATCAACACAGGAGTGTGTGATTATGTTTTGAAACTAACTTACTAATCTACACTTAACATAAACACTTGTTAATTTAATTATCAAAGTAACTTTAAAAACAGTATTGGTTTTAAAGTGATTAGCAGCGGAATATAACATTGAAAGAGATAGACACAACAATGTAACCAAGAGGTTCAGTCTCAAGCCGAGACTTAGTCCTCTCAAAAGTTTATATAAAAATGATCCACACCCTGGATCGGGGTTCAACAGTTTACAACTGTCGAGGTCCAAGACCTCTACCACTGTTCTTCATGAGAAACAGTACAACAGCAACCAGCTATCCAGGTCACACACGACCTCTACCACTGTTATTCGTGGGAAAGAATGAATGAAAGAGTTTGGTAAGGATTTACAAATCCTTAAGTTTGAGTATAGGAGACAGTGTATGTGTTAGATACAGAAGATAACACACACTGCTCGAAAAGAGTAATAATAAATCACAGAACAAGAGTTGTAGAGTTTAGAAGTGGTTCTGGTGATTTCAGTGTAGCTCTGGACTTCATTGGATTCGATCAGAAGTGAGATTGAGTCCTCGTATCGTTTCTGTTTGAGAAACAGAGTGTCGTATGTTCCAGGTTCGTAGGTAGTGAGATGTAGTCGATGAAGCTCTTTGATATTCTTTTGAATGCACAGAACTCTCCTTGAGTTGGCTTGATTGTATATGTGATTCTGTCTTGCTTGGTTCTTCTTGTATGCACAGAGCTTTTTCCTTGAGTATGTCGTGTATTATTTTTTGTCTCTGTGTGTGTTGTCTCTCTTATCTCTTCAGGAGAGTCTTCTTGTATTTATGTCACGTGCAACGGGAGACAGAAAAGATTTCCTTTATGCAGGTACGAGGTACGGGTTCCTGACATCCGAAAACCTTTATCATATATTTGACAAATCATTAAAATTTACATGATATGACCGTTGGATAGATTAAATAAAGATAAATAAAGAAATTCAAACAGTGCGTCGAGTGATCGGTAGGTGATCAACATCGGTATCTTGGACATCGGTAGCTTGAACATCAGTAGATCAATGTCATCAGTTGCTTTGACTCTATCGGTGGCTCTATGCGTCGGTTGGTACATGCTTGTATCGGTGACTTTGTTTATCGGTAGCTCCATGCGTCGGTAGCTTTGAGTCTGTCAGTAGCTTCGTCCATCGGTGACTCTTATTCCATCGGTAGCTATTTATACTTACACTGGTAGCTCTATGCATCGGTAGCTGTCTATAAGTCAGTAGCTTACATTTATAAGCACATCAGTAGCTGTGTGTTAAGTTTATCGGTAGCTCTGTGTTAAGTCTATCGGTAGCTGTCTGTCGGTAGACTAAGTCTATCGGTAGACTGGTTACCGGTAGCTCTTTATCAGTAGCTATAGACAGATTACTTATCTATTTTATGCAGAACACATCCGATTGTGTTAGAATCAATTTATAACTTGTATAAACATGGATAAATGAGGATTAACATATTTCAAAGACTATTTTAAAAATTATTATTGGTTTGATCATAGATTTGAAAGAATTAAAGTATAGATCAATGATACATAAAAATATCATATAGAATGAAAACATAATTGGGATTTTCAACACATATGAATACATGATTGAGATTATCAAAACAGGTGAGGTCAACAATTATGATATGGGTGGGACCTATATCTCCCACCAATTCATTGGGTAATGATTTATATCTCATGATATAGACAAGGATGGAATGGAAAGTGAATCTGGTTCTATATACAGGGCTGGAACAACAAGTAAACTCGATTCAGTAGTAGACTTTGTCCACTATAATGGTCCTGGGAGTAATGCCTTAGCTACTATGGAAATCATAACATGTGCTTAATCATTTACAACAATTACACGTTTTATTCCCACTCTATTTTATCATGATTAATGTTCCTTTGTGATCTTTGCCTTATTTACTTCCATGATTTATGTCATTACTCAGGATTTTGATGTTTCATGTTCATCTTTTTACATTCAAATGTTTATGGATTGTTTTATGTTCTCCATATTTACCCTTACTGAGCATTTCAGGTCACCCTTTTTACGTTTTCTTTTACCCAGGATATAAATTAAGGTTTTAGGTAAAAAAAGGGGAAAACATTATGGGAGATGTTGACGATCATTCACCATTATTAGAATATTTTGTTCTGAGTTTCCAAAGACACTAAACTAATACGATCAATGGGCATCTATTTTTTTCGTGTATTATGTTTTATGCAAAATTAAAGTAATGTCTATGTACGTAAAGCTTTGGGTCTCTATAGTTGGTATCAGAGGAACGGTTTAGTTAACCTTCGGAAACTAGGATGTGAAAACTTTAGTGAGATCCCCAGAGATATTTCTAAGGTATGTCTAGGGATTTCCCTAAGGTTAAATATAAGTATAGGTCACAGTACTAGAATTATGATAACGATCATGAATAACCTAGGATTAATCCTAATATGTTAGAGACTGAAAGTAATCCCCTTGATAATTTCATTTTCATTGTATGAGTTTTCCCTCTCACACTATACTTTTTGGGTTTTAGATAATGAGTGGAACCCAAAGGAACAATGTTAATGATCAATGCACTGGGATTTGAAACGATTGTCCTCCTGAATAACCAAATGTTATCGTAATTGGAGTGAAAAATCTTATTTCTATACTGGCATAAGCTATGAATCCTTCTGGACATCCAAATTAGCAGAGAAGGGAACAATATTCTATTTATTCCTTCATGAGGCAACGTCCACCATCATTCAGTGGGTATTCTGATCCACTTTTTCCTGAACAATGGATCAGTACCATTTAAAAGATATTTTCCATACTTCGTTGTTCAGAACATGAAATGTTCATTTTAGTTGGTTACCGTTTAGAAGGTGAAGCAGACCAGTGGTGGACTCTAATTAAGAATACAAGGCCCCATGATGAAATTGACTCCATGGAATGGGATGAGTTCAAGAACTTGTTTTTTAATATGTACATCCCTTATATGTTTTAATCAAATATGGAAAAGGAGTTCCTTGAGCTTAAGAAATAGGATATTGAATCTGTTGGTATATAGAAGGAAAATTTTACAAGGATTGAAAGGGTTGAATCTGGATTTATCATCCATCCTGAATGTAAATTTGATCAATTATTCAGTTTCTTCAAACCATTTATTCAAAAGGCATTATCTATAAGAGAATTTAGGAGCTATGAAATGATTGTGTGTTGTGCAATAAAGTTAGAACTTGAAGATGGTTTTACATATCCTTCTCATGGTTTTGATAAGAAAAAAAGATGGAGTTCAAGGAAAAATCTCAAAATAATGGTGAAAAGAAGACGAATGTTTCGTTATGCTCAAAGTGTGGAAAGAAGCATAGTGGAGATTGTCTTAAAGGGAATGGAAAATGTTTTAAGTGTGGAAAATAAGGTCCTCGAGTAGCTGACTGTCTATGTAATGGTAAAAAGGTAGCTAATGATGTGAATAGAGAAAAGACTATAGAGAACGCACCTCCAACACTTCAATGCTACAAGTGCATGCAAATGGGGCTTATGCTAACCAATGCCCTAATCCAATGGTAAATTATTATCAACATCAACAACCTTAATGGTAAAGGACAAAGGGAAGTCACATGTGATCACTATTGTCGATGTTGTGTAAGAAAATGATGTGGTAAAATGATTAAGTGTTTATGTAATGGGATTCCAAAATAATGTTGTGGAATCTCATTTGTAGTATCATGGAATATTGGAATATCTATGTATTGGATTATTGTGGTTTTCAATAATTATATGCTACCAGTAACCATGAAAATTGATAGAAATATTTTTGGAAAGAAGATGATATGCGCATAATGAATGGATACAAAGAAAATAATAGTATTAACGGGCTCATGACTAATATAAGGACAAAGTGACATCACGGTTTGAGTATATAGAAATTTTGGGATTTTGGTACGTGGAAATAATTAACTTTTGCTAGCATTCAGGTTTTCACTAAGGCTATATGGTAATTCATGTTTCATGAGAATACATTATTAAGGTATTCACATGTTTGTAATGTGACCAACAAGATATATGTTATGATATATGGGGGATAAATGATGGTATTTACAAGCTTGGTAGATGACCATTCTAGTAATCATTTTCTTTATACTGTGAATTTGGACAGAATTATTTTCGATAAGCCTAAATATAGAAATGGATTAAGTTAGACATTAGATAATATTGATTTAGGCTCGAACTTTTTTTCCAATATTATTTTTGTAATGTTATAATGGTGTAGTTTTAAAAAAGGACAACTCGTAGGACAAGCGACAACCCGTCGGGTCAGACAGGGATGTAGAAATCGAACCCACAACCAAAGTGTGATAGGCCTTTATTTCATACCACTAGCCTATAAGAAGTCCCTGGTTTAATGAAATTACATTTTTGGTATGATATATGAAGTATAAGTCCATTTTGGAACCATATACGATTAACCTCGCCATAGATGGACATATGTATATTTAATATATTGTGCTAAATTTTTTGTGATAGATAAAAATGGAATGACCTATAATCCTAATGCATGATCTTCTAACACTTCACAAATGAAAAATTCAACTTCATTTCATTACGAGATGAAGTGGAAATTGTTCAAGTCATGAATAATGGTGAGATTGTATCAAAATCAGGTAATAATTTTTTTAATTCAAAAATTCTTCAACAATAGGGAAATGATCATGAAAACAAAAAATGTTGTCCTCGTACCCTCATATTCAATGAATTATATGGTACCTTAGATTATCACAAATTTATTTCTTTGTTATTATTGAAGTTTTCATATAAATGTTCTCTACCACTCTCCATTAGAAGTTGATGCTTAGATTTCTCTTCCATATCCATATTCTCACCTATATTCTCCTATGTGGAAATCCAATTATGAGTTACTTTGCATATCCATTTTGTTTGTAACGTCCCTTTTTAAAATTATCTTTTAGTATTCCTTTTTACGATGTGGGTTTTTATGAAAGAAACTTTCAAGTAGAAAACCATTTATAACCTTGATGAATTTCGAGGGAGAAATTCATTTTAAGTGTGGTAGAATGTAACACTCTGATATTTTATGAGAATTATTATTTTTAATCTCATTGATTTATTTTTTTGTATGTTTCTCCAAGATTATCTTTCACTATACACAACTCCATATTAGCTTGTTGTGTATGCAACACTATTCTTGGCTTGTGATGCACACAATTTCAAGTTATTTCGAATAAAACTCATTTTACACAAAACCTAGTATAGATTTTGATCAATGTATAACTGAACTATATTTTGATTATGTTATATGTATCACCAAAGGAAGCTTTCCCTACATGCAACCCTGACTTTTCTTGCATTACATGCAAGTGCGACCTTCCTCAATAGCATGTGTTTTACGCAATATTGAGTTTCAATAAACAACGATACATTGTTATAATGTTCTTCTGAACTAGCTGTTATGAATAATATTAACGAAATATTTAATTTTATAACATTATAATTCATCTTACACATTTTCCAGAATGTGGTTTGAGAACAAAGTCAATTTTACGAAAAAAACAAAATATTTTTAAAAAAATGCATTTTTACCACCTTTTCATGGTGCACCCATTTAAATATAATTTTGACAAGTTAATAATTTAAATATTATAAAAACTTCTTTTTTTGAATCAGAATATAAAAATTGACATTATATAATGTTTTTATATTTTTCGGGCAACGGTCTTATTTTGATGAATAGTAAAAATACGCTAAATTATACTTAAAAACATCTTTTTTCATCGCGATAATTTATATGGTTAAATTATAATAGTAAATTGTTTTAAAGTATAAATATAATATATTTTTATCATTTAAAATAATTTAAGTCATTATCATTAATTTTACACTGAATTCATAGGTAAAAACATTTCAATCTTTTGCAATGTTTTAACTTTGAAAACTCATTTTCTGGACAACGAGATTAATTTAAAATTATATACTGTCACTTATGTGTTTTGAATATTAAAAAATGGATTCCATATTTGCAATTAGTAGGTCCAAATTATGTTAATAGGATACTTTTTATTTTTATACATTATTAATAGTAACTACGGTAAATTTTATTTACTATAGTTAAAAGTAAATAGGTGAATTAAGGATAAAAATAAGATTATAAAATTACCAAAACACATACCAAAATTATATTGGATTAATTAGAGTCAACCAATATCACATAAGGGTCGGAATAGATTCATTTCATGGACTTTTAACCCTGAAAATGATGTAATTATTATTAAAAACAAAGAATGTGACAACATGTCACTCTCTTATATCTTATAAGTGTAATAATTTTAATTTAGTGATAAAACTCATAAAACATCCAAAATAACTAGTATCAAAAAATATAATGAAATTATTTACATCATGTGAATTTATTTTGAATCTTTTGGGATTAAATAATTATTATTAATGATGATACAATTGAGATGTATAAATTATTTTATTGATTGAAATATCAAATAAATGGTTTTAAAAATATTTAAATAAATATTATATGAACTATTTAATGTACTCCACAAATATTCTAGATAAATATGAAATGTTTTTAATCTATTTCATATTTTGGTTTGAACATATCTTCTGTGTGGATTTTCTTTAAATTCAAACAAATGAATAGTGTCAAAATTGACACTATAGATATTTTATATAATTAAATTGTTTAAAAATCACAAAAAAATTTAAAAATTATAAATTGAAATATATTTTTTCTAAAATTTAATTAATTGTCAAAATATAGAAAATTCACATCACATAAGTAAGTATTCATAATAAATTAAAATTTAGAATATTATTACCACAAGTAAAATAAAATAAAATAAATAAGGATAAATCAAGTTGATAAGGTTTAAAATAAATTCCCAACAAGTAAAAATTTTAGTAGCTGTTGAGATTACAACCCTATATCATCTCATCTTATAATTTGAGTCATTTTGGAGGTTTTTAGGTGGGGTTTTATTTTATTATAAATTAATATTTTAGAGGTTTTCAAAAGTGCCCCTCTCCTCTCTTATAAAATGGTACCTCCTACCTCTCCTCCTCACACCAATTTGAGCCTTCAAGTTTGGTCAAACCTAGTACATTTCACTTCTCCAATACCCTAAAAACATACTATAGGTTTTCGTCTTATTTTACTGAAATAATTTAATGCCCTAAGAAGAGGTTTATAAGAGACGCGTCAAAGAAGAGGAGTCTCTGACACATACGGAAGAAATTAGATATAAGGTAAGGGATAATTATTCCAATATCATTATCATCTGAGATTATTTATTTGAAAGTATTTACTGGAGTTATGTTTATCATCCATGTCCATGTTTTCTCAAAATTATTTCATAAAATGTTTTCAATTCTTCCATGTATGATTAAAGTCATTTTTAACTTTTTTTACTTTTACCACAAGGTATAGAAGGAATATTTCTTTTGTTTACCATATGAGGTACTTTTTTAATTTTTCTGGAAAAAGTACGAGGACAATGTTCTTTTAACTTATACGATGTGAATAGATTTTTACGTTTTCATAACTCCATATTTCTATGAATCTTCTTCTACAAGATTTCATGATTATTTTCAACGAAATTGTTTTCTTTTAAAATTGCATGATATTTTGAGAAAAGAAAAGGATTTTGAAGAAGAAAGGATATTTTCCCCAAGAATTCATTTCAAGTGTTTTATCCCAACTATTTTCCATCTAAGATGACATTCTTTAATATGGATATGCTTCATGTATAATGTCCCTATTATTTACATGGTTTTATTTTGTATATGATTACTTTATATCCATATGTTTTATACGGATTATGTTATTATGGGATAATGTTTATGAAACCCATTTTATTTTTTGGGTTAGGATGAATTATTTATGTTTATTTTGTGTCACATGGAAGAATGATTTCATTATGATATGGTTGGGAACTATATCTCCCTCCAATGCATTGGGTGAAGATTTATATCTCATGAGATTGACAAGACTGGAACGAAAAGTGAATGTGGTTCAGTAATACAGGGCTAGAATGACAAGAAAACCCGATTCAGTAATGGACTTTGTCCACTATGATGTTCCTGTAAGCAATGTATTGGCTACCAAGTAAATCATAACATGTGCATAATGATTTTCCACAATTACATGTTTTATTCCCATGTTATTTTATCATGATTAATGTTCCTTTGTTATCTATTCCTTACGTACTTCCATGATTCATGTCATTACTCAAGATTTTGATGATTTTTGACCATGTTTGTACGTTCAAGTGTTTATATATTATTTTATGTTTTCCATGTTTACCCTTACTGAGTATTTGAGGTCGCCCTTTTTATGGTTTCTTTTCCCCAGGATATAAATAAAAGTTTTAGTTAAAAAAAAGGGAAGAACTTTATGGGAGATGTTGAAGATATTTCACCATTATTAGATGATTTTTTCTGAGTTTCCAAAGACACTAAACTAGCATAGTCTTTGGTCACCTATTTTTTTCAGGTATTACATTTTCCACAAATGTAATGTAATGTCCATATACATCAAGCTTTGGTTCTCTACAGTTTTAATGTTTATGTAAAATTATTTTTGGATATATATTCAAAAATATATAATATATAATTTGATACATGGTAAATTTGATAGATCTTCATATGTGTTTTAGAAATATCAAAAATTATTTTTCCTTATTATACTAAAAGTTTTTATACATGATATGGTTGAGGTGAAATACCATAGAGTCTATGAGGCTTTAGTGAATATGGTAGATTGATGACTATATTCCCAAAATATTAATGTATACGTGGTATATATTAGTCTACATCATATTTTATGATATATATATATATATGTTTTATTGTATGACATTCTTGTTACAAATGAAATATCTTATTCTTTTGTAGGTATATAATTTCATATGACAAGGTTGTATCATAAAAAAACTTCTTTATATTCCTATCTTACAGTATGTATGGAAATATCATAACGTCACAGAGAGTCATAATGTATGATTCAATTGGTTTTCCTATAATTTATATAGGTATTGAATTATTATATTTCAACCATTTGATATCTTAAATATACAGGTTATCAAGGATTATAATAATTTCATGTTATAAAACATTTTGGAGAATTAAATGCATCTATATGACAAATAAATAAAAATTATTGATCAAAGGCTAAAAAGTGTTCTTAATCAATGTAATTAATTTAAATTTTCCTGAAATTATATTAAATGACATGATTATTGTATAATTTTCTATGACAAATATAATTAGGTTAAATTTCATGAAAATGGATAAACATTCAAATAGATTCTCCTAATATTAATATATCTTTCCCGTTCATCCATTTTGAAAAAAGTATTATATAAAATCAGGATTTGAAGTATAATCTTATCCAAATGTTGGTATATTTAGGTAATACTATGGATAAATCATAGAGGAAGGATTAAATTTTCCTTTTCACAGGGATCTACACCATACTATTCTTTTTTAAGATGAAAGGTTTTTATAACTTTGGTGAAAGTTACACAAAAATACATCATTTTATATTACATATATTTCAGTTTCAAAGCATGGTTATATTTAATTGAGGGTTCTTGTTGCCTGTAATACTAGAATAAGTGCTATCAGATCCTTAGAAACCCATTATGTGTGTCTTATAATTGATTTTGATTATTAATGTGTGTTTGGTGTGTTTTATTTTCATTTTATATCATATCAGTGATGACTTATTATATGGTGTATTTATAGAATGATTTATTTTAAAGTATAATTTTAATGATTCTACTATTTAGAATGGTTTTATTATATTATATGAAAATTTAAACTTTAATATATGAAGTAGTTTTTCCAATGAAATATATGATTGATATTATAAAGATTTAAACTAAAGTAATAAATTTGAATGATACTTTAGATATTTTATAGTTTTGATAGATTTTAAAAATTATTTGTTAAATATGGTTTATAAAAGAATTAATATTAATTTTTAATGATTAATATTTATATTCAACTCTTTGGAACAATATTTTCATTTTAATGTTAATATATTTGATAATTTCATTTCATAAATTTGATTATGTTTTTCAATAATTTATCCTTTTATTCAAAAACTAGAAAGCTACATTTAAATAAATTTAAATACATTTAAAATGTCATGACCCATCCGTTGGGGCCTGTTCTGTGACTTCCCAAAGCCTGCCTTCCATATGTCAGCGGCTGGTGACTAGCGCTGAAAAGCATATCCCTAAAATGAGGAGACATTGCCTTTAAACATATACAAACACACCGAGAATAACACAACATGATGCAACCATGAGGTATCTGCTGTAGTAAACGAGTGCTGAATGTAAGGGGCCAGAATACAAGCCCAACAGGAAAAGTACAAGTACAACTAAAAAGTACAAAACAAATGAAAAGTGAAAAGCAACTCATGGGTCATCCACCATGGATCCTAGCTGAATAGTATGTACAACTCATGATCAGTAGTCCCTGTGTCACGTCACGCCCAATTGTCCACCACCAAGAACCATCCAGTCATGTATCCCACATATTCGATCAATGCTATACGTCATCTGCAAAAGACACAACCAGGATCGGGAGAATCCCATATAGGGGTGAGTATAATGATACTCCGTATGGACCTCAAGAACTCATATGTCTCCTAAAGTTCAACGAAGGAAAAATCACATGCATGATATCAACATTACATAGGCATATTCCCATACATATTCCTAATTTATAAACATATACTCATCTCATACATGGGGGAATGTTACCAAAAAAGTAACAAAAAAAATATAGGAAGTACCACATTGGTAAAATACCTAGTTCAAATAGAGTCTGAGCTCAATCTTGGTATTAGTGAAGTAAAGAAGTACAGATGATTAGTTGTGAAGCTAGATCATCTCATTCTGTCAAGAGGCACTGCTTCTGACAATACGGAGTCTGAACAACATAATATCGATAGGTACTAACCCCCAAAATGATCCACATAGGATCCGACCCTCCTAGAGTAGATAGGTACTAACCCCTACAATGACCCACATAGGATCAGTATGTGCTGGACCATACAGGATCATTGAGTGTTGACCCACACAGGATCTAAGCCACATAAGATCAGTATGACTTGACCCACATAGGATCGTTGAGCACTAACCCACAAGGAATATAACCCACATAGGATTGGTACTGACCCACACAAGATCACTTGGTACTATCCTCTGTATGATCTATCTCCAACCTCTGCCTCATTGCCAGCCACTAGATTCCTCACACCTAGTGCACTCAAGTTCCATAGAATCTACCCTCGATATATCAGTCATACCTATAACACCATTATTCTACAATAAGGTGTTACCCAAAGAACATTCCTTTTGTAAGGGTTTCAAAGAGACAGATGGTGCTTCAATCGGATGCCCGGTCTGTGAGTCATATGTATTCTAGCTCCGGGGGCCCGGTTGGATTCGAGTTCAATCCAACATGGCCATACTCTAACTATATAAAATACTCAAGAGGATTATACAAAAAATGATAGTCTCTATCCAAGGATCCCAACGCCACACACGGTTCGTCAAACAATCGTTCAGTTCTCAGGATATGACCCTTTAAGTGTTTTAGGGCCCAGTGGGGCCCTGGTCTGGTCCGACCTAGTCGGACTGACCTGGGTCCACCCAATCTGGGATACACAAGGGTGGGCTTGGCCTGCTAGGCCGAGGTCTGGCCTGGCCTGCATGGGTGTCCCAACATATAAAGGGGGGCCTATAGAGGGAGGCCCACAATGGTGGCCCGCAAAGGGCGGCCTGACCCACAAAGGGAGGCCCGCAAAGGGAGACCACAAAGGGATGGTGTGGCATGCGTAGGACACATCATAAATGGGGGAGGTCTAACCCACATAGGGAGCATCCCACAAAGGGGGTGGCCCGGCCCATGTAGGGTGCAGACCGCAAGGGAGAAGCCCGACCCATGTAGGGTGCTGCTTGTAATGGGGAGGTCCGACCACCTAGGGTGTGGCCCACGAGGGGGTGGCCCAACCACATAGGGCACAACACCCAAGGAGGAGGCACAACCGATGTCCCCATGGGCGGGTGAGGGTGATGTGACCCTTGGTCTACCAAACTCTTGAACGGCCTGGTGGCCATTTGGTTTCAAAAGCTGTGGCGCCTCATGGGCACTACCCAGTCGCCGTAGAACCCACTAGAGGAATGGGTTCTACCTCCGTCGTGGCATTAGCTGCAGCTTCTTATCACCGGTGTGGTGCTGGACGTGTCACCTCCCAACTCACTGGCAGCGTGCTAGTCGCGACGCCTCTCCTTCCATGTCTGGCTGATGTGTCGTCCGCCTCCTCCTTCTACCGTGGCTGACGAGATATGGCCCTCGGCTCACTGGTAGCAGGCGACAGCATGCCACACACCATCTGCGGATGGAGGGTGCCGACTGCTCCAATGAATGCCACATATTTGTGCCATGTCCACCTCTAGCGATGTGCATCGATGCGCCACCTCCTTCGTAGGTGGTTCATGTCATCGTGCCAATAGTCTTCCATAGAGGCACAATGATAGCAAGATAGCAAAGGGGTCAGGCCAGGTTTGTTAGGCCCACACCCTCCACGTTAGCTTGTAAAAATAGGGAGGATAAAGGGGTTCAAGTATTCATGTGAGGTAAAAAATAATTAAACCCCAACCTCAAGATCATTGGAGAATGCCTGCGATTCAGGAAGAGTTTGTTTTTGTCGTTCCCGCAACAAGTTTCCAATGTTGCCGCTAAAACATCGTCCTTCGGCTCATGATTTGGTGTCACTCGTCACTACCCGCTAGAACCAACCATGTCGTCCAAGTGATTGGTGTCACGACACTTTATGAAAACTTCTTCCCTTGGTGATACTATGCAAATAACTCCCCCCAATCTCCATATAAATAAGTGGGTGGGAGGACGAGTAACACCCATTGAATTAATGGGGGTTCATTTAATAAGAACCCTCAGAATTCCAATGGTGTTGTTACAAAGGTTTTGAAGATTCAATCCATTTAATGACATGACACGTCGTTGGACATGCCTCTACCGCTTGTCTGTTGGATGAAAAAAACAAATAAAAAACAATGTTATTTGATTATTATTTTAAAAAGTCCAAAAATATAACTTTTTCTCCTAAACTACTATAGTCAAAGTGAATCCTCCCCTAAGTAAATTCTGTCACTGTGGATTCAATGGTGACCTTGTATTTTTTGATCATATAAATGAGTCAAAAGATAGAAAATTCCACCCACGTGATTATAGAATGTACCCAATAAAATGTTCAGAAATTCATTCCGGCACACCGTGCCTCAGAATCAGGTGCCGTCAATTTTTGCAGACTCGAAATAATTCAATATAATTAAAAAAATTACATGGAAAATCTGGGTCTTTACATGCTCCACACCTTAGGGCTTTTCATCCCCAAAAGACACAACATAGACTAAGGAAACCATGGAGATACTGAGCATGATTCTGAGCCTCCCTCTCCCATGTGCTCTCTTGGAGGTTCTTGTGCTGATAGAGAATGATAACTAGAGATATCAACCTCTCATGAACGACTCGCTCTTTTCAACCCTCAATCTCTACTGGAACGTCTGTTTACATCATCTCATCATCGATGTACAGCTCGTCATGGTTGATGATGTGAGATAGGTCATCCATGTATCTCCTTGGAAGGGATACATGGAAGATGTCTTGTGCCCTCTTCAACTGCGGTGGAAGTTCCAAATGGTATGCTACCTCGCCTATCCTCCAAATTATCAGAAATGGTCCAATAAACCTCGATGATAACTTGTTGTCTCGACCAAATCTATGTAGTCCCTATCTTGGAGAGACTCTCAAGATTTCATGGTCCTCATCATGTAACTCTAAAATTATATGTCTCATGTCATCATAATAATTTTGTCTACTCTTTGAAGACTTCATCTACTCGTGGATGATCTACACCTTCTATGTGGTAGCCCGTACCAACTCTGGACACATAAGTGCTAACTCCTCTAGGTCTGTCTAGCATAGAGGTGATCTAAACGGTCAAATGTACAAGGCCTCGAATGGTGCCATACCTATGGTTGATTGATAACGTTTTTTGTATGAGAACTCCACCAAGTAAAAGTGATCATCCCAATTGTGGCCAAAATCTAGGATGCATGGACGAAGCATGTATTTCAGCGTATGAATGGCCCGCTCCATCTGACCATCCATCTGAGGATGAAAGGTGGTGCTCAAATGTAGATCAGTTCAGAATGCATCTTGTAATACATTCCACAACATGGGTGTAAAACATGAATCATGGTCAGAGATGATCGTCTATGGAACCCCATGAAGTCGTACAATCTTTTTTATGTAGAGGTATCATAATCCCTTTACTGATCCCTACTCTCTAATGGGTAGGAAGTGGGATGACGTGGTGAGTCGGTAAATGATAACCCTAATTGAATCATGTCCCCTGAATATACTTGGAAGCCATATCACAAAGTCCATGGATATTTTATCCCACTTCAACTCTGGCACCTCTAGTGGTTGTGATAAGCCTGCTAGAACCAAATTCTCGGTCATCACTTGATGACAAGTGAGGCATCGAGAAACAAACTTCACCACATCCTTATTCATCCTTGGCCACCAGTGATGACTCTAGGGGTCCTAGTAAATCTTTTCTACCCTAGGATGTCATGATATAGAGGATATATGGAACTCTCTCAACAACTCATCCCGTAACACCACTGGTACCATGATACATCCTCTGAAGTGGATGACGATATCCCCACCTTCATAAAATCCATCATGTCCCTATCCTGAGGATATGTGAGCATGTAAAGTCTCATAGTAAATGTCCCCGAGATGTGCCTCCCTGACTCACTGAATGAGTGGGGGAGTCACTATCATATTCTGGATGTATACATCTCCATCTCAATCAATGAAGGATATCTGTAATGAGGTTAGTTTCTATGTTGCCTCACTCTGCAACTATAGACCAGACCTCCTGTGGAGTGAATCTGCTACCACATTCCCATTCATAGGAGTATAGACTATCTCAAAGTCATAGTCATGGAGGAACTACAAACAATCGATGTTGTCTCAGGTTCAGGTCCTTCTGAGAGAATATATACCTGAATCTCTTATGACCAGAGTAGACTGTAAAACACACGACCATCGAGCAATGTCACTACACCTTCAAAGCAAACACCACTGCTTCTAACTCTAGGTCATGGGTTGCATAGTTCTGCTCATGTTTCCTCAGCGGTCATGAGCTGTTGGTGATCACTGCTCGCTCCGACATTAGGAAATACCCAAGTCCAGTCCCATATGTGTCGTAGTAGACTACATACCCAACACCCTCTTCTGGTAGCCTCAATATGGGTGCACTCTTCCGTCTCTACCTCAGCTCATGAAAACACTACTGGAATTTCTTCGTCCCTACAAAGGGTTTTCCCTTCTTTGTCAATGGTGAAATGGGTTCGGAAACTCTGGAATAGTCAGGAACATATATCCAATAGTATCCATCCAACCCC
Organism: Viscum album; assembly: GCA_963277665.1. Lineage (NCBI taxonomy): Eukaryota > Viridiplantae > Streptophyta > Magnoliopsida > Santalales > Viscaceae > Viscum > Viscum album. The sequence continues at coordinate 1,021,452,771 of OY728147.1, read as the reverse complement.
AGGAAGCTCCGCCCCTCGGTCACACTTTTGGGTGGATCCCAAGCAATTATAGCCTCTATTCTCACTGGAACCACTGCAAATCCAACCACCAAGATAATGTGTCACCGAATGTGGACCTCTCATATATAGAACATGTACTTTGATAGCTTACCTTATAGATGGGTCTCTATGAGTGTATCCAAAACTATCTGAAGATGATTGGCATGTTGGTCCTCCAACGTTGAGTATATCCAGATGTCATCAATGAAGATCAACAAAAAGAGATTGAGGTATGGCTTTAAGATCTTATTCATGAGTCCCATGATTACTATTGGGGAATTGGTCATAACGAACAACATAACCAAGAACTCATAATGGCCATACCATCATATGAAGGTTGTATTCTATACATCCTCATCTCATACCTTGAGCTGATGATAGCCAGACCTAAGGTCTATCTTCGAAAACCGACGAGCTCCCTTCAGCTGATTGAAAATATCATCAATCCAAGCTAGTGGATAATTGTTCTTCACTGTCACTTAGTTTAGGATCCAGTAGTCTACACAGTGTCTGAAACTCCCATCTACCTTCTAGGCAAACAAAATAGGGGCCTCCCATGGAGAAGCGTGGGGCCTTATTAACCACTTTCTCTTTAAGTCCTCCAATTATACATGTAACTCATGAAGTTTCTTATGAGCCATCTGATATGCTAGTGTAGATATCGGTGTTGTTCATGGGTACATGTCGATGTCAAAGTCTACCTCTCTACATAGAGGTTTTCCTGGAATATCATCAGGAAAGGCATCGACATACTGGTCCACCACTACAGGATAGCTCAGACTCTCAGCATCTACTACCCTGAGGGTAAGGCTATCCAACTGACGTGTGATCAGTTTTACCCTCCCCCAGGTATGTCCATCTTATGCTACAAAGGTTCCCTTCTCGCTGTTGAAGGAAACCACAATCCCATCCATGCAGAAAAACCAGAATTTTCAATTCATATAGTCAATATGAGCCAGGACAATGGAAAACCAGTCTATCCCCAAGATGAAGTATGACAACCCTTCTTTTTATTACAACTCAAACATGATTTATTACATTAAACTTCACTTGATACAACAAATAAGATCGAGAGGTTTAAGGTATTTGGGGATTAGGATCATTACATAAAAACATAAAACATGTAAAACAACATATTTGTTGAAAACATCCTTTACATGACCACTACATTCCTTCGTACTTAGCATTTCATGGGATAACCTGAGGACATGCATAAGAAAACGGTGAGCTATAAATCCCAGTAAGGTAGTACACATGGAATAACATGAAGAGTAAAATACATGTTAGAAAATAGGAATATCAATAGAAAATAAGAAAAACATGAACATAAATACATGATAAAGAATGATAATCATAACATGGAAATGTGGAAACAACACTTAACATGGAATTACTATGAGCCAAGGTTCATTGCACATGGAGCATGAGTTAATCCTCATTGCACATATAGAATGAGTAAACCCTTGTTGCACTTGAATTATCATGAGTCAACACTCATTGCACATGATGTATCATGATACTATACTTTACCCAATGCATTGGAGGGCTATAGGGGCGCACCCTTCTTAAACATTTCATTTCATGCATAAGTGTGCCACATGGATCATAAAACATGGATTCATAAAACATAATCATTTATTCCACGATGAAGGAATGTGGAATTAATACATGAAAATTTATAATCAATAAGAAAATGTGCACAAAGGTGAATACCCTTGATGGAGAAATCGGGATGGTATTCACTACACAATGGCATTGTCTTAGAAAATCGGTGTGATTTCGGCAGCGTAACGACATGACATAAGAATTAATAAAAATGGCTAATAAGAGAGAAAGGGGTTCCTCAAAATATTTACATGTAATGGAAAGTAATTAGGTCATATAGATACATGTCCCAAAATTTTTAATGGAATTTAGATTCATGATACAAAAGTATTGCTTGAATGTAAAAGATGAGAGGGAAGTTCTTTTCAGAATTTCACCATAATAACAAGTGTACATGGGAGGAATTTAATAAAAGAGAATGGGGTCTCCCATAATTCACACAATAATATAGAAGTATGGGTGAGGAGCGAAACCATACCCCAGCATTCTAATTAACATTAAAAGTGCATATCAATATGATGAAAATTGGAAAAAAATGACAAAGGAATAAAAAACCCTTACTTGGAAGTGTGCTTCCAAAGGCTAGAGAGAGGCTTGTGAGAGGCTTCTTGGGAGCGTGGGGAACCTTGGGAGGATTATAGAGAGAGTAGGTCAGAGTTTGGACGAACTCCAAAAGCTTTGAGTGAGGAGGAAGTGGGAGCTTGGGTTGGTTTATATAGGAAAGGTGAGGGAATTCTTTATTATTTATGTTTGGGACACCTTATATTAAATTAATCCAAACCACAAACCATCCCATGGTTTTTGCCCATGGTTTTTCGAAAAGGGAAGAGGAAAATAATATTTTATAAGGCCAAGGTCCTAACTTCTTAAAATATTAGTGTTGCTTATGTGGAGGTGAGTCACACTCCCATGGAAATTAATTTAAAAAGACAAGGTGTTTAATAAGTATTGAGGGGTTCATTAATTATTTGAAAAGTATGACAAACAAACCCAAAATCACATTATCTTATTGGTAAAACATATATTGGCCGAACATGAAGATTATAGTATTTTATTACATCACTATTCTGTCATTATGATTTCATAAAACACATTATATATTTAAATGGTATTTAATTTTTACTCAAAAATTTGACTGTCTCAGAAAATTATGAAAAATTCACCGTTGGATAATTTTGACATCCTGATTCAAAAAATAACTTTTATTTTATCTAAATAATTTTCTAAATATGTTAATTTTCACTTTTAAAATAAAAACTGACATTTATAAAAAATTGACGGGTTTTGACAAAAATGGTTTTCAAACCTTAATAAAAATTATAATTGCATTCATACAATTACGTGATCATTTATATATAACAAAATTAATCTAATAATAATAATATTATTAAAATATTATTTAATTCAAAAATAACTTAATTTAATAAAATATATTTCTTAATTAAATAATAACTAAAAACACCATTTTTTACTTCAAAAACTATTTACAATGTATCAATAATGACAAGAAATTATATTCATTATTATATAAAAAAATAGTGTACATGAACATAGTACTATCGATTAGTTATATAACCCCTTAAAACAGACGCATAAGACCTAAGGGTAACGTGTGAGATGGTGACAAACTCTTGGGGTGGCTCAGATAACATCGCTGGAGTGGTAATTTCTATCAACTTCCACTTCTCCCGTAGAAGGTCCCGTTCGAGCTTCACATGGTGAAGCTCAGCTTGGTCTTGGTCATGAGAAAAGCCCAAGGTTTCCACCTCTTTTCCGATCTCCGATAAACGGGCTTCATATTGGGAAATTCTACTGGATGAGGCCATCGCTTACTTTGTCTATGTAAAATTGGATGTGTTAAAGCCCTATATTTATACTAATCATGAGATCACTGTTCAACGACTATAAAAGTAACGGTCACAATTCTTATCATAAAACCAATGAAGTTGACATTTTATAAAAAAAAATTATATAAAGAGACATATAAGAAGATCAAGATGGATTTTCCATTAATGAAACTTTGAGTCATTACATTAAGTTCTAAGGCCTCGATGTCGATACTAGAAGATCCCAGAAAAAACCCTCACCTCCTAGAGTAAGCTCACACTAACGACACTAGTGTGTAATCGTCGAATATTCTCCTATAAGAGTCTCTAATCGCAAGGATCGAGCCAGTGACTCTTTCGGAATCTCCGAGCTCCAAACCAGTTCCCTGGTAGTAAAAGAGTTACTACCAAATGTGTCTACATGTACAACACCTAGGGTGGAATATACAAAGATTGTACCTATAATCATCGCCACATATCTGTGGTCGCAGGCCTCAGCTTCCTAGAGCAGAGCTCGTCTATGTCCTCCTGCACCCTGTGGTTGGGGTGGACCACCTGGAGGTGGTAAAGGTGGAACCTCAAATCATCTTCCACCCACTGCTACACAACAATCTCTACTACCACATCTTCTGCCCTGCGGACCTCCTCGCTCAAACCTATGCCTCTTCCTGGGAAGTCCCTCGACCATCAACTAATCTTTGGCACAATGGTTCAGGTAGTCACAAGCCATGTGACCCTACCTGCCGCATGATTATCACTCCCAAATCCTCAACTATCATCCTTTTTCCCAACTAAGTGAAAAACTCTGTCCACATCCTCCAGCTAGTTCTCAGCCGCATGTGGGTCTATCTCACCACGGAATCTCAAAGATCTCTACTGATGAAACTCATGAAACACGTTCAGTCAGCGTGGACCCTCTGCTAGTGGAGATGGTGGCATATGCTACCCAATGGGTGGTGGTGCTACTGGTGCACCACCCGATGGTACTATCACCGTAAGAGGGCCCTACAACGATACCTCATCACTCGGTGGGCCTTCATCATGTACTCTCTCTAGAATCCTAACTAGAAATAATCGTGATGGCATCTTGAAAGAATAATGGTGTGCCACAGTCAAAAAGTGATACCTGGTGATCTGACTCAAAGAAATTGTAAGAAAAAATCTTCAAAAACAAACACAATCAGTGCTTCTGTGTACTGAGCTGGAAATCAGAATTCAGGGTCTGGTGTATAGATACATCAGGTGCCACACCAACACTAGACTCCTCAAACTGAAACCCACACTCATAACACATTACATTATTGATATTTTTAAAAGAAGAGAGCCTTATTTCATTAGTAGAAACGACTCCTCTAATACCACTTTGTCATGACCCGTCACCTAGGGAATGTGTCATGACTACCCCAAGCCCACCTTCCATAGGCTAGAGGCTTGCGACTAGCATCGAAAGGGCATATCCCAAAAATGGGAAGGCTTTGACTTTAACCCTATACAAATAGACAGAGAAGAACGCAACAAGATGCAACAATGATGTAATTGTGGTATTAAAAGATTTCAGAAATTAGGGGCTAGAATACAAGACCAACTGGAAAAGAACTTGTACAGCTAAAAAATATAAAATACATGAAAAGTGAAAAGAATCTCTGGGATCATCCACCATGGATCATACCTGAAGGGTAGGTACAAATCATGATGAATAGTCCATGCATCACGTCACACCAAATGGTCCACCTCCGAGCACCATCTAGTCTTGGCTCCCTCTAACTCGATCAATGTTTTATGTCATCTATACAAGACACAACCAGGTGAGGGTGAAACCCATGTAGGGGTGATTATAACGATACTCAGTAGGGACCCCGATACCCCGTATGTCTCTTAAAGATCCACGATAGAAAAACCACAAAGCAATTTTCAAACCTACCTAGGTATATTCCCATAAATATACCTAAGTTATCAAGATATACTCATCTCATACATGAGGGAATAATACCACATAGGTGACACCACGTAGATAAGAAGTACCACACAGTTAAAAGACATAGTTCAAACAGTGTCTCATCTCAATCCAGGTAATAGTGAAGTAAAAATTACTGATGATTAGTTTCGAAACTAGATCATCTAATTCCATCAATAGGCACTACTTCTAACAATTAGGATTCTGATCCACACAGGATCGATAGGTAATAACCCGCAAAATGATCCACACAGGATCTTAACCACCAAGAGTCGATAAGTAATAACCCCCCACAATGACCCACATAGGATCTGACCCACACATGATAGGTATGTGCTGACCCACATGGGATTACAGAGCACTGAACAACATAGGATTTGACCCGCATAAAATCAGTATAAGAAAACCCACATAGGATCACTATGCTCTGACCCTCACAGAATCTAAACCATAGAGGATCGGTTCTGACCCACACATTATCACTCAGTACTAACCTCCATATGATCAGCCTCCAACCCCCGCTTCACTCCCAGCCACTGGATTCCTCACACCCGGTGCACTGGAGTTCCAAAGAATCATCCCTAGAGATATCAGTTGTACTTATAATGCCACTAAGATCCAAAAATGAGTAACCCAGAGGACTTCCATGTCTTAAGGTTTCTAACATGATAGATTGTGAGTCAATCAGACTCCCGGTCTATGAGTTATATGTTTGTTCGCTATAGAGGCCCGGTTGGATTCAGGTTTGATCCAACCCAACCATTCTCTATCATTCTCTAAAACTCAAGAGGATTATACCAAAAAGACCATCTCTATACTAGGATCCCAACGCTGTAGAAAGTTCATCAAATAGATGTCTAGTTCTCAAGATATGGCCCTTTAAGTGTTTTTGGGCCCGGTTGTGCCCGGGTTCGGTCTGACCCGGTCGGACAGACCCAGCCCAACTCGATCTAAGATGGGCCATGGTGGGATCAGCCTGCTAGGCCGAGGTCTTAACATGTCCACAATGGGGCGGACCATCCCGTAAATGGTGGCCCATAATGGGTGGCCCACAAGGGCAGCCCGACCCACAAAGGGGTAGCCAGCAAAGGGCAGCCCGTAAGGAGGCAGCCTGACTGCATAGGGTGCGGTCCCCAAGGGGGTGGCATGGCCACTGTCAACCCATGTTGGTGAGGGGTGGTGTGACCCCCGGTCACCCGAATTCACGAATGGCCAGAAGGCTGTTTGGTTTGTGAAGCAGCGGCGCCACATCGGCACCGCCCAGTCATCGCGGAACCCGGTGAAGGCACGGGTTATTCATCCACCGTGGCTTCAGATGCGACTTCTTCTCATCGGTGGAGCACTGGTCGCGCCCTCTCCCGACTCGCCAACGGAGTGTTGGTTGTAACACCTGAGACTTTTATGAGAAATATTTTGTTTTTATGTTATATAAATCATCAAAGGAATCTTTCACTACACACAACACTAGCTTGGCTTTCTTTACACGCAACCGTGGCCTTCCTCGATAGCTTACATCGTACGCAATACCGAGTTTCACTAAACAACGATATATTATAAAAATAGCCGTTATGAATAGTAGTAAATGAATTTTGAATTTTATAACATTTTAATTCAACTTATACATTTTCTAGAATGAGGTGTGAAAACAAAATCAATTTTTTGGATTAAAGAAGTATTTTTGAAAAAATGCAGTTTTACCGCCTTTTGATGGCGCACCCACATTAAATATAGTTTTAGACAAGTTTATAAGTTCAATTTGACAAAATAAAAATCTTTTTTAGAATCAGTATATAATAATTTACTTTGGATAAATTTTTCATATTATTCTGATAACATTCATATTTTGATGAATAGTAAAAACACTCTATATTTTAATTAAAAATGACTTGTTATCATCGTAATACGTTATATGGTTAAATTATAATATTGATTGTTTTTAAAGTATAAGTAGAATATATTTTTACCATTTAATATAATGTATGTCATTAGCATTAATTTTACATTGAATTCATAGGTAAAAACATTTCAATCTTTGGCAATGTTTTATCTTTTAAAACCCGTTTGCCTAACAACGTGATTAATTTTAAATTAATTACTGCAACTTCTGTGATTTGAATTTTGAAAAATGGATTCCATATTTGGAATCAGTGGGTCCAAATTATGTTAATAGGTTTATTTTATTTTATTTTTTGATATTATGAATAGTAACTACGTTAATTTTTTTATTTACTACGGTTAAAGGTAAATAGGGTAATTCAAGGTTAAAAGAATATTATAATAATTCAAAACTATCTTGACACTTGTCCTAACCTTATTGGATGAGTATTGGCTGACCATGGGAATCCTTGGGTCGATTTGGGGACGCCATTGAGCCATTTGGTAGTGACAGTGACAATTTGGATTAATTAATTTAATGTAAAGACAAAATTGACATTAACAAAAATCTTTTAGAAATTAATTTTTATAAGGGGTTATATAAATTCTATTTTCGACTATAAATATTCCTTCGAAAGCTAAAAATATTTCCTACCTAATGAAATTTTTTTATAATGTTTAGACACCAAATAAATTAAATTATTTATGACACAATAATGATAAAGTATTTACCTCATTAATAAATAATTTAAATAAATAAGATTATAATGATTAAAATATTTTTCCCAAACATGTCCAATTCTGATTGGATGATTTTATTTCGACCATGAGTCTTCTTATCTTTATCTTTAATGAATTTTGGAGCTTTTGAAACTGAAGATAAGTTTATAATAAAATAATATTTCCACACATTCCAAAGGTGCCCCTCTCCTCCCTTATAAAATGGAACCTCCTCCCTCTCTTCCTCACACCAATTGGAGCCTTCATGATCGGCCAACCCCTGACCATTTCACTTCCCCACTTCCTTATAAACCTACTAGAGGTACTGTTATTATCAAAAGACCAACTCTAGTGCTTTAAGAGAAAGTTTAAAGGAGGCACTTCGAGAAAGAGGCAATACCTTCAACCGTTTTCTTCAAGTTCCATTCCTCTTCTACTCCCTCTTCTTTAGTTGTTTCATTATGAGGTAATAACATCAGTATCTTTCATATACTGATATTTTATTATAAATATTAAACAACCTTTTTTCACCTCTTGTCCATCCTACGGAAAACGAAATCACCGCACGTGCGTACGTACGGAATACCGTCTCCACGCCGTGGTGTAATCTGTTTTCCACCACCAACTTAGTTGGATGGGTATAATGGTGTAAATAATAACTATATATGATTATTGTAATGTGATATTGATTCTGAAATATTATACATACACTTCAATACAATTCCACGATCATGGGAACGATATCATCGCTCGTGCGTACATACGACCTATCGTCTCCACAATGTGATGTGATTCGTTATATATGATCTTCATTGAATAATGATTATATAAATGAATTTAATGAATGAATATGATATATATTACAATAATACCATTCTGTAAATGATTTATCTATATCCTATAAAGAGGAATAAGAATTTATTCGACAAAACACGCATAAGAACAAAAGGTAATAAACACCCAAATAACAAGTAGTAATGAAATATTACTAATAAGAAGCTAATAATATGACCATATATGATATCATAAAAATGAATATGATTCTGTAATAAGTCAATGACATTATTTAAATCATTATACAGGAGGTTCGGACATGTACAAAGCATATCGGACCTAAGGTAAGGGAAAATATCACAATCTCATTTTTATCCGAGATTGTTTATACTTTGTTATTTATTGGGGTGTATTTTATCATCCACATCCATGTTTCCTCAAAATGTAATATTATTTTCATCCAACTACAATTGATTAAATCCAATTTAACCCTTCGGTGAGTTTTTATTAAGAGATATGAAAGGACTCTTTTTTTGTTTTTTCATACGAGGTACTTTTTGACTTTTCTGACAAAAGTACGAGAAGAATGTTTTTTTAACTTATACTGGATGAATGGATTCTTAAAACATTATTATCAAGAATCATCCTTTACAAGTTTTCATGTTTGTTTTAAATCAACTTCTTTTAGATTAAAATTGTATGACATGTTAAGAAAGTAAAACTGTTTTTGAAGTAGAAATAATATTTTCCTCAAGAATGGAGTTCAAGTGTTTTATCAAAATTATTTTCCATCTAAGATAATAAAAGGTTCTGTTTATATCCCTATTGATATGATTATGTTGTGATGGAAATATTTTTATGAATTTCTTGATCTTATATGAATTATTTTTTGATGTCATGATGTTTAAGATTCCCATTTTTATTACATGGGTTATGCTATGATATATAGTTTATGATTTTGTGGCACACATAAGAATGGTATCATTATGAGATGGGTGGGACCTATATCTCCCTCCAATGCATTGGGTAAAGATTTTATATCTCATGAGATAGACATGGCTGGAATGGCAGGTTAAACCGGTTTAGTGAAAAAGGACTGAAACGAGGAGTGAACTTGGTTCAGAAATGGACTTTGTCCACTAAGATAGTATTGGAAATGAGTCTTGAATAATAAGAAATAATTCTCTATGATTATGTGTGTCTACCACAAACTTTCATGTTTTATGTTATGATTATTGGGATTACATTTCACTACCTTGATTTATCCCATGTTATGAAATTATGATCTCTTTTGTAGGGTAATATTTTCAAAATGTGATGTTCTTATGAATTTGGTGTATTTGATATTTCTTTTTTTTACCCTTACTGAGCATTTGAGCTCACCCTTTTGTATTATTTATTTCCCCAGGTTATGAATAAGGGTATTAAGTAAGATATGCCAAAAAGGGACTATAGATATGATGAAATAAATGGGAGACAGTGTAGATGCTTTATGAACCAGTTGTTTATGTTTCCCAGTTTCTAAAGACACTATAACTATACGGTCCTTTCATGGTTTTTTTATATGTTGTAATAAGTGTACTTCAATTCTGAAGTACTAACAATGTCTGTAAAGTATGTGTCATTATAGTTGGTATCAAAGGAACGGTATAGTCAACCTTTGGAAACTAGGATGTGAAAGCCTTAGTAAGATCCCTAAGGATAAGTCTAAGCATAGAACAAAATCTTAGTGTTTTAAAAATAGACATGAACAACCTATGATAAGACCTTATGTGTGAAATTGTATTCTTGATTATGTGGTTTTCTTATTATAATTAGTGTTGCTCACACTATTCTTCTTGGTTTTAGTCAATGGTTGGAACCCGAAAGAACCGTGTTAATGCGGAATGCGACGGGCAATGAAATGATTGTACCCCTGAGCAACCAATCATTATGGGAGCTTTAATGCAAAATCTTGTAGCCATGCTCACATAGCTTTTTCAAGATATGAATCATGCAGGACATCCAAATGAGCAAAGGAAAGAGAAACATTCCATTGAATCCTTCATGATGCAGCGTCCACCTTCATTCAGCGGGTCTACTGATCCATTAGTTGGTGAACAATGGATTAGTACTACTGAAAAGATATTTTCAGTTCTTCAATGTTCTGAACATGATAAAGTCATCTTAGCAATGTATTATTTGGACGGTGATGTTGATCAATGGTGGAATCTTTTCAAGAATATGAGGCAAAGAGATGAAATTGAGTCCATGGAATGGGATGAGTTCATGAACTTATTTTTCAATAAGTACTTCCCTCATATTCTTCGAACAAAGATGCAGAAGGAGTTTCTTGAACTAAAGAAAAAGGATGATGAATCTGTTGGTACCTATGAAGCAAATTTTACAAGACTTGCAAGGTATGATTCCGGTATTATTATCCAACCTGAGAGTAAGATCGATCGATTATTTAGTGGCTTAAAACCAAGTCTTTGAAGGGTGTTGGCCATAAGGGACTTCAATAGCTACGAGGAAATTATTCGATGTGCTCTCAAGGTTGAGATAAAGATTGGTGTAACCCATCAGTCACATGGGTTTGATTAGAAGAGGAAAATTGAATTCAAAGGAAAATATAAATACCACACTGAAAAGAAGATGAGTTTTCCCTTATGCTCAAAGTGTGGAAAGAAACATGGAGGGAATTGTCTTAAGGGGACAAGAAAATGTTATAACTATGGAAAAGAAGGTCATTGGGAAATTGAATGTCGAAATAATGGGAAGAAGATGTCTAATGATGCAAACAAAGGAAGGGATACACAAAATGAACCTACTACACTTCAATGTTTCAAGTGCAAGGAGATGGGGAATTATGCCAATCAATGCCCAAATCCAAGGGTTGATGATGATGATCGATGTCAAAAAACTCTTAAGGCCAAAGACAAAGGAGAGTCACATGCAATTACTATTGGCAATGTGGAGTACGACAACGAAGTGGTGAGAGGTACACCTACCATCCACTCTAAAGTAGAAAATGTTTTATTTGATTCTGCATCCACCCACTCTTTTATTTCTGAATAATTTTATAATAGTATCACCGTATTACCTAAACAATTAGATGATGAGTTGGCTATGACAACTCCAAATGGCACAACAGTTGCATCAAAAGTTTTCAATTCTTCTCCAATTGATGTTTATGAGAAAGTGCTTCCTGAAAATCTTGTGATCCTTCCTATAGTGGAATTTGATGTGATTCTTGGCATGGATTGGATTTATTTATATGGAGCTCATATCAATTTCCAATGAAGGGAAGTCACATATCATATTCCAGATCAATCTATAATCGTCTATCGATGCAAGGATGAACATAACCTTCCAGTGGAAATTTCTTCTATCTTATGGGTCTTGATTCCACTAAATGAAGGTAATTTGTCTCAAATGGTAGGAGAGAAACTCACGATTAAGAATATTCCCATTGTACGGGATTTTGAGGATGTCTTTCCGGAGGAATTTCCGGGTCTTCCACCAAATTGTGAAGTTGAGTTTTCAATAGAACTCGTACCGGGTGATTTGCCTCTTTCAAAGACACCTTATAGAATGGCCCCAATTGGGTTGCATGAATTGAAGAAGCAACTCCAAGAGAATCTTGATAAAGGATTTATAGACCCTAGTACGTCACCTTGGGGAGCACCTGTTCTGTTTTTTAAGAAGAAAGATGGATCAATGAGACTCTGCATTGATTATCGAGAACTTAACAAGATCAATGTCAAGAACAAATATCCTCCCCCACGCATTGATGACCTATTTGACCAACTACACGGAGCTCAATAATTTTCCATGATTGATCTTCATTCAGGGTATCATCAATTAAGGGTCAAAAGGGAGGATATACCATAGAAGTCATTCTGTACAAGGTATAAACACTATGAATTTATAGTGATGCCATTTTGTCTTACTAATGCCCCTGGTATCGTCATGGATCTGATGAGTAGAGTCTTTAGAGACTATCTTGATCAATTTGTGGTAGTCTTTATAGATGATATTCTTGTCTATTCAAAGAGAAAGGAAGAACATGCAGATAACTTGAGAATTGTATTAGAGACACTATGAAAGGAGAAGCTTTATGCCAAAATTACCATGTGTGAATTTTGGCTTCAAAAAGTTTCATTTTTCGGTCACATAATCTCAAAAGAGGGGATATCTGTGGATCCAGCAAAAACAGAGGTTGTCGAAAGATGGTCGAGACCAACAATAGCAACCGAGATCCAAAGTTTTCTTGGTTTGGATGGATATTATCAACGTTTTGTGAAAGATTTTTCACGATTATCTAATCCACTCACCTGGATGACTCGGAATGGAGTTAAGTTTGTTTGGACCGAGGAATGTGAAGAGAATTTCAAGGAGTTGAAAAGAAGGTTATCCAGTGCACATGTTCTCACACTGCCTTATAGTGGAGAACGGTTTGTGATCTATAGTGATGCATCCAAGAAGGGATTGGGGTGTGTTCTTATGAAAAATGATATGGTGATAGCTTATGTCCCACGACAGTTGAAAATACATGAGCAAAATTACCCAACTCATGATTTGGAGTTAGCTGTGGTATTCTTCGCATTAAAGATTTAGAGGCATTATCTTTATGGAGAAAGGTGGGACATTTATACTGATCATAAAAGTTTAAAGTATATTTTCACACAAAAGGAGCTGAATATGTGCCAAAGAAGATGGTTGGAGCTGAATAAGGATTACGACTGCTCAATTCATTACCACCCTGGGAAAGAAAACAAGGTGGCTGATGTATTAAGTCGACAAGACCATGCTAGCTTATCCATAATGAGGATTACAAAAGATCCTATATTTATGGATTTAAAAAGGATGGATCTTGGAATTATAATGAAAGGGGAAAAATCGTATCATTCACAAATGAGTGTTCAACCATCTATACATGTGAAGATTAAAGAGCCGCAGAAAGAAGATGTCGAGTTACAAAAAAAGGTGAGAAATGTTTCTGAATTCAAACTTGATTGTGATGGGATAATAATGTTCTGGAATTTGGTTTGTGTTCCTCCCATCCCTGAATTAAAGAAGGAGTTGCTGGATGAGGCTCATAGTTCTTCATTCTCTATTCATCTTGGAAGCACGAAGATGTATAGGGACCTGAAAGAGTACTTCTGGTGGGATGGAATGAAAGGATATGTTGCTGAATATGTCTCTTGATGCTTGGTTTGTCAGCAAGTTAAAGCTGTGAGACAGAAGTCTAAGGGGATGTTACAACCATTACCCATACCAGAATGGAAATTGGAAAGCATCACTATGGAATTTGTCACTAGACTTCCTAAAACATCCAAAGGCAATAATGTTATCTGGGTCATAGTTGATCATCTTACAATGTCTGCACACTTCATTGCTATTAGAGAAGATTTTTCTCTTGATCAGCTTTCCAGGATATATGTAATGGAAGTTGTAAGATTGCATGGAGTACCACTTTCCATTATATCTGATCGGGATCCGAGGTTTACCTCAAAGTTCTTGTGAATTCTTCAGCATACTCTGGATACATAGTTGAGTTTTAGCACTGCTTATCATCCTCAGACAGACGGTCAGTCTGAGAGGACAATTCAAACTCTAGAAGATATGTTGAGAGCTTGCTCTATATATTTCAATGGTGGTTGGGATCAACACCTACCTTTGGTGTAATTTTCTTATAATAATAGATTTCACTTCACTATTCAGATGGCTCCTTATAAAGCTCTCTATGGAAAGAAATGAAGGACTCCAACTTTCTGGGATGAAGTTGGGGAAAGAAAGCTATTAGGACCTGATCTTGTTGATGAAATGGCAGAAATGGTCAGATCAATTCAACAACACATAAGAGAAGCTCAGAGTCGACAAAAAAGTTATGCCGATAACCGAAGAAAAGACATAGAGTTTGAAGTTGGAGATAAAGTGTTCTTATGAATATCTCCCTGAAAGAGGGTCATGAGATTTGGAGAGAAGGGAAAGTTGAGCCCTAGATATATCGGCCCTTTCAAAATACTAGATCGTGTTGGGAAGGTAGCTTACCGATTGGTGCTTCCACCAAATCTCTCTCAAGTTCACGATGTGTTCCATGTATCTCTATTGAGAAAGTACATACCTGATCCTTCACATGTACTCAGCTCAGAAGTTGTACCACTGGAACAAGATCTTTCTTTTGAAGAACAGCCGATAGAGATTATGGATCGTAGCGAAAAAGTCCTACGTAACAAGACCACTCGCTTGGTGAAAGTTTTATGGAGGAACCAACAATTAGAAGAAGCTACATGGGAACTTGAGGATATGATAAGGGAGATGTATCCTCATCTGTTTGTAGTGAAGTGAAGAATTTCGAGGGCGAAATTCATTTTCAGGGGGGTAAAATGTAACACCCAATAATTTTATGAGAAATATTTTGTTTTTATGATATATAAATCATCAATGTAATCTTTAACTACACACAACACTATCTTGGCTTGCTTTACACGCAACCACGACCTTTCTCGATAGTTTGCATCGTACGCAATACCGAGTTTCACTAAACAACGATATATTATAATATTAGCTGTTATGAATATTATTAAAAGAATTTTGAATTTTATAACATTTTAATTCATCTTTTAAATTTTCTAGAATGAGTTATGAAAAAAATCAATTTTTTGGATAAAAGAAGTATTTTAAAAAAAATGCAGTTTTACAGACTTTTGATGGCGCACCCACATTAAATCTAGTTTTTGACAAGTTTATAAGTTAAATTTGACAAAATAAAATTATTTTTTAGAATCGGGATATAAAAATTTACTTTGGATAAATTTTTCATATTATTCTGATAACTTTCATATTTTAATGACTAGTAAAAACAAGCTATATTTTAATTAGAAACAACTTTTTTTCATCGCAATAGTTTATATGGTTAAATTATAATATTGATTGTTTTTAAAGTAAAAAGAGGATATATTTTTACCATTTAATATAATGTATGTCATTAGCATTAATTTTACATTGAATTCATAGGTAAAAACATTTCAATCTTTGGCAATGTTTTAACTTTTAAAACCCGTTTCCCTAACAACGAGATTAATTTTAAATTAATTACTACAACTTTTGTGATTAGATTTTTGAACAATTCATTACTTACATGGAATCAGTGGGTCCAAATTATGTTAATAGGTTACTTTTATTTTTTTGATATTATGAATAGTAACTACGGTAATTTTGTTTATTTACTACAGTTAAAGTTAAATAGGGTAATTCAAGGATAAAAGAATATTATAATAATTCAAAATTACCTTGAAACTTGTCCTAACCTTATTAGATGAGTATTGGCCAACCATGGGCATCCTTGGGTTGATTTGGGGACCCCATTGAGCCACTTGGTAGTGACAATGACAACTTGGATTAATTAATTTAATGTAAAGACAAAATTGACATTAACAAAAATCTTTTAGTAATTAATTTTTATAAGGGGTTACATAAATTATATTTTAGAATATAAATATTCATTGGAAATCTAAAAATATTTCCTAAATAATGATATTTTTCTTTATAATATTTAGACACCAAATAAATTAAATTATTTATGACACAATAATGATGAAGTATTTACCTCATTAAAAATGATTTAAATAAATAAGATTACAATGATTAAAATTTTTTCCAAAACAAGTCCAATTATGATTGGATGATTTTATTTCGACCATGAGTCATCTTATATTTATCTTCAATGATTTTTGGACCATTTTACACCGAAGATAAGTTTATAATAAAATAATATTTCCACACTTTCCAAATGTTCCCTTCTCCTCCCTTATAAAAGGGCACCTCCTCCCCCTCTTCCTCACACCAATTTGAGCCTTCAATATCGGCCAACCCCTGCCCATTTCACTTCCCTAATTCCTTATAAACCTACTAGAGGTATTTTTCTTATCAAAAGACCAACTCTAGTGCCTTAAGAGAAAGTTTAAAGGAGGCACTTCGAGAAAGAGGTAATGCCTTCTATCGTTTTCTTCAAGTCCCATTCTTCTTCTACTCCCTCTTATTTAGTTGTTTCATTATGAGGTAATAACATCAGTATCCCTAATAAAATGATATTTTATTATAAATATGAAACAACCCTATTTCACCTCTTATTCATCCTACGGAAAACGAAATCACTTCGCGTGCGTACGTATGGAATACCGTCTCCACGCCGTCATGTAATCTGTTTTACACCACCACCTTACATGGATGGGTATAATGGTGTAAAGAATAACTATGTATAATTATTTTAAAGTGATATTGATTCTGAAATAGTATACATACACTTCAATAAAATTCCACGATCATGGGAACAATATCATCGCTCGTGTGTACGTACGGCCTACCGTCTCCACGATATGATGCGACTCGTTCTATATGATCTTCATTGAATAATGATTATATAAATGAATTGAATGAATTTAATGAATTAATATGATATATATTACACTAATACCATTCTTAAAATGATTTATATATATCCTATAAAGAGGAATAAGAATTTATTCGTCAAAACACGCATAAGAAAAAAAAGTAATAAACACCCAAATAACAAGTAGTAATGAAATATTTCTAATAAGAAGCTAAGAATATGACCATATATGATATCATAACAATAAATATGATTCTTTAATAAGTCAATGACATTATATAAATCATTATACCGGAGTTTCGGACACGTACCAAGCATATCGGACCTAAGGTAAGGGAAAATATCACAATCTCATTTTTATCCGAGATTGTTTATACTTTGGTATTTACTAGTGTGTATTTTATCATCCACATCCATGTTTCCTCAATATGTAATATTATTTCCATCCACCTACAATTGTTTAAATCCAATTTTACCCTTTGGTGCGTTTTTATAAAATGATATGAAATGACTCTTTTGTCGTTTTTCGGACGAGGTACTTTTTGACTTTTTCAACAAAAGTATGAGAAGAATGTTTTTTTAACTTATACGGCATGAATGGATTTTTAAAAAATTATTTCAAAGAATCCTCCTTTACAAGTTTTTAAGTTTATTTTTAATCAAATTCTTTTAGATTTAAATTGTATGACATGTTACGAAAGGAAAAATGTTTTTGAAGTAGAAAGAATATTTTCCTCAAGAATGGAGTTCAAGTGTTTTATCAAAATTATTTTCCATATAAGATAATATAGGGTTCTGTTTATATCCCTATTGATATGATTATGTTGTGTTGGAAATATTTTTATGAATTCCTTTAACTTATATGATTTTTTTTATGATTTCATGATGTTTACGATTCCCATTTTTATTACATGGGTTATGTTATGATGTATAGTTTATGATTTTGTGGCACACATAAGAATGGTATCATTATGAGATGGGTGGGACCTATATCTCCCTCCAATGAATTGGGTAATGATTTTATATCTCATGATATAGACATGGATGGAACGGCAGGTTAAACCGGTTCAGTGAAACAGGACTGGAACGAGGAGTGAACTCGGTTCAGAAATGGACTTTGTCCACTAAGATAGTCTTGGTAATGAGTCTTGACTAATAAGAAATGATTCTCTATGATTATGTGTTTATTCCACAAAGTATCATGTTTTATGTTATGAATATTGGGATTACATTTCACTACCATGATTTATCCCATGTTATTAAAATATGATCACTTTTGCAGGGTAAGATTTTCAAAATGTTATGTTCTTATGAATTTGATGTAATTGATATTTCTTTTGTTTACACTTACTGAGAATTTGAGCTCACCATTTTTTATGTTTTCTTTCCCTAGCTCAGGAAGAAGGGTATTAAGTAAGATATTCCAAAAAGGGACTATAGATATGATGATATAAATGGGAGACACTGTAGATGCTTTATGAACCAGTTGTTTATGTTTCCCAGTTTCTAAAGACACTATACCTATACGGTCCTTTCATGGTTTTGTTATATGTTGTAATAAGTGTACATCAATTCTGAAGTAATAACAATGTACTTAAAGTATGGTTCGTTATATTGGTCGTGTCGCCTCTCCTTCCACTGCTGGTTGATGTGTCGGATGCCTCCTCCATTCGCCGTGGCTGACGAGCCGTGACCCTCTGCTCAACGGGGGTGGACGATGGCGTGCCACACTTCCTTTTCTATCGGCTAGTTCCAGCCACTCTGATGAATGCCATGAATTTTTGTTGTATCCTTCTTTAGAAACATGCATTGATGTGCCACCTCTTTTGTTGTCAATTGGTATCATCACATCAAAGGTCTTTCACGGAGGCACAATGTTAGCAAGATAGCGAAGGGTTCTGGATGGGTTCATTAAGCCCATGCCCCCCGTGTTATCTCATAATAGGAGGGAGGATAAAGTGGTTCAAGAATTCACATGAACTAAACAAGAATTAATACCATACCTCAAGATCGTAGGAGAATATCCGCGATGGAGGAATAATCAGTGTTCCTCTTTCCTGCAACAAG
This sequence comes from Viscum album, assembly GCA_963277665.1. Taxonomy (NCBI): domain Eukaryota; kingdom Viridiplantae; phylum Streptophyta; class Magnoliopsida; order Santalales; family Viscaceae; genus Viscum; species Viscum album. Next base: position 1,021,433,534 of record OY728147.1, on the reverse strand, counting down.
ATGGAAACGATGCCGCTCAAATGCCGCCCTTCAGTTCGTGATTCGATGTCCCTCGTCACCACCCGCTAGAACCGGCACCATCCTCCAAGTTATTGGAGTTGCGGCACATTATCAGAACTTCGTTACTTGTTGATTCTATACCAATACCTCTCCCCAAAACTCCATATAAATAAGATAGGGGGAGCATGAGTAATGCTTGTGGAATTAATTGGGGTTCATTTAATAGGATCCTTCCTAATTCCAATTGTGTTGTTACAATGGTTTTGATAAGTCAAGCAATTTAATGGCTTGACACATCATTGGACCCGCCTTGCTGCTTGTTCGTTGGAGGAAAGGGAAAGAAACAAATAAAATAAAAAAAATATTTAAAAAATATTTTAAAAAAACCAAATTATAACTTCTTCTCCAGACCTACTGTGGTCTAAGTAAATACTCCCCTAAGAAAATCTCGGTGTTGTGGATTCAATGGTGCTCTCGGATTTTCAATCAGATCAACGATTCAAATGATAGAAAACGCCACCCAAAGGTTTAGTGAACGTGCCAGATAAAAAGTTCATAAATTAATTCTAGTCACACTGGGCCTCGAAATCAGGCACTGTAAATTTTCACAAACTTCTAATAAATCTATATAATTAAAAAAATTACATGGGAAATATGGGTCATTACATAGAAAAATTATGAATAAAAAAATATTCATTTTTAGGAATATTATCATTATCCTTAAATATCATGATTAAAAAAATGAAGGATTGGGAAACAATAACATTTTTGGTGAAATATAGTAATTTATTAGTTGGTTTTATAGATTAAAAATGGAATATGATAGAAATTATACTTTCAAAAATATTATTTTCAAATATTTGAGTTTTTTAATTACACAAAATGATATTATTGATTGATATTTAAACATGATTTAAGTCCCGAAATAGTTTATGTAGTTGTTTTTATGATAAAAATTCATGTTTTCTTACTATTAAAATTAATTATTTTCATTCCATAAATAAATTTTGAATGATATATTCTATAATATTCAAGATTGGAATATTTTTTGTGAATTTTATATTGTTTTAAAATTTTGAAACTATTATTACATTTTTTTATTGGTAAGAAGTTGCTGATTTAGTTTTATTTTTAATACTAAATATTTTAGAATGAAAAGTGTTGAAATATACTATGTTAAGAGTAATATGTATGTTTTTTACATATATAGAATTTTAGATGGGAAAAGTATTTTTTTTTGATTTGTTTATTTATTGTTAAAAATTATATTATTATGTGCATATATATTCATAATTATATATAAGGATGAATTGGAATATGTTTTTTAGATGGTGTATTTTATGAATTAGTGCTTATATGCGAGGTACACATTATATTTTTATTTCAATATAGACATTCGATTAAATTTAAGGATTAATTAAAAAGAGTTAAAAAGAATGTTTGAATATAGGGTTTTAAGGTCAAATACATTGTATATGAGTATTGGGACTGATTTTAAACTCGATTTTGTAAATTATTTTATCTAAATGAGATATCCTCGAGATCCACAATTTTGGTAAATCACAGAAACACCCTATCTAATAGTTTTGTTGACATTATTTTTTTAGAAGTATGGAATTTTATCTTCAAAATCACATATTATGGATGAGATGATTATAATCCCCATAAAAATCATAACATTGTTAATCCACCTTAAACAATGAATAAATGAATGATAATGTTACATATTTTGATATTTTCAAATTTGATATTTTTACCTGAAGTCCTTGATGAATTTTTTTTATCAATGCCTATTAATAGAAGACTGAGTATTTAGGCTCTAGATGTTGGAACAATAAATTTTTTGAGCTGTTAAATACATCTATTATAGATAGATTCAATTAATTTTAGTTATCATTGAGATATACTTTCTTCTGTTCATTGTGAGGATTCATTGTAAAATAACTTACTTTCCTATTTTATCTATTTTTATTCCAATTTGTGGTTTTCAAAGGATTTTGGAGGATTGGAACGTGTTATTATGATCATATGATAGAATATTTTTTAGGATAAGTCTTTTTACTGACCTTTGATGAGGAATCTTTGGTTATAAGAGATTATTTATATAATCTAATTGGATTGAAGATATTTGTAGATAAGACACGTAGCCGACTATGTCAAATAAAATTTGGGATACGATTAGGGGAATTTGATCATTTTATCAAAGAGGATTCAATTTTTGAACTTTTTTATCCTTTTGATATGGGTATTGATCCTCCTACCACAATGTATAAAAAATAAAGAGTTATATTGATTGGAAATGTTATGACCTTTTAAAAAAATTGTTTACGAGCTTATTAATTTATTTTGGAACATCATTACATAATTTAATTTTATAATTATTATTTATCGTAGTGATGAATTAAATTATGATGATTTTATTAATTTTTATCTTTTAAATAATTTTTATTCATCATAATTTACAGTATTTATACCCTGACATTATAGAACTAACATATTTCAATCATCACTATGTTAAATGGGGAAAATATAATGTTTTTTTAGAAATATTTACCCACCATATTGAATATTACACACTGGGAAATTTTATTATTATTTTATATTGGTTGTTTTTTATATGCTTAATTGATATAAGATTTTTTTTACTTAACTACAATATGTGTTATTTGTTTTTTGGGATTATTTTTGTAATACATTACCATACAGTCAAGGATTATAGAACAGTGACTATATCCTTCATATGAAATTTTTTTTTAAAAAATATAGGTATATCTTTTCAATATTCAAATTTTTAAAAACTATCAATATATCTTTACTCCGGTCACATATAAATAAGGTTTTTAAAACTGTGATTATATCATGACTGTGGTCAAAATTTTTTCCAAGCATGACTATAAAGTAATTCAGATAGATCCTATATATGGAGTAACCTAAACCATCCAAATATCATATAATGAGGTATTATTTATATATTAATGGTTTTTAAAAATTGATACATAGTGAATATGTTTAAGTTTTATGTGTCAATACTCGAACTGAGGAAAGATAAATGATTTGTGAAGATCTTCAATCAAAAAAGGTAAAAAATATAATAGAATATTGTTAAATGGAACCTTGAATTTTATCAAGTCCTCTTCATACTATGTACGCCATCATATGTGTAATACATGTGGATTATAATAGAATATTAGGTTTAATATCATATAAGATATGAAACAATGATTCTTCAGTAGCACATAATATTATTATACAAATATGACCATTATAACCTATCCTTTATATTATAAGGTATGAATATTAAAACCCTCATTATGAAAAGTATTCATAAAGTTTTTAAATAATTCAAATTTATTTATTATTTTTTAAAATATATAAAAAATGATGATGACATTTTATGCTATATAAATACTTGTTCTTTAAAAAATGTTTTTATAACTTTTATTGACAAAATATTTTAATTTATTTACACACATTTAGAAATTTAATTTTATAAAAAGATATAATTTTTTATATTATAATATCAAAATAATATTAGGTTCAAATTCAAGAATTTTTCTAAAAAGATAAATTTTTTATTGAATTGTGACAGAAAATCTGATTTCAGTGAAAAATGTATTTCCTTTAAAAGTTTATAAAAATTCCCATTTTATTTAAAATTTATTATAAAATTTCAATAATACATTTTTATTAAAATAAATTAAACAATTTAATTTTAATATTTATTATTTATAAAATTGGTATAAAAACATTTTTAATGATTAAAATACATTTTACAAGAAAATTACTTTTCTTTGCATTTTTCAGGATTATTTTTAAAAGTAATTTCATTGACTTATAAGGATTTAATTTTATAAAAAATATTCTATATTTTTAATCATAATGTATTTTATTAATATATATGAACTTTTATTTCATTCAAAATGAAATGTAACCACTGTGAATATTTATCACCATAGTAAAGGGTCAATTGTGAGAACTAGGGTCAAAACTAATGTTAAAAGACATTAAAATAAAACTAACTCACTAATTTAATATATTTTATCAGTTTAATTCAACTATACACATCTAATATTATAAACTATTAAATCTTTGTTCCATTTCTACTTGATAAATAAATTTATATTATTTTATGTAATTGAAATTTCTAAAATATCTATTTCTCATTTTAAATATTTATAATATTTTATGAGAGGGATTAAAAATAATTAATGAATTATTATAAAAAATTTAAAAGGAAAAAATTTATTTTGTTATTTTAGTTTATTCTAATTTTCATTGATGAAATAATGACCATAAATTATTACGCAACACTACCCCAGTGCTTGTGCTCGAAATAGAAAAATCAATTGCTGGATTTTTTAAATGTATAAATTAATATTTTTTAGGATATTTAAACTTTTAATTGAATTTTTATGCTATATATAGTTTTTTATTTATGTTTTGTTTTTTTTAGATTAAACCAATATTACTTGATGGATTTTTTTTCAAAATATCAAATTATGTGAATATTCCCTAAAATGACATTATGTTATATTATGTTAAATTATATTCTATTAAATGATTTAAAATTCATAAAGATATTATAGTCATAAATATGAATGTTATAGAGTATATAATATAATTCCTTTTCCTTTTATGGGACATTTTCCCTTTTATTTTAACTTTCTTAACCCATAAATAAAAAAAATGTTTTACCACTGCCACATTTTAAAGGGTTAATTGAAGGTTAAAACTGAGAGGTGAGAGATAAAGTCACCTAAAAGTTTAATATTTTATAGGATTATAGTATTAATTTTTTTACATATTATATTCTAAATATATATCTTTTTCCTCAAATTATATTTAATATTAATTTATATTAATTTTATACTTTATATAACTCTAATGGTTTTCCTCCCCCAACTTATAATGGGACATCACCACTGCTCTCTTCCTAAAAATTAAGGAGTCAATTTTAACGACTATATCATATAAAAAATATTCTTTAATTTCATTATATATGTTATATATGTGTTAGTATTCATAAATTACCATCTTTAGGGTTTTTAAGGAGAGATCCAAGTGAGGTTATTAAAAGAGGAAATAATTTTCTTGTCCAAGTGTTTTCATTTTACTTCTTCTTATAACTCATTTAATTATACAATAACCATATCAATATAATAAACTAAATATCTATAATATACATATATATTGTTATATTAATATCCTAACCTTATTCATCTACTTTTCCATAAAATATAGAATGAAAACATTGTTCATACATACATATAGACTACCATCTCCATGAATTAATGTGTTTCATTTTCCAACACTTCCTATCATGGTAGTTTATATTTTTCAAATTAAATTATATATATTATATTAATGAAATAATAATAATTATGGAATGATAATATATCATATATTTTCTTACCCTTCTATTTTTTAAATGATAACTTTGTTCATGCATACAAGTGGATTACCATATCCATAAAGCGATGTGATTCATTTTTTATTTATGTCTTTCAAAGATAGCTATAAAATTTTATTTTTAATATAAAAAATATAATTATTTGATTATTACTTTTCAATATATTATTGAAAAGTTACCCCTTTGACTATAGTCAATCCACTAAATTCATTTTTTGATTAAGAAGAAAACTTTCTCAAAACACCTGATATAGAAGTAACTAATTCTGTAAATAAATAAGACTACAAAATAAATGGTATATTAATATGTTAATAAACCTATAAAATGTTTTAAAAATAATAATTAATTAATATAATTACATTATACTTTATTTTAAGGATAGCAATAGATGTATGGACCCGAAGAAAGGTGTCGCTTAATTTAATATACATTCATTAGGTTATACATATAATTCATTGACAATATTATGAAATTTTTATTTTGTAAATGATCTATTATAATATTATGTTTTTTCAATTTTTTTTCAATTTTTCACATAATAACCTCAATGATTAATTCTGATTTAAGTTATCAGATATTTTGATGATTTATTCATCTCAATATTTTTTTCGTTGAGGCATGTTACATATTACAAACGTATATCCTTTTATAAGGTGTATATTATTCCTATTGAGATATTATATCATGAATGGTTATATTATAATTATATTTAAAATTCTTATATATTTTTCCCTTTCATGGTTTATTGATTCAAACTTTATAAATGTTTCAACGGTTTTCAGGGTCTCAATTCCAATTCCCTATGACAAAATTCATGTTATCACCCATGTATTATTTTCAATAGTGTTTCTACTTTCACAAAAAATATTCACATATAATTTAATTTATGTAATATATTTTATATAATATTATTAATTTCATTCATTCAAATTCTTTTTTATTCAATCATTACCTAAGATGGAAGGGGTTCTCATCCCAAATATCCTTTTCTGGGACATGTTTTGTTGGATACACCAATATTTATTTATATTATTCTTACACTGAATATTGAAAAATAATATCCTGAATATTTTTATATTCATGTTATTTTAGGTTCCTTGTTATTACTTTTATTTCAATTTATTTTTCTTTTTAAATGTATGTAATATGTTTTTCATTAAAAACATTTCGTAAAAGGTTTTAGAAATAATTAGAAAAATAATTCATCCATGTTCTTATTTTTATATTTGGGATTTCTTTTATAAACATAAATTATTTCATAAAGTTACTTCCAATGATATTTCAACATAATTTAAATGGATTTAAAATATAAATTTCATAATATTTTCTACACATGTTTTTTTTGAAACCCTTTAGAAATTTATAAAAGAATATATATTTAATCATTTAAAAAATAAATATATTTATTCACAATCATAAGTATAAGTTTTCTGAGTAATCATTTTCATATATCTATTCTTCTGTGAAAAGAAAATATTTTTCTCAATATTTAGTAATTTTTAGTTTTCCAATGTACTAAATAAGAACTGTATTTTCCCCTATGTTTTAAGAAAAAAATTTAATATTATTTTAATGGTTATTTTATATTTGAAAACATAATCTAATGACTCCAATGATTCATTATATATATGATCTAGTGATAATATTCACTTTATTGTTATGAATGTTTTATAAAGGTGATTTAAATATGGTATCAAGAAACGAGTTTCTTTTTTATAGGTAAATAAAGAAATGATAGTGTTGATGAAATGAATGATTCCATGAGTTTTTGTTATGATATGGTGTATTGAAATTATTTAAGAAAGTGATATTCAAGTGAACCTAAATTCATAAGGTAAATTTTCAAATATGTGATTGGTTGGTCTATTATATCCCTCCAATGTACTGGGTAATGTGGTAGAGTTAACTAGATGGGTGTTACATCTAAGAGACGATAGAGTTATATTACTCTTAAGAGATGATGGAGTTAACTGATTATAATTTACTCTTAAAAGATGATGTTGGTTACTAGTTATATGTTACCCAGAGAGATATGGTAATTATCCAGTTAGAGGATTCCAATAGTAAATTTTGATGTTCAAAGATACCGACATAGTTTTCAATGAATTTTTTTTAGTTATTATGTATCCTTTATTCAAGGATTGTTTTCACAGGGATTGTGATTATAGAATTATTTGACTTTCACGTAACATTGATGATTTATTCCATTCTTCATAATTTATGAGCCTTGTTTTGATTAATGTTAATTATATTATATAATACCCATCCACTATAATTCTCTTATCATACTATTAAGCTCATTTTGTTCACACTGATGACATTCAATGGTTAATTATTATGCTTCTAGAACCAGATCTGAGAGTGTGGGTTTGGGGATGTTATTGTTTGTATAAAATTATTTATAACTTTTTATACTTGGTTGGTTTTAAGGTGTGGTTAACTTAAAATTTATGGACACCATCAAAGGTTTATAATTATAAGGTTGATCATAAGTTAAAATTAATATAAATACCTTTTAGGTTTTATGTAATATTATTTTAATGTTATTAATGATATATTGGGAAATTTTTATTGGGTTGAGGTCCAAGTGACTCAAAGAAATATCAACTAATTTAGCATAATGAATTATTTTTTAACAACGATACAACATTTTTTGGGTTGTATGCTGAATGTTATGACATAACATTTGACGTTAAAATATTCATTAATGATGAACTTATTGAGGTTAATTAAGATATGTTGTTAATTATTTATGAAATAATGAAATTTTATTCTTGGGATTTATTATGTAAATTTATTTTTAAAATTTATTATTTTATCACATAAAGGTTTATTCATTTGGTGTATTATTGTTTCATATTTTAACTATTTTACATTTAATAAATATATAAGGAATATTTTTTATCCTTATAAATATCGTACAATATATAAAAAGATTATTATTTTGGAATAATAAATAGTGTTCATTTATACTCATCGTATGAAATATGCAGTGAGATAAAGATGTAAACTAATAAAAACAAAAAACCAAAGGACGAAATTTCCTTTATGGATATGAAGAAATAAAGTAAAGTTATTTTTTATGTTATTTTCCATAATGGTAAAAGGATAACTCACATTTATATAACATATCTTGTAAATGAAAATGTTATTCCTTATTCATAATCATTTATGATGAAATTTTGGTCCTTTTTCATACTTAATTGGTCCATTGTTAGGTGTTCATCGACTTTCTATTGATTGTTCTCTTTCATGTGATCGATGTTCTATATCACATTCCATCATTATTTGGAAATTAATTATCTCATCCTTGTATGTAATTTCAATTCTCTCTAATTTTATCCTATTAATAAGACTATTATTTTTTAATTAAATTTAACTTCATATTTCTTTTTCCCTCTTTTCAAAATAAAATCTTTTTTAAGACATCTTACGATGGGATTTTTCAAAAAAGGTATTTTAAAATGTTAAACTACTGATTTTCCAATAAAAACATAAAATATTGATGATGAAATTTATATAATGGGGGATGCTATATTACCTTAATATTTTAAATAAATGATATTTTCAATATAATATAATATATGAAACACTGAGTTTTAATGACTACATAATATTTTTTTAAATAAGTCGATTAAAAAAAATTCGTTAAATTTCTATTTATAAATAATAATAAAAACATTATGAAAAATTTGTATAATGGTTTTATATAATTAATATTTATTTATTAATTATAATTTTCCTTTAAAGGCCTTGTGTTTGTACCTTTTGGGCCTTTCAGGTTTGAAATATGATAATGCAATGGAATATAATTCCACTGGGACTTTATTCCATTCAAAATGTAATGAATTGATCCAATGAGTGCTTATAATACTTCTCAATATGGATTATTAATAGAAATATTAGTTTTAAGGAGTGTGTGTTTGTTTTATTTTCTTTTAATTCCCCCTTCTTATAATAAATTTATTGATTCAAAAAAAAAATTTCTTAGAAAATGGTTTTTTCTCTTTTTATAAACAATTATTATAGTTTATTATTATAAATTTATATTAGATTAATTTATATGTGGTTATTAATTTGGAAATAATTATATCAAAATTTTGTTACGTTTAAAATTTTGTATTCTTCTGAAAATATTAATTTTTAATATAATAATGAAAAATATCAATTTTATAGAAAATTGTTATTTCATTTTTTGAATTTAAAAAGTATAATTTTGTTTTCAATTTTTCATAAATTTCATTATTTTTTTATTTAAAAATAATCTAATTAACTTCATTTTAATTGGCATTATGATTAAATTTTTTATTAAACATTTGTATTCTGAAAAATTTATTTTTCGGGAAAATAGTTTTCATCACATTTTGCATAATTATTTTTAGAATTAAATTTTCCACTTATATTGAATAAATATAATAAAATGGATTCCATATATTTAAAAACAATATATATATTTGCTATATTTTTTAACATTATTTTGGTGCGTAATGAATAATAACCATGTTAAAAATAATCAACACAATAAAGGTAAATTTGGGTTAACTATAGTTAAAACTAATGTAAAAAAGGAATTAAAATCATTGTAACAAAAATATTTAATCTATTTAATGAGTTTAATTTTACCATCCTCCTAAAAATTATAAAATGTGGTACTTTAGGTTCTTTTTTCCTTGATAAAAACATTTTTATTATTTTAAGAAAAAGAAAATTCTTAAATGTCTCATTCTAACAATTGATAACTATAAACTTTTTTGATGTGGATAAAAATAAGAAAATGAATATTATAAAAAACTAATTTAAAAATGATTAAAAAATTTTGATTCTCATTTATTTTTATTTATAATGATAAAATAATTACATTAAATTCATATGCAACACTAATGTAGTGTTTGTGCAAGAATAATAAAAATCATGTAAATGATTTTAAAAACATAAAAAGTGACACTTTTTCACTGATTTTCAGTGTTCCATGAATTTTTAGATATCTAAAATTTATTAGTGATATTTGAGAATCTTATATTCTAACAACATTAATTCTTTGATATCCTTATAAGGTTTAATTTTTTAAAAGTTCCAAAAAATGCATTAATGGTATTTTACATTAAATAATATATTATTAGATAATTTAAAATTCATAAAATAATAATATTTTTTTCATATAAATGGGATATGAAAAATAATATCAACCATTTTTTATGGGTCACAAATCCTATTATTGTATATTTTTTCCAAAAAATATTTAAAAAAATATCACAGTACCAATTAAAATGGTTAAAAAGAGGTTAAGACTAATAGATAAGGGTTATAATATACCTAAAATCATCAAAAAATTATTATATTAGGGTAATTAAAAATATATCTGTAACATCACAAGTAAGTAATGAATAATAGATATTTTTATCTATGTCTATTAATGAATTAGATAGTGTTTTAGAGGCTTAAAATGAAAATAAATCCAATCTTAACCATGGAATACACTAATATTCTTAAAGGATTGTTTTACTGCCTTTTGATGGAAAACCATTTTTAAATCTATCTGTTGACAATTTTATAAGCTATTTTTGTCAAAATAAACTTATTCTTTATGATTGGGATATCAAAATTTACTTTTTGTGAATTTTTGGTATTTTTCAGACAATGTTCATTTTTTAATGAATAGTGAAAATACTGCATTTTACATCAAAACTGATTTTTATTCTAATTTATTTATATGATTAGATTATCTTCTGAATTGGTTTTGAAGTGAAATTAGAATATATTTTTACCATTTAATCCAATGGTGGTCATTGGAATCAATTTCACTTTGAAATTGGACTTAAACTGGTGTCAATCTTTTGATACTTATTATTTCATAAAAACACGCTATTTGTCATGACATCGAGAATTAATTATTAAATTAATTAATGTGAATTATATGTTTTGAATTTTGTAAAATAGACTTCATTTTTGAATTCAGAATATCAAATATAGTTTAGGGTGAATTTTTTGTATTTTTCTGAAAAACTTCAATTTTTGATGAATAGTGAAACCAAACATACATAGTTGTCATTAAGAAGTAAAATGTGGTTCAAAGAGATTAAAATAATTTTTTGGTGAATAGTAACTCTTAAGTTCTTAATCACGATTAGAGGTAATTAGTGTAGTTTAAGGTAAAAATAATGCTTTAATAAAATGAGATGAGCTTGTCACATGTCCTAACCTCATTGGATGTGTCATGGCCGAGCAAGACAATCCATTGGTCAACTTGGGGACCCCATCGAGCCACTTTGGTTGGTAAATGACATAAATAACTTTTTATTTAATGTAAAAGTTAAAATGACAGAAACATGAGATGTTTTACTAAAACAATTTTTACATGGGGTTATAAAGATCAGATTTTTTATTATAAATAGTCATTGGAAATCTAAAAAGATTTCATAGATCATAGTAATTTTTTTATAATTTTTGACTTTAAATAAATTAAATTATTTATGACATCATTATGATGCAGCGATGACCTCATTATTTAACGATTTAAATAAAATGGAATGATAATGTAAAATCTAAGACCTACACATGGCCAAAACCTATTGGATGGGTGGATTTCGAACCCTTATGACCTTATCCTCGAAACACATCAATGTGGGACCTATTAAATCCAAATACCATTTTAAAATAAAGTGACTTTTCTTTACCTTCCAAGAGTGCCCCTCCTCTCCTCTTATAAAAGGCCCCCACCTCTACCTCCTTACCCAAACTCCCAAAGCCTTTGGCACAGCCAACCCCATCCCATTTTGGCTCTCCACATCCCTCTATTACTCCTTGAAGCCTCACATTGGGAAGAAGTCTTCCCAAGGAAGCCTTTGAGCTCAACTCTAAGAGAGTTACCCGATTTTAAGGTAATGTCTTCTTTTGAGTCCTCTTGTTTGATTTTTCTTCTCCAACCCCCTAAAATCTTTTTATTATTTTATTTTGTAAAAACTCCAGTATCCTTAATATACTAGGATGTTGTTATAAGAAGTATTCGAGATACACTTACACACACATACATCTAATGGTTAAAGGACATATTGTTTCCGTGGATGGTGAATTTATGCCTCCAGAAAAGATGACTGTTCAAAATTCTTTTAACACCTTCAAAGGTGGCCATTATGATGTCACTATATTTATATATGATATATTATATGTTTATGTTTTCCTTAAGCTTCTGTATTTTTCATTTTGGTAATACCTTTATGGTTTCCATTATGGGTAAACACGATATCTTCATTTAAGGAAGTGCGGACTACCGCCCCCTAAAAGTGATTTGATTCGTTAAATACCATATGTGGGATATATAAAGGATGGAACTATGATATTATATATGATATTATACTGAAATTATAATATACCTTAATTATTCCATTCTATAAAATACGAAATAGAAATGAAAGTAGTGTTCATGCGTACGTACGACTTACCGTCTCCATGAACGGTGCATTTCATTTCTTACCTCTAAATGATTATGTAATATTATAAAATGCATTTATATACTAGTTATATATGATATATACATCATGATTATAATTTATGATATAATGGATACATGAACAACTTGTAATTATAAAGGTTTTATTTTTGACTCAAGTACCAATGATCGTTAAAACGACCGTTATTAACTTAAATAATTACATAGTTTTAATGACATGGAAATAAGTGATATAAAAGGAATAATGAACTTGAAAAAGGTTCTTAAGCAAGTATAAATTAACTCTAGTTTATTAGTCAGGACATTAAAGAACGATAGAGTCAAGTCGGGCCCGAGGTATGGGACTTCGTCTCAATCTCCTTTCATTGAGCCATATTTTGTTTTATAGACAACCTTCTTTTATACAATGTATAAACCCCATTGAATTTTACATTTATTAAAAAGAGAATATTTTTTATACGAAGCATTTACTAAATGACAAATGTGAATGTTTTTGTCGTACATATGCGGTGACAACGACTTCTCCGCCACTGTGACCATTATTTGAGTTTCGGCTTCCTCTACAAGCCATACCTTCTTTTTAAAATAAAAATAAATACCATGTTTTACTTTTAATTTATTTTGGTATTGAAAATGGTTTTAATAATGTTTTTATATCAATGTGTTGTATTGATATCTTGTGATTGAAAGGCGGAAATAATATGTTTCTTTTATGCATCTTTTATGTGATACGATTATGTTGAGGTTCTTGGCCATTATTATGAAGACGGGTGGTTCCATGATAAACTAAGGGCGGGTGAGCCCGATATAGCTCTCAATTGCATTGGGTAACGCGAAGGAGTGAAACGTTAAGGTTTCTCCGAAGAGATTTAGGGAATATACTGTGATGGGTACTCCAAACGTAACCATGAGGGTTACTCCCTACGTAAGAATGTTATGAATGCCTCAAGCTACCTTTATGTATTATGATTTCTATGATTTATTCATGATTTTATGAGGTATGTTAAAGTGCTTATGTTTTATGGGTAAAGTATGATTTCATTCTTATGTATATATGTAAACATGTTTCCTTTCCATATTTTTATATCCCTTACTGAGATTTTTATGCTCATCCCATGTTTTTTGAAATATTTTTCACAGGTCAAGGGAAAGGTACATGATATGGTGATAGTGTCAAGGAAGTGTCAAGAATGAATCCATGTTTTATTTTAAATATGTTTCCATTGATGGGAAAGAAGAGTACTATCCTTATGTAACAACTTTGTTTATATGTGGAATGTAATGCAAGTTTTATAATCTAATTCTCTAAAACTCTAAACCTGAAAAGATCCTCAATGTGTAATCTTGTAATAACTCAAGATTAAGTAAGGTTTCTGTCTGGGGCCTTATAGTTGGTATCAAAGGTCGGTTTAGATAACTTTAGGAGTTATAATTTTATTAAATGATTATCCAAAATTTTTATGGTCAAATTGAAGTGATATAGTATTTGAAGATTACCATGTTGCTTCATCTAAGACATGATTGTTCAGAATGGTTTTCCGCAGAGGAAATAGGGAAGCAGTGCTAGGAAGGCATGCAAAAGGAAATAACCTTCTGAATCAGCATCCTGAGATGGTCGGAATTGGAAATGAACAGTTAGTTGCAGTAATGGCATAGTTGACTCAACCGATAAATGGTGGTGGTATCCATGCAAGAGATCAGCCAGATCAACCGCAGATGAACATGTCAGTGGTGGAACATTTCATGAGGCAACATCCCCCATCATTCAGAGGATCATCTGCCCATGTGCTAGATGAAGGGTGGATTAAAGCACTGGAGAAGATTTTTGATGTAATTGGGTGTTCAGACAATCAAAAGGTTAGTCTTTATATTCACCATTTGGAGGGTGAAGCGGATCAGTGGTGGTCGATGGTTAAAAATATTAGGGACGCTGATGAGATTGATGCTCTCGACTGGGATGAATTCAAATGTATGTTTCTTGAAAAGTATTTTCCTAAGGCTGTTCAACTTAGGATGGGAAAAAAATTCTTGGAATTGAGGCAAGAGGAAGACTCAGTTGCTGCCTATGAAGAAAGGTTCACTCGATTGGTATGGTATGCTCCAAATTTTATTCGAGACCTTGATAGTAAAATCAATCGTTTTTACTCATGATTAAAGCCAAAATATCGAAGGGCATTAGCTTCTCGTGAGTTTAAAAGTTATGAAAGCTTGTTCGATGTGCTGAGAAGGTGGAAATGGAGTTTTCTGATGATCAAGTGTTCTATAACAACCAACAGAAGAAGAGACCGAGGTGGCAGGAGAAAGGTAAGAATTCTTCAAAAAAGTCTGACGGTAAGAAAACTAAGTTTCCATTTTGTGATAAAGGTGGAAAAGGCATGCTGGGGAATGTCTTCTGAATTCTGGAAAGTGCTACCGATGTGGTAAGATGGAACATAAGGCTCGTGATTGCACTGGAAAATATCAGGGTGATGGTAAGACCAAATTTGATTTAGATTTAGTAAAATGTTATAAGTGCAATGAGATGGGTCACTATGCAAACGAGTGTCCGACAAAGAGCATGGGTGATGGGAAGCAGTTAGACTACAAGCAGAAAGGGGTGGTGAAATCCTTTGCAACTACTTCAGCAGATGTCGGGCCATCAAATGAAGTTGTATCAGTTACTTTGTTTGTTTTTTCAGATTATGCCAGTGTGTTGTTTGATTCGGGGTCTACACATTCTTTCATCTCTCAAACCTTTTCTAGTAAAATGGGAATACCATCTCAAGAAATGACTCTTGAACTTTTGGTAAAAACACCTAGGGGAAATTTTGAGGCAAAAAGAATTTATAATAATCTTCATATCCTTATTTGTGGAAAGAACCTACTTGCAAACCTTATTGTTCTACCTCTAGTAGAGTTTGATGTTATCCTGGGTATGGATTGGCTCTATACTTACCATGCTAAGATTGACTGTAGAGCTAAAGAAGTTTCTTTTCAAATAGACTTTCAGTTTGTGTACAAGATTGAACCCTTACTGTTGATAACTTATCAAGAGGCCAAGAAACTTGTAAAAGATGGAAATGAATGTTACCTTTCACACATCGTTGAAGATAAAGGAACTGTTCAGATTAATCATGTGCCAGTGGTAAATGAGTATCCTGATGTTTTTCCTGATGAGTTTCCTAGAATAATACCAGATCAGGAAGTTGAGTTTACTGTTGACTTAGTTCCTGATGCTAATCGAATTTCAAAACCCCCTTATCGAATGGCTCAAATTGAACTTTTAGAGTTGAAGGAGCAATTGCAATATTTATTAGAGAATGGTTTCATTCGACCTAGCACATCACCTTGTGGTGCTCCTGTTTTATTTGTTAAAAAGAAAGATGGTTCAATGAGACTTTCCATTGATTATAGAGCCTTGAATAACATCACTGTTAAGAGAAAAAATATCTTTTTCCCCATATCGATGATTTGTTTGATCAGCTCCAGGGAGTTCAGTATTTTTCAAAGATTGAATTGAGATCAGGGTACCATCAGCTGATGGTAAAGGAAGAATATGTTCCGAAGACCGCATTCCGTACATGGTATGGCCATTATGAATTTTTAGTAATACCTTTTGGGCTAACTAATGCACCTGCTGTATTCATGGACTCAATGAATAGAATTTTCCATGAGTTCTTGGATATGTTTTTGGTGGTTTTCATTGATGATATTTTGGTGTTTTATAAAAGTAAAGAGGAGCATGAAATACATTTAAGGGTTATTTTACAAACCTTAAAAGAAAAGAAATTGTATGGGAAATTCAAAAAGTTTGAGTTTTGGTTGCAACAAATTTCTTTCCTTGGTCATACTGTTTCTAAAGATGGGATAATAGTTGATCCTGGAAAAACAATGGTAGTTGAAGAATGGCCAAGACCCACAAATGTAACTGAGATTAATAGATTCCTTGGTTTGGAAGGCTATTACAGAAGGTTTGTTAGAAATTTTTCTCGGTTATCTAGTCCAATGACTAAGCTAACTCGAAAGGGTGTTAAGTTTATCTAGACAAAATAATGTGATAATTGTTTTCAGGAATTGAAAAGAAGATTGGTGAATGCTCCAGTATTGGCACTACCTTCCAGGAATGGTGAGTTTGTTATATACAATGATGCTTAATTGAAAGGACTTGGTTGTGTCCTAATACAGAATGATCAGGTAATTGCTTATGCTTCATGATTGTTGAAAACTCATGAGGTAAATTACCCTACACATGATTTGGAATTAGCTGCTGTTTTTTTCACTTTGAAAATTTGGAGGCATCATTTGTATGGAGTAAAGTGTGAAATATATACTGATCACAAAAGTTTAAAGTATATTTTCACTCAGAAAGAGTTAAACATGAGAAAGAGGAGATGGCTGGAATTAATCAACGATTATGATTGTACAATTAATTACCATCCAGGAAAAGCAAATAAAGTGGTTGATGGTTTGAGTCAAAAAAGTAATGCTTCATTAGAAATGTTGTGTTTGGAACGTGATCCTTTGGTTAAGGATTTGATGAACTTTTTCATAGAAGTTGTTGGTTCAGGAAGTTCATCTATTTTGTTTCAGGTATCAGTGAGATCATCTCTATCAGATAGAATCAAGCAAGCACAGAAGCAAGACAGTGAGTTGTAGAAAAAGGTAGAGCTGGTTCAGAAAGGTAAGTTCCCTGAATTCAACATTGATAATGATTGTGTTTTGAGATTTGGGAAGAGATTGTGTGTGCCTTGTGATTCAAAGTTGAAGAGAGAGTTGTTATGTGAAACTCATAGTTCTCCGTTTTTAGTTCATCCTGGCAGTACTAAGATGTATAATGATCTGTGGGAGTATTACTGGTGGGATGGAATGAAAAGAGATATTGCTGATTTTATTGTGAAGTGTTTGACATGTCAACAGGTTAAAGTAGAGCAGCAGTTACCGAAAGGGATGCTTCAGCCTTTACTAGTGTCAGAGTGGAAATGGGAGAATATATCCATGGACTTTGTTGTGGGATTACTGAAGACATATCGAGGCAATAATGCAATCTGGGTTATTGTTGATTGCTTGACTAAATTTTCTCATTTCCTTGCTATACGAGATACTTTTTCCCTAGATCAAATTTCCCGTTTGTATCTTAAAGATATAGTTAGGTTACATGGATTTCCCCTCTCCATTGTATCTTATCGTGATCCCAGTCTCACTTCTAACTTTTGGAAAGGCCTTCTGAGGTCGTTGGGTACTGAATTAAATTTTCATCCTCAATCATATGGGAAGTAAGAACGAACAATTCAGATATTGGAGGATATTCTACGTTCTTTCTCTATGGATTATCAGGGAAGTTGGGACCAACATCTTTCTTTGGTTGAATTTTCATATAATAAAAGTTTTCATTCCAGTATACAAATGGCACCATTTCAGGCATTATATGGGAAGAGGTGTCGAACTCCAGCTTTCTGGGATGATGTGGGTGAAAGGAAGTTTATGGGACCAGAATTGGTAGAATTGATGGCAGAAAAAGTTCAGCTGATTCAGAAGCACATGAGAAAATCTCATAGCAGGAAGAAGAGTTATGCAGATAACCGGAGGAAGGATCTATCATTCGAGGTAGGTGATCATGTTTTTCTCAAGGTTTCTCCTTGGAAAAGTGTGATGTGATTTTGTAAGAAAGGAAAGTTGAGTCCAAGGTTCATTGAACCATATGAAATTCTAGAGAGAGTTGGATCAGTTGCATATCGGGTGGCTTTACCTCCGATTTTATCTCAGGTACACAAGGTTTTTCACGTTTCGATGTTGAGAAAGTATATGCCAGATCCATCTCATGTTTTGAGTCCAGAGGTAGTTTAGCTGGAAGAGAACCTATCTTATGAGGAACAACCGGTCCAGATTCTTTACCACAGGGAGCAAGTGTTACAGAATAAGTTGATTAATCAGGTAAAGGTTTTGTGGAAAAACCACATGATGGAAGAGGCAACATGGGAATCTGAAAATGCAATGAGGGATAAGTACCCCCATTTCTAAAGGGGGGAAGGATGTTACATCCAAATTAATTAATGAATAATATATATTATTATCTATTTCTATTAATGAATTAGATAGTGTTTTAAAGGCTTAAAATTAAAATAAATCCAATCTTAAGCATGGAATACACTAATATTCTTAAAAGATTGTTTTACTTCCATTTGATGGAAAACCATTTTTAAATCTGAATTTTGACAATTTTATAAGCTATTTTTTTCAAAATAAACTTATTCTTTATTATTGGGACATCAAAATTTACTTTGTGTGAATTTTTGGTATTTTTTAGACAATGTTTATTTCTTAATGAATAGTGAAAAATACTGCATTTTACATCAAAACTGCTTTTTTATCTAATTTATTTATATGATTAGATTATCATTTGAATTTGTTTTGAAGTGAAATTAGAATATATTTTTACCATTTAATACAATTTTGGTCATTGGAATCAATTTCACTTTGAAATTGGACTTAAACTGGTGTCAATCTTTTGATACTTATTGTTTCATAAAAACACGCTATTTGTCAGGACATTGGGAATTAATTATTAAATTAATTAATGTGACTTATATGTTTTGAATTTTGTAAAATAGACATCATTATTGAATTTGTAATATCAAATATAGCTTAGGGTGAATTTTTGGTATTTTTCTGAAAAACATTAATTTTTGATGAATAGTGAAACCACTAAGTGGTACTTATAAAAACTGATTTGTCGTTTAAATAAAATTTTACCACTTCTGTGTTTTGAATTTAAAAAATCCAAAATATATGGTTGTCATTAAGAATTACAATGTGGTTTAATGAGATTAAAATATTTTTTTGGTGAATAGTAACTCTTAAGTTCTTTATCGCGATTAGAGGTAATTAGTTTAGTTTAAGGTAAAAATAATTCTTTAATAAAATGTGATGAGCTTGACACATGTCCTACCCTCATTTTATGTGTCATGTCCGACCAAGGAAATCCATGGGTCAACTTGGGGACCCCATGGAGCCACTTTGGTTGTGAAATGACATAAATAACGTTTTATTTAATGTAAAAGTAAAAATGAAACAAACGTGAGATGTTTTACTAAAACAATTTTTACATGGGGTTATAAAGATCATAATTTTGATTATAAATATTAATTGGAAAGATAAAAATATTTCCTACATCATAGTAGTTTTTTTATAATTTTTAGACTTTAAATAAATTAAATTATTTATAACATCATGATGATGCAGCGATGACCTCATTATTTAACGATTTAAATAAAATGGAATGATAATGTAAAATCTCAGACCTACACATGGCCAAAACCTATTAGATGAGTGGATTTAGAACCTTTATCACGTTATACGTGAAACACGTCAATTTGGGACCTCTTATATCCGAATACCATTTTAAAATAAAGTGACTTTTCTTTACCTTCCAATAGTGCCCCTCCTCTCCTCTTTTAAAAGGCCCCCACCTCTACCTCCGTACCCACACTCCCAAAGACTTTGGCTTGGCCAAAACCTACCAATTTTGGCTCTCCACATACCTCTATTACTCCTTGAAGCCTAACTTTTGGCAGAAGTCTTCCCAAGGAAGCCTTTGAGCTCAACTCTAAGAGAGTTACCCGATTTGAAGGTAATGTCTTCTTTTGAGTCATTTTGTTTGATTTTGCTTCTCCAACCCCCTAAACTCTTTTTATTCTATTCTTTTGTAACAACTTCAGTATCCGTAATATACTAGGATGTTGTTATAAGAAGGATTTGAGCTACACTAACACACACCTACATCTAATGGTAATAGGACATACTGTTTCTGTGGATGGTGAATTTATGCCTCTCGAAACGATGATTGTTCAACATTCTTTTAACACATTCAAAGGTGGCCATTAGGATGTCACTATATTTTTATATGATATATAATATGTTTATGTTTTCCTTATGCTTATGTATTTTTCATTTTGGGCATACGTTTATGGTTTCCATTATGGTTAAACGCGATATCTTCATTTAAGGAAGTGCGGACTACCACCCCTTTAAAGTGATTTGATTCATTAAATACCATATGTGGGACATATAAAGGATGGAACTATGATATTATATATAATATTATACTGGAATTATAATATACCTTTATAATTACATTTTATAAAATATGAAATAGAAATGAATGTAGCGTTCATGCGTACGTACCGCTTACCGTCTCCATGAACGGTGCATTTCATTTCTTACCTCTAAATGATTATCTATTATTATAAAATGTATGTATATAATGGATATATATGATATATACGTCATAATTATAATTTTGGATATAATGGATACATGAACAACTTGTAATTATAAAGGGTTTATCTTTGACTCAAGTACCAATGATCGTTAAAACGACCTTTATTAAATTTAATAATTACATAGTGTTAATGACATGGAAATAAGTGATATAAAAGGAATAATGAACTTGAAAAAGGTTCTTCAGTAAGTACAAATTAACTCAAGTTTATTAGTCAAGACATTAAAGAACGATCAAGTCAAGTCAGACATGAGGTATGGGTCTTCGTCTCAATCTCCTTTCATTGAGGCATATTTTGTTTTATACACAACGTTCTTTTATACAGTGTATAAACCCTGTTGACTTTTAGATTTATTAAAAAGAGAATCTTTTTTATACGAAGAGTTTACTAAACGACAAAAGGGAATGTTTTTGTCGTACGTATGCGGTGACAACGACTTCTCCACTGCCGTGACCATTATTTGAGTTTCGGCTTCCTCTACAAGGCATACTTTATTTTTAAAAGAAAAATATATACCATGTTTTACTTTTATTTTATTATGGTATTGAAAATGGTTTTCATAATGTTTTTATATCAATGTGTTGTATTGATATGTTGTGATTGAAAGGTGGAAATGTTATGTTTCCTTTATGCATGTTTTATGTGATACGATTATGTTGAGGTTCTTGGGCATTATTATGAAGATGGGTGGTTCTGTGATAAACTAATGGCGGGTGAGCCCGATATAGCTCTCCAATGCATTGGGTAATGCGAAGGAGTGAAACGTTAAGGTTTTTAGGAAGAGATTTAGGGAATATAATGTGATGGGTATTCCAAACGTAACCAAGAGGGTTACTCCCTACATAAGAATTTTATGAATGCCTCAAGTTACCTTTATGTCTTGTGATTTCTATGATTTATTCATGATTTGATGAGGTATGTTAAAGTGCTTATGTTTTATTGGTAAAGTATGATTTCATTCTTATGTATATATGTACCCATGTTTCCTTTCCATATTTTTATATCCCTTACTGATATTTTTATGCTCATCCCAAGTTTTTTGAAATTTTTTTCACAGGTCAAGGGAAAGGTACATGATATGATGATAGTGTCAAGGAAGTGTCAAGAAATAATCCATGTTTTATTTTAAATATGTTTCCATTGATGGGAATGAAGAATACTATCTTTATGTAACCACTTTGTTTATATGTGGAATGTAACGCAATTTTTATGATCTAATTCTCTAAAACTCTAAACCCGAAAAAAACCTCAATGTGTAATCTTGTAATGACTCAAGATTAAGTAAGGTTTAAGGCTGGGGCCTTATAATATCCATACTATATAAAAAATATATAAATTTTGAGACACAGGAACATGATAATTAATTTATATTAACTTAAGGCTTTAAATAGTTCTCATGGTACCCCCACCACTTATTTAGGGACAACACCTATCATATCTTTATAACACATAATGAGACATATAGATATAAAACCCCAAGGAAAAACATCTTCATAACTCACTTAGATGAATTATAGAGTTTTTTTCTTATTATGGCCTTTAAGAAGGGATCCAAAGTTGGTTCTTCAAAGATGAGGTAATATTCTTAACGGATATTTATCATTTTATATCTCCTTCTTCTACAAAATTAAAATTTTCCCTAAATATATAAATATAATAACATAAGTATATCATATATCAAAATATGTTATTATGCAAATTTAATAATCTTATTCATCTTTTTTTCCCATCAAATTGTTAATAATAGCATTGCTTGGGCTTATATGTTGACTACCACTTCTATAAAAAAATGTCTTCTTTTTCATCCTTGTCTATCATTGATGTTTATAATGATGGATTTAATGATTATATATGATATTACAGAAATAATTCTCATTTTTTAAAACATTATATACCATATATTTTCTTCTACTTCCATCTATTAGAAAATAAAAATATCATTCATGGGTGATTGTAAACTACCACCTCCACGAAGCGAAGTTATTTTTTTCATGTATGTATATAAGGCATGGTTATAAAATTGAATTTATGTTTAAAGATATTAATTATTTCATGATTATTATTTAGTAGATAATGTAAAAATTACCCCTTTTATCGGTGGTCAACCTACCACGATCATTACACCATTATGAATCGAACATACTCAATGCCACTAATATGGACATAATAGATTAAATAATTAAATATACCATTGAAATTAATGAAATAAAATTTTAATGATACATTAATTAATATTTAAACAATTTTTAAAAAAAATAAATAATTAATATATGATTATTATATAGGATTTAAAGGAAATAAATAGAAAGTTCGGAATCAATATAAGGGGTTTATTAACACAATTTCCATTCAATGGGTTATACTTTTTTGACATTGTCTATATAATTGATTTATTCTGTGTTAAATGTACTCTTATTATATTACATTGTACAAACACATAATATTTTTTGATTGAAAATTATTAAACATAATCAACTCGATTTTTATTTCTCACATGAGTGATACAATGTTTTAAGGATTATTCTTCTCAATATTGTTTCCTTATGTTATATTTCCTATTATGAACTTACAAACATTTATAAAGATTATATTATTACATTTTATATATTATATCATTAATAAATATTTTATCATGATATTTGAAGACCCCTTGAATTTATCACTTTCATGATATATTGATTAAAATGTTTAAAAAGTGGAAGGGTTTTCATGGTCTTAATGTCAATTCACTAAGAAATAATTCTTGTTATGACCAATGTTTTATTTTATACATTTTTATTAAAACCTAATGAATGTGTTTTCACATATTTTTTAATTTATGTTATGGGTTTTACATATTCAGGTTATGTTTCTTAATTCATTTCCTTTTTTATTCAAGAATTACCTAAGTATCAAGGGTTTCTCAACAAAAACTTCGTTCTTTGGGACATGTATAGATTAATTTATCTATATTCATTTATATAGTGTAAATAATGTATTCTGACAAATAATATCATTAAATATTTCACAATCATGGTATTTTAGGTCTATCATTCTTTAAATTTATTTTTTCTTTTAAATGGATGTAAATGGTTCTTTTTAAATATTATTAATATTATTAAATAATTTTATCCAAACTCTTCCATATGATAATTGTATTATTTATGGAATTTTAAATTATGAAAATAAATGATTTCCTAAAATTATTTTCCCTATAATTTAATATTCTATGTTTTTTAAAAGGAAAATTCATAATGCTTTATCACGTGTCACCTTTTACTCTCTTAACAACTTGTTGAATAAAATGTTAATATTTAACATTTATGACATGATCAAATTTTCATGTTCTCATAAAAATACTTTTCATTGAAGAATAATTTAAAATTTTACATGATTATTTTCAAATAAAATAACTTTCCTAAAATTTTTGGAAATTGGTATTTTTTAAATTTAATGATGAAAAAGGGTATTTTTTCATATTTTCCATAACGCATTTTAAATTTTCTTTTAAAATATTGTTCATATATGTTGAATTACATTAATTATTATTATGAATCACTAGGAATATAATATTATGATTCCATTCAATTCCTTTTTTAAGGGATGCGGTTGAAGCCTCAATTTTTAATTTAATGTAAAGAAATCATTAGACTGGGTAGAGGGAGACCCATTACATATCCTGAAGGCCCAAGGAAAAGTGGCCTGAATACAATGCTTGAAAGCCCATTTTTTCCCAAAGGACCCCTTAGTGAACAGTGATTCTACAGTACCTGCACTGCTACAGTCCCTCCTACAGTACCACAGCCGCTACGACACCTACTACAGTCCCTCTAGCGCAACAATGACACCGCTGCATCGTTCTGCTGCTACTACAGTACTGCTATAGTATCCTGCTACAGTCTACTATAGTGTCCCTAAAATTATCCACTACTTAAATTGATCTTAGGTCTCTTGGATGCCAAGCAGGAGCCTCTACCACTAGGGTACTAGCTGTTGGCACCATTCAATTCATTTTTCTTAATGATATTAGATGATATTTTAATGAAATTTTTTTACAATATCTTTTTATTTCAAGGGTAAATAAAGATATAAATGTTTTGATTAAATTCCAGAATCGTTTTTTTATTTCATGATATAGTACTTGGAAATATTAATTAAAGAAGGATTGGGGGTTGAACTAAAATCTTTAATGGTATTTGTCTGGTATGTGATATTTGGTTATGTCATAGCCCGATAATGCATTAGGTAATGAGATGTAGTTAATTGGAAAGAAGGTACTCTTAAGAGAAAATGGAGATATTTTACTCCTAAGAGATTTTATAGATAACTAAATGTAAGTTACACTTAATAGATGATGGAGCTTCCCAGTAATATGTTACTCCTAAGAGATAACAAAATTACTTAGTTATGTTATTCCATGATGAATGTTTGATTTTCCAAGCTACCTACATAGTTTTTAATGCATATTATGAGTTATAGTAGACATTTTTTTCTCAAGGATTGTAATTATATGGCTCAAGATTTCTAAATTATATGATTCTTGTCTTATGTTAAATTTTTATGAAATGTTTCATGATTTATGATCCATTTTTATGGTAATGAGTTCTCTTATGTTATACTCATTCATTTTATTATGACATCATACTTATATTCTTATCTTATTCTCAATGATATAATTCAATTTTTAATGCTTATGTTTACTATTATTAAAAAATTACACTCACCCTTGTTTTGTTATATATTTCCCTATATTATGAAGAATAATTTTTATGTGAAATATTTCAAGAAAGGATTCATGTCTTATGAATTTTATTGGAAATTTTTATGACTTATTGTAAAATATAGAAATCTGGATATAGTAGGAAAAATTATCTCTTGAAGTCAATGGTATTGTTTTGTAAGAGTTTATCTTAATTATCTAAAACTATAAACCCCAAATTTCATTTGGTATGTAATTGATAAAATATTTTGTTTTATGTTTTATGTTTCGTATTTCTAAAATTGGGTAACTTTTCTTGGTATAAAATCATTGAGTAGAAATATTATTTTTCTTTCCTAGGATCAATGAGACCTGGTTCTAGGATGATATAACATGCATTTGTTTGTTTCTTATATATCTACATCATTATACTGAATGATTTTCGCACAAATCCGTAGGCCCATAATGGTATGTAATATATCAGAGCTGTATTGTTATGTCCCTTGATCTGACATTGTCTCTTCTAGCCTAAATGTTTTGTTTTGAAGACCTTAAGCATGCATCCCCATATGTTAGAGGCTGCCGACTAGAAGAGATAGTTTGAAATGTATAGTGTGAGGTTATCCCCCCTTGTATGATGTTTTTTAGTAGTATAAATATTGAATATATTGAAAATAAATATAATATAGGAAAAGAAGAAACCAACAATAAAAACCAACTAAAGAATCAAATGAATAATAATGAAATAATGCAATGACGTGATGGAATGTAACTTAATGTCAATGTAAAAGAAAAAAAAGTAAAATTCTATGAGACTAAAATAAATACTTTTAAGTCCCCGATCTCAAATATCAAATCGGTCCCATCTCTAAAATCCATCACATTAAGAATGTAACCAATCGACAGTAAGGTCTTTTTTCCTTTTCCAAACATGCATCTACATAATCTTCTCAGGTACCGAATGACTGCCCAAATTTTTATTTATATTACTCAGTAGGTTGACACCACCATGTCTAAACAATCCACTATGGTAAAAATTGATTGAAATATAATGATAAAATTTTTATTAATTAATTAAACAATTTATAAAATACCATATCAACCTACTTCGCCACCTTATCAGGATATCTCAAAGCATGTCTCACAACCATTCCAACCGTTGCAATTTACCCATGGCAAAAATAACTGGCTTCGACATCATGTCGGTATAGATTTGTTCATGTCTCACAATCATTCCAAACACAACCATATAACCGTGGAATAATCCCAACAATATGGGCCAAATCCCTATATGTATTTTAGCATCGGGGTTAAATCCCTATACGCATTACAACATTGGATTGGACAGATCCCATTCACTATTAGAAGTACTGCATGGGACTAGGACGATCCCGCTTAATAATAGAATTAAATCATATAAGTGTGCATGTTATAGGTCCCTGCCTAATATATATGAATTTATGTCACTTTAAAAAGTCTTATCATAACCACATGGATATCCTATTATCATATCATAATCCCCAACTATTAATTTTTTGAATTACCATTTGACATTCAATTTCCTTTTTCATTTATATTACAATCAACCAACAATCATATCAATAAATATTAATCCAAAACGTTGGGATTATATATCAACAAATCACACAAGGTTCAATGTAATTTCTAAAAAACATTAATCCTTTATACAATAAACTTATATTATAGGTTAGCTTACACAATGGGTTTTTATAAGCATGGTCAAAAACTAACTAAATCTAATAGACTCCAAGTAATTATGTCATTCATTATTGAATTATTTTAGGTGCACGTTATGTTGCAGAAATCACAATATTTTATATAATTTTCAATTATCAAACGATAGGTTTGTGATTTATAATTCATTCCTTCACCGATGAAGACCACAATGCTTCAAAAGGGAAACACCTATATGGAAAAAGATTTAGATGTCTGCAATGAGGTTCCTAGATCAAAATATTTAAATATAAAAAACATTAATGCACATATTCAAGTTATTTTACCACAAAGGATCAAAAAACAAGGGAGTAAAAGGGAAATCCTAACCAAAATGTCTTACCATGGATTGATCGCATTATTGAAACATATGGAAAGTAGTTTGGAACTACAAGATCAACTAGAAGGTTTCCCTAGGTTGAGAGGAGAAGTGTTGCATGTGGGTGAATTGAAAAATAATCTTGACTACATGCTCTAAAATTTATGGTCGGGTAATTACATGGTATGTAATGTGGTTACACATCATTTAAATTTTTTTTAGGATACACCAGAAAATCCCTTGGATTATCTGAATTTAAAAACAACTGAACATTACATGATGTGTAATCAATTTACATGGCTTGTAATTTTTTTTAGATGGGTTTTCAATAAAATTTTCTTATAAACAACCTAAATCCCCTTTAAATATTCTAAAAATACCAGGAAATGATTATTATACTTCAGGCATTTATTTTGGGACATCATTAATTAAATTAACCATACATCATTGAATAAGAAGTCATTTTTTCCAACAAAGGTTTACCACATGGATCCTCTTTTTTCTCACTATTTTTCAAAACCCACGAATTAATTTATTGAAATGACACATATATATGATTAAACACAACCACCATGGTTTTAAGATGAATAAAAATAAAAATTAATGATTTTTAATAAAAAATCATAGAGAGACATACCTGAGAAAAAGGGATCTTACAACCTACCCAATATATAATAGATCATCCCTCAGTTTCTCCAAACATAAATGTTAGGTCTCAATATAAAATTATGGCCACTATATTTGGATATTAGACTCCCTCTACAAGGTCTCTTCTAGAGCTCTACCATGTTATAACTACACACAACCCAATGATATAGTCATACCCTAAAGATATTTTCCATTATGATCTAGAACTTGTATAGGATGCTTCACAAATGGTTCATCAACAAAAATCTAGATGGCTACTATGCTTATCAAATTGGAAGGGTCTAGATGATATCCATAAAACTATGATACCTGAAACATGTCATACATGTAACTATTGTGACATGGATAGGATAAATCGTACACCACAAGAATGGCCCTTGGAACTATCTCAGACATCCCAACAAACCTGGGCATTAGCTTTCCCTATTTCATAATATTCCATTTCCCTAATCTACGAAACACATTAAAGAAAACATAATGACCAACCTCAAATTCCCAATGAAATATCTGATGGTTATCACATGATTTCATCCTACTTTATGCTATCACCAACTGTTATCTGATCAAATAAAACTTTTTAGATGTCTCATGTATGATAATTGTCCCAAAAATTGAAAACATAACTACCTCTTACTAGAAAAGTGGAAAATGAAAAAACATTCAATAAAATTCCTCAAAAGGTGACATTTGGATTATTTCCTGGTAGCTATTATTATATTCAAACACCATGAGTGTCATATGGTGGCCCTATAAACCACCAAAATTCCAAACATGTTCTCGTAACATATCCTCTAGAACTCAAATAGTCTTCTTAGATTGGCCATCAGTCTGAGGATGGTCGACCGTGATTAAAATAATGCTTTTATCATAGAGCCTTTTGATGACCCTTCTATAAACACAATGCAAAATGATGATATCGATCATAAATTATACTCTTCAAAACACTATGAAACTAAAATACCTCACACATGTAAATATTATTCATATAATCAACAATTAAGGTCTCCCTAATAGGTTAGAAGTTGAATACCATTGTTAGTTGATCCTTATTCACCCATACATCATCATTCCTATCGGTTTTCCTGGGTAATTATATCACTAATCCTATTAAGATATCATCACATTTACATTAAAAAAAGTAAAAGGTTGAAAAATAACATATAGCATATAATTAGTAGTTTTCATTGGAAAAAATGGGTAGTATCTATTCATGAGGCATTCCATCTCATTCTTCATTACTAACCCCTAATACTATCAACATATATCATGATATATCTTTACCAATCTAGGATGACCCACCCATCTTGATGAATGAAATTTTCTCATCATATCCACTTGTAATATCATAGAATCCCATTCTCATCCATGGAAAAGGATTGAATATTCAATTCAATGAGACCATATTGATGGTGTCTCTCAGACATATAAATTGTCTCTCAGAACTACTCCATTTAGATTATATAACTTCTCAGTATTAATATGGTCTAAAATAATGGGTGTAACATAACATGAAGTTAGAGTAACTCAATCCTGAGACTCATAAACATCATGAAGAAAGTATAAAAATAGGTACATCATCCTCCACTCATCTCAGGACTCTGATATGGTCTCTTCTAGTTCCATTCTCTAATGGGGGATAAAAACTTGATCTACTCCATAAAACAATTTGATCATGAACTCGATCAATCACATAGGTGGTTAGTCATAAAAATCATTAGAAAAGATATCAAAAAAAGGTCTACCACTAGTGGAATGGTGTCAAGTTTCATTCCACCAACATCTCGAGAAAAACTGGTTATCTGAGTCGTGAAGTAATCTATCTTCACTCAATTGGTCTTTCAAGACCATCCTAAAGATCCCACTCACCTTTGTGAGAATAGTTTCCTATTTTTAGATATAGAAAGGTAACTCTACTATTTTAATAGTAAATATAATAATTGTATATAACTGAAAAATTCATATTAAGAATCAAGATGAATCCTATCATTTCCAGTATGAAAAATTCCTCAAATAATTTGTAACCACTAATCTCTAGATAACACATCATGAAATCCCTATTATTGTTGGACCTCACTCCCAATCGTGTGTCGATAGAAAAAGAACCATCCTTACATTCCACATCCAAGCCCAAAACATTTTCCAAAAGAGATGATATAAACGAATGAAAGGATATTATATCAAACAAAACATAAACTATGTAAGATGATACAAGATTGGTACCCTTGATGATAAAGGTCGTGAATCCGTGATAGTAAGAGTCATCTACATAAAATTCATCTGACATATCCCTCTCCCATGGGCTTCATTCTAACTAACCTATGCTATTTTCCCGACCCAGTAATTTCACCCATAAACTGGGATATCACATCCCCTTCCTCAGCATGAAATGATAATGGAACTCCAACCCCCATCGTATTTTGGGTTAGTTAATCCCCTTCCGGGTAGTTGATCCCCTTCATGACTCAGGTGCCATCAATGATCCCCATCCATTGGCCAGAAGCATAATATTAGCATAGACCATCTTTAGATGACCTATTATGCCATATATTTGGCACTTGACTATGGTGTAAGGACATTGTAGGCTCTTTTGGACAAAAATGTCCCACTAATAGCACTATAATGTAACACTATCTTGATAAGGTTTTCCACTTCCCTTACTATTCTTCCCACTAATTTTTTAATCAAAAATATCATAAGGATGCTTCTTTATACCCAAAAAAGAGCTCTATGTTTTCATTATTTAAATAGAATGGTTGTTTCTCAGGGCCTTTCCTATGTTACGTTCCATGATGAGTTCCTAGTTCATCCCGTCCTTAAAGTAGCAATAGACAAAAAACTTCACTTGCAACCAGATCCCATAGAGATGACCATCCTGAAATCCTCTCTCCCTGTATATCTCATCATCTTTCAAATATTGTGAAAAGCATTTCTGTTCAATGAGACACCCTTTAAAGTCCATCTCTGACATTCCATCCTACCTCATATGCATGGACTCACAATATATTTCATCCCTCAACATCTTGGATAGAAATAGATCAGCTACATCATCTCAAATTCTTTTTAATATATCTCATCCTAATACTTAGCTTCCCCCAAAATATCCCACAAATTATTGGATAGTCTGACAAGAATATATTGTGGAAGCTTTTCCATCTTATCCGTGACAATCTCAAGATGATTAAAGAATGTATTGACTAACATGATCAACAACTTCGTGGCTTGGGGTCCTCAATATTCTATAAAAATAGGTAGATTTTGTATTTTAAAATCTCTTACCAGCTAAGATGTCAAAGGAATTATATGAAAAGTCTCACATTCCATGGATTGTATTACTCTCTAGAACCATTCATGAATCCAAATATCCGTATGATCCTCAAGAACTACAAGAATCTCTAGTTTTGGAGAATTAGGAGTGTTTTGATTTACAATCTCCTGACACTCATGCTGAAGAATATGGGGAGGAATTTTTTCTATATAAAAAACACACACCTTATATCACTAGCTAGAATGAATGTAAACCACAATATGTTACTACAATATAGAACCATTGCTTCCTTGTCACATTACGCATGGATTACAAGTGTTTTTGCATGAAATTTCAATTGATTTCACTTATTAGGAAAAATAGATTTCTCATATCATAGTTCAAAAAGAAATTGTACATCACATGAAAATAAATATGTCCCTATCAAGACCAATTCATGTCAATATATCCCTATGTTCTTATTATGATGCATTCAGAAACATATCACACCATTCCGATCCCAGAAAAAAATCTAGAAGAAAAATAATTTCATAGTATAATAACCTCACACATCATGTGAATCACACATGGTGAAATAAAATCAATTTTAACAATCACATATTATAAATATAAACCAACCCCTTCCCACTTGAATATCCCCCCATACATGGGTTAGTTAATCCCATTAACAATCTCATTACAAAGTCTCTAAAAATCGTAGTCTCCTTTGTAACTTTCCTAAAAAGTAATGCAAAATAATATAAAAGCATCTCCTCTGATACCAATTTGTCACATCCCCTGATCTGATACTCTCTCACGTGAAAAAAACGGCTCATTATGAGACCTCATGCATGCATTCTCATACACTCAAGGATATTGACTAGTAGTGAGGGTGTGAAATGTGTTGTGGGGAGACAATACCCCCTTATAAAGATTAATTTTATTAGAAATAATCCATACAATGAATGAAATAATAGTATTGAGATAGAAGAATATAATAATAAAACCCAACTAAAAAATCCAATGAATAATAAAGGAATAAGTTAATGATGTGATTGAATATAATTAAATGTCATGCTATAAAAAAGAAAGTAGAAGGAAGGAAAACTCAAATAAAGACTCCAAAGGCCCCACTTCTAAATCCCATGTCGATCCCTTCTCTAAACTTCTTCTCATCTAGTAAGAAACTAATAAATAGTAAGGTGTTTTTCTCTTTCCCAAACCTACAACCAAGTGATTTTCACGAGTACCAAATGGCAGCCTGAATAGTGTGTGAGTATAAATCAATAGATCGAAACAACCATATTTGAAAAAACTTGTCTAATAATAATTGTATGAAAAAGTGATAAAATATGTTTTAATTAATACAATAATTAAAAAAATTCCACATCAACCTTAATTAACACCTTGTTTGGATATCTTTGATCATGTCTCAGAACCATGACCTCCATTACCATATAAATATGGTAATAATAACCTTCTTCAGATACATTGTAGAATATCTATGATTTTGTCTCACAAACATTCCCATAACTACCATATAGCCAGGGAATAGTCAAAACAATATGGTTTAAATCCATATAATCTTTACAACATCCAGGTCAAATCCATATGATCACTATAGTATGGTACTAGTATAAGCTTGCTCACTATAATAATAATATCATGGGACCAGACCAATCCTTCTTAATATCAACATTACATCATATAAGGGTGATTGTTCCATGTCCATTCCCAGTATATAATAATTTCAGTGAGGATCCCAAGTCATGTCATAATACCATGTATATCACAATATCACATCATACACCTCAATGGTTAATTATGGAAATAACCATTTGGATTTTAGTTAATTATTTCATTTATATCATAATTTATTAATAGTCAAATAAATAAGTAGTAAGATGTAAAATAAGTATTATATATCAATAAATTACCTAAGGTCCCATTTCATTGCTAAAACACACTTTAATCTACTCTCCAGTTCAATTATATTTAATGTTATCTCACCCAAGGGGTATTCATAAGCCAATACAATAACCAACTAAATCCAATGGACTATAAAGAATAATTTAATACATGAATTAATTAATTTAGGTTCATGTTTCATTTGTAAAATTACAATATTTCATATACATTGAAATTATACAACTATAGGGTTAAGATTTAGATAGCTACCTTTTCTGGAAAAGAACAAAATGTTTCCAGTTGAAAACTCCCAAAAGGTAGAAGGTGAAAATGATTTAAAGGGGGTTCTTATATCAAAACTAATCAAGATAAAAACTATCATGAACCAACCTGGGTACCCTAGTAACTCGATAACTGAGCCAACCATTACATATCCAAAGGGGCATTCCCGATCCCCATGATTCAGTTACTAGCACATGGAATCACACAACATGCATGTGGGATTGATTTTTACACCAACAATAAAGAATAAAAGAAACAAGACAGTATACATAACAAAAGAAACTCCACTGGAAGTAATGTACCAATTGTCAACAAGGCATAAAACAGCCCAAATAACTACAACCAAAATACTAAAACTGAAAATTTCCCTAAGGTCCCTATGGACATAACTCACCAAGACCAAATATGAACAGTTAGATACCCCTCTAAGGGATTTATTCCTTTTCTCAAACCTGGAAGAAGAAAGTCTATAAATACCTGAAGGAAAAAAGAAGGTTGTGAGCCTAATCGCAGTAGGATACCACCAATGATTCCATAACAGATACCAAATATAGATTATCCAATTTAATGCTTTCAAATTTTAAAGACAAAGAGGTTGGAAAATTAAAAATAATTTTTAAAGAAAACATGCTATAGATTTTCAAAATGATGGAAAATATATTCACAACACAAACATTAAATTATAAGATTTAGAATGTTTCTAAAAAAATAGATTAAGAAAAAAATTTAAATAAAATATGTTATATAAATTCAACTGTCATGTGAAGCAGTTCCAACAAACATTGGCATACATTTATATCTCAAATATAATTAAACAAGAGGGCAACATAGTCATCTGCCAAAAGGTACGATAGTATTAACTAGCTACAAGATTATGCACTCTCTATGTAAACTTAGAAAAATTTGTATACAAAGGTCCCTATGACACTAGCCCAATGAGACTCATTCCCAAACCATTGGGGATGTGACCCACCCCAAATATGTCATAGAATGTTGTTGTAGAATAGAGTGTATCCAAATAACTCACTAACAACCTACGGCTTGCATGCTCTCTTACCAGATAAGTTAACTATTTTAAGACTGCTTAAATGTATAATCAATCCCATTATTCCATTTTAAAAAGGGAAATTTATTTGGATTTAAAACAAAAATAGGTTTTATTTAAAAACATGCATTTTCAAATGATAAAACCACTAGGTTTTTATCAAATGATTTTACACCATTTGTTATAGTTTGAAGTCTATTTTATGAAATCTGAGTTTCAAATTGTATTGTGAAATCCGGGTATGTTGTTTCTATTTTTGAATTTAGGGTTACCAGTAACCCTTAAAGCAGTTTTTAGAAAATAATAAAAAATATCAATTATTGGAAGTATATTCAAAACAAATTCCATCATTTCATAATTCACTTACACAATTAAATTCAATAATTTAATTGATATGGTTTCCATCCAAACTCCAATTAAAATTCAACAATTTAAATCATCCAATTTCCATAAACACACTACTCAATTTAATGGAATTGAGGGTTTACTAGATTCTCATGCCAAATCCAATTCAAATATCCCAACTCAATATAGCTGGATTTTATTACATCAATTGAAAGAACTTTATGTAATTTAATTTAAATAAGTAGTTGAAATAAATTAAGCAATACAGGGATATTTAATTTGGATAATTATAATGGAACCACCTACCTCAAGGTCATTGATGTCAGCGATAATGATAAAGCACCATGTGTGGATCAATACCCCTCTTCATGAATATGATATCGTAAGTGTCTGCACACCAATGTTTGGCATTCTTCAATGGTTCCTAGAACCAATTTATTTATTTTATTTCAAAAAGAAATCAAATTTTATATGCAATATTATATTCTCTCTTATAGAAAAATTCCAATTAATCATTTATTTCAAAGTATGTTCTTTCATTATTTACATTCAATAATAATTATATCTTGTAATAAAATCTTAAAAATTATCATTATATAATTTTACATTATTACTTTATAGTTATTAATTTAATTAATTTTTTAATTATATTCTACTAATTTATCTTTATAAATTATCATTTTTTCAATTTATCTAATGATAATTTGATGAAATAATCATTTGATAATTTGATTTATAATTACCTTCTAAAAATAATGTGGAACTATCCCCATAATATTTACTGTAGATATACTTTTATAAAAATGTTGGGGCTGAGCAGATATCCTTTTATAAAAAGGTTGGTTCCGAGAATATGTCCTTTTATTATTTCGAGAAATCATCCTTTGATAAATCATGAGATTACATGTTGATAATTTTATATTTAATAAAACTATCCTTAACTTCAAAAGTAGTTGTCAAAAATATATATCTAATTGTGTATGTGTGTGTATTTAAATATATATATATATCTACTTTTATAATCAAAGTAAATTATATTAGATAATTTTAATAAACTATCCCATGTGTGTTTATCGATATATATATATATATCTTTTGATAATTCATTTTATTAAAATCAAAATAATTGTAATTTGAAAATAATTAACCTTTGATTAAAGTGAAATTATCTTTTGATAATTATATTAATTATTCATTGATAATTTTGATAAATTAAGCTTATACTAGTATTGGTTTTATTCTCCTTTATTTTAATCAATAATATTTTTTTTCTTTTTAATGAAATATTTTACAGATTTAGTGAAAGAAGAAAAATTGAAGAAAATTAATAAATACAAATAAAACAATATAGACTCACGCATCTTTGAGAAGACAGGAAAGGTGGCACGCTTGAAAACTCACATGCGGGTCTCAGTAACTTCACGACTGGTGCACAATGGATTTATATGGGCTCAATCAAACAGACCAACATGGAAGGTTGAGAAGTTTATATATAATGAACCTCAAATGTGAATTTCAATGAATAACTAAAACCTCAAAATACAAACTCATGTTTTAACCACTATTTAAATTAAAACCTAATTAATGAGTGATTAATTTTATCTCATTAATGATTTGGCGGTTTAATCAAAGGTTTCAAAACATGGGTGTGTCATCATTGGAGGTGTAGCATGGAGAAGAGGTAATGAACTGTGGAACACGTTTTTTATAATTAATATTTTAATTATTTAATATAAAAATTAAATGACACCAAACATCTATTGTGAATTAAATTTATACCCTGTCTAGGGTAAACACCTCGTTTCGGACCCAACGCGGGTCTTAGATTTCACATAGGATGCACTTTTTGAGAGATACTAAATATTAATTAATTAAAAATCATAATATCTAATTTACTAAAATAAAGTGTTATTTTTATGAGTGAGGCATCCAACATCCCAATGATTACAAATTATAAACACCTTCTAGGGTAAACCCCTCATTACAATCACATCAGTGGTCTCGGATTTCCTATACGATGCACCGTTTCAGATAGATTTAATTATTTTTAATAAATAATATATTACAAAATATTTAATAACTTTATGTCAAGATACATACACCGAAATTTCTGACACCTTCGAATGTTATACCCCTTCTAGGGTAAAGACCATATGTTATACATAACAGTGGAATCAGATTTATCAAACAACTCCTCGTTTTGGAGTTATTTAAAAAAATCGAATAAAAATTTTACACTTAATATATTCTATTCAGTAATTGTATTCCATCTTTGCCGAGCTTTTATGAGGCTCATAAACACATACATGCTCATATTTTAACTCAGAAAATAATTAATTGAATATTATGGAGTGTTATTTGGGTGTTTTACCATTATGTGATGTGTTTAACATAAATGAAACTTTTCACTGATAAATCATTTTCCCCCATTTAACATAATATATTATTAATTTAACAGAATAATGTTTATAAATACATCAAACAATAATGGTATGTTACAACCTCCCCGCCATATGAACTTTCTGTCCCCAGAAAGCCTATAAAGAAGCATCCACATCAAAGATACAAGGTCATTGTTCTCTCATCAGTGCCCCCTCTCTCACATCCCTTGAGGATCAAAACCATGATGCCATAGAAAATAGACTAGAGGTATAGTCCTCCCATGAAGTATCTTGGTCTCTGAGTCAACAACCACGACTTTTCGTTCAGTCATAGAAAAAACATCTTCCACTTCAAGATAACTCCATCTCAAATGTGATATGGATAAGAGAGATACATTTACCACTACAATACATAGAAACACATTATAAATTGAAATCCACTTCGGTGGTAGTTCTTAATGGTAAGAATCATTCCCTATATGTTCAATAATCATGAAACTTCCCATAAAATGAGGATCAACCTCCCCTTGCCTCCCAAGACGTCGATGACCCATCTGGGGTGAATCCTTCAAGAATACATGGTCACCAAAACTGTTGCATCAAGTTGTAGAGAATCTTAGTGCTTTCAGGTTGCACAAACCATTGGTAAAAATGGAAATCTCTTATTATAACCATCCTTGTCACTAACGGTGCTATATAATAGTTGCGATAAGATAGAACACCCTCTTTTTAGAATAACTACTTGGCCTTTGTCTCCCCACTATAAATATAGTCTCTAATTCTTATGGAATTCATCAATATGATTTTTTCCCTGAAGAATCAACTCGAGAAGAGAATATGTTAAAGGAACCTTAGATTTCCTGGTGAAGAGAATCAGATCTGCCCAATGTGACACACATCGATGAATAAAAGCATTCTCAAGAAGATAATCCAATTGGGACATTAGTTCTTTCAGTTAAACTGGATCCAGTTGGTATGAGGGAAAAGAAACAGGTTGAGGAATAGACTTTAAGTTAATAGAAAACTCATCCTCCCTTACTGGTAGAACACTATATATGTTATAAGGGAACATTTTGGAAAAACTCAATGATGAATGGATGGAGATCACCACTCATTGAATATTGCTCCAATACCAATGTAAGCAATTATATAAATTTTCCCAACTTTGGATAAGAATCTACGGATCTAATCGACCAGGGGTTACAATTTTCAAAGAGGATAATAAGACACCACTGAGTGTTGTAATGTAAACCCATCAAGGATAACAATCATAATAATTTTTATTGGTAACGAGACACTCCTACTAGAATATGATGTCAATATATTTCATGTTGATTACCAAAACAAACTCCAAGAAAGTTTGACAACTGAGAGAGAGAAGGCACAAGAGGGATTACAAAGACCCTTCTCTCTCTTTGTACTAATGTGTATAGTAATATACATTGAAAATGGTAATGTTCCATAAGAATATTAAGAAAATTAATAGTGTGTTTCAAAATAAATGAGTGAGATGCACCTTTATCAAAAATATTAGTCACTAATGAAAAATCAATATTAACAGCACCACTCACAGTCATTGGACCAATATCTTCTTCATTTGGAGATTCTTCCATTGTGTGAAGATGATTTGTTCTGAATTTCATTGGCTGTATCCCTTTTGTACTCGAAACATTTGATTTCCCCATAGTTTTTGAAGGTGTTTATGATCTTGTTCCACTACATGGAGTGTTAAAGTTGTGCTAGAACATATATAATTTCCCCAAACATCCACAGGAGCCACAATTCTTTTACCCTCTTCAAGCTTGAAAAACTTCATATCTTTGACTAGCACCATTGAATTTGTATAGAACTATTCGATGAAGAGACCTTGAATTCCTTCCAATATTAGCCCCCATGTTTCTTTTCTATCACTATAGTGTCCCACCATCTCCTTCTTGATCCCTCCAACATGAAGGTGGCAAATCTCACCATGATCTCATCTAGGGTCTACAAGAACTCAAATAGAAGTTCTATCCTATCCAACCATTCCACAACATGTTGAGGATAAATTGAGGCTTTGAAAACTAGTGATTTGTGGTGAAATAACTCTGGAGAAAAAAATTCAAAGATCACCCCCTAGGTTCCACAGCCGGAGCATGAATGGGGACTATAGGTGGTTCTTATCTGAGAGCATAGACAGTGCGCACAATCACCTCAAATTGGATCTGGTGTACTGTTGGATTCTCTCACTGATGTTCAATAGTAGCCCCTTCCTAGATATGATTCACAAATCTTCTCAGAGTCATGATGATATATTGAAATCAACAGACAATAAATAAGAAATTACATTAACATTCTAACTGAGTAACGAGAGAAATTATTCTCAATAGAAGGAACAAACAAGATTTGGATTTCCCTCTATCCAAAAAAACAATAAGAAAAATACTGAAACAACACCACATGATGTATTTCCCAAACTACCCATGGTGAATTAAGGTTCATTATGGTGAGATCTATCCATGAACACAATCACAAATACCTCTTAATTACCAACATGAATAGTCAAATGAATACTTTCATCAGAGGAAGATGCTTAACCTCCCTTTGATACCATATTATCACAAACCAACCCAAGTACCTTAGTAACCTGACAACTGAGCCGACCAGGACATAACCCAAAGGGCGTTACTGATCTCCATGGTTTGGCGACTAGCACCAAGAATCACACAGCACACAAGTGGGAAAGATTTTTCCACCAACAATGTGAAAGAAAAGAAACAAGATAGTATACATAACAAATGAAACTCCACTGGGAATAATTGTACTAGAAGTCAACAAGGCATAATCCAGCCAAAATAACTTCAACCAAAGTACTAAATAGAAAAAAAATACCAAGGTCCCTAAAGACATAACTCACCAAGACCAAAGCTCGAAAGCTGGATCCACTGCCAAGGGATAAATTCCCTTAGCTCGAATCTGGAAGAAGAAAGTCTACAAACTCCTAAAGGAAAAATTAGGGTGTGAGCCTAAGCCTAGTAGGATACCACCAATGATTCTATAAAAAATTTCTAATATAGATTATCCAAATTAATTCTTTCAATTTTTAAATATAAATTAGTTTTACAATTCAAAATAATTTTTAAACAAAACATGATATACATTTTCAAAATGATGGAAAATACGTTGAAAGCATGGACATTACATTACACGAGTTAGAATACTTCTAAAAAAATTTATTATTTAATTTTCTTATATAGAATAGTTTATATAAATTCAGCATGCATGTAATGTAGTTTCAATAAACATTGGAATTCATTTATATCTCAAATATAATGAAACAAACGAACAATATGGTCATCTACCAAAAGGCATGACAGTATAAACCAGCTATAGTATTCCTCACTCCTTATGTGAACTTAGAAAAATGTTTATACACACATCCCTATAACAC
The DNA here is from genome assembly GCA_963277665.1 of Viscum album. NCBI lineage: Eukaryota > Viridiplantae > Streptophyta > Magnoliopsida > Santalales > Viscaceae > Viscum > Viscum album. Next base: position 1,021,392,405 of record OY728147.1, on the reverse strand, counting down.
TTGAGAAAGGAGACTTATCACCAACCTGTTAGGGATGTGACCCTCCACATGTATTTTTTAGAACATTGTCATAGCATAGAGTGTATCCAAATAACTCACTAACTACCTAAGGTTTACATGTGCTCTTACATTATGGGAGAAAATTTTTACGAATGCTTTAAAATATGATCAATCCCATTCTTCAATTTTAAAAATGTAAATTTCTTTCCATTTAAAACTGAAACAGGTTTTATTCAAAACTATGCCTTCTTTAAATGATAAAACTGATGGGTTTCAATCAAATCATTTTAATCCATTTTTTACAGTTTGAAGTCCATTCAAAACAAATTCCTCCATTTAAAAATTAATTTCCACATTTAAATTCAATAATTTAATTGAAAAAATTTCCTTCAAAACTAAAATTTAAATTCAACAATTTAAACCATTCAATTTCCATAAACACACACCTCAATTCAATAGAATTGGGGGTTTTCTAGATTCTCATGCCCAAACTAGTTCAAATCTCCCAATTCAAAGGAATTTTATCTTATTCCATCAATTGAATGTGTGTTAGGTAATTGAATTTAAATAATCAGTTGAAATAAATTAAACAACACAAAGATAATCAATTTGGCTAATCAGAAAGGAAACACTTACCTCAAGGTCATTGATGTCAGCAATAATGACAAACCACCCTATGAGAACCAATAATACTCCACATAACTATGTAATCATTAGAGTCAAAACGCCAAAGCTTAATGTTCATCAAGGTTTCCTAGAGACAATGTCAGTTATTTTATTTCAATAAGAAATAAAATTTTACATGCGATAAAACATTCTCTCTCCTAGATAAATTCCAATTTATCATTTTGTTAAAAGTATGTGATTTTTTATTCTCTTTCAATAGTAATTATATCTTGTAATAATATCTTAAAAATTATCCTATGCTAATTTTACACTATTACATTATAGTTATTAATTTATTTAATTGAGTAATTATATTATTGTAATTACTCTTTGTAAATTATCATTTTATTCAATTTATTTAATGATAATTTGATGAGATAATCATTTAATAATTTTCATTATAATTACCTTCCAATAATCAGGGGCAATTATCCCCATAATATTTCGTGTAGATATCCATTTGTAAAAAGTTTGGGGCTGAGCAGATTACCTTTTATAAAAAGGTTGGGGCTAAGAAGACAACTTATTATAATTTTTAAAATTTATCCTTCGATAAATCATAAGATTACATGTTAATAATTTTATATTTAATAAAATTATCCTTATATTCCAAAGTAGTTATAAAAAATATATATCTAATTGTGTGTGTGTGTGTGTTTCTTTTGATACTCAAAATAAATAACATTGGATAATTTTAATAAATTATCCCACGTGTGTTTATCGATATATATATATATATATTGATAATTCAATGTTTTATTAATATCTAAATAAATATAATTTGAAAATAATTAACCTTGGATTATCTTGAAATTATCGTTTAATAATTATATTAACTATCCATTGATAAATTAGATAAATTATTCTTATATTAGTATTGGTTTCCTTGTCCTTTATTTTAATCAATAATATATTTTTTGGTTTTTATATAATCATTTTTTAGATTTTGTGAAAGAAATATATTTGAAGAAAATTAATAAATACCAACAAAACAAGATAGACTCACGCATCATGGAGATTATGGGAAAGGCGGTGTTCCTGGAAACTCACACACGGGTCTCAATAACATCACATCTAGTGCACAATGGTGTCATCTTAACTCTATCAAACAGACACGCAAGGAAGGTTGAGAAGTTCATATATAAAGAACCACAAATGTGTATTTCATTGAATAACTAAAAAATCAAATTACAAACTCATGTTTTAACCACTGTTTCAATCAAAACATAATTAAGGTGTGCTTAATTTTATCTCATTAATGATTTGGCGGTTTAATCTGGTCAAAAATGGTTGAAAATTAACGGTTTTAAAACATGGGTGTGTCATCAATGGAGGGGCGGAATGGAGAAGAGATAATGAATAATGAACCATGTTTTTACATTTAATTTTTTAGTTATTTAATATAAAAATGATATGACATCAAACACCCATTGAGAATTATTTTTACACCCCATTTAGGGTCAACACCTTTTTACGGACCCAACGGTGGTCTCAGATTTTCATAGGAAGCACCGTTTGGGGGATATTAATTATTTATTAATTAAAAATCAGAATAATTAATTAATTAAAATTAAAATTATTATTTTTCAAGCGATGCATCAAAACCCCCGATGAATATAAATATTATACCATTTTTTGGGTAAACCCATCATTCGAGACCCAACATTGGTCTCATATTTTTCATTCGAGGCATCGCTTGAGAGATATTTATTTATTTCTAACAAATAATAAATTAAATGTTATTTAATAACTTTATCTCATGATAAATACATCCAAATGTCTGATGCCTTTGAATATTTCACCCCTTCTAGGGTAAACACCATATTTCAAACATAAAAGTGATCTCAGATTTCTCAAACAATGAATAGTTTTGGTGTAATTTAAATATTTTAAATACAAATATCACACTTAATATATTCTATTTAATAATTTTATTCCATCTTCACTGAGATTTTATAGGCCTTAAAAACTCATACATATTCATTTTTTACCTAAGAAAATATTTAATTGAATATTATAGAGTGTTAATTGGGTGTTTTACCATTCTGCAACATGTTTAACAAAAAAAACTTTTCACTGATAAATAATTTTTTTCTCATTTAACATATGATATTAATAATTTAAAAAAAGTGGTTTTATCAATAAATGAAACTATAATGGTATGTTACAGAAACCAAAAATGTACATGATCAAATTACTTCACTAAAATGGATAGACAAACAAGTGATAGAATGGAATACCCTAACCAAAAATACTTACTATGGATTGAAAATCTTATTAGAATGTCTGGAAAGTGTGTTGACACACTATGATTTCTTATAAGGTCACCTTATGATTATAGAAGAAGAGATTCATATAGTAGAATGAAAAACTCAACTGAACAACACACATTAAAATAGTATGTTAGGAAATTACATTGAATATAATATAGTTACATGTCCCACAAATATATTTAATGGGATATAAAAAAAACCCATATCCTTGGATTTATATTAAAAAAAAATATTACATGATGTGTATCCCATTTAAATGGAATGTAAATATTTTATATATGGTTTTTAACCCATTTTACTTATAAAAAACAAGATCTCCCTTTAAATATTCTCAAATTTCTCTCAACTTATTACAACACATGAACCATTTATTCTTGGGATCCATAAATTAAAAATATAATAAATCCCTGAACAATAAGTCATATTCCCCAACGAAGGCTCTTTATGTGGATTATATTCAATTTTTATCAACTTTTATCCCATACCAATACATTATTTATTTAAACAATACAAATCCATGATGCAAATAAAACTACCATGGTTTTAAGTTGAGGAACTCAAATGAAACATTTTTAACAGAAAAAATCACAAAGATAAGTACCAAGAAAACAATATGATTTATATATCCTTAACCTAAACCAACACCCCATATATTTCACAAACCATGATCACCCTATTGTTGCAGATATGAACTATGAGGAAATTCCTATTGAGTCCATTTCTGACACTAAATTTCATGTCTACACTAACCACTAAATAAGGTCTTATATTGATATTGTTTATGTTAATTCCTTTCAAAGATATTAAAACCTATTGTATAGATCATAATAAAATTTTATGAACTACCAACTCTAATGAAATGAGAGAAATAATACTCGGACAAACTCTCCAATGAACAAAAAATAAATTATACATGTTGGTGGGAGATCCACTCTGTAGATCTACTCCTTGATATGTTATAATGAATTCCCTCATAGGATGGAAAATATACATTCCAACATCCAATCAATCACCTAATCATTCATCTGCTCCATGGTGTATTATTCCAATATGAAATGGCTAATAAAATACTATATATTTGAAAAAATATATTTCTCATAATATCATACTCCCTCCTCATTATTAAGAATAATATCATGATAATTACACAAAAATATTTTTAAAATATACTCTGAACTCTCTCATTGTATATATCCCTTTCAAAAGGGTTATAAAATCATATCATCAACTTTCATTTAATAAAGTGTAAGTAAATTAGCTTAAAACTAACTCTTTAACTTCTTCCAAATCACCTCAAATTCAATAATATTTTTATGGTAAAAGAACAAAGATGTAAAATTTTCACCTCTCAACATGATACCTCTATTGACCCAACCTGACCCTAGTTTCCCAGAGGTTGTTCCTTATTTTATTAAATTGGAATATAAACAAGGAATATTGATCCTGATGGACAAAGTAATTTATTATATTTTGAAACAAGATACATACAAAAGTTTAACATTACATCTTGAAAGGAAAGAACATCATATATGTTATATTGGGAACATCCACAACTATAAGTTTATCCCTACAGGTCACTCATAATGAAATCCTTCCATGTCCTGAGAAAATGAAACATATGAAATTGGTGACCTCAGACATTCTGTAAGGGTATGGAATATAGAATAATATATCATAGACATAAACATTATTCATGGTGAATAACTAAAAACACATGCCTTTAAAAATAAACATGAACACATTATAGTAGGAATAAATGATAAATAATAATGCCATAATAAAACATAATCTAGGTATTCTACTAGTCGAATAACCACATAAATTATCAATACTACTTTCATAATGAGGTAATTTATTATGAGGGAAAACATAACCATACAGTCAAGGCCTTGGGCCATGACGATAAATATCTATTTTGTTAAGGCCTCATGCCAATACCATAGTTTTTCTTATGAGACCTACCGATGAACCGAGTTGATATAGTGGGACCAAACTAAAAATTACTAAGTCCAATTAATTTCTCAAATGAATGATGATAAAAATAAACAACCTATACATTTATATTGAAACTATTATATGAAATGTATATAACTTTCAATGAACATTAAGCATAAACACTCACCCTTTAGAGTAAATTGGTGAATAGTTTTAAGATAGAACATCCATAGTCAAAATAAAAATTAAAAATTAAATTATATATGGTATATGATATTATAAAATATTTTTCGCAATAATACATAAGAATAAACAAGAGTGTTGAAATATATGAAGACACTCTTATAAAATTATCCAGTAAATGTTTAGATAAAATACTCTTTTACTTTGAAAGGAAGAGTTTTTTTGGGAAAATATTTGAATAATAAATCATTTAAATAAGGTATTATTTTGAAAAAATGGGAAATTTTTTAAAGATATTGTTTTCAAAAAAAATAGATAATATAGTGCCATTGAAAATGGGTAACAATTTGAGAAATTCCCTTTCAATCGGGCTTGTATTTTGAGAAATGTTTTTATGATATCCTTTTAATATATATAACTTCACTTAAATGAAAGTAGGATTCTTGTTGGTACATATATATAGAAAATTCTCCCATAATATATGATGAGTAGATATGAATAAATAATAAATTAATTGAGGTAAGTACAAAATAAGAGAAACCCGAATGAAAATCGAGGTTCCCGTAGAAAACCCTTACCTTGAGTCTGAAGGTGTTCCTCAATTTATATTAATGACCTGAATAATCAAATTTATGTTCATAAATTAATGGTTAAATAACCTCTTATACATATTATTGTTTTATTATAAACTTTTTAGGTTTATTTGTGTCCTTTTTAGTGGTTAAGAGATCAAATTTTACTCTTTTGGAGTGTTTTCTTCCTTGGTTTTCATGATCGGTTTACTTATCTTCATGTACGGATAAACATGTAGAATGGGCATGGATGTACATAATAAAATTTGTATGTTTTTTATGAAAAAATTGAAAATTTGAGGTTCATAAGATTCAGTTGGTTATTGGGAGTGAGTATGAGTTATATAAAACATTAATGACAATTGTTTATATTAATTGGCAGTTCTTGATCACAACGAACTCATTATGATTTATAAATTAATATCATGTATAAAAAAGATTAAAAACCATAAATAAATTATAATACATATATTATTGTCTTTTTAAACCATCACAATGATTTCATGACTAGAATTCAAGATGGTAATAGAAATTGAAAACCCATCGTCCTTGAATGTGATAAATTAACACATCTCAGATGGTGTTTTAATTTCTAGTATATAAGATTGGGAAAATACAGATGATGAAGAATTATTACATTATCATAACAATATTCTAGTACATTAATTTATTGTATTTATCACAACATTTTGATGAAGGAGGTGTAGAATGAAAAATAAAAAATGAACTTGAAATAAATGAAATGAAAAGAGGAATTTTCCTCTTAAAGTAATCTCCCCTAAGAGCCTCATTAGGGGAGAGTTTTTGGTCTTTTATGATATCAAGGGATTCTAGATGTGGGAGATGATATTAGGATGATATTTGGGCTGAATTTATATAGGTCACAAGGCTTGATAGGAGTGATGAGAAGAGGGGGTGAGGGAGGTTTTTATAGAGGAGGAGATGAGGGTTTTCCCATTAATTTTGAGTCCTTTTGTTTGATTTTTCTTCTACAACCCACTAAACTCTTTTTATTCATTTATTTTGTAACAACTCTAGTATCCTAAATATACTAGGATGTTGTTATAATAATTATTCGAGCTACACTTACACACACATACATCTAATGGTTAAAGGACATACTGTTTCCGTGGATGGTGAATTTATGCCTCCCGAAATGATGATTGTTCAACATTCTTTTAACACCTTCAAAGGTGGCCATTAGGATGACAATATATTTATATATGATATATAATATGATTATGTTTTCCTTAAGCTTCTGTATTTTTCATTTTGGGCATACCTTTATGGTTTCCATTATGGGTAAACGCAACATCTTCATTTAAGGAAGTGCGGACTATCGCCCCCTCAAAGTGATTTGATTCGTTAAATACCATTTGTGGGACATATAAATTATGGAACTATGATATTATATATAATATTATACTGAAATTATAATATACCTTAATGATTCCATTCTATAAAATACGAAATAGAAATGAAAGTAGCGTTCATGCGTACGTACGGCTTACCGTCTCCATGAACGGTGAATTTCATTTCTTACCTCTAAATGATTATGTAATATTATAAAATTCATGTATATACTGGATATATATGATATATACATCATGATTATAATTCAGGATATAATGGATACATGAACAACTTGTAATTATAAAGGTTTTATTTTTGACCCAAGTACCAATGATCGTTAAAACGACCATTATTAACTTAAATAATTACATAGTGTTAATGACATGGAAATAAGTGATATAAAAAAAATAATGAACTTGATAAAGGTTCTTAAGCAAGTAGAAATTAACTCCAGTTTATTAGTCCGGACATTAAAGAACGGTAGAGTCATGTCGGACCCGAGGTATGGGACTTCGTCTCAATCTCCTTTCATTGAGGCATATTTTGTTTTATAGACAACCTTCTTTTATACAGTGTATAAACCCCATTGACTTTTATTTTCATTAAAAAGAGAATCCTTTCTATACGAAGCGTTTACTAAATGACAAAAGTGAATGTTTTTGTCGTACGTATGCGGCGACAACGACTTCTCCGCCGCCGTGACCATTATTTGAGTTTCGGCTTCCTCTACAAGCCATACCTTCTTTTTAAAAGAAAAATAAATACCATGTTTTACTTTGCTTTTATTTAGGTATTGAAAATGGTTTTAATAATGTTTTTATATCAATGTGTTGTATTCATATCTTGTTATTTAAAGGTGGAAATGTTATGTTTCCTTTATGCATGTTTTATGTGATACGATTATGTTGAGGTTCTTGGGAATTATTATGAAGACGGGTGGTTCCGTGATAAACTAAGGGTTGGTGAGCCCGATATAGCTCTTCAATGAATTGGGTAACGCGAAGGAGTGAAACGTTAAGGTTTCTCCGAAGAGATTTAGGGAATATACTGTGATGGTTATTCCAAACGTAACAAAGAGGGTTACTCCCTACGTAATAATGTTATGAATGCCTCAAGTTACCTTTATGTCTTATGATTTCTATGATTTATTCATGATTTTATGAGGTATGTTAAAGTGCCTATGTTTTATGGGTAATATATGATTTCATTCTTATGTATATATGTACCCATGTTCCCTTTCCATATTTTTATATCCCTTACTGAGCTCTTTATGATCATCCCATGATTTTTAAAATATTTTTCACAGGTCAAGGGAAAGGTACATGATATGATGATAGTGTCAAGGAAGTGTCAAGAAAGAATTCATGTTTTATTTTAAATATGTTTCCATTGATGGGAAAGAAGAATACTATCTTTATGTAACCACTTTGTTTATATGTGGAATGTAATTCATGTTTTATGATCTAATTCTCTAAAACTCTAAACCTGAAAAGATCATCAATGTGTAATCTTGTAATAACTCATGATTAAGAAAGGTTTATGGCTGGGGCCTTATAGTTGGTATCAAAGGTCGGTTTAGATAACTTTAGGAGTTATAATTCAATTCAATTATTATCCAAAAAAAATTATGGTCAAATTGAAGTGATATAGTATTTGAAGATTACCATGATGCTTCATCTAAGACATGTTTGTTCAGAATGGTTTTCCGCAGAGGAAACAGGGAAGCAGTGCTAGGAAGGCATGGAGAAGGAAATAACCTTCTGAATCAGCATCCTGAGATGGTCGGAATTGGAACTGAACATTTTGTTGCAGTAATGGTGTAGTTGACTCAAGCGATAAATGGTGGTGGTATCCATGCACGAGATCAGCCAGATCAACCGCAGAGGAACACGTCAGTGGTGGAACATTTCATGAGGCAACATCCCCCATCATTCAGAGGATCATATGACCCTGTGCTAGCTGAAGGGTGGATTAAAGCACTAGAGAAGATTTTCGATGTCATGGGGTGTTCAGAAAATCAAAAGGTTAGTCTTGCTATTTACCATTTGGAGGGTGAAGCAGATCATTGGTGGTCGATGGTTAAAAATATCAGGGACGCTGATGAGATTGATGCTCTCGACTGGGATGAATTCAAAGGTATGTTTCTTGAAAAGTATTTTCCTAAGGCTATTCGACTTAGGATGGAAAAACAATTCTTGGAATTGAGGCAATAGGAAGACTCAATGGCTGCCTATGAAGAAAGTTTCACTGGATTGGCAAGGTATGCTCTAAATTTTATCCAAGACCTTGATAGTAAAATCAATCGTTTTTACTCATGATTAAAGCCAAAATATAGAAGGGAATTAGCTTCTCGTGAGTTTAAAAGTTATAAAAATCTTGTTCTATGTGCTGAGAAGGTGGAAATAGTGTTTTCCGATGATCAAGTGTTCTATAACAACCAACAGAAGAAGATACCAAGGTGGCCGGATAAAGGTAAGAATTCTTCAAAAACGTCTGACGGTAAGAAAACTAAGTTTCCTCTTTTTGATAAATGTGGAAAAAGGCATGCTGGGGAATGTCTTGTGAATTCTGGAAAGTGCTACTAATGTGGTAAGATGGAACATAAGGCTCGTGATTGCACTGGAAAATATCAGGGTGATGGAAAGACCAAATTTGATTTACAGTTAGTAAAATGTTATAAGTGAAATGAGATGGGTCACTATGCAAACAAGTGTCCGAAAAAGAGCTTGGGTGATGGGAAGTAGTTAGACTACAAGCAGAAAGGGGTGGTGAAATCCTTTGCAACTACTTCAGCTGATGTCGGGCCATCAAATGAAGTTGTATCAGGTACTTTGTTCTTTCAGATTATGTCAGTGTGTTGTTTGATTCGGGGTCTACACATTCATTCATCTCTAAAACCTTTTCTAGTAAAATGGGAATACCATCTCATGAAATGACTCTTGAAATTTTGGTAAAAACACATGGGGGAAATTTTGAGGCAAACTGAATTTATAAGAATCTTCCTATCCTTATCTGTGGAAAGAACCTAATTTCAAACCTTATTGTTCTACCTCTAGTAGAGTTTGATGTTATCCTGGGTATGGATTGGCTCTCTATTTACCATACTTAGATTGACTGTAGAGCTAAAGAAGTTTCTTTTCAGAAATACTTTCAGTTTGTGTACAAGATTGAACCCTTACTTTTGATAATTTATCAAGAGGACAAGAAATTGGTAAAAGATGGAAATGAATGTTACCTTGCACACATCGTTGAAAATAACGGAACTGTTCAGATTAATGACGTGCCAGTGGTAAATGAGTATCCAGATGTTTTTCCTGATGAGTTTCCTGGAATAATACCAGATCAGGAAGTTGAGTTTACTGTTGACTTAGTTCCTGATGCTAAGACAATTTCAAAACCCCCTTATCGAATGGATGAAATTGAACTTTTAGAGTTGAAGGAGAAATTTCAAGATTTGTTAGAGAAATGTTTCATTCGACCTAGCACATCACCTTGGGGTGCTCCTGTTTTATTTGTTAAAAAGAAAGTTGGTTCAATGAGTCTTTGCATTGATTATAGAGCCTTGAATAACATCACTGTTAAGAACAAATATCCTTTTCCTCATATCGATGATTTGTTTGATCAGCACCAGGGAGCTCAGTATTTTTCAAAGATTGACTTGAGATCGGGGTACCATCAGCTAATGATAAAGGAAGAATATGTTCCGAAGACCGCGTTCCGTACAAGATATGGCCATTATGAATTTTTAGTAATACCTTTTGGGCTAACTAATGCACCTGCTGTATTCATGGAATCAATGAATAGAATTTTCCATGAGTTCTTGGATAAGTTTGTGGTGGTTTTCATTGATGATATTTTGGTGTTTTATAAAAGTAAAGAGGAGCATGAAATACATTTATGGGTTATTTTGAAAACCTTAAAAGAAAAGAAATTTTATGGGAAATTCAGAAAGTGTGAGTTTTGGTTGCAACAAATTTCTTTCCTTGGTCATACTGTTTCTAAAGATGGGATAATAGTTGATCCTGCAAAAACAATGGTTGTTGAAGAATGGACAAGACCCACAAATGTAACAGAGATTCGTATCATCCTTGGTGTGGCAGGATATTACCGAAGGTTTGTTAGAAATTTTTCTCAGTTATCTAGTCCAATGACTAAGCTAACTCGGAAGGGTGTTAAGTTTATCTGGAAAAAATAATGTGATGATTGTTTTCAGGAATTGAAATGATGATTGGTGAATGCTTCAGTTTTGGAACTACCTTCCAGGAATGGTGAGTTTGTTATATACAGTGATGCTTCATTGAAAGGACTTGGTTGCATCCTAATGCAGAATGATTAGGTAATTGCTTATGCTTCACGATAGTTGAAAACTCATCAGGTAAATTACCCTACACATGATTTGGAATTCGCTGCTGTTTTTTTCGCTTTGAAAATTTGGAGGCATCATTTGAATGGAGTAAAGTGTGAAATATATACTGATCACAAAAGTTTCAAGTATATATTCACTCCGAAAGAGTTAAACATGAGACAGAGGAGATGGATGGAATTATTCAAGGATTATGATTGTACAATTCATTACCATACGAGAAAAGCAAATAAAGTGGCTGATGCTTTGGGTCAAAAAAGTAATGCTTCATTAGAATTGTTGTGTTTGGAACGTGATCCTTTGGTTAAGGATTTGATGAACTTTTTCATAGAAGTTGTTGGTGAAGGAAGTTCTTATGTTATGTTTCAGGTATCAGTGAGATCATCTCTATCAGATAGAATCAAGCAAGCATAGAAGCAAGACAGTGAGTTGCAGAAAAAGGTAGAGCTGGTTCAGAAAGGTAAGTTGCCTGAATTCAACATTGATAATGATTGCGTTTTGAGATTTGGGAAGTGATTGTGTGTGCCTTGTGATTCACAGTTGAAGAGATAGTTGTTATGTAAAGCTCATAGTTCTCTGTTTTTAGTTCATCCTGGCAGTACTAAGATGTACAGAGATCTGTGGGAGTATTACTGATGGGATGGAATGAAAAGAGATATTTCTAATTTTACTGTGAAGTGTTTGACATGTCATCAGGTTAAAGTAGAGCGGAAGTTACCGAAAGGGATGCTTCAGCCTTTACCAGTGCCAGAGTGGAAATAGGAGAATATATCCATTGACTTTGTTGTGGGATTACTGAAAACATCTCGAAGTAATAATGCAATCTAGGTTATTGTTGATCACTTGACTAAATATTCTCATTTCCTTTCTATACGAGATACTTTTTCCCAAGATCAACTTTCCCGTTAGTTTCTTAAAGAGATATTCATGTTACATGGAGTTCCCCTCTCCATTGTATCTGATCGTGATCCCAGGTTCACTTCTAACTTTTGGAAGGGCCTTCAGAGGTCGTTGGGTACTGAATTAAATTTTAGTACAACTTTTCATCCTCAATCATATGGGTAGTAAGAACGAACAATTCAGACATTGGAGGATATGCTATGTTCTTTCTCTATGGATTATCAGGGAAGTTGGGACCAACATCTTTCTTTGGTTGAATTTTTATTTAATAACAGTTTTCATTCCAGTATACAGATGGCACCATTTCAGGCATTATATGGGAAGCAGTGTCGAACTCTAGCTTTCTGGGATGAAGTGGGTGAAAGGAAGTTGATGGGACCAGAATTGGTAGAATAGATGGCAGAAAAAGTTCAGCTGATTCAGAATCACATGAGAACAGCTCAGAGCAGGCAGAAGAGTTATGCGGGTAACCGGAGGAAGGATCTATCTTTCAAGGTAGGTGATCATGTTTTTGACAAGGTTTCTCCTTGAAAATGTGTTATGTGATTTGGTAATAAAGGAAAGATGAGTCCAAGTTTCATTGGACCATATGAAATTCTAGAGAGAGTTGGATCATTTGCATACCGGGTGGCTTTACCTTTGAGTTTATCTCAGGTACACAATATTTTTCACCTTTCAATGTTGAGAAAGTATATGCCAGATCCATCTCATGTTTTGAGTCCAAAGGTAGTTCAGCTGGAAGAGAACCTATCTTATGAGGAACAACCGGTCCAGATTCTTGACCAAAGGGAGAAAGTGTTACAGAATAAGGTGATTAATCAGGTAAAGGTTTTGTGGAAAAACCACATGATGGAAGAGGCAACATGGGAATCTGAAAATGCAATGAGGGATAAGTACCCCCATTTATTTGATAAGTAAATAAATTGCGCACACGCAATTTTCTAAAGGGGGGAAGTATTTAACATCCCAAGTAAGTAATGAATAATATAGATTTTTATCTATGTCAATTAATGAATTAGATAGTGTTTTAGAGGCTTAAATTGAAAATAAATCCAATCTTAAGCATGGAATACACTAATATTCTTAAATGATTGTTTTACTACCTTTTGATGGAAAACCATTTTTAAATCTATATTTTGACAATTTTATAAGCTATGTTTGTCAAAATAAACTTATTATTTATTATTGGGACATCAAAATTTACTTTTTGTGAATTTTTGATATTTTTCAGACAATGTTCATTTTTAATGAATAGTGAAAAATACTGCATTTTACCTCAAAACTGCTTTTGAATCTAATTTATTTATATGATTAGATTATCTTTTCAATTGGTTTTGAAGTGAAATTAGAATATATTTTTACCATTAAATCCAATGGTGGTCATTGGAATCAATTTCACTTTGAAATTGGACTTAAACTGGTGTCAATCTTTTGATACTTATTGTTTCATAAAAACACGCTATTTTTCATGACATCGGAAATTAATTATTAAATTAATTAATTTGACTTATATGTTTTGAATTTTTTAAAATATACTTCATTTTTGAATTCGTAATATCATATATAGATTATGGTGAATTTTTGGTATTTTTCTGAAAAACTTCAATTTTTGATGAATACTGAAACCACTAAGTGGTACTTATAAAAAATGATTTTTTGTTTAAATGAAATTTTAACACTTCTATGTTTTGAATTTCAAAAATCCGAAATACATGGTTTTCATTAAGAATTAAAATGTGGTTCAATGAGATTAAAATAATTTTTTTGTGAATAGTAACTCTTAAGTTCTTAGTCGTGATTAGAGGAAATTAATTTAGTTTAGGGTAAAAATAATGCTTTAATAAAATGAGATGAGCTTGACACATGTCCTACCATAATTGTATGTGTCTTGTCCGACCATGAAAATCCATGGGTCAACTTGGGGACCCCATGGAGCCACTTTGGTTGGGAAATGACAAAAATAACTTTTTATTTAATGTAAAAGTAAAAATGACACAAACATGAGATGTTTTTCTAAAACAATTTTTACATGGGGTAATGAAGATAATAATTTTGATTATAAATAGTCATTGGAAATATAAAAAGATTTCCTACATCATAGTATTTTTTTATAATTTTTCTACTTTAAATAAATTAAATTATTTATGACATCATGATGATGCAGCGATGACCTCATTATTTAACGATTTAAATAAAATGGAATGATAATGTAAAATCTAAGACCAACACATGGCCAAAACCTATTTGATGGGTGGATTTAGAACACATATCACCTTATACTCGAAACACATCAATGTGGGACCTCTTAAATCCAAATACCATTTTAACATAAAGTGACTTTTCTTTACCTTCCAAGAGTGCCCCTCCTCTCCTCTTATAAAAGGCCCCCACCTCTACCTCCATACCCACACTCCCAAAGCCTTTGGATCATTCACCCCCTGCCGATTTTGGCTCTCCACATCCCACTCTTACTCCTTGAAGCCTCACTTTGGGCAGAAGTCTTCTCAAGGAAGCCTTTGAGCTCAAATCTAAGAGAGTTACCCGATTTTAAGGTAATGTCTTCTTTTGAGTCATTTTGTTTGATTCTGCTTCTACAACCCCCTAAACTCTTTTTATTCTTTTCTATTGTAACAACTCCAGTATCCGTAATATACTAGGATGTTGTTATAATAATTATTTGAGCTACACTTACACACAACTACATCTAATGGTTAAAGGACATACTGTTTATGTGGATGGTGAATTTATGCCTCCCGAAACGATGATTGTTCAACATTCTTTTAACACCTTCAAAGGTGTCCATTAGGATGTCACTATATTTATATATGATATATAATATGTTCATGTTTTCCTTAAGATTATGTATTTTTCATTTTGGGCATACCTTTATGGTTTCCATTATGGTTTAACGCGATATCTTCATTTAAGGATGTGCGGACTACCGCCCCCTCAAAGTGATTTGATTCGTTAAATACCATATGTGGGACGTATAAAGGATGGAACTATGATATTATATATGATATTATACTGGAATTATAATATACCTTTATGATTCCATTCTATAAAATACGAAATATAAATGAAAGTAGCGTTCATGCGTACGTACGGCTTACCGTCTCCATGAACAATGCATTTCATTTCCTACCTCTAAATGATTATGTAATATTATAAAATGCTTGTATATACTGGATATATATGATATATACATCATAATTATAATTCTGGATAGAATGGATACATGAACAACTTGTAATTATAAAGGGTTTATTTTTGACTCAAGTACCAATGATTGTTAAAACAACCGTTATTAACTTAAATAATTACATAGTGTTATTGACATGGAAATAAGTGATATAAAAGGAATAATGATCTTGAAAAAGGTTCTTAAGCAAGTAGAAATTAACTCATGTTTATTAGTATGGACATTAAGGAACGATCAAGTCATGTCGGACCCGAGGTATGGGACTTCGTCTCTATCTCCTTTCATTGAGGCATATTTTTTTTATACACAACGTTCTTTTATACAGTGTATAAACCCCATTGACTTTTACTTTTATTAAAAAGGGAATCTTTTTTATACGAAGAGTTTACTAAACGACAAAAGGGAATGTTTTTGTCGTACGTATGCGGCGACAATGACTTCTCCTCCGCCGTGAGCATTATTTGAGTTTCGGCTGCCTCTAGAAGCCATACCTTATTTTTAAAATAAAAATATATACCATGTTTTACATTTCTTTTATTTTGGTATTGAAAATGGGTTTAATAATGTTTTTATATAAATGTTTTGTATTGATATCTTGTGATTAATGGTGGAAATTTTATGTTTCCTTTATGCATGTTTTATGTGATACGATTATGTTGAGGTTCTTGGGCATTATTATGAAGACGGGTGGTTCCGTGATAAACTAAGGGCGGGTGAGCCCGATATAGCTCTCCAATGAATTGGGTAACGCGAATGAGTGAAACGTTATGGTTTTCCCGAAGAGATTTAGGGAATATACTGTGATGGGTATTCCAAAGGTAACCATGAGGGTTACTCCCTACGTAAAAATGTTATGAATGCCTCAAGTTACCTTTATGTCTTATGATTTCTATGATTTATTCATGATTTGATGTGGTATGTTAAAGTGCTTAGGTTTTATGGGTAAAGTATGATTTCATTCTTATGTATATATGTACCCATGTTTCCTTTCCATATTTTTATATCCCTTACTGAGCTTTTTATGCTCATCCCATGTTTTTTGAAATGTTTTACACAGGTCAAGGGAAAGGTACATGATATGATGATAGTGTCAAGGAAGTGTCAAGAAAGAATCCATGTTTTATTTTAAATATTTTTCCATTGATGGGAAAGAAGAATATTATCTTTATGTAACCACTTTGTTTATATGTGGAATGTAATGCAAGTTTTATGATCTAATTCTCTAAAACTCTAAACCCGAAAAGATCCTCAATGTGTAATCTTGTAATAACTCAAGATTAAGTAAGGTTTAAGGCTGGGGCCTTAATACTATCCATACTATATGACAAATATATAAATTTTGAGACATAGGAACATGATAATTAATTTATATTAACTTAATGCTTTAAATAGTTCAAATGGTACCCCGCCACTAATTTAGGGACAACACCTATCATATCTTTATGACACATAATGATACATATAGATATAAAACCCCAAGGAAAAACTTCTTCATAACTCACTTAGATGAATTATAGAGTTTTTTCTTATTATGGCCTTTAAGAAGGGATCCAAATTTGGTTCTTCAAAGATGAGGTAATATTCTTAACTGATATTTATCATTTTACATCTCCTTCTTCTACAAAATTAAAATTTTCCCTAAATATATAAATATAATAATATAAGTATATCATATATATGAATATGTTATTATGAAAATTTAATAATCTTATTCATCTTTTTTCCCATCAAATGGTGAATGAGGGCATTGCTTGGGCTTATGTGTTGACTACCACTTCTAGAAAAAAATGTCTTCTTTTTCATCCCTGTGTATCATTGATGTTTACAATAATGGATTAAATGTTTATATATGATATTATAGACATAATTCTCATTTTTTAAAACATTATATACCATATATTTTCTTCTACTTCCATCTATTTGAAAATAAAAATATCATTCATGGGTGTTTGTAAACTACCACCTCCACGAAGAGAAGTTATTTTTTTCATGTATGTATATAAGGTATGGTTATGAAATTGAATTTATGTTTAAAGATATAAATTATTTCATGATTATTATTTATTATATAATGTAAAAATTACCCCTTTTATCGGTGGTCAACCTACCACAGTCATTACACCATTATGAATCGAACATACTCAAAGCCCCTAATATGGACATAATAGATTAGAAAATTAAATATACCATTGAAATTAATGAAATAAAATTTTATTGATACATTAATTAATATTAAAACAATTTTTAAAAAATTAAAAAATTAATATATGATTATTATATAGGATTTAAAGGAAATACATAGAAAGTTCGGAATCAATATAAGGGGTTTCTTAACACAATTTCCATTCATTGGGTTATACTTTTTTGACATTTTCTATATAATTGAATTATTCTGTGTTAAATGTACTCTGATTATGTTACATTGTACAAACACATAATATTTTTTGATTGAAAATTATTAAACATAATCAACTCAATTTTTATTTCTCACATGAGTGATACAATGTTTTTAAGGATTATTCTTATCAATATTGTTTACTTGAGATATATTTCCTATTATGAACTTAAAAACTTTTATAAAGAGTATATTATTACATTTTATATATTATATCATTAATAAATATTTTATCATGATATTTTAAGACCCCTTGAATTTATAACATTCATGATATATTGATTAAAATGTTTAAAAAGTGGAAGGGTTTTCATGGTCTTAATGTCAATTCACTATGAAATAATTTTTGTTAGGACCCTTGTTTTATTTTATATATTTTTATTAAAACCTAATGAATGTGTTTTCACATATTTTTTAAATTATGTTATCAGTTTTACATATTCAGGTTATGTTTCTTAATTCACTTCCTTTTTTATTCAAGAATTACCTAATTATCAAGGGTTTCTCAACACAAACTTCGTTCTTTGGGACATGTATAGATTAATTTATCTATATTCATTTATATAGTGTAAATAATGTATTCCGACAAATAATATCATGAAATATTTCACAATCATGGTATTTTAGGTTTACCATTCTTTAAATAGTTTTTTTCTTTTAAATGGATATAAATGGTTCTTTTTAACTATTATTAATATTATTAAATAATTTTAACCAAACTCTTCCATATGATAATTGTATTATTTATGGAATTTTAAATTATGAAAATAAATGATTTCCTAAAATTATCTTCTCTAATATTTAAAATTCTATGTTTTTTAAAGGGAAAATTCATAATGCTTTCACACGTGTCACCTTTTACTCTCTTAACAACTCTTTGAATAAAATGTTAATATTTAACATTTATGACATGATCAAATCTTCATGTTCTCATAAAAATACTTTTCATTGAAGAATAATTTTAAATTTTACATGATTATTTTCAAATAAAATAACTTTCTTAACATTTTTGGAAATTGGTACTTTTTAAATGTAATGATGGAAAAGGGTATTTTTTCATATTTTCCATTAAGCATTTTAAATGTGCTTTTCAAATATTTTTCATCTATGTTGAATTAAATTAATTATTATTATGCATCACTAGGAATATAATATTATGATTCCATTCAATTCCTTTTTTTAAAGGTTGCGGTTGAAGCCTCAATTTTTAATTTAAAGTAAAGACATCTTTAGACTGGGTAGAGGGAGACCCATTACATATCCTGAAGGACCAAGGACAAGTGGCCTGAATACAAGGCTTTAAAGCCCATTTTTTCCCAAAGGACCCCTTAGTGAATAGTGCTGCTACAGTACCTGCACTGCTACAGTCCCTGCTACAGTACCACAACCGCTACGACACCTACTACAGTCCCTCTAGCGCTACAGTGACGTTGCTGCATCGTTCTGCTGCTACAGTACTGCTATAGTACCCTGATACAGTCTACTATAGTGTCCCTAAAATTATCCACTGTTTAAATTGATCTTGGGTCTCTTGGATGCCAAGAAGGAGCCTCTACCACAAGGGTACTAGCTCGTTGGCACTATTCAATTCATTTTTCTTAATGATTTTGGATGATATTTTAATGATTTTTTTTAAAATATCTTTCTATTTCAAGGGTAAGTAAAGCTATAAATGTTTCGATGAAATTCTAGAATCATTTTTTTATTTCATGATATAGTACTTGGAAAGTATTAATTAAAGAAGGATTGGGGATTGAACTAAAATCTTTAATGGTATTTGTCTGGTATGTGAGATTTGGGTATGTCATAGCCCTCTAATGCATTAGGTAATGAGATGTAGTTAATTGGAAAGAAGTTACTCCTAAGAGAAAATGGAGATATTTTACTCCTAAGAGATTTTATATTTAACTAAATGTTAGTTACACTTAATAGATGATGGAGCTTCCCAGTAATATGTTACTCCTAAGAGATAACAAAATTATCTAGTTATGTTATTCCATGATAAATGTTTGATTTTCCAAGATACCTACATAGTTTTTAACGCATATCATGAGTTCTAGTAGACATGTTTTTTTCAAGGATTGTTATTATATGGATCAGGATTGTCAAAATATAAGATTCTTGTCTTATGTTAAATTTTTATGAAATGTATCATGATTTATGCTCCATTTTTTTATGGTAATGAGTTCTCTTATGTTATACTCATTCATTTTATTATGACATCATACTTATATTCTTATCTTATTCTCAATGATATAATTCAATTTTTAATGCTTATGTTTACCATTATTAAAAAATGTCACTCACCCTTGTTTTGTTATATATTTCCCTATATTATGATGAATTATTTTATGTGAAATATTTCAAGAAAGGATTCATGTCTTATGAATTTTATTGGACATTTTTATGACTTATTGTCAAATATAGAAATCGGGATATAGTAGGAAAAATTATCACTTGAAGTCAATGGTATTGTTTTGTAAGAGTTTATCTTAATTATCTAAAACTATAAACCCAAAATTTCATTTGGTATGTAATTGATCAAATATTTTATTTTATGTTTTATGTTTGGTATTTCTAAAATTTGGTCACTTTTCTTGGTATAAAATCATTGAGTAGAAATATTATTTTTCTTTCCTAGGATTTGTGAGAGCAGGTTTGAGGATGATATAACATGCATTTTTTTGTTTGTTATATATCTAAATCATTATACTGAATGATTTTCGCACAAATCCGTAGGCCCATAATGGTATGTAATATATCAGAGCTATATTGTTATGTCCCTTGATCTAACATTTTCTCTTCTAGCCTAAATGTTTTGGTTTCGAGACGTTAAGCATGCATCCCCGTATGTTAAAGGCTGCCGACTAGAAGAGATAGTTTGAAATTTATAGTGTGAGGCTATCCCCCCTTGTATGATGTTTTTTAGTAGTATAAATATTGAATATATTGAAAATAAATATAATATAGGAAATATGAAACCAACAATAAAAACCAACTAAACAATCAAATGAATAATAATGAAATAATGTAATGACGTGATGGAATGTAACTTAATGTCAATGTAAAAGAAAAAAAGAAAAATTCTAGGAGACTAAAATAAATACTTTTAAATCACCGATCTCAAATCTCAAATCGGTCCCATATCTAAAATCCATCACATTAATAATGTAAACAATCTACAGTAAGGTCTTTTTTACTTTTCCAAACATGCATCTACATAATCTTCTCAGGTACCGAATGACTGCCCAAATTTTTAATGATATTACTCAGTAGATTGACACCACCATGTCTAAACAATCCACTATGGTAATAATTGAGTGAAATATCATGATAAAATTTTTATTAATTAATTAAACAATTTATAAAATACCATATCAAACTACTTCTCCACCTTATCAGGATATCTCAATGCATGTCTCAAAACCATTCCAACCGTTGCAATTTACCCATGGTAAAAATAACTGGCTTCGACATCATGTTGGTATAGATTTGTTCATGTCTCACAATCATTCCAAACAAAAACATATAACCCTGGAATAATCCCAACAATATGGGCCAAATCCTTATATGTATTTTAGCATCGGGGTTAAATCCCTATACGCATTACAACATTGGATTGGACCGATCCCATTCACTCTAAGAACTACTGCATGCGACTAGGAAGATCCCGTTTAATAATTGAATTATATAATATAAGTGTGCATGTTATAGGTCCCTACCTAATATATATGACTTTATGTCACTTTCAAATGTATTATCATAACCACATGGATATCCTATTATCATATCATAATCCCCAACTATTAATTTTGTGAATTACCATTTGACATTCAATTTCCTTTTTCATTTATATTACAATCAACCAACAATCATATCAATGAATGTTAATCCAAAACGTTGGGATTCTATATCAAAAAGTCGCACAAGGTTCCATGTAATTTCTAAAAAACCTTAATCCTTTATACAATAAACTTATATTATAGGTTAGCTTACAAAGTGGGTTTTTATAAGAATGGTCAAAAACTAACTGAAGCTAATGGACTCCAAGTAATTATTTCATTCATGATTGAATTATTTTAGGTGCACGTTATGTTGCAGAAATCACACTATTTTATATAATTTTCAATTATCAAACAATAGGTTTGTGATTTATAATTCATTCCTTCACCAATGAAGACCACAATGCTTCAAAAAGAAAACACCTATATGGAAAAAGATTTAGATGATTGCAATAAGGTTCCTAGATCATAATCTGTCAATATAAAAAACATTAATGCACATATTCAAGTTATTTAACCACAAAGGATCGGAAAACAAGGTAGTAAAAGAGAAATCCTAACCCAAATGACTTACCAAGGATTGATCGCATTATTTAAACATTTGGAAAGTAGTTTGGAACTCCAGGATCAACTAGAAGGTTTCCCTAGGTTGATAGGAGAAGTGTTTCATGTGGGTGAATTGAAAAATAATCTTGACTACATACTCTAAAATTTATGGTCGGGTAATTACATGGTATGTAATGTGGTTACACATAATTTAAATTTTTTTCTAGGATACACCAGAAAATCCCTTGGATTAGCTGAATTTATAAACAATTGAACATTACATGATGTGTAATCAATTTACATGGCTTGTAAATGTTTTTTAGATGGGTTTGCAATAAATTTTCCTTATAAACAACCTAAATCCCCTTTAAATATTCTAAAAATACTAGGAAATGATTATTATACTTCAGGAATTTATTTTGGGACATCATTAATTAAAATAACCATATATCTTTGAATAAAAAGTCATTTTTTCCAACAAAGGTTCACCACATGGATCCTTTTTTTTCTCACTATTTTTCAAAACCCAAGAATTCATTTATTGAAATGACATATATATATGATTAAACACAACCACCATGGTTTTAAGATGAATAAAAATAAAAATTAATGATTTTTAATAAAAAATCATAGAGAGACATACCTGAGAAAAAGGGATCTTACAACCTACCCAATATATAATAGATCGTCCCTCAGTTTCTCCGAACATAAATGTGAGGTCTCAATATAAAATTATGGCCACTATATTTGCATATTAGACTCCCTCTACAAGGTCTCTTCTTGAGCTCTCCCATGTTAGAACTACACACAAACCAATGATATAGTCATACCCTAAAGATGTTTTCCATTATGATCTAGAACTTGTATAGGATGCTTCACAAAGGGTTCATCAACAAAAATCTAGTCAGCTACTATGCTTATCAAATTAGAAGGGTCTGGATGATATCCATTAAACTATGATACCTGAAACATGTCATACATGTAACTATTGTGACATGGATAGGATAAATGGTACACCACAAGAATGACCCTTGGAACTATCTCAGACATCCCAACAAACCTGGGCATTAGCTTTCCCTATTTCATAATATTCCATTTCCCTAATCTAGGAAACACATTAAAGAAAACATAATGACCAACATCAAATTCTTAATGAAATATCTGATGGTTATCACATGATTTCTGCCTACTTTTTTCTGTCACCAACTATTATCTGATCAAATAAAACTTTTTAGATGTCTCATGTATGATAATTGTCCTAAAAATTGAAAACATAACTACCTCTTTCTAGAAAAGTGGAAAATGAAAAAACATTCAATAAAATTCCTCAAAAGGTGGCATTTGGATTATTTCATGGTAGCTATTATTATATTCAAACACCATGAGTGTCATATGGTGGCCCTATATATCACCAAAATTCAAAACATGTTCTCGTAACGTATCCTCTAGAACTCAAATAGTCTTCTTAGATTGGCCATCAATCTGAGGATGGTCGACTGTGATTAAAAAAATTCTTTGATCATAGAGCCTTTTGATGACCCTTCTATAAACACAATGCAAAATGATGATATCTATCATAAATTATACTCTTCAGAACACTATGAAACTAAAATACCTCACACATGTAAATAATATTCATAAAATCAACAATTAAGGTCTCCCTAATAGGTTAGAAGATGAATACCATTGTTAGTTGATCCAGAATCACTCATACATCATCATTCCTATCGGTTTTCCTGGGTAATTATATCACCAATCCTATTAAGATATCATCCCATTTACACTCAAAAAAAGTAAAAGGTTGAAAAATAACATATAGCATATAATTAGTAGTTTTCACTGGAAAAAATGGGTAGTATCTATTCATGAGGCATTCCATATCATTCTTCATTACTAACCACTAGTACTATCAACATATATCATGATATATCGTTATCAATCTAGGATGACCCACCCATCTTGAAGAATGAAATTTTCTCATCATATCCTCTTGTAAGATCATAGCATCCCATACTCATCCATGGAAAAGGATAAAATATTCTATTCAATGAGACCATATTGATGGTGTCTCTCAGATATATAAATTGTCTCTCAGAACTACTCCATTTAGATGATATAACTTCTCAGTCTTAATTTTGTGTAAAATAATGGGTGTAACATAACTTGAAGTTAGAGTAACTCGATCCTAAGACTCATAAACATCAAGATGAAAGTATTAAAATAGGTACATCATCCTCCACTCATCTCAGGACTCTGATAATGTCTCTTCTACTTCCATTCTCTAATGGGGGATAAAAACATGATCTACTCCATAAAACAATTTGATCATGAACTCGATCTATCACATAGGTGGTTAGTCATAAAAATCATTAAAAAAGATATCAAAAAAAGGTCTACCACTAGTGGAAAGGTGTCAGGTTTCATTCCACCAACATCTCGAGAAAAACTGGTTATCTGAGTCGTGAAGTAATTTATCGTCACTCAATTGGTCTCGCAAGACCATCCTAAAGATCCCACTCACCTTTGTGAGAATAGTTGCCTCTTTTTAGATATAGAAAGGTAAATCTACTATTTTAATAGTAAATATAATAATGGTATATAACTGAAAAATTCATATTATGAATCAAGATGAATCCTACCATTTCCTGTATGAACAATTCCCAAAATAATTTTTATCCACTAATCTCTAGATAACACAGCATGAAATCCCTATTATTGTTGGACCTCACTCCCAATGGTGTGTCGATAGAAAAAGAACCATCCTTACATTCCACATCCAAGCCCAAAACATTTTCCAAAAGAGATGATATAAAGGAATGAAAGGATATTATATCAAACAAAACATAAACTATGTAAGATGATACAAGATTGGTACCTCTGATGATAGAGGTCGTGAATCCGTGATAGTAAGAGTCATCTACATAAAATTCATCTGATATATCCCTCTCCCATGGGCTCTATTCTAACTACCCTATGCTATTTTCCCGACCCAGTAATTTCACTCATAAACTGGGCTATCACATCCCCTTCCTGAGCATGAAATGCTAGTGGAACTCCAAACACCATCGTATTTTGTGGTAGTTAAGCCCCTTCTGGGTAGTTAAGCCCCTTCATGACTCAGGTGCCATCCATGATCCCCATCCATTGGCCAGAAGCATAATATTAGCATAGAACCTCTTTAGATGACCTATTATGCCATATATTTGACACTTGACTATGGTGTAAGGACATTGTAGGCTCTTTTGGACAAACATGTCCCACTAATAGCACTATAATGTAACACTATATTGATATGGTTTTCCACTTCCCTTACTATTCTTCCCACTAATTTTGTTATTCGAAAATATCATAAGGATGCTTCTTTATACCCAAAAAAGAGCTCTATATTTTCATTATTTAAATATAATGGTTTTTGCTCATGGCCTTTCCTAAGTTCCCTTCCATGATGAGTTCCTGGTTCATCCCGTACTTAAAGTAGAAATAGACAAAAAACTTCACCTGAAACCATATCCCATAGAGATGACCATCCTAAAATCCTCTCTCCATGTATATCTCATCATCTTTCAAATATTGTGAAAAGCATTTCTGTTCAATGAGACACCCTTTAATGTCCATCTCTGACATTCCCTCCTACCTCATATGCATGGACTCACAATATATTTCATCCCTCAACATCTTGGATAGAAATAGATCAGCAACATCATATGAAATTCTTTTTAATATATCTCATCCCAATACTTAGCTTCCCCCAAAATATCCCACAAATTGTTGGATATTCTGACAAGAATATATTGTGGAAGCTTCGCCATCCTATCCGTGATAATCTCAAGATGATTAAAGAATGTATTGACTAACATGATCAACAACTCCGTGGCTTGGGGTCCTCAATATTCTATAAAAATAGGTAGATTTTTTATTTTAAAATCTCTTACCAGCTAAGATGTCAAAGGAATTATATGAACAGTCTCACATTCCATGGATCATATTACTCTCTGGAACCTTTCATGAAAACAAATATCCATATGATCCTCAAGAACTACAAGAATCTCTAGTTTGGAAGAATTAGCAGTGTGTTGATTTACAATCTCCTGACACTCTTGCTGAAGAAGACGGGGATGAATTTTTTCTATATAAAAGACACCCACCTTATAGAATTAGCTAGAATTAAGGTCAACCACAATATGTTACTACAATAGAGAAACACTGCTTCCTTGTCACATTACGCATGGATTACAAGTGTTTTAGCTTGAAATTTCAATTGATTTCACTTATTAGGAAAAATAGATATCTCATATCATAGTTAAAAAAGAAATTATACTTCACATGAAAATAAATATGTCCCTATCAAGGCCAATTCATATCAATATATCCCTATGTTCTTATTATGATGCTTTGAGAAACTTATCACACCATTCTGATCCCTAAAAAATAATCTAGAAGACAAATAATTTCATAGTATAATAACCTCACACATCATGTGAATCAAACATGGTGAAATAAAATCAATTTTAACAATCACATATTATAAATATAAACCAACCCCTTCCCACTTGAATATCCCCTCATACATGGGTTAGTTAATCCCATTCACAATCTCATTACAAAGTCTCAAAAAATCGTAGTATCCTTTGTACCTTTCCTAAAATGTAATGCAAAATAATATAAAACCATCTCCTCTGATACCACTTTGTCACATCCCCTGATCCGAAACTCTCTCACGTGAAAAAAACAGCTCATTACAAGACCTCATGCATGCATTCTCGTACACCCAAGTATATTGACTAGTAGTGAGGGTGTGAAATGTATTGTGGGGAGACAATACCCCCTTATGAAGATTAATTTTATTAGAAATAATCCATACAATGAATGAAATAATAGTATTGAGATATAAGAATACAATAATAAAACCCAACTAAAAAAGCCAATGAATAATAAAGGAATAAGTTAATGATGTGATTGAATATAATTAAATGTCATGCTATAAAAAAAGTAGAAGGAAAAAAAACTCAAATAAAGACTCCAAAGGCCCTAGTCCTAAATCCCACATCGGTCCCTTCTCTAATCTTCTTCCCATCTAGTAAGAAATTAAAAAATAGTAAGGTATTTTTCCCTTACCCAAACCTACAACCATGTGATTTTCACGAGTACCAAATGGCAGCATGAATAGTCTGTGAGTATAAATCAATAGATCGAAACCACCATATTTGAAAAAACTTGTCTAATAATAAGTGAATGAAAAAGTGATAAAAATATGTTTTAATTAATACAATAATTAATAAAATACCACATCAACCTTAATTAACACCTTGTTTGGATATATTTGATCATGTCTCAAAACCATGACCTCCATAACCATATAAATATGGTAATAATAACCTTATTCAGATACATTGTAGAATATCTATGAGTTTGTCTCACAAACATTACCACAACTACCATATAGCCAGGGAATAGTCAGAAAAATATGGTTTAAATCCATATAATCTTTACACCATCCAGGTCAAATCCATATGAGCACTATAGTATGGTACTAGTATGATCTTGCTCACTATAATAATAATATCATGGGACTAGACCAATCCTTATCAATATCAACATTACATCATATAAGGGTTATTGTTCCATGTCCATTCCCAATATATAATAATTTCAGTGAGGATCCCAAGTCATGTCATAATACCATGTATATCACAATATCACATCATACACCTCAATGGTTAATTATGGAAATAAGCATTTGTATTTTAATTAACTCTTTCATTTATATCATAATTGATTAATAGTCAAATAAATAAGTAGTAAGATATAAAATAAGGATTATATATCAATAAATAACCTAAGGTTCCATTTCATTGCTAAAACACACTTTAATCTACTCTCTAGATCAATTATATTTAATGTTATCTCACCCAAGGGGTATTCATAAGAAAATACAATAACCAACTAAATCCAATGGACTATAAAGACTAATTTAATACATGAATTAATTAATTTAGGTGCATGTTTCATTTGTAAAATCACAATATTTCATATACATTGAAATTATACAACCATAGGGTTATGATTTAGATAGCTACCTTTTCTGGAAAAGAACAAAATGTTTCCAGTTGAAAACACCCAAAAGGTAGAAGGTGTAAATGATTTAAAGGGGGTTCTTAGATCAAAACTATTCAAGATAAAAACTATCATGAACCAACCCGGGTACCCTTGTAACTTGATAACTGAGCCAAACATTTTCCAAAGGGGAATTCCCGATCCCCATGAGTCAGCGACTAGCACATGGAATCACACAACATGCATGTGGGATTGATTTTTCCACCAAAAATAGAGAATAAAAGAAACAAGACAGTATGCATAACAAAAGAAACTCCACTGGCAGTAATGTACCAATTCTCAACAAGGCATAAAACAACCCAAATAACTACAACCAAAATACTAAAACTGAAAATTTTCCCAAGGTCCCTATGGACATAACTCACCAAGACCAAATCTGAACAGTTAGATACCCCTCTAAGGGATTCATTCCCTTTCCTCAAACCTGGAAGAAGAAATTCTATAAATACCTGAAGGAAAAAAGATGGTTGTGAGCCTAATCCCAGTAGGATACCACCAATGATTCCATAACAGATGCCAAATATAGATTATCCAATTTAATTCTTTCAATTTTTAAAGAAAAAGAGATTTGGAAATTCAAAATAATTTTTAAACAAAACATGCTATAGATTTTCAAAATGATGGAAAATATAATCAGAACACAGACATTACATTAAAAGATTTAGAATGTTTCTAAAACAATGGATTAAGAAAAAAATTTAAATAAAATATGTTATATAAATTCAACTGGCATGTAAAGCAGTTCCAACAAACATTGGCATACATTTATATCTCAAATATAATTAAACAAGAGGGCAACATAGTCATCTGCCAAAAGGTACGATAGTATTAACTAGCTACAAGATTATACACTCTCTATGTAAACTTAGAAAAATGTGTATACAAACGTCCATATGACACTAGCCCAAGGAGACTCGTTCCCAAACCATTGGGGATGTGACCTACCCAAATTATGTCTTAGAATGTTGTTGTAGCATAGAGTGTATCTGAATAACTCACTAAAAACCTACGACTTGCATGCTCTCTTACCAGATAAGTGAACTATTTTAAGACTGCTTAAATGTATAATCAATCCCATTCTTCTATTTAAAAAAGGTAAATTTCTTTGGAATTAAAACCAAAATAGGTTTTATTTAAAAACATGCATTTTCAAATGATAAAACCACGAGGTTTCTATGAAATGATTTTACGCCATTTGTTATAGTTTGAAGTCTATTTTATGAATTCTTTGTTTAAAATTGTATTGTGAAATCCGGGTATGTTGTTTATATTTTTGAATTTAGGGTTACCACTAACCTGTAAAGCGGTTTTTAGAAGATAAAATAATAGCAATTATTGGAAGTATATTCAAAACCAATTCCATCATTTCACAATTCACTTCAACAATTAAATTCAATAATTTAATTGAAAAGGTTTCCATCCATACTCCAATTAAAATTCAACAATTTAAATCATCCAATTTCCATAATCACACTACTCAATTTAATGGAATTGAGGGTGTACTAGATTCTCATGCCAAATCCAATTCAAATATCCCAACTCAATATAATTAGATTTTATTACATCAATTGAAAGAACTTTATGTAATTTAATTTAAATAAGTAGTTGAAATAAATTAAGCAATACAAGGATATTTAATTTGGATAATTAGAATGGAACCACCTACCTCAAGGTCATTGATGCCATCGATAATGATAAACCACCATGTGTGGATCAATACCCCTCCTCATGAATATGTTATCGTAAGTGTCTGCACACCAATGTTTGGCATTATTCAATGGTTCCTAGAACAAATTTATTTATATTATTTCAAAAAGAAATCAAATTTTATATGCAATATTATATTCTCTCTTATAGAAAAATTACAATTACTCATTTATTTCAAAGTATGTTCTTTCAATATTCACTTTCAATAATAATTATATCTTGTAATAAAATCTTAAAAATTATCATTATATAATTTTACATTATTACTTTATAGTTATTAATTTAATTAATTTTTTAATTATATTCTACTAATTTATCTTTATAAATTATCATTTTATCAATTTATCTAATGATAATTTGATGAAATAATCATTTGATAATTTGATTTATAATTACCTTCCAAAAATCATGTGGAACTATCCCCATAATATTTAGTGTAGATATACTTTTAAAAAAATGTTGGGGCTGAGTAGATATCCTTTTATAAAAAGGTTGGTTCCGAGAATATATCCTTTTATTATTTCGAAAAATTATCCTTTGATAAATCGTGAGATTACATGTTGATAATTTTATATTTAATACAATTATCCTTAACTTCAAAAGTAGTTGCCAAAATATATATCTAATTGTGTATGTGTGTGTATTTATATATATATATTTATATATCTATTTTTATAATCAATGTAAATTATATTAGATAATTTTAATAAACTATCCCATGTGTGTTTATCGATATATATATATATATATAACTTTTGATAATTAATTTTTTTAAAATCAAAATAATTGTAATTTGAAAATAATTAACCTTTGATTAATGTGAAATTATGTTTTGATAATTATATTAATTATTCATTGATAATTTTGATAAATTATGCTTATACTAGTATTGGTTTTATTCTCCTTTATTTTAATCAATAATATTTTTTTCTTTTTAATGAAATATTTTACAGATTTTGAGAAAGAAGGAAAATTGAAGAAAATTAATAAATACAAATAAAACAATATAGACTCACACATCCTTGAGAAGATAGGAAAGGTGGAATGCTTTAAAACTCACAAGCGGGTCTCAGTTACTTCACGACTGGTTCACAATGGATTTATATGGGCTCAATCAAACAGACCAACATGGAAGGTTGAGAAGTTTATATATAATGAACCTCCAATGTATATTTCAATGAATAACTAAAACCTCAAAATACAAACTCTTGTTTTAACAACTATTTAAATTAAAACATAATTAAAGAGTGGTTAATTTTATCTCATTAATGATTTGGCAGTTTAATCAAAGGTTTCAAAACATGGTTGTGTCATCAATGGAGGTGTAGCATTGAAAAGAGGTAATGAACTGTGGAACACGTTTTTTTATAATTAATATTTTAATTATTTATTATAAAAATTAAATGACACCAAACATCTATTGTGAATTAAATTTATTCCATGTCTAGGGTAAACAACTCGTTTCGGACCCAACGCTGGTCTTAGATTTCACATAGGATGCACTTTTTGAGAGAAACTAATTATTAATTAATTAAAAATCATAATATCTTATTTACTAAAATAAAGTGTTATTTTTGTGAGCGAGGCATCCAACGTCCCAATGATTACAAATTATAAACACCTTCTAGGGTAAACCCCTAATTACAAACACATCGGTGGTCTCAGATTTCCTATACGATGCACCGTTTCAGATAGATTTAATTATTTTTAATAAATAATATATTACATAATATTTAATAACTTTATGTCATGATCCATACACCCAAATTTCTGACACCTTCGAATGTTATACCCCTTCTAGGGTAAACACCATATGTTATACATAACAGTGGAATCAGATTTATCAAACAACTCCTCATTTTGGAGTTATTTAAAAAAATTGAATAAAAATTTTACACTTAATATATTTTATTCAGTAATTGTATTCTATCTTCACCGAGCTTTTACGAGGATCATAAACACATACACGCTCAGATTTTAACTCAGAAAATAATTAATTGAATATTATGGAGTGTTATTTGGGAGTTTTACCATTCTGTGATGTGTTTAACATAAATGAAACTTTTCACTGATAAATCATTTTCCCCCATTTAACATAAGATATTTTTAATTTAACAGAATAATGTTTATAAATACATCAAACAATAATGGGATGTTGAAACCCCCACGCCATATGAACTTTCTGTCCCCAAAAAGCCTATAAATAAGCATCCACATCAAAGATACAAGGTCATTGTTCTCTCATCAGTGCCCCCTCTCTCACATCCCATGAGGATCAAAACCATGATGTCATAGAAAACTGACTAGAGGTATATTCCTCCCATGAAGTATCTTGGTCTTAGAGTCAACAACCATTACTTTTCGTTTAGTTACAGAAAAAACATGTTCCACTTCAAGATAACTCCAGCTCAAATGTGAGATAGATAAGAGAGATACATTCACTGCTGCGATACATAGAAACACATTATGAATTGAAATCAACTTCGGTAGTAGTTCTTAATGGTAAGGATCATTCCCTATATGATCAATAATCATGAAAGGTCCCATAAAATGAGGATCAACCTTCCCTTGCCTCCCAAGACATCGATGACCCATCTGGGGTGAATCCTTCAAGAATACATGGTCACCAAAACTGTTGCGTCAAGTTGTAGAGAATCTTAGTGCTTTCAGGTTGCACAAACCATTGGTAAAATGGTAATCTCTTATTATAACCATCCTTGTCACTAACAGTGCTATATAATAGTTCCGATAAGATAGAACACCCACTTCTTAGAATAACTACTCGGCCTTAGTCTCCCCAATATAAAGATAGTCTCTAATGCTTATGGAATTCATCAATATGATTTTTTTCCCTGAAGAATCAACTCGATAAGAGAATATGTTAGAGGAACATTAGCTTTCCTGGTGAAGAGAATCAGAGCCGCCCAATGTGACACACATCGATGAATAAATGCATTCATAAAAAGATCATCCAATTGGGAAATTAGTTCGTTTAGTTAAACTGGATCCATTTGGTATGAGGGAAAAGAAACAGGTTGAGGACTAGACTTTAAGTCAATAGAAAACTCAACCTCCCTTACTGCTAGAAGACTATATATGTTAGAAGGGAACACGTTGGGAAAACTCAATGATGAATTGATAGAGATCACCACTCATTGAATATTGCTCCAATACCAAAGTAAGCAATTATAAAAATTTTCCCAACTCTGGATAAGAATCTCTGTATCTAATCGACCTAGGGTCACAATTTTCATAAATGATAAGAGGACACCACTGAGTGTTGTAATGTAAACCCATCAAGGATAAAAATCATTCTGATTTTTATTGGTAATGAGCCACTCCTTCTTGAATATGATGTCAAGATATTTCATGTTGATTCCCAAAACAAACTCCAAGAATGTTTGACAACTGAGAGAGAGAAGACACAAGAGGGATTACAAAGACCCTTCTCTCTCTTTGTACTAATGTGTATAGTAATATACATTGAAAAAGGTAATTCTCCATAAGAATATTAAGAAAATTAATAGTGTGTGTCAAAATAAATGAACGAGATGCACCTTTATCAAAAATATTAGTCACTAATGACAAATCTATATTAACAGCACCACTCACAGTCATTGGACCAGTATCTTCTTCCTTTAGAGATTATTCCATTATGTGAAGATGCTTTGTTCTGAATTTCTTTGGCTGGATCCCTTTTGTACATGAAGAATTTGATTTCCCCATAGTTTTTTAAGGTGTTTATGATCCTGTTCCACTACATGGAGTGGTAAAGTTGTGCTAGAACATCTATAATTTCCCCAAACATCCACAAGAGCCACAATTCTTTTACCCACTTCAATCTTGAAAAACATCATATCTTTGACCAGCACCATTGAATTTGGATAGATCTATTCAATGAAGAGACCTTGAATTCCTTCCAATCTTATCCCCCATGTTTCTTTGCTATCACTATCGTGTCCCGCCATCTCCTTCTTGATCCCTCCAACATGAAGGTGGCACACCTCACCATGATCTCATCTAGGGTCTACAAGAACTCAAGAAGAAGTTCTATCCTACCCAACCATTCCACAACATCTTGAGGATAACTTTAGGCTTTGAAAACTAGTGATTTGTGGTGAAATAAATCTGGAGAAAAAAATTCAAAGAGCACCCCCTAGGTTCCACAGCTAGAGCCTGAATGGGGACTAAAGGTGGTTCCTATCCGAGAGCATAAACAGTGCGCACAATCACCTCAACTAGGATCTGGTCTACTGTTGGATTCTCTCACTGATGTTCAATAGTAGCCCCTCCCTAGATCTGATTCACACGTCTTCTCAGAGTCTTGATGATATATTAAAATCAACAGACAATAAATAAGAAATTAGATTAACATTCTAACTGAGTAACGGGAGAAATTATTCTCAATAGAAGGAACAAACAATATTTGGATTTCCCTCTATCCAAAAAACAATAAGAAAAATATTGAAACAACACCACATGACGTATTTCCCAAACTATCCATGGTGAATTAAGGTTCATTATGGTGAGATCTATCCAGGAACACAATCACAAATACCTCTTAAGTACCAACATGAATAGTCAAATGAATACTTTCATCAGAGGAAGATGCTTAACCTCCCTTTGATACCATATTATCACGAACCAACCCAAGTACCTTAGTAACCTGACAACTGAGCCGACCAGGACATAACCCAAAGGGTGTTACCGATCTCCTTGGTTTGGTGACTAGCACCATGAATCACACAGCACACAAGTGGGAATGATTTTTCCACCAACAATGTGAAAGAAAATAAACAAGATAGTATGCATAACAAATGAAACTCCACTGGGAATAATTGTACTAGAAGTCAACAAGGCATAATCCAGACAAAATAACTTCAACCAAAGTACTAAATAGAAAAAAAATTCCAAGGTCCCTAAAGACATAACTCACCAAGACCAAAGCTCGAAAGCTGGATCCACTGCCAAGCGATAAATTCCCTTAGCTCGAATCTGGAAGAAGAAAGTATACAAACTCCAAAAGGAAAAATTAGGGTGTGAGCCTAAGCCTAGTAGGATACCACCATTGATTCTATAAAAAATTTCTATTATAGATTATCCAAATTAATTCTTTCAATTTTTAAATATAAACTGGTT
Source organism: Viscum album (assembly GCA_963277665.1). Classification (NCBI taxonomy): domain Eukaryota; kingdom Viridiplantae; phylum Streptophyta; class Magnoliopsida; order Santalales; family Viscaceae; genus Viscum; species Viscum album. The sequence continues at coordinate 1,021,357,275 of OY728147.1, read as the reverse complement.
TTACAATTCAAAATCATTTTTGAACAAAACATGATATACATTTTCAAAATAATGGAAAATACATTGAAAGGATGGAAATTACATTACACGATTTAGAATACTTCTAAAAAAATTTCTTATGTCATTTTTTTATATAAAATAGTTTATATAAATTCAGAATGCATGTAATGTAGTTTCAATAAACTTTGGAATTCATTTATATCTCAAATATAATTAAACAAACAAGCAACATGGTCATCTACCAAAAGGTATGATAGTATAAACAAGCTATAGTATTCCTCACTCCTTATGTGAACTCAGAAAAATATTTATACACACATCCCTATGACTCTTGAGAAAGGAGACTTATCACCAACCTGTTATAGATGTGACCCTCCACTTGTATGTTTTAGAACATTGTCGTAGCATAGAGTGTATCCAAATAACTCACTGACTACCTAAGGTTTACATGTTCTCTTACAAAATGGGAGAAATTTTTTAGGAATACTTAAAAATATGATCAATACCATTCCTCAATTTTAAAAATGTCAATTTCTTTCCATTTAAAACTGAAATAGGTTTTATTCAAAACTATGCCTTCTTCAAATGACAAAACCGATGGGTTTCAATCAAATCATTTTAATCCATTTTTTACAGTTTTAAGTCCATTCAAAACAAATTCCACCATTTAAAAATTAAATTCCACATTTAATTTCAATAATTTAATTGAAAAAATTTCCTTTAAAACAAAAATTTAAATTCATCAATTTAAATCATTCAATTTCCATAAACACACACCTCAATTCAATAGAATTGGGGGTTTTCTTGATTCTCATGCCCAAACTAGTTCAAATCTCCCAATTCAAAGGAATTTTATCTTATTACATCAATTAAAAGTGTGTTAGGTAATTGAATTTAAATCATCAGTTGAAATAAATTAAACAACACAAAGATAATCAATTTGGCTAATCAGAAAGGAAACACTTACCTCAAGGTCATTGATGTCAGTAATAATGACAAACCACCCTATGAGAACCAATAATCCTCCACATAACTATGTAATCATTTGAGTCAACACAGCAAAGCTTAATGTTCATCAAGGTTTCCTAGAGACAATGTCAGTTATTTTATTTCAATAAGAAATAAAATTTTACATGCGATAAAACATGCTCTCCCCTAGATAAATTCCAATTTATCATTTCGTTAAAAGTATGTGATTTTTTTATTCTCTTTCAATAGTAATTATATCATGTAATAATATCTTAAAAATTATCATAAGATAATTTTACACTATTACTTTATAGTTATTAATTTATTTAATTGAGTAATTATATTATTGTAATTACTCTTTGTAAATTATCATTTTATTCAATTTATCTAATGATAATTTGATGAGATAATCATTTGATAATTTTCATTATAATTACCTTCCAATAATCAGGGGCAATTATCCCCATAATATTTTGTGCAGATATCCATTTGTAAAAAGTTTGGGGCTGAGCAGTTTACCTTTTATAAAAAGGTTAGGGCTAAAAAGATATCCTATTATAATTTTTAAATTTTATCCTTCGATAAATCATAAGATTACATGTTAATAATTTTATATTTAATAATATTATCCTTATATTCCAAATTAGTTATCAAAAATATATATCTAATTGTGTGTGTCTGTGTGTATCTTTTGATAATCATAATAAATAACATTGGATAATTTTAATAAATTATCCCACGTGTGTTTATCGATATATATATATATATATTGATAATTCAATGTTTTATGAATATCTAAATAAATATAATTTGAAAATAATTAACCTTGGATTATCATGAAATTATTGTTTAATAATTATATTAACTATCCATTGATAAATTAGATAAATTATGCTTATATTAGTATTGGTTTCATTGTCCTTTATTTTAATCAATAATATATTTTTTGGTTTTTATATAATCATTTTTTAGATTTTGTGAAAGAAATATATTTGAATAAAATTAATAAATACCAAAAAAACAAGATAGACTCACACATCATGGAGATTATGGTAAAGGCAGTGTTCCTGGAAACTCACACACGGGTCTCAATAACTTCACATCTAGTGCACAATGGTTTCATCTGAACTCCATCAAACAGACACGCAAGGAAGGTTGAGAAGTTCATATATAAAGAACCTCAAATGTGTATTTCTTTGAATAACTAAAACATAAAATTACGAACTCATGTTTAAACCACCGTTTCAATCATAACATAATTAAGGTGTGTTTAATTTTTTCTCATTAATGATTTGGCGGTTTAATCTGGTCAAAAATGGTTAAAAATTAACGGTTTTAAAACATGGGTGTGTCATCAATGGAGGGGCAGAATGGAGAAGAGATAATGAATAGTGAACCGTGTTTTTACATTTAATTTTTTTAGTTATTTAATATAAAAATGATATGACATCAAACATCCAATGGGAAATATTTTTACACCCCATTTAGGGTCAACACCTTGTTCTGGACCCAACGGTGGTCTCAGATTTTCATAGGAAGCAACGTTTGGGGGATATTAATGATTTATTAATTAAAAATCAGAATAATTAATTATTAAAACTAAAATTGTTATTTATTCAAGCGACTCATCAAAACCCCTGATGCTTAGAAATATTATACCATTTTTTGGGTAAAACCCTCATTCGAGACCCATCATTGGTCTCAGATTTTTCATTCGAGGCATCGTTTGAGAGATATTAATTTATTTTTAACAAATAATAAATTAAATATTATTTAATAACTTTATCTCATGAGAAATACATCCAAATGTCCGATGCCTTTGATTATTTTACCCCTTCTAGGGTAAACACCGTATTTCAAACATAATAGTGATCTCAGATTTCTCCAACAAAGAATAGTTTTAGTGTAATTTAAATATTTTAAATAAAAATATCACACTTAATATATTCTATTTAATAATTTTATTCCATCTTCACTGAGATATTACATGCCTTAAAAACTCATACATATTCATTTTCTAACTAAGAAAATATTTAATTGAATATTATAGAGTGTTAATTGGGTGTTTTACCATTTTGCTACATGTTTAACAAAAATAAAACTTTTCACTGATAAATAAATTCTTTCTCATTTAACATATGATATTAATAATTTAAAAAAAGTGGTTTTATCAATAAATGAAACTATAATGGTATGTTATAGAAACCAAAAATGTACATGATCAAATTACTTCACTAAAATGGATAGACAAACAAGTGATAGAATAGAATACCCTAACCAAAAATACTTACTAGGGATTTAAAATCTTATTAGAATGTCTGGAAAGTGTGTTGACACGCTAACATTTCTTATAAGGTCACCTTATGATTATAGAAGAAGATATTCATATAGTAGAATGAAAAACTCAACTGAACAACACACATTAAAATAGTAGGTTAGGAAATTACATTGAATATAATATAGTTACATGTCCCACAAATATATTTAATGGGATACAAAAAAACCCATATCCTTGGATTAATATGAAAAAAAAATATTACATGATGTGTATCCCATTTAAAAGGAATGTAAATATTTTATATATGGTTTTTAACCCATTTTACTTATAAAAAAAGATCTCCCTTTAAATCTTATCAAATTTTTTTGAACCTATTATTACACATGATCCATTTATTCCTGGGATCCATAAATTAAAAATATAATAAATCCTTGAACAATAAGTCATATTCCCCAACGAAGGCTCTTTATGTGGATTATCTTCAATTTTTATCAACTTTTCTCCCATCCCAATACTTTATTTATTTAAACAATACAAATCCATGATGCAAAAAAACTACCATGGTTTTAAGATGAGGAACTCAAATGAAACATTTTTAACAAAAAAAATCATAAAGATAAGTACCAAGAAAACAATATGATTTATATATCCTTAACCTAAACCAGCACTCCATTTATTTCACAAACCATGATCACCCTATTGTTGCAGATATGAACTATGAGGAAATTACTATTGAGTCCATTTCTGACACTAAATTACATGTCCACACTAACCACTAAATAAGGTCTTCTATTGATATTGTTTATGTTTATTCCTTTCCAAGATATTAAAACCTATTGCATAGAACATAATAAAATTTTATGAAATACCAAATCTAATGAAATGGGAGAAATAATACTAGGACAAACTCTCCAATGAACAAAAAATAAATTATACATGTTGGTGGGAGCTCCACTCTGTAGATCTACTCCTTGATATGTTATAATGAATTCCCTCATAGGATGAAAAATATACATTCAAACATCCAATCAATCACCTAATCTTTCATCTGATCCATGGTGTATTATTCCAATATGAAATGGCTAATAAAATACTAGTTATTTGAAAAAATATATTTCTCATAATATCATACACCCTCCTCATTATTAAGAATAATATCATGATAATTACAAGAAAATATTTTTAAAATGTACTCTGAACTCTCTCATTGTATATATCCCTTTCAAAAGGGTTATAATATCATATCATCATGTTTCATTTAATAAAGTGTAAGTAAATTAGCTTAAAACTAACTCTTTAAATTCTTCCAAATCACCTGAAATTCAATAATATTTTTATGGTAAAAGAACAAAGATGTAAAATGTTCACCTCTCAACATGATACCTCTATTGACCTGACCGGACCCCAGTTTCCCAAAGGTGGTTCCTTATTTTATTAAATTGGAATATAAACAAGGAATATGCATCCTGATGGACCAAGTAGTTTATTATATTTTGAAACATGATACATACAAAAGTTTAACATTACAACTTGAAAGGAAATAACATCATATATGTTATATAGGGAACATCCACAACTATAAGTTTATCCCTGCAGGTCACTCATAATGAAATCCTTCCATGTCCTGAGAAAATGAAACATATGAAATTGGTGACCTCAGAAATTCCGTAAGGGTATGGAATATAGAATAATATATCATAGACATAAACATTATGCATGGTGAATAACTAAAAACACATGCCTTTAAAAATAAACATGAACACATTATAGTAGGAATAAATGATAAATAATAATGCCATAATAAAACATAATCTAGGTATTCTACTAGTCGAATAACCACATAAATTATCAATACTACTTTCATAATCAGGTAATTTATTATGATGGAAAACATTACCATACAGTCAAGGCCTTGGGCCATGACGATAAATATCTATTTTGTTATGGCCTCATGCCAATACCATAGTTTTTCTTATGACACCTACCGATGAACTGAGTTGATATAGTGGGCCCAAACTAAAAATTACTAAGTCGAATTAATTTCTCAAATGAATGAGGATAAAAATAAAAAAAACATATACATTTATATTGAAACTAATATATGAAATGTATATAACTTTCACTGAACATTAAGCATAAACACTCACACTTTAGAGTAAATTGGTGAATGGTTTTAAGAAAGAACATCCATAGTCAAAATAACAATACAAAATTAAATTATATATGGTATATGATATTATAAAATATTTTTCGCAATAATACATAAGAATCAACAAGAGTGTTGAAATATATGAAGACACTCTTATAAAATTATCCAGTAAATGTTTAGATAAAATACTCTTTTACTTTGAAAGGAAGAGTTTTTTTGGGAAAATATTTGAATAATAAATAATTTAAATAATGTATTAATTTCAAAAAATGGGCAATTTTTTAAAGATATTGTTTTCAAAAAAATAGATAATATAGTTCCATTGAAAATAGGTAATAATTTGAGAAATTCCCTTTCAATCGGGCTTATATTTTGAGAAATGTTTTTATGATATCCTTTTAAAATATATAACTTCACTTAAATTAATGTAGGATTCTTGTTGGTAAATATATATAGAACATTCTCACATAATATATGATGAGTAGATATGAATAAATAATAATTTAATTGAGGTAAGTACAAAATAAGAGTAACCCGAATGAAAATGGAGGTTCCCATAGAAAACCCTTACCAAGAGTCCGAAGGTGTTCCTCAATTTATATTATTGACCGGAATAATCAAATTTATGTTCAAAAATTAATGGTTAAATAACCTCTTATACATATTATTGTTTTATTATAACCTTTTTAGGTTTATTTGTGGCCTTTTTATTGGTTAAGAGATCAAATTTTATTCTTTTGGAGTGTTTTCTTCCTTGTTTTTCATGATCGGTTTACTTATCTTCATGTACGGATAAACATGTAGAATGAGCCTGGATGTACATAATAAAATTTTTATGTTTTTTATGATAAAATTGAAAATTTGAGGTTCATAAGATTCAGTTGGTTATTGGGAGTGAGTATGAGTTATATAAAACATTAATGACAATTGTTTATATTAATTGGCAGTTCTTGATCACAACGAACTCATTATGATTTATAAATTAATATCATTATAAAAAAAATTAAAAACCATAAATAAATTATAATACATATATTATAGTCTTTTTAAACCATCACAATGGTTTCATGACTAGAATTAAAGATGGTAATAGAAATTGAAAACCCATCATCCTTGAATGTGATAAATTAACACATATCAGATGGTGTTTTAATTTCTAGTATATAAGATTGGGAAAATACATATGATGAAGAATTATTACATTATCATAACAATATTCTAGTACATTAATTTATTGTATTTATCACAATATTTTGATGAAGGAGGTGTAGAATTAAAAATAAAAAATGAACTTGAAATAAAAGAAATGAAAAGAGGAATTTTCCTCTTAATGTAATCTCCCCTAAGAGCCTCAATACGGGAGAGTTTTTGGTCTTTTTATGATTTCAAGGGATTATAGATGTGGGAGATGATATTAGGATGATATTTGGGCTGAATTTATATAGGTCACAAGGCTTGATAGGAGTAATGAGAAGAGGGAGTGAGGGAGGTTTTTATAGAGGAGGAGAAGAGGGTTTTCCCATTAATTTACTCATTATTGTATTATACCGCATAAAAAACCAAAATTTTTGATTCTTGTGACACATAATAGAATTATGTGCATGGGAGTTAGAAATAATGTTCATTTACCACATCCATGACTCAATTATGATGAATAAATTTATTTATTTAGCATATTTCCTAAATTATCAAATTTTACTATTCACCAAAAATTGATGAATTTCATAAAAATACAAAAAATATCCATAATAATTTTTCATGTTGTTGAATTAAAAATTGTAATAGATTTTTTAATAGTAATTTTATAAAAATGAATAATTTATTTTTTAAATAAAATCACAATTTTTTTGAAAAATAAATATTTGACATCTATAATTTTTTTATAGAACATTGAAAAATTAATCAATATCTCATTTTATTATAACCTTAAGACAATAAAATAATGAAAGGATTTACTATTTGTAAGGGTAATTTTACAGTTAATAGAACTATTCATAAGGTTATATTACTATTCACTAAAAATTATTGTCTTATCGAACTCTAAATATCATACTAAACGCAACTGTGTATGTGTGTTTTTATAAATTCAAATCACAGAGGTGGAAAAATTATGTTTACTTGATAGGTTTTAACAAAGTGGTGTTCATATAGATTCAATGTTTCATGTATTCAATATTAAATTTATTTTCAAAATCTGGTGGTGTTACATTATCCCCACCTTACAAAAAAAAATCATCCTTGAATCTACCATAATGTTTCCTCAAAAAAAGATTTGGGTAGTTCTTCATCACAATCTCCACAAACTCCCATGTCGCCTATTAAATTTTATGATTTTTCCAAAGTATCAATGCCAGTAAAGTCGTCTGATTTCTCAGTAATTTTTCTTTAGTGTCCATAATCCGTATACGCTCTTCATAGTAAGATAGTTCAAGTTCCAAATCTATTTCTTCATATGTAAGGATATGTGTTTGGTCTGGCATGTAATTTTTTCTCAATGAGACATGGAACACATTTTGTACTTTAGAAAAACTAGGTAGCATAGCCAAATGATAGGCAATATCTCTGATTCTCTCCATAATTTCAAAAGGCCTATATACCTAGGGATTTGTTTCCCATTCTTCCCATGTTTTATAACACCATTCCATGGATGTACTTTTAAGAAAACCTGATATCCCACTTGAAATTTAAAATCCTTCCTTCAATTATTAGAATAACATATTTTTCTATTTTGATATGATTTGATATGGCCATAAATAGTCTTTACATTCACTGTTATTTCCTCCACACCATATGGGCCCACTCTCTTCCTTTCTCTAAATTAATCCCAAAATATCAGTGTATGACATCTCTTTCCGTACAACGTTTCATATGGTGCAATTTGAATACTAGAATGGAAATTATTATTGTCAGAAAACACCACCAATGGTAAATACTTATCCCACATACCTTGAAATTCAAGTGATCATGATCTCAACATGTATTCTAATGTATGGATTGTCCATTACGATTTCCCATTAGTTTGAGGATGATAAGCAGTAATCAAATGAATCTCAGGATCTAAATCTTTTGGAAGACTTTTCTAGAATTTGGATCTAAATCAAGGATTGCAATTAGACACTATTTAATGTGGTGCTCCAGGATGTTGGTCAAAGAAATCATCAATGCGAGGAATGTGATACTTTTTTATTATTCTTGTAGAATTGATCCCCTTTTTGTCAACTCACAACCTCATTGATCGATCTTTCTTCTTAACATAAAGAATAGTGGCTCTCTATGGAGATAAAATTGGGATATTGAATTCATTATCACAAAATTCCTCTAGTTGTGTCTTCAATTCAAATAATTCCATTGTGGAAATTCTATAAGGATTCTTTAATATAGGCCTTGAACCAATAATTAAATCAATAGAGAACTCAACTTCCCGCTCTATAGGATGTCAAGGTAATTCCTCAAGAAACTCATCAACATATTCTTTAAAAATAGGTACGTCCTCTATTGGAACATTAATTTCATCACCTATAGATATTTTATCCCCTTACTCCCAAATAATTGAATTCATTAGAGCTACTGTGGGTGGATCTAGATAAGAATATGGTGGCGTGGTTTCTTCTCAAAAGATATGGGATTCAACACTATTCTCAAAAATCATAACTTCTCTCATCCTACAATATATATTCACATCATAACATGAAATACGACTCATACCAAGGATTATATGAGAGTAATCCATGGGTATAATTATAAGGTTAGAAACTAAAGCATTTTTATGTGTCATGAGGGGCACTCATCAACACATATTTGTTACAATTATATATATCATAATAGTTTTGAATGAGAAATCATTTAATAAATCAAATTGAACATGTTTAATTTTCTTGAGAATATAGGAAGATATAAAATCATGGGATGACCTAGAATAAAAAAAGAATTGGATATATTTAAAGAAATGATTTATGTACCTCATACCACATCATTAGGAACATCAACCTCAGCTGTTGTGACTGCACATGCATGGTCTTTCTACCCTGTCCTTATTTGGGGAATGTTTTCCAAATTCTTAAGACATTCATGTGTATAATTTCTTATATATTTACATTTATTTCATTTAACATTGTATGTTTATTTCTTCCCCTTGCAATCATGATATTGCTGGACTTTTTATCAGCACTTGTAATGGACTCCCATTCCCTTTAGGAAAGTGTTAGGGTGTTTCATCCACAATTACTACAGGGTTGAATCTCAAATCGTCCCTTCTTCACCATTTTCTTATTTAATTTTTCATATTTTTCATTATCCCTCTACTTCTCTTTCTTTCCTTTCAATTAATTTGACTTATAGAATTCCTTTAACATTTTGATATCACTGAGACTATATCATCATATGATTAGAAACTTTGGGATATTAGAGCCCTTAGGAGGATTGTTTTTAACCATCCAAGAATTGATCAATTTTTCCCCTTGGATTACGTATGTAGTCTATGTCATGTCTTTCTATCCTTGTAATTTTAGCTACATACTTTTCAATATTATCACCCTTTTTTCCATATATTCAAAACCTAACTTTTCATGTCTACTCATTGTTCAAGAAGGAATAATTTTTCTAAGAATATTTCCTTAAAATATATCCATTCCATTTATTTTATTTCTTCCACCTCCTTTTTGTTTTTAATCAAGGGCCACAAATGATCCTCATCTCATGATAGTCGATAAAATTCTATGACAACTTTCTCTCATTCATTACATCCGAATGCTAGAAATATCTTCTCTAATGAACATATCCACTTCTCTACTAAGAATGAATTTGTAGTCCCATTGAATGATGTAGGTTGTTGTCAAATAAAGTTTTCAGGAATAGCTCCTCCACGTCATGGATATGAATTCTCTAGACAGGTAAGGTTATTGATCATATCCTAATTTAACTTCCACAATATAGTTATAAGCTTCTCAACACTAGTCACATCACCAGATTTAGCATCGTTATCTTTCATTGGTGGGAACTCCCTACTGGGTACAAGAGCATTCATAAATTTTCCATTCCTTCCACTAGGCTCCATTTCTAAATAATGGGATACACTAGATTAGGTTATGAATAATAATGTATACTCTCAATTTATAAAAATAATTAGCATGAATTGAAATCCTATACATATATAGTCTCGAAATCATAACATGGTTTCATTGAGGGAAGATTTACATTTAAATCCATCATAATATCTTGTTAATAAAATGTTAATTATCCCAAGAATATCCCATAGGAGTGTCAAATGAGGTGCACAGTAAGGCCTATTGTCGTGTACCACGATACAACGGTTTAAGCCCAAAACACCTTGTTATAGTTTTTACACCTAGGTACATCTATTCCAAAACCATGTCCACATATAGTATATAGTAAGGGATGTATTTTCTAAAAATATTCAAATAATCTATTCCTTAACAATATTTCATGATCATCTAATATGTTTATCCTCAAAGACTATCTTGGGGTTTTTTTCCAAATCTATATTTAATAAATCTAGTTTCCATGTTTTCTACTAAACATTCTCTGATACCAACTGTAAGGATCCATCCGTAGTTTCCTAGAGCTGGTGCCTTATTTTATTACATTAGAATATGTACATAGAATATGCATTCTGATGGGCCAAGTAGTTTTTTATATTTGGATAAATGATATATACATAAGTTCAACATTATAACTTGAAATTAAAAAAACAACATATATGTTTTATTAGGAGCATCCACTACTATAAGTTTTTCCCTGAAGGTCAGTCATAATAAACTTCTTAATGTCCTGAAAAAATTAAACATAATAAAGGCGTGACCTCAAATTATTAGTACGGGTATGAAATGTATTATAATATATCATAAACATAAATATTTGGTGTGATTAATAACTAAAAACACTTACCTTTAAAGATAACCATTAATACATTATGGCAGGAATAAAGGGGAATAAATAATTCCATAATAAAACATAATCATGGGTATTCTAAAGTGTAATAACCACATGAACTATAAATATTATTTTCATAATGGGGTAATTCATAATTCAGTACATCATAACTATAACATTAAGGCCTTGTTCCAAGACCATAAGTATCCATTTTTTTAAGGCCTTGTGCTATGACGATAGTTTGACTCATTAGACCAACCGATGCAACATGGAGCTATAGCATGCCCCAAAAAAACACATAATAAGTCCCATGAGTACTTCATATGAATGGGGATAAACATAAAAAACATATACATTCATATTAATACTAATATATGAAATGTAAATAACTTTCCCCGAACATTAAGCATAAAAACTATCCAATGAGAGTAAAATAGTGAATTGATTTATGATCGCACATCCCTAGTCAAACTAATAAAAAACCATTTAATTAAATATGTAGAAGATCTGATAAAATATTAATCACAATAATAGATAATAATAAACAATACCGTTCTCATATATGTAGATACTCTTATAAAATCATCGAATATATCGTGCAATAAATACTCCTTTACATTGAAAAGAAGTGTTCATTTGGAAAATTCATTATATAAAAATAAGGGTCAAGTACTAAATTATTTTAATAATAAAATGAGTAATTTTATAAAGATATTTTTTTCTAATAACATATAATATAGTGCCCTTGAAAAAAGGTAAGAATATGATAAATTCTATTGAATCGTGGTTCTATTTCGAGAAACTTTTTTGAAATATACTTTTAAACATATAAATACCCATAAATGAAATTAGATTATTGTTAGTATACGTATATTGAACATTATCACTGAATATATGAGGATTAAATATATAAGAATAATAATTTAATTTGGGGAAGTATTAAAGAATGGTAACTCGAATTAAAATGGTGGTTTGGGTAGAAAACTCTTACCTTTAGTCGAAGGTGTTAGTTACTTAATCTTAATGACTTGAATAAAAACATTTTGGTTCATAAATTATTAATTCTAGAACCTCCTATACTGATAACTTATATTGTATAACCTTAGGTTCATTCATGGCCTTTTGATGGGTTAAGAGACTCAATTTCTATGTTTGGGAGTGTTTTCTTCCTGGGTTTTCATGATCTGTTAACTTGTCTTCATGTATGGATAAAATTGTAGAATGTGAATGGTTTTTCAGAATAAAAGTTTTATTTTATTATTGAACAAATAGAATATTACATGGAAATAATGTTCTTTTGGGTATTGGGAGTGAAGATGAATTATATAAAACATTAATGATAATTTTTTGAGTTTATTTATGGTTATGGATCACAATGAACTCATTTTGATTTATAAATTAATATCATGTGTACAAAAGGACTTATGAACCTTATATTAGTTATAATACATATATTATAGTATTGTTCAATGGGAATAATGGTTCATTATCATAATTTAATATGGTAATATAAATTGAAAACTCGTCGTCCTTGAATGAGATAAATTAACACATCTCGGAGGGTGTTTTCATTTCTGGTACAAAAGAAGGGGAAAAGAGAGATTATGAAGAATTATTCCTTCATCATAACGAAATTATAGTACATTTAAGGTACTATAGTCATCAAAACATTTTGATGAATTTATTTTATGAATGAAAAAGAAAATAATGGAACATGAAATATAAGAAATGATAAGAGGAATTTACCTCTTGAATTAATCTTTCTTAAGAGCCTCTTTAGGGGAGAGGTATTGGTGTTTCTAGGAGACCAATATCTAGTGGAAGTGGGGGAGGATATTTTAGAGATATTTGGGTATAATTTAGGCATGTAAAAGTCTCGAGTAGAGTGAATAGAATGAGTGAGTGGGGGGTTAGTGGAGGGGAGGAGGGTTTTCCTATTTTTTTACTCATTATTTTTTTATTTTTTCAAATACAACCAATGGTATTGATTATTGTTACCAAGAATTGTATTATGTTTATATAAGTTCTATCTACTGTTCATTTACATCATTCGTGACTCAAAAAATATTTATAAATTTATTTATTTAGCATGTTTCATAAATTATCGAATTCCACTATTCCCCAAAAGTTCAGGTATCATAAGAAATACAAAAAAATTAACCCTAACAATTTTTATATGTGTATAATTCATAAATGAACACAAATTTCATAAAATAATTTTTGAAATATGATTAATTTAATTTTTAAATTTAATCATAATTTATTAAAAAATAACATTTTTAAAACAATAATTTGTATTATATCACCTTGAAAAATTAATCACGATCTCATTACCTAATAACCTTAAGACAATAAAATAATAATATGATTTAATATTCATAAGGTTCATATTACTATTCATATTACAATTAATAAGGCTATGTCACTAGTCAAAAAAATTATGTTTTCCTTCTCAGACTCTAAATATCTTACTGAATGTAACCATGTATGTCTGTTTTTGGAAATTCCAATTAGAGAGGTGAAAAAATTATGTTTATTGGGTAGGTGATAAAAAATTTGTTTCCATAGAGACTAAATGTTTCCTGCATTAAATATTAAATTCATTTTCAAAATCTTGGGTTGCTATAATATCTTTCAAAAGAATATAAATATCAACATAGACATGAATTAAACCAATGTAAAACCTAAAATCAGACATCCAAATCTCTATCAATAATCCTCTACATGATCATATCACATAAGACCCATTGAAACTTCTTTTTCCACCTCACCAACTCAAACCACATGGGTTCTCCATTATTTATCCATCTCTATTGGCAAAAAATTCTAATAATCCCAGGATATAGATTTCAATTATGGATGTTTAGTGAAATTCAATTTTAGTTTTCCAAGAATCTCCCCAAATTCAAACATATGTGAAATCATTTATGATGCATGAATCACACCTAGGTCTCGACCTCTCTATCATAATACTATTGTTTTCCATGTTAAATGTATAATCAATGTTCTTTTATTGTGTTATAATGTCCTTTATATATACTATTTTGTATCTTATACATAAAACACGTATCATTCATAAATAATAAGTTCTATACCAAACAAATGAAGTCATGATCAGTTTATAAAACCGTATTCTATCCTCCCGTTCAACCAAATATAAGATAACAATTAATTATAATATAAATTAACTAGATCCCCTCCTGTAACAGTAGTGGGAAAAAGAGTAACCCCAAAGACCGCCATCAATAGTTCATGGGTTGGCGACATGTGTTGATAGAATAATATGTGCATATAAAAGGAATATTGATATAAGATCATAGAAAGAATATGATAATCCACTGATGTAATGCCCCAACCCTAGAAGCCCAGAGTCTGTGCATTATTACATATTATTTTCATGATAATAAAAGATCAAATCTTGAAAGAATGATTAGTTTATTAGCCTTGGAAGTTTTAGATAAATTCATAAGGTTTAAATTAAATCATAAAATGGAAAACAACAACAACATTGTTTCTATAGAAAACACTGAGATCCCATAGAGTTTCCCCGCATGTCAGTCATAATATTCTTCTTCGCATCCTATGAATAATAAAACACAGAAAGGGGTGAGATTAGATCCTCATTAAGGATAACAATATAGCAGAAGCTTTTATAAATAATCGTAGAAATTTAAGGCAACGTATAAGACTAAAACAAAAGCCTTTTAAACATCAAATTCAGCATAACATGGAAATGATAAAATCAAATAATTCCATTTAATTATTGACATGTATATTCTACTAGAAGAATAATCACATGAAATATCAATATCCACTTTCATAATGATGGAATGCATAATCCAAACATTCATAACCACATAGTCAAGGCCTTGTGCCAAGACTACAAATAAGATTTTGTCATGGCCTTGTGCCAAGACACTAGTTTGTCTCATGAGACCTACCGATGCATCGATGAGCTATAGCGGTCTCAACCCGTCACTTACTAAGTCTAATTCATTCCTCATATGAAAAGGTTTAAACATAACATAAACATTCATAATAAAACTTGCATATGAAATGTCAATGCTTTTTCTATAAACAATGAAATGTATAAAAATAACACATCCACAGTCTAACAGAACTCATTAATTACAATATGGAATATTATATTAGAATAAAATAACCCCAATCGACAATAACGAAGCATATTGACATAGATGAAGTTAATAATCAAAACTATTTGAGAGAAATATCCCCCGTTTTCATTAAAACATTTAAATGTCTGACTAGTTTTCAAAAGGCTATTTAAAAAATATTTTTGAATCAAAGTGTCCCATACAACTTTGAAACCGTTAAAAGTATATTTAATTTTAAAACAATAATGTCTGTATAAATAAAACCTTAAACCCCCATTTTTAAAACATGGACATTGATGATAATTATTTAGAAGAAAATTTTTTAAAAACATTTAATATGATATTTTAGTTATAGTTCCTAACCAGATGAGAGATGCTTGAAAACAAATAATTGAGTTAATAAAAACATTATAATATTTTGAGAATAAAGGGGTTCATGATATACTATGTCAAAGTACATTATATACACAAAATAAATGTGGATTGGTGCATAAAAACAAAGAAGTCTCAATGGAATGTAAGATGGGATGAATTCCATTATAAATATTGTATCCTTAGGTTAAGGATAAATCAATGAAATAATTATGTGTCAAATATATGAATACACTCAATATGATTGTATATTAAATTTAAATAAATCAGAGTACATTCACACATATTCTTGTAAAAACAACCCCAATGACTTGGATGGTTAACTCAATGAATAGAATTTGAGTTAAAATTACTCTTACCAAGTTTATATCGATGACTTAAACATTTATCAATAGATTGATTATGTGTATCAAAAGTATATCCACGCAAAGGGGAGTGGAAATTACTACATATGTATATAAATAGTTATTTCATACATAATCGTGGGGTAATATAATCAATGAAGTTTGCGTAAAACCGAACGAGTAGAAATTGAAATTAGAAATTCCCTTATCGATTTGGTAACATACAAAACATACACACCATGAATGAAGTATCATCCAATGATGATGTAAATACCCATAAATTAAAGTATATTACACAAACAATACAATCATGGGTTGTACATACACCACAAAAAAGGTAGCAGTGGCAAATGTAGCATTAATATCACGTGATTAAAAGTGAGCTGAAAACCCCTTACTTCGTTGTAATAAATCAAGTCATATGGAAAAAAGTTAACAACAAAAAAATGAATCACATAATACCATAAATATAAAGATAATCATGATAATATATATATCAAATTATAGTACACCATACAACACATTTAATAATTAAGATAGAAACAATGGAAATCTCACGGAATTAAAAGTGATGTAAGAGCCCCCTTAATTCGAGGTAATCAATCGAGTCGTATAGACAAAATTTAATAGAAAAAAATTAATCATAGAATACCATGAATATAAATAGAATCATGATGATATATATATATATCAAATGATTGTGCACAAAACAACACATTTAATAAATATGTGGCGAACAATGGAAATCACACAGAATTAAAAGTGAGATAAGAAACCCCTTACTTCGTTGTTATCAATCAAGTCATACGGCCAAGAGTTAATAACAAAAAAATGAATCATAGAATACCATGATTATAAAGAGAATCATCATAATATATATACAAATCAAATAACAGTACAAAATACACAACATTTAAAAAATAACTGGTGTACAATGGAAATCTCATGGAATTAAAAGTGTGATAAGAAACCCCTTACTTTGTTCTTTTTCTTGGTTGAGGGTAGGTTAACCTCTTTTATCATGGTGCATTAATTGTTATTAAATTTTACAAGAGACATATGCTTTAATATGATATCATATATGATATTTTAATATTGGTTTGTTAAAAATATTTTATTATTATCGTCGTTTCAGGTGTTAACTGATTCGTTTTCCTTTATAAGATTTGTTTCATAAGTATTGTTTATTATGAATAGGTTGTATCTAATTCATATTGCAAATGATACTATGTCTTTAAACATTATTTTTAATTATCTAATAATAATTATTCATGAATGTATTATGATGAGGAATGAATCTCATCGCGTTCGTGGAGACTATAATCCGTACGTACGCACGAGCAACAATATCATTTTTTGATATTAAAATAATATATAATTGATTGTTATATCATATATAAAGAATAATTATCATGTTATATTTATTATTTACATTAATTAAACATAATTATTATTCCCGTGAAAATAATAATGTATTGAATAACAATTACACCAAGGCGTGGAGACGTTAAGCCAAACGTACGCACGTATGGTGACATGTCATTCGAAGGATTGATAGAATAATGAAAATGGTAGTGCCATATTTATAATAACATCACAGTTTATATAATATACTGAATTTATTATTTTATAACGTAAACTACATAAAAAGAGGAAGTGGACAAATAAAAGAACTTCAATGAGGTGATGAAATATTTACTTCTTATTCGGGTTCTTCCTTTTGATTTGATCAAAATGACTCTTTAGGATGGATTTTTGACAAAAGGAAGGCCTCTAGATGAAGGGAGGACAGTTGAGAGGGTATTTGGGCAGAGTTTGGCCAAGAACAATGTCTTTGAAGGTGTGAATTAGAGAAAAAGGTGAGTTCCCTTTTATAAGTGAGATGAAGGGCACCTTAGGAAAAGCTAGAAATATTATTTTATAATAAATTAATTTTCAATTTATAATGGCTTAAAAATTAATTATTTAAAGGATAATGTGGGGAAGGGTCGAAAACCACTCAACCAATAGGTTTTATAATGGTTTGTGCCACTATATTAACCTTACCTTTTAGATTTAACTCTTAGTTAAATAGTTTGACATTTACCATGTCTCTTTGTATTTTGATAAAATATGGTTAATAAACATACTATATACTTCCAAGAAAACCCAAAGTGGTTCTTTAATTATAAAAATATCATTATATAAGCCTTTTGGCCGAAACCTAGTTTTTTAGAAATAGAATATCAATTATTAATATAATATTTGTTTTAAAAACTATTTTATGTCAATTTTGACACTATTTGGTATTTTGTTTTTTTTAATTTATAACAACATTATTGCTTAGAACAAAATTCATCTAACTAACCCTAACATGTCATATTAACCTATATAATTAGTGGAATTCATAAAAAGTCTCAAATTACATTTATTTCGATATTTATTACATCAAATATTTTAGTATTTATTTAATTAGGTAATTGCTACATCATCATTATGACATAAATAAATTAAATTATTTATAGTCTAAAAAGTATAAATAAAATACCATTAGATTGGAAATCTTTTTATATTTCTAATGAATTTTTATAATCAAATTTTTCTTATGTATAACCGAATTATAAAAATGATTTAGTTATTAAGCGTTGAATTTAACACTTTTAACACTTCTTTGAATTAAATAATAATAATTGTCCAAATCTAATCCAAGTGGACCTAAGGGATTATATTTTATTCCTAAGGTTGTTTTTTTTTTCAAATTACACTAATCCAATAGAATTAGGACATGTTTTTGGATAATAATAATATAATTTTACCCTTAATTACCCTATTTACATTTAACTGTGGTAAATAAAAGGCAAAAGTTACTATTAACAAAAAATTATTCATAAATTATTGAACAAAAGTTTTCTTACTGATATCAACCGCATCTCTCTGATTTTGGAAATTCAATTCACAGAAACGGTAAAATTAAGTTTTCTTCAAATTTGCAAATGATCTTAAAAGGTGGGTAAAAGACGGTTAAAATGTTCAATAAAATTTTTATATATCTAAAATTATTATAATCTGACTCCAATGAATTAAATTTAATATACATAAGTATTATGTATCTATTTTGGCCTAATATAAATTTAAATAAAATAAATAATTATTTAAATAAAAATTCAGTTTTAAACTATAACTTATTGTTTTTCACTATTAATCAAAAATTGAATGTTTTCAGAAAAATACCAAAAATTCACCCTAAGCTAACTTTGATATTCTAAATCCAAAAATTAAGTCCATTTAGAATGATAAAATTTATAAAATTTCAAAAAGTGGGTATTACTATTCATAACGGCTAGTTTGATTGGTCACAGTGTGTTAGGATCCCGAAGTTGTGTACAATGCAAGCTATTGCATTATTAAAAGGTAAATGTACCCTATATACTTGGGGTGTTACATTCTTCCCCGCTTTTGGAAATTGAATCCTCACAATTTTTAAAATTGAGATAGGGAACGTAATTGAAAATCCCACATTGGAAAAAGAGTCAATAAAACTATCACATTAAAAGAACGAAAGAGAAGTACAAAGGTCACCTGAGATAACCCATAATAGGATTGAAAGTAGGGAATCCTAGATATATAAGATAACCTAAGTTTCTTGTTTTAATGGAGAGGGATAGAAAACATGATCAAGATGAAGTTAACAATAAGAAAACCAGAAACTTGTGATGGGACAAACGGTCATCAGTTTCCTAGTAGGAAAAGTAAACGGAAAATGTTTTTTTAAGTTACAATTCATAAAGATGAGGAATTTATTTATGAAATTCACTAATAACATAGGGAGATATACTTACTTTTTAATTAGAGTTTCATTCATTAATAAATTTCTACAATTTACTCATTTGTTTAAACTATGAGAATTCAAGATGACTTGGTCACACCAGAAGAGTTGCAATCAACTTCTAGAGAATCACATGATCCAAAAAGGATAAACTATATATTTACCTTGTCTTTAGAGAGTAATGAAAACAAAAAGGGTTAATAGTATATCAGATGATCCCCAAAAAGGATATTCCTTTAAATAAAGAAACACTATTATTAATTTATAAAATTAATCCAACAATACCCCAAAGTCAAATAAATACCTCTCAATAAACAATTGTCCTTAAAATCATTAAATATAGTCCAAACTAATATTTAAACCCAAAACATAGAAGAATTTTGTTATGTATTCTTCCATGTTAAATTGTATCTCCAACTGAAATCTACTACTCTTATAGTCACATACTTAAAATTAATTAACCTAATCACATATTCTCAATTATTGGTTAATCATTTCCAAATGACTATAAATACACAATAAAAACATAGATAAAAATCTACCATTACTCCTCAAATGAAATACCATAGTATTCTATTTTCCTTAGGCATATAGTGATCCCAATAGAGCGAACATCTTCCATAATAACATTTATTACATAATCACGATATCATTTATGTATACTAAGGGAATTCATTTGATAAGACATAAGATCCCAAATAAAATTATTATTGATCAATAAATTTTTTTAGCTAAAAATAATTACTCACACTAATGAGGGACTTCATGTAGTCTAGTGGTAGGTGATAAATCCTAATCACACTCTGGTTGTGGGTTCGATTCCCATAGCTTTGTCTGACGCAATGGGTTGTCCCACGGTTTTCATGTTGTCCTTTTTCAAAAAAAAACTATGTTTTATAACATTACCAAAATGAGATAAATTCCTCAAAATTACAGTAACATAATTTAAACACAAATGTTATCTCATTCCTTTCATGTTCATCGCAAAATATAATAACATGTAATAGCCTCAAACCCAATTATCATATAAAACAAAATGTTTATTTATACTTATATTCATAATAGAAAAGATAATTCATCCTCAAATATAATATTCACATGAAAAACTGATGGGTTATAAAGAAAAGACAAATTTATTCCAATGTAATCCCATCAACATGAAGTATTAATACTTTTTAACATTTCTTGAACCATTAATTTTCACATAGCTTCTTCTTTGAACAAGAAAAAATCCTATAGAATAGGGTATTCACTCAGGTAATGGCCTCATCCGCTACATTTACGACAAATGACTGTCAATGGATTCTTTGGACCATTTTTATTTTATCCCATAGTACTCTTCATTTTTCCTTGGCAATTATTTACATTATGTTTTTCTTTCCCACACATAAAGAATTTCTTTGTTCCATTGAGACAATTTCTTGGGTGTCTCCTTCTACATTTCCTGCATTATGGAAATTGAGGATTCTTTTCTCCATGGTCTCCATTGCCGGAGCTCTTATCATTCTTCACATTTCTGTTCTTTGTTGAGTTTGGGAGTTGGTTAATAAATATGATGTTGATCATAATTTTGAAAAACTGATTTGGAATGAACATGATATCTTTTATGGCTATTAACATTCCATTTTGTTGCTCATTTCCACTAACATTCCCACCTTGTACATCATGATCAAAGTTACTATGACTTTCTTCGAATCAATCCATTAACTAAAACCAGAAAGCATTGTGTAAGTAATAGTGTCCATAAAATCATTTAGAGAATATCATGGCACCATATTTTCAGTTTGTAACACCTTAGGATTTACCAAGGTCAATTATTATCATCTTACAAAAAAAATCATTCAAATCGGTTTGAAAAAAAATGTAAATTATTCTAAGAATATTTCCCGGGAGTGTCGTAACCAAGAGTGCAGCAAGGCCCGTTGTTGTGCACCAGCTCCAGTTTGAGGACAGCTCAAAGTAGTGTTTTCGGGTTTTACCCCATGGTACATTTGTTCCAGAGCCGCCTCTACCAGCTCGTATCCAGACAGGGATGTATTGCTTGGAAAAATAACAAAATCACTACAATACCAAAATTTTAGAAAGTTATCCTATACTATTCCTCAAAGTCTATCTTAAGGCTATGTGCTATAATCATTGTTTTTCTAAATCTAGTTTCCGAGGTTTGTACAAAACTTCTTCTAATACCAACTTTTACACCCCAATCCCAGAATCCCAGAGTCAGTTTATTATTACATATCATGGGCGTGATCACAAGAGATCATGTCTCGAAATACTGACTATTTTAGTAGCCTTGGAAGTACTAGATACATTAATAAGGTTTACATGACATCATAAAATGGAAAACTATAACAACATTGTTTCTATTAACAACACTGGGATCCCATAGACTATCCCTGTAGGTCAGTCATAATATTCTTCTTCACATATAGGGAAAAATAAAACATATAAAGTGGTGAGCTCAAATTCTCAGTAAGGATAACAATATAGCGGAAACATTCATAAATAAACATAAAAATTTAAGGCAATGTATAAGACTAAAACAAAGGCCTTTTAAACTTGAACTTCAGCATAATATGGTAAAGATAAAATGAAATAATTCCATTTACTTATTCATGTGTATAATCTACTAGTGTAATAATCATATGCAATATCAATATCCACTTTTATAATGACGGTATGCATAATTCCAGACATTTATAACCACATAGTGAAGGCCTTGTTCAAAGACTAAAAATAACATTTTTTCAAGGTCTTGTGCTAAGACAATAGTTTGTTTCATTAGACATACCAATTCATAGAGGATCTATAGTGGGATCCACCTGTCACTTTGTAAGTTGAATGCATTCCTCATATGAAAAGGTGTAAACATAACATAAACATTCGTATTAAAACTAGCATATGAAATGTCAATAATTTTTCCATAAACCATGAATGGTATTAAAATAAAACATCCACAGTCAAACATAACTCATTGAATTCAATATAGAAGATTTTAGTATAATAAATCAACCTTAATGGAGAATAATTAATAATATTGACATAGATGAAGTTAATCATCAAAACCATTTGAGATAAACATCCCCCTTTTTCATGAAAATATTTAAAAGTCTAACTAGTTATCAATAATATGTTTAAAATAGATTTTTGAATCAAAGTGTCCCATACCACATTGAATCTTTTAAAATGAATTTTATTTTTAAAAAACTAATGTCCATATTAATAAAACCTAAAAACCATTTTTAAATCATGGACATTAATGAGTATGATTTAGAAGAATAAATATTTAAACCATTTAAAATGATATTTTATTTAGAGTTACTAACCAAATGAGAGATTCTTGAATAATAATAATTGAGGTAATAAATACATTATAATATTATTAGAATAAAGGGGTTCATGATATACTATGTCAAAGAACTGTATATACACCAAATAAAAGTGGATTGGTGCTTAACAACAAAGTAGTCTCAATGGAATGTAAGATGGGATGAATTCTGTTATAAAGACTGTATCCTTAGGTTAAGGATAAATCAATGAAATAATTATGTGTAAAAAATATAAATAAACTCAATATGACGGTATATTCAATGTAAATAAATCAGAGGAAATTCACACATATTCTTGAAAAAACAACACTAATGACTTGGATGTTAAACTCAATGAATAGAATTTGAGTTAAAATTACTCTTATCAAGTTTATATCGATGACATAAGAATTTATCAATGGAGTGATTTTGTGTATAAAAATTATATACACCCAAAGGGGAGTGAAAATTACTACATATAAAAATAAATAGTGATTTTAAACATAATCCTTGGGTAATGTAATCAACGATGTTTGCGTAAAACTGAATGAGTGGAAATTGAAATTTGAAATTCCCTTAACAAATTGGTAACTTACGAAAAATACACCCCATGAAAGATATATCATCCAATGATGATGTAAATACCCATAAATTAAAGTATATTACAAAAAAAAATCATGGGTAGTACATACACTACACAAATGGTAGTAGTGGAAAATATAGCATGAATATCACA
Source organism: Viscum album (assembly GCA_963277665.1). Classification (NCBI taxonomy): domain Eukaryota; kingdom Viridiplantae; phylum Streptophyta; class Magnoliopsida; order Santalales; family Viscaceae; genus Viscum; species Viscum album. Next base: position 1,021,333,310 of record OY728147.1, on the reverse strand, counting down.
GAAATAAAAGTGAGATGAAAACGCCTTACTTCATTGTAATCAATCGAGTCGTATGGAAAAAAGTTAATAAAAAAACAAATGAATCGAATAATACCAGGAATATAAAGAGAATCATGAAAGTATATATGAAATGATAGTATACAATACACCACATTCAATAAATAATTGGTGAACAATGGAAATCCCATGAAATTAAAAGTTATATAAGAACCCCCTTACTTCGTTGTAATCAATCGAGTCGTACTGAAAAAAGTTAATAACAAGAAAATTTATCCTAGAATACCATGAATATAAAGATAATCATTATAATATATATATATATATATATATATCAAATAATAGTACAAAATACACCACATTTAATAAATAAGTGGCGAACAATAGAAATCTAACGGAATTAAAAGTGAGATAAAAAACACATTACTTCATTGTAATCAATCGACTCGTATGACCAAATTTTAATAAAAAACAAATTAGTCACAGAATATCATGAATAAAAAGATAATCTTGATAATATATATATCAAATGATAGTATAAAATACACCATATTTAATAAATATGTTGCGAACAATGGAAATCTCAAGAAATTAAAAGTGAGATAAGAAACCCCTTAATTTGAACATTTCCTTAGTCGAGGGTAAGTTAACCACCATTATAATGGTGAAATAATTGTTATTAAATTATAAATGAATCATATACATTAATATGATATCATATATGGTCTTTTAATATTTTTTTGTTAATAATATTTTAGTATTATCGTCGTTTATGGTGCTAACTGATTTGTTTTCCCTTATTTGCATTGTTTCATAAGTAGTGTTTTTTATGAAGATGATGTATATTATTCATATTAAGAATTAAATTATTTCTTTAAACCTTATTTTTAATCATTTAATGAATATTATTCTTGAATGGATTACGATGGGGAATGAATCTCATCATGTTCATTGAGATGGTAATCTGTACGTACACACGAGAGAAAATATCATTCTTTTGATATTAAAATAATATATAATTGGAAGTTATATAATATATGAATAATAATTATCATTTTATATTTATTATTTACATAAATTACCCATCATTATTTTACCCATTCAAAAAATAATGTATTGAATAACAATTACACCATGACATGGAGACGGTAAGCCGTACGTACGCATGTATGGTGACATGTCATTCAAAGGTTGGATAGAATAGTGAATATGGTTGTTCCATATTTATAATAACATCACAGTATATATAAAATACTAGATTTTTAATTTTGACATGTAAACAACAAATAAATAGGAAGCGGAAGAAGAAAAGAACATGAAAGAGGTGATGAAATATTTACCTCTTCTTCAGATGCTTCCTTTTGATTTGATCAAAAGGACTCCTTAGGATATATTTATGACTAATGTAAGGCCTCTAGGATGAAGGGAGGATAGTTTAGAGGTTATTTAGGTAGAGGTTGGGCGATCCAAATGGATTTGAAGGTGTGAATTAGAGAGAAGGGGGTGTTCCTTTTTATAAGAGGGGTGAAGGGAACCTTAGGAAAAGCTAGAAATATTATTTTATAATAAAATAATTTTCGGTTTATAATGGTTAAAAAGTTAATTATTTAAAGGATAAGGTGGGTAAATGTAGAAAACCACTCAACCAATAGGTTTTATATAGGTTTGGGTCACAATAATAACCTTATATTTTAGATTTTACTCTTAGTTAAATAGTTTTACTTTTACCATGTCTCTTTGTATTTTTATATTATATGGTTAATAAACATTCTATATACTTCCAAGGGAACCCCAAGTGGTTCATTAATGATACAAATATCATTATATAAGCCTTTTGGTCGAACCTTATATTTTTAGGAAGATAATATCAATTAATAATATAATATTTGTTTTCAAAACTCTTTTATGTGTACTTTGACACTATTTGGTATTTTGTTTTTTCTAAATTCATAACAGCATTATTACTTCGAAAAAAATTAATCTAACTAACCCTAAAATTTCATACTATCCTATAAATTTAGTTTAATTCATTAAAATTTTCAAATTACATTTATTTCGATAATTATAATATCAAATATTTTAATATTTCATTAATTAGGTAATTACTACATCATCATTGTGTCATAAATAAATTAAATCATTTAATGTCTAAAAAATATTAATAAAATAAAATTATGTTTGAAATATTTTTATATTTCTAATTAATATTTATAATCTAATTTATCTTATGCATAACTCTATATTAAAAATGGTATACTTTTAAATATTTGAATTTAACACTTTTAACTCATTGAATTTAATAATAATAAATGTCCTAATCTAATCCCGGTAGACCTAAAGGATCATATTTTATTCCTAAGGTTGTTTTTGGTAGAATTAAAAATATCCAATAGAATTAGTACATGTGTTTGGGTAATAATAATATCATTTTTACCCATAATTACCCTATTTACTTTTAACAGTGGTAAATAAAATTCAAAAAGTTATTATAACCCAAAAATTGTTTTTATCTTATTGAACGAAATTTTACTTTGATATCATTTGTGTCTCTCGGATTTTGGAAATTCAATTCACATAATTGGTAAAATTAAGTATTATTCAAATTTTCAAATTCTCCTTGGAGGTGGGTAAAAGACGGTTAAAAAGTTAAATAAAATTTTTATATATCTAAAATTATTATAAATTGACTCCAATAAATTACATTGAACATATATATGTATTATGTATATATTTTTACCTAATATATATTTAAATAAAATGAATAATTATTTAAATAAAAATTCGATTTTAAACTATAACTCTCTGTTTTAAACTATTCACAAAAAATTGAATGTTTTCTGAAAAATACCAAAATTTCACCCTAAGCAAATTTCAATATTCCGAATCCAAAAATGAATTCCATTTTGAAAGATAAAATTTATAAAATTTCAAAAAGTGGGTATTACTATTCTTAACGTCAAGTCTGATTGGTCGTGGTGTGTTAGACTCTCGAAGTTACGTATAATACAAGCTATTACATTATTCAAAGGAAAACGAACTGTGGAAGTTTGGGGTGTTACAACTGATCAAAACCAAAACAACATACACCCAAAATCCTATATATAATATGAATATTCAAGTACATTTATCTATATATATAAAAAGTCTCCAAATATAATATACATATTTAAAACAACTCCTTCGAAAGCGACTTCAATGCTAAATACACTCCAAATCCTTAGATTGTAATGTTTAAACGGATCACAAATCCACTCTAAAATATATAAAATAACTATTTATAATTAGGTTTGAGAATACATGTATACTTAGTAGGTTCCTCCTTAGAAAATTTCATTCCAATATGGATGAAGAATACTAAAACCATGATGAATACATCGTGAAACTGACTTATCTCATATCCTAGGACAACTACAACCCATATCACTATGGATATCCTCCAAAAATATACAAAAAATATAATATAGTAAACATGAAAACATATACAACAAATAAATATCATACACCACATCCCCATTAATCTATTCTCACTCCCTACCCAAAAAATAACTTCTTAGTGTTATCATCCCATCCACATCCCCATTTTATAACCATTTACCATAGTCCATATATCAAATCTGCATACTATGTCCACATAAAACATACAACAACCACAAACCGCATATAAATATCTAATCATATTAACACCATATTACCATACTAAGTATGTAAGAGAGGGAGAAATAAGGGGAGTAGTCAACAATAATTGTCACCCAAATCCTAAATATAAGGATTTCATGAGATATCCAAACCTTCATATGGGTGTTGGTCAGGTCACTCAACTCAAGTGTTGATGCGTAAAAAATAACAAAACACAAGATTATTTATATATATATATATGTACACAACCCCAAACTAGGGTAATATCTTTGTCTAAATAACTCTAAAATCATAGTCATTCATCACACCTTCACTATCACACAAGAATAATAACAAATCCTGACACCTATTTAAAAAAATAGAGTGGTTATTTAATAATAATATAAATTCTCATTTTATTGATCAAAAATAAAAATTTATTAACAACATAAATTTTTATAAATTAACCCTTTTTCAAATAAACCATAAACCATCTATAATATGAACCATTATTCCACCACATTAATTTTATATTACCCAACACTATATTAATCCAAAATAAATACTTTTTATTCAAGATTATTTAATTCAATCGTTTATCTCATCATGATTATATATTTAGAGAATATACCTTAAAATATTAACATTAACCACATCAATAGCATTAGAACACCGTAACAAAAAACCACCTAAAACCTATTCCTCTACCCGAAAAACAACACTAAACCTATATGTAATGAACTTTCCTAGGTCAACATACAATTTCACTCACATTATCTCACCATAAGGAATGAAATTATTTATCGATCACTGTGGTATAAAAATATGAAATGGGGGTATCAAACATGCCAAGTGGAATTATTTCTCCCTCTAAACAGAACAATCAATGTTTTTTATTATAGTTAAGAAACTGGTATGTTTTGTTTATATTTTAGAAACTCATCCTAATCATGTTAACGGTTTGAAAATATAATTCAAACAAATCTTGTCATCAAAGGAAGAATAAGTAAAAAAATACTAGGATAATTACAAAAATAATATGTAAAGTTATTCATGATATAAAATTCAAAAGAGAAACCAAGAGAAGTGGATATGGAAAAGTGGTCGATACATGTACATGCTAAGATAATAAAAAATTCCACAAATTGTCCCCACAAACCATCTCATCATGACCACACTTCACCACATGATCAGTCCACCATTTAGATACGAAGATGGAATCTATGTTGAGTAACTTGATAAAGACGTTCCTTCACTTATACCTAATCCAAAAATAATAAGGTCTAAATTAATAAAATTGTTTTTAAAATTTCATTTACATGGAAAATCCAACCATACTCTATCTTCCTTTTATAAAACCCCATTTCCTTTACACTATCTTCTAATCAAACAAATGTAGAAATGATCTCACATTAAATATAAATCATATGTGATAAATAAAATAAAATAATATTCTATTAAATAAACTATTTTAGGTAACCTGAAATATTAAAAGATATGTGAATTTAATATTAAAAACAACACATGTTAGATGCAAAATCACACATCCAAAGGTAAACTAAACATAGGGAGGTAACCTATAACCTAATAAGGATAAAATTAGACCTTTTATATGTATCCCTTTGTCAGCCTATGGTGAGAACCTCAATCACATACATTATCATTATCTTATTATGTATCCTAGTATAAAATACCTAGTTATAATGAATTCATGACTATTGTAATGATCCATAGAGAAATCATAACTCGTTTAGCATTCATAAATGATCACCAACTTAGTACCCAATGATTCTGAGGAAAACTATCATATCCAAATCAAGAAATTTGTGAAATAATATAAAAACTAGTATCACATCAAAGGCAATATTCCATATACAAATTATCCCTTCCAATAATTACAAATTTAATAATCCAAAAGTCTTACTCTAGAATTATAATAATGACCAATCAGTGTAATTTTAAATGGGGAACAATCATATCCATTAATATTAATTATAATGTGAAATAATATTTTTCTATCCAAAAACTTGTAAGAATCCATGAAACAACTATTTTTAATGTGTAACATCTATTAGAAGACTATTTCAGATCCATTTAAACTAAAATATGCCTTTTAATTAATTCATGCACTACATTGTATGCATTGAAATATACTTTGACATCATATCCTTTAGATACCTTGGAAACCCCATTTTTAAAAATTTAAAAACCACAAATTCCCTTGAAAATATTTATGTATCCATAATTGACTCCACATATGATACTAATTAATTTACTAAAAAACACTTCTAGAAAATCGATGATTAAAACATCCATCTAATAAAGATGTTTTAATTGAAACAAGTACCTCAATAAACTAAAAAATAAGTTTACTTCCTTAAAAAAGGAGATATTTGGATGAAAAGGAAACCTAATGAACCATTAAAAAGAAGAATGTCATGATTATACCAAAAATAGGTTAGTAATTGTACACCATTGTCAACTAGGAAAACGGATAAGGAATCGAATTTAATTAGAATAAGAAAATTTGATTAACAGAGGAGATGAAATGATGAGAAAAAAGGGATTTAGCATGACACCACATATATGGTGGGGAAGCATAAATTAAGGTAATATTTAAGGGAAAGTGAAATAAAAAATAGTTTATCTTAATGACCTTCAAATTTTTTATAGTCGACCTAGAAATAAAAAAAACAATATTAAAATTATAATTTCAAAATTGAAATCTAGGAAAATCGCATGGTTGGACTAAATGGTTTGGGAAACCATGAACTAATCATCCAAGAACATCTAATGTAAAATTTAAAGGGTGAACATTTAGTGAAACCTTGTGTCAAATGTGATGATGATACTAACACTTACACCCCCCCCTCCTCATTAGTTGTGGAAACCCGATTAGCACTAACCAAGTGGTAACCATGCATCCTACACTATCCACACATTTTTAATGTTCTCAAATTCCAAACTCTTAAAACCATAAAAATTAATAATTTCTAAAATAAATATATACTAAATCATGAAAAAGGGTTTCCACACTCCACCACTACTATAATAATTTTGAAACACAATTTTCACACAATATGTAAGAAATTTTATTTACTTATTAATTTTTTATAAAATTACCATTTTAATATAAGCATAATAATAAAATAAAACAATTATATTATTTCACATCATTTAAACATTAAAATTTTTCAATTTATCATAATAAATTTTAATCATGTTTATATATAATAATAATCGGGTTCAATCATAATGGAATGTTTATTGTAAAAATAAACCCATATCATAAACAAAAAATATATGATAAAACATGTATAATAATTTTAACCCATTTACCTATTATTTTAATAAAATAATTTTTCTTTGTTATAGACAATTACAACTAATTACTAGAAGAAAAAAATCATGGTTAAACCACATCCACATAGTAATATAAAATAAACAATATAAATCACCCACCTCAAATCTAATCAAGAACCACTACATCATTGAATGAATATTGTCTGATGACTAAATCACAATTTCCATGGAAAAAATAGAAAAGTGTAGAGATTATAATGATACTATCTCATTAAATGTGGATCATTAATAAATTTTAATTACATGTTGGGACTTCTGTTATTAATTAATTTTTATATGTACAACTACATAAAATAATATAATTTCTTTGGGGCTCATCCATGTTTATGTGTATAGAGCAATCTTCACAAATTATTCCTATAGTGATTGGTATTAAATTATATTTATTGGTGATTATGGAATAATGGATTGGATCATGTTGATAAAAAACAATGTTTTAAACTATATAAACATGTATATAAAAGTGGAATATAATATGAGGGAAATAATAATTAAAAATCTCATGTTTAAAAATGGCACTGAGTTTGCAAACCATAATGTGAAGAAATATCATAAAAATGATATTACATCAAATATTGACTTTGGGAATGAGACAACTCTATAATTATATAATTTATAAATCATTTTATATAATAAATAATCAAATATCATTAGTAAAACACATATTCCCATACCCAAAAGGTTTTTTTCTTTGAATATTGGATACATAGAATACTTATTTCACATCATAACAGTAGCATTCACCCAAAAATTATCCATAAAAGAATTATTCCAAAAAATATTATTCCATATAATTTTATAGGAATGTATAAAAAAATAAAACCATGTGAAATAAAATTATTATAAATAGGATAACATATCAATGATTCATAAAGGATCATGTTATAATCATATGAGGGAACATAAAACATAGGAGAAATAATGTTTTAAAAAGAAAATGTAAGCATAAGAGCTACATATATGGTAGGATAAAATATCATAGATCATTGAATAAGAATGTATAACCTAAAATGAATCATCATAACATCATTATATATAACATGGGATAAGAATTGGGAAATATGAGAAAATAATTACGATACATTGATCTTGACATATAGACATGGGAAAACATTAATCACATGAAAACATAACATTTTCAATATAGCTAAATGAATCATGTCTATAAGGAAAGTGGTCAAAAATAGCTAACCATAATCAATATATGCATAATATTATGGACATGTCTAATTTAAATATTTTCCATACATAAAAGTTTGACCATAGATAAATGTTACCATGTACACACATGATATCATTATCTCATGAGATATAAATATTTAACCAATGAATTTCAGGGATATAACATACCCAACTTTCACATAATAATAAATTAATGTCTGCCCCATGGAATAATTCATATGTCATATCTTGAAATACTAATGAAAAAAATGGATTACATAAAATTTTCAAATTTTGTTATATACCATGAAATGAAAATTTTTGTTATGATATACCCAAATTTCAATCACCTTAAATGATATACACCTTATGATAATTTAGTGGTTCATATAGTAAATATGACTTTATAAGAGATTTATATTTTAGATATAAAAGTTAAAATGAATGTAGAAACATAAAAAAAAATCATAAATAATTTGTAACATTTTTATAAAAACAGTGTTATAAGTCACTTTTGAAATACATTTCAAGGGGTTATAAGGCGAATATTTAAAACCATATTTTCTAATTAAGTTTCCCAATAGTGGTACCTTTGATAATAAATATTGTTAAATTATATAATATTTTTTGAAGTGGATGATAAAAAATACATGGAAGAGGAAAGTAATATATTTTTTATACTTTTAAAAAAAATTGAAAAATAAGCACATCGAAAAAAAGAATTATAAAATTTTATTTTGAAATATAGATAAATATACATATGAAATTCATAAAATATAAAGCTTAATTGCCATTATAAATAACAAAATATGATATTTTTTTCCAGAAATAACATGAACATGTAATAAAAATTTCAATTATAGAGAATGGGTAATATTCTAACTAGGTAATATTTTTTATGAAGTAGTAAATTTATAAAATAATAATATATTGAAATGAATTTTTATTTCCCCAAATTAAATTTATAAAAATATATGATATTCATAAGGATAATATTATTTAAAAATTAAAATATAATATTCAATGTGAAAATGGTACAACTCATTGAAAAGGACGTTGTGTCATGAAGAATGCATTGTGACTTTGGAGATGAATGAATCAAAAGATAATAAGGAAGATGACATGAAATGGAATTATTAATGAAATTAATAAAATGTTATATCTGAATAAATTTTGCGAATTGGGTTGTAAGTAAAATATACAATAGAAAATGGGTGTATAATATATGACATGTCTTAGGGCATGGGAATTAAGAAAAAGAACTCTTACATCAGATTTCAACTTGGTAAAATGTGATTTAACCTCATGTAAACTAAATTTAGGATTATAATTCATAAATATAAATACAATTTTTATTTTTATTTTACTTTTCACTATCCATTTTTTATTTTTTATTACCCATTTATTAATAATTATTTTTTAAAAATAAATATTCGTGTGTTAATTGTCATGTTTACTCTATAATTGCTTTTGTATGGTGGTTATATTCCTTGATCCATGACCTTAGGTTATTATCATTTAGAGTGTTCATAAAGATTATATAGATTTTACTGATACATTTTTGAATAACAATGTTCATTTTATGTAAGTTATTGTGATGGTTCGTAATGAGAAGTAATGATCTCCTTTTTATGAAATTTGAATCAATAAATATATTTTATTTTATTAATAAATATACATATGTATATATTAAAATTTAATAATTATAAAACATAAAACAATATTATAATTACAATATATTACTATTATTTTAATTTTCTTAAGCATTCATGATATATATAATATTTCATCGTTCATGTAGGTGGAATAACCACCCTAACAAAGAACGTTCTATAATGAATAAATAAATGAATAAGAGCATGATGTGGTATAGATATAATATCACCTTTATAGAAAAATAATGTTTTAAAAATACTAAATTGATAAATTATATGCGAGAAAATATGGATGATAAATATAATGAAAAATTCTTTTGAAGATGATAACACTTATTTTCAAGACATGAATCTTCTCTTAAAGTGCATCTTGGAAAGTACGAACTTGGGACTCCTTGTGAGAAGCGGATCCTGTATGTGAGATATTATTGTAAGGGTTCTAACTTTTACATGGATTCAAGAGTAAACCTAGTTAAAGGAATTTATTCAGTTGAGTATAGGGGGGTCCTTTTATAGGTCATCTGGAGTAGTATTTCTGCAAATACTCATCCTTTAATGTGTAAGGGAGGTATGTTATCATATAATGTGGATATAATGTTTTAAAATAATAGATATTGGTTTTGAATAAATTTATAAAATTAATTTAATGGTAATTATGTAGATATTATAGGATTCTACCAATTAATTTAAACCCTTTTCCTCATTTTAATTTTACCTTGGTAACTAACTTATATCCTATTCAACTTATCTTTTGGGAGGAATGTAAAATTGAGCTTACTACCTAATATTTACATTATTATACCAACTATGAAATAAATTTTATTTTATTAAATTTATTTAAATACAAAAAATTAATATTAATACAATAATGCTTAAATTTTAGAAAATCATTTTTCGGGGAAAACATTTAGCATAAAAATGGATTTATTCTTATTCAATGAAAACTAATAATCATTACATGAATTATAATTTATTTGATTCTAAATACTTTCAATGAATTTAATTAATACTATTCTTTTTATGTGAATAATTTAATTTTGTTAAAAAAATATTTTATATGCCAAATAAAATCCTCTAAAATATATCACATTTAAAATTTAATATTTTTATTCCCAATTATTTAAAATTAATTATTAAATGAAAAATAATCAATTCAATTTATCATTAATTTTTTATTTAAATAATTATCATATAATTAAATTCATTAATTATATGTAAAAATTTACAAATATATTAAAATACACTTAATAATGAAAATATATTTTTGAAAGTATCATTTATAAAATGGCATGTTTGAATCATAAAACATTCTTCATGAAAACCCCCAAAAGTCCTATGAATACAACCTAAATATGAGATAATTAATGGTGATTGTCGAGGGTGTTGATTCATCCAACAAAGATCTCATTAGGATTTTTGAAAGATTAGACTTCTCTTGAAGTTTATTTTACTTAATCTATAATTATTGAAGTTAAATTTGGGCTTGGTATAGGGAAAATATATTGATTCAACTGCCTTTCCATGCTTAGATAGATTTGGAAAATAAAAAAGGCATATATTATTAATTTTATTGGTTCTTCTTTCAAAATGTATTTATTAATGATATTACATTTATGTATACATACATATTAAGTAACTATATTCTTATAGACAGATTTTAATAAAATTATGCATAAATAAATTATAATTAATCTAATTGATTATTCATATGTTCAATGATGCTATAAATGGACATATAATCCCAATGGTTATATATTATCAATTTCCATATAAACCCAGTGACTATATATATAATGATTATATTAAATTCTAATAAATATCCTCAAAAACTTATTAAAATCCATTCATATCATTTTTCTATTTATTTTCATGATATTTTTATCATGTTTCTATTTTCTTTCTATCTATAGTTGTCATTGGTAGTATGATCATCAAGGAAGATCGGGTTGAGGAAAATTTAAATATTTTTATTATTTTATTTACATATGGTTTTTTTCATTATGAAATTTTAATAATTTTATTTCAATTTTTAATATTGTAATTTATTTCATTTTTAATTTTTAAAATTCAACGTAATGAAATAATTCCATTTCTTACATTATATATTTATTACAAGTAATACAAGATATGGGATTTAATAAAGTGAATTTTGTTTTAAAAATATGGGGGGTCCATCCAACCCCCCATAAAAAACATTCACCCTTGAAATTTGATATCTCTAATGAAAAAAATGTGGGTACTTTTGAATCATTAAATCTTCAGGCTCTCATTAAGTTTATTCAAACTAATAATTTCACTATAGAACATTGATATTATGTATTATCTTGTTTCATATTACTTTATCTCTATGATTTAGGATCTCTAATAATTTTTCCTCATAAGAGAGATTATGTTCCATAGTTTAGCAATTTAGTACATATATTGGATTTGATAAATACATCCAAAAAATAAATATATGTATTAAATAAATAACCTAAGAGTTGTTTGGTATATGTATTATGAAACAATCTATACAATCAACAACATAAAAAATATCCATGGTACTAGTGTACCTTGGGATTAAATTTTCCTTATTATAAAATCTCATAACATTATTATAATTAGACATTTTATGGAATAATTTTTTATAAAACAATAACTCAATATCTCATCAATGAATATTATAATGGCGCTTCATTCAAATTTTCAGTTCTATAATTTTTCAGTGAATATTTTGAATCATATCAATATTCTCTTAAACAAAATAAGGTCACATGATCCTAATCTCTATAATTTCATCAAAGAATGTTATAGTTCTATATATCATCCAATATATCACCACATATGGTTTTATTGGATTCTAAAATTGACATATTTTTTATATGATAACTTGTCCAAAGGGAGATGTTGATACCAACATCCTTTGAAATACATTTATCGTAGTCTTAAAATCTCTTCCAAATTATTAATGGTATTTTTATAATGATAATCAGTTTGAAGTTGATAAGATATTCTAAATATTATCTTTTTATCCTATTATTATTAAAAACATATCCAAATATTTAATGTGAACTCAGTTTTTTTATGATATATAATTTAAAATGGTACTTCATAAAACCCCACCACTTTCTTTATATATAGATTTTCACATTGAATGAGTGATAATTCCTATAAGTTTGAAATTAAGTTGTTGAATTTGTAAGTCTATCCAACACCCCACAAATGAAATTCTATCCTTTATTGGTCATTGGGAGATGTGTGATGAAGTCCATGGTAACGTACTACCATTTCAATATGAGTAAGGGAAGTATTTGAATCATCCTCTTAAACATATGATGTTAATATTTCAATTACTAGATGAATAGGTAATGAAATATAATATTAAATTTCCCTCTATATGCTTTCCCATCAGAAGTGATCCTTAAGATATATTAACATCATTTTTAATCCTAGTTTAATAAAAAATAATAAGTTATATGAATCATCCAAAATATCCTTATCTAGTTCTATCTTGGATGGAACACATATCCTAGTTTTAAATATCATAACTATGACTCTGTCAATATTGAACTACAGATAAATTTATATATTCTAATATGGTTTCATATCATCTTTATATGAAACATTAGTAATAATAATGATGGATGGTTCAGAAATATGGAGATCCCATTGAGATATTTGAGACTGATGATCCCTCGTGAATTATATCAATGAGTGGGAGATGAGTTTTCTCAATTAATTCATTCTTAAAATTAAACTTTTTATAAACCCATGGACAGTTTCCTCTAAAAATCTACATTCTAGTATATGGTATGGTTCTTATATGATCTTCATGTTGGAGGCATGTTATGAAATTATTCTTGAAATATTTAATTCTATGGTTTTTGATATTATCTTATTGTATTATTTGGAAACATTATCACATATTATTTAAGGGATATAAATATTTGAGTATATATACACATAATTAAAAGGAATAAAATTCATATATAAATTAAAAATCATGATGTGAATGGTGGAGATCACTCTGAAGCAAGACTGACTTAGTCTCAAACATAATTTAATATATCTTACATCAGATAGATTATATCTTATGTGAGTCTAATTTAATATTCCATAGAAATGAGTTAGTTTGAATTTAGAATAATCATGCCATAGTTGTTTCAATATTGTTGTTATTATGTTTATGATGGAATGAGTTAATTAGTAATATGAATAAATTTTTATAGATTAATTTGACATAAAAAGGTTTTGATTTTGACATATGAATTTTTTTCCACAACTAGACTTCTTCCACCATAACTGTTCACCTAAGAAATTTTTATTATTTGATTATTTTTTTAGGATCATATTTTGATATATTAGTGAACTTCTATTTTGGTAACTATTTTTTCATACACATCAAAGAAATGTTTAATGTGAAAATGTGTGATAAAGTTAAGAATACCACGATGCATAAATAGAAACTACCATATAACCACCTATGTGATAATTTTTTGAGTATTTTCTAGTTCTTTATCTCGATGTTGTACCAAGCCATGGAGAGTGTTCTACATTATAATTATCTTGGCTTCGTGAGTATGGTGGATTTCTGGTATTGAAAAAATTGAACATGCTAGAATTCAAACTACATGACATGAAATTTAACTAGTTAAATAAATAAGAAGACAATCTAGGATCCTTAGGATTTAGTCTCCTATATTTTTTTAAATAAGGATTACATCACAGGGAGGATAATTGAGCGGAAATAAAGATAAAATCAATAAATTTTTGGTGAATCTATAGAAGATGTGTGTGAATGTATATTGAAAATAAAAAACTATAAGATATATATATATATACACAAGAGGAATTTCATTATATTTTTAGGAAGAGAGAAAGGTTGCATACCAAGTCTAAATATTTATGGTACATAATATAGGGTATGAAAAAATAATTGAACTTTTTGAGGTTAATTGCTAATATCATAATTAGGAGTTCAAGATAATCAAATTTTCCCTTTCCATATTCCATTTATAATAAATTAGATTGTAAATAACAAGATTGAAAATGCCACAAACCAAGGATTAGCCAACTGATAATGTAGGTGAGTTACCCTTGTAAAAAAACTTATTTTTATGTATAATGCATCTTTCTCAATCCCACATCATCACATTATACCCCGAGAAAACTATTCATACTAATCAGTGAGGGTAGTCACATAGTTTGAGAGTTTTTATTCTCAGTGACCACTAATTCAACATCCTCGCCCCCTCATTAGTGTTATACTCTCTCCTAGGCCTAAAAAATGGAATCATATAATTCTTGAAACAACTCCATGTATGTTTCCCATATATATATGTGTTTGATTTTAATTATTTATATAATTGATTTATTATATCCATTGAGTAAATAAATTCCATCAAAAATATGTTAATCATCATGTTTCATTGAGATAGATTCCATATACGGGGATAGTGTATGGTTTTGAATCCGTTATAACTCATCTTAGACATTATTTATACCACCAAGAATAGTTAAAATCTTATAAAATATATAAATACATACAATTTTTATGATAATATGAATATAGAAGCTGATAAAAGAGTGTGAATTGAATTGCGTTCATTACACCCACTAAAATATTTACATGATTCAAGGGAATGAAGAATGAATATGGAATCTAAAGAAAAATATATGATATCAATGATGTTGATACGTTTTCCAACAAGACATAGATACAAACATACTAGGATTAATTTAAAAATATCTAAATGGGAGATGATGAATTAGTGTATGAATTCTTTATTGGAGAAAACAAAATTTTAGGCATGATTTGATGTTATGGTGAAGTTATTGGAGATTACATCATCGTGAATTTGAAGATGATAATCCTCCTAGATTAATTTTATATATTTATATTTTATCCACTATGTATTATGAATTATATGTTTATAAAAGGTATAGAATCAACCATTTTTTAATCACTTATTAGATATGAAGAGGTATATCCTTAATAAAACAAGGAAAATAGGGGAGGATAAAATAAATTATTTAAAAGGGTCAAATCATTGTTAGCCAAATAAGTCTCATGGAGAAAAAACATGCTGCTAAATGTGATTCTGTGTATATTTAATAATTCATCTCTTCAATCTAAAAATAGATGTAGTATAAGAAAGGTAAATATATTTGCAATATACAATTTAAATTCTTTAATTTGGGAAATATAATCCAATTTTCAGTGGGTTTCCTTGAGAATCATAAATTATAAAATGAGAATGATCTATCTAAAGTATGATATTAGAAGAGAAAATTGGGTAATAGTTCCACTGGTGGAGTATTTTTAAAGGGAAAAGAAACATCCAATATAATGTAGAATAAAATATTAACATTCAACATGATATAATATATTATGATTAGTAGAGTAAATTAGAAAAAAATCATATGATAAAGGTAAAATATCTTCTATAGAGATATCAAAACACCCCAAATATTATTTTTATGAAGAATTAAAGGGGATTGGTAAATAAGAATGTACTAATTAATAGAAACCAAAAGTGTTTCAACATAGTGTGGGTTTTATGTTGTTATTCAAAAATAACATCAGACTCAAAAGGGAAAATGATGAAATGAATGTGGAGAATGATTTATATAGGAAATTAATTAAAGATTCCAAAATCAAATAAATTGAATAGATAGATATAATGTTCAAAATAAGATATAAGATCACCCAATAATTCTTGAATCAATAAAAAAATGCATAAAATTACATCTATAAATATCATTTCAAATATATAGAAAGTAAAATATTTTAATCCAAATTAAACTGAAGATAAAATTTCTTTGAATCAATTGAATGTTTTGGAGTTCAAAAATTTAGGGAATTAAATTTTAAAAAGCTCTACAACAGTTGATAAATTTGATAATGCCTTTACAATGTTTTAAAATTATAACACTATTCCCATAATAATTTATATGGACACTAAATAATCCAACTCCAATTGTTGTAGTAGCGATAAAGGAAAGAAGAGTGATGTTCTGTCACATAAAAAGAAATATTTTCCCACTACCATGTTTGATGATAGTGATGAAAATTTTAAATTACAAGATTTTTAGAAGGAAAAAAATATATATTACACACAAAATTCAATGGAAAAGGGTAAAAATGACCGTAATAATGAGATTATTGAATAAGAGTAGCATATGTAAAATCACAGTGGAAACCAATGGCCATGTTTTGAAAAATAAATTATTTATTTGAGTAGATTATTATTTTAAGTTGTACGTTAGTAACATGAAGTCTATGAACATGCGGAATACAAATATGTTTATAATATATAACTCAATAAATTGAAGAGATTTGTTTAATTGATAGTGAGTAAATCAATAATTAAAAAAATCCGTACGAGACAAAATCTAAAAGAGAATGTTCTATTGGAAATTTATTTTCACTCTCGAGGATACTTTTGAGAGGTGTTATCAACCAAGAAACAATTCCAACTAATGTATTACCATGAAATCGGTGTAGATAAAGCTAATGTAAGGTTCTAAATACTTTAATGGGAGGAAAGATAAAGATCGTGTTATGGTGTTTGAGGATACCTAAAAGGAACAAAGATGTCAGAATCCATGGGTAATGAAAAGTTGTTTCTCATTACACATGACAAAAAAAATAAAAATATATTAATATATATCCAAGGGTATTAAAGAGGTTTTGTCCCATAAAAAATAGAAATAGATAAATAAATATAGGGTGAACTATAGTATAAAGCAATGAAAAATATTCATCCTCTTGAAGGATTAAATTAACCCGAAGATATGATATTTTTTTCAAACCAAAAATCAGAGTAAGAAAATATATTAAACATTTTATAAATGAATCAATCATAAGTGAAAATATCCATAAATTGGAAAAATAATAAATAGTAAGAAAAGTGGAAATAACAAAACAATGTGTTTCATATAATAATCCAGAACCCAATAAAAGTTTATTATAAAATCACACATTCATTGCAAATAATAAGGGTGATTATGGACCTTATCCAAAGAATAGTATTTCAAATAATTTCTCCAACATAATATATTGGTAGGTATCTATCTTCCAACCCCAGAAATACAATGACTGTAGACCTGTTAGAAGGTATCTCTATCTAACTAACCATGGAATACGATGACTATAGATCCATCCATGGGTCTCTTCATCGGAGAAATTAGAGACCCTCAATTAACCTAATTAGTATTAGTAATTTCATGCTTACCGGAATCCCTAAATACAATAGTTAAAAGAGAATATTTATTCATCATGGAATCTGTCAATCATGAAGGATCTAAAATAATGGATACAATGAAAAATTTAATAATTTAACAGTGAAATTATTATAACATGGACTCCATGTAAATGTTCATAGAAATAAAAATTGAATTGATATGATTTTCTTAGAAAAATAAGAAATTTGAAAACATAAAAATGATAAATTGGAGAACCTTCATACAAATTCCCAAATTATATACTTATGTGATGTTATTATGAAATTATATGATATTATTTATAGAAAATGAAGTAATTAACTCCAACATTCAAGCCTTTCACTCTTCAGGTTCAATTGGTGAAGCATATGAATCTACTTTATCATTATCCAATAAAATCAGTGAAATAATTTATATTCCATTGAATTCTACCCTACAACCCTAAAATTCGTGAGAAATTTATAGTAACAAAAGTTGAAAATTCATTATAGTAGAAATTATGTTACTGTAAATTAAAACTACAAAATAGAAAAATAATAAACAACAACTTAAAGTTAAATAACATCAAAAAAATGTGTATTTTGATTTTAGAAACTGAGGATGGAGTGAGTACCTACACCAAAAATATATCCCTCTTCAATTTCCAAAACATTAATGAAAATAAATAAATTTACAGGATTTAAATAAAATATTCTTATTGCTTCATATGAAAGTTCCCTAATTTCAACTCCATTGAGATTTTCATAATGAAAGAAAATTAAAAACCAATCAAAGATAACACCTTTTAATACACCCTCTAACAATGATAAATATAAAATATCAATCATTAAAAGAAATTAAATAATTTTAATAAAAAATAAATCATTGAGCAAACATAAATTAAGGAATAATGAATTAAAATAATCAAACTAGAATATTTTACCATTATATCATAAGTAATTTAAAAATTAAGTTTCCAATATCAATAAAATTTTGGAATTCATTAATTTCAAGGAGATTTTTCTTTTTGATTTTAAATTATTTACATCCTACTTAAGAGATTTTATACTCATGTTCTCAAATATCTTTGTTCTATATTTTTTTTATTTCCTCTACATCTCTTAAATATGAAATCCATTTTCCTTTTCCTTATAACTTTTATTCATCCTCTATTAATATTTGTTCATGATATTGAACTCTCCTATTCAAAATCTATAAAAATTAATCAATTCCCCAATCACCCATCTCTTATTAAATTTTTTATCCATATAAACATTGAATTCATATAATCAATCTTCTTATACTTAAACAACTTTTCAAAATATTAAAAATGACCTTCACCAACTTCTTTAAAAGTATCTTGATTTAATTTTAATTTTTTTTATTAATCAATAAATTTTATTAAAGTTTGATAAGTATGATTTTATTTTATATTTTCTATGTAAAAATTGCAGGATTGATTTTCTTTTTCTGATTAAACATTAACAACATCAACTAGCCTGACAAATTTTACTACCGTCAAATTATAATATTTATTTTCGAAATCACCTATATATTCTATTAACATTTCTATTTTTACATCAGGAAACAAAATTTTGGATTCCTTTATAATATTTTCTGAGATTGTGATTTCATAATCCAATTAATAACTTGAAATTAAACACATATAAAAAGATCTTAAATAAAAACATTTTGATACTATAGAGATAAAAAATTCATGATATAAAGATGGTTCATAACAAAATTTTACCATTACTTAAATCTCTATACAGGTCAAATTCACTTTAGATGATGTTGGAATAATATTTAATACATTTTGTTTTCCTTAATTAGTGGATGATTCATATAAATATAAACTTTTATTTAAAATAATTTAAAATGTGTAAGATCTTATACTTTCAAAACATCTTGATAATACATTATCCTTTGAAAATATTTCATTTTCTATTAGACTTCTTGTTTATTACCATGATTTATTCTTATAGCTATGACTTCTAATTTAGTAGTTTAAATGCTGATTTTGAACCTAATAGCCTTTATTCAATAGATTTAATTTTTTCTTAAACTATATGATGGAGTTTATAATCATGATTATAATATATAGATATGATATTTCTATATGTTAAACATTTTTTCTAAACTAGGGGAAGATCAAAATCTATATATTCTTATTCATTTCACTTTTTATCGGAGTATTTCTTCTATTCATTAACAATATTTTTAGAAATATCTCATGAACCTATTTCAATAAATTTATACTGATCAAACATTGTCTATCTTTATTATAGTAATAGTTTATGAGTTTTAAGTATTTTCCTCAACTTTATTAGAAATTCCATGTTCAATTACTATTTATTAAAAAAAATCTTAACATATACTTTGTTTGTTATTCTAATATAAGCTAATATTTTTAACTTCACCTTACAGAAACATGAATCTTCAAAATAAGCCTATATAAACATCTCCAAATTCAATTTAATCATATTAAAAATAAAATATAATACAAACACATGTCGAATTTTTATTTTATCTTTATTAACTATTAATGGATGAAGAATCACATGAACACATTAAAAAAATTCTTAATTTAAGGTAAAAATAATTCAATTTATAAACTAGATCCTATATTAGAAAAAAATTAATTTTACATTCGTTGTAGAAAATGATCCCATTATCCCTATAAGACTATATTTAATCAACATTGAATCATAGATTTAATCCTATAAATTCTTTCAACTATTTCAAAAAATGATAGAATTCAACATCACATATAAAAAAATTACTTTCTTAAGTCCATCTAATTATATAAAAAGAATTTTTATATAAAACACTCAGATAAAGAACAAACAGAAGAGTTCATAATATTTACCAATCAACACAATATACCTCCATCTTTGAAAACTAAACCCATGTTTCAACATGGATTGCTTTTGATCATACAAAACAATATCAACTAATAATTCTTTAAATATATCTATTAATGAAATTACTTTATAAGATTTAATTAGACTATATAAAACTATCATTCAAATACTTAAATTACTTTTCAAAAAATAAAGACAAAAAACATCCAAATTAGACGAGTATTTTTAATATATCTCAACAACCACTAATCTCAAAACTATAAGAATCATTGAATGGTCTATGATCACTAATTCTATAGAAGACAATGAAAAAATGTAAAAAAAAGTAATCCGAAAATTAAAATTTTAAAATATAAAATTTTAAATTCTCAAAGTAAATATCCCTTCTAATTAAATAAACAATAAGGAAAATATATATGAAATTATACGAGGTAAATATATAATAAATAAATCATTTAATATAGTTTAATTCTTTGATGTAAAAGAAAATAGGTTTTCAGATGGTATATACGATATTAATTTTATGATCTAAATATTTCCATGATGTGCTTAAAAAATACATTTGATTAAATTTACATAATCTATTAAAGATATAATAAGATATAATACCTACAATGTACAAGGAGTTTATAAAAATAAAAAATAAAACTCCCCCCAAAATAATAGTGTATAACAAAAAAATGAAAACATTTAAATTTCAATCATTTAAATGGATAAAATTGAGTTTTTATAAACATGAACATAAGTTTTCATGTTTCATATAACACTAATTAATATTCGGGTATGAGGAGAATTTTCTTGATTTGAAATAAATTATAAAGAAACATGACGAGTTTAGATCTAGTTGTATTCCCAAAATTTTCATTAGGTTCCCAAATCATTCATTGATATTCAAGTGTGATACGTTCTTTTGAAAATATGATCTATGGGTTTTGAGAGATTGAAATCCCTTCAAAAATGGATTCCCCCATTGTCCACCTATATAACATTTATTGAAAAAAATGGTGTGCAACTATTTTCAAATTAACTCAGCGGATATGAAGTAGACCATATGATGGTTTAAATTCTATGTCCATAAGTAAACTTTTCACATCCCAATTTCAAATATATTTTCTCTAAATAGTTTCTTCTAGTAATGAAAATTTTCAACAACATTTACAATATTTTTAATTATAACTTCTGTTAACCATTCCCACTGATAAGTTTCATAAATTTAAAGGAAGTTGATTTAGTTAATTCATTCTAATTTTTCACAATATATATATATATATTGTTTTCATTTTTAAAATTATCTTGGAAAACCTACCTTCATACTTTTCAAAAACTGAAAAAATCATCGAATTCTCATTTTTCAATTTTACTAATTCTACTATAGAATTTAAAATTTTATCTTTATTTTCAGAAACATCATACATAAGCCTCATGTATCTATAATAATGTTTCTAATACACTGTTTCAATTTTTTTAATTTAATATTTCATTTCTTTGATGGTTTTTGGAGAATATTTTTCTTCCCTTAAACAAGATTCATCATCCAATATGAATGAAAAATTATTTATAAGTATACCCCTCTAAGAGTTTTGTGATTATTATTCCAATGAGGAAGTTTTTTTAATATTAGAATTAAAATAGAAAAGGCTTCGACAACCATCAATTTTTTAATCACTATTTTTATCAGAAGATGTTGGGTGCTTAGAAGAACTCCAATTATTATTATTTTCATTAGAAAATTTTCATTCACTCCTCTATAATCCTTTATTTTACCTTTTTCTATTATTTTAAATAATTCAGATCTATTCGAACACATCTAGGTTTTATGTACTCATATCATATAGTTTATGATGATTTATTATTGTCATGTATATATATATTATTATTATTGTATAAATTATGACTCAAAATTCTCATGTAAAACTAATAATATTCTCCCTCAATAAATTCAAGACCACTATTTTCTAAAAAAATAGAAGAAATTTTTTTAACATACTCGATTTATAAGGATGAACTTTAAAACTTAAATCTCTCAACATTTAGTTAAATACAACCCATTTTTTATTTTTCTCATTTTTAGAATCTCTTTTCTATATACTCTCACACCGCAATCTATTTTAGATATGTTCGTCAAATTTTTTTTTAATATGTTGTGTTTCACATAGTCCTTTTTTATTCCCACTCCATTGGTAATATGTCTAAAAATTTCAAAATAACATTATTATTAAAAAATTAAGTCTCACCAATTGATTACAAGTTGTTAAAAATATTCATCAACATTTGATAAATTTGGGAAACATTTTCTCCAATAATTAAATCTATATCTTGAAAATCATCCTTGATAATTGCATAATTATTTTAATGAAAATTGTAAATTCTGAAGTATTTGAATCCCAATTTCATCCATATACCACATATGGTGATTCAATAAGAAACATGACTATAAGTATTCCATTTGATTATACATAATAAGGAATTAAGAATATTTAAATTTAATAAATAATCATATCATTTGACAATGTTAAATGTATGGAATTATTTCTTTATAATTTTATAACTTTTGGAGAGTATAATACAAATTATACCACAATTATTAATCAGCTATGTCTCTACATAATCATGTAAATATTCATAGTAATATCCATTTTAAATATGATTTATATTTGGATATATATTATCAAAACATCCAAGATACATAATTCATTCTATCATAATAACAAAGAAGGTATTTCTCGACAAAATAGTTAGTGTAAACAAACTGATAAAAAATTATGATCCATCTCTGTCTCAAGTATAAATACTCTCTTTGATGGGATTTTTTGTAACTAGAAGATACATAATTAGAGGGGTTGAAATTTATTTTAAAACAATTTATAATTTTCATCCTACTCGACGATTTAATTTATTGAAATATATAAACTTTTCATCAAACTATAAATTATAGTAACAATAGATATTAAATGTAGTAGATCTGAATTAATGATATGTGTATAGGGTAAATAAAAATAATTATATGCATAGTAGAATTAAAAAAACACAGATTTTAATAAATGATATATAACCCCTTAAAATTATATTAACAAATCATTCTTTAATCCTAATGTAAAAGGGGTTCATAGACCTAATCCAATATAAAAAAATTATATAAATATAATCAACTAAACTTTAAAATGGTATCTATCTACCTAAACCAAAAAAAACTAAACTATAGACCTATCGGAGGGTATATTTATCTACCTAGACATATTGTTCCATGACTATAGATCAATCACACGTTTAATACATCTTCCACAATAAAATCCATCAATTTATATGATTTGTGGCATCTATTTCTTCCTTACTAGAATCTGTAAACATAATGTTCGAATGAAACATTGTCTTCCTCATATAATCCCTTGATCTATCAAGACCATAAATAATTTATTTTATTTGGAAATTATAAGATATTTAAAAATAAATCCTTACCAAAAATTACTTATAATAAATATAATATAAATATTACATTTCATAGAAGTTGTTATAGAAATAAAATGTTTCAAAACATCAAAATGATTATCTAAAACTATTTATTTTCAATACCAAAAGTATGTACTTATGTACTTATGATTCTCATGGTTTTGGTCATATATATAGATTATTTTTTAACTAAATTGAACATTTAAATTATACAATAATCAAGTTTAGTTTCAACAGTATCTGAAGATTCTTTATTATCTTTTGATGAACTCAGTGTAACTCCTCATATTCTGATGTAGTTAATACTTCACTACTATAGTGCTAAATTAATTTCTTCTAAAAAAGTTAGAACACTTTGTCTAGAAAAATAAAGCGACCTAAAATTAAAACTGAAACACCTAAAAATCAAATTAAATCAAATTACAATAGTAGTGTATTGTGATTTATAAAACTAATTATGATGTGTGTGTCTCAATAAATAAGATGCCTTGTCAATTTTGAAATTGGTTGACCACTTAATGTATTAGGATTAAAATAGAAAAATATATTTCATAGAATAAATCCACTGATTTTCATTTTATAAAAGGATTGTTGAACATTATACTAAATGTTTATAAACATTGTGATAATGGGAATTATATGTCCTTTCATAAGAATGATTGCATCAAAGAAATTTATATTTCATGATTATAATAAATTTTTAGTGAAAAAATGAAAACTTAATCCAAATTTTTGATAATAAACATTTTTATTGTTTGAGAATAATGGAGGATTGTTAGATTTCAAATAAAATACATAGCCATTTGTTGGAGAATAATATGTTTATGTTTTTTGATAATGATATTTTGAGAAATCTACTAATTATAAAATGTGGAAGACTAAATACACGTTCCTCATGTAATAATGAAAATATAGTGAATACAATTCACAAGCATATTGAAATTAAAACAATAATACCTTTTGAGTTATTACACTCAAATGTGTGCTTACTAATGAGGTTGAACATAACAAATAGATATAAGTATTTTGTACACATTACTGAATATTTCACTAATTTGACTTTTGACTATTTTATTCTTAGTAAATCAGAATATCTGGATAATCTCAAACTCTTTTTAAGAAGTTTTGAGAATTAAATAGGGTATTCCATCAAAATATTTTAATCTAATAATATATTTGAGTACATGAATAAATATTTCAAGTCATATTTTGAGAGTATTGGAATAATATATGAATATAGTGCTTCATATACACCATAAAACAATGGAGATATTGAGGGGAAGTATAGTGACCCAAGATTTTTACACATATAATTACATTATGTTTAATATAAACATCAATTAATTACATCTTGAACATCGTGAGGCTTAGTGTATATGGAATAATAGGTTCATAGTAAATCGAAGTGAGACTAAAATAAAAACACATTATACTTTGATATCATAAATGAGAAGGCACATGAATAATCACATAAGAAGAAAACAGAAAAACTATAGTATCATATGATACTGGAATCATAGGAAATTTGGCAACAACATAAAACATTACATAAACACAATTGAAGTATAAATTTCAAGAAAACATCACGTTGTAGATAGATTCCCGTTATGGATTATTTTCACTCCCTAATTCCATACATGAAAAGTCATGAGGAAAAACATTAACCAATGTATTTGGGGGATATATAATTATGGTCCTACCCATCACATTCATATCATGTACATTAATCTGTGTAAAAATTATCTAATTTAATCGTAAGGGATAAATATAATAATTAAACATGGAGACAAAATGGGTTTTATATTGTTATATTATATGATAATAAAAAAAGAATTCTTATTGAAGGATCTTGATAGATGATAAAAAGTAAGGTATTACCCCATAAAAGGAATGGAATGTCAGCTTGGTATATATGTATGTGACATGTATATAAATTTTATAATCATTCCATTAAAAAAATTTATTGTCCTTGATGAATATAAATACATATAAAAAACTTAAAAACGTTCTTGATAAAAAATAATCTTTCTAATTTTAGAATTAATTTTAGAAAACTAAATAATTACAAAAATATGATAGAAAATATTTCATTAAAAATAACCCTGGATAATTAAAAATTAGGCGTCAAATATTTGACTGTTCATGATGGAAAATAATACCATACATGTCCTATGAGTTAAAATAAATATTCATTCACACTACTATAAAATGTTTAAGAAGTGTCTCATTTAGAAAATGACTATAAGATTTCATTAAAACTATTTTTAAAAAAAGTAAAACCTCGATAAAAATTTTTCAATAAATATTTTGGGGAATGTTAATAATATCCTTCAAAATATTTTTAGAAAACATATATATAAGAGAATATAGATTTTTGACCAAAGAGATAAATGATGTTCTCATTCCAAAAAAACATTTTCCTAATAATTTTATACATGAAATAAAGAAGGATGGTACTATTAAATGATAATTTTATTTAAAAACATGGTAAAATACAATGAATCATTTTTATTTGAAAATGATAAAATAATTCCCTAAAAAGATAATTCGAGAATAAATAATCCCAATTAAAATGAGATTGAAACACAATACCAAACCACTCTTATAACTTTTGAATCATAAATATCATGATGAAAGTAGATGAATTTTAACATAAGTTATTAATTTAGAATAATTAGTGATGTAATATATAAATTGTATTTATATATACTGTTTAAAATAAATTAGGTGAATAAAAGAACATGTGTCTCAAAGAAGGATGTTTTGAGAAAAAACCCTTTCCTCAGGTCTACGGTTTTTAGTTTTTTTATTTTATCTCTTATATAGTAAATTTATATCATTAATTTGTTTTATTAGTACAATTTTATAGATTTAATTACTTATAATTAAGCTATTTACTTTATTTATTTTAATTATGTGTTAAATTGTATAATTAGTTTTTTCTACATCGGGTATTTTGAGGAAGTTCAGTTCATAAATTTAAAAAGGAATTGGTGTGTCGATTAGGGTAAAAATGGTCATTGTTCCGTAAAATATAGTAAAATAACTATGAAATAATATTCATTTTTAAACATAAATAATTCTTTTAAATCGAACCATGAAATATGATTATGATATATGAACTATGTTATAATCATAGCGACGGTAGTCCGTACGTACAAATGAGTAATGTTTTAATTTTCAATGATCGTGATGGAAGGAGGTTGTGATTTATTTTATATTAAAAACGTATAATAATTTAATAATATTTAATAATATTTATTTAAATAAAAATAAATATACTAACCAGGTGATGTGTTAATAAAAAATGAATCATATCACTTCGTGTGGTGGTTTTCCACTATACACACATACGATGTTATCATTTTTACATGGATTGTATGGAAAAAAGGTATATGATATTTTAAATATCTATAATTATTAATATTTAAAGAATATCATATATAAACATTAAATCAATCGTCTAGAAAATCCATGTGACGGAAATATAGGAATCTAATTACATCAGTTTTTGGCTTGGTAGTATGTCAAACACACAATTGATGGTTTTTTTTCAATTTGATGGAAGAAGAGATGGTTGAATATAATGAAATGTAAATAAGAAAATATTTTTATATGTTAGTTACATGTGTTATTATATTTTAATTTTTATTACATAATTGAAGGTGTAAAAATAATAATTAGAAAGATAGATCTTGGTGAAGACAATTATCTTCTCTAAAAAGAAGCTCCTTTAGATCTATTATTAAGGACACTAAGGATGGCCATTTTGGAAGACCAGAAGCTATGGAATGTGGGTATGGATTTTTTAGAGAAATTTTTTTATGTTTTTTTCAAGAAAAATTTCTTTATATGAGTAAATAATTTAATGGATTGTGCCCTTTTATAATTGAGGAGGACTCACATTTTTGTAAATACCCAAAACTATTCAAAATAGGGAATCCACTCCCAATCCACATGCATTAAAAATTGGAAAAAAGTATTTTAATAAAGATAAATCAATGAAACACCTCTAACACTAAAAATAAACATGTTTAAAACATGTTATTATCTTTAACTCTAAGGTTACTCACTTTTACCACATTAATTTTTTTTCCCAAGTAACAATTTTTTACTGTTTATATTATTAATTATAAACAAAGATTATGTTAAAATTATTATATAATATAAATTACTATGATTAAAAATATGGAATATATTTAATGAAATTTATATCATATATTTAATTTAATTTAATTTAACATAAAACCCACAAATGTGTTGAAATGTTGTTTTTTAAGAAATGTATTTTTCAAGCATAAGATGATCTAAAATTAATTGTAAAATAATTATTAATAAATGAATTAATTTCTATTACTATTTATAAATATAAAATATATAAATTAAATTTATATAATTATTAATTATATGTTAATTTAATTATCTAAAATGTAGAAATATTATTTACTTTCAACGGTTTTCAAAAAAAAATTGAAACATAAAAAAATACTTATAATAAATTCTAGTATAGAGATAATTTAAATGTAACTATTTAGATAAAATATAACAAAATATTACAAATGTTATCTTCAAATGATATTTTAAAAAATAATTGTACTTTTAAATTACTTAATTTATTAAAACAAATGATTAGTTTACATAAATCGGTATTTTTTTACTATTCACTGAAAAATTGATCCTTCATAAAAATCCAAAAAATTCAAACTAAGTTAATATTTATATAATGATTTCAAAAATTATTTTCATTTTATGGATTAAAATTTCTAAATGTTCAAAAAATTATTTATAACATTTTGTCACAAAATAAATAAAAAATATTTTTTAAAATAAAATGTATTTTAGAAGCATAAAATGAATTTACAAAAATTTGAGTACTTATTAATTATGAATTTACAAAAACATTTAAATTATATAAAACTATTATAGAAAATTTTAGTAACAAGTTCATTTAAATTTATATTTTTTAATTTATAGATCATTATGTTCAATTTTAAATTTTAATATTTTAATAATAATATATCGTGGTTTTCTAAATCTTAGTAACTCGTAGAATATAAAATTTCAAAGACGTATTTTAAAATATCATGGTTTCTCATTCTAACTCTGATACATGAAATAAATTCTCACAATTTAAAATTTCTCACACCTTGACATCAGAAAATTATTTTGCGGAAAACCAACATTGTAAAAAGGATTAATAAAACCGATTCTTAAATGATGGAAAGGTGTGTATAAAGGTCATCTGGAATAAAAAATAACTATATTTTCAAGAAAGATAACATATGTGGGAATTAAAAATATAGACATGGAAGAAAATATTAAATAATTATTAACATTTGAAAGAGATTATTGATCACAGAAATGTTAATGTTCAATATAAATTTTACAACTACAAAACTATAAATATAAGGTGATTTAAAAAGGCATTGACTCATTAGATTTGAAGGTAAAAGCATAAATTTTTTTAAAGATCATTTTCCTACATTTGATGAATTCTTATACTTTCATGATATAGAACACCATTAAACATACTTATATGATATCTTTTTATTTCAAAATCACTATTTCATCATTTGATTGTGCTTAGATCACTTTACACTTCACCCATTAATCAATAGAATAAATATTCAATATGAATTTATTTTATTCCAGAAGCACTAAAATTAAATTTTAAGGGATCATAAGTTTTCTAAAATATTAACAATATATTCCTAATATATTTATTAAAACCAAAATGGTTAGAACAATGAAATATAACACCCAAAATGAATATGAATATAATAATATTTAAAATTATATAATTAAACCAAAGGTATATCGTAGATCATTCTTAATATAAATAAACCTATATCACAAATAAAATTTATAACCTCATCATAGAAGAAGTTATTCAACTAATAGGTAATTCCATTCCCTTATAGTTACATCATTAAAAGCATTATAACATTCTTCTTAAATTCTTGTTTATATTAAACCTAAAAGATATATATATCTTAACCCAGTAAAATGTTTCCCAAAATATCTGTAATCATCTAAAAATTTAAAAAAATATCAAGTTTATTGAGTCCTTGAATATGTTTCACAAAATATAATTATAATTTATCCACCAAAAAATTTAAGTACAAAAATTTCTAATTAACCAATAGATTACATAGGCCACTGCTATGCATTTCACACTTATCCCCCATCATTTGTGGGTTCTAGCCTCTTGTCCTTTCTGTATATGATGAGTTGTCACCAAGAATTTTGTTTTTACGTTTTATTAAATTATATTAATATAATTACAATAAATTTTTAAAAAATATAATGAAAACACTCAAAATAATATTATTCATAAAATCAATCTTCAACTACAATAGTCGTATATACACCATATGTTTTTCCCAAAAAAAATAGTCTTAATTGAAAATAATTACCTTAATATTAAGAAAATATAAAATATTTTTCTTTTTATTAATAATATGTTTTACGAAAAAATCACTTTTTTCATCAAATAATCATTCTACATCATTAGAACACTTTAACATATTCATGAAAGTCCTTAAATAAAAATAATATAGTGTAGTCTGTACAAGATTCATGATTCTAAAAACTAGAATACCATTAATAAAATTACTTTAACAACATGAGTATATAATTCCAACACTAAAACACTTAAATCATTCTAACTATATGGTTTTAATAACATAGGACCTTAGTAATTAATCTTTCGATTTGGGTATTAATTTGGCTAATGGCCATGTTCCCAATATCTATGACATTGAATTGTTAGTGGTCCATTAGGTTGAAATTTTTCCCAGTGTTGTATTAACCATACAATTCATTATTCTTCAGAAATTAGATTATTTTTCCCTCCTTTTCCATACAGAAAAAATCCTCTAATTATTTATTGAATCTTCCATGGTGCCTCATCCCTCATTTCTGAAATTTATGAAATTGCATTGTCTTTTATTTATCATCTTTAACAATGAAAATTACATTAGAAACCGTCTTTATATTCATGAATGCATTTTAAAATTACTTTATTTAACATTTTTTAATCATAATTTGGGATATCTCAATTTTCATGATAACAAATTTCTATAATCTATTACCATTTGGTTTGTAATCTCATTAAGAAACTAATTACTTTTCATATGACATTGGTAGTGGGAATGTTTTCACTTATTTACATCCATTAAGTAAAAATAAAAAAAAGGAATATGATCATACAATAAAATATAAAAGGGAATCATATAAAATTATAAGGAATAACTAATAAATGATGATTTTATTCTGAATTATGAGTATCTAGGTTTTAATATATGTTATCAATGGTATGGTTTCCTATTAGGTTTTATAACCTAATAATTTGTTCATGTCCTTTATAATTATTCATAATGTGTTTTTAGAATTTCCAAATCATAACAATTAGGTCTATAAAATTTGTTGTACAATGAGGCCCATATCATGAACCAAGTGATGATCAGGTAGATCTCAATGCACCCTTTTTGGGTTAAATACACCAATATAAATTGTTTCTAGATCAACATCCACATGTAGAATATATATAAAGTGATTTAAATTCTCATAAAATTCTCACACTACCCTTAACTAATATTATAAGATATTTTCCCACACATATAATTACCCTTAGACTTAACACTAGGGTTCTCACTAATTTTTTTATCATCTTAGTTTCCAATGGTTAACTAAAACTTTTCTATAATACTAATAATATTGACCCAAGACTATTACACGTGTTACTAAATAAAATTT
Source organism: Viscum album (assembly GCA_963277665.1). Lineage (NCBI taxonomy): Eukaryota > Viridiplantae > Streptophyta > Magnoliopsida > Santalales > Viscaceae > Viscum > Viscum album. The sequence continues at coordinate 1,021,301,266 of OY728147.1, read as the reverse complement.
AAAATAAACTTATATTAATTGAAATGTAAATATTATAAGCTATAGTGTCTTTTGAGGACTTGGTCAATAGTATATTAAAGTGAAACCAAAATAAAAATTCTTTATTTTTTCTCCATAATGACCTCTTAAAACATCATGGGACAACATAAAGAATTTAAAGAATTAATGGGTGAAATAAAACCGCTGGTAAGGGAATAAATATAATAAGGAAATATAACATGTGATTCAATGGTGTAACACGATATCGTGAAAGATATTTCTCATGAGTAATCACATGGGAGCATAACTGTAACATCCCAAACTGACTAACCATTAAAACGGTAGTCAGAGTAGTGTTTCAGAAGGGATCAAGATCATCTCTTCATATGGAAGAGGTCGTTCAATAGTAGTGGGGGTCTCTGGGGGTGATATTGGGGATACTATACCCTCATACCATATATTTCATAGTGGTATACATTATATAAATGGAAGTCAATAGTGTAAGAAGAAATAAATAGATAACATGTCAATTTTGATAATAATAATATTCAATTGAACAAAATATGGTCGTTCATGTTTATACAATGCATTCATGATTGATGATAATACATAATCTATGAATGTAACACTCCGACCCAAGAAGCCCAAATTCATTTCATTATTACGTATCATTGGCATGATCACAAAAGATCAATTCTCAAAATACCGATTAGTTTAGTAGCCTTGGAAGTACTAGAAACATTCATAAGGATTACATTACATCATAAAATGGAAAACTACAACAAAATTACTTCCATAGACAACACTAAGATCCCATAATCTATACCTGTAGGTTATTCATAACATACTAATTTGCATCCTGGGAACAAAACATTGAAATAAGTGAGCTCAGATGCTCAATAAGGATGACAATATAGCAGAAACTTTCATAAATAAGCACAAACATTTAAGGAAATGTATAAAACTAAAACTAAAGCCTTTTAAACCTGAACATCAACATAATATGGAAAAGATAAAATAAAATAATGCCATTTACTTATTCACATGGATATTATACTAGTCGAATAATCACATGCAATATCAATAGACACTTTCGTAATGATGGAATGCATAATGTCAGACTTTCATAACCACATAGTCAAGGCCTTAAGCCAAGACTGCAAATAATATTTTGTCAAGGCCTTATGCCAAGACACTAGTTTATCTCATGAGACCTACCGATGGATCGAGGAGATATAGCAGGCTCCACCCATCACATACTAAGTCCAATGCATTCCTCATATGAAAAGTGTTAAACATAACATAAACATTCATATTAAAACTAGCATCAGAAATGTCAATACTTTTTCCATAAACCATGAATGGTATAAAAATAACACATCCACAGTCAAAACAAAATCATTCAATACAATATGGAATATTAAATTATAATAAATCAACCACAATCAAGAATAATTAAGGATATATTCATTGATGAAGTTAATCATCAAAACAATTGAAGAGAAATATCCCCCTTTTTCTTTTAAACATAAAAATGTCTAACTAGTTATCAAAAAGCTGTTTAAAAATTATTTTTGAATCAAAGTGTCCCATACCACTTTTAATCATTTAAAAGGAATTTTAATTTTAAAACATTAATTCCCATATAAATAAAACCTTAAACACATTTTTAAAACATGGACATTAATGATAATAATTTAGAAGAATAAATTTTTAAAACCCTTAAAATGATATTTTAGTTAGAGTTCCTGAATAAATTATAGATGATTGAATCCAAATAATTGAGGTAATAAAAAAATTATAATATCATGAAAAATAAAGTGGTTAATGATATACTATCTCAAATTACTGTATATACACCAAATAAAAGTGGATCGGCGCCTAACAACAAATAAGTCTCAATGGAATGTAAAATGGGATGAATTCCTTTATAAAGACTATATCCTTAGGTTAAGGATAAATCAATGAAATAATTATGTGTGACAAATATAAATACACTCAAGATTATTGGATATTCAGTGTGAATAAATCAGAGGAAATTCACACATATTCTTGTAAAAACAACACCAATTACTTGGATGTTTAACTCAACGAATAGAATTTGAGTTAAAATTACTCTTATCAGGTTTATATTGATGAACATAGAATTTATCAATGGAGTGATTATGTGTATCAAATTTATATCCACGTAAAGGGGAGTGTAAATTACTACATAAGTAAATAAATAGTGATTTCAAAAATAATCTTGGGGTAAAGTAATCAATGATGTTTGTGTAAAACTGAATGAGTGAAAATTGAAATTTAAAATTATTTTATCGATTTGGTAACATGCGAAACATAAACCCCATTAAAGAAGTATCATCAAATGATGATGTAAATACCCATAAATTAATGTATATTACACAAACAATACAATCATGGGTAATACATACACCACACAAAAGGTAGCAGTGTAAAATATATGATTAATCTCACGGGAATAAAAGTGAGATGAAAACCCCTTACTTCACTGTAATCAATCGAGTCGTATGGAATAAATTTATTAAACAAAATGAATCATAGAATACCATGAATATAACGATAATCAAGATAATATATATGTTAAATTATAGTACACAATACACCACATTTAATAAATAAGTTGCGAACAAAGGAAATCTCACGGAATTAAAAATGAGATAAAAACACCTTACTATGTTGTAATCAATCGAGTCATATGACCAAAAGTTAATAACAAACAAATGAATCATAAAATACCATGAATATAAAGAGAATAGTGATAATATATATCAAATTATATCACACAATACATGACATTTAATAAATAAGTGGCAAACAATGGAAATATCACGGAATTAAAAGTGAGATAAGAAACCTATTACTTTGTACTTTGCCTTGGATGAGGGTAGGTTAACCACCTGTATGATGGTGAAATAATTGTTATTAAATTATAAAGGAATAATATACATTAATATGATATCAAATATGTTCTTTAAATATTTCATTGTTAATAATATTTTAGTATTATCGTCATTTCCGGTGTTAACTGGTTCCTTTTCCTTTATATGATTTGTTTCATAAGTAGTGTTTCTTATGAATAGGATGTATCTTATTAATATTCCGAATGATATTATGTCTCTAAACATTATTTTTAATCATATAATGAAAATTATTCTTGAATGGATTACGTTGGGGAATGAATCTCATCACGTTCGTGGAGACGGTAATCCGTACACACGCACGAGCGACAATATCCTTATTTTAATATTAAAATAATATATAATTGGATTTTATATCATATATATAGAATCATTATCATGTTATATTTTTTATTTACACCAATTACACATCATTATTATACCCGTCCAAAAAATCATGTATTGAATAACAATTACACCACGACGTGGAGATGGTAAGTCGTAAGTACGTATGGTGACATATCATACAATGGATGGATAGAATAATGAATATGGATGTGCCATATTTATAATAACATCAAATTATATATAAGATACTGGATTTATTATTTTAAAATGGAAAAAACAAATAATGAGTAAGTGGAAGAAGAAATAAACTTGAAAGAGGTGATGAAATATTTACCTCTTTTACTGGTTCTTGTTTTTAATCTGATAAAATGAACTCCGTAGGATGACTTTATAACTAAATTAATGCCTCTAGGATTAAGGGAAGATAGTTTAGAGAGTATTTGGGCAGAGTTTGGCCGAGAAAAATGGCTTTGAAGGTGTGAATTATAGAGAAGGGGGTGTTCCCTTTTATAAGGGGGTGAGGGGTACTTTAGAAAAGCGAGAAATATTATTTTATAATAAAATCATTTTTGGTTTATAATGGCCTAAAAATAAAATATATAAATTCCAAGGTGGGGATGGGCTGAAACCCACTCAACCAATAGGTTTTAGAATGTTTTGGGTCACTATATTAAACTTATCTTCTATATTTAACTTTTAGATAAATAGTTTTACAATTACCATGTCTCTTTTTATTTTTATATTATATGGTTAATAAACATACTATATACTTCCAAGATAACCTCAATTGCTTCATTAATGATACATCTATCATTATATAATTCTTTTATCCAGAACTTAGATTTTTAGGAATATGATATCAATTAATAATATAATATTTGTTTTAAAAAACACTTTTATGTCAATTTTGACACTATTTGGTATTTTGTTTTTTCTTAATTTATGACAGCATTATTACTTCAGAAAAAAAAATCATCTAACTAACCCTAACATGTCATATTAACGTATAAAATTAGTTTAATTCATAAAAAGTCTCAAATTACATTTATTTGGATATTTATAATATCAAATATTTTAATATTTCATTAATTAGGTAATTACTGCATCATCATTGTGTCATAAAAAAATTAAATTATTTAATGTCTAAAAAATATAAATAAAATACCCTTATGTAGGAAATAATATCTTTTTTCTAATGAATATTTATAATCAATTTTATCTAATATATCACACAATATTAAAAATGGTTTAGTTATTAAGCTTTGAATTTTACACTTTTAACACTTCTTTGAATTAAATAATAATAAATGTCCTAATCTAATCCAAGTGGACCTAAAGGATCATATTTTTTTCTAGGGTCTTTTTGGTCTAATTACACTTATCCAATAGAATTATGACATGTGTTTGGGTAATAATAATATCATTTTTATCCTTAATTACCCTATTTACTTTTAATCGTGGTAAATTAAAGTCAAAAGTTATTATTCACCAAAAAATATTTTTATCTTATTGAACCATACATTACTTACTGATATCAACTGTGTCTCTCAGATTTTTGAAATTTAATTCACAAAAGCGGTAAAATTATGTTTTATTCAAATTTCCAAATGCTCTGAGGAGGTGGGTAAAAGACGCTTAAAAATGTTGATAAAATTTTAATTTATCTAAAATTATTATAAATTTACTCTAATGAATTACATTGAACATATATAGGTATTATGTATCTTTTTTACCTTATATAAATTCAAATAAAATAAATAATTATTTAAATAAAACTCTAGTTTAAACAATAACTCAGTGTTTTTCACTATTCATCAAAAATTGAAAGTTTTTAGAAAAATACCAAAAATTAACCCAAAGATAATTTCGATATTCCAAATCCAAAATTGAAGTACATTTTGAAATATAAAATATTTTAAATTTCACAATGTGGGTATTACTATTCATAACAGCTAGTTTGATTGGTCGTGGTGTGTTAGAATCTCGAATTTTCTTACAATGAAAGCTATTACATTATTCAAAGGCAAACGTACCGTGGAAGCTTGGGGTTTACATTATTCCCCCCTTTTGGAAATCGCATCCTCGAAATTTTTAAAATTTGTCTTGGGAACATAATTGAATGTCACGCATCGGAAAAAGGGTTAATAAAACTATCACATTAAAAGAATGAAAGATTAGTACAAAGGTCACCCGAGATAACCCATACAAGGATTCCATGTAGGAAAACATAGATATGGAAGATAACCTATGTGTCATGTTATGATGGAGAGGGATAGAAAACATGATCTGGAGAAAGTTAACAACAAGAAAACCACAAACTTTTTATTGGACAAACAGTCATTAGTTTCCTAGTAGGAAAAGTAAACAGAAAACATTTATTTGTTTTAAGTTACATTTCATAAAGATGAGGAATTTATTAATGAGATTGGATAAGAACATAAAGAGTTATAATTTCTTTTTAAGTATAGTTTCATTCTTTAATAAATTTCTACCACTAACTCGTTTTTTTAAATGATGAGTATTCAAGATGACTTAGTCATACCTGAAGAGCTAGAATCAATTTCTCGAGAATAACATGATCTACAAAGGATAAACTATATATTTACCTTGTGTTTAGAGATTAATCAAAACCAAAACAGTTATTACAAGATTAGATGATCCCCCAAAAATGATATTCCATTAGAGAAAGAAACACTAATCTTAATTTCTAAAATTAAACCAATAATACCCCAAAGTTAAATAAATACCATTCAACAAACAATTGTACTTAAAATCCATCAATATAATCCAAACTAATATTGAAACTCAAAACTTAAAATAATTTGGTTATATATTCTTCCATGTTAAATTGTATCTCCAAAGGACATCAACTACTCTTAAATTCACATACTTAAAAGTAATTAACCTAATCACAAATTCTCATTTATAGGATAATAATTTGCAAATCACTATAAATACCCAATAAAAGCATATATAAAAATCCTCCATTACTCCTCAAATGAAATCCCATTGTATTCTACTGTGTTTAGGCATATAGTGTTCCCAACAGAGCGAACGTCTTCAAAAATAACATTTATCACTTAATCACAAAATCATTTTCCTATTCTAAGGGTATTCATTTGATAAGACAAAAGTTCCAAAATCAACTTATTATTGATCAATAAAATTATTTAACTAAAAATGATTATTCACACTAACCAGGGACTTCACGTAGTCCTGAGGTAGGTGATAAATCCTAATCGCACTCTGGTTGTGGGTTCGATTCCCATAGCTTTGTCCGAAGGGATGGGTTGTCACATTGTAACATCCCAAGTAAGTAATTAATAATAGATATTTTTATCTATTTCTATTAATGATTAATATAGTGTTATAGAGGTTTAAAATGAAAATAAATACAATCTTATGCATGGAATACATTAATATTCTTAAAAGATTGTTTTACTTCCTTTTGATGGAAAACCATTTTTGAATCTATCTTTTGACAATTTTATAATATATGTTTTTCAAAATAACCTTATTCTTTATGATTGGGAAATCAAAATTTACTTTTTGTGAATTTTTGGTATTTTTCTGACAATGCTCATTTTTTAATGAATCGTGAAAAATACTGCATTTTACATCAAAACTGTTTTTTAATATAATTTATTTATATGATTAGATTATGTTTTGAATTGGTTTTGAAGTGAAATTAGAATATATTTTTACCATTTAATCCAATGGTGGTCATTGGAATCAATTTCACTTTGAAATTATACTTAAACTGGTGTCAATCTTTTGATACTTATTGTTTTATAAAAACACGCTTTTTGCTCTGACAACGGGAATTAATTATTAAATTAATTAATGTGACTTATGTGTTTTTAATTTTGTAAAATAGACTTCATTTTTGAATTTGGAATATCAAATATAGCTTAGGGTGAATTTTTTGTAATTTTCTGAAAAACTTCAATTTTTGATGAATAGTGAAACCACTAAGTGGTACTTATAAAAATTGATTTTCCATTTAAATGAAATTTTTCCATCATTCTGTTTTGAATTTCAAAAATCTGACATATATGGTTGTCATTAAGAAGTAAAATGTGGTTCAATGAGATTAAAATAATTTTTTGGTGAATAGTAACTTATTAAGTTTTTAATCGTGATTAGTGGTAATTAGTGTAGTTTAAGGTAAAAATAATGCTTTAATAAAATGAGATGAGCTTGACACATGTCATACCCTCATTGGTTGTGTCATGGCCGACCAAGACAAGCCATGGGTCAACTTGGGGACCCCATGGAGCCACTTTGGTTGGGAAATGACATAAAAAACTTTTTATTTAATGTCAAAGAAAAAATGACACAAACATCATATGTTTTACGAATACAATTTTTACATTGGGTTATAAAGATCAGATTTTTGATTATAAATAGTCATTGAAAATATAAAAATATTTCCTACATCATAGTATTTTTTTTATAATTTTTAGACTTTAAATAAATTAAATTATTTATGACATCATGATGATGCAGCGATGACCTCATTATTTAACGATTTAAATAAAATGGAAGGATAATGTAATATCTAGTACCTAAACATGTCCAAAACCTATTGGATGGGTAGATTTCGAACCCTTATCACCTTATCCACGAATAATATCAATGTGGGACCATTTAAATCCGAAAATCATTTACAAATAAAGTAATATTTCTTTACTTTCCAAGAGTGCCCCTCCTCTCCTCTTATAAAAGGCCCCCACTCTACCTCATTTCACACACTCCTCAAGCCTTTGGCTCGGCCAACCCCTACCCATTTACTCTCTCCACATCCATCTCCTCATCCTAGAGGATTCCCTTTGGCCAGAATCCTTTCAAAGGATGCCTTAGGCTCAAATCAAAATAACTTACACTTTTAAAGGAGATTAAAGAACGGTCGGGTCAAGTCTGATACGAGGTAAGGGAACTTCTTAAACCAATTACCATTCTTTGGGTTAATCTCCTACTTTCAAATTATGTCATGATATTATTATTTCCTATCTTGAATTTTTACATTCTTTATGTGTACTTATAGTGAATACACATAATAGATCTATTTTATTTTTAAAATTATCTTTGTATGGGACTTCATCTCAATCTCCTTTCATTGAGGCATATTTTGTTTTATACACAACATTCTTTTATACGGTGTATAAACCACTTTGACTTTTACGTTTATCCAAAAGGAATATTTTTTATACGAAGCGTTTTAGTAAACGACAAAAGGGAATGTTTTTGTCATACTTATGCGGCGACAACGACCTCTCCGCCGTCGCGACCGTTATTTGAGTGTCAGCTTCCTCTACAATCCATACATTCTTTTTAAACGAAAAATGAATACCATGTTTTAATTTTCTTTTATTTTGGTATTTAAAATGGTTTTCATAATGTTTTTATATCAATGTGTTGTATTGATATCTTGTGATTGAAAGGTTGAAATGTTTTTTTTCCTTTATGCATGTTTTATGTGATACGATTATGTTGTGGTTCTTGGGAATTATTATGAAGACTGGTGGTTCTGTGATAAACTACGGGCGGATGAGCCCAATATAGCTCTCCAATGCATTGGTTAACGCGAAGGAGTGAAACGTTAAGGTTTCTCCGAAGAGATTTAGGGAATATACTGTGATGGGTATTCCAAACGTAACCAAGAGGGTTACTCCCTACATAAGAATGTTATGAATGCCTCAAGTTACCTTTATGTCTTATGATTTCTATGATTTATTCATGATTTGATGAGTTATGTTAAAGTTCTTATGTTTTATGGGTAAAATATGATTTCATTATTATGTATATATGTACCAATGTTTCCTTTCCATGTTTTTATAACCCATGCTGAGCTTTTTATGCTCATCCCATGTTTTTTTGAAATGTTTTTCACAGGTCAAGGGAAAGGTACATGATATGATGATAGTGTCAAGGAAGTGTCAAAAAGAATCCATGTTTTATTTTAAATATGTTTCCATTTATGAGAATGAAGAATAATATCTTTATGTAACCACATTGTTTATATGTGGAATGTAATGCAAGTTTTATGATCTAATTCTCTAAAACTCTAAACCTGAAAAGATCCGCAATGTGTAATCTTGTAATAACTCAAGATTAAATAAGTTTTAAGGCTGGGGCCTTATAGTTTGTATTAGAGGTCGGTTTAGATAACATTAGGAGTTAGAATTTTATTAAATGATTATCCAAAATATTTTTTTTGAAATGATATAGAATTTGAAGATTACCATGTTGTTTCAGCTAAGACATGTTTGTTCAGAATGATTTTCTGCAGAGGAAACATGGATGCAGTGCTAGGAAGGAATACAGAAGGAAATAACCTTCCGAATCAGCATCCTGAGATGGTCGGAATTGGAACTGAACAGTTTGTTGCAGTAATGGCGCAGTTGACTCAGGCTATAAATGGTGGTGGTATCCATGCACGAGATCAGCCAGACCAACCGCAGAGGAACATGTTAATGGTGGAAAATTTCATGAGGCAACATCCCCCATCATTCAGAGGGTCATCTGACCCTATGCTAGCTGAAGGGTGGATTAAAGCACTAGAGAAGATTTTCAATGTCATGGGGTGTTCAGACAATCAAAAGGTTAGTATTTCCATTTACTGTTTGGAGGGTGAGGCAGATCAGTGGTGGTCGATGGTTAAAAATATCAGGGACGCTGATGTGATTGATGCTCTCGACTGGGATAATTTCAAAGGCATGTTTCTTGAGAAGTATTTTCCTAAGGCTGTTCGCCTTAGGATGGAAAAGCAATTCATGGAATTGAGGCAAGAGGAAGACTCAGTGGGTACCTATGAAGAAAGGTTCACTCGATTGGCAAGGTATGCTCCAAATTTTATCTGAGACCTTGATAGTAAAATAAATCATTTTTACTCAGGATTAAAGCCAAAATATCGAAGGGAATTAGCTTCTCGTGAGTTTAAAAGTTATGAAAATCTTGTTCAATGTACTGAGAAGGTGGAAAAGGAGTTTGTCGATGACCAAGTGTTCTATAACAACCAACAGAAGAAGAGACTGAGGTGGCAGGAGAAAGGTAAGAATTCTTCAAAAAAGTCTGATGGTAAGAAAACTAAGTTTCCAGTTTGTGATAAATGTGGCAAAAGGCATGCTGGGGAATGTCTTCTGAATTCTAGAAAGTGCTACCGATGTGGTAAGATGGGACATAAGGCTCATGATTGCACTGAAAAGTATCAAGGTGAAGGTAAGAACAAATTCGATTTATAGTTAGTGAAATGTTATAAATGCAGTGAGATGGTTCACTATGAAAATGAGTTTCTGACAAAGAGCTTGAGTGATGGGAAGCAGTTAGACTACAAGCAGAAAGGGGTGGTGAAATCCTTTGCAACTAATTCAGCAGATGTCGGGCCGTCAAATGAAGTTGTATCAGGTACTTTATTTGTTTTTTCAGTTTATGCCAGTGTGTTGTTTGATTTGGGGTCTACACATTCTTTCATCAATGAAACCTTTTCTAGTAAAATGGAAATACCATCTCAAGAAATGACTCCTGAACTTGTGGTAAAAACACCTAGGGAAATGTTGTGGAAAAAAGAATTTATAAGAATCTTCCTATCCTTATCTGTGGAAAGAGCCTACTTGCAAAGCTTATTGTTCTACCTCTAGTAGAGTTTGATTTTATCCTGGGTATGGATTGGCTCTCTATTTACCATGCTATGATTGACTGTAGAGATAAAGAAGTTTCTTTTCAGAAAGACTTCCAGTTTGTGTACAAGAATGAACCCTTACTTTTGATAACATATCAAGAGGCCGAGAAACTTTTAAAAGATGGAAATGAATGTTACCTTGCACACATCGTTGAAAATAAAGGAACTGTTCAAATTAATGATGTGCCAGTGGTAAATGAGTATCCTGATGTTTTTCCTAATTAGTTGCCTGGAATAATACCAGATCGTGAAGTTGAGTTTACTGTTGACTTAGTTTCTGATGCTAAGCCAATTTCAAAACCCCCTTATCGAATGGATCAAATTGAACTTCTAGAGTTGAAGGAGCAATTACAAGATTTATTAGAGAAAGGTTTCATTCGACCTAACACATCACCATGGGGTGCTCCTGTTTTTTTTGTTAAAAAGAAAGATGGTTCTATGAGACTTTGCATTCATTATAGGGCCTTGAATAATATCACTATTAAGAACAAATATCCTTTGCCTCAAATCGATGATTTGTTTGATCAGCTCCAGGGAGCTCAGTATTTTTCAAATATTGACCTGAGATCAGGGTACCATCAGTTGAAGGTAAAGGAGGCAGATATTCTGAAGACCACGTTCCGTACGAGATATGGCCATTATGAATTTGTAGTAATGCCTTTTGGGATAACCAATGCACATGCTGTTTTCATGGACTTAATGAATAGAATTTTCCATGAGTTCTTGGATAAGTTTGTGGTGGTTTTCATTGATGATATTTTGGTGTTTTCTAAAAGTAAAGAGGAGCATGAAAGACATTTACGGGTTATCTTGCAAACCTTAAAAGAAAAAAAATTGAATGGTAAATTCAGCAACTGTGAGTTTTGGTTGAAACAAATTTCTTTCCTTGGTCACATTGTTTCTAAAGATGGAATAACTGTTTATCCTGCAAAAATAAAAGTTGTGGAAGAATGGCCAAGACCCACAAATGTAACTGAGATTTGTAGCATCCTTGGTTTGGCAGGCTATTACCGAAGGTTTGTTAGAAATTTTTCATGGTTATCTAGTACAATGACTAAGCTAACTCGGAAGGGTGTTAAGTTTATCTGGACAAAAGAATGTGATGATTGTTTTTAGGAACTGAAAAGAAGATTGGTGAATGCTCCAGTTTTGGCACTACCTTCCAGGAATGGTGAGTTTGTTATGTACAATGATGCTTCATTGAAAGGACTTGTTTGCGTCCTAATGCAGAATGATCAGGTAATTGCTTATGCTTCACGACAGTTGAAAACTCATGAGGTAAATTACACTACACATGATTTGGAATTAGCTGCTGTTGTTTTTGCTTTAAAAATTTGGAGGCATCACTTGTATGGAGTAAAGTGTGAAATATATACTGATCAAAAAAGTTTAAAGTATAAATTCACTCAGAAATAATTGAACATGAGACAAAGGAGATGGCTAGAATTAATCAAGGATTATGATTGTATAATTCATTACCATCCGAGAAAAGCAAATAAAGTGGCTGATGCTTTAAGTCAAAAAAGTAATGCTTTATTAGCAATGTTGCATTTGGAACGTGATCCTTTGGTTAATGATATGATGAACTTTGGCATAGAAGTTGTTGGTGCAGGAAGTTCTTCTGTTTTGTTTCAGGTATCAGTGACATCATCTCTATCAGATAGAATCAAGCAAGCACAGAAGCAAGACAGTGAGTTACAGAAAAAGGTAGAGCTGGTTCAGAAAGGTAAGTTGCCTGAATTCAACATTGATAATGATTGTGTTTTAAGATTTGGGAAGAGATTGTGTGTGCCTTATGATTCACAGTTGAAGAGAGAGTTGTTATGTGAAGCTCATAGTTCTCCGTTTTCAGTTCATCGTGGCAGTACTAAGATGTACAGAGATCTGCGGGAGTATTACTGGTGGGATGGAATGAAAAGAGATATTGCTGATTTTACTGTGATGTTTTTGACATTACAACAGGTTAAAGCAGAGTGGCAGTTACCGAACGGGATGCTTCAGCCTTTACCAGTGCCAGAGTGGAAATGGGAGAATATATCCATGGACCTTGTTGTGGTATTATCGAAGACATCTCGAGGTAATAATGCAATTTGGGTTATTGTTGATCGCTTGACCAAATCTACTCATTTCCTTGCTATACGAGATAATTTTTCCCTAGATCAACTTTCCCGTTTGTATCTTAAAGAGATAGTTAGGTTACATGGAGTTCCTCTCTCCATTGTATCTGATCGTGATCCCAGGTTCACTTCTAACTTTGGGAAAGGCCTTCAGAAGTCATTAGGTACTGAATTAAATTTTAGTACAGCTTTTCATCCTCAATCAGATGGGCAGTTAGAACGAACAATTCAGACCCTGGAGGATATGCTACAAGCTTGTTCAATGGATTATCAGGGAAGTTGGGACCAACATACTTCTTTTGTTGAATTTTCATATAATAACAGTTTTCATTCCAGTATACAAATGGCACCATTTCAGGCATTATATGGGAAGTGGTGTTGAACTCCAGCTTTCTGGGATGAAGTGGGTGAAAGGAAGTTGATGGGACCAGAATTGGTAGAAGAGATGGCAGAAAAAGTTCACCTGATTCAGAAGAAAATGAGAATAACTTAGAGTAGGCAGAAGAGTTATGCGGATAACCGGAGGAAGGATCTATCTTTCGAGGTAGGTGATCATGTTTTTCTCAAGGTTTCTCCTTGGAATAGTGTGATGAGATTTGGTAAGAAAGGAAAGTTGAGTCCAAGGTTCATTGGACCATATAAAATTCTGGAGAGAGTTGGATCAGTTGCTTACCGAGTGGATTCACCTCCGAGTTTATCTCAGGCACACAATGTTTTTCATGTTTCTATGTTATGAAAGTATATGCCAGATCCATCTTATGTTTTGAGTCCAGAGGTAGTTCAGCTGGAAGAGAACCTATCTTATGAGGAACAACCTGTCCATATTCTTGACCACAGGGAGAATGTGTTACGGAATAAGGTGATTAATCAGGTAAAGGTTTTTTTGGAAAAACCACATGATGGAAGAGGCAACATGGGAATCTGAAAATGCAATGAGGGATAAGTACCCCCATTTATTGGATAAGTAAATAAATTGCAGGGACGCAATTTTCTAAAGGGGGGAAGGAAGTAACATCCCAAGTAAGTAATGAATAATAGATATTTTTATCTATGTCTATTAATGATTAAGATAGTGTTATATAGACTTAAAATGAAAATAAATACAATCTTATGCATTGAATACACTAATATTCTTACAAGATTGTTTTACTGCCTTTTGATGGAAAACCATTTTTGAATCTATCTTCTGACTATTTTATAATCTATGTTTGTCAAAATAAACTTATTCTTTATGATTGGGACATCAAAATTTACTTTGTGTGAATTTTTGGTATTTTTCTGACAATGTTCATTTTTTAATGAATAGTGAAAAATACTGCATTCTACATCAAAATTGCTTTTTAATCTAATTTATATATATGATTAGATTATGTTTTGAATTGGTTTTGAAGTGAAATTAGAATATATTTTTACCACTTAATCCAATGGTGGTCATTGGAATAAATTTCACTTTGAAATTAGACTTAAACTCGTGTCAATCTTTTGATACTTATTGTTTTATAAAAACACGCTTTTTGCTCTGACAGCGGGAATTAATTATTAAATTAATCAATGTGACTTATGTGTTTTGAATTTTGTAAAATAGACTTCATTTTTGAATTCGGAATATCAAATATATCGTAGGGTGAATTTTTGGTAATTCTCTGAAAACTTCAATTTTTGATGAATAGTGAAACCACTAAGTGGTACTTATAAAAATTGATTTTTCATTTAAATGAAAATTTTCCATCATTGTGTTTCGAATTTCAAAAATCCGACATACATGGTTGTCATTAAAAATTAAAATGTGGTTCAATGAGATTAAAATAATTTCTTGGTGAATAGTAACTTATTACGTTTTTAATCGCGATTAGTGGTAATTAGTGTAGTTTAAGGTAAAAATAATTCTTTAATAAAATGATATGAGATTGACACTTGTCCTGCCCTCATTGGTTGTGTCATGACCAACCAAGAAAAGCCATGGGTCAACTTGGGGACCCCCTGGAGCCACTTTGGTTGGGAAATGACATAAAAAACTTTTTATTTAATGTAAAAGTAAAAATGACACAAACATCATAAGTTTTACGAAAACAATTTTTACATGGGGTTATAAAGATCAGATTTTTTATTATAAATATTCATTGAAAATCTAAAACGATTTCCTACATCATAGTATTTTTTTATAATTTTTAGACTTTAAATAAATTAAATTATTTTTGACATCATGATGATGCAGCGATGACCTCATTATTTAACGATTTAAATAAAATGGAAAGATAATGTAATATCTAAAACCTACACATGTCCAAAACCTATTGGATGGGTAGATTTCGAACCCTTATCACCTTATCCACGAATTATATCAATGTGGGACCATTTAAATCCGAAACTCATTTTCAAATAAAGTAATATTTCTTTACTTTCCAAGAGTGCCCCTCCTCTCCTCTTATAGAAGGCCCCCAACTCTACCTCATTTCACACACTCCTCAAGCCTTTGGCTCGGCCAAACCCTACCCATTTACTCTATCCACATTCCTCTCCTCATCCTAGAGGATTACCTTTGGGAAGAATCCTTTCAAAGGAAGCCTTTAGGCTCAAATCAAAAGGAGTTACACTTTTAAAGGAGATTAAAGAACAGAAAGGTCAAGTCGGATACGAGGTAAGGGAACTTCATAACCCAATTACCATTCATTGGGTTAATCTCCTACTTTCAAATTATGTCATGATATTATTATGTCATATCTTGTATTTGTACTTTCTTTATGTGTACTTCTAGTGAATACACATAATAGATCTATTTTATTTTAAAAATGATCTTTGTATGGGACTTCGTCTCAATCTCCATTCATTGAGGAATATTTTGTTTTATACGCAACCTTCTTTTATACGGTGTATAAACACCTTTGACTTTTACGTTTATCCAAAAATAATCTTCTTTATACGAAGCGTTTTACTAAACGAAAAAAGGGAATGTTTTTTTCGTACGTATGCGGCGACAACGACTTCTCCACCATCGTGACCGTTATTTGAGTTTTGTCTTCCTCTACAAGCCATACATTCTTTTTAAAAGAAAAATAAATACCATGTTTTACTTTTATTTTTTTTTGGTATTGAAAATGGTTTTCATAATGTTTTTATATCAATGTGTTGTATTGATATCTTGTGATTGAAAGGTGTAAATGTTATGTTTCCTCTATGCATGTTTTATGTGATACGGTTATGATGTGGTTCTTGGGCATTATTATGAAGACGGGTGGTTCCGTGATAAACTAAGGGTGGGTGAGCCCGATATAGCTCTGCAATGCATTGGGTAACGCGAAGGAGTGAAATGTTAAGGTTTCTCCGAAGAGATTTAGGGAATATACTGTGATGGGTATTTCAAACGTAACCAAGAGGGTTACTCCCTACGTAAGAATGTTATGAATGCCTCAAGTAACCTTTATGTCTTATAATTTCTATGATTTATTCATGATTTTATGAGGTATGTTAAAGTGATTATGTTTTATGGGTAATGTATGATTTCATTCTTATGTATATATGTACCCATGTTTCCTTTCCATGTTTTTATAACCCATACTGAGCTTTTTATGCTCATCCCATGTTTTTTTGAAATGTTTTTCACAGGTCAAGGGAAAGGTACATGATATGATGATAGTGTCAAGGAAGTGTCAAGAAAGAATCCATGTTTTATTTTAAATATGATTCCATTGATCGTAATGATGAATACAATCTTTATGTAACCACATTGTTTATATGTGGAATGTAATGCAAGTTTTATGATCTAATTCTCTAAAACTCTAAACACGAAAAGATCCTCAATGTGTAATCTTTTAATAACTCAAGATTAAGTAAGGTTTAAGGCTGGGGCCTTATACACATGGTCTGTGTTTTGTACTTTTTCAAAAAACTATATTTTATAACATTACCAAAATGAGATAAATTACTAAAAATAACCTTAACATAATTTATCCACAAATGTTATCTCATACCTTGCATTTTCATCCCAAAATATAATAACTTGTAATTTCCTAAAACCCAATGATCATATACAACCAAACCATTATTTATAACTATATACCCAAGAGACATGAGAATTATTCCTCCAATATCCTTTTCACATGCCAAACTCAAGGGTTACAAATACAAGACAAAACTATTCCAAGGTAATCCCATCAACAAGGAGAACTAATACTTTTAATCATTTCTCCAACCATTTATTTCCACATAGCTTCTTCTTTGACAAAGAAAATATCCTATAGAATAGGGCATTCACTCAGGTAATGGCCAGGTCCCCTACATTTATGAAAAATGATAGTATATGGATTCTTGGGACCATTTTTATTTTCTTCATCAGTACTCTTCATTTATCAGCGATAGTTCTTTACTTTATGTCCTTCTTTACCACACGTAAAGCATTTATTGGTCCATTGACACACCTTCCTGGGTGTCTCCTTCATCATATTCTGCATGATAGAAATTGAGGATTCTTTTCTCTATGGTCTCCACTACTGGAGCTCTTATCATTCATCACCTTTCTCCTCTTTTTTGAGTCCAGAAGTTGGTTAATGTATATGTTGTTGGTCATATTTTTGGAAAACTGATTTGGAATCAACATGATATCTATTACACCTATAAACATTCCATTTTGTTTCTCATTTCAACCATTTTTCCCACTTGGTATATCATACTCAAAGTTACTATGAATTCCTTGGAATCCATCCATTAACTAAAACTAGAATACATTGTGTGAGTAACAATAGTCATAAAATCATATAGAGAATATCATCACACCATATTTTCAATTTGAAAAACCTTAGGATTAACCAAGGTCATTTATTCTCATCTTATATTAAAATCATTCAAATTAGTTTGTATAGAAAATGTAAATTATCTGAAGCATATCTTCCGGGAGTGTCGTAACCAGGAGTGCAGCTAGGCCCGTTTCGTGCACCAGTTCCATTTAGAGTCTAGCTCAAAGTGATTTTTTCAGGTTTTACCCTTAGGTACATATGTTCCAGAGCCTCATCTTCTTACTCATATCTAGATAGGGATGTATTTCTTGGAAAACACACAAAATCACTACTATACCAAAATTTTAAAAATTATACTAATCCTAAAACTCAATCTTAGGGCTATGTGATCTAATCAGAGTTTATCTAAATCTAGTTTCCAAGGTTTGTAATAATCTTTCTATGATACCAACTATAATGCCCTGACCCTAGAAGCCCAGAGTCAGTGTATTATTACATATCATTGGCATGATAACAAAAGATCAAGGCTCAAAAGGCCGATTTGTTTAGTAGTTTTTGATGTACTAGATACATTCATAAGGTTTTCATTACATCATAAAATGGAAAACTACAATAACATTGTATCCATAGACAACACTGATACCCATAGACTATCCCTACAGGTCAGTCATAATATACTTCTTCACATCTCGGGAAAAATAAAACATAGAAATGGGAGAGATTAGATGCTCATTGAGGATAATATTATAGTGGAAACTTTCATAAATAATCATAAACATTTAAGGCAATGCATAAGACTAAAAAATCCTTTTAAACATGAACTTCAACATAATTTTGCAAAGATAAAATAAAATAATGTCATTTACTTATTCACATGGATATTATACTAGTCGAATAATCACATTACATATAAATAGACACTTCAATAATTATGGATTTCATAATTCTAGAATTTCATAACCACATAGTCAAGTCCCTGTGCCAAGAATACAAATAAGATTTTGTCAAGGCCTTGTTCCAAGACACTAGTTTGTCTCATGAGACCTACCAATGCTTCGAAAAGTTATAGCGGGCTCTACCGGTCACTTACTAAGTCCAATTCATTCCTCATATGAAAATTTTTCAATATAATGTAAACATTCGTATTAATACTATCATACGAAATGTCAATACTTTTTCCATAAACTGTGAATGGTATAAAAATAACATATCCATAGTAAAACATAACTCATTAAATAAAATATGGAAGATTGTCTTATAATAAGTCAACCTATATCGAGAATAATGTAGGATATTGAAATATATGAAGTCAATCAACAAAACTATTTTAGAGAAACAACCCCCTTTTCTTTAAAACATTTAAAACTCTAACTAGTTATCAAAAATCTGTTTAAAATATAATTTTGTATCAATTTGTTCCATAAAACATTGAAACATTTAAAAGGAATTTTAATTTAAAAACATTAATGTCCATATAAATAAAACCTTAAACCATTTTTAAAACATGGACATTAATGGGAATGATTTAGAAGAATAAATTTTTAAAAAATATAAAATGATATTTTAGTTAGAGTTCCTAACCAAATGAGAGATGCTTGAATAAAAATAATTGAGATCATAAAAACATTATAATATCATGGGAATAAAGGGGTTCATGATATAAAATGTCAAAGTACAGTATATACACCAAATAAAAGGGGATTGGCGTATGACAACAAAGAATTCTCAATGGAATGTATGATGGGATGAATTCCTTTTTAGAGCCTGTATTATTAGGATAAGGAAAAATCAATGAAATAATTCTGTGTGAAAAATATAAATACACTCAATATGATTGGATATTCAGTGTAAATCAATCCAAGGATATTCACACATATTCTTGTAAAAACAACACCAATGACTTGGATGTTTAACTCAATGAATAGATTTTTGAGATAAAATTGCTCTTATCAATTTTTTATCGATTACTTGAAAATTTATCAATGGATTGATTGTGTGTATCAAAATTATATCCATCCAAAGGGGATTTTAAATTACTACATAAGTAAATAAATTTTTATTTCACACATAATCTTGGGGTAATGTAATCAATGAATTTTGTGTAAAACAGAATGAGTGGAAATTGAAATTTGAAATTCCCTTATCGATTTGGTATCATACAAAACATACACCACATGAAAGAAGTATCATCAAATTATGATATAAATACCCATAAATTAATGAATATTACAAAAACAATACAATCATGGGTATTACATACACCACAAAAAAGGTAGCAGTGGCCAATATAGCATGAATCTCACGAAAATAAAACTGAGATGAAAACCCCTTACTTCATTGTAATCAATCGAGTCGTACAGCCAAAATATAATAACAAACAAATGAATCATATAATACCATGAATATAAAGATAATAATGATAATATATATATATATATATAATGACAGTACACAATACACTAAATTTAATAAATATGTGGCAAACAATGGCAATCTCACGGAATTAAAAGTGAGATAAGAAACCCCTTACTTCGTTATAATCAATCGAGTCGAATGGAAAAAAGTTAATAACAAACAAATAAATCAAAAAATACCATGAATATAAATAGAGACATGATAATATATATATATCAATTGATAGAACACAATACACCACAATTAATAAATATGTGGCGAAAAATGGAAATCTCACGGAATTAAAAGTGAGATAAGAAACCCCTTACTTTGTACTCTTCCTTGCTATAGGGTACATTAAGCTCATCTATAATGATTAAATAATTGACATTAAATTATAAAATAATCATATAAATTAATATTAAATCATATATAATCTTTTAATATTTCTTTGTTAATAATATTTTAGTATTATCGTCATTTCGGGTGTTAACTGATTCTTTTTCCTTTATATGATTTGTTTCATAAGTAGTGTTTGTTATGAATAGGATATATCTTATTAATATTCATAATTATATTAAGTGTTTAAACATTATTTTTACCCATATAATGAAATTTATTCTGGAATGGATTATGATGGGGAACGAATCTCATCATGCTCGTGGAGACGGTAATCCGTACGTACGCACGAGCGAAAATATCATTATTTTGGTATTTAAATAAAATATAATTGGATGGTATATCATATATATAGAAACATTATTATTTTATAGTTTTTATTTACATCAATTAGACATCATTATTATACCCATCCAAATAATAATGTATTGAATAACAATTACACCACGACGTGGAGATGGTAAGTCGTACGTACGCACGTATGGTGACATGTCATTCAAAGGATGGATATAATGATGAATATGGTTGTTCCATATTTATAAAAACATCCTAGTATATATAAGATATTAGGGTTATTATTTTATTATGGAAACAACAAAGAAAGAGAATGTGGAATAAGAAAAGAACATGAAAGAGGTGATGAAATGTTTACCTCTTCTTCAGGTTCTTCCTTTTGATTTGGTCAAAAAAAATCCTTAAGAAGGATTTATAACTAAAGTACGGACTCTACGATTAATGTAGTATAGTTTATATGGTATTTGGGAAGAGTTTGGCTGAGAAAAATGTCTCTGAATGTGTTAATTAGAGAGAAGGGGGAGTCCCCTTTTATAAGAGGGGTGAGGGGCCCCTTAGGAATATCTAAAAATATTATTCCATAATAAAGTCATTTTTGGTTTATAATGGATCAAAAATGAATTAATTAAAGTCTACGGTTGGGATGGGTTGAAAACCACTCAACCAATAGGTTTTGGACTGGTTTGGGTCACTATATTAAGCTTATCGTTTAGATTTAACTCTTAGTTAAATAGTTTGACATTTATCATGCCGCCTTGTATTTTTATATTATATGGTTAATAAACTTACTATATACTTCCATGAGAATGAAAAGGGGTTAATTAATTATACACTTATCATTATATAAGTATTTTGGTTGATCCTTAGAATTTTAGGAATATAATTCAAATAATAATATAATATATTTTTTAAAAACTATTTTTTGTCAATTTTGACACTATTTGGTATTTTGTTTTTTCTAAATTCATAACATCATTATTAATTCAAATAAAATTCATCAAACTAACCCTAAAATGTCATATTAACCTATAAAATTATTTTAATTCATTAAAAGTCTAAAATTACATTTATTTGGATATTTATAATATCCAATATTTTAATATTTCGTTAATTAGTTAATTACTGCATCATCATGGTGTAATAAATAAATTAAATTATTTAATGTCTACAAAAAATAAATAAAATACCTTTAGGTATAAAATCTTTTTATCTTTATAATAAATATTTATAATCTTATTTATCTTATGTATAACTCTGTATTAAAAATGATTTAGTTATTAAGCTTTGAATTTAACAATTTTAACTCTTCTTTGAATTAAATAATAATGATTGTCATAATCTAATCCAAGTAGACCTAAAGAAACATATTTTATTACTACATTTTTTATTTGGTCCAATTACACTTATCCAATAGAATTAGGACATGTTTTGGGGTAATAATAATATCATTTTTACCCTTAATTACACTATTTACTTTTATCAATGGTAAATAAAAGTAAAAAGTCACTATTCACCAAATCATTTCTTTACCTCATTGAACCACATTTAATTTACACATATCAACCATGTCTCTAGGATTTTTGAAATTCAATTCACAGATGCAGTAAAATTAAGTTTTATACAAATTTGCAAATGCTCATAGGAGATGGGTAAAAGACGGTTAAAAAGTTCAATAAAATTTTTATATATTTAAAATTATTATAAACTAACTCCAATGAATTTACATTGAACATATATAGGTAATAATTATCTATTTTTACCTAATATAAATTTGAATAAAATAAATAATTATTTAAATAAAAATTCTGTTTTAAACTATAACTCATTGTTTTTCACTATTCATAAAAAATTGAACGTTTTCAGAAAAATACTAAAATTTCACCCTAATATAATTTCGATATTCCGAATACAAAAATGAAGTCCATTTTGAATGATAAAATTTATTAAATTTAAAAAAGTGGGTATTACTATATATAAAATCTAGTTTGATTGGTCGCGGTGTGTTAGAATTTTGCAGTTGCGTAAAATAGAAGCTATTATATTATTTAAAGGGAAACATACCGTGGAAGCTTGGGGTGTTACATTATTATCCTATTTTAGTAATTGCATCCTCTAAATTTTTAAAATCAGGCTTGGGAATATAATTGAAAGTCCCACATCAGAAAAAGAGTCAATAAAACTGTCACTTTAAAAGAAATAAAGAGAAGTACAACCATCACCTGAGATAACCCATACTAGGAATCCATGTAGGAAAAAATGGATAAGGAAGATAACTTAAGTGTCAAGTTCTGATAGAGAGGGATAAAAAAGATGATCAGGAGAAATTTAACAACAAGAAAACCACATACTTGTGATGGGACAAACAGTCATTAGTTTTGTAGTATGAAAAGTAAACGGACAATGATTTTTGTTTGTTTTAAGTTACATGTCATAAAGATAAGGAATTTATTTATGATATTGACTAAGAACATATAGAGATATAATTACTTTTTAAGTAGAGTTTCATTATTTAATTAATTTCTAACACTAAATCTTTTTTTTAAATGTTGAGTATTTAATATGACTTCATCACACCAGAAGATCTATAATCAACTTCTAGAGAATCACATGATACACAAAGGATAAAAAATATATTTACCTTGTATTTAGAGATTAATCAAATCCAAAACAGTTAGTACAAGATCAGATTTTCCCCCAAAATATATTCCTTAATAGAAAAAAACACTAATCTTAATTTTTAAAATTAAACCAACAATACCCCAACGATAAATAAATACCATTCTAAAAAAATTGTCCTTAAAATCATTTAATATTATCTAAACTAATATTGATACACAAAATTTAGATGAATTTGGTTATGTAGTCTCCCACGTTAAATCGTATCTCCAAATGACATCAACTACTCTAAAATTCACATACTTAAAAGTAATTAACATAATCACATATTCTCTATTATACGTTAATAATTTACAAATTACTATAAATACACAATAAAAACATAGATAAAAATCCACCATTACTCCTCAAATGAAATCCCATAGTATTCTATTTTTCATAGGCATATATGTTCACAACAGAGTGAACGTCTTCCAAAATAAAATTTATTAAATAATAACCCAATTTTTTTCTTATATAAGGGTATTCATTTGAGAAGACATATGATCCCAAATTAACTTATTATTGATCAATAAAAATATTTAACTAAAAATAATTAGTCACACTAACCATGGACTACACGTAGTCCCGTGGTAGGTGATAAATCCTAATCGCACTCTGGTTGTGGGTTCGATTCCCACAGCTTTGTCCGAAGGGATGGGTTGTCACACGGTCTGTGTTTTTTACTTTTTCAAAAGAAAACTATATTTTATAATATTACCAAAATGAGATAAATTACTCAAATTAACCATAACATAATTTAACAAGAAATGTTATCTCATACCTTGCATTTTCATCCCAAAATATAATAACTTGTAATTTTATCATACCCAATGATCATATAAAACCAAATCGTTATTTATAACTATATCCATAAGAGAAAAGATAAATCTCCCTAAAATATCATTTTCACATGAAAAACTACAGGGTTACAAATACAAGACAAAATTATTCCAAAGTAATCCCATCAACAAGGAGCACAAATACTTTTAAGCATTTATCCAACCATTTATTTACACATAGCTTCTTCTTTGACCATGAAAATATCCTATATAATAAAGAATGCACTCAGGTAATGGCCAGGTCCCCTAAATTTACGAAAAATGACTGTAATAGAATCTTGGGACCATTTTTATTTTCTTCCAGAGAACTCTTCATTTCTCCTTGGCAATTCTTTACATAATGTCCTTCTTTCCCACACCTAAAGCATTTATTTGTTCCATTGAAACAACTTCCTGGGGGTCTCCTTCCACATTATCTGTATGATGGAAATTTAGGATTCTTTTCTCCATGGTCTCCAATGTTGGAGCTCTTATCATTCACTACCTTTCTCTTCATTTATGAGCTCGAGAGTTGGTTAATATATATGTTGTTGATCATATTTTTGGAAAACTGATTAGGCATGAACATGATATATTTTATGCCTATCAACATTCAATTTTTTTCTCATTTCCACCACCATTCCCACCTTTTACATCATCCTCAATGTTACTATGACTTCCTTGAAATCCAACTATTGACTAAAACAAGAAAGCATTTTTTGAGTAACAGTAGTCATAAAATAACTTAGAGAATATCATGACACTATATTTTCAATTTGAAACACCTTAGAATTAACAAAGGTCATTTATTCTCATCTTATATTAAAATCATTCAAATAGGTTTGTAAAGAAAATATAAATTATCCAAAGCATATCTCCCGGGAGTGTCTTAACCAAGAGTGCAGCAAGGCCCATTGTCGTGCACCAGTTATCGTTCGAGTCTAGCTCAAGGCGGTGCTTTCGGGTTTTACCCATAGTTACATATGTGCCATAGACACCTCTACATGATCGTATCCAGATAGGGATGTATTGCTTGGAAAACACCCAAAATCACTACAATACCAAAATATTAGGAAGTTCCTATATACTAATCCTCAAAGTCTATCTTAGGGATATTTTTTCTAATAAGAGTTTATCTAAATCTAGTTTCCAAGGATTGTACTAAACTTACTCTAATACCAACTGTAACGCCCCGACCCCATAATCCTAGAGTCGGTGCATTATTACATATCATTGGCATGATCACAAAAGAACATTTCTCAAATGACATATTAGTTTAGTAGCCTTGGATGTACTAGATACATTCATAAGGTTTATATTACATCATAAAATAGAAAAATAAAACAACATTATTTCCATAGACAACACTTAGATCCCATAGACTATCCCTATAGGCCAGTCATAATATACTTCTTCGCATCCTAGGAAAACTAAAAATAGAAAGGGATGAGATCAGATGCTCAGTAAGGATAAAAATATTGCAGAAACATTCCTAAACAAGAATATAAAATAAGGAAATGTATAGGACTAAAACAAAAGCCTTTTAAACTTGAACATAAGAATAATATGGAAAAAATAAAATCAAATAATGAAATTTACTTATTCACATGGATATTTTACTAGACGAATAATCAAATGCAATATCAATAGCCACTTTCAGAATGATGGAATGCATAATTCTAGACTTTCATAAACACATAGTCATGGCCTTGTGCCAAGACAACAAATAAGATTTTGTCAAGGCCTTGTTCCAAGACACTAGTTTGTATGATGAGACCTACCGATGCATCGAAGAGATATAGAACGCTTCACCCTTATCTTACTAAGTCTAATGCATTACTCATATGAAAAGGTTTAAACCTAACATAAACATTCGTATTAAAACTAGCATACGAAATGTCAATACCTTTTCCATAAACAATGAATGGTATAAATATAACCCATCCACAGTAAAAAATAACTCATTCAATACAGTATGTATTATTTTATTATAATAAATCAACCTCAATCGAGAATAATGAGGGATATTGACATAGATGAAGTTAATCATCAAAACAATTTGAGAAAAAACCCCTCATTTTCTTTCAAACAATTAAAAGTCTAACTAGTTACCAAAAAGTTGTATAAATATATTTTTGAATCAAAGTGTTCCATACCACTTTGATGCCTTTAAAAGTAATTTTAAATTTAAAACACTAATTTCCATATAAATAAATCCTTAAATCCATTTTTAAAACATGAAAAATAATGAGAATGGTTTAGAAGAATAAATCTTTAAAACATTTAAAATAATATTTTTGTTAGTGTTCCTAACAAAATGAGAGATTCTTGAATAAAAATAATTGAGGTCATCAAAACATTATAATATCATGAGAATAAAGGGTTTCACGATATACAATGTCAAGGTATAGTGTATACACCAAATAAAAGTGGATTGGCGCATAAAAACAAGGAAGTCTCAATGGATTGTAAGATGGGATGAATTCATTTATGAAGACCATTTCTTTAGGTTAAGGATAAGTCAATAAAATATTTCTATGTGACAAATATAAATACACTAAATATGATTGGATATTCAGTGTAAATAAATCAAAGGACATTCACACATATTTTTGTAAAAACAACACCAATGACTTGGATGTTTAACTCAATGAATAGAATTTGAGTTAAAATTACTCTTATCATGTTTGTATCGATGACTTGAGAATTTATCAATGGAGTGATTATGTGTATCAAACGTATATCTGCGTAAAGGGGAGTGGGAATTACTACATAAGTAAATAAATAGTGATTTCAAACATAATCATGGGGTAAATTAATCAGTGAAGTTTGCATAAAACCAAATAAGTGGAAATTGAAATTTGAAATTCCCTTATCGATTTGGTAACATACAAAACATACACCTATTGAAAGAAGTATCATCCAATTATGATGTAAATAACAATAAATTATATTATATTACACAAAAAAACAGTCATGGTTAGTACATACACCACAGAAAAGGTAGCAGTGGAAAATATAACATTAATCTCACGAGAATAAAAGTGAGATGAAAACCCCTTACTTCGTTGTAATCAATTGAGTCATATAGCCAAAAGTTAATAACAAATAAATTAATCATAAAATAACATGAATATAAATATAATCATGATAATATATATATATATATATATATCAAATGACAGTACACAATATATCAATTTAAAAAAATAAGTGGTGAATAATGGAAATCACACAGAATTAAATGTGAGATAAAAAACCCCTTACTTAGTTGTAATCAATCGAGGCATAAGGTCAAAAGATAATAAAAAACATATGAATCACATAATACCATGAATATAAAGATAATAATTATAATATATACATCAAATGAGAGTACACAATACACCACATGTAATAAATAAGTGGCGAATAATGGAAATATCACAGAATTAAAAATGAGATAAGAAACCCCTTACTCTATAATTTTCTGTTGTCGAGGGTAGGTTAACCTCATGTATAATGGTGGAATAATTGTTATTAAATAATAAGATAATCATATTATATCATATGATATCATATATGTTCTTTTAATATTGCTTTGTTAATAGTATTTTTTTATTATTGTCGTTTCAGGTGTTAACTAATTCATTTTCCTTTTTATGAATTGTTTCATAAGTAGTGTTTGTTATGAATAGGATGTATATTATTCATATTAATAATGATATTAAATCTTTAAAAGTATTTTTAATAATCTAATGAATGTTAATCTTGAATGGATTACAATGGGGAACGAATCTCATCGCGTTCATGGAGACGGTAATCCGTACTTACGCACGAGCAACAATATCATTCTTTTGATATTAAGATAATATATTATTTAATGGTATATCATATATAAAGAATAATTATCATGTTATATGCATTATTTACATCAATTAAACATCATTATTTTACCCATCCATATAATAATGTATTGAATAACAATTACTCCACGAGGTGGAGTCGGTAAGCCGTACTTACGCAAGTATGGTGACATGTCATTCAAAGGATAGATATAATAATGAATATGGTTGTGCCGTATCTATTATAACATCACATTATATAGATGATACTAAAGTTATTATTTTAAAATGGAAACAACAAAGAAAGAGGATGTGGAAGAAGAAACGAACATGAAAGAGGTGATGAAATATTTACCTCTTCATCGGGTTCTTCCTTTTGATTTGATCATAAGGACTCCATAAGATGGATTTATGACAAAAGGAGGGCCTATAGGGTTAAGGGAGTCCATTTGAGAGGGTATTTGGGTAGAGGTTGGCTGAGGCAAATGGATTTGAAGGTGTGAATTAGAGAGAATGGGTAGTTCCCTTTTATAAGAGGGGTGAGGGGAACCTTAGGAAAAGCTAGAAATATTATTATATAATAAAATAGTTTTGGTTTATAATGGAGAATAAATGAATTATTTAAAGGATATGGTTGGGAAAGGTCAAAAAACACTCAGCCAATATGTTTTAGATAGGTTTGGGTCACTATATTAAGATTATCTTTTAGATTTAACTCTTAGTTAAATAGTTTGACATTTACCATGTCTCTTTGTATTTTTATATTATATGGTTAATAAAATTACTATATACTTCCAAGAGAACCCCAAGTGGTTCATTAATGATACACCTATCATTATATATGTCTTTTTTTCGACCCTTATATTTTTATGAATATAATATCAATTAATAATATAATATTTGTTTTAAAAACTCTTTTATTTCAATTTTGACACTATTTGGTTTTTGGTTTTTTCTAAATTCATAAAAACATTATTACATTGAAAAAAATTTATATAAATAACCCTAACATGTCATATTAACATATAAAATTAGTTGAATTCATAAAAAGCCTTAAATTACATTTATTTGGATATTTATAGTATCTGATATTTTAATATTTCATTATTTAGGTAATTACAACATCATAATTGTGTCATAAATAAATTAAATTATTTAATGTCTAAAAAATAAAAATAAAATACCATTATTTAGGAAATATTTTTATCTTTATAATTAATATTTATAATAGAATTTATCAAATCTATAACCCTATATTAAAGAGGGTTTAATTATTAAGCTTTGAATTTAACACTTTTAACTCTTCTTTGAATTAAATAATAATAAATGTCATATTCTAATCCATGTGGACCTAAAGAATCATATTTTATTCCAATGGTTGCTTTTCGTCAAATTAAACTTATCCAATAGATTCTGGACATGTGTTTGGGTAATAATAATATAATTTTTACCCTTAATTACCCTATTTACTTTTAACCATGATAAATAAAAGTCATAATTCACTATTCACCAAAAAATTATTTTTGTCTTATTGAACCAAATTTTACATAATGATATCAACAGTGTCTCTTGGATTTTTTAAATTAAATTCACAGAAGAGGTAAAATTATGTTTTATACAAATTTGCAAATGCTCCTAAGAGGTGGGTAATAGACAATTAAAAAGTTCAATAAAATTTTTATATATCTAAAATTATTATAAACTGACTCCAATGAATTACATTGAACATATATTGGTATAATGTATCTATTTGGACCAAATATAAATTTAAATAAAATAAATAATTATTTAAATAAAAATTTGGTTTTAAACTATAACTAAGTGTTTTTCACTGTCCATCAAAAATTGATAGTTTTCAGAAAAGAACCAAATATTCCCACTAATCTAATTTCGATATTCCGAATCCAAAAATGAAGTCCATTTTGAAATATAAATTTTATATAATGTCAAAAGTGGGTATTACTATTCATAACGGCTAGTTTGATTGGTCACTGTGTGTTAGAACTTCAAAGTTGCGTACAATACAAGCTATTAGATTATTTAATGGGAAACATAACATGGAATCTTGGGGTGTTACAATGAAATTAAAAATAAAGTATACATCCCAATATAGTATAAAAATTAGAAATAACTACAATGCCCTGAGGGTGATCTCCATGAGAATCCCAATTACCAGCTGAGTCCTTGGTTCCTAACTCCCAGGTACAAGCAATATGACAATCAACCTAGATCCTGAAAATATTTGGTATACTTGAATACCAAGTGTTCCCTGGCATGGTGTGAGATAACATCTCAGTAGACCAGCACCCATGGTGTATATCCCAATCAAAATTATGAAATGTAAATAAAGAAAGTGTGAAGGTAAATAGGTAAGTAGTAAATACAAGTAAAGATTTCCATGGAATGTAAAATTATTAATTAGTGATACTAGAATAGACCCTCAAGGTTCCATACACATAAAATTCAATCTGTTATACCAAGATAGCTACAGAAATTTCTCAAATAAATAACATGGAATTATCATTTATTCGAACAGGTTTGACTAACATGGCCTTTATATATACCGCATGTTTCATATTAATCCTAGCCTTACTGTTCAACTATAAAAGTCATAATATTCATGGAAAAGACATAGCATTACACATGTCATAATGAACCAAATCCAATACATG
The DNA here is from genome assembly GCA_963277665.1 of Viscum album. Classification (NCBI taxonomy): domain Eukaryota; kingdom Viridiplantae; phylum Streptophyta; class Magnoliopsida; order Santalales; family Viscaceae; genus Viscum; species Viscum album. The sequence goes on along the minus strand of OY728147.1, from coordinate 1,021,270,434 downwards.
TGACCTAAAGTATCATATATCTCCCGATTGTGTCATATTTCAAATATTCATACCATGAAGGGCCGGATCCAATGTTTCGAAGACCAAGGAATCCTCATCATGTCCTTAGATAATCTCGATGTAGACTCAGTTAAGATCTGGTCAGATTCCTAGAAGCATGTCATACATGACATGATCCTATGTTAGTCCAAGAAATTAGGATCCAAGGGTTATCAAGGCCTAATTAATCCCACAGAATCAAGACCTAATTTGGTATACTAAAATGAAGGTATCCATTACCCAGTTCAAGATCTATGGAGATCCATCCATGGAATCTATACATTCATTCATCCATTCACATAATTTAACATATGACACTATATGAGTCTATCCACTCATATATTAACTATTACATTTATCCCATTCAATGTTTATACCCACTCATTAATCACAATACATAATTAATTATACCACATGATTATAACCACTCGTGTATTCCCATTCTTGTTGATATCATCTATTGAGTTTACCCACTCATTATTTACCTTTTAGAAACATAGATTTTAATGATTATACCCACTCAATTACCTCAACATAACATTTAAACATGTCATATGGAAATACCCACCCATTCATCACTCTTGACAATGTAACAAATTCCATGTGTATACCAACCCATTCAATTAATTCCATTAAAGACATGTAAGTTCACATTATACATTATGTCAAGGGTATCATATGCCAAGGGAGACAAAATAATATAACTAATTAAACCTTTTCTCCACATCTATAAATGAGATTATTATATCTATGAAAACATGGGGGCACACCCCATGGCTGGTTCTAGAAAGGGATATTCAAATAAATAGGGAAAAGAAGGCACTTACAATGAGCAATGGTTCCCTAAACATCAATAAAGGGAAAATCCTTTTCCTATTTCCATTAGAGTCCAAGTCCTAACCTGCCTTAATCTTCAATATGTTTTTAAATCATAAGATAAATTATAAAACATTAAACCAAGCATGTAATTGAAAACTAACAAAACTTTTTGGCTTAGAAGACAACTCACATCTATTGGAGGGGTTTTATTATAAAATCATGACTTGGTTTCTCAAACAAATCAGTTATCATAATTAATAAGCTCATTCTAGGATTGTCATTCAATTTATTAAAGAATAATTAATGAGGAAAGTAATGCATTATTAAATATATGGGAAATATTAGGTACTCTACATAAGATTATGAACAAGCCAGCAATTCATATCATTGAACATTTGACGAATATTTTACCACAAATGAACTCAAATACACTCCTATATATATTTATATCCCCTGTAATCATATGTACACATTACCCTCACCATGATAGAATATGAACAGGAGGATATATATATATATATACATACTAATGTATGTGTGTTTCAGTCTTTGAGATGACACGTAATGCTCTAATTAACCCAAAAGGCACCAAAAATCACTAAAGATCCAAAAAATAAATATGAAAAACTAAATAGTGGGAGTAACCCCTTACCTCAGATGGTGGCAGTATACCAAATCTAACCAATTTTCCTCACCATCGGTGGTGGATATCGGAATTCACATGACGGGGCCCCGAGAGAGCCACCCCATACCCTAGCACTGGAACAGACCTAAAAATCAAAACAACCATACCCCTACGGATGTGTCTGAATGGCTAAAGATAATGGGGAGACCGAAAATTATAAGAAAATAAAGATGATAAGGAACCAAATTCCATACCTATACAATTCAGAGTGAACCCATGTAAGAATCTAGAGAGATAGACAATTGATGACGGTGTAGAAAGAGGTGGGTCGTGCGTGGCTCAAGGGGGAACCCCCCCTAATAGTACATCATAAAATAAGTGTGGAGGGGATAAATAATTTAATTTTTTTTAAATTTTAATCAAAATTTAAATAATTCAATTCTTAAAAAAAGATTTCATGAACGGTTTGGGCCACATAGTTTCCTACTATGGCTGCATAGTTTTAGAAAAATCATGTTCTCTCTTCAGGACCTTTAATGCATAGATCTCCTAGGTCAATCTCTCCGATAACATCTCGAGGCACTCAAGAAGGACCTGAGGGCTTCAAAAAAGTCCAAAAAACATCACTTTGAAGTGTTCAAAATCTTTTAGTTTCATTCTGAATCCTACATTATAAAACGGACCATCAAGTAATTTCCAAAAATTCAAATAACCTTATAAAACCAATCGGTCCAAAACATAGGATTATACAATTTCCCCACATTATAACTTATCATCCCTAAGAAGAAATTAGGAAAAACAGAAACATAAAAAAACCTACATGGTTTTTGAAGTCACATTTGTATGGTTTTGTTGTGTTTTAAAATGCCAAATGCACCTTAAACATTTTTACTAGACTAAAAAATTTAACCCATTAAAACACGATCCAAAGAACAATTTCCAAGAAACTTGGAATGGATCTTACCTAGGCCCTTTAACTGGAGACTTGGTCACATCATCATATCGTCAAGATTCAGGCCAAAGGTTCTTCCCACCTTAGGCTTTGACATTAAAATGGTACAATTTTGATCCACAAAACATCAACCATTAGAATTTCATTTAGAAGCGCACTCCTAGCATTTTAATGATGCTATTGATGTGAATCTGAACATACTGTATGGTCGATTCCTCATTGACCTAATTGATGTGGGTCACACATGCTTTCCATGAAAGACATAGCAGACCCATTTGATCAGACTCTCACTAAACTGGTGACGTTTTTAATAATGGTTCCTTGTGACTGTTACTTTGGAAAAAAATTGATCACTAGCACAAACACCACCATTGAAACACAGATCAAGACCACTATATTCATTAACCATTAAAAATAAACTCTGAGCCTATAAATAATACTGAGGTATCCTCGGATTCATTAATATAGAGTCTGTGAAACTAACTCAGGGCAGCCCATACTCAATATTTAAAAACAAGACATCATCATAAGGTTATAACATCCATATCAGATCATTGACTGAGCCTAGAGCGCATCTGCCTAGTGGTCACATCAAAAGGAAATGCTAGTTTCCAAGATCCCATCGAAGGCATTCTTACACAGGAACCCAAATATCATTCGGAACTAACCAAACCTTTAATGTACTAGGCATCCAGTTTCTAACAAATATATAAATCATAAAACAACTCAATAGATCATAAACATTAACATGGTGTAATGTAAACACCATATTAGTGAATCAAGGATGACGTCAAGATAGGGCACATGCTCATATATTTTAGAGGAGTCCAATAATAGGAAATCACTGGTTACCATAATGATTAGTCAAACCACAAGTGGTCAACTCATTATAATAATATTGGCTTCACCTGTTGATGCATCATAAACTGAAACATATTTCCTATACCACCTGACGCATTCATGATCAATAAAACATTACCATCGAAACCCTTCCCAAGACTAACTGAGTTTCTAAGGATGGAACATAGAGGTAACCTCATCAATGCTGATCTACCAAGAAATCATTGAAACATATTTATATCTAGGAAGAAACATGGGAATTAAAAAACATAAGTAACCAATTAAATGTTATTCAACAACTGTGCTCCTTCTACCTAGAAGTACACATTTAATATAATGGACACGATGAGCCCCACCATTAGAGTTCCCTAGTCATTGAATAGAAGGTGATATCTGCTGCAGACAATCCCACTAGTTCATGAACACCTAAAATGAACATGTTACATTCAAAAAACCAATATAAATGCATTAAATAATTCTCTATGAAAAAGAAAATACGACCAACCAGTGTGTCAGGACATCCAAGTCCCAAATAGTCATCCCAAGTAGTGGGATGAACTTATTTCATTAACGCTTAAGTCACTCTACTCTGGTGATGACCCAATAAGGTACTCAATAGCATAGGGATCCACAACATGACAAAACTAGACTTGTTCATTACATCGTTTAACAGTCTGCAAGTGCCACATAAGCCAACACATACTACACCAAATTTATAAGAGTCACTGGCGCATCTTATGTACTATCAATAGGTTTTCTTCCCTATGTAATCATGTACTATATAGAACACATAGAAACTGATCTAAATGACCTCATCTCATACAACCTTTAACTTGGATGATGATACATTGAGTCCTCTATCACTAAAGAAGAGAGATGTTCACATAACCTCCTAAGAAGTTGACCATTCCCAAGGTATGTCTAACCTGCTAAACATAGAATTCATTCATGTTCATTACCAAATGAAGGGTCAGGATAAAATGACCACCCATCTGAACAATGGCTCCCTTTTCAAAAACCAAAAGCCCTACTCGAGAAAATGGCTCCTGAATGGAACCAAACAACAAAACTATCATACTAGAAAGTAAGGCATCAAACTCTAAGAGTGATACCTACCATGTCCTAGTCCATTACGAAACATAAGTATCAACCTCCTCATTAGGTCATGAAAAATAGATTTTTCTAATTTTAAGAGACACTTTTATTTAATCCATTACAAGAATGACTCTTCCTATGGACAAACACTCATGTCTTGGTTCCATGTAATACTATAAGAAACACTAAAAACTACCCTTACAAGAGGGTTAAAACAAATGGCACATCTTTAGGTTCCATTTTCAGACCATTTCATTTAATTGATTCACTATTTAATAATTTTAAAGTATTTTAAACATAACCAAAGGTACTATTTTAAAATAAATCATTAGGTAATTGCATTTAACCAACTCCCCAAGTGAAAAAATAGTATATTTAAGTCATAATTCATTCTAAAATATTAATCACTTTTGGAAATCCCCTAATAATTAGAAAATTTATCACATAAATTTCATTACAACTAATAAGGAGTCCTACTATGGTCCCATTAAACTATCCTAGGTTCTTCATAAAGTAACACAATAGTAGTTTTTTAACCACGAAAATCATAAAAACCCATACATTTCATCTCATATATACAAGCCCCAACTGACCTACTTGATTCTGGTTGAGTATTTTGAGAGTTAACCAATCCATTTTAGTTCAAAAAATAATAGATTTCGTATTACACTATTACAAAACATATAATTACTTTACATTTTACATGGTATTCCCTTTCCAAATTCATTAAGCACCCATACACATCATAAATTAAAAATTGGCCCCCATTGATCTCAACTAATCCACTTTAACATTTGAACTTTAGCTTCTTTTTATCAATGGGTTGAATAAATGGGTACCTTTTCCCAGTTATATAGTTCCCATAAACCATACAATTGAAAATTTTCTATGGTCGTATATGAAACCAATATTTTTTTTCCATGTATCCATTTAAACATCAAAACATATCTCACGTGATACCATAACCAGTAACACCGAAAGCATGCATAACACTGCAACATAAATTTTTATAAAAATATGACAAAATATAAGCAGTATGGTACATACTCTAAATAATATATTATACTATCATGGATACTAAATGTTACATAAATAGGTACAACTGGGAATGGTATAACACCCAAGAACAAAACTAAAATCATTAGGCATCCTACTAATAAAACTACATGGAAATACATATAAAAAGCATATTAATTTATATGAGCATATTATGATGCATTTAATGCTCAATAGTTTCGATACCAAGCCAAGGAAAAAATACCATTAATCACATAAATCAATCTGTAGTTGAAAATGCATGATTCTCCCATGGTGAAATAATAATTAACTGTAATATCAAACAGCATGAACAATAATTCCCATCCGTGGACACTTAGTCATTTCCTATACATGGGGTGATCGGTCCATAGAAAAGATATTTAACAAGTGCTGAAATGTTCCAAATATCCTGCCTACTAACATAAAGTAGTAAGAGAAGGGAAGAATATGCACTGATAACACATTGTAACATCCTGCCTTGACTGACCATTAAACTGGTAGCCAAACAAATCGGTCACATGGCCTCAAGCACGTATCCTTGTATGTTAGAGGATGTTTACTAGTTGTGAGGGTCTCTTGTGGTGATATTGGGGATACTATACACTCATATAAGATATTTCACAATGGTATAATAGTATAAAAATGGACGAAAATAGTAGAAGTAATAAATTAATAAATAAACATGCATCCGAAGAGTAATAATATTCTTTCCTACAAAAGGTGTCCAATGCCATTTTATACAAAGCATGCATGATTTATTTTCATACATAATCTAAGAAATTAATCATAAAACAAATTTCTCAATATAGTACAAAAATAAAAAAAACCAATCCCTAAGGGAAATCTCCACCAATATCCATAGATTTATCTCAGTCCTTTTCTCCAATCTCTCAAGGACATGAAATACATAAATCAACCAATATCCTAGAGAAATAAGTTCTATTTAGATTCCAAGGGTACCCAAGGAAGGTGTGATATAACAACTCGGTAGGATGGAACCTATGGTGTCTTTCCAAATCCAATTGTGCAATGTAAATGAAGAGAATGTGCAAGTAAACATGTAAGCAGTAAATACATCTAATGATGCACATGGTATGTAAACATCTAATGCAGTGATACTAGAATTTCTCCTCAAGGATCACTACACATGATTGAAAATCTCATATGAGAATCCAGCTAAAAACATTTCACAAATAAATAACATGGACATACCATTCAACCAAATATGTTTTAATCCCTGACCTTTCCATATACTATGCATGTTATATTAATTACATCCTTGTCGTTCAGCCAGAAAATCAGAACAATCATGGCCTAGATGTATCATTACACACAACTCACAAATCACCATGGCTAATACATATAACCAAAAGTATCATGTATTTTACATCCATGTCGTATGTCAAAGATTCAGATCATGAAGGTCTTGATCCAAGGTGTCTAAGATCAGGTTATCCTCATTGAGTCCCTAGAGCATCTCAATGGAAAATCAATTAGGTACTAGTCAGAGTCCCATTATCATTTCATACCTAGTAGGGTCATACATGATTCCAGGAAATCTGGATCCAGGGGTTAGCAATGCCAAAGTAATCCTATAAAATCATGAAAAATGGGGCATACTCAAGCCAGGACATCAACTACAATGTTCATGATCCATGGAGAGCCATCCATGGAATATATTAAATCATTCATCCATTCACATCACTTTACATTAAAAAAACTATGAGTCTACCCACTCACATATAACATACTACATTTAAAACATTCATTGGCTATAGCCACTAATTAATCACATTACATAACCAATTGTACGTTATGAGTATACCCATTCATGTATACCTAAACATGTTGGTAATATCTATTGAGTTTACCCACTCATTATTTACATTTCATTATCATGGAATTTAATTAGTATACCCACTCATTTATCTCAACCTCAAATTTAAACATTTCATATGGATATACCCACCCATTCATCACCGGTAACAATTTAACTTATCCCATAGTTATACCCACCCATTCATTTAATTCTATTATTATTCTTTAAGTTTACATAATTCATTAAGTCAAGGGGATCACATGTCGGGGGAGAAAGCATCCTCAAAGTAAACATTTTCCCCTTAATTATAAGTGAGCTTCCTATAACTAGGAATGCATGGAAACACACCCCTTGGGTGGTTCAAGCAAGGTAAATAAAAATAAACACGAACAGTAATGCACATAGAAGGTGCAATTGTTCTTTACAATTTTATAAAGGGAGACTCCATTTACTTTTTTCATTAGATACTTGACCTAATAAGGATTTTATCACGCTATGTTCTCAAACATAGGATAAGTCACAAAACATTTATCCAAGCATGTAATTAACAAATACGAAGAATTTTTGTCTATAAAGATTGTAAACCCCCATTTGAGGGGTTTCATTATAAAATCATGACAGTGTTTCTCAAAAAAAAATTGTCATAATTAAGTAGTTAATTCCATAATTTCAATTCAATTTATCAAAGAATCATTAAGTAGGAAAATAATTCATTATTTAATTAATTTGAATGATTAGGGGCCTTAACTCAAAATAATACCAAGACTACACTTTATCTCTTTGAACATTTAACAATTATATCCTCCTTCTTTCATGCACATAATCTCCTACATACAATTGTATACCTCTTAATCCTATGTACATATTCCCCTCTCCATGAGGGAACATGCATAAGGAGGATATATATATATATATATGCATGTACATATGTATGTATGAGAATGTATATGGGATGCCACCCAAAGATGTAATTAACCTATAAGGGACCATAAATCCTTAAAGATCTCAAAATAAAGAGGCAAAAACAAACTACTGGTGTAAACCCTTAACTCTTATGGCATTGGTATATCAAAAATAATCAATCCAAATCACCTTCAGTGGATGATGTCACAACTTTCATGATGGGGCCTAAGAAGAGCTATCGCATACCGTATAACTGGAAGAAAACAAAATATCATAACAACCCTACACCTAAGGTTTCGGTCAAATGGATTAGAGTGATTAGGACACTAAAAATCAACAAGAAATCAAGTGGAGAAGCAATTTAATTTCATATCTTGATGGTTTGAAGATAAATCATCAAAAAAATATAGATAAATCTCCTGCTGGAGAGGGTGTCGAGGGAGGTGGGTCAAATACGGATCAAAGGGGATCTACCCAGGGCTGCATCATGAAATTGGTGGGGAGAAGGTAGAGGTAGTTTATGTTTTTCCTTCATTTTAATTTTAATTAAAATAATTCACTTTTATAAGGGTACTCATGAATGGTTTGGTCTGAATGGTTTGGAAAATTGTGTGCCAATCATTCAGCCTCTACTAAGCACCTTGTCACCCCTCATGACATGTCCCACCTGGTTTATAAATCATGCCTCGACCATGTGGTGAATAATGTTTATGTAAAATACAATACCACAAATTATGTGGGATAGGTGCACAGTTTGGTAAAATATGTGCAACCTATACGAAAACCTATATTCACATTTAATAAGCCATACAGTTTCATACTTTGGTCCACTTTGTTTTTGAGAAACTGTTCACCCTTTTTAGGTCCTTTAAAAACCAACATTTCTGGATCCAGTGACCCTAAAACTCCTCTATCCACTTGAGAGAGTTCTCAAGCATTCACCTAAGTCAAAAAACATCACTTTGATGCTTTAAAACTCGTTTAATTTCATTTTAAATCTCTCTTTATATAACAGAATGTCCATTAATTGTTAAATTCCAATTCCTTCAAAACCCACCTGATAAAAAACATTGGATTCAACAATAATATATATAACATTTTATCATAAAATCATGAAATCATAGGAGATGTGGAATCAGTGTAAAAATTAACATAAACATAATTAATTCTAACCACCAAGACAACATCACATGGTAGATAGAGTCTCGCAATGGTTTAGGTTCACCCCTTGATCCCATATATTATATCTCATGATACATAAACATCACCCAATGCATTAAAGTAATATATAATTAAGGGACCACCTTTCACATTCAAATCATGTATATGAACATGTGTTCCACATATTTATGTCAACCATAATGCATAAACATTTGAATTATCCAAATATATAAAATCGGTCACCTAATCCTACATTATATCATAATCAAAAGATATTTCTTAAAGAATGAATTTCAGAAGTGACCATAAGGAATATATTTCCTTATAAATGGAATAGAGCATGAGCTAGGTATATATGTAATAGACATATATATATAGTTTATAATAATTCTTGTAACATTATAGGTAGTTTTCATTGATGAATAGAAATACTTTTAAAATAATTAGAAACATTCTTACTGAAAATAACCTTTCCACTTTGAAAAGTGCATTCAAACACCAAAATAATACAAAAAATAATAGAGAGAAATTTCATTAAAAACATTTCCATAATATAAGGGAATATTCAAATATTTTAGTTATCATAATGGTGGTTATCATTATATTTTTGATATAAGATAATAGAAGAATTTTTTTCGCACTTTTGTGAAAATGTAAAAAAACAACTCACTCAAAAAACCTTAAAAATATATATTTAAAAATGTTTGGAAAAATGTAAAAAATGGTTAATAATATAATTAATAAATATTTTAGTTAATTTATGAATATTCATGAAAATATTTTTATAAAACATTGATATTGATGAAAATATATGTTTGTCCAAAGAGTGAAATGAAGTTATATTATCTGAAAAACGTTTTCGTAGTCATGTTAAGAATCAAAGTGAGAAAAATGTTAATACTAGATTAATCATTTTATAATTAACTGGTGTAGAATAAAATTTACTTCTATTATTATAAATGATAAAAAAATTACAAAAATTGTAAATTCAATAACAAGCATTCCTGAATAAAATGGTATTGAAACATAAACCCTTGCTACTTTGGTAACTTTTGAATGATAAATTCCATGAATGAAGTAGATGAATAACAAATTATAAAATACTAATTTATAAAAGATTCACGATATAATATGTAAATAAGAATTATAAACATAATTTACAATAAATTAGGTGCATATAATGACATGTGTCACAAAGAAGGATGTTTTGAGGAAAACCCCTTCCCTCATATCCGGGCTTTGCCTCGTGTGTATTTTATCACATGTATAACAAACTTATACCAATTGTTTTTCCTTAGAATCTTTTATAGGTTTAATACCTTATACATATTTAATTTACTTCTTTTATTATAAGTACATATTTAATTAAATAATCTAGTATGTTCACATTGGGTATTTTAACGATATTCAGTTAACAAATTAAAAACAGCGTTGGTGTGTTGACAGTAGTAAAATGGATAATTCTTCCATAAACTATAGGATACTAATAATTTCATAATTTCAATATTATTAAATCATTTATTTTATTAAAATTTACCAAGAAAAGTGTTTTTTAAAAATGAACTGTGTTACTATCATAGATCTAGTTGGTCATACGTACACATGAGTAACATTTCCATATTTCAATGATCATGATGCAAAGAAGATAAATATTATTTTTTATTTCTAGAATTATAATATTATCATATATATCATATTATTTCTTTTAAATAACCTTATATATATAATATATGTTATGTGGTAATAAAAATGAATAACATCACTTCATCAGGCGGTAGTCCTCTGTACTAATGAACAATGTTATCATTTTTAAAGATGTTGTACGGTAAGAATGTATATGATATATTAAATTAAAATAAATAATATTATTTTATAAAGATAATATATAAATATTCAATCCATATTCTTGAAAACACATGTAATATGATGATTTTAAAGGAGTTACATTGTCTAGTAAGGCAGTAGTCTGATATACACACAATCGATGGTTTTTCTTCCCATTTGATAGTATAAGTGATGGAGGGATTTTTCAGTAAACATACAAACATATATTTATATAAGATATTTTTTTATTATATTTTAAGTTTTAGGACATAATTTAAGGTTTAAAATAAAATGTAAAAAAGGATCTCAGTGATGATGATTACATTCCCTTAGAAAAACCTCTTTTAGGTCTCTTATTAGAGACCCTAAGGTTGGTCTTTTGGTAAGACCATAAGCTATAAAATTTTTATAAGGAAATTGGGGACATATTTTTCTAGGTTTTGATAAATAAAATCACTTGATATGTATAATAACCAGGATCTTATTTCCATGTATGAATCTTGTTTTCTGATGTTTTTGAAAAAAAAAAGAGTTTCTGGAAATTTCAGGACTACACAATGTATACCCAGTTACCACTAGTGACTGTGTTCTCGTCGTGTAATGTCTGAGCACATGTCCATGTGTGGTGATCTAGAGACTGCCTAAAGTGGAGGCCGGAAAAGACAACTACATACCGTGTACTTTTAAAGAACACGTGGTTTACATTCTTTTAATTTCATTAAACAGATCGGGGTCACATCTTATCGACGGAACCCTCTTTTTCTTCATTCGTCTCATCCAGGATCATTTATATGATGTGAATCATCTCCGATCCCCCGACCTTCCATCCATTCTTCGAATTGACCGATGACGATTGTGTTGGGATCACCACGGTAAGCTCTTATGTCTTCAAAAGCCTCGTTTCCTGATTTCTTCTCTTTCACGAGTTATCCTCGGTTGAATTTTTTAACATTTTGGTAAATCTATGGAGTTCTACGGAGATTCAAAGATTTAGGCTCACGTATATTGGTCTCACGATGCCGAGGTAAGTGATTTGTGACTTTCTGTAGATAGTCTTTGAATTATATGTGCAAAAGTGCCCAATACCTAGGAACAGGGTATTGCGTGTTTATGTTTTTTAGCACTATTATTTCTTAAAATTCCATTATTGTATGGATAGAGGTTAATTATTTGTGAATAGGATTATATTTTCCACAGTATGTTTGTTTTTCCCATGATTTCTTTTTTTGGACATTTTGTCTAGATCGCCTTTTAGGCTGCATGCTTTTCATTCCTAGTATATTTAGGATGGAGTGATTATTATATGACTTGTTGTGAGATGTTGTAGACTATTTATCCAAGTAGTTCGTGAGGATTACTTTGGATGACACATATAGTTTGTGCATGACAGACATACACAGGGCTATGAGAACCTAGTGGAGTAGACCACGGGAATAATGGACATTGAGGGCTTCTCCAGAGTGACTGTTTACTATTACATTGCGAGACCAATGGGGGAATGACTCTATGCTCCCTCAAAGTGTCTTTATATTCCTTAATATGGGCCTTCTGACCAATCGAGTACGGGGCACCTCTGGGCGGCTTCTACATCCGATACATTACAAAGTGGTATCAAAGGGACTATTTTCTTCTTGTATTACTATTTGTATCATATATATAGGGATGGGAAGGAAATAGGTACTTTGTAATAAGTGGTTCTAAGGGGTATCTAACCCGTGGATAGGGAAAATCCAATTTACCTTGTTTATTTCAATTTTTCTAGTTTTGTAATAATAGAACCCCAAATAATGCATGGTGAATTTCTCTTAAATACATTCTAGTTATATAGTATATTTCATGAATCAATTAGCCTCTATAAAACAAAACAAGGTTACTTATATGATATATTTGTAAACTAGCCAAGTAAACCTAATTTTGTTACTTCAATGATGTGAATTGTAAAAATTCAGATTTGAGTTTTTGATAGTTAAATGACATCATAATGATGTAATAATTAATATAAAGGGATGGTCGACTTGTGTACAGTATATTATGACATGAGGTGTCCCAAGTGGCTTAAACCATGGGCAAATACCATGGACAACACCATGGTTTTGCGAAAACCACAAACGTGGTGTCCCTTTTAATTAATAAAAAAACTAGGTTTTAATTACTATAAATACCTACTCACACCCCCCTTCATTTTATTTCATTACAATCTCAATATACTAGAATCTTTGGTTGTATTACCTCCCTAGAAGTCCAACCATTATTTCCTTCAGCCCCCACAGTCCCATCCTTCATGATCAAGGAGTTACTCTTCAAGGTAAGGGAATCCTTCATTCTCTTCTTTTAGTCGAAAATTCTTTATGTTATCTATTTTATTTTCTATTCTCATATGTTGGGGTTTAAATTTATGTGTTTTTCTTACTTTCCATTTGATTTCAATATGACGAGATACCCTTTTTATCTCATCATTTCATTTTATGAAATTTTAAGCGACATCGTTAGGTTTTCGAAATTTCATAAGGGATCTCTCACCTTTTCTTTTATATTCACGTTCAACTCTTTTATTTTTCACTCCTCACCTCCACTGTCCAAATGGACACAATAAACTCCAATATCATCTATATACTAGAATTATATCATGTGAATGTAAGAACTATCAATAATATCCTTACTCCCAACCTTTTATTATTTTTAAACTAAATCAACATCCATGAGGTTCCAATTTATAACCCTTGTGGACGACAGAGTTTTGTTCTTCACTTTCTCCTTCATTACTGGTCATGAAACAATTTTAATGGTTCAACCATATAAAGACATCTGTATTTAATCTCATTAATGTTCTTAAATCCTTAGACACTCATAATATAAGATAATAATAAAATAAATTATAAACAAAACGGCCAATGTTAATCCGAATATTTGTAATAAATTTTTAACTAATTAGTCATCATAATGGTAGAGAACCCAAAATCATTTATATCTAAATAATTCCATTAATAATATATATTAAAAATTATATATGTTTAACCACATTTCAAATGAACTTCAATTCATGAAATAAGTAAATGAATCATGAAAACTAAGGGAGAAAATGCTTCCAAAACAAGAAAATTGAACCTCTTAAACCTATAAAAGGGACATGAATGAACCTAATAAGGTTATACTAAATCAATTAAATGTATAATAGGTTTTGGAGTTAATAGTTAATTAAGATAAATTTTATTATTCAGGTCATTAAAACAAACAAGGAACACACTCGATCATAGGGTAAGGGATTCTCTCTCTCTCACACTTTTGTTCAAGAATCTCCCCTATATTTTTCTCTTTTATATTTAATTCCTAATGAAAGGGTATATTCTCAAACCTCCCCCATACTACCCTTGTGACATATAAATAATTTAATACCCATTTACCTCTCATTAATCCATCATAATAACACTAGTTACCATGCGGAAATGTTTTTAAGGGATTCTATCTCTCTCACTTTTGTTCAAGAATCTCCTTTATGTTGTGGTCTTATATATTTAATTCCTAATGATGGGGTATGTTTTTTCACCTCCCCCATACATCCCATTTGACATATAAATAATGTAATACCCATTTACCTCTCATTAATCCCTCACAATAACACTCATTACCATGCCAAAATGTTTTTAAGGGGTTTCTCATCTCACATTCATTTCTGTGAGATTTTCATTATTCTCCACTTATGTCATGTATGTGGTATATGTGTACTTACATTTGATATATAATAAAATTATTATTTTTATATTCATTTTATTCAATGTTTCAATTTATGGTTATTATGTTCTAGTCATATGAGCTGATCGATTACATTGTGGTAAGAGACTTTGTCTCAACTATTATTTCGTTGTGACTAAATATGTATTGTGCACCAAATAATCCTTATATGGTGTACCTAATGACCATTTGAGAGAAAGTTTCATTTAAAAATTTATTTATATTAAATATCTATAATCTCATATCATGGATATGTTTTTTTTAAAACCATATACCTTATTACAAATGGTGTTTATTTGGAATGTCATTTTAATTATGGAAATATTGATGAATTCCTATACTCTACTCTTTACGGAATTTGCAAAATCATATTTCTCTTGTATTGAATAAATTTATAAAGAATGATTTGTAAATGATGTGGTGGGTGGGGCCTGATATAGCCCCTCGATGCATCTGTAGGTCTCATGAGACAAATCCATTTGGCGGCAAACCCTTCGAGTTTTTTTCCAAAAATCAGATGGGTTTTTACCCACAGAACTAAATCATTTTAACAGTAATATGGTGTGATGTTCTAGATACATGACATCCAATTAATAGTAATTAACTTTATTAATTATGAGTTATTCCTATCCTTGAGGTTTTCACTGTGACAAAATCTATGGATGCAGTTTCATTCTCAGTTTATTAATGGAATGAGTTTTTCATTAATTCGCAATGAAATGTTGATTATGACAAATTGTTTATAATTTAGTTATTACTGATTCATTATTCCTCTATTTCTAACCCTTACTGAGATTTGGATCCTAGCCCTTTCATTTTCTACCTTCAATAGGTGATTAAGAGGAGATCATTTATTTAGTTCTAGTGGATGTGTTTTTTTAGTTTTTGTTATGTATTGTATTTTTAACCTCTTCCAAAGTAATTTGAGTTACATTTATGTATCTAGTATTTTCAAGAATACTAAACTAATAGTTCCTTCATGATTTTCATTCCTTTTAACCATTCCAATATAAAAATGTAATGCATCGACTCCGGTCCAGAGGGGTCGGGGTGTTACAACAATTTTATAGTTGATTTGATTTCGTTGTTGGGTGATTCACATGTATTGTGCTATTATTGTTAAAATTATTGAGGTTATATTTCTATTTCAACCTGATGATATGAGGGTATTCTATCTCATGAATTATATAGTCACTTTATATGGATCACATGTCATGCATTCTTACCATGGCATTTTGGGTTCATTAGTGATTTAATGTTGTTGTGATATATGTTGTGATAGATATGAATGATGTCGTGATAGATGACTTAATAGAATACCTGAAATTTGATTTGGTATTTCTAATATGTATTATTTAGTTTGAATGAATTCCAAACTTTAGTTCTTGAGGTGTTATTTTCCCTCATGGACCATAATTTGGTGTATCATTTCTCTATTATGTTTATATATAACAAGTATAAGATTCCAAGATTTGATTTGTGGGGAGTATGGGCCCTCACAGATCAAAATTTGGCACCTTAATATTCATTTTTTTGTTTTTTGGGTTCTGGAGTATTTTTTGAGGATTACTATCTACAGAAACCTAGAATACACGTCTTGTAATGATGAATACATTCCATGTGACATGTTCAAGAAGGAACTCTTTTTCTTAAGTACACGCCATATACTGTAAGTATAATCCATGTAGTCTCTATCTGTGTCATTGTATGTGTGGGAAGAGACAGAGGGTTGGGAAATCGTTGTGGGACACATTGTGTACCATACATACATGTTGGTTATTTTGACCTTTTATATGGTCGTGTGATTAGAGCCATGGATGTATGAAACTGCATTTATACACACCATGTCACGATTGAACACGCCGTGTAGTGTAACCCTTGTATTCGATTGTGTAAATAACAACATGGGTCATTGAAATCCTTCTAGTTCACATTGTCTCTCGAAAAAACATTCCGTTTAGAGTTATCCATGTGTCCAACCATGTGACTAACAATACAGGAAATTGAAACCAAAGTGGTACATGCCATGTCGTGTACTAACATGCCTTGTAGTCTAGTTCTATGAGAACCATGTGCTTAGCCATGTGAGGGAACTTGGGTAGGGGAAGAGGATTCAAGTAGACACTGTGTCATGGGAGAACACTTAGTGTGTATGGAGTGTTACATAACCTGTGTTGGGAAAAGTACACACCCATGTGAAGGATTAAAGAATCATGTCATGTAGTGGTTTTACACGCTGTGTATCCATGTTTTGAAAAAATGAATGATATATTTATCTTTTCTCCTTCTTACACGTCTATTTTTCTTTCCTTGATAATCTTGATTTAATGTGTTTTCTTGACCTTGCACACTCATTCCACCAAGTCGTCCTCCGGTTGTATGCCAGATACAAGGTAGTGATCAGACACCAGACATGGTGGATCAGGGACTAATAGTAGATCATTTTGTAGTGTCAGTCATGACACTAGCCATTATTCCGAATACATGTGTCGATGCATAGTTTTGAGATGAATTTATGATGTTCATGTAGTTTTTCTGAAGAGAATAGCATCCTACTCCTTCTATAGAATAACTGACACGGATTTTCAAGAAACAGCATCCTACCACCTTCATAGGGGAATGAGGACCTTAGGCTGTAAAGACATGGTTAGAATCAATGCTTTCTATCATCGAGAATCTAGAGACGCCTCTAGAGAGGGTGGTGAAGCTTGTTACGTACATGGTATGGGACTCTTCCAAGAGATGGTGGGATGTGATATCATAGGCGGGATGCCAACAGGTTATGGCATGGGACGAGTTCCAGCATGCCTTCTATGATTACTTTTACCCAGAGACCTTGAGAGCTGATCGATCCTAAAAATTCATGATTCTATAGCAGGGTAATATTCTAGTTAGAGATTATTCGTCATGATTCATAGAGCTCCAACGATTTACACCCATCCAATTAGGTGATGATTCATTCCTGGTAAAGAAGTTTGGGGATGGTCTCAGGAACTACATCTGATCTTATGTGAACATCATTAAGTTGATTTCCATCACTTCTATAGTCAACCAAGTGTAGATTACATACCACAATATGTGGGATTCTAGAGTTGTGATCTATGGAATCTCGGCATCTGAGGATGGAATCACTCATACTGATAGTAGGAAGTGTCATAGGGAGTCTACACGTGGAGATCAAAGATGGTGAGAGACATCTTCTGGTAGCCATGTAGTGTGCTACCAGTGTGAAAAGAACGGGTATACAAGGAAATATTTCTCGGGAGACCCAGTGTAGTTCTGATCTGGTAGAATGATAGGTAACCTTCAGTGTTTCTGTCAGTTTTTCTCAATGGAAGATGGGGATAGATGTTCTGCTATGACTCATTGTTCACGTGCAACACCACCATTTTCTTATCAATCAAGGAACTGGAGTTTTCCAGCCATTTAGGCCAAGGTAGAGGTCATGGTCATGGTAGCTAGTTGCCAGGATTTTAGGGACTATAGGGTGGATCAGTTGAGGGTGGTCCTTCAGGGTTGTAGGGTCATGGTATAGGTTAGACTTTGGTAGTTGAGCAGACCCAGCACGAGAAGGATCTGGGACCCTCTACAGTTTGTGGTATGATCCTAGTAGCCTCAGTTTTAGCTTCTACACTATTTGATACATGGGATTCCCATAGCTTTGTATATGTGGTTGTTGTTGAGATCCTTGGGAACTCTATATTTTCTTCTACTGATATCTTGACGCTACAAACTCCGTTGGGGAATAGAATGACTAGTGTACATCAGAGCAAGGAGTTCCCGCTTGAGGTTGGTGGTTATCATATCTTATGGGACCTCTATGTGTTAGAGATGACTGGCTATGTTTCCATTCACAGAATGGACTACATAGTTCCCTTCCAGGATTTTGTCGACTGCTATCACCGCAGGGTGAATTTCCAATCACTATAATGAGGATTTTTTCTTCGCATGGGTTAATGGGATGTCCAGGAGAGTAGAGCGGGACCCAAGCATCATGGGTTTGGAGGAGTTACAACCCACATTACTAGTCTATATCTAGATGACTGGGGAACTTCATAGTTGGACATTCCTCCAGCAGTGGATCATTTCAAGGGTGTCTTTCCAGAGGAATTTTTAGGTTTTCCTCCGAAGCAAGAGGTAGAATTTTCTATTGAGCTTATGCCAAGATCAAAACTGGTGTCCATTCCTCCTTATATTATGGCTACACCAGAGTTGTAGGAACTCAAGAAGTAGTTGGAGGAGTTTCGGGAAAAGGGTTTTATCCGACCTAGTGTTTCTCATTGGGGTTCACATGTTCTATTTGCGAAAAATGAAGACGATACCCTCTAACTTTGTGTGCATTATCGGATGCTAAACCAGTTTATAGTCAAGAATCGATATCCCTTTCCAAGAATTGATGATCTCTTTGATCAAATTCTAGGATCTAGGTTGTTCTTGAAGATTGAATTGAGATACGGTTATCATCTATTGCATGTTAGGCCATATGATATACCTCTCACAATCATTTGGAGCAATTATGGTCAATACGAGTATGTGTTTATGCACTTCAGTCTCATGAATATGCTTACAGCTTTCATGGAACTAATGAACCATGTGTTCCATCCATACTTGGATTCTTTCATTGTAGTTTTTGTCGATGATATCTTGGGGTACTCTCACAGTCGACATGACCATGCCACAAATCATGAGATAGTCTTGAGTACACTGAGATAACAACAGTTATATGTTAGTCTCTAAAAATGTCACTTTTTGATGGACCAAATTAACATCTTGGGTAAAGTTATCTCAGAGACAAGAGTATTAGTAGACCTAGAGAAAGTTAGAGAAATAGTTTCCTGGGAGATTCTAAAATACTTCTCTGAGGTAATGAGTTTTTTAGGGATGACTAGATACTACAGACGTTTCATACAAGACTTTTCATGCATAGAAGCTCCATTGATGGTTCTGACTAAGAAGGGTGTGAAGTAATTATGGTCAGATTCTTGTGAGTCAGCCCTTCAGGAGCTGAAAGGGAGGTTGACTTCAGCACCGATACTAGTATTTCCAGAGATGGTCAAGAGTTATACTTTTTTCTATGATTCATCAGGTATCGGGCTGGGAGTAGTTCTTAGGAATGGAGAAAGGGGTTGTTGTGTACGATTATCAGCAGTTGAGGCCACATGGGAGGAACAACCCAACACACGATCTTGTGTTGGCGGTAGTTGTTCGTGCTTTACATTGATCGAGACATTATCTTCTGGGAGATCATTTTTTTTTTGTTTTCACCAACCAAAAAAAGCCTCAGGTATATCTTTACATAGTGTGACCTGAATTTGAGACAGTGATGGTGGGTAGAGTACTTTCAGTCCATTGACTTTGAACTTTCCTACATGCTTGGGAAAGGAAATGTAGTGGCTGATGCATTGAAAAATAGGACTTAGATACATATAGTTCAAGATGTCAGTAGTGAGTGGAAACTTATGGATATGTTCTCTTATATGCATTTGGATGTGCACAACAGATTGGGGCATACTTTTATTTCATCTATAATGGTTACCTCTACTATACATGACTAAGTGAGAATGAGGCAGCTAATAGATTCTGAAGGCCTAGTCTTATGGGATGGTGTATCAGGAGATGTCCCCATTCTTGGATAGACAATAGGAAATGATGAAATATTGTGTTTTCATGGATGTATGGGGGTACCAGAAAACACATGCGAGGAGCTAATGTGAGACTTTCATTCCTGAGTTTGGCCAGTTCATCCTGGTGTCACCAAGATGTATCGAGATCTACACCATCAGTATTTGTGGCTGGGTATGAAGAGAGATATTTCAGGTTTTTTCATGATTTGTTCCACCTGAAATCAGGTGAAAGCGGAGCATTAGCGACTAGAAGGGCTATTACAGCAGTTACCCATTCCCAAGTCGAAATGGAATGATGTCGCAATAAATTTTGTGACAGGTTTTCCGAGGTCACCATGAGAGAATGATGCAGTTTGGGTTGTCATTGACAGGCTCACAAAGGTTTCCCACTTCTTGACAATCAAGGATACCTTTAGTGTTGATGAGTTTGGTAGGTTTTACATCTGAGAGATTATACGTCTACAAGGGGTTCAACACTCCATTTTTTCAGACAGGGACACACATTTACTTCTTAGGTCCGGTAGGGATTACATAAGGCTTTGGGTACACAGGTACATCTGAGTACAGCATACCGTCCCTAAACTAATGGCCAGTCCGAGCGTACGATTCAATTGCTTGAGGACATGTATCAAGCATGTATCCAATATTTATGAGGTTCTTGTGAGAAGCACATACCTCTTGTATATTTTTCCTACAATATTAGTCTTCATGAAACTATTCAAATGGAACTCTATGAGTCTTTTTATGGTAGTCCATGTCGATCACCCTTATGCTAGCTGGAGGTAGGAGAGGCAGCTATGTTATGACCCCATCTTGTCAATGACACCATAGAGTAGATAGAGTTGATTAAGAAGAGGATGGATAATACACAGTCGAGATAGAAGTCTTATGTTGATCGATGGAGACGAATTCTGGAGTTTGAGGTCAGAGATTAGGTTTTCATGTGTGTCATGCCAAGGTCGGGACACAAGAGGATTAAGAGATATGGTAAGCTTACACTAAGGTCAGTTGGGACATTTGAGGTTTTGGGGAGATTCGGTCTGGTTGCCTATCTATTTCAGTTGCCTCAGAGGTACTGGGCTATGCATGATGTCTTCCAGGTTTCTCAGCTCTGACCTTACTTCTTAGACCTAACTCATGTTTTCCAACACGAGGATGTTGAGTTAGAGGTGGACGCCTCGTTATATGAGCATCGAATTCGGATTATTGATCTAAGTGTGAGGGTTATCTATGGTTGGTGTGTTCTTATAGTACGATTGATATGTCAGCAAGGGTGGGTTCAAGATGAGTCATGGGAGAGGGAGGTCAATGTACGATCATAATGGCCAGAGCTGTTCGAGGATTCTTATTCTACACCACCTTGCTATGGAAATTCAGGGAAAAATTTCTTTAAGGTGGGAAGTTTTTATGAACCCAGATCTTTATTTGGTAATAATACTCTTTTCTTGTGTTTTTTTGAAAAAGAGGAGTTTTGGAAATTTCTGGTGTACATTCCTGGTACTTTAAGTACATGCTAGGTAACCGGTTACCGATGGTGGTTGTGTGCTTGCCGTGTAATGATAGAGGACATGGTCGTGTGTTGCGACCTGGAGACCGCCTAAAGTAGAGGTCGGAAAACACAAGTACATGTCATGTACTTTTAAATAACATGCTATGTACTTTCTTTTTATTTAATTAAACGGACTGGGGTTGTTTCATATTGATAGAACCCTCTTCTTCTACGTCTTTCTCATCCCGAAGCGTCTATATGGCACAAATATTCTCTGAGCCCTCAACACGTCATCCGTCCTCCAAATCAACCATCGTCTATTGCATTGGGATCTCCATGGTAAGCTTTAACTTCTTCTAGATCCTTGTTTATGGATTTGTTCTCTTTTATGAGTTATCCCCAGTTGAACGTTTTTAACATTTTTGTAGATCTATGGAAATCTAGGGTGATTCAAAGCGTGAGGTTCATGTATATCGTTCTCACAATGAAAATGTTGGAGTTTTGTGCCATTCTATAGATATAAATTGAATTTTATGTGCAAAAGTGCCCAGTACCCAAGAACGGGGTGTAAGTGTTGGTGTCCTGAGAACCAACTGTTTTGTACTTTGATTACATGAATGTTTACTTATTATATACTGTTCATTGTTCTACATGACTATAATATAATAATGCCCTGGAATATTTGTTGCATTGATAAGGTCATAGCAGATCCCTGATATGATGATAACCTTGAAATACTATAACAATATTCCTAAATAAAGTTCTAAGGTTGGATGACATACTATTATAGGACACATAGTATACAGACTGTCATGTGCGAGTAATCATAAGAAGAGGAGACTCTCTCTCATGGATTTCGTACTTGGTAATCTTCAAGATGGGAGATTATGGGAACATATGCACCAGTAGCAATTCTGCATGTCTTAGTGTCATCAGACATTTCTATCTATAGGTGGGTGTAATGGTCCATAGACTCTAAGATTATCATTAACTCATTTCATGACTCGCGCAGTTAGATTTTCTGATGAAAACCGTCATGCAGACAGTTGGCGGGAAGTAGGGTACATTAGGTGTGTCACGAGTGACATATTGTTAATGGATAAGTCGAGGAAGGTTTTTTTTCCTTTTCATTTATGGAAGTTGATATATTGTCCCTTTGATTTAAATAGAACTATCGCATTAAATTCCATGGACATGGTGTAAACAATGAGTTTATTTCAGGTAGTCAAAGAATGAAGAATCCAGCATATAGGTTTATGACACTACCATGAAACCTGCTTGATGCGATATTGAGACAAAGGGATTAAATTTCACAGTAAGATATTTTATGAGGTAATACATCAATGTGGCGTCAACTTCTTTCTCTTGGGTGCCTTGTCCCATTTCTAGACAGTAATCTTGGACTTTAGGCAAACCCACCTAATGCCAACGAGAAAGAGGCCTAGAGGGTCACACACTAAGTGTATTCAAGAATATCAAGTAGAATAATTATTATTCCCATATGTGGTTTAATAATTATTCAAGGAAGCCTAACTCGTTTTAATGATGGATGAATAAGTAAATGAAAAACAAGATATACGCGTCGTGTATTAAAGATTACATGTCATGTAGTTTTGCATGAATAACAAGTACACGCTGTGTAATAATAATTACACGCCATGTAGTTTTCTTTATGGAAAAGAAAATGAATAAATGAAAACAAGATATACTTGTTGTGTACATTGAATGTACACTCCATGTAGTTTTCAATGAAAAACAAAAGTACATGTCGTGTATTTATTAATAGTCATCGTGTTGATTTTCCAATCGGTATTTTCAGGATATAATATTGTTTTAAATGATATATATTATAATCAGCATGGGCGCATGTCAAGGAATTAATTATTCAACATAGGGGTTTTAAATAAGATTCAATGAAATAAATAAAACACGTAACACATTTATTTATTCTCATAACTCTACAACCTCAAACATGATTATAAATATCCTCACAACCACAACTCTTTTCCAACACACAAGAGAATCATTGTGCACAATAACTATGAAGAATTATTTCAAGACTGAAAGAACCTCTTCCTCTACGAACGCTCTCAAGACCAAGAGAGATCTACTTCCATCAAATCAAGATGATCTAAGGCGGACAATGCGAGAAAAGGTTTCTCCACGCTAGCACCTGAAGACTCCTTTGGCGACATCCTGAGATATGAGGTACATGTGTGGATCACCGCTAGAGGAAGACTACACTTGGCTTCTGCGATGCAACGATGAATCACACCAGAATGTGATCCAGAACATCAACGAAAAAAGAACAGCCAAAAGGTATTTCTTTTAAATTGATTAAATTAATTTTAATCAACCAGTAACGATCCTACTTTGTGGTTCCGAGAATTTCTTTTTCTTTGTCTATTTCTATGATTTGATCTGTGGAGTGTAACGACCCAAAATTTCATTAATGGAAAATCCCTCTTGATCCAGTTAAATGTTTCTTTATGAAAAAAAAAATGCTTTTATAAGATGTCAACTTCTTTAGTTTTACGTTAAGATTTGTGACCGTTACTTTTATAGCCGTTGAACAGTGATCATCTGGGTAGTTTAAATATAAAGCTTTAACGAACCAATTTTCTACTCAGACAAAGGAAGTGATGGCGTCATCCAGTAGAATCGCCCCTTACGAAGCCCATTTGTCGGAGCTCGGAAAAGAGGTGGCGTCTTTGGGCTTTGCCCTTGACCAATCCCAAGCTGAGCTTCATCAAGTCAAGCTCGAACGTGATCGTCTACGGGAAAAATGGAAGTTGATAGAGATCACCACTCGAGCGATGTTATCCGAGCAACCCCAAGAGTCTGTCACCATCGCACACCTTACCCTTAGGTCTTATGCGGCTATTTTAAGGGGTTATGTAACAAATAAGTAGCACCATGTTCATGTACATTATTTTTGTACATAATAATGAATATAATTTCTAGTCATTTTTGATACATTGTAATTAGTTTTTAAAGTACAAACGGTGTTTTTAGTTATTATTTAATTAAGAATTATATTTTATTAAATTAAAGGATTTTTGAATTAAATAATATTTTAATAAAATATTATTATTAATATTAAATTAATTTTTATTAAATATAAATGATCTTATAATTTTATGAATGCAATTAAAATTTTTATTTAGGTTTGAAAGCCATTTCTGTCAAAACCCGTGAAATTTTTATAAATGTCGGTTTTTATTTTAAAAGTGAAAACTCACATATTTAGAAAATTATTTAGATAAAATAAATATTATTTTTGGAATCAGGACGTCGAAATTATCCAACGGTGAATTTTTCATAATTTTCTGAGACAGTCAAATTTTTGGGTAAAAATTAAATACCATTTAAATATATAATGTGTTTTATGACATCATAATGACCCAATGGTGATGTAATAAAATACCATAATCCCTATGTTCGGCCAATATGTGTTTTATCATTAAAATAATGAGGTTTTGGGTTTGTTTGAATCACTTTTCAAAGCATTAATGGAGCCCTCAAGACTTATTCAACACTTTGCCTTTTTAAATTAATTTCCATGGGAGTGTGAGTCACCTCCACATAAGCAACCCTAATTTTTTAATAAGTTCGGACCTTGGCCTTGTAAAATATTGTTTTCCTCTTTCCTTTTCCAGAAACCATGGGCTAATACCATGGGATGGTTTGTGGTTTGGATTATTTTAATATAAGGGGTCCCAAACCTAAATAATAAAGAATTCTCTCACCTTTCCTATATAAACCCACCCAAGCTCCCACTTCCTCGTCACTCAAATCCCTTGAAGTTCGTCCAACCTCTGCCCTACTCTCTCTAGAATCCTCTCAAGGTGCCCCATTCTCCCAAGAAGCCTCTCACAAGCCTCTCTCTAGCCTTTGGAAGCACACTTCCAAGTAAGGGGTTTTCTTCCTTTCTCATTTTTTTGTCAATTTTCTTTAAGTTGTATTTCCCTTTTTATTTCAATTATGAATGTTGGGTTATGGTTTCACACCTCCCCCATACTGACCTCTTATTGTTTGAATGATGGGAGAACCCTTTCTCTCTCATTAAATGCCTCCCACGTACACCCGTTACTATGCCGAACTTCCGAAAGGAACTTCTCTCTCTTCTGTTACATTCAAGCAATACTTTTGTATCATGAATCTAAATTCCATTTCTATTGTTGGGACATGTATATATATTATCTCCTTACTTTCCATTACATGTAAATATGATGAGTAACCCCTTTCTCTCTCATCAACCTTTTTATGAATTCTTATGTCACGCCGTTACGCTGCCGAAATCGCACCGATTTTCTAAGCCAATGCCTTTGTGTGGTGAATACCATGCCCATTTCTCCATCAAGGGTATTCACCTTTATGCACATTTACATATTGATTATAAAGTTTCATGTATGAATTCCACTTTCCTTTATCGTGGAAGAAATGATTATGTTTTATGAATCCATGTTTTATGATCTATGTGGCACACTTATGCAAGAAATGAAATGTTTATGAAGGGTGCGCCCTTTATAGCGCTCCAATGCATTGGGTAAAGTATAGTATCATGATACGTCATGTGCAATGAGTGTTGACTCATGCTAATTCAAGTGCAACGAGGGTTTACTCGTGCTTCAAGTGCAATGAGGGTTTACTCATGCTCCATGTGCAATGAGCCTTGGCTCATGCTAATTCAATGTTAAGTGTTGTTGCCACATTTCCATGTTATGATTATCATGCTTTATCATGCCTTTATGTTCATGTCTCTCTTATTCTCTATTGATATGCCTATTTCCTAACATGTATTGTACTCCTCATGTTATTCATTATGTACTCCCTTACTAGGCTTTATAGCTCACCCTTTTCTTATGCATGTCCTCAGGTTATCCCATGCAATGCTAAGTACGAAGGAATGTAGTGGTCATGTAAAGGAAGTTTTCAATAAGGATGTTGTATTTCAAGTTTAAAGTTTTTATGTAATGATCCTAAGCCCCAAAGACACTAAACCTCTCGATCTTCTTTGTTGTATCAAGTGAAGGTTTATGTAATAAAGCATGTTTAAGTTGTAATAAAAAGTAGGGTTGTTATAGTTGGTATCAGAGCATAGGTTTAGTTATTTTTGGGATTAGGAAACCCTAGTAAAGCCTTAGATACAAGACTAAGCATAATAAAAACATCCCTAAGTTTTGGTAAATACTAAGTAAGTGTTTTATCAAACAAATACATCCATGTCTGGATACGAGCAGGTAGAGGCGGCTCTGGCACAGATGTATCCTAGGGGTAAAACCCGAAAACACCGCTTTGATCTAGACTCGAACGGGAACTGGTGCACGACAACGGGCCTTGCTGCACTCTTGGTTACGACCCTCCCGGGGGATATGTTTTGATAAATTCACAATCTTAGTATGAACCCTTATTAAGGGAAAAATGCCCCTAAGAATATATGTTAGAAGGAAGATCATGAAAAGCCTGGATTGAATCCTATAGACTCATGAGTTGAAGAGATTAAAGTTTATTTATAAGTCATCAACTTTTGTCTTTGGATTACCCTTTATGTGTTACCCCTAACTTTCCTTTTATTCCAGCCAATGGCCGGTAATAGGAGAACTCGGGCTAACAACCGTTGTGAAGATCAGTGTGATGATTGTACCAATGAGATGCCCAATCCAATGGGAGCGGGAATCGCGAACTTTGTCACGCTTCTCTCTCAGCTAACTCAAGTTTTGAATAGAAACACTGGTCAAGAGGAACATTCAACCCCCCCTAAGAAAGAACAAGTCGCTATTGAAAGCTTCATGAGACAAAGGCCTCCTACTTTTAGTGGATTATCCGATCCCACGATTGCTGAACAATGGATCAACTCCATTGAAAAGATATTCTCCATCCTCCAATGCTCTGAAAAAAAGATGGTCCTCCTGGAGGCTTATCGTATGGAGGGTGAAGCTGATCAATGGTGGACGTTGATAAAAAATACGAAGCCTGAGGAGGAGATCGAGGCTTTGGAATGGAAGGTATTCCGGAAGATGTTTTTCGATAAATATTTTCCACGCACCCTCCGTCTTAAGATGGAAAGGGACTTCCTTTCCCTCAAGCAGAAAGATGAGGAATCTGTGGGAGCATACGAGGCAAACTTCACAAGGCTTGCACGATACGCTTCTGGCTTTGTCGTTACCCCCGAATGCAAGGTTGACTGCTTCTTTGGTGGGCTGAAGCCTAGCTTGCGGAAAGCATTAGCGATCCGTGACTTCGACAGCTATGAGGAAATTGTCCGATGTGCCCTCAAGGTTGAAATGGAGATCGGAGAATCACAGGGGTATCATGGGGACAAGAAGCGGAAGGTGGACTTCAATGCTGGTGGTCCGATGGATAAATCCAACGGCGCTAAGAAATTCCAGCACCCCACTTGCCAAAAGTGTGGAAAGAAGAACCTTGGAAATTGCCTTAGGGGGACAAGAAAATGCTTCAAGTGTGGAAGAGAAGGGAACCTAGCTGTTAACTGTCAGCAAGAAGGACCCGCGGCTGCGACGGAGGGGAGGAACGCTCCGTTCGAACCTCAACGCGTTGTTCAATTCTTCAAATGCAAAGAACCGGGTCATTTTGCGAATCAGTGCCCTAATCCAAGGGTTATCGGAGGCAATCAACAACCTCCAAGATAGCAAGGAAGAGCTTTTGCCATCACTTCTGCCGAAGTGAACCCCGACAACGAAGTGGTGACAGGTACGCTAGTTATTCATTCAAGAATAGCAAACGTACTTTTTGATTCAGGTTCTACGCATTCTTTTATATCTCAAAAGTTTAGTAGAATAATCCCTGCACCACCACAAATCATGGAAGTAAAGATGTCGGTGAGTACGGCAAATGGGGCAATCATTGCATCCCATGAGTATAAGTCCTCCCCTGTTATAATCTGTGGATTGAATTTCCTGGAGAACCTCGTCATACTACCTTTGGTGGAATTTGATGCAATTCTTGGCATGGATTGGCTTTCCTTATATAGATCCAACATAAATTGTCGGGAGAGGGAAATCACACTCCATATGGAGAATCGACCCCCGATTCTTTACAAGTGTCAGGAGGAAGATGAATCTCCTTTAGCTCCATCATCTCAAGCATGGATATTACTGCCTTATGAGCACGCATATCTGGCTCAGATGATTGAGTCCAAGGAAGAAACCACCCTTGATGAAATGCCTATTGTGAGGGAATTCGCTGAAGTATTTCCCGAGGAACTTCCTGGTCTTCCTCCAAGAAGAGATGTTGAGTTCTCAATTGAACTTATACCTGGGGCGCTACCAATATCCAAGACTCCATATAGAATGGCTGTGGTTGAGCTTGAAGAACTGAAGAAACAACTACAGGAGAATCTGGATAAAGGGTTTATACGCCCAAGTGCATCACCATGGGGTGCACCAGTCCTCTTCGTCAAGAAGAAGGATGGGTCAATGCGGCTTTGCATCGATTATCGTGAACTTAACAAAATCACGATAAAGAACAAGTATCCTCTCCCAAGATTCGATGACTTGTTTGATCAGCTGCGTGGAGCTCAATACTTCTCCAAGGTCGACTTGCGGTCGGGATATTATCAAGTAAGGGTGAAGAAGGAAGATATCCACAAGATTGCTTTTCGTACAAGGTACGGGCACTATGAATTCATAGTAATGCCTTTTGGACTCACCAATGCTCCAGAAATATTCATGGACTTGATGAATAGAGTCTTTAGAGATTACCTAGATAAATTTGTGGTAGTCTTTATAGATGATATTCTGATATACTCCAAAACCAAGGAGGACCATGAGGAGCATTTAAGAACTGTACTGGAGACATTGCGCAAGGAGAAGCTCTATGCCAAGTACAGCAAGTGTGAGTTCTGGTTGAAGGAGGTCTCATTCTTGGGCCATATCATCACAAGCAATGGGATATCTGTGGACCCCTCCAAAACAGATGCAATTGAGGGATGGCCGAGGCCAACATCGGTAACTGATATCCGTAGCTTCTTGGGGTTAGCTGGATATTATCGACGATTTGTGAGAAACTTCTCACGATTGTCCAACCCTCTTACCAAGCTAACTCGAAAGGGAGTAAAGTTTGCTTGGAGTGATGAATGCGAAGAAAGCTTCAAGGAGTTGAAAATGAGGCTTATCATTGCACCTGTGCTCACTTTACCCACAAGTGGGGAGCTTTTTGTGGTATTCAGTGATGCCTCGAAGAAGGGCTTAGGATGTGTGCTGATGCAGAATGATAAAGTGATATCCTATGCCTCAAGACAGTTGAAAATCCATGAGCGAAACTATCCAATGCATGATCTGGAGTTGGCGGTGGTGATCTTTGCCTTGAAAATCTGGCGGCATTATCTCTATGGAGAGAAATGTGAGATATATACTGACCACGAGAGTCTTAAATATATATTCACACAGAAAGAGCTTAATATGCGCCAGAGAAGATGGATAGAGCTCATAAAGGATTATGACTGTTCAATACATTACCACCCTGGGAAGGCGAACAAGGTGGCGGATGCCCTAAGTAGAAAGGATCCAGCAATTCTATCAATGATGAGAATTGAGAAGGATCCAATCTTCTTAGACTTGATGAAGATGGACGTGGGAATCATAAAGAGGGGAACATCATCAATCCTTTCACAAATGATTGCTCAACCATCTCTTTTGGAAAGGTTAAAGGATGATCAAAAGGATGATGCGAGAATCCAAGAAAAAGTGGAAGCTATCAAAAAGGGAAAATCCTCAGAGTTTAATGTTAATGAAGAAGGAATTGTGCGGTTTGGGAAAAGACTATGTGTCCCATCAAGTTCGGAGCTGAAGAAGGAACTTTTGGATGATGCACATAGTTCAAATTTCTCTATTCACCTTGGGAGCACAAAGATGTATCGAGATCTCCGAGAAAACTTTTGGTGGGATAATATGAAGAAGGAGATCGCCGAATATACATCAAAGTGCCTGGTGTGTCACCAAGTGAAGGCAGAGAGGCAGAAGTCTAAGGGGATGATGCAACCATTGCCCATACCAGAATGGAAATGGGAGAACATCACCATGGACTTCATCACTGGACTTCCAAGGACATCCAAAAGCAACAATGCAATCTGGGTTATTGTGGATCGTCTTACAAAGACTGCACACTTCATTGCTATTCGAGAGGATTTCTCTTTGGATCAACTGGCACGGATATATATCAGGGAAGTGGTACGGTTGCATGGAGTACCACTATCTATTGTGTCGGACCGAGATCCAAGATTTACCTCTAAGTTTTGGAAGAGTCTTCAACATGCTCTGAATACTGAACTGAACTTCAGTACGGCCTATCATCCTCAAACAGATGGCCAATCCGAGCGGACTATCCAAACACTTGAGGATATGTTGAGAGCGTGCTCAATGGACTTTAAAGGAGATGGGATCAACATCTTCCTCTAGTTGAGTTCTCTTATAATAATAGTTTCCACTCGAGCATCCAAATGGAACCATATGAAGCCCTATATGGGAAAAGGTGCAGAACACCGGCATGTTGGGATGAGGTCGGTGAACGTAAGCTGCTTGGACCAGAAATGGTCGAAGAAATGGTGGAGAAGGTGAAAACCATTCAGCAGCATATCAAGGCAGCCCAAAGTCGACAGAAGAGTTATGCAGATAATCATCGACGAGACCTTGAGTTTAAAGTCGGAGACATGGTGTTTTTACGCATATCTCCGTGGAAGAAGGTCATGAGGTTTGGAAAGAAAGGGAAGTTAAGTCCAAGGTACATCAGCCCATTCGAGATTCTTGATCGTGTTGGGGCTGTGGCCTATCGACTAGCACTTCCACCTACTATGGCCAAGGTGCATGATGTCTTCCATGTATCCCTCTTAAGGAAGTACATACCAGACCCTTCACATGTACTCTCTTCCGAGGTGGTACAATTAGAAGACGATCTTTCTTATGAGGAGCAACCAGTGAAGATCTTAGATCGTAGAGAAAAAGTTCTACGAAATAAGACAATGCCCCTCGTCAAGGTGTTGTGGAGAAACCACAAGTTTGAAGAAGCAACTTGGGAGTCGGAGGATATGATGAAGCTAAGTTACCCACATTTGTTTTAGTGTGGGAAAAGGAAAATTTCGAGGGCGAAATTTCTTAAGGGGGGAATGTTGTAACGACCCAAAATTTCATTAATGGAAAATCCCTCTTGATCCAGTTAAATGTTTCTTTATGAAAAAAAATGCTTTTATAAGATGTCAACTTCTTTAGTTTTACGTTAAGATCTGTGACCGTTACTTTTATAGCCGTTGAACAGTGATCATCTGGGTAGTTTAAATATAAGGCTTTAACAAACCAATTTTCTACTCAGACAAAGGAAGCGATGGCCTCATCCAGTAGAATCGCCCCTTACGAAGCCCATTTGTCGGAGCTCGGAAAAGAGGCGGCGTCTTTGGGCTTTGCCCTTGACCAATCCCAAGCTGAGCTTCATCAAGTCAAGGTCGAACGTGATCGTCTACGGGAAAAATGGAAGTTGATAGAGATCACCACTCGAGCGATGTTATCCGAGCAACCCCAAGAGTCTGTCACCATCGCACACCTTACCCTTAGGTCTTATGCGGCTATTTTAAGGGGTTATGTAACAAATAAGTAGCAACATGTTCATGTACATTATTTTTGTACATAATAATGAATATAATTTCTAGTCATTTTTGATACATTGTAATTAGTTTTTAAAGTACAAACGGTGTTTTTAGTTTTTATTTAATTAAGAATTGTATTTTATTAAATTAAAGGATTTTTGAATTAAATAATATTTTAATAAAATATTATTATTAATATTAAATTAATTTTTATTAAATATAAATGATCTTATAATTTTATGAATGCAATTAAAATTTTTATTAAGGTTTGAAAGGCATTTCTGTCAAAACCCGTGAAATGTTTATAAATGTCGGTTTTTATTTTAAAAGTGAAAATTCACATATATAGAAAATTATTTAGATAAAATAAATATTATTTTTGGAATCAGGACATCGAAATTATCAAACGGTGAATTTTTCATAATTTTCTGAGACAGTCAAATTTTTGGGTAAAAATTAAATACCATTTAAATATATAATGTGTTTTATGACATCATAATGACCCAATGGTGATGTAATAAAATACCATAATCCCTATGTTCGGCCAATATGTGTTTTATCATTAAAATAATGAGGTTTTGGGTTTGTTTGAATCACTTTTCAAAGCATTAATGGAGCCCTCAAGACTTATTCAACACTTTGCCTTTTTAAATTAATTTCCATGGGAGTGTGACTCACCCCCACATAAGCAACCCTAATTTTTTAATAAGTTCGGACCTTGGCCTTGTAAAATATTGTTTTCCTCTTTCCTTTTCCAGAAACCATGGGCTAATACCATGGGATGGTTTGTGGTTTGGATTATTTTAATATAAGGGGTCCCAAACCTAAATAATAAAGAATTCTCTCACCTTTCCTATATAAACCCACCCAAGCTCCCACTTCCTCCTCACTCAAATCCCTTTAAGTTCGTCCTACCTCTGCCCTACTCTCTCTAGAATTCTCTCAAGGTGCCCCAAGCTCCCAAGAAGCCTCTCACAAGCCTCTCTCTAGCCTTTGGAAGCACACTTCCAAGTAAGGGGTTTTCTTCCTTTCTCATTTTTTTGTCAATTTTCTTTAAGTTGTATTTCCCTTTTTATTTCAATTATGAATGTTGGGTTATGGTTTCACACCTCCCCCATACTGCCCTCTTATTGTTTGAATGATGGGAGAACCCTTTCTCTCTCATTAAATGCCTCCCACGTACACCCGTTACTATGCCGAAATTCCGAAAGGAACTTCTCTCTCTTCTTTTACATTCAAGCAATACTTTTGTATCATGAATCTAAATTCCTTTTCTATTGTTGGGACATGTATATATATTATCTCCTTACTGTCCATTACATGTAAATATGATGAGTAACCCCTTTCTCTCTCATCATCCTTTTTTATGAATTCTTATGTCACGCCGTTACGCTGCCGAAATCGCACCGATTTTCTAAGCCAATGCCTTTGTGTGGTGAATACCATGCCCATTTCTCCATCAAGGGTATTCACCTTTATGAACATTTACATATTGATTATAAAGTTTCATTTATGAATTCCACTTTCCTTTATCGTGGAAGAAATGATTATGTTTTATGAATCCATGTTTTATGATCCATGTGGCACACTTATGCATGAAATGAAATGTTTATGAAGGGTGCGCCCTTTATAGCGCTCCAATGCATTGGGTAAAGTATAGTATCATGATACGTCATGTGCAATGAGTGTTGACTCATGCTAATTCAAGTGCAATGAGGGTTTACTCGTGCTTCAAGTGCAATGAGGGTTTACTCATGCTCCATGTGCAATGAGCCTTGGCTCATGCTAATTCAATGTTAAGTGTTGTTGCCACATTTCCATGTTATGATTATTATGCTTTATCATGCCTTTATGTTCATGTCTCTCTTATGCTCTATTGATATGACTATTGCCTAACATGTATTGTACTCCTCATGTTATTCATTATGTACTCCCTTACTGGGCTTTATAGCTTACCCTTTTCTTATGCATGTCCTCAGGTTATCCCATGCAATGCTAAGTACGAAGGAATGTAGTGGTCATGTAAAGGAAGTTTTCAATAAGGATGTTGTATTTCAAGTTTAAAGTTTTTATGTAATGATCCTAAGCCCCAAAGACACTAAACCTCTCGATCTTCTTTGTTGTATCAAGTTAAGTTTTATGTAATAAAGCATGTTTAAGTTGTAATAAAAAGCAGGATTGTTATATGGAGACTGGCATTTATCGTCGTATTGATCCCAGATTGATCATTGTTAATGACAAAAATCCAAGCGGGCACATCCACCCATGTTCTTTCGCTGCTCCTGGAACCCTCAAATGGTACCAAAGGTAGGTTACAACGTTGATTATAGTTATTTAATTTTTGTTGATAATTTACGCATTTATATTTGATTCAATAAAAAATAAATCATTCTATAAATATGAATAAATGAGATATGTTCTTCCTCCTTTGTTTCTCGATTCATATCATAGAAAATGACTTTTATTTTTAATTTTGATAAAAATAAAAATGAGGATCTCATCCGGAGGAGTCGCTCATTCTCTCTGTACAACATGGGAATACACGACGTGTAATGAATACTACATGCCGTGTACTTAGGTTCAACGAACCGGTACTGGTCTGCCAAACCATGCCGTGTGAATTGATTACACCTAAGTATTTAACCCCCCTTGTTTACTATAATTAAATTGCACATGGGAACTGGAATACACGACGTGATTGTTGGATCTACACGACGTATAGCCTGATCTGGCCTAAGTGAAACCATGTACAAAAGAGAAGTCGCATACCACGTACAAGGAATTTCTAGTCTGATTACCGCATAACAAGGAAGTACACGCCATGTATGATTTATCTACATGCTATGTACTCCAAAATTTCCAAATAATAGAGAACACACCTAATCCCCCGATGTGTACTTTTGTTAAAGGGTGAAAAGAAATACACGTGGTGTAAATATAAACTACATGCCGTGTACATTCTAGAAATTTCACCAGGTTTCCTCCAAAAGTACAAAGACCTATACAAGGAATATGGATGAGAAGAATCTCAAGGAATTTCAAAAAGGAATTTAAGATAAATAATTGATTAATTATAAGATCACAATTAATTGAATTCGGGAGCGAATTATCGTAAATAAAATAACGATTACAAGAATTTGAATTTTAAATATGTGTAAATGTCGTTGATTGATATTGATGATCATGATCTAGACCAAAGACTCTTTGTATGTCTGTATGGTTTCATTTAAATTTGTTTAAATTTGTTGGCCTACGAGGCTTCTTCCAATAAAATTTAGGGCCAGCCTGCCCATGGTTTCTTTAATGTAAACCCCATGTGATAGTGGATCTCCCAAGCTAGAGGAGACAGTTCAAAATTCAAAGCTGAGGAGAAACTAACCCAAAAAGATACAAAAGTGGATAGGTGGGAGCTGAAAAACATGAACCATCAGGTTCAAGGTGTTTTCTCTAGGTCAGGGTTAGCTTATCAAAACTGCTACATAAGCTAACCAATAGAAGCTCATGATCATTCCATATTATTTTATTTATGTTTTATTTCATGGTTTTTTTATTATGTATGTGTTGTCGCGATCACATAATTAATGAAATAAACAAGCATGCAAAAATGGAATAAAATAAAAACCAGACTATGCGTAAACATTATCGGAACATGGTTAATTACTTAAGCAATCATCAATTAATATTAACAAGCATGTGATAATGTAAAACTACGCATAAAAGATTAAAATCCCTCAATACCATATTATGTCAGACCAATCCTCCTGTTACATGATTAAGGGAAACTCTCAATAAAACTATGTGTTTGACCAACCCTTTTTGAGACACATACTTTTATAAAGGAATCCCTTATGAAAAGTTTCGTGTTAACTTAACCATATTACATCAAGAGAAGTAGTCATTTCTAGACTTGATGTAACATTGGAGGCAAGAGTTGTGGAAATCCAAGTCAGGATTTTAGGATTGTGGAGTCCACTTAACAGATCAAAGAACTGTAATCTCATAGTTGGAAAATACCTGCATACCTAAATACCATAAAATAGCATGACCAACCTCTGTTGGGGTTAAGAAAAGGGGAATATGGATCCTTTCCACTAGAATGTCAAAGAAAATGGACATTCCGATTTCAATGGTGAGGACCATTAGGACTTGATAAATAGTGAGAGACCTAATAAAATTTATTATTTCTTATAAAATTTAATCAACAAAGTACTAATAAATCTGATCTTTTAATTGTATAATCAAGATGACAGACTCGTCAACCACATTTTCTCTACGATCAATTCTAGACAAAGACAACATCCTCACTGAAAGTAACTTTCAAGAATGGTTTAGACACCTTTGGGTTTTCCTACACCATGAACGAATGTATTACGTGTCGGATTCATCACTTCCCGATCCTCCTGCCAAGGGGCGAGTGCTGAATATTTCCTAGTCTATGAACAACATTTGAGCGATGCCCTCAACGTTCAATGTTTGATGTTATCATCAATGTCAAGTGAGATCATGAAGTCTCATAAGGACATGGATGCTTATAGCACTCTCGAGCACCTCCGTGGTCTATACTAGGAGAGAGAAAGACACGAATGGTTTTAGATCTCCAAGGATCTTTTACAGAGAAAGCTTAGAAAGGGTGCCCTAGCTGGGCCTCATGTAGTCAAGCTCATTGACTACCTTGACCACATGGAGGTTCTAGGGTTTAAACTCCCCGAAGAACTGGGTAGTGATCTCATTCTTGGATCACTTCCCCAGAGCTTCTCAAACTTTGTTGTGAACTTCAACATGAGAAACATTGAGAAGTCTCTGTCTAATCTTCTTAACCTCATTCACCAAGTGGACAATGACATGAAGCGTGAAAATATGTCTATCCTCATGGTGATTAAAAGGAAAGGGAAGGTGAAGAGTATTAATCCCAAAGATCTTCAATGCCCTCTATGAAAAGGAAGATCAAAGGGGAGGAAAAAGAACAGGATGTTGTTTGTTTTTCATGTGGCAAGAAGGGCCACTATATGAAAAACTATACCCAGCCAAGGAAGCAAGGGGAAGCTTCAGGTACATTTGTTATCGAATGCAATCTATCTGTTTCAACTAATTGGTTGTTAGATACTGTGTTTGGGGCTCACATCTGTATCCAAATACAGGAACCATGTAAATTGAAGAAGATTGATCGAGGGGAGGTTGATCTACAAGTATCCAACGGTGCCAGACTTTCCGTTGTAGCTGTCGGGGACTACCACCTCACATTGCCAACTGGAATGATCTGGGTATTAAACGGTTGTTATTATGTGGCTTCTATTACTAAAAACATTATTTTAGTATCCCGATTAGATACTGATGGATTCATGTTCATGTTTGGAAATGAATTTTGATACTTTTATAAAGATAGAATTTTATTTGTAGG
Organism: Viscum album; assembly: GCA_963277665.1. NCBI lineage: Eukaryota > Viridiplantae > Streptophyta > Magnoliopsida > Santalales > Viscaceae > Viscum > Viscum album. Next base: position 1,021,232,482 of record OY728147.1, on the reverse strand, counting down.
GAACATTTATATAACGACCTTTATGTGTTAGACTACACAAACCAAGTAATGGAAATCGATGACAAATTCAATTCACATGACTCATACCACACCCAACTTTGGAATCACCAGCTAGGTCATGTCAATGAGAAACGTTTTCCAAAATTACATCAAGATGGGTTTTTAGATTCTTTCGAACTAAAACCACTTGGTGTATTTCATGCGTGCCTACAAAGAAAATGACCAAATCCCCATTTAGTGGGAAAGGTGAAAGGGCTAAAGAGATCCTAGAATTAGTTCACAAAGATGTGTGTGGACCATTTCTAGTTGAAGCAAGGGGTGGGTTCTCGTACTTCATAACTTTTACTGATGATTTTAGTAGATGTGGATACATCTAATTAATGAGGCATAAGTCAGATTCTTTTGATCGGTTCAATGAATACAAGAATGAAGTTGATAACCATCTTGGTAAGAAGATTAATAATCTCCGCTCAGAAAGAGGAGGAGAATATCTTAATTAGGACTTCATTTATTTTTTACGGGAGTTTGGGATTCCATCTCAACTCCCTCCTCCTTACACACCTCAGTGGAATGGTGTAAGTGAAAGGAGGAACCGAACCATGTTGGACATGGTGAAATCAATGATGAGTCATGCGAGTCTTCCATTATCCTATTGGGGATATGCATTACAAACACCAACACACATACTAAACCAAGTACCAACTATGTCGATAAATGGTATTCCATATGAGTTATGGAGTGGACGCAAAGAAATGTTATTGAATTTACATGTGTGGGGTAGAGAAGCATTTGTTAAGGCCTCTTCAGGTAACAAACATGCACCCCGACGAAAAAAGTGTATCTTTATAGGATATCCCAAGGAAATAAGGGGATATTACCTATATAACCCCTCAGATAAAAAGGTTACAGTGGAAAGACACTCCGTATTCCTTGAGAGAGAGAACATACCCAAAAGAGATAGTGGGATTGAGATAGACTTCGATGAAGTCAAGGATCAAGATACACATGAGTTGGTATAAGAATTGATTCCATAAAGCCTCGTGGAAGAACAATCTGTTCTAGAGATACAGGAACTACGTAGGAGCATGAGAGAGGTGAGAGAACCAGAATGATGTGGTTTTCTTGTCACTGAGGATGGTGACTCATTATTGGATGAAAATGATGATCCTCTTACCTTAATGGAAGAAGTTGAAGGTATAGACGCTGTCAAGTGTCAAGAATCCATGAATTCTGAAATGGATTCCATGTACCAAAACCATGTTTGGATTTTGGTAGATCCTCTAGTTGATGTAAAGGCTATTGGTAATAAATGGGTATTCAAGATAAAAATGGACATGGAGGGCCAAGTCAACACCTATAAGGAACGACTAGTTGCAAAAGGATTTCGACAGTGTCAAGGAATTGAATATGATGAAAAAATTTCACCGGGTTCAATGCTGAAATCCATTAGAATCCTATTGGCCATTTCCGCTTACCATGACTTTGAAATTTGGAAAATGGATGTCAAAACAGCATTCCTTAATGGGAACCTCCAGGAAGTTTTCTATATGACACAATCAATCAATAAATCATTTTAAAATAATTCCTTTCTATTTATTTCATTTTTAATAGTTCGAAATCATAATTTTATCTTTCAACATGCAATTAAAACTTTAAAAATAAATAATTTTTTTTATGAAGTTCATTTATTTCAAGTTCATCATTCATCTAAATCCATTTTCTCATGAATAAATATCCAATCATCTTATAAAATCATTTTTCCTTTCAAGCCATAATTTTAAAAAAATCAACCAAATATTTTCAAAGCAATTGAAAAAGGGTTTTGTTTCACAATTTCATTCCTTTTGAAAACAATCATCCAAATCTTCTTACACCATAGTTTAAATATCAATTAAAATGTATATTAAAATCAATACATAATTTTAATATTCAATTATATGAAAAACCCCTATAAAACCACCAACCTTTAGTCACATGATTGTTCAATCACGTGAAATAAAATCTCCAACAAAGGGTTAAAAGCGGGGGAGATCAAGAATAAAAGAGGTAAGAGGATAAAAAATCATCTCTCGAGAGCATCCAAAATCTAAAATATCATATTAGGTTTGAATGAGAGGGGTTTAAAATATCTAATAGAAGTTTTATAAACATAATAAAAAAATGATGACTAAATGACTATATCATAGTATCATAAGTTAGGTCACATGTTTAGATCTAATTGTGCACCTAAACATGCTCTTTCACTGGGCTTCTAAAGAGTGTCACAAAGTTTGGTTGCATGGTTTCAAAAATTGTACTCCAACCATGTACTTCCACATAAAATATAGGAAATTTTTTTCATTTTATTCCTCATTATTTGTAAACTATGTAGTGACCATGTACATAACACTATTCCATGTCACTCAGTTTTAGGTGGAGTTTGCCTAGTTTAAACTAACCTTACTCCCCTTTAGAATTACAACACAAGGTATACGGTTTTCATGGATGACCCACATAGTTTTCCCTAAGCGTATTACAACCATACACTATCCCATAATCTTCCAAAAAAATTAAAGGGTTCCTTAAACCTCCCCCCCCCAAATATAGAACCAATGAAAGAACAAATAAAATGGTTAGAAGTAACTAGAAGATTGTTAAGGGATATTATAATCTCCCCTCTATAAATGTTTTCTTCCATAAAAATACATGTAATGAATACTATATAAAAAATATATTAGGAAACTAATCTATTATTAGTGACTCACAATCCCATGTCTCATGTGAATCATATTAATGCTTCCAAAGAACCTGAGATAGTGTTATGGACATTCTATGATATACCTTAGTCTTTGAATAAAAAATCTGAACTAGCTACCTTCTCACAGATAAATTATGTTCCACACTAATTTCAAATTTTCTAAAGACATGATATGTGTTAGAGAGATACATACTATTTTTTTATATGTGAAACATATTATGAAACTATAAAAATAATGGTTGTAAATCCAAAAGGAAATTTATTATTCCAATTATATCAACAACCACAAATAGTCCCACGTATCTCAGGGCTAACTTCCCCAGTTTTTCATTCTGTTGAAGACCGAGCACTGGCCGAACTCTAAATAATAGATGGACACCAATTGAAACATCCAAATGGAATCTATTAATATCATCATAGGATTTGTAATACATTAGATCCATCACCGTAATCTGATGAATCTATTAAACCCTTTCCATTCTCTCTTAATCCAAACTAGGTATAATTAGGGAAGCCGCACAAATCTATGACTAACGCAACATATATTTTAATAGTCTGATATATAATTACTCAAGGGGATAAATTTTTATTTATGATATATGACTATACCTATAAGAAAACTCTAACAGTCCCATGTCTTTATCCCAATTTCCCCCAATGTTAAGAATTCAAGATTGATGCATGTCTTCCAAGATCTATATAGATTAGTCCTTCTAAAATCCATCAAAAGATGATATGATATTCTCAAACTAACATGGGATCATATCCCCTCCTTGAGGCCACTCCAAAAATGATTACTGAATTGGGAATCCCTATCAAAAACTAAAATATATAAAACTCAATGTTGTTAGATGATCTACTGCTATTATAGACACACCATGTCCTTAGAAATCATCATATCATAAATGGTAATAAAGTGATTGGATTTTTAATACAATTAAACACTAACCATATCAAATTCTTCCATTGAGGGGAATGTGGAAACATGTTCATGAAATCCATCAAAATTTCATACCACTTTAATGTAATCATAGGAAAGGGTTGAAGAAAACCAAAAGGTTTAGTGTGCTCGGCCTTATCCATTTGAAAGGTATAACAATTAAAAAAATTAATCACATCTCATCTAATACCTGGCCAAAAAAATTATAACCACGTATCATATAACATCTTCATAATTCCAAGGTGCAATTCCCACCATGAATTTTAAAAATAATCCATTATGGATTATCTCACTGAAATATTTATGACTTATCGGCTCTAGAATCATAGGATACCCTCATAAGATAAAAACCATTCATAAATAGTCTCCCAACAATTATGAAATTGTCTAAGTCTATGAAACTCATAATAAATTTTATAATTTCAAAGATTCATTTCCAAAATAGATGTTTTCAGCTAAATGCCGACCGAAATAATCTGAATCTCAATCTTCTGTACTCTCAACTACATGTAAGCAAAGAGAGATATCAAATTAGACACTTTTTATGATTATTTTAAATAATAGGTCAAAAGTTTACTTTTCAATTAATTGAAATATACTTCCCCTTACAAGGGTTGTAGGTAATTTGGACATCAAATGATTGTAATAATTACACTCATCTTCTTTTATAGAGATTAAAATATTTTTGTGAGAAGATGAAACTCAATATTTTTTAACTACCAAAAAATATTCCATTAATATCCCTAAAATTTTCGGATTTCAATGATAAAAAAGTGTTGAATACCAGGGAATGATTAAAATAAAAAGTCTTTTATCAATGCAATAAAAGTGTTTCTCAATGTTTCCTTTATCTGTGATAAATAATGCCTTGATAAATAGTCTCTTTATCAGTTCTTTTAAAAGCACTAATAAGAGTCCCCTTCTATTATCGATTTTATTTAGCTATATTAAAGGAATCACTCATCATCCCATTTAGATGCACTAATAAAGGGACACTTCATTAGAGATTTTAGAATCACTATTCTAGTGTTTATTAATTAATGCCTCTAAAAGTGATTATCGATGGGCATACTACAATGTGATATTAAATTTATAGCACACTACAACACAAAAAATAGAACATGTACAATATAGATAGCACTAGAAATAGAAGAAAGGTAAAATATGGATTATAAATAAAATAAAATTTACAACAAAAATACAATGAAAAAACACTATATTGGAGAAATTTCAAACAAACATTTGTAAAATTACATGAGTAAGTACAAATTATCAGACATTAAAAAACATCAATGTTCATTTATCTTTGGTCTCTTTCCCCCACTCATGTTATTTTTTTGAAAAAAAACTTATTTTATTGATAAAAAGAATAAACCTGTATATGAATAAAATTATAAGGTTATTAATACTATAAAAATTGAATTAAACCAAATGTTTTTATTTTAAGATAAAATTTGAGTTATACTAGAAAAATTGTGTATCAAATTGAGTTGTTGTTGATACTTGCTCATCACCTCACATTGGAACATCATCAATAATTATCTCTATAAAAATTAATTAAATAATTATATCATAAAATGATAATGTAATTAATTATGTAATAGTAGATAAAATGATGAAAAAAAATTTGAGCTTATTAACTTCATTTCGGAGATGTGATGCACATTTTAAATTAAAATGGAACATATATATTGAGAACACACACATGGATACATGCCAGAAATATTATGCTTCATATTGTAGTCTGGTTGACTCATACACATCCAAAATAATTTATAGATCACTTTTCTAAATTATCAAAACGATTCAAATGTTGTTTCTTTGTTTTTAGTATGTCAATTTTAATTTTTTACTAAAATGTCATGTTAAACTAGAAACCCACACTTTGAGTCATACTAGTCATATAAAATTTCAGTTTGATGTGATATTTATTCCTAAAAAAAAAATGATTTATGACCCATTTTCTTAAATTATCAAGACTATCCGAGCATGTTTCCTTGATTTTCAATGAGTGAGACTTTTTAAACTAAATTCTAAATTTTGAACTGATAATGGACACATTGAGTCACACTAAGAACATCATGTATCAGATTGGGACTTTTTTATTCACACATTTTGAAAATAACTTAGGGATAATTTTACTAATATATCAAAATAATATGAATGTGTTTTCCAAATTTTGGTAATGTCAGTTTTCTTTTTTAATAAAATTGATGTGAAATTTAAATAAAAAGACACAATTTGAGTCATACTAGGCACACCACGCATCATACTGAGGCGATATTTATTCCTATATGTACCAAATGACATGTGGGTCATATTGAAAAAGCACCAAAATAATTGGAATTTGTTTTCATGGTTTTGAGTATGTCAATTTTGTTTTACTAAAATGAAATTTTAAACTGGAAACACACACTTTGAGTCATAATGGTCTCATCCTGTGTCTTTTTTTCTAAGAAATATTCCTACATGGCATAAATTATATAAGAATTTTTCCTATAAATTATCAAAAAAATGCAATCATATTTTCTTTTTTTTCAGTGAGTGACACTTTTGAAACTAAAATTTCAATTTTAAATAGATAACTAAAACATTGAATCATACCAAGAACATTGTGAATACTATGAAGGGGTGGTTGATAAATAAAAATAAAAAATGAATAATGAATAATTTTTATAAAGTATCAATACAATGAAAATGTGTTTCTTTGTTTTGAGTATGTTAGTTTTCTTTTTTACTAAAATTGTTGTCAATTTTAAATAAAAAGACACACGAGGAGTCATACCGGTCACACTATGTGTAAGATTGAGGTGAGGTTGATTCCTACCCAACCCAAAGGACACATGGATACTTTTACTAAGGTATCAAAATAATATGATTTTTTGTTCTCAATATTTAGTATTTCACTTATGTTTTTTTACTAAAATGACATTTTAAACTAGAAACATGCAATTTGAGTCATACTATTCACATAATGTGTTGGTTTGACATGAGACTAATTCAAACAGATCTCAAATTAACTAGAAATAGTTTTCCTAAATTATTATGATAATTTGAGCATTTTTTATTATCTTTTAGTGAGTAACTTTTTGAACTAAAATGTCAATTTTAAACTAATAATGGATTCTTTGAGATCTACCCCATCATGTATCAGATTGAGGATTGGATAATTCATAGACATCCTAAATACAAAATCAATCATTTTTCTAATGTATCTAGACAATATGAATGTGTATATTTATTTTGAGTTGGAAAATTGTCTTTTTTTAGTAAAAATAATGACCAATTTAATTGAAAAGATAAACTTTGTGTCATACTGTTCACATCGTGCTTCGTATTGAGATGTGGATAATTCATACACGTCCTAAATTACATTTGGATCCTTTTCCAAAAAAATAAAAATTGATGGAATGAATTTTATTGGTTTTTACTATGTAACTAGTGTTTTTTTACTAAAATGTTATTTTAAACAAGATACCCACACATTGATTCATATTGAACACATCGTGTGTCAGTTTGATGTGAGACAGGTTCTGATACATCAGAATTTTCTTAAAAAATTTTGCCCTAAATTTTCAAAACAATCTATGCATGTTTTATTTGTTTTCCATGAGGGAGATAATTTGACATAAAATGTAAATGTTAAAATGATAATGGAAACTTTGTGTCATATCAAGAACCTCATGTATTAGATGAAGGATAGACTGATTTATAAATTTCAAAATGACATATGAATCACTTTCCTAAAGTATAAAAATTATAGAATGTATTTTCATTGTTTTCAGTATGTCAGATGACTGTTTAACTAAAATTAATGTCAATTTATAATAAAAATACACACATAGTGTCATAATGGTCACGTCATGTGTCATATTGAGGTGAATATAATTCCTAAAAATAAAAAATGAATTATGGATAATTTTCAACAGTTATCAATTAATTATTAATGTGTTTCCTTGGTTCTTTGTATGTCACTTGATTTTTTTACAAAAATGAAATTTTAATCTGGAAACACATAATTTGAGTCATACTAGTCACATCATGTGTCAGCATGACATGAGAATGATTCCTAAATGTAAAAAATGTATTATGGATTATTTTCCTTAATTAACAATACCATCATAGAATGTTTTCATGGTTTTTAGTGAGTGACAATTTTTGAAGTAAAATGTCAATTTTAAACTCATAAAAGACACTTTGAGTCATACTAGTAAAATTGTCTATTTTATTGAGGTGAAGCTAATTCCCATACATCACAAATGAAATAAGGATAATTTTACTAAAGTATCAAATAATACGAATGTGTTTTCCTGGATTTTTTATGTTATTTTTGTTTCTTTCTAAAATTAATGTCAGTTTTAAATAAAAAGAAACATGTGGAGTCATAACAGTCACATCATTTTTCTGATTAAAGTGGGGTGGATTTATAGACATAAAATAATTAATTATGTATAATTTTACTTCATTATTAGAATAATATAAATTTTTTTAATTGGTTATAAGTATGTAACATTTCTTTTATACTAAAATTAATGTCAAGTTTAAAAGAAACTCGCACACGAATTCATACTGGTCACATCGTGTGTCAGAATGATGTGAGATTGATTACTAAAAATTAAAAATTAATTATTAATCCCTTTTCTAAATTATCAAGCCAATATGAGAATGTTTTCTTTGTTATCAGTGAGTGAAACTTTTTGAAACAAAATTTAAATTTTAAACCAATAATGGACACGTTATTCCATATCAGGGACATCGTGTATTAGATTGAGGTGTGGTAGATTCCTATATATCCAAAAAAAATTATAGATAATTTTACTAATGTATAAAAACAATTTTAATGTGTTTTATTAGTTTTCATTATGTATGTTATCTTTTTTAGTAATATAAATGTCAATTTTGAATAAAAAGTCACACCTAGGGTTATACTGGTTACACCTTGTGTCATATGAAGGTGTGGATAATTTTTAGACTTCACAACTAACTTATAGATCTTTTTCATAATGTATCAAAACAATCCAAATGTGATCTACTATTTTTATGTATGTCACTTTCCTATTTTTATAAGATTAATGTCAATTATAAATAAAAAGGCACATTTGATATCATTCCAGCCACACCATGTATCGTATTCAAGTGTGGTCGATTCTTATGCATCAGAAATTACAAAAGGATGGTTTTTATAAAGTATCAAAATCATATTTATGTGTTTTGAAATTTTTGAGTATGTGATGTGTTTTTGAACTCAAATTTAAATTATAAACATAAACCATACAATGTGATCCATATCAATCACACAGTGTATTGAATTATGGTATGGATGATTGAGTATGTGATATGTGTTTTTATTTCAACAATCTAAAAAAAACAAAATATAGAAAACATTTTCCTTTTTGATGGAAGAGGGAACCTCAATTTCATGAGGCTTGGCCATTCCCAAGAACTCAGAAGGAACCTTCATGGCCCAATGGGGTGTTCCACAATTATCTAGAGAATATTATAATATTCTAAAACCTGGTACATATGAAGTTATTTATAGAGGATTCTAGTAAACCTCATCACCATACCTCCTATCCTTGTGGTAGGTCATGACATCATACTGCCTCAAGCACTTCACATTTCATGTAGCGTGGGGTTTCCATGTCTACACGAAATTAACATGTTATTTCCAATCTCTCACAATCATGAACATCATTGAACAAACCACCCTATCATGACAAAAAGAATCCACATGTATGATAAACAATTCCTTATGATACTAGTACTATAAAGAAATACATTAAACATAAATATGAAATAATACATTTCCATTCTTGTTGTTTTAAACAATGATTCCAAACTATACCATTTTTATTCAACCACTATAGATATATCTAAGATATTATATAATATCAACCCTAACAACATGCTATATTGAAAAACATTACCAAAACATAACATTTGTATATTAAAAAAATTCCCATGATAACTTTTATCATTTTTGGTTGGTATATAACTTGTATATAAAATGTTTCCTTCTAATTTGTTATATAAAACTAGCATAATATGTTATATATTATTGGAGTATACTGAACATTATTTTATCCCTTTATTTACTCCTAAAGACATTAAACATTTGTGTAAACCTATTATAGTTCATTGATAGAATTAAAATAAATATTTATTTTTGAGTTTTTATAGAACATAATGAAATATTTCTTTCTTTTTTTAACATTATGGAGAGTAAAAATTAATGATAAACCATTTACCATATTTGGTGGGAAAAATTCAATGTGACACATTATGTAATTTGGAAAATCACTAAACTCTGTTATAAATTTTTTTACCCCTTTGGACAGTATTAAACAATAGTGTTGCCCTTTATAGCATCCAAATGGTACAAAAATCTACTGCATACCATAATAATTCCTGAATTACACTATTGATTAGTATATCCTTTTCAATTTTCTAGATTATGATAAACTCTAACATAACATCATCATTATTTTTTATCAAAATGGGAAAATCATTATTCTAAGATATTTTTTATTGAGAATGATGATGAGTTTTTTATTGATGAGCTTATGAAAATGGATCATTTTATATAATTAATTTTTTTTTTCATATTTTTGGAAAACCAGCAGCCACAATTTTTTATGGTAATCTGGTACAAAATTAATCCATATTCCTAAAAATGGTAGTTTAAACACCTCTAATTATGTAATTAGTGTGAGATTCTTTGTGATATAATCTTGAGATGATTTAATTTAACATTATTTTCATTTAAAATAATCAGGTTTAGTCAATATATTTCAATAATGTAATTGTGAGGTGTTACTTGTTTGGATTTCATAGTAATTTTCTATATTATATTATGAATCTAATTGATGATCATATAGCCCAAATATTTCCATTATAGACCAAATTGAAACAAATGTATTGTTCTTTTATTCAATAATTTATCACCACTGATGAGGGAACCCAATAGGTGGAATTGGAATAATCTTATCATAAAAATTTATAGAAAATTAACCAAAAAAATAGCTAAAATTATGATAAAATTAACTATATAAGTATTAGAAAGCCACCTCTTCATGATTCTTGTATACATTTTGACACCATGTTTTCTTATCATTTCTAAACAAATTGATTTCATCTATTATACCTCTCCTTGAGAAATAGATCAAAATAATATATAATCTATTTGATACTAATTATTCACACCCCAAATATATATCAAAGGTTTTTTCCTATACTAGGTCACAAACATAGATTGTAATCACTTAAATTCATTCGTTTACAAACATTATAAAACCATGCATGATCCCACTCTCCTATAAACAAATTTACTTCTTCTTCTAAGTATGAAGGTTGAAATCAGTCTTGGTAATGATGATAAAATATAGAAAAACAAATGTGTAAAAAAAATTGGATGAAATTGTAATTAACATTTGAAATTACCTGTTTAGAGATGTTGTATATTTAGTTGTTTATGATATCTCTCATAAATTTTCAAACATAATATCCATTTTTTTCCATTATCTTTTTTGTGACATAACAGAAACATTAACAAAAATATGTAAAAACAATTCAAAAATGTTTTCATAGTTAAAATTTTCTATATATATATATTAATTTATTTACATTTCAAGAAATCCACAAGATTTTATTGCTCTATCACTGAATTCATACAAGGACATATCTAATATTTATAAACCACCATATCATAAAAAAATAATTTTAAAACATATAATTATTCATATAAATCGATTTTTATATATAAAATATTGATTTTAGTGAGTTAAAAATTTAGAATACACATCATGTGTTTTCGGTTTTTTGGATATCCATTCATTGTGTCCAAAAAATAAATATTTTGGGTATCCATATTAACTGCGATAATCATCCAATACTGCCTAAATAACAAAACAAATAAGTAATAAAAAATTATGTTATTAGATAGTATGGTTTTACCCTTTCATTATATGAATCAAGAAGCATATGTCGTCTGTTATTTTTTTCAAATGAATTGTATAGTTCATCTCTCTTCTTCTCAATTTATTCCTCCCCCAAAAATGATTCTTACCAAGAAATTATATAAGTATTAAGGAATCAAAATCATCCTTCACATGGTTTTACCATTATATAATAGTGATATAAACACCTATAGAAAATATGAATAGTTATTATCTTTAATGAAAATATTATATCACCATTTAGATAGACGTATTTTGAAAATATGGTTTATGAATTTATTAACAACTGAGACGCTCATCCATTAAAACATGAGAATCTCATTTTTACTCTCTATACCAATTATATCTATCAATATATAACCAAATTTTTATTATTAATATGAAATGTAAGACATATTTTCATTTTTAAATGTGGTCTCTACTTGAATTTGTGGTGATAATAAATGTTTCTCTAGAACTGGTGGAGATAAGGTACTCTCCGAATGTCATTTTGATTTCTTGGTCGATTCACTACATTTTCTTCATTTGACCTTATTTTTTTCCATCACTATATAATTATGTTATAAAATACCTTAGATCAGACATTTTTTCATCAACTATTATAAGTTTTTCATAAGATTAAAATTTTAAAATACATGCATCATATATCTATATAAGATTAAATGCCCATGTTATGAATGTTATAGAATCATTTTTGACTGTTGTAATATCCAGTTGATAATGTAGAAAAGTAAACTCAATGGTCATCTCTCGAGATTTCTCAATCCCTACCCTCATGTGACCTTTTGGGACTTATTTATAGTGTATCTTGTCTCCATGTAAATTATACACTATACCTATTGAAATAATGTAGTGTATGGTTGTTGACAGATAAAAATCTCTTATAACATTACCTTATAGAATTGTATTAATATAAAGTTTTTAAGAAGTTTTTTGGAATCACATTTAGGAGAAAGGGTAATGAAAAAAATTGATTACCTCGGGTAAGGTATGTGGTTGAGGGTAATGACCATCCTAAAAGCTAGAGAAGTCATTTTTTCTATGTGTGCGGATCTTTGTTCCACCACCAGTTCTCTTTGATCCATTCTCAAATAATCGTCTTCCAAACTAGACTCCGCAATAATATATTGGAAGGAATCTATTTTTTCAATCCTTTCATCATCATATATGTATCTTTTGGTGGTTTTATATTCTCAAAATATGTTCTCGGAGACACTCTGAATCCTAATCCTCTAAGATGGCCATGTTATTCTGGTCACTTCAAAGCTAAGGTAATTGTTTTTTTCTTCATATATATTCACTATTTATTCTTGTTTCTAAACTGTATAGAAAACATATCAACCTAAATATGTATTTTTATGTAATACTGTTATATAGCATAATAAATTTGTATTATTTAATAATTACACATGGTTTCCATTTTTCTTTACTTTTTTTCAAATATTTATTAACTGTTTTCATTAACTAGTATAAACTCTTTATTTATGTGTGCCTCATTCCATATCACATGATGATGAATGAAAATGGTTTTTGATTTTGATTCATCAATCTACATACAATCAAAAGAAGATATGTAGTTTAATATCTCATATGAATGTTATTGATGATTTAATATACATTCAAATTTATTCTCTAATGAAGCACACTCCATCCTTTCTTTGCGATAGGGGTAAATTAGTTTGGGTGCACATTTTATATTTATAACACTATTATTTTGTTTCATTAATTAACCATTTCAAATAAAATTCTTTAAAATAAATATTGTAAAACAATAAATTTTTGACTATAATGCACCAAAAATGATTTATCATCATGAATATTGATGAGATCTTTCCATGTTTCCTTATTTAAAATGTGTGAATAACTATCTGGTGAGTGGAGATTTACATTCCCCTAAATATCTCTAAGATTAAACTTTCGGATCTAAGTCTGAAATCCCTTTTGGGACAGTGCACTTTAAGAAATATTTCTTACGAAAATCCTCTAAAATAAATGAACTCTATATGGAATCATGAATATTAAATCCATGTTTAATTATATGTTTTTTATAAAATAAATAATTTATATCATAACATTATCGTTACATATTTTTAAAGGGATTACATTGTTATAGTATGGTCGTGGCACCATAGACCTACAAAAAATGGCACATTCATCCTCGTTGTGATTCCAACATAACAATTGATCATTGACTTGTTGGAATCAAAAGAATGGTCATGTTGGTTCTAGTCAACCTCAGATTGTATACCCTTTATTCTTTCCCTGATAATTTTATTCAATACTATAATGTTGTTTCATTCTTGTTTTTTCAAAAATATGTTGTTGATCCCATAATAATTCTTCATTTTTTTCACAAAAAAATGTTCTTCCCCATAATTGGAAACAACATCAAGTGTAGAAGACATTTTCAATACGATTAGTCAAACATTTAACTTATATTATGTTAATTTAGTAAGGAACAGATTATATTATGAGGAAAAGAATAATATATTAAAAAACACTTTAACTTTTTAATTGATCTCTCTTTATTTTTTAAATATTAACTGGATTTTGATCCTCTATCGAGAATCCAAATCTCCTTATTATGGTCCCATATTCTAACCACCCACCCCTGGTGATACACAACGATTCCCCATGCTATTCGGTCACATAACCTCGAGTGCATCTCCATGTATGCTAGAGGTTTCCAACTAGCAGCATTGGTCTTGTTAGTCAATCATGGGGAGACTATACCCTATTTTTTTCTTTTATAAGAACAATATACTAGCATAAATAAATAACCAAATTTGGAAACAAATATAACATGAGAAATAGAAATGTCCCAAGATAACAAAATAGAAAATACAACATTTAACTGATTAGGGAATCTTGTTATTCCAATGCAAGTGTCAAAGTGTCTAAAAATGAAACTCAAAGTCAAGGAACTAACAAATCCCAACTTGGTTTTGAACCATGTCTAGTTGCCTAATCCAAGATCGTTCCCCAATCTTCAATCTAACATGGGATTTTTCCATAACCAATCCAGAATTCAATAATTTCTATTCAGGTACCTATCAGGCAGCTCAAGTAGTGTGTGAGTAGAACTCTATAGGACACCACCAATGGTGTCTAAAAAAATCCATTCAGTAAAAATCATATGTAGTTCTATAAAAAATTAGTACAATTAAAAAATAAATAGTTTCCACATTATAAATTATTATTTATTTAACAACATTAATTACAGGATTCCTGATGACACTTGTATCTCAATACTAGCTTCTGATCATGCCAGAGCCTGAAATATTCCCCAGGTAATATCATATCATAATACCATCAATACAATTATTATTTCACTATGATTGACTATGATACCATTCATTAAATCACACTATTTTTATAACCATGTTTTAATCCATATTACAAAATGAATGACCGTGTTATCATTCATCAAAGGACAAAATTTGGATGAACTTATTTCCATTATTATTTCACAATGAATGACCATGTTACCATTCATTAAATAACACAACTTGGATGAACATGTTACCATACTTATTTGATAAATGAATGACAATGTTATAATTAATTTAATCACTGAATTCAGATGAACATTTTCCCATCTTATTTCAAAAATAATGAACATGTTACCTTTCATTAAATCACAGAATTTGGATAATCATATCACCATCCTTATTTCACAAATGAATGACTATGTTACCATTCATTTAATCACAAAAATTTGATGACCATGTGACCATCCTTTAAATCCTACCAAATGACCAAGTCACTATTCACACATCACACATTAAAATGACCATGTTATGGTCCATTAATTAAATCTAAATCACCATGTCACCGTTTAAACATCATACATTAGAATGACCATGTAACCATTATTTACATCATAATTAAGTAAAAAATTAATTATCCACAACAATTCCAATATTAATTAAACTATTAGTTAAAGACAACAATTACCATTGTTAAATAAACAATTAATTAATCAAAAAAATAACATTAATTTATTCTACCATTAATTAACCACATAAATTTCTATAGTTAATTCATCAATTAATGAGCCACATCAATTAATTTAGTTAATTAATAAAATAACTAATAACATCAATTACTTTGGTTAATTCAATGATTAAATAGCCACGTCAACTCCTCTAGTTAATTCAATAATTAACAATCACATTAACTACTCTAGTTAATTCAAAAAATAACTAATCACATCAATATTGTTAATAATTTTATAAATTAATTAATAATATCGAATAAATTAATTAATTCAATAATTAATTAATTACTTCATTTCTATTATTAAATTAAACAATTAACTTACCACATCAACTCCTCTATTAGATTCAATATTTATATAATCACATTAATATCATGTAATTATAAAAATAATTAATCGCATCAAATACATTAATTAATTCAACAATTAATTAATTACTTCCAATATATTAGTCAATTCAACGATTAACTAATCACATCAATTACATCACTAATTAAACAAATAGTTTATTACATAAATCTCCTTAATTAATTTCCCCAGTTAATTAACCATATTAATATCATTAATAAATAATTAATTAATATCCAATAACTCAAAATCCAATAATTAATCCCAATATTAATTATCCCACTCATGATATCAATGTTTCATAATTAATTCTTCAATTAATTATCTCAAATAAATAACTCAATATCAAAAAATTAATTCTACAACTGATTATCTTAAATTCACAACTCAATATCACATTATAAATTCTAATATTAATTATTTAAATTATATAACTTAATATCACATAATTACTTATATGATTAATTAAACCATACAACTATTCAATTAATTATCCAATTAATTTTCCACATGGGTCACATTAATTAATTCACAATTAATTAATATCACTCAAACCATTAAATTAATTCACCACTTAATTATCCATTTTCAATTTCATTAATTTATTTCCAAAATTAATTAATCAAAATTAATCTTTTTATTTAATAATTCAATTAAATAACAAAATTACTCCCATTAATTAATGCAAAAATTATCCATTTCCAAAATATATAATTCAGCAACCCCGATTAATTAATCTATTAATTATTCTGTCTGAATTAAATAAATCGCCCCAATTAATACCTCAATTAATTATTCCATGTAAATAAATTTAATATTCATAGACACTCTAGTAAATTAGAATATAATTAACTATCTATATTTTACTAATTCATTTAGAAAATAATTAATTCAAAAATTAATTATTCAATCTCGAAAATCCTGATCATGACATAATTAATTCAATAATTATTTATCAAAAATTTCAGTTTCATCAACCCAGTCATTTCAATTAATTAATTCCAAAATTAATTAAATAGGTTCACCCATCTCAAAAACTAAATAATAAATTTCAATAATTAATTATCCAAATCACAATTTCATAGTCTTGTAATTAATTCATCAATGAATTATTCAATTTATATCATCAAAATCACATAATTAGTTCTACAATTATTTGTCTAAAATAATCAATATAGATATCTCCTAAATAATTTAACAATTAATTATTCATGATCTCAAATCCAAATATCCCACAATCACATATCTTTTAATTAAATAATTCACCAATTTGATTAATTTAATAAACAACGCAATTGCTAATCATCTAGTATAAATTCTAAAATTACATACACTTGACAGTAATCAAGACAATGTGATTTAAATTTCAGACCACCTACCTCAAGAATAGTGAAAATAACTCTCTCCAACATATATCATCAATTTGACCAAAACATTCACATAGCATGAGATCATGATTCAATTCCACAATTTTATAATGAAAAACCACTTAATTAGATGTGGATCTATCAAGAATTTTATGATGAACACGGTGATATGAAACCTAAATTAGTGATTTAACGAAACAAGATATCTTAATTATATATCTAGATTAAAAAACAACGATCTAAAAACTAAAAGACATTGCATAAAAACCCACCAAAATAATGGACTATGATTGGATGAGATATTATAAATTAATCAAGAATAAACTACATACTCAGAGTGGTGAAGATATGAAAAACATACTTTTAATCACTAAGAACGGATGACTAGAGCCTTAGAAAACCCTCAAGAAGCCTCCAAGAATAAGATAAATCAATTAGGAACTATAAAGTGTCTATTTTTTGTTAATATGGGGGTTTGGGAGAATTTAAAATCAATTTTTGTAACATTATTTTCAACATGTATGGTTTTATAGTCCAACACGCATGGTTAGTAACAACCACGTACAAACGTTGAAACCCTTGAACAATTATGATGCACTCTTTGTTTAACCGTGCGACCAAGACTCACATTTATTTTTACCTGGCAGAAACCCTTCATAGACAATGAAAATCCTCTCCTCCTTCCAAAATTATCCACTTTTTCACTTGATGGCACCTAAATCAATACTAAAACAAGTTATACACAAAATAAGGAAAATTAATACATCTAAAATAGAATGATATATCATACAAAAATTTTCAGCTTCTTACAATCTCTCCACTTTATAACAGCTCTTCCTTGAGTTTTACTCCCAAGAAAATTTATTAAAATTTGGGTTCATACAATCTACGAACCTTATAACAACTCATACTTGAGCTATACTCCCAAGATTCTCTAAGATCCCAATTCAAAGAAATGTCATGCCACTGTTCCCTCTTATCCACTTCTCTCCCAAAAATTTCATCCTACACTTTCCCATGATTTCATAATACATGAACTAATAGTAAAAAAATTCCACGCATCACCTTTTCACTATGATACACCACACATATAAGATACTTCTCGAAGGACAAATTGATCATAAAAAATTGTATAGAACGAACATACATCCTCCACCTCTATGGATTCCTCAGCCTTTCCCAAAGGAATCTAAACATGTAGATTATTGTTTCCTCATTTTCATTCTGATTCCACCACTTCAAACCAAGAGTTTTACTCCATGAACCTTCTATTAACACATTTATCCCCAACTTAAGAGCATTGTTATAAATTCTTGTCAAGAATATCAACCACCACGTACCATGGCCCATAGTATTTATTGACCTCTGGATGCTCCTGGGAAACTTATACATAAACTATTGATGGTGTACCTCACACCATCCTACTCCACATATATACCTCTTCATAAGTACAACCTCCAAGGGGCCCCATATCTTGAAAAAACATATTTATATAGCTAGGTATAAAGATAGATCTATCTCAATGTACCTAGGATGATGTCAAGGTAGTGGACATGATCATCACTAATTAAAATTACACTAAGTTGTATTCTAATAATACCATCACCAATCTTTAATTACCTATGTTTCCTTCCACTATTAAAACACCTTAACCTGTTATGTGTATTGGGCTTCACTGCTCACCGACATCTTACCACACTGATCCAAAACTAGATAGTCTCTCATAAAACCCACAACCGGGTTCTCAATCATGGGAATTATCACTACCAGAACCACCCATGTCATGGGAAAAATAAACAAAACAAATTATTCTTATTTTTAGAATTTTCAATAATTATCAAGTGGTATTTACACAAAACTACATCAAGTATTTATCCCTTTTTCCTACCACATGGTCAAAACTGAGAAACTATCACTATCCTTAAGCATCATACAACTGGGTCTTGGTTAACAAGGGTAAACACCTTATCATTATTCTTATTTATCATTTATACACACATTTATTTTTATCTTACATAATTTTAAAATCATTATTAAATTCATGTCAGGAACCATTTTTATTTCAATTTCAGAATCAAGGAAAAATAATTGAAGTCCAACAACTTACCGAAAACCTAAATTTCGATATTTTCCAACAATGATATATGTCAAAAAAATACATAGTGCATATAATTATGCATGAAGAATCAACTCTCACACCACTATGGGCCATGAGTCAATCTCAACAAATCTCAAAATCAATAATCACATCACAAAACAAGTCTTTCACTTAATATGAAATAACATTCAACCTTAATAGAAAAAAGTAATAAAAAATCCCACTATGGGTACTTGGGTTATCCCCCATAAATGGGGTAGATATTCCCATGAATGATCTCATAACGAAGCCCCAAATCTTCTTATTCTCATATCTACCATTCCCAAATAGTAAGAAAATAGAAGAAGAAAAGAAAACTAGACCTCTGATAAGACATTATAACATCCCACTCCAGGTTCTATGCAATGGTGCCCCAATCCGGTTGGTCACAAGACCTCAAGTGTGTCTCCGCATACAATAGATGTTGTCAAATAGTAGTGAAGGACTAGTAAGCCAATCATAGGGAAAATATACCCTCTTTTTCTTCTTTAATCATAGAAAAACTTCATTAGAAAAAAATTACAAAAGCAGGAAGCATATATAACATGAGAAATACCAGTGTCATGCGATAACCAAAATAAAAAATACAATATTTAACTCAAAAGGGAAATATAATATTTCAATGCAAGTGTCTTGGTTTTAAAAAATGAAACTTAATGTAAATACACTAATGACTCCCAAGCGGGTTGGAACAACATTTTTTGACCCTCTATAATAAAATGGTTTTCATAATAAAAAATAATGCCAATCTATAGATTCTATTATTTAATGGAATTTAATAAATCTATGTAAATAAATTATGTCATACTGAATTATATATTTTAATAACTCAATAAAAATTATTTATGCATCAATATATTTACAAGTGACTATTTACATGTATGTTTGGATGTCACATAATCTTGTAGTTCTCTATTTTAGACAAACACAAAATAAGTTACTTGGATTCCTTAGCACAGTTAGTGAAAAACGACTCATCGATGTTCGACACACTGATAGACGACACACCGATGATCGACACACTGATGATCGACACACCAATAGTTGATAAATCGATGTTCTACACACAAATTATAGACACACCGATGGACGACACACCGATGATTGAATCATCAATGATTGACCCACTGATGGATGACACACAGATGATTGACACACCAATGATCGACACACTATTGGATGAGCCACTGATGATTGACACAACGATGAACAAAACACCGATGGATGGAACACAGATGATCAACACACTGATGTACGACACACCGATTATCGACACACCAATGGAAAATACATTGATGGATGAGTCACTGATGAACGACTCTCCGATGGGCGATAGACCGAATGAATAAATTACTCACCAATACACTAAGTCACCAATACTGTTGGAAATAACTCACTGACAATCAGAGTTACCGATGCTTACGAATAGATTCTTACGGACCGATGCTTATAGACTAGTTCTAACATACTGATACTAAAAGACCGATGATGAGAGAATGATGAAAATTAGTCACTAATACTTTTGAATCACTGAAATTCATAAATAATGTTTCAAATTTATTAATTCGAATATATTTCTAACTGTCATATTTAGACAGATTAATTTTTCTGAAATTATTTAATTTTTTATGTAGGACTATCCATAGACATTATGAGGTACATACATTTGGGAATATCTTTATGCCTACTATACCATGACTTGTAAAAGAATTACAAGATAAACTGTGTAGAGACCATGCATGTGAGATAGACCGGGAGAATGTTCTAAATAGTGTTAACAGAATAACTTGAATAGTAGTGCAGGAACTCAAAACTGGGTATACAAGGAGTTCAACATGACAAGAAAGAACGTGTTGAACTTCTCTGAATAACCAAATATCGAAGAGATTTACACACTCGGAAGCTAAAATATAGAGGCTTTGATACATTGTTCTAAAACAATATTCCAGAAGAGGACTCAAATATCTTTTCCTCTCCTTTAATATAGTCCAGATCTTCACTACTTACCAAACAGAGATTTCTAAACTCAATTGTTAATTTATAACTCTGTTGTGATCTTTTATTTATCTTTTTGAGAAGTATGTGTATCTATTTTCTTAAAACACACTATCTACTATACATAACTGTAGGATAGACAATATTATCACACTCACTCTCTTATTATTAGTGTATCCCACGTAGAATAGTGGAAGAGATCAAGTGTGATATTTTTGTTCATTTTTCCATGAATAACTATGGTAGAGGTCAAGTGTGACCTGGATTGCCTTGTGTGCTGTTGTAATCCCCAATCAAGGGTGTGGATCAAAATATTATAAATATAAACTACATGGTGGTAAGTGATCACCAAATAGAGAGGACTAAGTTTCATCTTGAGACTAAACCTCTTGTGTTAATCCACTTTGTATTTATCTTTTTGTTTAATATGATATGTGTTTATTTCGTTTCTAATTAAACTAAATTTAACTTTTATAGTTAGTTTAGAAAGTGTTTATATCTTTTTGGAATTAGTAGATTAGTTTCAAAAGTTAGACAAATATTTATATTGGTAAAGGTGATAACAAATAAATATTCTAGAAATTAATTGAACATTCAGTAATTTTATAAATTCTCTACAAACTGACTTTTATTATATTTTAATTAGGGATTTTTTTTAAAAAAACCCATTTTAACAGAAATTTTTATAGATAAACAATTTATCCACATATTGGGAGATCTACTCTAACCAAAATTTGGTATCAAAGGATTAATAATTATTTTTAGTTTTCAAATATTTTCAATTGTGATTTTAGTTGTTTTTCAATGATCATAAAAAAAATTATTCCTAAAATTTATTTCATTAAAATTATTTTCCAATTTATATCATGGATAATAGATTTGAAGGTTCTTCTACCAATAGACCACCTTTCATTAATGGAACTAACTATGATAAATGGAAGCATAAAATAGAAATACATCTAGAAAGCATGGGGTTTGAAATCTAGATAGCTATTGAAAGTAAGTATGAAATTCCTGAAACTGCTAAAAACAGTTGGGATAAACATACCAAGACTGCCTATAACAATAATTGTAAAACAATGAATTCCTTGTATTATGCACTAGAAGATGCAGAGTTTTATTGTATTTTTTCTTGTAAAACTGCATATGAGATTTGGGACACTCGGTTTGTTTCTCATGACACACCTGCCATTTCCAAATTTATTGTTTTTATTATTTTTGCTGGGCTTCAGGTCGTTCGGGTTGACACCCACCTTAAAAGTTTGGGTTCTTATTTAAAAGCGCATGTTTTGGCCTTGACAGCATTCAGAGCACCGTAATCGGAGCCATAGAGCCTCACCCGAGTTACCACGTGACCTCTCCCAGTTAACTGCATGGTATGCTCGCTGTTCAAGGCAAGCTTATAAAATGTACTGAATAATTAATTGGAAATAAAATAAAAATAAAAAGTTTTAATAAAATTTTAGAAATTCCCATGATGACAATAATAATAATATTTTTTGAGAATATTATTATTTTTATTAATAGTCTTAAGAATATAAAGAATTAATTATGTCATCATTGATATTTTAATAATTATTATTAATGTCATTATTAAAAGTTCCAATAACATTGTCAACATTAAAAAAAATGTTATTAATATTATTATTATTAAGAATGAGCACGTAATCTAAATACTTTAATATTATGTTGTTAGTATAATTATTATAAATATTTATATTATTTAGGTCGGTGCATAGGCACTGCACAACAGTGGAAGTCATGAGGTTTGCCCAGGTACCCAGGCGATCACTTCTCGAACAAGCAGAGATTTCCACATAGTCTGCGCACTGTCGCATGAGTCGTGAGAGGTAACCGTGCGGTCACCCTATAATAAAATTATTTAATACTATAATGCGTAAGTGAAATAAAATAAGAAACAAATTAAATTGAAGGAGTAAATTAATAAAAAAAAATAGATAAAAGTGAAATAGAATTTGAAGAATTTTTTTAAATGATGATAATAATATTATTATAAGAAAATATTATTACAATTATTTTTGGTATTAATAATTTTAATATTATTAGTCTTATAAATTTTAATGTTGAAAATATTTTTTTAAGCTAATAGTATTACAATAATTATTATTATAAATAGTTTTGTTTTGTTTTAGTTAGATTTAATTTTTTAGGGTTAATCACTCACTCATTCCCCCTTTTTCCTTCTTCCATGAAACCCTATCCCCCCCCCTCTTGTGCATGTTGTGCTACAATATTGTGCACCTCCTCCATGCGCACCTGCCTCCACCTTCGGCCTTCTTCTTCTGGCGAGCCACCAACCACTCACACCCCACTGCCTCGCGTGACCCCACCTGCTCACGCCCCGCTACCTCGCGTGACCACTACTGCTCACACCCTGCTCTCCACATCATGTCATTATCCTTGGCCAGAGACCCTCTATGGCCGGAGACCTCCTTGGCAGGGGCCCCATCGGCCTACAACCCCCCTATGCTTCCCTCACGCTACCCTCATGCAACCCTTACATCGGGTAAGATTCTTTACCCTTTCCTTAGGGTTTTGATTTGGGGGTTTCAGGTTGTTTAGGGTACGATCATGATAATTTTGGTTCATTTTTTCTTTTATGGTCTGTTTTAATTTTCTTGTGGTGTGTTTGATGCAAAATTGAAGTTCCACTCCCTACCTCAATGATTTCTTCACCTAAGGTAGGTGGTTCCATGCTTAACCATTATTTGATGAATTTCGTTGCCTATTTGTTTAATTTTGTATGTTTTATAAAGTCTGTGTGGGGTGAGTGTGTGTTTTATTAAGAGTTTTGACTTGCGTTTTGGATTATATATATATATATATATTTACTTGTAAAATTGATTATGTTATAGGTGAAATCACTTGCTTGTATTTTGGAAGGTTTTTTACTTTTAAAATTGATTTATTATAATATATTAGTGGTGAAAATAAATTTTTAAATGAATATATTGTGTATTTGGTTGTAAAGTGGTGTTTTAAATGAAACCAATTGTATTTTGAGTGTAAATTTTTGTTTCACCTTTTGTAAAAAATTTATGAACTTCTCAAATGGTTTATTAAATTAATTACATGGTGAAAAAGTTTTAATAAGCATGATTGAGTATGTGTTTAATTTTTAAAGTGGTAGTTTTGTAAAAAAATTAGTGTTTTTGTGTGTGCAAGCCTTTGTGTGGCACTTGTTGTCATACTGTAAAGTATATAATTGATTTTTAAAACTATGTGCAAGCTGAAAATGTTTTTTTATTTATCAATAATGTGAGATTAATTATTAAATTGTGTTTTGGGTGTATACTTTTGTATAAAATCATTTAGTATGTTCATTTAAATTGTTTTATAATATTTATAATGGTTTGATAAATCTTCTAAAGGGGTGAAAAGTATATTTGGAAAATGTTTTGATGTGCATTTGTTTTCTAAAATGAATTTTCATGTACAAATAGTGGATTGTGTTATGTAATACTTTTTTCAGGGGATGAATTGTGAAAATGGTATTTTATAACATGTGGAATAGGGAAACTCAGCTATCTAGGTGGGCGAACTAGGATTAGTATTCTAGTGATCTTGTGGGGTTTGGCCTCAGTTTCACGTATCAAGATGGACACTTACAACACTAACTAAACTGTGATGATGGCAATTGGGGACCACTTGGTTATGGGTATGTTCCCTACAAGTGGCTCATGCACGAGAAGGTTATTTGCTATTTTTCGTGGTTACTTTTACACCGAGATATGAGGTACCTAGGGCCCCAAAACTAACTAGTACCTAGGGGGTTCCTGTGACTAGTGCTCAATGGATATTATTCACTTACCATCACCACACGGTAGGTTTGGTTGATAGTTTTTTAGTAAGTGTGTTTCCATTAAAATTTATTTCTTTCAAAACTCCTTTATATTTTATGTTGCACCAATTTAAAATTGTTCTGTTTTAAAGTTGTTTTCTTTAAAATTATCCATGAATTTATATAAAATAACAAGATAGAAATTTTATTTTTCATTTAATGTTTAATTCATGGAATCTCTACCCAGGTGGCATCCTACTAGGCTTTAGAACACACCCTGCATACACTTTTGGGTGTATGTAGACTCTATTGTCTCATTGATTTAGGCTAAAGCATGATGTGTCATGTGGGAAGATTGGCCTTATAGTGGTCTTGGTTGTGGAACTTGGTGGTGACGGCTTGAGGATGTTGATCCTTGTGTTTCATGGAGGTTTGCGGTGTATATTTGGTTTCCATTGGGGTCATTTTCCTTTTTGAAATTTTTTTATTTGTAAAATTTAAATTTTGGAATTTATTAAATGTGTGTTTGGAAAAAAATTTCAGATCACGTTTTTGGGTTACTATTGGTTTTTTATATTTCTAAATTGGGTAAATCATTCCCTCATGTTTCATTTGATACCCAGGCACTTGTGCTAGCCCGTGGAGATTGAGAATGCTCCTCGGGTCATGCTGCGGACCGGGTCGGGCACTGGGTCAGATGGTGACCTGGCCTGTTTCGTGACATCTCATGATGGAACATCTAATGTTAAATAAATGAGATTAAATACATATACTATTAAATATGAAAATAGTAGAATGAAGACTGATGAATCTATTTTTGATATGTATCTCAGGCTCAATGAAATTGTGAATACCATGATTTCTTTAGGATGAGAAGTTACAGTTAAAGAGAGTATTATGAGGCTTCTGTGATGTTTACTAGAGAGATGGTGAGGGAAATCGGTATCCATTAGAGAATCATGAGACATTGATAAGATGTTAGTGAAGTAATTGATTGGAAATTTAATGATGTATGAAGAGTAATTGAAGGTAAATCAAGAAGAGGATGATCCAAAATGAAGGATTGTAGCCTTAAAGACTATTTCCTCTAAAATTAAAGACAAAGAAAAAGTTCAAACTGTTGTTGAAAGGTCCAGTAGTGAAGAATCAGCTTCAGATAGTGATGAATAAATGGACCAGCTATCCCGAATATTCATGATAATATATAGGAAAAAATGTTTTTTTAGAGAGTCAAATTACATATGTAAGACTTATAATGAGGGAAACTGAAAAAATGATTGGAAGAAAAATGAAAAATCAGAAGAGACAATTTTCTACGAATGTAATAAGAATGTACATGTAATGGTTGACTGTCGAAAGATGAAATACAAGAAGAACTATTAAAATAAGGATATAAAGTTTAATAAATCAATGAAGGCCACCTCGAGTGCCTCTGAGGATATGTCCAGTGAATATTCATCTTCTCATAATGAGAAAGATGATATGTCTAATATGTGTTTTATGACAAACACAACTGAGGTTACCATAGACTATCCTGTACATAATTCTTATTATTCTAAAAAATAATGTCAGTCTAATAATATGACAAATGATGATTTATTTGAATATTTCAAAATTCTAGAAGAAACGGGCAATGAGTTATAAGATGTGTATAAGTTTTTGAATAAATGGCATGATCTTACTATGACTGTTAAATCTAAACTTACAACTGAAAATGTGAAAAATGACCAAGTGTGGAAAGAAAATAATGATTTAAAATTGTCTAATGAGTAATTGAAGAAGGAATTGGAAAAGTTTACCAATGGAAAAAATACCCTTACACAAATGCTTTGTTAAAAAATAGATACCAAGTATACATCTGGGATAGGATATAAACCAGGTCAAAGGAATTTATCCAAAGCACATTTTGTAACCAAATCTGGAAAATCTGTTTGTTATTTCAAAAATTAGAATTTTACTGCATGTTCCAGTCCCAATAATTCTTTTACTACATCCAATTCTCCATGACCAAACATATTTTGTTTTTTAGACACTCTATATTATTCATATAATATTCCAATAAGAAAATTTTGGGCTCCTAAAGCTTATATTACTAATGTTTGTGGACCCAAACAAATATGGGAACCAAAGTAGTTTCTTGGATGAATTGTTTTGTGGGTAAACTGCCTAAAGAGATCTAGCATAAATCTGTAGTACTTGGACTGTGGGACTTCAATCGTGTCAATATTTATGGAGGAAATTTAACATTTTGTGACAATGGTATAGAAAAAATCATCAGCCTATGCCGGATTGGTAACTCTAACTCTATTTCAATTTCCAATGCTCTTTATGTTGATGAATTAAATTATAAAAATCTTAGCATATCTTAATTATGTGATTATGGATTTAATGTTAAATTAAAAAATTATTCATGAAATGTTTTTATTCCAATACTAACATAGTAATTACTACTCTTAGAAATGATAATGTATATGCTATGAATTCACACTCACAAGCCTCACTGAATTTTTCTTGTCTAAATGCCTTTAACAAAGAGTCTTGGATTTAGAATAGAAGACTAGTACATTGCAACATACACTCTCTTAAGAAGTTAACAAGAAAAGTCTTAGTCAATGACCTACCCAAATTAGAGTTTCCAAACAATAATTTATGAAATTCTTGTTAAAAATGAAATCAACAAAAAACCTCTTTCAAACCAAATAAAGAAGTAACTACTTCTCAACCACATGAGTTCGTTTACATTGATTTGTTTGAACCATCTAGAGTTTTGAGTCTAAATGGGAAGAACAATGTTTTGGTCCATATAGATGATTTTTCTAGGTACACATGGACATTTTTCCTAGCTTATAAGAGAAAACATTGTTCTCACTTCACCATGTGTGCTAGAAATGTAGAAAATCATAGTGTAATTACGATTAAATACATAAGAAGTGATTATGGCCGTCAGTTTGAGAATCAAGATTTTGATTCTTTTTTCTCACAAAATGTCTATAATCATAACTTCTATGCTCCTAGTACACCTCAAAAAAATGTTTTGGTAGAGAGAATAAATATATTCCTATAAGATATTGATCAAACTATGCTTAATGAATATCAACTCCCAATTTATTTCTAGTTTGAAGCTATTAATACAGCTTGTTACATAATAAAAAGAGTCTTAATGAGACCCATCCTTAAGAAAACACTTTATGATATTTGGAACAATAGGAAACCAAAAGTAAGTTATTTTAAATGGTTTGGATATAAAGTTTTTATCCTGAAAAATTAAGACAATATTGATAAATATTTCCCCAGAAGTGATGAAGGAATAATTCATGGATATTATACATCAAGTAAAGCCTATAGATTCATTAATAAGAAAAAAAGTGTGGAAGAATATCTACAGGTCATGTTTGATGAATCATATACACATAAGCCTAAGACCTCACTAGAAAATTTTGAAAAATATGTGTCTAATCTGAATATTAATGGTAAAACCTCAAATCATCATATGAAGGAATCTGTGAAAAATCCTAGTTCTGTAAATTCTGTAGATCCTAGCCATAGTGAACTGGATCAAAATGTCCAACCTGAAATAACTATTCATACCTTTTCTATACCGACTAGGACACTTAAAAATCATACCTTATATGTTGTTGTTGGAGATTTAGATAGAGGAACACAAACTAGAGCTTCTTTGAGAAACCAGGTTAAACATCAAGCATTCTTTTCACAACGTGAACCTAAAAATATCAATGATTCAATCAATGATGAATTTTGGGTAATTTCCTTGCATGGAGAGCATAACCAATTTGAAAGAAATAATGTTTGGGAAATTTTAGATACACAAAAGGATATGTTTACAATAGGAAAAAAATTGTTTTTTATAAATAAAGTGGATGATGCTAGAAATATAGTTAAAAACAAATCTAGGTTGGTTGTACGAGGATATAATCAAGAAGAAGGAATTTATTATGAAGAAACCTTTTTCCCAGTATCTAAGTTTGAATCCATTATAGTCTTACTTGATTATGCAGCACACATGGATTTTAAACATTGCCAAATGGATGTCAAGATTGCATTCATAAATGGTTATATAATTGAGGATGTTTTTTTTGAACAACCCCTAGGTTTTACAAATCCACATTTTACAAATCACGTTTTCAAATTATCTAAAGATTTATATGGTTTGAAACAATCTCCAAGAACTTGGTATGAAAGATTAAGTAGTTTTCTTATTTCTAAAACATTTAAAAAAGGACTTACAGATCCTAATTTGTTTATAAAAACAATTTCAAAAGATTTTTTAATAGCTCAAATATATGTATATGATATTATCTTTAGATATTCTAATAATTCATTATGCAATTATTTTTATAAATTAATACAAAGTGAGTTTTAATTGAGTTTGATGGGTGAACTTAAATATTTTGCTATATTTCAAATATTTCAAAATAATGAATGTTATATTACAAATAGAAGTAATTGAACTAAATATATTTTGAAATGATATGTCCTTGATAGTATTATGTCTAGTGAAACACCTATGATTTCTACATGTAAGTTTGATCTTGATGAAAAATGAAAATGCGTTGATCAAATTACATAAAAATGAGTGATTGGGAGTTTTCAGTATTTCCCTAGAATTAGGCCATATATTATGTTTAGTGTGTATATGTGTTCAAGATTTCAAATAAAACCCAAAAGAGTCACATTTAAATTCTGTTAAAAGTATTTTCAAATACCTCATGTATACAACTAATTTAGTACTATTTTATCCTAAAGGACAACCTTCTGATTTAGTTAGTTATTCAGATGTTGACATTAGTAGGTGTAAGTTAGATATAAAGAGTAATTCTAGAACATGTCACCTTTTGGAAAATTCACTAATATCATGGTGTAGTAAAAATAAAGTTTCATTTGCATTATCAAATGTTGAATCAGAGTACATAGCTACTGGTAGTTGCTGGGCAATTTTTTTTCATGAAACCCACCTTATTAGACTATGGATTTTAATTCATACATATCCCCATAAACAATGACAACACAAGTGCTATTAACATTTTTAAGAATCCAATTTCTCATTCTATAACAAATAATATTAATGATGACATCAATTTTTGTGATATCATTATAAAAAAGGTGATATAACTCTTCAGTTTATTGGGACTGAGCATCAACTTGATAACATATTCATTAAACACATAAACTCTAAGATAATAAACTACATCAGACATGAAATTTTAATGGTAAATCTCTAAATTCCTTTCAAACATCTGTTATTAGTGAAACCAATCCCCTAAAATGATAAATGAAACAGATCAGTGAAACTGGTCCCTTGAAAACGTTCAGTGAAACTGATCAGTGAAAATGATCCCTTGAAAATGATCCGTGAAACTGATCTCGTGAAACTAATCTTGTGAAGCTGATCTCATGAAACTGATATTGTGAAATTGATCTCTTGAAAATGATCCCATGAAACTAATTGTGTGAAACTGATGACTTCAAGGACCTTATTGTAATTCTGTTTTTTTTAATTAAATAAAGCAGTTTTATGTACCATCTACCTCTTTTCAATTTTTTTCTTTACTATTTACAATCCCTAAATGATAAATTAAATTCAATCCATCCCAACCTTTCTCCTTCCTTTCTATCTTGAACCTTCTTCTCTTTGACACTCTATCTCTTGACCCTTGACCCTTCGACTCCTTTCAAATCTGAACCCTCGAAATGGAAAGGAAAAAGTGTGGGATAGAAGAGCCGTGAAAAAATATATCAGATATGATTTGGAAGGGTGGGTCTAGGGGTACTGAAAAACTAGGTTTGGAAATCAGAGTGGTTATATCTAAGAAGGAATTTTCTGCTGATTGGATTCTATCAAGAAAGGTATTTTTTAGAGTACTTGAATTTTAAGGGTGGTTGTGTTGGTTCTCCAACAATGAAAATCTTTATTATCCTCAGTTAGTACATGAATTTTATCTACACATGATGATATCCTTGGACAGTGCTGAGAAATTTAGGATGAAATCAATGGATAAGGTAAAATAGTTATTTTTTCATCTATGTAATTGGCTGAATATTTGGAAATGACTCATGAAGGTGTCTATACAGATTATGAAAGTAATATGACACCTTCCTCTAATTTGTTTTCTTATGAAGCTGCTATGAAGGAGCTGTCTGGAAGTGAACAATTGAGGAGATCTTCTGCCTGTGAATTTAATGGAGAGGAAATATTACTTTTTAAGTTTTTTCAACATCAAATGAGCCCAATGAAAATATATTTCTCTGTTGTGAAGTATTAGGATGTATTCTTGATTTACCTATAGAAAAAGGTGATAAAGTTGAATCTATGTAGGTACCTAATGGTATAAATTTTTGATATGATAAAACCATACATGAAAAAACCTGTTTGTACTATCATATGATGATCTTTTCCATGTTAAATAATTTGGGATGTGTGGAAGATGGAGATGAAATGATAAGTTCCCGTAGTGGTTTCTGCCTTCAGAAAGAGATTTGAAAGAGAATGAATATATTCTAGAACCCATGGAAGAAATTCTAGGTAGGAGATGATGGAATATTGTATAAGGAATTCAATTTGATTGATCATCCTACCAGACCCAAGGATCAAGGTGATCTAGGTCTAAAACTAGGAGAGGAAGAAGTTTATTATAATGACGAAGGTGAGTATGAGTTTCCAAGGGAAAAAGGATCTCCTATTGATGACAAGAGTGATCATGATATTGTTGAAAGCCCAAAAGATATGTCTTATGGACTGGCTATCCCACCTTTGGATTTACCCTCAAGGGAACCGTTCTTAGGTGATGAGGATGAGGAAGATATAAAAGTCGCTGGTGTGGAAGTATATGTAAAAAACTCAGATGAGGATTCTGATGATGATGATGACGATGAGGGAGATGACAAGAATGTTAGTGATTACTTAAAATTGTGACAAAACGTAGTTGATAGATCTAGTATGGAATTTGTACATGGAGCTGTGGATGGTGTTGATCATGTTGAACATGAGCTTGTTGATCATGGATATGCTGGTAATGAGGACTGACCTCATTATCTTGTTGCTGAAAATTAAGAACTGATTTTGGAGTAGAATGAAATTATGGTAGGTAGCCATGAGGAAAAGGTTTAGGATCAGGTGCCTCAGATTGAGGATGTTCTTGGAGAATTTTATGTGGTTGGAGAATATGCATAACCTCAAGTTCAATTAGTATATGTGCCTAGAAATGTTGTTTTGTCTGGAGGATATGATGATGATTAAGATGAAGATGATGTTGTGCCCAATCCTCAGGGAAGAAGAGTCGGGATTGACACTGTTAATCCAAGACATTGGAAATGTACTCAAGAGTGGAATAATGATCTAGGTAATATCCTATTTGTTTTGGAATATAACTCTGATGAGGGGATAACAGCACCTCCTTATGCTCCTCATGTTCAAGATGAAGCAGAACCGGTTTAACCTACTTCACTAGGTGAACCACCAGTAGATGATCCAATAGCACAGCTAGTGCCTTGTGTCTATGTCAGAAAGGCTGATTTTGAGAAATTCAAAAATTATGTTTTTGAGTCGGTAGGAGCTTCATTTGGATCCATAAGTGAATCCTATACTTCAATGAGTATTTTGTTTGCTGGTGATATAAAAATTTCAAGGATGGTGATCCAAAAGATTCAACCTAATCTCATTACCACAACTGAAACCATCATCATAAATAATACATTGTGGAGAGAATAAGTATGGTGGATGATAAATGAGTTAAACACTCTGAAAACTGATTTCACGACTTATTTAGTGGTTTTATGTAAGTTATTAGGAACTTAGTGAGAGATCTACTGAGTGTATATTTGAATAAATTGAAATATGATATTGGAAAAATGATCACTGGTCCATCCACTTTTAGAGGTGGGAGAGGTGATGTAGCTGATTTAGAGTCTATTAAGGCTGTAATTATAGACGAACTAAATAATCATCAAATTAATTAAGATAAATAAACCCTTGAAAATGTACCTAGAAAAACATATCTTGTTTACAACATGGTAAATAAGTGAACCAATGAAGCCTCTTCTTCTCAGAAGGATATTAGAGATAATGTATATAAGTTCTTTAATAAGATCTATACAAAGAATGATCCCATCAATAGCTTCGTGTTTTTAGATGGAAATCTCAGAATTCCTCCAGTTACAGTAGCCTTCAAGATAATGGTGGAAAAATTGAAGGATTTTACAACTCTAATGGATAAATTCGTGGAGTGTAAGGTTGATTTCAATAAGTCCATTCAATATGGTGGAGAAATCATCAATGATTTCATCATGCTTTTTAATCCATATCGTCATGTTCAAGCTGAAGCAATTGTGGTTCCTCCTGCTACGTCTATTGTAACTACCTCTCGGCTTCCTACTCTGAGGACAATCTCTCAGGACCTTTCTCATATTCGACCAGTCATTACCGAGAAACCTCATAGCCATGTATCTTCATAAAGAAGACATAGACTTGTAGTAAATGTCCCTACAGGTGTTCCATTTCCTAGTGTTATCTTTAGACCACCTTTTCCCACTTCTAGACCAAAACCTTTTGATCCTACTCCTGATATTTCAGATAAAGGAAAAGTACCTCATAAGCCAAACCATTAGTGGTGGATTGCGTATTTTATAGGGATTTGTATCTTTTTTTTGCTGATTTTTCCCTTTTCACCCTTAATGAAAATATATTTTTGTCTTCATTGTGTTTATCATCTTCTTTATGTTATTTCTATTTCTCCCTTATCTTTATCATACCTTTTTTTCTAATCCTAAAAGGGGGAGAATGGTATAGGAATACATTATTAATTAAATGTATAGGAATAAATTATTCATTTCAGGGGGATAAACTCTACCAAATGCCACCTGGAATGTACTCACCATAATATATATACATTTATTCCATCTGATTAAATAATTGAGGAGGAGCTTTGTTTTAAAAAACCACAATCAAGGGAATGTTTTAGTTATATTGAAAAATAATATTTAGTGAGATATGCTATTATTCCTTAACATCACATGTAGGCCATAATTTGTGATTATCAAAATGGGGGAGATTTTTGGACCCTCTATGATATAACGGTTTTCATAATCACAAATAATGTCAAATCTATATATTATATTATTTCATCGAATTTAATATCTCTATGTAAATAAATTATGTCATACTAAAAAATATATTTAAATAACTCAATAAACTATATTTATGCTTAAATATATTTACAAGTTTCTATTTACATGTATGTTTGGATGTCACGTGATCTTGTAGAGCTCTGTTTAAGACAGACACTTCATAAGTTATTCAGAGTCCTGGACACTGTCAGTGAAATACAACTCACCGTTGTTCGACACACCGATGGATGAAACACTGATGATCGACACATTGATGATCGAAGCACCAATGTTTGGAAAATAGAAGATCGAAGCACTGATGGAAGACACACAAATGATCCACAAATAGATGATCAAAATACCGATGGATGACACACCGATGACCGACACACCGATAGACGACACACTGATGATCAACACAATAATTTTCAACCCACTTATGGATGACACATTGAGGATCGACACACCGATGATCAACACACTGATGGACAACCCACTGATGACTGAAACACTGATGGATGACACACCGATGGTCGACACACCGATGGACGACATATCGATTGAAGATTCACCGATAAACAACTCACTAACGGGCGACAGATAGATAACACAAATAACTCAATAATACAATGAGTCTCTGATACGAATGGAAATAACTCACCGATACTCAGAGTCACTGATGATGACAGACCAATACTTATGGACCAATGCTTACAGACCGATGCTGACATACTGATACTAAAGGACCGATGACAACGGACTAATTAAAATTAGTCACCAATACTTATGAATCACAGACAGTCATAAATAATATTTCAAATTAATTAATTAAAATCTATTTCTAACAATAATATTTAGAAAAATTAATGTTTTTACATTATTTAATGTTGTCTATAGGACTATTCATAGACATTACGAGGTACATGCACATGGGGAGATCTTCAAGTCCATTGGACCTTGAAGTGGAAAAGGATTACAACCTAAACAGTGCCGAGAGCATGCGTGTGAGATAAACTGGGCGAATATGGAAAATTGTGTAAACAAAAGAACTTGAAAAGTATAGAAAGAACAAAAATATGAGTACAAAAGGAGTTAAATAAGACAAGCAATAATGTGTTGAACTTATCTGAACATCCAAACATCAAAGATATTAACAAACCAGGAAGCTAAAATATAGAGGCTGTGATACTCTGTTCTGAAGCCATATTCTAGTGGAGGACTTAATGTCTTTTTATCTCCTTCAATCTAGTTTGGAGCTTCACTACATAACACAGAGTAATTTTTAAACTCCTTTCATCATTTATAACTATTTTGTGATCTTGTGTTTACCTTTTTGATCTGTGTGTGTATCTTTTCTCTTGAAACACACTCTCTCAGGTGCATAACTCAAGGATATTCAATATCCTCACACTAACTCTCTTTTAACTCTTGTATCCCACATAGAATAGTGGAAGAGATCAAGTGTGATATTTTTGTTTTTTCACATGAATAACTGTAGTAGACATCATGTGTGACTTAAACAGCCTTGTGAGTTGTTGTAAACCCCGATCCAGGGTGTGGATCAACAGATTATTAATATAAACTGCTTGGTTTCAAGTGATCACTAGGTGGAGAGGAATATGTCTCAACATGAGACTGAACCTCTTGTGTTTATCTACTATGTATTTAACTTTTAGTTTAATCTAATCTGTGTTTATTAAATTAAAAATTAAACTAAATTGGACATTGATAATTTGATTAGCAAGTGATTATATCTATCTTGAATTAGTAGATTAGTTTCAAAAGATTGAATAATCCTTAGATTGGTAAAGCTGAGAACTAATCAGTCTTCTTAGAAATTAATTGAACATTCATGACTTTGAAAAATTCACTACAAACTAACTTTTATTATATTTTAAAAGAACCAATATTAACATAAAATTCTATTGATACTCAATTCACCCCCATCTTGAGTGATGTACTCTGACCAACAGAATTCTAGTTCCCTTATCTAGGTTCCCTCCCCAATCTATAATCTAACACAGTGTCTTCTTCCATAAACTATCTATAAAATGAGAATGTCTATTTGGGTAAGGATTTGGAATCCTGAGTAGGGTGTGATTACAACTCAGTAGACCACCACCAATGGTGTTTGAAATAAATCATGTCAATAACAATTGTAGAAGGTTATATAAAGAAAGAGGTGTCGTGAATAAATAAATAGTTATCACATTATCATTTATTCTTTATTTAACCACATTAATTTAGGATTCCTAAGGACACTCGTACCTCAATGCTGGCTTTGGCTGAAGTCGGAGCCCAAAATGTTCTATAGGTAATATCATATCATAATACAATCACTACCATTATTATTTCACAATGATTGATCATGTCACCATTAATGAAATCCCATGATTTAGATGACCATGTTACCATCCTTATTAGATAATGAATAACCATGTTAACATTCATTAAATCACACAATTTGGATAAACATATTAACTTCCTTATTTCACAATGAATAACCATGTTACCATTCATTAAATCACAATATTTAGATAAACATTTTTCTATATTTATTTCAAAAATGAATGACCATGTTACCATTAATGTAATCACATAATTTGGTTAAACATGTTACCATCCTTATTTCAAAATTTATGACCATGTTAACGTTTATTAAATCACTCAATTTGGATGAACATGTTACCATTATTGTTTCTCAAATTAATTATCGTTTTACCCTTCATTTAATCACACAATTTTAAGGGCGATTTTACTATCCTTTATTTCCTACTGAATGGCCATGTTTCCATTCACACATCATACATTATAATGAACGTGTTTCCATTAATTAATGAATGAAAAATGAAAACGTTACCATATTCACATCACACTTTAGAATGACCATGTTACCTGTATTTAATTTATAGTTAATTAAACAAGTAATTATCCACACAAATGACATTACTATATTTGAAATTAGTTAAAAACATTCCATTAGTTAGCTAAAAAATTATCTAATCACAACAATAACATTAGTTAATTCAACCATTAATTTGTCACATCACATTATCTAGTTAATTCATCAATTAACCAATAACATCAATTAATCTATCTAATTTAAAAATTTTGTAATCACATCAATGACTCTAGTTAATTCAACAATTAAATAGTCACATCAAATCCTCTAGTTAATTCTATAATTAAGTAATCAAAACTATTCCTTTAGTTAATCCAACAATTTACTAATCACATCTACTCCTTTAGTAAATTAAAAAATTAACTAATCACATCAATAATATTAATTAATTTGACATTTAATTAATCAAATCAATTAAATTAATTAATTTTATAATTAATATGTTATATTAATTATATTAGTAAATTCAATAATTAACTAATCACATTGACTCTTATAGTTAATTCAAGAATTAACTAATCAAATAAATAATACTAATTAATTCAAAAATTAATTAATCATATCAAATAAATTAATTAAATCAATTCTGTTATTCAATTAAATAGTAAACTAATCTCATCAATTATATCACTAATTTAATGATTAATTTATCACATAAATCCCTTTAATTAATTTTTCCAACTAATTAAGAATTTAAATACCATTAATTAATTTATCAAATATTTAATAAATATCCAAAAACTCAAAATCTCATAATTAATCCCAAAATTTACTATATCACTCAAGCTATCAATGTTTTTTTAATGATTTATATGATTAATTACCTCAAATATATTACTTGATATCAGATAATTAATTCATAAATTAAATATATTAAATTAAAAAGCTCAATATCCCAGGATTAATTCTAGAATTAATCATCACAAGTCAAAAAAACAATATCACATAATTAATTCTGTAATTATTTAACCCATATAATCCTTCAATTAAATATTTAATTAATTTTAAACATCAATTACATTAATTAATTCAAAATTATTTAAGCTCATTCAGTCTCATTAATTAAATCAATGATTAACTATACATTTAAATTCCATTAATTAACATAGACAATTAATTAATCTAACACAATCCCATTATTTAATTGTAAAATTAAATAACAACACTCCTAAAATTAATTAATTCAACAATTATTTATTCCCGACATAAAAAATTCAATAATCCCAATTAATTCATCAATTAATTATTTCCTCTCCATTAAATCAATCACACCAATTAATTACTCAATTAATTGTTCCAAGAAAATAAATTTAATATTCATTGAAACTCTAATAATTAATTCTAAAATAAATTATATCTATTTAAAAAAATTAATTAAACAACAATAAATTCCTCAATAAATTATTCAATATCAACCATCCTTATCATGGATTAATTAATTCAATAATTATTTATCAAAAATCCCAATTTCAAAAACCCAAACATTTTCACTAATTATTTCCACAATTAATTAAATAGGCTCAACTATCTTAATAACTCCATAATTATTTTTAATAATTGATTATAAAAATCAAAATTTCATAGTCTCATGATTTATTAATGAATTTATTATTTCATTCACAACATCATTATCCTATAATTATCTCTATAATCAATTATATAAAATATATAATATCGATATCTCATTATTAATTTAAAAATTGATTATTTACGATCTAAAATCTAAATATAACACTTTCACATATATTATAATTAATTAATTCAGAAAATTAATAAAATTAATCAAGAATTAAATTACTAATCATATAATATAAATTATAAATTTATATATAGATAATTTTAATCAAAAAATAGGATTTGAATTTTAGACCACCTACCTCTTGAACAGTGACAAAGAACGCTCACTAACAAATATCCTGAATTTATCGGAACAACCACATAGCATGATAATGTGATTCAGTTCCTTATCTTGATCAGGAATAATCAACCGATTTGATGCAAATCTATCAACAACGTTCTGATGAACATGATATAGATACGAAACATAAATATATTGTTAAATAATCATGTGTCTTAGTTCTAGATCTAGATCTAACTAACCTAAATCTAGAATCAAAAAATCTAGAACTAGATTATATAAGATATAAGATAGAAACCAAAAAATATAATGACAGAATAATGGAAGAGAGAAGAGAAATTTATTGGGAATAAACTACATAACTATAGAGGTGATTTTAATATCCCGGTACTGGAAGCCACCCAATGGCGCCCCGTACCTGATTGTTCACATGGAATGAAGCCCATTTCCCCTAACGCCAGAGGCTACCGACTAGCAGTGAGGGCCTTGGGTGTGATTGTGGGGAAACTATTCCCTTATTGGAAAAGTAACATAGTGGAAGAAAACAATATGCAAAAGCGGAAACAATAAAAATCTATAGAAGAGTAAACAACGGAAGACTAAAAGTAGGAAACAACTGGAGCACAAATATAAATGATGCATGGAACATATTTCTGTAAAAATAGCCAAACACATCACAATGCTAGAATACATAATAGAACTAAGCCAAACTACAATAGAAACAGATAAACAGCTCCCCAGCATCGCAAGCCTCAGCTTGGTCCCATGCTCTCCAGCTCCATAACATATCAAGTACCTGAAGTAGAAGGGTGCTTGCCCATATCTATACCTGCAGTAATGTAATCTGTTTAAGCCAAAAGCATGACCCAAATATGGTGTGGGAATAAATCCTAGTAGGAAACCACCCAAAGATTTGTGCCTAATAATCAATGAATATATATGGCAGGTAATAAGAAAATATTCAATTAACAAGAAAGTACTCAACATAAAACAGTTCTACATATCAAATAAGCAGCTAATAAATACAGGTAACCCTCTGGGAAGTACACGCAGCATATCCCCTCTTGTTTAGTAATAATAATTTATATAGAATCTATGAGGAAAAACTCCAAGTCAATTCCCCTAATAGTCAAAAGTGATTCAAGACTCTTTGAAAAATCTCACACGGTCAATTCCCATTATAGTCTAAGGTAGTCAAGGACTCTCTGAGGAAGCTCACACGATCAAATCCCCATATAGCCCCAAGTGGTCAAGGACTCTCAGTGAAAGCCCACTCGGTCAATTCCCCTTATAGTCTAAAATGGTTCAAAGACTCTCTGAGGAATCTCACTCAGTCAATTCCCTTTGTAGCATAAAGTGCTCAAAGACTCCCTAAGGAAGCTCACTCGGGCATTTCCCCTTATAGTTTACTATACCAGGTTCACATCGCCGTGTGTAATTCAAAAATCATAGCGATGAAATATGGCCAAAGTAAACCTCCAAATCTACTTGGGTAACTATCTACAGCAGATCAAGCATGTCAGATAACAATAAACACTTCATCCTATAGTACTGGTATGGGAAGAACATCACGGAAGCCTTACAGGCCAACAAGACCAAACAGTCATAAACAGAATATGCATGGTCAACCACATCCAAATAATAGCAATCAACCCTATAAATATCCAAACAACCTCTACTCAAGAATACTATCATGACATGAAATTAAAAAGGGTAAAACGGGAAACATGCAATACCTTTCTCAAGGGTATTGGTCAAAATTGCACATATTACTCAAATACTTTCAACAAAAAGGCACAAACGACCTACCCCGACATTGGGAGAACAATATACTCCAGCGTTGGCCATTGTATTGACCTAGAATGTGGTGTATCTACAAAAATGTCTATAATGTTCCACTAATGATATCACACGAGAGAGGAGAAATCAGAAGTTGGTGCTCCAGGAGGTAAGGGAGCTTGTTGATGCAATTCCAACGCAACTGATGGTGTTTGATTTAGATAACGAATGCTTGCTCAGGTGTTCGTCGAATATCTATGGTCGTACAGTGCTCTCGGTCGAACGAGACCAAGAAATAGAGATTTTTGGTGATTAGACACGAACCCGATACATATAATAAAAAATAAAATGCACGGCGTGTACTTTTGAATTACATAG
Source organism: Viscum album (assembly GCA_963277665.1). Taxonomy (NCBI): domain Eukaryota; kingdom Viridiplantae; phylum Streptophyta; class Magnoliopsida; order Santalales; family Viscaceae; genus Viscum; species Viscum album. The sequence continues at coordinate 1,021,191,164 of OY728147.1, read as the reverse complement.
CATGTACTTGCCTTTTCTGTACTCTGCTTCAAGCGGCCTCCAGGTCACCCAAATATGGTTGTGCGCATGGCCGCTACATGGCCAGCACACGACGTGTACTCATAATGTATATGGTGTGTACTTTGAAAATATATAGAAATTCCTATTTTTCTCAAAAATGACCAGAAATGGAAAACATACCTGAAAAGAAGATCCAGGTTCTTACAAACTTCCCTCCTTATGGAAATTCATCCCCAAATTTCCCAAGAATGGCATAGAAGAAGAAACCCTGAATAGATCCGGCCATTATGCTCATACATCAGCCTCCATCCCCCATGTCTCATCATGTACTCACCCATGCTGCCATAGAATCCATTCTAGAGGAACAGACTAGCCACGAAAATCCTTCATATTATGATTGAAAATCTGGATAGGATACTCCTAAAAAGATATATCCACTTCTAACTCAACCTCCTCAGGTTGGAAAACATGAGACAGGTCTGAAAAGTAACATTGAAGCTGAGAAACGTGGAAGATCTCATGCATAGCCTGGTACCTCTGAGGTAACTGCAACCGATAGGTAGCCGGTCCAACTCTCTCTAACAAATAAAATGGTCTGAAGTACCCCAACTAAAGCTTACCTTTTCACTTAATGCTCTTGTTACCCAACGTCAGTGTGACACACAGAAAAACCTGATCCCTAACCTCGAATTCCAGAGGACTTCTCCGCTGATTAGAATAAGACTTCTGTCAAGACTTTACAGTTGCCACCGTCCTACAAATCAACTCTATCAGCTCTGTGGTCTCCTGAATAAGACGAGGTCCCAGTATAGCTACCTCTCCTACCTCCATCCAACATAAGGGTGATTGGCATGGACAACCATACAAGGCATCATAATGTGCCATGTGAATAGTTGTTTAAAAAAATTGTTGTATAAAAACTCCACCAGAGTTAAGTGATTCTCCCAAAAACCTTCAAAATACAGGATGCATGCATGAAGCATGCCCTCAAGCACCTGAATTGTACGCTCTGACTAGCCATCTGTTTGGGGATGATAAGTTGTACTCAAAGGAACATGTGTACTCAAATCCTTCGGAAGCCCCTTCCAGACCTAAGAAGTAAAATGTGAATCTCTGTCTGAAACAATGGATTCTGGAACTCCATGTAAGTACACAATCTAAAGGATATAAAACTGTCCCAGATCATCAACACTGAAGGTCTCTTTGATCAGTAAGATGTGATAAACCTTGATGAGTCTGTCAATGACAACTCTAACTGCACCATTCCCTCAAGGCGACCTCGGAAAACCAGTCACAGAGTTTATAGCGACATCATTTCACTTTCACTTGGGAATGGGTAACTACTTTAAAAGTCATGTTTGTCACTAATGCCCCACATTCACATTCTTACAGGTGAAAAAACTCATGAGAAAACCAGCAACATCTCTATTCATACCTGGCCACCAATACTGATGGTGTAGATCACAATACATCTTGGTGACCCTAGGATGAACTGCCCAAACTGGGGAATGAAAGCCCAGCATCATCTCCTCACGTATATCTGGTGGCACCCATACACGCCCCTAGAAACACAATATCTCATCCTTGCCTACTGTCTATCCAGGAATAGGGTTCTCTCCGGACATGCTTTCCTCTAGGACGAGGCCTTCTATGTCTGATAGCTGCCTCATTCTCACACGATCAAGAAGAGTAGATGTAACAGCTATAGAAGAAAGAAATGTTTTCCCCTGTCTATCATGCACCTCCAAATGCATCTCAGAGAATAAATCCATAAGTTTCCACTCACTGCTGGCCACATAAACTGCTTGTATCAATGTTATCCTATTCAATGCATCAACCACTATGTTTTCTTTCCCAGACGTATAGGAAAGCTCGAAATCAATGTACTGGAGATACTCAACCCATAGTTATTGTCTGAAATTCACGTCACACTGATTTAATATTTACATGAGACTCTTATGTTCAGTGAAAACCAAAAATGATTTCCTAGTAGATAATGTATCCAACAATGTAAGGCATGAACAACTGTTGCCAACTCAAGATCATGAGTCTGGTAATTCCTCTCATGTGTCCTTAACTACTAAGACATGTATGCAATGACTTAATCTCCCTACATAAGCATAGCTCCTAGCCCGATACTAGATGCATCACAATAAACACTATAGATCTTTCCTGGCTCTATCAAGACTAGTATCGGTGCTGAAGTCGGTCTCCCTTTCATCTCTTAAAAGGCTGACTCAAAAAAATCTTACCACAAGAACTTTGCACCCTTCTTAGTCAAACTCGTCAATCGTGCTGATATGTGTGAAAGGTCATGTATGAAATGTCTGTAGTATCCATCCAGCCCTAGAAAACTCCATACCTCAAAGATGTTCTCCAGCTACTCCCGGGATACTACTGCTCTAACTTTCTCTAGGTCTACTGATACTCCTGTCTCTGAGATAACGTGACCCAAAAAGTGAATCATATCCATAAAAAAGTTCTATATTGAGAGATTATCATAAAACTGATGCTCCCTCAGTGTACATATAATGACTTCAAGATGGGTAGCATGGTTTTGTCGAGTGTGAGAGTACACCAAGATATCAACCACAAATACCACCATGAAATAATCCAAGTATGGATGGAACACTCGGTTCATCAGTTCCATGAATACTGCAGGTGTGTTCATGAGACCGAACGACATAAAAATATACTCGTACAGACCATACCTTCTCTAGAAGGCTGTGAGTGGTATATCTAATGGACTAACGCACAACTAATGATAACTGGATCACAAGTCAGTCTTCAAGAACACCAAGGCTCCATGAAGCTGATCAAATTGATCATCAATCCAAGGCAAGGGATATCAGTTCTTGATTTTCAACAAGTTTAGCTTCCGATAATCCACTCAAAACCTAAGGGTACCATCTGTCTTCTTCTCAAACAGGACAACCGAACCCCAAGGAGAAGTACTGGGTCGGATGAAACAATTTTCCTACAACTACCCCAACTACTTCTTGAGCTCTTTTAACTCTGGAGTATCCATCCGGTAAGGAATAATGGACATTGGTGCCACTCCGAGAACAATCTCAATAGAAAATTCTACCTCATGCTCCAAAGGAAAACCTGAAAATTATTCATGAAAGACATATCTGAAATGATCCAACCCTGGAGGAATATCTAACTGAGAATTCCCCTTGTCATCCAGATAAATACTAGAAATCTTGTATGTAACACCTCCTAACCCATGATTCTCGGGTCCCGCCCTGGTCGCTTGGACATCCCACTCGCCCTTATAAATAAAATATCTACCCTCTGGTGATGTGAAACTCACCCTATGATGATAGAAATCGACGACTTCATGGAAGGGAACTGAACAGTCCAATCCAAGAATTACATCATAGCCACTCATCTCTAAGACATAGAGGTCCCATAAGAAGTGACACCCACATACCTCTAGAGGGCACTCCATGAACTGACATACACTCTCTATTCTAGTCCCCAATAGAGTGTCTAGAATCAAGATATCAGTTGAAAAAAAGATGCAGAGACCTACTCTCTCCACAATAACAATAGATATAAACCTATGGAATTCCACTATATCGAAATGACCAGAAGCTAAAACTGAGGCTACAAAGATCATATCTCGAACTATAGAAGGTCCGGGATCCTGCTCCTACTGGGTCTGCTCCACTACTAATGTTTGTCCTACACCACGACCCTGTGACCTTGCCTGACCACACTGAGCATACTCACCCAGTTGTCGTTAAAAACCGACAGATTGGATTCCCCGACCATGACCTCCACCTCGGCCTGAATGGCCGGATGAACTCCAGTTCCCTGACTGATAAGAAACTGGTGGTGATGCTTCTGAATGAGGAGTCATAAAATAACCCCTGTCACATGCTATTGGTGAGAAGATCTCATAGAATCACTAAAGATGACCCATCATGTCGCATGATCGACACTCCATTAGGTCTCTTGGGAAATGTGGCCTCATATGCCCGATCCTCCTACAATATTATCACACCACTGGGCTACCAGAATATGCATCCCTCTAACTCTAGTCTCCTCATGCATTCTCTGTATGGCACTTCCTGCTATTAGTAAGAAGAATACTAACTCTGGATACCGAACCGCCTTGATCATAGATCCAGAATCCCTCAGATTATGCTCTGTGATTAGCGCCTGGTTGATGGTAGAGGATATTGAAGTCAAACTGAAGATGTTCACCTAAGATCAGATGTTAGGCCTCAGACCATCCTCAAACTTCTAGGCAAGGAACAACTCATCACCTCTAGTAATAGGAATGAAACGATGCAGCTCTCTGAACTGAGAGAAATACTCCAAAATAGAAAGAGTACCCTGCTCCAGACTCATAAACACTCAGGCTTGATCGGCCCTCAAGGTCTCTGGATAGACGTAATCGTAGAAGATGCGTAAAATCTCATCCCAAGACAAATTATGCTGGAATCCTGTCTATGAGATCCCATCCAACCACTTATTGGTAGAGTCTCGATGTATATAGGTAGAGAGATTCACCCTCCTCTCTGGTGGTATCTCTAAATGCTCGAAAATACTCAGTGTGTCTTCTAGACAAGACTATGCATCCTAGGGTCCTCCATCCCGTACGAAAGTGGGATGATTCTGTTTCTTAAAGACCCACGTCAAATCATCCATCGATGGGGTAGGAGGCATTGCTCCCTAAAAAGTATGCATCATCCTCATAAATCCCTCCCTGAACTATGCATTAACACTTGTGGAAGGTATAATGGCTGGTTCCAAAACTGGCGCAATAGGAGGACCTGCTGAAGGTCCCTGATAAGTTATATCTGGGGTCTGATCACCGCCTGAAAACTGATTTTAAAACAGAGGATGTCTCAGTGGAATGACTCTACAAGTTCAATCACACACCATAGATCAAGATTACCAAGGAATGAAAACTATAATCATAGGAACGAAATATGTGAAAGAAATCATTCGTGTTTTATAGAAGAAGACTACACGACGTGTTTAATTCCTACACGACATGTTCCCTTAATCCATTCACATGGTCGTATACTCCTACCAGAACTAGTCATGTAACACCCCATAGACACTATCTTTTCACCTAATACACGGCGTGTACTTGAATCCTCTTCCCCTTCCCGAGTCTTTCTACACTGCTAATCCACACGGTTCTCCTCAGAATGAGACTACATGATGTGTTCGTGCCAAACACGGCATGTACTAGATGAACCTCACCAACCTGTGTTGTTAGTGACACGGCTGGATACACAGCTCACACTACATGCCATGTTCTGAATGGACATAATGTGTACCAGGAATATATCGTTAACCAGTGTCGTACGATACATGACCGGGTACTTGGGTTACTCTACACAGCGTGTTCTAGATGGACACGACATGTATTAGAAAGGAATCAATTGAACCGTTTTGTTAGTGACAAGGCTAGTTACATGGTTCTACAACACAGCGTGTTCATCTGGTACATGAAATATCATGCCATGATTCCAAACCCTGTGTCCCTACCCACACAGTCCAAGACATGGTTAGAGACTACATGGAATTCACATATGGTACACGGTGTGTACATAAGAAAAACAGTTTCTTCCTGAACATAAGAACACATGGCGTGTAGTCAAAACTACACGGTGTGTACTCTTGTTTTTTCCAGATATTAAGCCTTATAAACTACTCTGGAGCCCAGAAAAACAATGAAACAAACATTAATTTTCCATCTTTCAATCCATGAGGGCCCATACTCCCCACACATCAAAGCTTTACACCATATACATGTTATAAACAAGGTAATCTAGGAAATGATCCACTAATTTTCAGTCCATGAGGGCCCATAACACCTCAAGAACAAAAATTTGGCGTTCATTCAAAAAAACTGTACACAAAAATACCCTATAAAGAAGTAGGTATTTTATCAAGGAATCTATCACAATAACAATCATATTCTACACAACATCTATCACAACAACATTAAATCTCTAAAGCATCCAAGATGTCATGGAAAAAATGTATGACATGTGATTTCTAGGAAGTGCCTATATAATTCATGAGATGGAATACCCTCATCTCATTGAGTTATGATGAAAATAGAACCTCAATAACTTCAACAGTAATAATACAAAACATGTGAGTCACCCAATGGTGAAATTAAAACAAATATAAAATTGAAAAACAAAAAAAAAAGATTGCAATAAACGAGATATATTGGCATTTCACTATACACGAGTTAGATACTCCCGGACACAACTTATTACCAAGTACCTATTCCATCATATCCCTCACTATAGGCTCCAAACAGTATGTCAAGAAGAAAATAATTCCTCTGATACCACTTTGTAACCTCCTAGTTCCGGAAGCCACCCAGAGGAACCCCATACCCGGTTTGTCACATGACCTCAAGCACATTTCCCATAATGCTAGAGGATGCCAATTTGCAGTGAGGGCCTTGGGTTTGATAGTGGGGAAACTATGCCCTCATTGGAAAAGTAAAATAGTGGAAGAAAACAATATTAAATAGTGGAAATAGTAAAAATCCATACACGAGTAAACAACGAAAGACTAAAAGTATGAAAAAACTAAAGCACATATATAAATGATGCCTGTAATATATGTCTAGGAAAACATCCAAACACATAAAAATGCTAAAATTAAGAATAGTACTAATCCAAAGTACAAATTAAATATATAAACATCTCCCCAGCATCGCAAGCCTCAGCTTGGTCCCATGCTCTCCAGCTCCACAACATATCAAGTAACTGAAGTAGAAGGGCACTTGCCCTTATCTATACCTGTAGTAATGTAATCTGTTTGGGACCAATAGCATGATCCAAACAGGGTGTGAGACTAAATCCTAGTAAAAAAACCACCCAAATATTTGTGCCAAACAATCAATGAATATATATGGTAGGTAATAAGAAAATATATAGTAAATAAGAATGTACTCAGCAAAAAACAGTTCCACACATCAAATAAGCTACTAATCAATCCAGGTAACCCTTTGGGAAGTAAACGCAACCTATCCCCTATGTCTTAGTCATATGAATATATAATTACTCTCTGAGAAAGCACTCACAGTAAATTTCCCTTATAGTCATAAGTGATTCAAGACTCTCTAAGAAAGATCACATGGGCAATTCCCCTTATAGTCTAAGGTAGTCAAGGACTCTCTGAGGAAGCTCACACTGTCAATTCCCCTTATAGCCCAAAGTGGTCAAAGAATCTTTAAGGAATCTCACTTAGTAAATTCCCCTAATAGTCTAAAATGGTTCAAAGACACTCTAAAGAAGCTCACTCGGTCAATTCCTCTTATAGCCTAAAGTTCTCCAAGACTCTCTGAGGAACCTCTCATGGTCATTTCCCCTTATAGTCTACTATACCAGGTTCTCACGGACCTGTGTAAGTCAGTGAGCTTAGAAATTACATATGACCAATGTAAACCACCAAAACTCCTTGGCTAAAAGTATACAACAGATCAAGCATGGTATATAACAATAAACACTCCATCCAGTAGTGCTAGGAATGGGAAGAACATCAGGGAAGCCTAACAGGCCAACATGACCAGATATTTGTAAGTAGTATATGCATTGGAAACCACATCCAAAGCCTACAAATCAACCCTATTCATATCCAAATGACCTCTACTCTGAAATACTAGCATGACAGGCAATTAAAAAGGGTAAAACAAGAATCGTTCAATACCCCATTCAAGGTTATTGGTCAAAATTGAAAATATTACTCAAATACTTTCAACATAAAGGCACAAACAAATTACCTTGGCATTAGGAGGTCAATATACTCTGGAATCTGCCCTTTTATCGACCTTGAACGTGGTAGATCTATAATAATGTATAAAATTTTCAGCCCATGATATCTCACGAGAGAGGAGAAATTAGAAGATGGTTCTCTAGGAGAGAAGATAACTCGCCGGGGTGATTCCAACGCAACCGACGTTGAATAATTCGGAGAACGGATGCTCGCTCGGGGGTTCGTCGAAGATCTGTTGATATATGGTGCTCTTAGTCGAACGAGACCTAGAAGGATAGCCTTATTGTGATTAGACATGACCTCGGTACATTTAATAAAAAATTCATTGTATGTACCTTTGAAGTACAAAGCGTGTACTTTCCTTTTCTGTACTCTACATTAAGTGACCTCCAGGTCACCCCCACATGGTCGTGTGCATGGCCGCAACATGGCCAGCACACAACTACCTGTGGTAACCGAGTATAAGCTGTGTACTCATAAATTACATTGCATGTACATCGAAAATTTCCAGAAATTTTTATTTTTCCAAAAAAAGACTAGAAAAGGAAAATTTACCAGAAATGAAGATCCAGGTTCTTACAATGATGATCTAAGAATCAAGATTCAAATCACTAGGAATAGAGGTTAGGTGCCTTATAAAACCCTCTTTAAGCCTCCATGAATGAGATAAGTCCATTATGGTCGATCTAGGGTCGATTAGGGGTTAAAATGGGGGTTTGGGTGAATTTAAAATTAATTTTTGTAACTTCATTATCTATATGCATGATTTTTTGGGATGTGTCGCATAGTTAGGACTAACCATGTGAAAACCATTAAACCCTCACACAATTAATCTACACACTTTTTTAATAATGTAAAAACCATGCGACCAGGTTTCACATTTTGTTTAACTATGCGCAAACCCTAAAAATATTATCCCCCAATTAAAATTCTCAACTTTTTCACCCGAACGCACCCAAATCAATACTCAAACAAGTTATACTCAAAACAAGGAAAATGAGTAACTCAAAAATAGAATTATATATCATCTAAAAATGGTATGGATCTTACACATCAAATGTAAATGACATTGTCTACATTTGGTCTGAAATAAATCGATTATGATCTCCCAATGAAAGGGATATCCTCAATTGAATATGCATCTAAACCTATAGTTGTGTTAGTATCCAATAGTAGAATCATACAATTATTTTTTTTCTGGATCTAAGATGTAAAATACTTTCACTAATAATGATGTAATTTTGAACAGCTCATCATTTCCCCTTCTACGCTAAAATTCACCTTTACGAATCACATTTCATCAATTTTCACTCTTCTTCTATTTTCAACCCATTTGCAATAAAAAATCATAACATGAAATGTTATATATCCACTATGTATATTGGTTTCATAATTCTTAAATATGAAAAATTCAAATAAATTTCATTTATATCCATGGAACCAGATATTTTCATCACTTCAACCACTAGCATAACTACACTATTTATCATCCTATTAGATTCTTCTTATTCTATTGTATTGAATGTGTAACCATTGATTACATATCCAATGTATGATAAAACTTTTTCATTTGGTCTACTTTCTATACATCAAAGTTGTTCAAAAAGTTAATTCAGATTTTCTGATAACACTTTATAAATTTTATCTGATAAACATATTTTAAATTATTGATTATGTTTTTTATATCAATCAGTCATCCCTTGATAGATAAAATCTATATGAACTGCTTTGTGGGATTCAAAATATGTATCAATATCTTTACTATTATGTAAAATGTAAAGGTGTTCTTTCTCCTACTATGTGATTGTAATTGTAACAAAATCTCTTTTAGAAATCCCTTCTCCCATTAGGCATCTATTGTAAGGTGTCGTTGGGAGAATGATGTTGTCAACATCTAATAAGAAGTTGGTAAAGAATTCAAAAGATTATTCAATAATCTATCATTCTAAAATAAATACCTCTGTCTGACTTCAATTCTTGACAGACCCTTTCAAACTATTTATATACTATTCAATGGCGTAGATCCATTTGTAATAGACCAGCCCACATAGTTGAACATCTCTAAATAACAGAACTATAATGTGGATCATTATATAAAAGAATGATATCAGGAATAATATCTCTACTTCACATAATATGACTACAACCTCCTTATTCATGATTAGAACCTTTTCTAAGTCTATAACATTTCTGTATATGTATTTGAAAAATAAGCAGAGATTGGTTAACGTAAATAATGAATTTTTAGGAATAATAAAATTTAATACAATGGGAATAAAATCTAGCATCAAAACATTATATTCATGTGATTTTGGTGTTTATAACTTCAAATTGGGCATTGAAATAACATTCTTGATATTTGAAAAATACACATCTAGAACTTTTACCCAATTATGGAAAATAAAAGATTGCAATTTTTGCTTTATTGATCGCATATAAGTTGTAGTTGGAAAAAAAGTACACCCTTTACCCTGCACTAGTGTCAACTCTTCACTTACCCCACACTAATCATGTCCAACATGGCCATTATGCCATTTTTTATGGGAAACATTAATAATGTTCAGTTAACACTAGAAAATAATTTTTCCTACCTGTATGGAATCATGAAAATTTCTGAGGTACAAACAATTCCAATACTGTATTTTAATGAATATTGATCCCTTTTTCCCACCTGATTATATAATATTTTTCAAAAAAGGTTTATCAAAAACAGTGTAAATACTTTTACTTTATTGAATAGTTGATCACCCATTAGTGGATATGATGTTGTTTCATTTTTGGTATTCTTATCGAAAAAAGTCATCATGGATCAGTATTTATGTCATTGAGGTAAAAAATATTGATATCCTAAAAATTCATTTCTCAATGAATTGTTCAATCATAATGAATGCGTATATTTTCCACTAATGGGATAACCCAACATTACATTAATGATATAGACTGAAATTTTCTATAACTAGTAAAGTCATTTATCATCTCATAAAATATGGTCGCCAATATTAATTACTCATTTCCATGAGCATCATACATTGTAAGAAAAGTATCCTACATCAATTTTTCATCTTCAATCAATTCATCCATGTAAAAATAAAAATCATTACAGTGTTTATCTAGTCCAAATATAATCATATACAACATAATGTATTTTCAATACATGCATAACCCTGATGACAATTTATTAATTGGCCACATGTCAGGTCATGTACTGTGAGTACTAATAATTATGTTAAAAAAATATTCCATCTATGGATAATGAATGGTGACATTTTCTTGAATCATTTTCAAATTCAAGAAACTTGTAATCAATTATTATCCACATGCGATAATGTACAAGATTACTTAAGTTACCATCTATAATTCATTTTTTTGCCTTCCATTTAAATTTTCTTATGGTTTCTAGGAATAAATATACTCTTATAAACCAGGGAATCATAGGAAAGCCCCATAATGCTCTTGAAGGACATGATTAGTTTTTCTTCTACCGATCTATGCCACCCTTATTTCATTTAATGATTGATTAAAGGTCCTTGTGAAATAATATGAAATCATTTGGACTAAAATGTAATTTTTTTGAGATCATTACCATAAAACATAGCTTTCGTTTAGTGTAATATTTTCGAAATGGAAGTTAATTTCATTCTGGTATAATATCAATAAGGAGGCCAAGAATATTTATAGAGCTGGTATCACTCTGTCCATCACCATTTTTCAAATTATATTACAAAAATATAGCTGACAATGTTCTGTATTTAGTAAAAATGGTATACAATGGGTTATTAACATATCTACTTAGCTTTCATAAAACTTTATACAATCATGATGGACATCTTCAATTTCCATTATCATTTCTTTCAAGCTACCTCCATTTTCATTTATAGTGGTATTCATATCAAATGATCCATAAACTATAGTATCATCCCAATCAGTGTGCATGTTCAATTTCTCCTTTATTTGGTCCAATATTTATAGCTTTGATCTATTCTATAAGAAATACAATCTTCTTCCAACTCTTAAATATTATTTTTTATTTAATAAAAACAACACATACATTAACAAATGATTTGAGAAGGTTTTTATACATTATATTTTTAAATAATGATGGTCTCTTTAGCATCATATTCACAAAAATTGTCATATGATTAGACTGCATCGATTTTTGACTCATATCCATCATATTAGGTTTCTAAATATTAATATTTTTAAAAAAATCAATAAAAACACATAATATATTCATTATCAAAGCTGAATGTTATAGATATTCCTTATAAGGGGAACCCTACATTTGATTGTTTCAAATAATTTTAGTATTCTTGGATGAAAATGGGTTGTTTTATTTAGGAAAAGAATTACTCTATTGTGTTAGGTGTTATCCTCTGAATTCATCCAAAATGATATTCAGTATATAATATGGGATGAATACTACTCATAGTAGTTCAATAAACATTTGTTAATGTCACGAAGAGATGGGGGGTGCGTCACAACTAGTAAAATTAAAAAAATAACCATTCAGGAGATAAAGCTACTGAGGAATAATCTTGTCTCCTTAATAACATTTAAATTACCACATCTAAATTTAAATTTCCAAATATTATCATAAAACCATTTCAATAGTCAAAGACATATTTTTGGATTTTTAAAACCTTACTTGAAATTTATTTTCATTATAAATTCCTCCTGATAATTGGCTAATTTTTTTTTCAAAACACTTATTGGGATTTGATCCCCCTTTTTAATAAAAACCATTAGCCTCAAGGGAATTTTTTTTAAATATTATTAAAAAAACAATTAAAAATTAATTGAACGATTAAAACAATTTCTAAAAAATGTCTATAACCATATAGGCTAACTATTAAATCAATTCATCAGTTTCGAAACACTGAATCCATTTTAGTTCATTTTAATGAAAAATGATATTTCTTTCATTTCAAAACCCACATTAACATTTAAAACCAAGATTCCTTTTTCAAAACTGAAATTTAAAATATGAATGAAAATCAAAATTCTAAATATGTCACCTCCCCATATAAAGAAAATAATGATTATTAAGAATTCTATAATGCTAAAATGAATAACACATTTTTCAAAAGATAATAGTAAATGAATAATTTAAATCCTAATATGATTGTCCTGGACAACCCACTTAAATAGTGATGTTCCCAGTGGATTCTTTTAAAATTCAATCAACGGACTATTAATTTAGCAAAAAATCTATTTTCATCAAATCACACAAAAAAACAATAAATACAAGATTTCACATGCCATAAAAATTTATTCAGGAATAGAAATCAAGAAGGTTTTAAAAATATTATTGACATAGAAAAATATTTTCTAAAATATAATAAGGTGTTAGATAGAGTCTTTGTGATATATCGAGATTATTTTTTATTTAAATTTATCTGATTGTGAGTAAAATTAGAGGTTCTCTAAAACCCAGGGTTAGAGAACGATATCGGATTTGTTTTTTTAGAATGAAACCATACATGAATTTACTCAATGCTTTGGGTTGGTAAATTGATGTGGGTGTTTAGAGGATCATGGGACGATTACTGTTATTTTGGAATTGTGAAAGAGTGATGAGATAGAGCAATGAGGGGTCAAAGTGAGCATTTTCACATATTTTTATGTGAATACATTCAGGTGTCTAATATATATATATATACCAATACATATGTGTATAAGAATAAAACATGAAGATATGCATCCAAAACGCAAGACATAAATAAATAACACTAGAATAAAATAAAACATAAGTAAAAAATATCAAACAATGAAACTCAAATTAATCAATGTTATGAACTCATGCATTAGACAAATAGCTTTCATTGCCAACCAAAAATAGTTTTAAAAAATGAAATTACTTTATAACCATCATAAATGTTTTATTTCCCAAATATATATTTTTTCCATTTAATGTAGGTAAAAACAAATCCAAATGCACAAGAACCCAATTAAAGATCAATAGTAATCCATTAAAAACTTTGAGCAATAAGAATATTTAAATCCAATTAATCTAAATAACAATTATAATTTTAGAGAAACCAATTTCAAACATCCACAAACATAAAACAAATTACGGAACTAAGAAAACATAAATACACCTACCTAGGGATATCGTAGATATTGAAAAACCTTCGTCAACAATGAGTGTAATTCTTGAAGAAGGGAAAGAAGTGTACACAGTGAAGTCACGAAGAGGAGAAAATAAAATAACTTGGATTAGATCTTTGATTCTTCCGAGATACATTAGAGATATTGCGGATGTTTGGAATCTTTTGGAGCCTTGATTCGATCCTTAGATTCGCTCCAGGATTTATTTAAGGATTAAATTATTTCATTCCTTGATTTGAACCGTGATTTGAGACTTGGATTCAAAGAGGTGAAGTGCCAGAAGCATGTGGATTTGTGGAAGGCTAGAGATTTCACGACTGAAATAGTCATGGTTAGGGTTTTTTAAATAGATCGGGGAGACATTTATCATTTCTTCCAAAAAATCATTCATAAAGAATCCTTTGATTAATGCTAAATTAATATGTGCTGACAAAAGCTGTCATCATGAGTATGTTTTTAGCACTTATAATGATGAAGCATTATCATCGCTAAAAAAAGATGATAATTTTTTTTATCGGTGATAAAACTTTAGCACTGTTAATGGATTTATAATTATAATATTAAATTAATAAATTAATAAATATATTTTTATAAATATATTTTTATTTATTACATTTTTTTAATTATTTAAATATTTACTTATTTATTTATAATTATATAAATACTTTTTAAAAGAAATTATTTTTTTATTTCTAAATAGAAATATTTTATTTTATAAAATTTGTAAATATACATTCATAAAAATATTTATAAATAAATATATGTTTAAACATCTTTACTAATAAATATATTTATAAATATTTATTTATATGTATAAATATTTATTTATAATTATAAATATATTTTTATCATTATATATTTATATAATTATATATATTTAATATATATATATATAGTAAATGTATTCAATATTTAAACATATTTATTATAATTTTATAATTATAAATATATTTATTTCATTATATATATTTATATCCTTATATATATTTATATCATTATATATATGATAAATATATATAAATATAAATAAAAATATAAATATAGTAAATATATTCGTTATTAAAATATATTTATTATCATTTTATAATTATTAATATATTTATATCAATATATATATATATATATGTATATATATAATAAATGTTTTTTTATTTAATATATTTATTATAATTTTATAATTATTTAAATATATAATTATTTATTTACAATTATGTAATGAATTATAAAAAAATATTTATATATTTGTATCATTATATACCTTAATATAATTATATATATATATATATATTTGATAAATATATATAAAAATAAATGCAAATATAAATATGGTAAATATATTCATTATTTAAATAAATTTATTATGATTTTAAAATTATTTTAATATATTCTAGTATTTATTTCTAAGTTTATAAATACTTTAAAAAATTTATTTCTTCATAATTATAAATTTTTAATTTTTAAATATAGTCTTTTCACATATATAATTATATTTATTTTAAAATATTTATTTAAAATTTTATTTTTTTTAATTAATAATTAATATATTATGTTAAATACATGGATGCTAAAAATGAGCGAAATGGAATAATTAAAAAGGATTACCCATTTAAAAAAATTAAATGATGGATAAAATTTATTAATTAAATATAAATTATTTTAAAAAATTATATATATTTAAATAAATATGGATACGTATTGAAAATATTCAAACATATTAAATAAATATATATAAATAAAAATTATAAAATGATTAAATTCCAAAAAAATACATAAAAAATATTAAAAATATTAAAAATGAATACATAATACTTAATTATAATAATATTTAAAAAAATACCAATTAAAAACATAATATATAAAATATATCATGTTATAAAGAAATTATAAAATTAATACGAAAATTTGAATAAGTTTCAAAAATATTAGGTGTATGCGTTTCTATATAAGATTTCATTAATTGCATAAATGTGTGTGTGTGTGTGTGTTGTATATAAAAATAAATAAATTACATAAATTTGTGTGAAATAAATGTAACACACATTTGATATAAGTTAAATTAAAAAATCAAATGATATTCACTTTTATCTATTACTCAATGCAATTAGCTAGTATTTTTAATTAATTTTTATTTTTATTTTTAAACCACTAAATATATGACTTATTTTATGTAAGCATAAATATTTTGATTTATATAAATCATATTATAAGAAATATTATATAAATTGATACGTATATATACATATATATAAATATATATGAATATATTTCTATATTAAAGGTATTAATTAATATTTATTTATAAAAACAATTAAAACTCAATAATAGGTTAGTATTTTTTAGTTATTAATTTTTATTCAGTTTCTGTAATTTTATTTAATATATATTAGTTATTTTTATTTATAATAAATAAATTAATACTTATATATATATTAAAATTATTCATTTTCATTAATAATTATTTCCTTAATAAATATTTTAATAATTTTTACATTTATTCTTTCCTAATTTTCCTGTTTATTTATTATAATTTATTTGAAATTAGTTTTTTTATGTAGTAATTATAATTTATTCATTTTTTATATATACTAAAATTATATTATTTATTAATATTTAAAATCTATATATATGTATATTAAAATTTTCATTTTTATCAATAATTATTTAATTAAAAAAGTTTAATTTTTTTCTTTATTTACTTGTTTTTAACAATTATTTGCTTTATTATTTCATTTTTTTCATTTTATATATCTATATATTTCGTTGTACTATTAATTAATATTTTTAATATAAAAAAATTAAAAATTATTCATTTTAATCAATAATTATTTAATTAATAAAAAATATAACATTTTATTTAATTTCTCAATTATAATTTTTATTTGTTAAATTATTTCATTTTATTTGGGACATTTATCAGTGGTAAAAAAGTGTTCAAAAAGGATACCGTTTATCAGCGCTAATGTTAATATCTAATAAATGATATTTTTTATCAGTGCTAAAAAACTACGGGTAAATGGTACCTTTTATCAGAACTTTCTTTAAGTTGATAAAATGTATCATTTATCCGTTATTTTCTCATGCACGAATAATGGTTGACACTGATAGAGGCTATATTTGTAGTATTTTTTCAATGGAATAAACATAAAACTTTTCTCTACAGTGGTAATGCCACAAACTCTTTAGAGAATGTGTCACAGTTTTGAGTTTAAAATCATGAGTATAATAATTTTTTTAGGTGGACTAAGCTTTAAGGAACTATATTCCTCTATGTGATTAACCTACATGATAACATAGGCTAAACAAGAACTGGATGTGTCACAAAATACCACATACCAGCCTATAGATAAAAAAATAATGATGTAGATGTCAAATGTAACTTCAATTTTGTCAAAATAATTTTTGAAATTTCAAATATAATATGTTCTTTACCCCTTTCTGAGTAAGGACAGTCGTTGTAGAAGCCAATTTTGAGAAATCATTAACAAATTAGTGGTAATACCCTAAAAATATTGAAAATCTCCAAATATTGAAAACATTGTGTCGTTGTTCCCTTGTTATAAAAATCATGACTTTATCCAGATCACTGAAATATCATGTTTTGAGACTACATGTACCTATAAATTCTCTTCCTAAGTATCTAAATTTAATTTTGACATCTTAGAATTAGGATTTTTATATCTCAAAATTTCTAGAACTGCTCTCAAATGATGCATTTGATCTTACTCTATCTTAGAGTTAACCATAATGTTATCCACAAATACAACATTCAAACAATTATGATACTAATGGAATAACCAATTCATAAGTTCTATAAAAAATTAAGGATCACATATTATACAAAAATTGATAACATGGTAAACCTGACAGCCATACCCTCTCCAGAATACAGACTTCGAGATATCAGACTCTTTGATTCCAATGGGGTGGTAACCAACCTAAATTCCAATCCTCAAGAACCAATTTTCCACATTTAAACTAATTAAAAAAATATTTAGCTTTAGGGAATAAATATTTGTTCGTTACTATGACCCGATTGAGTTTTTGGTATTCAATGAAAGATCCATATTTTCTAAAAGTTCTCTTCACAAAAAAACATAGGAGACCCCCAAGACAACATGATCAAGGGAATTATACCTTTATTACAAAAAATCACCCAACTAGGTCTTTAACTCTTCAATTAAACTAGTTCCATATGGTAAGAGGGAATATAGATAAGGTGGGTTCCTGGAACCATGTTAATAGAAAAATCCACCATCCACATTACTGGTAATGCAAAAAAATCATATTGAATGTTATTGGGAAACTCATCAACTAATGAAGAAAGATCACCACTTAAATTATGACAACCCTGCTTTTTATTACCCAATTAAACATAATTTATTACATAAACTTCCATTGATAAAACATAGAATATCATGAGGTATAGTGTCTCTGGGGCATAATATCCTTACAACACAACTTAAAACATGAAATACAACATCTTTATTGAAAACTTCCCTTACATGACCACTACATTCCCTCATACTTAGCATTGCATGGAATAACCTGAGAACATGCATAAGAAAAGGGTGAGCGATAAAGCCCAGTAAGGGAATAATAATGGAATAACATGAGGAGGAAAATACATGTTAAACAATAGGTATATAAATAGAGAACAAGAGAAGGATAAACATAAAGGCATGATAAATCATGATAATCCCAACATGGAAATATGGCAACAACACTAAACATGGAATTAGCGAGAGCCAAGGCTCATTGAACATAGAGCATGAGTAAATGCTCATTACACATGAAGCATGCATAAAAACTCATTGAAATTGAATTATCATGAGTCAACACTCACTGCATATGACGTATCATGATACTATACATTACCCAATGCATTAGAGTGCTCTTAGGGTGCACCCTTCTTAAACATTTCATTTTATGCATAAGTGTGCCACATGGATCATAAAACATTGAATCATTCAACATAATATTTTATTAAATAATAAAATAATGTTGAATACATACATAAAACTCTTTAAACAATTAGTAAATCTGTATAAAGGTGAATACCTTTTATAGAGAAATGGGCATGGTATTCACTACACAATGACTTTGTCTTGGAAAATCTCGGTGCAATTTCGGCAGCATAACGTCGTGACATAAGAACTCAAAAAATGGTTGATGAAAAAGAAATGTGTGTATCATCATATTTACATGACATGGACAGTAAGGGGTAATATATATACATTTCCCAATAAATGTAATGGAATTTTGATTCATGATATAAAATAATTACTTCAATGTAAATGAGGAGAGAGAAATTTCTTTCAGAATTTCAACATAGCAACGGGTGTACATGGGAGGAATTTAATGAGAGAGAAAGCGGTCTCCCATCATTAATATATAAATATGGTAGTATGGGGGACGTTAAAAACCTTACCCAAACATTTATAATTGAAATTAAAAAGGTTATAACAATTTAAAGAATATTGGACAAAAATGAGAAAGGAAGAAAAAACCCATACTTGGAAGTGTGCTTCCAAACTCTTGAGAGATGCCTGAGAGAGGCTTCTTGGGAACTTGGGGAAACTTGGTAGGATTCTAGATAGATTATGGAAGAGGATTTAGGTACTCCAAAGGCTTTTAATGAGGAGGAAGTGGGATCATGTGTGGGTTTATATAGGAAAGGTTAGGCAATTATTTATTATTTAGGTTTGAGACACCTCTAATTAAACTAATCCAAACCACATACCAGCCAATGGTTTTTGCCCATGGTTTTTGTAAAAGGGTAGTGTAAAATAATATTTTATATGGCCAAAGTCGTAACTTCTTAAAATAATTGGGTTTCTTATGTGGAGGTGAGTCACACTCTAAGGAAAACAATTTAAAAAGACAAAATGTTTAATATGTTTTGAAGGGTCCACTAAAGCTTTGTAAAATAAATAAAACAACCCCAAAATTACATTATTTTAATGGAATAACATATCTTGTCCGAATTAAAGTTTATTGTATTTTATGACCTCACTATTGGGTAATTATGATGTCATAAATCACATTATATATTTAAACTATATTTAATTTTTACCCAAAAATTTGACTGTCTCGAAAAATTATGAAAAATTCACCATTGGATAATTTCAACATACTAATTACAGAAATAATATTCATTTTATCTAAATAATTTTTTAAATATGTTAATTTTCACTTTTAAAAAAACTGACATTTATCGAAAATTCACGGGTTTTGAAAAAAATAGCTTTCAAACCTTAATAAAATTTACAATTGCATTCATAAACTTATATGATCATTTATATTTAATAAAAATTATTTTAATAATAATAATAATAATATTTTGTTAAAATTTTATTTAATTTCAAAATCCATTAATTCATCGAAACATATTTCTTATTTGAACATTAACTAAAAATATTATTTGTGCTTTAAAAACTATTTAAAAGGTAACAATAATAAAATGAAATTATATTCTTTATTAGATAAAAAAACAATGTACATAACCATAATACTGGGGTCTTTTTACAAAACCCCTTATAACACCTGTATAAGACTGAAGAGTAAGGTGTGTGATGGTGACTGACTCTTGGGGTGGCTCGGATAAAATTGATCGGGTGGAAATCTCAATTAACTTCCACTTCTCTCATATGTGGTCCCGCTCGAGCTTAAAATATTAAAGCTTGGCCTGGGATTTGTCAAGAGAGAATCCAAAATACTCCACCTCCATTCTGATCTCTGAAAAATGGTCTTTGTATGGGGCTTGTCTACTGGATGAGACCATCATTTCCTTTGTCTGAGTAAGTTGGATTTGTTAAGGCCCTATATTTATACAAATCATGTGATCATTGTTCAAAGAATAAATTAGAAACAGTCAAAATTCTTAATAGTATTTTAAAATCCAAAAACAAAAAACCAAATAAGATGAAATTTTATATAAAAAATTTACATAAAGAGACATTTAATTAGATCAATAGGGATTTCCTTTAATGAATTTTGGGTCATTACAATATTCCCCCCTTAAATAATGTTTTCAGTTGAAATTTCTATTTCCCACACTAAAACAAATGTGGGTTACTCTAGTTCATCATTTCCTCTAATTCCCATGTCTCTTCTTTAAACTTTTTGTTTTTCCACAACACCTAGATAGGGGCTATTGTCTTATTTCATAGAACATTTTCTCGATGATTTAAGATCTTCACTGGTTGTACCTCATAATAAATATCATCCTCTAATTGTACCACCTCCGAAGAGAATACATGTGAAGGGTCTGGTATGAACTTTCTTAAGAGGGATACATGAAATACATTATGTACTTTGGTCATGGTAGGTAGAATTTCTAGTCGATAGGCCACCACCCCAACACAATCAAGAATCTCTAAGGGTCTGATGTACGTTGGACTTAACATCCATTTCTTTACAAAACTCATGACCTTCTTCCATGGAGATCTGCATAGAAATACCATGTCTCTAACTTTATACTCAAGGTCTCATTTTCAGTTATCTCTATAAATCGTCCGTCGACTCTGGGCTGCCATGATATGATGTTCAATGGTTTTCACCTTTTCCACCACTTCTTTGACCGTTTCGTTTCCATGTAGCTTACGCTCACCAACCTCATCCCAACACGCTGGTGTTCTGCACATTTTCCCATAAAGGGATTCATATGGTTATATTTGGATGCTCGAGTGGAAACTGTTATTATAAGTTAACTCAACCATAGGAATATGTTCATCCCTGCCTCCTTTTTAGTCCATTAAGCACGCTCTCATCATTTCTTCAAGTGTTTGGATAGTCCGCTTAGATTGGCCATCAGTTTGAGGATGATAGGACACACTGAAGTTCAGTACGGTATTACGAGCATATTGAAGACTCTTCCAAAACATATAGGTGAATCTTGGATCTCGATCGGACATAATAGATAGTGCTACTCCATGAAGCCTTACAACATCCTTTATATATATAAGTTCCAGTTGATCCAGTGAGATGTCCTCCAGAATAGCAATGAAGTGTGCAGCCTTTGTAAGATAGTCCACAATAACTGTGGTTATATTTTTGCCATTGGATGTCTTTGGATGTCTGGTGACAAATGCCATGGTGATGTTCTCCCATTTCCATTCTGGTATGGGCAATGGTTGCATAATCCCCTTAGACTTATTCCACTCTTCCTTCACTTGCTGACACACCGTGCACTTTGATGTATATTTAGCGATCTTCTTCTTCATATTATCCCACCAATAATGATCTCGAAGATCTGGATACATCTTTGTGTATCCTGGGAGAATAGAAAAATTTGAACTATGTGCATCATCCAAAAGTTCCTTCTCTATCTCCAGACTTGATGGAACACATAGTATTTTCCCAAATCTCACAATTCCTTATTCATTAGTATTAAACTCCGAGGATTTCCCTTTTCTGATAGCTTCCAATTTTTCCTGAATTCCAACATCATCCTATTGAGAATTATTTATCCTTTCCGAAATTGATGGTTGGGAAATCATTTGTGAAAGGATTGATGATGTTCCCTTCTTTATGATTCTCATGTCCATCTTCATCAAATCTAATGAGATTAGGTCATTTTCAATTCTCATCAATGATAGAATCATTGCGTCCTTTATTCATAGGGCATTCACCACCTTGCTCACTTTCCTAGGGTGGTAATGGATTGAGTAGTCATAGTCTTCTATAACCTCTAACCATATTCCTTGGAACATGTTCAACTCTTTCTATGTGAATATATACTTGAGTCTTTTGTGGTTCGTATATATTTCACACTTCTCCCCAAAGAAATAATGCTGCCAATTTTTCAATTCGAATATCATTGCAACCAACATGAGGTCATGTGTTGGATAGTTCTATTCATGAACATTCAATTTCCTTGAAGCATAGGCAATGACTTGGTTAGTTTTCATCAACACACATCTGAGGCCCATCTTCAAAGCATCACTGAATACCACAAAAAATTCTCCACTTGTGGGTAAAGTGAGAACGAGCACAGTGATAAGCCTCCTTTTGAACTCCTTTAATATTTTTTCACATTCTTCACTCTAAGGAAGCTTTACTCCCTTCCAATTTATCTTAGTAAGATGGTTGGAAAATTGTGAAAAATTTCTCACAAATCATCGATAATATCCAGGAAACCACAAGATGCTACAGATATCCATTACAAATATTGGCCTCGTTCATCCCTCAATTGCATCTATTTTGGAGGGATCCACAGATATCCCATTGCTTGAGATGATATGACCCAATAATGAGACCTCCTTCAAACAAAACTCACACTTGTTATAATTTTCATAGTGCTTCTCCTCCCTCAAGGTCTCTAGTACAGTTTTTAGATGCTCCTCATTATCTTCCTTGGTTTTAGAGTGTATCATAATATCATCTATAAAGATTACCAAAAATTTGTCGAGGTAATCTCTAAAGACTCTAATCATCATGTCCATGAATATTTCTAGAGCATTAGTGAGTCTGAAAGGCATTACTATGAATTCATATTTCTCGTATTTTGTGCGAAAAGTAGTCTTGGGGATATCTTACTTCTCCACCCTTACATGATAATATACCAACTACAAATCCACATTAGAGAAGTATTTTTCTCTACACAGATGATCGAACAATTCATAAATTCGTGGGATAGGATACTTGTTCTTTATTGTGAGTTTGTTAAGCTCATGATAATCGATGCAAAGGCACATTGACCCATTCTTCATCTTGATGAATAGGACCGGTGTACCCCATGGTCATGCACTTGGTCATATAAACCCTTTATCCAAATTCTCCTGTACTTGTTTATTCAGCTCCTCAATCTCTAAAAAATCCATTCTATACGGAGTCTTGGATATTGGCAATGCCCCATGTATAAGATCAATTCAGAATTCAACATCTCTTCTTGGAGGAAGACCATACAATTGCTCGAGTTACACTTCAGTTAATTCCAACACAATAGGAATGTCTTCTAGGATGGTTGCCTAATTACACTCAATCATCTGAGATAGATACGCGTGCTAATAAAAAATTAATATCCATGTTTGAGATGATGGATCTAAATAAGGTTCATCTTCTTCCTCGCACTTGTAATGAATCAGGGGCCGATTCTCCACCTGGAGAGTAATATCCCTCTCACGGAAATTTATGTTGGATCTATATAAGGAATGCCAATCCATGCCAAGAATTGAATAAAATTTCACCATAGGGAGTATGATGAGGTTCTCCACGAAGTTTAATCCCCAGGTTATGATAGGGGAGGAGTTACATTAATGGGATGCAATGATTTCCCTATTTTACGTACACACCGACATATTCACTTCCATTATTTGTGGTGGTGATGGGATTGTTCTACTAAACTTTCGAGATATAAAATAATGTGTAGAACCTGAATCAAAAATTATGTTCACTATTCTTGAATGAATAACTAGCATACCAGTCACCTCTTTGTTTTCAGGGTTCACTTCGGCAGTAGTGATGGAAAAATCTCACCCTTTCTGCCTTGGAGGTTCTTGGTTGCCTCAGAAAACAATTGGCACATGGCACTAATTTGCAAGATACCTTGTTCATTGTACTTGTATTAATGAACCACGTGTTGAGGTTCTAATAGATCATTCCTCTCCTCTATTGCATCCATGAGTATTTCTTGCAAACATTTAATAGCTTGGTGCCCTTCTCTTCCACAGCTAAAGAATTTCCTCATCACCTTTAGGCAATTACTAGGGTACTTCTTTCTATACCTTTGGAAAGTGGGGTGCTAGATCTTCATTTCACCATTGGATTTATCCATCGGACCACCATAATTGAGTTCCACCTTACGCTTCTTATCCCCATGATACCCTTGTGATTCTCTGATCTCCATTTCGACCTTGAGGGAACATCAGACAATTTCCTCATAGTTGTCGAAGTCATGGATCACCAGCACTTTCTGAAGGTAAGGTTCCATCCCACCAAATAAGTGGTCAACCATGCATTTGAGGATAATAACAGTTCCATAGGCATATCATGCAAGCCTTCTAAATTTTTCCTCGTACGCTCTGACTGATTCGTCGTCTTTTTTCTTGAGGGCAAGGAAGTCTATTTCAATCTTAAGATGATGGGTGCACAGAAAATATTTATTGAAAAACATCTTCCTGAAATACTTCCATTCTAATGCCTCAATATCCTCCTCAGGCTTCATATTTATTATCAACATCCACAATTGATCAGCTTCACCCTCCTTATAATAAACAGCATGGCGAACCTTCTCTAGTTCAGAACATTGAAGGATGGAGAAGATATTTTCAATGGATTTTATCCATTGATCGATGATTGAGGGATTGGATGATCCATTAAAATTAGGAGGCCTTTGTCTCATGAAGCTCTCGATATAGGCTTGTTATTTATTAGGGGGTGTTGAAAGCTCCTCTTGACCAATGTTTATATTCAAAGATTCATATTTTTTAGAGGGAATCCTGACAAAGTATGTAATTCTCACTCCCATTGGATTGTACATCTCATTAGTACAGTCATCACATTGAACTTCAAATTGGTTGTTAGCCTGAGTCCTCCTATTACCAGACATTGACTAGAATAAAAGGAAATTTAGGGTTAACAAATAAAGGGTAATTCAAGGACAAAACTTATGACATATAAATAACATTTATTTCCTTAACATATGAATCTATTGTCTTCAGTGCTTGTTATCCATGATCTACTTTCTAACATATATTCATAGGGTATTTTTTTGTCCCTTAATAATGGTTCATACTATGATTGTGAATTTACCAAAGCTTATACATTGAGTGTATTGTAACTAAGAATGCAATAAGGTCTGTTGTCATGAACTAGTTCTCGTTCGAGTCTAGCTCAAAGCTGTGTTTTTGTATTTTACCCCTAGGATACATCTCTGCCAGAGCTGCCACTACCTGCTCATATCGAGAAAGGGATGAATTTCCTTGATAAACCACTTACTAAATACTGACCAAAACATCGGGATGTTTTTATTATACTTAGTCTTGTCTATAAGTCTTTACAATGGTTTTTTAATCCTAATCCCAAAAATAACTAAACATATCCTCTGATACCAACTATGAAAACCCTTATTTTTATTACATTATTAAACATAATTTATTACATAAACATCCCTTTATACAACATTGAATATCGAGAGGACTAGTGTCTTTGGGGATTAAAATCATTACAGAACAACTTAAAACATGAAATACAATATCATTATTGATATCATCCTTTACATGACCACTATATTCCCTCTTACTTAGCATTGCATTAGATAACCTGAGGACATGCATAAGAAAAGGGTGAGTTATAAAGCCTAGTAAGGGAATAATCATGGAATAAAATGAGGAGTAAAATACATGTTAGAAAATAGGAATATAAATAGAGCACAAGAGAAGCATAAACATAAAGGCATGACAAATCATGATAATCATAACATGGAAATGTGGCAACAACGCTTAACATGATATTATCATGAGCCAAGGCTCATTGAACATGGAGCATGAGTAAACGCTCATTGCACATAAAGCATGAGTAAAACCTTGTTGCACTTGAATTAGCATGCGTCAACACCAATTGAACATGACATATCATGATACTATACTTTACCCAATTCATTGGAGTTCCATCAGGTCACACCCTTCTTAAACATTTCATTTCAAGCGTAAGTGTGCCACATGGCTCATAAAACATTGAATCATTCGACATAATATTTTATTATACAACAAAATAATTTGGAATAAATACATGAAACTATTTAAAAAGTAAGTTAATGTGAATAAATTTGAATACCCTTGATAGAGAAAAGGGTATGGTATTTACTACACAATGACTTTGTCTTGGAAAAGCGTGATGCAATTTCGGCAGCATAACGGTGTGACACAAGAACTCATAAAAATGGTTGATGAGATAGAATGGTGTGTCTCAAAATATTTACATGATAGGGATAATAAGGGGTAATATAGATACATGTCCCAACAAATGTAATGGAATTTAGATTCATGATACAAAATAATTGCTGGAATGCAAATGAGGAGGGAGAAATTACTTTATGATGTTCAGTATAGTAACAGGTGTACATGGGAGAAATTTAATGTAAAAGAAATTGGTATCCTATCATTAAAAAATAAATAGAGAAGTATGGGGGAGTTCTGAAACCATACCCAAACATTTATAATAGAAATTAATATGTCATAACAATTTAAAGAATATTGGACAAAAATGACAAAATAAGAAAAAACCATTACTTGGACGTGTGCTTAAAAAGTCTTGAGAGAGGCTTGAGAGATGTTTCTTGGGATCTTGGGGAAACTTGGGAAGATTATAGAGAGATGATGTCAGATTTTGGATGAACTCTAAAGGATTTTAGTGAGGAGGAAGTGGGAGCTTGGGTGGGTTTATATAGGAAAGGTGAGAGAATTTTATATTATTTGGGTTTGGGACACCTCACATAAAAATAATCCAAACCACAAACCAGCACATGGTTTTTTCCAATTGTTTTTGAAAAAGAGAAGTGGAATAGAATACTTTATAAGGTCAAAGACCAAACTTCTTAAAATAATGGGGTTATATATGTGGAGGTGAGTCCCAGTCCCAATGAAAAAAATTTAAAAAGACAAAATGTTTAATAAGTCTTGAAGGGTCCACTAAAGAATTGTAAAATAAATAAAACAAACCCTAAATCATATTATATTAATTTTAAAACATATATTGGACGAACATAATGCTTATATTATTTTATTACATCACTATTGGATCCTTATGAAGTCACAAAACAGATTATATATTTAAACATCATTTAATATTTACCCAAGATTTTGCATGTCTCAGAAAATTATGAAAAATTCACCATTGGATAATTCTGATGTCCTGATTACAGAAATAAGATTCATTTTATCTAAATAATTTTATAAATATGTTAATATTCACTTTTAAAATAAAAACTGATATTTATCGGAAATTCATGTGTTTTGAAAAAAATGACTTTCAATCCATAATAAAAATTACAATTGAATTCATAAAATTATATGATCATTTATATTTAATAAAAATTAATTTAATAATAATAATAATAATAATATTTTATTAAAAAAATATTTTATTCAAAAATCCATTAATTCATCAAAATAGATTTCTTAGATGAAAATTGACTAAAAATACTATTTGTGCTTTAAAAACTATTTACAAGGTAACAATAATAAAATGAATATATATTCATTATTAGATACAAAAATAATGTACATAACCATAATAATAGGGTCTTGTTACATGACCCCTTATAATGCCTGCATAAGACCAAAGAGTAAGGTGTGCGATGGTGACGGACTCTTGGGGTGGCTCGGATAACATTGCTCGGGTTGTAATCTCTATCAACTTCCACTTCTCTCGTATGCGGTCCCAGTCGAGCTTAAAATTTTCAAGATTGTCTTGGGCTTGGTCCAGAGCGAAGCCTAAAGACGCAACCTTCTTTCCATGCTCTGAAAAATGGGCTTCATATGGGGCATGTCTACTGGATGAGGTCGTCGCTTCCTTTGTCTATGTAAATTGGATTTGATAAAGCCCTATATTTATACTAATCATGGGATCACTGTTCCACGACTAAATTAGCAATGGTCAAAATTATTAATTGTATTCTAAAATCCAAAAACATAAATCAAAATAATTTGACATTTTATATAAATATTTTACATAATGATACATTTAATTAGATCAAGAGGGATTTCCATTAATGAATGTTTGGGTCATTACATAAATATTCTTTCTCAAGGTAAAAAAGGAAAATATAGATATCATTCTACCTCAATCTAGAAGATGGGGTTTGGGGATACTCGACTTTGGGTTCCATTATCCCTAGAAAACATGGAATAGCCCAAATGGAGCATTAATGAAGACCCAATGAATATAACAGTTTATCTAGGATTTATGGGCAATTAGCTAATCCTGGCCAACAATGACATCATGAGGTTTCTTATAGGAAACCATAAAATTTTAGATGAGCTCAAACTATAAGAAATAGAAGGGAAAAGAAGGGTATCATATAACCTTCTACTTATTTATTATGTGGGTTGTATAAATATCCATCCCAGAAGGCATAATCTCTATATTAGGATAAAACATATTCACTATGTGAGTTGATATAATGAGATGCACTGGTATCAAATATATTATTAAAAAATATTGAATCTAAAGTGATGGTACAATGAAAAATCACTGGACTAGCATCAGCTTCTTCTATAGAATCATCCACTATGTGAAGAAGCTTCATTTATGGTGCATATGGCTGGAACCTATTTGTTCGTGAAGCATATGAATGAAATGAATTAACTTTTGGTGATGATGATCCCATTCTACTATGTGGGGTAGATAGGACATGACAGAATATCTATCGGTATCCTAAGCGACCATAAAATAAATAAATCGAAGACACCTTGATAAAAATCCCATTTGAATTTCATATCAGGTAACATTGAATGAAATTCAAAGGAATTTTTTCAGATGTCAAAGAAGGTATGGAGGATATTTAATGTCCAGATCTTTTATGAGGCTCATTCCACTTCCATTTTCCTTTAATGGAAGTAACTGAACTACCACTGTGAGTAATATGAACTCCCACTATCCTTGATATACCATCCATGTTACGTTCAACAATCAAATATCTTTTCATGACATCAAAATAATGGGTTAGATTTAGTATGAAAAATAGGGATAAGATATCATATCACGGACCCATCCCAAATATGTGGTTCCTCAACTTCTCATTAGATACCACCTCTTGAGAATACAAACATAGTAGTCAAAGCTTACTTTATACAGAGTCATGGTTAAATTACCTTTTTATAGGCTTGTAAATTCTATAGACTTCACCAAACCCATATATTCAAGATATAAAAGCTTCATGAAAATATTTTTGAAGTCATCGCACTCTATGCCCTCATGTTTATTCTTTATAACCATCAATTCCATTAACCTCCTATTAGGCCCTTCAAGTAGGAAGTTATCACATTTCATCATTATTGAATATGGAATTTCTAAAAATTAAAATAGAAATTTAATGTTCTAAAAGAAGTATTTTTCCTCCTAAGGATCATTTGTGACTTATAAAGATAGAGTTTTGTACTAAAAAATCTCTTAATCATGATCTCTAGTTTTATCACTTGTAGGTTACAAAAATGTGTCTTAAACAGGAACAAGTGTGGCTATATATCCTAGAGCTTGGACCACATGCACCAATATATAAATAAGTTTATGATCCAATTGAGGGTTCTATTTATGTGGTTCATCAATAGATCCCTCTCAAAATCTATTCAAATATCTTCTTGAGGGCATGGTATTAAACAACATCAATAATACAAATTAAAAAATATAGAAACATTAATTGGATAATCAAGGAAATCACGAGATATAATGATATCAATTCCATGAAATTGAATTCAATTCATGGGATTTTAAAATAATTAGACCATGTTTACAGAGAAACAAGGACCATATCAATTTATTAATCAAATACACTTTTCTCAAACACCCATGGTGACTCGTGGTTCACTACGATGATAGAAAGCCATAAAAATTCTTATGAACTTCACTTTATGTCCCAAAAAACCTTTTACCTTTTTTATAAGACATCCAAGACTATATAAAAAAACCTAGGAGAGATTCACAACCTCTCAACTCTCATAAAATGTTTTCATGAACAAACCGAAATACGTGGGTGTACTAGTACCTCATCCATAATGCACATGAACAAAATCATGTTCAAAATACCAATAGGAAAGTTACTTTTTCATATTATTTAAAAAATTATCATAGGGAAAATTTTCACCAAAATAACAAATAATTAATATAGAACAATGGATGATAAATTAGTGAATTTTCAGTATGGAAAAATCTCCCCATGGAGAAAATTATCACAGGCATAAAGATTAATAACAATTATATATATCATCCAACAAGAAAAATAATATCTTTCATGAAAACATCCCAAATTCTCTATGTAATTAGTGGATCAAATCTCAATTAATCACTTTTATCTCCTAAGGTCTAGGTAGTTAATCCCACACACCACCTCCAAGTAGTTCCATCCATTTCCTTAGACTTGGTATAACATTATTTACCAACTCCATCTGTAAAAGTTATGTTGAGATGAAAATATACTAGTAGAGTATCAAAAAAATTTCTTTATGAATTTTATAACAATTTAACCATATATGCTTTAATTTTAATAAAAAATTCATGTCAAATCAATTTTCACATTTTTTTTTCAAAACATGTTTTCAAATCACTGTATTAAAAATGGATGGAAGGTATATAGAAATAGTCTTAAATGAACATTATCAAAGGGAATGTATAAAATAGTTAAATAAATATCATCATGTAACAATAAAATCAAAAAGGAACTAGAGTTTCATTCATAGATGTTCATTAGTTCTAAGATATCGAATCCTCAAACTACTCAGTAAATTAATCAAGGATCAACATGTGCACACATCCATAAGGATCATTCCATCAGTACAGAATCAACCAACACCCCATTTTTGAAAATAATATTGAATTTGGTTTTGTTCTATTTTTCATCATCAATCCATTATTATGGGTCAGAGTCCTAGCCTATTTATACTAGTCTCCCACGAACTAAAAATGATCACTTTTTATTTAAATCAATAAATCAAACATGGAAAAATAATTAATTTCAAATAAATACATCATTCATAATTCAAATTCATAATTTCAATCTTCAACATGCCATTTCATATTTAAAACCAAAACGTAGGTTTTAAGAAAGTACATGTTTTTCAAAATAATCATTCATTTAAATCCATTTTTTCATTAATAAACATCAAATCATCTAATCAAACTATTTTTCTATTATATCCATATTCTCTCAAAAAAATACACCAAATATATTCAAATCCATTGAAAAGGGGTTTAGTTTGAAATTTAGACTTTTTTTGAAATCAATCATCTGAATCATTACAAATCAATATTTCAAAATCAATTAAAATTTCTCATTTAATCTTGCATGTAGTTAAGTTTTCAAGAATAGTAAAAATCAAAACATAACCACCTACCATTAGTGACATGACCCATCAATCACCTTAAATGGGAACTACCAATAGAGATCCAAACTAGGGGGAGATAATAGAGGGATCCCTATAATTTCATCTAATAAACTTAAGGTTTTGGACTTTCATCAATAAGATAATTCACCACCATTTGAAGAATATGACAAAGGATAATCGAAACTCCCAATAAAAGTGGTTATAATTATCTTGGAGGGACCAATCAAATTCATCAAAACCTCTATCTGAGGAGAAAAGACGTAGGAGGATCCTAAATCACTTTAAGAAAGCCTCTAAAATCAAAATTATCATATTAGGTTTTAATGGGGGTATTAGATTTTATAACTAGGATTCCAGTACCATAATTAAAATTTTTATAGGATTAAATATTTTTTAAATGGTTTTCTATGTTATGCTACAATGTTAGAACTAATAGTGAATTTTCCTATGCGTCTTTATTAGGCTTATAGAGAGTGTCTTGTGGTTTAAACACATGGTTTTAAAAATGATGTGCGGATATTTTTATCCCATGTAGGCTAATGGAAAAATGTTTTTTGTTTTAGCTTCAAGGTTTAGAATCCATTTCCCAACCATGTTATCCCCACAATCGCATTCTAAACAGTTTTTGGGGGAGGCTGCACGATTTTACTTAACCATACAGCCCCTCCATAACACTAATACATAGAAAAAGGTTTCATGGACTTACCTATATTATTTTTTTAACTATGTTATAATCGTAAACTGGACCTTTAAAATCCATTAATTTTTAAAAGTTACCATAAACAACCCCAAACAAGATCTAAACAATGATTGGTCAAATGTAGGATTAAAAGTGAATTAATTTTGGTAATGGGATGTTACACTATTGGTTAGTGTGATTATAGGTGTAGTGAAAATATTCTCTCAAGCTACTTGATGTTTTTTTTCACATTATTTAGTCTATAGAAACATTACCCATCTAATTTTCATCTTGGTTATTTAATTTGAAAATTGTGAGAAAATTAACAAAAATGATTGTTAATATATATTAAATCCATGAAACCCATGGATCTATATTAACGGTGATGGTCTAAGAAATTATTTAATCAAATTAATCATTTTAGGATCAATATATAAACCCAAAATTACGATTATATAAACCCTAGAGAAAATTTTTTATCGCCCAAATTTTCACTTCTTGAACGTAGAATATTGTTTCCCATTTTGTAAGGTCATTAGCACAATGAAAAAAATATATTCATGTCATTCCATAATCTTAGAATATATTATAATATCCTTAGTATAGACTACTAGAAATTAATCAAGGTAATCAATAAATATTATATTCAGAAAATCCAAGAAGATCAAAGATCATTTTTTAAATTTGAAGGATATCACAAAAATTTACAATGTTTATAATTTATATAGAAGGTGTTATTGGGTATATCCTCCGACTATATCCTAATATAATGATACATATATTCAAGATCAACCTTCTATAAGTACATATCTTATATAAGTTGATCAAACAAATTTTCTATATGGTATAGTTGATATTTTTCCTTCATCCTAATCTTGTTAAGTTCATGATAATCAATGTAAGGATTCACATATCTATTAGTCTTCCTAACAAAGAGAACTGGTTCACCCACTGAGTAAGAGAATAGTTTCGTAAATCTATTTTATATATTCTCTTATATCTATTTATTAATTCCTCTATTTCAATGGGGGAATTTGTAAAAAAATTAGTGATATTGTTATAAAAAATGTATGTGTTGAATTGAAAACTCGACCTCAACTTATAGGGAAGTCTATGTAACTACATAGAAAATAAATAAACCAATTCCTATAAAATTTCATATCATAAATGTTGAGTTCCTCCCCATCCATTTTTGACAATCATCACCAGATATTGGGTATCATGGTTCATATCAATAAATTCATTTCCAAAGAGATTTTATAATAATAATTGAATTGATAATTGATCATGGAGTTATTTAATATATGAAATGGTATTTATCTATCTTAAAAATTGTTATGATATCTATGTATAGGTAGTTGATTGATTTCCAATATCACATAAAAGTCAACTAAGGGATTAATGACTATATTTTCAAGAATATTTTCACGTAAATATCAATCAGATAAGAGTTTTATATTTTAGATGAAATCATTAGGCCACTATATATTTTCATCTATATTTCAATATCAAATGTTTGATGTGGTGAATCAAATTTCATTGAAAACACATATGATGTAAAAGATTTTAACGATCTGGAATCAAATCAAACATTTATAGTTATTTAGTGTATAATGAGTATTCCATTCACAACTTCATTATAATAGTATGATTTTTCATTAGTTATTCAATAGGATAATCCATTACCATGATCATAGAAATTGATAATAGTTATTATCCTTATTTTCCATGATATTAGAGGTTCAATTGTAATAATTTCTAAACTCCATGAATTTGATGAATGAAGTATAGGTGGTGAATTAGGTGGAAAATTTCTCACCCTATTTATATAATCTTGTTTCAAATTGGATATTTAATACTAAAACATAATATTGTAAGGAATTAGAACCCACAATCCCAAGATCAGTATGCTAGATTATAGAAATTGTGTGTGAAAATGGATATTATGAAACAATAAAAATGTGTACACTTTATAGTTTAGCCCTTGAATCATCATTAAAGCCTTAAAATGTGTTTAATGATGATCACAAAAGTTCTATATGAAGACCTCCCAACTCTTCAGGTATATCCATGGGCCAACTAGATCATTTAATTTATCAAAAATGGATCTCTTCTTCCTCCAGGACATGCTACTATCTTGTGTTAAAAATATGGAATAATAAAGATAGAGAATGGTACAAGAATCCAAAATCACATCCACCTAAGATATTGTATGATAGTGGGGTTTATAAATAATTTAGTATTATCCTTAATTATTCATTCATTAAAACATACATTATATTGAATTATTAAAAACTTCAACCAATTCATGAATCAAATACATGAAAATATCTCCTCCCTTGTGTTACATCTCTTGTAATAATTTCTTTAATGATATCTTACATGGGAGGATCATTCAAATGATAACCCTTATGGTTTAATAATATGGTCAAATAAAGAAGAAGAAACTCATGTGTACCATAAACAAACATTATGTTGGGTCAATTTAACATTAATAATTTTCATAGAAATACATTTGTAGAAATGTATTCTAGAGCTAGGATTATGTTTATGTCTTTAGAAGAGAAATCTCAAGGCCATACCACTAAAATAAATCATATATTATATTGGATTTAATGAATATTACATTCAATATCCCTCTTATACTAAAGCCTAAAATGCATTATGACATTTCACTTTATATTGTAACATATATAATAAGTGGTCAAATAATATCCAAAACTCCTTTAGGATATATTCTAAAACCCTTTTGTAAAGCTATCATTAACATCTCTATATATTACATCCTATGTGATCCCTTTTGAATACCAATCAAAAATTCTTTTAGATAAACTCTAAAAGCTATTATAGTTGATCTATAGGTAAAAAAATCATTCCTCTATTTTTCAACCTTGAAGTGTGACCATATAGGCCTTTATAGTGTTGAAAACATATTCAAATCACTAGAATCATAAATATAATAAATGAGAATCATCTAGAAAAGAATCAATGTTACTCAAGTTATAATGGGTTCTTTCTTGATCTCTCTTAAACACATGAATATTTATATATATGTTTACCATCTGCATCGCATGCAAGCATGCACCCTCATAGGTTCAATTTTTCCAACACATCATGTGAACATATGGAACAATGTATATCAATCCTATTTTGACAACTCATATATTATTATTCTCTATGTATAGAATGTCTTTTTTGATGAATATATCACATGTTAATCATTTTGATGGATCATTCCCTTATATCTATAAATAATAACATCCTATGTACTATCTAGGTGTGTTAACACAGTCCTTAGTGTATCACAATCATGGGTCCAGATTTCATAATTAGCATACTTGTGGAAAAATATCATCTTGTTTGATCTCAAACCGATGGTATGATCAGAAACATTACCAACCACCCCTTTATTATCTAAATCATAATTTATTTCATTATAAGGGTATCAAAGTATAATGGTTATCATGATAAGTTTGTATACAACCTCAGTTAATGGGGAATGAATATGATCCATCAACCCCTAGTATACCAAAGATATTTTTTTATCACACTCCATGTGGTACACATAGTGGGTTATCCGACACCCAAAAAAGAACTTTTCTATTTTTATTCATGGTCATATATTGTATCAAATATAAGAATCCTACTAATTATAACCTTAAAAATTCATCAATATGTATAAATTCTAATTGCAAATCATGAAATTTATATCAATATATACATATATATATCCAACATGAATGAATGATAAATTGGATTGTTTTTTATATATTAAATTTCATGTTCTTATACTCTTTTAAGAACATTGAAAAACCCAATATAAATGTAACAACCGAGGTACTTATAAAATAATTTAATTTCACACTGGAATAAAATACATAAATTCATTATAAATTTATAATGAAATAGATGATATTAAATGTCATTAAGGAATATATACTAATAGAATAGTAACCTCACCTATGAGAGTATAAATAAAAATTATATCACATATGTGAAAATATAATATATTTATATCATGGATTAAGTAAATAAAATCTTCCAAAAATGAAAAATTAAGTGTCAGTATTTTTTCTGAAACATAAACATATATATAAATTTTTTATAAATAATATAATGAATTAAATGACAATTTATAATAAAAATTAGATTTATAAATTAATATTTTTCTTATGATTATAGAATAATTTTTTGAGACATTAATTAATTTTTCAATGTTTCATATAATCAGATATGATTTTAAAATCCGTATTTTTTAATAAATGATGATTTTAATTGGAAAGTGAGTATAAAATATATAGAAAATTATTTTCATAATATGTTTTTCATTTTTTAATGTTACAAATTGAATAATGGCCAAGATATATTTTTTCAATTTTTGTGAAATACATGATTTTTTTGTGAATAATAAAATACATTAATTTATGGTATATATATATTATAATTTGAATAAAATATTCCTTGATTCATTTATAATGAAGTAGAAATAATATATAACTCACCATAATTATTTTAATATATTTAGTGATAATTCTAAATCTATTCATATTTTTCTGCTAAAATAATAAACTAATGAATAAAATATTCAAAAAACACCCTACTCCTCCACTATAAATACCACCCCACACCACATTTCTCCTCACTCCTCCAAACCCATAAATCTTATGAAAATATTGAAAAATAATCTTCCCAAACCTATCTTATAATTCCATGATCTTTTGATCTCAATAAAAGAAAAAATTAAATTTCTCTAAGGAGGTTCTCAATAAAAATATTTAAATAGGTAAATCTTCTTTCATTTTCTTTTATTATCTTTTCAATTTATTTTATTTTTTATTCTCCCCTCACCTCTTCTCACCCAGGTGGCATAATAACTCCAATATCTTACATTTTCTATAATTATCGTTTTTTAATGGTATATCCACCATCAAACCTCCCTTCTTCTTCTCTTATTATATAAAAGGTAATTTTTGTCCGTGAAGTGACGATACACTACCTTTGTAGATGATTGGTTTTCATTTTCCATTACAACATTTATGGATTCTCATAAAAAATTATTGTTTTTAAATAATATTTTATTATAGATATTAAAAGATATATAATGTTCTGGAACCAATATATAAACAAGATGTTAAATAAAATGATATATGTTCGTAATAGTCTCAAATAACCACCAAAATAAATTATATCATCTTAAATAATGTTTTTTATAATTATTAATCATCATATAAAATAAAAAATGATATATGGTATTACAGAAACATATTAATACATTTTAATTCCCCTTTTCGTATTTATATTTCATTCTACAAGAAATCGGATAATGAACCAACCATGGAAACTAGGAAATAAATACACTTGTGATAATGAAAATAACAAAATGTAATTAATAAATGATTTCAAAGATGTTATAAAAGATTTTATAAGGTATTATAAATATGAATATAGTTTTATAATAAATTAATAACACTATTTAAAACATTATAAAAGTGGTTTGAACATGTTTGAATGAATTCAAACATGAGTTAGGGGACTTTTCATAAAAAATCCTCTTTTAAATTCTATTTTTTACAGAATTCAAAAGGAATGTTTTTATGATTCATGTATTCATGTTTTATTATATTATTCTAGTTCTTGGTAATTTTTTATGATGAAGGGTGGAACCAATACATGTCTATAATTATTTGGGTATCATTTTGTTGTATGTTTACATTAATGATTATTCAATGAGTAATTGCGATGGTTACACCATAAGGTAACTGGGTGGGTCACATTGTATAATATCTGTGAGGGTTACAAATTATAAGGCATCCTCATGGTTTACAATCCTATGTAATTATGGTAATAAAATGATTCCATGTGTTACCTAAATGGTTTATTTATATTTTTCAATGATTCATGGAAATATTATGTTCTAACTATGTAATTATATGATTCTTTACGAGTGAGTAGTATTTCTTTTTGAAAATTATTTCTTATATTTATTTGTGTTCATGGACAAACAGTTTTTTTATTGTTATGAGATTTTTTAGCTCATACAATTTTTTAAATTGATTTTCACTTTGATTAAGGATGGGTAAGAGAAAATAAGAAGACAAGAAGAATGTTGTGAATAATTTTCCTGGAAAGAATTAATTTTTAATTAAAAATTGTATTATAGAATAAATAGATAATATTTTAGTATTAATCACTTTGTATTATTATCGGTTGTTATTTTTATGTTATAAAATAGTTTTCTAAAACTCTAAACGAAGAATATCTTTAGGAGTGTAAAAATGTGAATTATACATGAATTTACTCTATTATGTAATGATTAAGGTCAGGTTATTATTAGTGGAATTATATAATGGTTTAGATAAAATTAGAGGTTATGATGATGTTTATAGAATACCATAAATTATTTTTACCTTATGATATTTCATTTTTATATTATCATGATTCTTCATATAATATGTATCTATTTAGATTGGTTTTCCATATAAAATATTCGAAATATGATGTAGGAAGGCACTGAGAAAATGAAATCATTTCGAATACGCAACCTAAAATGTTGTGAATTTGAACAAAGTAGTTTGTGTTAGTAATGGTTTTGTTGACATCGGATATAAATTGCTGTATAATACATACAAGATAACATGCATAGATACCACAAAGTAACATGATGATAATGGAACATTTTATGAGGTAACACACACCAACATTTAGTGGATCTTTTGACATAATGGGGGTTAAAGTTTGGATTAAATCTATTGAAAGGATATTTTAAGTCATGGGGTGTTCGAATAATAAAAAGTTTAGTCTTTTTATTTATATATTTTAATGTGAATCTAACCATTTGTGGTCAATCATCAAGAATATTTGAGATAGAGATAAAATTTATGCCTTGAAATGGGATAATTTAACAATATTTTCCTTGAAAAAAATTCTTAAAGTTGTTCGAAATAGGATGGGAAATAAATTATTTTTATTGAATCAAAATTATAACAATTAAGTAGATATTTATGATATAAAATTCACCCAATAAGAGAGGTATTCTAAAAATTGTATTCAATATATTTATAGAAAAATAAATCCTTTTACTCAGGATTAAATTCAAGGTATCAAAGGGAATTGGATTCTTGAAATAAAAAATAAATGAGAAACATGTTTGATGTGCAGAGAGGGTATAAATGGTTTTTTTTGATGATCACGTATAATTTTAAAATAATCATATAAAAAGTTCTGTAATGAATGAAATTAGTAAAAATATATCAATCAAACCTAAAGGTAAAAAATCTAATTTTTAGTTCATGAAAATTGTAGAAAAAAGCACCTTGGGGATTTCTTTAACAAACATAGGAAGTTTTTTTGGATGTGGTAAGTTTGGAAATATGGACAGAGATAAAAATGAAAATAATCATATGTTTAATTCTTATAAGAACACTATAATGTATTTTCTATGGGGTGATATGGGTCATTATGGAAATACATACCCAAAGAAAGATCAGAATATAGGGAAGAAGTCACACTATAAGCATAAAGGTGTAATAAAATCCTTTATGACTACTTCAATAGATGTCATGCCATCCAATGAAGTTTTATCAGGTACATGGTTTGTTAACTTAGAATATGATAATGTATTTTGTGATTTGGGGTATACACATTCATTTATTACTGAGGAATTTTTATGTAAATTGTATATTTCACCTCATGAAATGAAAATAGATCTTATTGTCAAAACACTAGAGGAAATATTAAGGAAAAATTATTTATAAGAATATTCATATTGTTGTATATAGAAATAAATTACCTACAAACCTTATTTTTTCCTAGTAGTATATTTTGAGGTCTTTTTGGTTGTAGATTTGCCTTTTTACCATTCTTAGATTGATTGTAGAGATAAAAAGGATGTTTTTCAAAAAGAGTTTCAGTTTGTATACAAGAAAGAACTCATACTATTGATAATTTATTAGGATGCTGAGAAATTGTTAAAATATGGAAATGATAGTTATCTTGTACATATTTTTGAAAAAAATGAAAATGTTCAGATTAATGATGTGTAAGTAGTAAATGAATACCTGGATATTTTTCATGATGAGTTTACCTGTGTTATACAAGATCAAGATATTGGTTTTACTATTCAATTAGTTATCAATGTTAAGACAATTTCAAAACCCCCTTATCAAGTGGAATAAGTGAAACTTATAGAATTAAAAAATAATTAGGAGTTTCTTAATAAGGGTTTCATTTGACATAGCACTTCAACATGGGGTGCTCCTAGTTTTTTTATTAAAAAAATATGGTTTCACAAGTCTTTACATTGATTATAGGGAATTCAATAACATTATTGTAAAAATGAGTTTCTATTGCCACGTATTGAGGACTAGTTTGACCAACTCCAAGGAGATCAGTATTTTTTCAAAATTAACACGAGATCTGTGTACCATCAGCTAATGTTGATGGTGGATTCCGTTTATAAAATATCATTCTGTACTATATATGAGAATTATCAGCTTTTTTAAGACCTTTGGTTTGAAAAATGACCCTATTTTATTTATGGATCTTACAAGTAGAATATTCCATGAATATTTTGATAATTTTTTTTTGTTTTTTGTGGATGATATTTAAGTGTTTTAAAAAATGTATGAGCATCATGAAAAACAACTAAGTATTATTATGAAAACCCTTAATGAGAAGTAGTTATGCGATAAATTTAGAAAATATGATTTTTGGTTACACAAATTTATTTTCTTGGAAACATTGTAAATAAGAATGTAGTAATTGTTTATCCCACCAAAATAAATGTTTTTGATGAATGGAAAAGAACTAAAAAATTTGCAAAGATTCGTATTTATCTTGAATTATCAGGTTATTGTAGATGTTTTCTTTAAAGCATTACAGGGTTTCCTATCCCGCTACCTATGTTAAGATAAAAAGGGGGAAATAATATTTGGAAAGAAGGATAAGATATTTTATTTTAGTAATATATATGAATATTAGTGAATGATCCAGTTTTAGATCTACCTTCCATAAATAGAGAGTTTTTCATCTACAGTGATTCTTTATTGAAGGTAACTTTTTTTTTTCTGATACAGAATGATCATGTAATTGCTCATGCTTCAAGACATTTGAAACCTAATGAGTTTAATTATGTCACACATGATTTGGAATTAAGAGAGTCAATTGTATTTCTAAAAATGGATACATCATTTATATGAATTCAAATGTAAAATATATACTAACCATAAAATTTTGAAGTATATATTCAGTCAGAATGAATTGAACATAAGGAACAAAATATTTCTTAAAATAATAAAAGATTATTATTTCATAATCAATTTCCATCTTGGAAGATAAAACAAAGTGGAATATTACTTGAGTCAAAATCATCACACTACATTAACCATGTTATGTCTGGAAGATAACCCCTTGATTAATGATTTGTTGAATTTTGGCATGGATTTTATTATTGCACGAAATTACACTATTTTGTTTTAGGTGTCATTTAAATAATCTCTATCAAAAATAATTAAGCAATAATAGAAGGAAGTCCATGAGTTAAAAAAATGTAGAATTCATGAAAAAGGTATGTTTCTAAAAATTAACATTGATAAACATTGTATTACGAGATTTGGGAAGAGATTATTTGTTCCTTATGAATCATAATTGAAAAACGATTTATCAATTGAATCTCATGGTTCTCTATTTTCATTTATTCTTAGTATAACTAATATTTAAAGAGATTTTTGGGATTATTATTGGTTGGATGGACTTAAAATAGATATTTCTAATTTAACTATAAAATTTTTAACTTCTCAACATGTTATAGTAGAG
This sequence comes from Viscum album, assembly GCA_963277665.1. Taxonomy (NCBI): domain Eukaryota; kingdom Viridiplantae; phylum Streptophyta; class Magnoliopsida; order Santalales; family Viscaceae; genus Viscum; species Viscum album. Next base: position 1,021,148,759 of record OY728147.1, on the reverse strand, counting down.
TAACAACTACCAAAGGGATTTCTTCATCCTTTTGAAGTACCAGAGTGAAAATTGGAAAATATATCCATGGACTTTATGGTAGTACTATAAAATAATTCTTGAAGTAATAATGTGAATTGGGTTAGTTTTTATCGACCAAATAAATCTAAACAATTATTTCCTATTAAATATATTATATCTTTACATAAAATTTCTCGATTGTACCTCAAAAAGATTTATAGGTTACATTTTTTTCCACTCCTAGTTATATCAAATTGTGATACTAGGTTCACTTTAAACTTTTTTATAGGCATTTAGTAGTTTTTGGGAACCGAATTAAATTTCATCACTACTTTTTATGCTCAATCTAAGGAACATACCTAGTGAAAAGTTTAGACATTTGATGACATGTTCCGTGCTTCTTGAATGGATTACTAGGGAATTTTGTATCATCACCTTTATTAAGTTCATTTTTCTTAAAATAAAAAATTTCCTTTTAATGTATATATTTCATATTTTGAGGATTTTTATGGAAAGCAGTGTCAAAATCCATAATTTTTTAATGAATTTAGTGAAAGGAAGTTGTGGGGACCATAATTTATAGAGTACATGGTGGAGAAAGTAAATATTATCCAACAAAATATGAGGACATCCAAGAGTATGAAGAAAATTTATATAGATAACTAGAGTAACAATATTTATTTTGTGGTAGGTGATCATGTCTTTCTCAATGTTTCTATATGGAATAGTTTGATTAATTTATTAAAGAATAGATAGTTGATTCAGTAGTTAATTTACACCGATGAAATCCTAGACAATGTAGGATCAATTTCCTACAGAGTGGCTTTGCCACATAGTTTTTCCTAGGTACAAAATATTTTTCATCTTTTAATGTTAAGAAATTATATTCTAAATTTGTCTCATGTTTTAGCCCCAGAATTAGTTCATCTAAAATAGAACCTTTCTTATAAGGAAAATCATTTTCAGATTCGTGATCATAATGATAATGTATTGTGGAATAAGGTAATTCACCAGGTTATGTTTTTGTGATGAAATCACATGGTTGAAGAAAAACATATATATATGAATAATATATGATGTAAATTTATCCTCACATGTGTAATAAGTAAATAAAAATTGTGTGGATGAGTCTTCTATATGGTCTGGAGAATGTAATGACCCAATTACTTGTAAAATAATTTATTTTCATTCTATAATTAAATATTTAAATTCATTATAAATGTATAATGAAAAAAGTGTTATTTATCAAAATTGAATAATCTAAATTAAAAGAATAGTAACCTCACCATTGAGAGTTTAAATAAAATTTATGTATCTCACGATAGAAAATAATATATATTTATATCATGGAATATGTTATAAATGTTTTCATAATGCTAAATTAAATGTTGGTATTTTTGTGAAACATATATGTTTATATACAATTTCATAAATGTATTAATAGAAAACATACATCACAAAATAGATTCTTCTATTAATATTTTAATGTGTTATAATTATAAAGTAATTTTATGATACCTTAATTAATTTTTCAAAGTGTCATAAATTCGTTTAAAATTTTGAAAAATTTATTTTTTGAATAATGATTATTTTAATTAAAAATTATTTTTATTATATTTAGAAAAATATTTTTTATAAAATTTATTTAATATTTCCATTCTACACGTAAAAACAATTTAGGGATATTTTTTTGTATTTTTCTAAAATAGTTTATTTTTGTGAATAGTAAATGATGGGAATTAATAGTATATATATAGTATAAGTCAAATAAACTATTCTTTGAGTCATCGTTGCTATAATCACCATAATCTCCTACTACCGTTCATTATTATAATATATTTAGTGATAATGCTCAAACTATTCATAGCTTTGAATGAAAAATATAATTAATAAAATATTTAAAAAATAGCCCCCCTCCTCCACTATAAATACCACATCTCACCACTTCTTCTCCTCACACCTCCAAATCCTTAAATCATATCCAAATTTTACCTAATACTATTACCAAACCACAATCCCACATCTATAAGCCTTTTTCCACAACAAAATATGGAATCCAATTTCTTTAAGGAGGATCTCAAGGAGGAGAATTCAAGAGGTAAAATCCTCTTTCATTTTCTTTTATTATCTTTTCAATTTTTTTTTTCTTATTATCTCCTCATGTCCCATCATCCAAGTAAAATAATAACTCTATTATATTACATATACTACAATTTTATTGTGTTTAGGTAATATCCACCATCAAAACTATCCTCCTCTTCTCTTATTCATGAAAATTAAATCATCGTTTGTGACGTGTCGATTCATCACCATCGTGGATGAAGAGTTTACATTTTCTTCTACCACCTTTGAGGCTGGTAGTAAAAAAATTATTATGATTAAATAATATTTTATTATATATATTATAAGTTATATAATGTTCTACAACCAAAATATAAACATGATATTAAATAAAATGATATATTTTTTTAATATTCTGAAATAACCGCCAAAATAAATGATATCAGTTTTATTAATATTTTGTATAATGAACTATCCTCATATAGCATACTGATATATGTAATTATGGAAACACATTAATTCCGATTATATCTACTTATGAGGATTTTCTTCCATTCGACTTGTAATTACAAAATGAACCTACCTTGGAAACTATGAAATAAATGTACCTGAAATAGTGAAAATAACAAAATATTATTAATAATTAGGTGGAAGGGATTTATAAAAGATTATTTATGTTATTATAAATATAGATACAGATCTATAATAAGTTAATAACACAACTTATACCATTATACAGAAGTTCTGAACATGTTTGAAGGAAGTAAACCCTGTGGTAAGGGACCTTTCTTCAAAAAAATTATTTAAATTTCTATTTTTTGAAAATTTATAAATTGGATCATTTTTATGATGAAAGTATTAATGTTTTAAATTTTTTTATTATTCATGGACATTTTTTATGATTAAGTGTTGGACCTATATCTCCATCTAATAAATTGGTTATGTTTATGTTTTAATTTTCCTGTAATAGTTATATAACGTGTATCTATGATGGTTACACCATAATGTAGCTATGAGGGTTACATTATTATGTATCCATGATGGTTAAAACTCATAAGGTATACATGAGTTCTACAATCCTATTTATTTATGTTACAAAAATGATTCCCCAAGTTACCTAAATGACTTATTTATATTTTCTATGTTTCATAGAAATCGTATGTTCTCACAAAGTAACTATACGATTCTTTGAAAGTGTGAAGTATATCTTTGTGAAAATTACTTATTAGGTTTATAAGTATTCATGGAATAATGGTTTATTTATTTTGTTATGTCACTTACTGATTTTATTTGTTCCAATACCATGTTTGAAAATGTTTTTCACAGGAATTATGGATGTGTAAGGGAAAAGAAAAATCCAAGATGAATGCTGTGATGAAATTTCCTAAGAATAATTTATATTTTCTTAAAAATATTTGTATTATGTAAGAAATGGAAACTATTTTATTTATATCCAATTTTTATTTTTATGGGTAGCTACGTATGATGTATAACCTAATTCTCTAAAACTCTAAAATGAAAAGATATTTGGGAATGTTAGAATGTTAATTATAGATGAATTTACTCTTTTATATACTGTTTAAGTTTGATTCTTCATAATAATAACATTTATATCATATCATATATGATAGACTTCTATATCAGCTATTTGTTTACTAAAATTTTAGAGGTTTTTTCACATATTATGTATATATATAATTCCATCAATACCTCGATGTAGACATCTAATAAAAACCTATACTTAAGCTCTTTAGTGATTAAAATATATGATGAAATAAATTGTGATTATTTTTGAGATTTGTAATCATATTCCTAGTGTTCAACTATTCTAACCTAATAAAACATATTAAATTCACAACTTGAAATGTTACAATGTAATATTTTTTCTCTACTTATAACATAAAGGAAAAATCATCATTCTTGAAACCACATTTAATCAAACTTTTCCCCAACAGAATATATATATATACATTATTATTCACTATTATATCCTAACTTTTTTTAGAATAAAGTTACATTCACATTCTTTTCACTGGAAACCCCTTTAGAAAAGAGTGATATTCACTTTCTCATTATTTCTAAATGTAACAATTAGAATTTTTACCATCACATATCCTAAAATATTTATAATATTGAGTGAAATTCACATTAAATTAAAAATAATATGATTCTTTATCAATTAACCTTGAACTTCTCTAAGTTAAAACATAATCCCACTTGCCTCTTAGAAACTGTATATAAAATAATTTATTAGGCTAAATTACACAAACACCTTTGTGTTAGTAAATAAATATTATTTCCTAATAGTTGGAATATTTAACAAGTAAACTATGATCCTATATAACATATTTTATTACACGTTTTGGGATTATTTTCCTCTAAAAAGAATACAAATTATCAAAATATTACATTTATGGGTGGTAGGAACATCTTCCCTCAGATTTCGAAAAATATTTAGATCCTCACACTATCTTGTATAAAACATTTATTATCCTTATCTTCTTCATAAAACAAGTTATAAAATTTGATGAATCATAAAACATATGTATATAATTAATCATTTCATGATCCCAAAACAAATATTTATTAATAAAAAACATCTCTTCTCACATAATAAAAAGATGATGAAGATACGCATCCAAAAAATTGAATTATTTGAAATCCCTTCAAATTAAAATCATCAATGTAGAAGATATTTTCTTCCTCTATTGAATAAAAATGATAATCCCTTTCAATTATTCCGATGGTTTTTGAACTCTTATATATTTAATATATATATATATATATATATATATATATATATTTAGTGTCAAATACACTTCAATACTACATAATCAAATCCTATGAAACAAATACCTAACCTGGAAACTCCATGGATTCCAAAATAATCTTCAAGTATCATGGTCAATTTCATCTTATAGAATTAGCACTACCCCTTCCTAATAACACCTTGTAGCATTAATGACCTTAATTTTTTATATGTTGACACATTATTATACTCTCTAACTAAAATATTCATTTTTTTGTTTAATATTTTACCTACTTGTGAAGAACACATAGAACTAAAAGCTTGAAATCATATGCCCAGTTCATCTATTCTAAAATTTTTCGGAATTTTTGGTAAACAATTATTTGAATTATTTCATATTATCAAAATACTCCAATAAAAAAAATAGTACGAATTCTTTTACCAGAACAAGACTTATTATGGATCCTCAATCTCTCCATGTCACTAGCATACCTAATCAGATTGAGTATCATTTGATATAACCATTCATATTTAGTATATTTGACAATTATTACTTAGTTAACTATTATATAAAGCCTTTGAAGCCATATTTGAATCATTCTTTCTTCTCAAGAATCTAGATTTACATTTTGAATAACATTATCACTTAGTTATTCAGAAATTGATTTCTATAGCCCATATAATTTTTCCTTATACTTAAAAAAATACTTAATTTACAACTCTTATGAGTTTATTAGATTAGGCATTTAATTATTGAATAAAAATAATTATATTTGATAGTGATTATGATTTTTTCTATAGTAAAATATTTTATCATATGAGTATCATGTTATTTTTCATTTCATACGAACATTTATAAAATAGTCACCCACTAAAATGATATCCACATTATAATACATAATGTTCATTAGTGATCTATTATCTGTATTTCCCTAAGAAGTGAGTCTTCTATAGTGTTCCTACCACCTATTGTTGGTTTATGTTGTGAATTATCCCAATCATAACATATAAGACTCATATATAGTTAATCGAACAAATATTTTCCAATCCATACATATGGATAAATAAAACTCTATTTCTCTATTATATTAAATCATAGGGTCTCCTAGATAACTGTAACACAAATAAAATAATAGGATTTGGTTAGATAACTTTTAGGGTTATCCATTTACACCATTCCTTACACAAGATAATCCATTTTCATCCTACTATTGTAAAACCTAACCAATTGAAAGATCAAGGTCTAGATATGTGACTCTTTGAAAGGAATATTAAACTTGTTATTTAGAAGGGTATTTAATCTCAATAAATTTTTCTTATGTTATTTCTTTTTGGTATGTATGCTTCTAAATAATTAGTTTTGGAATCTCTACTCTAATGTATAAATAAATATTTTTATTTCATATTATCAGGTAACTCATTGCAAAATATAAATTTTATGTTGCTCAAATAAAAATAGAATAATTTTTTTACACATATCAAAGAGAATATCAATCAAAAGGAACATAAACTCTTAATTTATTGTTATAGAGATATATGAAACTGAAAATATCCCAAATAATATTCCCAGATCCATAGATGGCCAACTCCCACCATTCTTGAATAATAAATATGCCTCTAAGAATAGTTATGGCCCTTGATATGTGTATATCTTAGGTGTATGTAGCTTAGGTGGATATAATACGGATTGGGATGAGTTGATTACTTTAGAGTGACCCTAGACATATATATGGTATATGATCCATCTCTCAAGACTATATCTAGTGACTAAAACCCTTTAGGATTATGAATCTATTAGAAGACTTAGATGGTATTGAGGGATGGGATCTCCTCCGAACATAGGGTGTTAGCTGGAGAGATATTTTGTGATTGAGGATTATGAGTGGAATTCCACTATTTAGGTATTTCCTAGGGCACCCATGTGATTTCCCTTGAGATATAACCCTTAGTGGGTGGATATGGATATGGGTAGAGATGGTTATAGGTGTCACCTTATAAATCGTACTGAATGTGTAATTCCAAGGGGATGTAAATGAAAATGGTGTGTTAGGTGTTCGGCTAACCTATAACAGCTTTTATGATTTAACCTATTTATATGGATACAACTATGGAAACCCATACTAACTTCTTAGAACATGTCTTATGGGCCTGATGTGATGACTTTACAGAGTGGATACCTAGATTTCTTTCCTAGGATCAAACTTATGAGCCTTATATAATATAATGGTGACTTTAGGTATTACCATAAGTAATTATTAGGATCCATCTTTGGGCCTCAATTGATACTAATGTGATACATATTATACATGATGATGTCATTATGGATCACAATTCCACCTAGGATCTAGCTATTGATCCACATGATGGATGCCTAAGATTCTGAGATTAAACCATAGGTTTATATGGGATGCACTATGTGACAAGGGTCCCTATGATTCCTAGAATGTCTATCATCCAGACATTTAGGGTTTAGGATTGTGATCATTATTATGATTTTTAAGAAGATTATAATTTTATAATTCCTTGGTCACCCCAAGGATCTGGCCAGTTGAGCTCGATGACCCTAAATGATGATTTGGATGCTCAAGTTCATGGGATCCAACATTTTTTTATGGTGAAATGGATATGATACTTATTCATTGATTTCCTGAGATTCTCAAGAATCATTCTTATGATTTTCATTATACTTGGAGATTGAATATATTGTTGGTATCTGACCATGGACCTATTCATGATGATTTTCTTGTTGTTTGGGCCATATAATGGGGGTGTCTATGTGTTTGGATAGAATATGGTATATATATAAGATGACATGGTTATCTAAATGATCTTAAAGAAACACTAGAACTTGGCTAAGAAGGTATGGTTTATTGAGGTCATAGACCCAACAATTGAAAACTACATGGTATTAGGTACAAGGGTTGGAATAATCCATGAGACTTACTCATAGACTTTCCATCATATAGACAAGGAAGGTAACATTGGTTGTTTATTTATTTTCAATAGTATATTTATTTTGTTCATGACATATGAAAATATCAATACATTTATGGTATATTATAGGACAAGAATGGTGGTTTCCATTTGAGTTATATACTCACACTCTACTCAGTCCACCATTGCATTGGGGTACCCATGAAAACTCTTACTTTGTTCCAAGAATAGTTTGGTTTGTGGACTATTTTTAATTGAGTAGTATGGATTAGACATGTAAATGAATCTTGGTATATGTTATGGTTTAGTGTTATAGTATATAAATTGTTTTTATATTTATTAATTTATTATTATCATATATATTTGATCATCTTGACGGGTGATTGAGTCTCTATAACATATTTTCTATATTTCGGTATTTCATATATACCTTGTATGATAAATTTACTTCTTAATTTTTCCTACTCATATAGACATGATACTTGGCTGTTTATATATGAAAATTTATGCTGATATAAGGGTATGGTATCTCTACAATACCTCTTTGGACCTATCTTCAAGTTAGAATCCTCTGGCATTTGGGGAGACATGCCAAAGGTCTTCCTTGAAAGTCAATTGGGGAACCGATTGAGTGGACACTGAACTTGAACAACAAAAAGAGTTATCATAAAAAAATTTACCCTTTTTTACTATTTTTGGATATGGTAACTATATGATATATGAATTTGTTTGACCATATTATGGATATTGGGATGGTGCATCATGAAAAGCCATTTTGGTAGGAATTCCATGCTATCAGGGGAGTAGGATTGATCTTCTTGGAATGTGATGCTACTATTGATATGGTTTTCACCCCTCTTATGACACACATAATGTTATAGGTTTATGATATATTTTATACTGGCTCTTGTAGCATTGAAAAAATTATATTTACATGATTTGAATCTTAGAATATGTATGAAAGAGGCATCACATGAATTATAATTATGAATATAGGATATACATTACATGAATCCATGCATGTGATTGATTTTTATCACAGATTACTAAATATCATATATTTAATGTTTTAGAAAATTATCAAATGGTGTTTTCATATATAAGTACTTAGTGAACTTATAATCAGTTAAGTTGAGGTTTATTTTCTTTTTTCCAATGAAAGGTTATGTGGATCTATAGGGAGATGTTATTTTCCAATGACACGTTCCCTTAGGAAGTGGACATGTAGTGACCCTAGCAGGTCAGTGAGGCACATGGTACCATAGTGGGATATCATTAGTGGGTCATATTTATTCAGTTTCAGTTATATAAACTTCTAGTAACAACTTATATAGTGCTTTCACATTTGTCCTAGAATAAAATTCTACTTAACTAAGATAGTGTTTGTAGTTTTTTCCATGTTGTGGATTATCCAAGATGATGTTTTTGGTTTTAGAAGTTCTGGTAGATTTTTTGTTTGATTCTTGAAGGTGAAATCCCATAGGTTCCAGCTCATTTAAAATCATTTCCATTGTAGGATAATGACTTTGTACATTGGATTTCATGGATTTCATGAGATGGGTGTATTGATCATTGCCCCATGGTTTGTTATCTAAAGTTGGAACCAGAAATTTGGGCTTATTGAGAGTTCTAGGGACCCATGGATTTGTCTTAGAATTATATTTAATGACTTTTATAATCAAAGGAAATAAATGAGAGAGGTTGGCTTCTGCCTTTCATTACTTTAGAGGAAAGGAGACATGGGTGGATGATTTTTTGCATGATACCAGTACAAAGGAAGTTCTACTAGGGATGTGGTGCTGGCATGGTTATTCTATGATATTTTATAATAATATCACCTTTGGTTCTAATGCTTTCCAATGTGTTGTACTTTGAGATATTTGGTTTTTAGTAGAGTTTCAGAGGGTGGTACTGGTTGAGTGTCTTTCCCTAATGTCTCAAAATGGGATTAGAAATACAAAATATAATAGATTATGCTTGTGGATTTGTAAAGACATGTGTTATCAGAGTGATGTGTGATAAATCATATAATGGAAAAAGTGAATATTTTGAAAGGAAGTGCCAAAGGTGGAATGATTTAATATAATTTACCTACCTTGGAGCATGGATAACATCTTTTTATTATGTGTGGATCATGGGAGTGTGAGTGTGGTTTTCTAAGTTTGGGTGGTACTAGAATTCATGTCATCAATTTTACTTTAGAATCAGGTAGTTCATTCACTTGTTATGTGTGGTGGTACTCTAGTTCAAATTAGTGAAAATTTTGATTTGTCTAAGGGTTGATGGATTCAGATAAAAAATTCTTTGAAAATGTATTGGATGATCATGACAATATATTATTTGGATGAAACATAAAAATATACTCACTCAAGAGGTATAAAATGTAAATCAATGTGGTGTTGAGTGAAATAATAGCCAATTGGTAGTGGTGACCATCATTTTTTGTAAATCTAGGTGGATTCAAAATGTGGAATATCCATGTGTAGGGGACCCATAAAATGTTAAGTTATAGAGTGGTGCTCAGATAATAGAATATTTTTTCATACCTGTAGCTCTATTCAGTGACAGATGGGACATGGGCCATAGTGATAGAGTATTGAACCGGTGGTTCATTGAAAAAGTCACTCCTATGGTGGGTAGATTGATTTAGATTGTAGGTGGTATGAATCTCATGCTATAGGGGTCATAAAATCATGGGATTGGTCATTGGATGAAAAATAAAATTTTTGAATGACAATGGATAAATATATCTAAATAAAACTGGATTCATTGGGGAACTCTAGGTACATACTCAAATAATATATTGGATTCATTTTGAGAATTATATTTGGGGTGGTTTAAATGAGATAAAATTGGGAGCTTGTTAGTTATCATGTTTAGAACATGATGGTGGAATTCATTAGTTAAAGATTTGATAGTGGAATCACACTGGAATTCATATTGATACTTTAAAGGATGTTACAGAATGATATTTGGGTTTCTTTAGCAGTAAAGGAAATTGGAGTGGGTAAATGGATAGTGCGTCAGTGGGTGTGGGATTGAATTTTGAGGTAGGTCATCCATATGAGGGCTAACGGGATTTTTTGTGTGTAATGGGAGGTGGTGAGGTAGAAACCTCACTAGATGCACTATTTTGGATATGATCGGAATGTTTTCGGATTTGGATGGAATTTATTTGGAAATATTAGAAAGCTTATGTTTTTGATCAACATTAGTGCAATGTTCATTATAACTATGAATTTGGAATTGTGAATTTTTATTACCGTTTAAATGATGTTTTTTAGTATATCATGGTAAGATAAGTTGGTAATTATTTCCTAATGGTTTATGGGATTTTAAGAGTGTATTTGGACTAGTAATTACAATATAAGCGAGTGATGAGGTATTCGAATTGGCCTTGGTGAGAAAAATTCTATAATAGGGAGCACCATATATCAAAATATCCATCTGAAGATCACACCTGTGTGTATCATGTTAAATAGGTGTGTGTGGAAACTGTCTCAGTTTCTCAATAATAAATATGATAAATGGATTTCGTTTGGTTGGTGGATCACCTTATTCCTAATTAACAGATTTTGAAATCATGTTGAGAATTCAATGACGAAACATGACCATTGGATGAGAATGTTAAACTAGATTAGGTCAAGATCAATTATTGAATAATTTATAATACCTCTCATGGATGAGAAGTTCAATGGTGGGGAGATTGAAATACCTTATGTCTGGATAGGTGGTTGAATCTCAAAGGATTTTGGATTTTTCAATTTACTAGATATGATGGATTTATATCCAGGATTCAAAATTGAATTTTTACTATAAGAACCCATTAAATGGGATGTTGTTAATGTGAAATTTAGGTCTAACAGTGGCTAGATGATTTAGGAAACGATCAGAGAGATTCTATTCCATCCAGGCTAAATTTAGCAGCCATCATCTAGCTGGTACCAACCCACCAGCTTTCATGTGGGGATAGAAGTGGCATGGGTTCCACTATTGTTGTATCTCGATAACCATTTGACCTATACCAAGTAGATGGTGGGGTATTTAATGTGATAAATTACTATTTTACCCTTATATATTTAATAAGGGTTATTCTTCCTCCCCCCATTATTTCAATTACATGAGAATAGGGATCCCTTTTCTTCTAATCTTACATCCAGAACTTTCTATATGGAGTTTTGGGTGGCCCCCATCGATTATTTGTGGTAAATATTTGGATCCACTAGTCTCTATTGATTCTCCCCTACTATAATTCTAAATCTCCTCTTCCCTCTATTAGGTTTCTGGTTTTGATTCCACTAAATCATGGGGGAATCATCTGATTTTGAAAAGGTTATTATTATTCTTAGATAGGGGATATCCAAAGAGGTCATAATGGTTCCATCATTCATTATTTTGGTAATTTTGTGTCATACCCTCTATTTTTTGGAGTTTTCCTTAAATTTAAATTAAAATCCTAATATAAAAGGTCATGTGAAATATGCCTTTTTCCTAGGATGATGTAGGGGGTCCACTACAGACCTCTCATAGGTTTTTAGTTATATTACATAGGTGAAGGGACCACCAGTGATATTTTTAAGGATTATACCTCATTGAAATTAAATTGATAAATTAATTATAAATGTTATAATTAATTAATATATGATTTTTTTTCTTGATTTAAGGCCTCGGGTGAGTTACTGATGGCCCTCTAAGCATGGATGGGCTTTGAAAATTCAATGAAAGTCTAAGAGAAAGATTCGAGGATATGGAATAAATGAGGGAATATTTAGGATAGGTTATGTTTTCCTAGAACTAGCCTTGTGCTTTAAGCATGATATTATATGCATGTGGGTGAAAGGCCTCACCATAATGGAGATTAAACAAACTGTTATTAAATTATTTAATTAAAATTAAAAGGTAAATTTTATTTTAATTTTTAATTTTTTTTATTTGCAATTGTAATTATAAAGATAATCGGCCAAGGCAATAGAGGACCTTGGGAACTTGAATAATTCTTTGTTTTTTTATAGCTGATTCCTGGACTGGGGGAATACCAAGGCACCTAGACACCTCCTAGAGGTGGTTTTATGATACTTTAGATAGATTACCATGATAGGCTGAGTGATGACCCTTGATATGTTTGTATCATTAGTGGTTGGACCTTTAGTAGATACCATATTGGTTGGGATGAGTTAACCCATCTGTAGTGACCCTATACTAAGAGATGATTCATGGTCCTTATCTCTATATTATTTCCAATGAGGAAAACCCCTGAGTCATGTGATTCCATGAAATGACATAGATTATATCAAGGGATGTTATATCGTCCATGAATCAATACTTTTCTTAAGAAATTAGTTGTGATCATGGACTATAAGGGAAATATATCTAAATTGGTATGACCTAGGGGACCTGTGTGGGTGATCCTTGAGAGATGACCTAGAGTGACTAGATATAGTTATGGGTCGAGATGGTAATGTGTGTCTACCTAGATATCACACCGAATGTGTATGTGTGGGGGTCTATGAATGATAATGGTATGTTATGAGTTTACCTAACCCATGTACTCCTATATGATTTTACTTGTTTTTGGTGATGTAGCTATAGAAACCCATACATACTTCCTAGAACCCAACCTATGGGTCTGATCTGACAATAGTATAGAGTGTATTCCTATAAGATTTTCTAGGGATCTGGATTATGAACCTTATATGGTATGATTTTAACATTGGGGATTACTATATGTGCTTCCTAGGATCTATCTTTGGGAGTCATGTTATACTGATGTGATGTGTCTTGGATAGGATAAAGTCATCATGGATTTTGAGTTCCACCATGTATTAGGTTATTGAGTCATATGAAGAATGTCTAGGATCATGGGATTTGACCTATGGTTTATATATAATTCCATAGGAACTACAGTTCCCTATGATTCCTAGTCTATCTAGGATCCAAACATTCAAGCTTGTGGATTATAATAATAATAATAATTATTATTATTATTATAGTTATGTGATGTCTGGGTCTTCCTAGGATCCGACAAGTTGAGCACGAGGACAATAAACATTAATTGGGATTCCAAAGATAACTAGATATATTATTTTTTTGGTGACATGGAGATGATGTTGATTAAAAGATAGTGTGAGATTCCAATATTTTTCTTGGATCCATTCATTATACTAGGGATTTGGAGAGATTCCTATGACCTACTCATTCAGCCATTCATGATGAGTTGTTATGCATTTGATCCTGAGGACTAGGGATTCCTAGGCATCTCCATACAATTTAGTATTTATTTGGAGACATGGTCATTGTGATTTCCTTATAGACACCCTACAATTGTTGAATAAGTTATGGTCAATCAGGGTAATGGACCCAATTATTAAAAACTATATGGAATTCGGTACATGGGTTTGGATGGTACATGATAAATGCATAGATACTTTCTGAAATCCGACTGATGTATGTAATGTTAGTTTTTTATTTTTTATTTTCATAATTTTATTTATTTTAAACATATCCTAGGTATATACAACTGTATTATGGATATATTATGATACTATATTGGTGGTTCCCTACTGAGTTATATACTCACACCCTGTTCAGGTCACCATTGCATTGAGATACTCAAGTAGTTTCATAATGGGTTTCAGGCATAGGTTAGGCTAATCCTGAGTTTGATCAACTGGGGTGGTATGGATTAGTAAATGGAGAATCAAATATAGTATTATTTTGAGTTCTAATATATCCATTATTTTTATCTTTATGCATTTATTATTATCTTATATATGTGATCGACCCAGTTCGAGTTTATGAATATTGTTTCCCATATGTCAGTATTTAATTTTGACCATTAATTTTTAGTTTATTTATCTTCTTTGTGTACTCGAATATGTAAGATGTGTGGTTGTTTAATTATTAATTTTCTCTCTAATATGGGTGTATAGTCACCCCAAGATACCTCGGTAGATCCTAATGCTAGTTTGAATCCTCATGCGTATGCGGGGGTGCAGAAGAGGTCTTGTGGAAAACTAGTCTAGTGACCCATCCAAGTGGCCTCTAGTTTAAGAAATTATAGATAATCATTATCTTGATAATCAATCCTTCCATAGTAAACCATTTTCTTGTTCCTTTCATTTAATTTCTTGATTCTTCCTTGCACATTTTTTGTATATAGTGAGATGAATTTTTTCCCTCCCTGAGCATCATTTATGGAACATATAATACTCTATTTTACTGTTATTACCTTCAAATACATGATAATAGTAGAAGACTAAATTTTATTACTTCATATTCATATAAC
Source organism: Viscum album (assembly GCA_963277665.1). NCBI lineage: Eukaryota > Viridiplantae > Streptophyta > Magnoliopsida > Santalales > Viscaceae > Viscum > Viscum album. The sequence continues at coordinate 1,021,133,730 of OY728147.1, read as the reverse complement.
ATTAATAAATTTCATTATAGCAACAAAATTTCCTTGTAGATAATTCTTTTTTGAGAATTGGTTTTATAATAAAGAAATAATCAATCTTACTTTAGAGGTAAATGATAAAACTAGAGGCATACATTATGAGTATCATGATGTTTTGTTTCATATGAACAAATTTACTCAATCTTGTTTTTCTTTAACATAATGAATTCCGGAAACCTTTTAATGGGAATAGTTTAAGGATTATATTTGGAGAACTAAATTTTTTATAACTCCTCCCATTTCATAGAGTCAATTTCATCCTTTTATATCATGTTCTTAATATAATATCACTATTAAAATTCTAAATAATAAATAACAAAAATTATTTTTTATTTTCTCAGCATTAAATATTGGAAAATAAATTTTCTATTTTCTTGATACATTTATCCTGAATTAGTGGATTAGAAGAACCAATAAATGATAATGGTCATTTTCTGTAAATTACTTAATAGTGACTTGATTCTTCCTTGGAATATTTAGTAGCATAATTTGGTTCTAGTTATGACTCATAACTGGAGATATCATATATATGATGGTTTTCACTTCATCTCTCATCCCATTGGATTACTAATTTGAAAATTCACTAAATTTTCCATCATACCCATGGATAAATTGATTCCTCCTTATTTTTCCATAGAATTAAACCAAAACGTTTAATATGAGTTATAAAAAATGTTAAATTAACATTATTAGTGTAAAAACTGATATTAATATGAAAATTCAACCATATAGTGTCTTACTCAATGTCACCTTCATTTTATCCTATGATACTTTCCGTTCAACCTTGGTTTATTTGATTTATTTATCTTATACTTATTAACAAAATCTCCAAAAATAAATATTCCCCAATTTTATAAAAACTAAGATAACATATTCATAACATATATAGATGAAACATCCTATATCATAACTAAAAATTAAATCTCTCAAACAAAACACACAATATTGTCACCCAATGGGTTAGAATGATAAGATATTAGCTACATATATGGATTATTACACATTATAGATTCATAATATACCACAAAATTCTCCACATATGACTTCATTCTAGTCATATTACTGTATATAGTTTCCTTAGAAAATGGTAAGAATATGAAGGAGTGAACGTAGATGCTCAGTAATGGAAAACACATTAATGAGTCATAGATAGTTAGATCATAAGAATGAGTGGATACATAGAACATGTGAGAAATAAATTATTTAAAATGAATATTCATTCATGGGATATTATCATAAGGAATGATAAAATATCATATATTAGTAATAAAAACATATGACCTTAAATTAATTCTCATAAAATATTTTTGTATAGCATAGTACAATAATGTTAAAACATGGTACATTAATCGTCATCCAAGGTGAATAACATATGCATGTGTCACAAATATAATAATTGGACATTATAATAATATAAAAATATATAACTACATCATGTATAATTATATACTTTTAAAAAAATATAACCACAATCATTTCCATAAAAAACATTTGAACATAACTAACTGCAATCTTGTCCACACATAGAATTTTGAACATGACTAACTACAATAATGTCCATACATAACACCATTATCTCATAAAATATAGATAATTATATAATTAATTGGAGGGATAAATAAAACCTAATCATCTATAAATGATAAACAATACTTATTTGTTACACATGAAATCAATCATATGTCATATCCTAAAAACCCTATGAAAATAAAATGTGTTACTAGACATTTTCATGATGTACCTCATATAAAGTGATGAAGAATTAAATTAGAGGATACCCAAAATACAATAACAAAAAAAAATATTGTAAAAATTTTAGAGGGATACACATGAAGCATAACTCCATATTATATATATTTTTCAGATATAGATTTTAAAATAAATGTGGGAAAAAAATAATTTTTATTAATAATTTTTAATTCTGTCATAAATAATAAGTTATAAGTAACATTAAAAATAAATTTCAAGGGTTGAAAATAAGTATTTGGAAAATATATTTTAAAATTGATGGACCTAATAATGGATCCTATAAGATTAAATAAATGTAAATTGTATAAAAACTTTGGAGTTGAAGATATAAGATAATTTATAGTGGAAAGATACACAGGTTTAAGCCTTTTAAAACAATTTTAAAGAAAGCCCCTATCAATAAAATAGTGAAAAAATAATAATTTTCAAAAAGTGTTAATGAAAAATATGAAATCTATATAATTAAAAACATAATTATATTGAAACATAAGAAAATAAATTTTTTTTAAGAAATGACATGGACATCAAAGAAAAATATCTAATATAGGTGATGGTAATAATTCTTAACTATGTTATATTTTCATGATGATTGAATTTAATAAAAGAAGAATATATAGATATGAAAAATGTAATTGTCCAACATAAAAGAAATAATATGATATTATATATAAAAGGGGAAACATTAATAACAAATTATCATATAGAAAAGAAGAAATTGAATGACTCAATGAAAAGTAGATAAAGTCAAGAATTGACCCTCACTACTTTAGGAATAAATGAAATAAATGAAATTGATGTATAAGACACAAAATAGAATTTTAAATAAAATTTATAAAAAATTATTTTTGAATATAACAATTTAATGGGATTATAATTACATTATATAAGATAAAATTGGTGAATAATATAGAAACATATATCAATAAAGAGAAATTGATATAATGAAAACATACCATGGATTTCCACTTGGTTTGATGCACTCCAATATCCAATATAATAAATTTCAATTTATTAATAATTTATATCACATAATTATTTTTAATTACACTAATTTATTAAATTCTTTTATAATTTTTTATTATATATTTACTTATAATTATTTGTTAAAATTAATATATGAGTGTTAATTGTCCCATTTTCACTCTGTTAGATTTGTTTTGGTTGTTTTGGTCCTTAATCCTTGATCTTGTATTAGTAAAATAAATATTTTTTATGAAGTTAATGTATATTATTTTGATATTATTTTAAAGTAAAATATTTTTTATTGAATTTGTGATGATGATTCATAAAGTATGGTTAAAATTTCATTTTTTTATGAATTTAAATTCAAGAATGAATCGGTCTTATTAATGAATATAATAATATGTTTTTCCATTACAGAATTATGAAAAAAATGAAATTTTTAATTATTAAAATATATTTACTATATTTATGTTTTCTTAATTATTCACGATATAATGATATAGCATCGTTCATATAGGTGGTATTACCAACCCATAAAAGATAATATATAATGAAAAAATCATAAAACATGATATTGTATAGCTATAATATCCCCATCATATAAAAATGATGTTTTTAAAAACATTTTATTAATGTGTTAAATAATATCAAATAAGCGGTACATGAAAACTATAAATGAAATGGTCTAGGGAGACGATAAATATTATGTTGAATACATGAATGTTTCTGAAGATAACAACTTAGATATGAAGGGTTGAGGGATTCTTCTTGCAACTAGACATTCACAAACATGGGATGGTATTTTTTTGGAGAAATTTTTTATAGGAATTAAAGAATAAAATTATGTAATGTTTTTCATTGAGATGGTAAGTGGGGTGATCCATTTATATGTGATCTTGGGCGGAATTTCAACAAATTCCAATTCTTTAATGTGTAAGCAAGGTAAATTCTCTAGGATATTCAATTTGTAAGTGAATTAATAATGGATATTGGTAAAAATATGCACTCATCACAAAATTTTCATGATAAATATATATTTATTTTATGCTTTTAACCTTAAACATAACATTATTACCACATTTTAAATTTACCATTATACTTACTTTTTACCTGGGTAACTTTTTTTTCCTAAAAAAAATTAAAACTAAACTTATATAATAATTTTAAAATAGTAATTAAAAATATTAAATAAATTTTATTTCGTTAAATTTCTATAATTCAAAAAAAATTACTTTTAATACAAGAACACATAACTCATAAAAACAATATTTAAGAAATTTATTTTTAAACATAAATTTATATTTATTATTTCTCTTTTAAAAGTAATAACTATTAGATAAATGTTTTTTTAATATATTATCAATATATTTCATGAAAATCAATCTCTATAAGTGATTAATTTAAATATTTTAAGAAAAATTATATGAAAAAAATTTCAAAAATATTTCCTTTAACACTAAATTGTTTTATTAATAAATATCAAAAATATTATTTTATTTAAATACCATTAATTAATTTTTATCAATAATTTTGTATTAAAAATCAACATTTAATTTAATAAAATCATTTTTTTATAAGAAGAAAATTCAAATGTATAAAAATAAAATTAACAATGTAAATAAATATATATATATATATTAAAATATTTTATATATTAAATTACATATTTATATCATCGTAACTTCTACTTAAAATCTTTTAAAAGTATTCTCATAATACCTAAGGGTGAGAGAAAAAATAGTTGCAGTTGTGGGTAGTGACTCAACTATCATGGATCTCATATCGATTTCCATGAGCTTAAACTTCTCCCAAATAATTTTTTTTCCAATAAATACATGTTGAAGTTCAATATTGGGATTGGTCTAGGTAAAAAACTTTTAATTATAACTCCTATAAAAGCATGGAAAAATATGTCTCATAATAAATAATTCATTTAATTTATGTTTCCAATTATTCTTTCTATAAATAATTCATATTTTTATTAGTTCTATTTATAACTATCAATTGAATGATTATCTTATAATGGTTACATTTTATCAAATTATACTTCCAATAAACATATAATTTATATCATTAATTCTTCTTGTAACACTGAAAGATTTTAAAAAAAATTATTTTCCATAGTTTAAATGATACTCAACACTTAATTTTGTTTTGTTACACACACTAATGATTTTCTTTGATAGTTGGTGTTACACTCAAGAACTAAGTTTTACGAAACAACAATATGATATCAATATTATTAATTAATATGATAGTTATCACCTAGATGTTGGATTTTATGGTATGAATAATAATAAATAAATTATGAAAATATATAGTTTAAAATTTTTTATTGAGTTATCAATAGAATTGTAATAAATAATTATTCGAAATAAAAATATTTTTTTAAAAAAGTTTTTCTCTAAAAGACGTCTTAATTGTTCTTGGTAGAAAGGAATTAAAATTAATTTATAAACATTTTGAAAATTTTATTGACAAAATAAAAATTATTTTTAAAATTATTTTACCAAAATTAGCTTAGGGTGGTTTTTTTATATTTTTCTCGAATGTCTCTTTTTTTATGACTATTGAAAAATACAGAATTATTAAAAACTGTTTTTCATCAAAATTAATTAAAAATTTAAATTATAATTTAAATTAGGTTTAAAGTGTATTTAATTAAATTATAAATATATTAATCAAATTTAGGTCAATGGAATAATTTTCATATTTATGTTTTATATAATAACATTGTGAACTTTTGATCATTTTCACTTAAAAACCTCACTTTCTCATCTCGTCTATCATATTAATTTAAAGTTACATTAATAAAGCTTTGTGATTTTAACTTGAATAAATAGATTAAATATTTAGATTATTAATTATTTATATTATATAATAATTTTAAATTAATTTATTTATAATATGATTAGTGAAAATAGTTATAATTAATTACCATTGTTAGGGTAAAAATGGTTTTAACATGGGGTTGAACTAAAATGATGCGAGTGAAAATAACACAAAACATTATCCAAATTTTATTTTACGAGTTTATTTAGTCCATGTACATAAAATTATAAAACCTATGGTAATTTCTTTCTAATTTCCAATGTCAATGACCTGTATAATATATTAAATAAATAAAAAAGAAAAAATGAACCTTCTTTGCTTTTAAAATCTATAAGGATTTGGAATATGGAAAAGAAAAACCTATATTAAATTATAAATAATTAAATTAAAGAAAATGATTATAATTTTTCGTGATAATTTATTTTTAATTTTTATAGTAAAATAATTTCCTTAAATTCTTATTCAATGTCAATTTAGTAATTATTTAATTAAAAGGAAAATAAAATAAATGATATTAAAAATATTAAATGTAAAATAATCTGAATGATTGAGTTTTTACAAGAATTTAATATGATAATATAACATTTAATGGATGTATATATTTATTATATTGGAATTAAATAAATTTATTGATGCAATTTAAACCAAAGTAGGGGAATAGTGTCGAAATTGACATTAATGGTATTTTGTAATAAATAATGTTTTCATAAATTATTTAAAATTATTAAAAATCCAATATTATTTAAAATTATTTATATATGTTAATAAATATCATATATGGTTAATTAATGGACCAATATTTCTTTTATAATGTAAATATGGAACCTTAAATAGAAAATACACTATTAGTGTGGTTAAGGTTAATGCGGTGCTTCTCACGTTGAATTCTATTAGGAAAATATTAATTTTTTTCACACATAGTATTTTTATTTTGTAACATGGAATTTTTAATTTCCACTAGATGTTACAAAATATCTAATTTTATTTTTTTCTACTCTCAAATGATGAATTAGATAGAAAAAATAATATTACCATAGTAAAAACAAAATTGTAAAAAGTTGGGAAATGTAGAAGTCAAAGAACCACATAATTAAAAAAATCATTTTTGGTGTAATGGTGGGCTAAAAATGAATTACCTAAAATCCATTTTTTGACCATTTTGAAGGAAAATAAATTAATATTTACTTCTAAATAAAAAATATGTTTTTGTATTTATTAGAATTCCACTTGTCAATTTTAATAGGGAATTCACTCCCCTTTCTTATTCACACCTCTCAAGACATTTGGATAGAAAAACCCTTCCAAAATCACTTCCAAAATTCCCTCATATAATCCTATAATCCATATTTTTTACAGAAATCCATCCAAGGAAGTCATTTTGATTAAATAAAGAGGAGTTTCCCAAAGAAGAGGTAATGTTCATAAAAATGAATTTTTTATTTATTTCATTATACATCCTTATAAATTCAAATAATATCATGATGATATAATGATATAAATATCATCCATATAATAATATTTTTCTTATTTAAAAGGTATGACATTAAACGACTTACACTTCCATCAAATTGTTTGTGAAATTTGGTCAAAACATATGACATAAACATAATTGATTAATAAATTGTATACGACATTATAAAATGTCAAATATAATGAATAATAAACTTGAGAAAGTTTCTCAAAAATTATAATAAATAACATAGGATTATTATTCAGGAATATAAAGACACACATGGTGAATTGGTCTCAATGTAAGGGACTTTTTTTCAATTTCCTTTCATTGAGGCGTATTTTGATGTAATAAACCTATTCTCTTTTATGATGTTTATATACAGTCACATTGATATGTTTGGTAATGAATTTATATATTCTCAAGGTATTTATATTTTTAAATGTTATTTCATCATTTTTTTTATGAATAACATATTCCTGACGTGATAAGGGACTTTTCTTGAATAAAATTCTCTTTTATTGTTATCTATCTAACTCTTTATTTTCCTTGTATATTATTTTGAAATAGTTTAATATATGAATAGAAAGTATTTATAATGAAAATTTTGTGTGTATTTTTACTTTATCTTCAGAGGTTTTAGGAAGGAATATTTTCTGTGTTTTATACTGCTTTGATAAACAAATGAAAGGAATATTTCATTCTTAATGTATATAGAGACAATGACATTCCGACCACTGTGGTCATTATTTTATTTCTATATTCCTTTGAAATAATTCATGTTTTTTTCCTAGAAAACAAATATTTATATTTTTCTCATATTTTTGTATTGAAAATGGGTACTTAAAAATAAAAGACTATCTTTATCCTAAAGTGTTTTTCATATGGGCGAAAAATAGTTTTTCAAATAGTTTTCAAGGTATGGTACATGAGCATTATATAAAATGGATGATCCCAATACAACTTTCATAGAGGGTTGATCCCCTTTATAGGCCATGAGTGAGCCCAATATAGATTATAATTAGGGTTAATTCTTATTGTAGCACATGAAATATTGGTTATCACAATATAGCTTATATGAATGGTGATCCCCGTTATAGCTCTTCAATCCATTGGGTAATGATTATATTGGATGTTGATCATATGGTTATTCCAATTAAAATGGTTTTCAAATGGTTTTTTTTAAATATTATTCTATAATTTATCAAAAAAGGTCCAATTGATATTTTATTGGTATTAAAGTATTTCGTTGAGTAAAACTTGTGTGTGTTTTCTAGTCAAAACATTTAATTTATGTCTTGTAAAGAAAATTTATTTAGAACTAAATATTATTTTAGTTTTCATATTTTTTCTGAACTAATGCTTACCTTTATTTTTGTATCCATTACTTAGATTTTGTTCTCATCCAATATTTTTTTAAACAATGTGTTTAATTATGGTTAAGGGAAATAAAGAATTCTTGTTGAATGTCGTTGATATTTGACTTGCAAATAATTAATGATTTATATTAATATTTTTCAATTATGGTAAAAAAAGATAGAAATTGAACATGTCAATTTTTTTATGTATGAGTTATGGACTAATCCTCTAAGACTCTAAACCTGAAAATATCATCAAAATGAAATAATGTAACTTATTGAATAAAACTAAAATTATATAATGTTTAATGATGGGTCCTTATAGTTGTTGTCAAAGGATGGTTTATACAAATTTAATGTTTAGGATAGTGTTAATATAATTCTATTATAATATTTTACATTTTAGTTAAGATAAAATGATATGTAATTTTATGATTTCCATATTTATTCATCAAAAGAATTTTCTTTAAAAATGGTTTCCCATAGAGGAAACTAGGATGATTTATTTGGAAGACACTTAGATGAAAATATCCTTCAAAATCAGCATCATGTGATTGTTGGTATTGGAACAGAATAGTTTTTTTAGTAATGGCTATGTTGAAAGAGTCTATAAATGGTGTGGTATCTATAGAAAAGAAGAACCCGGTCTACTATGAAAGAAAATTTCTATAGTGTATTATTTCATGATTTTGCATCCCCATCATTAAATGGATCATCTAACTTTAGGGTAAATAAAATATGGATCTGTTCCCTAGATAATATATTTAAAATCATGTAATGTTTAGAATGTAAAAATATAACTCTTTCCATCTACCATTTTGAAGGTGGAGCTGATCGATGGTGAGATTTGGTTGAGAATATTATAGAGAAATATGATCTTGATGCTATGTAATGGAAAAAATTTAAGAATATTTTCATTAAAAAATATTTCCTTAAGGATGTTCATCTTAGAATGGATAAAGTATTACTAGAAATAAGTAAAAATGATGAATATTTTTTGCCTACATATGAAGAAATGTTCAGAAGATTGTACATGTATGTTTCAAACATTATTTGATTCATTGGTAGTAAAATTAATATATTTTAATGATGCTTATAAATGATATTATGAAGATAATTGGCTACATGAGAATTTAAAACAAATGATAATGTTTTTCTTTATGTTGAGAATGTTGAGATACAGTTTCCAAAAACATATTTTCCATGAGATGAATAGAATATAAAATGGTCAAGGTGGAAGGAAATGAGGAATAAATCATATAATAATTCTAGAGGTAAACCCAAAACATATTGAAAGCATGGTAAAGTTTGTTTTAGGAATTGATGTAAGGATCTGGAAAGTGTGATAGGTGTGATATGTTTCCTCACAAGGTTTGTTACTACAAAGAAAACAGTTTTCAACAATCCATGAATGAGATAACATATAGACAGTCTATTGTAATTTTCTTAAACAATAATTATTTAAAAAATTATGCTAATTTTTCTTTGAGGATACTTACTCAGGGTGGAAGTCATCATGAAAAGATGTAAAAAAGGGGTTAGAAATCATTTTCTACTTCTATTGTTCATGTTGGTACATCAGGGGAAGTGGTGAAAGATCTAAGGAGATCTATATTTTTATAATGTTTGGCATAATCTTTATTACTTAGGCAGCCCTCTTTTGATGTTTTAATTATTGGTGTTACTTTTTGAGAAAATTATTTGACTTTTCATATATATTTGAAGTATGTGATTAAGATGAAAATTTATTTTTAGAAGGAAGCCTTTACATGTTACAGACATAAGATATAAGGTATTAATAACTTTTAGGGTTAACATTATTAATAATGAAATTGGTTTTACATAAAATATTTGAAGAAAAGAAATAAATAATAATGATGAACCAGTTTTTTACTTTTTTTAGAGATTAATTCATTATACCTTGTACTAGTGATGTTGATTTTGGAAAATATTTAAAGACATATAGAAATAGTTTTCAATAATTTATATATATTATGATCCATTAAAATTGAATTTTACTACTTAGATATAAAAAAATTTATTTTTGGATATTTATTTATTGGATGAATGGATGAATTGTAAATTGATCGAAGAATGACCAATATATGAAATTGTACTTATGACATAAAAACATATCAAAGAAGTATATTTAAATAAACAGAAAAATAATTCCTCAAATTTAGGAAAAGGATCTTGATACAAAAATTTTATCCTATAAAATTAATATCTGGTGAATTATCTTCTCTTCTAAATTAACACATATTTAGGGTGTTTAGTCCCCTAACTTTACATTGTTCATTCGCTTTTTTCTGATAAATTACCTCAATCACTCTCTATAATTATTTGTTCTTGTCTTTTATTCCTACATATGTTTTTTTATTTGGAAAACTAGTTATGTGTTATTAAATATGACCATTGTGAATCCTTTTCCATCTTATTAATAGGACGTTTTATTAACCCTTTTTATGATGTGTTTTTACAACAATTTGTTTCATAAATTTACATCCTTTGATTACCAAGATGAAGCTCTAATTGTGAGGGTGAAATTTATTAATGTGGGGGAGGATGTAACAACTCAAAAAATTTAAATAATAAATTTTTTTAAATGGTTTAAACAATACAAAAAGTTAATTATCTTTTATTTAAAGAAAAAAATTTCTTCTATAACATTCATTAGATGCAAGACCATGTTTTATCGAATAATAATATACTTTTAATATTATTATTTAATATTAATTTTATAACATAGATATTGGAATGGAAGGTACAAATAGGATTAAATAAATTATAAAAATGTATAGGTTACACATTTTTATTTATTTATCTATTTATTAGTAATAAAATAAGAATCATTTCAAAGAGAAACAAATGTTTTCTAAAAAACAATTTCTTATAAAAGATTGTTTAATCATGCTTGTGACACATAATTTAAAATTATTTTTTTACCAATTATATATAATTACTTTTACTAAAAAACATAATTTTTGAAAAAATTATACCAAAATTTTCTTTTTGTTCATTTTTTATATTTTTTAAAAGGTTTCTTTTTTTATGAATAGAGAAAAATACAGAATATTAATTGGAAAATGTATTTTCACCAAAATTATTTAAAGAGTTAATTTATAATTTAAATTGGTTTTAAAGTATAATTAGTCAAATTATATATATATATATATATTAATCCAATTTATTTCATTGGAATAATTTTCATATTTTATTTGAATATAAAAAACACATTGAACTTTTGAACAATTTCACATTAAAACCATGCATTCTCATCGTGTATGCATGATTAATAATTAAATAAATTCATCTAATTATGTGTGTTTAAATTGACCATATGGATTAAATATTATTTGTAATAATTATATATATTATAAAATATTTTAAAATTAATTTTTATGATAATTAATAGTGAGAACAATAAAAATTAATTACTACAGTGAAGGTAAAAACTATTTTAATGTGGGGTTAAACTAAAAAGATAAGAGAGATAATGAAATAAAATAGTATATTAATATTATTTTTTGAGTTTATTTAGAAAATTTAAATAAAATTATATAACATATTTAAATTTCTTTCCACTTTCCATTTAAAATTCCTTATACTATAAGTCATGTGAAGAAAAAGACAAAAGGATATTTCCATAAATTTAATATCCATAAAAATTTGGGATTTGAAAAACGATATAAAATATTTAGAAATAAATAATTATATTAAATATAAATGATTATTTTTTTATCATGGAATGTTATTTTTAATTTTTATACATATAATATTTTCTTTAAATGCTTATTTAACATCAATGTACTAATTATTTAATTAAAGGTAAAATAAAATAAATGATTAAAAATACTAAAAGAAAAATATTTTGAATGAATCATTTTATTAAATGAATTATTTATATTTATATAACACTGAATGAAGTTATATAGTAATTGTTTTTGAATTAACATTATTTATTGATGCTTTTACGATCAATGTAAGTTGATAGTGTCAAAATTTTCATTTATTATACTCTATAATAAATAATGTTTTATTAAATGTTTCAAAATTCATAAATAAACTATATTATTCCAAATGATTTTTAAATGTTAAAAAATATCAAATATGGTGCATTAATGGGCCAATTTTTATTTTAAAAGGAATATATTTACCACTAAGTAGAAAAAACTCAGTTAGCATAGTAAGGGTTAAGAGATGTTTTTTTTTGATGCATGCGCTGGTGTTAAAATTAATTTCTGAAACACATAGGATTTTATTTTATAATTTTAACATTAATATTTTTCACTATAAGTTGTAAATTTTATAATATTATCCTTTTTATGGGACTAAATTATTAAATTGGTAGATAAAAATGCCAGTTGCTATAGTAAAAACTAAATTGGTAAATGTACAGAATCTTAGAAGTTAAGGAAAAATTTGTTTAAAACATGTGTTTTTTCATGTGTTATTAGTGTGTTTCAACCATTATTTCTCTCCACTAAATTATTTTTCTATTTTTTAGGCACATGTGGTAATAAATACTTCCCAACAGTGAATACTTAATGTTATTAACAAGAATTCCACTCATCATCCATTATAAATGGGAATTCATTACCCTCGCTTTTTAACACCTCTTATTCCATTTGGCTCAAAGAAATCCTAGAAAAATAACTTCCAAACATATATAATATCATAATATAATCCTTATTAATTTCAAAAATCCAACAAAGAAAGGACATTGTTGAAAACCAAAAGGAGTTACCTAAAGAAGGGGCGATGTTCATGGATAAGAATTTTTGTTTTTTTCTTTCTTTACCCCCTTAAATTATTCTCATACCATGATAATAGAATAACCACAATATATATTATATACTGAGATATTTTTATGTTATGGTTACAACCTAAAACTAAACGCGCTTCTATTAAATGGGTTGTGAAATCATCAATCATGTGTACGGTGGTATACCTCCTTACTGAATGATGTCATGTGTTTTTCTGTTATCACCTCGTGCGATTGGGTATGATGATGGATATAAATGTTATATAAGAAATTTATAGTATTATAATACCTATTCATTAATTTTATCATATATTCCAATTTTTTCCATTCTTTAAGAGATACGATTATGCTGCTTGTGTGTACGACAAACTATTACCCCATGAAATGATGTTATTTGAATTTCAGTAAATCATTACAAGAATGGTAATAAAGATAAATATAATACATTTATGTTATATAAATGAAATATTTATGATATTATAACCTATTTATAATTTTTGAAATATAATATATCATTTTAATTTTACCCTTTTTTATGGAAAAAATGATAATGTTGTTCATGGATGTGTGGAATACTACCCCCCAAAGCAATGTGATTCCCTTTTATCATCACCACATTCCAATAATTATATATATATATAACTAAATAATATTTTATTTATGATATTATTTTAATTATGGAAATACAAATTTTACATACCTCCTTTCCATAATGATAATTGATAAATTGAAATTTTATTCACGCCTACCTATGACCTACCATCTCCATGATCGTAACATTAGATCATTTTTCAAACCATATTTCCTGGTTGGTTTTATAATTATAATCATTCTATAAATATGATAATTATTTCATTATTATTTTGGGGATGTTTAAATAATAACCTCTTTTACCATAGTTAACCTACCAATATTGATTTTGACACATAAGCCTAATACAGTCAAAACATAAGACGTCAACTTAACTAATTAAGTAATAGTATACAACAATATAAAAAGTTAAATAAATGTAATTAAATACCTGAAAAATGTTATTAGTAAATTAATTAATTAATATATTATTATTATTCCAAAATATAAAGATACGCCGGATGAATGAGACATAAAGTAAGAGACTTTGTCACAATTTCCTTTAATTGAGTAATATTTTGATGTTATACACATATAAACTTTTATGTGGGGGATATGTAGCCTATTTTACATTTTATATCATTAATTTATCTATTCTCATGGTATTTATATATTTCTTTAATTTTATTCCTTCCTGGGCATTATGATTCAAATATTTCCAAAGTGATAATGAACATTTCTTTAAAAACTTATCTTTCAATGTTTTCCTTCTAACTACTTATTTTCCATGTCCTTTTTAAAAAATATTTTATATGAGGAAATAGAATATTTATAAATTATATTTTATGTCTCATTTTAAATTATTTTCAAATGTTTTAATAATTAATATTTTTTACATGTTTTATAGAGATTATTTTCAAAAATGATAAAAGGAATTTCCTATTATTAACATATATGAAGATAATTATTACCCCAACACCATGTAAATTATTTGATATCTAGATTCATTTTAAAGCTTTCTTGTTTTCGTATATGAACAAATCTATTTATCTTTTTTTGGGTATTTTAGTATTTAAAATTGGTTTTTAAAAGAAAATTATATTTTTAACCGAAATAATTTTTCATATAGGTTTAAAAGATTTTTTCAAATGGTTTTAATGATGTTGTACTTGATAATAATATTAACTAGTTACCTCAATATTGATTATATGAATTTTAGATCCCTATTATACAAAATGGGTGACCTCGATAGAGCTTATACGTAGGTTTGAACCCTACTATAGCACATGAAAAACAGGTGATCTTAATATAGCTTATATAAAGGTTAAGCCCCATTATAACTCTCCAATGAATTGGGTAATGATAATATTTGATGTATTTGTATGGATATTACAATTATAATGGGTTTTAAAGGGTTTTATTATTTTGAGGATCTATTTTAGAGAAATGGATTTTAATATCATGTAATGCGTTTCAAATGATTAATTTGAAGAAAATATGTGTGCTTTTTTCTTGTAAAGGTGTTTTATTTATATCTCTCAAAAAACATTCATTTATTGGTAAATATTTCATGGGTTTCCAAGTTTTTACTGAATTAGTAGTTTCCTTTCTTTTATTATCAAATAATAATCTTTTTTTCTCATTTCACGTTTTTAAAAAAAATCATAGGGTTTAAGGATCGATAAGGGAAAAAAGAAGTAAATTTGAATTTCATGGAGATCTTCCATAAAAATAGATAATTTTTTTAAAAAGCTTTATATTATTGGAAAATGGATTTTAATCATATTTTACCACTTTTTATTTTATAGTTTTATTATTTCTGAGTTATGGCCTAATTCTCTAAAACTCATTTCCTAAAAAGATCATCAAACTGAAAGAAATTAATTTCATGAATAAATGTATAGATAATGTAATGTTTATGATCAAGTATATATACTTATATCTATAAGGATGTTATCAATGATCATATAGGCACAAATTTCATATAATCCCAATTTCTATATAATCATAATGATCATATAACCATTGACCGTATATATAATTTTCATATTACATTTTTCAATATAACCCTAATACACTTAGTCAAAAACATTCATTACATTATATTGGTTATTTTATAAATATGATTTTTATATTTATAATAATTATTAATCATTCAATTGTTTTCATTGGTGGTACGATCCTCTTGGATGATCATGATGAGGAATATGTCTATGTGGTTTTATTTTTATTTATTTACAATTTTATTCTTTTTTTTAATTTTCTCAGATTTATTTCATTGTATTTATCTATTAAAGTATTTAATTTCTTATTTTAATACACTAATGTAATGTAATAAGGCATTTCTAATTTTATTTATTTTTTGATTCATGTTGGGTAATATATGGGATAAATGAAATAGAATGTTATAATAAAAATTAACGGTGTTATGGGGAACACCCTAACAGAATGGTATAGTTAAATGAAGATATGTTATTTTGAAAAATGATTTAAACCATGTTAAATGATATTCCAGTAAACTATTGGAAATAATTATTGATAGAGTTAGTTTACAAACACACAAATTATGGCATGGATGATCTCAGGAAAAGGAATGTTTCTATATAATATGATGTATAAATAAAATTAAAATGTAAAATATTTTAAAATGTTCAAAAAAATTATTCATCTTATAAAAAGAATATAAAAAATTTATTTTTTTAGTAGAGATGATTAGGGGTTATTTCTTGAATACTCATTTATAATTAAATATTATGTATTCTCATAAAAATTTTGGTAAGATAGATAAAATCATGGTTGTTCATATTATTAATGGCTAGAAATGTAATAAAAAAACAATAAATGGACCGCTAAAAAAATTAGAATAGAGAGATATTATCATGATAATTCATAATAAAGGTATGAAAACAATTATGTTGATTGTAATGAATACAATAAATATATTAAAAATTAAACATCTAAATATTTTGATAAATTAAATAGTATAAATTGAATTTATTATGAAATAATTTTGTGTTATATAAAAAATTATTCTTCAAATAGAATGATAATGTTAGTATATAGTCTATACTTACAATATATTGTTGAACCTAATAATTTTCCAAATGTGTCCAAGGAAGATGATTTAGTAAATATTTTAAATGAATACTTTTACCAAATTGAAAATATAAAAAAAATTACTTTCTCTAAGACCAATGATCAAAAATATTACGGAAAAAATAGGTATATAGAAAATTGATAATTTTTATTTAATTTTAGATAAGGATAGAGGGGTTTATAAAGGTTATTTTCATATTCAATATTTATATGTTACTGAGACTTTTCGCCTTATGAAAAATATAAGAAATTGTATTATTCTAAAAATTGTTTATTTTAATAAATTTAATAATATTTTAAATTGATAAAACTCTATATTATTTAATGAGACTTTGAAAAATGACATGTAAATTAAGATGATTAATGGTTTCTAACTTTCTAGGGAAAAAACTAACGTTTCTACGTACCAGAAATAATTATATGGGTTATAAACAAACACATTCAGCATGTTTTCTGTAAGTATATGTGTATGTAAAGAAGATAGTATTTAAATATTTGTATGTTTATCATAAAATCAATGTGAATAATAATGGTGAAAGATGATAAATAATGTTAGTCTATAGAGACAACATTATATTTGGTGGATTTAAGAAGAAAGTTTTGCATAGTTTGGAGACACACTGAAAAGTGAGTGTGAGAAGTACTTAATTATTTAAATATTTTTTTGATTACATGTTATTTATGTCCCTATTCAAACTTTTACCTCATATAATATGTAAGTAAAAATATTTTAAAGATATCACAAATATATGATAAGAAGATACTTTTAAAACTAACTATTGCTATAAAAAACCCATTAAAAATGATAATGGAAGATTAGTGAATCTAAAAAAGTATAGATTGTAGATTACATGATTAATTTATTTTAATTTTACAAAATCTAACATTTTAAATGTGACATATTTAGTCATAAGGTATTAAATTTATCTAAAGGATATTTATATACGAAATTACATGTGAATATTATGGAATATAAAAGGTATAATGGAGTATAAGTTATATTATTCAATGAAAATTGAGAATCCATTGATGATTTTAAGTGATTTGGTTTCAGATTATTCTAATATAATTGAAAATATATATAAGGTAATGCTTTCTACATCAGAATCAAGTGAATTTTATAGTTGGTAGGGGCTTTTTCAAATTAGTTATTATTTCCTCTATCCTTTGGTTTATATACTCTAATAACATTACACCTTTGGACATTTAGGTCATGTATGGGTTCCCTCTCATACTAGTTAAAAAAAGGTTTTCCATAATAGTAAAAACAATATAAAAGCCTTCAGGCTATGGTCAAGTATATTTCATGGTTACTAAAGAATCGGGGTTGTATATCTCTATTCATAGAGAATGTAGAGCAGAAAACTACAACTTGGTCATGTGAACTATTGATATTGATAAGAAAGAAATAAAAAATATGGGTGAGAAATATTTGACATTAATATATATTATGTGTGGTAATTTATTTTTGCTAATATTATGAAAAAAATTGTTAAAATGATCATGTATAAAAAACATAGAGATAATAAATAATTTTATTAGGGAAAAAAGATAAAAATGTATAGAAATGTTGATGTGTATTCCCATTAAAAATACGGATATAGATGTAATGAAAATGGTACTCTAAAAAGGTATTTTATAAATTGAATATGATGATCTTTTGGATCTGACCTCATCTTTCCACTTGAAGGAATAGTCAAAATACACTCTTCCTAATGTATTTATTATACTAACCATTGTTGACCTGTGCATAATAAAATAGTAAAGCACAAACATTTGAGTTTATTTTCTATGTGTGTATTTAAAGAGATAAAACCTATATAGATTATGGGGAATGAAATTATAATGAATGAGGACAGTGAATGAGTAACCAGTGATGGTGTAGGTATTTGAGTTGGTGTTATGTAATTGGTTTCAAGACATTGGGAACTTTTTGAGTTTATAGGATAATTGAATTTGAGGTAAAAGAATATTTTCTTTTTAATATTCATGGATTCAACTAAAAGTTTTTTATAAATATTATCTTTAATACTAAGGTTGAACCATGTAATATTAAATATGATGACTAATATTTCTTAGTTATTTAATAATTTTGGAAATCATTTTTTCTCTTAATGTATTTCCATGAATCCTAAAAGTGGAATTCTAGAGCCCAAATTTTAATGTTATATTTTTATGTGTTTTTAAATGAAATTTTTTGAAGAGATATTAATTTATAAATGATATATATTTGATAATAAATTCAAACATAAAACACATTCATGAGTAAATATAACATGTTTTTTCGAAAAGATTAAATATTTCAATTCTGAATTTAATAGTATTTCAAGTCGGGGTAAAGAATAATTAAATATTATATATATATTTTTGGAGTTTTTTATGCCATGGATGTATTTTGGAATAATTTTCATGGTTTTTTTGGTTTTATATAACTTGATTAAAAAAGTCTATATTTTTTTTGGAAAAATCATGTCCAGACCTACTCATTCCTTAGGAAAAACTGATCCTTCCTCTTATAATAATTGACCATGTAGTTTAAATTAAACTAATTGTGAGTAAAGCTCAAGTGATAATGAAATGACATGAACCCAGAATACAGTAACCCATATCCAGTGTTTACTTTTTTATATTTCAATAAGATATAAGGGGTCACATAATAAATGATTGATCTATTCAAGAGTGTTTAGGAACTATGTACATGCATGATTCCCATTTTTAAAATGGAAATAAAATATAAAAAATTGTAACAGAATACATTTGGAACCCTTAAACTCATAAAATTAATTATTCTTCAAATCCTAGAAAAAGGAAAGAAAATAAGGTTGATCTCAAATTCTTAGTATGGTTTATGTATAGTAGAATCCATACTGAATAAATATGGAATAATAAAAATGGAAAGGTAAATAACTAAAAACTGATTTAATTTAATCAATAACATGAGAATAAAATAAATCCATGGATAATATCAATATTATAATCTCACAGATAATAATTATTTAATTATTAATTAAGTATATGAATTAATATTGGATTTAAAGATCTTAGACCTCATGATATCCATACCATCAAAGCATTTTTCTAGTAAAATTTAATTTATGTGTAAATATACACTATAAACCCATTTAATTTTGGAGAACCAATTTTTATCTTGTGGTATTTAGATACATCAAGGGGCTATCTTTTACTAGGCCACGCTCATCACTGCATGTACAATTCATTTCCCATATATTTAAGGATCAATTCGATTTATAATAAATAAGAGAGGTCAATAAATATTTGTATTGAGTAATGAATAACGATTTATCTTGATTTTCCTAAGTCAATAAACACATTAATTATAAAACAACATATTTAAAATGTTATGTGTTTTAGGATATAATAATATTAATGAAACAAATAATACATATTTTTTGAAGAAATGATATATATAAGGATAAAAATAAATTTAATGTTTCAATATAAAGTTCATGACCTCAAAATTCATAAGATATATGAGATAAAAATTAGTTAAAAGGAAATATACGATTTTTCATAAAATCATGTCCTTTAGAAAATTAATGAAATAGAATTAGAATATTAAATAAATTTTTCCTTAATTTTTTAACTAATTGAAATTAAATAGAATAATCTAAATATCATAGAATGGTTATGGAGGTGGGGGAGTACATTAACGTTTTATATGTTAAAAACATTCCATCTGACTTTCTATAAATAAATTTAAAAAATTTTAAGAAAAAAATAGAATGATTAATTTAAAACCTTTTAAAAATACAAGGAGAAGATATACTTTCACTAATAAATCACTTGAGTAAATAAAAGGACATTTATTGAACAGTTTTAAAAAATATGGACTAGGAAGAAAAATATATCGGATTAAAAGAGAAATAAAATTAGTTTTTCTTTTAAAATATTGATTCATTGATTCATATACAAAAGAAATGAAAATATGGAAGAAAATATGGAAATAATTAAATACCCAAAGGATAATAAAATATATTTATTTTATTAATGATGTATTACAATATTCCTTTAATAAAAATTAAGGCAACAAAAAATAAGATTGTAAAATTAGTCAATACCTCTTCTGTAACATTCAAATTTTAAACCCTTGGAAGAATAAATGTAAATTAAAAAAACTCAACATAATTAATAAATTTTAATTGTATTAAATAAAACCTAGGGGTATTATATACATAGTAAAAAAATAAATAGGTTCAGGATATCCAATATGTCACAATGGAATTGAAATTGAGATAAAATCCCATACCTCAAACTTCCCTTTAGATAAGTGTGATTTAAACTACTATATAATAGTTTAAAACTTTTTTTCTTTATTATATAACCATAATTATATTTATAATATCATATATTATCCTCTTATAACATATTTTCACCCATTCATTAAAAATATTTCATTATTACCATTGTTTCAGGTGTTACCTGATTCATTTTCTCATTCATGTTTTGTCATGAATGTTTTAATTTTTATACATCGGATATAGTTCCATAATATCCATAATTATATTAATGTTATAAATTTCATATTTATTCATTATATACATTTTTATAATCGTTCCTTAAATATTTACATGAAAATTTAATCACATCACTCTATGGAGATGCTAGGTCGTACATATGCATGAGCTATATTATCATTTCCGTAATGTGTGGAAGGTTAAGTAAGTGGATGATATATTAATTTTATAGAATTTATATTATGTTGTATGTATCATATATGTTCTTTATTTTCATTATTTTGACTATCCATGTGATTCAGTGATTGGAAACCAATTATATCGGTTCATGACATTGTAGTTCTTTGAACGCACAAGTAATGGTTTTGTTTCCCATTTGATGGTGAAATGGAATAGTGAATATTATTATATAAAATCAATAACATATATTCATATGTTATATATTGTTTTCATTATCATGACACTATTAATACATAATTTATGGTGGTAAAATAATAAGTACAAAAGAATGAGCTTGGGGAAGATGATTACCTTCACATAGAAAAACCATCTTTATATCTCTTATTATGGACCCTAAGGTATGTATTTTTGGAATGAAAAAATATATTTAATGTGTATAATTATATTTTAGAGGTTTTTTATTAGGTTTTTTATAAGCTAAATACCTTTAGAGGTGTTCATTAGTGAGGAGAGAAGGTTCTCTTTTATAATTTAGGTGAGTGATACACAAGTAATTCTTCATGGTTTTATAATAATTTCCAGCCACCTTCTCTAAATAATTGACTATAAAATGGATAATATTATAATTTTAGGTTTTAAATGAAACAATCCAATAGTGTTTCATCATGTTTTTATTAATTTTATCCCTTTTCTTTTTATGTTAACCCCTTAGTAAACTCGTTTTAAACATATTCGTGCTAATTAATTTTTTACTATTTTTTCAATTCATTATTACCAAAATAATAAGTTGAATATATTAACTAAAATTGGTTATTATTTTAATAATTATTTAATCGATTTTATAAATTCAATTATTAAAAGTGGGAGAATTTAATTAAAAAATAAACCTGTAAAATCTGTTTAAAAACAGTTCTTCAAGAAATACATTCCTCAATGATAAAATGATCTAACATTAACTATAGGACTAGTAATCAGAATTATAAGGATTTGAACTAATATAATTCTATATATAATCTATAAATTTAATTTAAATCATTAAACATTAAATATTATTAAAATTAATTAAAATTTAAATACATTTTTCTTTTTGGAAGAAATTTTTCTAAATAATATCTTAGTTTACCTCCAAATGATATTATCTTTATTTATTTAAAATTTATTTTCAATACATGGTTATTTATACATATTTGAAAATATTATTTTAAATAAATTGTGTAATTGTTTAATTCTACATTTTTAATTATTCATAAAATATTATTCCTACGAGATGATTACAAAAACACATTCTAGGATTATTTTGACCAAGTAAGTTAAAATTCGATATTAATACTTTAAATTTTTTATTTTGAAGCCATGAAATATGAAAATGTAAATTATATTATAGTTTTATTAATGTATAATTTTCACATACTATAACTGAATATCATTTTTCACATTCTTCCCTATTATAAAAAATGAATCCTCAATATTTTCATGGATGTTACCTTTTAATAAAATGAGGTTGGTTATTCCTCATAACATCATATGGTTCCCATGATTCTTCCTCCATTTTATGATTTCTCAAAATTACCTTTTTAGTTTATTATTCTAATTCCACAATGCTTTCTCTATAATGTCAATAATATGGAAGGATTTTTGTAGTAAGATAGATTATGTTCAATTTTATTTCAACATAGGTGATCACATGTGTTGGGTGTATATACCATAACCTTAGTATACTAGAGTAAGTTCCTTCTTTATTACATTGGAATAAGGAACAATGAATCACATCCCTAAGGACCCCATACGTTAATATCCCTGGGAAAAAAATATAAATAATTAAATTTATATTTTATTTTGAAACAAATAATTAATAAATTTTATTTAATAATTCCATTTTTCCCCTTTGTGTATCCCTCTATATCAATCACATAAAACTTCCTCATATCCTCAAAAAAATAAAACACAGGAATGTTATGATATAAGATTCTAGTGAAGGGTAATTGTACACTCGAAGATGTGAAGAAATAAGGAATAATAAAATTTGAAATGTAAATAACCAAAACACCTTCCAATAAATTAATAACATGAGAATAATATGGTAGGAATAAAAGCTTATCAAATAATTATATATAAATAATCACATGAACTTGAAACTTAACTATGGATACTGTAAATAAAATAATAATCACTTGTAATATCAATAATTAAATTCAAAATTATGTAATTCATAATGATGGGTATTTAAAACATAATGTTGAGGATTTATTTCAAGACATCTAATATTTCTAACTCTTCATACCAAGACATCAAATAACATAGAGTATTCTTACCACGAAATCTAATAAATGGGTCAAGCCACAACCAAAATCATATATAGTTTGTCTCAAAAAACCTAATAATGCATCGAGGGGTTATATTTATCCCCACCTATCACATAAAAATCCAATGCATTACTTATATGAAAGTGATGAAACATAATCAACATAAACATTTTTATTAAAACTAGCATTTAAAATCTAAATACTTTTTGTAATCAATATATGTAATCATATACTATCTTGAGTAAATTTAAAGTTATCAAAATAGTACATCCTTAATAAAAATAAACATAAACCATATAGATAAATAATAAGGATGGTATTAGTATAATATATACCCATTAGAGTAGGGGTAATGAATTTTTGTCATTGATTAATAGAAATACCATTAAAATATATTTCAAAAAAATTGATGAAAATATCCTTTTCATTTTCAAAAATATTTTGAAATTATTTTTTCATTCAAAATAACCTTTGAAAAAAAATCATTAAAATGATCCACATAAACATTCGAAGTAATATTCCAAAAATATGATGGATGTGTTAGTGGGTAATTTCGTATGTGACATACAAGATAAAAAGAACATTTTTTATTATAAAAATATAAGTGATGTGTCTTGATTAGAAAACAATAATAACATTAATATAAAAACATTTTTTGAAAAGACAAAATAGGTAATTTTTTTTAAATAAATCATTTTTAAAAGGACAAGAAAATTAAAAACATTTTTAGAAACATTTTTTAGATGATAACAGATTTCCGACAGAGAGTGAAATGAATTTGGATTTTCTTTAAAAAAATATCAATTATTTTATGTAAAAAAGAGTATAACACTTTTTATATTACTTGAAAATATCATAAATCTCTATATTAGAAGAATATATATTTATTTCAAGAGGTAAATATCAAATAATTCCACCAATGGAGAGATAAACCAAAACCATCTCAAATAATAATTAGATTGTAAATTAAACTATTGTCACTTTGGTAAATTTTGTGTTATAATCCCCATAAAAGAAATAAGTTAAAATGAATCATTAAATGTGATTATTAAAAATTAATTAATGATAGGTAATATTAAAATGGAATTATACAAACAACGCATAAGAAATAAGTGGTGAATATGGAATATGTATTGCAGAAGTAAAAGTGAGATGATAAATCCATTACCTAATGCTTTTTTTGGTGCAAAATGAACTAACCTCATATACTATATTTTTAAAAAAGTTATAAAATTACTTCAAACCCATATTTATATTTATTATATCATATATTATAATTTTATAACATCTTATTAATCATTTGTTAACAATCCTTTATTATTTTCATTATTTTGTGTGTTAATTTTCGTTTTTTATCATGCATATTTTTTATGAATGTTCTGGTTATTAAGTTTATTATATTATTTTATTATCTATAGAATAATAATAATTACATAATTATAATATTTGACATCAAAGTAAATTTTAAAACAAATCATGAATTATGGTAATGAAAAATTATGTATGTTATGATCATGTATATATTATATTGTACACACACATGAGTAACATTTCCATTTTTCAAAGATCATAATAGAGAAGTGGTAAGTATTATTTTTAATTTAAATAATTATAATTATATAATTTTCAATATATAATACACATTCATATATCATCCATGTGATTTAGTGATGAAAAGGGAGTCATATCTCTTCGTGAAGGCGGTAGTCCACACGTACACGAACGATGATATCATCTTTACATGAGGGAAAAGGAAAGAAAGAAAATGTTATATATTATCTTTAGAAAATTTCATATTCCCCTAATATCATAATTATGTTAGTTATATCATATATATTTAATAAATTTATCTGTATCACCTTCAATGTGAAGCGTTAGTGAAATATGAAGCACAACACCTCGAGAGGCAATAGTACGTCGTACACACGAACGATGTTATTTTATCTCTTACGGAATGGAATTCAAAAATATATTTCTCATATAGTGATACCATATTTATAAATATATTATAATTATCATATATATAATTAATATCCATCATCACACCCAATCTTGAGAGGTGGAAATTTAAATACAAACGACATTGGTTCGCGAGGTGGTAGTCTACTGTACACAGGAATGATGATTTCGTAATCCATTTTATGTTTGTGGATAATGTTTTAGGTAATTAAATTATCATATAAACTTATCATTATATGTAACATAAGTATTTTATAATATATTCATTATATAATAAAAATTTAAGGATGTGGAGAAATAATTACAATAATAAAGCTTATTGAAGAATATTACCTACTCTTCGAGTATCCTTCTTACGATTTCACTAAATAATTATTACGTTTTATTTATAACCAATATATGTATTATAGTATTATTATTGGGAATTTAGGAATTTTTTTTAAAATTCATGTATGAAAGTATTTGTTTTGAAGGTGTTAAGAGAAGAGGAGAGTGGGTGGCCTTTTATAATTGGGGTGTGTGGAGCACTTGTAATTTTCTTAAAGAGTGAATTCCACCCAAGTTCATTCCATGTCATTATGCCTAAATAATGATCCATTATCACGATTAAAATTTATAATGTCTATATATGGACATATAATTTGTTTTTTACATGTTTATGGGTCATTTGGACCTGTAATATTATTTTTAATCCCCATGAAAACTCGTTTGTACCTTACTCATTATAATAAATTTTAACTGTTTTCAATAATAAATTTCTTAAAAATAATTAATTTGGAGTTATTAGAAATTAAAAATTAATATTATTCTAAATATGGAATCATTTTTTCTAAATTAAATTTATAGAAGATACAAAAATAATTTAAAATTAATCACATGGATGTGATGAGAAAGCAAGTTTTTAAAGTAAAATTGTTTAAAAGATTTACAACGTTTTTATATCTAAATGAAAAATAAAATTAATTAAAATGACCTAAATTGTATTAATATAAATATAATTGAAATAATTTTAATTTAATCCCAATTTAAAATGTATTTTAACATTATATATTACATAAACAAAAAATTAGTTTTCAATTAAAATTCTGTATTTCCCACTATTAATAAAAAATGAAATATTTTAGAATATCCGAAAAAATAAACCAAAGATAATTTTAATAATAAGATATTAAAAATTTTGTTAATTTTTTCATATCAATTTTATAAAATTGGGGAATTTTTTTTTAATTAAGTAGGTCAGTCGTGACTAACCCTTATTTTTAATAAATATAGTTTTTTTGAAGATATTATTTTTTATTTCAAATGATTCTTATTATAATTTATAATCAATATATAAACAATAATTATGTTTAAAATATATATTTTCATAATATATGTAATCCTATTCATAACTAAAATTCTAATTTCTAGGTGATGACTATCGTATTAAATAATAATATTAATAGTATATTGTTGTTCAGTAAAATTTGGTCTTTCATGTAAAGCTGGATATCGTAGAAACTCATTGTTTCATGCAACCCAATATAAAATCAGTTTTGAGTGAAACTAAAGTTAAACTACATGTTTCTCACTAATTAAATAGTTAATAAGATGTTATTAATTTATAATTATGGTGTGTTATATTCTCCCCACCTTAAATAAATTGCATCCCCACAATTTAACCATGATCTTGGAAATAAAGGTTTTGACATTTAGAAATACCATTGTAGAAAATCCCACATCCTAAAATGGGTAATAAAACATGCTATTAATACAATATAAAGATAATTACCATTTTTATAATTAATAACACTTAACTGGGTTTTTGAATAGAACGACATTCGTAGAAAGTGAAGAAATGGGCATGGAAGAAGATCATAAATAACTATGACAGTTATTGAACTCATTGATCACAAAAAAATTAATTGTAAAAGGAAATTTTATGGCATAAAAAACGTAATTTGTTTATAATTTAAAATAAAATATGATTCATTATATATTATGTTAATAGGATAACATATTTGTTTCAACATTCTTTTCCTAAGGTTTACAAATTTTTTACTATCTAAGAATTAAATAAAATATACTAACTTGATGTGATTATATTTTAAGAGTGAAATTTCATCCTTTGTATTTGATTTGATTTATTTCCAATTTATCACTAAATATAACAACAATTAATATCCATAAAATAATTTTTTATTCCTGAAGCACTAAAATTTTCTTTTATGTATTATAAGGTCTACAAAAGAGTGACAAGTCTTTCTATCTGTCTCTAACTATTTTTAAAAACCAATATGGTAATAACAAGTTATCTAATATAATAAATTTCTGAATAAAACCTCATACAAATATTAGAATAAACCATTTCATAAATTTTTAACCTTATAATCTTTCCAAAATATTAAGATCCATAAAATTATAAAGTATGTAACTGAATTTCCCAAATGAACTTTTCATTAATTAGATATAAGTTAGTTAGTAATATCAAATTTACTTTTTCCATATCAATTATATCTTTATCCCAACAAAATTTTCTCAATAATAGGAACATATTATGGTATATCCTTCCCTTAATCATGTGTTTTATATGAATCTTAACCTTCCGATGAATCATTTTTATTGGTCTTTGATACCATTCAACATATTCTTTCGAATATTTAGTCAAAAATTACATGAGTAAAATAATTATATATTTCATAATTCTTACATTCATAATATTGTTGATTAATATACACTTATAACATAATTATTCAATCCAAACACAATAATTTCAATCAATCCACGTCATTTATAGTAATAAAATAATCTTAACTTCTATTCACTTTCTTCTTCCGATTTATATTACCTAAAAACATACGGATATCATTTGTAATGTTCCCCATATCATTATTTTTAATTATTAAACAATATCAAATTATTTTGTTATCTTGAAATCCTAGGAATGGTGTAATTTTTCTCCACATGTAAATAAAACTCATTTTCCTTTCAATCATATACCAAGGTGCATCCTTCCACATGTGTCACATGTTAGAAAATATTTCTTTCCTTCATCACTTCATCATCTTTTTTCTATATTGTCCTCTTCGTCTATTCCTTACCTTTAATGTTATAAGACTAAGAGAATCACTTCACTATCTTAATATCACATGATATTATGTCCTTGTATAATGATAATTTTTTGGATACTAGTTCCCTTTGGATAATTAGATTAATCTCATCAAAGAAACAATCGATATTTCTCCTTGCATTACGTATATTATCTATAGCATGCATTTTAATCCTTGTAAAGTTTGATTCATACTTACTAGTATATTCTTCTTCCTTCTATCTTAGACTCAAGAAATGTCTTTCAATATTCATATTTTCCCCATTTTGAAAATATTTTCTTAAGAATATTACCTAGAAATCCATCAACACCATACTTTAAATTTTCTCCTCATCCTTAATGTGTTGAATAAATGTCCATCATTGACCCACATCTCCTAAGAGATGATAAACACCCACAATAACATTCCCCTCTTCACTAATTACTAGAGTATGAAATATATGCTATAAGGAAATTATCCATTTATTATCTAAAAATTTATTTTTAGTCCTGTTGAATAATCAAGATTACTGATGCATGAAGTTCTCTGAAATTGATACACCACGTGGTCGATCAGTATGATTCTCCATAAGGTAAATGTTATAACTCATAACTATAGTCAGCTACCCCAATGTGGTTATAAGCTTATCGGTTACTACTACAGCTTCATCTCCATTATCATTATCTTACCCTCAAGGGAAATGTTTGTATGGAGTATGTGCATTGATACAGTTCTCTTTCCGTCTATTATCCACCATTTCTAAAAATTGGAATACACTAGATTAGATCAAAAAATTATGAAATATAATATAAAATCCCAAAAAAGTGAAACAATTAACATTGATAATATCATAATCATAAAAAAGGAATCTTTTGGAATAAATTTACTTTAAAATCCTTTTTAATGGTTTCTATATAAAATGTGACTTATTTTATCTATATCCATCTAGATTTTCAAACAAGGTGTATAGTAAGGCCAATTTTTGGGTAGCAGGTAATGCTTGATTCCAGTCTGATTTGCCTTATTTAAAAATTTCACCCAAAGGTAACTCTGTTCCAGAACCACATACACTTTTTGTATCCAATAAATGATGTAATAATTGGAAAAATTACATAATATCTTCCCTTCTAAAACATTTTGATGTTCTTATATACTTGTCCTCAAATTCTATTTTAGGTTTATGTTCCCTAGTCTATGTCTTCCTAAATCTCAATCCCAGTATTTCATCTATACTAATTTTGATAAAAAATATAGATATCCTGACACTATTATCTTGGAGCCAGTGACGACTTTATTTTATCGGAATAAAGTGCATGGAATCGCATCTCAAAAGACCAAATAGATTGGTATTCTTTATAAAATATACACATAGTTGAAATTTAAATTACATTCAAAAAAATAAAATACACAACTAGTTTTCAATGACAATACCATTATTTCCCTAACTGTATCCCTATAATTCAACCACAAAATACTTCCATGTAACCTAGGGGAAATAAAACATAAAAAAGGTGAGATCTCAACTGCTCATTAAGGGTTAGTTTACAATGTATGTTATGAATAAATACAGAATATTTAAAATGGAAAATTAAATAAATGAAACACATTCCATTAAATTAATAACTTCAGCATAATATGGTCAGAATAAAATGTTATTAAATAATTTCATATAAATAATCACATGAGTATGAAACATAACCATTGATATTCTAACTAATTTAATAATCACATGTAATTTCAATAACTAAATCCCTAATTATGGAATTTGTAATGATTGATATAAAAAACATATTGTTGATAATTCCTTCCAATATATCTAATATAAACAAGGCATCATTCCAAGATATTTAATATCGTCAAGTATTTTTCCAATACATTTAAAAAATGGGTAAGGCCTCGATCAAAACCATATTTACTTCATCTCATGAAACCTAATAATTCATCGAGGTTCTATAGGGGGACCTATCCCTCACATAAAAAATCCAATTCATTACTCATATGAATGGGTTAATACATGATCAACATAAACATTCATGTTAAAACTAGAAAATGAAATGTAAGAACTTTCCACAATCAATAGACATAATCATAGGCCATCCAGAGTAATGTGAATGGTATCAAAATAGTAAAATCCTATTTAAATTATCATTAATGATTCAAACAAATATTAAGGATTATATCATCAAAATATATACCCATTTAATTAATGGTAGAGGGTTCTTTCCATTGATGAATAGAAATACTATGAAATATTTTTAAAAAATATTCTTCAGGAAAAGAACCATTTTAGTTTGAAAAAACATTATTATCCATTTCATTTAAAATTCAATTTTGAAAGACAAAATATAAAAGTATCCTCATAAACAAGAAATATAATCATTAAATAAATGATAGAAATTTTTGTGAGTAATTTTATAAATGTTTTACACGTTAAAAAGAATAATTATTTTCTACTGTAAAAATATTAGAAAATATAATTTATCAAAAATTGAAAAAAATATTACATAGATAAAATTTTGTGAAGATATTTTTATAAAACATGGTTTTGGACGAAAACATATTTCTGGCCGAAGAGAGAAATGATGTCGTATTTTCTCAAAACAAATGTCATTTATTTTAAGTTCCAAAGATCAATAAAATAGAAATATTACATGAAAATATAATTATTCACCATTGGATAAAAAAATATTAATTTAAAGATGTAAATATCAAATAAATTCCCAGAGTTAGATGTAAACATAACCCATCTCGAATAATAATGATATTTTGAACTAAACTATTATCACTTCGGTAAATTTTAATCATAATTTCCATGAAAGAAATAAATTAAAATTAAACATTAAATACCACAATTATAAATTAATTCATGAAATATCATACCAAAATGGAAGTATATACACCTCTTAAAATGAATAAGTGGGTAATATGGATTATGCCTCACGGAAGTAAAAGTGCGATGAGAAATCCCTTAAGTCACAATTATTTTATATAAAAGTTATTTAAACTCTTGTATAAGTGTTTTAAAAATTTTCTTAACTTTTTCTAACACCATATTAGTATTAATGATATCATATTTGATCCTTTAGAAAAATATTATTACCCTTTAATTAAAAATCATTAATTATTTTCATTATTTAGGATGTTAATTATCTTATTTTCTCAGGCTTGTTTTGTTATGAAAGCTCAAGTTCTTACACCAGTTATAAAGTTATATCATCTAAAAATAATTATTATGAAATAAATATCATATTATTACATCAATTGATCCTTTATTAAATAAACATTAATGAGTATTTTTAAAAATGATTTTTGTTACAATCCTTGATAGGGTGAGCCGTAAATACGCATAAGTAACATTTCCATTTTTTAATGATCATTTTGGAAAGGTGATAAGTAATATTTTACCTTTCCATTATTATTATAATATCATAAATACCATATTATAAACTTATTTATATCATCCATTTTTTGGTGATGAAAAGAGAGCTTCATCACTCAGTAACGATAGTAGTCCACACACACACGAATGATGTTAGCATCATTACATGAGTGAAAAGGAAAAAAATATTTTGAAATTTATTAAATTTATAAAATGATAAATATTTTATTAATGTAATAATTATTTCATTTTTACCCTATATAATTATTAACTTTATCTTTTTCACCTTCCATGTTAATTTTTAGTGAAAGATGAATCACATCGCTTCAAAAGGCAGTAGTCCACCATACACATGAGTGATGTTATCGTAAATCATGCAGAATAGAAGGTAAATTTATATGTATGATATTATGACCAAAAATGTATATATACTTCATAAATATAATATATATACTTTAGATACCTCAACACACCCAAACTTGATAGTTTGAAATGGAAAAAAGAATGGCATCGGCTCATGAGGTGGTAGTCTACCGTATAGATGAATAGTGATTTTTTAACCCATTTGATAAAAGTGGATACGGTTTTAGGTCATTAATATATTATAAAATCATCCAATTATATGGAATATACAGATATTATTATATCACCATGTTATAATAAAAAATCATTTAGGTAGAGAAAGAAGTAAAATAAAGAAGCTCATTGAATGACATTACCTCTTCTTCGGGTGTCCTTATTAGGTTTGAAATAAATTATTAATAGGTTGTATTTATTATAAAAATAGTTAATATAGTTTTAATTTTTGTAATTTTTGAAGTTATTTGGGCAGGTATTGTCCCAACCAATTTGTTTTTATGTTGTGAAGAGAGTTGGAGAGGGGATGGCCTTCTATAAGTGGGCTAAGTGAGACACTTGTAATTTTTTGGAAGAGTGAATTTAACCCACATTTCATTCAGGTAACTAGGCCCCAATAATGATTCATTATATATAAAATAACATATAAGGTCTTAATATGTCCATAAAATTGTTTTTGGAAAAGTTTCTAGGTTATTTATCCCATTAATTATAAAGTTTAATCCCTTGGTAAACTCGTTTTTACCATAATCGATGTAATTAATTTTACCTATTTTCACTAATAATTTTTGTAAATAAATTAAGTTGGACTTATTATAAATTATAAAGTATTATTATTACAAATATTTAATCCATTTTCACAAATTCTATTCACATAAGTGTAAAAAATAATTGAAAATTATTCTCATAGACATGATGAGAAAGCGTGTTTTTAAAGTAAAAATTTTCAAATCATTACAAAGTTTTAATATCTAAATTAAACATTAAATTAATTCCAATAAACAAAATTAGATAAATTTATATATAATTGAATATTTTTAAAATTAAACCTATCTAAAAAAATCTTGACATTATAAATTATTTAAACAAAAATTTAATTTTAAATTAAAATTTAGTATTTTAACTATTCTTCAAAAAGAAAAACATTTCATAAAAATACCAAAAAATCAGACTAATATAATTTATATATTCCAATTTCAAAATTTATTTTTTTACATATATATTTTCTAAATTTTTTAAAAAACTAATTTTTAATTTATTTGCACCTATCACAACTAAACTGCCTTTTAAGAAATAAATGTTTTCTGAAAACATTCATTTATCTTTTAAATGACTCTAATTATTATTTATAATCCAAAAATAACCAATAAATATGTGTGAAATATATTTTTTCATAATTGAATACTATTCATTCACTCCATTCCAATTTCTAGGTGATAACTAAAATATTTAATAATTAAATTTATATATATTTTTGTTTAGTAAAAATCAGACTTTTGTGTAATAAAAGTTATCAATGAAACTTGTTATTGCATGTAACACAAGCTAATATCAGTATTAGATTCCCTTAAAGAAAAACTAAATGTGTTGTTTCACAAATTCAATTTATATAATTTTATTATTTTAAAATTTCGATGTGTTACATTGGGTCAAGCATATACATCGTTCAAGATGATATATAAACCACACCATGTATTGTTCAGAGACATGGAGGAATTAATAATCAGTAATACACAACTCTAATTATTATTAAAATTTTAAAAGGTTTGACGTACCTAGGGCCAATTTTTTTCTTTTTTTTAACCTTATAACATCGTTCAATAAAGCTACATTCATTAAATTATGATATCCCACTTAAAATTTCAAATATTTTCTCTAGTTATAAGTATTACTATATTTATGTTTTATTATATTCTTTAATATGAGTCCAAATGGTCTTTACCTTTATCATTGTACCCTCAAAAATTCATAATCGTACATGTTTCCGTTTACCAACTTCATCTTGACAATTTTTAGTATGAAATATCATGAAATAAAATTCTTCAAACTGTTCCATTTGAATACTTTAATATAATCTATTAATATAGAAAAACTATAAAAAAGAAAAATATTTATCCCACATACCAAGAAATTAAAGATAAAATGATATCAACATATCATCTTATGTTTCAATATTCCATTTAGATTATCCATCAATCTGAGGTTGACATGTGGTTCTCAAACGATGTGTGGTATCAATATCATTCTAAAGAATTTTATATAATTTTTATATAAATCATGGATTCTAGTAAAACATAATTGAAATATGGGTTCTATGAGGTTTCAAAAATTAATTAATATATACTCATCCAAGGTGATAAAGAGGTAAATATTCTCTTATAGAAAAGAAATGTGTATATTTTTTATACAATACACAATAACCCATATTTAATAATTATTTATAGGAGTCTTTGGTATTCCATTGACAAAGTCTCTAGTAATATAAACACATTTACACATAGAAATAGGAAGAGGTTTCTTGAATCATCTAGAATATTGTATCACTTCTTCTTTTTTTTGAAAAAATCATGCATCTGGACACAAAATCAAATAATTACCACATTATATTATCCCGCCAAAAACGGTCCTTCAAATACCTATATATCAAGGGGTTAACAGGGTGTATAGCAAAATCTAGGCTATGATTATCATCAATTAATTACCATTTTGATCAATTATAGATGTAACACATATACTATTTCCAAATTTCATAATTCCATCTTCATAAATGAATTTTTGAAATTTCTAACATTAATGGATTTAATTTTCATTTTAAAACTCTCATTTTTAAGCTGATAAATTTTAAACATTTTTAATATAGTCGGTTTTTAAATCATTTCATAATAACCATGTATATATTTACCAAATAAATGGACAATGTATCCTTGAAAATCCTCATTTTGTTTAGAAATCATGATCTGTCTAGTTTAATTCCTCAACTACATTATTTTCCATCCTTGGGTGTTAGTGTATTGAGAAATCATAAACGGTTAGAAGTTAGAACCATCACCTTTACCACTAGATTAGTTCTTTCTGTGAAAATATGTATTTTAGTCTCTTGAGGTGTTTATATGTCTATCTATCACCATATATATAATGTCTCTATATCTTAAAAGTAAATATTACAACTGCCAACTCGAGATCATGAGTTTGATAGTTCTATTAATGTGTCATTAAATATATTTTTTGTATGGGAAATAACTTTATCGTTCTACATAAATAAAAAATATATTCCATTATTTTATGTATCATTATATAACCCAAATCCATTATTTCTTGATGGTTGATTCAAAATTAGTTCATTGAACAATCTCCCTATTAATTTTTGAAATCACTATTCACATTTCTTGGTCCATATAAACATAACACAATTATATATAAGCTTGGTTAATGGGTTATCCAGTTATCTAAAATTTTCAAAAATCACTGATAGTAACATGAAAAAATAATGAAACAACATACCGTGGTTTTTTGTGTATGGATTTCTTTTACAACCATATTTTTTACAAGATCAACTAAGATTACATCCTAAGAGACAATATGTCCAATAAAATAAACATTCTCTTTCTGAAACTCAAACTTTCTAAATATCTCATATAACACTTTTCCTCTTAGATTATCAATAATAAATTACACATTATTCTCATGGTTCTCATAGATTTTATAATGCACCAAGATATTATCAATTAATACCACAAAAAATATCCATATATTCCTTGAATACTCTTTTTACTGTATCCATAAAAATAGAGGGTTCATTATTCAATCCAAATGAAATTACTATAAACTCATAATGTTAAATTTGACACCAGAAAACACGTCCCTAAATTTTCCAAATTCTCCCATAAATGATCCCTAAGCGTAGATTGTTCTACAAGATTCGATTTGACTGGTCGTGGAGCCGTAATGGAGTTACGGATTAGAAGTTATGGCTGTTTGAAGTCAGGTTGCTCGGAATGGCCATCCAAGACGACGTTGGGGAAAAGTATGGATTTGTGCATAAAAAGGGAATCTCGCATGGAAAACCCCTTGCCCGCTCGTAATTTTACATGCCCAACTTGCACGCGTGAAATTTTCTGTGCACCACCTTGCGCGCGTGGAATTTTACACGCATCGTCTATCACACACAGAATTTTACGCGCACCGTCTAGCGTCCGCGGAATTTTATGTGCACCGCCTAGCACATGGAAAACCATTTGTGCGTGTGGAATTTTATGCACAGAGACTCCCATGTTTCTTCCTATAAATATAAGAGCACCCCCTTCATCCGAAGAAGACCTAGGGGGTGAGTTGCCGCTCTAATGCGCGTAAGTCTGAATATTTCACCCCTGCGCGTAAAACACCCATCGTGTATTCAAAACATCCTTTTTGCGTGTAAAAGGGCCAACAATCCCAATTTTTTATGCAAAGCATAATTTTTTTGCACAACAGTGCCATGGTGCCCATATTTTTCATCCACCAGTGTTGCACCCATATTGTGCGCAGTCCCTTCCCTATTGCGTGCCTGACGCCACTATTGCGCGCCCGCGTCTGGTATTGCGCGCTCGAAACCACTATTGTGTGGCCACATATGGTATTGTGTTCTCGCCTCCCCTTTTGCACGCACCTCTCCCCTATTGCGCTCCCGCGTCACCAATTTCAATTCCATCTCCTATTTTTCACGCCCAACTCCTCTATTTCGTGCCGACCCGGTATTTTTCATGCAGGGATACTTATTTCGTACACAAGACTCAAAGGTTGTGTGTAATTCCTTGTGACCCCTCACCATGGTGCTCCCTGGGTGTATCTTTTCGCGATTTCCCAATGCTCTTCTTATGTATTCCATTCGCGGGTGTCTCTCAAGCCCCAGGCATCCACATCATGCACGGTTTCCCCGTATGACCATCTAGGATCGTACGAAGTAACTTCAAAGTCCCATGGACAATACCACCCATTGTGTTTCATTTCCTCATGCTTCTTCACATAGGCATACTAACATATATAGATTTTTCTCATTGCCACACTAACATAGACCGCTCGATGGTTCGCTCTATCACACCCCCTTTCTATGGCATTGCATGTCCCCTCTCTGTAGCAAGGAGTAGAGGGTACCGGTTATGTAAGTCCTAGGGGTGTGGAGAAAACCCACCTCTTCCGAGCTACAAGAAGTTAAATTGCAAAGCACCATCTTCCTCATCAAATGTCATTAAATTGTTACCTCACCCCGTGCCACGCACGCAGGGCCCCCCACCTTGGACATTCTTCACACCCACTTATCTTTGGGGGGATTGGATCACCCCTCACAGGGGACGATATCCTCCTTATCGGAGTGGCATTTATTTGTGGGAAAGGGAAGCCACCTTGGTGTATGCCCCTAGATTTTCTTGCAGGAGGTAGAATCCATGCTCCTCCTTTCATCTTTGGTCCCCAAGGCTAGCGAAGTGTATGGTACGGAATGGTGCTTCTCCTTTCTTTGGTCCCATGTCCCTCTCCCACTACACTTTGTCGCCTCGGCCCTCCATCCCGGAGTATGTTCCAACCACATATTGGGTTGTGGACCATGCATAAGCCCATGTTACCTCTTTGGTCCACTCCAAGCATTTGTCCCACCCCACTTTCCGTGGATGAACATTTCACGATGTGATCGTCAGGTCCTTTCTGCTTCTGGTTTCTCACACCGATCATGACTCATGTGGGCTTAGAGAAAGCACCAACCATGAAAAACACCTTGGGCCGCCTCAGAGTGTAAGACCCAGCCCATACCTGAACTACAAGGATATTGAACCATTTAAAATCATGGTACGTAGGAAGTATCCACGGGGATCAAGCCCCAATACCATGGTTCACCTTAGAGTGTAATCCCCAACCCATACCTGAACTATGGGGACTTTGATCCATGTCAGGGCATGGTACGTAGAAAGCCTCTACAATGTTCAATCCCCAACACCCTGAGCCGTCTCATAGTGTAAAACCCAACACATACCTGAACTACGGGGACTTTGATCCATGTCAAGGGATGTTACGTAGGAAGCCTCCACGAAGTTAAACCCCAAAACTTTGGTCCATCTCAGACTGTAAGCCCCAACCCACTCCCGAACTATGAGGACTTTGATCCATTTCATGCCATGGTACGTAGGAAGCCTCAACGAGGTTCAATCCCATATTTCGGTCATTCTGACCATCTTCACGTTAGTTCACCAACACCTTAGTCCACCTCCGGGTGTATGCCCCAACCCTTATCCCGAACTACAAGGACGTTGATTCCTTACCATGGGGATATGTAATAAAACTCTTTGAGGCTCAATACCAACACCATCATCATCCTCATGACGGTTCCATTCCATTCACCATGAACTTCAAGGAACCTTCCATCATCCATCAGGATTCTTACCCAGTCCGCCACATCCCGGTGGGATCATGCCACTCCATTACCCATTTTATCTCCGCAAGACGTTAAACTCATGGCATACCCTGTGTTAAACATTCGAAGATAAGGAAAACCTCAGATACATGATTATGCCATATGATTCCCCGAATTCTACATGGGATGCCTCAGGTTCTTCACCCTAGAGATTCACACTAATGAGGAAGAATACAGGTTCCCCAATGTCCACACACCCAGAGATGCCCCGACATGCCGGATGTTTTCATCTACTCCGACCGAAAGTTGATACCATGTCAAGACCCCTTGGAATGTCCTGACAGAATCATTGGGATTAACTGGTGTCCATGAAGATAAGGTTCCAGGAAGAGTTTCATGAATAATGTCTTAAGTCTATAAGGGAGACCCGGACTAGGTAACGAGCTCCAAGGAGGAATCCACAGAAGGAAGAACTGACATTGCATAATCATGTTTCGATCAAGATGTAGACGTCCCTGAATAGGGAGAGGATGCATCCCACCTTTTAAAAGTGGAAATGTTGGGTAACAGCTGCACGTCATCCACCTGACAGATGGGTGCACCCCAGCGAAAGTTTCAGAAATATAAATGGTGAATCCAACATGAATCTCTTTTCCTTAAATAGTGAGTAGACCAAATATGTTGGGAAAATTGAGCAATCTCCCATGTGAATCCCCTTATCCTTAATATGTGAGAGGACGAGAACCATCGGGTGTGTGAAGACTACGGTCCATCGGCTCCTCGCTGACTCCGCCGACTCCAGAGGCCACGCAGGTGGCATCCGCCACCCGACTCCATCGGCTCCTCGCTGATCCCGCCGCCTCAAGAGGCGACGGAGGGGGCATCTGCCACCCGACTCCATCGGCTCCTCGCCGATCCTTCCACCATAAGAGGTCACGCAGGTGGCATCCTCCACCCGACTCCTTCAGCTCCTCGTTGATCCTACCGCCTGAAGAGGTCGCACCGGTTGAATCTGCCACCTAACTCCATCGGCTCCTCACCGATCCTGCAACCTGAAGAGGCTGTGTAAGTGGCATCCGGCACTAGAATCAATTGGATCCTCTACAATACCGCTGCCCCAAGAGGCCGTGCAGGTTTCATTTTCCACTCGACTCCATCGGCTCCTCACTGATCTCGCCACCTCAAAAGGCCATGCAGGTGGCATCCGCCACCCGACTCCTTTGGCTCCTCACCGATTTCGTTGCCTTAAGAGGCCGTGTAGGTGGCATCTGCCACCCTACTCAACCGGCTCCTCCCTAATCCCACTTCCATAAGAGGCCGCGCAGGTGGCATCCCCCACCTGACTCCATCAGATTCTCGCTGATCCCACAGCCTTCAGAGGTCGTGCAGGTGGCATACGCCACCCGACTCCATCGACTCCTTTCCAATTTCTCCACCTTAAGAAGCTGCGTAGGTGGAATCGGCCACCAGACTCCATCGGCTCCTCGTCGATTCCGCCGCCGTAAGAGGCTGCCCAAGTGGCATTCACCACCCGACTCCATCGGCTCCTCGCTGATTCTTCCACCTTAAGAGGACACACAAGTGGCATCTTCCACCTGACTCCATCTTCTCCCCTCCAATTCCACTAACTGAAGAGGCCGTGCTAGTGGCATCTGCCTCCCGACTCCATCGTCTCTTCGCCGATTTCGCCACCTCAACAGGCCCGCTGGTGGAATTCGCCACCCAACTCCATGGGCTCCTCGCCAATCCTGCCACCTCATGAGGCCTCACATGTGGCATCTGCCACCTGACTCCATCAGCTCCTCGCAGATCCCACTGCCTCAAGAGGCTATGCAGGAGGGATCTGCCACCCGACTCCTTCGAATCCTCACCAATCCCACAGCCTCAGGAGGCCGTGCAGGTGGCGTCCGCCACCTAACTCTATCAGCTACTCACCGATCCTTCCGCCTCAAGAGGTCTCGTAGGTGGCATCCCTATCCGACTCCATTAGCTCCTCACTAATCCCGCCGCCTCAAGAGGACTCACAGGTGGCATCCGCCACCCAACTTTTTCGGCTCATCGCTGATCTCTCCGCCTTAAGAGGCTGAGTAGGTGGCATCTGCCGCCCGACTCCACCAGCTCCTTGCCAATTCCACCGACATAAGAGGCCGCACAAGTTGCATCCACCACCCGACTCCATCGTCACCTCGCTGATCCCACTACCTAAGGAGGCTGCATAGGTGGCATCTGACACCTGACCCCATCGGCTCCTCTCCGATTCTTCCACCTCAAGAGGTTGTGCAGGTGGCATTCGCCACCCGAATCCATTGGATCCTCGCCGAGCCCATCGCCTTAAGAGGCCACAGAGGTGGAATCTGCCACCCGACTCCATCGGCTCCTCGCCGATTCCGCCGCCTTAGGAGACCGCGTAGGTGGCATCCTCTACCCGACTCCATCGGCTCCTTGCCAATTCCACCGCTTGAAAAGGCTGGACAGGTGGCAATTGCCACCCGACTCCATCTTCTCCTCGCTAATACCACCGCCTAAAGAGGGAACACAGGTGGCATCCACCACCCAACTCAATTGGCTCATCACCGAGTCTACCGCCTTAAGAGGTCGTGCAGGTGGCATCCACCACCCAACTCTATATGCTTTTTGCAGACCCCTCACTGTTATCAACAGCCACAACAGAGGTGATCCTCATACCACTACCATTCGGCTCGCAGGCTTCCACGCCTACCGGGCTCCATCGCCCTCATCATACTGATATCCCGGCTTCCACGCCTACCAGGCTCCATCGCCCCCATTGTACCGACATCCAGGCTACCATGCCTTCTTGGCTCCATCACCCCCGTCGTACCGATGCTCTAGGCCTCCATGCCTTTCGGGCTTAATCGCCCCATCATACTGACATCTAGGCTTTCATGCCTTCCGGGCTCCATCGCCCCATCGTACCAACATTCCTAGCATCATCACCTCTCTAGATTGAGGGAATGTTGTCATCCCAACCACCCTTACGACCCTCTGTGTGATCCCAACTACCTCGTTGCATCAACTATAGAGGTCATCCCTCTGGCCTTGACACCAACTCATGGAAGGCTAATTATGATCAGGGAATTTTAAGGAAATCTCATCATATAGATTCCCCCCTCATCTCAAACCACTAGAATGGGGTAAAGATGACCATCCATCTACTGACATAATCTTTGTGGTTTCATCGTCCCGGAGAACGTTAAACTGCATGTCATCCTTCATGACGTTAAACTGCACATTATCATCCTGCATGAATTTAAACTGCATTATCGTCCTGCATGATGTTAAACTGTTCATCTTTTTCCATCATGACATTAAACTACACATTATCATCCTACATGACATTAAACCGCATCATCGTCCTGCATGACATTAAATTGTTCATCTTTGTCCGTCATGACATTAAACTACACATTATCATCTTGCATGACATTAAACTACATCATCTTCCTGCATGACATTAAACTGCTCATCTTTTCCTGTCATGATGTTAAACTACACATTATTGTCTTGCACAATATTAAACTACCTCATCATCCTGCATGATGTTAAACTGCTCATCTTCATCCATCATGATTTAAACTACACATTATCATCCTTCAAGACTTTAAACTGCATCATCATCCAGCATGATGTTAAACTACTCATCATCATTCGTCACGACGTTAAACTTCTCATTATCGTTTTGAATGTCTATAAAATGCATCATCGCCCTCATGACGTTAAACTTCCCATCTTCATCCGTCATAATTTTAAACTGCACATTATCGTCCTTCATGAAATTAAACTGCATCATCGTCCTGCATGACGTAAAATTTCTCATCTTCGTCCGTCATGATGTTAAACTGGACATTATCATGTAGTAGGACATTAAACTGCATCATCATCCTACATGATGTTAAACTACTCATCTTCGTCCATCATGATGTTAAAATGCATAGTATCGTCCTGCAAGACATTAAAATACATCATCATCCTACATGACGTAAAATTGTTCATCTTCGTCCTTCATGATGTTAAACTACCCAGTATCGTCATGCATGACATTAAACTCTATAATCATCCTCAATGATGTAAAAATGATCATCTTTTTTCGTCATGATGTTAAATAGGACATTATCATCCTGCAGGACTTTAAACTGCATCATCGTCCCACATGATGTAAAATTGTTCATCTTCGTCTGTCATGACGTCAAACTGCAAATTATCATCCTGCCCGACATTAAACTGCATCCTCGTCCTACATGACGTTAAACTGTTCATCTTCATCCTCCATGATGTTAAGTTTCACATTATCATCCTACACAACATTAAACTGCATCATTGTCCATCAAGACATTAAACTTCTCATTATCATATTACATGACAATAAACTTCAAAACAATCTGAGATCTATTACCTTAAACTAATATCACAATTGTCCATATCGCAAAAAGATAAACTGTGTGTTATTTCCCAACTAAACGACGTAAATCCAATCAGCATTTGTCTCATATTACGTTAAACTACAAACTGTTCAGACCTTTCCGACTGAGGCCCAGCCTCAGGCCCCATGTCCTTTTTGGGCCCCTGGCCCAGGTTCTCTTTTATGGGATTGTACGGTGTAGTATGGGATGATGTCCTCATTCATTTCGGGATACTCGATGTGCTGTACACATCCCAAATGAGATATCTTACTCCTCTCTTCATCCTCACTACAAGACGTTACAATAAGAATTGACAGGGCCTTCCCATGTGAGGCCCGGCCTCAGGCCCCTTGTCCTTTTCAGGCCCTAGGCCCAATTTCCAATTTAGGATTTCAGGGTGTGGTATAGGATTATGTCCTCATTCACGTCAGGTTACTCATCATGCCGTATACCCCCCTCATTAAGATATCTTACCCTGTGCGTGGTTCAAGAACTATGTGTGGCTTGATTCCCATCCTCATTAAATATGTAGGATCTCCCGAATGTCTAGTCTTCAGGTCCAGCCCCATCTCTTAGAGATCTCCCTGTTATCTAGCCCCCTTGGCCTGAACTCTTCCATGAGATACTTATATGGTGTGGTACAAGATTATGTCCTCGTTCACGTCAGGTTTGTAACAACCACGTTATGTACCTCTTTCTCTTGAGGGTTCTCTATCCCCATGTTCTATACTCATCTTTTCAAATCCGCTGCTCTTAATATGAGTCCCTCGATCCTCGTCGGTGA
Source organism: Viscum album (assembly GCA_963277665.1). Taxonomy (NCBI): domain Eukaryota; kingdom Viridiplantae; phylum Streptophyta; class Magnoliopsida; order Santalales; family Viscaceae; genus Viscum; species Viscum album. The sequence goes on along the minus strand of OY728147.1, from coordinate 1,021,089,618 downwards.
CTCACCAATGTTTCCAAGGGTACTCTAGTTTAGCACTTGGAATGTCGGACTCTACTCGGACATGCTTTTACCCATTTCTCAGCCTTTGTGTTCACCTTAATTAGGGTTTTCATCACCTTTCACATCCAATGTGACCCTTGAATGGAATGGATGCTCGGCCCAAGGGCCCTCCTACCATTACAAGCCAACATCCTCAAGGGTTCTGAACAACAAATTTATACAAGTCCCACGTTGCAAATTTGGTCAGTGGTCGATGCTCATTTGTTGTTCCCATTCCAGGCTAACGTGATATGGATGTTGTGTTTCGAACATGGTCAACAGCTATCCTCCACTTTCACACCAACCCAATTAAGCCCAAAATGTCGGTTACATGACTCACAGTCTTCTCCATCTCATCATGTCCATGTAGAATTTTGAAACTCTTGGAACTATTCATCAGTGCACATCCGCACATTAGGAGGAAAAAAGATGCGGTAAAGGAATCATTCGGGGTTCTGCACCGATTTTCCTTTGGCGTACATTCTAGGTTATGAAAAAAACATCTTCCTCCCTTGTTTCCCAAAGCGAGTTTGACTCACGTGGGCTTAGGGATCGGGTTGAGGTCTTCACTTACATAGAAGGATTCCACCTCTGCATGGTCTAAGCTCTAAGACCATAAAATAAGATCTCTTCCAGAACTACGAACCTCTTCATTCCCATCCTCATGGGATATGTAGGAACTTACAAACACATTGTCTCCAGGTCCATCCCAAAGAATCTAAAAGCATGTCCTATCTTTCGGCCCCTCGGTCCAATCTCTCTTATGAACATGTGGTGTAACGAGTACCTCATGGGTCCTCATTCACGTCAGGTTTTGAAATGGCCACACCATCTTCCTCCCACATCTTCGCCCCACTTGGTCCGAGCTCTATGACCCTAAACTAAGATCTCCCTATGGGAACGACACATCATGTTTGGATACTTCGTTGCCCTATGCCCAATTCATGAAATCAATTCCCCTTAATGGCTCATCCTATGACCATTAAGCTGGAATTGTGTGACCCTAGGACCCTCATCCATGGAAAGGGACTCAACTCCCTCTATCTGATGTGTCTCATTATCATACTCGGATGCGTCCTGAAAAAGAACCCGAAATGTGGAATATTCACTAGGACATTCCCCCGTGTTCCATGTCTAAGCCTCGTGAGTCCATTATTTGGACCCTCATCCTATTTCACATATGAAGGGACCCCCTTCATGGCCTAGTCTCATGCCACACTAGCTTACCAACCATCCTGGTCCAACATCCCCAAAGATATCAGACGACATTTGTGACAGGTCTCGTGTTTCGAACATGGTCAGCGGTCGACCCTCATCTATCTGTCCCCAATCCAGGATAATGTGATATGGATGCTATGTTTCGAACATGGTCAATAGCTATCCCCTGTCGTCACACCACCACCAATGTGGTACAGATCTCGAGTATCATGATTTACATATTTCCACTTCCTTATGTTCAAGTGGAATTCCAGTATACTCGTCTTTCCCCCTTCATGTGTAACACCCGAGACTTTTATGAGAAATATTTTGTTTTTATGTTATATAAATCATCAAAGGAATCTTTCACTACACACAACACTATCTTGGCTTGCTTAACACACAATCGTGGCCTTCCTCGATAGCTTGCGTTGTACGCAATACCGAGTTTCACAAAACAACGATATGCTATTAAAATATTATTAAAACTAGCTGTTATGAATAGTAATAACCACTTTTTTAAATTTTATAAATTTTATTTTTTAAAATTGACTTCATTTTTGGTTTCTGAATATCGAAATTATCCTAGGGTGAAATTTTGGTATTTTTCTGAAAAATTTCAATTTTTGATGAATACTGAAAACACTGGGTTACTATTTAAAAACCGACTTTTTATTTAAATAATTATTTATTTTATTTAAATTTATTTTAGGTAAAAATTGATACATAATACCTATATTAGTTCAATGCAATTAATTGGAGTCATTTTATAATAATTTTAGATATATAAAATTTATTGAACTTTTCACCGTCTTTTACCCACCTACTAGGAGAATTTGCAAATTTCCATAAAACATAATTTTATCACTTTTGTGAATGGAATTTCAAAAATTTGAGAGACATGGTTGATGTCAGTAAGTTAAATGTGGTTCAATGTGATGAAAATAATTTATGGTGAATAGTATCTTTTTACTTTTATTTACCACGGTTAAAAGTAAATAGGGTAATTAAGGGTAAAAATGATATTATTATTACCCTAACACATGTCCTAATTCTATTGGATAAGTGTAATTCGACCGAATACAACCTTAGGAATAAAATATGACCATTTAGTCCCACTTGGATTAGATTATGACATTTAATATTAATTTATTTAAAGAAGGATTAAAATAGTTAAAATCAAATTTTAATAAGTAAACCATTTTTAATATAGGGTTATACATAAGATAAATTCGACTATAAATATTAATTAGAAATCTAAAAAAATTTCCTACATAATGGTATTTTATTTTTTAATTTTTAGACATTAAATAATCTTATTTATTTATGACACAATGATGATGCGGTAATTATATTATTAATGAAATATTGACGTAATTGATGTTATAAATACCAAAATAAATGTAATTTGAGACTTTTTATGAATTAAAATAATTTTATATGTTAATATGACATGTTAGTATTGATTTAATTAACTTTTTTGAACTAATATTTCTTTTATGATTTTCACAAAAATCAATTACCAAATAGTGTCAAAATTGACATAAAATAGTATTTAAAACAAATATTATATTATTAATTTTTATTTTATTCCTTAAAATATACGGATCGGAAAAATGACTTAGGTAAGGTCATATATATTAATAATAAACAACTTGGGTTTAGTTTGGCTTGTTATGGTATGTTTATTAACCTTATAGTGTAAGAAAACCAAAAGACATGGTAAAAGTAAAATTATTTAACTTAAAGTTAAATTTAAATGATAAGGTTAAAATAGAACCCTAAACATGTCTAAATTCGATTTGATGAGATGATTTCGACCCATACCCACCTTATCTTACAAATAAATCAATTTGGAGCTATTAAAAACCGAATATGACTTTATAATAAAATAATATTTTTAGTTTTTCCTAAGGTACCCCTCTCCTCCCTTATAAAAGGGCACCACCTCCCTCTCTTCCTCACACCACTTTTATCCTTCAAGCTCAGAAAAACCCTGACGAATTCTCTTCTCCAATTCCCTATAAACATCATAGAGGTCCTTGTCTTCTTCAAACACCAATTTTAGTTCCCTAAGAGGAGGTCTCAAAGAGGTGCTTCAAAGAAGAGGTAATGTCTGTTACCGATTCTTTCAACTTTATTTCTTCTTTCAATTATTCTTATTTAGTTGTTTCATTATGAAGTAATAATATCAGTATCACTAATATACTGATATGTTATTATAAGTATGAACCAACCCTATTTCACCATCTATCCATCCTACGGAAAATGAAATCATCCCGCGTGCGTACGTATGGAATATCGTCTCCACACCATGGTGTAATCTATTTTCCACCACCAACTTACTTGGATGGGTATAATGGTGTAAATAATAACTATATATGATTATTGTAAATTGATATTTATTCTGAAATAGTACACACACTCTCCAATACAATTCCACGATCATGGTAACGATATCATCGCTCGTGTGTACGTACGGAATACCGTCTCCATGATGTGATGTGACTCGTTCTACATGATATTAACTGCATAATGATTATATAAATGAATTTAATGAATATATATGATATATAGAACACTAATACCATTCTGGAAATGAGGTATCTATAACCTAAAAAGAAGAATAAGAATTTATTCGACAAAACATGCAAAAGAACAAAAAGCAATAAACACGCGAATAACAAGTAACAATGAAATATTACTAATAAAAGCTAAGAATATGACCATATATGATATCATAAAAATATGTATTATTCTGGAATAATTCAATAACATTATTTAAATCATTATACAGGAGGTTCAGACACTTGCGAAGCAAATCAGACCTATGGTAAGGGAAAATCTCACAATCTCATTTTTATCTGAGATTGATTATACTTCAGAATTTACTGGGGAATATATATTATCCACATCCATGTTTTCTCAATATGTAATATTATTTCCATCCACCTACAATTTTTTAAATCCAATTTTACCCTTCGGTGAGTTTTTAGTAAAATATATGAATGGAATCTTTTGTCGTTTTTCGTACCAGGTACTTTTTGACTTTTTCGTCCAAAGTATGGGAAGAATGTTTTTTTAACTTATACGAAATGAATAGATTTTTAGAACATTATTCCCATGAAGCTTCCTTTACAAGTTTTCAAGTTTATTTTTAATAAAATTCTTTTAGTTCAAAATTATATGACATGTTAAAAAAGGAAAATGTTTTTGAAGTAGAAAGGAAATTTTCCCCAAGAATGGAGTTCAAGTGATTTATCAAAATTATTTTCCATCTACGATAATATAGGGTTATATTTATATCTCTATTTTTACATTGATTTGATTATGTTATGATGGAATTATTTTTACAATATCCTTTTATGGATTATGTTATGATGATGTGATGTTTATGAATCCCGTTTTTATTACATGGGTTATGCTATGATGTATGGTTTATGATTTTGTGGCACACATAAGAATGGTATCATTATGAGATGGGTGAGACCTATATCTCCCTCCAATTAATTGGTTAAAGATTTATATCTCATGAGATAGACATGGCTGGAATGGAAGGTTAAAATGGTTCAATGAAACAGGATTGAAATGAGGAGTGAACTCGGTTCAGAAAAGGACTTTGTCCGCTAAGATAGTCTTGGAAATGAGTCTTAACTACTAAGAAATTATTTTCTATGATTATGTCTATATGCCACAAAGTTTCATGTTTTATGTTATGATTATTGGGATTACATTTCACTACTATGATTTATCCCATGATTATGAAATTATGATCTCTTTTTCAGGTTAAGATTTCCAAAATGTTATGTTCTTATGAATATGGTGTGATTGATATTTCTTTTGTTTACCATTTCTGAGAAATTGAGCTCACCCTTTTGTATGTTTTCTTTCCCCATGTCAGGAAGAAGGTTATTAAGTAGGATATTCCAAAATGGACTCTATATATGATGAAATAAATGGGAGACAATGTAGATGGTTTATGAACCAGTTGTTTATGTTTCCCAGTTTCCAAAGACACTATACCTATATGGTCCTTTCATGGTTTTGTTATATGTTGTAATAAGTGTACTTCAATTTTGAAGTATTAAAAATGTATGTAAAGTATGGGTTGTTATAGTTTGTATCAAAGGAAAGGTATAGTTAACCTTTGGAAACTAGGATGTGAAATCCTTAGTAAGAACCCTAAGGATATGTCTAAGCATATAACACAATCTTAGTGTTTTAGAAATGGCCATGAACAACCTATGTTAAGACCTTAAGTGTAAAATTTTATTCTTGATTATGTGGTTTTCAAATTATAATTATTGTTGCTCACACTATTCTTCTTTGTTTTAGTAAATGGTTGGAACACGAAGGAACCGTGTTAATGTGGAATACGATGGGCAATGAAATGATTGTCTCCCTGAGCAACCAAACATTATGGGAGCTGGAATGGAAAATATTGTAGCCATACCCACACAACTTTCTCAAGCTATAAATCATACAGGACTTCCAAATGAGCAAAGGAAGAAGCAACATTCTGTTGAATACTTCATGAGGCAGTGTCCACCCACATTCAGTGGGTCTACTGATCCATTAGTGGCTGGACAATGGATCCGTACCACTGAAAAGATATTTTCAGTTCATCGATGTTCTGAACATGATAAAGTCATCCTAGCAGTGTATCATTTGGAAGGTGATGTTGATCAATGGTGGAATCTTATCAAGAATATGAGGCAAAGAGATGAAATTGAGTCCATGGAATGGGACGAGTTCAAGAACTTATTTTTTAATAAGTACTTCCCCTGTATTCTCCAAATAAAGATGGAGAAGGAGTTTCTTGAACTAAAACAAAAGGATGATGAATATGTTGGTACCTACGAAGAAAATTTTACAAGACTTGCAAGGTACGCTTTTGGTATTATTATCCAACCTGAGAGTAAGATCGATCGATTATTTAGTGGCTTAAAACCAAGTCTTCAAAGGGTGTTATCCATCAGGGACTTCAATAGCTACGAGGAAATCGTTCGATGTGCTCTCAAAGTTGAGATGGATATTGGAGTAACCCATCAGTCATATGGGTTTGATATGAAGAGGAAAATGGAATTCAAAGGAAAATCTAAAGAGCACACTGAAAAGAAGATGAGTTTTTCCTTATTCTCAAAGTGTGGAAAGAAACATGGAGGGAGTGGTCTTAAAGGGATAAGTAAATTTTTCAAATATGGAAAGGAAGGTCATCGGGCATTTTAATTCCGCAATGATGGGAAGAATATGTCTAGTGATGCGAACAAAGAAAAGTCTACACAAAGTGCACCTCGTATACTTCAATGTTACAAGTGCAAGGAAATGGGGCATTATTCCAATAAATTCCCTAATCCAATGGTTGTTGATGATGATCAACGTCAAGAAACACTTAAGGATAAAGAAAGAGGAAAGTCACATGCAATTTATATCAGCGATGTGGAGTATGATAACGAAGTGGTGAAAGGTACACTTACCATCCACTCTAAAGTAGAAAATGTTTGATTTCATTCTGGATCCACCCACTCTTTTATTTCTAAATAATTTTCTAAGGGTATCACCGTATTACCTCAACAATTAGATGTTGAGTTAGCTGTGACAACCCCTAATGGCACAACAGTCGCATCAAAAGTTTATATTTCTTCTATGATTGAATTTTGTGGGAAAGTGCTTCCTGCAAATCTTGTGATCCTTCCAATAGTGGAATTTGATGTGATTCTTGGCATGGATTGGCTTTATTTACATGGAGCTCATATCAATTTCCAAATAATGGAAGTCACATTTCATATTCCAGATCAATCTATGATCGTCTAACGATGCAAGTATGAACATAACCTTCCATTGTAAATTTCTTCCATCTTATGGGTCTTGGTTCCACTAAATGAGGGTTATTTATCACAAATGGTTGGAGAGAAACTCACTATTAAGAATATTCCAATTGTACGGGAGTTTTATGATGTCTTTCCAGAGGAATTTTCGGGTCTTCAACCAAATCATGAAGTCGAGTTTTCAATAGAACTCGTACTGGGTGCTTTTCTTATTTCAAAGACACCTTATAGAATGGCCCCAATTGAGTTGCAGGAATTGAAGAAGCAACTCCAAGAGAATCTTGATAAGGGATTCATACACCCTAGTGCGTCACCTTGGGGAGCACCTGTTCTTTTTGTTAAGAAGAAATATGGATCAACGAGACTCTGCATTGATTATCGAGAACTTAACCATATCACTATCAAGAACAAATATCCTCTCCCGCACATTGATGACTTATTTGACCAACTACGCGGAGCTCAATACTTTTCCAAGATTTATCTTCATTCAGGGTATCATCAATTATGTTTCAAAAGGTAGGATATACCATAGACGGCTTTCTGTACAAGTTATAGAAACTATGAATTTATAGTAATGCCATTTGGTCCTACTAATTCCCCTGTTATCTTCATGGATCTGATGAATAGATTCCTTAGTGAATATCTTGATCAGTTTGTGGAAGTCTTTATAGAAGATATTCTTCTCTATTCAAAAATCAAGGAAGAACATGAATATCACTTGAGAATTATATTGAAGACCTTGAGAAAGGAGAAGCTTTTTTCCAAATTTACCAACTGTGAATTTTGGCTTCAAAAAGTTTCATTTTTGGGTCACATAATCTCAAAAGAGGGGATATATGTGGATCCAGCAAAAACAGAGGTTATAAAAAGATGGTCGAGACCAACAACAGTAACTAAGATCTGAGGTTTTCTTGGTTTGGCTGGATATTATCGACGTTTTGTGAAAGATTTTTCCCGATTATCTAATCCACTCACCAAGTTGACTCGAAAAAGAGTTAAGTTTGTTTAGACAGAGGAATGTGAAGAGAATTTCAAGGATTTGAAAAGAAGGTTATCCAGTGCACAAGTACTCACACTTCCTTGTAGTGGAGAAAGGTTTGTGATCTACAGTGATGCATACAAGAAGGGATTGGGGTGTGTTCTCATGCAAAATGATATGGTGATAGCTTATGCCTCACGACAGTTGAAAATCAATGAGAAAAATTCCCCAACTCATGATTTGGAGTTAGATGTAGTAATCTTTACATTAAATATTTGGAGGCATTATCATTATGGAGAAAGGTGTGACATTTATAGTGCTCATAAAAGTTTAAAGTCTATTTTCACACAAAAGGAGCTGAATATGCGCCAAAGAAGATGGTTGGATCTGATTAAGGATTATGACTGCTCAATTCATTACCACCCTGGGAAAGAAAACAAGGCGGCAGATGCATTAAGTTGACAAGACCATGCTAGATTATCCATGATGAGGATCACAAAAGATCCAATATTTATGGATTTAGAAAGGATGGATCATGGAATTATATTGAAAGGGGAAAAATCGTATCTTTCTCAACTGAATGTCCAATCATCTATACATGTGAAGATTAAAGAGGCACAGAAAGAAGATGTAGAATTACAAAAGAAGGTGAGAAATGTTCCTGAATTCAACCTTGATTGTGATGGGATAATAATGTTTTGGATTCGGGTTTGTGTTCCTCCCATACCAGAATTAAAGAAGGAGTTTCTGGATGTGGCTCATACTTCCTCATTCTCTATTCATCCTGGAAGCACGAAGATGTATAGGGACCTGAAAGAGTACTTCTGGTGGGATGTCATGAAAAGAGATGTTGCTGAATATGTCTCTCGCTGCTTGGTTTGTTAGCAAGTTAAAGCTGAGAGATAGAATTTTAAGGGGATGTTAAACCATTACCCATACCAGAATGGAAATGGGAAAACATCACTATGGACTTTGTCACTAGACTTCCTAAAACATCCAAAGGCAATAATGCTATCTGGGTCATAGTTGATCGTCTTACAAAGTCGGCACACTTCATCGCTATTAGAGAGGATTTCTCTCTGGATCATCTTGCCAGGATATATGTGAAGGAAGTTGTAATATTTCAAGGAGTAACACATTCTATTATATCTGATCGGGATCCGAGGTTTACCTTAAAGTTATGGCGAAGTCTTCAGCATTCTCTAGATACAGAGTTGAGTTTCATCACTACTTATCATCCTCAGACAGACGGTCAGTCTGAGAGGACAATTCAAACTCTAGAAGATATGTTGAGAGCTTGCTCTATGGATTTGAAAGGGGTTTGGGATCAACACCTAGCTTTGGTGGAATTTTATTATAATAATATCTTTCACTCCAGTATTCAGATGGCTCCTTATGAAGCTCTCTATGGAAAGAAATACAGGACTCCAACTTGCTGGGATAAAGTTGGGGAAAGAAAGCTATTAGGACCTGATCTTATTGATGAGATGGCAGAAAAGGTCAGATCTATTCAACAACACATTAGAGCTGCTCAGAGTCGACAACATATTTATGTCAACAACCGAAGAAAAGACCTAGAGTTTGAAGTGGGTGATAAAGTGTTCTTATGAATATCTCCTTGGAAGAGAGTAATGAGATTTGGAAAGAAGGGAAAGTTGTTCCCTTGATATATTGGTCCTTTCAACATACTGGATCATGTTGGGAAGGTAGCTTACCGATTGGCGTTTCCACCGAATCTCTCCCAAGTTCACGATGTGTTCCATGTATCTCTCTTGAGAAAGTACATACTTGATCCTTCACATTTACTCAGCTGAGAAGTTGTACCACTGGAACAAGATCATTCTTATGAAGAATAGCCGATTGAGATTCTGGATCTTAGTGAAAAAGTCTTATGGGACAAGACCACTAACTTGGTGAAATTTTTATGGAGGAACCACCAATTAGAAGAAGCTACATGGGAGCTTCAGGATATGATGAGGGGGAGGTATCCTCATCTGTTTGTTACAAAGTGGCGAATTTCGATGGCGAAAATCATTTTAAGGGGGGTAGAATGTAACACCTGAGACTTTTATGAGAAATATTTTGTTTTTATTTTATATAAATCATCAAAGGAACCTTTCACTACACACAATACTAGCTTTGCTTGCTTTACATGCAATCACGGCCTTCCTCGATAGCATGCGTGGTACGCAATACCGAGTTTCACTAAACCACGATATGCTATTAAAATATTATTAAAACTAGCCATTATGAATAGTAATAACCACTTTTTGAAATTTTATAAATTTTATTTTTCAAAATGGAAATTATTTTTTGTTTCGTAATATCGAAATTAGCCTAGGGTGAAATTTTGGTATTCTTCTAAAAACATTCAATTTTTGATGAATAGTGAAAACATTGGGTTACTATTTAATAACCGACTTTTTATTTAAATAATTATTTATTTTAGTTAAATTTATTTTAGGTCAAAATTGATAAATATTACCTATATAAGTTCAATGCAATTCATTGGAGTCATTTTATAATTATTTTAGATATATAAAAATTTTATTGAACTTTTCACCGTCTTTTACCCACCTCCTAGGAGAATTTGAAAATTTACATAAAACTTAATTTTACTGCTTTTGTGAATGGAATTTCAAAAATACAAGAGACATGGTTGATTTCAGTATGTAAAATGTGGTTCAATGAGATGAAATTAATTTTTGGTGAATAGTAACTTTTTACTTTTATTTACCACGGTTAAAAGTAAATAGGGTAATTAAGGGTAAAAATGATATTATTATTACCCTAAAATATGTCCTAATTCTATTGGATAAGTGTAATTCGACCAAAAAAATCTTAGGAATAACATATGACCATTTAGGTCCACTTGGATTAGATTAGGACATTTAATATGAATTTATTTAAAGAAGGGTTAAAATAGTTAAAATCAATGTTCAGTAAGTGAATAATATTTAATATAGGGTTATACATAAGGTAAATTAGACTATAAATATTCATTAGAAATATAAAATGATTTCCTATATAATGATATTTTATTTGTAATTTTTAGACATTAAATAATTAAATTTATTTATGACACAATGATAATGCAGTAATTATATTATTAATGAAATATTGACATAATTGATGTTATAAATACCCAAATAAATGTAATTTGAGACTTTTTATGAAATAAAATAATTTTATATTTTAATATGACATGTTACTATTTATTTAATTAACTTTTTTCGAACTAATATTTCTGTTATGATTTTCAAAAAAAATCAATTACCAAATAGTGTCAAAATTGACATAAAATAGTTTTTAAAACAAATATTATATTAGTAATTGTTATTTTATTCCTAAGAATCTAAGTTTCGGACACATGACATAGATAAGGTTATATAAATTAATAATAAACAACTTGGGGTTCGTTTTGCTTGTTATGGTAACATTATTAACCTTATAGTGTAAGAAAACAAAAATACAAGGTAAAAGTAAAATTATTTAACTTAAAGTTAAATCTAAATGATAAGTTTAAAATAGAACCCTAAACATTTATAAATTATATTTTATGAGATTATTTCGACCCATCCCCACCTTAGATTCAAAATAAATCAATTTGGAGCTATTAAAAACGGAATATGACTTTATAATAAAATAATATTTTTTGTTTTTCCTAAGGTGCCCCTCTTCTCCCTTATAAAAGAGAACCTCCTCCCTCTCTTCCTCATACCACTTTGAGCCTTAATTCTCGGCCAAAACCTACCAAATTCTCTTCTCCAATTCCCTAGAAACATCCTAGAGGTCCTGGTATTCTTCAAAGACCAATTTATTTCCCTAAGAGGAGGTCTCAAAGAGGGACTTCAAAGAAGAGGTAATGTTTGTTACCGATTCTTTCAACTTAATTTCATCTTCCACTTATTATTATTTAGTTGTTTCATTATGAAGAAATAACATCAGTATAACTCATATACTTATATGTTATTATAAGTAGGAAAAAACCCTATTTCACCATCAATCCATCCAACGGAAAATGAAATCAACGCGCGTGCGTACGTACGGAATACCGTCTCCACGCCATGGTGTAATCTATTTTCCACCGCCACCATACTTGGATGGTTATAATGGTGTAAATAATAACTATATATGATTATTTTAAAGTGATATTGATTCTAAAATAGTATACCTACACTCCAATACAATTCCACGATCATGGGAACGATATCATCGCTCGTGCGTACGTACGGAATACCGTCTCCACGATGTGATGCGACTCGTTCTACGTGATCTTCATTGAATAATGATTATATAAATGAATTTAATGAATAAATATGATATATAGTACACTAATACCATTCTGTAAATGAGTTATCTATAACCTAAAAAGAATAATAATAATTTATTCGACAAAACACGCATACGATCAAAAAGTAATAAACACGCGAATAAAAAGTAACAATGAATTATTACTAATTAGAAGCTAAGAATATGACCATATATGATATCATAAAAATAATTATGATTCTGGAATAAGTCAATAACATTATTTAAATCATTATACAGGAGGTTCGGACACTTATGAAGCAAATCAGACCTAAGGTAAGGGAAAATCTCACAATCTCATTTTTATCCGAGATTGTTTATAATTCAGAATTTACTGGGGAATATTTATCATCCACATCCATGTTTTCTCAATATGTAATATTATGTCCATCCATATAAAAAAATTTTAAATCCAATTTTACCATTCGGTGAGTTTTTAGTAAATGATATGAAAGGAATCTTTTGTCGTTTTTCGTACGAGATACTTTTTGACTTTTCCGTCCAAAGTATGGAAAGAATGTTTTTTTAACTTATACGGCTTGAATGGATTTTTAGAACATTATTTCCATGAAGTTTCCTTTAAAAGTTTTCAAATTTAATTTTAATCAACTTATTTTAGATCAAAATTATATGACATGTTAAGAAAAGAAAATGTTTTTGAAGTAGAAAGGATATTTTCCTCAAGAATGTAGTTCAAGTGTTTTATCAAAATTATTTTCCATCTAAGATAATATAGAGTTCTATTTATAACCCTATTTTTAAATTGATTTAATTATGTTATGTTGGAATTATTTTTACGATATCCTTTTATGGATTATGTTATGATGATGTGATGTTTATGAATCCCATTTTTATTACATGGGTTATGTTATGATGTATTGTTTATGATTTTGTGGCACACATAAGAATGGTATCATTACGAGATGGGTGGGACCTATATCTCCCTCCAATGAATTGGCTAAAGATTTATATCTCATGAGATAGACATGGATGAACGGCAGGTTAAACCGGTTCATTGAAACATGACTGAAATAAGGAGTGAACTCGGTTCAGAAAAGGACTTTGTCCGCTAAGATAGTCATGGCAATGCGTCTTGACTACTAGGAAATGATTTTCTATGATTGTGTGTATATGCCACAAAGTTTTATTTTTTAAGTCATGATTATTGGGATTACATTTCACTACTATGATTTATCCCATGATTATGAAATTATGATCTCTTTTGCAGGTTAAGATTTCCAAAATGTTATGTTCTTATGAATATGGTGTGATTGATATTTCTTTTGTTTACCCTTACTGAGTATTTGAGATCACACTTTTGTATATTTTATTTCCCCAGGTTAGGAATAAGGTTATTAAGTAGTATATTCCAAAAGGGACTCTAGATATGGTGAAATAAATGGGAGATAATGTAGATTCTTTATGAACCAGTTGTTTATGTTTCCCAGTTTCCAAAGACACTATACCTATACGGTACTTTCATGGTTTTGTTATATGTTGTAATAAGTGTACTTCAATTTTGAAGTATTAACAATCTATGTAACGTATGGGTCATTATATCATATGTCTATGTGAGTCATATAGACAGGTCCACATCATTGGGACGTTATTCACCTAGTGTCCCATCACCCATAATTTGTGCCTCCCTATTCTAGGAAAGTCCCATAACTACTTATTGTTTCCCACATCAAGCACAACTCACATGGGCGTAGTAGTTATGGTAGGATGTGTACTGGCAAAACCATGCCACATGTGCCTTTCATTGTCCCACATGACTTTATACTGCACTCTCAAAACTACGTATGGCATGATTCCCATCTTCATGGGGTATGTAGGAACGCCCAAACAATATTCTTTAGGGCCAATCCTAATTCTCACTCTTAGTCCCTCAACTTGAAGAGTTTCCTCTAATAATACGTAGTGTGATCCGAACTCCACATCCTCATTTACGTCAGGTTTATATCTATCGTGCCATATATTCCCTTCCTGGGATCTTCCAATTCACTCCACGTTCTATCATATAATGTTAAATTGCACGAGTCCAGATGTCCTCAATGCATGACACTAAACTCTGGTTCTACCCTGAACATGTTCAGGATGCCCTATGTAAATCATGGTATGTGTTAGGTTTCTCTCGAGAGAAGATTCTCCCAGCCAGTGTTGGTCTCTGACTACACTATGCCCCAAGAACTACGTTTGGATTGATTCTCACCTCTATGGGATACGTAACAACGCCCAGGAATCTCGCCATGGGCCCAGCCCCAGGGTCATTACCCCTTTTTTCCGGCCCATCTTCCCCAATTATGGTCCACTCTCTATGACCTTAAACTAGGAGCTTACAGTCCTTGTAACATAAATTTAATTTTTTAACCATGGTGCAAGCGGTATGACCTTTAAACTATGTGCACCGTCTTTACTGAATGACTTAAAACTACAGGTGCTTCCATGTCCTTACTAGAGAGGTATTGTTTGGAAGTATGTTTGATCCCTAATTAGATAGATACGCCCCACAAAATGTGTTTCCTCAATAGTGGCATTATTTCAATAGTGCTGGACTCCATTCGAACAACCAGTAATTCCACACTCCACGCTTTATGTGCCCATTATTCGGACCCTAATCCTCTTTCACATCTAGAGGGACCCCCTAATAGTCTAGATGCTTGGCCTATGGTCTACCTGTTGTCCTAGGCTAATGTTTCAAAAGACTGATTGATGATATTTTGAGTTAGGTCCCGTGTTTCGGCGATGGTTAGCGGTCAAACCTCATTTTTCCCCCATTTCTTGCTAACACATAGGGATGTTGTGTTTCGAAAGCGGTCAACAGTTGTCCTTTATTTCCACACCCCTCCCACATTTTTTTGACTTTTGGACAATGTGATTCTCATTTTTCATTCCCCTATGTTCGGACTTGTTCTAATACCCATGGCATTACCCCGCTCGTGCACCAGATCATGGTGGGAGAAGCAGTTCAACTTTCCAGAGATCCATGCTCTTCTGTTTTGACCCCTCTCTCTTTTAGGATTCTCCCAAATGGTGATCTATGTCCCATTTTGATCCCCTCAAACCTTCTGTTGTTTAGAACTGTCATATAGGATCTCTTATTACCACTTGTTTCCTGCACCGAGCATGGCTCACGCGGGCTTAGAGATTTAGTCGACTATCTCCCCAATACGATCGAGGTACAATGGACCCCAAGGCATGCATTTTCCTCAGTCATTTCTTCAGAATGCAGACCGCCTCGCCCTCCTCATCCTCGTTAGACTCCATTATTAGGGGTGGAATTTTTTGACCCCAAAAAATTCATCCCCAAAATTTTACAAATGCTCCCATAAATGATCCCATAGCGTAGATCGTTCATCAAGCTTCAATTTGACTAGTCATGGATCCCAAATGGAGTTACGGGTCAGATTTTGTGGCTGTTCGAAGTCAGGCTATTGGGAATGGCCATCCAGGTTGATTTTGGGGCAAATTATGGATTTGCATGTAAAAATATAATCTCGCACGGAAAACCACTTGCCTGTGTGGAATTTTATGCATCGAACTTGTGTGCGTGGAAATTTCTTACGCACTACATCGCGTGCACATAATTTTATGCACATCGTATAGCATGCGTGGAATTTTACATACACCATTTAGCACGTGCAGAATTTTATGTGCACCGCCTTGTGCATGGAAAACCATGTGCACACGCGGAATTTTACGCGCACCGACTCCCGTGTTTCTGCCTATAAATACAAGTGCACCCCCTTCGTCCAAAGATGACCTGGGGGTCGACCAACGCTTTAATGCATGTAGGTCCTAATATTTCACGCTCGTGCGTAAAACCCCCCATCGTGTGCGCAAAATAGCCCTTTTTCACATAAAATGGCCAAAAATATCAATTTTGTGTGCAAAGCATGATTTTTGCATGAAACATTGCCACATTGCCCAAATTATTCATGCACCGATGTTACGCCCATATTGCGTGCGATCCCTTCCTTATTGCATGCCCGACGCCACTACTGCGCGCCTACATCCTGTATTTCACGCTCGGCACCACTATTGTGTTCCCACGTCCGGTATTGCATGCTCGCCTCCCCTTTTTTGTGGACCTTTCCCCTATTGTGCACTTGTGTCGCCTATTGAATTCCCTTCTCCTATTTTTTCACCCATCTCCCCTATTTCACGTCGACACTGTTTTTTCACGTAGGGATACTTGTTTCGCGCACAAGCCTCAAAGGTTGTGTGCAATTCCCCGGGACCCCTCACCTCGATGCTCATGGGCGTACCTTTGTGCGAGTTCCTGATGCTCTTATTATGGATGTCATTCTTGAGCCTCTCTCATGCCCCAGGCATCCATATCATGCACTGTTTTCCCGTATGACCTTCTAGGATCGTATGAAGTAACTTCAAAGTTCCCTGGACGATACCGCCCATTGCGTTGCTTTTCCTCATTCTTCATCACATAGGCACGCTAACGGCTATTGCTTCTTCACATATCCATGCTAACATGGACCCCTTGATGGGCCGCTCCATGACACCCCCTTGCTATGGATTTTCCTATCCCCTCTCTACACTGAGGAGTAGAGGGTATCAGTTATATAAGTCCTAGGTATGCAGAGCAAACCCACCTCATCCGAGCTGCAGGACATTAAACCTCCAAGCACCATCGTCCTCAGCATATGACATTAAACTGTGACCTCTCCCCAAGCCACGCACATAGGGCCCCCTACCTTGGACATTCTCCACGCCCACTCCCCTCCACGGGGATGTGATCACCCCTCACAGGGGATGATATCCTCCTTATTGGGGAGGCATTTTCCACGGGAAAGGGCATCCACCTTGGTGAAGGCCCCTAGATTTTCTTGGAGGAGGCAACATTCCTACTCCTCCTTTCATCTTTGGTCCCCAGGGCCAGCGAAGGGTGTGGTAGGGAAAGGTGCTTCTCCATTCATTGGTACCAAGTACCTCTTACACGGCGTTTTGTCACCTCGATCCTCCATCCTAGATTATGTCCCAACCACTTCTTGGGATGAGGACCGCGTATAAGCACATATTTCCTCTTTGAGATACTCCATGGGTAATCCATTCCCCACTTCCCCCAGACGCACCTTTTGCGACGTGATCGTCATTTCCTTGTTGCCTCTTGTTTCTCACACCGATCATGACTCACGTGAGCTTAGAGAAAGCACCGACCATGACAAACACCTTAGGATTCCTCAGAGTGTAAGCCCCAACCCATACCCGATCTATGGGGACTTTGATCCAAGTCAAGGCATGGTACGTAGGAAGCCTCCCTGAGGTTCAAGCCCCAACACCTTGGGTCGCCTCAGAGTGTATGCCCCAACCCATACCCGAACTATGGGGACTTTAATCCATGTCAAGGTAGGGTACGTAGGAAGCCTCCACGAGGTTCAAGCCCAAAATACTTGGGCCACCTCAGAGTGTAAGCCCCAACCCATACCTGAACTATGGGGACTTTGATCCATGTCATGGCATGATGCGTAAAAAGCCTCCACGAGGTTCAACCCCCAACACTTTGGGCCGCCACTGAGTGTAAGCCCCAACCCACTTCCAAACTACGAGGACTTTGATCCATGTCAAGGCATGGTATGTAGGAATCCTCCACAAGGTTCAAGCCCACCACCCTATCTTTCTGACCATCTTCATGTCGGTTCACCAACACCTTGGGCCACCTTAGAGAGTAAGCCCCAACCCATATCCCAAACTATGAGGAATTTGATTCCCCATCATAGGGATATATAAGAAGTCTCTTCGAGGCTCAAGACCAACACCATCATCATCCTCATGACGGTTTCATTCCATTCACCATGGACTTCATGGAACCTTCCATCATCCATCCTGATTTTTACCTGGGCCGCCACATCCCTGTAGGATCAAGCCACTCTATTCTCTATTTTGTCTCTGCAAGACGTTAAACTCACGGAATACCCTGTGTTAAACCTGGGAAGATGAGGAAAACCTCAGATACATGCCTATGGCATACGATTCCACACATTTGAAGTGGGATTCCTTGGGTTCTGCACCCTTGAGATGCCCTCTTATGAGGAAGAATACAGGTTCCCCAATGTCCACGCACCTAGAGATTCCCCGACATGCCTGATATTGTCATTAACTCCAACCAAAGGTTACTAACATGTCAAGACCATTTGGAATGTCCTAACATAAGCAGTGTAATTAACTGTTGTCCATGAAGATATAATGTTGGGAAGAGTTTCACGAAAAACATCTTATGTCTATAAGGAAGACCCGAACTAGGTGATGAGCTCTGAGGAGGAATCCACGGAAGGAAGAACCGACATCCCATCTTCCCATTTTGATCAGGTAGCAGATATCCCTGAATAAGGAGCGGATACCGCCCGCCTTTGGAATGTGGGAATGTGGGGTAACAGTTACGCGTCATCCACCTGATGGATGTGCGCGCCCCAGCGAAAGTTCTAGAAATAGTTAATTTATCTTGTGAAAGGTTTTTTTAGAATATATCCATTATATACATATTATTTATGATACCTAAAACAAAGTTAATATTATAAAAAATATTCTTCAACATGAATTTAATCAAATAAGTCATCAATGTGAGGAAGATGATACTTTTTCTTTATAATAATAGCATTGATTTCCCTATAATCATTGTACAACCTCATAGATACATATTTATTGTTAAAGAAAAAATCATGGGATCCCCAAGGTGAGACACTAAATAATATAAAACCCTCATTAAAAAAATAATCTATTTGCTACATCAATTTCACTATTTATAGAGTATATATTATATAGGTATCCTTTTTTATTTTTATTGCATCAGTGATTAAATCAATGGAAAACTAAACTTCTTTTTTTAGTGGGTGTCTTGGTAATTCTTCAGGAAATACATCAATGAATTCCTTTATAATAGGTACATCCTCAATTTGTATATTAAAATTTTTTAATTCATTTATTATGTCTTATCATTTTCCTTAAAAATATCATTTAGAAGATCTATTCGGGGTGGATATATACATGACCTGTATGATTAAGTGCCCATTTAAAGATATGGAATTTCATATCTTCATCATGAATCCAAATTTACTTATTTTTTCTATAAAGTTTTGCATCATATTTTAAATTTAAATATATACTCAGGATTTTTTCAAGTTAAAAATTATTTATAATAATAAATTTATAAAGAATGTTATATTTATGTGTTATAATGGAGACTACTTAATACATCCTTGTAGTAAGGATATTTCCACTATGAGCTTCGGCTAACAAATATCCCATTAAAGTGCACGGAAAATATATACTTTTCATGGAAAACATGGAATATATAGAAGATTATAATGGTCCATTATCATATAAATCATTATCTTAATTTGAATATTTGATTAAAGTACCTTCCGCCACGTATTTGTGAACTTTAAACTCAACTATCATGATCATATAAGCTTGGACTACTCCCCTTATAATTTTCTATGGTAGATTACATTAACCCTTGGGACTTTAGTTTCAATTATTCCCCATTTAATTTTAGTTTAAAAAATGGATATCTATTATCTCTTTCTTTCCCTTACATTAACTATCCAAATAAATCTTATCTCAACACTTCTAATAATATAAAATTCCCTTTAAGAGTTTTCCAAGATGTTTGTTTCCACAATCCTCACATGATGGAAATTTCCTCATTTTATTCTACTTCATCAAAATGTTTCCTTTCATGTAGTTTTCATTTGAATTATTCTTCTAAATTTAGATTCCCATATAGCATTTTAAAAATTATTTCTATGTTTTTATAGTGCATAGAACTATTTTATCATGACATTAAAAGGTCTAAAGAACCAATTTCCTTGGAGACCTGTCTAAATTCTTTAAAATAAATGTTCAATATTGATTTCCTTATTTCATATATAATATAAAGTATACATTTCTATTCTTGTAAAGGTAGTCTCACACTCTAAAACCCTTTTTTCATTTTCTTTTAAGATGAGAATCATTCCCTTCATTTTAATTTTTTTCTCAAGAGGTAAATATTTTTCAAAGAATTTTTCACTAAAATAAATCTGTTACATATGTTATTTTTATTATTCTTCCATAAAATCAATGATAATAATTTATCATAATTGTATTTAAAATAATATACTACTCGTATAATCATTTCATTTTTATCTCACCCAAAGGCCAAAAATTTCTTTTCAAGGGATTTATTATATTACTTAGCTACCATAGAATTAGTATTACCACTAATTTATGGGTACTTCATTAACATGAAACAATTCCATATAGATGAATCATGTCCTGGAAAATCATGTTTTTTTATATGTGCATGGTTATTCTTCATAACTAGGGATAAATTCCCTAATATAGCCATGATATTCTCTGCTCCAACACTAATTGTATAGGATTTCTCATCAAAGAACATTATAAATTATCAATTAATATTAATTCCATTATTTTGGACATGTACCATTTCTAAACAATGTAATATATTGAATTATTTCATAACATTATTAATTTTAAATAACTATAATAGATTCCAAATCTAGTGTAACACTTAGCATAAATTCAAAATTTATTCATTATTGATCATAGAATAATAAATTTGGTTTCGTTGGGAATATTTTTAAAATATATTAAAATATTTCATAATATTTTGTAAATAAAATGTGAATTAACACAATAATATACCCCATGAGTGTCAAACAATTTTTACAATAAGGTCACACTCACCATGCCCCAGATTGATGATCAAGATATATATAACCAACTCTTTTTGGGGTTATTATAACTAGATGAATCTATTCCAAAACCACATCCACTTGTAGTATCTATAATTATATGTATTTATAGGGAAAAAATAGTCTATACATTACAAAAACTTTAGGATGTTATGATATACTTATAATTATCCTCAAATTTAATCACTTTGTCATGTTCCCTAATCTATATTTTTCAAAATCTAGTTCTCAATGTTTCTACTAAACTTCCTTTGATACCCACTAGAATAACCCCGACTATAGTAACCTATGGAAGGTGATTACTTTATTATATTGTTATAAGATAAAATCTGTCACATCACAAAGAATTGATCAGTTTAGTACACTAGAATAACTGAATACATATATGATTCACATTTTTTCATTGGAAATAGAAAATAAAACATAGTAATAGAAAAAATTTATCACCCTTATACTCATTCAACGAATTATTCATCATACCCTAGGGAAAGTGAAAAATAAGGGTGTTCTCAAATACTCTGTAACAGTAACACACACTACAATATATCATGATTAAATAAGGAATAATAATAAGGAAAGGTAAATAATTAAAAACAAATATCATTTAATCAATAACTTGAGGAAATATGCATCAATTAATAATATTAATGTAGTAATGTCATCAATAATAATAATAAAATTCTCAATAAAGGATATTCATTAATATTGGATGTCATGATATTATAAATAATGATATATATACAATAAAATCCTTGTGATAAAACAACTTAATTTATTTTTAGGTAAACACCCCTAATTTATTTAATTTTGGCTAAATAGTTTGTCTCATGAAACATATTGATGCATTAAAGGGATATCTACAACTTAACCCCACCCATCATTTCATGTCTAGTGAATTCCTCATATATTTAATGATCAATTAAATTCATAAAAATATTCCTTATCAATAAATAACTATATTGATCAAATAATATAGATTTTTTATGATTTTTCATATTCAATTAAATAACTTTCATTATAAAATACATTATGTAAAAATGGTATATTGTTTAAGAAATAATCGAATGCATGATACAAATAATATGGGGTTTGATGAAAAAATTACCATCTAATAGTCAAAATAAATTAAATATTTCAAGAAAAAGATAACAACCAAAAAATAATATGATATATAAGATGACCATCCATTCATCAGAAATTTAGGTTTTATAATAGAATCTTGTCCTTTGGAAAAATAAATAAAATAGATGCTAAATATTATAATAATATTTTATTATATAGTTTTCTATGTAAAGTAATTCAAAAAATTATAAGAATCTATATAAAGTAAAAATATTATGGTGATGGAGAATTAAGTTAACATCGCACATATTAAAAACTATTCCTTTCAAATTTTGAAAAAGAAAGTTGAAAATAAGTCATTAATAAATTAATTATTCCATCAAAATGTTTTAAAATTTCAAAAATAACATGAACTTTTCTTAATAAATTATTTTATTTAATAAAAATACTTCTCTAAGATAATTTTTAAAAATGTAAACATAAATAAAAAATATATTCGATTAAATGAGAAATAAAATCATTTTACATTTTAAAACATTGTTCTCTTGATTCCATTTACAAATAGAGGAAATGTTGGAAGAAAATTTTTAAACTCCTTAAATAACTATAGGATAAGAAAATTGATATATTTTATAAATGATGGTTTATAATATTCCATAAATAAAATTTAAGGAAATATAAACAATGAAATTGTTAAATAAGTTATTACCTCCTTGGTAACATTTATATTTTAAACCCTTATTAGAGTAAAAATGAATAGAAAAATTATTTATCATGAATGAATATTTATTCAGGTATCAATTTTTTGGTATATACTCCATGTAAATGTAAATATGTACATAATATCATATATGTATCAATGGAAAGTAAATTGAAATAAAATACATTACATCATGCTTCCATTTAGTTTAACATGATTTAACCTATAGAATAATTGTTTTAAACATGTTATTAATTTATACAAGAACCATGTTCATATTTAAAATATATTAAATGATCCTATTCTAAAATATTATCATCATTTCATTAATAATATTTCATTATTACAATTGTTTTATGTGTTAACTACTTCGTTTTATCAGGCATGTTTTTTCACTAATGTTTCAGTCCTTATTCATGGGATATAATTTAAATATATCTATAATAATATTAATATTATAAATATAATATTTATTAATTACATATATTTTGGAATCATTCTTTAAATTTATACATGGAAAATGAATCACATCACTTAGTGAATATGATATCACATACAAATGTTGGAGTGAGGTTATCATTTCATTAATGGGTGAAATGGTAAGGAAGTGTATGATATTTTAGTTTTACATATTCAATATTTTTTCATAATTATCATATATATTCTTTTTCTCTATCATTATGAATATCCATGTTAGTTGAATAGGTAAAACAAATTACATCAATTCATGAGGTGGTATTCTGTTGTATACATGAGTGATGGTTTTGTTTCCCATTTCATGGAGAAAGACACGGTTAAATACTATTATATAAATAGAATAACTTATTATCGTAAGATAAATACTAGAGTAATTTTATTTTAATTATTAATACATATTTTATGTTGGAAACAGAAAAATTAAAAATTGAAGAGCTCGGTGAAGACAGTTACTTTCACTTAGAAAAAATCACTTTTGGGCCTCTTATCAAGGAAATTATGATCGGTCCTTTGAAAATAATTGAATATTTAAAATTTGTATACGTATTTTTTGGAGATATTTTAGTTTTTTTCTCAAGATAAATGTCCTGAGAGTTTTGAAGAAGTGAGGGGAAGAGGTTCACAATTATAGTTCAGGTGAGTGGAACAAATGTAATTTTTCAATGTTTTAAAATAAGTTAAAGTCAATTCCTTGAAACAGTGTATCAAAATGGATCATATACTGGGTTTCTAATTTTATGGTAGAAATAAAACAAACCAATTTAGTTTCATCATATTTTTATATCTTTTTAACCCATATTTTTTTAGTTTAACCCCCAATAAATATGTTTTAACTTTAACTGTGGTAATTAATTTTTTATTGTTTTTTCTATTCGTTAGGTCCAAAAATTAAGTTTTAATTATTAAATAATATTAATAATTATTATTAAAAATATTTAATACATTTTATCTAATTAAATTTATGTAATTGGTAGAAATTTGTTTTATAATATACTAGTAAAACGTGTCCAAAAATAGTTTTCAAGAAATTCATTTTTCAAGTATGAAATGAACTTTCTTTATATATATGACTAATAAAAATAATTATATGGAACTAAATTAATATATATATATATATATATTTTACTTTAAATAATTCTACATTAAAATCTTATTTTATTTAACTAAAATGTTAATACATTTTTCATTTTAAAAAAACAAAATTTGAAAAAATATTCCTCTTTTAACTCTAAATTATACTGTCCGAATTTATATCAAATTTATAATAAATAGAAGGTTAATTATACATATTAAAAAAATTATTATAAACAAAAGGATTAAGATTTTCATACTTCATTTTCATATATTCTTATAATATTATTTCTAAAGGAAGATTTCAAAAACTCATTCTATACCTATTTTGACAAAGCTCTAAAGTGATATTCATACTATAAAATTATAATTTGTGTGCCATGTAATATTATAGAATAAATTATATTATAGATTTAATAATATATAATTTTCACTTAATATAACTCAAGCTCATTTGTAACATAAATGAAAAAATTTTCAAAGGAATTACCGAACTACTCATATCATTAGGCTTAACTAATTCTTCAATTATATACAACATGTCATACTCTTATAGAAAAATAATCATGTTATATAATTGAATAAAATATTCACTAAGTGATAAGATATTATAAAATTATGTTTATGTGACTTTGATGTGTGAAATTTAGTTGTGATGAAAACAACCTTCCCTTAAGAATAATTAATCATGTATTAAAATTACTTTAATGGTGTTTAATAAATGGTATTCCTTTTAATAATTATTTTAAAATAAAATTTTTCTTTAATATATTTAGAACAATATAACATTACTGGTAATTGAATTCATTTGATAAATGGTGATCAATAGACTAAATTTTATTTCAAAAGTATGAATAAATAGAGTGGCATGTTTCTTGAGATATCTCTAAAAAATGACATATATATCATTTATATAAATAAATTTGCTTATAAATAAGGAAAATTTCATTAATTATTTAAATAGTTAATCAAGGATTTTTAAATTGAATTAAAATAGATAAAATCGAAAAGAACATAGAGATCAAAGTGGAAAACATTATAAAGGATGCAGATATGTTAAAGTATCTTTATTAATATCAAAAAGGAAATGGAGTGAAGGATTTCAATGACATTATTATTTCACAATAAAAATATTATAATAATTATTAATTTTTTAAAACCAATTTTTTTAATTTTTGCGTGTCAATCATAAGTGAAGGTAGTACAACGAGAGAATAATATTTTCATCCGATGAATTTTTAATTAGATAATTTAATGAATTTCGTGAAGTGATAGGTGATTCAATATCACTCTTTGGATTTACAATTATATGATGGTCAACAAAATTGAATAGTTTCTATGTTTATTATTTATTTCTACTCATTTGTTATACATCTATTAATTTAAGTAGAAAATTATTCTACAATTTCGGGAACAAGATCTATATGATTTGGAAAAATTATAAAGTAATTTATTTTATAATACATAGATTTACCCACCCCACCTCCCCCACCCCTCTTAGGGTAGATTTATTATCAAACATAATAGTTATATAAATAAATATATACACATATAAATCATGGGTAAGTGATATCATCCGTGAACATATTTGTGTGGACGTATAGAAACCTGAAATTATAGAAAATTATTATGATAGATATAAATCTACTTGATCGTAATTAAACAAGGGTTACTACATTGTGGTAGTGAAATCTGATCTATATTTACCTAATAAATTGGATCTATAATTTTAAAGTTATCATGTTTCAGAATTAATAAAAATATTATTTTTGTTTCCTTCTTGAAATTAATTTTTTATTAATTTTACATAAGATTAATGGTTTATTCATTATAGTCAATGATAATCCAATATATTACATATATACTAGGAATGGTTTTGACTCTTGATTATAAAATTCATAAAAATCTCTTTTGTATCAATATAATTTACTTGTGAACTGTGAAAGATAATATATACGGATACAGGTGATTAAATGAACACATTATTTGGTTAATATTTTGATCTATTTGAAATGCTAAAGGTTTTCAAAAAGTTATAATTTATTTAAAAGTATTAATATTATATAATGAGGTCAAGGTAGATAATACTTAAGAAAATATTTTATTAGTTCCATACAATTATGAAATAGTTTCACGTTCTGATTGATAATAAATTCCTAAGAACTAAAATTGAATTATAATCAATTGAAAGTAATTTAAAATAAATTGTTTAAGAATATATATATTATTATTTTATATGGATTTTATGTTCTAAATCAAGTTCAATATATATTTTTGGCCTTAAAATAAAATATTCCTATTTATTAAATAAAAAAATATAGTAATGTATATTTTTATATTCTAGAGAATGATAAAGTATTTTCGGTAAATTGAATATCTTTCATTACAAGAAAATTTTATATTTTGAAAATTTAGTTTGAGAATTTTTATTTTTTAACATCAATAATAATGAATAATAAATTTTTTAATATGGATGAATAATCTGTTATATGTGGTGTTGTGGGAATTTACTTGACTTGTAATGGAAAAAAGATTTTATATATATAAGAACTTTTGTGTAAGTGTGTTAATATTTCCAGTATTTCACATCTATAAAGGGTTTAGGTGAATGATTATTGAAAAAAGACAAAATTTTACTATTATTTATTGATATAAGACTTAAAAGATATCAAATAAAAATAAAATTATATTTAATATTAGTAGATAATGTTCAAGGATGTCCTTCAATACAATAAAAAAAATTTAATTCATATTTTTTAGTGAAAACAATCTCATTTTGAAAAGATACATTGGTTTTTTGAAATATAAATTAGGTATTTTTTCGACTATACGATGAAATAAGAAGTTGTAATGGTTTCAAGCATTTATTATTTCTATAAGATTATGTGAGATGATTCAATGGTGTGAACTTTATTTATCATAAGGTTGAATTTGAGTTTGAAGTCCCAATGATAACAGAGTGATTGACGGTACTATAAGGAAAAAACAAGATCTTATTTCACTATATTAAAGGATGAATTCATCTTACCTTGAATGGATGGATCCAATGTCCACATTATGACCCTTATTAAGGCCGTAATATAATATATAAAGCTCATGAATCTTGGCTTTATGATTTGGATACCTATTAAACATGAATAATCTATAAATAAATCATTAGGGACAACAAATTTATATTTGGTGGGATATTGAACAAATTTTTGGACCATTACTTTTGGAGTCATGTGATAACAGTAATTTAAGTTACAATCCATGGAATAAATGTCTAGAAAAATATATTTTAACAATACCCTATTGGAATTAATGTGTAAAGTAGGTTCAGGATTTATGACTTCATAGAATTATATATTTGATTTTAATATCACCCCTTAGCTACAAATATATACTCTCATTAAAATTTTATTGGATTTAAATTGGTATTAGTTTATACTCTAAAATTATTCTATCCCTATTAATTTTATAGATATCTATTATACTTAACATTATCTTATATAGTTATCCCTTTTCAATTAACAAGTTAAACAGGTGAGAAATGATCACCGAGACCCTAAATTCATGTCTCATCCTTTGTAAATTGTTATATGGACTGGTTAACCTATTCATTTTTTGATTAATTTGTGTTATTTAATAGGTCAAATCCATCTTATAGTGTTGGTTAACAACTTCAATCCATAGAGACCTAATCCTTATACCTTATTTTTTCTATATCCCAAGAATATCAAGTTAACTTATGTTTCTTGAATCATTTAGTATCAGATAATTGATTTCCATAGTACACATTTATCCAATTAGATTAAATATTTTGACAGTTATACCTGTTATTTTCAAATATTATCCACCCTTAAAAACACTCAACTTTTAAAACCATTACATTTTTTATTATTTTAAAAAAATTAAATAGTTCAAATTAGAGTAAATTATTTACTCATATTTCATAATCTTTCAAAAAAAGGAATACTTTCCACTTTATTAGTTTTTTTCCCTTATATCATTAGAATAATTTTATTTTTCATCATATAGCATTTTTTCCCTTATTTTTGCTTCATTTGAAGATCATCTTTATTGGGATTATATTGTCTGAAATTACATTTTTTTTTATTTTAAAATATACCAATTTTAAGATGAATGGTAAAAATTAATCATATCACTATAAAAACACTACAAGAAACATAAGGGGACACACAAGTGCCAAAGGGGCCACCTAAGTGAACCTAAAATCATCAAAATTAAAAATTCAAATGAAATAGTAGCCAATTATCACATTCCATGAGATTTATAGTGAATTCAAGAACCAATACCACGTCTTATACCATAACTATTAAATTTCATCATCACTCAATATCTATGAATTTATCATCACTAACCACCACCAGAAAAACCCACTATCATTATAAAAAAAATACCTCCAATTACTATGACATAGTAAGAAACCATTATTAAACCCTTTGAATCAATAAGAACCACAACTGATGAACTATATCAACTCATCACCTTTGATCAAAACATCACCAACCCAAACAAAATATAACTAAGCATAGAGGATCACCCAACAAAAACATACAACTAGACACAAAAAATGAACGAACACTATAGAAGTTGTTATGTCATACCCATTCATTCCTTTAAACGTTTTACCATTCATTTACCAATTTCCATCCCTAAAGAGTTAAGTTAATCCATTCACTAAAAATATTATTGTTATCTTAGTAATTCAATAACATGATCTATTTTAATAAGGTATATAATTTATAAAATCTTTAGAATTAATTTGAGAACTAATAATAGAGGAAACCTGGGGAAAATTTATGTGTGTATCCTTGTGTTTGTGGGTTTTTTAGTGTGATTGTGTTTTTGTGAGATAAGGATATGTATATATATATATATATATAATATATCCTATAATATGTTTGTGTATCATTGAGCATGTGTGAGTAAGTGAGTGTTTATCCTCATGTGTGTGTGAGGGGTGGGAAAATAGAGAGAGAGTATGTGTGTGTGTGTGTGTGTGTGCCAGTGTCTATGTATATTTTTGTGTCTGTTTTCATGTACATTTTTACACACATGTTCATTTTTATTCTTTTCACTTAATATGATGGAATATCATAATAATACAATTTTAAATCTGACTAATGTATAAATTCAAAGTTAATATCCCACACCTAAATCTATATAACTCTAAATTAATGAATTGGTCATCTATTTCAAGAAGATTATTCATAAGAAGATGATGTATATTCATGATTGAATTTATGTAGATTTGAATCCAACAAGCTAAATTATTATATAGGTAATTTGTGACACACTCTTGTAGTATATCATCTACACATCATGGAGGAAGGAATTTGAAATTTTCAACATGATTTCGATGATTTACTATAATTAACAATGTTGTTTTAGTAACCAATAACATTAAAAATGATAGTGCAAGATAAATAAACCTATGATGGCTTTAAGGTGAAATTCACTTCATTTCATGGTAAATAAATATATAAGAGTACATGTAGTGGTAAATGAAGATAGAATAATTGTTTTATTTTCATATTTATTTCACAGAGAAAAATTTAAATCTTACATCCATTGAGGTTTTCAATTATTCTTTAATTTTGTATAGCCATGTATAAAAGGATAGGCCTCTATAGGGTTAAAATCCAATCAATACATGTGATTTCATGAGTAATTTAATGAAAAATAAATTTTTACCTTCATTTTACCAAAAATATCTCTAAAAAATGATTGAAACCCCCACCGAATGGAGTAAGTTTATAGAATAGTACTAAAAATATATATAGACAACCGTAATTCTAGATAATGTTGATGAGGTCCTATAGAAACCCATTTCATGATTTTATTTATATCTTTAATTGGGTGATAGATGATCAAATGGAGGTACACCTCCATGTTAAAATAAAATATATGATCCACCAAACCATTATTATTGGGAGAAAATTTGAAGGAGGATCGATATAAGGAAACCAATTATACCTTTCACCCCATTTAAATATTTGAGTATGGATATTGGAGAAAGATAAAAATCAATATAGTGGGTTAATTTTCATAGTGACATTGTAATTATTATACCTAAGAAAACTCTTATTGATGCTAATTTTAAAAAAAAAATAGAGATATTTGGTCTTTTATGATTATAAGGATATAAAACATCACTTAAAACTATCCAAATTGATAGACAATGACTATAAAAAAGTTTAGAGAATGGGATACCAATTTAGATACCTCTTATAAAGAAGAAGAGTATTCTAAAAAAATCTATAATAGTGAATTTATTAAAAAGGAACACTCCTCATCACAATATGTGTGGTATTTTATCAAATGGTGTCCAATGGGAAGAATCATGGGGATGATATTTTACATAAAAGATTTCAAATCCATGTGAAGGTATATATCATGATTATCAGTGGATGATATTGTATCAATGTTGTGATAACTAAATGTAATAAATATATTCTTAATATAAATTCATGACATAGTGTTATAAACCGTTTCATGGTAAGTGGTGGTGAAAATCATGATTTAGTGAAGTTAAATACATCATAGTTTTATTTAGTGTTTTTTCCACATTTTATGATATTGCATACCAATTGATTATTTCACACACTATAAGTTATCATTTATGGGTGAAACTATATGTAATTACGTTTAAAGAGTTTCAAACATTGAAAATTATTTTCTAATAATTATATAATAAATATAAGGATTGAATATTAATTGATAAACAATTGTAAAATTTCAGGAATTTATGAAAATTTTAATCAATAGTCAGACATATGATAAATGTTTAAGATTGAAGGATAACCACTGGAGTCTAATATAAATTGGTTTCTTCCATCTTAAAAGTGTTGCATTAGAGTATTTGTAGACATTTTATGAGGCTCTATATCAAAATATCTCCCAATATTTCTTTTGAACTTTAAATTTCATGAGAACTATGTGAAATATGGAGTCTTTGAAAATACTTTGAAGATTCATATAGTATATGGATACCCTTAGTGGAAGGATTCCAATTCCTATTTCTCAATGAACTATATCAAGTTTGTGTGAAATATATTACAAAGATTAGGTTCAACAAAGTTGAGTTACATTCATTATTTATAATTAATTTAATATAAAAAATGCTTGTATATTAGGGAAATGTGTTGTTTTTATTGATTTAACTATTATTGGATAAGAGTAATCTCATAAAACCCCTTAAATAGTTATACAGGCTTACTTCTATTATAATTGAATTAGTTTTTTGGAATGAAAAAGAATATAAGAAAATGTGATTTTCTGAAACCATGATGTGTGTTATGAAAATGTTCTTTCACTATTTTTTTATATAACCA
This sequence comes from Viscum album, assembly GCA_963277665.1. Lineage (NCBI taxonomy): Eukaryota > Viridiplantae > Streptophyta > Magnoliopsida > Santalales > Viscaceae > Viscum > Viscum album. The sequence goes on along the minus strand of OY728147.1, from coordinate 1,021,057,903 downwards.
CGATATACTACTGATGAAACACAATAGTTATAGAAATTATATAATATATTGTCATGTTTAGTTAAAACAGGTGTGGAAACTATTACCAAAAATAAATCATTTTATAAATAATTTTTTATGTGTGGATATGGCTAAAATTTCTCATGGTCTGTCTCAAACTAATATTTTTATAAAAACCTGATGATGTATAGAGAAAAAGACATACCATTATTTCAAAAGTATTAATTTTGAATGTTCTTTATTAAATAACTTCACTAAAGAGAAACATACATGGTTCCGAGTGAAATTGTCATCACATGGAAGAAACTACTTCATGGTTTTTATTAAAAATCATTATGGTTTTTAATTTATAAAAAAAATTATTTTTCTTAAATATTTTAAAAACACATTTTCAAAATGGTTTTTAAATCCTACAAAAAATACAAGGGGATAATTAAACAATAACTAAAACATTATATTTTATATGATTTGACTTTAAAATCCATGTTCCAAGGTGAAACTAAATCATTAATAGGAGAAGGGGTGATTCAGTGATCCATTTTTTTGAATTAATTATCTATTAGAACTTCCTATGATACTGTTTAATGTTCAATAATCTCATTATTCTACCTCTTATCCTTACCCAAGTAGTTTATAAAATAAAATTCAACACACAAGAAATTATCAAGGTTCATCCTTGAAACACTACTCCTTATTGTGTTTGATTAGTCTCACCAACCATGGATTCTTCCACTATAAACACAAATGGTTTCATCGAATATTATGTCAACATTATTTAATGAAATCCCATTAGTTTCTCTATTATCTCAGTATAAGGTATTTATACTACATTAAATATTTTCCAATACTCTCATTTTTTCTTCTAATCTCGCATAACCTAGTCCTTACAACTAGAATATGACTACCTTGCACAACCTTTGAATAGATTCTTAACAAAACCAACTCAAATAGGTCTTCAAATTTTGTCACTTGGGGTGTTATAAATTCTTAATTATTATTTTAAATGTCAAATAACCCATATTTCCTTTTGTTTCTAGATCACATTACCTTGATCAATCTCACTGTGATCCAGATCTATAGTGTCTTCTCAATATTCAACTATAATACAGTTGTAATTCAGGACTTCTCATCACTCCTTCATTGATGAATAGGATATACTATATATAATTGGTTGTATATTTATTCTATAATCAATGTATTAGGGTCACCATATTCGTCAACAAGGTAGGTATTCTTCATATTCGTAGAACAATTTAAGGATCCCTATTATTTCCTTTACTCAAAGAATGTTTTTCAATGTCCAAATTTGAATCAAACCATGTTCTTCTTCTTCTAATAACTTTTATATACATTAAACTATGTAAATTATAGAATCATTTACTTTCTTGGGATCTCATCTATTCAAAATACTAAGATATTTATTTTCTGGTATCTTTTTAACAAACATGTAGAAAACCCATCTAATTATGAAATATGGATCAATTTTCATTTAACTATTCCAAAAAATGATCTCAAAAAAATATTAACTTATTCATGAGGTCACATGCACCACATTATTCAAGGTTTCTCTTCCTTTTTATTTTTCTTCATGAGATTATAGTATGGAAACCTCATCTTGGTACATAAATATCATAAACGATCAAACCTTATGTGTTCATAAGGTTTGTTAAACTCTAGTAATATCTCAGGTGTACCCTATGATGATCACTAATGTACCCAATGTTGATATTGGATATACCCCATGAACTAATTTTTAATTACCCTATGAACTCAATTTTTACCTATAATATCCATTTTATGTACTCCAAAAACTCTTGAATCTTCATAGTAGCGACTTCACAAATCCCAACTTGTACTCTATGATGATCTTTAATCGTAACATATTAAGTCTTCATTCTCTATTTATTCATAGATTATCATACATTATAATACTGAAATATACACCCTATAATATTTTCTTTCATACTCTATGAACACTATTTCAATTGCATTCATGGTTTACCTCTATATAACTTGAACTTTTTAGCATGAATTCCTTCTGCAATATCAACTTTGATTCATTATATATTCACAACATGGTTTTTTATTTTCATAAACCTTGATTGAATCAAAGCTAATGCCTACTAATTTTTTAAACATTTAAATACTAATATAACATCAATATATTTTGTTCTTCTCTAGAAAATACATTTTCTATATTTCTATATTTTCTAGTGAACTATAGTGTTAATTTTTTGTATGTTTAAACTGGTGTGGAATGAGGTGGAAGACAATGTATGTGACATCATATCAACTAATCCCATCCATTTAAAAATGATAAACAATTTCATTTTAATATTATACCCATATAATAAAGGAATTAGGGAGTAAAGATATTATATTATTACTTGTAATACTTCTCAAAATATCATCAAATACTACAGGTCCTACATACACATGATTTGTAAGAAACCAAACATTTATAAATGAAATTCCCACTTTTTGAATAAATAAATTCAATATTATGTAAAAAGGTTATAGAAAACACATGTACTACATTGGTTATTTTGGAACTTTATATAATATTGAATTTCTAAGGCTATTAATAATCTTAACCATTGATAGTATAGTCATTTAAGAGTGATAATAAGACTATTATATATAAAGGGTTTTGATAAAGTCCAATTGATATAGACAAAATAAGTGATGACCTCAACTAGTAGGATTGTACCCTATGAAGCCCATTTATAATAGCTTCCAAGGGAGGTAGTGTAATTGGGATGTTCCCTTAATCAGTCTATAGATTATATTTAACAACTGAAGAATGGTAGAAACCATTTATCGTAGAAGTTCAAACACATTTAGATCACGTCCCAAACCATGCTCGTCGAACAATCCCCTAAAAATTGAATCATCAGACACCTCAATATTAGGGAATATTCTAGTGTAATAAAGTGATATTTATCTAGACCAAAATAGTATAGATTATTATTTTTTTATATTTAATTAAATAATTATTATATTATCCTTTATTATTATTATTAATTTTTAAAATTAATACATAATGAGTTTGATAAAAATTAGGTTTGATACGATGAAACACAAATACTATTTTTTGGAAATGTATAGTTTTAACAAATACACTCTATTTTAATGAAATAAAAATAATGAGATAAATTTTGTATTATTAAAATATTAACATTAAAAAATATTAAATATAAATAATTATATAGTTTTATGAATTCAAAAAAATTAGAAGGGTCATAAAAATTTGTATTTTCACAAAATTAAATATTTTTCTAAAAGTATATTTTTATTTAAAATTGTAAATTAATGTGATTAGAAAATTATTTGGATAAAATAAATATTATTTTTTAAATTATCAAATTTATAATATCCTACAGTGATTTTTTTATAATGTTTTTAGAGAGTCAGATATTTAGGAAAAAATTAAATATGGTATAAATATATAGTGTCTATTATGACATCATAATTACATAAAAGTGATTTGATATATTCCAAAAAAGGTATCCAATACCAAATATCTATTTTCCATTTAAAATAATGTGTTTTGAGGTTATTTTGTTAATTCTATTAACCCTTAATGTAACAACCCAAGGTTATTTGAATAGAGTTCCTTTGTTAATATTATGTCATATAATATAATAACATAAAATAACATTAGGAAACACAATGACACATCATTCTTAAAAGAACTACTAAATAATATGTTACCTTTAAAAATAATTTTTCCACTTCTGTGATTTGAATTTTAAAAACTTGACATAAACGGTTGTGATCAGTAAGATGTTTGGAGTCAGATGTGACAAACTTAATTTTTGGTGAATAGTAAATTACCCTTATGAATTGTATTTTTACCATTATAATTATTAATATGACCCTTTTGAATAGTAAATCGGACAACTGAATAGTAACTTTACTAATGAAAGTATAAATAAAATTTATCCAACATATATGTGATAATATGATAGTGTTTGCATTTTTGGTAAGTTATAAAAGTAAAATTAAAATTTAGTAATTTAAATGAAAATTTATTTTCATAAAATAATATTTTCATTTATTTTGATTATAATATAACTTTATGAGACCTTAGTTATTTTAATGTGTTATAAAATCAGTTATAATTCTAAAATTTAAAGTTTTCAAGTAAATTATGATTTTAAAAAGAAAATTAATTTCTCGTATTTTAAAAATTATTTTGATAAAATGATGTTTATTTTTTAATTCAAAAAATCAAAAAATGGTCAGGGTGATTTTTTGGTATTTTTTGGAAATACTAGAATTTTTTATGAATAGTGAAATTTGATAATTTACAAAATATTCTAAATAAATTAATTTCTACAAAATGATTGAGTCATGTATTGTGTAAATGGTCATTGGTTTAAATTAACTTTCACTTATTACTTATTTTTCCCACAAAAATCATCATTATTTCTTATCTTGAGAAAAATGAAAAACTAATGAATTAAATATTGAGAAAACTCCCCTCTCCTCCACTATAAAAACCACCCCTCACCACCTCTTCTTCTCACACCTATTAAGCCATGTGCCTTTTCTAAATTCTTCTCAAATCTCTCCATAATCCAATCTCTCACATACAAGAGGTCTTGGTCTCATTGAAATTCCAAAACCTTTCTCATAAGAAGTCTCTCAATTGGAAGAAATCAAGTGGTAGAACCCTCTTACATTTTCATTAAATTTCTTTTCAAGTTCCTTTCTATTATTTTTTATCCTCACCTATTCTCATCCAAAAGGTATAAAAAATATATTACCATAAACATACTATTATTTTTTTAATTTTATTGTAATAATTAATCATCATCTCTCATTTTCCATCCTTTTATACAAGGAATGGAAACAACATCTGAGATGTGTTAATTTATCACATTCAAGAACGACGACTTTTCAATTTCTATTATCATATTAAATTCATGTCACGAAACCATTTTTATGGTTGAAATAGGTTACTATGTATGTAATAAATCCTATTAAATTTTATGTAATCATTTTGTGTAAATGGTATTAATTTATAAAACAAAATGAGTTCGTTGTGATAAAAACATCTCCAATTAACCCAAACACTTATCGTTAAATATTTATATAATGATACATCCTTACTAAAAATAACAGAATTAATTTTATACCCATTTAATATTATGGTTATTATCTAATAACTTATACGTTCAATTATATAAAAACATCCTCATCTTACATGATTATTCATACATGTATATAAGTAAATCAAACATGAAAACCAAGGAAACAAATTATCCCAAACAATGAAATTAATCCTCTTAACCCATCAAAATGTCCAGGAATGAATATAATATGGTTATAATAAATAAATTAAATGTATAATAGTTCCTTTAATTATAAATTTTTTAATCTAATTGGATTATCCAATACAATAACATCAAGTGAAGAACACCATTGGACATAAGGTCAGGGATTATACCTGAACCTCCATTCTTCTTTCGGGTTGCTCTATCTTTCTTTATACCAAAATGATTTTATTTTTTATTTTTAGGCACATCTTATAAATATTGTTTATATATTATAAACTATTATATCAGGATCCATTAATCAAATCTCTTTCATTGGTATACATATTTTTAAGTGGTTACCCTCTTAATTCGTCCCAATAAGCAAGAATGTTTAAAGGGAACTTCTCGAATTCTTACCCAATTTAAAGTCCACTCTATCATCTGTTTTAATCCACTATTGTTTCTATAAAATTATTATTTTTATTATTAAAACCTTCTTGGTCCACTTCTATTTTTATATAAAATATGATTCCCTTTTCTATTTTAAATGAGCTTCTATATTTTCCTTAAAATTGCACTAAAATGTTTTAATCCTAAACTTTATTTAATAATCTTCTTACATATTATCACTTATGTTTGATATAAATTACCATGAAAAATTTCTATTTTATCTTATTAATTTCCATGTATTTTTTAATTCTTTTCCTTCATGGACACTTCTATGATATGTCAATTTATTATTCTTTATGATGTGATTATGATACCCATTTCATTCAATGGGTTCCCTTATGTTTATGTGTGATTGATTATGTATGATTCATTATATGGAAAACATATTCTTGAACATGTTAATCTAGGTTCTCCCATAGATCACTCCAATTAATTGGGTAATTTTTTTCTCATGGTACGTTATGTGCAACAGTCTTAGCAGCTAGCCTTGACTCGTGCTCCATCTACAATAGTCTTGGGGGTTAACCTTGACTTATGCTCCTCTATTTCCAATGATCTAGAATTGAACTAAATTCTTGTTTTATATTTCCACCACTTTCTTATGAATATATGATTATATATTCCCATGTTATAAATGTTATGATTCCTTATATTTAATCATGTACCATTCCCTTTTATATCATTATGGAATACCTTCAATCCCATGTTCTAAGCTTTAATCTTATGTTCATGCCCTTACTGGCATTTTTAGCTCATCCCTTTATTCATGTTATCCCTTGGTTATCCTATGAATAAGTATGAGCACAATAAAATTTAGGAGCTCAATATAGATATTTCATATAATTTTAGTTTATGATGTTTAATTATGTACCTAGTTTTCCAAGACACTAGAATTTATGATCCTTGGATTGTAATTTTATGTTTAATTACACATAAAATCATATAATGTTTTGTGTAAAATGTTGGTGTCCCTATAGTTGGTATCATAGGATGGTCTAGTTATTTTTTCATATTAATAATAGATAACTTTTTTAAGAACCTTTAGGATAAGACTAAGTGTAAGAAAACATCCATAAATTTTTCTAGTATAGAGTAAGTGGTTTATCCAAAAAATACATTCACATGTGTATAAAATAAGTGGATGTTGTTATGGAACATATTTACCAAGGATTCACAACTTTGGAAAGTTGTTATAGGCCTCACTTGGGGTAACTTGGTACACAAAAATTGGTCTTAATATGTACCTGGTTTGACACTCTTGGGGGGTATTCTTTGTTAAATTCATTATCTCATTAGGAACCATTATTAAGATAACAAAAAAAGGATCCCATAAGAATATAATTTAAGAAACAGATCAAGTATAACCTAGATTAAAACCTAGGGAATGACAAATTAGGATATACTTTTGAATTACAATTTTATCATTTTAGGTTCAATGTTTCCTTTTTTGCTTATTATATAAGTATCCACGCTCCATAATTGAAATTATTTTTCATAATTAATGGTGGAAAATATAATAACACATTCCAAAAATTAATGTTATAGGGAATATGAAGATTGAACTAATGATTTTCCAAATATAATGGAAATGGGTGCTCAAAATTTTAGGATAGTACTTGCTCATATGACTCACGTTATGAATAATAACTTGAATCATGTGGAACTCCCTCCTACTTAAACAAAGATCAAGTTACCATTAAATACTTCATATGGTAAAGGCCTCTCATGATTAGTGTATCTTATGATCCCCTCCCTATGGAATAGTAAATTAACTCCACTGAAAATATATTATCAATCCTCTAGTGCATAGAAGAAGTGAATGATGTGTTGGTTGTATATCGTTTTGAGGGGGAAGCTGATCAGGGGTGAAAAATGATCAAGAATACAAAGTCCCGTGAGGAAATTAATTCCATTGAATAGGAAGAATTCAAAAAATGTTTTTCAATAAATATTTTCCTCAAACCCTCCATCTTAATATAGAAATAGAGTTCCTGGTATTAAGTAGAATGAAGATGAGTCTATCGAGGTGTTTAAAGAAAACTTTACAAGGATTGCAAGATACACTTCCGGGTTTTTCACGAACATTGAAAGGAAGGTAGATTTCATCTTTGGCAGACTAAATCTTATATTATGAATATAATTGGTGATTCTTGACAATAATAATTATTAAAAGATTGTCAATTGTTCCCTCAAGGATGAAATGGATATCAGATACTCCCAGCGGTCTTGTGGGCCCAGTGAAAATAATGAAGAAAATGGAGCCCAATATAGATTGATCGTCAAATAAATCCCACATGTCAAATTTTTTAGTATAAGCATCCTATGAACTGTGTAAAGGGAACTAGAAATTTCTTAATATGTGAAGGAATGGGCAATCTGTCTAAGAACTGGCTGAGGGATATGAAGAATTATACTAATGTAGAAGATGAAAGGAAGGTTCATATCTATTAATAGTATGTAGTATATAGTTTCAACTACATAGAATATGGTAATTAAATGAACAGTTTTCCTAAGACAAGGGTAGTTGAAGACAATCAACAAAAACCTCCAAGGAGATAAGGAAGGGCTTATATTATCACTACTACTGTGGCTGATTCAGCTTACTATGTAGTAATAAGTATTCTTGTTATTCATTGAAGAATATTAGACATAGTATTTGATTCTTGTTCTATACATTATTTTAAATCTTTCAAGTTTAACAGTACTATTCAAACACCACCTCAAAATATAGAGATTGTGTAATCTATGAGTATAGAAAATGGGGAAATTATTTCACCAAAAGTATATAACTCTTCCTCGGTTAATGTTTTTGGACTAAACCTCCCATAAAATCTCATCATAAATCCTTTGGTAGAGTTTAATGATATATTGGGAATGAATTATCAATCATTATATAATTCCAACATCAACTTTTGGGAAAGGGATATAAATATTCATATCCCAGAAAATCCTCCAATCTTATACAAGTGTAAGGAGGAATATGAATCTACTTTAGAATTATTTTCTCAAGTGTTGATGTTGTTTTCTTATTAGTAAGAATATCCTTCTTAAAAGATAGAGGAAAAGGAGATAATAATGTTCAAATACATGCCCATCATGAGGGATTACCTGAATTTATTCCTTAAAGAGTTTTCTGGTATTCCTCTTGATCAAGAGGTTGAGTTATCAATTTAAATTATTCCAAGATCCCAACATATATCAGAGACAACTTATAGAATGGCCATCATAGAGTTGGAAGAGATTAAGAAGTAGTTAAAGGGGAATTTGGATAAGGGTTTTATATGCTTTATTGCTTCGTCGTGGGGTTCACCAGTCCACTTCGTTATGAATAAGGATGGATCAATGTTCCACTGCATTGATTATCATGATCTCAATAAAATCAAGATAATTAAAAAGTATCTCATTCCATATATAGATGACTATTTCAATCATCTTCATGGGGCTAGTTATTTCCCTAAGGTAGATCTTCAGTCGGTATACCAGTAATTGAAGGTGAGGAAGGAAGATATTCCCAAGACATTCTTTTGACCAGGGTATGAAAACAATGAGTTCATCGTGATTCCCTTCGGACTGACTAATGATCTATAAATATTCATGTATTGGGTTAATATATTCTTTAGATATTACCTCGACAAATTTTTGGTAGTCTTTATCGATGACATTATGATATACTCTCAGAGCAAGGAGGAACATGCGTAGAATTAAAAATCTATGTTGATGAATTTGGAAAGGGAGGAACATTATGCCAAGTACAGTAAATTTGAGTTCTATATGGAGGAAGTATCATTATTTATCATGTTATCACTAGAAAATAAATATTTATGGACCCTTCCAAGATAAAGGTAATAAAAGAGTGGCCAAGGAAAAAATCTTTAGGGTAGATTTGCAACTTTCTAGGTCTAGCTGGTTATTATCGATCATTTGTGAAGAAATTATCAGGATTGTTGAACCAAATGACCATGATGGTAGAGAAGGGATTTAAGTTCTTCCAGACTCAATAATTTGAGGAAACCTTTAAGGAACTCAAAGAGAGGATTATCACTTTGCCAATACTAATACTCTTGATAAGTGGAGAACTCTTTGTGGTGTACAGTGATTCTTCAAAATAATGGATTTAGATTTTTTCTGATAGAAAATGATAATGTGATACCCTATGCCTCATGGAATCTAAAAATACATGAGAAAAACTATCCCATGCATGATCTAGAGTTTGAAATTTTGATCTTTTCATTGAACATATAGCGGCATTATCTCTATGGGGAGAAGTGTGAGATATAAATTGACCATAAGAGTCTCAAATATATATTCACACATAAGGAGATTAATATGTGCCAATGAATATTGTTAGATCTCAACAAGGATTATGACTTCTCAATCCATTACAATACTGTTAATGAAAAAAAGGTAGTGGATGCTCTAAGTAGAATTGATCATGTATCGTTATCAATGATTAGAATTTAAAAGGATCCAATCTTCATAGATTTGTAAAGGATGGACAAGGGAATCATTAAGGGATGGATGTCATCAATCCTTTCTCAAATGATTTATCAATGATCCCTCATGGAGAAAATAAAGGATTCTCAAAGAAACGATGTAGAAATTAATCTAACGGTGGAAGCTATCATAAATAGAAAATCGTATGAGTTCAAGATTGACCATGATGAATTCATAAAATTTGGGTCATGATTATGTTTACCATCTGATCCAAAGATAAATAAGGAGCTTTTGACTGATGCATATAACTCAACCTTCTCTCTTCACCTAGAGAGAATAAATATTTTTCATGATTTTGGACATAGTTAGTGGTTGGATAATATGATGAAGGATATTAATATATATACATCAAGGTCCTCGGTATGTAAGTAAGTGAAAGATGATAGGAAAAGGTATAAGGGTATTATGTAACCACTACCCATACCAACATAGAAGTGAGAGAAAATCACCATGGAATTTCTCACTGGTCATACAAGGACATCCATAAGAAACAATTATATATGGGTCATTGTGGATCATCTTACAAAGTCAACTCCCTTTATACTAATGCAAGAGGACTTCTCATTAGATCACCTTGCATGGATATATATCAAATCGTTTCTAAGGAAGCATGTAATACCACTATATATTTTATCTAATAGAGATTTGAGATTTACCTCAAATTTATGGATAAGTATCCAACATGATCTGAACACTAAAATGAAATCCAGTACACCCTATCCTCCTCACATTGATGGCTAATATGAGAAAACTATTCAGACACTAGAAGACATGTTGAATGTGTGTTTTGTGGTTTTCAAAGGAGGATGGGACCAACATCTTCCACTGTTCTAATTCTTTTAAAACAATAGTTTTTAATTTAGCATCCAAATGGCTATATATGAATCCCTTTATTGGAAAAGGTGAAAAACACCAATGTTCTTGGATGATGTCGGTGAGAATAAGCTGTTAGGACCAGAAATGGTCAATAAAATAATGGGGAAGTTGAAAACCACTTGGCATCATATAAAGGTATCCCAAATTTGAAAAAATATTTATGAAGACAATCATCGATGAGACCTTGAGTTTAAAGTCAGAGACATGATATTCCTCTGTATATATCGATAGAATAAGGTCATGATATTTCTGAAGAAATGAAAGATAAGTATTAGGTACATCGGGCCCTTTGATATTCTTGATCATGTAGAAGATATGGCCTATCAACTAGAGATTTTACCTACTATGTATAAATTACATGATTTATTCCATGTATCCCTACTAAGGAAGTACATACTAGATCCTTTAGATGCACTTTCTTCAGAGGTGGTATAGTTTGAATTTGATCTTTCTTATGAGGAACATCCAGTGAAGATCTTGGATCGTAGAGATAATGATTGACGTAACAAGACTACTCACCTGGTCAAAGTACATTGTAAGAACAATAAGTATAAAGATAAAACATGGGAACTAGAGGATGTGAATAAAGAAAAGTACCCACACCTATTTTCAACATAGAATGTAAAATGAAATTTTGAGGGTGGAATTTCATAAGGGGAAGAATGTAACAACCAACGGTTTTACCAATGTAATTACCTTATTATAATTTTGTCATATAATCTAATCACATAAAATAACATTAGAAAACACAATTTAATTTCATACTTGTATGAACTAATAAATATTATATGACCTTTAAATATAATTTTTTCACTTCTCTGATTTTAGTTTAAAAAATATGACATATATAGTTATGATCAGTAAGATGTTTGGAGTCCGATAGTACAAACATAATTTTTTGTGAATATTAACTTACCTTATGAATAGTATTGTTACCATTATGAATCGTATATGACCCTTAAGAATAGTAAATCATCCAAGTGAATAGTAACCTTACTAATGAAAGTATAAATAAAATTTATCCAATTTATAGGTGATAATATGATAGTGTTGGTACTTTTGGTAAGTCAAAAATATTTAATTACAATTTAATAATTTAAATGAATATGTATTTACAAAACATGTATTCATAAAATAATATTTTGATTTATTATGATAATAAAATAGTTTTACGAGACCTAAGTAATTTTATAAAGTGTTATAAAATATAATACCATTTTTAAAAAAAATTAGGTAAATTATGATTTTAATTAAAAATTAAATTTATCATATTTTGAAAAAAAAATTATAAAATGGATGTAATTTTTTATTCTACCCATTAAAAATGATTAGGAATAATTTTAGGTATTTTTCTTAAAGACTTGAATTTTTGTGAATTGTGAAATTTTATATTTTATGAAATATGGTAAATAAATGAATTTATGAATCATGCTTGAGTCATGGGTTATTTAAATGTACATTACATTGAAATAACATGAACTTGTTGTTGTTTTTTTGTCAAAAGAATCAAAATTATTTATTTTCTAGATAAAAATGATAAACTAATGAACTAAATATTAAGAAAACTCCACTCTCATCCACAATAAAAACCACTCCACACCACCTCTTCTCCTCACACCTGTCAAGCCTTGTTCATTATCCAAATTATGATCAAATATATCCCAAAGACTTTATCCCACTTCAAAGATCTCTCTGTCCCATAAAAAGACCAAAACATTTTCCCTAAGGAGGCTCTCAATAGGAAGCAATCAAGAGGTAAAAATCCTCTTCCTTTTTCTTTCAATTTATTTTCACGTTCCTTTTTTATTATTTTCTATCCACACCTATCCTCATCCAAATGGTATGAAATCTCAAGTACCAAAGACATAACATAATTTTGTTATGATAATAGAAAAATTCATCATAATCTCTCATTTCAAATTCTTTTATACTAGTAATGGAAACACCATCTGATATGTGTTAATTTATCGCATTCAAGGGTGACAAGTTTTTAATTTCTTTTACCATCGTAAATTCTTGTCAATAAACCATTTTTTGTTCAACCAAATTAATATATATATATAATATATCCTATGTAATTTTATTTAATATTTTTTAACAAATGGTATTAATTTATAAAACAAAATTAGTTTGTTGTGATAAAAAATGGACAGTTAACCCAAACGGTTATCATTAAAGATTTATATAATGATTCATCCTCACTAAAAAAATAATTTTATAACAATTTAATATTATGTTTTTTCTTTAATAATATATAACATCAATTTTGGACAATTATCCTCATCTTACATGATTATATTTACATGTATATAGGTAAACTGATCTTGAATACCAAGGAAACCAACACTCCCAAACAGTGAAATTGAACCTTTTAACCCATAAAAAAGGCCACGAATAAACTTAATAATGTAATAATAAATAAATTAAATGTAGAATAGGTTCTTTAATTATTAATTAATAAATATAATTTTATTATATAGTATATTTATATCATGATAATAAAAACTTTTTACATAAGTAAAGGGATTCTACATGAACCTCTATTATTCATTTAGGTTTCTCTACCATTATTTTTACCAAACTGATGTTATCATTTCATTTTGTGTATATATTCTAAATTATTTTTATATATTCCAAACTCATGTATAAATATCCCTTCCTCAATCACTTTTGGGAATATATATTTTTATGTGGTTCCTTCACAATTCTTCCTGATAAGTGATCCCCTTTTAAGGGAACTTCTCGAATTCTTTCCCAATTTCCAGTGCACTCTATCATAATTTTTAAGCCACCATTGCATTAATAAAATATTTATTTTTATTATTAAAACCATCCTTGTTCACATTAAGTTGTATATAAATATTATTCCCTTTTCTATATTAAATGAGATTTATTATTTTCCTTAAAACTATACTAAAATGTTTTAATGCTAAAAATTCATAAATACTCTTCTTAAATGTGATAAATTCTGTTTTACATCACTTACCCTAATAAATTTCTATTTTACGTTATTAATTTACATTTTTGTTTTAAATCCATTATTTTATGGACAATTTTATGATACTAACATTTATTATTCTTTATGGATTTATTATGATACCCATTTGTTCCCATGGGTACCCTTATATTTATATATGATTTATTATATATGATAATTGTCCCACCTAGTTTTTCATGTATTTGTATTGATAATGTTTTTTGTAAATTCCAATAATATTCTTGGTTTTTATGTCATAGAAATGTTTCCTTTTTTATTTTCCATTTATGTCTAATCATCTTTCTTTGGGTGCCACATTTCTTGTTTGGTTGTTTTTTGAGAAAACATTGTTACTTCTTGAGTTGGGTAGAACCATGAACCCATTTCCAAATTTAAAAGAAATTTTTTGTCTTTTATAAATCCTTTGTTTTTCATCATTTTTCACACATTCCAATTCCCAATTTTCCCCTTTTACATATTAAAACCACTGTATCCTTTTGGACCCCTTAGAAATTCATAAGCTTGGTGAATTTGGGTTATTTATTCGGTTGTTGGGCCAAATCATAGGCCCAATCCTGTTTTAGACATATAATTGGTTTCCTTTATATCTTATTAATTTTTTAATAATTTTTTATTATTCCACCTCCCACTCGATTCAATGAACCCTATTCTTACCCCCCATGTTTTATTTTCTCTCTTTTTAGTTTATCCTAGTCTCATATTAGGGAAAAACTTATCAATGTTTTTCAAATCATCCAGATTTTCCAAAGGTAATTTGTATCATTCATAAATCATTTAATTAGTACTCTATTTCCCCCAAATATTCTTTCCCAGGTTCTTATTTACCATAGGAGTATCTCCAAGGAGTTCCAAGACATTCCCTTTATTTAAGAATGTAGATCTATGTGAAGATGAAGAGTTTTATTATTTCCTAGGTGGGATTATTTCTCCTTTATCCTACCTATTCCTCCTCCTTTCATTGATTCTTGGTTTTATATTTTCCCCTAGTCATTTTAGACCTAGGGTTCTGTTATCTCGTGTTTTTATGGTTTTTTGTTTGTTTGGGGCTGGTCATCATAGGTTTAGGGATTATAAACCCCCAGATGATGATATCGAGTGTGGGTTTCCATTCCACCAAGTATTTGATGTATAATATCCCTTGAATATGCCTTTATCATTTAAGTTTCATCATTTTATTAATTTTATCACCTGATATATATGTTTATTATCGTTTTTTATCCTTTTGATATCTTTTTGGTGTGAAAAATGGTGGTTTGAGTCTTATTTTGTGAAAAGTAGTGTTGTTTTGTCATAAAAGTGCACACCAAGTATTTGTTTAAATGTTTTGTTATATTTGGAACCTGTATTGTGATGTTTAGAAAAAGTTTTATTGTATTTGGATCATGTTTAAGTATCATGAATAAAATTATGGCATGTAATTGGTTTTTTATTCCTTTTCAAGTACTTAAAATAAATTGTTTTGTTTAAAAGTGCATGTCATGCGTTCGGTAAATTGCTCGGTTGGATTTTATGTTTTAAGTTTAATTTAAAAAATATTTTACTGTATTTATAAATTAATTGTAATAATAAAAAATTATATTTTTTGGTTTTCCTGTAGCTTTCCAATGTGTATTTTTTTACAATCAAATGGGTTTTCATTTACAACATTTTTTGGCCTGAGTTGCTGGAAAATGGCCTATTCACATACTTATGAAAATGGTTGTGTTTTGAATTTGTAACCCGAGTGTTTAAATTTATTTATGAAATTTCATTTCTTCTGTAAATGGTGTGTATAAACATCATTAATAAAATTGAAATGTTTACCTTCGCCAAATGTTAGTTTTGAGAAAGCCTTGAAGGCCCATTTGGATTTTTTTTAAAATGGTTTCCACATAGATTTCATGTTCTATATTTTGGGTCCATTTTATGGTCCATGAAATTGACTTATTAATTTTATTATGGGATTCCAAATCTTGGTTTATATGTTATTGATGGTTTTTTTATTAAAATGTCATTTTGGGTTAGATTTTATGTGCAAGGCCTCGTTATACTTCTCAAAATTGTTTTATGGAATTTAGCTGGTTTATTGATCCGTGAAAGAAATGTATGACATGTGTGTGGTATGTTTGATGTGTTTCTGATTTATAAATGTAATATTCATGATAAAATGGAATTTTATATATGTTTAACTTGTTTGATCACAAAAAGGGAAAACCCGGGCATCTAGGGGGGCAGACATGTACTTGTACGCTAGTGATCCAGAGGGGTTTTGTCCCTATTTCACATATCAAATTTGATGACAAATAAAGGAACTAAACTACTATTTTAATGATGTTAGGGTTCACTAGGTTATGTATTATTCTCCTACTAATGGATTGTGTGCACGAGAATGGATATTTGTTATTGTTATTTGTACTGCAAGATACGAGGTACCTGGGGCCCACAACAAACTTGTGCCTAGTGGTGTTCCCATGACTAGTGCTCATTGGGTATTTTAAAATCACCTTTGGAATACAGTTTATTTTTTTGGTAAATTTAGAAACATGTTTGTTTAATTTATAATTTTACATTCCATAAAGAGTTCCTCTTGAAAACTATTTTCATTTAGAAGTTTCACCTCTTTGAAAAATTGTTACAATCATTCTTATTTATAAAACATGTAAGTTTTTTCTGATAATTATTATAGCATGGAACCTCATTTCGAATACATAATTGTATATCTTGTATTTAAAACATGAAATTTTTGTATATTTCATTTTAAATTAAGTGCATTTGGAATAGAATATCGAGTAAACCTGCTGAGTTTTAATACTCACGTCTATAGAATTCTTCTATTTTTATCCCTTGGGCTGGTTTCATCTTGAGTTCGATCACCATGGGAGAACTATGATAATTGTGTTGGAGAGTGAAAATTTTGGTCACATTGAGTTATTTGGTTGTTAGGTTTTATTGTTGGATTTGTTAGTTTAGTTGTACTTTTGTTTTCTTGTATAAATAACGTTCAATTAAATTTTTGTGTAAATGTATTTTGTGTTGTCTATTTCCTTCTATTGTTTGTTTTATTGTTTATATTTGTGAAAAAAATTTCCCTTGTGTACTCTATTTATTCACTGGGTGATTTTTCCATCCATGGAGGATCGGGAATGCCTCTCGAGAATTGTCGTGGGCTGGCCAGGGTGACTGGTTCAGGGTCAACTCTGGCTGATTTGTTAAAAAATGGTATCCAAGGAGGTTGACTCTTAGTATAGCTTGATTTTTAGAGAACACTTATTATTTAAGGTATATAAAGGTAGATGTAGTATGATATTTTGGACATGAGTGGTATGTTCTATAAGATCATTGTGAACTGTTTCTCATTCTGGTCTTCGAGTTTCCATGGGAAGTCTGGTTTTATTAGTTTTTTTGTTCTTATTGATTGTTTGGGGTTGCGATATGACAAGGGGAGTTTGACTACTGGCTTCTGTTAGCTCATAGGGCATGACAATCCATGTGGAGTAGGGGCATGGCCTTAATAATTCCCTATGTGTTGGTGTTGTGTTTTACATATAGCCACCAACCATATGGTCAAGTCACCCATTGACCTTAGTTTACTTTTGTGGGTCTCTTATACCTTTCTTGAATTCTGATTTTTTGTTTTGGAAATCCTTGTGTGTGAATTGTGGTAATTGGTTTTAAAGTAAGGATTGTATTTTTGACTATGGAAAAAGGGGTTTTCAAAAATTAAATATAAGAATGGGTTTTGAAGTTTTTTCTTTTATGAAACAAATATTGGAGAGGAAGTGGAAATGATTTAATGGGATTGGATTTTCCCTAATATAAACTTGTGGTTTGTTGAAATAAATTTTTTTGCAAGAGTGAATCATTTATATTGATTCTGAATTTTGTTTTAAATGGGGTGTTTTGTGATGTTGAACATTTTTTTGAATCTAATGAATTGTTTTTGGAAATTGGTTTTGAGTTGTTGTTATTTTTCTAAAATGGTATTGGTCTCAATTGCTATCATATTATTAAAAGATAGCTTTCTGAATTTTAGAAAATAGTAAGTGGTTTTATAGAGTATCTCTGTCATTTTAAATGTTGTTAAAAATTAAAATGTGTAGATTTTTAAGAAAATGGTTTGTGATGAAGTGTGGTTTGTTTTGTGAAATATGAAAAGGGTTTTTGAATTGGTGGTTTGTGTTCGTTTGGAAGGTATGAGATTTTTGGAATGATGTTGTTTTGTTTTAGGCTTTGGTATTTTCATGGTTTCTCACGTGCAAGTTTTTATTACTATATGGAAGTATGGACTATATGGAATGGCTTATGGGTGCCTAGGGTGGCATTGAAATTTGCATGTCAGTGAGATTGGATGAAACAGCAATGGTGAATATAGAAATCCACCATGTTAGTTTGTTTTTCAAAAGATCTTTGAGTGGAAAAATTGTGTCATTTGTTTATAAACCAATGGTTATATGGATATTTTTTCTTATTTCAACGAAGGGTTTTTTTTCCATTATGCTTCCTTGTGATATGGAAGCGTTACTCGTGTTGTTTCTTGATATGGGATCTTGTTGGTGGCTCAATTTTGGAGTAATATTCTGTGGGTTTCTAAAGATGTGTTGTATGTTGTGATGTGGCCATGGATAGTTCTCTGTTGTAAATATTTCGTATTTATCAACCTAATAATTGAATTAAAATGTTAAATCCACTTCTTTGGATGATTCGTCATCCCATTTAATGGAATAGAGATCTGTTTTGGCTCGATTTATAGTGCATTCCTATTATGATGATTCTCTCAGTTTTAGATGTTATGTTCGGTGATTCTTGGTGTGTTTCACCTTGTTCAATGTTCATTTCACTATTCATTCTAAGTAAGTTATAATGGTGGTATGTATCCCTCAGTCTCTATTAGTTATTGGGGTTTTTTTTTGAGATAGTGTGTTTCATGATGTAATGTGATTTGTAGCTCGTGATTGTGGCGCAGCAGATGCTTCAAACATCAGGGCTCCAGCCATAGGACTCAGAGTAAAGCTTTTCACACGGTCAAAAAATTTCTATAGGTGTGGGGAGATTGACTAGGCTCATACCTCCACCTTTGTGTCAGGGTAGCCTCTATGTCTCTATTGTGGTTCCTCGTTACTGTGAGTTTCCTCTTGTCGCAACAATCATGGTGGACTTAACCCTCACACAATATCTATGGTTATGCCTCCATGGATGTTGGTTTCTGATCAATGTCCATGTGTGGACCACTTGTGTAAATCAGTTGCGATATTGGTGTTACCTATTCGTAGGTGGATAATTTTGGGTAGTTCCTTTTATCATTTTGTGGTTTCAGTTTCCTAATGATTGGATCCCCTTCCCTCCCATCCCCAAGTGGTGGGGTCTCGATCCGTGCAGAAAGTGTTGGCCTAGTTATTATACCCTCCATTGAGGAGTGGGTGGTTTAGATGTTCATGTTGTAACCCCCTTAATATGTGTTTTTAGGTTGTTGTGAGAGAGTTTTGGTGGACCTTTGTAGTTGATTCCCAATTCTTGATCATGTTTAATTATTATTTTTTCATTTCTACTTGGTCTCTAATAGTGGGGAGACCCACAGCGGGTCTCGAAGATCTTTCCTTTACAGATTTTTTGGATGTTAGTTCTGATTTATTGGTGGAGAGATCATTCCAGCCTACCCTTCCCGAAGTCATTTCCTTTCATGAGTGAACTTTGGTTTGTCTGATGGTTCAGTTCATTGGAAGAAGGCACAATAATCTGGTTCTTGTCATGGTTGTGGAGGTGGTGGCTTCATTTTTGGGTTGATTCTCAGGATGTTATTGTGAGTTGGTGTTTTGTTTCGGAAAGTGGATTAAGTTATGTTGATGGTGAAGGATATTTAATTTTATGGAGAGTATGGATTATGTTGATAAGGGATCCTTAAGTTTTTTTTCTATCGGTAGTAAAGTGTTATGGCTTTCTGAGAGAGAAATATTTAATAGTGGGTCGAATTGTCAGACCTGGTTTTTCATGTTGTTGTTTTGATATGGTTTGTTGGAAATAAGGATAATTTTAATGGGTTCTAGGTGAGATAAATGATGATTTTTGATGTTCCACCTATGTCTAATCGTCCTACTTTGGGTTCCTCATTTCTTGTTTGGGGGTTTTTTAGAGAAATGGTGGTTACTTCATGATTTGGGCCAACCCGTGAGCCGATTTCCAGATTTAAAAACAAATTTTTTTTCTTTTATAACTCCTTTTTTCTAAAAATAATAACCCATTAAAAATCACACATATCATCCCATGACATATGAAAACCACCATATCCTTTTGGACCCCTTAGTAATTTATAAGCTTGGTGAATTTAAGTTATTTATTCAGGTATTGGGCCAGTCCGTGGGACCATATCTAGTTTTTTTTAAATATATTTTTTTCATTTATATAAAATTAATTTTTAATAATATTTGACGATTCCACATACCACATGATCCCCATAAGCCTATTCACTCCCCCATGTTCCATGTTACCTCTTTGGATCTCATCTTAGTTTCGGATAAGGGAAAACACCTCAATATCTCTCAAATCGTCCATATTTTCAAAATGTAATTTTTCTCATTCATAAAGCATTAAATTCATACTCTTTTTCACAAAAAAAAAATTTCCCTGGTTATTCCAGGATTTATTAGCCTCTCTAAAGATTTATGAGACATTACCTTTCCTCTAAAGGTGCATATCTAAGGTAAGATGAATAGTTTTCTAGTTTCCAAGGTGATATTCCTTCCCTAATCTCCTCCATCTTTCTCCTCCTTTCATTATTTCTTGGTTTTCTATTATACCATAGTAACTGTAGTCCTATATTTCTGTTATAACATGTTTTTTATAGGGTTTTTATTCGTTTGGATATGTTCTTCATAGTTTTAGGGTTTATAAACCCTCGGATGGTGATATCGGGTGTGCGTTTCCATTCCACCATGGATTTGATGTAGGATATCCCTTACACATGCCTTTATCATTTATTTTTCACCATTTTCTTATTTTTATAAATTTATATATACATTTATTATTTTTTTTCATCCTTTGGATAATATTTGTGGTATGAAAACAGTTGTTTAATCCTTGTTTTGTGAAAAGTAGTGTTGTTTTGTCATTAAAGTTCACACCAAGTCTTTGTTTAAATGTTCTATTTTCTTTTGAACTTATTTAGTGATGTTTAGAACCTGTTTTAATTTATTTTGAACATGTTTAAGTATCTTGAATAAAATTATGCCATTCAATTGGTGTTCTGTTACATTTCAAGTGCTTAAAATAAATTGTTTTTTAGTGTATGTCTTGTGTTCGGTAAATTCCCTGTTTGATTTTATGTGTTAATTTTGATTTAAAAACTATTTTTTTATATTTATATATTCATTTTAATCATGAAAAATGGTATTTTTGTCCTTTTATGTCTTTATAATGTGTATTTGGTTTTGGAAACAAATTAGTTTTGGTTTATAACATGTTTTGGCCTTTATTGTTGGGAAATGGCATGTTTCACATCCTTATAAAAATTGTTTTGTTTTAAATATATAACCTGTGTGTTTAAAGGTATTTATGAAATTGTATTTCTAATTTAAATGGTTTTTATACACCTATTTAAAAAATTGAAATTTGTACCTTTGGCTAATGCGAGTTTTGGGAAAGGCTTAAAGGCTCATTTGGCATTTTTCAAATAAAAATGGTATCCATGTGTATTTCAGGTTCTATCTTTTGGGCCATTTTATTGTACATGAAATTGATTTATTTTTTGGTTTTTGGGCTTCCAAATCTGGTTTGATATGGTATTTATGGATTTTTTGACATAAAATTTCATTTTTAATGTATTTTATGTGAAAGTCCTCTTTATAATTCTTGAAATTGTTTTATTAAAATTTAGGTGTTTTATTAATCCGTGAAAGAAATGTGAGAAATTTATGTGGGTTGTTTGATGTGTGTATGATTTTTAAATGGAATCATCATGATAATATTTCATTTTATTTATGTGTGACTTGTTTTATCATAAGAAAATGGAAAACCCTGGTATCTAGGTGGGAGAACATGTACTAGTAAGATAGTGATCTAGAGGGGGTTTTCCCTATTTCACGTAGCAAGTTGGATGATCCCAAAACTAACTAAACTATTATGGTTATGATTTTGGGGACCACTAGTATATTTATTATTCTTCTACAAGTGTCTTGTGTACACAAGAGTAGATATTTGTTTTGTTACTTTTACTCCAAGATACAAGGCACCTAGGGCCCACAATGAACTAGTGCCTAGGGGTGATCCCATGACTTGTGCTCATTGGCTATTTTGTACTCTCTGTCATCATACGATGTGTTTAGTTGGTAAATTTAGAAACATGTGTGTTTAATTTAAAATTTTACATTCTTTAAAGCACCCCTCTTGAAAACTATTTTCATTTTGAAGTTGCGCCTCTTTGAAAAATTGGTATTATCATTCTTGTTTATAAAACTAGAATGTTTTTGTCAGATAATTATTATAGCAAGGAACCACATTAGGAAAACATAAATTTATATCTTGTATTTAAAACATGAAATTGATGTATCTTTTATTCTAAAGTAATTTCATTGGGAATATAATATTGGGATAACATGCGGAGTATTAATACTCATGCCTATAGTCTTCTTCTGTTTTTATCCCTTGTGCAGATTTCAACTTGAGTTTGATCACCTTGGACAACATGTGATCATTTTGTTGGAGGGTGACCAGTGGTTTAACATGTAGCTATTTTGTTTTCAGGTTTGGTCAGTTGAGTTTCTGGTTTAGTTTTACTTTTGTTTTCTTTTACAAATAATGTTTAATTCATTTTTTATATAAATGTATTTTGGGCTATCTATTTCTTTTCGCTTTTTGTTTTATTGTTTATATTTTGGATAAATCATTCCCTTATGTACACTATTGATTCCCTCAGTTCTTTTTTCCATCCTATTATGATCGGTAACACCTCTTGGTACCTTTCATAGGGTCTCATTGGTAACTGGTTCAGGGTCGACTCGGGTTGGTTCATGACAATTATTTTTGTGGGAAACATATTCATGAACATGTTAAGATGAGTGTTCCAAGATAGCTCTTCAATACGTTTGGTAAAGTTTAGTCTCATGAGATGTTATGTGAAACATTATTGGCGGTTATCCTTGACTCATGTTCCAGGAGGAATGGTCTTGGTGGTTAAACATGACTTGTGCTCTTCTATGTGCAACGAGTTTGGCTCGTGCTGAAGTCATGTTTCATATTGCCACCACATTCCTATGATTCTATTATTATATGTTACAATGTTATAAATGTTAGGATTCCTTATGTTTAAGAATGTCCCATTTCTCTTTATATAATTATGTTATGCCTTCGAATCTATGTGATAAGCTTTATTCTTATGTTTATTCCTTTCCTAGGATTTTTATCTCATCCCTTTGTTTATGTTAACCTACGGTAATTCTATGAAAAATTATAAGCACAATAGATGTTAGGATATCAATATGAATATTTAATAAAATTTTTATTTATGATGTTTAATTATGGGCCATGTATTATAAGACACTATACTTTGTGACATTTATCTTTTAATTTAATGTTTACTTATGATTAAAATCATATAATAATATGTATAAAAGGTTGGTGTCACTATACTTAATGAATCCTCAAAAACATATAATATATTTTATTTTTAAAAAATAAATTCTTTATAGACATTTATCACTTATACATCACCAAGTGTATTTTTTTGATAGTATAAGTTCTTAAACATTTAAAATAATTAAAACAACTTCCCTTTGGTAGAAACCATGGGAAAACCATGGTAAGGTTTGTGATTTTGTTTACTTTTTTATAGTGTCCCAAACTTGGGTTTAGAAATTAATAAATAATTTTTCTCACTTCTTTTATATAAACCCACCTAAACTCTAAATTCTTTTTACTCAAGAACTTTGACACATAACATTACTCGTTTCTTCCCTCTCTATTGTACACCCAAGGTTCCCATAATCTCTCATAAGCTCCTCAGAAGCTTTTAGTGTCACCTTTTCTATGTAAGGGATCATCATCTCCTCCTCTTTATTCAATCACCTCCTTTATTTTTTATGATTTTATTTTTAATTTCTTATTTTGGGATATGTTTTCACAAATACATATTATTTTATGTATTATCTTGAAGTGTTGAAATACCCTTTTCACTTTCATTAAATCCTTCCATGAACAATTAAGTACCCCCATCATGCTGCCAAAATTTCCCTACGAGTTACTATGTAAAGAAATTATGTAGTGAATACAATGCTCATTTAAACTTAATAGTATTCACTTAGACATACATATCATTAATTTATTGGGGAATTACATTTATTTAACCCACACTCCATAATTTTGGTATTATATGTTATGAAATATGATCTTATGTTTAAGGATCTATGATGAACACTTATGTATGTACATGATATCATTGTGATGGGTGGTCCTGAAATTAAATATCCCTCAAATACATTGGGTATTGTTTTAATCTCATGATAATCCATTTATGGTTCCTGGTAGGTTATCCTAAGAACATTATGTGATGTTTTCTTGGTGGTTATTCTGGAATTATATTTCTGATTCCAATTTTTATGTTATTTAAACATTACTATGTTGCCTTCATTTTATCATATAATAACATGCCCAATTGTTCAAGATTATGATTCACACCCCTCTTATCTTACATTGATTTACCCCTTGGATAACATGTACTGCTTCACCTTGTGCTATGTTTTTTTATTCTCTTATTGGGATTTACATCTCACCCCTTTCTTGTGTATGTCCCTAGGTTATCCCATTCATTTCTAGAAAGAAATACATAATTGAATAGAATATTAAATTATTAATAATGTGATTGTATTCTAGTTTCATGTTGTTATTATATTTTTTTTAATTTACCAAATATAGTAAGCGTTATGATCTTTTGGAATGTATTATGTGGACCGTTATGTAAAAAGTCATTTGTTAAGGATTATCAATGATATGGGTTGTCTTAGTTTTTATCAGAGAAAAGTATAGTTATAATTGGGATTATGATTTGAAAAATCTAATTAAAGAATTGGGGATAATACTAAGAATATTATAGCATCCCTAAATTTTGTTAATGTATTGAGTAAGTGGTTTTCAACAAAATTTATCCATGTCCGGATACGACAAACGGATATGGATCTGTCACAGATGAACATAGGGGTTATAACCCTAAAAAAGGTGCATTAATATACACTCAATCATTACCTAGTTCATAAAAATGGACCTTTCTACACATTAGGTTTGACACTCCTGGGGGATACTCTTTAGTAATTTCACAAGATCCTTAAGAAACACTATTAAGGGAATATTCCTATAATATTTTATGTTAGGAAATAGATTACAGAAGATGTATATTCAAACATATTAATTAATGAGATAAAGAAAATATATCATTTATGATATATCCATTTAATTTTCATGGTTTCTCATTTATGTCTTTATTGGATTAAAAATTATGATTCTAATTTTACATTTATTTTTATTCATGTCTATAAATAGGATTAATTGATCCAAAAAAAATGTTATAAGTAATGAAATGGATTCCCAAATTAGATTCTTAACATGATGGGATCAAAACTTAGATATCCTGGGAAAATAACAAACTAGATATCACAAATCACAATTAAAAACTAGAAAATAGTTTAATTTCTAGACATGAAAATGAAAAGGAGTGAAGTGTCTCAATTATTTTAATCTGATAAATGTGATAAAGTAAAGAAGATACAATTTCCTACATTTCAAAATCAGGAAAGAGGTGCCAAGGGAAATTCCATAAAGATTGACGGAAAATTATTATTTTTTATTATATCAAAAACCCATTTTAAGGGTTGAAGGGGAACCCAACCTGACATTAATGATATGAGAAATTAAACTATTCCCCAAAAAATAAAAATTGATAAAACCAAATCAAATCAATAATAGAGGCCCCATTCCAGTATAAAAGAATAATTCCAACATCCACCTTCTAATCACTACCATGTCTGTTGTCCCGTGTAGTGATGCAAGGGCATGGTATTGATGGAAAATGTCTTACCCTATTAAACATCTGATTCAAAAAAGCCATGATCTGATGAAAACTCTAAACTCTTAAACTCATCTGGTGTAGCCCCTGAAGTTTAAATTTTAAGTGTTAAAAATAAGGAACAAACTGGTTAATTGTTGTGAAAAAATAAAGAGTTAAGTTAACATAATGGATGGTAAGAATGTTCAGTCTAAAGTACCATTAAAATATATATTTCATAAATGTAGAAAAGTTAGGAATTATCCCAGAAAAATGTTATATTTCAAGGGCTAACAATCATGATAATCACCAATGATATCCAAGACCTTGTGGAAAGGAAATTTATATTCTAAGATGGTTCATGATGATTCAAGTACACATAACCTCTACAACAGAGTTTTTTTGTCATCTTCTATTTCAATTCTTTCCATATTTGCATATCTTTTAAATTTTCTAATAACATAGAGTCACGATCTAAATTTATTAGATATCATCAGGGAAAAACATATATAATTATTGAATCACAGGTTGATGTTTGTGGGATTTTCTTTAAAATTTTATCATTCTCTATTTAGTAGAATTTGTTTCTTTTCTTGGTATATATTACCTTTCCCCATATAGATCTATCATATATTGTTTAGAGATAGAAATCACCCTATGTTTTTAGAATCACCCTCTGATTATATACAAGTGCAAGGAAGAGATTAATATTATTTGGTAACAACATGTCAAGCAATAATATTATAACCTTGTGAGAAATATTTTTATCTCATATGATTGATACTAAATAAAATATCATCCCTAATTACATACCCATTGTAATGGAATTTTCTCATGTGTTTCATGAATAATTCCCTAGTTTTCCTCCTAACTGTTAGGTTTATTTTTCAATTGATCATGTACATAAAGCTTTACCAAAATAAAAGACTCTATGTGTGATTTTCCTTGTTAAACCTAAGGAGATGAAGAAATAATTAGACTAGAATATGGAAAAAGGGTTTATATTCCCAGGTGCTTCACCAGGGGGTGCACAGGTCCTCTTCATCAAAAAAGAATGATGGGTCCATGAACCTTTTCATTTATTATCGTAAGCTCAACAAAATAACGATAAATAATTAGTGTCCTTTGATAGGGATTTATGAATTATTTGATTTTCTATATAAAGCCCAATATTTATCTAAGGTGGATCTTTATTCTGGATATTATCAATTAAAGTTGATGATATAGAATATCCCCAAGGCTAATTTTTGTATATGGTATGGACACTATGAGTTCATAGTGATTCCATTTGGAGTCACTAATTTTCATGAAATAATCATTGACATAATGAACATAGTACTTAGGGATTACCTTGAAATAGTTGTGGAAGTCATTATATATGATATTAATAACCTCTTCAAAAGGAAGGAGAAGCATGAAGAGCTTCTAAATATAGTAATAATGGAATTACTGATAGAAAATTTATTGGAAAAGTATAACAAATGTGATTTTTGGTTAGGTAAATTATCTTTCTTGGGTAATGTTTTCAACAAACGGTATATCTATAGATCCTTTTAAAAATGATGAAATTGAAAGATTCCCAATGCTAACTACTGTGAAAAAAATATTAAGTTTCCCTAGATTAGGAG
The DNA here is from genome assembly GCA_963277665.1 of Viscum album. Classification (NCBI taxonomy): domain Eukaryota; kingdom Viridiplantae; phylum Streptophyta; class Magnoliopsida; order Santalales; family Viscaceae; genus Viscum; species Viscum album. The sequence continues at coordinate 1,021,030,192 of OY728147.1, read as the reverse complement.
GGTCTATCATCGATTTGTGAAAAAAATATCAAGAATTTAAATCCCAATAACTAATATTAGACATTAGGTATTAAGGTTTTTTTGGAATAAAGAATTTGGGGGAATATATAAAGAGCTAAAGAAGATACTAATAACTACACCTATGCTCATATAACACAATATAAGAGAAGAATTTTTTATCTACAATAGTGCATCCAAAAATGGATGGTGTTGTGTAATCATGAAAGATGAAAAATTGATAGCTTATATTTCCCTCTAATTAAAGAACCAAGATTAGAAAAACCAAAATCATGACCTATAATTTGTTGTAGTGATCATTACATTGAATATATGGAGTCATAACCTCAATAGAGAAAATCGTTATATATATATATATATCATAAACATCCTCATGTTTATATTCACACAAAAGGAGGTTAATATGATCTAACTAAGGTGGTTATTTTTTATCAAGGATTGTGATTTTTCACTCCATTACTAAACGGTCAATGAAAAAAATGTGCTAGAGGATCGAAGTAAAAAAGATCATATAACCCTATCAATGATTATTATTGTAAGTGATACAATATTTATAGAATTGGGAATAATTAAAGGATACTCGTATTAACTTTATCAAATAACTCCTCAAACATTTATTCTTTTGAAGATCAATAAAGTCAATAAAGTTGATAATTTACTTTAGAAGAACATAGAGAATATTCTAGAGTTAAAATTTTGTGAATGTGGAGTTAAATGTTTTAAACCACATATGTGTCCCATTAAAACCATAAATAATTAAGGAACTTCTAGATGATGATCATAGATCATCCTTTTGTATTCATCTATGAAGCAATTTTATTTATATAAATTTGATGTAAAAATATGGTTTGATAAAATGAAGAGGGAAATTGTGGATTTTGTATCTCAATGCATGGTACACCAATAAGTCATGGTGGAATGAGAGAAGTCTAAGGGTATGATACACCATTTCCCATTCCAGTATGGAAATGGGTAAACATAACTATAGATTTCAACCTAGGACTTTCTAGGACACCTAATGTAAATAACACCATCTGGGTGGTCATTAATCACCTTACCAAGTCAACATATTTCATTACAATCAAGGAATATTCCTCTCTTGACCAACTCTTTAATATATATAAATTGGAACTAGTAGTACTATAGAGAGTTCCACTCTATAATTTATTTGTTTGATATCTGAGATTTTCCTATAGGTTTTAGAGAATCCTTCAACAAGAATTGGATTTATAACTAAGCCACATAAAATATTATCATCCTCAGATGGATTGTCTATTTGAAAGGACCATTCAGACACTGTAGGATATGCTAATATCATGTTCAATGATCTTCAAAGGATGTTGGGACAAAAACCTTTCCCTAATGGAGTTCTCATATAATAATATTTTACATTCTAGAATTCAAATGGATCCTTATAAGGATTTTTATGGTAAGAGGTGTCAGACATAGACATGATGGGATGAAGTTGGAGAGTGAACTTTCATGGAACCTAATATTATACAAGATATGACTGATAAGGTTCAAACTATTTAGTATCATATGCAATCTTCATAAACCCAATAGAAAATATGTGCAAAAAAATCATCGATGAGACTTGGAGTTTGAGGTTAGACAAAAAGTGTTACTTATTATATCGACATGGAAAGAATTCATGAGGTTTGGGAAGAAGGTAATGATAATACCTATATAAATAGGAAACTTCGAGACCCTTGATCACATCAGAGGGTTGACTTATCGACAAGAACTCCTACCTAACCAAACTTGGGTACATGATGTGTTTCATGTATACCTTTTGAGGAAGTACATACAAAACACCTCACATATACTAAATCTAGAGTTGGTACCATTAGATAATAATATTTTCTATGTAGAGAACCCAATCAAGATATTAGATCATAGAGACATGATTCTATGAAAAATACAACTCGTTTTTTCAAAGTATTGGGGCGGAACCACAAGTTTGAGGAAGAAACATGTCTAGTAGAAGAGGAAATGAAACCAAAGTACCATCATATGTTTTAGTGTATGAAATGAAAATATTGAGGGAAATTTTTTTAAGGGGAAATAATATAACAACTTAAACATTTATAAATTAAATTTCCACTTTTTGAATAAATAAATCCATTATTGGGTAAACAAATTTATAGATATTACATGAACTACTTCAGTTATTTTGGAATTTTATATCATGTTGGATTTAAAATTATGTTATGCATCATAACCATTGATAATATAGACATTGAACAATGTTTGTATGACTATTTTACATAAATGGTTGTAATAAATTCCAGTTGACACAGACATAAGAAGTGATGGTATTGACCAGTAGGATTGTGCCATATGAAACCCATTTATGAGAGACTCCGAGGGAGATTGAATCATTAGGGTTTCCCCTTAACCAATCCTAATATATAATTCCAAAACTTATGCATGATTAAAACCATTTATGTGGGAAGATCAAAATTGTCAAGATCGTGGCCAAAACCATGTTACATAAACCACCCCATGAAAACCATATTATTGAACCCATTTCCATTAGGGAACTTTTTGGTCTAATAAAGGGCTATATATCTTGAACCTAATAGTAATAATTTGTATGTATTTTTTATAAAATAATTTTTTTATTTATCCTTTATTATTAATAATACTTTTTAAAATGAATTGACAAAGGGATCGATAATAATTATATTTATATAAGATGAAACACAAATTGAATTTTTCATAAATTTATAATTTCAATCAAGGCACTCTATTTTAATAAATTAGATCATTTTATAAATAAATTTTATTTTTAAAAAAATTATATTAAATAATGTCTGTTAAATATAAATTATTATATCATTTTATGAATCCAGAAAATAATTTTTATAAGGGCTAGAGAACTGTTATTGTCAAAAAACCAATATTTTCTCATAAGTGTGTATTTTTATTTAAAAGTATAAATTATCATACCGACAGAAATATTTAGTTAAAAAATATTATTTTTGATATCATCATTTTTAAATTATTAAACTGTTATTTTTTAATAATTTTTTGAGATAGTTGAATTTTTTGTCAAAATTAAATAGAGTATAAATTTATAGTGTGTATTATGAAAACATAATGACCTAAAAGTGATGTAATATACCCCTTCAATGTTATAAAAAACCAAATGTGTATATATATTACCATTAAAAAATTGAGGTTATTTGTTTATTTTTACAAACCCTTAATGAATCAACAATAACCTATATTATATTTTAATGTTTTAAAATCAATTATTTGTAAACATGAATCACTTTTCCATCACCAATGGTATTATTTTATTGATATAAGGTCTTAAAAATAAAAAACAATGAAAACAACTTTACATTAGAGGAATCCATGGGAAGGTTTTTTGGTTTTGATTACCTTATCATATAGAGTACAAAACCTATATTTGGTTATTAATAAATAATTATCCTCTCTCTTTCTATATAAACCCACCCAAACTCATATTCTTCTTCATTCAGAACCCTTGTATCATGACATTACCCTAACCTTATCTCTATATATCCCTTACAAGGTTCCACTAATCTCTCAATAGTCTCTTCCAAAGATTTTGTAATCACCCTCTAAAGGTAAGAGATCCTTACCTTCTCTTCTTTTTTCAAGAACCTCCTTTATATTGTCCCTTTTTATTTCCAATTGATCATGTGGGGATATGTTTTCACATATTTTTATTACTATAATTATTATATACTAGTTTTTAGGGACTCATTTCACTCTCATTGAACCCTACCATCAACCTTTAAGTACCCTTGTTATGCTGCCAAAATATCCATTTAATTTTCCTTGTCAAAAAATTTTGTAGTCAATACTCGTACCCATTTCTACTCATGGGTATTCAACTTGATGTACCCATGCTAAATTTATTGCTACTTTATTTTATGGAATCTAAACTCTTTTATCATGTTATTAAATGTAATGAAATATGATCCTATATTGAAACTCTTTATCCATGGTATTAAATGTTATGAAATATGATCATATGTAGAATGATCTAGGTGACACACTTATGAATGTACATGATAGGAATGGTATTGGTGGGACCAAAATCATATATCCCTAAAATGAATTGGGTAATGTTTTAATCTCGTGAGATTCTATTTATGGTGTGCAGGAGGTTATTCTAATCACACTATGTTTTGTTTTCTTGGCGGTTATCCTTGAATTATATTTACAATTCCATGTTTTATGTTTGGTCAAATTATAATGTTTCTTTCATGATATCATGTTTAATCAATCCTCACTTTTCAAGATTATGATTCTCACCCCTCTTATGTTACCTTGATATACCCCTTGTCTCACATGCACTGCTTTACCTTGTGCTATTCTTTTTTATTCCCTTAGTGATATTTATAGATCACACCTTTCTTATGTAAATTTTGAGGTAATCTCATGTAGTTTTAGAATAAAAATTGAATTTCAAGATAATGTTAAGGATTTTTTCAATAATTTATTTCTATTATTGTTTCATGTTTTTATGTTATGTACCCAATTACCCACTGACCGTAGACATCAGGATCTTTTGTGATTGTATTATTTATACCTTTATATAATAAATCATGAATTAAGGTATATTAAAGATATAGGTTGTCATATGGGTCATCATTCCACCTTTCATGATGCTCTCTCCAAGAACTACTTCAAGTTTCCATAATAGTGTTAACCCACACTAGATCTATTTAAGTAGTACCTCATTATCGTACCTTTAATCTCAGTTAGATTTCTTTTATAGTTTTATACTTCAGTAGTGTTCTCTTGGGGTTTTTTCTAATCTCTTGGATTTTCCTTTAAAGTTAATTTACCCATAAATAATACACACTATATGAGTAATATAACTAAAATATCTAATAAAACATATAATCCAGAAACATCCCTTATATTTTTAAACTCTTTCAAATAATTTCAAGAATATTTAATACTTATCATTCTAATTAAATTTTTTACTTCTAAAAAAATATAATTTTTTGTAATATCTTTTTTCGTCCAAGTCTACCATATTTATTCAACCACCCATAATAATTCATTTCTTGTAAACTTCATGTGACTTCCATGATATATCTCAAATACACTTCATTACTGGAACTAGTCTTTTTCTCATCATTCTTGGATACCTCTAATAAATACAAATCTATATTTAATTTCATATTGTCAAAAACTAACTTATCTATTCCCAAATTCTCAACCCATATTGTAACATATTTATCATAAACTAACCTATCCTTACTAATAACAAATACAATTTTTTCATGGGCTCTCCAATACCCCCTTTGTGTTTGTTGTCAATACAATCAAATATATCAATTTCAATCTTTGTATTAGAGTTGTTTTACTATTACAAACTATTTTTAATTAAGATTTCATGTATATTCAAATTGATTGTTATTAATTAAATACCTTGTTACATATTTTTTATTATTTGGTATGACATTAAATAAATAACTTCCAAGATAATATGTCGTATTAAAAAGGTCATAACAGTTCCCCGCTCTGTTAAGAATATTCAAATTCATTAATGATATTCTTAAAACTCATTCTACAGTAAGATAAAAATTTATGATAGGACACATATTATATTTATTGATATATGTGATTACTCATAAGCATATGTGACTTCATCTCATAAATTTCTCACGTGAAAACCTCTAAGATGAGTGATTATGAGAATAGACCATCCAATATAAAATCAAAAAGTTTCTATTTTAATTGATATTCATGTATATGAGTGTGTGTATAATGATCCTTAGACCATAAGATTAATATTAATTAATTTCATGACTCAAACAATTTGATGTATTGTCATAAAATCTAATGAGACAAGATCCCAGTGAAGTAGGGTATATTAGGTGCACCATGAATGATATGTTATTAATGTGGAAGTATTTTCCATTCCATATTTATAGATGTTTATGTCCCATCCCATTTATTGAAATAGAATCATTTCATTAAATTTCATAGACATGGTGTATATATGAATTTATTTTAGATAGTCAAATAAATACGTATGAAACATAAAGGTTCATAACATGGGTTTGTTGCCTTCTTGATGGGATTTCATGGCAAGAGAATTATATTACATAGTCATTATTTTTATATTGTTATTTTTATTATGCAATATATTCTAATATTTATGGTTTCTTTACCCATTTATAGATAGTAATATTAGTCTTTAGTAAAACAATCATAGTGTCACTATAGAAGAGGCCTAGAGGGTCATATATGAATTATTTTATTTGATCTCAATTAATTATTATTTATATTTAACCATTAGAATAAATATTATTCTCTATAATATTGAGTAATATTTATTCATGTTTTTCAATTGATTAAAATAATAAAATAAATATTTATTTATAATGTAATTAGTTAATTACGATAATATATAATATTTACATATATATTACTATTCTAACATTATAAAAAAATATTTACTTATTAAATAAATAATTTATTTATTTTTGAAAATATTAAATAAATATTTTTTTCTCTAAACTATGAATAGAACATTGATTTAATTGTTGAATTAATAATATTAATTTAAATATTTATTTGGTAATTCAATAAATGTTGAAGAGGATGAGTAGACTATATTTTTTCCCACTGATAAATATTTTTTTAGAAGACCATAATACTAATATTTATTATTGAGAAGGTTTCTACATCTCATAAGAAAAATAATATTTTTATTATTAATTACTTTGAATGGGTTTATTAGGGATTAATTAATAGTTAATGGCCTAAAGTAAATTAATTAGAATTAAACCCTATCCAAAGGTCGATTTATAGACCATTATATAAATGAGAGAAAGATTAATTGGTCTGCATAAAAATTTCCACTCAAAATGTCCCTCCTCCTTCCTCTCAATACTATGAAGAATAAGAGAGATTCATTAAATTTTTAAATAACATGGATTTATTAAGGTAAAAAATGAAATATAATCAATCGGTTGGGTTAGCACCCAGTGTCTAATCAATTTTGTTTAGAGATCCAACAAGCATTTGTGGATCACAACTAAAGGGGGGCTTCTTTGGGGCCTCGCTATATAACAACGATACCCAAATTTGGTTATAATAATCAGCACCATCAATAAATAAATATCTCAAGAATGATGAAATATTTATTCTTATGCCTTAAATTAATTTTAAATTAATATGAAAATATCCTCTCTTTATGTTCTGGATAACTAATTTCATAATATTCTTTTGAAAAATTTCTATTGGTTATGGAATTCACATCATGTACATTGTGAATGATTCATTGAATCTGAAAAATAAAATGAAATTAGTCTATGGGGAAATAATATCTTTAATTACATCAAGAAACATCTAGTGGAATTAGAGTGATATCATTAAATTTATAGTTATTATTCATTGTTATATATATTTAATGTTATATTTCATTTCTTGTAATTTGTTATTGAATTCAATAATTTATATCTTTATTCCTCCCATTTTTGGATCATATAATCCAAATCCTATTAAATTTTAATGAATAACATCTTAATAACACATCCATAAGTTCCATGGAGTCTGGACAAGCTACACGAGAGTACACAGAATGTAGCCAATGTACTGTCAGGTATCCTAATTCATTGAACTAATACATTGAAATAATTATTTACTTGTGTCATGAAATGAAGGAGGTGTATTGAATTAAATGATTCATTTATTGGACAAGATAGTCTAGAACATGATATGTTGTACTACACGTTGTGTTTTCTATAAGTTTTCCTAGTGTAAAACACATAGAAAAATATTCCGAGAGTATTTATTTTGAAATGTGTAGGGACTGATAGTCCTATAACCATAAGGATACAGGGTGTATACCAACTATAAACTTCATATAAACCACAAATTTCCACACACAAAAATACATTCTACGTCCCTAGGTGTGTATCATGAATATTTAGTGAGAAGGATACTTGGTATGTAGGTGGATGTAATGGTTATGTACCAAACCTTTTAATGCATGAAGTTAAAATTAACTTATTACACAATAAACCTAGTCATTAAGAGTTTTATGTTTTATTTTTTGACTTATACATGCCACATAATCATTTTATATTATATTAAATGCTTAATTAATTTATGCGTAATTTCATAACTACATACCATGTATATTAACAATACTTTAACTACTTTATACACATTAAAATCATTACACTTAACCTTAATTAACATGTGCTCCATGTGTCATTTAATTTATTCAAACAATCCTTTTAATTTTATAATAAAATTTGTATGTTAGATTATTCATGAGTATACTATATAAGATCTTAATAAAACCCACGCAGTTCGAACAGGTACTCAACGATTTTCTTCCAAGTACAAAATATGTACTTATTTAATTATATTTTAAATAAAATTAATTTATTTATTTTATTTAATATATTTAATATATTTAATAGAAAAAATTATTGGTATCTCTATGTCTAATTAAATGGATACAATGATTAAATAAATTAGTTGATTAATGAGATGATTAATCAGGTTTTTTTTCTCATGTTTTATCTAAATAAAATGAATTGAAATGAATTTTAACCATTTTTTAAAAATTAGTTTTCATTACCAATTTGGATAAACATGAGTATATATAGACTTTTTTATGAGTATGTTTTCTTTTAATTTAATTATTTCTTAGAGTTTTTCAATTACATTTATTAAATTTAATTGATGGTTCTGGATTCATCCCAACTACAATATTATGTACATGTATTTTTGATCATAGTTTCCTTCATGTAAACCCCATTGATAGTTCCCTTCACCTGGGAGTGAAGTAAAATATTTGTAAGGATAGTGATCTTGGAACATGGAGATGGTTCATGATGGATCCAACCACTACTGGAACAATACCCTATAACAACAGTCTGGAAACATTGGTATAGGCCTCCAAACCGTTGGTATAGTCTATACCAACTGTTTGGAGAACCGCTACCAAGTAATCTGTAAGGATAGGTCTATACCCATGGTTTTGGGAAAACTATTGGTATAGACCTATACCAACAGTTTTAAAACCTTTGGTATAAGTGATATGAAAATTTATACCAATGGTTCCATAAACCATTGGTATGTGTAATTCCAAAAGAAATCATCTGGTTGGTTTTGATCCCAGAACCTCCTGGTTGTGATTGAACAACCTAACCACTAACCAAATCTAATTTTGTGAACATAATTTCTTAAATATATATATATATATGTGTGTGTGTGTGTGTGTGTGTGTGTATTATCATATGTAATTTGAATTTTGATTTATTTAATGTCTACTGTAAGAAGATTCTATTAAAAACACAAGTACATATACCAACGGTTCTCAAAACTGTTGGTATAGACCTATACCAACGGTTTTGAGAACTGTTGGTATAGGGTCTTTGATTTTGGGACCTATACCAATGATTTGGCCAAAACCATTGGTATAGGGTCTCTATAATGGACCTATACCAACGGTTTTGGCCAAACCATTGGTATAGGTCCAAATTAGTGAACCTATACCGACGGTTTGGAAAAACCATTGGTATAGATCACATTTCCAGTAGTGATAATAGAACTAAACATAGGAGATACATATGAAAAGGGTTTAAGGCTATAACTTAATCCTATAACGACTCAAGGAGTTTCTCCCCCAAGGGTAAATGGTCTATTTATTATCCTCTCAACAAAAAAACCACTAATTAGAGCTCATGACCATTCTATATTTTATTTATTTTATTTTTTGGATTAATGATTTGTTTCAAAGATGTAAGGTCATGACCACATAAAGAAATGAATCAATATAAAAATATTGAATTAAAATAAAATGATTATGGATAAATATTTCATCAATATAATGGTAAATCACTCATATAAAATCCAATTAACATTAAAAAGTCTTTTAAATGGATAGAATAATAAATTTACAAATAATAAACAAAATCCCTCAAGTTAATATTATGTAATTATTCCATCCATTATCTGATTAATAAAAAAATAGTTAAAGTGTCAGTTCATGCCATTGTAATGGAATTTTTAATTATAATTTAGTATTAACTCAGTTAATGGGTTGAATTAACTGAACTTATATTCAATTTGATGTTCATATCTTATACAATACAATTTTTTCGACTAGGGTTGAGGAATTATGAGTTAGGATTTTAGGATTTGGGAGTCCACTCAATAGAATAAGGAATCATAAGACTATGGTTGGTTAGAAAATATACTCAAACACATTATTATGGTTGTCATGACCATAGTGTAGATCAAAATGAGGGAACATGAATACTTTCAACTAGAATTTATAATGATATGAGACATTTATAGATTAAGGGTGTGGGTCATTGAGACATGATAAAATTTTGGTTGACTTATTAGAACTAATACTATTATTTCATTCATATTTTATAATCATGTAAAGTACTAAGAACATGAAATATTATTTTTATATAATAGGAAAATTTTCATGAAACAAATTATCCTCATAATCAATTCTAGAGAAATACCATCTCCTAACTAGAAGTAACTTCTATGAATGGATTATAAAATTATGGTTATGTTATTCCATGAATGGAAGTCTTACATGTAGAATCCTTGTTCCCTAATATTTGTATTATAGAGTTGAGTGATGAGGAGGTCACTATATATGAATAAAACATGAAATAACAACTATATATTTAGTATAAAAAAATTTCATCCATGTTTGTTGAACTCATGAAGTCACATGACAACATGGATACAAATAGAATGCTTTAGCATCTCTATGATCTTTATCAATAGTGATATTATAGGAAAATCAATAAATATAAAATTTTCTATTTAAAAGAATACATGGTGAAGTTTTTCTAGATGGAAATAATGTATCCAAACTAATTTTCTACATTGTGCATCTAGAGGTTCTTCTGTTAAAGATTCCCAAAGAACTGTGCACCAAAGTCATTATTTCATGTCTCTCTCAGAGATTCTATAGATTTATTATAAATTTCAATATGAACATCATAGAGTAGTCTCTTCCTGATCGTATCGCTCTAATTTTCATATATGACAAGTATATTAATCATAAAAATCATTCTATTCGTATGTTTATTAAAAAGAAAGGCTTGGTGAAAACGATATTGGACAAAGTAAAACTTTAAATATTCTTCACAACTCCCTTCAAAAAAAATATTTGAATAAAGGGTAAAGAAAGGTAAAAAGATTATTTATGACATTTTTATGGAAATTGGCATAACTAAGAGAAAAAATTCACCTAGAAAAATATGAAAAAAAATTATTTGTGTGTGTTTTTATAAGTTCAATTTATATTTTTATTTAAATTGGGTAATACATACAATAGGTGGTTCTCACATGTGTATTATAATACATAAACCATGTAGATTTGGAAATATTTCTTATCATTATTTAGATCTATAAGTATCCAATAGATGTATACATACCATAGGGTCCATAGGATATTACCACCAAACATTGTCATCTAGAAGGATCTTGGTTTTGAAATATTGTTATTATGCAACTATAGTCACCAAAAACAATATTTTTTTATCTAGGATTGAAATATATAGATTTCATTAAATTTGGAAATAAGTGCTTCTTCTTTTATAAATAAATAATTTTTTATGTTAATTCATATTTAAATAATGAAATTTATGTGATATATTAAATGAACCAGGAAATGGAAATTGATCATGAAAATAGTTCACATGAATCTTACCACAACCAAATATGGAATCATTATATAGGTCTTCAAAATGGAAATAATTTGATTATATTATACCAATATTGATATTTTGATTTATTTTAACTTGAAAACTTGGTGTATTTCATGCATATATGCAAGGAAAAATGACAAAATTCATATTTAGTGGAAAGGCGTAAAGGACCAAAGAGCTTATTGATTTGGTTCATACCGATGTGTATATACCATTTATATTTGAATCTAGGGGTGCTTACTCCCACATAATAACTTTTATTGGTGAATCTAGTACATATGGATATGTCTATTTAATAAGGTATGAGTTATGTTACTTTAAAAGATATTAGGAATAAAAAAAATAAAGTGGATAACCTTATTGGTACGAATATTAATAAACTACACTTAGAAAAAAGTTGAGAATAACTTAATCAATACATAATTGATTATTTATAGTTGTTTGGGATTTAATCTTACCTATATCTTCCTCACACATGAAAATGGATTGGTGATATTAAAAGGAGGGATTTTCCCTTTTACACGAGGTAAGATCAATGATGATTCATGTGAGTCTTCCATTATCCATTTGGGGATACACATTGTAGAAAATGGAATAAATACTAAACTGAGTGATCCCTCCATCCAACGGCCCAGAAGCCTTCAATATTTTATTATATTGATATATATTCCTTTTTATGGATGAAGGGAGGAACCCAAATAGACTTCAAGGACATAGAAAAACCAAAACCGATGGAAAAAAAAGAGTGAAACCAGACTGACAAAAAGGAGCCACCTCTCCCTAGAAAATGATCATGATGAATCTCTCCACCATTGAAAAACTGTTCAGCAGGCAAGTGTCTTGTGTCAAAGAACAATCCCAATCCGATGACTGACTCCATACCCTCTCAAACAACGAAATTCTTAAATCTTTGCAAAGGTGAACCTTCATCTCTAAAACTTCCTATGAGGCCCATTCAAAGTGGTCAAATCCAACTCCACAAACTTTCCACCTTAGAGATAAAACTGAGAACAATTGAAATTCCTCAAACCATGATCAGAAAACGATGACAGATTCAACATTATACAATTCATTCTTCACCAAGACAGCAATCAGAACAAACCTTTCCACTACCCTCATGATTCTCAACCACCACTGTAGATGATAGATCAACCGAAAGACGATCCAATGAATGTGAAGTCAGGTCATCGTCACCTAAAACTGGATGTCCCAACACCACACTAAGGGTACGTCACTGGTGAAGGTGTATAAGATTCTATAAACAATAAACGCCACTCTAGGCATGGATCTACTAAGAACAGGACCACTGACACACCCTCACCAGAGCCCGCTGCAAACAACCATAGTAAAGAGGAGAGAAACCATGAAGAATGAAAAAACGAGCCATCTTCCACACACAACAGATCCAGAAAATCAATGCTATAAACAAAGATGAAGATGTCACTGAGATCGGTCATGCTGAACAGATCCTCCAGAATCCGGAAATCCCCCTCCCCTTCACAACATAATGGGATGAACAAATCCCACCGAACATGACCGGAAATTTCCTGCCACGAAGCCTCACCCCCTATGCCAGACCAAGATCTGGTCTCCAGCCCTCAATGATGCTGAAATCCTCCAGATCAAGAGCCTTTGCAGACTAAAACCAGAGACGGAAACCCAGCGTCATGGAGGGGAGAAGTGAGGCCGCTCTGAAGACCAGACACCCGTCACGAAGCCTCTCCCGCCGATGTCAGATAAGGAAATTGGCACCAACCCGCCATGAATCCATTTTCCTCCAAAACTGGATCATGTGCCAACTCCGAATTCTTTGAGGGATAAGGCGCGCCAGATCCCAACACCACACTAGAGAAAACGGAGCAGAAAATGACACTGAACACCGTCACATGACAAAGGGTGTCGACACTCTGCTGATGGGATGCGCCGGAAGAGCGGAGGAGAGGAGGGGATGATCCCGGAGGTGGAATCCTAGCACTTAGGAAACCTAGACACTAATTGTATCTTTATAGGGTATCATAAAAAAATAATGGATATATTACCTATATATCCCTATACATAATAAATTTCTATTTGAAATATTTTTGGCCTTTTTTGAAAGGATTCACATATCCAAAAGGGAAGTGGGAGTGAGATAGACTTTTATGATGTCCTGGCCCAACATGCATATGATTATTCACATTAATTGATTCCATTAATCCTTGTGAAAGAGGTTGTTATTAAGACAAAAGTATTGAATAGGGTTTGAAAGATTTTATAGAAATATAATGATATGTTTTTTGTTCATTAATGATGGTGAGTCATTATTAATTGATAAAAATGATCTTGTATTCTACACGGAAAAAGTACCTTGCATAAAAGCTACCAAATAGAAAGAAGATATGAAATTTAAAATAGATTCCACATAAGAAAACCTAGTACTTGTTTTATTGGATCCATTACAATAAATAAATCATATTTCTTGTAAATAGGTATTTTAGAAGAAACTAGACATAGATATACAAGTTTGTACCTTTAAGGATATACTTGTTTCAAAAGGGTTAAAATAGTGTTAAGTCATAAAATATGATAAACCCCTTTTTCTAGTTTCTATACTAAAATATATCCAAAATATAATTTCCATGGTCCAATACCATGGAAATTGATTTTGAAAGATGGCTAAAAAATATATTTCCTTAATTTTATCCTTTAGTAAGATGTTTATATGACACGGGCAGAATGGTTTGTGACACCAAAAGATTCCAACAGGGTATGAAAATTGCAGAGATCCATTAATAGATTAATGAAATTATCCAAGACATGGAAAATTTTATTTTATAAATCTAAAATGGAATTTTTTTTTAAAAAATAATGAATGTGATCATTGGGTTTATAATTATTTTAGTGGGAGTGATTTCAATTTTTTAATAGTATATATTGATGAAATACTACTTATTGGAAATGGAATAATGGTTTTACATCCCACTAAGTCATAGTTAGACAGTTTCTTCTCCGTGATGTTATTAATAGAAGATAATATACTCTTAGAATCGTAATCCATCATGATAGATCCAAGAGGATACTTGGAAAAAGTCAATTTAATTAGATAAATAAGATACATAAAAGATTCAATATAGAACAATCCAATATGGGATTTTTTCAGTATCATATAGAATTAAACATTCTAAAAAAATGTGTCCTTAGACACATGTGGAAATATAGTGGATAGAAATCATTACATAATCATCAATGATTGGATTAGTCATGTATGTTATACTATAAACAAGGTTATATGTCTCTTATACCTTAAGTGTTGAAGTAATATATAATGTTAACCCTGGTGACCATCATTTGATGAAATTCTTTATGTTTATTATGTATTTTCTTAATGCTAGGATATGTTCCTAGTCTATAGTGAATTTGAGTAACTAGTCAGCATGTGATATAAAAATTACTATTTCAAATAGATCAAGGAAATCTAAAATAGACATTCAGATACATATTCAATCTCAATGGAAGGGTTGTGAGCTAGAAGAGCACAAATAAATCCTTTATTGTTTATTCTGCAGTGTATTATCAGTACATTGTAGCTTCTAATATAGTTATGGATGTGGATTGGATTAACAAATTATTATAAAAGATTTATATATTTACTAGAATTAAAGTCCATCTAAAACTTTATTATTATAATATAGAAGAATTGGATCTCATATAATATCTAAGGTCATATTAGTGCATGAAGAACATACTTCTAAAATACCATCTCCTGAGGGGTTTTCCTTAAAGAGGTGGGATTATAGTGAATAGAGTTTTCATATAGCACAAAATGGAAGACTCCTTAACTAAAGACCTAAATCAACAAAAAATATAATCATCATGTGAGTGCTAACAGAACAAAATTTATTATAATTTTTCTCTATTCTAAGTGGGAATCAATTGAATATGTTTTCCTGTAATGGACTTTTTTTACTTTAGAAATCTTGTATATTGAAATTGGTAAATATTAATTAATTACCTTAATATATATTGTTCATTTTTCTAAATGACATTAGTGTGATAATTTCCTAGAGTATTTTTCACATTAAAAAGGGTATAGTAGTTCACCATTATGATGGAAACCTTGAAATTCCATGATGATATTATTAAAAAATATTATATTACTGGGTAATATTCTGTGATGGGACACATAGTATTTTTACTATCATGTGTGATTAATCATATTAAAATGATACTTATTATCCTAAAATTATCACTTGGTAATATCCAAAATGAGAGATTATTAGAGCAGAACTGCATGTAAAAAATCCACATGTTTATGTGTCATTAGATATTTCTTTTTATGAGAATGTGTAATTATATTTATACCTTATTGTCATTATTAAGTCATTTTATGACCTTAACACCATTATTTATTTTCATAAACCATAAAAACATATAATCACTATGAATTTGGGTTTCATGGGTGTATCAAAAATGATATGTTTATAATGAATAATCTAAGGAATGATTTTTTCCCATCTATATTTAGGAAATTTAACATCTCATCTCTTTTATTTAAATAAAATGGTCACATTAAATTCCATGGTTATGGTGTTTAGAAAAGTTCAATTTAGATAGAAAATGGAAGATGTATCGTGTATATAGGTCGATGGAATTGGTGTGAAACCTACTTGATGAGATATCATGAAAAGGGGATTATATTTCACAGTGATAATTTGTGAGTTATTTTTTCATTATGACATATCATTTAGTTTTATGGGTTCCTTGACCCATTTTTAGATAATTATCTTGGACATTAAGAAAGGATATCTAATTTGAATGAGGATGAGGCTTGGACGGTTATGCACAAAGTGTTTCCTTTAATCTAAGTAAAATTTTATTTATATTTTATAGTTGGAGTAAATATTACTCTATATCTTAAGAAGTAGTATTTATTCAATATTTATTAATTGATCAAAAATATTAAATAAATATTTTTTCATAGGGTAATTATTTAATTACATGAATATATAATAGTTATTTATCTGTTGATATTCTCATGGTAAAAAATAATTATTCATTTTTTAAATAAATATTTTATTTAGTTATAGAAATATTACATTAATAT
Source organism: Viscum album (assembly GCA_963277665.1). Taxonomy (NCBI): domain Eukaryota; kingdom Viridiplantae; phylum Streptophyta; class Magnoliopsida; order Santalales; family Viscaceae; genus Viscum; species Viscum album. The sequence continues at coordinate 1,021,013,392 of OY728147.1, read as the reverse complement.
TTATTCTCCAAACTGTGAATAAAATATTTATTTTTTTATTTAATGAATAGTATTTATTTAAATTATTATTCAAGAATTAATTAAATTGTGAGAATGAAGAGTGGACCAGATTTTTTCCAGTGATAAATATTTATTTACCATATAATAAAATAAATATTTATTATTTCATTAGTTTTAACACCTCACAATTAAAATAATAATAATATTGTTTACATGGAATTGGGTTTATTGAGGATTAATTCATTGTTAATGTACTTTTTGAAATTAATTAGAATTAAATCATAGCCCTGCGACTATTTAAATATTTATATGTTAATCGAAAAAAGGATAATCATTGATCACAAGAATTTCCTATCAAGATATATGTCCTCATATTTCCTCTCAAGACATAGAAGAATAAGAGATATTCCTTCAAACCTGAAGAAATATAAATTGATCAAGGTGAACATTGAAATATGACAAATTATTCTCTCTAGAACCTGGTGTTTCTTCAGTGATGTTGATAGATTTGAGGAGAAGGTGTGGATCACTACTACAGGGGATCTTCCTTAGGTCCTTACTATGCACTGATGATATATTCGTTGGACTAGAATTGTCAACATCATTAGTGAAAAAATATCTCATGACATGGATAACCTTTATTATTTTGTTTAAATTAATTATAAATTTAGATGAAAATATTAACTCTATTGATTCTAAAAACATTATTTGTCAAAATTATTCAGTAAAATCTTCATTATTCATGGTATTCATGTCATGTAAATTGTGAATGATTTATTGAATTCTGAAAAAGAAAAATTATCCATAGGGACAATACACACTTACACTATGTTTAGAACCATTAATGTGTGCATGAAAGAACCTTTTCATATCCCCCTTAATTATAATAAAATACAAATGAAATAAATTTGAAGGTCTTCACACTTTAACATTATTATTCCTCCATAGGAATCGAAAAAAGCTTCTTATTCTACATCATTTATTCAAACCCATATCTTGATCCACTTGTTGAGAGAAGTATTACACCACAAAAGTATTACAAATGATATTTTTGATAATGAAACCTAAGTATATGTGGGAAACACATATTTAAAAAACAATATTGACTTTATTAAGATAAAAAGTATGACTATAATTCAGTCTATCATGTGATACTATTATCAATTTTTCATTATTGGGGTATTTCAAATAGATTTATTAATAATTGTAACCTACACATATCATTAAAGATTTTATGATAATAGTTCAACTGAAAATATGGAACTCCCCCTTTCTCTGATCATACTTATTGACCAACACTCAAAATAAATTGTCATCTCTAATAAGAACCTAATTAAATATTTGAGATTTATTGTTTATCTCAAACTTCAATTGACTTTTGATTTTTCTAGAAGCCTTTATTTTCATGGAATAATTCATCTCTGAAAGTCACCACTCCCTTAAATCATTGAAATAATGGATGCCCTCAACACTTCATCTGGGATGGTTTTCTTTAATAATACAACGTGATGGACTATTTTTTATTATTGTGTAATGATTGTAACACTCATATAACTCATATTTTATCTTATATTCTTAAATTTATTATATATTAGTAAAAATATAAAATATTAAGGGAATAATAAGATATATATAATTTCTCTTCAGTAGTAGTAGTAAGGTTGTGACATATTTCTCAACCTAGAAACCATTTTGTTGGTAACTTCAACTTTATTACATTCCATAATGCATAAACTTTCATTGGTTTATAAAATTTTGTTTTTATTATGTATCATGGTAATATATTTCTTCTAAATTTCATTCTTGTTTGGTATATCCATTTTATCATGGCCCATAAAAGCATTTGAGTATTCTAATACTTTTTTACTAATCATTATTTTTATTTGTTTGTAAGGATTATCATTTAATCCTCTACAAAATACCAATATATTGATATCTCTGACACAACACCTCTTAGACTTTAGGTTTTTCCTCTAAATATTCATTTTTCATAAGTAAGAACATATCTATTTTTATTCTTCCACTTTTATTTATGTTAGGCCTAACCTTGACCAGAAGGGTTAGGTCTTATTTCTATCCCTAAAACATTATTATCGTTGATCACATATTTTTCTATTATAAAATTATTATTCATAAAGGAGTTATTAATTATTATCAGAACACTAACCTATAATACCCCCCATGATTTAATTTTGAGTCCATGTAAGAGAAAAGTTATTTCATAAGTTGTAGGATACATTCCCAAATGTTCTTGCAACACCAATAATAGACTTTGATGCTTAGTCTTCGAATATATTGATGATCTTGTCAATAAAACATTTCTTGTTTTCCAAGTTCACTATAGACTTTATTTTTTCATTTCTATGTGATTTTTTCATTCTATTATAAATTCCAACTTTACTTAATGTTTTTAATTACTTTTACTTTCTCCTTCATCCCATAAACCTCTAGTTTATGTTTTAGAATTATTACAGCTAAATGAATCATATTAATTGTAAATTGAGGAATTGTAAATGATTTACACATAATTATTTGTGTTGGACTTCACGGCTATTTTGGAGAACTCAACATAGAAATCCATATCTTTTTCATAACATTTTATCATCTTATTCAAGCTTTTATTATCTCTAAAGAGTCGATATTGTCTCTCATTCTGTTCTTTCTAATTTATAGCTAGTTTCTCAATAACAAAACCTATTATTTTTTTAGGATCTATGATTGTTGGCCTATAATTATTGATCTCTTTGATTATATCACTCTCTTTATAAATGATTCTTTTTCTTTCTTTCTCCATCATCTTGTAACATCTTGAGATTTTAGAATACATTTATATTTTATAATTTCAAAGTGTTGGATATATTTTTATGCACAAAACACCAAGATAAATATAATAATTTATTTTTATAATAAAATGTGAAATATATAATTATATAATTAAAAATAGTTATTAAAAATCCATTATAAGAATTACTACTATGATTATTCATAGCTCAATAGAAATGTTTTGTTTGGAAACATTATTTTTATTTTATATTATATAAGTTTTATTTGAAATATATATGTATAAATTGTAGAATTTCAATTTGATAAAATGATCTTCATTTTTGAATTCAGAATGAAAAATTTATATTAGGGTTATTTTTATGACCTTACTAAAAATTCAGTTTTTCATAAATTGTGAAAAAAATACTTTTTACAAATATCTCAACTTTGATGGCATTGTTTTGATATAATCACGACATGAAAATATTTGAAACTTATTTCTAAAAAGAATATATATTTAAATATTAAAATAAATTATTTAAAACTAATATTTAGAATTTTTAATCCAATGATTGACTTTTTGGAACCGAAGTTAAATTTTACTCTCCTAAAATTAAATTTTTTATTATTTAACATTAATGATGTTGTTCAATAATGCCATTTATTTTATTCATCCTTATAATTTAGGATACACATAATTCAATTTCTAATAATCTAATAAATTCATGTGAAACTCCACTAGTCAAAAATATTAAAAAAAATATTATAAATTCAATTTTGAACAAAATATTTTTTCCTATAAATGATTTTTCTGTGTTTTGTATACAGATATCAGAATTAAGTTCATCTTCTTATAAAAATGGAATCAATTAAAAAATATTATATAATTGAAATTATAATACTTAATATTAGGTAATAATTCCACCTTAATTTTTAACAATAATGAATTGTTACCATGGTAAAATTATTGCTACTATTGTATGGGTTAAAAGGGTTAAAATATGGGTTAACCAAAGAGATGAGGTTTAAAATAACATAAAACCCTTTATTAAATACCTTTTATTGATTTTAGTTTTACCTTTTCATTATTATATTATAAAATATGATAATTTAGATCTAATTAATTTGAGAAATAAATATATTATATACTAAATTTTGAGGTATTTACAAGTTTTCCACCCACCTCACTTATAAAAGGGTGTCGCCTCTTCTCAATTGTTTACACAAATTGAGAAATATAGTTCATAAAATCCCTACCCAAATCCATTCCCAAATTTTCTCCCAATATCATAGTTATTCTATTCTAACAAAAAACCCTCTAAATATGTCCTAAGGTGTAAGATAAAGAAAGATATCCAAAAAAGATGATATTTTCTTTACAAATATATTTTGAGTTTATTTCTTCCTTAAACTACTCGAAATATTCTATAACTATATTAACATAATTGCATTGGTATATTTACTATACTAAATTTTTTATGTTAAATGTGATGCAAAATTTAATCTCCTGTATATCTAATATAAAATAAAAATATTTCACATGCGTACCTATGGAATAACATCTCCATGAAGTGATCTATTTTAATTTTCATCATTTTCTCTCATTTATGGTTATATAGATGTATATAATGGATATATATAATATTTTTGAAAAAAAAAATTGATTATTTAATGATAAATATTATATAACTTCTTACCTTAGCATCCTTTTAAAAATAAAACGATATTTTTATTTATTTATGATAAATATAAATATCTTATGAAGGAGGATAACAGTGAGTGTGATGAATTTTAGGACTTTAGGTAAGGGTTTATGTTATAACATAATTTTTATTGAGATTTTTTATGATTCAATTTACATTATTGAAAATTATATGTTATTTTTCTCTTAAACCTTATATATTTTCTTTTTATCAATTATCTATTGTTTTTTAAATTATTAGTATCATTTCCCTTCTTTGGTACTCAAAATGACCAAAATTACGTTTTAAGGAAATTTGACCTTATTTCCCTTATTTTGGTTATGAATGTTTTTCTTCCATATCTATGATCTTAGAATTTTTTGATGGAAATTTTTACCTATTAATAAATGTTTTAAAAAGTTTATTTTCATTTCCTTTTACTTTATTAACAAATGATTAAAATGTATCTTTTCAATGGTTTTTTTCTTACAAATCACTTTTGAATGTTTTTTCAAATGTATGGAATGAATTTTCTCTTTTATCGTATACATAATGATTTAGTTCACCTTCCCCATCATGTTTTTCATTCCTCTCGAAGCATAATTTAAAATATTCAAACGTTTTATAAAGAAAATATTATTCCTACTTTTTTCTGAATTTAAGCTTTTTTAAAAGGAACCAAAATAAAAGGCATATTTTCTCTTTATTTTCAAAGTGAATTTTAATTGATTTTATAAAATAGATTTTATATCTATCTAAATATCCCTTAATGGGAGTTATACTTTATTGAGGATATTCTATCATGATATAATCCATATTTTTATCTATATATATTATGATAATCATGTTTTATTGATGTTTTTATGAAACTTGTTTCTTTATCATGGGTTAATTAAGATATAAAGGAATGATGAATTATCATATATGCTTATAGAATATATATCAATCGTTTTTTATTAAATAAATGGTGGTTATTTTGTTATAAGATCCCATGTTTTGGATAGGATTAAATTTTCAAAGAATTTTTTTTGTTTGGTGGACGGTCCAAGATGCAATTTGTTATTTGGAACATAATTTCGATAGTTCAAAAACATGAAAATAATTTTTTGGATAGTTTATAAGGATTTAGATGTGTCTCAAAAGTCCAAATGAGTTTTGATGTAATCATTCCTTTAGAGCTCAATTCAAGGAGAGATATTCTTGGGAACATAGTTGGTTTATAGTTAGTACTACTCATGAAGCTCAAACATGTGTCATGTTTTGATAAAGTACATTATTTTTTTAAACTAGAGTAGAAATCAAAGAAAACATTATGTGATTTATAGGGTGTCCAATGGTTTATAAAACCATCCATGTGAGGTTGTGTGGCCATATAAGATACCTGCAATATATTTCATTGGTGAACCGTATGGGTTGTACATAGTTTTTCAAACCTTTAACATAGTCATACAAGGGGGTTAGCCTTTTCAGAAATAGCACGGGATGGGTTGTTCATGGTTTATCAAATATTGTACCTAGTCTTGTGAGACCATGTGCCTTTGGATGGTGGATTAACATGGATGGAACATGGGTTTTTTAACTGTGTTCCTAATTGTGTGCCCATATAGGAAGTGGTAAATAATGATTTTCTTTTCCTGCCTTTAGGTATTTTTCTCCTTCCTCTTCCCTCATTTCACAAGCATAGATTCTCTATCTGACCCATGCCTCTCATTTTTTATTGTATCTTCTTCCCTCATTTGATCTTGTAATTGACCTTTTTTTTTGACATTGGATTGCTAAAGGTAATTCTATGATTCAACCTCCGTTTAAGGGGTCTTTTTTTCCTTTTCCAATTGGGACTAAATTTAGTCGGTCTATCCCAATTTTTTAACATTAGATTGATTTTAAGCTTCATTTTAGGGGTATTTTTTTCTTTTTCAATAGGGAATGAATTTATCAGGGGGTATTATATTCATATTGATATTATGTATTTGAAATTTATTCATTTTCACAACGTAATTTTATTTAAAATCAAATAAAAAACCAAAATATTCAAAAAAAATTTAAATATATATTCATAAAAATTTAATTTTTTAAATAAATAATTAAAGATATTTAAATATAAAATATATTTTTCAATATCTAAACATATATATAAATATATGGATAAAAAATTGATGAAATATATATAAATATATAGATATGTCATAAAATATAAAACAAAACAATATAGTAGAGTGGAAAAGTCATTAATGTATAACATGGAGGTATGGGGTTAGAAACTCCCTGGTTGTAGGGGAATGTGTGGGAGGCTGGGATTATCTAAATTCCCGATAAATGGGTTGGGGTTGAAGCACTAATAAAGGGGGTTGGTGGGCAGGGAAAAAATTATATACACATTATTAGTGGGGCCTTTTTTAGTGCTAAAAAAGTACTACTAAAGGAACCCTTTAAAAGCGCTAAAAATGAACTAATAAAGGGGGACTTTAGAAGTGAAAAATAAAAGTTTTGTTAAATGAAGCTTTTAATAGTGCTTTTTAGTGATGTTAAATAGGGTTATAATATTGATTTTTTAGTGTTGATAAATGTTCTTGGCCTTTAACCACACTTTGATTATCAGTGATTTTTTAGTACTGATAAAGGATTTTTCTAGAACTATTAAAGGACTATTTTTTAGTAGTGATGGATGCCTTGGTTTTATAACATGGGTCCTAAATATATAAAAATAAATTAAAATGTAATCTTCTTGAAGAAATTTCTATTTGTGGAAAGCAGGTAGTGTGAGATGGGTGTTCCAAGAGAAACCCCAACCAACATGGATTCATTATTTACTATCTATGTTTACTACACCTAAAAGCTATTAATATTATATTCATATACTACATAGTGCTAGATACCATTTTTTGTTGACTTATTTAGTTTTACTAACACCCAATTCAAGCCACCATTTTGTATCTGGATAGATCTCTTGGTCCTCTTTCTTGTTACTCTTTCTGGACTAAGACTTGACATTGATCTAGGAGAGATCCTGTACTAGGGATGTCTACAGGATTGGGTTTTTTATTTGTTTTATTTTTCTATCTAGTCTTGTTGCATTTACTAATTAATTTATATTGACTGCTTGTATTATGACTCATCATGTTCATGCATGGTTATTTATTTAATGATATTTGGGTAATCTATTTATTATTATATTTCAAAGATTCATTTTTGTCCACTTTATTTCATCTATTTATGCTTCTATTATATATTTCGTACTGATTTAGAGGGTATGTTATCCCTATTGTACAACATTTTTACCCTTGCTTCTCTTCGTCAGCCTCTAGAAAATTGGGAGGATCACTTTAGGCTAAGTGGCCAACCATGTTCGGTTACCTATGATTAAACAAGGTCTAGGACATCCCAAGTGGTTTCAAGTAATGTTTTCCTTACTGTAATATTTTTTGGATGGTATATAGATACTAGGAGTTTGTATAAGCTTTATCAATAGCTAATGGATTAGAATGGGAAACCCACTAATGGAGGAATGATCAAGTTTCCATGGATGGGATTGTTGTTCGATTTGATCATTATTACAATTTTTTATTATTTCTCCTTGAGAGAATATAATTTTTTCACTAGTTATTGATATATAGATCAATGAGATTTAACTATTTTCTAGGTATGTAAAGATATAATGTGTTTTAAAAAATCATTTTAGGCATATTGGATTCACATGCCATTAGCATGCTTATATGTATATTATTCTTGTGATTTTTCATGATTATGTTCCTATGTTACTTTCTTACATGACATTATTCCTTGATATATATATGGTTTATGGATGGTTAATTAATGTTTTTTCATCAACCTAAACAGGATTTTCCTTCATATCATGAAGGTTTAATTCTATTTAATTGTCAAGATCACATTAAAGAAATGAAATTATTTTAAGTTTCTTAATGAAATAACATGAATGGATTCTTAAATGTATAATGTTTTTGATAGTTAAATGTTGTTTAAGTTGCATCTTATAAAGGATTTTACCTCTATTAATTGGTAATGATGACCTGTATAACTAAATCATTTTACATGACTTGGCTGGAGTAGCATATTATTGGAATTATATGCCTATTAGATAAACCCACTAAGGGTGTTTAAAATTTAAACTATTACAGGTTTCACATAAATGGGATTCCAATGGTAATTTATAGATCATTGAATCCATAAATTGGTAATAGAATCATGTATAACTAAAACCAAATAGGAATGATGGGACCCTTATGGATCTCCTTTATTATTAAACATCTTAGTTATAAAACCCATTAGGGTATGTTTATAGTATTTGGAGATGGTTATTTAATATTTCAAAATTCAGTTATATAGAGTTTCATATATATTTATAGGGGAATATTACTTAACTAATATCTTTTAATTGATAAATTACCATTTATCCTCTTTTTGTGCTTTATTTTTAGGAGGCATCAATTAATTAAAATTCCAATTACAACTTAAAGATTGTTTTCATATATAGATTGAAATTGAAATTCTATTTAACTAAGCCCATTGGTGAGAACTTATAGATAAATAAATGTATTAAAAGGAAATTATCAAATTATTTTCCAATAATTATATGAGACATTATCTAAATATGGTGTCGAGTATATTTTCCCCTATCACTGGCACAAGATATTACTTATATATGATCATATTTAATGATTATGATAAAACTGAGGTTGTGTAATGGAATAAATAAAATCATTTAGTGATGTTTATTGCAGGAAACCTCATGTAAGGGTTGGGTATAATATTTCCTTAGGAATTGATTTGGATGGGAATGTAGAGATTTACCATAAGTTTTTATAGCTTTTTTCCGTTCTTTGAACCTAAAGGTTATGTAGTATAGCCTATTGAATTTTTAGGAATTACATTATTTTAAATTTTGATGACTATGTTAAAGTCAGGATTTTTTATTATGGAGTTATCTTGGAGATAAGAAAAAAGTTTACATTTGATATGAGTTTCTAGGAATCATAAGAGTTGTTTATTTGAATGTTAGAGTTAGGTAGGACTCCTTATTGATGAAACAATACCCTAAGGTTAGCATATGGTAGTTAGGTAATTTTAAAATCAAGGGGGTATTATCATATGTATATACCTAGTGAGAGTCAGTTTTTATCCTTTTTACACTAATGTAGTGACCTACCAGAGAGCACTCCACTATGGAGATGCTATGATATGCTCTTGTTCTAGTGGTATAATGCTTGGAAGGAGTTTTCATTAGGCCTATATAGAAATAATTGGATCCCTATAGGTTTATGATATTTTTACCTATTCTTAGTTTAACCTCTTTATAGAAAATGTATAGTCATGTCAGATTTCATGTAATATAATATCATGTGTTGGGTATGGGGATCAATTGACATACCTTAGTGCTAGGTGGATAGACCAAGTAGCCCTATTTTGAGATTGGTATGTATGGCTAGGTTGGATACCTAGATTCCCTTAGTTTTTAATAGGTCTATTATATTCCTTGGTTTTATTGATTGAAGGAAACCTTCAAGATTGGTTGGACCAAGATTTAAATTTTCCTTAAAGGAAATAGCCTTGGTTGTAAAATGCTTTTTAGACCAGTGCACAATAGGTTCTTGAGATTTGTGATGTGGGTTTGATAATGACCTTGGTTTTCTAAAAATCTCTTAGGGTGTTGGGAATTATGACTGGATTAGATGACTTGGTCTATTCAATTTCCTTTCCCAGTTGACCAATCATTGTGAAATTTACACTTGAAACTTCTATAATGAAGTTGTGAGGCAGATAATCATTCAATATATCATGGGATAGGAAGGTTCAAAATATTGAAAAGGAGTTCTAGTAGAGATCCTGATGTGTTAGAAACTAACCTTCCATGTTGGAGGGTCAGCATGGCCTTTTTAATGGATGGCTCGTGGGACCATGTGTCATGTCTATAATCGGGAGGTACGGGATGTACACCTACTTTGTATGGAATGTTTAATTTGCACCAGTGCATATGGAAACTAGCTGATGTGGTATGTTGGTGAGTGACTAGGTGTAGGATATGGATTTATTGTTTTTAATGGGTCACTTTCAATCCTAGAAACCCACATATTTCAATAAAATAAATGTATTTCCCTTTGATGAGGGGAAATTTGAAAATAAATAAGGTTTCAGGTGACATTTTACCCTTGGGTGGACCTTGACATGCATTGTTTAGAGACATTGTTTTATAATATTATTAATGAAATAATATCTTAGTTTGATTTGGAAATAGAATGTAAGAGTGATACAATCCTATGGATGGGATCTTAGTGAAATCATTGTTTTGACATGATCATAGAAAAAATATCGACATCGTGTTGAGTATGATGAGAGAGCGCCTACTATATGCCTAGCTATCTAAATGAATTTTTATTTTTTGATTAAGGGACTCCTTTGGAGACACACTTAAAGAGTAGTTTAAAAATAGGATAGATGCTCGGGAGTTCACCATTGAATTCTTGAGTATGGTGACCCTCATTATACATTGAAATTTTGGTGAACATCATGGGAATCGTTCTCAGCAATCTGGAATAGGTGACTGGTGACATTTGTGTTAGAACGCAGATATTAGTGGGTTATTTACCATTCCAATAATTATTTATAGGGATGGATAGGGAATATATTGTAGTAATCTAAAAAATAATCAGTTCATTGATGTGACGACCAAGATTCTCTTAAGGTGGGGAGTGAGATATCGGTTTCTGGTGGGAAACCCATGTTAGAGAAGGGTTGTGGAACCTTGAGATCAGTTGGGTAATGGTATTTTGGAATCTTTTATGGCATTTGAAATTACTAATTAATGTACAGAAAAATTTCAATGTGAAATTCTAGGAAAATTTTAAATATTGACATGGGTAGAGTCCGAGTGTGGGTGTTAGGACTAAGTTATAACAATCAAATAATTTTGGATTGGATATATTCTAGTTCTTTTAATATAGCATGAATACATAGATGAATAGGAGATGTTTTTTCTAGGATATGTTTTTGTAAGTGATTTATGAGCTTAGATGATGTTTCTTGGAGTGATCTTGGTATACCTTGGGATAAAGGATTTAGAATTATTTTTATGGTCACATTAGCTAATGAAGTTGAGAATTTTCAGAAGTCTTAGGCCAAAGGTGGTTCAACTAGAGTGTCATAAAATAGCTATATTTTCTCAGTTTGGAACCACATAATTCACATTGTGGTTTGATACGAGTGAAATTTAATGGTTGGGGGGGATCTTTTCAAGGAAGAGTTAGCACAACCATGCTAATCTTGGTCGATCTAGATTTGATCATTTGATAAAAATGAGAATATTCTCATAGTATCTCTAGGAATCTAGGGGCATTCATTAGTATTAATTTATAATGGTGGTTATACCATGTGTAACGACCCAAAGTTTCATTAATGAAAAATCCCTCTTGATATAGTTAAATGTCTCTTTATGAAAAATATTTTTTATAAGATGCCAACTTCTTTGGTTTTATGTTAAAAATTTTTCCAGTTGCTAATATATTCATTGAATAGTGATCACATGATTAGTATAAATATAGGACCTTAACAAATCCAATTTACTCAGAAAAAAGAAGAGATGGAATCATCTAGTAGAATTTCCTCATATGAAGCCCATTTGTCAGAGCTCAGAAAAGAGGTGGAATCCTTGGGCTTCACCCTTGACCAAGCCCAAACTGAGCTTCACCATGTCAAGCTCGAACGGGGCTGTCTACGGGAAAAGTGTAAGTTGATAGATATTACCACTCGAGCGATGTTATCCGAGCCACCCCAAGAGTCTGTCACCATCGCACACCTTACCCTTAGGTCTTATGTAGCTGTTTTAAGGGGTTATATAACAAATAAGTAGTACTATGTTCATGTACATTATTTTTGTATATAATAATGAATATAATTTCTAGTCATTTTTGATACATTGTAAATAGTTTTTAAAGTACAAATGGTGTTTTTAGTTATTATTTAATTAAGAAATCTATTTTATTAAATTAACGGATTTTTGAATTAAATAATATTTTAATAAAATAATAATATTATTATTAAATTAATTTTTATTAAATAAATGATCTTATAATTTTATGAATGCAATTAAATTTTTTATTATGGTTTGAAAGCCATTTCTGTCAAAACCCGTGAATTTTTGATAAATATCGGTTTTTATTTTAAAAGTGATAATTAACATATTTAGAAAATTATTTAGATAAAATAAATGTTATTTTTGGAATCAGGACGTTGAAATTATCCAATGGTGAATTTTTCATAATTTTTTGAGACAGTCAAATTTTTTGGTAAAAATAAAATACTTTTTAAATATATAATGTGTTTTATGACATCATAATGACCCAATAGTGATGTAATAAAATACTATAATCTTTATTTTCGGCCAATATATATTTTACCATTAAAATAAAGTGATTTTGGGTTTATTTGACTTATTTTTCAAAGCATTAATGGACCCCTCAAGACTTATTCAACACTTTGCCTTTTTAAATTAATTTCCATGGGAGTGTGACTCACCTCCACATAAGCAACCTTATTATTTTAAGAAGTTAGGACTTTGGCCTTATAAAATAAATTTTTCCTCTTCCCTTTGCCAAAACCCATGGGCAAAAACCATGGGATGGTTTGTGGTTTGGATTAATTTAATATAAGGGGTCCCAAACCTAAATAATAACGAATTCCCTCACCTTTCCTATATAAACCCACCCAATCTACCACTTCCTCCTCACTAAAATCCCTTGGAGTTTGTCCAACCTCTGTCCTAATCTCTCTAGAATCCTCCCAAGGTGCCCCAATCTCCCAAGAAGCCTCTCACAAGCCTCTCTCTAGCCTTTGGAAGCACACTTCCAAGTAAGGGTTTGTTCATCCTTTCTTATTTTTGTCAATTTTCTTTAAGTTGTATTGCCCTTTTAATTTCAATTATGAATGTTGGGATATGGTTTCACACCTCCCCCACACTTCCCTATTAATTTTTTAATGATGGGAGACCCCTTTCTCTCTCATTAAATGCCTCCCATTTACACCCGTTACTATGCTGAAATTCCGAAAGGGACTTCTCCCTCCTCATTTACATTCAAGCAATACTTTTGTATCATGAACCTAAATTCCATTACAATTTTTTGGACATGTATCTATATAACCTCCTTACTGTCCATTATATGTAAATATGATGAGTAACCCCTTTCTCTCTCATCAACCTTATTTATGAATTCTTATGTCACGCCGTTACGCTGCCAAAATCGCACCGATTTTCTAAGCCAATGTCATTGTCCAGTGAATACCAAGCCCATTTCTCCATCAAGGGTATTCACCTTTACGCACATTGAATTATTTATTTTAAAGTTTCATGTATGAATTCCACATTCATCTATCGTGGAATAAATGATTATGTTTTATGAATTCATGTTTTATGATCCATGTGGAACACTTATGCATGAAATGAAATGTTTAAGAAGGGTGCTCCCTTATAGCGCACCAATGCATTGGGTAAAGTATAGTATCATGATACGTCATGTGAAATGAGTGTTGAATCATGCTAATTCAAGTTCAATGAGGGTTTACTCGTGCTTTATGTGCAATGATGATTTACTCATGCTCCATGTGCAATGAGCCTTGGCTCATGCTAATTCCATGTTAAGTGTTGTTGCCACATTTCCATGCTATAATTATCATGCTTTATCATGCCTTTATGTTCATGTTTCTTTTATTCTTTATTGATATTACTATTTTCTAACATGTATTGTACACCTCATGTTCTTCCATGTGTACCCCCTTACTGGGATTTATAGCTCACCCTTTTCTTATGCATGTCCTCAGGTTATCCCATGCAATGCTATGTACGAGGGAATGTAGTGGTCATGTAAAAGATGTTTTCAATAAACACATTGTATTTCATGTTTTAAGTTTTTATGTAATGATCCTAATCCTCAAAGACACTAAACCTCTCGATCTTCTTTGTTGTATCAAGTGATGTTTTATGTAATAAATCATGTTTAAGTTGTAATAAAAAATTTGGTATGTCATAGTTGGTATCAGAGAATTGGTTTAGTTATTTTTGGGATTAGGAAACCCTAGTAAATCCCTAGAGATAGGACTAAGTATAATAAACATCCCTATTTTTTGGTAAGTACTGGTTAAGTGGTTTATCAAACAAATACATCCCTGTCTGGATATGAGCAGGTAGAGGCGGCTTTGGCACAGATGTATCCTAGGGGTAAAACTTGAAAACACCGCTTTGAGCTAGACTCGAATATGAACTGGTGCACGAAAATGGGCCTTGATGCACTCTTGGTTACGACACTCCTGGGGGATATGTTTTGATAAATTTACAATCTTAGTATGAACCCTTACTAAGGGAAAAATTCCCCTAAGAATATATGTTAGAAAGTAGATCATGAAAAGCCTAGATTGAAGCCTATAGACTCATGAGTTAAGGAAAAGAAAGTTTTTTTATAAGTCATCAACTTTTGTCTTCGGATTACCCTTTATGTGTTACCCCTAAAATTCCATTTATTCCAGCCAATTAATGGTAATAGGAGGACTGGGGCTAACAACCATTGTGAAGATCAGTGTGATGACTGTACTAATGAGATACCCAATCCAATGGGAGCGGGAATCGCGAACATTGTCATGCTTCTCTCTCAGCTAACTCAAGTTTTGAATAGAAACTCAGGTCAAGCGGAACGTTCAACCCCCCCCCCCCCCACCCTAAGAAAAAACAAGTCCCTATTGAGAGCTTCATGAGACAAAGGCCTCCTACTTTTAGTGGATCATCTGATCCCACGATTGCTGAACAATGGATCAACTCCATTGAAAGGATATTATCCATCCTCCAATGTTCTGAACAAGAGAAGGTTCTCTTGGAGGCTTATCGTATGGAGGGTGAAGCTGATAAATGGAGGATGTTGATAAAAAATACGAAGCTTGAGGAGGGGATGGAGGCGTTAGAGTGGAAGGATTTTTGGAAGATGTTTTGTGATAAATATTTTCCGTACACCCTTTGGCTTAAGATAGAAAGGGAATTCCTTTCCCTCAAGCAAAAAGATGAAGAATCTGTTGGAGCATGTGAGGAAAAATTCACAAGGCTTGCACGATACGCTTCCGGCATTGTCGTTACCCCCGAATGCAAGGTCGACCACTTCTTTGGTGGGCTGAATCCTAGATTGCAAGAAGAATTAGAGATCCTTGACTTCGACAGCTATGAAGAAATTTTCCGATGTGCCCTCAAGGTCAAAATAGAGATTGGGGAATCATAGGGGTATCATGAGGACAAGAAGAATAAGGTGGTCATCAATAATGGTGGTCTGATGGATAAATCCAACAGTGCTAAGAAGATCCAGCACCCCACTTTCCAAAATTGCGGAAAGAAGCACCCTGGAAATTTCCTTAAGGGGACGAGAAAATGCTTCAGGTGTGGAAGAGAAGGGCACCTAGCTGTTAACTATCAGCAAGAAGGACCTGCGGCTGTGGCAGAGGAGAGGAACGCTCCGTTCGAACCTCAACGCATTGTTCAATGCTACAAATTAAAAGAACCGGGTCATTTTGCAAATCAGTGCCCTAATCCAAGGGTTATCGGAGGCAACCAACAACATCCAAGACAACAAGGAAGAGATTTTTCCATCACTTATGCCGAAGCGAACCCCGACAACGAAGTGGTGACAGGTACGCTAGTTATTCATTCAAGAATATCGAAAGTACTTTTTAATTCAGGTTCTATGCATTCTTTTATATCTCGAATGTTTAGTAGAACAATCCCAGCGCCACCACAAATCATGGAAGTAAAGATGTCGGTGAGTACAGAAAATGGGTCAATCATTGCATCCCATGGGTATAAGTCCTCCCCTGTTATAATCTGTGGATTAAATTTCTTGGCGAACCTCGTCATACTCCCTCTAGTGTAATTTGATGCGATTCATGGCATTGATTGGATTTCCTTATATATAGCCAACATAAGTTGTTGGGAGAGGGAAATCACACTCCATATGGAGAATCGACCCCCGATTATTGACAAGTGTCAGGAGGAAGATGAATCTCCTTTAGCTCCATCATCTCAAGCATGGATATTACTGCCATATGAGCATGCATATCTGGCTATGATGATTGAGACCAAGGAAGAAACCATCCTTGAAGAAATGCCTATTGTGAGGTAATTCGCTGAAGTGTTTCCCGAGGAAATGCCTGGTCTTCCTCCAAGAAGAGGTGTTGAGTTCTCAATTAAACTTATACCAGAGGTGCTACCAATATCCAAGACTCCATATAGAATGGATGGTGTTCAGCTTGAAGATCTGAAGAATCAACTACAGGAGAATCTGGATAAAGGGTTTATACGGCTAAGTGCTTCACCATGGGGTGCACCAGTCCTATTCATCAAGAAGAAGGATGGGTCAATGAGGCTTTGCATCGATTATCGTGAACTTAACAAAATCACGATAAAGAAAAAGTATCCTCTCCCAAGAATCAATTACTTGTTTGATCAGCTGTGTGGAGTACAATACTTCTCCAAGGTGGATTTGCGGTCTGGATATTATCAAGTAAGGGTGAAGAAGGAAGATGTCCCCAAGACTGCTTTTCGTACAAGGTACGAGCACTATGCATTCATAGTGATTCCTTTAGGACTCACCAATGATCCATCAATATTCATGGACTTGATGAATAGAGTCTTTAGATATTACCTTGACAAATTTGTGGTAGTCTTTATAGATGATATTCTAATATACTCCAAAACTAAGGAGGATCATGAGGAGCATTTAAAAACTGTACTAGAGACTTTTTGCAAGGAGAAGCTCTATGAAAAGTATAGCAAGTGTGAGTTATGGTTGAAGGAGGTCTCATTCTTGGGCCATATCATCACAAGCAATGGGATATCTGTGGACCCCTCCAAAACAGATGTAATTGAGGGATGACCGAGGCCAGCATCGGTAACTGATATCCATAGCTTCTTGGGGTTAGCTGGATATTATCGATGATTTGTGAGGAATTTCTCACAATTTTCCAACCCTCTAACCAAGCTAACTCGAAAGGGGGTAATGTTTTCTTGGAGTGGTGAATGCGAAAAAAGCTTCAAGGAGTTGAAAAAGAGGCTTATCACTGCCCTTGTGCTCACTTTACCCTCAAGTGGGGAACTTTTTGTGGTATTCAGTTATGGTTTAAAGAAGGGCTTAGGTTGTGTGCTGATGAAGAATGATAAAGTGATATCCTATGCCTCAAGGCAGTTGAAAATCCATGAGCGAAACTATCCAACGCACGATCTAGAGTTGGCGGCGGTGATCTTTGCCTTGAAAATCTGGTGGCATTATCTCTATGGATGGAAATGTGAGATATATACTGACCACAAGAGTCTTAAATATATATTAACACAGAAAGAGCTTAATATGCGCCAGAGAAGATGGATAGAGCTCATCAAGGATTATGACTGTTCAATAGATTACCACCCTGGTAAAGCAAACAAGGTGGAAGATGCCCTAAGTAGAAAGGAGCCAGCAATTCTATCAATGATGATAATTGAGAAGGATCAAATCTTCTTAGACTTGATGAAGATGGATGTGGGAATCATAAATAAGGGAAAATCATCAATACTTTTAGAAATGATTGCTCAAAAATCCCTTTTGGAAAGGTTAAAGGATGCTCAAAAGGATGATGTGGGAATTCAAGAAAAAGTGGAAGCTATCAAAAAAGTTAAATACTCAGAGTTAAATGTTAATGAAGAAGGAATTGTGTGGTTTGGGAAAATACTATGTGTTCCATCAAGTCTGGAGCTGAAGAAGTAATTTTTGGATGATGCACATAGTTCAAATTTCTCTATTCACCCAGGGAGCACAAAGATGTATCGAGATCTCCGAGAAAAATTTTGGTGGGATAATATGAAGAAGGAGATCGCTGAATATACATCAATGTGCCTAGTGTGTCAGCAAGTGAAGGCAGAGAGGCAGAAGTCTAAGGGGATGATGAAACCATTTCCCATACCAGAATGGAAATGGGATAACATCACCATGGACTTTGTCACCGAACTTCCAAGGACATCCAAAGGCAACAATGCAATCTAGGTTGTTGTGGATCATCTTACAAAGACTGCACACTTCATTTCTATTCGGGAGGATTTATCATTGGATCAACTGGCACAGATATATACCAGGGAAGTGGTAAGGTTTCATGGAGTACCACTATCTATTGTGTCTGACTGAGATCCAAGATTCACCTCTATGTTTTGAAAGAGTCTTCAACATGCTCTGAATACTGAACTGAACTTCAGAACGGCCTATCATCTTCAAACTGATGGCCAGTCCGAGTAGACTATCCAAACACTTGAGGATATGTTGAGAGCATGCTCAATGGACTTTAAAGGAGTATGGGATCAACATATTCCTCTGGTCGAGTTCTCTTATAAAAACAGTTTCCACTCGAGGATCCAAATGGCACCATATGATGCCCTGTATGGTAAAAGGTGCAGAACACCGACATGTTGGGATGAGTTCAGTCAGCGTAAGCTTCGTGGACCATCAATGGTCGAGGAAATGGTGGAGAAGGTGAAAACCATTCAGCAGCATATCAAGGCAGCCCAAAGTCGACAGAAGAGTTATGCAGATAATCATCGACGAGACCTTGAGTTTAAAGTTGGAGACATGGTATTTCTATGCATATCTCCGTGGAAGAAGTTCATGAGTTTTGTAAAGAAAGTGAAGTTAAGTCCAAGGTACATTAGCCCCTTAGATATTCTTGATCTTGTTGGGGTTGTGGCCTATCGACTAGCACTTCCACCTTCCATGGCCAAAGTACATGATGCCTTTCATGTATCCCTCTTAAGGATGTACATAGCGGACCATTCACATGTACTCTCTTCTGAGGTGGTACAATTGGAAGATTATCTTTCTTATGAGGAGAAACCAGTTAAGATATTAGATCGTAGAGAAAATGTTCAATGAAATAAGACAATGCCCCTCGTCAAGGTGTTGTGGAGAAACCACAAGTCTGAAGAAGCAACTAGGGAATTGGAGGATATGATGAAGCGGAGTTACCCACATTTGTTTTAGTGTGGGAAAAGGAAAATTTCGAGGGCGAAATTTCTTAAGGGGGGAATATTGTAACGACCCAAAGTTTCATTAATGAAAAATCCCTCTCAATCTAGTTAAATTTCTCTTTATGAAAAATATTTTTTTATAAGATGTAAACTTCTTTGGTTTTATGTTAAGAATTCTGACCATTTCTAATATAGTCGTTGAATAGTGATCACATGATTAGTATACATATAGGACCTTAACAAATCCAATTTACTCAAACAAAAGAAGTGATGGCCTCATCCAGTAGAATTTCCCCATACGAAGCCCATTTGTTGGATCTCAGAAAAGAGGTGGCATCCTTGGGATTCTCCCTTGACCAAGCCCAAGATGAGCTTCACCATGTCATGCTCGAACGGGACCATCTACAGGAAAAGTGGAAGTTGATAGAGATTACCATTCGAGTGATTTTATCCAAGCCACCCCATGAGTCTGTCATCATCGCACACCTTACCCTTAGGTCTTATGCCGCTGTTTTAAGGGGTTATGTAACAAATAAGTAGTACTATGTTCATGTACATTATTTTTGTATATAATAATGAATATAATTTCTAGTCATTTTTTATACATTGTAAATAGTTTTTAAAGTACAAATGGTGTTTTTAGTTATTATTTAATTAATAAATCTATTTTATTAAATTAAGGGATTTTGGAATTAAATAATATTTTAATAAAAAAAATATTATTATTATTAAATTAATTTTTATTAAATAAATGATCTTATAATTTTATTAATGTAATTAAATTTCTTATTAAGCTTTGGAAGCCATTTCTGTCAAAACCCGTGAATTTTCGATAAATGTCAGTTTTTATTTTAAAAGTAAAAATTAACATATTAAAAAATTATTTAGATAAAATAAATTTTATTTTAGGAATCAGGATGTCGAAATTATCCTACGGTGAATTTTTCATAATTTTCTGAGACAGTCAAATTTTTGGGTAAAAATTAAATACAGTTTAAATATATAATGTGTTTTATGACATCATAATGACCCAATAGTGATGTAATAAAATACTATAATCTTTATGTTCATCCAATACATGTTTTACCATTAAAATAAATTGATTTTGGGTTTCTTTGACTTATTTTTCAAAGCATTAATGGACCCCTGAAGACTTATTCAACACTTTGCCTTTTAAAATTAATTTCAATGGGAGTGTGACTCACCTCCACATAAGCAACCTTATTATTTTAATAAGTTCGGACTTTCCCCTTATAAAATAATTTTTTCTTCTTCCCTTTGTCAAAAACCATGGGAAAAAACCATGGGATGGTTTGTGGTTTGGATTAATTTAATATAAGGGGTCCCAAACCTAAATAATAAAGAATTCCCTCACCTTTCCTATATAAATTCACCCAAGCTCCCACTTACTCCTCACTAAAATCCCTTTGAGTTCGTCCAACCTCTTCCCTACTCTCTCTGGAATCCTCCAATGGTTCCCCAATCTCCCAAGAAGCCTCTCACAAGCCTCTCTCTAACCTTGGGAAGCACACTTCCAAGTAAGGGTTTTTTCTTCCTTTCTCATTATTGTCAATTTTATTTAAGTTGTATTGCCCTTTTAATTTCAATTATGAATGTTGGGGTATGGTTTCACACCTCCCCCATACTTCCCTCTTATTGTTTTAATGATGGTATACCCCTTTCTCTCTCATTAAATGCCTCCCATGTACACCTGTTACATTCCGAAATTCCGAAAGGAACTTCTCCCTCCTCATTTACATTCAAGCAATACTTTTGTATCATGAACCTAAATTCCATTAAAATTGTTGGGACATGTATCTATATAACCTCATCACTGTAAATTACATGTAAATATGATGAGGAAACCCTTTCTCTCTCATCATACGTTTTTATGAATTCTTATGTCACGCTGTTACGCTGCCAAAATCGCACTGATTTTCTAAGCCAATGTCATTGTGCAGTGAATACCATGCACATTTCTCCATCAAGTGTATTCACCTTTATTCACATTTACTTATTGATTTTAAATTTTCATGTATGAATTCCATATTTATCTATCTTGGAATAAATTATTATGTTTTATGAATCTATGTTTTATGATCCATGTGGCACACTTATGAATGAAATGAAATGTTTAAGAAGGGTGCACCCTTATAGCGCTCCAATGCATTGGGTAAAGTATAGTATCATGATAAGTCATGTGAAATGAGTGTTGACACATGCTAATTCAAGTGCAATGAGGGTTTACTC
The DNA here is from genome assembly GCA_963277665.1 of Viscum album. Lineage (NCBI taxonomy): Eukaryota > Viridiplantae > Streptophyta > Magnoliopsida > Santalales > Viscaceae > Viscum > Viscum album. Next base: position 1,020,991,675 of record OY728147.1, on the reverse strand, counting down.
ATGCTTTATGTGCAATTAGGATTTACTCATGCTCTATGTGCAATGAGCCTTGGCTCATGGTAATTCCATGTTTAGTGTTGTTTCCACATTTCCATGTTATGATTATCATGCTTTATCATGCCTTTATGTTCATGTATATTTTATTCTCTATTGATATGCCTATTGTCTAACATGTATTGTACTCCTCATGTTATTCCATGTGTACTCCCTTACTGGTATTTATAGGTCACCCTTTTCTTAAGCATGTCCTCAGGTTATCCCATGCAACGCTAAGTACGAGGGAATGTAGTGGTCATGTGAAGGATGTTTTCAATAAAGACGTTTTATTTCATGTTTTAAGTTTTTATTTAATGATCCTAATCCCCAAATACACTAAACCTCTCGATATTCGTTGTTGTATCAAGTGATGTTTTATGTAATAAATAAATTTTAACTTATAATAAAAAAACATGGTTGTCATACCATGACTCATAATCGGCCAATAAAACTGAGAACCTGTGGTAGGGATCACCATTGGATCGATGATGAAAGATATAATGATTAGATTATTTCTCGGGTTATACAGTCTTAAGTAATATCTGTATTAGTATTTTGACTATAGTTATGTGATTTTGATTGTTTTTTGGTGGTTTAATCTCTATATATTTAAATTGATGCTTGGATGTGCATTGGGACTTTGAAACTGCAATGCATCAGTTTGATTGGAATCTCATGACCCAAGTAGGTTGGGTGATGTTTTTATTATCCCTCATGGATTCTTGGGGATGATAATTTCTAAGGTTAGGAGGATGTAGGATTTTATATATTGGACAAGTTGAAACTTTCAAAGGAATTTTTCTTCCTTCTACTGGATATCAAAAGATTTAATTTGATAATTGAATCATTATTCTGAGAGTTAAAACACTTGAAAAAATTATATGTTGTCTTAGGATAAATATATGTCTCAATGTATTTGATGAGTTTTGGGGGAATCTATCATCGAGATATCAATTCTCAGAGATACAGTATTGGGTGCATGATTGGATCATACCTAGTAGTAGAAGTGTATCTTGTTTTGATAAAGCATATAGATTTTATACACCATAGAGGATGTCTCAGACAATAAAAGAATATTTATAGGGTGTCACGCAGTTTTTAATACCATAAACTTGAGGTTTTACATCTATACAAGAGTCTTTCAATAAATATCAGAGGTGAAGTGCATGGTTTTTACATCATTTATAAAACCATGCGCCTTAACATGAGAGTGGATGAGACTTTTTGATATTGAAACCACATGGGAAATGCATAGTTTTTTAAACTTTGTTCCTATCCATGCAAGTCCATGTGACTTTGGACTGTGGGTGTTAATGATTTTTTCATGGTTTTCCTTCCTAAGTTACCTAATTTTGCACCCTTTTCAAAATGGGAATTGACAATTTTTACCCTCCATAATTTATATGTTTTCCTCTTTCTTCATCCCTTATTTCCTACAAAAATCCACTAAATCTACACCTTGTAGCTCCTTTAGGATTTGATCTTCTTCCATCATACAAGCTCAAAATTGAATGTTGTTTTTCATATTGGATAGCCAATCGTAGGTATGTGGTTTTTCCTTCTTCCATTCACTATTTATTTTTTTATCTTTGATTTTATTTGTATGTGGGAACTTATGCCCTATTTTTAGGTTTTTTGTCAACTTCTCTAATTTTTATCATTTTAGTATGAGTCAAATCCTGATAATAGTTGGGTGAAGCTTCCTAAGTATAAGGTAGGTGGTATAGCTATTTTCTCAAATAGTTTTGATGCCTATATCATTTATCATCCTACAACACTCCATACCATCTATGAGGCGCCTTTTAAATGTAAAATTAATTTAATAAAAATTTAACACCATGGATTGGTTTCCCGTGTAACCTAATTTTATTATCATAGTTTTTATTCATCGATACAGACCACCCCTTAGGGTGCGTGTTTAAAATGATTCCCTACATGCCCCCTAAACATAGATTATGTAGTTAAACCACCCTTTAGGTGTGTTTAATTGTATTTTATAAATTAAATGGATTTATTTAATTTTATATAATGGTGTGATACCTTTCTTGGACCCTAATTCTATATTATGTAATTAAAAAACCTTTTAATGTTTGTTGACTTGACTTTATAGTTGAAATGGATAATTTATTTAAATTAAATGTGAATTTCATGAACCTATCTCACAGAACTTGTTTAATTATAAAGTATATTTGTGGTTATGATTATGATTACGATAACATTATTAATGATTAGATCATGCTTGACTATAGTAAAGGATCATAAAGTACATTATTGGAGTGGCATTCATTCAGTAATATTTGGACTCCCATTATGGTTTGGCTTAGATGGTTTCATGGAATATAAAACAATTCATTGATGCATCTTCTAATTGAAATACCACACTTGTATTTTGTTTTTTCATTATGATTTTTAATTCCTGAGTTTGACACTGAGGTTTCACCTAAATTTCAAAAAACATTAAATGCCTTGGATGATTATCTTCGGATTCATATTAATGTTACAGACTAAATTAGATTATTCCTTAACTCATTTCAATACATTCATTGATGCTACCAACTATAAGATCTTAAGGCTTGGGTATCACCCCCCACCCCCTAAGGTGAATTGTGAAGGGTAAACCCCTATATATTCCACCCATCTTACAAAACATAAATACAATGTAATATTTAAAATCATACATGATTTACACAATATAGGGATTTATTATATGTATTTCTTGAGACTTTTCCTTATAAAAATAAGTTAAAATGTAATTCTCTCATAGGTATTTCATTATTAGGATGAAGAAGGTAGTATTTTATTGGTGTACCAAAAGGCACCCCGACCGACATTGTTTATTTATTTACTTCCCATATTTATTATACCTTCAAATTACTCATCTTATATTCATTAACTAGATAGTTATATACACCATTGGTGGTAACCTACTAATTTTCACTCACACCATCTTTGGGCTACCATTTAGTACCCAGATAGATCTCTTGGTTACAAGTTTAGACCCTATATTTTACCTCTATGTTGTTACTCTTTCTTGACTAGTACATGAAATAGAGCTGGAGTTCGGGCATGTACTAAGGTTGCCTATAGGAGTAGGTTCTTTTGTTTGTATATTTTATTTATTTGTTTAGTATGGTTTTATATACTAATTTTGGGATGTTCACTACTTGTTTTATGACTCATCATGCTCATGCATGGTTTGTTATTTATTTGGCACCGATTGGGCTATTTTTTATTGTTATCTTTTAGATATTTATTTATCTTCTAATTCATTTCATATATTTATAATTATTCTATGTATTTCATCTAATATAGAGGGTATATTCTTCAAAATATACCACCATTAGACCATAGGTACTAGTTCAAAGCCTATAGAATATGGTAATTTGTTCTTGAGTCCAAGTGTCCAATCAAGTACAATTACCTATGAGTGAGATGGGTCAGGGACACCATAGTTATATACCTCTAATGAATTGGGTAATTTTTTATTTCTTATGGTCTCAAAGGATACATGGGTAGATATACCATGAACAATATGTTGTAAAGGTGTTTATAGAAATACAAATAAGTTACACTCTTAGTTATCCTAAGGATACTATGTGATGAATGTCTTGGTCGGTATCCTTGAAATGTTATGTGATGAATGTCTTGGTGGGTAGCCTTGACATATGAATTTTAATATTATATTCATGCCATATTATTTTGTCAAATTCCTATGCCTAATTTATGCTATCAAGGCTTATAATTTATTTGTGTGTCAAACTATTATGACTTTTGTCTTTTGTAATAAAAAATAATCATTCCACGACCCATGATTTGATATTTATGTCTTTGTGTGGAAGCTTTATGCACCATGGTTATGTTATCATGCCGTTAAAATATATTTTATTCACATATGATCTTTGAATTAATTCCCCCCATGTTTACCCTTACTAATCATTTTAGATTACTACTTCTTATGTTTCCATTTCCCCAAGTACTGATTAAGGGATTTAAGTAAGATGAGTCTTAAAGGGTAAAATATAAGATGAATTTTTATTGGAGATATTGGAGATCCTTCATGAAACAAGTGGATTATATATCTATTATTCAAACACAATAAACATTTATAGTTATATGGAGGTTTTTATTTTCATGTGTTTTATATATTTATCAAGAATTATGTAATATTTTTGTAAATTATTCTCATGTATCCTTAATTAGTATCAAAGTATTATTAATAGTTTTTTAATGATTAATAATGAGTGGATAAAACCGACGAAAATATGTAATGAATTGAATGTGACATGTGATGAAATTAATGTTTCAACAGTTTATAATAAGGTTTTATAATTTAGTCCATCATATGAATTAATTACATTGTCATATTATTTATTACTCATATTAATAATTCTTCATACTTGACATGTGATTTTTATTTTTTGTCAATGGATAGAATAATGATGAATTATGTCAACAAAAATGTGTTGGCTAGTGAAACACCTATTCTCATGAAAAATGAAAAGAAATGGGATTTCATATGAAGAATATTCTGAGTTTTCTCACTAAACTCTCACATGATTTTAGTGGTATAAGGAATAATTTTGAACTTAAAATAATATTTAGGAAGGAATGAATCACCACAGAGTCTTTTATGAGGAAATTTCTACCTTTCATCAGTGGTTCCTCTGATCCAATTATTGTAGAGAATTGGATCAATTCTATAAAAACTATATTCTCAATTCTCTAATTCGAAGAATATTATATGGTTGTTTTCGGTATATGTTCATTTATAATGTTACATTGGTAAATGGTGTAATATTACCTAGAATATGAAGAAACATGAATAAATTGACCCCAAGAAATGGTCTGGGTTTCAAAATATATTTTTCAATAAGTACTTTCCCTGAAATATTCACACAATAATGGAATGGTAATTCATATAATTATAACCAAAGGATAATGAATCCATTAGTACCTATGAAGAAAATTTCACCAGACATTCGATGTACGCTTCTTGTTTTATCATCATCCACAAAATAAAAATTGATTGATTTTTTAGTGGTTTCCGATCAATTTATTGAAACTCATTGGATATACAAGAATTTTATAGCTATAAATAAATAGTTTGATGTGCTATAAAGGTTTAAATAGAGATTATATACTCTCTTGGTTATTATAGTTTTCTGTATAAGAATAGAAATATGGATTTTCATGGAAATTAAAAGAATAAAACTCATGGAGGAAAGAAAATTAATCATCATTCCTACCAATAAAATGGAAATAATCATGGGGGAAACTATCACTAAGTTATAATAAAATGATTAAAGTATTATATAGAACGTCATAGAGAAGTTGAATATTGAAGTTATGTGAATAGGTCATCTAATGAAATGAATATAGATAAATCCCGATGGACTGAACTTCCCACACTTCAATGCTTCAGTTGTATGGAGTATAGAAATAATGTTATAAATTTCATGAAAGAAAGGGCTAATAATGAAAAGCAGTATCAACAACCTCTTAATCAATAGGATAAAGGTAAGGCTTATGCATTTAAAACTATTAAAGTGGATCATGAGATTAATTTGGTGAAAGGTATACTTATCATCCACTCTAGAAAAGAATTGTCTTATTTAATTTTCGTTCAACCCACTCTTATATATTTGAATATTTTATAAGTGTATCATATCATCACCTTAGTGGTTAGATATTAAATTATTAAAGAAAACTCTTAATTCTAAGATGATTACATCTCAAGTGTATAGTTTCTATTTTATATATGTTTGTTGTAATGTGATTTTGTCAAATATATTTATTCTCTCTATAGTTAAATTTGATTTGATTTTGGACATAGATTAGCTATCTTTTTGTATATCCCACATAAATTTACAAGAAATGGAAGTCACATTTTATATTCCAAATCAACATATGATTTTATAACATTGATAGGGTGAACATGAACATCTAATGGAAATTAATTACATTTTTCGGGTCATACTACATATTCATGAGGTGTATTTATCAAAATTGGTTGGGGATAAACATAAAACTAAATATAATACTACTATTCAAGAATATTTTGATATATTTCTTTAATATTTTCTTATTTATCCCACAAATAATTCATTTTAGTTTTCAATGGAACTTATACATGGTGTTATGCTTTTTTTGAAATACCCTTTATAGAATGGACCTAATTGAGTAGCTAAAATTGAATAAGAAACTCTAGGATAATTTATAAAATTGATTCATATACCCTAGTGAGTCAGTATGGGTTACAATTTTTATTATTTTTTTTAATAAAGGTGGGTCAATTCGTCTTTTCATTAATCATAGGGAACTTATTAATATCACTATCAAGAATGAGTATCATCTACCCTACATTGATGACTTATTTGATCAACTATGTAAAGAAAAATAATTTTCAAAGTCTTATTTTTGATTTATATATTATCAGTTAAGGGATGAAATTGGGGATATACCCAATATATCCATTCGTTTGAGGTATGGACATGATAAATTTATAGTGATACCATTTTCACATATATATTTCCCTACTACCTTTAAAGATCTAATAAATAGAGATGTTAAAGATTACCTTGATCAGTTTTTAGTAGTCTTTATATATGATATTCTTATATATTCAAATACCAAGGAAGACCTTGAAGATCATTTGACAAATGTTTCTAAGATCTTGATAAAGGATAATTTGTTTACCAAATTTAGAGTGTGTGAATTTAGGAAATAAAAATTATCATTATTGGGCTATATACATACAATTAAGGGTATATCAGCGGATTCTTCAAGGACGATAATTACTGAACAATGGTCTAGACTAACCAAAATGACCAAGATACATAGTTTATTGCAGTTGGATGGATTATCATTGTTATTTGAGAAATTCCTATTAGCTATCAAATCCAACAACCAAGTTGACTTATATGGATCCAAGTTCATTTAAATAGAGAAATGTGTATAAATTTTCAAGGATATGAAGAGATGGTTGGTCACTGCACCTATACTGACACTATCCTATTATGGATAAGGTTTTTTTATTTATAATGGTTCATAAAATAAGGTAATAATATGTTTACTCATGTAGAATAATATGGTAGTAGCATATTTCACATGCTGCATGAAGATTTATTGTCAAAATTACCCAAATCATGATTTGAAGTGGCATCGATAATTTTTTTTTTCAAAACATAGATGCATTATCTATATGGTGAAAGGTGTTATATATATATCGATCCTAAAATATTGAAGTATATATTCACATATAAAGATTTGAATATTTTCGAAAGGATATAGTTGTAGTTGATTAATGATTATGATTTCTAGATACATTATCACCCCAGGAATGTGAACATGGTGGATGATTCTTTGATTCAAAATGGTCATGCAAGTTTTTTCATGATTAGGATTGAAAGAGATCGAATGTTTTTTGTATTTTGAGAAGATGAATCTTGATATCATAAGTGAAATGGGAGATTCTATCTCTCTATGATAATTTTTTTACCATTAATTATTTTTATGATTAAAGTGGTTTATAATAATGATGTGGAACTGTTAATAAATGTAAATATTATTCTAGAGTGAAACCTTGAACATGATGGTTTCATATGATTCATAAATTGTATATGTTTCCCTTCAATACCAAAATTTAATTGCTATTTCATAAATCACATAAATAATCATTATTTATCTCTCCTATAACTACAAAGATTTATGGAGATCAGAAAAGTATTTATGGTGGGACAACATTAAGAGGGAAATTCTAGAGTATGTATCTTGATGTCTGGTATATTAGTAAGTCAAGGATGAATATAGTGACCAAATACTATTACACATATAATTGATGATGTTTAAAAAAAATAATTAATTAAAACCTAAATATTATGAGGCTTGGTGATTTGGAAGACTAGGTTCATATTACATCAAGATGATCATAAAACATGCAATCCTTATTTTTATTCTTTTCCTTAGTGATATCATAAATCAATTTAATATCCTAAAAAACATAGGATAACCTAGGTAATATATAAATGAAATGGGTGATCTAGAAATATTAGTAGAAGAATAAACATGACAAATAAATATAACATGTTCGTTAAATGTATAAAAAGATATCATAAAAGATAAGGCAAATTAGTAATCACACAGAAGTGTGACATAAAGAACATGGTATCAGAAGATCATGGAAGAATAGGAATTTTGGAAGAAACATGTCACATGACAAAAACTAAGTCCATGATAATTACCTAGAAAATAACATATTGGGTAAAAAATCCCATAATGGATTAGTCTTACTCCCTCATCCTAAACATAATGCCTCCGGATACTAAGACATTACCCAATGCATTGGAGTGATATCTGGGAACACCCATCATAACATGTTCATGCTATATTTCTACCACATAAGTGTATTCATTCATAAAGAATAACATAAGAATTATCCATAGAAATAAAATGTTATATATAATATTATATCATATCATAATCAAAGTATATTACATAGTGAATGCATTTGATAAATTAACACAAGGCATGTATTAACCGTTAAAATAAAATTGAGCAAGAAAGATAGTTATGTAAGATATATATATATATATAGTATTTACAATAATTCCATAACATTAAAGGTTATTTTCATTTATGAATAGTAAATGATTATAAAATTTCTTTATTAAAATAACCTTTTCTATTTTAGTAACATTAATTTACGTTATATAAGATAGAAAATGATTTTGAAAGATCACATGAAACATTTCCTAAGGAAAATATACATTACATTATGAAAAAAACCTATTTAAAATTAGAAAATACTATTCAAAAATATTATTTGAAAATACCCTTTTAAAATAAAAAAAGGAATATTTTAAAATTTTATTTTTCATGATGATAGTAAAATCTTTTCATGTTGTAAAAGAAAAAATAGACATTATTATCAATGATTTCGTAAAGGGAGCTAAAGTGACCCATTTATAATAATATAAAAATTATACATTTAAAAAAGTTAAATCACGTGATAGAGAGTGTAAAATAGATTAATTTAATCATTTAATTTCATAAAATAATAGTTTTGAACATAGTTTATAAAACATGGATATGGATGAAAAATAATATTTGACTTAATAGTGAAATGAAGTTAGATTTTCTTAAAAACAGTCTCTAAATAATTTTAAGTACCAACGAGATTATAATGGTTCTTTTACATTAAAATTTAATGAATAAATGGTGGATAGTAAAATTTAATGGTTTTATTATAAAAATATCAAATAATTAACTATAATGGAAATTTCATCATAAAAAATCTCGATTAAAATTAGATTGAAACATAAACCCGTACCACTTTGGTATCATTTGAATCATAAATATCATGAATGAATTAAATGAAGTTTAACTGAAAATATCATAAATTATAAATTATTTAGGATATAATTTGTAAAGTTTCATTATATACAACATATAAATGATTTTTTTTTTCATTGAAGAACATTTATCTCAAACAATGACATTTTGAGACAGAAACCCTTACCTCAAGCCAGAGGCATGACATGTGTTTCTTGTTTTCTTGAATAATTAAAATATGTTAAGTATTTACATGCTTAATATAATTTTAAAATTTTATTATTCCTTTTGATTAATTTTTTACCTTTTAATATTCAATTAATTAACTAATTAATTTCACTTCATACATTTTAATGATAAATTACTCATGTGTCAAAAATAAATTTTTTAAGTGGAATGAGGTAAAATGGATTATAATTAAAAAATATAAATAATTTTAATAATGGTATAATTATAATGTTATTTAATAAATTATAATTCTAAAACCAATAATGAAGGGTGGTTATGATAAATAATCTATCTTACAATTATGGATACGGTATGACGTATGTACGCATGAGTAACATTTACATTTTTTAATATCATTATGGAATGAAGGTAATTTTTATTTTATCCTTATATAATTATAATAATATAATAAATATCATATTATTTATTTAAATATCCTCACACATACCTTCCATGTGAGGTGGTAATAAAACAAATCACATCGCTTCAGAAGGTAATTGTATATCGTACACAAGAACGAAGTTCTCATTTATTTTATGGATAGTAAGGTAAGAAGATATATGATATATTTATTTTATATAATGATTAATATTTCATTAATATCATATATTTACATAAAATTAATAATTTTTGTCTTCCATGTAAATATTAAGTTAATAATGAATCGCATCCCTTCATGAGGCGGAAGTCTGCCGTACACAAAATTGATTCTATCATATTCTCTCTGAATTGTAAAGTAAAAGGTATCTGTGATTTTATAATTCTAGATGTATAATTATATAATAAATAACATATGTAGAAAAAATTTATACATTATTACATACATTAATGATAATTATTGATGCAAAACAAATTTCATCAGTTCATAAAGCGATAGTCGTCTTTCAAGTGATCAATGGTTTTGTTTCCCATTTGAGGGAGGAGAAGATGGTTTTAGATAATTAACTTAAAATAAAAACATATAAGTAATATTAAGATAATTAGGTTATCATATAATCTTGTATTAATAATAATTGAATGAGTTTTACAAAAAAAATATGACAAAATGCTCGGTTGAGGACGTTACCTCTTCTGCAGACAAATTTTGTATGTTTGAACCAAAATCATTTCTAGGATAGATTTTTGATCAAAAAAAGAATTATAGAATGAAGGTATGGAAGTAAATAATTTATTTAGGTAGGTATTTTCTGAACCAATGGTTTTTATAATTGTGTTCATGATAGGAGAGGGGTTTCTATTAATAAGTGGGGGATGGGACACACTTTGAATTTTCAAAAAGATAAATTTTACCCATGTTTTTATCATTACACAAGGACCCAAAGTTGAAAATTTTAGAACATTATAAGACATTATCTATAAATATAACCACAATATAATAACCAGATAAGTTTTAGGTAATTTTTAAACTTTATCTTTTTAGATTAACCCCCCCCCCCCAGATAACCCATTTTTACCTTAACTACAGTAAATAATTTGTTATTGTTTTCACTATACATTAAGGTAAAAAAACTAAGTTAGAATTACTATAAAATATAAATTATTTTTATTAAAAATATTTAATCCATTATTTCAATTTAAACTCAAAAAATGGGAATAATTGAATTTATAATTAAGCATGCATATGTGATGAAAAAGTAAGTTCCCAAAGAGAGAAAATTTATATGTTGATACAATTTTATATAAAAATTCATCATATAATTGACTAAAATAACATAAATTGAATTAATAAATATATAATTTAACTAATTTTACATTTAATTCCATTTTATAAAAAATTAACCGTATATATTCATTAAATAAAATTCATTTTTCAATACAAACTCGTATCTTTCACTATTACCTAAAAAAATAATCTTTTAGAAAAAAACAAAAAAAAAATCACTCTATTATAATTTTGACATTTTGATTCCAAAATTTAATTTCATTTTAAAAAATACATTTTCTAACGTCTTCAAAAATTAATTTCATTATATTTTCTCAAAAATATATAAAAATAGTTTTTTGAGAAAAAGTATTTTTCAAAACATATAAAGACATTACCCAAATAAAAATAATTACTTAACAATATATTTCCTTTATATAAAACATATATATCTATTTTATCAATTTTGTTTATTACTATTCATACCTACCAGTTTTATGGCTATGTTATAATGCTTTTGTTTAAATAATAATGTTAATGGTATATCGTGGTTCGTTAAAATTCAATGTTGTGTGTTATTATAAACATCAGAGAAAATGAATTTTGTTAAGAAATGAAGTATATAATAAATTATTATGGTGCCAAACACTCATATAATCTCATTTTAATGTGTCGTATACACTATCAAACAAAAGTTTAATCTTTTAAAATCTTGGGGTGTTAAATTCTACCCCTTTAAATAAATAGTTTCTTCAAAATTTAATCTTGATCTTGGTAATAAATTGCAAGAAATTTTTAAATAATTTTTTTTAAAACCCACCTAGTAAAAAGTTTTAATAGAAAATTTCTCTTAAAAATAGTGCAATGAAATAAAAATTTTTCATATAACTAGGTTTCCACATTGGAAAACGTTGGTGGAAAGTAAAGATATGGACATGGAAGAAATGTATAAATAAGTATGGAGAGTGATGGAAATTATTGATCATATGTAATTGAATAATCAATATAAAGTTAAGCACCTCAAACCCATAAATCCTTAAGGAGGTAAATAACCATTTATTCTTTGTATGTGAAGGTAATAGGATAATATTCTTTTTAATCCTTTTCCTTTATTTAAGGAATTATTTTACCATATAGACTAATAACATACAAAAATATACTTACTTTACAATTATAATTTCATCTCATAATCAATTTCGACTACAATATCATCTTTTCCACAAATTATGAGTATTCAAGATTAATTTTTCATTCCTAAAGAAATAAAATTTACTTTTAATGAAAAACATAATCCCCAAAATAAAAACTAGCTATTCCTATAAAATTAACTAAAACCAAATTGGTTAGAACAAGTTATCCAATATAATATATTAATCTCTAATACCATAATAGTAACTCTCAAAGTTCAACTTAATCCATTAAATAAGTTTATATGCTTAAAAACATTTATCTTACATCTCTAAAAACGAAATAAATGTCTTCCAAAACAGTTATTTGTGTTAAAATAAAAGGTTATATATACTTTAATCCAATAAGACATCTCCCAAAATATTATTAGTAACCATGAAATTCAATTACCTAAAACCTTAAAAGTGGTTTCTAATACATTAATCTTATGATCGAACCAGAAATCATATACCCATTATGGTATCAATAACTCATTATTTAATCTACCATGAAAAAAAATATGCTTCCAAAATTAACACAATCCTTGGATATTTCATTATTTTTTTATTACCAAAATATTATTGGTAAAAATAATTCTATATTATAATTATTAAATCTCAAACATAAGTAATTTAACCTGTTTACCTAAATAATTTATTATAACAAAAGATAGTCCTTGTTATATGGGTTAAACCTTAGTTTAAAGCATTTAGTCTGGAAATGTCCAAGTATCCCCCAAATAATATGTTTAATTTTAGGGAAATTCATGGCTCTATAGCCTCAATTTACATAAATAAAACATTTTTCCCTCTATTTGAGATATTCATGAAGGTGATTTTTCCTAAATTCTTGATAAATAGAAAGTCAAATCTTATTCCTTATATTTTCATTACCACACAAAATTTCATATAAGTCCACTATTGTTTTATTTTACTTTTTATGAACTTCACTAAAGTTAAGATTGCTAATTGTATATAGTGATAGTTAATTAAGAAAAAAAATATATTTCTCTCCCATCATAATCCAATTTGGTTTCTCATAATCACTGAAGTGTCTATCAAATTTCATGTTATCTTGATTCCTCCTAGTTTCATCAATTCAATAAAAACAAAATGCATAGTATAATCAATAATAATCATGGTGGGAAACCTCATAATGATGAAAAATCATTTATAGGATGTCTAAATCATGACACTTTATATTAAATATATGAAACATTAGGTGTATCCTAGTTTATTCATGGTCATAATCTAATCAAATCCTTCCTGATGGTTTGTAAATAGTTTTTAAATTTATAAATAATATCCCCATGAGTGTCAAACTAGGTAAATAGTAAGTCCCATTGTCACGTACTAGGTTACACTAAAGTCACGCCCGATGCACCTTTTTTGGATTTACTACCCTTAGGTACATCCCTATCAAAACCACTTCCTCTTATAATATCTAGACATTGTCGTAATTTCTCAAAAACCACTTTCTATATACTTCACCAAAATTTTAGGATATTTTTTTATACTTATTCTTATCCTTATTTTTATTCATAGACTTATCCCATTGGTTCTCAATAAATATTTCCATCCTAGTTTCCATAGGTTAACTAAGACTTTGATCAAATGCCAACTATAGTGACACAATCCTTTTACACATATTATTACACGATTTTTTATTATAAGCATAAATTAGTTATAACCTAAATATTTTGAGGTCGATTTTCTATATAATACTATGTTCATATTAGATTAAAAGTAACTTAAAACATGACAACCTTATTTTTTCATTAGTGAGATCCTAAATAATTTTGACATTCTAGGACTATATAGGATAACCTAAGAAATACATATAAGAAAGGGGTGATCTAGAAATACCAGTAAGGGAATAAACATTATAAGGAAACATAATGTGTGATTCAATGATATAACATGATATCATAAAAGGAAAGTCACATGTGTAATCACATTGAATCATGATATAAATAACATGGTACCATAAGATCTCATTTTCATTGGAAATGTGCTTATAACATATAACATGACATAAACATGGGTCTTTGTTAACATCCTAGAAAATATCCCATGGAATAAAGAGTCCAATAATGTATTATATTTACACCCAAATCTAATACACAAAACCTTATGATACTTAAAAATTACCCAATGCATTGGAGCACTATCTGGGTACACCCATCATAACATGGTCATGATTTATGTATACCACATAAGGGGATTAAATCATAATTTACATTATAATAGTTACTCATAGAAATAAGATGGGTTGCATAATATTGTCTCGTATCATAATCAAAGTATAGTTCATAATGAAGTGATTCGATAAATGAATATAAGGCATGTATTACCCATCAAAGTAAAAGAGAGTTAGAAAGGTATATATTTAAGAGACATATATACAATATTTAAAAGCATTATATAATATTGAAGTAAATATTCATTGATGAATAGAAAATTATTAAAAAAAAATTGATGAAAATAACCCTTTCACATTGATGATTGTCAAATTATGTTATCTTAAATGGAAAATTATTTTGATAGATCGCTTGGAACATTTCATGAGGATAAAAAACTTTTCATTTTGAAAATTCTTATTGAAAGTCAAAAAAATCTCCAAAATTAAATAAAAAATATTATTTCAGAACATCCTTTCAAAAATAAAAATAATATTTAAAACATTAAGTGGTCATGATAGTGGTAAAATATATTCATGTTGTAAATATTAAAAATAAAAATTCTTCTCAATCATTTGGTAATGGGAGACAAAGTTACCCATCTATAAAATAAAAAGAAAATTCCATTTAAAATATTTTTAAATAAGGTCAAGAATATTTTAAAGTATTTTTATAAAATAATTTATTTTTATAAAATAAAATTGTTGAAAACATTTTATAAAACATGGATATGTAAGAATAATTATTTTTGACCGAAGAGAGAAATGAAGTCGGATTTTATTAAAACAATTATCAATAATTTTAAGTAACAAAGAGAGGAATATGGTACTATTAATTGAAGTGTATATAAATAAATAGATGAGAATAAAATGGAATAATTTTATTATGAATTTATCAAATAATTTCCAACAATGTAAATTCAATCATAAACAATCTTGATTAAAATAATATTGAAAAACAATTCCTTACCACTTTGGTATCTTTTGGATCATAAATACATTGAATGAAGTAAGTGAAGTGTAACATAAAATTTATTTGAGTATAAATTATTTATTATATTATATTTAATGTTTTTTTATATAAACCATATAAAATAAATTAAGCATATAAAATAACATGTGTCTCAAAGAAGCTGTTTTTGAGAAGGAAGCCCTTACCTTGAGCCTGAAATATCACATGTGTTCTTTATCTTCATGAATAAGAAAATTGTGTTAAATATTTACTTTATTAAGAATCTTTTTAATGATTATTATTCCTTTTATTTTATTTTATACAATTTCATATTCAATTATACAACCAATTAATTTCATATCATTTGATTTAATGATAAATGGCTCATATGTCAAAAATAGCTTTTTAAATTTTACTAAGGACAGTGGAATCATTATTAAATTATCTCCAAAATGTTAATAAATAAATAATTATTATTTTAATATGATAAATATAAATTTTAAACAAATCATGAAATATTTTTTTAAAAACTATGTTACAGTCGTGGAGATAGTAAGTCAAACCTACACATGAGTAACATTTCCATTTTCCAAAGATCTTCCTTAATAGAAGTTAAGTGTTATTTTATTATTAAAATAATATAACTATATTATAAATATAATATTATTTCTATAAATATAATTACAAATACTATCCATGTGATGTGGTGACAAAAACAAATCACGTCACTTTGTGAGGCAATAGTCTGTCGTACACACGAACAACATTATCATTTATTCAACGGATGGTAAGGTAATAAAGTATATGAAATGTATCTCTTAAAGAATTATTAACATTTCATGAATATCATATATAAATAAAACATAATACTTATTACCTTACATGTAAATCATAAGTGAAAAATGAGTCGCATCGCATCGCAGGGCAGTAGTCATTGTACAGATGAGAGATGTTATCGTATTCTCTATAGAATAGAAATTAAGTATATATATGTGATATTATAATTCCAAAAGTAAAGTTATATCATAAATATAATATATAAACATTGTAAAAATCATTATATCTGTCCTTGATAAGCATTAATGGTGTAACAACCTAGAATTTCTCAAAGGTATGGATAGTTTGTTTTTCGATTTGAATCCTTTGTTTAATCTTTGGTAAACTTCCCTATGGCCTATGTAAGGTTCCAAGAGTGTATGGTAATTTTTTGGAGTATATATATATGAGAATTGGAAAAATATATTGGGACACATGGTTAGAATACAAATAATACTAATTGTGTGGTGTAACTATGTGGGTCACTCAGTGGGCTATAGAAATCCATACTATTTGTCTAAAATCGTGCAAGCCTAGGCACATTCCCATGAAAAAAATTAGAGGATGGGACATTGGGCCTCCCTTTTCTTTAAAAAGGTTATCAAAATTATGTGATAATCCCATATATGTTCCCTCTATAGGCAGTGGTATGGTGTGATGTTTGCACAATGTTTGTCCAACCATGCAGCCAAATCGTATAACCTATTATTTGAGGGTGATTTTATGTTTTTTTTCCTTAATGAACATAAATCAAAACCCCTTATTTATCTTTTACCATTTCAAAATCAAGAACTAATTCTCCCCTATTAAATGATCTCCCTCTTCCAATTCTAGTTAATGAGACAACTCATTGATTCAGATACCAAATCAAATGTCATCGGAAGCACTAGATTTATGTTGGTATGATCTAGAATACTTTTTCTTGCTTAACTCACTAGTCTTCCCATCTCTTACACTATTTTAGTAAGAGAAAATTCATCCAGTTTTTTTGGCAATGGACCATTATTGTTTTCTTCTATTATACTTCAAATCTAAAGTTTATATTAGGTGAGGAGTCATCTACAACCCCATGGTAGAGGGTCTAGAAATATCTCCCAAATGTTTTAGTGTTTTCATAGCTCTCTCTATTGTGTGGTGTGACATAAATTTCATAGCATCACCTTAAAATGTTATTCTACTTTATAATTTTATATACACTTATTTTTATACACCCATTGATCCATCTTTTTTTGTTATAGTATTTCCAACTCGTTGATTACCACCCCTTTCGGTGTACCTTCTTAAATTGCCTCTTCAAAATAATAGTTTAATGGGCCAAAAACCATATAAGGGTTTATATTTTCTTGTAAATATAATTTAATCATTTTCTATAATTTAATAGTTGATTAAATTGTTTTATAATTTCTTTTTTTTCCTTGATTATGAATTACATTTCCTTGATTAATTAAATGAGTTGTTTTAAAATTAATGGAAATGCATGGTGTGACAGCCTGAGATTTTATGAGATCGAATATTTTTAATTTCATTGATGTCTTATGTTGTATTCTACATCAATATTATCTTGAACTATACAAAATACCATATTATCTTGTAGTATACGCAACACTAATCTTGGCTTGCGTTACACGCAATAGTGACCTTCTTCGATTGCTTCTATTTTGTGCAATATCGAGTTTCACTAAACAATGATATATTATTAAAATATTATTATTTATTGGGATATAATCTATCTTTTATGAATATTATTAACCACATTTTTAATTTTATATTATATTAACATTCATCTTATGTATTTTCTAGACATGATATAAGAACAAGATCATTTTTTCGGATAAAAGAAGTATTTTTCAAAAAGTGCAGTTTTTCCTCCCTTTGATGGCGGAGCCATTTCAAATATATTTTTTACTAATTTTATATATAATATTTTAAAAAATAAACATCTTATTTGGAATACGGACATAAAAATTTACTTTTTTTAAATTTTTTATTTTTTCCGATAAAATTAATATTTTAATGGATAGTGAAAAATACTACATTTTAATTCAAAACTCCCTTTTCATCTAATTTATTTATATAGATAGATTATATTTTTAATTGGTTTTATAGTTTAATTGGATTAATTTTTTATCATTTAATCCAATTTTGGTTGTTAGAAGTAATTTCTCACTGAAATTAGACATACACACATGTCAATCATTAGAAAATTATTACTTCTTAAAACCCTGATTATTGGTTTTGAAAAAAGGGAATTAATTTCAAATTAATTAAGGAAACTTCTGTGTTTTCAATTTTTAAAAATTGATTACATATTTGGAATCATAATTTCCAAATTTTTATAACATGTACTTTTTATTTTGGGAAATAATAACTAGTAACTTTAGTAATTTTTTTTATTTTCCATGGATAAAGGGTAAATCAAGTAAATAAGTGTAATAAATAATAAATTTTTTAATATAAAACTAAACTAAAACGTTTCATAATCCTATTAAATGAGATATTTACAACCTTGGTCATCCTTGGGTCGATTTGGGGACCCCATGGATCCACATGGATGTGAAAATGACATTTTATAAGAATTAATTTAATGTAAAGAAAAATATAACATAAACATGTTTATTTTACTAAAGAAATTTTTATATGGGGAAATAAGTGATATATTAGACTATAAATATTAATTAGAAATATAAAATTATTTCCTACATCATGGTATTTTATTTATAATTTTTAGACTTTATATAAAAATAATAATTATGACATAATGATGATGCAGTAATTGATTCATTAATAATACATTCAAATAAATGATATAAATATTAAAATAAATGTAATTTGATTATTGGGTTTCCATAAAAGAATTTTATGGACTGTATTGAAATATTATCTTTGATTTAATATATTATTTTTGAATTAATGAGGTGGTTTTGAATTTGTAAAAAAGTCAATTATGAATAGTGTCCAGAATTGACATAATTGCTAACTTAAAACATAAAATATTTTATTAAATGATATTAAATTCCTAAATATCACATAAATAAAAAATTGGTTAATAAAAGTCCAAATATGTTATAAATGACTTTTCTGGGTTTTTTGACATGAAATGTTAATTACATTATCACACATGTTGTAAATAACATGATTTCACTTTAAGATTAAAAAGGGTAAAATAAGGGTTAATAAAAAATAATAAGGATAAAAAAATATTCAAAACAAGCCTAAAAATTTATTTTATGATTGGTATTCGAACTAAAATCATCTTATATATTAATTAAATGAGTTTTGGAATATTTTTAATTGAAATGGAATTTATAATAAATTAATATTTTAGGGATTTCCTAAAGTGTCCCTCCTCCGTCTTATATAAGGCCACCACTTCTACCCACATAACTCACACCTCTAAATATCCATGTATTGTCCAAATTCTTCCAAAATAACTCCCAACATCCCTCCATTCCTCTTATAATCCTTAACGTGGGATGAAGGAAATTCAAGAATTCTTTTTGGCTCAAATCAAAAGTAGTTACCTGATTTAGAGGTAACGTCTTCTCTCATGTTATTTTTTTTATTTTACTTATCTACTCTATAATCTCTTATTATTATTTTATCACATAACAAATCAGTATCATAAATATACTATTATGTTTTTATGATTATTATTCTAACTAAACTTACACACACCACTATCTAATGGATACGAACATATTGTTTCTGTGTACGGCGAACTATTGTCTCACGAAACGATGGTTGTTCAATTATCTCCTACCACCTATCATGGTGGCCATTATGATGGAACTGTATTTATATATGATATATATTATATTTATATTGTCTCTATTCTTCTGTATTTTTTATTCACAACATAGATTTATGCTTTCCATAATGTGTAAATATGATAATTTCATTTGAGGAAGTGACGACTACCACCCCCTCAAAGTGATATGACTCGTTCAGGCCATAATAGAATGTATAAAGTGTTGAGTCAATAAGGTTTTCCACATGACTTTTAAATTCCTTCATTTTTGGGGAAATTATTAGTTCAATAAGTTGTCCTTATGACTTTACTTTTTCTTCTTGTTTTGAAAATCACAAACACCTTATCTTAAAGAAAATCTCATTCTACCCTATGTTTCACTTCTCTATGGAAAAGTTTGCTTCCCCAAGGAAATTTATCCTTACTGCGTTTTTCACTAATCATTATCTTATGTAAGTGTAAAAATTAGGTTTCATTCTTAAAACCTTGGAATCATGTAATACTTAGATAAAGAGCATTCTATTTTCAAACTCAGAATTCAGACTCTGAGTTTTCTGAATTCAGACTTTGAACTCTTTTGAGTTCTAATTCCAAATTCTCATGAATTCTGACTCCGAACTCTTTTGAGTTCTAACTCTGAATTCTCATGAATTCTGACTCCAAAATTTTGGAGTTCTAACCCAATATTCTAATGAATTTTGACTCCAAAATTTGTCAGTTCTGACTCCGAATTCTAATGAATTCTGACTCCAAACTTTGTGAGTTTTGACTCTGAACTCTCATGAAATCTGACTCTAAACTTTGTAAGTTCATGTTCCAAATTCTTGTGAATCCATATTACAAATTTCCTTGAAATTCACAATTTGTAATTCCATAGAATTCAGGTTTTTAATTCTTTAAAAAATATATTCCTAATACCCTTGTATTATAGACTCCGAATGTATTTTTTGATTAGACTCAGAACTTTTATTTTCTTAAACTCTGAATAATTGATTTTGGTTATGTAACCATGTTTTTTCCTACACTTGTTTTTGTTATAAAATGATTCCATGCATTTAGTTGCTAACTAAGAGTTGTTTGAGTGACACATATACAGGTCCCTCCAAAATTCAAGGAAAATATGATCGTTGCAGGAGGGAGCCTACAGTTGGTGTTGTGCCTATAAATAGGATCTCATTTAAAAGAGCTCACAACTTTGATGAACAGTTCTATGAATCTAGATATTACATGTTGTTGAAGTGATTTCTAGAGAGAGAATCTTATTGCCTTGTGCGTACTGAACTTCTTGTTCAGATTTTCTTTGTGCGACTCCGATTGTTGCGGTGTACAATTGAGGGATTCTGGGGATAGAAAGATAGAGATGTCGACTACCTTGAAGTTGAGGGCTTCTTTGCTGAGGGTGATAGAGGTGCTGACTGCCTTGAAGTTGAGGGCTTAATTATTGAGGGAGATAGAGGTGCCGACTACCTTGAATTTCAGGGCTTGCGAGGATAGGAAGATACACTACTAGAAAAACAGGCTATACCCACGGTTCAAAACTGTGGGTATAGCCCCCAAAACCATGGGTATAGGCTATACCCACGGTTCTGGGAACCGTTCGGCTGAATGGCGTCGGGATAGGGGTCTTGACCTATACCCACTGTTTGGTTCAACCGCAGGTATAGGTGTGTGTACACATGGCACAAATCATACCCCACGGTTCTTAAACCGTGGGAATACATTTAAATTCAAAAAATCCCGCATGGATTGGGGTCCGAACACGGGTCTACGCTGGGGGATGCAGCGCACTTCCCAACTGATCCAAGTTTCGTTTTACTATATATGCTAACACTTTATTTAATATATTAATACAGACACGATAAATTAATACATATGCGGAACGAATAAAAATCCCGTGAGGTGGGATTCAAAGACCGGATCTGTTACCGAGAGACCAAGGGCGCTAACCAACAGGACTAATTGAATTTTGTTATATAGTTATTTCATCTGTTATTATATATTGATAATTATAATATATTATTAAAAATGATTTGCCGGTTATTTGATCAGGAGACCGCAGAAATATGAAAGAATTAATATACCAACCAACGTAGTAGAAGTTTCAGATAATATATTTATATCTTTATAAATATATTCAAACACAACGCGAAATTTTTTTATCCCGCCAAATTTTTTCCCATTTCCCGCCTAAATTTTTTTTCCCGCTTTATCCTGGGAAATCTATACCCACGGTTTTACAAACCGTGGGTATAGGTCTTAAAAAAAATTATCCAATGCCCACGGTTTTTCAAAACCGTGGGTATAGATCGTCAAAAAATAACCTATACCCATGGTTTTTTCCAAAACCGTGGGTATAGGTCTTCATAAAAAATACACCTATACACATGATTTTGTAAAACTGTGGGTATAGGTCTTAAAGAAAAACTATACCCATAGTTTTTGGAAGAACCATGGGTATAGGGTCCCATACTAGCCCTATACCCACGGTTTTTTCTAGAACCGTGGGTATAGACCCATTTTCCAGTAGTGATAGAATCTGGTCTTCATATTGAGGGCTTACCCTAGGGTGGGTAATACAGACCTTCTTGAAAGTACAAATCAAGGGTCCTTTATCCAAGGTTGTTGGATACCATTCTCTTTGGGTTAAAATATTTATTACTTGTTACTTTTTTTGTTACAATGTTTCCACTGCATTTATATTGTTGAGGAAAGTATAACTATCTTATACTTACTTATACTTGTATACTCTAATTTATATTGGTTCTATACGCTTTAAGGTAGAATCTTTATCTTTTTAAACCTTTATTAAGTTTCATTTTCTGGAACTAGATTTCCATATTCACTTTCTCAGAATCGTATTTCCTGAATCAAGAAAGTGTGTAGAATTAGAGGTTTTGTGAATTACCTTGTTTAACCTTGTTAAACATAACCATCTTTAAAAGATCCAGAGGAATTTTTTAAAATGTACAATTCAACCCCCCCCCCCCCCCGTTATATTGAGAATCATTATATACTTTATTCAATATCTACACTATTTCGATCCTACATTTGGTATTATAGAGTATATCATACTCACACATACCATCTCAATAATTGGTATCAGAGAAGGTGACCATGAATCTTGAACCAATATAACAATTGGCTTCAGAATTTTGGTTCAATCTAAATTAATCTCATGATTAGATTCAGAAGAGAAATCTTCTTCTTCTTCTTTTTTTGGAATCATATTTTCGGACTCATAAAGTTCGGATTCATTTTTTCTTAGATATTCTCTAGTTCTATATTTTTCTTTTGAAGGAATATTTTCCTTGATTATGAAATTTTTCTATTAACAAGTTTTTGTGGAAATATTTTCTTTAAGATGGTAGGAATCAATGTTGGTTCTATTGACAACATAAATCCATAAAGACCACATATTTTTGATGGAAATGATTATGAGTATTGGAGAGATTGTATGAAGAATTTTATTATCAATACTGGTGTTGATAATCTTCTTATTCTTACTGGAGGATATAAAATCCCTAACAAGTAAGTTAGTACCCTTCACTAATAAATAAAATCATGAATATCAACTGAATTATAAGGTACTCAATACATTACTTGGTTCTATGACTAGGAACATATATAGTCAAATATCTTCTTGTGAAGCTGCAAATTGTATATGGAAGAAACTTGAAGTTACACATTTTGGTACTTCTAAAGTTATTGAGACAAGAAGAGTTATATTAAGAGCTGAATACCATGGCTTTCACTTTCCTTATGGAGAACCTATAAGAAAATTTCAGCAAAGGTTAATGACAATTGGGAATATCTTACATTATATGGGAGAAAAAGGTTTGGATGATGAGACTCTAGTTAATAAGATCATAGACATTATGCCAAATGAGTGGGAGTCCAAGAGGAAAACTATTGATGAGAACAGGAAAGTCACCCAGATTTCATTAGATGAGCTATTTAAAACTCTTCTTCATCATGATACCAAAATAAAGAGAGATGCAGATAATGTTAAAAAGTGGAATGGGAATGGCAGTGTTGCTTTTATAACTACTTAAAATCATCTGAAATCCAAGACTCCTGAGGGAGTTACTATATTCAAATCTAAGAAGGTTATTATCCAATCCAACTCTAGTAGAAGTGAATCTTCAGAAAATGAGTAATAAAATCTTGATCTAAGGATGAACAAGATTTTTGGACAGAAGAATTTTCAATCCATATATAAGAAGAAGGAAAGGAAAGACAAGAAAGATTCATAAGTCACATGTTATGAATGAAAAAGAGCTAAACATATAAGACCTGATTGTCCCATGCTAAAAAGAATGGAAAGAAAGGAAAATCTTTCTAAAATAAAAATAAAGATGTACTACAAAGGTATAGCTAAAAAATTATTGAAAGCTAATGACACATGGAGTTCTAGTGGTGGTGACTCTTCAGATGAATCTTCATATTACGAATCTTACGAATAGAAGAATCTTGGTCTAATATCAATATTACCTATTGAAAATCATTTCTTGATGGCTAAGATACACAATTCATAATCAAAGACCAATGTTTCTTTAAATGAAAATTATAGTAATAATAAATATTATGAATCTTCGGATAAACAATCTTCTTCTTATAAAGATAATACTTTATCTTCCTATGAAGATGTTTCTAGGTTTGCCAAACTCCTTGAAATTGACAATTCAAAACCCATGAAAAAACATGATAAGGAAAATTATAGGAATACTATTCTTACTAAGTAAATATTAGATCTTTCTAAAGATCCTGATAAGAAAATCGTTGATTTTTAAATTATTTCAAAAATCTTGAGGAAGTAAATTCTAAGAAGAATAAACTTTCTAAGGATTTAGAAAATATAATTTCGAAGGAAAATGTTTTTGAGCCTAACTCTGGTTCCAAATAAAATTTTTTAGAATACCAGAATGTGGTTAACAAACTAAAATCCGAATTTTTTTCCTTCAGGAAGTGTTTGTCAACTTTACCATAGGTAAGGAAAATTTTGATAAAATGTACTCTCAAATCCGACCTCTAAGGAATAGTTCTGTTTTTGGTTATAGTAGTTCTAAATCAATTTTTAGCAACAATTATTTTGTTCCCCAAAGTACTCCATTATGTACTAAGTGTCAGTGTGGTGGAAATTGGGCAATGAACTGTTCCTTAAACAAAACTCAATATTTTGGAATTCATAAGGACTATTTTTCTAAGAAAATGTGGGTACCTAAAATTGTGCTTTCTGAAATTTTTATATCCAAGAATGTTTTGATTCTGAAAGTATAACTCTTTTATTTTTATGAAAATAGAGAGAGTACCAACAACAATACATAGTACATGGATAGTGGATGTTCCCATCATATGACTGGTAACAAAAACTATTTTGAAAATATTATCAAGATGATAGGAGGAAAAGTAACATTCAGAGATAATTCTCAGGGAGAAATTATTGGTATAGGTAACATCGTTCTTCTTGGAAAAACATTGATTTCAAATGTTTTAATTGTTAAGGGTCTTAAGAATAACCTCATTATCATAATCTAATTATGTGATTAAGTTTACCTTGTGAATTTTAGGAATGATAAGTGATTAGTACACACTTCCAGGGAAGATTTTATTCTTTCTTCCCATAGGAAAGAGAGTGCATACACACTAAACATAGAAGGCCATAGGAGACAAGATCTACCTTCCCTTAGTGAAATGGAAGATCATTCTTGGTTGTGGAATAGAAGGTTAGGATAGTGTAACCTTAGAAACCTATGTAAACATTCTAATAAAGGACTAGTTAAGGATCTACCAGAGCCTAGATTTGATTCTTCAAAAGTTTGTGACCCTTGTCAATACGGCAAGCAACATAAATCAGGTTTTAAATCAATCAGTGAAGTCTCAACTACTGATACATTACAATTAGTCCATATGGATCTCTTTGGTCCTACACAAACTAGAAGCATTGGAGGAAGGTATTATTTATTTGTTTTAGTTAATGATTACACTAGATTCACATGGGTCTATTTTCTAGAAAATAAGTCTGAATCCTTATCGTATTTTTAAAAGTTTTAGATCCCACGTTAAAAATGAGAAAAATCTTCCATTGAAAACTATTTATAGTGATCACAATGGAGAATTTCAAAATTCTGATTTTGAAACTTTTTATAGTTGAAAAGGTATTACTCATAATTTCTCAACACCAAGAACTCCTCAACAGAATGGTGTTGTTGATGGAAGAAATAGAATTATTCAAGATATAACCAGAACCATGTTGATTGAATATTCTATAGCTAAATATTTTTGTGCTGAAGCTGTAAGTACTTCTTGTTATACTATAAATCGTGTTTTGATTAGACCTTTTCATAATAAAACCCCTTATGAGTTATGGAATGGTATAAAACCTAGACTTTATTACATCAAAGTTTTTGGTTGAAAAGTATTCATTCTGAATACTAATGATAATCTACAAAAATTCTCCCCAAAATCTGATGATGAAATTTTCTTAGACTACATCACAACTTCTATGTCAAAAAGAGTTTTCAATAAAAACACTTATATAGTTGAAGAGACAGTACATGTAAAATTTGATGAAACTGATCCTTTTGTTTTTAAACAAACCAAACCTACATCTTCAGATGTGTTTTTAAAAACTATTTATCAACCTTCGTAAGAAGATCCTTCTGATAAGAAAAATTTCCAAGAAGATTCTTCTAAAGCGTTTACCCTAGAAAAGTTTCTACCTTATGTGAATGAACAAGTTTTACAAAACCAAAATCAATTGTTTCTTAGGAATCATCCAAGTGATAGTATCATTGGTGATGTAAATCAACCCATAAGGACTAAAAGTTCCTTAAGGAATGAAGTAGAACATCTATCATTTCTTTCCCAATTAGAACCAAAAATCACTGATGAGGCATTAGGTGATGATGATTGGATTAAAGCCATTAAGATGATCTAAATTAATTTGAAAGAAATAATGTCTGGACCTTGGTTAAAAGACCTAAGGAAACTTCAGTTATTAAAGTAAAATGGTTTTTTAGAAATAAGTGTGATGAAAATGGAATCATAGTTTGAAATAAATCTAGATTAGTACCTAAAGTATATAATCAACAAGAGGGAATAAACTATGAAGAAACCTATGCTATTGTAGCTAGACATGAATCTATTCATATCTTACTTGCCTTTGTAGTATTCTTCAATTTCAAACTTTTTCAAATGGATGTGAAATGTGC
This sequence comes from Viscum album, assembly GCA_963277665.1. NCBI lineage: Eukaryota > Viridiplantae > Streptophyta > Magnoliopsida > Santalales > Viscaceae > Viscum > Viscum album. Next base: position 1,020,964,367 of record OY728147.1, on the reverse strand, counting down.
TTTCCTTAACGGTTATGTTCAAGAGGAAGTTTTTGTTGAACCTCCTCTTGGTTTCGAAGATACAAAACATCTTGATCACGTTTTTAGACTTATCAAAGTTTTGTATAGACTTAAGAAATCCCCTTGAAACTGGTATGATGGACTTACATGATTTTTTTCAAAATAATTGTGTTAAGGGAAATACAGACCCAACCATTTTTATAATGAAAGATACTAAAAACGTTTTGATTGTTCAAATTTATGTTGATGACATTATATTTGGTTCAACTTAGAAATCATTAACTGATTCCTTTGAGGATATAGTTAAATCTGAGTTTGAAATGAGTATGATGGGTGAGTTAAAAAAATTTCCTTGGTTTTCAAATTTCTCAAAAACTAGAAGAAATCTATATATCCCAATATAATTATATTAAAGATATTCTTAAAAAGTACAGATATGGGAACACTAAATGTATTAGTACTCACATAGGTACCTCAAATACACTTGATCTTGATGAAGATTGGCAACCAATAGATGAAACATCATTTAGAGGTATGATAGGAAGTTTACTTTACTTGATAGCTAGTTGTCCAGACTTAATGTTTTCAGTATGATTATGTGAAAATGTCAATCCAATCCTATGGAATCTCATATAAAGGCAGTGAAAAGAATTTTTTTCTAGTTAAAGGGAACCATGGATTTAGGACTCTTCTATACTTCCAGAAATTATTTTGTTTTGAAAAGTTTTTCAGATGCTGACATTTGTGGATGTATAATGGATAGAAAAACTACATCCAGAACTTTTCATTTCTTAGGAGATTCATTAATTTCTTGTTCATGCATGAAGCAATACTCAGTATCACTTTCCACTGCTGAAGCTAAATATGTAGCGGCTTGAAATTGTTGTGCTCAAGTGTTGTGGATGCAACACACACTCACAAACTACTGTATGAGTTTTAACAAAACACAAATTTTGTGTGATAATACACGTTCCATTTCCCTTTGTAAAAACCCAACACATTACTCTCATGCAAAACAGAAAGATATTAGGCATCACTTTCTTAAGGATCACACACTTAATGGAGATATCATTCTTCATTTTATTAGAAAGCAAGATCAACTTGTTGATATTTTCACAAAATCTTTACCCTTTGATAGATTTGAATAAACTAAAGAGAAGATAAGATTGATAACCATAAGGTAATATTTCTCATTAACTTCCTATTGAAACCAATCTCCTTACAGTAATAAACTCCTTCTCATAGGGGGATTACAATTGCTAGTTAGTTTTTCAAAATTTTCGTAATTATGTTTTTGAAGTTTTTCGTAATGATGTTTTTCAATTTTTTCATAATGATGTTTTTCAAGTTTTTCATAATGAATTTTTTGAAGTTTTTTGTAATGATGCTTTTCATGTTTTTTGTAATGAAAATTTTGTTCTTATTTTCATTACTACTTGAGATTTTCGTAATGAAAATTTTCGTACTTGAAATTGTTTTTTATAATGAATATTTGCATAATTGAGTCTTTTAATTTTTTTTAATCACAATTTTCAGAATCTAAATTTATTCATGAATAATTTTTCTACAATAGGAATAATCTTCCTAGTAATCCGAAATGTATGATTTCTTTCTTAAGTTTTCATAGTCATCATTTCTTGCTGGTATTTTCTTTTGTGTTTTAGATTTTTCTAATTCTAGTTTCCTTAAATCTTATTGTTTTCCTTTAAAAACATCAAAATATTGGATCCTGCAAAATTTTCCTTGTGGCTATCATTTCAACATTCAGATTTAATCAGACGGTTTTTTAGGATTTAGATCGAGTATAGAAGTTCAACCTTCACATCAACGCCTATATAAAGGACCCCTGAAGGGATGTCCCACATCAGTTTTCAAGCCATTGCATACTGAATCTTTTCCCCCCATTCAAAAAATAATTCCAAACCTCTCAAATATTGCTCAAATCCGAATGTCTGGTTATGTTCCATCCCAAGAGATGTCAACTTTCAAGTCCATTTTGGAGTGGCATATTTACAGAGAGAGGTTGGTGCATCCCAATTTTTTTTTTCCAAGTACGATTCCATTATATTGAATAACATCAGGTTGAATGGATGGGAAATTGTTAGTATTTCAAAGCCAGGAGTTCAAGACTTGGTGTATCCGGATCTTCTTATTGAGTTTTATGAGTCAGTTAGTTTCTTTAAGGACGAAGTAAGAGAGAAGTTTTTTTCAAAAGTCGTGGTAAGACCTATGCACTATCTTATACAAAGATAGCCAGTTTGGTTGGAATTCCATTTGATGTGGAAACAGAGTTCTTTTCCCATAAATTTTTTTATGTACAAGGAAGTTTTGTCATGGTGAAAGTTGTGGAGTGTCTTGGACTTTCATATGTCAAGACTCTAAAGATTTCACATTTGTTAACAAATAATCGTATCCTTGAGTTATGGGTTCAAGAATTTATCATCCCAAGAAAAGAAGATAAGGACACCTTGAAGAAGAGTGATATGTACATATTAGATTATCTAGTGAATCTGTGGAAGTTCAATTTGATGAACCATATTCTCATTATGATAGAGAATATCAAGAATTGAAATTTGATAACTCAGATTGTAAAGTATCTAACTATTATTTCGATGTTGATTGTACAGTGACTTGAGTCTTTCAAGATTCCTTGCAATTCCAAGCTGAGGAATTGCAAAGTCTCGTTGGTAAGCGATGACTCATTGAAGAGAATGAATTTTAGTTTCTCTAAAGATCGGGAGAATTCTATGACCTACCATAGGAGGAAGCCAAATCTATTTCGAAGAAGCAAGAGGTGGGAGAACCATCAAAAAAGTTTGGAAAGAACAGGAAGTTTAAGGAAGTGGAAGAAGAAGAGAAAATCCATAATGCTAAGGAAGCTCAATCTGCACCTCCAATGCCCATGAAGAAGAAATCCTATCCGGATGAGGTGGTTGCAAGGTGGAGGGAAGAGAAAAAGTATCGGAATGAAGGAGAGACACAGTTTAGCCTGGATCCTGCAGAGGCCAAAGCTTTGAAAAAGAAGGCAGCTGATGAGCTTGAGAATAATGCCAAAGAAAAGAAGAAGAAGAAGAAATTGTCTGAGGCAGAAATTGTCCAATCCCTTTCGAAGGCCACTGAAATAGCATCTGAGAATATCCCTGTACCAAAATAGTTTTTGGTTGAACCATTACCTGAGACTCTGGGGAATATGTACAAGACTCCAGAAAAAGACCAAGAAAAGGTTGTTGAAGAGAAGGAAGCTGTGGAAAAAGTGAAATAAAAAGGAAGCAGTACTGCCATAGAAGATCTCATTCAGCAAGTTGAATACTTTCATGAGAAGTTAATTTCATCCAAGAAATTATCAATCCGGGATTCATAAGCTGAATCCTAAAATATTACTACTCTTGGGGGTGATGAAAAAGCTGAAGATGAGGCAAATAAGCCCTCTGAGGAAGAGATTTATAATAAAAATTTCATTCACCCTAAAGATACTGAGGCAGGAGATGAGAAAGGGAAGATAAACGTTGATAGAGTTGTTCAGCTTTCTGACAGTGAGCATGAGTCTTTGGATGAAGAAGTTGTTCTGAGAACCGATATGGGGAAATAGGTGGTTGTGGATACACCTGAAAAGTTAGTTTTAAAGAGAAAGGAAACTGGTATATTTTAGAAGAGGAAGCTTGTTGAGCTATATAAAGAGACTCCACCAAGAAAACTCTTATATTCAGAATCATCATCCCTAGGACATGATTTTGTCACTGAATCACTGAAGAAGCTTATTGACACTATTCTTATCTTTCCATGTATTAACTTGAGATGTCAGATGCTTCAACACAGCATGAATCAAAAATCATATTCAGAATCCATGGTGATGGATAAGTGTGTCCAACTTGAGGCTGATTTCAAGAACTTCTTTATCAACTACGATGCCCACAAAAAAACTTGTAAGAAATCGTTTAGAAAATCAAAGAAAATATTTAAAGACTTGAGAGAGATTGATGAGTTTCAACATGAAGTTAAGGAAGCTTTTGATAATGGAGATAGAAAAATCAAGGATCTCACGACTAGCTTTGAGGAAAAGATAATCTTTTAGCAGAATATTCGGATTCAGGATGTCAAGGATCTGAATGAGAAGTTATATTTTGTTTCCCAAAGCTGGAAATGGGAAAGGGATCTCCAGATCGAGATCTAAGAAAAGCTATTTAAGAAAGATGAATTGTTGAAAGATCAAGCAGAGGCTCTGAAGGCTCAGGAAGAAAAGATCAAAGATTTAGAGAAGAAAGCAGAGGCTCAGGATCAGATCCTGAAGCAAGCAGAGGAAGATCACAAAGAACTCAAAAAGCTAAAAACCATTATGAAGCAATTGATACCCAAGAAGAAGGAAGGAAAATAGATCTACTTCGATCTTTTGTTGTATTTTTTCTTCCTTGTACAAATTTTTTCTATCTTAATGAAATTTTGTTTGCTTGTTTTTGTTTGCATGCTTTGTACTAATATTTCACGTACTATAATTTCTTTTCCATTCCCTCAAATTCTTTTTGAAAATCACAAATGGGGAGAAAAGAAAAAAAATAATACTAAGAAAATAAGAAATATCCCTATGTAAGGTGGAGTTTATCCAAGGGGTAGTTTTCATTACAAATATCTCCATACTCAAGATAATGGAAAATCTCATTCTGTAAATCTAGAATACAATCCTTAGAGTTCCAAATCCTAATGGGGAGTTAGTTGTATTCATCATTGTCCATGTGTAAAGGGAGATAAGTTTTATTTCAAATCCTGGAAATATATTTTCTAAGTCCTTAAATTATTTTTCGTAAGGATGTTTGTTCTTTACAAAAAGGGGGATATTGTTGAGTCAATAAGGTTTTCCTTATAAATTTTCCATTCATTCATGTTTGGGGAAATTGTAAAGTCAATTAGTTATCCTTATGACTTTACTTTTTCTTCTTGTTTTTACAATCACATAAACCTTATCTTAAGGAGAATGTCATTCTACCCTGTGTTTCAATTCTCTAAGGAAAATTTTCCTTCCCCAAGGAAATTTATCCTTACCACGTTTTTCAATAATCATTATCTTGTTTAAGTGTAAACATTTAGTTTCCTTCCTAAAACCTCTAAATCATTTAATAATTAGATAAATAGAATACTATTTTCAGACTCCAAATTTAGTCTCTGAGTTTTCTGAACTCGGACTCTAATCTCTTCTGAGTTCTGACTCTGAATTCTCATGAATTATGACTCCAAACTCTTTATAGTTATAACTCTGAATTCTCATTAATTCTGACTCTGAACATTGTGAGTTCTAACACCGAATTCAAATTAATTCTAACTCTGTACTTTGTGAGTTCTGACTCCTAATTCTAATGAATTATGACTCCAAACTTTGTGAGTTCTGACTCGGAATTCTCATGAAATTTAACTATGAAATTTGTAAGTTTAGGATCCGAATTCTTGGGAATACAGATTCCGAATTTCCTTGAAATTCATACTCCAGAATTCCAAAGAATTCCGGTTCTGAATTCGTTAAGAAAATTATCTGGATATGCTTGTATTATAGACTCCGAATGTATTTTTGATTACACTCTGAAAATTTATTTTCTTACACTCAGAATAATTGATATTGGATATATAACTATATTTTTTATTACACTTGTTTTTGATATAAAACGATGTCATGCATTCAGTTGCTAACTAACTATTGTTTGAGTGAAACATATATAGGTCCCTCCGAAATTCAAGGAAACTATGACTGTTGGTGATGTTCCTATAAATAGGAGCTCATTTGAAAGAGCTCACAACATTGATGAATATTTCTATAACTCTAGAGATTAAATGTTGTTGAAGTGATATCTAGAGAGAGACTCTCATTGCCTTGTCCGTACTGAACTTCTTGTTCAGATTTTCTTTGTGTGACTCTAATTGTTGTTGTGTACAGTTGAGAGCTTCTGAGGATAGGAAGATAGAGGTGCCGACTTCCTTGAAGTTGAGGGTTTCTTTGTTGAGGGAGACAGAGGTGCCGACTACCTTGAAGTTGAGGGCTTCCTTGCTGAGGGAGACAGAGGTGTCGACTACCTTAAAATTGAGGGCTTGCGGGGATAGCAAGACAGACTTCGATCTTCATATCGAGGGCTTACCCTAGGGTGGGTAAGACATACTTTCTTGAAAGTATAAATCAAGGGACCTTTATCCAATGTTTTTGGATACCATTCTCTTTGGGTTAAAAGATTTATTACTTGTTACTTGTTTTGTTACATGGTTTCCACTGCATTTATATTGTAGAGAAAAGTATAACTATCTTATACTTCCTTATACTTGTATACTCTGATTTAGTTTGATAATATATTCTTTAGGGTAGAATCTTTATCTTGTTAAACTTTCATTAAGTTTCATTTTCCAGAACCATCTTTCTAGATTCACTTTCTCGGAATCGTATTTCCTGAATCAAGAAAGTGTGTAGAATTATAGGTTTTGTGAATTACCTTGTTTGACCTTATTAAACATGACCATCATTAAAGTTCCAAAGGAATTTTTTAAAGTGTAAAATTCACCCCCCACCCCCCTTTTATACTAAGCATCATTAGATACTTTATTCAGTATTTACAATATTTCGAACCTACATTTGGTTTTATAGAGTATATCATACTCACACATACCATCTCAATATAAAGGATATAATTAAAAAACTTATGTAACATATATAAAATGTATATTACAATTGAAATATTATATACCTATGTATCATTTAGTTTTCATTCCTTTAATAAGGAAAAGATATGAAAGTAACATTTATGCATACGAACGGCCTACCGTTTGCATTAACGATGTATTTCATTCCATTTATCTATCTAAAATATATAATTATATACTAAATATATGTGATATAAAAATCATGTTTTACATTCTATAATTATTTAAATCAATATATAAGTAATAATTTCAATAATAACAAGTCAAAAAAATATGATAAACAAAAAAATTATTACCCAAAACGTTGCTTTAACGTAGAATCGATAAATGAATGAGTAATATAAAGTCATAAGTGAATCATATATGATGTCATAAATATGATTATGGCTCTTTTATAAGTTAATAATATGTTTAAAACCACTATATAAGATTTTTGGACACATACGAAGGGTTTCATACCTAATGTAGGGGATAATTATGAAATCTCATTGGTTTTTAAGATTATTTATATTTAAGCATTTACTAGGGTATATTTATCATCCACATCCATGTTTCATAATTATTTAATATTTCTTATATTCTATTAAAAAATTGAAGTTAATTTTACACTTTGGTGGAATTTTATTAAATAGTATGAAATGAATCTTTTTTCGTTATTTAATTTTAGGTACTTTTTGACATTTTCGGCAAAAGTAAGAGGAGAATGTTTTTTTAACTTATACGGTAGGAATGGATTTTTTTAAATTTTCATGAAACCTTATTTCCATGAATCTTCCTCTATAAAATTTAAATATTATTTGGATCTAAATTTTTTTCTTTTAAAATTGTGTCTCATTATGAGAAAAAAATTTTTTTTTAAAGAAAAGATATTTTCCTCATGAATTATGTTCATGTGTTTTATCGAAATTATTTTCCATATTAGATGAAATAATGTTATGTTTATATCCATATTATTTCATTTAATTTTGTTGTGTTTATGATAGAATTATTTTTATGAAACCCAATTATTTTATTTGGATTACGATGGAATGATTCTTAAGAAACCCATTTTATTTCATGGGTTATGCTATGATGGATGATTTATATTTATATGGAACATGTAAGAATGATTTAATTATAAGAAGGGTTGGACCTATATCTCTCTCCAATAAATTGGGTAAAGATTCATATCTTATGAGATATATATGACTAGAATAGAATTTAAATTTTGTTCAATAATACATGGATGGAATGGAATGTAAAACTAGTTCCATAATGGACTTTGTCCACTGTGATGGTCTTGGAAACAATGCCTTGGCTACTATGGAAATAAAATTATGTCCTTAATTTTTTCCACGATTCTATGTTTTATACCAATTTTATTCTATCATGGTTAATGTTCCTTTATGATCGATACCTTACTTACTGCCAGGATTTATTTCATGACTCAAACTTTATGTTCATTTTTTTACCTTCAAATGTTTATGGTCTGTTTTCTGTTCTCCATGTTTACCCTTACTAAGCATTTTATCTCACCCTTTTTATGTTTTATTTTTCTTTATGAGACAAAGAATGTTTTTAGGTATGAAAACAAAAAGGGGAAGATCTTTATGGGAGATTTTGAAAATCCTTCGCAAAGTTAGAAGATTATGTTCTAAGTTTCCAAAGACACAAAAATAAAACGATATTTGGGAATATATTTTCATAATGTATTAATTATTAAGAAAAATAAATTTAATTTCGATGTATGATAAGATTTGGTCAATAGAGTTGGTATTATAGTGAACGTTTTGTTAACATTTTAATGTAGGATGCAAAATCATTAGTGATAACCCTAGTGATATTTCTAAGGTATGTCTAGGTATGTACCTAAGGGTATGTATAAATATATTTTATAGTCCTATAATTATGGTAACACTCATAAATTACCTAGGATTAAACCTAATATTTTAGATATTTAATGTAATCCACCTTGATTGTGTTGTTTTCCAAGTATGATTTTTGCCTCTCACACTATTATTTTTGGGTTTTAGATTATGGATGGAACCTAAAAGAACTGTGATAATGATCAATACACTGTGAAATGTAATTAATTTCCTTCTGAACGACCAAATGTTATGGGATATGGAATGAAAAATTTTATTTCAATACTTACGCAAGCTATGAATCAAATTGTACTTCAAAATGAGCAGATATGGAAATAACATTCTATTAAGTCCTTCATGAGAAAAATTACACCTTCATTCAGTGGGTCATTTGATCCCCCTATTTCTGAAAAATGGATTAGTACTATTGAAAAGATATTTTCCATCCTTCACTATTCAAAATATGAAAAATTCATTTTTGATGTCTATCATTTAGAAGTTGAATTAGACTAGGGGTGGACTCTAGTTAAGAATACAAGGCAGTAAGATGAAATTGAATCTATGGAATGGGACGATATTAAGAACATATTTTCAAAAATTACTTCCCTTGTATTATTTTAACAATTATGGAGAAGGAGTTCCTTGAGCTTAATGAAAACAATGATGAATCTGTTTGTACATATGAGGCAGATTTTACAAGACTTTCATGGTATGATTTTGGATTTATCATCCAACCTGGAAGTAATGTTGTTCAATTCATCAGTGGCTTAAAACCAATTATTTGAAGGGCATTAGCTATAAGATACGTTAGTAGAAATAAAAAGATTGTGAGTTGGGATATCAAGGTAGAAATAGATATTGGTGTTACATATTAATCTCATGGTTTTGACAAGAAATGAAAGATGGAGTTCATAGGAAAATCTCAAAACAATGGTTAAAAGAAGATAAATGTTTCCTTATGCTCAAAGTGTGGAAAGAATCATGGTGGATATTTTTTTAAAGGGATTAGAAAATGATTCAGGTGTGGAAAAGAAGTCCATCAAATAGTTTAGTTTCAAAGTAATGGTAAAAAGGTTGTTAATGATATGAATAGAGAAAATAATATAGAGAATGCACCGCCAACACTTCAATGCTATAAGTGCAAGGAAATGGGGCATTATGCTAACCAGTGCCCTAATCCAAGGGTTAATGATGATCGATGTCATCAACCTCTTAAGACAAAAGACAAAGGGAAGTCACATGTGATCTCTATTGGTGATGATGATTATTAAAATTATGTGGTGGAATGATTAATTCTTTATGTAAAGGGACTCCAAAATAGTGTTTTGGAATCTGATTTATAGTATTATGGAATATTGGAATTTCTGTGTATTTGTTTATTATAGTTTTTCATAATTATATGGTGCCGATATCCATGAAAAGTGATTGAAATATTTTTGGAAAGCACATGATATGTGAATAATGATGAGATAAGGATATAATGAGATGTTTGATAGTATTAATGAGCTCATGACTGATATAAGGATATAGTGAAATCCTTGTTTGAGTATAAAGATTTTTTGGTAATTTTGGTGTCTGGAATGAGTTAATTTTTATAGAATTTATGTTTTCACTATGGTTCTATGGTAATTCATGTGATTATCATGTTACAAGAGAATACATGAAAAAGTTATTCACATGTTTAGATTGTGAAAACAAGGAATAGGCAAATGAGGTATGGGAGAAAAATGTTAAGTCGATTTAGTTCACCTCTTTTTAATGATTTATATTTTCAGTTTTTGGAAGGATTATAATGTTATCAATTGATTCATAGTATAGGTTATATTTTGGTTGAATTTTTTATAATAATTTATTATCTAACAATAGGTTCACTTGTCCATATTTGACAAGTTATTCTAACCTTTTGTTAAAACATATGGAATGACCTATCATTCTATAACATTATCTGCTAACAGTTCAAGATTAAAAATTCAACATCATATTTTTTAATAAGGGATGAAGTTGAAATTGTTCTGGTAATGACCTATGGTGATATTGTACTGAAATCAAGTAAGTATTTCTCCTCCTACAGAAATTCCTTAACTTTAGGAAAAAGATATTGAAACCAAAAATGTTATCCTAGTACCTTCTTATTCGATGAATCATATGGCCCCTTAAATCATCAAATAATTAGGGATTTCTGGTAGTTAAATTTCTCCAAACATTATTCCTTATCACAATCCATCAGAACTTGATGGTTATATTTCCCTTCTATATCTATGTTTTCACTTCCCAACTATGTTCTCTTGTGTGGAAACCTAGTGATGAGTAACTTTGGGTAACCGTTATGTTTCTAAATTTAATTTATAAAATGAAGTTTTTTTATTCCTTTTTACGATGTGAGTTTCCATGAAATAAAATTTTAATTAGTAAATCATTTATTACCCTAGAGAATTTCCAGTGCGAAATTCATTTTAAGGGGGGTAGAATGTGACACCCCGAGATTTTATAAGATAGATTCTTTTTAATTTCATTGGTGTCATATGTTGTATGCTACACAAATATTATATTGTTCTATACAAAACATTTTATTGCCTTGAATTATACGCAACACTATTCTTGTCTTTCATTACACGCAAGAGAAATCTTTCTTGATAGCTTGTGTTGTACACAATACCGAGTTTTACTAAACAATGATATATTAATAAAATATTATTATTTGATGGGATATAAACTATACATTATGAATATTATTTACCACATTTCTAATTTAATATAACATTATCATTCATATTATGTATTTTCTAAACATGATATATGAATAAGTTCATTTTTTTAGATAAAAGAAGTGTTTTTTTAAAATGTAGTTTTCCACCTTTTGATGGTGTAATCATTTTAAATATAGTTTTTAAAACATCTATATATATTATATTTTACAAAATAAACTTATTATTTTTAAGAGTTACATAAAAATTTACTTCTGTTAAAAAAAATATTTCTCTTATAAATTTCATATTTTAATGAATAGTGAAAAATACTGCATTTTAATTCAAATTTGGATTTTCATATAATTAATTTAAATAGTTATATTATCTTTTTAATTGGATTTAAAGTATAATTGGATTAATTTATTATCATTTAATCTAATTTTGTTCATTGAAAGTAAATTTCCATTTAAATTGGACATAAACACATGTCAATCTTCTGATAGTTATTACTTCTTAAAGACATTCTCTTTGGTTTTGACAACATGAATTAATTTTAAATTAATTACTAAAAATAATTTCTCATGAATTTGGAAAAATAGATTCCATATTTTTAATTATAAGTTCCAAATTCTGTGAATATGTACCTTTTATTTTTTGACTTTATAAAAAGTATCTTCGGTAATTATTTTAATTTACCATGGTTAAAGGATAAATCTGATAAATTAGGGTAAAAAAATAATAATTTCATAATATAAAACTACCTTAAGATGTGTCTTTATCATATTTTATGAGATATTTCTTACCATGGGAATCCTTGGGTCGATTTTGGGAACCCATGGATCCACTTGGATGTGAAAATTACATTTTATAATAATTAATTTAAAGTAAATAGAAATATAATATAAACATGTATCTTTTACTATAAAATATTTTATATGGGGATATATAATTGATATATTAAACTATAAAAGTAATTATAAAGATAGAATTATTTCCTACATTATGGTATTTTATTTATAATTTTTGGACATTAAATAAATATATTTAATTATGACAAAATGATGATGCAAATATTGATTCATTAGTAATGAATTAAAATAAATGATTTTATAAATATTAAAATAAAAGTAATTTGAATATTTTTATGCCATCCAAGAATTTTTCGGATTCTATTTACATATTATCTTCTATTTAATGCCTTTTTTTAGGTAATAAGGTTGTTATGAATTTTTAAAAAAGTCATGTATGAATAGTGTCAAAAATTGACATAATTAATAACTTAAAACATAAAATAGTTTATTAAATGATATTAACTTCCATAAGATATTTTATTTATAAGAATTTTTAAAAAAAGTCTAAATATTTCATAAATTACTTTTTTTGGGTCATTTTACTATATATGGTAATTACATTGACCCACAATGTGTAAATAACATGATATCACTGTAAGATTAAAAAGGTAAAATAAGGGTTAAAAAGGATAAGGATAAAACTATATTAAAAACATATCTAAAAATTATTGGATGATGGTTATTAGAACCAAAATAATCTTATCTTTTAATTAAATGATTTTTGGATCATCCTTAATTGAAATTGAATTTATAATAAATTTTTATATTAAAACATTCTTAAAGTGACCCCTCCCGCTTATAAACGGCCACCACCTCTACCCACATAACTCACACCTATCAAGACCCTTGGATCATCCAAATTCTGTCTAAATAAGATCCCAAAATCCATACCTTCCTCCTAGAATCCTTATCTTGGGAAGAAGGAAATTCCAGAAAGCCTTTTGGCTCAAATCAAAATAAGTTACCCGATTTAGAGGTAACATCTTCTCTCAAGTTATTTTATTTTATTTTACATATTCAATCCCTATGATCTTCTTATTCTATGATTACATAACAACTCAAGTATAATAAAAATATTAGAAATTTATTATGATAAGTATTCTAACTACAATTACACACACCTATATCTAATTTATACAAACATTGTGTTTTTATGTATGACAAACTACTGCCTCACGAAATGATGATTATACAAGTTTATCCTACCACCTATCATGGTGGCCATTATGATGGAACTATATTTATATATTATTTATATTCAATTTATATTGTATCTATGCTTCTATATTTTTTATTTACAGTATAGATTTATGCTTTCAAAAATGTGTATATACAATAATTTCATTTGAGAAAGTATAGACAACCGCACCCTCAATGTGATATGAGTCATTCATGCCATACATAGAATGTATGAAGGATTGAATTAATGAAATTATGTTACATATATAACATATATATTATAATGTAATTAATATATTCCTATGTATCATTTATTTTTCACCCCTTTAATATGGAAAAGAAATGAAAGTAGTGTTTATGCGTATGTACAGCATACAATCTCCAGGAACGGTATATTTAATTTCATTTATATTTCTATTAAATATAATTATATACTGAATATATATGATATATAAATAATTTCTTAAATTATGGAAATAAGTAAATAACAATATAAGTAATAATATCAAGAATAACAAGTCAAAAAATATGATAAATAAAATGATTATTAACCAAAATGTTGCAATACTATAGCAGTCGAAACTATTCACCTTGGGCCATTTGTTTGGGCTTGGAGTCCTTAAGGCCTTTGGGCTACCCAAGTCCTTCGGGTCAGTAAGGATTTAGGGCCACCTCAAGTCCCTTAGGGCCACCTGATTTGTAGTTGCACAGACAGATCCTACAAGGAACCACTCCAGAAGAAGAAAGAGCAGGGCACATCCACCAGAGCAGGGCTAAACGGACTTTGGAAGAATGAGAGAGTGTGGAATTTTCCATCTGTACCGTGCCTATGAACCCCTTCACATGTAAATTCTAGTAGAAGAGTCATGCAAAGGTGGAGAGTTGATCACGATGCAAATGTTGGGGATGAGCAGTTCCAAGTAGTCATAGTCTGTATGATTTCCTAAAGTCCTACGGGTCATCTAATGTCTCCAAGCCTATAGGAAATGTAATTCCTAAAGACTACGGGCCTTTTAATGGTTCCCCCTCATCCCTTGAAAGATGTTTTATCATAAAATCAATAATAAAAATTATGTCCTTCAGGCCATTCAGTAGAATATTTGAGGACATTTTTGACTTTTCTGGAAAAAATATGAGGAGAATGTTTTTTTAACTTATAAAGAATAAATGGATTTTTCTATAGTTTAATGAAACTTTATTTCCATGAATCTTCCTTTATATTATTTAAAGATTATTTTTAACTAAATTCATTTCTTTTAAAATTACAAGGAATTTGGATAAAAGAAAACGTTTTTAAGGATATTTTCCTCAGGAATTAAGTATAAGTATTTTATAAAAATTATTTTACATATAAGATGACATAGGTTTATGTTTCTATACCTATTATTCTTTTATTTGATTTTGTTTATAATGGAATTATTTTTATGAAATCTATTTATTTTATTTTTATAATTATGGAATAATTTTTAAGAAACCCATTTTATTTCATGGGTTATTCTAGATGGATGATTTTTGTTTTTGTGGCACATGTACGAATGATTTAAATATGAGATGGGTGGGACCTATATCTCCCTCTAATGCATTGGGTAAATATTCATATCTTGTGATATAGACATGACTGGAATGACAAGTAAATATGGTTTAGTAATGCATGGATGGAATGACATGTAAACCCAGTTCAGTAATGGACTTTGTCCACTATGATGGTCTTAGAAACAATGCCTTAGATACTATGGAAATCATGTTATGTGCTTAATTTTTTTTCACAATTCCATGTTTTATGAAAATTTTATTCTATAATGTATAATATTCCTTTATATACTATTCCTATACATGATTTATTTCATGACTTAATATTTTAATGTTTAATCTTTATGTTCATGTTTTTACATTCAAATGTGTATAGTTTGGTTTATGTTCTCCAGGTTTACCCTTACTGAGCATTTGAGATCAGCCCTTTTTTTCTTTTCTCTAGGATATAAAGAATGGTTTTAGGTAGGAAAAGAAAAGGGAATATCTTTAGGGGATATGTTAATGATATTTCACAAAGTTACAAGATTATGTTCTAAGTTTCCAGTGGCACTAAACTAATACGGTCTTTGGTCATATATTTGTGTAATGTATTAAGTATTTATCAGAATAAATGTAATGTTAAAGTACAAATTGATTTGGTCGTTAGATGTGGAAAGGTCACTCCTCATGTTATTTTTATTAAAATATAGATTGTATAGTTGCAAAACTGTTGTTCATATTGGGTTTGGTGATTATGATTCTAAAGAGGTGATCCCTCGTGTTTTTGTTGTTGTTATTATTATTATTATTCCATTAATATTGGATGTGCAACAATGGTTAAGAGACAAATTGAGCATGATTTTTCGCATGTCCTTAAATGAGGTGTTGATCACAATGTCTCTCATAGTTATACATTTATCTATGTTATGGGAATGACGTTCCATAATCGTCTATTTTGAGTGATGGGTATGACATCTCACCCCACTGATCTTGAATGATGGGCAATATGTCTCACATTAATTATGAGAATCAGGGTATGTAAACTTTTCTAGATCTTATAGTATTTTTAGACTAGTTATAGATGCTTGAGTTATTCTCTAGGTAAACCTAAATCCTAGTATCTATGTATATGTATACATATTTCATCACGTACCTAGTTCATATACGTGTATATAGTAAATAACTATATATATATATTATTACTTATATATGTATATGGTATTTATATAAAAAATATTATGGCCTACGAATAAGAAAATAGAGTCATCCAGGTGTCCTATAAGAACCTAAGATGAATGGTATTTATTTATCTAGAATTGTTTATTATTATTATTACCTATACATTACACTAGTGCGAAAAACATTTTTTACGTCGGTTATTTTTCATTATTTACGTCGGTTTTTAGGCGACGTTAATACAGACGACGTTATAAATAACGTTTTTTACGTCGGTTATTTAAAACCCGACGTAACATCCCTAACATCACGGTGTTTATCACGTCGGTTCATTAATAACCGACGTGATAAATATGCGCGGGTGGGGGGGGATTTATCACGTCGGTTATTTTCTAAACCGACATGATAAAACGCCTGGGATATCGTTTATCACGTCGGTTATGACATAACCGACGTGATTAACCCTTCCCCGGGCCTATTATCAGGTCGGTTTCTTAAATAACCGACGTGATAAAAAGGCCTGGGAAACGGTTTAGCACGTCGGTTATCCAATAACCGACGTGGTAAATCGATTCCCAGGCCTTTTAGCACGTCGGTTATATTAAGAACCGACGTGATAAAAGGCCCGAGAACGGTTTATCACGTCGGTTCTCGAAAAAACCGATGTGATAAACCCCTACCGATTTATTTACCACGTCGGTTATAAAATATCCGACGTGAAAGAGAATTTTTTTTTAAAATAATTGCACTGCTCTCACCAAAAAGCAACCAAAAACCAAACAACAAAAATAACCATGCCAGCCCTCCCCCAAGCCCCAACTGAACCCCACCCTCATCTATACCCACCTAACAACCTGGCCAGCCCTCCCCCACCACATTGGAGCCCCACCACAACCCTTGGACACCCCCCCCACCCCTTGGACAGCCCCCCCCCCCACCCTCATTTACACCCCCACGACCCCTAGTACAGCCTCAAACACACATTGGACACCCCTCCCATATCCCTTGGACACCCCCACCCCTTGGACACCCCCCCCCCCACCCCTTGGACAGCCCCCCACCCTCATTTACACCCCCAAGACCCCTAGTACAGCCTCAAACACCCATTGGACACCCCCCCACACCTTGACAGCCCTCCCAGACCCCTTGGACACCCCCCCGACCCCTGGACACCCCCCCGAGCCCTTGGACAGCCCCAAACACCCCTTGGACACCCCTCCCATATCCCTTGGACACCCCCCACCCCTTGGACACCCCCCACCCCTTGGACAGCCCCCCCACCCTCATTTACACTCAACCGGCCCCTTGGATAGAACTCCCAGACACCTTGGACACCACTCCCATATCCCTTGGACACCCCCCAACCCCTTGGACACCCCCCACCCCTTCGACAGCCCCCCACCCTCATTTACACCCCCCGAACACTAGGACAACCCCAAACACCCCTCCCATATCCCTTGGACACCCCCCCCCCACCCCTTGGACAGCCCCCCACCCCCTGGACACCCCCCCGACCCCTTGGAAACCCCCCTACCCCTTGGAAACCCCCCAATCCCCTTGGACAGCCCCAAACACCCCTTGGACACCCCTCCTCTATCCCTTGGACACCCCCACCACTTGTAAACCCCCACCCCTTGGACATCCCCCCCCCACCCTCATTTACACCCAACCGACTCCTTGGACAGCCCCAAACACACCTTGGACACCCCTCCCATATCCCTTGGACACCCCCACCCCTTGGACACCCCCCACCCTCATTTACACCCCCCCCCCCCCCCGACCCCTAGGACAGCCCCAAACACACCTTGGACACCCCTCCCATATCCCTTGGACACCCCCCAAACACCCACCCACCCCCTTGGAACCTCTCCCCCCATACCAAATTCCAGACCAGAAAAACCATCAACAGTAGACCAAAACAAGAAGTAGAGAAAAATTAAACATTCACTTATATAACATTCAAAACATACACTGTCAACTTCAAAAAAAACTAAATCCAACCTAAATGACTACGAAATACACAATTACATTGACAATATTCAAAATTACATTTTACATTACAAACAACTAAAAGTCAATCAAACCTGTAAAATAATTTGACCACTCCACTTGTAAGTGTTTGATATCTTCAGCAGTAAAGGGTTGAGGGTCATCAAAAAGATACAAAGGAAAAGGATAGTAGTCAACGTGTATAATGAATAAATCAAATTGAAATATTATGAGAAAGAGGAAATCTTACCAGGTCATAACTTAGAACTGTCCCAGTTGTTATTATTTCATACATAAATCTTAACATGTAATATCCACATTCGATGATGCCTTGTTGCTCATGACATTTCTGTTTTAATGAGTGTAAATTCAATATATTATTTTTATGTAATAAATCAAAATGTACAAATTATAAATGGATATTTACCTTCGCATGTACATATTTGATCTTGAAATTCCTTTTCTTTGCGCTTTTTCGAAAGTGGACCCATGCCCTGTTAGAAAATAATATGAATGGGGTAAATTTAAAATTCATTAAAATATATAAAACTATTGTGAAATTGAATCTTACGTTTCCAATATATTCTTAAAACTTTCTCGCACATCATCATGGAGAGAGCATATCCAATAAAGTGTTTTCTCCCTAGGGCAAAAAACCCCTAACATCCAATGATCCCTGATAAAAGGAAATTTAACGTTAGTGGTTTTTTATGTTAAAATATAATTAACTCTTTGAGAGGGATGTGTTTCATACCTCTCACAAAAAGGAATCATCCAACACTGTGTGATTACATTCTTTTCAAATCTATCAGCAATATAGAGCATTCTTTGTTCCTCATCCAATGCACATGCTTCAGGGGAAATCAATTGTGGGTCCACGAATCCATATACATCTGTCAGCTCATTCCTCTCACAAATTTTATACAGATACCTAATACAAAGCAGACATAAGTATACATTTTTAATAAATATAACGCAAGGAAAAGGTGTTAAGACTTACATGATAAAAATTTGGACCACGTTGATGCCCAACTTATCTCCAGTGAAAAACTCCATGATATCAGTTTTCATAATCCCCACACTTAGTTCACGTCCACAGACATGAGCTTCCATTGTAAAGTCATAATGATCCACCAACAAATTTGAATATCTTGACAATTTGTCAATACTGCTAGTATCTGCATCGGATGTCATAGCTATCTGTCTTTGTTGTTGTCTATACATTATTTCTTTAACTTTTAAGTATTCCTGTAAAAATAAATTGAAAAATATATTAGTTTTCAAATGATAAAACATTAATAAAAATATAAAATAAAATATATAACATCCATACCTCTATGGTAATGAGTCGAAGAAGTCTGGATGGCCAATGTAAAAAATGGACGATACTATGTCCAACTGTCGTCACCTCATCTGTAGGTAATGGTATCCGAGCTGATCTATCTATAATATCCTGTACAGTGACCCTCTGATTCTCTACCTCTAATTGTTGATGATGAACTGTATCTCCTATACAATATACCATCCCATATGCAACTATATGATGTTGAGGATCATCAACATACAACTCACAATAAGTAGGTAGTTGCGGCGGAGGAGGATCAAAAATGGGGTCCGGAGGCTGAGGTGGGGGAGTGGGAGCTACTGGGAGAGGGGGAGTGGGAGATGCACCCTGAAATTGTCTTTGCATGTCTGCAAAAATAAACTGCACCGATGCTCTAATATTGTCCTCCATTGTCGCATTAATATTATGGACTTCAGCCTCCAAGGATTCTATTTTTTTTTTATAAACTCCCTCAATGTTAGAAGTTGAAGAACGTGGCAACACTTTTCTTACCGATACACCTGCCGGATATCCTCTTACACGGCCAGGATGTTCGGGCTTTCCCAATGCCACAGATAAAATATCTTCCCTCCCAGATAGTGTAAATGTCCCCTGTGAACTCTGCTCCTCAAGAGAGTCCTGTAATAATTAATTGAACATTTCTATAATGATTGGAAATATATGATGAAAATAGTAAACTTAAATAAATAAAATAGATATCTTACAATCCTCTCAACTACGAGTCTCGATTCTTCCGAAAGATATTGTCCTTTTTTGCCCTTCCGAGCTCTTTTCCATTTCTCATGTCTAGATGGAGGGGATGGAGGGGCTACCTCTCCAGAGCTTGAAGACTCAGCTCTTAGTTGTTGAAATTTTTCTGCCATCATTTGTTCTTCCAATAATGCATACCCTCCCCGAGATAAACTATGAGGGTATACATTTTTAGATTGGATCTCTTGATGAGCTTTCCTTGTTTTCTGTAAATTACGAATATGTAATCATTAAAAAAACAATAATAAGATCATTTATATAAGAAAGCTTATAAAAGTTTACATTGCCCTTACCAAAAATGATTCTTTTCTTCTACTTTCAAAAAATTGTCTCCATGTGTCTTCATCTATAAAAGGATACATACGACATGGATTCTCACAACTCCTATGACCATAAATGAAATCAGATGATAGGGTTGATTTGAAATCCCTCCATCTCCTAGCAGCCAACGATAAGCATTTCTTCCTGACTCCTCCAATGTCAGGAATATCAAATGTCATCTGATAAAAAAGAGGTTAAAAATATTATATATACTAGAAACATTTAAAGAACAGTCAAACAATAGCAAAAGATCTTACCAAAATGGTCTCCCACAGCTGAGAAATTATCGCCTTATCCACACTTCTCCAATCATCATAGAGAATGCTTACTTTGCTCTTAGCCTGAGTTGCTACAAAACCCTTAAAATCATTAGCATTTGGACCTCTAGGATGATCATCATCATCAAACTCCACGACTATCCTCTCCTCCTTCGTATGGGCAAGTGATACTTTTGGTAAACGTGTGCACCCATGCTTACCAACATTTGAACTCTTTTTCGTAATAGGAGCATGTGAATGTTCCTCCCTAGATGTATGACCAATATGCGCATCTCCAGAATCATGTGGCTGATCAACTGATTGATCTGTCATTTTCCTTCAAATAAAAAAAACAAACATTAGTTCACAAATATACAAATTCAAATATTGTAAAACTACTTAATCAGAAAATAGAAAAGTGTACTAAATTACATAATAGTAAACATTGGTAATATGGTAAGCATGTTAAACAATGATAAACATGGTAAACACATGAAAAAGGTTGCCAAGGAGTTGGCCCAAGAAAGCTGAATAGTGGACTCACTGAGTCCACCGGTCAGTCGGTGTGAGCTCACCGGCCAGCCGGAGGACCCAGGCAGTAGACTTGCCCACTGCCTAGTGCCACCGGCCGGCCGCTGGCTCACCACCGGCCGACCGCTCGACCAGACAGAGCCTTCCTGTCTGGACCACTGGCCGGCCGCTGGATCACCACCGGCCGGCCGGTGGACCAGACAGCCTTTCTCTGTCTGGACCACCGGCCGGCCGCTGGATCACCACCGGTTGGCCGGTGGACCAGACAGAGCCTTCCTCTGTCTGGACCACCGGCCGGCCACTGGATCACCACCGGCCGGCCGCTGGCTCATCACCGGCCGGCCGGTGGACAAGACAGAGCTTTGCTCTGGACCACCGGCCAACCGGTGATCCACCACCGGCCAGCCGGTGCGCCCAGGACTTCTCCTCTTTACGGTTTTTATTGTTTTATCGTTTTGGTTTGATACATGTTTTAATAAGTAAACAATTTACAATATCTAACATTATATGAAAAAACTAAATGTAAACAAGAAATAAACATGTGTTACCTGTAATTTTAGGAATGTACAGTTGGATTGTTTTCCCAAATTCCTTCGTCGTGATCGTTCCTTGTGGCACAAACCATGTCTTCAACATACTCATCATTATGTTCTGTTAATCTTTCCATGGAAGTAGGGATCTCACATAAATCAGCATCTTCATCAAATTCATCCTCACCAACATATTTTTTTTCCCTTGTAAAACAACAGCCCACTGCATATCTGATTGATCTACTACATAGAAAATTTGTTTGGCATGTGTTGCCATTATAAAAGAATCAGCTGTGTCTTCCAATCTATTCAGATTAACAAGTGTCATTCCAAATTCATCGTGTCTGACACTGTTGTTACCGATAAACCATTTACAGTTAAAAACAGGAACTTTAATTTTAATGTAATCAGCCTCCCATATGTCTTCAATCACTCCATAATATGCACTTGATGCCGAAATTGGGTTTCTGTCCTTAGCACTCAAAAAATGCATTGCTTCTGCAAACACCAATACACCACTATTCTGAACTGCACTTCTGTTGTCCTGAGCTTTCGTATGAAATGTATAGCCATTAATGTCATAAGCGGACCATGTTATCACATTTAAAGATGGACCACCCACTATCCATTTTAATGTCTCTGATACATCTGATCTACCAAGCAATGTCTTTTTAAACCATGGCAAAAAAGTTTTGTTGTGCTCATTCAAAATCCACATTTCTTTCTTCTTTGGATGACATTGTTTCAACTCATTAATATGCAATGTGATATAAGGTTGAACATCAGCTATGTTATTCAAGATGTATGATTCTAACTTCTTTATATGTTCAGCTGACAGTGATTTGACTTTCAAGCCACGAATCCCCTTTCCCTCATTATTAACCCGTTCTTGGCGAGATGGAGGCAAACCTATGTGTTGCGCCGTAGCCAAGTAGCTCATACAAAACTCTGCTACCTCCTCAAAAATATACTTTTCAATAATGGAGGCTTCAGGTCGATATGGATTTTTAACATATCTCTTTAATATTTTCATATACCTTTCAAAAGGATACATCCAACGAAGATATACAGGTCCACAAGGCTTTATTTATCGAACGAGATGAATCATTAAATGCACCATCATATCAAAACAATTTGTAGGAAAATACATTTCCAAATGACAAAGTATAAAAATTGAATCCTTTTCCAAAATGTTCAAAGCATTCACATCAATCGCCTTGTTACAAATTTAATTGAAAAAATAACACAACCTCATTATAGTCTTTCTGACACAGATGGGTAATATTCCACGTAGTGCAACTGGTAGAATTTGTTGCAACATGACGTGACAATCATGTGATTTCATACCTATCAACTTCAAGTCTTTCAATGAGACAAAATTTTTTACATTTGAAGAATAACCTTGAGGCACTTTGATATCATGAAGACACTGACAGAAGCTACTTTTCTCCCTCTTCGATAATGTATGACAAGCCGGGGGAAGAAATGTTCGTCTTCCTTTAGGAGTGGGAGCTAACTCCAAACGTATTCCCATTGATAGTAGGTCTAACCTTGCATTCAACCCATCTTTTGTCTTTCCTTTAATATCTAGCAATGTTCCGATCAAAGAATCACAGATATTCTTCTCCACGTGCATGACATAAATATTATCTTTGACTTCATGATACCTCCAATATGGTAGCTCAAAAAATATTGACCTTTTCTACCAAATATGTCTATCATTACCAGATTTCTGTGTCTTTCCCAATGTCACATCAAGGTTTTTCACCCTCTCAAAATAAAAATCTGGGGATAAAGGTTTTGGAGCAGTATCAAATTCTTGTGAGCCATTGAATGCCTTTTTTAGTCTTCTATAAGGGTAATCCATAGGCAAAAACTTTCGATGACCCATGTACACTGTTTTCCTCCCATGATGCAATTGACAATATGACGTCTGTTGTTCACAAATTGGACATGCTTTATGCCCTTTAACACAGTATCCAGACAAATTTACATATGTTGGGAAGTCATTTATAGTGAATAGAAGCACTACATGCAGTTGAAAATATTCCATTTTATAAGAATCATACACCCTAATACCATCAGCCCATAACAGTTTCAAATCATCAATCAGCGGTGAAAAGTATACATCAATATCATTGCCGGGTTGCTTTGGACCAGAGATCATGATACTCAACATGACATATTTGCGCTTCATACAAACTTCAGGAGAGAGGTTGTAAATTACCAATAAAACAGGCCATGAACTATGTGTGCTACTGAGGGTTCGGTATGGATTCATTCCATCTGTGCACAAGCCTAGTCTCAGATTTCTAATTTCATTTCCAAATGTAGGGTACTGGGCATCAATTTTCTTCCATTGTGGACAATCAGCTGGATGACATATTTTTCCATCACATACCCGCTCATCAGCATGCCATCTTAACCTTTTTGTATCATGTGAATTAGCAAATAAACGTTTGAAACGAGGAATTATAGAAAGATACCAAAATACCTTTGAAGGGAGCTTTGTAATCTCGACATCAGCTTGTGATTTTTCTTTCACCTTATACCGTGATGTCCCACATTTAGGACACTCTTTTAGAAATTCATATTCCTTCCTATATATAATGCAGTCATTCGGACAGGCATGTATTTTCCTGTATCCCAATCCCATCGGGCATAATATTTTTTTGGCCTTATAATGTGAATCTGGAAGATCGTTATCTTTTGGAAGAATGTCTTTCATCAATTGTAGCATCTCTGTAAAACTTCTGTCACTCCATCCATGTTTCGCCTTCAGGTTAATCAATCTTAACACCGCCGTCAAAACCGTAAAATCTGTACAACCAGGATATAATGGTTTTTCGGCATCACCATATAGACGTTCAACTGTCGGTTCTATCTCAATTTGTTCCGCTACAATATCGCGAATCATTTCTTCAATTCCATCGGAGTTACCATCTTGCGATTCATTATCATTAGTGACATTCTGTCCAGTTTCGCCATGCCAAATCCAAGGGTTGTAACTCGGATTAAAACCATGACAAATCAAATGATCTTTTATCTCTCTACTTTTCAACTTCTTCATATTCAGACATTTCAGGCATGGACAGAAAAAAATGTCACTACTTGGAACATTTCGTTTAGCAAATTCCAAAAAGGCATCAACACCTTCCTCATATTCATTGCTCATTCGATGTGCCGTAATCCAACTTCGACTCATTATTACCTATAACAAATAGCAAAAATATATATATTTTTTAGATAAGACAAATATATGTTTATATGAAAAAAATCATAATTTGAATGTAAACAATTTTGAAATATAAAACAAATCGATGTGTATTTAAAAAAATATGCTTGAATATTATTTTTTAAACAAAATATAGTAAGATATAACACCCCCCCTGGACACCACCCCCACCCCCTACCCTCTTCGACACCCCCCTGGACACCCCCCAACACCCACCCACACCCTTGGACAGCCCCCCACACCCACCCACCCCCTTGTAAACCCCCCTGGACACCCCCCCCCCCCCCGACCCCTCTGGACAGCCCCCCGCCCCTCCTGGACACCACCCCCACCCCCTACCCACTTGGACACCCCCCTGGACATCCCCCAACCCTCTGGATAGCCCCCCACCCACCCGGACAACCCCAAATACCCTCTGGAGAGGCCGCCACCCACTTGGACAGCCCCCCACACCCATACAACCCCTTGGACACCCCCCTGGACACCCCACTGACCCCTCTGGACAGGCCGCCACCCCCTTGGACAGCCCCCCACACCCACCCATCTCCTTGGACACCACCCTGGACACCCCCCGACCCCTCTGGACAGCCCCCGACCCCTCTAGAAAGCACCCCCACCCCTCCTGGACACAACCCCCCACCATCGACCTGCTTGGACACCCCCCTGGACACCCCCAACCCTCTGGACAGCCCCCCCACCCCTCCTAAACACCACCCCCAACCCCCTACCCCCCTTGGACACCCCCCTGGACACCCCCCAACACCCACCCAGACCCTTGGACAGCCCCCCACACCCACCCACCCCCTTGTAAACCCCCCTGGACACCCCCCGACCCCTCTCGACAGCCCCCGCCCCTCCTGGACACCACCCCCAACCCCTACCCCCTTGGACACCCCCCTGGACATCCCCCAACCCTCTGGACAGCCCCCCCACCCACCCGGACAACCCCAAATACCCTCTGGAGAGGCCGCCACCCTCTTGGACAGCCCCCACACCCATCCAACCCCTTGGACACCCCCCTGGACACCCCACCGACCCCTCTGGCCAGGCCGCCACCCCCTTGGACAGCCCCCACACCCACCCATCCCCTTGGACACCACCCTGGACACCCCCCGACCCCTCTGGACAGCCCCCGACCCCTCTAGAAAGCACCCCCACCCATCCTGGACACAACCCCCCACCCCCGACCTGCTTGGACACCCCCCTGGACACCCCCAACCCTCTGGACAGCCCCCCACCCCTCCTAAACACCACCCCCACCCCCTACCCCCCTTGGACACCCCCCTGGACACCCCCCAACACCCACCCACACCCTTGGACAGCCCCCCACACCCACCCACCCCCTTGTAAACCCCCCTGGACACCCCCCGACCCCTCTGGACAGCCCCCCACCCCTCCTGGACACCACCCCCCACACCCTACCCCCTTGGACACCCCCCTGGACACCCCCCAACCCTCTTGATAGCCCTCCCACCCCCTGGAATCACTGAAAATTTACCATAACAAGAAGTTGGTCCATTCAAATAATGTTTTTAGGTGTGGAGGAAGAACTGAGTTTCAATAGATAGAGAAGGAACTCGACATTGGGTTGTCTATTCCAGGTGTGGATTTGAAGGAGTTATTGTTTGTTCAGTGACCCAAGAGATTGAATCAGAAATTCAGATGTTGTGCCATTTTCTCATGATGAGGATGAATAATTGTTGGGGTTTGACTTTTAAATGGAGAGCTTAGCAGACCATCATATTTTCTATAGATCAGTAAAGGATGTTAGCATCGAACATAAGGCTTAAGGGATGCTTTCAGATCCAAATATGTATGTTGATGGATGCAATGGATCTAGTATAGGTTCTAGAAAGAATGGTGGTTTTATTTGTTTAGGATAAGTAGTGAAGAAAAAACTAGTTAATTTTTTACTTGCTCAAAAGAGGGTATCTAAAATTTTTAACATGCCGAGGGGAAATCTGGCGAGTCCTCCTCGTGAAACTTTGTTTGCAGGGGGTGAAAATGGTTATGTGATCCCAAATCCATGCACATATGCCATGGTTGTGTGTGAATAAAGTAGTAACAACTGTAAAAGGGCAACCCATCCAAATGGACACGCCCCAACCCTCTCGGGGATTTATAGAAAACGATGAAAAATTAGTGAAATCATAAAATTAGTCAATATTGCAAGTCGAACTAATAGATCTAGGGATGATAAATAAGATTATGGTGCCAAAACGAGTTAAAAGGGTTCGCAATCGAAGAATCTTAGCTAGTTTCAACAAAAAAATCACAACACATATATATATACTCTTCGCGAAAAAAAACGAACGAGTGGGAGGATTACCTGAGTGCTGCGAGTTTAGATGATTGATCCGAGGAGATTAAATATGAGAAACGATGATCGAAAAACGAATCTAAACCCACGAAATGGATGAGCCGATTCGGGTTTACGCGCGAGAGAGACGAATCACGACTGTCGAAGGTAAACTCACGAATGACAATCCACAGGTCTGGGTAAATTTTTAAATGAGTTATCACATCGGTTATTAAATAACCGACATTATAATTTTTTTAAAAACATTTATAACGTCGGTTATTCAATAACCGACATAAAAACCTTCCTCCGATTCTTTTTTTACGTCAGTTATTTTATAACCGACGTTATAAAGGGCTCAAAATCCGCATTTTATTACGTCGGTTATTCCATAACCGACGTCAAAAACATCTGCGGATTCTTTTTTTACGTCGGTTATAAAATAACCGACCTAAAAAGGCCGTCAAAAACCGCATTTTTTACGTCGGTTATTGAATAACCGACGTAACAAACGCCCCCCGCTTCTGTTTTTTATGGCGGTTAATGTATAACCGACGTAAAAAACGAAGCCGCGCGATTAATAACGTCGGTTATAAATATAACCGACGTTAAAGGTGTACTAAACACAGGTTTTTATGTCGGTTATTAAATAACCGATGTAAAAAACCTCGTTTTACATATTATGACGTCGGTTTTATACAACCGACGTAAAAAATGGTGACGTAAAAAATGTTTTCTGCACTAGTGCTACTTAGATACATACACCGCATGGATTATTTCAAGACACTATTGGTGGTGGACTACTATTTTTATCTCGCACCCTACTTGGGACACCATTGGTACCTAAATAGACTTCATGTATGCATGTATTTATAAGTGTAATCTCCCTACTATATATATTTGATTTTATTTTCATATAGAATGGATCACTTGAGCAGAGGACTGAGTTTATGCTTGTGATTATAGGGGGTCATCCTTTTGATATTTTTTTATTTTTTTATAGCTTGATGTATATGGATGTCCCTTATTTCCCCTTTTGAAATATTAACATTCTAGGACATCTTTATATTGGACTCATCCATTTGGATTTTGATTATTATTATTTCTGTTTTTTATTTACTCTTCATAAGTTATTTATTATATTTTTTCCACCTTTCATATATTATATCATGCTTCTAATATATCTTCTTATTTATTTTATCTGATGTTCCACTCTAATATGATGGTATAGTCTCCCCACCATACCATCATAGACCCTCATAACTAGTATTTATCCTCTGGCAAGTGAGGAGGCATGATTGAGGCCATGTGACCCATCAACTTAGGGAACCAGTTAAGTGGATCCCGAGTCGGGATGTTGCATATAGAAAATGACTTATGTTGGTTTGTGAGGTGGTAGTGTATGTACACATGATCAACGGTCTTACTTCCCAATTGGGGGAGGAGGAGATGGTTTTAGGTAATACCCTTTCTAACTTCCCAACTAGGGATCCACTTTACTGATTCCCCAAGAAGTTGGTTCACATGGCCTCAAGCATGCCTCCGCGTATGCTAGAGGCTTCCAACTAGTAGTGAAGGTCAATGGTGATAAAGTGGGGAGACTATACAATCATATCCTAGTGGCATAGTAGATAATAATAAAATAAACATAAGATTAGAAGCATTATTTAACGTATGGTATAGTGAAAACAAATACAATAATCAACTTCACAATCATAAATAACCAAGTAGAATTAATAGTATTCAAAATACTATAGGCTGAGTCAAATACATGATGATGACATGACATGTTGATATACCAAAATGTAAACATAAGATAAAGGGGAAAGGAATATACAACATGCTATATAAAAATAAAAAGGGCCAAAAACTGATTCACAAGAATCAAGAAAATATAATCCATCATCTGGTCTCATGCTTTGTCTTATATGTAAAACAGATCAACCATTAGTAATAGGGTTCTTGCCCCAACCCATACCTAAAGTCATGAACTCTACTCACATACCAAAGACATTCCATGTAGGGTTTGATATAAACTCAGTAGGACACCACAAATAGTGTTTATATATAATCTAATCAGAGTATACAGGAAAATATTGTGTAGGTATAAAGAATGATACAAAAAGCTTTATAAATATATACCAATTTTCTCATCTTCCATTAAGACACCTATAAGACTCCACCTACTTCAGAATATGAAATAATATATTATATCTGAATACTAAATATATAAAAAATAAGTAAAAAAATATATATAGTTATATAATTTATCCAAGTATATGCACTAATTACATGAGGGCATAAGTAGGCATATACATGGATACTAAGTTCTAGTTGGACCCAGGGAATAAATCAGGTGTCCATAATTAGTCTAACAATCTATAGGCTCAATAAAGGTTAAAATCCCATAATCTAATGATGAATTTGACACATATTTCCCATCATTCGAGATGGTCGCGTGAGTCTTCATTCTCAACACCTGATACGAAGGAATTTGGAATGTCATTCCTATTGACCAATCAAAACTATAATGCTGTGGGACACCATACACACCACCTGATGTAAGAGAGCATAAAACATCATGCTCAATATGTCCCTTATCCATTTTTAAATATTCAATATCCATGGAATATAATATTAATATCAGTGAATTTTATGTAAATCATTCCAATTCATGAAGACCAATTAATCATGTGGACCATAATTTTTAAAATTCCCATTTATAATTATATAGCATGTGCTTTGTCCTTTCCACCCACTTTCATTTAACCAACTCAAGGACTTATGTTATAAAACAAAGAAAAAAATGTTCCCACATTCCTAATAAAAACATATAAGTTTATTTGGTCAAATATAAAACTATAATAAATAATGTAATTCTATTTCCATGACAAGTCGAACACATAGGTAGTATTTAGTCTTTTAAAAATGAAATATAAGGAGGGAATTTAATTTATCACACCCAAAGGGGTGGAATTCAATATTTCGGCATCCATTAGTGATTTGACATGTGTCTATGGAATTATAACAAGATTTTTATATTAATTTAGATAGGAAAATAAATTTAATGGTGATGCATGGAAATGTACAGCATGTTGTAATATTGAGAAAATCATATAATCACCTTGAATTTTTTGGAAAATAACTATACCACCTACCATATAGTCATATACAACTCCGTATCCAATAAAATTAAGAATATTACTTAGAGAAATCTAATTCTTCCAATGGTGGTCTGTTTGGTGTTTAGATGGGGGAGTTATCTCAATCCCTAGGTGAGGTGAAGGGAGAACTCACGGGAGGGGGAGAATATCCCATCCACTAGAAATGATATGGTAAATAAGAGTTTTATTTTTAAAAAAAATTCAAGGGAAAAAAATAATTTTATCCTAAAAAATTGGGTCACACTATTTGGTCTCATGGTTGGTCAAACTACGCATTAATCTTGATGCCTCCACTATCTAAGGTGGGACCCCACATGGGATATGAACATAGTTTGGGAAAAAATTCTCAAGCAATGCGAAAATCCACATTCCCAAAACACTTCAACCACACCTAGGCATGTGCCTCATCTCACATGGTTGTATACAAAATGTGTGGTAACTCCTATGCAATAAGTTCCCCAGACAATTGAGTTTCACAGTTAATACTAACTATGTGCTAACTGTGTGTCCCACTCTATTTTCCAAATTCTCAGATCTCTAGGCTCCGAACAAGACCCATACACTCTTAAAACAATCCTTAGTCTATAGCGAACATTTATGAAGAGAAAAAAATATTTATACTAAAAATTAAAATTATTTGTACCTTTGTGAAAGGTCAGGTTATTACAACCTCCCCTCCTTATATAAATTCATCTCCAAGTTGGCCTTCTGAGAGTAAAGATTAATGAAATGATAACAGTTCCATCCATTGAACTCATACATCATATTCCCACTCCCATGTCTCACCTTGTACTCATTCATTCTTCTATACCACCCATACCAAAAGAAATAACCTTCCTCGTAGATTCTTTACACTCTGATCCACAATGCACAACGGATATTCCCTAAAGAAAGCATCCACATCTAACTCAACCTCATCAAGTGTGATGGATATATATTGTAATGGTATATATGAGATATCTAAAAGAGATAATTCATAGATCAATATCTATGAGGAAGTTCCATACAGTAATCAATTTTCCTAAATTTCAACCAAACCTTTATGGTTCTAACAAATCAAGGTGAAAGATTTTCATTCCTCTAAATTCATCAATGGACCAAGTTGGGTGAAACTCACAAGAAAACCTAGTCCCAAACCTTTAACTCAAGAGGTCAATGGAATCAATTTGTATGTGAACATCATTTGTATTGCTCTATCAACATGTTCTTCCTGATAAATTATACCTCTTGTTTCTTTGGGATTTTGTAATATTGCCTAGGGACAAGATGGTTTGACGGGGACAAGGAAGTTTTCACTTTTTATCATTCCAAGGAGGTTCCATTGTTGTGTATTTTAGGTTGGATTTCTTCTTATTTAGCTTTCAATATCCCAGAAACTCCCAATAGTTCCCTCATCTGTAGTTGGGTAAATACCTTCTTTCCAGAGGTCAACAATCATCTAGGTTTTCTTTCCCAATGAATTTTGGGGGGTCGAATTAGTCAAAAGGATGGTAGGCCAGGTTCATCACATCCTCTTAGGATAAATTCTTTCTTACTTTGGGACACTATTATGTATTTAAGATATCTCTGTTAATCTCTTTCTAATCCTGATACAGGACTGGTTACACTCACAAATGATTATTACTTAACTATATTTTATTTGAAAATGATTGTAGTCTCTTTAGGGGATCCATCTATATGCATCTAAGGTTCTCCATAATTATATGATAATGGGAGGTTTCTTATATGTTTAAGCCTTATAACCAAGTTCTTTAGAACATGAAACCATATAAGTAGGTACTTAATCTTCCAAGGAGGGTATTGAACCTTTATGATGCATCCTATGTATCCTGGTTTTTATAGGAATAAAAACCCATGTAGTTAGTTCACATCCATGGGAAAATCCCCAAGGTATATACCCTTGTACGAGGGGTGTTCATATCATTCTTCTCATCGGGTCTTACATACAATGAATTCCTTGGCTGATGGATATTCACGATTCTAAATGAGGTCTTTGTTACATCCCCTTAAGCCCAGGTGACCTATGCTTGGTGTGAGAAACAATAGATAGTTTACGATCAACCTAATGGAATGTAGATATGGGGAATGGGTATTGGAATAGTCATTGGGGTGTTTGGAATAGTTCATGGGCCTTGAGAAGGTTTCCTACATAACCGGAGTATGGTGGTAATCAGAGTTATCATATTTCAGTTTATATCGGGGGCCTACACACTGAGGCTTCCTTATACCATTGAGAAGGTTTATAGTATGGATTTCATGATCATTGTGATTCCCTAATCCCACGTTATCCATAGTTGTTATGAGAAACAAGGGATAGAAAGTAATCAATTTCAATACTTTGAGTAAGGAACTTAGGTACTGGGATTTCCATGGATGATTAATATGGAACTCAGACCTCAGGGATTGGTGGACAATGTTTCCCAGATATAGCGGGAATTAGATTCATCATTTTTTCCTTTAGTTGAGGCTTACACATTGAGGTTTCGCTGTTGGTTGGGGCATACACATTGATTCTTTCCTGCGGGGTAGGGCTTACACACTAAGCATAAACTGTATTATTAAGTCCCATGGAAGGAATCTCATGACCCAGTATTCTTGTCCTGAGAGCCATCGTGAGACCTATACGACTAGTATGGAGGGCATCACGAGTTTCATCTAACTTTCTAGGAGGGTGTCGTGAGATCTTGGTTGTTATGCCTAGATGTAATAGCGAGACTTGACTAATGTGAGTGAATGTCGTTATATGAGTCTAGTGATGTGTTTGAAGGATGTCACAAGTCTCGGGTGATATACCCAAAGGGTTTTTCAAGGTCAAAGTGATTTCCATGGGGGGAACTGTGTGACTTCTTATCACATGTATGAAGTATTACGCATTTCCCAAATGGAAGGTTGAAGGAGTTTCACAGGATCTGGGTGACATGACTTGGTTTTTTTCATGTCATTTGATGATTCACATGAAGCGTACGAGGGTATTAAAACATGTCTTTTCCCTAATTCTTCCACTTTTATTCTTAGATCTAACCCTTGTATTGTGAGGGATATAGATTTATTCAGTATCAATGTCTTTGAGTATTGTGTTATCTGGAGGTCATGCAGTATGTTATTCACACATCTTGACAGAATTCCTTCACATGAACTATGAATGATCACATGAATTCCTTTATGCCTAGAACATGACTACTCCATCTACTCACCAGGGTATTACCTGACGGAAATATGGCTAGTCATGTGATCTACTGCTCTGAGAAGTCTGTAAGAATCGAGAGTCAAATCCTCCAGATTCTGGGCATCCAGCGTGCATAGTCATGGAACATTTTTTGTGTTGGAGTGTGGAATTTATAGGTCTCACCACCCTACGTACTCACTATTTTGTGCAGTGTATCTAGAGTGAGTCCAGGATGGAGTTTGTGAAGGTGTCTAGTGCCATGTGGTTTCGTGAGTCTCTATCGTAGACTTCTCTGAGTGCATTGACTGATTTTTAGCAATCAAATGTCTTCCCTATCAATGCTTTATTTATCATATTATTTCAAACTATCGAAGTCATGTTTGATTCTGAAGTCATGTTGAAGTACTTACATGAAATTATGATGACATATCTTAGGGACTTCTAAATATTCAAGTGCATATTGGAAGATACACATGATACCTTGGGTGACTTTTCTTGGTGTATTATGAGATAAGGATAGTTTTTCCATGGGTATTTTGGGACTATTTTATTGGTTAACTAGGCACGTCTCATAACTTTCAGAGACTGTTAACACCTCTCACCTCTTACCTTTCAATCCCCTTTGTTTTCTATGACCAAGGTTGAGAGTCATGTGAGATTTCATGAGTAATGACAGTGATAATTCTTCTATTTTTTCGTTCTATCACAGGACCATTATGGGTCACATGGGGGTGCATAAGCATTTCATGGGAAAATATATTCATTCATCCTTAGTGCACTGTGATGTTTCTTAGGATACTTCTCATGGAGAGGATGACAAACCAATGGGCTCCCACAGGGTGAGGCGAACATGACACCTAGGACCAGTGATGTCTCTCGGGTCACTGACGGTCCATCACATATCTTTCAGGGACCGCGAACACCTCCAGCCTCCTCCCTTTCTATCTCCTGTGTTTTATTTTACAATGGTCATTGATTATGAGAGTTTTCATGAGAAATGTCATGGATTTTTGGTCAATTTTTCGATGATGTCTCACTTGACCAATAAGGGATATATAGAGAGTGTACAGTCATATAGGGTAAAATCCATCTATCTATCCTTATAGAAATATGGGGTTGTCTGGACACACCTGAGGACTTATGTGCAGTGAGGATGATATTTCACTGAGGACTATATTGGTCTCTCAGATCACCTAGGGTGTGTGTCGCATGTCTTTTATTAACCATGAACACCTATTACCTCCTCCCCTTTATTTCATTCATTTTATCCAAAAAATGTTCATAGTTCATGTGAGTTGTATTGGATATCATCAAGGAATTTTATTCTTCTCATTGATTATATGATGCATGATCTTAATTTAAACTAGTTGTTTCTCCCTTTGAATATCACCCTTCCTTATTTTTGAATGATTTTTTTGGGTTTTTTAAGAACATTCCAATGACAAACCATGTGGCATGGGGGTGCTCATTAGGATGTCACCATGCAATCATTGGTTGTTTGGGGAGCCTTTAAAAGAGCAACAAGGTTTATCTAAGGAGCTCTATAGGAGGTCCCATGGGTCATCCACCATGCATGGAGCCTTCATGTGACCTTGAAATGGTCATGCAATAATGAGTCTTTCATAGGTTCATGCGATCTGCAGGCCATGGAAACCCTCTTATTCTTTTGATTTTGTGGGGAAAATAATACCCATATTTAGGTATCCCTTTTTTTAATTTTTCTAATGCTTAATTTTCTTGTTTCAACAAATTCCCCACCTTATGATAGATGTTTTAGGGGGCAAGGACTCGGTTCTGAAGAATACTAATGCTTACCAGAGTCTTTGGCGGCGTCACAAACCTGTGCTTCTGTTGACATTTGGTCTATAAGGTGACACTTGGTATTTCATGAATCAACCTATATATAGGGGTAGAGAATAATTTATTTAATCAAATTCCTCTCCTCTAGAGTGCTTCCTCTTTTCTCCTATCGTAAGACCCTATCACAAACCCTGATCAGAATCCCTTTCTATGAGCCTTCGCCACAAGTCCATTTGTCAAACATCTTGCACGAGATCATCTTCTACTCAATGTCTCACCCAAACTAGTCTTGAACAACTCTTCAGTAATTTCTAAGACTTGGGTGGGGAGGGATATGGTTTTCTTAGGGGCTTCATGAGATATGATAGCCTGATCGTTCGAGCATTTGCGACTCACGTGACCATGTTTGGGTCATGTGATCCCAAGTATCTAGGGGGTCATGAGATTCGCATGATTCCCTGTGGGGGTTATGCACTCTACAAGTCCTCTAGATATCATGTAATCTGTGAAATATCAATGCAGTTTGTGAAACCTAACTAAGTCATGCAATGTGCATGGTACTACTAGAACTTCCATGTCTCTATTTTATAAAAAATTGTATGTTCTATATATTTGACATGGGAAATTTACTTATTTTTAGATGGATTCCATTTCTCATCATGGTTCATAGGCTATTTACAATAAAAGATCCATGATCTCTAGATATTTCAAGGTCGATCCTTGGTATCACAAACATACTGATAATGAAACCTTGAATAGGTTCCTTTTATTTGACATTCAGAATTATCCCTCTTCTAATCAATTTCTGCTATACGGGGTTTTCTTTCTAGATAATGTATTCATACCTCCCCCAGGCTTCAACATTCTATCTTGTTGGGAGTCTGGATCCCCTAACTACATTCTGATAACAATTACTGAGGGTTTTCAACTAACTACAGTTCAATCCCTGGGATTGTAATATATTTTTCCCAACTCTTCTCTTGGTCCAGATGGTCATGACTTTACCCAGCAACCTATTACTTGAATCTATTCAAGTGTACTCGCCTCTTCTCTTGGTTCTTCTAGAGACAAATGGTATTCAAAATGGAACCTCCATCCTTGTAGTAATTTCTCTGATGAGTGGGTGTGTCCCATCTAGGTCATAAAAAGATGCTTAGAATTTTCTAATAAATTATATATGGTTCACCTTCATAAATCCTTATGGATTTATCAGTTCTTCATTGACAGCCAACCCAACCACTTTTGAGAGGTGATTATTCATTAGTTCCCTGGTTCCAATACATTTCACTTGTCCCATGATGATGTAGTAATTAACCTATCAGACATTTATATGTTGGGAAGAATTCATCACCTTAGAGAAATGTATGATGAATTCCTTATCACAAGATATGTCTAGGATGACCCTTAGTGGACCATTGTTTTGGTGAGGGAGATGCTTATTATTGTAAAGAATAAATTGAAGAAATAGATGAAAATGAGATCACATATCTCTATTAGGAATTGGATCAATATTTTACTTTGTAAAAATATACTTAGTCTAAATACTATCCACCCTCATAGGTGTCCCTCCCAGTAAGATCATGATAGTGATGGTTCGTATTGAGACATCTTAGAGATAGGTATAACTGATCAAGGTTATATTAGGTAAACTCGGAAGTTACTTTGTACATTAGGTTGGTAGGATTTCTAGATATGTTCTTTAATGGGTGGATTTTTCCGATTAGGGGCACACATTCAGGAGTCTGTGTAAGTATGTTGGTGATGGAATCATGAATTATAGATGGGAGGTGTCCTAACATGGTAGTACCAATCCTTTCTCACATTTATCACATTTTGGGTCACATTCAACAAGGTAGTACCCATTCCTAGATTAGTGGTTCAATCCAATTCATGTTGGGTTGGATAGGGGAGTACTTCCATTGTTATGAGTAATATAATGCTTCTTGGATCCCAGACATCATATCCCATCCTATATTACTATATATTTCTAGGGTTGAGGATATTTCTCTGATCCCTACTGAGGTCAAAGGTTCACTGTATCGATATAATAGTTTTCAATTTTCTACCTTTGGTGCCCCATTTAGTTCGATTATTAATGATGGTTGTGGTTCTATTGATGAAAAATCTTATACGGTCTCCCTCTAGGATGAGGTCCTTACTACTAGGGTGGAATTGTTGGTTATCAGTGATCCCTATACACCATATCAATATTCTCTGTAGTTTGTTTGAATTCATAGAGTATCTCCTATCATTTTGGTAAGAATCTAAGGGGAATGACTTCCTGATATTATCCATCAATTCTGGAAGATGCTTTCACCTGAAGAGATTGGGGCTGAGATTATACTCTTACCCACTGATTCTTCTGCACTCCTTACTTATTCTAGGCCCAGGCTTGGGTAACATCTTACCCCAATGGTATGTTAGTCCAACTGGTCTGACATGTGGGTAGGCCTCTTGTTCCATTGATACATTTATCTATGGTTTATATGGAATTGATTGAAGACTTAGGTGAGGCATAAAGGAAGAAACCTCACTCTAACGATGATCATTTTGATAGTGGAGAAGATTCTGTTGAAGGTATCAGTTCCCCAGCACAAGCTACGGATGATAGGAATGCTAAGAGGCATTCATGTGGGGAATCTTCTCCAATTACATCATTGAATCATCTAGTTAGTCACCCTTCTGTCTCACTCACCTCGTTATCTGATAAGGCTCAATCATATGTTAAGATTATCTGGGGACACATTCTTTTCTTGACTATTGAGACCCCTTTGGAAATATTCTGCAACCAAGGGGAGTGTATGCCAATTATAACATGACTTAGGGGCGGATGACTGCGATCATTAGCCTGTAAACGAAATTATACAACAAACCATCTTGAATCCAAGATACCTAGAAATGAATAAAATGGATCTACATGATTTAGTTGATGAGACATTCTTTGCGAAGAAAATTAGCGAGATGGTGGAGGCATTAGAATAGGGTTGTTTTATATTATTTGAAATACAAACTCAGATGGATGCTTGGACGGCGAAAATATGGATATTTGAGTATATGATTTCCATTATAAGTTTCATCCTTTTTCCATTTTCAACTGCACTGGTTAATGATCATAGAGGGGGTGAAGATTTGTCTTATCTAGTTGAAGATCTCCATCCTAAGCTACAATCCAAAGAATCAAGAAGGTAAGTTCTCCAATGCTCTATTGATGCCTTCCACCAGACTCTTGTCGATCTAGCCAGTGTTATCAACTGTCTTTTGTTGTGAATCAAATTTTAAACTGCAATCCATTTTTTATGAGGATTCAAAGAGACTCTAAAATTTCATCATTCCTCCCTTCTTTCCATGGATGAATTTTATAATCTTTCTATAATACTATCCATTTCTCATTTCCTCATGATGTGTCTGATATCTTACTATTTATCCCTTACGTTATATGAGCAGGAATGCCTGGAATTGAATTCTTAAATTTTAATAGATTCCTTTTTAGAGATGCTTGTGAATTTCCACTCACATGAGATACTACTTTGGTAGTCTATTTCATCTATCTTGGGATCACCTGATTTTTAGAGAGATCAATGGCTAGAATGTACTCCTCGGAGGGAGAGTGCCCAATCTTTTGTCGAAGTCAATAGTCTTGGTTATCATTGCTTGGTGTTCAATGCCATATGGAGGTACTTTCATAATTTTTTACACTGAATTATTGTCGTTCTTCATTTTAGGGACTTTCAACTCAGACATAATATTGCTTTAGTTTAAATTCTTTTAGCTCGGAACTCATATTTCATTAGTTTAACGCATTTTATCTTAGACCAAACATCACATTAGTTTATAGTCTTTTAGCTTAGACAAAATATTTCATTAATTTAATTTCTTTTAACTTAGACCTAATATTGATTTAGTTTAAGGTATTTTAGATCAAACCTAATATTTTTTTAATTAAGTTATTTTAGCTCATACCTAATATTTCTTTAATTTACGGTATTTTAGCTTGGACATAATATTGCTTTAGCTTATGGTTTTTTAGCTCATACCTAATTTTTCTTTAGTTCAAGGTCTTCTAGATTAGACCTTATGTGTGATCATGGCGTATGGTGAAGACATGCCAAGAGTGATCTAAAACACTCTGAGGTGAAGGGTTCTATGTGGTGTTGTAGAGGCTCATGAGGATCAGAATTCCCTTTTTCAGAGTGATGAATTTGGTTGACATCCATAGGCACATATCTAGGAGTCATGGGCATGTATGCATAGTCCTGAAAAGGGACCTTGA
Organism: Viscum album; assembly: GCA_963277665.1. Taxonomy (NCBI): domain Eukaryota; kingdom Viridiplantae; phylum Streptophyta; class Magnoliopsida; order Santalales; family Viscaceae; genus Viscum; species Viscum album. The sequence goes on along the minus strand of OY728147.1, from coordinate 1,020,924,792 downwards.
ATTCAAGTTTCTTTTCCATGGGCAATGGAAGATCTGTGGAGGTAACATGGATGGGGGAGAAATACTTGGCATACTATGCCTGCCTGGGTAGTTGGAGTATAGATGATGTAAATCATAACATAAACATTTGAGTCCCTGAATATGAGATGGTGTAGACATGCAGGGTATGTACCATGAAATTCTGAGATGTGAGGTTCCTATAAGGACCAGTTTTGTATATTTCTAACAAGGAGACGGTTGAATATATGTTTGGGACTTTGTAGTCTAATTTTGGATATTTTTTCCTGTACTTATTGACCTGTTAGGTTTTTTATTCTCTAGTTCTTTTTTCCATATCGATTTCAAGTATATGAAATCAGTAACGATATAACATTATATTTTAAGAAGGTTCACTACTCAATAAGAGTACCTAGTCTTTATAATTGTTTAGAAATATTCTTGACCACACAACCACTAGAAAACAACCCTTTGAATGTGGTTACAAATTGTAGTATATTCACTTACACTCATTGGGATCTTGGAAAACAATCTAACCGTTTGTGTTTTATAGCTCTTGGCTGGATTTTTATACTGCCTCCCAAGATAGCCTTCTCCTTGTTGATAAGTGTTTGTAACACCATTAGGTCATTTAACTATTTATACCTATTGATTCCATAGAAAAACATTGTTCTTCCATAACATTCTTCTTCAATTTTTTACTTTCTTAGAAGCATGCAAGTACCTCCTCTTTCCTCTTCCCAGAACACACTAAAATTTTTAATCTCTTATTCTTCTCTCTTTATTATTCAGTGAAAAACTTATTACAATATGATATCTTCTTATTATTTCTAGATTCAAAAACATTCTTTTTTTATTATCAAAATATTGAAGATCAGTTCGTCTTAGTATCATCACAATAAAACTACCATGACTAATAATCAATATTTAGTTGAGAACACTCAATTATTATTCTTTTTATCTTCTTGAATTATCAAAAAATTATATAATGTTCACTCCATTACTTCAATGTAGTGAAATCTTTAATTATGTTTTTTGGTATCTCAAATTAATAACCATTTATCTGTGCATGAGTCATTATGTATGCATGCAAGCATGAATACAATGTTTTCATCATCTTTTTCTCTTTGCATAACACACGTTAGATTGTCAAATTGTCTTATAAGTGTGCATGGAAGCATGCACTTGTTTCTTAGTCCAAAAAACTTTTTACTTTTTGTTTATTAACACACACACAATCTTCCTTATCTTACTCTCTCTCTTATTTACATGGACACAAACTCGAGTGTCTCAAATCATGCACATGATTGTTTTGCATCATGCACGCATGCACTGCCCTTTTCCTCATGCACTCACTCTTCTTCAATACACTAACCACAATATATTTTTATTACTATATTTTCATTCATGTAACACAATTGTAATGTTTGGAAGTGTATTCTTTTTGCAAACACAAACATGGGTTATTCCCTACATGCACAGTTGTATCAACCTTAATTCAAGTTGTAGAGAACCAAGCGTGACATACATTGACATTACATTACTTTTGCGGAATAATTAATACATAACAAGAATAAACACTGAAGGACTATAATAGTTTTGTGTTTTTGGAAACTCGTAACATAATCTTCTAATCATGGTGAAAGATCTTCAACATCTCCCATAAAGATCTCCCCTTTTGTTTTCTTCCCTCAAACCTTTCATTATATCCTGGGGAAAAGAAAACATACAAAGGGTGAGCTCAAATTCTCAGTAAGGGTAATCGAGGAGAAAATAAAACAAACCATATACATTTGAACATAAAAACATGAAAATAATGTTTAAACATCAAAATCTTGAGAAATTAAATAAAACATGGCATTACATAAGGCATAGATCATAATGGAACATAAATAATGATAAAATAGAGTGGGAATAAAACATGTAATTGTGGAAAACCATTAAGAACATGATATGATTTCTATAGTTTCCAAGGCATTGCTGCCAAGACCACCATAGTGGACAAAGTCCCTTACTGAATCGAGTTCACTCCTCGTTCTAGTCCTGTATCACTGAACCATATTAAGTTTTCGTTCTAGCCATGTCTATCTCATAAGATATAAATCATTAACCAATGAATTGGATAGAAATATAGGTCCCACCCATCTCATAATGAAATAATTCTTTCGTGTGCCACAAAATAAACATACATCATTCATAATAACCCAATGAATAAAATGGGTTTCATAAACATCATCCCATCATATCATAATCCATATAGAAGAAATGGATATAATTTCATAATAAGAGAAATCAAACCATGTAAATAATAAAAACATTATACTTGAAACATATATATACTAAATAATTTCATCTTAGATGGAAAATAGTTCTGATAAAACACTTGAAATGAATTCTTGAGGAAAATATCCTTTCTTCTTCAAAATCATTTTCTTTTCTCAAAATGCCATGAAATTTTAAAAGAAAAGGATTTTGTTGAAAATAATCATGAAATTTTGTAGATGAAGCATCATTTAAATAAGTTGTTATAAAACTATAAAAACCCATTCATGTTGTATAAGTTAAAAAAACATTCTCCTCATACTTTTAACAGAAAAGTAAAAAAGTACCATGTATGGTAAACAAAAGAAAGATTTCTTCCATAACACAATGTAAAAGTCATAGAGGGGTAATCATGACTTTAAAATTACATGGAATAATATTAAACACTTTATGAAAAACATTTCTATGGATATGGATGAAAAATATGACCCCAGTAAATACTTACGTATAAGCAATCTTGGATAAAAAATGAGATTGAAAAAGTATCCCTTACCTTAGGTCCAATTTCTTGCGTACATCTCTGAAACTCCTATATAGTGGGTTTAAACATATTATTAACTTGTAAAAGAACCATAATAATATTTATTATATCATATATGATTCACTTATGACTTTATATTACCTGTTTATTTGTTAATTCCATGTTAAAGCAACATTTTCAGTAAAATCATTTCATTTATCATACGTGTTTGGACCAGTTGTTCTTGATATTATTATTACTTATTTCCCTATTTACTTACATCAAGAATTTAAAACAATATTTATATATAATATATATTCATTATATAAATATATATGATATATTGATAAATTGAATGAAATACACCGTTCATGGAGACGGTAGGTTGTACGTACGCATGAACGCAATTTTCATTTCCTTATTGAATTGAATGGAATTAAGTAAAAGAAACATATATGTACATAAATCCAGTATCATTATTATATAATATCATTCATGATTATTTTTTATATATATACTTTATAATCATACTTGAATGGTTAATCATGGAAAATGAATCTAATCGCGTTCGTAAAGACAGTAGTCTGTACGTACGCACGAGCGATTATACCGTTCCCATAATTATTGAATAGAATTAGAGTGAATGATATAATATCTCAGAATCAGTATGATGCTATAATAACTATATATATTTTTTACATCATTATACCTGTCCAAGTAAGGTGGTGGTGGAAGAACTAATTACACCATGGCATGGAGACGGTATTCTGTAGGTACGCACGCGCGGTGATTTCATTTTCTATAGGATCGATAGAAGGTGAAATGGGGTTGTTTAAAATTTATAATATCATATAAGTATATTAATCATACTTATTGTATTACTTTAGAATGAAAAAACTAAATAAGAGGAAGTTTAAGAAGAAAGAAATTTGAAAGAATCAGTAGAAGAGATACCTCTTCTTCGACGCACCTCCTTTAAGCTTCATCTTAAGGGACTAGAGTTGGTCTTTTGAGAAGACCAGAACCTCCAGAATGTTTATAGGAAAGTTTAGAAGAGAAATGGTCACGGTTTTTCCAAGCATGAAGGCTCAAGTTGTTGTGAAGAGGATAGGGAGGAGGTGCCCTTTTATAAGGGAGGAGAGGGGCACATTTGGAAACCTCAAAAATATTAATTTATTATAAATCAAACCCCACATAAAAATCTCCAAATATGACTCATATTTTAAGTTTATATGATATAAGGTTGTAATATAATCAACCAATAAAATTTATACATTTTTAAAATTTATTTTAAAACTTATCGACTTGATTTATCCATATTTAATTTATTTAATCTTATTTGTGGTAATAAGATTCTAAATTTTAAATTGTTATAAATAATTACTTATGTGTTATTAATTGATCATAATTGGATAATTTATGACATTTTAGACCATATAAATTTTAATTTATAATTTTTAAATATTTTTGTTATTTTTAAACAATTTTATATCATGTTATTTTTATGAAATAACAATAGTGTCATTTTTCACACTTATCATTTATTGGAATTTAAATTAAATCCACACAGAAGATATGTTCGAACTAAAATATTTAATAGATTCTTAAAATATCATATTTATCTATAAAATTCTTATAGAATATTAAATAGTACATAAAATATTTATTTTAATATTTTTAAAACCATTTATTTGATATTTCAATCAATAAAATAATTTCAACAACACTATTGTTTCACCTTTACTGATAATTATATAATCCCTACAAATTCTAAATAAATTCACATGATGTAGATAATTTAATTATATTTCTGTAGAATATTCATTTTCTATGATTCATGAAGTTTATCACTAAATTAAAATTATTATACTTATAAGATTTAAGAGAGTTACATGTTGTCACTTTCTTTGGTTTAAATAATAATTAAATTATTTTCATGGTCAAAAGTTCATAAAATGAATCTATTCTAACCCTTAGGTGATATGGGTCTAATTTTAGTTATCCAATAGAATTTTGGTAGGTGTTAGGGTAATTTTATAATCTTATTTTTACCATTAATTACCTGATTTACCTTTAACTACAGTAAATAAAAATTACCGTAGTTACTATTCATAATATCAAAAAAAATAAAAGTAACATATTAACCTAATTTGGACCCACTGAATTAAAATATGGAATCCATTTTTTAAAATTCAAAGCACAGAAGTTGCGGTAATTAATTTAAAATTCAACCCGTTGTTAAGAAAATAGGTTTTAAAAGTTAAAACATTGCCAAAGATTGAAATGTTTTTACCTATGAATTCAATGTAAAATTAATATTAATGACATAAATTATATTAAATGTTAAAAATATATTCTATTTATACTTTATAACCATTCAATATTATAATTTTACCATATAAAGTTTTGCGAGGAAAAAAGTTGTTTTTAATTAAAATATAGTATGTTTTTACTATTCATTAAAATATGAAAGTTATCAGAATAATATGAAAAATTTATCCAAAGTAAATTTTTATATCCTGATTCCAACGAATATTTTTATTTTTCGAAATTTAACTTATAAACATGTCAAAACTAAATTTAAAGTTGTTGCTCCATCAAAAGGCGGCAAAATCGCTTTTTTAAAAATACTTATTTTACCCAAGAAAATTATTTTGTTCTCATACCATTTTCTAGAAAATTTGTAACATGAATAATAATTTTATAAAATTAAAAATTTAGTTAATATTATTCATAATAGCTAGTCCATAATAATATTATAACAATATATCATTGTTTAGTGAAACTCGGTATTGCGTACTACACACGCTATCGAGGAAGGTCGTGATTGTGTGTAATGTAAGCCAATTCAGGGATGCATGTAGTGAAAGCATCCATTGGTGTACCGAACAACACAAGACATCAATGAAATTAAAAATAAAAATTCCCTTAAAATATCGGGTTGTTACATTCTACCCCCCTTAAAATGAATTTCGCCCTTGAAATTCATCGGGGTTATAAATGGTTTACTACTTGAAAGTTTCTTTCATAGAAACCCACATCGTAAAAAGGAATACTAAAAATTAATTTTAAAAATTGAAGTATGAAACATATCGATTACCCAAATTAACTCATCATTGGGTTTCCACATTGGAGAACATTGGTTAAAATATGGATATGCAAGAGAAACCTAACCATCAAGTTCTGATGGAGAGTGGTAGAGAACATGTCTATGAAAAATCCAACCATCACAAAGCCATAAATTTGAGATGATCTAAGGTACCATCTAATTCATTAGATATGAATACACTAGGACAACATTTTTGGTTTTCAAGATCATTTCCCTAAAGTTGAAGAACTTTAATTAGAAGAAATACTTACTTTATTTCGGTAAAATCTCACCGTTGTTCCTGCATTGAACAATTTCCACTTCATCTCTTAAATAAATGAAGTTGAATTTGTCATTTTTGAAGTGTTAGCAGATCATGTGATAGAATGATCGGCCATTCCATCTGTCTCAAACAAAAGGTTAACAAAATTTATCAAATATACATAAGTCCGTCTATGGTGAGGTTAATCGTATATGATTCCAAAAATCAACTTATACTTCAACTATAAAATCTCTTAATAAAATAAAACTAGTTTCTACTGACCAGGGACTTCCTGTAGGCCAGTGGTAGGCGATAAAGGCATGTCTCACTTTGGTTGTGGGTTTGATTCCTACAGCCTTGTCCGATGCGACGAGTTGTCGCCCGTCCTGCAGGTTGTCCTTTTTTTTAAAACTACATTATTATAACATCCCATCAATAATATCAAAAAAAGTTCTATCCTTAAACAATACTAACTTATGTACAACATAATCCATTCCAATCTTTAGGCTTATCTAAAATACTTCTATTAAAGCTCATAGGATAGAGAAAACAATTACTAGAAATATCATCTACCAAGCATGTGAATACCATCATTTATCACCCATATATCATACGATATATCTTGTTGGTCACATTCCAAACATGTGAATACCTTAATCATGTATTCTCTTGAAAAAAAATTAATACCCATTGAACCTTAGTAAAAACATGAATTCCATCAAAAGTTAACTCTTTCCACATACCAAAATCCCAAAATTTTTATATACTCAAACCATGATATCAGTCAGTGCATATCATCTTCTTTCCAAAAATATTTCAATCACTTTTCATGGTTACTGGTACCATATAATTATTGAAAACCAATACATAGAGATTTCTAAATATTCCACGATACCATAAATGAGATTCCATGATACTATTTTGAAATCCCATTACGTAAACACTTAATCATTCCACAACATCATTGTCATTCTCAACATCACAAATAGTGATCGCATGTGACTTCCCTTTATCCTTTTCCTTAAGAGGTTTCTCACGTCGATCATCATTAACCCCTGGATTAGGGCATTGATTAGAATAATGACCCATTACCTTGAACTTGAAGCATTGAAGTGTTGGAGGAGTGTTCTCTGTAGTCTTTCCTCTATTCACATCATTAGCTACCTTTTTCCCATTATTTCGACACTAAACTGCTCGATGACCTTATTTTCCACACATAAACCATTTTCTAGTACCTTTTAGGCAATCTCAACCATGCTTCTTTCCACACTTTGAGCATAAAGTAACATTCATCTTCTTTTCACCATTGTTCTGAGATTTTTCCTTGAACTCCATCTTTAGTTTCTTGTCAAAACCATGAGATGGATATGTAACACCAACATCCAGTTGTACCTTGATAGCACAATGCACAATTTATTCATAGCTACTAAATTCTATTATAGTTAATTCCCTTTGAAGACTTGGTTTTATGCCACTGTAGAATCGATCAACTTTACTTTCAGGTTGGATGTTAAATCTGTATGCATACCATGCAAGACTTGTAAAATTCGCCTTGTATATACTAATAGATTCATCATCCTTTTTCTTAATCTCATGAAACTCATTTTCCATCTTTGTTCGAAGAATATGAGGGAATTACTTATTGGAAAATATGTTCTTGAACTCATCCCATTCCATGGATTCAATTTCATCTCGAGGCCTCGTATTCTTAATTAGAGTCTACCATTAGTCTAATTCACCTTATAAATGGTAAATATCCAGAATGAATTTTTCATGTTCTGAACAGTGAAGTATGGAAAATATCTTTTCAATGGTACTGATCCATTGTTCAGCAACAAGTGGATTAGAAGACCCACTGAAATAAGGTGGACGTTGCCTCATGAAAGACTCAATAAAATATTGTTCCCTTCTCTGCTCATTTGGAAGTCCAGAATAATTCATAGCTTATGTAAGGATAGAAATACAATTTTTCACTCCATCTCCCATAACATTGGTTTGTTCAGGAGGAAAATCATTTCATTTTCCATTACATTGATCAAAACGGTTCCTTCGGGTTCCAGCCATCATCAAAAACCCAAAAAGAATAGCATGAGAGGCAAAAATCATGCTAGGTAAAACAACATAATAAAGGGGGATTACCTTCAATATCTAACATCTTAGGTTTAATTATAATATCGTTACCGTAATTCTATAACTATAACCTATACTTATACTTAACCTTAGGTACATCCCTAGAAATTCCTTAGAAATATCTCTAGGGATCTCACTAAAGATCTCGCATCCTAGTTTCCAAAGGTTGACTAAACCTATCCTATAATACCAACTGTAGTGACCCAAGATTTTAGTACATGGAATTTACATTACTTTTGCGGAATAATTAATACATAACAAGAACCAACAATCAAGGATTTTAATAGTTTAGTGTCTTTGGAAACTCGGAACATAATATTCTAATCATGGTGAAAGATCTTCAACATCTCCCATAAAGGTCTTCCCCTTTTGTTTCCTTACCTAAAACCATTCTTTATATCTTGGGGAAAATAAAACATATAAAGGGTGAGATCAAATGCTCAGTAAGAGTAAGCATGTAGAAAATAAAACAAACCATATACATTTGAACTTAAAAACATGAACATAATGTTTAAACATCAAAATCATGAGCAATGAAATAAAAAATGGCAGTACATAAGGCATAGATCATAATGGAACATCAATAATGATAAAATATCATGGGAATAAAACATGTTATTATGGAAAATAGTTAAGAACATGATATGATTTCCATATTATCAAAGACATTTATGCCAAGACCATGTTAGTGGACAAAGTCCCTTACTGAATCGAGTTCACTCCTCGTTCCAGTCCTATAACACTGAACGGGATTAACTTTCCATTCCATCAATGTCTATCTCATGAGATATAAATCTTTACCCAATTAATTGGTGGGAGATTTGGTCGCACCCATCTCATAATGAAATAATTCTTTCATGTGCCACAAAATAAACATGCATCATTCATAATAACCCAACGAATGAAATGGGTTTCATAAACATCATCCCATCATAACATAATCCATATAAATGAAATGGATATCATTTCATCATAAGAAAAATAAAACCATGTAAATAATAGAGACATTATAATTGAAACATAAACATACTAAATAATGTCATCTTAGATGGAAAACAGTTCTGATAAAACATTTGAAATGAATTCTAGAGGAAAAAATACTTTCTTCTTCAAAATCATTTTCTTTTCACAAAATGCCATAAAATTTTATAAGAAAAGGATTTTGTTGAAAATAATCATGAAATTTTGTAGAGTAAGAATCATTTAAATAATTCATTATGAAACTGTAAAAATACATTCTTGTCGTATAAGTTAAAAAAACATTCTCTTAGTACTTTTAACAGAAAAGTCGAAAAGTACCACGTGTGGTAAACAAAAGAAAGATTCCTTCTATAACACAAAGTAAAAAAGAATATAAGGGTAAACATGAATTTAAAAATACATGGAAGAATATTAAACACTTTAAGAAAAACATTTTTATGGACATAGATGAAAAATATGACTCCAGTAAATACTTACTTATAAGAAATCTCAGATAAAATATGAGATTGAAAAATTATCCCTTACCTTAGGTCCAATTTCTTCTATACGTGTCTGAAACTCCTGTATTGTGGGATTAAACATATTATTAACTTGTAACATAACCTTAATAATATGTATGATATCATATACGATTCACTTATGACTTTATATTCCCCATTTTTTTGTCAATTCCATGTTAAAGCAGTGTTTTCGGTAAAATTGTTTCGTTTATCATACGTGTTTGGACTAGTTGTTCTTGATATTATTATTAAATATATCATGATTTAATTACATCAAGAATGTAAAACATTATTTATATATGATATATATTCATTATATAAATATATATGACTTACCGATAAATGGAATGAAATACACCGTTCATGGAGACGGTAGGTCGTACGTACGCATGAACGCTGTTTTCGTTTCCTTATTGAATTGAATGGAATTAAGTAAATGAAACATATATGTACATAAATACAATATAATTATTATGTAATATATTTCATGATTATTTATTATATATATACTTTATAATCATACTATAAAGGATAATCATGGAAAATTAATCTCATCGCGTTCGTGGAGACAGTAGTCCGTACGTACGCACGAGCGATTATATCATTCCCATAATTATTGAATAGAATTAGAGTGAATGATATAATATCTCATAATCATTATTATATTATAATAACCATATATAGGTATTATTTAAACCATTATACCCATCCATTTAAGGTGGTGGTGGAAAAACTAATTACACCATGGCGTGGAGATGGTATTCTGTACGTACGCACGCGCGTTGATTTCATTTTATGTAGGATGGATAGAAGGTGAAATTGGGTTGTTTCATATTTATAATATCATATCAGTATATTAGTGATACTTATTGTATTACTTTATAACGAAACAACTAAATAAGAGGAATTTGAAGAAGAAAGAAACTTGAAAGAATCGGTCGAAGAGATTACCTCTTCTTCGACGCACCTCCGTTAAGATTCATCTTAAGGGACTAGAGTTGGTTTTTTGAGAAGACCAGAACCTCTAGAATGTTTCTAGAGAAGTTTAGAAGAGAAATGGGAAGATTTTGGCAAATCTAGAAGGCTCAAGGTGTTGTGAAGATGAGATGGAGGAGGTTCCCTTTTATAATGGAGGAGAGGGGCACCTTTGGAAACCTCAAAAATATTACTTTATAATAAATCAAACCCCACTTAAAAACCTAAAAAACGACTCGTATTCAAATATTAGATGAGATATGGTTGTAATATCATAAAACATTAAAATTTAGACTTTTTGTAAATTTATTTTAAACCTTATCAACTTGATTTATCCTTATTTAATTTATTTAATCTTATTTGTGGTAATAAGTTTCTAAATTTTAAATTGTTAATAATAATTACTTATGTGTTGTGAATTGTCCATAATTAGATGATTAATGAAATTTTAGACCATATAAATTTTAATTTATAATTGTTAAAGATTTTTATGATTTTTAAACAATTTTATATTAGGTTATTTTTATGAAATAACAATAGTGTAAATTTTGGAACTATTCATTTATTTGAAATTAAATAAAATCCACACAGAAGATATGTTCAAACTAAAATATTTAATTGATTTTTCACATGTCATATTTATCTATAAAATCCGTTTATCATATTAAATAGTTCATACAATATTTATTTTAATATTTTTAAAACTATTTATTCGATATTTCAATCAATAAAATAATTTCAACATCACTATTGTGTCACCTTTAATGATAATTATTTAATCCCCAAAAATTCTAAATAAATTCAAATGATGTATATAATTTTATTAGATTTCATGAGACTATTCAGGATCAATGTTTCATGAAGTTTATCACTAAATTAAAATTATTATACTTATAAGATTTAAGAGAGTGACATGTTGTCACTTTCTTTGGTTTTAATAATAATTAAATTATTTTCATGGTCAAAAGTCTATAAAATGAATATATTCGGACCCTTAGGTGATATGGGTCAACTTTTAGTCATCCAATAGAATTTTGGCAGGTGTTAAAGTAATTTTATAATATTATTTTTACCCTTAATTACCCGATTTACCTTTAACTGTAGTAAATTAAATTTACCATTGTTACTATTCATAATATCAAAAAAAAAATAAAAGTAACCATTTAACATAATTTGGACCCACTGAATTCAAATATGGAATCTATTTTTCAAAATTCAAAACACATAAGTTTCAGTAATTAATTTAAAATTAATCCTATTGTTAAGAAAATGGGTTTTAAAAGTCAAAACATTGCTAAAGATTGAAATGTTTTTACCTATGAATTCAATGTAAAATTAATGGTAATAAAATAAATTATATTAAATGGTAAAAAAATATTATATTTATACATTAAAACCATTAAATATTATAATTTAACCATATAAATTATTATGATGAAAAAAGTTGTTTTTAATTAAATTATAGCGTGTTTTTACTATTCATTAAAATATGAAAGTTATCAGAATAATATGAAAGATTTATCCAAAGTAAATTTTTATATCCTAATTCCAAATAAGAATTTAATTTTTTCAAATTGAACTTATAAACAAGTCAAAAAGTAGATTTTAAGTGGGTGCGTCATCAAAAGGCGGCAAAACTACATTTTTTTAAAAATACTTATTTTACCCGAAAAAATTATTTTGTTCTCATACCATGTTATAGAAAATGTGTAAGATGAATAATAAGGTTATAAAATTCAAAATTTAGTTAATACTATTCATAACGGCAACTCCATAATAATATTATAACAATATATAATTGTTTAGTGAAACCCGATATTACATACTACACACCCTTTCGAGGAAGGTCGTGATTACGTGTAATGCAAGCCAAGTCAGGGATGTGTGTAGTGCAAGATCTCTTTGGTGTAGCATACAACACAAAATATCAAGGAAATTAAAAAGAATAATTCTCATAAAATATCGGGTTGTTACACAAGTTGTGATCTTCAAAGGTCAACATCTCCATGAGGCATAGTAAGAGCCCTAGACTCATGCACTGAACCTCAGTACTATGAAGATCGTTTGAAAAAACAATGAGGCTCCATGGATCATAGATCATCATGAGATCTAGGTAGACGCGTTGTGTTATACCTTTGCTTCACGGAATTTTTTTCTTCATGAAGCTCATTCAAGAGTTTTGTCCACTTATCGAAGGCCCATCAGACTACTTTCTTTGTGAAACCAGAAAGCTTCTCAGATCTCCCATTCTTTGTGATGCCTAGAAGGCTCACGGTACCTTTTCTTGTTTGCCTGAGAGGATTATCGGAGAATATAATGTTTTGAAATGAGTGACCTTGGGTGTGTGAATGGAAATAACCTTCAACAAGCTCAGTGCCTCTCCTTTTATAGGTGAGGATCACAACCTTTGTGCCACGTTCAAATCCTATAAGATACATCATTTTATATCATCCCTTTGAAAATATGTGATCCTAAAATTTCAAATCATTAAAACGTGAGATTAGATATGCTTCAAATCATGGTGTGTTTCTTTTGTGAGTAGTATTTTTCTATTTAGTGAACATATCCTATGCATGTGATGCTGATTAAATGTGAATCAAATTCCCAAATTCGCGAGCTTCATCCATGGATATGGCATGTTTGAAGAGGCCTCCTGCAACTGAATTTTCAGTTTTTCTGAATCATATAAATCATGCAAGTGATGTTTCATGATTTATCCTATCATGTTATTTTTATGCATTCACTATGTTTGATCCAATATCCCTCACTATATTTGAATGATCCTCATTTGATGGCTAGAAATTTTCCATGGTGGTTCAGCCTTCTTCTCTGGTGAGACATCAGCGGCGTTGAGTAGTAGAGGGAGGAAGATAATGGCATTGGGTAATATAAAGTCCATGGAAGATCATACAGCTCTGCTTAAACTAGTAGGTAATGATATTAGATAAGCAACCATGATTGGTCATTTCCTTAAGAAACTCATCCCACATAGAAATACCTCATGCTTTCTTCATTATTTATAAGACATGTGATGCGGGGGGTAAGGAATCACCCCCCCATCCTGGTACTACCCTATACTGGTTCTGCATGCACACTTTTCACCCACCTCTCTGTGGGCCCTTGTCCCAACATATATATAGGCTCACCCATGCACTCCTGCGGGCTTACGCATGGAATGCATGCTACCTGTGAGATATCTTGGCTATCTTCCCTTGGGTGCGGTCAACCTAGTGCCCCTCACATGTCCTCAGTTGAGGCTAGATAGTTATGTTAGTGGTCTGGCATTAATTTTTTAATTAAACCATATAATATTATTCAATATGAAATGAATGGTTACCTTATAACTCCATGCCCATGAATAACCACCTTAAAACTCAAACCCTTTCACAAATTCTCTTCTTATTCAACCAACACTCCTCTTATTCTATTATTCTAGGAATTTGAATTATAAAGTAATTATTCATCCTCAAATGGATGATACTTAAACCATCTTCACTATTTTAAACAATTTATCACATTTGATACATTTATTTTGAACTTAAAATTGGTTCAACAATCATTTGATTTACCAAAATGAAGAATTTCTAAAGCATGGAATCCAAGGATATGAATCCATAACAATTCTCTAGGAGTCACTATGAATTCATAACAATTCTCTAGAATCACCATGAATCTATAATAATCCTCTAGGAATCACTGTGAAAAACGATGTTTTCAAACCATTCAAATGTTTCTTAAAAGTATAATACTTTGAGCACTTCTTTCAAGATCCAAAAACTATGTATATGCTTCATATTATTTACATCAATGATCATTTGAAAAAAACTACAATTCTTATACAAAGTGGGCACTTCAATATCCCCCTATTTATTTGTTGAAAATAACATCAATGTTATTTCCAAATGAATGTGCCAATATATGGAACAATTATCTTCTCCCTCCCCTTTACTTTTCAAACCTTCATTTCACTTTCTCTCACCCTTATTGAAAATAAATAAAAAGTTCTTGGGAAAATCGTATCAGTCCATCTTTAAGAAATGATCCATCCATCATTTCTATCTAATCTTCTTGAGTTGTTCTCGGTGTAGAAATCAAGAAGATTTGATATAGACAAATAAAAGTTTCTTATTACCAACAGATCATGAAACCTTAAGATATGAGAACTCATAAAATTTTCTTCAAGGATTATTCACTTTCATTCCAGATTGAAATAACTAAATGTGAGATGAATATTTTTAATAACAATCATCCTAAAATTATTGCACTCACTTCATAAATAAAATTAAAAACATTCATGTACAATAGAAATTATTAGTGACCTTGGGGAACTTCCATTATTCTTATGTCATTAAATAAGTCAATTTATCCCCCTCTATAAAAAATTTTCTATTTTAACAACCAATGATGAGAGATTAAGATACATACCTTTTCTAATGACACGATCATCATGAATTTTCCAGAATAATTGGTTTTTATAATGATTGAAATGATAATTTTGGAATCTTCTTCATTTGTCTCCCCCTAAAGGAAAATGCTCCTCATTATCTTCATAATGGTTGTTATCATTTGTAATGGATATCATGAAATAATATCAAACCAAGATAGAATATTATTTATCTTGTATTTCCAAAATACAACATCACATTATTCATATTCTTCAAATATGATCTATTTCTTAGGTTCTCCCCATGATAAATTGCTTCACTATATTATAAACCCAAATAAAGTACACAAAGATTTAAGGGAATAAGGTGGATCCTCCTTGCTTTATCAGTATGAATAGTATGGTTGATATGTTTTTCTCAACCATGTTTCTCCATTTGATCTAGTATTCATGCTTACATATATGAACTTCTTTTCTGATTTAGGTTGAGGTAGCATTGATATCTTCACATCCTATTCTGCTTTGTGTGGAGAAATTTTCTTTTTAATAGCTGTCAAGGATGATACATCATTATTACTATTTATAATTTCTTATTTTTCTAGTAATAATGTTAAATAAAGTTTTCTAACGTGACCATATTTCTCACATCTCTCACACAGGACTTCTTTAACACAATATTTTCCCTTTGTTTTCAACCTCTCATGCAATGTTTCTTCATTATGTTGATTTTTTCCATTTCCTTTTACACTAGACATAACTTATGCATCTTCAAGTATCCCCATTCTTTCTAAGTTATCTGTCTAGATAACTAATATATCACTAATAATTGTCGGAGAGAGTTTCGATTGTCCAAATGTATTCTTCTATGTTTCATCACTCTTAGTAGATCTTTTGGATGCACTGTCCTTAAACTTCTTGGATTTAGAATCAAATGTCTTGTCACCATTATTTATTTTCAATATTCATGGAATATTTTGTTTTAAAAAATTCATCTGATTAATTCTCAAGGATGATTATTATTTCTTATCCAGATTTTGTGATCTCCTTTCCTTTTCAACTTTGGATACATGGTGAGATAAGAATGTACCAACCTTGTAACCACTTCCATTGCATACATCATAGATTTTTTAAAGAATTCCAAAATTGTTTGTAGTATACATATGCTTTTGAGACTTTGGTTGTTACTTATTATTCTCTTAATTTCTCCCCCATCAGACAGGCTTCCTTTGTTATTTTATATTTTAAGGATTGTACCAATAATTTAATGCACAATGCCCAAATTTGTTACAGCAGCAACATTGACCCAAAAATCCTGATTTATTGATATCTTCTTTATAAAGTTATTGGGCCTTCTTCTAGATTTTTTGTTCTCTATGTGAATAACTATATTCCACACTCTTTATCCTATCCACCCTATCCATGGTGGTAGTTATCTCATCACATTTATTCATCCATTCTTTTTATGAATTTTTCTTCCAACCATCACTTCTTGTGGAAACATATTTAGCAACATGAATATAAGATGGTATGGATGCGACATTTTCCTTATCATCTTCTTGTGATAGATCATTGAATTAAGCCATGATCTTCTTATCACATTTTGGAGTTCATGTAATAGTAGAATCCTCTGATGAACATTGAGTACATGTAGCAACTATTTTCTTCTTTTATGAAGTGTTAATATGTGACTTCTCAAGATTGTCCAAATAAACATCTAATTATAGAGATTTCATATTGAGGATTATTTTTCGATCTTTAATCCTAATAATCTTTTCATAAAAATCCTTCTTCATTCATTCAACTTCATCTTAATGCTGCTTAATTTTTTTTAATAAACATTCAAGTTCCTTAATCTTCATAGAAGCTTCATCCAGATATAAATCATTTAATACAGTGCCCTTATTTAGAATATATTTAAGTGAATGTATCCTTTCTTTCAAAGTATTATTGACTCCATCTTTATATTTAATATATTTGATACATTTTGAGAAATTTATTTCAAGTTCCATTTTTTTTTCTTCAGATGTTCCAACCTGTCGGGATAGATTTAAACATTCAACCATTTTTTCTTGCAAGTCTTTCTCTAAAACATCAGTTTATTCTTTCAGATGGGTGATCTCTTCTTGCAAAAAGGTGAGACACATTCTTCAAGAATACTGTTCAAAATAATTATTAATCTATCAATTGATAATGCTTAAGAATTTGTAGATTGATCATCACCACTTGTGATATCATTTTTATCTTATGGATAATTTTCAAATCTATTAACACTTGCCTCATAATCACTAGTGGTAAGAATTCTATCCATAATCTTTTTGGAAGCTTGAACCACCTTCTCATTAATTTTTAGTCCTTATATATATTCATTATCAGCAACACATCGAGAAACAGATACTTCCTCTTCTTTAGATAAGAGGGACTTCTTCTTTAACTTTCTCTTCACTTTCTTTTACATGTTCATCATGGTCTTGGTAGATATAAAATTCTACTTAGATATAACCAAATCTTTACCAAAACTACATTTCATTAGTGACTCAAGAAAGAAACCCAAGTATTCAAAAGATAATATCTTCTCTTTATCAAATCAAACAGAGGTGAACCAACCCTCTAATATCAATTGTAAGGACTAGTTTGGGATATTCCTAACACTGAGAGGAGGGGTGAATCAGTGTTGGGGACCTTTTAATCCAATTGTGGATTTTTATCCCAGTACCTATTAACATATTTGGATCTTGATTATCTTGTTCTATTTTCCCTGTCACATGCATGTATATGAAAGAAATAAATATAGTACATGATATTTTTTTCAAGGTTCACTACTAAATTAGAGTATCTTGTCCTTGGGATGGTCTAGAAATAATCCTGAACACAGAACCACTAGGAAACAATCCTTTGAATGTGGTTACAATTGTAGTATTCTCATTATTGATAAGGGTTTGTAACACCAATGAGGTCTTCTACCTAATGATACCTATTGATTCCACATAACTAAATTTTTCTTCACAAACTTCTTCTTCGCTTTTGAAAATTATTAGTAGCATGAATGTAACTCCTCTTGCATCTTCCCTGCAGTACACTAAAAGTTTCACTCTCTTATTCTTGTCTCTTTATTAATCAGTGAAAAACCAAATGCACTGTGATCTCTTCTTCTTCTTTATATAATCAAAAACATAATTTTATTTATTATCAAAATAATGAATATCGGATCATCTAAGAGTCATCACAATAAATATTTCATGAATAATAATTAATCTTTTGTTGGACACACTCGATTATTATTTTTCTTATCTTCTTTAATTATCAACACAATTAAAACATTTTTTCTTCATGAATTCTATGTAGTCTAATATTTAATTATGTTTTTGGTTATATCAAATTCATAACCATTTATGCATTCACAATTCATTACATATGTATGAAAGTATCGATTTGTTGTTTTCCTCCTCTTTTTCTTTCTTTACAATACTTGATTCGGTGTTAAATGGTTCTATAAGTGTGTATGGATGCATGAACTCATTTCTTGGTTCAAATGACATTTCATTTTTTTTATTAATGCATTAATAATCTCCCATATCTTCTTCTCTCTCTTCTATTCATTCAAACAAACTTGAGGGTCTCAAATCATGCACATGAGTGCATGTGTACCATGCTTGCATAGATTGTAATTTTCCTCATGCACTCACTCTTCTTCTGTACACAAACGACAATAGATGTGGATTACTATATTTTCATTTGTATAACACAACTGTGTTGTTTAGAAGTGTCTTCTTATTTTAAACACAATCATGGGTTCTTCCCTTCTTGCACGGTTGTATAATCCTTTGTGAAAGTTGTGAGCTTCACATATCAATTTCTTCACGAAGAATAGTGAGATTCCTAGACTCATGAATTGGATCATGGTACTCTGAAGACATTTCACTAATAAGGGAGGATTCATGAATCTCAAATCATTACAAGCGCCATGGAGATATGATTTGATATCCCTTTGCTTTGATAAACTCTTTTCTTTACTAAGCTCATTTGAGAGTGATTTTCACTTTTCAAATGCCTGCGGGACTCCTTTATTTAGAAAACCATAATTTTTTGAGAACTCCCCTACTTTATGAGGCATCTAAGGTGTGTGGTACCTTTTCTGGTTCATATAAGAGGATTCTCAAAGAATATGTTTTTTGAAATAAGATCTCTCAGGTGTGCAAACTGTAGTGACCTTCAACAGGATCAGTGCCTTTCCTTTTATAGGTAAGGATAATAGCCTTTGTACTACATTAAAATCTTGAAAGTCCTTTATTTTAAATAATTTCTTTGAATAGATAAGATCCTTGGCTTTAAAATATTCAAACCATGGAATTAGATATTTCATAAATCTTGGTGTGTTTCATTTACGATCATGGTTCTTATTTGTGGTGAACTGATCATGTGCATGTGATGAGGATCGCGGGTGACTCATCTTCCCAAATTTTTGAGCTTGATCCATGAAGATGTAATATTTGAAGAGGCCTCCTACAAATACATTTTTAGTTCATCTAAATCATATAAATCATGCAAATGAGGTTTCATGATTTATCTCATCATGTTATTTTCATGAATGAACTCTATTTGATTCAATGGACTTCATGATTTCAGCATGATCCTCATACGAAGGCCAGAGATAATCCATGGTGGTTCAGCCTTCTTCTATGGTGAGATAGAAGTGGATTTGAGTGGTAGGAAGATGATGGAACTATGTGATATAGAGGTCGTGGAAGATCAAACATCTCTGATTAAACGAGTGGGGCATGAGATTAGATAAGCATCCACTATCACTCCATTTATTAAACAAACTCATCCCACATAAAAACACCTCATGATTTCTATATTATTTATAAGCCAAGGGATATGGGGGAGGTTCAGTAATATCCTCTACCACTCTCGGTACTGCCCTATATTGATTTTGTGGGAATTCACTGCACTCACCTCTCTATGGTCCCTTGGTAAATCCTATGAATGGTCTCTCCCATGCGCCCCTATAGGATTTCACATAGCCTACATGCTACATGTGGGAAGGATTTTTTTGGCTTACCTTAAGTGTGGTCAACCTAGTATCCCCCATATGCCCTTGAATGAGGCTGGATAGCCATCATAGTGGATTGGCCTTAATTTTTAAGTAATCCACATAAGAATATTCAATATGAAATTCATGGCCACCTTATAACTCAAAGCCCATGTATAGACACCTAATAAATCAATCCCTTTCAAAATTTCTCTTCAACTTCCTGCATCAATCATATTCATCTCTTATTTTTGAAATATGAATTATAAAGTAATTCTTCATCCTCAAATAGATGATACTTCAACCATCTTCACTGTTGTAGACAATGTCTCACATTCGATACCTGTATTTTGAACATAAAACTAGTTCAATAATCATATGATTTCCCAACATGGAGAATTTATCATGCATGACATACAATTCTTTAAACCAAAACAATTATCCATTCATCACCATGAATCTATAACAATTCTCTAGGCATCACCAGGAATCTCTAATAATTTTCTAGGAATCACCATGAAACTCAAAGTCTTCAAATGATTCACATGTTTATTCTATGTAAAAGACTTTGACTACTTCTTCCATGCTCCATTAACTTTTTATATGCTTCATAAAATTGAAAACGATCCTCATTTGACAAAAAATACAATTCATACAAAAAGTGGTCTCTTCAGTTCCCCTATGGTGTTTCTGAGGCTCACAAGGATTAAATCATATTTTTGGAAAGTAGAATATGCCTATAGTTTGTGGGTTAAGGCCCTTACGCATCAGTATCATTCCAAGAAAAGAGATCTCTAATTATTTTGGAGGTTTGTGGAAGGTTTTTGAATACTCATACATCTAGATGATGAAGTTGGATATGGGAAGGAAGCTATCCAGTAAGGGTTATGGCACATTTGGGCACTTTAGTTCTTAATTTGAAGATTGTGATATATGAACTAGGGTTTCAAATAATGAGGTGTGGGCCATCAAAGGTTTGAGAATGAAGTTTCAGAGTACTTACTTGAAGAAATTTATGAAACATACTGACATAACATCAAAGATATTGAATCTGCATGGATAGTTTGGTGTGGGGACTATAAATCATGATCGTAAGCTCTCATGTTATGATAAAGACACGATACAGTCATACCAGGAGGGGTTTAGAAACTCTGAGGTGTTTAGTGTTGCTGGGATGATGTTAGGGTTCATGGTAACTAGAATGTCCTTTTACAGAGTGACTCATTTAGTTGATGGCCACATACACATATATAAGATTCATGGGCATGTATGCATAGTCTAGCAAATGGTCCTTGATGATGGATATCCTTTCCAAGGGTTGTGTAAGGTTATGGTGATTTGAGACACCCCAACTCATGAAGTGTGGCTTGTAGATATTGTAAAATCCAAGGAGGGTTTGGGTACCCTAAAATTCGTGTCACCACCAAACGAACATATTCTCATAGTAAGGATATGTGACCAATACTTCTCTAACTTTTTCCCAGGCTAGTGGGTCGAGCGAGAATAACATGGATTTTATTAGGGATATAGAGTAGACCGTATGATCTTTATTCTATTTATTTTTTCACCATAATTTTTTCCTAAACACTAAATATGAATATTTTAGTGGATGGAGACTTTACTTTTTCTCAAGTATCCCTATGTGGGTTTTCAACCAAATAAATTTTCTATCTTTTTCATTGGTAGTTTAAAGTCTCACAATTTGGACAATATTGTGCTAGAGTTTAAAGCCATGCAACTTCGACCAAAATGTTGGTAGTTTAAGGTCATGAAAAACATATACCTATAATGGAAGATGATACAAAAGAGATTCATTAGGATATCTAGGGCTAAAAGTACTCCAGTATCATTTCAAGAATGGGGTGGAGATATTGTAAATCACTTCTCAAGATTCTCATTCATTAAGTAATGATATAGAATTTTCATACTGAGAGTAGTTCATAAACAGAGGTGTGTTGTGTGCTTTCGTTATGACGTCAGGGCTCACCAGAATTTAAATGTCCTATTTTAAGGTTGACACATTTAGTTGAAGGATATATGTGTCTATATAGGAGCCATGGGATTGTATGAAAAGTCAAGTGATGGGTCCTTGAAATTGGATATCCATTCCAAGGGCCATGGAGGATTATATTGTCCCTATACACACAAGACATAAAGTCTGGTATACAGATTTGAGGTGCTCTTGAAAGGAAGTGGAAGCACCCTATACTCTGGTTGACTGAGGTAAGTCTCTTCTATCCCTTTAACAATGAATAAAAAATGGGATATGGCCTGAAATGTTTATTTTCATACAGTGGGGAAATTGTTTTCATGCGGTTTAACATCATGCGGTAAGGACGCGCTTCCATGAAATTTAACATAATGTGGTAAGGAAATACTTATATATAGATTAACGTCGTGCGGTAAGGATGTATGAACCAACATGAATGTGTGGTAATGTTTCATTTGGTCCCAAATATAGAGGATTGGGTGTCACTACATATCTCAAGAAGATGAGAATAAAGCTGCACATAGTTCTGTAAATCCAATCAGTTTAGCATCTTATGATGAGGACTGATTTAGACCAACGTGAAAAGTGATAATGTCACGGTTGGGACCAAAAATGGACAGTTGGTTATCACTACATATCTCATGAGTATGATAATCAACCCAAATTTATTTATTAACACTAAATGTTGTTTAACATCATCCAGCTATAACGGAGATGAGCCATTGTGAATTGATGGGAACATTGCAGTTGGACCCAAGGGTGGAGGTATGGGTGTCACTATGTATCTCATGAAAATGATAATCAAACCACATGTAGTTCTGAAAATTCCATGTAGTTTAGCATCATGCAGTGAGGAAATTTGTTGACCAACATAAATAAATGGATATATCGTTATTGGGCCCAATGATGGATATTGGTCGTCACTGTGTATCTCATGAATAATCAGAATCAAACCACAAATAGTTCAAGAAGGTCATATAGTTTAAATTCTTATGGTAACGGATGCCTGTTGTAGATGATATTCCTTGTTCATATGGTAAATCTTTCATCTTGATTCTTAAGCGCACGTGAGCCACACTCAGTGTGAGAAACAAGGAACGACAAGGTCCCCTTTTATGATAGGGGTATTATGTGTCATGCAGTTGCTGGATGAAGATATAGGATCGAGTAATCCTTATATATCTCATCATAAGTGAGAATCAATCCCTACATAGTTCTAGAAATTCTATGTATTTTAAACTCATGTAGTGAGTACATTGGCCATGCATCAAGAAAGGGGAAGTTCTAGGTCCATGTAGTTTAATGTCATGTGGTAAGGATATCGGATCACCCAACATGATGTAATCCCATGGCTGGCCCCAAATAATAGTGGTTCGGGAATCACTATGTATCCTGTGATGATAGGAATCAATTCATACGTGGTTATTAGGAGGCTGTTCAGTTTAACATCTTATAGAAAGGATGAGATGTTCCATACAATTTAAGATCATGTGGTTAGGAAGAAATCTGTACAGTTTAACGTCAGGGGATTAGGATGAACTCCATACTTTTTAACATTTGAAGAATAAATTTTGGTGTTATGGTTTGTCGATATTTTGTGAGGGACTTTGTACATGGTGATGATATGGGACATCACGAAGTTGGTGATATTCTTCTTCCCAAATTACCTGATGGTGTATCACCTCATCCTATTTTAAAAAATAATTCAGTATCAGTAAGGACATACTCAAACTACTTAATGATGGTTGGGGAATATATACCAACAACATCCATCCCCTAAACAATGAATGGCCTTGAATATCTTTCCATATGTAGAAATTCAAGGGGATGATCGATGAATATTTCATGAATCTAGCATGCATGACATTTCTTGGTGAATTCCACACAGTATTGTATCATTGTTTTCCAATAATATCACAACCTGTTGATTTGTTGGGAGATCCTTTTTACATATTTATGGGCACCAAAAGAGCCTACATGGACTTCTTAGATGATGGAGAGAACTTATAGGTCTGCTATGATCATGAGGAGAATTTCATCCAAGAAGTTATTTTAAATGATTTTTTGATCATTTGGACCATCTTGTAGAGTGAAATTTGTTTCTTGGTGTCAGATATATTCCATTCTAGCACGATCTTTCAAGAGATTCCCATGTCTAAGATAACTGACAATATGCACCATCCATCTAGGGGTGTTCATCGTTTCATCATGACATACGGTTGTGCTGACCTGACTGATCTCTTCCATATCACATATAATGATCTATGAGACCATTCCTCGATGCATAATATAGAAGGTTTCTTCCTCCTGATTAGGGTCATCCAGGATGGAATATGAGTTATCTAGCATGTCAATGTGAACATTCTGTGATTGGGGAAGATAATGAAATGTAGGATAAAAGGGGAAATATACAATGGAGAGAATTACCAATCATTTTTAGATTCCGTATTTATTTTGACTTGTTTTTTAGATCCAGATCCAATATGATGCTCAGATAACTCACTTGTTGGTGGATCATTTATGAGAGAGATAATATTCATCTCTAGATGGAGATGATACTTAGTGGGGATATTTCTTTGGATTAGCTACTTATTGATTTTCTTGAGAGGTCATTTTTCACACTAAAATTGTGAAAATTGTTCATCTACAGATAGAAACTAAGATTAATTCATCTCATTCTATTTATCTTCTATATTATTCCGCCAAGGTGATGGAAACTCGTTATTTGGAGGTTCTTGATTTTGAAGACTTCTTTGGTTCCGGGTGTACGCAACCTCATTTGGTGCATCCAAATCACCATCCTCCTGGGGGTATAGTTTTATTTTTGTGGCCCTCTATGTTTATGTCTTGATCAATTTCTTCCCTATTGATAGTGACGACATTCATAGAGGTATATTGAGAAATAGTGGTTGTGCCATTACTTTCTACGCAACAAGATGATTATGTATAGCTTCTGTCAGGTTTTTTTATTAAAACCCTTGTTCTTATTGGTCCATTTTGGCTGTCGACCCCAATGGGGTATGATTTCTTTTGTCATACACTCATCCTTTATTTTCCTAAGAATATTGACTTCGAGGGAGTTTTCAGTCATGGTTTCTAAATGATCTCTGAACAAAAAAATATTGTCTTTGCAGTTGGAGGAATGGATGGGATGACGACTGTTGATTTCTTCTTCCCATACTAGAGAAGATTAATTCTCTCTATGGTGATGGTGATGAAGAAAATTCCCCCATCCCATTGGGGTGGGATCATTTGGGTTCACTGTTGGCATTGACTAGTCCAATTTTTGAGGATCCAAGGACTCCAATCAGAGAGTTGATGATTCACATGATGGATAAAGTGATATAAATTCCCCATCTCATTGGTATGGGGTGATATTGAATCGCTACTGATGTCTCTAGGGTCCACTTAGGGGAAAATTATTCTAGTGTTTGTGATTGAGATATAAATTCCCCCATCCTAGATGATTGGGGTTATCATACAACTATTGAGGTTATTTCTTGTGTCTTCTTGGGAATTGAAATTTCAAGGGGTGGAGGCAGTGGTAGATATTATCATGGACCTAGGGCCTGAGTTTGGTCCTAGATGGCTGCTCTAGAAGATGCTACCATAGTGTGGGTGATATGGCACAGTTTTACTTGCATTAGAGTTTGGGGCAATAGAAGCCCCTAATGAGAGACATTCCTTTTGAGAAGCTTTTTGGTTGATATCAACCTCAATATCCATGTTTTAAGTGTCCTCCTATTATCTTTAGGGTCTTATTTTGAATTATTTTTTTATCCTCCCTCCCCACTCATGGTTTCTTGGCACCGTTGAAGTGGTGGAATTCTATTTTAGTGACAAACTTGCCCCAGAATTACCCACTCCCTTCATTTAGCCAGAGGCTATGACATTGACTGTTTCTATATCTAATGGGATCTGATATTCTAGTGGAGATACAAAGTGTAATTCTCTATATTTTAACAATACTCAAATATGGATTCATTCCCTGCAATTGAATATCATTTATTGAAGTGTCACGATATAATGGTGGAAGGCGTGTTGTGGACTTGTGCTATGATTTTCCAGTTTTGGATCTTGGGACATGGTGATACCAACTAGGTAAAGCTATAAACAGATTATCTTGATTTTATAAAGGTGAAACGCGTATCCTACATAAGGGGTATGTCGATTAATTCTCGCTCAAATTTACCCAAGAGATTAAGGTATAATGGTCCTTGTAGTTTTGCTTGGGTTATCGAATCCTCGGAGACCTAAGAAGTAACCTACAGAAACGTAAATTATATGGATTGTTTTTTGGCTATGAAGTGGAAAACATGGGTTGATTTAATATGGTTTTTAATGAACTCTAAGAGACATAAGTGAATTCAATTTAAAAGAGTGAGTTTATCCTAGGTTATCACTTGTGGTGGATTGGACGTATTTTCTTTTCAATGATTTCAATTTCATATATTTGAGATGGGTTTATTTAAGAAGATAAAACAACATCATAAATTACTAGTTTAATTCCTACACCCTTTTATACTAATCACCTATACACATTAAGTATCAATGTTTTGATCACTTCAAGCTAAAAGTTCGTATTAGCACTTGAAGTGTGTGGCCTTAAATTCAACAAGGATGATAGAGTTTAAAAATCATCAAATAAAAATCTCAATTAAAGAAGTGATTATAAATTATTGGGGTGATAAATAACATCCAATCCAGCCCTTTTCTACTCCCATGGATCAACCCATAAGTGGGTTATCCCTCTATTGATGTTATCGTTTCAATGGAAGCAGAAAGTAGAGTCATGGGGGAGGAATTGGACAAGTAAAAAAACACAAAAAAGAAAATGATCACTCCACCGTTGTGTGAATAATTTCACAAGGTTTGGTTTGAATAAATTCACACCATGAACCAACAGTATAAAAGTGATATGAATAATAATAGAATAAGAGGAAAATAATAGCTTTTATTAAGAAACTAATGTGAATTGAACAACTTACATGTGAAAGACAAACTTGAGACAACAAAATCACAGCATAACATTACAATTGAACAAAGAACCAAAGTTGATCAACTAGTCCACCACCACTAGCTTAAATAGGCATTTTGGGAGCCTTGGGTCGAGACTCAAACAGTAAAAAGCATCCCACTTGATTATGGTAGGCCATAGGTGGGTGGAAAGTTGAGGGAGAGTTGATGTTTCCATCCTTGACCCGAGGTGGCATCCATCTTTCATCCACCGAACAGACACGCTTGTAAGTCCTTTTAGATGGATGAATCATAGTGGGGCATAGAAAAAGAAAATGGATACACGGATGTATCATAACCGGCTGTAAAATTTGGGCCCATTTGGAGTTATGGATTCCGAGATAAGATTATATTGGTAGGATTTGTTCTGGGCCGCAGAATCTGGGCCAGAATTTTATCTTCTAATTGAGCCGCCTTAATGACCCCCATCGATGTCAAATTAGCATTTGATCCTAAAGAATTATTTGTTCATATACATTTCTTATATCATCCCATGAAAATTGGGCTTCATTGGGCCTATATTTTGGGCCCCACATTATCATCAGTGGGCCGGTGTCCAATCTGACTTCTCCAGAATTGTTCCCTTTCATCATAAAATATCTCCATCTTCTTCCATGTATTCTCCACTAATCCCTGAATTAAACATGTTCATGTTGAAGTATAGATCAAATTTAACAAAATATAAAATTGAAATATTTATAAATGCATTCCTTAAAATTAGATGAATCATTGGATACTTTAAATGATGTTCACAAATGTACCACATAACAGTGTGTTTTAAGAAGAAATTACAATCATAATGTGAAATGATGATCAAAGTGTAAAATGAACTAAAATGGTGTTTATGAATAATAAATCACATTAATATTTTATATATTAACAATGAATATTTTCCTCATTTAGTGGCTAATCGCACCCCCAACTTGAGTTTTGCTAGTCCCGAGTAAAATGTATCTCGACAATATGAAATTCGAATTCCCTTTTCCAAAAACATTTTAATACACAATGATCACAAAAAATCCTTATACCCAAAAATCATGAAACCCATCAAAATATTTTAATACAAGATAGTTTCATAAGAATATCCCAATCCTAGGCCCATTCATTTGTTCTAATTCATTGCCATATTTCATCCAATATCAATTAAGTATGAGGATGTGTTGTGTATCACAATAGACATGGGGGTTCATCTTTATTCAAGATGGAAATGACGGAAGTGCTAGGTGGAATCACATTTTAATATTAGGATGAGTATTCAATTTTTTTTTCAATTTTTCCATGGTAATTGAAATTGCACTCAAAAGAGTCAACCCCTATAGCGAGACTTTACCGATGACTCCCAGGCTCAAAGACCTTAGGGCACCAAGTGAATCCCACATACTCGAGAATCATCTCGAGTTAACTCAGTTAAAAAAATTCAAATTACAAAAAATAGAGATAGAATTACTAACTTTGGGCCAGACAACTATGGAGTCATGATCCCCAAGTGCTGCAATCCAGGCATTAGGTCATTTCATTGCTCTACGTGCAAATTTTTTTTATTGACTTCTCATATTAAAACTAAAATGATCACCAAACCTATGATATTTATTTGGGGGACCCCATTAACTCAAACTAATACCCCATTATCCCAAGGATGTGTATTGTGATATTTTTTTTATTTCAATGAAAATATAAACGTTGAAATATCACATTGGACAACCACACTTTCCAAAATCTATGTTCATTAAATTATTCAAGGATTAAAATCCAAATCGGGGCATGCTAAATTATTTTATATTCAGTTTCAAAGTGTGCAATGTGTATTACCATGTTCAATGTTAGAGGAATTTTTCCTTCCATTTACACACATTTTTATTTCAAATCATTTTTTTTTTCGCAAAAGAAATTTTTTTATTTCATCTCCCCCCCAACTTAAAACAATACTGTCCCCAGTGTTTCTGGAAATGAAATGTTATTAAGAGTAGATACAAATAAGGGAAGTTCAAAAGGGAAATTGAAATATGAGGATCATGGAATGAAGTCACCTGGTGGTTGAATTTTATGTTCTTGTTGCTCCAATTTAGTCTTTTGATATCCACGTCACTTGCAGAGTTCCCTAGTAGAAAAACGAAGAAAGAATGAAAAGAAAATAAACAAAAAAATAAAACACTATATATATATATATTTTTATTTATATAATAAAGAAATTAAAATATAATTATATATATAAATTATAGAATAAGGAATCACAAAAAGCCGTAGGTCTGTGGTAAGTGCGATCCCCTATCTCCCTTCAGTCCCGGGTTCGAATCCCCGTGGATTTGCCGGCTGTGACGGGGTTTTCCCTGCTACATATGATCTGGAATTTTTTTATTATTATTATATTTTTATTTTTTGTATTTTTTTACCTACAAACACATAAAAAATGAACTGATGTTACATTTTCTTCTTTTTAAATTTCTAGGTGAGGTATTACTCAAGGATCACACCACGTGACAATAATGAATATGGTGCTCCCCTTTCATACCCATCCATACTCATAATAGAAGAACAGGTCAATAGTCTATTATTATTTATTTAAATATCAAAATGATTAATTAATCCTATTTTAAAAACAAAGATGATTCAAAAAAATTGGAAACATGAAAACAATGGGTTGCCTCCCATGCAGCACTTTTTTAAACATTGTTAGCCCGAAATGGACCCCTAGTTGATTAATTATTTTCATCATCTAAAGTAGGTTCACACAATTCATCATAAAATTCATGTTTTTGGAATGGTTCAATGAATGGTTTGACTCTATGAAAATTAAACTTAAATGTTTGACCATTGGTGGGATCTTGAATTTTAACAACCCCATGGGGGTGCACCTATGCACTATATATGGACCTGACCATATAGACCTTAAATTTCCCAGGTGTAAATAAAGTTTTAAACTATAGAAGAGCATAAATTTTCCCGGTTCAAACTGTTTGACTTTGATATTCCTAGATTGGTTGGCTTGAACTCTAGCTTTATTGATCCTTGAACTTTCATAAGTCTACATCCTTAGTTCCTTCAGTTCATTGAGATCTAATTTCCTTTTTTTTCTGTCCAATGAGAGGTCATAATCCATTTTCGTAATTTCCCAAAAGTCCTTAAGCTCAATTTCAATAGTTAAATGGCATAATTTTCCATAAACCAACCTAAATGGTGACATTCCTATGATGGTTTTGTATGCTATACGATATGGCCAAAGAGCATCCAAGAGTTTCTCGGACCAATATTTCCTAGAAGTATTGACAGTTTTCTCAAGAATATTCTTAATATCCCTATTTTCTAACTCAGCTTAACCATTGGTTTGAGGATGGTACGCTGTGGAAACCGTGTGAGAAATACCATACTTAGACATGAGTGCAGAGAATGGATGGTTGCAGAAATGGGTTCCCCAGTCACTGATTATAACCCTAAGAGTTCCAAATCGTGAATATATGTGCTCTTTCAGAAATTGGATCACAACATGATGGTCATTAGACTTGGTGGGAATTTCTTCAACCCATTTTGAGACATAATTAATATCTAAGGGGATGTAGAGGTATCCCCTAGATTTTGGGAAGGGACCCATGAAATCGATTCCCCAGTATTCAAAGATTTCAATCACTAAGATTGGAGTGAGTGGAATTTGATTCCTTTTTATGATTGACCCTACTTGTTTACACCTAAGACAACTTTGAAAAAATGTTTATGAGTCCTTTGAGAGGGTGGGCTATAAAAGACCACACTGAAGAATCTTAGAAGATGTTTTCTTAGAAAAAAAGTGACCTCCACATGCCTCACTATGACAGAATTTAAGGATGGACTCTTGTTCCAATTTTGGGACACACCTCATAATGACTTGGTCAGGGTAGAACTTATAGAGGTAAAGATCATCAAACACATAGTGTCTAACATTAGAAAGAAATTTTTTTCGAGCTTGAGTTCCTAATAATTTTGGGATGACACCTGTAACTAAAAAATTGGCTCTGTCAGCATACCAAGGGTAGTCACTCACAGAGTATAGGTGTTCATCAGGGAATGAATCAAACACAGAAATTTGATTTGAGTTGTCTTTGAATTCCATCCTAGAGAGGTGATCATCTACAAAATTTTCAACGCCCTTTTTATCCTTTATTTTGATATCAAATTCTTGTAAGAGAAGGATCCACCTAATCAGTCTAGCCTTAGCATCTTGTTTTTGGAAGAGGTATTTTAGTTCAGACTGGTCAGTGAACATAGTGATGGGGGATCCTAATTGGTAGGACCTGAATTTCTCTAAGGAAAACACAATAGAAAGTAACTCCTTTTCTGTGGTGGTGTAGTTGATTTGGTCAT
Organism: Viscum album; assembly: GCA_963277665.1. Classification (NCBI taxonomy): domain Eukaryota; kingdom Viridiplantae; phylum Streptophyta; class Magnoliopsida; order Santalales; family Viscaceae; genus Viscum; species Viscum album. The sequence goes on along the minus strand of OY728147.1, from coordinate 1,020,893,326 downwards.
CATTTAAGTATATTCTTGCATAAGCAATGACATAAGGAGTTTTATCACAATGTTTTCCTGACATAGCTCCAATAACAAAGTCACTAGCATCACACATAAGTTCGAAATGAAGGTTCCAATTTGGAGATTTCATAATGGGAGGAGAGGTGGGAGTGGATTTGAGGGTTGGGAATGAATCCTCATAGCTTTCTGTCTATAGAAATGGAGCATCCTTTACTAGCAGAGCACAAAGGAAATGAAAGATTGAACTAAATTCCTTGATGAATCTTCTATAGAAACCAGCATGTCATAAGAAAGAACTCACTTCCTTGACAGTTTTGGGTTATGGAAGGTGACAAATGATGTAAACCTTGGATTTATCAACTTCAATCCCCCTAATTGAGACTATATGGCCTAGAACTAGTCCCTCTTTAACCATAAAATGGCATTTTTCCTAGTTTAGGACTTGATTCATTTCTTCACATCTTAAAAAGACTCTCTCTACATTCCTCAGATATCCATCAAATATATCCCCAAACACAGAGAATTCATCCATGAATACCTCTAGAAAATCCCCTACCATGTCTGAGAATATTCCAATCATGCACCCCATGATTGTTATAGGGGCATTGCAAAACCCGAAGGGCATACGTTTGAAAGCAATGGTTTTGAATGGACATGTGAATGTAGTCTTCCCTTGATCCTCTAGGGAGACCTCAATTTGATTATACCCCAAGTACACATCTAAGATACAGTAGAAGGCATGACCTGCCACTCTCTCAAGGACTTGGTCAATGAATGGTAATGGGAAATGGTCCTTCTTAGTGAATGAGTTTAGCATCCTATAGTCGATGCAGAATCCCCATCCACTAATCACCCTTGTTGGAAGAATCTCTCCATACTCATTGGTTATCACTGTGATTACAGCCTTTTTGGGAACCACTTGGACTAGGCTGACCCACTCACTCTCAGTTATGGGGTATATGATACCAACTTTTAAAAATTTCAAATGTTCCTTCCTTAGTACCTCCATGATATTAGGATTGATTCGCCATTGATGTTGACGACATGGCGTTGAATCAGATTCCAGAATAATCCTATGAGTCCCGATAAGTGGGATAATCCCAGGAATATCAGACAGGGTCCAACCAATGGCTTTCTTATGTTTCCTAAGCACATCTAGAAGTATCATCCCATGATTGGCTTCAAGAGAAGAATAAATTACAATAGGATGTGTTTGATTGTCCCCTAGGAAGGAATACTTGAGTGCAGCGGGAAGTTCCTTCAATTCAAGATCAGTTTGGTTCAGAATTTCAGCAAAAGATTGGGACATTGGATCAAGATCAATTTCTTTTCCTAGAGTTTCAGATAGGATTGATTCCCCATGTGTAGAAGGTCCATCTACTAGATTGGCTTGATCATATTTAGGGAAGGAAGCTGGAGTGGTCTCCATGAAAGTGGTTTCCTGAAAGGATTCACTGATTGTTGGACCTAAGACTTCATCATAAGATCAATTTGAAAATGATTCAATCCAAGGAGATAAACTTCCTTCATGTGAACAAAGGAAATAAATCTCATCCTGACTTAAACATCCATCAAATATTCCTTTATGCTCTATGGAATCATTATCAATGCTTCCTGTCATGTTTACTTCATTACTGTCCTCGTCATCCCCCATTTGTGAGCTTGCATTATAGATGTTCAAGTCTAGACTCATGTTCCCAAAGGTGATGGTCATGTTCCCATTTTGGACTCGGGTAAAAGAGTTTATTGTTGTAAGGAAAGGACGACCAAAGATTATTGGGGTTTGTTCCTTATTTCCTAAGTTTGGATGGTTGTTAAGGACAATGAAGTCGGCAGGGTAGATGAATTTTTCAACCTTTACCAGAACATCCTTTAAAATCTCCTTTGAAACCCTAATGCTACGATCAGCAAGTTGAAGTGTGAAGGATGTGGGTTGGAGCTATTCTAGGACTAAATGGCAGTACACAACATATGGGATGATATTGACACTAGAACCTAGGTCACACAAGGCCTTGACAACTTTTCTCTCTCATAGTTCAACATTTATGTAAGGGAAACCTAGGTCATTCAACATAGCGGGAATGGTCCCTTGAATGGTGGTACTCACATTAACATCCAAAAGGACTCAGTTTTTATGTGAAAATTTTCTTTTAAAATTGCACAAGCCCTTAAGTTACTTTGAGTAGGTAGGTATGGTTTGGATGGCATCGAGAAGGGGAGTCTTCAACTTGACTTGTGAGAAGAGTTTCCTCAATGTTTCACTCAATTCAGGATTGGTTTTCCCCCTCATGCATTTAGGAAATGGTGTAGGTTGTGGGGTTTTTTATTGAAGAGTTGTTTCATTCACATTGTTATCAGTTTACTCAGTTTGATCTTATGGTTCATTTGAATTTTCATTAGATTTTGAAGCTTCACATGGTTTCTGACTTATTTGTGTAGGTTTATCAATTGATTTCCCACTTCTTAAAATAGTCAGAGCCTTTAGTTGTTCATGAGTTTTTTGAGTACATCTTGACTCTCCCCGTGAATTTGAGGATGGTACCTTCTTAGAAGGAATGGGTGCCTTTCCAGTTTTTATGGTTTGAAGTTCTTGTTTTAGGTAAGAGACTTCTAAGTTCATCCTCTCCATTTGTTTTCATAGTTGTTCTAGTAGGCTTTGTGGAATAGTTTGGGTTGGTGCTTGAGAAGATTGGTTTATCCCAGGGGGATATTTTGGAGGTGGGATGGTTTATTGAAAATGGTCTGGCGCCTACTGGTATTGGATAGGTTGGGTTTGGAACTGGTTATGGTTTTGGTAGTTCTGATGGGGGTAAGGATTTTGTCCCTATTGTTGGCTAGGTTGTTAGTTATCTTTCCAGCGAAAGTCGGGGTGGTCATTATACCTTAGGTTGACTGTGTTTTGGTATTGGGGCTTTGAATGTTTAGGGCATTGACTTTAGTAGGGGGTCCTCTTATAATAATATCCTTGATGGATGGAATGTTTGGGAAGTTATCTATTTTGTGGTCATGTTTGTCACAAATTGTGCAAACAGGGTCTATAGTTTGGATTTCATGGAATTTTCTATGGACTATCTCTTCATCCTTCCTAGAGAGTGTTGTGAGTTTAGACCTAAGGATTTCCTCTTCTCTAAGTGTATGAGTTCTAGTAGTTCTTTGTGGTTTTTAAGAATAAGGGGAAGTTCTCCATGTTTGTTTTTGTTCAAAAAGGATTTCTAGATACTCATAAGCATCATTTGGGGCTTTGTTTTTAAAGGTTCCATTACACACCATGTCAATGAATTGTTTGTTCCCCAGACCCAACCCTTCATAGAAAATTCTCACTTGTTCAGGAATAGAAAACCCATGGTTTGTAACTAGGTTTAGAGTGTCTTTGAACCTATCCCATGTTTTATAGAATGATTCTCCCTCTTTTTCAAAATATTGTTGGATGCTCTTTTTAAGTGCAATTTTTTTTGTGGTGGGGAAAGTATTTTTTGTATAATTCTCTGGGTAGTTGGTCCCAAGAGTAGATGGATGATGTTATCAAATTATTTAACCAATTTTTAGCTCGATCCTTTAAAGAAAAAGTAAATATCCTCATCTTAGCTGATTCTAGTTGATGTGGGGGACACATGGTTTCTACAATGTCATTGAACTCCTTAATCTGAAGGTAGGGCATCTCGGACTCCATTCCATGGAATGTGGGAAGGTGGTTTAGGACATGGGGTTTAAAGATGTAGTTGGAATCTCATAGGGAATTGTATCTAATGCATGAGGGGGAATTCTTCCAGGAAGGTGTGAGGTAGTCATTCATGGTTTGATCAATTGCATTCCCCAAGTTTGGGGCTCTCTCATTTGGGTTTCCATTTTGGTTCCCACCTGGGTTTATGAGTTGGTTTATTTGAATATCTTCCATTGAAATTGAATCAATTTCTGAATCTGGAGTATTAGGACGATTAGGATCTAATGGAAAGAGTTACCTTGGTGTACTTGACTCCCCAACCCCCAGAATATCCACCCTAACTAGACGGTTTGATTGATCGCGGGTGTAGGCAGACATGGGCCAAAAAAAATGAGAAAGGGACAAGATAAGATAATTTGGATGAGAAAAGAAGAAATGGGGGAGAATAGAATGTCTGTTTAGATGACTTAATTGGGTCCCTGGTAACAGCGCCAAAATTTGATTCTCATTCAAAATTACCCAATAGATGAAGTTAGAACGGTCCTTGTAGTTTATCTTGGGTTATCGAATCATCAGAGACCTAAGAAGTAACCTACAGAAATGTACATTCTATATATTGTTTTTGGATATGAAGTGGCCAACTTAGGTTGATTTAAGATGGTTTTAAATCAACTCTAAGAGTCTTAAGTGAATTCAATTTAAAATATTGAGTTGATCCTAGGTTGTCACTTGGGGTGGATTGGACGTATTTTCTTTTCAATGATTTCAATTTCATATATTTGATATGGGTTCATTTAAGAAGATAAAACAACATCATCAATTACTAGTTTAATGCCTAAACCCTTTTATGCTAATCACCTTCACACTTGAAGGATCAATGTTTTGAGCACTTCAAGGTAAAAGTTCGTATTAGCACTTGAAGTGTGTGGCCTTAAATTCAACAAGGATGATGGAGTTCAAAAATCATCAAATAAAAATATCAATTAAAGAAGTGATTAGACATTAATGGGGTGATAAATAACATCCAATTAAGCCCTTTTCTACTCCTTTTGATCAAGCCATAAGTAGTTTATCCCTCACATGATGTTATGGTTTCAATGGAAGTGGAACGTAGACTCATGAGGGAGGAATTGGAGAAGTAAAAAAACACAAAAAAGAAAATGATCACTCCACCATTGTGTGAATAATTTCACAAGGTTTGGTTTGAAAAAATTCACACCCTGAACCAACAGTATCAAAGTGATATGAATAACAACATAATAAGAAGAAAATAAGATCTTTTATTAAGAAACTAAAGTGAATTGAAAAACTTACAAGTGAAATAAAAACTTGAGACAACAAAATCGCAGCATAACATTACAATTGAACAATGCACCAGATATGATCAACTCCTCCACCACCACTACCTCAAATATGCATTTTGGGATCCTTGGGTTCAGCCTCCAATAGTAAAAAGCATCCCACTTGATTATGGTAGGCCATAGGTGGGTGAAAAGTTGAGGGAGAGTTAATTTTTTCACCCTTGACCCGAGGTGGCATCCAGCTTTCATCCACCGAACAGACGTGCTTGGAAGTCCTTCTATATTGCTGAATAAGAGTGGGCCATAGAAGAATAAAATGGATACACGGATTTTTCCTAACCTCCTGTAAACTTTGGCCCCATTTGGAATTATTGATTCCAGGATATTATCATATTGGTAGGATTGTTTCCTGGGCCGCAGAATTTGGCCCAGAATTTTATCTCTAAATTGGACCGTATTAATGACTACCATGGAGGCCGAATTAGAATTGTCTCATAAAGAATTATTTAGTACTATAAATATTTTCTAGCATCCCAAGAATATTGGGATTCATTGGGAAAGTATTTTGGGCCCCACATTAGCATCAGTGGGATGGTGTCCAATATGACTTCTCCAGAATTGTTTCCATTCATCAAAAAATATCCTCATCTTCTTCCATGAATTATCCATTGATCCCTGAATGAAACATGTTCATATTGAAGTGTAGATCAAATTTACAAAAATATACAATTGAAATATGGATAAATACATTCCTTAAAATTATATGAATCATTGGATACATTAAATGATATTCAAAAATGTTCCACATAATAGGGCATTTTAAGAAGGAATTACGATCATACTGTGAAATGATGTTGAAAGTATAAAATGCACTAAAATGGTGTTTATGAATAATAAATCACATTAATATTATATATATTAACAATGAATATTATCCTCATTTAGTGGCTAATCATCGATCCTTTTTTTGGGATAAATATCCCACATATTGTGGCATAAATAAAAAATAAATTCCATTTTTATCTTATTTGGATCTCATAGTTGAAGGTGGTGAGTGTCCAGAACATTATGGGGAGGTTTTTTCTGGATAACTCTCTCTATATTTCAATTTCATCCTCCTCCTCATCAAACTTTCATGCATCTATTCGGTCATACCATAGAATATGGCTCTAATGTTCGTCTTCTAATGGGAGTGGAGTGTTGCAGTAAGATGATAAAGAACTATTTACAGTTGAAACCAGTCCATTAAGAAAATATCTATACAAAAGTATCAGGTTTTGGTACACATATCTATATAGGGGTTTTTGGGTAAAGGATGGATTTCCTTTCCCATGTGAGATATCATTGTGGGTAGGTTGACCATGATGTATGTCAGGAGTGGAGTCCCTATAATCCATATCAACACTACCAAAAGGAGGACTATCATAGAAATTTATATATTCTACTTATGTATCTATAGAAGAGTCGATAGACCCTTGTGGTGTTGATAATGTGTCTCAAATAACCTCATGGACATTGGAATTGAGTAGATTTAGAATATGTTCCATGTTCTGCATCGTGGTTGGGATATGTGAGCCTACCTTTTTTGATTCTGTAGGGAAATGAGCATGTTGTGTGACGGTTGATGAAACATGAATATAATCATCTGATGATGTGCGAGTATGATCCCACTACTGCGAATATGTTGGAATATTCCAATAATCAATCTCATTATTGATAGGTATATGAGCCTATCCTAAGGCATTTTTTATTCTCACTTGGTGGGCCTCAATCAAGATGTGAGTATGAGCCTGATATTATGCCTTTGGGTTATTCCACTGGTCTTTATTGGTAGGAGTATGAACCTACCCCAAGGCATGTGCCGCTCTCACCTAGTGAGCCCCAGTTGGAACATGAATATGAGCCTGGTCCAAATATTAATTCCCCACCAAAATTTTCCAACAGACCTCCAAAATGTGAGAATAAATATGGGCCTCCCCTTATATTGCCTTGGAATGATGTTGATGTAGTCATTCATCAGTGGAAGTAGGAATATATTCCTTTCTTCCATGATCTTCTAGATTATCCCCTACAGATTCACTAACAGGAATATGTGTATATCCTAGGGTTGTTCCATTTTCACTTGGTCATCCTCATCCTTCATAGGTATATATGCCTGATACTAGGCCTTTGGAGTATGAAGTTGGACTTATTCAATAGTAATATGATCATATCCTGATGTTTGTTTCCCTCTCACATGGTGAGCCCCGGCCAGAATATGGGTATGATCCTAATCATGGGTCTTTAGAATATGTCGTTGGAATTTTTCAACAGGCGTGTGTCGTAGTCCCGAGGCATGTGATGCTCTCACCTAGTGAGCCCCAGTTTTAATCGAAGTATGAGCCCAGTCTGATGCCTTTTCCTTTAGAAGAATATGTCGATAATCCTCCCACGTGGGATAAAGAAAGTGTGCTTTCTCTTGCACAACTAATTTCTCACAATGTTTAGAGTGTTGAGTTTCCCTGACTATTTGGATAGGATTATACATCTGTCCCTTTATTTGTAATAGTGATGAAATATGTCAGTGGAGCTCTTCATTTGCTGCTAAAATATATTATAATTTTTGAAAAGTGTTTTTAGGGATATAAGCTTGCGCATTCTCTATCACCATTATATCTTGAAACATATCTTTGATTGAAGTGGGGATGTGCACCCACTTTTGTCCTCCTTAGTCCATTAGAATATGTCGATGGGCTTCTTATGTTGGGGTAGGGATATGGGACTCCCCCATTCTTTCTATGGGAATATTCCCGTAGACTTGTTCCATGATTGAAGAGATATGATCCTACTTGCTGGCTGTTACCCGAATATGTCAGAAGGAATCATTAGCAGGAGTGGGGATATGATCCCTCTCCAAGATATACAACATCTTCCTCCTTTTATGAGTCTTCCTTGTAGCTAGTTCATGGTTGTTAGAGGTAGTTGTGTATTGGATGGTACCCTTAGCAGGCAACCGATGGGTACCAGTGGGACGGTTTTGGTAATGGTGGTTAGCAGGTTCCCTCCTCTATGCCACCTGAACTGAAAGGGATCCATATTTGGAATCTTGTTCGACCTTCATCAGATATGGAAGGTGGAATTTGTCTCACTCAATGGATAATCTCTTGAAGTGGTTGGTTGTAGAAATGAGGGTTACTGTCTTAGAAGTATCCTTTGTTGGGAAATGTAGATTCACTAATTATTGTTCTTGGAGGATGTCATAGGAATCTTCTACTGTTGAGATTGTACCATATCATTGGAACTCATAGACACTCATATTCTATACCTGCTATTGGAGCTGTCGAATAGTTGAGGTTGATTTGCAGCCCGCGGGGGTCATAGTAGTAGGTGAGTTACCAGAGAAAATGTCGGATGATTAATAATTTTCCATAGGTTGGGATGTTATTTACGAAATAAATATCTTTAATCATTAAAAAAACAAGGAATATGGTTAATAATAATTGTTATATCATAGGCATAAAAATTCCTAATCAGATATTCAAAGTTAACACAATTGACTTTTATTCCATTTTTTGTCCATTCTCTTTTCATTGACTTGTTATGATAGGGTTAAAAATACAAGAATCTTGGTTTATTCTAGTCTTACTACTTTATTTTTATATATGGTTTTCAAAACAAAGTTTCCTGATATATTCACATCGAACATGTCAGCATTGTTTTTATATAGGGAGCAGACAACATGGATCTAAAGATTTAAACCCAGTCATTTGATATTATAGAGATTTGTGTCGGGTTCACCATTTTTATTTCTTTGGGATTTTGGAATCATGCTTTGGGACATAATGGTTTGATGGGGACTGGGAAGTTAGTCATTTTCATATTTCCTAAGAGGTTCCGTGGTTGGATATTTGAGGTCATATTCTATCTTTTCAAGATTTCAATATCTCAAAAACTCCTAATGGTTCCCTCATCTATAGCTAGGTGTAGACCTGATTTCCAATCGTCGGTGATCATCTGAGATATCATGCCCAGTGACCCTCGGTGACTTGCAATGGTCAAGAGGATTGGATGTCGGGATCATCGCACCCTTTTGGGTGGAATTATTTCATACTCTCGGAATCTCTTATAGATTTAAGATATGTTCATAAATCTCTTCCTAATCATGATACAAGGTCGGTTACCCTAACAAACAATTATTAGTCAACTCTATTTTGTGTGAAAATTACTAGGGTCTCTATAGAGGATCCATCTATATATATATGAGGATATATATCATTCTCTGGTAATGGGAGGTTACTTATATGTTGAATTCATATAACCAAGTTCTTCAGAACATGTTACCATATAAGGAGGTAGTTAATCTTCCTAGGATGGGATTGAGCCTTTATGAGGCATCCTATATATCCTGGTTATTATAAGAATAAAAACCCAGGTAGTTCATTCACTTCATTGGGACTGTACCAAATTTAAATACCCTTATACAGTGGGTGTTCATATCATGCCACTCATCAGGGCTTACATTCTAGGATTACCCTAGCTGATGGATATTCAGGATGACAAATGAGGTGTTCATTGCATCCCCCTAATCCAGCATGAGATATTCTAAGTTTGAGAAACAAGGGGTAGAATATTAACACCCTCATGGTGTGTAGATATTGGGATTGGGTGTTGAAATAGTCCTTGGGGTGTTGGGTATTGATCTTGGGCCTTCAGAAGGCATCCTATATATCCTGAGTGTAGAAGGAATCAGAGTCATCGTAGTTTGGTTTATATCATGGGTCCGCACACTTAGGCTTCAATGTACCATTGTGAAGGTTTATAGTGTGTATTTCATGGTCATTTTTATTTCCTTAATTCCATATGATCCATGCTCATTATGATAAAAAATGGATAGTAAGTAATCAATGTCATGTTTTTGAGTAAGGGCCTTAGGTACTGGGATTTCTCTGGATGATTAATATGGAACTCATACCTTGGGGAGAGGTAGCCTATGTATCCCAGATATATAAGTAATCATAGTTGTCGTAGTTACCTTTTTCAGGGCTTACACACTAAATCTTCTCTATTGGTTGGGGCTTAAACATTGAGTTTTCCCTATTGGTCGGCACTTTCACTCTGAGGACACACCATATTATCATGTCCTGGGATTCCATATTTACATGTCCTTCTTGTCTGGTGGGATTGAATGACCCAGTTGTCATGTCATAAGACCCATCACATGACTTGGTATAACACATAATGAGGGTTTTTTGAGAGTCAGTGTGTCATGGTATGAGGGGTGTCATGTATATTGGCTCACAACTCTGAGAGACATCGTGATACCTGGAAAACATGTCAGGAGGCCATAGCGAGTCTCAACTAACTTTATTGGATGGTTTCATGATAGATTGGTTGTCATGCCTAGATGCAACTACGAGGCTAGACTGATATGAGATAATTATGATATATAAGTCGGGAGATGTGTCTGAAGGACCTCACATGTCTCAGGTGATTAACACATAGAGTTTCATCATATCAAAGTGATTTTTAGGGGGGAACCGCGTGACTTTTTTTGACCTGTCTGAAGTATTTCACATGACACAGATGGAATGATGAAGTAGTGATATAAGACCCAGGAAAAAACCCTTGGGGTTGCCATATGTCACTATATGATTCACAAAAAGCATATGAGGGTCAGCGAACATGTCTTTTTCCTAAGTCTTGTACTTTTAATCTCAGATCTTAACCTTGTATTTCATGGTCCTTATATTTATTCAGTATCATTGCCTTTGATTCTTCAATGATGTTGAGTAAATGTCGTATGTTCTACACAAATATTGATAGAAATATTTCATGTGATATATGAATTATCACATGAATTCCTTTATTCCTAGTACATGACTACTTTGGCTACTCGTTGGTGTATTACATGATGAAAATCTTTCCAGTAACATGATCTGTCACTCTGTGAAGTCTATAAAAGTTGAGATTTTAATCCTCTAGAGTTTAGGAGTCTAACATGAGTAGTCATGGTACATTTTTTGTATTTATGTGGTGAATTTATAGGCCTTCACACCCCACTTACTCACTAGTTTTTATGGAATATCTAGCACAAGTCCATGTTGGAGTTAGCGAAGGAGTCTGGCGCCTTGCTATTTCATGAGTCTCTGTCATGGACTGCTCCGAGTATGTCACCTAATTTTTAGTGATCGCAAGTCTTACCCATCAATTCTTCTTTTATTGGATTATTTTTTATTATCGAATCAATGTTTCGTCGTGTTTTCATGTTTAAGTACTTCCATGTCGTTATGCGGACATGTCTGAGGTCCTTCACATGATCCATGTACCTGTTGTATGACACTTGCAAGACCTTGGGTGAATTTTCATAGGAACAAGAGTGAAAAGGATTGTTTGTCTAGAGGTCTCATTGGGTTGTTCAGTGAGTGCACTGGGTGCGTTGTATTCCTTTCAATGACCATGAACACCTCTCACCTCCTTCCTTTTGATGCCTTTTGTTATATGCGACAAAGGATGGTAGTCATGTGAGATTACATGAGTAATGTAAAGGATAAATATTCTATTTTTTGGTGATGCATCATGTGACCGATACGGCTTATATGGGGGTGTGAGAGCATTCCATGGATAAATATATTCATTTAACCATATAACATCATATATTTCCATGGGGAACTTCACATGGTGATGATGACAAGCCAAAGGGCTCTGCAGGGTGAGGCAGACATGACACTGAGGACTCATGGCATCTTGCAGGTCATAGAGGGTGTGTCACATATCTTTCAATGACATTGAACACCTCTCTCCTCCTCCCTTTCTATCTCCTTTGATTTGTTTTACAATGTTCAGGGATTATGTGTGTTTTCAGGACCAATGTCTAGGATTTCTTCTCTATTTATCTATGATGTATCGCTTGAAAAATATGGATTATATGGAGTGTTCACAATCATTTATGGAAAAAATCCATCCATTTTTATTCTCATAGAATTGTAGAGTTTTTGGGACACACCGGAGGACTTCTGTGTGGTGAGGATGACAAGATAAAGAAGAATCACAACATCTCATGGATCACTTAGGGTGTGCATCAGATGTCTTTTGTTTATTACGAACACCTCTTGTGTACTCCCCTTTATTTCTTTCATTTTATCTTACAAAGGTTCGGAGGTCATACGAGTTTTCTTGGATATCTTCAAATAATTTTAATATTCCCAATGATGATATGGAACATGAGACTCATTCCCACTGGGGGTATCTACCTTTAAATATCAACCCTCTTTATTTTTGAATTATTTCAAGGGTTTTTTCAGGCCCTTTATAATGAAAACTTATGCAGCCTGAGGGCACTCATTCGGCTGTCACTCTATATCCATAGGTTGTCTAGGTAACCTTCAGAAGACAATGAAGGTTTATATAAGTGGGATCTATGGGACTTCTTATGGGTCATACTCCATGTGTGGATAGTCCATCTGACCTTGAAATGATCATGCAATCGTGATTCCTTCATAGGTTCATGTGATATTTAGTTCTTATCCATCCACTTCTTCCTTTGCTTTTATGAGAAAAATAATACCCATATATAGGTATCCCTTCCCTTGTTATTTTCTCGATGCTCAATTGGAAGGAGTCAAAAAATTCTCTAAAGTGTCATAGGAAACACGTAGCCCATGAATATTTTCTTCCCCTACCACATTTTTACAAATAAATATACATTTTTTCTTAAATGGTTTTTATTCATTTTCTGTGTGCATATTAGAATTAATTTATTCCACTTTAAGAAACATAATCATTTAAAATTGAAGATGTTTTTATAATTAAAATAATTAATATTACTTAATAATTTCAACTTAATTTTTATCCATAATAAATATTTACCACGGTAAAAATATTTTTTCCACGGTAAGGGTCAAAAGGGTTAAAGAGGGGTTAACCTAACAGATAAGCTTTAAAAAATAAAAAACACTTTCATAAGTATCATTGATTGATTTTTTTAACCTTAACCTCATTATATTATAAAAAATTATAGTTGTAAGAAAATTTATTGGATTAATACATATATTATATAATTATATTTTATGTATTTACAATTTTTCAACCCTCATCACATATAAATGGGCATTGCCTCCTATAACTTCTTCACAACACATGAGCACTCTATTTCAAAAATATGACAACCCAAACACCTTCCCAAATTTCCTCCCCATGTTCTATATGTTTTTATCTCACCAAAATAACATCAAAATAAGGATTATGGTTCTATTTAAAAAATATTCTTAGAGCATCGGTAATTGTATTTTTGGATCTATTTAGAGTTTCCTTATTCCTTAACATCCTCCAAATATCTTATTCCCATTCTAACATGATGAAATCATTATTTTTACTGTACAGAAACATTATTGTTTAATGGTACCAACACTTTATATCTCTTTTATATCTATTTAAAAATAAAAACATTGCTGGTATGTAGGTATAGATAGTCATCTCTATGAAGTGATGTATTTTATATTTCATCATCATCTCTAATGGGTGGTTATATATTTGGATTTAATAGATATTTGTATATATATATTTTATTAATGAAATAATTATGATTATTTTAATAAAAAAATATTTCTACCTTCTTACCTTCCCATCCATTAGAAAATGATATCATTATTGATACATACATATGGACCACCACCCCCATGAAGCAATGTTATTTTTTATTTCTTCAATACATGTATGGTCAAGTAGATATATTAAAAAATATTTTATAGTTATTATATTATTTTAATTCATTAATGTTATATTATTATTTACCTTTATTTATTTTCATTCATTAGAATATGATCATTTAACATCTTATCTTGTTTTCAATGTATTAGATGTTAAGTTAGTTAAATTCTCTATTATTTGATTTCATGTCTCTAAAATGGGAATTTAAGAGGTTTGATTTTAAAGAATAGGGTTATTAGGTTGATTTTATAAATAAATTGAACTTGAGGGCTTCATAGTGGCTCAAATAATGCCAATTGATATCTAGTGGTTCTGAAATTGGTTGTTTATAAATATGTAACCCAATAACTAGCCAGTGGCTAAGGCAGAATGCTTGGAATTCTATCAAGCCCACTGTCTCACAAGTGTGCCCAGTCTGGGGCTATATTAAATTCCCCCCATGGGTTTTAAATTTACATGGACATGTCACATGAATATGTCACCACATTTATTTTATAGTGATGAGATGTATTGGTGGTGTCTTACTATGTTATATACTCACACCTTGTTTAGGCCTCCATTGAACTTGGGTACCTGAAAAAACTCTCACTAGGTTGCAAGCATAGGTTGGGTTGTGTCTTGAGTTTCATCGAGTGGGATTTCTCAGATGAGTACATGGATATTAGAATATAGTATGATTCAAAGTTTCATTAGTGCCATTATTTTTATCTTTATTATTTATTATTAACCTATACATGTGATCAGCCACGTGGGTGATTGAGTCTATACATCTTGTTTACCATATTTTAGTGTTTCATTTTGACCTCTCATGTTTAATTTATTTATTCTTTTTTGTTTTCTGATATATATGTTTTATGTTTGTTTACTTATGATTATTCTCTCTTATATTAATATATTCTCTCCCCATGATACCTCCTTAGATCCTACTGCTATTCAGTAGCCTCTGGCATATAGTGAGGAACCTCTAAGGCTTTTGGTAAATCGATATAGGGAAATAGTCAAGTGGCTCTAGATTGGTAAATTAAATATAATAAAGAGATTGATATTCAACATGTTTACACTTAAAAAATTTGTATTCCTTTAAGTCTATTTCTCATGTATTCCTCCCATTTTTTTGGAATATCGGGAGCTGAATTTTCTTCCCATAATGAGATTTATTTCTTGAACATAAATAATACTCTATTTTCCCTTTATTATCCTCAAATCGATGATAATAAAAGGAATCTATATTTTTATTTCAACCTTAAGTACGCATAAATCAATTTCTTTGTAGGCACCAAATTCCCATAGAGATAATGATTTTTTAATGCTTGGTTTTAAACAAACAAACCAATTAATATTACTTTGTAGGTCAATAATAAATCTGAAGGCACACTTTATGAGTCTCTGGGATTTTTATTTATATGAACCAATTGATTCATATTTACTTTTCTTTACTCGATGAATTATTTATCTATTTTAATGTAAGTAGTTCAAGGAAAATATTTTGTGAAGAATTTTTTTTAAACTCCTCACATTCCATAGAGTCAAATTCTTCCATTTACCTCGTATTCTTGTTCAAATTACAACATTAACCTTAAAAATAATAAATAAAAGAATATTATTTACATTATTTGATAAATAATTAATGGAAAATATATTTTCTATCTTGTTGACATATTCCTTGAGAATTAGTGTATCAGAAGATCCACTAAAGGATAATGGTCATTGTCATGTGAAGGACTTGATAGTGAATTGATTATTCCTTGTAAATTTTGGTATAATAATGTGGTTTTAGTTATTAATCCTAATTTGAGATAGAATATCCATGAAGGTTTTCACTTCATCTCCCATACCATTCAGTTACTCATTTCGAAAATCACCACATTTTCCATTTTTCCATTATTAAATTGGACAACCCTTGTTCCATCCATATAATAATACCAAAAGGGTTAACATGAGTAAAAAAAATAATATATAAATATAATCAGAGAAAATAACCATATTGAATTTGAAAAGTCAACCTTATGTTATCTTAGTCCATAGAAATTTAATTTTGACCTATGATACTTTCGGTTAAACCTAGTTTTCTTTAAGTTTATTTAGCTTATACTTCTTAACAAAATTCCCCAAAAAAACTAAACCCCAATTTGGTAAAAACAATGATGATAATATCACAACATATATAGATAATACGTCATTTCACATAAATAAACATTACATCTCACAAATAAAATACACAATCATAGAACCCAGTGGTTTAATAAATTTTTATATTAGCTACACAGATGACTTATTACACATTATATATTCAATATCTCCCACAAAATTCTTCACACATGATATCCTTCTAGACATATTAATGCATATAGTTTCCTTTTGAAATTGTAGTCATACGAATGAGTTAACTTGGATTCTCAGTAATGGAAAAACAAATCAATGAGTCATAGAGGATTAAATAATAATCATGGGAGAAGACATGAAATATAGGGGAAGTAACATATTAAAACTGAACATTAAATCATAAGATCTTATCATAAGTCATGATATAATATCATATATTATTTAAAAAAGACGTATAACCTTAAAAGAATCATCATAAAATTATTACATATACAATAGTATCAGAATGTGAACACATGAGATGATAATCATGATATTTTGAGCGTAACATAGGCATGTGTCCCATACATAATCATAGGATATCATAACATTGATAGAATATATAACCACATCATTTATAAGTATAATTTGTGAAAAAAAAGATAAATTCAATCATGTATGTGCATAGAATTGTGAACATAGCTAACTGAAATCATGTCCACACATAATATTTCAAAACATGGATAACTATAATAATGTCCATGCATAACATTATTTCCTCATGTGATATAAAGCTTCAACCAATTCATTGGAGGGATATATCAGACCCATCCATCTAAAAATGATAATCCATACATATGTGTGATTCATGAAATCATGCATACATCATATCATAAAAAAACCAAGAAAATAAAATGGGATACTTAACAATTTTAGTATGTACAACATATAAAGTAATGAAGAATTAGATTATAAGATACCAAAAATTCAATCACCCAAAAAGAAATATAAAATTTATAGAGTGATAAATGAAATATAATTAAATAAGAGATAGATGTTTTATATATATATTGGAAAATGTAATTGGAACCAAAAAAATAATTTTCTTAAAGAGTATGTATCATTGTAGTAAAAATAATGTTTTAAGTCACTTTCAAAATACATTTCATGGGTTTAAAATAGGTCCTTTTAAAAATATATTGAAAATTTATTGGACCCAAAATGGAACCCTAGAGAGTAAATAAATGTAAAGTATATAAATAATTTGGATTAAATGATATAAAATAAATGGAAGTGAAAACAATCATTTCTTTATCATTTTAAAAAAATTATAAAGAAAACCCAAATAGATAAAAAAATTATAAATTTCCATTTTGAAATAGAGATAAATAAAAATAATAAAGATATAGAAGATAAAACATAATTATCTTTAAAAATAAGAAAATAAAACATTTGTGGTAATAAATAACATAGATATCATGAGAAAATTGCCAATATAGAGGATGGGAATTACTCTTTAAAATGTTATCTTTTTATGTAGTAAGAAATTAATCAAAGGAGAATATATTGATAATAAAATGTAATTTTTCTAGTGAAAATATATAATATATTATGATTTAAATAATGGGAAAAATTTCCCAACGTATAATTGCATAGTAAAAGAATAAATGGTATGACTCAATGAAAATGATGTTAATTCAAGATAAAACCCTAATGAATTTAGTAATAAACAAATTAAAATAAATTGATGGATAAGACTAAAAATGGTATTTTAAATTCAATGAATAAAAATTTATTTATGAATAAAATATATGAATAGGGTTGTACCACTATAAAAATAGCACATTAGTGGTGGTTTTTTAGAGGGGGTTATACACAACCCCCCCACCAAATTCCTTTTAGAGGGGGTTATACACAACCCCTATAATCACAAAATTTAGAGGTGGTTCAAACCGAACTCTAAATTTTTTTAGCATATTATTTTGTAATATTTGGTTAGATTTTAGAGGAAATTATTTCACAAAACACTACTAATTTAATAATCAGTGGACCTATATGTTTGGTTGGATTTTAGAGATTCTATATATATATTATTCATTTAGACACTAAAGGATATATATATATATATATATTATGAAAATTTATTTATAAAGGAAAAAGTGGGGGTTCACAACCCCCACTAATCTCTAAAATTTGAGGGGTTCATGAAATGTCGTTAATCCCTTAGATTAGAGGGGGTTGGGAAACCCCTCTAATATATGACATTATAGGTGGTTTTGAAACCACTCTAATATATGACATTATAGGGTTTTTGAACCCCCTCAAATTTAAGAAATTAGAGAGGGTTGTCAACCCCCTCTAATTTATGACATTATAGGGGGTTTATGAACCGTCGCTAATTCCTTTGATTAGAGGGGTTTTTTAACCCCCTCTAATTTTTTTAATAAATCTCATATAAATTTAAATTTTATAAAATATTTGTGAGGGTCTGCATGTGTACGTACATAGACATATGCATATTCACACAAATATATATATATATATATATATGTATGTATGTATGTATATATATATATATATTAAATAATCACATTATATAAATGTATCTAAATGCAATATAAACACACACATATATATATATAAATACTTTTAATAAATACATATACATATAAACAAAAATTTATACATATATAAATATTGGTATACATAATATAAATGTAATTATAAATATATTTATACAAATATATAAGATTTATATATGGATTTATAAATACTATATTTTTATATTATGATTTATATTATAAAAATATTATATTTAATTCATGTTTATTGTATATTTATGTGTAAATAAATTTATACTATATTATGGATAAAAATATATATAATATACACAAAATTAAATAAAAATATATATTATATTATATTTAATTATATATATTATATTATATGTATTTTATTATATATAAATTTATAAATGTTATAAAATTATTTTATAAATATTTTAGTATACCATATTAATTATAAATTAATTATAAATTATTTATGTATATATATATCATATAATTATATTATATATTTCCAATTATATGAATTAATTTTGTTATATTTATATGTATAAATAATTATAATTGTATAATTTTATATATATTTATATATATTTATTTGTATAACTTTTAGTTCATATAATATTAAATATATATGATATAAAATAACTAACATATTATATAAATATTTTCATAAATATAATTTATTTAAAAAATATATCATATAAAAACCCATGCTAGTAGTTTTTATAATTTATTTTATAATAATTATATATATATATATATAAATAATATGTTTATGCTTTTATATTATATATAATTAATAATATATGATATAAAATTTAGATAAATAAATATATATTAATGTACACAATATTATACAACTATATTAATTGAAATACATATATATTAATCTACATAATATTATAAAATTATATTTATTGAAATACATTTATATTAATGTGCATAATAATTAATATATGTGTTTAAATACATTATATAAATTTTTTTATAAATTTTATTTCATATAGAGTATTTCTATAGCATATTTTATTAATTATATATAACATTAATATATGTATAAATTATATTTCATATATATGAATTTCATATAATATTAATTATAAATTATTTATATATAATATTATAAAATTTATAAAAATAAATATATATTAATGTACACAATAATAAATATATGTTTTGAAATAAATTATATAATTATATTTTTGAAGACATTATATAAATGCATCTTTAACGACATTATATAAATATATTAAATAAATACTTATATATATATATATTATATATAAGTAAGCAGGTACATAATATATAAATATGTATTTAATTATAAATTATTTACATAAACGTATTTATATATATAAAAATATATGTGTATATACATAACATAAATAGAATTGTAAAATATTTTTAATATAATATATATAAATATAGATATAAAATATGTGATTTATATAAATGTATAAATCAAATATAAAATAAATGAATTATAATACAAATACATAAATTCATAATTTATAAATGTATATATTAATTTATATATATAGGTTATATATCTATATCTATTTAAATATTTATTCAAATCATATTTATTTGAATCATTTTCGAAGTATATATAAACATAATAAGGTTTTATAATTTAATTAGAGTCGATTTGGTGTGGTTGTAAAGTGGCGGCATTATATAGGGTCAATCGAGGTTTTGAAACCTAGTGGATTAAAATTTTATAATTTTTGGGTTTCTACGCGGAGGAGCGGTGAATAGGAGGAGGATGTGGGGCCATGTAGTGCCGAAATGTTGGGGGTAGGTGTGCACAGAGTAGTGAAATGGATGGGGAGAGGGGTCACACATCTCCGAACAATACTGTAGTGGTGAAACACCGAAATGGAGGGATTGGTAGGGGAAACCATATGCTATCGTGAAATGGATAGGGGGAAATGAAACGGGAATGGTATGTATGGGGTACATGGGAGTGGCCTCAAAAATTAAAAAAATAATATAATGATTAAAGTTAGTTTTCATAACTACCACTAATTGGTCCTCTATTAAAGGGGGTTAAAACCCCCTATAATTCCTCCATAAATAGAGGTGGTTTCCAAAACTAACTCTATTATGCAATTTATAACTTAAATAGAGATAGTTTATAACCACTTGTAATTGGATAAATGAACTAGAATGGGTTAAACCCACCTCTAAACTGAGTTTGTGATGCCAGATTAGAAGGGGTTTTAACCCATCTAATCCAACTATTGCTAATTATCCCCTACCTTACTAGTGGTTTCTCAAAACCACCTCTAATAGTAGTAGGGGAACATTAGCATCAGTTCTTCATAACTGACACTAATTTATTTAGAAGGGGTTATAACCCCTTCTGATTGGCTCATTTTTTTATAGCATACATACACTATCTTAAATAAAATGGGTTCATAATACAAAATGTATCTCAATAAATTGAAATTGTAATAAAGTACACTAACCATCAATTCCCACTTTGTCAAATGCGATCTAATATCCTATATAATAAATCTACATTTATTATCCATTTATATCACAAACATATTTATATTTAATTTAATTTATTCAATTAATTTGTAATTTCTTATTATCCATTTCTTAATCATTCTTTATTAAAATTTATATTTGTGTGTTAATTGTCTCGTTTTCTCTATACTAACTATATTATGGAGGTTTTTATCTTTTCTCCTTTATCTTGTGTTAATCACATAATAAGTTTTTATTAAGATGTTACATATATTTTGTATATAATTTTGAATTCCAACAGTCATTTTATTGAAGTAATGGTGATGATTCTTAAAGTGTGGTTAAAATATACTTTTTTTGAATTTTAATTCAATAAAAAATTTTTTTTTATTAATTTATATAATTATATATATTACCATTACAAAATTATGAAATATATTAAATCCATAATTATTACAAAATATTACTTATTTTTATGTTTTCTTAATCCTTCATAATATAATGTTATATCATCATTCATGTAGGTGGAAGAACTAACCCAAATAAAAATGTATATAATGAATGAATGAATAAGAACATGTTATTGTATAGCTATTATATCACTATTATAGGAAATTATTGTTTTTAAAAACATTTTATTAATGTGAAATAATATATTGGATAAGTGGTGCATAAAAATTATAAAAAAAATTATTTGGGAGAGGATAATGCTTACATTGAAGACTTGAATGTTTGCATAGAGAACCTCCAAGAAATGAAGGATTTGGGGATTCTTATTATGAAAAGATGTACCTAAACATGGGAAAGTATCTTTAGGGATATATGTTTTGTATGTATTTAAGATGAAACTGATATAGAGCTATTCTTTTAGGTGGTAAGAGGAGTTATCCTTTTATATGTGATCTTGTGTGTCATTTCCACAAATTTCCATTCATTAATGTGTAAAGATGGTAAATTCTCATGGAATGTGGATATGAAGTGAATAAATAATGGATATAGGTTTTGAATACACTCATAAATATAATTTATAGATAATAATAGATATATTTTATGTTTTTACAATTTAATTTGACATTATTACCACATTTTACCATTTCCATTTAAACTTAATTTTTTCATCTGTAACTTATCTTATAAAAAAATTAAATTAACCATATAAAATAAATATGAAATGATGATTAAAAAATTATATCCATTTTACTGTGTTAAATTTCTAAAAATTATAAAAAAATCATTTTAATATAAGAACACATAAATCATAAAAACGATTATTAATAAATTTATTACTAAGCATAAAAGGGAATTTATTTTCATTCTATGACAAGTAATAATAATTCAATGCTTTTTTATCAAAAAATTAATTAAAATCATTATTTAAAAGTGACTAATTCAATTATGTAAAATAAAATAATTACATGAAAAAAATATTTCATTAAAAATATTTCGTTTAACACTAAATTATTTTTTTCTAATTTTTAAAAATTGATTATCTATTTCATAACCTTTAATTGACGTCTATCAAAATATTTATACTAAAAACCATTTCTTGTTTAAATAAATTATTTATTTAAAAGTAAAATAAAAAAAATTAAAATACACATAATAATGTAAATTTATATTTTAAAATATATATATATACACATATATATATATATATTAAATTAAAAATTTATGTAATACTATCTTCTAATTAAAAACTCCTAAAAATACCTGCATAATACCAAAGGGTGAGATAATTAATGAAGGAATTTGTGGGTGGTAATTCATCCATCTTGTATCTCATAGGGATTTACATGAGCTTAAAATTATCCTACAAACAATACTATTCATGACATGCTTATTGTTTTTCAGCATGTGATTGGTCTAAGTAATATCCTATTAATTCTACCACCCTTCTAAGATTGAAAAAATGTCCCTCATAATAAATACTCACACTACTTTATTTCATTAATTTTTCTTTCTATATAGATTTTATAATGTGGTTAGTTCTATTTATAACTTTCAATTCAATGATTGTGTAATAATAGTCACATTTTAATTAAATTATTCTTTCAATAAAAATATAATTTATCTTATTAATTTTTTTTATCTATAATGATTGCATCAATGGACATAAATTCCAATGGTCATATAATCCCAATGTTTGTATAATCATAATGAACACATCACCAATGACCATATATATAACTATCATATTACATTCCTATATATAACCCCCACAAACTTAATCAAAATCATTCATCTCATTATATTATTTCCTTTATAAATATTATTATCATATTTCTAATGGGTTTTAATCTTCCTTTAGTTTCATTAGTGATATGATCCTGATCAGGATGGGGGAATATTTCAATATTATAGTTATTTCATTTATTTTTGAATTTAGTTATTTTATTTTTATTAATTTTATTTTATTATATATATCTTGTAATGAAATTCATTTGATATTTTAATACTCCACCTTAATATAATAATGCATTTTTTAGTTTATTTTTGTATTGAATTTAATATTATCTATGATATTTAATAAAGATAACATCATACTAAAAATATAGTGTGTTATATGGGATTCCATAATATAATGGTTTAGTTGAAATAATAAATTTCATTATAAACAACATGATAATAACCATGTTATAAGATATTCTATTAAACTAATAGAAACAATCTATGATACTAGTAGTTTACGCACACATAAAAATAGGGTGTGGTTCATATTAGGTAAAGGAAAGTCTCTTTATGAGATAATGTATAAACAAAAACCAATTCGAAAATATTTTCAAATATTTAGAATAAAATTATTCATTTTTTATAACGAGTGTAAAAAATAAATTTTGGGAGTAGGAGTGATGATGGTGTATTCCTAGGATACTAATTCATGAAAAAAGATTATATATTAATACAAAATTCTTGGTAATAAGGTTAAAATTAGGGATTCACATGTTATTAAATGCCTAAAAGGTAACCAAAAAACAATGAAGAAAACTATGATAAACTTTTTTCAGAGTAATTTTATCTTGATTGTCCTTAAGAAAGTGATGAGAAATATTAAGTTGATTATGAGGTAGAAAATAAAACTCGAAAAAATTTAACATCTAAAGATTCTGAAAAAAATAAAGATAAAAAATATTATTAATTGTGAAAAAAATGTTGGTTGTATGAAAAATAATTATCAAATGGGAGGATGAAGTGGTAAATTGTATTATCTATTATTTTAAAAAATAATTTTAAATAGGTGTTCTTGGAGGAAAATTTATTGAAAATTATAAATGAATATTTGGAAAAAATAGAATAAAATGAAACCTATGATCTTTCTCCAAGAACAATGATCAAATATATT
Organism: Viscum album; assembly: GCA_963277665.1. NCBI lineage: Eukaryota > Viridiplantae > Streptophyta > Magnoliopsida > Santalales > Viscaceae > Viscum > Viscum album. The sequence continues at coordinate 1,020,869,212 of OY728147.1, read as the reverse complement.
GCTGAAAAAATAGGTATATCAACATAAGATAAATTAGAATAGTGAAGTAATTTGAAATTACAAGATATTGGGTTATAAATGGTACTCATGTATTGAATAAGTATATGTAGATGAGACTTTCCCCTAATGAAAAATAGAATAAATTATATTATTCAAATAAATTATTATTTATATAAGGTTTAAAATATTTTAAATCGATAATACTCTATATTCCTTAATGGGCCATTGAAAGAGAACATGTACATCAAGCTGATTAATAGTTTTTAATTAGATAGTGGTCGAAGTAAGTTTACTTGGATCAGGAAAGAATTATAAGGGTAATATTAACCAATATATGAATTTTTTCCTTAACTGGATGTTTTTTTAAAGAAGTTGATATTTAAATATGTTGAATTTGATCACAGCCTCTATTTCAAGATGAATGGTGAATAAATATTTATTATTGTAGTCTACATAGACGAAATTATATTTTGTGGATTTAAAGAAGAAATTTGTACATAGTTTTCAAAAATAAATAAATGTTATTTTGAGATATCCTTAATTAGTAAAATGGATTTTTTTCATAGATAACAGATTTTGTAGATCCCTTGTAAAAACTTTCCCTCATAGAATATACAAGTTAAAAAAATTAAGATATTAAAGATTTATAAGAATAATATAATTTTCAAACTTATTATAAATATAAAAATATACAAAATAATGATAATGGAATATTAGTCATTATAACAAAGTATAGATTAAAGATTAGAAGTATAATCCATTTGACTACTTCAAAAACTAACATTGTGTATGTGACATGTTTGGTAGTATGGTATGAAAGCACTCTAAAGGATTATTATGTACTTATTGTAAATAAAATATTAATTCATATAATACCTATAGTGGATTACAATATATATTATACTAAAAAAGTGAGATTCCATTGATTATTTTTAGTGATTTTCATTGGATTGATTTTATAGATAATCAAATATATATATATATATATAAAGACATGATTTATACTCAGGAATCAAGTTTATTTCATTGTTGGGAGGGGGTTTTGTAGATTAGGTCTGTGTTATTATGGCCTTTGGACCATATAATCTAAGGTATTTAGGCATATGGGCCTTTAGTTATGTATGGTTTCCCTCTCAGCCTAGTTAAAATGAGGGTTTCATATGATAATAATAAAACTCTAAAGGCCTTTGGGACATTGGAAAGTTTATTTTATTATTGGTAAATAATCAGGATGGTATATCTATAATCACAGAAAAGGTAGAGTTTAAATTAACAACTTGTTCAAATGCACTGTTAAGTTAGACAATAAACAACTAAAAAATATGGGTGAGAAGGTTTGCACGCTAGCATCTATAATGTGTGATGATGCAGTTTAAATAATATTTGGAAAAAATTGGAATAAGTTTCAAGAATAATACATGTACAGATAATATATCATTTTATTTTAAAAAATTTATAGAAAATATTAGGAAATATGAAGTGTCAATCCATTAAAAATTAGGACGGAGATGTGATAAATAAGGAACTCACCAAAGGAATTTTATAAATAGTTCTTGTTGAAATTTGGAATAAAACACCATACTTAATAATAATATTATATATTAGGTGATTTAGAGAACAATTATATTAAACACACACACACCATACACACAGACCAGAAATGAAGGTCATATCGCCCCAAGTGATAGCCCACCCATTAAGCGTTTTTTATTCAATACAAGACCCGAAAGCCCAGTCGGCATGAAACCCATTACCTGTACCAAAGGAAAAAAATATGTCCCAATGTCCTAGTTCATTTCCATGACTACATCATTATTGCATCACCGTCTACTAGTGTCACTACATGCATCACTGCCTGCCTACGTCACGTGTGTGTCACCGCCTGCTAGCAGAAATTCACTCCCACCCAGATTTGAACCTGAGTCTGATGAAAAATCACCCAACACCTCTACCACAAAGTCACACCCCAACTTAAATAGGATTACATTCTTTCAATTTTAGTAATAGATAATTTTTACTCCAACTAATGTATTAATTGTATTAATTTTTGTTGACATGTGTAAGATAAATCAATATAGCATAAACCTTTGGATTAACATTCATAGTGGGGATATTAAAGAGATAAAACCTATATAGAGTAAGGGGAGATGAAAATTATAAATAATGAAGGGAGTGAAATATTAATTAATAAGGGGGTCAATATTTAAGGGGGAATTATTTTACTGGCTTCAAGATATGGGGATCGTTTTGTGTTGTTGGTAATATAAAATTTTATGTAAATGGAATTTTATTTTTAAGATTCATGTATTATATTAAAAATATATCAATATTATTTTCAACATTGAGGTTGTGTTATTTATAATTAGATAGGATTAATATGATTTCTTAGAAATTTAATAATTTTTTAAGTGATGTTTTCTTTTATGGTATTTCCAACAAACCCAAAGGGGGGATTATAGAGCCTAAATTCTAATTTTATATTTTTTAAAGTTGTTTAAAGAAAACAATAGTTGTATAAGTAATAATGTACACATTATATAGATATAATAATAAATAAGTGATCAAAACACATTTTGGAGTTCACAAAGCATGTGTTGTGTAATGGATAAAATATTTTAATTATGAATTTCTTAGTACATAAATTCTGGGTGAAGACTAATTAATTGGTTTAGATATGTTTTTGGAGTGTTTGATGGAATGGATATTTTTTGTAATAATTCTCATGGTTGTTTGATTTTTTTTATGTTTATTAGAAATAAGTTTAAAATTTTCCCAAAATCATGTCTATTCCTACCATTCCCATTGGCACAACTAATCATTCCTCTTATCATAATTGATCATTTAGTACAAATAAAGTGACTGTGATGAAATCACTAATGATAATGAAATTGTAAGAACATCGACTTTAGTAAACAAGATTCTAAGGTTACTTTATCACATTATCATAATATTCAAGGGATTACATCACAAAGGATCGATCTGTTTATCATTATTAAATAATAAGCCATATATTTGATTCTCAATTTTACAGTTGAAATAAAATATAAAACATGGTAATTAAAAACAATAAGCACAGATGAACTAATTCAAAGAAATATTATTCATATCATATGAAATAGGAAAAGTTAAGTGTAAGCTACAATGATCAATAAGGGTTACATATAGTGGAATATATAATAATTAAATAATGCATAATCTATATGGTAATGTAAATAAATATAAACACATTCCATTTAATCAATAACTTGAACATGAAACCCATCCATCGATAATATCAATTAATTAATCTCATGGATAATAATAAATAAATTATAAATGAATTAAATTCCTTAATATTATATTTCATGATCTCATAAATCATGATATTCACACTATCAATGTATTTTTACAAGATAGTTTAACCTATTTGTAGGTATACACTAGAAATCTATTTAATTTTGGAAAATTGATTTGTCTCATGAGACCTGTTGATGAATTGAGGTGTATATATAATGATCCCCACTCATCAATAATTTTCTTATTCATTCTTCTTATATTAAATGATTAATTAAATTCATAAAAAAAATCTTTTTCAAAAAATAATCATATTCATTAAAGAATATCGATTTATAAATATTTTCTACAGTCAATAAAATAAAATTCATTATAAAACACCACATGAAAAAATGTTATATGGTTTATGAAATAAGAATATCCATGACATAAAGAATATATATTTTTAATTGAAATTTAATTTCCAATGATAAAAAATAAAGTCAAATTTTTAAAAGAAAGTTCAAAACCAAAAAATTAATAATAGATATGGGATGGATATCGGGTCATTGGATATATAGTTTTTGTAATAAAAACACATATTTTATCAAAATAATTAAATTTAAGTTAAATATTAATATAATATTTCTTTTTAAAATTTATTTGTAAAAAAATGAATATGTGTAGAAGAAGCTAAATATCATAAAGTTTTTATGGTGGTGGGGAAGACTGTTAATTCCATACATGTTAAAAAAAATCCTTTTTTCCTTTTTGTAATGAAATTCAGAAACATCCTTATCTAAAAACATTAAAAATATTACTTTAAAAAAATTTAAAATGGAAAAGATAACTTAAATTTTTTTAAATAAATAATTTGATTAAATAATAAGTCTTTTGTAAAATATTTCTAAAAAATATAGACATTGAAGAAAAAAATATTTGATTAAAAGAGAAATAAATTGAAATTTATTTTAAAATTTTCATTTCTTGATTTGAGTACCAAAGAGAAGAAATTTAGAGGGAAATATGGAAAATCCCTGTATAGAAAAATGACAATAAAATGGATGGATATCATTTAGGATGGATTATAATATTCCTTTATCCAAAATTAAGGAAATTCAAAAATAATTGAGATTGTAAAATAAATCCTTACCTCTTTGGTAACTTTTAAATTGTCAAAACGTGGAATAATATACATGAATTAAAAATTTAATCATCATTAAAAAATATTTATTCATGTTAAATGTATCAATGGGTGTGTATATACATCATAAAAAAGTAAATAGATTAATAATATATAATATGTCTTAATGGAATTGAAATTGAGCTGAAATCCATTACCTCATGCTTCCCTTTAGTTAATCATTATTTAACCTTATATTTAATTATTCTAAACATTTTAATAATTTATTATATAACTGTATTAATATTTATAATATCATTTATGATCCTGTTATATCATCTTATCACACTTTCTTTGAGAATATTACATTATTAGCAATGTTTCGGGTGTTAAATTCTTCATTTTATCGTGCATGTTTTTTCATATAAGTTATTATTCTTGTGAATAGGAAATATTTTAATCATATCCATAATTATATTAATGTTATAAATATCATATTTATTCATTATATGACTTTTTATAATCATTCTAGAAATTTGGACATGGAAAATGAATCACATCACTTCATGGATACAGTATGTTGTACGTACGCACGAGCGACGTTATCATTTCCTTAATGTGTGAAAGGGTAAGAAAGTGGATGATATATTAATTTTAAATAATAATTTTTATTTCATAATTGTAATATATATTCATTATTTCAATTATTATGACTATCCAAGTGATTTTGTGATGGAAAACAAATTACATCAGTTCGTGAGGCGGTAGTCTTTTGTACACACGATAGATGGTTTGGCTTTCCATATGATCAATAATGAGAAGGAAAAATATTATAAAATCAACATAATAAAATCTAAATATATGTTATATGATATTTTTATTATATTTTAATTATTAATACATGGTTTATGGTTGTAAAATAATAATTAAAAAAGAAATATCTTGGTGAAGATGAGTACCTTTGCTTAGAAAAACCTACTTTGGATATCTTATTAAGGACCATATGGTAAGTATTTTCGGAAGACCAGTAGATATATAATATTTCTAATTAATTTGGGGAGATATTAATTTAGTATTTTCTCAATCTAAATTGTTGTAGTGGTTTAAAAAAGTGGGTTGAGGATATTAACATTTATAATTGAGGTGAGTGATACACTTGTAGTTTTTTAAGTTTTTACAATAATGTCAGATCATATTCTTGGAAAAAAAATTAAATGGATAATATTAGATGGTGATAATTTTAAGGTCTAAATACAACTAAAAAATGAGGTTTTAGAAAATTTTATTTCATTCTAACCCTTATCTTTTTGGGTTAATCCCCAGTAAACATGTTTTAACATTAATAGTGATAATTAATATTTTACTATTTTTATTAGTGATTTTGATCAAAACATAAGTTTAAAGTATTTAATAATATTAATAAATATTATTCTAATTGTGTAATATATTTTATCAAATTCAATTCATATAATTTGTATAATTTAATTTGAAAATGAACCTGCAAAAAAGTGTCGAAAAATGGTTTTTTAAAAAATGCATTTTTCTAGCATAAGATGATCTTAAATTAATTACGTGACTTGTAATAATAATTATATATATTTTAGTTAATATATTAACTTATATAGTCTATCCATTTTATTTAAATAATTCATCATTAATGATTATTTTAATAAATTAAAATGGAAATACATTATGCTTTTTTGAATGGTTTCCTAAAAAATATCCCTTTTTACCTCTACATGATCTTATCATTATTTCTATCAAACTGATTCTAAATACATGGTTAATTATATATATTATAACACATTAATATAATTGAAATTCATAATATATAAATACTACATTTTTAATTGTTCAAAAAAGTTTATTTCTAAGGAAAAATTTCAAAAACTCGTTTTAGGTTTATTTTGACCAAGTAAGTTCAAAATTGATATTCAACCTATCAAATTTTAACTTTTGTCCCATTAAATATTAAAATTTTATTTTTATTATAGTTCTATTAAAATAGAATATCCACTTACTATAACTAAATCTTAGGTGTCATATGCTTTCCTACTACAAAAATTTTATCCTAGAAATCTTCATGGATATTATATTATGAAAAAAGAGGGTGGTTCTTCTTCATTACATCCACTCTTTCCCATGATTTTTCTCTATTTTATGATTTTACCAAAGTGATTTTATTAGAAAACTCATCTGATTCATTAGTAATTTCTCTATTATTTCAAGAATCTGTATGGGATATTCATAATAAGATAGATATGGTTAAAATTTTATCTCATCGTAGGTGAGAACATGAAATGGTTCTGGAATATATATACATAACAATGATATACGAAACACATTGTACACTATATATATAATTGCTGATGTTTCTAATTGGTAATACACAACATAATTATTTACAACATTTCAGAGGGTCTAATATACTCGGGGATCAGTTTTCCCTTTTTATCGAACCTTGTAACACCCTTCCATGGAGATATGTTCAAGAAAACATGATCTTAAACACGAAATCCCAAATATTTCCTTTTGATAATAGCATAATTATTGTTCATTATTTGAGTTACTGTAATATGATTCTAAACATTCATTACCATTGTCATTTTCCCTAAAACATTTCTTGTCCTACAAGTTTCCTTTCACCAACTTCATCCTATCAAGTTGGCGTATGACATCTCTTTCCATATAATTCTTTAGACAGTGTCATTTAAACACGTGAATAGAATCCATTATTATAAGAAAACTCTAGAAAAGGAAAATATTAATCCCATATACATTAAAAGTCAGGTTATCATGATATCAACATGTCTTGTAATGTTTTAATAGTCATTTTAGATTATAGATAAATCAAAGGATGATTTGTAGTGCTCAAAAAAATCTTGATATCAATAGAATTAGAAATAATTTTCTATAATTTTGATGTAAATCATGGATCATGGATAGATAGAATTGAAAGTAGTGTTCAATGAATTCTTACATCTTTATTAATATATATCCATCCATGGAACTCAATAGTGAGGAAATGTGAGAATTTGGTTAGGGAATCAATAATAACACATATTGCATTATAATTTCTTAGAGTATTTTGTAATCTAGGGAAAATGTCTATAGTAATCTCATCCCATTTTTACATAGAAATAGGTATAGTTTTCATGAATCATATAGGATGTTATCTCTCATCATTCACTGGTTGAAAAACAAGAATCCTGATACATAATCAATAATTTCACACTTTATATTATCCCACCAAAAATGATCATTTAAATCCATATATATATCTTGGTGATACTGGAGTGTATTTAAAAATTCAATCTTTGATCATCATCAAATAAATCCATTTTTAACTCATTTGTTAATGGAATACTTACCAAATTTCCAATTTTTATAATTTAATCTTCATAAATGAAGTTTGATGATTTTATAACATTCGCCACATTAATTTTCATTTAAAAATACTAATAATTTGGATAAGAAATTTTTAAAATTTTCAATATAGTTGGTTTGTAAAACATTTAATAATTACCATATTCTTATTTACTAAATATATTAATATAGGATCCCTCCCAATTCTTATTTTGTTTTGGACTCTATGATCATTCCTACTTAATTAATACTCTACCTTATATTTCTTTTGTGGTTGGTAGTTTATTAAGAAATCATAATCCTTCAGTAATTTGATCCATCTCCTTTTCATCACGTTGAGATATTTCTGTGAAAATTTGTATTTTGGACTCTTATGAATATGTATAGATATGTTTCACCATAGAGATAATGTATCCATATCTTTAAATAAAGTATTACAATCACTAAATCAATATCATTAATTGGGTAGTTCTTTTCACGAGTCTTTAAATACCTTTATGTTTATCCAATAAATTTATCATTTTATATAAGATACAATTGATTTTATTCTTTGATTCATCACTAAATATTAGAAATCCATAATTTACTAATGTTTGAGTCAAAAATTAGATCATTAACCAATATCCAATTCAATTCTTCCAAATAATCATTATATTACTTTTTTTATATGAACTGCACCCCTTTACGTGTAATATTTGTTAATGGGTTATTGAATTGGGTGAAATTTTGAACAATTCACTGATAGTAACCTTCCAAATAAATGAATCTGTATTCCTCATTTATGTTCATTGGTGTAGGTCATTCTTTGAATAACTTTGTCTTTACACTATAATCTACGATACCATCCTTGGAGATAATATGTCAAAGAAAATAAAATTTCTGAATCCAAAAAGTTACACTTTCTAAATTTTCTGCATAACTCTTTTACTATAAGATTCAAAATAATGATCTATAAGTGATTATAATGGTCCCTATATCTTTTAAAATACACCAAGATATCATCAATAAATACCACAAAAAATATCAAGATATACTTTTAGTAATCAATTAATTAGATCCACAAAAATAGAGGGTGAATCAGTCAATCCAAATGGAATTACTGTAAACTTGTATTGTTCATACATCATATCAAATGTTTTGTTTGAAATATGTTCTTTTTTTAATTCCAGTTGATGATAACTATAATGAAGTTCAATCTTTGAGAAATATTTTTATCTATTAAATTGATTTAATAATTTAGCAATGATAGGTATAGGATGCGTATTGTATCTCATAATATCATTGGTTTCCCTATAATAAATGAAAAATCTCCTAGATCCATATTTTTTCATAATTAAAAGAACAAGGGATACCCAAGGTGAAACATGAGGGAGTATAAATCCATTATTTCATAACTCTTCTAGTTGTTTATTCAATTCTAATAATTCCATAGTGTTCATACTATATGGAATTTTTTATATTAGTCTTGCATCATCGATTAAATCAATAGAAAACTAATCTTCATGTTTTGTTACATGTCCAATTAATTCCTCATGAAATACATCAATATATTCCTATAAAATAGGTACATCCTCAATTTGGGTATTAAATTTTCCATTCATATAATTTTTATTCTGTTATTAACCACAAATATAATTCAGGTGATCTATTATGGGTGGATTTATATATGACGAAAATGGTTAAATATCCCTTGTAAGGATAAGTAATTCCACATCTTATCATGAAACATAATTTTCTTATCTCTGAAATACATTTTTGCATCATATTTTTGAAATAAATCCCCTAACAAGGATTATATAAAATACAATCATATGTATAGTAATAAATTCAAAAAATAGATCATATTTAGGTGTCATAATTGGAACAGCCTAACATGTCCTTATATCTGTGAGATTTCCTCTAAGATTTTTCACTAACAACTCTCTTCTTAATATGATAGGGAAATATTTAATTTTATTTTAAAAAATGGAATATATAAAACAGTTTGAGGATGCATAATCAAATAAATCATTATCTAAATTTGAGGCTATGATTAAAGTACATACCACCATTTCTTTGGGAACATCAACCTCAATCGTAGTGATTGTATTTGATTTTTCTTCCCTTATTGGCCACTTTAGTGTTAGATTCCACTGATGATTGGGACATTTGTTTAAATAATTCCATATTTAATTATGGTTTAACCAATGTATAACAAGGAACTCTTTCTTTCCCTTATATTCATTAGTCAGATAAACCTTATCTCTACACTTATAACAAACTCGTATTCCCTTAAAGCATTTTCTAGGATCATTCTTTGGAAAATATTCATTGAATGGAAATTGTTTCATTTTCTTATTCTTCTTTGAAATGTTACCTTTTAATTAATGTTCAAATTACCTCTTCTTCTCTTGATTTCCCTTGATTATATAGGATCTAGAAAATTCCTTCTCTATTTTGATGTTGCATACATCCATTTTATCATATGATGAAAAAGTTTGAGAAAATATTTCCCTTCAGAGACTTATATTAATAACTTCATAGAAATGGTCAATATTACTTTTTTTATTATTTATATAATCCATAGAATAATTGGATATTATTATAGAGGTAGATTCATTTTCTTCAACACTTTCTTCTTCTTTTTCTTTTAAATTGGGGAACTTCTCTTCATTTCAGTTTGTTTTTCAGGAGGGAAATGATTTCTGATGAATTTATATTTAAATTATCTACATTCCTTATGTTCTATTTTTTATTCCTCACTATTATTATAGGTCAACAACCAACAGTAATTGTCATGTTTACTAAGAAATTATAATACTGGTATAAAATTTTCCTTTTCATTTCACCTGATGGCTGGAAATATCATTTCAAGGGACCTAATCCATTACTCATATACCAAAGGATTAGTTGTCAAACTAAATGATGAGGGATTATATCACATGATGTAACACCCCAGGACTTCATATTTCATTATCTCTTTAAAGTAATTCAATAGCTTGAGTTATAAGCAATACCGAGTTCAAGCACATCCCGGCCTATCAAACTAGCCGTTGAAAAAAGCAAATAAGAATAGTATAAACCAAAATTTGAATTATAAATATATCCTATATAATTTTAAAATTTGTATTTTTTTCTTAAACATAATATAAGTACAAATTCAATTTTTTCAGATTAAAGATGTATTTTTCAAAAAATTCACTTTTTCCACCTTTTAATTGAGATCCCTTTTTAAATCCAATATTTGAATCTTTTATATATTCAATTTTATGAAATTAAATTCTTCTTTAGAATTAAAACATAAAAATTTCGTATGGATAAATTTTTTATTTTGTTTCTGATAACTTCCATATTTTGATGAATAGTGAAAAATACTAAATTTTAATTGCAAATAACTTTTCTAATAAAAATAATTCATAGAGTTAAATTATAAATTTTAATGGTTTTGAAGTATAATTTGATTATATTTTTATCATTTAATCCAATTCTGGTCATTGGAAGAAATTTTACATTTAAATTGGATATAAACAAATATCTATCTTTTGAGAGTTTTTATTTCTCAAAAACCCCACTTTCTATTTTTGACAATGGGAATTAATTATAAATTAATTAATGAAAATTCTATGTTTTTAATTTGGTAAAATAGACATCATTTTCTAATTTGGAATATAAAAATTAGCATTGGGTAAATTTTTGGTATTTTTCTAAAACATTCAATTTTTGATGAAGAGTGAAAAATAATGTGATTTTGTTTATAACCGACGTTTAATTTTAATAATTATTGTTAATGTAAATTTATTTTAAATTTTAAAATAGATACATAATATCTATATTAGTCCAATTTAATTTATTGGAGTCATTTTATAATAAGATTACATATATAAATTTTTATTGAATTTGTTACCGTCTTTTACCCACCTTCTAGGAACATTTGCAAATTTTCATAAAACATAATTTTACCGCTTCTGTGAGTTGAATTTAAAAAATCCAAGTGACATGGTTGACATCATTAAGTTAGATGTTTTTCAATATGATGAATATAATTTTTGGCGAATAGTAGCTTTTAAATTTTATTTACCACGGTTAAAAGTAAATATGGTAATTAAAGGTAAAAATGATATTATAATTACCAAAACACATGTCCTAATTCTATTGGATAAGTGTATTTCGAACAAAATAAACCTTATGACAAAAATATAATTATTTTTTACATACTTGTATTAGATTCGGACATTTATTATATTTTATTTAAGGAGGTGTTAAAAGTATTAAATTTGAATTTTATTAACTAAACCATTTTTAATATACTGTTATAAATCAGATAAATTCAACTATAAATATTTATTAGGAATATAAAAATATTTTGTAGATCATGGTTTTTTATTCATATTTTTAAAAAATTTAATAGTTAAATTTATTTATGAAACAGTGATGATGTAGTAATTACCTTATTAATGAAAGATTAAAATAATTAATTTTATAAATATCAAAATAAATGAAAATTGAGACTTTTGAAGCCATAAAATATTTTTCAAGGTGAATATGACATTTTATGGTTTATTAAATGTATTTTTTTAAGTAATTAAGTTTTAATGACTATAACAAAAAAGCAAATACTTAATAGTGTCAAAATTGATATAAATGAGTTTTCAAAACAAATATTATTTTATTAAATGATATAATATTCCAAAAAAAATATTGATCCAAAAAACTTATAAAATGATATATATTTTATTAATTAACCACTTGATTTTTTATTGGCATTTTATAGTATGTTTAATAACCCTATAGTGTAATAATACAAGAAGACATGGTAAAAGTTAAACTATTTAACTAAGAGTTAAATCTAAATGATATGGTTAATATGGTTTCCTAAACATGTCTAAAGCCTATTAGTTGAGATGTTTTCGAACCATACACACCGTATCTTCCAAATAAATCCATTTGGATCCATTAGAAACTGAAAATTATTTTATAATAAAATAATATTTCAAGCTTTTCCTAAAATTCCCCCGGCTCTCTTATAAAAGGGTACTTCCCCTTCTCTTACATTCACACCTCAAAAGCCATTTGGCTCAGCAAAACCCTGATCCAATATCTTCCCAACTACCCTCATTCATCCTACAGTCCTTAAATTGATCATAAATCCAACCTAAGGATTCAATTTGTTCAAATCAAAAGGAAACACCCAAAGAAAAGGTAATTATTTAATCACCTCTTTCAATGTTGTTTTCTTCTTCTTCCACTTCCTCTTTCTTTGTTATTTCCATAATAAAATAAAAAATCCAGTTCCTTATACATACTAATAAGTTATTATAATTATGTTAAATCCATTTCATTATTATATCCTTCCCATGACTGACAAAGTCACTATACGTGCGTACATATGGTTTAACGTCTCCACGTCGCGGTGTAGTTTGTTATTCAACACTACATTATTTGTATGGGTATAATAATGAGTATAATTAATTTAAATAATTAATATAAAATGTTAATTATTCTCTATATATAATATAACATCCAATTAAACACTGTTTTACCACCGATAAAATGATATTGTCGCTCGTGCGTACGTACAGCTTACCTTCTCCACGGCGTGATGAGATTCATTTTCAATGATCACCATTCAAGAATTTTTATAAATATACATATAATGATTAAGTACGAGATATATGAAATAATATTTATACTATAATATATATATATATTTATTTAGATAAATATATTTCATTTACTTATATCCATACTATACGATACGAAAACTGAAACAACATTCATGCGTACGTACGGACTACTATATCCATGAACAATGTTTCAATTTAATATATCTATCTATTATAAATAATTATATTATAAATATATATGATATACAAATCATGTTTTATATTCTTGACGTATGTTAATCAAGATCTAAGTGATACGATCAAGAAAATTTTTTCAAAACACGTACGATAAAAAAAATCAAATATTACCTGAAATGTTACTTTAACATGGAAATTATTCTTAAATGGGTAGTTTAAAGTAATAAATGAATCATATATGATATCATAAATATTAATATGGTTATTGTATAATATGATAACTAAATATGGTCCTTATATTAGAGGATAAACATACCCTCAACTAAAGGATAGTACAAGGTAAGGTTCAATTCCTCAATCTCATTATTATCCATGATTGTTTATGTGTAAGTGCATAATGGGACATAATTATCATCCATGTCCATGTTTCATAAAAAATTATAAAGGAATCTTTTAAGGTTTTATTTAAGTTACTCTTTAACTAGATCATCATTTTATATGTATTAAAGATTCATTTTTCTAAATCTATTTAATTAATATCCATGTTTTCAAAATGATTTTAAGGATTTATTTATCTAGACATGATTGTTTTAAAATGTTAATTACTTTAAAAAGTTTCAAAGTGGTATGGAAAAATTTTATTAAAAATCTCTTTTAAATTACTCACTTTATAAATGTGTGACTTTTAAATAATTTCACAAAAATGGATATTTCCCTGAAAGAGTTTTAGTGATCATTTTTAACTATGTCAACATCATTTACTAGATATTATTCTTGATTGAGGTTGATTTATTATAATTTAATCTTTCGTATTGTATTGAATGAGTTATGATATGTTTGACTATTAATGTACAATTTTTATAACATTCATGGTTTATAGTTAAAGTATTGACATTTTTTATTTTAGTTTTATTATGAATGTTTATGTTATGTTTCAAAGTTTTCATATGAGGAATGCATTGGACGTAGTAAGTGATGGGAGGGGCCCTCTATAGAACCTCGACGCATCAGTAGGTCTCATGAGACAAATTAGTGTCTTGGCATAAGTCCTTGAAAAATGTTTTGTTTTTAGTTTTGGCACAAGGCCTTGACTATGTGGTTATGATTTCTAGAATTATGCATTTCATCGCTATAAAATTAGATATTACATGTGATTATTCGACTAGTAGAATATTCGTGTGAATAATTAAATGAAATTATATTATTTATATTTTTCATATTATGATTAATTTTATGTTTAAAGAGCTTGTGTATCAATTTTATACCTATCTATAAAATTTTATGATTATTTATGATAGCATCTGCAATATTGTTTATCCTTACTGACCAACTAAGCTGACCCCTTTCTTATGTTTTATTTTCCAAGGATGCCAAGAAGTGTATTATGATTTATATGAAGGTTTAATCTATAAGAATAATAGAATTATCAAACGATTATCTATGTTTTATTTATGTTATAAATTTTAATTTCAAGTTAATGTATATAATCTATTTTCCAAGACTATTAATGGCTCTGTCCTTCGGGACTTGATTCCTTGTAATCATACAAATATATTAAAATAATGCACCATCTCTAAGATTCTGGGGTTGGGGCGTTACAGTTGGTATTAGAGAAAGTTTAAAAATAACCTTGGAAACTATATTTAGATAAACTCTGATTAAGAAGCATTACCCTAAGATAGATTTTGAGGATTAATATAGAAGAACATCCAAAAATTTTGGTAATGTAGATATTATGTGGGTTTCCTAACCAATACATCCATGTCTGGATACAATAAGTGGAAATGGTTCTGGAACAGATATACCTAGGAGTGAAAACTCCGACAAGGAGTTTCAGGATTGACCTAGGGTATCCTGGTAGACAACAACGGGCCTTACTGTGCACCTGGTTTGACACTCCTGGGGGATTCATGAGCAAATATGTCAACAAGAAAACCATTTTTATGATTGTGAGACTATATGTGTGAGAATATTCAATTAATTTTTAGAATTTTTCTATTTTTTGGAGCATACAATGTGATATTATCGAACCCAGTGTATGTTTCCATTTAGAAATGGCATCCAGTAGAAGTAATGAGAACTCCAACAATATGCATGTCCCAAAGAGTAAGAAGGATCATATCTATCATGGTCTTAAGACAACATTTGTAAGGGAAATATCCTCCCATGTATTCTCATCATATGTGAAAATAATATCTTGTGTTAATAATATAAGTAATGAATTCTCTAAGTCCTATGAATTTGAATGGAATCTAGAGAAGAAAATGATGGTAGAGAAAATTATGGATAAAGGGAAGAAGAGAAATAAGGATTTTCCTACATTTGATAACTGTGGAAAGAATTACCCTGGTAAATGCTTGAAGAGAATGTGAGTTTGTTATAAGTGTATGAAAAAAGGACACCAAGTATGTGATTGTAAGCGTAAGAAAAAGGTATCAAATGTAAAATGATTCATCTACAAGGAGTTGGTACACTACACAAATCAATATCCAAATCATCAGAGTATACCCCAAATGATGCTATTGGATAATAATCAAGTTATGATACTACGACACATGAAGAGGAATGATTAGTGTTCTTAGGTTATTATTGAAGAATTATGTTATTCGAGTGTTGTATCAATGATGTACCAGTTATATGAATTAAGGAAACAAATATTGATCATACTGCAATATTATTTCATTAAGGATTTGAGATTTTATGGTACCAAGTAATGTGCTAGAGTTTCAAGTTAAACATTTTGGAAGGTACATGGTTGAGGTAAATATAAACCTTAATATGGTTCTGATGCTTAGGTAATGATTTTGGAATAAGATATGATTGCATTGGATAAAGTATAATGGATATTATTGACTACCTAGGAACTAATTAATTATTTTTTTATTCCATTATTGTTGGAGTTTACAACATTTTTTGGATATAATGAGTATATCTAGTATTATATAAGGAATAAGAGACCATGAATGTAATCAATATGGTTTTATGGTAATTAATTGTGTTACTATGTTTTAAAAGAATGCTTGATGAAGGTATTCATAAGTTATTACGTGGAAAAAGAGATCTTCAATATGTTTACCTTTCTTATAAATTTTGGACTGAGATTTTAAACAGAAGTATATTGGATTAGTCTAAATGTTGGAATAAATTAATTTGTACATTTGATACGATTTTTTAAGGTTAAAAAATTTCTTAAGATTATTTTTTGAATTGTTGTAAAAAGGACAACTCGGAGGTCGGGCGACAACACATCGCATCCAGAAAGGTTGTGAGACCTGAACTCACAACCAAAGGGCAACAAGGGTGCATCACCTACCACATGCCTATGTGATGTCCTGGTTTGTATAATGTAGTTTTTTTGGTCTAGAAAATAAATTATAAATTCATTTATTTAGAACATATACGATTAGAATAAATAGAATATTTTTTAGTTTTATTATCATTTAGAGTAGAGATGAGTTTGTGGTAGAAATTTTTTAAAGGGTGGAACTCTTCATGTCAAGTATTATTTTTTTTCTAAAACAATATGGAAATGATATTCAAACAAAAATGTGTAATACTAATAACATATGTTTTATTAAACCGATGATATTTTAAATCATCGTCATAGATTTATGGCTTTGAGTCACCCAATTTACCATTTATTATTCACTTGTTTTTGGTTAATGACCTCAATCACTCCCTATAAATATTTATGTTTGTCCTCCAATTATGTGTCTCTAATTTCCAAAAAATGTTCTTCTATTCAAAATCCTAATTTTGTGGTGACACTTTCATTTCCATTTCCCTCTTATTAAAACTAAATTTTGTTAACCCTATTTTCGATGTGGGTTTTCCTACAATGGTGTTTTCTATTTTCAACCTATTATTTTCAAAGAACAATTAAAAATTGTCAGTATGCAATTTATTGAAGGAGGGGAAAATTTAACACCCCAAGTCATCATAGTTCATTATTTATTTAAAATAATTCAATGGCTTGCGTTAAATGCAACACCAAGTTCAAGCATATCCCGACCAATCCAACTGGCCATTTAAAAAAGTAGTTATAAGTTGTATTGACCAAATTTTAAATTTTATATATATCCCATATAATTTTAAAATTCAAAAAAATAGACATTATATAAGGACAAATTCAATTTTTCAGATAAAAGATGTATTTTTCAAAAAATGCAGTCTTTCCGCCTTTTAATGGAGAACCCTTTTAAATACAATATTTGAAACTTTAGTATATTATATTTAATGAAATTAAATTTTTATTTATAATGGGGACATAAAACTTTATCTTGGATAACGTTTTGGAGTTTTTCTAATAACTTTCATATTTTGATGAATAGTGAAAAATACTAAATTTTTATTGAAAACAACTTTTTTAATCAAAATAACTTATCGTGTTAAATTATTAATTTTAATGGTTTTGAATTATAATTGGATTATATTTTTATCATTTAATAAAATTTTGGTCATTTTAAGTAATTTTACATTTAAATTGGACATAAATGCATATCAATCTTTTCATAGTTTTTACTTCTCAAAAACATGCTTTCTGGTTTTGACAACGGGAATTAATTTTATATTAATTAATGCAACTTATATTTTTTGAATTTGGTAAAATATATTTAATTTTTGAATTTATAATATCAATATTATCTTTCGGTAAATTTTTGGTATTTTTATGAAAACATTCAATTTTTTGATGAATAGTGAAAAAACACTATGTTATTGTTTAAAAGAGAATTTTTATTTAAATAATTATTTTTAATGGAAATTTATTTTATTGTAAAAATAGATAAATAATACCTATATTATTCTAATTTAATTTATTGGAGTCATTTTATAATAATATTAGATGTATAAATATTTATTGAACTTTTTACTGCCGCTTAACCAACTTCTAGGCACATTTGAAAATTTGTATAAATCATAATTTTACCGCTTCTGTTAATAAAATTTCAAAAAGATGACAGAAATAGTTGACATTAGTAAGTAAAATTTTTTCAATAGGATGAAAATAATTTTTTTTGAATAGTAGATTTTGAATTTAATTTACCACGGTTAAAAGTAAATAGGGTAATTAAAGGTAAAAATGATATTATAATTACCCCAAATAATGTTATAATTCTATTGGATAAGTGTATTTAGACCAAAATAAACATTAGGACAAAAATATGATCCTTTTTTATCAACTTGGATTAGATTAGGACATTAATTATATTTTATTTAAAGAGGTGTTAAAAGTTTTAAATTCAAATTTTATTAGCTTAACCATTTTTAATATATAGTCATACATGAGATAAATTCAACAATAAATATTCATTATAAAGATAAAAACCTTTCCTACATCATGGTATTTTATTTTTAATTTTTAGAAATTTTATAATTAAATTTGTTTATGACTCAATGATGGTGCAATAATTACCTTATTAACGAAATATTAAAATAGTTTATTTTATAAATATCAAATTAAATGTAAATTGAGGGTTTTGATTCCATACATGAATTTTATAGGTGAATATGACATGTTAGTGTTGATTAAATGTTTTTTTTCGAAGTAATTATGTTTTGATAACTTTAAAAAAAGAAATACTAAATAGTGTCAAAATTGAAATAAATGGGTTTTTAAAATAAATACTATTTTATTAAATCATATAACATTCATAAAAATATAATATTAGGAAAAAAACTAATATAATGATATATATTTTCTTAATGAACCACTTGAAGTTTTCATGGCATTTTATAGTACGTTCATTAACCCTATAGTGTAAGAATACCAGAAGACATCGTAAAAGTTAAACTATTTAACTAAGAGATAAATCTAAAAGATAATGTTTATATGGTAACCTAAACTTTTCTAAAACCTTTTGGTCGAGATTTTTTCGAACCATCCCTACATTATCTTCGAAATAAATCCATTTTGCGCCATTATAAACCCAAAATTATTTTATAATAAAATAATATTTCAAGATTTTCCTAAATTGCCCCTCACCTCTGTTATAAAAGGGTACTTCCACTTATCTTAAATTCCCACCTCCAAATCCATTTTTCTAGGCTAAAACCTAATAAAATATCCTACCAAATACCCACAGTTCATCTTAGATGCCTAAATTTGATCATAAATGGAACCTATGGAGCCCTTTAGTTCAAATCAAAAGGAAGCACCTGAATAAAAGGTAATTATTTCATCACCTCATTCCAAGTTCTTTTCTTCTTCTTTCACTTCCTCTTTATTTGTACTTTCTATGATAAATTAATAACTCATATAACTTATACATACTTATAGGTTACTATAAATATCTTAAAACTATATTCATTATTCTATCCATCCTATAGCTTATACATTTCTTGGTGAACTCCACACAATCTTGTGTCATTGTTTTCCAATAATATCACAACCTCTTGATTTTGTGGGAGAGAGTTTTTACATATTTATGGGCAGAAAAAGAGCCTACATGGACTTCTTCCATGATTGAGAGAACTTATAGGTCTTCTATGAACCTGAGGAGAATTTCATCAAAGGTTTTTTTGTAAATGAATTTCAGATCATTTGGACCATCTTGTAGAGTGAAATTTGTTTCCTAGTGTCAGATATATTCCCTTCTAGCATAATCTTTCGATAGATTACCATCTCGAAGATAACTGTCTATAGGCAACATCCATCTAGGAGTGTTCATCGTTTCATCATGCCTGGGGGTTGTGATGACATGATTGATCTCTTCCATATCACATATAATGATCTATGAGACCATTCCTCGATGCGTAATGTAGAAGGTTTCTTCCTCCTAATTAGGGTCTTCCAGGATGGAAGAAGAGTTAGCTAGAATGTCAACATGAACATTCTATAATCGGGGAACATAATGCATAGTAGGATTAAAGGGAAAATCTACAATGGAGGGAAGTCCCAATCATTTTTGGATTCCCTATTTATTTTGACTGGTTTTTTAGATCCATATCCAATCTGATGCTCAGATACCTCACTTGTTGGGGGATCAATTATTAGAGGGATAATATTCTTATCTAGATGAAGATGATACCTAGTGGGGATATTTCTTTGGATTATCCAATTAATTATTTTCTTGAGATCTCATTTTTCACTCTAAAATTTTGAAAATTGTTCCTATATATATGGAAACTAAGATGAATTCATCTCATTCTCTTTATCTTTGATATTATTCCACCAAGGCGATGGAAACTTATTATTTGGAGGTTCTTGATTTTGGAGACTTCTTTGGTTCCGGGTGTACGCAACCTCATTTGGTGCATCCAAATCACCCTCCTCCTGGGGGTACAGTTTCAATGTTTCTGCCCTCTATGTTTATATCTTGATAAATGTCTTCTATATTGATAGTGACTACATTCATAGAGGTATATTGAGAAATAGTGGTTGTGCCATTACTTTATACACAACAAGACGATTGTATATAGCTTCTGTCGGGTTTTTTATTAATGCCCTTGTCCTTATTGGTCCATTTTGGCTGCTGACCCCAATGGGGTATGACTGCCTTTGACGTACACTCCTCCTCTCTTTTCATAAGAACATTGACTTCGAGGGAGTTTTCAGTCAGGATTTCCAAATGATATCTGAATAAAAATATATTTTCTTGCAGTTGGAGGAATGGATGGGATGTCGACTGTTGATTTCTTCTTCCCAAACTAGAGAAGATTAATTCTCTTTATGGTGCTAGTGATGAAGAAAATTCCCCCATCCCTTTGGGGTGGGGGTCATTTGGGTCCACCATTGGCATTGACTAGTCCTATTTTTGAGGATCCAAGGATTCCAATCAGAGAGTTGATGATTCACAGGATGGATATGGAGATATAAATTCACATCTCATTGGTATGGGTTTCTATTGAATCGCAACTGATGTCTCCAGGGTCCACTTAGGAGAAAATTATTCTAGTGTTTGTGATTGAGATATAAATTCCCCCATCCTAGATGATTAGGGTTTTCCTACAGTTTTTGAGGGTGTCTCTTATGTCTTCTTGGGAATTGATGATTCAAGGGGTGGAGGTAGTGGTAGATATTATCTTGTCGCTAGGGTCTAATTATGCTCATAGATGGCTGCTCTGGAAGATGCTACCATAGTCTGGGTGATATGGCACAGTTTTACATGCATCATAGTTGGGTGTAATAGAAGCCCCTGATGAGAGCCATTTCTTCTGAGAAGTTTTTTGGTTTATCTCAACCTCAATATCCATTTTTTGAGTATCCTCCTATTTTTTTAGGGGCCTAGTTTGAAGTATTTTTTTATCCTCTCTCACCACTAATGGTGTCTTGGCACTGTTGAAGTGGTGGAATTCTATTTTAGTGACCAACTAGCCTGAGAATTACCCAGTCCCTTCATTTATCTAGAGGCTATGACATTGCATGATTCCATATCTAATGGGATCTGATATTATAGGGGAGATGCAAATTGTAATGCTCTATATTTTACCCATCCTAAAATATAGAAGCATGCCCCGCATTTGAAGATCATTTATTGAAGTGTCAGGATATAACGGTGGAAGGCGTGTTGTGGACTTGTGCTATGATTTTCCAGTTTTGGAACTTGGGACATGGAGATGCCAACTAGGAAAAGCTAGAAACATATTATCTTGATTTTATGAAGGCGAAACACGTATCCTAGATAAGGGGTATGTCAATCCTTTATTCTGTGATAAATATCCCATATATTATGGGATAGATAAAAAATGAATTCCTTTGTTATCTTATCTGGGATCTCATAATTGAAAGTGGTGAGTGTCTAGAACATTATGGGGTGGTTTTTGGATAACTCTCTCCATATTTTAATGATTCCCTCCTCCTCATCAATCTTACATGCGTCCATTTGGTTAGACCATAGAATATAGCTCTAATGTTCATCTTCTGATGGGAGTGGAGTGTTGTAGTATGTTGATAAAGAACTATTTATAGTTGAAACTGGTCCTTTAAGAACCTCTCTGTATGAAGGTGATATGTTTTGGTACACATCTCTATATGGAGGTTTTTGGATAAAGGTTGGATTGCCTTTCCCATGTGAGATATCATTATGGGTATTTTGACCATGATGGATGTCAGGAGTGGAGTCCCTATGATCCATATCAACACTACCAAAAGGAGGACTATCATAGAAATTAATGTCTTATGCTTATGCATCTATAAAAGAGTCTATAGGACCTTTTTGTGTTGATAATATATCTCAAACAACCTCATGGACATTGGCATTGTGTATATTTGAAATATGTTCCATGTTTTGCATTGTGGTTGTGATATGTCAGCCTAACTTTTTTGATTCTGTAGGGAAATATGCATGTTGTGTGACGGTTGATGAAACATGAATATAATCATCTGATGATGCGGGAGTATGATCCCACTACTAAGTTTATGTTGGAATATTCCAATAATCAATCTCATTATTGATAGGTATATGAGCCTATCCTGAGGCATTTTTTATTCTCACTTGGTGGGCCTTAATCAAGATGGGAGTATGAGCCTGATATTGAGCCTTTGGGATATTCCATTGGTCTTTATTGGTAGGAGTATGAGGCTGTTCCGAGGCATGTGCCTCTCTCACCTGGTGAGCCCTAGTTGGAACATGAATATGAGTGTGGTCCAAATAATAATTCCCCATGAAAATATGCCAGCAGGCCTCCAAAATGGGAGAAGAAATATGAGAATCCCCTTGTATTTCCTTGGAATGATGTTGATGTAGTCATTCTTCAGTGGAAGTTAGAATATGTTCCTTTCTTCCATGGTCTTCAAGAGTATACCAGGCAGATTCACTGACAAGAATATGTGTATTTCCCTGACTGTTGCAATTGGATTATAAGGATGTCCCTTTATTTTTAATAGTGATGAAGTATTTCAGTGGATCTCTTCAGTTGTTGGTAAAATATATTATAATTTTAGAAAAGTGTGTTCAGGGATATAAGTTTGCACATTCTCTATCACCATTATATCTTGACAGATATATTTGATTGAATTGGGGATGTGCACCCACTTTTTTCCTCCTTAGGCCATAAGAATATGTCGATGGGCTTCCTATGTAGGGGAAGGGATATGGGAGTCCCCCATTCTTTCTATGGAAATATTCCCATAGACTCATTCCATGATTGAAGGGATATGAGCCTACCTGTTGGCTGCTACTGGAATATGTCAGCTGGAATCATAAGTAGGAATGTGGATTTGATCCCTCTCTAAGATATTCAACATCCTCCTCCTTTTATGAGTCTTCCTTGTAGCTCATTCATGGTTGTAAGAGGAGGTTTTTTGTTAGATGGTACCCTCAGCAGGCAACTGATGGGTACTGGTGGGACGGTTTTGGTAAGGGTGGTTAGCAGGTTCCCTCCTCTATGCCACATGAACTGAAAAGGATCCATATGTTGATTCTTGTTAAACCTTCATCAGATATATAAGGTGGACATTGTCTCACTCTAGGGATAATCTCTTGAAGTGGTTGGTTGTAGCAATGAGGTCTACTGTCTTATCAGAATCCATTGTCGGGAAATGTAGATTCACCAATTACTATACTTAGACGATATCATATGAATCTTCTATTGTTGAGATTGTACCATGTCATTGGAACTCATAGACCATTATATTCTATACCTTCTATTGGAGCTGTCGAGCAGGTGAGGTTGATTTTCGGCCCCGGGGGGTCACAGCAGCAGGTGAGTTACTAGAGAAAATGTCATATGATTAAGACTTTTCCCCAGGTTGGGATGTTGTTAATGAAATAAATATCTTTAATCATTAATACAACAAGGAATAAGGTTAATAATCATTTTTATATCATAGTCATAAAAATTCTCCTTCAGTTATTCATAGTTAACACAATTTTATTGTATTCCCTTTTTTGTCCATTCTCCTTGTTTTGACTTGTTATCATGGGGTTGGACATACAAGAATCTTGGTTTATACTAGTCTTAATACTTTTTTTGTTTATATGGTTTTCAAAACAAAGTTTCCTGAGATATTCGCATCGAACCTGTAAGTGTTGTTTTTATATAGGGAGCAGAAAACATGGATCTAATGATTTAAACCCAATCATTTGATATTACAGAGATTCACATTGGGTTCACCATTTTTGTTTCTTTGGGATTTTGGAATCATGCATGTGGACATGATGATCTGATGTGGACTGGGTTGTGTGTCATTTTTATCTTTCCAAGGAGGTTCCGTAGTTGGGTATTTTATGTCAGATTCCATATTTTCAGGCTTTCAATATCCCAAAAACTTCTAATGGTTCCCTCATCTGTAGTTGGGTATAGACATGATTTCCAATGGTCGGTGATCATCTGGGATATCATGCCCAGTGACCCTTGGTGACATGCATTGGTCAAGAGGATAGGATTTTGGGATCATCGTACCCTTTTGGGTGGAATTATTTCCTACTCTGGTACTCTCTTATAGATTTAAGATATGTTCATAAATCTCTTCCTAATCCCGATACAAGGCCGGTTAACCTAACAAACGATTATCAGTTAACTCTCTTTTGTGTGAAAATTACTCGGGTCTCTATAGGGGATACATTTTTATATATATGATGATATACATCATTTTTTGGTAATGGGAGGTGACTTATATGTTGAATTCATATAACCAAGTGCTTCGAAACATGTTACCATATAAGGTGGTAGTTAATCTTCCTAGGATGGGATTGAGCCTTTATGAGGAATCTTACATATCTTAATTATTATAAGAATCAAAACCCAGGTAGTTCATTGACTTCCTTGGGATGGGTCCCAAGTTAAATACCCTTATATAGGTGGTGTTCGTATCATTCCACTCATCAGGGATTACATCCTAGGATTACCCTAGCTGATGGATATTCACAATGACAAATGAGGTGTTCATTGCATCCCCCTAATCCCGCATGAGATATTCTTGGTGTGAGAAACAAGGGGTATAATATTATCAGCATCATGGAGTGTAGATATGGGGATGGGGTGCTGGAATAGTCCTTGGGGTGTTTGGTATAGAACTTGGGCCTTCAGAAGGCATCTTACATATCCTGAGTGTGAAAGGAATCAGAGTCATCGTAGTTCAGTTTATATCAGGGGTATGCATGCTCAGGATTCCATGTACCATTGTAAAGGTTTATAGTGTGTATTTCAGGATCATTTTGATTTCCTTAATTTCATATGAGCCATGCTCATTATTAGAAAAAATTCATAGTAAGTAATCAATGTTCTATTTTTGAGTAAGGGCCTTAGGTACTGGGATTTCTCTATATGATTAATATGGAACTAATACCTTAGGGAGAGGTTGCATATGTATCCCAGATATATAAGGAATCAGAGTTGTCATAGTTACCTTTTTTGGGGCTTACAAACTGAGGCTTCTCTACTGGTTGGGGAGTAAACATTGAGGTTTCCCTATTGGTCAACACTTACACACTGAGGACATACCATATTATCATGTCCTAGGATTCCATATTTACATGTCCTTCTTGTCTGGTGGGCATTGCATGACCAAGTTGGCATGTCCTATGAGCCATCACATGACCTCTCTTAACACATATTGAGGGTTTTTCAAGAGTGAGTGTGTCATAGTATGAGGGGTGTCCTGTATATTGGTTGACACCTCCGAGAGACATCGTGATACCTTGAAAACATGTCAGGAGGGCATCGCCAGTCTCAACTCGCTTTCCTGGAGGGTTTCACGATAGATTGGTTTTCATGACTAAATGCAACTACGATGCTGGATTGATATGTGAAAATTATGATATATAAGTCATGAGATGTGTTTGAAGTACCTCACTTGTATCAGGTGATTAACCCATAGGGTTTCATCAGATCAATGTGATTTTCATGGGGGAACCGCATGAGTTTTTTGACATGTCTGAATTATTTCACAAGTCACAAATGGAATGATGAAGGAGTGTTGTAAGACCCAAAAAAACCCTTGGGGTTGTCACATGTCACTGTACAATCCACAAGAAGCATATGAGGGTCAGCGAACATGTCTTTTTCCTACGTCTTCCACTTTTAATCTCAGCTCTTAACCTTGTATTTCAAGGTCCTTGTATTTATTCAATATCAGTGCCTTGGAGTATTAAATGATGTAGATGAAATGTCGTATGTTCTACACACATCTTGATAGAAGTCCTTCATGTTATCTATGAATTATCACATGAAGTCCTTTATTCTTAGTGCATGACTACTTTGGATACTCGTCGGTGTATTACATGATGAAAATCTTTCCAGTCGCATGATCTAGCATACTAAGAAGTCTATAGATGTTGAGATTCTAATCCTACAGAGTATTGGAGTCTGAAATGTGTAGTAATGTTACATTTTTTGTATTGTGGTGGTAAATTTATAGGCTTATCCACCCCCGCATACATGCTGTTTTTTATGGAATATCTAGAACAAGTCCAGGTTGGAGTCAGCGAAGGGGTCTGGCGCCATGCTATTTCATGAGTCTCTGTCATGGACTGCTCCAAGTGTGTCACTTGATTTTTAGCGATTGCAAGTATTCCCTATCTATTCTTCTTTTTTTGGATTATTTCTGACTATTGAATCCTTGTTTCATTGTGTTCTCATGTTGAAGGACTTCCATGTCGTTATGCTGACATGTCTGAGGTCCTTCGGAGGATCCATGTACCTGTTGTATGACACTTGCGAGACCTTGGGTGACTTTTCTTAGAAACAAGAGAGAAAATGATTGTTTGTATAGGGGTCTCATTGGGTTGTTCCGTGAGTGCACTGGGTGCGTTGTATTCCTTTAAATGACCATGAACACCTCTCACCTCCATCCTTTTGATGCATTTTGTTTTATGTGACAAAGGATGGGATTCATGTGAGATTGCATGAGTAATGTAAAGGATAATTATTCTATTTTTTGGTGATGCATCATGTGACTGATATATATAATATGGGGATGTGAGAGCATTCCATGGATAAATTTATTCATTCAACCATATAGCATCATGGATTTCCCTGGGGAACTTCGCATGGCGATGATGACAAGCCAAAGGGCTCTACAGGGTAAGGCATACATGACACTGAGGACTCATGGAATCTTTCAGGTCTTAGAGGGTGTGTCGCATATCTTTTAGTGACATTGAACACCTCTCTCATCCTCCCTTTCTATCTCTTTTGTTTTATTTTACAATGTTCAGGGATTATGTGTGTTTTCATGACCAATGTCTGGGATTTTTTCTCTATTTCTCTATGATGTCTCTCTTGAACAATATGGATTATATGGAGTGTTCACAATCATGTATGGAACAAATCCATCCATTTTTATTCTTAGAGCATTCTGGGGTTGTCTGGACACATCGAAGGACTTCTCTATGGTGAGTGTGACAAGACATAGAGGAATAATAGCATCTCATGGATCACTTAGGGTGTGCATCACATGTATTTTGGTAACTGTGAACACCAATTGTGTACTCCCCTTTATTTCCTTCATTTTATCTTAAAAAGGTTCGAAGGTCATAAGAGTTTTCTTAGATATCTTCAAGGAATTTTTATATTCCCAATGATGATATGGAACATGAGCTTCATGACCATTGGGGGTATCTACCTTTGAATATCATCCCTCTTTATTTTCGATGTATTTTAAGGGTTTTTTCAGGTCCTTTCAAATGAAAACTCATGCAGCTCGAGGGCACTCATTCGGCGGTCACCCTACATCCATCGGTTGTCTAAGGAACCTTCAGAAGACAAGGAATGTTTATAGAAGGGGGGTCTATGGGACTTCTTGTGGGTCATGATACATGCATGGATCCTCATCTAACCTTGAAATGGTCATGCAATCGTGATTACATCATAGGTTCATGTGATCCGTAGGTCTTAGCCATCCACTTCTTCCTTTGCTTTTATTGGAAAAATAATACCCATATCCGGGTATCCCTTCCATTGTGATTTTTTTATACTTAATTGGAAGGAGTCAAAAAATTCTCTAAAGTATCCAAGGAAACATTTAGTCCATGAATATTTTCTTCCCCTACCACATTTTTACAAATAAAAATAAATTTTTTCTTAAATGGTTTTTATTCATTTTCTGTACGGATATTATAATTAATTTATTCCTCTTCAAGAAGCATAATCATTTAAAATTGATTACATTTTTATAATTAAAATAGTTAATATTAGTTAATAATTTAAACTTAATTTTTATCCATAATAAATAGTTACCATGGTAAAAATATTTTTACCATGGTAAGGGTCAAAAGGGTTAAAGAGGGGTTAACCTAAAAGATAAGCTTTAAAAAACAAAATAAACTTTCTTAAGTATCATTGATTTATTTTTTTAACCTTAAACTCATTATATTATAAAAAATTATAGTATTAAGAAAATTTACTGGATTAATACATATATTATATAATAATATTTTAAGTATTTACAATTTTTCAACCCTCCTCAAATATAAAAGGGAACTGCCTCATATAACTTCTTCACAACACATGAGCACTCTATTTCAAAAAATTCCAACCCAAACACCTTCCCAAATTTCTTCCCCGTGCTCTATATGTTTTGATCTCACCGAAATAACATCAAAATAAGGATTATGGTGCTATGTAAAGAGAAATTCTTAAACAATAGGTAATTGTATTTTTGGATCTATATATAGTTTCTTTATTCTTTAACATCCTATAAATATCTTATTCCCATACTAACATGATGAAATCATTATTTTTACTATACTGAAACATTATTGGTCTAATGGTACCAACACTTTCTATCTCTTTTATATCTATTTGAAAATAAAAGCATTGCTTGTACATATGTACAGACAGTCATCTCTATGAAGTGATGTATTTTATATTTCATCATCATCTATAATGGGTGGTTATATATATGGATTTAATAGATATATGTATATATATATATATTATTAATGAAATAAATATCATTATTTAAAGAAAAAATAATATCTACCTTCTTACCTTCCCATCCTTTAGAAAATGATAACATTTTTCATGCGTACATATGGACCACCACCCCCATGAAGGAATGTTATTTTTCTATTTCTTCAATACATGTATGGTCAAGTTGATATATTAAAAAATATTTTATAGTTATTAGATTATTCTGATTCTTTAATGTGGTTTTAGTTATTACTCATAATTTGAGATAGAATATCCATGAAGGTTTTCACTTCATCTCTCATCCCATTCATTTACTTATTTGGAAAATCACCACATTTTCTATTTTTTCCATTATTAAATTGGACAATCCTTGTTCCATCCATATAATAATACCAAAAGGGTCAACATGAGTAATAAAAAATAATATCTAAATATAATCAGAGTAAATAAACATATTAAATTTGAAAAGTCAACCTTATATAATCTTAGTCCATAGAAACTTAATTTTCTCCTATGATACTTTCGGTTCAACCTAGTTTTCTTTAAGTTTATTTATCTTATACTTCATAAAAAAATTCCCCAAAAAAACTAAACCCTAATTTGTTAAAAACTATGATGATCAAATCACAACATATATATATAATACATCATTTTACATAACTAAACATTACATATCACAAATAAAATTCACAGTCATAGAACCCAGTGGTTTAATAACTATTTATATTAGCTACATATATGACTTATTGCACATTATATATTCAAAATCTCCCAAAAAATTCTCCACACATGATATCCTCCTAGACATATTAATGCATATTGCTTCCTTATGAAATGGTAATCATAAGAATGAGTTAACTTGGATGCTCATTAATAGAAAAACAAATAAATGAGTTATATAGGCTTAAATAATAATCATGGGAGAAGACATGTGTCACGACCCATCCTCGGGGCCCGTGTCATGACTAACCCAAGCCCGCCTTCCATAGGCCAGGGGCTGGAGACTAGCACCAATGGAGTAAATCCTGATAAATGGGAAGGCATTACCTTTATAAAAGTAAACAAAACACCACATAGTACAAGCGGAATAAAACACTAAGTACAGCAGTAACAAAAGTGCTGAAAGTACAAAGGGGCTGGAAATACATTCCCAACATATAGGTACAACTACAAATGAAAGTAAAGTACAACAGAAAGGACAAGCAGCTGGAAGATGACACACAGCTCTTGGATCGTCCACCACGGATCCTACCTGAAGGGTAGGTATAGATAGCGCAGCTCCTGGATCGTCCACCACGGATCCTACCTGAAGGGTAGGTACAGATATCTTCCACAAAACTCTTGCCTATCAACCTGCTCCGAGTATCATCTCGTCGTGAAGTCCACCTCTGGATACTGAATCGTCGTGAGGTCCATTTTCGGGTACCATCCAGTCCTCGAACACTTGGCCTCTGTCATCACTACCCGTCATCTGCAACCAACACAATGAGGGGCGGGCATAGCCCGTGCAGGGGTGAGTATACGATACTCAGTAGGGACCCCGAGACCCTTAAGGTCTCACTAAATCCAACAAGGATAACCACAAAGTAGGGTCTCAACAGATAAACCTTACTTAGGTATAAGCCCATAATTATACCTAAGTTATCAGATAAACCATCTCAATCATGAGGAAACAGAAAGGTTATAAAATCAAAGGATAACCACTACCTAGTTATATGCCCATACATATACCTAAGTTATCAAGTGACCCATCTCAATCATGAGGTAAACACAAAGGTCATATACTCAGCTCAAACCAGGATTTTCATTATCGAAACTGTAACTGCTGAAGAGCCCCGTCTTTGGTGAGTACAGTGATCCTGTCATGACTCTGAGGTATTGCTCACTAACCTAAGACTGTTGAGGTACTCCTCCTGTCGAGTACTGCGGGCTAGCCACCCAAGCACAGTAGTGCTTCCTGCCGGGGTCTGCCACCCAAACACAGTAGTGCACCCCCCCTAATAGCCTGCAGAGGTACTCCTTCTGTCGAGTACTGCGGTTCTGCCACCCAAACAGAGTAGTTCTCCCTGCCATGGTTCCACCACCCAAACACAGTAGTGCTACCCATTGGGCTATATAAGTCACTCCGACTCTAGTCGGACAAGAAATCTTCAGGTCTCAGACAGCTACACGGTCTCCGTACTCCGTATGATCATCTCCAGGAGGGTCCTCTCCACGAGCTACAGGTTGATACTCCAAATATCACAAAGTCCAGCAAAGAAGTATCTCGAAGTACCGCCTCGTCATAGGGGTCTCAACGCAACAGACGGCACGTCAATCGGACGCTCGGTCTGTGAGTTATTAGCCTTTTCGTCCCAGGGTCCCGGTTAGTTTCGTGTGCGAACCAACCCTGCTGTATCTCAACTGTACCTAGAACTCTAATAGGGTAAACTCATAGGGACCGTTTCTCAACGAGATCACCAATGCCGTTGACGGTTCGTCAAACGGGCGTCTTGTCTGAAAGTTATCGGCTTTTCCGTTCTAGGGGCCCGGTTGGATTTTGGGTTCAATCCAACCCGGCCACTATCCAACTGTGTCCAAACCTCAGGAGAAGTATTCCAAAAGTTCCTTCTCATCAAGAGGAATCCAAAAAAGTTGACAGCACATCAATCGGACGTCCGGAGCTCAAATTATAAGCATTTCGGCTCCGAGGGCCCGGTTGGTTTCGGGTTCGAACCAACCCGAACGTACACAAAGTTCTCAAAAACCTTGAGTTTAATATACCAAAACGACCGTCTCGATCCAAGGATCACATCACAACTGACTGTGCGTCGATCAGAGGTTCGTAGCCCGTGTTATGGTCAAACGACCGAAAGAGGTCAGAAATGGGGGTTTTGGGCCCGGACCGACCCGGCCAGAGACCCCCTGGGTCGGCCCGAACAGGGTTGACCCGACCCGGGTCTATGTCCGACCCATTAGGGCGCGGTCCAGCCCAGTGGGTGCGGCCCGGCCTGGTGGCCCGGCCTAGCACACTCGCGTGGCCCGCGTGGCCAGGCTGCTCGGCTGAAACGGCCGAGCGGAAGGGGGCGCGTTGCACCCCTCATTGAGCCCCCCCCCCACATGGGGGCCGCTCCCTTTTAACTGCTAGGGGTTACGACCCCCTGTCTTCCCTTGGTCTTGCGGTGTCGTGGGACCGCCGCCTGCCGCCGCGGCTTCAGCCGCAGTGGACCCTCCTGGCGGCGCGCCGGCATTCTCTTCCGCGAACCACCGGACGCGCTCTGGTAGTCCGTTTTGCCTGCAGTCTTCGCCAGCGGTCCTCCCGGGACCGGCTCTTCACTGTGAAGTCTTCAAATCGCCCCTGCGGACCATTACATCATCGCCCGTCGATCCGCACATCAAAATAAAACAAACTACGGCTTCTTCATGGTTTCCTGGCGCGTCACGACGGCGTCGCGGCTTTGTTCGGCCTCCACGGCGCGGTGCGACTGCGTCGCGCTTCTTCGCCGCATTCTTATTGTTTCCACACAGTGTTGATGCACTGCTTGTCCTTGTTCATGCCGCGAAAAAACACAACATCGAAGGGGGAGGAGAGTCGGCCGTGTTCGTGCGGTCTGACCTCCTCCCATTAATCTGATACCAATCGGCTAAAGGAAATGACGTTGGACGGCGAAGAATAATCACGAACACAAATCCAAACCCCTACCTTGACAAACAGTGTTGTTTGCCGATGACGTGAAAGATGGCGTCACGGGGTGAGGTTTAGTAGACATCGATGGAGAGCATTCGAGGAGGAAGTGGCATCTCCTCTTTTTATCACGGTGAGAAAAAAGCGTGATGTCATTGGTGAATTCCCGCGTCGTTGTTTCCTTCCTTGCTACGAAGGAGAAAAGGAAGAATAATTCGGGACACCGGGTCGATGTTCTTCGTCATAGAGTTGGCGTTCTACATTGAAGATGAAGTTCTTCAAAAGAGAATAGAACTCTCTCCCCAAAATTCCTCACACAACAAAACTCACCAAATAAAATAAGGCCCCTCTTTATTTTATTATTTTTCCATGCATTTCAAACATTAAAATTCAAAACACATAGCTAAATTAATTGAAGAGGTTTAATCAATTAATTTAGTGTGTGTTGTCATGCTTTAAAGTTGGAAGGTGGGGAGTTACCCAATTAAATACAAGGGGTTTAACAAGATTAAAGGGGAAGAGTTAATGGGGTTAGTGAATGTGAATGGTTGGGGCTCGTGTGGGCCCCACCTCACAAATATCCTAACATTAGTAGTTAGAAACTTGTGGGTCCCACCTCAACTTCCCCATGTAGATTGAAACCACAAATAAAAGAATAAAATTGTAACACAATTTTATTTTACTTTTCATTTAATCCACATCATTTTAACAACTCCTTCCGAGCAGACGCATCTTCGGTAAAGGTCCTCTTAAGCAATTACCAGCGCTGCGGTTTCATCGGTACCCTCAGATTTCGATTCCGAGCACCGGTTCAAAAGTTAGAAAAACTCGCTCGTTCGTTCACTAAACGTACCTGAGCTAAACTTCGGAAATTGATTCCGGGCACACCGGGCCTCGAAATCAGGTTCTATCAGATACTGTGTTCTTGTAAAATCCTAAAGAAATTAAGAAAAAAATCCTTGAAATTTTCGAGTCTTTACAACGTGAAATATAGGGGAAATAACATATTAAAATTGAACATTAAATCATAAGATCATATCATAAGGCATGATAGAATATCATATATTATTTAAAAAATACATATAACCTTAAATTAATCATTATTAAAGTATTATATATACAATAGTATCAGAATGTGAACACATGAGATGAAAATCATGATATTTGGAGCATAACATAGGCATGTGTCACAGACATAATCATAGGATATCATAACATTGAGAACATATATAACCACATCATTTATAAGTATAAAGTTGTGAAAAAGAAAGATAAATCTAATCATGTATATGCATAGAATTGTGAACATAGCTAACTGAAATCATGTCCACACATAAGATTTGAAACATGGACAACTATAATAATGTCCATTCATAACATTATTTCCTCATGCGATATAAAGCTTCTACCAATTCATTGGAGGGATATGTCAGACCCATCCATATAGAAATGATAATCCATACATATGTGTGATTCATGAAATCATGCATAAATCATATCATAAAAAACCCAAGAAAATAAAATGGGATACATAAAACTTTCAGGATGTACCACATATGAAGTAATAAAGAATTAGATTATAAGATACCAAATATTAAATCACACAAAAAGAAATAGAAAATTTATAGGGTGATAAATGAAACATAATTACATAAGAGATTGATGTTTTATATATATGTATTGGAAAATGTAATTGGAACCAAAAAAAAGAATTTCCTTAAAGAATTTGTATCATTGTAGTAAAAATAAAGTTATAAGTCACTTTCAAAATACAATTCATGGGTTGAAAAGAGGTCTTTTTTAAACTATATTTCAAAATTATTGGACCCAAAAATGGAACCCTAGAGAGTAAATAAATGTAATGTATATAAATAATTTGGATTTGACGATATAAAATAAATGGAAGTTGAAAGAATCATTTCTTTATCATTTCAAAACAATTATAAAGATAACACAAATCGATAAAATAATTATAAATTTCCATTTTCAAATAGGGATAAATAAAAATAATAAAGGTATAGAAGATAAAATATAATTATCTTCAAAAATAAGAAAATAAAACATTTGTGGTAATAAATAACATAGATATCATGAGAAAAATGAAAATATAAGGGATGGGAATTATTCTTTAAAATGGTATCATTTTATGTAGTAATAAATTAATCAAATAAGAATACATTGATAATAAAATGTATTTTTTCCAGCGAAAATATATAATATAGTATGATTTAAATAATGGGAAAAATTTCCCAACGTATAATTGCATAGTAAAAGAATAAATGGTATGACTCAATGAAAATGATATTAATTCAAGATGAAACCCTAACGAATTTAGTAATAAATGAATTAAAATAAATTGATGGATAAGACTAAAAATGGTATTTTATATCCAATGATATAAATATTTATGAATAAAATATATGAATAGGGTTGTACCACTACAAAAAAATAGCAGATTAGTGGTGGTTTTTTAGAGGGGGTTATACACAACCCCCCTCCAA
Organism: Viscum album; assembly: GCA_963277665.1. Lineage (NCBI taxonomy): Eukaryota > Viridiplantae > Streptophyta > Magnoliopsida > Santalales > Viscaceae > Viscum > Viscum album. The sequence goes on along the minus strand of OY728147.1, from coordinate 1,020,833,731 downwards.
ATTCCTTATAGAGGGGGTTATATACAACCCCTGTAATCATAGAATTTAGAGGTGGTTCAAAACCCACTCTAAAATTTTTAGCATATTATTTTGTAATATTTGGTTAGATTTTAGTGGAAATTATGTCACAAAACACTGCTAATTTAATAATCAGTGGCCCTATATGTTTGGTTGGCTTTTAGAGATTCTATATATATATATATATTATTTGTTTAGACATTAAAGGATATATATATATATATATATATATTATGGAAATTTATTTATAAAGGAAATAGTGGGGGTTCACAACCCCCACTAATCTCTAAAATTTGAGGGAGTTCATGAAATGTCATTAATCCCTTGGATTAGAGGGGGTTGGGAATCCCCTCTAATATATGATATTATAGGTGGTTTTAAAACCCCTCTAATATATGACCTTATAGGGGGTTTTGAACCCCCTCAAATTTAAGAAATTAGAGAGGGTTGTGAAACCCCTCTAATTTATGACATTAGAGGGGGTTTATGAACCGTCGCTAATTCCTTTGATTACAGGGGTTTTTTAACCCCCTCTAAATTTTTATTTTTTAAATAAATCTCATATAAATTCAAATTTTATAATATATTTGTGACGGTCTGCTTGTGTGTGTACATATACATATACATTTTCACACAAATATATATATATATATATATATTACATAATCACATAATATAAATGTATCTAAATGCATCATAAACATATATATATATATATATATTTAATAAATACTTATACATATAAACAAAAATGTATAAATATATAAATATTGGTATACATAATATAAATGTAATTATAAATATATTTATACAAATATATAAAATTTATATATGGATTTATAAATACAATACATTTATATTATGATTTATATTATAAATATATTATATTAAATACATGCTTATTGTATACTTATGTATAAATAAATTTATATTATATTATGTGTAAAAATATATATAATATAGATAGAATTAAATAAAAATATATATTATATTATATTTAATTATATATATTATATTATATGTATTTTATTATATATAAATTTGTAAATATTATATAATTATTTTATAAATATTTTAGTATACCATTTTAATTATAAATTAATTATAAATTAATTTAGTATATATATATATCATATAATTATATTATATATTTCCAATTATATGAATTAATTTTATTATATTTATATGTATACATAAATATAATTTTATAATTTTATATATATTTATATTTATTTATTTGTTTAAATTTTAGTTTATATAATATTAATTATATATAACATAAAATAATTAACATATTATATAAATATTTTCATAAATATAATTTATTTTAAAAATATATCATATAAAAACCCATGCTAGTAGTTTTTATAATTTATTTTATAATAATAATAAATATATTTTTAAATAATACGTTTATGCTTTTATATTATATATAATTAATAATATATGATATACAATTTATATAAATAAATATATATTAATGTACACACAATTATACAGCTATATTTATTGAAATACCTATATATTAATGTACATAATATTATAAAATAATATTTATTGAAATACATTTATATTAATGTGCATAATAATAAATATATGTATTGAAACACATTATATAAATATTTTTATAAATTTTATTTCATATAGAATATTTCTATTTCATATTATATTAATTATATATAACATAAATATTTGTATAAATTATATTTCATATATATGAATTTTATATAATATTAATTATAAATTAATTATATATAATATTATAAAATTTATAAAAATAAATATATATTAATGTACATAATAATAAATATATTTTTTGAAATAAATTATATAAATATATTTTGGAAGACATTATATAAATGTATCTTTAAAGTCATTATATAAATATATTAAATAAATAATTATATATATATAATATATAATTAAGAATGTACATAATATATAATTATGTATTTAATTATAAATGATTTACATAAATATATTTTTATATATAAAAATATGTGTGTATATACATAACATAAATAGAATTATAAAATATATTTACTATAATATATATAAATACAAATATAAAGTATGTGATTTATATAAATATATAAATTGAATGTAAAATAAATGTATTATAATATTAATACATAATTTAATAATTTATAAATGTATATATTAATTTATATGTATATAGGTTATATATTTATATCTATTCATATATTTATTCAAATCATATTTATTTGAATCAGTTTTGAAGTATATAAACACATAATAAGGTGTCATAATTTAATTAAAGTTGATTTGGTGTGGTTGTAAAGTGGATGCTTATATAGGGCTGATCGGGGGTTCGAAACCCAGTGGAGGAAAATTTTATAATTTTTGGGTTTCTGTAAGGAGGAGCAGCGAATGGGAGGAGGTTGTGGGTCCATGCAGTGCCGAAATGTAGGGGGTATAAACAGAGCAGTGAAATTGAGGGGGAGAGGGGTCACACATCTTTGAACAAGACTGGAGTGTCGCAACACCAAAATGGAGGGATTGGTTGGGGAAACCATATGCTATGGTGAAATGGAGAGGGGGAAACGAAACCGGAGTGGTACGTAGGGGGTACTAGGGAGTGGTCTCAAAAATTAAAAAAGAATATAATGATTGGAGTCAGTTTTCATACCTACCACTAATTGTTCATCTATTAAGGGGGTTAAAACCCCCTCTAATTCCTCCATTAATAGAGGCGGTTTCCAAAACCGCCTCTATTATGCAATTTTTAACTTAAATGGAGATAGTATATATATACTTAAAATTTGATAAATCCACTAGAATGGGTTAAAACCACCTCTAAACTGAGTTTATGATACAAGATTAGAGGGGGTTTTAACCCCTCTAATTCGACTGCTACTAATTGTCCCCCTACCTTACTAGTGGTTTCTCAAAACCACATCTAATAGTAGTAGGCAGGTAAATTAACATCGGTTCTTCAAAACTATCACTAATTTATTTATAAGGGGTTATAATCCCTTCTAATTGGATCATTTTTTATAGCATACATACACTATATTAAATAAAATGGGTTCATAATACAAAATGTATCTCAATGAATTGAAATTGTGATAAAGTACACTAACCATCAATTCTTACTTTGTCGGATGGATCTAACATCTTATATAATCAATCTAGGTTTATTATCCATTTATATCAAAAAAATATTTATATTTAATTTAATTTATTCAATTAATTTGTAATTTCTTATTGTCCATTTTTTAATCATTCTTTATTAAAATTAATATTTGCGTGTTAATTGTCTCATTTATTCTATACTAACTTTGTTATGGAGGTTTTTGTCTTTTCTCTCAAATCTTGTGTTAATCACATAATGACTTTTTCTTAAGATGGTATATATATTATTTATATAATTTTTAATTCCATTGGTCATTTTATTTATTTAATGGTGATGATTCATAAATTGTGGTTAAAAAATACTTTTTTTGAATTTTAATTCAATAAAAAAAAAATTGGTTTTATTAATGTGTATAATTATATATATTACCATTACAAAATTTAGAAAAATATTAAATCCATGATTATTAAAAAAATATTACTTATATTTATGTTTTCTTAATCATTCATAATATAATGTCATAGCATCATTCATGTAGGTTGTAGAACTAACCCAAACAAAAATGTATATAATGAATGAATGAATAAGAACATGTTATTGTATAGCTATTATATCACTATTACAGGAAATTAATGTTTTTAAAAACATTTTATTAATGTGAAAAAATATATTGGATAAGTGGTGCATAAAAATTATAAACAAAACTGATTAGGGAGAGGATAATTCTTACATTGAAGCCTTGAATGTTTGCGTAGAGACCCTCTTAGAAATGAAGGATTTGGGGCTTCTTATTGTGAATAGAGGTGCTTAAACCTAAGAAATTATCTTTAGGGATATATTTTTTGTAGGTATTTAAGATGAAACTGATATTGAGCTATTCTTTTAGGTGGTAATAGGAGTTATCCTTTTATATGTGATCTTGTGTGTCATTTCCAAAAATTTCCATTCATTAATGGGTAAAGATGGTAAATTCTCATGGAATGTGGATCTGAAGTGAATGAATAATGGATATAGGTTTTTAATACACTCATAAATATAATTTATAGATAATAATAGATATACTTTATGTTTTTACCCTTTAATTTAACATTATTACCACATTTTACTTTTTCCATTTTAACTTAATTTTTACCTCTGTAACTTATCTTTTAAAAAAAATAAAATTAACCATAACAAATAAATATGAAATGATGATTAAAAATATGATATCCATTTTATTGTATTAAATTTCTAAAATTTATTAAAAAATCATTTTAATATAAGAACACATAAATCATAAAAAATGATTATTAAAAAATTTATTCCTAATCATAAAAAAGAATTTGTTTTTATTCTTGGACAAGTAATATTAATTCAACGATTTTTTTTATGAAAAAATTTAATTAAAATCATTCATTACCATTGATTGATTCAATTATGTAAAATAAAATAGTTACATGAAAAAAAATTCTTTAAAAAATATTTATGTTAACAATAAATTTTTTTTATAATTCTTTAAAATTGATTATTTAGTTAATAACCATTAATTGAATTTTATCAAAACATTTTTATTAAAAACCCTTTTCTCATTTAATTAAATTATTTATTTAAAAGTAAAAAATAATATTTTTTAAATACACAAAATAATGTAAATTTATATTTTTAAATATATATATATATATTAAATTAAAAATTTATGTAATATTATCTTCTAATTAAAACACCTAAAAATACCTGCATAATACCAAAGGGTGAGATAATTAATGGTGGAATTTGTGGGTGGTAATTCATCCAGCATGTGTCTCATATGGATTTCCATGAGTTTAAAATTCTCCTTCAAAAAATACTATTAAAGACATGCTTGTTATTGTTCAGCATGGGATTGGTCTAGGTAAAATCCTATTAATTCTATCACCCTTCCAAGATCGAAAAGATGTCCCTCATAATAAATACTCACTCTACTTTATTTCATTAATTTTACTTTCTATATAGATTCCATAATGTGGTTAGTTCTATTTATACCTTTAAATTCAATGATTGTGTAATAATAGTCACATTTTAATTAAATTATTCTTTCAATAAAAAAATAATTTATCTCATTAATTTTTATTTATCTCTAATGATTGTATCAATGTCTTTAAAGTCCAATGGTCATATAATCCCAATGTTTGTATAATCATAATGAACATAAAACCAATGACCATATATGTAACTATCATATTATGTTCCTATATATAACCCCTACAAACTTAATCGAAATCATTCATCTCATTCTATTGTTTCCTATATAAATATGATTATCATATTTCTAAGGGGTTTTATTATTTCTTCAGTTTAATTAGTTATATGATCCTGATCAGAATGGGGAATATTTAAATCTTATTCTAATTTCATTGATTTTTTAATTTATATATTTTTTATTTTTATTTATTTTATTTTATTATATGTATCTTGTAATGAAATTCATTTGATATTTTAATACTTCACCTTAATATAATATTGCATTTTTTTAGTTTAGTTTGGTATTGAATTTAATATTATCTATGGGATTTAATAAAGATAACATCTTACTAAAAATATTCTGTGTTATATGTGAATCCATAATATAATGGTTTAGTTCAAATAATAAATTTTATTATAAACAACATGATAATAATCATGTTATAGGATATTCTAGTAAACTAATAGAAACCATCTATGATAGTGGTAGTTTACGCACACATAAAAATAGGGCATTGTTCATCTTAGGTAAAGTAATGTCTCTTTATGAGATGATATATAAACAAAAACCAATTCGAAAATATATTCAAGTATTTAGAATAAAATTATTCATTTTTTATAACGAGTGTAAGAAAATAAATTTTTTGAGTAGGAGTGATGATGGTGTATTCCTCAGATACTAATTCATGAAAAAAGATTATATATTAAAATAAAATTCTTGGTAATAATGTTAAAAGTAGGGATTCACATGTTATTAAATGCCTAAAAGGTAACAAAAAAAAAACAATGAAGAAAAATTTGAAAAAATTTATTAAGATGTATTTTATCTGGATAATCCATAAAAAATTGATGAGAACTATTAAGTTGATTATGAGGTAGAAAATAAACCTAGAAAAAATTTAAAATCTAAACATTCTAAATAAATAATGATAAAAAATATAATTGATTGTGAAAACAGTGTTGGTTGTATGAAAAATAATTTTCAAATGAGAGGATAAAGAGGTAAATTATATTATCTATTGTTTAACTAAATAATTTTAAATAGGTGTTCTTGGAAGACAATTTATTGAAAATTATAAATAAATACTTTTACTAAATAGAATAAAATGAAACATATGATCATTCTCCAAGACCAATTATCAAAAATATTGCTCAAAAAATAGGTATATCAATATAAGATAAATTAGAATAGTGAAGTAATTTGAAATTAAGAGATATTAGGTTATAAATTTTACTCATTTATGGAATAATTATATGTTTATGAGACTTACCCCTAATGAAAAATAGAGTAAATTATATTTTTCCTATAAATTTTTATTTATATACGGTTTAAAATATTTTAAATTGATAATACTCTATGTTCCTTACTAGGTCATTAAAAGAGAAGTTTTACATCAAGATTATTAATATTTTTTAACTAAACAGTGGTGTAAGTAAGTTTACTAGGCTCAAGAAATAATTATATGGGTTATAGTAACCACTTTAGGAATTTTTCCCTTAATTGGATGTTTTTTTTAAGATGTTGATATTTAAATATGTTGAATTTGATCACAGCCTCTATTTGAAGATGAATGGTGAAGAAATATTAATTATTGTATTCTACATAGATGACATTATATTTTATGGATTTAAAGTAGAAATTTTTAGAAAATTTTCATAAATAAATAAAAGTTATTTTAGATATCCTTAATTAGTAAAAAAAATTCCATAGATTACAGGTTTTGTAGATCCCTTGTAAAAACATTCCCTCATAAAATATATAAGTTAAAAAATTAAGATATTAATGATTAATAACAATAATATAATGTTGAAACTTATTATAATTGTAAAAATATAAAAAATTATGATAATGGAATATTAGTGATTATAACAAAGTATATATTAAAGATTAGAAGTATACATTATTTGACTACATCAAAAACTGACATTGTGTATGTTACATGTTTGGTAGTATGGTATCAAAGCACTCTATAAGAGAGTATTGTACTTAGAGTAAAGAGAATATTAAGTCATATAATATCTATAGTGGATTATAATTTATATTATTCTAAGAAAAGTAAAAATCCATTTATTATTTTTAGTTATTTTTATTGGATTGATTTTATAGATAATAAAAAATCTATATAAAGAGGTGATTTCTACTTAGGAATCAAGTGTATTTCATAGTTTATAGGGGTTTTTTGTAGATTATTTCCTAGTTACTATGGCTTTTGGACCATATAATCTAAGGTATTTAGGCCTACGGGCCTTTAGTTATGTATGGTTTCCCTCTCAACCCAATTAAAATTAGGGTTTCTTATGATAATAAAATATATATAAAGGCCTTTGGGCCATTGGAAAGTGTATTTTATAGTTGGTAAACTATAAGAATGGTATATCTATAATCATATAAAATTTAGAGTTTAAATCAACAACGTTTTCATATGCACTATTAATTTAGACAATAAACAACTAAAAATATGGGTGAGAAGGTTTTCACACTAGCCTCTATTATGTGTTATAATTCAGTTTCCATAATATTTGGAAACAATTGGTATAAGGTTCAAGGATAATACATTTAGAGAAAATATATCATTTTACTAGAAAAAATTTATAGAAAATCATAGGAAATTTGAAGTGTCAATCCATTAAAAATTAGGACGGGGATGTGATAAATAAGGAACTCACAAAAGGAATTTTATAAATAGTTCATGTTGAACTTTGGAATCGAACACCATTCTTAATAATATTATTATATATTAGGAGATTTTGGGGTAAAATTATATTAAACACACACACACACACCACACACACAAACTAGTAAGGTAGGCCATATCACCCCAAGGGATAGCCCACCCATCAAGCGTTATTTATTTAATACATGACCCGAAAGCCCAGTGGGCATAAAACCCATTACCTATCCCAAAGGAAAACAATATGTCCAAAATTTTGAGTTTAGTTCCATCCCTACATCATGATTGATCACCATACACTAGTGTCACTACATGCGTCACCACCTACCTACATCATGTGGGTGTCATCCCCTACTAGCGGAAATTCACTCCCACGATGATTTGAACCAGAGTCTCATTCAAAATCACATGACACCTCTACCACAGAGGCACACTACAACTGAAATCAGATTCCATCCTTTCAATTTAAGTAATAGATAATGTTTTCTCTCCCTAATGTATTAATTGTATTAATTTTTATTGACACGTGTATGATAAATCAATATAGCATAAACCTTTGGGTTAACTTTCATTGTGGGAATATTAAAGGGATAAAACTGATATAGAGAAAGGGGAGAGGAAAAGTATAAATAATGAAGATATTGAAGGATTAATCAATAAGGGGGTCAAGATTTTAGGGGAAATTATTTTAATAGTTCAAGATATGGGGATCTTTTTGTGTTGTTGGTATTATGAAATTTGAGGTAAATGGCATTTTATTTTTAAGATTCATGGATTCTATTAAAAATTTATATCAATATTGTATTCAACATTGACGTTGGATTAATTATAATTAGAGATGGTTAATATGATTTCTTAGTAATTTAATAATTTTTTAAATGATCTTTTCTTTTATGGTATTTCCAACAAACCAAAAGGGGGGATTATAGATCCAAATTCTTATTTAATATTTTTTAGAGTTGTTTAGAGAAAACAATTGTTAAAGAAGTAATAATGTAAAAATTATACGGATATAATAATAAAGAAGTGCTCAAAATACATGTTAGAGTTCACATGGCATGTTTTGTAGAATGGATAAAATATTTTAATTGTGAATTTCATAGTACATAAAGTCTAGGTAAAGAATAATTAATTGGTTTAGATGTGTTTTTTGAGTGTTTTTTGTAATGGATATTTTTTGGAATAATTCTCATGGTTGTTTGATTTTTTTGGATGTTTATTAGAAATAAGTTGATAATTTTCTTAAAATCATGTCTAATCCTACCATTACCATTTGAACAACTAATCATTCCTCTTATCATATTTGATCATGTAGAACAAATAAATTAATTGTGAAGAAATCACAAGTATTAATGAAATTGTAAGAACATAAAGTGTTGTAAACACGATTCTAAGGTTACATTATTACATTATCATAATATTTAAGGGACTATATCACAAAGGATCGATCTGTTTATCATTATTGAATAACAAGACATATATTTGATTCTCATTTTTAAAGTGGAAATAAAATATAAAACATAGTAATTAAAAACAATAAGCACACATGAACTCATTCAAAGAATTATTATTCATATCATATGAAAATGAGAATATAATGGTATGATAAAATGACCAATAAGGGTTAAATTTAGTGGAATATATAATAATTAAATAAGGCATAATCTATATGTTAATGTAAATAACTAAAAACACATTCTATTTAATCAATAACTTGAGCATGAAACCCATCCATCGCTAATATCAATTAATTAATCTCATGGATAATAATAACTAAATTATAAATGATTTAAATACATTAATATTATATTTCATGATCTCATACATCATGATATTCACACTATAAATGTATTTTTACAAGTTAGTTTAATCAGTTTGTAGGTATGCACCAGAAATCCATTTAATTTTGGACAATTGATTTATCTCATGAGACATGTTGATGAATTTAATTGTATATATAATAATCCCCACTCATAACTTATTTTATTATTCATTCCTAGTATATTAAATGATTAATTAAATTCATAAAAAATCTTTTTCAAAAAATAATCATATTCATTAAAGAATACTGATTTATAAATATTTTCCACAGTCAATAAAATAAGATTCATTAAAAAACACCACGTGAAAAAATGGTATATAGTTTATGAAATAAGAATATAAATTATATAAATAATATATCTTTTTAATATAAATTTAATTTCCAATGATAAAAAATAAAGTCAAATTTTTATGAGAAATTTCAAAACCAAAAATTTAATAATAGATATGGGATTGATATCGGTTCATTGGATATATAGGTTTTGTAATAAAAAATAAAATTTTATCAAAATAATTAAATTTGAGTGAAATATTAATATAATATTTCTTTAAAAAAATTATTTGTAAAAAAATGAATATGTGTAGAAGAAGCTAAATATCGTCAAATTTTTTTGGTGGTGGGGAAGTCTGTTAATGCCATACACGCTAATAAAAAATTCATTTTTTCCTTTTTGTAAAGAATTTAAAAACATCCTTTTCAAAAAATATTAAAAACATTACATTAAAACATTTTAAAATAGAAAAGATAACTAATATTTTTTTTAAAATAAATCATTTTATTAAATAATAGGACTTTTGTAAAATATTTCTAAAAAATATAGACATTGAAGAAAAAAATATCTGATTAAAAGAGAAATAAAATTGGTTTTTCTTTTAAAATTTTCATTTCGTGATTTGATTACCAAAGATAAGAAACTTTAGAGGGAAATATGGAAAATCATTGTATATAAAAATGACAATAAAATGGATGGATTTTATTTAGGATGGATTATAATATTTCTTCATCCAAAATTAAGGAAATCAAAAAATAATTGAGATTGTAAAATAAATCCTTACCTCTTTGGTAACTTTTAAATTGTCAAAACATTGAATAATAAACTTGAATTGAAAATTTAATCATCATTAAAAAATATTTATTTTTGTTAAATATATCAAAGGGTGTGTATATACATCATAAAAAAGTAAATAGATGAAAAATATAAAATATGTCTTAATGGAATTGAAATTGAGCTGAAATCCATTACCTCATGCTTCCTTTTAGTTAAAAATTATTTAACCTCGTATTTAATTATTCTAAACATTTTATAATTTATTATATAACCATATTAATATTTATAATATCATATATCATCCTGTTATATCATCTTATCATGCGTTCTTTGAGAATATTACATTATTAACCCTGTTTTGGGTGTTAACTTCTTCATTTTCTCATGCATGTTTTGTCATATAATTTATTATTCTTGTGTATAGGAAATAGTTTAATCATATCCCAAATTATATTAATGTTATAAATATCATATTTATTCATTATATAACTTTTTATAATCATTCTATAAATTTGGAAGGGATAATGAATCACATCACTTCATGGAGACAGTTAGTTGTACGTACGCACGAGTGACATTATCATTTTCATAATGTGTGAAAGGGTAAGAAAGTGGATGATATATTAATTTTAAATAAATAATTTTATTTAATAAATATAATATATATTCATTATTTCAATTATTATGACTATCCATGTGATTTTGTGATCGAAAACAAATTACATCAATTCGTGAGGTGGTAGTCCTTTGTACACACGATAGATGATTTGGCTTCCCATATGATAAATAATGAGAAGGAAAAATATTATGAAATCAACATAATAAAATCTAAATATATTTTAGATACTTGTTTTATTATATTTTAATTATTAATACATGGTTTATGGTTGTAAAATAAGAAGTAAAAAAAGAAATATCTTGGTTAAGATGATTACCTTTTCTTAGAAAAACCTACTTTGGATATCTTATTAAGGACCATATGGTATGTATTTTGGGAAGACCAGTAGATATATGATGTTTCTAATTATTTTGGGGAGATATTAATTTAAGAGTTTCTCAATATAAATTGCTTTAGTGGTTTGAAAAAGTGGGTTGAGGAGGTTAACTTTTATAATTGAGGTGAGTGATACACTTGTAATTTTTTAAGATTTTAAAATAATGTCAGATCATATTCTTGGAAAAAAAATTTTAAATGGATAATATTAGACAGTGATAATTTTAAGGTCTAAATAAAACTAAAAATTGAGGTTTTAGAAATTTTTATTTCATTCTAACCCTTATCTTTTTGGGTTAAGCCGCAGTAAACATGTTTTAACCATAACAATGATAATTAATATTTTACTATTTTTATTAGTGATTATGACCAAAACATAAGTTAAAAATATTTCATAATATTAATCAATATTATTCCAATTGTGTAATATATTTTATCAAATTAAATCCATATAATTGGTATAATTTAATTTGAAAATGAACTTGCAAAAAAGTGTGGAAAATGGTTTTTTTTAAATGAATTTTTCAAGCATAAGATGATATTAAAATAATTATGTGACTTGTAATAATCATTATATATATTTTAATTAATATATTAACATATATAGTCTATACATTTTATTTAAAACATTCATCATTAATGATTATTTTAATAAATTAAAATGGAAAGACATTTTTCTTTTTAAAAAAGTTTCATAAAAATATCCCTTTTTTACCTATATATGATCTTATCATTATTTCTATCAAACTGATTTTAAATAAATGGTTAATTCTATATATTATAACACATTATTATAATTAAAATTCGTAATAGATAAATACTGCATATTTTATTATTCAAAGAAGTTTATTTCTAAGAGAGAATTTCAAAAACTCATGTTAGGTTTATTTCGACCAAGTAAGTTCAAAATTGATATTCAGCCTATAAAAATTTAACTTTTGTCCCATTAAATATTAAAATGTTAATTTTATTATAGTTATATTAAAATAGAATATCCACTTACCATAACAAAATATCAGGTGTCATATGCTTTCCTACTACAAAAATTTTATCCTAGAAATCTTAATGGATATTACTTTATGAAAAAATATGGTGGTTCTTCTTCATAGCATTAACTTTTTCCCATGATTTTTTCTCTAATTTATGATTTCACCCAAGTGATTTTATTAGACAATTCATCTGATTCCTTAGTACTTTCTCTGTTATTTCAAGAATCTGTATGGGCTCATCATAATAAGATAGATATGGTTCAAATTTTATCTCATCATAGGTGAGAACATGCAATAGTTTTGGAATATACATACTTAACAATGATATATGAAACACAATGTATACTATATAGATAATTGGTGATGTTTCTAATTGTTAACACACAAAAATATTATTTACAACATTTTAAAGGGTCTAATATACATGGGGATCAGTTTTCCCTTATTATAGAACCTTATAACACCCTTCCATGGAGATGCGTTCAAGAAAACATGATCTTAAATAGGAAATCCCAAATATTTCCTTTGGATAATTGCATAAGTATTTTTTATTCTTTGAGTTACTATAATATTATTATGAATATTCATTACACTTGTCATTTTCCCCTCAAAAAGTTGTGGTCCTATAAGTTTCCTTTCACCAACTTCATCCTATCAAGTTAGAGAATGAAATCTCTTTCAATATAATTCTTTCGACAATGTCATTTAAATACTTGATTGGAATCCACTATTATAAAAAAAATATTGTCACGACCCCCTCCCCACAAAGTGTACCCCTCCTGGGCCGGCAATGTGAGAAGGGAGATAATGACCCCCGAGTCCCGCCTCCAGTAGGCCCCGGGTTGGCGACTAGCACCGAGGGTATAATACACACACAAATGGGAGGCATTACCCTCTAAGAGAACACATGCGGAAGAGAGAGATAGAATAAACTCCAATCAACTCCAACATAGAACTGAGATATAAAAGGAAACCAAGTACATATATGAAATGTCATGCAAATGTGATACAACTGAAAGGGGAAATTAAAGTACCCAAAAGAAAGTAAAACGGCAGCGACCACAAGCCCGAACAGCTCCTCCTCCAACCGCAAGCTAGTAGTAACCAGCATGATCTCCAACCTGCTCCATGTGACCTGAAAAAACAGTTTATATATACATAGGGTGAGTATAACAGTATACTCAGTAGGATCCTCCCCAAGCCTCTCGTGCAAAAGTAAAGAAATCATGCTAATGCCCAGTGAACAACAAGAGAAACTAACTCGTCACCTAAACAGGTACACTATGTTCCCAAACTCACCATGGATACTCTCACCAAGTAACGCATACAGGAATATAACATATAGTAAAGAATATCAAGGGTCCCCCACTACTACTTCCCCATTGGTTTGCCGCTTTTCCCCAAGGACATATGTCCTGTGCATCTCTCTCCAAGGCTTGCCCGCAGACACCTGGGCTAAGCTCCACAATCTGCACCTTGTGCACCACATAGGCTTGCCCACAGACACCTGGGCGAAGCAGCACACCGTCCTCACAACCAAAAGTAACCAGGTAGTTTCCGAGAGCCACCACAGCTCGCATAACGTGTATCATACGTCGAGTATAATACCTCAATCCATTACAGCCCATACTCTGAGTAAGGATCCTCAAGCCATTATAGCCTATACACGTTACACCTATAGTAGTCCATAGGATACTATATCCAGAATATATGTGTGTAAAATAACCACAAGCCATTACAGCCCTCTACACACATATATAGGTAAAACTAACCACTGTGCCTACCAGCACAAAGATCTACCAAGAGAAGAGAGCTGGGCCAAAGGGGGTAGTCGGCCATTCAACCTCCCATCAGAATGTTGGAGAAAACACCCCCCCTAGGGCTCAGAATCCCCGGGGTGTCGGTTTCCCTTACTGACAGGGTGGAGTAGCGTATAGAAACACAAAAGTACAGAATATATATGACTCACAACCACACTATGGGCATTACCTAGTCATAGGCACAACTGCAGCTAACGTCTCTTAGACTCCAGGCTGCTACTTCTAAAACTAGGCATCCTATAAGCACACAACCATTTGAAGAGCTTTATTAGATTACTCCATTCTCATTTTATCAGTTCCACTGTACGTTAATTAATTCTTTAAACATTAATTAACCATGAACAATTCACCACATTAAACTAAATTGCCATCACATTCAAAAACTGCTCATTTTTAGGATTCACAACACTATTAAATTCCAGTTTCTCCATCCCCGTGGATTATCACCATTTAAACAAACTTTCATTATGGAATTACTTTCCCATATTCCCAGGAATTCTAGAAAAGCATCCTATGCTACTAAACACAAAGGGGCTCAACACGGCGAGTAGATATACTACCCATCGGGTCTTTGCCTCCTATAGCAAGAGCATAGACCCATCCTCCATCGAGAGGCTAAACACAGAAAGCACGTGGCATACCCCACGTGTCATCGCCTCCTTCGAAAAGAGGGTAAGCAATACCAGCTGCCTTGAGTCGTGGGGAAAAGTAAAGCAGATAAACAACCAAACCAAACCACCAACATCAAACCATCACATTCATCTCATACCATCATCCTTGGTGTCCTCCCCGACACCCACATGCATAAACCGATGCATCTCGCCACACTAGGCGTCATCCGCTGCCACAACCACAAGTCCCCATACCTCCAAATATCACAACAGCCATCCAGGATCACATCAAATCACAAGCAGCAGGAAATCAAAGATCACAAAATGGGCTCTCGGCCCTTTAACAATGCATTTAGCCTTCATACAAAATGAGCACTCAGAGCTCCAAACCACAAGGCATTCATCCTTACAAGCAAGCGGGTGACTCAGAACCCTTTCGAAATTATCGAACTAATAGTTCTTTAATCCATTTTGAATTAACAGATTCATTAACATGCCTCTTTATCTTTAGCCAATTATTTAACAAATAATTACGGGTTTACGTTCTTTATAAATTTCCATCATGAATGTGAAACTAATTAAAGAAAAACATAGATATCACTTTATCTAGGAAAAACATGAGGCAAACCGTTATCACGGTACAAAGAAACAACTTGCGATCAACCAATTCTTTTAATTCGGTTCAAGTATTTAATTAGGTCAATTTCATTGTGATCCAAAGTACTATATCATGCTAATTCTACAGTTGCACATAAACAATTAGAGAATCCATGAATCCCCTACCTCAAACAGTTCCTCACGTTCTTTATCCACACAACAGGTCACGATCCTCCCATCGCGACAACTGCATCCACCGGAGAATGCTGCGGTACGACAGTACCAACCCACCCCAAGGAAACCCATTAAAATCTTGGAAATTACATGGTATAATTATGGAAAGGAGGATAGGAGAAGATAAACCCCAAAAGAATGATGATACAACATACCTTATATCGAAGATTGATCGACACGGCTCGGTTGCATCCAAAACAGAGCAGAACCAATCCTAGGAGTAAAGATTGATTGTGCAACTCCTACGGAAAGGATTGAATGGTTCTAGTGCCTCTTAGTTGAGAACAATGGTAAAGAACAAGGGAGAATGATATCTCATCCCTTTTTTAAGATTTAATGGGGAGACGGTTTAAGATCCGATTTATTCTCCATTAAAAACGGATCGCATTAACCCACGCGGTTTGACCAAGTAAAAACATCCCGACCTTAGGAATAATTAATATAGAATTTATGGCCTTTGAATCGATATTAAAGTCCTTAAAATAAGGTTTTAAAAGTATTTTACATCAAAGAAAATGTCAAATTTGTGAAGCTGGAAACACTGTTCACATACTCAAAAATTTGGCAAAGTGTTAGCCGAGCTACTGCTAGACTGCGGCTACCAGTATACCGAGCTATCAGTACGCTGCGGCTACCGGTAAACCGGCTACCGGTAGGCAGCAGCTACCGGTAGACAGTAGCTACCGGTAGACCGAGCTACCAGTAGGCAGCAGCTACCGGTAGACCGAGCTACCAGTAGGCAGCAGCTATTGGTAGACCGAGCTACCGATAGGCAGCAGCTACCGGTAGACCGAGCTACCGATAGGCAGTAGCTACCGGTAGACCGAGCTACCGATAGGCAGCAGCTACTGGTAGACTGAGCTATCGGTAGGCAGAAACTGGGGGATAAGTCACCTTGACCTCCCGGAACACCTCTGATACCACATTTTCACAAAGTAATGGACCAAGGAGGTCCGAGCCATTACATTAGATACCTCTCAAAATAATCTCGTCCTCGAGAATTAAAAACCAACTCAGAGGAACATAGGGGTCCGAACAACCACCCCATAAGATACCTCTCAGGGGAAAACCACCATGAGTTGTTCGAAAGCTGGAACAAAACTACGACATCAGAGAATATGGAAACAAACAATCTATATACAAACAATTCAATCATAACATCACAAAAAAAGGTACATAAATAAAACATGATAGGTCTAACTATAAAGGAAATGTCATTACATGAAAAGAGTTAAACATTAAACAACTCTAGGTACTGAGCACGTATCTGTGACTCACGCTCCTAGGTACTCTCCTCCATGCCACCATGTCGCCACAAGACATGAACTAAAGGAATAAACGCCCACGCAACACCTTCTCCTTATGGTCTTGGATCTCCATAGGTCGCTCTTCGAAGGTTGCATCATCGTCAATATCGATCTCTCCCCAATCGATAATATGAGATTCATCATGAAGATAACGATGGAGATGTGATACATGGAAAACATCATTTATCCTACTCATCTGAGGGGGAAGTGCTACTCGATATGCCACAGCTCCCACACGAGCCAACACCTCGAAAGGCCCAACAAACCGAGGAGAAAGCTTACTTCCACGACCAAACCTTCGCTGCCCACAGAGGGGAGTCACCTTCAGAAACACATGATCCCCAATATTAAACTCTAAGGGTATCCTTCTTGGATCAGCATATGATTTATGACGATCTTGTGTTGTCTTCATCCTCTCACGAATCACCTGAACCATCTCTGTTGTATTCGGCACTAGTTCTGGTCCGAGAATTGCTGACTCTCCGACCCCAGTCCAGCATAATGGAGAACGGAATGGCCGTCCATACAAGGCTTCAAACGGTGTCATACCGATGGTTGAGTGGAAACTATTATTGTAATCGAACTCTACCAAGGGTAAGTGCTTCATCCATGAACCTCCAAAATCAAGAACACAAGAGCGCAACATGTCTTCAAGAGTCTGGATGGTTCGCTCTGTCTGACCATCCGTTTGGGGATGAAAAGAAGTGCTAAGTCATAGTTGAGAGCCAAAGGCATGCTGGAGACCTCTCCACACCCTGGAGGTAAAATGAGGATCTCGATCAGAAATGATCGTCCTAGGTACTCCATGGAGTCTCACCACCTCCTCTAGATACTGCCTCAACAAAACTTCCACTGAGCTCGACTCCTTGATCGCTATGAAGTTGGATGATTTTTTTTAACGATCCACTACCACCCATATAGCATCATGTCCTCCCGGAGCTCGAGGTAAACCTATAACAAATTACATTGAGATTTCCTCCCACTTCCACTGAGGAATCTCTAAGTGATGGAGAAGACCACCAGGAACACATTGTTCGGCCTTCACCTTCTAGCAGACTAAACATCGAGACACACATTCTGCAACTGTATGCTTTAGCCCAGGCCACCAAAACTGACTCCTCAAGGATCGGTACATCTTCGTCACACTAGGATGTACCGCCAAGGGTGAACTATGGAACTCTCGGAGAACCGTCTCGCGCATCGCCAAGGGAACAAAAATCCTGCCATGATACAACACTCGGTGTTGTTCATCCTCTGACCAACCATCAGGGGCCTCACCACATACAACTATGTCTCTCCAAACTTCCACCTCTAGGTCACCCAACTGAGACTCTTCCACCTTCTGCATCAGGGATGAATGTACCGTCATCTGGAAACGACAACCTCTACCCCCAACTTCTCCCATATCAAGATGCAAAGCTGATAGCTCTTCCATCACTCTCAAAGAATCACCAGATTCACGCACAACATCATTACGTATCTTTCGGCTTAGTGCGTCAGCTACAACATTCCCTTTTCCAGGTGTATACGATATTTCAAAGTCGTATTCCTACAAGAACTCCATCCACCGATGCTGCCTCAAGTTCAAGTCACATTGGGTGAAAACATACCTCAAACTCTTATGATCGGTGAAAACCACAAAGTGCTCACCAATGAGGTAATGTCTCCACAAATTTAGAGCAAACACCACGGCTACCAACTCAAGATCATGGGTGGAATAGTTGCATTCATGGGGATGCAACTGCCGAGACCCATAAGAAAAAACTGACCTCTGCTGGATGAGAACACATCCTAGCCCCAGATGTGAAGCATCACAGAAAACATCAAACTGGACTCCCTCCACTGGAAGACAAAGGACTGGAGCACTTACCAACTTCTCCTTTAGATACTCGAAAGCTTTCTAACACTGATCGGTCCAAATGAACGCTTCGTCCTTCCTGGTCAAAGCTGTCAGAGGAGTCGCAACTCTGGAGAAATTAGCTACAAACCTCCTATAATAGCCTGCGAGACCAAGGAAACTTCGCACCTCTAACACGGTCTTGGGGGCTGGCCAAGACACCACTGCTTCTATCTTCGAAGAATCCACAACTACTCCCTGTTGGGACACAACATGTCCCAGGAAACTAACTTCTCGAGCCTAGAACTCACACTTGGACAACTTCCCAAACAACTGATGTTGGCGAAGAACTCCCAAAACAGCTCGTAGATGCTC
The DNA here is from genome assembly GCA_963277665.1 of Viscum album. Classification (NCBI taxonomy): domain Eukaryota; kingdom Viridiplantae; phylum Streptophyta; class Magnoliopsida; order Santalales; family Viscaceae; genus Viscum; species Viscum album. The sequence continues at coordinate 1,020,814,111 of OY728147.1, read as the reverse complement.
TGCATGCTCCTCTTCAGATGTGGAATACACAAGGATGTCGTCAATGAAAACCACAACAAACTTGTCCAAGAATTCACGGAACACAACATTCATCAACCCCATGAAAACAGCTAGAGCATTCTTCACGCCGAATGGCATTACAACAAACTCATAATGCCCGTGACGACAGCGGAAAGCAGTCTTTGGGATATCCTCATCCTTTACATGCACCTGATGATATCCTGACCGCAAGTCTATATTTGAGAACCAACTTTCACCCTTCAGTTGATCGAATAGGTCATCAATCCGCGGGATAGGATAGCGGTTCTTTATTGTCACTTTGATTAACCGACGATAATCGACGCACAACCGCAAACTGCCATCAGCCTTTTTCACAAACAAAACTGGTGAACCCCACAGTGACACACTTGGCCGAACAAAACCACAGTGCAACAGACCGTCGAGCTGAATACGTAGCTCTCGTAACTCAGAAGGGGCCATCCTATACGGAGACATAGAGATAGGAGACGCTCCTGACTGTAGCTCGATCCCAAACTCGATCTCTCGTCGAGGGGGTAAGGATACAACCTCTTCTGGAAAGATGTCAGGGTACTCCTCTATGACCCTAGGAAACTCCAACTATTGAACCTCTGAAGAACTCAGCGTCATCCCAGCCATCATGGATGATAAGGATGGAACTCGTCTATGACTCATCCGAGGATCTCTCTCACCAACAAACACCACTTTCTCTCCATCTTCATCAATGAAAACGACCTTCTTCCTGTATCAATCCACAACATCCTGCACCGAATACAACCAATCCATGCCAAGTATGACATCATATGGTTGTATTCGCAAACATAGGAAATCTCACCAAGAGCGTTGTTTCCCAAACACTAGCTCACAGTCTCTACATACTTCAAAAAAGTCAGCTCGACCTCTAACTGGCATAGTCAATGCCAAGGGCACTGGAAGCCTCTCTACCTCAAGTCCCAAAGCATGGACAAGGGTAGGTGATATGAAGGAGTGTGTTGCTCCTGAATCAAACAAGGCATACACCAAGGTAGAAAACAAGAAAAGGGTACCTCGAACGACATCTGGCTCGCCTGGGGTTGGTAACGCTAGAGCATGAAGCTGACCACGACCTCCTCCATGGCCTCTTTGACCCTGATGACGACCACCACCACAGCCGCGCTCTGCTCTATAAGGACGGGGAGCGTCATGGGGCTGTCCTCTGCCTGCTCCATCTACCCTTTGGTGATCTAAAACTGGTGAAACCTGCTGCTGCTGCCTCAGCTGGAACTGCCTCAACGGAGGAACCTGGAGTGGAGCGCCCGGTGCATGATGACTGCTCTGAAAAGTCGGTCACTCCCGCTACTGATGACCACGACCACCACAAGAAAAACAAGCACCTGATCCCTTGGCATAGGTGTGAGATTTCTTGCCTCCGGAGAAACGATATGGGAAGGGTTGGGACCTACCCCCAGGTGAACGGAAACTCTTCTGTCCTGAAAACCGGGAACCCCAGACCACAGCTCTGCTTCGTTAGGAATCATGAAGATTCCCCTCTCGTGATGATACAGTCCTGGCCAAAGTCCTCTCAACAACCTCTGCCCTCGCCAGCACCTCAAGATATGTTTTCAGCATAAATGGGGTGACCTGGCGCTGGATCTCTGGATGCAAAGCCTCCTCGAAATGCCTCGCCCTGGCCTCATCATCTGGTAACAGGTCTGAAGCATATCGTATAAGGTTCCTGAAATGGATTCCAAAATCTCGAACACTGGCGCTCCCCTGTCGAAGGGTGAGAAGCTCCTGGCGACTGGATACCTTCGCAGTCGATGAAAGAAACTCGACTCTAAACCTGTCTCGAAACTCCTCCCATGAGATTGCTGACTCCTCACGTTCACCGAGGAATAAGAACCACCACTGCCTCGCTGCTCCACGCAGCATCGTCACAACCACGGACACCCAGTGTTCCTTCTGAGCACGAATCGAACTGAAGCCTATCTTGATCTCCTCCAACCAGTCTTCTGTGACTGCATCTGAAACGGATCCCTCGTACTTCTGTAGACTCTGGCGCTGAAACTCTCGAAGTGTCTTCCTTAAAGTGTCATCTTCGTTATATTCTACTCAGTGGCGATCTGCTGGAACAGCCTGATGGGCATCTTCTGCACAAACCTGACGAGGACGTCGACCTGGAGCCATACCTGCAAAATAACAACTGTTAGAGCTCCTAAGCCTGGAATATGGAAGACATAACATTAATTAATTAATTGTTTTGTTTTATTTATTTTAGGTTACCTATCCCAAGGTCTACCCATTCAAACAGAAGAGAAAAGAATAATGATGCATGATCCTTTCCTAGGTCTCTACCCTACAACCGGTATCACTTTGTTTAGTAGCCATCGAAAACTTAAAGGTCCGTGCAACAGATCATAGGGGGGCCTAAACACCTATGTCTCTACCGGTCTCCAGTGTTTACCCCACTTTCTAAACATGAATCACACTGTTTCCCTACCATCCCATGCATCCTCACCTGTGCCTAACTCCAAACTCCATCCTATCCCTCAACCAGACCTCTGATACCACTGTGTCACGACCCCCTCCCCACAAAGTGTACCCCTCCTGGGCCGGCAATGTGAGAAGGGAGATAATGACCCCCAAGTTCCGCCTCCAGTAGGCCCAGGGTTGGCGACTAGCACCGAGGGTATAATACACACAAAAATGGGAGGCATTACCCTCTAAGAGAACACATGCGGAAGAGAGAGATAGAATAAACTCCAATCAACTCCAACTTAGAACTGAGATATAAAAGGAAACCAAGTACATATATGAAATGTCATGAAAAAGTGCTACAAGTGAAAGGGGAAACTAAAAGTACCCAAAAGAAAGTAAAACGGCAGCGACCATAAGGCCGAACAGCTCCTCCTCCAACCACAAGCTAGTAGTAACCAGCTTGATCTCCAACCTGCTCCAAGTGACCTGAAAAAACAGTTTATTTATACATAGGGTGAGTATAACAGTATACTCAGTAGGATCCTCCCCAAGCCTCTCATGAAAAAGTAAAGAAAGCATTCTAAAGCCCAGTGAACAACAAGAGAAACTAACTCGTCACCTAAACTGGTATACTATGTTCCCAACCTCACCATGGGTACTCACGCCAAGTAACGCATACAAGAATATAGCATATAGTAAAGAATATCAAGGGTACCCCGCTACTACTTCCCCACTGGTTTTCCACTTTTCCCCAACGACATACGTCCTGTGCATCTCTCTCCAAGGCTTTCCCACAGACACCTGGGCTAAGCTCCACAATCTGCACCTCATGCACCACATAGGCTTGCCCGCAGACACCTGGGTGAAGCACCACACCGTCCTCACAACCAAAAGTAACCAGGTAGTTTCTGAGAGCCACCACAGCTCGCATAACGTGTATCATATGTCGGTTATAATACCTCAATCCATTACAACCCATACTCCGAGTAAGGATCCTCAAGCCATTATAGCCTATACACGTTACACCTATAGTAGTCCATAGGATACTATATCCAGAATATATGTGTGTGAAATAACCACAAGCCATTACAGCCCTCTACACATTTATATGGGTAAAACTAGCCACTGTACCTACCAGCACAAAGATCTACCAAGAGAAGAGAGCAGGGCCAAAGGGGGTAGTCATCCATTCAACCTCCCATCAGAATGTTGGGGAAAACACCCCCCCCCCCAGGGCTCAGAATCCCCGGGGTGTCGGTTGCCCTTACCGACAGGGTGGAGTAGCGTATAGAAACACAAAAGTACATAATATATATGACTCACAACCACACTATGGGAATTACCTAGTCATAGGCACAACTGCAGCTAACGTCTCTCAGACTCCAGGCTGCTACTTCTAAGACTAGGCATCCTATAAGCACACAACCATTTGAAGAGCTTTATTAGATTAATCCATTCTCATTTTATCAGTTCCACTGTATGTTAATTAATTCTTTAAACATTAATTAACCATGAACAATTTACCACATTAAACTAAATTGGCATCAAATTCAAAAACTGCTCCTTTTTAGGATTCACATCACTATTAAATTCCAGTTTCTCCATCCCTGTGGATTATCACCATTTAAACAAACATTAATTATGGAATTACTTTCCCATATTCCTAGGCATTCTAGAAAAGCATCCTATGCTACTAAACACAAAGGGGCTCAACACGGCAAGTAGATATACTACCCGTCGGGTCTTTTCCACCTATAGCAAGAGCATAGACCCATCCTCCATCGAGAGGCTAAACACGGAAAGCACGTGGCATACCCCGCGTGTCTTCGACTCCTTCGGAAAGAGGGTAAGAAATACCAGCTGCCTTGAGCAGTGTGGAAAAGTAAAGCAGATAAACAACCAAACCAAACCATCACATTCATCTCATACCATCATCCTTGGTGTCCTCCCCGACACCCACATGAATAAACCGATGCATCTCGCCACACTAGGCGTCATCCGCTGCCACAACCACAAGTCCCCATACCTCCACATATCACAATAGTCATCTAGGCTCACATCAAATCACAAGCAGCAGGAAATCAAAGATCACAAAATGGGCTCTCGGCCCTTTAACAAGGCATTCAGCCTTCATACAAAATGAGCACTCAGAGCTCCAAACCACAAGGCATTCAACCTTACAAGAAAGCGGGTGACTGAGAAACCTTTTGAAATTATCGAACTAATAGTTCTTTAATCCATTTTGAATTAACAGATTCATTAACATGCCTCTTTATCTTTAGCCAATTACTTAACAAATAATTCCGGGTTTACGTTCTTTATCAATTTCCATCATGAACGGGCAACTAATTAATGAAAAACATAGATATCACTCTATCTAGGAAAAACATGAGGCAAACCGTTATCACGGTACAAAGCAACAACATGCGATCAACCAATTCTTTCAATCCGGTTCAAGTATTTAATTTGGTCAATTTCATTATGATCCAAAGGACTAAATCATGCTAATTCTATAGTTGCACATAAACAATTAGAGAATCCATGAATCCCTTACCTTAAACAGTTCCTCACGTTCTTTATCCACACAACAGGTCACGATCCTCCCCTCGCGACAACTACATCCACCGGAGGATGCTGCGGTACGACAGTACCAACCAACCCCAAGAAAACCCATTAAAATCTTGGAAATTACATGGTATAATTATGGAAAGGAAGATAGGAGAAGATAAACCCCAAAAGAATGATGATACAACATACCTTATATCGAAGATTGATCGACACGGCTCGGTTGCATCCAAAACAGAGCAGAACCAATCCTAGGAGTAAAGATTGATTGTGCAACTCCTACGGAAAGGATTGAACAATTCTAGTGCCTCTTAGTTGAGAACAAAGGGAAAGAACAAGGTAGAATGATATCTCGTCCCTTTTTGAAGATTTAATGGGGCGACAGTTTATGATCCGATTTATTCTCCATTAAAAACGGATCGCATTAACCCACGCGGTTTGACCAAGTAAAAACATCCCGGCCTTAGGAATAATTAATATAGAATTTATGGCCTTTGAATCGGTATTAAAGTCCTTAAAATAAGGTTTTAAAATTATTTTACATCAAATAAAACGTCAAATTTGCGAAGCTGGAAACATCGTTCACATAATAAAAAATTTGCTAAAGTGTTAGCCGAGCGACTGCTAGACTGAGGCTACCAGTATACCGAGTTATCAGTACGCCGCGGCTATCGGTAAACCGGCTAACGGTAGGCAGCAGCTACCGGTAGACAGCAGCTACCAGTAGACCGAGCTACCGGTAGGCAGCAGCTACCGGTAGACCGAGCTACCGGTAGGCAGCAGTTGGGGGATAAGTCACATTGACCTCCCGGAACACCTCCGACACCAAATTTTCACAATGTAATGGACCAGGGAGGTCCGGACCATTACAAATATAGAAAAGGAAAATATTAATCCCATATACATTAAAAGTCAGGTTATCGTGATATCAACATGTCTTGTAATGTTCGAATAGTCTTTTTAGATTATCGATAAATCTAAGGATGATTTGTAGTACTCAAACAAATCTTGATTTCAGGAGAATTAGAAATAATTTTTTAGAATTTTGATGTAAATCATAGATCATGGTTAGATTGAATTGAAAGTGGTGTTCCATGAATTCTTACATATTTATAAATATATAGCCATGCATGGAACTCAATAGTAAGAAAATGTGAGAATTTGGTTAGGGAATCAATAATAACCCATATTGCATTATTATTTCTTAGAGTAATTGGTAATCTAGTGAAAAGTTTAATAGTATTATCATATCATTTTTACATAGAAATAGGTATAGTTTTCATGACTCATATAGGATGTTATCTCTCATCATTCCCCGGTTGAAAAAAAGAATCCTAAAGCATAATAAATAATTTCCTACTATATATTATCCCACCAAAAATGATCCATTAAATCCATATATATCTTGGTGATACTGGAGTGTATTTAAAAATTCAAGCTTTGATCATCATAAAATAAATCCATTTTTAGCTCAAGTGTTAATGGAATATGTACCAAATTTCCAAATTTTAGAATTTCATCTTCATAAATGAAGTTTGATGATTTTATAACATTCACCCCATTAATTTTAATTTAAAAAATCTAATAATTTGGAAGATAACTTTTTAAAATATTCAATATAGTTGGTTTATAAAACATTTAATAATTAGCATATTCTTCTTTACTAAATCTATGAAGATAAGATCCATCCCAATTCTCATTTTTTTAGACTCTATGATCTTTCCTACATAATGAATACTCTACCTTATATTTCTTGTGTGTGTGGTAGTGTATTAATAAATCATAATACTTAGGTAGTTTGATCCATCTCCTTTGCATCATGTTGAGATATTTCTATGAAAATTTGTATTTTGGACTATTATGTCTATGTATAGATATGTTTCACCATAGATATAATGTATCCATATCTTTAAAGAAAATATTACAATCACCAAATCAATATCAGGAATTGGATAGTTCTATTCATGAGTCTTTAACTACCTTTATGTATATCCAATAACTTTATCATTTTTCATAAGACACAATTGATTCAATTCTTTGATACATCACTACATATCACAAATAAATCATTTACTGATGTTTGATTCAAAAATTAGATCATTAACCAATATTATATTCAATTATTCCAAATATTAAATACATTACTTTGCCTATATGAACTTAACCCCTTCACATGTAATATTTGTTAATGGGTTATCTAATTGTGTGAAATTTTGAACAATTCACTGATGGTAACCTTCCAAATAAATGAATCTTCATTATTCATTTATGTTCATTGGTGTAGGCCATTCTTTGACTACCTTTTCCTTTACAGGATCATATATGATACTATCCATGGAGAAAATATATCCACGAAAATAAACTTTATAAATCAAAAAATTCACACTTTAAATTTTTCGTATAACTCTTTTAATATAAGATTCTAAATAATGATCTACAGGTGGTTCTCATGGTCCCCATATCTTTTAGAATGAACCACGATATTATCAATAAATACCACAAAAAATATCAATATATTCCTTGAATAATCAATTAATTATATCCACAAAAATAGAGAGTTAATCAGTCAATCCAAATAGAATTACTATAAACTCGTATTGTTTACACCTCATATGAAGTGTTTTCATTGAAATATTTTCTTTTTTTACTTGCAGTTGATGATAAATAGAATGAAGTTCAATCTTTGAGAAATATTTTTCTCTATTAAATTAATTTAATAATTTATCAATGATAGGTATAGGATACCTATTGTTTCTCATAATAGCATTTTTTCCCTATAATAAATGAAAAATCTCCTAGATCCATATTTGTTAATAATTACAAGAACAATGGATCACCAAGGTGAAACATGAGGGAGTATAAATCCATTATTACATAACTCTTCTAGCTGTTTTTTCAATTTTAATAATTCCACAATGTTCATACTATATTGAATTTTTAATATTAGTCGTGAATCAGGGATTAAATTAACGGAAACTAATCGTCATGTTTTATTACATGTCTAATTAATTCCTCAGGAAAAACATCTATATATTCCCATAAAATAGGTACATCCTCAATTTGGGTATTAAATTTTCAATCCATATAATTTTTATTCTCTTACTCCTCGCAAATATAATTCAGGTGATCTACTAGGGGTGGATTTAGACATGACTAAAATGGTGAAATATCCCCTGTAAGGATAAGGAATTCCACATATTTATCATGAAACATAATTTTCCTATCTTTTAAATACATTTCTGCATCATATTTTTGAAATAAATCCAATAAAAAGGATTATATAAAATTCGATCATATGTATAATAATAAATTCATAAAATAGATCATATTTAGGTGTCATAATTGGAACATCCTGAAATGTCCTTATATCTGTGAGATTTCCACTAAGAGTTTTGAATAACAACTCCCTTCATAATATGATAGGGAAATATTTTATTTTATTATAAAAAATGGAATATATAAAAGAGTGTGAGGATAAAAAATCAAATAAATCATTATCTAAATTTGAGGCTATGATTAAAGTACATACCACCATGTCTTTGGGAACATCAACCTCAAATGTAGTGATTGTATAAGATTTTCATTCTCTTCTTGGCCACTTTAGTGGTAGATTCCACTAATGATTGGGATATTTGTTTAAATAATTCCATATTTAATTATGGTTTAAACAATGTATAACAAGGAACACTTTCTTTCCCTTATATTCATTATCCACATAAACCTTATCTCTACACTTATAACAAACTAGTATACCCTTAAAGCATTTTCTGCGATGATTCATTGGAAAATATTCATTAAATGGAAATTGTTTCATTTTATTATTCTTCTTTGAAATGCTCCCTTTTTATTAGTGTTCAAATTACCTCTTATTTTCTTTCTTTCCCTTGATTATATAGGATCTAGAAAATTCCTTATCTCTTTTGATGTCGTATACATCTATTTCATCATATGATGAAAAGGTTTGAGAAAATAGTTCCCTTCAGAGACATTGATTAATAACTTTATTGAAATGGTCAATATTTTATTTTTTTATTATGTATATAATCCATAGAATAATTGGATAATATTATAGAGGTATATTCATTTTCTACAACACTTTCTTCTTCCTTTTTCTTTTAAGTTGGGGAACTTTATCTTCATCTCAATTCATTTCTCAAGAGGGAAATGTTTTCTGATGAATTTTTATTTAAAATCTCTACATTCATTGTGTTATATTTTTTATTCCTCTCTATTATTATAGGTCAACAACCAATATTAATTATTATGTCCTTTAAAATAATATAATATTGGTATAAAATTTTCCTTTTCATTTCACCTGAAGGCTAGAAATATCATTTCAAGGGACTCAATCCATTGCTCATAAACCAAAGGATTAGTTATCGAACTAAATTATGGGGTATTATCACATTATGTAACACCCTAGAACTTCCTATTTCATTATCTCTTTAAGGTAATTCAATAGCTTGAGTTACACACAATACAGATTTCAAGCGCATCCCGACCTATCAAACTAACAGTTTAAAAAAGCAGTTTAGAATATTATAAACCCCATTTTTTATTTTATATATATCCTATATGATTTTAAAATTAGTCTCTTTTTTTCTTAAACATAATATAAGTACAAATTCAATTTTTTTAGATAAAAGATGTAATTTTTTTGAAAAATACACTTTTTCCACTTTTTAATGGAGAGCCCTTTTTAAATCCAATATTTGACACTTTTATATATTAAATTTAATGAAATTAAATTATTCTTTAGAAAGTATAACATAAAAATTTGGTGTGGATAAATTTTTGGTTTTTTCTGATAACTTTCATATTTTGATATATAGTGAAAAATACTAAATTTTAATTGAAAACAACTTTTTAAATTAAAATAATTTATAGGGTTAAATTATAAATTTTAATGGTTTTGAAGTATAATTTGATTATATTTTTATCATTTAATCCAATTCTGGTCATTGGAAGTAATTTTACATTTAAATTGGACATAAACACATGTCAATCATTTGATAGTTTTTATTTTTCAAAAACATGCTTTTTGGTCTTGACAATGTGAATTAATTCTAAATTAATTAATAAAAATTTTATGTTTTTAATTTTTTAAAATAGACATCATTTTTGAATTTTGAATATAAAAAATAGCTTTGGGTAAATTTTTGGTATTTTTCTAAAACATTAAATTTTTTATGAAGAGGGAAAAATAATGTGATATTGTTTATAACCGACTTTTAATTGTAATATGTATATTTAATGTAAATGTATTTTAATATAAAAATAGATATATAATATCTATATTAGTCCAATTTAATTTATTGGAGTTATTTTATAATAATATTACATGTATAGATTTTTATTGAATTTTTTACCGTCTTTTACCCACCTTCTACGAACATTTGTAAATTTGCGTGAAACGTAATTGTACAGCTTCTATGAATTGAATTTCAAAAATCCAAGAGACATGGTTGAAATAAGTAAGTTAAATTTTTTTCAATATGATGAAAATAATTTTTGGTGAATAGTATTTTTAAAATTTTATTTACCACCGTTAAAAGTAAATAGGGTAATTTAAGGTACAAATGATATTATAATTACCCAAACACATGTCCTAATTCTATTAGATAAGTTTATTTTGACCAATATAAACCTTATGACAAAAATATTATTCTTTTTTATATACTTGGATTAGATTAGGACATTTATTATATTTTATCTAAAGAGGTGTTAAAAGTGTTAAATTCAAATTTTATTAACTAAACCATTTTTAATATATAGTTATACATCAGATAAATTCGACTATAATATTAACTAAGAATATAAAAATATTTCGTACATAATGGTATTTTATTTATATTTTTAATAAATTTAATAATTAAATTTATTTATAAAACAGTGATGATGTAGTAATTACCTTATTAACGAAAGATTAAAATAGTTAATTTTATAAATATCAAAATAAATGTAAATAGAGAATTTTGAAGCCATAAAAGATTTTTCTAGGTGAATATGAAATTTTTGGGTAGATTAAATTTATTTTTTTGAAGTAATTAAGTATTTATGACTTTAACAAAAAAAATACTAAATAGTGTCAAAATTGATATAAATGAGTTTTTAAAAAAAATACTATTTTATTAAATGATAATATTCCTAAAAATAAAATATTCATCCAAAAAACATATATAATGATATATATTTCATTTATTATCCACTTTATATTTTCTTGGCATTTTATAGTATGTTTAATAACCAAATAGTGTAATAATACAAGAAGACATGGTAAAAGTTAAACTATTTAACTAAGAGTTAAATATAAATGATATGGTTAATATGTTTACCTAAACATGTCTAAAACCTATTAGTTGAGATGTTTTTGAACCATAACCTACTTATCCTCGAAATAATTCCATTTGGATCCATTATAAACAGAAAATGAGTTTATAATAAAATAATATTTCAAGTTTTTCCTAAAGTTCCCCACAGCTATCTTATAAAAGGGTACTTCCCCTTCTCTTACATTCACACCTCAAAAGCCATTTGGCTCGGACAAAACCTGATCCAATATCTTCTTAAATGCCCTCTCTTCATCCTAGAGGACTTACATTGATCATAAATCTATCCTAAGGAGCCCATTTGTTCAAATAAAAAGGAAACACCCAAAGAAAAGGTAATTATTTCATCACCTCTTTCAATGTTCTTTTCTTCTTCTTCCACTTAATATTTCTTTTTTATTTACATAATAAAATAAAAACTCCATTATATTATACATACTAATAAGTTATTATAAATATTTTAAAACCATTTCATTATTGTATCCATCCCATTACTGACAAAGTCACCATACGTGTGTACGTATGGAATAACGTCTCCACGTTGTGGTGTAGTTTGTTATTCAACACTACATTATTTGGATGGGTATAATAATGAGTATAATTAATTTTAATAACTAATATAACATGGTAATTATTATCTATATATAATATACCATCCAATTAAACACTTTTATACCATCGATAAAATGATATTGCCGCTTGTGCGTACGTACGGCTTACCTTCTCCACGACTCGATGAGATTCATTTTCAACGATCACCATTCAAGAATTTTTATAAAAATATATATATTTATTAAGTATGAGATATATGAAATAATATTTCTACTATAATAATATATATTTATGTAGATAAATATATTTTATTTACTTATATCCATACTATATGATAAGAAAACAGAAACAGTGTTCATGCGTACGTACAGACTACTATATCCATGAACAATGTTTCAATTTAATATATCTATATATCATAAATATTTATATTATAAATATATATGATATATAAATCATGTTTTATATTCTTGTTGTATTTTAATCATGATAAAAATGATACAATAAAGAAAAACATGTTAAAACACGTATGATAAAAAAGCAATTATTACCCGAAATGTTACTTTAACATGGAAATTATTATTAAATGGGTAGTTTAAAGTATTAAGTGAATCATATATGATATCGTAAATATTAATATGTTTATGGTATAATATAATAACATACTATGGTCTTTATATTAGAGGTTAAACGTACCCTCGACTAAAAGATAGTACAAGTTAAGGGTTAATTCCTCAATCTCATTATTATCCATGATTGTTTATGTGTAAGTACATACTAGGAAATTTTTATCATCCATGTCCATGTTTCATAAAAAATTTATAAAGGAATATTCTATAGTTTTATGTAAGGTAATATTTAACTACATCATCATTTTAAATTTATTAAAGATTTATTTTTCTAAATCTATTTACTTAATGTCCATGTTTTCAAAATGATTTTAAGGATTTATTTATCTATACATGTTTGTTTTAAAATGTTAATTCCTTTCAAAAGTTTCAAAGTGGTATGGGAAAATTTGATTAAAAATCTCTTTTAAATGACTCACTTTATAAATGTGTGACTTTTAAATGATTTCACAAAAATGGATATTTCCCTCAAAGAGTTTTACTAATCATTTTAAACTATGTCAACATCCTTTACTAGATATTATTCTTGATTGAGGTTGATTTATTATAATTCAATATTCCCTATTGTATTGAATGAGTTTTGATATTTTTGACTATGAATGTACTATTTATTCCATTAATGGTTTATGGTTAAAGTATTGACATTTTTTATTTTAGTTTTAATACGAATGTTTATGTTATGTTTCAAAATTTTCATTTAAGGAATGCATTGGACATAGTAAGTGATGGGAGGGGCCCTCTATAGCCCCTCGATGCATCAGTAAGTCTCATGAGACAAACTAGTGTCTTTTCATAAGGCCTTGACAAAAGTTTTGTTTTTAGTCTTAGCACAAGGCCTTGACTATGTGGTTATGATTTCTAGCATTATACATTTCCTCGTTATGAAATTAGTTATTACATGTGATTATTCGACTTGTAGATTTTTTTAGGTTGGGGATGAAGCCTCATTTTTATTATTAAATCAAAGAAAAGACCTCTTTTAAGTTGGTATAGGGAAACCCATTACATAGCCCGAAGTTCCAGTAGGATTTTAGCCCGTTACAAAGCTCGTAGAACCAAAGTTTTCACCCAATTCACATTCTGTGAATAGTAACTCTGCTGGTATAGTACCGCACAGTACCACCGCCGCTAAAGTGCCCTGCCACTTCTATAGTACCCGCTGATGATTAGTGTCACCACTGCTACAATGCCGCTACAGTATTGCTACAGTACCTTGCGCCCAATGGGTTTTGAACCCCCATGTTTCATGTAGGATTACGGGGTGCTTACCACTAAGCCAAACCCCAACTACATTCGACTAATGGAATATCCATGTGAATAAGTAAATGGAATTATATTATTTATATTTTCCCTATTATCCTAAAGTTTATGTTTAAAGGGATTGTGTTACAATTTTATACCTATTTATAAAAGTTTATGATTATTTATGATAGCTTCCACAATATTGTTTATACTTACTGACCATCTGAGCTCACCCATTTCTTATGTTTTATTTTCCTAGGATGCCAAGAAGTGTATTATGATTTATATGATGGTTTAAGCTAGAAGAATAATGGAATTCTCAAAGGATTATCCATGTTGTATTTTAAGTTAGAAATTTTAATGTCAAGTTCATGTATATAATTTATTTTCCAAGACTGCTAATGGATCGGTCCTTCGGGACTTGATTCCTTGTAATCATATAAATGTATTAAAATGATGCACTGACTCAGGACTTCTGGGGTTGGGGTGTTATAGTTGGTATTATAGCAAGTTTAGAAATAACCTTAGAAACTAGATTTAGATAAACTCTGATTAGGAAGCATTAACCTAAGATAGATTTTGAGGATTAGTATAGAAGAACATCCAAAAAATTTGGTAATGTAGAGATTATGTGAGTTTTCTAACCAATACATCCATGTCTGGATACTACAAGTGGACATGGTTCTAGAATAGATGTACCTAGGTGTGAAAACTCCGACAAGATGTTTCGGGATTGACCTGGGGTATCTTGGTAGACAACAACGAGCCTTACTGTGCACCGGGTTTGACACTCCCAGGGGATTCATGAGCAAATATGATAGCAAGAAAACCATTTTTATTATTGTGAGACTAGATCTGTGAGAATATTCAATTAATGTTTAGAATTTTTCTATTTTTTGGATTATACAATATGATATTATCTAACCTAGTGTATGTTTCCATTTAGAAATGGAATCCAGTAGAAGTAATGAGAACTCTAGAAATACGCATGTAACAAAGAGTAAGAAGGATCATATCTTTCATGGTCTTAAGCCAACATTTTTAAGGTAAATAGCCTCTGATGTATTTTCATCATATGAGAAAATAATATCATGTGTTAATAATATAAGTAAAGAATTCTTTGAGTCCTATGGCTTTGAAGGGAATCCAGAGAAGAAGATGATGGTCGAGAAAATGATGGATAAAGGGAAGAAGAGAAATAAGGATTTTCCCACATGTGATATCTATGGAAAGAATTACCTTGGTAAATGATTGAAGAGAATGGGAGTTTGTTATAAGTGTAAGAAAGAAAAGGACACCAAGTACATGATTTTAAGGGTAAGAAAAATGTATCAAATGTACAATTCTTCATTTTCAAGGAGTTGTTACACTACACAAATCAATAGCCAAATAATCAGAGTATACCTCAAATGATGATATTGGATAATAATAAAGTTATGATACTACGGCACATAAAGAGGAATGATCAGTGTTCTTAGGTTATTATTGAAGAATTATGTCATTTGAGTTTTGTATCAATGATGTACCAGTTATATGAATTATGGAAACAAATATTGATCATACTACAATACTATTTCATTAAGGATTTGAGATTGTATGGTACCAAGTAACGTGACACAGTTTTAAGTTAAACATTTTGTAAGATACATGGTTGAGTAAAATATAAACCTTAATATGGTTCGGATGCTTAGGTAATGATTTTGGAATAAGAGATTATTGAGTTGGATAAAGTATAATGGATATTATTGACAACCTAAGAACTAATTAATTGTTTTTTTATTCCATTATTATTGGATTTTACAACATTTTTTTTGGATATAATTTGTATATCTTGTATTCTATAAGGAATAAGGGATCATGAATGTAATCAATATGGTTTTATGGTAATTAAGGATGTTACCATGTTTTAAAAGAATGTGTGATGAAGGTATTCACATGTTATTACGTGGAAAAAGATATCATCAATATGTTTACCTTCATTATAAATTTTGGGCTGAGATTTTAAACAGAAGAATTTTGGATAAGTCTAATGGTTGGAATAAATTAATTTGACCATTGGAAATTATTGTTTAAGGTTATGAAATTTCTTAAGATTATTTTTGGATTGTTGTATAAATGACAACCCGTAGGTTGGGTGACAACATGTCGCATCCGGAAAGGTTGTGAGACCTGAACCCGCAACTGAAGGGCAAAAAGGGTGCATCACCTACCACAGGCCTACGTGATGTCTTGATTTGGATATTGTAGTTTTTTTTATAAAATAAAATATAAATTCATTTTTTATACCCTATACGATTAGGATAAATAGAATATTTTTTAGTTTTATTATCATTTGGAGTGAGAAATGATATTGTGGAAGAAATTTGTTAAATGATGGAACTCTACTTTTCAAGTATTTTTTTTCTAAAACATTATGGAAATGATCTTCAAAAAAATGTTTTATCTTAATACCTTATGTTTTGTTAAAGTGATGCTATTTTAAATCATCATCATAGATTTATGGCTTTGAGTCACTCAATTTACCATTTATTTTTCACTTGTTTTTGATTGATGACCTCAATCACTCCCTATAAATATTTATGTTTTTCTTCCAATTATGTGTCTCTAATTTCCAAAAATATTCTTCTATTGAAAATAATAATTTGGTGGTGACATTTTCCTTTCCATTTACCTCTTATTAAAACAAAATTTTATTAACCCTATTTTTTATGTGGGTTTTCCAAAAATTGTGTTTTCTATTTTAACCTTTTATTTTCAAATAACAATTAAAGATTTTTAGGATTCAATTTTTTGAAGTAGGGGAGAATTTAACACCCCAAGACATCATAGTTCATTATTTCTTTAAAATAATTCATTGGCCTGCGCTAAACGCAACACTGAGTTCAAGTATATCTCGATCTATCAAAATAACCATTTAAAAAAGCAGTTATGAGTAGTATTAACCACATTTTTAATTTTATATATATCCCATATAAATTTAAAATTCAATAAAAATTAGACATTATATAAGGGAAAATTCAATTTTTCAGATAAAAGATGTATTTTTCAAAAAATACAGTTTTTCCGCCTTTTAATGGAGAACCCTTTATAAATCCAATATTTGAAACTTTTATATATTAAATTTAATGATATTAAATTTTTCTTTATAATGGGAACATAAAAATTTATCTCGGATAATGTTTTTGTGTTCTTCTGATAACTTTCATATTTTGATGAATAGTGAAAAATACTAAATTTTAATTGAAAATGAATTTTTTAATCAAAATAATTTATAGTGTTAAATTATAAATTTTAATGGTTTTTAAGTATAATTGGATTATATTTTTATAATTTCATTCAATTTTGGTCATTTTAATTAATTTTACATTTAAATTAGACATAAATATATATCAATCTTTTCATAGTTTTTACTTCTCAAAAACTCACTTTCTGGTTTTGACAACGGGAATTAATTTTAAATTAATTAATGAAATTTATATGTTTTTAATTTTGTAAAATAGAAATAATTTTTGAATATATAATATCAAAATTATCTTTGGGTAAATTTTTTGTATTTTTCTGAAAACATTAAATTTTTGATGAATAGTGAAAAAACATTAGGTTATTGTTCAAAAGAGAATTTTTATTTAAATAATTATTTTTAATAGAAATTTATTTTAATGTCAAAATAGATACATAATATCTATATTATTATAATTTAATTATTTGGAGTCGTTTTATAATAATATTAGATTTATAAATATTTATTGAACTTTTTACCGTCATTTACCCAACTTCTAGGCACATTTGAAAATTTGCATAAAACATAATTTTACTGCTTCTGTTAATTAAATTTCAAAAATATTAGAGACACGGTTGACATCAGTAATTAAATTTTTTTTCAATAGGATGAAAACAAATTTTGGTGAATAGTAACTTTGAATTTTATTTACCTCGGTTAAAAGTAAATAGGGTAATTAAAGGTAAAATGATATTACAATTACCCCAAAAAATGTTCTAATTCTATTGGATAAGTGTATTTAGATCAAAATAAACATTAGGAAAAAAATATGATCTTTTTTGTCAACTTGGATTAGATTAGGACATTTATTATATTTTATTTAAAGAGGTGTTAAAAGTGTTAAATTCAAATTTCATTAACTAAACCATTTTTAATATATTGTTATAAATAAGATAAATTCAACTATAAATATTCATTAGAAATCTAAAAATATTTCCTACATCATGGTATTTAATTTATAATTTTGGGAAATTTTATAATTAAATTTGTTTATGACACAATGATGGTGCAATAATTAACTTATTAACAAAAGATTAAAATAATTGTTTTAATAAATATCTAATTAAATGTAAATTGAGAATTTTTATGCCATCCACGAATTTTATAGGTGAATATGACATTTTATTGTTGATTAAATGTATTTTTTAGAAGTAATTATGTTTTCATAACTTTAACAAAAAAATAAATACTACATTCTTTCAAAAATTATATAAATGGGTTTTTAAAATAAATACTATTTTATTAAATGATATAATATTCCTAAAAATATAATATTAAGAAAAAAAAACTAATATAATGATACATATTTCATTAATGAACCACTTTACATTTTCTTGGCATTTTATAGTATGTTTATTAACCCTCTAGTGTAAGAATACAAGAAGACATGGTGAAAGTTAAACTATTTAACTAAGAGTTAAATCTAAAAGATAATGTTAATATGGTAACCTAAACATTTATAAAACCTTTTGGTTGAGATGTTTTCGACCCATCCTCACATTATCCTAGAAATAAATTGATTTTGAGCCATTTAAACCCAAACTTATTTTATAAAAAAAATATCAAGATTTTCCTAAAGTGCCCCTCACCTCTCTTATGAAAGGGTACTTCCCCTTATCTTAAATTCCCACCTCCAAAGCCATTTCACTCGGCTAAAACCTAATAAATTATCCTCCCAACTACTCTCACTTCATCTTAGAGGCTTTAATTTGATCATAAATCCAACTTATGGATCCCTTTAGTTCAAATCAAAAGGAAGCACCCGAAGAAAAGGTAATTATTTCATCACCTCTATCCAAGTTCTTTTCTTCTTCTTTCACTTCCTCTTTATTTTTAATTTCCATGATAAATTAATAACTCTTATAACTTATACATACCTATAGGTTATTATAAATATATTAAAACTATATTCATTATTCTATCCATTCTATGAATGACAAAGTCATTATACATGTGTACGTACGGCTTATCATCTCAACGGTTTGGTGTAGTTTGTTGTTCAACACTACATTATATTTATGGGTATAATAATGAGTATAATTAATTTAAATAATGAATATAAAATGGTAATTATTCTGTATATATAATATATCATCCAATTAAACACCTTTTTACAATCGATAGAATGATATTGTCGCTCGTACGTACGTAGGGCTTACCGTCTCCACGACGCGATAAGATTTATCTTCAACAATCACCTTTCAAGAATTTTTATAAATATATATATATTTATTATGTATTAGATATATTAAATAATATTTCTACTAGAATAATATATATTTATGTAGATAAATATTTTTCATTTACTTACTTCCATACTATACGATAAGAAAATAGAAACAATGTTCATGTGAATGTATGGACTACCGTCTCCATAAACAGTGTTTCCATTTAATATATCTGTATATTATAAATATTTATATTCTTAATATATATGATATATAAATAATGTTTTATATTCTAAAAGTATGTAAATCATTATATAAGTGATAAAATCAATAATTATAAGTTAAAACACGTACGATAAAAAAAGCAATTTTTACCCGAAATATTACTTTAACATGGAAATTATTATTATATGGGTAGTAAAAAGTAATAAATGAATCATATATGATATCATAATTAATAATATGGTTCTGGTATAATTTAATAACATACTATGGTATTATATAAGAGTTTAAATGTACCTTATACTAAAGGATAGTACCAGGTAAGGGTTAATTCATCAATCTCATTATTATATGAGATTGTTTATATGTAAGTATTTACAGGGAAACTTTATCATCCATGTCCATGTTTCATAAATATTTTTTCAAAAGTAATCTTCTATGTTTTTATTTAAGATACTCTTCAACTATATCATCATTTTAAATGTTTTAAAGATTCATTTTTCTAAATTTATTTAATTAATGTCCATGTTTTCAAAATGATTTTAAGGATTTATTTATATGGATATGATTTTTTTAAAATGTTAATTCCTTTAAAACATTTAAAAGTGATGTGGGATACATTTATTCAAAAATATATTTTAAATTACTTCCTTTATAAATGTTTGACTTTTAAATGATTTCACAAAAAGGGATATTTCCCTCAAAGATTTTTACTGATCATTTTCAACTATGTCTACATCATTTATTGGATATTATTCTTGATTGAGGCTGATTTATTATAATTAAATATTCCATATTGTATTGAATGAGTTATGATATATTGGACTTTGGATGTACTATTTTTATACAATTCATGTTTTATGGTTAAATTATTGACTTTTTTTATTCTAGTTTTAATACGAATGTTTATGTTATGTTTCAACATTTTTATATGAGGAATGAATTAGACTTAGTAAGTGACAAGAAGGGCCCGCAATAGCCCCTCGATGCATCGGTAGGTCTCATGAGACAAATTAGTGTCTTAGAACAAGGACTTGACAAAATTTTTATTTGTAGTCATGCCACAAGGCCTTGAATATGTTGTTATGATGTCTATCATTATGCATTTCCTCGTTATGAAATTAGTTATTACATGTTATTATTAGACTATTACAATATCCATGTCAATAATTAAATGTAATTATATTATTTACCTTTTCCATATTAATCTGAATTTTATGTTTAAAAGGCTTGTGTTTCAATTTTATACCTTTCTATAAAAGTTTATGATTATTTATGATATCTTCCACTATATTGTTTATCCTTACTAAGCATCTGAGTTCTCCCCTTTCTTATGTTTTATTTTCCCAGGATGACAAGAAGTGTATTATTATTTATATACTCATTTAAGCTATGAAAATAATGGAATTATAAAAGGATTATATATGTTTTATTTTGTGTTATAAATTTTAATGTAAAGTTCATGTATGTAATCTATTTTCCAAGACTGATAAATGGATCGGTCCTTCGGGACATGATTCGTTGTAATAATGACAATGTATTAAAATAACACAGCAGATCCCGGATTTTGGGGTAAAGTAGTTACACATGAAATGATCCAATATAGGTGTATCATGACATAGAACATTATGTTTCTATATATGTGTAGTTTTATTATTCATAACCAATGTCGGCTACCTAATATAGACATGATAAGCTCCTCTCCAACACCATTTTTATTGGATTTCTAATTAGAAAAACTTCTACATTGATGATTAGTATTGATACAATTTTTTATTCCACATACCATTTATAAAAAATGTAATATACTTAATTAGTTAAAAACATTATAAATTATAAATAATAATATATAATTTTAAATCTGGTGTAACACTTATCATAAATTTAAAATTTATTGATTATTGATCTTTAAATCTTAAACATTGTTTCATTGGGAATATCATTAAAATATATACAAATATTTAATAATGGTTTGTGAAGAAAAAATGAACTATCCCAATCATATCCCTCAGAATTCTCAAACTAGGTTCACAATAAGGTCACACTCACCATGCAATAGAATGATTTCCAAGATATACTAGACCAACTCTTTTCTAAGTTTTACCCCTATATGCATATTTACAAAAAAACACATTAAATTGTAGTATCCATAAAAGGAATGTATTTATAGGAAAACTAAATATTTTATACACCACCAAAACATTAATATGTTATCATATACTTAGAATTATTCTCAAAATCATTCACAGGTTCATGTTCCCTAATCTATGTTTTCAAAAATCTAGTTCCTAAGATTTCTACTAAAAATCATATGTTATCATCTATAACAACCCCAACTCTAATAACCTAGATTCGGTTATTACTTTATTACATTGGAATAAGATAAAACGGATCGCATCACAAAGTCTAGATCAATTTAGTATTCTGGAATGACTAGATACATAAGTAATTCCCATTTTTATATTAGAAATAAAATATAAAACAACGTAATAGAAACATTCAACACCCATGAACCCATTTTAATAATTATTCTTCATGTCCATGGGAAAGAAAAAGGATAATGGTGAGCTCAAATACATGGTAATGGATATGTAAAATGTAATATATTATGATTAAATAAGGAATAATCTATTTGGAAAGGTAAATAATATAAAACACATTCTATTTAATCAAGACCTTGAGCATGAAATTCATACACCGATAATATCAATTAAGTAATATCATAGATGATAATAACTGAATTATCAAGGAATAAAATAAATTAATATTATATTTCGTGATCTTAGACATCATAATATCTATGCCATCAATTTTTATTCCAATATTTCTTAATCAATGGGAAGGTAAACATCAAAAATCTATTTAATTTTCTCCAACTGATTTATCTCATGAGACTAGTCAATGTATCTTGGGGATTTCTATAACTGGGCCCCACCCATCATTCCATGTCCAATGTGTTCATCATATATTTAATAACCAATTCAATTAATTGAAAATATTCCTTATCAATAAATATCTTTAATCAGTAAATAATACGAACTTATCATGATTTCCCATAGTTGATCAAATAAATTTCATAGTAAAATATTGTACATAAATATGTATTTAGATAGGAAATAATCATATTCTTTATTCAAATAATATATATATTTAATATAAATTTTACTTCCAATTATCATAAAAAATTGACTATTTCATGATAAATTTTACAAATAAAAAATTAATAAGAGATATGAGATGACCATCGGTTCATCAGAAATATAGGCTTTGTAATAAAATCATGTCCCTTGGAAAAATAAATGAAATGGTATTGAAATTTAAAAAATATTTCATAAAATAGTTTTCTATGTCAAACAATTGAAAAAATATATAACAATCAAAATATCGTAAAACTGTTATGATGGTGAGGACGTCTGTTAATGTCGTATATATTAAAAAAAATTCTTTTTTACTTTTTATAAAGAAATTCAAAAATGAACCATTCAAAAAAATAAGAAACGTTCCTTTTAAACCTTTTAAAAATTAAATCATAACATATTATTTCATTAATAAATCATTTGTGTAAATAAAATGAATTTTGAAAAAAAAACATTGGAAGATATGGACATGGAAGAAAAATATATCTGATTAAAAGAGAAATAAAATCTATTTTGCTTTTAAAAATTTATTTGCCTTATTTAAGTACCAAATATAGAAAATTTTGGAATAAATTATGGAAAATAATTAAATATATAGAGGATAATAAAAAAGATTGATTTTATGAAGTATGGATTATAATATTCCATCAATAAAAATGAATTCAATCTTGAAAAATGAGATTGTGGAAGAAGTCTTTGCCACTTTGGTAAATTTTAAATTGTAACCACTTTAAACAGTATAAAAAATAAAAACAATAATCATCATGAATAAATATTAATTAATTTTAAATATATATAATGGGTATTTTCTATACCTCATTAAATTAAATAGGTGCATAATATCAAATATGTTTCAATGGAATGAAAATTGAGAATAAATATCTTACCCCTTGCTCCCCTTTAGTTAAACATACATTAAACTCTTGTATAATTATTTTAAACATGTTTTTAAATTATTCTGAAGCCTTATTCATATTTCTAATATCATATATGATCATAATAAAACATCTTCTCACTTGTTTATTAATAATATATCATTATTACCATTGTTTCATGTGTCAGTAGCTTCATTTTACCATACCTGTTTTGTCACAGAAGTTGTTGTTCTTGTTAATTGGATATAATTGAATCATATATAGAATAATATTAATGTTATAAATTTCATATTTATCATTGTATACATTATTATGATTATTGAAATCTGGATATGGAAAATTAATTACATCGCTTCTAGAGACGGTAGGTTGTACTTACCCAAGGGAAATGTTATCATTTCCCTAATGGGTGAAGGGGTAAGAAATTGGATGATATATTAGCTTTCTAGAATAATATTATTTCATAATTATATATATATATATATATTTAATTTCCATAATTATTATTATCCATGTGATTTGGTGAAGGAAAATAGAATATATCATTTCGCGAGGTGGTAGTCTGTTGTACACACAAGTGGTAGTTTTATTTCCCATTTTTTGGAGACATGGACATATAAATATTATTTCATTAACATAATAATACCTATTTATATGATAGATAATTTTTTTATTATATTTTAATTATTAATATATAATTGAAGGTTTTAAAATAATAGGTAAAAAAATAAAGTGCTTGGTGGAGATGATTAGCTTCTCTTAGAAAAACCTCCTTTGGATCTCTTATTAAGGATCCAAGGGTTAGTCTTTTAGGAAGATAAAAAGAACTATAATGTTTATATGGATGTTTGGGAGATATTTTTCTTCGGTTTTCGTGAGATAATTAACTTGAGAGGTGTGAATAAGTTAGGGGAGGATGTGCCCATTTATAATTGAGGTGAGTGACACACTAGAAATTTTGTTATAAGTTTTACAATAATGTCATATCACTTTAATGGAAAAATTACTCCAAAATGTATGATATTTTCTGGTTTTAAGTTTAAGGTCAAAATACAACCAAAAATATTGTTTTATAACGTTTTTATATCATTTTAAACATTTTATTTTTAGGTTAACCCCTGGTAAACCTATTTTAACCTTAACCACAGTAATAAATTTTTTACTCTTTTAAAATTTCATTATGACCAAAAATTAATTTGAATTTATTAACTAATATCAATTATTGTGATTAATAATTTTTAATCCATCTTTTTTAATTCAATTCATAAAAGTTAAAGGATTTAATTTTAATATAGACCTGCAAAACGTGTCAAAATGATTTTTTCAAGAAATGCATTTTTAATGCAAAAGATGATCTTACATTATCTATATAACTAGTAATCATCATTATATGGATTTATGTTCATATATTTAGTTATATAATCTATAAATATAATTTGAATAATTCAGTATTAAATATTATTTTAATTTGTTAAAATAGAATTACATTATTTTTTAAAAAAATATGAAAAATATCACTCTTCTACCTCTGAATGATTATATCATTATTTATAACAAATTGATAGTCAATAAATAGTATACTATACATATTAAAACAAATTATTATAAATTAAATAAGTAATATATGAATAATAAATGTTTTATTTTTCATAAGATATTATCTCTAAGGGGAGATTTTAAAAACTCATTCTAGGCTTATTTTGATAAAGTAAGTTCAAAATCGATATTCATCCTATAAAATTATAATATATATTCCATGAATTATTTAAATTTTCATTTTATTATAATTTTATAAAATATAATGTTCACTTACTATAACTAAAGTATTTGTGTTACAAATAATTAATAAATGTGGAAAGGGAATTGCCCAACTAGCCATATCCTTAGGCTTAACTGATGGTTCTCGTTCATACAACTAGACATACAATTAAGAACAACATATCATGAAATCTAAATAAAGTTATTATTACATAATATATAAGAGATCATGAAATTATGATGAAGTTACTATGAAGTGTGAAATTTTTTAAATGTATGATACAATCAAGCTACTCTTAATAATAATTAATCACGTAGTTAAATTAAAGTAATGGTGTTTAATAAATGGTAAACCTATTAAGATTTACATTAAATAATAATGTTTCATTCATAGAGTGAAAAATGGAACATTATTGTATATTTAATTTAAAAGATAAATTGTGATCAATGGAATAAATGTTATTGGAATAATGTGAATAAATATAGTTTCATATTTCTTCGCATATATTTAAAAAAGAACATAGATATTGTTTATAGAAATAAATTAACCTAGAAATTAAGATAATAAATAATAGGATTTAAATAGTTGGTCAAGGATTCTTAAAGTGCATTCAAATATATAAAATCAAGCAGAACATGAATAAAAAATTGTAAACCCATGTTAAAGGATATAGATATGATAAAGTATCTATATTATGATAGAAATAGAAATAAAGTAAAGGCTACCAAGGAGATCATTATTACCCCATCAAAAAGAGTATAATTATTATTCATTTTTTAATACCTATATTTTTAATTATATTTTTTCAATCATAAGTGACTTTATCATGCCTTGAGAGTAATATTTTCATCCATTAAATTTTCAATTAGTTAAATTAGAGAATTTAGATACATTAAAATGTATTATATCTCTCTTTCATTGGATTAAACTTTATACAAGTGGTTAAACAAGTAAATATATTATGTGTTATAGGCTTTATTTCTTCACAATTTTAATAATTCTAGTAAGGTTGAGATAATGTTATTATACACTTTGTTGAACAATATCTATATGATCGGAAATTATTCTAGTTTAATTGATTTTATAATGCCAATATTCACCCCTTCCACCCACCGCTCTTAGGGTATCATTCTAATTAAAATTAAGTTTTATATAAATTAATATATCTACTTATAAATCATGGGTATGTGATATAAGATATAAATAACACATTTGTGTGGATGTATATGGACCTAAAAATAAATAAAAAATATTATTATAGATATAAATCTCCTTGTTTGTAATGAAACAATAGTTATTATATTATGTAGTAAAATATTATTTATATATACCTACTATATTGGTTCTAGAATTTTAAAATAACCATGTGTCTAAATTAATAGAGATTATATTTTTGATTATTTTTAAAATAAAATTTATTTTTTGGAAATTTAAATAAGATTAAATGTTTATTCCTTGTGGTCCTAGATAATCCAATCTATAATATATTAAATAAGAAAGGATGTGATTTTTCATTCTACAAATGAAAAATAATTCTCTTTTAGTGATAAGAGAATTGAATAGTGAACTATTAAAGCTAATATATAAAAATTCATGTGATTTAGTTAGCTCATGATTTGGGGTTTTGTTTTGAACTATTTGAAATGATAAAGGTGTTCAAAATGATATTAAAAATAATTTGTTAAAATTACTAAGATACTTTGATTATATCAATGTAGGGAATACTTAAGGTAATATTTTATTGGTTTGTATGACTATGGAATAGTTTCATGTTTTTTTAGTAATACATTCATAAGAATTCACATTAAAGTATAATCCACTTAAATTTATATAAAAATATGGTTTAGGAATATCTTTATTATTATTTTATGATGATTTTATGTTGTAAAACTTGAATAGGATATATTGTTTCGCCCTAAAATCAAAAATGATTATTTGTCATATATCCAAATTATAGTGATGGTTCATTTGTATAATAAATTAGAATATAATTTTTTTGGATAAATCTAATATATTATTTTAAAAATAAAATATATATTTTAATAATTCACTAAGAGAATTTTTTATCTTATGATGTTCTACTATAATAAATAAGAAATGATTCTGAGATGGATGAAGTATTCATTTTATAAGGTGTTGTAAAAAATGACATTACTTGTAATGAACAATGAGATTATGTGTATAAGAAAATTAGTGGGAGTTTGATTCTATTTCTAGATTTTTACATCTATAAATGTTTTAGGTGAATGCTTCATGATAAGAGATATGATTTTTATGAGTATTTCATGATATTAGTCTTAAAAAGTAATAAATAAAAATATAATTTTAGTGAATATAACTACATAATGGTCCAGGACATACTTAAATACATGGAAAAAATTAAAGTAATATTATTTTAGTGATGAAAATCTCATTGTGAAAAATTACACTAATGTTAATTAATATCAATTAGGGATAACGCTTCACCTGTAAGATGAAATAGTTAGTTGGAATGGTTTAAAGCATATATTCTTTCTACAATTGGATGAAAGATAATTAAATGGTGTTAACATGAATTATCTTGAGGATGATTTGGTGTCAAAACATCCAATTATAATATAGAATTTAAAATAAAATATAAGAATAAATAAGATCTCATTTCACTACATTAAAGGGTAAATTCATCTTACCTAGAATTGATAGAGAAATTGTCCCTATTATCACCCATATTTAGAACCGAATATGATATATGGATCTTTAGAATCAAGATTTTATACATTTGGAATCATATTATAGGTGAATAATCTATAAATCCATTATTGGGAAAAAATTCAAATCAAGTGGGAAATGGAATCAAATTTCTGAACTTCACTTTTAGAGTCATGTGCTACCCATAATTGAAGTCATAATCCATGGCTACATTTCTAAAAAAAATTATTTTAACTAATTTTTTTGTGATATTAAATAGAAAAGTAGTTTTAGTCTTTATGACTTGGTGAAATTAGATATTTGATTTTTATATAACCCCTAAGATATAAATAGATATTATCATTAAACATTAATTGGATTCAAATTGGTATTAATGGATACTCTAATATTTTTCTCTCTTTATTTCTATTTTAAGGATTGTTATTATATTTCCCTTTATCTTATGTATTCTGTACTTTTCAATTCACTAGTTTGATAAGTGATCAAAGATCAAAAATCCCATCAATTCATGTCTTAGGCGATGTGCATTTTTATTTGTATTGGTAAACCTATTCATTGTTGATTCATTTGTTTTGAGTAATAGGTCACATTCATCTTATATCAGTGGTTAACTACTGGAATCCATAATTCCCTAAACTTTTTCCCTTTTTCTCCATATTCCACAAAGATTTGTTCACCTTGTATACATCTCATTAGTTGGTATCAGATATTTTGTTTACATGGTTCAAATTTATACAATTAGTTTATATGTGTTTGGAAAATATACTTCTTATCTTCCCATATTATCCGCCCTTCAAAAAAAATACTTTTCATTGGAAACCATTAAATTATAAATTATTCAAAAAAAATAATTATTTTAATTATATTAAATTATTCATCCATATTTAATTGGATTTTTTGAAATTAATTTAGTCCTATAATAAAGGTTTTAAATAATCATACTCTCTCAAATCATCATCTTAAAAAAGGTACATTTTCAACTTTATCGATTTTTTATTTAAATCAATCATATAATTCCATTTTATCATAATATAAAATGGTTGTTATCCTTAAATTTTATTTATATTAAGATCAAATATATTTCTATCATATTACCACCAAATTATATTTTTTTTATTTTTAAATAAACAACATTAAGGTTTAATGGGAACATTTCAACATATCACCAAAAAACACACTACTAGAAACACAATTGGGCCATCTAAGTTACATATGGTCCACCTAGGTGACCCAAAAATCATTAAAATTTCATATATAAATGAAACATAATCAAGTTATAACATTAATTGAGCTTTTTAATGGATGAAAGTATCAATTACATGTTGCATAATGTAATTATTCATTATCATAGTCACTCAACACCTGTTACTTTATTGTTTCCAACTACCACCAGTAAAACCCAATATCATTATCAAAAAGATACCAAAACTTACCATGACATGGAGAGTAACATTCATTGAACATTTTCAATAGTTAACATCCATAACAAATAAACTGAATCAACTCATAACATTGGATCAAAATAGCCCCATCCAAAACCAAAGATCACAAAGCACATTGGAACACCTAATAGAATTCAATAACAAATCCAAAAAATGCATGAACTCTAGAGAATCTATTATATTATACCCATTCATTCCTTTAATCACTTTACCTATCATAGAACCCTTTCTACCCTAAATAATCATGTAAATACATTTGATAGAAATATTATAGTGGGGTAAGGAATGGTAGAAAATTATCTCAATTTTTATGATACAGACATCATAAGAGAATAATAATTTATTTTGAGATCTAATAATGGAGGAAACAATGGGGAAATTTGACTATGTATCCTTCTGTGTGTGTGTTTTTGAGTGTGTATGTGTGTGTGGTAGAGAGAGTGTGTGTGTATCATTGTATATGTGTGTATATAATTGAGCATGTGTGGGTAAGTGAGATTTTATTGTGTGTGTGTGTGTGTGTTCTTGTCATCAAGTGAGTGTGTGTGTGTGTGTGTTGGTGTAAATTTTTATATGCATGTGTTTTTTCACTTACAATGATAGAAGATTGTGGTAGGATAATTATTAATATGACTGATGGAGAAACTCAATGTAAACAGCCAACACTTGAATATATATAACTACAAATGAAATACATGGTGGTATATTTCAAAAAAATTCTTTATAAGATGATGAATGAAATTTAGGAGTAAATTTACAGCAATAAGAAACAACTACGCCGAAGGATAATCTAGTTAATTTGTGGTAAACACTAACAACACATCATCAAAACATCATATAGGAAGGAATTTAAAATTTTGAAAATTATTTCAATGATATTGTATTATTAATATGTTTTTTTTAATAAACTATAAGAGTAAAAAATGGACTACAAGATAATTTAATCGTTAGGGGTATTAAGGTGAAAGTCCCTTCATTTTAGGGTAAAATAAGAGTAAATAGAATGGGTGATGAAGATAAAATAATTATTTTATTTTAATATTTATTCGAAATAGAAATTTTTAAATATTTAATCCCATGATTTTTTCAACTATTCTCATATTTTTTAGGACTATATTTGAAAGGGTTGGTCTGGATATGTTTTTCATCTTCTCAATACATGTAATGGAATGAATTTGGTGATGAGAAAAAAAATTTGCATCATATTACCACAAATATCTCTAAAATAATATTCAAAACCTCACGTAATGGAGTAAGTGTATATAATTTTACTAAAAATATATGAAGACCCCAAAAATTCTTGCTAATGTAGATGAGGTCCTATAGGTGACCATTGCATGATTTTTACATAGATTTAATTGGTAGATATATGATCAATTGGAGTTTTACCACTATGTTAAAATATAATATATGATCTACCAAACCAATAATATTGAGTAACATGTTAGAAGGAGCGATAAGAGGAAACTTGTTAGGACTTTCACCCCATGTGTTAATTTAATGAAGTATATTAGAGAAACATAATAAGAAAAGTGTTTGGTTATTTATAATAGTTATAAGTTAATTATTTAACCTAAGAAAACACTTATAGATTATAAGGTGGAAAAAATAGACATATTCGATCTTTCAAGTGGATAAGGATATGAAACATAACTTTCAACTATCCAAATTGATAGACTAAGACTATCAACAAGTTCAAAGAATTGGAGAGCAATAGAGATACCTCTAAGGAAAAATAATAAGAGTATTCCATAAAAATATATAATTGGGAATTTTTTAAAAAAAAGGAAATATACTCATCACAAGATGTTTGGTAAGTGATCAAATGGTGATCAATGGGAAGAATAAAAGGGAAAATATTTCCAGTACATAATTTAAAATTAATATGAATGCATATAGTATGATTATTGATGGATGATATTGTAGTAATGTGGTGAGAACTATATGAAATAAATATATACTAAATCTAAAACTATTAAATAATGTTATAAACCATGTCAGGATTAGTGGTGATTAGAAACATGATGTAGTAAATGTCACTATGTCATGGTTTTATTTAGGGTAGTATCTGTATTATATGATAATGAATACTAATTTATTATTTATACTATTATAAGTTATCATGTTTGGATGAAACATTATGCAATGTTTTTTAAAGAGTTTGAAACATCCAAAATTATTTTCTAAACATTATATAATAAATATCATGATCAAATCATAAGTTGTAAATTGTTATAACATTTTGAAATTTTATGAAACAATTCATTAATAATAGAATTTTTGATAGGTTTTTAAGATTCATGGATAATATATGGGAGAAATATAAAAAGTTTTAATTATATTGAAAGTGTTTCATTTGAATATTTTTTAATAGTGTGTGAACCTCTTCATATAAATATCTTACTCTCATTTTTTAAACAACAGAGTTATTGAAAAATTTGAGAAAGATGGATTTATTCCCAATCCTTGGGAGATTCATATAGCCTATGTATATCAAATAGGAAGGGTTTTATTTTCTACTTATCAATTATCTATAACAAGATTGCATGAAATATATAGGAAATATTAGGTTCAATATAATTTAGTTACATTATTTATTAATATTTAATTAAATTTAACACAAAATCTTGGATCCTAGGGAAATGGGTTTTGTTTTATTTCTTTCAATATTCTTGGATAAGGTATATCCCCTAAAAATCCTTTCAATGGTACTAGAGAGTCACTTCCATTACATTTTTTTAATATTTTTAATTGATAAGGAATATGGGAAAATGTGATTTTCCAAAACTGTGTCATATGTAATAAAAATGGTCGTGGATCATGATTTTTTTATATAACCATGATATACTGCTTATAAAAACAACCATAGTTGTATAAATTTTATAAAACTATGGTATAGTTTAGGAGAAACATGTTTGGAAAGTGTTTCTGAAATTAGATCATTTTAAAACTAGTTTTCTATGATCTACCTATGGCTATGATTGCTCATTATTAGTATCAAAATTATATCTTTATAAAAAAATGATGATTTATATTTACAAAAACCTACCATGGTTTATAAATTATGAATTTTCAAGGTAATTCATGAAATATATTCATCAAATAAAAATAGAAATGGTTCCTTTGGAAAGTGTTGTCATGTGGAAGAAACTAATTTATGGTTTTTATAAAAAATTATTATTGTTTTTTATTTATAATGAATTTTTTTATTAACATATTCAAATATTATTATAAACAATAGTCTCTTTGGTAATACACTCAATATGTAGCGGTCTTAAACTATACCAAAAACATTTGTGTGTATTGGATATGATTTTAAAATAGATGTTCCTAGGTTATGTGATATCATTAAGAGGGGGAGGGGTGAATCAGTGATTGTTTTATGAATTAATTCTATTTTAAATCAAACTATGATACTAGTTAAATTTGTATATTAACTTCCTTGTGCCTCTTAGCCTTATCCTATTAGTCAAAAAATAATGGTAGGAACCCAAGTGATTAACATGGTTTGACCTTGAAAGCCTACTCCATGTTATGATTGGTTAGACACACCAACCATGGAATATTTTACTATTGATGTTAATTGTTACATAGAATATTATCTCACCATACTTTCATGAAATCCCATAATGTGCACCAAATTTTACTGGATGGTATTTACACTACATTTTATAGTTCCAACCCTCCCATGGGTTCTTATTATCTCACAAAACCTAGTCCTTGAACTAAAATATGACTACCTCTCATTCCCATTGAATGGATTATGAAATGAAACCACTCAAATAGGTATTTATGTTTTATCATATTCTGTCGTAGAAGGTCACACTAATTATTTTTCAAGTATATACATTCATATTTACTTTTTATCTCGTTCCCTTGATCAATCTCCCTGTGATGTGGATCCATAGTTTCTTTCCAAAATTCATCTACAATATAGTTGTAATGTAGGTATTCTCTGCACTCATTCTTTGATTAACATGCTATAATTCATGCGGTTGGAATTGTCTTTCGTCTATACTCAAACTTTAAGTAACATTATATTCTTTCATTTGGTATGTTTTCATTCGAGTCACAATATTGTTGAAGTGTTACTATTTTTTTCCCAGCTCATAGAAATTTATGCAATCCTCAAATTTCAGTCAAACCGTATTCTTCTTATTCTCATGTCTTTTATATATTTTACAATATGTGAATTTCTGAATCATTGAGTATCTAACAATTTATGATATAAAAACTCTTAAAATATTATATTATATATTTGATTTTAACAAGCCTATAGACTTTCTATTTAATTAGGAAAGATAGATCTTTTTTCTTTTAACTATTCCAAAAATTATGTTCTACAAAAGTTTAATGTATGCATGAGGTCTCATACACTATATTAGTCATGGATATTTCTCTGTGTATTCTTTATCATGATATTATGGTGTGTAAAATTCATCTCAATATAGAAATATCACAAAGTATTGAACCTTATGTTTTCATAAGTTTTTTTATACCCTGTGAAGATCTCGGGTGCACCCTGTGATGGTCACTAATATTCCCAATGATCATCTTGGATGTGACCCATGAACCCATTTTCATGTTCCCTATGAACTCAATTGTTCTATATAATCTCCACCATATGTACTATATAAACTCTTGATTCTTCACATAAACAACTTTGAAAACCCCTGCATGTACTCTATGATGAT
Source organism: Viscum album (assembly GCA_963277665.1). NCBI lineage: Eukaryota > Viridiplantae > Streptophyta > Magnoliopsida > Santalales > Viscaceae > Viscum > Viscum album. Next base: position 1,020,780,054 of record OY728147.1, on the reverse strand, counting down.
CTTCAATCATATCTTATGAAGTCACAATTATCTATTTATTCATAGAGTATCATACCTTATGATAATAGAAAATGTAGCGTACAATATTCTATGAATTCTCAGGACCCCCTCCCTCCAAATATACCCCTCTTATAATGTAAATGTAGATATAAATATGATGACCATTGAGTACCACCTCCAGTAGGCCCCATGTTAGTAACTAGAACCAAGGGCTTAAAAGTCTCACAATATTATAGTCATTACACTTTTTAGAAAATGATATTGGGAGATAAGATGAATCATACACAATGAAACTCTAAGAAAAAATATAAATGAAATCCATAAACCATCCCACATGCATGTGTAAAATATAATTGTTACAATACAAAAGTCACCAATGTAAATACCAAAAGTAATGATAAGTAGTGACATGATAACTACCAATATTCAATCTAGTAAGGTCTAGTACTGTCCACCAAATCCTCCTGAAAACCTAAATACATTTTATATAGATAGTTTTATCATACAAGTGTTCTCAATAGGAGAATATAAGTCCCTTATGCACTTGGTAAAGAGGCATACTAATGCACTTGTGAGAAAATAGTAGATCCAAAAAGTAGATAAGAAGGTATACCAACCACCCAAACCTCACCATGTTTTGCTCAAAAAATAACGCAAGTCAAGTAATATAATATAAAACACATCGATGATAGGGTACCCAGCACCAATTTCCCACTAGTATGCCACTCTCTCTTAACATCAAATTTCTTGGCGCTCTCATCCCTTTTGTATACCACAACACATCTCTTCCCCACACACCTAGGATATAAACAACATCACAACCCACCCGCACACACCTGGGCCTCACAACACATACCATCTCATACCGAAGACAAATAGGAAAGAAATCCACATCTCATACCAAATACATCTGGTAAAGAACAAACCACCTTGCTCGAAAACACCTAGGCCATCACATCTTTCTTGAAGACACCTGGACCATCACAACCACCATCTAAGACATTAATAGACCTCTGGCCATCACATCCTATTTCATACCTACCTTACATAGAAGATAGAGTGGGAAAGAGCGAGTACTAATCCATTCTTACTCCTCATCAGATGTTGTGAAAAGACCCCCTCCCCTGTGACGATGGGGGTGTTCTGCACGTATTTCTCAACTAGGGTGGGGTACGTATAGAAATCACAAGGAAAAAATACATGTATAAACATATATGATACCAAACACTCAATCCCAACCTACGGGTCCTCGGAAAAAACATCAATTCACAACACTAACACCTTTGATGCCACTGCTAAGTGAAAAACACCACAAAACAAGCCACAAAACCCCGTTCACATTCCTAACCAATTTATTTAACCATTTACATTTTGTTAACCAAACCAACCCAAGCCATTCCAGTATTTATTAAAAATTTATTTATTCATTATACCACTAACTCGGTAACTACGAGGCACAACGTACAACAAGAAATATAGTCACATTCACCCATAGTCATTAAGGGGATGAAAATATTTAGTAAATTAACACACTTCACATTAAAGAAACATTGGTCAATGACCTCTAAAAAAAGGGGAGGACATATTCATGTTACTCATAGAGAAACTTCTAGATAATTACCCATACCAAACACTATTGTGCTCCTTCAAATTCATCCTTCCCAATCCACAATTCAAACCAAAACAACCCCAACTCACAACCTCATCCATCCACACATGCCTAGATCAACATATCCACAGAACCAACCCCCATGCACAATTGTTCTCACAACCACATCACCGCCTGAACCAAGGAAAAAGTGTTTAGATTTAAGAAGGCAACCCTTACTTAATTACACTTGTTAGTCTAGGGGTTATCATATAAATAGAAAGATCATGGGGCATACATTTATAATCAATGTATACATGGTCAAAAAAATTCATATATAAGTGTTCAATGAAAAAAAAACAACATGCATTCCATAAACCATCCCATTCAAAAACAAAGACCCCAACATCAATGATTTTCTTTGGGTAGTTATCCCATATAAAGCATAATATTACCCAAAAAAATAGACAAGGAAGATCATGTGTAACTTTTCTTAGGCCCTAGTATATTGATCTTAAACCAGTTCAATTATATTTATTAATATTCATTCAAATATATTCTCAAAGTAAAATGTCATTATACCCACCCTCCATGATACAAAATTAAGAATGATGAAGGGAAACCTACATGGAAGAAAAGGTTATCGATACTTCTTGATTCCACCAAAACACGGGTGCGCATGCAGTAGGAAAAGCTCTAGGAAAAGATGAAGAAAAAACTCCAGCCCAACCACGTGAATTATGCTGGAAAAATAACTTTAGTAATCTAGAATCAAAATAATGCAAGAAATATGAACAAGGGGGAAAGTTTTCTTAGCTTTGTGAAGATCTAAACAAGTTCATAGGTTTAGATAATGTTTTTATTTTCCAATAAAGGCAGATCTGAAAAAGAACATGCATTTTGACCAATTAAAATCTCCTAGACTCTTAGTAAATTAAAGATAGGATTTTTTAACTTTGAATCGGTCTCAAATCCTTTCAAAGAAATCATTATAACTATTTTATGTTAAATAATGGCATAAAAAGGGAAGAAATGGAATAATCATGAAACACTATTCATAAGACATTGTTAGATGAGGCACCACTCACAAGCCATCGTTAAGAGTGGTGCACCACTGGATGTGTGACCAATAGAATAAACCTCCTTACACTATTAGTGAGTCACCGCCATGTGAGACACCACTAGATGAGGAACCACTAGATGAGTGACTGCCAGTGAGCCACTACCAGCGATCCATCACCAAAAAGTGACCGCTAGTAGGACACCACCAATGAGTCATTGTTAGCAAGACATCACCATAGATCCACCACCAGTGAGCCACCACCAGGGTGAGTCACTATTGGAAAACTTTGAAAACTAGGAATTTCTTTAAAGTGCTGAAATGAGTCACCTTGACCTCTCAAAACACCTCAAAAACTAGATTCCCATAAATTAATGGATCAGGGAGGTCCGGGCCCTTACATAAGATACCTCTTACACTATTCTACCCCTATAGAATTAAAAACCAACCCAGAAGGAAAGGAGATGAATAACGTTCAATGATAAACCACCCTAAGTTGTTAGAAAGATAGAGTGGAAACCTCCATATCCAAGAAAACCTCCTCTGACATCTGAAAACCAAGCCTCATCACATCAACCCAAATGACCACACAAGTACAATAACCATGTCATCTCAAACACACAAATCAGGGAATTCCATCCTTCATGTCAGGATACTATCTGGTCTGGGTGGAACTGACTCACCCGCACAGGTTTAATCTCATGACAATTAATACATCTCGATTAGGAATCAGGTCCTACCCTTTTCATATGTCAAGACATTATCACACCTCACACCACACACATCACAGTCTAACGAAAAATATCTCCTATCATATAAAACAAGGTTCAATCATGACATTACAAAGAGAAATAGAGAAAATAAAAACCTAAAATGACTCTGCTTACTCGACTGACATATGTGTCTCTCACTCCCAAGTGATCTCCTCCTGACCACCATGCCTCGACAACACACCAACCAAAGGAATTTTCTTCCCACACAATGCATTATCCTGGAGATCATGGATCTCTATTGGCCACTACACAAATTTTATTTCATCCTCAATATTCAACTCTCCTCAGTCAGTGACATGGCAGTCATCATGAAGATGATGACGAGGTTAGGAGACGTGGAAGGAATTGTGGATCCTTTCTAATTTCATTGGAAATTACAACTTGTATTCCACCTTTCCAACATGACCCAACACTTCAAGGGGACTGACGAACCTAGGAGAAAGCATACTCCCTCTACCAAACCTCCACTTCCCACATTGAGGGGAAACCTTCAAGAACATGTTTTCCCCAACCTAAAACTCCAATATCCTTCACCTATTATTGGAATAATATTTTTTCAGTATTGTCCTGCTTTCATCCTCTCATGAACAACCTGTACCATCTTGGTTAAGCTTCACACCACATTGGGACCAAGAACAGTTGTCTCCCCAACCTCTGTCTAGATCAATAGAGAATGACACAGTCTTTCGTAAAAGTATTCAAATTGAGCCATTCCAATGGAAGAGTGACAACTATTATTATAAGATAACTCCTCCAAGGGTAGGTTTCGTACCCAAGATCCACCAAAATCTAAGATGCATCCCCACAACATATCCTCTATTATATGGATAGTATATTCTTTCTACCCATCTGTATAATGGTGAGAAGAAGTGTTGAGGCATAACTGGGTTCTAAAAGAATGCTTCAATCCACTCTAGACTCATTAGGTAATCCATGCATCTCGATGAAATACAATAGACCTCATAACTCTATAAAACTACACCACTTCATCTATGTACCTATTAAGAAAGGCATCCACTATGGCTAACTCCTTGATCACTAAGAAGTGGGATGATTTCTTCAATTGATCCATGATCACCCAAATTGCATCACAACCTCCCTAAGATTTGGGTAAACCTATGATAAATCAATTAATATTTCATCCCACTTCCACTTGGCATCATCCAAAGGTTGTAAAAAACCACTAGGAACACAGGTTTTGTCCTTTACCTACTATAAATCCAAGCACTTCTCCAAAAACTCCACCACTACCAATTTTATCCCAAGCCACATAAACTGTATCCTAAAGCCACAATACATCTTAGAAACTATATGGTGTACCACCAAAGGTGATCTGGGAAACTAATGAAGAATTAATTTGTGCATCACTACTAAAAAACAAACCTTCCATGAAACAACATTTGGTTCCAACCATACTCTCACCATCCATCTAGAGTATCACCAAGGCCAACAAGATCGTGCATCACCTCTGCCTCTTAGTCTCCCCACTAAAACACTCCCACCTGCTACATTAGAGAAGATTATACCATCATCTCAAACAAATATCCTCTACCACCATCCACTCTTAAATCTAAGAGAAAGGATATCAACTCTTTAATCACTCTCCAAGCATCTGCAGATTCCTAAACAACCTCCTTCTATGACTTTATGCTCAAAACATTGACCACAAAATTTCCCTTTCTTGAGGTGTAGGAGATCTCAAAATCGTAGTCCTAAAGAAACTTTATCCACCTATGTTGTTGTAGATTCATATCACACTTGAAAAAAATATTACCCAGGCTCTTGTGATCCTTGAAGACCACAAAGTGCTCCCTAGATAAGTAATTCTTCCCCAAGTTCAGTGTGAACACAATAGTTGTTAGCTCCAAATCATGGGTGTAATAGTTAAATTTGTGTGGACATTACTACCTATACCCATAAGAGATCACTACCCACTATATAATCAACACACATCCCAAACCCAAGCATGAAGCATCACAAAACAGCTCAAACATTACCCCATCCTCTAGTAATCAAAGCACTGGAGCACTAACCAAATTCCCTTTTAGGTAACCAAAAACTGCCTAGCACTACTTAATCCCTAGAGAATCATAGTCCTTCATATTAAAATATATAAATGGGGCTTCCAATCAATATAAATCATGTTTAAACCTCTGATAATATCCTTCAAGTCCAAGGAAATAGAAAACCTCTACCATGTTCTTAGGTACCTTACAAGAAACAATTGTTTTGACATTCGAAGGTTTTACTAACATTCCCTTCAAAGACACCACATTCCCAAGTAAATACACTTATCATTTCCATAAATTTCACATGTACAAATTTCTATAGAGCTGGTGGAATTGAAGAACCTACAAGACATTTCTAAGATGCTCAGTATGCACCTCCTTTGACTTTGAGAAGACCAAGATGTCATCGATGAACATGACGATGAACCGGTCCCGGAACCCACAAAATTTGGAGTTCATAAGTCCCATGAACATAGTTGGTGCATTCATAACACCTTAATGTAATGAATACAAACTCAAAGGACCCATACCTGCATTGGAAGGCAGTCTTTGAGATATCTCCCTTTTTCACCCTCAACTAGTGATATATATACCATAGATCGATCATAGAAAACCAACACACCCCTCTAAACTAGTCTAAAATATCGTTTATCCTTGAAAGAGGGTATTGGTTCTTGACCATCACTTTAATCAACCTCTAGTATTCTATAAAAACCTCACAATATCATCCTATTTATTCATGAACGACACATGTGCACCCCATAGTGACAAAATGATCTAGATAAAACCCTTCTTCATTAGATCATTTATATGAACCCTAAACTCTCGCAACTCAGAAGGTTCCATATGATAAGGATTCAGTGAAATTGGAGATGAAACATGTTACAAGTCTATCCCAAACTCAACATGACATCAAGGGGGTATCATCACAACCTCCTTGTGGAAAAAATCCTTGAACTCTCCAATGAACCTAGGAACCTCTACCATCCCAGTGTCCACTGATTCCACTTACAACTCAGCCAATAAGGTAGGAACGAGCTCCACATGCAGACTACTTACCTGACAACCCCGATCAACAATGAAAATGGCACATTGTCCATTCAAATATGAAAATAAAACTCTCCTATAGAATAATTAAATAATAGAATGTATGGAATACAACCAGTAGATGATAAGGATGACATTTTATGGATACATTTATAACAAGAAGAGATCCCAATGGTACTGATATAGTCCCAACATTAGTCTTCACCCCTGACTCAAATCTAAAAAGTTGTTCTGGCCTCCAATTGTCGTAATCAAAACCAAGGGTCTGGGACGACTCTCTATGTATAGTCTTGGGGCATGGGATAGAGTAGGTTCAATAAAGGAGTGTGAAGATCCTGAATAAAAAAAGTCACAAACAAGGATACTAAACAAACTTATCATACCTCTGATGATCTATGGCCCTACTAGAACTTCTACCTATACCATGTGAAACTAAACATGTCTAGATCATACTCCTCTCTACTAACGACCACCTCCCTGTCCACACTCGGGTCTGGGTCCCTAAGAACGAGTAACATCCTAAGGTTGACCTCCACCTACTATTTATCTACTAAGCTGAGTAAAATCCTTCTTCCCTTGTAGTTGAAACTAACTCACTGAAAACTACTACTAAGTCTAGAATTGAACATGTCCACCTCCTCCAAACTAAGCTTGGTGAACCACTAGGAACCAGCTCTAGTGATGACCAATAATCCCACAACCAAAAACAATTGGCACAAATATCCTAGGAAAATCATGGAATCCACTAGCACTAGGAGTCCGAAAAAGAATATACTGAGGTCGACTCCCTGCTGATTGAAATCTCAAAGGTCCTGGTGCATGGGACCTTCCACTGATAACTATTCCTCTCAAATAACCTTGCTAACATCCTTCTTAGGGTATACCTTCTAGTGAGAGCAACCGTTCGATCACCTCAAACTTCTTCTGAACCTCCAGATATGTCAGCAGCGTAATGGGAGTAACATTATACGGAATAGAAGAACACAGTGCATCCTCAATATGCCTTGCATGAGACTCCTCATCTAGATGAAGATCTGGTAAAAAATTAATAATATCCTATAACTTTATATGAAACCCCCACACTGATAAACTCCCACCATTGAAGGGAAATTAGATTCTACATATTCTCTATCTTCATGGTCGATAAAATTAACTCTACTAGGAACTCCATCTGAAATTTGACCCACAAAACATATGCCTCCTTTCACTCCCCCAGATACAGCCTCCACCACTGACGCGCAGATCCCCACATATGACTGATCTCTAAAGAAACCCAGTATTCTATTAGAGACCAAATCAAATTTAAGGTTATCTCAAGCTCCTCTGACCTTCTCTCTATATCCACATCTAAAACACTTCTTTCATACTTTCCCAAATCCTATCGCTAGAAAGAACACAAGGTCCTCTTCCAATGATCATCGTCCCCAACTATATCGACCCTAATATGGTCAACTAGATCAGCCTGCTAAACCAAAAATTTCTAAGCCACATACGGACAATGACCAGGATCCATAGATGAAAAGTAAACCAAGATTTCTTAGGTATGAGTAGTATATAATTTTGTTAGGGTTTATTTTAAGTAATATCATTTATTCATTTTAACCTTCCCAAAACAACCCAATTAAAAAAAGAAAACTTGTCATTATAATGCATGTACATTTCCTAGGTCTCTAACCTGTTATGAGGTTTATCTTACTTGGTTGTTCAATAAGCTTAGAGTTCGTACACTAGACACATGGGGGAGGCTAAAATCCTATTTCCTAGCCAGTCTCCATATCCTTTGATAAACACCAAGGTAAACTAGAATTATTTCCATACCATCCCATCCAATCCTCATTGTGCCTAACTCTAAACTACATCCTATATCTCAGCCATCATCTCTAATACCACCCTATCATGATCCCCTCCCTCCAAATATACCCTAACTGGGTTATAAATGAAGAGAGGAAGATTGTGACTCCTGAGTCCCACATCCAGTAGGCCCTGCGTTGGCGACTACCACCAAGGGTGTAAAAATATCACAATATGGGAAGAATTACCATTTTTAGAAAATGATATTGGGATATATGATGAATCGTCCACAATGAAATTCTATGACACAATATAAAATAAATCCAAAAAACCTCCCAAATGCATGTGTAAAATAAAACTGTCATAATACAAAAGTTTCCAAAGTAAATACCAAAAGTAAAGCTAAGAAGTGACATAGAAATAGTCAATATCTGAGCTAGTAAGGTCTTGAATAGTCTGAGAAATCCTGTAGGAAACTTTAAAAAGGTTATATACATAGGGTGAGCATACAAGTATGATCAGTAGGAAAACCAATGTCTATAGTGCACAAGTGAAAGAGTCAAACTAATGCACCCGTGAGAAAACAACAGAAACAAACAACACCTAATCAGGTATACTAACCACCCAAACTCACTAATCAATGCTCACCAAATAAAAAAAATCAAGTAATATAATATAAATCACATCGATGATAGGGTACCCCACACCACTTTCCCATTGGTTTGCTGCTCTCTCCCAACATTGAACATCTTATATCTCCTATCCCTTCTGTATACCACAAAAAATCCTTCCCACACACACCTCGTCCAAAAACCACATCACTACCCACCCGCACACACCTGGGCCTTACAACACATCCCATATCATCCAGAAGATACCTAGGAAATCAAGACACCTCTCATCCTGAAGACACATGGTAACTCACAAACCACCTCGCCTGAAAACACATGGGTCGTCACATCTTTCCTAAAGACACATGAGCCTTCAAAACCACCATCTAAGACACTAACAGACATCCATCCATCATAGCTTATTCCATACATACATCACCTAGAAGCGGGAGTGGAAAATATTGTTTACCTAACCATTTATACTCCTCACCAGATATTTGGAAAAGTCACCATCCCCCATGACTATGGGTGTGTTTTGCATATAGTGATCAACTAGGGTGGGGTGGATATATAAATAATAAGAAGAAATACAAGTATATACATACATTATTCCAAACAACCAAGACAAGCCTATGGGTACTCAAAAAAATATTAACTCACAACACTATAACCTTTTTAGCAACATCTAAATGCACAACACCAGAAAATAATCCAAAAAACCCAGTTCACATTCCCAACTAATTTATTTAACTATTTTAATTATTTTATCTGAACCAACCCAATCCATTCCAATATTTATTAAACAATTATTTATTCATTCCACTATAAACTAGGAAACTAAGAATCACAATGTACAATACGAAACATAGTCATATTCGCCCACAGTCATCCAGGGGTGAATAGCTTTGGTAAATTAACACACTTCTCATTAAAGATAGATATTTCCATGACCTATTAACCCAGGGGAGGCATTATTCATGTCAATCATGGAGAAACTCTAGGAGAATTACCCATACCAAACACTATTTTTCTCCTTGAAAATCATCCTGCCCAATCAACCCTTCCAACCAAAATAACCCCCAACTCACAACCTCATCCAGTAGCACATGCCCAGATTAACATATCCATTGAACCAACCTATGTGCACCCCCATGTCCACAAACACATCACCACAAGAACTAAGGAAAACATGTTTAGATTTAATAATTCATCCCTTATTTAATTCCACATGTCAATCTAAGGGTTATCATAGAAACAAGAAGATCTTGGGGAATCCATTTATTATCCGAGTATATGTGGTTAACAAATTTCATATACAAGTGTTCAATGAAAAATAAAAAACATGTATTCCATAAACCATCCCATGAAAAAACAAGGACCCACAACAACCAAGTTTTTTAGTGGTTAGTTATCCCATACAATGAATAATATCACCAAAAAACAAATAACAAAGCATGATCATGTGTCACTTTTCCCATCCCCATGTATATTGATCTTAAATCCGTCCAATTATATTTATTAATCCGTATTAAACTATCTTCAAAAAGATTAAAAATTGTATATCCACACCACATGATACAAAATTAAGATAGATGATGGGAAATCTATTTGGAGGAAAAGGAGATTGGTACTTCCCAATTGCACAAAAATATGCGCACGCATGGAGTAAGAACTAACCAAGAAAACAAACACCAAAAGCTATAACCTGTCTGTATGAATCATATAGGATGAAAATTATGGGAACCCCATATCAATATAAATAAAGAATAAATAACCAGGGGAAAAGTTATCTCAACTTTTTGAAGATCTAAACAGAGTCATGAGATTAGATATGGATTTTATTTTCCAATAAAGGTGGATCTGGTCAGAACCATGCATTTTGGCCAATTAAAATCACCTTGAATCTTAGTAAAATAATTATAGGATTTATGGGCTTTGAATTGATCTCAAATCCTTTAAAACAAGTCATTAAAAAAAATTACGTCAAAGAAAGCTGTCAAAAGGGTAAAACTGGAAGAAGATGAAAACACTATACATGAGACACCATTAGATGAGGTACTACTCGATGAGGCACTACTTGTAAGACACCATTAGGTGAGGATCCAATTGGAAGAATGACCACCGAGATGAACCTTCTACCACCACTAGTGAGCCACTGCCAGCGAGTCGCGTCTAGGGATCCACGGCCAATGAGCCACACCGGCGACCCACTGCGAGGGAGTGACCTCTAACGAGCGACCGCCAGTGCACCACCACCAGAAAACCACTACCAATGAGCCACCACCATCTATAAAACACCAAGGTGATCCACCACCAGGGTGATCCACCATTGGAAAACAATGTGATTTTTTGAAAAGTGTTGAAATGAGTCACCTTAACCTTCCAGAACACTCAAACACCATATTCCACTAATGTAATGAACAGGGGAGGTCTGTAACCTTACATGAATACTCTATGAACTCAGTTCCATGTGTGTTCATGGTTTACTTCCACTAAACTTAAACATTTTACATGAACTCCATTGGTAGTACCAACTTATTCCTATTCAATATTCACAAAATTCTTATTATTATTCATCAACCTTGATAGAATAACATCTAATGTATTGTGTTATTTTTATAAATGAAATCATGGTATATCATCGACCTTTTTTGTTCTTTTTATAAAAAAGCATTTTCTAAATCTAAAATATATGTTTTAGTGTAATAAAATATTTATAATTCGTAATTTTAAAACTATGTGGTGTGAGGTGGAAGATAAAGGATGTGATATCATATCTACTAATCACTTCCTTTTTAAAATTATAAACAGTTTCGTTTTTATATTATCCCCATATTAGAATGTCATTATGGTGTAAATATGGTATATTTCTTTGAATTATCCTCATCCATCATAAAATCCTATAGGTCCTAACTACACACAAGTTGTAATGACCCGAATTTTTATAAATGAAATTTTCACTTTTTGAATAAACAAATGAATTATAAAGTAATAATGTTATAGAAAACACATGCACTACTTTAGTTATTTTTGAATGGTATATTCTATAAAATTTAAAATTCCATTACGAATATTAATTGTTGATAATATTACAATTGAACATTGATCATATAACAAGTATATATAAAGAGTTGTGATAAAGTCCAATTTACATAGACTGAAGGAGTGATGGCCTCAACTAGTATGATCATACACTGTAAAGCCCATTTATCAGAACTTCTAAGGTAGGTAAAAAAATTGTACATTACCATTGACAAATCCCAATATCATATTCAACAATGGAAGCATGAGAGAAACTATTTATAGGATAATTTGAAACTCATCGAGATCACAGCCCGAACCATTTTTGTCCAACCACACCATGAAAATCTCTCTATCATAAACCTTGCCCTTGGGGAATTTTTTGGTGTAATAAAGTGATATGTATATAGAACCTAATAGTATGAATTTTTATATTTTAATTTTCACTAAAATAATGATTATATTTATCCTTTATATTTATTATTACATTTTAAAATGATTAGATACTGATTTTGATAAAAATTTAATGTTGATATGATGAAACACAAATAATATTTTAGGGAATATATAGTTTCAATAAAGGCACTATATTTTAAAAAAAATAAGTTATTTTTTAATTAAATATTATTATTAAATATTTTTTGTTAAATATAGATGATAATATAATTTTATGAAGTCAAAAAATATATAAGGGTAAAAAACTATAATTGCCAAGAAAACTGGCATTTTTTAATAAGTGTGGATTTTTTAGTTAAAAGTGAAAATAAAAATAATTATGTAATTATTTGGGTAAAATTAATATTATTTTTAAAATTAAAATTTCAAAATTATCCCAGGGTGATTTTATCATAATATTTGGATACATATGAATTTTTAGGTCAAAAACAAATACGGTATAAATATATAGTGTGTATTATGACATCACAATAACCCAAAATTGATATAATATATTCCATAAAAGGTATAAATGACCAATATTTCTATCCCCATAAAAAATATTTTTTCGGTTAATAAAATAATTTTATAAACTTTTAATTGAATTCCCAAAACCAATATTATATTTGAGGTTTTTAAAATAAATTCTTTGTAAACATGAATCAATTTCACATCACCAAGGTTATTATTTTAATAATATCCATTATTAAACTTTTAAAATAATTATTACCACTTTACATTGGAATAATCCTTGGAAAAAATCATGTTAATATTTTTTTCTTTGATAAATTTATCATATAGAGTCAAAAACCTAAGTTTGGAAATTATAAAGAGTTCTCCTCTCTTTTACTATATAAACCAACACAAAATCCAATTAATATTCACTAAAACCCATTATATAATGAAATTAATAAAACCTTACTTCCCTATAGTATTACCTAGGATCCACCATGCTCTCAATAATCTCTTACCAATCTTTTAAAAGAACCATCTCAAGGTAAGGGATCCTCGCCTTCTTCTCTTTATTCAAAAATCTCCTTTATATTATTTATTTTGATATTAAATTTATCATGTTGGGATATGTTTTCAAACATCCATATTACATTAATTATTATGTTAAATTGATAATATTACCCTTTCAATACCATTAAATCCATCTATGAACCTTTAAGTACCATTTGTATGTTGTATAAATTTCCTTGCGATTTTCCCAATCAGACAATTGTGTATTGAATACATCTACCCATTTCCACTGATGGTTATTCCCCTATATGTAACAATCCTTACTTTTTTGGTTACTTAAACTTATTTAAATCACACTCTTTAATAATGTCATTATATTTTTTGAATTACAATCCTATATTGAAGGACTTATGTGGAACACTTATGCATGTACACTATGTGAATGTGACAGGTTGGGCCAAGAATTATATTGCCCTCAAATGAATTGGGTAATATTTTAATATCATAAGATTCAATTAATGGTTCGTGGGAGGTTATCCTAAGAACACTATGATATGTTTTCTTGATGGTTATCCTAGACCTGTGTTTACGATGTTATGTTTTATTTTGTTTCCACGTTTATATGTTTACTTTATTTTATCATGTCATATCTTGCTTCATTATTAAATATTGTTATTAACATAACTCTATTGTTACCTTAATATTACCCTTATATCACATGTACTAATTTAAATCATGATATGATTTTTTTTATTCCCTTACTTGGCTTAATATATCACCCCTTTCTTATGTACATCCCTAGGTCATCCCATGCATTTTTAGAAGAACGATGGAATTTTAGGAGCATGTAAAGGATGTTTTTAGTCATCCATTATATTCCTATTGCAAGTTGTTATGATATGTACCTAATGTCCCAAATACACTTGTCTTCATGATATTTTGGGATTGTATTATGTGTACCTTAATATAATAAATCAAAAAAATTAAGGTGTATTAAATGTAGGGGTTATCATAGTTAATATCAGGGAAAAACATAGTTATTTATTGGATTAATATTATAAAACTATATTGGAAGCCTTAAGGATATGAATAAACATAAAAAACACAAATAAATTTATTTAATTTATAGATTATGTGGTTTCCAATAAAATACTTATTTTTTTGGATACTACAAGTAGATGTGGAACTGTTACAGATGTACATAGGGGTAATAACCCCAAAAAGGGTGCATTAAGTTAGACTAGATCATTAATATGTGAATGAAAAGGTGCCTTGATTCACAATTAGTTTTAAATTCCCATGGTATATGAATTGTTAAATTTACAAACTCCTTACAAACCATTATTAAGGGAACAAAAATTACCACAGTATTTTATATGAGGAAATAGATTATAGAAAACTTAGATTGAAAAATATAAATTAATAGGTTAAAGTATATATATCCTTTATATGTTATCCATTTTATGTCCATTTTTTCCCATTTATGTATTTAATTGTTTCAAAAATATCATCCCTAATTCTACCTTTATTTTTTTCAATGGATGGAAATAGGAGAAACCAAGCCAACAACCAATGTAATGATAAAAGTAATGGCTTCCAAAATTAGTTCCCTAACATGATGGGAGATAAAGTAATATGACTTTTAATTATTCTAAACTATCAATCATAGATTATTATTAAAAACTATTACATAGTTGAATTTCCAAACACAAAAAAAATATAATGATGTTTTTATGAGGAATTTCAACTAATAAAGGTGATATAAGTAAAGATGATTAAATTTCCTACATGTCCAAAATTCTAAAATTGAATCCAAGGGGAATTCCATAGAGGAACTCAAATATGTTCTAAGTGTAGAGAAATGTAGAATAAAGTAGATAATTTATATGAAAAACGAATATTTCAATTAACATAATGGATATATAGAAAGTTCATTCTAAGGTACCATTAATAGTTATATGTTGTAAATGTAAAGAAGTTACGCATCATCCAAGAACATTATCTATTCCAAGGGCCAAAAAGAACACGGAGTACTAGTGATCTCCAATATCAAGTGAACAAGGAAATTCATATGTCGAGATGTATCATGATAACTGAATTATACATAACCTATAATCTAGAGTTTTGTTTGCCTTGTTTTATTTCCATTCATTCCTTATTAGCATATCTTGTAAGTCTTCTATGAACATTGAGTCACCACCCCAAATTATATGATATCATTAGGGAAAAACTTATATGATTATTATGTCATAATTTAATGTTTGAGGGAATGTTCATGAAAATCTTATCAGTCTACCTTTAGTAGAATCTGCTTCATTTATGGGTATAGATTACCTTTTCTTATATAGAGCCAACATAAATTGTTGAGAGAAGAAAATCAACCTCTATATCAATAGTCACCCTCTAATTATATACAAGTGCAATGAGGGTACTGCATCTTATTTGGTACCAAAATCTCATGTATTTCCTTGTGATAAAGCATATATAGCACAAATGATTGAGAATAAATAAAATATCACCCTTGATGACATGCCTATTATATGGGAATTTGAGGATGTATTTCCAGAATAATTTTATGGTCTTCCACCTAAACATGAGGTTGAGTTCTCAATCAAGATCATACCCTAATATTTTCCAATACCCAATATTCCATATGGAATAGAAATTGTTGAAATTGAGTAAATGAATAATTAATTAGAGTAGAATCTATATAAAGGGTTCACACATCCAAGTGATTCATCATGAGGTGCACCAGTCATCTGCTCCCAGAAAAAGGATGTGTCAATGAACCTCTATATTGATTATCATGATATCAAAAATATCATGATAATGAATAAGTATCCTCAACCTTATATTGATGACTTGTTTGATTATATAAATAGAGCCCAATATTTCTCTAATGTGGGTTGTTAGTTAGGATAATTTCAAGTAAATTTAAAGAATGATGATATCTATAGGACTTATTTTAGTAAAAGGTATGTTCACTAAGAGTTCATAGTTATTCCATTTTTACTCACTAATTGTAACATCCCCAGCTCGGATGACACTAAATTGGTTCCCCAAGTCGGGTCACCACATGACCTCAAGAATTCCTCCCCATACGCTAGAGGTTGCTGACTATTATAAAGGGTATTATAGGATATGTGGGGAGACTATACCTTTTCCACCAGACTAAGCCATAGCATAAAGAAGTTTAAATAATGGAAACAATAGAGACTAATCAATAACATGAATAAACAACCAATTTCCAAACTGGGTACAACCATATGAAATAGTAAATATATCATTTCATGATACAGTGTCAAGTGAACAAAACCCCAAAAGGAATCCAAAATGAATGATCCCCAAAATGGTATGGACTCGAAGACTGTATCCTTACCCATACATGTCCCATGTCTAACACAACTCCCTAGCAAAGGTCCATTTCCCTTTCCCTGGATTGCAAGCATAAAATACACTCAGGTACCCAATGGTGTCCCAAGAAAGGTTTGAGTATAACACAGTAATCCACCACCAATGGTTTATACAAAATCTCCAGCAAAAGTAGATAGTACATTAAAGGGATAAAAAATGGAAAATAAAGATAAACAGTACAATTTTCCATTCTAGATTATGCTCCTTTAAATTATACTACCATTGAATCCAAATTCACTAATTAGACATTTCATATTTTAATATACCATTATCATGTGTTCAATGGATTAGGCATGTTCAATATTCTCAACCATATGGGAAGAAAATTCAATTCCAAACTATCTAGGCTGCACATTATAACATTCTCATAATCCTCACCTAGAAGCCTCAATCTGAGTTGAATTAAACTCTTAGGGGAATATAACTTTTCCACTTCCCTAACCCGTGTATTTGGGGGTGGATCAAAAACCATGGTCTAACTCAACTCATGGCCATAGAACCTCAAGTCTATACACTACTCTACCAAGCCATGTGCACATGATTATTTATCATTCACCACAATCAACCACATCACAAATACCATAGTCAACATCATTTATAACATCACAAAATTATCAATAAATGGGAAATTAACATTTTTCCTCAATACATTAACACATTCATCATTTTTATTACTTAACCCTTTAGCCTAATTTCCCATTTCCCATGCCTATCTGGATAATAATATTCAATTATAAAGCTAATCCCTTATCATTTTCCCATTAATCCATTTAACCTTTTTTTATGCCAACCCAACAAACTCTTTGGCCATTACCCAACCTATTTCTATTAATAAAACTAAAATTTCACATCCTTCAATCATATTAACATATTCATCAAGGGATCTATGTTCTCTCCCAAAGGCCTTACACTTACTTAGCTAGACTCTAAGTACGTGGAATAACGTAATAACCAATGGGTGGCCCTAATCTCTTTTGTCCATCCTCCATGCATCCTGTGGGGATCATGAGGAGATAAATTAACCATTTAAACACCCACTATATCCAAATAAATCAAAGGGAACCAAGAATGAAATAATGGAAAATTTAGAACATAACCCAACATGCACAAATCCACTTGAAACCCAAGGGATACAACTTGTAGACCACCTTCCTTAAACTCATTAGCGAATGCACCCTTAATCAAGGCCATAGATCATGATTCAAAAAAACTTAAAGGCTCAACCTAAATATCACTGAAAAATAGGGCTTTGAGTGCTTCTTATGTAGATATAAGAATAATGGGAATCCTAAACCAAAAAGAGATGAAATAGAAATAATAGCCTTACCCGGATCTTCAATCTGCAACCAACTGCACTCCAAACATCCCTAAGATGAGGGAGATCGATCCTTGGAAGATCTTGGGAGCTTTGGATCGTTCCTAGGGTTGCAATAGGGGAGGAGTAAAATCCCAAGTGGAACATAAAAACCCTACAATGGAATTTTTGTAATTTTTTAAAAGTTTCTGGGCCACACAATTTACCTACATAGTTTTCCAAACTGTGCAAAAACTGTGTGTATGCTACTGTCCGAAATTCCTTCTTCTACATGGTTTACCTATGTTATCCACATGGTTAGGTCTAACTATGGGTAGACCATTTGGATTTCCAAGAAAACTCATTTTCCCTCTTTTCATGTCTCGAACCCTTAGAACACCCCGAAGCCTTTCTGTGCACTTGGAAAAAAACTTAATTGACCAAAAGGAAGGACGTAAACTGAAATGTGAGAAAAAACATACCTTAATGGAGATCTTGGATCTTAAAAACTCCCCACATTATAACGGGTCGTTCTTGAGCATCTCCTTCTAAGAATCATTGAGTCCCTAAAGAAAAGAGATTGGGCCCCTGGGCCCGCATATCATATTCCCACTCCCAAGTTTCCTTCTGAATGTTTCAATGATTCCATAAATTATGAACTAAAGGCTTGAATCTACCCTATAAAACTTTCTCACTATGATCCACAATGAAAACTGGGTTCTCTTAAAAGGATGCATCATCCTCAAGCTCGACATCCTCATCATTTAACACATGAGATGGATCAGGGTGATACCATTAGAGTTATGAAAAATACAAAACATCATGCATCCCAATTTACCATTGTGGAAGATCCAATTTGTATTCCACCTGTCTGATCCCTTCCACAATCTGAAATGTCCCCACATATCTAGGTCACAGCATTCCTTACATTCGAATTCAATAGTGACCCAACCTTGTCGACACCTGAAGAAACACACTAACACCCACCATGAACTCAAGATATCTACAATGTCGATATGCATATGAATTCTGCCTACTCTAAACTACTTCTATACATTTTTGAATCAAAAAAACCTTTTCTAACGTCTCCTACACAAGACTCAGTCCTAACATCTTAGACTCCCCAGCCTCTAACTAACACAACATAGATATATATGGTATCCCATAAAGTTCCTCAAAAGGTTCCATCTGAATTGTAGCCTAAAAGTTGTTGTTGTAAGAAATATCAACAAGTGAAAAGTGATTTTCCCGTAAACCACTGAAATCTAGAACACATGCTATCAGCATGGCTTCTAATACCTGAATTGTACATTCTTATTTCCCATCAGTCTGTGGGTGGTAAGCCGTACTCAAAAACACATGGGTACCATGTGCCTTTTGTAGTCCCTTCTAGAAGTACGGGGTGAAATGTGGGTCAAGATCCAAAACTATGGTTCTCAGCACCCCATAAAACCATACAATTTCTCAAACATGCAATTCCCCTAACTGGTTGACTATATATATCTTCTGGATTGGTATGAAATGGGCCACTTTTTCAGCCGATCTACCACCACCCAAATTACATCATTCTTCCAGGGCGTCCTTAGAAGACCCAGTACGAAGTCCATCGTGATGTTATTATACTTCCACTCTAGAATAGGAAATGACTACAAAAACACCTAGATGCTGATTCTTAGCTATCACTTGTTGATAGATAAGGAATCGTGCCACAAAACTTGCAAATTCTTTATTCATTTCTATCCACCAAAACTATCTACGAATATCACAGTACATCTTAGTCAATCTTGGATGCACTGACCACTTTGATGCATGGAACTCATGCATCAACTCCTCCTTCACATCTACCAACACTACAACATGACCATAAACATAAGAAACTCCATCAGTACTAAAATTACAACCATAAGGGGACTCCCCACCTTTAAGAATTTCCTTTATATCCAAACACTCTGGGTATACTAGCTAACACTCTTTAGCTTGGATTAAAAGCACATACTAAACTACTATAGATGCAAGGATCATTTTCTCATACCCATCATGTACTACCAAATTAATCTCAGCAAACAAGGACATCCTCATCCACTATGAACTAGATTCATGAACTATATGATTTTGAGTCTTCCAGCTATGACCATCAGCAAAACTATTCCCCTTCCCTAGTATGTAGACCAACTCAAAATCAAAATACTACTGGTAATTGACCCACCATCACTGTAGAATATTCCAATCCCACTGAAAGAAGATGTATTTGAGACTTTTATGGTTAGTAAACACCATAAAGGGTTCTCCCAACAAGTAATGCCTACACCACTTTATGGCATGAACCACAACTTTTATCTCTATGTCATGAGTAGGATAATTCCTTTCATGCGGCCTCAACTATCTCGACCCACAAGATACAACCTGGTCATCCTATATCAACACTTCCCTAAGTCCAACACTAGATGCATAACATAACAAGTTGTACCTCTTACCTGGTTTGGGTAATATCAAAATCGGTGTGGTAGTGAACTACTTCTTCAGCTCCTGAAAATCATTCTCACAAGCCTCTCACCAATCAAACATAAATCCCATATCGGTTAATCATGTGAGTGGTGCTTCCAAATGAGAGAAATATCTAATAAAAATTTTGTAATAACCAGCCGAACCCAAAAAATTCCAAACATCAGAGACGTTCTTGGGATGCTCCTGAGACACCACAACTATTACCTTTTTTGGATCCACCGACACACCTGAATCGGAAAGGATGTGTCCCAAAAAGTGCACCTCATCTATCCAAAATTGACATTTTGATATATTGGCAGAAGACTATGATTTATTAGTGTACTTATGAAAATTTCAAGATGTTTGGCACGATCTTCATGAGTTATGGAGTACACCAAGATATCATCAATGAAGAAAACTAAAAACTATTCTATATACGGGTGAAATATTTAGTTCATCAAGGACATGAACACCACTGGTGCATTTGTCAATCCAAATGGAATCACCAGAAATTAAGATAACCCATACCTTCTTTATAAATCTGTTCATGGTATGTCAGAAGATCTCACCCTCAAATGATTGTATCTTGATCTCAATTTGATATTATAAAACAATGAGGCACCTCTGATCTGATCAAACAGATCATCAATTCTAGGAAGAGGGTATTTGTTATTAACTGTTATCTGGCTCGGCTTCATATAATCGACACATAACCTCAATGATCCATCATCCTTCTTATAAAAAAATATCTTAGATCCCTAGGGAGATGTACTAGGACATATAATCCCTTTACGCTCTAATTCCACTAACTGAGCCTTTAGTTCATGGAGCTCTTCTTGCGCTATTCGATAGGGTGGAATGGAAACTCACTTTGCTCCTGGAAACAATTTGATTGTAAAATAAATATCTCTCTTAGGTGGTAACCCCCATAATTCCTCAGGAAAACACATCCTAAAACTGATCCACAACAAAAGGGAATATTAGTTGTCATTTCTCCTCATCATCTAACATAAGGCATGAAAATTGGGTTGTGAGTTCCCCCAACTACTGGCATAGTGGACCTTCGCGTCCCACTCAAGTATCCCACTCACTGTGAAGGACATAAGTGATTCTATAGAGAGATGTAAACATTACCTGACATTGGTAACAGTTGATATGAGATTGATATAACACTAACTAGTCCATTCCCAAAATTATGTTAAAACCTGACATCTCTAGGACAAACAGACCCCATAGAAAATGATTCCCACCAATCTCTAGAGAACAACCCTTACCCTTCCTGATATCCTCAACTCGTACCCCTAGAAGAGTATCAAGCGACATTACCCCACATGTAGTCTCCAAGGTTAAGACCAAAAAACTATGAACTGAGCATAAATAAAGGAATTTGTAGCACCTATATCAAATAAAGCACTAACAAGCGTGGAAGATACAAGAATCATACATATAATAGAAGATGGTTTGGCCTCACCACCTTTAGGTGTAGCATAAACTACATGGAGATGACTTACCCCTTTACCCTAGGCTCCAGCCTGAGTACCCTGAATAGCACTGCTCAATTGGTAAGGATGATCTCGCCCTAGAGTTCCACGTCCACCACATCTACCAGTACGACCCATAGAGCTCCAACTACCTACCTGATATGAGGTAACCAACCCCCTAATCACACTCAGTATCTACCTTTGACCTCCATCATTCCCTAATAGTCACAGGTTCCTGCAAAACCTCTACATGTGGCCTAACCTTTGTTATGCTCAGTACTCGACCGGTGGGTTGGGACACTGGTCACACTTGTGCCCTATCCTTCCACACTGATAACAGAATACCTTGTCGGCTCCCTGAGAATTTGACCCCCTCTTCTAATTGCTCTATATGCTTCCACCCTACTGAATGATTCCAATGCGGTTCTTCCTACTATAGGAATCCACAAAACTTTCTTGTCCACCCGGTGCCATAATTTCACTACTTGAATGTCTCTTTAGGTTTCCCTATGAAGTAAGGGCATGATCCACCACTACTGCAAACATTTTTAGAGGAAATATATTCACCTGAGATCTGATATCATGTCTCATCCCATCCTAGAGTCATTTCGCTATGGCTTCCTTGTCTCCTATCAACGTCAGAACAAAGCATCTCATATCAGTGAAACAACTAGTGTAGTCCATTACTAACATGGTCCCCAAATTTAAAATCATAAAATCCACATCCTTCTCTTGCCTCTAGGTTTTTGGGTAGATGTTCCCAGGGAGCTTCTCCTAAAAATCCTTCCACATCATTCCTTTAGCCTACTCCGTGTGGACCATGATATCCCACCAATGTTTTTCCTGACCCCTCGGCATATAAGACACTAACTTAACTTCCTTCTCGATTGAAGTATCTAGATGATCAAGAATAGTTTGGATAGACTCTATCCAAAACTCTTCTTCCTATGGAGCACCCTATCTAGTAAAGGTTGAAGGGTGCTACAGCTGAAACTCCCAGGTTAGCTCAAACATACTCGGTGCAACCCGCCCTGGGTCTTGTTCCATCATCTGCATAAAATGAGAAAATTTATACTAGAACTATTCTTCCCTATCTTCTTAGATCAACACATTCTATTACTCTAATAATGGAGGAGTGTTCTTGGAAACATCCTTCAGTCACCCCATAGGCACACATCTTCGAGGTGGCATTTCTCTACAAGGCCAAAAATGAGATTCAAAATGCAACAATAACGTTTTTATGAGAAGGAAATAGATATAGGTTGGCTCATCACTTTCCACAACCAAACTAGTTTGCATAATCTACCCAAACAATCCCACTCACAACTGGATCACTGCCCTTGGCCATCTCTCTTAAGGCAATGGGTATCACGGTATCCATTTCACACGGTTAAAAGTATTATATTTTACCCAATTCAAAACCATTTACAAATCCCAATTTACTCTTCAACATGTTAATAAAATTTTATATCCTTATTAAGAACCAATTTATAATTACTAATTTTTCATTTTCACTTCCCTTTTTACCCATTCATACCATCCCATTAGGCACAATTTCATTAATTTTTAAGAAAAAAATTACATCCTAACCTTTATATACCAAACACTCATCTCATGTGTGTTCTTACAATTATACATGTCACATATATACATAGGTTCCTAGAATGATTCATGCGTACAAAACCTTGTACCCTTATATCCATGAGATAAATATCCAAAAACCATCAAATCAGACAATAAGCACGTCACACGAGGGTGAAATAAAACCAAATATAACAACACACAACAAAAAAACAATCCCATCCTAGGGTGAAATTGGTTTTCCCTCGTGTATGGGTTAGAGACTCCAAAGAACAAGCTCATTACCAAGTCCTGACACTTTTCTAACCTCCTATCTACCATCCCCAAATAATAAGAAAGAGAAAATAAATCCATTTATACAACTTTGTAATGTCTCAGACCCATAAGTCACTAAACTGGTGACCTGAGTTGGGTCACCACATAACCTCAAGCCTTCTTCCCCATACACTACCATATTATGACACAATATAATGTAGTTTAAATAATTCAAACAATATATAACAATAAATAACATTTCCAAATAAACAATTCCCAAACTAGCTACAACCTTATGCAAAATTAAATATGTCATGCCATGCTATAGTTCCAAGTGAAAAAAACCCCAAAAGGAAGACAAAATGTAGGACCCCCAAAATGGTATGGACTCTGAGTCTAGAACCTAAGTAATACATATACCATGTCCAAATAAACTCCGAAGCATAAGGCCCTTTCCCTTTCCCTAACCTGCAAGCATGAAATCTTCTCAGGTAACCAATGGAGGCCCGAGCAGGGTGTGATTATAACTCACTAGGCCACCACAAAAAGTGTCTACAAAATATCCATCAAAATTAGATTGTGCATACAAGGGATAAATAATGGAAAATAAAGATAAAAAGTTTAATAAGACATTCTTGATTGTGCTCCTTTTATTTATTCTACCATTGAATCTAGGTTCACTACTTAGAAATTTCATAGTTTAATCTACCATTCTCATGTGTTAATTGGATTAGGAATGTAAAATATTCTAAAGAATATGGGAAGAAAAATCAAGTCATGTCTCACTAGGAATCACATTATAACAACCTCATAATCCTCACTTTGAAGCCTCAATACAGGTGGAATGAAACAGTTAGGGGAATAGAACCCCATCACCTTCCATAACCCATGTATCTGGTGGTGGAGATATAACCTTAGTCCAAATCAACCCATGGGAATAGAACCTCAATTCTATACCCCACTCTACCAATCCATGTGCACATTCTTATTTATCATTCACCTCAATCAACCATATCACAACAAGCGTTGCCAAAATCATTTACAAAATCACAATATTATCAATAAATGGTAAATTAACATTTTTCCTCAATCCATTAACACATTCATCATTTATATTACTTAAACCTTTAGCCCCATTTCCTATTTCCCATTCCTATCTCACTAAGCGTATTCAATTATAAATCTAATCCCCTAGCATTTTCCCATTAATCCATTAAACCCTTTTCACCCAACAACATAATAGTCCATTAACCAATAAAAGTGTATTAAAAAAACTCTAATTGAACATCCTTTAATCATATTAACATATTCATCATGGTCTCTATGTTCTCTTATAGTATCCTTACACTTACTTAGCTAAACTCTAAGTCTAGGGAATAACAGTACACCCCATGGGTGTCCTTAATCACATTTTTCCATCCTCCATGCATCTCTCCGAGATTATAAAAAATTAAATTAATTATTTAGACACCAAATATATCCAAATAAATTAAAGGGAACCAATAATATAATAATGGGAAATTAAGAACATAACCCTACATGTACAAATCCACTTGAAACCTAAGGGATACAACTTGTAGACCAATTGCCTTAAATCTGTTGTTGAATTCACCCTTAATAAAGGCCTTAGATCCCTATTAATCACACCCACGATGCCTTAGACTAAATCTCCTCGAAAAATAGGGGTTTGAATGCTTTAGATGGATATATAAGAAGAATGGGAACCCTAAACCAAAAAGAGAAGAAACAGGGTGATTAGCCTTATCCAGATTTTAAATCTGAAACCAACATCACTCCAAACGGCCCTAAGATGAGGTATATAAATCCTTGGAAACTCTTGGGAGATTTTCTTCATTCCTAGGGTTTCAAGAGGGGAGGAGGAGGAAAATCCCGAGTGAAACATAAAAACCATGTAATGTCATTTTTGTAATTTTCTAAATGTTCTGGGCTGCATGGTTTACTTGCACGGTTTACCTAGGTTTTCAACACGGTTAGGTATAACCGTGCACAGACCATAAGGCTTTCCCGAAAAAAACTTTTTCCCCCTTTTTCATGTCCCAAACCCCTAGCACACCCCCTGATCCTTCTTAAGGACTTGGTAAAACACTTAATTGGCCAAAATTAAGGACTTAAATTGAAACCTGAGCAAAAAAATACCTTAACGGAGTTCTGGGATCTTACACTAATTCTATAATAATCTTCATAGACTTAATGAATAGAGTATTTAAGTATTATCTTGAAAATTTTAGTGTAATATTTATATATGATATTTTTATCTACTTCAAAATCATGTAGGAACACAAAGATTTTTTAAACATTGCACTGAAGACCTTGTGGAATAAAAAGTTGTATGAAAATTAAAATAAATGTTAGTTTTGGTAATATAATGTAACTCCCTTGGGGCATGTTATCATAAACAAAGGGATATATTAATATCTTTTAAAAATTAATGAAATTTAAGGATGTCCAATACCAACATCTGTAATGGAAATCCAAAGTTTCCTTGTATTAGCTTGGTACTATCATCGATTTGTTAGAAACTTCTCATGAATTTAAATCCCACTCACCAATATTACTCATAAGTTAATCAATTTTTTCTTGATTGACGAATGTGAGGAAATATTTAAAGAGTTGAAGAAGTGGATAATTACTACACATGTTCTCACATTACCCACTAGTGGGGAAGGACTTGTGATCTACAATGATGTGTCCAAAAAGGGATTGGGTTGTGTACTAATGCAATATGAAAAAGTTATATCCTATGCCTCCCATCCATTAAAGATTCATAAGTAGAACCACCAAAATAATGATCTAGAATTTTATATAATGATCTTCAAATTGAATATATTGTGACATTTCTTCTTTAGAGAATAGTGTGACATATATACAGATCATAAAACATTCAACTACATATTAAAAAAATGATCTTAATATGTTTCAGAAAAGGTGGTTAGTTCTAATAAAGGATTATGATTTTTTAATCCATTACCATTATAGGAAGGAAAAAAAAGTTGAATATGAATTAAGAAGAAAGTATCCTGAAACCCTATCCATGATGTTGACTTCAAGGGTTCTAATATTAAAGGACATGAAAAGGATAATGATGGGAATAATAAAATGATATTCATCTTAACTTTCTCAAATAACTACTCAGCCATCTATTCTTGAGAGGTTAAACAAAGTCCAGAAGTTTATATAAAATAAGGGAGAGAATATTCCAAAGTTAAACTTTTCTAAATATTAAATTATAAGTCTTGGAACCATTATATGTGTCCCATTAAAAAAATTATTGAGTAGGGAACTTCTAGATGATGTGCATATCTCATTAATCTCTATTCTACCAAGAATTACTAAGATATATATATATATATTTGAATCAAAAAAATTGGTGGGGTAACATGAAGAATGATATTGTGGTCTTTTTATTTTGATGCTTGGATTGCCAATAATTCAAGGTGGAATTAAAAAATTCTATGGGTATAATGGAACCATTTTCTATACTAGTATTGAAATGAGAAAACATAAACATGGATTTT
Source organism: Viscum album (assembly GCA_963277665.1). Taxonomy (NCBI): domain Eukaryota; kingdom Viridiplantae; phylum Streptophyta; class Magnoliopsida; order Santalales; family Viscaceae; genus Viscum; species Viscum album. The sequence continues at coordinate 1,020,752,711 of OY728147.1, read as the reverse complement.
ATCATAATATTCCATAGGACATCTAATGTTAATAACATTACCTGGGTGTTAGTTTATTTCCTTTCCAAGTCAACACATTTAATTACTATCAATGAATAATTTTCTCTTGGAAAATTCACCAAGATATATATAAGGGAATTTGTATGAATACATAGAGCATCACTTCTTATTGTATCTGATCGAGAGCTAAGGTTCTCCATGAGGTTTTAGAGAAGCCTTCAGCAATCATTGGATATATAACTGAGCTTCAACACTCCTTATCACCCTCATATTGATGTTTATTATAAAAGTACCATTCAAACTATAGCAAATATGATGCGATCTAGTTCACTATATTTCCAAGTATTTTAGAACCCGAACCATCCCCTAGTGGAGTTCTCATAAAAAAAGAGTTCACATTCTATAATTATAATGAAAAATAATGTGGCTTGATATGGGAAAATGTTTTGGACTCTAACATTTTGGGATGAAGTTAGAGAGACAAATATTATGGGAACTAATATTATCCAAGTGATGATAGAGAAGTTTCAAACCATTTAGTGTCGTATGAAATACACACAAAGTTTCTATAAAATCTATGAATATAATCATCGATGAGACCTATATTTTGAGGTTAGAGATAAAATTTTCCTTCATATATTATTATGGAATAATTTCATTTGTTTTTGGAATAAGGTAAATATAACCCCTAGATACATCTACCCCTTTGGGATCCTTGATCGCATCAGACTGGTGGCCTATCAACTAGCACTCCCACCTAACCTATATCAAGTACATTATGTGTTTCATATATCCCTTTTGAGGAAGTAAATAATATACCCCTCACATGTATGGAATCTAAAGGTGGTACCATAGTAAAATGATCTTTCATATGAGGAACATCCGGTGAAAATCATAGATTGTAGAGATATAGTTCTACAAAATAAGAAAAATGACATAGTCAAAGTGTTTTGTCAAAACCATAAGTTTGAGAAATAAACATGGGAACTAGAATTGGGGATGAAATAGAAATAACTTCAACTATTTTAGTGTATAAAATAAAAATTTAGAGGGATAAATTTATGAAGGGGGGATAATTTAATGAATTATTACGTAATAAAGTTTCAAAAAAACACATGCACTACTTTAGTTATTTTTGAATTTTATATCACGCCAGATTTAAAAGATCATTATTCATCATAAACATTGATAATATTTTCATTGAACAATGATTTCATTACTATTATATAAAAAGGATTTTGATAATATCCAATTCACACCGGATAAAGAATCAATGGCCTCGACTAGTAGGATCATACCTTATGTATCTCACTTATTAGAAATTTTGAGGGAGATATAATTATTGGGATTTTAAATTTACTAAGAAAAAACTAATATCAACCTACTAAATCATGAGTGAAACCATTTATAGGATAATTTCTGACTTTTAAAGATCACAGCTCAAACCATATTCGTTGAACCACCCCATAAAATATCACCATCACACACCTCACACTTAGGGAATTTTTTAGTCTAATAAAGAGTAGTGTATCTGGAACCTAAAAGTAGGAATTTTTATATTTCTATAATTTAGAAAATAATATTTATATTTATCCTTATTATTATTACTTTTTAAAATGATTAGATAATGGTTTTGATAAAAAATATATTTTGATATGATAAAACACAAATTGCATTTTTGGGAAATGAAGAGTTTCAATAAAGAAATTTTATTTTAATTAATTCTACAATTTTTGTAATAAATTATATTTTAGTAAAATATTATTATTAAAAAAAATTAATAAATATAAATGATAATATAATTTTATGAAGTCAAAAATATTTTTTATTAGGCTCAGAAAATTGTTATTGTAAAAAATAATATGTTTTGATAAGTGGGGATTTTTTATTTAAAAGAGTAAATTCTCATACATAGAGAATTATTTGGATAAAACAAATATCATTTTGGAAATCATCATGATAAAATTATCCAACACTTCTTTTGTCATATTTTTTTGGATACAACTTAATTTTTTGGTCAAAATTAAATACCATATGAATATATAATGTGTATTAGGACATAATAATAACCCAAAAGTGTTGTAATAACGACATAAAAGATATCCAGGACAAAAATTATATTTCCCATTAATAATAATATGGTCTTTATGTTATTTTATTAATTTTATAAACCCTTAATGAATCCCCAAAACCCATATTTTATTTTAGGGTTTTAAAATAAAATCTTTTAAAATATGACTAAATTCCAAATAACCAAGGGTATTGTTTTAATAATATAGGTTAGAAAACATTAAAAATAATGAAAACCAATTCAATTTTTCATAAAATATGGGATAAAACCATTAAAAGGTTTTTCATCATTACTTTATTATATAGAGTCCAAAACCTATGTTTGGAAAATAATAAATAATTCTCCTCTCTTTTTCTATATAAACCCACCCAAAATCTCAATAATATTCACTAAAAACCTTAGAGAATGAAATTAATCTACCCTTACCTCTCTATAATCCTCCCAAAATGTCCCCAATACCTCAATAATATCCTCTCGTGATTTTTAAATAACCCTATCAATGTAAAGGATCTTACCTTCTCCTCTTTCTTTAAGCACCTTGTTTATATTATCCCTTCTGAATTTAAATTTCTAATGTTGTGATATGTTTCCATGAATCTATATTCCAATAAGTATGAAGTCCAATTTATGATATAACACTTTCACTCTTATTAAACACTTTTATGAACATTTAAGTACCCACATTATGCTACTGAAATATCCCCATGATTTTCCATGAAAAAAAATTATGTAGTGAATACCCATACCCATTTACACTCATGGATATTCAACTAAATGTGTATATAATTCATTGATTATGGAATCACATTTATGTAACTCACACAAATTAATCATGGTATTAAATTTTATGAAATTTGATACTATGTTGAATGATCTATGTGGCGCACTTATGCATGTACATGAAATGAATGTGATGGGTGGGCCCATAATTATATATCCCTCCAATACATTGGGTATTTTTCAATATCATGAGTTATAATGTATGGTGTGAGAGAGGTTATACCAATCACTCTATTTTGTGTTATCATGGTGATTATACTTGACATATGTTTATGATTCCATGTTTCAAATTGTTTCAACATTCATATATTGCCTTTATGTTATCATGTTACATCCTGCCTCGTTGTTCAAGATTATGATTCCACCCCACTTACGTTACCTCCCTGGGATCACATATATTGATTTAAATTATGGAATGATTTGTTTATACCATTACTGAGATTTATTTCTCACCCATTTTTTATGTACATCCCAAAGTCATCCTGGGAAGTTTTATGAGAATAATAGAATTTTAAAAGCATGTTAAATAAGTTTCCAATAATTTCATTGTATTCCTGTTGAAGGTTGTTATGATATATACCTAATTTCCCAAATAAATTAGGCCTGAAAATATTTTTTGTTGTTATTATGTGTACCTTTATGTAATGAATCATTAATTAAGGTGTAATAACGATGTGGATTGTCATACAGTTCATCATGCCACCCAACACGGTGCACTCTCTTAGAACTTCCTTGCACTTTCCCTATCAGTGTTAACCCATACTATATCCCTAAAAGTTAACCATCGTTATACTACCTTTAAGATCAGTTATATTTCTCTTATAGTTAGTTACTTCAGTGGTTTTTTCTTGAGTATTGTCCAATTTTTATCTTTCCCTTTAAATTTCATTTACTAATAAAGAAGATATAATGTATGGGTAATATAACTACAAAAGCTTGTATTACTAAAAACCCATACTCATCTCCTAGATTTTTAAATTCATTCATCTAATCCCAATTATATTTATTATTTATTAAATAAATAGAATTTGTAGTAATGTCCAGTTTTTTCTAGGTCCTGGGTTGTTCTTCATTCCTCATTTAATATTCACAATTCACCACACATAATAATCCCTTTCATCAGAACTTCATATAACTTCCAAAATATATCTAAAATCTTCTCCATGCTTAGAACCACTATTCCTTTCATCATTATTGGATTCTTCAACTGTCTTCCAAGCTATCATTCATTTCATATAGGTATCATCTCAATTATTTACTCCAAAATTCTTAACAAATATTGGCACCTATTTATCATCAAGCCACGCATATTTATTGAAAATAAATACAACCTTTGATATAGGCTCTCTAATCTCTAAATTTTTGTTTATTTTCAATTCTATAAAATGATTCAATATCAATATTTGTTTTGGAGTTGGTTTACTAAAACCAACTGTTTTTACATTAGATTCCATATATATTCAAATATTTTAATATTAATTAAGTACCTTATTATTTTTTTATTAGTATACATTAATTTAATATAATAATGTCATATATTATCTATCATATTGAAAAGAGAATAATAGTTCCCACTGTGTTGAGAACCTTGAAATTCCATGATGATATTCATAATCCTTGTTCTATAGTAAGATAACGATCTGTTATAAGATATAGAGTATGTCGACTGGTAGGTGTGAGTAATCTTAAGAATATGAGACTTCATCTCATAAATTTTATACTTGGTAATCTTTGAGATAAGAGATTGTGAGAATATACCATCCTATAGAAAATTCACATGTTTATATGTTATTAGATATTATATTATAAAAGTATGTGTATGATGATTATTAGAATTTAATAATATTATTAATTCATTTCATGGCTTTAGAACTTTGATGAATTTTCATAAACTATGATGATATACGATCATTGTAAAGTTGAGTACATTATGTCTTCCATGACTGATATATTATTAATGAATAAGTTGAAGAATAATTGTTCCCTTCCATATTTATGGAATTTTATTTCTCATCCCTTTTAATGAAATAGAACCATTGTATTAAATTCCATGTTCATATTGTATAGATGAGTTCATTTGAAATAGTTAAAGGAAGACATATCAAAAATATAGGTTGATGAAATGGTTGTGAAACCTGTCTAATGGGATATCATGATAAAATGATTATATTATATAGTGATCATCTGTATGTGGTTGTTGTTATTATGACATATATTCTTCCACTATGGGTGTCTTGACCCATTTCAAGATATTAATCTTGGAATATAGGAAACCACACCTAATGTCACTGAGGAAGAGGCAATGAGGGTCACACATGAGGTGTTTCCTTTGATGTCAGTAAATTATTATTTATATTTAATAATTGAAATAAATATTATTCTTTATACAGAGAAGTAATATTATTTATATTTTCTTAATTATTTAAAAATATTAAAAAATATTTTATAAGGTAATTACATAATTACAAGAATATATAATATTTTTTCACTCTTTTTATTATCACATAATAAAAAAATATTTGTCAAATAAATAATTTATTTTTTTATACAAATATTAAATAAATATTTATTCTCCAAAATGTGAATAGAAAATTTATTTAATCATTTAATTAATATTATTTATTAAAATATTTATTTAACAGTTAAATAAATGTTGAGGAGGATAAGAGAACTATATTTTTTTCTGATCATAAATATTTATTTACTACACTATAAAATGAATATTTATTATTGGAAAAGTTTGTGGACCACATAAGTAAAATAATATTATTCTTCTTCTAATTTACATGGTATGGGATTTATTGGAGATTAATTCATAGTTAAAATTATTTTTTCAATTAATTTTAATTAAACCATATCTCTAAGTTTATTTATATAATATTATGTTAATCAGAGAAAGATTAATCATTGTGCACCATAATTTCTTCTCAAAATATCCCTCCTCCTATTTCCACTGAAGGCCTTGAAGAAAAACATATATTCCTTCAAAACTGAAAGACCATAAATAGATCAAGGAAAAAAATCAAGGAAATCAATTTATCTTGATATCACACGATGTTTCATAGATTTTGTTCAGAGATTGAATGAGAATGTGTCGATCATATCTAAAGGGGAACTTCTTTGGGTCCTTATTATGAAATGACAATACATTGATTCAGATGTAATTATCAACACCATTAATGAAGAAACATCTCAAGAATGATGAAATATTTCTTCATATAAGATAAATTAATTATAAATTAATATGAAAGGATCCTCTCTTTTTGTTCTAGAAAAATCATTTATCAATATTATTCAAAAAAATATAGGTTATGGCGTTCATGTCATATACATTATGAATGATTCATTAAATTTTAAAAAAGATGAATTATCTAAAGGATTAAAAAGTGTTTTTATTGTATCTTAAATAATAATTGGTATTAGAGTAGTCATATTGACTTTATAGATATTTAGTTATTGTTGATCTTTATACGCATATAAAGTTACTTTTCATTTCTGGTAATTATTAATTCAATCTGATCATTAAAATCATTCCTCCTATCTTTATTTCTCACTTATATAATCCAGGTTCAATTAAATATTAATGAAGAACATCTAAACAACACATTCATAACTGCTAAGGAGTATGTCCAGAAAACATAGGAATACATGGAATGTGGCTAGTGTACCAATCGTATATCCCAACTAATTGCACCAAGATATAGGGTTAATTAATTCATTGTGTCATGCAATGAAGGATATGTGTTGCATTAAATTATTTGTGTGCTGATCAATCGAGGTTGGGACATGGTATATGGTACTTCAAATTGTGTAGTCTATACATTTTCCTGGTGAAACATTCATATACAAATATGATTTGAGTATTAATTATACACCATGTAAGGAATGACAATCCTATAACGAGGATAAATTTTTTATATCATTTATAAAAATCATATATCCCAAAAATTTCCATGAATAAATACTTTTACAGTCCCTATATTTGTATCATGGACATTTGGTGAGAAGGATACATGGAGTGTAGGTGGATGTATATGTTGTGTACCCAGCCTATTTATGCATAGAATTAAAAATAATCAAATACTCTATAAAACAGATCATTATGTGTTTTATGTGTCATTTATTGAATCATACATGTCATATTATAGGTTTTATGTGATATTAATTGCTTGATTAATTTATATATATAATCTAAACTACATACCATGTATAGTCACAATACTTCGACTACATTATACACATTAAAATCATTACACATAACCTTAATTAACATGTGTTATATGTGTCATTTAGTTGATTCATACATTACATGTAATTACATGATAAAATTTTTATGTTAAATACCTCATGAGTAGATTGTATATGATCTTAACACATGCTGAGTAGTTTGAATAGGTACACACCAAGTTGCCTCTAAGTACAAGTTGTGAACTTATTTAATTAAATTATAAATAAAGTTAACTAATTTAATTTATTTAATATAAAAATATGATGAGTATCTATATGAATTATTGTATGGAGACTAATGTTAAATGAATTAACTGATTAATCTGATAACTAATCAAATTAATTCAAATGTGTTTTATCTTAATAAAAGAACTAATTTAAATGAATGCTAACCAGTTATTTTAAATGTGTGTTAATTGCACAAGTGGTTTAACATGATGGTAGAACAACCTATTCATGATTATGGTTTCTTTTAATTTAATTATTTTATATATTTTTTTCAATAATTTTAATTAAATTGAATTGATGGTTTGTGATTCGTCTCTCCATCATTATTATGTATGGTCTTTTACTCTAACATTTTCTATTACGTAAACCCAATTTCTAGTTACCTTCACCTATGTTTGATGTAAAATAATTTTATGTATGGATATCTTGGGTGCATGGAGATGATTCAAGATGTGTCCAAGGTGAATACTAACCAGGGAGATACACAAGAAAAATTTCAAATGACTTAACTCAAACCAAACCCATCTCAATAATTTTCTTTCCCCTAGGGTTAATGGTTTTTTTATTATTATCTCAATAAACAAACTAATAGTTAGATCTCACAGTCATTCCATATTTTATTTATTTTATTTCTATTGGATGAATGATTTATTTTATGGATGAAAGATCATGATCATAAAATAAACAAAATCCCTCAAGTTAATATTAATTAATTACTCTTTCCAATATCTAAATTAAGTCAAACCAAAGTTAAAGTATCATTTCATGAGATAGTTAAGGGAAATTTTAATTATCGAAGAGTTTTAAATAAGATTATGGGTTAAATTAACCAAAATCTTATCCAAATTAATGTTCATAGTCTATTAAATAAAAATTCTAAGGCATGTGTTGAGGAAATATGATATTGGATTTGGAGGATTTTATAGTCCACTCAACGAAATAAGGAATTGCAGTATGAAGTTGGAAATAAACCCAACATAAACACCTTATTATGGTTTTCATGGTCATAATCTTGATCATAAGGAGGAAAATATGGGTCATTTACACTAGAATTTCTAAATATATAGAACATTTTGATTTCACTAGTGAGGGATGTTAATACATGATAAAATAGTGGTAGACATAATAAAATGAAAATTATTATGTCTCGTTTAATTTATAATAAAGTAAAGTACTAATAATATATTCTATTATTATTGTAGAATAATGAAAATTTAATCAACCACATTATAATTACGATTAATTATATAAAAATATTGTCTCCCTCCTAGAAGTAAGTTCCAAGATTAATTTACACACTTATGGGTTATGTTGTAACACGAATAGAAGTCTTAAATACTAGATTCATCAATCCTTGGTCTTCTCAATAACGAGGTTAGTGATGAGGAGTTCACTATCTATAAAAAAAAACTGAACAATACTGTGTATATTTAGTGTTTAATTTTTTCATCCATGTTTAGTGAACTTGTGAATTCACATGAGAACATGGATTCCTACAACAATATTCAGTATCTTTATGATCTTTATCAAGATAGTTCCAGATAGAAATAGTTTGAGATATCCAAGGTGTTATTCACAAGAAAACATGGAGAAATTATGTCATCTAGACTTAACATAATCAAACTCATTGGATACATTTTGAATCAAGAGGTTTTTTGGTTTAAGCATGCAAAATAACTATGCACCGTTCACATTATTTCATGACTCCCTTAGATTTAATCAATTTTTTTATAAATTTCAATATGAACAATATATATAATTATATCCCAAATATTATCAATCATATTTACCAAGATAATAAGGATATTAATCATAAAAATCCTTATATTCTTATTTGAATAAAATGAAAGTCTAGTTGAAAAAGCTCCAAGAAAAACTCGAAGTCTAAATATTTTTTACAATGACCATCTAAAAAGAGGAGTATCAAGGGCCAAGAAAGGTTAAAATATGATTCATGTTCTATATATAGAAATAAAGTCCAATAGAATAAAAAATAAACTTAGAAAAAAATGAGGAATCTTTACGTGTATTTGTTATCAATCTCAATTTATTTATTTCTATAAATTGGGTATTAAATAAAACATGTGGTTCCCACACATGTATTAAAATATAGGAACCAAGTATATTATAAAAGATTTCCTATGGTTATGTGGATAAAATAAGCATCCAATGGAGCTGGACTTTATATTTTGGTTTTTTTAGGTTACCACCTAATATTTCCAACTATAATGATATTTGTTTTGATATATTTTTATTATGTTCCTTTAGACACCAAAAAAATATTTTTTCCCAGACTTGATACATATGGATTTATTTTCAAATTTGGAAATTATTGTTTCTTATTTTATAAATAAATCATTTTTTATGGTAAGGAATATATAAATAATGGTCTTTACATTTTATATTAATTAAACCATGTAATTGAAATGGAAAATAAAAATAGTTCACATGAAAAAAACTATACCCAACTATGGGATCATAGTCTAGATCATATAAATGAATATAGTTTGACTATATTACACCAATATAGATATTTGGATTCATTATAACTAAAACCACTTGGTTTATTTCATCCACGTTTTCAAGGAAAAATGAAAAAAAAATCCAATTTTGTGGAAAATGTTAAAGGTCCATGGAGCTTCTTGAGTTTCTTCATATCGTTGTACGTATACCATTTCCAGTTGAACCGAGGGGTGGGTACTCATAATTTATAACATTTACAAGTGAATTTAGTACATATGGATATTTATATTTAATAATTTATAAGTCATATACCTTTTAAATATTCAAGGAATATTAAAATGAATTTGAGAACTAGTTGAGTAAGAATATTAAGAAACACCACTCATAATATAGTAGAGAATATCATAATAAATACTATATTTATTATTGGAAATATTTTGGGATTTTTCCTCAAATCAATCCTCCTTATACACCCCAATGGAATGGTGTAAGTGAAATTTGTAATTGTACCCTATTATCCATGGTAAGATCAATACTGATTCATGTGATTCATCCATTGTCCTTTTGGGAATACACATTGTAGACAATAGCATACATACTAAACTAAGTGAAAACTAAAATTTCAATTGGTATTCCATGTTATCATTGATATAAAACTAAACCCAAGTTTTCACATGTATGAGTGTGGGGTTATGAATCATTTTTTAAGTCTATTTCTAGAAAATAAATCACCCCATGGAAATAAATTTATCTTTATAGGGTATCATAATGAAATTAAAGGATATTACCTATTTGATCTTGTCTATAATATATTTGTGGTCAACAGATGTTTGGAATTTCTTAAAGGGGATAATATATCTGAAATAGATAGTGGGACAAAGATAGACTTTTATGAAGTCCTGAATCAAGAAACATATGAGTCAGCACATAAATATATTTCAAAAATCTCTATGGAATAGGATATTATAGAGAAATAAGAACTACATAGGATTATAAAAGAGATTATATAATGAGAGTGATATTTGTTTCTGGCCATTGAGGATGGGGACTCATTATTAGTTGATAAAAATGATCTTATAACCTATATATAAGCAGTAAGTGGAATAGAATCAAAAAAATAGTATGAATCTATGAATTTTGAAATGGATTACATGTACCAAAACCATCTCTAGGTTTCAGTGGTTCCTCTAGTGGATGTGAATCACATTGGTTGTAAATGGATTTTCATGAATAAATTATATATGGATAGACAATTCAGTAACTATAATTCACGACTAGTTTTAAAATGGTTCAAATAGTGTCAATAAATTGAATATGATGAAACATTTTTTCTAGTTTCTATGGTAAAATACATGAATATTCTACTTTCCATAGTATCTTACCGTGGGTATGATATTTTTAATATGGATATAAAAAAATATTTTCTTAATAGGAGCCTTCAGTAAGATGTCTATATGACACAACTAGAAGGGATTTTGACTCCATAGAATTCCAAAAAGGTGTGTAAATTATATAGATCCATTTATGGATTAAATTAAGTATCTAGGTCATGGAACATTTGTTTTTATAAATCCACAAAAATATTTGTTTTCATAAATAATGAATGTGAGCCTTAGGTTCATAAAAGGTTTAGTGGGAGTTCGGTCATTTTCTTAATAGTTTATATTAATTAAAAACTACTTATTGGAAATGAAATATCACTCTTACAGTTGTTTAAATACTTGTTAGAAACTTACTACTCCATGATGGTCATAAGAGAAGCAGCATATAATCTTGGGATCAATATCCATCATGATATATCCAAGAGGATTCTTGTAATTATTTATAGTATATACATTAATAAGATACTTAAGATATTTTGTATTGAAAAATTAAAGAGGGGATTATTTTTTTAGTGTCATAAGGAATTCATCATTCTTAGAAAATATTTCCTTAGACACATAAAGAAAGATAGAGGATATAAATGATTCCATTTGAATCCGTGATTAGGTCAGCCATTTATATTATACTATATACAAGGATATATGTCTCAAATACCTTAATCTTTGTAGGAAGATATAAATCTAACCAAGATGACATTCATTGGATAAAATTGAAGAATATCCTTAAGTATTTCCATCATACAACAGATATGTTCATGGTCTATATAGTATATGAAGAACTACTCATCAGAGGATATGAAAATGCTAATTTCAAAATAGATCAAAATGATCTAAAATATTAGTTGGGAAAAATATTCACTTTCAATAGAGGTTTTGGTAGTTATAGAAGCTAAAATAAATCCATGGTTGTTTATTTGAAAATAGAGTTTGAGTATACTATGGATTTTGAGATATCTAATGAAAAATTTTGGATTCGCAATATCATTCATGATATTGACATGGTACCTAACATTAAATACCATATCATATTCTATTATGATAATACAGGAGTGATGGATTTTATATAGGATCTAATGTCATTTTAGCAGAACAATAAAATACTATTCAATAAACATCTCTTTAGGGGGTTTTTCATAGTGGTGGCCTCACAGTGAATGGATGAAGAAAATGTTGTATAACTTTTAACTAAATTATTAACTCCAAAAAAATATGATAATCATGTGAATGATAATGGACTGATAGTTATTAGAATTTGTCTCTATTCCAATTGAGAGTCTTTTGGATTTGATTTCCAAGAACCAAATTTTTGTACATTAAATTGATTTTATATTCAAATAAGTGAATATTAATTAAATAAAATATTGTATATTGTTCATTTTTTACATAAAATGAATGTAATAATTACTTAGAGTATTTTTAAAATTAAGAAGGTCGTGTAATTTTACCACTATGATGAAAACCTTGAAACTCCATGATGATGTTCTTAAACATTATTCTATGATAAGATAACATTATCTAATAGGAAACATATTTTTTTTGTTATCATGTGTGAGTAATTATAAGAATATGGTACTTATTCTTATGATGTTCTGACTTGGTATTCTCTAAGACGGGATATTATGAGAACAAACCCGTCTGTAAGAAATTCATATGTTTATGTGTCATTTTATATTCCTGTCTATGAGCCTATGTAATCATCCTTCACAAAATATTATTATTAATGCATGTTATGACTCATTAACTTTGATTTATTATTATAAACCTTGCTTATATATGATCATGGTGAATTTGTGTGTTTTGGGTGAATCATAAATAATATTTTATTTATGAATAAGTGGAGTAATGATTCATTCTTCCATGTTTATAGAAGTTAATATCTCATACCATTGATTTAAATGGAACTTTAACATTACATTCCATGGTCATTGTGTATAGATGAGTTCAATTTAGATATCCAAATAAAGATTTATCAAGAATATTGGTTGATAGAATGGGTATGTGACCTTCTTGATGAGAAATCATGATAAAGGGATTTTATTACATAGTGAGAATTCATATGTTGTTGTTGGCATTGTGACATATATTTTTACTTTGTGGGTTCCATGAACAATTATAGGATAGTAATTGTGGACTTTTGGTAATCCCATCTAATTCCACTAAGAAATATACCTAGAGGTTCAGACACAATAATTAATTTTATGTATGTTAAATTTTATTTATATTTAAAAACTGAAATAAATATTATTCTATGGACTAAGAAGTAATAATTATTCAGGTTTTATTATTTTATCACAAATATTTAATAATTATGTATTCATAAGGTAATTATTTAATTATATGAATATATATTATTTATTTATCACTTTTTATTCTCACGGGAATAAATAATTATTTATTTGTTAAATAAAATATTTATTTAGTTATGAGAAGATTAAATAAATATTTATTCTCTAGATTATGAATTGAATATAAATTTTTTTATTAAATGTATAGTATTAATTTAAATTATTATTCAAGAATTCAAAAAATCTTAAGGAGGCTAAGTGGATCATATTTTTTTAGTGAATCATATTTACGTACCAAAATATAAAACAAATATTTATTATTGCATAGGATTCCACACCTTATAAGTAAAATATTATTATTATTATTATTTACATGGAATGGGGTTTATTGGGGATTAATTAATAGTTAAGGGATTTTTTTCAATTAATTGTAATGAAACCATTGACATATGTCTATTTATAGATTACTATGTAAATAGAAGAAAGGTTAATCATTTTACACAACAATTTCATATCAAGATATATCTTCTCTACTTTCCTCTAAAGACCAAGAATAATACAAGATATTTATTCAAGCTTGAAGGAATGTAAAGTGGTCAAGGTGAACTACACAAGAAGATCAATAAATTGATCTATAACCTAATGTTTCAGCAATGTTGTTCATAGATTTATGTAGTACATATAGAACACCTCTAGAGGGTCTCTTATTTGGGTCGTTGCTAAACAATGATGATATACCAATCAGGTTAGAACAACCAACACTATCAATGAAGAAATATCTCATGACTCAGATAATATTTCTTCTTGTGTTTAAATTAATTATAAATTGACATCAAAGTATCCTCTCTCTTGGTTTTGTAAAAATTATTTGTCAAAATTATTTCGGAAAAAATAATTCATCTTAGTATTCATGTCATATACATTTTGACTGATTTATTGAATCTAGAAAAATCAAAATTGGCCCTAGGCATAATAGGAACGTAGATTTTGTCTGGAACCACTAATGTGTACTTTATAGATCCTTTTCATCTCCCCTTATTTAAAATTAATTATAAAGGAAATATAAGGGAATGTCTTCTCAATTAAACTTCATTATTCTTCCATACGAATAAAAAAACCTTCTTATTCCCCATATTTTATTCAAAATAACATATTGATCCACTTATTGAGTGCATGATTATAGTATACAAGTCTTAACAATGAGCCTTTAGTTAATAATCTCTAATTATATGTAGGAAAACCATGCATATAAAATATGAGTGATTTAACAATACATAATGTTTTGCGATAATCCAATCCATCATCTGATATTATTTTAATATTATCATGCTTTGGTATGTTCAAATATATTTATCAAGAAATGTAACCTACAATTATCTTTAAAAAATATCATAAAATTTCAAGTGAAAAGTATAAAACTCCCCATTTCTCTAATATTACTTATCTACCAACACTTTGGCTAAATAATAATCTTTGATAAGAACCTAAATAGGGTTTTGAGAGTGATTTTTTACCTTAACATTTAGTTTTCATATGATTTGTCTAGATTTCTAATGTTTCACTGAACAATTAATCTTTTATAGTCACTTCTCCCTTACTACTCCAAAATAATGGATGCACTCACCATTTCAACCTAGTTTGTTTTACCCAAAAATACACTATAATATAATCTTATTTATTATTATATAGTGATTTTATTACTCGTTTAACTCCTCCTTTATCTTATCTCTTTCAATTCATTATATATTATTAAAAATATAAAATATTAAGGGAATAATAAAAGATATATTCTTGATATTATGTAATATTATCAGGGTAAAGAATTATTTATCAACCCAAAATCCATTCTTCTAGTTATTCTAACTTGATTATATCTTTTCATGAATATATATCTTTTGGTTTCCAAATTCTGAGTTTTATTGTGAAGTATGGTTATCTCCATATTCTAAAATTTATTCCTTTATGGTATATCTATTCAACATTTCCCAAAAAATTATATACATATTCTTATTATTTAACTTATCATTTTGGTGGGTTATGGTTTTCATAAAAATCTTCCATAATATAGAAATATCATTACACCTCTCACACAACACTTCTTGGACTTTATGTTTTCCCTAAAATGTTTCTTGTTTTTCCTTAGTAAAAAAATCTACATTTTCATTATTCATCTTTTCTTTGTGATAGACCCAAACTTTACTAGAAGGGTCATTTTTCCTCTATCTCCCACGAACATTCTTATATGTAACCATTGATTTTTCTATCATATAATTCCTTTTCCTAAAGGTGTTCCTTATTATTATTTAAAAACTTATTCTCTTACCTATATTTCTCCCCCATGATTCTTTTTTCATTATATTGGAGAGAAATGTTATGCCAATAGTTTTAAGATTTATTCCCAAATGTTTAACAACCCCAACAGTGGCCTTTGAATGTTTCCCTTATAAAATTTGGGTAATCTTGTCTATAAAATTATTCTTATTTTACAAGTGTACTCTAGACTTTATTTTTCCATATCCTTGAGATATTTCCCATTATCTTATAAAATACTACATTACATGATGTTTTTTAAAAACTTTTACAGTCTACTTCAACTTATAAAACTCTTGTTTGAGTTTTTGAAGTCTAAACAACTAAGTGAAACATATTAAGTATCACTTGAAGTTTTATAAACACATTTTACCTAATTTTTTTGGTTGGACTACATGGAATATTTTTAGATGTAATGGACCAAACCCTAATGGTCCCTTCCTTTGCCAAATTCTAGATCCTAATGATGGTGTCTTGATAGAAGGACGTCATTTCAGTGTGAGATCGATCGGCGTGACACGATCGGTGTGTCACCAATCAGTGTCACTGATCGGTGTGACATGATCAGCATGTCACCGATTCGTGCGACCGATCGATGTGTCAGCGATCGGTACGACCGACCGGTGTGTTTCCCATCAGTGCGACTGATCAGTGTGTCCCCGATTGGTGTGACACGATCTGTGCGACCGATCGGTGTGTCATCGATCGGCATGACTGATCGGTGTGTCACCGATCAGTGCGACCGATTGGTGTGTCGCCAATCAGTGTGTCTTTGATCATTGTGACTGATCATTGTGTCACTAATCGGTGGGACACAATCAGTGCGACCGATCGGTGTCACACAGCCATGTCAAGTTTTTCTTTTACAGATTTTCTCGTAATGCCACTTTTAACCCTTTTTAACCTTTTGGAAGTGGTTAAAGGCCATTTTTAGCCCCATAATCAATGTTTAAATTCTTAAGAGTGGGGAGACCCTCAACAGACCCAGCTGTGTGTCCATGTAACATTCCCCTCTGTTTATATAAAATCATTTAAATTCACAGTTGTTACCACCTTTTCCCGATGAGAGTTATTAAATAACAATCAATTCAGTCATGTATAACCACCCAACCGCGTGGTGACACTAAGATCCAACTTTAAATCCGATCAAATATCCATATCCCATAACAACGGGATCTCATCCTTATATCGCACGGGAATTCATTCTTCTTCTTTCCCTTGGCTAGTCTTCTTTTCTTCCTTGTGCGTTTGGAGTTTCCCTTCCCGAGGCAACTGGTGCACCTATGTCGGAGCCTTTCATCTCATCCTTGGAGTCCCTGACATTCCTCCCCTACAAGTCATGCATCCCCATTTCTTGGCATGTGGAGAAGAACTTTGATCCTTGATCAACAAAGTAGGTATTTTTTCCTTAGTCTCACCTTACTGTGAATCATGTGGGGTGGGTATGCTACAATTTCTGTAGGAATGGATGAATCCAAACCTTCAAAAAGATAATAAACAGATTTTTAAAGATTGATGGGGTGCATTTGACAATTCTGTTGTATTTTCCTTACCCTTGATTATTTATGTTGTGAATTGTGCGGGCCTATGCCCACTGAGAATCATGGCCGTTGGTGGTCTTTCTTTGTTAATTAATGAACCTCCATCTTCTATGATGATTGAATGGCTCCAACATTTGAATTTGGTTAATCACATAAACTCGGCCAATTAAAAGAATTTATAGTGAACAACAATCGTTGTGTGATCGCCCCAGTTAACCAAATAGAAAGAATAAAACTTAGTGAATGATTTAATTGAGTCTGGAAACTTCCTTGCTCTATCTTGGTGGCATGTCTGTTTGTTCTGCTCGATGCTTATGTGGTGATGTGGATGAGTATGGGATCTTCTGTTATGGCATGGTTGTTGGTTGTGAATCTGAAGATGTGTGGGGCTGTATCTCGAGGCTTTTTTTGGTTCCAGTACTTTGAGGGATCTCACTGATCCCTTTGTTGTTCTTACTTCACAATAGAACCGGTGTGGATGCTTAAATTGTTGTTTGGGTGTTTCTCTTTCCATGTCTTGTGGTTATTCTTGTTAGTTCCCTAGTAGTGTAGAAATTACATAAATGGGACCACTTGAACATGAAACCAAGAATGGGTTAAATGGGGAGTTGGTTTTGGGAATGAGTTGTGACTTGGTTGTGAGTGTTGTGCCTTTATTTTATGAATGAATAGTAATGAGGGTGTTTGTTCTTAGGTTGTATTTGGAAACCCTAGGGTGGGATGAGTGCCTATTACCTATAAATATAATTGTATTTCTAATGTTTCGTATTCCTGCCCCACCCACGTTGACCACTTAGTGTTGAACACCCCCATTTCATGGGGGAGGGTGTTTTTCTCAACACTCCTATGAGTGGATGGTTATTATCTCCTTTTCTGTTCCCTTTCCCGAATATCCCAAGACTCTTTGGGCAGGATGTGACAGCCTGAGGTCCATTATAGCCCAAGATTTTTCATACAAGGTACTTGTGGTGGTTAGCCCAAGTGTGTGCAGGCAGATTGTTTCCCAAGAGTCTTCGAGATGAGGCACAGGTGTCTTTGGGCCTGGTAGTAGTTTTTTGGGCCCAGGTGTCTATAGGCATGGTTATGGTTGGTTGTTGTGGCCTAGGTGTTTTCGGGCGGGATGTGTGGAAGTGATGGTCCAAGTGTGTGCGGGCGTGAAGTGGCAGTGGGACTACGGTGAGAATGGCGGGAGAGGTCAGATGTGTAGAATGTATTCAATAACCAGTGGGAAAGTGGCGTGGGGTACCCAAATATCGATGTGCTATTACTATAAATTACTTGAATTGTGTTATTTGGGGAGTGTGCCTTTGTGAGGCTTTGGTGGATAGTTTCCTTGCTAGGTGCTTTGGTTGCCTCTTTTCTCACAGGGCATTAGAATGCATCCCCACTTGTGCACGAGAGTCATTGGTTTTTCCCTACTGAGTATACTTGTATGCTCACCCTACGTATATAAAACTGCTTTTAGGTTTCGAGGACTTTAGGGATCATGTAGGGCCATAATATCTAGGACGTTGGGACAGTTGCAGTTGCAGTTTTTCTTTTCCTTGGTACATTAACTTTGTAGTCTACTTGTACTTTGTGGTATTTACTTTTGTAATATGAATATGGGAATGGTTTTCTTTGGATTTACTCTTACCCCCCTAGTTTTGGTGTTATTGGGATTTACTATCTTATCACTCGATTCTAATAAATAAAAAGGGTAATGCCTTTCATCTTGTGTGTGATTATATACCCTTAGTGCTAGTCGCCACTCTGGGGCCTATTGAAAGTGGGTCTCAGGGGGTCATTATCTCTCCTTAAACTTGAAGAAGGAAGGGTCTGGCAATCTGTTATCCCCTCCCTCATCTTGGTGAAGGTAGGTCGTGACAGAATGGTATCAGAGGTAGGTTTATAGATAGGATGGAGTCAGGAGTTAGTTACAGTGAGGATTGCATGGGATCTTAGGTAAATATTGTTGGGTAATCTTGGTGCATTAAATAGGCAAGGGAAGACCAGATAGGACATGGGATTTTAGGGCCCCCCATGATCCGATGCATGGAATCTGGGCCTACCGAATGACCAAGTGAGGATACACTGATTATAGGGTAGAGACCCTAGGGAAGGTACATGCATCATAATGACTTGTGTTCTTATGTTTCATGGGTATTTGGGGGGATTTAAAATTAATAAGATGTCTAAGATAAATTAAGAACAATATTCTACACTAATCAGGCTTAGGCATTCCCTTTTTACCTTACAACTATGGAACATGGGAGACGACCACGAGTAGTGTGGGTGATTGAGGCCTAGGAGGTTGACTTGGCTGATCAAAAGAGTGTGGACCGAGAGGAGGAGGACGATCAGTGCCAGAAGACGCTTCGAGCCTTTCAGTGGTAGACCCTTGGGAAGTACGAGGGAAGCATATCTGATTCAGAGACAGAGAGCTAGATAGAGGATCTTGTGATATATTTCAACATTATCTGGGCTCCAACAGAGTACTGGGTTTTTCTAGCTGTAATCCAGATGCGTGGAGTATCACGTCAGTGGTGGACTCTCTATCTTGGGGAGAAGAGGGATCCTCAGGTGACGTGTACTGATTTCGAGAATGAGTTCTGGGCAGAATTCCTTTATTCCATGATGAAGGATGAGAGGAGGTAGGAACTACTCTCCCTCCAACAGGGGAGTATGTTAGTGAGATATTTGGGGATCAAGTTCAAGTATCTCTTTCACTTTTCTCCCGACCTCTTTCCGGATGAGGAGTCTCGGGGGAGACGTTTCGAGGAAGAACATAGACCTTCTCTCCAGTACGCCGTTACTCCCATCACCCTACCAACGTACATGGAGGTATAGAAGAAGGATGGATTGGTTGAAAGGATTCACACACTAGGAGGTGTATTGCGAGAGGGAATCTAGTTGGGCTCGTTGAAGGGGAAATCTGTCAGCAGCAGGACTCCAGCATCAGGGCCCTCTAGGTTTCGACCAGCAGGAAGCATGCCTCAGCAATTCCAGTTTCGATATCCCAGCCCCCACCCATTCTTTTCAGGCCCGGGTCCGAGATGCTTCATCTATGGAAGCCATGGGAACCTTCAGAATCAGTTCTCAGACATAGTACAATACAGTGGGGGTGGCCAGGTTCAATTCCCACCTCAGCAGCAGTAGTTTCCAGCTAGGCTCTTTCAATCGTGGCAGCAGGGGAAGCAAGCTCCCACTCATCCGAGGGCAGGCATTGTAGGAGGAGGCCGGCCTCAGGGTGCTTCTCAAGGACCTCGACTAGGGCATGTTCGGGGAGGTGGTCGACAGCAGAGAGGTAGAGGAGCTAGGCGTGGGAAGTTTCACACTGTAGAGGCAGCAGTTCCAGCAGGGCCACAAGTCGTTAGTGGTAAGATCAACTTGTTTAGTACTCTTTCCTATGTATTGTTCAATATTGGAGCTTCGCACTCTATTGTTGCACCGAGTCTGGCCCATGCTCTGGGTTTATACACTGAGATACTTCCAGTGCCCCTGGTTCTGATCACACCAGTCAGAGGTCAACCCGAGTTGTTTTATGTTTGTTGAGGTTGTAAACTAATGATAATGCCACATTAGTCTATCAGGGATCTTCTACTGTTGAAGATACAACCTTACGATGTCATCCTATGAATTAGTTTGTTATTCTCTATATGTTCCATCATTTACTAATTCCGATAAAGGGTCATGTTTTCAGAATTGGGTGGTCTATGTGTAACTTTCATCGGTGAGCGGGGTTGCTAGAAAAGCAGCAGGCGAGACGAGACCCTCCTTTCCTTGTTAGTTGCACTATCAGGGGAGTCGGTGGATGAAGAAATGGTGGAAGTCCCAAGGATCATCAGTGATTTTATGGACGTCTTCCCTAAGGAAGTGGTGACTCTACCCCCTCGATGTAATGTTTATTTTAGGATAGACTTGCATCCTGGTGCCCGTCCTATTCTGATGGCTCCCTACCGGATGGCACCTTCCGAGTTGCAGGAGTTTTAGATTCAGATTGACATTCAGATGAGGAACGGTTTTGTTCGAACAAGTGTGTCACCATGGGGTGCTCCTGTCTTATTCTCAAAGAAGGCAGATGGTGGTCTCATGCTGTGCATAGACTACCGGAGACTGAATCAAGTAATGGTCAAGAACCATTACCCCCTCCCGAGGATAAATGACGTTTTCGACTAGTTAAAAAGGGAAAGGAGGTTCTCAAATATTGAACTGTGGTCAGGATATCGCCAGTTGAGGGTGAAGAAGGGTGACATCTCGAGGACTTCCTTCAGGTGCAGATATGGTCACTTTGAGTTTGTGTTCATGTTGTTCGGCATTACGAACGCTCCAGTTGTGTTCATGGGGCTCATGAACTCTGTCTTCCGGGAATACCTAGATCGGTTTGTAGCCGTGTTTATTGATGAAATCCTGATCTACTCAAGATCATAATAGGATCCCTCTGAGCACCTAAGAATGGTTTTAGAGGTCCTCTTACAGCACCAACTCTATGGGAAGTTTTCCAAGTGCAAGTTTTGGACGCGATAAGTCCACTTTCTTGGGAACGTGGTGTCCGAGCAGTGAATAGCAGTGGACCCATCGAAGGTCCAGGCGGTTGTTTCTTGGGAAGCACCCAAGAACGTGGTAGAGGTTCATAGTTTCCCTAGACTAGAAGGCTACTATCAGAGGTTTGTGCCCAACGTCTCCTAATTCGCAGCACCTTTGATAGCCTTGACCAAGAAGGACCAGGATTTCGTGTGGAATGGGTGGTGCGAGGCAGCCTTCAACCATCTGAAAGAGAAGTTGGTAAGTGCCCTAGTGCTGAGGTTTCCAGAATAATGGGCAGCGTGTGAGGTGCTATGTGATGCCTCTAGATAAGGTGTGGGGTGTGTTCTGATGCAACGACAAGGGGTGATCTCTTATGGGTCTAAACAGTTACGTCCACATGAGAGAAATTATTCCACCCATGATCTGGAGCTTTTGGCCGTTGTTTTTTCACTAAAGTTGTGGTTGTATTACCTCATCAGGGAGTGCTTTTTGGTCTTCATGGATCACAAAAGCTTGAAGTTTATCTTCTCCCAATGGGACTTGAACTTACGGCAGGGAAGGTGGATTGAGTTCCTCCAGGACTACGACTTTGATATTTCCTACACCTCAGGAAAAGGGAATGTGGTGGCCGATGCCTTGAGCAGGAAGTCGCAGAAGGATGCGGTTTGAGAGTCTGCAGATGGTTGTAAGGCGGTGGAGGAGTTGGTTGCCCTGCACCTAGATGTAGGGATGGATGGTGGTAGAGGTTTCATGTATCATATGATAGTATAGTTTTCTCTGTCACGGCAGGTAGAGGAGTCTCAATGGGGAGTCTTAGAGAGTGAAGTGATGCACGATCGGGCTAACCAAGGCAATGCTCTAGAAGGATGGACAGAGGATGGTTAGAAACAGATGCTTTTCTGAGGGAAGATGTTTTTCCCAGAGGCGATGCATGAGAGTGTTCTTGGTGAGTTCCACAACTCACCCCTAGCGGTGCACCCGAGAGTTTACAAGATGTACCAGGGTATGAGGAGTCAGTTTTGGTGGCCTGGGTTAAAGCGGGTGGTGGCAGAGTTTGTGTCCAACTTCCTAGTGTGTCAACAGGTGAAGGATAAAGACCATGTTCCAGGTGGTCTGTTAAAACCTTTAGATATCCCCGAATGAAAGTGCGATGACATCTCGATGGATTTCATCACAGGACTAACCAAGGTTCAAGGAGGTTGTGATGTTATCTGGGTAGTGGTGGACCAGTTGATGAAATCAGCTCACTTTATGAAGATCAAGGAGTCAGGTGCAGTGGATGCCTTAGCATGGAGGTACATCGATGAGGTGGTGCGGTTTCATGGATTTCTGAGGTCCATAGTCCAAGATAGGGATACACAGTTTACCTCACGAGTCTAGAAAGGATTACAGAATCCTTTTGGCTCCCAGCTACGTCTTAGAACTTCTTTCCACCCCCAGACAGATGGACAGATAGAGCGCACCATCCAGATAATAGAGGATATGCTAGGTGCATGTGTGTAGGATTTTGCGGGATTGTGGGTGCAACACTTTCCCCTGGTAGCGTTTTCCTACAATAATAGCTATCACTCTACCATTGGCATGGATTCATTCAAAGCCTTGTATAGAAATCCATGTAGCTCACCCGTGTGCTAGACCGAGGTTGGGGAAACAAGTGTTCTTGGCCCGAAAGTGGTGCAGAGCACAACAGAGAAGGTTCAGGTTATACGGGAGAGCATGAAGGCGGCTCAGGACCGGAAGAATTCATATGCAGATAATAGGAGGAGACCCTTGGAGTTCGAGGTCGGGGACCACGTATTCCTGAAGGTCTCCCCTCAGCATGGGCAATGGAGGATCGGTTAGGGGAGTAAGCTTTCTCTTAAATTCATCGGACCATTCAAAGTACTGTGGCGGGTCGGCAAAGGGGCTTATCATCTAGCACTACCACCGCCGCTACTGATTATACATGATGTCTTCCATGTGTCACAACTCTGACGGTATCTACATGACAGTTCACACATCCTCAACTGGGGAAAGATGAAAATCGAGGATGACGTGACTTTTGTGGAGAGACTAGGGAGGATCGAGGATCGTGAGTAGAATGTGCTCCGTGTACAGATCATCCCTCTGGTTCGTTTGTTGTGGAGGCATGGCGGGCTCGAGGAAAGTACCTGGGATCAGGAGAAGCATATGCGTGCCTAGTACCCGGAGTTGTTTTGAGTTTTATTCTGTTTTGTTTGTACTTGTTTGTGATGGAACACTTTAACTTGTTAACTATAGAAATTAAGGTTTTCACTATTCTCTAGATGCGTGTGAAGGGTCCTGGCTGTGGGGAGGGGAGGACTCGATCCCTAATCAAGACGCATTAAGGTGGATGCAATTAAACCTGTGCGGGCGAATCAGTGCTGCCCAAAGCGAATAGTATCTTGACATGGAGGAAGAAACTCCCTAACCCATATGACTGGACAGCTTGACCCTTGAATGTCGTGTGGTTACTTAAGGGAGAGGTGTTCCTATATGTCGATGAGGTTCAATCCTGAGAGGTATCTTTCGAGGTGGTTTTTCGGACCCCCATCTTTTCTTCATGTCTAGTTTTGATTCTCGAGGATTAGAATAGTTCGAGAGGTATCTAATTTAATGGCCCAAACCCTCATGGTCCATCCCTTTTCCAAATTCCAAATCCTAAGGATGGTGTCTCGGTAGCAGGACGTCATTTCGGTGTGCGGCCAATCAGCGTGACACGATCAGTGTGTCACCGATCGATGTCACCAATTGGTGTCACTGATCGGTGTGACACGATCAGCGTTTCAATGATCGGTGCGACTGATCGGTGTGTCGTCTATCAGTGTGACACGATCGGTACGACCGATCAGTGTGTCACCGATCGGTGCGACTGATCGATGTGTCACCCATCGGTGCAACCGATCGGTGAAACCGATCAGTGTGTCTCCAATCAGTGCGATAGATCAATGTGGAACCGATCGGTGGGACACGATCGATATGACCGATCAGTGTGTCACCGATCGGGGCGATCGATCAGTGTGTCATCGATGGATGTGACACGATCGATGTGTCACCAATCGGTGGGACCGATCGGTGTCACACAGCCTTGTCGAGTTTTTCTTCTATAGTTTTTCCCATAACACCACTTTTAATCTTTTCTAACCTTTTGGATGTGGTTTAAGTAAATTTTTATCTTGATAATCAATTTTTAAATTCCTAACGGTGGGGCGATCCTCAAAAGACCCAGCTGTGTGTTCATGTAACATTCCCCTCTGTTTATATACATTCCTTTAAAGTCACATGTGTTACCACCTTTTCCCAGTGAGAGTTATTAAATAACAATCAATTCAGTCGTGTGTAACCACCCAACTGCATGGTGAAACCACGATCTGACTTTAAAGTCTTTCAAATTTCCATATCCTGTAACAACGGGATCTCATCCTTATATCGCACGGGAATTCCTTCTTCTTCTTTCTCTTGGCTAGTCTCCTTTTCTTCCTTGTGCGTTTGGAGTTCCCCTTCCTGAGGCAAGTGGTGCGCCTATGCCGGAGACTTTATGCTCATCCTTGGAGTCACTGACGTTCCTCCCCTGCAAGTCGCACATCCCTAGTTCTTGGAGCGTGGAGAAGAACTTAAATCCTTGATCAACCAAGTAGGTATTTTTTTTCCTTCATCTCTCCTTACTGTGTATCATACAGGGTGGGTACACTACTGTTTCTGTGAGAATGGATGAAACCAAACCTTAAAAAACATAATAAATAGACTGTTAAAGATTGATGGGGTGTGTTTCACAATTCTACGGTATTTTCCTTACCCTTGATTATTTATGTTGTGAATTGTGTGGGCCTATGCCCACTGAAAATAATGGTCGTTGGTGGTATTTCTTTGTGGATTAATGAACCTCTGTCTTCTGTGATTATTAAATGGCTCCAACATGGGAATTTGGTCAATCACATAAACTTGACCAATTAAATGAATGTCTAGTGAACAAAAATCCTTGTGTGATCACCCCGGTTAACCAAACAGAAAGAATAATACATAGTGAATGATGTACTTGAGTCTGGAAACTTCCTTGCTTTGTCTTGGTGTCATGTCAGTTTATTCTGATCGATGCTTATGAGGTGATGTGGATGAGGATGTGATCCTCTATTGTGGAACGGTTGTTGATTGTGAATCTAAAGCTATGTGGGGTTGTATCTCAAGGCTTGGTTTGGTTCCAGTACTTTGAGGGATCTCACTGATCCCTTTGTTTTTGTGACTTCACAAGAGAACCAGGTGTAAATGCTTAAATTGCTATTTGGGTGTTTATCTTTCTCGGGCGTGTGGTTATGCTTGTTATTTTCCTATTAGTGAAGAATTTACTTAAATTTTATCACTTGAACATGAAACCAAGAATGGGTTAAATGGGGAGTTGGTTTTGGGAATGAGTTGTGACTTGGCTGTGACTGTTGTGCCTTTGTTTTATGAATGAATAGTAACAAGGGTGTTTGTGCTTAGGATGGATTTGGAAACCTTAGGTTGGGATAAATTCATGTTACCTATACATATAATTTTAGTTATTATGTTTCTTATTCGCGCCCCACCCACGTTAAGAACTTAGTACTGAACACCCCCATTTCATGGGGGAGGGTGTTTTTCTCAACACTCTTATGAGTGGCTGGTTATTATCTCCTTTTCTGATCCCTTTCCCGAATAGACCAAGACTCTTATGGTAGGTTTTGATGGACTTAGTTCCATTATAGCCCAAGATTATTTAGGCAGGGTAGTTGTGGTGGTTGTCCTAAGTGTGTGCGGGTAGATTGTTTCCCAAGAGTCTTCAGGATGAGGCCCAGGTGTCTTCGGGCGTGGTAGTAGTTGTTCTCGCCTAGGTGTTTGCGGGCGTGGTTACGGGTGGTTGTTATGGCCCAGTTGTTTGCGAGAGGGATGTGTGACATTGATGGCCTAGGTGTGTGCGGATGGGAAGTGGAAGTGGTACTGTGGTGAGAATGGAGGGAGAGGTTTGATGCGTAGGATGTCTTCAATAACCAATGGGAAAGTGGTGCGGGGTACCCAAATATCGATGTTATATTGCTATACATTACTTTACTTGTATTATTTGGGGAGTGTACCTTTGTGAGGCTTGGGTGGATAGTTTCCTTGCTAGGTTCTTTGGTTGTCTCTTTTCTCACAGGGCATTAGAATGCCTCCTCACTTGTGCACGAGAGTCTTTGGTTTTTCCCTACTGTGTATAATTTTATGCTCACCCTACATATATAAAACTACTTTCAGGTTTCCAGGAGGACTTCAGGGATAGTGCAAGGCCATACTAGCTCGGATGTTGGGACAGTTGTAGTTGTTGTTTTTCTTTTCTTTGGTACTTTACCTTTGTAGTCTCCTTGTACTTTGTAATATTTACTTTTGTAACATGTATATGGGAATGGTTTTCTTTGGTTTTACTCGTACAATCCCCCCCCAGTTTTGGTGTTGTTGGGATTTACTATCTTATCTCCCAATCCTAATAAAGAAAAAGGGCAATTCCTTCCATCTTGTGTGTGATTCTATACCCTTTGTGCTAGGCACCACTCTGGGGCCTATTGAAGGCGGGTCTCGGGGGTCATTATCTCTCCTTCAACTTGAATAAGGAAGGCTCTGGAATATGTTGTCCCTTCCCTCATCTTGGTGAAGGCTGGTTGTGACATTAGAACTCTACTTTAAAATCCTTATATTTTCATAACTTTATTTCATCTTCTTAAACTTTTTTTTTTGCTTTAAAAAAATAATATTATTCATAATTTGGTTCTTTCTATTTTATATCCAGTTTTTCACTAACATCCTCTTTTATTTTCTTATGTTCTAAAATTTATACCTTGTAAGTCTTGATTTATTTTATATGATCATTATCCTTCTTAACCACTTTTCTTCCTTCATTCTCAAGCTACCTATAACACCCTTAGATTTTAGAATATATTTCTATTTAATAATTTTGATGTGTGTGATATATTGTGACGAAAACAACGCCAAACTAAATTTAATAATGAATTTTTATAATAACAAGTGAAATATATTACTAGTTAATTAAAAAAAATTAAAAAACATTATTAAAAGTACTACATTGATTATTCCTAGCTCAACTAAAATGTTTTGTTTGAAAATATTATTTTATAGTATATTATATAGGATTTATTTGAAAAATAAATATATAAATTTTAGATTTTGAGTTTGAAAAAATGAAATTCATTCTTTAATTCAGAATTTCAAATTTTTATTAGGGTTAATTTTTGGGATTTTTCTAAAATAACTTTTTTTAGTGAATGGTGAAAAATTTTATTGAAAAAATATATATTTGTATATGTTAAAATAAATTATTTAAAACTATTTTTTTTTTAATTTTAAAACCCATCATTGATTTTTGGGAACCTAAGGTATATTTTATTCTGTAAAAAACAATTTTTTTTCTTTACATTTAATGAGGTTTTTTTATGATACCATTTAGTTTTGAATGGTTATAATATAAAATAATGTTAATATATTTAATAATGATCTAATAAATTAATTTTTTCCATATAAATACTTTTTTCTAAAAATGGTTTTGACGTGTTTTATGTGGGTACATTAGAGTTAATTTCTGATTCTTATAAGAATTAAATATTTTAAAATAGATTAAAAATTAGGAATTAAAATAATTAATATGAATTAATAACTCTAAATTAATTTTTATCCATAATGAATAGTTACCATAGTAAAAATCATACTACAATAGATAAGGTTAAAGTGTAAAATAGGGGTTAACTAAAGAAATGAGGTTTAAAATAATAAATACACCTTGAAAAAATATAATTTGTTGATTTTATGTTCACCTTTACCTTATTATATAATAAAACATGATAATTTGTATCTTATTTACTTGAAAGATACATATATGGCATAATAAATTTTCATGTATTTAAAAGTATTCCAACCACCTCACTTATAAAAGGGGACCTCATCTTCTCACTTATTCACACTAATTGAGAACTATAGTTCCAAAAATATATACCCAGATCCATTTAAAAAATTTATCCCCAAATTATATAGGTTATATTCTCACCAAAATACCATCTAAATATGTTTTAAGCTGTATGTTAAATGAAGATACCTGAAGAAGGGGTGATTTTCTTTACCGATCTATTTTGAGATTCTTTCTTTATTAACCTCTTCCAAATATTCCCTAACTATATTAACATGATCAAATCAGTATATTTAATATATTTAATTTTTTTATCTAAATGTTACTACCACTTTTAATCTCTTGTATATCTAACATAAAATAAAAAATATCGGTCACGCGTACTTACAGTCTACATCTCCATTAAACGATGTATTTTTTTTCATCAGCATTTCTCGTGAATGGTTGTATGAGTGGATATATTAGATATATTTTTTTTTGAAATAATTATTATTATTTAAAGATAAAATGTTATCTACCTTAATACCTCATCATCCTTTGATAAATGATTACATTGTTTGAACGTACATACGTACGTGTGGAATAACACCTCCAAAAAGTGATGTGATTCATTTTTCATCTCTCTCATTCACGGTTGGTAATATAGATATATTTAATGAATATATTATATATATATATAATATTTATGATATTATTATTATTTTTTAAATATATATTATTATTCACCTTTTTTCTTTCTATTCATTGGAAAATGAAAACATCACTCGTGTGTACATACGGACTATTGTCTCCACAATGTAATGTAATTAATTTTTCATCACCACCTTATATGCATGGTTATAAAAGTGTATATAATTAATTAATATAATATTTATGAAATAATTAAAATTATTGAAATTATGGATCCATGACCAAGGTAAAAGGACTTGAACCGATGAACTGAAGCTTTCAGGGGATACACAACAGTTATCACACTGAATGATGATTTCAATGAATAATTGTTAATAAATGGGTGATTTGAAATTATAAGAGAATGTTATATTTTAAAATAATAATTAATATGGTATTGGTATATATTTATAATAAATTTAAATTTATTATACAGGATGTTGAGAGTGATTATGATGAAAATTGGGACTTGATATAAGAGTTTATGTTACAATCTCATTTTTATCAGGATTTTTTATGTTTCAATTTACATTATAAGAAATTATATGTTATTACTCGCTTAAACCCCCTATATTTTCTTATTCTTCAGTTATTTTTGTAGTTTTTAATAACTAGTACCATTTTCCCATAAATAGTACTCAAAATCACTAAAATGTTGTTTTTAAGGAAATCCAACATTATTTATCTACTTTTGGACATGAATAATTTTATTCCATATCCAAATTCTTGAAATTATTTCAGGGGAATATTTACTTATACTTAAATTTTTAAAAAAGTTTATTTTCACTACCTTTCACACTCTTTATAAATGATTAAAAGGAATCATTTCATATTTTTTACCAACGACTCAATTTTTTCTTTTTTTCAAAAGTTTGGAAAGAATGTTCTCTTTTAATGTATAAAACATGGATGATTTTTTCCTACCATAATGGTTTTAATATATAATGAATATTTTATTATAATTTTTAATGGTTTTTCATAGAAAATATAATTCTTATTTTTTCAGGTATTTTAGTTTTTTGAAATTAAGAAAAGTAAAAGTGATATTTTATTATGATTTTCAATGTGTATTTTAAATGAGTTATAAAATAGATTTTACATATATATAAATAATTTTTATGTATAGTTATACTTCACTAAGGATATTCTATCATGACATAATCTACTTTAATTCTCTTTATATCTTATGATAATGATTTTTTAATGATGTTTTCTGAAAACACATTTTTTTCTCATAAGTTAATTAAGCTATGAAGGAATAATGAATTATATTATACACTTATGGAATATATATTAATGGTTTATTATTATGTGACAAGTGGGTGTGCTATTGTAAGATTCCATGTTTTTTATAGGTTGAAATTTTCAAAAACAAAATTGATTTTTTCATCCAGTGTACCAGCCACGTTTCAATTTGATATTCAAAACATAATTTTGAGAGTTGGAAAACATGAAAAATGTAGTTTTAGATAGGTTTTAAAGCCCAAGTGGTGTCTCATACACTTGGATGAGATTCAGGGTCCATGGTATTTTAGAGGTCAATTCTATAAGAGATAGCCTCAGGCGCATGTTTGGCTAAAGGTTATCAGTAATTGTGAGACTCAATTGTGTGACCTTTTTTTATAAAGCAAATGGTTTTCCTAAAACATACAGGAGGTCTTGTACAACTGAATAGAATTTATAGGGTGTTTCAAGGTTTATAAAACCATTCACCTAAGGCCACATGTTTTTTCAAAAGACCATCGATAAATATCATACGTGAAGTGCATAAAATTCACTTGATTTTTCAAACCATACATCAATTCATGTGAGGGGGTTATCCTTGTGGACAGTAGTGCCACATAGGATATGCAAGGTTTTTAAAACTGTGCACCTAGACTAATGAGGCCATGTTCCTTTGTATAGTGGGTGTTCCTAATTAGAGCACGATTTTATTAACTGTGTTCCCCTTTAAAAAGTTTAAAATTATGATTTAACCTCTAGAATTTATGTTTTTTCCTCTTTATTCTCTCATTTCACAGAAACAGCCGCTCGAGCTCCCTCTTTCCACTCCTCTAGTATTTGAGCTTCTTACCTTATAAGATATTGGAATCGACTGAAATTTATCATGATGGATATCCAATGGTAAGTCTATGATTAATCCTTCTTTCATTACCTATTTCTTTTATCATCATGGATGTTATTTACATGTGATCTCTTATGCCCTATTTTTAGGTCATTTTCCTATTTCTATGATTTTTCTCATTTCATCTCAAGCCAATTTCTAATAATGGATGAGTGGATCGTTATAATTATAGGGTAAGTGATCTAACTATTATCTCATAGGGATTTGATTTCTATATCATACGTCATAGTTCGACGCACTATACCTTAGTTTTTATAACTTTTAAATGTCAAATGCATTCATTGGATTTTTAGCACCATGGATAATGTTTTCTTTCAACCTAATTTTATCATGAGAGTTCTCATACCTTGATATAAGTTACCGCTTTGGGTGCATGTTTAAAATTTACTCCCTATTAGGCCCCTAAGACTAGGATATTTAGTTAAACTTCCCTTTAAGTGTGTTGATTTGGATTTTATAAATTAAATGTATTAATTGAATTATATGGAATGGTGTGATACTTTTCTAGGACTCCTTGACTGGGATATGTAATTGAACCACCTTCTAAGGTGTATTGACTTTCCTTTACAGCTGAAATGGATAATTGATTTAAATTAATAGAGAATGGTACAACTATGTCACATATCCCTTATTTAATTATTAAACATGATTATGTATATAATTATGATTATGGTAACTTGAATAATGATTATATCATTCTTGACTATGGTCTTAGACATTAAACTACTTTACTGATGTAGCATTTCTTAAAAGATATATGGACTCCCATTTTTATTTCCATTAAACATTAACATGGTACATCAACTAATTTTTTTATATGTATGCTAAGTGGAATCCCACACTTGGATTTGGTTTTTGTCTTATGATTGCGAATTCCACAACTTGGCATCGAGGGTTCACCATTATTTTTGTAAATTAATTTTAATTTAATAACTTGGATTATTCTCCTTGGATTTAGATTGATGTTATAGACCTCCTTGGATTATTCATTTTCCTTCTTTGAAGTCTCACACTGAGGCTGCCAAGGAAATGATTCTAGGTATTTGGTAGTACTTTTACCCTTATGATGAATTTCCAAGGGTACACCCCTATGGATTTCAAAGAACTTATAAAACATAAATTCCATGGAAATTATAGAACATTATATGATTAGCAAAATATATGGAATCCTTGGTTATATTCCTTGCATCCCATTCTTATAAAAATTAATGAAAATGTAAAATGAAAAAAAAATGATATTTCTGACTTAGGGCGAATCATGTTGTATCATATGGATGTTCTATGAAAAAACTATACCAAAATGGATTATTTATTTACTACCAATATTTATTATACATGCACACAACTCATAATATTTTCACATATTGGATAGTGCTAGAAACTATTGGTGGTGTTCAATTGAGTTTTTCTCACACAATGTTAAAGCTACCATTTGGTACCCAGACAGATCTTTTGGTTACAGGTTAGGACCCAAAATTGTGACCCTTTGTTGTTAGTCTTTCTAGACTAGGACTTGACATGGATATGGGGGTTGAGCATGTACCAGGGATTCCTACAAGGGTTGGGTATTTTTTATTTATTTTTTATCTTCTATTAATGTTGTATATACTACCTACTATATGTTGACTACGTGTATTATGAATCAGCATGTTCATGAATGGTTGGTTATTTATTTTTCATAGGTTGGGTTGTCTTTTTATTATTATCTATCAGGGATTTATTTATCCTCCACTTCATCTAACATATCTATAAGTATATTTTTTATTTTGTACTAATCCAGAGGCTATATTCTCCACACTATACCACCTTTATACCCTTTCTACTAGTCAACACCCTCTGGCATGGGGGAAGGAATTCATGAGGCTAGGTGGCCAACCGAGTTCGGTTACCTATGAGTGAACCAGGTTCGGGGTGTCACAAGTGGTATCATATCCTTTTTCCATGCCTTTTAATTTTTTGGATGGTTAAAACGATACTAAGAGTGTTTCAGCACTTAGTAAGTAGCCCATTTCTAAAAATAGAAAACCCCACATGGGGGAAGAATAGGTTTCTAGGGATGGGACTATTGTTGATATTTTTCTCTATTAATATTGAATATTATTTCACCTTGAGTGACTTTATCATTTCAACTAATTATTTATTTTTAGATTTATGGTATTTACCTCTTATTCCACTATTTAAAGAGTTTATTTGAGTTCATACATCACTTTAGGCACATTATATTAACATGTCATTGGCATGCTTATCTGTATACCATTCTTGTTTGTTTTCAAACTTATATATTAGTATTCCTTGCATATTTGATAACTTTCATGATATAGTTATGGTTTATTAATGGTTACATAAAGTTTTTTCATCAACCTAGACTATTTTTTAATGTATATCTTGATGGTGGCATTCTATTCAATCATCATGTATGCATTAATTAAATGAAATTTTTTTAAGTTGGTTAATGAACTACCTTGAATAGATTATTAAATGTATAATGTTGTATGTTAGTTGAATAGTGTGTCAATTTCAACTTATAAAGTAATATACCACTATAATATAGGAATAAAGAACTATATAACTAAATCCTTGTTCTTGACTCGACCCAAGTATGTCAGTCTTGAAGTTGTATGCCTATGAGATAAAATAAGTGAGGCTATTTTGAAATTTTAAATATTATGGGTTTCAATTAAATGGGATCCCAATTAAAATTTATAGATCATTAAATCCATATATTTAGAATGGATTCTTGTATAACTAAACCCATATTGGTATGATATAGACCTCATAGGTCTCCTTTGTACATATATTCCTTGGTACTAAACCCCATGGGGGTATGTTTATGGAATATAGAGTTTGTTTTTTAAAGTTTCAGCATCCACTCAAACAGTTTTTCATATAATTTTTTTGTGTAATCTTACTTACATAATCTTTTTTAATTGATAAAATACCTTTTATTTGATTTTTGATCTTTATTGTTATGAGGCATCAATTAATTAAAATGATATTTACAACCTGAAGAGTGTTTTCCTCTATATCTTGAATCCAAATTTTCTTAAACTATTCTCATTTTTGAGAACTTATAGATAGATAAATGGGTTAAAAGGTAATTGTGAGATAATTTTCCTAGAATTATATTAGACCTCATCTAAATAGAGTGTTAAGTATCGTTTCCTATATCAATGGAACTTGACATTATGTATATTTGATCCTCTTTAATGTTTTTGATAAAAGTGTGGTTGTGTAACGGATTAAATAATAATTTTTAATGATATTTATAGTTATAATCTTTATGTAAGGTTTCTTATAATCTTTCCATAGGATAGACTTTATAGAGGAATGTAGACATTTCCCAAATGTTTTAAAGGATTTTTTATATTTTTTTGGAACTAATGGTTAGGCAGTAGATCCTAGTGACTTTTAAGGTGCGACATTAGTTTAAAGTTTGACACCTTATATTAAAGTGATGGGTTTTCCATTATTGTATCTCCCTTAGAGATAAGAAACTGATAAAATTTTGAGTCAAGTTTCTAGGAATAGCAAGTAATATTATTTGACCATTAGAGTTGTGTAGGAATTTTTGTTGATGAAAAAATACCACCTAGTAAGTGCATGGTGAACTGATAAGTTGTAGGTCAAGGGGGTATTACCATATGTAGATACTTGGTGAGTGTTATATTTTTCCCTTTTTTACACTAATGTAGTGACCTTCTAGGGAGCACTACCCTATAGTGATTCTAGAATAGGATCAGGGCTTGGTGGACTGATGGTTGGAAATTTATATAATTATACATATACAGACATACAAGCACCCTTATGGGTAATTAATATTTTTACCTACTTCTAGTTTTACCTCTTTAAAGGGAATTTATAGGTTTGTTATATGTCTTTTAATAGAATCCCATGTGTGGGGTATATTTCTCATGTGAGAGACCTTAGTTCTAGGTGGATGGATCTAGTATCCTTGTTAAGTGACTTGGTCGGTAGGCATATGTAGGAGACCTAGAGGTCCTTAGTTTTGACTTAGTCCATGGGGAGTCTATGGTTAGTATGATTTAGGGAAACCTGTGAGAGAGGTTGGATTAGGGATTATTTTTTCCTTTAAGGAAATAATCTTAGTTTTACACTTGTTTTGAGACTGATACATGGTATGTGATCAGAGTTTTCAATGTAGACGTGATGATTCCCTTATATTTCTAAAAAATCTAGATTGATGGCTATCAATAATTTCTTTAATGGGTAGGACTATTTGGGTGCCTGTCCTAGACCAATTATTGTTCGATTGATTATTTAAACTTTTGTAGTGATTCCATGAAGTGGGCGGTTAATCAATAAATCATGGAATAGGTAGGTACCCAATTTTGAAAAGTAGTTTCAATGTAGATCTTGACTTGTTAGAAACTGACATTCTATGTAGCATGTTCATCTTGTCCTTGTGGATGGATAACTAACAAAAGTATGGTTTGAGTATTTAATTTTGTAACGACCCATAATTGTATCAATGAGATTTTCCTTATTATGTTTATTTCACATAGTATAAATCACATAAAATCACTTAGATAACATGATGGAAACATTATAAATGAAGAATGAATGAAATAATAGGGTTTTCTAGAAGCTAAGGAACCTATACGAATAAAATTGTAACTTGACCTTAGGAATAGTAATATAACCCCTAGGAATAGTAAATCGGGGAAATGAATAGTAACATTGCACATGATTTTATAAATAAAATTTTGGCATCTTATAAATGAAATTATGATTTAATTATATCATAATATAAATAAGTGAATATTTTAAAAATTAATAATTAAGTGTTGGGGTTTTGTAAGTCATAGATACTTAATAAAAACTTTATAATTAAAAAAATGAATTTAAAAGAAAATTAATTTTCATAAAATTTATTCAAAAAAAATTATTTTATTTCTTATGGTTTTAGTATAATTTTATGAGACCTTGGTTAATTTTTCAGAGTATTATAAAAGCAGTTATAAATTTAAAATCTGTATTTTTCGAGTAAATGATGATTTTAATTAAAAATTAAATTTTTCATATTTAGAAAATTATTTTCATAAAATGGAGTTCATTTTTGAATTATAAACATCGAAAAATGGTTAGGGATAATTTTTGGTATTTTTCAAAAAGTCTTGAATTTTTTGTGACTAGTAAAATATGATAATTTGCGATAAATGTTAAATACATAAATTATTGAGTCATAGTTGATGTATGGATGATTTAAGCCCATAATATCAAATTATACTACACTAGTTTTACATATTTTATGATAATTATCAAACTATTCATAGTTTTGAGCTAAAATAATAAACAAATGAATAAAATATTCAAAAAACAGCCCTCTCCTCCACTGTAAATACCACCCCTCACCACCCTTTCTCCTCACACCTTAAAAGGTTTGAGCCCTATAAAATTTGTTCTAAATACTCATACTATGTACCTACATCATGTCAATTATCTCTTAGTCTCAGCAAAATAACAGAACCTCTTCCCTAAGTAGGTTCTCAAGGAGGAGAATTCAAGAGGTAAAAATATTCTTCCTTTACCTTTTATTTTCTTTTCAGGTTATTTCTTTTATTATTATCTCCTCACATACCCTAATAAAAATAGATTTATAAATCCTTTACCTTAAATATAATGTAATTTTATTATTATAATGTAATAATCCATCATCAATCCTCTTCTCTTCTCCCTTTAATTCTAAAAATAGAAACGTTGTGTGTGAGGTGTTGTTTCATCACCTTCAAGGACGAAACGTTTTCATTTTCCTTCACCGTCTTCATGGATAATCATAAACAAATTTAATGTTTTAAATATATTTTAATATATATATTAAAAATCTTATTATTTCTTGGATGTAACATATCTACATAGTACTAAATGATAAAACAAAATGAGTTTGTTTTGATCAAAAATCATTGTAATTATCTAAATGATTATCACTAATGTCTTATATAATTATTCATACTCATACCATATAACCAAGCGATATATATAACCATTTAAACTTATTTATGTTAATTAATAATATATAATTCCATTTCCTTATAATTATACCCACTTTTTATGAATTGCATTATTTTTAAACTAGAAAACCTATAATGAAAACAAAGAAAATAAATGCTCTCGAACGATGAAATTAAACTCTATAACCATAAATAAGGCCATAAATGTTCTTAATAAAACATTAATGAATATAATACATGTATAAAAGGTTATTAATTAATTAATTAATGGATTTAGTTTTATTATATTGGACATTAAGTTCATGTGTAGAACACATTCAGACATAAGCTAATGGATTCTACCAGAACCTTCATTTTTCTTTTAGGTTATTCTTTCACTATCTTTACCCAAATTTAATTCTTGTTTATTTTTTTACTTATTATATATTCTATTTATATGTTCCAAGAACATATTTATAGATCATTTCATCTTTCATTTATGGTAATTACACGTTTTACAAGGTTCCCTTCTTAATTCTTCCCTTTATGCAAGCCTGGTTAAAGGGAGAGTATATTTCTTACCCATTTTCAAGTACCATCCATTATCTATTTAAAGAAATATTTATTTCTATAAAATAACTACTTTCTTAATAAAAAAATATGTTTTCTCTTTACGAGTTTTATTCAAACAATTATGAAAAAAAATTATTTTTCCACAATAACTCTTCTTTGGAAAGTAAAAGGGGTCTTTCTCACAAGAATTTCGTGATGATTTTATTAGAGTATTTTCAGATATTTCAACACCTCTATTGAATTTTATGATTTATTGATATTTATATCTTATTATTATTAACTAAAACATTTTATTAAAAGATTTATGATCATTTTTAATATGGATGTGTTATCTTGATACCATTCATCATACTACTCAGAATGGTTAGTGATTATGTTTACATATTGGGGGAAGTTATTTTAATTTAATATATATATATATATATCAGTTTGTGTATGTGTGTGTTGTTTATGTTTAACCCCATTAATATGAGAATTTAATTGGGATTATTATGTGAATGTTTGGGCCTGCTGTAGCCCCTCAATTCATAGGTAGGTCTCATGAGACAAAACAAATGCGGACTTGGATGATGCCTTAATCATTTTAAGATTTCTTGGATGAGGCCTTGATGATATGTTTCAAATTTATGTTATATTATTTCCCTCATAATGATATAACTAATTTCTAATCCACGTAAATAATTGACTAGTACCATATCCATGGTTAGGATTCTTTCACATGTGATTATTTATATGGTATTATTTATTCAACTTGTATTATTACCATATAATGTTCAAGATTATGTTATAATAGAATGATTTTTTAGTAATTCACCATTACTTATTATTTATATTAGCTTAAATTGTATTACTTTATCTTACTGAGCATCTGATCTCACCCCTTTCTTATATTTTATTTTTTCCCTGGATTTGAAGAATTATTTTATGAATGACTTGTAGAGGTGATTTAGGAGTTGTGGATGTTTCCAAAGGAATTTATATATTTTATTTTCCTTTTGAAGTTTTAATGCAAAACTTATGTTTTTATCTTTTTTACAAAACTACTATAATATTTGGTCCTTCATGATATGAATTACTTTTTAATTATTCCAATGTAATAAAGTAAGACCCCGACTTTGGGAAACTGGGGTTGGGGTCTCTACAAATTAGGTGTTTCTAGATGTACACCTGATGTGTATGGCATGTTTGTTTTCATTTTATGTGGTATGTCAATGAGTGGCTGGGTGAAATCTAAGAATCAATGGTTTTTTAAGTTTCTCTTATGGGTATGGTGACCCACAACATTGGGTAAGTTAAAATAAGTGCCCTGTAATTAGGGATAATTTGGAAATAAATTAGGTTTCTTGAGACAGTTGAACCATGGGTGGACCGTAACATGGATTTTTAGGATATGTGGTGATTTTAGTTTGTTAAGGTAATAATATACTAGTTTGATGTGAGAATGGATTATGAGATAGATATACACCTATCTATGGGATCTTAGTGTACTCTTAGTTTAGAGACAATCATGCCCAAAATCTTTACATCATCCAGAGTATATTGGGAGATCATACTTTAAACATATAGCTATCTAAATTAATTTTCAGTTTTGATGGAGGGACTCCTTGGGAGTCACACTTTAGGAGTGTTTTAAAGTTAATCCAGATGATAGAGACTACACCATTTTCCATTAGAGGATAGGGACCCTCATGGTAATTTTAACTTTTTAGAAGGGTCATGGAAACCATTCTTGGAAATTAGGAATGTGTGATGGGTCACATTTGTGTTATAACTCAAATATGAGTGGGTTACTATCCAATAAATTCATTATTTATAAGGATATATAGGGTATGGACTATTGTAATCAGAAAAAAAAATTGTTTCATTAGTTTGATAACTAGGATGCTCTTACGGTGGGGAGTGGGACATCAATCACAGGTGGAAGACCCTCATAAGATAATAGTCATGGGACCTTGAGACTAGTTTTGTGATGGTTATTTTCAATCTTTTATACCGTTGGATAAGGTGGAAAATGTATGGCTATATTTCTCAGTATAAATCCATGTATGAGTTAAAATATAGACATGGGTAGAGTCCAAATGTGGGTGTCAATATTGGGTTATTTGTGATGAATGAAGGGTTATTTATTGGTTATATTCTAGTTATTTAGATTTATAATAGAAACATAGATGAATAGTAGATAGCTAATCCATATACGTCACTAGAAATTACGTACGGTCTTCAGTGATTGTTCTTGGAGCGATCCGGATATTCCTTGGGATAAATGTTTCAAATTCTAGTTTTTGTGTCGCATCTGC
Organism: Viscum album; assembly: GCA_963277665.1. Classification (NCBI taxonomy): domain Eukaryota; kingdom Viridiplantae; phylum Streptophyta; class Magnoliopsida; order Santalales; family Viscaceae; genus Viscum; species Viscum album. The sequence goes on along the minus strand of OY728147.1, from coordinate 1,020,712,399 downwards.
TAATGAAGTTGAGTGTTTTAAAAATTATTCATCCATAGGTGGTTCTAAGTCAGTTTCCTCAAAAAGTTAGATGTGGTTGGTGAGGAACCACATCATGCATGATGTGGTTTGAGACTGTTTAAATCTAAAACATATAGAAAGGTTTTTAAGTAAAACTTCATGTAACTTGGATAAGCTAGATCAATTTGGATTCGACCATTCAATCAAATTGAGAATATTTTGAAAGATTCACTAGGATGATAGGGGTGTTATTTGATAGAAAATTATAATAGTGGTAGTAATTTTACTCATAATTGGATAATAAAACCTAGGACCTATGGTGAGAAGCATCAAAGGAGAGATTATAAAGGGGATGATGAAAATATCATGTATCATGTTATATGGGATTGGGTATGTGTCATCCTAGTGTTTCAACTGTATTTATGACAGTTGTATATAATTTTAGTAGTTTTCGCATCATATGTTTAAAGTGATTTTTAGAGGAAAGTTGGGAATTTCAAAACACAACATGTCCATTTAAGTGAAAATTCAGGACCCAAGTAGGTCATGTGATTTTTTAATTATCCACTGGTTCTTCTCAAGGATGAGAAATTATAAAGTTGGGAGGTTGTAAGTTCCTATATTTTGGAAGGGTTGAAATTTTCCAAGGAATCATATTTTTTCATCTAGTGGATAATAAAAATTAAAATTTGAACATTGGAACATAATTATGAGAGTTAGAAAACTTGAAAATATTGTTTCTTATGTGTTTTATGACCCGATAGGTGTTTCCAAGGCCCATAAGATTTTTGGAGGCATCCATATTTGATAGAATAATTTTCAGAGAGTCATCGTTGGGTGCATGATTGGCACACAATTAGTACTAACCAACTGGCTGAACTGTGAGGTCTATTTTGATAAAGTGCATGATTTTTCTAAACTAGTGAATAAGGTCCCATACAGCTGTATGGGTTTTAGAGGGTGACACATGTTTTGTAAAATCATGTATATGTGGACTCATGACCATAAAATAGACCTAAAATAAATTTCATAGGTGAAGTTCATAGGATACACATTTATTTTCAAACCATGCACCTAAAAATGAGTGGGGTGGTCCTTTTGGATAGTGATGCTACATAGTTTGAATATAATTTTTCAAACTATGCTTCTATCCATGTGGGTCTATGTGAAATTAGATAGTGGGTGTGAAAATTTTGCACATGGTACTCTTAACCATATGGCCTAATCATAAACCCATTTAAAAGTGTGAATTCTTGATTTTTTTTCCTCCATCCTTTATGTTTGTTTCCTCCTTCTTCCCTTATTTCCCATGCATATCTAATAAATATCCCCCTTTACTCTCCTCTATTATTTTAGTTTCATCCCCCATACAAGATCATAATCAAATGTCATTTGTTAGGTTGGATATTCAATGGTATTTTTATGATTCCTCCTTCTTCCTTTCTTTGTTTTTTTATTCTTGGATGATATTTCCATGTGAGATATTATTCCAAATTTTTAGAGTGTTTATCTATTTCTATGATGTCTATAGTTTAGGATTTATTCGAAGCCTAATAATGTTACAATTTTTCATCTTAAGTATATAGAAGGTGGTTTAGCTCTTTTCTATAATATTTTTGATGTCTTTATTAGGCTCCATCATTCAACACACCAGAACTTCCCTGTGATGATTTTAAAAGTCAAATTAATTTAATAAATTCTTGTCACCATGGATTGGTTATCCTTGATAACTAATTTTTTCATCGGTGGTTATCTACCTTGACACAAACCCCCCCCCCCTAGGTAGAGTGTTTAAATTGTATTCCCTATTATGACCCTAATCCAAGGTTATGTATTTAAACTACCCTTAAGGTGTGCTGAATTTGATTTTATAAATAAAATATGTTAATTGAATTGTATATAATGGTGTGATACCTTTCTAGGACCCTAATTTTATTTTGTGTAATTAAACCACCTTCTAAGGTTTGTTGAATTTCCTTTACAGTTTAAATAGATAATTTATTTAAATGTACGGTTAATGGTATGATCATGTCACCTAAACATTTTTAATTTGGAAATATGATTATGGTTATCATTATGATTTTGGTCACTTGATTAATGATTATATCATGATTGACTATGGTCATGAACCTTAAAGTAATTTAAAGGTGTGGCATGAACTAAGTGATACTTATATTCCTGTTTTGGTTTTCATTAGATGTGGTCATGGGAAATCAACTGATTCATTGATGCATCTTGCAAGTAAAAGACCACACTTGGAAACATTTTGTGTCTTATGATTGTGAATGCTCTAGCTTTACACCAAGGGTTAACCTATATTTCCAAAAATTAAATTAAATTAAATTCCTTGTATGATTCTACTTAGATTATAATTAATTTTATGGACCAACTTAGATTATTACTTTGGATCCTATAAATTCTCACACCAAATCTTCCAAGAACATGGTCCAAGAGCTCGAGTATCACTTCCTCCTTAGAATGAATTTCCAAGGGTACACCCCTATGGATTTCACCCATTTTATAAAACATAAATTCCATGGAAATTAAGGAACCTTGTATGATTAGCACTATATATGGATTACTTGGTAGAATGTATCAGGTATTAGACTAATAAAAATATGTGAAAATTTAATATTCTCATAGATATTTTCATCTTAGGTTAAATCATGTGGTATCATATGGGTGTTCTATGAGTAACACAAACCAAAATGGTTTATTTATTTACTACCTATAATTTTTATACCTATACATTACTCATATTATATTAATATTCTAGATAGTGTTATGAAATATTGGTGGTGTCCTAATGAGTTTTATTCACACTCATTTTTTGTTTCCATTTGGTACCCAGAGAGATCTATTGGTTATGGGTTAGGACCCTAGATTATGCCTCTTTGCTATTACTATTTCTAAACTAGGACTTGACATGGAGATGGGGGTTGGTTATGTACTCAAGATTCTTATATGAGTTGGGTATTTTTTAATTATTTTCATTATCTATCCAATCCTATTTTATATACTACTTTTAATTTTAATCATCAAGTTCATGAGTGGATGGTTATTTATTTTCCACTAACCAAGTTATTTATTTATTATTATATATTATATATTTATTTATATTTTTTGAATTCCATATATTTATGATTCCACTATATATTTAATATCGATAGATAGGGTATAATCTCCCAAAATGTACCACCTTTATACCCTTTGTGCTAGTCTCCAGCCTTTGGTGTAAAGTAAAGAACACTTTAGGCCAAGTGTCTATCCCGATGTGGTTACCTATGAGTGAACTGGCTTCGGGATTCCACAGTTATCGACCACTAATTCGTTTGGTAATTTTTTATTTCTCATGTTCCTAAAGACTAAATCGGTGGATATACCAATCCCAATACGGTATGTTGGTGTTTATATCAAGCCTAATAAGATGCACTAGTAGTTATCCTAAGCATATTGTGTGATGAACATCTTAGTGGGTAGCTATGAAATGTGATTCGATTAATGTCCTGGTGGGTATAATTGATATATAATTTTTATTATTATATTTATGATACATTATTATTTCATATTCTTATGCATAATTTAGTCTCTCAGGGATTATGATTGTTTGATATTTCTCTCTCTTTAGACATATGTCTTATGTTATGACAAAGCTTTATTCCATGATGCTAGATTTGTTATTTATGTCTTTGAATATGACCTATATGCACCATTATTATGTTATCATTACCTTATTAACATCTTATGTTCACTTATTATCTTTGAATTACTATCTACCCAATTTACCCTTAATTATCTCACCACTTCTAATGTTTTTGTTTCCCTAAATTATAATGAAGATAATTAAGTAACATGAGTTTATAATGGTTCCATATGAGAAGAATATTTATGGTTTATGTTGAAGATATTTCAAGAAATAACTGGATTTTGTATCTATTATACCAAGAAACTAAGCCTTTATAGTTATGGGGGTGTATTAATGTCATTTGTATTATATCACTACGAGAAAAATGAGCATTTGCGACGGGTTATTTGTGACAGGAATAAATCCCGTCACAAATAGTCCTGTTAAAAACTTATTTGCGACGGGGTTATTTACCCGTCGCAAATAAGTATCCTTTTGCGACGGGACAACTTTCCCCATCGCAAAAGGACTGGCGCGGTTTGCGCGCCAAATCGCGGGAAACTTATTTGTGACTATAGATGCTCTTATTTGTAAGATACAAGTAACTTAAGATCTTGGTTAATGGACTTTGAAGGAGTAGTGATGCTATATTTGCTTCTTGGGTTATTGGAGAATGGATGATTTTGAGGACCATGGGTTAATAACATTTTATCCTTTGGTGGTCACATATTCTCTATTATATTGGGTAAAATCTATATAGGATACTGACCCATAGTGTGTTGTGATGTCGGAACAACTAGTTAGTGGTGGACTGATACCTAATTAGTCATTGGATAATGATGATGTGATCCTTATGTATGGGACATTAGTAATATTTTCTTAAGTTAGGGAAGAAATGATGAGATATGTTCATACTTCTATTTGGGAAATTCATCTAGGAGTGATAAATAAATACCATGACTTCATGTAGTAATTATTTTGGCTAGGGATAAAGAGGAACATTACTAGATTTTTTCCCAATTCATTACCTATTAGAGGATAATGTTTTATCACCTTTATCTTGGTGGAATGTTCTAGACACTTATTATTCGAACATGGAAGTGGGAGACATCATTATGGTATTTGTGATGCGGTTACCCAATACCCCAAGGATTTGTAATGGTTTTTGGGTGATTTTTGATCATCTTATGAATGTTTCTCAATTATTACCAATCTATGATATTCACTTAGTGGAAAATCTGGGAAATCTGTATATCTGTGACGTAGTATTATTATGTGTAATTATCTTGAACATTGTATCTAAAAAAAATTCAAATTTTATGTCAAGGTATTGAAATGGATTTAAGAAATCCTTAGGGACTCTTATGTGATTGAGTATAGTGTATTATCCTCTGATATATGTATAGTCAGAGAGAATGATTTAAATAATTGTGGATATGCTTCATCCTTCTTCCCTAGACTTCGGTGGAGCTTGGTATGATCACATATCCTTGGATTTGTTCTCATACAACAATGGTTACTAGGATTTGATTTAGGTGGCACCTTATGGGGTTCTATATAGTTGGTCATGTTGTTCACCACTTCAGTTGGCATGATGTAGGTGAGATAGAAGTTTTGGGGACTTGTATGATATAGGAAACCTCTGATAGAGTGAAGCTAATCCAAAATAGATTGATCTGGTCTTACAGTAGACATAATTCATATGATAATCAAAAAAGGAGACCATTGGAGTTTAGTGTAGGTGATCAGGTCTTTCTAACAGTGACTCCTCGGTTAGGTCACAAACAGTTGACAAAGTAAAGGAATATAGAATCAGGATATGTTGGACCCTTTGATATCACTAAGTAGATTGGGATAGTGGAATACCATCTGGATATTCCTATATATTACTAAGGTATGCATGATTTTTTTTATGTGTCTTAGCTTCAGTGGTACATGCCTAATCATATGCATATCACTGACTATGAGGATGTTGAGTAGATTTCCTAGTGAATATTATAGACTAAAGAGATATGGTTCATAGATGGAAAAATATACCACTTTTATAGATTCTATAGTACCATATATGGATCTAATAGGAGACTTAGAAATGATAGTCTAATTTTCAGGCTCAATAGCTGAAGTTGTTTAAGAATAACCTTTGATGGTACTTCTTGTCGATGAAAAACCATTAGAGTGGAATAACTGTAACATCCTAACTTTTATTGATTCGTTAAATGTTAAGTTAATGATACTCCATATTCTTTGATGTTCTATTTGTGAAACGAAATTTTTACCGGTTGGTATTTAAGGCATGGGGTCTCTGGTTGATTGTATAAAAAAATGAAACTCAGGGGCTACATAGTGGATAAAAAAAGACCACTATATAGGAGGTTGAGATCCACCAACCAGTCTGTTTTTCTAGAAGTAGATATACATAAATACAGAACCCATCAACCAGTAAATGGATGAGGTATAATTCCTAAAACTATATTCAGCTCAATGGTGCACCCAATTTGGGGGTGCATTACATGTACCCCATGGGTTTTAATTTTACTCAGTTTTCTACCTTTTTTAATATGAATTTTTTACCCAAACCCCCCTATTTTAAATTGTAAACATTACCTCTTGACACTAGATCCCCCATATCCATCACCCCCTGGATCTTAAATATTTTACTGATCTAGTAGTGCTAGAATAGTGATTTATTATTAGATCTATAAAAAATATTCATCCTGATTATGATATGATCATAGATATATAATTAATATATGTTCTCAATAATCATTTGATGATGAATTATCTATCTCATAATAGATTGTGATGGATCTATAATATTGACATTGTTTCTTAATCAAGTCAAGATATATCATTGACAACAAACGTTCTATGGGAAAGTGAAATTGAATCATATTCCTAGGACTCTTACTAATAATGGTTTGATGATAGACCTTTAAAATTTTTACAATTACATGTTATATTAATGGAAGTTTCATTATGTCAATGACTTCTCATTTATTGGAGTTTGATTTTTCAAGAAAGGTAAATTTTTTCAAGTAATTAATTTTAAATTAATCATCATGGGATCTATTTATTCTTGATTATCATTTTGAATCTATTTTCCATTGATCAATTAATGGTGGAATGGTGATTATTGGATATACCTGAGGCCATATTATGGAATCAATAAGGAATTCATGATGTGTTCTTCCTTGACAGTGGATCTGGTGTTTTGGTGACCTTTCCTTTGACATACCTCGTAATTCGTTCTATTGGTGGACTCTTTAAGATCTATGTTTCTAGAACAAACGTATGGATATTGAATTATCTTAAGTCTCCATTCTAATCCTCTTTATTCAAATCCTGAATGAGAGTTAGGTATCCATCTAATGTGATTTTTTTCATCATGGGTGTGCATCATAGTTCAGTCTTCATTTCTATGATGAACCTTAGTGTTCTACTTCAACAAACATGTGGTGGGAAGTTTTAAATTATAAAGGGCGTTGTATATGAAGTTTACATGACATGTTTTTTTATTATTAATAACCCATTCTTGTTATATACTTAAATTTGGATATATGAGTTGACTTGAGACCATAATGTTTGTGATTTTATAATTGAGTGTAGACCTCTAGTTTTATTCTTGACAAGCATTGTTGTTCCTTCCTATGAAACATATTTCTTGTGGTATTTCATAGCCTATAGAACTTTTATTAATTTATAAAAAAAGAATAGGATGATTATCTTTGGTTAGATAGACCCTTATAGGGGTGTGTGGGGAATTGACAATGGATATGGGCTTTGGATCATTAGTATGGGTCATATCATGGACATGTCTATTGACGGAGGAGTAGACTATGCATGGGAAGAGTGATTCTATCAGCCACTAGATGAAGTGGGATAATATAATGCATGGAAGATTTTTTATCCAATTAAATCAAACATGTCAGGTGGGAATTACCATTATCTAAGGATAATGACTATAATCAAGGTTGTATGTGTGTTATTCCTGATAATCGCCACCATCAAAGTGGGGCATGCATCTTTTACTTAAAGGAGAAATTTTTTCAAAAATACAAAGACATCCTTACCATCTTCGAGCTGAAGTTAGTGGTGTTGGGATTCATGGAATCTTGGTTAGTGCATGATAACTCGAAAATTTTGTGATTTTATGTTTATTTGAGAATTTACTTTATGGAATGACATAAACTATTATATATTATGTGCACTTATATTCCAAATGAATTAGTGGTTTCCAACTAATTTTATTACTCATGCCCTGTATGGGAATCTTGGTGTGCATACATATTTCATGATCAGGGATCTAATGAAGGGAAAGGGCCCTATAACAAGGATGTTTGAAGATGGAGAATTGGAGTATGAAGTGATTTCAGGAAAAACTATAGACTATTACTGCTGCATTTTTTTCTCCCATACTTTATATACCTTGGTTTGGATTTCTATTATGGGAGCTTGTTCTATTATTTAAGAAATTAATTCCTTCTGATATTACTTTATTATACATTTTTACTCTGAGATGTTATATTTAATTTATATTATTAGAGTAAGGATTAGTACTGAGGTTATAGAATTACCACAAAAATACTTCATACCCTCACTATTGGTTGACAAATTCTTCTATATAGTAAGGAATTCTGAGTTCATCTGACTCTATAGAATAGACATAGTGTTTAGATTAGGGGAATTATAGAAAACATCACCAGTGAATATGTATGGACTACTATCTCTACAAAGTGATATAATTCATTTTTCATCCTGGCCTTATATAAATAGTTATAAAATTTTATATACTGAATAAATATGATGTTTATTACAATATTAATATTCTCTATGTGATGAAATAATGATCAAGATTCAATGACCAAAACTGGTAAACTGAAACATGTATGGTTAACAGAATAGTTAACACCCAAAATGTTTATTTTGAAGAAGAATTGTTAATAAATGGATATTTATAAATTATAATAGAATGATATATTATAATATAATTTTTAATATGATTCATTAATAAATTTATTTTATAGAATTTTAAGAGTGTGTATGAAGAGTTTAAGGACTTATGTTAAGGGTTTACGTAATAATCTCATTTTTATCTTGATTGTTTGTGTTTCAATTTCAATTTTTGGAAATTATATTTTATCTATATCTAAAAACCCATATATTTTATTCTTCTATATTTATTTCTTGGGTTTTGAATTATTAGTACCATTTTCCCTCTTTGGTACTAAAAATGATAATTATGATGTTTTTAATAAAATATAACCTTATTTATCTTCTTTTGGTTAGGAATATTTTTATTCCATATTCATGTTCTTTAAATAGTTTTATGGAATTTTTTAACTATACTTAAATCTTTTAAAATTTTCATTTTCACTACCTTTAACTATCTTTGAATATGATTAAAAGAAATATTTTCAATGGTTTATTCATATGAATCAATTTTGACATTTTAGAAAAGTGTGAAAATAATGTTCTATTTTAACAAATACAACATGAACGAATTTTCACGTAATAATAGACCAGAGTGGGTTGACCTAACCTTCCACTTGATTCATCCTTCTACATTTCTTGAAGAACATTCTCAATCTCTATTGTCTGGTGATAGGAATTGGTCATAACCAACTAAATATTGGGAATTGTTTCACCACTGGTAAGCCGGTATGACACATCCATTGGTGGGACAGCCACACCAATAACATTAGATTCAGTAGAAGAACATAAACAGATACTAAAAAACATACATAAAAACAAAACATTCTATATAAATTTATGGTATCTCAAAAAAATAAAACTTAAACCTCAAAATAATTGGTACAAAAAACAAGGACTAAATACACCCCCAAAAGAACAAAATTCCAAAAATGGATCCACATGATTCCATCCCTATGAGACTAAAACTCCTCCAAATAAACTATATGAATTTAATCAAGAAGATAAACCATGGAACCTGGTTCCCTTTCCCTTACTTATATCCTACAAAATGAAATCTTAAAGCATCCAAACACCTAAGAAGGGTGGGAGGCATGAAGTCCATTAGGATACCACTATATATATATTTAAATATTTTACCCATGAAAACAAATAAACTAGTTTGAAAACATTTTTTAAACTGAAACCACTTTGAAAACATTCCATTTTCAAATAAACCTTTGGAATCCCTTTGGTTTTCCATTTCAAAAAAAATATCTTTTACAAAAAAATGTGCAACATTAATCAATAAATAAAACTAGACTCAACATGATCATAACCAAACAAGTCATAATATCAATGATCATAACATCAACATAAAATTATTATACTAATGGAAATCAATAAATTGTAATGATACATGTCATCATATTGAAATCGAAATAATCAAATGCATAAAGCATATAAACCAATCCAGCATATGTAATTCACACCTAGGACTCTAACCATAAAGCCTATCATGAGTGAATAAACAATTATTCTAGATATCTAAGCAATAGAAGCTCTCATAGTCTTCCCTTGTCCCAACATGGAATCTCTCATGATCTTCCTACCCAAAGGCTATCACGGTCCCATGTAAACAATTTGGAGACTCGCATGGTCCTCTCTCGGATGGCTCACACAAACACTTAGAAAAAACCAATATGGAAGCTCACATGATCATACCTCTTAAGGCTCGCACTATCCCTTAAACAAACCCCTCACTCACACCCCAGTTAACCCATGTGCTACTTCATTCTAACACATCCACAAATAAGTGCCCATATAAATCATGCTATATCACAATTCATTTTATAGACAAGCATGACCAATTTTATCAAAACACCATTTTCAAGGTAAACCCATTTATAAAACCTCGTTATAAATCCATTTATAATCAAAAAAACTATTTTATCCATTTTATAAAGCACTTGGTTGGCATACAAGACACACCGATTTGGAAACCCACAATTAAACCCAAAATTTCCAATACAATCCATAAAACACATCTAACATAGAATATGCACTAAGAATAAATCATTTAAATGAAAATATAATCAAAAAATTCCAATTAGATTATAATTTTAAATATAATTCAGGGAAAACGCCCTTAAATAGAGAAACCTACCTCATATTTGGTCCAAAACTCATTACCCTTAACGCTGACCACCCAAAAGAGGTAGAATATTTCCTCAAATTATTAATACATGATAAATAAAACCAAAACATCAATTAAACACTCTAGAATTTTTTAAAACCACCCCTAGGGTTCCACACTTCCACAAAAATGGAAGAACAGGGCTTGATAATGGTAAAAGAAGAAGAAACCATGAATAAATCTACTTACCTAAAGATAAAACACCAAGATTTAAAACATAAAATAACTAAAAATATGTTGGGAAGAGTTACACAACTATCGAAGAAGGGATAAGCATGTAATTGAAGAAAAATTATCCCCCATTGCATAAAATATGATAGGGGGAATGATAAAAAGTCAATTTTTAAGTAACCTAAATAGGTCGCACAGTTTGGTCGTATGGTTTTCCAAATTGTTTGTGGTTGACAATGTCCATAAAAAATTGGCTACATGGTTTTCCTTGAGGATTTTCAGGGTTTTATAAACCATTATAAAACCTTTAAAACCCCTATTGACAAAAACTATAGCCACATTGTACTTTCAGACAAACTGTCAGATAACTATGTGCCTTGATCGGTCTTCCCCAAAACAAATGTTTTCAACCCCTAACACCCAAGAACTCCAATATTGCTTCAAAATATAAATAAAACTCAAAATAATATGTATCAGTGACTTGGAGGGCTTCACACTTTCTATTATATCTTTTCTTTATCATGAATCTTATAATATATGTTTCAAAGGTTTTAAAAAGAAAATCTCATTCTCATTATTATAAGAATTTAAATTATTTAAAAGTTACATATAAAAAGGGAATTTTTCTATTGAATTTCACAATGTATTTTAAATTATTTTATAAAAGATATTTTCCAACTTTTACAAAAACCTTTAAGTATTTTTATTCTTCACTGGGTATATTCTCTTATGATACCATCCAATTGTTTCTCAGAATGGATTATGATAATGGTGTATTTATAAAACTTTTTTTCTTCTAAAGTGTTAACTAAGTTATAAAGGAATGATTAATTTAATAATTTTCTTTTAGAATATATATTTTTATGTGTGTGTGTTTAATTACTATTATTATGTTATGGGAAGCTCTATTATAGCCCTATGAGATCAAATGTTACACTAGTGGATAACCCACTCCTAAGAGGTGGTGGTGTTTATCCCAATCGAAATAAGGAGCATGGGTGGTAAGCCCAAGCCTACTATGTGATGAATTTCTAGGTAGGTATCCTTAACATATAATCTGATTAATGTCTTGGTAGGTAACCTTCAAATATGATTTATATTCTTATGTTTATGCCATGTTCTTATGCCACGTTCTTATGTATAAGTTATGCTCTCAGGAATTATGATTGTTTGATATTCCTCACTCTTATGAATTGTGTATTATTTTATGAAAAATCATTATTTTATGAAATTTTATTTTAATTTATATATTTCAGTTTGAACATTATTTACCATGATTATGATCTTGAACCATTATGAACATCTTATGTTCACTTATGATCATTTAATGGATGTTTCATATGTTTACCCTTACAAAGAATTTGAGCTACCCCTTATTATGTTTCTATCTACCCATGTTATGTTGAAGGGTATTAAGTAATATAATTTTGTAAGGGTATCATATGTGAACAATGTTTCTTGGGGTTGTTAAAAATTTTCAGGAAATAAGTTGATTATGTATCTAGTCTGAAAAGACACTAAACCATTATAGTTTTGTGTCATGTATTAAAGTGAGGTGTATTGAATGTTTGTCTAAAATGATGTAATATTTATTAAGTGATGTATTATTTGCCTCATATCTTGATTTTCTTCTTGAAATGAACGTTTTTTTCAATAAATACCTCATGTTCTGATCCTCGTATATATTAATTTTATGTTTCTTCTTCTTCCTCCTCATTAATTCTTAAATAAGCCTCATGAAGCTATGAAGTCTTTTTTTTTCTTTAGAGAATTAACTTCATCTTCTAACTCACTCCATGTTAGGGAGTCTTTAAATTCTTCCCAACTCATCAGGTTATTCATTGTTTTCTTAAGGATTTATTTTTATTTATAGTGTTATCTTTTCACACTTTTCTAGGCCTCTTCATAAAAGATTCTTCACTGTATGAGGTTTCTTTACTAGGTTCATGAGACTCATACTCACTCCTTTTTTCATTAGTAAATTTTTAGTAAAGTTTCCATAACCTTTGAAATTGTGACACCTAGATGGGTGTATTCCTTTTTCCTTTATATTTACCTTATTCAATAACTTTTATATAAGAGTTATGACACCCTTATAGTATTTATACACATCTTCAGTTTTATATTTACCAGAGCCTAAATTTTCTTCATCTCTGACTTCGTGTCTTCTCATGGACTTAAAGACCATTTATTAATTTTCTTTCTTCTAGAAAATTAGAGCTTTATTTATCTAATAATTGATGAGGGTGTTATAAATTTAATCAAGAGATAGATCTATAATTTATTCAAGTTTATCTATCTTTGGGTAAAACATGTTGGTAAAATTCCTCATTGTATTTTTGATAATTATTGAGTCCTCCCAAGTATCACTAAAAATCCCGGTGTGACATAAAATCTCATTTACCCTGATAATTTAGTCCTCCAAATTATAATCACATTCCATAAACTATCTTAAAATTTGGTTATCCATTTCAATATTTTAACTTTCTCAATATTCACATTAACTTTATAAAAATTCAAAAACTTCTCTTAAATATCCTTTTTAGTTTTAAGTATCATTACCTTATTATAGACTTTTTCACATATATGTGATAGGATGTAATTTATATATTTCTAATATAATTTAATATTTATCTTATCATAATATTTCAAGGTATTATATATTCCATATAGAGTAAATCCCCCCATAACAGTATGACACACCTCAATCCCTTGTGATAGAAAATATGAAAGCATCTTATCCTTTCATCCATGAAAATTATTTCTATAAAAAAATAGGTACACCTCGTCTATTGATGGATTTGATATTCTCTAAGTTTATCCTTCAGTAAAGGTATCATATTTTAGATGGTAACTTGATTATATCTGATACCACTTGAAGTTATCATGCTAGGTGAGGTCACTGAGAGGGGGAGGGTGAATCGGTTGTCTTATTTCTTTTTATGAATTTATTCTCTTTTAATTAAACCTATGTGATTGGTTAAAATTCTCATCCTCTCTTTATTGTGTCTCTCAGACTTTCTTGAGTGGAGCAGTAAATAAAAAAACAATAAAATTGATTTACAATTTTCATCCTTGAAATACTACTCATTTTTATGATTGGTTAAACACCCCAACCATGGATTATTAAATTATTGATGCAATTATTTTCATTGAATAACCATAATCCATTATTACATGGCATCTTATTATATGATCTAGTATCCCACTAGACAAACATTATTTTGTATCACATAGTTCCCATCCTCCCCCTAGTTCTTATTTTCACATACACCTCAATCCTTAGAACAAGAATGTGACTACCTCACACATACATTGAATGTATTATTCCTTAAAACCACTTAAACATCACTTAGACTTTATTTTTCTCAAGTGTAGATAGTTAGTATTGTTCTTTTTAATTTCCAATCATCCATATCTCCTTTTGTTTCTTGGATCACTTGGTCCTTAATCTCAATATGATCTATATCAACAGTGGATTATCAATATTATTTTAAAATATAGTTTCATTATAGGTCCTCTCATATCCCCTTTTTATAGTATATAGTTTATCCCATATTAAATTTACCTTCTCTTTCATTGATACTCAAGTATATGGATCTATATATTCTTTGATTTGGTAGGTTTTCTTCAGTGTCACTATATTTTCAATGGTTCTCTATTTTTTCTCAATTAGAATAATGTTCTATAATGTTTAGAGTTAAATCATGCCATGTTCTTATTCAACTCATCGCCATTATATCATTCCCGCTATAAGATTTTTTCGATCACTGAGATTCCATGAATCTTGACTATTCAAATTCCTAAAATATTTTGTCTTTTATTTCCTTTTAACGTGCCTACAGACTCACTATTTAATCAGATGAGATGAATTTTTTTCATTTAACACTTTCATAAACACTACCCGATAGAAGTTCCATGTATAAATGATGATACATACACAATCTCATTCATGGTTATGTTTCCTTTTATTTTTTTATCATGTGATTAGATCATGGAATCTTTATCTTAGTACAGACTTATCATAAAGTATTGAACCCTAAATTTTCATAAGGATGGATTTACCCTATGAAAACCTCAAGTATACTCTATATTGATCTCTGATATACCCTAAAATGATCTCATATGTACCCTAAAAAATATTTTTCATGTACATTATGAACTTAGTTGTTCCCTATGATCTCCACTATATCCACCCTATAAATTAATGAATCTTCACTCCAATAAATTTTCATACTCATGCATATACTCTAGGATGATCTTTAATCATACCAGTTTAAGTTTTCATTCTTGGATTATTAATAGAATATCATATCTTACAATACTAAAAGATATACCCAACAATAATTTTTGAATACTTTATGAACACAATTACATATGTTTTTGTTGTTTTCCTCCACTTCAATTAAAAATTTTAACATGAAATCCTTCATCAGTACTAATTTCTTCATGTTATATCTTCACAACATACTTATTTATTTTCATAAATATTTCTATAATCATAGATAAAGAATAATTATATTTTTATTTTTGAAAGCCTAACATAGCATCGTCTGGTTTGGTTCGTCTCGTAGAAATTCATTTTTTGAACCTCATATATATTATGGTGAATTGTGGTGTTAATTTTTGGTAACATGAAACTGTAATGGCATGAGGTGGAAGAAAAACTATGTGACAGCATATCACATTAATCCATTCATTTTAAAATGATGAATAGTATCGTTTTATGATGTGTACCTCATATGAATGGTGTTAAGTAGTGTGTCCAATTTATTAATTGGATCCTCCTCATCCCACTGTAAAAATCACTTAGGGACTTCTTGATTAGTGTGTAACCATGCCACCTCACATGGTACTCTCTCCTAGTGTTTCCTCGTGCTCTACTTACCACTAAAACCCCACATTATCTCTCTAAATTCAATCCTCATTGGTTTTCCTTTATGCTTGGTTTCATGTCTCTAATAGTTTTCTTCTTGGGTGGTAATGGATTAAAGATTGGTTAATTTTTTGGATTTCCCATTAAAGTTAATTTATTAATATAGAAAATATGGTATTCTATGTAATCTGACATCAATAACCTATAGATCGAAAAACCTCATAGTCATATCTCAACTTCTTTAAATTCCCTCAACTACTTAAAATTATATTTTATACTTATAAATTCAATTCTATTTCTTTATTTTCAAAATAAACAAAATTGAAAGTAATATCATGTTTCATTAAAATACAAGGTAGTTATTTAATCCTCATTTAATATTAATAATTAACCATACATAATAATGAATTTACTGGAATCTTTATCTAACCTCCAAAATATATATCAAATCCAATTCATGATTGGAACCACTCTTCTTCTCATCATGCTTGGATTCCTCAACTAACTTACAATCTATATTTCATTCCAAACAGATATCAACTCACTTATATCTTCACATGTTCTCAAAACATATTGTAACCTCTTTATCATCAAGAAACACATACTTATTGATAAAAAATAAAACCATTGACATGGGTTCTTCAAAAATATATTTACATGATATATTTTTTAAGTTCTAATAAATTTGAAAAAAAGGTGGAAAATATAAAATATTTTATCTTAATTTATGAAATGTTCATAAAGGATAATACGAAATTTTCATGTCAAAAAACATTATTTTGGAGTGAATTTAAATCCTACTAAAAAATTAATAATTAATTTTAAAATAAAATTAAATATTTTATATTTAGTTTTTGTAAAAAAAATATTAAATATATGAAATGTTTACATGATTATAGAAGTTTTAATAATTATCATATATTTTAAATATGATGTAATTGATATTAAATTTCATGTAAAATATTAATATGGGAATCATAGTATTGAAATAAATGTGAAATGTTCATATTTATTTATTTATATAATATCCATAATTTTTGTTTAAATTGTAAAATTTCTATGATTATTTATTTATGAAATGTTTGTAAATGTTTTTCTCGTGTCTAAATTTATGAATTTTTCATTTATTTAATTTATTACCTATTAATTTATTATTTAGTAATATTAGTGTTATATTATGAATGGATTTAATATTTATTTTAAAATGTTAATCTAATTAATATTAATTTAATACCATGCATAAAATAAGTTTCATTTTGGAAATGATATAATCTTTAGTTACATAAATAACCATTAATATGACTTGTTTATGGGTTATAAACTTGAAAGTAAAGGTTATTTATGATTTATATATATTAAGGGTGCTATAATTGTATTGTAATTTAGGTCTAACTTGAGTATTGATATATGGGTAGGGAGTCTTTGGGTCACACTTCTCTCTATCCTAGTGGATTTTGATCTATTCAGATAAGTGAGTGTTAGTTACCTGTCACACCATATTTTCTCTTATGGATAATATGGTTTCATATAATTAAAATCCTTTAAATTAAAGGGTTTAAAGTAACTTATATATGTAATATATTCAGATATGTTTGAATATAATTGGATTTTATTTTGAGTGAATAACACAAATCATTAATTGTATAAATTTTTATACATTTTTATGTTTTGAATATATTAATTTAGTTGAAGTTATATGATATTAAACCTAAACCATTAAAATCATGAATAAATAAAGATAATATACAAGATAATATGGTGAGATTTTAAAACTCATTAAATATACCAAATCTTTGATTCCTTTTAAATCAAACATTTGTTAAGACCTGGATCATCATAATAGGTGGTTCATGTCGTAGTTGGGTGCCCAAGGGTTATATTGTGTAAATAAAGAAACTTATAGGTAATAATAATTGTATTTAGGGTATATATCAAGTGTAATATTTTTTTGATACTTATATGAGTGACTATAATAGCATTAAGTGCCTAGATTAATAGACTTTGGATATTTTATATGATAGATTTGTCTGAGGATTTTTTTCACACAACTATCCAATAATTATATATGATATGATTGACTTGATGATCTACCTAAATAGATAAGTGGTAATAGAAACACCCAAGTAACAAAAATCATATTGAAATATAGATCTTTACCCACCAATGGATATGATTTAATTTAAAATAATTCAATATTTTAGTGGGAGAACATTTAATAAAAGTACTTATTAAATTATTGTAAAACATGATTCTCAATAGATATAAATTTATAGAGTTGATAAAATGGAATCATTTTCATCTATATTCACTTTGTGATTAATTATGTAAATAAAAAATTGAATAAACATCTTGTATTAGTAAATAAATTTAATAATAATTCTTAAATCGGATGGAAAAAACTTATGTAGTATAGTAATCCCTTCTTACACAATTTATTGGTGAGGATGTTCAAAAAGTGGGTCCAGATTCATATGAAAATTATAAGAAATATTTTTTTATTGGTTTCAAAGTAATTAAAGTAACATAAGTATCAACCTATTTACTTAATGTGATTAAGTTTTTCAATGATTTGAAGAGGTTTAGGTCTATGTTAATGATTCATATGGCTGTGGAATTCATTTTACAAAAATTACCTGAAAGGTTTCGATAATTTATCATAAAATACTTTATAAATGAGTTTAAAGAAATTTTATCAGATATTCTCAATATATTGATGATGGCTAAGTGGAACATGGTATATCAATAAACTAGTTTTGTGTTAATAGTACCTATAGAAAAAAAAGTTAAAATCAATGAAAATATTAGAGGGTATAGTAGTCATCTTATGTTATTGAAACTTAAAGGATGTTTCAATAAGGGGGAGTGTCTCTAATGTAGAGAACCTTGTCACTAGATGATGAATTGGTTTGAATATCTAAAGGATAAAATGTATCACCCTAGAGAGTTCACAATAGGTATTAATATTATGGAAATAGATTCTTCTATTTTGAATGGTATAAAAAACAATTGAACATTTTAAAATTATTATAAATATGCAATAGTTTTTTAATGGTATAGATTTAAAAGATTGAGCTTTACATATACATTCAAATGATAAAGAAATTTTTTTCTATATTGAGGGTGGTGGATTCAATAGATTAATTCAAATATTCAGTGATAAAGGATGTGTATCTACATCTTATTTTCACTTATATGATAAGGCAAGTTATTTGTAAAGAGTGGTTATTATAAATAATATAATATGATGGTTTTTATATACATGGTTTATCATTGATCAAGTTTTATAACATGTTTAGAATGAGTATAAGGACAAAAATATTTTAATTAAGATAAAAGAGTTTATCCAATTTATTTGTTAAAATATTAGAGATATGATCCCACATGAATAGTTTCTTATTTTAAGGAATAAAATATTATTTTCAGAATATTTATCCAAAAACATAGAATAAAATATAAGAAATGAATATTGGAATTTTATTTTTTTAAATAATCCCATAAATGAAATATGTTTTATTTTCTAATAAAAAATATTTTTTTCTTTAAAAATATTTTAGAAAAAAACATAATTTTTAAGAGGATAGTGGGAGTATTTTGAAATTTGGTAAAGTATAAAGTATAAAAATTAAGTTATTTTACCATACTGATTCAAATTGAAAGGTGATTTATATCCTAAAGGAGTTTAGGATATGTTGGAAAAATGATCTTAATATAAATAGCTATATTTAAAATTTATTACAAAATGATCAGAAAGTGAAATTTGGCTGGAAATGTATCAAATATGAAGATGAAGAACTTAGAAAGAGTTTTAGATTAATATAAATTATTAACATCATAATAATGTATGTTATAAATTAAATAAGTTTTAATATTATTTTCAAATAGTTCAATATAATGATTTTAAATCCCAATATCATAATTATTCAAATAATATTTTTTATATATATGTTATCCCATTAAAAGATATATTTTGGAGGATTTATTAGATGCACAAATGAATATTTGATAGTAATTACATAGATATATATTGAGTTTAATAGAACCTTAATAATGTTTCAATCATAAGGCCTATCAAGTGGTCTAGAATATGTGATGTGATAAGTATTTTTCTTATCTATGTTTCTGTTAATATTTTTAAAAGTATATAATAATATAAAATGTATCATTTTATATTAAATGTAATCTTAACTTTGTCGTTATTTCTTATTGGTTCTAGATATTATATAAATTGAAATGATAATTGACCACTAAAATTATAACATTGATTTATAGAAGATTAATAATAGTTATAGAGTATTTTAGGTTGTGATGACAAATATATATTTTTATGGGTTGGATTTTGTATAGAGATGATAAATTATATCCTGATATATAAAAGGAGTTTTGTGTGTTAGATGACCCACTATGAATACCACATGGGGTTCTATATACTATGTATTTTGTATACTGAGGGTCTGTGTTTCATATTTAATCCTAATTACATAAGGTTGAAAAGATATGTATCATGATAATCTCTATACTTTGATACTTTTTTAATCATTCCTTAAGGTCGAGCTAATTAGGGGTGGTTGGGTATGTTATAAATCATGTCATCAATTGATATTTGACCAAGATGGTATTTTTTATCTTGTATGAGTAGTATGATATAAGGTCCCTTGATTTAGATAGACTACAAAATTTTATATTAATAACTATATAAGTAAAGTTATATATACATATCTATTTGGATGATGGGTATGTGACATACTCCTCTGTCTGGGTGAATTACATTTGATGTGTTCATCTATCTGGTTGGTCTATACTCCAATAATAGAGAACATATATGAGTGGTTTATATAGTATTAACATACTCCATGTATCATTATCACTAGATGTCATAGATAAATGGATTATATGATTATATATATTTTATATGATATATCTGGTGAACACAGGTATAGAGATACATATGCTTTATGGATATCAATCCAGATTCATTTTTTTTAATTAACACTAATATTTTTATAGATTCCTATATTTTCAAGCAATTATAGATTGGGTAATTAAAAATTATTTTTAATGGTAAAAAGTAATCTGGGGTTACACTTTTGGGATATGTGAATAAATAAAAAAAATTTATAAAGTGTTTGTATAAAACCAAAAAAACATCTCTAAAAGAGTTTTGTATTGATTTTCAATGGTTTTTTTATATAATATAACATGTTGTGAAAAGGAATGGTACCTTTTTCAAAAGAAGTTTTATAAGATATCTAAAATTATTTTGTAATATAATTTAATAAGATATTACATTGGATGGGACATTATGTGACAATATACAAAGTCTTTGAGACTTTAGTGAAAGTAGGATATTAAAAGGAACATATATTAAATCTAAAAATGTAGTGTGGTAGCATAAAACACATATATGGGTGTGTTAGTGTAAACCATGAAGTAGTGAATATTACTACACCATAGTTTTATGCATGGTGGTTTATATATTTCAGTTAGTTTCTTATTTTACTATATAAAATCACATCTAGATGAAATATCAGGTAGTAATTCTTAAGGAGTTTCAAACATCCATGATGATTATTTAAGCATTGAATATTAAATATAAATATTTAATAATAATATAAAAAGTGTTTTAATATTATATTATTACTAAAATATTTCATCAATAGTTGAACATTTTAGAAATATTTTATGGAATTATGCACTAAAACTTCATGTTATATGGCATAATATATGCTTTTGTTTGTGTGAGGGTTCACCACAGTATAGTGTATGTCTGGGTCTATGAAAATATGCATCATAGAATAGTGAAGGTCACTATGTTAGCGATATTTTCATGGTTATTATCACATTATACAATAACATGTCGTTCATCCATAATATCCAATACTTAGAGATCATTCTCAATTGACTATCATTTTATAATATTATAAAGGAGTTTAAAAATATGACTTTATTGTTTAAATGTTAAAAATAAATAATAAATAAATATTTTAGAGTTAAAATATTTTTAACTCATCAAAAAATTATGATATTTTTCTTATTAAATAAGTTGATCATTATGTTTTAAATGAGCATCCTTTTATTATCTATATAATGAGGCTCTTATTTTGTGATGTGGGTGTGTGGAGTAAAATGAAACTCCTCGATCCAAGATTATTCTATAGCTCACATTACTCCCTAATCATTGAAAAAGGTTCTAGAAAATTATGATAAGGATTGAGATACATCTTAGGAATTATGAAATTCTCACAATATATGGATACTCTAAGAGGGAAGAACGCATTGGTTACACCATAGTGATCTACATCAAACACTTGTTTCATGCTCTGATCACTAGGTGTAAGGTGCACCATTCTATTGTTAATTTTATTATTCCTTACAAATATATAGATATATTAATATTTTTATGGGTTTTGGTGTTGGTTGTTCCATTGTGATTAGATGATGGTCATTCCTTTGAAACTGGTTTATAGTATTGTAGTAAATCATTCATTATTTGGTTTGATTTTAGAATAAATGAAGAAACCATAAAAAAAGTTTCCCAGGTACCACAGCATGGTTGAATACAAAAAAAATCATTCTTGATTATGCTATAAAATATAATAATATTTGGGAAAATGGTCATTTTTGTTCTTATTTTTTCGTAACCACAAAATAGTGCACCTTAAATTGACATTGTGGTGTCGTGTTGAAGATCGAGAAAAAATAGGGCATGATAAGATGAAGGCTCTACACTATGGTTATCCAAAAACTATGTCATGTTGACCTTAACTATGAGGACTGGCCAGATCATAGTAGAAATCTACATTCTATTTTGGACTTACGATGTTTTCCCAAAATTCCTTGTTTAAGAAAATCATATTGGCCAAAATGACCAGCTCAAAATAGATTTTGTGCTTCTTTTGGAATTTTTTGTCACTTAGGGATTCAACATTCCATATCCTAGACCGCAATATCCTAGTTCTAAGGTAAAAATAGACACCATGGGGAAGGCCACACTGGGGTGAAAGCTATTTTGACAAATATTTTATGAAGATTTATTTTTGTTCAAATTCTCAAAACCCTTTATCAGTTTGGACCCCTAGGGCCCTCACATAAACTAATGATGGGTTTTTAACCAAACAATAAACATATTGTTATATGTGATCTTAGTTTAAGGTAGATTTAAATTTTGAATGATTTATAGTGTATATAAATTATAAAATAATGTACAAAATGTTTATATATGTTTATGAATTGTTCATAAATATGAATATAAAATATTTATATTAATACCTTATTTATACAATATATATTTAAGACAATAAAAAATGTTTTTTAAATATGTGATCAATATATTAAATAAAATAAAATGGGATATGTTTAAATTACATAAAAATTTTACATAATATATTAGATTTTAATTTCAATATAAAAAATTTCATAACAATATCTCATTATTTGAAATATGAATAATTTTATATTAAAACCAAGTAAATGATAGTATGAAAATTTCATATTCAATAAAAATAATTATTTAAGTTTATTCATGAATAAATTATTATGTGATTATTATTTATGAATTGTTCATAAATTTTTATCTCATGTATAAATTTATAAAATGTTTATTTATTTAGTATTATTCCCTTTTATATTCATGAATATAAAATATATGTTATTATTTTTGATGTTTTTTTTAGTTTTAATGCATTAAACTAATTCCTTAGTTATCAAACAATCATTTAGGGAGTTACATGATAGGTATGATAATTGGTTTAGTTTTCTTCTACCTTGAATTTGGCTTGTAATTTATTATGAGAATTAATTAAATGGTTAATTATATTTTATACATATTAGATTATAGAATTATGATGGAATTTAAATCTCTATTTATTAAAATACTATGGTTAAAAGGAATTTGTGTCTAACTACTCACTAGCTTGGAGGCTTATGCCTTGTCTAAAAATTAGTGGTTGGATACATGTCACTCCATGCTAACTATTCTAGGGATTATTGATTTCATATGATTCTATTATTTTACATGAAATTATTTCATGAACCTTATGCATGGGATGCATTTTCAGGTGTATAAATATAGTTATCTTTTAATTTAGGTTAGTAAAAAAAGTTATGAGTTTTGTAAAGAGTCACACATCAATATAATTTAAACATATTGATTTAGTTAAAGGAATAAGGATTAAAACTATAAAATTATGATTTATGAATAGTTATAAATGGAATACATGGGATAATATGGTGATATTAAATACCTTTTAAAATACTAAGTATTATATTCCTTCTAAGTAAAACACTTTCCAAGACCTCAATCGTCCAATAAAGAAGTTTCATGCCAAAGTTGGGTGCCCCTGGATTATCTTATGTAAGGAAATCAAGTAATTAGGTGACTCTTAGAGTTAGGAGCCTTGATTTTGGAATTTGATTTGGGTTATACATAGATGGGAAACTTACAGTAAGGATACGAAAGTAATTTTGTTAAGTTTATCTACATGATGGAATGGGAAAAGAGTTATCCACTCAACTATCCAAGATTCATATATGATATGATCGTCATGATGGCCTACCTAAATAACTAAGTGGTGAGAGTACCACCAAAATATATTCATTTCTTAGGGAATTAAGAATATTTTTCCACTACTGGTTATGACGTAATTATAAAGAGTCATCATTTAAGTGGCATAAATATTAATAAATTTCCTTATTAAATGAATGTAATAAATGATCTGAATCTGAATAAATTATTTTTATAGATAAATGAAATCATCATCATAAAACTTGGAATAATATTTGAGAATAAAAATATCATTGGAAGAAATATCATAGAATAGTACTGAAACATAAGAATTATTCTTAATAAATAATGAAATTATATTTGTTTGATTAATACCTTTATATGTAACCAAATGTTGATATTGTTAAATAAGTGGGTCTAGATTATTATGAGAATTATAGTTGAATCCACTTAAGGTTCCAAAAGACTTAGATGAAAAGTATATAAGGAATTATTTTATTCACTCATGTAATTAATATAATTGGGTATGTTAATGACCTATAATGGTAGAGGTTTCTTTAAAGATTATTTTAGCTATTAAATTCATTCTATGAATATTTTTGTAATCTTTTTAACAATATAAATGGGTTTAGTAAATGTTTTCTCTAATACCTCAAATTGATGAGGATAGATAAACTGGGTATAAGATGTCTAATTTTTTCTGTTATATTGAGAGTACTGGTGACTAAAAGTTAAATCCAAAATAATAAAATCTATTTAAAATTTCAATGAGGGATATTTAAGTAGCTAGTAAAAAAATGTTGAAACCTAAAATAAGTGTCAGAAAGGAGGAGTAGTGATACCATAGGAGATGGAATGGTCTAAAATATCTTATAAAGTTTTAAAAACTCTATGTAATGTTCATGTTAGATATTCATTTTATAGAAATTAATTCTTTGAATTTAAAGGGTTTATGATACAAAATGTATATTTTACAATTGTTGTAAATATATAAGAGTTCAAAATCATGGTAAAATTTGAGAAAGATTATATGTCACACCCATGACTTCTTTTAAAGTTATTTTTCATTTAATTTCCATTATTTTTTCATTTTGTAGGTTTCCCATTCATTTTGGTGGAAATGGTAGGTTTTCAAGATTTTTGCCAAACTATGAGCCCATTTTCATATTTAAAAATAAATTTTATTTCTTTTGTAACTATTTAATTTTTCAAAATTTTACACTCATTCAACTTCCAAATTGGAATCCCCTGGTATATTAAAACCACCATAATAATTTGGACCCCATAGGCATCCATAATAATGATGGATTTGAGTTTTTTATTAAGATTTTGGGCTAGCCCGTAATCTCGTTTCCTTCTTTAATTTATTTTTTTAATTTTTCAATTTCTCATTTTTTTGTACTATTTTTTAGTGATTCCACATCCCACCAAAATCCAATAACTCGAGGCTCACTCTCATTATCTATTTCTCTACTTTGGATCTCATTTGGATTGCGTATTAGGGTGAAAATTATCAGGGTTTCTCAAATCATCCAAATTTGAGAAAGTAATTTGATTCCCTCATAAACCTTTCCATTATAACTATTTCTCCCTCATTTCAGTCCCCATGTAACCTACTAAGACTCATTCGATCCTAACTATTAGTTTTGGTTGCTCGTAGATTCAAACCTTGGTGGATTGGAACTGATTTCTTTAAGAATGTTCAAGGCAAGTGATTCCTTCATGGTTTCTTCCATTTTCCTTAGGGTTTACACCCTCAATCATGAAGTTCTAAAGTGTCCAAAAGTTAGGGTTCTAACCTAGGGTTTGATTTTTTGTCTTTTTTGTTTAATCTTGTGTTTTAGGGTTTGTTTTCACCCCCATGTGGTGTGACGGTGGAGTGGTTGATGTTTCACATCAAGTTTTGAGGGTTTTGACACCAAAAGGTAATTGATTTCATGTGTGAAAATTTTATGATGAGTTATATTGATTTATTTACTCATTTTTCATATTCCTCAGATGTTTTGTGTGGTGCGAAAATTGTTTATGATTTATTTGGTTAAGCGTTTAATTTTATAGTTTCGTTTTAGCTTGAAATTGGGTGATTTTCATGTGTAACTCTTGGGGTATTATTTGGTTTTATTTAATAACAAATGAAATTGGTTTAATAAATCTTGTGTTGGATTAAAATTATACTTTTTTAGGATATTGGTGTGATATTGGGTTTGAAATAGGGACTTTTAATTGGTTTTATGTGTAAAACCATGTTAGGCCTCTTGAAATTATTTTGTGAAAATGTGTGTGTTTTCATGTGTATATTTTGTGGTATTATTCGAGTTGATTTTATAATACTTAATATTGGATTATTAAATATTTATAGGGCTGAAAACTATATTTTGGATTGGTATTATTGTGATTTGGTCCTTGAAACATGGTTTTGAAATGGGTTTTATGTGCAAAGATTGGGTATACTCCTTAGAATTGTTTTATGAAATATTTGAATGGTTTGATAATTTAAGTATGAGGTGAAACCATATTAGAAAACAATTTTGGATTGTGTATATTTTTAAATTGTATATTTTAAATGTGAAATAGTTTTCATGTGATGTTTATCCTATTGGAAATGTTTTATAAAAAAATGTAATGGAATTACTGAAATGTGAAAGTGATGTGAACGTGATGTGGGATGTTTTGTGTGAGTGTGATGTGAAATATGGATTTTTTTTATGAAAAGGGTATTATATAACATGTTAGTGGGATGTTATGTGATGTTTAACATCATGGGAAATATTTTATAAAATTGTTAAAGGATTTTTTGAATTGTGAAAGATATGAAAAATGTGTTGTGGGCTATTTTGGTGTGAGTTGGATTTCAAAATCAATTTGAATGAAAAGGGGGATGATGTGATTGTGTGATATAAATGTGGGATTTTTTGTTTATTTGTGATTTAGAAGTGGTATTTTCATGTGTAAATCATATTTCATGGCTTGTTGAACTTGTTTGAGCACAAGAGGAAAACCTGGGTATCTAGGTGGGTGTACATGTACTAGTATGCTAGTGATGCCATGGGGTCTGGCCTCAGATTCATGTAGCAAAATTGACTCTTACAACACCAAATAAACTATGATTATGATGATGATTGGGGACCACTAGGTTATGATTATTTTCCCTACTAGTGGCTCATGCACGAGAACAGATATTGTGATGGTTACTCTCACCGAGATACAAGGTACATGGGACCCACAGCGGGCTAGTGCCTTGGGGTTATTTCCTATTGCTTGCGCTCATTGGATGATTTAATCTTACCATTATAATACGGTATGTTTGGATGGAAATTTAAGTATCTTTTTCATTTTATTGAAAAGGTTTTATTCTTTAAAATAGCCCACTTGAAAACAATTTAAATTTTTAAAGTTGCATCTTTTATAAATTGTAAGTAGCATTTCAGTTTTTTGAATACTTGCATGCTTTTCATCTTTGAATATTTATCACATAGAATCTCTTTGTTGTGGTATCCTAATGGGATTTGGATCACACCCTACTTACACATTTGGGTGTAAGTAGACTTTCTGATTTTGTTGTCATAGGTTTGGGTACAACTTTTATGCCTATGGTTCAGGTTTTAGTGGTCCAACATGATGCGGTGTTGTGGAGATGTCTTGAGGGTGGTGCCTCTTTCCATTTAGAGGTTCTTGGGCTATAATTTCTGGTTTTATACCATTTTAATGGTCTTTGATCATTGTTTTAAGTTGTGTAATTAAATTCTGAAATTTTATAAAAGATGATTTTTTTTTAAAATCAGATTCTTTTTATTGTATTCATTTTCTTTTTTAAGTTTATAAACTCGGGTAAATCATTCCCAATTTTTAGTTTATGATACTCGGGTAGTTGTGTTAGCCTATGGGGATCGAGAATTCCCTTTGAGTCTTGTCACAGCCTAGTTTTGGTGCCAATTTAGATGGTGACCATATTTTGTTTGTGATAAAATGGCATCAAAGGAGGTTTTCTCTTTTAGGTCATGTTATATGGGGAATAGTCAGGATAGTCTAAAGTTAGGATTGTTGGGACTTGACATTTAGGTTATAGGTAGTGTTCCTGGCTATCGCACCCCATTATGGGATTCGAGTTTCCAGGGGAATTCAGGATTTTTCTGAGTCCTTTGGTTTTCTTGGTTTGATGATGATTAGGAGAAATGGAAAGAGATTTGGGTTAATGGTCTCAGTGATCTCATAGGGCCTCTCAAGCCATGTGGATCTAGGGATATTTCCCTAGATCACTCTCTATTATTGTTAATTTATTAGTGTATGGATTCCATCCATATTTCCAAGTCACCCACTGAAACTAGTTTCCTCTTGGATTGTATTGTGTTCTTTAGTTTGGAAATCTTGGAAGTTTGGTTTTAAAGAAAAAATGACTTATTTTAAAGAAGCTTAAAGTTTTTGTGAAATTATTTTCTAATAAATAGGTAATTTTTTGATTTTTTAAATGTTGGAACTGAATTTTCAGAATAGTTTTGAAATGGAAAATGGTGTTTTTACACCTCTTTTGAAAGAAGGAAATTATGTTAAAGTTGGTTTTTAAAAAGTGTTCCTAGTAAAGTTTTCTAAACTATGGAAAGGTGTTTTAATGGGATGAGATGTTTTGAAATTTATTTATATGACTTGAATGTGAGTACTCATTTTATTTACTGGGATATTTATTTCTTGGTTATTAGTCTTGAGAAAAAAAGAATTATTGGCTTATTGTTTTGGTTTTGAAAAGTGGAAAGAACTTTTGTTTTAACCTTTGGTATTTTCATGAGTGATCACATTCATGGGGTTATATTGGATGATTGATGGTTAATGGCACAACTGGATGAGTTCTGGGATGGATATTATGAGGGTTCCTCGTGTGGCGTAGAAACATGCATGTGTGAGGCCCATGGGGTATCATTGGTGGATATGCTATCCATTGAACTATTTGTTTTCAAAGAAATGTTTTTAAAAGAATATTCATGACTTGATGACTGGTTTGGTATGGTGTGTATTATGTTTTTTTTAAAATTTTGATATTGTGGGATGTTTTGAGTCCAAGAACCCCTCCTATTTGAACCATGTATTGGGTTTGTGTTTGGTCGGTAAGCTAGGTTGAAGGGCTGGTTAGTGGTATCTTCTGATAAAAGTTTTGGAAGCCTTTATAGTGGTTCCCATCACATGTTCAGTTCTGGTTTGTGGTATGTTTTGACCAATGTACCAACATGTTTGGGTTTTTGGGTTCTTTCGTTGGAAAAGGTACACCCCCATTAAGGGTTAGTGCATGATTGAAGTGCAACCCGAATTGTTTCTTCGTTGTAAAATCCTCCACTTGATCAAAATAAGGAATCCTTTTCTCTAGCTTGGGAGATTGAGTTTACACCATTTCCTTTATTTATTTTTTGGACCCTCTTTTAGAGAGAGTGTTCTCATGGGAGGTTGAAAGAGACATTAGTTTCTGAAGTTACCTGAATCATTGAAGGTGGAAGTGGTCTGGTGTTGTTAGTGTAGACGAGTATCTGGATGGTTTCTAAGAAAGCCTCTAGGTCCTTCATAGTCTCTTTAAAGAAGTGGTTTATGTTAAACCACCAGTGTGGTAAATATGGTCATTAGAGGCTATTATGGCCACTTGCAGAAATTTTGTGTTGTTTGGGGACTTGGCATAAGGTCCCCTTCCATGAATTGTTTCTATCAGTTTCAATGGTCACGTTCGGTGATGCCTTGTGATATCGTGTTCTCATTGACTATAATGGTGAAGGTTGTTCAATCCTATGAGAGTATCTGACATGTTGGGAGTATGTATCTTGTGGAAAAACATCAAAATCCTCTGTTTTAGAGTAAGGTGATTATATGTGTCTTTTCCTTCTGTTGTTTCTCACCTGAAGAAACAAGGTTTGATGTGTGCGTGCATCTTATTATCCCTTATTTCAGTGAAAAGGAGAGTTAGGGAAAAGTGAGTTTTTGAATGGTTTATGTCTTGGTGAACCCATCTGGGATTAGGGTATAGTTCTCATGGCACCGAAAGGAAAATTTCAGTTTAGGGGTTTCCAAAGCCTAATTATGAGACCGAACATGCTTCAATCATTTGAGCTCTAGCCATAGGTCCTGGAGAGAAGCTGTCATATAGATAGGGGAAATCCCAGGGTGGATTAAAACCTTGTACAAAGTCCTATACTTAGTATTAAAGATGGGGAATAGTTTAAACCTTTGATGTTTCCATCTTGATTTTCTGTTCCTGTTCGATGGAAAGAGGTGGGAGGACCACATGTCTTTGTTATCACCCAATTTCATTCATTTCCCTTTTGGTTTCCATTGAGTTTTTTGAGTATGGATTGGAATTTTGATAGTTAGGTTGAGCACACGGTTTGTACATGGTTAGTAATAACCATGATGCCAAAAACCATGCTAGTAAAAGGATTCACATGGTTAGTGCACAGTTTCTCAAACTGTGTGGATTAATCATGTGGTCATCCCAACTCTTTAAATTTGGGTTCCTCATGTGTCATCCCATTCTGGTCAGTTAAGATGGTTGGTTGTTATGGTGGGGAGACCCAATATGATTATCATGTATGTTCCTTTGGAAATTTCAAATGGAGGTCTACCCCTTGTACTGGGGAGTCCATTCAGGCCTCCCCCCTATTAGGGTCTCGATCATGTCTCAGGAAAATTTCAGTTGTCTCTTATGGTGGGGAGCCTATTTGTGTCTCCCCATTCTAGTAACTCAGATTTTTTCTTGGTCATGGCTTGGTGGTAGGTAGTCTTGTTTGAATTTGTATGGATACCTACATCTTTCTAGGGTGAACGTTGGGAGCAGATAATGAACAATGGTCTAGTTAAAGAAAGGTAAGTGTAACCTTGTTCGTTGTTGTCGTTGTTCATTTGGGTAAATTGTTGGAATCATGTTTGGATGGTGTTTGAGGAGTTTTCTTTTGGGATAAAATCTGAATATACTTGATCATTTCAGGAAGTGGTGTATTTTTTGGTTAGTGAGAGTATTCCTTCCTTTATTGATCAATTGTAGGTGTTTTGACCTTTTAGGGCGGGTGAAACTTGGCAAAGGAATCCATTTTGGCCCTTTGGTTGGGTTTGGTTTTTTCCTTTGGCCTTACAAAGGCTTTCTGAGGGCGAAAAGTTTTATGGTGGGGAGAATTTTCACAACCATGACTTATTTTAATGTTATTTTTCATTTAATTTCCATTATTTTTTTTTGTAGGTTTCCCATTCATTTTGGTGCTAATGGTGGGTTTTCAACAGTTGGGTCAAACTATGAGCCCATTTTCAGATTTAAAAATAAATTTTGTTTCTTTTATAACTCCTTCATTTTTCAAACTTTTACACCCATTACACTTCTCAATTGGCATCCCCTAGTATATTAAAACCACCATATCAATTTGGACCCCATATAAATACATAATAATTATGGATTTGTGTTTTTTATTGAGGTTTTGGGCCAGATCGTAAGCCCATTTCTTACATTAAATGATTTTTTTTATTTTCAATATCTCATTAATTTTGTACTTTTTTCACTTATTTTACCTCCCACCCAAATTAAAAAACCCAAGTCCCACTATCATTATCTATTTTTCTGCTTTGGAACTCATTTGAATCGTGGATTAGGGAGAAAATTCTCAGGGTTTCTCAAATCGTCCAGATTTGATATTATAATTTAATTCTTTCATAAACTTTTCAATTCTCACTCTTTATCCCCCATTTCAGTCCCCACGTAACCTAATAATCCTCATTAAATCATACCTATTAGTTTTGGTTTCTTGGAGATTCAACATTTTTTGGATTTGGGGTGAGTTCTTAAAGATTGTTCAAGGTAAGGGATTCCTTCTTGGTTTCTTCCAATTTCCTTAGGGTTTCCTCCCTCTTTCATGAAGTTCTAAAATGTACAAAAGTTAGGGTTAGAACCTAGGGATTTATTTGTTTTCTTTTTTGTTAAACCATGTGGTTTAGGGTTGGTTTCAACCCCCATGTGGTGCAGAGGTGGTACGGTTGATGTTTCGCACCACGTTTTGAGGGTTTCGACGCAAAAAGGTAGGTGATTCCATGTGTAACCATTTTATGATGAGTTATATTTATGTATTTACTCATTTCTCTTATTCCTCATATGATGTGTGTGGTGTCAAATCTTTTTATGATTGATTTGGTTAAGCATTTAATTTTATAGTTGCATTTTAGCTTGAAATTGGGTGTTTTTCACGTGTAACTCTTGGGGTATTATTTGGGTGTATTTCATAACATGTGAAATTGGTTTAATAAATATTTTTCGGTCTTAAATTTATTCTTTTCTAGGGTATTGATGTGCCATTTGGTTTTAAAAATGGATTTTGAATGGGTTTTAT
The DNA here is from genome assembly GCA_963277665.1 of Viscum album. Lineage (NCBI taxonomy): Eukaryota > Viridiplantae > Streptophyta > Magnoliopsida > Santalales > Viscaceae > Viscum > Viscum album. The sequence continues at coordinate 1,020,679,783 of OY728147.1, read as the reverse complement.
GTGTAAAACCGTGATATGCATCGTGAAAGTGTTTTATGAAAATGTGTGTGTTTTCATGTGCATATTTTGTGGTATTATTTGAGGTGATTTTATAATACTTGAGATTGGTTTATCAAATATTTATAGGGATGAAAATTATGTTTTGGATTGGTATTAGTGTGATTTTTTCTTTGAATTATGGTTTTGAAATTTGTTTTATGTGCATTGCTTGGGTATACTCCTTAGAATTTTTTTATGAAAGATTTGAATGGTTTAATGATTTATGTATGAGGTGAAACCATATTGAAAAACTATTTTGGATTGTGTATTTTTTAAAATGGACCATTTTAAATGTGAAACGAGTTTTCATGTGATTTTTATCCTCTTGTAAATGTTTTATAAAAATGTGTAATGGAATTACTGAAATGTGAAAGTGATGTGAACATGGTGTGGGCGGTTTTGTGTGAGTGTGATGTGAAAAATGGATTTTGTTTATTAAAATGGTATTATGTAACTTGTGAGTGGGATATTATGTTATGTTTAACATCATGGTAATTATTTTATAAAATTGTTAAAGTATGTGTTGAATTGTGAAAGATATGCAAAATGTGTTGTGGGCTATTTTGTTGTGAGTTGGATTTCAAAACCAATTTGAATGAAAAGGGGTATGATTTGCTTGTGTGATATATATGTGGGATGTTTGGTTGATATGTGATGTATAAGTGGTATTTTTATGTGAAAATTATATTTCATGGATTGTGGAACTTTTTTGATCACAAGAGGGAAACTCGGGTATCTTGGTGGGTGGATTAGTACTAGTTTTCTAGTAATCTCACGGGGTTTGGCCTTAGTTTCACGTAGAAAGATTGACGCTTACAACACTAACTAAACTATGATGATGATGATTTCGGACCACTAGGTTATGATTATGTTCCCTACTAGTGGCTTGTGCATGATAATGGATATTGTGATGGTTACTCTCATTGAGATACAAGGTATCTCCAACCCACAACAAGCTAGTGCCTAGGGGTTATTTCCTATTGCTTATGCTCATTAGATTATTTAATATTACCATCGGCATACAGTATGTTTGGATGGAAATTTCAGTATATTTTTCAATTTATTTAAAAAAATTATTCTTTAAAATATCCCACTTGAAAACAATTTTAATTTTTAAAGTTGCATCTTTTAGAAATTGTAACTAACATTTCATGTTTTTGAAAACATGCATGATTTTCATATTTGAATGTTTATCACATGGAATATCTTTATGGTGGTATCCTAACAGGATTTGGATAACACCATACTTACACCTTTGGATGTAAGTAAACCTGCTGATTTTTTTTGTCATAGGTTTGGGTACAACTTTTGTGCCTATGGTTCAGGTTTTAGCGGTACAACATGATGCGGCGTTTTGGAGATGGCTTGAGGGAAATTCCTCTTGCCATGTGGAGGTTCATGTGCTATAATTTATGGTTTTATAACTTTTTAATGGTCTTTGAGCATTGTTTTAAGTTGTGTAAATAAATTATGAAATTTTATAAAATATGATTTTGTTTGAAAAATTCAGATTCGTTTTATTGGATTCGTTTGTTATTTTATGTTTATAAACTCAGGAAAATCATTCCTAATTTTCATTTTATTATACTTGGGGACTTGTGACAGCCCATGGGGATCAGGAACACCCTTTGGGCCTTGTCGCGGCCGGAGTTGGGTGCCAGTTTAGATGGTGACCAGATTCGGTTTGTGACATTATAGTTTTCATTCAATTGAGAAAGAAAAGGGTTTTTAAGTCATGGAATGGATGTAAAAGAATATTTGAATCTTAAATGGATCTGAATAAAGGATGTGTATAGTTATCTCATTTTCCTTATATGATAATAAAATTAGTTTGTTAACAAAGAGATTTTATGAACAATATGAGATGATGGTTTTAGTACACAATGTTCATGATTCATAAATCTCAATGACATATTTGAGAATAAGATAAGGATGAAAGGAGTTCTATTTTGGAAAAAATATTTTATCTGTTATATTTAAAAAAATATGTTGGAAGTAATTCTCACTACATTTAGTGGTATAATTTAAAGAATAAACTATTGTTTTTAGTACATTTATCCAAACACATGGAATATCATATATGATATGGATAGAATAGTTTATTTTTTGAATATTCCCATTATAGAAGTCAAATTTAATTTCCAAAACATAAAAATATTGATGTTTATCAGTATTATTGTAACACCCCAAGATTTCATGGTACTTTTACCTTTGAATAACGTAATATCTTGCATTGTATGTTAGTTCGAGATTCTAACACACTACGTCTAATCAAACTAGCCATTATGAATAGTAATATCCACTTTTTGAAATTTTATAAATTTTATCTTTCAAAATGGACTTCATTTTTGGATTCATAATATCGAAATTATCCTAGGGTGAATTTTTGTATTTCTCTAAAAACGTTCATTTTTTGATGAATAGTGAAAAACACTTAGTTATAGTTTAAAAACGAAATTTTTATTTAAATAATTATTTATTTTATTTAAATTTATATTAGATAAAAATAGATACATAATACCTGTATAAGTTCAATTTAATTCATTGGAGTCGGTTTATAATAATTTTAGATATATTAAAATTTTATTGAACTTTTTAACCATCTTTTACCCACCTCCTTAGAGCATTTGAAAATTTGAATAAAACTTAATTTTACCGCTTCTGTGAATTGAATTTCAAAAATCCGAGAGACACGGTTGATATCAGTAAGTAAAATTTGGTTCAATAAGATAAATATAATTTTTTTTGAATAGTAAATTTTGACTTTTATTTACCACGGTTAAAAGTAAATAGGATAATTAAGGGTAAAAATGATATTATTATTACCCAAACACATGTCCTAATTCTATTGCATAAGTGTAATTCGACCAAAAAAACCTTAGGAATAAAATATGATCATTTAGATCCACTTAGATTAGATTAGGATATTTATTATTATTTAATTCAATGAAGAGTTAAAAGTGTTAAATTCAAAGCTTAATAACTAAACCATTTTTAATATAGGGTTATACATAAGATAAATTCAATTATAAATATTCAAAATAAATATATAAATATTTCCTACATAATGGTATTTTATTTATATTTTTTAGACATTAAATAATTTAATTTATTTATGACACAATGATGATGTAGTAATTACCTAATTAATGAAATATTAAAATATTTGATATTATAAATATCCAAATAAATGTAATTCGGGACTTTTTATGAATTACAATAATTTTATAGGTTAATATGACATGTTAGGGTTAGTTAGATGAATTTTTTTTGAAGTAATAATGTTGTTATGAATTTAGAAAAAAAAATACCAAATATTGTCAAAATTGACATAAAATAGTTTTGAAAACAAATATTATATTATTAATTGATATTATATTCCTAAAAATCGAAGTTCTGGGAAAAAGACTTATATAATGATAGTTTTATCATTAATGAACCACTTGGGGTTATCTTGTAAGTATATTGTATGTTTATTAACCATATAATATAAAAATACAAAGAGACATGGTAAATGTCAAACTATTTAACTAAGAGTTAAATCTAAAAGATAAGGTTAATATAGTGACCCAAACCTGTCTAAAACCTATTTTTTGAGTGGTTTTCAACCCATACCCACCTTATACTTTAAATAATTCATTTTAGAGCCATTAGAAACCGAAAATTATTTTATTATAAAATAATATTTATAGATTTTCCAATGGTGCCACTCACCCCTCTTATAAAAGGGCACTCTCCATTCTCTATAATTCACACCTTAAAATCCATTTGTCTTAGACAAACTCTGCCCAAATACTCACTCAAAGTTTCTCCCTTCATCCAATAGGACTTATTTCAGTCAAAAATCCATCCTAAGGAGTTCTTTTGATCAAATCAAAAGGAAGAACCTGAAGAAGAGGTAAATATTTCATCACCTCTTTCAAGTTCTTTTATTCTTCCACTTCCTCTTTCTTTGTTGTTTCCATTATAAAATAGTTACTCTATTATATTATATATACTGTGATGTTATTATAAATATGACAAAACCATATTCATTATTATATTCATCCTTTTAATGGCATGTCACCATACGTGCGTACGTACGGCTTACCGTCTCCACGTCGTGGTGTAATTATTATTCAGTACATTATTATTTAGATGGGTATAATAATGATATGTATTTTATCTAAATAAAAAATATAACATGATAATTATTCTATATATATTATATACCATCCAATTATATATTATTTTAATGTCAAAAGAATGATATTGTCGCTCGTGCGTGCGTATGGATTACTGTCTCAACGAACGCGATGAGATTCATTCCCTATCGTAGTCCATTCAAGACTAATTTTAAATAGATGATTAAAAATAATGTTTTAATACTTAATATCAATATTAATATTAATAATATACATCCTATTCATAACAAACACTACTTATGAAATAAATCATATAAAGGAAAACGAATCAGTTAGCACCTGAAACGATGATAATACAAAAATATTATTAACAAAGCAATATTAAAAGATCATAAATGATATAATATTAATGTATATGATTATTGTATAATTTAATAAATATTATTTCACCATTATACGGGACGTTAACCTAACCTCGACCAAGGAAAATCACAAAGTAAGGGGTTTCTTATCTCACTTTTAATTCCGTGAGATTTCCATTGTTCACCACTTATTTATTAAATGTGGTGTATTGTGTACTGTAATTTGATATATATATTATCATGATTCTCTTTATATTAATGATATTATGTGATTAATTTTTTTGTTATTATCTTTTGTTCATACAACTCGATTAATTACAACTAAGTAAGGGGTTTCTTATCTCACTTTTAATTCTGTGAGATTTCCATTGTTCGCCACTTATTTATTAAATGTGGTGTATTGTGTACTTTCATTTGAAATATTTATTATCATGATTCTCTTTATATTCATGGTATTCTGTGATTAATTTGTTTTTTATTAACTTTTGGCCATATGACTCGATTGATTACAATGAAGTGAGGGGTTTTCATCTCACTTTTATTCCCATATGATTCATGCTATATTTGCCACTACTACCTTTTGTGAGGTGTATATACTACCCATGATTGTATTTTTTGTGTGATATAATTTAATTTATGGGGATTTACATCATCATTGGATGGTATTTATTTCATGGGGTGTATGTTTCGTAAGTTACCAAATCGATAAGGGAATTTCAAATTTAAATTTCCACTCATTCGGTTTTATGCAAACTTCATTGATTACTTTACCCCAAGATTATGTGTGAAATCACTATTTATTTACTTATGTAGTAATTTCCACTCCCCTTTTCGTGGATATACTTTTTATACACATAATCACTCCATTTATAAATTCTCAATTCATCTATATAAACTTGATAAGAGTAATTTTAACTCAAATTCTATTTATTGAGTTAAACATCCAAGTCATTACTGTTGTTTTTACAAGACTATGTGTGAATGTCCTCTGATTGATTTACACTGAATATCCAATAATATTGAGTGTATTTGTATTTTTAACACATAATAATTTCATTGATTCATCCTTAACCTAAGTATGCGGTCCTTATAAAAGAATCCATCCCATCTTACATTCCATTGAGACTTCTTTGTTGTTATGCGCCAATCCACTTTTATTTGGTGTATATATTGTACATTGACATAGTATATCATGAACCCCTTTATTCTCATTATATAATAATGTTTTTATTTCCTCAATTATTTTTATTCAATTATCTCTTATTTGGTTAGGAACTCTAACTAAAATATCATTTTAAATGTATTAAAATTTTATTCTTCTAAATCATTCTCATTAATATCCATGTTTTAAAAATGGTTTTAAGTTTTTATTTATATGGACATTAATGTTTTAAAATTAAAATTTCTTTTAAAAGTTTCAAAGTGGTATGGGACAGTTTTATTTAAAAATCTATTTTAAACAGATTTTTGATAACTAGTTAGACTTTTAAATGTTTTAAAGAAAAAGGGGGATATTTCTCTCAAATTGTTTTGATGATTAACTTCATATATGTAAATATCCTTCATTATTCTTGATTGAGGTTGATTTATTATAATAAAATCTTCCATATTGTATTGAATGAGTTATGTTTGACTCTGGATGTGTTATTTTTATACCATTAATGGTTTATAGATAAATTATTGACATTTCGTATGCTAGTTTTAATATGAATGTTTATGTTATGTTTAAACCTTTTCATATGAGGAATTCATTAGACTTAGTAAGTGATGGGTGGAGCCCACTATAGCTCCTCGATGCATTGGTAGGTCTCATGATACAAACTAGTTTCTTGGCACAAGGCCTTGAAAAAATCTTATTTGTAGTCTTGGCACAAGGCCTTGACTATGTGGTTATGAATGTCTGGCATTATGCATTCCATCATTATGAAAGTGGATATTGATATTGCATATGATTATTCTATAGTATAATATCCATGTAAATAAGTAAATGGAATTATTTGAATTTATCTTTTCCATATATTCTGAAGTTCATGTTTAAAAGGATTTTGTTTTAGTCTTATACATTGCCTTAAATGTTTATGCATTTTTATGAAAGTTTCTGCTATATTATTATCCTTACTGAGAATCTGAGCTCACCCCTTTCTATGTTTTATTTTTCCCAGGATGTGAAGAAGTTTATTATGACTAACCTGTAGGGATATTCTATGGGATCTCAGTGTTGTCTATAGAAACAATTTTTTTATAGTTTTCTATTTTATGATGTAATGTAAACCTTTTGAATGTATCTAGTACTTCCAAGAATACTAAACTAATCGATCTTTCAATACTTGATCTTTGGTGATCATGCTAATGATATGTAATAATGTACCGACTCTGGGCTTCTGGGTTTGGGGCGTTACAGTTGGTATCAGAGGATGTTTAGTACAAACCTTGGAAACTTGATTTAGATAAACACTGATTAGAGCACATAGCCCTAAGATAGACTTTAAGGATTAGTATATAAGAACTTCCTAAAATTTTGGTATAGTAGTGATTTTGTGAGTTTTCCAAGCAATAAATCCATGTCTGGATAATATCAGGTAGAGGTGGCTCTAGCAAAGATGTACCTAGGGGTAAAACCCGAAAACACCACATTGAGTTAGACTCGAACAGGAACTGGTGCACGATAATGGGCATTGTTGCACTCATGGTTACGAAACTCCTAGGGGATATGATTAGGATAATTTACATTTTCTTTAAAAACCGATTTGAATGATTTTAATATAAGATGAGAATAAATGTCCTTGGTTAATCCTAAGGTGTTTCAAATTGAAAATATGGTGTCATGATATTCTCTAAATGATTTTATGACTACTGTTTCTGACACAATGATTTCTTGTTTTAGACAATGGATGGATTTCAAGGAAGTAATAGTAACTTTGAGAATTATGTACAAGGTGGGAATTGTGGTGGAAATGAGCAACAAAATGGAATGTTGATAGGCGTAAAAGATATCGTGTTCGTGCCAAATCATTTTTCTAAAAATATGATCAACAACATATATATTAACCAACTCCCAAGCTCAACAAAGAAGAGAAATGGGATGAATTATAAGAGCTCCAGTAGTAGAGACCATAGAGAAAAGAATCCTCAATTTCAATCATGCAGGAAATGTGGAAGGATACACCCAGCAAAGTGTCTCAATGGAATACAGAAATGCTTTATGTGTGGGAAATAATGACATAAACTAAAGAATTGTTGAGGAAAAATTAAAAGTACCATGGAATAAAATAAAAATGGCCCCAATAATCCATTTACAGTCATTTGTCGTAAATTTAGGCGACCTAGACATTACCTGAGTAAATTCCCGATTCTATAGGATATTTTCTTGGTCAAAGAAGAAGCTATGTGGAAATAAATGGTTGGAGAAATGTTTAAAAGTTTTAGTGATCCTAGTTGATGGGATTACTTTGGAATAATTTTGTCTTGTATTTGTAACCCTGTAGTTGGTAATGGGAAAATGATATTTGAGGAATAATTGTCTTTTCTCTTGTGGATATAGTTATAAATAACCATTTGGTTTTATATGATCATTGGGTTTGAGGCAATTACAAGTTATTATATTTTGGGATTAAAATGAAAGATATGAGATAACATTTGTAGTTAAATTATGTTATGGTTATTTTTAGGAATTTATATCATTTTGGTAATGTTATAAAATATAGTTTTTTTGAAAAAGGAAAACACGCAGACTGTGTGACAACCCATCACGTCAGACAAAGATGTGGGAATCAAACCCACAACCAGAGTGCGATTAGGATTTATCACCTACCACTGGACTACGTGAAGTCCCTAGTTAGTGTGACTAATTATTTTTAGTTAAATAATTTTATTAATCAATAATAAGTTGATTTGGGATCTTATGTCTTATCAAATTAATACCCTTAGTATAGGAAAATGATTTGGTGATTAAGTAATAAATGTTATTTTGGAAGATGTTCGCTCTGTTTGGAACACTATATGCCTAAGGAAAATAGAATACTATGGGATTTCATTTGAGGAGTAATGGTAGATTTTTATCTACATTTTTATTGTGCATTTATAGTGATTTGGAAATGATTAACCTATAATAGAGAATATGTGATTAGGTTAATTACTTTTAAGTTTGTGACTTTAAGAGTAGTCGATGTCATTTGGAGATACAATTTAACATGGAAGACTGCATAACCAAATTCTTATAAGTTTTGGGTTTCAATATTAGTTTGGATTATATTGAAGGATTTTAAGGAAAATTGTTTATTTAATGGTATTTATTTAACTTTGGGGTATTGTTGGTTTAATTTTAGAAATTAAGATTAGTGTTTATTTCTCTACAGGAATATCCTTTTGGGGGATCATTTGATCTTGTACTAATCATTTTTGTTTTTATTAATCTCTAAATACAAGGTAAATATATAGTTTATCCTTTGTGGATCATGTGATTCTCTAGAAGTTGATTCTAGATCTTCCGGTGTGACCAAGTCATCTTGAATACTTATCGTCTAAAAAATGAGTTAGCGGTATAAATTTATTAAAGAATGAAACTCTACTTCAAAATTATGTACATCTCTCTATGTTCTTAGTCAATCTCATAAATAAATTCCTCATCTTTATGAAATGTAACTTAAAACAAAAAAAATGTTATCTGTTTACTTTTCCTACTTGGAAACTAATGACCGTTTATCCCATCACAAGTTTGTGGTTTTCTTATCGTTAACATTCTTCTGATCATGTTTTCTATCCCTCTCCATCAGAACTTGACACTTATGTTATCTGTAATATCCATATTTTCCTACATGGAATCCTAGTATGGGTTATCTCGGGTAGCCTTGGTATTCTCTTTCTTTCTTTTAAAGTGATAGTTTTATTGACTCTTTTTCTGATATGGGACCTTCAATTATGTTTCCAAGCTCAATTTTAAAATTTTCTAGAATGCAATTTCCAAAATGGGGGAAGAATGTAACAACCCAATCTTCCATGGTATGTTTCCCTTTGAATAATGTAATAGCTTTCATTGTACGCAACTTCGAGATTCTAACACACTATGACCGATCAAACTAGCCGTTATGAATATTAATATCAACGTTTTGAAATTTTATAAATTTTATCTTTTAAAATGGACTTAATTTTTGGATTTGGAATATTGAAATTAGCTTAGGGTAAATTTTTGGTATTTTTCTGAAAACTTTCAAGTTTTGATGAATAGTGAAAAACACTAAGTTATAGTTTAAAACTGAATTTTTATTTAAATAATTATTTATATTATTTAAATTTATATGAGGTCAAAATAGATACATAATACCTATATAAGTTCAATGTAATTAATTGGAGTCATTTTATAATAATTTTAGATATATAAAAATTTTATTGAACTTTTTAACCGTCGTTTACCCACCTCCTAGGAGCATTTGAAAATTTGAATAAAACATAATTTTACCACTTCTGTGAATTGAATTTCAAAAATCAGAGAGACATGGTTGATATTAGTAAGTAAAATTTAGTTCAATAAGATAAAAAAAATTGGTGAATAGTGACTTTTGACATTTATTTACCACGGTTAAAAGTAAATAGGGTAATTAATGGTAAAAATGATATTATTATTACCCAAACACATGTCCTAATTCTATTTTATAAGTGTAATTCGTCCAAAAAAACATAGTAATAAAATATTATCCTTTAGTTCCACTTGGATTATATTAGGATATTTATTATTAGTTAATTCAAAGAAGAGTTAAAAGTGTTAAATTCAAAGATTAATAACTAAACAATTTTTAATATAGGGTTATACATAAGATAAATTCAATTATAAATATTCATAAGAAAGATAAAAGTATTTACTATATAATTTTATTTTATTTATATTTTTTAGACATTAAATTATTTAATTTATTTATGACACAATGATGATACATTAATTACCTAATTAATGAAATATTAAAATATTTGATATTATAAATATCCAAATAAATTTAATTTGAGACTTTTTATGAATTAAACTAATTTTATAGGTTAATATGAAATGTTAGGGTTATTTATAAGAATTTTTTTTTGAAGTAATAATGTTGTTTTAAATTTAGAAAAAACAAAATACCAAATAGTGTCAAAATTGACATAAAAGTGTTTTTAAAAAAATATTATATTATTAATTGATATTATATTACTAAAAATACAAGGATCAGTAAAAAGACATATATAATGATATTTTTATCATTAATGAACCACTTGGGGTTCGCTTGGAAGTATATAGTAAGTTTATTAACCATATAATATAAAAATACAAAGAGATATGGTAAATGTCAAACTATTTAACTAAGAGTTAAATCTAAAAGATAAGGTTAATATAGTGACCCAAACATGTCTAAAACCTATTAGTTGAGTGTTCTTTCTACCCATAACCACCTTATCCTTTAAATAATTTATTTTAGAGCCATTATAAACTGAAAATGATTTTATTATAAAATTATATTTCTTGATTTTCTTAAGGTTCCCCTCACCCCTCTTATAAAAGGGGACTCCCTCTTCTCTCTAATTCACACCATCAAAGCCATTTGGCTCAGACAAACTCGGCCCAAATACCCTCTAAACTATCATCCCTTCATCCTTGAGGCATTACATTAGTCATAAATCCATCCTAAGGAGTCTTTTTGATCAAATCAAAAGGAAGAACCCGAAGAAGAGATAAATATTTCATCACCTCTTTCAAGTTATTTTCTTCTTCCACTTCCTCTTTATTTGTTGTTTCCATTATAAAATAATAAATCTAGTATATTATATATACTTTGATGTTATTATAAATATGGCACAACCATATTCATTATTCTATCCATCCTTTGAATGACATGTCACCATATGTGTGTATGTACGACTTACCGTCTTCACGTCGTGGTGTAATTGTTATTCAATACATTATTATTTGGATGGGTATAATAATGATGTGTAATTTATGTAAATAATAAATATAACATGATTTTAATTCTTTATATATGATATACCATCCAATTATATATTATTTTAATATCAAAAGATTGATATTGTCGCTCGTGCGTACGTACAGGTTACCATCTCCACGAACGCGATGAGATTCATTCCACATCGTAATCCATTCAAGACTAATTTTCATTAGTTGATTAAAAATAATTTTTAAAGACTTAATATAATTCTTAATATGAATAATATACATCCTATTCATAACAAACACTACTTATGAAACAAATCATATAAAGGAAAACAAATCAATTAACACCCGAAATGACGATAATACTAAAATATTATTAACAATGAAATATTAAAAGATCATATATGATATCATATTAATGTATATGATTCTTTTATAATTTAATAACAATTATTTCACCATTATATAGTAGTTTAACCTAACCTCGACCAAGGAAAAGTACAAAGTAAGGGGTTTCTTATCTCACTTTTAATTCTGTGAGATTTCCATTATTCACCAATTATTTATTAAATGTGGTGTATTGTCTACTATAATTTGATATATATATATATATATATATATATATATTATCATGATTCTATTTATATTCATGGTGTTTTGTGATTAATTTGTTTTTTATTGACATTTGGTTGTATGACTCGATTGATTACAATGAAGTAAGTAGTTTTTTATATCATTTTTAATTCCATGAGATTTCCATTGTTCGCCACTTATTTATTAAATGTGGTTTATTTTGTACTTTCATTTGATATATATATATATATATATATTATCATTATTCTATTTATATTAATGGTATTCTATGATTCATTTTTTTGTTATTGACTTTTGGCCATATGACTCGATTGATTACAATGAAGTAAGGGGTTTTAATCTCACTTTTATTCCCGTGAGATTCATGCTATATTTTCCACTGCTACCTTTTGTGTGGTGTATGTACTACCCATGATTATATTATTTGTGTTATATAATTTAATTTATGGGAATTTACATAATCATTGGATGATACTTCTTTCATGGGGTGTATGTTTCGTAAGTTACCAAATTGATAAGGGAATTTCAAATTTCAATTTCCACTCATTCGATTTTACACAAACTTCATTGATTACTTTACCCCAAGATTATGTGTGAAATCAATATTTATTTACTTATTCAGTAATTTCCACTCCCCTTTGTGTTGATATAATTTTGATACACATAATCACTCCACAGATAAATTCTCAAGTCATCGATATAAACTTGATAAGAGTAATTTTAACTCATATTCTATTCATTGAGTTAAACATCCAAGTCATTGGTGTTGCTTTTACAATAATATGTGTGAATGTCATCTGGTTGATTTAAACTGAATATCCAATCATATTAAGTGTATTTATAATTTTCACACATAATTATTTCATTGATTTGTCCTTAACCTAAGGATACGGTCTTTATAAAGGAATTCATCCCATCTTACATTCCATTGAGACTTATTTGTTGTTATGTGCCAATCCACTTTTATTTGGTGTATATAATTTACTTTGACATAGTATATCATGAACACCTTTATTATCATGATATTATAATGTTTTTTTACCTCAATTATTTGTATTCAAGCATCTCTCATTTGGTTAGGAACTCTAACAAAAATATCATTTTAAATGTTTTAAAACTTTATTCTTCTAAATCATTCTCATTAATGTCTATGTTTTAAAAATGTTTTTAAGGTTTTATTTATATGGAAATTAATGTTTTAAAATTAAAATTCCTTTTAAACGTTTCAAATTGGTATGGGACACTTTGATTCAAAAATCTATTTTAAACATCTTTTGATAACTAGTTAGACTTTTAAATGTTTTAAAGAAAAAAGGGGATATTTCCTTCATATAGTTTTAATGATTAACTTAATTTATATCTATATCCTTCATTATTCTCAATTGAGGTTGATTTATTATAATAAAATCTTCCATATTATATTTAATGAGTTATGTTTGACTGTTTATGTATTATTTTTATACCATTCATGGTTTATGGAAAAAGTATTGACATTTCGTATGCTAGTTTTAATATGAATCTTTATGTTATGTTTAAACCTTTTCATATGAGGAATGAATTAGATTTAGTAAGTGAAGGGTGGATCCCTCTATAGCTCCTAGATGCATCGGTAGGTCTCATAAGACAAACTAGTGTCTTGGCATAAGGCCTTAACAAAATCTTATTTGTAGTCTTGGCCCAAGGCCTTGACTATGTGGTTACGAAAGTCTGGCATTATGCATTACATCATTATGAAAGTGGATATTGATATTGCATGTGATTATTCAACTAGTAGAATATCCATGTGAAAGAGTAAATGACATTATTTGATTTTATCTTTTCCATATTATGCTAAAGTTCAAGTTTAAATGGCTTTTCTTTTAGTCTTATAAATTGCCTTAAATGTTTATGCTTATTTATAAAAGTTTCCGCTATATTGTTATCCTTACTGAGCATCTGAGCTCACCCCTTTCTATGTTTTATTTTTTCCAAGATTTGAAGAATAATATTATTACTGATCTGTAGGGATAGTATATGGGATCTCAGTGTTGTATATGGAAACAATTTTGTTGTAGTTTTCCATTTTATGATTTAATGTAAACCTTATGAATGTATCTAGTACTTCCAAGGCTACTAAACTAATTGGTCTTTTTAGACTTGATCTTTTGTGATCATGCCAATGTTACATAATAATGCACTGACTCTGGGCTTTTGGAGTAGGGGCGTTACAATTATATTATGAATATAATATTTCTTCAAAGTTTATACTAGGTGTATATTTAAAATTTGGTATGTTTAGAATATAAAAAATAAAATATTTTATTAGTAAAAATTTAAATTGAATATCACGTAATATCTTAAAATAGTTAAGGGTGTGGTATTAAATAAAATTATAAATTGTTACATTTAGTTACCATAATTAAGTGATTAAAATATTATATACTTCAATATTTTAGGACATTTTTGTGAATAAATATATTAATATAAAGACTTATATCAATTATAAAATTATAGAAAAAAATGTTTCAGTGGAAATGATTCAAAATGATGATGATAAAATTAAAAAAGTTATAAGTAAAAAAATAGAAATTATTAAAATCCTAACATCAGATGTTGTGAAGTTAATAATATTGAATACTATTTTCAAGGAGTCAAGCATTAAAAATATGATTCCCAAGTCTCACTAGTATTCAAAAAAAATCATGGATGTTGCTCACTAAAAATATGGATGTTTGTGTGTGTGTATTTAATGAGTTTAAAAAACCATAAAAGTACAAAAAACATGAGGCCCTTATGGTGGTCTATCATATGTTATATGATTAGAAAATATTATATATATGGTTTTTCAGTATTTTTAAAATATTTAAAGAATATGAATTGTGTCATGTTATACAAAAGTCAGTCACCACATTATCATTCTTTCATGTTGACTGTATATATGGTGTGAAGTAAAATGATAATTGAAAACCTGATTAATACTTTAAATTATCCCTAACTTATGTTCATCATAGATTGTTAAAGTTTATGATTAAATAGTAAGGTTATCATGAATATTATTTTTTAATGAAATACTAAATATTTTCCTGAGGCACCAAACAAGTTTTGTGCACTAGATGACCCACCAAGTATACCACATAGAGTGTTATAAACTATATATTTTGTATAATAGGGGTTAATATTTCATATTGAATCCCCATACCTAAGGTTTAAATGATATATATCATGAGAACCTTTATACTTCAATAAATTTCTTAAAAAATTCTTGAGTCTTAATTTATCATAGGTTTGTTGGGTATCTTGATGATCATATATTCAGTTTAGGCTTCACCAATAAGGTATTGTTCATACTTATATGATGAATATGAATTATATAACTTCAGTTTATATAGATTGAGTAAGTGTGTGTTAATACCTAGATAAGTAGCATGTGTTGTTCTTGTCTATCTGGATGAGGAACATTTTATGTGTTCGTTAACTTAGTTTAATGACATGTGATGTATTCATAAACCTGGATAGTATATACATGAATAATTGAGAATGTATGAGTTATTTATATAGAATATACATAATTCATTCCCTAGAGTCACTTGACATCTTATAAAATAGGAATATATGATTATTCATAATTGTATATTATATAATTTGTAGACATGTGTATGGAGATACAAATGTTTAATGGATATCATGCCATATCTCTTTATAGCTTGAGTAGCATTGATGCTTTTCTGGAGGCCTCTCTTTTCTTAATTTAATGGATTTAAGAATTAATAATTGTTCTAAATGTTATAAATTCCCATGGGGTCAAACATTTTTGATTTTGTAAATGAGGATCAAGTTTATAAAACTTTGAGAGTTGCCCTAAATGTTTTTTGGAGGATATCTAGATAAATTTCAATATATATGTTCTAAAATTTATTCAATATTATGTATAATACGGTGAAAATATATGATATATTTTTTCAAATGTGTTTTATAAATTTCGAACATTAGTTTTACATATGGTTTCATAATTTACTGCATATGATTTAAATTAAGATAAAAGTTCTCTTGGTCTTTAAGTCTTTTAGTGAATGTGGGAAATTGATGGAATTATACACTAAAATAGAATTATCCATATTATATTATATTTCATGATTAGTGTAAATGTGATACATTTTATAGTGTATCCCATAGTGAGTGTAGTGATGCACTATGAAAAAGTGAATATAACTATGTCATTGTGCTTTTCATGGGCATTATTGAATTATGTGATAATGTGTGGTTCATCAATGATCTCCAACACCAAGATATAATTCTCAATTGATTATTATATTATTATAATATATAGTAGTTTGAAAATATAAATTTATTATTTAAATGTTAAAAAATAAAAAATAAATTATTAATTTATAATTATAATATTTATAACTCATAAAATGTTTATGAAACATTTCTCAATAAATATTTCAAATGTTATGTTTCCAAGGAACATCCTTTTATGGAATGTATAATGAGGAAATTAGTTTGTGATTTTGTTTCCCTAGAGTATTTTGAAACTCCACAATATGATATTATTCTATATCTCATTCTTCCCACCTATCTTTTAACAAGATTCTTATAGTACTATATAAATATTGAGATCCTTCAAAATAATTTGGTGATTCCCATAATCCATGTATTCCTTAAGAATTAGGATCCTATATGATTCAACTTATATATCTACATTAATAACTTTTTGTAATCTTGTAAAAAATGTGTAATATATTCCATTGTTTTCTTTATTTTATTGTTCATTCAAAATATATAGATAGATTCTAGGTTTTACAGGCTTGGGTATTTATCTTCTTATCTAATTAGATGATATTTAACCCTCAGAATCACATCAATATTTGAGACATAAGGATTCACTATGGGGGATATATAATATGTTCAATCCTGGTGAAAAAAAATTGTTTCAAGTATAGTTGTATAGATTGAAAATTATAATATAAATCTGTTACTCTTTCTATTAATCAATAACTCTATGGTTTTTGAAAATTGTGAGGATGATGGAGTCCTTACCAAGAACTGTAAGATTCATACAACTAGTGGATTGACATGGAATAAAGAGTCCATTAGTTTATTATTATGGATATTTTTCAAGGTCATGTGAATGATCTTGGAAAAATATAGTTCAATTCATTAGAGTTAAATTCTTCATTTATGTTTTATTTAATCTAAAAAATTGTGGGATATTCAGGAAATGGGTTTTTTTATTGTTTCTACTAAGTTCTAAATATATTTATCCCCTTAAAAACAGTTTAATGAGTTAATGGATAATTTTGGACTTATAACCTTTAATAATAAATATTTATATAAACTTTAATGGTTGAAAAATTATGGAAAGTTAAAGTTCACTAAACCTGTAAATTCCTTGTTCATGTTCTATAATTATAGAGATTAGGTATTGTGTGACATTTCACTCATGAAGGTGTGTCATTTTATTTAAGTATTGTCTTCATGATATTATTTATGTGTCACTAGTGATGGTTTTATAAATAATCGCATACTATACTCTAAGGGGAACCCATAACCTTCATCTCCCCCCCCACTAAAAAAATCTATAAGATCAAATCATTATAGAAAGTAAAATATTATGTGGGAAAGAAAACATGAAAGAAAAATAAAATGGAGGTTATGAGAGAAAGGGAGATAATGAGAGAATAAAAGAAATGGATAGTAAATAAAATTAAATATGAAATAATTCAGGGAGTATAAAATATTCATGATGTTAAAAAATAGTGATGTTAAGAAAACGTTGATTTCAAGGTAAAATCTTATAATAATTTTTTAAAAATAGATAATGATAAACACTTACCTCTTAGAATATCATTTTTAAAGTATTGTTGAATATTTTTTATAGGGGTATGATGGTGTATTTTTTATAGAAGTGTCACTAGTTTTACAACTCATTCAATGTATTTAACATTAAATTGATCGCATATACAAAGCATCACTTCAAAATTGACCAACTTGTTTCAAAAAATGGGTGGTGTAAAAAGTAATTAAAAGTATATATTAGGGGTTTTTATACATGATATATTTCAAAGAAAATATTATCCCGTGTTTTATGTTGGTGCTACTAGTTCTAAAGAAGGATGGAATATGGAAAAAGTTTATGGATTTAAAAATTCATCAATAACATCACAGTTAAGTACCATTATCTTATCCTTAGTTTATATGACATGATTAATTCATTAAATGGTTTAATTATTTTCTTCAAAAATGACATAAGGAGTGGTTATCACTATATTATAATGAAATAATTATATGGGTGTAAATAGATTTTAAAATGAATCATTGTATTAAAAAATGGATAAAGAGGCCTTTGGTCTAACCAATGATCCCAATACATTCATGATATTTATAATTCATGTGTTTCATGAATATATTGCAAATTTTATAATTTTATACTTCGATGAAATTCTAGTGTATTGTGGGATAATTCATGAACATGCAAATCATTTTATAAAATTTATTCGTATTTTTAAGAGGAAAAGTTATTTGGAGACATCTAAAAAGTAAAACTTTCATGGATAATATTATTTTCATTTGATTTTTTATGAGTGGTTATGGAGTTTAAGTGAACAGTGATATGATCAAATCCATCTAAGAATTATTATTCAGTAACTCTATTGTGTGAATAATAAGTTTTCATGGGTTTTCCAATTTTTATAGTATATGTTTCAAAAACTTCAATACATTTTCATCACCACTAAATGAGTTTTCTAAGAATAATTTTCCTTTAAAATAGAGAATAATTCAAGATAAGTTTATTCATGCTCTTAAGGATAGACTCACTCATGCTTCTATATATTCACTCTCATATTTTGGTATGATTTTTTAAATTAGATGTGATGTATAAAGAATTTTAATATGTGGAGTACTCACAAAATAAGGTAAGCTAGTTTTTTATTTCAGTGAGAAGATAGATGGATCAACTCTAAATTATGATAGATACAAAAAAGAGATGTATTTTAGATTATTATAAACAGGTAAACATTATCTTCGGTTAAAAAAATTTATGAACCACTCTGGTCATGAGTCTCTTAAACACATTAAGAGCCAAAATAAATAGAATATAAGACATGAGAAGGGGATAAAATTAATAAATTCATTAAATAATTTTCATACTTCATCTAGAATTTAAAAGGAAATAATAACATTTTTGTTTATTCTCTTTAAAAAATATATGTCATGCTATACCTTTTAGTAAAAAATTTCCCTATATTTGAAATGATTAAAGATTTATAAAACAATTATAATTATTTATACAAGAATTTTAACCATGGTAAACCCAAAACATGTTGGGAATGTTTATATTTATAATATGGATACTTATTATATATTAATATATATATATTATAAATTAATATATCTATTTACTTATATTAAAAGTGTCGTTTTTTTACTGGATAATGGGAAATTTTGGAATTGGAAAAAAAATTAAGTGTCCATAGTGATCCCATTTAATATGCTTGGATGTCAAGGGATGTTTAAAACATTATTGAAAAATGAATTATTTTCATTGAGGTAAAATATAAATAGAACCCTCAAGGGTTATATTTTTAATCCCTAATACTCGAAGAGTGGTTATATCTATGGAATTAAATTTGGGGTTACCAATTGACCTATCCATTTAATATTACTAAATTAATCACATTTTGGTGGGTGGTCCCTCACATGTTATAATATTTTCATTATTTTGGTCACACACCCACTTTTAAAATGTAAGTGTTCATTAGAATGAGATAAAATCACATTGAATTATGTTTTAATATCTAGGGGATAAGAGGTCTAATCATTCTATTATTGTTATTATTTTCTATTTTAGGACACCCTTATTGATTTAAGACATATTCATGAAATTCTTCCTAGTAAAAATACTAATTACCATTATCATGAAAGTAATCGATCATTACCATACACATATGTGAAATATTTTATGTATTAGAGGTTTCATATCCCCCCTTCTTTGGATAATTATTCTCTTATTTAATTCCATATATTTGGGAACACTAAAATTTATTGTCATCTAAGGAGGTAGTTGGTGCGGTGGAGTTGATATTGCGCCCATGAGAAAGGCTACCTATATATCCTTATTAAGGGAATCCAAACTCATGTAGTTTTATAGAATTTAATTAGGATTGTTTTACATATTAAGGTAATGTGAAAAGCTCCATGTTGGTTCCTTTTAAGTTCTTTCATCCATGAATGAAGAAATAAACATTTAGGTTGTGCATCCATGATCAGCGAAGTTCTTATTAAGGTCATGTGTCAAAGATTGGTGCAATTACTTTAATGTTCATGTGTTTAAGACTGGTGAAGTTCTTTTTTTGGTCATATATCTAGGATTTGTGAAGTTATTTTTAAGGTTGTTCATCTATGCATGGGGAAGTTCCTTTTAATTTCATGCATTCAAGACCATGGTACCTTGTAGTTTAATGTAATATTTCAAGGATTGATTCCAAGTTGTTTAAATTATTCAAAAATATACTACTTGGTAAAAGGTACCTAGAAATGGTTTGGTGTCAAACATATAAATTAGAAATAAATTTAGTTATTTTATGTCTATTGGTAACTAGACAGAGAAGGATAACTGGACACATGAGTGATGTTATTTGGTTAGAAAAGGACGGGTCTTACACTATATCGGAGTCCCATTTATGTCTCTAGATCATTAAGTGGGCACAAAGAGGCTGACCAAATTCTTAAATACTATGAGGAACATTGTAAAGTTGGAAAGATTATTGTTTTAGGCCAAGAAGAGTTCAATGAGTTGCCTAAGAATATTAACCTTTGTAATCAAGGGAAGAAATTATTAATACTACCCCAAGGGCCTTATCAGTTTAGGAAGAAAATTGTGGAAAATATTTTAAAAAAATTATGAATCCCATTGTCAAAAAAATTCATGATTGACGAGACCACATAGCGATAAATAATAAATTATTCATATAAATCAAGTGGGTTTTAATTATGGATCAATATAATATACTTCTTATGGTTTTAACCTAGGTTATAGTGTGTTAACGAGGTCTTTTGGGACATTGGAGAAACTTGAATAACCATAAAATGGATCTCTCATGAAGAGAGTAACCCTTTGTTACAAAATATATAGAGATGGACCATTAGAAAGAGGATAAGTCATACTATGAGAAGCCTATGTATTGTATAATATTGGGTATATGTGAATGGGTGGGATGCACAAGTGAATATGGGAATTTAATCCTAACCACAACATGATTTTTATATGGTGATAATACTTATATGAAATATTAATGAGAGATAGACCAATATGAAAAAGAAATATGTAGTAAACTATGAATGATTCATGTAGTCCTCCAATAATGTTCTTTAAATTGATTGTTATGAAAAACTATTATACAAAGGGTACATACCCATGAAATTTTTATATGGAAACTTCCACTTATCCATTAACTTAAATTTTTCATCTACCTTGAAGAATTTTTATTTGAAAACTATATCATGAAATATTAGACCAAAAACAATTTTATTTCACAAAATTAAATCCTCTTACAAAATCAAAGTGTCTCAAAATGAATATTGGGGGTATATTTAAAGGAAAAAACTAATGGGGTTCATAGAGATCTATTAAATTTTAATAGATACAACATAATAATTTATATTTATAATCCTTTGATATCCACGCCTAGAAATATGAAAATGTGTAAACTATAAATGAAGAACCAAAAAAATAGGCATATCCTACACTATAGAGTTATCATATCATCTTCATATCACTATATGGTCTAATAAAGATCATAAAAGGAATCCAAATTACATCCCCTCACCATGAAATATCCACATGCTAAGCCAAATCGTATATATCACATTCAGGGTCCACCTCCTCACTATAGTATTCCAACACCTTGGGTAGTAAAATTAGAATATGAATAGAGCTTTAGTGGTAGGTATTATCAGTCAAGCCAAGGGCCTCACATGCATACCATCTCATGGAAGTACCCTTCTATATCACTAGAGGATTCTCCTCAACACTGTATCATTTTCTCTTTCATTATAATGCATGACTAAATATCTCAACTTTATATATGTAATTATTTCATGAATATAATCCACATTGGTTGCATCATATGAAATATCCCTTTAATGATATCACTTGGTCAAATATTCCTTCAAATTATAATGTTTATCAGTCTACTTTCACTATCATAAGACCAAGATATATTAGAAGCAACATAATCTCAAGGTATGCATTACATGGATATCAAAATATGTTCATTTCAACATACTCTTAAGACTTTTCTTATGAATACATTATAATTAATGTATTCTCAAGTTATGCTTTATGTTATACTGGTGAAAATATATCCTCAAAATTATGACCACCAAAATCCATCATAAGAAATATTTGATTTATGGAATTCCTTTTTCAGTATCCAACTTGAACTAAATCCTAAAAGACTTTGTTCCATTTAACATTATATTACATCATATAAGAATACTTGTGAAATCATATCTGGAACTCCTTTTAAATATTTTCCAAAACATTTTTAGAAACATATCATCAACTTCAACTCATATCACATTGAATGTGATATCTTTTTAATACCCATCCAAAATATTTTTGGATTAACTATAAAACACTTTTAGAGAAGATCTCTAAGTCAAATTCAATCCCCATTCAATCAACCATAAATTGTGACCCCATGGGACTTTATAGTTTTTTCAAAAAAATATGAAACAACAAATATATAAATGTAATCAAAGAGTAGACTCTAGAAAAGAATCGGCTCTAATCAAGCTAATAATGGATCTAGTATAATCTACCTAAGACATGTGTATCTCTATACCTATGTCCACCAACTGTATCTCATAATAGCATACATTCTAATATGTTCCCTTTTTACAAGATATCTAATGACCATGGGACATGGTGTATGTAAATCCACTATATCTAACTCATATAATATCAATTATACAAGTATATACTAAATTGGTTAATGAATACATCACATGTTATTCACCTTTAGGGATGAGCACATTGCATACTGCACATCAGTATAGATAGGCTTGTCATAAGTTCTATTTAGGTGTGATAGAACACTCCCTAATCTATCTCAATAAAGGTCTCATGTTTCACACTCATCATATGAGAGGATAAATCCCATCTTATTTAAGATCTTAACAATGAAATAATCATAAAGATACCTAAACACCCCATGATTAGATAATTCATAATGGATTGTGTAATAAAGGTATCAATGTATAATGGTTCTCATGTCATTATCTCCCCAAACTCATGTAATGGGAACCTAATATGACCCATGCACCCCTTTTATACAAAATACATAATATATGATACTTTATGTGGTATACATAGTGGGTCACACAATGTACACACAAAAAAAACATTCTTTGGTTTTGTTTCTTATAAGAATATTTTGTATCACAAACAATAATCCTACTCATGTTAACCTTAACATTCTATCATAACCTATAATACTCCATGATGAACATTAGTTTGGGATAAACTAATTTCATACTTTGAGAGGTAAATTATCATTACACTTCATAAAATATATGTCTATAAATACATTTATATAATGAATATGAAAGAATGATAAAATATAGATTTTATTTTATTTGACACATTTTATATTATTCAAAATATTTTAAGAATACTTAAAAAAAACTAATATAATCATTGGTATATCACATCATATATGATATAGTAACAAATTATAATTCTGTTTACTAATATTTTAGGGGTAATTCTAACTTATTACATCTTTATGTAATTCCCATCACAACTCTATGTAACCATCTAATAAAATACTACAATTAAAATATTTCACGAGTAAGATCTATGAATAACAAACATTTAAAAAATGGTGAAATTTAGGTATCATATTTCTAATGATAAACTCCATGAACATATTTAAACTTCTTTACTTCTTAACATCAAATGTTAAGATGTCAAATTTTTTTGTCTCCTTAGAACTCCTTCGGTGTTTAACATCATCATCCTTGGAAACTTTTTCCTTTGAAATTTTTTCTTAAGATAATTTAATTATTTACATTTACTAAATATAACTCTTACTTTTTTATTTACCATAATATATCTAAAATTATTTAGGATATTAAGTGATAATTATAACTTTATAATGTTATAATATTTTATATATTAACTTTTAACTTTGCTAATTTCAATCATACTCCCATTAGACTCTTATACATTATATTTTAATCAGAATATCATTTCAGGATACACAGAATATTTTGTGCTAGGAAATAACTTTTAATTCCTCTTAGTGAGAGTATTTAATAAATAAACTATTTTTTCTATACCATATATTGTATTTTATATTCTTCAATAATTTTTTTCTAAGAATCACACTTTATTCTTTAAAATATTTCACTGATTTGGGCGGAAACACCTTCCCTCATATTTTCATAAACATCTATATAAATAATTTATCTTGGATAAAAAAATTATTTTATTCTTCTTTTCAAATCATGCTATAGAATATGATGAATCATAAACCATGTGTGTACAATTAATCACCTTTTTTTCATAAAAACACTTTTTAAATGAACAAGTTATCTTATCATATAAGTGAAATAATAATAATATACATATCCTTTTAATATTCATTCAAGTATATCAGACAATTCCATATAATATTGATAAATTTATTGACATTCAAATCCTTTATGTTTCAACTCTTATGTCATTTTTTGAATGAAAACTATAAGGTCTATCAATTATTCCCTTAGTTTTAAACTCTTGTATATTTAAAAAACTTGTAAACTATAAATTTGGTGCCATATACCCTTCAAAATTGATTAATATATTTATATAACATTGATTTCTAACATGTAAATTCCATAGAGTTTCCAAATCCCCTTCAGGTATTCCAACAATCCATTATTATGGAATAATCACTCATTCCTGATAATTACTAGGTTACAATGACATTGACTAGAAATTGAAGAAACATTATTAAACCCTCCTACTGACTTTTCATCATCTGATTTGAAATTTTACCCATTTATAATATCTACACATCAACATCACTTAGACATCACTTGATTATTTTATTTATTTTTAACTATAGAGAATATATGTTAAACATTTCTTGAACTAATTCATCTTGTTGGAACATTTATATAGATTAAAACAAAATGAATTATTTAACTAGAACTAGCCTTGAAGGAAACCTATAGTCTCTCTAAGAATACTAAATCATATTGATTATAAGTTTAGAGAATAAAATTCTTCCAGACATTTTGAATCTAATTATATTGAGACACCAATTGAATCATTATATGCCTTTTAAGCATCTACATTCCCTTATTAAACAATTTGAGAACTTGCTTACTCAAAAAGGTTTCCCTAATTCATAGAGTTTCATTTACTTATGAACTCTTTTAATGTTACTAGTCTTAGGAGTTTTTTATAATAATATTCTCCTTCCAAAGGAATAATATCAAGGTTAAATTTTATGATGATGATGCAATTATTTAAAAAAAATCTCTTATCAGATGATTATAATTCTTTATTATTACCATTTAATAAATTATTTTATTAATTAATCTCCCACTAAAATGATAAACCCTTTGTTTAATACATCATTTTCATTAGTTGGACAAGACCCATATTTCATTAAACAATGAGTCTTCTTTTTCATGAATTTTCCCCATGGGGCCTACGCCATGACTCCCCAATCCCACCTTCAATAGGCCAAGGGATAGGAACTAGCATCGATTAGGAATATCACTAACATAGAAGGCCTTATACTAAGTACATGTACACATGAACACATCTCTAAGCCCATACAATGCTGAAATGTAAAAAAAAAATTAACAAACATGCATAAATACATCTAAATCACAGAACCAGAGTACAAAATAAAGTAAAGAAAAGTATATAGGGCCAAATACAATCCCACCACAAAGATTATGAAAAAAATCTTAACTTTAAAGTAAACTGGGTACTACTATCAAGATATAATATAAGCACACCTTGGTTTGTACAGTCTCACTAATCATTGTCTTGGCCTTCACTATTTTCGGAAAGACTCTCTTGGACTTCACTATTTTCATCCCCCGTAAAATGTAAGGTGGCTCTATATTGGTTTTAATAAAAAATAACATTCAGTCAATATCTAAGACTCTATCAAAAGTTTTATCTTCTATACAAGACACAACATGTGTGGGAAAAGCCTGTAAAGGGTTGAGTATAACAATACCCAGTAGGAAACCCTAAAACCACAAATAATACAATAAATAAAATATTCAACTCTAAACAAGTATATGTCTACAGAACATATAATGAGAATATCTAGATATACTCAACAAAGACACATAGTCTAAAAGTAAGTCACAACCATAATGTGAGCTTGGGATTATATCTCTAAGGCTCTATAAAGTAATCATCTAGAAGAAAAAACTTCATGAGTCTTATAGAATTGATCAATTTCATCTGAGAGGTAACACTCTTCGGGTCTCGATATAATATTCACACACTAAAATTCGAAAGAGATACAGAACATATATGAGGATCACACACAAGGCCATTAGTTATACCAACAAATTAATCTACATTAACCTAATAAGTATTGGATCGGTTCCCACATAGTGTTGGTCACTACAATGCCAAGAACTTCACATAGGTCATGAAGATTAATACAGGATCTCACTCTGGGCCTCACGAACGTATTCCGACAACTCTTTCCAAGAATTACTTCTTAAGGGATCATTATCCTATGTGTATTATTCAATCCCATAATAACCCTTAGGGAATGTATATTGGGAATGTACCCCAATAAAACTTGTCCAAGATACATAGGAAAAGGGATCTAAGCTAAGATTTTAGGAGTATACAGTGTGTATTAGGGTTTCACATTGTGTCATTTTGACCCTGGGTCCTTCCCATGTAAACAGAACATGTATGTGTCCATGTTCATGTAAAATTACATGGTGTGTAGCTTCTCGTGTACCCTTATCATGCACTATTACATGGGTATGCCCATGTACACCAAGCCAATATGTGTTTGTGTGGGAGTACACAGCGTGACTGTGTCCTTGTACCCCAACTAGTGTTTGAGTACCCTCTGAGGTATACGTCGAGATCACCAAAGTGAAATAAACACCATGTTACAATGTCACGTGATGTGTGATACTTAACTCCATACCAAAACCCTATCCACCACTAATTGGGACCCACAAATCATGTTTCTTTAAATTACACACTATGTTCTGTGAGAATTTCCAGATTCTCATATCCAGATTCTGCGACTTTAACCATTCCTCCAACCTTTGATCTGAAAACTGCCTCATCAGAAAATCATAAACCATGTCCTAATGATTCACAGCATCTTCTATTTACACATTATGTCCATTCAATTCATTTATAAAACACCTTCAAATGGTGTTCTTTGTTGTTTGTTGAAGAACATTAAAACTAGGTCCCTACATTATCTTATATGTTGTTTCTTCTATCGTCACACCCCCATCGTGTAATTAAAAACCTGAATCTATGATTTTGACCCGTTGTGCCAAAAATTGGGTGTGAAATGTTAGAATATTTTGTATATATAAAACTGAGACCCAAAGGAAGAATGCCCATGATGAACGGAGAATTGAAGGATAAAATCACAAGATCCAACATGAGGAATGGACCTCAGTCGATGTTTCTATCAACCTAAATTTGTTTCTATTATAACTAATAATGGATAGGTAACAATTTAATCAAAAATAAATTCTCCTAATAAAGCCCTTCAATTATCCCATCCCACAAAACTACTGATCCGCAAATCAATAAAGTGTTCTATTGATTCAGATTAATCATAGAAACCATAAAAAGGAAAAGAATCCAAACACAACAAACATCCTACTTTGATTTGAATCAATCATTTATGAAGAACAGAGTTTTGCTATGATTATTAGATAGATCCTCTGAATTCATCTCAGACGGTAGTCGATCTCTAATTCGTTCGTCGTCCGCCAATAGAACCTCGTTTGATGGCTCTCAAACAGTCTTTTGTATCTCTAGGTTTTAGAATCAAAACATATAACTTCCACATATCCATTTATTTAAATAAAATTTTAGGTTTCTATGTCAATGAAATAAAATAAAATATTTTTATTCATGATTTTATTCATTTTACGCCAGTGACAGCACTTCAAAAAATGCCATGCACTGATAAAAGTTATATCACTTCTAGGGTGAAACCCATGTTCTGAACTCAATAATTCCCTAATATTTACATTTTAGGTCCCCTTTTAGATGTTTTTACACTTTTCTAGGAAAACTATATGCATGTAATATTTAATTTATTTCAAATATTTGTTCTGGGAACACTGGCGCTCGGAATCGCATGTCATGTCAACTCCTGAACTCTAAACTAATCCATATGATATCCAAAAATAATAAATGTAAAATTTGGGTCACTGCATTCTCCCCACCTTGGGGCTTTATGTCCCAAAAATCCAAAACAAGGGATACAAAAAGAGATGTGGGTACTTAACATGAATCTGAGCCTCTTGTTTTCAGGTTATCTCCTAAATATTATCATGCTTCCATCAGACACATGGTAATGGAATTGATCACCCTTTAAGGATACTCTCCTTATAATCCTTGATCTCTACCAGGTAATCAGCAGAGTTATATCCATCCTCGATTTCTAGCTCTCCTCAATCAATAACATGCAATGGTCATGCATGTACCTCCTTGGTTGCAACATGTGGAAGACATTTTCTATTTGATCTAATTGTGTAGGTATATCTAACTGGAATTCCACCTCTCCAACTCTACAACGTATCTATAAAGGTCTAATGAATCTCAAATATAGCTTTCCACCTAGGAAAAATCTTCATAATCCACATTGAGTTGAAACTCATGGGAACACATGGTATCCCTCCTCAAACTCCAAAGGCCACCATTATATCTCTATATAAGACTTATGATAGTTCTATGTAGTCTTCACCCTATCATGGATGATCATCACATTCTATGTATTTTTTAACACCAACTCTTGGACCATAAGTGTAGACTCTCCTAGATCATTCCAACAAATTGGTAACTTGTAAGGTCGCCCGAACAAAGCCTTGAATTGTTCCATACTGATGGTGGAATGGTGGATTTTTTGTATAAAAAATCCACCAGTGGTAGGTTATCCTCCCATCTAGAGACAAATTATAAGATGCAATATCATATAATGTCTTCCAAAACATGAATGGTCCACTCTATTTGGCCGCCATTTTGGGGGTGAAACATTGTTCTCAAGCATAACTAAGTCCCAAACACCTCATGTAATCCCTTCCATGACTAGGATGTCAAGTGAGCATCGTATTCAGAAATGATCTTCGATTTAACTCCATGTAGTGATATTATGTCTTGTATATAGATTTATCTGAATATATCTACTAAAATCTACTCTATAATATCTAAGAAGTTGTATGACATGGTGATTTGGTCTGTGATCACCTAGATGGCATCCTGTCCACTAGAGGTACATGGTAATCCTGTCATTAAGTCCATGGATATCTCATCCCACTTTCACAATGAAACCTCAAGGGACTGAGCAAAACTCATTGGAAATTGGTGATCAACCTTTACCATCTAACAATTAATCCATCGAGAGACAAACTCTACAACTCTGTTCTTCAACCTTAGCCACCAAAACTTGCTTCGGAGGTTCTGGTAAATCTTCACCACACTTGGATGTACTGCCAAATTAGATGTATAAAAATCTCTTACAACCTCCTCCATCAACAGCACACATACCTTCGTGCATCCTCTAAAAATAATCACATGCTATCCACCTTCATAAAATCCATCAAGAACATATTAAGTGTATATTTGATTACATAGTGTCTCGCAATCATCACCCCCAATTTGTGCCTCCCTAACTCGCTGCAAGAGCATAGGAGCGACAACCATCGATTGGAGGTAATCTACTCCATCTTCATCCAAAATGGTTAACTACAATGAGGCCAAGTGATTTTATTCCTCATTCATAAACTGTGAAAAAGATCTTCTACTGGTAGAATCTTCTACCACGTTCCCCTTCCCAGGAGTATAGACAATCTCGAAGTCATAATCCAAGAAGAACTCTATCCATTTCCTCTCTCTCTCAAGTTATGATCCTTTTGAGATGAGATATACTTGAGCCTCTTGTGATCATAATATATGATAAACCACTATCCCATATGGTAGTGTCACAAAATATTTAATATGAAGAATTTCACTACTAACTCAAGATCGTGGATCATGTAGTTCTTCTCATGTGGTCTCAACTAACATAAACTATAGGCATTAACCTCTTATATCTAGATTAGAACACAAAAAATCATGGAACCTGACACATAACAGAACATTATGTACTTGACACCCTACTCTAGAAATCATAAGATGGGAGCGCTTATCAATTTTGGCCTAACTAGTGAAATTCCCATTGGAACCTCTCTATCCACACAACAGGTTTCCCATTTCGGGTCAAAGATTTCATGGGAGATGATATCCTTGAGAAATAAGTTATGAATCTTCAGTAATAGCCTACCAAACCATGTAATATTTTCACCTCCATCACACTCTTCAGTGGCTCCCAAGATAGCACTTCCTCGACCTTGGTTGAGTCCACTACCACTCCATCTACTGAGATAACGTGTCCCATAAAGTGGACCACATGAATCCATAACTGGAAATTCGAGAGAATTGTGTAAATATGGCGCTACCATAGTATCTATAGAACCATATTTAATTTTATTTTGTCATCCACCTCAGACATCAATTATACAAGGATATCTTCGATGAAGACTACCATGAATTGGTCTAAGAAATGCTGAATGATCCAGTTCATGAGACTCATGAACACTTCTAGGTTTTTCTTCAGGCCAAAGGGCATCACCAAGTACTCATAGTGAGTGTAGTGACATCCAAATATCATCTTCATTATATCCTCATACTTTTCTTGCAACTGGCGATAGGGTGACCTGAGGGTATCCTTAGAGAACCATCATACCCCTCTCAATTGAAAAAATGCATCATCAATCCTCATTAGTTGATAATTTTTTTCACGTTCACCTGGTTTAAGTGCATGTAGTCCACACATAACCTCAATCTCCCATCCACCTTCTTAGAGAACAAAACTGGGGCTACCCAAGATGAAAAACTGGGTCTAAAAAATGCATTCCTCTACATCTCATCTAACTGCACCCTCATCTCCCGAATATCTATGGGATCCATCTGATATATTGGAAAAGATATTGGTTTAATCTCAGGGTGAAGATCAATATATAAGTCTAGATCATGATGGGGAGGTGAGCCTATAACATCCTTAAGGAATATGACATCATACTCTTCGACTGCTGGAAGAAACTAGGAACCCATAACATCCACTACACCAAGGGTCATTCTAGGAAACTAGTGTGTAATCAACCACACAAAACTATGAAAGAGTCTATCCTGTGCTATCTGGGTTTCCTTCTCCCTAAAAAATTATTACCTAGTCCCATCACTTTGGACACACTATATTCCTTGCCTCAAACAATCAATTTGGGAATGAACTATGGATAACTATTCCATACCTAAGATGACATCATAAAGCCTCATTGATACTACAAAGAGATCCCAATAGTAACGCTTTCCTCTAAGATTCAGTTCACACTATAGGAACAAGTGTATGATTATTGAGTAATTTCCAGCAGGAGTCTCCAAGAATAAATATAAAGTCAAAGGCTCAACCAGAATCTCTAAGTCTCAAACAAGATAGGTGTCAAGAAAGTAAGGGCTAGTACCTATCTCAATTTGTACTGTAACTAAGGTAGAAAGGACACATATCATATCTTGAATCAATCTCGGAGCCTATGGGTCATAATTTTTGACCACCTATAGTTGTCCTTGACCATGTCCTCCAACTCCCTCACCATGGGGTGGACCATCTAGGGGTGGTGGTGGTAACAAGTCAAAGTGACCATCCCCTCAGATTCTCTCCCATATCCCCTTCTGTGTCCACCACTCTACAGACCTACCTGCTCTCGTCACTGCCTCTACCTTGGTAGCACATCCATGGTATCTCTATCGACTGTATTCCTTGTCGAGAAATGTTGTGCATGATGTCCCCTACCATCACATGTGTATCAATTCCTATTATTGGGATGACTAGACCCATCCCGATAGCCTTGAACCACAAACCCTTTATCCTGGGACCGCCTCATGAAACATCTCGCACATCCAGGTCCTTAAGACTAATGTCAGATCCCTAATTCCAAGGTCTATGCTCATGATTTTCCACTACTGGAAACCACTGGTTGTGTCTTCTCATCCAAGAAACTCTCAACCACCAAAGCTATCTCTAGCACCCCCATGATAGGTAGAATTGGATAGAGGGATGAAATTAGCTTGAATATATATATTCATCCTACACTTGAAGATATAGTCCCTAAATAATAGGTCATGAACCATATCCATTTAGTACCTAGAGAGGTTGGTAAACCTTGATGAATACTCAGCCACTTTCGTGATGCCCTGTAGGATCTATAGAAGCTCTTGGATATGTACATCCGTCAGCATAGCTGGAGAAAAATTCTCTATGAAAAGTAACTCAAACGCTGACCATGATAGAGTCTCTTCATTGTAAGACTGGGTCACTAACCCCCACTATTGTCCTATTGATCCATAGATAAGGTTCACTACTAGGACCCCCATCTGATCTACTAGTGTCCTGGCTAGATGGAAAACTTGTGTCATCACCTCAAGATAGTCCTTAGATTCCTATGGGTCGGGATCATCTCAAAACCTGAGGGGTCTCTATTGATGAAACTCATGAAGTGAACTCAACCTACGCACCTCATCCGCTGGTACTATGGGTACCATCTTCTATTCTACAGGTGGTGGTATAGATAGTGCACCACCTAGAGGTAGCACCTCAAGAACTAGTCCCTATATTAATGCCTTGTCATTAAGGGGATCATAATCATGATCATGATGTTGAACCCTAGATGGAATACATCATGGAGGCATGCTGAAATTAAACAAGATGTACCATATTCAATGAGTATATCTACATAGATGACACTAGAAGGACTTGGAAATAAACACCCTTTCATATATGATTCATTCCATTGTTTTCCTTGAAACTAGTGTTCTCATGCACTGAGTCAAAAGGTATGTGATCATAGTCTTGGTATATGGATACATCAGCTACTTCCCCAACACTAGAGTCCTTAGCTTGAAATCCGAACTCAAAACACTTAACACTATTTTCCCAAATCAATCTCATAGAATCTAGTCATAAGGTTGAACTGACTGATTTGATACCAATCTATTGCAACCTATCCCAATGGTTCTGTTTCCAGATTCCCCAACCCCACCTTTAATATTATAGGGTCTGGAGACTAGAACCGAGTAGACATATCACTAACATGGGTGGCCTTAGCCTAAGTACCTACACACATGCACCCATATCCAAGACTATACAATACTGAAATGTAAAAACAATTGAACAATTGTGCATGAATAAATTTAAATAAGACAACCAGATTACGACACTAAGTAAAGTAAATAGATCCAAATATAAGTCCACCACAAAGAGTTCAAAAACAAGTCCAACCTGAAAGTAATCTTGGGACTACTGTCAAGATACCACTAGAAAAAACCTTGGTCTATTCAGTCTCACTAAGAATCATTTGGTCCTAGTCCATCTAGGACTCTATCAAAAGGTTTATCATCTACACAATAAATGACTTGTGAAGGAAAATCCCATAATGGGGTGTGTATAAAAATACACAGTAGGATACCCTAAAACAACAAAGTATATAACAAATGAAAAAATTAAACTCTATATAAATATATTTTTACAGCATATATAATAATAATATCTAGATATACTCAAAAATGGAACATAGTATAAAGGTAGGTCACAACTATAATTCCGGCCTAGGAATCCATCTTTAAGGCTCCATAAATCACTCATCAAGGAAAACACACTTTGTAAGTCTGATATCACTGATGATGGTCATCCAAGAGGTAATGATCATTGAGTCTCACCGTAAGAAGTACACACTAAAATTCCGAAGAGATATGATACAAAGATGAGGATCACAACTAAATTCATGGGGTATACCAATAACTAAATGAATATTAACCTTCTAATTAGAGGATCTGTGCCCATGTAGTGTTGGTCATAAATATACCAAGAACTCCACTTGGGGAATGAAGATGAATAGAGGATCTCACTTTAAGCCTCATGGAGGGATTCTAACAACTCTATCCTAGAAGTCCTGTTGAAGGGTTCATTGTCCTATGTGTAGGAGAAAATTACATAGTAATACTTAGGGAAAGGACATGGGGAATGAACCCTAATGAATATTGTCAAAGATTCATAATACAAGGATCTAAGCCAATATTTTAGGAGTACATGATGTGTAATAAGGTTGCACACCATGTAACTTTGAAACCGGGTCCTGTATATGTAAACGGCCCATGTCTATGTTCATTCTTGTGTAATAGTAAATGGAATGCAATTACCCATGTACCATATCCATGTACTAGTACATGGGTATTCCTGTATACACTAGGTCATTCCATGTCCATGTGGGAGTATATAGTGTGACTGTGTCGGTGTGCCCCTGCTTGTGTCCATGTACCCTCTGAGGTACACATCGAGCTCACCAAAGGGAACCAAACACCATGTTACAAGGTCACATGCATGTGATACTTATATCCTTCCAAAAACCCTATCTTTCAGGCAGAGGGTCCCACATGGCGTGTCACTCTCACATTCATGCCATGTTCTTATACATTTTCCAGATTCTCATATTTGGATCATGTGTCTTCATCTGTTCCTCCAGCAGTATATCTAGCAACTTCCTTACTATAAAATTGTAAACCGTGTCCCGATGAGTCAAAAAATATTTTATTTACATGTTCAATCCCTTAAATTCATTCATAAAATGACTTTTAATAGTGTCATTTATTATGCATAAAAGAACATGAAAATCAGGTACCTAAATCATCTGATCTGTTGCTTTTTCTATTGTCACAACACAGTTATGTCATGTCAAGCTTGGATCTATGATTTCAATCCTTTGTGCCAAAAATTGGATGCATAGTGTTCGAATCTCCAATATATGTTAAATGATGGTCCAAGTGAAGAATTACCTTGATGAACAAATAATCAAGGGAGAAAACATAAGAAAAATCATGAGAAATTAACTTCAGTCAATGTTTGTGTTGACCTCAATTCATTATTTTTATAATGATGAATGAATAGAGAAAATTTTAATCATAAATAAATTCTCCCAATAAATACTGATAATTATCCCATCCCCTAAAATGATTGATTCTAGAATCAATAAATTAGTATATTGATTTGCATTCATTATAGAAACTATATATGGGGAAAGAATCCAAACATTAAAAAAATACTACCTTGACTTGGATTGATCGCTGATAAATAATGGAGTTGTGTCGTGATTGTTAAGAAGATCCTCTGAATTCGTCTCGCAACAGTATTCAATATCTAATCTAGTTTTCATCTTCCAGTAAAACCTCATTAGATGGCTCTCCAACAGTCCTCTATATCTATAGGTTTTAGCAGATAAACATAGGAATCCCCCATAACCATTTATTTAAATAAGTGGTTTGGTTGTTCCATCAATGAAATAAAATAATTTAATTTAATTAATTATTTTATTCATTTTACGCCCATGATTTATTTTTTACAAATGCCATGTTCCGAAAAAGGTAATGTTAGACCTAGGGTAAAACTCATCTTTTGAACTAAATGGTACCCTTAGATTTATGATCCAGGATCCTATTTAGAAGTTATTCTAGTTTTTTCCGAAAAGAGGATGTGTGTTCTATTTAATATATTTAATATATTTATAACATTTATTACAGGCACACTATCCCTCAAAATCACATTCCATCTCAACACCTAGTCTTGAAAATAATACATATATTATCCAAAAATAATGCATGGAAATCTAAGTTATTACCTCATTGGTGTTCCACTCACCACTTAGCTATTTAGATATGGTGTCATCTTAATCATATCATATATGAATCTTGGATAGCTGAGCGAGTAACACTTTACCCGACCCATAATATGGATAAAAACTAACTATATTCCTCTATTATCCTAACTCTTAGGGTATCTCAGATAAGTGTTACCCAAATAAAATTCTAAGAAAAACTCAATAAAATAAAATAGAGGGGAACCCTAATTTAGGATAATCTACCCAAGACTAATCTAGTATCACCACATATATACTTTCCTTATCCAATAAAATCTAGAGGCACAATGTTTTTGTAGAACCTACCTAGATGGATGATCAAGGTATTGAAATGTACCACTTTTTAAGTAATCTAACACATACTATGTTTGGAAGTGATTTAATCATACCATCTTATCTCATGTAATTCCATTTATGTATGAATTCATTTAATGATTTCGTTTTTTAATCCTACTCCCTCTCCTAAATCAATATGTTCAAACCATATTGATATGTAACTCTATACACAACCCACAATTTTCTTTACTCACCCAAAAATAGAATCCAAAAATATTTACACATATCCATATTCTTTTCGTGAAAAAATTAATATGAACTATTAATGTAGAGGCTTAGAATTATATTATATTGATAATCACCACATGAGTAATCCTAGGGAAATAGTTAGTTGACCCACACCATTCTAGGATAAGATATATCCTCCAGTCCAATGGAAATTCTGGCACCAAGTCCCTCTCCAGGGGGAGATTTTAATCAAGAGAGAATCTGATTCATCATAACTCAATTTCCTTATATGAATAAATAGTATTCAATAAGTAAATTCAATCTAATAACTTCAATTAAAAACTAAAGTCATAGTTGATGGAAATTAAATTATTTTATCATACCTAGCATGTAACTAATTAGATTCATGTATAATAATCTCATAGAAATAGTTTTACAGTTAAATTGAATCATACACCATTCATAATAAAAACAATTTACAACTATGAATAAACTATATAATTGAGATTATGAACATTTTATATATTTAAACATGAGATAATTATTTATGATCAATTAATAAAACAAAGATATGTATAAATCATTTATAAATTATCTAAATGTTATAGATATTGGATAATCATGAATATAATCACTATATATTTTTTCATAATATGAACTTTTCATATTACTCATTACATAGTATTTTACTTTAAACATGTTATAATTTATAAATTACAAACACATTCTAATCCAATTTCTATTATGTAAATATTTTACATTATCACAATATAATATAATTTACCTTATTTAAACCATGACCAAAAAAACCATCAAAAACACTTTTGAAAAGTTCTAAATAACATCCCAAAAATTACATTAATTTTAAATATTCATAATTTTAAAACATAATAAGTTTATAGTTTGGCCTTGTTTTTAATTTTATAAACCCTTTATGAATTACCCTTATGATTAAATAAACACTCTATTTAACGGAATTTAACATGTAAATGAACATTTTATTTATTTTTCAAAAAATGGAACATCCCTAACTAGACCACCCAAGCATCTATCCATCATAAAGAACAATATCCAAGTTCAAAGGAAGCCCAGTCGAGAGTGGAATAAGAGGTGAAATAGGCATGTGTGAGTTAGAACAAGTACAAGTAGCATGGGGTGGTGCTAGGGAAAATACACCATGTAGGGAAGAATGGAAGTGAGTGGTGACCCAGTGATGTGATTTTATGGGAATTCAATTACTAACCCATGATAATGTAGGGTAATAAATCGGTGTACATTCGAGTTAAAGACTGGAGTGGAACTTGTTTGGTGTGTGGAAATTTTTCATCATTTAAGTGGAGGAACGAGTTCCCCACACTATGTTGTTTCACAACATAGTTCCTCAATCACTATTGACATTACATTAACACTTAATGTAATATTAATTAGAATAAAAATGATACTCTACTTTCTTGTGTCATGTGATGTAGACTACACTACACTAATAACATACAATGGTCCACACACTCCATATTACATTAACTTCTTAATCTAATGCTAATTTCATAATATAAGATACATTATCACATAATAATATCATTGTTTCTCTTTTGATATTACATTAATGCTTAATATATTCTCAAATAGGAGTCCCTAAGATTATATTGTCTCACAAAATAACATAATGTACCAAAGCTCACATTATGTTATCCTATAATGTAATTCTAGGATTATTATTATTCATTTCAAAACATTATATGAAAAATCTAAATACATGGATCATTTTGATAAAACTATTGGGGTTCTTAGGAATCTATTAACACTTAATAAGAAATAGATTAATTTATAATCCCAAAGCCAATATATCTATGCTTAGAAATATAAAAAGTGGAAAATTATACATGAAAAACCTTAAAATATGGGTTTAATTTACACTATAGATCCAATGCATCATCTTCATATCATGGAATGGATTAATGAATAACAAAAATTGAATCCAAATGGAATCCTATCTCTATGATGTATCTATGGGCTAAGATAAATTTCATTTCAAAGATACTGGATCCACCTCCTCACTATAGTGTGTCAATGCCTCAAGGAGTAAAGGTAAAAGATAAAGAGAGCTTTAGTGCTAGGTAGTATCAGCCAAGGAAAGGGTATCACACATGTACCATCTCATAAAATTACTCTTATATACCACTTAAGGACACTCCTCAAAACCATCTCATTTACTCAAGCATTATAACACAAGATTAAAATCCTCACCTTCATTTATACAATGCTTGCATGAATATGATCCCCATATGTTACATATTTGGAAATTTTCGTTTAATGATATCACCTGGTGAAAGATTCATTTGAATGATAACATCTATAATCCATCCACCACTATTGTAATCATGTGATATGTTAAGATAAACATAATCTCAAGGTATGTGTCATAAGAAATTATAAATACATTAGTGGAAATGTACTCATAATCCTCCTATTAAGTATACATTAGCAGTAATATATTCTCAAGTTATCCTTACAATTATGTTGGTGACAATGTAACCTCAATACCATAGCCAAAAAAATACATCATGTGAAATATTATCTTTAGGGAATATTAATTTAAAAAACTATTTAATTAATACCCCAACGTATGCAGCTATACTACCATATAAGAAAAAAAATTGAATAGGATCAGTACATCGACACCCCAAAAAAATAACATAAAGTAGGCTGGGTCTATATCAGTTAACTGCATCAATCCCACAAATGTAATATTAGGACACCAAAATTATTCCAATCATAAAGGATGGTTACCTTATGAAAAAAACAATTCCACTAACCATATAATTTTTGTGTTCTCCATAATATTCTTTCATAAAACATCCACCTTATTTTTTGTTAAGATGCATAATTTTTATGTTTTAGTTTTATTCTTTTCCCAAATTGTTTTTTACTTTTTAAAGTTCCAAAAAATACCCCCCCTTGAATTAGATACATTTAAATAAAATAGGATCTAATTTTAAGGAAGAACAATTCATCCTATATAAGTTTCATGTGGTCCAACCAAAATATGAAATCACCTCTACCTATATATGTATAGAGTGTTATAGACCATCATTATATACATTATAATCAATTATAAATTTCTTTAAGTCTCACTCTTACACATATAATTCTCATTTGTTTCCTTTATAAACTCCTCCACAAAGTAATTTCAACATCTTTCAGGGTAACCACATGAAAAATACGCAGCCTTTATTCCAACATAAACTTTTCATGTAAGAAATATTATACATCCTAAAACTTATGTGGTGTGTGATCTACATTGTTTTTATACTATATTCTATACTTCTCTAAAATTTTAAAATATCAAAAAATTTAGAATTTGTTACCATGTCTCTTTTATCGAAAAATGTCTTTAGTTTAATCCCATCTCTCAAATTCAATGATCATAACTAAAAGGAGGATTTTTTATATCTAGAAAAATTTGTTCTGAAACACAATAATATGTTACATCTCAAAAAGTGGCCCATGTATATCCCTTCAAACCAATTCTATAACAATTTCTAATGTATAACAGGTTTCCCTTGTACAAATTTGGACTCTATGATGATATCCCATTTCTTACCTCAAACCACAACATACCATTAGTATGGATTATGACTTCCCTCAATTATATTCAAGAAAAAATTTTCTCTAAATGAAAACATGTCCCCAAATCATATAAAGATAGTTTTTATATCTTAAACCACTCCTTGTTAGGCCAGGATAATAAAAACTAGAGTCTCCATCCTATCAAAAGAGACTACTCAAATTTACATTAAATTTAGTTTAATAATCATACTAGAGGGTGGATCTCAAAAATGGATCTATATATTAAATTAAACTTATTCAATGAATGTGTCTAAAAATTTTATGTTCATCAAAGTTGTAAACATTTCACTGAGTAATTTCAGGTTGTTTACCAACACTATGACGCTTTTATTTCATAATTCATGGTGTATCATTAGAAAACAGTTCTTTAAAAAATAATAAAATGTTAGTTTCTAGACATGAACACCTTTTATATTTCACATGGGGAGGAAATAATTAATTTTTGGGATATAAAGTAACTCAAAGGTTCCCTATCTCTTGTGGAATTATATAAAAAGCTTCTCAACATTTATAATTTCTATGAATATGAGGATAAAACCCCTCCATTAATGAGGGGTTTCTCTTTGAAGAGGTAGAGAGAAGAGTGTTTAGTTTCTTTCATCCCTACTCAATTTTCCATTTTAAGGAATGGTTTGATATCTTTCTGCTATCAAATGGACTAACGATGGGAATAAAGTGTCTAAAAAATTTCCCTTTCAGTGATCCTATGATATTGAGGGTTTATATTGGACCATCAATGAGGTGGTCTAATATACCACATTGGTATATAAAAAACCTCAAATTATCTCCATATTTTTAATTAGTTGTATTTTTTTGAGTGAATAGAACTTCCTATAGTATATGTCCATTTCGGTATTTGGGTTTTCACTTTTGTAAGGGATGTATTATCGACCCAAAGAAAACCAATAAACCCCACTATACCAGTTCTTTTTTGGATTTACCATATGTTAGATCATGTAAAATGGGTAAAACCCCATATCAAATCAATGGTTTGATTGAGTTCTTACACAATTGGGTGAAGAATCATTTCAAGTTCCATAAATTTAAGATTGTTATAGTAATTACCTACACTATATCTCACCCAAGGATAATAAACATCACTAATGTTCATCCAGTACATCTAAGATTGAGGGCGGTAAATAATATATAAAGGATTTATTCAAAATTTAATTTTTTCAAGATGATGCACCCTCCAAAAAATATTGTTGAAAAAATCGTCTGAAATGATCCATGGGTCTGAATGTTGTGATATGGAGAGTGGTAGGGCTCTGTGATTCTGAATGTTGTGACATTGAGATTACTATCAAATCTTTGTGTGGCCATGAAGCACTTTGTTATTCCATGTTGAAATTTTTTGAAGGTTACCTTCAGGAATTAACATGATTGTGAAGGATCTCCCTATCCATATATCTTCTCAATCCTTATTCATTCATAAAGGTGGTGAACTTTGCAAAACAAATATTTAGAGGTATTTTTTCATTTTAGCTAGGATGATCCCTGAACTGGTCATGGCTTATTTGAACATTAATATGAAAAATGTATTTCAGCATCAAAAATCCCCCACCCCTTGTAATTGGATGTTATGGAATAAAGTAGGGTTAGATTCTGAGGGAAAATTGTTGAAAATTGGAAATTTACTTTCAGTCGTGAAACTTGTTTCTGATGCCTATTTGTGATGTGGTTTCGTGAGGCCCGATCATGAAGCCCAATAAAAAATCCCCCAATTTTATTCATATAAATAGTGCTATGGGTCACCATATATGGACTATAAGACTCTCTAAAATAGAAAATTTGTATGCTCTCTTTTTTCGAAGCTCACACCCTCCATGAGTTCTTTTTTATTTTGATCCCCATCACTCACGTATCTCACCTTCTACAAAAACTTATATATGTGAATAGTTCTTCATGAACATTGTTTTTCAAACCCAATCTTACAAAAAAAAACTCCACAAATCAAACATTCACAAACCAAAATCAACGAGTAGAGCTTCATGAACTAGACCGATAAAAGCTTCTAAGTATTGAATGAAATGGATGTTGAGAGAGTCAATGCTACTACTGTTTGTCGGCATGAAATAACTGAGAATATCATGATTGGGGAGATCATTTTATGTGTCTTTACCAATGAATTTATCATTTCACTGCTAACCAAATCTCAAAGGGAGAACCCGTTGTGCAATAAGTTTCCTCTTTCTGGATTTGGGGTGAGGGATGACGTATTCATCCCTGAGGTGAGCAGTGATGAACCTGACTACTAGTTCAGGATCTCACCAGGAATATACTACTGGCAAAAGGATACTAGAAAAACCATATAAAAGGATCACACATTTCTCATTATGGAGACTCTCTGGAACCATCTCAACAATATTGATTTGAAGAAAGTGGAGGATGAAGAATACCCCCCCCCCTGCGGTATGAGAGGATTATCAAGGAGGGTTTGGGGGATCCACTAAAGGGGTGTATTGAAAATTGGGATATGTGCCAGGGTGGGAATTTTAAAAACTATTTGATATTGACTTGATTGGAATGTGTGACATTCCATGAATTTTAGGCTGAGCTGAAGCAAGTTGGGCTTTAAAAGGTTGCATGGGCCTCACAGTTTCATGTATACCTCCACCTAGGCATCACACTATATTTTCTGAGAACGTTCTCACAAATGAATAATACTTTCCTTCTACATCTTGGGTAGTTTCCCATCAGCCTATGGGATCTTCACCAGATCACTAGGATCCCAATACAAGGGGATATTTATGGTGAATTCCTCCCCGTAGAGAATGCATGGGAGGACCATGAGAAAATGCCAGTTCTTGTGATGTAATTTTTTCATCTAGTGAAAGAGAAGGATGAGCACAAGTCAAGGATTGGGTATATCCCATTAAAGTATTGGTTAGGATATTTATTGAATGAAATAGATGATAGGCTACCAGGCATGCCACATATGTGCCCAGAAGTGTTCCAGCAAGTCAAGGTGCACTCCTATTGGGGGATCTTGGAAGAGAACCAATGGATGTTGTCCGGATACCACATAAATCTAAAAGATCTTGTGTTCTAGATGTCAGGGTTTATTTACATACTAATTTTTGATTGGATACTCCCTATGAAGGATGAAAATATGGGGGTTTGGTCGAGCACCTTCATTGTGGCGGTGATACTGGTGACAAAGTAGTGTGCCAACCTAGTTGTCTCGAAATTGGAAATTCTATACAAGGTACTCATCACATCATCAAAGGGAAGAATCTTCCCCATGTTTTTGGTCCCCTCCATTTATTTCATAGACTTGTGTCCCCACACATGAGGGGATATGAATATTTTAACCCCATTTACCCTCCCAACATGAATTTATGACTATCAATTTTGAACATCGTAAAAAGTTTCCATCTCAAGTTGGGTCCCATGGAAATGGTGGAAAGATTTGTAATGGTAGAGCACCTCATGTTTCACCCATTCCCTCCCCCAAAAGGATAGTGACTGGGGATAGTATGAGAACCTTTGAGCCGTGATCGTACCTCCTCAACTTTAGTGGTGGGTTATTCGTGGAAAGAGTTGACTGCATTGTGATCTAAGATCCATATAACCCACATCGATTCACATGAAAGTTTAGATACTTTCAGTGGATGACACAAAATGTGTACATGAAGGTGTTCCATAAGAACCATCCTTCAGTCATGATGTATATCTGGTGCATTTTCATGTGTGAGGATGGGAAAGGGTGGGATGAGCTATATCTGCTTACTACCATATATGTGCTCACCCATTATTATGCACAAGGATGGGTGAGTTCATATCATAGGGATATGTTGAGGCATCCAAATAACTAGGCTGATTAAGGATAGGTCCTACAACCATGGGGCCAAGAATGAGTGGTGGTTGGTGTATTCCATGGAGGCAAGATCAGTTTAGTGGGAAGAATGGAAGCTGCAAGGTAGGTGGTTCTTAGCTCAACAAAGTTGGAGGCTAGAAGGAGAGGAGTATTATTAGGATCAGTTCTCTTGGGTAAGAAGTCATGATAGGAAGTATAATACTTTTGGGTGATCATGGTAGTGAACTTCTAAGTCCCATGGAAGAAATTACATCTCCTATATGTTCCTAGTGATGTTATCTTTCCTGATACTTGGGAGAGTTGGGGACTACACAAGTAGATCACCACTCCTCTAGGGGTGTGGTAATATCTCATCATTGATGGTATATTCCTCACTAAGATGGGTCACATAAGGGTAGGATTCCACATCCCTCATGCTAAGGTGAATTAATATAATGAATAACTTGAGGATTTTGTCAATTCCTATGGAACCACATATTTCTTGATCGATCGGGTAAATGTGCTACTAGGCATGTGTTTTTATCTAATTGTCTCTGTAGATTATGTGGCTGCTAGCGTGACCGAGGGTGAAGAATCAAGAGATTTTTGGGAAGTGATGCCTACTGAGACTCGGTTAGAGATAAAAATCCTACTTCTAATAAATTAAACACTATGATATTTATTAATTATTTAATACCACTAAAACCTTAATATTACTACCTAATTTCTTCTCTCACTTGTATAGGAATCAGAGATCATGTAATAGGTAGAAGTCTATGATGATCCTTGAGTAGAGGTTGAGGTTTCCTCAACCCTTTAAGGGGAAATAATGGGGTC
This sequence comes from Viscum album, assembly GCA_963277665.1. Classification (NCBI taxonomy): domain Eukaryota; kingdom Viridiplantae; phylum Streptophyta; class Magnoliopsida; order Santalales; family Viscaceae; genus Viscum; species Viscum album. The sequence goes on along the minus strand of OY728147.1, from coordinate 1,020,634,981 downwards.
CCTTCCAAATTTTATAGCCATGGGAAATTAATCATCGGTCAAAGAGATGCCTAAGACTAAGGCGGTGGCCATTGGGGGAATTACCTATAAATATCCTGTATCTCATCATTAGGATATATTATTAATTTAAGACTCATATTCCTTTTCACCTTTTTATCCTCTTATTTTCCATTCTATGTTTTAATGGAGCATAATTAAATAGTTGTTCAAACTACACTTTAGGCTCAGCCACCAACATCTATGTCTGAGTCGGTGGCACCTGAGGATGAGGCATTGAAGGAAGGTGGTATTCCCCTAGTGGAAATGGTCATAGAGGTCATGACGGTCAGTCCAACTATGGAGGTTCTATTGGAGGCAACCATTGGGACCATGCCCAATATATAAGGGGTTGAAATGGAACCTATTATGGGGTTTGTTGAAGGATCTGTGGTGGAAAAGCCTATCATAAGGGCACAACTAGAGGCGGTGGTTGGATCTGAAGCCACAATAGAGGATGCGGAAATTGTACTAATAGATGGAGTGGCTGGGGAGGTTGTGTTGGATGTTCCTGCCTTGAAATTTCCATTAGTGTCAGTTACAAGATTTGAGGTTGAGACCGTGCCACTAGAAGGGGAAGATGAGTGGGATGCTATGATCGTATCTACCTTAAAGTTTCTATTGGGGGAAGTGGATACTTTTTCTCTATGTGAGAGAGATGATGAAGATTTATTTTTAGGTTTCATATCACCTTCACCCTAGGATATTCCCACAGATGATCTGGACACTAATGTTATGGTGATCTCCCCTCTTTTAAGCCTACACCGCCTAAATAATTTGATGATTATGGATTTTTTATCACTGAGGAGAACTGATTCATTCATTGTAAGGTGTGGAGGTATGTGTGGAACTTCATCACCCTCACCCCGATGTCTGACTTTCCAAATCGATTGAGATCTCTCCACTACTAGATGGTCAATCTAGAGACCGGTGGGGTGGACTCCAACAACCATCACACATTATCTCAAGGCTTCCTCATTGAGATAATGAGTAATAAATTGTAGGATCATGATGTTTCTTAGAAGAAACAAAAGGCTGAGGGAACCCTGACACTTCAAGAAGTTGAAGGGGAGAGTGCTCTCCTAGAAGGGATAATGTAGGAGTACACAGCTATCGCTGCTCCTCAAAATGAGACCATCAACAATCTAAAGGTCCAATTAGCATCGGTTGAGGCTAATGTGGTGAAGGAAACATCCCTGGTGGATGAATTTCAGGATGAGAATAATAATATATGCATTAAGGATGAAGAAGTCTTCTCTAAAGCTGATGAAAATTAGGTCGACCAAGAAGAGTTGTAGTGGACTCTAGAGGCAACTCAGCAGAGGTCGGTTGAGATAGAGTGTCCAGTCATTGGTGTCAACCACTATGGTTCATTTTGTAAAGGAGATTCTTTAATATGTGGATGACCCTCCATAGCCTCAATTGGTCTCATTTAAATACCTATATGCTTGAACATATTTCTTATTTTATCATACTTTAATCATATTCTTGAAACAACTAATGTCCAATCCCTAATACCATTAGAGTCATTCTGGGTGTGAGAAACAAGGGATAACCATGTGATCGCTCATTTATATGAGAATTTCTAATAATCACCGAACACCCAAGGACAATAGTTATTGACTAACCACCATGAGTGTTCAATTAGAGAGGAGTTGTGGTTGGATAATGGGGTTCTCTTAATATATTACTGGATTTTATAATGTGTATTAATTCAATAGTGGGGTAATTTTGGGGGCATTAAATTCTACCCAAATAAAGGGGTATGAAGAGTATGAATCGTGATAAAAATATATATATCACAATTGGAGTGGTGTGATAATATAGGATGACCACTGACTATTTTAAAAGTATATCATCCATACACTTTTTCCAAGGATGGGGATAAACAACTGAGGGTTGACCACTAATCTTTTTTGAAACATGGGACATGTCTCATAATGTCATCCAAAGTCATCCAAGTCTTTGTCCTAGGATGGTATGTGAGCCAATTTTGTGTAGGAACATGTCATTAGAAGGGTCGTTCGGATGTGGATGAGGATGGGAACCCAAATAAAGGGACATTAAAATCATAGAGATGAAATTATTGAATGTTCAAATAGATTCCAACACTCTCAGAATTACACCATCATGACTTAGAGTGCATCGGGTGGGTGTATCAGTCTGAGTAAAGTTCAAACTCCTCTTCCAAGGGGGGGGGGGTGTTGTCTCGACTATTGAGTAATTAAGGCATGAACAATGTGGTAGGTAGTCGGCACCAAAAGATATGGCTTCCCAGGAAAGTTCTTAAGATGACTCGTAGTTTTACATCATGCAATATGGATGATAGGCACATAGTTTAACATCATATAGTGAGGATTTTGGAAATGTAGTTTAATTTAATACATTGAGAACATGGTGTGTGGGGATTACACATTGATCCTCCCATCATTTCTTTCTCATGTCAGGTCAAGAGGTTATCTCATGTCCATTTCATGGGGTAGGGTTGCAGTTTAACATCATGTGAAAGGACATGTGGTGAAACGATGTGAATTATACCCACCCAGCTAAAGTTTTTGTGGGTGTAGGAGGGTAGAATGATGGGAGGTACTCCATATAGAGGTCGATAAATCAAGGAAATATTAGGAGGCCCTACACCAAGAAAAATAATCTTGGGTGAGTCTCATAAGTTTATGGTCATGATACTTGGACCATGGGGGGAAAGTAGTTCAAGGTTATAATGTGTGGACCATTTGTATGCATCAAAAGGGATATGTGGGGCATGGAGGATAAGTAACCCAATGTTAATGGAGACAGGGATTACCTTACACACAAAACATCTCACGGACATCCTGCACATAGTTTAAGGTCATGATGCTTGGACCATGGATTTTAGTTTATGTTTATAAAGCTTAGACAAAAAGGATGTGTCATAAGGGATTTATGTGGTATAATGTATAGATAACCCGACCTAAATTGAGGGTCCTAGGAGACCGCCTGACACATAGGATATCTTGGATACATCTTTCACTCTATTTAAGGTCATGATTCTTATACCATGGCTTTTAGTTTATGTTCTTAGATCTTAGACCATAGGGGAGTGTCCTAAAATGATATGTGTAGCATGGAAGAGTAATAACCCAATGTGAATAGAGGGTTAAGAGGACCCAACATCCCACAACACATTCCCAAGAGGATAGACATACAATTAAAATTCATGATGATTAAACTCATGTTTGGATCCTAGTTTAAGGGCATAGAGTTCATACCATGGGAACCCTAAGGTGTTTGGCACAACACAAAGGAGAAGTAACCTGGCGTGAATGGAGACAAAGAGAGGACATATGCCACATGAAACATGAGGTTCAGGTTGCACAATGTTTAAGGTAACAAGGCTTGGAATATAGGGTATCATGACTTTAAGGAACATGTGTGATATCAAAGGGAAGCAACCTAATGTGAATGGGGGGGCTAGGTGGCCACCCGATGCTACAAAAAATTCTCCTGAGACAACTTGAACATATTTTAAGGTCATGATTCTTGGACCATAGATTTTAGTTTAGGGTCATTAATCTTGTATTGTGGACTCTTATTTTAATGTCATAGATCTTGGACCATGTAGTTAATACCCCAGAAGGATATGTGTGGCATGATGGAGTGACAACCTGACATGAATGGTGGTCCAGGGAGGCCTGATACGACATTTTGAGTATGGTTATACTAAGTGTGAAACTTATACATAAGTGATAGTGAGTTATGATCATGGTTAAACTAAGTTTGTAGTCAAATTTTTTATCCCATGCATCTCTTGATAGTGGGTAATTGTACAGTTTTCACATGGTTTGTTTAACTGTACGATCTAACAGAGGAACCCACCTAAAGATGGGTATTTTTGTCTCTTTTCCTTATTTCTATGTGGGTATTCTTCCCTTGTACTCTCTAATTGATTTCCCCCAACTTGGATTCCTTCCATGGAGGGTTTTTCTTCTCCAAATCTCCTCCAAGGTGATTTCATGGTGGTTTCATAGTGATTCTTCACCTAGTTCAAAATGTTAGGGCTTTCTTCTCCTTCCTCATTGGTTTTCATCCATTTTCATATCCTCATATAACCCTAGTGTCCATGTTTGGAAAATTTTGATACCCAAAGAGGTGTCAAAATGGGGGTTTTTATTTCATAGGGTTTTGAGTCCTAGTAGGATTGTCTTTCCAGTGTATTTTGTCAATGGTGACATGATTCTTCCATTTAAGGTAGGTGATTCCATTATTTTCATTTCTAAAACATACCATTGATGCTTGAGATTCCCTAAATTATTTTTAAAATGTGTTAATCATGCTTTTGGTGTGTTATTTTGAATTATGATAGTGTTTTTATATAGTAAATTTGAATAAAATTGGTCTTTAAAAGGTTTTCTTAATTCCACCTATATATATATATATATGAAAGGTTTTCGATGAAATTCCATGTGGAATTTTTATCACACCCTAGTTATGTCACTTAATGTCGGTAGACCTGGTCTATTTTTCAAGTTTATGTTTCTTGTTCTAGTTTTCCTATGGAGTGATATGGCTTTCATGGATGGTGGTAATGAAGAGGTAATGTGGATATTGTGTCATTATAGTTTGTTATAGGTTTATTTTTTTAAAATTTTTGTTATATGTTATTGTGTCTACATTCAGTTGTATTTATCGATGTTCAGTTATTGTTGGTTTATATTGTGTGCTATGTTTGGGTTATTTAATCCCAGTTATTTATTAGTATAAATTGTTCCCACTTGGTTTATCATTTATGCATGGTGATGGTTGTTAGACCGGCAGGATTAGGAACATATCTTAGGACTTTTCTTGGACTAGGTTGGGTGTCAGGTCGGATGGAATCCTAACCTAGTTCATAAAAAACATGTGGGTAGGTGAAAATAGAGCTTTCCCTAGAATAGAATGACCTTTATGTGAGTCAATGGATGGACTATACCGAACAAGATATATCTAGGAATCACTATATATCCCATAAGGATAGGAATCAATCCATACATAGTTTTGGGACCCAATGTTGTAATAGACCAATGTTAGTAGGGTGATGTACCCACTGGTGAGGATATCCAGCCATATAACATTATAAGGAATCCCAATTTTATACAGGGTAATGTATGTATCATCTCATACTTGTCATATGAGGTATCTCTATTTTAGATGGGATAAGTCTAAGATTTAAATTCATCCTACTCAGACTAAAGCTAATACTAGTTTAAACTCATAAAGTTCAGAATTTATGGATGGATGATAGTTTATGTTCACATAGCTTTGATCAAGGGGCATGGGTTTCCCAAGGAGGTTTGTGTGACATGAAATATTGAAAAATCAACATTCAGGGAGGGTCGAAGGGACCCTTTTCCACAAAAAACATAAAAAATAATACCAAAAATCGACATCACAAAATTGGGGAAGGAAAGACCCCACAGTGTGTTATTGAAGGGGATAATCTCAGGATGAGATATTTTTGTTTCACCATGTTTCTCATGAGGATGGAAATAAATCCACACTTAGTTATATAATATAGTGTGGTAAGAGATCGACATTAGAATAGATCTACCTTCTTGAATAAGGATATTGAATCTTATCATACTCATATATGAGGCATTCTGAATTTATATAGAGTAAGGTTATAGTTTATCATCATGTGCTAATGAATTTAGGAATGTTAATACCATAATTTTCATATGGGAATCTTAGTTTGATATAGGGTAAAATCATCTCTCATTAAGAGGCATCTCAAATTTATATAGGGTATGACCACAGTTTAACATTGTGTAGTGAGGATGTTGGTGGGGATTGCGCTTTGAGTACCCCATTATTTCCTTTCTCATATCAGGCTATAGGTCATCTCAGACCACTAATGGATAAAGGTAAATGAATGTGGATTATAATTAAATGGAGTACCACATTACATTTTGGGGTGATATCACCATGAGTATTGGATGGTTTCATGGTGAATATATAGTTGGGCCTGAAGATAAAAAGTCCATGTGTCATTACATATCCCATGATTATGGGAATCAAGCCACAGCTAGTTCTGGATAGTGGGTGTAGTCATAGGTTCATTAAGACACAAATCAAACCATGGGAATGAGGGGTTAATTATTATAGTTTACGGTCGTAGTTCTTGGACCAATTTTAAAATAGTTTAAGTTCATAATGGTTAGACTATAGAAAGGGGTACTCGAGGATTCTTGGTGTGCAAGAGTTTAAAATTGACACAGATGGAGCCAAAGAGGCCATATACCACATGAATTGATCCTAAATACATTTTAACATAGTTTAATGTCGTATGACATAGAACATGGAAAATAGTTTAAATTCAGGATGCTTGGACTAAGTTTTTTTAGGGAATTTTCATGGAACAAAAGAGGTATATCATGATGTGAAAGGAGGGATTGTAGGCTCGTATACCACACAAGTACTAGGAAATAAATAGGACATATTTTAGGGTTGTAATTCTTAGATTATGGATAATGTAGCAGGCAAAATAGTTCAAAGTCATGATTCATGAACTTGGGTGATGTTGGTCTCAAGGATATCTATGGAACAGAAGAGGTAAAATTCTCTATGAAAGAATCTAAGGAGGCTCATGTAACACATTCACACCTTGATATGAACTGTAAATAGTTTATGGTCCTGATATTGGGATAATAAATGGTCCAAGGGGCCAAAGGGTTGATGAATTTTCATTTGGGTCTGAAGAAAGAAATTTTAGGCATCGCTAAATATCCCATGATGATAGGAATCAAAGCACATAAAGTTCTAAAACACGTTGTAGTAAAAGACCAACATCAATGGGGGAAATCCTCTCTGGAAAAAGAATTAAGGCATCCCATGGTTATTGTGGTATGTCCCATGTTCAAGGCATGGGGTAAGGTTTTGTTGACAATATCATACTCATTGTATGAGGCATCCCAATTATATATAGGGTAGGACTTCCTAGATCTTCGTATGAGGCATCCCAATTTTATGAGATAAAATAATATCTCATTAAGAGGAATCTAAGTTTTATATGGGGTAAGATCCCAGTATAATTTCATGTGCTGAGGACATTGATATTTGTTGTTTAAAGTCATACAACTTAGACTATAGTGGCTGCAAATAGTTTTTAGTTCATAATTCTTGGAATGATTTCAAATATTTTAAGTTCTTGTTGCATGGACCATGGTTTTATATTAGGTTCATAAGGCTTAGACCATAGGGGTTTCAAATAGTATTAAGTTCATGATTCTGGGACTGATTGAAAATAGTTTTAGGTCCTGATGCATGGACTATGGATTTTAGTTTAAGGTCAAAAATCATAGACCATGACTCTTAGTTTAGGGTCATATAGTTAGGACTAGAGGGTTAAGTATCACAAATGGATGTGTTTAGTATAGTGAGGTGACAAACTTGATATGAATTGATTCCAAATAGAACCAAACATCACACAAAACATTCTTGGTGGGAACCTACCCAAAGTTTAAAGTCATGATGCTTAGACTTAGACTCATCACATAAAGTGCTTCTTGATAAACTTAGTGTTAGTGGGAGCTGTGATACGCTCTCAATCTATGGTTATCAAAGAGTATAATACATTGTAATATGAATTATGAATTATGTAAGGTACCTCCCAATTTGGACCCAAATTTGGTGGATTTTTTCAGGTATCATCAATGTTTTGATATCCAACACCATGTCACCCAGAAGGATGGAGTGGAGGAGAACCTTCTTGTTGAATTCTTTCACTACCTTGTTATGGTGCCTCTATAGATTTTCCAAGTCCTATAGAATGTTCTCTTTGAGGGATTAATACTTATCTAGATAGAATTATTCCATTTTTATGGTTTTCTCTAGTAATATAAAATTATTCAGAGTAATGGAAACTAAACCTCGGTGGGAAATGTTTCCTCTATTTCATACACTGGAGAATATGGGATCACCCTGGTATAATTTCAAGTCATCATCTGATATGACCAGAGGACATTGGAGATATTTTCTATATAATGATTTTTATTCTATTCCATCATCATCTACAAGATGTTGGACGAGGTTTTTTTGAATTCCCCAATATTCTCATTTGCCTATGCATGATAGCAGGAAGTGTAGTTATACCAGATATTGTACTTGGTGTAAAATTTATTCAACTAAGTATCTTGGAAGTTTGGTCCATTTTCATTGATAATGCATGAAGAACTATAAATTAATGTATGATGTGTGATCTCATGATCTAAATCATGGACCAAGATTTTACCTCCTTTAGGGGAATTTCTCCTTCACGCTTAGAGAAGAAACCCTTTGTGGTCACAAAAAACATGCACTGGAGAGATTTCATGGTTGGGTATGACCCCACAATTCTAAGTCCCCTACTTCAAAGGCCAAAGAATACATGGTGGTGTGGATAAGATCTAGAATTCGATACAAAAATTTGGCATGGATATGACATGAATGAAAACTTTTGGAAAACTCAATACAATTGTGGACCATTGTGGGCCAGAAGTAGCCCCATTTCTAAATCTGGTGGGAGATATTCAATCCTACATGATGGGTTCCAGAGGACTTGACATGGACTTCCTACATAACCTAGGTAATCTCATCTCCTTGGATGTAATGGAGGATAATTTCTTCAAACCCACATTTTCAGAGATTTTTCTCAAGGATAGGCCCAATCTAGAGTGAACTACACTACACGCCAATGGATTTTCTCATGCTCGTAATAGTTTAGTAGAATAATTCCAAACTAAAGGTACCGGTATCCTACACACCATTTACTACTACACAGACATGACTTGAGACATGGGTCGTTTACACGGGAAGGACCCAGGGTCAAGGGACACAGACTGTGACCCCTATTACACGTCTTATACCTTATTATAAATGGATTAAATCCCTTTTTATATGTATCTTGGACATGTTTCATTAGGGTGTGTTCCCCTAATTATTTCTATGAGGGTTAGTATGGAATCATCTTCTACTCCTAGGACTACGATTCCTTCTATAGGACTTCTTAGATAGAGTGGTTGGAATCCTTCCATGAGGCCTAGAGTGAGATCCTCTATTCCTATTTGTTCCCTAAGTGGAGATTTTTGTATCATCGTGGCCAAAATTATGTGGATGATGACTCTATACTTAGCGAGTTTTCCCTGATTGAGTTGTTGGTATCACCCCATAGCCTTGGTAGTGATCCTCATCTATGTAACATATCTCTTTGGACTATCATTATGTACATATAATGGTGAGACTCGACAATAATTACCTCACGGAAAAACATCATTAGTGTTATCAAACTCATAAGTGTGTTCTCTCAGGTAACTGCTATGTGGAATCTTTGAGTTGGAATCCTAGGCCAATATAATAAGTTTGTGACTTACCTTTAGACTGTTTTTATTTGTTGAGTATATATAGATATTATTATTATATTTATTTTAGACATATACCTATGTAGAGTAGATTGTATTTATTTATTTTATTATTTGTGGTTTTAGGGTGTTCTACTTAGTATTGTTATACTCACCCCTGCACAGGATTTACCCACACGAGTCGTGTCTTGTGTAGATGATCAGCCTTTTGATAGAGTCCTTAATAGACCAGGACCAGATAGTGATTTGTGATATTGGATAGACTGAGGTGTGTTCCTATGGTATTATGATAGCAGTCCCAGTTTTCTTTGAGGTTGGACTTGTGTTACATACTCTGTTTGTGGGCTTGTATTTGTCCCAATTTACTTTCATTTACTTCATATAATACTCTAGTTCTGGGAATTATATGTATGCATGCATAGTTGTTAGTTATTTTTACATTTTAGAATTTTATAGGCTTGGATATGTGTGTATGTGTACAGGTACATAGTTTAATGCCTCCCATGTTAGTGATATGCTTACTCAGTACTAGTCACCAGCCGCTAGACTATTGGAGGCGAGCTTGGGGATTTGCGGCATGGGAACCACTAGGATGGGCCATGAAAAAGGATCTTCCAGTAAATGATTCAATATATCTACTATATTATGGACATCTTCATGCAGAGCTTCAATAGTCTCTACTTTTATAGGTCTTCTTGCTAGAGATGGAAGAGGCAATAGGAACAAATTTCTAGCCTATTGTAGGGATTCCTCCAGAAGATGGGCCTTGTCAGAAAACTCTTATATTCCACTTAGAAAGTTCTAGGTGATGATTTTAGGGAACATATCACCTTTAACATTCCTCATGCACATTGTTAACAGCTACTCTTGGGACAGTGGCTTGTTGAGTGAATATGTGAGGCCTTTCCACTGAGGGACAAAGTCTGTGACTCACTCATCAGGCCTCTTCTTGCACATGAAAATGTCGATGATACTTTTCTTCCATGTGGTGGAGATGAACTATTATATTAATTCCCTATAAATTTTCTACCAACAAGAAATAAATCCTATTGGTAGCTGGCTATAACATACAAACACAAGCCCTTCCTGTGTCTGAACAAAGCAATGAAGCTTGGCAGCCTCCTACTACTCTGGGGTTCCCAACAAAGGCCCACACATTGAAATAAATTGCTTTAGGTTCTATAGTGGGTCACCCATCCTATTTAATGGGTAAAATATGGGATTCCAAAACTCTTGGGGTGCTCGAATATAGTCCACCCAGGATTGGTACGGCTTTCCGTTATGTGGTATTCCCACCTTTCAGGTTTCTAGGGCCTCAAGGTGAGTGGTGAGAGTAGCTGTCAATTCATCTTGGTGAGGATCTCTATCATGGATAGGGCTAAATCCTAAGGAGAATAATTACACTGCTTAGGAGAGTATGGAAAATCATTCCTTGGTTTCTTGCCATATCCCCCAGCTTATGTTCTGACTTGATGAGTGGGTCCACCAAGCTCAAATTATTCCATGTGGACAAGAAGGACTTATTTCTCAACTATAATAGATATGGGGTATCACAAGGCACTTCCATAATCATAATTCCACTTATCAATGAGGTTATTAATGAATATTTTATACTCCTCAACCTGTTCGAATAAGGAGGAAACCATAGCCTTTGTCTCTTCTTTCAGAAAAATCTCGAATGAATCATAGGTCTCAAAATTCCCATTTACCTTATTGAGATTCTGATGGGTGGGTAGAAATTCATCATTGGAGGGGACTTTGTGGCCAAGTGTATGCCTCTGCTGGCGAGTGAGGACACTTATCAGAGGGTTTTTTTAGAATTTCACTACCCCTGGAGGCGTATCTTCCCTTTCAATCCCTTCATTAATTCCCATATCCCTCTGGTCATCTGGTAGGTTTAGTATAACCATATTAATCATAGAAATGGATGGAGGGGAACTCTTCTCATGGGCATATAGACTGGGTTGCTGCAAGATAGGGATAAAATGGAGGGAATCATATTGTCCCCAACCTCTATTCTATACATGTTAATATTCTTCTTCCATAATATTTAAGAGCACTATGAGGCTCCTGACACATATTTTTTGAAGGTTATAGTGGTAACCATGTGACTTAGGGCACTGATCCACTTTGATTTCTATGAACTCAACCCTCTGAAACTACTGGTCGATGGCCTTGAGATGCTTCTAACTTCCCGAGTATGAAAAATGATAATGATGAAGGAAGTGGGATGTATCCTAGATAATATGGTGGAAACACATAGCTTGGACTTCAATAAGGGATTCCAGGATGTTAAATTTTAAATTTTTAGGAATAAAAAACAACGTAGATAGCTAGTTGGAATATAAATATTCACACAGACACTCTTTCTCAAAGTAAGGGTCCTTCTCTTGGTCATACCAAGATCCAATTAATGTAGGCTGAGATATGGGTGGTGGAACTGATGTAGACTAACTCTACTACTGGATTTCCAAGATAGGAGTCATTATGTTATTTAAATGTTTGTTTCGTGTTGGGAAATCCATTGAGGGCAGTTCCAACCTCATAATAATATCCCTGTAGTTTGGAGTGTTAACCACTTCCTCATGCATGAGGGTGGAAACATTTATCTATGTATTGGTAGATTTATCACCATATAAAGGTTCCAAACTTTACCCTGACATCACTCTAAATTCTTCAATGGAGGTGGAGAAGAAGAAATATGGCAGTGATGAAGTTGGTTTCATCGTTGTCCCTTGGAAGAGGGCTAGGACATCATCTACCATTAAGTACCAGAAGAGGGATCTAGGGATCATATGGCCATAAAATTTTGAGATTGTGACTCTCAAATATCAATCCCCTTCCCCAGAATCTATAATTTGAGGTTAAAGCTCCATTATAGAGTCATCTATCCCCTTGAATTCTGATAGTTCAATGAGTTCAACAACAATGTGGCTCTTTCTAGGGTTACTCCTTTAATGATGAGTATTACCCCCCATGCACAGGGATGGTTCTTCAGGTAAGGGTGTGTCTTTTTCATAAAGAGGTCCTCCAAGAAGGTTGGTTTTAATTCTAGGAGGACCTCATATTTGGTTGATGTGAGAATAGGGAGGACCTCTGTAATGGTTAGTAGTGACATGGGTAAGACCTTTGTGTTGAGAATTGAGAGTATTGGGAGGTCCTCTGTACTAACTATTGATGGAGTGTGGAGGACTTCTTTTTTGGTTGTTGAAGACATAGGGGTTACTTGTATGATGATTTTTGTAGGATTGGGGAGGACCTCTACTATGTTCATCGATGGAGTGGGGAGGACCTCCACTCTAATTAGTAGGAGCATGGGGAGTGGCTATATGCTGAATATTGATGAAGCAAGGAGGACCTATTCTTGGGTTGGTGTTGTAGTGGGGATAACCTCCACTCCAACTAGTAATGGATTGGGGAGGACCTTCGTGTTAAATGTTGGGAGAGTGGGAGGACCTCATCACTACTTTTTCTCATCATAGGATGGCCTTTGACGACTATCAGTGGTGTTGATGATGAAGAGAGTCAACCCAGCTTTCCTATGAGGGGGCTGGGGTATCAATCCCAATCAGGAAAAGATGGACCCATGTTCTAAAATTTTATGTATCTAGAAGACTTCACTGGTGGTGGAATGTGTCACAAGATCTGTAAAAGATTACACCCATTGGTTAGTCTCTTTATCATTTACCAAGTTTGGTGTCGGGTGCTTCCAACTAGGGATGAAAGAGCAAGGGTGAAGTCTACCTATGATTCGGATTGTGAGTTCAGTTGGTATTGTAATTGATTAGGCCTAGATTGATCTTTCCTTGACATCTATCGGGTGGTAGTTATGGATGGTGTGACTTAAAAATACCCTAAAACCTTGGTTTAGGATAGAGAGTCATAAAATCGCTCCGAGGAGAGGCTCCTAATGAGGTTCATCATTGGAATGAGGGTGGTTGTCCCCTATGTGGCCATTAGGGTAGCAGTATCAATGAGGCACCAATACCTCAAGGTCCTGATATGACATGTCCCTAATCAGAATGACCCCATCATGATCATACCAGTGTATGAGGGTTTCGATCACCCTCCTCTGGATGATCTCAAAGGGTGTGATGGGGCATGGGCACCTAGTTGCTGAAATCATAGCAGAATTCATGGAAGAAGCATAGTTGGGTGGGATTTCTGCATTAACATTTCTCCTTCCCCTGGGTCTGGAGATGTTGGGTTACTGTTTTCCCATATCTTGAGTCTTTTAAGGTTTGTATATTAAACCGTTAGTACAGTCACAAGAAAATTTATGCCCAATTCACCAACATTGTCCAATATCCTGAAACAGAAAAGGATCCATGCGGATAATGTCATAGATCATGGATTCCCAACACTAACTTCCCCAATGCATAAGTGAGTTTTATACTGGTCCCACCATTTTCTTAGTGAGAACTACTGCTAGATATCTAGATCTGGTGACAATTTAATCAACTTACGCATCATATGTTACTGGTCCCTATGGTTGGAGGAGAATATCTTCATGTCTGTTTCACTATTTCTGTTTTTGATTTTTTTTCTCTAGGGGGGAACCTATGTCTCATGATACGCATGTTGGATTCTGTTTAATTATATTTCTACTTTCAAAAGGTGAGTAGATTTCATGACTTTCATCGGTGATGTTTGATCCTTGGTTGAAATGGGATGATGGGATGTTGGTTCCTCCTTCCATAGAATCCTCCTTGGAGAGTGTTTCCTATTTTGGGTCTCCCTAAAATATTAATTCATGTGATTGGAGCACATTACCTATTCCATCTCAATATGGACACCATTTAATTATGTTCATTATATATTAATAGGGAAGAAACCTTCAGTCAAAGGAGTTTTCATGTTGGGTATCTTTGGGCATGTTTGGTCATTGGGTACATTGGTCACCTATAAATCTTCCACTTGGAGGGAATCTTGTATGAGGCATCTTAGGCATGGAACCCAACATATCTCATGTCAATTATGAAGTAATTGAATCTAGGGGAACAATTATTCCATGGATTTTTATCTCATGCACTCCACACTTTTGCATGGGGTAGGTATTATGGACTAGGATACAAGTTATATGTCATGTGGAGACAGATTTTAATGTCCTATTAAGACATATTGGGGAATGATTTTAACATATTTTGGAGATGGGAATATGCTTAAATTTATTATGGTGATAGGGTGGTAGATAAGAATTTCCATGTGAGGTGGATCACGGAGGTGTGTCCCTATGAGGTAATATGTCACACCTAGGTTTACCAATGGATCAGAACTCCCTGTGGTGGTGGATCGAGGAGGTGTTTTTCTAGGAGGGAAGATATCACATCTAGGTATACTGATGGATCCAAATTACCCATATAGGTGGATGCAAAGGTATGGATCAAAACTCCCCACGAATTCGTTTCCGGGATGGTGGATCAAGACACCCCGTGGAGGCAGATCCTAGAGTATGGATCGTAACGCCCTGTATAGGTGGATCTAGTTGGATGAATTAGAACACCCCATGGATGTAGATCCAGGAGGATGGATCAAAATTTCCCATGGAGGTGGATCTAAGAGGTGTTAACCTAGGAGGTAAAATGTCAAAAATTTGTTTACCAATGGATTAGAATTCCTTGTGGAGGCAGATCTGGCTGGTGTGTCCCTATGTGGGAAGATATCACACCTAGGTTTACTGATGGATCAGAACACCCCATGGTAGAAGATTTAGAGGGATGGACCAGAATGCCCCATAGAGGCAGATCCAGGAGTATGGATCAAAATTTCCCATGGAGGAAGATTTAGGATCATGTATTAGAACACCCCATGGAGGTTGATTCGAGAGGATGGAACAAAATTCCTTAGGGAGGCGAATCTAGGAGGATGTATCAGAATGACCCATGGAGGCGGATCCATGAGGTATTTCTATGAGGGAAGATATCACACCTAGGTTTACCAATGGATAAAAAATCCTTATAGAGGAGGATCCATGTGTTGTTTCCATATGAGGGAAGATATCACACATGGTTTTACCAGTGGATCAGAATGCCTCGTGGAGGCAGATTCAGGAGGTATATCCCTAAGAGTGATGATATCACACCTAGTTTTACCATTGGATCAAAACTCCCCATGGGGGTGGATCCAAGATAATGGATCATAATTCTCTACAGATTTATATCTGGGAGGTGTTTCCCTAGGAGGGAAGGTTTCACATCTAGTTTTACCAATGGATCATAATGCTCCAAAAAGGTGAAACTAGGAGGATGGATCAGAACACCTCATAGGGGTAGATCTGGGAGGTGTGTCCCTAGGACGGAAGATGTCACACCTCATTTGTGATTGAACCTTAGGTAAGAATCTTGGGTACTATGTTTAGAGAGTGGGATCAAAACCCACATAGTTCGATACTGCAATTTAAGTTCATGTGATAGGAACAATCCATGTAGTTTAATGTTGTGCAGTAAGGACAATCACATTTTGAAAAGTGTATCTTCAAGGGACGGTATAGAGCTTATGAAAGGAAGATTATTGGTATGGGAATCACATTAGACGGTGTGGAAATATGGTTTGAAACTTATTCATGGAAGATGCCCAGTGTGGGAGTAACATCTAATGGATAGGGATAAGGTGGAATCCCATGATGATCGTACATGGGGAATCTTTTACTCATCACACAGGGTAGGGATATAGTTTTATGTCATGTTCCAATGATTTTTTTGTTCAATTTAACATTGTATGACTAGAATGTTAATATAGTAATATTTAAGTTATGTATCTTGGATATGGACTGGCTCACTCCTCAAGGGTGTCCATGTCATGGATTGTGTAATATTCTTCATAAGGAATCCTCACTGAGATAGGTGCACATTTTCCCTAAAATATGCCACCCCAAGGGCTTACATTACCACCACTCGTGTGACATTGGGAGGGACATTGTGTTAGAACTTACATGAAGGAATTTTTAATCAGGAGACTGACATTAGGGTCCCCTTCTTAGAAGAGAAGATCATTATGGTACATATTCTTAGAAGAAACAGGTGGAATAGAGGCCCATGATTCCCTTTATGTGATTTGGGTAGACACATGAGTGGATGGATTTGGTCACGTGGGGACTCAGGGTGTATCTAAATCCATTTTAGATTGGTATGGTGGGCCTGGGAACTCAACCTTTGTGAAAAGGAATCAACTTAAGGGAGGCACCATAGAGAGGCCCATGAGAGGTGCTTCCCAAAGAATGGGGTCTCACAGAGGGGTTTTTCATGAAGCTAGGGTGCCTCCCAAAGGTCTGGGGCTTCACGAAGTATTATGATTTTTGAAATAGGGTGACTCTGCCTCATAGTGAAGTCCTTGTTCCTATAGGGTTGGATTCACAAAGGATTGATGTATCACGAAGCCCCAAGTTCCATAAAGTACATTATTTTTCTAAAAAGGGCATAGGAATTTATAAAATTAATCTCTACTATAGGTGGAGGCTCTCAAAAACACATATGGTGGTTTCCTGATGAACAGATACCTTGGGGTTCCATTTTCTCTCACTCATGAAGCTTATGAGGTTTGTAAACTAGGAGCAATTTTTAAAAGTCGAGAGGTTACACATCCCCCAAAAATTTTGACTTTATGTGGTACTTATAAGTTATGGGATTCATCAATATTGGAGGCTTTATTAAAGAGTTATGAGATTCATGACTGGTGGGGATCCATGAGTCTGAATGTTATGTTGTGGAGATTACCATAATCTTTCTTTATGGTCATGAATAACTCCATGGAACCATATTTATGATTAATGAAGGTTACCTTCAGACCTTCACATTCTCAAAAAGGGGCTCCCCAACCCAGGATCTTCACAAGCCTTATCCATTTGAAAAGGTGGCGAGCTTTGTTAAATAGCCCTCTATAGGGATTATTTGGGTCATTTGGGCTTGGATTATCCCCAAACTGGCCATTACTTTATTAAACCTTCCTATTACACATGTATTTTAGTGTCAACACATATTCTAAAAGCTAAATTTTAGAAGGATGAATTTTTAGAAGAAGCATAGTTTGAAAGATTGTTTGAGATTTTAAATACATGAATATTTCAGAAGATGAACCACATAAGTGGAATAATAGATCTAGATTAAGGTATGATCTATGAGTATAAGGATTAACTTTCCTAAGATGATGAGTAATTTGTTGAAGGACCCAGAGTCTAAGCATAAGAGTCACTCTAGAATGCAAGGGACTCAAGTGTAAGAGTCATTATTTTCCCTCTATTGAGAATTTTTAGAAATACAAGGGGTATAGAAATTCATAAGAATCACTCCATGAGTCTGGTCCATATGTAAAAGTAACTCATAATCACAAATAAAATTTTTAATTATATTTACCACATATATAAGAGTAATTTCCTTTATTATTGGGGATGAAGTTATAAGTTTACCTATGATACATAAATTTAACTATGATTGATATGTAGAGGTTCATAGGTGATATGTAAGATTCATTAATGCAAAACAAGTGATAATTAATGGTCATTTCCATTATCAAGGAAGATATGAAACTCATATGTAAGGTTTATCACTGCATACGTTAAAGGTATCATACTTAGAAAAACTTCATGAAAATATTTTCATAGTATGGAATGAATCCTAAGATCCTTGTCCAAAGAAATATATACATATCTTTGATTAACCACATTTATTCATTAAAGGGATAGGATGGAAAAGATATCCAAGGTATATTTGGGGAAGGAAGACTGAAGATAAAAGAAGATTTGAAGGAATTAAAATCTGCAAAAGAATTCGATTTTTCTTCTACATGGAAATATCTAATTTTTCAATCCATGCCGATTTGGAATCCATACCCATGAACACTTCAAATTATAAAAATATAATAATGTATATTTAAATAATATTTTAAATCTATTATCTAGGATTCACACTCTAGTATTCTTGGAAAAAGTTACATATTAGTTTATGGTTATTATATTTTCCCTTTTATAGTAATCTATTATACATTTTAATTAAATTTTTTGTTCTATTTGTTTATTTTATCATTTTCTCTAAGATTATTCATTTTGATCTTCAATATTCATGATCATGAAGAACTAACTAAATAGATATCTTGGGGTAAATTTCAGTGATGAATCTGAGTCCTTGATCGTTTATATTTAAATTATTTTTGTCTACTAAGTATTTTTTTCAAAAATATTTAGTAGCGGGGAAATGTGAAAGTGTGTCTATTGTAATTGGAAAATGTATTCAATAAATATTTTAATGGAATCCATGATATGGTTATTACTTATATAACACAACTCAGGTGCAGGAAAAAATGTATATTCATGTATAAATAAGACACCAATGGGGTCTCCATATACTTCATGGATTCTTATAAACCAAAGACTGTAGATTCCAAAAAAAAATATTTCCTAGTATGGTGATGTGGTGATGAGAACATCCCATTGGTAGTAGGCTATGCATTTCATCCATTATTGATGAAAAGTATTTTCAAATCTATAAAACCCATTTTTGAGGGAGTTTTAGGCACTTTTTTTCCTTGGAAAACACCTTTTATATGGGGAGACAATATTTAAGGATGTATTCCACTTTGCAGCCTCTTATTTGACTAATTTTTACACTCAAATAATACCCAAATCAATAGTTATTCCTGTTTGAACTTAGAATAAGTATTATAAAATTTTGGTTTCACACTAAGGCGAACTCCATGCATACACCTCACCTTGTGTGTGCACACCTTAGTCTCGTCTACAATTTATGCACACCATACCCATCATATTTTCCAGAAACTTTTTTTCAAGAAAAATATGCATGACCTTTATTTCCCATTACTTGTGGGTTGGTTAATTTTTCAAGTTCTCTTGGTGCTCCATGGTTCCACAGCCAGTTCCACTCACATGAGGGCACTGACATGCCTTCCCCCTTCATGAAACTCATTTACACAAGTTCACCTGCATTCCTAGATTATATGCTCTGGAATGTGTGCCATACGACTTCTTTGATCAACCCTCATATGACATTATCCCCATATTTTTATATAAATATACCTCATGGGTCCCCATATTTAAAGGAGGACATGAGGAGACATATGCAGAGAGAAGAAACTACATAATCCAGGGATCTTCTCCACATTCCTAAGCCTTCCCTCTCCCCCTTTAAGTGACTCTTAAGTCCAAACCTATGGGAAACAATAATGAGGGAATAATGAAACCTAGATATTCCAAATCCCCAAATATTGAGATCCATCAGCCCTAGTCAACTTGAGGTCCATCTACTAGGGCACCATTCACACTAGTCATCCCAAGAGATTCCTATGGATGTGAGAAACCACCCAAGACTCCCTATATGTGTTCCCATCATCCCAAGACTCCCTATCTGGTCTCTAATTATCTTGGGCCTTCATATTGTGGATACATATTTCTCAATCAATCTATTGAAACTCAATACACCCTAAGAGAGGGTGAATCAGGGTGTTCAGAAAATTAAACTTTTATTTTAATTTTTTTTAACATTATTTAGGATCTTGTTCCAATGTTGGAAAGAATTTTTTTCAACATTTTTCCTGAATACTCTCTTTAATAGCCTCACCAATCAATTACCAGATATGTATTAAATATACCATACACATAATATAATGATTTTATATCTTTCACCACAAAATTATATTACAAGGAGAATATTGTAACGACCCAAAATTTTATCAATGGAATTTCTATTCTCATAATTATGTTATATATTATAAATCGCATAAAGAACACAATTCTATATTTATAAATGAATAATGAATGAAATAAAATATATTTATAGAAATTAAGGAATCTATACTGATAGAATAGTAACTTGGCATTTGGAATAGTAATATGAACCTTAGGAATAGTAATCTAACTGATAGAATTGTAAATTAATCTATTAAAGTATAAATAAAATTTAGGAAACATATAAATGAAAATATGGTAGGTAATTTAATTGGAAGTTTTATTTTATAGAATGAAATAACCAGTGCAATTAAGAATCCTGTTTTGCCTCACATTTTTGTCGAAGTCGATGTTTCAAGGAAGCCTGTTGATTTTATTTTGATTGATGGAGGAGAAGAGTTTTGTTATAAATAGCCAGTTTTTTTGAATCGTGGATTGATTTATGTTCTCTATGTAAGAGGTTGGGTCATCATCCATCACTAGGTCATTGTGGGTCTAATTGGATGAGGTTCGTGGTCCCGGAATCAGGCCCAGGTGAGTCCACATATGATTTTCTGAAGGTTCAGTTCAAGGTGGATGATTCAATGGACCACTGTATTAGGGTTCTTCATTCCGCTCCTACGAAGGTACCTACTCATCTGAGATATGTTGAAGCTTGTGAAAATATTTTACTTCCAACCTTGAACCCATCAGTTGAATATTTTTTTTGTTAGACTCCATCATGATTTGGCTGGTAATAAATTAGAAGGGTAAACCCAGCTTGGTTATGGAGATATTAAAGGGATGGTTGTTTGGAATGATATGCCTTAACCAATAGTGTTTGGGAGTTCTAGGAAGGATGGCAACATGTTTATGCAGTGTTTGGAGACTGATGGTAGCAGACCCCCCTCTTATGCCGAAGTTGTGCATTCTGATGGTGTAGTTTCTCAATCCTAGTAGCCTTCTGAGGGTAACCCATCCTCATGTCCTCAATGGTTGGATGTGTAGAATTTTACCAAAGGGGTCAGATTGAATCCAATGATCATGCCTAGTTCTTTAAAAACCATTTCAACCATTGAAACTAGGAACTAGTTTTATGGATTGGATGAGGACTCTACTTCAAAAATTTGGTCCTCTATGTCTAAGGAAACAGAACTGTCGAAGTATTATCTCCGGTTATCTTCAAAGAATATTAATAATACTATTATAGATGTTGATGGGTTTATCCAGCATGTGCAGAAGCCACGGAGATGGAAGGATTACTATAATTTAACTAGTTCTCTAATTACACAGTCATCAAGTAAAGTTAGGCCCCCTAAAAATGGGTTTACTGCTACAGGAGACTCTTTTGAGAGCAAATCCATGGGTCCTGCAATGCATGAGATAGAAGCCTCCCATTGTGATAAGACTTGAATCTTAGATTGTGTAACCTCTTATAATTGACCTAATGAATGATGATGTGGAGGATGTGGAGCTCCTCATGCACTCTAATGAATAAACTATTGAAGATTCTTTCTTGATCAACATCACGGAGGAGGATTCCCACAAAATGTATGAAAGAACGGTTCAGGTTGATACGAGTGACGAACAAGGTTCCTAGATTGATAAATAGAATCGGATTTTAATCTAAGGCTTCAATGAGGGTAAAACGTGTCTAGAGGAAGATGTGAAAACTTGGGATAAGATGTCCCTTTACTTCGGGTATCTCATTAAGTACAACCCAGACATGCCGATCACCTCCATTGAATGTAAAGTTTTCAAGATAAAAAACTCAAACTTCTTCAAATTTATTTGGAATGGAGTGATGATTTCATATGAGGTTTGATTATTATGTACCTGGAACTTTTTTGGTTTCCCAATTTTATGTAAAAGTTCTTTGAAATAAAAAATAATTAGTTATGGATGGCTGAATTAATAAACTAATTAATAAAATAATCAAAAAACACCCCTCTCGCCCACTATAAATACCACACCTCACAACTTATTCTCCTCACACCTCCAATGAATTGAAGCTTGTCTAATTTCTACCCAAACCATATCCCAAACCTCTTCCCCGCGTTTGGTTCTTTCTAGTCTCATCAAAAAACCATTTTAATGTTCCTTAAGGAGGTTCTCAAGGAGATGAATTCAAGAGGTGATATCCTCTTTAATTCTTTTAATTTTCTTTCAATTTCTTTTCTTTTCTTATCCTTCCCTCGCCTCCGCTATCCAAAGTGACATTATAACTCCAATATCATTTATATATTTTAATTTTATTATGTTAATGGTATATCAACCATCAATTATCCTCTCTTCCACTTTTTATTCTAAAAATGAAAACATCATTTGTGATGTGCTAATTTACCACATTTATGGATGATGGGTTTTTTTTTCAATTATGACTTTAAGGATGCCCATAAAACCATTTGTATGGTTAAACCATTATTTAATATATTTAACAAAAGTTATTAAATTTTCTAAAACTAGTATATATTTATAATATTAATTCATAAGACAAAACTACTGTGTGATGATAAAAAAAATGCCAAAATAATCTGAACAGTTGTCATTAACATTTTATTTAATTAATCATCCTCATATATAGAAAACATGATATATAAGACCAATAAATCTTTATTAGCTTCATTAATAACATATAATTTCAATTCGAGACAACTATTCCCATTTCACATGATCTTTTATACATGTATACAAGTAAACTAATCATTAAAACCAAGGACACTAACACTTCCAAATGACAAAATTGAATCTTAAAACTCATAAAAAAACCAAAATGAAATTAATAAAATTATAATGAATAAAATAAATGTTTCATATATTCTGAATTAAATTATCATTGAATTTAATTTCATTATCCAGGATGTTAAGTACAAGTGCAGAATGCTTTTGGACATAAGGTAAGGGTTTCATCCTGAACCTCCATTTTTCATTCAGGTTACACTTTCTATCTCTTTACCCCAATTTAATTCTTCATTATTTTTATATAACACTTCTAAATTAGCTGTAAATGTTCCAAAATCATATATCCATATCATTTTATATTTCTTTTATGGGTAAATACACACTATATAAGGTTCCCTTTTCAATTCTTCCGAATAATCAAGCCCAATTAATGCGAACTTCCCTATTTCTTACCAATTTTTAATTACACTATATAATCTATTTTAAGACACTAATTTTTTTTTAAACTCTATTTTATCATGAAAAAATATATTTTATATTTTCTGATTTTATGGAAACAATTAATCATTTTTCTTCTTTAAAGACACTTTTACATTTTCCTTTAAATTGCACTGAAGTGACCAATTTCTAAAGTTTCTTAAAAACCCTTTTTACATGTTTTCACTTTATTTGAAAATCATTTATGCCGAAAACATAATTTCATTGTCTATATATTTTATTTTATGGGATATACATGTTTATAATTTTATTTTATGATAAATATAAATGAATTTCCGAAAAAACTCTTCTTTCCCAAGTAAAAAGGGTATTTTTCTCAAGAATTCCTCAATTTTATTTCAATATTTTCATCTATTTTAAAACCCTATACTGAATACTATACTTTATTGAGATTTATCTCTTATTTTACCATATACCATGTTTTATTTAATGGTTTATAATTATTTATAGGTATGTACTATCTCAATACCATTCACTATATTACTCTGGACAATTTGTGATTATTTTTACTAATTGGGGATATTATTTACATTTCATATGATAGTTTTCAATATGAGTGTATATATTGATTATTTTTCACCCCTTTAATATGAGGAATGCATTGGAATTATTAAGTGATATGTGGGGCCCCCTATATCCCCTCGATGCATCGGTAGGTCTCATTAGACAAACTAGATCGGGTTTTACCCATTTATGTATGGTGTCTTGGACAAATCCTTGAAGGTTTGTTTATGATGTTTAGAATTCTGAATTCGATCATTATGATATTAGTAATTGAAAATCCATGTGATTATTTTACTAGTACATTATCCATGGTTAAGTTTTATTCTCATGTGATTATTTATATGGAATTATTTATTCAGAGTTTATTCCCTCCATATTTTGCTAAATATTATGTTTTAATGGAATGTGTTTTGGCTATTCACCTTGCCTTGTTTTTTATACTTATGATATATTCTACTATACTGCTTACCTTTATTAAGAATTTGAGATCTCCCTTTTCTTATTTTTTTTCCTAGGATGTAAAGATGTTTATTATGAATGACTTGTAAGGATAATCTAGGAGTTTATGGGTGTTTTCAATGGAGTTTATGTGTTGGGTTTAATTTAATATTGTAATGTAGTACTTATATTTGTATCTAGTTCTCTAGAGCTACTAAACTATTCAGTCCTTTGGGATGAAAATACTTTTTCACAGTACCAATGTAATAATGTAAGGTACTGGCTCTGAGCTACTGTGGTTGGGGTCTTTACAGTTGGTATCAGAGAAATTTTTTTAGAAACCTTGGAAACTAGATTTAGAAATCCAATATTAGGGAACATAACCCTAAGATAGACTTTGAGGATAATTGCATAAGAACATCCTATAATTTTAATAAGATAGAGATTATGTGGGTCTTCCTAGAAATACATCCTTGTTTAGATACTACAAGTGGGTGAGGTTCTAGAACAGATGTACCTAGGGGTAACAACTCTGACAAGGTCTGTCAGGACTGACTCGACATAACCTGGTATACAACAACGGTTCATAATGCACACCTGGTTTGACACTCCCAGTGGATATTCTTAAGATAATTTACTTTTCTTTATAAACCAATATGAAGGGTTTAAATACATAATGAAAATGAATAACCTATGTTAAACCTAAGGTGTTTTAAGTTGAAAATAAGGTGTCATGGTATTCTATAAATGGTTATACATTTTTCTCACTATGACTATTGTTACTCACATTGTGCTTTCTATTTTTAATCAATGGTTGGAACCCAAAGGAGTAATGTTAACATTGCACATGATGGAAAAGGTTGTGGAGATGAGAAACCAAATGGGATGTTGATAGAAGTTAAAGATATCATGCTAATTACTAATCAATTTTCTATAAATATTATTAACAATATACACCTTAACCAACTCCCTAACTCACCAAAGAAGAGAAGGGTGTGGTTTTCTTATATCTCTAGTAGTGGAGACCATAGAGAAAAGAAGGATCGATTTCCATCATGTAAGAAATGTGTAAGGAGACACCCAGTAATGTGTATCAATGGAATGGATAAATGATTT
This sequence comes from Viscum album, assembly GCA_963277665.1. Lineage (NCBI taxonomy): Eukaryota > Viridiplantae > Streptophyta > Magnoliopsida > Santalales > Viscaceae > Viscum > Viscum album. Next base: position 1,020,609,706 of record OY728147.1, on the reverse strand, counting down.
ATGTGTGGAAAAGAAGGACATAAATCAAATAATTACCGAGGAGAATTGAAGAGTAAGATGGTAGGAAATAAAACACAATGTAAGAATCTAGTTGTAGTTCACTACCTTAAATGTGGGGAATTTGGGCATTACCCGAGTCAATTCCCCCTTCTATAGGATAAACTCTAGAACAACAAAGTGCATATATGGAAAAAAAATGGATGAAGTATTTATGTATTGGGGTTGTATTTATAAAATTAGTGATTAAACTTATTTCAAGAAGGTTCATAATATCTATTAGAATTTATATTAATATAGTTTTAGAAAAAGGATAACCCGCAGGCTGGGTGAGAATCCGTCATATTGGAAAAGGCTACGGGGTTTGAACCCACAACCAAATGTTGACAAGGGTGAAACTCCTACCACTAATCTATATTAAGTCTTGATTATCATGACCTTTTTTATCTTATGGATAAAGGTTATTTTTATTTTATGGATATTTCTTTTATCAAATATATAACCTTGGGATGTGAAAATGATTTTTTGATTAAGTGATTAATGTTATTTTGGAAGACGCATAATATAATAAGGAATAAAACTTGAATTTTATTTTGGGTTAAAATATGATTTTATTGTGGACTTATGGTGATTTATGTTATTTATGGAAATAGTTAGAATATCTTGGAAATTTAGAGAACATTTTGGATTTTGGATTTTGACAGATGTATTTTGGATGAGTCTTAAGGTTAGAATGGATTAAGTTGAACATTGTATATTAATGTATGAGGTTAAATTATGATTTATTAGATACTTTATGCTAAAAATTTTGGTTTCAATTAATATTTAAAGGTCCATTGAATGACTTAAGGACCATATGATTTGTTAAAAGTGCTTTAGGTGTGAAAATTTTATCTTGAAATTTCATTTCTATGTGTAAGGTATGAATTGAAAACAAATAGAAACACAACCAAAGGATGATATTATGATTATGACATGGAAATTAATCAATTAATTTTATTTTCTCGAGTGCTTATCTGGATATTAAAATAATCCCCCAACTCTAGAAAAAAGAATTTATAACAAAAATATTATCCGTTTACTTTTATTTCTAATAAATCAATGGTCTTTTAACCAATCATAATATTTAGGGTTTTTTATGGTTAATGTTATAATGACCATATTCTCTATCACTCTCCATTAGAACTTTATTGTTATATTTTCTTCCATGTCCATATTTTCACTTTTCACTAATGTTATCGTATTTAAATTTCTAATTGTGTAGTGACCTTCACATTTCACTTTCCCTATTATTAAGATGAAATATTATTAACCCAATTTATGATGTGGGTTTCCCATAATGTAATTTTATAGTATCAACATTTTAGTTTTAAAGTGGAATTTCAAACTTGTGAGTATGTAATTTAATGCAGGAGGGGTGAATACAATGAACCAAAATTTTATCAATGGAATCTTCATTTTCATAATTATGTTATACATTATAAATCACATAAAATCACATAGATAACACAATAAAAAATTTAAAAATTAATAATGAATGAAATAAGATATATTTCTATAAATTAAGAAACATATACCTATAGAATGGTAACTTGAACTTTGAAATAGTAATATGACCATTAGTAATAGTAATCTGACCAATATAATTGTAAATTCATCTATAAAAGTATAAATAAAATTTTGGTAACATATAAATGAAAATGTGGAATATTTATATCATGGAATAAGTAAATAAATGTTTTAAAAATGTTAAATTAAGTGTCAGTATTTTTGTGAAACATAAATGTTTATTTAAAATTTTATAATTCATATAATGATTTCAAATAAATTATATTTTCTTGAAATAGATTCATAAATTAATTTTTTTCTTATGATTATAAGATAATTTATTATATCTTAATTAATTTTTCAATATGACATAAAATCAGTTATAATTTTAAAATCGATATTTTTCAAATAAATGATTATTTTAATTAAAGATAAATTAATCATATTTAGAAAATTATTTACATAAAATGGAGTTATTTTTTAATTTTACACATTAAGAAATGGTTAGGGTAAATTTTTGGTATTTTTCTTAAATGGTTGAATTTTTTATGAATAGTGAAATAGGGTAATATATGTTATATATACATTATAAGTTAAATACAGTATTTATTGAGTCATTGCTAGTGTAAGAATCATAATCTAGAAATATACTTCTCTATTTAATGTATTTATCCATGGGAATAAAAACCATTCATATTATTGAGCCAAATAATAGACTAATGAGTAAAATAATCAAAAAATACCCCACTCCACTATAAATACCACCCCTCACCACATCTTCTCCTCACACCTCAAAATCCTTGAAACTTGTCTAATTTATAACCAAACCCTCTTAAAAACCTATTCCCCATTTTTTTCTTTATGTGATTACCATAAGAACATTTTAAATATCCTTAAGGAGGTTCTCAAGGAGGTGAATCCAAGAGATTAAATCCCTTTTCGTTCTTTTAATTTTCTTTCAATTTATTTTCTTTTCTTATCCATCACTAAAATCTTCTGTCCAAAGTGACGTGATAACTCCAGTATCTTTTATATATAGAAAATTTATTATTTTAATGGTATATTAACCATAAATTCTCATATCTTCCCCCTTTTATTCTAAAAATGAAAACATTGTTTGTGATGTGTCGATTTTCTACCTTCATGGATGACGAGTTTTCATTTTTCAATTTTTCCTTCAAGGATGGTCATAAAACCATTTTTTTGGTTAAAATAGAATTTAATATATGTAATAAAACTTATTTAATGTTCTATAACTAGTATATATACATAATATTATATCATTATACAAAACTAGTGCGTGATGATAGAAAATATGCCAAAATAATCTAAACAGTTATCATTAAAATTTTATCTAATAAATCATCGTCATATCTGGAAAAAATGATATATAAGACCACTAAATATTCTATAAGTTTATTAATAACATATAATTTCAATTATAGATAATTTTTCCCATTTCGCATGATCTTTCATACATGTATACAAGTGAACCAATCATTAAAACGAAGGACACAAACACTTTAGAATGATGAAATTGAATCTTATAACTCATAAAAAATATCATAAATGAACTTAATAAAATTATAATAAATAAAATAAATTTTGAATAGGTTATGAATAAAATTATTAATTAATATAATTTAATTATATAGGATGTTAATGACAATTGTAGAATGATTTTGGACATAAGGTAAGGGTTTCTTCCTGAACCTCCATTTTTCATTCGGGTAACACTTTCTCCCCCTTTACCCAAATGTAATTTTAATTTTCATTTATATGATTATTATAAAGTATGTTTATATGTTCCAAACTCATATATCCAGATCATTTCATCTTTATTTTATGGGTAAATACATGTTTTATAAGGTTCCCTTTTCAATTCTTCCTAATAAGAAAGCCTGATTAAAGGGAACTTCCCAATTTCTTACCAATTTTTAAGTACACTCCATAATCTATTTTATAACACATAAGTATTTATAAAATCACTATTTTATCATTATGAACTATATTATCTCTTTTATATTTTTATTTAAACAATTAATCCTTTGTCTATTTTAATGAATCTTTTACAGTTTCTCTTAAATTGCACTTAAGTGGCCCATTTCTACAGTTTCATAAAAACTCATTTTATATGTTTTCACTTAAGTTAGAAATAATTTATGTCTCAAACATAATTTCATGGTTTTTATATTTTATTTTCTAGGATATACATGTTTAAAATATAATTTTACGAAAAATAAAAATGTTTTTCCAAAATAACTCTTCTTTCAAGAGTAAAAATGGTATTTTTATCAAGAATTCCTTAGTGATTTTATTAGAATATGTTCATATATTTCAACACACTTTGTTTAATTATATGATTTATTTATATTTATCTATTTTTTTCCATCCACCATATTTTATTGAATGGTTTCTGATTATTTATCGGGATATACTATCTTGATACCATTCACCATATTACTCTAGATAGTTTATGATTATGTTTATTGATTGGGGATATTATTTAAATTTCATATGCTAGTTTCAATATGAATGTATATATTGATTAAGTTTCACCCCCTTTCATTTGAGGAATGAATTGGAATTAGTAATTTATGGTTGGGGCCTACTATATCTCCTCAATGAATTTGCAGGTCTCACGATACAAACAAGACAGGGTGTTTACCCATTTATGTATGGTGCCTTGGACGAAGCCTTAACTGTATTTTTATGATGTATGGTATGTTTATTAATTGATTTTTGTGTGGTTTGTTTAAGTTTCATTCTCATGTGATTATTTATATGGAATTATTAATTCATCTTTTATTCCTTCCATATTATGATCCTGATTATTTTTTAATGGAATGTGTTTTAGTTATTCAAATTAACTTATTTTTTATATTTATGATCGATTATGGTGTATTACATACCCTTACTGAGCATCTGAGCTCACCCTTTTATTATGTTTTTTTTCAAAATGTGAAAATGATTATTATTAATGAATTTAATGGATAATATAAAAGTTCATAGGTGTTTCCAATGGATTTTCTATGTTTTATTTCATTTAATGTTGTAATGTAAAGCTTATGTTTGTATCAAGTTTTATAAATCTACTAAATCGTTCGGTCCTTTGAGATGAAAACGTTTGTTCATAGTACCAATGTAATAATTTAAGGCATATCCTCTGTGTTACTGGGGTTGGGGCCTTTATAGTTGGTATCAGGGTAATTCTAGTAGAAACCTTGGAAATTAGATTTAGAAATAAAATATTAATAAACATAACCCTAAGATAGACTTTGAGGATAAGCGTAGAAGAATATCCTAGAGTTTTAGTAAGGTGGAGATTATGTGGGTCTTCATAGAAATACATCCCTTTTTGGATACTACAAGTGAATGTGGTTCTAGAATAGATATATCTAGGGGTCAAAACTCTGACAAGTTACATTGGGCCTAACTCCTCATAACCTGGTACACAACAATAGGCCTTACTGCGCACTTGGATTGACACTCATGGGAGATATGCTTAGGATAATTCAAATTTTCTTTACAAACCATTATGAATAATTTTAATATAAAATTAAAATGAATAACCAAGGTTAAAACTATGTTTTATTGGGTTTAAAATAAGGTGTTCTTATATTTTATAAATGAATATATCTTTTTCGCACTATGACTATTGTTACTCACACTTTGATTTTTGGTTTTAGTCAATGGATGAAACCCAAAGGAGTCTTGTCAAAATTTAACTTGATGGAAAATATGGTGGTGATGAGAAACCAAATTATATGATGATATAATTGAAAGATATCGTGTTCATACCTAATCAGTTTTCCTGAAATATTATTGACAACATATACCTTAACCAACTCCTAAAATCGCTAAATAAGGGAAGGATGGAGTTTTGTAAGAGATCAAATGGTGGATATCATGGATAAAATAAGGCTTGATTCCTATTATATAAGAAATTTCAAAGGATACACACAAGAACATGTCTCAAAAGAATGGATAAATGATTTATGTGTGGGAAAGAAGAACATAAATCAAATAATTTTAGAGAAAACATGAAGAGTGAGATGGAATGAAATAAAAAACATCTTATGAATCCATTTGTAGTTTATTTCTTTAAATGTGGGGTATTTTTTCATTACCCGAGTCAATTCCCTCTTCTATAGGATAAACTCTTGACAAATGAAGAACATATGTGGAAATAATTGGATGAAATATTTTAGTATTGGGGTTGTATTGATAACATTAGTGATTAACCATATTTCAAGAATGATCATAATATCTATTTTGGAAGTTATATTAATATAGTTTTATAAAAAGGAAAACCCACATGCTGGGTGACAACCCGTTGCATCTAGAAAGGCTATGGGGTTTAAACCTACAACGAAAGTGAGACAAGGGTGCAAAGCCTACCACTAGCCTATATGAATTCCTAATTAGTATGACATTTTTTTATCTTATGTATAAGGGATATTTTATTTGAGGGACATTTGTTTTATCAAATAAGTAACCTTGGGATTGGAAAATGATTTGGTGATTAAGTTATTAATTCTATTTTGGCAGATGCAGAATATTTTAAGAAATAAAAGTTGAATTATATTTTGGAGTAAAATATGATTTTATTGTGGACTTATGTTGATTTAGGTTATTTATGGAAATGGTTAGCATATATTTGGAATTTACATACATTTTTAGACTACTAATTATGATAGATATACTTTGGATGATATTAATGTTGGAAAATATTAAGTTAAACATTGGATATTATTGTTTGAGGTTAATGAATGATTTATTGGATACTTTTTGCGTGCAATTTTGGTTTCAGTAAATATTTAAAGGATAAAGGAATGAATTAAGAACCATATGATTTATTAAAATTGCTTTAGGCATGAAAAAATCATCTTTAAATTTTATTTCTAGGTGTAAGGGTTTAAGTTAAAATAGATACAATCCCAACCAAAGGATGATATTATGATTATGACATAAAAAGCAATCAAGTAATTTTATTTTTTCAAGTTATTATCTGAATATTAAAAGAACACCTAAACACTATTTATATATTTTGAAACAAAAAAGTTATCCTTTTAATTTTATTTCTAAGAAATAAATGATCTTTTAATTGATCACAAGATTTACAGTTTTGTGATGGTTAACTTTCTAATGACAATGTTATCTATCACTCTATATCATAACTTTATAGTTAGATTTTCTTCCATTTCCGTATTTTCATTTTTCATTAATGTTATCCTATTCAAATTCCTAATTTTTTGGTTACCTTCATGTTTCCCTTTCCCTCTTAATAATAGGATATATTATTAACCCAATTTATGATGTGGGTTTCCCACAATGGAATTTTCCAGTATCAACCTTTGATTTTTGAAGTGGAATTTAAAAATTGTGAAGACGCAATTTAATGAAGGAGGGGATGATGTAATGACCAAAAAATTTATAAATTGAATTTACCTTATAATAATTATGTTATATGGTATAAATCACATAAAATCACATAGAAAACACAACACCAAATTTATAATGAATAGTGAATTAAATAAGAGGTATTTCTAGAAATTAAGAAACCTATATTGATTAAATAGTAACCTAAACATCGGAATGGTAATATCACCCTTAGGAATAGTAATTTGTCCAATAGAATTATAACATTATCTATAAAAGTATAAATTAAATTTTGTTAACTTATAAATGAAAATATGGAATATTTATATCATGGAATAAGTAAATAAATGTTTTAGAAATGATAAATCAAATGTTGGTATTTTTGTGAAACAGAAATGTTTTTTACAAAATTATAATTAATATAATTATTTAAAATAAAATTTATTTTCAAAAAATAGAATAATAAAGTAATATTTTGTCTTATTATGACTATAATATAATTTTATGAGAACTTAATTAATTTCTCAAATTGTCATACAATCAGTTATAATTTTAAAAATAGTATTTTTCAAATAAATGATGATTTTAATTAAAATTAAAATTTACCATGTTTAGAAAATTATTTTAACAAAATGGTGTTCATTTTTTAATTATTCACATTTAAAAATAATCAGGGTAAATTTTCGGTATTTTTCTAAAATAGTTGAATCTTTGTTGAATAGTGAGATATGGTAATTTATAGTATATATACATTATAAGTTAAATACATTGTTTATTGAGTCATTACCAATGTAAGAACTATAATATTGATATCTTATTATCTATTTAAAATATTTATTCATGGGAATCAAAACTATGCATATCCTTGAGCCAAATAATAAACTAATGAATAAAATAATCAAAAAACACCACTCTCCTCCACTATAAATATCACCTCTCGCCACATCTTCTCCTCACACATATAAAGCCTTAAATATTGTAAAATTTATACCCAACCCATATTCAAAAACTCTTCCCCAAGTTCTAGTCTTTCTGTTCACACCAAGATACCATTTCAATGTTTATTAAGTAGGTTTTCAAGGAGTGGAATTCAAGAGGTAAAATCCATTTCATTATTTTAATTTTTTTTGAATTTATTTTCCTTTCTTATCCTTCCCTAAACTCTTATGTACAAAGTGAAATGATGACTCTAGTATATTTTATATAATATAATTTTATTATGTTAATGGTATATAAATTATAAATTCTTATCTATTTCCCTTTTTATTCTAAAAATACAAACATCATCTATGAGGTGCCGATTTCCGCCTTCAGGGATGACAAGTTTTTATTTTTCAATTATTCCTTCAAGGTAGGTCATAAAAAATTATGGTTTAAACAAAATTGTATATATGTAATAAAACTTATTTAATGTTATATGACTAGTATATACATATAATATTAATTCATAAGAAAAACTAGTGTGTGATGATTGAAAAAAACACTAAAATAATCTGGACGATTATCATTAACGTTTTATCTAATGAATCATCCTCATACCTAAAAAATGATATATAAGACTATTAGATCTTCTATAAGTTCATTAATAACTTATTATTTCTATTCTAGATAACTATTCCCATTTCACATGATCTTTCATACATGTATACAAGTGAACCAATCATGAAAACCAAGGACACGAACACTTCCAAACAACAAAATTGAAACTTATAACTCGTCAAAAAGACTATAAATGAAATTAATATAATTATAATAAATAAAATAAATGTTTAATATGTTTTGAATTAAATTGTTAATTAATCCAATTTCATTTTCTTGGATGTTAGGTACAAGTGCAGAACACTTTCAGACATAAGGTATGGGTTTCTTTCTGAACCTCCATTTTTCATTCAGGTTACACTTTCTCTCTCTTTACACTAATTTAATTCTTATTTTTTATATTATTCTTTTAAATTATATTTATATGTTCCAAAATCATATATCCGGATCAGTTCATATTTAATTGATAGTTAAATACATGTTTTATAAGGTTCCCTTTTCAATTCTTCCTGATAAGCAAGCCCAATTAAAGGGAACATCCCAATTTATTACTAATTTTAAAGTACACATCATAATATATTTTAAGACACAAATGTTTTTATAAAATAAAACTTTTAACATGAAAAAATATTTAGATTTTTTCTGGTTTTATGTAAAAAAATAATCCTTTTCTACTATATAGACTCTTATATTTTCCTTTAAACCGGGCTACGGTGACCCATTTATAAGGTTTCTTAAAAAACTCTTTTTACAGGTTTTCAATTTAGTTGGATATAATTTATGACTCAAACATAATTTTATTGTCCTTATATTTTATTTTTTGGTACATAAATGTTTACAATAAGATTTTATGGAAAATAAAAATGATTTTCCAAAATTACTCTTCTTTCCAAAGTAAAAAAAATGGTATTTTATCAATAATTCCTCATTGATTTTATTAGAATATTTTCATTTATTTCAAAAACCTTTGTTTAATACTATGATTTATTGAGATTTGTCTCTTATGTTACTATCTATCATATTTTATTTAATTGTTTATGATTATTTTTTGGGATATACTATCTTGATATCATTCACCATATTACTCTGGATAGTTTATGATTATGTTTAAATATTGAGGATATTATTTAAATTTCATATGATAGTTTAAATATTATTATATATGTTGATTATGATTTATACCTTTCATATGAGGAATTAATTGGACTTAGTAAGTGATGGTTTATGACCACTATAGCCCCTCTATGCATCGTTAGGTATCAAGAGACAAACTATATAGGGTTTTTACCCATTTATGTATGGTGTCTTAGAAGAAGACTTGATAGTATGTTTATGATATCTAGAATTATTCATTTCATAATTATGATATTAATAATTGATAATCCATGTGATTATTCAACTATTATAATATCCATGTTTATGTTTCATTCTCATGTGATTATATATATGTCATTATTTATCCATCTTTTATTCCTTTTATATTATAGTTAGGATTTAATGTCATGTGTTTTAGTTATTAAACGTTTATTATTGGTTATATTTATGATATCTTTAGTTTTATTTAATACCCTCACTAAGAATATGATCCCACCCCTTTCTTATGTTTTGTTTCTCCCAAGATGTGATGATTTTTATTATGAAATACTTGCATGGATAATCTATGAGTTTATGGTTGTTTACAATAAAGTTTCTATGTTGTATTTCATTTAATGTTGTAATAAAATACTTATTTTTGTATATATTTTTCCAAATCTACTAAAATATTCGGTGTTTTGGTTGTTAACTCTTGTTCACTATACCAATATAATAATGTAAGTCACTGGATATGAGCTAATGGGGTTGCAATATTTACACATATGTTAAAGTTGTTTTAGTCATACTAAAATTCATTATGCTTAACTAGTTTGGTGGATAAAATGTTCTATCCATGGTCTCTTTATTCTAGCATCACTACCATTAAAATATTTTGGGTTCGGTCACACCTCATCCAAGGGTCACTCCCTCTTCTTCACTTCTTCACATTGATTCGATGAAGGATCTTTCACAGTTTATAGACTTATAGGAATCTTCAACAGATAACGAATATGAATTTTTGTCTCTATTTAGCATGAGACTCTATATGCATCATGGATCATGATTTGATGCACTGTTTCACCTCTATTTTTCATCAATAGTAGATAACCTCAATTCTACAATTAATGAGTTGAGTCTTTTTTTATTTTAAAAAACCACTAAGTAGCATGTATTCTCTAAATGATAATAATTATACACTAAAATTATCATGTTGCACTTTAACTTCCTATAGTATAATATTTCAATGAAAATTTATCTCCCTATGTATTTCCTTTTGCATACTTCCTTTTCAAATTTTTCTTCATGAATGATACTTTACGATAATAGTCCTTCGCAAACTTTAATTCATAGTAACAATTTTGTGAAAACTATCTTGTTTGCTTTATGAACTACCTTATGCAAATCCTATATGGAAAATTATTCACCATGTACTATGATTTTTGAACTACCTTATGTTCTATCCAAATGGATTAGAACTTCATGGTATGACACCTCATGAACTTATCTTTGTGTTATGCGAACACCCTTGTGATTCTTGGTAGGGTGATTTGTGAATTATAATTGCTATGGGGTATGACCATTATATGTAAACCCTATAACTTCTTTAATTTCAAATAAAATTTTAGATATTATTTTTAACGTATGATCAATCCCTAATGATGGGATTATCTAGGTATTTATATGAAAACACCTCTAAATAAAATGATAATCACCAAAGTTCTATTTAATCCACTTTGAAAACCAACATGATGTTTCATGGTTGATCTTATACGGTCTTTCCAAAATCACCACCTCGTACGAAAAATGACTCATTTTTTATGCGGTCTTTTATACTTGATTGGAAAACTGAATCCATTTCCCAAATTTCCACTTCTACAACAGATCTATTTGGAACGACATAATTGCTATATGGTTTTCATACTTGGTATGTGGTTCCACTTACTTTTCCAAAATCCCTTCTTTGTGGGATGAATAAAAAATAGCCTTCTTCCACAAATGACTTTGATTTGTGGTATTCAAAAAGGAAACTTCCTATGTTATAAAATTGACATTTCAATGCACTAAAAAATCACAGTCTTTCAATCACAAATGGAACTACTTTATAATATTCACATATAATCAATTTTATTTGTATTGTTTTACTTAATGAAAAATCATTAACTATAAATATTGTCTAATCATCTATGTACTAGAATAAGTATTATGAATTTCTCCAAAAATACTAACTATGATGAACCCGATGAGGATACCCTTTCAAACTGGTGCCTGACCCTAATTTCCACAAACTCGAAGGGTGTTCCATATCCCCGTGATATGGAGACTAGAACCCAAGCATAAAATAACAACTCAAGGGAATGATTTCTACCAACCTAAAGAAACAACATGTAATATATACTTAACATATAGAAACAACATAACAAATAAATATATTCCATAACTAAAATAAGACAACAGAAATGATACAAATCAAAATAAGTTAGAACATTCCAAGTATATGTCTAACATAAATGGTCTAACAAAACAAAAAACAGACAAATCCATGTGATATAATGGGAAAACTCCCACCATCTCAACAATATCTACTAGAAAAAAGCTAAAAAAAACTCACTATCACACTACAGTGCCTTCCCTTTACCTCCATCAAAAGACATACAAAGGTCTACATACTACCGAAGGGGTGAACAAGGTGTAAAATAATAGGATCAGTAGGATCCCACCTATGTGTTACATAAAATATTTTCGTATAATAATATAAACATGCTATACTTTAAAGAAAATATGGTATTATAAACATTTTAAAATTTTAATATCAAAATCATGGGAACAAATTAGTTTTCCCTTTTTTCACATTTCTAAAATAGGAAAGGTAAAAAAATTCAAAGCATTTCATATACATATATCAATATTGTAAAATCAAAGCAAAGAATGTATCACATATCATATCAAATACATGACACTATAATCTATAATAGTACAAGAAAAAGAACAGGTAACATCATGCCAAAGATCACTACAGTTCAAGGTAGCTAGGAAAATAATACCTAAACATAGACAATCGCATGCATCAAGTCTCTAGATATATGCAGTGAATATAGAGAGTAGAGGAAAAATCATATAAAGTGAACCCCCCCAATAGGTCTATCAATTTTATATAACAATAGGCCTAGGGATAAAGTGAACACCCCATTAGTGAACCCCTCTAATTAATGGATGAGGCCTATTATTACACCTTCAACCTAAGTACCCAAGGCTTCCCATGTACTCTATTTTCCAAACCATTTCATCAAAACCATGCTTTGAAAACCATTTCATAAATCCATTTCACAATGCTATGAAAGTACCCTTTTATTTTACCAAAATAAGGGAAACCCCGTATTTTATCAAAATACCATTTCCACACACACAATTCAAAAATGGAAATTCATTTATAAAAAAATTTAAAAAACCATAGAAATACAGTTCATCCAACATAAGCTATAGATGGAACCACCTAGCACAAACTCGGGTTGTACATGCCCGCAATGGGATCCACCAACCAAAAAGAAATCAATGATGAAAACATAATCCCTAGAATAATTCTTCACATATTGGAATTGATTCAACAAGAAGAATAGTCGATGGAGAATAATAAACAACTCATACCTCAAGGAACTCACATGTTTCACCATAACCAACACAAATATTAGTCTCTAGAGGAAGATCACATAATGGATCAAGAAATAATCAAGAAGAATCATCATCACATGTCAATGGATCCAAAAACGCAGTGAAACATAACTACCATGATCAAAAGAAATGAATAAGTAAAAATGGATTACTCATCTAAAGAGATGAAACCTAACCTTACTAGAGATCAATCACTGAATGAAAAAAATCAGATGGAGCAGAGGTCCCTAAAATCATCTGGGAGAGTGCCTTGGTCCAGATAGAAAGAGACTATAGATGAATGAAACCCAAAATCACTCATATAGTTCCTTAAAAGAATTATCTATTAGAATTACCTATTGTGTAATCCCACTACACTTCAAGTAATACATGACGGCTAAAAACACTGAGAAAATCATCACCTATTTACAAAAACCTGAATTTTACATATACATGACATGAACCGAATACATGGGATGTAATCCTTTAATTTTGTGCACCAGACTCACAGATTTTACGTGGTATACATTACATGGTGTGTAATCCCATTAAATGGAATGTTTTTATCATGTAGACTATGAAAAGTCTAGTTTTCAATAGAAAACTCCAAACCACCCTGCATGATCTATGAACTTGGGGAGAACCCTGAAAATCAATTACACATTCATAACCAGACTCCATTAATTAAAAAAACATAAATCCCTAAACTTTTGTTCATTTTCCCTAGAAAATTATCTCAATCATTGGGAGTAATAAAATGCACCCAAGTAAAGAGTGAAATGATAAGAGAGAATATAAATACCTGAAAGTTAGTAATGGGGTGTTACAAGCCCTCCACTATAAGACTTTCCACCCTTAGTAAGTCATGTGGAATAATGATGACAGATAAAGAGGTGAGGCCACTAATCCCTCATCAACTAATCACACTCCCAAATCTTATGAGAATTTGATAAGTTCTTCCATAACACTCTGACCAATGGAATAGGATTTCCACACAATACTTTCACTTCAGAGTCGACGATCACTACTAGATTCTCAATAATAAAAACATCCGGCTCTAACTCAATCTCTTACTGTCTTAGAATGTGTGAGGGATTAGGATTATATATAATGAGATTCAATATGTGGAAAATATCATGAATTCCTATCAACTGAACTATAAATTCCAATCAATAAGAAACCTTCCCAAGTTGTTCAGTGGACTAAAACAGTGCAACATATATCAGAGCCAACTTTCCCTATTTTCTGAGCCAACAGTGACCCAACTGAGGATAAACTTTCAAGAAAACTCATTCACCTATAGAGAACTCTAAAGGATGACACCATTTATCCACATAATTTTTTTTAAACTCTAATTTTTAGCCATACTCTGATGTATATCTTGAATTCTCACTGACATATCCTAAACAAGACACGGTCCCACTAAATATTTTCCGCCCACATCTTCCCAATAAAGAGGTGACCTGTATGGGAAACCATACAAAGACTTTAAAGGAACCATTATTATATAATAATGATAAATATTATTATAATAAAACTCAATTAATCTATATGTTTATCCAAAGTTCCACCAAAATCCAATACACATGCATAGAGAATATCCACCAGCATCAGAATAGCATGCTCTGTCTGACCATCTTTCTGTGGATGGTAAGTTCTACTCATCTTATCTTGAGTTCCCATCACTTCCTGGGGACTTCTCCAAAATATCAAAGTAAACCTATGATCCCTTTCTAAAAAAAATTTAGAAGGAACCCCATGTAACCTCCCGGTCTTCTTCACATACAGCTTACCTAGATCTTTAACTTTAGTAGTGTCCCTAATCAGAATGAAATGAGATGACTTTATTAACCAATCAATCACTACCCATATAGAATTACTCCCTTGGGGAGTCTATGGAAATCCAATAACAAAATCCATGGATACCTCATCCCATTTCCAAACCTTCACTAGAATAGGCTAGAGAAAATAAGAACGTTTCAAATGCTTTATCTTTATCTGTTGGAAGGTGTACCAGTAGGACACATAATTAGCATTATCATGCTTCATACCTGGCCACTAGAATCGTCATCTCATGTCATAATACATCTTCATAGTTCTTGAATTAACATACCATTAAGAACTATGATAGTCAAACAAAACTAATCTCCTTATAGATGTTTGGATGACAAAATGGTTCCCAAAATGGAGAATACCATCTGAAGAGAGAGATCAACCAAAAATGGTCTCCCCACTATAAAGGGTTTATCAAAATCTTCTAAACTCATCAACCTGTATTTTAATTTTCATAATAGACAAAAGAAAATATGATGATAATTGAACACTGGTTAGAACCATACCTAAAACATCCTCCTGAGTATCTAGGGGAAACTGAGTAAAGATCCCAATAAGGTTTCACTCTTCCTTAAATTATAGAATAGCCTATGATGGTACTTTCTTAATAAGAGCATCTAAAATGACATTTCCCTTCCTCGGTGTATAGGAGATATCAAATTGAAATGTATAAAGGTATTCCAACCACAACCTCTATCTGATATTAAAGTCTTTCTGAGAAAATAAATAACTCAAACTCTTTTGGTTAGAAAAGACTATGAACCTCTCCCCAAAAAATATAGTGTCATCAACACTTAAGTGAATTCATAACTGTAATAATATCTAAATCATGAGTGGGGTCGTTATTCTCATGTGGTCGAAGCTGAGGAGAACTATAATCCACCAAATGATCATCTTTCATAATAACTCAACCCAAACTAGTTCCATAAGCATCAAATAAAACAATATATCCCTTATTGGGATTAGGTAATACTAGAATAGGAGTCAATGTAAAATTTTATTTCTACTCATTGAAATAATAATGATACTTTTAATCCCATATGGATATCACCCCTTTCATGGTAATATAATTCAAATTTTCCACTAACTTTATGAAATCCTTGAATAACCATTGATAATATCCATTAAGATAAAGAAAGATATGAATCTTAATGAAATTCTATGGCTCTTCTAAAGAGGTGTATCTAACTCCACAGCAAACTAACTGATATTCATTGAAAGTTTAATCATATTAACAAAAACATCTAGATATAAATGAGTGGGAGTCAATAGTATCAAACAAAGAAATAATTATTAAAGATGAAATAAATATGGTACTTTTCACTATCATTGGAGCTTCATCTACCTCTATCAGAAGCACATCTACTGTGTGAAGGTGCTTTACTTCTGAGGATTTTGGTTGGATCCATATATTATTTGAAGCATCTGACTATGAAAAAATAGCATTTATATCTACCAATTAATAAACATAATGAGGTGTAGACATATGCTGACATAAATTTTGTAGATGACCATAATTTCCACAACCTTTGTAAATGTTCATAGGTGCAAGATAAGAATGCTTAGTATGTATGACCTTTCCACATTGATAGTAAGTTAGATGTGCTCATATAGCTATAAACAAGGGTGTATAGGAGGCATAATTCTAAGAACCACCACCACCACTCCTTCGATTATATTATCACTTACTATTTTTCCCTTGTTTTCCACTAAAGCTTCCACTAGGTGGAATAGAAGGGGAATAATAGCCAACATTGTCTAGAATGTTCATCTCAACCATCATCGTTATGTCTACTATCTCTGCATAGGTCGAAATATTCTATATAAATACCATTTATCTGATATCTAGTCACAAACCCTGTAGGTACTTCTGAGATTTCATCTATTCATTCATTACTACTTATAGAGAAAACAACTCGCTCAGCAAACTGATTAGTGTACACCAACACCGAATGCTCTCACTAATACAAATAGAGGAACTCTAGAGACCTATCTATCATTAGTGAATCTGGAAAAAAAACTATTGAAATAAGGGAGTCTTAAAACCCTTCTTGTAATGACACGAACTTTTTGAATGATAATGATTTTCTGAAAATGTGTGTTATATTATTTTGTACTCAACTGAACTATATCTCTTTAATAATGAGGTGATTATATATTAAAATGTGACTATTAGGTTACAAAATGTTATAATAACATTGTTCAATTACAACCATATTTTAATATTACCATTGTGAACTATACTATTGATAATAATTTTAACATTATCATTAGATTTTATAAGTAAAATTTTTATAAATGAAAATTGATACATAAATAAGGGTCGATGGCCTCAACCAGTAGAGTCATTCCATTTTAATCCCATCTATCGAAACTTGATAGGTAGGTATCATCACTGGTTTTCTCCCTTAATCATGTCCAATTTAAGATTTAACAAGTGAATCTTTAATAAACCACCTATGTGAGAAGTTCAAGTTGGTGGATATTACCACTCAGTCGATGTTAGCTGAGGCACCCCGTGAAACTACCACCATTGAACACCATACTCTTAGGGAATATGTAAGAGTAATAATGGGTTATGTGTCAAGGACCTATTTACTAAAATTTTAATTCCATTTTCTAAATAAAATTTTTATTCCATCAATTTCATTTTAAGATGTTTTTTTCTTCAGAAAATTGATTTGAAATTTGAAAAAATTATTTTCAGACACAAGTTGTCACAAATTTTACTTTTTAGAAAAGATATAATTATTATAAAAAACTAATTTATATTGAATTATGTTTATTTTAATTAAATATTATGATTAAAATACTCACATTTTAAAATAAATGATAAAATAATTTTATTTCTTTCCAATTTTATGAAATTTCACTAAGAATTTTCAATCCACTATTATTTTTAATAAATAATGATTTTATATTTAAAAGTAAAAATTATCATATTTAGAGATTTATTATGATAAAATAAATTTATTTTTGAAATAATCACATAAAAATTAGGTTAGGGTCAACTTATGAGAATTTTCTAAAATACTTTATTCTTTCACGAATAGTAAAAATATAGTTTGAGTTTTTCGGTATGATCGATGATGTCATAATTATGTCATAATGATGTAATAAATAATTAATCACAATATAAAACTCAAATAATGTTATTTTATTAGTATCAATTATTTTAATATATTTTAATCAATTTTAAAATCAATATTTTACTTTCCAATTCAAAAATTGGAACTTTAAATTTAAAAATGTTATTTTGTGAAAACTCTAATTTTCCTTGACAAAATAACTAATATAAAACTGTGGTCGAATATTGTGGGATAAAATGACATAAAATTTGATAAAATTTTCTAATACCATGGGAAAAAACCACGTTAAATCCCATGGATTTTCATTTACCACTACCTAGGTGTCTAAAGCCTTTATTTAGAAATTTATAAACAAATCCCCAATTTTTACTATAAATAATCACCCATTTCATCGTTTAATTTCACAAGAAATTATTCCTCAATGAAAATATTATAGTTTTACCTCCCAAGCACTCATCCTAAGGTATCCTCAATCCCCCAAGGTCATGATTCTCAAGTTTTATGAACAAATCTTCAATGTAAGGGAAATCTTCACTTATTTTTATATTAAAGTTTCCTTTTTATGTGGTATTTATTTAAAATTTCCAATAAAAAGTTCTTATGTCCAATTTATTTTATCCCTTTACTATATTAAAATTATTTTATGAATTTTATACACTTTTAAATTTTCTTTTGACCCTTTTCTAAAACCATGTTTTAAACCCATTATGCTCTCGACTTTACTTATCAAAATGTCTCTCTTCTCCCCATGAAATTCCCTTTGATTTTCTTTAAGTGAATCCCAAAAACTGTTTATTTTACAAGGTTAATCACCATCATGTAAAAATCATTTATTTTATTTTGGGATTCAAATATATAAAACCCTAATTCCTTTTTTGTGGGATATAAATGGCATAAGGATCTTGTATTTAAGAACTTTTTAAAAAGCCATTATTTTTATATGAAACCCATTTATTTTATTCTCCATGGATTATTTATAAAAAGTTTTATTATAATCTATGAAGATCAAATTAAAATTAAAAATTATTAAGGGTGTTCCCTAAGATCACTCCAATGCATTGGGTAAATAATTTATTCTCTATAGATGACATGTTTTACGTTACCTTGGTGAATAACCATGGTGATTTTTATGAAACCTCGGTGAAAAACCTTGGTGATATGATTATTAATGTCAAAATTAAATTCTTTATCCACATTTACCTGTTATTATTCATTTTATTATTTTTATATATTCCTATTTCTCATGACTTTATGATATTTCTCAAGTTATTATTGATATTTCTTAAGATCACATGTAAATTGTTTCCCTTATTTTCCCTTATTAGGCATTATGCTCACCCTTTCCTTTGATTCATGTCCCCAGGTTATGATATGTTGTAAATTTACTTAGTATGAAACTATTATTAAGCCTTTCAATTGGATTAGAATAATGGTTTACGTTTTCATATATTATGTACTTTTTTCTAAGAAACTAAACATTAAAAGATCATCTATTTGTACTATGTAAATGAAAAGTTTATATAATAAAAAGTTGGGATGCCATAGTTTGTATAAAAATTAAGTTTTAGTTATTTGTGTAAATTAATATTTGAAAATTTTAGAAAGAACCATATTGAAATGTTTAAATATAGTAAAACATCCTGGTATTTTGTTAAAATATTAAGTAAGTGGTTTCCAAAAAGATAAATACCTATCTGGATACGAATAAGTGGATGTGGATCTAGAAAAAATATATCTAAGGTTAAAACCAAAAAACACCACTTTGAGATAGAATAAAACAATAAATAGTACACGACAACAAGACTTTCTGCACTCCTGGTTTGACACTCCTTGAGGATATGTTTGGTTAATTAAAATCCTTTTATTAACCATTATGAAAGATTTATAAAAAATGAAATTGTTGTTAAGGAATAAAATATTTATGTAATTTTTTTTAAGACATAAAAATTCCATTAGAATTATAATATTATTAAATGAAACTTGTTTCTCACTATGGTTTTCTTCTTTTATAAAATGGAAGGAAATAGGAGGAACTGTGTAAATGGTGAGTGTAATGTACCAAGCACTTATGACCTCCAATAGAAGTTGGAATGGAAAAATTCATGATAATTATGAATCAACTAACTCGAGTTATGAAAAATAACTTAAATAAATATGAGCGATCAAATTCACCTTGAAGGGAACAAATTTCAGTTGATTCCTTTATACATAAATGACCACCTTCATTCAATGGATCTACCAACTTATTGATTGTTGAACAATGGATAAGCTCTATAGAAAAGATCTTTTTAGTAGTCTGTTGTTCAGAGCAATAGAAAGTCACCCTATCTATGTACCACTTAAAGGGGGAGTTGATCAGTGGTAGACACTAGTTAAACACGAAGACAATAATATTTATTGAATATATGGAGTGGGATGAGTTAAGGTGAACCTTTTTCAAAAAATATTTCCACAATTCGATGTGAACGAAAATAGAAAAGGATTTACTAGAGCTGAAGTAGAAGGAAAATGAATCTTTAGGAAGCTATGAGATGAACTTTACAAGACTTTCTCACTACACCAATAGCTTTTTCATGTAACCTAATGGGAAGTTTGATATATTCTTCGGTGGACTAAGACCCCATCTATAAAAGAATCTATCCAATTGAGACTATAAAATCTATGAGGAGATAGTGTGATGTGTTTAAAAGGTTGAAATGGAGTTCAGAGAGACATAGTGGTCCCATAGATCAAATTAAAATAAGATATAAATGAATCCATGCCTAGGGAGTAACTTTGATCATGGTAGAGGAGGAAAGTAAGTGAAACTTTTCACATGAAACAAATGTGGGAATAATAATTCAGGGAACTACTTACTTGGAAGTAGAAAATGTTACAAGTGTGGAAGAGATGTTCATATTGATCATAATTTTCATAGTGAGGTAAAGCCTCAACTTCTAAACACTAATAATAAAAGGAAGATAGTGTAGAACTATCCTAAAGTTCAATGCTTCAAGTGTAGACAACTTGGCCATTTTTCCAATCACTATCCAAATATGAATACAATAGAGGGGAATCACCATCATCCTTAGCATAGTCCAAGGGAGCAGGGTTATTCTTTTTCTATCAATATGGATTAAGTTGATGTTCAATATGATGTGGTGGAAGTTATTCTCATAATTATATCAAAGATAGAAAGTACTTGGTTTGATTTTGGTTCTACTCATTCCTTTGTTTCCTCCAAGTTTACAAAGAATATAGAATCATTCTATGAACTGATAGAATTAGAGTTATCACTCAAGACTCTTGAAGGGATTATCCAAGCATCAACATTGTATAGAAACTATATTATTCACTTTGGTGAGAATAATCTCATAAAAAATATAGTAGTCATTCCCATGATGGAATTCGACATTATACTAGGGATGGACTGGATCTAAAGGTATAATGCTAAGATAAACTACAGAATCCATAAAATAGTTGTAGTCTTGAATGGAAAACCTATAGTTATTTTCAAAGGATTGATATCTCAACCAAATATTTTTCTTTAATCACCTCCCATAACCTTAATTATATAAATTATCAGTGAATGAGGAGAAGGAAATGAAAGTATATGAATATAAATTTTCCCCATCATTCCGGAATACATTGACATATTTCCTAAGGAGTTACTAGGAACTCCCTCAAAATGAGAGGTAGAGTTCTCTATTGAACTCATCCCTGGATCCAAGATGATATCAAAGACCCCATATAGAATGGAAAATACATAGCTGTAGGAATTAAAGAAACAACTCCAAGATCTTTTAGAGAAGGGGTTTATCTGACCAAGTGTGTCTCATTTGGGAGAACCTATTCTCTTTTTAAAGAAGAAGGATGGATCAATGTGGTTATTAATTGATTATAGAGAACATAATGGTATCATAGTGAATAAAAAGTACCCTCTTCCAAGGATTGATGAATTATTTGACAAACTTTATGGGGCTTAATTATTCTACAAGATTGATCTTTGATATAGTTATCATTAATTAAGGGTGAAGAAAGAGGATATTCCAAATACCTCTTTCTGATAAAGATATGGGAATTAGGAGTTTGTTGTTATTCCCTTTAGCTTGACTAATTCTCCTTATATATTTATGGATTTGATGAATATTGTATTTAATTAATTCCTTGATAAATTTGTGGTTGTTTTTATTAATTATATTCTGATATATTCCAAAATTCGTGAGGATCATGAGGATAGTCTAAGGTTTATATTGGAAACTCTGAGGAAGAAAAGGATATTTAGAAAGTTTAGAAAATGTGAATTTTGGTTACAACAAGTTTCTTTCTTGGGGAACATTGTAACCAATAAAGAAATCTTAGTTGACCCTACCAAGACAAATGTTGTGGAGGAGTGACCTCATCCTAAAATAGTAACTAAGATTCATAGTTTCCTTGGTTTAGAAGTTATTATAAGAGGTTTGTGAAAAACTTTTCACAATTTTATAATCCAATAACCAAGTTAAATTGAAAAGGTGATAAGTTCATATGGAAAAGGAGTGTCAAGAAAGTTTCCAAGAGATGAAGAAGATATTGGTTACTGTACCTATGTTAATCCTACCCATTATCATAGAATTATTTGTTATTTTTAGCGAAGCATATCTGAAAAGGCTTGGGTGAGTCCTCATGAAAAATGAAAAGGTGATTTCTTATTCATATTGACAGTTGAAGCCTCATGAGAAGAATTATCCTACACATGACCTAGAGTTGGCTATGATTTTTTTGTTCTGAATATATGGAGACACTATCTTTATCGGGATAAATGTGATATATACACATACCACTAAAGTTTGAAGTATATTTTCACACAAAAGGAATTGAACATGAGACATAGGAGATAGTTGGAACTTCTTAAAGACAATGATTATTCAATTCATTATCATTACATAAGATCATACAAAGTCATTGATGCATTAAATTTCAAGGGATTTATAAACATTTTGGGAATGGTTTTCCCATTGGAATATAATCATCCGAACCACAACGAAATAACAAAAAAACCTCTATATTATGCATGAGTAAAAAAATACAACTCAAAAAATATCAAAACCAACAACCATATTAAAGTACAAGTGGAATACATTTGACAAAATTAAAGGAATTAAAAGAAAATAAAACCTAAAGACGTTAAAGAAATCCAACCAGAAACTCCCAATACACTCTAAGCTCTAAATCAAAAAGCAGATCCCACAGTATCAATAATAATCACAAATGAATTGATATACCTTGGATTTACCTATATCTCGATAGATTACATCATAGAATGAAAAATAGTTCCCAATTAGGGGGTGAGTATAAAATCAGTAGGATTTTACCAAAGACTTCCCAACTCATAAAACTAGGAAAAAAATTATTGTCATATTTATATAAAATAATTTAGAACAATTTAAAATAGTTTATATCATATCATAAATTGTTTTCCATGTAATGGAATAAAATAAATCTTTTAAAACCTTTATCAATTCCATTCGGCATAACCAATACCTAATTCCAAATATCCACTCATCCACACATGTATGCCCATGTAAAAAATCCCTAGTCATGAGTGGTCTCTAGACAATATACCAAATTTTCATAGGCTAACCAACATAAGGTTCACTAATAGAACATTCCCCTTCCTCATGGTCACATCTAATGAAAATGAAATCACACCAACAATGTATTCCAAAACCCATTCAAATCCATTTCACGTAAACCTTTTTCTTTCTTTAAAAAATTTTAACACCATTTTCCATGAATAAAAAAATCCATAATTTTAAAATTATCATCCAATAACACTCTCCACAAACCATCAAAATTATAATATTCCTAAAATAATCACTAATTAGGTTCCCATCAAGAATTACATGTGGGTTTCATAATAATTTCAAGAAAAACATTCATTTAGGGATAAGAATTTATTTCAAACTAATCCTAAATGTTGTAATAAAGTGGAGTCAATAGATAATCCACTTAACTCAGAAACCTTAGGAAAATGAAGAATAGAAAAACAATTCTCTAGATCTGATCATGAATTACCTTTCCTTCATGGTGAATCTAGATCTCCAACAGGCTTTGAATTTCTTATAACTCACTACTGGGTTGAAGTGAATCTCCACTCATGCCTTGGGAGAAAAATGAAATTGGGATTATGAATTATTAGGAAAATAAAATGGGTTACAGGACTAAATATGAATTAGATAATCAAATTTAGAATATAAAAATTTATGCCACATGGTAAGGCCACACAATTTGGAAAACCATGCAACAACCATGTCATTTACACTATCTCAATATAACCCCACACATGGTTAGAAAAACTATGATCCGACCATTATTTTATATATTTCTAGTCATGAATGGTTTCCCCTAGAAATATTCCTGGTTTGGCCAAACCATACACTAACTATGTGTCCTCAAAATTCCCACTGTCTTCCATTTCACAGTTTTTTAGAGGTTTTTTTATTGTTTCTACTAATCATTCTCAAACCGTGCACCTATATAAAGAATCCAAAGAAAACTGAAACTCATATAAACCTCCTAAAACATAACCTAATAATTATATATATTTAAAATACATAAATAAATGGTAAATTACCTGATATAGGGGGGGGGGGGGGTTTACAATCCATCACAAAGATAACATCAAAGAGATCCATTTCTAGAATGAGGAAATTCTATGGTACCTGTGCCTTAGAAACATTGATGATAAAAGAGAAGCAC
Source organism: Viscum album (assembly GCA_963277665.1). Taxonomy (NCBI): domain Eukaryota; kingdom Viridiplantae; phylum Streptophyta; class Magnoliopsida; order Santalales; family Viscaceae; genus Viscum; species Viscum album. Next base: position 1,020,584,879 of record OY728147.1, on the reverse strand, counting down.
TAGTGGCCATGCTTCTTCTTCTTCACAAATGAGTTGATATTTGCATAATGTAGGAAATAATATCTCAATGAAGGTTTACAAGATCTAAAGTGTATGTAGAAATGAATTAATGATAGAAATCAATATCAAATAAAAAGTTACCATAGATGATGTTATAATAACATTACCTCTCATTATAGATGGTCCTAACTTAATCTATATGAAAGAATACTCCATTGTATGAATTTTCCTTGTCTCTTTTTGTTCTTGACCCCAATAAATATCCTAGGATTTCACTCTCAATGGATTCTATCCATGAGACTATCAAAATTTTCATTCATGTCTCTAAGAGTGACATAGAGTGGCCCTAAGTACTTTAGATTGATTATGGGATCCTTTAGGATCCATGGAACACACTTCAATCCTTACTAGAATACTCGTTGTAAGACCCCAAAACATTAAAATATTTTCATTATTGAATTAATTTAATTTTTTTCTAGCATACTTTATAAGAAACATCATGTTAATCTTACACAACACGCAACAATGAGTTGGCTTGCATTACATGCAAGGTTGAGTTTTACTGAACAATAATATATTATTAAAATATTATTATTTAATATAATAACATATAAAATATCCATTAAGTTGGTGCTTATGATTTTAATTAACCAAAATACGAAAATAAATGGTTTAATTCATTGGTTACAAATTAATTACAAATAAATATAAGAACCAATAGAATATAATGAGAATGTTTTTATAATTTTTTTTTCATTCTCACAAACGTATTTTATCATAATAATTTAAATTAATCACTATTTGTGAATGATATTAATGAAATATATAATTAATATATTCAATATTTTTTTTAAATTCATATAATATATCTTATAAGCATATGATCGCAACAAACCCAATATTACACATTAAAACCTATATTTTTATAAAGACAGTTTGTTGACGCTTCTTTCCGTCATAGAGTCTAAAAGACTGAAAAAAGGGAAATACCTTAGTCCAAAGTGATTCATACTTTGAAGAAACATCAAAAATCAACAAAGGGATGAACAAGGATAACATTTCCCATAGGTCGTGCTAGTTCCCTCATGGTCGTGCAAGTACACTTGCGCGCCGCCTAGTGGTCGTGCAAGTCTACTTGCGCGACGCCTTATGGTCATGCAAATGACTTGCGTGACCTAATTGATAACCGCCCGGTAACCTCCTGGGGTCTTTTCCTGCCTATAAATAGACCCTGTGGGCCCCCCATTCGAGAGGAGATTTTTTGCAGAAACTCAGATTGAAGCTCCCGACGCCCAAGTCTCTTTTCAAAGCTTCCGGAACACTTCTAAGGTAATTTTTTACCTAGAACGGAAGATCTAAAGAGAGGGAGGAAGGTCTAAGTGTTGAAACTCATCAACACTTGTGCGCCTGATTGGCCAGACCTTAAGGGAAGTGACCACACTTGCGCGCCGCCTTAATCCTCCGATAGAACTTGCGCGTCCCTTTTTTGGAAGAACCTCAAGAGGATTCTAAAGGGTTTAATAAAGAGTGGCTCAAGTATTTCAATGCTAGTTGACCATCGCGAAAGTACACCATGTGTCGCGCAGGCATACCTGTGCGACCAATACTTGCGCGCCGCCGCAGTACCTGCGCGCCTTCCAATACTTCTGTGCCCCTTCCTTTTTGGGTGCCTTTCTTGCCCATTTCACCCATCTTAAGCCATTACACCTTTCCTTTTCAAGATTCAGTCTTCAAGACACTTTTCAAAGCCATTTATGGCATGATTTCTTGATTTGACTTCCTTATCTGAAAGGAATTCGGTGGAATATATCTCAAAACCTAGAGATTTAAATATATTTATGTCACTAAATATGGAGAGTTCATTCATTCAACCTCATCCTTTAAGATGAGAGAATCCTTAACCGGGGTCTCCTTTTCAGGAATAATCCCCAGTCATAAGTCTTAAATATGGGCATCCTCCTCAGGAGTAAGCCCCAAATTCTTAAAATTCCCAAATCTGGGCATCCTCCTGAGGAGTAATCCCCAAACCTGAATCCCTTAACCTGGGTCTCCTTTTCAGATATATGTCCCAGTCATAATTTTTGGGCTTCCTTTTCAGGAGTAGGCCCCAAGTCCCCTAACATGGGCCTCCTTTTTAGGAATAAGTCCCAGTCATAAATTTTGGGCTTCCTTTTCAGGAGTAATCCCCAAGTCCCTTAATTTATCTTAACCAATCCTAATTAACTTTTGATCTGGGATTCCTTCTCAAAAGTAAAACCCAGTTATCAATCCTCTCTTAATCTGGGCTTCCTTTTCAGGAATAAGTCCCAATTTAGAGTATTCAAATCTCCATGAAGCACATATACCTTTGTGGACCCTGTTCCTAGATTTTCTCCCTAAAGTAAATCCTAATCTTCATTTATCTGGGTAGTCATACATACATAAGCCCCAAACCATTTCTTATGATTACATCTTTCATGGCCCAATTGTCTATTTTATTACCAATACCTCTTGTTTCTCACACCGAGCATGACTCACGTGATCTTAGAGAGTAAAAGTAATTATGACATCCTTATTTGAACCATCAATCATAAACATTATATTCCCTTATTCGAACTACGTGGGTTATGATTCCTTTTCCAAAACAAAGGATACATAGGTAGCCCATCTATGGGTTCGATCCCAACTCTGAAATAATTCATGTCCTTCTGAATGATAATAAAATTCAAGTGCCCCACTGAGTGGCTTTAAAACCAGCCTGGTCATCATAATGACCAAGAGACTTTTATATAAATGTTTTGAAGGATACCATTGACCAAGAATCTCTAAATAGATATAGATGATTCCCTATTGATGAAGAACCTCAAATACATATAAAAGATTCTCTAAATTTCTTACATATTTAATCATTGATTGTCAAAATTGAAGGAAAGCTCATTTTATACTTGGTAAAGTAATAAGGATTCATGAACAAAACTTAAATCTATAAAGAGAGTCCTGGAATAGACAATAATTCCCCTAAAAAAGGTGTGATGATTCTGACCTCCCATCCTCTCGACCAATGCAAATTCCTAAGCCTCATCAGTCCACAAGCTAATGAGCACCTACCTTTGGAAAGTAGGTCCAAATGGATGTGGAATTATTGGATGTTTCCGGTTCTACGAACAAACCCATTAGAAACCGATCAGAACGTTTGAATCTCACATCCAGGAGGTCATCCCCGAATTCCGAGGGAAAAAAAATGGTGAACCCAACGTGAATCCTTAACCAAGTTAAAATGATGTTTTACCTATTTGTTAAGACCCTATTTAAAACTCAATAAGAGGGCTAACTAAAACAGTCATTGACATGTGTGCTCATCCAAAGGATGAAGTAGCTGAATTTATCTTGATTACGTCTGTTATATCAAAGAGGCACTCTTTTCCAAGATCTTCTGTATTTCCATAATGGCTGCTCTCAAATTCACACCTATGAATACTGCTGCTGCAAATACCACTGCTGCTATTCCTACTGGATTGTCATCCGCTCTGAGGATGACATCACCTACTCAGCGTCTTCAACACTGGGTATCAAATGCTCTGGTTAAGGAGTACCGTCAACACGGTACCATCCCAACTCTGGAGGATGCCCGACAGGCCCTCCAAGTGAACAACTCACATAGGTCGTCCGAACAACAACGACCAGTGATCAAGAGGCAGGCGGTGCTGACTACCGTCTCCAATCGTTTCGGGTCGTTATCCCCGGAACACAATTTCCAATCGCTCCCTTACTATGAGGAAGTGAATGAGAAGGTCCCTCAGGGCCTTAATTCAAAAATACAGGAGTCCTTCCCGAGGGCTCCCATCAACAATCGCCGACAGACTCGTGCGGCAGTGCGCCCTCAACATGATGAGGGTACCGACTCCAGGAATTCGGCTCAGGTTCCTCGAGCCCAAGTAGGCAAGAAGAACCGCCAGAGACGGAATCCGGTTAACAATGGGCAGATTTTCATCCCTGCCATCTCCGGAGAAGTCCACCAACCTAACTTGGTGGCAAACAACGAGCAGGCACACACACCTATCCGTTTTAATTCCGCTATCCAGCAGACTCGTCTGGCAGCATCACGCCGATCCCACCAGGCAATTCCGGCGGAGAACTATAGGCAGGAACATACACCTGCTTATACATCATCAGTTAGTCAGCAGGCTCGCCTGACTACATATGATGGATCTCTTCAACCGCGTTTGGCGAAGTGTAATCAGCAGGCACATACACCTGCTAGTACTAATCAAGCCTACCAACAGTCTCGCTTGGTAGCGCACGGAGAAGTCAATCGAAAAGTTCCGACGACAAACAGGAGGCAGACTCAACTCTCTGCCTCCACACTTGAGTATTGTTAGGATTCACTGATAGGAAAAGGAGGACATGAGTAGGCACATACACCTACTCCAAGCCCGGAATGGACATATATCGCCATTCCGGCAGCTGAAGTCACCAAGCATATTTTGTCAATGGTGAAAGAGCAAAAGCAAATTCCTGATCATATTCTGGATGCTTGCCAGGATATCATAACATCTTCAGCATCATCTCAGGGAAAGACACATAAATCTATCCCTAGTAGTGGAGTGACACATCAAAAATTCACTCTGAAACAGACACACACATCTGTTCCAGTCCAAGAGGTTTATGGGGCATACTCCCCCATATCATACGGACAACCAAGTCAGGCACATACACCCGATTTGAGTGTAGATCGTCAGCCTAACCTGACCATCTTTCCTGATCAGGCACATACACCTGCTCAGAGAAACCACTTTCATTAATAAGTGGTTTCTAAAGTGAGTAAGAAGGCATCTAAGAAAAAGATATGCCCAGAACAGTCAGGAGATCAAAGGCCAATCTGTAACAAGGCCTGGCTCGATGCTGGAGTTCTTGAAGCCCTCATACATTTATCTGTTGGAATTCAAGATTCTACTCCCTCATTTACCAATAACGGGAACATTAATTCTGAAGGTCTTCAACAGACACTTCCTCATGAAGGCTTGCTTCGTGATAATTCGGTCAATCTTGAAGTTTCATCTTCAGATGAGAGCCACATAAACCCTCTTTGTGGTCAGAAGATCAAGGAGCAAGAGATATCATCTTTTGTTGTAACCCATTATGGTGGTCCTCCCCATGATAATGAATTTCACTGCGAAAGTCCTCTCCGCAGTAGTGATTCACATTGCCTGGAAAATACTCCAGTTGACAATGTAGTGACTAGAAATCCCTCTTATCTTGAGGCACTTGAAAATATGAAACCAGTCATGTCTGATGCTTTATCGCTAGCAAGTGAAATACTTTCTCAATCAGAAGATAGCCCAGGGTGTAGGTCACTCTCCAAACCACCCCTAAATCATGCATCTTTTAGTTTGATCAATGATCTCTCTACCAATCTTGTAGAATCCGATTAAGAAACAAGGAAACACCAACTCTGGTAAAAATAGGTAGAAGAATCTTCATTTAATGATGAAGAGGAATTGCTGAACATGAGGAAAAAACTGGAGAAAAGTGAGGTACCAGTCATGTTTTGGCCTTTGGCTGACTTCCAGTATGACATTCCAAAGATGTTGATGGAAGATGGAATCCATGATATTTGTCTCAACATATGGAAAACTCTTTGTCAATTTAAGAAGAAGGTATTATCTTATGATGAATATGAAAATCATCTTAAGATAATAGAAGGGCTACAACGTCAGATTTATTTGGCATCTCTATCAGTCTCTCGGTATCTGAAGGCTGAAAAGCAACAGAGAACCCTTCAACGTTCATGCCTTGGCGCACTAAGAAAATTGCGTTAGTTAATTTCCAATGCTCCATCTGGTGTTCATATCAGAGGATGGGGTGTTCACGGAGCACTACATTTCACAATGCTTTCCAGTCAGCAAAGCTCGCCGAAAATGGTCACATGCAATGTTATTGCCCATGGCCGGCCACAGTCAATGGGCTTTGTTCGTAATCAAAATCTTTCTCAAGAATAGGCTTCAACTAGTTCCTCTCAAAATCAAGCATATAGAGAACAAGTTGTTGAATTGATCCTACATAAAGCATGCGAGAATATTGCACAAGCCTCTCGTATAGAAAAAACACATCATCAAATGACAGAAGTTTTGGAAATCATCCAACGGTCTGTTAAACCTGGTGATAAAAGTGGATACAGGTTAATGCATCCAGCTAATTCCCGAACTAAGATTCACAAGATCAAGAGAGCTTTTAAGAAGGTCTCAGACATAACATGTCAAGAGCCACCCCATCTTGTCAGACTGGGGACTCCTTTAACCCAACCCTCAGAGTCAACAAATGGGATTCGAGGAGTTGAGCGGAAGCAGCAAAAACATCCCCAGTTCACGAGACTGGGGACTCTTTCAAATCATCAATCCCCTTCTCAGATAATATCAGTCTTTTCTCGATTAGGGAAGAATCCCCAAGAGGAATGAAGATCCAAATTATCAGAAGATTCCCTCCAAGTTATAGCTCGTCAAGAAGTTCCTAAAAGATTAAATCAACAAAAGGCAATGTCTCATCAAAGACATGAAAGAAGACAATATCATAGAAATTTTGATAGAAGGGATGCGATGCATTATACATCAATCAATGTCATCAATGCCATTGTTGCTAATCCACCAGAGGAGACTCACTTAGGGGACTCAGATGAAGAGCGTCCTTCTCAAGAAAATGTACGCACCAATACAAATGAAGAAGGTGTGCGTACACGAAGTCAAAGGATTACTCAGAACCTAGGTAATACACTTCCTTCTCTCCAAAAAGTATCCAATAAAGGGAGGGAAAAGAATCAGGTTACATATCCTTCCTCTGGAGAAGGTCAATTGCTCTTATTAGAGCAAATGTTTGCACAACCGGAGGAAGAAATGAAAGAATTAAGAAGGTTGAATGCAGAACTACTTCAGAGTAGTCTTCTTCTTAAGAATGCTGAAGTCCGACAGCCGATGGAATTTGTTGCAGCTACTGAGATGGATCAGGAATATCCTCCTTTATCAGTGCACCCTCAGAGGTCTAATCCTACGGGTCAAACGCAACAACGGTTGGCAGTGCTACCATAAGTTGCACCACCAATCACCACATCTGTCCAAGATCCATTCATTGCACCTACCCAAGACCAAATGCAACCTGATGTTTCTCAACAGTTAATAACTACTATTGAGTCATTAACAGCTCAGTTAGAAACTATGGAAGGGAAATGGGCGCAAGTTCAACCAGAAAAGAATGTTTACCCTGAATGGGTGTATTCAATTTCTCCTCCATCCAGTTTTGGAAACCCTGTTTTCCCTACTTTCAATGGATCAGGCGACCCTGAACAACATTTGACACATTACGTGTCTTGTTGTGATCCTATGATGGGAACTGTAGAGCAGCAAGAAGCAGTGAAACTCAGATTCATCGTGCGAACCTTGCATGGACCAGCTTTTGTCTGGTATACAAGCTTGCAATCCCGGTCAATCATTGGATGGGAGGATCTTTGCCAAAAATTCCTTCTTCAGTTTAGCTCAACTTTTCCAAAAACGACAGTTTTCGATCTTACAAACTTCAAGAAAAGGGAGAATGAAAGAGTCTCTAATTTTATTGCTCACTGGAAGGGATTAAAATATTCCCTGAGTTTAGCACTCCCTCAGGAAGAGCTATTGCCAATCTGTGTGGCAAATTTGCGTGACGAATTACGCACGCCATTGATCCCTGTGAAATATACAGGAGGGTTTTGAGACCTTACTTCAATCGCTCAGCAGATTGAAGATTCCCTTATACATGCTAAGGCTAAGTATCGTGTAATTCCATCAGCTCCAGGAAGGAGAATGGGTAAAGCGAAAACTGCTACAGTTATGGTTAAACAAGCGCCAGTACCTATTTCTACTACAAAACCTTCATCTTCTCAAAGGGCTCCGTCTCCTGAACACCAACAACAAAGGCCGTTTCGTCCAATTATCAAAGAGATCAATGACGAAATTTTTTTGAGGATTTTAAGAGTAAAACATACTCTTTCCAAAATGATCAAGTTCCTGGTTACTTCATTTCAGCTCTAGAAAATAATTTGGTTCAATTACCAGTGCCCAAGAGGCCAAACAAGGAAGGAGATGAAGACCGTCCCAATTATTGTCCCTATAGCAACCCGACCTTTTTCTTGAATTACTATTACATCATTTCAAAGATAAACAACATAATAGTATTACACATGGAGGATCCATAGGTTTAGTGTCTTGGGAAAACTAGGACAATAAATAACAAATACAACATCAAGCATAAAAAATTCATTTAATCTTTTCTTCTATGGATTCTTAGTAGCACTTGTCCTCTCCTTAGTACATGTAGCCACCTTAGGATATACACCAAAAGGGATGATATAAAATCCCATTAAGAGGATAGATAAGAACAATATATCATGGGGTGAGCATAATCATGACATAGGAAGAAGATCGTGAACATGAGAGGATCATAAACAATAAACTTGAAATGTGGCAAAGCATAAAAATGAAACATCATGTCTTAGTGGTTAACTACCACACATACTTGTGAACAAAGCTAGCATCATGTTCACGCATCATTTCACATTTACTCATGAGATTCATCACTTTACCCAATGCATTGGAGCGCTATATAATTCCGGGTGCACCCATCACATTTGAACATTCATATTGTGCTATATAATTCCGGGCGCACCCGTCACATCATAACATTATCATTATCATGATTTCCACATAGAAACCATATCAAACATGTACATAAATAACCCATGGAAAGGAATGGGTTTCATCTCATTATAACACATTCATAAGCTTTGGGTTCCCAAAAGAAAGAGGGAACAACATACTTGATATAAGAACCATCAACCTTGAATGAGAGGTAAAAGGTGAGATTTTGAAAGAAGAGTTCTTTTGGAAAACATTTTTATGGACATAAAAACTAGTTACAAACATGTATATCCCAGAAAAGTATAGGAAAAGTTGAACAAAAGACCTTTGAGGAGTAACCATATCAAAAATGGAGTGAAAGAGGGAGAACCCGAAGGAAGAAAATTGTGTTCGAGATTTCCCCTTACCTTGTACTTGAATGCCTCCTTCTCTTTAATGTCCTGTATAATGACATTATATTCATTAATTAAAAATTCCAGAACCTTTTATACATTAATAGGGTTCATTCTGGTTTCATTATCTCATATTATGTTCCTTTGGATGACTTATAGAGTTTAAAAACATTGATCGGGGATGTTCGTTTTTATGGTTTTCTTGAGCGGTCCACTTGTATTCTTAAATTGATGCTTGGGTAGATCATGGGTAAACATCCAGAACTGATATTACATGTTATTAATGATATTACAGAAGCTTTAATGATATTATAATGAGTTATATTAGATCCAAGTGGACAAATCATTAGATAAAAATTTAATGATGGTTATTTGGGTTAATTTTGAGCGGTTTTTGGATCACAACGATCTTGTTTTAACATTTATCTTAGTAATAAGGACATAAGTTATTTCCAGAAGTCAAAATAGAACATAATACATATAAAAGATTCTAGTTCAACCATAAAAATGGTTTCATGACCAGATTGAAGGTAGAAATGGAATAAGAGAGCATGTTGTTTTTGAAGGTGATAAATTATCACCACATGAACAACATTCTCTTTAATAAAATAAAAGGAAGGGGGAAAGAGTGTGAGGTGATATAATATACCATTAGAATCATATGATTACAGTATATATATTATAATGGATTTACAGAATTATTTGGATGAAGATAAGTAGGGAGAGATCAAGAAAGGAACATGAACTTGAAAGGAAATTAAAGGAGAAGAGAGAGAGAAATTACCTTTAGAATCCTTCTCTTGAGAACCTCCTTAAGGAAGTTAGGATTGGTCTTTTGATGATACCAGCAGCTTTTGAACGTGGGGGATGAGCTAGGGAAGGTGTTTGGGTAGAATTTAGAGAAGGCTTGGAGCTTGAGAGGTGTGAGGAAAAGAGAGAGTGAAGGGTGGCTTTTATAGTGGAGGGGAGAGGGGTTTCCTTAATATAAAATTGATTAGTTTATTAATTCCACCAAAGACAAGGAATAGTGAGTCTTGGATGACCAATAATAGTAATTGTATAATGTAATCCAGAACCAAGTGGGCTTACATCAGCAGAACATCAGCAATGACTCAATTAATACATTATTTAGCTTTTATTGTGAATTATCGGATTCCACTATTCATCAAAAATTCAAGTACCTCAGAAAAATCCCAAAAATTTACCCCAACCATTTTTCAACGTGTAGAATCCAAAAATGAAGTTAATTTTTCAAAAATAATTTTCTAAGTATTATTAATTTAATATTTAAATAAAATCATAATTTACTTAAAAAAACAGTTTTTATGTTTAAAACTGATTTTGCAATTCTTTCAAAAATTACATAGGATCTTATAAAATTATCTAAAAACTATTGATTCAATAATTTATGAATATATTTCAGGAAAATAAGTATTCTTTTAAATTAATTAATTAATTATAATTAATTATTTATGACTTATAAAATACCAAAAATGTTTACTAAGGTCAAATCATCACTTTCTATGCTGTCTAAATTTTATTTTATTATTCATAGGTAATGTTACTCATATTTACTATTCATAAGGGTCGTATTACTATTCAAAAGGGCCGGTTACTATTCATAAGGGTATGCTACTATTCATAAGGGTAGGTTACTATTCACCAAAAATTATTTTTGTTTCATTGGACTCCAAAAACTATCTTGAACACAACCGTGAATGTTGGATTTTTAAAATTCCAAACATTGGGGTGAAAAAATTATGTTTAAAGGTCACTTATCACTTAGTAGTTCATTATTTTGTGTTTTTTATGACATATATATAAGAAGGAAATTTTCCATTGAAAAACTCTGGGTAATTACAGTCCCTTTCATCAAATGTTGGGGCATCCTATCCAGGAGTGTTTTGTCTTCAAAGACATCCTGCAAAAGATGGTCGACTTGGGAAAAGTCAAGTGGAAAGGTTCTTCAACTCAGGTAGCATGTGTTACTACTACAGTTCTAGAGGAGGAAGGTGAATGGCAAGAAGTCAAAAGCAGAAATGCACAGAAGTATGATGATTGGATGGTCAGAAAGACAATCAATCGGACTCATGCCATTTTGCGAACACAACTAAAGAAACTAATTGTGTCTTCTGCCATGAGTATTGTGGTAAAACCCTCCTCGTCAGAGAGAAAGTCCTCAAAGAAACGGTTTGATTCAAAGAAGGAAAAAGAATCAGAAGAAGATGAGTATGTGTCAAAGCCTAAATTGTCTTTGACTCTGGAGGACTTTATGCCATCTACTTCAAAGCCACGGGCACCACCCCATCAAACGGAACAGCCTAAACAGGCTAGTCAGGCAGAGTCTTTATTAGACGAAGAGTTAATCTTCAGTTCTGTTAATATGATTCAATTAACATATCTGTATTCCAGTCATAATTTCAATTTTGATGAGCCTGAATTCCCTGTATCAAATAAGGGAATCCGAGGAAGTTCCCAAGGTTCAGGATATAGGGGAAGATGTGTATCATTCCGAAGCCACTACTCCAATTCTACCCCTGCTAGCACAGTGTATGCAGCAGAAACTCGTGGTAGAGCCCTTCAGCGAGCTCAAAAAGAACAAGCAAGTTCTTCTGCTAATAGCCAACTCAGTCTTGGCACAGTTATTTTAGAAGACCGATAGAAGGTTCCATATTCTTTATCTCAGCAAGTAAATGGATCTAATCTGTCTAATCTTCCAAAACCAAGGATGTTGCCAACTTCTATCCCAATACAAGATGTATCAGCTTCCAAAGCATCTGCTTCCAAGGTACCTGCTAAACCGCATATTCCTGTTGGGAAACGCATACCTCTTGATCAAATGTATGATATATTGAAACAATAGGCCCAAGTACCAGCCAAGTTATCAATTTTGGATGCTTTGAATCTGTCAAAAGATCTTTGGGAAGAACTCATCAAAACTTTGTCAAGTCCTCAGGAGTTTGAAGCTGAAATTACTGCAGCTGAAGTCTATCACATAGAGAATAATCCTGCAGAATGTCATGCATTGATATCTTTTACTGATAAAGATGAAGATGATGTTGTGCATGGGCACATAAAACCTCTGTAATTATCTAGAAAAGTCAATGGTATAGATATCCGAATAGCTTTCATTGACAATGGTTCAGGAGTCAACCTCATGCCCATTCGTACACTTCGTCGATTGGGCCTCACGGAATCTGATTTTTCTCTTTCTACCATGATGTTACAAGGATATGATAAAAATGAACAAGAACCACTAGGCGATGTTACACTTAGAACTCAGTTTGGAGACCTTGTATCCAATTCGGATTTCATGATTGTTGATCAAGACTCAGCTTTCAACGTCTTGCTTGGAAGACCCTGGCTACATCAGCATGCGGTTATCCCTTCATCATACCATCAATGTCTCAAATACTGTTTCAATGGTCAAGTTGGAACTTTGTATTGTGATAAGGCCCCTTTCAAGACATGTGAGTCTCAATACATTGATGTAGAATTTTATCACATGAAGGGAAGAGAGAAATCTACAATAAAGGAAATTACCAAAGTTAATGCTCCATATGGTTTGGAGAAGATTCCAATAAATCCATTTACATATGTGAGTACAGATTATGTGTTACCTATCAGTCAAATTGACAAAATAGGCCCAAATCAAAATACTCTTATGGAAAGATCCATAATGTCAATTACGGCAATCGAGCCAAACAACATGGGAGAAATTGGTAACCTACCAAACAATGATGAAAGCACAAGTGGTGACGTTTTCATTTCATCTGCTTAAATCCAACAGGTCTATACTTCGCAAATCATGCCAGAAGAAGTTATAGCAACATTGGAGGTGAATAATGATGTCAATTCTCAATCCATCATCTCCTCTTTATTTCCCAAAAAAGACCCTTTATCATCAATATGGTCAGAAATGGAAGCTTCTTCTTCAAAATGTGCAAATTTTGACATCTCTTCTGATCATGAAAATTTCGTTTTGTCATCAACTATGCAAGTAGTAATGGAAGAAATATGACATGATGAAAAGGAAGAGGAAGATCTTAGAGATTCTCCTCCAGCATTTGAAGAGGGTATCTCTACCACTATGGATGAACTCAGAGAAATAAATTTGGGTACAGAGAAAGATCCACGCCCCACTTTAATTAGTGCGACCATGACCCTTGAAGAGCAAGAGATGTATATTTCTTTTCTAAAGTAAAATAAAGATATTTTTCCATGGAACTATACATAAATGCCCGGGATTGATCCTGATGTTGCTACTCATCATTTAGGTTTACCAAAAGAACATCAAGGATTTAAGCAAGCCGTGAGAAGAACACACCCAACTTATGCTTCCAAAATTGAAGCTGAAGTGGATAAGCTGATCAAAGCTAACTTCGTCAAAGAAGTTCAATATCCCAAGTGGTTGGCTAATATTTTCCCTGTAAATAAGAAGAACAGACAAATTAGGGTTTGTATCAATTTTAGAGATCTTAATCGGTATTGTCCTAAAGATGATTTCCCAGTTCTGATTACAGAACTCTTAATTGATGCGACGACTGGCTATGAAGTACTTTCCTTCATGGATGGATATTCCAGATATAATCAGATCCAAATGGCCCCAAAAGATGAGGAATCTACATCCTTCAGATCCCCTCAAGGTGTGTTTTGTTACCGGGTGATGCCCTTTGGTTTAAAGAATACAGGTGAAACATATCAACGCTCCATGCATCGTATCTTCAAACCTTTCTTAGGGATGTTTGTTGAATGCTATGTAGACGATTTGGTGGTTAAATACAAACAACGTTCTAATAACTTGGCTTATTTGGAAGTCATATTACACAAGCTTCGACTACATAATTTGAAGATGAACCCCTTAAAATGTGCTTTTGGGGTAACCTCAGGAAAATTACTTGGCTTTGTTGTACGCCATTGTGGTATTGAAGTCGATCTCGAGAAGACCAAGTCAATCCTTGGTATGTCACCTCCTCAGAATTTGAAAGAATTAAGAGGACTTCAAGGACACTTAGCCTATATTCGGCGTTTCAACGCCAATTTGGCAGGAAAAAGTTTACCCTTTACCAAATTATTGAAAAAAGGAGTCACTTACCAATGGACTGAAGAATTTCAAGTAGCATTTGATGTTCTCAAGAAATACCTCTTGAGTCCACCAGTACTCATGCCACCTGTTGAAGGAAGACCACTGATCCTCTATGTGACAGCTCTAAAGTGATCATTGGGTGCCTTTCTTGCTCAAAAGAATGATGCTGGGAATGAAAATATCCTCTACTATCTCAGTAGAACTATGCTTGAAGCAGAAACCCTGTATTCAAGTATTGAGAAGTGCTGCCTGGCATTAGTTTTTGCAGTTCAGAAACTGATACAATACCTGCAACATCATGAGGTCCAATTGGTTTCTCGCAATAATCCACTTAAATTCATCCTTAGTCGTCCAATGCTTACAGGACGTCTAGCAAGGTGGGCAGTTATTTTGCAGCAGTTCGACATTCAGTATGTATCTCAAAAGGCAATAAAGTGGCAAGCTCTGGCTGATTTCCTAGCTGAACATCCTTCAGTGGAAGACACATCTTCAGATATTGAACTCCCTGATGAGGAAGTTTTCTCTATTCAAGAGAGTCCTCAAACATGGGAAATGTATTTTGATGGTGCTTCCAGAAGTCCAACAGGGAAGAAAATGGAAAATCCTAAATTCAACAAAGTTGGTTTAGGAATTTTACTCATTTCTCCAGATAAGGCATTGTTACCTTATTCCTTTTTATTGTGGGAAGGTGGTACCAATAATGAAGCCGAATACCAAGCTATTATCACAGGATTGGTGTTAGCGCTTCAAGAACAAGTGAATCACTTAAAGGTGAAAGGTGATTGGGACCTGGTAATCAAACAAGTCAATGGGGATTATGCCACCAGAAAAGAAGAATTAATCCCGTTGTATGATTATGTCAGAGAATTAATGGCGGAATTCCCTTCAGAACCGACATTTTCTTATGTCCCAAGATCACAAAATGCTCAAGCTAATGCACTGGCTAATATAGCCACAGCTCTAGCAGATCCAAATCGGGATGATACAACCATCAGTATTGCCCACCGTCGTGCAATTTCACCTTATGTTCAAGCCAGAACAGAGGAAATTAATGAAATTAGTCCCATTCCTAAACCGTATGGTCATACTATAGGATGGATGTCACCTCTCAGGGAATACCTTCAAAATGGAACACTTCCACCTGATAGAGCCGAGAAAGAACAAATCTGACGACGTGTGGTCAATTTTATTCTTTATGATAACCCAAACCACCTAGAGAAAATTCTCTACAAACGTGGTTTTGATGGAGTTCTCTTCATGTGCATTGATGGTGAAGAGACAATGGCTGTCATAAAAGAAGTGCATGCAGGAGTCTGTGGTGCCCACCAGTCTGGACATAGAATGTCTGATCAAATTCGAAGGCTTGGATACTTTTGGCCTTCAATGATACAAGATTGTGTTAATTTCACAAAGAAGTGTCATTCATGTCAAGTACATTCCAAATTCATTCATCAACCTCCAGAGTTGCTTTATACAGCTAAATACTCTTGGCCATTTGCCACATGGGGAATGGATGTGGTGGGACCTTACCCTTCAGCTACGACCAAGCAGTTTAAGTACATTCTTACTGCTAATGATTTCTTTTCCAAATGGGAAGAGGTGGTACCTCTCAAAGAAGTAAGTTCTAAATACATTGTTAGCTTCATCAAGTCTAACATCATTACTATATTTGGTGTCCCTCATACCACATTGACGGACAACGACACCAACTTCTGTTCTTATGAGGTGAAGAAATTGTATCAAGAATACAACATTAAATCCAACCATTCATCTCGGTATCATGCGGCGGACATTGGCCAAATAGAAGCCTTTAACAAGACTCTTTCAAATATATTGCAAAATATGGTGGATAAAGATAATAAGTCATGTCCTGATAAACTCTTTCATGCTTTATGGGATTATCGGACTACCACCCGCAATGCAACGCGGTAAACTCCATATTCGTTGGTATATGGAACAGAAGCAGTCTTTCCAATTGATCTTCAATTTCCCTCACTCAGATTAGCCATTTTTGATCAGTTATCTATAGATGAGAAATCCCAAAAGCAATTGAATGAATTGGAACGGTTAGATGAGAAAAGATTGTGCACTTTGCACCACTTGGAAATCTATCAGAATCGAATAGCATGAGCTTTTAACAAAAAAGTTCATCTTCATTCATTCATTCAGGGAGAATTGGTATTAGTTCTTAGAACTCCAATGATACCAGGAACGAAACCTCCCAAGCATGAGCCAAAATGGGAAGGACCTTATTCAATACATAGGGTCTACTCCAATGGAGCTTATTCATTAATCTCGATGGATGGAGAACTCATTACTACTCCAACTAATGCCATATTTTTTAAGAAATATTTTGTATAAATTACAAAGTATTCACAAAATGTCCCCGCAACATGACACTAAACTGTGCAGCACCAGTTCGTCCTTGCTATATGATGTTAACCTATACAACAATGGTCCAGTATGACCTTAAACTGCAACGTCGTCCCACACGATGTTAAACTGTGAAAAAGTTCCCTAAAAAAGTCCTATATGACCTTAAACTACACCATGGTCCTGTATGACATTAAACTGCACCATCCATGGTCCATGCATATGACCCTAAAACTATTTGAAAGTCCCTTACGTCCGGAAAGACGTTAAACTACATAATCATCAATTGTCCTGTAAGACCATAAACTGTACTTATGTCCAGCATGACATTAAACTGCACCATCCACGGTCCATATATATGACCTTAAACTATTCTCCCTTTTTCTAACATGACACTAAACTGTAGAAAAAATCCCCAATGCGTCCAACATGACGTAAATGGTGTGTTATTTTGTCCTTACAGTATGACATTAAACTGCGCAGTCCCCCTTTTTTGTCCAACATGACGTTAAACTGTATTGTCCCCATCATCCTAACTACATGATGCTAAACTGTACAGAAATTCCTTGATACGTCCTACATGACATTACACTGTATTTTTTCCCTGCTACAAGACACTAAACTGTGCAGCACCAATAGTCCTAACTGCAAGACTTTAAACTGCATAGTCCCTTTATATGTCCTACATGACATTAAACTATGCATCATTATGGTTGTTGTTACCTCTTGTTTCTCACATCGAGTATGACTCACGTGAGCTTAGAGAAAACCTCAACGGTAACACTCTCTTTGGGCCGCTAACCATGTATAAGTCCCAACAACATTTTTTTAGGTCGTTGTCCCCAAGAACAACTTGATCATTAATTCATTCTTTAATTGAACTACACGGACTTTGATCCTTGCCTTCCAGGCTGGGTACATAGGCAACCTCCCAAGGTTCAAGCCCAAAAACAATCTCTTCACTTCGGTTCACCTTCATCTCATACGATGTTGATTTGTGAAACCGCCCTTAGAATCAATATCTTTACATTTGATTCACTTTCGTCCTTGTTATACGACGTTAAACTATACAACACTTTTTTCCAGTACGACAATAAACTACAACACTCTTTGATTTCCTCATTTGAGAGGGAACCATTATTTACATTGATTTTTCAATCATGTTTCTTTTCAAAAGACTACGTGCATACATGGTAATGCCTAAACATTTTATCTCGGGTTAAACCATCATTGTACTAAAGTCCCCTTTCACCCTTCACATGTACGAACCAAATTTGTACCAAGGGTAGTTTTAGAACTACGTGGGCTTGATTCCCATCCTTATGGGATACGTAGAAACGTTCGAATATCCCTCAAATCCAGCCCCAAGTCTTTTGGGCCGAACCTCAAATTTCACTTTCAGTCCCTTGGCTGAAAAGTCCTCATGAAAACACACACTGTGTATTCATTATTATGGTCTGAACTCTATGACCCTAAACTAATATCTCTCATACTTTCGTCCTGCACGACGTTAAACTGCATTTCAAGAACTACATATGGCTTGATTCTCATTCATATGAGATACGTAGTGAAGTCCAAAATTTCAATTCAGGACCCAGCCACAACATGATTATGGTTATCATTGACCTATGTATCTCTATATACATTGGAAAATACCCATCTTTATGAGTTATAATCCTAACCTTAAATATTTTCAGATCTTCATAACCCTTTTCATGACTTTTAGTCACAAAAATGTCAAACTTCTGAGAATTATTTTGCCTGACTATGCAGTACGTGCCCATAGGTGGCCCTGCATAAACAGTCCACATATCAGACTTGTTAGCCAAAAGATATGATTTATTTGACTATGTAGCCAATGCCCTTAGGTGGCCCTGCATAATTCACCCCCTAACGGGTTTTTCAGATAGTGGTAACTTCATTCTTGGGAAGAATGCCTCTTTTGTCCTTATTTGTCTTAAACGACAGTATGTAGGGATCCGCAAAAAATAGCCATCCTTAACATATTTTTCCCATATCCTTTTCAAGATCTGAAAGTATTCAAGTATATGGCTTATATTCTCCTTCCCTACTTTTGGGTCAGACCTTCGTAGGAGTAATATTGATCCAGTTCTTCGATAATCTTGTTTGGAAATATCTTTTCCATATTCAAGTACCTCTTTCCATAAAGAAAACTCTATACTTTGGAAGATTTGAATCTCCATAAACTTTCACTGGCTTTTAGCACTAGGAAAGTAAATTTCTGAGAATTCTTTTTTCCTGACTATGCAGCACATGCCCATAGGTGGCCTTGCATAAACAGTCTACATAATAGACTTGTTATCCAAAAGATACTATTTTATTTAACTATGCAGCCAATTCCCTTAGGTGGCCCTGCATAATTCAACCCCCTAATGGGTTTGTTAAATAATGGTAACTTCATTCTTGGAAACTAATTCTTCTAATGCCTTTTAGATCTTTTTCATATCATTCCTCAGATTCAAATATTCTTAAGTCATAGCTTACATATTTTCCCTCATAATTGAGTATGGTAGTATTTTTTCAGTTGAATTTCAAGGAATTGTGTCAATTCTAATCCATTTCGGTCAAATCTATTTTGAACTTAAACATTAGACTTTGTATGTCCGACATGCATGACTTTAAACTGCTAGATTTCTTGTTTTTTCTTTTCACCTCAGAGTCAAATCCTCTTTTCTCTCCAGATCCAACTCTGAGGGGGGACTTTTGTTGACACTCCTTTCCATCACAGAGTCTAAACGACTGAAAAAAGGGAAATACCTTAGTCCAAAGTGATTCATCCTTTGAAGAAACATCAAAAATCGACAAAGGGATGAATAAGGAGAACATTGCCCATAGGTCGCGCAAGTTCCCTCATGGTCGTGCAAGTACACTTGCGCGCCGCCTAGTGGTCGTGCAAGTCTACTTGCGCGACACCTTATGGTCGTTCAAATGAATTGCGCGACCTAATTGATAACCGCCCGGTAACCGCCTGGGGTCTTCTCCTGCCTATAAATAGACCATGTGGGCCCCCCATTCGAGATAAGCTTTTTTGCAGAAACTAGGATTGAAGCTCCCGACGCCCAAGTCTCTTTTCAAAGATTTCAGAACACTTCTAAGGTAATTTTTTTACCTAGAACGAAAGATCTAAAGAGAGGGAGGAAGGCCTAAGTGTTGAAACTCATCAACACTTGCGCGCCTGATTGGCCAGCCCTTAAGGGAAGTGACCACACTTGTGCGCCGCCTTACTCCTCTGATAGAACTTGCGCGTCCCTTTTTTGGAAGAACCTAAAAAGGATTCTAAAGGGTTTAATAAAGAGTTCCTCAAGTATTTCAATGCTAGTTGACCATCGCGCAAGTACACCATGTGTCGCGCAGGCATACCTGTGCGACCAATACTTACGCGCTGCCGCAGTACCTGCGCGCCTTCCAAGACTTGCGCCCCCCTTCCTTTTTGGGTGCCTTTCTTGCCCATTTCACCCCTCTTAAGCCATTACACCTTTCCTTTTCAAGATTCAGTCTTCAAGACACTCTTCAAAGCCATTTATGGCATGATTTCTTGATTTGACTTCCTTATCTGAAAGGAATTCGGTGGAATATCTATCAATACCTAGTGATTTAAATATCTTTATGTCACTAAATATGGAGAGTTCATTCATTCAACCTCATCCTTTAAGATGAGAGAATCCTTAACCGGGGTCTCCTTTTCAGGAATAATCCCCAGTCATAAGTCTTAAATATGGGCATCCTCCTTAGGAGTAATCCCCAAACCTTAATCCCTTAACCTGGGTCTCCTTTTCAGAAATAAGTCCCAGTCATAATTTGTGGGCTTCCTTTTCAGGAGTAAGCCCCAAGTCCCCTAACCTGGGCTTCCTTTTCAGGAATAAGTCCCAGTCATAAATTTTGGGCTTCCTTTTCAGGAGTAAGCCCCAAGTCCCTTAATTTCTCTTAACCAGTCCTAATTTACTTTTGATCTGGGATTCCTTCTAAGGAGTAAAACCCATTTATCAATCCTCTCCTAATCTGGGCTTCCTTTTTAGGAATAAGTCCCAAATTAGAGTATTCAAATCTCCATAAAGCACATATACCTCTGTGGACCCTGTTCCTGGATTTTCTCCCTAAAGTAAATCTTAATCTTCATTTATCTGGGCAGTCATACATACATAAGCCCCAAACCATTTCTTATGATTACATCATTCATGGCCCAATTGTCTATTTTATTACCAATACCTCTTGTTTCTCACACCGAGCATGACTCACGTGAGCATAGAGATTAAAAGTAATTATGACATCCTTCTTTGGACCATCAATCATAAACATTATATTCCTTTATTCGAACTACGTGGGTTATGATTCCTTTTCCAAAATAAAGGATACGTAGGTATCCCATCTACGAGTTCGATCCCAACTCTGAAATAATTCATGTCCTTCTGAATGACAATAAACTTCAAGTGCCCCAATGAGTGGCTTTAAAACCAGCCTGGTCATCATAATGACCAATAGACTTTTATATAAATGTTTTGAAGGATACCATTGACCAAGAATCTCTAAATAGATATAGATGATTCTCTATTGATTAAGAACCTCAAATACATATAAAATATTCTCTAAATTTCTTAAATATTTAATCATTGATTGTCAAAATTGAAGGAAAGCTCATTTTATACTTGGTAATGTAATAAGGATTCACGAACATAACTTAAATCTATAAAGAGAGTCCCGGAATAGACAATAATTCCCCTCAAAAAGGTGTGATGAGTCCGACCTCCAATCCTCTCGACCAATGCAAATTCCTAAGCCTCATCAGTCCACAAGCTAATGAGTGCCTACCTTTGGAAAGTAGGTCCAAATAGATGTGGAATCATTGGATGTTTCCGGTTCTACGAATAAACCTGTTAGAAACCGATCAGAACGTTTGAATCTCTCATCCAGGAGGTCATCCCCGAATTCCGAGGGAAACACAATTTTATCTCCTTTTGATAAAGAACATATTTTAAATCCAAAATTTGACACATTAATATATTATATTTTAAAAAATAATCTTCTTTTAAAGTGATATATAAAAACATTTTTTTGATTTTTTGGAATTTTTCAGATAAGTTTCTTGTTTTGATGAATAATGATAAAATATTGCATTTTAATTGAAAATAGCTTTTCCATATAAATAATTTATAGTGGTAAATTATATTTGTATTTAGTTTTAAATTATAATTAAAACATTTTTTTATCAATTAATCCAATTTATGACATTTTAATAAAATTCACATTGAAATTAGATATAAAAACATTTCAATCTTTTGAACATTTTTAGTTTCAAAACCTCATTAACTCGTTCTGTCAATGAGATAAATTTTAAATTAATTTCTATAGTTTATGTGTATTGAATTTTAAAAAAATTATTAAATATTTGTAATCAGTGGTTCCAAATTATTTAAATAAGATTCCTTTATTTTTGGTCATATCAATCGTAAATTCACAAATATTTTAATTACCATAGCTAAGGGTGAATCAAATAATTAATGGTAAAAATAATATTACAAATATAATAAAATCACCCTAAATCTTTTCATAATTTTATTGGATGAGTTATTATAAACAAAAAATATCATTGGGATAAATTTATGGACTCTTAGAGCCACTTGGATAATTTTAAGGATTTTATAGTATTTTATTAAATGGAAATTCCTATATGTCGCACTCTTATTTTAATAAGTATTACAATTTTTATATATGTTTATTTAGAAGATATATTAAAATATAAATTGTAATTTTCAAGACAAAATGTTTATTTTAATTATATATATACTTTTATAATTTTTAATAAAGAAATAATTAAATTAAATGGTGACATAATGATGATGCAGTAATTTCTTAATTAATTGAAGAATCAAATAAATAGTATTAAAAATATTAAAATAAATAAAATTGGAGATTTTTAATGTAATAAAATAATTTTATTTATGACTTAAACATGTTATTAATGTTTTACATTTATTGTTTCAATTTTATATTGTTTTTATAATATTTCTAAAAAGTCAAGTAATTAATAGTGACAAAATTGATACTTATGATATTTTAAAAGAAATATTATTTCATTAAAAGATATAAAAAAATAATAATAAATATAATCCAAACAATTAGGATAAGTATTAATGTAATCAATGAATCATTTATTGGTCATTTGTAATTTTATAGTAAATATATTTCCCTGAAATAATAAAAATTCAAGTTGTCATGATAACACTTAAAAGGTTTAACTAAGGGTTAAAGACAAAAGGTAAGGGTAATAATGTGACCTAAACTTGTCTAAAAATTATTAGTTGAGAATATTAAGACCCATACTCATCTTATCTTTTAAATAAATCACTTTTTTTACATTTGAAATTGAAAATTAATTTATATTAATTTAATAGTTGGGAGTTTCTAAAAGTACCCCTCACCATAATTATACATGGGCACCTCATCCATATCTTACTCACACTAATTTTATCCATCTAGCTTGAAAAGTCCTGAAAAAATAAGCTCCTAACACCCCTATACTAAAACTAGAATCATCTCATTGTAAATAAATCCATGCAAGGAATCCCTTTGTTGGAAACCAAAATGAGTTGTCCAAATAATATGTAACATATTTTCTCAAGATCTTTAGTTTTATTTCCATTATCCACCCCATCAACTCTCCTCATTCCATAATTATATAACAAAACCAGTATCCTAAATATACTAAGATGTGTTATGCTAAGTTTTAGACCTAAAATTACACAAAATTTCATCTAATGGGTAACAAACATACTATTTATGTGTACTGAGAACTATCGCCTCACGAAACGATGATTGGTCGTTTTTCATTTACCACATTTCCTGGTGGGGAATTTATGGAAACTATATTTATAAATTCTATATATGATATTTGTTATGTATTAATTCTTATTTAATTATTTTATAACACATACCCTTATGATTTCCATTTTTTATAAATATGGTAACATTGTTTGTGGAAGGGTGGACTACCGCCTCCCCAAAGCAATGTGATTCATTCACGCTATACATGGAAAATATTAAGGTTTATTTTAATAATAATATGAGATAAATATGAAATATATATGATAATATAATTATAATATACATATATATATTTTTCTTTTAATTCTTTTAAAAATGAAAAAGAAACGGAAGTAGCGTTCATGTGTATGTACGAACTACCGTCTGCTTGAACGATGCATTTCATTTCATATCTTTAAATATTATGTATTATTCTAAATACATATATAATAGATATATATATTATATTTAAATAATGGTTTAAATTATGGAGATAATGAAACCATGATCTAATTAATGGGAATAACAAATAACATGTCAGATCTTACTCAAGAAACTTGGAAATATACACCTAAAATAGTGAAAATAATTAAAGATTACCAAAAAATAATAAATAATATATTATAATAGAATCATATATGATATCATAAATATTAATATGGTTATTTAATAAGTTATTAACATTAATTAAACTATTATATAGGAGGTTAATGGATGTTCACCCAAAAGTAAATGCAATGTATGGGTTAATTTCACAATCTCGTTATTATATAGGCTTGTTTATACGTAAGTATCGACTGAGGAATATTTATCATCCATGTACATATTTCATAAAAATATTTTAATTTTTTTTAATTTTATTATACCAATTATTTAAGTCTTTTTCTCATGTTTTAATTTTTATAAAATCATATTTAAGGAAATCTTTTTGTTGTTTTGAAAACGAGGTACTTTATACATTTTTTGAAAAAAATACGAAAATAATGTTTATTTTTAACATATACAACATGAGAAGATTTTACCGCCATCATGATTCATTTATTTTTTTAATATTTATTTACATTTTTAAAAATTTCTTGTTAAATAAAATTTTTTATTTTACAAATGCATGGATTTTAAATAAATTATATCAAAGTAAAATGGTATTTTTCTTAAGATATTTGTAATGATTTTATTAGATTATTTTAATCTATGTAAACCTACTTTGTGGAATATTATGTTTTATTGTGGTTGATATATTATGATACAATATATCTTATTTTATTGAAGGGTTTATGCTTAGTTTGAGTGTGGATGTTCTATTTTTATACTATTCATGGTTTATGGTTAAATTATCTAGATTTCGTAGGATATTTTTTCAATATGAATGATTATATTTTTTATTTTTTAATATTATGAATGAATTAGACTTAATACATGATGCGAGTCGCCCTCTATAGCCTCTAGATGCATCAGTTGGTCTGATGGGATAAAGTTAGTTGGAGAAAATTCCTTCATGTTTGTTTCCAAGAAGTTTTAAATTTTTAGGAGGGTATATATTGACACAAATCAGATGGGTTTCTACAAACATTCATATACTTTCATGAGGATAAATCTTTATAGTAACTATATTATGGATATATCATGATAGTGAAGATATACAACATTATGAATTCTCTCATTATTATTATTCCATGTGATTATCTTATTAGTTATAATATCCTTAGATAAGTTTCCTAGATGATGTGATTATTTAAATGAAATATATATTAGTTATTTAAAATTAAATATCATTAATTCTATATTTACTCATAGAATACACAATTTTCTTACCCTTAAATATAATTTTTTATAACCCCTTTTCATTTTCCCAGGATTCTGATAAGTATGTTTTGACTGATATGCAGGGTCAATCTAGGAGAATAATGAAATTCTCAAAGGATTTTATATGTTGTATTTTATGATTTAAGTTTTAATTTAAGGTTCATGTATATAACATGTCTTAAAAAACTACTAAACTGATCGTTCCTTTTGTAATGAACACTTGTATCTATGTCAATGTAAAAAAATGAGGCACCAAATCTAGGATACTATGGTCAGGTTCGTTATAGTTGGTATAAGAGAAATTTTAGTTGAAACTTCAGAATCTAGATTTAGAAAATATTGATTTGGTAACATAATCTTATGATATAATTTATTGATAATCATATAATAACAACTTAGAGTTTTGGTAAATTAGAGATTATGTGAGTCTACCTAGAAATAAATCACTATCTGGATACTATAAGTGGACTTAATTCTAGCACAAATGTACCTTGGGGTAACAAATCTGACAAGGGGCATCATGACTAACTCAGCATAACCTGGTACAAGACAATGTACCTTACTATGCACCTGGTTGGACAATACTAGGGGATACTCTTAGGATTGTTCACATTTTCTTTACAAACCATTAAGAAGGATTTTAAAGTAAATATATACCAAAATAAACTATGTTTATGATTATGATATTAGCTATGAAATTTTTTCTAAATTTATGTTAAGTGTTTCACTAGTTTGGGGATTATACATTATTTTATTACTTAATCTAGTTTATGACATTTTTGCAAAATTTCACCTAGAAGAAGGAATTTGAACTCCCCCAATGCATGTGATCCAAGAGTAATAAAAATTATATCTTTTATGTACATAAGGCAACATTTTTAAGGGAAATAGTCTCCCAATTATTCTCAAATATTAGGAAATAGTATCATGTGCTAACAATATAGGTAAAGAATTACCTAAGTCCTATGGATTTGAAAGAATGTAATAGAAGAAGAGGATGGAAGAGATAAGTATGGATGAAGGGAAGAAAGGAAAGAAGTACTTTCCCACTTGTGATAAATATTGAAATAAACACCCTAGTACATTCTTAAAAGGACTGGGAGTTTGATACAAGTGTATAAATAAAAGCCAACATGCTTGTGATTTCAAGGGTATGAAAACGTTTTATAATGTACA
This sequence comes from Viscum album, assembly GCA_963277665.1. NCBI lineage: Eukaryota > Viridiplantae > Streptophyta > Magnoliopsida > Santalales > Viscaceae > Viscum > Viscum album. Next base: position 1,020,558,591 of record OY728147.1, on the reverse strand, counting down.
ATGCTTCAACTGCAAGGATATTTGACACTATGAAAATCAATGTCTCATTCATCAAAGGAATATGACCCAAAAGGTGCTAATAAATCATGGTCAAGATTATGATACTACCACAGATAAAGATGACTGATTAATGTTCTTATATTTGGATTCAATAACTATGTAATTTGAGTATTTTATCAATTATGTGCTAGTTATAATAATTATGAATATATAAGGATTGTATTATAGTACCATTTCATTAAGGATTTAAAATATTATGTTGATTGGTACCAATAACCTAGAAATGTGATTCAGTAGCAAGTTAAACTTTTTGGAAAACACATGGTTGAGGGAAACATATGCCTTAATAAGTTTCTGATGATGAGGTAATCACATTTTAACAAATGGATAATTCAAATGGATACAGTAAATAGTATACTACTAACTACCTTTTTAAATGATTATCAAGTGTTGGATAATAATATTTTGGAATATTTAGCCATATATTAAATGGTATATCTTTAGACAGGGTTTTAAAAGATATTGTATTACTTCACTATATGATACATCTTCTGTTAAGAGATTATGTAGAAATAATTCAAGGCACAATAAAAGGAAAAGACTGTGTTTATAGAATTGTATATTTACTTATATTATCAGAAAGCGAAAAAAATTATGAGGTCAAATAAAAAGGACTTAAAACAATTTTTTTCCTATTATCACCATTTTTTATGATAACAACGACCTTTATTCACACCACTAGTTTATGGATTTGTGGTCAGAACCTCTCCCATGAACATGTTTTCTATCACTCTACATAAGAACCTGATGGTTATATTTCTCTTCCATGTATTAGTTTTCACTAATATTTTCCAATTTGAAAGAGAAGTGTTGTGGTGAAATTCTCATTTTGTTTTCCCTCTTATTAATAGGATTTTTATTAATCCAATTTCTGATGTGGGTCTCCCACAATGAAAATTTTAAGTATCAACCAGTGATTTTTGAAGTTTAATTTAAAATTGTGAGGATGTAATTTATTGATGTAGGGGAGAATGTAACACCCCAAGACTTTAAAATATTTTCATTTTTGAATAATTTTTTTCTTGCTTTATTTATACGTAACGCTGTGTTAATATTACTATACACACAATAGTGAGTTGGCTTGCATTACACTCAAGACCGAGTTTTACCAGAGAACAGTATATTATTAAAATATTATAATATAACATAATAAGATAAATCCTAGTCATTATGTTGGTATTTATGAATAATATTAACTAAATTATGAAAATATATGGTTGAATTAATTGGTAACAAATTAATTAGAAATGAATAATGAACCAATAGAATATGATGAGAACATTTTTGTAAAAGATATTTTTGTGCTCCCAAAGGAATTTTATCCTAATAATTTAAGTAATTAATATTGGTGAATTATATTAATGAAATATATATTTTATTTATTCAATAAAATATTTTTTATAGTCGTATAACATATTTTATGGGCATAAGATTGGAACAAACCCAATATTACAGAGAAAAACCTATATTTTTATAAATGTAGTTTTATCGCCTTTTAATGGAGAACCTATTTTAAATCCTATTATTAACACCTTTATATATTCTATTTGTAAAATAAACTTATTATTTTAAATATTATTATAAAAATTTAAATTTTTATAATTTTTGGTATTTTTTTGATAACTTTCATGTTTTGATGGATAGTTATAAAATATTGCATTTTAATTGAAAACCACTTTTTTGTATAAATAATTTATAGTGATAAATTATAATTTTAATTGGTTTTAATGTATAATTAGATCTTGTTTTTATAAATTAATTCACTTTAGGCCAATGGAATAAATTTCACATTGAAATTTTATATAAAAACATTTCAATATTTTTTACATTTTCACTTTAAGAAACTTGTTTACTTGTTCTATCAAGAGGATTAATTATAAATTAATCACTATAATTTCTATTTTTTGAATTCTTAAAAATGCATTCAATTTTTTGAATCAGTGGGTATAAATTATGAAAATATTTTTGTTTTATTTTTGGGTATATTAATAGTAAATTTAGTAATATTTTAATTACCATGGTTAAGGGTAAATTAAGTAATTAATGGTATAAATAATATTATAAGTACTATATGACTATCCTAACACCTGTAATAAGTTTATTGGATTAATTTATACCAAAATCATCCTTGGGATGATTTTATGGCCTCTTGGATCCACTTGGATGAATTTAAGTCTTTTATAGTATTTTATTCTATGGGAAGTCCAATATGTCACACTCTTGTTTTAATAAGTTTTACATTTTTTATATATGTTATTTTGAGAATCTATGAAACTATAAATAATTATTTGAAATAATTTTATTTCTTGAATATTAAAATTTATTTATACTTTTTAGGAAATAAAAAATTAAATTAAATGATGACACAATGACGATGCAATAATTACTTAATTATTGGAAGAATCAAATAAATGATATTAAAAATATTAAAATAAATAAAATTTGAGAGAGTTAATCTCATACCAAATTTAATTAATTACATTGACATGTTATTAATATTTTAGAATTCTTGGTTTGATTTTATCTTGTTTTTATGATATATTTAAAATGTCTAGTAATGAATAGTGTAAAAATTGACAATAATAATATTTTAAAATAAATATTATTTTATTAAATGACATAAAATATATAAAAATATATTTTTTGGAAAAATATTCTCCATAAGTATAAAATTTTTCTAAATTTTTCATTTATTTGTCTTTTTTATTTTTATCAAAACTATATTAACCCATAAAGAGTAAAAATCCAAGTTGCCACGGTAAGAGTTATAGGGTTTAAGTAAGGGTTAATTTTAAAAAATTAGGATAATAATGTTAACAAAAATTGTCTAAAATTTATTGGTTAAAAGGTTTTCTACCCATACTCATATTATCTTCTAAATAAATCAATTTTTATCCATTTAAAATAGAAAATGATTTTATATTAATTTAATAGTTTGAGAGTTTATAAAAGTACCCCTCACCTCAATTATAAAAGGGAACCTCCTCCCTCACTTCCTCACACAACTTTGAGCATTATTTTTTGACCAAACCCTACACAAATAATCTTAAAAATTGCCTATATTAATCCTATAGGCCTCCCTTTAGACATAAATCCATCCAAGTATGTCCTTTGGGGAAAACCAAAAGGAGTTATCCAAAGAAGAGGCAACGTCTTTTCTTATGCTCTTTAGGTTTATTTCTGTTGTCTACCCCTCAACTCTCTTTATTCTATTATTATATAACAAAATAGTATCATAAATATAATGAGATGTTTTTGTGATAATTTTTTAACCTAAAATTATCCAGAATTCTATCTAATGGGTAACTAATATACTGTTTATGTGTACTGCGAACTATCGCATCATGAAACAATGATTGTTCATTTTTCTTTTTCCACATTTCATGGATGGTAATTATAATGAGAAATTTATTTATATATGTTATATATGATATTTATTAGGTATTTATTATTCTTTAATTCTTTTATAACACATACCCTTATGCTTTCCATTTTTTATAAATACGATAACATCGTTTGTGGAAGTGTGGACTACCTCCTCCCAAAAGCGATGTGATTTATTCCTATTATACATGGAATGTATTAATGATTATTTTAATAAAAATATGAGATATATAAGAAATATATATGATACTATAATTATAATATACATATATATCATTTATTTTTCATTCTTATAAAAATGAAAATGAAATGGATGTAGAGTTCAATCATACGTATGACCTACCATATCCCCGAATGGTTTATTTCATTTATTATCACCAAATATTATGAGTTATTCCAAATACATATATAATGGGTATATATATGATATCTACATCATGGTTTACATTTTTTATATGATGAAATCATGATCTAATTAATGAGAACAACAAATTACAAGTTATGAATTACTCAAGAAACTATGGAATTAACTCCAAAAATAGTGAAAATAATGAAAGATTACTGACAAACAAGTAACAAGAATATTATAATATAATAATATATGATATCATAAATACTAATATGGTTCTGAAATAAGTTATCCAAATTCTTTAAACCATTATAAAGTATGTTAAAGGATATTCACCCAAAATAAAATGCAAGGTAAGGGTTAATTTCACAATCTCATTATTAATCATGAATGTTTATGCATAAGTATCTACAACATAATATTTATCATCCATGCTCATGTTTCATAAAAATATTTTCCATTTTTTTTACTATTACCCTACCTATTTTATTATGTATTTTAACCATGTTCTACTTTTTATAAAATGTTTTTTAAATGAATCTATTTTTCATTTTCCAAATGAGGTACTTTATGAATTATTCGAAAAAAATAAAAAAAGATTGTTTATTTTTAACTTACACAAAATTATAATATTTTACCATTGTCCTGATGCCTTGATATTTTGAATATTCATTTACAAGTTTAAAAATTTCTTTTTAAATAAACTGTTTTCTCTTACAAATGTGTGGCTTTTAGACATATGATTTCAATTTAAAAGTGTATTTTTCTCAAGATATTTCTAACAATTTTGTTAGAGTATTTTCATCTATGTCAACATCTAAATCTTATGTTTGACTGATTTTAATATATTATGATACAATCTAACTTATTTTTTTGAAGTTTTTATGATCATTTTGGCTGTGGATGTGATATTGTGATAATATGATGGTTTATGGTTAATTTATTCACATTTCGCATGATTGTTTTTCAATACAAATGTTTATATTGATTATGTGTTCATAAAAGGAATGCATTATATTTAGTAAGTTATGGGAAATTACTACTATAGCCCCATGATGTATCGGTTAGTCTCATGAGATAAAATCAGTTGGTGAAAAACACTTCGCATTTGTTTCTAAGAAGATTTAAATTATTAGGAGGATAGATCTTGACAAAAATCAGAAGGGTTTCTACCAACATGCTTAAAATTTCATGAGGATAGATCATGAAAGTAACTATATTGGGGATATATCTTGATATTTCATAGGTGCAACATTATGCATTCCATAATTATTATTAATCCATGGGATTATTTAATTAGTTAGAATATTGATGGTTAAGTTTCCAAGATCATGTGATTATTTAAATTGAATATGTATAAGTTATTAAAATTTCAATATTGTTTTTGAAATATTTAGTAAAATCTTCCACTATACGTTTACCCTTACTAACCAGTTGAGATCACCCCTTTCATATGTTTCATTTTCCCCATGATTCCAAGAAGTATGTTATGACTGATATTTCAGGTTAAGCTAAAAGAATAATGATGTTCTCAAAGGATTTTCTATGTTGTATTTTATGTTTTAAATTGTAATACAAGGTTAATGTATATAATATAGATTAAAAAATATCTAAATTTATCAGTACTTTTGAATTTAAAACTTGTATCTATAAAAATTTAAAAAATCAGGTACTGGCTCCTGGGTACTGGGGTCGGGTTAGTTAAACTCATTCAAAAAAACCACTAGATATTTACAATTTATTCACATTTATGTAAATACTTTTTTGTCTCTAGAAATGTAGTATTAATATGGGATTACATACCACATTAATTATAGATGGGGTTCCTACTCCTAGTAGGAATAGAAGAGGTCAACTGGGATTAAGATTGAAATTCCATTCTTCCTCTTATACGTGACTCATACCACTTACTCTTAATTTATGAAAAGATATATTCACTCAAAAATTATAAGGTAAAAGTCCACCATATTCTTAATATACCATATTGGCTAATTTCAACAATGAGGGATTAATACACAATTTCTAAATAAGTTGGGATATTGATAAAAATTATATATGACTATATAAATTGTCAAAGAACAATTTTAATCCTTTCAGATTTTATCTTTTCATTAAAATCTATCTTGGAAGAAAAATTGATAAGATTAAAAAAATCATACTTAATGACTTCTTTATCTCCCATTTTAATGCATGTAAACTCTATAGATTTTTCTAAATCCATCATTTTAGGATATAACTGATGCAAAATACTATTTTGAAGTCCTTCCATTTTGGATTCTCATACTGCATAACTTGAAAATTCAAATCCCACCATCTCCCACTAAGTCCCTAAAATGTAAAAGTAGTAAATTTAAACATCAAAGGGTTGGGAGTATTTAGGGGAATTAATATTTTCTTAACATTTTTAAAACAATACTTTTATTTATGAATTTGATTTCCTCCTTGAAAGTAAGGAACATTATACCAAAGGAACTTCTAAGATTTATCCAAGTTTGAACCCATGAAATAATCATTGGCTTTAGTATGACCTAGAACAGCTCCCAGGTCTATAGACCAGACATTACTTACAACCACCTCTATCATGTTCTATTCAACGAGAGGGGTTTATTTAAGAAGGTTATATGTATCTCTTTCCTGATGGATAACTAGGGTCTTTGTGGAGGCATTCTACTACAAACATAAAATAAAGTAGAAATTATCAAAACATATAACCAACCCATATATAAGTAGTTCAAAAATTTTATTTAAATAATAACATAAAGTGTAAACAAGAGGAAATAAAAATCCACACTCTTTCATAGACATTTCCCAAGTTTGTGTTCTGCAACCCATGATTTCATCCAAGATTGAGGGGTAAATCAAATCCAAAATCAAAATATCGTCCCCTATAACCTCCATAAACTCATGGTGGAGAAAAAAAATTGTTTTATAGATACCCTATCACAAAAAAACCCCTTGAGTACTGAAATTCCAATCTCATGCCTTCCAGGACATCCCAAATTACAAAATCCAAAACCACTGGCTTTGATACAATGTTTTCATGAACCAACATGGGATACCCCTGAATCGAGCTCCCAAGACAGTCTATGATGTGTCTTCAAGTGTATTATTAGTTCCCATAGGTTTAAAAATGTTCCTAGGTATCTACGGATAATGATTTAAGAATGGTTTTCCCAATGGAAAAATCAATATTAGGTCTCGAACCATGGCCTAACATGACCTTTCCATACCTTTTAAATTAATTCCCTCAATAGATCAAAAGAAAGATCACTTCAATTCATAAATAGAGGGAAAAATTAAATTTACATGGTATCATGGTATAACAATACAACCTATAGGAATAAATTATAACTATCATCTAAAAGAAAAAAAATCAATGATATGGGAGGCCAAGATGAAGATACAAGATACATTAAAATTTATTACAAAATAAACTAAAGAAAAAATTACCCATAACCTATCTCTATTTGAAATGGGGTATCAACCCACTAACATTCCACAACAATATACCCATGTAATTCTAGCATGAGTACCCACTTCCTATAATTAGTTCCTTTTTATTTCTTATATGAGACAAAATAGGTTCTTCGTACATGAAGTGGTTTGTGCATAGTGTAATAAAAGAGACCAGAAAGATCCCACCAACTTTTCTATATCAATATTATATTATAAAAAAACATTCTATAATTAAAATAATAAATTAAAGTAATCATGAGGTTTCTAATAAAGTAATTATTAATAGGGAGTGAAACAAATGGAATTAAGATATATAATAAAGGAATATTTAAATTAATGTTTCTAAATAATCTCATCTGATGAAACCCTAAGGTTACCATCAATAGGATAGTTGGTGATTTTATGTCACTAACTAGGGTAATTACCCTAATTAGTGTAATGTGTCTAGTATCACATCATTTTCTAGTGGAGGCACCACATTTACATCATTAACATTAGTAGTGGGGGTGAAACCACATCCCTTATAATTTCACCTACCTAGGTACATAAGGATACCTTGATTTTTGTTCAAATTACAGATTATTTATTAAACATACCTCTTAATCATGAATTTCATATGTAATTCACATTTCTAGCTAAAATAATAATATATAAATTTCAATGGTATAATTATGAAATTCCATCACATGTGATATATTAATTAATTTGGAAAAAATCATATAATATTATCATAACCTTTTAGAAACCATTTCAACAGAGAAAGTATTATATATTTAGGATAAAAAAGGAAATCATATTGAACCACCTACCTTTAACCATGCCAAACCTTCCTCTTATGATGGAAATACACTTACTGCATCAAGATGGGTACTAAAGAAGAAATAATATCCCATAACACCAAAAAACATTCCTATAAAATTAATCAATAGGATCCCTTGGCTACTTTGTATTTGAGGATCAGTGAAAACTAAGAAATAATGAAGGAGAAGCTTAAAGGGGGGGATGGGAAGAATTTTTTATGGTTTAAATTATTCAAGCCTTAAGAAAACCACTTGAATTGAAGCCTAGAGGAATAGAGGAAGGATATTCATGCATAAGAAGGATTAGAGGTTATGTGGGGAGTAAATAGAATTATAAATGATCATGTTTTAATTAATATAACCATTTTATTTCCTTAATAATATTTTCATAACTTTACATGGGGTTGCCATTGTGTTATTGGTGTTGCATAACCCCGATGATGATTTATTAAAAATATGAAAATAAATTAACACACATGTACTCATAATTATTGAAATAATTGATTATCTCTTTAATGGATCATTGGATGGAGAAAATAATACCTCCATTGTATATGAAACACGGGGTTTACCTACGACAAAACATTTGTTCACATCAGGCATTGGGGTGATGTATAGTTACTAGTGAATATGTTAAATAAAATTTATTAAATTAATTTAATGAATTTATTAATTATTTAACCCATAATAATCTCTATTTAAACCCCATTATATTAATTATATAGGGTTGTCTACAAACCTAATAATCAATAGCGGGGGAGATCCACCATTGAAGAATCTTTGATGATGAATGAAGAGATTTGTGAATTAGTGATCTGAATCAACCAAACTCATCTATGGATTCATAATTGATAAGAATCACAAAAAACATCATCACAAACTCATTTTTCATTAGTGATTGATCTGCTATCATGTTTTGACTTTTTTTTATTCATCTTAACTTTAGACATCGTTGTAGTATTAGATTAGTCCTGAACCATCTAATGAATAATTAATGATTGAAATACCTTTTTAAATAATGATTTTATATAGGATTTTTATATTTAAAAATTATCATTTTTGAATTAATTATATTAATCTTATTTTAAACCATATCATTAAATTCCATCAATGAATATTGTCCAAACTGACTGTAGTCTTTTTTTGTTTCACCCTTTTTTATTGTATTTATCCCTCCATTATATATGTGATCTTCATTGATATTATTTTTATTGGTGGTTCGAAAATTTTTGGGAACCCAATTAAATTTTTTAGTGATTATTGGTTCCAAAAACCATTGTTTTGGGTTCAAAATAATGTTTATGTATTGAAAGAGGTGTGATGTTGATGAGGGAAAATTTAATGTACGAGATTAGACGTTGGTGTTCTCATGAGCTGTAGTGTACGGGATAGAACCATTCCGTGAGAGATGTTGATAGCTCATTTTTTCAATCAGTTATGACCATAATATGACTGATTGAAGATACTTGATGATGAAAAACTTAGTTTTAGGAATTTTATATGGATTTAATGGAAGAATTAGTAAAGGAGGATTGAAGATCGGAAATCACACCATATGTGTAACTTTTTATAAAATTTGTGACTACACAATATATAATATAGAAGAACAAATTTTGTGTGCCTCATGATGTGGTGTGAGGGTTCCTAAAAAAATTATAATTTTCATGACCATGTGACTCGACCACATGATATGTGACCCCTACCTTTCCAGGTCGGCTTTTATCAAAAGTACATTCCCAGATAAACTTGTGGCCTTACACACCATGTGTGCTGGGCCAAACCCCATATATCTCTATAGGCAAATCAATCAGGTGTATGGGGTAAATGCTAAGTACCCTGAGGCCATGAAATGAAATGTGAACCCCCTAAATGTCATTTAGTTGGGCTAAGACACAATCGTGTGAAATGGTAGAGCCTGACTTGGTGGCAAACTTAGGACAACACACTGTGTACCCCCTGGGGACACTATGCACACCCCCTTGAACTTGGAAAATTTACCCTAACACAAAATTTTCCACTCATTATTCCTAGTTAGAGCTAGTATGTCACTCATTGAGACTAGGATCCTCCAGGGGAATTGAAATTTCACCCACCATAGTATGGGGTTGGGATCCTCCAGCTACAAATGTAGATAGAGTCATTATTTCAACCACTTTTATGGGGCAAGGATCCTATATTTACATAGTGATATTTCACCCATGCATCGTTATTTTACAGGACATGGATCCTCCAATGGAGTCATTATTTCCCCATAGTGATGTTTCAGGTATCCCCCAACATCATATGAGGGAATGCCTATAAAAATTACCTGATACTTTTCGATTGGAAGTTGGTAATTATGAATCATTTGTCTTAGTATGAGTTCGATATCACACTCTAGTACGTGTATCCTTGTATTATAATATCTAGGTTTCTATTATTATTGTCCCACTACTTTTTTCATTTTACTCCCTTGTGATTTAGAGGTGTCCTTATATGTATGTATATAATCACCCCAACATCAGTTCTACCCAAGTGTGTCAATTATTTTGCAGGTGACATCATATTTGATGAATAAATTTGGATAAAAAGTCTGAGTGGTGTTTAGTGGCATTTGTAAGATATAATATCTTGATTTTTGAATGATTGGTGATTTCATGTATAGATTATTTTTCCACGTTTTTTCAGTTTATACCTACTTATAGGTTGTTGGGACATTATTTTTCAATATTTTATTTTTAGTATAGTTATTGATTGTGGGATTTTAGGGGTTATTCCTGAATTTATTATTACATTTGTTTACATTAAAAATTAATGTGTTTTTTTGGATATAAATGTGTTTGTGTACAAGTTAATTTTGGAAAATGACTCCCATATGAGTGATATTCCTACTCTATTCTAGTCACTAACCCCTATCCAATTGGAGGTGGGATTGGGGTGGAACACTCATAATACAATAAGACAGGTGGGCCCTGGGGGGTAGGTTTATGTTAGAGTAGTATCAAAGTAGTTTGAACTAGGAATGAGTTTAGTGATATAGTTATTATGAGGTTTGGTTTGGGATTTATGGAAAAGTGTTTAAGTGTCATGAGTTTGGATCTTGGTCTAAGGATCCCATGATGGTTTTTATAGATAATGTATACGCTCACAAATATTATTATAACCCTCTTATCAACTTGGTAAACTGATACACTTATTATAGGATAAATAATGGTACATGAATCATATAGTAATGAGTTTTAATTTCCACGTCCTTCTTGAGTCTTCTATATAGCTATTCCATTTTGACTATGATACATGTTGAATATTTTATCATTCCTCCAAGTAAAATACTAGATAGGATTCCATGATAGGATCATGATGTAGATTAATTTAGTGATGAGGCCTCAATTTAGGGGCCTATTCAGAAGGTGTTCCCTCTGAGTGAATAATGAGTGATACCCTCCATTTAGAAGTGTGAATACCTAACTCTAGTAGCACATACTGATGTTTTAGATCTTTTTAGATAAAAAATTTATTATATTAGAACAAAAAGATGACATAGGTAGGTTGTTCATGAATTTTTAGTTTTAGATTTAGATACCACCCAGGTTTTTGGGTGATCAAGACCCATATACCTCAAAGGACTAGTTAGAGTACATAGATTGGGTATTTCATCTCATCTGAACCCCTTCAGATTAGATGGTGGTGATCATGAAGATATTTATCAATTAATAAATAGGATAAAGGAAGAGGTTGATGATATAGAACAATTATTAGGTGAATCCTCCCTGTATCATGTTTGAGAGACTCTTTTAGGATAAGTTATTCCTAGAAACTCTACGATCAATGCACATCCAAGAACTTCTTTACCTTCAGCGGGGAATCATGTCAATATACAATTACGTTTCATGGTTTACCAAACTCACCTAATACTCTCAATACATGGTTCATTATGCTTATTTTTTTGGTGAATATGTCTATGAATGGACTATAATGAGATAACTGAGTAGGAGTTTTGCCCCTTTTCATCCCCACTTATGATGGGGTATTGGATTGTACCTTACTGGAAGATATATTTTTGGAAAATAAGTCATATCTAGATAGTATTTATAGATATAACCTAAGATTATATTATTTAGTATTGAATGGAAAATAATGTTATTTGGGGTTGTGACGATAAAATCATTGACACATCCAGTCTTAGACCATAGTTTCTACAACCTAAGATTCTCAGATAAGTTCTTGTGATCCAAGAGAGAGGTGATGATTTATCTATACTTGGTGAGGTAATATAACTTTATAATACCCAAAATGTTTCACAATAGTAGACATAAATATAGTATATGGGCCATCATGCTAGAGGAAGCTACATGAAACAAAGGAACTATAGGGTGGAAGTCAAGGAAGAGCTGCTAGTAGAGCTGTAAGAGGTGGTAAAGGTTATGATCTGATACAACAACCACCACCTCTATATGTTCCTTGTTATGATGATGGAATTAATAGGTAAGGATGAAATAATTTTATTCTTATAACCTAGAGTCTCTTGAAAATATTTGAGGTACGATCTATGTCTTTTCTACCCTAGATTAAGTTTTGATAGACCTAGGTGTGATCCATTTTTTATGGCCTCATCCCTTTTTTGAGAATTAAAGATTCTTGGAAATACTCGATATTGACACTTATGGATAAATAATCATACTAGAGGAGATTATGTGATCGAAATCATGTATCAACATTGTAACTTGGTTCTTTGTGGTTAGAGTTTCTTATAGGAAATGTTAATGGCTATAATGAGAAAACACTATTCCATTCTTGGTATGGACAAGTTGTCGACAATCCATGATAATATTTATTATTTATATTAGAGGATGTGATGGGGTTGAAAAAATGGGTCATGATTTTCCGTCAATTGAGAGATTAAATTTGAGTTAAAGTAGGATAAACCCATATATAGAAGAGTTCACACGATTTACTACGAGTTTTATACTTTCATTATAGTTGAAACAAATATAGTAGATGATTGATTCTCTATAATGGTAGAGGAGTACCCATATGCCATTCATTAGTATGTAAATGGGGTGTATTCTCATGGTTGGTTAAATTATATATCAAACTATATTCAGGGATATATCTAACATCTTTAGTATTATATTAATTGTGTCTTACACATCTTTTAGAGATGAGAGTATAGTTTGTAGAACTTTAGACTAAAGTATTTATCTGACCTAGTCTATAACCCTGGATCAATTAAACATTATTCACCAACAAAGTAGAAAAAATAAAATGGTTTTGTGTGTATTAACATCTCTATAACCATGTTATAATTAATAATAAGTATTCACTAGTTAGGATTGATTGATTTTTCAATAATATAAATGGGGAAATGTGGTTTTCAAAGATCAACCTCGAGTTAGGTTATCACCAATTTCTGGTTCATTAGGTGTACATACTTAAGATGAAATCCCAATCTCTCTATGGTTAATATGATTACCTAGTGATTCCCTTATTCATTAAGAACTTCCTAATGGTGTTTTTGGGACTCATGAACCGAACCTTCCATCCTTTCTGAGACCTTTTGTGATTATATTTATCGATCAAATTCTCATATAATCTACATTAGAATAATAGAATATAAAACATTTTAGGATGGACCTAGATAATCTTTGAGATGATCATATATTTTGGAAACTCTCAAAGTGGTAGTTATTCATCAGATAGTTCCACTTTCTAGGAAATTTAATATCAGTAGAGAGTGTACTTGTTGACCTAACTAAGATCTAGGTATTTCTATCTTGGGATCCACCCAAGAGAATTATAGAGGTGAATATTTTTCTTAGGATGGTTGGATATTATTATAGATTCATTCCAAAATCTCCCAGAATTATGTATACCTTCACTTCCTTATCCCAAATAGGGAATCCTTTTATCTACATAGATAAGTTACATAAGGCCTTTGATGAATTGTAATAGAGGATGACTAGTGCTCCCATTCTAAGGTCACCAAAAGAGGGGGTGGATTATGATGTGTTCTGTGATTATTATGGAGACTTTATTAGGAGTATTTTGATAAAAAGTAGGCGATGATATGCTATGGGTCTTGGAAATTGAGATGCTACGAGTAGAACTATGAAATCCATGAATTGTAGCTAATATTTTTGGAAATTTCTCTTAAAACATGGATACCCTACCCTGGGTGAGTAGTTTTTTATTTATTATAACCATAAGAGTCGTAGGCACATCTTCACTTTGAGATATATCAACCTGATATAGAGGTAGTTGGTATAGTTCCTACATGAATATGAATTTATGTAATACTATACTCTTGGTAAAGGGAATATTGTGATAGATCCTCTTAGCAGGAAATCGTTTTCCCAGTTGTTAGGTGAGTCATAAGAATAGTTGGCCATGTTGTAGTTATCATTCATTAATGTGGGATAAGTAATATGCCTCTGATCGATAGTTGTAACTCCTCCTATACTAAAACATGAGAGGGAAATACAACTTAGTGATTTCTATTATGATATCTTTCATTATCAGCTATTCACATGACATGCTTTTAATAGATTTTTTGATGGTGGGAAGCATATAATACTCTTAAAAGGGTTTTTCCATGGTACTAATGATGATATGAGAGGAAATGATTATGGATTTCTATGAATCCAAATTAGAGTTAAATCAAATAGCTTAAAAGATCCACTAGGCCATTAGGTGGTAGTTTTTTTTGGTTTGGAATCTAAATAACTATTGCAGGTTTCATCTGTTGATTCCTCAACTATCAGTAAGTGAAGGTCGAGCATTAGGTAATAGTTGGTTTTGAACAACCCCTTGAGTTTCTAAAATGGAAGTGGTATAGCATATCCATGTGCTTCATGAAAAAATTTATATAGATGGAGAGAGGTCACAATGATATCTATATGATCATTAATTGAATCAGTATTTTGACCCACTTCCTTTCCATCATAGAGAAAGGCTCGATAGAGTGCTTGGGATGATTGTGTGTGGAGAAAATATTCTAGAATCATGGGATTCCCTAAATTATTTTCTTGGATTATGATGATCACATTATATATTATTCGTAGAGAATCTTGAAGGGGCATTTTGGGACTCAATTTTGGATGAGCACAAGATTCCTCCCCCAACCAAACAATAAGACCAAGTAGACCTTTCATGTCATGGGGGATATCTTATGGTATATCATGTTGGAATTTGATAAAATCTAGGAGGATCACCTACCCTTAGTGGTGTTTTCATACAACCATATCTACCACTCTAATATCGATATGATTCCTTTCTAGGCCATTTTTAGGAGACTTTTGATGCATGTTCTATGATTTGTAGAGTTATGAGATTCAATAATTATAGTTATAGAGTTGGATTAAGAAATGTAATAGAAAGTATATATCATCTAGGAATTGTTGAGGATAACACATAGCCATTAGATGTCCCATATGGACTGATGATGGATACCCTTGGATATAAGTGAGAAAGACCATTTGTTCTTCAAGTTCTCACATCGATACAATGTAATGATATTTGGATATGGCAGCAAGCTATCTTTGAGGTTCATTGGTCCATATCAGATTTTGTAGAGGATCTATGTGGTTTAATAGTGCCAATATTTACCTCCCCTGTTGGAACAAGTTCATGATATATTCCACATGTCATATCTAAGGAGGTATGTGATTTATCCATTGCATTTTATTGATCAGGGAGAGATTTAAATTTAATATGGATCCATATTATTAGAGTTCCCAATGGGTTTTGAGGATTGTTAGTAAAATATCCTCTATGGGTAGAATATTTCCCTTGTACATGTTCTCTGGAAGTATGATAATGTTCAGAAGAGATCATGGGAATGAGAGAGACAAATAATTTCTCTGTACCCTAAGCTATTTCCAGTAATTATATATTTTCATGACGGGAATACAAAATTTATAGAGAGTTTTATGGAACCATTTTTTGAAAATTGACCCTATGTATATATTAATTAATATTTTTGGAACTAGTCATGGGGTTGACCTAGATTTTTGGGTGTTTTGTAGCCTCAATTTTTAATTATTAAAAACATTAATGTAAATTAACACACACACACACACTCATAATTTAAAAAATAATTAATTATCTATTGAAATGATCCACATAAGGGGAAAATGAGACCTCCAATGAATCCATAATAGAAGGTTTACCCTGGTTGAGATACAAAATTTGTTAGCATTTGGATTTGGTATGATTCACAATCACTGGAGAATAGGTTTAATAAAATCTAATAAATTAATTTATTTGAATTATGAAATCATTAGACCCAACTGAATCCCAATTTAAACCTCATTATAGAATTCATGCAGGGTTATCCAAAACCGTGAGAATTGTGAGAAAGGGAGAGATGTTATGGAAAAATATTCAATGAAAAATGTCAAGATTTGTGTATCAACAATCAGATTTAGTGAAACTTTTCAATAGAATCAAAATTCATATGAATCACCAATATCATCATCAAGTACCCATTATTTAACAATGACCGACCTATTATCAAGGTATAGATTTGCATGTATTTATTAATGATTTGGATTTTTATGTGATTTCATATTAGTTATGAACCATATAATATTTAATAAATGATTGTCTATCACTTTTAAATTATTATTTTATCTGGTATTTGTGTATTTGATAATTCATATTTTCTGGATCAATTATTCTTATATAGAGTAAATTATTTTTAGTGAAAAATATTTATTTATCACTTTTTTGATTATTTGATTTCTCCATCCATTCCATGTATTCACATAATTAATAGTCATTTGGATGGTGGTTTGACTAATTTTTGGAACCCAATTCATTAAATGATCCATCATTGTTTCAATGGATCATTTTTGTGGGTTTGGAATCATGATTTTGTCTTTATAGAGGTTCAATGTTAATGATGGAAATTTGAAGGAGGGGATTAGGTGGAGGTGGTTTCATAAGCTATGTTACATAGGATGAAAAATATTCTATAGGAGGCACTAAAAACTCGTTTTCCCAATGATTCATGGATGGTATTCGACTTATGGATAAGATTTGATGATTTTAAACTCTATTTCCAATGGGTAAAATTGATGAACAAGGCTTGAATATCAGATAGATTTTTTTGTTTTACTTTTCTTAAAAATTCATGTCTACGAGACTTGTATATTTGATGAACATAGGACATGTTTCTATCATTGTTGAACTAGGATTCATTTTAAAATTAAATAACAGATGAACTTTTTATTCTACCACAAGTGGTGTGACCCCTACCACGCCATATACTGAAATTACATGATCAGGGACCCATGTGGCCCAAAATTCTATGTGTTCTGGGACACACACATCGTGTACCTTCAAGGGTACATGGATGAGTAATAATTTTTAAATGTTTGGAACCCCAAGGACAAGACATTCCATGTGATCCACCTATATGACAAATAGTTAGTATAACACACATTTTGTGGAATGGAATAACATGTCTAGATGGATTACATGGGACAACACACCATGTACCTCTAGGGCATGATTTGTATATCACCTTGACTATGGATACTTCATTCTTGTATGGATTCTTTCTCTCATTATTCTTATGTAGAGTTAGTATCTCACCCGTTAGGTTTGGGATCCTACTAGGGAGTCATTAATTCACCCCCATTAGCATGAGTATTGGGTCTTATACCTATGTAATTGTATTGTTTCAGTATTACAACCAATTTTACGGAGAAAGGATTCTCTATCAATTTATTTGTATTTCTCCCATCCATATATATCATATGGGAAAGGTATCTTCTATTGGAGTCTTTATTTCACACATAGAAATGAGATCCTCTAGAATCATCCAAGGTAATGATTATATGGATTTATCGATACTTCTATATCATAGGATAGGAATTCTAAATCATTTGGTTTGCTGTGATTTTGAGATTACAATATAGGATGTATATCCTTTTATGAGCATATATGGGTTTCTCATATTCTTTTCCAACTGTTCCTTATTTGAGTTTTAGTCCTTATTAGTTTAAGGTGTCCTACTTGGTATGTATATACTAACTCATTCATGGGTTCTTCCCAAACATAGTGTGTATTATATAAGTGATAGGATATTCATAAAAGACTTTGGGAGATCTGGTGTAGGTATTTCTTAGTGGTATTTGGAGGCTATGGTAGATTAACCATTGAGTGATATCTAACCGCATGAAGAGACTACTTTATCCCTTTTTTCTATGTTAGAATTGCTCACTTGTTTTTGGGCTTTTTTTTTATCTCTTATCTTTTTTCTATGATACTCAATTGTGAGATATTAGAGGTTTTACATGAATTTTTTATTCTAATTGTTTACATTCCATAATACATTGGTATGTTTGGAGATATGTGTGTATGTGTACATATAAATTTGGATAAGAACTTCCAAATGAGTAATATGGATACATGGTGGTAGTTACTAAACCAAGGATTTTTGGTGGAATTATTGGGTTGGAACACTAAATCTACCACCAATGTGGCATTCCATGGTGGTTTAGGTATTGTCACGTAGAGTTAGGGATTAAATTCAATTAAGGGGTCTTTATGCATTTCATCATTTGTAATTTCTAGGCAGGCTATATGGTTTTACTAGATATTTTCTCAATTTACGTACCAAATGTATGGGATATACTATATTCACCTATTAATTTTATAGTTTTCCCACATGGTTTGGTATATTGTACACCAAGTGTGTGAATGTTTGTTAAAAACTATAGACACTCCTCATGGTTTCCACATGGTTTTCACTAACCGTGCACCAACCATGTGGTATCTCTAGTTTTCCCAATATTCACTCATTTAAATGAAATAGAGAAATGAATAAAGAATAAGAATATAATAAATAAAAAAAATTTATAATACTTGAAAATTTGGCCATATGTGTAAAAAATCAATTTTGAAAATTATGAGTAAAATCATTTGTTGTTTAAAATTCTTATTTCTTAACTAATTGTATTTTCTTATATATTATGTATATTTAACTAAATATATTAAATTAATCACTCTTTAATAATTTATTTAATGAAATATGTTGATAATATATATAAATAAACAAATTAATACCCATTAAATGTTTTTAACTTGGCAGTGAATAAGAATAAACTAATACCCAACGTGCACATTTTTACAGCATGATCATTCAATTTATTATTTTCATACAAACATTCACAATTTTTAATTTTTAAAACTTTTAGATTGATGAATTATAGAAATGTATAGAAAACTAATAGTAAATAATATTTGATACATATTGTAGAACTAAATAATGATTTTTTTTGAAAAGAATAATTGAATTTTGGTCAGTTTATTTAATTTTTCTTTTCATTATTCATTGATTTTTAGTGAATTTATTTTCAAGGTCCTTTTTGTTGATGATTTATGGAATATGTTTCACTCATTGAAAGAGTGGGAGGAAATTCGATGAGTAAATAAATTGAGTGGGCTGCTCGTGACACATGAAAATGGAGTAACGAATAGTGTTTACAAGTGTAGCTAGTGGAATTATATATAACTATAGAAGCGTATTTATATACACATGTGTATATAAATTAAAAAAATGTATGTATAAAGTATTCATTGATTTAAAATGATGTATTCATACTATATTCATAATACTATATTCAATTTTTTAATATAGAAGAGTAATGGGAAGAATATTAAACATAAAGTTGAAGAAATACATATAGTATATAATATATGAATATATTTTTGAAAATGTGGTTAATGTTGGATTGTAATTATATAGAATTAATAGTATATATTGAAATATAAATATTTATAAACTAGAATAGGAATATATATATTTCCAGAGATGTTTTATTATTATAAATTAATATTATAAATTTTGACTATTTATATGGAACTAAAACATTTTAATTAATAGTGTGGAAACCACATGAGAAATTATAAAAAAAGTCATACTTGCTGGAGGACTGCAAGTAGTGATTTATCATCCAATGCCCAAAAACCCCCTATGTGTAACCACCTATGGAGAGTCTAACATTGATAAAGCCTACCTAACTAACTTTTATAATTTTCCTTTTCTTTTGATTAAATATATTCTTGAAACCATCTATGAACCTATTCAGGTGAAAATTATCCAATTATTTTTAGTCAATCAAATGTTTTAATTTCAAAAAATATATAATTTCAATTCAGTAAGAAACTGCTAAAGCCTACAAGATTACCTTTCAAACATCGTATTTTATCTATAAACTTTATGCTTTAAACAGTCTATTCATCTGGTTGGGTTAAAATTGAAATCTTATTTCTATCCATTTAAAAGTATGAATTTCAAAAAATAAATACTTTAAATACTGAGTACTATAATATAGATAGCATAATTTTTTAAATATAAATCGGTCTAATAGAACCCAAAAAATTTGATTGGAAAAAAATTATTATGTAATTATGACATATTAAACCACTTTACATAAAACACCGATAGAATGAGATTCATGAAAATCAACTAAATCATAGAAATCCTGGAATTCCACATTGATAGAACTGATTTTTTTCATGATAAAAACTATGGATTATATGAAATCCAAGAATTAGAATGAAGTACTAGAATTGGAAATCCTCAGCATCATCAGAATCTGAATAATTGGATAGATTTTAGAAACTAAAATTTATATAATCAGTGTAATAAATGATTTATAATATAGTTTTGGAATTATAAAAACAAAAAAAACATGAATATTTAATTAAATTCATATAAAATAATAAATATTAAAATTAAAAATTTAACTTGTATAATAGCTCAATTAAATTTACTAATAATATACCCAAACAATATGTTTTAGTTCTTAATTAAATTTATGTTCATAGTATAATATTTTTTATATAGGAGACACAAGTTTTTGTGGAAAAAATCTATATTATTGGAAAGTGATGGTTGTTTTCATAATATATAAATTGAAGAATATTGAAACACATAATTATTGCATACTATAATTCATCTAATTAAAACCTTATGCCTAAATTCATTAATATGGATGACCAACCCATGCATTAGGATGAGAGAAGATAAATCAAAACTTACTGATAAATGAAATATATAAAGAAAAAGAAATGGAAAAGTAATATCACTACAAGGAATTTGTTTGTAACATATCAAAGGACATAGGGGTAAAATGAGATAAATAAAGTAACATATGTTTTTCAAAATTGACTCATTTCAGTGCATCACATATTGTAACTATACACTATCATTATATTGTTCCATGTATTATGTATAATATTAGAGGGAAATTATTTAAACAATATTTAACGAGTCTAGATAGTGTTTCAATATCCTAATTCATTTTCATAAATATTTCAAAATATTATATTATATAATTATTTAGGAAATAAAATCCATAAATCATATAAATAAACTATATGAATATATGTGTAAAATATATTCATATACTATACAAGAATGATGTGGAATGAAACTATTTAGGAATAATGATGTGGAATGAAAATTTATAAGAATTATCTAGAATAAAACTATATAGGAAGGACGTGGTTGATCAATAGTAGTGATGTGGATATCATGATACTATATTCAAAAAGTAATATCTCAATACTATATTCACAATTCAATCAGTATGAATGGAAACAACATATATGATTATATTTCCAAATAAATCTATATTTGCAAAGAAATTTCATGATACTGTAGTCAAAAAATATATTCACAAGGAAATTTCATGATACTGTAAATGAGTGATGGGGATCCCATTTTACTATACATGGTAATATCACAAATAAATATCATATATCAGATTATAAGTTATACCCAATTCCATATATGAAATGAATTGAGTAAATCTTTATGAATAGAAACTGTATATATGAGTAAAATACATATACAGTACATGAATGATGTATATTCAAGTTAACTGTATTTATATATCATATTCATCCTTAAAATTAATTAATTACATTAATTTATTTTCAAATATTAGGAAGAATTATGTTCTATAATTCATTTGAAACTTGTACACATTTATAATTTAATTATATTCTTTTTCAAATGAAGAAATCATTATGAATAAAGTTTCATTTTCAAAAAGTTTAATTTTCATATTTTATCTGCATAAAATTTAAATTTTGGAAACATATTCAAAAAATTCATTTATAAATATAATGTAATTACATTTTAAATGTAAGCTACATTGTGATAGTTTTAAAGTATAGTTTTTAAAATTATCATCTATAAATATAAACTGTATAATTTTAATTCTAGATTTATGTTAATATATTTTGATGATATATGAAAAGGTTTTACTTATATTTTGTTATGAAGAATTTTAATTTAAGTAAAAGTTTATTTTAATGTATTTACATAGATATTTTAAACAAATTATTTCAAAATATTTAATTATACATGAAATGAATTGAAAGACGATGTAAATACTGAAATATAGAGTAAAAGGAATATTTTTAAAAAATTTTATAATTTAGAATTAAATGATAAAGGAAATAAATTATTTGCATACCATTTAGTAAAAATATGACATTGATGTGGTGCAATAGTCATTTTCTTTGGATCATGCATAAAAAGAAACATCCTATAACAAAATAAACTATAATGGAGTCAGAATGTGGATGTTTTAGATAGTGTTATATATGTATCTATCCTATATCTGACTATCTTTGGAATTTAAAATTGGTTTGGTGTTTATACCATATGTTGGTTTGGAGGATTGTGTAAATCACAAAACATCAAGGAAGAGAAATATGAAAACACAGAACATCATAGAAGAGAGACAAGAAAATATGTATGAGATGAGACACTAAAATAAGAAGTTCATAATAAAACCATAATAAAAAATACATAATCAAGGATTATAGGGATAAAGGGCTGAAAATAAATTTATTTCTATGTATGGGAGAATAAAATACTACCTAGGATCCTGATCACATTAGAGGATATGATAATAGTGATAAATTTACATGAGAATATGAAGCCTTGCATATGATTTCATTTTTAAATAAATAAAAGATGTTACCTTGTAACACTTTAGACAGGAGAAACCATGAGTATAATCCACCAAGGAAATGACATATCTAGACTTGGATTTTTCACTTGAGGAGGAACATGAAAGAAGTTGTGACCCGATTCCCCAACATGTAATTGATCAAAAAATACTTGTATCAATAACAAAAAAGTAAATATTTACATAACATATGTATATATATAAATACATATACAAAACACACACACACATATATAATTCTTGTATCAATACCAAAGTGTTTACAATATCATATTGCCTCACTGTGTGTCCACATAGAACAACCCGCCATTTTATAATTCTATTAAAAGCTCAAAACGATTGGCATAAATTTAAAAAATAAAACACTTTGGGATTAAAAATATATAAAGTAGATATAAATAGAAAGACTAATATTAATTTAATATAAAATTATTTAGAATTTTTTTCATGATTGAATGTTGTTGCTAAAAAATATAAAAACCACTAAATTATAATTTAATATGAAAACAAAAGACTGTGAATAAAATAATTAAATCTAACTTTAAAAATAATAAAATGACTATGAAATTAAATTTTCCTTATAAATTATGACAAGAATACATAAAAACATTCTACATTATTAACCAAAAACATAATGTTAGTCTAATTACTTGATATCAAACCATACAATAATTGATAATATCATAGTTGAAAAAAATAAGAAAAAATATTTCAAAAATGGTGAAAGGAATAAAATTACAAACAATATAAGTAGATTTCAGGAATTATATGGACTCTTTCACCAATGATGTTTTACCAACACCATCCATTGACACTGAACAAACCAGAAACCAAAGAGAAATCAAAAATATAAAGGTGAAGAGAGTAAGTAAAGATCTATTAGTTATCTAGATCGATGTGAGTGTGTTTTGAGGTAAATGGGGTGTAGCTTCAGTGAGACTACACATCGGGAATACCTAATGAACTAAAAAAGTTCATTAATGAGAATAAAATATATAATATATGTATAAATAAGAAATGGAATTGGTACCTAATATGTTGGTATTACCTAATTCAAGGTATCTCAGTTGACATTCTCAATTGATTTCTTTCATGAAATTAGAAATTAGTAGAAAAAAATAATATAATCATATTTGAAAGAATGACAATTGATATAATATTTGGCATATCATTGATTGTTTAATGATATTAATTTTACTAACCTTATTATTCCATCTTAAATGAAAGTTTAAACATAAGAAACTTACAATTTAAATATGAAAAAATTTAGCCATAGAATTATGAATAGAATTCAAGAATATTAATATGAATGAAAAGTATACACGGCATAATGAATTTTATTTGGAATAAAAGGAATAAAGAATTTTAATTTCCATGACTTGATGGAATAATTTAATATATTGACTGAACTATAACATAAAATATTGAATAGTTTTAAATTGTTATGTGTTAATTAAAAAAGGGAATCAAAATAGATACCTTAGATAACTTTTAACTCTCTTCTCAATTACTCCCCAATTCAGAAATACCTAATAACCTGAAAGATAAAAACACATGGAAGAAAATATTAAAAGGCATAAAATTGTTTAATTACCACTGAAAAAATTTAGTTCCTTTCTTGGTTATGATTTCATTCAGGAAAAACTAATAACCTAAAAGAGAAAAATATATGAATGAATGGAATTAAAGAAAAAAATAATTTTAATTTATTCAACCAAATATTTTCATTACAAAATAAGATAATTGTATTTTTTATAATATTAATAAACTAAAAGTTAATTGTTAATTTAGAGAAATAGTATACTAAATAAATTCATAATGTAATCAGAGAACTAAAAATATAGAATACATTGATTATTTGAGAAAATAAAAGAGGAGTATACTAAAAATAATAATTTCAATCTTAACAAAGTTAGTTATAGATCAATGAATATAATTCATTGAAGAAAAAATAAAAGGTATAATGAATTATAATATCCTTAACCAAATTTCATAATATAATACTTTAAATGTGCTCCAGCTTTAACAATTTAAAAGAATATGATCAAAATATTTAAATCATTTTGTAAGGATTATTATAAACTCATAGAAAAAGATAGAAAAAAATAACCATCGATGGAAAAGAAATAAACATATATGGTTATTTTAAATACCTAAGTATATTTATGTTAGGTACCTCGTACAACTTTATATTTTCCCTAATTATCCATTAATTTGGCATAACCTAATAATGAGGAAAAAAAATATTTCATTGAAAATTATAACAATAATTAATAATTTTAATTTCTAGAAGAAAATTATATTATTACAAAGAGAAATAAAAATATATTTTTTATAGTAGTAATAAACTAAATGTGAATTATAAATTTACACGGAAATATTATACTGAATAAATTCATAAGATTATCATACGAATATAAAAAATAAAAAATACATTGAATAATATATAAACTAAAACTAAAATGCACTAAAATTACGAATTTTAATCTTAAAAAAGTTATTCGAAGATAAATAAATATAATTCATGGAATATAAACTTAAAAAGAATAATGAAAACATAATAATAGAAAAATAAAAGTACATATTGATTACATATATAACATAAGTAAAACTAGTATCCCCTATATATAAAAATAGGCTAAATCATGAAATTAATTATTTTACTTATATAAAAACATTAAAATTATGATATGTACTAAAACCCTGTCATAGTTAAATATTATATTAATGAATAAATTAAATAACTTGCGTGACTTATAATTTTAATAAATAATTTCATATAAAAAACATTAGATAAATAATTATGTATTTTAAAATTATGTATATAAAATGAAAGTTTATGTTTTTTTGGAAATTAAAATGTTTTACTATAGTTGGATTCAATGTATGAATATACATACCTTCTATTTCCACTAACTCAGATACCATTTGAAAAAAAAATTATGCTAGTACACCATTGTAAGTAAAAACCCATTAATGTTTTTTAATATATCTTAGGGAAATGGATATTGAAAATAAAAACATGCAAGCACACAATTACCCCTATAGAAAACATGAGGATGTAAAAGTATCAAAACATGAAGTTAAAATTATATTTTAAGTAATTTATTTTAAAAAAATTTAATTAAAAATATCGAATTATTTGTAACACCATTGTGAATTTAAACTCTACAGAAACCATAACTTATAATCAAACAACCATGATATATAAATAAACCAAACACCATTAAATAATAAATGCTAAAAACCTAAAAAATTTATTCTTCTTAATATGATAACTTAGAAAAATTAATAATATGAAGATCTGTATGTAATGATAAACTAGTAAATCTATACCATTGTCAATGGTTAGTGTATATGGCATGTTTGAAGATAATACATAATTAATACTTAATATTGACGCAATGATTACCTAATATATAGGATCCAATTTGTGATCCTCTTAATCAATGACTAGTAATTAAGGAGGTTTATGATATTTTAAGAAAATATGAAGTGTAATAAAATGCAGAGTAAACAAATAGAATATGTGGCATCAAAAGGAAACTATAATAATTGGGTGAAAATTTTCCATAAGAATTCGATAGGTAACAACCAAATGGACTCAACTTTAGAAAATTTTAGAATGGATAGATTATAATGGTGATGGTGAATCACCAAGGCTTTCATTTTAAAGATTAATCAAACTTAGATAGAAAATATTGAATATGGAAAGAATTATTCTTCGATATTCCTGGAAAAAAATATTGAGATATATTGGGTTCATAAAGAAAAAAAGTGTTTCCCAATGTGAGAGAAAAAACGAGTAGGGTTTTAAATTGATATGGGAGGTAAAGAAATAGATGAGAGGCATATGTAGAGTCAATTTATCAGACTTGTAGGATGAGGTTGATGAAAATGTGTGAATGAGAAGGATGATTCATGCCATGTTGGAGGCATATGAGGAGGCAGATACCGAGGCATAAAAAGTAGAAGAGGTGGCGACTGAGGTATAGGAGATGAAGGTGGAGGATATGAAGGTGGAGAATATGGAAGAAATGTTAGGGATGGGGGAGGATACCGAATTGGAGGCAGAGGTATAGTTGAAGATCTATGCAAAGGATACAGTTGTGAAGACTAAGAAAAATAAATGAGAAAAAGATGGAGGAGATGAAGAAAGAGGATTTGGATTTGAATTTGGAGGTAAAGGTAAAGTTTAAGGAAGAGGTAATGGATGAACCATATCCTGAGGAAGTTGTTGATATTGAGGTGGAAGAGGATACAAAGGTGGAGGATAAAAGGTAGTTCCCTAATCAGTTTCAGGGGAAGAGAATGATTTTGAGAAATCATATGGAAGGATAGAGGCAAATTGTAACGACCCAAACATCTATGAATAACATTACCATTATTTTAAATTTCTTATGGATATAGAAAACACAAGCACAACTTTTGTTTTATTATATCCAATTGAATTTAAATGACTGTTAAGTATCCTTACTATTTATAATATAGTCATTGAATAGTGATCAGATGACTAGTATAAATATAGGGTTTTAAAAAATCCTTTTAGCATAGATAAAGGAAGTGGTGACCTCAACCAGTAGGATTGTACCCTATGAAGCCCATTTATCGGAGCTTACGAGGGAGATATAATTTTTGGACTTTTCCCTAGACCTATCCCAAACCGAGATACATTAACTTAAGCATGAGATAAGCCGTTTACAGGAGAAGTTCAATATCATCAAGATCATGGACCAAACTATGTTCACCAAACGGCCTCAGGAAAGACCCATAATTGTGAACCTTACTCTTAGGGTGTATAATGGTGTAATAAAGGGATATTTAACAAGATCCTAGCATTATAGATATGTAAATTATTTTTTTATAGAATAATGAATATATATTTTCCTATTATTGCTACTTTGTAAATTATTTTTAAAGTGAAAATAGTTTTTTTTGGTTATTATTCAAATTAAATTAAGAAATATATTTTGATGAATTAATTTTTTTTGAAATAAATAATATTTTAATAAAATATTATTGTTAAACTACTTTTATAAATGACGGTATAATTTTTATGAATTCAAATGTAACTTTTATTAAGGTTTGAAAAACGTTTTGTCCAAACCTGTCAATTTTCAATGTCGGTTTTTATTTTAAAAGTTAAAATTCACATATTTATTAAATTATTTAGATAAAATGAATATTATTTTTGGAATAAAGACATTGAAATTATCGAATGATGAATTTTTTATAATTTTATGAGATAGTCAATTTTTTGGGTAAAAAATAATTACTGTATAAATATATAACGTGTTTTATGACATCATAATAACCCAATAGTGATGTAATAAAATAATAAAAAAGTTATATTCAACCAAATGTATGTTTTACATTTAAAATAATATAATTTTTAGTTTATTTGATTTATCTTACAAATCATTAGTGAACCCTCCAAGACCTATAATATATTTTAATATTTTTAAAAATCATTTCCTTGAAAGTATGACTCACCTTCACATAAGAAAGGGAAATATTTTAATATATTATGCCCTTAGACATATAAAATAATTTATACCACTCCCCTTTTCTAGAAACCATTGGAAAAAACCATGGTATGGTTTGTGGTTTTTAATATTTCAGTGTGTAGTGTCTAAAACAAAAATAATAAATAATTCCCCCACCTTTCCTATATAAACCCACCCAAGAACACATTTATATTTACTAAATATATTTTATTCTTGACAAGACTCTGCCCCCAACCCCCTAGAGTCCTCCAAAGTTTTCCAATATCCTAATAAGCCTCCCACAATATTTTGGGATCACACATCCAAGTAAGAGATCTCCCTCTATCCTTTTTCTTCAAGAAACTCTTTTATGTCATGACTTTTAATTTCCATTTTATGGATTTGGGATATGTTTGTACATACCTTCTTACTATCCATTTGATTTATACTTGATTGGATATTCCTTTCATTCCCATTAATTCCCCTATGATCTTTTAATCCCACCTGTTACTATGCTGAAATTCCGTAAGGGATTTATCTCTTTTCATCTCGATTCAATCATTTATTTTTATATTATGCATCTAAAATTCTATTTAACATGTTGGGATATTATGTTCCATGATCCCATAATGTATATTTTTTTTATAAATTATTAGACAGACCTTTCTCTCTCATCAACCGAATTTATAAATTTTCATATGACGTCGTTATGTTGCTGAAATTGCACTAAGATTTTTCATGCCAAAATCATTATGTAGTGAATACCATACCCATTAATCTATCAAGGGTATTCACCTTTATGAAAATATACTTGTTTATTTAGGACTTAATTGTATTTATTCAACATTACTTGATCATGGAATAAATGATGATGTTGAATGAATCCATGTTATATGATCTATGTGGCACACTTAAACATGAGATTGAAATGATTATGAAGGGTGCACCCTGATAGCACTCTAATTTATTGGGTAATTCTTAGTATAATGATACTTAATGTTGGGTAAGGGGTTTACCTGATTCGTTTATATTAATTTTATCCACCATGTTGGGATAGGGGTTTACTAGATTCTTTTATGTTAATGATGCAGCGTTTTATGTTCATCCTACATTTCCATGTTATGAATATCACGCTATATCATGCATTTATGTTCATATTTCTTTTGTGCTCTATTGATATAACTATTTAATAACATATATTTTCTTCTTCATGTTATGTCATGTTTATTCCCTTATTTATATTTATAGATCACCCTTTTCTTATGTATGTCCTCAGGTTATCCCATGAAATGATATGTACAAAAAAATGTTGTGGTCATGTAAAATAAGTTTTCAATAAAGATGTTTATTTCATGTTTTAAATTGTTATTTAATGTTTCTATGACCCAAAGACACTATACCTCTCAATCTTATGGGTTGTATTAAGTGAACTTTTATGTAATAAATCATGTTTAAATATGAAATACAAAGCAAAGTTGTTATAAAAATAGTTAGGGAAAAAACTATGTGGGTATCAGGAGACGTTGGGAGGTGGACATGGTAGGATAATAAACCTGATGGGGACACATTTATGGGGGGGACACATACTTTTGTATACATAATATATTTTCTTTAATATTAAAAATATAATTATATAATTTTTTTCTATATTTTGATTTATTATATTAATATTAGTCTTTATAAATCTTTGAAATTCAATTAAGTAAAATGTATTTTATATTTGAAATCATCATTTCAAAATTATGTGATATGGTCAATTTTATTTTTTTCATAAAAACAAGTCACCATTTTAAAAATTTGTCACCATGGTAAATGTTAATATGAGGTAAAAAAACTAAATCAAGATATAAGACCTTAAAATATCACAAATATATATATATATATATATATATGGGTGGATGATGTAATTATCTACCTTAGACCATATTTTATTCTCAAATTATCAATTTTTTTTCTATTTCCTAAAATAATTCATTTACTTATATATCAATAAATTGATATTAATAAAACTTCCATCCCTCTCACATTTAAAACACCCCTATGCCACCCCAATTCTAATCACACATAATGATCCATAGATGGACCAGACATTGAAAACCCCCTCACCAACCCTATTTTCTACATTCTACAGGTCATGTTCTCTACTACGTATCAATCTGATAAGGCTTATGGAGTGATCTAAAGAAGGATGTTAAAGGAAGTGGTAATTATTTCATCCAAATTATTTCAAGTTTCTTTCATCTTCCACCTCATCTAAATATATTATACCCATCATAATACAATAATTTATCATAAATTTTGTACTTAATTTTTGTTATTCTTATTTAATTTCGATTATATACCTCCCTCACATCCTTTATAAAATGAAATCATTGCTTATACTATGGTCAGATTACCGCCTCCATGAATGACATATTTCACTTTTTATCACCACATTAAGTTGATGTATTAAAAAGTGTATCTAATAAATAAATATTATAATTATTAAATTATTAATAATATATAAAAAATATTATGGAATTATTTTAATTATATGAACAATAATGGGTTATTATAAATCTTACCACCAAAAAATGAGCATATAGAGTTTATTTTCTAAATTTGAATCTATTTTTGATAACCTATTGAAAAATAATTTTTTTATTCTTATATAAATATAATTAACACTCATATATAATATTATATATATTATGAAACCATTTTATAACTTATTTGACCATAGTAAACATATCCAAGCAGTTTTGGTGGAATTGATAGAAAAACCCAAAGTGGGAAAGCAGATAAAAAAATATAAAATAATGAATGACATGTGATAACGAATTAATATTAGAAAAATTAAATTTTCCTAAAAATATTATGAATAATGTAAATAATAAACATAATTTGGTTATTCTAGAGGTCAAACGATTGCTTTAAGCGAGTTAGAACTTGTGGTAATAGTTTTTTTGTTCTCAATTTACAATTCCTTAAAACATGCTTCTTATTATGAACCAATTTAATTTTATATGATGTAAGTAATACCATATTGAATTCTTATATATTAAATAATTTGTTATTATATGTATTTACACTTTCATTCATGTTCCCCTAATTAATTTTCTTTCAATTAATATGTTACCTCTATTGTAAGGATTGTTGTTAACTTAATATACTTTCACTAAGTTTTAACCTTTATTCTTGAAAATCATCCTTATAAGATTGCTTTATTACACCATATAATTATATTATATTGTATTAACTATTTATTTTATGTTATTTCAAATATTTTTGACATTTTAGCTTCTGTTGGTTTATAATTAAAGAAAGCAACCGCCTCTATGTCGACTAGATCTTATCTCTTCTTTAGGATTGAGAATCTTTTCCTCCAAGTATATATTATTTATATTATTAAAAGAAAAAACTTCTATTTACTTGAATTTTTTATTAATTCCTTATTTTCTTCATTTTTATGTTCTTTAACATGGTTTAAAAAGAATATTTTTTTTACATTTTTGACATAGGTTTTTTTTGACTTTCTTTAAAAAATATGAAAAGAATATCAATATTAACATTTAGTGCGTGAACAAAATTTACCACTTTTATAACCTTTTTTGTTAATAAATATTTATATTCAAGTTTACATGTTTTTTCAATGAAAATAATGTTCTCATTGATTTGGTAATTTTTATTTTATATATAATGTTTATTTTTTAGAATAATATCTAATGAATTTGTATTCCACTTATATTTTTTTTTCTTCAGCTTTGTACATAATATTTTAAACAACATTAAATTTTAGGGTTTAAATATTTTGAATTAAATTAAAAAAAATGTTCTTAAATTTTATCTTTTCATACCTTAATTTTTTTAAATGTTACTTATAATTTTGTTTTTACAATCATATTAAAAAAGCATCACTGAAATTATTTTTATACCTTCCCTTTCATTTTCTTCTCAAACACTAAAATATATGACTTTTTAAGAGTTATAATTCTTGTATTACCCTCAAAATTCTAATTTAAAATTATCATTCACACCTCACCTTATTCATAATGGTTATGTTCTCTATAAATCTTCATCTCTCTATTAACACTATTTTTCTCCTTCTTGTCTGTATTCATTAATTTCATGAATATGTTATATATCAATTTCCCTTTATTTTGTTTTATAGTATTGAAATAACAATATATCCTATAATACTTATAGTTTTATTTTGATGGGGTCTAACCAATAAAGTTACACCATTTATTTATTGGGGAAATATTAACAATATGTATTATTATATTTCAATATGGATATTTATTGATTACTATGTCATGTTGGATATATATTATCTTCTGTTTCACTAATTCATAAGATAAATTAATTGGAATTAATTACTAATGGGTGGGGTATAAAATTATAGATCACCTCAATGGATCATTAGGTCTGAGGATAGAATCTATTTGTATATTTGGTTTAATAATTACTTAATTATGTATTATGTCTTGATATTAGGTATTAATGGCATGCTCATGATGTATGTAATTATTAATTTTCTCACTATGGAATCAATCATTATTTTCCATTAGATTATTTTCATCATTATATTATCCCTAGATATATTTCATGATCATGTTATTAGTTATAGAATTAATTTTTTTTCTATTATTTATTCCTTTTTTATTATTTATTCCTTGTTTATTCCATGATAAGATCTGTTGTACACTTCCCCTTACTAAGTATTTGAGATCAACCTTCTTATTTTTAATTCTACCAAACTTATAAATATGATTATCATGTATAATATTTATATATTGGTATAATGTATAGGGAATTTTTAATTTATGATGAATATTTATTGTTAAATGAGGATTCCTTGATTTAGTGGTGAAAATTCACATTTTATTAGAAGGATATGCGTGTTTTCAGTTAATTTTTCTACTAAATATATAAAACTAAAATAATAAAAGGTATTGGGTGTATAAGTGACTCACTATTTTTTTGTATTGTAATTAGGGAAGGTTATGTTTTGGTCACTTTAATTAGTATTACTGCCTGCTTATAATTTTTTTTCAGCACCAGATATGGGAGCATATGTTTGGGGTTTCATAGTTGGTATTAAATAAGGGTTTTGATAACTTAGGAGGTTAAGATTTTATCAATTCAGGATAATTTTGGATAAATATTTATTATCATGGGTTAATAAGTTTATAAATGATAATAATTTTAAATCCATAAATATCACTTTTTAGGTCTTATGTGATTCGATTTGAAGATGATTAATGATATTTATCAAGATGTTTATTAGGTTTTAGGAATAATAAATTATCATTGTATATATATCCCTTTGGTATGTTCTGAATTTTATGTTATGGAAATTCTTGTTATTTTCATAAAATATTAATATATTTTTATAATTACATATGATCAAGGTATATATTAATTGTTATGTGATTAATGTTGTTTGTATTGTAAAAGTGGCTACCCTAGACCCAACCTAAAAGGTACATTTTGATTACTAAATCATAAATACATAGAGTTGTAGATGGTTAATACTTACCATAATAGTTCTTATACTTTTTTTCCCACTATTTACATGGTAATTTCCATAGATTATTTTTCATATTAATTGGTTATTACAGTTACCAACTATAACGAGAGCCTCAATATACTATAATAGTAATATTAAAAATATTTTATATGGTCTAGATACATCATAATGACTGAACACAGATGATTTCTAACTATTGAGTGTTGGGGGATTATAATCAATTATACTTATTCTCATTAAGTTTAAATATGGTGATCTAAAATAGTGAAGATCATGAGGATTGATCCACCAATAGGAACCATACATATTTTTAGTGTCATTTTTAGTTCCCATATAAGAACCCGTTTATTAGTCTCTAGAATTGAGATCACTATCATAATGTATTATTTGATTACAAACATTATATAATATTAAAACCATGGTATTCATATCATGGAGACATAGATATTATCAGTTGTGTCATTGATGGTATGAAATTGGTTGAATATTCAAGAATTTTTTTTCACTTTGAAAAGAATGAGATTTTCAGGTCCTATTTACTAGGATGGTAGTAAATTTATTAATTCCATTTCAATGGATTGTAAAATAACGTATATTAAATAAGGTAAATAAATAATAATGTAATAATGGATGATGGAATGAAGTGTGTGTTCTATTACAGAACTACCTGATTCCTCGCTCCGTTAGACACCTGACCCATCCTGCGACAAGGCCCAATGTGAGTCCCATTCCATTGATTCTTACCAAAATTACAATCACATCAATCAGAGTCCAAAAAATATATAAAATTTCCAATTTTCATTTTAGTGTACCTTACTTTTTAATTTTTTTAGAAATTTACAATTGAGCCTTATCTTCTTTCAAATTGAATTTGATCATTCTAAAAAGCAATTTTTACACCAGATCATTTATCTTCTAAATCCATTCTTCACACTTAAGGACATATACACCTTGATATATAAAAAATTAACTTGTACCAATGTACATGTTTCTATCTTCATGAGTGAAGATGTAAAAATAGGGAACCTACATATGAATCTATTTATTTATATATAGATAATTCACATTTAATACATAAAAGGATTACAAATCACTTAATAGATCTTTAGGAAACTAAAACATGTTACTGTGACTCTATAAAATACTGAATGAAAGGCTAAAGAATATATATTCATTTAAAACTCAAACCTTTACAACCATTTAGAAAACAAATCCAAAACCCATGTTTCTTACCATTTCAAAAAAGTTTAAAAACACAACTTATTAAAGGAATCCCATGATATTAATATAGTGGAAATATTTGAATTATGAAACAAACCATATCCATTAATAAAAACACTTTTTATAATTTATTACCTTATAATATAATTATAAAATATTCTAAATCAATCATGAAATTGTGGATTTCTATATAATGGATCATACAAATGGAAACTACCCTTAGAAATATGAAATCATGTCTCGATGTGTTTGAAATTCATCTCCTTTGACGAATCTTGCTTGAATAGATCTCATGCCATGCCTTATGATCCATAATAAATAAAAATAAAATGAATTAATAAATAAGAAACACTACCCACCATCTTGGGTTAAACCAACATCACGTCTCAGTAAGGGGAATAAAGAGAAATATGGAGTTGGAGGGAAAGAAATACTCATATAGGATAATCAGAGGAAGAAACTGCAAGAAAATATCACCAAAATGGAGGGAGGAGAGGAGGAGGAGGCATGTGGATAGAGATCCTCCTTTGGGTGTGAATAAAATTAGTGGGATAGGGGAAATAAAAAGAAAATAAATCCCCATTGGAGTTTTTATAAATTAATGGTCAAAGGTCTATTTTATTTTTTTAATATGAACATAGTACATGGTTAGGTTGGACTATTTGGAAAACCATGCACCATATTTTCATCATTCATTAGGCTTTGGGAGAAACTTACTTGGGAAGGCCACATAGTTTATAAAACCATGTTTTGACTATGCAGTTGGATTTATAAAATCACAGAAGTTGTTACATGGTTTCTGCATAGTTTGGAAAACCCTACGACTTGACTATGCAATAAGATCAACATGCCCAAAAGAACTCAATTTCATAGAAAACTACATGAAATGAAAAATAAATAATTACGAATAAAAAATAACTAAAATTTTAGAGTAGTGTTGGGAAGGGTGTGAACATTCTCCCCACCATAACACTTTCTTCCCAAATATTTTGTCCAAAAATATCTGGTTGATCATCACACCAGACATGGACAAAATAACACCCCAAAAATCCAAATATGAATAAACAACTACAATTTTACTTATTAAGATAAAAAATTATAAATCCAAAAAGAAGCTATACTAAAGAACATGAAACGTCGAATTAATGCATGGAAATAGATATTGAATCTCTTCCCTCTAACTTAACCTATAAAACAAAAACACCCCAACCCAAAATATTGAAATCACTAAGAAAAAACCCATCATTGTCTATTCATGATCTCCATGATCATTTTTCACATAAAACATGGTCCCAACTAACTAAATTACTATGAAATGTGTTGGGTGGAGTAGAAAGATAGAATCACATCTACAATTAAAATGTTAAATTCGCAAAAAGTGATTCATAGGGACTAAAAAACATGGTTTAATATAAGATCCATCCCTGGTGTTCTCCACACCATTTCAGTAGTATTTTTGAACACTGATTCAAAAAGCTAGAACAATCTATGAGTCATAAAGATAACCAAATCTATAATGAATGAATCCTAAAATGAAAAAATTTCAAAATAATGACAAAAAAAATTAAGAATTTCCCTAAAAAAATACTTCTATGGAAACCTGAATTCCTAAAAATAAGAAAATAAAAATGACTCCATAATGCAAGAAATCGATGTCACCAAAAGAAAACCACAGAAAAATAAATTCCAAAATCTAACCATGATATTCAGGTAGAGAACCTTGGACAACTCAAAGGAATATTAAATAATTAAAATAAAATAATACTCATAAGATAAACCACTAATACCCAACCATCTTAAGAAAAACTCCCATTGATTTAAGACATCTCAAACAAGGTACAACAAAAAAAACTTATTCACTTAATAAAACTAATAAATAAGTGGATTAAAGCTCCAAAATATGAAAAATAATTCTAACCAATAATATTTGGAGTACAATATGTGGATGATAATTTCCTAGAAAAACATTCCCCAATAATTTCAACATGAGATCCAGTATCAGGTCAATGGAAAATAATCTTGGACTAACTCTTGGAACACTAAAACTTAGGGAACCCAATAAATCATAAAAGACTAAGGTATCCTTCCCATTCACACCAACCATTCACCCAAGACTTTCCCATTCAAAGGAGATGTAACAACATAAATACATGCACCTCATAAAAGCTGATAATCACTGAAACAACCAATACTTAGTGAGGAATTTAAAAAGGGAATACTCTGAAAAGTTATTTAGAATTTCCTCAAAGACTCTGACCACCTAAAACCTAAAAAACCAAACACACTAAATTATTACCATCATCAATTTTGAAAATTTAACTTCACCTTGACCATCAAAGAAGGTGCCCTAGTGACTGACCATCCTCTCTTTTTATGAAACTTTATGTGGAGTACCCTAAAAACAATTAACCTAAAACTAAATGTAAACAAATTATAAGTTGGGACCCCCATATCCTAATCAAAAATCAATTAACCTAACTCAATTTTTTAAATAAATCTTACAACATAAAAAACCAGTAATAAAAAATAGAATCACAAAACATAAAAAGGAATCATCAAGATATTTTTCAATCCTTAAAACAATGAAAAGTATTTTCAAAAACCAATTTCCAAAACAATGTAACACCCAAATGTTTTTATGAAATATTTTCTTTAAATAATTTTAATTCTTCAATAGTTTGAATTGTAGAAAATTTTGATATTAAGAGAAACAAGAGATGACCCTAGTATAAAATGACCATTTTGACCCAAATGTTAGGTTATCATGAATAAATATAACTAACTTATGAAAATATATAGTGAAGTCATTCACTACTAATTATTTATAAAAAATATAAATCAAATATATATTTGTATAATTATATTAATAAATTGAGGGAATTACTATGAGTAAATGAAATTAATGTAATATATATGTTATATAATTAATAAAATATTTTTTATATTCATCCAATATATATTTTTATCACAGGGTATGAATAAACCATATTTGATGTATAAAAAACTATATTTTTCAAAAGGGTAATTTTCTACCTTTTAATGGAAAACCATTTCTAAATTAAGATTTTGACACATTAATAATTTATATATGAGTAAATAAACATTTTCTTTGGAAGTATGATATAAATATTTACTTTGGATAAAATTTTAATCTATTTCTGACATCTTTAAAACTTTTATAAATAGTAAAAATTTGCTAAAATTTTATTGGAAACAATTTTTTTTATAAAAATAATTTACACTGTTAAATTATAACATTGAATGATTTTAAAGTATAAATAGAATATATTTATATCATTCAAAATAATTTATATCATTATCATGATTTTTACATTGAATTCAGATGTAAAAACATTTCAATCTTTTGCAATGTTTTAACTTTTGTTCTATCCTTTTGATAATAGGATTAATTTTAAATTAATTATAGAACCTTATGTGATTTTAATTTTGAGAATTTTATTCCATATTTG
Source organism: Viscum album (assembly GCA_963277665.1). NCBI lineage: Eukaryota > Viridiplantae > Streptophyta > Magnoliopsida > Santalales > Viscaceae > Viscum > Viscum album. The sequence continues at coordinate 1,020,519,875 of OY728147.1, read as the reverse complement.
CAATCAAAACTTACAAATTATGTAAATAGATTCATTTTATTTTTTGGCATTATGAATAGTAACTTCAGTAATTTTTATTAATATGGTAAAAGGGAAAATCAGGTAATTAAGGGTAAGAATAACATTATAAAGTTACCTTAACAATTGTATTATTATAATTGGTTAAGTGTGTTTATACCTAAATCATGCTTGTGTTGAAATGATGTCCTTTGGAATCAACTTGGATGAGACTAGGACGTTTAATTTAATTTATTTAATGAAAAATTCAATATGTATTACTCAAAATTTAATAAATATCTCTTTTTTATAAGGTTATATAGAAGATAAATTAGATTATAAATACTAATTTTAAAGATAATTTTTTTTATTATTTTCATGGTAATTAATTTTTAATTTTTAGGAAATACATAATCACCTTAAAGACATATACTTTGATGACGTAAAAATTAATTAATTGATGAGAAATCAATAAAACAATTTTTATTTAAATAATTATAACCAAAAAAGACCCAAAAAATTTACCAAATATTATTTTTAGAGTATATATTATCCATAAACATCCATTGGTATATTTATTGACTATTTTATCCTTATAGAAGATATTGTGACACTTATATTATTTTAATTAAAGTGATGTTAAACCTGTCACGTTCATAATTGAATAAGTATAACATTTTAAATGATGGATTTCAAGAATATAAATTAGACTAAAAATATTATTCTAAAATATATTATATTTTATTCATCATAATATTTTATTTTAAATTTTTATTCCACAAATAATTATATTAAATAATTACACAAAATTGATGTAGTAATTATTTTATTAATAGAGATAACAAATAAATTTTAATAAATTTTTTAAAATAAATATAATTTGGTTAAATTTATTTGTATACTGAATTTTATAGATTACTTTTAACTCAAAATAATATGATAAAATATTTGGTTATAAGTTAACTTGTTATATTAATGTTTTTAAAAATCAATGAATTGAATAGTGTCAAAATTGACACTATTGTTTGTTTATCAAAATAATGTTTTATTAAATTATTTAAAAATAACAAAACATTTTTTAAAATATATAATAATTATTATACGATCTAAAATTTTCTAATTTATTTATTTATGGTCTAATTGACATCCAATATGTAAATATTTTACCCTTTTAATATTTAAATAATTTTTACCCTAGTTATAAATTAAATTTAATAACTAAGTGTTAGTTAAAATATTAAGGTTTGTATTGATAGAAAAACTTTTCTAAAATATATTGGCTGATGATATTACAACCCTATATCATCTCATATTCTAAATTGGTACATTTTGAAAGTTTTTGGATGAGGTTTAATTTTTATATAAATTAATATTTTTGGAGATCTAAAAAGAGCCCCTCACCTTAATTATAAAAGGGAACCTCCTCCCTCCCCCCTTCACTTCACTTCCAGCCTTCAAGTTAAAAATTCCTATGAAATTTACCTTATAAACTTACCTAGTAACATTATAGAGATTTTTTCTTCTTCAAAGACCAACTCTAGTGCTCTAAGAGTATATTTAGAGGAATCACATCGAGGATGAGGTAATCTCCTCTACTGATTCATTCAAAATTATCTCTTCTTCTACTTCCTCTTCACGATTTTTTTAATTATAAAGTATTAAATACAGTATCAATTATATACTAATATTTTATTATGATTATATAACAAAAATATTACACTTTTTATCCATCCTATGAAAAACAAAATGACAACTTGTGCGTACGTATGCCTTACAGTCTCCACGTCGTGGTGTAATCTGTTTTTAACCACCACCTTATTTGGATGGGTATAAGGATGAAAATAATAAATATATATGGTTATTATAACATTATTTTTATTCTGAAATATTATACACCATCCACTTTAATGTCATTCAATAATTAAGGGAATGATATCGTCACTCATGTGTACGTACGACCAACCGTATCCACAATGTGATGTGATTCATTCCATATGACCTTCATTAAAGAATTATTATATAAATGAATGGAATGAATAAATATGATATATATTTTACTAATATCATTCTATATGTGATATATCTATAACCTAAAAATAGGAACAAGAATTTATCTCACAAAACATGCATTATAAAATAACAAAATTAGCACCCGATGGACGAGTAATAATGTTACTAACAATTGGATGATAATATGATCGTATATGATATCATAAAAAGTAATTTTATTATGAAATAAGTAAATAAAATTATTTAAATAATTATACAGAAGTTCCATATATATACAAAGGAAATAATACCTAAAAAGGTAAGGGATAATTTCACAGTCTCATTATTATATGAGATTGTCTATAAGTAAGTATTTATTGGGGTATATTTATCACCCACATCCATGTTTCCTAAATATGTAATATTATTTATATTATTCTATAATCGTTTAAAGTCAATTTTATGCATTGGTAAATTTTATTAAATGGTATTAAAGAATTCTTTTTTTATTATTCGATACGAAGTATTTTTTGACTTTTCTAGAAAATGAACGAGAATAATATTTTATTTTAACTTATACAGTATAAATGGATTTTTATGATTTTATAACACTTTATTTATTTGAATATTCCTTTAAAATATTCAAATTTTATTTTCAATGAAATTATTTTCTTTTAAAATTTCATGACATTTTGATAAAATAGAACATTTTTAAGAAGAAAGAATATTTTCCTCAAGAATTAATTTCAAGTGTTTTATCAAGTTTATTTTCTATAGAAGATTATATTTTTCAAATAGGGTTATTTTTTTATCCCTATTATCACTATGATTTGATTGTGTTTATTATTTAAATATATTTATTAAATCTATTTCTTTTATATGGATTATGATGGAATAATGTTTAAAAAACCGATTTTATTCCTTAGGTTATGCGATGATGACTGATATTTGTTTTTGTGTCACACGTAAGAATGATTTTATTATGAGATGGGTGGTACCTATATCTCCCTCCAATTAATTGGGTAAAGATTTATATCTCGTGAGATAGATGTGGATAAAGTGGAAAATGATCTCAGTTCAGTAACATAGGGCTGAAATGAGGAGTGAACTCAGTTTAGTAAAGGACTTTGTACGCTATGATGGTCTTAGTAATGATCCTTGACTAATTTAAAATGATTTACTATACCTATGTATATTCCAAAAAAAATCATGTCTTATGTTATGAATTTTGGGATTATGTTAATTTATACTTATGAACATTCATTATTTATCCCATGGCATGATATCACGATCATTCATATGCAAGATAATATTTCAAATGTTATGTTATTATGTCTTATGATTATGATATGATTAATATCTCCCTTGTTTACCTTTACTGATAATCTGAGATCACCCTTTCCTATGTTTCTTTTCCCTAGGTCATTAATAAGGGTATTAATTTTGAATGTAAAAAAGGGGTCTAGTTATGATGAAATAATTGGGAGAAAATGAATATGTCTCGTGAACCAATTGTTTATGATTCCTAGTTTCTAAAGTCACTATAATTATATGGTCCTGCCATGAATTTTTTTATTTTGTAATTAATATTCTTCAAATTTCAAGTAATATCAATGTATGTAAAGTATGGGTCCTTATAGTTGGTATTAGAGGAAAAGTATAATTAACCTTTAGAAACTAGGATGAGAAAACCTTAGTAAGAACCCAAAGGATATGTCGAAGTATAGGTTACGATAAAAGTGTTTTAAAAATGATCATTAATAACCTAGGATAAAAACTAAAGTGTACTAAATTAAAATTTTATTCTTGATTATGTCATTTTCCCATCATGATTAGTGTTTCTCCCACTATGCTTCTTGGTTTAATCAATGGATGGAACCCAATGGAAATGCATAAATGCTGAATGCGATGGACAATGTAATTATTGTCCTCCTGAGCAACAAAATGTTATGGGAGCTGGAATGAAAAATATATTAGCTTTGCTCAGAAAACTTTCTCAAGACATGAATTAGGTAGAACTTCCAACGAGAAAAGGGTAGAACAAAATTATGTTGAGTCCATTATGAGGCATTATCCACCTTATTTAAGCGGGTCTTATAATTCATTAGTGGCTGAATAATGGATCAGTAGCAATGAAAATATATTTTTAGTTCTCCAATGTTTAGAACATGATAAAGTCATATTATTAGCCTATTATTTGGAAGTTGAATTTGATCAATGGTGGAAACTTATCATGAATATGAGGCCAAGATATAAAATTGAATACATGGAATGGGATGAGTTCAAGAACTAATTTTTCAATAATTACTTTTCTCATATTATTCGAACAAAGATGGAGAAGGAGTTCATTGAACATAAGAAAAAGGATTATGAATCCATTGGTACCTATAAAGAAAATATTACAAGCCTTTCAAGGTACACTTCTGGAATTATTATCCAACCTAAGACTAAAATTGATCAAGTCTTTAGTGGCTTAAAATCAAGTCTAATAAGAGTATTATCCATAAGAGACTTAAATAGATATGAAGAAATTGTTCAATGTGCTCTAAAGTTTTAGATAGAGATTGGAGTAACCCATCAATCCTATGGGATTTATAATAATAGAAAAATGTAATTCAAGGGAAAATATCAAGACCACACTAAAAGAAGATTATTTTTCAATTATTCTCAAAGTGTGGAAAGAAACATGGAGGAAATTATCTTAAAGGGACTAGTAAATGTTTTATGTGTGGAAAATAAGGTCATAAGGTAGTTGAATGCTGAAGTGATGGAAAAAATATGTCTACTGATGTGAATAGATAAAAGGCTATATAGAATTAACCTCATACACTTCAATGTTAAAAGTGAAAAGAAATGGATAATTATGCCAATAAATGGTCTAATCCAAGGGTTTTTGATGATGATCGACATCATCAAACTCTTAAGTCCGATGAAATAGGCAAGTTACATGAATTCACTATCAGTGATGTGCAGTATGATAATACAGTGGTGAAAGGTACACTTACCATCCAATCTAAAGTATAAAATGTTTTATTTGATTTTGGATCCACCAACTCTTTTATTTCTGAATAATTTTCTAAGGGTATCGTCGTATTACCTCAAAAATTAGATGTTGAGTTAGCCGTGACAAATCCTAGTAGCACAATGATTACATCAAAAGTTTATAATCCTTTTCTTGTTGAAGTTAGTGGGAAAGTGATTCCTTAATATCTTGTGATACTTCCTATAGTGGAATTATAGGTGATTCTTGGCATGAATTGGCTTTGTCTATATGGATCTTATATCAATTTCTAAGGAAGGGAAGTCACATTTCCTATTCCAGATCAATTTATGATCATGTATCGATGCATGGATGAATATAACCTTACAATAGAAATGTCTTCCATATTATGGGTCTTGATCCACATAAATGAAGGTTATCTATTTCAAATGGTTAGGTAGAAACTCACAATTAAGAATACAACTATTATACGAGAGTTTGATGATGTCTTTCCGGAAGAATTTCCATGTCTTCCACCGAATTGTAAGGTTATGTTTTAAATAGAACTCATAACGGGAAAGATGCCTATTTCAAAGACACCTTATAGAATGGAACCAGTTAAATTGAATGAATTTAAGAAGAAAATCCAAGAGAATCATGAAAATGGATTGATACGCCCAAGTGGGTCACCTTGGGGAGAACCTATTCTATTTGTTAATAAGAAATATGGATCAATGATACTATGTATTTATTATCTAGAACATAACAAGATCACTATAAAAAAAATATCCTCTTCCCCACATTGGTAACTTATTTAACCAACTACACGGAGATCAATAATTTTCAAACATTGATCTTCATTTAGGATATCATCAACTAAGGATCAATAAGGAGGATATACCAAAGACGACATTCTATACAAGGTATGAACACTGTGAATTTATAATGATGCTTTATGGTCTAAATAATTCACCACTATCTTCATGGATATAATGAATAGAGTCTTTAAATACTATCTTGACTAGTTTGTGGTAGTATTTATAGATTATATTCTTATCTATTCAAAAATCAAGGAAAAGGATGAAGATCACTTGAGAATTGTACTGAAGACCCTGATAAGGGAGAAGGTTTATGAAAAATTTACCATGTGTGAATTTTGGCTTCAGAATGCTTCACTTTAGGGTCAAATAATCTCATGCGAGGGGACATCTTTAGATTCAGAAAAAACCAAGGTTATTAAAAGTTAGACAAGACCAACAATGACATATGAGATCCAAATTTTTCTTGGTTTTATAGGATATTATCAACATTTTGTGAATGGTTTTTCATTATTATCTAATTCGATCACCAAATTGAATAGAAAAGGAGTTATGTTCATGTGAACAGAGGAATGTGAAGAAAATTTCAAAGAGATAAAAATAAGGTTAGCCGGTACACCTATGCTCACACTTCCTTACAGTGGAGTAATGTCTGTGATCTATTGAGATACATCCAAGAAGGGTTTGGGTTGTGTTCTCATGAAAAATGATATGGATATATATTATTTATCATCACAATTGAACACCCATGATAAAAATTACCCAAATCCTTATTTGGAGTTAAATGAGGTAATCTTAGCACTAAAGATATGGAGGCATTATCTTTATGGTGAAAGGTGTGATATTTATACTGATCATAAATGTTTGAAGTATATTTTTACACAAAAGGATATGAATATGCATCAAAGAATATGGTTGGAGTTGATTAAAGATTACAACTACTCAATACATTACCACCCTGGGAAAGAAAATAAGGTGGTAGACGATTTAAGTTGAAATGACCATGAAAAACTATCCATGATAAGGAATATAAAATATCCAATAATTATGGATTTTCAAAGGATAGATCTTGAAATTTTAAAGTAAGAGGAGAAATATTATATTTATCAATTGAATGATTAACCATCTATACAAGTGAAGATTAAGGACACACATAAGGAAGATGTAGAGCTACAAAAGAAGTTGAAAAATGTTCCTGAATTCAACCTCGATTGTGATAGAATAATAAGGTTCATGAACTAGGCTCGTATTCATCCTATACTAGAATTAAAGAAGGATATGTTGGATGAGGCTCATATTTCTTCATTATAAATTCATCTTGGAAGCAGAAAGATGTACAGTGACCTAAAAGAGTATTTTCGGTGGGATTTCATGAAAAGATATATTGTAGAATATGTCTCTCAGTGTTTGATTTTTTAGCAGGTAAAGGCTGATAGATATAAGTCTAAGGGGATGTTACAACTATTACTCATACCCAAATGGAAATGGGAAAACATCACTATAGAATTTTTCACCGTACTTTACAAAACATCTTGAGGACATAATTTTATATGGGTTATAGTTGAACACCTTATGATGTCAGCACACTTTATTACTATTAGAGAGGATTTCTCTATTGATCACCTAGCCATGATATATGTAAAGGAAGTGGTAAGACTGTATGTAATACTACTTTCCATTATAAGGTTTACCTCTAATTTCTAGTGAAGTATTTAGCATGATCTAGATATAGAGTTAAGTTTCAGCACTTCTTACCATCCTCATACAGATGGAAAATCTTTAGGAAAATTCAAACTCTAGAATACATGTTGAGATATTTCTCTATTGGTTTTAAAATATTTTGGGATCAACATTACCTTTGGTGTAATTTTATTACGACAATAGATTTCAATCCTGTATTTAGATGGCTCCTTATGAAGCACTCTATAGAAATAAGTGTAGAACTTTAAATTCTAGGATGAATTTGTGGAATGAAAGATATTAGTACATGATCTTGTTGATGAAGTGGGATAAAATTTTATATCTATTAAACAAAACATAAGAGCATATCAGAGTCGAAAAAAAAGTTATGCTGAAAACTGAAGAAAAGACCTAGAGTTTCAAGTTGGTGATAAGGTGTTTCTACGAATATCTCCCTGGAAGAGAGTAATGATATTTGGAAATAAGGGAAAACTGAGCCCTAGGTATATCGATCCTTTCGAAATTCTGGATCGTGTTGGGAAGGTAGCTTACTGATTAGTGCTTCCACCAAATCTCTCGCAAGTTCATGATTTATTCCATGAATCTCTTTTGAGAAAGTAAATACCTGATCCTTCACATATAATAAAATCTGAATTCATACCGCTGGATCAAGATATTTTTTTTGAATAACAACCAATAGAGATTTTTGATCATAGTGATAAATTTCTAAGAAACAAGACCACTCGTTTGGTTAATGTTTTGTCATGGAACCACCAATTTGAGAAAGCTACATGGGAACTTGAGGATTTGATGGGGGAGAGATATACTCAAATGTTTGTATCCAAGTGATGGATTTCAAGGGTGAAATTCAGTTTTAGAGGGTATATTGTAACACCTAGATGTTTTTATGAAATATTTTATTTAAATAAATTTAATTTTTCAATTTCTTGCACTGCACACAATCCAGAGTTTAAGAGAACCAAGATACACCCTTAGTATAAAATAACTATTTTAACTTAGCCATTATGTTAGCAAGAATAAATATATCTAACTTATTAAAAGATATGGTGAAGTCATTCTCCACCAATTATTTATGAAAACTATAAATCAATTATATATTTGTATTTTGTATTAATAAATAGAGTGAATTACTATGGGTAAATAAAATTAATGAAATTAATTAAATATATATGTTATATAATTAATAAAATATTTTTTGTATTTATCCAATAGATATTTTTTTCATAGTGTACGAATACATACTATTTGATGTATAAAAAGAAATATTTTTGAAAGGGTAATTTTTTTCATTTTAAGGGAGAACCATTTTTAAATTAAGATTTTGACTCATTAATAATTTTTATATGACAACATAAAAATTTTATTTGGAATATGGATATAAAAATTTACTTTAAAATAAATTTTAATATTTTTCTGATAACTTTCAAACTTTGATGAATAGCAAAAATATGTTGAATTTTAATTGAATTATTTTTTTCACTGAAATAATTTATATGGTTAAATTATAAAATTTATTAGTTTTAAAGTATAAATAAAATATATTTTTATCATTGAATATAATTTATATCATCGGTATTAATTTTATTTTGAATTCAGATGTAAAAGCATTTCAATCTTTTGCAATGTTTTAACTTTTAAACCCATTGCTCTCTTTTTAACAATGAGATTAATTTTAAATTAATTACTACAAATTCAATGTTTTTAATTTTAAAAAACGGATTCCATATTTGGAATTAGTATGTAAAAATTATGTAAATATATTTATTTTATTTTTGGGAATTATGAATAGTAACTTCTGTAATTTTTATTAATATGGTAAAATGGTAAATTAGGTAATTAAGGATAAGAGTACTATTATAAAATTACCTTTATACTTATCTTAATATCATTAGATGACTGTGTTTAGACCTACATCATACTTGGGTCGAATTGGTGTCCTTTTTAATCCACTTGGAAATGATTAGGATATTAAAATTATTTTATTCAATGAAAAATTCAATATGTCCTACTCAAATTTTAAAAACTATATCTTTTTTATAAGGTTATTTAGAAAAAAAATTATATTATAAATACTAATTTAAAACATAATTTTTTTCTTTATCATAGTAATTTTTTAAGTAAATAAAAAATTACCTTAAATACAAGATATTTGATGATATAAAAATTAATTAATGATAGAGAAATCAATTATTTTTTTATTCAAATAATAATAACCATCAAAGACCCAAACACTTTAAAAAATCTTATTTCTTGAGTATATCATGACTATAACCATCCAAGTGTCAAGTTATTGACCATTTGAATCTTTATAGAAGAAATTGTGACACTTATTTTATTTAAAGTTATGTTAAAGATGTCACATTCATAATTTAATAATTATAAACATTTTATATGTTGGATTTTCTAGAATATAAATTTGACTAAAAATATTCTTCTGAAATCTTGTAGATTTATCTTCATTATAATATTTTATTTTTAATTTTTATTCAAGAAATATGTATATTAAATAATTACACAATATTGATGTATTAATTATTTTATTAATAGAGATAGAAAATAAATGTTATTAAAAATATTAAAATAAATATAATTTTGTCTAATTAATATGTATAACGAATTTTATAGATGACCTTGAGCACATAGGAATATGATAAAATAATTAGTTAGAAGTTAAATCGTTATCTTAATATTTTTAAAAATCAATGAATTGAATAGTGTCAAAACTGACACTATTTTTTATTTATCAAAAAATATTTTATTAAATTAATTAAAAATCATAAAACTTTTTTAAAAATATATAATAATTATGATATGGTCTAAACTGTTCTAAGTTATGTATTTATGGTATAATTGATATCAAATGAGTAAATAATTCACCCTTTTAATATTTAAATATTTTTTTACCCTCGATAAAAATTAAATAGAATAACTATGTGTTCATTATACTATTTAGGTTTAAATTGACATAAAAACTTGTCTAAGAGGAAATCAAGTGCTCTAAGAGAATATTTAGATGAATCACATTGAAAGCAAGGTAATCTCCTCTATCGATTATTTCAAACTTAATTCATATTCTACTTCCTCTTCACGATTTGTTTAATAATAAAGTAATAAATATAGTATCACTTATATACTGAGATGTTTTTATGATTATAGAACAAAAATATTCCACTTTATATCCATCCTATGGAAAATGAAATCACTACGCGTGCATACGTACGACTTACCGTCTCTATGCCGTGGTGTAATATATTTTTCGCCACCACCTTACTTGGATGGGTATAACGATGAAAATAATAACTATATATGATTATTATAACATGATATTGATTATGAAATATTATACACCATCCACATCAATATAATTCAATAATTAAGGGAATGATATCGTTTCTTGTGCATCTGTATGACCTACCATCTCAACAATGCGATGTGATTCATTCTACATGATATTCCTTAAATAATGATTATATAAATGAATGGAATGAATATATATGATATATATTTTACTAATATATTTATTTAATTGTTATAAATATATCATAATAATAGGAATAAGAATTTTCTTTGACAAAACATGTGTAAAAAAGTAATGAAGTTAACACCCAATGGATGAGTAATTATGTTACTCATAATTAGAAGATAATATGATAATATATGACATCATAAAAATGAATATTATTCTAAAACAATTCAATTATGTTGTTTAAATCATTATACAGGAGTTTCAAATACATACAAATAAAATCCCACCTAAAAAGGTAAGTGAGAATTTTGCAATCTCACCATTATCTAAGATTATTTATACGTAAGTATTTACTGTGGTATATTTGTCATCCAAATCCATGTTTCCTAAATATGTAATATTATTTATATTCTTCTATAATTTTTTAAAGTCATATTTACCTATTGGTGAATTTTTATAAAATGGTATGAAAGGAATCTTTTGTCATTATTAGATACAAGATATATTTCTGGAAAAAGTACGAGAATAATGTTTTATTTTTACTTCTATGGTACAAACAAATTTCTAGGCCTTTATAACAGTTTATTTCCATGAATATTCCTTTACCAAATTTCAAGTTTATTTTCAAATAAATTATTTTCTTTTAACAGTGATTTGAATTTTGATAAAATAAAATGTTTTTCATGAAGAAAATATATTTTCCTCAAGAACTAAATTCAAGTGTTTTATCAAAATTATTTTCCATATAAGATTACATTTTTTAAATATGGTTATATTTATATCCCTATTATCACTAGGATTTTATTGTGTTTATGATGTAATTATATTTATGAAATCCATTTGTTTTATTTGGATTATGATGGAATAATGTATAAGAAACCCATTTTATTCTCTAGGTTATGCTATGATGAATGATTTTTTTTTGTGGAACATGTATGGATTATTTCATTATGAGATGGGGGTGACCTATATCTCCCTCCAATTCATTCGGTATATTTTTATATATAATGAGATAGAAATGGATGAAATGGGAAATAATCTTGGTTCAGTAATACAGGGGTGCAATGAGAAGTGAACTCAGTTCAGAAATGTAATTAGTCCGCTATGATAGTTTTGGCAATAAGCCTTGACTAATATGATATTATTTTCTATTATTATGTGTATGCCAAAAAACTACAAGTCTTATGTTCTGAATTTTGGGATTACATTCATTAATACTTATTTACTTTTATTATTTTTTCCCATGGCATGATATCATGTTATTTCATATGCAGGATAAGATTTTGAAATGTTATATTATTTTGTCTTATGATTATGATATGATTGATATCACCCTTGTTTACCCTTATTGATCATATGAGATAACCCTTTCATATGTTTCTTTTACCCATGTCATGAATAATGGTATTAAGTAAGATATTCCAAAAAGGGGTCCAGTTATGACAAAATGAGTGGGGGACAATAATGATATCTTATGAACTAGTTCTTTATGTTTCCTAGCTATTAAATACACTGTACATATATGGTCCTGTCATGGTTTTGTTATATTTTTTAAGAATATTATTCATCTTTTAATTAAAATCAATTTATGTAAAGTATGGGTCGTTATAAACAAAATAAAACATAATAAATTAGTCTCTAACTAATATAATTCTATGAATCTTCACATATGTGGACATACGCAATTCCACTTATATATATATCCATGAATATGCACATGATTTCAATCACCACACACATATACACTTATGTGAGCATTCATATGGAATAAAAATGGTATAATAGAGGGTGAATCCATCTCAAATATTTTATTAAACTATCCAAACAAATTTTAAAGTGACCCTTTTTCATCAAGATATAATATTTATAAATTACCATTTCAGTTTTATTCACACATTTCAGAAAACATTTCAAAATAAAAAAAATCATTTTCTTTTTTAAACAACATAATGTTTTTATTTTGGAATAAAAAAATTGAAAAAGAATAATTAATTTTGATATTTAAAAGAAACACCTAAATATAAAATTAAACTAATAACATGAATTAATGGAATAAACCCAAAACCCAATTATTTTTAATGTAAAAAATCTAATTTGCCAAATGTTATACACAATTTGGATGCACGATTTGGAGGAACATGTGCCAACCATGTGAAGTTCACTGGAGGCCAATAGATGTAGTCTTATGGTCTGTGCATAGTATTATTGATAGTTCATAATAACCACACATTATCTAAATCCTACAAAAAACCACTCTAAGATATGGAGTTTAAAAAAATAACACACCAATTCTTAAATCCTGTCATAAACACTCAAACAATGACCAAACATTACAAAAAGATCTGAGAATCAAGCATTGATTCGATTCAAAAACATAACAAACCAGCATAGTAATTCAAGGATACTTTAAAATAAGTGGTGATCAAGAACCTACCAATGAATAACTACTTAAATTCCAACCATCATATCTACTAACTATTAAACATCCGAAAATAAAAAGTCCTAATCCTAATTTGATAAAATTCTGTCATGAACCAACATGAGATATTAATTTATTTGATTCCCGAACAAGCCCACGATAAGGAAGAAAGGGCATTCTTTTTCCCAACAAGGTTGAACAAGTTCCCATACATCAAGAAATATTCAGTTGAAAATAATTTCACTAATTAAAATTAATTAAATAAGTTGCATAAATTATAATAAAAATACAACATGAACCTTATATAAGTCATATGTCCATGTTAGAAAAGAGATAGTAAGATAAAAGCTAATAACAAACAATGATAGTATTAAACAAAAACAAGCACCAAAAACCACCCTCAACACCATTTTCTACCTCTCCTATAAGGCAAAGACTCCCACCATATGACTTTTCTTCTTCCACTAGCAGTTATAGCTACCGTCCTTCAATAGAATGAAATAAAAGTCTAATTGGATAAGATAACTAATTTAAAGAGAAAAATTTTAGGGTATCTAGTAATGTAAAAATAGGTCATACTGAAATATTTTAATAGATAAAACTAGACGAATTCAATAAAATAAAATAAAAAATAAACCAAACTGACATAGAAAAACACCATCCCCCAGTACCCAAGGTCACTCATCAATAAAACTATAATGCTGACACTCTGGGAGTGTCTAGGAGATGAACCTGGAACTGATATTATATATATATATATATATATATATATTCATGATTATAAAAATTCTATAAGGCCACCACCACCCACATTTCCACATGACAAACCTTTAATTTAAGATTAATTATCATTTTAGTTTTATATATAACAAAAATATGTTTTTATTTCAAATAAGTTCACACATCATACATCTTATATAAAGTTTTCCGTTTCTTTTCAAAAATGAAAAAATTATCCAGAAATGATTTTTGGGCTAATTCCCTTTCAATTAAAACAATCTATCAAAAAATACTATTTTTATCATTATTTAAAAATAGTTTGTAACATTATATTTCATAAAAATCATTTCCCATTTTTCCATGAGTTTTTTGAAATAGTTTACCATATATCTAAAGTATTAAAAATGGAAGATAACCAGTGGTCTCCAATAGAATGTATAAGATATAATAGTGAATATAAAACAGGAGAAATGAATCAAACATTTTAATAGGTATAATAGTATGGTATTTCATGCAAGTGATATATAATATGTGAATGTAAAAACAAAAATACTTTAATTATTTTAAATATGAATTTTTTTTATTAAAATAGAATTTAATTTTAATACCACATAAATGTGAATAAATAGGGGTAAGTACATTGGGAAACCCCTAAGTAGATATTATGATTAGGGTCCTAGGATCATCATTCTCTTGTTAATAGATCTATATGTATATATCTCCTTATAAATGAGACTCTATAGAGGATCAAGTCAAAAATTCAACTAGTACCCTCTATATCATCGTGTTGTTTATTTAGTGTTGTTACGTAAACTAGCTAGGGATAACATGATGAGGCCTTATGAGTTTAATTAGTATACTGGTCTTTAGTTCACCCACCTTGGTATGATAAATTCCAATTTTTCTTTCCCATAATCTAATTACATAAGTGAGGATTATTAGAAAAAAAACCAAAGCTCAATAAAATAGAAATATAAAGTAATAATACAATAACACCTCACCTCCCAACGTTACCAATTTTAAGTCCCTTTCTCATAATCATCCCGACAGGCCAATCACATCAATCTATGTCCAATAAATATATAAAAGTATGGACTTATATTGGATTACACATCAAATTTTTAAGCATTATAAAGTTTCAACTTGGCCTTAGATTCCTATAAATCAACATTTTTCATTTTAAAAACCACTTTTCATACAACAAATTTCACATTTCAATACCATTGTTGATACTTAAACACACACACAAACAAACAAATATATATATATATAAGAACCCCAATACCAATGATCATGTTCCCATCACTAGGAGTGAATATGTACAAAGACGGAACCTATATATATATATATCTATTTATTTATATATACATAAGTCATATTTAATACATAAAAGGATTTAAAATCTCTTATAGAATCTTCAAGAAACCAAAACAAGCTATTGAGCCTTTATAAGAAACTGGATAAAAGGAAAAATATACATATTCATTTCAACCTCAATCCATTCATACCATTTATAAATAAAATCCAAAACCTAAGGTTAATTGAATTTCAGAAAATCCTTAAAAAGATATAATAATGGAAACCCATAAAAAATGAGAGAAATATGGGAATCATGAAGAAAGAAATTTTCCTTCACCAGAAAACAATTATATAATTTAATTTATTATATAAGGAAAACACACACTAAATAAACCAAGAAATCATGGATTGTAGTTTAAAATTTCACATATAGGTTAAACTACCTAAAAAAATATGAAATCACGTCGCAAAGGGTTTGAGAGTAATCGCCTTTGACAAATATTGATGGAACAAGTCTCACGTTGGGACTCATGAGCCATAGGGACAGAAAAATATCAAAAATAAAAACACTACCCATGGTTTGGGGTTTTTCAAACCACACACATTAGAAATAGAATAAGAATTAGAAAAAAAGAAAGATATAGAGTGAATGAAATACTCAACTAGAATAATCACTTAAAGAAATGGAAATAAAATTTGACAAAAAATGGAGTAGAGGATAATGTGGTGTGAGGATATGAAACCCAATTTATGAAAGCATCGAATAAGTTGGTTAGGGGTATAAGGAAGATAAGTTATCCATAAAAGGAAAAAGGGTCATTTAGTTTTTTAATTTATTTTCTAAATTTAAACTTGATGCAGGTTTATGTCACTCGATTTGGAAAATCATGAGAAAATCATGTTTCCCCTAGTAGGATTCTGCATAAACTCACCTGGGAAAGCTACATGGTTTGGAAAACCCTACTCTAAACTTGTTTTTGACTTTGTAAACTTATAGAAGTTGTTGCATGGTTACTGCATGATTTGGAAACCTGTGTGCCTTAACTATGAAATATGCTATTCATGACCAAAAACCTATGATTTTGGATAAAAATTACCCTAAAGGTAATAAATAAATAAATATAACTCACAAAATAAATAAAATATTACACTAGCTTCTATTCCAACTGTGTCACATTTTGATTTATGATAAATCATGAAACTAAGAGTTTTTTCTACAAGGTGCATGTTCATAGGTGATTTTTATTTCTATAACTGTAACATATCACCTTTGAGGCCTTGGTGGGTTGGTATAATTCAAACTTTTATATGATTATAAATCATTATGATAGAGATAAGGTCCTATATGATAACACACAAAGCATATTCAGAAGCCTGGGAAACTCTTGTGAATTAGAGTTTCATACATTGTGGGGCCTAAATCACTTTTCATGGAATGTATAAGTTCATATGATCACCAAGAAAAAATATAAATTCAGTATTATTTGAGTTTAGAATAATAACCATTGAATTTATTTAATTATTTTATTCATAAGTTATTCATTTAATGAAATGAAAAAAATATTTTCCAAATGGATATTAAATATTAAATATTATAGGTTTATTTAATATTTATGGGATAACCATTTCAAGTTAATGAATCATATTTTATCTGTAAGACCCCAATAATTTAAAATATAATCATTTTATAATAGATTTAATTTTGTTTCTATCTTGGTTTAGAGACAACACTAAGTTGGTTTATGTTACACACAATACTATGTTCCTTCAATATTATATATGACACGCAATAAAAATCATATAAATGTATATAAGGGTGATTTTTTTTTATTTTTGTGAGATGTTTCATTTTTTGATTAATAAGGAAAAATACTAAATTTTAGTTGAAAATATAATTTTCTGTTTAAGTCATTATTAATGTAAAATTATGTTTTAAATTTTTATTAAATTCATTATAGATAATTTATACATATATTAATCCCATTTAGGTCATTGTAATCATTTTAATACTAAATTTAGATATAAAAAGATAATTAACTTTAGAAAACTTTTACTTTAAAAACCCACTTTCTCAATATGTCTATAGGATTAACATTAAATTTATTCTTTCTAATTTTGTGAATTTAATTTGTAAAAATAGATATATATGGTTATAATCAGTATAATGTTTATAGTATAATATTATCAACATAGGTTTTACTAAAAATATTAGTGAAAACAGTTAAAATTAATTATAGAGATTAAGGTAAAAATGATCTTACTTAATGATCAAACATAAAATATAATGTATATTAATGACCCAAAAATTTTCCAAAACCCTTTGGCCATATATATTTTGACCATTATGACATTGGGTTCAAATGTTGTGAGTTATCGGGACACATGGTCATGAAAGGGACCCATATAATAAGTAAAATAAAGGAAAAGTCAAAAAATGTACCTTTCTTGCTTTTAAGTCCTGTTAAGATTTAGATTATGGAATATGTTACCTAATTTCTATTATATAAATTATTTTTGAAATTTAAATTAGTTATTTTATCATGATAATTTGACATTAATTTTTAGAGATGGACTTTTCACTTAAAATGATTAATAAATACCAATATAGTAATTAGTTAGTTAATAATTAAATAACATAAATGATACTAAAAATGTTAAATGTGAAGAAAATAGAATATATTTTTGTGTTCAATTATTTTTAGATTAATACAAAAAATTAAATATATGTGAACCAAATATATTTTAATTCCATCATTGTCTTGATACTTTAATATTTAAATTAAGTAAATAACGTCAGCATTGGAATTAAAGTTATTTTTATAATAAATGATATTTTTTAAAAGAATTAAAATCATTAAAAATCATAACTTCAAATGATTGAATTATAATTGTCTAAAAATATCCAATATGGTCTACTTATAGACAAATTGATCTTTTATAATGAAAATATTGACCCCTAAATAACAAAAATTGTGTTAGCACAATTTGAGTTAGAGTGGTGTGTTTGCACGTTACACGTGATTCTATTAAAATTAATTACTAATACACATGGTTTTTTTTGTTTTTGTAAATTATTTATCATATTTAAAATAAATTGGTTCTATATTTTCTAATAAATATCACTTTAATTTAGTATTTTTGGTTAAATCACTTAGGTTATAAAACTTGTTACAATTAATAAAAAACAAAATCAGAAAAGTAGGGAAACATATAAGTTAAGGAAAAAAATAATAAAAATGCTCTTAATTTTATTTCCTTGAGATTTTTCTCAACCATAACTTCACTCTTATCCATTATTTTTTATTATTTAATCACATTAGGTAAAGAAGACCTCCGAAAAGTTTTTACCTTTTAATATTTTCAAAAATGCGACTTCCCCTCCACAATAAAATGGTATTCACTCTCCCCATTCCTAGAACCTCTCTAGAAACATTGGATCATAAAAAAAATACCCAAATAAGATCTAGATTTAACTCCCCTAAACCTAGTAGTATCACTTTGGTAATAAAGTAATCCAAGTAATTCCTTTTGTAAAAACCAAAAGGAGTTACCCGAAAAAGAGGTAACATTCTTCATTGATCTCTTTTTCTTTATTTATTTCTAAAAAAACTATATGATTCTTATTAAATTCATATATAGTATCAAAATTATCCTAAATTTAATGATATGTGTTTATTTTTACTGTTCTACCTACACCTACACACACATCCATCAAATGGGTAACAAATTTACCACCTAATGAAATGATGTCATTCATTTTTTCCTTTACCACCTATCATGGATGGGAACTATTATGGAAAAATTGTTTTATATGATATATATATATATATATCATATTTATCATTTCCTTGTGAATATTTAGTTTTTATATAACACATAACTTTTTGATTTCCATTTTGTGGGAATACGATCACTCCGTTTGCGGATGTGTGGACTACCACCTCGTCAAAGCTATGTGACACATCAACACATTACATGGAATTTATTAAGTATGGGTTAAATTAAATATACGTGACATAAAAAAAGTTTATATGAAATTAAAGACATAATTAACCTTCTATAATTATAATATATAATTTTATTTTTTACTATTCTCAGACACTAAAAAAATTTATAACATCGTTCTTTGATGTGTGGACTACCTCCTTCTCAACATGATGTCATTCCTTTTAAATAAAAAGAATTATATATATAATTATATTTTATTAAATACAATATTATTCATGATATAATGATCATTATTGAGGGAGAAAATTTCTGTTACCTTATTTCCATAATGACCATTGAAAAATGGAAATGATACTAATGCGTACTTATGTCCCACTATCTCCATGATCGTAACGTAAGTTCATTTTTTCATAACCAACTTCCATGATTATTTTTAAAATTATAATTTATAAATAATATTATATTTATATCATGATTATTATTATAGATATATTTATATAATGAACCCCTTGACCATATCCTACCTACCAAAATATGTTTTGACATAAGAACCAAATTTGGTCAAAACACTCAACATAAACTTTATTTTTATATAGATTTATAAAACATTATAATAAGTGTATTTTAAGTACTAATAAAAATGAAAAAGATTATAAATAAAGTAAAATTTTACTATTTTGGTTGATAAAGACACACGTGGCATGCCAAACTCAAGGTAACAGATTCTTGACTCACTTTTTCTTATGGGAGGCATACACCATTTTCACCAATTATTTCTTTTTTATTATGATGTATATAATGAACCTTCATAATTTAATATAACTATTAAAACAAATTTCCTGATAGTAAAAGTTTAAATTTTAATTATCTCATTCAATGGATTTGATTTTATAATTTCTTTATGGTAAATGTTATCTCTAAAATCTCACATTCTTTTTGGATTGTTCACATTATCTTAAAACAATAACTTTATTGTAATCCTTTTTCATTGGAAATTATATTTTTTTTAACATTAATATTATTTTATGAGGGATATGATTATTTCCTAAAACCTATACCATTTTTACATTCATTTTTCACTTTTAATGTCAGATGTTTTGTTGGGGAAATGTTGAAAATCTGAATCCTTTACTCAATAAAGATATTTGATAAGGAATATAGTTTATGATTTAAATTGATATTTAAATATAGGAGGAATGTTTTTTGGAATAAATTATATAGGTTGGGGACCAATTAATGTAAGTCCTTTGATGCATCGGTAGTCTCGGGGGATAATATGAATTTTAAAAAAACTCTTCTTGGTTGTTTCAAAGCAATTTTAAATTGTCAAGAGGATATATCCTAACACAAATAATATGAATTTCTACCCACATACATTAACAATATTGAGGATAGATCTTGATAATAACTATATTGAGGATAGATCTTGATAGTGTAGATTTCCTACATTATTTATTTTGTGTTTATCATTATTTTTATTGATTATTTGATTAGTTATAATATCCATGTCCATGTTTTAAGCTGATGTGATTGGTTATATGGAGTTACTAAATCATATTTTATTTTTCCATATTGATTATTAATTATTAATTCATGATATAATCCTCTATAAAATACCGTTACTGGGCATTTGAGCTCACCATTATTTTGTTTCTTTTCCCTAGGGTATGAAGTTGAATTCTTGGAATGAGTTTCATGGATATTGAGCATTTAATTTTGTTATGTATTATGTTTTTTTATTATAAATGTAAATTGAGTTCCATGTATATAATCTAGTTTTCCCAAACAGCTAAACTGATCAGTACTTCAGTATTTGATTGTTTATAATCAAGATTACGTTTTAATGTAAGGCACTGGATCTGTGCTTTTGGGGTCACGGAAATATAGTTGGAAGCAAATGACATTTAGTAGAAACTTTGGAAACTATATTTTAGTAAACTTAGATTAGGTAATGTAACTGTAATGACTAGAACTTTTTGAATGATAATTGTTTTCCGAAAATGTGTGTTACATTGTTTTATACACAACTAAAATATATCTCTATAATAATGAAGTGAGTATACATTGAAATTTGACCATTGGGTTTCAACAATTATATGACCATTGGTCAATTATGACAATTTCTCAATATGATAATTGGAAACCATAATCTTAATAATAATCTTAATGGTAGAATTTATATTTATAAGTAGGAATGGAAAAGGAAAATTAATATAGAAAGAAGAGTCCATGGCCTCATCTAGTAGAATCATGTCATATGAAGCCCATTTTTCAGAACTTTGGAGGAAGGTAGCATCAGTAGGCTTTTATCTTGACCAAGCCCAAGCTGAGCTTCAACAAGTGTGGCTTGAATGAAATCACCTTCAAGAGAAGTTTATGTTAGTGTAAATTACCACTCAGGCAATGTTATCCGAGCTAATACATAAATCCATCACCATTTCCCACCTTAATATTAAGTCATATTCAAGTGTTATATGGGGTTACGTGACAAGTAATTCCTAGAGCTGAAGGAGAAGGAAAATTAATCTGTGGGAAGCTATGAGATGAACTTCGCAAGATATTCCTGTTACACCTTCATCATTTTCACAGATCCTAATTGGAAGGTAGATAGATTCTTCAGGGGACTAAGACACCATCTATGAAAGTGTATATCCATCCGAGACTATGAAAACTATGATGATATTGTGAGGAGTTCTATTAAAGTTAATATAGAGTTCAGAGAGACGTAGTGGTCCCATAAATCGAATTAAATGCAGAAATATTAGGATCCAAACTAGGGGAGGATCTTTGATCAAGGAAGATGATGAAAGTAAGTGAAACTTCCCACATGCATCAAATGTGAGAAGAAACATTCAAGTAACTATTTTCTTGTCAATAGGAAATGTTACAAGTGTGGAATAGAAATCCACATTGCTCTGAATTATCGTAGTGAGGTGAGGCATCAAATTCTCAATACTAACGACTAAGGGAATATGGTGCAAGACCTACCTAAAGTCCAATGCTTCAAGTGTTGATAGCATGGGAACATTTCCGATCACAATCCAAATCCGAATTTGATAGAGGGTAATCACTATAAACCTCATCATAGTCCAAGGGATAAAGATCATGATTTTTCTATTATGATGGATGAAGCTGAAGCTATAAATGATGTGGTTCCAGGTACTCTCGTTGTTCTCTAAGAGATAAAAAGTACTTTTTTAGTTCATTTCAATTCATTCCTTTTTTTCCTCCAAGATTTAAAAGAATATAGAATCAATACATGAACTTATATATGTAGAATTATCATTCAATAATCTTGAATAATTTATCCGAGCATCAATAGGGTATAGAAACTCTAGTATTCACTTTGGGGAGAAAAATATCATCACAAATCTAGTAGTAATTCCCATGATGGAATTATACATTATACTAGGGATAGATTGGATCTTAGAGTATAATTATAATATAAGCTAAAAAAACAAGGAAATAGTAGTAGTCTTGAGTGGACAACCAATGTTTTTTCAAAGGATAGATATCTCGACATGAGTATTGTCTAGAAGCACCACATGTGACCTTATTTAAAGAGATGATAGTGAATATAAAGAATCACATGTTTGTATATGAATAGATAATGTCCCCATAATTAAAGAAAACATTAATGTATTTTATAAGTAGTTACCTCGACCTCCCCTAGAAATAGAGGTAGAGTTCTCTATTAAACTCATTCCTGGATGTAAGATGATATCAACGACCCTGTAAATAATGGAAAATTTAGAGTTGGAGGAATTAAATAAATAACTCCAATATCTTTTGGACAAGGGTTTTATCTGGCCATGTGTGCCTCCTTGGGGGATCACCTATTCTCTTTGTGAAGAAGAAGGTTGGATCAATGATGTTACACATTTATTATAGAGAAATTAACAATATCATAGTGAAGAATAAGTACCCTCTTCCAAGAATGGATGATTTATTTGAAAAGATTTATGGGGATCAATTATTCTATAATATTGATCATTGATCTTGTTATCACCATTTTAAGTTGAATAAAGAACATATTCCAAAGACAAATTTCTAGTAAAATAATGGGAATTATGAGTTTTTTTGTAATTACCTTCATCTTTGACTAATGTTTCTACTATTTTTATGGATTTTAGGAATATAGTCTTTAATGACTACCTTGATAACTTTGTGGTAGTTTTCATTGATGATATTATGATATATTCTAAAATTAAAAAGGATAATGATGATGATATAAGGTTTATATTGAAAACTATAAGGAATGATATGTTATTTGGAAGGTTCAAAAAATATGAATTTTGGTTAAAAAAGGCGATTTCTTGGGGAATATTGTAACTAATCAAGGAATCTTAGTTGATCCTTACAAGACAAAGGTTGTGGAGGAGTGGTCTCATCCTATAACAATAATAGAGAATATTGGCTTCCATTGATTTTTTGGATATTATATGAGGCTTGTGAACAAATTTTCATTACTCTCTAATCCACTAACCATGTTAACTTGTAAAGGGGACAATTTCATTTAGATTAAGGAGTGCGATGTAAGT
The DNA here is from genome assembly GCA_963277665.1 of Viscum album. Classification (NCBI taxonomy): domain Eukaryota; kingdom Viridiplantae; phylum Streptophyta; class Magnoliopsida; order Santalales; family Viscaceae; genus Viscum; species Viscum album. Next base: position 1,020,495,997 of record OY728147.1, on the reverse strand, counting down.
TTCCAAGATCTAAAGAAGAGATTGGTTACTACACCCATGTTAACTCTAACCTATATTAGAGAAGGATTCATTATTTTTGGGATGCCTCTATAAAAGGTATTGGGTGCATCCTCATATAAGATGATAAGGTGATTGATTGTGTATCTTGATAGTTGAATCCTCATGAGAACAATTATCCTACACATGACCTGGAGCTCACTGTAGTTTTTTTTCTCTAAATATTCAGAGGAACTATATTTATGGGAATAAATATGATATATATATATAGACCATCAATGTTTGAATTATATTTTAATGCAAAATGAATTGAACACAGGATATAGTAGATGTTAGTAACTTCTTAAAGACTATGATTGTTCAATTCATTATCATCTTGGAAGAGAAACTAAATTTGCTGATGCATTAAGTTAGAATGACCCTGTTTTGTTGGAAATGATGAGGATTTATGGAGATACATTTATCAAAGGCATATTAAAACTAAACATGGTAATTTTAAGGGAAGGTACATCATTAAAACTATCCCAAATTATTTCTCAACTATCATTACTAAAGAATATCAAAAAATCTCAAATACATGACCCTTTATTAAAAAAAATATGGAGGATATGAAGGTTGGGAAGTTTTATAAGTTTAGTATTAATCAATAATGTTTACTAAAATTTCATACAATACTATGTGTTATATATATTCTTGAAATAAATAAGAAAACTGATTGATGAAGCTCATAGATCTACTTTCTCTATGCATCCTGGAAGAACTAAAATGTATAAGGATCATCGTGATAATTATTGGTCGTATAACATGAAAAGGGAGATTACCAACTACACTAAATGGTGTTTGGTGTGTAAAATAGTGAAGTAAGAGAGACAAATTCCTAAATGGGTATTATAACCACTTTCCATACCAACATGGAAGTGGGATAATATCGCCATGTAATTTTTCACTAGTCTCCCAAGTACATCCAAAAGTGATAATGTGATATGGGTTATAGTGGACTGTCTGACTAAAAAACCCATATTATCTCTATTTGGGAATATTTATCTCTTGAGAAAATTGGTGAGATTTATGTAAAGGAAGTGGTCAGGTTTCATGGAGTTCAACTTTCTATCATTTTTGATCATGATCCAAGGTTCACATTAAAATTCAGAAGAAGTATTCAACATTCTTTTAATACCGAATTGAATTTTAGTATGGAATATCATCCCCAAAATTGATGGCCAATATGAAAGGACTATTAAGACACTCGAGGATATAATGAGAACACAATAAATATAATTTAAAGGTGGATGGGATCAACATCTCCCATTAGTTGAGTTCTCATACAACAACAATGTCCATTCGAGTATTCAAATGTCACCCTATGAAGATATATATTAAAAGCAATGTAGAACTCATACTTGTTGGGATGAATCTAGTGATATAAAGATTATTTGGCCTGATCATGTGCATGAGATTATAGAAAATGTTCATTCCATTCAACAACACATAAAGGATTCTCAGATTTGGTTGAATAGCTATGATGACAACTATCAAAGGGACATGGAGTTTGATGTTGGCAATAAATTATTCTTTAGATTCTCACCTTGGATAAGAGTATTGAGGTTTTTGAAGAAAGGGAAGATCAACCATAGGTACATTAGCCCTTATGAAATCATTTATCGCATAGAATTAGTATACTATCAACTTACACTTCCCCCAAATATAGCTCACATTCATGATGTATTCCACGTATCTATCTTGAGGAAGTACATATCATCCCTTGACATGTACTTAATCCTAAGGTGGTACAACTGTAACATGAACTCTCTTATGAGGAGCAGCCAATGGAGATCTTGGATCATGGATACAAGGTTCTAGACAACAAGATTACCCACCTTGTTAAAGTTTTGTGGAGAAACCACAAATATGAATAAGCAATGTGGGAATAGGAGTTAAAAATGAGGCATAAATACCCTCACCATTTCTCAAGTGAGGGAATGAGTTGAAATTTCAAGGATAAAATTTCTTAGGGGGGGATGTAATGACCCTAACTTTTTGAATGATAATTTTTTCCTAAAAATGTGTGTTATATTATTTTATACACAACAAAACTATATCTCTATAATAATTATGTGAGTATATTTTGAAATGTGACCATCAAGTTTCCACCATTATATGACCATTGGTCAATTATGACCATAGGTCAATATGATCACTAAAAACTAAACTCTTTATAAAAATTTTAACGTTATAATTACTATTTATCAGTAGAAATGAAAAAGGAAAATTAATGTAGAAAGAAGAGTCGATGGCCTCATCTTGTAGAGTCATGTCGTATGAAGCCCATTTTTTAGAAATTTGGAGGGAGGTATATCCATTGGTATTTTCTCTTGATCAATCCCAAGCTGAGCTTCAACAAGTGAGGCTTGAATGAAATTTTCTTCTCGAGAAGTCCAAGTTAGTGGAAATTACCTCTCAAGCGATATTAGCCGAGCTGCCCCATGATTCTATCACCATCGCACACTTTACCCTCAGGTTGTATGACAATTTTATATGGAGTCATGTTTCAAGGACATTGTTAATTAATGTTTAATCCCTTTTTATAAAGAAAATTTGTGTTCCATCATTTCCATTTTAATTTAATTTTTCTTAAAAGTATGACGAATTTGATAAATTGACTTTTTAGAAAGAAATTGTACATTTTAGAAAATATATAATTATTATAATAAACTAATGTATTATTAATATTTTTTTATTTTAATGAAATAGTATTATTAAAATATTTCTATTTAAATTTAAATGATAAAATATTTTTTTTTCAAGTGTCAGAAATTTTACTATACATTTTACTATGCATTTTCTATCCGCTAATATTTTTAATAAATAAGGATTTTTATATTTAAAAGTTAAATTTATCATATTTAAAAAATTATTATGAAAAAATAAAAATAATTTTTAAAACGATCACATCAAAATTAGGTAAGAGTGAATATATTAGAATTTTCTAAAATATATTGTTTTTTGGTGAATAGTAAAAATATAGTTTGGTGTATTCAGTATGTTTAATAATATAATAATGATGTATTATATAATATAAACTTCTATTAAACTATTTTGGATTATAATAACATAATATATTTCCCATGTTTCCAATACCATTGGAAAATACCATGTTCAATCCCAAGATTTTTAATTTACCACTGCCTAAGTGTCTAAGGAAATTAATGAACAAATCCCCCCCTTTTGCTATAAATAACCACCCATTTCTCAATTACCTTTCATTAATAATTAATAATCCATGAATAGATGATATTTTTACCTCCCAAGGAGTCCTTTCATGGTCTCCTCATGCCCCCAAGGTCCCAATATTCAAGTTTTAGGAGTTACATTTCAAGGTAAGGGAAATGTCAAATTCACTTTTCCTTTCAAGTTCCCTTTTTATGTGGTATGTATTTCAAGTTTACAAACTATGTTATTTTTTCAATTTTATTCTATCCCATTACTGCATTAAGTGCATTTTATTAATGGGATACCCATTTCCCCTCTCTTTTTAATTTTTTCTAAAACCATGTTTCTTACCCATTATACTGCCAAATGTTCTTCTCAAATTTTCTCTCTTTTTATCAATAAATTATTTTATTATATTTATGTGAATAAAAAAACACTGTATTTTCCTGGTTTATTCACCAAGACATAAAAATTATTTATTAGATTCTAGAATTTACATACATTAAACACTCATTATCTTTCTGTGGGTTATAAATGACACAACGATCCTATTTTTAAGTAGTTTTTTAAAATTAAATGATTTTGATATGAAATCCATTTATTTTATTCCCCATATATTATTTATGAGATGTTTTATTATGATCTAATTGGATCATATAAAAATTTATAGATATTAAGGGTGTTCCCTGATAGCACTCCAATGCATTTGGTAAAGAATTTATTCTCTAGAGATGACATGTTTTATAATACCTTGACGAATAACCACGGAAATTTTTATGAAACCTTGATAAAAAACATAGGTGATATGATTATAAATGTATAAAATAAATTTTGTGTACATATTTCCAATTTTTTATAAATGTTATTTATGATATGCCTCGTGTTGTCTTTTTCATTCCATAGTGACAATCACCATCTTCTTATTGAATTTCCTCAAGATCACATGAAAACTGTTTCCCTTGATTTCCTGTACTTGGACTTAAGCTCACCCTTTGATGTATGTTCCCAGGTTATAAGATGCAGTAATTCTATATAGGTTTAACAATTAATAAACCATTTCACATGGAATAGAATAATATTTTATTTTTTAGGTATCATATTCCTTTTTCCCATGTAACTAAACATTAAAAGATCCTCTGGTTTGTATAATGCAATGAAAGTTATGTAATAAAAAGGTAGGATTATATAGTAACACTAAGATAGACTTTGAGTTTTATTCTAGAATAATGACCCAAAGAAACCATTTTTATGATTATTAGATTACATACACATAAATTTTTTAATTTATGTTATGTATTTTACTCATTTCAATATTATGCATTATGTTTCATATTGATATGATCTAATTTAGCGTATGTAATCCTTTAGAAATTGTTACTAGAATAAATAATGTGAACCTCACCAATGCTGAATATCCAAAGAGTAATAAGGATTATATCTTTTACGGTATTAAGCTAATATTTCAAATGGAAATATTCTCCCAATTATTCTTATTATATGAGGACATAGTATCATGTGTTAATGAGAAAGTTAAATAATTATCCAAGTCCTATGGGTTTGAAGGGAAGCAAGAGAAGAAGATGATGTAAGAGAAAATGAATTGTAAAGGGAATAATGGAAATAATTATTTTCCCATATATGATAATTGTTGAAATAAACACCCTGATACATGCCTAAAAGTAATGAGAGTTTTATACAGTTGTGGAGATAAAGGCCATCATGCTTTTGATTGAATGGGTAAAAAGATTTTTCTAAAAAACAATGCTTCTACTACAAGGAGATAGGACAATATGCAAATCAATGTCTCAAGATTCAAAGTAATATACTCCAAAAGATGCTAATAGATCATTTTCAAGGTTATGATACTACAATAGATGAAGTGGAATGATTAATGTGCCTATGTTTTTAGATCCTTGATTAGTGTTGTAAAACTATTTTATCAATGATGCATTGGTTATAAGAATTATGAAATATATAAGGATCACACTGTAGTAATATTTTATAAATTATTTTAGATAATATGTTGATGGTTTGAAGAAAAGTGATTCAGTGAGAAGTTGAACTATTTGGAAACACATGTTTGAGGGAAAATATAACAATTAATATTTCCCTAATACTGAGATAATGATGTTGGATTAAATAGATGATTGTTTTGGAAAATAATGACTACCTTGGAACTAAAAAATGAATTGCTGATAATGTGGTTAATTAAATAATTGATGGAGTTTACAACAATTTTATATTTAAAGAGTATATCCAATAATAAAATTTTTATTTATAAAATAAAGAATAATGTATTTTTTCACTATGGTTTTATGGTAATTCATGTTATTAAGACATTAACATGTTGGGTAAGTGATGATTAAGAGCCACTTCATATTCTTTGATAAGTTTATTTTGGGAATTCAGTGACCTTATTTCTATAGTTTTGGATCATAATCTTCTGAAAATGGTAACCATATATAAAATGGTGAAAATTTATTTTTTTATTATGTTTTAGAGATTATTTTATTACATCACCATATGATGCATCCTATACTTATATATGAAGTAGAAATAGTTCGAGGCACAACCAAAGGATAAGACTGTTCGTAGGAAAAAAAGTTTCAAGTATGTAAATTTTGATATATTCTTAAAGAGTTAATGAAACTATCAACTCTTGGAAAAGGGTATTAATACAACAAGTTTGTCCTATTAACATTATATTTGATGATATCAATAACCTTTTTTCACACCTCTAGTTTTTGAATTTGTGTTCAATAACTTTCTCACAAACATGTTCTCAATCAATCTCCATCAGAACTTGATAATTATATTTTTCTTCCATGTAAATGTTTTAACTAATTTTATTCTATTCAAAATCATGGTTTATAGTGACCTTCTCATTTCCTTTTCCCTCTTATCAAGAATATAGATTATTAACCTTATTTACTTTGTCAGGTTCTCAACAATAGTATTATCAAATATCAATTCCTAGATCACTAAGATCAAGTATGGATTCTGAGAAAGTAATTTATTTGAGTTGGAGAGACACCCAATGAATTTAAAATATCTTACTTTTTGAATAAATTTAATTTTTTTCTATCTTTCCTTATACTCAACATTAAGTTGTTTTGTGTTACACACAATACCGAGTTCCTCGATAACATATAAGATACGCAAGACTAAGCATAAAACTATATATATCATCCAAAGGCATTATGGTATTTTTATTTTTATATTATATTTTTAATTATATGTTTTTACATTCGTCCAATATATTTTATATAAATATGATAAGAACAAATCATGTTTTACGCATAAAAAGATGTATTTTTTCGAAAGAGAGATTTCATCCTTTTCATGGAATCCAAATTTTAAAACTAAATTATTACCCATTTATAAATTTTGTTTTTTAAAATAAATTTCATTTTTTAATTTTAAATTTCAAAATTTTATTAGGGTGAATTTTTTGTATTTTTTTGATAAGTTTCATTTTTTGATGAATAGTGAAGAATAATGCAATTTAGTTGAAAACTGCCTTTTCGTTAAAATGATTATTAATGTTAAATTATATTTTAAATTGGTTTTAAAGTAATGATATAATAATTATACATATATTAATTTAATTTTTTTCATTATAATAATTTTTATAGTGAATTTAGATATAAGAACATAATTAATGTTTGAACATTTTCACTTTAAAAAATGTCTTTCTCACCATGTCTGTGGGATTGGATTTAAACTTAAATTTTCAACTTGTTTGAATTTTATTTGTAAAAATTGATATACATTGTCAGAATTAGGATAATATTTGTAGTGTAATAATTTCAACTTAGTTTTTACAGAAAATATTTATAAAAGAAGGTAAAATTAATCATAGTGATTATGGTAACAACGAGTTTACTTAATGATTAAACATAGAATATAAAGTCTATAAATGACCTAAAACTTATCCAAAACCAATTATATGGACATATTTCTACACCTAAGACCTTGTCTTCTAATTTTACGAGTTTTTGGGACACATCATCTTGAAACTGACCCATATGATAAGTAAAGTAAAGAAAAAGACAAAAATTTCACCTTTTTTTTCTTTTAAGTCCTATAAGGATTTGGAGTATGGAAGAAGCTACATTGATTCAGTTATAAAAATTATTTTGAAAGGTAAATGAGATTTTTTATCCTAATAATTTATCTTTAATTTTTAGAGATTAATTAGTTACTTACGATACTTCATAAATTCCAACACAATGATTATTTATTTAATTGTTGAATAAACTAAATGATACTCAAAAAACTAAAAGTGAAGAAAATTGGATGAAATATATTGTTAAATTATTTTTTATATGAAAATTTCATGTTAAATATATTTTAAATTAATATATTTTAATTCCACCATTTTTATATATCTTAATATTTTAATTAAGTAAATAATTTCAAAATTGACATTAATGTTATTTTACAGTAAATGAAATTTTATTAATAGAATTAAAATTACTGAAAATCATATGATCTAAAAATTGTTTTTTAAATTTTATAAAGTATCAAATATGATCTATTTATGAAAAATTTGATCTTTTATTTTGAACATATTGATCCTTAAATAGAAGAAACTTTATTAGCATAATTTGGGATAAAGTATTGTTTTTACACGTTACAGGCACTTCAGTTAAAATTAATTTCCAACATAGATTATATATTCATTTTGAAAATTATATATCATATTTATAATTAATTATTTATGTATTTTATAATAAATATAAATTTAATTTAGTCTTTTTTGTTAAATTTCATAGGTTAGGAAATTATTTATTTTAATAAAAAATTGAAAAAAGTAGTGAAACTTAGAAGTTAAGTAACAAAATTATTAAAATGAACTTATTTTTCCATGTTTGTGGTTTTTTTTCAAACAAAAATTCACATCAATCCCTTATTTTTTAATTTTTAGGAACGTGAGGTAAGAGAGAAATTCCAAGAGTGTTTACCTTTTTATATTTACAAGAATGAGACTTCCCCTCCACTATAAAGAGGAATTGACTCTTTCCCTTCCCCCAACCTCTCAAGACACTCTAGATCATCAAAACTATACAAAATTAATCTCCAAATATTCATCCCCTCATCATATAATTATAAGTTTTGTCAGAAAGAAAACTAAAGAATTCCTTTGCTGAAAACCAAACGGAGTTACATGAAAAAGAGGTAACATTATTCAATGATCAATTTTTTTTTTTAATTTCCTTCTAAAACCATTAAATTCATATTGTTAAATTTTAATATAAAAAATTAACTATACTAAATATTCTGATATTTTTTTATGTGAAGGGTTTGACCATAACCAACATACACCTCCATAAAATGTGTAACGAATTCACCGTCTGTGTGTACGACGGACTACTGCCTTGCGAAACAATGTCATTCATTTTTCTATTAAAACCTCTAATGGTTGAGAAATGTGATGGAATTTTTTTATATGATATTCATTGTTCATTTTTTCTCCTAGATTTATTATATTACACATACCTTTATGCTTTCCATTTTTTGGAAATAAGACTACATTGCTTGTGGCGTGTGGACTACCACCTCCTCAAAGTGATGTGACATGTTCACACCTTACATGGAATTTATTAAGGGTGCGATTAATTAAACAGATGTGAAATAAAATAAATATATATTTTATTAATTTAGTAATTTATTTTCTTTAAAAATAATATATCAATTTTTATTACCTTTTTCACAAGCCAAAAAAAGTGATAACGTAGTTCGTGGACATGTGGAATACCACCTCCTCGATGTGATATGATTAATTTTACATAAAAATAATTATATATATAAGTAAATGTGATGAAATAACAAGGTATTTATCATATAATTATCAATTTATAAAGAAAAAATGTTACTTATATTTTTTTCATAACCATCATTGAAATATAGAAGCGTTACTTATGCGTATGTACAACCTACTGTCTCTATGATTGTAACATTAGTTAATTTTTTGTAAATATATCACATGATTAGTTTTAAATGTATAATTGATTTATAAATATTATAATTATTTATTGAATATTATTTTGGAGAAATTTATATGATGACCCCTTTGACCATAGTTGACAAACCAAAGTCGTTTTTGACATATGAACTGAATTTGGTCAAAACACCAGACACAAATTTAATTGTTTAATTAGTTTTATATAACATTTTTGGACTAAAATGGCCTAAAGGCCTAATTTTTATTGATTTTTTGATAATAACCCTTTCAAGGGATGAGGGGGGACCCTTACAAGGCTCGTAGTCTTAGAGATTGCATGACCCGTTGGTCTTAGAGGAAATATCCAAACTATAACTACATGGAACTACTCTTCCACAACTTTTATATCATGATGTCAACTCTCCACCTTCACATGGCTATTCAACTAGGATTACTGTGCATGCACAAGTTGGTCTTTATAAAAATTTCATACCCTCTCTTTCTTCCAAATCAATTAGTCTATGCTCTGGTGAAAGCAACTGCTCTGAATCCTCATCTAGAGTCTGCTCCTTATAGAGTCTTATTGGTCTATTAAGAACAATTTCATGTGGCCTGAAATCCTTGAGGAGGCCCTAAGGCCTTGAGGTGGCCCAAATTCCTTACCAACCCGAAGGCATTGGGTGGTCCAAAGGCCTTGAAGTACCTGATGACCAATTTGGTAGCCCTAAAACCTAGACAAATGACTAGTTCCAACTACTGAAGTAACGAATAATACCTGATATAGTACCTACTATTGTTCCTCCTACTGTACCTTATATAGTACTACTATAGTACCTTCTATAAATTATGTCTCTGTCTGGATTTGAACTCGGGTCTCTTTGATGCACTTGTCGAGTCCTCACCAACTGGGCTGAGGCACTTGTGAAATTGTATAAAACATCGTTATAAATGAATTAAAAGTTATTATAAACATGAATAATTTTCTCAAGAAAGTAAATAATTAATATATGTTTATTATTCAGGAACATAAAGACACATGTGACAAGTTAGACTTAAGGTAAGGGATTTATGTCCCACTTCTTCTTCCGTGAGGCATACACCATTTTTAGCACTTATTTATTTAGTGTATTTTAGAAACCTTTGTCATTTAATATCATTATTATCTCAAATTTCAAGGTATTGCAAGTTCTTATTTTAATTATCTCATCAAAGGAGTTTGGTCATGAACCATCCTGAGTCGACCCTGAACCGGTCACCCAGGCCTGCCCGCGACATGTCCTAATAGGAATTCTCAATCCTCCCAGGATGGAGACAAGAACCAAGGGAATCAATAGAGTACACAAGGAGATTATTTTACCATATATAAAAAATCAAACAAACAATGAAAAGAAATGGACAGCCCAAAATACATTTATATAAAAATTGAAATGAACATTATTTGTACAAGAAACATAAAGCAAAAATAAACCAAAAACTCAACTGACCAAACCTGATAACCAACTAATTCCATGTGAACCCACTGATCACTCTTCAACACAATTATCACACGTCGCCCAAGGCGATCAAACTCAAGCTAAAACCTGCAGAAGGGCTAAAAACAAAAGAAGTCTATAGGCGTGAGTATTAAAACTCAGTAGGTTAGCCATTCTATTCCCAATGAACATAATTTAAAATGAAAGAAACATCAATTTCAAGTGTTAAATAAAAATATAAATGTATTTTTTCAAAATGAGGTCCCATTCTATAAAAAAATTACTAGACAAAAACATGCATGTTTTATAGACAAGAATGCTAGTAACAATTTTCAAAGAGGTGCAACTTCAAAATGAAAATAGTTTTCAAAAGGGATGATTTAAATAATTTATACTTTTAAATAAATTACACACATTTCTTAATTCATCAACCAAACACACCGTATTCCAATAGTGAGTAAAAAAAAGCCAATGAGCACAACTCACAGGAACACCCCTAGGCACTAGTTAGTTGTGAGCCCCAGGCACCTCGTATCTCTGTGAAAGAAACCATAATAAATATCCATTCTCATTCACAAGAGCCACTAGTATAGAGCATACCCATAACCTAGTGGTACACCAAAAACATCATCTTCATAGTTTATTTAGTGTTTTCATCATCAATATTGCTACGTGAAATATGGGTCAAACCCCATGGGATTACTAGCATACTAGTACACGTTCGCCCACCTAGATACCTGAGATTCTCTTTAGTGCTCAATAAAGTTACACATAGTATCAAATACAATTTTCACATAAAAATTACATTACAAAACCATAAACCTACAAACATCCCACAAACATGCTTCACATTTCTTTCACAAATCAATATACCACTAAAAAGTTTTGTAAAACAATTTCAAGGAGTATAATGAGGCCTTGCACATAAAATACTTTCAAAAAAGATTTTTAAGGCCAAAACCCATAAATAACATGACACCCAAATTTGGAATCCCCAAAACCAATTAATAAATCAATTTCATGGACTATAAAATGGAACCAAAAGATAGAACCTGAAATACACATGGAAACCATTTTTACAAAAAAAAATCCATTCGAGCATTTAAGACTTTCTGAAAACTAACATTTGACCAAGGTATGATTTTTACTTTTATTAAGGAGTTGTATACACACCACTTAAATCAGAAAAATACATTAATAAATCCCTTAAAACACTCATGTTACATACTCAAAATACAACCATTTTCATAAGGATGTGAAACATGCCATTTTCCGACAACTCGGGCCAAAACATGTTGTAAACCAAAACTCATTTGTTTGTAAAAACAAATAAAAATTTTAAATCCATATAAGGACCATTAAATACCATCTATAATTATTCCAATTAATTTATAAATCCAAAAAAATAATTTTTAAATCACACATAACACATAAAAGCCAACCGGGAAATTTACCGAACACATGACATGCCCTTTTTAAACAGAAAAATTTATTTTAAGAACTTGACAAGGAATAAAACACCAATTTCATTCCATATTTTATTATAGATACTGTAACATGTTAAAAATACCATAAAATAGGTTCTAAACCTCGCAAAACAGTTGCAAAAGATAGCATAACATTTAAACAACCACTTGGTGTGAACTTTTATGACAAAACAACACTACCTTTCACAAAACAAGGCTTAAACAATCTTTTTTCACACCAAGAAAATTATACAATGGCTGAAAAACAATAATAAAAATATATATCATATTTTAAAAATAAGAAAATGATGAAACTTAAATGATAAAGGCATGTGCAAGGGATATCCTACCTCAAATCCTTGGCGTAATGGAAACACACACCTAATGTCACCATCTGAGGGTTTTAAAACCTTAAAACTATGACGAACATCCCCAAACGAACAAAAACCACATAAAAAATCATGGTATAATAGTACTATATGTCTACCATTACTAGGAAATATTATAAAACCAAGAAATAATGAAAGGAGGAAGAAGAGGGGGGATAAAGGAGAAGGAATCTCACGTTTAAACTAGAAAACTATATGTCTTCCTTTAGATACGCACCCATAGCTAACAGTTATTGGCTTGTAACATCTCGGAGAGGCTCCTAAGGTCTGGAACTACTAGGTAAAGAAGAGTTTTGGGAAAAATATCACGAATTTTATGATTTATGTATGAAGCAATTTACCTTCACAATTCTGGATGATTTGAGAAACTTGAGAACTTTATCCCTAATATTCGATTCAAATGAGCTCCAAAAAGGTAAACTAGATAATGGGGGAAAGGATAGGTATTTTGGACTCAAGTGGGAGATGTAATCACCAAAAAATATTAAAACATGAAAAATATATAAAAGAAACAAATTATTTTTTTTAAACCTGTAAATGGGCCCACAGGCTGGACCAATACCTAAATAAGTGACCCAAATTTACCATGACTATGAATTTTTAAGATGTAAAAAATGACATGGAGGTTTGAATATGTACGTGGAGGAAGTATGAAGTGGAATGGGTGAAAAATGTTGAAAAACATACGAGTTATAAAAGAAAAAATTTTGGTTTTTAAAACTAGAAATGGGCTCACTGTTAGCTAAAATCATGAAGTAACCACCCTCTCTCAAAAAACTCCTAAAAAAGCAATGGGGAACCCAAATTAGGGTGATTATAAATATATTATAGTTCAAAAATAAAAATTATTCTCACCAAACACCCAAGAAAATGATCAGGTTTTTAATGAACCGAATTAAAACCAAGACATGAAATGAAAAAAACGGGTGTGACAATTCTCCCCACCATTAAGGCTTTCCGCCCCAAGAAATCCATAACGATTTTCAGCTGATAGAACAAAAAATAAGTATTCCTTATCAACATAATACAACCTATAAAGATAAGTAAATATCATTCACTAACAATGTAACTTAATAATCTTGCCTAAACAAAACACCTACTCATAAACACTTCCAGAGAATCAACCGAAAGATCAAGTCACCACCTCCACAACCAAGCCAAGAACTAGATTATTGGGCCTTCTCCCAATGAACCCAATGATCAAAAAAACCGTAGTTCACTCACAAAATACAATGACCTGGAGTGGAGCTCAAAATGGGATCCCCACCATTAAATCACAAATACTGTATGAAAAATCTTAAAGAAAAGATCTTTGAGACCCGCAGTGGGTCTCCCCACCATTAGAGACCAACTAGAAATGAACAAGAAAAAAGAATTAAAAATGAACTAGAACTAGGCCTCACCTATATAGGACCACCAAAACTCTCCCACAACAACCTAAAAACCCAAGTTTATTGTCACGACCTGTCCCTCGGGGCCCATGTTGTCACTACCGCAAGCCTGCCTTCCATAGGCCAGGGGCTGGAGACTAGCACTGAAAATGTGTATCCCTTAAATGGAAAGGCATTGCCTTTTTAACCTATACAGACACACAGTCCAAGAATATAACAAGAAGAAACCACTGAGACTAGAACACAATAATATGCAACCACACAGTAAACTGTTGTAGTAAAAGATTGCTGAAAGTAAAATGGAGCTGAAATACAATCCCAACTGTAAAAGTACAAGTACCACTGGAAGTAAAATACAACTAAAAGAAAAAGGGAAAAAACTACTGGGTCATCCTCCAAGGTTTATACCTTTATGGTAGGTATATATTTCCTCCTCATCACTCCAAACCCATCAGTCTCCTCCGTGTCACGTTACGCTGAATGGTCCACCTCCGAGCACCATCTAGTTCTAGATCTCTCAGCCTCGATCAACATTGTACGTCATCTGTACGAGACACAACAAGGTGCGGGCGAAGCCTATGCAGGGGTGAGTATAACAATACTCAGTAGGAACCCCAAGACCCCCATAGGTCTCCTAGAGTTTCACAAAGGAAAAAACACAAAGCAATACATCAACTCTACTTAGGTATATGCCCATACATATACCTAAGTTATCAAGATATACTCATCTCATAAATGAGGGAAGGAAACCACATAGGTAACACCATGAAGGTAGAAGTACCACACATGTAATACCATGAAGATAAAACCATGAAGGTAACTCCACGAAGGTAGAAGTACCTCACAGGTAACACCACATAGATAGAAGTACCACACATGTAACACCACGAAGATAATACCACAAAGGTAGAAGTACCACTTAGGTAACACCAAGAAGATATAAGTACCACACAAGTAACACCACGAAGATAGAAGTACCAGATAGGTAACACCATGAAGATGATACCACAAAGGTAGAAGTACCACATAGGTAACACCATGAAGCTAGAAGTACCACATAGGTAACACCACGAAGATAGAAGTACCACATAGGTAACACCACGAAGATAGAAGTACCACACAGGTAACACCACAAAGATAGAATTACCACACAGGTAACACCATAACGAAAATACCACGAAGGTAAAAGTACCACACATGTAACACCACGAAGCTAGAAGTACCACATAGGTAACACCACGAAGATAGAAGTACCACACAAGTAACACCATGAAGATAAAATTACCACACTGGTAAAAGAATCAGTTCACAATCAGGTATAACTTAAGTAAAAAAGTACAGATGATTAGTCATAAACTAGATCATATTATTCTGTTAAGAAGCACTACTGTTGACCCACACATGATAGATAGGTAACTAACCCCCACTGACCCACACATGATCAATAGGTAACTAACCACCGATGACCCACATAAGATCTGACCCACACAGGATCGGTATGCACTGACCCACACAGGATCACTTAGCGCTGACCCACACAGGATTTGACCCACACAAGATCGATATATGATGAACCACATAGGATCAATGTTCTTTTTTCACATTGAAGCCTGCCACATGTTTCCTCACACCTGGTGCACTCGAGTTCCATAGAAGCTTCCCCTTGAGATATCATTCATACCTCGACCAACACTAATCTCCACAAAGGAGTAATCCAAATAACCGCCATGTCGTAAGGGTTCCAACGCGATAGACGTAGCGTCAATCAGACGCCTGATCTGTGAGTTATAAGCGTTTTAGGTCCGAGGGCCCAGTTTGATACGAGTTCGATCCAACCTGGCCGTACTCCAACTTTCTCCAAATCTCATGTAGAGTATACCAAAAGAACCATATAAATTCCAAGTATACCAATGCTATAGATGGTTTGTCAAATAGACATCTGGTTCTCAAGATATTGCTCTTTATGTTTTCCTGGGTCCTGTGGGGCTGGGTGTTGTACCCCGCACTATTTGATTTTCATGATCACAATCACTTTCATATATGTTTAACATTGTTTTTAAGTGTTGTGGATGATAGGCAAAAGATTGCCAAAGGATTGGACCAAGAATGGACAAGAAATGGACTGAAATTCAGTCCACCGGCCAACCGGTGTGATAGCACCGGCCAGCCGGTGGAACTGGCAGAGGGATTGCCCACTGCCAGGTTCCACCGGTCGACCGATGGCTCTGTCACCGGTCGACCTGTGGCACCCAGCCCAAATAATGTTTGCTACTGTCTTGCCACCGGCCAGCCGGTGGCTCCTCCACCGGTCGACCGGTAGAGCCTGGATCAAGACTCTTCTTCTCTACCAAGGCACCGGCCAGCCGGTGGAGCTGTACCGGCCAGCCGGTAGCCCAGTCAAACTAGCCGTTGGCTTTGACCAGTCAACCCTCTTTTGGCCTCCAACGGCTCCGAAGACCTCTCCAACGGCTCCGAAGCCTCCCCAAGGGTTCCATGCCTATAAATAAAGGCCAAGGAAGCCCCGGACATCAACCGGAACACTTGTGAAGCCAACGTACACAATTCTCATCATTTGGCCAACCTCCGGCGACTTCCTTCAAAGGAACCCCAATAGCTCCAACAACTTCCACATCCAAGGAGCACCTCAAGAAGCTTGGGAGAGCACGCTACATCATCTCCATCATCCAATTGGCACCCAAGTCTTCCTCCAATACGGTTTTATTGTTTATTTCATTTTGAGCATAAAATTGGGTTTGTGCCTACAAACCCCAACCTTTTCTCATCCCCTCTTTCTCTTGGGTTCTCACACCACCATTAAGGTGTGAAGAGGTTTCTTCAAGCCTTTCCTTTTAAAAGGCTTGTGTTTCGGTGAGCTAGCCTTCACCCGTTAAAAAGGCTAGTGGGTTCTTTCTATTCCATTGAAAGCAAGTGGGTTCTTGCTAAACCAATAAAAGCAAGCTGTAATAGGTCCTAGTGCTACCTCAAAGCCTAGTGGGTTTCTTGCTAAAACCATTGAAAAGCAAGCGGTATGAATCTCTCAACGGTTGAGTTGGGAGCGGAGACGTAGGCCGGGTTTTGGCCGAACTCCGTTATCAATTTTGTGTGTCTTGCCTCTTTATTTCCGCTGCATTTCTACTTTGATTTTTAATTTGTTATCAATTTTTAAAAGGCAATTCACCCCCCCCCCCCTCTTGCCATCATTCCTTGTTTTCTTCCGCCCAACAATTGGTATCAGAGGGGTAATTTGAGTAATACCTTAAACGGTTTCATATTTAAAGATCCTTTTTGATGGCTTCTACCGCTTCTTCCTCTCAATCCCCCGAAGGACATTCTTTGGATCGTGCTCCATTCTTTGATGGAGCCGATTATACTTTTTGGAAAACCCGCATGTCAACTTTTCTTAAAAGCATTGGTTATCCAATTTTTAGAATTGTTATGCATGGTTTTACCCTCACTTCTTCCGATGAGTCTAAGTGGACCACCATAGATATTAAGAATTTCGAGCTTGATGGCAAAGCCATGAATGCTCTACATTGTGGGCTTGACCGAAATGTATTTAATTGTATTTCTTCTTGCACATCTTCTCATGATATTTGGAAATTGTTAGAACTAACCTATGAAGGTACTATCAAGGCTCCAAAGCAAGAACCCGCTCAATAGCAAGAACTCGACGAAAAATCCGTACCCGTTTGCCCATCTCACAAGAAAAGGGCCAAGAAGGAGAAGAAGAAGGCTTCAAAGGCAACAAGGAGTGATAGCTCCACCTCTTCATTCTCCTCCTTCTCCTCGAGCGACCAAGGTAAAAAATGCCTAATGGCAAATCATGAGGTAACATCTTCCGACTCCTCCTCCTCTTGTTCTTCAAATTCAAATTCTTTAAATCATCTATCTTATGAAGAACTCTCACATGCTAGAGACCAATTAGAAAAAGGTTTCCATGCTTTATCGTCAAAATTTGTTGCTTTAAAAAAGTCTTTCAAAAAACTCTCCTCCGAAAAAGAACAACTTCTCGAAGAGAAGGAGGAGATGTCCCTCAAAATCCAAAATTTTCCAAATGTTGATTCCATGGAATCAACCATCAAAGACCTAAGGGAGACCCTAGCTAAGTTCACCCAAGGGGAACAAAATTTGAACAATCTCCTAGGTTCCCAACGAATTTCTAGGACCACTCAAGGACTTGGCTATACCAACCAAGCCTCCTCCTCCCATGCACCCACTGTTTTTGTAAGGGGGAGCTCTAGCTTTAAATTTTGCAATTATTGTAAGAAAACCGGGCACCTAATTTATGAATGTAATTGTAAAAATGCCCGGTATGGCCAACCCAAATCTATTTACTATAGTGAAGAATTTTATAGGAGAAGACCCGCCATGAGACATGTATGGATTGAAAAATCCCTTCTAGCGAGTCTCTCCGGGCCTAAAATTGTCTCTTTTCAAAATCCCTCTCCCCGGTGATTCATTGTTTTTACTTAGGGGGAGTTAGGATCATTTTAGCCCTTTTCAATTTCAAAATTTTTCGATTCAAACTTTCAAATTCAACTATTGGTTTCAATTTCAAAATTCAATTGGTTTTTGATTCAAAACTTTCAATTCAAACTGTTATTCAAATTTTCATTTCAATTTCAAAAATCTCAAATTGATTTTCAAATCTCAATCTTGTTTTTCAACTTTTCCCTCAATCAAGTTTTATGCCCCGAGCTATTTTGATAATCACAAAGGGGGAGAAATTTCTTGATTGATTGGTGGAGAATCATTTCTCTCATGCTTAGTATTTATTTTCAATTTATCATTTAGGCATGCCTTTCATTTAAGTTTTTACATTGCTTTGATAAGTGATTGTGATCATCAAAATAGGGGGAGATTGTTGTACCCCACACTATTTGATTTTCATGATCACAATCACTTTCATATATGTTTAACTTTGTTTTTAAGTGTTGTGGATGATAGGCAAAAGATTGCCAAAGGATTGGACCAAGAATGGACAAGAAATGGACTGAAATTCAGTCCACCGGCCAACCGGTGTGATAGCACCGGCCAGCCGGTGGAACTGGCAGAGGGATTGCCCACTGCCAGGTTCCACCAGTCGACCGGTGGCTCTGTCACCGGTCGACCTGTGGCACCCAGCCCAAATAGTGTTTGCTACTGTCTTGCCACCGGCCAGCCGGTGGCTCCTCCACCGGTCGACCGGTAGTGCCTGGATCAAGACTCTTCTTCTCTACCAAGGCACCGGCCAGCCGGTGGAGCTGTACCGGCCAGCCGGTAGCCCAGTCAAACTAGCCGTTGGCTTTGACCAGTCAACCCTCTTTTGGCCTCCAACGGCTCCGAAGACCTCTCCAACGGCTCCGAAGCCTCCCCAAGGGTTCCATGCCTATAAATAAAGGCCAAGGAAGCCCCGGACATCAACCGGAACACTTGTGAAGCCAACGTACACAATTCTCATCATTTGGCCAACCTCCGGCGACTTCCTTCAAAGGAACCCCAATAGCTCCAACAACTTCCACATCCAAGGAGCACCTCAAGAAGCTTGGGAGAGCACGCTACATCAACTCCATCATCCAATTGGCGCCCAAGTCTTCCTCCAATACGGTTTTATTGTTTATTTCATTTTGAGCATAAAATTGGGTTTGTGCCTACAAACCCCAACCTTTTCTCATCCCCTCTTTCTCTTGGGTTCTCACACCACCATTAAGGTGTGAAGTGGTTTCTTCAAGCCTTTCCTTTTAAAAGGCTTGTGTTTCGGTGAGCTAGCCTTCACCCGTTAAAAAGGCTAGTGGGTTCTTGCTATTCCATTGAAAGCAAGTGGGTTCTTGCTAAACCAATAAAAGCAAGCTGTAATAGGTCCTAGTGCTACCTCAAAGCCTAGTGGGTTTCTTGCTAAAACCATTGAAAAGAAAGCGGTAGGAATCTCTCAACGGTTGAGTTGGAAGCGGAGTCGTAGGCCGGGTTTTGGCCGAACTCCGTTATCAATTTTGTGTGTATTGCCTCTTTATTTCCGCTGCATTTCTACTTTGATTTTTAATTTGTTATCAATTTTTAAAAGGCAATTCACCCCCCCTCTTGCCATCATTCCTTGTTTTCTTCCGCCCAACACTGGGGTCCGGTCTGACCCGGTCAGACCGACCCGGCCCGACTCAGTCTTGGTTGGGATGGGGTGGACTCATCCCATTGGGACGATTTCTGGTCTGACACACAAGAGAGGTGGCCTGCAAGGGTGGCCTATCCAGAATCGAACGGATCATGAGGGGTAGCCTGGCACGCGTGGGGCGGCAACCCGGTTTGGGGCCGCCACCCGCTGGGTGGTGGCCCACATGGGAAGTGGCCCGGTTCGAGGGTGACTACCTGCTCTGAGGGAGGTAGTCCTCTTTGAGGGTAGCAGCCCGCTCCAATGGCTTGAGTGGGGCGACCCTCTCCGAGGGAGGCGGCCCGGTTTGGTCCGACACGGGGGGGGGGGGGGGTGTAGCCCCTCAGTCACCCAGATTCCTGAACGGCCCGAAGGACGTTCAGTTGGCGAGGTGGCGACACCGTGTGGCCACCACTCTGTCACCGCAGAACCCACCAAAGGTGGTTTCGGCCTCTGCCACGACTTCGGCCACAACTTCCATTCTTTGGCAGTGCGGTGATCGCACCACCTTCTTTCCTATGGTCGTTCATCGTGTCGGCCGCCTCCTCCATTTTCCGCGGCTGAAAATCTGCAACCCTCCTCTTTCGGCATGCACCGACGTGCTCATGGTCTTACAAGGTGGCACAAGGAAAGAAAGATAGCAGAGGGTTCGGTCCGAGTTTTTTTGGCCCGCACCCTCTGCGTTAGTTCGCAATATGGAGGATATTAAGGGAGTTCAATAAACAGTTGTATTTAACACAATATTAACCCCAAAAGATTCCCCTCAATAACCTCCCACAATAACGAATGAATCATGGGTCATACTGTTAGTCGGTTGACCCACATTCTTCTTATAATTTCATGAATGGAGAAGAGGGAATCAAAAACGCACAAATGAAAATAACCCCCTACCTGGAAGAGATGTCCACTAACGATGGTCAATAAAACATATTTAATTATTGTCGTCGGTTCTTAACTCGGTGGTGGTCGTCACCACTCATTGGAACCAGTCTCATCCTCTAGGTGGTTGGTGTCGCAGTACTTTTCCAGGGCTTCGTCGCTTGGTGAAGCCGTTCCAAAACCCCTCCCCGAGCTCCATATAAATAGGAGAGGAGAAGGAGTGTGCAATGCTCAGGTAATTAATGAGGTTAATTTAATTAATGAACCTCTTGAATTCCCAATGGTGCGGTTATAGGAAAAGAAGAGTCAATCCATTTATTAGATTGACACCTCTCCTGTCCCGCCAACACTGTTTGTTCGTTGGAGGAAAGAAGGAAAATAAAATAACAAGACATGTTATTTTATTAATCTTCAAAAAGTCCACAAAAATAAATTTTTAACTTGACCTACTACGATCAACGTTATGCCTCCCTTAAGAGAATCTCGGTGCTACAGATTCAATGGTGCCCTCAGATTTTTAATTCGACCAATAGTTCCAAAGTTAGAAAATGTCGCTCACGCGTTTACTGAACGTACCCGAAAAAAGTTCGGAAAATTATTAATAATCACCCCAAACCCGCACCGGTTGAGGTTAGGCTCTTCCTAAGTGAAATAAGTCCCAATGAACCCAACGGTAATCTCAGATTTCCAATCCGATTTACCATTTAAAAGTTAATGATTTTACAATAAAATAATTGTCACTTAATTATTTTATTTACAGCAAAAAACTGACTTTCACTAGTGGCCCGCGCTGGCCAATGTTAGTATTTTACTAAAGAGAGATTACCCTCACAGTTTCATTGGTGGTATCAAATTTTTAATCTGAGTTATCATTTGTGAGTTATAAGCATTTGAAAAATAAAATAAAATTTGTTTAATTATGTTATTTATGGTTATTCCATTTTCAGGTTTCCTCACAGGAGGCCCAGACCAACTAAACTGAAGTCACGCCTAGGGTAAACCCTCCATCCTAAGTGCAACAGTTCTCTCAGATTTTTGATCTGGATAACTATTTAAGAGTTATTTCAATTTTTCTGGAAAACTACTTACGCGCGCTAATTAAAGCTTCACAAAACTTCGATGCATCATTCCAGTCACTCCAGGCCACAGAATCACACGCCATCAGATTTCTTGGTCTCAAAATAATTCCATATAATTAAAATAATTTATATATAATTTCTGGGGCATTAAATTCTCCCCACCTTAGGACTTTACATCCCCGAAATCCACAACACAGACTAAGGAAACAAATGATGGGTACTGAGCACGGATCTGAACCTCCCAATCCCATGTGCTCTCTTGGAGGTTCATGTGCTGCCATCGAATGCGCATCAGAGGTATAGATTGGCCATGAAGGACCCACTCCTGTCAATCATCAATCTATACTAGAACCTCTGTAAAAGTTTCCCCATCATCTCAGTCCAGCTTTCCATGGTCAATGAATTGAGAAGGGTCATGCACGTATCTCCTCATCTAGGATACATGGAAAAAATCGTGCACACACTCCATCCGTGGTGGTTGTTCCAAGAGGTATGCCACCTCACTAATCCTCCAAAGTATCAGAAATGGTCCGATAAACCTTGGTGATAACTTTCCACCTCAGCCAAATCTCTATAGTCCTCATCGAGGGGAGACTCTCAAGAAAATGTGGCACCACTTTCTGTAACTCCAAAGGTCTACGTCTCTTGTCGGCATAAGACTTCTGCTAGCTCTGTGCAGTCTTCACTTGTTGACAAGTGAGACATCGTGATTCAAACTCTGCCACTATTTTATTCATCCCTGGCTACCAGTACTGACGTCAGAGGTCCTGGTACATCATCGCCACTCCAGGATGTACCACTAGAGGCGACGTATGGAACTTCCTCAAGACTTCCTCCTGTAGCGCCACCGGTACCATAGTACTTACTCTGAAGGGGATCAAGTGCTCTCCACCTTCAGAAAATCTATCAGGTGACTATCTTGTGGATATCTGAGCATGTTAAACCTCATAGCTAGTGTCCCCAAGCTGTGCCTACCTGACTCGCTGAAGGAGTGGGGGAGTGACTATCAGAGACTGAAGATAAGATGCTCCATCTCGATCCACGTAGGATATCCACAAAGCGGCTAGCTGCTTCATCGCCTCACTCAGAAACTGTATACAAGATATCCTGCTGAGTTAATCTGCTACTAAGTTACCCTTTTCAGGAGTATAGAATATCTCAATGTCATAGTCCTAGAGGAACTATATCCATCTCTGCTATCTCAGGTTCATGTATTTCTGAGAGAAGATATACCTGAGACACTTGTGATCAGAGTAGACTTTAAAACATTTTCCCATAAAGTAGTGCCGCCAAATCTTTAGCACACAGATGACTGCTTCTAACTCCAGGTCATGGGTAGCATATTTATACTCATTAGTCTCTGTCTCAGATCCTAAAAGATATGTTGACACGTCTCCGTTCATAGAAAAGGCTCCCCCTTTTTTGTCAAAACCGACATGGGTGTCGCTACCTTGGAGAAGTCTGGTCCAAAACTCTGGTAGTACCCAACCAAAGCAGAAGTCCCTCCCCCTTCAGGAAGGTAAACCTAGAAACATCTTTTGAAAGGATTTCCCCCACACTTTTACACTTCTATTGGGAATTTAAAACTCAAAACTCCCACTGCCATGAGGGTGGGGTTGGCCGAATCAAGCATGATCGGCAGCACCCTCCTTTGCATGAGTTTGTCTTATGCTTCCTGGGTTTCCTTTTCCGCTGACCTAGTAAAATCCCATTACAACGTTTTAGGTAAACCACATCCTTTTTTATAATACATTCAATCTAAGTATGAACTATTGATGTCTAGTCCATACCCAAACTAACGTCGTAAGGCCTTGATGCTGCCACCAAGAGGTTCCAACTGAAATTCTTGCCTCAAGGGTCAGATCACACCATCAACGTAAGTGTGATTATCGAGTCTCCTCCCAAAGGTACCTCCAGACACGAGGGTAATGTCAAAGACTTAACTAGAAACTCTTGGTTTTGGACAAGATTCGTGGAATGAAGGAATGATTGGTACCTATGTCTATTAATACGACAGCTAGTAGTAGACACAGACCATTCATCGAATCATTCTTAGAGCCCTTGGGTTGCACTCCTTGGCCATATGAAGCTACTCCCTTCCCCGGTTCTCTAGCTCCCTGATCCTGGTGGGGACCAAAAAGGGGGGTGGTTGTAACATGTTGAAATGTACACCACCCCATGCTTCTCTCCTAGATCTACTTCCACGTATGCAGCCCTGCAGATTCATCTGTCCCTAACACTTCTTCTTCCTGAAACATTTTTACATGCCCAAGTCTCTGAGACTAGGGCCGGTTTCTTTCTTTCCTACTACAAACATTCAATGGCTGTATCCGCTCAGCCAAAGAACATTCAACTGCAAAGGTTCTCTCTATCACCCTAACATAGGTTGGAATTCATTGAGGAATAGTGCTAGCTCAAACATCCTTAAACACACCATGCATGGATGTCTGATCCCTGAAGCACTAATCTTATCGTATTCATCGAGTACCATGAATGGTCGGTATGCCTCAATGAATACTTAGCTACCAACATGTCATCCTACCAAATATGTAAAAGCTCTAGAGAAATATTATCCCCCTTCTCAAGGTAGTCCTCAGCCGCTTATGAGTTAGGCTTGCCTCAGAACATGCAGGGTAACTAATAGTGAAACTCGTGTAAGGCACTAAGCCTAAATGTGTCCTCTACCAGTACTATCAGTTGTAACTGCTACCCAATGGGTGGTGGTGCTACTGGTACACCACCCAAAGGTGCCAATGCAGTAAGAGGGCCCTGCACTGGAGCCTCATCTCTCGGTGAGCCGTCATCGTGTACTCTCTCAGAAAACCTGGGTGGCTATCTTTGTGGAGGCATCCTGATAAGGAACAGGTGCTCCATGGTCATTAAGTTATACATGGTGAGCTTGATCCAAAGAAATACAAAGAAAATCTTTTCAAAAAAACATGCAATCAGTGTTTTCGTGTGCTGAGTTGGAAATCAGAATTCAGGGTCCTGGTGTATAGATACGTCGGCCGCTGCACCAACAATGGACTCCCCAAACTGAAAACCACACTCACAACACTTAACACTATTTCTTCACAAAAAAGATCAGAGTCCTAGTTCTTCGATAGAATCGAACTCCTATGATACCACTTTGTCACGACTCGTCCCTCTGGGCCCGTGTCTTGACTACCCCAAGCCTGCCTTCCATCGGCCAGGGGATGCCGATTAAAATCGGAAAATCATATCCCTTAAACAAGAAGGAATTTCCTTTTTAACCTGTAAAGACACACAATCCAAGAACACAACAAGAAGAAACCCCACAGACTAGAACACAATAAGATGCAACCACAAAGTAAACTACTGTAGTAAAAGAGTGCTGAAAGTAAAAAGGGACCGTAATATAAGCCCAACTGTTTTTTTAGGTAGAGGTTCATTCCTTGGTCAAAAAAACCATGGCACTAATTATTGAATATAATAAAAAGAAGAGTTACAAGAGATGAAATGAGGGGAGTTTTTTACAATCTTTATCATAAAGCTGTAGAAAATCAAGAGGCAAAGTTTCTAACTAAATCAGGTCTTGATTGACTCCTTTATTAGAAAGTGTGTCAGAAACCATGTTGGCTTCCCAGAATACATGCATAGCAATGTAGTCGATCCCCAGAAGAGAGTCAATGCACTTCATCCATCTAGTTGTGAGAGGCCAAGGAAGATGAGTTACTCTATTCCATATTTCTTTCATAATGGTGGTCGAATCACTTTCAATCCATATCTTCTTACAACCTTATTGAAGATAAAAGGAAACAACATTGATTACTCCCATAATTTCAGCCTCAAGTGACGAAGTAATTCCACAACTTCTAAAAAAGAAACCATGAAAATTCCCAAGATGATCTCTAAAAATAGCGCTGCATCCCGCTGGACCCGAGTTTCCCTTTGATGCACCATCAACATTCAATTTTATCCACCCTGTAATCGGGGTTTGCTAGAAAAATTCAATATTTCGCTTGGGAGGACTATATATGCCATCAATCTGAAGTTTGAAAAGTATCTCAAAGTCGCCTATAGAATTGTTGAAATGAGAATTCTAGATTGAAGACGCTTTCTAAATTGCAATGATTATTCATGATTTACATATATTTAAATCAAATGAGTATTATTTGTAATGAATATTTTTTCTGTCATACCAAATCACATGAAGAAGTTCAGAAACTATAGAGAGGAAAATATTTTTAATTTTCTCTAAGGCATCATGCTGAACACATCTCATTAATTGCAAGTTGATAGAATCAAATATCAGCCACCTACAGTTAAAAATGTCAAAAATGTAGTTCCATAAAGTAGTAGAGGTAGCACAGTATAGAAACAGATGGTTAGTATCTTCCCTGTGTTGATTGCATTGGTGAAATTTGGAACATAGCTGAATACTAAAAGATTGAAGACATTCCTCAGTGGGAATTATGTTATGAGAAATACGCCAAATCAGAGTGAATATAATTGGTTTAATCCAAGTCTTATTAAAGTAATTCAATCATTCAAAGTCAGACTCCACTCTTGAGAAGTTATAATTATAAAAAAATGATTCGATAATGCCATTATGAACATGTTCCCAGGTGAGGAAATACTTGGTGTTAGAATATGGGTAATTTTCAACAATATGAATAATGTTGTCAGGGAGTTCATCTCTATGAAAATGAAGAACCTCCCTTACAGTGGAATCAGTAATCTCAGGAAGAGAGTCAGGAGATAAGTGATAGATAAGGGGTGTTCCAGTCCAGTTACCCATCCATAATTTAATATTAGAATCAAGACTAACCATCCTTCTAGAGTTTTTCATAATTCTAGGGTAAGTCTTCCTAATGGAGGGCCATATTGAGGAGGTAATATGATTTAAATTTCCTTTTTTAAGTTTAGAAAGAAATCTTTTCTTTAAAAAGGAAATTGAATCAAAGTTTTTATTTATTATTCTCCAGGTAAGTCTGGCCTGAAGCACTTCATTGAAAATTTTTAGGTTTTTTATACCAATACCACCATTGTCAATGGGTTTACAACAAGTGGTCCAAGGAATGGTGATAAGTTTTTTTTCAGGAATACTTCTTGTCCAAATAAAGTTTTTTATGTATGTGTTAAGCCTTTTTAAAGTACCAATAGGCCACTTATAAATCATCAAAGAGTAAACCATTTTGGAGATGATGGTTGATTTAACAAGACAAATTCTACTTTCCATGGAGATGGATTTTCCCTTCTAGGAGGAAAGTTGATTGATGATTTGATCCATAATTTTGATAAAGTAGGTTTATTTGGGTCTTCTCCAAAAAATCGGAACCCCTAGGTAAGTAAAAGGGAGGAAAACTTCCTTAATTCCAAAGTGGTTAATGATAACACTTTTACTAGTCGAGGAGAAATTTTTTCCAAAGAAAATAGAAGATTTATTCCAACATATGGCTTGACCAGAGATTTCTTCATAATGAGTTAAATAATTTTTAAGAACTTGCATGTTCTTGTTCCCTCCTTATAAGAATTAGATAAAATCATCAGCATACATAAGGTGAGTAGGAACATTAAGGTTCCTAGTAGCCTATATGGGTTTTAGATTGTTCTGATTGACCAAGTTTGAGAGAAGTCTACTAAGGTAATATTCAGCCCTAACAAATAGGATGGCCAAAAGGGAGTCACCCAGTCTGACACCTTTAGTGCATTTAAAATAACCTTTTGTAGATCCATTGATAATAATGGAGATAGAAGCATACATAAATAGGGTTTTAATTATTTTAATGAAAATATCATTAAAACCAAAGGTTTGAATAACTTTGAAGTTGAAACTCCAATAAATTATGTCGAAGGCTTCTCTAATGTAAAGCTTTATGGAAATATTCCCTCCTCTAGTAGTTTTGTTAAGAATGTTATTGCATTTAGAGGCAAGGAAAATGAAATCCTGAATAGACCTTCCTTTATTAAAACCTAATTGGTTCCAAGAAACAATTATATTGCATATGGGAGTGAATCTATTATCTAAAATCTTAGAGATTATCTTATAAAGGGTATTAATAAGGGGAATAGGACGAAATTGATGAATCTCAGAGGCATTATCAACCTTATGAATCAGAGTAAGAAACTGATAATTTATGCCATGCGGGATCACACCATTGGAGAAAAAAGATATAACAAGTTTACAAACATCCATGTGAATGGCATCCCACTGTTTTTTGAAAAAACCATTATTAAACCCATCAGGACCTGGAGCACTATTAGACTTCAAACTAAAGACTGTATCCTTAATTTCATGCTCCAGGGGGATACTAACAAGATAAGAATTATCCTTCTCATCCACTAAAGATGGAATAATATCATATTTGAGGTCTTTATTAACATCAGGACCATTGAAGATCTAGTGAAAATAGGAGACCACATGATTAATAATTTCCTCATCAGAGTCAATGAGATTCCCATTATGCATAAGAGTGGTGAGAGGTTGACTATCATCCTTTATTCTTTGTAGTGAGTTATAAAACATAGTGTTTCTATCCCAATCAGATAACCATTTTTTTTAAAGATTTGTTTGTGCATGTTATCCTTTAGAGTAAGAAGGGAATTGAGTTTCACTGAAATTTCAATTTCCAGTTGAGGATCCCGGGAAAAATCAGAGTTGGTATTATTGATTTGAGTTTGAGAAAGCTCATTTTATAGAGAATAAATATCTATATCAATTTTTTTAATTTTGGTTCTATAATAGCCATTAAGATATTGCTTTAGATGTTTGAGTTTAGTGATACAAGCAAACACATCATATTGGTGTTTCATGGATTCCCAAAATCCTTTGATGAAATAAGTATAGTCCGGGTCATCCGACCAGACATTATTGAATCTAAAAGAAAAAATTGGCTTACTATTTCCAGTAGACATATTAACAAGGATCGGGTGATGATCCTAATTCAACCTAGTAAGGGTAGTGCTAGAAATTGTATCCCAATTGTCAAGGGCAGTGGAATTCACAAAAGCTCTATCTAGTTTGCTCGCCACCACCTTATTGTAATGTATTCTATACCAAGTATATTTTCACCACTAAGTTTAACCTCCAAAAGGATGTTGTCCTCAATAGTGGCTCTAAATTCACGAGAGGCAATAGCGGAGTGGGAAGGACCTAATTTCTCACTAGGAGAAAGAATCACATTAAAATCCCCAATCATAATCCAAGGGTCATGAATATTGTTTTCCAACAAGGAAAGATCATGACAAAGGGTTCTCCTCTCTTGATACCTATTATTAGCATAGATCATAGTGAAAAAATGTGATTTCCATCAAAAATAAAATCACAAGTAAACAGTTGCTCTGAATTCTTGACAATGTTCACATCTTGTAAGGATGAGTGATAGATAATCCATAAGGGGTCTATTGAAGATCCATATTTACATGCACCTAAGAATTTATAGTTAAGGGAGAAGAGGTTCATACAATTGGAAGTAAAGTTTATTTTTGGTTCAGTAATAACAAATAAAAAATGCTTATGAGATGTTATAAATCTCTTATGGAAAATGAGAGTGTTCGAGTTTGCGATACCCTGGTAGTTCCAGAAAAAGAGCTTCATTTAGACTTATGTTTGGGGTTGGATCCCCCTTTTTTTGATTTACCCAATCCCTTTTTCCTCTCGGATCTCCTAACATCCTTTGAGGAGGTCATATTGGGTTTTTTGTCATGTAATTTAGAAGATGGACTTGAAGCGGTTTTCTCAACCATTTCACTGGTCATGGTCCTCTTAGGAGAAAAATTTTATGTGTGTGAGGGTGAAATATTAGCATAATATTTACTATCGGGAATATTATGTCCTTTTGAATCCACATAAATATAATTTCATTGAAAGGAGTCAAAATCATGAAGATTTTTTAAAGCAGCATTATCTGGACAACTGTCTACTTTTTTAGAAACAGACAGGGCCAAAGTCTTACTGATTTTCAAGTTGTTAGGGTCAAAAACATGACAGTTTCCTTGCAAATCAGCATGTAAAATCTGCTCTGGAATACTTCTAACATTATTAGAAATAGAGATATCATAGTATACATTAGCATATTTAATGTTTGTTTCAAGAGGGGAAGTAGGTAATTAGAGGCACAGACTATCTATATTGCTGTTAGAAGAAGATACATTACCTTTATTATGTTTAAAACTCAGTGAATCTTGCCTTTCTTTAGAAACAGAAGCAATAGGGTGTCACACATCAGCTGAGGAAGTCTTGGTCTATTCTGAAATAGCTAAGGGATAAGAATATTTCATACCTTTCCCAGCAGAATCCAGTTCATCAGGAGAGGTGATGTCACCTTTGTGATGCTCACAATGTTTGGAGGTACTAGCCTGCTTATTTTTTCTAGAAAAATCCTGAGAAATAGTGGGAATAGTTTCCATGCAAAACTCATTTGTACTATTATTATCAAAAACTGGGTTAGCATGAAAAATGATTAAGACCATATCATCAACTTCCTTACTAATGTCACATTCTTTGTGAAGGTATTCCTCCTCCTCAACCATTTCGCTCCATGAAAAACCCTGTAAATGGGAAAAAGAATTTGTTTTTTTGATCCAGACTTTCTTTTTCTTTTTATAAGGTCTAGGTATGTTAGCAACTAAATTCTTATTTTTTATTGTGCTTTACTTCCTTCCAGTCACTTTTAATTGGTGGTACAACTTGCTTTCTAACTATTCTACAATTTGAATAGTTATGACCAATGATTTTGCAGACCTCACAAATGGGGGGGCATTATCTCATATTCAATTTTGGTATCAGTTTTGAACTCTTGAGCACAAAAATTGATAGAATTTGGATGTTTTGAATCAAGATTAACATCTACCATGACCCTTTCATAAAGGCCAAGTTCAGCATTTAGGGTCCGTTGGTCAATTTTGATTGGTAGAACAATACAAGAGGCAATGTCATTTAAAATCTTTGGGTGCCAAAAATACTAATTAATACCATGGATTCTAACCCAAATTCGTGCAGTTGAATTACTATATTTATGGGGGTTAAAAGAAATATTCCATTCACTCAATCTAAGCATACCGGGTTTAAGGTTAATGGTTCCTGTTTTCCAGACCTGGATGAGGTCTTCATGAGAGTTGGAAACAATATGATAAAAACCCCTACCCACAGGAACCATTTTCTAGTTTGATAAATTCC
Organism: Viscum album; assembly: GCA_963277665.1. Lineage (NCBI taxonomy): Eukaryota > Viridiplantae > Streptophyta > Magnoliopsida > Santalales > Viscaceae > Viscum > Viscum album. The sequence goes on along the minus strand of OY728147.1, from coordinate 1,020,464,904 downwards.
AATAGTTAGAGATTACAACTTTAAGATCAAGTAAAGACCAGGTTCTATCACCTCTTATTTCTTCTGGAAATGGGGATGACCTCATTTGTTTAAGGTTCAAACTTTTCCAATTGATTTATAACTTGTTTATTCATAGAACCGGAAACATCCAATGATTCTATATCCATTTGGACCTAATTTCCAAAGGTATGTGCTCATTAGTTGTGGAATGATGCGGCTTAAGAATTTTCATTGGTCGAGAGGATGGGAGGTCAGGCTCATCACACCTTTTTTTTGGGGAATTATTGCCTACTCCGGGACTCTCTCATAGATTTAAGTAATGTTCACGAATCCTTATTAATTCACCAAGTATTAAAATGAGTTTTCCTTTAGATCTTACAATCAATTATTGATATGTATGAGATTTAGAGAATATTTTATATGTATTTGAGGTTCTTCATCAATGGATAATCATCCATATGTATTGGAGATTCATAGTCAATGGTATCCTTCAATACATTATATATAAATCTATTGGTCATTATGATGACCATACTAGTTTTAAAGCCACTTAGTGGGGCACTTGATGTTTATTTTCATTAATACGGACAAAGATTATTTCAGAGTTGGGATCGTACTCGCAGATGGGCTACCTACGTATCCTTGTTAAAGAGGAATTAGAACCCACATAGTTTGGGAATTAAGATATTTTTTAACGTCATATGGGTTGGATGAGAATTAATGGGTGATGTTCTTGAACCTCAGAAAGGCTTCCTACGTACTCTACTTTTAAGGAAGAGATCAAATTCCCCGTAGTTCGAGTAAGAAGTGTGGGGCTTACGTATGATTAACAGCCCAAAGAGATATGTCGTGGTTACTTTTACACTCTAATCTCACGTGAGTCATTATCAGTGTGAGAAACAAGAGGTATCAGTAAACCTGACAATTTGTGCCATGAAAGATGAGGTCACAAGGAATGACATGGGGCTTATGTATGTGTGACTGCCCAAGTAAATTAAGATCAGGACTTAGTTCAGGAAAGAAGCCCAGGAGCAGGGTCCATAAATGTATTTATGGTTTATGGAGATTTGGAATTTTAACTTGCGACTTCTCCTGAGAAGGAGGACCAAATTAAGAGGGACTTATGATTGGGTTTTATTCCTGAGAAGGATGTAACACCCCAACCCCAGTTACCCATAGTCGGTGCATTATTACATAACATTGGAATGATCAAAAGAAAGATCAAATCTCGAAATACCGATTAGTTTAGTAGCCTTGGAAACACTAGATATATTCATAAGTCTTACATTACATCATAAAAATGAAAACTACAACAACATAGTCTCCATAGTTCACACTCATATCCCCATATAATATCCCTACAGGTCATTCATAAAACACTTCTTCACATCCTGGGAAAAATAAAACATAGAAAGGGGTGAGCTCAGATGCTCAGTAAGGATAACAATATAGCAGAAACATTCATAAATAAGCATAAACATTTAAGGAAATGTATAACTAAAACAAAAGCCTTTTAAACTTGAACTTCAAAATAATATAGAAAAGATAAAATGAAATAATTTCATTTATTTATTCAAATGGATACTCTACTAGTCAAATAATCACATACAATATCAATAACCACTTTCATAATGATGGAATGCATAGTGCCAGACTATCATAACCACGCAGCCACGACCTCATGCCAAAACTACAAATAATATTTTGTCAAGGCCTCATGCCAAGACACTATTTTGTCTCATGAGACGTACCGATGCATCAAGGAGCTATAGCGGGCTCTACCCGTCACATATTAAGTCCAATTCATTCCTCATATGAACAAACATTCGTATTAAAACTAGCATATGAAATGTCAATAATTTATTCATAAACCATGAATGGTATAAAAATAACACATCCACAGTCAAACATATCACAAAACCATCAATACAATATGGAAGTTTTGTATCATAATAAATAAACTTCAATAAGCTTAAAATCCATTAAAGGATGCTGACATAGATGAAATCAAAACTATTTGATAGAAATATCTCTTTTTTTTTAAATCATTTAAAAGTACCATAATTATTAAATAAAACATTAACTTTGAAAATATTCTTATAAGTTTTCAAGGTAAGCTTCGACAACATTATAATGGTGTAAAATAGCCACATCCTCCATATAAGTTAAAAATAAATTTTTACATTGATTCTGTCGAAAAGGTTAAAAAGGACCTTGTTTGGAAAACGACAGAAATATTCCTTTATAAACTTATTATAAAAAGTCAAACAAGGGTATAAATGACTTTAACCCATATTCTATAAAATATTATGAATTTTTTGAAATACATTTTTAAGAAACATGGATGTGGATGATAAAGAGGTCCCAGTAGATAATTACATATAAACAACCTCGGTTAATGAAGAGATTGTGAAATAACCCTTACCTTGTACTTTTCCTTGGTTGAGGGTAGGTTAAACTCCTGTATAAGGGTGAAATAATTGTTATTAAGTTATACAAGAATCATATACATTAATATGATATCATATATGATCTTTTAACACTGCTTTGTTAATAATATCTTTGTATTATCGTCGTTTCGGGTGTTAACTTACTCATTTTCTTTTATATGTTTTGTTATATAAGCCATGTTTGTTATGGATAGATTTGTATATTATTCATATCCAGAATGATATCAAGTCCTTAAACATTATTTTTAATTATCAAATGATAATTATACTTGAATGGGTACAATGAGGAATGAATCTCATCGCGTTCGTGGAGACGGTAGTCCGTACGTACGCACGAGCGACAATATCATTATTTTGATATTAAAATAATATATAATTGGATGGTATATCATATATACAGAATAATTATCATGTTATATTTATTATTTACATGAATTAAACATCATTATTATACCCATCCAAATAATAATATTTTGAATAACAATTACACCACGACGTGGAGACGGTAAGCCGTACGTATGCACGTATGGTGACATGTCATTCAAAGGATGGATAGAATAATGAATATGGTTGTACCATATTTATAATAACATAAAAGTATATATAATATAATGGATTTATTATTTTATAAAGAAAATAACAAAGAAAGAAGTAGTTGAAGAAGAAATGAACTTGAAAAAGGGTGGTGAAAACATTACCTCTTCTTCGGGTACTTCCTTTAGATTTGATAAAAAGGGAACCTTAGGTTGACTTTATGATCAAAATAAGGCCTCTATGTTGAAGTGAGAAATGTTTAGATAGGATTTGGGCAGGTTTTGGCCGAACAAAAAGACTTTGAATATGTGAATTAGTGAGAAGGGGGAGTGCCCATTTATAAGAGGGGTGAGGGGCACCTTTGGAAAAGCTAGAAATATTATTTTATAATAAATTCATATTCGGTTTCTAATGACTCAAAAGTGTATTATTTAAAGGATAAGGTGGTTAGGGGTCTAAAACCACTCAACCAATAGGTTTTAGACAGGTTTGGGTCACTATATTAACCTTATCTTTTAGTTTTAACTCTTAGTTAATTAGTTTGACATTTACCATGTCACTTTGTATTTTTATATTATATAGTTAACAAACTTACTATAAACATCCAAGAGACCCCCAAGAGGTCCATTAATGATACACCTAGAATAATATAAGTCTCTTTTCCGAACCTTGTATTTTTAGGAATTGAATATCAATAATAATATAATATTTGTTTTAAAAAATCTTTTATGTCAATTTTGACACTATTGGGTATTTTTTTTTATAAATTCATAACAGAATTATTACTTTGAAAAAAATTTATATAAACAATAATAATATGTCATAGTAACCTATAAAATTATTTGAATTTATAAAAAGTCTCAAATTACATTTATTTGGGTATTTATAATATCAATTATCTTAATCATTCATTAATACGGTAATTACTACATCATAATTGTGTCATAAATAAATTAAATTATTTAATGTCTAAAAATTCTAAATAAAATACCATTATGTAGGAAAACTTTTTAGATTTATAATGAATATTTATAGTCTAAAATATAACATATATAACCCTATTTAAAAATTGTTTTTCTAAAAGATATATGCTTATGTTATTTTTGTATTTACTTTAACTTTATTAATATAAAGTGTCCCTATCACCTACAAGTGGATCCATGGGGTCCCAAAATCGAACCAAAGGTGGCCATGGTCGGACATGTATCAACCAATAATGTTAGTACACGTTTTAGGGTAATTTATTATTATTATAATATCATTTTTTACCCTTATTTACCGGATTTACCCTTTAACCATGGTAAATAAAATATTTACCGAAGTAATTATTCAAAATTTATAAAAATTAAAGTTACATATTTAAACAATTTGGACATCATGATTCCAAATATGGAATCTATTTTTCCAAATTCAAAACACAAAAGTGGCAGAAATTATTTTAAAATTAATTTCCACTGTCAAAACAAAAAGCGTGTTTTTAAGAAATAATAACTATCAAAAGATTGACACTTGTTTATGTCCGGTTTAATTGTGAAACTATGTCCAATGAACAAAATTGAATTAAATGGTAAAAGTATATTCAAAATATACTTTAAAACCACTCAAATTCATAATTTATCAATATAAATTATTTATATTAAAAAATTTGTTTTTAATTAAAATTTAGTAATTTTCATTATTCATCAAAATATAAATATTATCTGAAAAGTTCCAAAATTTCACCCTAGGATAAATTTGATATTCCAAATCCAAAAATGAAGTCTATTTTGAGAGATAAAATTTATAAAATTTCAAAAATTAGGTATTACTATTCATAACGGCTAGTTTGATTGGTTGTGGTGTGTTAGAACTTGATGTTGCGTACGACATACGCTATTGCATTATTCAAAGAGAAGTGTACCGTAGAAGCTTGGGGTGCTACATTCTCCCATACTTAAAATAATTTCATCCTTGAAATTTCTAGAATACTACCTCATGAAAAGGCTTGGGTGGTTCTTCATCATAAGTTCCTCGGGTTCCCATGTTGCCTCTTCCATCTTATGGTTTCTCAACAAGACTTTTACCAGACGAGTCGTCCAGTTTCTCAGTACTTGTTCTCTCATATCAAGAATGTAACACCCAAGACTTTTATGTTATATAAATTATCAAAGGAATATTTTTCTACGCAACACTTGCTTGACTTGCTTTACACGCAATCGCGACCTTCCTCGATAGCTTGCGTCGTACGCAATACCGAGTTTCACTAAACAACAATATGCTATTAAAACTAGCCGTTATGAATAGTAATAACCACTTTTTGAAATTTTATAAATTTTATTTTTCAAAATGGACTTCATTTTTGGACTCAGAATATCGAAATTAGCCTAGGGTGAAATTTTGGTATTTTTCTGAAAACTTTCAATTTTTGATGAATAGTGAAACCACTAAGTGGTAGGTTAAAAACTGAATTTTGCATAAAACTTAATTTTACCGCTTCTGTGAATGGAATTTCGAAAATCCGAGAGACACGGTTAATATCAAGGACTAAAATGTGGTTCAATGAGATGAAAATAATTTTTTGGTGAATAGTAACTTTTTACCTTTTTACCGCGGTTAATAGTAAATAGGGTAACTAAGGGTAAATATGATATCAATATTACCCTAACACATGTCCTAATACTATTGTACAAGTGTAATTCGACCAAAAACAAACTTAGGAATAAAATATGACCATTTAGGCCCACTTGGATTAGATTAGGACATTTATTATTAATTTATTTAAAGAAGGGTTAAAATAGTTAAAATCAAAGTTTAATAAGTAGATCATTTTTAATATGGGGTTATACATAAGATAAATTCGATTGTAAATATTAATTAGAAAGCTAAAAAGATTTCCTACATGATGGTATTTTATTTGTAATTTTTAGACATCAACTAATTTAATTTATTTATGACACAAAGATGATGCAGTAATTATCTTATTAATGAAATATTGACATAATTGATGTTATAAACACCAAAATAAATTTAATTTGAGACTTTTTATGAATTCCACTAATTTTCTAGGTTACTATGATATATTAGTGTTGATTTAATAAACTTGGTTCGAACATATAATTCTGTTATGACTTTCACAAAAATCATATATCAAATAGTGTCAAAATTGACACAAAATAGTTTTTAAATCAAATATTATATTATTAATTGTTATTTTATTCCTAAAAATCTAAGGTTCGGCCAAATGACTTAGATAAGGATATATATATTAATAATAAGCAATTTGGGGTTCGTTTGGCATGTTATAGTAAGTGTATTAACCATATAGTGAAAGAAAACAAAAAGACACGGTAAAAGTTAAATTAATTAACTTAGAGTTAAATCTAATTGATAAGGTTAAAATAATACCCTAAACTTGTCTAAATCCTATTGGTTGATAGGATTTCGACCCATCCCCACTTTAGCTTCGAAATAAGACCCTTTGGAACCATTATAAACCGATTTTGACTTTAATATAAAATAATATTTTGAGATATTCCTAAGGTGCCCCTCTCCTCCCTTATAAAAGGGCACCTCTTCCCCCTCCTCCTCACACCAATTTGAGCACTCAAGCTCGGCCAACCCCTGCCATTTTCTACTCTCCACTTCCCTAGAATAATTATAGAGGTCCTGGTCTTCTCCAAAGACCAATCTTAGTTCCTTAAGTGGAGGATTCAAAGAGGCGTTCCAAAGAAGAGGTAATATCCATTACCGATCTTTTCAATTTCTTTCTTCTTCAACTTCTTCTTCTTTAGTTGTTTCATGATAAAGTAATAACATCAGTATTACTTACATACTGATATGTTATTATAAATATGAAACAACCCTAATTCACCTTCTATCCATCCTACGGAAAAATGAAATCACCGCGCGTGCGTACGAACGGAAAACCGTCTCCACGCCGTGGTATAATCTATTTTCCACCATCACCTTAAAAGGATGGGTATAATGGTGTAATGAGTAACTATATATGATTATTATTAAGTAATATTGATACTGAAATTATATATATATATACTCCAATACAATTCCACGATCATAGGAACGATATCATCACTCGTGCGTACGTACGGAATACCGTCTCCACGATGTGATGCGATTCGTTCTACATGATCTTCATTTCATAATGATTATATAAATGAATTGAATGAATGAATATGGTATATACTACACTAATACCATTCTGGAAATGAATTATATATAACCTAAAGATAAGAATAAGAATTTATAAGAACAAAAAGTTATAAAGACCCGAGTAACAAGTAACAATGAAATATTACTAACAAGAAGTTAATAATATGACTATATATGATCTCATATCAATATGTATGATTCTGGAATAAGTCAATAACCATTATACAGGAGCTTCGGACACGAACAAAGCAAATTGGACCTAAGGTAAGGGAAATATCACAATCTCATTTTTATCCGAGATTGTTTATTCGTAAGTATTTACTGGGGTGTATTTTATCATCCACATCCATGTTCCCTCACTATGTAATATTGTTTCCATCCACTTGAAATAGTTTAAATCCAATTTTACCCTTAGGTGAGTTTTTAGTAAAGAATATGAAAGGAATCTTTTGTCGTTTTTCCGTATGAGGTACTTTTTGACTTTTCCGACAAAAGTACGAAGAATGTTTTTTTAACTTATACGGCATGAATGGATTTTTAAAACATTACTTCAAAGAATCTTCCTTTACAAGTTTTCAAGTTTATTTTTAATCAACTTCTTTTATTTTAAAGTTTTATGACATGTTATGAAAGGAAAAATGTTTTTGAAGAAGAAAGGATATTTTCCTCAAGAATTCAATTCAAGTGTTTTATCAAAATTATTTTCCATCTAAGATAATAAAGGGTTCTGTTTCTATCCATATTTTTACATTGGTTTGACTATGTTGTGATGGAATTATGTTTATGAATTCCTTTATCTTATATGAATTGATTTATGATGTTTCAAGAATCCCATTTTTGTTATATGTGTTATGCGATGATGTATGTTTTATGATTATGTGGCACACATAAGAAAGGATTCATTATAAGATGGGTGGGACCTATATCTCCCTCCAATGCATTGGGTAATGATTTTATATCTCATGAGATAGACATGGCTGGAACGGAAGGTTATTTCGGTTTAGTGATACAGGACTGAAACGAGGAGTGAACTCGGTTCAAAAAGGGACTTTGTCCACTAAGATAGTCTTGGCAATGAGTCATGACTAACAAGAAATGATTTCCATGATTATGTGTGCATGCCACAAAGTTTCAAGTATTATGTTATGATTATGGGGATCTCATTTTCACTTCTATTATTTATTCCATGTTAAGATATTATGATCTCTTTTGCAGGTTTTGATAAAGATATGATATGATTTTTATTTCCTTTATTTGCCCTTGCTGAGCATTTGAGCTCACCCTTTTATGTTTTCTTTTCCCCAGGTCAGGAAGATGGATATTAATTAGAATATGCTAAAAGGGACCCTAGATATGATGAAATAAATGGGAGACACTGTAGAAGATTTATGAACCAGTTGTTTATGTTTCCCAGTTTCTAAAGACACTATACCTATACGGTCCTTTGTGGTTTTGTCATATGTTGTAATAAGTGTGCTTCAATTTTAAAGTATTAACAATGTATGTAAAGTATGGGTCGTTATAGTTGGTATCAGAGGAAAGGTATAGTCAACCTTTGGAAACTAGGATGTGAAAGCCTTAGTAAGAACCCTAAGGATAAGTCTAAGCATAGAACACAATCTTAGTGTTTTAGAAATGGCCTTGAATAACCTAGGATAAGACCTTAAGCATGAAAATTTTATTCTTGAATTATGTGGTTTCCTATTATAATTAGTGTTGCTCACACTATTCTTCTTGGTTTTAGTCAATGGCTGGAACCCGAAGGAACCGTGTTAATGTGGAATGTGATGGGCAATGCAATGATTGTCCCCCTGAGCAACCAAACGATATGGGAGATGGAATGCAAAATCTTGTAGCCATGCTCACACAACTTTCTCAAGCTATGAATCATGCAGGATTTCCAAACGAACAAAGGAGGGAGCAACATTCTGTTGAATCCTTCATGAGGCAGCATCCACCATCTTTCAGCGGGTCTACTGATCCATTAGTTGCTGAACAATGGATTAGTACTACTGAAAAGATATTTTCAGTTCTTCAATGTTCTGAGCATGATAAAGTCATCCTAGCAGTGTATCGTTTGGAAGGAGATGCGGATCAATGGTGGAATCTTGTTAAGAATACGAGGCAAAGGGATGAAATTGAGTCTATGGAATGGGACGAGTTCAAGAACTTATTTTTCAATAAGTACTTCCCTCGTATTCTCCGAACAAAGATGGAGAAAGTGTTCCTTGAACTGAAGCAAAGGGATGATGAATCTGTTGGTACCTATGAAGCAAATTTTACCAGACTTGCAAGGTACGCTTCTGGTATTATTTTCCGACCTGAGAGTAAGATCGATCGATTCTTTAGTGGCTTAAAACCAAGTCTTCGAAGGGCGTTAGACATAAGGGACTTCAATAGCTACGAAGAAATCGTTCGATGTGCTCTCAAAGTCGAGATGGAGATTGGAGTAACCCATCAGTCACATGGGTTTGATAAGAAGAGGAAGATGGAATTCAAAGAAAAATCTAAAGAGCACACGGAAAAGAAGATGAACTTTCCCTTATGCTCAAAGTGTGGAAAGAAACATGGAGGGAGTTGTCTTAAAGGGACAAGTAAATGTTTTAAATGTGGAAAGGAAGGTCATCGGGCATTTGAATGTCGTGATAATGGGAAGAAGATGTCTAATGATGCAAACAAAGGAAGGGATACACAGAATGAACCTGCTACACTTCAATGTTTCAAGTGCAAGGAGATGGGGAATTATGCCAATCAATGCCCAAATCCAAGGGTTGATGATGATGGTCGACGTCAACAAACTCTTAAGGCTAAAGACAAAGGAAAGTCACATGCAATTTCTATCAGCGAGGTGGAGTACGATAACGATGTGGTGAAAGGTACACTTACCATCCACTCTAAAGTAGCAAATGTTTTATTTGATTCTGGATCCACCAACTCTTTTATTTCTGAAAAATTTTCTAAGGGTATCACCGTATTACCTCAACAATTAGATGTTGAGTTAGCTGTGACAACACCTAATGGCACATCAATCGCATCAAGAAGTTTATAATTCTTCTCCGATCGAAGTTTGTGGGAAAGTGCTTCCTACAAATCTTGTGATCCTTCCTTTAGTGGAATTTGATGTGATTCTTGGCATGGATTGTCTTTCTCTACATGGAGCTCATATCAATTGCCAAAGAAGGGAAGTCACATTTCATATTCCAGATCAATCTACGATTGTATACCAATGCAAGGATGAACATAACCTTCCAGTGGAAATTTCTTCCATCTTATGGGTATTGATTCCACTAAATGAAGGTTATTTATCTCAAATGGTTGGTGAGAAACTCACGATTAAGAATATGCCCATTGTACGGGAGTTTGATGATTTCTTTCCGGAGGAATTGCCGGGTCTTCCACCAAATCGTGAAGTTGAGTTTTCAATAGAACTCGTACCGGGTGCTTTTCCTATTTCAAAGACACCTTATAGAATGGCCCCAATTGAGTTGCAGGAATTGAAGAAGCAACTCCAAGAGAATCTTGATAAGGGATTCATACGCCCTAGTGCATCACCTTGGGGAGCACCTGTTCTATTTGTTAAGAAGAAAGATGGATCAATGAGACTCTGCATTGATTATCGAGAACTTAAAAAGATCACTATCAAGAACAAATATCCTCTCCCACGAATTGATGACTTATTTGACCAACTACGCGGAGCTCAATACTTTTCCAAGATTGATCTTCATTCAGGGTATCATCAATTAAGGGTCAAAAGGGAGGATATACCAAATACGGCTTTCCGTACAAGGTATGGACACTATGAATTTATAGTGATGCCATTTGGTCTTACTAATGCCCCTGCTATCTTCATGGATCTAATGAATAGAGTCTTTAGAGACTATCTTGATCAATTTGTGGTAGTCTTTATAGACGATATTCTTGTCTATTCAAAGAGAAAGGAAGAGCATGAAGATCACTTGAGAATTATATTGAAGACCCTGAGAAAGGAGAAGCTTTATGCCAAATTTACAAAGTGTGAATTTTGGCTTCAAAAAGTTGCATTTTTGGGTCATATAATCTCAAAAGAGGGGATATCTGTGGATCCAGCAAAAACAGAGGTTATCGAAAGATGGTCAAGACCAACAACAGTAACTGAGATCCGAAGTTTTCTTGGTTTGGCTGGTTATTATAGACGTTTTGTAAAAGATTTTTCACGATTATCTAATCCACTCACCAAGTTGACTCGGAAAGGAGTTAAGTTTGTCTGGACAGAGGAATGTGAAGAGAATTTCAAGGAGTTGAAAAGAAGGTTATCCAGTGCACCTGTGCTCACACTGCCTTGTAGTGGAGAAAGGTTTGTGATCTACAGTGATGAATCCAAGAAGGGATTGGGGTGTGTTCTTATGCAAAATGATATGGTGATAGCTTATGCCTCACGACAGTTGAAAATCCATGAGCAAAATTACCCAACACATGATTTGGAGTTGGCTGCGGTAATCTTTGCATTAAAGATTTGGAGGCATTACCTTTATGGTGAAAGGTGTGATATTTATACTGATCATAAAAGTTTAAAGTATATTTTCACACAAAAGGAGTTGAATATGCGTCAAAGAAGATGGTTGGAGCTGATTAAGGATTATGACTGCTCAATCCATTACCACCCTGGGAAAGCAAACAAGGTGGCAGATGCATTAAGTCGACAAGACCATGCTAGTTTATCCATGATGAGGATCACAAAAGATCCAATATTTATGGATTTACAAAGGATGGATCTTGGAATTATAATGGAAGGGGAAAAATCTTATCTTTCTCAAATGAATGTTCAACCATCTATACATGTGAAGATTAAAGAGGCACAGAAAGAAGATGTCGAGTTACAAAAGAAGGTGAGAAATGTTCCTGAATTCAACCTTGATTGTGATGGGATAATAAAGTTCAGGAATCGTGTTTGCGTTCCTCCCATCCCCGAATTAAAGAATGAGCTGCTGGATGAGGCTCATAGTTCATCATTTTCTATTCATCCTGGAAGCACGAAGATGTATAGGGACCTGAAAGAGTACTTCTGGTGGGATGGCATGAAAAGAGATGTTGCTGAATATGTCTCTCGATGCTTGGTTTGTCAACAAGTTAAAGCTGAGAGACAGAAGTCTAAGGGGATGTTACAACCATTACCCATACCCGAATGGAAATGGGAAAACATCACTATGGACTTTGTCACAGGACTTCCTAAAACATCCAAAGGCAATAATGCTATCTGGGTCATAGTTGATCGTCTTACAAAGTCTGCACACTTCATTGCTATTAGAGAGGATTTCTCTCTAGATCAGCTTGCCAGGATATATGTAAAGGAAGTGGTAAGATTGCATGGAGTACCACTTTCTATTATATCTGATCGAGATCTGAGATTTACCTCGAAGTTCTGGCGAAGTCTTCAGCATACTCTAGATACAGAGTTGAGTTTCAGCACTGCTTATCATCCCCAGACAGACGGTCAGTCTGAGAGAACAATTCAAACCCTAGAAGATATGTTGAGAGCTTGCTATATGGATTTCAAAGGAGGTTGGGATCAACACCTACCTTTGGTGGAATTTTCTTATAATAATAGCTTTCACTCCAGTATTCAGATGGCTCCTTATGAAGCTCTCTATGGAAAGAAATGCAGGACTCCAACTTGCTGGGATGAAGTTGGGGAAAGAAAGCTATTAGGACCTGATCTCGTTGATGAAATGGCAGAAAAGGTTAGATCTATTCAACAACACATAAGAGCAGCTCAAAGTCGACAGAAAAGTTATGCCGACAACCGAAGAAAAGACCTAGAGTTTGAAGTGGGCGATAAAGTGTTCTTACGAATATCTCCCTGGAAGAGGGTTATGAGATTTGGAAAGAAGGGGAAGTTGAGCCCTAGATATATCGGTCCTTTTGAAATACTGGATCGTGTTGGGAAGGTAGCTTACCGATTGGCGCTTCCACCGAATCTCTCTCAAGTTCACGATGTGTTCCACGTATCTCTCCTGAGAAAGTACATACCAGATCCTTCACATGTACTCAGCTCAGAAGTTGTACCGCTGGAGCAAGATCTTTCTTATGAAGAACAGCCGATAGAGATTCTGGATCGTAGCGAAAAAGTCCTACGAAACAAGACCACTCGCTTGGTGAAAGTTTTATGGAGGAACCACCAACTTGAAAAAGCTACATGGGAGCTTGAGGATATGATGAGGGAGAAGTATCCTCATCTGTTTGTTACAAAGTGACGAATTTCGAGGGCGAAATTCTTTTTAAGGGGGGTAGAATGTAACACCCGAGACTTTTATGTTATATAAATTATCAAAGGAATCTTTTTCTACCCAACACTTGCTTGACTTGCTTTACACGCAATCGCGACCTTCCTCGATAGCTTGCGTCGTACGCAATACCGAGTTTCACTAAACAACAATATGCTATTAAAACTAGCCGTTATGAATAGTAATAACCACTTTTTGAAATTTTATAAATTTTATTTTTCAAAATGGACTTCATTTTTGGACTCAGAATATCGAAATTAGCCTAGGGTGAAATTTTGGTATTTTTCTGAAAACTTTCAATTTTTTATGAATAGTGAAACCACTAAGTGGTAGGTTAAAAACTGAATTTTGCATAAAACTTAATTTTACCGCTTCTGTGAATGGAATTTCGAAAATCCGAGAGACACGGTTAATATCAAGGACTAAAATGTGGTTCAATGAGATGAAAATAATTTTTTGGTGAATAGTAACTTTTTACCTTTTTACCGCGGTTAATAGTAAATAGGGTAACTAAGGGTAAATATGATATCAATATTACCCTAACACATGTCCTAATACTATTGGACAAGTGTAATTCGACCAAAAACAAACTTAGGAATAAAATATGACCATTTAGGCCCACTTGGATTAGATTAGGACATTTATTATTAATTTATTTAAAGAAGGGTTAAAATAGTTAAAATCAAAGTTTAATAAGTAGATCATTTTTAATATGGGGTTATACAAAGATAAATTCGATTGTAAATATTCATTAGAAAGATAAAAAGATTTCCTACATGATGGTATTTTATTTGTAATTTTTATACATCAAATAATTTAATTTATTTATGACACAAAGATGATGCAGTAATTATCTTATTAATGAAATATTGACATAATTGATGTTATAAACACCAAAATAAATTTAATTTGAGACTTTTTATGAATTCCACTAATTTTCTAGGTTACTATGATATATTAGTGTTTATTTAATCAACTTGGTTCGAACATATAATTCTGTTATGACTTTCAAAAAAATCATATATCAAATAGTGTCAAAATTGACACAAAATAGTTTTTAAATCAAATATTATATTATTAATTGTTATTTTATTCCTAAAAATCTAAGGTTCGGCAAAATGACTTAGATAAGGATATATATATTAATAATAAACAATTTGGGGTTCGTTTGGCATGTTATAGTAAGTGTATTAACCATATAGTGAAAGAAAACAAAAAGACACGGTAAAAGTTAAATTAATTAACTTAGAGTTAAATCTAATTGATAAGGTTAAAATAATACCCTAAACTTGTCTAAATCCTATTGTTTGATAGGATTTTGACCCATACCCACTTTAGCTTCGAAATAAGACCCTTTGGAACCATTATAAACCGATTTTGACTTTAATATAAAATAATAATTTGAGATATTCCTAAGGTTCCCCTCTCCTCCCTTATAAAAGGGCACCTCCTCCCCCTCCTCCTCACACCAATTTGAGCACTCAAGCTCGGCCAAACCCTGCCATTTTCTCCTCTCCACTTCCCTAGAATAATTCTAGAGGTCCTGGTTTTCTCCAAAGACCAATCTTAGTTCCTTAAGTGGAGGATTCAAAGAGGCGTTCCAAAGAAGAGGTAATATCCATTACTGATCTTTTCAATTTCTTTCTTCTTCAACTTCTTCTTATTTAGTTGTTTCATGATAAAGTAATAACATCAGTATTACTTACATACTGATATGTTATTATAAATATGAAACAACCCTAATTCACCTTCTATCCATCCTACGGAAAAATGAAATCACCGCGCGTGCGTACGAACGGAATACCGTCTCCACGCCGTGGTATAATCTATTTTCCACCATCACCTTACAAGGATGGGTATAATGGTGTAATGAGTAACTATATATGATTATTATTAAGTAATATTGATACTGAAATAATATATATATATACTCCAATACAATTCCACGATCATAGGAACGATATCATCACTCGTGCGTACGTACGGAATACCGTCTCCACGATGTGATGCGATTCATTCTACATGATCTTAATTTCATAATGATTATATAAATGAATTTAATGAATAAATATGGTATATACTACACTAATACCATTCTGGAAATGAATTATATATAACCTAAAGATAAGAATAAGAATTTATAAGAACAAAAAGTTATAAAGACCCGAGTAACAAGTAACAATGAAATATTACTAACAAGAAGTTAATAATATGACCATATATGATCTCATATCAATATGTATGATTCTGGAATAAGTCAATAACCATTATACAGGAGCTTCGGACACGAACAAAGCAAATTGGACCTAAGGTAAGGGAAATATCACAATCTCATTTTTATCCGAGATTGTTTATTCGTAAGTATTTACTGGGGTGTATTTTATCATCCACATCCATGTTCCCTCACTATGTAATATTGTTTCCATCCACTTGAAATAGTTTAAATCCAATTTTACCCTTAGGTGAGTTTTTAGTAAAGAATATGAAAGGAATCTTTTGTCGTTTTTCCGTACGAGGTACTTTTTGACTTTTTCGACAAAAGTACGAAGAATGTTTTTTTTAACTTATACGGCATGAATGGATTTTTAAAACATTACTTCAAAGAAGCTTCATTTACAAGTTTTCAAGTTTATTTTTAATCAACTTCTTTTATTTTAAAGTTTAATGACATGTTATGAAAGGAAAAATGTTTTTGAAGAAGAAAGGATATTTTCCTCAAGAATTCAATTCAAGTGTTTTATCAAAATTATTTTCCATCTAAGATAATAAAGGGTTCTGTTTCTATCCATATTTTTACATTGGTTTGACTATGTTGTGATGGAATTATGTTTATGAATTCCTTTATCTTATATGAATTGATTTATGATGTTTCAAGAATCCCATTTTTGTTATATGTGTTATGCGATGATGTATGTTTTATGATTATGTGGCACACATAAGAAAGGATTCATTATAAGATGGGTGGGACCTATATCTCCCTCCAATGCATTGGGTAATGATTTTATATCTCATGAGATAGACATGTCTGGAACGGAAGGTTATTTCGGTTCAGTGATACATGACTGAAACGAGGAGTGAACTCGGTTCAGAAAGGGACTTTGTCCACTAAGATAGTCTTGGCAATGAGTCATGACTAACAAGAAATGATTTCCATGATTATGTGTGCATGCCACAAAGTTTCAAGTTTTATGTTATGATTATGGGGATCTCATTTTCACTTCTATGATTTATTCCATGTTAAGATATTATGATCTATTTTGCAGGTTTTGATAAAGATATGATATGATTTTTATTTCCTTTATTTGCCCTTGCTGAGCATTTGAGCTCACCCTTTTATGTTTTCTTTTCCCCAGGTCAGGAAGATGGATATTAAGTAGAATATGCTAAAAGGGACCCTAGATATGATGAAATAAATGGGAGACACTGTAGAAGATTTATGAACCAGTTGTTTATGTTTCCCAGTTTCTAAAGACACTATACCTATACGGTCGTTTGTGGTTTTGTCATATGTTGTAATAAGCGTGCTTCAATTTTAAAGTATTAACAATGTATGTAAAGTATGGGTCGTTATAAAGAATCTTGACGGGCTCCTCACAATAAGACAGATCGAGTTCCAGTTCTAATTCTTCATAGGTGAGTACATGCGTTGGTTCAGGCATGTATTTCCTCAACAGAGATGCATGGAACACATCGTGAACATTGGAGAGACTTGGCAGCATTGCCAATCGGTAAGCTACAACCCCTATTCGTTCTAGAATTTTGAAAGGTCCAATGTACATGGGACTCAATTTACCTTTCTTACCAAAACGTATGACTCCCTTCCATGGAGATACCTTTAGGAAAACATGATCACCGACTT
This sequence comes from Viscum album, assembly GCA_963277665.1. NCBI lineage: Eukaryota > Viridiplantae > Streptophyta > Magnoliopsida > Santalales > Viscaceae > Viscum > Viscum album. The sequence goes on along the minus strand of OY728147.1, from coordinate 1,020,447,652 downwards.
GAAATTCCAAATCCTTCCTTCGATTATCGGCATAGCTCTTCTGCCTACTTTGAGCTGCTTTGATATGGTTTTGTATTACCTTCACCTTTTCCATCGTTTCCTCCACCAGTTCTGGGCCTACATGTTTTCATTCACCAACTTCATCCCAACAGGTTGGTGTGCGGCATCTATTTCCGTATAACGCTTCATATGGTGCCATCTGAATACTCGAATGGAAGCTATTGTAATAGGAAAATTCTACCATAGGTAAATATTGATCCCACATACCCTGAAAGTCAAGTGAGCATGATCATGACATGTCTTCTACAGTTTGAATGGTTTGTTCGGATTGTCCATCTGTTTGAGGGTGGTAGGCAGTGCTCAAATGATGTTCAGTATCCAAGGCTTTCTGAAGGCTTTTCCATAATCTTGAAGTAAAATGGGGATCATGATCAGAAACAATCGATAGGGGTACTCCATGAAGTCTCACAACTTCATTAATATATAGCCTTGCTATATGTTCCAGTGGTAGATCTTCTCTTATAGCAAGAAAATGTGCTGACTTGGTAAGACGATCAACAATAACCCATATTGCATCATACCTTCTAGGAGTCTTTGGTAGCCCCATGACAAAGTCCATTGTAATATTATCCCATTTCCACTCTGGTATGGGAAGAGGTTGCATGACTCCTCCATGTTGTTGCCTTCTAGCTTTCACTTATTGAAAAACCATACATCTTGACACAAAATCAGCAATCTCCCACTTTATGTTGTCCCACCAAAAATGTTCCTTCAAATCTCTATACATTTTGGTGCTCCCATGATGTATTGAGAAATTGGAACTATGAGCATCATCCAGCAATTCCCTTTTTAGATCAGGTATATCGGGAACACAAAGCCTCTTCCCGAATTTAAAAATTCCTTCTTCATACACAAAGTCTCTCAATCTCTCATCATTCACAGCCTTAATATTCTTTTGAAATTATTCATCATCGGTCTGAGAACTCTTAATCCTTTATAGTAATGATGGTTTGGCAACCATTTGAAAAAGCATTGATGTTTCACCTTCCCTGGTTATTCCCATGTCTATCTTCACTAGATCCATGAAAATTGGATCCCTTTCAATTCTCATTGTTGTTCAAAAATCCATGATCTTTTCTTCTCAAATCATCTGCCCCCTTGTTTGCTTTCCCCGGGTGGTAGTGTATCATACAATCATAATCGTTGAGTAATTCAAGCCATCTCATTTGCCTCATGTTGAGTTCTTTTTGTGAGAAAATATACTTCAAACTCTTGTGATCAGTATAAATATCACATTTTTCACCATAGAGGTAGTGCCTCCATATCTTCAAAGAAAAGATCACAGTTTCTAACTCGAGGTCATGAGTAGGATAGTTTTGTTCATGAATTTTCAATTGTCGTGATGCATAGGCAATAACCCTATCATTCTGCATAAGGACACAACCCAATCCTTTATTCGATGCATCACTATAAATAATGAACCCATCCTTCCCCGATGGTAGAGTCAATATAAGAGCATTGACTAATCTTCTCTTCAGTTCTTCGAAACATTCTTCACACTCTTTTGTCCAAAAAAAATTTAACCCCTTTAGGTGTGAGCTTCGTTAATGGGTTTGCCAATCGGGCAATATTCTGGACGAAATGTCGATAATAACCTGCCAAACCAATAAAACGGTGTACTTCAGTTATACTCGTCGGTGCAGGACATTCTTGGATTGACTTGGTCATAGAAGGATCAACATATATTCCATCTTTAGAGACAATATGGCCAAGAAAATATTTCTCCTGGAGCCAGAATTTAAACTTGCTAAACTTCCCATATAATTCATGTCTTCTCAGAGTCTTCAGGATAATGCGCAAGTGATTTTCATGATCTTCATAGCTTTTGGAGTATACCAAGATATCATCAATAAATACCACCACAAATTCATCGAGATATTAATTGAAAACTCTATTCATCAGATCCATGAATAAAGAGGGTGCATTAGTCAATCCAAAAGGTATTACTGTAAACTCGTAATGCCCGTACCTAGTTCGAAATGATGTCTTCGGAATGTATTCCTTCTTCACAGACAACTGATGGTATCCAGATCGAAGGTAAATATTTGAAAATTATTTAGATCCATGGAGTTGGTCAAATAAATCATCAATGCGAGGTAGGGGATATTTGTTCTTTATTATTATAGCATTGATCTCCCTGTAGTCGATACATAACCTCATAGATCCATATTTCTTTTTAACAAAAAGAACAGGGGCTCCCCATGGAGAAACACTAGGGCGAATAAATCCCTTATTACTAAATTCCTCTAATTATTTCTTTAGTCCAACTAATTCTACATTGGCCATTCTATAAGGGGTCCTCGATATAGGCCTTGATCCCAGAATTAAATCAATGGAAAACTCAACTTCTCGTTCTGGAGGATGTCCAGGTAAATCTTCCGGAAATAAATCTACATAATCTTTCACAGTAGGTACATCCTCTATTTGAACATTCCTTTCCTCACCCACAGTCATTTCATTATCTTCCTCCCCAATAATTGAATTTAGTTGAGCTACTCGGGGTGGATCTCGATAAGAATTAGGTGGTGATGATTCTGCTCTAAAGATAAGGTGTTCTTTATCATCATCATCAAAAATCGTAACCTCCTTCTTCTTACAATAAATCTTCGCATCATGGTCCGAAAGACAATCCATACCAAGGATTATATCAAACACAATCATAGGTATGATGATGAGATCAGTAGATAAAGAACATTTATGTGCTCTAATAGGGACTGATTCACAAAACATTGTTGCAATGACACTTCCCTTAATAGTTTTAACTGCCAACTCCCTTCTTAAATCAAATTGGAAATATATTATTTTCTTAGAAAACTAGGAATATATGAAACAATGCGATGATCCAGAATCAAATAATGTATTTGCTAAAACTGAGGAAACTATTAAATTACCTGCCACCATGTCTTTCAGAGCTTCTACCTCAGCAGTAGTGATAGCATAATCTTGGCCTTGATCCCTTTTCCTTTTCTGAGGTATGTTCCCCTGACGCTTAGAACATTCATTTTCATAATGTCCCATCTCCCTGCAATTATAGCATTGGACATCGGTAGCTTCCTTCTTACCCTTACAATCAAAAGCTTGGTGGCCTTTTTCACCACACATGTAACAGACTCTCGTTCATTTTAAAAAAGTACCAGGGTGTTTCTTCCCACATTTACAGCAGGATGGATATTCAAATTTTCCCTTATTCTCCTTATTTCCATTCCCATATTGATCAGAAGATCTCTTCTTCTCTTGCTTTTCTTCAAAGTCATTAGACTTAGAGAATTCTTTCTCTATCTTGATAGCACATGAAACAATGTCTTCGTACGACGAGAAGGATTGTGAGACTAATTTTCGACAGAGAAATGGTTTTAACCCATCAAAGAAATGATCAATATTACTTCTTGGGTTACATATATAATCTTTAGCATACCTTTCTAACCTTGTAAAGTTATCCTCATACTTTGTGACATTCTCATCCTCCTTTTGTCTCAGACTCATAAATTGCCTTTCCATATCTTCTCGATGGTCGCGAGGAAGGTATTTTTATAAAAACAGATCTTTGAAATCCCTCCATTCCATATTTGATACTTTATCATCTTCCGTATTGTTTTGAATCAATGACCACCATTGATCAGCGTCTCCAGTGAGGTGTTAAAAAACCATGATAACTTTTTCCCTTTCACTAATCCCCAAAGCCTGAAATATTTTCTCTAGGGAACATACCCATTGCTCAACTACTAATGGATTTGTACTCCCAATGAATTTTGGTGGTTGCTGCCTCATGATGCGATCTAACATTGATCCTCCACGCTGTGATTCAGGGTGCTCCATATGGGTAAGGTTATTATTCATAACTCGAGTGAGTTGTCCCAGTATGGTGATTAGTTTATCAGCACCAGTTGCATCACCAGCTCCACTATAATTATCTTGAGCAGGAGGGCAATCCCTACATGGAGTGCGTGCATTGATACAGTTTCCATTTCTTCTGCTAGGCACCATTTCTAAACAATGGCATAATCTAGTTCAGTTTATGAATCAAAATACATAATTCCATACTTATAAAACACTTAACATAAATTGAACTATTTATGGATATAATCCATAATCATAAATTTTTTTTCTTTGAGGATGTATATACTCATAAACCGTTCATAATGATCTGTAAAGAAAATGAGAGTTATCCTAATCATATCCCCCGGGAGTGTCAGAACCAAGAGTGCATCAAGGCCCGTTTTCATGCACCAGTTCCCGTTCGAGTCTAGCTCAAAGCGGTGTTTTCAGGTTTTTCCCCTAGGTACATCTGTGCCAGAGCCGCCTCTACCTGCTCGTATCCAGACAGGGATGTATTGCTCGGAAAACTCACAAAATTTTTACAATACCAAAATTCTAGGAAGTTCTTCTATACTAATCCTCAACGTCCATCTTAGATCTATGTGTTCTAATAAGAGTTTATCTAAATTTAGCTTTGAAGGTTTGTACTAAACTTCCTATGTTACCAACTGTAACGCCCCGACCCCAGTAACCCAGAGTCGGTGCATTATTATGTATCATTGGCATGATCACAAAGGATCAAGTCTCGAATGACCGATTAGTTTAGTATCCTTGGAATAACTAGATACATTCATAAAGTTTACATTACATCATAAAATGAAAACTACAACAATATAGTCTCCATTTCCCACACTCTTATCCCCTCATACTATCCCTGTAGGTCATTCATAAAATACTTCTTCACATCCTGGGAAAAATAAAACATAGAAAAGGGGTGAGCTCAAATGCCCAGTAAGGATAACAATATAGTAGAAACTTTCATAAATAAGAATAAACATTTAAGGCAATGTATAACTAAAACAAAGGCCTTTAAAACTTGAACTTCAACATAGTATGGAAAAAATAAAATGAAATAATGCCATTTACTTATTCACATAGATATTCTACTAATCGAATAATCACATGCAATATAAATAACCACTTTTATAATGATGGAATGCATAATGCCAGACTATCATAACCAGATAGCCAAGGCCTCGTGCCAAGACTACAAATAAGTTTTTTTCAAGGACTTGTGCCAAGACACTAGTTTGTCTCATGAGACCTACCGATGAATCGAGGAGCTATTGTGGGATCCACCCGTCACTTACTAAGTCCAATGCATTCCTCATATGAAAAGTTTGAAATATGACATAAACATTCGTATTAAACTAGCATACGAAATGTCAATACTTAATCGACAAACCATGAATGGTATAAAAATAGCACATACAAAGTCAAACATAACTCATTCGATACAATATGGAAGATTTTATTGTATCAGATTAATCTCAATCATGAATAATTAAGGATATTGACATAGATGAAAATAATTTTCAAAACTATTAGAGAGAAATATCCCCATTTTTCTTGAAATCATTTAAAAGTCTCACTATTTGTCAAGAATCCATTTAAAAATATATTTTTGATTCAAAGTGTCCCATACCACTTGGAAACTTTTAAAAGTAATTTTAATTTTTAATCTTTAATGTCCATATAAATAAATTCTTAAAACTATTTTTAAAACAAGGACATTAATGAGAAATATTTAGAAGAATAAATCGTTAAAACACTTAAAAATGTATTTTAGTTAGAGTTTCTATCCAAAAGAGAGACACTTGAATAAAAATAATTGAGGTAATCAAAACTTTATAATATAATGAGAATAAAGGGATTCGTGATATACTATGTCAAAGTACATTATATACACCATATAAAAGTGATTTGGTGTATAACAACAAAGAAGTCTCAGTGGAATGTAAATTGAGATGAATTCTCTTATAAAGACCATATCCTTAGGTTAAAGATAAATAAACGACATAATTATGTGTGAAAAATATAAATACACTCAATATTATTGGATATTTAGTGTAAATCAATCAGATGACATTCACACGTATTCTTGTAAAAACAAAACCAATGAATTGGATATTTAACTCAACAAATGGAGATTGAGTTAAAATTACTCTTATCAAGTTCATACCGATGACTTGAGAATTTATCAATGGAGTGATTATTTTTATAAAAATTATATCCATAGAAAGGGGAGTGGAAATTATGACATAATAAAATGGGTAGTGATTCCACACATAATCTTGGAGTAAAATAATCAATGAAGTATGCCTAAAGCCGAAAGGGTGAAAATTGAAATTTCAAATTCCCTTATCGATTAGGTAACTTAAGAAAAATACAACCATGATAGAAGGATCATATAATGATGATGTAAATACCGATAAATTAATGTATATTACACAATTAATACAATTATGGGAAATACACATACACCACCGGCAATAAATAAGTGGTGAACAATGGAATTCTCACGAAATTAAGAGTGAGATAAGAAAACCCTTACTTTGTACTTTTTCCTTGGTCGAGGGTAGGTTAACCTCCTGTATAATGGTGAAATAATTTTTATTGAATTAAAAAAGATTCATATGCATTAATATGATATCATATATGATCTTTTAACATTGATTTGTTAATAATATCTTAGAATTATTGTTGTTTCAGGTGTTAACGGGTTGCCCTTTATATTCTTTGTTATTTGAGCCATATTTGTTATTAATGGGATGTATATTATTCATATCCAGAATGATATCAAATCTTTAAGAATTATTTTTAATTATTAAATGAGAATTAGTCTTGAATGGATACGATGGAGAATGAATCTCATAGCGTTCGTGGAGAAGGTAGTCCGTATGTACGCACGAGCGACAATATCATTATTTTGATATTAAAATAATATTTAATATGATTTTATATCATATATACAGAATAATTATCATGTTATATTTATTATTTACATGAATTACACATCATTATTAGACCCATCCAAATAATAATGTTTTGAATAACGATTACACCACGACATGGAGACGGTAAGCCGTACGTACGCACGTACGTTGACATGTCATTCAAAGGATGGATAGAATACTGAAATATGGTGGTACCATGTTTATAATAAAATAAAAGTATATATAATATACTGTATTTATTATTTTAGAATGGTAAAAACAAAGAAAGAATAAGTGGAAGTAGAAAGGAACTTGAAAAGGGGTGGTGAAATCATTACCTCTTCTTCGGGTTCTTCCTTTTGATTTGATCAAAAGGGCTCCTGAGGTTGGCATTATGACTAAAGGATGGCCTATAGGATGAATTGAGGGAAGTTGAGAGAGAATTAAGGAAGGTTTTGGCCGAACCAAAAGGCTTTGAAGGTGTGAATTAATGAGAAGGGGGAGTTCCCTTTTATAAGAGGGATGAGGGGCACCTTTAGAAAAGCTAGAAATATTATTTTATAATAAATTCATATTCGGTTTATAATGGCTCCAAAGTAGATCATTTAAAGGTTAAGGTGGGGTTAGGTCGAAAACTACTCAACCAATAGGATTTAGACAGGTTTTGGTTACTATATTAACCTTATCATTAAGTATTAACTCTTAGTTAATTAGTTTCACTTTTACAATGTCTCTTAGTATTTTTATATTATATGGTTAATAAACTTACTATATACATCAAAGAGACCCCCAAGTGGTCCATTAATGATACACCTATCATGATATAAATCTCTTGGCCGAACCTTAGATTTTTAGGAATTGAATATCAATTAATAATATAATATTTGTTTTAAAAACTATTTTATGTCAATTTTGACACTATTCAATAATTGATTTTTGGGAAAATCATAACAGAATGATTACTTTGAAAAAAGTTAATTAATTCAATCCTAACATGTCATATTAACCTATAAAATTTGTGTAATTCATAAAAAGTATCAAATTATATTTATTTGGGTATTTTTAAATTTTCACTATTATGGTAATTACTGCATCATCATTTTGTCATAAATAAATTAAATTATTTATTGTAGAAAAATTATAAATAAAATATCATTATGTAGTAAATCCTTTTATATTTCTAATGAATATTTATATTCGAAAATAAAACATATATAACCCTATGTAAAAATGGTTTTTCTAAAAGATATATGCTTATGTCATTTTTGTTTTTATTTTAACTTAATTAATATAAAGTGTCATTATCACTTACAAGTGGCTCCATGGGGTCCAAAAATCGACCCAAAGATTCCCATGGTCAGAACTGTATCGACCAATAAGGTTAGGACATGTTTTAGGGTAATTTAGTATTATTATAATATTTTTTTTAACCCTTATTTACCGGATTTACCCTTTAACCATGGCAAATAAAATATTTACCGAAGTAATTATTCAAAATGTATAAAAATAAAAGTTACCTATTTACACAATTTGAACATCCTAATTCCAAATATAGAATGAATTTTTACAAATTCAAAACACAGAAGTGGTAGAAATTAATTTAAAATTAATTTCCGTTGTTAAAACTAAAAGCGTGTTTTTAAGAGATAATAATTATCAAAAGATTGACACTTGTTTATGTCTGGTTTAATTGTAAAATTATGTACAATGACCAACATTGTATTAAATGGAAAAAAAATATTCTAAATATAATTTAATACTACTAAAATTCATAATTTATCAATATAAATTATTTCGATTAAAAATTTTGTTTTAATTAAAATTTAGTAATTTTCATTATTCATCAAAATATAAATATTATCCGAAAAGTTCCAAAATTTCACCCTAGGCTAAATTCGATATTCCAAATCCAAAAATGAAGTCAAGAGATAAAATTTATAAAATTTCAAAAATTAGGTATTACTATTCATAACGGCTAGTTTGATTGGTTGTGGTGTGTTAGAACTCGATGTTGTATACGACATACATTATTGCATTATTCAAAGAGGAGTGTACCATAGAAGCTTGAGGTGATACATCTGACATAGACAAGTAGCTCGTAAAAAACTCTGCAACCTCCATAGAAACATAATATTTAATAATGGATGCTTCAAAATGATATGGAGTCATAACATACCCCTTCAATATGTTCATATAAATTTCAAAAGGATATATCCAACGAAGATATAAAGGTCCAAAATGCTTTATTTCTCACACCAGATGAACCATTAAATGCACCATTCTATCAAAAAAATATGGAGGAAAATAAATTTCTAATTGACTAAGTATAGATATTTCATCCTTTTCCAAAATTATTAATGAATCAACATTAATCACCTTATTACAAATTAAATTGAAAAAATAAGACACCTTTATGATAGTCTTTCTAACAAAGACGGTCAATATTCCATCAAATGAAACTGGTAGAAGTTTTTGCATCATGATGTGTCAACCATGATATTTCATACATTTCCACTTCAAATCCTTAAAAAAGAATTTGTTTTACATTTGAATAATAACCTTGCGGTACAATGATATCATGAAGACACTAGAAAAGCTAATTTTCTCCCTCTTGGATAATGTATGACAAGCCGAGGGAATAAATGTTTTCCTTCCATCAAGATTTGGAGCTAAATACAAACGTATTCCCATTAATAGTATATCTAATCTCGCATTCAACCCATCTTTAGTGTTTCCTTTAACATCTAACAATGTTCCAATAAAACTACCATCAACATTCTTCTCCATATGCATGACATCAATATTATGTTTCACTTCATGTTAACTCTAGTATGGTTGCTCAAAAACTATCGACCTTATCTGTCTAATATGTCAATAATTACCAGATTTATGTGTCTTTACCAATGTCACATGAATGTTTTTATACCCTCTCAAAATAATCATCAGTGGATAAAGTTTATCAAGAAATATTAAATTCTTATGAGCCATTGAATGGATTTTTTAGTCCTCTATAAGAGTGATCAATAGGAAAAAACTTTTTATGACCCATCTATACTATTTTCCTCCCATGATGAAATTGAAAATATGAAGTCTTTTTTCTCCTATTGGGCACGCTTTATTCCCCTTAACTGTGTAGCATGACAAATTTCCATATGTTGGGATGTCATTTTCAGTGAACATAAGCACTAAATGAATTTGAAAATTTACCATTTTATATGAATCATACACCCTAATACCTTCCTCCCATAAAAGTTTCAAATCAGCAATAAATAGTGATAAGAAAACATCAATATCATTTCTGAGTTTCATTGGACCAGAGATCATTATACTCAACATGAAATATTTTCATTGCATACAAAATTTAGGAGATAGGTTGTAAATTACCAATAAAACAGTCCATGTACTATGGGTGCTACTGAGGTTTCAATATGGTTTATTCCATCTGTGCAGAACCCAAGTCTGAGATTTCTAATTTAATTTTCGATTGTAGGATATTCCTCATCAATTTTGTTCCATTGTAGGAATTAGCTACATGATGTATTTTTACATCACATATATGCTCATAAGCAATCCATCATAACCTTTTTTCAACATGTGAATTAGAAAATAAATGATTTAAATGAAACATTTTAAGAAGATAAAAAAATACCTTGGTAGGGATCTCTATAATCTCTACATCGACCAGTGATTTTTCATTCAAATTATAACATTATTTCCCAAAATTAGGGCACTCTGATAGAAATTCATATTCCTTATTATATATTGTAAATTCATTAGAACATGCATGTATTTTCATGTATCCCTATCCCATTGGGCATAATATTTTATTGTCCTTATAATGTGAATCTGGAGGATCGTTAACTTTTGGAAGAATGTCTTTCAACTATTGAAGAAGCTCTGTATTACTCATGTCATTACATCCATTTTTCTCTTTAAATTTAATAAATCATTACATCATCGATAAATCCATAAAATCCATACAACCCAGATATAATATTTTTTCTACATCAACATATATACACTCAACTCTCGGTTCTAACTCAATTTGTTCTGCTGCAATATCAAAAATCATTTATTCAATTTCATCAGAGTAACCATCCTAAAAATCATCATCATCAGTAGATATGACATTCGGTCTTGTTTCACCATACCGAATCCAATGAATAAAACATTGATTAAATAAATAACAAATCAGATGATATTTAACCTCTCTAATTTTCAACTTGTTCATAATCAATCATTTCAGGAATGGACCGAAAAAAAGGTTGTTTCATAGAAAATTTTGTTTAGAAAATTCCCAAAAGGCATAGACACCTTTATCATATTTATTACTCATCCTATGTGACATAATGCAAATTTGACACATTAGTACCCATTAAAAATATCAAATTATACATCTTGTTAAGATAAGCCAATTTCATATTTATATGAAATATATCATAATTTTAATGTTTTTTAATATAAAACAATTATTTGTATATTTGAAAAATATATGCATGGAAGAAAATATAAAAATAATATGTAGTTAGATATAATTTCTTTCTATTTATATAAAATAAGAAATAATTTGAAAGTAACACAATTTTGAAAAATAATATAAAACAATTTTAAGCGTATTTGAAAATTATAAAGATATTTTATTTGAGAAATAAAATATTTTCTTTATTTTATGTAATATTGATGGTCACATATATGAGTTTTATCATTCTTATTGAGTTTTTTAGGGACAATGGTATTGTGTATTGTAAAAATTGAATGGATTGGTAAGTAGATATTGTCATGTTATGACCCACTTGTTTAAATGGATTTATATTAGACTCAAAGTTCATGCCTTGAGAGGATATTATATTTTCTTTGGAATGTAGTGTAAATATCATATTCAAGGTATATTTACATGTTGTTTTGGGTGATACTTAGATAATAATAAATTGTTAATGAATGCAGTTCTAAATAAATAAGCAACCATGCATCAACATACTATGTTATAATATATGCTAGCAGTCAGCATAAAATATGTACTACATACAACCTGACCATCTAATAAAATAATTAAATAAACAAATGAACCAACTCTCATATGAAGTCTGAGTGCATGTTCATCACTAAACAGTTGGGGAAATATATCTTTTTTTTCTAACATGGAACAACCAAAATATTTAATGTTTTATATAAAATAGAAAAGTTGTTATGGTATATAACCAACGTCCCCATGATATCTATATGGGGATTTCATATTTTAATATGGAAGAAGCTAACAAAAGTAACAGAGATCTTAATGTTAAATGATTTCAGATCAAGGGTAAGAAAAAAATGTCAAACAAAGATAACATTAGGAAATAATCGAAGATATTTTGATATTTTAGAAAAAAAATAGGAAAACATAAATGTACATCATCTGCAAAAAATAACAAACAAAACAACGTTGTGTGAGGATTACATGAATGTTTTGAGTTGATATAAAATATAAAGTTATTACAAAGATGATGAATAGTGTTGGAAAAATGAGTTTGGAGGGAACAAGTTTAATGAGGTTGGAGGGCACGAGTTCGACGAAATCAAGTTGTGTGAGGCTTACTTGCATATGCATCGGGTATATTGAATACTCGTGAACAAAACTGTCCAAACCATGATGTTGAGTTAGAAGCTGTATTGTTTTCTTTAATGATATGGATGCATTATATATATGGTGAAATATGTGAGATATCTATGGATCATAAAATCCTAAAACAAATCATATCACATAATGGTCTCAATATGAGACAAATATTTTAGAGACGCAAAGCTTGACATACATAGACATTACATTAATTTTGAAAAATACTTAATACATAACAAAAACAGACACCAAAGGACCTTAATAGTTTAGTGTCTTTGGAAACATGGAACATAATGTTCTAATCAGGTTGAAAAGATCTTCAAAATATCCCATAAAGATCTTCCCTTTTTTTCATACCTAAAACCTTTCTTTATATCCTAGGGAAAAGAAAACATATAAAGGGTGAGCTGAAATTCTTAGTAAGGGTAAGCATGGATAAAATAAAATAAACTATATACATTTGATCTTCAAAACATGAACATAAAGTTTAAACATCAAAATCTTGAGTGGTGAAATAAATCTAGAAAGTATGTAAGGCATAGATCATAAAGGAACATCAATCATGGTAAAATAGCATGGGAATAAAACATTTAATTGTGTAAAAACATTAAGCACATGATATTATTTCCTTAGTAGCCAAGGCATTGCTGCCAAGACAATCTTAGTGGACAAAGTCCCTTTCAGAATCGTGTTCACTCCACGTTCCAGTCCTGTATCACTGAACCGGATTAACTTACCATTACATGCATGTCTATCTCATAAAATATAAATCATTACCCAATGAATTGGAGGGAGATATAGGTCCCACCCATCTCATAATTAAATCATTCTTTCATGTTCCACAAAATAAATATACATCATTCATAATAACCCAATGAATAAAATGGGTTTTATAAACATCATCCCATAATAACATAATCCATATAAAATAAATGGATATCATTTCATTATAAGAAAAATCAAACCATGTAAACAATAGAGACATTATACATGAAACATAAACATACTAAATAATGTCATCTTAGATGGAAAATAGTTTCGATAAAACACATGAAATTAATTCTTGAGGAAAATATCATTTCTTCTTCAAAATCATTTTCACTTCTCAAAATGCCATGAAATTTTAAAAGAAAAGGATTTTGTTGGAAATATTCATGAAATTTTCAAGAGGAAGGTTCATTGAAATAATTCATTATGAAAGCATAAAAATCCATTCAAACCATATAAGTTAAAAAAACATTATTCTCGTACTTTTGTGAGAAAAGTCAAAAAGTACCTCGTATGGTAAAAAAAAGAAAGATTCCTTACATAGGATGTAGTAAAAGTAAAAATGGGTAAAAAGGAATTCAAAAATAAATGAAACCATTTTTAGAAAAAATTGACATGGATGATAAAGATAACCCCCATAAATACTTACGAATAAACAATCTCGGATAACAACGAGATTGGAAAAGTTGTCCCTTACCTTATGTCTAATATGCTTCGTACGTATCCAAACCTCCTGTATAAAGATTTAAATAATTTCATTGAATTATTTCAGAATCATATTCATTGTTATTATATCATATATGGTTCACTTATGACTTTATATTACCTATTCTTTTGTAAATTCCATGTTAATGCAGCGTTTTGGGTAAAATCGTTTCATTTATCGTATGTGTTTGGATTTTTTGTTCTTGATATTATTAATAATATCCTTATTTACATAATTCCTGAATGTAAAACATGATTTATATATAATATATATTCAGTATATAAATATATATATTATAGATTGATAAATGGAATGAAATACACCGTTCAGGGAGAAAATAGGTCGTACGTACGCATGAACGCTGTTTTCGTTTCCTTATTGAATTGAATGGAATTAAGTAAATAAAACACAAATGTACATAAATATAGTATCATTATTATGTAATATAATTCATGATTATTTATTACATATATACTTTATAATCATACTTGAATGGTTAATCATGGAAAATGAATCTCATCGCGTTCGTGGAGACGGTAGTCCGTACGTACGCACAAGCGATGATATCGTTCCCATAATTATTGAATATAATTGGAGTGAATGATATAATATCTGAGAATAAGTATGATGTTTTAATAACCATATATATTTATTATTTACACCATTATACCCATCCAAGTAAGGTGTTTTTGGAAAAACCAATTACACCACGGCGTGGAGACGGTATTCTGAACGTACGCACACCCGGTGATTTCATTTTTTGTAGGATCGATAGAAGGTGAAATGGGGTTGTTTCATATTTATAATAACATATCAGTATATTATTGATAGTGATTTTATTACTTTATAATGAAACAACTAAAGAAGAATATGTTGAAGAAGAAATAAATTTGAAAGAATCAGTAGAAGAAATTACCTCTTCTTCGACGCACCTCTTTTAAGCTTCCTCTTAAGGAAATAGAGTTGGTCTTTTTGGGAGACCAGAACCTCTAGGATGTTTATTAGGAAGTAGATAAGGTAAATGGTAAGGTTTTTTCTGAGCTTGAAGGCTCAAAATTGTGTAAAGAAAAGAGGGAGGAGGTTCCCTTTTATAAGGGATGAGAGGGGCACCTTTGGGAACCTCAAAAATATTAATTTATAATAACTCAAACCCCACTTAAAACCCTCCAAAAATGACTCATATTCAAAGATAATATTATATAGGGTTTTAATATAATCATACAATAAAATTTAGGCAATTTGGGAATTTATTTTAAACCTTATCACTTTGATTTATCCTTATTTATTTTATTTAATCTTATTTGTGGTAATAATATTATAAATTGTAAATTATTAAAAATAATTACTTATGTGTTGTGAATTATCCATAATTGGGTACTTTATGAAATTTTAGACCATATAAATTTAAATTTATAATTTTTAAATATTTATGTGATTTTTAAACAATTTAATAATATGTTATTTTTATAAAATAACAATAGTGTTAATTTTGACACTATTCATTTATTTGAATTTAAATAAAATCCACACAGAGGATATATTCGAAAAAAAATGTTTAATAGATTCCTAACATGTCACATTAATCTTGATAATTTGTGGAGAACATTAATTAGTTTATATAATGTTTATTTTAATATTTATAAAACCATTTATGTGATATTTCTCTTAATAAAACAATTACTACATCATTTTTGTATAATCATGTAATATACCTATTAGTTGTATAAAAATTAAAAATAAAATCCTTTGATGAAGATAAATATAATACCTTTCATAATAATATTTTCAATAGAATTTATCATCTTAAAATCACAACATTTAAATTGTTATATTTTTTAAATTATGAAGGCGACATCTATGACATCAATCAAAATAAAATAATGTTGATGTCCTAATCGGTTTTATAAGTATCCAAATGGTCCAAATATTGACCCCTGGATGATTAGGGTATATATTTACTCTACCAATAATGTTTGGTCAAGTTTCTGGTCCTTTTGATAGGTATTAGTATTTTAATAAAAATTATATTATTGATTTGTCACTAAATAAATAATTTCTACATCATTGATGTATAAGATTTTAAGGTAATAAAATATTTAGTAAAATTTACAAATAAATTACCATGATAAAGAAAAAAATTTTATATTTAAAATTATTATTTATAATCTAATTTATATTCTTTATAACTATATATTAAAAACAATCTAATTATTAATGTTTGAGTGAGACATTTCACTTTCCTTTAAATAAACTTAATAAAAGGTCTTAATCAAATACAAGTGGGTTCCATTAGATTCTATTTCGACCCAAGTATTATTTAGGGTAAAATATAACCATCCAATTATATTAGGAAAAGTGTTAGGGTAATTTTATAATATTATATTTACCCTTAATTACCTCGATTTACCTTTAACTATGGTAAATAAAATTTACCATAGTCACTATTCATAATGACTAAAAATAAAAAGTATCTTATTAACATAATTTGTACCTAATGATTCCAAATACAGAATATATTTTTCCAAATTCAAATCACATAATTTGTAGAAATTAAATTAAAATTAATCCCGTTGTTAAGAAAACAAGTTTTAAAAGTTAGAACATTACAAAAGATTGAAATTATTTTACCTATGAATTCAATTTAAAATAAATGATAATAACATAAATTATATTAAATGGTAAAAATATATTCTATTTATAGTTTAAAACCATTAAATATTATAATTTAAACATATAAATTATTATGATAATAATTTTGTTTTTAATTAAATTATAGCGTGTTTTTACTATTCATTAAAATACGAAAGTTTTCAGAATAATATGAAAAAATTATCCAAATACATTTTTATATCCTTATACCAAAGAAGGATTTTATTTTGTCAAATTGAACTTATAAACAAGTCAACAACTAGATTTGAAGTGGGTACGCCATCAAAAGGCGGCACAACTGCATTTTTTGAAAAATACTTATTTTACTCGAAATATTTATTTTGCTCTCACACAATGTTATAGAAAATGTGTAAGATGAATAATAATGGTATAAAATTTAAAATTTCGTTAATACTATTCTTAACAGCTTGTTCATAATAATATTATAACCATATATAGTTTTTTAGTAAAACTCGGTATTGCGTACAACACACGTTATCCAAGAAGGTCACAATTGTGTGTAATGCAAGCCGAGTCAGGGTTGTGTGTAGTGAAAGACTCTTTCGTTGTTGCATATAAAATTATCCAACCATATTTCATTTGTACATTGAATATATATATATATACATATATACACTCAATGTTGCATAGAATAACTACTATCAAATAAACTTGAAATTGTGTGTAACACGAGCCAAGAATAGTTTTGTGTATACTGCAAGCTAATACGGTGTTGCGTATTGTACAAGATAGTCTTGGTGTAGTGTAAAATAGAAGACATCAAATAAATTAAAAAGAATATATCTCATAAAATCTCGAGGTGTTACATTCTACCCCCTTTAAAATGAATTTCTCCCTTTAAATTCGTCAGGGTTATAAATGGTTTACTACATGAAAGTTTCTTTCATAGAATCCTGCATCTTAAAAAGGAATACTAAAATGAAATTATAAAAAAATAAAGTATGAAACATAATGGTTACCCAAACTAACTCATCACTGGGTTTCCACATAGGAGAACATAGGTGAAAATATGGATATAGAAGAGAAATATAACCATCAAGTTCAGATGGAGAGTTGTAGATAACATGGCTATGAAAAAGCCAACAATCACAAATCCATAAATATGTGATGATCTAAGGTACCATCTAATTCATCAGATATAAGAGCACTAGGACAACATTTTTGGTTTTCAAGGTCATTTCCCTAAAGTTGATGAATTTGAATTAGAAGAAATACTTACATTATTTCGGTACAATCTCACTGCTGTTTGTGCCTTGAACAATTTACACTTCATCTCTTAATGAAATGAAGTTGAATATGTCTTCTGTGAAGTGTTAGCAGATCATGTTATAGAATTATAGGTCATTCCATCTATTTCAAACATATGGTTAGAAAAATTATATGCATGAGTCCATCTATGATAAGATTAATTGTATATGGTTCCAAAAAATGGACTTATACATCATATATCAGTCTTCTTAATAAAATAAAACTAGTATCTACTAACCAGGAATTTCCTGTAGGCTAGTGATAGGCGATAAAGGCCTGTCACACTTCGGTTGTGGGTTCGATTCCTGTAACATTGTCCGACGTGACGGGTTGTCGCTTGTCCTGCAGGTTGTCCTTTTTGTGAAACTATACTATCATAGCATTTCAGAAATAAAATAAAAGTTATACCCTTAAGCAATACTATCTGATGTCCGACATAATCCATTCCATTATTTAGAATTATCCAAAATATGTCTCTTCAATATCACAGTATAAAGAAAACAATTACTGGAAAGGTCACATAACAAGCACATGAATACCATCATTTATCCCCCATATATCATAAGATATATCTTGTTGGTCAAATTCTAAACATGTGAATACCTTAGTCATGTATTCTCTTGAAACATGAATTACCATAGAACCTTATTGAAAACATGAATGGTGTCAAAAGTTAACTCTTTCAACATACCAAAATCACAAAATTTCTATATACACAAACCATGATATCACATTTTCCTTATATCAGTCATGATCCCATTAATACTTTCAAACATCTCATTATCTCCTTATCCCTTCATTATGTGCATATCATCTACTTTCCAAAAATATCTGAATGACCTTTCATGGTTACCGATTCCATTCAACATATACTTTCAAATACTTTAGGATAAACAATAGTGTAATAATCCATAGATGTGTCTTTATTCTATATTACCATTCCCTATACAACATAACTCTTGATAAACATAAATAATTCCACTACCTTCTTAATCCATTGACCGAGCATGAACAATTATTTCATCTCACATATCATTTGTAGTCTCTTCATCATCATCAACATAAATACTACCCATACGACCATGATGATTCTCTTCATGAGACTTTACCTTAGAGAATTGGTTTGCATAATGCCCATACATTCCACATTTAGAACATGTAATCGTTGTTGATTTCGTAGCAATACCATTATCCTTTTCCATGGTGTCAACTGAACCTTTTCCTTTACTCTTATTGGATTTGTGTCCATCATTTCCACACCCAAAGCTTCTTCCAGTTCTTTTGAAACATTCTCCTTGGTGCCCTTTCCCACATGATTTACATGAGGGAAATTGAACATTCTTTCCTCAATGATCATCATGAAACTCCATATTTCTCTTATTAGCTGAATTGGGATACTTACCAAAGTTGAGTTTATTGATCATATTATGAGATTTCTGATTAGGCATAATAAAGATGTTAGGACTTCCAAATCTTGTTTCATTTGGTGGCTCGTGAAGAATATCATTCCATTGTCCATCATATCCTCCATTATCATGAATCTTCCTGTTTCCAGCCATTTCTTAAAACCCAAAAATAATAGTTTGAGAGGCAAAAATCGTACTAGAAAATCAACATAATCAAGGGGGAGTACTTTCAATCTCTAACATCTTAGGTTTAATTCTATGATCGTTACCGTAACTCTGGGACTATAACCTATACTTATACTTAACCTAAGGGACATCCCTAGACATACCTTAGAAATATCTCTAGGAATATCACTATGGTTTTCACATCCTAGTTTCCAAAGCATAACTAAACCTTTCCTCTGATACCAACTATATAGACCCAAAGAATGACATACATAGACATTACATTACTTTTTCAGAATACATAATACATAAAAAAAACAGACACCAAAGGACAGAAATAGTTTTGTGTCGTTGGAAACATGGAACATAATCTTCTAATCTTGGTGAAAGATCTTCAAAATCTCCCATAAAGATATTTTATTTTTTTTCTTATCTAAAACATTTCTTTATATCCTGGGGAAAATAAAACATATAAATGGTGAGCTCAAATGCTTAGTATGGGTAAGCATAAGGAAAATAAAACAAACTATATACATTTTAACTTCAAAACATGAACATAAAGTTTAAACATCAAAATATTGACTTGTGAAATAAATCTTGGATGTATGTAATGAATAGATCATAAAAAAACATCAATAATGATAAAATAGCATGGAAATAAAAAATTTAATTTTGGAAAACCATTAAGCACATGATATGATTTTCATAGTAGCCAACACATTGCTGCCAAGACCATCTTATTGGACAAAGTCCCTTTCTGAATCGAGTTCACTCCTCATTCAAGTCCTGTATCACTAAACGAGATAACTTACCGTTCCAGCCATGTCAATATCATGAGATATAAATCATTACCCAATTCATTGGAGGGTGATATAGGTCCCAATCATCTCATAATGAAATCATTATTTCGTGTGCCACAAAATAAACATACATCATTCATAATAACCCAACGAATAAAATGGGTTTTATAAACATCATCCCATAATAACATAATCCATATAAAAGAAATGGATATCATTTCATAATAAGAAAAATAAAACCATGTAATCAATATAGACATTATAATAGAAACATAAACATACTAAATAATGTCATCATAGATGGATAATAGTATTGATAAAACACAGGAAATGAATTCTTGAGGAAAATATCATTTCCTTTTCAAAATCAATTTCTTTTCTCAAAATGCCATTAAATTTTAAAAGAAATGGTTTTTTTTTTGGAAATAATAATGAAATATTTTAGACTAAGGTTCATTGAAATAAGTTGTTATGAAACCGTAAATATTCATTCACGCCGTATAAGTTAAAAAAACATTCTTCTCATACTTTATCTCGAAAAGTCAAAAAGTTCCTCGTATGGTAAAAAAAGAAAGATTCCTCACATACAATGTAATAAAAGTAAAAAATGGTTATCCCTTACCTTATGTCTGATATGCTTCGTACGTATCCGAACCTCCAGTATAATGATTTAAATAATGTCATTTACTTATTTCAGAATCATATTAATTGTTATGGTATCATATATGGCTCACTTATGACTTTATATTACCCGTTCTTTTGTAAATTCCATGTTAAAGCAATGTTTTGGGTAAAATCGTTTCATTTATCATATGTGTCTTGATTTTATGTTCTTGAAATTATTACTCATATCCTGATTTAATTAATTCCATAATGTAAAACATAATTTATATATAATATATATTCAGTATATAAATATATATGATAGATCGATAAATGGAATGAAATACACCGTTTATGGAGACAGTAGGTCGTACGTACGCATGAACGCTGTTTTCATTTCCTTATTTAATTGAATAGAATTAAGTAAATGAAAAATATATGTAAATAAATCTAGTATCATTATTATGTAATATTTGTCATGATTATTTATTACATATATACTTTATAATCATACATGAATGGTTAATCATGGAAAATGAATCTCATCGCGTTCGTGGAGACTGTAGTCCGTACGTATGCACAAGCGATGATATTGTTCCCATAATTATTGAATAGAATTTAAGTGAATGATATAATATCATAGAATCAGTATGATGTTATAATAACCATATATAGTTATTCTTTACACCATTATACCCATCCAAGTAAGGTGGTGTTTGAAAAACTAATTACACCACGGTGTGGAGACGGTATTTCGTACGTACGCACACGCGGTGATTTCATTTTCCGTAGGATGGATATGAGGTGAAATGGGGTTGTTCCATATTTATAATAACATAAATATATATTAATGATACTGATGTTATTACTTTATAATGAAACAACTAATGAATAATAAGTTTAAGAAGAAAGAAATTTGAAAGAATCGGTAGAAGAGATTACCTCTTCTTCGACGCACCTCTTTTAAGCTTCATCTTAAGGCACTAGAGTTTGTCTTTTGGGGCGAACAGAACCTCTATAATGTTTCTAGGGAAGTTGAGAAGGTAATTGGTCAGGGTTTCGCCGAGCTTTAAGCCTCCAAATTGTGTAAAGAGAAGAGGGAGGAGGTTCTCTTTTATAAGGGAGGAGAGGGGCATCTTTGGAAACCTAAAAAATATTAATTGATAATAAATCAAACCCCACATAAAAACCTCCAAAAATGACTCATATTCTTATTATAGACTATATAGGGTTTTAATATCATCATCCAATAAAATTTATACATGTTGGGAATTTATTTTAAACCTTATCAATTTGATTTATCCTTATTTAATTTATTTAATCTTATTTGTGGTAACTATATTATAAATTTTAAATTGTTATAAATAATTACATATGTGTTGTGAATTATCCATAATTGGGTACTTAATGATATTTTAGACCATATAAATTTCAAATTTTAATTTTTAAATATTTATGTGCTTTTTAAACAATTTAATACTATGTTATTTTTAGAAAATAACAATAGTGTAAATTTTGACACTATTCATTTATTTGAATTTAAATAAAATCCTCACGGAGGATATATTCGAACCAAATTGTTTAATAGATTCCTAACATATCATATTCATCTACAAAATTTGTGGAGAACATTAATTAGTTCATATAATGTTTATGTTTATATTTATAAAACCATTTATTTTATATTTCTCTTAATAAAACAATTACTACATTATTATTGTATAATCATGTAATATACTTATTAGTTTCATAAAAATTAAAAATAAAATCATATGATGAATATAAATATAATACCTTTTATAATAATATTTTTAGTCGAATTTATCATCTTAAAATCACAACATTTAAATTATTATATTTATTAAATTATGAAGACGACATCTTTAACATCAATGAAAATTAAATAATGTAAATGTCCTAATCGGTTTTATAAGGCTCTAAATGGTCCAAATATCGGTCCTTGTATGATTAGGGTATATATATACTCTAAAAATAAATTTTGGTCAAGTTTAAGGTCCTTTTGATAGGTATTATTATTTTAATAAAAATTATTTTATTTATTTTTCACTAAATAAATAATTTCTACATCATTGATGTATAAGATTTTAAGGTAATAAAATATTTATTAAAAAATAAAAATAAATTACCATGATAAATAAAAACATTTTAGCTTTAAAATTAGTATTTATAATCGAATTTATATTCTGTATAACTATATATTAACAAAAATCTATTTATTAAAGTTTGAGTGGGACATTTCACTTTCCTTTAAATAAACAAAATAAAAGGTCTTAATCAAATACAAGTGGGTTACATTAGATTCTATTTCGACCCAAGTTTGATTTAGGGTAAAATATAATCATCCAATTATATTATAATAAGTGTTAGGGTAATTTTATAATATTATAATTACCCTTAATTTCCTCGATTTACCTTTAACAATTGTAAATAAAATTTACCGTAGTTACTATTCATAATGACTAAAAATAAAATGTATCTTATAAAAATATTTTGGACCTACTGATTACAAATAGGAAATCCATTTTTCCAAATTCAAATCATAGAAGTTTATGAAATTAATTTTAAATTAACCCCGTTGTTAAGAAAACAAGTTTTAAAAGTTAAAACATTGCAAAAGATTGAAATGATTTTTCCACTGAATTCAATGTAAAATCAATGCTAATGACATAAATTATATTAAATGGTAAAAATATATTCTATTTATAGTTTAAAACCTTTCAATATTATAATTTAACCATATAAATTATTATGATGAAAAAGTTGTTTTTAATTAAAATATAGCGTGTTTTTACTATTCATTAAAATACGAAATTTATCAGAATAATATGACAATTTTATCTAGAGTAAATTTTTATTTCCTGATTCCAAAGAAGAATTTTATTTTGTCAATTTGAACTTGTAAACATGTCTAAACTAGATTTGAAGTAGATGCTCCATCAAAAGGCAAAAAAATGCATTTTCTAAAAAATACTTATTTTACTGAAAAAAATCATTTTGTTCTCACACGATGTTCTAGAAAATGTGTAATATGAATAATAATGTTATAACATTAAAAATTTAGTTAATAATATTCATAATGTCTAGTTCATAATAATATTTTAACCATATATCATTGTTTAGTGAATCCCAGTATAGCGTACAACACACGCTATCCAGGAAGGTCGTGATTGCGTGTTACGCAAGCCAAGTCAGGGTTACGTGTAGTTCAAGACTCTTTCATTATTGTGTATAACATAATCCAACCATATTTCAATTATACATTGAATAAATATATATATACTCAATGTTGCGTACAATAACTACTATTAAACAAATGTGGAATCGTGTGTAACACGAGCCAAGAATAGTGTTGCGTATACTACAATCTAATACAGTGTTGCATATAGTACAAGATAATCTTGCTGTAGTGTACACTAGAAGTCATCAAATAAATTAAAAATAATATATCTCATAAAATCTCGGGGTGTTACAAATATTATTGCTTGATCTACTCGAGGATTATGATGTATCATTAACCTACCTCCCACGGAGAGAAAATAAGGTATCATATGCATCGATTGGTAGATATCATAGAGTTCTAACCTAAATGAGGATTTACATGGGCCCCATGTTCATTAATCTACTAAATATGAATATGGAAATTAATAATGAATGGGATACATCACTCCTTTTGAAATTGATTATGAAAAAAACATTATTAGAAAAGATAAAATTTCCCAATTTGATGATGATAAATTTCCAAAGAAAAATAAATTCATGAATGATAGAAAATAAGTTGAATTCAATTGAATATATGGTGTTCTAAAACATAGAAAAGAAGTATGTGTTCTATCTATAATGGGGCTAAAAATGGAATTTTTGGATGATTCTCATTACTTGAATTTATCTATAAACCCTAGTAGCACCATGATGTATAAGGATTTGAGGGAAATGTTTTTGGTTGTGTAAAATGATGTGAGAAATTGTGAAATGTGTATCTTGATTCTTGATTATTCAATAGTTTGAGGAAAATATATAGAATCCAAGAGGAGTCCTGAAACATCTTCCTATTCATGTGTAGAAATGTGATGAAATTACTATGGAATTTGTCACAGGACCACCAAATAATCCTAGAAATAATTTTCTAATATGGCTAATTATTGATTTCTTAACCATATATTCACATTTCCTTATAATAAGAGAAGATTTACCTCTTGATTTTCTAAAATGTCTCTATATTAATGAGTTTTGGAGACATCATGGTGCACCCCTTTCGAATGTGTCTTATCATGTTCCATATTTTACATTAAAATTATATAAGTGTCTTAGGAAGGATCTTGATATTGAGATTCATTTGAATACTTCCTACTATCCTCAAACTGATTTACAGTCCCTAAGTAATATTCAAAAAATGGAAAACATGTTTATTTTAGGCTCACATGACTTTCAAGTTATGTGGGATCAGTATTTTCCATTGGTAGAGTTACCCTATAATAATAGTTTAGATTCAAATATTAAAATGACAGCATATAAATAATTATATGGAAAGAGATGTCGTGTTACAACTTGTTGGGATGGTGTTAGTGAATGCAAGATTGTATGAAGAAAACATGTTAATGAAACAACAACAATAGTAAAGGTTACTATAGATCAAATTAAAGAACCTAAAATTAAGAAAAAGAGTTATGTATATGTTCATAAGAAAACTTCGTAATTCTAAGTTTGAGATCCTATTATATTGAGAGTATCTCCACGTAAGGGTATCTTAAGGTTTGGTAATAAATAGAAACTGAGCCTGCGTATAACATACCCTTTCAAATTTTCAATGTATTAGAGATGTGGTGTACCAGTTGTAAATAATGACAAGCCTCTAAAACATAAATGATGTGTTTATTATATGATAGTCATAGAAGTACATTCCAGTCCCAATGCATGATCTCATCTTTGAGGATATAGAATTGGAACCTAATATATCTTACTATGAAGACCCCATCTAAATTCATGATACTATAGATCCAGTATTGAGGAACCATAGAACTCAACTATAAATGGTACATTGCATAAATCCCAAAAATGGGGGAAGAAATATGGAAGCAGAGGATGTTATGAAGAATAACTACAATCATCTATTTATAATGTAAAATCCAATACATTTTGAGGATTAAATCTTTTCAATAAGGTAGAATTTAACATGTTGGGATTTTAGGATTTATTCCCTTTTAATTAAATTCAATCACTTTGAAATCTTATGCTTCTTGCAACACCAGGGTTTAAAAAAAATACTCTATTAAAATAATATTTTAATTTGACTATTATAACCTCGTCTTTATGTTGATCGTTAT
Organism: Viscum album; assembly: GCA_963277665.1. NCBI lineage: Eukaryota > Viridiplantae > Streptophyta > Magnoliopsida > Santalales > Viscaceae > Viscum > Viscum album. The sequence continues at coordinate 1,020,421,536 of OY728147.1, read as the reverse complement.
GAATAATACTGAAAAATTTATAATAACTATATGGTTTAAACATGTATAAAATAAATTAAAATTATATATATTTAAAATAAAAAAATCAAAGAAAAATATATTTTTTCTATGAAAATATAATTTTTTCAAAGAAAATGGTTTCTTCTATTCTTGTGAACTAATGATAAAATTAATTTTGAAACCTTAGAAAATTTATTAGATAAAATAAAATTAATTTTTGAAATTATAATAAAAATATTAACTTAGGGTGATTTTTTGGGATTTTTTTTGAAAAACATCATTTTTTGATGAAGAATAAAAAAAAATGCTTTTTATTTGAAAACTGCATTTTCATTTAAATAATTTATATAGTTAAATTATATTATAAATTGGTTTTAAATTAATAATTCCATGATCCTTCCCCTAGGGCCTGTGCTGCAACTATCACATGCCCGCCTTCCATAGGCCAGGGCTGGAGACTATCTCGAGAAGGCATATCCCAAATAGGTAAGGCATTGCCTTTAAGCCTTTACACACATAGATAACACAAATAGTGGAAAGGTAAACACTAAATAAGTCACAACTCTCTCTGAGACAACTACTGAATGTATTAAAAAACTGAAAATTAAAAAGGGGGAAATATACAACCCAAATACAAAATAAAGTACATTTTCCATGGTCCATATGCTCAAACAATACATGAAGGGTGTGTTTACAGTAGTTGTCTATAACTATAGAAGTACATCCCATCTCACTGGGTACCACCGCGTCCAAGATCACCATGGCCTCTGTCGAATAGTCGATCACCAGCATGAGACAAGACACATGCAGGCGAAGCCGTGTAGAGGTGAGTAACACAATACTCAGTATGAACCCAAATCAACAAAAGAAAGACCACAAATCAAGGCCACACAAAAAGATCACACATCAATACTACAAAGTAGAGATAGGTGACACGAGGTATAACTAAAGTTATAGAAAGTAAGATTTTTGGTGATAAAGCTGAATAATCTTGTACAGTTGAGGGACTCATCCCTGATAAGACACTAAGGCCAGCTCAGCTATTGGACTACTGAGGTCAGCTCGTCTATTGACCATCGATATCTACTCACCTATTAGATCACTAAGGTATGCTTGTTAACTACACCACTGAGGTCCACTAGTTTTCCGGACCACTGAGGTCCGCTCGTCTACCGGACCACTAAGGTCTACTCCTCTACTAGACCACCGATCTCTGCTTGTCTATTCAACCACTGAGGTTCACTCATTGCTAGACCACGAAGGTCTACTCATCTGTTGGACCACTAGAATATACTTCTCTCCTGTCCCACTAAGGTACGCTCGTATACTAGACCACCGAGGTCCACTTTTCATATCCTTTGTGTCACATCCAGATGTAGGATTCCGTCTCTTTAGTGAACTTGATTCCGAGAGAATCTAATCATCAATCCATCTATCATATCTCGACTGACATTAAAACAAACATATATTATAAACAAAGGATCATCTCATCCCAAGGGTCACAACGTTATTGATGGAGAGTCAATCAGATGGCCAATATAAAAAATATTGGCATTTTAGTAAATAAGATATGGTTGGTCTGAGCTTAGTCCGACTTGGTCAGACCGACCTGACCAAACCACCACGGGGGGTCACACATTAACTGACCCTGTTAGGCTGACCCGATAGGACGCGGTTGGATCTGGGCCAACCATTTTTGGCCTATCCTAGTGGTCAGGCCCACTGGTCCTTGCTGGACCTGGCTTAATTTTGGCGTGTGTTCATTCCACCGGGTCACCCAATGATCTGATTTTCATTCATTCTGAAGAGATTTTTCAGACAGTTTTTGACTAGTCGGGCCACCCTTGGGCCTGGATTTCCTTCTGGACTGCTTGCATTAGTAGGCCAGTTATCCTCTAGCTCGAGCTACCTAGCGGCCCAATTTATTTCATTGGATCCTCCTGGATAGGGAGTCCGGCTTGGATCTAGCCTAGATGCCACAAAGGCATCCAGTTTGTGCAGCCACATAGCCAGTTTAGCCCAGATGTCTCCCCTCCACACACAGTCCACACTTGACCATGTGACAACACACGTCATGTCCCACAATGAGGGCCTCATCCCTTGATGCGGAACACGACTGGGTACTTCCCTCCTGCACCACTGTGACCCCTGCTAGTTGTGGCCCCCAATTCCTCGGTAAGCCACTGGGGAGTGCCGCCACCTTCCTTCCATCGTCCATGGTGTTGGCTTCTCCTGTTGCTGTTGCGGCTTGGGTTTTGCGGCCTAGTTCTACCATCTTGGATGGTTATCGTGGCCTTGTGCCGCTGTCATGGCCTTATGTCGTGGGATCTTTATAATATTGCAGCCCACCTGGTCATGGCCATTCTTTCCTGGCATCGTGGACCGATGTGCAGCTCACCACTATGACATGAATAATGGGAATAATTCATGAATAATATTGGTGAAGGATTCACAACACAAAAATACACAATGAAAGATCCAGGTCTTTGTTCGTGTTGATCCAGATGTGTTTTTATTAGCAGGATCATGAGGAACCAAAATAAATAAGAATAATAACTAATATAGTTATTATCTTTTTTATACCACATCATTAACCCTCCCATATGAACTATCGATTCATGGGTTAAATTGTTCCGAAGACAACTTTCATCTATTGTCTAAAAGAAATAATAGGGAAAAACAAATTCACATAGAAAATCATCAAACACCTACTTATAAAAGGAGATTACTCGATGATGATCATTCGTCATAATCCGTTGATCACAAATCCCAAATCCTCTCTCCAAGGTTGTCATTTTCATGATCTGATTCGACGACATTCATCATTGGAGAGGCTCCTTTCATCATTCGTCAGAGGAATTATAGGGTTCTTCATAAAGCTGAAATTCACTATTTAATTAAAGAAGTAAGATGCATTTGTGTTGCACCATCACCACACTGATTCAATAATGTGGTCCATTAATTGGATTTAGTGTCGCCTTATCATTTCCCCATAGTGCTGAAGAGTTTTTCTGTAATGAAGGAGAAAATCAAAAAAAAACTTTTTACGTTATTTTATATCTCTTCTGAAAATTTCAAAAATTAACTTTAACACTCAACCTATGTCGGTCGAGGTTATGCTCCACCTAAGAGGAACACACCCTTACAAGGTCAACGATTCTCTTGGATTCCAAATCCGAGTTACCGTAAAATATTTATAATTATTTGAGAATAAAATAATCCTTACTCAATTATTTTATTTATAGAGAAAATTTACATTCCACTATTAGCCCATTCTATCCAATGTAAGGCCCATTCTCGGTAAATCTCGATGCTTTTTGTCCAACATTTCCCTCAAATTTTTGATTCAGTCACCGGTTTAAAATTTATCAAACCCCACTCACAAAATTATTTAATGAACTTTTAAAATAGTTCAAAAATACCTTCTAGAGACCCAATGCCTCGAAAATATCTACCGTCCGAGTGCCTGGTCGTGAAATAATCCAATTTTATTTTCTGGAAATTTACATGTAATTTTGGAGTATTAAGTTACTCCCACATTTAGTGATTTACATCCTCGTAATCTAAAATATGGGATAATCAAACAAATGGGGGTACTGAGAATAAATATGAGCCTCCCTATCCCACGTTCTCTCCTTGAGATTCCCATGCTGCCAACAAACACGCACCAGGGTAATCCACCATCCACAAAGGATCCACTCTGGTCGATCTTCTATCTCCACTAGGTACTCCGTGAATGTCACTCTATCTTCAATCTCCAGCTGGATGTGGTCGATGACATGAGAAGGTTCGTGCACGTATCTCCTCAATTGAGATATATAAAAGATGTCATTCACCCTCACAAACATCTGAGGCAGAGCCAAGTAGTATTCCACCACACCCACTCTACGTAGTATCAGGAAATGTCTGATTAATCTCGGAGATAACTTGTCACCCCAACCAAATCATTATATCCCTCATTAAGGAGAGACCCATTGGAATACATGTTCCCCCACTCTGAACACTAAGGGTCTATATTTACTATCAGCATAAGACTTCTATCAGCTATGTGTAGCCTTCATCCACTCTCTACTGACCTACACCATCGGATTGGTATCATGTACCATCTCTGGACCCATGAGTTTTGACTCCCCTGGGTCTTTCCATCATAATGGTTACATGCATGTTTGTTCATACAGTTCCTCAAATGGTGCCATACTGATGGTGGAGTGGTTCTTGTTGATGTACACAAAATGCATCTGTTGTAGGAGGTCCGCTAAACTACGACCAAAATCAAGAACGCAAGCATGAATCTTGTACTCCAAGGTATGTATGGTCCTCTCCACCTGACCATCTATCTGTGGGTAAAAGGATGTTCTCCAGTGAAACTGAGTCCCAAAAACCTCCAATAATCCCTTCCCAAACAAGGATGTAAAACATTCATCATGATATGAGAGTATTTTAGATGGGACTCCAAGGAGTCAAACTATCTCATGTACATAGAGGCGTCACATGCTCTCTACTAAACCATGTTCTTGAATGGGAAAGAAGTGGGGTGACTTGTTGAGTCAGTCTACGATCACCCAGATGGTATCGTGACCCCTTGATTTACATGTTAATCCAGTCAAAAAATCCAACAATATCTCATCCCACATCCACTACAGTACCTCAATGGGTTGTGTCAAACCTGTTAGAACTTGGGGCTCAACCTTAACTTGATGACAAGTGAGGCATCTCAAGACAAAATCTACCACTAACTTCTTTATCCCCAACCACCGTTACAAATTTCATAGGTCTTGGTACATCTTCTCCACACCTAGACGTTCCTCCAAAGGGTATTTATGGAACTCCTCAAATAATTACTCCCATAACACCACTGGTACAATGGTTTGTCCTGTGAAAAAATGATGTGCTACCCAACTTTAGAATATCCATTAGGGACATGCCCTATAGACATATGTGCGTGTGTAGTCTCATATCTAGCATCTCTAAGTTGCGCCTCTCTAACTCAATGTAATAGTGGAGGGGCAACTACAATCAACCGATGATAAGCTACCTCATCTCTATCCGCAATGGATATCTGAAGCGAGGCCAACTGCTCTGAGGCCTTGTTCAGTAGTTGTGAACATGATCTCCTGGTAAGAGAATATACCACCAAATTTCACATCCTAAGAGTATAGACTATCTCAATGTCATATCCTATGAGGAACTCTAGCCAACACCACAATCTCAGGTTCAAATCCTTCTGAGAAAAGATATACTTGAGACTCTTATGGTGAAATTAGATGATGACTTGTTCACTCATAAGGTAGTTACACCACATATTCAGTGCAAAGACTACAATTGTAATCTCAATTTCATAAGTGGAATAATTATCCTCTTGAAGTCTTAATTATCATGGTAAATAATCAATCCCAATGTTCCCCTTCATCAAGACACAACCAAGCCCAGTTCTGGATGCATCATAGTACACCACATAGTCGGTGCCCTCCTCTAGTAACCTCATGACAAGAGAACTTTTCAATATTTTCCTCTGCTATTGAAAGCATTGTTGGAATCCTTTTGTCCGCATGAAGGTTTTTCCCTTCTTCATTAACAATGTCATGGGTGCTACCACTTTGGAGATGTTGGGTACAAACATTTGATAGTTCCCATCCAACACAAGGAGAATTCGTACCTCAATAACGGTCTTAGGTGGCTCCCAAGAAAGAACCACCTTGATCTTCACTGGGTCCACCCCTACTCCAGCCACTAACATGAAATTTCCTAATAATATGACCTTTTTTATCCAGAACTCAAACATCTAGTGATTTTCGTAATGTTGGTGATCTTGGAGTGTGTCCAAAACCATCTTCAAGTGTATCGCCTGATCCTCCTTGGATGATGAATGCACTTGGATGTCATCAATGAAGTCCACTAAAATCCTATTTAAGTATGACTGTAATATCCTATTCATGACTCCCATGAACACTTATGGTGTGTTCGTCATGCCAAACGGAATAAATAAGTACTCATAGTGGTTGTAGTGACATTTGAAAGTTATATGTCAGTGGAAGTTCAAAATGAGTAAGGTAAGAGGGGAAATGTAATGTATCCAAATAAACCAATGCATAAAGCAAATTCCATCCACCGAGGTTTCTCCATGCCTAATTTCCACATCCCCAACAATGGAGTTGTACAACCAATTTTGGGCAAAGGGAAAAGGCTAAATCTAGAATAATACACAAAAATCATCAAAAGTTCTTCAAATTAAATTATGACCATTAAAAATGGGTGAAAATACATTATAAAGGCAAAATAAAGAAAGTAAAATGACCTAATTATGGTTATAAGGCATGGGGAACCTAAAAGTTGCCTAAAAGAATAAAAAACACGTTACCATACCATTTAATGAACCCACATGCTAAAGTAGTGGTATTCCATATTAATGATACTTTTCTCCACCTTATCTCTCCAATTATCGTACTAGTAATAATTTCCATCCATTTCCATGTAGATAACTAATTTTGGTCCCCAAATAAGTGTTTGGTGGGCTACTACAGTGTTGGATGTCAGAAAGTGTGGGCTGGTCCAATTAATATAATAGTTGGGCTTAAACTTTTTATCAATCCCAAAATTATTCTCTTTAGGGTGAACCTAATTCATATCATTACTCCCTAGTTTCATAGGATTTTCCCTAAAATCTATGATATCATGTTCTTCAATGTAAGGAGATAAGTCATCAATGTTAAACATTGCAGAAATTCCACCATAATCATCTGGTAAATCAATTTTTTAGGAATTGTTTCCCACTCATTCAAGAACATTGAATATAAATTCAGCTCAAGGAGCCAAATTGCTCATTCTTTTGGATTTAAATCTCTCCATGCAAAGGTGAATCCACACTTTGTCTCCCAGTTGGAAAATTTCCTTCTTCTGATGCTCGATTTCACACCCCTGGTTTTGTTCATTTTAATTCTCTCTATGAGCAGAATAGATTCATGGAGCTTCTTAATTTTTTTTTCTTCTCCTCTACATCAATATTCATAACGACTACTTTGATTGGTCGCAGTGTTTTAGAATCTCAAAGTTGCGTACAACACACACTACTATATTAATCAAAGAGAATCGTACCGTGGAATCTTGGGGTGTTACAAAGGAGGACCAATTAAAGGGAATTATGATTGGTATTTACTTCTGAGAAGGATACCCAATTTAAGGAGACTTGTAACTTGGGGCTTATTCCTGAGAAGGAGGCCCAAAATTAAAGGGGACTTGAGGCTTACTCCTAAGGAGGATGCCCATTAACAGGGTCCATAAAGGTATTTGTGCTTTATGAAGATTTAGATTATTAATTTGGGGCTTACTCCTAAAGAGGATGCCCAGATTAAGGGGGTTTTAATTATTATTGGGGCTTACTCCTGAGAAAGATTCCCAAATTTAAAGGGGAGTTAGGGCTTACTCCTAAGGAGGATTCACATTAACAGGGTCTATAAAGGTATTTGTGCTTTATGGAGATTTAGATTCTTAATTTGGGGTTACTCCTAAGAAGGATTCCTAGATTAAGGGGTATTTGACTTATGATTGGGGATTATTCCTGAGAAATATTCCCATATCAAATATTCTCTCATCTTAAGGGATGAGGTAAAATGAAGGGAACCTCTAACCATAGTGATATAATGTTATATAAATCACAAGGTTTTGAGAGATGTTCCATAAAATTTCTTTTAGATACAAAATCCAACAAAGGAACCATGCCATAAGTGTCTTTGAAGAGGGTTTTGAAGGATATATCTTTGAATAGGAAAGGTTGATTTAAAGAAAGGAAGTGAATTGGATGGAGGGGCACCCAAAAAGAAGGCAGGCGTGCTAGTCCTGTTTGGGCGTGAAAGTCCTTGTCGGGAATGCAAGTCCTGGTGCACAAGTATACATGTGCGGCATGAGTTCACTTGGGTGATGGAGAACCTGTAGGGTAATACATGGGCGAGACTTGGCTCAATCCCTTAGTATTATCCCAAGATGCTTCGAGAAGGGCGGTGCACAAGTTTCCATGAGAGGACAAGGCGGCGCACAAATGTATCCATTTACCTTAAAGGCTAGACACTTAGGCACGCAAGTGTTGATGAGTTCTAACACTTAAGACTTATTCTTACTCTTTATATCTTCCATTCTAGGTAAGAAATTACCTTAGAAGTGTTCAGAAGACTTCAAGTAGAGACTTGGGTGACCAGAACTTAATTCTGAGTTTTGGAAAATTCGTCCTCAAAATGGGGGGCCCATAAGGCTATTTATAGTCCACTGAGCATCTTGGGAGAAAAAATAATTGTGTGCGCAATTTACTTTCATGACCCATATGTGGCGCGCAAGTGACTTGCATGACCATAAAGAAACTTGCACGACCCATGCTTAAATGGTTCCTTGTTCATGCCTTTGTCAATTTTTGATGTTCTTCAAAGGATTACTCTCTTTGTGCTTAAAAAATTTCCATTTTTCCATTCTTTAGACTCTGTAATGGAAAGGATCATCAACAAAAGCCCCCCCTCAGAGTCGGATCCAAAAAAAGAAGGAGGATTTGACTCTGAGGAAAACGAGAAACAAGGTGTCGCATCACGCAAGTAGTAGGCGCACAGGTATTGTTCTGGTGCGCAGGTTACGGCGCTAATAGAGATAATATTTTCAGAATTTTTTATATGTAATTAAATTTTTCAATCCCTAAAAATTGAACAAGTTGAGTTAATTACATCAATTTTGAATTTATGATGTATTTTGGGCTAAAATTGGAAAACTGCTTAATTTGGAAATATTGACAGATTTTAATCACTTTGGTAAGTCACAGATATCTTTTAAAATATAAATCCAATTGATATGATAATTTTTTATTCGGTTTATATATTTCTATTATTCATATTTTATTTTTGGACCAGGATTTAATTCAGACATTAAAGGGTCCAAAAAAATCAATCAATGTGGCCAAATATTTTGGACAACCGTGTGGACCCGACCACAATAAATTGATCATAACTCGGTATAAAAACTTCAAATTGAAGTGATTAAAATTGTATCTGAAATCATATTAAAGGGGGCGTTCATATTTTTAAAGGATTGAGGATTTTACACCATTAAGGTGACCCATGGATGCTGAAATTGTGGGGAAGGAAAAAAGGAAACATTCCTCTAGAATAAATGCTCAGTATTAGTTGCCCATATCGCGTACCACACATGCAGGAAAAATCTGAAATTTTGTGATGAAATGTAAAACATATTTTTTAATATCTTTATGGAATACATCATTGCAAAATTCGGCCATTAAATTGGCAGAACATGGTCAAACTTTCGGTGGATAGAATCTGCAGCAAATCTTAAATAGAGATTTTGAAGATCTTAAATTTGAAGACCGAAGGATGGAATGCCTTGGCCTATATAAGGAGGATTTCATCCATTCTTAAGAGGAGAGTTCAACACCGACATTGGAGTGGAGGCCTAGAGACATGCTGCTAACTTAGGATTTTTCTTTTCATTTCTTTTTATTTTAGTTTTCTTTTACTTGTAACACATTCATTTTTATATTTAAGTGTTCCCCATTTTTCTTCTTACACCAATTTTATCTTCCAATCACAATATCATTCTCTCTCTTCCATATTTCCATTGTGATCTCTATGTACATGATAGAGAAAATATTTTCAATTAATTTATATTGAATATCATTGTTTTAAACCCACAAAATTGTTCTTCTAAGATTAATTGTTTCATTTTTATGATAATGGTGTTATTTTGAGCTGAATTGTAAAAATTGGCCATTTTGGATTTTTTTAACAGTTTTAAATTATTTCGGTAGATTGGCCATAACATTATCTACACTGATCCAAATTTCTAAATTCTTTCTTTTTCATATTCTAAGCTTCCAGGGCTTCATTTAATATATTTGGACCAAAATCTGAATCGGCCATATGGAAGCTCAAAAGAAGATCACCATTTGGATCAAGAAAACTGTTTTTAGTTCTGCCTAGTTTTGATGTGGGATCCATAACTCAACCACTGTGGGCCCAAAGCTTGTGAAATTCGGTGGGTGGACGCACAAGGCGTTTTGGAGCATCTTTTATGAAGGAAGAACCGAGTGAATTGGCCGTTTATGGGGCCATTAAATTACCTTAATCCGGAGTATTTCGTTTTGGACAGTCTGACTGGACAGAATAAATGCTCATAGTAAAACGGTCATAACTCTCGGAATACATGTCCAAATCCGATGAAATCTTGAGAGGACACGGCCAAGGGAATTATGAACAACATTAAAGAAGCGCCCAACACGTGAAGATGTCATTTAATGGGGCTAAAACGCGTCGATAGTCGGGTGAAGAATTCTGGCTATAAAAGGAGGAGAGCTCCACCCTCTCAAGCCATCCATTCTCCATCCCATTCCTTCTGGGACACCAAGAAGGAGAACTTTTCAGCTTTCTCTTTTAGTTATTTTCTTTTTAATTGTTTTGTAATGCCTTCTTTTTCCCCATTCAACTCGATTACCCTTACCATGGTGGGGTAAACTTTTGGAGTGATTGGGGAAGGGTTGGTTTTCTACATTGTAATGCTTGAGTTCTTGAACGCAATTGAATAAATTTCATTCTTCTTCAAAGTTGTTTTCAATTTTTTATAGCGGATTTTATAATCAAGTGCGATCATTCTTGAATATTAATTCCGTTATTTATTTTTGCCTTGGTAAAATAATCAATATCTCCCTCCACTAATTTCTGGTTTATATACGATGGAATAAACTAGGAATTAGTGGTGAAGTACTCGACGATCGTCAGTACGTGTAAAAGGTGTAGTGAATATTCTTGTTTGTTTGGGATAAACAAAACCCGATCGGGAATTGCCCATTTCAATTAAGGATATTCAATACAACTATTTTACATATGGAAGGAGAGTTGACCAAACCAAGATCTTGGTAAGGTTTTCTCTCACAATAACAATTTCACCAAGGAAGTGAGAGGAAACGATTGTGGAAACTCACTTTAATCAACTAAGAAGAAGAGGTTTGAATTAAATTGAACAAGGATAGCATTATAATTAGGAAACCGACCCCGACCTAATCACCCTTTTAATTTCATTGTTTTTCAATCATTTGAATTTCAAATTTGCTTTCAAAACATTTTTACCCCCGTTTTAAAGTGACAACCCATTTTGTGTGCACTCCTCTTCGGGAGACATCCTAGGTCAACCACATTACTACATTTTATCTTAGGAAACAGTTGTTTTGCCACGCCCTACGACAGGCGTGCGTCAAACTTGGCGCCGTTGCCGGGAAGGCAGTGCCTCAAAGTTTTTTTTTTAAAAAAAAAATAAATAAAAAAATCTCTTTTGAATGACCCGTAGTTCAAATAGCAATTTATTAGAATTCGATGTAGAAATTGAGCGCACAATAACCAAATTGAAAAATCAAAATCTTCCCAAAGAATTTGAAGAAATAAATCTCACCGATTCAAGTGATACCTTGAGTGAAGACTTTGAACCTTTAATAATGGCTGTAAATCCCAACCGAACCCTACGTGACATCTGTGCACCTCAATTTGTCAATCAAAATTATCAACTTGCAATTCCTGCCATAGAAAATGATTTTGAATTGTGAATTAACATGATCCAAGTGCTTCCTAAATTTAATGGTCTTGCAGTTGAAGACCCAAATCGACATATTCAAGAATTCACCTATGTCTGCTCCAGCTTCAAACCTCGTGCAGTCGCGGAAGAGCATGTGAAGTGGAGGGCTTTCCCCTTCTCACTAGAGGGAGCAGCAAAGGAATGGTTGTACAATCTACAACCGGGGGAGATCAGTGACTGGGAAGATCTAAAAAAATGCTTTCTACAAAGATTCTTCCAAACATCTAGGAGCACTGCAATCAAGAAGGAGATTTATGTCATCCATCAATCAACTGGAGAAACACTCTACGAATACTGGAAACGTTTCAAGAAGCTTTGTGCAAGTTGTCCACACCAAGAAATAGAAGAGGACCAATTCCTTGTGTTCTTCTACCAAGGATTACTTGACAATGACAGGAATCTACTAGATGCCTCGTCGGGAGGAGCCCTCATTGATAAATCACCTGCAGATATACGAATTCTGATTGAAAAGATTGCACAAAATTCACAGCAGTTTGGCACTCGAGGTACGATCACCAGAGGGATCCATGAGGTAAGAACATCTGATTCAGTAGATTTAATTAGGAATGAAATGGGTGAACTCACCAGGTTGGTGCGACAAATAGCTGTGAACCATGTGAAGGATCAACAAGGACCGAATCAGGTATGTGGTTTATGCTCTTCTAATTCTCATTACACTGATCAATGTCCGGAAGTGCAGGGGACAGAAAGTTGTGCTGCAGCCTATCAACAAAGGCAATACCAACCGCAAACCCAACCAGGGTATGGGTTTCAACAGAACCAAGCCAGAGCACCTTTTCAGCAGCAATATCAGAACCCGATAGCATTCCAACAACCTTATCAGAAGCCCTTCCAACAACAATAAACTTTTCAACCACCACCTTTCCAGCGGAAGAATTATGAGCAACCATCCACAAGTGCACCAACAAATGAAGACCAACAACTGAAGATAAGAGTTGCAGGAATAGAACATAAGATGGACAAGCTAGCTGATCAATTTGCAAGCATTATGGATGCTTTCACCAAGAACCAAGGTAAGCTTTTTGCACAAACAATTCCCAATCCGAAAGAGAATGTTAGTGCAATCACAACCCGAAGCGGGAAGGAGCTCAAACCACCAGAACAATATGAGGAGGATGAATCTAGGGAACCTGCTGAAGCTCGTCCTGTCAAACCAAAAGATGGAGTCAACAACAAAGTAGAAAGAACAAGGTTCAAGAAAGAAAGACTAGAAACACCATTGCAGAAACAACAAAGGGAGAAAAATAATATTCCAGTACCATTCCCATCAGCATTGGTTGAGTCAAAGAAGGGAGAAGAAGAACGACTTCAACGGGAAATTCAGGAAACATTCCGAAAATTTGAGATTAACATTCCACTACTGGATGCAATCAGGCAAATCCCTAAATATGCAAAATTTCTGAAGGAGCTATGTACTAAAAGAAAGAGGCTAGATGGAAATGAAAGAATCAACTTAGGAAGAAGCGTCTCATCATTGATCACACCACCGATACCGCAAAAATGTCAAGATCCAGGGACTTTCTCTATTCCCTGCACTATCGGTTCATTAAATTTTACTGATGCACTATGTGATCTTGGAGCTTCGATAAATGTGATGCCTCACTCTGTGTTTTCATCTTTGCAGATTGGAGAACTAAAATCAACTCGGGCGGTGGTACAATTAGCAAACAGATCCACCGTTTTCCCAGCTGGAGTCGTTGAAGATGTAATTGTAGGAGTTAGAGGATTAATCTTTCCAGCAGACTTTTATGTCCTTACCATGGAGGAAGACCGAGCACCATCCCAATCTCCCATCATCTTAGGGAGACCATTCCTGAAAACAGCCAGAACAATCATCAATGTGCATGAAGGAACACTCACCATGGATCTCGGAGATAGTACGGTACACTTCAATATTCTTGATACGATGAAACACCCTTCCAGCAATCACTCACTTTATGCAATCTCCCATGATGAAGGTATACAACCAATTGAAGACTCAGGTATGATTCATGACTTGTTATCTGTGGGAGAACACTCTTCATTTGAATTTTATAACTCCCATGAACCTGAAAATTCTGATATCATGTTGGAGGATGAGGTAAAATCTGACTTTTTCGAAGATTTGTTAAGAGGAAATAAGATTATTCCAGAGAATTCAACATTAGATACAGGAAACATAAATGCAATATCATCCCTTGAACAACCCCCATGTTTAGAACTGAAGCCTTTGCCATGTGACTTAAAGTATGCTTACTTAATGGAAGGGGAGAAATTGCCAGTAATCATTGCAAATAACCTATCCCATTCACAAGAACAAACATTGATTGACCTTCTCAAAAGGAATGTAAAAGCTGTAGGATGGAGTTTAGGTGATATTCCTGGAATCAACCCTAAGGTATGCTCTCACCGGATATTTTTAGAAAGTGAATCTCGACCAGTTAGACAACCTCAAAGAAGACTCAATCCCACAATCATGGAGGTCGTTAAGAAAGAGATTGAGAAATTGTTAGCAGCTGATATCATTTACCCAATCTCTGATTCTCAATGGGTCAGCCCAATTCATGTAGTCCCCAAGAAAACTGGCCTGACCACTGTCACAAATGAAAGAAATGAACTGATCCCCATGAGAATACAAAACAGCTGGAGAGTCTGTATTGATTACCGGAAGCTAAATCAAGTTACCAGAAAAGATCACTTTCCTATTCCATTCATTGATCAGATGCTTGAAAGGTTAGCTGGAAATACTCATTACTGTTTTTTAGATGGATTCTCAGGTTATTTTTAGGTACCAATTGCACCAGAAGACCAGGAGAAGACAACCTTCACCTGCCCTTTTGGAACATTCGCCTACAAAAGGATGCCTTTCGGGCTATGCAATGCCCCAGGTACATTTCAACGGTGTATGGTGAGTATTTTCTCGGACCACATTGAGGATTGCTTGGAGGTGTTTCTTGATGATTTCACAGTTTTTGGCAATTCATTTGATCATTTCTTGGGAAATTTGGAAAACGTTTTGAAAACATGCATTGAAAAGAACCTTGTCTTAAATTTTGAAAAATGTCATTTCATGGTTGAAAAAGGGATAGTGTTGGGGCACATAATATCACAAAATGGGATTGAGGTTGATAAATCAAAAGTTTATGTAATAAATTCCTTACCATATCCAACTTGTGTCAAACATGTTAGATCCTTTTTAGGGCATGCAGGATTTTACAGAAGATTCATCAAGGATTTCAGTAAGATTTCTCTCCCTCTCTCAAGATTACTTCTAAAGGATGCTAACTTTAATTTTGATTGTGCATGTAGGGAATCATTTGATTAATTAAAGGAAAGGCTGATAACACCACCAATAATGCAGCCACCCAATTGGGATTACCCTTTCGAGATACTTTGTGATGCATCCAACCAAGCAGTGGGAGCCGCTCTATCACAGAGAATTGACAGCAAGCCTCAAGTCATCTCCTACGCATCAAAGACCTTGGATGAAACACAAATAAATTACACAACCACAGAGAAGGAGTTCCTTGCAGTCGTTTTTGCACTAGATAAATTCCGATCATATCTTCTGGGGACTAAAGTTTTTGTGTTTTCTGATCATGCAGCTCTTAGGTACTTAATGAAAAAGGCGGATGCAAAACCCCGGTTGGTGAGATGGATGCTACTCTTACAAGAGTTCAATTTGGAAATCAAAGATAAAAAGGGGACTGAAAATCAAGTGGCTGATCATCTGAGTCGACTACCCCACACCGCTGAAACAGAAATACCAAAGCAGAACCTACTTAATGATGAGCTTCCTGGAGAACAACTCTACATCATCAACAGTGAAGTGCCATGGTATGCCAACATTGTCAAATATTTGGTAACATCTCAGGTACCCTATCATCTAAGCTCTCATCAAAAACATAATCTTAAATCTGAATCAAGATTTTACATTTGGGAAGATCCGTTTCTGTGGAAAATTTGTAATGATCAAATCATATGAAGATGCCTGCCAAGAAGTGAAATTGAATCAGTGTTTGAATTTTGTCATAAATTATCTTGTGGAGGCCACTTTGGACCTCAGAGGACTTCCCGAAAAGTTTTAGAATCTGGACTCTACTGGCCCACCTTATTCAAGGATGCATATGAATTTTGTAAAAGATGTGAAAAATGCCAATTTTCTGGTAACATATCCAAACGACATGAAATGCCACAAAAACCAATAACCTTTTGTGAAATTTTTGATGTTTGGGGCATAGATTTCATGGGACCATTCCCAATGTCATTTGGAAATTCATATATTCTTTTGGCTGTAGACTATGTTTCAAAATGGGTGGAAGAAAAAGCAACCAGAACTGATGATGCAAAAGTTGTTTGTGATTTTGTTAGGGCTAACATTTTCTGTAGGTTTGGCGTGCCACGAGCAATCATCAGTGATCAGGGAACTCATTTCTGCAACAGGAAAATGGAATCATTGCTGAAGAAGTATGGGGTGCATCATAGAACATCTACCCCATACCATCCCCAAAAAAATGGCCAAGCAGAAGTCTCTAATAGAGAAATCAAAGTCATTCTGTAGAAGACTGTTAAACCCAACCGGAAGGACTGGAGCCAAAAGTTAGATGATACATTATGGGCATACAGGACGGCCTACAAAACACCGATAGGGATGAGTCCCTATAGATTGATCTATGGAAAGAGTTGCCACCTTCCTGTGGAGTTGGAGCATAGAGCCTACTGGGCGGTCAGAGAGATGAATCTGGACCTTGAGAAAGCTGGGAAAGAAAGAAGATTGCAGTTGCAGGAGTTAGAGGAAATTAGAAGGGAATCTTTTGAAAACTCAAGGATTTACAAAGAACGAACAAGAGTGTCCCATGACAAGCTAATCTAACCAAAAGACTTCTCTCCTGGAGACAAAGTATTATTATTCAACTCAAGACTCAAGTTGATGCCAGGTAAACTTCGTTCCAGATGGGAAGGTCCATTTATTGTTACTCATGTATATCCTTTTGGTGCTGTGCATATTATGAAGGATGGAGAGCAGGATTCATTCACTGTGAATGGACATAGGTTGAAGAAATTCCTTGAGACCCTACCATCAGAGCCATTGGAGGATATCATGCTCCTCCAACCTATTTATCAATAAGATCCATCAGGTTGTACCTCTCCATCACATTTTCTTGCTGTTGTGATTCAATCAGAATTCTTCTTACATGTTAAATCCACTTAAATGCATCGAGGAAACTGCATCATTTAAGTGTGGGGGAGGGAACCTTTTTAGTATAGGATTTTTATTTGATGTTTGTTTTCAAAAAAAAATATATAAAAATAAAAAATTGTGTGTTTTCAAATTTTTGTGTGTTTATTTTTCAATTTTTGGTGTGTTTCTGAAACTTTTGAGCCGAAAAGATTATCAATACCATTATTGAAACCCATGTCAATGAGTGAACCAATCTATTTCATGAAACCGAGCTTAAATGAATGCTGAAATGACTTCTTTTCAAGTTCAAATATTTTAGAATTTCATGAAAAGTACACTGATTTTTGAAACCCATGCCATATTTCACTGTCTATATCATTGAAATAACTTTCCTGTGAGGCTTCTGAACCATTTTTGTCATATTCTTTTCATTCACCTCATTTCTTGAGAGAACCAGACCATGCTTGCTTTAACCAGAATTTGATTTATTCCTTTCAAAACTTGAGGGTTGGGGTACGTGTGTTTTAAATGATTGAGGCACTTATTTTGTTTGAAGCCCCCTTTTGAAAATAATCCTTTTCATTATGGCCCACCTTTACATTTATCCTTCATTGTAGCCCCTAGTATCCATGAATTGCCTGTTAGGTTAGCCACATTACAAGCCAATTTTCCCTATAATACCTGCTCTTGAAGTAAATTGCATGATCTTGTTGAACTTAAGTGTGGGGGATGATGTCTTGTGGTGTACTACCTCATTTGGTTATACTTTGGGTGGAAAATAAATTGTGGAAGAGATGTGTGTGATGCTGAAAAATTATTCTGTTGAAAGCTGTGCCTTTTCTGGAGCTTTTATGTAAAAAGAGAAGCTGTGCCTTTCTGGAGCTTCTAATGTAAAAAGAGAAGTTGTGCCTTTCTGGAGCTTCCAATGTAAAAAGAAAGCTGTGCCTATCTGGAGCTTTAAAAAAATCATGTTTGAAAAGATTTAAATGTTTGCTTCTGAGCTGATTGAATGATGATGGAGCCTATTTTCAACAAAGGGGAAGTGAAGGAGACCATATTTGAGTGAAAACTAGAATCTTGCAATTTTGCTTCAATAAGAGCCAAGCCTTCCTTTTTCGGCCTCAGAACTTTTAACATCTAAATCCTACCAACCGGAAGCCACAGAACAACCCTGAAAAGTCCTCATGAGAAACACATGTTCTTGACTCACATCGGGTGGAGAAGTAGGAATTTATCAAACCTATGGTGACTCTTGTGTGAGTTTGGATTAGAAAAACCTTGTTCAGCCTTTACATTTGTGAGATGAGAGAAAATTCATGTGAGGTAGGTGTTTTGTGTGCATGGGATAAGAAATGAAGTGGAAATATATTAAAATCTTAAATGGAGAACTTGAAATAACAGTTTTTGATGAGGAATGATATCTTTTTGTTTCCTGAAATTGTTTTGATTGATCTCATTGATATGTGTTTTGATTTTGATTTGATTTGATTTTTACTTGTCCAGGAGTCCAAGTGCTAAGTGTGGGGGAATTGATAGAGCAAATATTTTCAATTAATTTATATTGAATATCATTGTTTTAAACCCACAAAATTGTTCTTCTAAGATGAATTGTTTCATTTTTATGATAATGGTGTTATTTTGAGCTGAATTGTAAAAATTGGCCATTTTGGATTTTTTTAACAGTTTTAAATTATTTCGGTAGATTGACCATAACATTACCTACACTGATCCAAATTGCGAAATTCTTTCTTTTTCAGATTCTAAACATCCAGGGCTTCATTTAATATATTTGGACCAAAATCTGAATCGGCCATATGGAAGCTCAAAAGAAGATCAAAAGTTGGATCAAGAAAACTGTTTTCAGTTCTGCCTAGTTTTGATGTGGGATCCATAACTCAACCAATGTGGGCCCAAAGCTTGTGAAATTCGGTTGGTGGACGCGAAAGGGGTTTTGGCGCATCTTTTATGAAGGAAGAACCGAGTGAATTGGCCGTTTATGGGGCCATTAAAGCACCTTAATCCGGAGGATTTCGTTTTGGAGAGTCTGACTGGACAGAATAAATGCTCCTAGTAAAACGGTCATAACTCTCGGAATACATGTCCAAATCCGCTGAAATTTTTAGAGGACACGGCCAAGGGAATTATGAACAACATTGAAGAAGCGCCCAACGCGTGAAGATGTCATTTAATGGGGCTAAAACTCGTCTACAGTCGGGTGAAGAATTCTGGCTATAAAAGGAGGAGAGCTCCACCCTCTCAAGCCATCCATTCTCCATCCCATTCCTTCTGGGACACCAAGAAGGAGAACTTTTCAGCTTTCTCTTTTATTTATTTTCTTTTTCATTGTTTTGTAATTCCTTCTTTTTCCCCATTCAACTCGATTACCCTTACCATGGTGGGGTAAACTTTTGGAGTGATTGGGGAAGGGTTGGTTTTCTACATTGTAATGCTTGAGTTCTTGAACGCAATTGAATAAATTTCATTCTTCTTCAAAGTTGTTTTCAATTTCTTATAGCAGATTTTATAATCAAGTGCGATCGTTCTTGAATATTAATTCCTTTATTTATTTTTGCCTTGGTAAAATAATCAATATCTCCCTCCACTAATTTCTGGTTTATATAGGATGGAATAAACTAGGAATTAGTGGTGAAGTACTCGACGATCGTCAGTACGTGTAAAAGGTGTAGTGAATATTCTTGTTTGTTTGGGATAAACAAAATCCGATCGGGAATTGCCCATTTAAATTAAGTATATTCAATACAACTATTTTACATATGGAAGGAGAGTTGACCAAACCAAGATCTTGGTAAGGTTTTCTCTCACAATACAATTTCACCAAGGAAGTGAGAGGAAACGATTGTGGAAACTCACTTTAATCAACTAAGAAGAAGAGGTTTGAATTAAATTGAACAAGGATAGCATTATAATTAGGAAACCGACCCTGACCTAATCACCCTTTTAATTTCATTGTTTTTCAATCATTTGAATTTCAAATTTCCTTTCAAAACATTTTTACCCCCGTTTTAAAGTGACAACCCATTTTGTGTGCACTCCTCTTCGGGAGACATCCTAGGTCAACCACATTACTACATTTTATCTTAGTAAATAATTGTTTTGCCACGCCCTACGACAGGCGTGCGTCAGTACTTCACCATGGAAAGTGACTAACCCTTGGCTTGGCCCTGGGGGAGGTTTCACGGTGTTCTTTATTATTAGGATTCAAATTCAAAATGTTTTTATTCTATTTGTGGTGGAGGCAGGAATATTGCATGAGTGCGGTGGTCGTCCACCATGACAATATTTCAAAATCCGTTCATTTACATTGATTCATCCATTTCCCCTCCCTTCTCTTAGTCAAACCCTTCATACGGTGGAGTTGGGGTTTCTATAAGGGATGAAACGACATACGGTGGAGCCGGGTCCATTACGAATAAAATTCTCGGTTGAGATGTTACCCTACTTGACCACTGGATGAGGTGTGGTTTGGTGTGCCAGAAACATACTAAAATCACACACTAAATAAATCAAGAGAAAGTAATTCATTAATGATGTTTCATTAAATGAATTATCAAATTGAATTTGAACAATAAATAAATAATGAATGAACTCTTGTTATCCAACCCTAGGACCAAGTTCTTTCTTCATTGCATTTTGTCATTGCATGTTAATTTTATCATTTGTTTAAATTTAATTTCATTTATTCCTAGATTAAATAAAAATAACCAAAAAGAATTTGTTTAGTTGAACTAGATTAAGTGGGTAAACAACTGAGAAAGCTCCTCAAGTGAGAGGTATTGCCTCAGCCAATTTGTAAAAGAAGTCAGTAGTAGTAAAAATTTACTTAAACTGCTTGGATGTTGCCGAAGGGAAAGGTCCTACTACATATATTCCCCATATGGAAAATGGACATGAGTATTTAGCTATATAAAGAAACTCTGGGGGGTTTATGAATGAAATTTTCATATACTTGGCAAGAATGAAACTTCTTAGTGAAATCAACACAATCTTGTATCATTGAAGTCCAGAAGTATCCAAGTCTTTTAATTTGATCACACAGTCTATGTCCAGACTGGTGGGCACTATAGAATCTTGCATGTACTTCTTTCATGACAGCCATTGTCTCTTTGCCATCAATACATCTGAAGAGAATTCCATCAGAACCTCGCTTGTAGAGAATTTTTTGTTAATCTCGGCTATAATAAAGAGTAAAATTGACCACACATTGCCAGACTTGTTCTTTCCCGGCTCTATCAGGTGGGAGTGTTCCATTTTGATGGTATTCTCTGATAGGTGTCATCCATCCTATAGTATGACTATATGGTTCAGAAATTGGACTAATTTCATTGATTTCATCTATTATGATTTGAACGTAAGGTGAAACTGTACGACAGTGGGCAATACTGATGATTGATTCATCCCGATTGGGATCATTCAGAGCTGTGGCTATATTAGACAGTGCATCATCTTGAGCATTTTGTGATCACAAGATATAAGAAAATGTCGGTTTCGATATAAATTCCGCCATTAAATCTCTGATATAATCATACAAAGGAATTAAGTCTTCTTTTCTGATGGCATAGTCCCCATTGACTTGTTTGATTACCAAGTCTGAATCACCTTTATCCTTTAAGTGATTCACCTCTGCCTAAAGCGCCAACTCCAATCCTGCGATGAGAGCTTGATATTCTGCTTCATTTTTTGTACCACCTTCCAACAATAGTAAGGAATATGGTAGCACTGCCTTTTCTGGGGAAATAAACACAATTCCTAACCCAACTTTGTTGAAATTAGGATCTTCCAATTTCTTCCCTATTGGACTTTTGGAAGCACCATCAATGTACATTTACCATGTTTGAGGATTATATTTAATAGAGAATATTTCCTCATCAGGAAGTTCAATATTTGAAGATATATCTTCTACTGAAGGATTTTCAGCAAGGAAATCAGCCAGTGCTTGGCCCTTTAATTCATTTTGAGACACGTACTGGATATCAAGCTGCTGCAAAATAACTGACCACCTTGTCAGATGTCCTGTAAGCATAAGATGGCTAAGGATAAATTTGAGCGGGTTATTACGAGATACCAATTGGACTTCATGATTTTTCAAGTAGTGTCTCAATTTCTGAACTACAAAGATTAATGCTATACAACAATTTTCAATACTTGAATATCGAGTTTCTTTCTCAGGCATAGTTTGACTGAGATAGTAAAGGCAGTTTTCATTCTCGACATCATTTTTTTGGGCAAAGAAGGCACCCAATGATCGCTCTAAATCTATCTCATAGAGGATAAGTGGTCTTCCTTCAACAGGTGGAATTAATACCGGTGGACTCAAGAGATTTTTGTTAAGGATATCAAATTCCTCTTGGAAATCTTCAGTACATTGGATGGTGAATCCCTTCTTCATTAATTTGGTTAAGGGTAAACATTTTCCTGCCAGATTGGCAATGAAACGCCAAATATAGGCCTAGTGTCCTCAAAGTCCTCTTAATTATTTCAAATTTTGAGGAGGTGACATACCAAGGATTGATCTTGTCTTCTTAGGATCAACTTCGATACCACGATAGCGTACAAAAAGGCCAAGAAATTTTCCTAAGGTTACCCCAAAAGCACATTTCAAGGGGTACATCTTCAAATTGTGTTGTTGAAGTTTGTGGAATATGATTTCCAAATCAGCCAAGTGATTAAAACGTTGTCTGGATTTAACCACCAAATCGTCCACATAACATTCAACAAATTTCC
This sequence comes from Viscum album, assembly GCA_963277665.1. Taxonomy (NCBI): domain Eukaryota; kingdom Viridiplantae; phylum Streptophyta; class Magnoliopsida; order Santalales; family Viscaceae; genus Viscum; species Viscum album. The sequence goes on along the minus strand of OY728147.1, from coordinate 1,020,399,005 downwards.
CTAAAAAGGGATTGAAGATACGGTGCATGGCACGTTGATACGTTGCACCTGCATTCTTTAGGCCAAAGGGCACTACCCGATAGCAAAACACACCTTGAGAAGATATAAAGGCTATAGATTCTTCATCTTTTAGAGCCATTCATATTTGATTATACCCAGAATATCCATCCATGAAGGAAAGTGATTCATAGCCGGTTGTTGAATCAATTAAGAGTTCTATGATCAGAACTGGAAAATCATCCTTGGGACAATGATGATTAAGATCTATGAAGTCAATACAAACTCTAATTTTTCTATTCTTCTTTTTCATAGGGACAATATTAGCCAGCCATTTGGGATATTGAACTTCTATGACGAAGTTATCTTTGATAAGCTTATCCACTTCGGCTTCAATTTTAGAGGCATAAGTTGGGTGTGTTCTTCTTGCGGCTTACTTGAATCCTCGATGTTCTTCTGGAAAACCCAAATGATGAGTGGCAACATTAGGATCAAGACCTAGAATTTTTGTATAATTCCAAACAAAAACATCTTGATTTTTCTTTAAAAATTAAGTATACATTTCTTACTCTTCAAGAGTCATGGATGCACTAATTAAAGTGGGGCGCGTATCTTCTTTTATACCCAGATTTATTTCTCTAAGTTTATCCACAATGGTAGATATACCCTCTTCAAATTCAGGAGGATAATCCTTGATATCTTCCGCTTCTTCTTCAATATGTGTCACTTCCTTTGTTTCTACTTGCATAGTAGATGATGAAGCAGAATTTACAAGATCAGGAGAGAAGTTAAAATTTGAACATCTTGAAAAAGAGACTATAATTTCTGAACCTAATGATGATGAAGGGTATTTATGAGGTGATAGAGAGGAGATGGTGGATTGAGAATCAACATCATTATTTTCCTCTAGTATTGCTATAAATTCTTCTAGCCTGGTTGATGTATTATAGAATTGCTGGACTTCAGTGGACGAAATGAAGAAATCTCCATTTGAGCTTTCATCATTGCCTAGTGAATCAACAACTTCTACCATGATGTTTGGATTGGTTGCTGTAATTGACATTATGGAATTTTTCATAAGAGTATTTGGATTTGGGTCTACCTTGTCAATTTTACTGATAGACAACACATAATATGTACTCACATGTATGAATGGGTTTACTGGAATCTTTACCAAACCATATAGAGCAATAATTTTGGTAACCTCCATTTTCATGGATTTCTCCTTTCTCTCCATGTGATAGAATTCTGCCTCAATGTATTGAGATTCACAAGTTTTGAATGGGGCTTTATCACCATACAATGTCCCAATTTTACCATTGAAACAATATTTGAGACATTGATGGTACGACGATGGTACGACCGCATATTGATGTAGCCAATGCCTTCCAAGAAAAATGTTGAAGGCTGTGTCATGATAAACAACCATGAAATATGAATTGGATAAAAGGTCTCCAAACTGAGTTTTGAGTGTAATCTCGCCTAGAGGTTCTTTTTCATTTTTATAATATCCTTGCAACATCAAAGTAGAAGGAGATAAATCAGATTCGGTGAGGCCCAATCGACGAAGTGTATGAATAAGGATTAGATTGACTCCTGAGCCATTATCAATGAAATCTCGTCAGATGTCTACATCATTGACCTTTCCAGATCAATACAATGTTCTAATATGTCCATGAACAACATCATCTTCATCTTTATATGTAAAAGATATCACTACATGGTATTCTGTAGGATCATTATCTATATGGTAGACTTCAGCTGCAACAATTTCAGTTTCAAATTCCTAAGGACTTGACAAAGCCTCAATGAGTGACTCCTGAAGATCCTTTTGTAGATTCAGGGCATCCAGAATTGATAACTTGGTTGGTACTTGGTAAAAATGTTTCAAGAAATCATAATTTTGGTCCAAAGGTCTTCGTTTCCCAATAGGAACATGTGGTTTCACAGGTGCCTTAGAATTTGATGCTTTGGAAGTAGACGAATCTTGTATCGTGGTAGGAGTAAAAATACTCCTGGCTTTGGCAGATTAGACCAACTATGTCTATTTATTTACTGAGAGGAAGAAGGTGTAACCTCTAAACAATCTTCCAAAATAACTATTCTGGGACTGAATCTGCCATGTTTGGAAGAACTTTCTTGTTCTTGTTGAGCCCGCTGAAGGGATTTTCCACGAGTTTCTGTCACATATATAGTTCTAGTAGGGGTAGGATTTAAATAGTGGATTCTAGAATATCCACGTCTTCCCCTCTATACTAGACCTCTGTCTCATCCTCTAATTCCTCTGTTTGATACAGGGAACTCAGGATCATCAAGATCGAAACTATGACTGGCATACAGATCTATTAAATGAATCATGTTACCAGAACCAAAGATAAATTCTTCATCTGATGAATATTCGGCTTGATTGGCCAGTTTAGGCTGTGCCGTTTGGTGGGGCGGTGCCCATGCTTTTGAGGTAGATGGCATAAAATCTTCCAGAGTAAAAGACAATTTAGGCTTTGACATGAACTCATCTTTTTCTGAATGTTCTTATTTCTTCGAATTATGCCGCCTCTTTGAAGATTTTTCTTCTGATGAAGGGGGTTTTGCTGTGGAATTCACAGCAGAAGACACAATTGCTTGATTCAATTGTGTTCGTAAAATGGCATGAGTTCGGTTGATCGTTTTCCTAACCATACAATCATCATATTTCTGTGCATTTTTATTTTTGACTTCATGCCACTCTACTTCTTCCTCTGGATCAGTAGCAGTAACACATGAAACCTGGGCTGAAGAACCTTTCAATTTTACCTGTCCAGAGTCCACCATCTTTTGTGCGAGGTATTTGAATACAAAACACTCTTGAATGGGATGCCCCAACATCTAATGAAATGGGAAATATTTGGGAAGGTATTCATCTCCTTCCTTGTTCGTACTTTTGGGCCTTGGCAACTGAACCAGGTTATTTTCCAGATCCGAGATGAAGTAGCCTGGAACTTGTTCATTCTGGAAAGAATAAACTTTGTTCTTCAAATATTCAAACTGTTTCCTCCTTTGATCTCTTTGATCATTTTGACGAGGCAGCCATTGTTGTTGATGCTCAGGAGGAGGATCCCTTCAATATGATGATGGTTTTGAAGTGAAAGTAGGTACATGTTCTTGTTTAAGCGTCATTATAGTAGTATCTGCTTTCCCCATTATTCTTCCTGGAACTGATGGAATTACATGAGTTTTAGCCTTAGTCTTTGTAAGAGAGTCTTCAATCTGCTGAGCGATTGAAGTAAGGTCTCGAAACCCTGTTGTATATTTCACGGGGATCAACAGTGTGCGTAATTCATCACGCAAATTTTCCGCACATATTGGCAACAATTATTCTTGAGGGAGTTCTAAACATAAGGAACATGTTAATCCCTTCCATCAAGCAATGAAATATGAAACTCTTTCATTTTATCTTTTCTTAAAATTTGTTAGATCAAAAGCTATCGTCTTTGGAAATGTTGATCTGAATTGATGAAGGAATTTTTGACGAAGATCTTCCCATCTAGTAATTGACCAGGACTGCAAGCTTTTATACCAGACAAAAGTAGGTCCTTGTAATGACTGTACAAAACACTTGAGATTAACTGCTTTTTGTTATTGAGGAGTTCCCATCATAGGATTATAATGAGAAAAAAATGCGTTAAGTGTTGTTTTGGATCTTCCAAACCATTAAAATTTGGGAATGTGGTACTCGCAAAATTTGATGGGGGGGGGGGAATTGCATCAACCCATTTAGGGTAAGCTCTCTTCTCCGGTTGAACTAGTGCACGTTTTCCTTCCATAGCTTCCAACCAAGATGTTAATGACTCAATGGTAGTCATTAATTTTTGAGAAAAATTGGGTTGAGATTGGACCTGTGCAGGTGCATGAACTGGAGTTTGGACACGTGTAGTGATCGGTACTGTCACTAATGGTAGTACTGCTAGTTTCTATCGCATACGACCCATAGGATTAGATCTGTGAGGGTGTACTTGTAAAGGGGGATATTTTTTATCCATCCCAGTAGCTGCAACAAATTCCATTGACTGACTAACTCCAGCACACTTAGGAGGAATACTTTCTTGTAGTAGTTCTGCATTTAACCTCCTTAACTCCTTCATTTATTCCTCTTGTTGTGCGAACCTTTCCTCTAATGATAGTGATTGGCCTTCTCCAGAGTTAAGGGTAACCTGACTTTTTTTCTTTCCCCTTGTCGGATGCATTTCAGAGTGGGGGAAGTTGGTTATTTGAAGGAATACCTAAATTCTGGGTAAGCCTTTGATTTCAGGTACGCACACCTTGTTCATTTGTTTCAGTGCATACAGACTATTGAACAGTAACTTCTTCATCTGATTCCTCTGAGTGAGCCTCATGTTCTGGGGGATCAGTGACAACAGAATTGACAACATTTATCGATGCATAATGCATTACATACCTTCTATCAACACTTATGCAATACCGTCTTATTCTATATCCTTTATAGGACATTTCCTTTTGTTTGGTTGATCCATTAGGAACTTCTTGATGAGCTGTAATTTAGAGGGAGTCTCCTGATAATTAAGCTCTGCGTTACTCCTGTGGCTTCTTCCCTAATCTAGAGAAGACTGACTTTCACTAAGGAAGAGATTGAGAATTTGAAAAAGTCCTCAGTCCAGTGGACTGGGGCTGTTCCTGTTGTTCCTTCTCAACTCCCCGAATCCTATTTGTTGACCCTGAGGGATGGATTAAAAGAGTCCTCGGTCTGGAAATATGAGGTGGCTCTTGAGCTACTACATCTCAAACTTTCTTAAAAGATCTTCGGATTTTGTAGAATTTAGTCCGAAAATTGGCCGGATGCATCATCCTACATACACTCAAATCGCCTGGCTCAGATGACCGTTGGATTACTCCTGACACTTCTATCACTTGATGATGTTCCTGCTCTAAACGAGAAGCCTATTCGATATTCTCATTTTCTTGATGCAAGAGTGATTTGACAACTTGTTCTTTATATGCCTGAATTTGGGAAGAACTAGTTGAGGCCTGTTCTTGGGAAAGCCATTGATTACACACAAAACTAGGTATCTATGGCCAGCCATGGGCAATAACATTGCATGAGACCACTTTTGGAGGGATTTATTGATTGGATAGTACAGTGAAATATAGTGATCCATGAACACCCCATCCCCTGATATGAATACCATATGGGGCATTGGTAATTAACTGGCCCGACATTTTTAACATGCCAAGGCATGAATGCTGATGGTCTCTCTGCTTCTTTTCAACCTTTGGATGTCGAGAATCTGAGATATATGCCAAATCAATTTGGCATTGTAACCCTTATATTATCTTAACATGATTTTCATATTCATCATAAGATAATATTTTCTTTTTTAACTGACAAAGATTTTTCCACATGTTGAGATGAATATCGTGAATACAATCTACCTTCAAAATTTTGGGAATATCATACTGAGAGTTAGCTAAAGTCCAAAACATGATTGGTACTTTACCTTTCACCAGTTGTTTTCTCATATTTAGCACTTCCTCCATATCATTTGATGAAGATTACTCGACCTGACTAGACCAAATCTGGTGCTTCTTTTTTGCTTTATCAGATTCAACCAGATTGGTAGAGAATTCATTTGTCAAATTAGAAGTTGAATGACCTAGGGCTGGTTCAGAGATTGAACTACAACCCAGGCCGTCTTCTAATTGAGAAAGTATTTCACCTACTAGCGGTAAATCATTAGACATGACTGGATTCACATTTGAAAGTGCCTCAAGATAATATGGCTATCTCATTACTACATTGTACTTTGAAGAATTTTCCAGGCAATGCGAATTAATACTATAGAGAGGACATTCACAGCTAAATTTATCATCAAGGGGAGGATCACCATGGTGGGTTATATCAAAAGATGAAACCTCTTGCTCCTTGGTCTTCTGGCCACGCAGATGGTTATCGTGGCTCTCATCTGAAGATGATACTTCGAGATTGACCGAACTGTCATGAAGCAAGCCTTTATGAGGAAGTGTCTGATGAAGACCTTCAGAATTATTGTTCCCACTATTGGGAAATGAGAGAGTAGAATCTTTAGTTGCATCAAATAATTGTTTGAGGGCTTTAAGAACACCAGCATCGAGCAAGGCCTTATTACAGATTGGCTCTTGATTTCTCGACTGTGCTGGAAGAGTCTTTTTATTAGATGCCTTCTTACTCACTTTGGAAACTAATTGTTGACAATATTGGTTATTATGGGCAGGTGTATGTGTCTTCTTAGGATAAGTAGTCAGGTTAGGCGGATTATCTCCATTTACATCGGGTGTTTGTGCCCAACTTGATTGTTTGTATGACATGGGGGAGTATGCCCCATGACCCTCCTGGACTGGAACAGAGGTGCATATCTACTCCGTAGTGACATGTTGATGAGTCACTCCACTGATAGGGATAGATTTATGATTCCTTCCCTGTGATGCTGCTGGGTTTTTTATAATATTCTGACAGGCATCAAGAATATGGGCAGGGATTTCCTTCTCCTCTTTCAACATTGCCAGAATGTTCTTGGTGACTTCAGCTACTGGAACGGGAATATACATCCATTCCATGTCTAGAGTAGGTGTATATTCCTTCTCTTGTCCTCCTTTTCCTGTCAACAGATATTGAAAGTACTTATGCTTAGGGGCAGAGAGTTCAGTCTACTCCAAATTTGTCGTCGGAGCTTTCCGACTGACTTCTCAGGGTGATACCAAACGAGAATGTCGGTTAGCCTGATGAATTACATGTGTATGTGCCTGATGATTGTTCCCCATCGCATTTGATTGGCTAGTTTCGTTGGTTACAGTCAGACGAGCCTGCTGACTAGATGATGAATTATAAACAGGTGTATATGCCTACCTATAATACTCTGCGAGAATTGCCTGTCGGGATTGGCGTGTTACTTCCAGACGAGTCTACTGGGCAGTAACATCAGGACGGACGAGTGTATATTTCCACTTGTTTTTCCCATCAAGTTGTCTTGATGGACTTCCCCAAAGGGGGTAGAGGTAAGAACCCACTCCCTGTTGGTCGAGTTTTTCCTCTGACGGTTCGTCTTGCGTGCTCGGGTCTGAGGGACCTGAGCCAAACCTCTAGAGGTGATACCCTCATCATGTTGAGGGTGCACTACCACCGAGTCTGGTGGAGATTGTTGATGGGATTATTCAAGGAGGACTCCTTCCTTCTTGAACCGAGGCCTTGAGTGACCTCTTTATTCACCTCCCTATAATATGGGAGGGACTGGTGATTTCGTTCCGGGGATAACTACCCAAAATGGTTAGAGACGGTGGTTAGCATCACCTGCTTCTTGATCACAGGTTGTCATTGTCCAGACAACTAGGGTGAGTTATTAACTTGGAGGGCTTGTCGAGAAGCCTCCATATTTTGAATGGTACCGTGTTGATGGCATTCTTCAATCTTGCTACGCGAAACAGGGGCCAAACCCCACGGGATCACTAGCATACTCGTAAACGTCCACCCACCAAGATACCCTGGATTCCTTTTAGTTCTAAATAAAGTTACAAATATTATCAAATACACTTTTCACATCAAAATTATATTACCAAACCACAAACACACAAACATCCCACATACATGCTTCACATTTCTTTCACAAATCAATAAACCACTAAAAAGTTTCGTAAAACAATTTCAAGGAGTATAATGAAAAATTGCACATAAAATCCATTAAAAAAAATGCTATTTTAAGGAAAAAAACCATCAATAACATAAAAAACCAGATTTGGTATCCCTAAAACTAATTAATAAATCAACTTCATGGACCATAAAATGGCCTCAAAAGATAGAACATGAAATACACATGGATACCATTTTTATAAAAAAATGCCAAACGAACCTTTAAGCCTTTCTCAAAACAAACATTTGACCAAGGTATGCATTTAAATTTTATTAAGGAGGTGTATATAAACCATTTATAGTAGAAAAACACATTCATAAATCCCTCAAAACACTCAGGTTACATACTCAAAACACAACAATTTTCATAAGGATGTGAAACGAGCCATTTTCTAACAACTTGGGACAAAACATGTTGTAAAGCAAAACCCATTTGTTTATAAAAAAATAAAAATTGGAAAGACATATAAGGACCAAAAAATACCATTTATCATTATTAAAATTCATTTATAAATCCAAAAAAATAATTTTTAAATCACACATAACACATAAAATCCAATCAGGCAATTTACCGAACACATGACATGCCCTTTTTAAACAAAACAATTTATTTTAAGAACTTGACAAGGAATAAAACGCAAATTTCATGCCATATTTTATTTTAGATACTGTAACATGTTAAAAATACCATAAAATAGGTTCTAGACCTCACAAAATAGTTGAAAAAGATAGAAGAACATTTAAACAACCACTTGGTGTGCACTTTTATGACAAAACAACAATACCTTTCACAAAACAAGGCTTAAACAACCATTTTTCACACCAAGAAAATTAAACAAAGGCTAAAAAACAATAATAAACATATATATTATATTTTAAAAATAAGAAAATTATGAAACTTAAATGATAAATTCATGTTCAAGGGATATCCTACCTCAAATCCTTGGCGCAATGAAAACGCACACCCAATATCACCATCCGAGGGTTTTCAAACCCTAAACCTATGAAGACCAGACTCAAACGAACAAAAAACCCATAAAAAATTATTTTATAACATAACCCTAGGCCGATAATTACTATGGGATATTATAAAACCAAGAAATAATGAAAGGAGGAAGAAGAGGGACGATAAAGGGGAAATAATCTCACCTTTTCAACTAGAAAACTCTTCTTCTTCCATTAGATATGAACCCTTAAAAAAAGGGAATGGGTTGGAACTTGTTGGAGAGTATACTATGGTCTTTAAGAACTATTTAATGAATATTTGTGGAAAAAATAGCACAAATTGAATGATTTATGTATGAAACAAATTTCCTTCTCAATTCTGGACGATTTGAGAAAACTTGAGAACTTTCTCCCTAATATTCGATTAAAATGAGCTCCAAAGATGTAAAATAGATAATGGGGATGATGATATGTATATTTTCTTATAGTGGGAGGTGTAATCACCAAAAAATAATTAAACATGAAAAATATATAAAAGAAAAAAATTATTATTTTTAAAACTAGGAATGGGCCCACGGGCTGGCCCAATACCTAAATAAGTAACCCAAATTCACCATTATTATGAATTTTTAAGGGGTAAAAAATGATATAGAGGATTGAATATGTCAGTAGAGGAAAAGTATGAAGTGTAATGGGTGATAAATTTTGAAAAAAAATAATTTATAAAATAAAAGAATTTGGTTTTAAATACTGGAAATGAGCTCACGGTTGGCCAAAATCATGAAGTAACCACCCTCTCTCAAAAAACTCTTAAACAAGCAATGTGGAACCCAAATTTGGGTGATTAGAAATATATGGTAGTACAAAACTAAAAATTAATCTCACCCCACACCCACGAAAAGGATCTATATTTTCAATTAATTGGATCAAAACCTTGACATGAAAAGAAGAAAAACACGTGTGACAAGTTTGGTTTGAAAATTTCCTAGTGGTAAAAGTTAACCGTGAAATATATCTTTTTTTATTGTTAATTTTTTGTTAGAAAAATAAATTTATTATATTACTTTTTAATTAGAAATTATTTTTATTTAAATATTCATATTATTTTATGTTGGATTTGATTATTTATTACACCTTGTAACAATTTTACATACGGTGTTCACTTTAAAAGTTACATGATTTATTGGGAAATTATTGATAAATTTGATTCATTTACTTGATACAGATATTTGATAAGTAAAATATTTTAGGATTTAAATTAGTTTTTGAATATATAAGGAATTTTTTGGACGTAAATTATACGGATTGGGTACTTGTTAATGAAACCCCCTTGATGCATTGGTGGTTTCATGGGATGAAATTTGTTGGCGATAAAGAATTCACATTTGTTTCCGAGAAGTTTTAAATTTTCAAGAGGATAGATCTTAAAATAATAAGATGAGTTTATACCCATAGTCTTAAGCTATCTTGAGGATGTATCTTTATATTAACTATCTTTAGGATAAATATTGATAGTGCATACATCCAACATTATGAATTCCATCAATATTATTATCCCATGTGATTATTTGATTAGTTAGAGTATCCATGGAAAAGTATTACGATCATGTGATTAGTTATATGGAATTATTAAATAATCCTTTATTTATTTCATATTAATTATTACTTATTAATTCATGATATCTTCCTCTTTACATTAACCTTATAGATGATTTCAACTCACCCTTATTTTTTTCTTTTCCCCAAGGTATGAAGATGAATTCTTGGAATAAGATTCAAGGATTTTGAGAATTTTATTTTGTTATATATTTTTTTTATTCCCAATATAAAATAGGTTCCATGTATGTAATATTGTTTTCCAAAATAGATGAACTGATTGGCCCTTCAGGATTTGATTCTTTGTAATCATGAAAATGTAAAAAAATTATGATACTGGATTTGGGCTTCTGGGTTTGGGGTGTTAATGTATCACATAATAAAATTGATGTGTTACATGAATGTGATAAAATATCAGCAACATTTTTGGCACGTTTTATTTGTCATTTTTTCCTTTTTTTGGGATTATTTAAAGGGTTAAGTTCTATAAAGACCTAAATACAATTTAAGGTAGCTAAAACCTAACTACTTAAGTTATTTTAAGACCTAAAATTTTGAGAGTAAAGTGCTTGATCAAAATTTCAATCACCTCCCCATATATGTAAATTCATTGAGAGAAAGTGAAAGTAATCTCAAAGTTCATTCAACCTATGTTTTAGGATCAACAGTTTGATTTCCAATGACTATGAAAATATTGAATTGCTTTATATTCTCCATGATAGAACTTTGATTTAATAGGCCTACGATTAATCATGATTTTGGAACATATTTTGATGATATAAAGGGTTCTAGTTTTAGTTTCTTCAAGAGATAATCACCAATTATGAGAAAAATTTATTTTAGATTGAAATCAAATGAGAAACAATTTCGAATTTTTTATGTTTTTTTAAGATTAATTAATTTTGACATGACATGTTGATTAATAGGAGAATGTGTATATTGAATTTTATGTTTCCATATAAATCTTGACTGAAAAATTTGAAATACCATTTTTCATGCATTCTAAAATCCTAAATATTCATTAATTGGGATCCGTTTGAGATGTTTATTTAATTAAGTAATATTAAGAATACTTTTTTTACTCTAGAAGAGGGTGTCATCGCAGTCCCTATATCATAAACAGTGAATCAATCAAAGATTCGATGATCGATTTTATGTCATCCAAATATTGAAGATATAATTAACTTGGATTAAAGACAAGAATGCATATGTATTTTGCTGGTGAGGGACTGTATCACCAATGACCAGTGACATTGGGTTAGAAGTGACTATTGGAACCCTACCCATTTGGGATCCGTCTAGCTGAGCTTCAGTATCTGGGAAGTCCGAGTCTATGAAAACTTATTTAAAAATACATAGTAATATATATATATATATATATATATAACTTATATAATAGGTGATAATCAAATGTGGGGAGAATAATTGCTTCCATACAGCTTTCATTTTTTTTAAAAACATCAATGTTAAATTACATATGTTTGTGGAAAGTTTTAAAAACAGTTAATATTCGGGGAGGCACATCCACCCCCTATGTGGAAAATGAAACCCCCCATTAGGGGGGGATAGAGATAAAGGTGTTACTACTTTGATAATAAAATGAGGGAGTGTGGTAAAAATTCCTAGGACCTTGAATAAATAAAAAACCAAATTATGAAAATATTTAGAAATATTTGAAATTTAATTTAAAAATTATTGGGACCATCAAAGTAGTGTTTTATGAATTAGAATTAATTTAATTTTGTTTCACTTATTAAATGATATCCTCATGTTGAAATCAACACTAATTTATTCACTTACGTGAGTTTATTGAGTATAGACTGATCTTGATCCCTATACCAACCAATCCTTGTCTGGTATTTTATTATTTATTAAATTAATTATTTAAATTCATGTTTTGTAATATATATTCAATAAATGATGATCTCTATATAGTATTCTATGTCATTATATATATATGGGATCTCACACCTAGAAAAATATTATTTATCTAGAATCCAAATTCTTGAGATCACTTTGCTTTTATGCTAGTATTTTTCTATAAAGATGAGAATGAAATGTGGTATATTTCATGATGATATTTGTAAATTTACTTGAATGATGTATGTAACATTGGGTGGGGTGGGTTCTACAATATGAGTCTGGCATTAACCTACTCAATGGGTTTCCAATAGTGTGTAAGTTGATACATTATTCTCTCAATGGATCAAAAATTAATATCTTCTCATGATCATGTCTTTTAATTTATTTATTCATGGTTTATTGTTTTATGTATGTGTAGTTTTTATACATGATCACATTAAATAATAAGTGATAATTCACATATAAAATGACATGCATGATGATTTTTATTTATATCACTATAATGATGTGAGTGCGATCAAATAGTATAATAAAGTTTAAATATAGAATGATTACATTCACAGAGAATAATGAAAACACTCAAAGAAATATTAATTCATAAAGACATCAATAACTTAATTTTAACTAAATATGATTGTAAAATTTTCCCATAATCACTATTTGAGGGTGAATCCTATTATTAAAAATTTGTAATTATAGCGGTGGGTTGACTTAAGTGAATTTGGAAGCAATAAAATTTCCATAACTATCTTCTTACAACTTTACAAACAAAGTGTTGAGAAAGGAAATGTTATCCTTTATAGGATATGGGAATCCACTCAAAAAATAAAAGAGCTGCAAGATAATGTAGTTGGTATTTTGAAATCATATACTGAGACTCTCTATCAACTGGAATGGCCATATCATAGACTATGAGGAGAGGTTTTTAGGATCCTTTCCACTAGAATACTCAAGAAACTGAGAATTACATATCTAATAGTGCAGGTCTACTAGAATTAGTTAAAATAGTGTAAAAAATTTAAGATAATAAAAAATATAATTTCTAATAACTGGAAATCTATATAAATGTATCAATATTTTTTGTTAATTTTGTAGAAAAATGGTTAGTTTTAACAAAAGTTCAATGAGATCCTCACTTGGAAAATAAAATTCCCTAAATATCTAAAATTTATATGTGCAACACTAGTGATTGAGAAAATTACTATGATGTGAAAGGAAATTCTATATGCTGGAGTCCCCACTTCCTATCGATCCAGCATAGGAAGTAAGGGTTAAAAGGAATCTTTCAAGAGCCATATGATTGATACATTTTATGTTAAAATAATAATTCTATCAGTAATATCTGATGAGTTGTGGAAATTACATTAACAAATTACTGGATTCACAAGTTGTCTCATCTCTGAGAAGTCTCTGAGGGGAAAGTGAAGGGAGAAATGAATCAGATGATGATTACACTGAACACAAATAAATTGAAAGATATATCGTGATCATTCATTATATCTATTTATAATATCATTTTCATTAAATTAAGTTATATTCATTATGGATTTAAAAATTGATAACATATAAAAAAATTAATTAACTTTTGGGTAATGTTTTCAGATACGATAATAACAAAAAGAAATATTAATATTTAGTTCTTATAGTGAACAAGTTAAAAGAAAAGGGAAAAAGGGAAATGGAAAGTGTCAGACCAAAGGAACCTACAAAAAACCATTCAAATAAAAGAGTTAAGGAATTACAATGGAGGATATTTTTTTCATATTTCATGAGATATATCTATTTAGGATTAAGTTTAATGAATTGAGGTAGAAGAATGAAGTGTCTTCTATATAATTTATATTCATCATTGTATGTGATGTTTCTATTTTACTTCATGGGTATTAAATACTGAATGTGTGTCAAAAATATATATCCAAATACAATAAACAAGTAAGTATATAAATTTTAGAATAATTAAGGTGAAATATCCAAGATAATGCAATTGAGATATTTCTATGTTAGCTGTGAAAAGTTAAAAACATATAATTTCTATGATTAATGAATTTAGTTGAAATTTTATTGAGTATTACAAAAAATTTATAACATATGTATGTAGGATATAATAAGACATTATTCCATTTTTGAATTTTTTTTCTGGTGCCTCATAATCCACTAATTGTTCAATAATTCTTGAATCATTCAAAATATCCGATGAATCGAAATTAAAAGACTCAAATATCTAGTTATAGAAATATGATTTATTTTATAGTAATGTAGATAATAGTTTTCTATAATATTCCTTGTATGGTATTTAGACTCTATATTGATAAAAACCATAGATATTTTTAACAAATTTTCTTATCCTATTATGGGAAAAGAAACCTTTAAAAACAAATTTAAGTGAAAAATATTTTAAAATTACTTCATTTAGAGAGAGTGAACTATCCCAAGGATAAGTTGTATGTAAATTAATATACTATATGAGATTTGTTTAAGCATTTTAAGGAATAGAAAAGTTCAGACAGAAATATTTCAAGTCATAATATATTGGTTTCATCAATCCTGTGAGACAAAGAATATCTTAACCAAGTGTTCATTGATCATGAAAATGTAGGGTGAATTTATCCCTAAACTAAAATTTCCTTATACACATAAGATACATGATATTAGAAAAAGGAGGATCGATGATGAGTATTAGATTTATAAATTGATCACTAAAATGTCACATGGATTAGTTACTAAACACACATTTCCTTATACACATCAATGTTATGATGTTAGTAAAAGGATAATCATTGTGATGATTTAGTAAGTCATGAAAATCATCTATTATGTTAATATCTTCATTAATCCATAACCATATGACAATTATTATAAAAAATGGATATAATATGAGTTATAATATAAATTAAATACATTATGTCATTATCCATGTGTTTATATGACAATATTTTTTATAGATAATTTAATAAACAAAACTCTATCCATAAAAACACAATTTGAATCTCTATAATTATCCTAATATCCATATAGGATAAATATCTATGATAGAAAAGTAATAGGTGAGATATAGAATATATTTATGTGAAAGGTTAAACATCTCTATTTGATATAGTGGGACGAATATTGACTTGGGTTAAATCATGGATAGATATTCCCAAGTATTCTTCATAGGAACAAGTTCCATAAGAGATTATGTAAAAATAATGTTCCAAACACAAATAATATATTGGAAAAAATAAAACCAAGAAAGATGGTTTTATATTAACCACCACATGTGAGACATTATTCATTAATATTAACGATTACTACAAGGAATAATTAATTGGTAATCATCTATGGTTTGAAAGAATATATGAATTATGGAAAATATATTTCTTGTACCAAAATCAAGTCTGAATTTTGGTTGTTCCTATTGTTGATGTGAAGTCATTGGTGGGTATTAAATAGACACTATACATGGGTGGTACAATAATTTTATTATTAAAACTTTATTGGTTATACCAAGTAATTATGATTAAATGCATTACAATTTTACTTTCCATAGTAACTTTCTAAGATAATTATCCTCGACATTGGATGTCAAGAACACCTTTCTTGAAAGGTGTCTATTCGATGCAACTAGAAAGGGTTAGTGACACTACAGAATTCTGATATATAATTAGAGTTATGGATATACATTTATGGATTTATTCATCAATTGCGATCATATAATATTCATTTGGTACGAATGTATGTTAGGGTTCTACAAGAGGTTATTGCGAGCACCATAGTTTACAACTTAAATATATTGATTACTTATGGAAAATTGTTATTCATATTATAGTTATTCAATATTGAGGTGAAAGAAACTCTCCAAATATTGACTTAAAGTTGAAGCCCAATTTATAGGGGAAATGATATAATATGATAGATATATGTTTTACTTGAACCAAGTTAGTATATATCCATACTGAAAATGTATGGGAACAATTCGTAGAGAATTGTTTCCAATGCCGTATAGTATAAATATCTCCCAAAAGACATGTATGAGACATAAGAAGAGATTAATATGGTGAGTATAATTATACACACATCAATGATGGATCTATCACGTAATCTATGCAATTTATAAGATATTTCCAACATAAAAATTATGGAAAAAAATATGAGATATATCTTTGAGAACCTGATGGGAAGTAGTTAGAACTATCCAATTATAAGTACAAGGGATATGTACATGGTACTTGGGGGGGGGGGCTAGTTATACGGAGGTAAAAACTATTTTTATTGTGGATAAATATAATCTAATATCATATTCAGGATAATGTAATCAGAAAGATACACTCATTCAATCTAGTAGTTTCCATATCATAAAATGCGAAGTACATTGCAACTTCTGATGCAGCTAAAAAAGAATAAAATACACAATGTCTTATTACAGTACATAGAATTTCACAAAAAATACTAACTAATATTCTAAGATTATGAAAGAGAACAAAAATTTATTCTTAGGGATACTATATATTTGGAATATTTACTCAAAAAGGAAAATTCAAAGATAACATAGTCTCTATAAAAGAAAATGTACAAGGCCTAAGGACTAAATGCATAACTCAATAGAAGCATGATCTTATCATGTGAGAGATAACAAGTATATTGTTAGTAATTTAGCTCTAATTAACATGTGATATTTGTAAAATTGGGTTCCATAGATTGAAATTTAAAAGTAATTTTTGATTATAGAATCATATATAGAGAGAGTTGTGTATGATGAATACTTACCATAATAGTGTAGGCACTTCTTCACCCATAATTAATAGGGTAATTTCCTTATATTATTTACTATATCAACAGGTTATAGTAGTTACCAACTATAATGATAACCTCATGATAATATATTAATAATCTTAACCAGATGTCATACATTCTAAATACATCATAGTGACTACAAATAGATGATTTCTGACAATCTGGTGTTGGGAGCTCATAAGAATAAATAATTATTGTCATGATGTTCACACATGGTGATCTTAAGTAGAGGAGATCATTAGAAATGACCATATAATAAGTACCCCACCTATTTTTGGTGTCATTGGTAGTCCCTATCAAAAAACATGTGTATTGGTATGTTGATATTATATTATATTAGTTTATATTATTTAAATATGTACTTTTATACAAGATGAAAACCATGAAATTTATTTTTTTGGTGAGGTATCTTGTGTTGGGAGCATCAACGAAGGTATAAAATTGGATGAATGTTCATGAAAGATATATTTTATTTTTAAATGATGAGATATATATGGATCAGTTGACCAGGATGGTGGTATATTTATTAAATCATTGGTTGTGTTGATTAAAGGTAAGCCCATTGAGAAAGGTAAAAAAAATGTAATAAAGGATGATGGAATGAAGTGTGCATTCTGGTATTTGAGATAGCATTATAGAAATAGATTATGTTACATTGTACAAGTTTGAATGAAGTTATTGTTTCTTGGACTAAAACTTATCTCCATAGGGGCCATGGTGGGTTTCTAGACTCCACTATTGGTCTGTCAGTAAAACTCATTGATATAAACATATAAACCTAGATAATTACATATAAATAATGTTCATAAGCTTGGAAAATTCTAGTGAAATGGATTTTAGGACATGGTGAGCCCTGTAGTGGTGGCTATGTAATATGAAAGTTCATACATTCACAAATAAAATAGAAAATTTCAATATTATTGAAGTTTATAATAATAACCATTGAATTAATATATTTATTATTTTCAAAATCTATTCAATGAATATAATAAAAATATATATTCTGAAAGAATATTAAATATTTAGTATTCAAGGTTCATTTAATATTAATGAGAGAGATGATCAAAGTTAATGATTCATACTATATTAAGTAAAAAAATTATGTGTTATGTGTTTGTGATAAAATAAATGCAACATTTATAGCACGTTTGACATGTTTTTAATTTCATTATTTGGTGTATTTGAATGGTTAAATCCCATAAGGACTAAAATGAGATTCATGGAAGTTAAAACCTAAGTATATAAGCTCTTTTAAAACCCAAAATGTGACTTTGAAGTTATTTATCTAATTTTATCTCATCTAACCATGTCTCTCAAGTTATTGAGAGAGAATGTAAAGGGAATATCAATGTTCCTTATTCCAAGTTTGAGGATTGATTGTTTGATTTCCCATGACCATGAAAACATCTATGAGATTTTAATTAAACACACTAACACCCATATTTAATAGGGTGGTGATGGTTCAATATTTTGGAAAAATTTTGGATGATCTTGAGGGGTTTAGGTTTGGTTCCATCATGCAATGATTTCCAATGAAAAGTGAAACATGTTTCCGATCGAAATTGGATGAGGGAAACTTTTCATTTAGTTTTCCATTATTTATGTAAGATCTTGGATTCGTAGAGGTATTACATTGTTTAAATTTTTTTTAATACCTTATTTTTCATTATTTAAATTTTCACCAGGTGTATGAGGGGCCTTGGGGGTATTTCAGGGGTTCGAGACATGGAAAAAAGGAAAACCGAGCCAACCTGTGAACGGTGCATTGTTTGTACATGGTTAAGTAAACCATGTACCCTTACTAAGAAAACCATGCTACCCTAAAAAGTAGAATTACACATTGTGGGATCACATTTAGTCAAACAATTCAGATCTTTCCATGTAACTGTGCGACCTAACCCCCCTTAGACATTGGCTTGCACACAGTTTGGTAAATAGTGTGGGCAAAACTTGCAACCCATTAAAAGTTAAAAAATTTATAGTTTTTTCATACTGGGATACTTAATTTCCCACCTAATTTACCGTATTTCTCATACCTCTAGCACTAGTGATGAACCAAAACCCTCAGGAGCTCCTAATAATGAATATCCGTCATTTTTAGGCTGTTTGGAGCATCGTTAGTTGTGGATCAAATCTTCAGGTAAGTATAATATTCCCCTTGCTTCTATTTTCCAAATTAGAGCATGTAACTTGGGTTATCTTCTTATAATTCCCTAAAAACCTTTCATTATGGTGTATTATTGGTTGAAACTTCAAGGGGTTATTGAATTTGGATCTAAGTCCATGATTAAAAGAGTGTTAATCAATGTATTAGAGGTAGGTGGTCTATAAGTAACATCCCATAGTTTTTGTATTGATTTTTGCATGTTTGGTTGCATTCTTAGTTTTCTCCTATTCTACTTTTGGTGCCATTAGTGAGATTTTGTAAAATTATAATCTAAATAATGAATTTAATCTATTTTGATCACAATGGGATGTGTTGAGGATTATTTTAATTATTTAAGGATACCAATGTGGTGTGCCAACATTCCCAAACCTAGACATTAATAGGGTTAAATGTAGAGTTAACATGCGATAACATAGACCCCATGATGAACATGTTAATATTGTTGGTTAAGTTTAAAATGGAATAATAATAGTTATTCATAGGGTTGATAATGGAATAAGGGGTTGTTTGGAATGACATAAAAATTCGTTAATTGGGTCAGTTGAGATTGTGTCAAATAATTTATGAATTTTGTTAGATTTTCCTAAGTGGGTTAGTGTATATTAAATAGAGAATTTTTTAATGGATAAAAACTTTGTAATTTAATATGTTGATTTTTATTTCATAAGGGAATTGATAAATATGTTATATGGGATGATATAAAGGGAATTACTGAACATACATAATGGGTTGGGGAATGGGAATGAGAATTATGCTAAATGGGATATGTAATGTAAATGATAAATTTTTTATTGGGTTATGGCATAATATTAATTACCATATTGATTTTTGTGATTTATGATTGTATGTGTGTTGTTTTGAGTATTTATTGGGATGTGGTTTCTATACGGTGATTGGATAAATAAGCATGTTCACGTGGATTGGTAGTGCGGGGTATTTACATGAGGCTCTATACACATGGTTCGAGTTATATTGAGGATCTAAAATCCACCCTAAAATGCACGAGTTAGGGAAGGGGATGAAAGATCTATTCACCTAATAGTTGTATTCGATGATACCACCTATACTGAGGCTTCAGGGTGAGTGTAATGTATTGTTTGTGATGTGTATACCCTATTAAGAAAGGGACTTTACATATTCCCTCATGCATAGTAATTGAATGCCTTAAACCCTTATGTAAATGATGTAAATACCTGACCCGTGGAACACATGATGAAAATGGATTAAGTAATGAAGATGGAATAAGTGATGAAAATAGTATAATTATAGATATGATTAAGCATGTATTGTTAACTAATGAAACTCAAGTTTTCCTTTTTTTACCTTTTCATATATTTGATACTTCCATGAACTATATGTTAGACATGATATGTTGTAGAATCCATTGGTGGTGGCTCAATGAGTTGTAATCACACCCTACTCAGGCCACCACTGGGTACCTGAGTAGTCTTCATTGTTACAGGTTCAAATTAGGTAAAATGCCTAGTGTTAGGGAGTTGATTTGATCTTAGGATACATGTGGGTAAAGGTCCATACTTGGTGTCAGGACAATTTTTTGAATTAATCTATTTGCCTTTATTTCGGGTTTCATTCACTCTTGGAACTATTAGCAAGGCATTACATGGTTATTATAAATTTTTGGTTCATACCAAGTTTCAGTAGATTCTTAGTTATGCATGTTTATTGGTTAATAATTTTTTTTCACTATTTATATTCTTAAATATTGCGTCTTAATTAGGTAAAGAGGGTATATTTTTCCCACATGACTCATTATACCCTCACTGCTAGTTAACAACTTCTAGCATACAGGGAGCCATGCTTGAGGTCATGTGGCGACCCAGCGTGGGGAACCAGTTTAGTGGATTCTGGGTCAGGGATGTTATAATATGGTATCAATGGAGGTCATTTATGTGGTATTAATATTTTGGATGGTATATAAGAGAGTATGATGTGTCGAGTCTTGGAAACGAGATCATTCTTGGGAGTATCTAACCCATGTACGATGGAAAATCCAAGTACTCAGGGTGTGAATTGTTATTCTTATTGTGTGTTGTTAGAGTTAAATGGTATTTAAGCGTTAGGTGATGTATTTGTTGTTTGATGTGATTGTTTGGTGATATCTTACTCGTGGAAGAAATGGAATGATTATGTGCACTCATTCATCATTATAATCACCTAGGAATATAGGTGGCATGTATCATTATAGGAACACATGGGATGGATATGTGGGATATGGAAGGTGGAATGTATTTTACTTTCCTGAGAAATATAAAGAAACTGGTGTCTAATAAAAATGATTAAAATAGGAAATATGGAATGAATGTTAGATAATGGTTAAATTATTATGCTTTATTAAGGGTTTTAAATGAGTTAAAAATGTTTTCTGTAGTAATTTTTGAAATGGATGTTGTGCCTATGAGGAAGGATTTACGTTGTGAATGTGGAAATGGTTTACAAAAAGGCTATCCAGTGAAAGACCATGTCTTTGTAAATCAATTTACCCCTTGTTGACCATGAATCATGGTAGGTATGGTAGAGGGTGGTATTTTAAGTGAGATGATTTATTTTAGGATAGTGTATGCGAAATGTTTGTTTGTGACTATTAAAAATCTTTTTTGTGTGTGAGTTGTGTAAAATTTATGTTATATGTTCTAAATCTTGTGTTTGGCATTGTAGAGAAATTCCCCCACAAAGACGTGCATAAGAAATGAAAAAAGTGGATGTTTCTGAGAATTATCCCCCAGTAGTGAAGAAATAAGACATCCTGATTCAAGATAATATAGACGAACATTTTCTTGATAACTTTTCTTATTTTAAGCATATTATGGAAGGAAACCTAGGGCGGGTTGTACTGAGTATGTTTGAGTTGACTAGAGAGTTTTAGCTGCTTCACTCTCCGACATTTAAAGGACAGGGTGGGCCCAAGGTAGATGAGTTCTAGATATGTTCCATCTATAATATTCATGACCATTTGCAGAATCCTTCTGTGAAGTGAGTCAAGATGGCGGAATATATGTTGTGAGGTCATGTAAAGCGTTGGTAGGACATCATGGTTCAAACTGAGCATAAAATAGAAATTATATAGAAATGTTTCAAGTAAAGGTTTAAATAAAACTTATATATAGAATCCTTGAGGAAAGATAAGGGTTCAAAGTGTATGAGTTTTACCCAAGTGGATGTATCAATGATGAATTATGCTATTTATTTCTTTGACTTATGCTTCTTTGTTCTAGTATTTTTAAGAGATGAGGCAATTGTGGAGAAATTGTTCCAGGATGTTCTTAGACATGAGATCATATACCAAGTGACTATATTACATTAGAATAGGTTTTTAGAGGTAGTGGATTAGGACCTTATCTCATAAGGGATCCTAAAGGGGCTTCAGGTAGTGGACTAGTGGTGCTAGTTGGATGGAAGAGTGTTGTGGCTTCTGAGGGTAAGAAGAATCGTGTTGGTAGTTTCTATCTGGGTGGAAGTGTTCGGGGTAGTCAAAAGAGAGGTTCATGCTCCCAGGGTGATGATCAAGTTTTAAGTTATCAGTGTGGCAGGATGGGGCACATGCACGGTCAGTGTCCCCAACCACCAGTTGAGTGTTGGTCATATGGTAGGATGGTGGATGTGCAGAGGTTCTATTGGAAACCTTGACAGTTGGGCATGGATGAGGGATTGAGACCGATGATGAGTGTAGGTATGGGGTCAGTTTCCCCATATAAGGAAGGAATTTGGAGCTCCATGGTTCATACCGATCATTGTTGTGGACACGATATGATGGGGTGAGAGCATCCATATCAGTAGAGTGGTGCAGAACTAGGGACTCAAGATGAATCCCATGGATGTGGGGAATGTAATTATCACACAGTTCTGTCTACACCTAGAGGTGTTGAGGCTAGACCATCATCTATTTGAGGTACCATCCTTATAAATTCCATGCTAACTAGTGATTTATTTGTCACAAGTGCCACAACTTATTTTTTCTCATTTTAGTTTGTAGTTGTGTTGGGCCTAGAAGTGTAACACGTGTGTGGGGATAAGTCAATTGATACTCTATCGATTGTGTGAGATAAGGATATCATAAAATGTTGGGGTTATTCTATAGAGTTTGGTGGGTACCATTTTTTATGGGACTTGATCATCCTAATGATGTCGGTTTTTGACCTAATTTTGGGAAGGGATTGGATGGTGTTGTACCAATCCCACATTGAATATTACTATGTTCAGGTAATGTTCATGTCTCTTTAGGGAGACACTTATGTCGATCATGGTGAGTGGTATGTTTGACTAGTCCATTATGGGGTAGTTTGTCATCAGTTAGTTGAGATCATAGCCCAAGTGGCTTGTATAATTCTTGATGATGGGTGAGTAGAGAAACCCGTCATTCCTCCTATTGTGGATCAATTTCATGATGTGTTTTTTAGGGCTTCTTAGGGATACCACCAAAGAGAGATGTTGATTTTATAGTCATGTTTTTTCAAGGGGTTGAACCAGTTTCCATAACATCATATAGAATGGAACCGATAGTACTATAGAAGCATAAGGCTTAGTTGGAGGAGTTAGAGAGGAAAGGGTTAATCCGTCTGAGTAGTTTTTTCAGGGATCTCCAGTTTTGTTTTCCAAGAAGGATGGTGGATCGTTGAGGCTATATCTCAAATATTGGGATTTGAATCAATTGATATATAAAAATAGATACCCTATTCTATTAATTGATGATATTTTTGACCTACTGATAGGTGCATCCATGTTCTCTATGATTCATTTGAGGTCAGGGTATAATCAGCTGCGGGTGATACCTTCCAACATACTGCGGACTGCCTTGAGGAGCATGAATGGGTTGTATGAGTTTGTTGTTATTTAGTTTTGTTGGACCAATGCACTGATAGTGTTTATTCACCTAATGAACCGAGTCATTGAACCTTACCTATATCACTTTTTAGTTTTTTTTCATTGACTACATATTTGTTTACACTGAGACTCATGATGATCATGCCAAACATCTTGATATCATCTTGAGTACACTAAGAGAGGTTAGTCTATAATGAAATCTATCTAGATTTAATTTATGGTTCGATAGGATGCATTTATTGGGTCACATCATCTCTGAGTAAGAAATGTTAGCGAATCCAATGAAAGTGGAGGATAAATTTTATTGGGATTTGCCCAAGAATGTTTTTGATATCCGATGTTTCATAGGTTTAGCAGGCTATTATAAAAGGTTTATCAAATACTTTTCTTTAATAGAAGCACCAAATTTAGGCTTGAACGAGAAAGGCATTAGGGTTGAATGGTCAGAATCATTTGATAATGCTTTCAAATAGTTAATGAAGTTGTTGATAACCACTCTGATCCCGATCTTACCTTAGTCAGGTAAGAGGTAAACCTTGTTTTGTGATGCATCTGGTGTTGAGATAAGTGTATTGTAGATTCAAGATAATGGGATTATTGCATATTTTTCATGGAAGTTCAGAACATGGAAAATAAATTATCCTACATATAATCTTGAATTGGTTGTAGTGGTTCATGAATCAAAATGATGGCGACATTATTTTTGGGAGAGCGGTTCGTGGTGTATTCCAATCATAAAAGTCTTAAGTACATATTCTCTTAGCATAATTTGAATCTTAATTAGTGAATATGATATAATTACATGAAATACTTTGATATTGAGTTACTTTAAACTCTTGGAAAGGGAAATTGTGTTTCAGATGCTTTGAGTCTGATAACTCAAAGTCACATGGTTCAGGAGTCCGACTCCGAGTAGAAGATGATGGCGTTGTTGGTTAAATTCATCTTTAGGTACAAGATTTACAAGGGAAGATGAACCTTATATCCATAGAAGTTGATTTCATTCTTGTGAGTTGGGTCAGGGAGAGTCAGCTTGAGGATCCAAAGTGTTTTGCTACATGGGAAATCATTATAGGTGGGGATTAATCTTCGGTTTGGGCTATTGGAGATGATGGAATCATTTGTGTTTAAGGTTGTTTTGTTGTTATGAAATGTATGAGGGAATAATTGATGTGTGAGTTTGATGAATCAAAGTTGGAAGCAAATCCAAGTTTTACTAAGATGTATCATGGTCTTGATATGAAGTATTGGTGTCCAGAAATAATGAAAGATGTTGCAAGTTTTGTGGTGTGATGCCTTACCTGTCAACAGGTGAAGGCTAAGCATAAGTGCCCAGGTAGTTTTTTGCAACTATTTACCATTCCAGAATGGAAATGGGATGATGTAACAATGTATTTCATGGCAGGTATTCCAAGTATACCTCAAAATAATGATGCAATCTAGGTATTTTTTGATTTATTAACTAAGGTTTTTCATTTATTACCGATTCGAGAGACCATCACCATGAATCATTTGGGTTATTTGTATGTTCAAGAGAGAGTGTTGTTGCATGGAGTTTCATGAACTATAGTTTTGGATCATGATCTATGTTTTACATGGAACTTCTAGCAGGGATTGTAGAAGGCACTTGGTAACCACATCTTCTTGAATAAGTCTTTTCACCCATATATATATGGGCATTTAGAGCTTACCATTTAGGTATTAGAGGACATGTTGAGGTCTTGTGTCATGAATTTTGGTGTATCATGGGAAAATATTTTGGAACTTATTAAGTTTGCATAAAATAATAGTTACCAGGCTACAATTCAGATGGGACCATTTGAGGAGCTATATGGTAGACAGTGTAGATATCTGTTGTGTTGGTTAGAAGTTGTAGAATAAGAGTTTTGGGGCCGAGTCTTGTGTATGAGACATCAGAGTAGGTTCAGTTGATCCAAAAGAATATGGAAATAGCTCAAATTAGGCATAATTCGTACGTAAATAGGCTTCATAGACCTCTTTTTTTTTTGTGGATGATCATGAGGTTTTTTGTGTCACTAAGGTTGGGTCACCGTCAGATTCAAAAAAGGGAAAGTTAGTACCCAGGAATGTGGGGCCCTTTTTGATCATGGAGAGGATCAGATCAGTGTCATACCAATTGGTTCTTCCATAATGGTATAGTGGGATGCACTATGTTTTCTATGTGTCACAACTTTGGTAGTAACACCCTTCCCCATATCATGTGATTGATATTGAAGATGTTGAGCTTGATGCTAATGTGTCCTTTGAGAAGAATCCGAGTTGTATGATAGATTGCAGTGAGAATGTCTTGCGAGGAAAGTTTGTGCCTTTAGTTCACATTCCATGGAAGCATGATAAGGTTAAGGATGAAAGTTGGGAATGTGAGTCAGATGTTCAGGATTAGTGGACCAATCTTTTTACCTTGGAAACTCAGTGATTCTCAGGAAGAGTGGCTTGAGGATGAGCTATTATAAGGTGGGGAGGTTGTAAGATACAAACTCTGTGAAGGGATTTCATAGTTTAAATTTTGGTTTAAATCCATTAGTTTTCATTAGTTAAATGTTTACCAGGTGCATGAGGGGCCTTAGGGGTGTTCTGGGGGTTCATGAGATGAAAATGAGGAAAATCAGGCAAACCTGGGAAAGGCGAACTGTTTGTGCACAATAAAGTAAACATTGTGGCCTTCCTAGGAACACCATGAAAACATGGATAGTGGCATTATGCACGATTGGAACATATTTAGTAAAACTGTGAAGATCTCTATAGGTAATTATGTAACCAAACCCTCTTATATAGGGGACTACGCATGGTTTTCATATGGTTTGAAAAATCGTATAGACAAATCATGGTTCCCATTAAGTGTTAAAAAAAATACCGTTTTTCTCTATTCTGATTTTTAAGCACCCACCCAATTGTCCCCCTTTCCCCAAACTCCAATCCTAGTGATGAACAAAAACCCTCAGAATATCCAATGGATTTATCTCCATCATTTATAGGCCATTTGGATCACTGTTAGTTTCAGATCAAAGCTATGGGTGAGTCTAATCTTCCTTTTACTTATCTTTTCTAGATTAGGGGTTATATCTTAGGTAATATTATTATAAAGTGATAAATAAATTTCTTTTCAATGGATTATAGATTGAATATTCAAGGGGTTCTTGAATCTAGATCTAACCCTAGGATTAAGAGTGTGTTTATCAAAATATTTGATGTAGGTGGTCTACAAGTTATATCCCATAGTCATTAGATTGATTTGTTAATGTTTGGTTGTGTCCATGGTTATATCTTGTTGTGATTTTGGTAACTTTGGTGATATTTGAAAGAATTATCATCTAAATGATGAATTGAATCCCTCTTCATCCCTGTGGGATGTGTTGAGGATGATTTCACTAATTTAGGGCCACCCATGGGGTATACTGACATTACTGAACCTAGACATTGATAAATGGAAAGATTATGTGTGATAACCTAGATTCCATGATGAACATATTAATATAGTTGGTTGATTTGATAATGGAATGAGGATAGTTATATCTAGGTTTGAAAATGGAATAAGGTGAAGTTTGGCATGACATGAAAATGGGTTAATTGATTTAGTTGAGATTGTGTGAAATGGATTTTGAATTATGGTAGAAATGCATAATAGGGTTAGTGAATATGACTCGGTTAATTTGTTAATGGGTAATGAAATGGTATTTTAAGAATATGTTATATGGTATTTCATAAGGGAATTTATGAATATGTTAAATTGGATAATATAAAGGGAATTATTGAACATACATAGTGGGTTGGGGCATGGGAATGAGAATTGGGATAAATGTATATGTAATTTAAATGGTAAATGTACTAATGGGTTACGGCATAATATTAATTACCATGATGATTTTTATGGTTTTTTATTGTTTTTTTTTGTTTTGAGTATTGTTTATGATATGGAATGTGTGTGGGTATTTGATAAATAAGATTTTAAAAAAGTCTTGGTAGTTTGGGGTATTCAATTGAAGCTCTATTCCCATAGGTTGAGTTAGAATGAGGCTATAAACCCAGCCACTAAATTCATGGGTTAGAGAAGGGGAAGAAGGTTATCTTACCCTAACTAGTTCATTCGATGAGATCACTTATATTGAGGCTTCAAGGTGAGTGTGATATATATGTTGTGATGTGTTTACCCTACTGAGATAGGTACTTGACATATTCCATCATGTATAGTAATTTAATACCTTAGACCCTTTATTATAATATGTAAATGAAAAACCCATGGAATACTTGATGAAAATAAATTAAGTAATGAATATGGTATAAGTGATGATATCAATAAAATGATAAAAATTGTTAAGCATGTGTTGTTAACTAGGGTCCCATAGTTATCCTTTGGTTTACCATGTCATATATTTCAAACTTTCATGAACTATATGTTAGAATGGATATTTGGTAGACACCGTTTGTGGTAGCCTAATGAGTTGTACTAACACCCTACTCAGGTTTCCATTGGGTTCCCTAGAAGTCTTCATTATTGCAGGTTCGAATAAGGGAAAAGGCCCGGTGTTAGGGAGTTGAGTTTGGCTTCGGATACATGTGGATAAGGATTCAGACATAGAGTCAGGACTGTTTTGAGGATTCAGATATTTGTCTTTATTTTGGATTCCTTCACTCATAGAACTATTAGCATGACATTACATGGTTATTGATGATTTTTTTTCAACCAGCTTTAGGATATTCTTATTTACGCATGTTTATTGGTTATTACATGTTTTGGATGTTATTTATATTTGTAAGTTTTGTAACTTACTCTATTAAAGATGGTATAGTCTCCCAAAATGACTAATTAGACCGTCTCTTCTAGTTAGAAGCCTATGGAATACAAGGAGGTGTGCTTGAGGTCATGTGGTGACCTGGTTTGATGAACCGATTTAGTGGCTACCGGGTCAGAGATGTTACAATTTAATTATTCATTCTTAACTAATTTTCACATGATACATGGAATAATCTTTGATATGGAATAATTTATTTTATATTTCAATATATATATATAGATATAAATTTTTTAAAATACAATTTTACATGCTTCCAAAAATCCAGAGGTTGATTCAACTCGGAGATAAAGTTTATGACTACATTTCAGGAGTACAGGTTTCTATGAATTTTTGGGTTAAGGATATAGTATGAAAGATCATTATTTAATTATTATTGGAAATTAGGATTGGAATAATTTATTTTAAACCCTAAGGATGAATCCAAATATATAAAACATGCATAAATATTGGTAAAGTAATTAGTGTGTGGTTTTTTGGAATTGGGTTCCATGTATGGATACTATAACTGGTTGTGGGATCTAGAAAAATTGCACTTAGGTGTAATAACTCTAAAAAATATTTATTGGGTATTAAATAGATCTTCACTCAGTTCAAAAAAATAGGGCAAAACTAGACACCTAGTTTAAAACTCCTAGGTGATATTAATTGGATGATTCAAAAAATATTTTTGAACCATTATGCAGTAATTTAATACATTTTATTATCTTTATTCATGAATATATTGAGAAAACCCTCA
This sequence comes from Viscum album, assembly GCA_963277665.1. Taxonomy (NCBI): domain Eukaryota; kingdom Viridiplantae; phylum Streptophyta; class Magnoliopsida; order Santalales; family Viscaceae; genus Viscum; species Viscum album. The sequence goes on along the minus strand of OY728147.1, from coordinate 1,020,369,621 downwards.
TCTATTTTACTCAGTGAGAGAAGTTAAAATTGAGAGGGTTCAATTCATGTAAGGTGGTAGGATGTAACTCCATAAGATTTTAGTAATTATTATCCTTTAAAGAAATACTATATTGAATAGCTTGTATCACATGAAACACCAAAACAAATGAACAAAAATATATAAATGGGGAAAAATGTAAAAATTAATTATGTCCATTATAATAATGTTATTGAATTGAAGAATATAAATAGAGGTAACCACATTATAAAATCTATATAGAATGGAGATTCAATGACCTAAAGCCATAGAATTACTCTTTACAAGGAATATTTGTCTTAACATATAAATGATTTAGAATCAGTAGGACTTTTCCTAGATTAATACTAAAGTGATATTCAATAAGCACAACTTGAGAAAAATAAACTATTAGAGAAGTCTATGCTTGTGGAAATCAATTTGAGATATATGATTGTTTGATAACCACTCATGATGGAAACCATTTATTATCTAACCCATATATCCTTTTGAGAGGTATTGCAGGGTTTTAAGTATAATATATAGTGATATATACAAGTAAGAATTAATGTATATGTTATAATTATTTGGAATTTTTATAAAATTTAATTTTAAAATAAATTTAATTTTTTTTATTTAATAAAAATGGGATAATTAATTCCTTGAAAATAAGTAATTATTTAAGAAATTATAATTAGTATAATCATTTCATGTAAAATACATGTTTTTAAAATAATTTCACTTGTCTATATGTTTTGTATTTTTATTTTAATAAACTAAATTAATCAGTTTTGAACAATTAATTTAATGAAATATATTGAAAATATATATATAGAAATAAATTAATAACCATTTAAATATTTTTTACTTGACATGGAATAGGAAGAAATTCACTTTATGTTTTAAGAACAATTTTTTCGAAAAAATATTTTTTTCCATGTTATGTGTTATTATTTTAAAATAAACTTTTATCAGTTATATAAATTAAAACCAATTAAATATTTGGAATTATTTATATCCAAATTAGGTAATACATGGAATTTATTTCTTTATCTTAAGAATAAATTACCAAGGAATATTTTTTTAACTAGGTAATGGTGAAAATGGGGTATAAACATTAAATCAATAGGCAATGTCTCAAAATATCACAAAACCATATCTCTAAACAGGTAGATGAGGGATTTGATGAATATAAGCTATATGTTCAACTCTAATTATCAATTTTTCATTCACTTTAATTAAATTATGAATCTATTTTTATGTTAAGAAATTAATATTTAAAAAATGCCACCCCTCACCTATAAAAGGACCCCTTCACCACCCCACTTATTATCACACCTAAAGATTTTTAGATTGACCAAAATGTAACGAAACCTTTCCCCAAACCCTCTTTATAACATCCTAAAGATTTTGATATCAATAAAATATCAATCTAATAAGTCTTAAAGAGAGGTATAACGGTGGATATCAAAGGAAGTGGTAATTTTTTTAACTCAGTTATTTCATGTTTATTTATTCTTCCAACACCTACAAATATGTTATAATCCTAATAATGTTACAATATAAGTATCATTAGATTAATTAAATTTTATAATTATGATGGAATATACTTTATCAACCTTCCTCCCATCCTTTATAGAATGAAAACACCACTCGTGTTATGGCCAAATTACCGATTACATGAATGATGTATTTCATTTTTCATCACAACCTTATATGGATTTCTATAAATGTGTATTTAATCAATAAATATTTTTATTATTACATGATTAGTATATTAGGAAGGTAAATTATTAATTTTATTGATGATATTAAGAATAAATTGTCATTATAAACTGCCTAAAATGAGAATATCGAGACAGGTTTCTAGATTTGAATTTAATTTTCAAAACCAATTGAACTATACATATTTTTTCATTATAATGATTAAATATATATATATATATATATATATACGTACACATTTTTAGATACTTTGGACAAATTTTATTCCTTATTTTACCATGGTGAATTTACCAAAGTATTTTTGGAGGTATTGACCAAACAACACCAAGTGGTTGATGAGAGTAAAAACTATACAATAAATGAATGAAATAATAAAATTAATGGACATTAAAAAATTAAATATTAGTGAATAATATTTATAATAAATAATTTAATTAATGCAATATGGTTATTTAAAAGGGTAAACTCTTGCACCAAGTGAGTCGGGACATGTGATAATGTTTCAAGGTCTCAATTTCAAATTCCTTGAGTCATAATTCTTATTATGAACCAATTTTTTTTATAGTATAAATACATCCCAATTGGATTATTATATCTTAAATATTTTTGTTATTCTCAATATCCTCACTCTCAATTAAGATATCCCTATTCTTTTTTCCTTTGACTCAAACATTACCTTATTCACAAGTGTTATTGTTAAGTTAATTTCCTTTCACTGAGTTATAACCACTATTTTTGGACATTATATATATATTTTTGGTTTATTACATCATATGATTGTATTATATTTTATTAAATATTTATTTAATTTGTATTATAAATATTCTTTACATTTCATGACCCATTGGATAATAATTCAACAAAATTTCTGCATGTATATGGACTCAACCATATCGCATATTTATGGTCAATAATCTTTTCTTACATGCCCATATTATTTATATTGTTAAAAAATATATTCAATATACATAAATGGTTTCCTAAGAATATTTTATGTTACCTTTTAATTTATTTACCATGTTTAAAAAGTATCTTTTTTACATTTTTGGAATGGTTCATTTTTTACTTTCTTTACAAAATTGTAAAACAATATCATTTTTAACATTTACTATAAGAACAACTCTCCCTCTTAATAAATGTTTTTCTTAATAAAGATCTGTAATCAAGTTTCAAAATTTTCTCAAAGAAAAACATATTCCCATTTATCTGTGAATTTTTAATTTTATAAATAATGGTTTATGCTTTATAAGAATAAATAAAGAGATTTAATTCCTCTTATGTGTATTTTTATCTTCTACTCCACCCATCATTTTTCTAACTTCATTTAATTTTAGGGGTCTAATATTTAAAATTATTTTTAAATTAACGTTTTCAATGTCCTCTTATCACCAATTTTAATATATACGTGATGGTGATTTAGATGATTGGTTTTACCACCATATTATAAAATATTTATAGAAATTATGTTTGTAATTTCTCTCGAATATTCTTCTCAAACTCTAAATGATATATCTATTAAATATTAGTGAAATGATATTATTAATTTATTGTCCATACCTCACATTTTACTTAAGGGTTATATTTTCTATCACTCTACATCTCTCAATTGAATTTACTTTTCTCCTTCATGTCTATATTCTTTAATTTCATGAATATATTATATATCACTTCCACTAATTATCTATTGTTTATTCAACTATTAGATTAATTTTTTACAAATTAATATATATTGTGTCATTTTGAATGTTTCTTACTAAGTTTGTTATTATAGGTATTTATTGGGTAAATATTAACTAATTATATACTTGGTATTTCAATACACATGATTATTGATTATAAGGCATGCTGCTCATGTATTGTATTATTTATTCATTTCTTCATATGATTAATGAATTTTATATAATTAGTGATGTGTGAAGGAAAAATTATATATCCCTTAATTGAATTTATATGTCTCATTAGAAAAACTATATGGTTATTTGGTGCAATCATTACATTTTTATATATGATTTCTTTGCATGAGACCATGGTGGTATGACTATGATGTCTGGAATTATGGTGTAATCTATACATGATTATATATGATGTCTTGGAATGAGTCCTTGGTGATATGTATATGATGTATAGAATTATGGATTTTATTACTATAAAGTAAATTATTATTTTCTATATTATTATTTACATTGTTATGTTATCAATAAATATATCCCATACCCATGTTATAAGTTATATGGATATTTTTTCAATATTATTTATTTCTTTCCTATTATTAATTCATTGTATATTCCATGTTACCTTCTACTATATGTTTCTCCTTACTAATAATGTCATATCACCCTTCATATGTTTAATTTTCCCCAGGTTATGAATATGAGTATTAAATATGATATGTTTGTATGGGTATCATGTGTAGATAATTTGTGGGATATGGTGAAGACTTATGGTTAAATAATAATTACTCAGTTTAGTGAAAAATTTCCATTTTATGAGAATGATATGGGTTTTTATAGTTTAATGTTTTTTTTCATAACTCTATAAAAATATAACCCTAAAATTTATTCACTGTGTAAGTGAATCAATATCTTTTATTAATATCATAATTATTGAAGGTTAGGTTTGGTTCACATCAGTTAGTAACAAAACTAGTTTTTAATGTATATGTTTTTAGAACCAGATACAGGAGAATGAGTCTAGTGAGTTACACAACCCTTAAATGTAATCATTAAATAATTTATAATCTTTATAAAAAACTAATTACTTTTAATGGTAATGTCATTCCCATTATCATAGAGTTGATAAACACTAATGATATTGTTCCTCGACCCATTGAAAAAGAGAACATCATTGGATTTATTCTTACCAATCATGGTGTATCCAATTACATTCATGTTAACTGGTCTATCATTTTTGAGAGTGACATACCTCTATCATAAAATTGGATTTATTTTATGATATTTTTAGTTATGGTAATGTTTTAAAATAAATGACTATAAATATTCATAAATTCCATTATTGTTTAAACATTTTCTCCACCTCAACCACTATTATATGATATTGATTATTCATTATCATAGAATATTTCAAATATTTATGCTTTATCTACTCTGGTAGAATGATGAGTCAAATTTTTTAATGGTGACTAGGTTTACCAAACATTTTAATAGTCTCCCAAATAATATAAAAGAAGTTTTTCAATTTTACCTTTTCCTTTGGATGTTGTTTTAGATGAAATTTATGAATTTCATGTGTATAACCCCCACATGAAAAATATCTATTAAATTAATGGAGTTAGAGAATATTCTATCACATATGGGATTCATTTTCATATACTTTACATCACTATCATCATCCCTAAAATCGAAATATCCAAGGATACAAGAACAAATCTTTAAAATCTACAGGTTTCTAATTTGATATATACTGATGTTTTTTACTATTCTCATTCATGATAGACTACAACTATAAATTTATCTTTCCCTTTGTATTTTTTTAAAAAACTTCTCTTTGTAAATCTCTTTTCCTTTAGAACTATTTGTACATAATTTTGGCATTGGGTTTATCTTCCTTTTTTGGTGAATTAATCACATTCTTCTGACATTTATTGTTGCTTCCCTCACCAAAGTTGGAATCCAATGTGTACAAAATAATTTTTTTTAGAACCATGTAATAATAAATAATTTTCATAGTATAAATATAAACCTTCTATATCTCACCAAATTCATTCAAATGAGTTTTTGACCTCTACATATTTATATTTTCTTAAGGAATTTTCAAATTTATTTAACTTTACCTCAAGAGAAATTAATTCCTCATTCCTAGAAATTAAATTCGAAGTTCTAATATCAATAATTTTATATATTTATTAATAAATTTTATTAAAATATCACATATTTTATTTGAACACAATTTCCTTTTATGAAATATATTTCTCTTATGCATCATCATTGGATTTTGTTAATGAGTAATTATCTAGATTTAATTTCTTATTTTATCTTTCAAGTAAATTATTTTACTTCAATCAAAACACAATTTCAACTCATAATTTAAATTCTTTTGGGACTCACTGATGTTTTATTCTTCACTTCTCTACACTTACTATTCACTATATAATAAATCATGGGTTTAATTTTAATTTTCCATAAAGGACACCTTACCCTCATTCACCATGTCATATTAATTACTTTCACTTTCCTCATCACAAGATGTATCTTCATGATCTGATAATATTTTTCCTAATTCATTATGTTATATTTTCCATTTCCATTGAGGAAACATTCTCTTTTTAGGCAATATTTGGGGTTGATCTTCCTTCCCATCCTCTTCTTGCTAAATATGGAAACCTACTAAAAAGGGTAAATCTAACCATAACTAAAGAATTTAAATAGAATAATTACTATATATTTATCTTTTAATTATTTCATTACTTTTTAGAATAAAGAGATAAATTCTTCAAAGTACAAATCATCATCTTCACTATGAAATTGTTCCTCATGAGACTTCTTTTACTCAACAAATTTTTATTATTTTATATCAATTAAAGTTTTATTCATTTTAGGAATTGAATTTTCTATTTATTTCCATCTCTATTATCATAACATATGCGATCAAAACATTAAAATTGATTGAATCACCATGATTTTCACCTAAAAATAAAATTCATATCATTATCTTGTTCACTCCAATGAAAAACTCATCCCCATATTAAACTTTTCTCATTTGGATAACTTCAAATTAATCTGGTTTGGTTTATAACTAAGAATAATTCACCTTTTCATATACTTTATGGATATCATATATTTTTCTCTAAATTATATTTGGAGTATCAAATCCCATAACTCATGTTAACTATTTCTCCAATAGTGATGAGAATATTTAATTGATTTCTCTAACACCTACATTGATATTCTTGATATCAATTAAAGTTTATGGAATATTAGATTTAGGAGAACTAACAAAATTACCAATTATTTTAATAATGTACAAGATGAGTGATAGAGGGTAATTTAACATCCTCCCTCTCTTAAGATGGATACTCGTACCATCAAAAATTAAGAAATCCCTTATTTTTGGGGTAATTAAAACACTTTATGTATCCCATAGATCAATAATATGAACAATTAGAAATAACATAATATATTTTGGAATAATACATGGAATCACTACAGAATAATATTTTTAAAAATAATTAAAATTAAATAGATGTTCATAATAAAGAAAAATATCTTTACGAAATATAGCTCTGATACCACTATTAAGGCCCAATGGGGAGTATACCACAACCAAAAGGGGGTTATTTAGTGGTGACTAAAAACACAAACTCAAATTAAAGAAACATAATTCTATTCACTGATTATTGAACATATGTCTTGATGGTGATGATATGATGATGAGATAATGAAGGATAAAGAACAAACATAGAAAAAGTGTTTTTACAAGGTCCACTTACCATTATTACATGGTGGATAATCGTTGCTGTGCACCGATTATGATCCTACTATTCACGGTTCTAATTTGTTATATATGAAAATGAATTAGAGTAAGAATATTTTTTTAACATTGATTATAATAATAATTAAAAGTTCTATCGTTTTTAATAATCTCATCTTCACATACCTAATGTGCCAAAAAATATATAATTATTGTGAACCCTTATTCTTCTATTCAAAATCCCATTGAATCTCTCTTATAATTCTCCTAGAATATGATGATCTACCTTTTTTTCATTATGCACCCATTTTCATGGTGTGTATCTTATTTTTTTTATGGGAATTACACACCTTGAGGAATAAAATGACTTTTATGTTTCATGATCCTCATTTTGGGATCATATCAAATTGATTGTGGCATGACATTATCAATTTCACTAGAACCAATGATCCACTAATCCTATCCAATCAAAATTATTATGTTAATAATCATTTACTGTGACATGTCATTCATCAAAACTCTCGAACATGAAATTCCATTAAACCACTATCACATAAGTTGTATTGTATTTGTTTCCCTACTTTGTCTTAGTATTATTCACTTAACTATATATTTCAGTTTGAACTATTAGTTCTCAATATAACATCTTCTTGATCCCTAGAATCCTGAAACACTTAATTATCATTGTGGGAGGGGGATTATTCATGATACAATATTTTTATTCTTATATAATTATATATTCCATTGTGGAAAAATCCTCTCAACTATGGTATAACACTTTTCATGTTAGATTCACTCCTCACCATGTCAGGTGAACTCTACTCTTATATCATATTAACTCAGCAATATAGCTTCTCATGTATGGTGAACCTAATATTATATCAATAACATCACAATACAACCTAATAGACTTAAATGGGGTCTCATGACTTGAGACTAATCTCTTTATGCATAGGAAAAAGTTAATAATTTATCCTTCTAACACCATATAATGTTTTCCTTATGTGAGGTTAACTCTATCTAGCTACAACATGATTGTCTCTTTTATTCCATGATTAGAAAACTATAGTAAAACTTTAACCATTTCATTCTTATGCATCTTAAATCATCTCTAAATTTATTCCAACTCATCCATGAGTATGTTTCTCATTAATATAACATATATTCATTCAAATTTCATTAATGAATTATCCTCAAGAAACAAGTCATAAAATGACTCCAATGTGATGTTCATATAAACATATCACTATAATATTTAATATTGATTGTAATATAAATCAATCCATTGATATAATATCAATGATATATTGATCATGTATCAATTAAGATCAAATCACCCCCTTCATCAATTTATCTTTATGAGGGTTATTCAAGATCTTATCTCTTAAATAGGTCTTAAAAAATAGTGAGATATGGGCACTCAAATAGTGATGAGGGTGTCCATTAATTGAAATAAAATTATATAAGAGTAATATTAGACTAACATATATGAATTATACCTAATTCTAGATTATATATCTCTAATTTTAAAATGTTTTCATGAAATTCATGTTATCATGTCATCAAAACCACTCCCCTATTAAATTTATTTTCACTCTTTAAAAAAGAAAAAAAAATATCAAGTTGAATATCTAAAAAAACATATGGTCATCTCCATAGCTTAATTCATAAGAAAAATATATCTCTATTTGGTCAAGACCCTTTTAAATGTTCTTTAGTCAAGAACCTTTATTGTAAAGAGATTTTTCGACTTCATGGGATACCCAATTTTTTTGTCTAATCACGATAAAAAAATTTACATCTCAATTCTGGTAAGGGTTTTAAAAGGATTTGGTTACTTAAATGAAGTTTTATTAAATTTATCATCCAAAAATAAATAACTAATTTTTTATGCTATTCATATTTAATAGGATATACTTTTGTAGTGTTTTATTACTTTTTTGGGGGTGAATGGGAAGACTATGTGGCCAAGGTAGAGTTTATATATAATAATAGTTACCAAGAATATATTTATATGGATATATTTATTGATTCATATAGGATTCCATTTTGATCTCCAATGTATTGGATGGAAGTCGACGAGTCCTGTTTCTTTAGGCCTAGCATCGAGAAATAGGGTTTTATTCAGGTGAAGGTCCTTATGAGGGGGTTATTTAAAAATCAAATTTGGAAGAATTTATATACTAAAAAAGGTACAAAGATCTTGATATTAGAGATCATTAATTTCATCATGTATTACCATGATTTGGACATCGACAATTGGAATATTATGGGAATTTGGCTCCAGGATTTGTTTGATTATTTGAAATTTTAGAGTGGGTTGGTTAAGCTTTTTATCATTTTTAATTACCTATAAATTTTAATCCAATGAATTTTTTGTTTCAATTATTATAAATAAATATTAAATGAATCTATCTCATTTTCTCTAGGGTTTTTATATGGTATTTTATTTCAATAAATTATCTATAAATAAATTTTTTTTATTGTGGATCGTAGTGATAAGTCTTTGCTAGGAAAAGCTATGTCACTTGTACATCTTCTATTGAATTACGGATGTTTGAAAAAATAATGTTGGAAGTGAGAATCATAAAAGGGAATTAAATAGATGAATTTTTGGAATGGAGATAGTCATTAACTCTTCATAATGAAGAGAATCCCTATGGTGGACCATTTTTAATAAATTTTATTTGAGGCATATTTTGAATTGTAATTTTTAATGTTTTTGGATATAGCTGAATATTTTTTATTTTAATTTTTCGGATTTTTGATCTAGTTAAAGTGAAGGTAAGGGATATTTAAGGTTTACGTTTATAAAACAATTATATATTAAAACCAAGTACTTTGAGGTAGGTTATGATAATCTCAGTTAAAGTGAAAGTGTTGCAGGGTCAGTCTTCCAGCCACGAAGTGGCTAGTGGCTAGCCACTTGGTGGACAATCACTCATCACCGGGTACCCATTAGGATTATAAGAAGTCTTTAATTAGATAATTTATGGTATTATTTTGTTTTATTTTTATTAAATATATATCTTTCTATTTCTACAGGACCATTCAGATGAAAATGCATCTCCATTATCTCCTCCTTACCATATTTACATTCTTATGGTGGTTTCTTATTTAATTCATGGTTAAAATTTGATACATAAATGGCGTTGGAATATTATTATTAAGGGATTTTAAAGTCCAATCTATTTGTGTTAATTAATTATGGTATTATCACCACATTGTTTTAATATTATTTTATGCTTATAGTTAGAAGGAATCAAGTATTTCTTTTGTTAAATGAAGGTTTAAGCCTTATTTATAGGCATGGTTTGTTTTTCTATGTGTGAGGTAGGTGACCTAATTAATTAAATATAATTTAATTGAAGTATTATATTAAGAAATTGAACTAATTTTTTATTTTAATGTTATGTGTGAGATTAATTTCATGACAATTAAGTTCAATTTATTAGAACAACTTTACATAAATTTTTATATTTTATTCATACTTAATAAATATATTTTAAGGAATAGAATATAAAATTATGTGTGTAAGATGTTTAATAATTTATTGATATAGAGGATTAAATCATTAATTTTAATTTATCATCATTAATAAAATGTATGATGATTTTTTTATGAAAACAGATGTTTTAATACCCCCTTTTTTTGTCAAAGTGTTTTTTCCACAATATAAATTCTTACTAGTATTTTATGAATTAAATTAAACTAATATTATTTATTGTATTAACATAATAATTTTTTTAATTGGGTTTTATTTCTATAATTAAGGCGTTCTTATGTGATAATGGAAATGGATTGGGTAAAACTAATGTTAATGTGCCAGAGAAATTACTAATGACTTTTAGTGAATTCATAATGATTTTTTTCTTAAATTGTGATTTATAATTTTTTATCAACCTCTATTTCAGGTAATTAACCACTTATTTTTTGTATTTTAAGTATATATAGTAATTGGGATATGTTTGGGATGGTGTTTAGAGGTTTGGGAGTATTTTTGAGGCTCTCATGGATGTGCATGGTTTGATCACAGTTGGTAGAAACTGTGAAACACCTCTAAGAAACCTTAAAAAGTGGAGGAAGGTCACCAGGCTGGCGCATAGTTGGTGAAGGGTCAAGACAAACCATTTTTTCACCTTGTGGGAACTGAGAAAATGTTAATAGAGGAACTGAGTATGGTTCACATATAGTTTGTCTAACCATGTGATCCAACCATGTGAAGGGTATTTAGAGGTAGTTGATGGCTCACTATTTGTGAAAGGTTTTCCTAACCATGTGCCTAAACCAGGAAACATTAAAAACTAAACCCAAATTTTTTGGATCTAATCATATTTACTCCATAATCTAATCTTTTTTCACTTAATCAAACCCTAACTCTAAATCCTCTCACTCCAAAGGCTATGAATACCTCTCTTTTTGATCTAGGAGTTATCCATTGGTGAATTGTAGTGCATTGGAAACCAGATTTATTTTTAAGTGCTCATCCTTGGTGGTTTTCTTAACCTTTATTATTATTCTTCTTCTTAGTACATCTCTTAAATTCATACATCTAATCTATTTAAGATATATCCATGATGTAAAATTCCAATAATAATGAAATAAGTCTATGTTTATGATAGGTAACAAGAACTAAGATGATTTTTGGAAGATTTATGATATGTTTTTGGATTATTTATGTCATTATTATTTTTCTCTTAAGTTGTGAGGTAGGTGGATTTACTCTTGACTCCTCTTTTTAAACTAGAATTATTGCTTTAAAATTGATTGAAATGATTTATTTTAATTTTTAAATTATTATGAAATTATTGTTGAATACCCTCTATAGTGATGGTTTGTGGAATACTTGAAATTGGTTGTTTTGTTGAGAAGTGCTATTGGTTTTCATGATTTTAAAATTGTTGGTTGTTTTTGATGCATGGAAAATTAGTTGAAAAGTTTTTTCAATAAAATGATTGTTTTATTGAAATAGTTATCCACATTTGGTTTCATATGGGTTTATGACGTAAATGGTTTGGCGTGAGTGGAATAGTCTAGATAATGGTTGTGAAGTACAAATATCCAAGGGATAGAGTATATATGTGATGTTCCACCTTCAATGGTACCACCATGATTGTGTGAGTGTGTGTGTGGTTGTGTGGAATTTAATTTTTTATGAAAAATAGTTTTTGTAAAATGGTTTGAATGACGCGTTTGTTTGATTTCCATAGAAAACTATTTTTCATGGAAATTTATTTTTATTTGATATAAACTATTGAAATGATTTTAAATTTTTTATATAAATTATTTAATATATATTTGATAACATATTCTATCCTAGTGGAGTGAGTAGGAAAGTCATTTTAGGAAAAGTAATTAGTTTTATACTCAACCCATTCTTGGGGAATTTGTTGTGTTGGAAGATATTGTATATCGAGACACAGGTAAAGGAAATTCATCACATTTGTTTAGTGATGCATTGTGATACCTTGGGAATGGATTATGGAGTTGGATATTGGATATTGTTGGGAGTTTATTTAGATGTCTTAGTTCACCTTTGATTATTGGTATTGGTTTCCTCTTTATATGTGATATGTTCCTTGTTATAGTTTGTTTTTTTTAGTTTATTTACCTTGGGTTTTATAAAATTATTCTCATGAATCATATAACAGTTTATTGGTTATGGTTATCTTGGCTTGGTAGATTTATTTCAAAAGGGAATAATTTTCCCCCAACTATTTATGAATCCATTGGAATTTATTTATACCCTTTAGTGTCTTGAGGATTTCACATATAGCCTAGTAATGTACTACCTCCTTCTCAAGACAATGAAGAGGGGTAGGATGTTATATATGGTATTAGTCTTGGTCGTTCCAAATATATTTATTTTGAAAAAATTGGTATTTATTTGTCCATATTGAAGTATTAAAATCATTTTGATTTAATCCTTGGGTTGGTATCATAGAAAGGGGTACAATTTTTGGAACTTGAAATATAGAGAATAAAAAGACATAGCTAACCTATTTATAATGAACATCAAGTTATCGGGGTGTTTGGGTACATGAGTGTATTGAGACAATTATAGGAGTTGTAAACTCATCATCTTGGGTTTACTTAGTGAGAAATCTTTTTAGATATTGATATAAATGACTTCCAATTAAGATTACATATTTAATTTTCAGTAATGATTTATGATTTTGAGAAAAAGTTGTGTTTATTCAAAATTTCTTGAATATGGATTGATTTTCAAAGACCATGTAGAATTTTTTGAAATGGGTTAAAATTGGAAAAGTGTTGAATTTTTGAAGTCCTTGTTGTGAATTGTGTGATGTGGTAAATTTGAAATTGAAAATCCTTTAGTTTATAGAGAGTGAGACTTAGTGGTATTTTCTTTTGGTTATAGAAAATGGCACCGGTTAGGCATAGAAGAAACCAACCTGAAGATGCTTCTAAGAATGTGGTTTCACCTAAGCCATAGGTTAACCCACAAGTGGTTCATAGTATTTCATAGTCTTTTCAGGCTATGGATAGAGGGAACATATGGGATCAACCAAGACAAGTGGATCATTCAATTAAGTTCTAAAAGCAGAATCCACCCATCATTTAGGGTTATTTCGAACCCCAAAAAGGAAATGTGGGGATAAATATGATGAATCAAATATTTAAAATCATAGACACATCATCTGAGTTTAAAGAGAAGTTGTTAAGGGACATTCTAGTGGATCTGAAATTCCATTGGTGGGATTTAATAGTCTAGGATAAATTAGACCACAAAATTGCATGGAAGTATTTTTAATAGTTTTTCAACAAAAAATTAGATTAAAACACGTTTAGGATTTCCAAAAAAATAATTTTTTTTCATATTGACGTATTATTATATGTTAGTGACGAAGTATGTGAATAAATTCATGAATTTAAAATGCTTTTCAATATAAGATACAGGAATTACATCCTTGAAGTTATGAATTTTAGAATTAGGGTTGAGGAAAAAACTCAAAGGTAGAGAGACAATTGAAGGATGGTGATGGATGGGAATTTAGTTTTTTGGTTTTGAAAAAGGATGTTCATACCTTTGGATTATTAAGAAAAACTTATTCATGCTTACAACCTTTCGATATGGGATGTTCATCTTGGAATAAAAGAGAAGAATAAGGAACTGAAAGAACAATTTTTTTGGTTTGTCTTGAAAATAATTGTATATATGATTGTTATGAAATGCCTCACCTATTAGTATGTTAATACATTGCACCAGCAGATAGAGGGTATGTTGAAATCCTTACCTATTCCTATTTCGAAATGGGAGAAGTGAGACAAGTCTTTTGTGACTGGTCTCCCAAGGAATGTTAAGAAAAATGATTCCATATGGAAGATAATGGATCATCTAAAAAAGTAATCCCATTTAATTCCTATTCTTGTATCTCATATACTGGAAGAGTTTTTATAAATACATATTTGAAAAGTTATAAAGAGGCATGTAATACCAATTTTGATAGTATTAGACCAATACCTTAGGGATAAATCTCATTTTAGAAATCCTTACTACAAGCATTTCAGAATCAGTTAACTATGAGTATGGAATACCATCCTTATATTTGTGGACAATTTGAGAGGATGATAAAAACCTTACAAGAAATTATTTAGGCATTCGTATTGGATTTAGTGGCTCATGGGAAGACCAAATATTATAAGTGGAGTTTTATTTATAACCATAGTTATCACGCCTTGAAATATATAGATATTTTTTAATAATTTTATGGGTTCGTTGGATGGAAATACATGATACATCATTGGTTGTACCAAGACTTATTCAAGAGATTATGGAGAAGATTCAATTGATCAAGAAAAGTATAGATATGACTTAGAGTCGTTGGATATCATATGAGGATCATCATTTATGGCCATTTATTTTCAAGTGGAGTGTCCTATGTTCTTGAAAATATCTCCAAGTCTTGGGAATCATCATTTTGGGAAGAAAGTAAAGTTATATCCTTAATACATAGTCCCTTTTTAGAAACTTGAATGGGTTGGTGTGGTGGAATATCAACTATTTTTTCCACCAATGTTTAGTTTAGTGCATAATATGATTCAGGTATCTCAATTGAAAAATTATAATCATGATCCCGACCATGTGATTTGATTGGAAAACATTGACCTATAAATGTATCTACATTGATTCCAATCCAAATACACATTGTAGAGAAATAAGAGAAAGTTTTTTTTTGTGGGAAAATCATTGGTCTAGTGTGAGATTTATGTCAACATGGTCAGATTTCGGAATAACTATGGGAGTGTGAGAATGAAATTGTAACACCTCAAGCTTCCATGATACGCTTCTCTTTGAATAATACAATAGCGTGTGTTGTACGCAACTTCAAGTTCTAACACACCACAACTAATCAAACTAGCCGTTATGAATAGTAATGCCCACTTTTTAAAATTTTATAAATTTTATCTTTAAATATGGTCTTATTTTTTGGATTTAGAATATCGAAATTAGCCTAGGGTGAATTTTTTGTATTTTTCTGAAAACATTCAGTTTTTGATGAATAGTGAAAAATACAAAATTTTAATTAAAAAAACTTTTTAAATCAAAATAATTTTTAGTGATAAATTATACTATTTAGTGGTTTTAAAGTATAATTATATTATATTTTTACCATTTAATCCAATTTTGGTCATTGGACATAATTTCAAATTTAAACTGGACATAAGCAAGTGTCAATCTTTTGATAGTTATTATTTCTTAAAAACACGCCATTTGTTTTGACAACGGGAATTAATTTTAAATTAATTTCTTCCAGTTATGTGTTTTGAATTTAGAAAAATTGATTCCATATTTATATTCAGGATGTCCAAATTGTGTAAATAGGTAACTTTTATTTTTAGACATTTTGAATAATTACTTCGGTAAATATTTTATTTACCATGGTTAAAGGGTAAATCCGGTAAATAAGGGTAAAAAATTATATTATAATAATATTAAATTACTCTAAAACGTGCTCTAATGATATTTTATGATATATTTCCAACCATGTACATATTTGGGTTGATTTTGGGACCCCATGGAGCCACTTGTAAGTGATAATAACACTTTATATTAATTAAGTTAAAGTAAATAGAAAAATGACATAAGCATATATCTTTTAGTAAAACAATTTTTACATAAGGTTATAAATGTTATCTATTAGACTATAAATATTACTTAGAAATATAAAAATATTTCCTAAATAATTTTATTTTATTTATAATTTTTATACATTGAATAAATAAATTTATTTATGACACAAGGATGATGCAATATTTTCCTTATTAATAAGAGAATCAAATAAATGGTAATGTAAATGTAACAATAAATATAATTTTAAAGTTTTTATGCCACAAAATAATTTTATAGGTTAATATGACATGTTATTATTGATTAAATGAATTTATTTTGGATTAATAAAGTTTTTAGTAGGTTAACAAAAATAAATAATTAAATAGTGTCAAAATTGACATAAAGGACTTTTTAAAAGAAATATTATATAATTAATTGATATAATATTCCTAAAAATCCAAGGTTCAGACAAATGACTTATATAAAGATAGGTGTATCATTAATTAACTACTTGGGGTTCACTTATAAGTTTATAGTATGTTTATTAACCATATAATATAAAAATACAAAGAGACATGGTAAATGTCAAACTATTTAACTAAGAGTTAAATATAAAAGATAAGGTAATTATAGTGACCCAAACCTATCTAAAACCTATTTTTTGAGTGGTTTCAGACCCATAAAAACCTTATCCTATAAATAATCTAATTTTTATCCATTTTAAACCGAAAATTATTTTATTATAAAATAATATTTCTAACTTTTCCTAAGGTTCCCATCACCCCTCTTATAAAAGGGAACTCAATCTTCTCTCTAATTCACACATTCAAAGACATTTGAATCAGCCAAAATTTACCAAAATACCCTCTAAAATATCCTTAATTTATCCTAGAGGCCTTACTTTAGTCAGAAATCCAACCTAAGGAGCCCTTCTGATCAAATCAAAAGGAAGAACCCGACGAAGAGGTAAATATTTCATCACCTCTTTCAAGTTCCTTTCTTCTTCCACTTCCTCTTTCTTTTCTGTTTCAATTTTAAAATAATAACTCAAGTATCTCCTATATATTTTGATGTTATTATAAATATTGTACAACCATATTCATTATTCTATCCATCCTTTTAATGACATGTCACCATACGTGCGTACGTACGGCTTACCATCTCCACGTCGTGGTGTAATTGTTATTCAATACATTATTATTTAGATGAGTATAATAATGATGTGCAATTGATGTAAATAATAAATATAAAATGATAATGATTCTGTATATATGATATAATATCCAATTATATTTTATTTTAATATAAAAAAATGATATTGTCGCTCGTGCGTACATACAGATTACCGTCTCCACGAACACGATGAGATTCATTCCCCATCGTATCCATTCAAAAATAATTTTCATTAGATGATTAAAAATAATGTTTAAATACTTTATATAATTATGAATATGAATAATATACATCTTATCTATAACAAATATTACTTACGTAACAAATCATATAAAGGAAAATGAACCAGTTAACACCCGAAGAGACGATAATACTAAGATATTATTTACAAAGCAATGTTAAAAGATCATATATGATATCATATTAATGTATATGATTATTGTATAATTTAATAATAATCATTTCAACATTATACATGAGGTTAATCTACCCTCGACCAAGGAAAAGTACAAGTTAAGGTTTAATTTCACAATATCATTATTATCTGAGGTTGTTTTTACGTAAGTATCTACTAGGACCTCTTTATAATCCACATCCATGTTTCTTAAAAATGTATTCCAAAACATTTTTAATATTTACTAGACTATGGTTTAAATTCATTTATACCCTTGTTTTAATTTTTATAAAATGGTTTTAAAGGAATCTTTCCATCATTTTCCAAACAAGTTACTTTATGACCTTTTCCACAAAATTAATGTAAGAATGTTTTTTAACTTATACGGCAGGCGCGGAAATTTTCCACCATTATAACATCTTTGAAGCTTTCTTTAAAAGATTATAAGAATATTTTAAAATATAAAGGTTTTATTTTATAATTAAATAACCTTTAAATGATTTCAAAATAGAAAGAGATATTTTTATAAAAAGGTATTGATTTCATCTATGTCAACATCCTTTGATGGATTTTATGTTTTTTTTGAAGTGATTTATTATGATACAAAAATTCCATATTGTATTGAAGGTTTTGTAATATGTTTGACTGTGGATGTGTTATTTCATTCCATTCATGGTTTATGGATAAATTATTGACATTTCATATGCCAATTTTAATACGAATGTTTATGTTATGTTTAAACCTTTTCATATGGGGAATGCATTGGACTTAATAAGTGACGGGTGGAGCCCGCTATAGCTCCTTGATGCATTAGTAGATTTCATGAGATAAACTAGTATCATGGAACAAGGCCTTGACAAAATCTTATTTTTAGTATTGGCACAAGGCCTTGACTATGTGGTTATGAAAGTCTGGCATTATGCATTCCATCATTATGAAAGTGGATATTGATATTGCATGTCATTATTCTACTAGTAGAATATATATGTGAATAAATAAATGGAATTATTTGATTTTTATCTTTTCCATATTATACTGATGTTCAAGTTTAAAATGATTTTGTTTTAGTCTCATACATTGCCTTAAATGTTTATGTTTATTTATGAAAGTTTCCACTATATTGTTATCCTTACTAAGCATGTGATCTCACCACTTTCTATGTTTTATTTTTCCCTAGATGCAAAGAATTATATTATGACTGACCTATAGGGATAGTCTATGGGATCTCAGTGTTGTCTATGGAAACAATGTTGTTGTAGTTTTCCATTTCATGATGTAATGTAAACCTTATGAATGTATCTAGCACTTCTAATGCTACTAAAGTAATCAATTTTTAGAGACTTGATCTTTTGGGATCATGCCAATGTTATGTAATAATGCACCGACTCTAGGTAACTAGGGTCAGGGCATTACAGTTGGTATCAGAGAAATTTTAGTACAAACCTTGAAAACTATATGTAGATAAACTCTGATTTGAGCACATAGACCTAAGATAGACTTTGAGAATTAGTATAAAAGAACTTCCTAGAATTTTGGTATTGTATAGATTTTGTGAGTTTTTCCAAGATATACATCCCTGTCTGGATAAGAGAAGGTAGAGGTTGATCTGGAACAGATGTATCTAGGGGTAAAACCCAAAAACACCGCTTTGAGCTAGACTCGAACAAAAACTGGTGCACGACAATGGGCCTTGCTGCACTCTTGGTTACGACACTCCTGGGGGATATGTTTAGGATAATTATCATTTTCTTTGAAAACCATTATGAATGGTTTATGATTATATACTTCCTCAAAGAAAACATTTTTATGATTATAGATTGTATCCATAAACTGTTCAATTTATGTTAAGTGTTTTACAAGTTTGGAATTATGTATCTCAATTCATAAACTAATCTATTTTATGCCATTGTTTAGAAATGGAACCTAGTGGAAGGAATTGAAACTGTATCAGTGCATCCACTCCATCTAGGGATTTCCCTCCTACTCAAGATAATTATAGTGGAGCTGGTGATGCAACTGTTGTTTATCAGCTAATCACCATACTGGGACAACTCACTCAGGTTATGAATAGTATCCTTGCCCGTATGGAGCACCATGGTCCGTAGTGTGGAGGATCAATGTTAGATCGCTTCATGAGGAAACAACGACTAACATTAAATGGGTGTACAAATCCATTAGTATTTGAGTAATGGATAAATTCCTTAGAGAAAATATTCTATGCCTTGGGGAGTAGTGAAAGGGATTAAGTTTTCATGGTAGTT
This sequence comes from Viscum album, assembly GCA_963277665.1. Taxonomy (NCBI): domain Eukaryota; kingdom Viridiplantae; phylum Streptophyta; class Magnoliopsida; order Santalales; family Viscaceae; genus Viscum; species Viscum album. The sequence goes on along the minus strand of OY728147.1, from coordinate 1,020,349,568 downwards.
TACCGCCTCATTGGAGATGCTGATCAATGGTGATCATTGATTCAAAACACAATGGAAGATGATGAAGTATCAAATATGGAATGGAGGGAGTTTAAAGAGCTTTTCATAGAAAAATACTTTCCTCGTGACCATCGAGCAGATATAGAAAGACAATTTTTCAGTCTGAGGCAAAAGGAGGATGAGAATGTCGCAAAGTATGAGGATAACATTTCAAGGTTAGTGAGGCATGTTGTAGATTATATATGTAACCCAAGAAGTAAGATTGATCATTTCTTTGATGGGTTAAAACCGTTTCTCCATCGATAATTAGTCTCACAATCCTTCTCGTATACGAAGATATTATCTCATGTGCTATTGTCATGACCCGTCCTCGGGGCCTGTGGTGTGACTACCCCAAGACCGCCTTCCATAGGCCAGGGGCTGGAGACTAGCACCAAAGGCGTAAATCCCAATAAAAGGGAAGACATTGCCTTTATGAAACGTAAAAACACACACACACTCAGAGTACAAGAGGAAGCAAACACTAAGTAACCAGAAAACAAAAGTACTGAAGAAAGTAAGGGGCTGGAAATACAAGCCCAAATGTAAAGTACAAGGTAAAAGACAAAACAGCTGGAAGGTGACAAGTATATCCTGAATTGTCCACCACAGATCCTACATGAAGGGTAGGTACAGATAGCGCAACTCCTAGATCGTCCACCATGAATCCTACCTGAAGGGTAGGTACAGATAGCCTCCTCAGTGCCCTCATCCGTCAACCTTCTCCGAGTACCGAATCATAATGAGGTCCACCTCTGGGTACCAACTCGTCGTGAGGTCCACCTCCAGGTGCCGTCCATTCCTCGTACACTCGGCCTCCGTCAGCACTTTCTGTCGTCTGCATCCAATACAATGAGGTGTGGGCATAGCCCGTGCAGGGGTGAGTATAACTATACTCAGTAGGGACCCTGAGACTCTCATGGTCTCACTAAATCCAACAAGGATAAACCAAAAAGAAATATCTCAACATATAACCTTTACTTAGGTATATGCCCATACATATACCTAAGTTATCAAGTAACCCATCTCAATCACGATGAAAACACAAAGGTCACTGACTCAGCACAAACCAGGATTTTCATTATAGAAACCACAACTGCTGGAGAACTCCTCCTCTGTCGAGTACAATGGCCCTGTCATGACTCCGAGTCACTACTCACTAACCATAGACTGCTGAGGTACTCCTCCTGTCAAGTACCGTGGGTCTGTTGCCAAATACCGGGCGCTCCGTCCGCTGTGGGTCTGCTGCCAAATACCGGGCGCTACCCCTAATAGCCTACAGAGGTACTCCTCCTATTGAGTACCATAGGTTTTCTAAATACTACCAGGTGCTCCTTCCATCGTGGTTCTACTACCAAATAACGGGTGCTCCGTCCACTGGGCTAATCGAATCACTCTCAGTCGAATCGGTCAAGCAGTCGTCAGGTCTACATATACTAGGTCTTCGCACTCCGTACGCTCATCTCCCGGAGGGTCTGCTCCATGAGCTACTCTTCGTTACTTCCAAGTGTCAGGAAGTCTCACATATAAGTATCACAAAGGCCCACCTCGTCATAGGGGTCTCAACACAACAGACGACACGTCAATCGGACACCCGGTCTTTGAGTTATTAGCTTTTCCGTTCGAGGGGCCCTGTTAGTTTTTAAGATAAAACCAACCCGACCATACTCCAATATTATCCTAATCCCATGTTTAGTACTCCAAAATAACTGTATCATCAAGAGTAATCCAATGTAGTCGACATCACGTCAATCGGACGTCCGGTCCTCAAGTTATAAATGTTTCCGCTCCGAGGCCACGGTTGATTTTGAGTTCGAACCAACCTGGACAAACCCAAACTTTTCCAAAACCATGAGTGTAATACACTAAAAATACCGTCTCGATCCAAGGAATTCTACGCAACTGATGGTGCATTGATCGGAGGTCTGTAGCTCCAGATATGTCCATTTAACTGAAAAAGGTCCGAAAATAGGGGGTCTGGGCCTGGTCCGACCTGGCCCAACACCCCCTGGGTCGGCCCGAACCGGGCGGACCCAACCTGGGTCCGGGACCATCTCAGTTAGCGCGGCCCGTCCCGGGGCTGGCACGGCCTGGCCCGACCGGCGCGGTCCAGCCCAGCCGGCGCGGTCCGGCCCGGTCGGCGCGACCCGGTGCACGTGGCCCATGCGGCTGGCCGACCGGGGGGGGGGGGGCTGGTGGTGCCCAGTGGGGCCTGCCCTAGCCACTGGTCTGGGGAGGGGTTACACCCCCCGGTTTCTTCAAAATGAACAGCCATGAATTTCGGCCCTTGGGTAACTGTGGGACCCCCTGGGTCCCGCCTCTTGGTGGCGTCGGTGACCAGCACAGCCGACCGCGACTTTCCTTAACTGGCATGGCGTGACGACGCCGCACACCACCCCCGCGACCCGCACCGGACGCGGCCCCTGTCGCTCCGGTGCGGCGCGACGGCACCACACCCCTCTGCCGTGGCCCTACCCAGCCGTGGTCGAGCTCTACACCGCTCGGCACGATGGTGCTGCGCCTTTGTGAAGACCCAGAAATCATGCGCTGACGATCCGCTCGTGGTCGGCCCATCGCCGGCCAGTTCTTCACAGTCCGCCTCCATCGTCCATAAACAACAAGTGAGAGGGAAAAGTTCGGACCGTGTTCGTGCGGTCCAAGCCCTTCCTCGTCAAGATGGTATCATGTGGCCAAATGAAACTCAAGAATTGAAGAATGATGATGAACGGTACTAAAACATGAACATAACAACCCCTACCTTAATTAAGATTCGTTCATCGTAGACGCAGAAAGCATTGTTTCTCCGTCAATGCCAGGAAAGAACTGTCGTCGACCCATGGAAGATGAGCATCACGGGGTGAGGATTCGATGATGACGTCGGAGCATGACCAAGGAGGAAACATCATCTCTTCACTTGTTGCGAAGATAAAGAAAGCATGTCGTTCTTCATGGAACCGAATATCTTCGTTGAAGAAGACATCGTTATTCGTGGAGGGTTAAAGATCTCTTAATTCTCCAGGGATTCTCCACACAAAATTTACCCAGCCCAAATATTAAAATGAGATTTTCCCCCATCTTAACAAACTTTCCATCTCATTTAAATTTAATTCAAACTCATTAATTGATTGAATAGTTGGAAAAAATTAAATGTTGAGAGATAGATGGAAAGTGGAGAGGCTCCACTCCATTAAATGAGTGGAGTTGTCATGTATTAAACAAGGGGTGAGTTATGGAGAGTTTAGGGAGTTGAGGGGGAGGTGAGGAGTTAGGGTCTCGTGTGGGCCCCACCACACTAAACCCTCCCATGGGAGGTTAGGTGGGTGTGGGACCCACCTCTAACTTCCACTTTATAGGATAAAAACCACCCTCCACAAATAAAATTGTCAATTACGTATTTTTATTTATTCCTTAAAAATAAACTGAAAATTAACCTCTTCTCCCATCAAAACACAACTACGGAAAAGGTCCCCTTAAGCAATTACCGGTGCTGTGAGTTCATCGGTGCCCTCAGATTTCAATTCCGAGCACTAGTTAAAAATATAGAGAAACCCGATCATTCGTTTACTGATCGTACCCGAGCTAAAATTCAGAAATTGATTCTGGGCACACCGGGCTTCAGAATCATGTGCCGTCTGAAGCCATAGAGTTGTAAAATTCCAAAGAAATTAAGAAAAAAATTTCCTTGAAATTTATGGGTCTTTAAATTACTCACACCTCAAGGATTTACGTCCCCGTAAAGCTACAACATAAACTAGGGAAACAAAAGAGGGTACTGAGCACACATTTGAGCCTCCCGCTCCCATGTGCTCTCCTAGAGGTTACCGTTCTGCCAGCGAAAGCGCACAAGAGGATTCAGCCGTCCTCATAGGAACCACTCCTATCGATCCTAAACCTCTACTGGAACCCCATGAAAGTCACCCTGTCATCGATGTTCAGCTCTCTGTGGTTGATGATGACGGATAGGTCGTGCACACATCTCCTCAACTGAGATACATGGATGATGTCATGCACCCGGTGCATTTGAGGTGGAAAGGACAGGCGGTAAGCCACCTTGCCTACTCTGTAGGGGACCTAGAAAGGTTCAATGAATTGTCGAGATAACATGCCACCCTGGACAAATCTCCGTTGACCTCTACAAGGTGAGACCTATAATAAAACATGGTCTCCACCCTCGAACTCGGGTGGTCTCGTCTCCTATCGGCATTTGACTTCTGTCTGCTATGTGCAGTCTTCATCCGCTCCTGGATGATCTGCACCTTCACCCTCGTAACCTGAACCATCTCGGGTTCTACATGTGATGACTCCATCACTATCCACAAAGGATATCTGAAACGCAGTTAGATACTATCTCTCCACTCCTAACAGCTGAATTCCCGATCTCCTACTAAGAGCATCTGCTACAACGTTCCCCTACCCAAGAGTATAAACTATCTTGATGTCGTAGTCCTGGAAGAATTCAAGCCATTACCTCTATCTCAGGTTCAGGTATTTCTGATAGAAGATACTCTTGAGACTATTGAGTTGGAGTGAACCGTAAACCATTCGCTCAACGAACAATGGGTGAGACTAACCAATTGTAAGAACTCATCTCTACCTTTATTTATCTACGTTCTATAAGAGATGATGAGATTTCTCCTCTACTGAAAAGAGAAATCCGGTCTCATCCCATGGATGAACCACATTCTTTGCCTAATACAATCAATCCAGACATGAACAATACAATTCTTTTCTTGGATGATGTAGTAAGGCCTCAACGCCACTACCAAGAGATCCAACCGACACTATCGCCTCCAGGGGTTGAGTCACACTGTCGGCATCAGTGTGTGGTCATTGGGTCTCCCCAGTAGGAATCTCGAAAATGAGGGTCAAGTCATCAGTTTAAACCAGATCCTCTTAGTACACAAAAAGAAAGGAAAACAAACATCACAAGGACAAGTGTCTTTTATTACTGCAGCTCAAGTACAAAGACACACAACAACCAAAAACAACAACAACATGGAAACTTGAAGCACCAAGAAAAAAGGCCTCGATGCCCGGAACTAGTCTCGCTCCTATCCACCTACTTCCAGAGCTCCATAGTCATATGCTTCAGCAGCCTGATGCTATGCTCTCCCATATCCACCCATTCCATGCGGTCGGGGTGGACCTCCTGGTGGTGGTGGCAACTCCTCGAACCGTCGTACACCTCCGAATGTATGACCAGCTCCTCTTCCTCGGTCTGGTAGGTTCCTCTACTGACTGATGCTCATCTGCACGGTGTGTTGGACTGTCATGAGCCATGTGACCCTGTCCGTTTCATGAGTAACACAGCCTGGCAGGTCTGGCTCTGTTTCGTGTGCCTCGCACAACCGAACCTGTATCCCGTGGTCTCCCACCTATTGGCCTAGTCCTCTTGGACTTCTGTTTCATCTGTCTACTGCCAACTGTTGAAGACCCCGCTACTGTCAGAAAACCCTGCGGCAAGGGTAGCATCTCCCGAGCATGCTCAGAATGTAGAGTTGCTGGTATAAACTCCACCCTGAAAAAAGTCTCGAAGTCTCCCCAGGTGATGGTCATCTCGTCGCAAAACTGGAGCATATGGCTCTACCACCTCTCAGATGCTCCCTGAAAGAGACTAACAGCTAGGTACACCATCAAGTCTGCAGGTGTCCCAGCTGTGTGAAAATATCATGCTACAAACGTCAGCCAGTACCCAGCCATCTAAAAATCTGACTCGCCTTGAAACATCAGAGGCCTCTCTCGCTAGAACTCGTGAAGCACGCTCAAGTGGCGTGCACTCCCCGCTGGTGTCTCAACTAGAAGAGGGCCCTATAATGAGGCCTCAATTCTTAGTGAGCTATCATCGTGCTCTCCACTCGATACCCATGTTGAATGACTGGGTGAATACATCCTAAAAGAAACAGATTTGACACGGTCAAAAGACTATACCTGGTCAGCTGACCTAGTTTGAGATGATTAAAAAGAAACATTTGAAAACACACACGCAATCAGTGTTTTCGTGCACTGAGTCGGAAATTAGAAGTCAGGGTCCTGGTGTATGGATATGTCGGCCACCCGCACCAACACTGGACTCCATGAACTGTAAACCACACTTACTACCCTTAACACTATTGCTTCACAGAAAGAAAATATCAGAGTCCTAAGTTCTTCAGTAGAACCGACTCCTCTGATACCAATTTGTCACGACTTGTCCTTGGGGCCCATGTTGTGACTACCCCAATCCCACCTTCCATAGGCCAGGGGATGGCGACTATCACGAAAGGTGTAAATCCTAATAAATGGGAAGGCATTTAATTTATGAAATGTAAACACACACACATAGACACACCCAGAGTACAGGAGGAAGCAAACACTAAGTAAGAAGAAAACAAAAGTAGTGCTGAAAGTAAGGGGCCAGAAATACAAGCCCAACTGTAAAGTACAAGGTAAAAGACAAAACAGCTGGAAGGTGACAAGAAGCTCCTGGATCGTCCACCAAGGATCCTACCTGAAGTGTAGGTACATATAGCGCAACTCCTATATCGTCCACCATGGATCCTACCTGAAGGGTAGGTACAGATAGCCTCCTCAGCGCCCTCGTCCGTCAACCTTCTCCGGGTACCGACTCGTCATGAGGTCCACCTCCGGGTACCGCCTCGTCATGAGGTCCACCTCTCGGTTCCGTCCAGTCCTTTAATACTCGGCCTCCGTCAGCGATTTCCTTCGTCTACATCCAACACAACGAGGTGTAGACATAGCCCGTGCAAGGGTGAGTATAACGATACTCAGTAGGGACTCCGAGACCCTCAAGGTCTCACTAAATCCAACAAGTATAAACCACAAATAAATATCTCAATAGATAACCTTTACTTTGGTATATGCCCATACATATACCTAAGTTATCAAGTAACCATCTCAATCATGGTGAAAACACAAAGGTCACTGAATCAGCTCAAACCAGAATTTCCATTATCGAAACCACAATTGCTGGAGAACTCCTCCTCTCTCAAGTACAGTGGTCCTATCACGACTCTGCGGTGCTACTCACTAAACTTAGACTGCTGAGGTACTACTCCTGTCGAGTACCGCGGGTCTGCTCCCAAATACCGGGCGCTCCGTCCGCTATGGGTATGCGGCCAAATATCGGGCGCTCCCCCTAATAGACTACAGAGGTACTCCTCCTGTCGAGTACCACGGGTCTGCTGCCAACTAGCAGGTGATCCGTCCGCCGTGGGTCTGCCTCCAAATACCAGGCGCTCCGTCCACTGGGCTAATCGAATCACTTTGAGTCGAATCGGTCAAACAGTCATTAGGTCTACAACTACCAGGTCTCTGCACTCCGTACGCTCGTCTCTGGGAGGGTCCGATTCATGAGCTACTGGTTGTTACATCCAAGTTTCATGAAGTTTCACATATAAGTATCACAAAATACCGCCTCGTCATAGGGGTCTCAACACAACAGACGACGCGTCAATCGGACGCCCGGTCTGTGAGTTATTAGCGTTTTCGTTCTAGGGGCCCGATTGGTTTTTAAACTAAAATCAACCCTACCATACCCCAATATCATCCTAATTCCATGTAGAGTACGCCAAAATAACCGTCTCATCAAGATAAATCCAACGTAGTCGACGACACGTCAATCAGACGTCCGGTCCTCAAGTAATAAGTGTTTCCGCTCCAAGGGCCCGATTGATTTCGCGTTCAAACCAACCCGGCCGAACCTAAAATTCGCCTAAACCTTAAGTGTAATATAAAAAAACGACCGCCTCGATCCAAAGTATTCTACGCAACTGACAGTGCGTCGATTGGAGGTATGTAGCTCAAGATAAGTCCGTTTAACCGAACATGGTCTGGAAATAGGGGGTCTGGGCCCGGTCTGACCCGACCCAACACCCCCTGGGCCAGCCCAAACTGGGTCTGGGTTCGGCCCGGTTGGGTGCAGCCTGGCTTGTGGCCAGCGCGACATCGACCGGCCGGCGCGACCCAGCTCGACCGACGCGGTCCGACCCGTTCAACGCGGCCCGACGGACGTGGCCCATGTGGCTGGCCGACCAGGGGGCTGGTGGCGCCCAGTGGGGCCCACCCTAACCGCTGGTTTGAGGGGGGGGGGTTACACCCCCCGTTTCTTCGAAATGACTGGCCATGAAGGCCAACCCTTGGGTAACGGCGCGACCCCCCCGGGTCCCGCCTCTTGGTGGCACTGGCAGCCGGCACAGCATGCCACCCTTCCAGATCTGCCGCGGCCTTAGGACATGGCTTTGTTCAACCGGTGTGGCGGGACGGCGCCGCGCCCCACCGCTGCGGCCCGCCCTGGGTGCATCACCTATAGCTCCAGTGCAGCGCGACGGCGCCGCGCCCCTCCGCCGCGGTCCGTGCCCACCACGATCCGACTCTACTCTGCGTGGCACAACGGTGCCGCGCCTTTACGGAGACCCGACAATCATGCGCTGACGATCTGCTCGTGGTCAGCCCATCGCCGACCGACTCTTCGCAGTCCGCCTCCATCATCCCCAAACAAGAAACGAGAGGGGAAGGGTCAGACTGTGTTCGTGCGGTCTGATCCCTTCCTCATCAAGATGGTATAATGCGGCCAAATGAAACTCAATAATTGAAGAACGATGATGAACAATACTAAAACTGAACATAACAACCCCTACCTTAATTAAGATTCGTTCTTCGTAGACGCAGAAAGCGTTGTCGCTCCGTCAACGCCGGGAAAGGACCGTCGTCGAGCCGCGGAAGACGAGCGTCGCGGGGTGGTGATTCGATGACGACGTCGGAGCATGACCGAGGAGGAAAGGACATCTTCTCAGTTGTTGTGAAAATAAGGAAAGCATGTCGGTCTTCGTGGAACCAGCATTCTTCGTTGAGGAAGACGTCGTTCTTCGCGGAGGGTTAAAGCTCTCTTAATTCTCCAGGGATTCTCCACACAAAATTTTCCCAGCCCAAATATTAAAATGAGATTTTCCCCCATCTTAACAAACATTCCATCTCATTCCAATTTAATTCAAACTCATTAATTAATTGAATAGTTGGAAAAAATTAATTGTTGAGAGAGAGATGGAAAGTGGAGAGGCTCCACTCCATTAAATGAGTGGAGTTGTCATGTATTAAACAAGGGGTGAGTTTTTGGGAGTTTAGGGAGTTGAGAGGGAGGTGAGGAGTTTGGGTCTCATGTGGGCCCCACCACACTAAACCCTCCCATGGGAGGTTAGGTGGGTGTTGTAACGACCCGAAATTTGGAATAAATCTTGTTTCCTAATTTTATGTGTTATTTTATTTTATTTTTATACTCAACAAAAATGTTTCATTTGATAACATGATTATAATTAAAATGAGACCGTTGGGTTTAGACGATTATATGACCATTGGTCAATATGACCGCTGGAAACTAAACTTTTTGATTATTGTCTCTAAATACAAGTAATCTTGGTTAATTATTATAGAAAGAAGATTCGATGGCCTCACCCAGTAGTCTTGTACCGATCGAAGCCCATCTAACAGAACTTGGGAAGGAGGTAGCACCACTGGGCTTTGCTCTAGACCAAACCCAAGCTGAACTTCATCGTGTGAAGCTAGAACGGAATCGCCTTTGCGAGATGTTCAAAATGATAGAAATTACTACTCGTTCGATGTTAGCCGAGCCTCCCTCAAATTCTCTTACCTTAGCACACCTTACACTTAGGTCCTATGCTTGTGTGATAAGGGGCTATGTAAGGAGACCGTAACTGCCTTGTGTAATCCTTTGTTTTAAATAAAAATTGGGATTTCTTCTTATGATGAAGTTTATGAATTTTTAAATGACCGAATAAATATAGTATGCATATTTTTGATGAATTTTAGAAAAAGGATATTTTAAAAATGTTTATGTAAACCTTAAATAATTAAAAATGTGTAATGAATTTCAAAAAATGGTCTTCTACAATTATGTTCAGTACGAAATTTAGAGTCTAATAAGATCAACTTGATTTTTGATGAATAGTAAATTATGAATAGTGATTTTATGATTAGGATTAGTAATGTGTCCAAATGGATTAGTAATCTCACTTAAAGAAAGTATTAATATAATCTAGGCACCTTGATTAAGTAATGTGATTCAATAAAATGGTTAAATAACGCTTTCATAAATTATTATTCAAGTATTAGTTTTTTCGAGTGAATAGTGTTTTTTAACTTAAAAATTAAATTAAAAAAATTTAAAAAAATTATTTTTTTAAAATGGATTACATTTTTGAACTCAGAGCACCGATATTATGTTATGGTAATTTTTGGGGTTTTTTCTGAAAAAATGAATTTTCAGTGAATAGTTTATTTATTTAAAAAATAAATTAAAAATATTTAGAAAATTATTTTTATAAAATGGAGTTCATTTTTGAAATCAGAGCATTGATATTTGGTTAAGGTTAAATTTTGGGATTATTCTGAGAAAGTTGAATTTTCGATGAATAGTGAAAATACAGTTTTTAAGTTACGAGTGTTTAATGACATCATTAAATGATGTATTAAGTTTGTAATCAATATGTTAGACTTATGAATAGTAAGATAAGGTATGAGGTGTCCCAAGTGGCCAATACCATGGGAAAATACCATGGGCAATCCCACGGTTTTGCCAAAACCACTAATGAGGTGTCCCTTGGCCATTAATGCCCTTTCCCCTCACTTTCCCTATAAATACCAAGCCATCCTCTCATCCATTCGACTCCCCACTCTCCCCCAACGAAGTTCTGGTCTCATTACCTCCCAAGGAGTCCTCCCAAGGATCCCCCAAGCCCTCAAGGTCCCAACCTTTGAGTTTTAAGAGTTACGTTTTAAGGTAAGGGATCTGATCTCTCTCTTTCTTTTCAAGAAATCTCTTTTATGTAATTTATTTTATGCTCCATGTTATTATGTTAAATGGTGTTATTTTATACTCCTATTAATTCCCTTTTCATGTTCACATAATGAGATATCCCCTCTTACTCTCATTGTTTCGTTTTATAAAGTTTTAAGTGGCGCCGTTAGGCTGCCGAAATTTTTGTAACAGATTATTTCTCCCTTCTCATTTTTTCAAGATCTATTATCATGTAAAGTATCTCAAGTTGCTTTTTATTATGTTGGGGTATGATCTCTAAATTTATCATACTTATCATTTATGATCATATGATGAGAGACCCCATTTTATCTCTTCAATCCAGTATTTTGAAGTTTTAAGTGGCGCCGTTAGGCTGCCGAATTTTTAAGTGGTTCTTCACCCTTCTCGTTTTGAAGTTCTACATTCATGTCAATTCTTTCAAGTTCCTTTTTGTTATGTTGGGGTATGATCTATATATCTATCATACTGGACTCTTATGTTCATATGATGAGATACCCTATTTGATCTCTTCAATTCAGTATTTTGATGTTTTAAGTGGCGCCGTTAGGCTGCTAAATTTTTTAGGGGATTCTTTCACCCTTCTCATTTTTTTCAAAGTTCTACTTTCATGTAAAGTCTTTCAAGTTCCTTTTTAAATATGTTGGATCATTATATATATATCTATCATACTTAAATCTTATGTTCAAATGATGAGAGACCCTATTTGATCTTTTCAAATCATTTTTGTTGAAGTTTAAGTAACGTCGTTAGGCTGCCAAACTTTCATAAGAGAAATCTAATTTTTGTCTTCCTTCCATGTTTTTCATTTCAAATGGTATGTCCTTGAAATTTCATTACCATGATCTTTTATCCTTCTTATTCTGTCCATATACTGTTTTATGGGTCATTTATTAATGTTTGACCCATTTCCCCTCTCTTTTTAATGTCTTCTAAAACCTCGTAACATAGCCGTTATGCTGCAGAATTTCCGTATCAAAATGTCTCTCTTTTTCTAAAGTTCTTTTATATTATTAAGTGAATACTCAAATCTCTTTATTCTAAAGTGGTATTCACATATATACCAAAATTTTCTATTTTAAATTCTGGGATTTACATACATGAGACCCACCTTCCTTTTCTGTGCGTTTTAAAGTGACGTAAAGATCATGTCTTTAAAGCAGTTTTTAAAACGTTTTGATTATGAAATGAAACCCATTTATTTTATGCTATATTGGTTATTTATGAAATTTTTTATGATGATATATGTGGATCAGATGATAATAAAGGAAAATTTAAGTGTGCGCCCTGATAGTGCTCCAATGCATTGGGTAATGATGTAACCACTAAAGATTACAATTTTCATGATACCTTGGTGACTAGCCTTGGTAATTTTCAAATGACACCTTAGGGATGGACCATGGTGATATGTTCATGATTGTCTATGTTAAATGATGTATCCACATCTTCATGTTATGAAAATTTTATATTTATTATGATATGCCTCATGATTTCATTCTCATGCCTTAAAGTTCTTTTCATGACCTTATTGATGTATCTCAAGTTCACATGTAAAATGTTTCTCTTGTTTCCCTTACTGGGCTTTTTACTCACCCTTTATTTTGTTGTATATCCCCAGGTTATGTGATACAGTAATGAAAATAGGATGAACATGAGTAGAATCCCTTCAAGTGTTTTAGAATAATGTTTTATGTTTTCATGTTTTAAATTCATGGTTTGTAAGACACTAAACCTTAAAGATCCTCGGTTTTGTAAAATGTAATGAAAGTTTATGTGATAAAAAGGCAGGATGCTATAGTTGGTATCAAAGGATGGTTTAGTTATTTGTGGAAATTAGTATATTAAAACTTTTAGAAGAAGCCTATATAAAGGTTAAAAAATAGGAAATCTTCCTGGTATTTTGGTGAGTATGGATTAAGTGGTTGCCAAGAAAATACATCCCTGTCTGGATACGAGCAGGTAGAGGTGGATCTGGCACAGATGTACATAGGGGTAAAACCCAAAAACACCGCTTTGAGCTAGACTCAAACGGAAACTGGTACACGACAGTGGGCCTTGCTGCACTCTTGGTTACGACACTCCCGGGGGATATGCTTTGGTAAATTCATAAGCTTAGTATGAACCATTGTTAAAGGAACAAAGATAAAATAAAATAATGATTCACATAAGAATATATGATCATGGATAACCTAGATGGGAACCAAGGGGATCACAATTTAGGGTATAATTTTCTTCTACAAGTTATACTTATATGCTTTCGGTTCCTTTCCATGATTATTGGCTAAGTATTTAAGCCCCTAATTATAGTTTCTTTTCTTAGTTAATGGCGGGAAATGCAAGAACATGTCCCAAAAACCAATGTCATAGGAAATAAGATGATTGTCGTATTAATATGACAGGGATGATTAGGGGATTAAAATATGATTATTATTTTGGAAGACGTTAACTATTTTGGGGACCCTATATGATCGAGGTAAATAGATTACTACGTTATTTTCATTGAGGGGTAAGGTTGACTTATATTTTGAAGAATCGATGAATTTAAGGTGGGCTTATAGTAATTTAGGTTACTTATGGAAATGATTAACCTATCTTGGGTAAAATATGTTTAGGTTAGATAATTTTGTTATAAGATGTTAGGAGTGGTTGATGTTGTTTGGAGATGAACAATGAAGTTTATTTTGGAAGACTACGTTATCAAATCCTTCTTGTATTTGGGTTTCAATATTAGCTTGGTTTATTTTTAAGAATCTTAATAACCGTTATTTATGGAATGGTCAATGATGAACTATGGGTAGTACCAAGGAACTTTGAAGATTTAAAATTAGTTTCCATTCCTATGGGATTCTTTCTTTTTGAAGAGGTGTTTTACCTTACCCTTTCTGTTTTTGGGATAATGTTTAAAGATAGAAGAAATAGATAGTTAATCTTTTGTGGATTATGAAGATGATTCTTGTGTTTTTATGAGACCAAGTAGTTTTGAATTCTCATAGTTTGGAGAAAATATTAGTTTTGGGTAGAAACTTATTGAAGGATGAAACTCTACATGAAGATAGGTATTTTTTCTTATGTTTTTGTTTTATGTTTTAAATGAATTCCTCAAAATTAGGAAAAGTAATGTAAAACAAAAATGTTGTTGGCTTAAATTTCCTACTAGGTAATCAAAGACCGTTTACACACATCATAAGTTTGGGATTTTCTTATGGTTATCTTTCTCCTAACCATGTTCTCTACCACCCTCCCCCAGAACTTGACCCTTTGTTTTTCATCCATGTCCATGTTTTCCTACATGGAATCCTAGTGTGGGTTAACTCGGGTGACCTTTGTACATCCCTTTCTTTCTTTTAAAGTAATAATTTTACTGACTCTTTTTCCGATGTGGGACTTTCAATGAAATTTCAAAACCCAATTTTAAAAATTCCGAGGACGCAATTTCGTAAGGGGGGAAGAATGTAACGACCCGAAATTTTGAATAAATCTTATTTCCTAATTTTATGTGTTATTTTATTTTATTTTTATACTCAACAAAAATGTTTCCTTTGATAACATGATTATAAAAAAAATGAGACTGTTGGGTTTAGACGGTTATATGACAATTGGTCAATATGACCGCTGGAAACTAAATGTTTTGATTATTGTCTCTAAATACAAGTAATCTTGGTTAATTATTATAGAAAGAAGATTCGATGGCCTCACCCAGTAGTGTTCGACCGATCGAAGCCCATCTAACAGAACTTGGGATGGTAGTAGCACCACTGGGCTTTGCTCTAGACCAAACCCAAGCCGAACATCATCGTGTGAAGCTAGAACGGAATCGCCTTTGCGAGAAGTTCAAACTGATAGAAATTACTACTCGTGCGATGTTAGCCGAGCCTCCCTCAAATTCTCTTACCTTAGCACACCTTACACTTAGGTCCTATGCTGGTGTGATAAGGGGCTATGTAAGGAGACCGTAACTGCCTTGTGTAATCCTTTGTTTTAAAAAAAAATTGGGATTTCTTTTTATGATGAAGTTTATGAATTTTTAAATGACTGGATAAATATAGTATGCATATTTTTGATGAATTTTAGAAAAAGGATATTTTAAAAATGTATATGTAAACCTTAAATAATTAAAAATGTGTAATGATTTTCAAAAAATGGTCTGCTACAATTATGTTCAGTACGAAATTTAGAGTCTAATAAGATCAAATTGATTTTTGATAAATAGTAAATTATGAATAGTGACTTTATGATTAGGATTAGTAATGTGTCCAAATGGATTAGTAATCTCACTTAAAGAAAGTATTAATATAATATAGGCACCTTGATTAAGTAATGTAATTCAATATAATGGTTAAATAACGGTTTCATAAATTATTATTCAAGTATTAGTTTTTTCGAGTGAATATTGTTTTTTTAATTAAAAATTAAATTAAAAAAATTTAAAAAAATTATTTTTATAAAATGGATTTCATTTTTGAACTCAGAGCACCGATATTATGTTATGGAAATTTTTGGGGTTTTTTCTGAAAAAATGAATTTTCGGTGAATAGTGTATTTATTTAAAAAATAAATTAAAAATATTTAGAAAATTATTTTTATAAAATGGAGTTCATTTTTGAAATCAGAGCATTGATATTTGGTTAAGGTTAAATTTTGGGATTATTCTGAGAAATTTGAATTTTCGATGAATAGTGAAAATACAGTTTTTATGTTACGAGTGTTTAATGACATCATTAAATGATGTATTAAGTTTGTAATCAATATGTTCGAATTATGAATAGTAAGATAAGGTATGAGGTGTCCCAAGTGGCCAATACCATGGGAAAATACCATGGGCAAGCCCATGGTTTTGCCAAAACCACTATGAGGTGTCCATTGGCCATTAATGCCCTGTCCCCTCACTTTCCCTATAAATACCAAGCCATCCTATCATCCATTCGACTCCCCACACTCCCCCAACGAAGTTACGTCTCATTACCTCCCATGGAGTCCTCCCAAGGTGCCCCCAAGCCCTCAAGGTCCCAACCTTTGAGTTTTAAGAGTTACGTTTTTAGGTAAGGGATCCGATCTCTCTCTTTCTTTTCAAGAAATCTCTTTTATGTAATTTCTTTTATGCTCCATGTTCTAATGTTAAAGGGTGTTATTTTATACTACTATTACTTCCCTTTTCATGTTCACATAATGAGATATCCCCTCTTACTCTCATTGTTTCGTTTTATAAAGTTTTAAGTGGCGCCGTTAGGCTGCCGAAATTTTTGTAACAGATTATTTCTCCCTTCTCATTTTTTCAAGATCTATTATCATGTAAAGTATCTCAAGGTTCTTTTTATTATGTTGGGGTATGATCTCTAAATTTATCATACTTATAATTTATGATAATATGATGAGAGACCCCATTTTATCTCTTCAATCCAGTATTTTGAAGTTTTAAGTGGCGCCGTTAGGCTGCCGAATTTTTAAGTGGTTCTTCACCCTTCTCGTTTTGAAGTTATACATTCATGTCAATTCTTTCAAGTTCCTTTTTGTTATGTTGGGGTATGATCTATATATCTATCATACTGGACTCTTATGTTCATATGATGAGATACCCTATTTGATCTCTTCAATTCAGTATTTTGATGTTTTAAGTGGCGCCGTTAGGCTGCTGAATTTTTTAGGGGATTCTTTCACCCTTCTCATTTTTTTCAAAGTTCTACTTTCATGTCAAGTCTTTCAAGTTCCTTTTTAAATATGTTGGATCATTATCTCTATATCTATCATACTTAAATCTTATGTTCAAATGATGAGAGACCCTATTTGATCTTTTCAAATCATTTTTGTTGAAGTTTAAGTAACGTCGTTAGGCTGCCAAACTTTCATAAGAGAAATCTAATTTTTGTCTTCCTTCCATGTTTTTCATTTCAAATGGTATGTCCTTGAAATTTCATTACCATGATCTTGTATCCTTCTTATTCTGTCCATATAATGTTTTATGGGTCATTTATTAATTTTTGACCCATTTCCCCTCTCTTTTTAATGTCTTCTAAAACCTCGTAACATAGCCGTTATGCTGCAGAATTTCCGTATCAAAATGTCTCTCTTTTTCTAAAGATATTTTATATTATTAAGTGAATACTCAAATATCTTTATTCTAAAGTGGTATTCACATATATACCAAAATTTTCTATTTTAAATTCTGGGATTTACATACATGATACCCACCTTCCTTTTCTGTGGGTTTTAAAGTGACGTAAAGATCATGTCTTTAAAGCAGTTTTTAAAACGTTGTGATTATGAAATGAAACCCATTTATTTTATGCTATATTGGTTATTTATGAAATTTTTTATGATGATATATGTGGATCAGATGATAATAAAGGAAAATTTAAGTGTGCGCCCTGATAGTGCTCCAATGCATTGGGTAATGATGTAACCACTAAAGATTACAATTTTCATGATACCTTGGTGACTAGCCTTGGTAATTTTCAAATGACACCTTAGGGATGGACCATGGTGATATGTTCATGATTGTCTATGTTAAATGATGTAGCCACATCTTCAAGTTATGAAAATTTTATTTTTATTATGATATGCCTCATGATTTCATTCTCATGCCTTAAAGTTCTTTTCATGACCTTATTGATGTATCTCAAGTTCACATGTAAAATGTTTCTCTTGTTTCCCTTACTGGGCTTTTTACTCACCCTTTATTTTGTTGTATATCCCCAGGTTATGTGATACAGTAATGAAAATAGGATGAACATGAGTAGAATCCCTTCAAGTGTTTTAGAATAATGTTTTATGTTTTCATGTTTTAAATTCCTGGTTTCTAAGACACTAAACCTTAAAGATCCTCAGTTTTGTAAAATGTAATGAAAGTTTATGTGATAAAAAGGCAGGATGCTATAGTTGGTATCAAAGGATGGTTTAGTTATTTGTGGAAATTAGTATATTAAAACTTTTAGAAGAAGCCTATATAAAGGTTAAAAAATAGGAAATCTTCCTGGTATTTTGGTGAGTATGGATTAAGTGGTTTCCAAGAAAATACATCCCTGTCTGGATACGAGCAGGTAGAGGTGGATCTGGCACAGATGTACATAGGGGTAAAACCCAAAAACACCACTTTGAGCTAGACTCAAACGGAAACTGGTACACGACAATGGGCCTTGCTGCACTCTTGGTTACGACACTCCCGGGGGATATGCTTTGGTAAATTCATAAGCTTAGTATGAACCATTGTTAAAGGAACAAAGATAAAATAAAATAATGATTCACATAAGAATATATGATCATGGATAACCTAGATGGGAACCAAGGGGATCACAATTTAGGGTATAATTTGCTTCTACAAGTTATACTTATATGCTTTCGGTTCCTTTTCATGATTATTGGCTAAGTATTTAAGCCCCTAATTATGGTTTCTTTTCTTAGTTAATGGCGGGAAATGCAAGAACATGTCCCAAAAACCAATGTCATAGGAAATAAGATGATTGTCGTATTAATATGACAGGGATGATTAGGGGATTAAAATATGATTATTATTTTGGAAGACGTTAACTATTTTGGGGACCCTATATGATCGAGGTAAATAGATTACTACGTTATTTTCATTGAGGGGTAAGGTTGACTTATATTTTGAAGAATCGATGAATTTAAGGTGGGCTTATAGTAATTTAGGTTACTTATGGAAATGATTAACCTATCTTGGGTAAAATATGTTTAGGTTAGATAATTTTGTTATAAGATGTTAGGAGTGGTTGATGTTGTTTGGAGATGAACAATGAAGTTTATTTTGGAAGACTACGTTATCAAATCCTTCTTGTATTTGGGTTTCAATATTAGCTTGGTTTATTTTTAAGAATCTTAATAACCGTTATTTATGGAATGGTCAATGATGAACTATGGGTAGTACCAAGGAACTTTGAAGATTTAAAATTAGTTTCCATTCCTATGGGATTCTTTCTTTTTGAAGAGGTGTTTTACCTTACCCTTTCTGTTTTTGGGATAATGTTTAAAGATAGAAGAAATAGATAGTTAATCTTTTGTGGATTATGAAGATGATTCTTGTGTTTTTATGAGAACAAGTAGTTTTGAATGCTCATAGTTTGGAGAAAATATTAGTTTTGGGTAGAAACTTATTGAAGGATGAAACTCTACATGAAGATAGGTATTTTTTCTTATGTTTTTGTTTTATGTTTTAAATGAATTCCTCAAAATTAGGAAAAGTAATGTAAAACAAAAATGTTGTTGGCTTAAATTTCCTACTAGGTAATCAAAGACCGTTTACACACATCATAAGTTTGGGATTTTCTTATGGTTATCTTTCTCCTAACCATGTTCTCTATCACCCTCCCCCAGAACTTGACCCTTTGTTTTTCTTCCATGTCCATGTTTTCCTACATGGAATCCTAGTGTGGGTTAACTCGGGTGACCTTTGTACATCCCTTTCTTTCTTTTAAAGTAATAATTTTACTGACTCTTTTTCCTATGTGGGACTTTCAATGATATTTCAAAACCCAATTTTAAAAATTGCGAGGACGCAATTTCGTAAGGGGGGAAGAATGTAACGACCCGAAATTTTGAATAAATCTTATTTCCTAATTTTATGTGTTATTTTATTTTATTTTTATACTCAACAAAAATGTTTCCTTTGATGACATGATTATAAAAAAAATGAGACTGTTGGGTTTAGACGGTTATATGAAAATTGGTCAATATGACCGCTGGAAACTAAATGTTTTGATTATTGTCTCTTAATACAAGTAATCTTGGTTAATTATTATAGAAAGAAGATTCGATGGCCTCACCCAGTAGTGTTGGACCGATCGAAGCCCATCTAACAGAACTTGGGAAGGTGGTAGCACCACTGGGCTTTGCTCTAGACCAAACCCAAGCCGAACATCATCGTGTGAAGCTAGAACGGAATCGCCTTTGCGAGAAGTTCAAACTGATAGAAATTACTACTCGTGCGATGTTAGCCGAGCCTCCCTCAAATTCTCTTACCTTAGCACACCTTACACTTAGGTCCTATGCTGGTGTGATAAGGGGCTATGTAAGGAGACCGTAACTGCCTTGTGTAATCCTTTGTTTTAAATAAAAATTGGGATTTCTTCTTATGATGAAGTTTATGAATTTTTAAATGACTGGATAAATATAGTATGCATATTTTTGATGAATTTTAGAAAAAGGATATTTTAAAAATGTTTATGTAAACCTTAAATAATTAAAAATGTGTAATGATTTTCAAAAAATGGTCTGCTACAATTATGTTCAGTACGAAATTTAGAGTCTAATAAGATCAAATTGATTTTTGATGAATAGTAAATTATGAATAGTGACTTTATGATTAGGATTAGTAATGTGTCCAAATGGATTAGTAATCTCACTTAAAGAAAGTATTAATATAATATAGGCACCTTGATTAAGTAATGTAATTCAATAAAATGGTTAAATAACGGTTTCATAAATTATTATTCAAGTATTAGTTTTTTCGAGTGAATAGTGTTTTTTTAATTAAAAATTAAATTAAAAAAATTTAAAAAAATTATTTTTATAAAATGGATTTCATTTTTGAACTCAGAGCACCGATATTATGTTATGGAAATTTTTGGGGTTTTTTCTAAAAAAATGAATTTTCGGTGAATAGTGTATTTATTTAAAAAATAAATTAAAAATATTTAGAAAATTATATTTATAAAATGGAGTTCATTTTTGAAATCAGAGCATTGATATTTGGTTAAGGTTAAATTTTGGGATTATTCTGAGAAATTTGAATTTTCGATGAATAGTGAAAATACAGTTTTTAAGTTACGAGTGTTTAATGACATCATTAAATGATGTATTAAGTTTGTAATAAATATTTTCGAATTATGAATAGTAAGATAAGGTATGAGGTGTCCCAAGTGGCCAATACCATGGGAAAATACCATGGGCAAGCCCATGGTTTTGCCAAAACCACTATGAGGTGTCCATTGGCCATTAATGCCCTGTCCCCTCACTTTCCCTATAAATACCAAGCCATCCTATCATCCATTCGACTCTCCACTCTCCCCCAACGAAGTTACGTCTCATTACCTCCCATGGAGTCCTCCCAAGGTGCCCCCAAGCCCTCAAGGTCCCAACCTTTGAGTTTTAAGAGTTACATTTTAAGGTAAGGGATCCGATCTCTCTCTTTCTTTTCAAGAAATCTCTTTTATGTAATTTCTTTTATGCTCCTTGTTCTAATGTTAAAGGGTGTTATTTTATACTCCTATTACTTCCCTTTTCATTTTCACATAATTAGAGATCCCCTCTTACTCTCATTGTTTCGTTTTTTGAAGTTTTAAGTTGCGCCGTTAGGCTGCCGAAATTTTTGTAACAGATTCTTTCTCTCTTCTCATTTTTTCAAGATCTATTATCATGTAAAGTATTTCAAGTTCCTTTTTATTATGTTGGGGTATGATATCTAAATTTATAATACTTATCTTTTATGATCATGTTATGAGAGACCCCATTTTATCTCTTCAATCCAGTATTTTGAAGTTTTAAGTGGCGCCGTTAGGCTGCCGAATTTTTAAGTGGTTCTTCACCCTTCTCGTTTTGAAGTTCTAATTTCATGTCAATTCTTTAAGGTTCCTTTTTTTTTATGTTGTGGTATGATCTCTATATCTATAATAATGGACTCTTATATTCATATGATTAGAGACCCCATTTGATCTCTTCAATTCAGTATTTTGATGTTTTAAGTGGCGCCGTTAGGCTGCTGAATTTTTTATGTGATTCTTTCACCCTTCTCATTCTTTTCAAAGTTCTACTTTCATGTCAAGTCTTTCAAGTTCCGTTTTAAATATGTTGGGGAATTATATATATATATATAATACTTAACTCTTATGTTCAAATTATGAGAGACCCTATTTGATCTTTTCAAATCATTTTTGTTGAAGTTTAAGTAACGCCGTTAGGCTGCTGAACTTTCATAAGAGAAATCTAATTTTTGTCTTCCTTCCATGTTTTTCATTTCTAATGGTATTTCCTTGAAATTTCATTACCATGATCATGTATCCTTCTAATTCTGTACATATACTGTTTTATGGGTCATTTATGAATGTTTTACCCATTTCCCCTCTCTTTTTAATGTCTTCTAAAACCTCGTAACATAGCCGTTATGCTGCAGAATTTCCGTCTCAAAATGTCTCTCTCTTTTTCTAAAGTTTTTTATATTATTAAGTTAATACTCAAAGCTCTTTATTCTAAAGTGGTATTCACATATATACCAAAATGTTCTATTTTAAATTCTTGGATTTACATACATGAGACCCACCTTCCTTTTCTGTGGGTTTTAACGTGACGTAAAGATCATGTCTTTAAAGCAGTTTTTAAAACGTTGTGATTATGAAATGAAACCCATTGATTTTATGCTATATGTGTTATTTATGAAAGTTTTAATGATGATATATGTGTCTCACATGATAATAAATTCAAATTTAAGGGTGCTCCCTGATAGCGCTCTAATGCATTTGGGTAATGATGTAACCACTAGAGATTACAATTTTCATTATACCTTGGTGAATAACCTTGGTAATTTTCAAATGACACCTTGGGGATGGACCATGGTGATATGTTCATGATTGTCTATGTTAAATGATTTAGCCACATCTTCAAGTTATGAAAATGTTATTTTTATTATGATATTCCTCATGATTTCATTCTCATTCCTTAAAGTTCTTTTCATGACCTTATTGAAGTATCTCAAGTTCACATGTAAAATGTTTCTCTTGTTTCCCTTACTGGGCTTTTTACTCACCCTTTATTTTGTTGTATGTCCCCTGGTTATGTGATACAGTAATGAAACTAGGATGAAAATGAGTAGAATCCCTTCAAGTGTTTTAGAATAATGTTTTATGTTTTCATGTTTGAAGTTCCTGGTTTCTAAGACACTAAAACTTAAAGATCCTCAGTTTTGTAAAATGTAATGAAAGTTTATGTGATAAAAAGGCAGGATTCTATAGTTGGTATCAAAGGATGGTTTAGTTATTTGTGAAAATTAGTATATTAAATCTTTTGGAAGAAGACTATAGAAAAGTTAAAAAATAGGAAATCTTCTTGGTATTTTGGTGAGTATTGAGTAAGTGGTTGCCAAGCAAATACATCCCTGTCTGGATACGAGCAGGTAAAGGTGGCTCTGCCACAGATGTACATAGGGGTAAAACCCAAAAACACTGCTTTGAGCTAGACTCGAACGGGAACTGGTATACGACAACGGGACTTTCTACACTCTTGGTTACGACACTCCCGGGGGATATGCTTTGGTAAATTCATAAGCTTAGTATGAACAATTGTTAAAGGAACAAAGATAAAATAAAATAAAGATTCACATAAGAATATATGATCATGGATAACCTAGATGGGAACCTAGGGGATCACAAGTTAGGGTATAATTTTCTTCTACAAGTTATCCTTATATGCTTTCGGTTCCTTTTCATGAATATTGGCTAAGTATTTAAGCACCTAATTATGGTTTCTTTTCTTAGTTAATGGCGGGAAATGGAAGAACATGTCCCAAAAACCAATGTGATAGGAAATAAGACGATTGTCGTATTAATATGACAGGGATGATTAGGGGATTAAAATATGATTATTATTTTGGAAGACGTTCACTATTTTGGGGACCCTATACGATCGAGGTAAATAGATTACTATGGTATTTTCATTGAGGGGTAAGGTTGACTTATATTTTAAATAATCGATGAATTTAAGGTGTACTTATAGTAATTTAGGTTACTTATGGAATTGATTAACCTATCTTGGGTAATATATGTTTAGGTTAGCTAATTTTGTTATAAGATGTTAGGAGTGGTTGATGTTTTTTGGAGATGAACAATGAAGTTTATTTTGGAAGACTATGTTATCAAATCCTTCTTGTATTTGGGTTTCAATATTCTCTTGGTTTATTTTGAAGAATCTTAATGACCGTTATTTATGGAATGGTCAATGATGAACTATGGGTAGTACCATGGAACTTTGAAGATTTAAAAGTAGTTTCCATTCCTAAGGGATTATTTCTTTTTGAAGAGGTGTTTTACCTTGCCCTTTCTGTTTTTGGGATAATGTTTAAAGATAGAAGAAATAGATAGTTAATCTTTTGTGGATTATGAAGATGATTCTTGTGTTTTTATGAGACCATGTAGTTTTGAATGCTCATAGTTTGGAGAAAAGATTAGTTTTGGGTAGAAACTTATTGAAGGATGAAACTCTACATGAAGATAGGTATTTTTTCTTATGTTTTTGTTTTATGTTGTAAATGAATTCCTCTAAATTATGAAAAGGAACGTAAAACAAAAACGTTGTTGGCTTACATTTCCTACTAGGTAATCAAAGACCGTTTACACACATCATAAGTTTGGGATTTTCTTATGGTTAACTTTCTCCTAACCATGTTCTCTATCACTCTCCCCCAGAACTTGACCCTTTGTTTTTCTTCCATGTCCATGTTTTCCTACATGGAATCCTAGTGTGGGTTAACTCGGGTGACCTTTGTACTTCCCTTTCTTTCTTTTAAAGTAATAATTTTACTGACTCTTTTTTCGATGTGGGACTTTCAATGAAATTTCAAAACCCAATTTTAAAAATTGCGAGGATGCAATTTCTTAAGGGGGGAAGAATGTAACGACCCGAAATTTTGAATAAATCTTGTTTCCTAATTTTATGTGTTATTTTATTTTATTTTTATACTCAACAAAAATGTTTCATTTGATAACATGATTTTAATTAAAATGAGACCGTTGGTTTTAGACGGTTATATGACCATTGGTCAATATGACCGCTTGAAACTAAACGTTTTGATTATTGTCTCTAAATACAAGTAATCTTGGTTAATTATTATAGAAAGAAGATTCGATGGCCTCACCCAGTAGTCTTGGACCGATCGAATCCCATCTAACAGAACTTGGGAAGGAGGTAGCACCACTGGGCTTTGCTCTAGACCAAACCCAAGCTGAACTTCATCGTGTGAAGCTAGAACGGAATCGCCTTTGCGAGAAGTTAAAACTGATAGAAATTACTACTCGTGCGATGTTAGCCGAGCCTCCCTCAAATTCTCTTACCTTAGCACACCTTACACTTAGGTCCTATGCTGGTGTGATAAGGGGCTATGTAAGGAGACCGTAACTGCCTTGTGTAATCCTTTGTTTTAAATTAAAATTGGGATTTCTTCTTATGATGAAGTTTATGGATTTTTAAATGACCAGATAAATATAGTATGCATATTTTTGATGAATTTTAGAAAAAGTATATTTTAAAAATGTTTATGTAAACCTTAAATAATTAAAAATGTGTAATGATTTTCAAAATATGGTCTTCTACAATTATGTTCAGTATGAAATTTAGAGTCTAATAATATCAACTTGATTTTTGATGAATAGTAAATTATGAATAGTGATTTTATGATTAGGATTAGTAATGTGTCCAAATGGATTAGTAATCTCACCTAAAGAAAGTATTAATATAATCTAGGCACCTTGATTAAGTAATGTGATTCAATAAAATGGTTAAATAACGGTTTCATAAATTATTATTCAAGTATTAGTTTTTTTGAGTGAATAGTGTTTATTTAATTAATAATTAAATTAAAAAAATTTTAAAAAATTATTTTTATAAAATGGATTTCATTTTTGAACTCAGAGTACCGATATTATGTTATGGTAATTTTTGGGGTTTTTTCTGAAAAAATGAATTTGCGGTGAATAGTGTATTTATTTAAAAAATAAATTAAAAATATTTAGAAAATTATTTTTATAAGATGGAGTTCATTTTATAATCAGAGGATTGATATTTGGTTAAGGTTAAATTTTGGGATTATTCTGAGAAAGTTGAATTTTCGATTAATAGTGAAAATACAGTTTTTAAGTTATGAGTGTTTAATGACATCATTAAATGATGTATTAAGTTTGTAATCAATATTTTCGAATTATGAATAGTAAGATAAGGTATGAGGTGTCCCAAGTGGCCAATTCCTTGGGAAAATACCATGGGAAAGCCCATGGGTTTCCCAAAACCACAAATGAGGTGTCCCTTGGCCATTAATGCCTTGTCCCCTCACTTTCCCTATAAATACCAAGCCATCCTCTCATCCATTCGACTCCCCACTCTACCCCAACGAAGTTCGGGTCTCATTACCTCCCAAGGAGTCCTCCCAAGGTGCCCCCAAGCCCTCAAGGTCCCAACCTTTGAGTTTTAGGAGTTACGTTTTAAGGTAAGGGATCTGATCTCTCTCTTTCTTTTCAAGAAATCTCTTTTATGTAATTTCTTTTATGCTACATGTTCTTATGTTAAAGGGTGTTATTTTAAACACCTATTACTTCCCTTTTCATGTTCACATAATGATAGATCCCCTCTTACTCTCATTGTTTGGTTTTATGAAGTCTTATGTGGCGCCGTGAGGCTGCCGGAATTTTTTAACAGATTCTTTCTCCCTTCTCATTTTTTCAAGATCTATTATCATGTAAAGTATTTCAAGTTCCTTTTTATTATGTTGGGGTATGATATCTAAATTTATCATACTTATCTTTTATGATCATATGATTAGAGACCCCATTTTATCTCTTCAATCCAGTATTTTGATGTTTTAAGTGGCGCCGTTAGGCTGCCGAATTTTTAAGTGGTTCTTCACCCTTCTCGTTTTGAAGTTCTACTTTCATGTCAATTCTTTCAGGTTACTTTTTGTTATGTTTGGGTACTATCTCTATATCTATCATACTGGAATCTTATGTTCATATGATGAGAGACCCCATTTGATCTTTTCAATTCAGTATTTTTATGTTTTAAGTGGCGCCGTTAGGCTGCTGAATTTTTTAGGGGATTCTTTCACCCTTCTCATTCTTTTCAAAGTTCTACATTCATGTCAAGTACTTCAATTTACTTTTTAAATATGTTGGGGAATTATCTATATATCTATCATACTGAACTCTTATGTTCAAATTATTAGAGTCCCTATTTGATCTTTTCAAATCATTTTTGTTGAAGTTTAAGTATCGTCGTTAGGCTGCCGAACTATCATAAGAGAAATCTAATTTTTGTCTTCCTTCCATGTTTTTCATTTCAAATGGTATGTCCTTGAAATTTCATTACCATGATCATGTATCCTTCTTATTCTGTACATATACTGTTTTATGGGTCATTTATGAATGTTTGACCCATTTCCCCTCTCTTGTTAATGTCTTCTAAAACCTCGTAACATAGCCGTTATGCTGTAGAATTTCTGTCTCAAAATGTCTCTCTCTTTTTATAAAGTTCTTTTATATTATTAAGTGAATACTAAAATATCTTTCTTCTAAAGGGGTATTCACATATATACCAAAATGTTCTATTTTAAATTCTGGGATTTACATACATGAGACCCACCTTCCTTTTCTGTGGGTTTTAAAGTGACGTAAAGATCATGTCTTTAAAGCAGTTTTTAAAACGTTGTGATTATGAAATGAAACCCATTTATTTTATGCTATATGGGTTATTTATGAAATTTTTTATGATGATATATGTGTCTCACATGATAATAAAGGAAAATTTAAGGGTGCTCCCTGATAGCGCTCCAATGCATTGGGTAATGATGTAACCACACGAGATTAAAATTTTCACGATACCTTGGTGAATAACCTTGGTAATTTTCAAATGACACCTTGGGGATGGACCTTGGTGATATGTTCATTATTTTCTATGTTAAATGATGTAGCCACATCTTCAAGTTATGAAAATATTATTTTTATTATGATATGCCTCATGATTTCATTCTCATGCCTTAAAGTTCTTTTCATGACCTTATTGAAGTATCTCAAGTTCACATGTAAAATGTTTCTCTTGTTTCCCTTACTGGGCTTTTTACTCACCCTTTATTTTGTTGTATGTCCCCAGGTTATGTGATACAGTAATGAAACTAGGATGAACATGATTAGAAGCCCTTCAAGTGTTTTAGAATAATGTTTTATGTTTTCATGTTTGAAGTTCCTGGTTTCTAAGACACTAAACCTTAAAGATCCTCGGTTTTGTAAAATGTAATGAAAGGTTATGTGATAAAAAGGCAGGATGTTATAGTTGGTATCAAAGGATGGTTTAGTTATTTGTGGAAATTATTATATTAAAACTTTTGGAAGAAGCCTATGGAAAAGTTAAAAAATAGGAAATCTTCCTAGTATTTTGGTGAGTATTGAGTAAGTGGTTGCCAAGAAAATACATCCCTGTCTAGATACAAGCAGGTAGAGGTGGCTCTGGCACAGATGTACATAGGGGTAAAACCCAAAAGCACCTCTTTGATCTAGACTCGAACAGGATCTGGTACATGACAACGGGCCTTGCTGCACTCTTGGTTACGACACTCCCGGGGGATATTCTTTGGTAAATTCATAAGCTTAGTATGAACCATTGTTAAAGGAACAAAGATAAAATAAAATAAAGATTCACATAAGAATATATGATCATGGATAAACTAGATGGGAACCTAGGTGATCACAAGTTAGGGTATAATTTTCTTCTACAAGTTATCCTTATATGCTTTCGGTTCCTTTTCTTGATTATTGGCTAAGTATTTAAGCCCCTAATTATGGTTTCTTTTCATAGTTAATGGCGGGAAATGGAAGAACATGTCCCAACAACCAATGTGATAGGAAATAAGACGATTGTCGTATTAATATGACAGGGATGATTAGGGGATTAAAATATGATTATTATTTTGGAAGATGTTCACTATTTTGGGGACCCTATATGATCTAGGTAAATAGATTACTACGGTATTTTCATTTAGGGGTAAGGTTGACTTATATTTTCAAGAATCGATGAATTTAAGGTGGACTTATAGTAATTTAGGTTACTTATGGAAATTATTAACCTATCTTGGGTAAAATATGTTTAGGTTAGCTAATTTTGTTATAAGATGTTAGGAGTTGTTGATGTTGTTTGGAGACGAATAATGAAGTTTATTTTGGAAGACTATGTTATAAAATCCTTCTTGTATTTGGGTTTCAATATTATCTTGGTTTATTTTGAAGAATCTTAATGACCGTTATTTATGGAATGGTCAATGATGAACTATGGGTAGTACCATGGAACTTTGAAGATTTAAAAGTAGTTTCCATTCATATGGGATTCTTTCTTTTTAAAGAGGTGTTTTATCATACCCTTCCTATTTTTGGGATAATGTTTAAAGATAGAAGAAATAGATAGTTAATATTTTGTGGATTATGAAGATGATTCTTGTGTTTTTATGAGACCAAGTAGTTTTGAATTCTCATAGTTTGGAGAAAAGATTAGTTTTGGGTAGAAACTTATTGAACGATGAAACTCTACATGAAGATAGGTATTTTTTCTTATGTTTTTGTTTTATGTTGTAAATGAATTCCTCAAAATTATGAAAAGGAACGTAAAACAAAAACGTTGTTGGCTTACGTTTCTTACTAGGTAATCAAAGACCGTTTACACACATCATAAGTTTGGGATTTTCTTATAGTTAACTTTCTTCTAACCATGTTTTCTATCACTCTCCCCCAGAACTTGACCCTTTGTTTTTCTTCCATGTCCATGTTTTCCTACATGGAATCCTAGTGTGGGTTAACTCGGGTGACCTTTGTACTTCCCTTTCTTTCTTTTAAAGTAATAATTTTACTGACTCTTTTTCTGATGTGGGACTTTCAATGAAATTTCAAAACCCAATTTTAAAAATTGCGAGGACGCAATTTCTTAAGGGGGGAAGAATGTAACGACCCGAAATTTTGAATAATTCTTGTTTCCTAATTTTATGTGTTATTTTATTTTATTTTTATACTCAACAAAAATGTTTCATTTGATAACATGATTATAATTAAAATGAGACCGTTGGGTTTAGACGGTTATATGACCATTTGTCAATATGACCGCTGGAAACTAAACGTTTTGATTATTGTATCTAAATAAAAGTAATATAGGTTAATTATTATAGAAAGAAGATTCGATGGGATCACCCAGTAGTCTTGGACCGATCGAAGCCCATCTAACAGAACTTGGGAAGGAGGTAGCACCACTGGGCTTTGCTCTAGACCAAACCCAAGCCGAACTTCATCGTGTGAAGCTAGAACGGAATCGCCTTTGCGAGAAGTTCAAACTGATAGAAATTACTACTCGTGCGATGTTAGCCGATCCTCCCTCAAATTCTCTTACCTTAGCACACCTTACACTTAGGTCCTATGTTGGTATGATAAGGGGCTATGTAAGGAGACCATAACTGCCTTGTGTAATCCTTTGTTTTAAATAAAAATTGGGATTTCTTCTTATGATGAAGTTATGAATTTTTAAATGACCGGATAAATATAGTATGCATATTTTTGATGAATTTTAGAAAAAGGATATTTCAAAAATGTTTATGTAAACCTTAAATAATTAAAAATGTGTAATGATTTTCAAAAAATGGTCTTCTACAATTTTGTTTAGTACGAAATTTAGAGTCTAATGAGATCAACTTTATTTTTGATGAATAGTAAATTATGAATAGTGTTTTAATGATTAGGATTAGTAATGTGTCCAAATGGATTATTAATCTCACTTAAAGAAAGTATTAATATAATCTAGGCACCTTGATTAAGTAATGTGATTCAATAAAATGGTTAAATAACGGTTTCACAAATTATTATTCAAGTATTAGTTTTTTCGAGTGAATAGTGTTTTTTTAATTAAAAATTAAATTAAAAAAATTTAAAAAAATTATTTTTATAAAATGGATTTCATTTTTGAACTCGGAGCACTGATATTATGTTATGGTAATTTTTGGGGTTTTTTCTGAAAAAATGAATTTTCGGTGAATAGTGTATTTATTTAAAAAATAAATTAAAAATATTTAGAAAATTATTTTTATACAATGGAGTTCATATTTGAAATAAGATCATTGATATTTGGTTAAGGTTAAATTTTGGGATTATTATGAGAAAGTTGAATTTTCGATGAATAGTGAAAATACAGTTTTTAAGTTACGAGTGTTTAATGACATCATTAAATGATGTATTAAGTTTGTAATCAATATGTTCGACTTATGAATAGTATGATAAGGTATGAGGTGTCCCAAGTAGACAATACCATGGGAAAATACCATGGGAAAGCCCATGGTTTTGCCAAAACCACTAATGAGGTGTCCCTTGGCCATTAATGCCTTGTCCCCTCACTTTCCCTATAAACACCAAGCCATCCTCTCATCCATTCGACTCCCAACTCTCCCCCAACGAAGTTCTGGTCTCATTACCTCCCAAGGAGTCCTCCCAAGGTGCCCCCAAGCCCTCAAGGTCCCAACCTTTGAGTT
The DNA here is from genome assembly GCA_963277665.1 of Viscum album. NCBI lineage: Eukaryota > Viridiplantae > Streptophyta > Magnoliopsida > Santalales > Viscaceae > Viscum > Viscum album. Next base: position 1,020,318,450 of record OY728147.1, on the reverse strand, counting down.
TTAAGAGTTACGTTTTAAGGTAAGGGATCTGATCTCTCTCTTTTCAAGAAATCTCTTTTATGTAATTTCATTTATGCTCCATGTTCTTATGTTAAAGGGTGTTATTTTATACTCATCTTACTTCCCTTTTCATGTTCACATAATGAGAGATCCCCTCTTACTCTCATTGTTTCGTTTTATGATGTTTTAAGTGGCGCCGTTAGGCTGCCGAAATTTTTGTAACAGATTGTTTCTCCCTTCTCATTTTTTCAAGATCTATTATCATGTAAAGTATTTCAAGTTCCTTTTTATTATGTTGGGGTATGATATCTAAATTTATCATACTTGTCTTTTATGATCATATTATGAGAAACCCCATTTTATCTATTCAATCCAGTATTTTGAATTTTTAAGTGGCGCCGTTAGGCTGCCGAATTTTTAAGTGGTTCTTCACCCTTCTCGTTTTGAAGTTCTACTTTCATGTCAATTCTTTCAAGTTCCTTTTTGTTATGTTGGGGAATGATATCTATATCTATCATACTGGACTCTTATGTTCATATGATGAGAGACCTCATTTGATCTCTTCAATTCAGTATTTTGAAGTTTTAAGTGGCGCCGTTAGGCTGCCGAATTTTTTAGGGGATTCTTTCACCCTTCTCATTCTTTTCAAAGTTCTACTTTCATGTCAAGTCTTTCAAGTTCCTTTTTAAATATGTTGGGGAAATATATCTATATATATCATACTGAACTCTTATGTTCACATGATGAGAGACCCTATTTGATTTTTCAAATCATTTTTGTTGAAGTTTAAGTAACGCCGTTAGGCTGCCGAACTTTCACAAGAGAAATCTAATTTTTGTTTTCCTTCCATGTTTTTCATTTCAAATGGTATGTCCTTGAAATTTCATTACCATGATCATGTATCCTTTTTATTCTGTCCATCTACTATTTTATGGGCCATTTATGAATGTTTGACCCATTTCCCCTCTCTTTTTAATGTCTTCTAAAACCTCGTAACATAGCCGTTATGCTGCAGAATTTCCGTCTCAAAATGTCTCTCTCTTTTTATAAAGTTCTTTTATATTATTAAGTGAATACTCAAAGCTATTTATTCTAAATGTGTATTCACATATATACCAAAATGTTCTATTTTAAATTCTGGGATTTACATACATGATACCCACCTTCCTTTTCTATGGTTTTTAAAGTGACGTTAAGATCATGTCTTTAAAGAAGTTTTTAAAACGTTGTGATTATGAAATGAAACCCATTTATTTTATGCTATATGGGTTATTTATGAAATTTTTTATGATGATATATGTGTCTCACATGATAATAAAGGCAAATTTAAGGGTGCTCCCTGATAGCGCTCCAATGCATTGGGTAATGATGTAACCACTAGAGATTACAATTTTCACGATACCTTGGTGAATAACCTTGGTAATTTTCAAATGACACCTTGAGGATGGACCTTGGTGATATGTTCATGATTGTCTATGTTAAATGATGTAGCCACATCTTCAAGGTATGAAAATGTTATTTTTATTATGATATTATTCCTGATTTCATTCTCATGCCTTAAAGTTCTTTTCATGACCTTATTGAAGTATCTCAAGTTCACATGTAAAATGTTTCTCTTGTTTCCCTTACTGGGCTTTTTACTCACCCTTTCTTTTGTTGTATATCCCCAGGTTATGTGATACAGTAATGAAACTAGGATGAACATGAGTAGAATCCCTTCAAGTGTTTTAGAATAATGTTTTATGTTTTCAGGTTTGAAGTTCCTAGTTTCTAAGACACTAAACCTTAAAGATCCTCGGTTTTGAAAAATGTAATGAAATTTTATGTGATAAAAAGGCAGGATTCTATAGTTGGTATCAAAGGATGGTTTAGTTATTTGTGGAAATTAGGATATTAAAACTTTTGGAAGAAGCCTATAGAAAAGTTAAAAAATAGGAAATCTTCCTGGTATTTTGGTGAGTATTGAGTAAGTGGTTGCCAAGAAAATACATCCATGTCTGGATACGAGCAGGTAGAGGTGGCTCTGGCATAGATGTACATAGGGGTAAAACCCGAAAACACCGCTTTGAGCTAGACTCGAACAGGAACTGGTACACGACAACGGGCCTTGCTGCACTCTTGGTTACGACACTCCCGAGGGATATGCTTTGGTAAATTCATAAGCTAAGTATGAACCATTGTTAAAGGAACAAAGATAAAATAAAATAAAGATTCACATAAGAATATATGATCATGGATAACCTATATGGGAACCTAGGGGATCACAAGTTAGGGTATAATTTTATTCTACAAGTGATCCTTATATGATTTCGGTTCCTTTTCATGATTATTGGCTAAGTATTTAAGCCCCTAATTATGGTTTCTTTTCTTAGTTAATGGCGGGAAATGGAAGAACATTTCCCAACAACAAATGTGATATGAAATAAGACGATTGTCGTATTAATATGACAGGGATGATTAGGGGATTAAAATATGATTATTATTTTGGAAGACGTTCACTATTTTGGGGACCCTATATGATCGAGGTAAATAGATTACTATGGTATTTTCATTGAGGGGTACGGTTGACTTATATTTTGAAGAATAGATGAATTTAAGGTGGACTTATAGTAATTTAGGTTACTTATGGAATTGATTAACCTATCTTGGGTAAAATATGTTTAGGTTAGCTACTTCTGTTATAAGATGTTAGGAGTGGTTGATGTTGTTTAGAGATGATCAATGAAGTTTATTTTGGAAGACTATGTTATCAAATCCTTCTTGTATCTGGGTTTCAATATTAGCTTGGTTTATTTTGAATAATCTTAATGACCGTAATTTATGGAATGGTCAATGATGAACTATGGGTAGTACCATGGAACTTTGAAGATTTAAAAGTAGTTTCCATTCCTATGGGATTATTTCTTTTTGAAGAGGTGTTTTACCTTACCCTTTCTATTTTTGGGATAATGTTTAAAGATAGAAGAAATAGATATTTAATCTTTTGTGGATTATGAAGATGATTCTTGTGTTTTTATGAGACCAAGTAGTTTTGAATGCTCATAGTTTAGAGAAAAGATTAGTTTTGGGTAGAAACTTATTGAAGGTTGAAACTCTACATGAAGATCGGTATTTTTTCTTATGTTTTTGTTTTATGTTGTAAATGAATTCCTCAAAATTATGAAAAGGAACGTAAAACAAAAATTTTGTTGGCTTACGTTTCCTACTAGGTAATCAAAGACCGTTTACACACATCATAAGTTTGGGATTTTCTTATGGTTAACTTTCTCCTAACCATGTTCTCTATCACTCTCCCCCAGAACTTGACCCTTTGTTTTTCTTCCATGTCCATGTTTTCCTACATGGAATCATAGTGTGGGTTAACTCGGGTGACCTTTGTACTTCCATTTCTTTCTTTTAAAGTAATAATTTTACTGACTCCTTTTCCGATGTGGGACTTTCAATGAAATTTCAAAACCCAATTTTGAAAATTGTGAGGATGCAATTTCTTAAGGGGGAAGAATGTAACGATCCAAAATTTTGAATAAATCTTGTTTCCTAATTTTATGTGTTATTTTTTTTTATACTCAACAAAAATGTTTCATTTGATAACATGATTATAATTAAAATGAGACCGTTGGGTTTAGACGGTTATATGACCATTGGTCAATATGACCGCTGGAAACTAAACGTTTTGATTATTGTCTCTAAATACAAGTAATCTTGGTTAATTATTATAGAAAGAAGATTCGATGGCCTCACCCAGTAGTCTTGGACCGATCGAAGCCCATCTAACAGAACTTGGGAAGGAGGTAGCACCACTGGGCTTTGCTCTAGACCAAACCCAAGCCGAACTTCATCGTGTGAAGCTAGAATGGAATCGCCTTTGCGAGAAGTTCAAACTGATAGAAATTACTACTCGTGCGATGTTAGTCGAGCCTCCCTCAAATTCTCTTACCTTAGCACACCTTACACTTAGGTCCTATGCTGGTGTGATAAGGGGCTATGTAAGGAGACCGTAACTGCCTTGTGTAATCCTTTGTTTTAAATAAAAATTGGGATTTCTTCTTATGATGAAGTTTATGAATTTTTAAATGAACGGATAAATATAGTATGCATATTTTTGATGAATTTTAGAAAAAAGAAAATTTTAAAAATGTTTATGTAAACCTTAAATAATTAAAAATGTGTAATGATTTTCGAAAAATGGTCTTCTACAATTATGTTCAGTACGAAATTTAGAGTCTAATAATATCAACTTGATTTTTGATGAATAGTAAATTATGAATAGTGATTTTATGATTAGGATTAGTAATGTGTCTAAATGGATTAGTGATCTCACTTAAAGAAAGTATTAATATAATCTAGGCACCTTGATTAAGTAATGTGATTCAATAAAATGGTTAAATAACGGTTTCATAAATTATTATTCAAGTATTAGTTTTTTCCAGTGAATAGTGTTTTTTTAATTAAAAAATAAATTAAAAAAATTTAATTTTTTTTATAAAATGGATTTAATTTTTGAACTCAGAGCACCGATATTATGTTATGGTAATTTTTGGGGTTTTTTCTAAAAAAATGAATTTTCAGTGAATAGTGTATTTATTTAAAAAATAAATTAAAAATATTTAGAAAATTATTTTTAAAAAATGGAGTTCATTTTTGAAATCAGAGCATTGATATTTGGTTAAGGTGAAATTTTGGGATTATTCTGAGAAAGTTGAATTTTCTATGAATAGTGAAAATACAGTTTTTAAGTTACTAGTGTTTAATGACATCATTAAATGATGTATTATGTTTGTAAACAATATGTTAGACTTATTAATAGTAAGATAAGGTATGAGGTGTCCCAAGTGGCCAATACCATGGGAAAATACCACGGGCAAGCCCATGGTTTTGCCAAAACCACTAATGAGGTGTCCCTTGGCCATTAATGCCTTGTCCCCTCACTTTCCCTATAAATACCAAGCCATCCTCTCATACATTCGAATACCCACTCTCCCCCAACGAAGTTATGGTCTCATTACCTCCCAAGGAGTCCTCCCAAGGTGCCCCCAAGCCCTCAAGGTCCCAACCATTGAGTTTTAAGAGTTACGTTTTAAAGTAAGGGATCTGATCTCTCTCTTTCTTTTCAAGAAATCTCTTTTATGTAATTTCTTTTATGCTCCATGTTATTATGTTAAAGGGTGTTCTTTTATACTCCTCTTACTTCCCTTTTCATGTTCACATAATGAGAGATCCCCTCTTACTCTCATTGTTTCGTTTTATGAAGTTTTAAGTGGCGCCGTTAGGCTGCCGAAAGTTTTGTAACAGATTCTTTCTCCCTTCTCATTTTTCAAGATCTATTATCATGTAAAGTATTTCAAGTTCCTTTTTATTATGTTGGGGTATGATCTCTAAATTTATCATACTGATATTTTATGATCATATGATGAGAGAACACATTTGTTCTCTTCAATCCAGTATTTTGAAGTTTTAAGTGGCGCCGTTAGGCTGCCGAATTTTTAAGTGGTTCTTCACCCTTCTCGTTTTGAAGTTCTACTTTCATGTCAATTCTTTCAAGATCCTTTTTGTTATGTTGGGGTATGATATCTATATCTATAATACTGGACTCATATGTTCATATTATGAGAGACCCCATTTGATCTCTTCAATTCAGTATTTTGAAGTTTTAAGTGGCGCTGTTAGGCTGCCGAATTTTTTAGGGGATTCTTTCACCCTTCTCATTTTTTTCAAAGTTCTACTTTCATGTCAAGTCTTTCATGTTAATTTTTAAATATGTTGGGGAATTATCTCTATATCTATCATACTTAACTCTTATGTTCACATGATGAGAGACCCTATTTAATCTTTTCAAATCATTTTTTTTGAAGTTTAAGTAACGTCGTTAGGCTGCCGAACTTTCATAAGAGAAATCTAATTTTTGTCTTCCTTCCATGTTTTTCATTTCAAATGGTATGTCCTTGAAATTTCATTACCATGATCATGTATCCTTCTTATTCTTTCCATCTAATATTTTATGGTTCATTTATGAATGTTTGAACCATTTCCCCTCTCTTTTTAATGTCTTCTAAAACCTCATAACATAGCCGTTATGCTGCAGAATTTCCGTCTCAAAATGTCTCTCTCGTTTTCTAAAGTTCTTTTATATTATTAAGTGAATACTCAAAGCTCTTTCTTCTAAAGGGGTATTCACATATATACCAAAATTTTATATTTTAAATTCTGGGATTTACATACATGAGACCCACCTTCCTTTTCTGTGGGTTTTAAAGTGACGTAAAGATCTTGTCTTTAAAGAAGTTTTTAAAACGTTGTGATTATGAAATGAAACCCATTTATTTTATGCTATATGGGTTATTTATGAAATTTTTTATCATGATATATGTGGGTCACATTATAATAATGGAAAATTTAAGGGTGCGCCCTGATTGCGCTCCAATGCATTGGGTAATGATGTAACCACTAGAGATTACAATTTTCAAGATACCTTGGTGAATAACCTTGGTAATTTTCAAATGACACCTTGGGGATGGACCTTGGTGATATGTTCATGATTGTCTATGTTAAATGATGTAGCCACATCTTCAAGTTATGAAAATGTTATTTTTATTATGATATGTCTCAAGATTTCATTCTCATGCCTTAAAGTTCTTTTCATGACCTTATTGAAGTATCTCAAGTTCACATGTAAAATGTTTCTCTTGTTTCCCTTACTGGGGTTTTTTCTCACCCTTTCTTTTGTTGTATGTCCCCAGGTTATGTGATACAATAATGAACCTAGGATGAACATGAGGAGATGCCCTTCAAGTGTTTTAGAAGATTGTTTTATGTTTTCATGTTTGAAGTTCCTGGTTTCTAAGACACTAAACGTTAAAGATCCTCAGTTTTATAAAATGTAATGAAATTTTATATGATAAAAAGGCGGGATTCTATAGGTGTGGGACCCACCTATAACTCCCCCATTTTAGGATAAAAACCACCATCCACAAATAAAAATATAAAACACATATTTTTATTTATTCCTTAAAAACAAGCCAAAAATTAACCTCTTCTCCTGTCAAAACGCAACTATGGAAAAGGTCCCCTTAAGTAATTACCGAGGCTACAGGTTCATTGGTGCCCTCATATTTCAATTTCGAGCACTGGTTCAAAAGATAGAAAAACCCACTCGTTCGTTTACTGAACATACCCGAGCTAAAATTTGGAAATTGATTCCAGGCACACCGGGCCTCAGAATCAAGTGCCGTTAGAAGCCACAGACTTGTAAAATTCCAAAGAAATTAAGGAAAAAATTTCCTTGAAATTTCTGGGTCTTTACAGCTATCAAGACAAAACAATTCTCCAAGTCATTCGACTTTAAAGGAAAGAAAGAGAAGAATAGATCTGCTGAACACTCTAGAAATGGAAATATGGGGAAGAAGGGAAAAGTTGAATATCCATCCTGCAGTAAATGTGGGAAGAAAAACCATATTACTTGCCTGGAGGAAATGGGAGTCTGTTACAAGTGTGGTGAAAAAGGCCACCAAACTAGTGATTTCAAGGGGAAGAAAGTGGTTGTCAATGTTGAATATTAAAATTGTATAGAAATGGGGCATTATGCAAATGAATGTCTTGAGAGTTTGGGGAACTTACCTCAAAAGAGGCCAAAGGATCAAGGACAAGCTTATGATATCACTACTACTGAGGTTGAAGCTCTAAATGATGTAGTGGCAGGTAATTTAATGGTTTTCTAATGTTTAGAAAATGCTTTATTTGATTCTGGATCATCACATTATTTCATATATTCCCAGTTTTCTAAGAAAATTAGATATTTCCAATTTGATTTAAAAATGGATTTTTCAGTCAAAACTCCTAAGAGAAGTCTCATTGAAAAAAAGGTTTGTGAATTAGTCCTCATTAGGGCATATAAATGTTCTTTATCTTATGATCTGATCATCATACCCATGATTAAATTTGATATAATCCTCAGTATGGATTGGCTTTCGGACCATGATGAAAAAAATTTATTGTAAGAAGAAGGAGGTTACACTTTTTGATAACGATGATAAAGAACACCTTATCTTTAGAGAAGAATCATCACCACTTAATTCTTATCTTGATCCACCCCCATTAGCTCAACTAAATTCAATTATTGGGGAGGAAGATAATGACATAACTTTGGGTGAGGAAAAGAATGTTCAAATAGAGGATGTACCTATTATGAAAGAATATGTTGATTTGTTTCCAAAAGATTTACCTGGACATCCTCTAGAATGAGAAATTGAGTTTTCCATTGATTTAATTCCTAGACCAAGGCCCATATCGAAGACCCCTTATAGAATGGCCACTGTGGAACTAGTGGAACTAAAGAAACAACTAGAGGAATTGATTAATAAGGGATTTATTCTCCCTAGTGTTTCTCCAAGGGGAGCCCCTGTCATTTTTGTTAAAAAGAAAGATGGATATATGAGGTTGTGCATTGACTACAGAGAGATCAATGCTATAACAATAAAGAACAAGTATTCCCTACCCCGCATTGATGATTTATTTAACCAAATTCATGGAGCTCAATACTTTTTAAATATTGACCTTCGATCTGGATATCATCAGTTGTGTGTGATGAAGGAATACATTCTGAAAAAAGCATTTTGAACCAGGTACGAACATTACGAGTTTACAGTAATGCCTTTGGGATTGACTAATGAACCCTCTTTCTTCATGGATCTAATGAATAATTTTTTCAAGGAATATCTGGATGACTTTATAGTGTTATTTATTGATGATATATTGGTATACTCCAAAAGCTACGATGATAATGAAAATCACTTGCGCATTATTCTAAAGACTCATAGAAGGCATGAATTATATGGGAATTTTAGAAAGAGTGAATTCTAGCTTCATATGATTTCCTTTCTTGGCCATATTGTCTATCAGGATAGAATCTCTGTTGATCCTTCGAAGACCAAGGCAATACAATAATGGCCAGAACCGACGAGTATAACCGAGGTACACAGTTTTATTGGTTTAGTAGGTTATTATTGGCATTTCTTCCAGAATTATTCCTGACTATCTAACCCATTAACCAATCTCACACGTAATGGGGTAAAATTTGTTTTGACAAATGAATGTGAAGAATGTTTCTAATAATTGAAGAGAAGATTAGTCAATTCTCCTATCTTGACTCTACCGTCAGGGAATGATGGGTTTGTTTTTTATAGTGATGCATCAAAGAAAGGACATGGTTGTGTCCTTATGCAAAATGATAAGGTTATTTCCTATGCATCGCGACAGCTAAAAATTCATTAGAAAAACTATCCTACTCATGATCTTGAGTTAGGGGCTGCAATATTTTCTTTTAAGATATAGAGACATTATCTCTATGGTGAAAAATGTGAGATTTATACTGATCACAAGAGTTTAAAGTATATTTTATCACAGAAAGAACTCAACATGAGGCAAAGGATATGGCTTGAACTACTCAACGATTATGATTGAAATATACACTACCACACATGGAAGGAAAATAAGGTGGAAAATTCTTTGAGTAGAAAGGATCATGGAGTTTTGAACAAGATGAGAGTTGAAAAGGATCCTATATACATGGATCTAGTAATGATGGACATGGGAATCACCATGGAAGGTGAAACATCAATACTTTTTCAAATGTTTTCCAAACCATATTTACTAGAAAGGATAAAGAATTATCAGACCGATGATGAAGAGTTTCAAAATAAGATTAAAGCCGTGAATGATGGGATATTGAGTGACTTTGTGTATGAAGATGGAATTTTGAAATTTGGGAAGAGACATTGTGTTCCTGATATACCAGATCTAAAAAGGGAATTATTGGATGATGCTCAGAGTTACAATTTCTCTATACCCCCTGGTAGGACCAATATGTATAGAGATTTGATGGAACATTTTTGGTGGGAAAACATGAAGAGGGAGATTGCTGATTTTTTGTCAAGATGTATGGTTTTTCAACAAGTGAAAGCTAGAAGGAAATAGCCTGGAGGAGTCATGCAACCTCTTCCCATACTTGAGTGGAAATGGGATAATATTACAATGGACTTTGTCATGGGTCTACCAAAGACTCCTAGAAGGAACAATGCAATATGGGTCATTGTTGATCGTCTTACCAAGTAAGCACATTTTCTTGCTATAAGGGAAGATTTACCACTTGAACGTTTAGCAAGAAAATATATTAATGAAGTTTTAAGACTTCATGGAGTACCATTATCGATTATTTCTAATCATGATCCACATTTTACATCAAGATTCTGGAAAAGTCTTCAGAAAGCCCTGGAAACTGAACTTCATTTGAGCACTACCTACCACCCTCAAACTGATGGACAATCATAACGGACTATTTAAACCATAGAAGACAAGTTGAGATATTTCTCACTTGACTTTCAAGGTATGTGGGACCAATATTTACCTCTTGTTTAATTTTCCTATAACAATAGATTCCATTCAAGTATTCAGATGGAACCATATGAAGCATTATATGGAAAGAAATATCACACACCAACCTATTGGGATTATGTTGGTGAAAGATAACTTGTAGGCCTAAAACTTGTGGAGGAAAAAATGGAAAAGGTGAAGGTAATTCAAACCCACATCAAAGCAGCTCAATGTAGGCAGAAGATCTATGCTAATAACTGAAAGAAGGATTTTGGAATTTCAGGTAGGAGATCAGGTTTTCTTGAAGGTATCTCCATGGAAAGATGTTATATCTTTCGATATGAAGGTTAAATTGAGTCCCAAGTACAACGGAACTTTCGAAATTCTAGAACGAATTGGGGTTGTTGCTAACCATTTGGCAATGCTGCCAAGTCTCTACAAAGTTCACGATGTGTTCCACATATCACTATTGAGAAAATACATGCCTAACCCAACACATATACTCACCTATGAGGAATTAGAACTGGAACCTGATATGTCTTATTGCGAAGAGCCTATCAAGATTCTTGATACAAGAGAACAAGTGCTGAGAAACCAGATGACTCGTCTGGTAATATTTCTATGGAGAAAGCATAGGATGGAAGAGGAAAAGTGGGAACCCAAGGAACTTATTGAGAAGAACCACCTGAGTATTTTTACACATTAATACTCTATAAATTTCTAGGAAGAAATTATTTTAAGGAGGGGAGAATGTAACACCCCAAGCTTCCACGGTATGCTTCTCTTTGAATAATATAATCACGTGTATTTTATGCAACTTAGAGTTCTAACACACCACAACCAATCAAACTAGCCGTTATAAATAGTAATACCCGCATTTTTAAATTTTATACATTTTATCTTTCAAAATGGACTTCATTTTTGGATTCTTAATATCGAAATTACCTTAGGTTGAATTTTTGGTATTTTTCTGAAAACATTCAGTTTTTGATGAATAATGAAAAATACTAAATTTTAATTAAAAACAACTTTTTTAATCAAATTATTCTATAGTGGTAAATTATAATATTGAGTGGTTTTAAAGTATAATTATATTATATTTTTACCATTTAATCCAATGTTGGTCATTTAATGTAATTTCACATTTAAACTGGACATAAGCATGTGCCAACCTTTTGATAGTTATTATTTCTTAAAAACACGCTTTTTTGTTTTGACAATGAGAATTAATTTTAATTTAATTTCATCCAATTTTGTGTTTTGAATTTAGAAAAATGGATTCCATATTTATAATCAGGAGTTCCAAATTGTGTAAATAGGTAACTTATATTTTTAGACATTTTGAATAATTACTTCAGTAAATATTTTATTTACCATGGTTAAAGGGTAAATCCGATAAATAAGGGTAAAAAATAATATTATAATAATATTAAATTACCCTAAAACGTGTCCTAACCCTATTGGATGATACATGTCTGACAATGGGAATATTTGGGTCGATTTTGGGATCCCATAGATCCACTTGTAAGTGATAATGAATCTTTATATTAATTAAGTTAAAGTAAATAAAAAAATGACATAAGCATATATCTTTTAGTAAAAAAGTTTTTACATAAGGTTATAAATGTTATCTCTTAAACTATAAATATTAATCATAAATATAAAAATAGTTCCTACATAATTATATTTTATTTATAATTTTTAGACGTTGAATAATTAAATTTATTTATGACATAATGATGATACGATATTTTTCATTATTAATAAAAGAATCAAATAAATGGTAATATAAATTTCAAAATAAATATTATTTTAATGTTTTGATGCCATCAAAAAAATTTATAGGTTAATATAACATGTTATGATTGATTAAATAAATTTATCTTGAATTAATAAAGTTGTTAAGACTTTAACAAAAATTAATTATTAAATAGTGTCAAAATTGACATAAAGGAGTTTTTAAATTAAATATTATATTATTAATTGATATAATATTCTTAAAAATATAAGGTTTGGCTAAATGAATTTTATAATTATAGGTTTATAATTATTTTAACACTCGGGGTTATCTTATAAGTTTATAATAAGTTTATTAACCAAATAATATAAAAATAAAAAGAGACATGATAAATGTCAAACTATTTAACTAAGAGTTAAATATAAAAGAAAAGGTTAATATAGTGACCCAAACCTATCTAAAACCTATTGGTTGAGTGGTTTTAGACCCATACCCAGTTAGCCTTTTAAATAATCCACTTTAGATCCATTAGAAACTGAACATTATTTTATTATAAAATAATATTTCTTGCTTTTCCTAAGGTGCCCCTCACCCCTCTGATAAAAGCACACCCCACCTTCTCTATAATTCACACATTCAAAGCCATTTTTCTTAGAAAACCCCTGAACAAATACCCTCTAAACTGTCCTCTCTTCATCCTAGAGTCCTTCCTTTAGTCAGAAAGCCAACCTAAGGAGTTATTTTGAGAAAATCAAAAGGAAGAACCCGAAGAAGAGGTAAATATTTCATCACCTCATTCAAGTTCCTTTCTTCTTCCACTTCCTATTTATTTGTTGCTTCCATTATAAAATAATAACTCCAATATATTCTATATAATACGATGCTATTATAAATATGGTACAACCATATTCATTATTCTATCCATCATTTGAATGACATGCCACCATACGTGCGTACGTACGGATTACCGTCTCCACATCGTGGTGTAATTGTTATTCAATACATTATTATTTGGATGGGTATAATAATGATTTGAAATTGATGTAAATAATAAATATAACATTATAATGATTCTTTATATATGATATACCATCCAATTATATATTATTTTAATATAAAAAAAATGATATCATCGCTTGTGCGTTAGTACGGATTACCGTCTCCACGAATGCGATGAGATTCATTCCCCATCGTATCCATTCAAGACTAATTTTCATTAGATGATTAAAAATAATGTTTAAAGACTTAATATAATTCTGAATATGAATAAGATAAATTCTATCCATAACAAACATTACTTACATAACAAATCATATAAAAGAAAATGAACCAGTTAACACCCGAAATGACGATAATACTGAGATATTATTAACAAAGCAATGTTAAAAGATCATATATGACATAGTATAAATGTATTTGATTATTGTATAATTTAAAAAAACTTATTTAACCACTATACATGAGGTTAACCTACCCTCGACCAAGGAAATGTACAAGGTAAGGGTTAATTTCACAATCTCTTTATTATTCGAGTTTTTTTTACGTAAGTATCTACTGGGACCTCTTTATCATCCACATCCATGTTTCTTAAAAATGTATTCCAAAACATTTTTACTATTTACTAGACTATGGGTTAAAGTTATTTATACCCTTGTTTGAATTTTTATAAAATGGTTTCAAAGGAATCTTACCGTCGTTTTCCAAACAAGGTACTTTATGACCTTTTCCACCAAATTAAGGTAAGAATGTTTTTTTATATTATACGGTGGGTGCGGCTATTTTAAACCGTTATAACATCATAGAAGCTTCCCTTACAAGCTTATAAGAATATTTTCAAATATAAACGTTTTCTTTTTTAATGATGTGACCTTTAAATTATTTCAAAATAGTAAGAGATATTTCTATAAAAAGGTTTTGATATCATCTATGTCAACATCCTTTGATGGATTTTATGTTTGTTTAAAGTTGATTTATTATGATAAAAAACTTCAATATTTTATTGAAGGTTTTGTGATATGTTTGACTATGGATGTGTTATTTCATACCATTCATGGTTTATGGATACAGTATTGACATTTCGTATGCCACTTTTAATATGAATGTTTATTTTATGTTTCAACCTTTTTATATAAAGAATGCATTAGACATAATAAGTGACGAGTGGAGCCCACTACAGCTTCTTGATGCATCGGTAGGTCTCATGATACAAACTAGTGTCTTGGAATAAGGCCTTAACAAAATATTATTTGTAGTCTTGGCACAAGGCCTTGACTATGTGGTTATGAAAGTCTAGCATTATGCATTCCATCATTAGGAAAGTGGCTATTGATATTGCATGTGATTATTCGACTAGTAGAATATCCATGTGAATAAGTAAATGAAATTATTTGATTTTTATCTTTTCCATATTATGCTGAAGTTCTAGTTTAAAAGGATTTTGTTTTAGTCTTATACATTGCTTTAAATGTTTATGTTTATTTATGAAAGTTTCGGTTATATTGTTATCCTTACTGAGCATCTGAGCTCACCCCTTTCTATGTTTGATTTTTCCCAAGATGCGAAGAAGTATATTATGACTGATCTTCAGGGATAGTATATGGGATCGCATTGTGTCTATGGAAACAATGTTGTTGTAGTTTTCCATTTTATGATGTAATGTAAACCTTATGAATGTATCTAGCACTTCCAAGGCTACTATACTAATTTGTCTTTCGAGACTTGATATTTTGTAATCATTCCAATGTTATGTAATAATGCACTGACTCTGGGTAACTAGGGTTAGGGTGTTACAAAAATGGTAATGAAATAGACAGAACACTTCTGGGAAAATATTTATTTTCAAAATTTTGATGATGGAAAGGCCAATTGTGGGGAGAATCAAGCACCCATATTTTTAGGTAGTTATCCATTTTTGTATGTATTTTAAGTATATAAAGAAATTTTGTTTTATTTGGGAATTTTGGGTGTTATTTTGGAATGTTTTTTGGTTTTATATAGTTGAACGTTTTTAGAAAAGTTAGTAAAAACCATGAAACACCTCCAAGAAACTGTGCATAGGGAGGCAGAGGTTACAGGGTAGGCACACAGTTGGTGCATGGTTTGACCAAACCATGAATCCACCATAGAGGAAATATAAAAATGTGAATACATAAGTCGAGAATAGTTGGAATATGGTTTTTATATTTTTTAAATAAAACTATCATTTGGAGGAAGTGGTTGGTATACGATATACACATGGTTTTACAAACAGTGCTCCTAAACTGTGCAACATTAAAAATTAAATCTGAATTTTGTGGATTTAATCCTATTCACACCCTGATTTACGTTTTTTTCAATTAACATGAACATAACTCAATATCATCTCTCTCTCATGTCTTTGGATACATTTTCATTCAATATATGAGTGATCTGTTGGTTAATCATGGTGTGTTGGAGGTTGAATTCCTTGGTAAGTGCTCATTATTGGTTTTTTCAATAGATTTATTATTCTTCCCTCACATGGATTCATAGATCAATTCTGTTAGGGATTGATACATGATGTTTAATTCTAATTATGATGGCAAATGGTTGTTTTTATGATGTTTAACAAGATCAAGGTAGGTTTTGAATGATCTAAGGAAAGTTTGTGGAGTTTTGTTGTTGTTTTTCATTTTTTCCAAATTTCTGAGGTTGGTGGATTCACTCTCGACTCCTCTTATTATAAATATAATTATTAATTTAATATTTTATTAGTAGATTAATTTTAATTGTGAAATTTTTATGCTCATCTTTTTGGTAATCCTCTTTAGTTATGGTTTGTGGACTTTTTGAAATTGGTTGTTTTGGTGGGAAGTGCAACTGATTTTCTTGATTATAAAATGGAGTTTTAGTTTTGATTCATGGAAAATTAGTTGTAATGTGATCTCAATAAAAGTAATTTTTTATTTAAATGGTTTGGAACATTTGGTTTCAAATGGGATTTTGGAACAAATGGTTGTTCTTGAGTTGAATGCGATAGATAATGGTCATTAAGTACCACTATCAAAGGGATGTAGTATAGATGTTATGTTCCACCATTAATGGTAACACCTATATGGTGTGATTTTGTATGTTTGGTTCCATGAAATGGAATGGGTTATAAAAAATGGTTTTTTAGAAATGATATAAATGAATTATTTGGTTTATTTCATAAAAATATGTTTTTTCATAGAAATGGATTTGGCCTTGATATAAACTATTAGAATGAATTTAAATTGTTTTATATAATTTTTTATATAAATGTGCTGACCTTTTATATCCATGTGGTGTAAGTAGGGAATTAATTTGGGGAAAACCTGCTGAAATTTACACTCACCCCCTGCTTGGGTTCTTAGGTTCATTTTCAGATATTATAGACTGAGACACATATAGGAGAAATGTATCTCATTTCTTTAGTGATGCATCATGATACCTTTGTTCATGGATTATGGAGTTGGATCTTGGAGATGATTGGGAGTTTCAACTGGATGTCTTGGTTGTCTTTGGGTTGTTGGTTTTGGATTCTGATTTGTACTCTTAGATGGTTCTTGTTGTAGTTTAGATTTTTTAGTTACTTGGTTTATGTTGGGTTGTATTAAATTTTTCTCACACATCATATAATATTTATTTAGTTATGGTTTTATTCTCTTATTTATTTTATTTGAAAAGGTAAAATCATCCCCCAACTATTTATGAATATTGTGACATTTATTTCCAGTCTTTGATGTCATGGGGATGTTAACTAGGGAATAATAGTGTCCTACCACCTTCTTAAGAAAATGAGATATATTGTAATGTTAATGGATGAAATTATATTTTAATTAATTTTAGAAGGAAATAAACGGGAATTTCTATTATTAGTGACTAAATGAAAATTTTGGATTTATGGGGTTTAAATTATGAATTTTCACATGATATTTTCTTACTGTAATTTTGAGTTTAATTACATATAAAGAGAAAAATACTGGTATATCTTCATATATATTTATAAATCTATCTTTCTAGATATAGTTGGATTAAAAGTAGAATTTATTGAGAGTTTAAAATGATAAATTTAATGTGATATTTGAAATATTTTGATACAACTCTTTTGGTGTGAAATTTTTATGAAGTTATCATACTTATTGAGATCCTTGGATTAGGTTTTTACAGGAGATATTGATATGTGAGCCATGTATTTTTTATAAGACTCATGATAGGATGAGGATTTTATTATATTACATGTTTTTGCATTTGAATTTAATGGTGTGCATGGTTGGATACTTTGTTTCATGGTTAATATTAGAGTTTATTCTAACATTGGATGAAAAAGGTATATGGTTATATATGTGACTTTCTTTTCATGTAATACATTAATTTTCTTATTATAAATGATATCCTTAAATCAATTAATATATTTACACCTTTTATATATGATCATTTAAAAATATAAGTGATGCTTGATGTTTCTGTTGTTTCTAATAATTATTTATTTCTTAATACCATTATGTACATGAATCATGTTCATAAATATTATATTCAATATTTATTAGGAAAATTAAAGATGCATTAGTAGCCAGGATATGATTCCTGTAGACAACTTTTGAGATTTTTCTTATGTATCTGGAGTCATGTCAAGGGATTTTCTACAATTTATTTAACTTCTTATTTTATTATTATTATTCAGGTAATAGAACTTGGGATTTAATTTTGAGTTCTAATTTAAATGTATCATACATGAGGGAATTATTTAGATGTCACCTTGAGATATTTAAGAATGTTAAAATTTATACCCACTTCTGAATGATATTTTATTATTATTATTATTTTATTTTTGATGTAATAGAACATTGGTTGGTAAATTTATCATTAAAAAATATTTTCAAACCATCACATATTTTCTCCAGACTCTGTTGTTTAGGGATAACATCTTAGGTCATGAGATGCTTTCCCTCCTAGGTATAATTGTTTTGATGTGGGATGTTATATAGTGAGCTTATTCCTTGTTACTTTATTCTACTTCCATGAATGCAGAATCACAATGATGAATCATGGTAGAGTCTTTCCTCCTTTCTTATTCTTCTCATTTCTCTGTTTGACCTTATATTCCTTGCTTCACAAAGAATATATTTCCCATTTTTAGGGTTTTTGGATTTTGGAGATTTTCTTGATCTTTAGAAACCCCCAGGAATCGTTTTCTATTTTGTACTAGGGTGATAAAGGATATAAATGAATTTTGTATGCATTTCATTAATTCACCATTCGTCTATTTTAAGAATTATACTAGATTATTCTCAAAATTTGGACTAAAATAACCTCTTCTATATGTTAGATAAATTATAAATTTTGTATTGTATGGTTTTTTAAGCATCAATGTACTAAATTGGGTCAAAAATTCTCGATGGTTTGTAATGTTACATCAGGTTTAGATAGATAACTTTGATTTTACCCAATGTGTGTGTGACACCGTGATAATTTTTAGATTTTTTTCTGAATAAATTTAATTTCTTTGATACCTTAAGTTACAAGTAACATCGAGTTTTAACAAACCAAGATATACTATAAATATTATTATTTGAACATGATCAGTAAGAAATATCGATTATATTTGGAGGTATTAATAAGAATAATAAAATTTTGAAAATTTAGTATATTGTTTTTGGATAAATAATATATATTTATAAATAATTACATATTATTTTTAAAGTATTTATATATTTTGAAAATAATTTTCTCTAAAAAAATTAACATGTATTTATTTTTTGAAAGAATTATAATATTATTTTTTTTAAAATATTATAGAATTTATTTGATAATAAAAAAATTAATTTTTTTATATAAAGGTTAAAAATATATTTGGTATAATTTTTGGTAATTTTTTGAAAACGATAATTTTTCAGTCAATAGTGAATAATACTTATTTTTATATAAAACATCATTTGTTTACAAAATTTAAAAATTTTCATGTCATTTTTTAATATTTAAAATTATTTTAATTATTTTATTATTAAACTAAAATAGTTCATTGGAATAATATTAATATTGCATGTCTAATTTTAAATTAAATTATTCTAATTCTAGGAATATAATTTGAAAAATGGATTCCATATCTTGAATCAGTATAATAAATATTCTATAATAAGGTATTTTTATTTTATGGTAATAATTAATAGTAAAAATATGGAAAATTAATTATCATGGTTATGTTCAAAACAAGTTTACCGGGGGTTAAACTAAAAGGGTAAGGGTCTGTTTTCCTATCAAACTTTTCTACATCCAATTACATGTCCATATTAAAAACTTATCGTACCAAAAGTTATAATATATGGTCAATTAGAATAATTTTTTTATTATTAATGGTTTTATCAATTATGATTCAATTTGGAAATTTCCAAGTAGTTTCCAAGTGGGTTCCATTCCCCACTTCTAAAAAGAGATCAACTGTCCTATCCTATTCACAATCCAAAATCAATTTTTCATCCGATACCAACCAAAATACCTTTCTTACTTACCTAAATATTTACTAGAGGCCATATTTAGATTAGGGAACCATCCTAATAATTCTTTAGCTATAAACCTAAAGAGGTTCTCAGAAGAATATATATAATTCTTAACTATGTGTTTTCATTTTATTTCTTCTTCTAACTCCTTGAAATATTATTCAATCCGGGTAATATAATATCATCAGTTTCTCCCATATAATGATATTTTATTAGGTTAACGTCACAACCTATATCCATCACATCCTCCATCAAATGGGAAACAAAACTATCGATCATGTGTACAATGGATTGTTGCCTCCTAAATCGATTTAATTCATTTTCAATAACCACTTATCCTGACTGGTGATAATGATGGATTTAAAATATGTATATTATATTTATGAAATAATTAAACTTATGTAATTATAATATCACATGTACTTCTTACAATCCAATATATTAAAAAATGATAACATCACTCGTGTGTACGTGTGGACTACCACCTATCTTAAGTGATGTGATACATTTTTCATTTTGTTTTGACATATATTGTAATAGTTAAATAGTATGAGACCTGCAATCATAGTTCTGATGATGAAAACATTTTATGTGTATTTATTTATAAAAATTTTTCATAAAATTATACAATTCTTTACACAACCTAGGATTTTTTCGAGTCTTGGTTTTGGAGGATTATGAAAATTCCTTACAATATATTTGAGTTTAATCAATCTAAAAATTAAACAAATATTTTTATTAACTCACACTAGATCCTAAAATGAAACAAAAAACCTTTGAATGTTATATTGTTCTTTTGAAAAACATCTTGAAATTTTTGGTGAGTATAAAATTTCCCAGTGAGGAGTTTTAAAACCAGTGAAAAATACTTTTCTTTGAAATACTATAAAAATATTTCGAATTTTTTTTATCAGATATTAAATATTTCAAATAATAAATTTTTTTCAAAATATATTTTTAAAGATGTGTAAATATTTAAATAAAATAAATATCACTTTGAAAACCCACTTTCTTTTCAAAATTTTATATCCATTGAAATATATACATAGAAATAATTTTCATAATAAAATAATATAGTGATTTTTTAGAAAAATACTTTGCAATATCAGAAAACAAAACCATGATTCCACATGGAACATTGAAAATTTTATACTTTCTACTTGTCATGTAGGGTTGGGTTTTATCCCTAAATCCTAATCATATTTGAAAATTCCATGGGACGAATGTTTTATAAAACATTTTGAGCTTGATCCCTTTTTCACAAGATTTTTTAACTATAATTTTAAACTATTACAATAAATAATTACATATATATATATATATATATATATATATATATATATATGAGAAAACAATAAATGATTATAGAGTGTCAAATTCTCTTGATTATTAAACTCAGTAAAACATTTATGAATGCTATATCAGAATGATTAATACATAGCCATATAATATTTTTAGTCTTATGGTAACATTCATGGTAATTAAATAAAATGAATATCACATGAAATGGTATAATTAATCCAACAATATATACTTATTCATTTAGAAGTAATCCTATTTAAAATGTTTAATTAAATAATGATAACCTTGAAACATTTAACCGGTAAAAAAAATTTAAAAATTATTTTCCATATTAAATGATAAAATGATTAATTTAAAACTTTAGATTATTTTAAAAGATAACCTCCTTTATATGAAATAAGAACCAAATTTTTGATGAATAAAAATTAATAATTTTAAAAAATTATAATTTTCTTGAAGGAAATTTTGAAAATAATTCTAGTCAATGTTTAAATAACAAAAGGGACTATTTAAAAAATGGTTTAAAATAGAATTTTCAAAATTTTCATTGTGACGAGTCACAAAAAGGGGGTGATTTATTTGAAATCTATTTCACATTAAATTATAATTTTATAAATAAAATAATTGATATATTTTTTCCAAATATATATTACCCTTTTATAAATAGGGTTCTGAAACAAAATAATAAATAAGAAAAAAGTTTCCTTTTTAAAATCATAGAAAAACTAGAGTTCCTTAAAAGTATGAAAATAGTACTTTTAAAATAGTCCTATTTTAAAATCAAAACCATTTTTTTAAAAATGATTCCAAATTATAACTAGACTATATAAGATCCTATTACTTGGTATTTTTTAAAAAAAAATTAAGAATTTCTTTTTGCATATTACCCACTTAAAGGTAACACCCAAAAATCTCATATCTCCCTCACTATCCCTTGATAAAAAACATTTCTTTTTCATAGATCAAAATAATAAATACTTTCATTATCCTATCTGAAAAATTATATCTATGTAACCTATATATATAATGGTCTGCAAAATTATTTCCTAGAAATTTTTGGGTGTTCACCATATAATAATTAATTCATTTGTTTTTCTTATAAGTGGAAGGCTGTAGGATACTATATTTAAACTAATCTCCCTTCCTCCCCCATCCATGTGTCAACCAACCTGGTGAATTCATCAAAAAAGATATATATTCACTCAAAAAATACTAAACATAGGCATAGACCTAGTGGATAGAGGAGGATATGGTTTATTTTCAAGAGGGGGTGAAGGGTTTGACGTCGTCTATGATGATCAGAAGACATGGTATCACCAGTGGCGTCAGAAAAAAGGTGATGTCTTACCACATTAGTGTGGGTTGTATATTTGGTGAATGATATGATCATGTGGTGATGGTGATGGTTTTGGGAGTTTAACAGATAAATTGGCGGCCGCGGGTGGTGAGGGAGGTGGTCTTCCGGGTGGGCATCAACAACGGTGGCATATGGCCTGTTGGCTTCGCAAAGAATACATGGCTATTGGAATGTCTTATTTGATTATTTCTTGTATTTTTTTATTTTAAATTTTTATTTTTTTATTTAATGTAATATATATATTATTATATATACTTATATATATATGAGTTTATATTTATATAGTTTTCATATGTACATATTTATATACTCCAACATTTTAATAATTTTAAGTCAAATATCTAATTAATAAGGTATATATAAAATTTTTATATTAATAATTTCAATATATTATAAATATAAATATTTATATTCAAGTGTATATGTATCTACATATATAATATTATTATTGTTATTATGGTTCCACTTTTAATTAATTTAAATTAATTATATTTACATTCAATATTTTATAGCCTATGGTTGTGATAGTCTTTGGTAAACATTATTTTCCATTTAAAAAATTTCATTTATTAAATAAATATGCATATATATGAATGTTTTTGTGCTCATACTAAATTATATTGTGGTAAAAAATTGTAAATTTATTTCAATTTAATTTATTACATTACCTCTTTTTTTATTTTTTTTATTTTTCTATTATTATTATTATTATTATTATTATTACTCTTGTTATTATAACTAGTTTCTTATATATATATATATACATGTATATATATAATGCAAACTAGATCGTATATATCTATTCTATGAATAGAAAAACATTTTATAAACCAATATTTATAAACATTAACATAAATGTTTAGTCCTTTACATATATATACATGTATGAAGATATATTAACATTTTTTCTATATTATGTATGTGTATACATATTTTTACATTATCATTTTATGTTCCATGGTAGTATATTAATTTCAATTTAACATTCTGTTTGTATCCAAATATATTTGTTTTAAAATAATATTATCTATGATCATATTTTTTTTAAACAAATATAATATTTATTTATTTAATTTCAAATGTTATTTTTTATTTTATAATAATTATCATTTTTCAGCAAAATTTTTCAATTGTAATTGAATCTCTTTATTTATAAAATGAATTCAAATATTCATAATGTAGTTTTAAATATATAAAATTAACATTTTAATATAATTTGTTACATAATATACAAACAAAACCTGAAAAAAAGAATAAATCTATACACAAATATTAGGGAGATAAAAATAAGTATATATTTAAAAGTATATATATGATATATATGACATAAAAATGATTCTATAAAGTGGTATATTATTTACCTTTATTTCATTCCATATGTTATGAAAATAGAAAAAATGTTCATGTGTTTGTAAGACCTACCATCTCCATGAATGGTGTAATTCATTTTACTTATCTAAATTTTATGGATTACTATAAATACAAACATAATGAATATATATGATATCTGTATCATGGTTAACATTCTTGATATGATGGATCCACGATCAATGCGAAAGGGCTAAAAATGCAAAACTTAACCATGTATGAAAAAATTAAATCAGTTATTAACCAAAACGTGAGTTTAAGAAGGAATTGTTATTAAATGGGTAAAAAAAGGTCATAAGTAAATCAAATATGGTTTGATATATATATGTATGTATGTATGGTTATGGAATATATATATATATATATATAATAAACCTAGATTTTTTATAGAGGATGTTCCAACATGTACAATGTAAGTTGAGACTTGTGGTAAGAGATTTATAGTCTCTTTTATATTTCTTGGAGACATATTCCATATTCAACACTTGTTTCTTTTATTTGGTGTATATAATACCCATTTGAAAATATATTTCATGCATATACTAATTTTAATGATATTTAATGTTTAAATTGATTTTATTCATTATTAGAATTTACGATTCCGATTTTTCTTATATGGTTATAAATTTTCGTCCCACTTTCATATCATTGAGACACATTCCCTATTCACAGCTTCTTTATTTTATGTGGTGTATATATATTGGGAAAAAATCCCTCAAGATATCATTAAATCATTTTTGAGGTGATTGTGTCTGTTGACAATGTGGACATCTGTGTTGTGATTGTTGACAAAGAAAACCATGACATACAAATTTATTGAAAAAGGGGATTTCATGGAGGCATGTTGAGTTCAAGGGCTGTGGTTAATGATCCACATTTTATTCAAGAATTTCGACAAAGGAATGGATGATCTGGAGGCGGTACAAAAAGAGCAGATACAATGTGGTGCCGTTTTCCAGTGTTTGCCAAATTTTTGGGCCTGAAAATCGAAAAATGAAGAAAAGTGGTTTTGGGCAAAGGGACTTGCGCGCCATATACATGAAGGCTTTGAAACATGCGCAAAATTTGTTTTTCAAGATCATAACATCAAAATATGGCAAAGGGATAAGGGTCGCGCAAGTTTTGGGTTTGGTCGTGCAAGTGATTTGAAAAGTGTTTTTGGCAAAGGGACTTGAGCGTCGATTACTTGGAAGCTTGGGAACTTGCGTGCCTATTGTTTTTCAAGATCAGAACATGAAAATATGGAAATGGGAGAAGGGATACCAAGTTTGGATGTAGGTCGCGCAAGTGACTTGCAGGGGTAGAGACTTGCACACCGAAACATGCACACTGGGGGGAGACTTGCGCGTCGTCGCACTGGGTGTCCAAATGCCTATAAATATAGGTCGACCCCTCCTCATTTTGCACGAGCTCAACACTTAGAGAAAATCAGAGATCCCAATGCGTAGGTGTAGTTGTTGTGAAAGTGGTCTGTGGTCGCGCAAGTATAAGTTGTGCGCCGGTTGTAAGTTGTGCGCCAGTTGTTAGTTGAGTGCCAAAATCAGTTTGGGAATAAAAGGAGGTGTGCAGTGAAAGTTTGGAGTTGAAGAATGTTGTGTATCGCAAGTGGTTGAGGTGGAATTGCGCGCCACTTCTAACTTACGTGCCGAAGACTTTCTCACCATCTTGGGACTTGCACACCGGGCTTAGAGAAGAGCGAGAGGTGTTGTTGGAGCACGCCCGTCTTTCTCGGGCTGCGCAAAAGCTGGAAGATTTCCCAATACCTTCGGTGAAAACATAAATTCATCTACGTGTGAAAGTTAAACCTAAAAAGTGCGTCTACATACAACAGAGGATGCATTCATTAGTGATAATGAAGAGAACTACAAGTCTATAAACTGTGAGTGGAATATTTCCAGAGCAGTAAGCAAAGAAAGTGGAAGAAGGTGATCCTCTCCACCGGCAGTGATCCAGAGAGAGAGAAACAGGGAGTGATCCTTGGGAAAGCAGTGAGCTGACCCTAAACTTTGTAAAGGCAGTGAACCTGGGAATAGAAGTGATCTATACTGAACTTTTTAAACACCAGTGCGCTTTTAGTGGATTTGGTACATCGGCACATTTCTAGTGTATGCTTTTTGGATGTAGCCCAGTGAGGATGAACCAAGTAAAAATTGTTGTGTCCTGTGCATGCTTTACTTTATGTTTATATTGTGCAACGGGAAGGAGAGAGAAGGGTTTTTTTCTTAACAGTGAAACAAGATCAGAATGATCTTTAATTTTAAATTTTTCATACCCTGATTCACCCCCCCCCCCCTCTCAGGCTATTCAGCCTTGTGGACCTGACAATTCGTATCAGAGGGAAACATTGATATTAGTTCTTCTCTCAATGGAGGTCACAAATCATAAACAGATTCCGATCTTCGATGGAAGTAATATTCAGATATGGAAGAATCAAATTCAACACTATTTCTGATCTTTGGGAATGGATGTGTTTTCAGCAGTTATGCATGGTATCTCAGCTGACATCAATAGTGAAGCATTATCAAAATGTGAAATAAGGGTTCTAGATGCTGACACAAAGGGTATTAATGCTTTAGGTGGATCCCTTTCAAATGATATCTATATGAAGGTGATGTCATGAAAAATGTCACATGTTATATGGGAAAAGCTTTTGAACATATATGAAGGGGATACAAAAGTTAGAGAGGCAAAGCTGCAAGTTCTGTGGAACAAATATGAAGATCTGAGAATGAGCCCAAATGAATCTGTTGATGCATTTTTCGACATGGTAAATGCTGTTGTGGAAGAAATGCAGGGTCTTGGAGAAGTCAACGAAGATATAAAGATTGTGAAGCGTATCTTGAGGAAACTTCCACCTCAGTTTAATACGATAGTCTCAGTGTTGGAAGATAAAGACCCAAAAGAGCTGACGTTGGATAACTTACACAGTACCCTTGTTGCATATGAAATGAGGAATGATGAAAATGATGCTATGTAAAAGGGGAAATCCAAGGAGGTGGCATTTAAGTCCATGAAGAAGCTCACCATTGAAGACTCTCAGGAAGAAGAAGAGACAGATGAGGTGATGCCATTCCTCTCCTCAAAGATTCAAAGAGGAAAAGGAAAGTTTAAAGAGAATCTTCCACTTTCTTGTTTTAAATGTGGAAAGGTTGGACATATTGCGACAAGGTTCCCCAAAAAGTTTCAAGAAGAAATTGAAGAATATGATGTTGAAATTCCCAAGAAGAGATCTTCAGCCTATGTGAAAGGGAAGAAGCAGTTCAAGAGAAATTTATTCCAGAAGAATAATTTTCTTCCACAAGAAATAGATAGTTCAGATGAGTCTGAGGTTGAAGAGGTATCGAAGATTGAAAATTTCAAAGATCGTGGAGAAAATGCTATGGTGGCGGTCGTCGATAGTTCTCAGGAAAAGGAAGAAACTGATGCTGGAGAAGAAGAAGAAGAAGTTGAAGGAAGAGTTGATATGGAAGCCGAATTGGAAGCAACTCTTGAGGAGATAGATGTTGGGAGATCCAAAACAACGAAAGCCAATAAAGTGGTTCATGATGCCAAACTCTATATGCAACAATAGGATCAATAAAATTCTGAGCTGTTAGAAGAAATTGAAAGACTAAAATCCTCAACACTAGAGAGATCAGAAAATATCATTGAGTATAAGCTTAAAATTGAGGAACAAAAGAATGAAATCAATTGTTTGACTAACACAAGAAAGGAGCAGGTCAAATGTATCAAAGATATTGAAGAAGAAGTGGACAGTCTATGACGAAAAATGAAGGATCAAGAAAAACTCTTGACCTACAATGTGATATCAGGAAAGCAGGTCATTGCGAAGACTGAAAAGATGAAAGAGGAGCCTAGTAGTTCTTTAGAAAAGAAGAAACAATTGAGCTCAGACATTAAGGCTGATTCAGGGCTTGATCAGAAGAAAAAATATGTGGCAATTGAAGTCAGACAACAAGCACTCGTCCCAAGATTGAAGGTTGATTTGGGCACAAAGAATAATCAAAATATTCAGAGATCCCAAGGGGAAAATCGTAGTGCTGAAGTAATATGAAGAAATTCACCTTATATCAGGTGTTAATATTGTGAAAAAATGGTACATTCATAGTATGTGTGTTCCATAGCCAAGAGATATCGAA
The DNA here is from genome assembly GCA_963277665.1 of Viscum album. Taxonomy (NCBI): domain Eukaryota; kingdom Viridiplantae; phylum Streptophyta; class Magnoliopsida; order Santalales; family Viscaceae; genus Viscum; species Viscum album. Next base: position 1,020,290,706 of record OY728147.1, on the reverse strand, counting down.
GGGAACAAGAACATAAGTGGCAGCCAAACAGAGAATGATTTTTCAGAACATATTTCAAATGACACTATTTTTGGTGCAGAGGATTTGGGCACATGGCTAGGTAATGTACTTTGACTATACAGAGAAATGTGACAATGTAGAATCAAAACATTCACAAGTAGCAGATCAATAAACCAACAGGTGAGTTAAAAATGCAGAACAGATTTGTGGCTTTGCAAGATGAAGTTGGTCTAACATACTCTGAGAAAGAACAGAAGTCTCAATCCATGACGAGTGTGAAGGCAAATGTATGGACCAAGAAGAAGAAAAATTAGAAGGATGTAGTGGCAGAAATTTCCCTTAAGGCATCAGATCGCTCTGGTGTATGGATCCTGGATAGTGGTTGCCCTTCTCACATGACAGGTAATAAGGATCTTGTTACAGGCACAAAATATGACAAAGAAGGAGTTTTCAAATTTGGAAACGATGAAGTCCTGAATATTGTTGGCTCAGGAAAATCCAAGTTTTGGGGAAAAGAAATGAGACGTGCTGATGACTTGGTAGTAGAGGGTCTTAGTCATAAATTGCGCAGTTTCAGTCAACTATGTGACTCTGGGAACTCTATCCGATTTACCAAGAAAATGTGTGTTTTGAAAGGAAAAGATTGAGCAGTTGTTTTACAGGAAAAAAGGACAAAGGGAAATCTTTAACTTGTAGGTGGGGAAGATGATATATGCCTTTTATCTAGAGAGGAAGAAAACTAGTTGTGGCATAAGCATTTGGTCATCTATGCCAACCATCCATGTAAGATCTGGTAAAGTGTGATGCTGCTAGAGACCTTCCCAAACTATCATGTGATCACACTCATACATGTGATGCTTGCCAACGAGGGAAGATTATCAGAAATACATACATGACAAAGGAACAGAAATCAACTAGAGTGCTCGAATTGGTTCATGCTGTTGTTTTTGGACCGATATCACCACGAGCCATAAATGGGAAAATGTACTATGTTCTTTCTATTGATGATTACAGCAGAATGGCCTGGGTATATTTCATTACCCATAAGATAGAAGTGTTTAATTATATTAATCAGTATTGGAGGGAATCATAAAGGATGCTTGGGAAGATAATTCTGAAGTTTCGTACTGACAACGGTACATAATTCACAAATAGTCAAGTTGAAGACTATCTCGAGAAATATGAGATAAGGTATCAAATTTCATCAGTGAGAAATCCTCAATAGAATGGACTAGTTGAAAGGAGAAATTGGATCATCAACAACATGGCCAGAACAATGCTTCTTGAAAAGGACCTACCAGAGAAATTTTGGAAGGAAGCAGTTTTGACATCGGTCTATATTTCAAACAGGTCTCTGTTGTGTCCAAATGAAGGGAAGAGTCTGTATGAAATGTTGTACGGAAATAATCCAACATTGAAATACTTTCGAATCTTTGGGAGTAAGTGTTTGATTCTCAATAAAGAAAATCATAGGAAGTTTGAGTCATGAGGATATGAGGGGATATTCCTTGGCTACTCAGGGAAAAGAAAAGCATATAAATGCTTCAATAAAAGGCTGGGAAATTTTTTTGAGAGCAATGATGTCACTATAGTTGAAAATGAACAGAATACTCAATGACCCAGTGAACAGTTTCTGGATGAAAGTGACGATGAGGTAAGAAACACAGGGGGAGTAGAAGTGGCAGAGGATGAATAAGAAGAAGATACTGATGATGAACAAGAAAGTTTCAAGTTTGTGTCTACATGGAAGACAAAGAGTCGAGTTGAAATTGATAGGAAAAATATCATTGGTGATCAGACAGATCTAGTTCAGACTCGAAGAATAAAATCATTACAAGAGACATTGTTTTTATCTCAGGTGGAGCCAAAATGTTTTTTCGATGCAGTTGAAGATGAAAACTGGGTTCAGGCTATGAATGAAGATCTTGATCAGATTGAGAAGAACCAGACATGGGATATTGTTTGAAGGCCAGCAGATAAAAACATCATCGGGACTAAATGGGTCTTTCGCAACAAGATGAACGAAGATGGCACAGTGATTCGGAACAAAGTAGGACTAGTGTGTAAAGAATACTCCCAAATAGAGGTTATTGACGTTGATGAGTCATTTGTACCAGTTTCTAGATTGGAGACAATCATATTATTTTTGGCCATAACAGTGCAAAGAAAGTTTAAAGTGTTTCAGATGGATGTTAAATCTGCATTGTTGAATGGAGTTCTAGAAGAAGAGGTGTACATTGAGAAGCTAGATGGTTTTCTCATTCATGAGGATGAGAAAAAAGTTTTTAGGCTGAAGAAGGTGTTGTATGGGATAAAACAAGTACCAAGAGCATGGTACTCAAGGCTTGATCAGTACTTGAAGAATATTGGTTTCCAGCGTGGGGGAGTTGATTACAATATCTATTTCAAAAATGATAGTAATCAAAATATGATGGTGTTGGTTTATATCGATGATATAATATTTGGTGGATCAGATGAAACTTAGTGCAGACAGTTTTTTGAATTCATGAAAAATGAGTTTGAAATGTCAATGATTGGAGAGCTAACGTTTTCCCTTGGTCTTCAGGTGACACAAGGAAGGATTGGGACATTCATTTCTCAATCCAAATATGCAAATGAGATTTTAAGAAGGTTTGGAATGGATAATTCGAAGGAGATGAGGACTCCGGTTGCTACCTGAATGAAGTTATCAAAATATGAGGATGGAAGAGTAGTTAATATCAGAAAATATAGGAAAATCATTAAAAGCCTATTGTACATAACTGCAACAAGGCCTGACATTGTTTTCGCCACATGCCAAGCAGCGAGATATCAGAGTAATCCCAAGGAACTTCACCTGCTTGCAGTGAAAAGAATACTTCGGTATATCCAGGGCACAATGGATTTAGGCTTGACATATACTGAAAAATCTCAGACAGAGTTACTTGGATATACTGATGCAGACTGGGACGGTTCAAGGGATGATAGAAAATCAACGTCAGGTGGTGCATTCTATCTTGGTGGATTGCGTATTTTTTTGGCTAAGAAATAAGCAAGATTTCATTTCATTGAGCACCGTGGAAGCAGAGTATATTGTGGCCACTCAAGCATGCACACAGTTATTGTGTATGAAGTTGCCGCTTGAAGATATGGATGTTAAAGTGAAGTCTCCGATCGGAATCCAGTGTGATAACTCAAGTGCTATGAATCTCAGTAAAAATAATGTCTCTCACTCAAGGACAAATCACATTAAGATAAAGTATCATTTTATCAAAAATAATGTTGAGCAAGGAATCGTGTAGTTGGAGTATGTGCCTACAGAAATATAGGTTGTAGACATTTTGACAAAGGCCTTACCCAAAGAAGCTTTTGAGCGGCATCGAATGGCTCTGGGAGTTCAGTCAACTCCCCGACCTTAAAAGAGTGTGGATGTAGGAACCCCCCTCTCCCCGAGGTATGATTTGTTTTTCCCTAATGTGCTTATATGTGTTCTTTACTCTGTTACAGACGACAAAGGAATGGCCTTTGGGTTCATTGACAAAGGGGGAGAAAATAGCGATTGTTCAAGGGGGATACAGTGTGTAAATCTTGATAAATCATGATTGATATGGGGATAAGCTGATAGGTAGAGCAGTGAGATAAGGGTAGAGCAATGCAATAGGGGGAGAGTATTAAATATGACGATGCTAGAAGTGATCGATCAAAGAATAGATATCATGACAGCTGAGGATCATGATAAAATCAGAAGAATGGTGTTGGAATGCGGTAAGAATATTTCCAAAAATTGGTATCAGTTTGGTGTCAACAGTGGGTGTCAGAGTTGAAGTGATTCATTGATGATATTTTCATTTAATCTTGTTTCTCACGCCGAGCATTGCTCATGTGGGCTTAGAGTATGTGTTGAGTAAATCCTTGATCGCTATCGGAATCGCAATAGGTGAATGGTGGCTGAAGAATTAATGATGTATCTTTTTATGGAATATTTTTCAACAAACCCAAAGGGGGAGATTGTTCAGGAAAAATCCCTCAAGGTATCATTTAATCATTTTTGAGGTGATTGTGTTTGTTGACAATGTGGACATCTGTGTTGTGATTGTTGACAAGAAAAACCTTGACATAAAAATTTGTTGACAAAGGGAATTTAATAGTGGCATGTTGAGTTCAAGGGCTGTGGTTAATGATCCATGTTTGATTCAAGAATGTTGAAAAAGGAATGGATGATCTGGAGGTGGTACAAAAAGAGCAGATACAAGGTGGTGCTATTTTCCAGTGTTTGCCAAATTTTTGGGCCTGAAAATCGACAAATGAAGAAAAGTGGTTTTTGGAAAATTGACTTGCATGACATGTACATGAAGGATTGGAAACAAGCATGACATATGTTTTTCAAGATCAGAGCATCAAAATATGGCAAAAGGATAAGGGTCACGCAAGTTTTGGGTTTCATCGCGCAAGTGATTTGAAAAGTGTTTTTGGAAAAGGGACTTGCGTGTCGATTACTTTGAAGCTTAGAAACTTTCGTGCGTATTGTTTTTCAAGATCAGAACATGAAAATATGTCAAAGGGATAAGGGCGCCCATGTTTGGAAGTTGGTCGCACAAGTGACTTGCAAGGGCAGAGACTTGCGCGCTGAAACTTGCGCACTGAGGGGAGACTTGCGCACCATCGTGCAGGGTGTCCAAATGCCTATAAATACAGGTCGACCCCTCCTCATTTTGCACAAGCTAAACACTTGGAAAAAATCATAGCTCCCAACGTGCAGGTGTGGTGGTCGCGCTAGTGGTGTGTGGTTGCACAAGTATAAGTTGCTCGCCAGTTGTTAGTTGAGCGCCAAAATTAGTTTGGGCGTAAAAGGGGGTGCATCGTGCAAGTTTGGAGTTGAAGAAGGTTGTGTCGCGCAAGTGGTTGAGGTGGACTTGCGCACCAGTTCTGACTTGCACGCCGAAGACTTGTGCTCTGTCTTGGGACTTGTGCGTCGGGCTTGGAGAAGAGCACCGGGTGTTGTTGGAGCACGCCCGTCTTTCCGGGGCTACGTAAAAGCTGGAAGATTGCCCGATACCATTGGTTCAAAGAGAAAATCATCTACGGGTGAAAGTTGAACTTCAACGGAGCATCTACATACAACATAGGATGCATTCATTAGTGATAATGAAGAGACCTACAAATCTATAAACTGCGAGTGGATTCCTTCCAGAGCAGTGAGTAATGGAAGAGGAAGAAGGTGATCCTCTCCATCGGTAGTGAACCATAGAGAGAGAAACAGGGAGTGACCCTTGGGAAAGTAGTGATCTGACCCTAAACTTTGTAAAGGCAGTGAGACTATGAATAGAAGTGATCTATCCCAAACTTTGTAAACAGCAGTGCACTTTTAGTGGATATGGTACATTTGCACATTTCCGGTGTATGCTCTTTGGACGTAGCCCAGTGAGGGTGAACCAAGTAAAAATCGTTGTGTCCTGTGCGTGCTTTAATTTCTGTTTATATTGTGCAATGGGAAGGAGAGAGAAGAGTGTTTTGCTTAACAGCATGCCAATTAATTTTTTTTTCATTTTCAGCATCCGGTTTATGGGTTCCCGGTACACCATTACATGAGACCAGAACAACCACATTCACCAAAACAAAAGATCACCAAAAGTCACAAACCATGATTAAAAAACCACGAACTTTAATTTTAAATTTGTCATACCCTGATTCACCCCCCTCTCAGGGTATTCAGCCTTGTGGACCTAACAATATAAAACCCCTAAATGTATTTTTTGATTCTTAGTATAAAAATTATGGGGATTTATATATCATTTAAAGGTTCTTTATTTCAAGGATCTTATGACATAAAAGATACCAAAGTTGTAAAGGTTTTATGTTATAACCTCATTATTTATCGTGGTTGTTTATGATTAAGTTTTTGATGATGAAATCATCCGATATATCTTTCCTAAAATTCATGATTTTTTATCCTCTATTTATTTATGAAAATTACACGTGTTTCTTTAATTTTACTCTCTTTATGTACTCATGAGTTTCAAATAATGTTTTTAAAGACAATGAAATTTATTTATATATTTAGTCGCAAATACTTTTTCTTCATAATACATGTTTTATAACTTTTTTTAATGAATTATTTTATATAACCGATACGTATATTCCTTATTAAATGGTTCTCAGGGTTATTTGACCACTAGGCCTTAGGATCACCTCCTCATATGCTAAAGGATTCCTATATTTAGTGAGGGTGTAAAGAGGTGATTGTGGGGGGCCTATTCCCTCATATTGTGATAATAATACTATTCTATTTATGTACTAAAACAAAATAAATACAATAACATATTAGTATAAATAAAATGAAAGATAGTATCCATAAATAGATATCAACATTAATAATCGGCATGCCTCAAATCCATTTATAGACACACATAGTATCTATAAATAGATATCAACATTAATAATCGACATGCCTCAAATCCATTTATAGACACACATAAAAGTCATGAAAGGTTATACAAAGAAAATAATCAGAAGGGTCACCCATGGATTACCATCAATACATACATATATAATAAAAATGATGATAGAAAAGTATAATTCATATAATTTAAGAACCTCCAATGTACCTTTCTATACATTCCATGGAAAATGTTCTACTTTAACACTAAGATCTATCTCTTGAGCTTAGTCCCTTACCTGATCACAAATACATAAAGTTTACACATGTCCTGAGGGGACCATGTTGGTTGTGAGAAAAAAATATCATTTTTTTCACAACCCACATGTGCATAACTTATATCACTAATAATGTAGGTTTTTACAATATATATATAAATAGTTAGAATATGATTATTTAATAAATAACCCACTTCTCTTGGGCCAAAAAACCCAGATTAAGTGATCACCTACATTGAACATCACCTGTAATGTATGAACATATACCCCAATTTATATATATGACATAAAAAATCTATCTACACATATATAACTGTTCTAATAAGGATCCATGGAATAAATCCCAAGGAATCCCATGAATAAATACATCCCAGGTGAAATCTTCAGTTCCACCATTAGTCAAGTCACCTAGAACCTCACTCCACCAAGCAATATATAGAATCTATATGGAACACCCAAGGAGTGTGTACCTGGTCCCTCATAATAAAGATCAGAAGTTACCATTGGCTTGAATGCCGATGTCTGAGGCATAATGTTATATATCCTATCAATTCCTAGTCCAATGGTCTCAAAGGTAATGGCAACCACTATGCCCAACCAATAGTCTAATCACCATCAACTAATTATCTATAACTATCCATATGGATCTCTATGGTGAGAACCCCCAAACATAACTAATGGTCCAAACCATCGCCAAAGTCACATGGTCTATGAGGGCCTCCACCCACAAGAGTGTCAAACCCACCTCAATCTGAGTTCTATTTGTGTTCACTTGAATCCAATGGCGAATCAGCCAATCACGGGGAGCAGCAATCACCTAAAAAACTGAAGCCATAATATCCCAACACCTCGTTCCCCTACGACCTTGTCATTCATCCCAATGATTAACACCATTTTATATCACATAGGCGTTTTCCTCATCCTAATGAAATAATCAGCCCAACCTATGATCAACAACACCAAAACACACACACACACACACACACACAAACACACACATTATATATATAAGGACTTTCCAAACCCGAGGAATCATCTTTCCTCAATCCAAGTGATTATAATTTCCTCAATCCTTAGGGAAACCACAACATGTTACCACAAAACTTAGCAATTCAATATACAAAATTCAATTAAATTAAAACATAATATAGTACTAAACTTCCCAAGAGGGTCCTAACCACTCACCCATATTGAATCATTTTAGTTGGACTATGGAATACCAAATGACATCTTATGGAACTATTTAAACAATTTAAACACAGGAATAAATTTATTTTGGATATTTCTTGAGCATCTCAATGATACATTTAAAAGAGATCCCCTAAAATGATTATAAAAATCATAGAAAAAACTAAGAACTACATACCTGGTACTGGTGGATGTTTTTTTTTTCTGATATTATCTTCTAACTTGAGTTGAATTGGAAGAAAACAACATTTTGGATAAATTCCTTGAAAATTGGGTAAATGGATCACATTGATTTAGAGAACTCTATGGTGGAGATAAGCAAATAATATAGGCAATAAGACCAAATTACTTACCGATATGATTCTATAGACACCAATGAATTTAAATCAGAGGTGTTTTGAATAATATAGCTCAAAGTCAGAGTGATATGATGAAATGGGAGTACCTTTATATGCATGAGTGAAAGGGAGAAAAAAGGTAGTACAAATTGAAATAGGGAAAGAGGGAAAAATATTTATTTAATATTTTAAAATGAGGTGGATGGTTAGATTTCATATTTTGGATAATATTTTACAATCACTGTCCAAGAGGGATCAACCCTCACACAGCTAGGCACACGGCTTTCCCTACCGTACGTAGCTCGTGCTGACGCCACTATCCAAGGTACCACCACGCATGGAACGAGGCACTATTTTCCAAACCATGTGAAGAATGTGTGAATATATATACTAAAAACTACCAAGGTGATAACATTCTGATTTCACCCCTCAGTGGTTTGACCAAACATACTCAACACATATGGAGGGCTTTACGATTAATCTAGGGAGGCTGCAATATTTGTCCAAATCGTGAGACACAGTCCCCACTTTCCCAAAATAAGGATTTCATGGCTCGACACTCCCAAAACCCCAAGGCAGTTGAATATGATTAAAAATAATAAAAATAAAATTTATTGGGTAAATAAAACTCATGGAATTGGGTTTTGAAGATGAAAATGAAAATTTTCAAGCTCACCAAACTATAAAATTCGAATTTACCCAGAAAATGTCGTGTTCCAAAAACCCATAATGTCATAATATCATAAACATAACATATCGTGTACTCAAGATATCATGACTTACCCAAATATGGTACTGAACATAACCATCTCTTTTAAATTATCTCTGTCTACCTCAACCATAATTATTAAGAAAACTCCCCTCAAGGCACTCCCCACCCTAGGATTTAACTACCCAGTTGATTCCTAACCGAAAATTAAAAATATATGATGGTACATGAACACACCTATAATAAAAATTACTCCCATGATGTACAATTATCATATACATCATTTGGTTGAAAAATTATTCCTATATCATATCTAACACTCATCATATACCGCATCTCATTAGATTCCCATAGGAAATATCATTTCCATTGCACCTCCCATAAAATTTACATCACATTAATGACTAGAAAACAAGATACCCATATAAAACATTATCCTCAACATATTATCTTAAGAATTTGTGATTCCCCACACCTCATACATATATACCACACATCTGAGATGACACTAACATAATAACCAACACTTGGTTAGTCTAAAAACATATATCTATGAAACTAATACCACAAAACTGGAAAACAAACACAGTCATTCCCATCATCAAAAAATAACTTTAACATTAGTTATATCCCTATCCTACTCTGAATGTAGAAGATCCAATGTTTTTATATATCTTTATGGATGATTACATGAGGTCTGGCCTCCCTATAGAGCTACCCCAGTTACCAGCTACTGAACAAAATGTTGGGTTCTGTTGTCCCTACCATGACCCCCATGTGTATCTGACTCCCAGATATCATCTTATGGTAAACTCCCAGTCTTACCACATAATCCTGAGTCTGACTTGGTCCTAATCATCTAAATGTAAAAGAATGATTCCTACAGAACCTCTCAAGATTTCCCACCTATCCACAAGTTTGTAACATCTTTGGAGGCCACTCATCCTAAGTCCGAACATGTCCAAGAAACGTGAATTGGAAGCACATTGTTGTAAACCCATTCCTCAGTGGACTTCTTGAATCTCTGGTCAGATTGACATACTGAGATTTATAACATACTGACCCATGGTACACATAACTCGTTCCCCAAGCCAGTGAGTCACATGGCCTCAAATATGCCTCCCTGTATTCTATAGGATTCTAACTACCTGCGAGGGTGTAGAGGTGGTATAGTAGGGATACTATGTCCTCATTTTAGAGTTTCATTGCAGATGAAACCAATAATAAAAAATATTCTAAGCATATATAAACATATAGAATCAATAAAATAATTCATAAGCATAAATAGATAATTAAATAAGTATGAAAATGAAGAAATAAATATCTGATCCACTGAGAAGATATAGAAAAATAAACCGTTCAAGTGTCTAATACATGGATTCATGGAATACTGTAATAGAGAAAGAAAATATGAAGATACAAGAATGTGATGTAATAGTACAAAAGGAAAAAGGGAAAAAATAGATTCAAGAATCTTGATCCATTTCCCAATCTTCTTCTCTTAAGCTCAAACTAATGTTAAGCATGTGAAAGACCAAAAGTAGGGAATATTACCTTCTATTAACCTGAAGATAGATAATCTTCTTGTTTACAAAAGGAAACCTGATTATGGTGTGACATAAAATCTCACTAGGCCACCACTAACAATGTATACATGTAATCCAAGAAGTTCTTGTAACTAAATAGTTTGCAGTTATATCGGAATAAGTAATGATATGATGAAATAAGAAACATGACACTCAGGTTTTTAAGGTACAACTGATGGCTCTACATGCTTTGACTAGTTATCGAAAAAATGTCTTAACATTCAATATATATATAGTAGTAACATATATATAGTATAATTATATATATTTCATCCACCTATATAAAAAAAGCATGTGTGTACGTAAGTGTCTATATACTTGGAATCATAGTGAACGTTGGACCGGGGTGCAACTCAAACATCCATGACCAGCCTAATGAGCCTATAGTCTTAAGCAATTGGGTACATGTTGTACATCCCAATAGAGTGAGAGACTTCATGAAAAAACACTCAGAATGGTGAGGGGGGCATCGTGGAAATAATCTAATTATGGAACATGGAATATAAATACCAACACCCAAATAGTATCATTAGTGTGATATTCCATACTTCATATCTGATGTAAGAGAGCGTGATTATACGCCATGCTCAACGGTCTCTTTCCATCGTATCACATACTATATAAAGGTGTATTATAATTATAGCTGGAATGGGACATTACCATTCATCCATATATTTAACCAATCCAACATATATATATAAGAGGAATATTCATTTATAATATTATCCATAAGGCATAACCTCTTATTCATTTCATCATCCAATATCAATTCTTTTTAGAACACTATAATCCATATTAATTATTTTAAAAATCATAAACAATTGACATGGACTTACAATCCCTTGGGGTCACTACATTTAAAACCAATTGATACATTTCACTTAAGGAATATAATACTATCATGAATAATCTAACCTATGTGATCAATTTCATTTAACTCATTCAATACATTAAACAATGGAAAAAAAGTCACAAGGCTCAATGTGTCAATTGGATGGTGTCATGGTCAATTCATTTAAATGATTACACCATCATTTATAATCTACACTATAAAATCCATTCACCATAATCAATTCATTAAATTCATTAATACATGTCAACGCCATTTATAAGGTTAAAGGGAGTCACTTAGAGGGTGAAATGGTCATTAAAGAAATTTCTTACTTGGGAAATTCCAAGGATGTGATGAAAAATTCATAATAGGTGCCTCAGGTTCCATGAACATTGATATATCATTAGAAATTCTAATTTATTATTATGATGAAATCTGAATAGGTGTTACAACAAATTCAGAAATTAGATAGGAAGTCCAATTCAAAGTGTCACACCCATGGGGTGTCCATAAGTGTCAAAACCAAACACTAAACCACTAAACAAGATTCAAAAAGAATATAACAAGATTCAAGAATAAATTTAACATTAAGGAGTCAATATAAAGGGAACTCTTGTTAAAGTCTAGCATGCAGAACAACGTCATAGTTTGAAGATGACAAAAAAATTGATGTGACCACCTACCTCAAGGTCATAAATGAAGCATCACTCGTTATCAACCTCATATTTAGAGTAAGTTTGGAGAAATATGATAAATGTTTCAATTCCATAAAAATATAGAAAACTATCTTGCACATAAATAGAACAAAAAATCCGAATGAAATCTGAGATAGGTGGTAAGAGTGAGGTTAGCCTTACCTTAAGGAGTCCAATGCTTCCAAAGGATCAATAAAGGAGTACTAGATGTGGGAGATAAATATGAACCATGTTTGATGGAGGGGGAGTCCCATGAGAGAGAGTAACTAGGTGAGACACTAGTGGAATAATGAGACAAAAATAAAAAGAGTTAAAAACTTAAGTGAGGTGGAAAATTTAATTTCACCACAAAATACATAGACAGACAGTTTGGCTGAAATGTGTGGAAACTATACTCAGTTCACTACTAATCTGTAGTATACCATACAGATAGACGCATGATTTATCTAACTATCCACAAACTGTGCATAATGAATCTATCCCATACCAGCAATTTAACACATGGCATTGTTCTCTGGGAAGAACGGTTGCAAAAAAACCATAAATCCTAGTATTTTTTTCCCATTTTGCTTCACCTTTCTCCCAAGGACCCACAGATTCACCATGGTCCTCTATGACTTGATTAGACATCAGTATTGGGACTATTTAAAGAAATTAAGTTAAAAAAAATAATTATTTTGCAACTTCATTGAAAACATAGGTCGTTTCAACCTCCCCTCCTTAAAGAAAGTCATCTCTGAGTGGGCCTTCTAAGGGTAAAGTGGTATCATCGGTAATGAGTTCAATCCATTGAGAATATATATCAGCTTCCCAATCCCAAGTCTCATCTTATACGCAGTAGTATTGCCACATGAATAATACCAAATAAATGGACATTCCATGGAGTGTCTATATACATTGATCAACAATATAAATATGATACTCCTCAAAAGAATCTTTTATATCCCACCCAAACTCATCAGTTTGAAAGTCATGTGACATGTATGAATAGTATCAGTGAAGTTGAGATATATGGAAGACATCATGAATTGACCAATATCTATGAGGAATCCCCAACTTGTAATCCACTAGTCCAATACATTTTACAACCTCGAAAGGTCTAATGAACCTCAGTGAGAGCTTACCCTACTTCCTAAAATGTCTATGCAACAAACTGGGTGAGACTCACATGAAAACCCAATGTCCGACCTTGAACTCAAGTGGTCACCGACGTCTATTGGCATATTACTACTATGTAGACTGATCTACAAAATGTTCTTTCTAATCAACTGGACCTACTCTGTATTCTCTTGGTGTAGACATGGTCCAAGCATAGCATCTCCCCTACCTCTCGAAAACATATGGGTGAGTGTCAAGTCCAACCATATAAGCCTTTATAAGGATCCATCTCAATGGTAGCCTAAAAGTAGTTATTATAAGAAAAAAATGAGGGGAATTTTCTTCTCATAAGAACCCCCAAAGTAAATTAAACATGAATGGATCATGTCATATAACATAGGGATCATACTCTATGTCTATACATCGGTCTATGGGTGATATGACATTCTCATAAGAACAAATTTTCCAAATGAATTCCACAACCCCTTCCAGAACCGTGATGTGAAATGAGTGTATCTATCTAAAATGATAGAATGTGGATTTCCATGAATACGTACAACCTATCTGATTTACCACATTCCTAAATCATCTACCGATAAAGTCTCTTGGATAGGTAAGAAGAGTGATACCTAAATCAAATGATTAATGAAAATGCACAATGTAACATTGCCACAAGGTTATCTGGGTAGACCAGTCAAAAAATAATTTAAAACATTGTCCCATTTCCACTCAGTAATGGATGAAGGCTATAAAACACCTTATAATCACTGAAATTGCACCTTCAATGAATGATAGGTGGAATACCTAGGGATGAAGCTGATAATCTCACTTTTCATACAACGCCACCAATATTGGCATTATAGATCTCAATAAATTTTGGTGACACCATGTTGAAGGGACCATGCCGAGGCATGAAATTCCTACCTCATATCTTCTATGAGGTCACTTGGGACCCATAAATGCTCATGGAACAATACGGTATCATCCCAATACATAGTCCAACAAGATTATGTGTCCTCATCTAAAATGATTTCCCACATGACAAGGCCTTCAGGATCAAATAACTGCCTCATTATTACCCATTCCTGAGAGGTAGAAGTCACCACTAAGGAATATATGATAGTCTAACAATGGTCCACCTAAATATAGATGTTTATTTCTAAGAATAATTCTATAATATTTAATTTACCAATAGATTCTTGAACCAAATGTGTCTGAGTCTTTCATATCATATTGTCGACTACTTAATTTCTCTTACCAAGTGTATAGGAAAGATTGAAATAAAAAGGATTTAGGAACTCAACCCACATGTGTTTCCAAATATTAAAATCCTTCCATGTAAAGATATATTTTAGGATTTTGTGATAAGTGAATACCAAAAAATTCTCTCCCAGAAGATAGTGTCTCCAATAGCATATGAAATGCACAATAATAGTGATCTTGAGGTCGTGGGACTGGTAATTCCACTCATGAGGCCTTAACTGATGAGACCCAAATGCGACGACTATCTCATCCAACATTGGAAAAACTCTAATCTTAATACCTAATGCATCATAGTATACAATATTACTCCTTCATGGATTTGGAAGATTCAGTATTGGGGATGAAGTCAGACTTCCCTTCAACTCCTGAATGGAGTCTTCATAAGCTTATTACCATACAAATTTTACACCCTTATTTTTCAAGACCATAACTACACATCTAGGTGTGAAAAATCCTGGATGAAGTGAATGTAATATTCTAAAATCCACAAGAAACTCTATATTTTTAAGACATTATTAGGATGATCCCAATAAACTACATATTTCAATTTCTCTACAACAACTAAAACTCCTGACCCTGATATAATGTGGCCCATAAAGTGGACTTTGTTGATAAAAAAGTGTAATTTACTTACCTTAGCATAGAGATGATTCTCTATCAGTGTATTCAACATGATCTCAAGATGGGTTTCATAGTCCTGTCTAGAGCATGAATAAACCTAAATATCATCAATATAGACAACCAAAAATGAATCCAGATATGGTTGGAAAACTAGAATAATAAGATCAATTAATATTGTAGGTGCATTCGTGTGTCCAAACTACATAATCAGATACTCATATAGACCATAATTTCTCTTAATAGCTATTCAAGCTATGTATATTGTATTGAAACACACCTTATGATAACCCAATCTCAAACCTCTATTTGAAAATACTTCCATCCTCAGAGCTGATCATAGAGGTCATCTATTTGAGGCAATGGATATGAGTTCTCTATTATAAGCTAATTCAACCGATTTTAATCCACAAAGAGCCTAAGGGTACCATCCTCCATCATGGAGAAAAGGACTAATGAACCCCAAGGAGAAGTGTCGGGACATATAAAACCATTAGCTTCTAGACCCTCCTATTATTTATTAAGATCTAGAATCACCTTAGGTTCTATTCTACATGGAGGAATAGTCATTGGTGCTACTCTAATAAAAATATAAATAGTAATATCTACCTCTCTCACTGGAGGTAGAAAACAGAAGTTGTCTAAAAAGACATCCCTTAGTGCTCCTCTATAAGAGTAAAGACAGTGTGATGTAACCTCTAATCATCTATGAAAATATTGGTGGTCTGTGTTATTACATTTCACAGCCTCTACTTCTCGGGTCCTTCTCGTGTCTCACGGACATTACATTCACCCTTATTCACATTCCTAATTCCTTATAGTAATTTAAACATCACCCTTTGAATATATTAGTCAATATGGGCTTGATAAGGAACTAACCGGTCCATCCCAAAAATTGCATCACTTCCCACCATGTTGAGGATGAAGAGATTCCATTAGAAAAGGTAACCACATATCTCAAAAGTACATTCATTCCATTGGAGAAGTCCCTCTAAATAGATACCTAATAGGGTGTTTAGTAGAATAACTCCATGAATGTTCTCAATATTGAGGCCCAAACATCCCATAAAACTCTTAGATAAAAAAGAATGAGACAAAAAAAATAAAATAAATCAGACACTTAATTTTAGGATATTAGATTAGTACCTCATATAATAAATGTTCTGGTGATCTACCCCTTAGGCATAAGCTGAAGTACATGAAACTAGCATGTTTCAAGACCCCTAGTCACTACCTGACTAACCTGAGAAATGCCGCTCTAATGGCACTGAGATTCATAAGTCTGACTACCTATTCCTCAACTTGCACCTTATCTAGACCCAATGGTGGTATTCTAGCTACCTACTTATCATGATCTTATAGGCCCTGATCCTAGATGAGGAGTAGGTTCATATCTTCACTCTCTAGGAACTTGAGGGAAAGTCTATAATAATTGCTTTATATTACCCATCCCACCAAAGCCTCTACCCTCATATAGTTCCTTCAAAGACTATGGTTTTGTATTCCACTATATTCCTCACTCATGATAGATCATGAAACAATGTTCTTGTGGGGTATAACTACTACTACCTCCATGAGTAGCCTCCAAATGCCACATTCGCTTAGAAGAAGAAACCGTGGAAGCTATAGGTTTTGAACCACCCTGACTCGCACCTCTGGTATCCCACAAATTCCAATGTATGATAAGGTCCTGGTTGACTTTTTCCAAAATGGTTGTCAACCTGACCACATTGACCTATGAATGGATAGAGTATACCATCCCATCCTCAAAACACCTGGTAGTCATAAAATCATCTCCAACTAGAGGAGTTGTGAACCACTGTTGCTTATGGAAACTTGTCGAGTGTTCTATAACTAACATAATACCCTAATGTAAGTTTATTAATTCTCTATAACTTTCACCCCAATAGAGTATGTGGAAAGAATTATTCATATAAGATGGTATGGAAATCTATCGAAACCATTTCATGATGTTGTTCCGCCAAGGTGATAACATCCCATAACCGTCTGGAAGAATTTTATAGAATATAGGAAACTAACTTGACCGTAAACTTTGGATTCATATCTAGATTCTAAAATATAAATATAATTTCTTCAATCCAAGATTCTATAGTGTGAGGTCTTCAATACCGTCAAATGTTTGGAGGATGTTTCTACTAAAATTCATGCGCTAGCTCTATCGTGCTTGGTACAAGTTGAAGAACTCCTTGCATGGACTATAACATACAAAAAAACCATCTCACTACTAGGAATTAACACCCATATCTGGAACTAGAAGAGAATCCATAGTTTTCTGTGTAAGAGTATTCACTAGCGTCTCATGGCCCACCACCTAAAGTACATGGTCATCCCCTTCTTCAGGGTCTTTACCCATAGGGTGTCATGGAGGAATAATGATGTAATTCCAAATGTACACCTCAGAAGAGACTTATGAAATTGAAATAATTTCATATAAGAAACTAGGGTACATTAAAATCCTTCTTATAGAAAAGAACACACCTCTTTTCCTTCTTTAAAATCCACAACTAAGTGGTAGAAGGGACCATAAAGGTAATAAGAACTCAACAGACACTAGATACCCACTACTAAGGACCATTTTAAGACTAATTATTTGTATTAGGTATATATAATATGGATGTTATTTCATGAAAATAAATATTCGATTGAAATTTATGCTTGTTTAGGTATTTAAACCTTGTAAAAATAGTTGAATCAGATGGTTTAACATTTCTAGGTCCATAAGGGACCATTCAACTTATGAACCAAAATATAGAATCCACTTGAACTACACTCTAACACATTCCATCTCATGCGACCAATGGACCATAGCTAAGAGTTTCATAATTAACATCTTAAGGTTTCTGATATGAGCAGTTCAAGATAACAATGTTAGGTTAAGGTAGACACATTAATTATCAATTATTCTTTCCAATACCCATAATAAGTTTCATCATAATTTAATACATATTTAAGGCACAACCAATATGAAATAGGAAAATTCACACTAAGAGTTAAACATGGTATGGAAGATTCATGGCTTATTAATCATATTATGCTTAGAGTGATGCATTATCTAATGAAAATACCTCATTTCATTAGGACTAGTTAAAGAAACCCATTCAATCAGATCAATATCAATAACATCATAACTTTAGTGTGTCACCCAATAGTGATGTCATATCAACAATAAAAATCATAATCAATAAATGAAATTACCACCCCAGGTAATTTGGATTTCCCCAATACGTAGGTCAACTACATCTAGGAATAGGCTAAATTATAAATCCCTTTAACACCTAGACTTCTGTCTGATACCTAAATAGTAAGACAAAGTAAAAACAAATCCTTTGACACCAATTTATAACATTCTCACCTGGGGTCCACATGACATGTGCCCCAAGTTGGTGGGTCACATGACTTCAATAAATCCTCCCCATATGCTAGAGGATTTCGATAATTAGTAAGGGTTTAATGGTGGTAAAGTGGGTAGAATATACCCTCATGTCATAGTGGCACAATGGATACAACCAATAATAAACAATAGAGAAAGAAAATATAAATAGATAGAATCAATAAACTAATGTTGATTAGTAAATATATAAATAAACAAGTAATAAATTGAATAAATAGGTAATTGATCAACTGAGTAGATATAACAAAAGAAAATGTGGCAGTTTCTAATACATTGATGCATGGAATATTGTAATAATGAATGGAAACTAGAAGATATGAGAATGAAACACAATATAACAAAAGGGAAAAAAGTAAAAATATATACAAGATTCTCAAGCCCATGCCCGATCCTCTATTCTTATGCTCCAACCAAATGTAATCATGTCATATACTATAAGAAGGGGGATTTCCATTATTAGTACCTATAGATAGATAATCTTCCCAGGTACTAAAGTGATCCCAAGTAGGGTGTGATATAAAATCTTAGTAGGCCACCACCAATATTGTCTACTTGTACTCTAAGTGGTGATCCTAACTAAACATTGTACATGTATAATAGAATATGTAATTTGATGATGAAATAAATAACCAGGTCACTTAGGTTCTTAAGGGATACCTAATAGATCAACCTTCTTCAAATCATTGCTGAAAGGAATGTTTAAACAATCTCTACATATATTGTAGTAATAGTTATATATATATAGAGTATAACTATATATATTTCATCCACCTATATGAATCAATTACATGAGGATGTAAGTTGATATATACCTGGAATGCCAGTACGTGATAAACTAGGGCATAACTCAGACATCCATGACCAGTCTAATGATCCTATAGGCCCAAGAAATAGGGAAAATTCCCTACATACCAATAAAGTGGTAAATTCCATGCAACAACACTCAAGATGGTGAGTGATCCATCATATAAGCACTCTAATCATAGAACATGGCATGTAAAGGCCAACTCCCATATAGTATCACTTGTGTGAGATGACATACTGAACACTCGATGTAAGGGAGTGTGATTATCCTCCATTCTCAATAGTCTCATACCATCATATCACAACCTCTATAAATGTGTATAATAATTATAACTTGCATGAGGAAATACCTTCTATCCATTTATTTTACCAATCCCCCCATATATATATACGAGGCATAATAATTTATAATATAAGAAATAAGGTATAACCATTTATGAATTTCATTATATTGGTCTATTTTTATTTAGAATACTACAATTTATATTAAGAATTTTAAAAAAGAATAAATAAGGGAATGGCCTTACCATCACTTAGGGCAAATCTATTTAAAACCAATTGATTCATTTTACTTAAAGAATATCATATCATCATGCATAAGACAACCCATGGGATCAATTCCATTTAACTCATTCAATTCATTAAAACATGGATAATAATTCATAAGGATCAAAGTGTCAAATTGAAGGTTTCATAGTCAATTGATTTAATGTATTCCACCATCTTTCATAAGCCATCCTTTAAAATATATTCACTATAACCAATTAATTCAATTTATAAAGATAGGTAATCACCATTTATATGGTCAAAGGGGGTCACTTAGAGGGTGACATGGTCATTGAGGAACTTTCCTACTTGGGAAATCTGAAGGATTGGATGAATCAAACACCTAATATGTTCCTCTAGTTCCATAAACTTTCATATATCAATGGACATTACATTTTATGTTTAAGACAAAGGATAAAGAGTTGTTTTGTGAAATTTAGTGATTAGATAAAAAGGACAATTCAATGTGGCACACCCAACGAGTGTCTATTAGTGTGAAAACCAACATTTGAACCACTAAAAATATTCAAAAGTCATATAACAAGAAGGAAGAAATTAAACAAGATGTATTCAATATGAAGGAAATTCTTGGAAATGGATGACATGCAGAACAAAATCACATATATGAGACAACAAAACAAAAATGGATAACTATGTGACCACCTACCTTAAGGCCCTAGATGAAGCCTTGCTTGATATCAGTTTCAGATTTGGATTAGGTAGGTGGAAATCTATGAAATAGTCAAATTCTCTAAAAATAAGAGAAAAATCTTGCACCTAAATTGTGAAATAGATCCAAAAAATTAGATAGGACGTGAAGGATTCTAATGCTTCTAACTTATCGAGAAATGGGTACATGATGTGGGAGATATAGATGAACCAAGGATGATAGTGGAGGAGTCACATAGGAGAGAAGTACCTGGTGATCTATGGAGGAAGGAAGAGACAAAAATAAAATGAGTTAAAAACTTAAGTGTGGGGGAAAATGACATTTCACACCCATATATGTTGGTTCATGGTTTGATCACATGGTTTGGCCAAACCGTTTGCTAAATATGCTCAGTCCATTAATACTCTATGGAAAACTACATGGTTATGTGCATGGATTGACTAACCATGTGCAAACCATGCATAATTTATCTTTCCCTTTCCTACAACTGGACACATGACTATGTTCCATGGGTTATAACTTTGCATAAAAATTGGATGGCCCAAACCTTTTTCCAATTTCAGAGCTCTAAACATCGAACGAGCCTTAGATGAACCTAGTACCTCCATAAATTGAATAGACATAAATATTAGGGCCATTTAAAAAAATATAATTTAATAAATAATGATTCGTACCTTCATTGTAAAGACGAGACATCACAAAATTTTTCTTGTCTCCATTTCCTACCACCTAAATCATCACCATGAAAATAAACTAACACCATCACTTGTCTCGTATAATATCGGTCTGTTAGATTTATGTCAATTGTTAGTGTCTAGTTCACTACCTCTGAGAACAAGGATAACCTAAAGTGGTTTTCTGGCACCCTTATAGAGTGTCAGAAAAAAGCCTATAAATGAATCACTCTCATGGCGCCATTTTACACCATAATAAGTTAAAATCACTATAAATTTGTGATCATGGACTCATATTCCATGAAACAATTACTTCCAAGATGAAGGTTCAATAACTCACAGCCTCTCTCTTCTCTCAACATCTATGTGAAGAAATTTTTGATGAATCTGTCCTCGATGTCCTTTCTTGTCGGTCCCACATGTCTTCCCTCCTTTACCTGTATATCCCACTAGTGATTTTCCAATCCCATAAGAATGAACATATCTGTCTTCACCCTCTTCCTTGGGGGAATTTCTTTAACTAGTAGAAGATGGTATGAACTAATTTTACGTAGTTTTTAGCTGCCTTCGGTCCATCCTCACCCTAAAATAGTTTTGGGTGCTTCCACTGGGGTCAGATATTCCATCGATGGATCAACTCTCTTGGATCCCCAATAGATACCCTGTTTGCCACATACTTTGATCACCATAATATTTTCACCAATACATGGCCCAAAAGCTTACATACCCTAAAATTGTCCAACCCATACCTGATCATGGACCTTTTACTATATTTGTGGATCATTATTGGCCAGACCCTATGAGTTCTCATCCCGAACCTTAGGGGCCTCATCCCATGTATACTCATACGACACCACATCACCTCCCTCTTAATGATCAACCATATCCCATCTATGTGTCATCCCACTGAACACCAATACCATGGACAAAAAACTATAACAGTATATATAAATATCACAAATAGGGAAATATACAACAGAAAATAAAATTCACTACCCTAACACTACCCTATTGTACCCTATCTCAATACATCTATACTCAAGGCCCCTTACCCACCCTTAATAGTGTTAGGTATCTATTATATCTTGGCCTCATCAACCCTGCCTACCCATAATAGGGTTAGGCATCACATATCATCAACATTTACAACCATTATTAGGGTTAATCCGATATACCAAATTCATATCACATCACATTGCATATCATATAGACCAAATTTGAACTACATTCTTAGGTTGGCTGAGTATAATTCCACCAAAGAGAGGATATATAGGAAAACACAGTGTATCTTTATTTTTTGACCCTTTTATAAACCTAACCCCTCTTACCTAATTACACATCCCCAATGAAAATCTCAATAAAAACACACTATATGTGTCTAAAATCATATTACTAATCTTAATCACACCTCCCTTTCCATAATCAGCACGTGAAAAATTTAGATAATAGAAAACCATCAGACCCAAGTGTTCTACCTGATGTGGGAATCAAAAAAAATATCAAATAGAAAAACATAACATAATTTTCCAAACCATGGAAACTTTTTCTTCCTCCCATGCATGGGGTTGAAGGCACCCAAACATGAGCTCTATACCCAATTCCAACCATATCCTAGTCTCTGGTCTACCATAAACTAAATAGAAACTCTAAATAGATAAATAAAACTGTCTTTTATACCAATTATATACAGTTTAATTCTACCACTATTACCAAAAAATAAAATATTCTGATACCATTTGTAGCACCTCGGCCCAGATGCCACTTCAAACATTGCTCTAGTCCGATTCACCAATATACCTCAGGTTCTTCTTTTTATATGGTAAAGGCCATAGACTATCCACAAGGGTGTAAAGAGGTGATAGTAGGGAGAGTATACCCTCATATGGTGATAATAATAATGTTCTATGTATATAAAATAATGAAATAAATACCATGACATATCAAAATAAATAAAAAGAAATTGCGGACACATAGAAATATATCATAAGTAATAATTGAAATTACTTAAATGCATTTGTAAGCAAACAAAACATTAATGTAAGGTTGTCTAAAAGAAATAATTAAGGTTTTACCATGGCCAACCATCAATACATGAAATTATAATAATCATGCTGATACAAAACTAAACTCTAACTGATGAAATAAACTCTAAGTTCTCTATCCATTAATCCCATGAAAAACGTCCAATGTGAGTACTAAAGTCATGATCCTTAGCTCAACCCTTATCTGAATAGAGAAACAAAATGTCTATATGCATCTCAAGGGGCCCATGTCGGGTGTGATAATAAATATTTATAGGACAAAACCAAAACTTTCCTAACATGCATCCCTACTAATGTATATTTTTACAAGATATAATTAAACAAGTAGTGCATGAATATTTAATAAGGAAACCACTTACCTAGTGCTAAACATCTATAAGGAAGCAATCACCTAATTCATCTATTTATAGTAATGATTGAACATTTGGCCCAGTTATGTATTTGACATGTAAAATCTATCTGCATATAAATAAATGTACTTATAATGATCCATGGAATAAATTTTAAGGAATGTGCTGATGAAATGCATCCTAGTTGATCCCTTGGGTTCCACCTATAATAAAGTCACACGAAACTTCATTCAATCTATCAATATTAAGATTCCAAATAGAACTCCCAAGAAGTAAGTACCTATTCCCTCAAAACTCATCACAGAAGTCCTTATTAGATCATAGCTCTACATATGGGAAATTATGATATTTTTCTTCCCAAGTCCCATCCCATTGACTTCAAGCATAACGACAAGCCCTTTCCACCAACTAATGGTCTCATAACCATAAACTGATGGTCCATCACCATCTATGTGGATGTCTAAGATGATCATACCCAAGTGTAACTAATGGTCAACACCATCACCTACCCTGCATGGTCTAAGGAGGCCTCTACCCATATTAGTGGTCAACACCTCCTCGATCTGAGTTATATCTATATGAAAAAAATTCCAACGATGCATCGTCCAATCATGTTGAGAAAAAATCACACAAATAACCTAATACACATCATCCTAGGACCTCATTCCCATGCAACCATGTCATTCATCTCGATAGTCAACCACATCTCATATCACATGTGCTTTTCCCTCACCTGGATGAAATCATAACCCAACACACACACACAAAGATTTATATATATATATATATATATTGGTATTCACACAAAATTATAAATCACATATCATTAATAAACATGTTCAAAATAAACTCAATCCTTGGGGTAGGCCCATCGTGTTCCCATGGAACCATGAAATTATATATAAACCATTCCATTAAATTAAAAGACATGCCCTACCTAAAATTATCAAGCTGTTCCAAGCCCCACACATAGATTTACCCTTTGTGTTTGGACTTGGGAATAACCAACGACATCCCATTGAACCATTTAAACAAATTAAATAGCGTCATAAATTTAATTAGGATCTCCCTTGAACAACCCAAAGATTCATGTTTGAGAGAACCCCTGAGATGGCCACAAAAATGAAGAAATATAAGAACCACCTACCTCTTATGTGTAGACATTCACTACACTGATATTAGGTTATAACTAAATCTGAATCTTAAGTAATAGTAATCTTAGAGCAATACCTAAAAAATAGGGTAAAATATATCACATGTATCTATCGCACCGTATGGTGAGAGAAAATAATATAATCATATAGAGCATCAAAGGACTTATCGAGGCGAATATGTAGCCACTAGAAGATTGAATATCATAGTTTATCCAAAGAAATTGGCTCAAATCCAAAGCGAGAGGAAGAATTGGGAGCTCCCTGTTATGCACCACTGAAAGCGAGAAGAAAGGGAGAATAAATAGAAATAGGATAGGAAGAAAAAATAATCATTTTGTGTTTTTAAATGGGGTTAAAAATTTGATCACATGGTTTGGAAAACCATACACCAATTGTGTGAACTCAATACCAAGAGTGATCATCCCTCAAACATCTGGGAGTATGGTTTTCCCAATTGTGTACAACCTATGATGATGCCACTATCCAAGTAACCAACCTTCACAATCCAACAGACGGTTTGTCAAACCAAGAACATAATGTGAAAATCTCCTTTGTTAAAAACTTTAAAGGTTATCACAAAGCCATGTGCCCCCTTAGTACATATGGAGGGTCACACAGTTACTCTTGAGAGGACGCATGATTTTTCTAGTCTATGAAACCCATTCTACACTTTCTCCAAACTGGGTTCTTAGGGCCTGAAAATCCTAAAACACCTATGAAACCCTGAGGCACATTCTTATCCTCAGATACATTCTAAAAAGACCATAGTTTAATCAAACACTTTTAGGGTTTCTAAGTTCAAAACAAAACATATCGTACTCACCAAACTAAAAAAAATCAAATTTAAACTGAGAATGGCCCATTATAAAAACATAGGATGTTATATATTTACTATGTTTGTTTAAAGTTATTATTACTCATGAATTTATTTTTTAAAAAAATAATGTGAATCTTTATATCATCTTCCAAAGAAGGTAATTTTTGACTTTTATCACAGATATGTGAAACACATTTTTTTATATGTACAAAATGAATGATATTTCCTACCATCAGGAACACTCAATTATTTAATGATTGCTTTATAAGTATCCAAATGCACTAGACCTAAACAATTATGGTGTGTATCATTATGTTATGTAATGAATATTCTTCTAGTAATAGTTGATATATATGTTTGAAAAGTTCGGGTTCTTGTAATTATAATCAAAGAAAATTTTAATTAATCATTGGAAACTGGGAAGATAAAACTTTAATGAGAACTAATAGGTTAAATATATGTATAAGAACATATATTGGATATATGGTAAAGGATAGAGATAGATATTTTTAAGAAATTTTATTCTTGTCATGATAATACAAGTGGATGTTGCTCTAGAATAGTTGTACACTGGGGTAATAAAATAAAAAATGGTTCATTGAGATGATCTCGATCATCACCTAGTGCATGATAATGGACCTCAATGCACACATGTTTTGGAACTCCCAGTGGTTATGTTTTGAAAATTCAGAAAATATTTATAAAATATCATGAGGTATTTGAAAAATGACCACGAATTACCCAGGTTAAGTGTAATGTGTCACAGAATGAAAACAAAATTTCATTATCTTGACATTCTATAAGTAAATTATACTGATATTGTGGTTCCCCACTATGATTATTATTTCATAAAATATACTTTTTTATTTTAATCAATGGATGGAACCTGGCGAAAACAAATTAATGATGAGTGTAATAGAAAATTTAATTATTCTTCTTCTGAGAAGCCAAATGTTATGAGATATGGAATAAAATATTACATAGATATGCTGACAAAACTTTCTTAAGATATGAATCATGTTAAAATATTATATTGAGTCCTGTATGAGGAAATTTCAACTAATTATTAGTGGTTATTCAGATCCATTAGTTACTAGGAAATGGATCAGTACAACTGAAATGATATTTTTCTTTCTGCAGTGCTTATAGAATGATAATGTCATTTTGGTTGTCTATCATTTGGAAGTTGAAGCAGATAAATGGTGGAATCCTATCAATAATATGATCTCACAAGGCTAAATTCACTCCATGTAATGGGATGAGTTTAAGAACTTATTTTTTAATAATTAATTTCCTTACATCCTTCACATAAAAATGGAGAAGTAATTTTTTTTGAGTTAGATAAAAAATGATGAATATATTAGTAGACATGAGATTAATTTTAAAATAATTTTTATGTATGATTCTGGTATTATCTCCAACCTAAAAGTATGTTTTATCAATTATTAATTATTTTAAAACCACTCTCCCCAGGGAGTTTTCCATAAGGTACTTCAGTAGCTATGAATAAATATTTTATTATGTTATCATGTTATTAATAGACATTGGAGTTACCCATTAATCACATGGGTTTGATAATAATAAATATGGAATTCAAAAGAAACATAAAAATTTATGTGGAAAAAAATATCTGCTTTCTTTTATTATCAATGTGTGGAAGGAAACATGGAAAAAATAGTCATAAGGAGACTATAATTTTTTTTATGTTTCTGAAGGAAGGTCATCGAGAAATTTCTTTTCAATGTTATGGGAATACGTTATATAATGAAGTGAACAAATATAAATATACATAGAATGTTCCACCCACACTTTAGTGTTTAGAATTCATGGAGTATAAGAATTATGCTAACTTGTGAACAAATATGAATGTTATTGATGATTATCGAAACAAAAAAACTCTGAATTCAATGGAGAAAGGTAAATCTCATGAGATCATTATTTCTGATGAGGGTTACGATAACAACTTATTAGTAGGTTCAATTACCATCCACTATAGTATTTCTAATGTATTATTTGATCCTAGATCTTCCCAAAAATTTATATCTAAATAATTTACTAAGGGTATAAAAATATCACCTTAATGATTTGATATTGAATATTCTATGAAAAAACCCAATGGCATGATGAATACATCCCATTTATACGATTCTTCTCCCATCGAGATATTTGGGAATGTGTTTCTAGAAAATCTTTTTATTTTCGATATGGTTGAATTCTATGATATCTTAGACATAGATTGGAATTAACTATTCAAAGACCATATCTATTGTCCCGAAAGCGAATTCATGTTTGATATTCCCAAACAAACTATGCTCATTTATTAGTGAAATGATAAATATGAACTTCTAATATAAACCACATCCATTTTATGTGTATTTATTCCCATTAAGAAGGGTGTTTATCTAAAATGGTTGGGGAGAAACATAAATTAAATGATATTCCTGTTGTAAAAGATTTTCATGAAGTCTTTCTATAATAGTTTTATAGTATTCCATCAAAAAGTGATATTGATTTCTCAATATAATTCAAACCTTGTGCTACAATTATTTTAAACAATCCCAATAAAATATCCCTAATTGAGTTATAATAATTGAGGAAGAAACTCATTGATAATTTTGATAAGGGATTAATTTGGCCAAGTGTTCCTCCATGGGATGAACCTAATATTTGTGTTTAGAAGAATAATGGAGGAATGTGACTTTTCATTTATTATTTGGAACTAAAAAAAACCAAAATTAAAAATAAGTATCCCATAGACCATATTGAAGAATATATTTTTTCAAATGTGTAGAGATCATTAATTTTCTAAGATTTATCTTCATTTTAAATTTCATCAATTTTGGGTTAAGTAGGGGATAATGTGAAAGATAAAAGTTTGTACAAGGTATGGACACTATTATTATATAGGTATTCCATTTGGAATTTTCAATTCCCATGTTATCTTTTTGAATTTAATGATAACAGTATTTAGAGATTACCTTGATCAGTTTGTGATAGAATTTATTTTTGATATTCATATATATTCATTGATAAAGTAAGAGAATGAAAATCACTTTAGAATCGTTTTAGATAACTTAAGGATGTTGAAACTGTGTGAAAAAATTACAAAGCGTGAATTTTGGCTACACAAAGTTTCATTCATTGGTCATATAATCTCATGAGAGTGTATATTGGTACATCCATCAAAGAAAGAGGATATTGAATCTTGGAATAGAATAACTATGGTGACTATGATATATAGTTTTTGGTTTTTGATAGATATTATCAACACATTGTGTTAAATTTCTCACACCTACCCAACTCACACACCAAGATAGTTTGGAAGAGAGCCAAGTTTCTATGGATAGATAAATGAGAAAAAAAATTCATGAAACTGAAGGGAACGATAGTAAGTGAACCTATGCTTACATTACCATAAAGTGGATAAAGTTTTTTAATCTATAATGATTCATTGAATAATGACTCGTAATCAATACCCATGAAGAATGATATGATTATAGCTTATGTCTCAAGAAAATTAATGGTTCTTGAGAAAAATTTCCCAACTCATGATTTGGAGTTAGCTAAAATAAAGATTTCACTAAATACATAGAGGCATCATCTTTATAGAGAAAGGTTAGATATATATATTTGTCATTATATTTTATAGTATATATTCACACACAATGAGTTGAATATGCACATGAGAATATGGTTAGAACTGATTAAATATTATGATTTCTCAATACATTAACACCTAGGGAGAAAGAACAAGGTAGAAGATGATTAGAGTTAAACAGGTCATAATAATTATCATTGATGAGGATAAAAAATTGATCCATAATTATGAATTTGAAAAGGATGGATCGTGAAATCTTAAAGGAAGGGGAGATATCGTATCATTATCAAATAAGTATTCAATCATCAATCCATGTGAGGGTAAAAGACCCACAAAATAGAGACACAAAGCTATAAAAGAAGGTGAGAAATGTTCCTAAGTTTAAAATTTATCATGATATAAAGAAAATATCTAGGAACCTTGTATGTGTTCCATCCATACCATATTTGAAGAAATTAATATTAAAGGAGGCTCATAGTTATTCATTTCCAATTCATCCTAGAAGTAAAAAGATGTATAGAGATCATAAAGAGTATTTATAGTGGGAATACATGAAGTGATATATTGAAGAGTTTGTATATTAGTGCTTGTTATGACATCAATTAAAGTATTAGAGACATCAGTCTAAGGGGATGTTTCAACCATTACTAATTCTAGAATAAAAATGAGAAAACATCACAATGGATTTTTTTAGAATCCTCAAAACATCAAAAGGTCATAACACTATATGGGTTATAGTTGATAACATTAAAAAGTATCACACTTAATAATTATCAATAAAGATCTCTCCCTAAATAAACTTTAAAAAATATTAATTAATGCAGTGTTAAGGTTTCATGGTGCACCACATTCAGTTTTATTTGATCGGGATCTAAATATTACATTGATGTTTTGGTGAATTATTCTATATGTTCTTTGTATAGAGTTGAGTTTCAGTATCGTGTATCATTATCAGACTGATATTCAGTCTTAGATAACTATTAAAACCCTAGATTATATGATGGTATCTTTTTATATGGGATTCCATAGTGGTTGGGATCAACACCTTCCTCTAGTCAAGGTTTCTTACAATAATAGCTATCACTCAAGCTTTAATATGGATCCTTATGATACCCTCTATGGAATGAAGTTTATAAATATAATGTAATGTGATGAAGTTAGATAAATAATGTTATTGGGACTTAAACTACCAGAATAAATGATAGATAAGGTTATATCCACTCAACAAAACATAAGGTAATCTTAAATCTAGTAGAAAAGATATAATTACAATCACCGGCGTGATCTGGAATGGGAAGTTGGTGGAAAGGAGTTTCTATGACATTCTACAAGGAAGGATGTAATGATATTCAGAAGTAAGAAAAAAATAATCATATTTATACCATTCCATTTATAATTTTGAATCATATCAGGACGGTATCTTATAAGTTGGTGCTTCTACTGAACCACCTTCAAGTTCACTATATGTTCTATGTATCTCTCCTAAAAAAGTAAAAAACCAAATAATTCACATGTAATAAACTCAAAGGTTACAAAATATATAAATATATATCTTATGAGTAATAAATCATGGATATTTAAGATTTTCGATAGAAAGCTCTAAGAAACAAAACCACTCGCAAATGTTTTTTTGCGAAACCACAAATTTGAAGAAGATATATAGGAACTTGAGGATATAATGAGGAATAAATATCATTATTTTTTATTGGAGTGGATAATTTTGGGGGAAAATTAATTCAATGGGGGTAGAATGTAACAACCTAATAAATTTATGATTATTTTTTTGAAAAAATTTAATTTCTTCCATAGCTTGGGTTACATGAAATAACAAATTTTAATGAACCAGGAAATGCTATTAACATTATTATTTAAACATGATCATTATAACATAAATATTAAATTTGGAAGTATGAATAAGAATAAAAATATTTTTAAAAATATTTTTAAATTTTTTTGATAAATAAAATAAATTTATAAATAAGTCTTTTATTTTTATTGACATCTTTATATGTTTAGAAAATACTTTTTTATGGAAAAAAATTAATAGCAATGATTTTCATGAAAAAATAATAAAATAAATTTTTGTGACTTCTAGAAAATTTATTCTATAAATTTAAATGTATATTTGGAATCAAAATATTAAAATGAACTTATGGTAAACTTATGATAATTTTCATAAAAGTTTAAATTTTCTATGAAAAGTAAAAAAATACTAATTTTTATTAAAAACTACATTTTAATTTGATGAATTTGTGATGATACATCCTGTTTAAAAAATTTTAAAAGTAAAATTGGATTAAATATTTTATTACTAATAAAATTCAGGTCATTGGAATCAAATTAATTTTGATTTTGGATATTAAAATATTTTATAAATATGAAAAAGCTATCTTTGGAAAATCACCTCTTCTCCACATTAGTGGGTTTTATTTTAAATTAAATTATACCAATTATGTGAATTTAAATTATATTTTTTCCATATATGAAATAAAAATAATTAATGTGATATAATAATTTCAACAAAATTATTTTCATAATTCACAGTAATAAAAGTAAAAATTAATTACACCAGTTAAGGTTAAAACAGGTTTACCAAGGGGTTAAAATAAAATGATTAGAGTGATTTTCCAAATAAAACATCTAGAAATCCTATTATATGGAAATAATAGATACCTTTAATGTCCAAATTATGGATATAAGGTCATTTTAATTCATTTTTTCTTGGGAATTACTATATCATTTTGAATTGTTTTGGGGAAACTATAAGTAGTTTCAATATGGGTTCCTTTCCCCACTTATAAAAGGACATCCTCTATCCCCTTCTCCTAAAAAACCCAAAGACTTTTGGATCATAAAATCAATAACCAAATACCTTACCTAATTTCATTCCCACGTACTTTATCCCTTATTATGATTAGGGAACCCTTCTAGGAATTATTTAGGTATAAACCTAAAAAAGGTTCTATGAAGAATATGTATTATTCATAACATTGTATTTTCATTTTGTTACTTATTCCACCTTCTATAAATCTTATTAAACAATGATGATATAATAAAATCAGAATATAACTTATACTTATATTTTATTTTTTTAATGGAAGGAACTATATCCATCTCCTCCTCTATAAAATGAGAAACAAAACTGTCGATTGTGTGTACGGTAGACTACAACTCCATGAACCGATGTAATTTGTCTTCCATCACCGCTTCTCATTTATGGATATAATGATGGATTTAACATATTTATAATATATTTATGACATTATTATACTTTAGAAATTATAATATCATATATTCCTTCTTACCCTCCAATATATTGGAAAACAATAATGTCGTTTGTGTGTACATGTGGATTACCTCCTCCACGAAGTGTTGTGATACGTTTTTCATTTTCTTTGGGAATGTATATTAATAAGGATAGATTTAATGATTATATATGATATATATGAAAAAGAATTTATTATTTAAAGATTATATATTATTTAACATTAATTCATTCCATGCATCAAGAAAATGGAAACAATATTCATTCTTACACACAACATACCGTCTCCATGAAAAATGTAATTCATTTTATGTCTCTAAATATAATAGATTACACTAAATACATATATAATGAATATATATTATATTTATATCATGGTAAAAATTGTGGATATTATGGAATAATTATTAATTTTAAAGGACCAAAAATACCAATTTGAACCATGTATGAAAAAAATGAAGATGTTACTACCCAAAAGACAATTTTAACAAGAAATTGTAAATAAATAGGTAATAAAAGATCATAAATAAATCATATATGGTATTATATATATATATTATTATATAATTGATGTATAATAATCCTATATTTATCAAACATGAGGTTATAACATGTATGAATAAATTCAGGGATTGAGGAAAGGGATTTCTAGGCACTCTTTTATTTCAGGGAGATGTTTGTCTTATTCACCCATTGTTTCTTTTTTATAGGGTATATACTTAAACTTTGGATTTTTATATCTTGAACATCATTATTTTAATGATATTTAATGTTTCATTTTATTCTATTCTTTAATGGGGCTTATGATTCAAAAGTATCAAAAGTGATAATGGATTTTCATCTCACTTTTATATTTGTGAGACATAGGTCATATTCACCACTTGTTTCTTTTATGTGTTTTTTATAATGAAAGTGATTGTATTTTGTGATTATTATCATTAAAACTATGTATATTTATATATCCATCAATTTTTATTTATTTCATGGGGTTTATAATTCAATGTATACCAAGTTTGTAATGGTTTTATGTTATAACTTTACTATTTACCATGGTTGTTTATAATTAAGTTTCCGGTTATAGAATATTATGATATATTTTTTACAAAAATATTGAATTTTATTCTACTCTATTTTTTATTAAAATTTTAATTTTTTATTTCATTTTACTCTCTTTATGTACCCACGAGTTTAAAATATAGTTTTTAAAGGAAATCAAGCTTATTTCTATCTTTGGGATAACATATTTTTTCTTCCAGATCCATGTTTTCTACGATTTTCTCAATAACATTTTAATATTATTTATTAATTTAAATTTTACCCATAATTTGTTTTTTTAAATGTTTTGAAAATAATATTACGGTCATTTTCCAAATAATGAACTTTTTAAATTTTCTTAAAAAAATGTGAAAGGAATATTTTTTTGAAAAAGTATAACATGAATGATATTTCCTTCTGTCATTAATAATCAATGATTTAAAGCTTTCTTTACATGTTTTCAAAGACACTAAAACTAAATGAATTTATCATAGATCATTATGTAATGTAAATATTATTCATCTAATAAGATGTGGAATCTATTTATGAAAACTACGGTTCTTTATAATGTGAGAGAAAAATTTATTAAATGTGTTGGAAAATATTATTTTTTTAAGTTGATATATTTTTTAAATACTAGTGATATTTTTTTGAATTTATTTACTATCAATATTATTAGCTCATTTAAGGATTTGGATTTTTATTATTGGGCTGGTTATTTAATTTCTAGTGTGTTTTATGTGGGGACATCAATTTATTACATTATTGTATGCCAACATAAATATAATTTAATTTATTTAAATGTTTTATGGATATATATACATATATATTAATTATTTATCATAATAATTTATAAATTTTTATTATTAGGTATAAGGATAGATCAAATCAACTATATTCTCAAGTGATGTTTATCGTTTCACATATATTATTGAAGGTTTTGATATTTTAATCATATCTATTGAATGTTGGTTCGGTTGAATGGGTGTTCATTTAATTATACCTAAGAATTGATATTCACAACGATTTATGAATTTAATTTATTGAGTAAAATACTATTGGAGATGGTCAAAATGGGACATTCAATTTGACAATGATAAAAAAATACCTCCACGAGGCATTATTTATTTAATGAAGATTTCAAGAAAGTGTTTGAAATAAAATATTCTTATAAAATTAATTCTTTTAAGATTATAAAATTGTTAGATTATGTTTTTTCTTTTTTTACATGTTAAATCAACTAAAGTAATTTCATAATTATTGTAGATATTTTTACTAAATGTTTTATTATTTATCATCAGTCTATTTTTTTAAAATAAACCTATATAGATGGTTATAATTATCCATTGATTTATATTTAATTCATCTTTGAAATACTATTGGTCATTTTTCTCACCCCATGTTTGTATACTTTGATACACATACAACCTTTGTTTATGGAGTTACATGTTTTAAATAAAATGTTATTTTTATCAGTATTTATAGACCTCAACTATCCTTAAACTTTTGAGTTGTTTATGGGTAGTAGTTATTTGGGGAATTAATGTTGCCTATTTAGACCTTTTATTTTGACTCAATCATTTTTTATACTACTATACATGGAATTTTTTTCAGAGGCATGTAGACTGTTTACTTTATTTATTTGTGACATTCGTTTCATATAGATTTCATTAATTCATTAAAATTATATATTTTTATTTACTTATTCTGATATCAATGGTTTTTGTGAATTATTTCCCCTTTGAAATAGATTTAACCCTTGAATCATTTTTAAAGTCTCTAATGATTCAATGAAATAATTCAAAGGTCAATTATGATCAATTTTAGGTTTTGGGTAATCTAAGGAATGATGTTAAAGTCAAAATTTTATTTGATGTAAAATTTATTGAAGAAGAATCTAAATGGATTCAATTTCCTGTATTTTTATAAGAATCTTTGTATCAATATAAAAAAATATAAAAATTTGTGTTGTTTATAGAAACATAATCTTAATATATTTTTTAAAGAATATAGTATAGAATAAAAGGCTAATTTTAATAATTATATGAAAGATCCTACTAACATATGTAAATTGATAAAAATTTCAAGGATTCATAAATAATAAAATAAACATAACAACATAGTTTTTCTTGGATAATAGATATCCCAAAATTATATATCATGAACAAACCAAACATGAGAGATATAAATTTATTTAAACACTCTTTCAATGGAATATTATTATTAGTATTTAATTTTCACTCATGTACTTGATATTATTGGGTATATTAATGATTGTGAAAGGTGTGGGTTAGCACTTAGTCTGGATCTGACAATAATTTTTGTCAATCAATAATTTTTTCAAATATTCCTTCAATATATTATAATCTACAACATAAAAAAACTCAAAATATATGCAATCCCTTCAACATGTTAAAGGTATTTGTGTAGGCCCTATGAAGTCCAAAATATAATGCCATAATGAAGGTATAAAATAGAAGTGGTAAGAGATTATACGAATTGAAGAATAATAAATTTATTATATAGTATACAATATCTTATTTAAAACTGAAAGGAGATATCAATATAAAAGGTAAATTATTCTACTATGTTAATCCTAGACATTACAAAATAAATATCTCATAATAAACAAAGGGGTTTAATAAATATTATGGATAGTTTACATTACATATTAATGATATAGAGATAAATTATTATATTTTAATGGATATAAAATATAAACTACACATTTTTTTTATATTTATACGAATTTAGAAAATTGGAGGAATTTGAAAAGGAAACTAAGATTTGATATATTTTAAGCAACCAAGGGTTATTTATTAAAAAGAAGATAAATTTTATAGAAGTTGGAAAGATGGAGGAACTAGTGTTTTTTAATGATTTATTCCATTTTATCTTATGTGTTAGGAGAGGATAATAAATATAAAACAAGAATTTTTTAATGAAAAATATTTAAATAGAATCACATGATTCTTATTATTATTTATTTTATAATATAGCCAGATAAATAAAATATGTAAAAAATTATTTTCGATGAGATTTAAATAAAAATATTTTATCCAAATATTAAAATGTAAAAAAAAAATTTATTTCAAAATTATTTTTAGATTATTTCTCAAAATATAAATTTCACGTGATGTGATAGAATCATATTAAAAATTGTTTTAATAAATTTTCATCCCATAAAGAAAATCATATGATATATGATTTTAGAATAAATATAATTTGTGTGCCTATTATAATATACTGGGAAATAAATTTTCTAACCAACTAATGGGTGTTAATAATATTACTATTATAGTTCAACTTAAAAAACAGTTGAATTTAATAGGAATATTGATTTATGAGATACCAATTTAATCCAAAGTGAAAGTCACTAAGGTAGTATATTAAGTAAATAATAATAATTTATAATATATGTTAGTGATGAGTTTATTTGGGAAATCATATGATCTTTAACAGTGGATAAAAATCCAAAAATATATTGATCGATCTTCAATAAATAAAACAAGTATATTGTAAAATAGAGATGAATAGAGTACTTAGAATTTGACAATTCTGGTAGATTCCATATTCATCTTCGATGGAGTGTGTTTGATATAGATCACTAAAGATAAAAAATATATTTTACTTCGATGTAGTAAACCAATCCTTAGATCCTTGAATTCTTTATAAGTATACTTGATTTTCTAAATGGTTGTTCCTTCCTTATTAGGATAGATAAATGCAACTTCATGAGGAAGGGAGTTTTATCAAATTTGAATAAAACCAATGATTATATCACCTTCATATCTAAAAAACCACCCCACCAAATGAGTCAAATTATGATATTTATTGAATAGTCCTAAGGCTTCTCATTCATAATGCATCATATACATTACTACCCATCTTCTGTAATTTAGTGAACTTATTTCACTTTATAAATTTAAATATTTTAAATGAATTAACCTTTAGTTAATAATTTATAAAAAACATTTGGGAGATAATGTTCTTATCATTGAATCACAAGAGACCAATTGTATATTAATCTCATGAATATCTAATATATGTATATATATTTATTATATATTAACACACATGTCATGTTGATGAAAATATACATGGATCATATGCATGTATTAAATTCACAATATATATATATAATATAAAATTATATGTATATATGTACAAAAATTAATTATATGAATGTGTACATGTATCTCATCCATTAAAATTTTAGTGCACATCTAAAAATATATCAGTTTCTTTAAAATACCATAAATACTTTATGAAAATCTTTACAACTCTTTGTGAATCAATCTAAACTTCTTTAAATACGTTTTATCTAAAACTCTTTAATTTAAATAAAAACTTTGTCTAAAATTTTATCATTAAGGCCTTAACTATGTTACCTTTTAGGCCTTAAATGCATGAGAATAAATATAAAATCACTATTTTATAGATGTATTCTAGGAGCGACCTCTAGCAAAGTATCAGTGCCCCTGCAACAACTAAGGGATCAGGTGTGATCTCCATCATACATACTCATATATCTATACAAATGTGTACACCACAAGTTATATCTTATACATCAAATTTATACCAATATAATCTTTTTTATGACATCAACAGACCATTATACATTTAACATGTCAATATAGTACAGAAACTTCATCTCTTCTAGATTCAATAAAAAGGGAGACAGATTCATTGAATACATCAAATGTCATTCATCCAATAGTGGATAAAATATAAAATATCTCATATAAATAGATTAACACATCATATATGCTCTACGCCAAAATTTGTATTTAGCGGTGGTTTTTTTTCATTTAGCGGCAGTTTAAACCGCCCAGAAATCATTCTACGATGGTTTTGGAAAACCGCCGCTAAATCGTTTTTAATGTTTTTTAGTTTTTTTAATTTTTTTAAATTTTTTAATTTTTTAATTCGCGATGGTTTAAACCGTCACTAAATCATTTTTTTTTATTTTTAGTTTGTTAATTTTTTATTTCTTCATTTTTTATATTAGTAATTTATTTATTTATTTATTTATTTAATTTATTATTTTCATAATTTATTATTTATTTATTATTTATTTGTTATTATCACGCACATGCCCATCCGTCTCCATGCATAAGCCCATTCCCATGGCCATGCCCATACCCATGCCATATATATAAATTCTGCGTTGGGTGAGATTTGAACCCCTTACCTCTTGCTTATTCTCCAATGACTTTACCACTCCAGCAGTCTCTTTATGTGGTCAATAAATCGAATTTAATATACATATACACATATATATATATTAATTGGAAAAAACAAGTAATACATAACAAATAGATACAAACTAAATAATTATTACTCAATAAACAATGATTAATAATTAATCATATATAATATATAATATATAATATATAACATATAATATATTACATATAATATATAATACATAACACATAATACATAATATCTAATATCTAATATCTAATATCTAATATAGAATTTATAATGAGTTATATACAATATAAAATATAAAATATAAAATATAAAATATATAAAATATAATTTATAATATATAATATATAATATATAATATATAATATATAATATATAATATATATTTTATATTATGTATTATATAATAGATAATATATAATACATAATATATAATCGATAATATATAATAGATAATAGATAATAGATAATTGATAATAGATAATATATAATAGATAATATATAATATATAATATATAATATATAATATATAATATATAATATATAATATATAATATATAACATAATATATATATATAAGTAATGTATAAATAATAAATAAATTAAAAAATAATTTAATATCTAATAAATAATTAAAAAATATTAATAAATAAATAAATAATAGATAAATAAATAAATAAATAAATGAAAAAATAAAAAATAAAAAACAAAAAATAATAAATAATAAATAATAAATAATAAATAGTAAATAGTAAATAATAAATAATAAATAATAAATAATTATTAATAATTAATAGTTGATCATTAATAATTAAGAATGAAGAATTAAGAATTTATATTTAAAAACTTATAAATAATTTATAAATAATTTATAAATAATTAATAAATTATTAATAAATAAATAATAATTAATTAATAAATATTTAATAATGAATAAATGAATAAATAAATAATAAATGAATAATCAACTAATAATTAATTAACATTTAGTAAATTAAAAATAAATTAATAAATAATAAATTATTAATAATAAAGAATAAAGAATAAATAAATAATAAATAATAAATAATAAATAAATAAATAAATAAATAATAAATAAATAAATAATAAATAAATAAATAATAAATAAATAAATAAATACATAAATAAATAGATAGATAAATAGTAATTCTTTAATAATTAATAATTAATAACAATTAATTATTAATAATTGATAATTATAAAATGAATAATTCTTAATTATTAATTAATATTTTAATTTTAATATTTAATATGAAATATTCATTATTTAAAATTTAATAAATAATTAATAAATAATCAATATTTAATTAATATTTAATTAACAAATAATCAATAAATAATCAATAATAAATAAATAAATACATAAATATATAGATAAATAAATAATAAATAATAAATAATAAATAACTAATTCTTAATAATAACTATTAATTAATAATCGATAACTATAAAATTCTTTATTCTAAATTAATAATTAATATTTTAATATTAATATTTAATGTGCAATATTCAATATTTAATTTTTAATAAATAATAAATAAGTAAATAATTAATAATAAATAAATATTCAATAATTAATATATAATAAAGAATTAAAAAACTAATAATAAATTAATATTTAGTAAATTAAAAATAAATAATAAATAATATATAATAATTAATAAAGAATAAAGAATAAAAATTTGAAAATAAAAAATAAAAAATAACGAAATAAATACATAACTAATTAAATAGATAAATAAATAATTTATAATTAACAATTAATAATAACTAATAACTAATAATTAATAATTTATAATTTATAATTAATAATTAATAAATTAATAAATAATAATTAATTAATAAATAATGAATAACAAATAAATAAAAAATTAATAAATAAATAAACAAAAAATGAATAATAAACTCTTAATAAATAATTAATAATTAATAATTAATTAATAAATAAATTAAAAATAAATTAATAAATAATGTGTACATGATAACAAAGTAATAATTAAATAAATAAATTAATAAATACATAATAAAAAATAATAAATATTTTTTTAAAAAAAAGTTTCTTAAATTTTCCCGTGGTTTTCAAAAAACTGCTGCTATTTAAAGGCAGTTTTTTTTAAAAAACCCACCGTTAAAAAAAATTAATTTTTTTAGAAGATATTTTTTTTAAAAAAATTAAAACTATTTTTAAAAAAAATTAGCGGCGGTTTTTTAGCGACGGTTTTTAAAGCCTCCGCGAAAAAAAGCTGCTGTTAAAACACCGTTTTCTCGTAGTGATGACTCAAATAAACCTGGACATGAATTTCCCAAGTCTTATTCAATCATGTTCTACATGTATTTTATTTCCATATGAGTGGATAAAATCTAATCTTGGTTATGATCCAACAAAAGATATGGTTAGTAACATACACAACCACCCCCCATTTTAGCTAAGTTATTTAAAAACTTATGTAAGCAGTATATCAAAGTATAATGGTTATAATGCCATATATCTAATCCAAATCAGGTAATAATGATTTGTAATAATAAAACACCTCTGTATATCAATGATTGTATGAAATTCCATGATATATACAAGAAAAGTTCAGGATTTGAGTAGACCCGATCCTATAAAATTATAAAAAAAATAAAGTTGAATTACAAAATAGGATTAAAAAGAGTTATATTAATATAAACATGTGTTTCTATAGAAATAAAATATTGGAAAATTCAGGGGTCATGAAGGACTACATCAAGCTCACCTATGTGATTTACCTTTTTGAAGGGTTGTCCACAATAATGTTTTCCTCCTTGTAGGCATGTGCAACCTTCAAGGTCAGTTGACCTAAGTCTTCAATGGAATTCAATACAAGGTGGAATTAGTCTCCAAGAAACATTTCTAGAGTGGGTATTTAACTCATCCACTATAAGAGATGAATCTGATTTAACTCAAAGAGTCATCCATCCATATAGTAGCATCCCTTGATGAAACTGCAATGGGTATGGAAGACACCACCATATCTCAAAGGCCCTGATTCACCTGAGGCCACCCCTTCAACATTAACATTATTCCATGATTGAATGAGAGGTATCTATAAAATTAATTTCATAACTAGTTGTTTATTTTTTGTTAAAGTATAACTAAATAGAGGTAAAATGTTAAGACCATAACAATTATTTTTCATCGGACCCATTTGAGATTTGGAGGCAGTAATCATAACTCTCTGAATGGAGGTGATTCACGCAAGTAGTGAAGGAATTATATTATAGAAATAAAACAAATTAATTTTACTATATGTGAAATAAATGGTAGAATCAACTGTTGTCATAAGAAAATAGAGGACCTACCAATGGTTGGATGCACCTGCTATGTAATTCATCAGATTCTCAAAGCTTCTCAAGTGAATATTGATGTCGAAAATGACCTAAATATAGTCCCAAAATTTTGAGATAAAAGTACATGTAAAAATGATATGATTGATGATTTCAATATCATTTATACAGTTGTATATTACAGGGAAATATAAATCCTAAAAATCTAGATTAGGTGATGTATTGGCAGCTAGTTTCTACATATTCTTCCTAAAATCACGCACCTCATTGGAGGTACAAATGAGATCTTGAAAAAAAACAGCCAAAGAGGAATATTGATATTGTTCTCAAATGTGAATATGATGAATTCCCATATTTTTAAGATGCATATTCTACTCTATGTACAAAAAGGATATTCTTTTCCATATATAAATCTCTATATATTCATTAGATTATGAGAGGGAACAATTTCAAGAAGTGGAATAGTATGCGAATTTTTCTTTGTGGTGGATATGTTGTGAATATTACTAGGGAAAACCACCACCTCTTTAAAATTGAAAGATAGCTAGCGGGTTTCTAACTGTTTAGATTTGAGTTCCTATAAATAAACCATTTAGAATAATTCATGATTTCATTGTATGAATGTTTGATGGTAGTCCAATCTAATTATGGAAGGTAGTAGAGGTTCCCATTCCTTAAAATATTAGTGAATC
This sequence comes from Viscum album, assembly GCA_963277665.1. Lineage (NCBI taxonomy): Eukaryota > Viridiplantae > Streptophyta > Magnoliopsida > Santalales > Viscaceae > Viscum > Viscum album. The sequence continues at coordinate 1,020,248,140 of OY728147.1, read as the reverse complement.
ACATTGAGATAAAATCAAGATAATACACATTGGATTAAATGAGAATCTATGTGAACTTATTGAGAATAGTTTCATTAAATATCCTAAGATCTTTGACACTCTATCCCCCATGTCAATGGATTTGATGTAAGCTTTCCGATAAACATAAATTAGTTATGTAACACCCCAAAATTCTAAAGTAAGAATATTGTATTTAATAGGGTGTGTGACACACAACACCAAGACTAAAAAGGAATAAAATTTCCCAATACATTATAATATATTTAATATTTTAAATAAATATATTCTTTAGATTTCTATTTAGGAAACACTAAGTTATCCTCTATTACATACAAGAATGACCTTTTTTGGTAGTTTATGTTAAATGTAAGATCGAGTTTTACCAAACTATAATATATTATCAAGATATTAATTCATTAGTATAATAAGATATAAATTAGTCCTTAAATTAATGGTTATGAATATGATTAAATAAATTATGATAATATATTATTGAATTCATTGGTCAAAAATCAAATAGAATTTAATATAGAAAATAATTAAATATATTGAAAGGGTTTTTATAATGAACTTTTTTTATGGTACCAATGGCATTTTATCATAAAAAATTAAATTAAATTCCATAAATGAATGATATTAATGATATATGTATATATATTATATCCAATAAAATATTTTCATTATTCATCCAGAATATTATATATATATATATATAAATAATAATAATAAATCAAATTTTATGCTTAAAATGATATTTTTCTAAAAAGGCCATTTTCAACCTTTTAATGGAGCACCTATTTTAAAATAAAATTTTGGAAAGAAAGGAGACGTCGCTTCCTCCTCGGCGTGCTCCAAGGACGCCTACGATCCTTTTACCTGCGACGCCGTCTACCACGACGACGGCGTGCATCTTCATTTGTGGTGGTAGGGGAATTTGTATATATTTCTTTATGTGATTTATACCCTCGAAATGGCATGTAATTATTGGGTGATGTTTGAACCACAAACGCAGTGGGTGAAGATTAACGAACAAGTCCAAACCCACCTCTACTTTGTTGTTGATGTGCGGAATAATTAGCGACGATGAAGCGGGACTGAAATGGTGATTGGAGGCCTTCGCAATAATGTACGGGTCCCGAGGCGACCGCATGCGCAGACAGGAGCAAAATCGGACCACCGGAATGACTCTGGTGGCCCGTGGAAGCCCCTGGCGGCGCCCCAACACACTACCGGCAGAAGCCCGCCACGGATGAAGCCACAAGGGTGAGGGCTGGATCCCGCGGCTGCACAGGATCCAGGGAAGCTGCGGCGCCAACTTGGCACCGCATCCACAGAAAGCGGGGGCTGCGCCCCCCGCTTGGCTCGCTGGCCGAGCTAGCGCACCCCCCCCCGGCTGGGCCGGGGCGGGTCGCGCGGACCGGGGCGGGTCGCGCGGACCGGGGCGGGTCGCGCGGACCGGGGCGGTTCGTACGGACCAGGCCGCGCCCTACTAGGCCGGACCAGGACCCGGGTCAGGTCGACTCGGTTCGGGCCGACCCGGGGGGATTGGGCCGGGTCGGGACGGGCCCAGACCTCCCACTTCGGACCGTTTTTGGTCTTTTTACCCTAACTTGAGCTACGGATCTCCGATCGACGCACCGTCAATTGCGTAGGAATACTTGGACCGATATGGTCATTTTGATATATTACACTTGATGTTTAGGAAAAGTTTGTGTAGGACCGGGTTGGTTCGAACATGAAATCAACTAGGCCCTTGGAGCGGAAATGCTTATAACGTAAGGACAGGACGTCCGATTGATGTGACGTCAATTGATTTGGAATCCTTTTGTTGAGAAGGTTCTTTTGGCTTACTCAACTTGAGGTTTGAATGCAGTTGGAGTATGTCCGGGTTGGTATTATCTTAAAAACCAACCAGGCCCCTGGGACGGAAAAGCCAATAACTCTCGCACCGGGCGTCTGATTGACGCACTATCTGTCGCGTTGGGTTTCTTTTGACGAGACAAAACATTGGGATACATCAAATCCGGACTTCATGACAGTTTATGTATCGACTCTTTTGCTCGAGTGTGACCTGGGACACGAAGACATTCCATACTATGCATGCAGTTTAACAGTTCTAGGGGGCACGTTTAGGATAATTCAAATTTCATTATAAACCATTATAAAGGATTTTAAAGTAATGATATCCTCAAATAATCCAAGTGTATGATTATGAGATTAGATACACATAATTTTTTCAATTTATGTTATCTATTTAACTAATTTTGGGATTATACATTATGTTACAGAATGCTAGGATCTAATATAGTATATTCCACTATTTAGAAATAGTTCATGGAAGGACCAATGGTATCAATACTCAGGGAAAATTTAAAAGTTTACCTACTGAGAAATTAGATATAGTTGGTATTGTAAATTATCTTGTTATGGATATATTTGGGAGTCATAATTAGGTTATGACACATAACATTTCCTAGATGAAGAAAACTATTCCACTATGAGACTCTCCAATGTTGGATCACTTTATATGATAGAGTCCCCCATATTTTAGTGGTACTACTGACCCAATGGTGGATGAGAAATGGATTAAGTCTTTGGAGAAGATATTCACAACATTGCAATTTGGAAAAAAGGAAAATTTTACACTTGTAGTGTATTTTATCAATAGATATGATGATAAATAGTGGTCATTGATCTATAATACTTACAAGAAATAATTAATATAACTTATAGAATATAATGTTTTTAAGGAAAAATTATTTGGCATATATTTCCCTCAAGAGAAAAAAAATTGAGATGAAGATAAATTTTTGTAGTTTAAAGAAAACAGATGAGTAATTTTTTTTCTGAGTGTGAATCTACCTTTACAAGGTTATAAGGAATGATATATATTTTATATGAAACACATAGTGAAATATTGATCACTTATTTGTAGTCTTTAATCCAAGTATCTGATGGGAACTGATTCCTCAAACCTTTTCTTCATACGATGAAAACGTTTTATGAGCTATCAAGACATGGAATGAATTATTTAAGCCTTATGGATTCAAAGAGAAGAAAAAGAATAAGATAAAGGAAGATAGATTAATAGAAAAAGGGAAAAAAGGAAATAAGAATTTCCCCACATGTGATAACTACTAAAAGAAACACCCTGGTAAATTCATGAAAGGATTTAGAGTTTGTTATAAGTGTGAGAAAATGTCACCAAGAAAAATAATGAAAAGGAAAGAAAGAAAACACTTATATTAAGTGTTAAAAATACATATTTATATATAAAACTATCCAAACAAAATTCCCAAGAATAAAAGTAATGTACCTTAGAATAATATAAGGAATCAAGGCCAGACATATGTTATTGACACAACCAAAGTGGAATGATTTATCTGATTCTATATTTGGATCTATGAAATATCATTCATAACTATTTTATTGATGATTTTATCATCATATAAATAAATAAAAATATAATAAATTTTCTATAATATTTTTCACTAAAGATTTGGGAACTTATGTTGAATCGTACAAAGAAACATGATTCGGTAATAAGTTAATATTTTGGAAAATACATGGTTGAGGGAAATATAGGCCTTAATATGATCCTAATGTCGAGATAATGATGAATAGTTTAATATATGAGTGACATGGATAAATTAAATTAGATATCATAGACTACCATGGAACTGATTCTAATGTTTTAGATCATAATACATAGAAGGGATTAAAATTTAACCATTTATGAAATGGTTTGAGTTAAATTTGGATGAGGTTTTTGATATTATTCTATTACTTAACCATATAAAGGAACATGTGCTAAGAAAATAAGTATAAATAATTCTAGGAATGAACAAAGGATAATATTTTTCTTGTTGAAATGTATCAAGTGTTTTTACTTATATTTTTATAGGATAAAATAATACCTCAACTCATGGAAAAATTGTTTTGAAACAAAAATATTGTCTTATTAACATTTTTTTATGATATCAAGGACCTTTAATCAATCCTCTAGTTTATGATTTTTTTCAAAAATATTCATCTAACAAGGTTATCTATCACTCTTCATCACAACATGATAGTTAGATTTCTCTTCCATGTCATTGTTTTCACTAATGTTCTCTTATTCAAAATCCTAGTTTTGTGGAGACCTTCACATTTCCTTTTACCTATTATTAAGAAGATGTGAAATTAACCCCATTTAAAAGGTGGGTTTTTCTATATTTTTTTTATTTTTAAATATAAATCTACTGATTACTAAGATCAATTTTAAATATCGAGGATTCAATTTAATTAAATTGGGGAGAATGTGACACCCTAAAATTATAAAGTAAGAACATTGTTTTTAATAGCATGTGTGAAAAAAGCGCCCTAGATAGAAAGGTATATAACATAACAAGAATTTAATATATATTTAAAATTTCAAATAAATTGATTATATAACTTTAAATGCATGTAACACTGAGTTAGTTTGTGTTAAACGCAAGAATAAAGTGTTGGGCGGAGAAAAAGGGAGATGATGGCAAGAGGGGGGGTGAATTGCCTTTTAAAAAATTATTAACAAATTAAAATCAAAGTTGAAAGTGCAGCGAAAATAAAAGAGGCAAGACACGCAATTGATAACAGAGTTCGGCCTAAAACTCGGCCTACGTCTCCGCTCCCAACTCAACCGTTGAGAGATTTACTACCGCTTTCTTTTCAATGGTTGTAGCAAGAAACCCACTAGCCTTTTTACAGGTGAAGGCTAGCTCACCTATTACAGCTTGCTTTTAAATGGTTTGAGAAATAAACCCACTAGCCTTTTTACGGGTGAAGGCTAGCTCACCATTGTCTCAAGCCTTTTAAAAGGAAAGTCTTGACTAACCTCTTCACATCTTAAAGGTGGTGTGAAAACCCAAATGAAGAGTGGAATGAAAGAGATGGGGGTTTGTAGGCACAAACCCAAAATGATGCTCAAAATGATTAAAACAAGAAAAACCGTAATGGGAGAAGCCTTGGGCGCCAATGGATGATTGGAGTTGAAGACGTGCACTCCCAATCTTCTATGGTGGTGCTCCTTGGATGTGGAATTGGATTGGAGCAGTTGGGGTTCCTTTGGAACAATCCACCGGAGGTTCGCCAAATGATGAAAAAGTGTCCGTTGGCTTCCGTATGGCTTACTTAAGTTTCCGGGGCTTCCTAGTCCTTTATTTATAGTGGGGGAACCCTCAAATGGCCTTAGGGAGTCTTCGGAGCCATTGGAGAGGGCTTCGGAGCCGTTGGGAGGCAAGTGGACCAGCCTGGTCAAAGGCCCAACGGCTAGTTTGACTGGCTCCACCGGCTGACCGGTGCAAGGCCACCGGTTGGCCGGTGTGTGCAAAATGGAGGAGGGCTTCGGGCTCAGGCTCCACCGGCTGGCCGGTGCTGAGGCCACCGGTTGGCCGGTGCTGAGGCAGTGGCTCATCCTTCTGTCCAGGGTCCAGCGGCTGGCCGGTGGTGAAGCCACCGGTTGGCCGGTGGACTGAATTTCAGTCCACTTTTGGCTTTTTGCCTTCTTGGCCTTCTTGGCCCAATTCCTTGGCAATCTGAAATCAAGCCTATTATCCAAAAACACTTAAAACAATATTAGTAAATTAAGAGAGTGATTGTGATCATGAAAATTAAACCATGAGGGATACGAGAGGTACAACAATCTCCCCCTATTTTGATGATCACTATCACCAAAACAAACAATGTAGAAAATGAAATGAAAGGCATGCTTTAAAAGATTTCTCCCCCAATTAGTCAAGAATTTCTCCCCCTTTGTGATTATCAAAATAGCATGGGGCATAAAACTTGATTGAGGGAAAAAAGGATTTTAAACCAATTGAAATTTTTGAAATTTGAATTGAAAGTTTTGAATCAAAAATTTGAAATGAAAGTTTTGAATGAAAAATTGAATAACATTTTGAATTGAAAGTTTTGAGTGAAAATTTGAATTGAAAATTTTGAATTGAAAAATTTGATACCAAGAGTTGAAATTGAAAGTTTGAATCGAAAATTTTGAAATTGAAATCAAAAGGGCTTAAACGATCCTAACTCCCCCTAAATAAAAACAACAAATCACCGGGGAGAAGTTTTTGAAACCGAAAAAAATTTTGGCCCGGAGAGACTCGCTAAGAGGGATTTTTCAATCCATACTTGTCTAGTGGCGGGTCTTCTCCTAAAAAATTCATCATTAATGAAAATACTTTTGCGGCGGCCATACCGGGTATTTTTACAATTGCACTCATAGATTAAGTGCCCGGGTTTGTTTGCAATAATTACAAAATTTAAATTGAGAGCTCCCCCTTACAAAAATAGTAGGTGCATGGGAAGAGGAAACTTGCTTGGAATAGCAAAGCCCTTCGGTGGTTCTAGATATGCGTTGGGAACCTAGGAGTATGGTCAAATTTTGTTCCCCTTGGGTGAACATGGCAAGAGATTCCCTTAAATCTTTGATAGTTGATTCCATGGAATCAACATCGGGAAGGTTTTGGATTTTGAGGGACAAATCCTCCTTTTCATTGAGAAGTTGTTCCTTTTTGGAGGAGAGTTTTTTGAAATTCTTTTTTAAAGAAACAAATTTGGAAGAAAGTTCGTGAAAACCTTCCTCCAATTGATCTCTCGCATGTTAGAGATCCTCGTAAGACATATGATTAAAAGAATTTGAATTTGAAGAACTAGAGGATGAGGAGTCGGAAGAAGTTACCTCATGGAATGCCATTAGGAATTTGTTACCATTGTCGCTCGAGGAGGAGGGCTCGGGCTCAGGCTCCACCGGCTGGCCGGTGAGGAGGCCACTGGTTGGCCGGTGCTGAGGCAGTAGCAAACACTGTTTGTTCTAGGTGTCACCGGCTTGACGGTGCTGAGGCCACCGGTTGGCCGGTGTGGAGGCAGTGGCTGGACTCTCGGTCTGGGCTCTACCGGCTGGCCGGGGCTGAGGCCACCGGTTGGCCGGTGCTCTGGACAGTGGAGAGCCTTTCTGTCAATGGTCCATCGGCTGGCCGGTGTCATGCCACCGGTTGGCCGGTGGACTGAAAACAGTCCAAGTTAACTCCTTTGCCACTTCTTGCTCCTGAAATCATGCCTAACAACACAAACACTTGAAAACAAGATTAGATGAATAAGAGGGTGATTGTGATCATGAAAATTAAACCACGAGGGGTACGAGAGGTACAACAATCTCCCCCTATTTTGATGATCACGATCACCAAAACAAACAATGAAAATATTGAAATGAGAGGCATGCTTTAAAAGATTTTTCCCCCAATCAACCAAGAATTTCTCCCCCTTTGTGATTATCAAAATAGCACGGGGCATAAAACTTGATTGAGGGAAAAGTTGAAAAAGCAAGATGGAGATTTTAAACCAATTGAAATTTTTGAAATTTGAATTGAAAGTTTTGAATCAAAAATTTGAAATGAAAGTTTGAATTGAAAGGTTGAAATGAAAATATTTGAATAACAGTTTGAATTGAAAGTTTTGAGTGAAAAATTGAATAACAATTTGAAATTAAAAAATTTTATACCAAGTGATGAAATTGAAAGTTTGAATTGAAAGTAAAAAGACTAAAACGATCCTAACTCCCCCTAAATAAAAACAACAAATCACCGGGGAGAGGTTTTTGAAACCGAGACAAATTTTGGCCCGGTGAGACTCGCTAGAAGGGATTTTTCAATCCATTCTATTCTAGTGGCGTGTCTTCTACTATAAAATTCATCATTGAAGAAAATAGTTTTGGGCCTACCATACCGGGCATTTTTGCAATCGCACTCATAAATTAAGTGCCCAGGTTTTTTACAATAATTGCAAAATTTAAATTGAGAGCTCCCCCTTCCAAAAATAGTAGGTGCATGGGAGGAGGAAGCTTGCTTGGAAAAGCCAAGCCCTTCGGTGGTTCTAGATACGCGTTGGGAACCAAGCAATTTGGTAAAAAAAATTTCCCCTTGGGTGAACTTAGCTAGGGATTCCCTTAAATCTTTGATGGTTGATTCCATGGAATCAATATCGGGAAGGTTTTGAATTTTGAGGGACATCTCTTCCTTCTCTTTGAGAATTTGTTCTTTTTCGGAAGAGAGTTTTTTGAAATTCTTTTTTAAAGAAACAAATTTGGAAGAAAGTTCGTGAAAACCTTCCTCCAATTGATCTCTAGAAAATTGGAGATCCTCATAGGACAAATGATTATAAGAATTAGAAGAACTAGAGGATGAGGAGTCAGAAGATGTTACCTCATGGAATGTCATTAGGCATTTGTTACCGTTGTCACTCGAGGAGGAGGAGGAGGAGGATGTGGAGCTATCACTCCAAGTGGCCTTGAAAGCCTTCTTCTTCTCCTTTTGCTTGGGCTTTTTCTTGTTGAGTGGGAAATCGGGCTTGTAATGGCCTTTCTCGCCACACCCGTAACATTTAACCTTGGGCTCGGATTTTTCGTTGGGTTTAGCCTTGCAGGATTTCTTCTTTTTGTGCTTCTTCATGAATTTTTGCATCTTGCGGGCAAGATTCTCCATTTCGGAATCGCCGCTTGAAGAGGAAGATGATGATGAGGAGGAGTTTTCTTCTTTTTGTACCTTGAAGGCGATGTTCTTTGGAGTTTTGATCGGTTTGCCTTCCTTTTCATCTTGCCTCCTCATGGTGATCTCATAAGTCATGAGGGATCCGATGAGCTCTTCGACCGGCATGTTTTTGATGTCCTTCGCTTCTTGGATTGCCGTGACCTTTGGTGACCATGAGCTTGGTAGGATCCATAGGATCTTCTTGACCATCGTTTCTGCAGACACATCATCACCAAGGGACTTTCTCCCATTGCAAACATCAGTAAACCGCATAAACATTTCAGAAATATTTTCAGAAGGATGCATGGAAAAAGACTCAAAATCTTGACGGTACATGTCCAATCGAGTATCCTTAACTTTGTTGGTCCCCTCATGGGTAACCTCCAAAAGATTCCAGATTTCATGTGAGGAGGTGCATGTGGAAACTCGATTGAACTCATTACGATCAAGGCCGCAATGAAAAGCGTTCATGGCTTTGCCATCAAGCTCGAAATTTTTAATGTCGGCTAGAGTCCATTTGGATTCATCGGGGGAAGAGAGAGTGTAACCTTGCATGACAATTTTATAAATGGGATATCCTATGCTTCTAAGAAAAGTAGTCATGCGGGTTTTCCAATATGTATAGTCGGTTCCATCAAAAAATGGAGCACGAACCAAAGAATAGCCTTCGGGGGCGAAAGAAGTTGAAGCCATCAAAAAAAGATCTTGAATTTGAAACCGGTTAGGGTATTACTCAAATTTTGCCTCTGATACCAATTGTTAGGCAGAGAAAAGAAAGGAAGTGATGGAAAGAGGGGGGGGGGGGGGTGAATTGCCTTTTTAAAAAAATAATTAACAAATTAAAATCAAAGTTGAAAGTGCAGCGGAAATAAAGAGGCAAGACACAAGAATTGATAACGGAGTTTGGCCTAAAACCCGGCCTACGTCTCCGCTCCCAACTCAACCGTTGAGAGATTTACTACCGCTTGCTTTTCAATGGTTGTAGCAAAAACCCACTAGCCTTTTTACAGGTGAAGGCTAGCTCACCTATTACAGCTTGCTTTTTAATGGTTTGAGCAAGAAACCCACTAGCCTTTTTACGGGTGAAGGCTAGCTCACCTTTGACTCAAGCCTTTTAAAAGGAAAGGCTTGACTAACCTCTTCACACCTTAAAGGTGATGTGAAAACCCAAAAGAAAGGATGAGAGAAAGAGATGGGGTTTGTAGGCACAAACCCAAAATGATGCTCAAAATAAATAAAACAATAAAACCCGTAATGAGGATGTCTTGGGCGCCAATGGATTGATGGAGCTGATGAAGGGTGATCCCAAGCTTCTTTGGAGGTGCTCCTTGGATGTGGAAGTGTGTTGGAGCAAGTGGGGTTCCCTTGGAGGAATCCGACGGAGGTTTGCCAAATGATGGAAAATGTGTCTGTTGGCTTCTGTATGGCTTGGTTAAGTTTCCGGAGCTTCAAGGTCCTTTATTTATAGAGGGGGAACCCTCATATGGCCGTTGGAGGCCTTTGGAGCCGTTGGAGAGGCTTTCGGAGCCGTTGGAGGCCAAGTGGACAGGCTGGTCAAAAGCCCAACGGCTAGTTTGACTGGCTCCACCGGCTGACCGGTACTGAGCCACCGGTTGGCCGGTGTGTGCAAAATGGAGGAGGGCTCGGGCTCAGGCTCCACCGGCTGGCCGGTAAGGAGGCCACCGGTTGGCCGGTGCTGAGGCAGTAGCAAACACTGTTTGGTCTGGGTTCCACCGGCTGGCCGGTGCTGAGGCCACCGGTTGGCCGGTGTGGAGGCAGTGGCTGGACTCTCGGTCTGGGCTCTACCGGCTGGCCGGTGCTGAGGCCACCGGTTGGCCGGTGCTCTGGACAGTGGAGAGCCTTTCTGTCAATGGTCCATCGGCTGGCCGGTGTCATGCCACCGGTTGGCCGGTGGACTGAAAACAGTCCAAGTTAACTCCTTTGCCACTTCTTGCTCCTGAAGTCATGCCTAACAACACAAACACTTGAAAACAAGATTAGATAAATAAGAGGGTGATTGTGATCATGAAAATTAAACCACGAGGGGTACGAGTGGTACAACATAAAGCTGTAGTATAGTTTTCATTACCTGCAAGATTGAGTTTTAAAGAACAATAATATATTATTAAGATATTAATTATTTATTATAATAAGATACAAAATATAAGTTAACTTTGAGGTTATTAATGGTATTAAATAAATTATAGAATAATATTTTATATTTCATTGGATAACAACAAAATTGAAATGAATATCAAAACCAATTAAATATATAGGAAATGTTTTTATAATGATCTATTTTTATGATTCCAAAGAAGTTTTATCATAATAATTTAAATTAATTACCATTATTTAAATATATTAATGTAATATATATATTATATTCAATATTTTTCTGATATTCATCCCATATATTTTATAAGTATAAGATAAAAATATATCTAATTTTACGCACATAAATTGTATTTTTTCGAAAGGGAAATTTTGCCTCCTTTAATGAATCACCCATTTTAAAACAAAATTTTAGTAATTTTATAAAATTAATATGTCAAAATAGACTTCCTTTTTTAAAGTGGAACATAAGAATAACATTATGGTTAATTTCTGGTATTTTTCAGTGAAATTTAATTTTTTGATTAATAGTGAAAAATACAAAATTTTAGTTGAAAATTTCTTATTCATATAATTTATTTATATAGATAAATTATATTTTAATTTTCCTAAAGTATATTTAGTTAAAATTTATTTCAATTCGTCCAATTCAGGTCATTTTAATAAATTTCTCATTGAAAATTGTCATAAATACATTTCAATCATTCTTACATTTTTACTTCAAAAACCTGCTTTGTGGTCCAATGTGTGGGATTAAATATAAATTAATTTCTTCCACATATATTATTGTAATTTTAAAAAAATTATTACATATTTGGGTTAAAATTAATTTATAATTTAAAATAAGGCCAATTTTTTTATCAAAATGATTAGTTAATGTAGTTAAAATTAATTACAGTGATTAAGGTAAAATTAAGTTTAAAAATGGACTAAACCTTGAACTAAAGGGAATAAATGAAAAAGATACATATAAAAAACTTATTTTATGGTCATATTTAGACCATATCTTTCCTTTATCTAATTTGGTTCCTCATTTTAGGCACATTATGTAAGGGAGACTACTCAACAGTGTTTACCTATTTTATATTTACAAGAATTCACTCCTCCACTATAAAAACGCAGTCACCCCTCATACTTATTCATACATCTCAAACCATTTGGATCTTCCCAAATCTTCCCAAATAATATCCCAAATAATATCCCAAAATCACTAAAATACTTATATAATCCTCAACTAGGAAATGAATCCAACCAAGGATGTATTTTGGTATAAACAAAAAAGAGTTACCCAAATAAGAGGCAACGTTATTTAATGATAACTTTTGTTTCATTTAATTCTCCACACCTTCAAATTCCTTTTATTTCATGATTTTATAATAAAATAATTATATTTAATATACTGAGATGTTTTTATTCTAATATATCTACCTACAATTTTACACAAATTTATAAAATGGGATACACAATCCACATTTGTGTGTAAGACGGACAACCGCCTTGTGGATCAAAGTGTTTCGTTCTTCCATTACCACCATTAAAGGTTGGAATAATGTTGGATTTATAATTTTTATATATTATATATATATGGTATTTATTATGTATTTAGGCTTCTATAATTTTTATATAACCTATAACTTTATGATTTTAATTTTGTGGGAATACGATAACATCGTTTGTGGACAGGTGGACTGCCGCCTCCTCAAAGAGATGCGATTCATTCACATTATACATTTAATCTATTAAAGATGATTTTAATAAAAAAATTACATATATGACATAAATGTGATAAAATAATTATAATATATGTATATATCATTTACTTTTCATTCTTTTAATTTGACAAAAAAATGGAAGTAACGTTCATGCATACGTATGACCTACTGTATTCGTGAACGGTGCATTTCATTTCCTATTTTTATGGATTTTTTTAAATAAATATATGATGAATATTTATTATATTTAAATCATGGTTTAAATTTTTGATATAATTAAATTATTATCCAATTAATAGGATCAACAAGTAACAATTCAAAACATACTAAAAAAACCACGCAATTAACACCTGAAATAGTGAAAATAATGAAATATCATTATCAAATGGGTAATTAGATATTATTAAAAGTTAATATATGATATTAAAAATATTTTTATGGATTTTTTTGTAATGACCCGGAAAATCCAAGAAATTTTTTTTAAAAATACTGTTGAATTTTACGAGTCTGTGGCTAATGAAATCACTTGATTCCAAGGCCCGGTGTGCCCGGAATCAATTTCCGAGGTTTAGGTCAGGTATGTTCAGTGAACGAACGGGTGGATTTTTCTATATTTTGAACCCTTGCTTGGACTTAAAATCTTAGGGCACCAATGCATTCACAATGCCGGTAATTTCTTAACGCAATCCTTATTGTAGTTGCGTTCTCAATGGAGGAGAAGATAATTTTTGGGGGTTATTCAAGAAGTAAATAAAAATTGCCGAAACAATTTTTTTTACTTTATAAGGTGGTTATTATCTCCCATAGGTAGTTAAGGGTGGGTCCCACAACCAATTAACTACCCAAGTGTGGATGTTAGTGAGGTGGGGCCCACATGAGCCCCACCATTTAATTTCCTCTAATCTCAATTACAACCCCTCATTAAATTAGAGAACCCCCATTTAATTTCCAACACCTATAATTAATGGGGATCTTCGCTCTCCCTTCCTTTAAATCAATGGTAAACACGTTATTAAATGTGGTGATTTAATTCTGGGAGTTTCTTTGCGTGTGTAATTAAATAATAGGAGGAACCTATTATTTAATTTGGGGAAGAGCCTTCGTTGTGCGGGAGAGATCGGAAGAGCCTTGTGTCTTTAGGAAGAATGCAGGTCTCCAAAGAAGAATGACGAATAACGCCGACCTCTGAAGAAGAACGACAAAGAACGCCGATTCCCTGAAGATCGATGATGCACCACCCTTACACTTCTCCGCTGAAAGAGAGGAGACGCCACTTCCTTCTCGGCACACTCCAACGACGCCTACAATCCTTTTCCCTGTGATGCCGTCTATCGAGACGCCGATTTTCATCTTCATTTGTTGAGGTGGGGGAATTTGTATAAATTTCATTATGTGATTTATACCCTCGACATGGCATGTAATTATTGGGTGATGTTTGAACCACAAACGCAGTGGGTACAGACTAATGAACAAGTCCAAACCCACCTCTACTTTGTTCTTGATGTTCTGAATAATTGGAGACGGTGAAGCGGGACCGAAATGGCGATTGGAGGCCTTCTCAATAATGTACGGGTCCCGAGGCGACCGTAGGCGCAGACAGAAGCAAAATCGGACCACCAGAATGACTCCAGTGGCCCGCGGAAGCCCCCAGCGGCGCCCCAGCGCACTGCCGGCAGATGCCCACCACGGATGAAGCCGTAGTGGTGAGGGCCGGATCCCGCGATAGCACGGGATCCAGGGAAGCCGCGGCGCCACCCTGGCGCCGCATCCGCGGAAAGCGGGGGCCGCGCCCCCTTCTCGGCTCGCTGGCCGAGCCAGCGCACCCCCCCGGCTGGGTCGGGGCGGGTCGCGCAGACCGGGCCGTGCCCTACTGGGTCGGACTAGGATGCGGGTTAGGTCGACTCTGTTTGGGCCGACCCATGGGGGATTGGTCCGGGTCGGGACGGGCCCAGACCTCCCACTTCGGACCGGTTTCGGTCTTTTTACCATAACTTGAGCTATGAATCTTCGATCGACGCACCGTCAGTTGCGTAGGAATCCTTGGACCGAGATTGTCATTTCGGTATATTAAACTTGAGGTTTAGGAAAAGTTTGAGTAGAACCGGGTTGGTTCGAACAAGAAATCAACCAGGCCCTTGGAGCGGAAACGCTTATAACTTAAGGACCGGTCGTCCGATTGATGTGCTGTCAATTTATTTGGAATCCTTTTGTTGAGAAGGTTCTTTTGGATTACTCAACTTGAGGTTTGGATGCAGTTGGAGTATGGCTGGGTTGGTTTTATCTTAAAAACCAACCAGGCCCCTGGGACAGAAAAGCCAATAACTCTCACACTGGGCGTCCGATTGACGCACCGTCTGTCGCGTTGGGTTTCTTTTGATGATACAGAACTTTGGGATACATAAAATCCGGACTTCATGACAGTTTATTTATCTAATCTCTTGTTCGAGGAGCGAACCCTCCTGGAATCTAGCATGCTGTGTGCGGGAACCCTAGAGCTGGCTGCGACTGCGACGATGACTGCACTTGGATCCTCCATGGGTTCGGCAGCGAGGGTGACTGTACATGGATCCTCCATGGGTTTAGTAGTGACGACGACCGTAATGGGATCCTATGTGGGTTAGACGACGATGACTACTGTTCTTGTATCCTATGTGGGTCTGGCAGTATGACCTCTGTACTTGTATCCTGAGTGGGTCCGACAACTTATCCGTTCTTGTATCCTATTTGGGTTCGATAGCTTAGATGAATCAGTGGCTACATCTGATCATCTCTAACACCTTATGAAGTGTATACCTGTGTGAGATGAGTCTTGATTTCAATCATTATCATCGATGTGATTGACTTGCTTTCCTGTGTGGAAGGGATTGTGTTTTCCTTTGGGGACTTGGCTGTGCTTGGGCTCGAGAGTTAGAGCCATTTGTAATTGATGACTTAGGTATATGTATGGGTATATACCTAAGAAAATCCGGTTGATACTTCATGATTGTATCTTTCCTTTGTGGTTTATCCTTCGTGGATTATGAGAGACCTTCCGGGGTATCAGGGTCCCTACTGAGTATCGTATACTCACCCCTGCACCGGATATGCCCACACTACGTTGTGTTGGATGCAGACGACGCGAAACACTGATCGAGGTGGAGGCTTGTGGAGCTGGGTGGTACTCAGAGGTGGACCACTTGGCAGGACGTACATGGAGCGGACGACCGGACCCGAGGAGCTGAGGAGACTATATGTACCCACCCTTTAGGTGGGATTTCCGGAGGACGACTCGATGTTACCGTTTTACTTACTGCTATTGTACTTTCCTTTCCGTTGTACTGTACTTTCAGTTGGGTTTTTATACTGGACCATTTACTTTTCAGCACTTACCTTGTACCCAGTTTTACTTAGTGCTTACTTTACTTGCGTACTCTATTGTGTTTTGTTTACTATATAAAAGTCAATGCCTTCCCTTTTATCCGGATTTACGCCTTTGGCGCTAGTCACCAACCCCTGGCCTGTGGAATGTGGGCTTGGGGTAGTCAAGACACGGGCCCTGAGGATGGTTCGTGACATTTTTATAAGTAAAAACATCCTTAAAACCATTAAAAATTAGTTTAAATTATGTTCACCCAAAAGGAAATTCAAGGTAAGGGATTTCATCTCATTTTTCATCCCATTGATACCATTTTTTTTGTTGTGAAACAATTTAATTTAATGTGGTGTATATACTACCACATTTACTTTAAATGTTATTATTCACTTAAAAATATTAGTATATTAAGTTTCACTTTTTATTATCTAACCCAAGGGGTTTAGCTTTAAAATTAAAAAGTTGTACAAGTTATCTTTGTAATCTCACTTTCTTTTATGACTGTTAACTTTATCCTAAAACAATCACTTTATTATAATAAATTTTCAATGTAAATTTCCATAAATGTACACATTATTGGGAGATGAATATTATTATTGACTAAAACAAGTGTTATTTTTTACATACAAGGTTTACTTTGACAGTTATTTGATTTTTTGGAATATATTGATAAATCCTTATTCTTTATTCAATATTTATATTTGATAAGCCATATTGTTTATTTATTAAATTAATTACTTGATATCAGGAATGGTTTCAATAGGTAGGGATTGTTGGGGCCTAGAAATTATATATACCCTTGATGCATTAATAGGTTCTCATGATACAAATGAGTTTCACAAATTAAATGGGTTTCTACCTGTAGTTTTAAACCATATTTTGAATTCTCTTGAATGTATAGTTTTTTATGAACCTCAAAAATGAAATCCAATAATTATTCATTTCATTCATATATATTTTAGTTATTATTATTATTATCCATGAAATTTCCATGTGACAAAATCCATGGATGAATTTTTTTCATTAGTTTATTGATTAAATGGAATGTGTTTCAGTTATTTACCTTTCATACTGATTATGAATTTTCAAGTTATTTAAATGGATTGGGTTCTTAGTTATTTATATTTCCATGTTTATTTATTATTATTTAATAATTGTTTATTCTACTTTACATACCATTACTGAGCACTTGAGATCATCCTTTTTATGTTTCCTTTCACCAATTAATGAAAAGGAATCCTTTGAATAAGTTTCTAGGATACTAAGATATTACATATTTTATAATTTATTTATTTTCCCAATGTATTATGGGTATCATATATGTAATCATTTTTTCTAAAATTGTTAAAATATTATACAATTTGGGATTTTATTCCATGTAATCTTTCCAATGTAATATAGTAATTCTCTGGCTCTGGGATTCTAGGGTCGAGGTGTTATAAGGTACCTATAATGAATAAAACTTGTCCGAATAAAATTTTTGATCATGTTTTGATAATTTTTGATGAGAGAATATTTCCCTATATACAAATAAAAAGTGTAGACAAAAATTGAGGTGAATACTGAGTTGGCCATGAAAATGTATCCTACATGGGATGTGGTATTCTTTTTACAATATTCCATTTGGAAAATTATCCTAGAGTATATGTTTTCGTAATGGATGCTTTTCACCTTACCCTAGAAAAGGGGAACACAAATAAACATAAATGGAAGGGTACATTTCTTTACACCTTGTCTTATAGTGGACATGTTTTGATTTCTTAGAGGAATAGAGCTTTCGAAGGAAATAAATGATTTTTTATAGCTAATAGATTTTTTGCCCACCTCCTCATAATATCCAAAAAAAAATTATGGAGAATATTGTAATATTATAGGTCTATAAAAAAATAATAATATAATCAGTATAGAGGACATGTTAGGAAGTTAATTTCATTTTCAAATATTTGATATACCTATAAAGACCAGCTCAAAGTAAGTCATTTAGACGACTACTCATATTCTATTTTTCAATGGAAAAGAGGAGGTTTGAAAGAGGATCACCCTTTTTGAATCCCTTTATAGAATTGTAAAAATCCTCTAAGGGCCCATTTTTTAGGATTAAAATCCTCAAACTATTAAGGATGATACATATCAAATTTATGAAACCATTATTGAAACCATGTCTCATGTGGATATAAAGAATCAATCTTCATTTCATTGTATCAAATGATTTGGAGATGTCAATCTGGATGGATAATATCCCAAAATTTTCATTCCTTTTCATGATGTTGACACATTACAATTTTTTGAAGAGATAGTTTTGAATGAACCTTCTAGGAATGAATCCAATTTAGTTTAGAATGAAAAATTCAGCCACAAATTTCCCCGATCTAGGAAATTTTTTTTGCTGATGATATGGGGAATTGTGTTACTAATAGAAACTAGTATAAATTCCCTAATGTACACAACATTTTAATTCTTTTAAATAAGGGAAACAAAGTTTGAATTAACCCCATATTTTATAGAGGCATGAATAAATAATTCAATAATGGTATTGGAGACCTCATCATGCACAATATACCCGTAAAACATGAAGAACTTGTTTGTGGGGCCATTTGGACCAGCTACACAATCAGGGTTCAACAATAAAAGGGGTAAAGTAATATTATCTTTAGTATGGGTCATTGTAATCATTGAGTTTTTATGATTATCAATTCTTTGGGTGGTGTTGTTAATGAACATAAAGGTGTTATCATCTTCATCATCTGAATATAGTCCTTGAAAGTAATAAATATTTGTGTTATCTATATCATGTTAAGAAGTATAATGGGATCCATTAATACTATGGGTGTTTAACCATCTCTTAAAATTGTTTTCCTTATGTAGGAAATGAAAAATTCTAGAGCTCTAGTCAACATAATTAATCCACCTAAAATTGTATTTGTTTTGAGCCAGAATTTCTTTATGGGATAGAAGGTCATCTAGCTTAGGGAGGGTTTGAGTATCATCTCTGTAATGGGAATCATTTTCTTCATTGAAAATTTGGTAGTGGGTGTGATTATTTTTATCAGATTGAACTTCATCATCCAATTTAGAAAAGTCTTATTTTCTATGCTCAATTAAATGGTGTTTAGTGTGTTTCATCTTACTAGAAAGGTTTTTATGGGGGCCAATATAGGGAGATATTTTACATTGATTTAAGAGTACATCCTTAAAACCATGAGTTATAATGAATGAATTTCTTAACATTAAAGGGAGAGTGTATTGCCTTATTTTTCTTGTACAAACATCATCCATATTGCGGTTGTGGTTATAATGAATTTTGGAATCATTGAAACCAAAAACCTAGGTATCATCAATCTTATCATCAATATGGATAAATAAATTAACAAACTATCTCTCATTTCTTAAAAATTTTCTTTCTCTATTACAATTATAATTAAATATAGTAATATTAACTTCAATTATAATTTATTTTTCAATTCATTGAATGGATTAAATTGAAGTTATCCTATGGAAATTGGGGCCAATTTACTAGTCCAGCTTCAACACAGTGTTAAATTCACCAACAATAATAAAAATTTTAGACATGTTATTAGAGGAAAACATAAGATCCTTATTAAGGTCCATCCTCTTGAAATGTAAGTTGGAAGTACCAAAAAATTAAAAATTCATGGAATTGTTTTTCATATCAAGAGATATAGATACAACCTCATGACTTCTTTTACAAGAGAGGAGGATAACAAATCCCTTCTTTGGGATCCATATATTTTTTATATCACTTTAATTGGAGTTTTCAGAAACAAATGAAAATCCTAGTTAATCTAACTTGAAAGCCTTCCATTTGATAAAATTAATTATGGGATCAATTATGATAATAATCAAGGGTTTTTAGTCATAATAAGTTTTTATAGGGCTGTGGAATGGGGAGGGGGGGAGGTTCCCAAGACCTTTATAGTTATAATTTAATATCATTATTGGTAAAGGGATTACCTATCCCTAGTTTGAGTCCCAATAACACTTTTCTTATACAAAAGGGATTCCTCCCCTCCCCTTTACATTTAAGACTTTTCTTGTGAATTTTTTCTAAAAGATGGCTCCATTATCTACATTAGAATTGGATTGGTTAGTTTATTTAGAAGGTGGTTGAAAATTCAAAGCCACATATACCCATAATTTTCAATCGATGGGGGAAAATTATTGCGTGATTGTTTAATTCTAGGAAGTGGTCCATGTAGTGGCCTCCTCTTAGTGGCCTTTCAAGTAGGAAATTTCTTAAATGGTTCATATATCTTATCTCAAGGGTTAAGTTCCTAAAACTGGGAGTATTTTGGGGTGGTATCTTTATAAAAAAATCTTCAACTATTGTTCCACTGTTTTCTCCATAAGATTCATATCTATTGAAAAAGATTCATCATAAAATTCAAGAGATATTTAATTAGTTTCTAAACAAGGCAGAGTAATGGAATCATGATTATTCCCATGTTCAAATGAGGAAGATATTGCTTCCAAGACTGTGATGGGAGGGGCATCATGTAGGTGTCCTCCATCTTCAAGGTCATTCTTTTTTAGAAGGAATTAAACCGAAAAAGAGTTTTTTAAAATATAGAAAACACATAATGAATGAAGGCTCTGGACACCTCCTCCACATCCACAATGTTAGGAAGATAAATAAACTCATGATCAAGGTCCCAATACTCCAATTAATAAGAAAATATGAGATATTTAATCCTCATGAAGAGAGGATCCTATAAAATAAGTGGATCCCCAAGACCCTCATTATCATCCTCTACATTCACTATCATGTTCCTTCATCAATCTCTTGGAGGTGGTGGGTTCATGCGGCGGGTTTGTGGGGAGACTTGGCATAGGGGTGGCTTTCGAGGGATGATGCATATTTTCTTTACCTTTATCAATACTCCTTAGGTAGTTGGAGTCATCATGAAAAAATTCATTAAAAAGGTATAAAAGTTTAGATCTATTATATTCATCAGTATTATGACCAAATAATATTCAATTCTGAGAAAACATTAACTTTCATTCATATATAATCTCCAATTTGATACTGTATCCCTATTTTTAATAATCAACTCCTCTCATAGGTTTTAATCCATATAAACCATAACCAAGACCCTAGATATGTTTTAAAGATCTAGAGTTACTATTTTTGTTGTCAAATATTATCATATTTTCAACTTATGATAAAATATCTAAGAGAATCTGGGGTTCCAGTAAAACAAATTCATTTTTCAAATGAAGATCCAACCTTGAGTGTGGTTGTTCCTAAAATTTGTGGGTTCAATGTTGCAATCCCATTCAGGGATCAAAAGGAGTACAAGCCCTAGGTAGACAGAGCCTAAGCTTCCTGATTTCCTCTTGTATTAATATGAGGGGAAAATAATGTAGAAGTATCCTCTACCAATGGATATAAACTTAGAGTAATCAAAAATCACGATTTAAGAAATCCTTTTCATGATATTGGTTAACATCTAGATATTCTCCTCTTTTGGGGTTATGAACCTCCCAATGATTGAATACTTTCAGATTCTAAACCTTTCTTCAACAACATATTGGTTGGAATAGATGTATTCTATTTGAAATTTCATGATAAATCTTCCAAGAGAATGGATAATAGAATAAAAAAAATAAATGTTCGAAGCACATTTCATGACATATTAAAAGTTATTCACAAGACTATACTTCTCATGATTTAGTATGATATTATTGTATAAATCATATAAATGAAAGAGATATCTATGACTAACAATATCTGATTAGTTTAACAATGTATTTGAGATTTTCTTATAGGAGAAATTTAATGTATAATCTCTGGATCCTTGCTCTCCTGGTTTCCCCTCTAGCTTTAGCATGACCAATTTCTCTTCCATGAGAAATACATTGGGGTTAGTTTGTGTAATAAGTTTCTACATAATACCTCAATAATATATTTCTTATATATTGTATAAAACCATTTATAAAAATCACATAAATTAATTCAGGAAAATCATAAAACATATTCATATTTCAAAATACACCACGATGATCATCATCTAGGGTTGAATTAATGTTTCACATTGAGGGAATACTATCATTTGACTATTAATGTAAAAATAATTATACCATAGATGGATGAATTATAAGTAGATATTTAATTTATTTAAATATCATGATTCATTTTATAACCATTGAAACCAATATCTCATGTGTCTTACACCCATTTATTCTACATGGCATTTACATTTTCACTGTAGTAATGGTTTCTTAAATAGATATGTTATATTCTCTATTTTATCTTCCCAATAATTTATATGTTATCACCATAAATAAAATATCATATGTTATGGTGTTTTTAAGGATGTGTTTGGTCAAATAGTGAGAACGTGGTTCCTTAGATTGATCAATGACCCCATTATTATCTCGATATAGCTCAATTTATCCCTTAATTCTATGAACCACACCATGTTTAGTAATGGAATTCTTGATACAAACATCTTCCATAATAGAATCTATTACATTGATTTATTATTCCTCTATTATTGAGTCCATGATGGTGGATTTTTTGGTACTCTTTAAAATGATATCTCTACAATTTATGAAAAAATTATCCATATTTATACTTCATTATATGTTTTCAGATCAAAAAATAGCATCTGTGTAACCATTTTTACAAATCTCATCATCTACTCAAAATACCAAGAACATATCTATATTTATTCTCATGAATATAATAATGTTATTTAAATTAATCCGATGACTTTAACTGTGTAAAGAACCCAACCATAGTAACTCAGGGTCATTGGTATCTTTATTACGTTGATAGTAGTTACAAGTGATTGCATCCAAAGGGACCAAACAGTTTAGTAGTCTATATAAAATATAAACATACATGATTCTCACATTACAATAAAAAACGTGAAATACATCAAAGTGATTGGAAATATTCTACTTAATTGAATTCAGTCATATATTCCTTCTTCTTATCCTATAAAAGGGGAAAAATAAGAGTGGTCTCAAATTTTTAGTAAGAGTTACATACAATGGAATCTATAATGAGAAAATAAATCATAATAAATAACGCATAATTAATATGGCATGTTAAATAACTGAAAACACCTTTTATCTAACCAATAATATGATCATGAAAATTCATCCATGGGTAATATGAAAAAAATACCATGGATAATAAATAATGAATTCTCAAAAAAAGAAATGATTAATATTTGACATTAGAATCATATAAATCATGATATATATACCAAAACGACCTTATTATAAGATAGTTTAATTGATGGGTCAGTATATAAGAACAACCCATTTAATTTGGATATCCAAATAATTCATCTGAAGAGATAATCTATTCATTGAGAGGTGATATAATTTTGTCCCCCACCCATCCCTACATGTAGAATGAATTCCTCATATATTTAATTATAGATTTAATTCATGAACAATATTACATTTTAATAAATGTATGTATTAATTAAAGATTACCTAATATCAATATTTCCCAATCCAATCAAATAAATTCAAAGTAAACTATATATATAGAAATTAAATTTGGTTTAATAAATAAGAATATTCATGATAAATAATTTTTATATTTAAGGGATATTTGATGTTCAATGATTACATGGATGTTAATGTTTCAAGGGAAAGGTTAACAACCAAAAAATTTATTGAGAAAGTGAATATAAAAACATTATTTGGCCAAAATGATCATAAACCATACATTTAAAGAATAAGGATGTATAATTCAAATATAGACCCAATGAAGTATAAGTAAAAATAAAGGTTTATTATAATTGTTGAATAGAAATTCAAAAAAAATATCATTTAAAAATTCTTGAGTAAAATTACATTTTTCTTTGAAAATCAATTTTAAAAAATAGAAAATTCAAAAGTATTAGGGAAAATTTTATTTTAAAAGAATCATGGATACTTCTAAAGAAATTATAAAATCATTGGGTGGTCATGGTGGTGAAAATTCTATTCATGTCTAGTATGCTAAAGAAAATATTCCTTTCACATTTTTGTAAGAAAGGATAAAAGATACCTCATTTAGAAAATGACAAGAAGATTCCTTTAGAAAAACATAAAAGTAAAAAATAAGTAAAAGTTTCTTTAATAATTCCCTACATAATGCTACCATATTCTTTAATACATTTTAATGAATATTTGGATATCGAAGGGAAGTTATTTTTGAATGAAAAGAGAAATAAATTTGGATATTATTAAAAACATTTTATAAACAATTTTAGGTAAAATTGAGAAGAAAGTGGTAGTATTACTTGAAAATTTCATTAATAAATATATAATAAGTAAATAATAATTTTAAATTAAAAAATTACCAAATAAATTACTTTATTGGAAATTCAAGTATAATTAATCAGGATTGAAATGAGATCAAAGGATAAACCATTATGCTTTGGTAAAATTTTAATCATAACCCTCATGAACGATATAAAATCCAAAGAAAAATTAAATACTATGAATATAAATATATTCAAGATATAATTTATAAAAATGAAAATTAGATACACCCCATAAATAAAAATATGTTCATAATATAAAATATGCTTCAATGGATAAAAGATTGAGACAAAATCTCTTACAAAGATCAAGCCATTGAAGTGAGAATTGATAAATGAAATAAATATTTATATCAAATTTAAATCCATATATAAAATAAAACATATAATAGAAAACTAATCAAATAGATTACACACATAATATTTTAATATCAAATACACTGAAGGATTAATATAAACCAATGAAAATAAATTGGGATATGAAATTACTTACCACTTAGTAACTTTCAATTCAAATCCCCATGGATGAAATAATTCAAATTTAAACATAAAATACCATAAGTTATTATGGATTAATGATATTACATTTAAATAGGGTAGTATATATTCCACAGAAATGAAATGAGGTTTACAAAATTAAAATATGACTCAATGATAAGAAATTGAGAAGAAATCCCTTACCACACATTTAAATTTTAGTTTTATATTCTATAACCTGTTGTATAATGGTTTTATGATTGTTATTAATTTAATAAAAATTAATATTAATATTTATAATATCATATACGACATTCTTATAACATTTTATCATAAGTTCTTTAATAATATTTCATTATTATGATTATTTTATGTGTTAGATGCTTCGTTTTCTCATACATGTTTGGTCATGGATGTTTTAGTTCAAGTGAATAAGATATTTATCCATAATATCCATAAGGATATTTGTATCACCAAAATATTTTTATAAAAAAAGTTCTTTAAATAATTTTAACTATTCAATAGCGTTAATTGCACACAATCGTGAGTTTAGGTGAACCATGAGACGCCCTTTGTATAAAATGACCATTTTAACCTAGCTATTATGTTAGTGAGAATAAATATAACTAAATTATGAAAATGTATGGTGAATTCATTCACTACCAATTATTTGTGAAAAATATAAATCAATTATATATTTTTATTATTGTATTAATAAATTGAGTGAATTATTATTAATAAATTAAATTAATGAAATATATATGTTATATAGTTAATAAAATAATTTTTATATTCATCCAATATGTATTTTTTTCTATAGGGTATGAATAAACCCTATTTGATGTATAAAAACCAATATTATTCAAAAGGGAAATTTCTCACCTTTTAATAGAGAACGCATTTTAAGTTAAAATTTTGACACATTAATAATTTTTATATGAAAAAGTAGACATATTATTTCAAGGTAGGATATAAAAATTTAATTTGGTTGAAATTTTAATATTTTTTTTGATAACTTTCAAACTTTGATAAATAGTTAAAATACACTAAATTTTAATTAAAATTTCTTTACATTGAAATAATTTATATGGTTATATTATAATATTTAATGGTTTTAAAGTATAAATATAACATATTTTTATCATTAAATATAATATATATGATTAGAATTAATTTTACATTGAATTCAGATGTAAAAACATTTCAATCTTTTGGAGTGTTTTACCTTTTAAAATATGTTCTCTCATTCCGACAATAAAATTAATTTTAAATTAATTACTACAAATTATGTGTTTTTTATTTTTAAAAATTGATTACATTTTAAAAATATTTAGGTCCAAATTATATAAATACGTTTATTTTATTTTTGGGCATTATGAATAGTAACTTCTTAATTTTTTTATTAATATGGTAAAAGGGTTAGCCAGGTAATTAAGAGTAACAATAATATTATAAAATTACCCTAAAACTTTTATTAATATCATTTTATGATTTTTTTCAACTTAAATTATCCTTGGTTAGAAATGGTGTACTTTAGATGCCACTTGGATGTGATTAGGACACTTAATTCATTTTATTTAAAGAAAAGTTACTTATGTCTCACTCAAATGTTACTAACTAAATAATTTTTGATATAAGGTTATATTGAATATAAATTCAATTATTAATAACAATTTAAAATATCAAATATTTTTATTTATCATGGTAATTTACTTGTACTTTTTAGGAATAAAAAATTAACTAAAAGACTTATACTTTGATGATGAAAAATTTAATTAATTGATGTAAAATCAATAAAACAATTTTTACTAAAATAATAAAAACCATAAAGACCCAAAAACTTGACCAAATATTATTGGTTGAGTATATATCCACCATAACCATCCAAGGGTCAAGTTAGTGACCATCTGGATCCTTATAGAAGAGATTGTGACACTTATATTATTTTATTTAAAGTGATGTTAAAGTTGTCACAATCAAAATTTAATAAGTATAAAATTTGTAATGTTAGATTTAATAGAAGATAAATTTGAATTAAATATTATTCTAACATATATTAGATTTATATTAATCGCAGTTTTTTATTTTTTATTTTTATTCAAAAAAGCAGTATATTAAATAATTACACAATATGTATGTTGTAATTAATTTATTAATATGAATGACAACTAAATGCTATTTGAAATATTAAAATAAATGTTATTTGGTACAATTAATATGTATAATGAATTTTCTAGGTGAACATGATCTCTTAAAAATATAATAAATTAGTTGGTTCAAAGATAAACTTTTATCTTAATATTTTTAAAAATCAATGAATGGAATATTTTCAAAATTGACACTATTGATTGTTTATCAAAATGACGTTTTATTAAATTATTAAACAATCATAAATTTTTTTTAAAAAATATATAATAATTATTATATGGTCTGAAATAATATAATTTATTTAATTATGGTCTAATTTACATCTACTAATTAAATAATTCAACCTTTTAATATTGAAATATTTGTTACCCTAATTAAAAATTAATTAGAATAACTAAATGTTAATTAAAATGATAAGGTTTAAATTGATACAAACGTGTCTAAAATATATTTTTTATGAAATTAAAACCCTATATAATCTAATATTCAAAATTGGGATATTTTAGAGGTTTTTATATGGGGTTTTATTTTAATATAAATTAATATTTTTGGAGATGCCAAAAGTTCCACTCACCTAAATTATAAAAGGGAAACTCCTTCCTCACCTATTCAATTGACATTGAGCCTTAACGTTGGGCCATACCCTACCCTATTCTCTTAATAACCTTTATATATACATTTAAAAGGTTCTTATCTTTTTCAAAGACCAATTCTATTGCTCTAAGAGGAGATTTAGAGGGAAACATCAAAGAAGAGGTAATATCCTCTACTGATTCTTCCAAACTTTTTTCTTATTCTACTTCCTATTCATGAGTTGTTTCATTATAAAGTAATAACACCATTATCCCATATACAATGAGATGTTATTATGATTATTTAACAATAGTATTCCACTTTTTAACAATCCTATGAAAAAAATCACCACGCGTGCTTACGTACGGGTTACCGTCTCCACGCCGTAGTGTATTATTGTTTTCACACCAACATTACTTGGATGGGAATAATGATGGAAATAATAACTATATATGATCATTACAACACTATATTTATTATCAAATATTATACACCATTCACTTCAATATGATTCATCAATTATGATAATGACATTGTCGCTCGTTCGAATGTACGACCTACCATCTCCACGATGTGATGCAATTCATTCTACACGATCTTCATTAAAGCGTGATTATATAAATATACATATTGAATAAATATGATATATATGATGTTAAAATAATTTTTTTAATGATGTAACTATGATATATGAAGGATAACCATAACTTATTCGACAAAACATGCATAAAAAAATGAAGTAGTCAATTCTTGAATAACAAGTAATAATGAAATGTTTTTAAAAAACTGATGATAATATGATCATATATGATATAATAAAAATAAGTATGATTCTAAAATAATTCAATGAAATTATTTAAATCATTATATATGAGGTTCAGATATATACAAAGGAAATATGATATAAAAGATAAGGGATAACTTCGCAATCTCATTATTATCCGAGATTGGTTGTACATAAGTTTTTACTGGGGTATATTTATCATCCACGCCCATGTTTCCTTATTATGTAATATTATTTCTATTTTTATAAAAAATTTTAAAATAAATTTTACCATTGGTGAGTTTTTATTAAATTGTATGAAAGGAATTTTTTTTGTCTTTCGATATGAGGTACTTTTTGACTATTCCAGAAAAAGTATGAGGATAATGTTTTTTGAACTTATATGGAATGAATTTATTTTTACATCTTTATAAGCCATTATTTCCATGAAGCTTCATCTACATGATTTCAAGTTTTATTTTCAAATAAATTATTTTATTTTAATATTGCGCCACATTTTGAGAAAAGAAAACATTTTTTAAGAAGAAAGGATATAATCCTCAACAATTAATTTTAAATGTCATATCAAAATTATTTTCAGCATAAGATGGAATATTTTAACAGGGTTATGTTTGAAGTATAATAAAATTATTGTTCATATTATTTTATTTCATTTATTAGGATATTATATTTATGAAATCTATTTGTTTTACATGGATTATGTTAGGGTGGAATGATGTTTAAAGAACCCCATTTTATTCCTTTGGTTATGATGATTTATTTATGTTACTGTGGAACATGTAAGAATGATTTAATTATAATATGGGTGGGACCTATATCTACCTATAATTAATTTCTTAAATAATTATATATATTGAGATAGACATGAATGAAATGGTAAATGATCTCAGTTCAATAGTACAAGGATGGAATTAGGAGTGAACTCTGATTGGAAATGGAATTTGTCGACTATGTTGGTATTGGCAATGATCCTTGACTAATATGAGATGGTTTTTTTAT
This sequence comes from Viscum album, assembly GCA_963277665.1. Lineage (NCBI taxonomy): Eukaryota > Viridiplantae > Streptophyta > Magnoliopsida > Santalales > Viscaceae > Viscum > Viscum album. The sequence goes on along the minus strand of OY728147.1, from coordinate 1,020,219,152 downwards.
GATTATGTGTATTCCAAAAAACTTCATGTCTTATGTTATGACTTTTGGGATTAAATTCATTAATTATTATGAACTTTAATTATTTATCCCAGGACATGATATCAGGATTTTTCATATGTAGGATAATATTTTCCAATGTTATGTTATTATGTCATATGATTATGATATGATTAATACATACCTTGTTTTCAAATGTTGAGCATCTAAGATCACTCTTTAATCTATTTATTTTTCTTAGGTCATTAATAAGGGCATTAAGTATGATATGTCAAGAAGTGGTATAGTTATGATGAAATAAGTGGGAGATAATACAGATGTCTTATGAACCAGTTATTTATATTTCCCAGTTTTTAAAGACACTATAACTATACAGTCATGTCATGGATTTTTTATATTTTAAAAGGAATATTCTTGGACTTTGAAATAATATCAATTTATGTAAATTATGGGTCATTATAGTTGGTATCATAGGAAAGGTATAGTTAAACCTTAGAAATAAGGATGAGAAAACCTTAGTAAGAACTCAGAGGATATGTCAAAGTATAGGATACAATCCTAGTGTTTTTGAAACGATGATGAATAACCTAGGATAATAAATAATGTTTCCTAAATATAAATTTTATTCTTGATTATGTGGTTTTCCAATTATGATTTGTGTTTTTCACACTGTTAGTTTTTTCTTTTAGACAAAGGATGGAACCCGAAGGAACAAAGTTAATGCTAAATGTGATGGGAAATGAAATGGTTATCCTCTTGAGAAACCAAATGTTATGGGAGCTTTAATACACAATATTGTATCTATGTTCACACAACTTTCTCAACATATGTGTTGGTAAGAGTTGGACACTCAAAAAGGGGGTGAATTGAATTCATATAAAAATTTCTGTTAAAACAATTTATTTGAAAGAATCCCCCAAATCAAAAACAAGAGAGACTCATTAATCAAAGTAGTAAATTTAAAATAGTTTGACCATTCAATTAATTTCTCAAAATATTGATTAATTATCAGTTATAACAATAGGTAATTTTGATATAACTTTTGAAAATAATTTACTAAACCAAAATAGTTTTAAATACTACCCAAGACTAACTATTAAAGTGAAACTTAGTTTTCTGAAATATGATTTAAAACAGAGTAATCAAAATTTGACAACATAGTGGATTAAAAGAATAGGCTTAGTCTCAAGTTGAGAATTATTCATCTCCAATTGGTGATCACCTTTCTCCAAGATATATATATATATAAAGATTTTATCCACACCCTAGATCGGAGTTTACACAATAATATACAAACTATCCAGGTCACAAGAACTCTACCACAGTTCTACGCGGGAAAATAAATTTCCAGGTCACACATGACCTCTAAAATAGTTCTACGTGGGATATAACAGGTGTAAGAATATATTTATGTGAGGGTATATTGTATCCATTAGTTCAGTGCAATATAAATTATACGTTTAACATACAGATGCACTCACTACTCTAAATGTAGTAAAAATGCACACAATAGAGTAGGAAATAAAGAGATTGATTTTAGAAGTCTCTGTGTATTGCGAAATGTATCTTCAAACTCTTTAGTTGTATCAGATGTGAAGTTTTAGTATTATTATGAAAACAGACACTGAAACTGAGTGTTTTTGGTGCTTTTTGTTTTGGTTTCTAGGAAGATGAAGTTCTACTCCTTCAGTTTTGTTTTGTTTGGTGTAGTGGTGTTGGAACTTTGGTGCATAACATATTCTCCTTTGTTTTCAGTCAGAAAGAATTAGAGAATTTTTCATATGTTCTTATTCCTTTTTTTCACAAGCTAAGTATGTGTGCTCGTGAAAGTCCTCTATTACATGTCTATATCTCTCTCTTCTTTAGATCGCATGATTTCTTCTTTTATACTCTGCATCCCGACAATAAGCATTATTGGTGTAAGTTTTGTACCTCATACTTCTGACATCCCAATTAATATTGTCTATAAAAATAATTAATTTAATTAATAACATTAAAACACCAACATATGACCATTAGAGATAATTTTAAGTAAAAGAAAAGTTAAACAATCTATCGGTTACTCTTCTGTCGGCAAGTTATTCTGTTAGTGACTCCTCCAATCAGTAAGTCCTATTATTATTAGTGATTCATTATATCGGTGAGTCATTCTATCATTATCTCCATGTTTCAGTTACTCAATGCATCAGTGAATCATTTTGTTCTATCAGCGAGTCATTCCTTCTTTCGGTGTCTCATTTATACTGTCAGTGCTTCATCTATCGGTGAGTCAGTTTGTAATTTCGGTGAGACATTTGGTTATATCGGTGCCAATGACTCATACTTAGAAAATTTTTCTATTTTAACTATCTTATAACATGAAAGTCAATATAATGTGTTAAATAGATAATGGAACATAGATAATCATAATTAAACATAAATAAACAGGGTTTAGTATAAATAAACATGATTGAAATGATTAGGCATGATTTGTGATTATTAAAACCATGGAGGGGCCAAAAATCTCTTATGGGCCAACAATATAACCCTTTTTTATGATCACAAATCATGGAATTATAAATTACAATTATTTTATAATTAATATAATCATTCAACTTACTATATCCCATTACCATTTTTATTAAAAAATTAAATTTCTCAAAAAAGAGAAGGTTTAGAGAGAAAATAAATAATTCCATATTTTCTCCCAATTTACCTTTTCTACCCCTTTTCATTTTCTCACCCCTTGTAAATAATAATAATAATAATGAATTTATTTTTCTACCCCTTTTGGGATTATCAAAAAGATTAAATATAAGAAAGAATAGATATCAAGAAAAAAAGGAATAACACATAGATAGAATTTTAAGATCAATGAATTTCATAAACAATGTATAGTATAATATAGTGGAATACAACAAAATTACAAAACATCAGCCATATCAAAAAGTAATCTAATATACTCCCTGGGATCGTGTTTGTCCTTTACTTTGTCAAAAGAATTAATAGTAGGTCTAGTGTATGGAGGTTGAGAGGCTAGAGGATTTGAATGAATTCTGAAAGTAGGAAGTATAATGGCTTCAGGAATATAAGGGGAAAGGGTTGGTTTGGTTGTTGCATGATTCTGGATCTGCTCTATGATGATAGGTATGATTTGGCTCAAAGAATGATAGACATAAATTGATTTTGTATGAGGTTGAAAAGAGGTACTAGGAGAGGTTTAAGAAGTCAGAGGTGGTCTGAGATGTGAAACAACTGAAACTAATATGGATGATATCTGAACATGTAGATATGGATTCAAGATATTAATTAAATCTTTGATAATATCGACACAATATTCCATGGCCTTCTCAAAATCATCCTTATTCTCAATAAAATTATCAATAAGAGGTGTGAAGTCCATCAATTATTTGTACTTGATATTTAAATGATTGAGTTACTGGAGGAAACATCAGATTCTCTACCAAATATTTAAAGTGGTTTGTTAGCTGATTCTTAGTGTAAATGCTTGTAAAATAGTAATTAATCCTCTTTGTGCATTATTCCAGATTAGCAGATGCTTCCTTGGAATAACATTTGACCATATTATTCACACAATTATTTTTTATCTCATTGTTGACAAGGCTTTCCAGACTAAAATCACAAAACAAAGATTAAAGATCTTCTCAAACTATAGATCTTACCATTTCACTGTCCAAATATTGATAAGGCTAGTCCCTAGTATAAAGAACAACATGAGGTAAGGTGTGTTCCTTAAGATCATTAAGTAATATCTCCGAACATCCTTTATACTCATATCTCAACCCATTTATGTGAGAAACTAGTTTTCTCATATCATTCTCAAGCATGGTATTTCTCTCAACAATCCTTTCAAGCATTGAAATTAATTTTGTTTGAATATCAACTATAAAATTATCTAAAACTTTGGCTACATTGGTCTCACTCACACCAATTTCCTAAACTATATTAGGAGCATCATGCATAGACTATCTCATCTCTTCAATCAAATCCTTTAAGGAGTTTAACTCATAACTTGAAGTAGTAATAGACACAACTTGAGTGTGAATAGATTACCTGATAGATGAGCATACTTTCTCTTTAAAAATATATAAATCTTTCTTAATAACATAGTCACTTGAAGGGATATAAGCCACTAGTTATCTTGTAATAGGCACAAACACCTCATTATCTAAGTTTTCATAGTCCAAACCAAGAGTTACACATCCAGGATTCCTTTCCCATTCAGACATAACATCATCATATAAAGTGGTGAGAGTGTCAAGTCTCACTCTTCCAGCTTGATGCTCCCCCTCATCTTGGGATCTTCTATCTTGAAGCTCCCCCTCAACTTAATCTCTTCTTACATTATTCCCCCATCAGCATGAGATATCCTTATAGAATTAACCAAATGAGGCACTAGAATTATTTTATCTTTCACTTATATTTGAACTTCAACCACTGCCACTTCTACAGTATCAACTACTAAAGAACCATGAGGGTCTATAATTGGTTCCTAATTCACAGTACCATCTAGCTCTATTGTAGCATCTTGATCATCAATAGGATGATCCGAATCACTATCAATATCACTTATTTCATCCTATACATCATTCTCATGATCTTATTTACTTCTATCATCATGTTCTTCATTTCCTTCTTCCCCTTTTCCACTGCTAGAGACACTTCCATTTTCATCTTCTTCTCTATCTGAGCCACTTTCTCTTGTTACTACTTGTTCTTCTTTGTATCCTTATTCTTAATCTTCTTTTAAATCCTCTTTATAACCTCTATACGTTTTCTCATAATCCGCACTTCCTGAAACTTATGTCTCCTCATCACCATTTTCACCAAGAGTTGGTTCATTAGAAGGTAAGGACAGAGGTGGACTAGGAGGTCCATAGGTAATTCTTCTGGGGAATTCAGTAATATCCGGGTCACTCATATCATCTATAGGATATCATTTCTCTCTAGAAGGTTCAACTTCCTCTTATTCATACTCATAAATATAATATACAACTTCTTCATTTGGTACTAGACCAGGATCGACTACATCTCCTGGGATAGATGGATGATCAACATAATTGAACTTTTCATAAGGTCTCTCCTCATATGCAACCCATTACCAATTAAATCTCCATTTTCCTGAAAATATCCTTATTCAAACAGATTCCACTATAAGTAGATATAGTCTCCCCATCTTCACAAACAGTTCCTTTCACATGCATCATTATTGAGATCATCCTTGGGTATAATAGAATACGGGTTTTACATTAGGGCTTATTCATTTAAGTGATATGCACTATATGGTATCTTTACATATTAATATTTATTCCTTTCTTCAACTGGTACACTAGGTACACATCATGGTATTTCAAGGATGAAAAGTCCCTTTTCCTCAGATAGATCCGGTGCTGAATGAACTTAAAAAACAATCTACAATTGGTCTTCTGTTATCTTAATTTCTAGTCATATCCTTCAATACTGTATTAAAGAGAAATTATTTACTTTCAAGTGGACTACTTCTGTGATAGTCGTAAAATATTCCTTCATGTGGAACCTTAAAGGCATTCTTCCCAATTTATAAAAGAAAAATAAATTATCCATCCTTTAACTACAGATTTGATCAAACACACCACACCTCCTCCCAAAAGAAACTCAAAATTTATTCCGAAGTCATGAACAAGCTTAGTATATAATGGACTTTCATTATTTGAAAACCAGTCCCTACAATCTTGGGCTTGAAATACCTTTAATAAGAGTGACTTACTCTCTAAATCTTTTATGTGTAATCTTTATTATCTGGTGTTACTACATGATTTTCAAGATATGGATTAATAATATGAGACTTAATAGATTCTACCTTCTTCTTCTTACTAGGATGAGACTCATCTCAAAATCCTTCTTCGAGTGGGTGCTTCATTATTTCCATTTTTGATGGATTAGTTGAAGGTTGGAAGGTGAAAGTTTGAGGGTAAGGAGCAAAAACATGAGAGTGTAAGGGTTAAAGGCGAGGGTGAGTATTCAAGTAGACGAATTCCAATTTATATCATTTAGGTATTATATTAAAAATTTGTGACTTGGGTTTAAAGAAATTAATAAAATAGAACCATTTTGATTAAAAATAAAAATATATGCAGACAATAGGTTCTATCGGCTTGTGCCCAGTGTCGGTGTCAGCATAACACTGCCAGCATGGCACTGTCGATGTCAGCATGAAAAAGATGTCAGAATGAAACTATTGGTGTTGACATAATAGTATCGACATGACAAAGGTGTGAGTGTGAAAAATGTGTTAGTGTCGTCATGACATTTCAGTGTGACATTTTTAGTATAGACATGAAATCTACACATATCTTTTACAAGGAGTTACCAACATAATGTCCTTATAAATTAATCATGAATAACTCATGTTTGATGTAATTAATTCTTTCATAGTTCAATGGATTTGTGAATATGTCAGCAAGATGATGTTCGGTGGCTATAAACTCTAGTGTTTTATAACCTTTTTGATACTGATCTATCAAAAAGTGATGCCTTACATCTAAATTATTTGTTCTAGAATAAGAAATAGGATTCATGTAGATGTTAATAGAACTTGTATTATACCAGTTTACAGGGCCATCACTGAAATGAAATCCATAGTCCAGTAAAGTGTGTTTCATCCACAAAATCTGATCACAAAGACTACCGGCAGCTATGTATTACGTGTTGGTAGTAGAAGATGCAATAGAATTTTGATTATTACTACACCAAGAAACTAGAGACTTTCTTAAAAAGTGATATATTCCAAAGGTTCTCTTCATATCTAACTTACAACCACCAAAATCAGCATTAGAATAACTCACTAAATCAAAAGGTTTTCCTATAGGGTAGAACAATCCTATGTTTTTATTATACTTGAGTTGTTTGAAAATTATTTTAATAGTATTTAGGTGATATTTTTTAGGGTTAAATTGAAAACAGGAACACATACACACACTAAAAATAATGTTCGGCATGCTAGCGGTTAAGTAGAGTAAACTCCCAATCATTCCTTTATAAGTTGTTTGATCAACATATTTACCATTTTTATCAAGATACAACTTACTGGTGGTACTCATTGAAGTATCAATGTTCTATTTACTATCAATCCCAAAACTTTTTAAAATATCTTTAGTATATTTACATTGATTTAAAATAATACCTTCTTTATTTTGAAATATTTTAAATCCAATAAAAAATTTGATTTTCCCTTTTAAAATCATTTCAAATTCACTTTGCATCATTTTTGAAAAATAAACACATAAATATTTTTTTAAAATATCTGAAAATAATATCATGTACATTAATTTTAACTACTAAAACATCATATGAAATTAGTTTTATAAAAAGGGTAGGATCAACTATACATTTTTTAAAACCTTTGTAAATTATAAAACTTCTTATTCTATCATACCAAGCTCTTGGTGCTTGCTTTAAACCATATAAATTTTTTGTTAATTTAAAAACATGATTTGGAAAGTGAGGGTTTGTAAAACCATGGGCTTGTTCAACAAAAATAAATTAAACTGTATACCCATTTGAGAATTTAGCCTTAACATCCATTTCATAGTGTTTTAAATTAAGATGTGCTGCATATGCAAGAAAGATTATAATAGTCTCAAGTCTAGAAACTAGAGAAAAAGTTTCCTCATAGTCAACCCCTTATTCTTAGTCAAAGTGTGTTTTGGTGTATCTACATGTTTCTATAATTTATTTATTTCAAACTTATTTAATTATTCTTGCATATACGTTTCCCAAAAATTTAGCATTAGCTACATCATTAATTATTTTAGGTTAAAGCTATGACAAAAAGGCTTGGTGTTCAAATTTATTTCTCAGAGATGTTTTAGTCTGTGTCTCTTTATCTTGGTTCCCATCTATATCATCTAAAGGATGGTTCTTAAGGGTTATAAAAGGTCTAGAAAAAGAAGGGATAGTAATTTTAGCTTCTTCACCAGGTTTGGGTTCATCGTAATTAGATTCATGAGAATTTATAAAACTAGAAGATTTAACAGGTTGATTAACAATAGGCTTAAAAGATTTAACTTTTTTTTTCTATATTTGACATATCATCATCATGATTTTCTAGGCAGGTCTTGGGTTCTTGTGGATCTATTTCATAAAATTTGAAATGTACGTATTCTGACACACACATAGTTCTTTTATTAAAGACTCTATAAGATTTAATAGAGATTTAATAACCTAGAAATACCCCTTCATCACTTTTTAATGCAAAATTTTCAAAATTATATTTTGAATTAAGGATATATACTTTCCAACCAAAAAATTTGAAGTAACTAACTTTCGGTTTCCTACTGACCCATAGATCATATGGTTTTTTATTAAGAATTAGTCTGATTAAGAATCTGTTAATTATATAACATGATGTATTGACAGATTCTACCCAAAAATAGATGGGTATGTCATATATATTAAGCATAGTCTGGGAAATCTCTTGTAAGGTTCTATTCTTTCTTTATATAACCCCATTCTGTTGAAGTGTCCTAGGAGCATACATGTTATGACTATATCTGTTTCTGAGAAAAAAGATTCAAAATCTTGGTTTTAAATATCACCACCATGGTCACTTCTTATGGATTTAATTCTATGACCACTAAGGTTTTCAACTATTCTAGATGACTTGGTGAAATGTGAACAAGCTTCCCTTTTGTGATCAAGAATGAAAGTCCAAGTATATCTAGAATTATCATCTACCAGAACATCGACATAGTGCGTCCTATTTAGACATGAAACTATATATGGTCCAAACAAATCCATGCGAACTAACTCAAGAGGTTGAGAAGTTGAAACTTCATTATTTGGTTTGAAAGATATTTTATACTGTTTATCCTTTTGACCTGGATCACAGACTTTTTCATTTGGAAACTCATATTTAGGTAGATCCTTGACTAGTCCATTCCTTGTAAGCTTTCTAAGTGAATGAATATTATAAGGTTAAAATCTCTTATTCTATAGACAAGACTCTTTATAAAAGTAACTTAATCATGAAACATTTTTAGTAACTAATGAATCTAATTTTATATTATAATAATTTTCATTTCTTAGAGCAGTAAATACTAACTCATATTTAGAATTAAAAATATTTCTTGCACCATTTGAAAATTTAACATTAAAACCATCATCACACAATTGAGATATACTAAGACTATTGTACTTTAATCCATAAAAAAATTACTTTAGAAATTAAAACTAAATTATTGTTACCAATCTGGCCAGGGCCAATGATTTTTGCTTTTACATTGTCACCAAAACTGACATTCCCACCATCAATATTTGTCAGATTCCTGAAGCCTGAATAATCTCTTATCATGTGTCTTGAGAATCCGCTTTCCATGTAACATATACTTGTACATCATCCCTTCAAACAACATTCCTTAGATGTGTTTTTCATAAAACACAAGTTTTCCTTATCACCTTTCTGATCATATGATGACTCTGACTCACTGGATCTATCCACAAAAACACTCCAGGTGGCCTTAATTTACTTCTTGTATCTTCTATCTTTATCCTCATATATATTCTTATATTTTAACTTATGATAGTCAACCTTTATATAAACTCTTCTCTTACATTAATAAAAAACTATTTCATTTGAGTTATCATTCCTTTTCTGATCCTTTTTTATACTTTCCCTTATTATCATATTTACATTTGTAGATGGGCTTCCTGAATAATTTTTTACTTTTATAAAAATTCTTAAATATTCTGGCTAACTGATCCCTTTCCTCATCACTCTATGATGGTGAATCTTCTTCACTTGTACTGTCAGGATGAGTTTGAATCATTTCCTTTTCCTTGTTTTTGGAAGTAGTGGTTTTGAAAGCCACCTAATTTCTATGTTTTTCATCCTCCTCCTACTTGTTAACATTTAATTATTCTTCATACATCATCACCTTTCCTATTATCTCCTTGACTGTAAACTTACTGATATCACAATATTTCTTAATTGATACTGAGATTCCTCCCCATCTTCCGGGTAGACATATAAGTAGTTTCATGATTTGTTCTTTGACACCCACTGGCATCCCAAGAGATCTCACTGTATTTACTATCTCATTGAACATGCGATACATATCAGAAATGGGTTCATCAGACATCATCTTAAAGTTATCATATTTAATATTATAGATATTAAGTATCATTTCTTTAACATTAGTGGTTCCTTCATGTGAGAAAACTAAGTTATCCCAAATTTCATAGGTATATTTACATGTAGATATTCCATTAAATTCTTCATCCCCTAAATCAAAAAATAAGGCATTCATTCTTTTACAATTATTATTGTAAGCAGATTTTGTGGAATCACTCCATGTAGTTCACCGATTGTTTGGTATTCCATATTTATCTTCTATTATAGTCCAAATATCAAACACTTTGTTTTTGAGTGAATTTTCATCATTATTTTTCATTGGGAATAATTTGTGCCATTAAAGTAGGGAGGTCTATTGGTAGTAGAACCTTCCTATCTATTACCCATAATAAATAATAAATACTAGAATTTAAATAGCTAAAAATTTAGAACTAATAGAAATTTAGAGATCTTTAAAACACAAATAAATCACAGTTCAAAATATTTAAAAATATCAGTTTAGAAACAACCTTTGATACTAAATGTTTTTTAGAGTAGGAAAATCAAGAGGGGGTGAATATAGTTCCTATAAACGTTTTTGTTAAAAAACATTATCTGGATGAATCCCCCAAATCCAAAACAAGGAAGGACAATTAATCAAAGTAGTAGATTTATAATAGTATGACTGTTCATTTTATCTGTCTAGGTCACAAGACCTCTACCAGAGTTCTATATGGGAATTAAAACATCCAGGTCACATGTGACCTCTATCAATGTTCTACATAGGATATAATAGGTTTAAAAAGATTTATGTATAAAGATATATTATATCCTTCAGTTTAGTGTAGGAGACAATGTGTGTTTAAAATAAAGATGCACGCACTACTAGAAATGTAGTAAAAATGCACACAACTGAGCAAGAAAAAATTAGATAGAGTTTAGAAGGCTCTGTGTGTTGTGGAATAAAGCCATTGACTCTTTGGATGTAGTAGATGTAAAGTTTGAGTCCTCTTCTAGAAACAAACACTGAAATAGAGTGTTGTTGGATCTTTGTGTTTTGGTTTTCAAGAAGATGAAGTTATACTATTTTAGTCTTGTTTTTTTGGTGTAGAGATGTTAGAAATTTGATGTACCACAAGTTCTTCTTTGCATTCATTCATAAATAATTAGAGAATGCATCATGCATTCTTCTTACTTTTGGTCACAGGTTTAGTATGGGTGTTCGTGCATGTCCTATAATATAGGTCTATGTCTCTATCTTCTTTCGCTCACATGTTTTATTCTTATATATTCTACATCTCGACAATAAGCATGATTTGGGTAGGTTGTGTACCTCGTACTTCTAACATCCCAATTAATATTGTTTGAAGAAATCATTAATTTAATCATTAGCATTAAAACACTCAAATATGACCGTTATAGACAATTTTACGTAAAATAAATGTTAAATAGTCAGTCGGTAACTCCTCTATCCGTGTGTCATTCTATTAGTGACTCCTTCTATCGGTGAGTCCTTCTATTAGTATCTACAAGTCATTCTATCGGTATCTCTATACATCAGTGACTCAATGCTTCAGTGAATCTTTTTTTTCTGTCGGTGAATAATTCCTTCTGTCAATGTCTTATTTGTACTATCGGTGAGTCATCTATCGATGAGTCAATTTGTAGAGTCGGCCAGACATTACTTCTGTCGGTGAGTCATTTACTTCTGTCAGTGTTAGTAACTCATACTTAGTTTTTTTTTTGTTTTAACAGTCTTATAACATGAATGTCAATAGAATGTGTTACACATATAATGTCACATAGATAATCATTATTGAACATAAATAAACATTATTTTGTATAAATAAACCTTATTGAAGTGATTAGACATGATTTGTGATTATTAAAAACACAGAGGGATCGACAATCTCCTATGGCCCAACACTATGAATCATGAAAGACCTCCAAATGAGAAAATGAGGGAACAAAATTATTTTGATTCCTTTAGGAGGAATATTCCACCTTCTTTTAGTGGGTATTATAATCTATTAGTGGATGAACAATGGACCAATGCCAGTAAAAATATATTTCCAGTTCTCTAATATTCATAACATGATAAATTCATCTTAGCAGTTTATTGATTAGATGGTGAAGCTAATCAATGGTGTAACCTTATCAAGAATACATTGAAAATAGATGAAATTGAATCCATGTGTAACAACCCGGACCCGAATAGTGCTAAATGGGACGGGTGCTACTACCTTAGGCGCACCTCCCCAAATGCCAAAGGATACCAACTAGCAGTGAGGGTCTTATAGGTATAGTGGGGAGGCTATACCCTCTCAGAAGATAATAATTGTACTGGTCAGAGTATAATAATAGTTATGTAGCAGAAGAAACAACTCAACATACTCGAACCAGACCCACAGAGCGAAAGCACAACAATATCGACAAACAACAGAAGCAATAAATATAACAGCAGCAGTAGAAAGTAAACACAACAACATGCTGAAAACCACTTGTAACTACTAATCAAACAACAAAACATGCATCCAAACCCGATCATACATATATAGATGTTAATGCGCCAATGTATAACCATAAGTACCTACAAACAAGTAAGCATGCTGATATAGGAATAAAGAAAAACAAGGTAAACTCCAGCTAGTAAAAACCTCATGGTTCATACCATCTCCATGCAACTGCTAATGCAGCCCAGCTTCTGAAGCTGATATCTTTTTTGAACGTAAATTCATAAAGTCTGTATGCGTCCCAATGGGCCCATGCAGGGTGTGAGACAAATATCAGTAGGATACCACCCAAGGGTGAGTACCTAATATAAGTGTTTAAGTAGTAATGCTTTTATAAGTAAAACAGTAAAAATTATGATGCGCAAATAAACACAAACTCCATTGGTGCTCAGTGGCCACCATGGAGTGTCACTTACTTCGGCCAACACTGGAATCTATATCATGTAACCTGGCACCATGTTCCCCCTGACACTTCGTATCTCAAGTACTAAAATTTCGAAGGCATGCCCAAGAATAGTAACCTGGCTCCTTGTGCCTCCTGACACCTCGTGCCTCAAGTACCGACGTCCCGAAGGCATGTCCAAGAAGTAACCCAGAGGAACAACGATGCATGTACTCAAATAAATAACCAGAGGGACAACAATGTCTGCAATCAAATAAATAGTCAGAGGGACAATGATACCTTCCCTCAAATCAAGTAACTAGAGGGATGATGATATCCTCCTGCAAATAAATAACTGGAGGCACAACGATAACTGCCCTCACATCACGACGAGTCTCATCCCCAACCAGATAGCCTCAAGCAATCTTTTGGAGGCTCCTCACCTCCCACATGGAATCCTATGGCAAGAAACCCCAACCAAAGTAACTAAACCACATCTCTGGGGGCCTCTACCCACACGAGTGGTCAAAACCACCCCATCACGAAGTATCTCTGTGTGCACACTAGTCAATGTTCTGGGTGAGCGGTAGTCACCAAAATAGTACCTAAGACACCACACATCTGACACCTAGTATCCCTGAAACCATGCCACTTAGGTCTGATGGCCTCACCATCATAGTAACCCGGGCCATGCCCAACCTAACAGTCATCCTACTTCAAGAAGACGTCCATTACGCCCAATAACGTGGTCAAAACCACCCAAAGTAACCCCGGTCCAAGCCCAACCCGACAGTCGTACTGCCTCAAGCCGATGTCCATGACGCCCAATCCCATGGTCAAAACCACCCAAAGTAACTCGGGCCGAGCCCAACCTGTGATCAGCATCACTCAACAATATCTGGGCCACACTAATCACAACCTGAAGGCTCTAGCATATGCAATTCAATATTCACATACATAATCAAAAGATTTAATTTTAAACAGGAAAACAACTCAACAGTTGAAATTCGCTAACTATTTGTTGTCCCATACCAACACTGAGGTCTCTAAGGACTCTAACAATACATATCAATGTTCAATAAACTAAACTCAATAGTTTATAACAACACAATTCAATTAATACCATTTTGGCACCCTCGACCAAAATTCCCCATTTGAGCAACGACCCTTCGCCTGACCCCGATCAAGAAAAAAATTTAAAGAGCATACCCAAAGGCATCCCATGGTTCTAATAAACAATTAAATATGAAATAAAAGATAAACTAGGGTCTCTCTAAAAATACCCGAATACACGCCATAGGCCGTGCCACCCAAAGGTCTGTAAAAATGAAAAAAAAGATATGCACCACCTAGCTCGTACTAGTAAGATGTTACTCTTTTGATAACAACGTCCAATTTGGCCTAAAACTCGGTAGATCTACAAAAGAATCAAAACCTCTCAAACCCCTATAACTCATTTTGGGAAAAAAATAAAGAAGAAAGGCTCAAGTGGAATCAAGGCCTTACCAAGGGGGTTCCAACAAATCAAATGACGTTCGAAACAGAGTTCAGACCAAGATACGAGAAGGATTTGAAGGTCCGGACGACTCTCCCCAAGCGAGCCATAGGATGGAGGAAGAAAAGAGAGAAGAATGAGAAATCCCGAGTGTCCTGAAACATAAAAACCATAACTTTAAGTGGCAGCACGGTTACCTCGCACGGTTTAGAAAACTGTGCACCAACCATGTGGTTGCCACTGCCTCACCCAGAGACTTCGCACAACTTGTTCGCATAGTTTGTTTAGACCATGCACCAACTGTGCGGTTGCTACTGTCTCACCCAAGGACATCACACGGCTTGCCCGCATGGTTTGTTCAGACCGTGCTCACCTGTATGACCTCCCCAAATTTTATCAGCTTTTCCCCAGAAACAAGTCAAAAATTTCGAACAGGTTTGGGATTTTGACCCGTTCTAAAAACCCAGGTTCTTATAATCTCCCCACCTTAACATAGCTCATCCCTGAGCTATTAAATGAAAACCGGAGATGGAACCAAACATACCACCCCGTTCAAAGTAACGCGAACTTCCCCAGTCACAAAAGTCCGGGATAAATTCCTCAAGGGACTCCCCACCTTAGGAATCGCCTAACTCGGTCTCAACATGACAAAACTCAGAACAAGAAAAGGTTTGCTAACCTGTTTCCAGACTCAAGGTCCTCTCATGACACATCGTCACCCCTGTGCCTCATTAGCACCCCTCGTGTAATTTTTGACACCCAAACACATCCTGCACCGCATCCGTGTCTGCCTCCATGAGGTCCTTCATCCCATGGATGCTCAAAACGAACCTAGTGCCTAGCACCTCAAGTAACCCACATCCTCGATGCCTCGATTCCCATGGAACCTCATGTAACCCGCATCCTCGATGCCCCGATTCCCATGGAACCTCAAGTAAAATGCATCCTTGATGCCTCAATGCCCATAGAACCTCAAGTAACCTGCATCTTTGATGCCCCGATGCCCATGGTACCTCATACATACATACATACATATATATATATATATATATATATATATATATATATCACGCACCTGAGATGGTTCCAATCCCACTGACCAACATCTAGTCAGTCCACATAAATCATGTGCACCTCATGCACTCAAAACGGACATGCCTCTACAGGTCATGCCAAAAGAGATCAAGGAAATCACACCCACACCCATGGTGTACCTCTAACCATTATCGGCTCACCAGCCTACTCAGTCTCTGGCAGCTCCATGGAGTGCACTTTTCTTGATGCCTGTCCTCCCTGCGGTGCTGCTCTAGCCACTGACCACTGACCCCGCATCTGGATTCCGCTATCTTTGTCAGATCTTCCACGTGCATCTGAACCTTGGATACCCTTTCTTGGTACTGAACCTGAACCAACTCTAGAT
Organism: Viscum album; assembly: GCA_963277665.1. Lineage (NCBI taxonomy): Eukaryota > Viridiplantae > Streptophyta > Magnoliopsida > Santalales > Viscaceae > Viscum > Viscum album. The sequence goes on along the minus strand of OY728147.1, from coordinate 1,020,203,255 downwards.
GCCATCATCTGTCCTGGTCCTTGCCTGCTGGCTCTCTGAGAAGGCAGCCTGCAGAACCCTCCAGATGCTTGAACTTTCCACAAGCCCGACACTCCTTTGGAGGCCTATCACACTAAGTCCAGACATGCCCTGGCTGTCCACACAGAAATCAAACCACCAAAGGACTGCTACGAGGTGGTCTAGCTGAGTCCTTGGCCTTACTGCCATGCTAGAACTCATCTCATCCTCACTTCCTGCTATCTAAACCATCACCTAAAGTTGTTTCCCAACCAACCTAAGGCCTATCCCTTTAGTTTCCCTCCGCTATGATCGCTTGATTCACCGCCTCTGAAAATGATCCCAAACTGAAAATATTCACCTAGACCCGAATGGCGTTCCGTAAGCCATCCTCGAAGCACCTCACCCTAGCCACGTCATCACTTACCATACCCGGTGCAAAGCGAGAGAGATAAGTGAAAGTAGCTACACAGTCCATGACATACATGTCTCCCTGCTTAAGACTCAAGAACTCCCAAGCTCTCTCTGCTCTCAATTTCTCTGGGTAGAAGTGCTCGAAGAACCTGTCCTCAAAGTACTTCCATGCCAATCCCTATTTGCTATGAGCCTGAACCTATACATCCAACCAACTCTTTGTCAGTCATCTCAGCATATACGTCGCCAACTTGACCCTCCGCCCTGGTGGCTTCTCGAGCTGCTCGAAGATCATCTGCATGATCTCTATCCAGTTCTCATCCTCCTACGGACCACCCTCACCCTGAAAAAGAGGAGGGTTCCGTGACTGGAACTCTCGCGTCAGATATTCCATAGATGGATCTATACCCTACACACCTCTATCGATCCCCTGCAAGACACGTACCAAGCTAGCTCAGAGCTGGTCGTCTAGCCATGGCCTGAACACTGCTAAACCTGGCTGCTATCCCTCCTGCACTGGATCTTGGACCTAATCCTGTCTCTGAGCCTATACATGCAGCTCATGCCCTGCCTGTACCGAATCCTGAACCTCATCTTGCACCTTTGGCGCTATATACTAACTTTCCTGATGCTCCATTGAGACATATAGGAGGAACCCGATCGGGCCATGCCCGTACCGACAACCAATGGTGCCTCAAACCGACGACCGAGTCGCCCAGTCCTGGTGATCAAAATCACCTCAACCGATAGTACCTACCTGATCGTACAGGAGCCAGACCCAAACACCCTATCGTATGAAATTCTACAATATATACAGCATGGAATACACATTCCAGCAACAAGCAATTCTATCAGGAATTTTACATATTCACATTTTATGAGAACACAAAGCATGTAAATTGATATTTTTTTCTTCACAAGGTATTATCACCTAAAAAAGCATACTTGCAGTTAAGAAATTGAAATACCCAAAAAATGTGCCTATAAAAAGCCAAGAAAAAAAGCCTTTCCATACTGGTCAAAGGTCTAATTCTCCCTTACCACACGATGTCAAGGGTTACATATCACAATCAATAATATTGCACACCAAGTGATCCACCAAGGTGGAAATCCTATAAACAGTAATCTAAGAAAAAAGAAAACATAAATTCCCACCCATGGAAACTTGGTCCATCCCTCATACCTGGGGCTGCAGGCACTTAAGAATAAGCTAGAAACATTGTTCCAGTAACAACTTATCTCTAGTTTACCACATCCCAGATAGTAAAACTAGTAGAAATAAAAGATAAGTCTCAATCTCATTAGTAGCCAGCAAAACACTACGACTAAATCCCTATCAAGAACTCCTCTGATACCACTTTTTAATGACCCAGACCCGAACAACCACCCAAACAGTGATAAACAGGTCGGGTGCTACTACCTTAGGTGCACCTCCCCAAATTCCAATGGTTGCCTACTAGAAGCGAGGGTCTTATAGTTATAGTGGGGAGTCTATACCCTCTACGAGGATAATAATGGTACTAGTACGAGTATAATAATAGTTATGCAGCGGAAGAAATAACTCAGCAGACTCGAAACAGACCCACAGAGCGGAAGCAAAAAAATATAAACAAACAATAGAAGCAATAAATATAACAGCAACAGCAGAAAGTAAACACAGAAACATGCTGAAAACCACTTGTAACTACTAAACAAACAACAAAACATGCATCCAAAGCCGATCATACATATCCAGACGTAAATGCGCCAATGGCTAACCATAAGTAGCTACAAAAAATCAATCATGCTGATATAGGAATAAAGAAAAACAAGGTAAACTTCATCTAGGAAAGACCTCAAGGTCCGTACCATCTCCATGCAATTGCTAATACAGCCCAGCTCCTGAAGTTGCCCTCTTTCCTGCACGTAAATTCATAAAGTCTACACACGTCCCGAAGGGCCTGTGCATGGTGTGAGACAAATCTCAGTAGGTTACCACCCTAAGGTGCATACCTAATATAAGTGTTAAAGTAGGCATGCATTTATAAGGAAAACAGTAAAGAGTACGATGCACAAATAAACACAAACTCCACTAGTGCTCAGCGACCAGCATGGAGTGTCACCTGCCTCGGCCAACGACGGAATCTCGGTCGTGTAACCTGGAACCATGTGCCCCCTAACACCACGTGTCTCAAGTACCGATGTCCCGAAGGCATGCCCAATAATATTAACCCAGAACCTTGTGACTCATGACACCTCGTTCCTCAAGTACCGGTGTACCGAAGGCATGCCCAAGAAGTAACCCGGAGGAACAACGATGCCTGTCCTCAAATAAATAACATGATTAATAGCGATGTCAGCCCTCAAATAAATATACGAAGGGACAACGATACCTACCCTCAAAACAAGTAACCAGAGGGATGATGATATCTGCCCTAAAATAAATAACTGGTGGGACAACGATACCTTCCCTCCAATCACGGCGAGCCTCAGCCCCCAACCCGATAGACTCAAGCTATCCCCTGGAGTCTCCTCACCTCATACGTCACTTCCTACGACAAGAACCCCCAACCAAAGTACCTAAACCTCATATACGGGGGCCTCTACCCACACGAGTGGTCAAAACCACCTCATCACAGAGTATCTCTATGTGAACACTACTCAAAGTTCCAGGTGAGTGGTAATCACCAAAATAGTAGTTAAGCCACCACTCATCTGACACCTCGTGTCCCTGCGGCCATGCCGCTCAAGTAAGATGGCCTCGCCCTCACAGTAACCAAGACCACGATCAACCTAACATTTATCCTGCCCCAAGCCGATGTCCATGACACCCAATCCCATGGTCATAACCACCCAAAGTAACCCAGGCCAAACCCAACCTGACAGTCGTACTGCCTCAAGCCGACGTCCATGACGCCCAATCCCGTGTTCAAAACCACCCAATGTAACCCGAGATGAGCATAAACTATGATCAACATCAATCAACAATATCTGGGCCATGCCCATCACAACCCGAAGGTTCCAGCATATGCAATTCAATATTCACATACATAATCAAAATATTTACTTTTAAATAGGAAAACAAATCAGCAGTTGAAATACGCTAACTATATGTTGTCCCATACCAACACTGAGGTCTCTAAGGCCTCTTACAATACATATCAATGTTCATTAAACTAAAATCAACAGTTTATAACAACAAAATTCAATTAATACCATTTTGGTGCCCCCGACCAAAATGCCCCATTTGAGAAACGACCCTTCACCCAACCCCACTCAAGAAAAACAGGTAAAGGGAATACCCAAAGGCATCCCACAGGTATAATAAATAGTATAATATGAAATAGAAGATAAATTAGGGTCTCTCTCAAAATACTCGAATATGCGCCATAGGCTGTGCCACCCAATGGTCTACAAAAACACAAAAGAATATATGCACCACCAACCTCATACTAGTACGATGTTACTCCTTCGATAACAGCCTCCAATTTGGCCTAAAACGCGATAGATCTGCAAAAGAATCAAAACTGATCAAACCCCTATAACTCATTCTAGAATAGAAATCAAGAAGAACGACTCAAGAGGAATCAAGGCCTTACTGAGGGGGTTCCAACAGATCAAAAGATGTTTTAAAAAGAGTTCAGATGAAGATTCATGAAGGATTTGAAGGTCTGGCCGGCTCCCCCCGTGTAATCCACAAGAGGGAGGAAGAAAAGAGAGAAGAATGGGAAATCCCGAGTGGCCCGAAACTTAAGAACCCTAAATTTATGTGGCTGCATGGTTACCCCGCATGGTTAAGAAAACTGTTCGCCAACCGTACGGTTTCCACTGCCTCACCCCGAGACTTCACACAACTTGTCCACACGGTTTGTTCAGACCATGCACCAACCGTGCGGTTGCTAGTTTCTCACCCAATGACTTCGCACGGCTTGCCCACATGGTTTTTTCAGAGCATGCGCCAACCGTGCACACCTTCATGACCTCCCCAACTTTTAAATGTTTTTCCCCAGAAAAAATTCAAAAATTTCAAACAGGTTCGGGATTTTGACCTGTTCCAAAAACCTGGGTTCTTACACCATAGAACAGGATGAGTTGAAGAACATATTTTTCAATAATTACTTTCTTATTATTCTTCAAACAAATATAGAGTAGTTACTTGAACTTATGCAAAAGGATAATGAATATGTTGGTAGCTACAAATAAAATTTAACAATACTTTCAAGGTATGATTATAGATTAATTTTTCAACCAAAGAGTAAAATTGATTGATTCTTTAGTGGCTTAAAACCAAGTATCCAAAAGGAATTAGACCTAATGGACTTCAATAGATATAAAGAAATTGTTATATGTGATATTAAGTTTGAGATGGAGATTGGTGTAACCCATCAGTCCTATTGGTTTGATAAGAATAGAAAAATGGGTTATAATTGAAAATCTAAAGGCCTCACTAAAAAGAAGAGTATTTTTCCCTTATGCTAAAAGTTTGGAAAGAAACATAGAAGAAATTGTCTTAAAGGGTCTAGTAAAATTTTTATGTGTATAAAAGAAGGTCATTGGGTAGGTGAATGCTGAAGTGATGGGAGAAGTATGTATAATGGTGTGAAAAGAAAAAGGCTACATATAATTCACCTCCTATACTTCAATGTAACAAGTTTAAGGAAATGGGGGATTATTATAATCAATTTACTAATCTAAGGGTTATTGATGATGATTGACATCAGTATAATATTAAAGTTAAATACAAAGGCAAGTCACATGCAATCAGTATTAGTGATGTGGAGTACGATAATGAAGTAGTGAAAGGTACACTTACAATCCACTCTAAATTAAAAAAATGTTTTATTTGATTATGAATCCACCAACCCTTTTATATATGAATAATTTTCTAAGGTTATCACTGTATTACCTAAATAATTTGATTTTGACTTAGCTATGAAAAATCTTACTGGCAGAACGATCACATGAAAAGTTCACAATGCTTCTATGGTTGAAGTTTGTGGGAAAGTGAATATGAAAAATCTTGTGATCCTTCCTATAGTGTAATTTTTTTGATTACTGTCATGAATTGTCTTTTATATATAGATATTATATCAATTTTCAAGGAAGGGATGACACATTTCATATTATAGATCAATCTATGATCATCTATCAATGAAAGGATGAATATAACCTACCAGTAGAAATTTATTCCACCTTATAAGTATTGATCCCCATAAATGATGATTTTCTATCTCAAATGGTTGGGGAGAAACTCAAAATTTAGAATACACCCATTTTACTAGAGTTTGATGATGTCTTTCCAGCATAATTACTAGGTCTTCCACAAAATTTTGAAGTTGAGTTTTCAATAGAACTAATACTGGATGCTATTCCAATTTTAAATAAACCTTATTTAATTTCCCCAATTGAGTTGTAGGAATTGAAGAAGAAACTCTAAGAGAATATTGACAAGGGATTCATCCACCCTAGTGAGTCACCTTGGAGAGAAACCATTCTATTTGATAATAATAAATATGGATCAATGAGACTCTGCATTGATTATTGAGAACTCAAAAAAGATCAATATCAAAAACAAATATCCTCTTCCCCGCATTGATGACTTATTCGACCAACTACACAGAGCTAAATACATTTCCAAGATTGATCTTTTTTTAGGATATCTTCAATTAATAGTCAAGGAGGATACACAAAAGATGAAATTCCATAAAAGGTATTGAAACTATGTATATATAGTGATGGATTTTTGTTCTTACTAATACCAATTCTATCTTCATGGATTTAATTAATATTGTCTTTAGAGACAATCTTGATTAGTTTGTGGTAGTATTTATAGAAGATATTATTTTCTATTATCAAAGAAAGTAAGATCATAAAGGTCACTTGAGAATTGTAATGAAGACCCTAATAAAAGAGAATATTTATGAAATATTTATAAAGTGTGAATTTTGGATTCAAAAAGTTTAATTTTTTGGTCACTTAATTTCAAGAGTGGTGATATCTGTGGATAAAAAACAGAAGTTGTTGAATGTTTTCTGAGACCAAAAATGGTAACTAAGATATAATGTTTTCTTAGATTGGTTGGATATTATCGATGTTTTCTGAATGATTTTTCAGGGTTATCTAATCCACTCACAATGTTGACTTGTAAAGGAGTTATGTTTTTGTGGATGGAGTAATGTGAAGAGAATTTCAAAGATCTAAAAAAAAGGTTTTCCAGTACACCTGTGCTCACACTACCCTATAGTGGGGAAAGGTTTGTGATATATAGTGATGCATCCAAGAAAATGTTGGGTTGTGTTCTCAAGCAAAATTATACAGTGATAGCTTATGCCTCACGATAATTTAAACTCCATGACAAAAAGTACCCAACTATTTATTTGGAGTTAGATGTATTAATATTTTCACTAAAGATATAGAGGTATTTAATTTATGGTGAATTGTGTGATATTTATAATGATCATAAAATTTTAAAGTATATTTTCACACAAAAGGAGCTGAATATGCATTAAAGAATATGGTTGGAGTTTATTAAAGATTACAACTTCTCAATACATTACCACCAAGGGAAATCGAACAAGGTTGTAGATTCTTCGACTCTAAAGGACCATCGCGCATATCGATGATGAAGATATCAAAATATTCAATATTTATGGATTTATAAAGGATGGATCTTGAAATTTTAAAGGAAGAGGAGAAATATTATCTTTATTAATTGAATTTTCAACCATTTATACAAGTGAAGATTAAATAGGTGTAAAAGGAAGATGTATAGCTATAAAAGAAGGTGAGAAATGTTTCTGAATTCAACCATTATTGTGATGGAATAATAAGGTTCAAGAATTGGGTTTGTATTACTCCCATACAAGAATTAAAGAAGAATATATTGGATGAGGCTAGTATTTATTCATCATCTATTCATCCTAGAATCAAAAATATATACAGATAACTGAAAGAGTATTTTTTGTGGGATGGAATGAAAATAGATATTTCCAAATATATCTCTCAGTGCATGGTTTGTTAGTAAGTTAAGGTTGAGAGACATAAGTCTAAGGGGATTTTACAACCATTACCCACACTAGAATGTAAATGGGAAAACATCACAATTGAATTTATCATCAAACTTCGCAAAAAATCTGAAGAACATAATGTTATATGGGTTATATTTGATCACCTCACGAAGTTAGAACACTTCATTGTTATTAGATAGTATTTATATCTTGATCAAATTTACTGCATATATATAAAGGAAGTTATAAGATTGCATAGAGTACCACATTCCATTATATCTGATCGGGATCTAATGTTTACCTCTAGGATATAGAGAAGTATGTAGCAGGCTCTAGATACACAGTTATGTTTCAGCACTACTTATCATCCTCAGATAGATGGTCAGTCTATGAGAATAAATCAAACTCTATAAGACATATTGAGAGGTTTCTCTTTGGATTTTAAAGGTTGTTGGGATCAAAACCTACATATGGTAGAATTTTATTACAAGAATATATTTCAATCTAGTATTAATATGGATTATTATGAATTCATCTATGGAAATAAGTGAAAAACTAGAACTTGGTGGGATGAATTTGAGCACATAAATCTATTAGGACCTGATCTTGTTAAAGAAATGGAAGAACATGTCATATCTATTCAACAACACATAAGAGGAGTTCAGAGTTGAAAAAAAAGTTATGATGACAACCGAAGAAAAGACCTGGAGTTTGAAGTTTGTGAAAAAATGTTTATATGAATATCTCTATAGAAGCGAGTAATGGTATTTGGAAAGAAGGGTAAGCTGAGCCCTAGGTATATCGTCCTTTTGAAATTATGGACTGTGTTGGGAAGGTAGCTTATCGAATGGAGATTACACCAAATATATCTCAAATTCATGATTTGTTCCATGTATCTATCATAATAAAGCACATAACTAATCCTCCACATATACTAAACTCAGAAATTAAATTGCTGGAGGAAGATATTTCTTATGAAGAACAACAGATATAGATTCTGGATTGTAGTGAAAATGTTTTGTGAAACAAGACCACTTGTTTGGTTAAAGATTTGTGTTAGAACCACCAATTGGAGGAAGCTGTGTGGGAACTTGAGTATGTGATGATGGAGAGATATCCAAATCTGTTTTTATCAAAGTGATAAATTTTGAGGGAGAAATTCAGTTTAAGGGGTGTATAATGTAACACTCAGATGTTTTCATCAAATATTTTCTTTAAATAATTTTAAATCTTCAAAATCATGAATTACACCCAATGACGAGTTTAAGAGAACCCTGATATGACCTTAGTTTATAATGACCAATTTGACCTTGCTGTTAGGTTATAGGGAAAAAATATAACTAACTTATGAAATGTATGGTGAAGTCATTCGCTACCAATTATTTATGAAAAATATAAATCAATTATATATTAGTATTTTTGTATTGATAAATTGAGTGAACTTCTATTAGAAAATGGAATTAATGAAATATATATGTTATATAATTAATAAAATATTTTTTATATTCATCAAATAGATATTTTTGTCCTTGGGTATGAATGGACCCTATTTGATATATAAAAACTGATATTTTTCAAAAGGATTATTTTCCACCTTTTAATGGAGAAACCCGTATAAATTAATATTTTTTACACATAAATAATATTTATATGATAACATTAACATTTTAGTTGGATGTGAGATAAAATAATTTACATTGGTTGAAATTTTAATATTTTTCTGATAACTTTCAAACTTTGATGTATAGTTAAAATACAAAAAATTTTAATTGAAAACAAAATTTTTCATAGAAATAATTTATATGGTTAAACTATAATATCGATTGGTTTTAAAGAAAAAAATAGAATATATTTTTATCATTAAATATAACTTATTTCATTAGCAATAATTTTACAGTGAATTCAGATGTAAAAGTATTTCAATCTTTTATCATGTTTAAACTTTTAAAACCTATTCTCTCATCCCAACAACTGGATTAATTTTAAATTAATTTCTCAAAATTATGAGATGTTAATTTTAAAAAATGGATTCAATATTTTTAATCAGTAGGTCTAAATTATGTAAATATATTTATTTTATTTTTAGGAATTATGAATAATAACTTCGGTAATATTTTATTAATACGGTAAAAGAGAAAACCAGGTAGTTAAGGGTAATAATTATACTATAAAATTACTCTAACACTTGTATTAATATCATTGGATTATTTTTTTTCAACATAAATCATACTTGGGTCTAAATGGTGTAATTTGGAAGCCACTTGGATGAGATTATAACATTTAATTTATTTTATTTAAAGAAAAGTTAAATCTGTCTCACTCAAATGTTACAAAGTAAATAATTTTTTATATAAGCTTCTAGAGAAGATAAATTAGATTATAAATACTAATTAAAAAACTAAAATATTTTTCCTTATCATGGAAATTTATTTTTAATTTTTATAAAATAAATAATTACTTTAATGACTTATACTTTGATGATGTAAAAATTAATCAATTGATGAGAAATCAGTAAAACCATTTTTATTAAAATAATAATAACCATAAAAAACCAAAACACCAGAACAAATAATATTTTTCGTGTATATATCTACCATAACCATCCAAAGGTCTAGTTAGTGATCATTTGCTGCTTTATAGAAGATAATGTGACACTTATATTTTTTTTAAAGTGATGTTAAAGTTTTCACATTCATAATTTCATAAGTATACCATTTTAAATGTTTAATTTTCCAAAAATATAAATTAGACAAAAATATTATTATAAAATATAGTCAATTTATCCTCATAATAGTATTTTATTTTTTTATTCAAAAATATGTATATTAAAATATTACAAAATATTTATGTAGTAATTATTTTATTAATAGAGACAACAAATAAATTTTATTAATATTATTAAAATAAATATAATTTGGGATAATTAGTAGGAATAATGAATTTTCTAGATGAACATGACCTATTAGTAATATAATTAAATATTTTTTTGAAGATAACATGTTATCATAATATTTTTAAAAATCAATGAATTTAATATTGTAAAAATTTACACTATTGATTGTTTATCAAAATAATGTTTTTTTAAATTATTTAAAAATCGTATTTTTTTAAAAATATAATAATTATTATATATTATAAAATGTTAAAAGGTTTTTATTTATGTTCTAATTGATATTAAATAGATAAATATATCACCCATTTAATATTGAAATATTTGTTACCCTAGTTAAAAAATAAATTGAAAAACTAAGTATTAATTAAAATGATAAGGTTTAAATTGATAAAAAAAACTTGTCTAAAATTTATTGGTTGATTATAATACAACCTCATATCATATAATCTTTGACATTGGGAAATGTTTTAGGTTTCTTGATGGAGTTTTATTTTATAATAAATTAATATTTTTGGAGATCACAAAAGTGCCCCTCACCCTTATTATAAAAGGGAGCCTCCTCCCTCACCTATTAACTTCAATTTGAGCCTCAAAGATCATCAATACCATTATATTTTCCCTTAACTTCCATAGTAATATTCTAGAGGTCCTGGTCTTATTCAAAGACCTACTCTTGTGCTCTAAGAGGATATTTAAAGGAACCACGTCAAAGAATAGGCAATCTCCTCTTCTGATTCTTTCAATCCTTTTTCTTCTTCTACTTTCTATTAATTATATATTTCATTAGAAAGTATTAAATACAGAATCAATTATATAATAAGATGTTATTATAATTATGGGATAAAAATATTCCACTTTTTATCCATCCGATGAAGAACAAATTCACCTCACGTGTGTACGTACGACTTACCGTCTCCACGCTGTGGTGCAATTTGTTTTTAACCAGCACCTTACTTGGATGAGTATAATGAGGTAAATAATAACTATAAATGATTTTTATTAAATTATATTGATTCTTAAATATTATAAATCATTAAATTCTATACCATTCAATAATTATGATAATGATATCTTTTCTTGTGCGTACGTATAACCTACCATCTCCACGATGCGATGCAATTCATTCAACATGATATTCATCAAAAAATGATTATATAAATTTATATAGTGAATTAATATGATATATATAATTTTAATATTATTTTTGAATGATTTAAATATGACCTATGAAGGAAAAACATAACGTATTCGACAAAACATGCATAAGAAAATGAAGCAGTTAATACCCAGATTACAGGTAATAATGAAATGTTATTAACAAAATGATGATAATATGTTCATAAAAAATAAATTAGACCTAAAAGGTAAGAGATAATTTCACAATCTCATTATTATCCGAGATTGTTTATACCTAAGTATTTACTAGGGTATATTTATCATACATGTCCATGTTTCCTGAATATGTAATATTATTTCTATTATTCTAAAATTGTTTAAAGTCAAATTTAACCATTGGTTAATTTTTATTAAATGGTGTGAAATGAATCTTTTTTCATTATTCAATACGAGCTACTTTTTGACTTTTTCAGAAAAAGTAGGAGGATTTTTTTGAACTTATAAGACATGAATAGATATTTTATGTCTTCATAAAACCTTATTTCCATTAATATTATTCTAAATTATTTCAAATTTATTTTCAAATAAACTTTTTTATTTTAAAATTTTGTGGCATTTTGAGAAAGGAAAATGTTTTTGAAGAAGAAAGGATATTTTCCTCAAGAATTAATTTCAAATGTTATTTCAAAATTATTTTCCATATGAGATGGAATTATTTAATTGGGTTATGTTTCATGTATAATATACTTTGTTCCTATGATTTTATTTTTTTATGATGGAATTATATTTATGAAATCCATTTGTTTTACAATGATTATTTTATAGTGGAATTATATTTAAAGAAATCCATTTTATTCCTTGGGTTATAATGAATGATTTCTATTATTATGGTACATATAAGAAAGATTTAATTATGAGATGGTTTGGACCTATATATCTCACAAATTCATTGGGTAATGATTTATATCTCATGAGATAAACATGGATGGAATGAGAAATGATCTCGGTTCAGTAGTACCGGGCTAGAATGAGGAGTGGACTCGATTCAGTAACGGACTTTGTCTGCTATGATGGTCTTAAAAATGAGTCATGTATAATATGAAATGATTTACTATGATTATGTATATTCCAAAAAACTTCATTTATTATGTTATTCCTTTTGGTATTACGTTCATTGCTTCTTATGAACTTTCATGATTTATCCCATGGAATGATTTCACAATCATTCATATATAGGATAATATTTTCAAATGTTATGTTCTTATGTCTTTTGATGAAGATATGAATGATATCTCCCTTGTTTACCCTTACTGAGCATATGAGATCTCACTTTCATATGTTTATTTTCCCCAGGTCATGAAGAAGGGTATTAAGTAAGATATTTCAAAAAGGGGTCTTGTTATGAAGAAATAAGGGGGGGATAATAAAGATGTCTTTTGAACGAGTTGTTTATGTTTCCCAGTTTCTAAAGACTCTATACCTATATAGTCCTGTCATGGATTTGTTATATTTTGTAATGAGTATTATTCAACTTTGAAGTAATTTAAATATATGTAAAGTATGGGTCATTATAATATTAATGTCATTCATATAATATTTGTTTATTATATACCTTTTTAGAACCATTTTCTCAAGTTGGACATGGAAAATGAATAACATTTCTTCCTGGAGATAGTAACCTTTACATACATAGGAGTAAAAAAGTCATTCCCTTATTGGATGAAAGAATATGGAATTATATGATATATTAATTTAAAAAAGTTATTTTCATGTCATATTTATCATATATATTCATTATTTTTATCATTATGACTGTCCATGTAAGTCTATTATTTAAAACAAATTACATCAATTCGTGAGGTGGTACTCCTCCTTAGACACGATAGATGGATTTTTCCCATTTATAGAGATGTAGATGGATAAATATTATAACAAAAACATTATAACATCTCATTATATGTAATATTACTGTATTATTAGGTTTTAATTTTTAATATATAGTTTTAGGTGGAAACTATGAAATAAAAAAGGAGGTTAGTGATGATGATTACATTTTCTAAGAAACAAATTCATTTGAACCTTTTATTAAGGACCATAGGGATAGAATTTTTGGAATAGCAGTTGATATTTAATGTGTTTAAGTATATTGGGGATATATTTCTATAGGTTTTTGTCTATATAAATGGATTTATATGTGTGATTAAGAGACGGTAGGGGTTTATTTTTTTAATTGAGGCGGAGTAACAACATTTTAAATACACATACTATTCAATAACGGTAATTCAATCTCAGTTAAAGTGCCTAAAAAATTGATAAATAATGGCTTTGAGGGAATATAAGGTCATGAAACACATTAAAAACTAAAAATGAATAGGTTTTAAACATGTTATTCTATTTACCTTGATGGGTACTCAATTTTACCATTTTATTTTACTCAACGGTAACTAGTTTTTGAACTAATGAAATTTATCCATTAATAATAGAATAAAATAGTAATAATTAGATAATTTTGGCGCACTTATTCTTATTATTAAATAAAATTTTTCAAAAAAAAAACATTGGTGTTGAAAATTAATTTTAAGAGAAGTTCATGTAACACGCAAAACCCTACTTTCTCCTTTAACTATGGTAATTAATTTTTTAAAATGATTTTAAGATTTATTAGAACTAAAAATTATGTTGAAATTATAACCCGAATTTAATTATGATCACTAAAAATATATAATATATTATATCAACTGTAAATCAAGGAAGAGGAAAATTTTATTTTAAAAATGAACCCACCAAATGTGTCGAAAAAACAGGTTTTCAAGAAATATGTTTTTAAGGATAAGATGATATTACATTTACAATATGACTAGTGATAATAATTATATGGATTAAAATTAATATATATAGATATATAATCTAAAAATTTCATTTAAATCATAACTTGTTTTTTGTTATTTTAATTAATTTATTCTTATCCCTTGCTTAGAAAAAATAATAGACGAATGATTAAACATTTTATTGAATATATAATATATAAAATAAAACTAATCAGTAAAATTTATTATGATAAATAAACCATGAATTCATGAAATTTTGTTTTTAGAATATACATTTCCTTTTCATTCAAATGATTTTTAATTTCATTTCTATTCAATCGATAGACAAAAAATTCAGTTTACATATGTATAAACCATATAATTTGCAAAATTTAGTTTTTTAGTCATAATGGACAATTTTATTACTAGTTTATAATGGTCATATTTAAATATTATCATTCACATGTAATTTAAGATCTTTGTTGTGTTTTTTATACACTATCGAACATAATGTTGTTATTTTAATCTTGGGGTGTTATATTCTCCCCAAATTTAATAAATTTCATCCTCTAAATTTGAAATTACATAATAAAGTAAAGGTTTTTATACATTAAAAAACATTTATTGAAATATCACATTATAAAGGGGGTTAATATGCCTCCATCTTGATTGTAGGGGAAGTTATTTTTGAATTTCATTTAGTATAAAACATTACTAGGTTTACTATTATGAAAATAGTAGTGGGACAAAGAAGAAAAAAATAAATAAATATAGAGAGTGATAAATATATTTGGTAAAATGAATGTGAATGATCAAGATAACCTTAAAAACCACATAACTATAGACTATTAAGGAGTCAAAAAGTCAATTTTTTCATATTAAATGAAAGTAAATGTATAAATTTTTTATTTCAAGACCCTCTTCTTAATGTTGATGGATTCATGTATTATTAAGATACAAAAAAACAAAAAATATACTTAATTGATATATTATTAGTTCAAAAGAATAATTTCATTATTTGGTTATTATTCTATCAATTTACAATTCATTTTTTGGTTCATGAAATGAATTTTTTATGTTCAAAGAAAAAAAATTAACATGTAATGGATCATAAGATCCATAAAAGTGTGACGACTCTTTCTATATGTATCTAAATATTTACCTAAACCAAAAATGTTAGGAAAATATATCTAATATAATAAATTTAACTCTAAAACTTCATTAGTAAAAAAAAGTTAAACATAATCAATTCTATAATCCTTTATTCATAAAAAAATTTAAGTAAAAATTATTTCATATAAACCAGCATGTCATGTAGGTCAGTATTAGGTGTTGTACATTTATTACCATTCAGTTGTTGGTTCAAGCTATGAGGCCTTTCTAGATGCAATAATTTTTTTTCTTGATATGTGATTTTTCATTTTTCTAAAACTATATTTATATAAATATTATAAAATTCCCACAAATATTATGATCATCCTAAAAAAACATTAGTCATTAAATCACTTTTTAACCACAAGGGTTTTCCATACGAATTTGTTTCCTTACAAAATCAAACATTGTTAATTGAATATTATTACTTAAACATCGATTATAATATTAAAACTAAAGGTTATCAATAACTTTAAACATATCAATAAGAATTATTCATCAAATAATACTACATATTGAACTTGAGGGTTACAAATAACTAAAACCAATGGAATATGTTCCAAAATTTCATCTTTCACATGAAAATATCATCATCTAAAACCTTAAAAATGGGTGTCTAGGGAATTGACTTATGTTCATCCTTAAACTCATAAAACTAGGATTTTATCCATAATTTTTGATTTAATATTATATCTATAAATAAATGAATAAAAAAAAATTAACATAATCAATATGTGTTTCAGGGTTCTCCTAACCAATATATAATTGATAAAAATACTTCTTCAAAATAATCCTTGAATCCCAATACATAAATACTTCAACCCTTTTATTTCAACATTGGTTATTTCATGGTATATGATTTAACATTTCAGATATATAATTGACACATATAATTCCAATTTTATTCACATTCAAGATAGTGAACTATATACAGATCTATATGATGTAATTTATTTCTCTTTATTGAACTCCCCAATTTTCATTAGAATTTTTTTTCTATATTCCTATAATTTCCACAAATAAAACATTTTATTATTCTTTTGATACATTATCCTAGGTGTAACTTTTCACATTTATGATGTGAAGTAAATAAATAAATTTTTCCTCTATGGTCTCAACCACTCGATCACTTAGTGAACTGCACCCTCATATTCTTTGGTGAGTCTGATAGTTGGTTAAAGAAGATGTTATAATTCAAATATTGGGAAAACTGATTAGTAATAATAAAAATGATTTATTTCACTCTAATAATCATCCAATTTGGTTTCACATAATCACCACATTTTCTATAATATTTAATGTTAACCTGATTCCTTTTGGTTCCTTCTATTTACTATAACAAAAAATCATAGTGTGAGAAAAAACTGTGGGAGTAGAAAAACATATAATCATTTATAAAATCATGAAACTTTATTTTCAATATAAGAAACATTTTGTTTAATCTCTATCATTCATTTTCATAATCTACATAAATACTTCATTATTTTTCCTATAGAAAATGTGAATTAACCCAAAAATATATCCTAGGAGTGTCAAACTAGGTGTGTAGCAAAGCCTATTTTTGTGCACCAAAGAATGACTGGTTTAAATAAAAAATGATCACTTCTTAATGTTATTACACCTAGGTAAAACAATTATAGTGACTCATCCACTTATATAATATAGATAGTGATTTATTTCTAGAAAAATCACATAATCTCTACATTACACAAAACAAAGGATGTTATCCTATACTTAGACTTGTCCTCAAATTCGATCATGGGGTTATATCCCATAATCTATGTTTTTATAAATCATGCACCCAAGTATTCATCTAAACATTCTCTAATATCAACTGAAAAAACCTCAAAACTAGTATCCTAGAGTCAGTGAAAACTTTGTTACATTATAACTAGATACAAGTGATAACATTTAAAAGGATAGGGTAGTTTAGTAGTCTTAGTAACCAAGATACATACTTAAATCTCACATTATAGTTGAAAACATGTAATACAAAATAGTGAGAGTAAATATTCTAATTCCTTGAATTCATTCATATATAATTTCTTCATATCCCGTGTAAAGTAAAAAAAATATGTTTTATCTCAAACTATCAGTAAGTGTTATGTAAAATGGAATATATAATGAGTAAATAAAGAATAATAAATATCTTATAATCAAAATGAAAAGGTAAATAACTGAAAAACATTCCATTTAATTAACAAATTTATCATGAGAATTATTACATGGATATTAACGATACAAAAGTCCCATGGATAGTAATTAATAAATTCACAATGTATAAAATGTGTAATATTTGATGTCATGATCTCAAATATCATGAAACCTATATAGTTAGACCTTACATAATGACTATTTAATCAATGTGTAGGTATACACCAAAATCCCATTTAATTCTACTAGATAACTAATTCTTTTCAAGAGAATTTTGATGCATTAAGGTACTATATATTACTGAGTCCCACCCATCACTTCAATTCTAATGAATTAATTATATATGAAATGAACGATCTAATTCATAAGTAATAATCCTTATCAATAAAAATCTTCATTGAATAAAGAGTACATAATATAAATATTTTTCTTATAAATTAAATAACATTCAATATAAAACACCGTATATAGGAATGATATATGGTTTATGTAACAATCAAAACATTGATAAATAATATTTATTTTTAAGGAAAATTTAATGTCCAATGACGAAAATGAAATCAATGTTTCTAGGGAAAGGTGAGTGATGAAAAAATTAATCGTGAAATTGAATGTCAATAAATTTCCAAGTCAATTTTATAATAAACAATCAATAGAAACAACAGGTATGATATCATTAAAATATATTACCAATTAATTATATGTAAAAAATAATGTTTTTTATTGATTAATATGAATACCATAAAAATATCATTGGAAACAATTTTGAGGAAACACACTTTTCAATCATAAAATCACTTAGAAAAACTAAAAATTTAAAAAATATTAGGGAAAATTCTCTTTGTCAAGAATCATGGAAACATTTAAAGATACAATTAAATCATTTGGTGGTAATTATGGTGAAATATTTCATTCATCCTAAGTACATTAAAGTAAATATTCCATTCAAATTTTTATTAGAAAATTCAAAAATACCTTGTTCAAAAAATTAGAGGAAATATTCCTTTTAAACAATTTATTAAAAGTAAAAAATGAATAAAAAATTTATTTAACAAATAATTGGATAAGATTAAACTATTATCTAAAATATTTTATAGAAAATATTGATATAGAAGAAATGGAATTTTTGACCAAAAAAAGAAATAATGTTGGACTTTATTAAAAATATTTTGTCAATCATTTTATGTACCAATTAGATGAAAAAATAATATTACATAAAAATTTTCCAAAAAAAATATGTGAATAAATTTAATGGGATTTATTCGATAATGGTCAAATAATTTTTTCAATTACAATTGAATCATAAATAGTGTCGATTAAAATGAGATGAAAGAATAATCCATTACCACTTTAGTAACTTTTTAATCATAACCCCATGAAAGAAAGAAAATAAAATTAAATATTAAATGTCTTAAATATAAAATAATTCATGAAATAACATATAAAATGTGAATTAGATACACCTTATAAATAAAAATAGGTGAATGATACCAAATATGTCTTAACGGAGTGGAAGTTGAGAAGAAATCTCTTACAAAGATCATTCCATTGAAGTGAGAATTAATAAATGAATTTATTATGTGTATAAAATTTAAATCCACATATAAAATTAGAAATACTACATTAAATAACAAAATACATTAAACATATATTATTACAATATCATAGATAATTAAGAAGTAATATAACCCAAAGAAAAGAAATTTAGTTTTGAAATTCCATACCACTTTGTAACTTTCACATCAAATCCCCTTGGATAAATAATCCATGTTGAAATATAAAATACAATGAATTATTAATTATTAGTGTTATTATATTTAAATTGGTTAGTATATATACAATTTAAATGAAATTTGGTGCATGACATTATAATATTTCTTAATGAAAAGAAATTTTGATGAAATACCTTACCATACATTCCATTTAGATGAATGCCCATTAACCTCATGAATATTGTTTTTAATAATTTTATTAGTCAATTACATAAACATATTCATAATTATAATGTCATATATGATCTTCTTATAACATATTATCACCCATTCCTTAATAAAATACCATTATTACAACTGATTTGGGTGCTAACTGCTTTATTTTCTCATTCATGTATTTACCTGTATGTTTTGGTTCATAAACATAATATATATTTTAATTGGATTAATAATGATATTAATTTTATAAATATAACATTAATTTATTATATACATTTCTAGAAATATTCTTGAAATTTGTACCATGAAAACTAATTGGATTGCTTCATGGAGATGATAGGCAGTATGCACGCACGAGCGATGATTTCTTTTACTTAATGGGTGAAAGGGAAATGAAGTGGATGACAAATTAATAATATAGAATTAATATCATGATATATTTATTATATATATTTTTTATTTCCATCATTATAACTATCAAGGCGAGTTGGTGATGGAAAATAAATTGCATTAGTTCGAAAGGTGGTAGTCCATTTTACATTAGAGCGATGGAATTGTTTCATATTTGATGGAAAAAGATATGGATGAATGTTATGAAATAATTATAATGAAATATTATTATGTAGGATATAAAGATTTTGTTATATTTTAATTATTAATATATAACTTTAGGTGGAAAATAAGAACTAAAAATAAGGAATTTAGTGAAAATTGTTTTCTTTTCTTTTAAAAACCTCATTTTGATCCCTCATTAATGACCCTAGGGTTGGTATTTTGGGAAGGTTGTAAGCTATATAATGTGTATAAGGATGTTTGGGGGATATGTTTTCAGTGATTTTTCATGATAAATGGCATGGTTTGTATAAGGAATCGACCATATTACATACATAATCTTGAATTTAGTCAAGAAAACAATTCCTTTTACAATGAAGATCTTTTCAGGTTTGGAGATTTAGAGAATTAGGAAAATACATTCATGACATTTACACATTATTACAGAGTGGATACCATAAAAACAGTTTCCATTTTTTTCATATAAAACATTAAAAATTAAAACAAGACTCATTGAAAATTCTTCAACATTTAACATGACTTCCTTCCTTGTATTACACATCCATTAACCTATGAAAATAATTTAAAAACTTGATATGAGCACAAAAGCTCAGTAAGGGATGAAAAAGAAGGAAAGATCACATTAGTCCATGAATACACGTAACGTGTGAAAACATTTTCAAAAGACTTTTTTTCACCCATATATACTTAATTTGTGTAACTGGAGAATTACAAAAGATCTAAAAAAACACGAGAACATAAATATAACCATAAAGGTATCTTGGGGAATTACTTACATAATCTTGTAACCCTTCCTGGCTACCTTATAATTTGTAATCCTCACGACTAACTTACTTTGTGTAACCATCGCAGTTACACTTGGAGTAACCATACGGCCGACCTACAACTTACTCATAACCAATTAATTGGAGGGATATATAAGTACCACCCTTCATCATAAATAATTCCCAAAAACCAAAACATAATCATACAATATGAATAATTCCATAAAAACATTACTTTAGAATTTTGTAAAACCGAATTTAAAAATAGGATTTTTAAAGAAAATATCTTTATAAATATCATAAAATTGAAGAAAGTCTTAATAGAGTGGATGGATTTTGTATATATACTGTGAATACACATAATAAAACATAATATAAAAAGAACCTGTCACACAAATAATTTAAATAGCACATAAATAATGAAGTATAAGTTTAACCCAAATAATGGAAATCGGGTTAAGAATTCTCTTACCTCAAGCTTTTCTTACTTAAAACTTTTTTAAACCAATTGTATAATGGTTAAAAGAGTGGTATTAATATATTAAAGAAATATTTTTATGTTTATAACATATTATATGATCATTTCATAACCTCATTTCACCCCTTAATTTTTAGTATTTTGTTCCTGCACTGTTTTGGGTGAGTTCCTTACATGATTTCCATGATTGGTTTATGATGGATGTTCTTTTAGATTAGAAGTGAAACTCCAGAATTTGAATGAAATGGTATTTACATATTTAAATTACCATAAATTATAACATTTATCATTTTGATGTTTTATATTAGGATGATTCATAAGTTTAAACATTAATGATGTTCATTTAGATCTTTTAGTGGTTCTTCGATAACAACCTCATTTTGTCTTATAATTTAGAAACATGGGTAAAAAAAAAATTACAGAACCATGGATGAGACATAATACATATATTATAACCTGTTTAAACCATATAAATGGTTTCATGACCAGAATTTAAGGAATGAATGAAAATTGAAATCACATCATCCACGATGTTGATAATTCGACACATCACGAACAGTGTTTTAATTCCTTGAATAAGTGGGAGAGGAGGATAAGAATGATGATGAATTTTACATGAACATGATAAAATCCAGAATATAATATATTATATAGTTTTAATGCCTCTTGGATAATAGATTTTGAGGAAAGAATAAAAAGGAATCATGAAGTAAAAGAAAACTTGAGAAAATTCTCACGAAAATTCGGCAGCCTAAGGACGTCTCATAAAATTTCATAAAAAATATTTTGATGAGAGAAATGGAATATGTCATCACTCATACATAATATGGACAGTAAGGGGGGATATGTAATGAAATATCCCAACATAATCCAAAGGTAAAGGAAGAGAATAACATAAAATGAAAGAAAAGAAAGAAAACAAGAGGACGTTTACCTCTTGATCTCTTCTCCTTGAGATCCTTCTTAAGGGCTTTGGTTTTGGTATTTTGGTGAGACCAAAAGCTCTAGGACGCAGGGAAGAATATTGGGGAAATATTTTTTCAGAAATTAGACAACGGTCAAGGCTTGAGAGGTGTGGGAGGAAGAGGGGAGTGAGGGTGGTATTTATAGTGGAGGAGAGGGGGTATTTTTAATTATTTTAATAATTATTATAATATTTTTGCTCAAGACTATAAATAATATTAATTCATGTGACCCCAAATAGTTATAATGGCATGTTAGTTAGAACCAAGTGGTCTTACATCATCATTGCATCACCTATGATGTAGTAAATCAAGTATTTATCATTTATCGTATTTTATCATATTTTACTATTCATAAAAAATTCTCGAATTTCAGAAAAATCCAAAAAATTTACCCAAACCATTTTTAGATGTGTATAATTCAAAAATGAAGTCCATTTTTGGAAAATAATTTTCTAAATATTATTAATTTAATTTTTAAATAAAATCATACTTAATTCAAAAATTAAGAGTTCTAATTCTACAACTACTTCTTTATCACAATGAAAAACTAACCAAGATGTTATTATCTTCTAACCTTAAGAAAATAAAATAATAATAAAATTTACTATTTATCAGGGTCATAATACTATTCATATTACTATTCATAAGGGTATGTTACTATTCACAAAAAACAAGTTGGTTTCATCAGACTCTAAATAACTTACTGAACAAAATTGTAGATGAAAGTTTTTTTGAAATTCAAAACATTGAAGTGGAAAAAGTATGTTTTAAAGGGTAGTTAAAAATATCTACATTAAAACAAATATCCTTTCATTTATATTTATTTTTAGAAAAACTTGGGGTGTTACATTTTCCCCACCTTTTGGAAATTACGTCCTCGGAATTTTATTTACTTAATAAAAAACTGAGGGTATTTTCCCTCATAGCATTTTCAGACTCCCATGTTGCTTATTCAACCATGTGGTTTCTCCACAAAACCATTACCTAGTGGATTACCTTATTCCACAATACCTATTTCCTTCGATCAAGAATCTGAACTGGTTTCTCTTCATAAGAAAGGTTCTTTTCCAGCTGAACTGCTTCTGGGCTCAAGACATGTGATGAATCTAGCACATACTTTCTCAACATCGAATCATGAAAAACATTGTGTACCTAAAACATGCTCGGAGGCAAATCTATGTTGTATGAAACTGTTCCCACTTTCTACAATATTTCAAAAGGACTGATGAACCGTGGACTTAGCTTCCCTTTCTTACCGAAACTCATCACACTTTTCCATGGAGATATTTTAAGGAAAACATGGACACCTACCTCGAAAGAGAAGTCTTTCCTTCTGTTATCTGCATAACTTTTCTGCCTGCTCTGAGCTGTCCTCAAGTGCTGCTGGATCATCCTCACTTTCTCAGTGACTTCTTCAACTAATTCCAACCCCATAAACTTTCTTTCACCAACATCATCCCAAAACACTATAGTCCAACACCACTTCCCATACAAGGACTCAAAAGGTGCCATCTGAATACTGGAATAAAAACCTTTTTTATAATAAAACTAAAATAAATAAAGATGTTGATCCCAACTTCCTTGGTAGTCCATTAAACAAGCTTGAAGCATTTCCTCCAAAATCTAAATCATTTGTTCTGTCGGCCCATCTGATTGAGGATGAAAAGATGTACTTAAATTTAACTCTATGCCCAATGACTTCTGAAGTCCCTTCCAAAAGTTAGAAGTGAACCTGAGATCTCGTTCAGATACAATGGAAAGAGGAACTCCATGTATCCTGACAATCTCTTTGAGGCACAATCGAGAAATCTGATCCAAAGTCATTGTATCTTGAATAAAAAGAAAATGTGCAGATTTTGTCAGCCGATTAACTATAAACCAAATTTCATTATTACCTCAAGAATTCATTGGTAGTCCCACAAAAAATTCCATGGATACATTCTCCCATTTCCACTCTAGCCCTGGAAAAGGCTGAAGCATCCCCTTCGATAACTGCCTCTCTACTTTAACCTGCTGACATGTCAAACATTTCATGGTAAAATCAGCTATATCCATTTTTCATTCCATCCCACCAGTAATACTTCTGAAGGTCTCTATACATCTTAGTAATTCCAGGATGAACCGAAAATGGAGAACTATGAGCTTCGCACAACAAATATTTCTTCAACTAAGAATCACTAGGCAGACACAACCTTTTTCCAAATCGTAAAACACAATCTTTGTCAAGGTTAAATTCTGGAAACTTACCCATTTTAACCAATTATACCTTTTTCTGTAGCTCATGATATTCCTTCTACGCTTTCTTAATTCTGTCTAACTACAAAGACTACACTAAAACCTAAAAAAACAGATTTATTCCCTATACCAACAACTTCTAAGACAAAATTCATCAAATCATTAATCAAGGGATCATGTTCCAAATATATCATGGTTAATGATACATGATATTTCTGACTTAAGGTATATGCTAATTTGTTATCTTTCCCAGGATGGTAATTTATCTTGCAGTCATAATCCTTTATCAGTTCAATCCATCTTCTCTATCTTATGTTTAATTCCTTCTGAGTGAATATATACTTCAGACTTTTATGGTCAGTATATATTTGGAATTTGGTTCTATATAAATGATACCTCCAAATTTTCAAATCAAAAACCACTATTTCCAATTCCAAATCATGTGTGGGATAATTTTTAGCATGAGGTTCAAGTTGTCTCTAAGAATAGAAAATTACCTGATCATTCTGTATCAAAACACAACCAAGTCCCTTCAAGGAAGCATCATTGTAGATGACCAACTCACCATTTCGAGAAGGTAAGGCCAAAACTGGAGAATTCACCAATCTCTTCTTTAGTTCCTGAAAACAAACCTCACATTCCCCTGTCCAAACAAATTTAACCCCTTTCTGTGGTAACTTAGTTATCGGGCTAGATAACCATAAATTTTTTTAACAAACTGCCTGTAATAACCTACTAACCCTAGAAAACTACGAATCTCTGTAACATTTGTGGGTCTTTTACATTCATCAAATATGTTTTGTTTTGGTAGGATCAACTTTTATTCTATCCTTATTTACAATGTGCCCAAGAAAATAAATCTGTTGCAACCAAAAAACACACTTACTGAATTTTCCATACAATTTATTTTCTTTTGAAGTTTTCAAAACAACCCTTAGATGTTTTTCATACTACTCTTTATTTTTAGAAAATACCAGAATGTCATCAATAAATATAACCACAAACTTATCCAAGAACTCATGAAATACTCAATTCATAAGATAAATGAATATAGCAGGTGCATTAGTTAATCTAAACTAAATAACAAAAAATTCATAATGCCCATATCTAGTACGAAAGGTTATTTTTGGGATGTCATGTTCCTTCACCTTCAGCTGATGGTATCCAGATTTCAAGTCAATCTTGGAAAAGTACTGATCTCCCTAGAGATAATCAAACAAGTCATCGATATGCGGAAACAGATACTTGTTTTTAACAGTGATGTTATTCAAAGCTCCATAATCAATGCAAAGTCTAATGGAACCATCATTCTTTTTAACAAAAAAAATAAGGGATCCCCGTGGTGAAGTGCTAGGACGAATGAAGCCTTTGTCAAGAAAATCCTGCAACTGATTTTTCAATTCAAGAAGTTCTATTGGATCCATAGGATATAGGGGTTTTGAAATTATCTTAGCATCAGGAACTAAGTCAATTGAGAATTCTACTTCTTGATCAGGTATAACACTGGGTGACTCATCAGAAAAAACATCAAGGTAATCATTTACCATGTGCACATCATTAATTTGAATAGTTCCCTTGTTTTCAACAATTTGAGCACGATAACTTTCATTTCCATATTTCAGTAGTTTCTAAGCTTCCTGATATGTTATCAAATGTATGAGTTCATTCTTTTATACAAACTGAAACTATTTTTGAAAAACCACTTCTTTAGATCTACAGTCAATTTTAGCATGATAATCAGAAAGCCAATCCATCCCCTGAATAACATCAAACTTGACTAAGGGTAAAACAAAAAGGTTTGTAGGTAATGTATTTCCACAGACCACAATAGAAATATTCTTATAATTCCTCTTTACTATAACATTTCCCCAGGTGTTCTAACAACAATTTCGAGTCTCATTTGTTGAGGTGATATTTCCAATTTTCCAGAAAATTTCTCAGAGATAAAGGAATGTGTAGACCCTGTATCAAACTTCACGTTAGAAAAATCTGAGTGAACAAACAAAGTACCTGATACAACTTTGTTGGATGTCCCTACATCTGCTGATGTAGTCCTAAAGGATCTCACTACACCTTTCTGCTTTTAGTCTGGCTTCTTGGCATCATTCAGATCTCTCTTTGGGAAGACATTTTCATAATGACCCATCTCACCACATTTAAAAAACTTTACAGTATACTTATCAGGATTATTATTTGGATCATTTTTATTAAAATCTTAGGCCATATGTCCAAACTCACCAAATTTAAAACACTTCCCAGTTTTGCTGAGACATTCCCTAGGGTGCTTCTTGCCACACTTTTCACAAACTGAAAATTGGATTTTCTTACCATCAGATTTATTTGGTTGATTCTTACCCATTTCTTTCCAAATGGACCTCTTCTTCTCTTTGTTTCCAAAATTCATGTGATCATCATCAAAATCCATCTCTACCCTCTCAGCATATTAGACGGGTTTCTCATAACTTTTGAATTCACGGGAGGGCAACACCCTTCGATACCTTGACTTTAATCCCGAGTAAAAGCGGTTGATTTTTCTATCAAGATGTAGAATAAGATTTGGAGAATACCTCGCCAGTCAGGTGAAGTTCACTTCATACACATCCACTGAATCTTCCTCCTTCTATTTCAATTCAAGGAATTTATTCTCTATTCTAAGTTGCACCACCTTAGGAAAATATTTTTTCAAGGAATAGAATTTTAAATTCATCCCACTCTAAGGCATAAAAATACTCTCTACCCCTGATATTACTTACCATTGACCACCACTGATCAAATTCCCCTTCAAAACGATAAATGGAAAGACTTACCTTTTGATTTTCTAAACATCCCATAACATCAAATATCATTTCAAGGGCTTTGATCTATCCTTTAGCTACTACTTGGTCATGAGATCCATTGAATGCAGGAGGATGTTGTCTCATAAAATGTTCCACTACTGTCATGTTTCGCTATGGTACCCTTATGGGTTATCTTGAATGGATGCCACCACCATTTATTGCATGAGTTATCTGAGCCATTACTGTCACAAACTGCTCGGTTACAATCCCTACCATTTCGAGCTGTAGTTCCGGAAGGATGTCATTCTGTCAGTGCCTCTCCTCTTCAGCATCCCTGTTCCTTCTGTGGACAACCATTATGAACAAAAATGTCTTAGATGAATCAACATGGTAATCTTGAAATGCTAAAACATTTCAAATTAAACATAGAGTGAAAATCATTTATGGTATTCTATTAACATCACCCTAACCCCTAATGTTATCTAAACCATCCTCTGATACCAACTATAAGGACCTGACCTTATAACATACATAATATTGAATTTAGTCAAGAAAACAATTACTTTTACATTGAAGAACTTTTCAAGTTTAGATCTTTAGAGAATCAGGACAATACATTCATAACATTAGACATTATTACAGAGTGGATACCATAAAAACAGTTTCCATTTTTTTATATAAAACATTAAAACATAAAACAAGGGTCCTTGACAATTATTCAACATTTAACATGGATTCTTTCCTTGTCTTAAACATCCATTAACCTATGAAAATCATTTAAAAACTTTGTATGAGCACAAAATCTTAGTATGTGATGAAAAAGAAGAAAAGAACACATTAGTCCATGAATACTCGTATCGTATGAAAACATTTTCAAAATACTTTCTTGTCACCCATATGTACTTAATTTGTGTAACTTGATAACTACAAAAGATAAAAATGAAACACAAGAACATAAATATAACCATAACTGTATCTTTGGGAATTACTTACATAATCTTGTAACCATTCTTGGCTACCTTATAATTTTCAACACTCATGGCTACCTTACTTTTTGCAATCATTGTAGTTACACTTGTAGTAACCATACAGCCGACCTACAACTTACTCATACCTAATGAATTGGAGGGATATATAGGTCCCACCCTTAATAATAAATAATTCCCAAGAACCAAAAAATAATCACACGACATGATTAATTCCATAAAAACATTACTTTGGAATTTCGTAAAACCGAATTTAAAAAGAGGATTTTAAAAGAAAAGATCCTTATAAATATCATACAATTGAAGCGAGACTTAATAGAGTGGATGGAGTATGAATATATACTGTAAACACACATAATAAAACATAGTATAAACATAACCCACCACACAAATAATTTAAATAGCACATAAATAATGAAGTAGTAGGTTAACTTAAAGAGTGGAAATCAGGTTAAGAATTCCCTTACCTTGGGATTGTCTTACTTAAAAATTTTTTAAACCTCCTATATAATGGTTAAAAGAGTGTTATTAATATATTAAAGAAATATTTTCATGTTTATAACATCTTATATGACCATTTCATAACCTCATTTCACCCCTTAATTGTTAGAATTTTGTTCTTGCACTATTTTGGGTGAGTTCCTTACATGATTTCCACGATTGGTTCATGATTGATGTTCTTGTCGATTGGAAGTGAAAATCCAGAATTGGAATGAAATGGTATTTACATATTTATAGTACCATAAATTATACCATTTATCATTTTGATGTTTTATATGACGATGATTCATAAGTTTAAACATTAATGATGTTCATTTAGATCTTTTAGTGGTTCTTCAATAACAACAACCTCATTTTGTCTTATAATTTAGAACCATGAGTACAAAAGAATTCCAGAACCATGGATAAGACATAATAAATATATTATAACCTGTTTCAACCATATAAATGGTTTCATGACCAGAGTTGAAAGAATTAATGAAAATTGAAATCACATCATCCACGATGTCGATAATTCGGCACATCACGAACAATGTTTTAATTCCTTGAATAAGTGGGAGAGGAGTAGAATAATTATGATTAATTTTCCATGAAAATGATAAAATCCAGAATATAAAATATTCTGGATATTTCATTCCTATTGGATAAGAGGGGGTGGGGGTGAGGAAATAAGAAAAAGGAATCATGAAATAAAAGAAAACATGATAAAATTCTCACGAAAATTCGACAGCCTAACAACGTCTCTTAAAATTTCATTAAAAATAGTTTGATGAGAGAAAGGGAATATATCATCACTCATACATAATATGGAAAGTATGGGGGATATGGAAAGAAATATACCAACATAATCCCAAGGTAAAGTAATAGAATAACATAAAATGAAAGAAAAGAAAGAAAAAAAGAGGATGTTTACCTCTTGATCTCTTCTCCTTGAGATCCCTCTTAAGGGCTTCAGTTTTGGTCTTTTGGTGAGACCAGAAGCTATAAGAAGTGGGGAAGAAGATTGGGGAGGTAATTTGGCAGAAATTAGAGAATGATCAAGGCTTGAGATTTTTGGGAGGAAGAGGAAAGTGAGGGTGGTATTTATAGTGGAGGAGATGGGGTATTTTTCATTATTTTAATCATTATTATAATATTTTTTCTCAAGACTATGAATAATATTAATTCATGTGACCCAAAATAGTAATAATGGCATGTGAGTTAGAACCAAGCGGGATTAAATCATCATTGCATCACCTTTGATGCAGTAAATCAAGTATTTAGCATTTATCGTATTTTGTCGTATTTTACTATTCATAAAAAATTCATGAATTTCAGAAAAATCCCAAAAATTCACTCAAACCATTTTTCAATGTTTAGATTCAAAAATGATTACCATTTTTTAAAAATAATTTTCTAAATATTATTAATTTAATTTTTAAATTAAAGCATACTTATTTAAAAAATTAACAGTTCTAATTCAACAATTACTTCTTTATCACAATGAAAAATAAACCAAGATGTTATTATCATCTAGCCTTAAGAAAATAAAATAATAATAAAATTTATAATTCATTAGGGTCATATTACTATTCATATTGCTATTCATAAGGTCATGTTACTATTCACAAAAAAAACATGTTGGTTTCATCACACTCCAAATAACTTACTGAACACAATTGTAGATGAAAATTTCTTGAAATCAAAACATAGAAGTGGAAAAAGTATGTTTTAAAGGATAGTTAATAATATATACTTTAAAAAAAATTCCTTGAATTTCTATTATTTTTTAGAAAAACATGTGGTGTTACAGTTTGTGTGATGAAATGAGGGGAAGTGGTTCACTTTTATAATTGAGGAGGAGTTATATAACTGTAAATGCCCAAAACTTTCAGCAATGAGAAGTAAATATTAACACATATACCTAAAAAATTGATAACTAGTTTTGTGGATGGAATATAATCTTTAGACTCACCTACAAAATGAAAAATAATTTTTTTAAATGTTATTCCCTTCACCTCAAAGGTGACTCAATTTTACCATTTTAGTTTTCACCTAGGTAACTATTCTTTTTAAACAAAGTAATATATCATTGAAAGCTAAAATAAAATTATTCTTATTATGTAATTTCCTTTGGGTGTTATTTTGGTTAATCAATTATAAACATTACATTTTAATCAATGGCTACTAGAAATCTCTGACTCTTAGGTTCCTAATAAATTCTACCAAACCTTTATGGTTATTGAGTTACTTGAGTCAGTTCTTCTTTCAAAACTTTTTTTATAAATAGATCAACATACATATTAATAACACTTCAAATTTGTTTGTCTTGAACTTTTATTTTTTAAAATTTCCTCCCATTATATTCTTGAGTAATACATTTCTTTTCATGTAAAAAAACATTTCAATCCACAAGAATATTTTGTTAGTATGGTTAAAGAAAAAATATCCCATCATTTTCATAACATAACCAATAAATATTCATTTATCAGAATTGAGGATAATATTATTAGAATCAAATATTTTAAAATGTTCTTCAAAAACTCAAATCCTCATGAATGGTATTTTATTATGTTTCCTGGTCCATATCTCATATGTTTTATTCTTGAATATTTTTGGTGGAATAGAGTTTAATAGAAATGAAATAAATTTTGGATTATAACCCCAATATGAAATAGGAAGGTCTCATAGACTCACCATTGATAAAACCATGTCTAATAATGAATTATTAATCATTTTATACACACAATGTAACCGTGGAATTCCATGATTATGTACTTGGGAAAGAATTATATAATATCTCAAATGCATTATGTATTACTCTCTTATATATTTAACACCTCTTTTTTATTGGATAACATTAATAAACTTTTCCAATTGAATACATAGTTAAATATAAAAATATTTTATATTTTAAAATATTTTATACTTGTGTTTCATTAGAAACACATAACTTTATCAAATAAAATCATCTATAAAGAAACAAAATATCTAAAACCACAAATTTCTTAAGTACCCATTTCCATATATACATCAATATGTATAAGGTCCAATATTCCACTAGCCCTTCCACATTTTCTTTTAAAATAATCTTTGGTTATTGTTTCCAATAAACAAGATTCACTTATATCAAACAATTCATAATTGAATTATTTTAACAATATCTCTTTATGGGGTCTCTAAATATGATTCTCATTATATATTGAAGGAAAAATGTCTATAGTGGGTGGGATTAGAATCAACCTTGTCCTTCTTATTACGACTATTATAAATAAGATTATACATATCAAGAATATATAAAACCTCCCTTACATTTCCAATTCCATATATCATTTTTTTCATTATATATAAGAAAAATATTATTCATACAAATGAATGTAAATCTATTCTTATCAAATAAGATATAGAAATAAAATTACTATTTGTGGAAGAAACATAAAAAATAGTTTTTCAATTATAAGAATATTATAATGGATATTCACATACATACAATGTGAAAAATCTTACTCCATTATAGAAATGATTATCTACTTCACTATTCAATAATTCCCTCAATCATATTAGTAAATGTTTGTCATCAAAAATATGCGACACACACCATGTTTCTGACACCCATGAGTTTGATTTAGTGGAATTAATCTCTAAAAAATTAAAATATAGATTCTCATAATGATTCTATTTTAGAACACTTCTGTAATCACTAGGATTTTCCTAGTATTATTTTTGGAAATTTTCTTGGAAAATTACGAGACCATGTGCTGAGACGGTGTGCGATTCCGAGGCCCAGTGTGCTCAGAATAGTTTGAATAATAATGTTATGTTTTTAATGGCTCAAATAAGCGGTCATTATGAAAATTTAAAATAACTATTAAATAGTTTCCCAAATAAAAAATATGGGGGCATTATTGCGTTCAATATGATGTGTTTACCCTTGGAGTGATGTATCATTAGTTCCAGTGATAAAACCTGAAAATGATGTAACTCTAAATAAAATAATTAAATAGAATTATTTTATTTTAAAATATTAATAACGCATGAATGGTGACTCAAATTGGAAATTTGAGACCATTGTTGAGTTCATAATGTGACGGTTCCATAGGCGGGGCCTAACATCAACTAGCATGGGTTGATTGCGAATGTTAATTTTTGGATGTTTTAAATAATAATGAAATAAACTTAAAGATGTTTATTTTATTCAATTTTAAATGTTTTTTAGTTATGCTGTGAATCAGAATTGATTCAGACCGTTTCATTTCTTAATTTAAAGAGTATGGCGATGCTACAACGCTGCAATATGCCAACATGTTTTCCTTTCTTCCTAATTAAACATGAATTCAGTGTTAAGAAATTACCATGGGATTATTTAGAAAGATTGGATAAAGGTTTTGGAGGTTCCCTCCCATTGTAAAAAGACAAACGAAGAAGAACTCTAGAGGATCTCAGATCACCGATCAAGGATTGAGGATCACAGAATGATGGTGGTCCATCTTCATTCTTCACCCATGACAGATCCAAACCTTGAGGTAGGGGGTTTATTTATTCAAGGTATTTTCTTTCGCTAATTTTTATTACGATGAATAGTATAGACTAACCCATGAATAGGTTGATCCATGGTTTGGACGTTCTTGTAGGATGGATAAACTGTGGGATTAATGGTAATAGACTTAAGATTCTTCTTCTTTGTAATCATGTTGACATGAATGGACCAAGGCCGACACGAACAAGGCCAAAGTCTTTTCTATGGGTGTTCTTGTTTCTTTTCATCTATCCTTGTTCTTAGTTCTTCATCATAGGACCCTAGTGGTCATGGCGTGTTTTTCTGGGTGGTTCCGAACATGGCTGGACCCCCATAGTGATGACAAGATGATATAGAGACTGTGGTAGTGATGGTGGAAACCATACAATCACAAGGGTTTCCATGCTTCAAAAAATGGGGGAAATGGAAGAAACATGGTGGTCTGTATAGTAGAGGCCGCCAACGGTGGTATGTTACAACAACAGGGTGGCGAGGATGGGGTGTAGTCCAGGACTCTGGCCGAAAATGACCCCACAGAGGCTAGCCGTAGGTGGCGATAGGTGTTGTATCAAGGTGGCGACGACTACCACGACCGGGATGTGATAGGGAACCACAGTCTAGGCATTACCACAGTGGTACACATTGAAATGACCATGGGCGGGACACATGGTGGTTAGCCGCATTGCACATGGTGGCCAAACACTTTGACCAGGCAGGGATGCGGTGCTGGCCACGTCCAATAGACAAAGATGGCCCACATGATGCAGACCAGACATGCCAGCTTGGCCATGTGGTCCAGGCCAACGAAAAGTTAGGTCGTATCAACCTAGTGGGTTGGGCTAGGTCAACACGGTGTGTTAGGGTGGACCTGAAAGATCAGGTCAGACAGACCTGGGTCGGGTCAGGTTAGTTCAACTAGGTCCGGTCAGACGAGAACCCGATCAGTCCCTTTTTACTAAAATGCACATAACTCTCACATCATGTGTTTGTTTGATGATCCATTTGTGGTGTTGAGACCCTCCAAACAAGTCTGTCCTTTTAAGATACTCTACGTGAGTTTTCGTGGAGGTTGGTGTACGACCTATTTGCTCGAGGAGTAGGTGCTCCCAGAATGAGCATGCTAAGAGCATAATCCTATGGTTAAGACCTACGTAGAGTAAGTCTCCTAATAATACACAGAGTAGGTCTCCCGGGAAGAGGTGGAATAGGTCTCCTAGGATTATGTAAAGTAGGTATCCTAGGATGACTCAGAGTAGGTCTCCTGGGAAAAGGAAAAGTAGGTATCCTAGGAAGACATAGAGCAGGTCTTCTGGGAAGACGTCGAGTAGGTCTCTTGCGAAGATGTGGATTAGGTATCCTGTGAAGATCTAGAGTAGTTATCCTATGAATATGTGAATCAGGTCACCTATGCAAATACAGAATAGGTCTTCTATGAATATGTAGAGTGAGTCTCCTACATACACTGTATGTCTCATTGTATTTGAATATTCCTTAACATTATTAAGTATATTCTTTCTTTAGACATTTACCTTGTGTGATCTGACACTAGTGACTCTATTTGCTATGATATGAAGACTCCTTGTCTTATTGTGACCATATGTCTCAGGGAAAATTTGTGACGTAACAGGACTAGGTGTTGTCTTAGGTACTTTTTATAGACAATTTCTACGTGCTTACTATCATATAGCTCAAGGAGTGAGATCTCCCAGATCGATCATTCTATGAGCAGAAACATATAGCTTGCAGTGGATGAGACCTTGAGTCTTGGAATCCTTTTTCAGTATACCTGGATGTTCTTGTTATATGTGTTGTTTACATATACTTGTGCTGAGATGATTGTGTCTTCTTAGTGGTGTTTTATTTTTGGTCTTTTACTTTGTGTTTCTAGGTGATATACCGAGTATTTTATTACTCAATCCTTCACAGGTTTTTCCAACACGTGTTGTGTATTATGTAGATGATTGGTGTTTTGATGGATTTCTTAGTGGACTGGGGACACATGTGTATTTGAGTGGCCCAACAGTCGAGGTGCGCTTCTATGGCTTGGGACAACTGTGTCTGTACATACCCTTTAGGTATGGTTTTTTGGGAAGGAGTCCCAAAGACTTATACTTGTAATTTTCCATTTTTAGGCTTGTATTCTAGCCTAGTTTGCCTTCAGTTTTCTATTTTCATACTTTGTTTTTGTTGAATTAGTGTTTTCACTTTCTAGAAAATGTGGCTTGGATTTTTGCGCACGTGTATATGTACTTAGTAAACTTATTCCCATTTATTTGGGATATTCCTAATCAGCACTAGTCGTCATCCCCTGGTCTATGGGAGGTGGGCTTGGGGTAATCATGAAACGAGCCCCGAGGGATGGGTCGTGATAATGTGGTATCAGAGAGAGGTCAGTTCTACCTTAAGAACCCAAAGTCTATGAGTTTTGTTTAGGGAGACAATGTTAAGTGTTTCGAGTTCGAATTATAGGCCTGGGGATCTAGTGTTAGTGCGGATGCTGACATATTAATACACGAGGACACAAAATTATTCTTTTCTACTTGGTACATGAAAACACTTGTTATAGGAAAAAATGATGGAAAAATCGTCGTATAATAATCAGCTATGTTTTCCATATCATTCTTGAATCAGCACACCAGTTATACAATATTGACCGTAGTACATCTTGTTCTATTTTAGAATTCTTCTACATAGGTAGCCAGACAGGATTCCACCGGGTGATCATGAGGATGATTTGAGGGGTGATGAGATATAGGTATCGAGATTTTTACAAGAGACAACACCTCTAGGTGGTGTACCATCTATACCACCACATATAGAGTCACTCATGGTACTTGTAGTACTAGTGTATGAGATGTGTATACTGAGCGCACTTCACAAGTTTCGGCAACTGAGACCCCTTAGGTTCTAAGGAGAGCCCAAATTTTAGTTGGTTAAGGACTGGATTGAGGCGATGACTAAGTTTTCCATCTAGTCGGGACACCATTAGATTAGATAGTGGTCTTAGCGGTGAACCATCTACGTGGCTCAGTAAGGTGATGGAGGGATTTAGATTAACCGATATTACGATGATGTGACTCTTCCATGGGTAGAGTTTGAGAAACATTCTTATAGAAGGGGATCTAACCATAAAATCTAAGGGTTATGCATGACCATGAGATTCTATAGTTCCGATAGGATAACATGTCGGTATCTGAGTATTCATCGAGGTATAACAAACTTCTTAAGTAATCGATGTATATGATACACGACCAGTGCTTTAGAGCTTAGTCCTTTGAAAAAGGTGTGATTAGGGACATCTGATCTAGCTTTATTCCTTTATTCATTCCTACTAAAGATAGGGTGATAAAGTTAACCTTTGAAGTTGAAATTCTTTTGGTTGAGCAGATATACCCGTGGATGTCATCATTAGGAAATAAGTAGTAGAGACCATGGAATTAGGAAGATGATGTCAGTCTCAGAGACTTGGACATGTGAGATGTTTCAAGAGGAGGTCCTAGGATATGGTATCTTCAAGTCATGTCTTATAGGGTGAGTCCAGTCGTCCTAGAGAGAGGAAATTATTTTCATGAGATGGCAGGAGACATATCGCTAGAGATTATCCAGCCTATCATTCTATAGATAGGGAAATGGTGGATGGGCCACCAAGGTAGAGACAATGATAGGGGAAGAAGGATTTGTGGGGTGGAAGACATGGAAGAAGACTTGGGAGAGCAGTATGAGTTGGTATACATTTCGACATGTTACCACCATCAACCACATGTGGTTCATACCAGGCTCATGGAGCTAGAGGACTGGGGAAGGGTTTGCTATATGCAGTCAAGTCATATGACCCAAGGGCTCTAGGGATGATTCGAGGTATGATATGTGTGTACTCTTACCTTCCATATTAATAGACACAAGCACTAATCATTCTTCCTTATCTCAGATATTGTTAGAGACCTAGAGTTTCTAGTTAAACTGTTTAATTGACCCTTAGGTCTTAAGATACCTATGGGAGGAGACCCTATAATCACAATTATATGGATAGTGTGATTTAACCCTTGAGGTTAAATTTTCAGTTGGAACCTCTTGGTGCTAGTATTGAGGACTTACAACGTAATTATTGGTATTTATTGGATAACGATAGTCCATGCCTTGATTGATTGTTTTAGGAAAAAGTGCGCGGTATGTCCACAACACTGGAATGGTGTTTTCCTGGGTCGATGAATAAGGAAACCCAAGAAGAATGAGACAGACTCATGCATATGAGGGTGCATCCAATCACTCTTGATTCGACTAGCCATACCCTAGAGGAAGTGGATGTTGTGAGTTTTCAATTCTCAGTCGTAGAGGTGGAGTATGAGGATGCCTTTCCAAGAGATGTTTCTTGGTTTACCTCCCTAAAAAGATATAGACTTCTGCATTTTTTTCTACACTGTGAGATGGAACTGAAATCAACATCAGTATATCATATGGATTTCCCAGAGCTTCGAGAGATGGGGGTGTTGGTGGAGGAATTGTAGAGGAGGGGATTAATAAGACATAGTGTTCGAGGTTATGTATGGATTACTAGAACTTTAACCAAGTGACCATCGAGAATGAGTATCCACTACCAAAGGTTCGATGAAAATTTTGATCCGTTGAAAGGGGTATCCTTTTGCATGGATAGAAAGGTGCCCAAAGTCTTTTCTGCTATTAATAGAAAGTTGGACGAGAACCCTAAACTTGATTTTTCCGGAGGCTGGATTCGAGTACGTAATGTTCTATAATGTATCATGAACTAGACTTGGTTGTGTCCTTATGTATAGGAAAGCAGTGATTTCCTATGGTTTATGTTAGTTGAGACCACATGAGAAGAAATACACTTCCCACTATATTGAGTTGGTAACGATAGTCTTTGCGTTGAATATGTGGCCACACTACATGATGGGTGGGTGGTCTATCATCTACTCATACAAAAAAATTATCAGTTAAATCTTCTATTAGTAGGTTCTGAACTTGATATAGAGGAGTTTTTTTGAGGTTCTCCAAGTCTATGACTTTGAGAGAGTCTATACTTCTTGTAAGGGAAACATTGTAGCAGATGATCTCTGTAAGGGATCCAATTCATAGTTACTGAATGAGGAAATAGAGAAGTTAGACTCATTAAAGTTATCCTTCATGGATAGTGATGATGCATATTACCTCAAGTCAGTGGTTGTTACACAACCACTCTTATAGTGAATAATGGAGGCAGGGCTCCGTGATACCGACTTTGAGACTATATGAGCTCAGTTTCTACAGGGAATTCCCCTAATTGATATTTGAAAGGTGGGTAGTACATTGTCCCTTTTAGAGGATGCATAGTAGTAGTAACAGATGCCTAGAGTGGTGAGATGAATCGGGATACACATGTGGGTGTCAAGACAGACAATAGGGATGATAGAACAAGTTGAAACTGGGATTACCTATTGATATAAAGTCTATATTCTTTTTTGAATCATTTTATTGGGTTTTCAACTCACCGTGTCGAGCTCTTGTGCTTGTAAGGGGTTTCTCTTTTCTTCCTTGGGGTTCTAGGAAGGGAGTGAGAAAAGATATTGACGAGATTCATGATGGGTATACCATTTATGTCTAGGGGACACGATACCATCTTGGTGATCATTGACCGAGTCACCAAGTCGACCAATTCATAGAATTTCAGGAGTATATTTTTTTATAGAGCTTGGGATGCCTCTACATGAAGAAGATAGCTTGACTCCATGTAATCCCAAAGATGATAGTTTCTAATTGAGATGATCACTTTGAATCTTGGTCTTGGAGATTGAGTATCATCAAAAGAGGACCCTCTACGGGTAATCGATTTCTCTAGTGCATTCCCGATGTCAGCACGAAAATCTTTGGAAGAGAACATGGGAATGGGTGGCTTAAGTTCATGCTTGTACCATCATATGTCTGGGTATCCCTTGGTTTGGATTTAGAGGAATTAAATCTTTATGGTTTTAAGAATGTAATGAATTGGATTTTCTAGATTTTATTTTTTAAAAATTTCTTGAAATTTTTTGAGACTTGGTGCTGAGGCGGCGTGTGATTCCGAGTCTCGGTGTGCCCAGAATGGTTTGAAGAAAAATTTTATGTTTTTAATAGAATACATGAGTGGTTTTCTTGAAAAATTAGAATAAATCTAAAATGTGTTCTTAGATCAGAAATTGTTTGGCACCATTGCATTCAGGTTAGTCGGTTTACCCTAAGCACAACTTAACTTTAGTCTGCGCAGGTCTCTAGTGATAAAACCCAAAAAGGACATTACAGTGAATAAAATAATTAAATGAGTTTATTTTAATTTAAAATATTAATAACTCATGAACGGTGTCTCAGATTGGAAATCCCAGATAAATATTGAGTTCATAATGTGGCATTTTCTTTAGGAATGGCCTAACATTGACCGATGTGATTCGACTGCGAAAGTTAATTTTGGGATGTTTTAAAGAAGAATAAAATAAAATTAATGAAGTTTTTTTTAAAACATTTCACTATGACCCTGGAATGTAGAAATGAGTTGGCATGTTTTATTTTTTAAATGAAATAATGTGGTGAGGCTGCAATGCTGCAACGAGCCGACATGTTTTCTTTTCTCCCTAATTAAACATGAATTTACGGTTAACGAATAACCCTATAATTCAATGAAAACTCTAGAGAAAGGCTTTGGGGGTCCCCTACCATTGGTGAATGAAAAATGACGACGAACACCATTGGATCATGGATCAGCGATCAAGGATCGATGAATGATGATGACAGAACTCTATTCTTCATCAATGACAGATCCAAACCTTGAGGTAGGGAATTTATTTATCTTTGGTATTTACTTTCCCCGTTCATGATTCCAACTACGAACATATAAAAATAAAAAAATAGGTTGATTTGTGGTTTGATTTTTCTTGCAGGATGGATAAACTATGTGAATAAAGGGAATAAACCGATTATTCTTCTTCTTCATATTGCTACTGACATGAATGGACCATGGATGTCACGATCAAGGAAAACGTACCTTTTAAGGGTGTTCTTGTTCATTTTAATCTATCCCCATTTTTCATTATTCGTTAGTGGACCCTTGTGGTCATTACGTGTTTTACCAGGTGGCTATAAACATGGCTAGACCCTGGGAGTGACGACAAGATGATTTGAATCCCACACTAATGATGGTGGAAACTCGATGATCGAAAGAGTATCCCTACATAAAAAAATGGGGCACCTGAGGAAACGTGGTGGTATACATAGAAGAGACCTCTAGTGTCATGACATGATGGTAGGGTGACTGTGATAGGGCACGGTTCGGGACCACGCTGATGTAGGGCCCCACGACGGTTAGCTGCTGGCAATGACAAGGGATGTTGTAGGGCGGCGGTGGCAGCGACGACCGAGATGCATCAGGAGGCCACATCACACAGTCATGAATTGATGTCCATGAGGGACTATGGAGAGACCCGTGATGACCAGCCATGTTTACCAGGTGGGAATACGGTGCTACCATGTCTGGTGGACAAAATGAATCTGCACCATGCAGATCATGCAAGCCAGTAGAATAGGTTGGCCCCAAAAAGAGTGGGATAGGCCTAATGTTCTAGGTCGACCCAAAGGGAGGGGTTATACCTGGTGGATCAGGTCAGCTGGACATGGGTCAGGTCAGGTTGGACCGACTGGGTCGGGTTGGGCCTAGACCTAACCGACACCTTTTCACTAAAATACCCATAACTCTCAAACTGTATATCCATTTGATGATCTGTTTTTAGAATTGGGACCCTTGCGAAGAGGTGGTACTTTTGAAATACTCAATGTGAGTTTTGTGAAGGTTTTCATATGACCTATTTTCTATAGGAGTAGGTGCTCCCTTAATGAGGGCGTTAAGAGAGAAATCATATGGCTGAGACCTACACAGA
Source organism: Viscum album (assembly GCA_963277665.1). Classification (NCBI taxonomy): domain Eukaryota; kingdom Viridiplantae; phylum Streptophyta; class Magnoliopsida; order Santalales; family Viscaceae; genus Viscum; species Viscum album. The sequence goes on along the minus strand of OY728147.1, from coordinate 1,020,162,133 downwards.
GTAACTGTACTGCGAACTATGACATACACGAAGTAAGTCTCCAGCGAAGAAGCAGATTAAGAATTATATGAGGATGTGGATTAAGTCTCTTAAAAATATGTGGAGTAGGTTTCCTACGAAGACGCGGAGTAGGTCTCCAGCTAAGATGTAGAGTAGGTATTCTTTGAAGAAGTGGACTAGGTCTCCTATGAAGACGCAGAGCAGGTCTCCTTCGAAGATGAGGAGTGAGTCTTCTATAGAGACTGTATGTCTCATTGGATTTGAACATTCCTGTAATTTATTAAGTATATTCAGGATTTAGACATGTACCTAGTGTGAGATAAATATAATGGATCTATTGACAGTGATATCAAGACTCCTTGTCTTATCGAGACCAGATGTCTTAGGGAAACTTTCTAACGTACAAGGACTGGGTATTGACTCAGGTAATTTTGGTAGACTAGCTATATGTGATTACTATTAGATATCTTGAGGAGTGAGATCTACCTGATCAAGAATTCTACGAGTGGGGCCATATGGATATCATTGAATGTGACCATGAAACTTAGAATCCTTTACACGTATTCATGGATTTTCTTGTCATATGTGTTATTGATATATACCTACGTTGAGATGACTGTATCATCTTAGTGGTGTTTCCTTTACAGTATTTTATTTTGTGTTTTGGGGTTCCCCACTGAGTATTGTTTTACTCACACCAGTATAAGATTTTCCTGCACGTGTCGTGTCTTGGGAAGACAATAGACGCTTTGATGGATTCTTTGGTAGATCGGGGCCAGGTGGTGCTTAGAGTGACTCGATAGACGAGGTGTACTTATACGGTTTTAGTAAACTACTTTTGTACTTACCCTTTAGGTAGGGTTTTATTTGAAGGAGTTACAGAGACTTGTACTTTTTCTTTTTTTTTTGTTGGGATTGTATTCTGGCCCGATTTACCTTCAGTTTTCTAATGTTGAAACTTGTGTTTGTTTACATAGTATTTTCAATTTCTAGAATATGTTGTTTGGATTTGTGTGTGCATGTTTATGTACTTAGGAAAATGCATCTCATTTGTTTGGGATATGCCTACTCAGTGCTAGTCGCCATCCCTTAGCCTATGGGAGGTAGGCTTTGGGTAGTTATGGCATGGGCCCCAGGGGATGGGTCATGACAACTTCTCAACGTTAGATACAAATCATTGAAATTTTATAGGTCACACATATTAGCGGTCTCAAAATGTTGATCATCAAGTATTATATAATCTACAACAATGATGAATCAATGGGTGATTATCATATATTTTTTCTTTTCATTGAAGATATTTAATGAATTTTCTCCCAATAAAAAATGATAAAAACTTACATCATGTCCATTTAATGTGCCAACATCCATATGTCACTACGAAATGAGTCTGATTTAGCATTCATGTTACCACTAGGTTTTTTAGTAATGAAATCATCCTAATAATGATGTTTGATACTCTTGGATAGTTGAGTGGATAACCTAATATGAAAATCCATTATATGGATTGAATCAACTCTATTATTATAGTATGTTGACCATTAATATTTCCAGCTAGTGTAACCAAAATCAAATAATAAAAAACAAGATAACAATGGATTAATCTATTGAAAAAATAGAAAACCTTATTCACATTTCTAAACAAGGAACAACCTCCAGGTAGGTAGGTGGTTTGACCCTACGTTCCCCTCCACACATAGACTTCACCCAACAGAGAATTCAATTTAACATATCTCTAAAAATTAACATGTACAACTATATTTAATAACTATCATCAACATCATAAATACAAATAAAAAACCAAAGAAAACAGAGGTGAAAAAATAATTTTTTTTGCAGACAAGTCAATCATGTAATGCAAAGTTTTATATTCTAAAATTAGTTTAAATGATAAACTAAATCCTAAAAAATATACACATTTAATGAAAAACTTACTAAACAAGAAAAAATCATTGAAAAAAATTAAGTAAATAACAGTTCAAATATTTAAACATGATATAATCATTTATGAACAATTCATATACAACTTCTAATTATAAATTTTATATAAATTTACATGAATATAATAATTTTTACATAAATTTTAATATGAAAAATCTAATATTTTATACTACATAAAATTTATATGATATTTTGCGAATTATAATCATTTTATAATTTAATTTCAATTATGTAAATATTTTTCACGATCTAAATATCATATACATTTTCCTTATTTAAACCTTTGATCAAATTTTTTTATCTGCTCTAAATAATATTTGAATAAGGCATGAAATTACATGAAAAATATAAAATTATATTAATTATGAACACCTCATAATTAAAAATATAATCTCTTTTATATTTTGGGATTATTTTTTAAATTATAAACACATTAAAATTTGCACCTTTTAATTTATAAATAGTCCACAATATTTATATATCCCATGGCTTGTCATATAGTTTTGGTAAATGTTTTTTAAATATCAAACATTCATATATGTATGAATTGTTGCATAAAAAAATTATTTAGAGAAATATAAATAATTTAAAATTAATTAATTAAATTATTATATCCTTATAAATAATTTTTTTCTAATACACCTGTCATTATGATTTATAATCATTTTCTAAACCATAAAAAATGAAATTTCATAAAAAAATATTTCTTAAAACATTTATGTTTACCCTTATATAGAATCCATATTTTTTAGGAGGGTAAAATCCCACTACCCTTAGATAGATAATGTACATATGGGAAGGTCTTAATGACCATTACACAGTGCATACTGCATAAGGGTTCTAAACCATTAACCTTTTCAAGAACCCTTCTAGCTACATAAATCTTGAATTAGAATTACAAGGGAACCCTCATGTAAAGTTAAGTTATGAATTAACTTTTTTGTGAACCCCTTAATATAAATTTAAGCCTTAGATTACCTTTATGTTATCCTCTCACATAATGGTAGACAACATTTTAGATTTACGTGAGCTCAAAAAAGCTTCAACTATTTAAGGGTAATCCTTATCTTCCTTTATGTAGGACTATTTTAGGAAATCATGTGTGGGTATTTAGAATATGGCCTTTATGTAGCTCCATATTCATAAAGCTAACATATGATTACCTTTACTTAAACTTCCGAAATGTAACCATTTTTTCATAACATTTCATGATACTAAATTTTTCATTTTACAACTCCAATATTAATCAAAACAAGTGTTTAAAAACACATATAAATTGTTAAGAAACAAAATTTTATAACACTGATGGGTTTCATTAGATTATAAAATAATACTTAGTAGTAGAACAAAACCAAAAAAAATCTGGATATATCTTCAATATAATATATGCTTAAGTATATTATAAAACAGAGTTGAATGGAGTACCTTGTATTCATAAGATGCATCATCTTCCATCTTCAATATTAATAGATTGTGTTTGATGTAGATCACTAAAGTAGTAAAAAAATTCTTCTTATATTTGATGGATTAAACTAATCGTTGGATATATGAATTCTCTAAAATGGTACCTAATTTCTTGAATGGATTATTGTACCTTCTCAATCTAGATAAATAGAATTTCAAGGGTAAGAGGATTTTATCAACTTTTCATGAAATTTATTTTAGTATCACCTTCAGGAATGAAATACCACACCGCCCAAGGAATAAAATTATTTTATTTATAGGTAATTTATAAGGCTTCTTATTCATAATGCATTATATGAATTATTTTCTACTCAGTGAAATTTATTGAACTTGTTTCAATGAATAAATAAAAAAACTTTTAAATAAATAAAAATTTTGTTTGAAACTAATGAATGATTTTTGGGAGAGAAATAGAAAACTATTTCTTCACATGAAACCTCTTGTACATGCATCTAATTCAAATCATATATATATATATTTATAAGCACATGCATCATATGAATGAAAAAATACAGACATCATTTTCATGTAATAAATGTACACAATATATATGATATCAAATATTACACACACACACACACACACACATATATATATATATATATATAATTATTGAATCCTATGCATGTTTACAAGCATCTTATCCATGTAAATTTTAGTTAATATCCAACAGTTACTAAAAGTTGAATTTAACATAAGTGTTTCTTTTTTTATCATTACTAATGAAATCAATGATTTCATAGAATTATTAGAAATGTTATCAAATTTAAAAAAAATGTTTAATATATTATTATACTGAATTTTATAAATGAAATTATTTGGATAAAAATTTCATGAGTCAAGTCAATTAATTGAAATTTTGATCTCAAAATTATCTGATAATTTTTTCTTTAATGATGCAATCTCACATAAATTTTTTTCAGTAGGTTAAATTATATATATGGATACATGGTTAAATAGTTAATGTTTCATGGTTATATAAAATGTTTATCAAAAACATGTCACATATATTTTATAAGTCAATAAATAAATAAAACATATGGATGTTATGGTATTTACATATGAGGATGTGGTGAGAATAAATATGATGAATATTAGTTTTTGAATAATTTATTAAAATAATTTTAAAATTTTAAAGACATATCCTTTAATATAATAAAATTTTCAATTTATTATTCATTAACATATGTTTGATATATCCTGAGAGTGGGATTATAATTAATACCTTTGAGATAAATATCTATGTTATCTGTGGTTTTTAATCATTAAGGAAATGTGGTTATGATAATGAGTTAAGAAAAACAAGTATAAGGGTTCATATAAAGATAAAAATCTCAATAGTGAGACATATGTATGAATTCTATTTTGGATTTTACTTCTTTGTGTATCACATTAAATGTCATATATAGTTTCATATGTATAATATCTGTTCATCTATCATTATAATCCACAATAATTGAGTATAAAAAAGTACCTTCATGAAAAAATTTATACATTGATACATTTATTATGTCAATATTGAGAATGAGATAATCAATCTGTGGCATGGAATGTTGATCATTATGTAGTAGGATTTTCTTAATTAAGACAACAATTATCTTCTTATATAACATGTATGGGATTTGGTACCTCGATGATAAATAATGAAGAAGTGTACACACATACCTATTTGAATAACATATAATATACTTTTATACTTTGATGAATTAAATGACATTATGAAATACCAAAGAAACCAAGAATAATATTAAGAAACCTTATTTTTCCCCTCATTATAGATTATTAAATTAATGGATAAATATATTCCAAAAAACAAATAAACATATAAAGGGATAATAAACACAAGTAAATTGCATAACTAGATGTTGAGAATATAATGGGTCAAAGTTTCATAGAATTTGCACAACCATGAACATCACCGCAGTAAGAAAGAAAAACATTAAAAATAAGGTAGGTATTTTAGAGTATAATGATAGAGAATTTTTTTAAGAAACTAGTGATATTAAATGTGTTGGATTTAAGGGGAATATATTGAGTAGCAAAAGGAAATGTAGTAGTTTTAATTAGTATGGATTCCATTTGAAATATATCCACTAGAATAGTAATTTAATCATTAGAATATTAATGTGATAATTATAATTAAATGGTAAAACTATTATATATGTAAATAAATAGTAATATATAAAAATCAATATTCGATAAATGAATTATATAAATTTTTAATTTATTTAACTCAAATAAAATAATTTTATTTTATAAAAAAATTTATCATTATTTATTAAAACTTAATATCTCAGAAAATTTAAATAATTTATAAATTTTTTTTGATAATTTTTTTTTTCAATTTTGAAATAATCAGATATAAATTAAAAAATATTTTTTTATATTTAATTTTTTGTTTAATTTTAGGGTGAATAGAAAAAATATTTTTTTGTATATGGTTTATTTTACCTCATTTTTATTTACTAATTATATAATTATTTTTTATAATGTTTTTCAAAAACAAAAATAAATTTAGGTAGTTAAATAACATACTTAAAAAACAATAAATTTAGTTTATAAACTACAAAATTAAATTCCAAAATATAAAAAAATATTTCACTCTTTAAAAAAATATTTATTTATGTTTAAAGTGATTTCATTGGTAGAAATGAATTGAAATATTATAATTGTTACAATAAATCTTGAAAACATACAAAACATTTTTTAAATTCTAAATACCATGTACCGAAAACATATGTCAATAATTTTCATGGAATTTTCCACAATTTAGTCATCCAAAGAAATTTTTTTTTAAAAATATCATTCAATGTTCAGGCTTCACCTATAAATTTGAACATACTCAAGCCATTACTTTTCCTTCAATTTTGATTTCTTTTATTGTTCAGTCTCAATTACTCTATCATAGAGTTTTCTATTTAATTTAGAGAAATTTATAAATCTCAATGGAATTTTCATGATTATAGGAATCATTTATGCAAGGTAAGGATTAATTTCCTCTCTATATCTATCTTAATTATTTTTATATATCATTTGAGATACTATATATATATATATATGCTATTATTACAATTTAATACCCAGTAACTATCCATATACTATATTAATTAGGACTATGTGTCATTCTATAGTTATATCACATGTATTTTTTATTCTCCATAGAGGATTCTATAGTATATTATCCATATACGACTATAATATAAGGTTTTTTACCTAGTTAAAAACTATATAAATATGACTAATACAATGTTTAAAGACCCCAAAATTTTCATATAATTTTTTTAAAAAATTATTTGGGATTATTATGAGTCTTCGAAAAATGACAGCACATGATTCTGAGGCCCAGAGAGCCCAGAACGTAATTTTGAAATTTTTTTAAGGTCTATCCTGTAAACATGTGAAAGAAAATTTGTATCTTTTGAACCAGTTATCAGATTAAAAATCCAAGCAAACCATTGAATCCATAGCACCCAGATTCACTTACGCAAAGCATAACTTTGAACGACAAGGGTCAGATGAAAAAGTTAATTTTTGGATGTTACAAAACAAATAACTCCATGAGTAATTTTATTCTCTTCTCACCATTGAGCGGAGGATGATGAGACAACGGTGTAACGTTAATCTTGAATGATATTCATTTAATGACATGACCTTTGGTTGCATAACCACGATGATCATTGAATTAATGGAACATTAATTGCGGTTTATTAATGAACCACATTAATAAAACACAATGTGGGTGGTTCCTTCTCTTATATTTTAAAAAAAACCCATTTTATTGGTTTTGGGAATCGATGTGAGGAAGCTCTAATAAATTTATGGTTGAAAATTACTCCAATGAAGAATGAGGAACAAACGAATGCCGACGAACATCTTCGAACACAAACCCTTCTTCCTCACCTATAGCATCGTCCAACGAGTTTTAGGTGGGGGTTTTTCTTAATTTATTTCTTAAAGTTTTATGAATTCATCTTCTCTTGATGATGTATAAACTCTTCCTGTGTTATAACACTAACTTGAAGGGTGTGGGCTGAACCGAACAAGGCCCATACCCTCTGTCGATCTCAGTATTTTTTTCATTCTTCATGGAAAACTGAAAAATACAACAACAAGATGAAACTCGTGGCCACATAGTGATCGTAGGTTACCGGGAGGCCCGTAGGCACGACCAGAAAAGAAAACGGACCTCCCAAGCGTCACTAGAGGGCCACCAAAGCTCTGTCGGTGATGACCAGAAGATGCAGCGGTAGGCTCTCCCCAGCCGTGAGGAGGTGGCAGTGCTCGAAGGCATCGCGATGGACAGGGGCAGGCCGGTCGACACTAACCGTGTTGACGGTGGCGGCGCGACACGACATCACGCCACAGAGGAGATGCCTCGGTGGAGGCAGACTCAGATTGTATGTCCTGCCCTAGACCGGTCCACGAGACCAGTCAGCTAAAGGGGTGGTGCTTGTCTGGTGCCACTTGATGAAGACCGAACAGACTTCGGTCCATTCGGTGGGGAGCTGGGTCCGAACCCAGCTGGCGGGCCGTACCCAGCCAGTGGACTGGACCGGGTCCACCAGGTCAGGTTTGGGCCCAGCTGGTTTAGGCCAGTCTGGTCCGGACTAGGTTATGTGGGACCCGGGTTGATCAAGACCGGGTCAGGTTTTCCTAGACCGGGTAGGATCGGGTCGGTCCAACCGGGTCAGACCGGACCCCGACCCATTTAGGACCAGTTTTTCTTAAAAGGGCATATCTTCTAAACTAGAAGTCCATTTGAATAATCGTGTACGTATATGGAACCCTGAGGACGAGACAATACTTTTGAGACACTCCACTTGGGTTTTAGAGAAAGTTGGAGTATGGCCGGGTTGGATCGGACACTAATCTAAGCGGGCCCTTGACATTTAAATGAGTATAACTTATAGACCTGGTGTCCGATTGACACACAGTATATTGCATTAGATCCCTTATGACACATGTATTATTCGTTATACTTATTTTTGGGACTTTATGTCGTTTTATGTATGAACAATATCTTGAGGAGTATAATCTATGGAACTCTAGCATACCAAGTGCGGGAATCTTGTGGCTGGCTGTCAAGTGACATATAACCGTTTTTGGTTCAACATTAGAATGACATGTGTGGGTCAGAAGTAGTGTGACCCGATGAGGAATATACTTAGAAAATCCCTTCATGGATCAGCAACTACCAACCTTGTGTGGATCAGTGACTTTCGACCATGTGTGGATTGACGACTTACAATCCTGTGTGGATCAGCAGTAGTGCAACCCGATGAGGGCCAGTCATAGAGAGTCCCATCATGGATTAGTGACTTACAAACCTATGTGGATCAATGACTTATGAATCTATGTGGATTAATGAATTATGACACTATGTGGACCAGTAGTAGAGTTTCCTGACAAGGAACAGCTTTAGAGCGGCTCGTTGTGGATCATTGACTTACAACCCTATGTGGATCAATGACTTACAACCCTATGTGGATTTGAGACTTTTGATCCTATATGGATTGGTGACATAATGACTTCTCCGTGGTTCAATAGTGGAACTTATAAATAGAATAAGATGAATTATCATTACAACTAATCATCATTGCTCCTATTCTTTAAGTTATATAATTGGTTTGAGCTTATTATTTTACTTGTCCTTTGTGATTGAGATATTTCTTTGTGGTTTTTACTTTGTGGAATTCTAGGAGACCTTCGGGAGTCTTGGGGTCCCTACTAGGTATTGTTATACTCACCTTTGTACGAGATTCTCCTGCACCTTGTTGTGTGTTGTGTAGACGAAGAACAACTTTGAATGAGGTTAGGGATCCAAGACTACTCGGGGAATGGTGGTGACCGGTTGATGTGGAGAGTCGTAGTGACGAGATGTACCTATCCCTTAGGTAGGATCCTTAGTGGATGATCTCAGGATCTATTTTCGATTTCTGTTGTACTACCTCTTTCAGTTGCGCTTGTTTGCTGGCCACTTTACTTTCAGTCCACACATTTAATATCAGATGTTATACTACGTGGTTTGTTCTTGTTGTGTATATAGTCTCTATGGTTATAGGTTTAAAGTAAATGCCTTATAATTTTTAGGGATATGCCATTCTGGTGCTAGTATCCAATCCATAGACTATGAAAGGCGGGCTTGGGGTAGTCACAGAACGGGCCCCGATAGATGGGTCCTGACGAAGTGGTATCAAAGGATTTGGTTCTACCTAAGAACTATGACTATGATCACTTCAATGGGGAAAAATTCTTAAGTTTTTTGATTACATGTTTTAGTTTGGGGAGTCCAGTGTTGGTTTGGCGGTTGACGTATCCATACACCAGGACCCTGAGTTCTAATTTATGATTCGATACATGAAAACACTGATTGGGTGTGTCTTTGAAATGTTTTTCTTTTTGATCTCTTTTGATTTAGCTCACTAGGTATAAAATTATTGACTTTGGAACATCTGTTTCTTTACAGGATTCCGCCATATAGACAGCCATCCCGAATTCCAAAGAGTGGTCAAGATGATGGCCCACCAAGCGATGAGGCTTCAGTGCATGGCCCTCTTACGGTGAAGGTACCTTCTGGTGGTGTACCAGCAACACCACTACCTATAGGGAAGCTGTTTCCACCAGCCCCAATAGAGGATGGTGCATGCCGAATTAGCACACTACACAAGTTCTAGCGGTATAGGCCTCCAATGTTTCGAGGTGAGATGGATCCACATCTGGCTGAGGTGTGGGTGTAGGCTGTGGCTAGAGTTTTTTTCCTAGTTGGTACACCAGTAGACTAGATGGCGATCTTATATTCTAGTCTCTTACAGGGTATGTAAGGGAGATGGTTGAGATTAGCACTCCATATTCATAATGAGGTGACCCTCACCTAGTTGGACTATGATAGCCTCTTCAGGGCAGAGTTATTTCTGAAAACTCTACACTCTGTACGTATTCAAGAGCTCCTATACTTAAAGTAGTACCGCCTAACAGTAGCCAAGTACTCGAAGAGAATCACTGACCTATCCCACTACTCCACCAACATGGTACATGACCCTTTCTTTAGGGACCATACCTTTGAGTAGGGTCTCCGATGGGAGATTAGAGCATCGATGATATCACTCAACATACCGATGTAGGCTGGAGTGCTAGACCGACAACTTCCGGTGGAGAGATTCCTAGATAAGAAGGCTCTGACAAAGAGAGCCTCCACCAGATGATATGTGGCCAAGTCATCTTCAGTAGGCAGTCGGCGGATGATGTAGGGGACCAAGCGAGCCAGAAAAATTGGTGCATGACCCCAGGATGTAGGGTTAGAGGTCTAGAGCTCAGAGGACCGAGGAGGTCTGTAGAGGTGTAGACTGTGCAACTCATGCGGCAGGCAGGGTCACATGGCTCACGACTTCCCAACCCACCATTCTGATGATCAACAGATGGTCAAGGTACCACTGAGGTAGAGGCGGATATTTGAATGGGGAGGTCTGCATGGAGGCGAACATGGTGGAGGAGTAGGTTGTGCAGTAGGCGGTGGGTGATGGTTTGAGGTTCTACAACTACCACCTCCATGTGGTCCACCCCGAGCTTAGGGAGTTGGTGGATAGGGACGAGATCAACCTTAGGCAGCTGAGGCCTATGACCATGGTGCTCCAGAGATGATTCGAGGTATTATCTATGTCTACTCCACCCTAGATGCAGTTCTTATAGACAAAGGTTCCAGTCACTCTTTTATTTCCACAGATCAAATTTGGAGCTCGGAGATTCGGCTAGATCCATTGGCTTTATCCTTATGATTAGAGACTCCTACGAGATAGGATTTTTTGATTACGCACTAGTGCCAACAATGTGAGCTTACTCTAGGAGGCGAGATCTTCGGCTGAGATCTCTTAGTAGCAGCGTCAAGGCCTTACGATGTCATCTTCTGTATGGATTTTCTATGCACATTCCATGCCCATATCAAATGTTTTAGGTGAAATTTGTGGTGTGATTGTAAGGATGGGTCCATGTTTTTCTTCACCAGTGAGAAAGGAACCTTTGCAGCTCAGGATGGACTTTCTCGGAAGAGGGTGTAGACGATCCCTTATTAGTTGGAAAGCCTCAACCATGGTGTAGTGGATGATGGGAGTCTGAGCTACCCTATTTTGGTGGACCATTATGCAAATTTATATCCTGAAAATGTTCGTGGAATACCTCCTCAAAGATAGGTAGACTTCTACATCGACTTATACCTCGGTAGGACACTGATATCTACCCCAGTATATCAGATTTCTTTGGTAGAGTTTCGTGAGTTAAGGGTATATCTGGAGGACTTGCATGGGAAGGGGTTCATAAGGCCTAGTGTTTCATTATGGGTAGCTCTGATTTTGTTCTCCAATAAGGAAGATGGAAGTTTCAGGCTTTATGTGGACTATCAACGCCTGAATCAAATGACATTGAAGAACAAGTATCCACTCATGAGGATTGATGATTTCTTCAATCAGCTGAAGGAAGTATTGTAGTTTTCGAAGATAGACCTCAGATCAGGATATTATCAGCTAAGGGTATGGGATGAGGAATTACTAAAGATAGCCTTCAGATGCCAGTATGGGCACTATTATTTCTTGGTGATTTCTTTTGGCGTGACCAACACCCCAACATTATTCATGGGACTCATGAACATGATCTTCCATCCTTACATTGATCGCTTCATGGTGGCCTTTATTGATGACATCTTGGTGTACTCAGCGTTAGAGGAGGAGCATGCCACTCATTTCAAGATAGTTATGGATACCCACCTTGAGAACCAACTTTATGGTATGCTCTCAAAGCACTAGTTTTGGATACATGAGTTCCACTTTCTAAGACACGTTATCTCAGAAGCTGGAGTTTTGTGGATCTGGTAAAGATTGAGGCAGTTTTTTCTTGGGTGCCACCCAGTAGTGTGACCGAGGTGTGATGTTTCTTGGGATTGGATGGGTACTACCAGATATTATTACCTGATGTTTCCATAGTAGTAGCACACTTGTCATCTTTGACAAAGAAGGGAAAACCTTTCTTTTGGACAGAGATTTTCCAGCAGAGTTTCTAGAAGATGAGGTGGAGACTGATGAGTTCTCCCATCTTGAGGCTACCAGAAGAGGGTGTTGGATATGTAGTCTACTGTGACACATCAAGGACCAAATTGGAATGTGTTTGGATGTAAATGAAATTGGTGATTTCCTATATCTCGTAACAGCTGAGGAAGCCTGAGCAGAACAATGTTACCCATGACATGGAGTTACCATGAGTGGTCTTTTACTTGAATATGTGGCTTTACTACTTGATGGGAGAATGGTTTACTGTCTACTTTGATAACAAGAGTCTCAGGTATATCTTCTCACATAAGTAATTTAACTTGAGATAGCAGTAATGGCTGGAGTTCCTCTAGGACTATGACTTTGAGATAGTCTAGACCCCTGGGAAGGGGAACATGGTGGCAGATGCACTTAGTAGGAGGTCTGGCTTACAGTTGCTGAGTGAGGCGACATAGTATCTAGACACGTTGAAGATACCCTTAGTGGATAGTGATGGAGCATATTCCCTCTAGTCTATGGTAGTTACTCCCCCAATCCTTTAGCGAGTTAGGGAGACACAACTTGGGGATATTGACTTCGAGGCCTAACATGCTTAGATATCATTAGGATAGGCTCCTGAAGGATTTTATGAAGGTGGGGATCATGCCATCCTTTTCAGAGGATCTACCATGGAACCAGTGACACTATGAGAGGAGGTGTTGATATAGTTACACACATCCCCTTTGATGGTACATACTGGTGTGGCATAGATGTACCGGGACCTCCACCATCATTACATGTGGCTAGGGATGAAGAAAGAAGTGACAGATTTCATTTTACAATGCCTCACTTGTCAGCAAGTGAAGACCGAGCACTAGGTTTCAGCTGGCTTGACTCATCCACTTGGGGTGCCAGAGTGGATGTGGGATGGAATTACCATGGACTTCATGATGGGGCTACCACTTACATTCGGGGGCCACAATTCCATTTGGTTAATCGTTGACCGACTCACCAAGTCAGCCCAATTCCTACTCATCCAAGAGCATGGATCAATAGAGGGATTGAGACACATCTACATGCCAGAGATAGTATGACTTCACATGGTTCCATCGATAATCGTCTCAGATCAGGACGCTCGTTTTACATACCGGTTGTGGAAGGGATTACAGGTGGCGTTCGGGACTTAGCTACATTTGAGCACCGCCTTTCTCCTCAGATAGATGGTCAGATGAAGTGGACCATTAAAACAATTGAGTACATGCTTCGTGCTTGTGTCCTTGATTTTGGCCGCAGTTGGGAGGACCACCTTCCACTAGTGGAGTTTGTATACAACAACAGTTTTCACTCCACCACTGACATGGTGCTGTTTGAGGCCTTGTACAAGTGACCATACAGATCATCTCAGTGCTAGAAAGACCTAGGGAAGTCAGCACTTATGGGTCCAGAGTTGGTACAAGCTACCACAGTGAAGGTAAAGATCATCAAGGAGTGGATGAAGACAGCACATAGCAGGCTTAAGTCTTATGCCAAAAGGAGACAGAGACCCTTGGAGTTTGAGGAGGTAGGCCATGTCTTCTTATAGGTATCACCCTGAAAAGGATTGTAGAGATTTGTATGGGGCGAAAAGCTATCTCCAGGGTTCATCGAACCTTTCTAGATCCTTAGCAGAGTAGGCGAGGTAGAATACCACCTTGCTCTTCCCCCACAGATGCACCAGGTGCATAATTTTATCCATATGTCACATCTGAGGAGGTATGTGCATGATCCATCACACGTTATCGACTGGGGTGAGCTCGACATTGATGATGGGGAGATATTCGTGGAGTTCCCAGTGTAGATAGAGGATCAACAGGAGTGGTTACTTCATGGATGGTCGATTCCTCTGGTGTGAGTTTTGTGTAGCACAGAAACATCTAGGAGAGCACATGAGAGAGGGAGGATAAGATGCATGTTCAGTACCCCCTCTTGTTTCCCCATTTTTTTTGTGGCTTTTGGGGATGAAAATATCTATGGCGGGGAGGATGTAAAGACCCATAATTTTTCATATAATTTTTTTTAATTATTTGGGATTATTACGAGTCTGCAAAAATTAACGGCACGTGATTCCAATGCCAGGAGATCCCAGAAAGAAATTTTGAACTTTTTTTGAGGTACGTTCAGTAAATGTGCAAGTGGAAATTTCTATCTTTTGAAACAATGCTCAGATTAAAAATCTGAGGGCACTGTTGAATTTAGAGTGCCATGATTATCTTAGGTGAAGCATAAATTTTACCAACCAGGGTTGGATGAAAAGGTTAATTTTGGGACTTTACGAAAAATAATAATAAAATAACTCCATGAGTTATTTTATTCTCTTCTCACTATTGAGAGGTGGATCGTGTGACTGTCGTGTAATGTGGGGCTTGAATGAGATTCATTTAATGTAACAAACTTTGGTTAAGTAACCACAATGTTCGTTGAATTACTGTAACATTAATTTCATTTCATTAATGAACTGCATTAATAAAACCAAAGATGGGTGGTTCCTTATTTTCTATTTAAACAAAAATATGGCATGGTTTAGGGGGATCAGCATGGGGAAGCTCTGACGAAATGCTGACAAAAACTTACTCCAACAAAGAACGAGGAATGAATGAACGTCAATGAACATCTTTGAACCCATACCCTTCTCCCTCATTTTTATCCTCTTCCAATGAGTTCCAGGTAGGCATTTTTCTTGATTTATTTATAATAGTTTTATAAATTCATCTTATATTAATGATGTTTCAACTCTTACATTGTTATAATGCTAACGCAGGGGGTGCAGGTTGAACCGAACAAGGCCTGGAACTTCCGCTTATCTTGGTATTGTTTGCGTTCTTCATGGAAGACCAACCAATACGGCTTCAATATGAAACTAGGGTCCACGAAGTTGTGGTATGGTCCCAGGAGACCCGTAGGCATAGTATAAAAATAAAACAAACCTACAGAGCTTCACTGGAGGCCCGTAGAAGCTCTGGTGGAGCAGAGGTGCCAATGGCCGGAGGAGGAGGCGGTTGGATCTCACAAACCACGAGGAGGTGGAGGTTCCTGAAGGATCTGTGACAGACATGGGGCGGCCAACCGATGCCAGCCGCACTGAGAGTGGAAGCGTGCCACAGTAACCCACTACGGAGTAGATTCCACAACTTATGCCGCAGTAGAGGCAGACACGGGCTGTGGGTCCTGCCCTAGACCGGTCCACAGGACCGGTCAACTGAACGGAAAATTCTTGCCTAGTGCCTCCTGTTGAAGACCGAATGGACTTTGGTCCATTCAGTGGGGATCTGGGTTCACACCCAGCTGCTGGGCCACGCCCATCCAGTTGACCAGATCGGGTCCAGCCAGTCTAGTTCGGGTCCAGCCGGTCCGAGCCAGGCCTAGCCAGTTCAGGCCAGGCCGGTTCAGACCTGGATGGGTTGGACCCGTGTAACACCCCGACTCTAGTTACCCAGAGTTAGTTCATTATTACATAACATTGGCATGATCACAAGAGATCATGTCTCTAAATATCGATTAGTTTGGTAGCCTTGGAAGTACTAGATACATACATAAGACTTAACTTGTATCATAAAAAAACAACATTGTGCCCCCTTGGAACACACTAATATCCCTTAGCCTATCCCTCCAGGTCAATAATAATATACATATTCACATCCAGGGAAAAAGAAAACATAAGAAAGGGGTGGGCTCAGATGCTCAGAAAGGATAATAATATAGCATAAACTATCATAAATAAGCATAAACATTTATGTCAATTTATAAGACTAAAACACGGGCCTTTTAAACTTAAACTTCAGCATAATATGAAAAATATAAATCAAATAATTCCATTTACTTATTCACATGGATATTATACTAGTTGAATAATCACATGTAATATCAATAACTAATTTCATAATGATGGAATGCATAATTTTGGATATCATAACCACATAGTCAAGGCCTCATGCTAGGACTACAAATAAGACTTGTCCTGGCCTTGTGCCAAGACACTAGTTTTTCTCATGATACCTACCGATGCATCAAGTATCTAGAGTGGGGTCCAACCGTCACTTACAAAGTCCAATGCATTCCTTATATGAAAAGGTTGAAATATAATCTAAACATTCATATTAAAACTTGCATACACAATTTCAATATTATAACCACAAACTCTGAATGGTATGAAAATAGCACATCCAAAGTCAAACATGACTCATTAAATACAATATGGAAGATTTTATTAAAATAAATCAACCTCAATCAAGAATAAAATACATTGAGGGATATTTACATAGATAAAAATAACCAGTAAAACTATTTGAGAGAAATATCCCCTTTTTCTTGAAAACATTTAGAAGTCACATTATTTATCAAAGAAGTTGTTTAAAAGAGAATTTAGAATCGATTTGTCCCATTAAACTTTGAAATTATTGAAAGGAATATCAATTTTTAAAAATTTATGTCCATATAAATAAATCCTTAAAACCATTTTTAAAACATGGACATTAATGAGAACAATTCAGAAGAATAAATCTTTAAAACATTTAAAATGTTATTTAAGTTAGAGTTCATAACCAAATTTGAGATGGTAGAATAAAAATTATTGAGGTAATAAATAATTTAAAATATCATGAGAATAAATGGATTCATGATATACTATGTCAATGTACAATATATACACCATATAAAAGTGAATTGGCGCATAACAACAAATAAGTCTCAATGGAATGTAAATTGAGATGAAATCCTTTATAAAGACTGCATCCTTAGATTAAAGATAAGTAAATGACATAAATATGTGTGAAAAATATAAATACACACAATATGATTGGATATTCAGTGTAAATCAATCAACGGACATTCACACATATTCTTGTAAAAACAACACCAATGACTTTGATATTTAAGTCAATGAATGGAAATTGAGTTAAGATTACTCTTATAAAGTTCATATCAATGAATTAAGAATTTATAAATGGAATTATTATGTGTATAAAAATTATATCCAAACAAAGGGGAGTGGAAATTACTACATAAATAATTAAATAGTTATTTCACACACAATCTTGGAGTAAAATAATCAATGAAGTTTGCGTAAAATCCAATGAGTGGAAATTGAAATTAAAAATTCCCATTATCGATTTGGTAACTTACAAAACAAACACACCATTAAAGAAGGATCATAAAATGAAGATATAAATACCCAAAAATTAAATTATATTACACAAATAATACAATCATGGGACGTACATACACCACACCAAAGGAAATAATGGAAATATATCATGAATCATACGGTAATAAGAAGTGAGATGAAAACCATTTTCCTTGTACTTTTCTCTAGTAGGGGGTATGTTAACCTCCTATATAATAGTTAAATAATTTTTATTAAATTATACAGGAACCAAAAACATAAATATTATATCATATATGACCTTCTAATATTTCTCTGTTAATAATATTTCAGTAGTATCATTGTTTCGGGTGTTAACAGATTTATTTTCCCTTATATGTTTTTTACGTAAGTCAAGATTGTTATGGATAGGATGTATTTGATTCATATATAGAATGATATTAATTTCTTAAACTTTATTTTAAATAATATAATTAAAATTATTCTTGAATTGTTACGATGGGAAATGAATCACGTCGCATTCATGGAGACAGTAATCCGTACGTACACACGAGCGACAATATCATTCTATTGATGGTGAAATCGTTTGTAATTAGATGGTATATAATATATAGAGAATAATTAACATGTTATATTTATTATTTACATCAATTATACTCATTATTATACCTATCCAAATAATGAAGTGCTGAATAAAAAACTACACCACGATGTCGAGACGGTAAATCGTACATACACACGTACGGTGACTTTGTCATTCATAGGATGGATCTAATAATGAATATATTTGTACCATATTTATATTAAAATAACAGTATATAAAAGTTAATGGAGTTATTATTTTTTTTGGAAAAAAAAGAAAGAGGAAGTGGAAGAAGAAAAGAACTTTGAAAGAGGTGGTGAAATTATTACTTCTTCTTCAGGTACTTCCATTTGATTTGATCAAAAGGGATATTTAGGTTGGCTTTATGATCAATGTAAGGCCTCTAGGTTTATGTGGGGGTAGTTGGGAGGATATTAGAGTAGGGTTTGGCTGAAACAAATGTATTTTGATGTGGGAATTTGAGATAAGGGGAAGTACCCTTTTATGAGAGAGGTGAAGGTCACTTTAGGAAAAGCTTGAAATATTATTTTATTATAAATTAATTTTCGGTTTATAATGTCTCAAAATGATTTTATTCAGAGGATAAGGTGGGGATGGGTCTAAATATTCTCAACCAATTGGTTTTAGAGAAGTCTAGGTCACCATATTAACCTTATAATTTATATCTAATTCTTAGTTAAATAGTTTAACTTTTACCATGCCTTCTTGTATTTTTATATTAAATGGTTAGTAAACATACTATAAAATACCAAGAGAACATAAAGTGGTTCATTAATTACATAAATATCATTATATAAATCCTTTAGCCGAACATTATATTTTTATGAATATTATATCATATAATAATATAGTATTTGTTTTAAAAAGTCATTTATGTCAATTTTAACACTATTTAGTATTTAGTTTTTTTTTCAAGTCAAAAAAACTTTATTACTTAGGAAAAATAAATTAAATCAACCCTAACATGGTATATTTACCTAGAAAATTAGTGTAATGCATCAAAAGTTTCAATTTACATTTATTTTAATATTTATAACATCAATTAATTTAGTATTTCATTAATATGGTAATTACTGCGTCATCATTTTGTCATAAATAAATTTAATTATTTAATGTATAAAAATTATAAATAAAATACCATTTTGTAGTAAATATTTATATATTTCAAATGAATATTTATAGTCGAATTTATCTTATGTTTAACTCAATATTAAAAATGTTTTAGTTATTAAACTTTGAAATTTACACTTTTAACTATTCTTTAAATAAAATAATGAAAAATGTCCGAATCTAATCCATGTGGATCAAAGAGGATCATAATTTATTGAAAAGGTTGATTTTGGTTGAAAAAAAATTATCCAATAGAATTAGGACATGTGTTAGGGTAATTATAATATAATTTTTACCTTTAATTACCCTATTTACTTTTAACCGTGGTAAATAAAATTCAAAAGTTACTACACACAAAAAATTATTTTCATCCTATTGAACCAAATTTTACTTACTGATGTCAACTGTGACTCTCCGATTTTTGAAATTCAATTCACAGAAGTGGTAAAATTATGTTTTATGCAAATTTGCAAATGTGACTAGAAGGTTGGTAAAAGACGTTAAAAAGTTCAATAAAATTTTATACATCTAATATTATTATAAAGTTACTCCAATGAATTACATTGAACTAATATAGTTATTATGTATCTATTTTGAATTTAAAAAAAATTTAAATAAAAATAATAATTATTTAAATAAAATGTGATTTTAAACAATAACGTAGTGTTTTTCACTATTCATCAAAAATTGAAAGTTTTCAGAAAAATACCAAAAATTAACCATAAGGTAATTTTGTTATTTTGAATTAAAAAATTAAATAAATTTCATCAAATTGAATTTATAATTGTGTATAAAATTAATTTTATTATTGTTCACAAAAGGACATAAGAAGTAGTTCCTTTATCAAAATAGTACTTATACTTTATTGAAACTTATACATTTCCTTATAAATATGGTTTATTTAGGTGATAAAATTATACGTGATATTTAAATTTTATTTTTTACTATTCTTATTACTATATTTAATTGTTATGTAATAAATATATCATTTGAATAATTAAAGTGTTATTTCGCAAAAACTCAATCTTTCATATAATGTAAGCCATGGTAGTGTTGTGTGTAGTATAAGCTATTGAATTACTTTAATGATATAAATTACTATGAAATATTGGGGTGTTACAACCCAGGTTGACCCAGACTGGGTCGGCTCAGGTCGGTCTGACCGGGTCAGACCAAACCCGGACCCATTTAGGCCTAGTTCGCTTAGAGGGGCATATATACTAAATCAGACATCCGTTAGACGAACCGTCTGTGATGATGGAAACCTTAGGATGAGGAGGTCCTTTTGAGATACACCACATGGGTATTTTATAATGTTGGAGTATGGTCAGCTTGGATCTGACTCGAATCCAACCAGGTCCTCGACACTAAAATTCTTATAACTTACAGACCGAGCGTCAGATTGACGCGTTGTCTGTTGCGTTATAACCCTTATTACATGTTAGATCTTCAGGATACTTCTTCATAGGAAATTGTGCTAGTAGAGGTATTACTGATATCTTCTGGAGTAGAATCTACAGAACTCAAGCGTACCATGTGTGGGAATATTGTGGCTAGTTGTGAAGTGACATTCGACCCTTTGTGGATCAACATCAGAATTAACCTGTGTGGATCAACAATAGCATGCCCCGACGAGGACCAGCCTTAAAGCAGCCCATCATGGATCAATGACTTAAGACCCTGTATGGTTCAGTGACTTACGACCCTATGTGTATCGATGACTTATAACCCTATGTGGATCAACAATAGCACGGCTCGACGAGGACCAGCCTTAGAGCAGCCCGTCATGGATCAACGACTTATATCCCTGTGTGGATCAACTACTTACGACCCTATGTGTATTGAAGACTTACGACCCTATGTGGATCGGTGACAAAGAGACTTCTTCATGGTTCAATAGTGGAACTTCTAAATGGAATAAGATGAATTATATATATGACTAATCATTATAATTATTGTTCTTTAAGTTATATACCTGGTTTTAGAGGAGTATTTTACTTGTGCTTTGTGATTGAGATCATGATTTGTGGTTTATCATTTTCATAATTCTAGTAGACCTTCGTACATCTGGGGGTCCCTAATAGGTATTGTTATACTCACCCCTACATGATCTTCGCTCGCACCATATTTTGTCTTGTACAGACGACAACCAACTTTGACCAAGGTTAGGGATCTTATACTACTTAGTGCATGGTGGTGACCGACTGACATGAAAAGAAGTAGTGACGAGCAGTACCTATCCTTCAGGTAGGATCCTTGGTGGATGATCTCAGGAGCTGTTTTTGATTTCTGTTGTTCTACCTCTTTTAGTTGGGGTTGTATACTAGCCCCTTTACTTTCAGTTGACACATTTACTTTTAGTAGTTATACTACGTCATTTGTTCTTATTATGTACCTATTTTGTGTGGTTATAGGTTTAAATGAAATACCTTTCCCTTTTTATGGATATTCCTTTTTGGTGCTAGTCGCCAACCCCTGGCCTATGGAAGGTGGGCTTGGGGTAGTCATGACACAGGCTGCGGGGGACGAGTCGTGACACCATGGATATCGATAAAAACTTGGCCATAAATAGGGCATGGACAACAATGGATAATCTTATCATTAGCATATATCTCTTGACATATTAATATAATTTTAGAGCATAAAACCATCATTTTCAAATCATGTTGAGATTAACACTTATAGCCATGTTTTTCCAAAACATAGTCATATGGGTGACTATTTCCATGGATTTTGTTATGGTACACTATGACCATAGTTTGAAAATTGTGGTTCATGTTATCTTATTATAAGAAAGAAATTATAGAAATATTTTCATCTCCAAACTATTATGTTATTACATAGATAATTCAACTACTAGAATAAGTCACATTATGTATGTGTGTGTATTCAAATAAATTCAAACAATCAAATATGTAATATAATACAATATAATACAATACAATACAATACATATGTATATATGTGTATGTACATTTTAAATTTTAATTTCAATTAAAATAAATTTTTTCAACTGAAAATAAAATTAAATATTTAAATGTGTTAATTTATAAATTCATATGTATATAAGTAAATCAATATTGGAATTATATAATAAAAAGACAAAAGAAGTAAATATATTTTTGTATATTATATTTTATGGTTGTGTGTGCACATATATTAATTAATAATTACATGAATATTATATAATATATGTATATTTATATTCATATATATATATACATGAATAAATAAATAAATAAATATAAAAATATATACAAAAATATATTATAAATAATGAATTATATTTGTATTTATTATTATTATTTTATATATAGTTATAAAAATACGTTGATTTCTACGGTCTAAGTTTCTTTTAAATACATTGGGGGGATCAGTTAAAATATAAATTGTGAATATTTTAATTATAGTAATCATTATTTGAACAAACCATGAATGGTGGTAAACTTTAGTCACTATATTACCAAACCATGGATTTAGGTAGAAATAGATATAACTAATAAATATACTATGTTCAAACCATGTCTTCAAATCAATCATGAATATGGTTTGATCAAACTATGACTACATGTCTGCTATAATGTTAAAATTTTACAATATCTTAGTCAAATCATGGATATAGAAATACTACAGCTATGGTTTAGCTAAATTTTGGCCGTCGGGTCGACAAATAACATTGATTTGGAGAACCAAAGCTATAGTGTAACATCATTGAAATTATAATGTATGTTATGATTATGTTTTGGAATATATTGGTAGTGTTGTTCATCATTTTGAGTCATGATTGAGGCTTTCTAAGGTATGAAATTTAAAGATAAGAAGTCTGAGGCACTAAAAAACAACTTCACGTTTTTGGTGTTCCACTGTCTTGTGGATAGAGGTGGAACAAGCCCAAGAAGTACCTGAGTTCCACCCTCTGACCAGTAATAGAGGAAGAGGCTCCATGATATACCTAGAGCTATCAACTAGCTGGATGTTCTCCACTTACTGGCTAGTAAATCACATAGGCTTACCAATGGTTCCCATATAGCCTAGTCATTAGGGGTGATCATTCATTTTTTACTTTCCTGTTTATTATTCATCTCTATATGTTTGACTCACATTCTCACTAAAAAACCATTAGAACACTCTTTTTTTGGAATTTTCTTTCTCCTTGACCTCTCTTCACTACTTCAAGATTAGATCTATCCATTATCTCCCAAATGAATACATTATTATTTTATTTAATAAATCATATCTTTATATTTACATGAATAAAAAACACAATATATGTTGGCTAGATCTATGTATTCCATAGTGATATACTGAAGAATTGTTGATTTATCGATTTATAGATGTTGGATCTTGAGAATTGTAATCCTTTAAGGGAAAAAATCAAGATTTTCCTTTGTAAGTAGATCTTATTGGGTAATTTGATCCATATACATGACTTTATTATGTTCACTTTTTGAATTATGAATCTAGATTCTCATTTTTTTTATGAATTTAGATTCGTTCTATGGATCATTTTCAAAAATTTATTATTTTGTGATGGATCTTGGTAATTTCCATAGGTGCTCCTGAGGTGGGACTTCATTACCATTATGGGCCACTGTATGAATTTGTATATACCATGAGTCCCATTCTTAAAATGTGATATATATACGGGTGTGTGTGTGGCTTATGAAAACTTTCTCTTTATATGACATGTTGATCCTTACTATATTATTCCTAATATTTGGATGTATGCATTGCCTTTTGAAACTCTACTTTATAATCCTGGTGACAAGTTACAGCTGAACCCTTCATGGATCAGTGAAACCCCTCAGAGGGGGATCTTATGTGATGTGATTTATGATTATTATGGTAGGGTATTAAATAATATATGAAAAATCCAGATGGAATTGATAAAAGTCTTGATATTTGGTAGCAGGACATGACAAACTTGTGGCTTTACATGATATAATTGGTAGGGTAGGAAGGCCTTATGTCATGAAACAAGTCATGATATATTTGTGTAATGTTCCAAGACTTATTTCTTACCTATGGAATAACCTATGATTTATTCAAATAGACATAATTTTCTTCTATCATGGACCTAAATCAGGTGGAGTCGGGGTTCATAGTGGCTTTGTTATTGAACAATGACTTGAAATGTTATTGTTTATTTATGATTTTACTTCATTTTAATATTTTAAAATTTATATATAGTTTTACATTTGTTAATAATGATTTTTTGGTTTCCTCTTTTGTTTAAAATCACACCCTACTTGGGTATTTCATTGCATGTGTTGTTTTTATGGTCATGAATCCAACTATGTGCAAGGTTCATGTTCTATGAAGATTTGAAGGTGGAGATCATAGGATAGGGAAGATTTTGGTATATGATCTGGACTATTTCCATAGTTTTGTATTTTATTTACCTTCAGTATCTATACTTGTGTTTTCCTACCACATTGGGGGTCCTTTCATTTAGATTGTATGAAGGGTATGTCAATTGTTACAGTATGAAATTATTGTTTTTTTCTAAAGTTATATTTTCGGTGGTTTATTTATGTTTTAATATGTTATTGATGTGATCCTCACGTGATCATGGGAATATTATCCTCATGTAACCACCCAAACCCTTAACTGTTGTAAAAAACCTTTTGCATACAAGGATGTACTCATGAGGTCATGTGGTACTCTGACCCAGGCCCAAGGTCTCAGATTGGGGAATTAAAATGTTGTATTAAAAAAGGTATTATTTCCATCTATTAATTTTAATTTTGACTATATTTTATGAATTATATAAAAGAGATAGGATATGAGGAACTTAGGTAGGAGAGTCACATGTGAACCTATCCAGATCATGTGTAATGGATCTCTAAGTTATTAGGAATGAGTTTGTTTTTATCATTTGTGATCCTATAGATTATAGTTGATTATGGGTGTTGAATTTGTGCTATTTATATTTATGTATGTTGGGTGAGTTCAAGTATAATTATTAAGAATGTTTGTTCACATGTCGTAGGAATGTTTTCTTAGCATATATATTAGTTTAATTAGTTAAATTATATATTTATTTTGAGTCTTATGCTTCTCACACATATTTTTGTTTAAATTTATATTACTTGAACCTAATCATGCTATGTTTCATTATATGTATATGAATGTGAGTAACATGTAGGTATTAGATACATTAGTGAGGCCTTGGCTATCTATAAGGGGTATGTGTTATTGATATAGGTATTCTATTAGGATAATTCTCTATGAGGGGGTTCTTAAATATGTGACTACAAATTTCTAGAGTGATGTTCTCATTTAATTTTTCAGTGTATTTTTGATGATTTCATTATTGTATTTATAAAATCTAACCATGAATACATCATTGAAGACCACCTAGGGAAGAGGGCCAGAATACTCGCATAAGGAAGGACACTCTCATTGAGTTACCAATTGAACATGATAATATTGATGAGAATTCACCCTTTAGTTATTCATGTGGTTCAAGTAGTGAATCCTATTTAGGAATGGTCTTCTAGCTTTCTCTTATTTAGGGAAGAAGTGTTTTTGGAATGATAGTCTATTACAATCGAGATTTATAACTTCAATGTTTTCCAACTTTTTAGGAAACTGAAGGCCCCCAATATACAAAGGATTGGATTTAAATCATTGATGTAATTTTCAACATCATGCAGAATGTAGACAAACTATGGGTGAAATTAGTTGTGTATATTATCTAGGTATCGATCAAGAGATAATAAAGAATAATGAACTAGGCTAAGGGAAAAGAGGGTATATCATGGTAGGCTATAAAGGGTATCTTCGTTTATGTGTTTCTTTTTGATACACTAATGATATAAATTTCCCCTAAGTATATGTATCATTAGTTTTGGAAAATTATTGTGATTACTTATTCTCCTTATTTTACATATTTTTTCATTTTGACAAATTTTAGATGGAAATGGGGCCCAAAAGAGTAGGATGATTGTGATTTTCCTCAAACCATAGATGATGTAATGGGTCCTAATTTTCAATTTTATGACATAATTGTATGTGCTTCGCAAGTATTTCACAGTTGATAAGGGATCACAGGAGGATAGTGTAATAGTTTTTCGTGTAGATCTTAGTGGACTGGTGATTGGAGTCAGTTGTAGTATTACGGGTGTCCTATTCAATAGCATGAATAGGAAATTTGAATACCTTTTCTAGAGAGGTGAATGAAAACCAATGTAGGGTGAGGGATCTTTAGCTACCTATAGGGAGAGTCACTCCCCAATTAATTAAATATAGATGAATTAGACACTATTCTAAATTATGATCAAATAATTAGAAGAATTTTCATTAGTATGGTAGTATGGGAAATCACAATTGTTTCTATGTTGAGAGAATCATGTTTGAGTTTGTATGGGAATAATAGAGAGATACAAGGCCATGGAGAAAGAATGGGGTATCGGCATGAGTTACAGACTTCTATAAGATTAGTCAATCCGCTGAACTAAGGATCATAGGGAAAAGGTTTTGGATTCAATGTAGGTAGAATTTTTGAAAATGGTTTTACTATAGCTAAATATGTAAAATGACCTTTTACTTTTGATGGTTTGATATTGTTTTTATATATTATTTATTTTTCTTTGTTTGATACATGATCTTCAAATTCATCCATATCCACTCATTTTGTGATGTGTTTATAATGTATAATCAAATTCCTAACATAGTTTATTTCTCTTAAAAATCCATGTTAAAGAAGGTGGACTATCTCCAAATATGTTTATAGTTTCCAATTATAGTATTCAGTTGCTGACATCATTGGTATTCCATGGTTTCAAAAATTACTAGATTTGATGTAAGTATGGAAAAATTGAGAAGTTATTTAACTCAAATTTATTGTTACCTAAAAAGAGTGAAATTTACAAATCCAAAAGGAGAAAATTATTTCTTGAATGAATTATGTAATTTAGAATAATGTATATTTGGAAAGTAACTAAGAAATTTTGGAACCATTATAGCGCAAGTGTAGAGTATATCTCTTGTGACATATTAGGAAATAAATTAATCGTCTTACCCAAGTATTTAATATTTTTCCTAATTTATTTTAGATTAATTCTCATTCCTTCCTCCTAATAAGTGGATTATGTTTTATATTTATCTCAATCCAATTATACTCTGTATAGTTATCCCTATATACCAAATTTAACCAACCGAGTTGAATGAAATAAATGTGATTATTTGTGATTTAGATTTAAATAGATTTATCTAATAGAGAACTTATCCTAGGGTGATACAATTTTTTTCTCTATGAATGAGGATGGAAGCCTTCATATTTACATGGACTATATAAAGATGAGTTAGGCCATGTTTTATAACTTCTATCCAATTCTAATAATTTATTATTTTATTAATCAGTTTAGGGGATCCCATTATTTCTCAATGATTGACATTAATTCTAGCTACCACTAGATTCTATATAAAGAATATGATAAATTGCAGAAAACATTTTTGTGAAGATAAAATTTTCTTGAATATATTGTAATTCATTTTGGATTGATAACTTCTTTAGAGGTGTTCGTAGATCTCTTGAAGAATATCATTCACCGATATAAATATTATTTCATTATTTTATTCATTGATATAATCATGGTATATTCATATATCACTGATCCACATGCTAGACGCCTTGAAATCATTCTGATTTTTCTTTAAACTAAATCGATTTTTTTAAATAATACAAATTTACATGTTTAGTATCAAATATTTATACTTTTTATAAGGGTTTTGGACCATATATCCCATTCTATTACATTTATCCAAGGTCTTGGGTTCTTGGAGGAATCCTGGAGTAGGTTTGGTGGAGTATATGAGATTGGATCTTGTAATAGAATCAATTCACAGTATGAATTAATGTTAACAACATGAGAGAGTAGTTCACATCTTGAATGTTTATTTGTAGCCTAAGTAAGGGTAGTTTTCAAGGTGTGATTCATACTATGAACCATCAGTTCCTGAAATTAATGGATGAGGGGTCATTCCTTATGAACATGACTTCAAAAAATTCATATACCAAACTCAGGTTTGGTGATCTTAATCGATCCATGGTTTATAATATATTAGTGATGATTTTTTTAGGTAGTTAAAATCTCAAACCATTCTTGACATGAATGAAAAATTCACATTATGAATTTTTGTCTTCGAAAATACATATAAATTACATTTCACCTAATAAATCTATAAAATTTGTCCAAATTATATCAAATATCAAGAATCTAGATGTTCTATTTCAGTGGGAATTTATTCCCTTTTGACTGGGATAGACTAATATCTTTTTGAGATTAATTAATATCAATCATAGGTGAGTTTCCTTCACTTTCTCTTGGTTTATTATCTTTTTAGGTTTTCCCTCCCATTATATATTTCTATGATATGGTAGCTCAACATTTTTTATTTTCATGGAGTTATTTGGATCCTTTATGCTGAATTTATGGTATGACATCCATCGGGACCATCAATTATTTGTGCGAGAGGAGATTAGTGATCTATTTTTTATTCTATTATTGTTTGATGAAAATTGAAAGCCTTAACATAGGGGATTTATATCTTCTTCTTCTTTTTGTGGTAGTGGGAAGTGATCATATTTTTACACATTTTATTAAATAGAATTTATTGACCTTATAAAAATAATAATATGTAAATCATATGGATTAATAATTAATAGTATGAAAACAGTCATAGAAGAAGAATAATTTTTCTTTCATTCTACTACTTAATTTACTTGTTAGAATATTTCACATGCTACATAATATTAATATAATTATGTGATAACTCCTTCACATGATTTGTAAAAGAATAATTATTGTCTGATAATATAGAAATAATTTCAATGATAAAACTTATTATAAAATTTTAATGACAATTAATATGTTTTTATAATGATAATTTTATTTTTTATTAGGAATTTGTGGTTGGAGTTTTTTAATTCTTTCCCTTGATATTTACTGGATAATGCACTATCTAAATGGTTTTTTGATATCATTTTTTAGTGTATGAATAATGAAATGTATTAAAAATATTAATTTGTATTATTTTATTAATTAAAATAAATAGTAATGATTAATATGATTATTAATCATCTTGAAATCATTTAAACATGGAAATAATTATTGAACTATGTTAATATGATTGTATTTATTTATAGGTATTGATATAGGTATATTAATTCCAAAAACCTTTGTATAATAAAGTGGTTAATACAAGATGGAATTGAAATAGTTATTTGTTAAAGATTAATTAATTACAGATGAGAAAGAACATTCATGACTATGGGGGGCTTGATACCATTATTCCATGTTCATAGTTTCCTTAAAAATTATTTGTTGAAGAAAAAATTAAATATTTATTTATGCTATATGTATTTAGAGACTTGATGTGAATTATTGATAACCCAACATGTTAGGTGTAATGATATGTAATTATATGGTATTCCAAAGTATATAATGGTGGAATGATATATTAGTTACGATGGTTGTGATGGTGGCATGAGGTGCATATTATGATGATATTGGTGGCATGATATTTAGGATGTGATATTATGCATAATGGTGTGGGGAACCATGGTGATTAGGATGAGTTCATAATGGGTCTTTCTTATATATGATTAATTTTATCTTGATTCTTCATTAATGGAAAATCATAAATTGTTTTTATAGACTTGTTTCCAACAACAAGACATAGTATGATTCTATGAACTATGAGTGAATCCTTTAAGCGGTAGATTAAGATGAGACCTATAGTACCCATATGATTTCTAATTAATAAATGATGTAATAAAATAATTAGTTTGTTTCTTAAAATTTATAATAATTATGACTTTATTGTCAAAAAAAGGAACAAATAGTTTAATTTATAATTTTCTTAGATGATTAAATTTTTAATATTTGACTGAAAATGCAATAAAATTAAATAAATGGATAATGAATGAAATAATATTTAATTTTACTCTTTTATACTTAACAAATATCTAGACCATAGAGTTGGAATCTTTGTTTCCTAGATAATGATAGCATCCAAGGATTATAAGGATAAGAAATTTCCTATAGCATGTCTGTGAGATATATCTATTCGGTATGTTTTGTTATCTCACACACACCCCACCCATGTTTGAAGGGAAACCAAAAACAAAAGGTTCTAGGGGTGTTTTTCCAAATATATAGGTTTTTCATTATATAGATATTTGACTACCCCCTCTCTCTGCCTCCCTCTACAACTATAATATTATGTGCATGTATGGAGATTAGTGATTTTCCAAACATGCCTATTTTGGGATGTAATAAAATGAGGTTGTTTCACTTGGGTTTATTCTTAATGTAGTATCAGATCAATTATTACATGTGTCTTATGTAAGGGTTTTAATAGCTTAAGGCATAATATATAATACACAAGCTATGTTGGAATCTAGAAATATACTTGGTTACTATATGTAAACTATTTTTTTTCGGAAAGTAGGAGTTGGTTAGGGATTGATTTGGATGTTACCTATTCGATGAGTAGTTTAGGAGTTCATTGAGATTCATGTTCACTACCAATTATTTATTTATTTATTTTCTTCATTTAATTTGATTCTATTTATGTATGAAATTTTATCGTGTATTGAGATTGATTCTTCATTTATTGTGAGCAGAAGATATTTAATGGTTGTTCTCATCTGATAAATTAATTCTAAAATATTTATATGGGTAATGTCTCCCATGTGTGTGATTATATACCATCAGTTCTATTATCAAATCCATGGACTATTAATGGGATTCTCCATGCATAATTATCTATTTGTATACATTTATGTTGTAGGATAAGTACCTTTGGTGGGAGGGGTCTTGATTGCGTGGTATCAAAGGTGATGGTTGAGAGATAAGAAGGATATTTCTATTAGGAATTGGGGAGGATTAATTGGTAGGTAAGAAAATAGTATGAGTTGGGCTTATTATGTGCTGTAAAAAAGGGAGACCAGTTGGGTAATAAGATTTTAGCTGAACTCATGATCTTATTAAAGGACCAACATGTTTACTATAAATTATATGAAAATTTATATTTCCTATATTGTAGAGTCCTATGAAAGGATCATGTATCTCATTTTTATTATTTTTTGTCTGAATATTTTTAGAAAATATAAATAAGTTAAACATATATCAATTAATTATAATCAAATAATGTGTTTCCTAAGTTACGTTTTTCTAATTTATGTTTTATTTTTATGGATTGGTTCAAGATTTTCTTCCCCATTATATTTATTCTATAGAAGTTCAAAAAATAATCTATAATGTTTTTATGGAGTGAAATAGGACAAAAAATTGATAATATGGGGACATTATGAAACCTTTAGTGCCAGCCTTTGTAGAATATATAGGGATTTGTTTTAAATCAAGGGACATATGTATGGTCGGAGGAGGCCATGATAAACTAATATTTAAATCATGTATAGATAGAGAACTATATTTCATTTCCTATAATGTTGATGTATGGTTCATATTATATGTGGTGATTTTTGATCCTTAGGGTAGGTGAGGTATCATCTATTTTTTTATGGGAGGTCCTGAGATCGGTTTTCAGGTAAATTTTCATTCTTAGGCCATAAATAGAGACTTTTGATAAGTGATATCCTCCCTTCATTATGTTATCTATGAGATATTATCTTATTATATTTTAATACCTAGCCCCTTTAAGTGAATTACCCTGATTATAATCATTATTTAATTTCCATCCATTTGTGAAATTTTTAGGGAGACCATCTTATTCAATTGATTAAAACCCACCTATTAAATCCTTGGACTATGATTGTTTGTATAGATTAAACATTTAGTTTCCAATCCACACCAATTATCCTATAGATATGATGAGTATAACGTGTCCCTCAAACATCATATTGTGGTGGGGATATGTTTTGGGGAAAGAGGTTCTCCAACCCTGATCATATTATTCTATGTCTCTATCCGTGGGAAAAATTACGTGATGATATATTGATAAAGGAAAGGTTTCAATAATCATATGCATCCTAAACACTTTCTCTAGCCTTATGTGGGGGGGATTTGGTCTGGGGGAAAGGATTTTTGTTTGTATTCATTTGTTTCAAACAATATACTCTTCACTCAGTCTAGGTTATATATTCCCTTATATAGGGAAATGGAATATCATATCTTTTGTCTCTAATGTATTATATTACTATTATTAGATGAATTTTTCTTTTTGATGTAAATTAAATTATTTTTTCAATGGGGTTTTCATGTGACTTTTTTTTATAATGTGACTATGGCATTGTGTTCTTACATTCCCATAAGGGATTTATCTCATAATGGTAATTTGTGTTATAGCCTCTAGAATATTAATTGATGGGACACTTCCCATATCATGATGAATTATTTTTCATATAGTGTTTTAGAAAAATGCACAAAACTTAGTACCTCCAAAAGTAGAAAATATCATACTAAAATGAATTATTTTCTTCAATTTGTGTGCTTATGACAACTTAGGTTATGTTGACATAGGTTCTTATGTTGTTTAAGAATGTTATGTGGTGTTAATTTAAAATAATTAAAAGAGGTGAAATTCACGTCTAGTATAGGTTAATTTGGGCATTAATTATTTTTTAGTTTTTTCATGAGTTTTTATCTAGT
Organism: Viscum album; assembly: GCA_963277665.1. Taxonomy (NCBI): domain Eukaryota; kingdom Viridiplantae; phylum Streptophyta; class Magnoliopsida; order Santalales; family Viscaceae; genus Viscum; species Viscum album. The sequence goes on along the minus strand of OY728147.1, from coordinate 1,020,129,244 downwards.
AAATAAATATTTCTTAGAATACCTATAGAAAATACAGTTAAATGAAATGGATTTTTTGAACATCAAGGTTTTTTACAATGCATTTCATATGTAAAATTATGTTATAAAATTTATAATTTATGTGTTATGACATTAAATTAGTAAATATCAAGGTAGATATATGTTATTAGAATAAAAATAATTTGATGGAATCATATGACTCTTCCATATATATGATTTTTCATGAAAATCATGTAAAATATAGTAAGAGATACATCATTCTTGTTATTTTTTAATTTTTTTTTCTAACTAGCATATAGTTTCTTAATTTCTATGTTATCGTTTCAAATTATAGTATGGGTAGATAAATTAAATTTTACGGTTCAAGAATATTTAAATTGTCTAATTTGTTGGTATGATCTGGTGTTTGATTAGTTGTGAAATGTTTTCAACAAATAATTTTAATTTTTTATGGTAGAATGTTTTCATAAATAACCAATTATAGTCTTCAAATGAAATAAACATTTATTTTAAAATAAGTATTAAAAAATATATTTAATTGTTTTTCATTTAGTTGATTTTGTTAAATACCTTTCTATGAAGAAATATTAAAAAGGTGTTCGTTTATTTTTTTCTATCCTATTAGTTTTTAAAAGAAGTGGACTTAGTGAAATGTTTTTATCAAGATGGGTTTTAATTGAAATTTTTTCTTCAGATACATGTCTTCAAATTTAAGAATCATTTCAAAATCATGTTTATGTTTTAAACTCCTTTACTAGAAGGAATTAATCAATTATATTAGTAGCATGTATTTTATTTTTAATACAATATTTTTTAAGCATGTTATTATATAATTTTCATGATATGTTAATAATGATAAGTTCTGAATATTATTTTATATCATGATAAATGAAAATAAAAAATAAATAGATTTTCAATTGACAACATTATTATATAATGTTGTTGAATTACTGGTATAATGTTTTTTCTCCAACATGATGTTCTATGCATTCTGTTTAAACCAATGTGTCAGATTTTTGTGTGTGAAGGTGTTACCATATGTAGTATTATTTTGAGGTAATGTTTTTTTTAATGATGTGTTTTTACTTACTGGTTTTGATATATCTTTTAGTAAGTCCTTTTTTGATTATGTAATTTGGATCAAGATTCATGAATGTGTGCTCAATATCCCATGTTGAGTAATTCCTGATTTTTTTGTGATAAGGTATTCGGTCTCATGTTCATAAATGTGATCGATTATCGTATTTTTTATCATGTTTTATTAATTAACTTATTCATATTTGAGAGTTATATCCATTAGAGAGTGTTTTTAGATTTTTTAAAATATATTTTTCAGTTATGCACTTGTTTCTCAACAGTTTTGGTTATATTCCAATTAATGTGAGATCCTTGAGAGGTATGTCATGGGGAAGAAATTTGAATGACCTTTTTTCCATTATTTAATGTTTGGTTTGAATTATTGAGTATGATAATTTTTTGGTAGGTATCTAATGTAATGTCACAGACCCTTCTATCCCATTCCTTTTCATGTTATCAATGTTTTTTGTTCTTAGAGGAATCATGGAGTATTGTTTGTAGAGTTTGGGATCTTGAATCATGTTTTAGGATCAATTCATTGCATGAATTAATGAAAAACGAATGAGATAGTAGTTCGTACCTAGAATTATAATTCTTAGTCTATGTAAGGGTAGTTTGTAAACTATGATTCATGACGTGGACCATCTTTTCATAGTGATAATGGGTATGCGAATAGTCCTTGTGAACCATTCCTTATTGAAATTCACTATGAAAACATATGGATCAGGAAAGGAATTAATCATATGGTTATAGGATTTAGAAATGAATTTTAAAGTCAGTCTTAAACTAAAAACATTCACAATGTTATTGAACTATTAAAACCTTTAATTTGTGTCTACCAGAATGTCAATAAATTATATTTCACCCTTTAAAATTAACAAATTAGTCTGAATTCTACCTAACCCCAGGTGACCAAAGGTGATCCTTCAGAATTTATCAAAGACATTTTGATTGGCACTAAATCCTGGATTCTTGAGATCAAATGATGGTGATATGTGGTGAGTTGTACCTACTTCTATCTTGTTTCATTCTCCTTTTGTTTTTGTTACTCTCATTGTACCATTCCATGCCATCGTTTTTTATTACCATATATTCTCATGGAGTTCTTATGACAACCCTACTTTTATTACAAACTTAAACCTGATTTATAACATAAAAATTTCACTTGATAAAACTTGTAAGATCGAGAGGTACAGTTTATTTACGGCTTAGGAATGTTACATAACAACTTAAAACATGAAATACAACATCTTTATTGAAAACTTCCTTTACATGACCACTGCATTCCCCGGTACTTAGCATTGCATGGGATAACCTGAGGACATGCATCAGAAAAGGGTGAGATATAAATCCCAGTAAGGGAATAATCATAGAATAACATGAGTTATACAATAAATGTTAGAAAATATGCATATCAATAGAGCATAAGAGAAGAATAAACATAAAGGCATGATAAATCATGACAATCATAACATGGAAATGTTGAAACAACACATAACATCGAATTAGCATGAGCCAATGCTCATTGCACATAGAGCATGAGTAAATCCTCATTGCACATGAAGAACGAGTAAAACATCATTTCACATGAATTAGAATGAGTAAACACCAATTTCACATAACATATAATGATACTATACTTTATCCAATTCATTGGAGCGCTATAAAGGCGCACCCTTCTTAAACATTTTTTTTCATGCATAAGTGTGCCACATGGATTCATAAAAAATCATCATTTATTCCATGATAATGGAATGTGGAATTCATACTTAAAACTTTATAATCCATATGTAAATGTTCATAAAGGTGAATACCCTTGATAGAGAAATGGGCATGGTATTCACTACACAATGACATTGACTTGGAAAATCGGTACAATTTCGGCAGCGGAATGGTGTGACGTAAAAATTGATAAAAATTGTTGATGAGAGAGAAATGGGTGTCTCATAATATTTAAATTAAATTTAAAGTAAATGGGGTCATATAGATAAATTTCCCAAAAATTTTAATTGAATTTGGAGTCATGATACAAAATAATTTCTTGAATGTAAAATAGGAGAGAGAAATTCCTTTCAAAATTTAGGCAAAGTAACGGGTGTACATGGGAGGCATTTAGTGAGAGATAAAGGGGTATCCCATCATTAAAAAAGAAAAAGGTAAGTATGGGGGAGGTTAAAAACCATACCCACACATTTATAATTGAAATTAAAAGGCATAACAATTTAAAGAAAATTGGATAAATATAAGAAAGGAAGAAAAACCCTTACTTGGAAGTGTGCTTCCAAAGGCTTGAGAGAGGCTAGAGAGAGGCTTCTTGGGAGCTTGGGGAACCTTGGAAGGATTTTAGGGAGATTAGGTCAGAGGTTGGACGAACTAAAAAGGCTTTGAGTGAGGAGAAAGTGGGATCTTGGGTGGGTTTATATAGGAAAGGTGACGAAATTCATTATTATTTAGGGTTGGGACACCTCACAATAAATTAATTCAAACCACAAACCATCCCATGGGGTTTTCCCATGGTTTTTTCCAAATGGTAGTGGTAAATAAATATTTTAAATTGAAAAAGTCCAAAATTCTTAAAATAATGGGGTTTCTTATGTGGAGGTGAGTCACACTCCCAAGGAAAACAATTTAAAAAGACAAGATGTTTAATAAGCCTTGAAGGGTCCATTAATGCTTTGTAAAATAAGTCAAAAAAACAAAAAATTACATTATTTTAATGGTAAAAAATATATTTTCCGAACATAAGGCTTATAGTATTTTATTACATCACTATTGGGTCATTATGATGTCATAAAACAATTTATATATTTAAACGGTATTTAATTTTTACCCAAAAATTTGTCTGTCTCAGAAAATTATGAAATATTCACCGTTGGATAATTTCAACGTCCGGATTCTAGAAATATTATTTATTTTATTTAAATAATTTTCTAAATATGTTAATTTTAACTTTTAAAATAGAAACTGACATTTATCAAAAATACACAGGTTTGAAAAAAATGGCTTTCGAACCTTAATAAAAATTACAATTGCATTCATAAAATTATACGATCATTTAATAAAAATTAATTTAAAAATATTAATAATATTTCATTAAAATATTATTTAATACAAAAATCCATTAATTCATCAAAATATATTTCTTAGTTGAATATTAACTAAAAACACTATTTGAGCTTTAAAAACTATTTACAAGGTAACAAAAATAACATGAAAATATTTTCATTCTTATATAGAAAAATAATGTACATAACTATAGTGCTAAGGCCATGTCATATAACCCCTTATAACACCCTCATAATACTGAAGAGTAAGGTGGGCGATGGTGATTGACTCTTGGGGTGGCTCCGATAACATTGCTCAGATGGTAATCTCTATCAACATCCACTTCTCTCATAGGCGGTCCTGCTCGAGCTTAACCTGTTGAAGCTTGTCTTGGGCTTAATCAAGAGTGAAGCCCAATGACACCACTTCTTTTTCGAGTTCTAACAAATGGGATTCTTATGGGGCACGTCTAGTGGATGAGGCCATCACTTCCTTTGTCTGAGTAAATTGGATTCGTTAAAGCCCAATATTTATACTAATCATGTGATCACTATTCAACAGCTATATTAGCAACGGTCACAATTCATAACTTAAAACCAAAGAAGTTGAAATTTAATATAAACATTTTATATATAGATATATTTAATTAGATCAAGAGGGTTTTCCATTAATGAATGTTTGGTTCATTACAATCTTCCCCCCTTAAAAAAATTCACCCTTGAAATTTCCTTTTCCCAAATTAAAACAAATGCGGGTAACTTTGGTTCATCACTATCTCTGATTCCCACGTCGCTTCTTCAAAATTGTGGTTTCACCGTGACACCTTGATGAGGGGCATTGTATTATTTCATAGAACTTTTTCTCTATGATCTAAGATCTTCAATGGTTTCTCCTCATAAGATAGATCATCCTCTAACTATACCACCTCTGAAGAGAGTACATGTGAAGGGTCCGGTATGTAATTCCTTAAGAGGGATACATGAAAGACATCATGTACTTTGACCATGGTAGGTGGAAGTGCTAGTTGACAGGCCACAACCCCAACACAATCAAGAATCTCAAAGGGGCCGATGTTCCTTGGACATAACTTTCCTTTCTTTCCAAACCTCATGACCTTCTTCAACGGAGATATGCGTAGAAATACCATGCCTCTAACTTTAAACTCAATGTCTCGTCGACGGTTATCTGCATAACTCTTCTGTCGACTCTGGGATGCCTTGATAAGCTGCCGAAAGGTTTTCACCTTCTCCACCATTTCTTCAACCATTTCTGGTCTAATTAGCTTATGTTCACCGACCTCATCCCAACATGTCGGTGTTCTGCACCTTTTACCATAAAGGGCTTCATATGGTGCCATTTGGATGCTCGAGTGGAAACTGTTATTATAAGAGAACTAAACCAGAGGAAGATGTTGATCCTATCCTCATATGAAGTCCATTGAGCATACTCTCAACATTTCCTCAAGTGTTTGGATAGTCCGCTTGAATTGGCCATCAGTTTGAGGATGATAGGCCGCACTGAAGTTCAATTTAGTATTCAGAGCATGTTGAATAATATTCCAAAATGTAGAGCTGAATCTTGGATCTCGATCAGACACAATAGATAGCGGTACTCCATGCAGTGTTACCACTTCCCTGATACATATCCTTTCTAGTTGATCTAATGAGAAATCCTCTCAAAGATCAATGAAGTGTGCAGACTTTGTAAGACGGTACATAACAACCCAGATTGCATTGTTGCCTTTGGATGTCCTCAGAAGTCAAGTGGAAAATTCCATGGTGATGTTCTCACATTTCCATTCTGGTATGGCCAATGGTTGCATCATCCCCATAGACTTCTGCCTCTCTTCCTTCAATTTCTGACACACCAGGAACTTTGATGTATATTCAACGATCTTCTTATTCATATTATCCCACCAAAAAGTCTCTCGGAGATCTCGATACATCTTTGTGTTTCCTGGGTGAATAGAGAAATTTGAACACTGTGCATCATTAAAAAGTTCCTTCATCAGCTCCGAACTTGATGGAACACATAGTATTTTCCCAAATATCACATTTACTTCTTCATTAATAATAAACTCCAAGGATTTCCCTTTTCTGATAGCTTTCACTTTTTCTTGAATTCCCACATCATCTTTTTGAGCATCCATTAACCTTTCCAAAAGTGATGGTTGAGCAATCATTTTTGATAAGATTGATGATGGTCCCATCTTTATGATTCTCATGTCCATCCTCATCAAATCTAAGAAGATTGGATACTTTTCAATTATCATCAATGATAGAATTTCCGGGTCCTTCCTACTTAGAGCATCCGCCACCTTTTTCGCTTTTCCAGGGTGGTAATGGATTGAGCAGTTATAGTCTTTGATCAGCTCTAGCCATATTCATTGGCACATATTCAACTCTTTCTATGTGAAAATATACATGAGGCCTTTGTGGTCCGTATATATTTCACACTTCTCCCCAAAGAGATAATGCCACCAAATTTTCAAAGTGGAGATCACTACAGCCAACTCGAGGTCATGTGTGGGATAGTTTTGTTCTTGAACATTCAATTACCTTGAAGCATAGGCAATGAATTTTTCTTTTTCGATCAACACACATCCTAGGCCCATATTTAAAGAATCACTAAATACCACGAAAAGTTCTCCAATTGTCGGTAAAGTGAGAACAGGCATAATGATAAGCCTCCTTTTCAACTCTTTGAAGATTTCTTCGCATTCATCACTCCATGAAAACATTAATCCCTTTTGTGTTATCATGGAAAGAGGGTTGGATAATCGTGAAAAATTTCTCACAAATCATCGATAATATCTAGCAAAACCCAAGAAGAGAGGATATCTGTTACCGATGTTGGCCTCGACCATCCCTCAATTGCATCTGCTTTGGAGGGATCCATAGATATCCCATTGCTTTTGATGATATAGACCAAGAATGATACCTCCTTCAACCAGAACTCACACTTGCTGTACTTGGCATATAGCTTCTCCTTTCTCAAGGTCTCTAGTACAGTTCTTAGATACTCCTCATGATCCTCCTTGGTTTTGGAGTATATCAGAATATCATCTATAAATACTACCAAATATTTGTTGAGGTAATCTCTAAATACACTATTAATCATGTACTTAAAGATTTCTGAAGCTTTAGTGACTCCTAAAGGCATTACTATAATTCATAGTGCCCGTATCTTGTACGAAAAACAGTCTTGGAGATATCTTCCTTCTTCACCCTTACATGATAATATATTGACCGCAAATCCAACTTGGAGAAGTATTGTGTTCCAAGAATCTAATCAAACAATTCATCAATTAGTGGGACATGATACTTGTTCTTTATCATGATTTTGTTGAGCTCACGATAATCGATTCAAAGGAACATAGACTCATCCTTATTCTTGACAAAGAGGACTGGTGCACCCCATGGTGAAGCACTTAGGAGTATAAACCCTTTATCCAGATTCTTCTGTAATTGTTTCTTAATTAATTCAAGCTCCACAACAGCCATTCTATATGGTGTTTTAGATATTGGAAACACCCTTGGTATAAGTTCAATTGAGAATTCGACATCTTTTCTAAGAGGAAGACCAAGAAATTCCTCGGGAAAAACTTCAGCGAATTCCCTTACAGTAGGCATGTCTTAAAGGATGATTGCTTCCATGGAATCAATCATCTGAGCCAGATATGTGTTCTCATTGGGCAGTAATATCAACTCTTGAGATGATGGAGCTAAAGAAGATTCATCTTCCTCCTTGCACTGGTAAATAATCGGGGGTTGATTCTCTACATGGAGAGTGATTTCTCTCTCACGAAAATTTATGTTGGCTCTATATAATGGAAGCCAATCCATGCCAAGAATGACATAAAATTCCAGCAGAGGGAGTTTGATGAGGTTCGCCGAGAAGATCAATCCAGAGATTATGACAGGGGATGAGTTATATTAATGGGATGCAATGATCGCCCCATTTGCCGTACTCACCAACATATTCACTTCCATGATTTGTGGTGGTGATGGTATTGCTCTACTAAACATTTGAGATATAAAAGAATGCGTAGAAACAGAATCAAAAAGTACGTTCTCTATTCTTGAATGAATAACTAGCGTACCTATCACCACTTCGTTGACAAGGTTCACTTCAGTAGTAGTGATGGAAAAAGCCCGCCCTTGCTTCCTTGGAGGTTGTTGGTTGGCTATGAAAACCCTTGGATTAGGGAACTGATTTGCAAGATGCACTAGTTCTTCGTAGTTGTAGTAATGAACCACACATTGACGTTCAAACAGAGTGTTCCTCTCCTTGGTCGCAGCCGCGGGGCTTTCTTGCAGACAGTTTATAGCTCGGTTCCCTTCTCTTTCACACCTACAGCATTTTCGTGTACCCTTTAGGAAATTTTCGGGGTGCTACTTTCTTCACCTTTGGCTAGTGGGGTGCTGGATCTTCTTAGCACCATTGGATTTATCCATCGGACCACCAACATTGAAGTCCACCTTAAACTTCTTATCCTCATGATACCCTTGAGATTCTACGATCTCCATTTTGACCTTGAGGGCGCATTAGACAATTTCCTCATAGATGTTGAAGTCACGAATTTCCAGTGCTTTTCGCAGGCTAGGTTTCATCCCACCAAAGAAGTGGTCAACCTTGCATTCAGGGGTGACGACAAAGAAGAAATCATATCGTGCAATCTATTTGTGGTTTTCCTCGTACGCTTCAACAGATTTGTCATCTTATTTCTTGAGGGCAAGGAAATCCCTTTCCATCTTAACCCAGAGGGTGCACGGAAAATATTTGTCAAAAATAATATTCCGAAAATCCTACCATTCCAATGCCTTGATCTCCTCCTCAGGCTTCATATATTTGATCATTTTCCACCATTTATCCATTGTTCAGTGATTGAGGGATCAAATGATCTATTAAAAACAGGAGGCCTTTGTCTCATGAATCTCTCAATAGCGACTTGTTCTTTCTTGGGGGGGGGGGGTTGAATGTTCCTCTTGGCCCATGTTTCTATTCAAATCTTGAGTTATCTGAGATAGAAGTGTGACAAAGTTCGTGATTCCCGCTCCCATTGGATTGGGAATCTCATTAGAACAATCATCGCATTGATCTTCACATCGGTTGTTAGCCTGAGTCATCATATTACCGACCATTAGATGGAATAAAAGAAAAGTTAGGGGTAACAAAAAAAGGGTAATACAAGGAAAAAAATTATGACTTATAAATAATATTTATTTCCTTAACATATGAATCTACTGGCATCAGTTTATGTTATCCATGATCTACTTTATATCATATATTATCAAGGAATTTTCTTTATCCCTTAATAATGGTTCATACTAAGCTTGTGAATTTACCAAAGCATATCCCCTGGGATTATCATAACCAAGAGTGCATCAAGGCCCGTTTTCATGCACCAGTTCCCGTTCAAGTCTAGCTCAATGCGTTGTTTTCGGGTTTTACCCCTAGGATACATCCGTGCCAGAGCCGCCTCTACCTGCTCGTATCCAGACAGGGATGTATTTTCTTGATAAACCACTTACTAAATACCCAAAAAATCTTAGGGATGTTTTTATTATACTTAGTCTTGTCTCTAATGCTTTACTAGTATTTTCTAATCCTAATCCAGAAAATAACTAAACCTATCCTCTGATACCAACTATGACAACTCTGCTTTTATTACAAACTTAAACCTGATTTATTACATAAAACCTTCAATTGATACAACATGGAATATCGATAGGTATCGTGATTTTGGGGCTTAGGAACATTAAATAAAAACATAAAACATGAAATATAACATCTTTATTGAAAACTTCCTTTACATGACCACTACATTCCCTCGTACGTAGCATTTCATGGGATAACCTGAGGACATGCATAAGAAAAGGGCGAGTTATAAAGCTCAGTAAGGGAATAATCATGGAATAACACAAGGAATAAAATACATGTTAGAAAATAGGCATATCAATAGAGAAAAAGAGAATCATAAACAAAATGGCATGATAAATCAGGAAAATCATAACATGAAAATGTGGCAACAACAATTAACATGGAATTAGAATGAGCCAAGGCTCATTGCACATGGAGCATGAGTAAATCCTCATTGCACATGAAGCATGAGTAAAACCTCATTTCACTTAAATTATAATGAGTCAAAACCCATTTCACATGACGTATCATGATACTATACTTTACCCAATGCATTGGAGTGCTATAAGGGAGAACCCTTCTTAAACATTTTATTTCATGCATAAGTGTGCCACATGGATCATATAACATGGATTCATAAAAAATTATCATTTATTCAATGATAAAGGAATGTTGAATTCATACATGAAACTTTATAATCAATAAGTAAATGTTCATAATGGTGAATACCCTTGATAGAGAAATGGGCATGGTATTCACTAAACAATGACATTGGCTTGGAAAATAGGTGCAATTTCAGCAGCGTAACGAAGTGACGTAAGAATTCATAAAAATTGATGATGTGAGAGAAAGGGGTGTCTCATCATATGTACATGAAATTGAAAGAAAGTTAAGTCATATAGACACATGTCCCAATAATTGTAATGGAATTTACAGTCATGATATAAAAGAATTGCTTGAATGTAAAAGAGGAGAGAGAAATTATTTTCGAAATTTCGGCATAGTAACAGGTGTACATGGGAGGAATTTAGTGAGAGAGAAAGGGGTATAACATCATTAAAACATAAAGAGAGAGTACGGGGGAGGTTATAAACCGTACCCCAACATTTATAATTGAAATTAAAATGCATAACAATTTAAAGAAAACTGGACAAAAATGGGAAAGGAAGAAAAACCCTTACTTGGAAGTGTGCTTCCAAAGGCTTGAGAGAGTCTTGAGAGAGGATTCTTGGGAGCTTGGGGCACCTTGGTAGGATTATATAGAGAGTATTGAAGAGGTTTTACTAACTCCAAAGGCTTTGAGTGAGGAGAAATTGAGATCTTGGGTGGGCTTATATAGGAAAGGTGAGTGAATTCTTTATTATTTAGGGTTGGGATACCTCATATTAAATTAATTCAAACCACAAACTAGCCCAAGGTTTTTCCCATGTTTTTTGCCAAAGGGGAGTGAAAAACAATATTTTACTAGTCTAAATTCCGAATGTCTTAACATAATGGGGTTGCTTATGTGGAGGTGAGTCATATTCCCGAGGAAAACAATTTACAAAGACAAGATGTTTCATAAGCCTTGAAGGGTCCATTAATGCTTTGTAAAATAAGTAAAACAAACCCAAAATCATATTATTTTATTGGTAAAACATATATTGGCCGAACATAAGTATTATAGTTTTTATTACATCAATATTGAGTCATTATGATGTCATAAAACACTTTATATATTTAAATGATATTTAATTTTTTCCCAAAAATTTTACTATCTTAGAAAATTATGAAAAATTCACCATTGGATAATTTTGACATCTTAATTCCAGAAATAATATTTATTTTATCTAAATAATTTTTTAAATATGTTAATTTTCACTTTTAAAAAAGAAACTGACATTTATCGGAAATTCATGGGTTTGGACAAAAATGGCTTTCGAACCTTAATAAAAATTACAATTGCATTCATAAAATTATAAGATCATTTAATAAAAATTAATTTAATTATAATAATAATATTTTATTAAAATATTATTTAATAAAATAATCCATTAAATCATCAAAATAGATTTCTTAGTTGAATATTAATTAAAAACAATATTTGAGCTTTAAAAACTATTTACAGGGTAACAAAAATAACATGAAAATACATTCGTTATTATATAAAAATAATAATATAAATAAACATAGTAATAAGATCTTATTACATAACTCCTTATAACACTCGCATAAGACTAAAGAGTAAGGTGTGCGATGGTGACAGACTTTTGGGGTGGCTCAGATAACATTGCTCGGGTGGTAATCTCTATCAACTTCTACTTCTCTCGTAGGCATCCCCGCTCGAGCTTAACCTGTTGAAGCTTGGCTTGGACTTGGTAAAGAGTGAAGCACAATGACACCTCCTCTTTTCCATGTTTCGACAAATGGGCTTCGTATGGGGAACGTCTACAGGATGGTGGCATCACTTCCATTGTCCTAGTAAATTGGATTCATTAAAGCCCTATATTTATACTAATCATGTGATCACTGTTCAACGGATATATTAGCAATGGTCAGAATTCTTAACACAAAACCAAATAAGTTGAAATTTCATATAAACATTTTACATAAAGAGACATTTAATTAGATCAAGGGTGTTTTCTATTAATTAATTTTTGGGTTGTTATAGTTCTTTTGATGCTTGATGGTATGTTTAGGGTGAGGAATCCATAAAGACCATTAATTTGTTGTGGGATATTTGATTAGAGTGATAATTTTGTTATTTTTTTCTTGTTTGGAGAACATTGACGTTATTGAGGTAGGAGATATCACGCATTTTTTTTAATTTTTGAATTATAAAATTTTTAGATCCTTCTATTAAATGGATTCGATTGATCTTAATAAGTTAATGATCTAGAAATCACATGAATTATTATTGAATAATATGAAAATATAAAATGAAGAATTTGAATTGATATTTCATACTACTTGTTAACTTAGGGAATGGAATATTTCCCTTTCTATAGGATATTAATATAATTTTGGGACAGCTCCCTCCCATTCTTTATACAAGATGAATTATTATGAAATAATTTTGGAATAATTAAAATGATAAAACTGACTATCACATGTTAATTATAATTAATATTTTTATATTTTGAGAATTAATTTATTGGTTGGGACTTTTTTATCAAATGATTTAAATCATTACCACTTGATATTTACTCAATAGTTTTTTATCTACTTGGTTGTTTTTTATTATCATTGTTTATCATTCTTAAATTATAGAAATTGAAAAACAAAGAAAACTGAATAACATTATTAATTATATTAAAGTAGCCTGGGTAGGATTATTAATGCTTATCTTGGAATCATTTAAAATTGGAAATAATGCTTAAAAGATGTTTTATTGATTTTTACAACATATATATTTTGATATAAGAATAATAAATCATATAATACTACACTAATACAAATTTGGGATTATTTATTGCAATGATTTATAAGATCTTTCTAAATATTCAGATAAAGTCCCTTTATTAGTGCTAGTATAAGTATTGATAATCGTGGGCCTTTATTATAACTAAAAAAACCACTTATAAATGGGGTGTTTATCAGAGATAAAAAAACTATTTATTTTGGGGACCATTATCAGAACTAATAAAAAAGAGTTGAAAAATGGGGTCCCTTTATCAGTGATAACAAAAAAATAATAACGGGGGCATATTTACCAGTGCTAAAAAAAATAATTGATAAAGGGGTTATTTACCTAACTAGTAAAAAGAGTTGATAAAGTGGGGGATTTATCAGTTCTTTTTCACTATCATTAATAAAGGTCCCCCTCTATAACTGTTTTTTTCCAAGCACTGATAAAGGGTATATTTAATTAAAAAATTATATTGTAATAAAAATAATATATATATTAACATTGATAGATATATAATAAATTTTCTAAATATAATTTAGATATGACTTACATTTAATATATAAGATATTTAGTCAAAATAGAAAATAAATGACTTAAAAAAATATTATTAATTAACAATTTTCTAATAATTAATGATTAATAATCATTAAATAGTAATTGAATGACATAAAAACTAAATGAATTAATGAACATTCTAATATATGTTAAAAATATTACTTGAACTTTAAATGACTATAACTTTTGATCCGGGTTCCTATTTGAGCTCTTCCACATATCAAATCTAACCATGCAAATAGATCTACACTATGGTGACCTGGGAGATGTTGGTCCCTATTTTTTTTGAAAAGGACCATATGTCCTCTAAAACTGAGTTTTTATTTGGGATACCATATTAATTTAATATATGATAGTATTTCTGCTTCATTAAAAGAGCCTTATTTTCCATTTTCAATGGGGAATTTATTTATTCATAGGGATTACATTCATATAGATATAATAGTTTTGAAATTTAATCATTTTTCATATTTTAGTTTTAATTATAATTAAATATATACATATTTTATTATATTTACTTATAATAAATCAATTGTATAGATGAATATTTTCATAAAATTTTATTTTTAAATATATAAACCATATGGAAAGAAACATTTACTATTGATTTTATTTAAAATAAGAAATTGTCCATTTTATTTACCATATAAAAATGAATTAATATGTATATATAGATTTTATATATACACATGTGTGTATATTAATAATAATATATATAAATATTTATATTCAAATATATATAAATGAATATTAGTAATTAATATATTTTAAAAAATATATGTGTCCATATATATATCACACAATTCTAAAATAGATAAATGTAAAAAAATATAAATAAAAATAAGTAGCCTAAAATGAAAAATAATACATGGTAGGGTAGTGGTAAAGGATTTTCATTGTATAAGTGAGGACTAGTCTTTGAGTCTAGGAATGTACGAGTGGGTGGTAATATATCTAGTGCTGAGAATGTGGGGTCACAAATTTTATTAAAGGGCTGGGGGAGTATATAATTGTTATGTTTTGGTGGATTTTGGAAGTAAACCTAGATATTATATAGAGAATGAGGATGTGAATATGTTTTTCATGGAGTGAATGGAATGATATGGTTGTCCATGTGTTTACAAGGACTGTTTATGAATGAGATGATGCCTTAGGATGTGTAATGTTGGGGTTTGAGAGCTAAAAACTCATGGATAAGTGGTTGTAGGATACCCAAATATATACGATCTCAATATTTTGATTATAATTCCATTGATTAATTTTTTTTGAGAAACGGTGAGTGATCCATGTTATACTCATCCCTTATATATATAAATTATTTCACATGTGAGTAGGAGTTTATTGATCATAGAGATGTATATTAAAAGTTGACTGAGTTTTTTAGAAGTTACTTGAGCATTGTGGTCCCCACTGAAGTCTTATGAATTTTTTATTTTCATTTAATTTATATCTATTTCTGCATGAAATGAAATCATGTGTTATGAATTATTCTTTATTTATCATCATTAGGAGTTTTTTGGTAGCTCTTCTCATCAAATAACAGACATCTAAAATTATTATGAGCCTAATTCCTTCCTCATTTGTGATTATAGACCCTCGATGATTTTCTCTAACCCAAGGAATATTATAGATGGGATTCAGGTGTCCTTATCTCTCATTATCTATTATCAGTTCAGGTGAGATACCTTTAGAGGAAGGTCTTTGTGATACTTCCTTAGGCTTGTTATTTCAAAAATAATGATTTCTATTGATCCAAATAATGTATATGTCTTTACATAATGGAAAACACATAATAATGAATCGAATATAAAATGCTTCCTTGGTTTGATGGGGTATTATAGGAGTTTCATCCAGTAATTCTTCTATTTTTAAGTACATGTGGTCTAACTTATAAAGAAAGTGTTAAAATTTAAGTAAAATGGCCAATTTTTGGAGTCTTTAGATATGAAGAGAAGGCCTACTTCAAATCCAATTTTGATTTTACCAAAATTTGTGGTTTTTCTTAAATATTACTATAATACCTTAGATGTTGGTTTCAAATAAATCTTGATATAGAGGTATTAGATACCTGCCTATAGATCTCTCTACGTATGTCTCAATTAGAGTAATTACCATAAACATGATAAAATACTAGTTGTGTTGGTTCATTCCCTAAAATGTAGGTCACATTATCTATTTATTGAGATTGTTTTAATTTATACATAACATAATAGATTATAATATATTTATTTCTCAGTGATAGTTGAACCTTCAACAAATGGATTGGGTTGATTACCTGCTAGCGTTTAACATTAAGATGGATGGTGCACTAGGGAAATGGGATGTTGGTGAAAATTATGTCAGTAGGAATATTCATAATCATATATAGATATCATTAAAATAAAAATATATCATGATGTGATTATTAGTATATTTTTTGATAGGTGAATATAAGGACCAAGGGTTGATGACCTATGCTCCCTTAGTTATCCCTTTATACTTTGTGTACCTAGTAAAATCCAACAAAGAATCAGATCAAGAATGTTCAGTAATGCAGGAATATATGATGTAGAAAGACTTAGTTCTTGGATTGTATTTAGATGTGTTCAATGTGATATACATCCATGAAATGGTACTGGTTATCACTTATATAAGAGAAGAGATTATTATATACTCTTAAGAATCATAAAGGGAAGTGCACCAAATATTGACTAAGATGTATTAGAATATCAGATGACGTTTTTTGTGGAAGAGTATGAAAAATGATATTGAAGGTTTCATCTCCCAATTTCATACATGTGAAAGGATTAAGTCTGAGTATTAGTGACCACGTGGATTGCTTCAACATATTTTAATGATAGTGTGGATGTGGGATTAAGTTATATTTGATTTTTTTGGGTTACCCAGGACTCTATGAGGTTTATATATGGCATGGGTTGTGGTTTAACTACTGATGATGGTTTCTTATTTAATTTATTTTCAAGAGACCCAATTAGTAGATTATTTGGGGAAGCTCTACATACAAGATATTTTGAGATTTCATGGGGTGGCTTTGAGCATAGTATCTAATTGAGATGCTCATTTGACTTTGTAATTTTTGAAAGGTTTGAAGAATGTGATGAGGACATAATTGAAGTTGTGTATAACATATTATCCTAATATTAATGTATAGTTAGAAATAACGATCCAGATTTTATAGGACATTCTCAGGGATTATTTTATGGATTTCAGTAGAGTGTTTGATGACGATCATCCCATAGTAGAGTTTACATATAATAGAATTTTCAACTTATTAATCTAGAAGGAACTATTTGAAGAATTATATGTATGACCTTATCATTCAAAACTATATTAGAATAGGGCAGGTGATTTTGTAGTTTTTGGGCCAAGTTGGGTGCAAGAGAACTCTAAGTGGCTGTAGTTGATTCAGAAGTAGTTGGTACCGCATAGAGTTAGCAATTATCATATGAAAACCAGAGGATATGATCATTCAAGTTCACCATGTTAGATTAGTTTTTCTTACAGGTGTCCCCTCAGTTGTGGCATTGATGATTGTAGAAGCATTGAAAGTTGGAGCCACAGTTTGTCGGACTATTTGAGATCATCGAGAATATCAAAATAGTGTCCTACATATTTGATGTTCCTCCATGGTATCAATTTATTCATATTGTGTTACACTTTTCTCAGCTTTAGATGTATGTTCCCAATCCTATGAATGTGATCAATAGTTAGGACACTCAGTTGTAGATAGATGAAATATTTATGGTTTGATTAGTGAAGATTTTTGACCATAGTAAGAATGTTTTTAGAGGAAATATGTTAATTTTTTTTATTTTCTATGGCAGTATAGATGGATCCAAGAGGAGACATAGGAGTGAGAGTGAATTCTTTAGGTATAATAGCTCAAGTTATTTAAGAAAGACCCCTAGAAAAAATTATCAAGAAAAATAAGTAATTATAAGGAGATATTTATAAAATTATTGAAATTAAAAGGAAATTATGTTTATGTTTTAGAAAATCATGGTTGTATGGTTCATTATTTTGAGGCATGCTAGAGGTTTCTGTAGAATATTAATGTGAAATGAAGGAGTTTAGGGCACCAATACGTATCTTGAAGATGCTACTACCCCACTGACTTTCCAGTGAAGGTGGCAGTGGCCATAAAAGTACCTTGGTTCCACTTCCCAACTGATGAAAAAAGTAGAGGATCCTAGAATTTCTTGGAGAGAGACTCTATTCATTTGTTTTCTATTAGTGAGCTTGTGGAGACATCGATAGGTAATTGAGTCCCACTAGCTCATTAGTGGCATCTATAAGGCTTTGTCATTAAAGGGATCCACATAATTTAGTTTTGACATTCCTATTTGATACACACTTTTATAGTTTCAACTATCATTTATAATAAATGAATCTAGAATCACACTTTCAGTGGTATTGGGTCTACCCTTCCCTCTCTTAAGTTCATAAAGAATGGATCATTCCATTATGTCCCAAATAGTATGTTTCAACAATTATATCTCATATCATATCATTTTAGTGATATTAATCATATATCTATGATATTTTGTATACATTTATGGATTTCACCACTATAAAGTGGATAATTCTTGGTTTATTGATTGATAGATGTTAGATCTTGATAATTTTCATCATTCCTTCCGAATTGATCTTGATATACCTTTGGTGATGGTTCCTGTTCGGTAAGTTGATCTACTTGCAGGACAAATTAATATTAAACTTATTGAACATTGACTATATAATAAAATATTTCATGAAATATCATTTATTTTAGGGATCTTTTGTGTGTAGGTGTTATTTGGTGATGAATCTCGATAATTTATGTCAACACACTTGAGGTAGTAAGTCCATACCATTTGGGGCCTTCACATGAATTTTTATGTATGAAATACATGTGGTTGTGTGTAGCACATGAGACCATTTAATGACGTGATATGAATATGGGTGAATGTGTATCACATGATACCTCTATTGATATTACATGTTGTGTTGTGCTATGTTATTCCTTATATATGGATATTTTCATAGCTTCGGGGAACTCAACTTCTACTATTTAGTAATAAGTGACATGGAAACCCTTAATGTATTGATTAACCCCCTTAGAGGGGGAGAATATGTTACATGATGTGTGGTTATTATTATGGGATATTTAATTTAAGATGGTAGGGAATGATTTCCTTAATCCATAAACTGAGGTTGGGTACTAGAGCATGTCAACATTGTGGCCCGACATGAGACAATTGGAAAAGCAGGATGACCTCAGGGCCTAACATGAGAAAAGATGCACGTATATTCAATTAATAGTTTTATTTGGATCCTATGTCCCAATATATGATTCTTGAAAATGGGCAGACTTATCTTCTATCATGGAACCAAATAAGGTGGAGCCAGGTTTCATCGAAGCTTGGTTAGTGCTTGATGACTTGAAGTATGTTTATTTATTTATGTATTTACATTTTTTTAATGGAATGAAAATTTATATACTACATAAATTTTTTTCAGGGACACATTAGTGGTTTAAAACTCAGTGTACACTCTTACCTGAAATACCTATCATGATGCACATATAGATTTTATAGTCAATGATACATATGAGGGTAGGGGTCCTGAATTGAGGAATTAAGAGAAGGATATTGGAGGATAGGGAGTAATGATAGGACATACTTTAGACTTTGGTTATATATATTTTTTCTGATTTATGTCTCATTTGTTACTATGTGGAATTATTTTTTTAGTTTTCATTATGCAGTTTTGTGGTTGTTAACTTATGTTTAAAATGTTTCTGATGTACCCCTAATGTTTTTGAGCACATTTTCACCCCGTGGATATACCCAAATATTTTCTACTAATTGTAATCCTCTTACATATGGGGAGATGAACATAAGGTATTGTGGCACACCATTCCAATCCTGATGATCTGGTTTGGGGAATTATATATAATTTACTGACATAAATGGTAAAAAAACATGGTCATTAGAATGTTTTCAAATAGTTATAGATTTTATTTTCATAGTGTTACATTGGAATTTACATTGAAAATACTTTCTCAATAATGTTTAGTAACCTGATAAATCACCATATACTCCACATTGTGAACAAACTATAATTTAATATTTATATTGAACTGTATTTTTGTGATATATAAATACCATTTGATTGACTAAGAAAAGGTATTGATATGAATATATATACCATTATTATATATAATAATACCTTTTAAATGATATTATTGATTATTAATCGATGTGTAATTTTCCTATTAATTATTAAACATTTTTATATGTTCTAAATGATCCAAAACGTTTTTAAGTAGATATAGAAGATACTGCATTGTGAAAATTACAAAATTATTTGTCCAACTAGGATAAATAAGATAATTTTAATAATATGAAAGACATGGAAAGGCTTGTGTAATATTATTTTGAGAATATTTAGTATTATAATGTGCATAAGTTGGATGTTATTCAGAATTTTTAAGAAATTTTAGTACATTGAATTTTTATGTATGACATTCTATTTCCTACACAAATATTACCAATTAGAAAAATTTGAAATTTATTAAGAATAAAATAATATGTTGATGGGATAATATTTATTTATTAAATATTCTAATATTGGATGTTGAGTATTTATTTTATCTAAATTAAAAGGACAATTTAATGTGGTGACATTTGGATAATATTGGCACGATAATTCTTGTATTTCAAATATGAAATTTTCATATCATTTATGAATGTCAAATCTAGATGTTTTGTTAGAGAAAATTTTGACCATTTTTAAAGTGGAATTATAAGAATAAATTATGTATAGATTATTTATGTGAGGAAGATGATAATTGGTGAAGTTATTTAAAGAAGATCACATAATGAGTGTTCATAGAATTTGATGGATTTAATGATCATAGGAATAATCACATGTGAGAATTTGTTGATTAAACATCATGGGGAGTATAAAAAAATAATATAAAAAGAAGGCGAATATAATAAGTGAATAAGCGTATAAAGGAATTTTTGGGGATGATGTGAACCAATACTGAATTGTTTATAGAATATGTGTATCAAAGGGAAAAATAGAAAGAATAAGGATATTAGAAAAATTTTTCTACAAAATATACCATTATTATCAAAGGTGATTAATAGATAAAAGGAGAATACCTACCTATTATAACATTATAACATAAATAAAAAAGTAAAGGAAAATAAAGAATATTGAGAGATCATGATTAACGTGCTACTGATTCTGTAATTTTTAATGGTCATTGATATTCTAATTATTGAGGGGGAAAACACAACACGAATTTACTTTATATATTCATGTGTTGGTCATCTAGAGATTAGGTTAAGATAACATGGTTGATGTCCATTTTACTCTAGCTGATCATAAATTTTAAATCAAAGACCTTTTATTGATAAAAAATGTATAATCACTTGATGTAGTGAAATGAAATAAAAAAGTGAATATTTAATTTATTAGTGAGTTTGAGAGGACCAATTGTAAATTTACAGGAACCAATATAATGGAATAACCAGGAGATAATAAAATACTTGAAATAATTTGAATGATTTTTAGAAGATAGTGTTGGGTTTTAGGATAATACCTTCCCCACATGTATTCATATAATAATTTTAGTAGATATATGTGTCTTGAACTAGACCCAATAAAAATGGAGAAGATACCCACATTGGGATTGAAACATGTAAAAATACCATTTTTTGTAGCTCATGAATATTTACTACTTCACATGTATTGTTGTGTGATGGGAATATATAAGTAAATCCCCTAAATGGTGAGAAAGTTTTCATTTCAAAATAGGTAATTAAAAATAAAAATATTAATTAAATAAAACATATTCAAAATAATTCACCTATGATTTTAGGGTGACAACATGAACTGTTTGGGATCTATATCAATATTATTTACCCATTTATTAGTGGAATAATCCCAAACTTTTGATTTTGTGACCTTTTCAAACATATGAACTGATCTTCATCAATATTTCTAGTGGAAGGAATCACAAACAATAATCAAGGGAATCAAAAATATATCTCACACTCTTAACCTATATTCAATTTACAAGATTCTTAAAATCTTAATCTATTAATTAATAAAACATTCAAAATAATTTTGGAATTAATTATTACATTTTTATTTTTTTTCAATACACATTTCACTATTTAGTTAAGATAATTTCAATAAGATATATTCCTTACTTATTATCTTATTGAAAACAAATATATTTCTTCATGATTAATGGGGAATCCTTGTTCATATCATTCTCTAATGATGATAAAAAATCTATTATGTACCTATTTTAATATAAAAACTAATTCAGTTAAGAGAAGGGTGGTATTAGATTTATCTTATGCAATGATCCCCAAATTAATATACTATATTTCTATGTGATCTAGCTCTATGTAGAATATCGGAATAATCTAATTTAACATTAATGTTTTCTATAAATATCTCAACTTATGATACCAACTCACATATCTATTTCTAGAGTCTGATTAAAATGGTTTTCAGGAAACTTAACACCTAAAATAAATTAAAAAATATAAACACATTTATGTTTAATTAGGTTTCTCCCTCTTCATGATACCTTTAAACTAAAAAAACTCCCCCCATAAAGATCAATATTTATATAATAAAAATAAGATAAAAAATTGGGATTATCATGCCTCTACTCAAGATTTTTCTAACAATTTTACACTGTAATGTAATAATTACATCCTTGTAGATTCTTAACACATCTCAACCTTAATATATAATCTTAATCAATCTTCCTAATAACTGGTATTCATTTAAATCAACTCCAACAAAATCTTTCAATTACTAGTCGAAGTATTTCAAAGTGCCTTCATGCTACTAGTTAAAGAACTCAATGATAGAAAATACTCTATGTTCTAAAACATTGAATACATTCTAGTTCTTCCCACAATATTTATTCCCTTATATTTCCTATGTAGATGAACAAACACAAATATCTAGTAATATGAAGTCATTTTCATCACTTCTTATTGAGAGAAACTGGGAAGAGATTTTCTTCCCAAGATATAAACTCATTAAAATTAATTTCCATCTTAGTGAGATATCATTATCCTTTCTCTACTGTTTCTTTTATAGACTGAACATTTATATGATGAATGGTATTATTTCTTTTAATTAACTTCCCCTCATGTGGAATTGGATTTTTCACATCATTTAGAAAATCACTTCCATTATTCAATTATTTTTCAATCTTTATTTCCATTTACAATTAGGATATAAAAATAATTATTAATTCTTCATGATCTTGTTTAGATTGTATTTTTCACATGTATTCTCTATAATTTTTAATTTACCCCTTCTTTGAATCTTCTCAAATTCTTCTACTTGGATTTATTCTACAAAACCAATACAAATATTTCTTTCTCAGATAGATTATATTATTTGGTACATATTTATTACTATAAATTTTCCATTCATTAAATGTTTCAAATGTTAAATGATTTTTCTTTTTCACCAATAGTATAATTGTATCATATTTAGTATATCATCATTTTTTTAACTTTTATTGGTTGCACATTATTCAATACTTTACTTCTTTTTCACCCTAGGGAAAATATTTCATTTTATGTATTTTTATTTTTAGGGTCATACAACATTAAAACATTTAGGTTAATTCTTAGTTAATACATAATAGAACTATTATAAATTATGAACAAATTTTTTACAAATTCCCTAGGGTTTTTCAAGGAATTATATTCTATTTCAAGTCAATAGATTTATATTTTTTTTCATTTTTCTGGATAGTAGGATTTCTATTTCCTACAGATTTACTCACCCTTGGTACATGAAGTCTTTATATAACCATGATTAACATATTATTAAAAAATTAATATCCTTGTATACACGTCTTATAAATAACTCATATTTTTTAAAAAAAAATCTTCTTTTTTTCCTTTTTAGTAGTTGGGAATGATTTTTTACCTTTCTTTTTTGGACTAAAAAACTCATCTTTATAGTTTTCATTGGGGAGCCATTTTTTTGATCATAATTACATCCAATCTCAATGATCTTGTGAATTTTTATCATTTTATTCCAGAATTATTTTCCTATATTTTTAATTGTATCCTTCACTATATATTAAAGAAACATTAGTATAAACAAAATTTATCTTTAAAGGGGTTACCATTACTCTTAATCTTGTAGTATATGAAGTAAGAGATATTTAAATGATCCTATTACTAATTATATTAGGTTTTTTAATATAAATATTATCATATATTACCTTCATTAAAAAACATATTATCTCACTACATTGGGATGATTAATGTAATTTCACATAAAAATTTTATACCATCACTTCCAACTCAAGAAACATCATATTGGGGGTACTCTTCTCAACCTAAACTAGTCTCAATATTTATTCTAATTAATTATTATATTTTAAAACTATATTTTTTCATCCATACAAATTATTACATGGAGTTGTCAAAATATTTTATTCTTTTGTTCTTGAAATCCAATTCCGCATTCATGACAATAATAATATCTGTGAAAGTTTCTTCCAAATCATGGATATTTTCTGCACTTTTATTACATTCCATTGATTTATCATAAATAATTTTTTTTAATAATTCATCATACATGGTTAATTTTTGTTATTTTTAAATAATTATCGTTCTTTAGATTAAACATGTTTGATAAGATATATTCTATTTGGTAATTTTTTTTATCAGTTCTTCTTCAATTTCAATAGCTACAATATCCGATTATAATTTATTATTGTGTAGAACCTCGAAAAACTCTATAATATATGTGAAATATTAAACATGGATCTTTTTAAAGAATACACTATTTCAGAGTGAAAATAACCAAGAGTTTCAAAAGGATCTAACATATAATAGCATGGTATTGGTTCTTCAAGAGGTTAATTCACAACATATTTGACTGATAAAAAATAACTTTTTTTACCATCAAATATTTGTTTATAATATTTTACCTTCATCATATATAAGTAATTCCCTATAATAAAACCCTCTATTTTCTTCATGTTCTTTAAGGTTTTGACTAAAAATTACAAATCTACTTTGATAGGATACTCAAAATATTATTCAAATCTATGCTTCATGTATGAAATACAATAAAATCTATTAAGAAAAATATTATATCTAATACAAGGTATAAAATTTTCTATAATGAAACTTATTATGCTCATCTAGATCATGTGGTCACACTGGGGTGGGTTGGTGGGGTGGATTAATGTGACCTTATCTTGCCTATTTTTATTCCTCATTTTAATTAGAACTTTTTATATTAGAAAATACACTCCAATTAGGGTGGATCGATGTTCTTAAATATTCCAAAAACATAAAATTACATGAAAATAGATACATAAAAAATTGTAAAATATCATGGTATTTTAATAGGATTCGGGACAAATGTGTTTATTTACTCTTTTATATGTTTGTGTCAAGTCTGAGACACAATTAACACTATAATGATCATGTAAATATAGGAGCGAATGGTTTCATTATTAACCATAAGGTCATCTATTGAAAATATTCTATTATATCCTGATTATTTCATAATCTCCAAATTGATTATTTATAATGGATCCCTTAAAATGGGTCCTCCCCAAATCACTAATGAATACTATCCTAAATATGATATTGGATTTAAAAAAATAAAATGATCAAATATCCTTCCACAACAATAGGGATTAGAATACAAATTTATGATCAACTATAGTAGCATTCACATCATTCTTTCTATCTCAAATCAATATTAGAATAATCAAATCATGAATATATCAAGTATGTTTAAATGTATTTCCTCCTCCTCAGTTATGAGAATTTTAACTTCCAAGAGAAATTCTATAATTAGTTTCATATTTTTGATTTTAATTATAGCTTATTCCTCATCAATATATTATTCCTTTATAATATATGAGTATCATAGGTAGGCCTTCTCTTATTATCTCTTCTTAATCTTTGACAATACTGGGATACTGAGTTATAGAACCTTTTCAAACTTCTTCTCTGTTATTTGTTTTATTAGATGCATAAAATCATTAAAATTTCAATATTAGTTCATTATATATTTATAAAATCATTAATAATAATAATAATAATAATATATTTAATTTTTCAACAGATCATGCGGTTTGGATCCCTATGATATTTAATAAACCTTTCAGTTGGGATTATTCCCATGATCATTGGATCAATCTCATCCTGTTAAGATTCTTTAAATGATATTTTAGAAATAAAGAAACCATTTATTATTATCCATTTATAGAAGATAAATTACCTTTTAAAATTTTCTTTTCAAAAACAACTAATTTTGAACTTTATTAATGATTTCAAAATTTAATATTTGAAATAATATAATTATCTATCTAATATTATCTCAATATCTTCATAATTAATTCTTCTTTTGAATAATCTTGAATCATGGTATAATCACCAGTATCATGTTATTTGATATGTGATGAATATCTCAGTAGTGTATAGTTTCAATATATATAAATCTCACATATTTTTACCTAGAAAACCTTCTATAAGAAATATAATTTTTCATTCATTACATGTGTGAACTCAAATATATTTTCAACTATTACAAATATCATATATATTTTATGGGAAACATACCTATTCTGAATATAATCTTACACATTACTTTGAATATATTCTATAAAATAAAATATATCCTATGTGTCATAGTAGGCCAGATACTTTTCCAATTTTCACTGTACATTATCTTCCATATCAACTTACATAATTTACAGATCATCTAGAATATGTTATATATCACTCTAAGAATGTTGTGTATTTCTAAAGTATCTTATGTATTGTAATTGAATATTTAGTTTGTCCTATTTTAGTATGAATTTCAATAGATATATTATGAGTGCACTAGAATATATTTGGTTTCATTAAGAAAACCTAAAATGCCATTTTAAAATGAAATTTATCATAACAAATCATAATATATTATTACAATCATATAGATAATTTTTCATATCACATTGTGGTTCTATACTTTAACTATATTCTATTCTAATGGATATTCCACACTGGTTTGTTAAAATTTCTCCTCTAACTCATAATTCAATGAATTCTTCAAATTAACTCAAAATATACTCAAACCATCAATAGGTATCTATAATCACTGAAATTCATTTAAAAAGAACTAAAATTAGTATAAGAATTTATAAAAACTTATAAACAAATTCAAAAAATTCCAGATTCATCTTACAATATATAAATAAAATTACTTAATATTTTATTTTATTTTCATGGCCTCAAAAATTCTAAAATTTAAAATCATAGTGTTTCCTTAATTTGAGTATTTTTCTACAATATATAGTAAATTTAGAACATAATTAATATTTTATTCACTATTTATATCTAAAAAAATCATCATCCATGTGAAATTTCAAAAGTATGCTCTTATAAAAAACACATAGATGGGTACTTTCTAAAATTTGCAACTAGAATAACTCAATTTTTATAGAATCTATATTCTAAACTTCATAAAAACATGTAATAGAAAGTACTATCATATTACATAAACAACATTAACTAATTCTCACATATTCCAACAAGAAACATCATCACATGGTTTGTATTCTACCAACACACCAAGAAATATATCAATATTATTTTCCCATTTACTTATGTAATAATTTAAATCTCTTAATTAAATAAGCTTAACTATGTTATGAATGGATATTCCTCAACAAATCTAGTTGGATGAAATAAATACTATAATTAAACCAACTCAAAATTCTATCTCGTACTTGTAACTTGTATTGACCATTCCATCTTCTATATATCTCAAAATATTATTGAAAAAATATAATATTCCCAATAATTTTGGAATTTTAAGTTATAATATTGAATAAATTTATAAAATATGTTATGATATAGCTTGTAAAAGAGATAATGGAATTGACATAAGTGGAATTAGTAGAAAAAATAGAGAAGAGATAACTGAGAAAATATTTTGTTACACTGTCAAGATTATTAAAGGATGGAGTGTTAAGATATAATTTATTTTTTATATTTGGTAGTTGAATATGAATAATGATCACAATAAGAATAATTCTTTTGTATAATTATTATTCACCTGGATGAATTTTTTCATTGTTGCAATCATGTGGGAAACATATACTAGACTCTCTCATTAAGTGGCCATTTTCTAGTTAATTTGGAGAAAAATAAAAATATAAAAGTGAATATCATCCTAACATATATTCTTAAATATAATTTTTATAAGAAATCGTTTTCCTTTAATGAAATTAAATATACCCCCATATCTATAAAATGGGGAAGACTTAATCAAATTAGCTTTCCAATGATGAAGAATAGAAAGTGTCATCTAAAATACAGTGTGTCTTCCCATAAAAATTTATAATGGATGCGAACTTTGGTAGGAATTGATCATTATTGGAACTTTTATCCCCCAAATATGGTGAGTTGATTGTTTATATTTACCACAAATGAAATACTATGTGTATTCTCCTCAGAAGTATCAAAATGTGGGTTAACCAAATAAAATTATTCATGTTTTTATGATTAACATTCTATATATGATTTACATATTTAGTGTGATTTCATTCAAGGTAGTGATATATTGAACTAAGTTCCTTCAAATGGTGGAATAAGATATAATGTTTGAGGGAGAAGGTTTTAGTTTCTTTGAAAATGTTTAAACTCATACAATAAACTAATCCACCCTCATCCTATTAGTGTTCCTTGGGTCTCACATACTAAATTGGTGGTCCTAAAAATTTGAATTGAAGCATATAATTTTTTATTTATAGTTAAATATAGTATATCTATTTTTAGATTTTTTTCCACACATGTACTCATTCATGAAGCCTCATATTTTTAATGGATATACATTTTAATGTTGGAAATAGGGGATGAGTTTGTTTTTAAAATATTTTGTTGGTGATTATTTCAATAAATACTGTGTTATGCTAATTTGATAAATCATAGTGAAATATTTGAATATTTGGAGACATAAAATATAATTATTAGAGGTATATTATTTGATATATTCATGATAAATATTCAATTTTCTAGTTTATCTAATATATGGAAGATTTTGGATGAAATTTATTGGAAGTATAATGAATTTAATCATTGTGTAGAGCCAAAATTATGATAATATTATAAATCAAGTTGATATCTGATATCAAATGATAAATTGGTTAAAAATATACTATTTTCAAATAATATTTGGTGGAGGAGTAAGAAAATGATCCTTGAGAAGAAGGAAATACTCATCAGAGTAGGTATAAATTATTTTTGTAATAAATATTTTACTAATATTGTCTAGTAATGTTCTTTTATTAAGAAATAATAGATTTTGTTATAAATGTTTAAGTGTATTTTTATTTCAATGGATAAGATTCAATTTTATTATGTTATCAATAAAGAGGATCTTATTTCAAAGATAATGATGAGATCAATTAATTGAATTAGATGGTGGATCAACTTGAAATTATAATTGGACTTTATTATGGATTCATGCTATATTTGGTGCTATAAAATAAAAGTATAATTCAATATGATATAGAATCAATATAATCAATTTCGGTGATGGGTGAAAATTTAAAAGATAAAAGCGACATAATCATAGGCATTACTAATAATTTTGAGGAACAAACATATATAGATAAATAACTCAATTGGAAAATTATTTCTCTTAAAAAATGATATGAATAGAGGATAAAATTAAGAAAGTAATCATTTTGAATGATGAATATCATGAATACCCAATTAACGAAATTGTATGTGAAGATCAAATAGCTTTGAATATATTTGATGAACTCAAATATAAATACATAAATTCCACCAAAATAATCCATAATTAATGAATCTAGAAAACATGTAAATATTGAAATGATAAAAAAATATTATTTCTATTAAATATAAATGTGAATGTCTCTAATAAGAAGTGGGAATGAATTGGTACTATTTTTGAGTTAGGAACACACCAAGGATTTTTATATAAAAGAAAAATAACTCATATTTGAATGAAAATATTATATATAATCTAATATAAAACATTAATTCATAATGATTGATTTTATTGGTAGATATTTTACACATTCTAATCATGGAAATATGGAAAATAACTATTAAATAAAGGGAGATAGTGGTTCAAAAAATATAACCTCCATTCTTATATCTATGAGTTTCAAATATGTAAGGAACATAAATCTATCACATTGAAAAATATATTCATGGAATTGGCAGAGTGGGATGAAGTAATTAAACCAAGGATAAATAATACGCAACTATCCTGGTTTTTAAAGTAATAATATTAGAGAGAACAAAAAAATATATGTAAAAAAAATAAATAAGTTTCCAGTTCCGAAAAATGGAATGTTTAATGCTTGAATAATGATTTACCGATGATAAATAAAATAGAGGTGGATCTAATAACTATTAAAGAAGATAAAAATGAAGCACTCCTAAGTTATTTTTCAAATTATATCATAAGTTAAAAGGATAAAACTAGTGGAATAGCTCCCATATAGATGTGAATGTGTAATTAATGTTACAGTGATGATGAATCAAAATTATAATCATGTACAAGTGGGATTATTCTATCATTAGAGTCAAGTACCGTGATAAAGAAAATGATGTGAAAAAAATAAAATATCTAGAATGAAATTTATATAAGTGGGTTGACACATAAATAACACTAAGAAGGCTTCTAAGAAGATTTGTGAATGGTTCTTTCAATATGACCAACCACATTTTTCTACTTATGGATGACCAAAAAGTATTATTCTCCCCGCATATTTAATTGTTATAAATTTTTATGGTGTAATTTGTGTTTATGGAGTTTACATAACCCATGGGGTGAATATTTTTTGAAGGGATGACTATAGTGTAAGAATATTAATTAAATAAGTAGTGTTAGAGAATCAACTGATGGAACTATGGAATAATCTATAATTTCAGTTAGTACTAAATATCTATATAGAATTAGAAGTAGCTACTAAATAAATTAAACTATGTATTAAAATTAAACATAAAAAATTATATTATTATTTTAATAAACATGGAATAATAATTTATTCTATATTTTTCGACTGGTATTAATCCTACTTTGGAGATAGAGTCATGTAAAATCCTAATATAAAATATCAAGTAATATCAAGGAATGTTTTTTTGATCAACAATTGGTGTTAGGAATATACACAATGGTTTAAATTTCTTTATAAGAATAATGACATCTTGGTATTTAAGTAAAAAATGTTATTATGAAGTTAATCATTTTATTTATTCTTGATCTAATAAGTGGTATCATTTAATAGTATTTCAGAACACTAGAAGTTGATGAAATTAGAATATCATGGTGCATATCAATAATTTGTTCTATATCTACCAAAATTCAAATGGATTTTAGTATTGTATATTTACAGTCTAATTAATATCAAATAAAAGAAGGAAACATTCCCTTACAAAGAATAAATATCATGAGAAAATTGGTATCACATTATTATTGATAAGGTATATAAATTGGTATTAATCACATATAAAATACTTTATTTATTACTCATTGAAAATTTTATTTAAGTGTGATTGTGATCATAAGGATAATTTTCAATTTATGTAAAATGATAAACTTTCCTGGGTTTATAGAAGTAAGTGAGTGAAATATATAACATAGATGTTAATAATATAAACTCTTATCACCTATATTGAGTTTTTACTTAATAGTAATATGATATTTTTTTATGATTCGTTGATAAGTGTTATGTTTATTCACCGAAAATATTTTGACAATTTAACTATGTTTTAAATGGTTTTTATTAAAAAATATAATTTATCATAGATTAATAAAACTTTTATGTGGTAAATAAAATTTTTACAAGGATGAAAAATTGGTAAAAAATAAAAATATTTAATGAAAAAGTTGATAATATAACTAAACATGATTCATATGTGGAATAAAAGGATTAGATATGTATGAATAAAAATTATAAGGTATGGATAAGAATTTAACTAAGTGAAAATCACACCTGAAGATTGTAAATTGGTTGAATGACTAAAAGGGAGTACTAAACTATAGTAATATGGATATTTATATTAAATGTTGATAGATTTATTGATTTCTTAGGGTTACATTAAAGAAATCGTAATCTTGATATAGTTGAAAAATATATGTTTATACTAAAAAGGTACCTTTGTCTCTAAATAGTAACACCTGATATTTTATGAGAAATATTTTGTTTTTATGTTATATGAATCACCAAAGGAATCTTTCACTATACACAACATTGTCTTGGATTGTGTTACATGCAATAGCAACCTTCCTCAATAGCTTGCGTTGTACGTCATACCGAGTTTCGATAAAAAACGATATATTATTAAAATATATATATAATAGTCATTATGAATAGTAATACCCACTTTTTGAAATTTTATAAATTTTATCTTTCAAAATGGACGTCAGTTTTTGATTCGGAATATCGAAATTTTCCTAGGGTGAATTTTTGGTATTTTTCTGAAAACTTTCAATTTTTAATGAATAGTGAAAACGCTGGGTTACTATTTAAAAACCGTATTTTTATTTAAATAATTATTTATTTTAATTTATTTTAGGTCAAAATTGATACATAATACCTATATAAGTTCAATTTAATTCATTGGAGTCATTTTATAATAATTTTAGATATATAAAAATTTTATTGAACTTTTCACCGTCTTTTACCCACCTCCTAGGAGAATTTGAAAATTTACATAAAAGGTAATTTTATCGCTTCTGTGAGTGTAATTTAGAAAATATGAGAGACACGGTTAATATCGAGGAGTAAAATGTGGTTCAATAAGATAAAAATAATTTTTGGTGAATAGTAACTTTTTACTTTTTTTTACCACGGTTAAAAGTAAATAGGGTAATTAAGGGTAA
This sequence comes from Viscum album, assembly GCA_963277665.1. Lineage (NCBI taxonomy): Eukaryota > Viridiplantae > Streptophyta > Magnoliopsida > Santalales > Viscaceae > Viscum > Viscum album. The sequence goes on along the minus strand of OY728147.1, from coordinate 1,020,096,615 downwards.
AACTGATATTATTATTATTTTAAAACATGTCCTAATTCTATTGGATAAGTTTAAATCGAACAAAAACAACCTTAGGAATAAAATATTACCCTTTAGGTCCACTTGGATTAGATTAGGACATTTATTATTATTTTATTTAAAGAATAGTTAAATGAGTTATAATCAAAGTTTAATAACTAAAACATTTTTAATATAGGGTTATACATAAGATAAATTTGACTATAAATATTAATTACAAAGATAAAAATATTTCATATATAAAGGTATTTTATTTATAATTTTTATACATTAAATAATTTAATTTATTTATGACACAATGATGATGCAGTAATTACCTTATTAATGAAATTTTAACATAATTGATGTTATAAATACCCAAATAAATGTAATTTGAAAATTTTTATAAATTAAACTAATTTTTTAGGTTAATGTGACATGTTATTATTGATTTAATTAACTTTTTTAGAACTAATCATGCTGTTATGATATTCACAAAAATCAATTAACAAATAGTGTCGAAATTGACATAAAATGGTTTTGAAAACAAATATTATATTATTAATTGTAATTTTATCCCTAAAAATATATGGTTCGGTCAAATGACTTCAATAAGGTTATATATATTAATAATGAACCACCTGGGGTTCTTTTGGTTTGTTATTGTGAGTTTATTAACCATATATTGTACGAAAACAAGAAGACACTGTAAAAGTTAAATTGTTTAACATAGAGTTAAATCTAAATGATAAGGTTAAAATAGTGTCTTAAACTAGTCTAAAACCTGTTGGTTGAAAGTATTTCGACCCATCCACACCTTATATTCAAAATAAATTAATTTTGAGATATTAAAAACCGAATATGACTTTATTATAAAATAATATTTTATGTTTTTCCAAAGGTACCCCTCTCCTCCCTTATAAAAGGGCACCTCCTCCCTCTCCTCCTCACACAATTTTGAGCCATAAATTTCGGACAAACCCAGACCATTTCCCTTATCAACTTCCCTAGAAACATACTAGAGGTCTTGGTCTTCTTCAAAGACCAACTTTAATGCCCTAAGAGGAGGTTTCAAAGAGGCGTGTCGAAGAAAAGGTAATATCTGTTACCGATTCTTTCAAATTTATTTCTTCTTCTACTTCCTCTTCTTTATTTGTTTCATTATGATGTAATAACATAATTATCACTCATATACTGATATGTTATTATAAATATGAAACAACCCTATTTCACCTTTTATCCATCCTAAGGAGAACAGAATCACCGCGCGTGCGTACATACAGAATACCGTCTCCACGCTGTGGTGTAATCTGTTTTCCACCACCACCTTACTTGGATGGGTATAATGGTGTAAAGAATAACTATATATGATTATTGTAAAGTCATATTTATTCTGAAATGGTATAAATACACTTCAATACAATTCCACGATCATGGGAGTGATATCATCGCTCGTGCGTACGTACGACCTACCGTCTCCACGATGTGATGCGACTCTTTTTACATGATCTTCATTGAATAATGATTATATAAATGAATTGAATGAATTTAATGTATAAATATGATATATATTATACTAATAACATTATGTAAATGATGTATCTATAACCTAAAAATAATAATAAGAATTTATTCAACAAAACACGCATATGAACATAAAGCAATGCACAGCCGAATAACAAGTAGAAATGAAATATTATTAACACGAAGGTAAGAATATGACCATATATGATATCATAAAAATGAATATGAATCTTTAATAAGTGAATGAAATTATTTAAATCAATATACAAGAGGTTCGGATATGTACGAAGCATATCCGACTGAAGGTAAGGGAAAATCTCGCAATCTCAATTTTTATCCGAGATTTTTTATAATTTGGTAATTACTGGGGAATATTTATCATCCACATACATGTTTCATCAATATGTAATATTATCCTCCTACAATTTTTTAAATCCAATTTTACCTATTGGTGAATTTTTAGTAAAATATATCAAAGGAATCATTTGTCATGTTCAGCACGAGGTACTTTTTGACTTTTCCGGCCAAAGTAAGAGAAGAATATTTTTTAACTTATACGATATGAATGGATTTTTATGATTGCATAGTACATTATTTCCATGAATATTCCATTACATGTTTTCAAGATAATTTTTAATTAAATTCTTTTAAAATTGTATGACATGTTAAGAAATGAATTTTTTTTGAAGTAGAAAGAATATTTTCCTCAAGAATGGATTTCAAGTGTTTTATCAAAATTATTTTCCATCTAAGAAAATATAGGGTTCTGTTTATATCCCTATTGTTACATTGATTTGATTATGTTGTGATGGAATTATCTTTATGAAGTCCTTTATCTTATATAAATTGTTTTATGATGTCACGATGTTTAAGAATCCCATTTTTATTACATGGGTTATGCTATGATGTATGATTTATGATTTTGTGGAACACATAAGAATGGTTTCATTATGAGATGGGTGGGATCTATATCTCCCTCCAATTAATTGGGTAAATATTTATATCTCATGAGAAAGACATGGCTGGAATGGTATGTTAATACAGTTCAGTGATATAGGACTGGAACGAGGAGTGAACTCAGTTCAGTAATAGACTTTGTCCGCTATGATGGTCTTGGAAAAGAGTCTTGACTTATATGAAATGATTTCATATTATTATGTGTGTATTCCACAATGTTTCATGTTTTAATTTATGATTATTGGGATTACATCTCACTACTATGACTTATCCCATGTTATGATATTATGATCTCTTTTGCAGGTTAAGATTTTGAAAATGTTATATTCTTATGAATATGATATGATTGATATTTCTTATATTTACACTTACTAAGAATTTGAGCTCACTCTTTTGTATGTTTTCTTTTCCCCAGGTCAGGAATAAGGGTATTAATTATGATATGCCAAAAGGGACTATAGATATGATGAAATAAATGGGAGACGATGTAGATGATTTATGAACCAGTTGTTTATGTTTCTCAGTTTCTAAAGACACTATACCTATACGATCCTGTCATGGTTTTTTTATATGTTATAATAAGTATGCTTCAATTCTGAAGTAATAACCATGTATTTAAATTATGGGTCGTTATAGTTGGTATCAGAGGAAAGGTATAGTCAACCTTTGGAAACTAGGATGTGAAAGTCTCAGTAAGAACTCTAAGGATATGTCTAAACATAGAACACAATATTAGTGTTTTAGAAATGGACATGAACAACCTATGATAAGACCTAAATTGTGAAATTTTATTGTTGATTATGTGGTTTTCCTATTATGATTAGTGTTTCTCACACTATGCTTATTGGTTTTAGTTAGTGGTGGAACCCGAAGGAACTGTGTTAATGCTGAATGCGACGGGCAATGAAATGATTGTCCCCCTGAGTAAACAAATGTTTTGGGAGATGGAATGAAAAATCTTGTAGCCATGCCCACAAAACTTTCTCAAGATATGAATCATACAGGACTTCCAAACAAGCAAAGTAAGGAGAAAAATTCTGTTAAATCCATCATGAGGTAACATCCACCTTTATTCAGCGAGTCTTCTAATGCATTAGGGGGTGAACAATGGATTAGTAGCACTGAAAAGATATTTTTATTCCTACAATGTTCTGAACTTGATAAAACCATCTTAGTAGTATATCATTTTTAAGGTGAATCTAATCAATGGTGGAATCTTATTAAGAATAAGAGGCAAAGGATGAATATGAGTCTATGGAATGGGATGAGTTTAAGAACATTTTATTCAACAAGTGCTTCCATCGTATTCGTCGAACAAATATAGATAAGAAGTTTCTTGAACTGAAGCAAAAGGATGATGAATCAGTTGGTACCTATGAAGCAAAATTTACAAGACTTTCAAGGTACACTTCTAGAATTATTATCCAACCTGGGAGTAAGATCAATCGATTATTTAGTGGCTTAAAACAAAGTCTTCTAAGGGATTATCCATAAGGGACTTCAATAGTTATGAGGAAATTGTTCGATGTGCACTCAAGGTTGAGATGGAGATTGGAGTAAGCCATCAGTCATATGGGTTTGATAAGAATAGGAAAATGGAATTCAAAGGGAAATATATAGACCACACTGAAAATAAGATGAGTTTTACCTTATGCTCAATGTGTGGAAAGAAACATGGAAGGAATTGTCTTAAATGGACAAGTAAATGTTTTATGTGTGGAAAAGATGGTCATCGGGCAGTTGAATATCGAAATAATGGGAAGAAGATGTCTAATGATGCAAACAAAAAAAAGGGATACACAGAATGCACCTCCTACACTTCAATGTTTCAAGTGTAATGAAATGGGGAATTATGCCAATCAATGCCCTAATCCAAGGGTTGTTGGTGATGATCGACGTTAACAAACTATTAAGGCCAAAGACAAAGGAAATTCACATGAAATTTCTATCAGCGATGTGGAGCATGATAACAAAGTGGTGAAAGGTACACTTACCATCCACTCTAAAGTAACAAATGTTTTATTTGATTTTGGATCCACCCAATCATTTATTTCTGAAAAATTTTCTAAGGGTATCGATGTACTACCTTAAAAATTAGATTTTGAGTTAGCTGTGACAACTCTTAATGGCACAATGGTTTCATCAAAAGTTTATAATTCTTCTCTAATTGAAGTTTGTGGGAAAGTGCTTCCTGAAAATCTTGTGATCCTTCCTATAGTAGAATCTGATGTGATTCTTGGCATGGATTGGATTTCTTTATACGGAGCTCATATCAATTTCCAAATAAGGGAAATCACATTTAATATTCTTAATCAATCTACTATCATCCATCGATGCAAGGATGAATATAAACTTCTAGTGGAAATTTCTTCCATCTTATGGGTCTTGATTCCAATAAAGGAAGGTTATTTATCTCAAATGGTTGGAGAGAAAATCATGATTAAAAATATTCCCATTGTACGGGAATTTTATGATGTCTTTCTAGAAGAATTTACAGCTCTTCCACCAAATTGTGAAGTTGAGTTTTCAATAGAACTCATACCGGGTGTTATGCCCATTTAAAAGAAACCTTATAGAATGGACCCAATTGAGTTTCAAGAATTGATGAAGCAAATCCAAGAGAATCTTGATAAGGGATTCATATTCCCTAGTGCATCACCTTGGAGGGCACCTATTCTGTTTGTTAAGAAGAAAGATGGATCAATGAGACTCTTCATTGAATATCGATAACTTAAAAAGATCACTATCAAGAACAAATATCCTCTCCCGCGCATTGATGAATTATTTGACCAACTACGCGGAGCTCAATACTTTTCCAAGAATGATCTTCGTTCAGGGTATTATCAATTCAGGTTCAAAAAAGAGGATATACCAATGACGGATTTTCGTACAAGGTATGGACACTATGAATTTATAGTGATGCCATTTGTTCTTACTAATTCCCCTGCTATCTTCATGGATCTAATGAATAGAGTCTTTAGAGACTATCTTGATCAATTTGAGGTAGTCTTTATAGATGATATTCTTGTTTATTCAAAGATCAAGGAAGAACATGAAGATCACTGGCGAATTGTATTAAAGACCCTAAGAAAGGATAATCTTTATGCCAAATTTACCAAGTGTGAATTTTGGCTTCAAAAAGTTTCATTTTTGGGTCACATAATCTCAAAATAGGGGATATCTGTGGATCCAGCAAAAACAGAGGTTATCGAAAGATGGTCGAGACCAACAAAAATAACTGAGATCTGAAGTTTTCTCGGTTTGGATGGATATTATCGACATTTTCTTAATGATATTTCATGATTATATAATCCACTCACCAGGTTGACTTGAAAATGAGTTAAGTTCGTGTGGACGGAGGAGTGTGAAGAGAATGTCAAGGAGTTGAAAAGAAGGTTATCTAGTGCACCTGTGCTCACACTACCTTGTAGTGTAGAAAGGTTTGTGATCTACAGTGATGCATCCAAGAAGGGATTGGGGTGTGTTCTCATGCAAAACGATATGGTGATAGCTGATGCCTCACGACAGTTGAAAATCCATAAGAAAAATTATTACCCAACTCATGATTTGGAGTTAGCTGTGGTAATCTTTGCATTAAATATTTAGAGGCATTATTTTATTGTGAGAGGTGTGATATTTATACTGATCATAAAATTTTAACGTATATTTTCTCACAAAAGGATCTGAATATGTGCCAAATAAGATGGTTGGAGCTGATTAAGGATTACGACTGCTCAATTCATTACCACCCTGGCAGAGCAAACAAGGTTGCATATGCATTAAGTTGACAAGACCATGCTAGCTTATCCCTGATGAGGATCACAAAAGATCCAATATTTATGGATTTACGAAGGATGAATCGTGGAATTATAATGGAAGGGGAAAAATCTTATCTTTCTCAAATGAATGTTCAACCATCTATACATGTGAAGATTAAAGAGACAGAAAAAGAATATGTAGAGTTACAAAATAAGGTGAGAAATGTTCTTGAATTCAACCTGGATTGTGATGCGATAATAAGGTTCATGAATTGGGTTTGTGTTCCTCTCATCCCAGAATTAAAGAAGGAGATGCTGGATGAGGCTCATAGTTCTTCATTCTCTATTCATCCTGCAAGCATGAAGATATATAGGGACATGAAAGAGTACTTCTGGTGGGATGACATGAAAAGATATGTTGCTAAATATGTCTCTTGATGCTTGGTTTGTCAGTAAGTTAAAGCTGAGAGACATAAGTCTAAGTGGATGTTACAACCATTACCCATACATGAATGGAAATGGGAAAACATCACTATGGACTTTTTCACTGGACTTCCTAAAACATCCAAAGGCAATAATGCTATCTGGGTTATAGTTGATTGTCTTACAAAGTCGGCACACTTCATTGATATTAGAGAAGATTTTTCTCTTGATCAGCTTGCCAGGATATATGTAAAGGAAGTGGTAAGAATGCATGGATTACCACTTTCCATTATATCTAATCTGGATCCAAGGTTTACCTTGATGTTTTGGTGAATTCTTCAGCATACTTTAGATACAGAGTTGAGTTTCAGCACTGCTTATAATCCTCAGACAGACGGTCAGTCTGAGAGGACAATTGAAACTCTAGAAGACATTTTGAGAGCTTGATCTATGGATTTCAAAGGGGGTTGGGATCAACACCTACCTTTGGTGGAATTTTCTTATAATAATATCTTTCACTTCATAATTTAGATGGATCCTTATGAAACTCTCAATGGAAAGAAATTCATAACTCCAACATGCTGGGATGAAGTTGGGGAGAGAAAGGTATTAGGACCTGATCTTGTTGATGAGATGGAAGAAAAGGTCATATCTATTCAACAACACATAAGAGTAGCTCAGAGTTGAAAAAAAAAGTTATACCGACAACCAATGAAATGACCTAGAGTTTGAAGCGGGTGATAAATTGTTCCTACCAATATCTCCTTGGAAGAGAGTAATGAGATTTGGAATGAAGGGAAAGCTGAGCCCTAGGTATATCTGTCCTTTAAAAATACTGGATCGTGGTGGGAAGGTAGCTTACAGATTGGCGCTTCCACCGAATCTCTCTCAAGTTCACGATGTGTTCCATGTATTTCTCCTGAAAAACTACATACCCCATCCTTCACAAGTACTAAGCTCAGAAGATGTACCACTGGAGCAAGATCTTTCTTATGAAAAACAGCCAATAGAGATTCTGGATCATAGCGAAAATGTTCTATGGAACAAGACCACTAGCATGGTGAAAGTTTTATTGAGGGACCAAAAATTATAAGAAGCTACATGGGAGCTTGAGGATATGATGAGGGAGAGGTATCCTCATATGTCTGTTACAAAGTGACAAATTAAGAGGGCAAAATTCATTTTAAGGGGGGTATAATGTAACACTCAATATTTTATGAGAAATATTTTGTTTTTATGTTATATGCAACACCAAAGGAATCTTTCACTACACACAACACTGTCTTGGCTTGCGTTACACGCAAGAGCAACCTTCCTCGATAGCTTGCGTGTTACGCAATACCGTGTTTCACTAAACAATGATATATTATTAATATATTTTATAAACTAGCTGTTATGAATATTAATTCCCACTTTTTTAAATTTTATAAATTTTATCTTTCAAAATGGAATTCATTTTTGGATTCGGAATATCGAAATTATCCTGAGGTGAATTTTTGGTATTTTCCGAAAACTTTCAATTTTTGATGAATAGTGAAAACACTTGGTTACTATTTAAAAACCGAATTTTTATTTTAATAATTATTTATTTTAATTTATTTTAGTTAAAAATTGATACATAATACCTATATAAGTTCAATTTAATTCATTGGAGTCATTTTATAATAATTTTAGATATATAAAAATTTTATTGAACTTTTCACCGTCTTTTACCCACCTCCTAGGAGAATTTGAAATTTTACATAAAACTTAATTTTATCCCTTCTATGAGTGGAATTTGGAAAATCCAAGAGACATGGTTAATATCAGGGAGTAAAATGCAGTTCAATAAGGTAAAAATAATTTTTGGTGAATGATAACTTTTTACCTTTTTTTACCACGGTTAAAAGTAAATAGGGTAATTAAAGGTAAAAATGATATTATTATTATCCTAACACATGTCCTAATTCTATTGGATAAGTGTAATTCGACCAAAAACAACCTTAGGAATAAAATATTACCCTTTAGGTCCACTTGGATTAGATTAGGACAATTATTATTATTTTATTTAAAGAAGAGTTAAAAGTGTAAAAATCAATGATTAATAACTAAAACATCTTTAATATAGGGTTATACATAAGATAAATTCGACTATAAATATTAATTAGAAATATAAAATGATTACCTACATAAAGGTATTTTATTTATAATTTTTAGACATTAAATATTTAATTTATTTTTGACACAATGATGATGCAGTAATTACCTTATTAATGAAATATTAAAATAATTGATGTTATAAAAAACCAAATAAATGTAATATAAAACATTTTATAAATTACACTAATATTTTAGATTAATGTGACATGTTAGTATTGATTTAATTAACTTTTATCAAACTAATAATACTTTTATGAGTTTCACAAAAATCCATTACCAAATAGTGTCAAAATTGATATAAAATGGTTAAAAAAATATATTATTTTATTAATTGTTATTTTATTCATAAAAAACTAAGGATCGGCCAAATAACATAGATATGGTTATATATATTAATAATGAACCACTTTGGGTTCTTTGGGTTTGTTATAGTAAGTTTATTAACCATATAGTGTAAGAAAACAGGAAGACATGGTAAAAGTTAAATTATTTAACTTAGAGTTAAATCTAAATGATAAGGTTAAAATAGTAACCTAAACTTGTCTATAACCTATTGGTTGAGAGGATATATATCCATACACACCTTAGCTTCAAAATGTATCAATTTGGAGCTATTAAAAACTGAATATGACTTTATTATAAAATAATATTTTAAGTTTTTCCAAAGGTGCCCCTCTCCTCTCTTATAAAAGGGAACCTCCTCCCTCTCCTCCTCACACAATTTTGAGCCTTAAATATCGGCCATCACCTGAAAATTTCCCTTCTCAACTTCCCTAGAAAAATACTATAGGTCCCGGTATTCTTCATAGAACAATTTTAGTGCCCTAAAAAAAGGTTTCAAAGAGGCGTGTCAAAGAAGAGGTAATATCCGTTACCGATTCTTTCAAATTTATTTCTTCTTATACTTCCTATTATTTAGTTGTTTCATTAATATGTAATAAAATAACTATCAATAATATACTGCTATGTTATTCTAAATTTGAAACAACTGTATTCCACCTTCTATCCATCCTACGGAAAACGAAATCATCGCGCGTGCGTACGTACGGAATACCGTCTCCACGCCATGGTGAAATCTGTTTTCCACCACCACCTTACTTGGATGGGTATAATGGTGTAAAGAATAATTATATATGATTATTGTAAAGTGATATTGATTCTGAAATGGTATACATACACTTCAATACAATTCCACGATCATGGAAACGATATCATCTCTTGTGCGTACGTACGACCTACCGTCTCCACGATGTGATGTGACTCGTTTTAGATGATCTTCATTGAATAATGATAATATAAATTTATTGAATGAATAAATATGATATATATTATCCTAATACCATTCTGTAAATTATGTATCTATAATACAAAAAGAATAATAATAATTTATTCAACAAAACATGCATAAGAACATAAAGCAATGGACACCCGAATAACAAGTAGAAATGAAATATTATTAATAAGAAGATAAGAATATGACCATATATGATATCATAACAATGAATATGATTCTGTAATAAGTCAATGAAATAATTTAAATCATTATAAATGAGGTTCAGATACGTACGAAGCATATCAAACCTATTGTAAGGGAAAATCTAGCAATCTCAATTTTTATCCGAGATTGTTTATACTTCGATAATTACGAGGGAATATTTATCATCCACATCCATGTTTCCTCAATATGTAATATTATCCTCCTAAAATTGTTTAAATCTAGTTTTACCTATTGGTGAATTTTTAGTAAGATATATGAAAGGAATCTTTTGTCATTTTCAGTATGAGGTACTTTTTGACTTTTCCGGCCAAAGTACGAGAAGAATGTATTTTTTAACTTATACGAAATGAATGGATTTTTATGATTTCATAGTACATTATTTCCATGAATATTACATTAAATGTTTTCAAGTTTATTTTTAATTAAATAATTATAAAATTTTACGAAATATTAAGAAATGAAATTTTTTTTAAAGTAGAAAGGATATTTTCTTCAGGAATGGAGTTCAAGTGTTTTATCAAAATTATTTTCCATCTAAGAAAATATAGGGTTATTTTTATATCCCTATTGTTACATTGATTTGATTATGTTGTGATGGAATTATTTTTAACAAGTCTTTTATTTTATATGAATTTTTTTATGATGTCACGATGTTTAAGAATCCCATTTTTATTACATTGGTTATGATATGATGTATGATTTATGATTTTTTGGCACACATAAGAATGGTTTCATTATGAGATGGGTGGGACCTATATCTCTCTCCAATTAATTGGGTAAATATTTATATCTCATGAGATAAACATAGCTGGAACGACATGTTAATTCGGTTCAGTGATACAAGACTGGAACGAGGAGTGAACTCGGTTCAGTAATGGACTTTGTCCACTATGATGGTCTTGGAAAAGACTTTTGACTAATTTGAAATGATTTTATATGATTATGTGTATATGACACAAAGATTCATGTTTTAAGTTATGATTATTGGGATTACATCTCTCTACTATGATTTATCCCATGTTATGATATTATGATCTCTTTTTCAGGTTAAGATTTTCAAAATGTTATATTCTTATGAATATGATATGATTTATATTTCTTTTGTTTCCCTTAATGAGAATTTTAGCTCACCCTTTTTTATGTTTTCTTTTCCCCAGGTCAGGAAGAAGCTTATTAATTAGGATATGCCAAAAGGGACTCTAGATATGATGAAATAAATGGGAGACAATGTAGATGATTTATGAACCATTTGTTTATGTTTCCCAGTTTCTAAAGAAACTATACCTATATGGTCCTATCATGGTTTTGTTATATTTTGTAATAATTATGCTTCAATTATGACGTAATTACCATGTATATAAATTATGGGTCGTTATAAAATAATGATATTATATTACAATGATAATGATATAATGATATCTCTTGAAAATATGTAGTATCGATGGTTTCTAAAATGGGTGAGAATATTTTTTAATGACAACATTATGTATTTTGGATGAATATAAAAGAATAAATTTTTTGGGGAGGTCTTTTAAATTTTATTGACAGTGTGGAATTGAGAAGAATGTATTATGTTGGTATTTTCCAGAAAATCCGAAGGGGTGAACATTGATAATGGGAGGTTTCCTATTATTTTTTTAAAAAAATAAGTTTTATATTAATTTAATAGAATTATATTTTAGAGAATGAGGAGAGGAATTGAAAATTAATATTTGAATAAGAAAAATCATTAAGATGAATGTGTAGAGGAAGTTCAAATGAATGTGAAGAATAGTGTACTCAGGTTGTCTTGCATACCAAGGAAAAAATTTATGAAATTTGATTGAAGTTTTATATGTTACTGTAGAATTGATATATTTCATAATTATATAACATTAGTTATTGTGGTATTTTTACTTGATAGAATAATTATATGTGTACTTGAAATAATTGGGATATGAATTGGATTTTTTTAATATGTAATAACCAACCATGTCATGGTGATTTTATGCCAATTCTATAATATAGTGAAAAAAATGTAAAACTAATAATGGTTTATGATTTTATAGAGATCAAGGTTTATGAGAAATTTGATTAATATATGTTGTAAATGGGATGATTTATTATTTCACAACATCAGTTTTTATGGAATGAAAATATGGTATCTAGCTATTTTAATGATGGAAGTCAATATTGATCACATGTATGTAAGAAAATATGGGGAGAAAATGATAGTAATGTTTATGTTGATATATATTCCATTATAAATAAAATCCATGTGATAAATGGGTATGAATTTAATGGTTTTTATGATATCCATGGAGACTTTTATGTTTAATTAAATTAAAACTGGTATCAGATACAACTTATATTGTTGTCTTTGATGTTTTTAAACATTAGGTTTAAAGAGATATACTGAAAATATGTATAAATTAATGGAGGAATCGATAGAGTAATATATACATCACAATAGGTTTTATATTCAAAAATGAAAAATGATAGGTGACCATTGTGGCGGTAAAAACACATATTGTTTTGAATAGATTCGGGTAATATTGGGACCAAGCGGGCACCACACCAAAGTGAATAGTGATCTAGTAGTTCAATATATAGAATTAAATGAATTTATCAATAGTTTTAGTGTTTAATTTCTCTAAACTAGTATATATAAAGTCAAATATTACTTAACTTTGTTATGGTACCTTGATTACTAATCCATTATAGACCATAATTTATAAAGATAAAATATATCATTGGAATTTCAAATATGAGAAATATATATCAAGTCTTTGGAGGTTTATTTTTCTTAAATTGGTGTATTTTATGAAATTTAAATATGTGGTATACTTCTAATAATATTGGATCACTCAAGGAATGAATATTTAACCCAAATATTGATTGAAGGGTTTAGGTTTTTGACAAAAATTAAAAATTATGGAAGATCTTGATGACTAGAGAATGAAATTAACATATCTTATTTTGGGAGAATAAGTGGAGAGACAATAAGACTGATAAAGGATTATACTATAACATCTGAATAATTTAATTTAATATTGTTATTATATAATTTCTTTAATATATCTAGTTTTTTTAAGAATAATATGATGAAATATAATATTAATTCTTGTAATGAATTTTTATTCATATGTATTATTTTTTCACTATTGTGATTTTGTGGAATGCATAGACTACACACTGCCATTAATGACTCATTATCATATGAATTTAAACAATTTGGATTGTAGTGAAGTTTCTATAAAATGAGTTTCTATTAAATAATTGAATATACATAACATTTTATTATCCAATTCTAATATTGAAGATAACTTTATGTCTATAAACTATTTAGGTATTCCCCAATGTTGTGTGTAAATGAGGTAGAATAGGGAGTGACCCACTGGAGGTTCTGTGCCACGCATAAATATTTTATAATTTATTTCCTCCTTGTAATGGATAGAAAATTACCCAAACATGTATCCTTTAAATGGGGGAAATTGATATTGTATTTTAGTACATCGAAATATCAACATGTATATACTCCTTAGACATATCCTAGTATTAGAGATCCAAGTAAAATCATCTGGTTTTTTCACTTTACTTTTTGTTCATATTTATATATTTGATGTGATTCCATTTTTTATAGTAATAAATATAAATAATTAGTTTCACATTAATAAATATAATTCGATGGTAATGTTAAAGTTTATGTTTTTAAGTAATTTTTTTAAATTCGACAGCACCCTAATTCCCTTTACCCCTCAGGGTGCCTTCAACCTCACATAATAACCCAGTGTTCACAATAAGAACAAATTTAAAAATACATATGTTCATAAAGAAAATATTGATAATAGTGAAATGGCGGAACTTCTTGTAAAAATCCCCGTTAGATGATATGAGAATATGATATTGTAGATTATTGCTGGTAAAAATTGTGGAAAAAATTATCATATGGCATGTTTAAGAGGCTTGTGTATATGCTTAAAATGATGAGAATTTATACACAATATCATGAGTTATATAAAAATTAATATGAAAATAAATAAAATTTTTTAACTATAGAGACATGGGATACGATTCAAATTAGTTCCCGATGTATCAAAGTAGTATACCCTCGAAGGGGCTAAAAGATCAAGATTACATTTTTTTGTTTTCAGAAAATTTTTATAGATTTTTACTTCAAAATGAATCTTAATTATCTATTTATCTAAATAATGAGGCAAAAAACATATGATATCAATGATACAACAAGACACAAATAGAATTGGTAGAACTAAATACAAAAATACTTTATTTTCTTGGATAGGGTATTATCAAACTAAGTATTTCAGCTTATATATGATATATTTTATCTGTGAAAAAGGATAATGGATAAGTGAAATAGTGAATTAAATATAGATAGATCCCTAATATCTCTATAAATAATAATTATCTATTTGGACCTATATATAACCCATTTCACCAACTTTATAGGAATCAATATTTTATAAAACAATTAATCTTAATTTATGATACCATCAACTAAAGGTGAAGAGATAAGACAAAACAAATAAAATTTTCTATACCATGTATGTATACTATGAATTCATGCTTATCAATTTTATGTTAATCAATTATAACTTAATATTTATAGACCTAATGGAAAGAGTTTTCATGTAATATAATGGTAAAATTTAGTGGAATTATTTATGTTAACCTAATATATTCTAAGAGTTATGAGTAGATTTATAGTTATTCAAGGAATGTATTGGAAATATTGAGAGAAAATGAGTTATATGAAATGTTCAAAAAATGTGATTTTTTATTTTATAGGGTTATTTCCTTTATAACATCTTTATCCACAATAGTATATACATTGTCACTTTAAATACCAATGTGGTCAATAAATTTCCAAACTTGATGAACATATTCCAAATGTATTGTATCCTTTGTTTAGTAGGTTAATATCTATACTTTTTTGAAAATTTTAAATGGTTAGCTATTTTTATCCATGTAAACATATACAATGGTTACATTTTTATTTTTAATGAAATATAAATAAAATTTTGAAGATATGAAGAAAATATTAGTCAATTCACTTATATTAGATTTACTTATCAAAGTAGGAACATTTTTAATCTATATTTTTCCATTAAAAAAGTATGGAGAATCATTATAAATAATAAAAGTACCATGATTTATATATAATGATAACTATATCCTCTTGAAAATAATCACCAAACACATGAATTTTAGTGGTAAGTGTTAATATTTTCCTTAAATATATATATATAAAATATTATGTAATGTTTTTTAAAATATGAATATGAAAAAATTCTTAAAGAATACATTCAAATAGAACAAACTCAACATGAGGAAAAATAGATGGATATAATTACTCAGAGACTAATAAAATAATATACAATACCATCTTGGAATGTCAAACTAGGTAGCTGATACATTGATTAGAAATAATATTGGAGACTTATCGATGATGATAATATAGAATGATATGATCCTAAAGGTCCTAGTAAGGATCGACATATCAATTTTAAAGATGCATAAATATGATACCTTCACAAAGTAATTTTACAACCATTTATACTATAGAATATAGAAAATGAATAAAAAGAGGATAATGGTATACATAATAAGAATAAAATTACGGAATTTGTGAAGATAATAGTTTTTAGTATTTGAGAAGGGGTCTTCTATTTAGTTAAGAGAATATGTATACAATCATCACTAGATATAAATAAAGTGTTATTATATGAAGCTAGTAGCTAATTTTTCTCTAAAAACCATGATTAAAAAATACGCATAGGGATTGTTTCACACTCATTATCATAGTTTTTTCCAACAAGGTTGATTCATGGAACAAGAAGCACCCATTGGTTCCCACATCCATGATATGGTCCTACTTTCTAAAGAAGGTTAATTTGTATTTAATTTTTCAATGCTTATTGTGGACTCATATTGGTTTATATGATGGGAGTTCAGGCTCATTACAACCTTTTGGAGTTGGGGGGGATTGTTGTATATTCTAGGAATATCTTAAAGATTTATATCATATTAAATAATAATTTATAAAAAAATTAAAATCTATTCACCCTTCACATACATAAGAAATCACATATACAAGTAAGAGTAATCATCTGTATGTATCAAAGGTTCTCCATCAGCGGGACCATCTATTTATCTCTGATGTTATGCATTGAGAGATCCATCTGTATGTATCTGCAGTTATACATCTCATATTGTTGTTTACTCATTCATTATTTATATTATATAATCATGATTTCAAGCCTCATAATTGGAAACTCATGTGTTTTTTCTTTCCAAAGAGGTGGTTGGAGTTATTATGTTTGGTTCAGGACCATGATAATGGATTTTTATATATCCTCAATAAGGGAATAAATAACCACATTGTTTATTTGTCACATAACGTGACACTTATTACCTTTTAGGGTCACATTAAATGTACCAGACCATATAGTTTAACTTCATGTGACAAGAACTTCAATAAGTAAGGTGAATTGAAATGGATATTGTTGGACTTAATCATAAGTATCCCATTTGTTATTGATCCTATTGGTAATATGGTAGGATGATATCAGTTTGGTCTTACAAGAATTATATCCCAATGAAGATGATTCTCATTATGAATATGGGTCAATGAATATGAGATGAATAATACTTGAATATGTATTGTCCTCCAGGTGTGGATTTGATCCTACTAGGAATGTGGCCTGGCAAGGATGATGGTCGATCGAAGGTGTTGGGTTTGATCCTCATAGGGGCATCCAACTTATCTCATTAGGAAAAGAATCATAGACATTGTAGTTTGGAATTTTTGGGTCTAAACCTATAGAGGAGTACCAAGGTTACATAATTGGGAATATACCTCCCTTAAAGGTTTGTCTCATATATAATATATCACTTTGACCGGATGGTTAAATGATTTGGAGCATACATAAATTGTAAGGGCCATTTGATATTCTTGATCATTCTAGTTTTATAATTACCACTAATCCCAAAATCTTACTCGAGTGATTCTCAGTATAAGGAAAAATAGATAGTATAATATCTTTTTTCCATAAAATCATTTTTGGTAGGGTATTAAACCTAAACTATAAGACCATATTGAAAATTATTCATCATATACATATGGAAGAGTTTCAGGTTATTGAATGAATGATGAATATGACATCCTATAATAAAATATAGGGTCTTACTCTGGGAGGGATTTGAATTGGATACAATCATTCCTAATGTATTGGTGGATGAGGGAGAGTCTATTGTGGGGGAATCATAGAGAGAGTTAAGGCTCATTTACTACCATATTTTAGAATATCTCCCAAATTTTGGTTGGAAATTATAGACATGTATGTATACGAGCTAATACACTACATGTTTTATGGAGCTGATGCCAATTACCAAACCAAGAAATCATACACCACCACCCTTGAGGTTGGGATTCTAATTACCATTAAAATTAATTATTATGGTCATTATGAGGACCCTAACTATTAGAGAGGTTAAATGATAGACATAATTTACCATGGTAGTTCATGATTCTGAAGGGGAAACATGGATCTATCTCATCTTTGGGTCGGATGGATGCGATGGTTGTAGGGGAGTTCTCGGTGTTGGAATTGATGGGTTTTTGTGTCAGTTATAGGGGAAAACATTGATAGTTTATAGAGAGTCCAAGAGGAAACCTAGTAGTAAATTTAATTGGGGAACTGAGAGTGGGGTTGAAATACCCTTAGGATACCCCATTTCACAAACTATTCTCATTATGCGGGATGATGAATCATGAAGGGGTTCTTCTCTAAAAGGGTATTTACTCATGGGATATTTACCCCACATATGAAGGGGTTCCCATTTGTGGATGACCAAATGCATCCTCTCTTCCTTGAGCGAGGTATCCCTTTGTGGGTTAGGGGACATTTTCCAAGGATCCATTTTACTAATATAATTTTCGTTTTTATTATGAGGAAAGTGACTTACCAATTAAAATGTAAGTATTCTCTGATCTTCTCTTAGCATCTATTTTTTTTCTCCCCACTATCTGATGTCCTTATACAAGTTATTTTTGTGAGTCCATCTGGTATATATAGGTCCTAAGATTAATGTTTTTCAGAAATGGATGTTTGGTTGCGTAGAAAATCTAGCACCGTGCAATGGGTAATGAGACTATCACCACATCTATAGTGTCTTTCTATTTTAGGGGTGAGAGAAGTCATTGCCTTGTACCACTAACTATATTCATTTGTGGTGGTGGTAGGGTGACCAAATAACACTGTAGAAAACTTTAATTTGTGTAGGGTGGGGGTGAAATGATATTAATACCTCTCATTACAAATGAAAATAATTGGGGGAGGGTGTGTTATATTACCAACTCATGTCGTAAATGAAATTCATTAATGGGGAAAAGTTATAATATCATTCCCCCACAAAAAATATTTCATTTGAAGAATGAAGTGAAAATGCGATGACCCAAATCAAAAGATTTTTTTTTATGTGAGGTACAATATGGTGCCCCTAAAAATGAAAATAATTTTCATTGTGTGGTGATTTCCCAATATCCCTCATAAAAATCATTTGTGGGGTGAGATGCTAACTCGAACAACCTCACAAAATTAAATCAACAATGGATGAGGTGATATTTTCATTGTTCAACATACATAACTAGATATTCTCTTCATCCATATTTATATTTTAAGAAAATGGTTACTCATGTACCCTACAATAACCTGATTTTCTCTCTAGAAGCACAAGGGGAATGATGATGGATAGTGGGGAGACGAATCAAAATAGAGGAGGAGAATATGAGAGAAGGCATCCATTATGTAGGCAATTCAATTACATCATAGTGTAAAATAAATGGATATCCAAGAAAGGGATATCTATCTAATATACCTCTACATGCAAAGGGATATCCTTCATATGGAATAGGATAGTCATGGTCATCCATAAAGGGAACCCATTTATTCTTAAGGGAAACCTATCATGAATAAATACCCTTTTTCATAAGAACCCCTTCACAATGACCCATCCCTCATAGAAATAATAGTATGTGGAATGGGGTATCTATAGTGTATTTAATCCTCAATATCAATTCCCTAATTTTGAGTATCCATCAGTTTTATCTTGTCCCCTCTTCTGAAAATCAAAATGGCCCATATATCTAACAAAAAAACTAGATAATTTTACCTGAAGACCTCCCCTTTGACCACTAAATCCATACAAGGTAGGGATGAGACAAAGTATTTTATCCATATAACGATAATATAATCCCATTGTCATGTAATTCTAATATTTATCCTCCCAAATAGCTAGGGTCCTCAAAATGCACACAATGGGGAGATTACCATTGGAGCAACAAGGCTAGAGAAAACATCTGCCACCAAAATGAAGAGAAACCGGGAGAGAGGATCTCCCTGGAGCAGGCCATGAGTTGTGGTGAATCTTCTGGTAAGCTCCCCATTTACCTTGATTCTAAAAGAGATGGTCAAGATGCAGTGCATGAAAATTTCTATCCATTTAGTGCAGAAGCCCATTCTAAGCATTACATCTCTAAGGAACTTCCATTCCACTTTATCATAGGCTTTTTTCATATCCAGTTTCCAGGCCATGGTTCCTCTTTTCGCAGTGGAGCACATTTTCATAGAGTGGAACACTTCATGGGCCACAATTTCAATATCAGTAATCAGACTCTTGGCCACGAAGGCGCTCTAGATTTCGGTAATAATATCAGGAATCCAAGGACGCAGCCGATTGACAAGGATTTTTGGGAAGATCTTATACGAGACATTACAGAGACTAATCGGTCTGAAATTAGGGATCGCCTGGGGTTTCTTGATTTTGGGGATGAGGATGAGGACCGTTTCTTTGATGGTGGACATTCTTGTATTCCCTCCCCAGATGTTTTTTATCATTTTGTAGATACCGGTACCGATAATGTGCCAGTATTTTTTAAAAAATAGGGCGTGAAAACCGTACGGTCTCAGGGCCTTAGTGGGGTGGATATGCTTTAAATCATGGTATATCTCATCATTCGTCACATCTTTGGTGAGCTTCCAGTTGATATCCTCGGTGATCACGAGTCTGATGCATTCTTCCAATTCAGTAGACATGAAAGGGGTCCCTGTGGAGAATAGGTTCTTGAAATAGTCTACCAAAGCTTCGTGAATGCCGCAAGTGTCAGAAAATTTGCTTCCATCAGGTTGTGAAAGGCTCATGATAGAGTTTTTTCTGTGCCTAGATGGCACATTCAAGTGGAAGTATATTGTATTAGCGTCGCCCTCTTTAATATGGATGTCATGCGCCCGCATATCCCAAAAGCTTTCCTTAACACGAAGGGCCCCGTCCAGCTCTATTTGAGTAGCACCAATCCTGGAGATGTTTCCATTGGATGGGGGTTGCCCAAGCAAGTTTTGCATCTTCTTTTCAAGGGTATCACAATGCCTATTCGGTTGGTGGAATTTCTTGTTGCTCTAATATCTCAGACCAGAAGCAACCTGTTAGAGATTGAGGCCAAAATCTTTCTGAGAGCCCACAAGTGTCACATATCTTCTTCGCGGATGACTGCCTCCTTTTCTCCAGAGCCACTGTTAATGAATTTCGGGTGATCATCCAAGCAATCCATCAATATGAGCGGGCATCTGGACAGTCTGTTAATCATGGAAAATCGGAAATCTCTGTTAGCACAGGGGTTCTTCCTGACAAGAGAGATAAGATTTGTGCATCTGCAGGCATCCATTTGGTCGATAAAAAACAGAAGTATCTCGGACTCCCTATAGTGATTGGCCAGTCCAAAAAATAAATCCTTGTAGCTCTTGTTGACAGGATTCAGAAAAAAATTCAAGGCTGGGCCCCAAAAAGCATCTCCAAAGCTGGCAAGGGAACCCTCATTAAAGCTATCATTCAGTCTATCCCCAGCTACTATATTTCAATGTTTAAACTTCTGAAGGCCATTGTTAACCTGATCCATTCACATATTGCCAACTTCTGGTGGGGAAAAAATGATGGAAGAAATCGACCCCACTGGTTGGACTGGGAGAAGCTCTTCAAACCCAAGTCGGAGGGAGGGATGGGATTCTAGAATCTTCTTCTGTTCAATGACGCTCTGTTGGCCAAACAAGGATGGAACCTCCTTAACCATCCATCATGTCTATGTACACAAATAATCCGGTCCAAGTACTTTCCCCACACGGACTTCCATGGTTCCTCTCTTGGCCCCCGCCCTAGCTTCCTCTGGAGAAGTGTTTGGGGGGCCCGAACTCTCCTGAAAAAAGGACTGTGTTGGAGGATTGGAAATGGCTCTTCTATCAAAATCTAAACTGATCCCTAGATTATCGATAAGGATGGTATACGGGCCACATCCCCCGCCCAACCTGGTCTGGAAGATGCCACAGTCAACTGCCTTTTTTCAGACCAGGTCCTGAGATGGTGTGTGGAAATGATCTAGGAATGGTTTAATGAAAGAGACCAAATAATTATTATGAGCATCCCTCGGGTCCCTAATGTAGGCCCCGACCATATTTTTTGGACCAATGATTCTTCAGGCGAGTACATGGTGAGATCCAGGTATAGACTTGCTCTTGGAATTCACTATCATGACCGTGTTGAGGGACCATGGAAAGCGCTTTGGATGCTCAATGTCCCCCAAAAAATACGCCAATTTTGGCGGCAGGTGTGCATGGGAACCCTTCTTACCATGATCCTTCTTTTTTACCGACATATGTCCAGCACTGATTCATGCCCATTCTGCCAAAATATTCCTGAAACTCCTTGGAATGCCATCATGCACTGCCCGGGAGCCATGGAAATTTGGAATAAATGGGGCTCGACTTCAGATGCTTCAGCAGACATTGCCTCTGACCTCCCTGATCTTCTAATGCGCTAGTGTTCCTCTCTTTCATCGACTAATGCAAGCGCTCGTTGCACCCTGGCCTGGATTATTTGGGTTCGGCGTAACGATTTGATTTTCAACCATGTCCGTCATCCCCCCGAGTTCTGGATTGAACGAGCCAATTCATGTATTGAGGGATGGAAGGACCACAATGGAGACCTTTTTCCAGGTGTTACCCCTTCCTCCCCCACCCTCATTGGACTTTCCTAAAAGAAGAGAGTCTTAAGCTCAATGTGGATGCTTCTCTCCCCAAGGATGGGCCTGTTACTCTTGGCCTCCTGGCTCGAAATCATCTGGGGAAGATAATTGCAGAAAAATATGAACCACACCATGCCTTCTAGGAACCTGTAGTTGCTGAGGCCAATGAAATTCTTGCAGGGATGATGGTTGCTGTGGAATGTGGATGAGATGATATCAAAATCGAGTCAGACTACCTTTCGGTTATCAGTGCCATTAACCACAATGACACTGGACTTCATGCCTTTGGCTTCATCATCTGGAGAATCCACTCGCTGCACCAAAGCATCTCTTGTTGAACTTTCTCCTTTACCAAAAGGGAAGGAAATAATGCTGCCCATTAGCTGGTGGCCTCAGGCCCCTTCGATGTGAACCATCTATGGCTGGACAACTTCCCTTCTTGGCTCTACATATGTACTGCTACTGATATTCATCACTAATATTATCCTCATTTGTTTTTAAAAAAAGGATCTTTGTATCAAGGGTTTTGGTGGGTGATTTAATGTTTCATGTAGTTTAATATACTCCCTAATAAATAATAAGAACTGGTCCATTTCTATATAGGTACATAAGACCCAACCCATTATTTTTGAGAAATCCATGAAGATTGTAATAACTGATCCATGCCTCACTCTCTCTCTCTACCTGATTCCCCCACTACAGCATCACTCTCATCTACTAGAAGGTGAAGAGTGAGTGTCTCCCATGGGAATCCATCTTGGAGTAAGCCCATGTACTATATTATAGTATATCACATTCCTCCTAAAATTCTATATCTTAAGCCTCTTCCACTAGTGTCTGAGGAATAAATTTCAAATTGGCCTTCCAATTCTGGTGTAATCCCCCCCCCCACATATGATTCTACAATGTGATGAGCTTCAAATATATCTTGTTTCTCAAATCGAACGTAACTCATGTGGGATTATAGATTAGGGGTTATCATTACACTAATACAAAAAATAATATCAAATGGTCCTCTCAATAGGTTTAATCCCCAAACCATGTTACCATAATCTCAAAGGGCCAGATTCCCTATGAGACACCCCATTGGTGGGATATATTCCAAATGAAGTGACCTAGGTCCCCAATGGTATATGTATTACCAAAATTCTTGAAATATATGGGAATTTATTCTAGTCCAAACGGGATATATAGGAAGCCTCCCAATGATCCAAATGAAACACCTTAATCCACCATCCTTCTTATTGGTCCACATTCAATGTTAGATCAAATCCCTACATGGAGACCGTATTTAATACGAAAAAAATCATCTCAAATTCATCATCATATACTTCTAATAAGAAACACCTTCATAAGGATATACACCTTATAATACCAATCCGATCCTTTCTGGCCATATTTCTTACAGGAGAAATCACAAATGTTTTGTTCATGAATAATTCCCACTCAATCCTTTTCTAGGAACCTTATTCCTAGAAATTGTTAAAATACATGGTCTGGTCCTTGTCTCATTACCCTAAAAGGTATGACATGTCCCTTTAAGTGACACCTAACTTTTTGGGTTCTAATTTATTTCACAAAGATACATATGAATCCCTTCTCATGGGATCAATCCTAACATCAAAAATACAACTGCCTCCCTGGATAGCAATAATCCCATATTGCACAGTTATGAGGCTTTAAAACACAATTCATTAAAATAAGGGATTAACATGAAAATAAAAATATGGTATAGAGAAATTTTTATACAAACTTATATATTCTTGAATGTAGAACTTTAGATATACACAGATAGTTCCACTGATGGAGAACCGTTTATACATTCATATGGTTACTCTCATATGTATATGTTATTGATTATGGATTTGAAGGGTGAATAGATTTGAATTATGTTTAATAATGAATTCATGCATATGAAATAAATTTAGAATAGAGTCTCAGAGTAAGAAAAAATTTCCTTTAAAAGGGTGTGATGAGTCTGATCCCCCATCCTCTCGACTTGTATGAGTCCCTATGAATCATTAGAAAAAAGTTCAACGATCATATTCCTTTGGAAATTAGATCAATATCATAGATGTGGTAACTATTGGGTACTTATTTTTCTTTCAATAATATCCATTGGGAACTACACCACAAATTGTTGAACGATTTTCATTCATGGAGACACCATGCGAATCGGCGTTCCTACATAGCGTTGTGCTAAATGAGAAGGGGGTGGCTAAGTTACGGTTCTTCATATTTTTCCTATTTTTACTCTAAGTATTATTTCCCTTGTTTATTTTTGTATTTACCTTATTACTAATGAGATTTTTTGGATTCATTATGAACATTCTATACCCAATGAATTCCCCTTGTCATAATGAGGTCCAATCAGCATGAGTGGGGGTAGATTTTCAGTAAGCTTTCATTCCAGTTAAATGATTTGAGGTGTGAATATTGAACCAAATGAGGAATTTATATGGGTTTCATAAATTACATTTATAGATATAATTTCTATGTATGAAATGGTAGATTTTGTTTTAATCATTAGTTCGTAAATGAAAAAACTTTTTTTAGAATCTGGTTCACTGATCAAGGATGTGTACATTAGGGGTGATTTTTTTCATTTATCTCATAGATAGGCCAAAAATGAATGATCCAAGAATCATTGTGTATCTTTTTGGAAAAATAATAGACACCATGTCCTTATATGAATTCTACCATAATGAAAAGTTCTTATGAAAGGAGAGGACAAAAAATTTATATGGTTGTTGGGATAGTCTATATGATATGTGTGATATTACTTATCTCGTTAAAATGATAATAAATAAACATGTTTCTCAAAGAAAAAATTTGGTGTGGTAAGAGACCAACACAAAAAGTTTGAGGGTTACTTCCTAGTGAGTTCCAATGAATCACAGAATTTTATGTCATGTGATAAGTATGTGAGCCATGTAGTTTAATGTCATACAATAAGGTTTTTGGATGCATTGTTTAACATCATGTGGCGAAGATAATTTTTCATATTGTTTAACATCGTATGACATTGAAGTTTCACAGATGTTTAACATCATGAAAATAGGATGTAAGATTATGTCACTTTAAGGTCGTGTATCTTTAACACAAATTTGTTGGAGAGGTAGTCTATACAGAAATAGAAGGTAAAAAAGTTGAAAAGATTAGAAAATCCCCAATGATATTATAGAATATCACATAGATATGTACACATAGATTAGTATAATAATTATTAGATATATGGGAAACTAGAGTTTATGTTCACACATCTTTTACAAATGGTGTGCCTTTCAAGGTCATGCATCCAAGACCAGTCATTCCTTTTAATGTCATGAGACAAGTATATATAGTTGATTCTGGTTGTAGTATGAATTTAGATCAGAAATTTTACAAATCTCTTAAAATATATAATCCCCCAAGATCCATGATTGATGTGATATATAAGAGAACACAAGGAGTTATCCAAATTTTACCAAAACAATATCAAATCAAGGGTCATTTCTCACACAAACCACTTGACTTTTCATTCCATTATAGTCCAGCTAAAAATAATCTTACATTTTATAGATTTGAAGAGGGTATGTTTTAATACATGAAATCACAGTTCTTAGATACGGTAAAATGATATGGAATAAGTAATTAGGAAAGGTACATGAACCATGTTTGAAAGGTGAGCTCCATTATTTTGTTTTTAGGGAATATGGAGATAAGAGGACATTATCTTGATGATGAAGATGCCTCATATTTATGAGGCTCATTTAGGAAATACACTATATATATCTATATAGGTTTTAGTATTCACATTGAAAACAAAGGTATCCTTCGAGATATGTTTCACTTATATATGATATCTATTGAATGTTTGTGAGAATCCATGTTTCTCGAGATATGGAGTGTCGTTTACGAAAGGAGGATATAAGGGGTTGGAGGAAGAATTTAAATTGGAATTAACCATTAATTTATTGAATTTTACATGAAAAAATCTAATGTATATTTTAGAGAGGAACATATTTGTCTTAATAACATACATTTGAATGAGGGAACTCATGTGGGAATCTCTTATATAGGTTGAGATCATATGTAGGAGGGGGATTTTTTTAATATTTTTGTTGGGTATAGAATGGGAGATCTGGGAATCACTACATATTTCATTGAAGTGAGAATAAATCTACACACTTTTTTGAAAAAATGGCTAGTATGGTGAGATATCTTCACAAAGAGAAGAGGTCCACTCAAGAAAGAGTCCCAAGAGCATGCAGTTCTACATAATGGGAAAGAGATATTAACCATGCCATTTGACATATTATAGAAAGGATGAGGTTTTATATAGTTTATAATATTATGACATGGATTTTTTATGCATTTTAACATCATGACATGAGGATGTTGGTTGCAGATCATCTCACATTTTTCATATGAGGCATCATGTGTTTATCACACAAGGTAAGGACAAAATTTAATGTCATGTGCTAAGGATATCAGTTTTGGATCATCTAAATTTTTTCATATGATGCATACTTTGTTTTTAACACAAGGTAAGAATATATTTGAACAAAACATTCTAAATATTTTTGTTTTGGATCATCTCACATTTTTAATACAATTTCTGTCATGTTTATTGCATAATGTAATGCAACAGTTTAATTTTTGGTACTCTATATGTTGGTTTTGGATCATCTAACATTTTTCATGTGAGGAATCCCATTCATATTATATATGATAAGGCTACATTTTAAATTCATGTGATGAAGACATTGGGTTTTCATCATTTCACATTTTCTATATGAGGAATCCATGTTTATCACCCTAGATAAGTCAATAGTTTACCATCATCATCTAAGGATGTCAGTTTTAGATCATCTCACATTTGTAATATAAGGCATATCATGTTTTTCACATAATAAAAGGCTAAAATTTAATTTCATCTGTCCATTATGTTGTTTTTAGATTATCTCATAGTTATCATCTAAGGCAACCCGGGTTTATCACAAAAGTTAAGGCTATATTTCAATAGAATATGCTGAGGATATTGGTTTTAGATCATCCCACATTTTTCATATGAGACATCATGTTCTTATCATACAGGGTAAGGATACAGTTTATCATAATGTGTTGAGGATGTTTGTTTTGTATTGGCTCACATTTTTCATTTTAGTTATCTCATTTTTATTGAAAAAGGTAAGGATATAGTTTAACATCATGTGCAGAGGGAATTGATTTTGGATCATCTCACTTTTTTTAAATGAGCCTTCACATGTTTATCACACAGGGCACGGTTTCAGTTTGTCATCATGTCCTCCGGATGATCGTTTTCTACTATCTCACATTTTTTATATGAGGAATCTCATCTTTATCACCCATTGTAAGTACAAAGTTTAACATTATATGCTGAGGATGTTAGGTTATGTAGTTTAAATTTATACAGGTTGGACTAGATGTTAAAGCTATGTAACACTTGAGGAACCTAGAGTTGGTGGGAAGTCTGATTCACTCCTTATCCATTATGATCAATGAGTATGAGCCATTAGGGTATACCTTATGAATCCATTAAAGTCTATCTTAATTTTTTTCTACATTTGGAGGTTTCTTCCATTGTATCATTGGGGTGCGGAGATCCAAAATCAGTTATCCTTAGAAAATGATTGGAGGTGAACTTTCTTGTTAAAATCTCATACTATTCAATTTTTATGCACATCTTAAGTATGAAAGGTGTACAGTCTTTTATCATCTATACATTATATTTCAACTCATAGATTTTTATATTTCTTTTATTTATATAACTAATCACAATTGGAAATGAAAGTTGAATGAAATTGGTTCTCTAGGAGAAGGCCTGCTTATATTCTATGTAGCAGCGATTATGTAGTTTCTTGTGTGAAATTACAAGTTGTAGTGAGATATTCCTCAAAGGAATGTAAAAGTTTATTAGGATTTTAATTATTATAATTTTACATAATTTTCTAGTGTGTGATTGATAATGTTTAATTTAAATCCTCTATCTTTCTATTTTTTTTGCGTGAGAGTTGGGAATTTGGTTGAACTATTTGTTATAATCATAGTAAACCCTTTTAATTTTTGAATAGAATAATTTGGTTCCATTTTCCATAAGTATTGTTTGAGGGACACCATATCTAGGGATGATTTTAGACTTCATTAAATTGATTATGATCATTCTCCCAACTTCCTGTAAGGGTATTTTCACTGCCTATTAGGAAAAAATTAGTAATAGTAAGGATGTACCTTAACTCATTATCTATAGTCAGAGGGTATATACCCACAACCACAACCAACCATATAAAGAAATTAATGGTGTATTCAACACTTCAAAATACCTCTAGGGGTAAATGGAGGACGATGGAATGCATTTTATAGGAATGGAATATCTTGGTTAATTTCATGTAATCCTGCATCATTGAAGGATATAAGTATCATATCCTTCTTATTTGATCAATAATCATGATCCATGATTTCTAGGTACCGAATGTATTGATATGTACTTATTGAATAATGAAAATAGTAAATTACTCATAAATTCATATGAGGGGGAGTACCCTGAATCCCCATTTGTTGAGGATATTCTATTGATTTGGTCTATCATAAAGGGTGAAGTTTATTAAACATCATAAAATTTTATATTTTCTTCATTTTTCCAATAGAAGAACAAAATTTCATAGGTATTTTATTATGGTTTTCATAAAAACACTTGTAGTACCATCTGGATATGGAATGGAGTTGACCTTGTTTATATCTTCCACTCTATCGTGAAAAAATGTCGATTCCGTTTTTTGATCCATAATAATGGTGACCATTTCATCATAGTTTTGTTATACCAAATATATTTAGTCATTTAAAAATTCATTTACAAGGAATTATATTATTTGAGTATGTGGTTTAAAATTGGTTCATAGGTGAATTTTACAACTAACCGCAACAAATTTTTAAGCAAGGTAATCAACTCTTCCTTTATTATTGAATAATCACCATTGATATTGTTGATTAATAACTCGGAATCTCTTTTGACCCTTAGGTGATCCACTTACAACTATAGTTCTATTTTTAGACCGACGATGAGAGATTGGTACTCCACATCATTTCTTGTGTATCATTTTTCAAACAGAATGAAATAAGGTAGAACCACCTTTGATGGAGATATAATAATGACTCCCAACCTATCATTATTAAGCAAGTAGTCATCCATTATTCTTCTCATTGGGCTTATAGATGAACTGTAAAATTTCATCTCCCATGTTTTTGGGCTATGATGGATATAAAATATCTCTTCATTAGGTCATTTATTATTCAATAGAGTTATTTATATAGAGGGATGTTCAACAATGATATCTTCTGGGGAATATAATTTTGACACCTTTTATTGTAAGAACTAAATGTCAAAATAATTCAATATTACTTCCCACCATGCCTATCATCTATTCATAATAGGGTGGATAAGGATGTATTGTAGTAGGTTTTTATGGGATACTAAATGGATCTCATAATGTTGTAGGAATTGTATCAATCTATTAATTGTAATAATTAGTGTGATTAAACATTTCCCTCTGTTTATATATTGAGTCTCAGCATTGAGTATGGTTCTACTGAGATAATATAGGTTATTATCACTTTCTACATCATTATTATGTGTTAGAAAAGTACTCAGTGATCTAAAAAAGGGTTTAACAATCACAATTAATGTCTTTTCTGCAATAAGGGAATTAACACTAGTGAAATCAAAAGATACTTATTAAGAATATCAAGTGGTTGTTAACAGTGATTAATATATTGAATAGTGACTTGATTTGTCAGTAGTTTGGTGGAATATATGCATTTTTCTACCAAATTCTCTACAAATGATCATATATAGTCTATATGATCATGTACCCATATCAAAACATTGTGGTTTTTATTAAGTGACATATCTAGGATGACCTTAATTTTCTCAGGGTTTACTTTGATACTTTGATGGAATACCATGAAATAGAGAAACATTCCTGAGGTATCACCGAAGGAACAATTCAAGGGATTTATTTTTAATATTTTCTATTATAGATTGTGAAAATTTATGCTATATTCATTGAGATGATAAAAGTGATATTGGGGCTTCACTACAAAAAATTTGATAGTGGATTATATGAACTTTCCTAGGAAGAGTTTTAAAATTCAGTGCAAAAAATGTTGGTGTGTAGTTCCAAAATTTATTACACTGAACAGAATTACCCTATAAAAGTACATTCCATGGTGAGAACTGAAATTATTGGAATATATTTAATTATGTGTCATCTAGATTGAGTTTTTTCCACAATATCCATCCATAATGGGGAGAGCTCCATAGCTATCCATTATGTTGATTATGAGTTCTATAATTGGAACTAGGAAATAATATTTTGGAAAATTAAATTTGAGATCTATGATCTTGATGAAAACATGGATCATAAATTTCTTATTTTTTACTAGGAAAACATTGGATAGCTATTTAGAGTACATGAATTCCTGAATGAAGTTATCCTTGATGAGTTTTTCAACTTCAACCTTGACATTGGAAGTATGAGTAGGTTGAATTCTTCTAGATTCCATCTTGTATCTATGGAAATATTCTGGAAAACCCAAGTGTTTGGTGGATAAATAAGAATCAAGGCCTAATATTTTCATATAGTTTCTGGAGAATATATCTTACCACTACTTTAGAAAGGAGGTGTATACCTCTTTCTCTTCAGGGGACATGGCTGTATTGATCAGTGTGGTTTGTGGATCTTCCACTATACCCAAATTTATTTGTCAAAGTTACGGTGGTATAAATTCTACCCTGAAATGTTATAGGGGAATGTTTGAGGTCTTCTAATTGTTCTTCCCATTCATCCTCGAAACGAATATTAAATGTAATGGGTGGTGAAGATGAATCTTTATAGATAGGAGACAGATCACCAGTTTTACATTCAGAAGAAGGGGTAGGGTGATTCTCATTCCCCACCAATGGTAAAAAAATTATTATAACCTAACCAATTATGTTGGGGTATTTCAAAAATATATAGTGAAATGATGCTATTTTAAATTTGGTTGTTGTAGTCATTGAATATGACATATGCTTATTTGATATTTACCATCCTAGTTACGGAAAATAATATAATCAAGGTTGATTCATTCATACTCAAATATAAATTCATACTTTTGATTTGGTAGATGGGATGTACATATTCATTACTAACATATCTAATGTTTTTTTCCAGGTTCATTTCAAGTACATTTGGGGTAGTAAATTTAGAAACATCATTGGTCGTGGGTTACTTTCCTTCCCTCCTGTAAAATCATGCATCTAAATACCAATATTCACGAGACTTAAATAGATATTTTTCACCATGAAATGATTTTATCCCTATATTGATATAGTATTTGTGGCATGGGTTGTATGATAAAGGGATAAAAATATGACGATGAAAATAATTCCTTCCTAGATAGACATTGAAAGAGGTTTCCAACTAAATGAAAAATATTTTAGCATCAGATACAAGGTCCTTGTATTGAGTTTTATGATTGAGTGGGCTAAGTATATTATCTTCACTCTAGTGATAAATTTGGAGTTTCAGTGCATATGGGTACAAATCAACTTCACTGTAACCCAATAAATAATGTGTTCATACTAGAATGATGTTGAATATAAATCCATTATGTATAAAATCTAATTAAATTTCAATATAATATATCCTTTTAGAAATATATAAGGTTTTTCTGTGTCCATGTATAATGGAATCCTTGTATTTTACTATGAAGCTGATAATTATGAGAAACAAAAAAGGATCGGCCATTTCATGATACAATTAAGCAGCATTAACCCCAGCTTCAAACTATATAAGTTTTGATAATTCCTCCATTAGAGATTCCAGTATGACTTTCGTTAAATTGAGAGCTTCATGGATTGAAATTTTTTTAGGAACAAGGTCCAATATCTTTTTGATTTCCTAATTGAGAGCCAAATACATATATTTTATATTATTATATTTCTCTTTAGAAAATTATTTAGGGGATGAAAGTTTGGTAATTTATAGGTCAAAACATTGAATAGGGGTTGATGGTGCTCATATCACCAGTGGGTTAGGATGACATTGCCAAAATAATCACACATGTAAATTGGTTTGTTTCACCCCCTATAATCGGTTAACCAAAACAACTAGGGTTGGATAAACCTCATCAAGTTTATATGAATATTTTTTCTTCTTATGGTCTCAATTTAGGGATTCCCATTTCATTCTGGAATCATAAATAACTCTTGGAGGGATGTGGGTAGAATAAATTTTTTCATCCATGACCATATATTCTATTATTTCATTAGATTAAATATCCTCTATATCCAGTAACCAAATATTATTTAAGGAACAAGGTTCATAAAAATACTCATAATTATTAAACTATTCCTATTAGATTAATTATTTTAATGGGGCTAAAGAGTAACTATTTATCATATGAGGATTTCATTTGATGAGGGTGGTTCTCATGGTTTCTTTTGATGGGACAGTTCCCATTCACTCGAGTCTAGAGGCATGAAGTATAAGAGGGTAAATATTGAATTTATACTTAGTATAGGTTTATATACCTATTCTATGTTTCTGTTTATCTTGTTATATTGTTTCAAGAATAATTGGCTCTTGGAAGATTATGGTTCTTCAATGTTTATCA
This sequence comes from Viscum album, assembly GCA_963277665.1. Classification (NCBI taxonomy): domain Eukaryota; kingdom Viridiplantae; phylum Streptophyta; class Magnoliopsida; order Santalales; family Viscaceae; genus Viscum; species Viscum album. The sequence goes on along the minus strand of OY728147.1, from coordinate 1,020,063,587 downwards.
CAAAAGAGAAAAGGAGACTAGGGGGGATTTTTAGTTCAACTATTCCATAAGGATCAAATGTGTCTAATTGATCATCTTCCATGTAATTAAATCACTAAAAATCAATGTCTCCTTATTACACACTTTTTTTATTCACCTTTTCCCTCTAGAATATTTGTTGAAACATATGAAACTTGTAAAGGAGGACTACCTAATTTTACCTTCTTAGAAATAACAATATTTTTATTGATGTATTTTAAGACAATGAAATACTAAATGGTATCACCCAATTCTCTTGGAAAGGGGCTGTAGTTTGGGTGGTCATCAAGGCCAACCTGACCAGGCCTACTGGGATTTTGAAATTATACCATGTTTCTTTCCATGAATTTTATAAAGTAGTCAGAAACATGGTAATCGTGAAAGGAAAAAAATCATATTCTTCTATTACTTGAATTAATTTTTTCTCTATTACCTTATCATTTATTAATATGGATTTATAGGTTGTCAATATTTAAGAGGAGGTTCTATGTGATAGGGTCTGTATTTTTGAGCTAGAGACGGTGTAGGAGCGGGATTTAGAGTGATGATTGAAGCATCCACATTACTTATTATCTTTCCTCGAGGCACTGGAATAAGTTTATAATTGGATTTGGTTATACAATGGAATTGTAAAATCATTTGTAAGTGGAAGACAGGTACAAAAACCCACATATATATTTCTTTGAAATGAATGGTGTTTGAAACTCATAGTGGAGGTTCACTATATTGAGGGATGACCAATATTCTTGCGGAAGTTGCAAGTTTAGATTGTAATTTAGCCACTTCCACCAGGGGAAGAAATATGAAACTCTGTCAATTAATCAATATTTTTTATTTGAGAGGTCAAGGATCATCATATTCTAAGGGTTAGAATCAATTCATAGAGAAATTATTAATGGAGATATTCCCATAGTATGATCGTCTGGGCTTGTAAAAAACTATAACATAAAAAATTCAGTCCTTCGAAGGCTTTAATGAAGAACCTATGTTTAGAAGATTCTTAATATTAAATAGTTCTTAGCATGGGGTTACAATGGTAAAAAGAGTGAATCAATTTCTTCTCATGATATTCTAAAATTTGGAATATTTGAAACATAGGGCTTCATAAGTTGGGTGATGGAATAGTCACATCTTCCCATTTGGGGAATGTTTTCATCTCCAATTGTATTGGTGTATTCCATCCTTCAATATCATTCATTTAAGTGTTCAATTAATTGATATATTTAATGAGCTTTGAGGGGATGGTGGGTTGAACAGGATCATAAACAGGTGTAACAAAGAATAGTGTGTGATGTGGTAGCCCTACCTGTACTTTTGATTGATAACCCTCATGGGATAACAAATGATAATCGACCACACATGGGTAAATTTATTCATTAAAAGATGGATATCCTTATATTCTCATATCATTGGGTCCAAATAAATTGGTTTTTTAGTCCCTATGTTGAGAGGATGTTTTGAATTTCATTTTGTTGGAATGAAGAACTCCTTATGTGGAGGGATTTTAGCTAGGGGAGTAAGATGAGGCTCTTATTGAAGAATATGTTGGGTAAGTAAATTTCTTCTAAGAAGATAATTATTGAGTCACTTCAACACTATAATATTGGATACAAAATCATAAAATATTTAATAATGTTTCTGAAGTTCACCCTCTTTAGGTAAAGTACGAGATGTGGATACACCCATACTCTTTTATTTGGTTGAAGAATGCTGAGTTGATGGTAGTGGGGCATCCACAAGAGTACTCATTTTTTTCAACTATTTTATTTCTGAAACCCATAACATCCTCAATAATATTGGAGTGAATTGTTTTTTAATAGAAATATCCAACTAATATTCTTCTGTATAGGTTTAATATTCTATAGCATTTGTAGGGTCACTACAAATGATTCTTACCAACAAAAAATGTTTTGAGGGTGTCCTGTCCCTACTTAGAAAATTTTCAGGTCACTTTCTTTTTGGGTAACCATAAGAGAATCACTTCTATCTAGAACTATTTACTCCCTTGGAATATCACTTTGTATTGTTTACATTTTGGGGCCTTATCTTTTATTATAAGGGTTATCCTATGGCTATCCTGTTAAGGGAATCCTTAATAAAATCCCTATAGAGATTTTTTGTATGAATTCTCCCTGATTGGGGACAAGAATTAGTTAAGGAACACCATGAAGGGATAGTTTATGATATGCATCCCAGTCAATGGACGAATAACATCTATATTGGAGGTTATCATGTTAAGAATTATCCCATCCATATGTGATGGGTTTTCCTAATATCCACATTTGGTTCAAATTGATTTACTGATCTTGAGGGTGGTTGTTGTGGTAAAGATTTACCTCACCCTAATGGTTAGAGATGATATTGTATCATCATGGTTGTGGCTATAATGGATAATATATTGATTTTTTAAACTTTTCTTTAAGAATAAGGTGGGTTCAATAAAATATTTTAATTCAAGATATTTTTTTTAAAGACATTAATTTTACTCAAGGATTAGATCTTGTTAATTGAGAGGTTTTCCCAATCTATTTATATACATTAATCAATATTAATTTGATGAAATAATCTATTCATGATTTGTTCTTATGATACTTAGTCATAGTCAACTCCCAGGGCGCATTACCTCTATTGTGGGAAGATCCTTATTCCGAGAGTCGTTTTGGAGAAACAACATTATAGGAATCCACTTTTGGTGAGATTTTTTGGCTAGATGGTGGAGAGAAATATAGTGATCAGGGCTCGAACCATCCACTAATATGGACACCACATTGGGCATCAATGATCAGTTTATGTACCTTGAAAATAGAATAAATTAATGCAGGGTGATGCATCACATGTTTCTTTTTCGATTTTGGGTATTGTACAACTAAACCAGCCACTAAGTCAATTTGGATATGAATTTATTCAATTTAATTATCATGATCACTATATTATTTTTAAGGAAAATATTTTGTTTTTAAATAGTAAAGAGTTTTTCATAGGTTTAATAAATATCATGTATTCATCCCTCTGAAAATGTTTTTGTAATATCATAATGAGGAGTGATCATGAGACAAAACATGATTAGTACATTATCTTTGGCCAGTTTTTTCTTCATGAGTGACATCTTCTCTTTGTATTCAATGAGGGAATCCTCTACTTGATCTCAATAAAGGTTAGATTTCCAACCTTTTTTTATAAATAGTGTTATTGTTAGGAATCCACTCTAAAATGGTGGAATCCATTAAGTCCAAGTCTGGTTTGGATATGTACTATTTCTTATTTATTTAATTTGATTGAGAAAAAATATAAATTTTTAATAATAAGGCATCAACCATGAAAAACATTATCTTTCTATATGCCTTATGATATGAGGGATTTCCCATGATTGATTTAGAAAAGTGATGACCTTATTACCAAAATGAAACTTTATTATAGGTATGACCATTGTAGAAAGCAACATAATTCGTAGGACTACTGTTATGGCTTCATTTCCAGCCACATGAGTGGGTCCTGTAGCATATACCTTGTAGATTAACTTCAAGGTAGGCATTCAAAAGGGGTAGACCATCCTTTTTTTTTTGATATTCTTGTAATAAAGAGGGTTTTTGTGGTACTATTTAGGAGATATTCTTTCATGATATATCATAGTGAGGCCATGAAATAGGCCTTCATAGTGATTAATCTGGGGAATACCTCAAGTGATTCTAGTAATAGTTTTGTGGGGAAGAACATCACAACTGAAACTACTTCTTCTTTGAATTGGTGATAAGTAAAAACAATCTTGGGACACCATGGATAGATGTTTCAGGACCTCCGAAACACTATTGTAAATACCTTGACCCCAATATCCTAGAGTTAGTGTCTTAATTTATTACATTGGTAAAATGAACAAGAGATTACATCACAAAGGAATTATAGTTTAGTATATTTGGAAAGCCATATAAAAACATTACATTACAAATTGAAATGAAATGTACCATAGTTTCTTAATTGGGAACACCCATAAACCTATAGATTATCATTGATATTTATTTATAATATATTTCATCACATCAAAGGGAAAATAAAAACTATGAAACGGGTGATCTCAAATAATTTGTAAGGGGAAGTAATACTGCTAAAGCTATCATGATCATACACAATATCACATGGATAATAACTAAAAAACATGATAATGAAACATAATCTTGAACATAATCTGGTAGGAATGAGAACTGATTAAATAATTCCTCAAATATGAGAAATAAAGTAATCCATGGATATTATACTAGTATAATAATCTCATATACTATCAATTTCTGGAATCATAATGAGGTAATACATAATGTCTGACATCTGAAATATTCTTTCGAGGCCTTAGCGAATACATCTGAAAATAAATTTGCCAGACCTCATCCAAGTCCATATATGTTTTTCCTCATGAGACCCAACGATACATCGAGGGGATAAAGAGGGCCTCACCAAACACTTGATAATTTTAATACATTCCTCATATGAATGGGGTTAATCATAAAAAACATATACATATGAAATATAAATAACATTCCCTAATCATTAAACATAATCAATAACCATTCTGAGTAGTATCGTGAATGGTAATAGGAAATAAAATCCATATTCAAACTAATCATAAAATATTAAATAAAATATAATATTTGATAATAATAAGATATAAATATCAACAAATAATAAGACTTAATATATCTGTTGAAAATTTTGAAAATAATCTAATAAAATCATTGATGAATTCTTGATAAAAATACCATTTTTTTCTTTTGAAAGTATAATTCTTTTTGAAATATAATTTCTATTTGGAATAATTGTATGTATAATACCAGTAATAAATTTTTTTTCTATGAAATAATTATTCATTTTATAAAAATAATTCTTTGTTAAAATATATTATGGTTGGTACTTGAAAATGGGTATGAAATTGGGAGCCTCCCATTAATCAGGCTTGTGTATGGGGAATAACTGAGAAGAGATCCCTATAAAACATGTGCTTCCCCATAAAAAAAGATGAAATGATAAGGATACATGATTTAGTAATTTTTATATAGAATTTAGAAAAATTATATAAAATTTATAAATAATTACATTGGTGTATAGAGGGAGAAATCATAACCCTAATGAAAATATATATTCTAGGAGAAACCCTTACCTTATGTCCGGAAGTGTCATGAAATTGCACTTAATGTCCTAGATAATGAAATTAGAATCATTAATAATTAAATTAAGAATATATTAAACATTTTTTTTATTTTTTATAATTTTATTAAGTAAATTTATTTTATTTTTGAAGATTTATAAGTTTGAATTTCATCAATCAAGAGTGTTATTTTCTTTGATTTTCATGATCTGTTCACTTATTTATAAGTAATGAAGCTAATGTAGAGTGGATATAATTATAATAAATTATAATTATATATTATTAATGAAAATAATGAAATATAAATGGTTATATGTATCATTTTGATATATGTTATGTGGATGAATCATTAGATAAGACAACCGTGATAATCGTTTAGATTATTAGGGTAGTTTTTTGTCATAACGAACTCATTTTGTTTTATCATATAGTATTATGTAAATATATTACCTCTTGAAAATAAAAAAGTTTATAATATACATTTTAATATCTTTATAAAAAATTACAGTGGTTTAATGACCATACTAAAAGGTGTTTAAGGAAAATGAAACCTTTTCATCGTTGAAGGTGTTAACAAAACACCTCACAGGCGGCGTTACCATTTTTAGAATCAAAGGGAGAGAAGAAGGAGATTGATGATGGAATATTACATTAAAATAAAAAATATATATTATATTTATTTTAATATATTTATAATTATATTCTTATGAGGGTTGGTGAGGAGAGAAAAAATATAATTAAAGAAATTGAAAAGAAATTAAAAAGAAAAGGAAGAGGATTTTACCGCTTGAATTATCCTCCATGAGAACCTCCATAGGGAAGAGGTTTTGATATTTTGATGATTCCCTTAGCTCATGGTATTGGGAAAGGTACTTGGTAATATTATTTAGAATAAATTTTATAAGGAAAATATCTTGGAAGGTGTATGGAGAAGAGGTGGTGAGGGGTGGTGTTTTGAGTGGATGAGAGGAGAGTTTTTTGAATATTTTATAGAATTGTTTATTATTTTGGCTCAAGAATACTAACAGTTTTGATTATTGGGACTAAATACTACAAAGGAATTATGTGAGTTCCAAATATAAATTCCTACATCATTCATATATCATTCATGACTCAATAATTCTTATATTTAGCAATTTTCATAAAATATCACATTTTACTATTCACCAAATATTCATGTATTTTAGAAAACCCCATAAAAATCCACTAATAATTTTATGAAATGTAGAATTAAAAATAGAGATCATTTAATTATAAAAAGTTTTTAAATACGTGAAATTTAAATTTTAAGTAAAATCATCATTTACTCAAAAATAAAGATTTTAATTTTATAACTAATATAATGACACTTAAAAAACTAATGATGGTCTCATAAATCTGTCTTATAATAATATAAAACATAAATAAATATTTATGAATATATTTCATCAAAATATATTTTATTTTAAATTTTTATATTAATTATAAATTTTTATTAAATATCTATGACTCATAAAAATACCAATAATTAATTTATCTTTTTTATAACATTTACTTAATCAAGGATATAAATATATCATATTTTCTTTTATGAGATACCCAAATTTTATTTATACTTTCATGGATGTGGTTACTATTCATTTGGTTTGTTTACTATCAATAAGGTTCATATTACCATTCCCAAGTTCATGTTACTATTTCATCGGTATAGGTTCCTTAATTTCTAAAAATACCTCTTATTTAATTAATTTTTCATTTATAAAGTTTTTACTATGTTCTCTAAGTGATTTTATGTGACTTATACTATATTCAATAATTATAAGATGGTAAATATAATAGAAAGAGTTATGGGTTTTTACATTCTCCCCTCATACTAAAGTTTCTTCCTTGAAATTTCCAGAATGTCACCACATAAAAAGATTTGGGTAGTAATTCATCATAAATACCTCTAGTTCCTACATCGCCACTTAAATTTTAGGAGTTTTCCAAACTAACATTACTAGTTGAGTCTTCTTATTCCTCAAAACCTATTGACTAGTTTCTAGAATATAAATAGGATCTTCACTATAAGATAAACCAGGTCCCAATTCTATACCTTCAGAAGTGAGGAAATGCATTGGGTATGGCATTTACGTCCATAGAAAATAGATGTGGATCACTATATGATGTTTAGAAAGGATGTGTGGAATCAACAAAAGATAATGAACAAATCCTATTCATCCATGGATTTCAAAATTTAATTGAACCAAGGGCTCAATTTTCATTTATTTCAAAATCTTATAACACCCTTCCATATATATATTTTCAAGAAAACATGATCTTATACATGAAACTCGCAATTTTTACACTGGTTATCAGCATTGATCTTTGTGAACATTGTGCTAATTAGATATGGTTTTGAGTAGTCTTTACATTTTTTTGTTTACTCCAAAATCTATGGTCCTATAAGATTCCTTCCACTAACATAATTCCAACAAGTTAGTGTATGAAACCTCTTTCTATACAATGCTTTATATGGTTCCATTTGAATATTTTAACAGAAACTATTTTTGACAGAAAACTCTTCCAAACATTAATAATGATCCCACATTCGTTGAAAATCATGTGAGAATGATCTCAACTTGTATTTTAGTGTTTTAATGGTCTTTTTTGACTGGCCATCTGTTTGAGGGTGATAAGCAGTACTCAAATACAGCTCAGTATCCAAATAATTATAAAGACTTTTCCATAATTTTGATGTAAATTTCATATTATAATTAGAAACAATTGAAAGAAGTTCACTATGAAGTCTTAAAACTTCATTATTATAGTGTTGTGCAAGGTACTCAAGTGGAAAATCATCCCATATGACGAGGTTTTATGCATATTTGGTAAGACTATCAAGAATTGACCACATTGACTCATTCTTTTTGGGTGTTTTTGTAAATACAATGAAAAAATTTGTAGTGAAGTCATTCCATTTCCATGTAGAAATATGAAAAGGTTGCATGAATCTAGGATTTTTTTCTTTCAACTTTCAACTGTTGACATAGTAAACATGTTGATACATTATCTGTAATTTCTCACATCATATTATCCTACAAAAAATGTTCCTTAAAATATCTATACATCTGAGTGATACCAGTGTGTATAGATAAATTAGAGCAATGATCATTATTAAATAACTCTATTTTAACTTGGTTATAGAGGGAACACATTGTCTCCTCCTAGATTTCACAATTCCAACTTCATATATAAAGTCTTCCAATTTCCTATCTTTCACAAAAAAAATTTTCTTTTGAATATTCTCATAATCAAACTAAAAACATTTATTTATTTTCAATAAATATGGTGGATTAAACAATTGAAAAAGTAATGATTTTTCACCTTAATTAATAAGTTTCATATCAATATTTATTATACCCGTGAATACATGATCCCTTTCAATCATCATTTTTTTAAAACCCCCTAATCCTTCCTTCTTAATGTATTAACTACATTATTAGGCTTCCCTAGGTGATAGTGTATTGAAAAATCATAATCCTTGAGTAGAATTAGCCATCACCTTTTCCTCATGTTTACTTTTTTATTAGAGAAGATATATTTCAGGATCTTGTGTTCTTTATATACATCTCATATCTTTCACCATAGAGGTATTGTCTCCATATATTAAGAGAAAATATTACAACTATTAACTAAAGATCATGAGTTTGATAGTTTTGTTCATGAGTTTTTATCTTCATTAATTGTAAAAAATTATTCTATCATTCTTTATAAGAACATAACCAAGTCATTTTTTGATGCATCACTATAAACCAAAAATACACCATTTCCCGATGGTAGAATCAAGATAAAAGAATTCACTAATATCCTCTTCAATTATTCATAACATTATTCACATTCTATTTTTCATAAAACATTAACCACTTTATGAGTTATCTTGGTTAACACGTTAGATAATAAGGAGAAATTTAGAATGAAATGGTGATAGTAACTTGATAAACCAATGAAACTATGTGCCTCAGTTCGGTTCACGGTGTATGGAATTTATGAACTGCCTTTATCTTCATAGTATCAACTGAGATTCAATCCTTAGAGACAATATGAGAAAAAAAACTGTTTGGAGAAAAAATTCACACTTCATAAACTCCCCATATTACACTTTTCTTCTATAAGTCTCTAGAATAATCCACAAGTGGTTCTCATGATCTTCATAGATTTTATAATGTATCAATATATCATCAATAAATACCAAAAAAAATCATAATAATATTCCTTGAACACTATATTCATGAGATCCATTAAAAAAGGGTTCATTAGTCAGTCCAATTGGAATTGTTGTAAATACATAATGTCCATACCTAGTTTGAAATATTTTCTTTTGAATATCTTCCTTCCTCACACGTAATTAAAGATATACATATCAAAGTTAAATTTACAAAAAATATTGATCTTGATGATATTGATAAAATAAATCATCAATACGAGGTAGATGATACATATTTTTTATTTTAATATCATTGATTTTTCTATAATCAATGCACAACCTCATCGATCCATATTTCATATTGATATAGAGAACATGGGATCCCCATGGAGAAAAAATAGGGAAAATAAATTCTTTATCACCCAATCCATCTAGTTGTTTGTTTTATTATACTAATTCCATGGTGCCTATTCCATAATGAGTAATTAATATTGGTCTTGAACCATTAATTAAATCGTTAGGTAACATAACTTTCTACTCTATAGGATGTTTAGTTAATTACTCTAGAAATACATCAGTATAATCTTTCACAAAGGCACATATTCAAGTTGAATATCTATTTCCTCATCCAGAGATAATGTTTTGTCTTCATCTCCAAGAATTTCATTTACAAGAGCTTTTGGAGGTGGATTTAGATAATAACCAATTGATGAAATTTTTTCTCTAAATATAAGGGATTATATATCATCCTAAAAAATTGTAAATTAATTCTTTTGGCAATAGATTTTCACATTGAAATTTTAAAGCCATCTCATAAAAATGATTATAACAAAATAAACCACAAATATGATGATAAGTTTTGAGACCAAATAAAATTTATTTGTTATAAAGGGGACTAACTGATACATCATTGTTGTAATGATTCATAACATAGATTTTTTGACTATAAATTCCATTATTAAATCAAAATATAAATGTTAATTTTTTCTTGGAAAACTGGGAAGATATAAAAGAATGTGATTATCCAGAATCAAATAAAAAACTGTACAAGTTTGAGGAAATAACTAAAGTACCTTCCACAACATCATTTGGGACTTCAACCTCCATAGTTGTGATTTCATAAAATTGACCTTTCTCCCCTAGTCTTTTTTGGGGAATGTTTCCTTGATGCTTTGGAAAATCATTTTCACAGTGTCCCATCTCACTAAAATTGCATCATTGAACATTGTAATCTTCTATCATTCCCTTTAAATCATGGGAAATATTTCCTTTCTCAACAAACTTATAGAAAATATATTTTTCTTTTAAGAAGACACGATGAGTTTCCTTCCAAAAGTTTCACATGTTATAAAATTACTGCTTTTAATTTTCCCTTTATCCATAGCTTCCTATACCACCTATTCTTCTCTTATTTCCATTAAATTAATAAGACATAAAAAATTATTTATATCTCTTGATAGCACATGATACTATATCTTCATATGATTAGAAATGTTGGGATACCAGTACCCTTTAGAGGGATGGTTTTAAACCATAAAAATCGATTACTATTGCTCCTTGGATTATATATATTGTCTGTGGAATGGAATTCTGACCTTATGAAGTTGTCTTCATACCTCACAACATTTTAACCATCTATTTGTTTCAGACTCAATAATTTCCTCTCTATATCTGCTCGCTACTCACGAGGGAAATATTTTTATAAAAATATTTCCTTAAACTATTTCTGTTAAATATATTCTTTTTCCTCCTCCCCCTTTTTGTTTTGAATCAACACCCACTATTGATCAGAATCTTCTGAATGATAATATACTACCATGATAACATTATCCCTTTCATTACATCCCAAAATGAGAAATATCATCTCTAAAGAACTTATCCACTTCTCCAATATGAATGGGTTTGTATTCCCATTGAATGATGGAGGTTTTTGTAGCATAAATTGGTCTAACATTGCTCCTCCATGTTGTGGATCAGGATGTTCCATACAAGTAAGGTAATTTTTTCATAACTTGTGTAAGCCGTCTAAGTATAATAATAATTTTATCAGCACTAGTAGAAACTTTAATACTAACATCATTATCTTTCATAGAACGAGAATCCCTAAACGGGATTTTTATGTTGATAAGATTTCTATTCATTCCCGCAGTCACCATTTCTAAATAATTAAATACAATAAAATTACATTATGAATCATAATACATAATTTAAAACTAGAAAAACACATAACATAAATTGATTTTTTTGCATAACTAATTTTATAATCATAAATATGGGCATGTTTTCTTTTAGAACCTTCATAATGGGTTGTAAATAAAAATGTAAATTATCCTAATAATATCCCACAGGAGTGTCAAACTAGGTGTATAGTAAAAAACAATTTCATATACTAGGTTTCACTGAGTTAGGTCAAGGACACCATGTTAGAGTTGTTACCCCATGTTACATCTGTACCAGAACCACATTAAATTGTATTATCCAAACATGGATTTATTTCTAAGAACACCAACACAATACCCACCTTACCAATATTATAGGTTGTTTTGTTATGTTTATCCTAAAATCCTATCTTAGGGTTTTGTTCCCTAATCAATGTTTTCTAAATCCAGTTTCCAAGGTTTCTACTAAACTTCATCTTATACCAACTATAAGGACCCCGACACAAGTTACCCAGAGCCAGTGCCTTAATTTTGTACATTGGTACAAGGAACAAGAGATCACATCCCAAAGGACTGAATAGTTTAGTAAATTGGGAAAACCATATACAAACATTAATTTACAACATTGAAAATAAATATAACATTAAATCTTTATTAGAAGCACCCATAAAATTATAGATTATCCATTCTAGTTATTTATAATATATATCTTCACATCCTAGAGAAAAATAAAACATAATAAAGGGGTGAGAACATATTCTCAGATAGGGTATGTAATAAAATTAAAGCTATCATAATAATAAAAAACAAGGAATTATGAATAACTAAAAAAATGCCAATAAAATATAATATTGAGTATAATATGGAAGGAATAATAAATAACTAAATAATTTCATAAATATGAGAGTTAAACTGAACCATGGATATTATTCAAGTTGAATAATCCTATGGACAACTAGTTTTTAGTATCATAATGAGGGAATGCATAATTTTGGACATCTAAAACCTACTGTTGAGGCCTCATCCATGATATCTGAAAAAAATGGGCAAGGCCTTGACCAAGCCCATATTATTTTGTCTTATGAGATCTATTGATGCATTGTGGGGCTATATAAAGATCCACTATACACTTATTATGTCAAATTAATTCTTCATATGAATGGGGTTAAACATAAACAAAATATATAGATGAAATGTAAATAACATTCTCTAATATATATACATAATCAATAACCATTCTATGTATTACTGTGAAAGGTATCTGGATAGAACATACACATTCAAACTGATTGACAAATATTTAATAAAATATGTTAGATGATAATAATAAGAGATCAATATTAATAAATCATACGATTCAATAGATATTTTTAAATATCCAAAAATACTCCAATAAAATTATCGAGCAATTATTGATAGAAATACCCCTTTTACATTGCAATGAAGAGTTCTTTTGGAAAAATAATTTTTGTTTTCCATAATCATTTGTACAAAACTAGTGATGGAAAAAATATATTTTCATGAAGAAATTATTGATTTTAGAACAATAATAACATATTAAAATAGATTATGTATGGTACTTGAAAATGGTTAATAAATCAAGATGCTCCCATTAATCAGGTTTGTGTACTATGTATTATTAATAAGGGAGATTTTAAAACATGTATTTCCCCATAAAAAAGATGAAATTATCTGGATACATGATTTTGGAATGTTTTCATATAATTGAGAAGAACTATATAAAATTAATGAAGAATTACATTGGTTTATAGATGGAGAAAGCATTACCCGAATGAAAATGGAGATTCGGGAGGAAACCCATACCTTATTTTCGGAAGTGTTCTGCACTTGTGCTTAATGTCCTTGATAACGAAATTAGATTCATTATTAATTTAATTTAGAACTTATTAAACCTTTTTTTATTTTTTATAATTTTATTAAGTTCATTTATTATCTTTTTTATGAGTTATAACATATAATTTTGTCATTCCAAATTTTTCTTTTCCTTGATTTTCATGATCGGTTCACTTATTTATATATAATGATGTTAATATAAAATGGATATAATTATCCAGAATTGTAATTATATCTTATTAATGAAAATAAAAATTTTAAATGGTTATATATATCATTTAATAATATATTATTAGGATCAATCATTAGAAAATACCATAGGGATAATCATTTAGATTATCACATTAGTTTCTGATCATAAAAAACTCATGTTGTTACATTGTTTAGAATTATGAAAACATATTACATATAGAACATAAAATAGATATAATTTAAATTTTAAAATCTCTCTCAACCATTCTAATGTTTCTATGACTTTCATTGAAATAGGTAATGTAAAATGAAAACATATCGTCTTTAAAGGCGATAAAATAACACCTAACAGACGACACTTCCATTTTATGAATAAAATGTATAGGGGAAGGGGTTTGATGATGGATTGTTTCATTATAATAATATAGTTCTTTTATTGGTATGGTAACGGAGTTATCATTCCATTTGGATGAGTTGAGGTGAGTATATAATAATAAAATAAAAGAACTTGCAATGAAATTAAAACAAAATAGAAGAGGATTTTACCTATTGAATTCTACTGTTTGAGAACATCCTTAGGGAAACTTTTTTGGTCTTTTTATGAGAAAATGATCTCATATACATGGGGGATGGACTTGGGAAGAGGATTTCATATTGTAAAATGAGAAAATCTTGGAAGGTTTGAGGAGTATAGGTGGCGAGGGTGGTATTTACAGTGGATAAGAGGGATGTTTTTTTTAATATTTAATTTAATTGTTTATTATTTTGGACCGATACTATGAATATTTTTTATTCTTGTGAACAAATATATTAAAGGGTGCATGTGAATTGGAAATATTGATTTCTACATGATCTATACATCATATATGACTTAATAATTCATACTAGAAAAGTGCAGGCCATAGGTGTCGACATGGCCCAACAAAATTATTATAAAAGAAAATAGCAAAGGAAATAAAGATAGTTCAGGATACAAGTGACATACATCATCAAACAAAACAAATTAGGAAAACACATTTTATCCCTTATGTATACCACCGCGCCCAAATCCTCCTAGACCTCTCGGGTGTCTCCCCCTCTTCCATTGATTTGGGGTCTGCCACACATCATGTTGTTTAGTAGCCTCCACCTCCATGAATATATTATCTAGTTGAGCCACAGTTTCCACATCATTCTTTCCTTTACCACTGCCAATGGGTTCTCCCGTCATTTCCTCAATAGGGGGCTATCCTAACCGAAACTCCTTATTGCTATCCTGCCTGTCCAGATTAGAAGAGTTATCCATTGTACCAGTTAATACATGCTTACCTTTTATTTCCCTACTCTCCTTGTAATGCCTGTCAAATTCAGGAGAGTTCATAGACTCCAGCACATTAAAATAATTATGCTTCACAGGTTCATGTAGATGAGCCTCTAATCGATCATCCAAGCCAACTATAGAGGCAAAAACATAATCCATTTCCAACACAAGATGATTTGTATCTGTCCCCAAGTCATGAGGAGCAGCAGACAACGCCACAAGGTCCTGTTCTAAATTCCCAGGTGTAGGGAGCACATCACCTGCAGAGGTGTTTTGAGATTTATCCAGCACAGAACCACTAGAAACACCTATTTTTGTCTTCACATTCCCAATGGTAGAAGAATCAACAAAAATTTTGTCACCTGATTAGGAAAAACATGCTCAAAATCATCAACATTTATTCAACACATGCCCAAAAAAGTCCCTTTGAAGGGGACCACAAACATTTCCATTAGAAAAAAATTGTTCTTCCAATAGATTTGCAGGATCCAATTTATTGTCACTTTCATGACCATTAGAGCAATCATCATCCAACTTAGATGTCTTACCATAAGTAAGGGTATCAGATATACCATGAGTGGAGGGCGTGCAATTACCCGAAGGCAACACAAATCCATTATTGTTAATATAAAAATGATCATAAGGGTTATATTAGTGTTCCTAACATCAAGTTACTATTTCATCAGTATAGGTTCCTTTACTTATTTAAATACATATTATTTCATTCATTATTCATTTATAAAGTATGTATTGTGTTATATAAGTGATTTTATGTGATTTATACTATATGAAATAATTATAATAAGGGATTTTTTTGATAGAATTCTAGGTTATTATAGCCATCGTTGATTAAAGTAGAGTTGTGGTCTTGCATTTATATTTTCAATAACCTTTTGTGGAATATATAATTAGATTTTATCCTTCAATTAGAAAAACTAATATGCTATAGAAAATGAGTTTCATATGTGTTATCTTTTCTGAGTGACACTCATGCTGCAATGAAAATATACCAAGGTGGTACTGGGGGTTTAGTAGGGAAATTTGTCTTCCCTATAGTGTCCATTGAAATGGACTGTTGGGATCCATTTGTAATGGGAATATTTTACCAATAATAATTTCCATTTATCATAGGAATATACTAACAAGCCTCTTGTATGGGATTGGGAGTTGTGCCTACTCTTAACCGACCATCACATTATGCTGTTTGGCCACCCTGATTCTTGGGTTGAGGTTGTGTTTGTTCCCATTATCCACTATTGCAACTATCATTATATATTGGCATGTTATAAGAATTATAGAATGAATTGATGTACTCCCTTATATTGAAGCTAAGACATTATTGGTTCTATTCACAACTGGAACATGAATTTATGCCCTTTACATGGTTAGATCTGTAATAGATATCCTCCCATATCCTCTATTTCCTACCATAATATGTTTGAATGGATCTTATATATGGATGAAATCATGGTATTCTCTCCATTGTTTGTTTTGATATGTGAATAATATTATCTAAGTGCTTCCAAATTTTTTTATAAATCTTGTAGGAAGGGATACATACCAATTCATAAATTTCCAATGTATATTAGTAGGATTTTTTTGTGGGAATATGATTGTGTTCCCACTCCTGGTTGATTGCTTTCCAAACATGGTTGGATTCCATGGGAACCTATGTCGGGGTGGCCTGAGCTGGGGCCCATACGGGACATCCGCATTATACTGAGGAATTTATGTCACATAGATTTAGAGGTAGAAACTATTGGTAGAAAAACATATTATCATTTTTTCATTAGATGCTCCAGAAATGGTTTGAAACATTTATGGATGCTTCTTGATTCCATACCCTCATCCATAATTGTGTGGACAACTAGTGGGGCCTTATATATTAGAGGTATTATCTTATGGCCTCTAGATCCATAATAGTCTCATTGTGGTGGAACACTCATATTAGTATGTTTGACCCGAAACATTAGAGAGTCTGGTTGGGTGGTAATATCCTATAGTTGGATAAAGATCTGGTTCATACAATATATAATAAATATTTTTTTTGATAATAGTAAGATATCATTTTGGATTAAAGATAAATTTTTTGTTTGTTCTTTAAGGTATTAAAAATTAAAAAAAAATTCAATGTAGCATCATAAGTATTAAGTAACATATCAACTGATTTATTTGAAAGATCCATATTGGAATTTTTTTCATTTTATTTAAATATGTGTTATAAAATGGTATGACATTTGGTGACACTATTATTTTAGCTCATAAAGGATTTATATTGGTTTTATAGTTTTTTATTATTGTTAAGGAAACTTCTATTGTGATTGATTGTTGGGATAGGAAAAACCAAGGCATTCCCAAATCCATGATATGGACTGACTATCCAAATGTAGTCGATCATTAGAAATTTTTCCAATGACTCTTAGAGACTCATATTTGTTGAGGAGGTGGGAGGTCATGCCCATCTCACTATTTTGGGGGGATTTTTCCTTATATTAGAATCTATTATAGATATAATTCATATTCATTAATCCTTTATAAAATTTAATATAAATCTAGTCACCCTTAACATCTGTAATCTATCATGTATACATACGGGGGTAACCATATACATGTATCAAGTTTTATTCATCAGTTTGACCATCTATGTATATATGAGGTTATCCATTTAGAGATCTATATAAGGTGATGGTTGGTATTTTTATGTTAGGATCAGGCCCATGAAAATGTATTCTTTAATATCTTCATGATAGTAATAAAAACCCACATTGTTCAGTGTCACAAAGTGGGGCATGTCATATCTGTTATGGTCATATGAGAATGAAAATACCCGAATGATTAATTTCTCACAAAAATGAAATCTAGGTGGAAGGATCCTAAAAAAGGATTATGTCGGAATTATTCGTGAGTGGTCCATTTTTGATTGACCACAAAGGGAATACAGAATAATGATATCATATTGGTATTAAAAGGTGTATAGCCCCATGAATATGAATCTCACTAGGAATATAGGCCGATGAAGATGAGATGATTGGTCTTGAAAGATATATGGTCTTATATGTGGGGATTTTATTCCTATGGTAATGTGTCCTAGTATGGAGTTTAATGGATTGAAGTTGTTTAATTTAAACCTTCGATGAGATTCCAATGAATCCTATTGTCACGCGAATCAATGCACATGTTGTTCTGCATGTTTTTTATTACACTTACAGTGGATGGATATGGTTAATTCATTAGGAATATGGATATCCAAAGGTGTTTTTTATAGGGAATATGAATCTATGAGAGTATGGTAGCACGATTTGGGGCTTACACCTAGTGGAAATTCAATTAGATATTCTCGATTATGATTGTTCCATACTCCACACAAATATCTAAATTGATATGAGTCATTCATGTTGTGAGAAAAAAGGGATAATAGTGTAACATCACATCACACAACAATTTTTGGGAGAGGTATTACACCAAAACTGGAAGAAAACATTGACAATCATTCCTCATCCATTGGAGGATGAGAGATGAGATGTAGCACCCTCCAGTTTCATGTTAGTAAATCTTTTATTATGATTAAAATGTATATAAAGTTATGGGATAATTTCCAGAGAGTTTGGAGAATTTTTGAGTGTTTTTTTGGGGATTTTCTTCATGTTCACGGTTTGAGAGAACCGTGCAATACCTGTAGAAATCCATGCATAATGAGACATGGACTAAAAGGAAGGTGTATGGGTAGTGCTTGCTTTTTCAAAACCATGAATAATCCTAGGAGAAAACATGATACTGGAGATAGTGGGTATTGGCATGTTTGGAACATAATTTCCTAACTGTGTGAGCCAACCATGTAAGGTTCATACTTACGGTAGAGTTTGGAGCATGTTTTGTGCATGGTTTGCCTAACTGGGCAACTAAAACCTATTCCATAAGAAAACTAGATACTAAAAAAGTGGACCTCAATCATCTTTGTGGTTTATTGTATATTTTCCCTAAAATAGTTATAACTCAAGATTTTTCCTTTAAAAGGATGTATAACATCTCCTCATGTTTTAGGAAATTATCCAAATGCTTGTCTTAGGGTTTTGAAGCCAGATTCGTGAGGTAAGCCTTCATTCTTGGTAGTTCCGCGGTGATTTTTCATAGATATTCAATGCTATCTATCTCGGTTCTTAGATCTACATCCATTTTAGATTGATCCAAGATATTTTATGTATTATATCAAGATATTTGGATTTTTTGATAATAGTATAAGAGATATAAGATGAATTTTAAGAGATTCAACCTAGTTTCATTGGTGTTTTTAGGTCGTTCATCATAATCATCATGAAACTCGAGGTAGGTCGCCTCACTCTTGACTTATCTATTTAAAACATAAAGGATAATTTTTAAATTCTATTTTTTTAATGATATTGTTTTGTAATATAATTTAATTTCTTTTTGAAAACCCTCTTTAGTGATGTTTCGGAAAATTATGGAAGTTGGGATTTTTTTAAATTGAAATATGCTAACTTGGCTTTAAAATGATTGATTGGTTTTGATGCATGGACAAGTGTTTTCAATAAACTGGGATGGTTTATATTAAAAATTTTCTTTTGAACGATTTTTAATAAATTTTAGATTTTATTGAAGTGGTTGAAATGGTGGGTTGGCATTATTTTTTGCATAATTGTTGTGTGGATTCAAGTGCATTAGAGATAGATAAGGGTAAGTTTTCATGACCCATCCCCAGGGGCCCGTATCGTGACTATGCCAAGACCGCCTTCTATAGGCCAGGGGCTAGCGACTAGCACCAAAGGCATAAATCCCTAAACTGGGAAGGCATTACCTTTATTATTGTAAAAAAACACATTAGATTACACAACTAGAAGAAAAATACATGTAAAACTTTATACAAAAGAAGTGATGGAAAGTAAAAGGGGCTGGAAATACAAGCCCAACAAAAAAGTACAAGTACAACTGAAAGAAAGTACAACTGAAGAAAAGTAAAGAAGCTACTGGGTTGTCCTCCAGGGTTCTTACCTAAAGGGTAGGTACAGATGGCCTCCTCAGCACTCATTTCTGTCCGTCTCCTCTGTGAACCGTCACACCGAGTGGTCCACCTCCCAGTACCATCCAGTCCTACTACTCTCTGCATCAGTCAGCGTTGTCCTTCGTCTGCAACCAACACAACGAGGTGCGGGCATTGTCCATGCATCGGTGAGTATAGTGATACTCAGTAGGGACCCTGAGACCCTCAAGGTCTCAAAAAATCCAACAAGGATAAACCAAAAAGTATGAAATCAATGGGTAACCATTACTTAGGTATATGCCCATCCATATAGCTAAGTTATCTAGTGACCCATCTCAATCCTGAGGAAAACACAAAAGTCACTGACTCGGCTCAAACCAGAATTTTCATTATCGAAACCATGACTGCTAGATAACTCCTCCTCTATTGAGTAAAGTGGGCCTGTCATGACACCAAGGCACTTCTCACTAACCTTGGACTGCTGAGGTACTTCTCTTGTCGAGTACCGTGGGTCTGCTGCCAACTATTGGTCGCTCCTTTTCTGTGGGTCTCCCACCAACTATCAGGCGCTCCCACTAATAGCCTGCAGAGGTACTCCACTTGTCGAGTACTTCCGGTCTGCCTCCAACTACCAGGCACTCATCTACCGTGGTTCTACTACCAACTACCAGGTGCTCCTCACTGGGCTGGTCGAATCACTCCGAGTCGAATCGGTCAAGTAGTCGTCAGGTCTGCCAGCTAATAGGTCTCCGCACTCTTTCTGCTCATCACTGGAAGGATCTGCTCTTTGAGCTACTGGGAAATACTCCAACTTTCGCGAAGTGCGACGAAAAATTATCTCAAAGGTCAGCCTAGTCCTAGGGGTCTCAATGCAATAGACGGCGCGTCAATCGGACGCCCGACCTGTTAGTTATTAGCATTTTAGTCTTGGGGGCCCGGTTGGATTCATGTATGATCCAACCAGATCATAACTAAAAAAACCCCCAAACTCCCGTGGGGTATTCCTAATGGGACCGTCTTTCATTGAGATTACCATCACCGCTGACGGTTCATCAAACAAACGTCTGGTGCCAATGATATGGCCAAATCAAGAAAAGAGTCGTTAGTGGGCCGAAGTCCAGTCCGACCATGTCAGACTGACTCCGATCAACCAATCCTGGGCCGACCCAGTCTGGGTCAGCCCGGATAGACCCATTGGGTCTGACCGGGCCCATTGGGCGGGTCACCTCGCTATGTTCAACCCGGTTCGCTGGGCCCGGCCCGGCGGACTATGGGGGCGGTTCGGCCCGGGCTCAGGGCCAGTTCGGCCCAGAGCATTGTGAGGGCGCGGCCCAGCATGACTCGGCCTGAGGGACGCGGCTGGCCCGGTTTGACCAGGGAACTGCAAGGGGGTTGGGACACAGGCTCGGCCAGGTGGCCGTGAGGGAGACAGGACGCCGCAATGGTGGTGAGGGCACCGAGCAGGTCCTAGCAGGGGCCGGGGGCACTGGGCAGGGCGCCGGGAATGCCGCAGCAGGGGCTGGGCAAGCCGCAGGGGCATCGGGCAGCACCTTGGGGCACCGGGCAGGGCGCCGGCATGGCCGGGCATGCCGGGTGCCGCCCGGGCCGACGATTTCTGGCCGGGAGCTTCGGTGCGCCGCAGGGTTTGCAGAGGCCACAAGGTTCGCAGAGGTCGTGGGGTTCAAAGAGGCCATGGGTAGCATGACCTTTGTCATTTCCACCTTGGTCGCCACATCATAGTTACGTCGCCATGCCGAAGGAACGCCACAAAAAGGATTGGTGGAGGAAGTCATTCCATGATAGTTGGCCTGCAGCCTCCGCGTTTAGGGGTGATAATAATTGTTCAACAAAGAGGAAGGAAGATGAACTTTAATAATTTAATACTTCACATTGATTCTTTTCAACGAAGAGAAGAAAAGAAAAGGAAAGCACTAACCTGCAATAACCCCTACCTTGATCTATGTTTATTGATGTTGGCGTGAGGAGATGGTTGTCAATCCATGGTAGACAAAAACATCCCATGTAGAAGGAGTTTGAGGAAGAAGGTCAGAGGAGGCCATTCTTCATAGTCAGAGGTGTCCCTTGTCTGCGTTCTTTGTCGGGAGAGCATTCTTCACTGGAAGAGTGTTCTTCATTGTAGAGCATTCTTTGTTCATCATTGGGAGACTTTCTCCCAACTTCCTCTTCTCAAGTTCCACCAAAATGAATATGCCATCAATATAATAGATTGAAATATCTTATTAATTTTGTTGGCACAATATTCGAATTAGACTCATTAATTTGGTAGGCTCCCATTAATTAATGTGGTGAATTGACACAATTAATTAATGGGGAGTTGGATCCATAAAGGTGAAGAGGCTCTCCCTCATTAATGAGGGAGAGTTGAGAGGTTATACTCTCCTCCCATTAATAGGGGTCGGGTGGTCCCCACCCCTATTATTGAAATGAGAAGTTATGGTCTCGGGTGGTCCCCACATCGTAACCTCTCGTGGGAGGTTATGTTCGGGTGGGCCCTATCACCATAACCTCTCATGGGAGGTTAAGGTGTGGTGGCCCCAGATCCAACCTCCACTTGGAGAATTTAACCACCCAATCTCCAGATGGAAGATTAAATAAAATAAAGTGGCAGCTAACTTTATTTTATAATTTTTTTTATAAAAATCCATAAACTATCTTTTATTCTCGACCAACTACCATCGAGGTGAAAGTCTTCTTAAGCGAATATCGGCACTGAGAGTTCAACGGTGCAATCAAATTTCAGTTCCGATCACCTGTTCAAAAGTTATAAAATCCTGATAGTATGTTTACTGAACGTACCCAAAGAAAACTTCTGAAATTGATTTTGGGCACACCGAACCTCAGAATCACGGGCCGTCAGTTTTTGCAGACTCTTAAAATTCCCATGTATTTAAAAAAAAGTCCACGGAATTTCTAGGTCTTTAAATTATCCCCACTTTAAGGCTTTATGTCTCCGGAAGCTACAACTCGAACTATGGGAAAAATTGGGGTATTGAGCACACATCAGAGCCTCCCGCTCTAATGTGATCTCCTGGAGGTTCCTGTGCTGCCAAAGAAGGTGCACCAGAGGTATCGACCATCCACGTAGGATCTGATTCGATCGATCCTCAATCTCCACTAAAACCTCCATAAAATTCTCCCTATAGTTGACGTCCATCTCTCTAGGGTCGATGATGTGGGAAGGGTCATGCACATATCTCCTTAGCTGAGATACATGGAAGATGTCATGTACCCGGAGCAACTTAGCTGGAAGTGATAAGTGGTAAGCCACCTCACCTACTCTGTTGAGGAGCTAGAAAAGTCCGATGAACCTCGAAGATAACTTGTCGCCTCGGCCAAATCTCTATAGTCCTCATCGAGGTGAGACCCGTAGAAAGACGTGGTCGCCATCCTT
This sequence comes from Viscum album, assembly GCA_963277665.1. Lineage (NCBI taxonomy): Eukaryota > Viridiplantae > Streptophyta > Magnoliopsida > Santalales > Viscaceae > Viscum > Viscum album. The sequence goes on along the minus strand of OY728147.1, from coordinate 1,020,040,360 downwards.
GAACTCCAGAGGTCTCCAAATCCTATCAGCATATGACTTTTGTCTGCTCTATGCAGTCTTCATCTGCTCTTGGATGATCCGCACCATCTCTGTTGTATCCCATACCATCTCTGGTCCCACTAATGCTGACTTCCCAGGGTCAGTCTAGAATAAGGGTGATCTGCAAGGTCTCTCGTACAACGCCTCAAAAGGTGCCATCCCTATGGTGGAGTGATAGCTATTGTTATACGCAAACTATAACAAAGGAAAGTTATCCTTCCATCTACGACTGAAGTCGAAGACACATGCATGTAGCATGTCTTTGAGGGTCTGAATGGTCTGCTTAGTCTGACCATCTATCTCCGGATGGGACGCAGTGCTCAGACGTAGCTGCATCCTGAAAGATTCCTACAACCTCTTCCACACTAGGAAGTAAACCATGTGTCACAGTCAGAGACAATAGAAGAAGGTAATCCATGTAAACACACAATCTATTGCGCATAGAGGTGTCCCAATCTCTCTACTAAACCCAACTCTCTGATTGGTAAGAAGTGGGCAGACTTGGTGAGTCGGTCGACGATCACCCATATCAAATCATGACCCCTGGATGTACATGGAAGACCCACCATGTAGTCCATTGATATCCCATACCACTTCCACTATAGGACCTCTAAAGTCTGTACCAAGCCTGCTGGTACCTGGTGCTCCGCCTTTACTTACTGACAAGTGAGGCATCGAGAGACAAACTCTGCTACCGCCTTCTTCATACCTGGCCGACAGTGCTGTCGTCGATGTTCCTGATACATCTTCGCCACACCGGGATGTACCGCTAGAGGGGACATGTGGAACTCCCTCAACACTTCCTATTGAAGTGCTACTAGTACCATGGTACGTTCTCTAAAGAGGATGATGTGCTCCCCACCTTCAGAGAATTCATAAGGTGCCTGCCCTGTAGATATCTGAGAATGTTGTGTCTCACAGTTAGCATCCCCATGTTGTACCTCCCTAAATTGCTGAAGAAGTAGGGTAGCGACTATAATAGACGGAATAAAGGAAACCCCATCTATATCTACAAAGGATATCTGTAAAGTATCCAGCTGCTCTGTCACCTCTCCTAGAAGCTGTATACCAGTCCTCCTGCTGAGCGCATCTATAACAATGTTCCCCTTCCCAATAGTATAGACTATCTCAATGTCATGGACTAGGAGGAACTCAAGCCAATGTCACTGTCTCAGGTTCAGGTCCTTCTGAGAGAAGATATACCTGAGACTCTTTTGATCAGAGTACATGGTAAAATGCTCTCCAATCAGATAGTGTCGCCAAATCTTCAATGAGAATACCACTACTACTAACTCCAGGTCATGTGTAGCTTAGTTATACTCATGTTGTCTCAGCTTCCGAGAACTATAAGCAATCACTGCTTACTCCTGATTTAGGACACACCCAAGTCTGGTCCCTGATGTGTCGCAGTACACTACAAACCCTACGCCCTCCTCCAGAAGCCTCGAGATGGGGGCACTAGTTAGCCTCTATCTAAGCTATTGAAAGATCTGTGGGCATCTCTCTGACCAAACGAAGGGTTGCCCTTTATTTGTCAAGGCTGATAGTGGTGCTGCATCTCTGGAGAATTCTGGTATGAACCTTTGATAGTATCCAGCCAAACCAAGGATACTCTATACCTTCGTCACACTCTTGGGTGGCTCCCAAGCAAGTACCGCCTCGATTTGAGCGAGATCAACTACAACTCCAGCCTCCGAGATAATGTGTCCAAAGAAGTCAACCTCTCGAATCCAAAGCTGATACTTCGAGAGCTTACCATAAAGTTGGTGCTCTTAGAGTGTGTCCAGTTCTACCTGAAAATGGTAGGCATGCTCCTCCTCAGTAGTCGAGTAGATCAGAATGTCGTCGATGAAGACTACGACAAAGCGATCGAGGTATGGATGGAAGATCCTGTTTATGAGACTCATGAACACTACTGGAGTATTTGTTACACCGAAGGCCATAAGCAATAACTCGTAGTGGTCGTACCAACACCTAAAGGTCGTCTTCTGCACATCCTCGTCTCGGAATTTGAGCTGGTGATAACATGATCTAAGGTCTATCTTCGAGAACCACCTTTCTCCCTTAAGCAGGTCAAAGAGGTCATAAATCCTCAAAAGTGGGTACTTGTTCTTTACGGTCACCTGGTTCAGGGGACAGTAGTTGACACAAGGCCCCAAGATCCCATCCGCCTTCTTGGCAAATAGAATCGAGGATTCCCTGGGAGAAACACTGGGCCAGATGAATCCCTTCCCTTATAAGTCTTCCATTTGTACCCATAGGCCACGAAGCTAAGTGGGAGACATCCGATATGCTGGAGTAGATATCGCTACCCTCTTGGGGTACAAGTCAATGTAGAAGTCCACCTCTCTATGAGGAGGTAGTCCTGGAACATCATTAGGGAAAATATTTGTATACTGGTCCACCACTACAGGATAAGTCGAAATCTCCACATCAACTGCTCCGAGGGTAAGGTAATCCAACTAGTGAGTGATCGGATGCACCCTGCTCCAGTGGGGTATTCTCAAAGGGACCGTCTCTCATTGAGATTACAAGCGCCGCTAACGGTTCATCAAACGGACGTATGATGCCAAAGATAAGACCAAAGAAAGAAAAAGGTTGGTAGTGGGCTGCAGTCCGGTCCCACCTTGTCAAACCGACGCAGCCCAACCCAGCCTGGGTTGGCCCGGTCTGGGTCAGCCCAGACAGACCCGTTGGGTCTGAACTGGCCCATTGGGCATGTCATCCCGCTAAGTTCAACCTAGTCCATTGGGCCTGGCCATGCGGACTGCGGGGGCGGTTTGCCCCGGGCTTGGGTCCAATTCGGCCCGGAGCGTTGTGAGGGCACGGTCGGGCCGGTTCTGCCTGGGCACCGTGAGGGGTTCTGGACACCGGCCCGGACGGGTAGCTGCGGGGGCACCGGGCAGGCCGCGGCAAGGGCCGGGCAGGCTGCCGGGGGCCCGTGGGGCACACAAGAAGACCTCCGTTAGGGGCAGGGCCCGCTGTGGGTCGTTGGGAAGCACTCACGGCAGCACACGAGGGCACAGGGAGCACACAGGGGGTGCGAATAGCGCGCGAGGGAGGAGGCAGCACGCGAGGGCACGAGCATCGCACGGGGGGCACCAGGAAGCACGTAGGCAGGGCGGGGCAGGCCACTTGGGGAACGCGGGCAGCGCGTGGGGGTGCCAGGCAGGGCGCCGGCGAGGTTGGGCAGGCCAGGTGCCGCTCAGGCTGGCGATGCCCGGCTGGGAGCTTCGGTGCGCCACAAGGTTTGTGAAGGATGCGGGGTTCGCGAAGACCACAGGTAGTGCAACCTTTGTCATCACCACCTTCATCACCTTGTCGTAGTTACGTCTCCATGCCAAAGGAAAATCACAAAATGGATTGGCAGAGGGAGTTGGGCCATGTTAGTTAGCCCACACCCTCTGCATCTAGGGGTGATAACAATTGTTCAATAAAGAGGAAGGAAGTTGAATTTTAATTAGTTAATACTTCACATCGATTCTTTTCAACGAAGAGAACAAAATAAAAGGAAAGCACCAACTTGCAATAACCCCCTACCTTGACCAATGTTTGTCGATGTTGGCGCAAGAAGACGGTCGTTGATTCGTGGTAGACGAACACATCCCATGTCGAAGGAGTCTAAGGAAGAAGGTTGGAGGAGGTCGTTCTTTGTAGTCGAAGGCATCCCTCGTCAACTTTCTTCTTCGAGAGAGCGTTCTTCGCCAGGAGAGCGTTCTTTGTTGGATAGCAATCTTCGTTATTCCTTGGGAGATTTTCTCCCAAGTTCCTCTTCTCAGGTTCTACCAAAATGAATATGCCAACAAAATAATAGATTGAAATATCCTATTATTTTTTTGGCACCATATTCGAATTGGACTCATTAATTTGGTAGGCTCCCCTTAATTAATGTGGAGAATTGGCACAATTAATTAATGGGGAGTTGGCTCCATAATGGGGAAGAGGCTCTCCCTCATTAATGAGGGTGATCTGAGAGGTTATACTCTCCTCACATTAATAGAGGTCGGGTGGTCCCCACCCCTATTATTGAAATGAGAGGTTATGGTCTCGGGTGGTCCCCACATTGTAACCTCTCACGGGAGGTTATGTTCGGGTGGGTCCCATCACCATAACCTCTCATGGGAGGTTAAGGTGTGGTGTCCCCACCTTCAACTTCCACTTAGAGAATTTAACGACCCAATCTCCACATGGAGGAAAAAATAAAATAAAGTGTTAGATCACTTTATTTTATAAATTTTTTATAAAAATCAAAATACTAACTTTTATTCTCAACCAACTGCCATTGAGGTGAATGTATTCTTAAAATAATACCAGCACTGCGAGTTCAACAGTGCCCTCATATTTCAGTTCCGAGCACCGATTCAAAAGTTATAATAACCCGCTCGTACGTTTACTGAACATACCCAAACAAAACTTTAGAAATTGATTCTGGGCACACCGGGCCTCCGAATCACGTGCCATCAGTTTTTGCGGACTCTTAAAATTCCCATGTATTTAAAAACAATTCCCATGGAATTTTTGGGTCTTTACATAAGTATTATCCCTCATCCTTGTGGGATGTATAAGTTTTAGAGATCTCCCCCATAAAAAATGGTTCATTAAGTGAGGGATTAGTGAAATGATGACCCACCACCCATGTGTATATAAAGGTCCATGTTTCATGCATGGTTGGGGGTGTGGATATATGGAGTGTAATAGATTATGAAAAAGTGGAATTGATGAAATTATTTTAGATCATTGTTTGTTTTATTTCCTTGATAAATAATATTTTTTTTGAAAAACAATTTGATATGATACCAGTTTATATTCTGATATAAAATGTTTTTGAAATTGTTTTATATAAATTGTATTATGAACTGTGCAAACCAGTTTTATCCTAATGAAGTGAGTAGGGAAGTCATTGGGAAAAATCTATTGAGTTTTGTTGATCACCGCTTATTTTTCACATTTTCTCTTTTTCAGATGTTGTTTACTGATACACAGGTAAATGTAAAGCATTTCACTTTCTAGTGGTACTTTGTAATTCTGGAGCATTAAGTTGGAGTTAGAGTTTAGACCTATGTCCTTGGAGTAATTGAGTTTTTTCTTCTATTGTGTACCTTAGTATTTTATTCTTCTATTTCAATACATGGTTTTAGATTTATTTAGATAAATGAAATTTTGAGTTTTCATTAATTGTTATCATGCATCACATATTGGTTTATATGTTTATGGAATGTTTGGTTGGTCATTTTATTTTCAAATTTAAAATTGTACCTCACATGTATTGAAGCACTTAGGCATTTATTTCCAGTATTTGGTGTCTTGGGGATGTCTCTAAAGGACAAGCAATGTTTCACTTCCATCTTAAGACCATAATAAGTTGAGGGATGTTAGTAGTGCTATCAACTTAGTCCTTCCAAATATCTTCTGAGAACTAGCGGTATTTTACTTGTTACTGGTTTTCTATCAATGAGTGGAAATTGTTTTGGTCTATTCCATGATTTGGGATCGTAGAAAAAAGTAGGATTGTTGGGAATTAAAATTCAGAGAATCAAAATATTTGGATGAACTTTTTATGTTGAACATCATGTTATCAGGGAGTTGGGTACATAAGTGTTTTGGAGACACTTATAAGATTTGGAATCTCATTGTCATTGGTTTAACCAATTAGAAGGGAACAAAACACATTAGAGGAATGAATTCCCACTATGATTTCATATTTCATTTTGATTAATGATTTATTATTTTGGTGTTGAAATGTATATATTTGAAATATGTTTATTTTTATTTCAAATGTGAGATTTTGAAAAATTTACGTGATAATTGTATTTTGAAAATGGGTTGATTGTCAACAAATATTTAGAAATTTATAAAAATGGTTTAATGTGGGAAAAGTTATTTTTGGAAATATTTTTTGTTTTAATTACGATTTAATATAATTTGAAATATTAATCCTTCAGTTTATAGAGAGTGAGACATATGATGTTGTTGTGTTTTTAGACAACAAAATCCGATATGCATCATAAAAACCATCCAGTGGAAGCTGATGAGAATGTGGTTGCTCTCAACCAGCATGTGAAGCAAGAGATATTTATATTATCATCCAACACTTTTAGGATATGGATATAGGGAACAAGATGTATGGATTAAGGAAAGTGGAACATTCCATCAAATTCTAGAATTAGAATCCTCCCATTTTTAAGGTTATTCAGAACCAGACAATGTAGAGGTGTGGATGAATAGGATTAATCCTATCTATGATTTCATCACATCCCCATAAGAGGTAAATTTAATGCTATATACATACACAATGAAAGATATTTTCCACTAGTTGTGGTATTTAGTGGTTCAGGCTAAATATGACCAAGGCCTAGAATGGGATGATTTTGAGGAATTGTTTAATGAACAATTTTACCCTTATACATTCAAAATTCAAAGAACGGTAGAATTATTCATCTTGAAGTATGAAAATATTTTTATTATGGAGTATGTGGATAAATTCATGAATTTAGTATGCTTTTCATATGAGTATTCCACTCGTGAGTCCTTGAACGTATGCATCTTTGAATCAGGGTTGAGGTAGGATATTCACTCAAATATTAATGTTCTCTTTTTTATAAATTATATGTAGATGGTAAATAGATTGAAAGTTGTATAACGGGACACATTATGATATATTAGAGTAAAAAATATGTTTATTCCCATCATAAATGGTGGGAAATCTAATGCTGGAGGAAGTGTAAGAGGTACACCTATTTCCAAGGTTGGAGTATGTATCTGAATCAAATGGCCAGATCAGTGAATCTTCCTCCCAAACCAAAGAGGAAACCTGGATGTTTTCAATGCGGATCATTTGACCACATAAAGAGACAATATAAAAAACCATCTTGATCATGTAATAATTTTAGTCATATGGGAAATATTCAATGCTATTGTCACAATGGTCTGATTTGGGGTGTTCGGGTCACTTCTCGGGTATCCGAAACATTATATACTTCAATGGGGGCATGAGAGGCAGAATCAGTCTGATCTATAGAATAGAGATATCCATGGTGATTCTTGGAAGACCATGAAACCTTTGGAAATGAAAAATAAATAGTGAAATAAGGAACAAAGTGTGGAAAGTAAGAAATTATATGGAGATAAATAGGTTATTGTGAATGATCTGTATGGACCATCTACAGTGTGATTCATGATTCTTTTAAATTATACCCTTAAAAAATTTTGTTTGATATGGGTGAACCCCATTTCTTTATATCTTTTCATGCTATAGACTTCGTATGTTTAAATGATGAGATGATGCCTTCTGTGATAAATATGAAAACTAATCTTGGTCAAAGTGAGTGTCAAGAATTATTGTGCAGGGAATGTTCTATAACTATTAATAGAGTTGATATAAAATGCGATTTCTCTATGATTAAGATGTATGTTTTTGATATAATACTGGGTTTGTATTGGTTTATTATATTCAAGGATCACATCGACTATTATAACTGACACGTTAGTTTCAGGATTGAAGATGACATCAAGCATCTATTTCTTAGAGATAGAAACATAAAGGAAGGTGCGAAAGGCTTGTTGGAACCATCAATTGGAATGATCTAGTAATATCTCGATATTTTATCATTGTAATTGTTCAAAGAGGTTGATAATATAATATTTATAGAATTTGGGGATCAATTTGAATATTTGTTTCTTTAATATTTCTCAGGGTTTTCATCTGTAAGGGAAGTGGATTTTATGATCAATCTTCTTTCAGGGACTATCCCAATTTCCCTTAATTACTATCAAATGGAACCAAAAGAATTAAGAGAATTTAATGTATAGTTAGAAGAGTGGTAAAAAATTATTTCATTCAACTTAGCATGTCTCTATGGGAAGCATTAGTCTTGTTTTCTAAATATGTGAATGAAACTCTTCGGATGTGTATAAATTATCTTAAGCTTAACCAGGTAAAAATAAAGAATAGTAATCCAATTCTATGAATTGATGATTTATTCAATAAATTTTGGGGATATTATTTCTTCTCTAAAATTGACATTTGAAAAGATAACACCAATTGTAGGTCCCAGAGGAAGACATACCAAAGGCAACTTTCAGAAGTTAATATGACCCTTATGAATATGTGGTAAAACAATTCAGTCTTACAAATTCACTAGTGTTATTTATGGAACTTAATAATTTTATATTTTATTGATATCAAGATTATTTTTTCGTGGTGTTTGTGGATTAAAACTAGTGTTTTCAAGGACAAGAGCTGAGCATGAGAAACACTAGGAGAGTGTGTTGGAAATCATGATGGATCATGTAATGTATGCCAAATTATTTATGTTTGATTTTTGTATACAAGAGGTAAGTTTCAGTAGGTCATGTAATTTATGAAGGAGATGTTTCCATTGATCCATAAAAGAATGGGGTTGTTATCTCTAGTAAACTTCCAATGAATATCTTCAATATATGTAGTTTTCTTGGTTTAGATGGTTATTACCAATGGTTTTTCATGACTTCTCACAACTAGATTCACCAATGACATTGTTGATAAGGGAAAATGTTCCATTCCAATGGGACAAGGAATTTCAAAATTATTTTAAATGTATAATGGTTATCCATACATCAACACCAATCTTGATTTTTTTCTAGAATCAGGATAAGGGTACAGGGGGTATTGTTATTCTAAAAAAATAGTGATGGGATGTGTTCTCATGTAGGGAGATCATATTGTGTCTTATGGACCCATGAAGTAAATAGTACATGAGGCGAATAACCCAAAACATAATTTGGTGTTAGATTATGTAGTATATGATTTCAATACTTGACGTCTTTATATCTTCAATGAGAAATTTAATGCATTTATGGACCATAAGTGTTTGAAGTTTATTTTATAACAATGGGATTTGAAACTGATACAAAGAATATGGATGGAGTATCTCAAAATGTTTGACTTTTACTTGATGTATATACAGGATAAGGAAAATTTGGTGGAAGATTAATTAAGCAGAAAGTCATAGACTCAGATAGAAAATGTGTCTTTAGAGTAGTGTCATTTAATGTTAGTGATAATTGACATGAACTTGGAATGTGAATTCTAAGGTGATTTTGTGGTTTTCTTTCTATTTTCATTTGATTCAGATTTGGTAAATGTGGATAAAGAGTCAAAAGCTTCCAACTCAGAATGTGTAGTGATGTGATCAAAACTCAGTGGTGGGGAGAACATCGAGGGATAAATACTAGATAATAGTTCAGTGTTTTGGTGCAAAAATCATATGGTTATACCTATGTCTTATCAAGAAAAACTTCTTCATTATTACCAAAATTCTAGATGATATGTTCATACTAGAATAAAAAGCATGCATAAGGAATTTAAAGCATAGTTCTATTGGAGAGGAATCAAATGGTTAGTGGATGAGTTTGTTTCAAGATGTTTAACTTGTCAGAAAGTTAAGGTAGAGCATCCGTGACCAGCAGGTTTGTTGCACTCTTTACCTATCCTTGTTTGGAAATGAAAATATATTATGATGGATTTTTTAATAGTTCACTCATGAATATTTATGTAAACATGATTCCATATATATGATAGTTTATTGGATCACAAATTCAACTCATTTCACTACAATTTTTGAATCTCATTCGGTGGAGGACTTTTCAAAAATATATATCTGCAATGTGGTAAAGAAGAATGGAATATAAGTTTGGATCATACCAAATAGAGATCCAAGGATTAAATCTCATTTATAGAAATACTAAGATAAATAACTTGGGACCTAGTTGACTATTAGCATGATGTATCATCAGCACATGGATAGACAATCTGAATGGATTATAAAAACATTTAAAGACATGTTGTGGGCTTGTGTAACAGATTTAGGTGGCTCATGGGAAGAACATTTTCCATTAGTGGGTTTCTCATATAAAAACCGTTATCAGGACCTGATAATAGTGGATCCATTTGAATAAGTGTATTTGTGACCTTGTTTGTCTCCACTTTTTTTGGGGAATATAGGTGATACGTAACTAGTTGGCCGGATATTTTTCCAAGAGACAACATAGAAAATTCCGTTGATCAGGAAAATGATTGAGATGGCAGAGAGTCATCAGAAATTATATGTAGATCACTGTAGGTGGACTTTTTTTTCTTATGGAGTTATCATGTGTTCTTGATGATATATCCAAGGATTTGAAATCGTCATTTTTGGAAGTAGAGAATGTTATATCCACGATACATAGACCATTTTGAGATACTGTAATGTGTTGGTGAGGTTGAATATTGGTTGGAATTTTCACCAGGGTTTAGTGCAGTACATATATTTTTTACATATATCTCTTTTAGTGATTTATAAACCTTATCCTAACCATGTGATTCAATGAGATCATGTTGAACTAGATTAGTATTCTTCATTGGTACATATCTTGATATAGAATGTGGATTGGCAAGAGAAAGGCTTTCAAGGAAAAATCATCATCCTACTATGGGTTTTTTGGAAACATGGCCAGATTTAGGAAGAGACATGGGAATGAGATAAGAAAGTGAATGAGAAATGGAAATAATTATAATAGACAATGATAGTTTTCTACTTTATTGGGATATAAATGTCAATGGTGTGAAGAATGTATCACCACTAGTTCCAATTAAGTAATCCATTATTTTTAATTTTCATGAATGTAAAGTTTATGGGTGACGTTTGGGTGAGTTTAGAGAACTTTTGGATTGTTTTTGGGGATTTTCTTTAGGTGCACGATTTGTACATGTTTTGGAAAAACCATGCAACACCTATAGGAAACCATGAATAATGAGGCATGGGATAAAGTGAAGGGTTACGAATAACACATGGTTTTTCCAAATCATGTGGAAGCCAAGGAGAAGCTATTCTACTTGAGATAGGGGGATTTAGCATAGTTGGTGCATGTTTTACTAACCATGTGATCCAACGATGTAAGGTTCATTATTGAGGTAGTGACATGATCATGTTTTGCACATGGTTCTTCTAATCATGCAACTAAACCAATCATGATAAGAAAACTAGATCCTCAAAATGTGGATCTAGGTCAACATTGTGATTTAATGAATCTTTCCCCAAAATGGATATAACTTAGGATATTCACCATGCCATGGTTGGAGAACCTCTCCCCATCATTTTGAATGTAATCTAAGGGTTTATCTTTGTATTTTGAAGCATTGTTCACACGATTAGCCTTTGTTCTCGGTAGTTCTTGTTGTTTTTTCTTATATCTTCTTCTCTATCTCTCTCTTTTCTTAGATAAAAATATAATAGAGATATGTCCAAGATATTTGATTCCAAATATGATGATATTTGTCTTTATTAATGATAAGGGAAGTGATCTATGACTTTTTTGGATATTCAACCCTGTTTGGTGGGCTTTTTTAGGTCATTATTCATTTTCATCAAAAAAGTAGAGGTAGGTGGATTTACACTCGACTCCTATATTTAAAACATAAGGTCCAGTATACAATTTTTTGTTTTTAATTAAATTGGTCGAGTAATAGATTAAAATTTCTTGTTAAAAACCCTCTTTAGTGATGGTTTAGAAAATTATAGAAATGGGGATTTTTTGGGGGAAGTGAAATTGGTTAAAATGATTTTAAAATGATGTTTTTTAATTATTTTTTTTTGTATTTTTTTCATGAAAAGGAGTTTTCAATAAAAATTGTTGTTTTTTATTAAAATGTTTCATTTGAAAGTTTTTAATAAAATTTTAGTTTTATTGAAATGTTAGAAAGTTTGGTTTTGTATTGGTTTTGGAATAATTGTTGTGTGTATTCACATGAATTCGAGAAAGATAAGGGTAAGGAGTGCCCCTATAACTGTGGGATGGAAAAGGGTTAGTGATCTCCCCATAAAAAATGGTTCATTAATTGGTTTCTTAGTGAAGGTATGGCTCACCACTCATGATTATAGGGAGGTCCAAGTTGCATGCATGGTTAGGGTGTGAACATGTGAAGTGTAATGGATTATTCCAAAGTAGAATTTATGAAACGGTTTTAGAATGTTGTTATGTTTCTTTCCATGATAATATAGATTTTTTTAGAAAATTGTTTGATATGAGAATTGTTTATTTTTTTATATAAAATGTTTTATAAATTGGTATATATAATTTTTTTATAAAATGTACTAACAGGTCTATCATAGTGGAGTGAGTAGGGAAGTCATTGGGGAAAATATAACGAGTTTCATTAATCACCCTTTCTTTGTAAGTTTGGTGATTTTGATGTTGTGGTTTACCATAAAATAGGTAAAGTTTAAGTGTTTCACTTCTCTAGTTGTACTTTATGATTCTGGATCATGGAGTTGGGGTTGTAGTTTGGAGATATGTCCCTATGGTCTTTGAGTTTATTATTATTTAGTGTACCTTTGTATTGTAGTATTCTATTATTTTATTTGGCTATATATTGATTTTGATAAATTAAATGTTGAGTTGTATTTCAATTTTATCAAAAATTATATAGTGGTTTATTTTTATGTAGCTTGGTTGGTTGGTTGTTTTATTTTCAAATGTAAATTCTCCCCCCCATGTGTATTAAAGCCCTTTAGAATTTATTACTAGCCTTTGGAATCATGGGGATGTATCTTAAAGCCTATTAATGCTCCACTACCATCTCCAACCAATGGGATGAGGTAGGATGTTACTTGGGATATTTAATGAAGTATGAATATAACATCTTCTAAAAACATTAGGATCTTACTTCAGGAAGTATTCCCATGAAAGACACTCACTCATCATATTCTGGTGGATGAGGGTGAGGGCAAGGTGGGAGAATTAGAGAGAGAGGTAGGGATTATATATTACTTTATTCCTGACTACCTCTCAAACCATGGGTCAGAGATTACATACATGTGTGGATATGAAATAATTTTCTTCATGTTTAGGAAGAATATTCCACTTCTAGAACCATGAAATCATCCTCTAACACCCCAGATGTTTGGATCCTCATTACTATGAGAATTCATGATTTTAAGTATTATGAGGACCATAGATATTGTTGATGTTAATATGGGACATCCTATATCAAAATAATTCATGGTCATGATAGGGACACAATGATCTATCTCATACCCAATCCAAATTGAATTAAATTAATTGGGGAGGTCTCAATGATGGCATCCTGGGTTGTTTTGTTGGTTATAGGGGACCATTTTGACAGTTTGTAGAGGGCCAAGATGAATCCAATCACTATGTAGAAGGAGTGAAGTGAGATTTAAGGTAAAATACAATAATGGTATACCATTCTATATAATATTATTTATATATATTATGGGGCATCACAAATGGGTGCTTCTGCAAAAGTGGATTTCCCTGAGAGAGGTTTCCCTCGTAGTTGAAATGTGCCCCCATTGCAGACGACCTGGTCAATCCTATTCCTTGAAATGGGTATCCCTTTGTGTGTTGGGGTCTCATAGCTAAGGATACTTTTTTGGGTTTTCCTTTTAATTAATGGTATGTGGTATGTGAATTTCCTTCCAAAGTGAAATCTACCATGGTCCTATAATCCTCTCCCTTTATCATCACCCCACTATATGTTGTCCTCCCCTGTAATCTTCATGAATAAACATAAGGTATTTATAGATCATGGGAATAACCATTTTCTATACATTTTCATTTTACTGAATAACATATATGGAACTTTTTGTAGGAAATATAATTTCCCCTCATCTGTAGAGGGTTTTCATTTCCATGGTTAGTTAATTTGGTTCCTTGAACCATAAATGATTTTCATTTGTGGTGTGGTAGGGTCACTACCTGACACCCGAATTTTTTTTGGGGGACTTATATTTCCACCTCACACCATAAATAGAAAAAATATTTTCTCAGGGGATCCATATTTCCACCTAACACCACAAACGAAAGATCGTTTGCAGGGGGCACAATTATACTGCCTTTCCATGGAAGATGATTTCATTTGCAGAGATGGTATACAAAGCGGTGGTCTTGTATAATCAGGATATATGTGGGAATGGGTTAAATTCTATATAGTTCTACATTAATTGGAAATTATAACTTGAAATATCATTCTATCAGTTTAATTTTGGTTCTCCCAAATCTATAATGAACATTTCAATAATTTTTATGAAATTATCTGGGCAAATAGGGATCCATGAGGGAACATATAATGGGATAAAATTATGTGGGGAATTTTTAACTATCTATTGATATTTATTTTATGTTCCATTAATATGGGGAGTAAATTAAAATTCAAAAAATAGTTCTTACAATATCATCATATTATTATTTAGAATTGGGATAATATTAATTTTAATATTTTTTAGATCTTACTAAATCAAACATGAGAAATTATAAAATACGTATTACTAATGAAAATGGTTCTAACTTATATGATTTTCTATATAAATGGGATGATATTTCCCTGAAACATGTTTTATAAAATTATATTAATGAATGGGTGATATTTTGTGATGTACTATTATCTATAGTATTTAATCAACATATATAATTTATATCAAATTTTTAGAAATTTATTTAGATTTATTTGAACACGAATGTAAATACCAACACTAACTATCATACTCAAGTAGATATGTAATTATTAATTATAAATTTTAGTATTTTTTGAGTTGTGATACCTTAGATTCTCTAGAATTTTAGAAAAATATCTACCTTTGTAAGAATTCTTAAACAACAATAGTTTGGACTCTAGCATACAATGGAATCCTATAAGTATTTATATGGAAAAATATTTCATATTCCAAACATATAAATGAAACTAGTGAAAAGATGTTATAGGTTCTAGAACATGTTTATGAGTAAACTTAGAAGGTGCGATCAATTTAAAAACACAATAAAGCATAATAGAGTAGAAAAAATTTCATGTTAATAGAAGAAGGAAGGGCTTATAGTTTCACTTTTGAGGGTATGTATTCTTAAATGTTTCACCATAAAAGAGAGTAATATATATGTAAATAAATTAATGTTAAGAATAATTTAAAATCTTCATTTTAGATTTTAGATCATATTAGAACCATTGAAAATTGGTTGGATATTTTATAATACCTCTATAAAGTACAAGACATATTTTGTAACATCTCGGTTTTGGAAGCCACCCAGAGGCGCCCCATACCCAGTTAGTCACATGGCCTCAAGTGCATTTACCTGAACACCAGAGGATGCCGACTAGAAGCATGGGCCTTGGGTGTGATTGGGGGAAACTATTCCCTCATTGGCAGAGTAACATAGGGAAAGAAAACGATAGCAATAGGAGAAGCATAAATAATCCATACAAAAGTAAACAACAGAAGACTGGAAAATAATAAAATAGGGAACACACATATATATATGAATGATGCATGATACATATTTCTATGAAAGAAACCAAACAAAACACAATGCTGGAATATAATAGTACTAAAAAAATACAAAATAAAGAGAGTAAACAACTTATCAACATCGCAAGCCATAGCATGGTCCCATTAACTCCAGCTCCACAGTCAATCATGAACCTGAAGTAGAAGGTCACTTTCACTTATCTATACCTGCCACAATATATTCTATTTGGACCCAAAATCATGAACCAAATAGGGTGTGAGACTAAATCTTAGTAGGCAACCACCCAAATATCTGTGCCTAACAGTCAGTGAGTAAATATGGTAGGTAATAAGAAAAGGTGTAACACCACGACCCTAGATACCCAAAGTCAGTGAATTATTACATAACATTGGAATGATCACAAAAGATCAAGTCTCAAAAGACCGATTAGTTTAGTAGCCTTGGAAGTGATAGATACATTCATAAGGTTTACATTACATCATGAAATGGAAAACTACAACAAAATTATTTCCATATAGAACACTGAGATCCCATAGACTATCCCTACAGGTTATTCATAATATACTTATTCACATCATGGGAAAAATAAAACATAGAAAGTGGTGATCTCATATGCATAGTAAGGATAAAAATATAGTAGAAACTTTCATAAATAAACATAAACATTTAAGGCAATGTATAAGACTAAAACAAAAGCCTCTAAAAATTGAACATCCGCATAATATGGCAAAGATTAAAATCAAATAATTCCATTTACATATTCACATGGATATTATACTAGTCGAATAATCACATGAAATATCAATAGCCACTTTCATAATGATGGAATGCATAATGCCAAAATTTCATAACCACATAGTCAAGGCCTTGTGCCAGGACTACAAAAAATATTTTGTCAAGGCCTTGTTCCCAGACACTAGTTTGTCTCATGAGACAACCAGATGCATCGAGGAACTATATCAGGCTCCACTTGTCACTTATTAAGTCTAATTAATTCTCCATATGAAAAGGTTTAAACATAACATAAACATTCTTATTAAAATTGGAATACGAAATATCAATACATTATCCATAAGCCATGAATGGTATGAAATAAAAAAATCCACAGTCAAACACATCACAAAACCTTCAATACAATATGGAAGTTTTTTATCATAATAAATCAACTTCAAACAAACATAAAATCCATCCAAGTATTTTTACATAGATGAAATAAAAACCATTTTAGAGAAATATCTATTTCTATTTTGAAATAATTTTAAGGTCTCGTAATTATAAAAAACATTTATTTTTGAAAATATTCTTATAAGATTGTAAGGGAAGCTTTGATGATGTTATAATGGTGGAAAATAGCTGCACCCGCTGTATAAGTTAAAGAAACATTCTTACCATAATTTTTTGGAAAATTTCATAAAGTATATTGTTTGGAAAACGACCGAAAGATTCCTTTAAAACCATTTTATAAAAAGTAAAAAAGGGTATAAATGACTTTAACCCATAGTCTGGTAAATATTAAAAATGTTTTGGAATACATTTTTATGAAACATGGATGTGGATGATAAAGAGGTCCCAGTAGATACTTACGTAAAAACAACCTCGGATAATAAAGAGATTGTGAAATTAACCCTTACTTTTAACTTTTCCTTGGTCGAGGGTAGGTTAACCTCCTTTATAATGGTGAAATAATTGTTATTAAATTATACAAGAATCATATACATTATTATGATATTATATATGATCTTTTAACATTTATTTGCTAAAACTATCTTAGTATTATCGTCGTTTCGGGTGTTAACTGGTTCATTTTACTTTATATGATTTGTTACATAAGTAATGTTTGTTATGGATTGGATGTAACTTATTCATATTCAGAATTATATTAAGTCTTTAAAAATTATTTTTAATCATCTAATGAAAATTATTCTTGAATGGATACGATGAGGAATGAATCTCATCGCCTTCCTGGAGAAGGTAATCTGTACGTTTCCACGAGCGGCAATATCATTTTTTTGATATTAAAATAATATATAATTGGATGGTATATCACATATACAGAATCATTATCATGTTATATTTATTATTTACATAAATTACACACCATTATTATACCCATCCAAATAATAATGTATTGAATAATAATTACACCACGACGTCGAGACGGTAAGCCGTAAGTACGCACGTATGGTGACATGTCATTAAAAGGATGGATAGAATAATGAATATGGTTGTACCATATTTATAATAACATCACAGTATATAGAAGATGCTGGAGTAATTATTTTATAATGGAAACAACAAATAAAGAGGAAGTGGAAGAAGAAAGGAACTTGAAAGAGGTGATGAAATATTTACATTTTCTTCAGGTTCTTCCTTTTGATTTGATCAAAAGGTATCCTTAAGTTGGCTTTATGACTAAAGTAAGGATTCTAGGATTAAGGGGGGACAATTGAGAGGGTATTTGGGCAGATTATGGCTGATCCAAATGACTGTTAAGGTGTGAATTAGGGAGAAGGGGGGTGCCCTTTTATAAGAGTGGTGAGGGGAACCTTAGGAAAATCTAGAAATATTAATTTATAATAAAATCATTTTAGGGTTATAATGAATCCAAAGTATATTATTTAGAGAATAATGTGGTGATGGGTTGAAATCCACTCAACCAATAGGTATTATACAGGTTTGGGTCACCATATTAAAATTATCTTTTAGATTTAACTCTAAGTTAAATAGTTTCACATTTACCATGTCTCTTTTTATTTTTATATTATATGGTTAATAAACTTACTATAAAATTCCAAGATAACCCCAAGTGGTTCATTAACAATACACCTATAATTATATATGTCATTTGGATGATCCTTATATTTTTAGAAATATCATATTAATTAATAACATAATATTTGTTTAAAAAACTCCTTTATGTCAATTTTGACACTATTTAATAATTGATTTTTGTTAAAGTCCTAAGAAATTTATAATTAAAAATAAATTCATTTAATTAATCCTAACATGTCTTATTAACCTATAAAATTCTTGGATGGCATCAAAACATCCAAATTATATTTATTTTAACATTTATATTACCATTTATTTGATTCATTCATTAATAAGGAAAATATTGCATCATCATTGTGTCATAAATAAATTTAATTATTAAATGTTTAAAAATTATAAATAAAATACCATTATGTAGGAAAGATTTTTATCTTTATAATTAATATTTATAGTCGAAGGGATAACATGTATAACCTTATGTAATTTTTTTTACTAAAAGATATATGCTTTTGTCATTTTTGTATTTACTTTAACTTAATTAATACAATTTTTCATTATCACTAAAAAGTGGCTCCATGGGGTCCCAAAATAGATCCAAATATTCCCATGGTCGAAAATGTATCATCCAATAGGGTTAGGACATGGTTTAGGGTAATTTAATATTATTATAATATTATTTTATACCCTTATTTATCGGATTTACCCTTTCATCATGGTAAAGAAAATATTTAATGAAGTAATTATTGAAAATGTCTAAAACTAAAACTTACCTATTTACACAATTTGTACCTCCTGATTCTAAATATGGAATCCATTTTTCTAAATTCAAAACACCGAAGTTTTATAAATTAATTTAAATTCAATTCCCGTTGTCAAAACAAAAAGTGAGTTTTTATGAAATAATAACTGTCAAAAGATTGACCCTTTCTTATTTTTAGTTTAAATCTGAAATTTGTTCCAATGACCATAATTTGATTAAATGGTAAAAATATAATATAATTATACTATAAAACCACTCAATAGTATAATTTATCACTATAAAATATTTTGATTAAAAAATTTGTTTTTAATAAAATTAAGTATTTTTCACTATTCATCAAAACTGAATGTTTTCAGAAAAATACCAAATATTCAGCCTAAGATAATTTCGATATTCCAAATCCAAAAATGAAGTCCATTTTTAATGAGAAAATTTATAAAATTTCAAAAAGTGGGTATTAATATTCATAACGGTTGGATTGATTGGTTTTCGTGTGTTAGAACTCGAAGTTGCGTACAACACACGATATTGTATTATTTAAAGAGAAGCGTACTTTGGAAGCTTGGGGTGTAACATTCTCGCCTCCTTCAAATAATTTCATCCTCAAAATTTCTGGAGTATTACTATATAAAAAGACTCTGGTGGTTCTTCATCCTAAGTTTCTTAGGTTCCCACATTGACTCTACCATCTTATGGTTTCTCCATAGAACTTTTACCAGACGAGTCATCTGGTTTCTCAGTAGTTGTTCTCTTGTATCAAGAATCTTGACAGGATCTTCACAATAAGATAGATTGGGTTCCAGTTATAATTCCTCATAGGTGAGTATATGTGTTGGGTCAGGCATGTATTTTCTCAACAGTGATACGTGGAACACATCGTGAACTTTGGAGATACTTAGTGGCGTTGGCATACAGTAAGCTACAAACCCAATCCATTCTATAATTTCGAAAGTCCTGATATACCTGAGACTCAAATTAACCTTCTTACCGAAATGTATAAAACCCTTCCATGGAGATACCTTCAAGAAAACATGATCTCATACTTGAAATTTCAAATCCTTCTTTCAGTTATCGGAATAGCTCTTCCACCTACTTTAAGCTGCTTTGATGTGGGTTTGGATTACCTTCACCTTTTCCATCATTTCCTCCACAAGTTCTGGGCCTTTGAGTTTTCTTTCACCAACATCATCCCAACAAGTTGGTGTGCTACATTTTTTTCTGTATAACGCATCATATGGTGCCATCTGAATACTTGAATGGATGCTATTATTATAGGAAAATTCTACCAGAGGTAAATATTGATCCCACATACCTTGAAAGTCAAGTGATTAAGATCTCAACATGTCTTCTAAGGTTTGAATAGTCCTTTTTGATTTTCCATCAGTTTGAGGGTGGTAGGAAGTGCTCAAACGAAGTTCAGCATCCAGGGTTTTCTGAATACTTTTCCAGAATCTTGATGTAAAATGTGGATCACGATCAGAAACAATCGACAGTGGTACTCCATGAAGCCTTACAACTTCATTAATATATAATCTTCCAAAACGTTCAAGTGGTAAATATTCCCATATAACATGAAAAATGTGATGACTTGGTAAGATGATCAACAATGACCCATATTGCATCATTCCTTCTAAGAGTCTTTTGTAGTCCCATGAAAAATTCCATCGTAATATTATCCCATTTCCACTCAGGTATGGGAAGAGGTTGCATGACTCTTCCAGGCTGTTGCCTTCCAGATTTCACTTGTTGACATACCATACATCTTAACACAAAATCAAAAATCTCCCTCTTCATGTTTTCCCACCAAAAATGTTTCTTCAAATCTCTATACATCTTGGTGCTACCAGGGTGTATAGAGAAATTGGAACTATGAGCATCATCCAACAATTCCCTTTTTAGATCAGGTATATCGGGAACACATAGTCTCTTCCCAAATTTCAAAATTATATCTTCATACACTATTCACTCAATCACCCATCATTTACAGCATTAATCTTCTTTTAAATCTCCCCATCATCGGTCTGAGAACTCTTTATCCTTTCTAGTAATGATGGGTTGGAAAAAATTTGAAAAATTATTGATGTTTCACCTTCCAAGGTGATTCCCATGTTCATCTTTACTAGATCAATGTATATAAGATACTTTTCAACACTCATCTTGTTCAAAACTCCATGATCCTTTCTACTCAAAGAATATTCTACCTTATTTGCCTTCCCCGGGTGGTAGTGTATAGTGAAATCATAATCCTTGAGTAGTTCAAGCCATATCCTTTTCCTCATGTTGAGTTATTTCTGTGAGAAAATATACTTCAAACTCTTGTGATCAGTATAAATCTCAGATTTTTCACAATAAATATAATGTCTCTATATCTTTAAATCAAAGATCATAGATTCTAACTCAAGATCATGAGTATGATAGTTTTTCTCATTAATTTTTTACTGTCGTGATGCATAAGTAATAACTTTATCATTATGCAAAAGGACACAACCAAGTCCTTTATTTGATGCATCACTATAAATAAAAAACCCATCATTCCCCGATGGTAGAGTCAAGATAGGATAAATGACTAATCATCTCATCAATTCTTAAAAACATTCTTTACATTATTTTGTCCAAAAAATTTCAGCCCTTTACATGTGAGCTTGGTTAATGGGTTAGCTAATCGAGAAAAATTCTAGACGAAACGCCGATAATAACATGCTAAACCAATAAAACTGAATACCTCGGTTATACTCATCGGTGCTGGCCATTCATGAATTTCCTTAGTCTGTAAAGGATCAATAGAGATTCCATCCTTAGATACAATATGGCCAAGAAAATAAATCTCTTGAAGCCAGAATTCACACTTGCTAAACATCCCATATAATTCATGTCTTCTAAGAGTCTTTAGAATAATGAAAAAGTGATTTTCATGATCGTCGTATCTTTTGGAGTATACCAAGATATCATTAATAAATAACACCAAAAATTAATGAAGGCATTCCTTGAAAAATCTATTCATTAGATCAATGAAGAGAGAGGGTGCATTAGTCAATCCAAAAGGCTTTACTGTAAACTCATAATTCCGGTACCTGGTTCGAAATGTTGTTTTCAGAATGTAATCTTTATTCACACACAAATGATGACATCTGGATTGAAGGAAAATCATTAAAAAGTATTGAGATCCTTGAACTTGGTCGAATAAATCATCAATGCGAGGTAGGGGATACTTGTTCTTTATTGTTATAGCATTGATCTCCCTATAGTCAATGCACAACCTCATAGATCCATCGTTCTTTTTAACAAAAAAGGATAGAGGCTCCCCATGGATAAACACTAGGGTGAATAAATCCTTTATTACTCAATTACTCTAGTTGTTTCTTTAGTTACACTAATGACACAATGGCCATTCTATATGGGGTATTCGTTATGGGCCTTGATCCAGGAATTAAATCAATGGAAAACTCAATTTCTCATTCTGGAGGATGTCCAGGTAAATCTTCTGGAATCACCTCAATATATTCTTTCAAAGTAGTTACATACTATATTTGAACATTCGTTTCCTCACCCACAGTTATTTCATTCTCTTCATCGCCAATAATTGAATTTAGTTGAGCTACTGGGGGTGAATCTAGATAAGAATTAGGTGGTGAAGATTCTACTCTAAAGATATGGTGTTCTTTATCATCATCATCAAAAATAATAACCTCCTTCTCCTTACAATTAATTTTTTCATCATGGTCGGAAAACCAATACATACTGAGGATTATATCAAATTCAATCATGGGTATGATGATGTGATCAGTAGATACAAACATTTATATTCCCTAATGGGGACTAATTCACAAAACTCTGTTGCAATGATACTACCCTTAGAAGTTTTTACTGACAACTTCATTGTTAAATCAAATTGTAAATATCTAATTTTCTTAGCAAACTAGGAAGATATGAAATAATGTGATGATCTAGAATCAAATAAAGCATTTTCTAAACTTGAGGAAACCATTAAATTACCTACCACTATGTCTTTCAGAGCTTCAACCTCAGCATTAGTGATAGCATAAGCTTGACCTTGATCCCTTGTCCTCTTCTGAGGTAAGTTCCCCTAACACTTAGTACATTAATTTTCATAATGCCCATTTCTCTACAATTGTAGCATTCAACATTGACATCCTCTTTCTTCCCCTTGCAATCACGAGCTTGGTGGCCTTTTTCACCACACTTATAAAATACTCTCATTCCCTTCATGCAAGTACCAGGGTGTTTCTTCCTACATTTACTACAGGATTGATATTCAACTTTTCCCTTCTTCCCCTTATTTCTATTTCTAGAGTGTTGAACAGATCTCTTCTTTTCTTGCTTTGCATTATAGTTGCAAGACTTAGAGAATTATTTTTCAGTCGTGATAGAACATGAGACAATATCTTCGTATGATGAAAAGTATTGTGAGACTAAAGCTTGATGGAGAAATGGTTTTAACCCATAAAAGAAATGATCAATCTCACTTCATGGGTTATTTATATAATCTTCATCATTCCTCTCTAACCTTGTAATGTTAGCCTCATACTTTGCGACATTCTCATCCTCCTTTTTCCTCAGACTTAGAAATTGCCTTTCCATAACTACTCGATGGTCACGAGGAAAGTATTTTTATAAGAAAAGCTCTTAAAACTCCATCCATTCCATATTTGATAATTCATCATCTTCCTTTGTGTTTTGAATCAATGACCACCATTGATCAACATCTCCAGGGAGGCAGTAAACTGCCATGAAAACTTCTTCCCTTTCAATACTCCCCATGGCGTGGAATATTTTTTCTAATAAATTTATCCATTGATCAGCTACTAATGGATTTTTATCCCTATTGAATGTTGGTGTTTTTTTCCTCATGAAGCGATCTAACATTGATCCTCTATTCTGCGGAGTAGGGTGCTCCATACGGGTAAGGTTATTATTCATAACCTGAGTGAGTTGTCCCAGTATAGTGATTAGCTGATCAGCACCAGTTTCATCACCAGCTCCAATATAATTATCACGGGTAGGAGGAAAATCGCTACATGGATCGCGTGCATTGATACAATTTATATTCCTTCCTCTAGGTGCCATTTCTAAATAATGGCATAAATTAGATTAGTTTATGAATCGAAATACATAATTCCAAACTTGTAAAACACATAAAATTAATTGAACATTTTATGGATACAATCCATAATCATAAAAATGTTTTCATTGAGGAAGTATATACTCATAAACCCTTCATAATGGTTTGTAATGAAAATGAGAATTATCCTAAGCATATCCCCTAGGAGTGTCGTAACCAAGAGTGCAGCAATGCCCATTGTCGTGCACCAGTTCCCGTTCGAGTCTAGCTAAAAGCGGGGTTTTTGGGTTTTACCCCTAGGTACATCTATGCCAGAGCCGCCTCTACCTACTCGTATCTAGACAGGGATGTATTCCTTGGAAAAACTCCCAAAATCTCTATAATAAAAAAATTCTAGGAAGTTGTTATATACTAATCCTGAAAGTCTATCTTAGGGCTATGTATTGTAATAAGAGTTTATCTAAATCTAGTTTTGAAGGATTGTACTAATATTCCTCTGATATCAACTGTAATGCCTCAAACCTAGTTATCTAGAGTCGGTGTATTATTACATAACATTTTCATGATCACAAAAGATAATTTCTCAAAATATCTATTAGTTTAATATCCTTGGAAGTGCTAGATACATTCATAATGTTTACATTATATCATGAAACGGAAAACTACAACAACATTGTTTCCATAGACAACACTGAGATCCCATAGACTATCCCTGCAGGTTAGTCATAATATAATTTTTCGCATCCTGGGAAAAATAAATCATAGAAATGGGTGAGCTCAAATGCACACTAAGGATAACAAAATAACGGAAACTTTCAAAAATAAACAGAAACATTTAAGGTAATGTATAAGACAAAAAAAGCCTTTTAAACATGAACTTCATTATAATATGGAAAATATAAAAATAAAATAATTCCATTTATTTATTCACATGGATATTGTACTAGTCAAATAATCACACGCAATATCAATAGCCACTTTCATAATGATGGAATGCATAATGCCAGACTATCATAACCACATAGTGAAGGCCTTGTGCCAATACTACAAATATAATTTTTTCAAGGCCTTTTTCGAAGACACTAGTTTGTCTCATGAGACCTACCGATGCATCGAGGAGCTATAGCAGGCTCCACCCATCACTTATTAAGTCCAATGCATTCCCCATATGAAAAGGTTTATACATAACATAAACATTCATATTAAAATTTGCATACAAAATTTCAATACTTTATCCACAAACCATGAATGGTATGAAATAACACATCCACAGTCAAACATATCACAGAACCTTCAATACAATATGAAAGTTTTGTATCATAATAAATCAACTTCAAACAAACATAAAATCCATCAAAGGATGTTGACATAGATGAAATCAAAACCTTTTTAGAGAAATATCTATTTCTATATTGAAATCATTTAAAGGACACATAATTATAAAAGATAACAATAGTATTTGAAAATATTCTTATAAGATCGTATGGGAAGCTTCGATGATGTTATTATGGCGGAAAATAGCCGCACCTGCCGTATAAGTAAATAAAACATTCTTACCTTAATTTTTAGGAAAAGGTCATAAAGTACCTTGTTTGGAAATCGACGGAAAGATTCCTTTCAAACCATTTTATAAAAAGTCAAACAAGTGTATAAATGATTTAAACCCATAGTCTAGTAAATAGTAAAAATGTTTTGGAATATATTTTTAAGAAACATGGATGTGGATGATAAAGAGGTCCCAGTAGATACTTACGTAAAAACAACCTCAGATAATAAAGAGATTGTGAAGTTAACCATTACCTTATAATTTTCATTGGTTAAGGTTAGGTTAACATCCTGTATAATGGTGAAATAATTGTTATTAAATTATAAAATAATCATATACCTTAATATGATATCATATATGATCTTTTAACATTTCTTTGTTAATAATATCATAGTATTATCGTCATTTCAGGTGTTAACTGGTTCATTTTACTTTATATGATTTGTTAAGTAAGTAATGTTTGTTAGGGATAGGATGTATCTTATTCATATTCAGAATGATATTAAGTCTTTAAAAATTATTTTTAATCACCTAATGAAAATTATTCTTGAATGGATATGATGGGGAATGAATCTCATCTCGTTCGTGGAGACGGTAATCCGTATATACGTACGAGAGACAATATCATTTTTTGATATTAAAATAATATATAATTTGATGGTATATCACATATAAAGAATCATTATCATGGTATATTTATTATTTACATCAATTACACATCATTATTATACCCATCTAAATAATAATGTATTGAATAACAATTACACCACGACGTGAAGATGGTAAGCCATACGTATGCACGTATAGTGACATGTCATTCAAAGGATGGATAGAATAATGAATATGGTTGTACCATATCTATAATAACATCATAATATATATAATATGCTGGAGTTATTATTTTATAATGGAAACAACAAAGAAAGAGGAAGTGGAAGAAGAAAATAACTTGAAATAGGTGATGAAATATTTACCTCTTCTTCGGGTTATTCCTTTTGATTTGATCCAAAGTGATCCTTAGATTAACTTTGTGACTAAAGGAAGTACTCTAGGATAAATGGAGGACAACTGAGAGGGTATTTGAGCAGAGTTTGTCCAAGCCAAATGGCTTTGAAGGTATTAATTAGAGAGAAAGGGGAGTTCCCTTTTATAAGAGGGGTGAGGGGCACCTTAGGAAACGCTAGAAATATTATTTTATAATAAAATAATTTTCTATTTATAACGGACAAAAGGAAAATTATTTAAAGTATAAGGTGGTTATTGGTCTAAAACCACTCAAAAAATAGGTTTTAGATAGGTTTTGGTTACTATATTAACCTTATCTTTTAGATTTAACTCTTAGTTAAATAGCTTGACATTTACCTTGTCTCTTTGTATTTTTATATTATATGGTTAATAATATTACTATAAACTTCCAAGAGAACTCCAAGTGGATCATTAATTATTCACCTAAAATTATATAATTCATTTGGCAGATCCTTAGATATTTATTAATACTATATTAATTAATAATGTAATATTTGTTTTAAAAACTCTTTTATGTCAATTTTGACACTATTTAATAATTGAATTTTTTTAAAGTCCTAAATACTTTATTAATTCGAAAAAAATTAACTTTATCAATCCTAACATGTCATATTAACCTAAAAAATTCTTGGATGGGATTAAAACTTTCAAATTATATTTATTTTAACATTTTTATTACCATTTTTTTGATTCTCTCATTAATAATGAAAATACTACATCATCGTTGTGTTATAAATTAATTTAATTATTCAATGTTTAAAAATTATAAATAAAATACCATTATGTATGAAATCGTTTTATATTTCTAATGAATAATTATAGTTGAAGAGATAACATGTATAACCTTATGTAAAACGTGTTTTACTAAACAATATATGCTTATGTCATTTTTGTATTTACTTTAACTTAATTAATATAAAGTGTCATTATCACTTACAAGTGGCTCCATGGGGTTCCAAAATCCACCCAAAGATGCTCATGTTCAGACATGTATCATCCAATAGGGTTAGGACACGTGTTATGGTAATTTAATATTATTATAATATAATTTTTTACCCTTATTTATGGGATTTACCCTTTAACCATGGTAAATAAAATATTTACCGAAGTAATTATTCAAAAATTCTAAAAATAAAAGATACCTATTAACACAATTTGGACATCGTGATTGTAAGTAGGGAATCCATTTTTCTAAATTTAAAACACAGAAGTGGCAGAAATTAATTTCAAATTAATTCCCGTTGTCAAAACAAAAAGCGTGTTTTTAAGAAATAATAAATATAAAAATATTGACACTTGCTTATGTCGAGTTTAAATGTGAAATTATGTCCAATGACCCACATTGGATTAAATGGTAAAAATATAATCTAATTATACATTAAAACAACTCAATAGTATAATTTATCACTATAAATTATTTTGATTAAAAAAGTTGTTTTAAATTAGAATTTAGTATTTTTCACTATTCATCAAAAACTAAATGTTTTTAGAAAAATACCAAAAAATCACCCTATGCTAATTTTGATATTTTTAATCCAAAAATGAAGTACATTTTGAAAGATAAAATTTATAAAATTTCAAAATGTGGGTATTAATATTCATAATGGCTAGTTTGATTGGTTGTGGTGTGTTAGAACTTGAAGTTGCGTACAACACATGCTATTGTATGATTCAAAGAGAAGTGTACCATGGAAGATTGGGGTGTTACATTATCCCCTCCTTTAAATAATTTTGTCCTCGAAATTTCTAGATTATTACTCTGTAAAAAGACCCGGGTGGTTCTTCATCATAAGTTCCTCGGGTTCCCACGTTGCCTCTTCCATCTTATGGTTTCTCAATAGAACTTTTACCAGACGAGTTGTCCGGTTTCTCAGCAATTGTTCCCTTGTATCAAGAATCTTGAAAGGCACTTCCTAATAAGACAGATCGGGTTCCACTTCTAATTCATCATAGGTGAGTATATGCGTTGGGCCAGGCATGTATTTTCTCAACAGTGGTACGTGAAACACATCGTAAACTTTAGAGAGACTTGGCGGCATTGGCAAACGGTAACCTATAGCCCCAATTTGTTCTAGAACTTCAAAAGGTCCGATGTACCTAGGACTCAATTTACCCTTATTACTGAAACGTATAACACCCCTCCCGGGAGATACCTTCACGAAAACATGATCTTATACCTGAAATTCCAAATCCTTCCTTTGGTTATCGGCATAGCTCTTCTGCCTAATTTGAGCTTCTTTGATGTGGGTTTGGATTAACTTCACATTTTCCATCGTTTCCTCCACAAGTTCTGGGCCAAAGAGATTTCTTTCACCAACATCATCCCAATATTTTGGTGTGCGACATCTCTTTCTGTATAATGCTTTATATGGTGTCATCTGAATACTTGAATGGAAGCTATTATTACAGGAAAATTATACCATAGGTAAATATTGACCTTACATACCTTGAAAGTCAAGTGAGCAAGATCTCAACATTTCTTCTTAAGGTTTGAATAGTCTATTCTGATTGTCCATCTGTTTGAGGGTGGAAGGAAGTGCTCAAATGAAGTTCAGTATCTAGAGATTTCTGAAGACATTTCATGAATCTTGATATAAAATGCAGATCACGATCAGAAACAATCAATAGTGGCATTCCATGAAGTATTAAAACTTCATTAATATATAGTATTTCAAAACGTTCAAGTGGTAAATATTCCCTTATAGAAAGAAAATGTGCTGACTTGGTAAGATGATCAATAATGACCCATATTGAATTGTTCCTTCTAAGAGTCTTTGGTTGTCCCAGGACAAAGTCCATCGTAATATTATCCCATTTACACTCAGGTATGGGAAGAGGATTCATGACTCGTACAGGCTGTTGCCTTCCAGCTTTCACTTATTGACAACCGTACATCTTGACACAAAATCAGCAATCTCCACCTTCATGTTGTCCCACCAAAAATGTTCCTTAAAATCTTTATACATCTTGTTACTACCAGGGTGTATAAAGATATTGGAACTATGAGCATCATCCAACAATTCCCTTTTTAGATCAGGTATATCGGGAACACAAAGTCTCTTCCCAAATTTCAAAATTCCATCTTCATACACAAAGTCACTCAATCTCCCATCACTCACATCCTTAATCTTCTTTTGAAACTCTTCATATTCGGTCTGAAAACTCTTTATCCTTTTTAGTAAAGATGTTTTGGCAACCATTTGAAAATGTATTGATGTTTCAACTTCCATGGTGATTACCATGTCCATATTTACTAGATCCATGTATATAAGATCATTTTAAACTCTCATCTTGTTCAAAACTCCATAATCCTTTCTACTCAAAGCATCATCCACCTTATTTTCCTTCCCTAGGTGGTAGGGTATAGTGAAATCACAATCCTTGAGTAGTTCAAGCCATCTACTTTTCATCATGTTGAGTTCTTTCGTTGAGAAAATATACTTCAAACTCTTGTGATCAGTATAAATCTCACATTTGTTACCATAATGATAATGTCTCCATATCTTCGAAGAAAATATTATTGCCGCTAACTAAAGATAATTATTAGGATTGTTTTTCTCATGAAAGTTTAGTTGTCGTGATGCATAGGAAATAACCTTATCGTTTTGCATAAGGACACAACCAAGTCCTTTCTTTGATGCATCATTATAAATAACAAACCCATCTTTCCCAGACGGTAGAGTCAAGATAGGATCATTGATTAACCTTATATTCAATTCTTCAAAACATTATTCACATTATTTTTTCCAAACAAATTTCACCTCTTTACGTGTGATCTTGGTTAATGGGTTATCCGATCGGGAAAAATTCTGGATGAAACACTGATAATAACCTGCTAAACCAATAAAACTACGTACCATGGTTATACTCGTCGGTTCTGGCCATTCTTGTATTTCCTTGGTATTTGAAGAATCGATATAGATTAAATCCTTAGAGACAATATGGAGAAGAAAAGAAATCTCCTGAAGCCATAATTCACACTTGCTAAACTTCCCAAATAATTCATGTCTTTTAAGAGTCTTTAAAATAATGTGTAAGTGATTTTCACGATCGTCGTAGATTTTGGAGTATACCAAGATATCATCAATAAATACCACTAGAAATTCATCATGATATTCCTTGAAAACTCTATTCATTAGATCCATGAATATAGAGGGTGCATTAGTCTATCCAAAAGGCATTGATGTAAACTCGTAATTCCCCTACCTGGTTCAAAATGATGTTTTCAGAATGTCTTCCTTCTTTACACACAATAGATGATATCTAGATCGAAGGTCAATATTTTAAAAGTATTGTGATCCATGAAGTTAGTTGAATAAATCATCAATGTGAGGTAGGGGATACATGTTATTTATTGATATAGCATTGATCTCCCTGTAGTCAATGCACAACCTCATCGATCCATCTTTCTTTTTAACAAAAAGGATAGGGGCTCCCCATGGAGAAACACTAGGGTGAATAAATCCCTTATTTCTAAATTCCTTTAGTTGTTTCTTCAGTTCCACTAATTCCAAAGTGGCCATCCTATAAGTGGTCTTCGATATGGGCCTTGATCCCAGAATAAAATCAATGGAAAACTCAATTTCTCATTCTGTAGGATGTCCAGGTAAATCTTCTGAAAACACATCAACATATTCGTTCACAATAGGTACATCCTCTATTTGAAAATTCTTTTACTCACCCACAATTATTTCACTCTCTTCCTCCCCAATAATTGAATTTATTTGGGCTACTAGGGGTAGATCTAGAAAATAATTAAGTGGTGACAATTCTACTCTAAAGATAATGTGTTCTTTATCATCGTCATAAAAAATAGTAACCTTTTACTTCTTACAATAAATTTTTGCATCATGGTCTAAAACCCAATCCATACCGAGGTTTATATCAAATTAAATCATGGATATGACAATGAGATCAGCAGATATAGAACATTTATATGCCATAATGTGGACTGATTCACAAAACTTTGTTGTAATGATACTTTGTTTAAGATTTTTTACTGAAAACTCCCTTGTTAAATCAAATTGGAAATATATATTTTTCTTAGAAAACTGGGAAGATATAAAACAATGCCATGATCCAGAATCAAATAAATCATTTGCTAAACATGAGGAAACCATTAAATTACATGCCACAGCGTTTTTCTCAGCTTCATGCTTAGCAGTAGTGATAGCATAAGCTTGGCCTTGATCCGTTGACCGCTTCTGAGGTAAGTTCCTCTGATGCTTAAGACATAAATTTGCATAATTCCCCATTTCTCTATAATTTTAGCATTCAACATTAACAACCTCTTTCTTCCCCTTGAAATCACGATCTTGGTGGCCTTTTTCACCACACTTGTAACAGACTCCCATTCCCTTTAGGAAAGTACCAAGGTGTTTCTTCCAACATTTACTGCAGGATGGATATTCAACTTTTCCCTTCTTCCCCTTATTTCTATTTCTAGAGTGTTCAAAAAATCTCTCCATCTCTTTCTTTTCTTTAAAGTCATAAGACATAGAGAATTATTTTTCTATCTTGATAGCACATGAGAAAACATCTTCGTTTGACGAGAAGGATTGTGAGACTAATTCTCGATGGGGAAATGGTTTTAAGCCATCAAATAAATGATCAATCTTACTTCTTGGGTTACGTATATAATCTGCAGCATGCCTCACTAACCTTGTAATGTTAGCCTCATAATTTGCGACATTATCATCCTCCATTTTCCTCAGACTCAGAAATTGGCTTTCCATATCTACTCGATGGTCACAATAAAAGTATTTTTCTAAGAAAATATCTTTAAACTCCCTCCATTAAATATTTTATACTTCATCATCTTCCTTTGTGTTTTGAATCAATGACCACCATTGATCAGCATCTCCAGTGAGGTGGTAAAATGCCATGAAAAATTTTTCCCTTTCACTAATCCCCATGGCGTGCAATATTTTCTCTACAGAACTTATCCATTGCTCAAATAATAATGGATTTTTACCCCCATTTAATGTTGGCGGTTGTTGCCTCATGATGAGATCTAACATTGATCCTCCACTCTATAAATCAGGGAGCTCCATACGGGTAAGGTTATTATTCATAACCTGAGTGAGTTGTCCCAATATGGCGATTAGCTGATCAAAACCAGTTCCATCACTAGCTCCACTATAATTATCTTGAGTAAGAGGGAAATATATACATAGAGCGTGTGCATTGATATGGTTTCCATTCCTTGCACTAGGTTCCATTTCTAGGCAATGGAATAAACTAGATTAGTTTATGAATCAAAATACATAATTCCAAACTTGTAAAACACATAACATAAATTGAACAGTTTATGGATACAATCCATAATAATAAAAATGTTTTCTTTGAGGAAGTATATACTCATAAACCCTTTATAATGGTTTGTAATGAAAATGAGAATTATCCTAAGCATATCCCCCTGGGATTGATGTAACCAAGAGTGTAGTAAGGCCCGTTGTCGTGCACCAAGTCCCGTGCGAGTCTAGCTCAAAGAGGTATTTTCAGGTTTTACCCCTAGGTATATATGTACTAGATCCACCTCTACCTGTTCATATCCCGACAAGGATGTATTTCTTGGAAAAAATCAAAAAATATCTACAATACCAAAATTTTTGGAAGTTATTCTATACTAATCTTCAATGTCTATTTTATGGCTACGTGATCTAATTCAGAGTTTATCTAAATATTGTTTCCATGGTTTGTAGTAAAATTCCTTTGATACCAAGTGTAACGCCTCGACCCTAGTTACCCAGAGTCGGTGCATTATTAAATAACATTTGAATTATCACAAAAGATCAAGTCTCGAAAGACCGATTATTTTTATAGCCATGGAAGTGCTAGAAACATTCAAAAGGTTTACATTACATAATGAAAAGGAAAAATACAACAACATTGTTTCCATAGACAACACTGAGATCCAAAAGACTATCCCTGAAGGTCAGTCATAATATACTTAATTGCATCTTGGGAAAAATAGAACAGAGAAAGGGGTGAGCTCAGATGCTCAGTAAGGATAACAATATAACAGAAACTTTTATAAATAAACATAAACATTTAAGGAAATGTATAAGGATAAAAACAGATTTTTAAACTTGAAATTCAGCATAATATGGAAAATATAACAATCAAATAATTACATTTACTTATTCATATGGATATTCTACTAGTCGAATAATCACATGCAATATCAATAGCCACTTTCATAATGATGGAATGCATAATTCCGAAATTTTATAACCACATAGTCAAGGCCTTGTGCCAAGACTACAAATAAGATTTTGTCAAGGCCATGTGCCAAGACACTAGTTTGTCTCAGGAGACCTACCGATGCATTGAGGAGATATAGCGGGCTCCACCCATCACTTATTACGTCCAATTCATTCCCCATATGAAATGGTTTAAACATAACATGAACATTCATATTAAAACTAGCATACGAAATGTCAATACTTTATC
Source organism: Viscum album (assembly GCA_963277665.1). Classification (NCBI taxonomy): domain Eukaryota; kingdom Viridiplantae; phylum Streptophyta; class Magnoliopsida; order Santalales; family Viscaceae; genus Viscum; species Viscum album. The sequence goes on along the minus strand of OY728147.1, from coordinate 1,020,006,403 downwards.
TATAAACCATGAATGGTATGTAATAACACATCCATAGTCAAACATATAACAAAACCTTCAATACAATATGGAAGTTTTCTATCATAATAAATCAACTTCAAAAAAACATAAAATCCATCAAAGGATGTTAACATTGATGAAATCAAAACCTTTTTAGAGAAATATCCCATTCTATTTTGAAATAATTTAAATGTCACGTAATTATAAGAGAAAACATTTATATTTTAAAATATTTTTATAATCTTTTTAGGGTAGCTTTTACAATGTTATAATGGTGAAAAATAGCCACACCTTCCGTATAAGTTAAAAAAACATTCTCACCTTACTTTTATGGAAAAGGTCATAAAGTACCTTGTTTGGAAAACGATGGAAAGATTCCTTTCAAACCATTTTATAAAAAGTAAAACAAGGGTATAAATGAATTTAAACCATAGTCTAGAAAATTGTAAAAATGTTTTGGAATACATTTTTAAGAGACACAGATGTGGATGATAAAGAGGTCCGAGTAGATACTTATGTAAAAACAAACTCGGATAATAAAGAGATTTTGAAATTAACCGTTACCTGGTACTTTTCCTTGGTAGAGGGTAAGTTAAACTAATTTATAATGGTGAAATAATTGTTATTAAATTATACAAGAATCATATAAATTTATATGATATCATATATGATTTTTTAACACTGCTTTGTTAGTAATATCTTAGTATTATCGTCGTTTCGGGTGTAAACTGGTTTATTTTCCATTATACACTTTGTTACGTAAGTATTGTTTTTTATGGATAGGATGTATATTATTCATATTAATAATTATATTATGTCTTTAAAGATTATGTTTAATCATCTAATTAAAATTAGTCTTGAATGGATACGATGGGGAATGAATCTCATCGCGTTCGCGGAGACGGTAATCCAGACGTACGCACGAGCGACAATATCATTTTTTGATATTAAAATAAAATATAATGGGAAGGTTTAGCATATATAAAGAATAATTATCATGTTATATTTATTATTTAAATCAATTACACATCATTATTATACCCGTCCAAATAATAATGTATTGAATAACAATTACACCATGACGTGGAGATGGTAAGCCGTACATACACACGTATGGTGACATGTCATTCAAAGGATGGATAAAATAATGAATATGATTGTAACATATATATAATAACATAAAAATATATATAAGATACTAGAGTTATTATTTTATAATGGAAAAAACAAATAAATAGTAAGTTGAAGAAGAAAGGAACTTGAAAGAGGTGATGAAATATTTACCTCTTCTTCGGGTTCTTCCAATTTATATTATCAAAAGGGCTCATTAGGTTGGATTTTTGACTAAAGTCAGGCCTCTAAGATAAAGGTAGTACAGTTTATAGGGCCATTGGGCAGAGGTTTGCTGATCCAAATGGCTTTGAAGGTGTGAATTAGAGATAAGGGGGAGTGCCCTCTTATAAGAGGGGTGAGGGGCACCTTAGGAAATGCTAGAAATATTATTTTATAATAAAATAATTTTCAGTTTCTAATGGATAAAAAGTGGATTATTTAAATTATAAGGTGGTTATGGGTCGAAAACACTCAAAAAATAGGTTTTAGAATGGTTTGGATCACTATATTAACCTAATATTTTAGATTTAACTCTTAGTTAAATAGTTAGACATTTACCATGTCTCTTTGTTTTTTTTATATTATATGGTTAATAATCTTACTATAAATTTCCAAGAGAACCACAAGTGGTTATTTAATGATACAACCATTATTATATAAGTCATTATTCTGAGCCTTAGATTTTTAGGAATATTATATCAATTAATAATATAATATTTGTTTTAAAAACTACTTTATGTCAATTCTGACACTATTTAATATTTGATTTTTGTTAAAGTCCAATAAACTCTATTAATTCAAATAAAATTCATTTTATCAATCCTAATATGTTATATCAACTAATAAAATTAGTTTATGGCATCAAAACTTTAAAATTTTATTTATTTTAACATTTATATTACCATTTATTAGATTCTTTCACTAATAATGAAAATACTGCATCATCATTATGTTATAAAGAAATTTAATTATTCAATATCAAAAAATTATAAATAAACTATCATTATGTAGGAAATAGTTTTATATTTCTAATGAATATTTATAGTTGAATAGATAACATGTATAACCATATGTAAAAAATGTTTTACTAAAAGATATATGCTTTTGTCATTTTTCTATTTACTTTAACTTAATTAATATAAAGTGTCATTATCACATAAAAGTAGCTCCATGGGGTCACAAAATCTACCCAAAGATTCCCATGGTCAGACATGTATCATCTAATAGGTTTAGGACACGTGTTATGTTAATTTAATGGTATTATAATTTTATTTTTTACCCTTATTTACCGGATTTACCTTTTAACCATGGTAAATATAATATTTACCAAAGTAATTATTCAAAATTTATAAAAATAAAATTTACCTATTTACACAATTTGGACCTCCTGATTCTAAATATTGAATCCATTTTTCTAAATTCAAAACAAATAATTGGCATAAATTAATATAAAATTAATTCCCATTGTCAAAACAAAAAGCGTTCTTTTAAGAAATAATAACTATCAAAAGATTGACACTTGCTTATGTCCAGTTTAAATTTGAAATTATGTCCAATGACCAAAATTGGATTAAATGGTAAAAATATAATCTAATTATACTTTAAAATCATTCAATAGTATAATTTATCACTATAAGTTATTTTTATTAAAAAATTGGTTTTTAATTAAAATTTAGTATTTTCACTGTTCATCAAAAACTGAATGTCTTCAACAAAATACAAAAAAATCACCCTAAGATAATTTTTATATTCCAAATCCAAAAAGTAAGTCCATTTTGAATGATAAAATGTATAAAATTTCAAAAAGTTTGTATTACTATTCATAAAATCTAGTTTGATTGGTTGTGGTGTGTTAGAACTCGAAGTTGCGTACAACACACGCTATTGTATTATTCAAAGAGAAGCATACTGTGGAAGATTAGGGTGTTAAAAAAGGTGTAGTAAACAAGAATGTTCTCAATAATAAACAATTACACATATCAAATAAGTAGATAATCAAGCACTGTAGCCCTTCGGGATGTACACGCAACCTATCCCCTCTAGTTCAGTTATAAGAGTATATAAAGACTCTCTGAGGAAGCACTCACAGTCAATTACCCTTATAGTCAAAAGTAATTTAAAGACTCTATGAGGAAGATCACATGGTCTATTCTTCTTATAGTCTAAAGTAATTCAATGTATCTTTGAGTAAGCTCACATGGTCAATTCCCCTTATATCTAATGTAGTCAAGGACTCTCTGAAGAAGCTCACACAGTCAATTCCCCTTATAGCCCCAAGTGGTCATAAGTTCTATAAGGAAGATCACACGGCCAATTCCCCCTTATAGTCTAAAGTGATCAAAAGTCTCTCTGAGGAAGCTCACTCAGTCAATTCCCCTTATAGTCTACTACACCGGGTTCTCACGGCCCTGTGTAGGTCAACGAGCATAGAGAAGTAAAACGGCCAAGGTAAACCTCAAGAACTAAATGGCTAAATAATCTATAACATGTCAGTCATGTCCGAATAAAAACACTCCACCTTATAGCACTAGGCATGGAAAACAGGCATGGCGGCCAAAAAGGCTAAGCAGGACCAAATGGTCGTAGACAGAACATGCATGGGAAAACACATTCAAAACATAGAAAATCACCCTATTAAAAATCAATCAAACTCTACTCATGCATACAAGCGTGGAAGACAATTAACAGGGGTAAAATGATAAACGCTCAATACCCCGATTAAGGGTGTTGGCCAAAATTGCACATATAACTCAAAGAATTTCAACGGAAAGGCACAAACCACCTACCTCATCATTGGGAGATCTTTATACATGAACCTCAAGACTTGAATCGCACAAGAACATCGTATATCTACGAAAAACTATAAAAAATTCAACTGGAGATAACTTGAGAAAGAAGAGGAATCATGAAATTAGGCTAAAGAAGAAGGAAGATCTTATTGAGGCGATTCAAACACAATTGAAGGAGGTCGAATCAGAGTTCAGATGCTCGGTTGGGGGCTTGGAGGAAGATCATGGTTATATGGGAGCTCTCGGCTGAATGAAATCTAGAAGAAGGGTGTTCTGTCGATTAGACACAACCCCGGTCCGTTTTATGAAAAAAAATAAAGTACATGTCATGTACTTTTGAAGTACACAATGTGTACTCACCAATTCCGTACTTCACTTTAGGTGGCCTCCACGTCACCCCACACGGCTATGTGTGTGGTCACTACATGGACAGCAGACGGCCTCCTACGGAAATGCATTATAGGTTGTGTACTCATAAATTACAAGGCGTGTACTTCATTAACTTCCAGGAAATCATATTTTTCTCAAAAACAACCAGAAAAGGAAAAAATACCTGAAAAGAAGGTCTGGGTTCTTACAAAGTTTTCCCCTTAAAGAAATTTGTCCCTGAATTTCCCTAGCACCGCTTAGAAGAAGGAACCCCGAACAGTTCTGGCCACTGTGCTCGTACATTGGGCCCCCTCTCCCAAGTCTCATCCTGTACTCTCCCGTGCTACCATAGCACCCGTACGAGAGGAACAAATAGACCCAGTAGAACCTTCGTACTGAGATCAAAAATCCGGATAGGATGCTTATCAAATGACCCATCCACTTCGTGCTCAACCTCCCCGGGTTAAAGGACATGAGACAGGTCTGAAAATTAATGTAGGAGTTGAGAAACATGAAAAACATCATGCATATCCTGGTACCTCTGGGGTAACTGCAACCAATAGGCAACCGACCCAACTCTCTCCAAAACCTTAAAAGGCCCGCTGTACTTTAGTAAAATCTTACCCTATCTCCTAATTATTCTATGCCCCAACCTCGGTGTGACACACAAGAAAACCTGATCCACGAACTCTAAGTCTAGAGGTCGTCTCCGCTGATCAACATTAGACCTCTGTCGAAACTGTGGAGTAGCCATCCTCTTCCGAATCAAGTCTATCTACTCTGTGGTCTCCTAAACAAGATGAGGTCCCTGAAAAGCTGCCTCTCTTGCCTCCAGCCAACATAAGGGTGGTTGGAAAGGCCTACCGTACAAAGCCTCATAAGGTGCCATATGAATTGTTTCATGAAAATTATTGTTGTAGGAAAACTCCACAAGATGTATGTGCTTCTCCCAAGAACCTCAAAAATTCAGGGTCAGGCTCATAGCATGTCCTCAAGCATCTGAATCATATGCTAGAAGTAGCCATCTCTATGGGGGTGGTAAGCTATAATCATAAGTACTTGTGTGGCCAACACCTTCTAAAGCCCCTTATAGACCCCAGAAGTAAAATGTGCATCCCTGTCTGAAACAATGGAGTGTGGAACTCCATACAAACGTACAATCTCATGAATGTACAACCGTCCCAGCTAATCAACAGAGAAGGTCTCCTTGATTGGAAAGAATGGGGAAACCTTCATGAGTCTTTCAATGACAACCCAAACTACATCATTCCCTCAAGGCGACCTCGGAAAACCGGTCACGAAATCCATCGCGACATCATTCCACTTCTACTCAAAAATGGGTAACTGTTTTAAAAGCCCTGCTAGTAGATGATGCTCCGCCTTCACCTGGTGACAGGTGGAACACTTCAGGACAAAACTGGAAACATCTCTCTTCATACATGGACAACAATACTAATGGTTTAGATCACGATACATCTTGGTGACACCGGGATGAGCAGCCCAAACTGAGGAATGAATGTCCCGCATTATCTCATCACGTATGTCTACTGGCACCTATACGCACCCCTGGAAATGCTAGATCTCATCTTCTCCTATGGTCCATTTAGGAATAGGGTCCTATCGTGATACGCTCTCCTATAGGACTAGTCCTTCTGAGTCTAATAGCTACCTCATTCACATTCGATCAAGAAGAGTAGAGGTAGCAGCTATGGAAGAAAGAAACGTCTGCCCGTGCCTGTCATGATCCTCCAAATGCATCTATGAGAATTGATCCATAAGCTCTCACTCACTGCTGGAACCCCGAACTGCCTGTATCTGGGTCCTCCTACTCAGTGCATCAGCCACTACATTGCCTTTTCTGAGTATATAGGCAAGATCAAAGTCAAAAGACTGAAGGCACTCAATGCACATATGCTGTCTCAAATTCAATTCACTCTGGGTGAAGATGTACATGAGACTTTTGTGGTCAGTGAAAACCACAAAATTCTATCTCGGTAGATAATGTCTCCAACATCATAATTCATGAACAACTACTGCCAACTGGAAATCATGCGTCAGGTAATTCTTCTCATGTGGTCTCAACTGTCGAGACCCATACACAAAGACTCATTATCCCTGCATAAGCACAACTCCCAGCCTGATACCCGATGCATGACAGTAAACAGTATAGATCTTTCCCAACATTGGACAGACTAGTATCAGTGCTGAAGTCAGTCTCCCTTTCATCTCTTGAAAGTCTGACTCACAAGAATATGACCAGAAGAACCTTGCACCCTTTTTAGTAAAACCCGTCAGCGGTGCTGAAAAGCATGAAAAATATTGTATGAAGTGTCTGTAGTATCCAACCAGCACTAGAAAACTCCGTGCCTCAATGAATTTCTTTGACTTCTCCTAGGAAACAACTACTCTCACTTTCTCTAGTTCTACTAATACTCCTATCTCTGAGATAACATGACCCGAGAAGTGAATCTGATCCATCCAGAAGATGAATTTTTAGAGCTTAGCATATAACTGATACTCTCTTAGTGTATGAAGAATGATCTCTTGATGTGTGACATGGTCATGTCGAGTGTGAGAGTACACCAAGATATTATCCATGAAGACCACTATGAAAGACTCAAAGTATGGAGGGAACACTCGATTCATCAGTGCCATTAAAACTGTAGGCACGTTCGTGAGACTGAACGGCATGACCATATACTCATATAGACCATACATTCTCTGGAAGGCTGTGAGAGGTATATCAGATGGTCTAACGTGCAACTGATGGTAACGGGATCTCAAGTCAATCTTCAAGAACAGTCAGGCTCCTTGAAGCTGATCAAAGATATCATCAATCCTAGGCATGGGATATCTTTTATGGACTATCAATTGGTTTATATTTCTATAATTCTCACAAAGCCTGAGGGTACCGTCCATATTCATCACAAATAGGACAGGCGAACTCCAAGGAGAAGTACTGGGTCAGATAAAACCCTTTGCATGCAAATCCTTTGACTGTTTCTTTAGATCTTGTAACTTTTGTGTAGCCATCCTATAAATAGGAATGGACACTAGTGCTTCTCCGGGCATGAGATCAATAGAAAAGTCTACCTCTCTCTTTGGAGGAAAACCGGAAATTTCTTCTGGGAAGACATCCCAGAAACGATCCACCACTGGAGGAAAGTCTAACAGTGAAGTCCCTTGGTCATCCAGGTATAGAATATAAATTTGGGATGTAATTCCTCTCAGCCTATGAAGCTCAGGTCGTGATCTGATCGCCTGGACATCCCACTCACCCCTATGAAGAAACAATCTACCCTCTGGTGATGTGAAACTCACCCTACAACGATAAAAGTCAACGACTTCCTGGAAGGGAACTAACCAGTCTATCCCGAGAATGACATCATAGCCTGTCATCTCTAGGACATAAGGTTACCATAAAAAGTGACATGCAACAATCTCTAGAGGGCACTCCCTGCACTGACATACAATAGCTAATTTCGTCCCCAACAGAGTGTCTAGCGTCAAGATTTCAGCAGAAGAAAAGATGTAGAGACTAAGGCTCTCCACAGCAGAAACATATATAAAGCTATGTGAATCCCCTGTATCGAAAAGAGTATAAGATAAAACTGAGGCTACTAATATTGTTCCTCGAACTGTAGAGGGTATTGGATCCTGATCTTGCTGGTTCTACTCTCCAACAAAAGTCTGGCCTGTACCACGGCCGTGTAACCCTGGCTGACCACTTTGAGCTGATCCACCCTGTTGTCGCTGAAAGACTGGCGACTGACTGCCATGGCCATGACCTCCACCTCATCCTGAACGGCTGGAAGAACTATATTTCCTAGACTAGTGAGAAACTAGTGGCGCTGCTCCTGAATGAGGATTCATAGAAGAACCCCTATCACAAGCTGCTGGTGAGAAGGTCTGGCCGAAACGTTGAAGGTGACGCATCTTGCTGCAAGATCGGCACTCTAGTGGGTCTCTTGAGAAATCTTTTCACATATTCCCACTCTTCCCACACTGGTAGTACACCACCTAGATACCGGAAGATGTATTACTCATACTTAGATATTCACGTGTAGTCTCCTGGTGGCACTTCCTGCTATCAGTAGGAGGAATAATAACTCTGGATGTTGAACCGCCCTGGCTCATAGCTCTAGAATCCCTCAAATTATGCTCCATAATCAGCACCTCATTGACGATAGAGGATATAGAAGTCAACCTAAAGATGTTCACCTGGGATCAGACATCCTGCCTGAGACCATCCTTAAACTTCCGTGCAAGGAACTACTCATCTCCCACTAAAAGTAGTGTAAATCGCTACAGCTCGGTGAAGCGAGAGGAATAATCCATAATAGAAAGACTAAAACAATCCAGACTCATGAACTCTTGGGCTCAATCGGCCCTCAAGGTGTCCAGATATAAGTAATTGTATAATATGCACTAAAACTCATCCCAAACCATATTCTACTGGTGTCCTGCCCGTGAGACCACATCCCACCACTTCTTGGTAGAGTCTCAAAGCATGTACGTAGAGAGCTTTACACTCCTCTATAGAGATATCTATAGATTATCGAATATCATTAACATGGATTCTAGCCATGACTCTGCTGCCTGGGGTCCTCCATCCCTTGAGAAAGTGAAAGGATGCTGCGGCTGAAAGACCCACGTCAATTCTGCCATCGACGAGGCAGGAGACGATGCTCCCTAAAAGGTCTGCATCATCCTCATGAAACCCTATCTGAACTGTGCACCAACACCTATGTCAGTTACAATTGCTAGTTCCAAGACTGTCATAACTGGAGGATCTGTAGGAAGTCCCTGATCATCCATGTTTGGTGTCTGATCACCGCTAGGAAATTGGCGTGCAACCGGAGGATGTCTCGGTGGTATGACTCTGCAAGGTCAAGAACACACCTTAGATCAAGATTATGAAGGACTGAAAATTAGAATTGTTAAGGGTAAAAAGAGAAAGAAATCATTACTGTTGTTCAAAACACAACTACACGACAAGTATAGTTCCTACATGGCATGTTCCCTTAATCCATTCACATGGTGTGTTCTTCTGCCAACATTGGTCGTATAATTCCACAAACACAAGGCGTGTTGTCCTAACACACGGCTTGTACTTGAATCCTATTCCCCTTCCCGAGTCCCTCTACATAGTTCTGCCACACGAAACTCCTAAGACAAGACTACACGGAGTGTTCACGATATAAGCGACATGTACTAAAAAGGATAACACCGACCCATGTTGTTGGTGACACAACTGGATACCTAGTTTATACTAAACGGTGTGTTCAATGCTGACACGACGTGCATTACTTAAGTTGTTATCCATCTATGTCGTCAATCACATGGGTGGACATAAGGTCAACATGAAACGACATGTATGAATGGTACACAACATGTTCACTCTAGGATTTCCCTATCTCATGTCTCTTCCCACACGGCTTATGACACGGCTAGAGAATACATGACATTTACATACGGTATACGGCATGTACTTAAGAATAACAGTTTCTTCCCGAACAAAAGAACACATTGCATGTAGTTAAAACTACATGGTGTGTATTATGGTTTTTTCCCAACATTATGCCTCAGAAACCATTTCAGAGCCCAGAAAAATAACGAATCAAACATTAAAGTGACAAATTATGATCCGTGAGGGTCCATACTCTCCGTGAAACAAAGCTTGGAATCTTTCACCTGTTAAAACAAGCATAAAAAGGAAATGATTCACCAAATTCCAGTCCATGAGGGCCCATAACACCTCAGGAACCAAAATTTTGCATACATTGATACAACCCTTACAAAATTTGAATATCCTATTAAGCTGAAGGTATTTATCAAGGAAAATATCACAACAACATACATATCTAGCACAAATCTATCACAACAACATGAAATATCTAATGCACCCTAAATGGAATGGAAAAAATGCATGACATGTGATTTTTATCAAGTGCCTATTTGATGCATGAGATGAAATACCCTCATCTCATTGGGTTTCAACAGAAATAAAACCTCAATAACATCAACATTAATAGCAAAAAAAATGTGAGCCACCAAACGGTGAGAATCAATAAAACCGTAACTTGGAAAACCAGAAAAATTGCAATAAACGAGGTAGATTGGCTTTTACCTATACACAGGTTAGCTAGTCCCAGGAAAAAATTATTACCAAGTACCTATTCCTTCCTATCCCTGGAAAAAGGATCCAAAGAGTAAGTCACGAGAAAATAATCCCTCTAATACCACTTTGTAACATCCCGGTTCCATAATCCACCTAGAGGCTCCCCGTACCCAGTTTATCACATGGCCTCAAGCACATTTCCCCGAACGCCTGAGGCTGCTGACTAGCAGTGAGGGAATTGGGTGTGATAATGGGGAAACTATTCCCTCATTGGCAGAGTAACACAAAAAAAGAGAAAAAATAGCAATAGCGGAAGCAGTAACCCTCTGGGAAGTACATGCAACCTATCCTCTATGGTTCAGTTATAAGAGTATATAAAGACTCTCTGAGGAAGCACTCGCAGTCAATTCCCCTTATAGTCAAAAGTAATTTAAATACTCTCTGAGGAAGCTCAGACAGCCAATTCCCCTTATAGTATAAAGTAATTTAAAGACTCTCCGAGGAAGCTCACATGATCAATTCCCCTTATAGTCTAAAGTTGTCATGGAATCTATGAGGAAGCTCACACAGTCAATTCCCCTTATATCCCCAAGTGATCATAAGCTCTTTGAGGAAGATCACATGGTCAATTCCACTTATAGCCCAATGTGGTTTAAAGAATCTCTGAGGAAGATCACTATATCAATTCCCCTTATAGTCTAAAGTGCTCATAAGACTCTCTGAGTAAGCTCACATGGTAAATTCCCCTTATAGTCTACTACACCATGTTCTCACGGCCCTGTGTCGGTCAATGAGCATAGCCAAGAAAAACGGCCAATGTAAACCTCAATAACTACTTGGATAAATAGTCTACAACATATCAAGCACGTCAAAATACAAACACTCCACCTTACAACACTTGGTATGGAAAATATGAAAGGCATCCAAAAAGGCTATGCAGGACCAAACAGTCATAAATGGAACATGCTTGGTAAAAAACATTAAAAAAATATAAAATCAACCTATTCACAGTCAATCAACCTCTACTCAGGCATACAAGCATGGCAGACAATTATTAGGGGTAAAATGGTATATTCAAAATACCCTGATTAAGGCTATTGGCAAAACATTGCACACATAACCCAAAGACCTTCAAAGGAAAGGCACAAACCACTTACCTCAGCATTGGGAGATATATATACGTGAACCTAAAGCCTTTAATCGCCAAAGAACACCATAGGTCTACGAAAACATCTAAAATATTCAACATGAGATAACATGACAAAGAAGAGGAATCATGAAATGAGGATCAAGAAGAAGGAAGAGCTTATCGAGGCGATTCTAATGCAATTGACGGTGGTCGAATTGGAATTTGGATTCTCGGTCGGGGTCTCGGAGGAATATCGTGGCCGTATGGGAGCTCTCGGCCAAAAAAACCTAGAAGAAGGGTGTTCTATCAATTAGACGCGACCCCTATCCATTTAATGAAAAAAAGAATGTACACAGTGTGTAATTTTGATGTACATGACATGTACTCTCCATTTCAGTACTCCACTTTAAGCATCCTCTAAGTCATCCCCACACAGCCATGTGTGTAGTCACTACATGGCCAGCACACGACCTCCTACGGAAATGCAGTACACGGCGTGTACTCATAAAGTACAGGATGTGTACTTCATAAATTTACAAAAAATCCTATTTTTCTCAAAAACACAACAAAAAAACATACCTGAAAAGAAGGTCTGGGTTCTTACATATTTCATGCCTTAATCTTGTGGAATTACATACAAAACCTATGCCTATGCTTAGAATTAATTAATTCCTTCTAGAGATTGAATTATCATATGATAAAGTGTCATTTCATGTCCATGATACAATAGAGCAACATTCAAAAACAAGATGATTAAAAAATTTAAAATAATTTAGAAGAAAAAAAAAATTTGGATGAAACATTGGACCTGGAGAAATAAATTAAGATTATTTATTCATATTTGTTTATGTTTTTATGTATAACCTAAATATTATAGGAGAAATTATTTATGGTGGTAAAATTTTAAAATTGACAACTCTAATATTAAATAAAAAAGATTATTTTATTTAACCTTTATAATACATTATAAATTTAGGATAAACCTATTTCATAGGAAAAATATTTGGATAATGTTATTGTAAAAATTATTTAATATAATAACGAGAAGCTATAAATTTAATGGATCACGATCTCTAAAAAATAAATAGTTATGAAAAATATTATAATTAAAAATAAATATATGATAAATAATGTTATAGGTAAATAAAAAAAATATAGATAACCTTATAACAAAACTAAATAAATTAAATATGTGGGATTTTAGGGGTACATATAGGGTAATATAAGGAAATATGAGCATTATAAAGGTAAAAGTAGCTATTAGAATTATAGCTGTTAGAATTGTAAACTGATCATTAGAATCATAAAGTCACTATTAGGTTTAACTAAAAAAATAACTATATAAAAAAATAGATGATAATATATATTGAAAATCCCTATCGACAAATATTCAAAGAAATACATATTATTCTTTTAATTTATCTAATTGAAATAATTTAATTATTTTTATAATATTTCTTACGTTTGTCTATTAATACTCATTTCCTTATATTTAATTTAAATATTTAATTTAGCTCATTTAAAATTTAAATTCATTAATATGTATTAAAAAATTTAAATCAATATATTGATATAAAATAAGAATTATAATTTAGTATTTTTATAAATTGTTTCTAAAATAATATAATTCTGTGTATAATGTATATTTTTATCACCAAATTTTGATGTAATAATAAATTAATGATTTATAGATTGTTCCACATAAAAAAAATCATTTATGGAGTTAAATAATATATATATATAAAATAAAAAATAAAAAATTTAATCCTGAAATGTAATTTAAAAAATCTAAAACTACTTTTACTATTTTAAAAACTTATTTGTAATGTTTTATTATATTTTCTATGATAAAAATGAAATAAAATATTTTTTTCGGTCATTGAAGATTTAAATATCAAAAAATAATTATATAAATGTTAAATACCATTAAGAAAAACCATATATAAATAATTTCAAATGAATTTTCATAAATTAATTTTTAGAGGAAAATATTTAAAAAAATTTGAACAATTATTGAGATTCTATAATAAATACCAACCACCTCAAGCTATTCTCTTCAATAATAATTTTGATTTCTTCTTAAGTTATCTTTCAAATAATCTCTCATAGAGTTCCCCCTCAAATTTAGGGAAATTTAAAATCCACAAAGAGGTAGTTTTAAAAAAAGTAAATCATTAAGAATGGTAAAGTATATTTCCCCCTCTCTTTATACTATTTGAAATTATTTTATAATAACCAATTTAAATTAAATATTAAATTAAAGTATTATTTTATATTAATTGAGGTACCATACATTTCAATAATAATTCCAATTTAATTCCCATTATCATTCCAAATACTCCTTCCATAAGAAATTTTTTCATTTATAACAATCTTTATATATAGATATTAATGATATTAATGAGAAGTTATTGAAAAGTTTAATTTCAATTATGAGCAGGGTTATTGACCTCTTGTAGTTTTTTAATAGGAATATCAAATATTTCATACATTCCCCACTGGGTGCCCATTAGTATTTTATGTTTGGTTATTTATCTGTAGTGATACATTCAATTTTTACTATAACAATCCTTTTTTATGATACTTTTGTAACAAAATAGATAACCTTATAATACATATTGTGAAAATCTTATACATATTTCTTTATATTGAAGGGAATTCACTTAAATATATGGGTTATACAATTGACAATGAAAATGGAATTATATGATCATATATACCTGTATTTTATATGGGTAAAAATTATAAATACAATCAAGGTTTATTTAACCATATATTGATATATTTTGCATTATTACACCTTATAATAGATATTTCTTATCCCTTTTCCCCTTATTATTAAAAGAAATTATAAAATTTATGTGATGGGTGTGGATTGGAATTATATAACCCATTAGTTTATTGGTATATTTCACTGAACAACTAAAATAGTGTAATGGTAGAATCATTTCCATCCATGTATGATGTCATAGAATAAGGATTTGATGATATTATTTATATCCATGACATTATGTATTCAGATCATTATGATATCCATTCATTATGTTACCCATTATTATGTTTCCCTTATATTATTCATAGTTATTCTTTGATATAGAATTATATTGATTATTTATTCCTACAATATTATATAGGTAATAATATTGATTTATGTAACTTCATTTGTATGGAATGCCTTACTGAGTATCTTAGCTATATTATTTATTAATTTTCCCATTTACCCATGTAATGGTGATAAATATTATTTTTAATTAATAATAATTTTCAGTGAATCTAAAGGATTGTTTGATTGTATTTATTTCAAAAAACAGGTTAATTTGTCATGGTCTTCTAGGTGATGGAAGAAGATCTGATTTATGTTTATTGAGATGAGTTCCTAAGAAAATCTATTGTTGGATGCTTCCTATATAATTTAGATGATTTATGATATTATCTACATAAAAACCAATATATGTGTTTTTAGAGAAACCTTTTATCTCTAAAATTGTTTTGGAATAAATTAAAATAAGCTGGATATGGTAAATGTTACATGGTTATGGTCAATAGCATGATAATATAGATGGAAGTTGGAGACACCATCCAAGGAGGACTGAACATGAGATTTTTTGTGTCAACTATAATAAATCCATTGTATTATGTTTTGCTCTTATTTAGAGTGATTGATAAGTCCCTAATATGTATTAAGTAAGAAATTATATGTGTTTAAGTACTGTGAAATATTATATAAATTATAATCAAATTATAATGTCCCTAAGAGTTCACTTTGAGGAGTATAAGATAAAATCTCAGCAGTGAGGCTTGAAAAATATGTAAATCCTAAATAATTTATAAATTTTTAGGGTAAATAATTTAGTTAATAATATTACATTTCATGTTAATGAGTTCTATAATTCAATAAAATCATGAAAACCCTAGAGGATCCAAAGATTCATCCTCAAATTCATAATTCATTTACTCTTATAGAAATTAATACAATCTACAATTTGAATAAGGTATGGTATTTCTATAATGATCATTCATACTATGTATTTTGATTTTTTTTTTGAAGGAATTGATAATACATGTACTTTGTAAGGGTAATTCTAAAGTTTAAACCTAAATATTAGAAAAAGGAATAGAATCACTAAATTCCACATTGGTGATATGGAACCTATAAGAGTTATCATTATTTTTACAAGGATTATTATTGATTTTAAAAAATTGAAAACCAAGAGACCCAATATGTTCTATAAGGGTCATTAGTTATTTTTAAGGGTCATTGTGATTTATAAGGGTATTTTTTATATCATAAAGGTAATTTAACCCTATGAGAAGGGGTTTCTGCCAAAATATTTTAATGTCATGAAAGTGTGGATAATTTGATTCATAGAATAAAATATTCTCATATCATTATACCTGAAATTCCTACCAAATTTGATAATGATTTTCTAGGCTTAAAATCATAAATAATCATAAGCTATTAATCAAAGATGAAATTCAAGCAAATAATTATGAAATATTATATGAAGAAATCAATCCCAAATATTCTTTTATTTTCAAATATATAGATATGAAAGATAATTTATTAGAGATCAATGTTGAGGGAATTCTAGGATCTTTATTCAACCATCATTAAATGAATAAATGTGAAAAGGGTATTTATGTAATATTAGTAGGGACTAGTAAAATGGATATATAGAGATCATGGGGTGCATAACAAGTTGATACTATTGAAGAAATAATGAGGAGATCATGGTTCATAAATTTAATGGATTTTATATATTCAAAATATGGAAAATATATTTTTGTGTTCCTAAATTATGATAATTAAGAGAATAAAAATAAGGATGGGTGGTGTACTAAGAACCCTATGCAATATTCATAATGAAAATACTATGTATAAAGGAAGGAGAAAACTGATAAATCTACCATTATTGAAGATCATGAGTATCTAAGAATAAGAATATGAAGAAGACACTGATTATACTCAACAAGAAGGAATTATGTGTCATGTAATAAATAATATGAGTCATATGATACCCCTTATCATGGAATATTATTGGGAGAAGGATGAGAGGTTCAATGATATTCCCATTTTATTGAATATGACTAAGAGAGAGGTTGAATATTGTTGTTGTTACTTATCCTTCGTGTCAGGTCACTTGGAAATTAATGAGAAACTACAATTTAAGAACATAATGATATCATGTTAATGGACTAAGTCGAATTTTATGTGGCATTACTAAACATATTCCAAAAATTGAATATTTTTGTATTGAGGAAAAATATCTTATAATGATAATGTTATAAAATTAAGTGTCCTAGGAAGATCTTATTGAAGGAGTTTCTAAAGAAACATTAGAGATTAGTGGATTTAGTATAACCTACACCATTCTAGTTGGGTGACTAAAGAAGATTTTGGGAGATAACATGAGGTAAATGGATATTACCTGCCCAAGGGAAGTGGATTATACCTACCCAAACCACTTATACCATTCTAAGGAACATATAATCACTATAATATAATCGTAAAAACTTATTTATTATTGGGAGTAAAAAAAAACAATGTGTTAGTCACCTTATTGGAGATAAAATTTTAAAAAATATATATATTAATGTTACTTTCATTATCTGCATTGCATGAGGAGGTTAGTGTTGATGATGCTTATTAGATAAATATATGTTAATAAAGAAATATATTTTGGTATTATAAATGTATAATTAAAGTGAATAAAAATAAGAAAAATAAGGGAACACTGATTCACCCATCCCCCTTAGTGTTCTTTCATGATCCACAATTGAATTTCAAGAATTATAGGTGGACAATTATTTGATATAATTTCTTCACATTATTTTAACTTCTCTACATGAAATTAATATTTTAAAAAAATTAGAAGTTCCTCATTTAGAGAACTCAAACTCCATACATATTAAATAAATAATAATTGTATCTATGAAAACTATGAAGAAAAAAATAAGAAAGAGAAAAATAAATTGCGAAATACCTCAGAAGAAAAAAGGATCAAACACTTATTGAAGTTGATAAAATATCTAATTTTTCATCTACTTAATCTGTTCAGAGTTATCCATTGAGTAATCAGGTTCAATATATGGGGAGTATGAGGAGTATATGTGCATTGAAATTGTTTATTTCATCTACTATGATATAAGTGACTACTATAAAAAAGTTTCATTGAAGTGGTCACCTGTATATTTGGATTTGATTATGGAATTATTGATAAAAAAATAATAGATGGAATTATAGGCTGAAGAAGTATATAATGCTTTGATTTTAAAATTATAGATACAAAAATCTCTCACGCATATTATTAAAGAAAAAAAAGAATCAATATTACATAAATGAACATTTTACCTTGTTGAATAAGTGTAATAAATAAATTTTTATGAGGAATATTTAATTATTAATGTTATTCATGAAAAAATCATGAATTATAATAACTATACAATATCTCTATAAAAATAAATAATGTTTAGTAGGATATTAATTTAAATGGAAATGTATCTTAAAAACTATTTATAAGATACAATCAAAATTCCTAGTGATCATGTTCATAAACATAAGATATATTGGGAGATATATTTAGATATTTTGAGAATGATAGGGACTCCCTCAATGTGAAGTGTCTTGAACATGAGGTGAAATTGGGAAATTTGGAATCAACAGAAGAAAGATCGTATCATGATATGGAGAAAAATAATTCTACCACAAAAAATTTTAAGAGTATTGTAATAAAAAATGACTCTCCCTGATTTATAAAATAGATTGAGTTCCTCAGTTTTCCATCAACAGTATACTCATAGAATAAAGTGTCCCATTTACTTCATAATTATTATTTTTCAAATATAGTTTTTTCTTATATGGAATGATATGAATCAAAATATAGAAATATATGGTTGGATAAGAATGAGAAAAAATACGTACAACATCATAAAAGGTGGATATAAGCATTTCTCAGAAGATGAGCTCCTCAAATGGTGCTCAAAATATGGGAGGTTTCACATAAAAAAACATGATCAAAATTCTAGCTATATTATAAATTAATGATATAGAATAATATTCATTGGTTACTATAACTATAATTGGAGGTTTAATCACAAGGTTATAAAATGTTGATGGAATAAGTTGACTAATAAAAACAGCAGAATAAATAATATTTAAGTGGACGTTTGAAAATTTTATGATGAATTTTTTTGTGCAACAATTGGTTCCATAGAATAAGGTATGCATGTCAACTAAAATATGATTTTAAATTCTTGAAAAGTTTTGTGAATATCAAAGAAACTGTGGTCAATGTAACAACCCAGAATTCTATCAATGAAGTTTTATGTTCTTATAATGATATCATATAGTATAAATAAAAAAATAAGTTATAATTCAGAATATAACCTTTATAAATTAATAATGATTGAAATAAGTTATTTTTTCAAATATTATGGAATATAAACTAATGTAATAGTAACATGACCTTTGGAATAGTTATATGTCCCTTATGAATATAAATCCATCCAAAAGAGTTGTAACCTCACCTATGAAAGTATAAATAAAATTTATTTATATTTTAAATGAAATATTACAAATTTATATCATTGTAAAAGTAAATAAATGTTTTTGAAATGATAAATTTAGTATTGGTATTTTTGTAAGTCATTAATATTTAAGTAAAATTTTATAATTAATATAATGACTTAAAAAAACTTATTTTCAAAAAATTTATTCATAAATTAAATTTTTTTTATCTTATTATTATAATATAATTTTATAATACCATAATTTATTTTTAAAAATTCTATAAAATCAGTCATAGTTTTGAAATCTGTATTTTTCGAAAAAATGATGATTTTAATTACGAATTGATTTTATCATATTAATATTTTTATCATAAAACATAGTCCATTTATGAATTCTACATGTCAAAGAATAATTATGGCGATTTTTTGGTATGTTTTTTAAAATAGTTTTCTTTTTGGTGAATATTGAAATACTATAATTTACAGTATAAGCTAAATACCTGAATTATTGAGTCATTGATGAGGTATTGCTGATGTAATCACTCTTAGTTAGAAATCAGATGCAAAATTTACTATATTTGGTAATAATAATCAATAATATTTATAATATTGAGCCAATATAACAAACAAATGAATAAAATAATAAAAAAACACCCCTCTACTACACTATAAATACCACCACTCTCCACCTCTTCTTATCACATCTCAAAATCCTTGAAGGTCGTTCAAATTCTACCAATTACCTCTCCAATTTCAGTTCCACATGTTCAGAAGCCATTGGTCTGAAAAAAATACAAAAACTAATTCCACGAAGTGTGTTCTCAAGGAGAATAATTCAAGAGGACATTAAGATCAAGTGCAAAATAGTTATAGTGATAAGGTAAGGGATTCACTCTAAACCCTCAGTTTTATTTCACATTATAATTTCTCTCCCATTACCCTAATAAAATTATTAATTATTATTATTTACTCATCCTAAATTATGTTTTTTTTCAAACATATTTTCTTAGCCCAATTATTTTTCCATTTTTAGGGAAATACATGGTTTAAAAGGGCCCCCTTATCAATTATTCTTGATTTTCAAGAATGATTAATGGGAACATCCATATTTCTTACCAATTTTTAAGTACCATCCATAATATATTTTAATCACCCATTATTCTTATAAAATAAATCATTTTATCATGAAAATCTATCACGGTTCATTACTAATTTTATATAAAAGATTATGCCTTTTTCATTTTAAATGATCTTTAATATTTTCCTTAAACCATAATAAAATGTTTCATTTATAATATTTGTTAAAAATTATTTTAACTTCTATATTTAATAAATTATCATTATATTTTCCTATTTTACCATATTAATTTATATTTATGTTATAAAAACATTCTTTTGTGGACACTATAATGATACATGCCTTAGGTATGCCTTATGATATAATTATGATACACATTTCTCTCCTTGGGTAACCCTTAAATTTATGTTTAATTCTTTATGTAGACCACATATTCATGAACATGTTATAATTGGTACACATAGATAATACTGTGATGAATTGGGTAATCTTTAGTAACTTGATATGTTATGTACAATGGTCTTGGTGGTTATCATTGACTTATGCTCCTCCATTAGAAATGGTTATGGTGGTTAGCCTTGACTGATTCTCCTCTATGATAAATTGTATTGGAAGTTAGCCTTTACTCATTCTTAAATCAGGTTTCATGTTGTTTCCACATTTCTATTATTCCATGATTAAATGATCCCATGTTCTATATTTTATGATACCCTATGCTTATTCATGTTCCAACCCTTTTTATTTCACCAGGTTATTACTTTTAACCCATGTATTATGCTTTAGTCATATCATTATTCCCTTACTGATATTTTTATCTCATCCCTTTGTATGTATTATCTTGATTATTCTATACAGATGTAAGATCTAGGCTCTCATTATAAATATTACATGAAAGTTTTTTTATTTTTGTTCCATGTTTCTAGTATTATATACCTAGTCATCCAAATACATTTGAATTTATGATCATTGGTCTATATTTTATGTCTAGTTATTCATAAAATCATGTAATAATATGTTTAAAATGATTGGGTAATTATAGTTTGTATCAAACAATGGTCTATTTATTTTTGTAGATTATGACTAGATAACTTTAGTAAGAATCCTAGTGATAATTCCATCACTATTGATGACATATACTGAATCACAGGGAATCAAAAGTTATGATATAATTTTTATTTACATGTTTATCCTTTTATATTAATTATTATCTTTTATATTCTTATTATATTTGTATTGAAGACCCTCAAATTTTAATTTCTTTTATTAGATAATGGATGGAAATAGGATAACATGTTCCAACATCCAATGTGATAGAAAATGTGATGATTTCCATAATTAAATTCCAAATTTGAAATTTTCATAAGGTCGAAACTTAATGACATTACTTCATCAATGGGATCAATTTATAAATAATAACATGATTCGCATGGAATAACCTCCATATCAAAAGATAGAGAATGTTGTGGTCAAATATTTTAAGTGAAAAATTCCTCCCACGTTTAGTGGATCTTGTGATCCCCTCCTCATAAATCTATGGATTAAATTCATTGATAATATATTCTCTATCCTCTAGTACTTAGAAGAGAAGAAAGTTGTGTTGGAGGTCCATTGTTTTAATGGAAAAGATAATCAATTGTGGAAACAGGTAAATAAAACAAAGTACAAAGATTAAATTTATTGTATTGAAATCGATCATTTTATGAAAATATTTTCAATAAATATTTTTCCCAAACCCTTCATCTTAATATATATTAGGAGCTACTTATATAGAAGCAAAAGAAATATGAGTCTATCAGGGAGTATGAGGACAAATTTACAAGTCGTGAAAGATATTACTCCATATTTGAAATGAACCCTAAAATAAATGTTTATTTCTTATTTAAAAAATTAAACTAGACTCAATGAAAATTAGTGGTGATTTGAGACTTTGATAGTTAAGAAGAGATTTCCAGTTCTGACCATAATGTTAAAATGGAGATTAGAGACTCCTAGTGGTCTTGTGGGTCCAAACATAAAAATATGAAAATAGAGTCTAATATGGGAGGGTCATCAAATAAATACAATGATGGAGTGAAATATTAAAATTCCATGTGTCAAACTTGTGAGAAGATGAATCCTGGGAGGTGTCTAAAGGAAACTAGGAAATACTTCAAATGTTAAAGAATGGGGAATCTGGATAATAAATACCAAAGGTATTTGAAGAATCCCACTAATGTGGATGAATAAATGAAGGATTATATCAACACTCAAACTATAGTACAGTGTTTGAACTACAAATAATATGGAAATTATGCGAACCATTTCCCTTAGCTAAGGGTTGTTTAGGGAAATCAAAAGCGACAATCTCCAAGGTAGCAAGGAAGGCAATATTGTATCACTACTACTAAGGTGGATCCCAAAAATGATGTCGAGACAAGTATGTTGGTTATTCATTAAAGGAGAGTGAATTTTTTAATTTGATTTTGGTTCTACACATTGTTTCTTATTCTGCATTTTTAATATAGTTACCCAAACAACACCTCAAAATATAGAGGTTGAGTTATCAATGAAAATAAAAAATGTGGAAATTATTACATCCAAAGTATATAACTCCTCCTAGGTTAATTTTTGTGAACTAAAACACCAATAAAATCTGTTATTATGTCCTTTTTTGGAGTTTTATACCATATTGGTCTTGGATTTCCTATCTTTATTGAAAGACAACATTGATTGTCTAGAAAAATAGATCACTCTTCACATCTCAAGGTATCCTCTAATTTTTTATAAGTGTATGGGGGGGGGGATGAATCTCCATCAGAATCATTATATCAACTGTGGATATTACTTCCTTTTTAGAAAGAATATCTAACAAAAATTATTGATACAAATTAGTGTATCATGCTAAAAGACACCACATTGTAAGTGACCACACTGATGTGTTCCTGGAAGAATTTACTATTCTTCATCCTAACTAAGAGATTGAGTTGTCAATTGAACTTATTCATGGATCTATGAATATATTAAATATACCTTATAGAATGGACACTTTTGTTCTAGAAGAAATAATGAAGTAGTTATAAGAGAATCTGTACAAGGGTTCTATATGCTCAAGTTCTCCACTATGGGGTGAACTAGTCCTCTTTGTCTAGAATAACGATGGATCAATGTTCCTCTACAATGATTTTCATGAGATCAGTAAAATAATGATATATAAAATGTATCCCCTGGAATGGGTATATTACTTGTTTGATCAACGGCATGGTTTCATGTATTACTCTAAGGTGGACATTCTCTTAGGATATCACCAATTAAATGTGAAGAAAAAAAATATTCCCAATGATACATTTCAAATAAGGTATGAGAATTATGAGTTCATAGTGATTCCATTTTTACTCACTAATACTCTATATTTTTTTGGATTTAATTAATAGAGTATTTAGAGAATACCTAGAAATATTTGTGGTTGTCTTTGTTGATAATATTATGATATAATCCAATAGAAAGGAGGAACACGTGTAAAATTTAAAAACTATCATAAAGACCTTGATAAGGAAGAAACTATTTGAAAATTATATTAAATTAATTTTTTTGATGGAGGAATTGTCATTATTGGGGCATGTTATCACCAAAAAATGAATATATGTAGACCCATCGTAGAAAGAGGTAACTAAGACATGGCACGTGCCAACATATGTAAGGTAGATCCATAGTTTTTATGGTCTAACTGGGTATTACCAATTTTTTTGAAGAAATTATCATTATTTTGAAGCCCGATAACCAATATGACTCAGAAGGGAGTTAATTTTTTCTAAACTAGTGATTGTCAAGGCTACTTTAAATAATTAAAATGGAGGCTTATCAAATCAACCGTGATCACACTACTGATAAGTGGGGAACACTTTGGGTTGTACACCGATTCTTAAAAGAATAGATTGTGCGGTTTACTGATAAAAAATGAAAAATTTATAGACTATGCCTCTAGTGATTTGAAAATTCATTAAAAAGATAATCCCTCATTTGATCTAGAAATGGAAGTTGTAATCTCTTCATTGAAAATATTTCAAAATTATCTCTATGGGGATAAGTGTAAAATAAATACTGATCACAAGAACCTAAAATATATGTTTACAGGGAATGAGCTTAACATGTGCCAACAAATATGGTTAGCGCTCATCATAGATTATGACATCCCTATCCACTTCTATCCTGGTAAATAAAATAATGTGCCAGATTCCCTATATAGGAAGGATCTTAAATCTTTATAAATCATGATTATTGAGAAGGATTCAATATTATAAGACCTGTAGAGGATAGAAATTGGAGAATTTATGAAGGAACATAGTTAATCCTTTCTAAAATGATTTCTCAACCATACATCATGGAGAAAATAAAAGATTATCAAAGAAATTATTTAGAAATTAAAAAAATGGTGGAAGCTATCATAAATTAGAAATCCTTGGATTTCCAAATGGATTAGGATGGAGTAATGATATTTGGGTCATGACTATGTGTACCATCCAATCTAGTGATAAAAAATAGATTCTGAATGACTCACATAGCTCACCCTTCTATATCAACCAAGGGAGGACAAAGATGTATCATGATCTCCTGAAGCATTATTGGTGGAGCAATATGAATAAAAAGAACACAAAATATACATTGAAGTTCTTGGTATGTTAGGAAGTGAAGGTTGAAAGGAAAAAAGTCTATGATGATGATGAAACTGCTACCCATACCAACATGGAAATAGGAAAACAACACCATGGACTTTGGAACTAGACATCCAATGAAATAGAGAGGAAACAATTCTATATGGGTTTTAATGGATCATATTACAAAGGCCACTCACATTATCTTAATTAGAGAGGAGTTATAACTAGAAAAACATTCATGGATATATTTTGGATAAGTGGTAAATGGGAATGGAGTACCAATATCAATTGTATCAGATAGATATATGAGATTTACATCCATGTTCTAGAAAGTCTCCAACATGCACTAAACAATGAGCTGAACTCTAGTATGACCTATCATACTCACACTAATCGCCTATATGAGCATACTATTTAGTCATTGGAAGACACGTTGAGAGTGTGTTATACTGACTTCAAAGGAGGATGGAACCAACAAATACCTCTAGTCATGTTCTGTTACAACAACAGTTTACACTCGATCATATAAAATGGCTCTATATGAAGACCTTTATAGGGAATGATGTAGAAAACCATCATGTTAGGATGAATTCGGTGAACATAAGCTGCTCAAACTTAAAATGATTGAAGAAATTATAGAAAAGTTGAAAACCATTTTCCTACACATCAAGACATCCCAAATTAGACAAAAGAGTTATGAATACCATATTTTATGAGGACTTGAGTTTAATGTTGGAGACATGCTATTCCTCTATATATCTCAACGGAGAATGATCATTAGATTTTCTAATAAAGTAAATCTTATTACCATGTACATCGACCCCTTAGAGATTCTTGATCGTGTTGGAGCTGTGCCATATCGACTAGATCTTCCACCAACCATGTCTCATGTTCCCAATGTATTCCATGTATCTCTCATTTGGAATTACAAACCAGATCCCCCACACATACTGAATTCATAGGTGGTACAACTGGAAAATGATATACCTTATGAAGAGTATCCGATGAAGATCTTGGACAATAAAGATAAATTTCTATACAAAGAGACTGCTGACCTAGTAAATATAATATAGTTGAGCCATAAATATGAATTGGTAACAAGGTAAATAGATTAAGAAATGAAGGATATGTACCCTCACCTTTTTCCCTTTGTTTGTAAAATGAAACCTAAAGGTTGAAGTTTCATATGGGGGGAAAGAAGGTAACGATCCAGAATTCTATCAAAGGTTTTCCTCCTCTTAAAAATATTTCATATAGTAAAAATCACATATAATAACTTATAAAAAAAATTATAAACTTTATAAATGATGAATTAATGAAATAAGATTACATTTTAGAAATTAAGCAACCTATACAAATGTAATAATAATGTCACCCTTGGATTAGTGTTATCACCCTTAATAGTAGTAATTCTAAAAATATAATTCTAAACTCACCTATGAATGTATAAATAAATATTTTATATATTATAAATGAAAATATTATATATTTATGTCACGATATTAGTAATTAAATGTTTAAAAAATGATAAGTTGAGCATTTGTATTTTTGTAAGTCGTTAATAATTAATTTCAATTATATGTTTAATACAGTGACTCGAAGGAAATTTATTCCCAAAACTATATTTATAAATTAATATTTTTTATTCATATGATTGGAATATAATTTTTTGAGACTTTAATTGATTTTCCAAAATGCTATAAAATTCTTTATAATTTTAAAATCCATATATTTTGAATAAATGATGATTTTAATTAAAAACTAAATTTCCAATATCTGGAAAATGATTTTCATAAAACGGAGTCCATAAATGAATTCTACATGTTGAAAAATGGTTAGGGTTATTTTCTGGTATTTTTCTAAAATAGTTGAGTTTCTAGTGAATAGTGAAATACTGTAATTTAGGGTATAAGATAAATAAATGAATTATTGAGTCATGGTTGATGTATGGTTGATGTAAAAACCTATGATTTGAAATAAAAATAACTAGTTACTATATTTGGTCACTATAATCAATAATATTCATATTCTTGAGTCAAAATAATAAATAAATGAATAAAATAATCAATAAAACATGCCTTTCCTCTGCCATAAATACCACCCCTTCTCCTTACACCTCAAAAGCCTTGAAGCTTGTCCAAATTCTTTACAATCCTTTTCCCATGTATCTCACACATGTTTAGGATCATTTGGTCCAAAAAATAGACCAAAACCAATTCCCATATGATTGTTTTCAAGGAGAATAATTCAAGAGGACATTAAGATCAAGTGCATAATAGTTTTAGACAAAAGGTAAGGGATCGCATATGAACCCTCATTTTTCCTTCAAGTTATTATTTATCTCTCTTTATCATAATATAATTTTTAACTATTATTTTCCAATCCTGCTAAATTTTATTTTTATGTTCCAAACATATTTACCTATTCCAATTATTCTTCCTTTGATGGGGAGATACATGTTTTAAAAAGGTTTCCTTCCCAAATTTTCAAGACAAGAAATCATGATTAAAGGGAACGTCCCAATTTATTACACATTTTCATGTATCATACATAAGCCCTAATAATTTGAGAAAATAATATGAATCTACCTTATAAAATAGAATAATAGGGGTTATAAATATACTCCCAAAAATTGAAATATGAAATCTAAAAATGAATTATAAACAATGAAAATAAGTTTCTACTATGGGAGAAAATGATATATCCTTGACCATTGTAAATTGAAAATAAATATCAACAGTAATGCAATTAATATGAAGTAAAAAAAGAATCAATATAATAGTGGAATAGTATGATTAGGAAATTTGATGACATATTAGATAAATAAATATAAATTCAAAAAATGGCTTCAAAATAAGGGTAACTTGAATATTATTGATTATGATTATGAAAATTAATATTTTTTTTGAAATATAATTAACAAATGAATGATTGTTTTACCCAAATATGGTTTCATTGAAATACTAGAGGAAGTCTCCAATAAATTATACTGTTATAAACTAATCAATAAATAAATATTAATCACACATAAATATGTTTGTGAAAACCACAATTCGTTTCTTAAAAATATGAAAAAATTGGTTGGAATTGGATTATGAAGTATAGAAAGAGGAAATGAATGAATTTTTATTGTTGACTAAATTTTAAAAAATAATTTTCTATCTAGTGAGAATACTCAAAAGGTAATGCTTATATTTATTAGTGATGATTATGTACGGACTGTTAGAGGAATTGTATGCATGAAGGGTTTAAAACATTTTAGAGTGGTAAAAAAAGGTGTGTATGGGATGTTGTACAAGTATCATCCTTTTTGTTCACATTAAGGATATAATAGAGACTCACCTTATTCTTATTATTTCTTATTTTTACATCTTTTTATAGTAATTAAATGATATATAAAAAAGGAATAACTAAAAAAATATTTTTATTTTGAAACTATATTGAAATCCATATATCATGGAGAAGTTCTAACTACTTTTTTTGATACCTCCTTATAATATCTCATCTAATTTTACAAATATGCATGGAAATACTTCTTAAAGAGAATCAACCATGTTAAAGATCAATTTAGTTCATAACAGATGTGGAATAATTAAAGAGGAAAAGGTAATAAATATCTATTTCTTTATATGAATGTGGAATTATGAATAACTTTTAGAGAAGGCAATAGAAAGGTATGATGACCACTTTTCTCATCCTATTTTTTTATGAAATCATGTAATTACAGTGGAGTGATTTTTAAGAATTTTGGAAAGGGGGAAATAAATTATTGTACATGAATATTTTTAATGTGTGTTAAATATGAGTGAAGGTTAAAAATTTTCTGATGATATTTTTTTACATCTACTAACAACAAAAAACAGTGTTGGTGTCACATTGTAGATAGTTCATAGACAACATTTTGATCTAGATTAGTCACTCTTGTTTTCAATAATGGGAATTTATCCCATATACATAGAGTTAATTAATTAATTTCCAATTTTTAAGTGAAGTGTTATTTCACCCTTCACTCATATAAAATTGAATAATTATCTCAATAAGGGGATAAAAAATGGGAGAAGGTTCTTTTTTAAATCAATAATGTTAAATATCTTATAATATCTTCCCATGAACTATTAAAATTGAATTTATTATCAATAATGAGAAGAAGTAAAACTATTTGACGATTTTGTGATAAGTTAGAACATATTGACATTAGCTTTTTTGATGTGGTCAATGGTATTAAAAACAAATACAAAGGTTGGGATTGAAGAACCCAATGGATTGTGTTGGTTTTATTTTTTGTTAATAATCATTTCAATATTCCTTTTTCTCATAAGGGATTGAAGAAGATCCAAATAAATTTTATTGAGATATTACATATGCATAAATAATAAATTTAAATTGGGTCAAATAATTAGTGTTTTGAGAAAATATATTTTAGCATACAACCCATTTCAATTAGTGGATTATATATATGATATACAGGGAAACCAAGATAAGTATTATTATATGAATTGGTACTATCTATAATATTTTTGGAATGAAATTGGAGTATAAAAACATATAAAACAACTAGAATATTTGTTTTTAGAGAATTATAATGATATATTTAAGTTAGAGAAACCATCCAAGGAATATTGGACATGAATATTGTTATATCCGGTTTATGAGATCATTTTTAGGACGTTTTGATCTAATTTTTGGTTATTAAGAAGTACCTAATATGGATTGAAGAATATAAAACCTGATTTAATGAGTTATGGAATATTAGATATGTTTTAATGAAATTATAAGTCCCTAAGAGTTTACCTTAAGTTGTGTATGAGTAACACTCAGTTACAATGAATAAAAAAACAAAGTCTTGAATAAATTATATTTCATAAGGGTAACTACCTAATTTTGTATGAATCATTTTAGATTGACGTGTGGATGAATTAATCAAGGTCTTGGAGACCCTTTAGAATAATAAGTGAAATTACTAAATTGAAAAGAGTCATTTACCCTAAAATAAATGAATATTTATAAGAATTTTATAAATTCTTGATATATATTTATATATAGGCCATTTAGACTGTTTAATGTTATTTTATTTCAATGAAATTGATTGTAATTATACTCTATAGTGGTCATTATGAAGTTTAAATATAAATATTTAGAAAGGGAAGACACTCATTGAACTCTAAAAGGGTGATCTAAAAATTTTAATTGTCAATATAATTTCTATCATGGTAATAAATGGGCTAAAAGAATTAAAAAAATGACACTTTGAGTTCTGTAAGGGTCATTAATGATATTATAAGGCCCATTTTGATTCTATAAGTGTCATTTTCCATTAAAAGAATGTGTTTCAGACTAAACAATACCAAGGAGTTAAAGTGTGGAAGATAATAATAATATAATATGATATCCTAATTTCATTATACGTGTTATGCCTACCAAATTTGAGGGTTCTTTACTAGAATTAAAATATTATAATAAAATAGGATTCTGGTCACATTTGTGATTCAAGAAAATAATTGTGAAATATTATGTGATGATATAACTACTTGATGTAATAGGATTTTCAAATACCCATATTTAAAATCATTTATTGGTTATCAAAGTTGGTGGAATTTTTAGAAATTTATTGAACTAATTTCAATTAAATTAGTGAGACAAATCATATTCAAGGAGTATCATTATAGAAAATATAATGGAGTATATCTAGATTGTGGGGTGCATAAAAATGTGATATTGTTAAATTATTTATGAGATTATAGTAGTGATGATATTGAAAGGTATATTTTATTCAAAATATAGAAATTATATTTTTTTGACCCATAATGAATATACAAATTGAAGTAGGAGTAAGGGTGGTGTTATGAAAATAGTACACCATATTCACAAATAAAAATCATATATTAATGAAAATAAATTACATACTATTATTTTTTGTTGAAAAACTATAGTTTTTGAAAATAAAAATAAAATTCATAGTAATCTATCTTTATTAAATAATGAAGGATTGTGCATCATGGAATAAGGAATAAGACTCCTACAATACCTATATCATAGGAGAAAATTGAGATAAATGTGAAGGATGGCTATAAGATACTGTCATTTTATTGAAGGTGATAGATTAAGAGATTGAATACTATTGTGGATAATTGTTCATTTTATATATACTCATTATTATTGAAGAATCACTATGATTGACGAACATATTAAGAACAAGTTAAAGAAAAAGGGAAGCTTATATGTGGTATAGTTGATTATATTCTAGTAGTTGAAGACCAGTTCATTAATAAATCATATAATATCCATATGATAATGTCAAATTTAGAGCTGACGGAAGATTTGATTTATTTTGTTTGAAAAGAATCACTAGAGTTTAATGGTTCCATTATATATAATGTTACTCTAGTTGGGACATTAGAGAAGCGTTTGGGAGATAGATAATGTGAAGTTGATGATACCTACCCAAGAGAAGATGATTATTTCCATCCAACCCTTATGTTACATTATAAGGTATTTGTAATCAATATAATATAATAGTTATAATCTATGTAACACTCCTGATTCTGTTATAATAATTAAAATTTTCATTCTAAGGAAATAATAGTTTAATGTACATAGCTTTATTAAAGAGTGTGATTGAAACATCTATTACCAATATTTTTAAATTTACTTTAATGAAAGTAAGTTTATTTTTGAATTGAACGTGTATATATTATCTTGTGTTCCATTTTTTATATTTTTCATAAATAGTTGATTTTTTGGTGAATAGTGAAGAATAATGATTTTAAAAAAACACCCACCTTTATAAAATTATAATGATAATATAATAACATAAAACATTATTAAAAAAATTATAGAAAAATTATTCAGTTAATATGTATAATAATTCACTTAAAAATAAATTTCTGGACTTACAAATATATTCTTAACATTTTGGAAGTATTTTTAATTATTTTTTTTAAATAAAAACCATTTTTTATCGTTTAATAATGTATTTACAATGTAAATTTTAGTTTATGTTTTTTTATAAAATAAGTCTCATTTAGTTTAAAATAATATAATTAATCAT
Organism: Viscum album; assembly: GCA_963277665.1. Classification (NCBI taxonomy): domain Eukaryota; kingdom Viridiplantae; phylum Streptophyta; class Magnoliopsida; order Santalales; family Viscaceae; genus Viscum; species Viscum album. The sequence continues at coordinate 1,019,974,616 of OY728147.1, read as the reverse complement.
ATTGGAGTAAACAATTTACTTTTATCTTCTTTAAAATCATTTTTATTCTCAAAATAAACTGTTTTATAAAAATAGTTTTCATTATGTTTTGAGAACATATATTAAAATTAATTTCTACATCTTAAAAGAGTTGAATCATGTAAAATGGATAAAATATTTGGAATTATAAGAAAAAATATTATTGAAAATGTTATTTTTTACCGTAATGAGTTAAAATCATTATAAATATTTGTTAGATTACTTAAGGGTAAAATAGGTTAAAAGTGTTAAAAATAAAGGGATACTATACCAATATAACATGATACGCTTTCCTAAACCATATTAGTTTGTTTTACTTCTTTATTGAGATTATATTATTCAAATATATGATAATTTGGATCATGTTTTATAATATAATGTATTTATATTAATTAAATTTTTTAAGTAATTCTATATGTGTCCCTCACCTCACTTATAAAAGGGAACATCTTCTCTGACCTTATTCAGAAACTTTGATCCCTCTATCTCAATAAAAAAACATAAAAAAATCCATCATAAATACCAAAAAATAATTCTTGATCCTATTTTATTCTCCTAAAATCATCCATGAATGATTTAAGGTGTATTCTAAAGTAGGTCACTCAAGGAAGTGGTAATCATCTTTACTAAAAATATCTAATTTTTTCTTCATATAATTCATCAAAATATATTGTTCCCATCCAAAAATAATTTATATAGTATTAAAAATATTATAATATTTTATTATTATTATGGTAAAAACATTTTCCACCATTTCTCATTCCAAAAGGATATGAAAACATTGATTGTGGGTAAGTATGACTTATCATCTCCACCAAAATTATTAATTCATTTTCGATCACTGCTTTTCATGGATATTTATAAATATTTAACTAAAAAATATATATGATAATTATGACATAATTATTATTCTTTAACTACAAGATATCAATTATTTTCTTTCCCTTCTACATGTTAAACAATGATAATGTTTCTTTTGTGTAGGTGTGGCCTCCACGAAGCATTGTGATTCATTTTTTCATGTCCACATTTATTATACGAATATAAAAATTTATATGGTGAATATATGTGATATTTATATAATGATTTAAAAAATTTATAATATTTAATAATGATTCAAACTCAGGTAAAGAAAATACTGGACCAAAACATACATAAAAAATTAATTAGTTAACACTTAGAAATAGTGATTTTAATGACAAATTACATATAAAAGAGGGTTTAAGTGTCATAGATTAATCTTATATGATATTATAAGTGCATATATGATTATATTATATGATTATAATTGATTTATATTTATTATACGTGAGGTTAAAATCACTTTTGAAAAAAATCAGTCATGTGTAAAGGGTTTCTTTCATAACCACATCCTCATCCTGGATTAATTATTATTAGGTTTCCTTTGGTGGAATTATACAATTTTTTTTCTTAAACAAAAAATATATTCTTATCATATAGTTATTTATAATTTTTTAAAGAATTATTTTCATTTATTATTTATTTTTCACTCAAAGTGACCTATAAAATGTTTTTAAATAAAAGAAACATTGTTTTTATATTTGGTTAGTAATATCCTTCTTCCACTTTCATATTTTCATTAAAATGATTTAAATAATGTTTTTAATATTATATAATGATTGATTAAATTCATTCATTCTGATGTTGGAATGTCAATAATTTTTTTAAAAGAAATATTTTTTTCATTTCCATGATAAGGCCATTTTTACCATAGTTGTAAACAAAATCATTATTTTCACATATAATTCAAAAAAGGATTTTTCTGCTACCATAAATTTTCAATGACTTGGAGAATCCTTTATAAGTTTCCATCATTCTTTTCAAAGAATATTTTTTACTAATATTTTGAAAAAAAATTATTTTAATATAATTAATTTCATAATGAAATGTGTATTTTCATTAAGAAATCATCCAATGATATTTTTGAAATATTTTCAACTCTGTAAATATCCTTTGATGATTCTTATACATTATAGGGGATAAAAAATATTGATAATATGTACCATATTTCTATAGATGGATTATGATCTTATTTTTCTTCTTATTATTTTGGAAGAATATCAACATTTCATATTATATATTTTAAATAAGAATGATTATGTTGATTAGTTATTGAATTCTGATTCACCCCTATCACATGATTAGAGAATTGTACATGGTATGTAATAGTAGGGTCCTGTTATATCCAGTAAATGCATTAGTAGGACTTATTAGACAACACATTTTTGGTTTTTCCATATGATATACATTTTTTTGTATAATTTGTTGCATCCAGGCATTAAACATGAGATTAGAATGTATATAATTTTTCTTTTTATCGTTATAAAATTTGTTTTTTTATCCACATGACGTGTAATTACCTGCTAATTCCCATTGACATGAGAGTGTAATGAGTCATTACTTGGCCTTAATCGGTATCCCCCAGATTCCATAGGCTAGAAATAAATGTCGAAGGGTTTCAAATACAAGTTGGGGATGATATAACATTTAATAAATAAACTACTAAACCAAAAAACCATAACCAAACGATTGACAAAATTATTCATGAACACAAGCATCCCAACACAATTACTTTATTCATATCAAATCCACTCCGATGTGTGCAATAGAATAATACCAATCAATTATGAAATTAGACAATGGAAGAACAACTAAAGGCTCCAAAAAGACCACAATACTCTATTATCTACAAAATATGAGCTCCAAAATCACTGAACATCCCAAGTATCAAGAGGTGGTGCTAAAAACATGTGATACTTCACCTTTTCCCATGTCCTAGAAGATAGCATATGCAAAAGAACCAATGTTCCAAAACAGGGGTGAGTATGAAGCTCAGTATAATTTCCCAAATTAATTTTCCCCTCATGCCACTAGGATAAGAGGGTTAGAAATGTTTACATAAATCATTTTATATAAAAAAATTTCTCAAAACTGTTTATAACAAATTTTAAATAAGTTTCCAAAACCATTTATAACCAAAATCATACAAGTATAATTGAAACCAATTTTCCAGCAAGTTATTTTTCAATAAAAATAACTAAACAAAGCTTTAAAACTATTTCTCAATATTAATTTGACATACCCAATCCTTTCCACACATCCACACAACCAACCATGCATGCTACGCGATGAAAATTCCATACTCATGAGTGGTTTCTTGTAAATGTTCCAAGTCGTCACAAGGTAATTATATCCCAAGTGCCATTTGACCTTTGGCACTGAGACCAAGGTCATATTTCAACCAATGACTATAAATAAAACATTAAAACACACACCATGTATTCCCAAGGATCATGCTAAAACACTTTTTTAATAAAACCGCCTTTTTATTGAAAATTGGTTTTCCATAAAAACCATTTCTAAGCCAAAACATTTCAATAAAATGCCATTTTTATTGAAAACCCCATTCCCAACAACCATTTAGACATTTCACAAAATCCATAACTAAAATAACCATTTTAATTTCATAAAACAAAATCACATTTCACAACAATTCACCAAGATCACACAATTTTACCCAAAAACATAAATCTTCACAAGAGAATATTTATCCCATGATATTCACAATAAATTCCATTCAAATAAATCAAATTGAAACTAATACAATAAACTCTAGCAAGAGGACTAAAGAGAGAAGCCACATACCTTGAAGGTTTTAATGAAAATCGACAACGGTGACTATTTGAAAAAGAAAACGGAGAGGAAAAGTAAATATAAGTTGATCTAAGAAATGAGATAAGAATGGTGGATAATGTACTTACTGTGAGAATAGGGTTTGAAAACACAAAGGGAGGGCTAGAGATCAGTTCCAAAATTATTGTAAGAGGTTAACTAACTATAAATGGAGAAAAATATCAAATTCCGGCTGTTTAGAAGGAGAAAATAGAAAGTAAAAGAAAAAATGAGTAAGTTGGAGAAAGAACAAGTAAGATCATAAAATATAGGATCTTATTTTTTCCCTGTGCACGGTTAGACCGCACGGTTCGAAAAAATGTTCCCCAATATTGAATTAGATACTACCCTAGGGAAACCCCTACACAGCATCCTCAAACAGTCTCCCTGACCATGCTAAAACCATGCTGAAGCTACTACCTCAAAACTGTATGTGCATACGATTTCTCTTAGGATATCTACACAGTTTAGACAAACGTTGCACACCCCATGTGCATCTACTTTATCCCCAAAAACTTAATAAAAGTTTACCTAATTTACCCAACCTCCTCCCTTACATAAAAATAATCAAGTATGCATTACATACTAGAAACTGAGGGTATTACATTCTCCCCAGCATTGGTCTTTCCATCCCTAGAAGTAGAAAACCGCCCTTTCACTAAAAGAGTTTCGGACATAGATCTTTCATTTACTTCTCACATTCCCATGTCTCTTCCAAAATTTTACAGTGTTTCCATAAAACCCACAATAGTTTGATTCTTTTCTGACACAATAATTTTTCTTTCTTATCCAAAATCTGCACCCGGGTATGTACCAAACAAAGCATCAATCTCTAGGTAAATCTGATCCCATATGATCACATGGTCCGGATTAGGATGATACTACTTCAATTGAGATAACTAGAACACATTATGCAAGAAACCGAACTGTGGTGGCAATGACAACCGATATACCACCTCTCCAACCCATTCCAGTATATCTAATGGGCCAATGTATCGAGGAGATAGATTACCCTATTTTTCCAAAATAAAGATGTCCAATCCTTGGAGAGATCCTCAAGAACAGATGATCACCCACCGTGAATAACAATGGTCTTCGTCGATGATCCACATAAGATTTCCAACAACACTAATCCATCTCCATCCTTTTTTTGATCAACTAAATCTTCTTTATTGTTTCTTTTATAGGACTAGGCCCAACAAGTGAAGTCTAACATATTTCCTCCCAGTATAGTGGAGAACCATAAATAATCCTATACAATTCTTCAAACAGAGCCATTTGTATCGAGGTATGATAGATTTTATTATACTAGAACTCCAATAATGGTATGTGATCTTCCCATGATCCATCAAAATCCATTACACAAGCCCGTAACATGTATTCCAACATATATATTGTACTTTTAGATTTCCCATCTGTTTGAGGATGATATTCTATACTCATAGTCAACCGAGTCCTAAGGGATTTAATGTAATAATTTCTAAAAACAAGATGTAAAACTCATATCCCTATCTAAAATAATCGACACTGTCACGCCATATATTCTTGGATGTATATTTTGGACTGATCCTCCACCGTATGAGTTTCATGAATTGGAATGAAATTAGTTGACTTGGTAAACCGATCCACTATCTCCCATATGGAATTGTATTTTCGAAAAATTCTTTGGAGACCTATAACAAAATACATAACAATATACTCCCATTTCAACACTAGGACAGGTAAGGATTGCAACATACCCAGTGCTCTCTGATGCTCTTCATTAACCTACTGAAAAGTTAAGCACTGCCAAAAAAAGTCTGCCACCTTATTTTTCATGCCACTCTAACAAAATTGTGACTTCAACACCTTATACATCTTCTATGTTCTAGGATGTATATCCCATATTGAATGGTGGTAATCAAGAAGGATTTGTTCTTGAAAATCCAAAGTTACAACCATTAGATATCTAAAACACAAAAAATAACACCAATTAAGTTTTGAACCCTCAATGGTCTCCCCACCATTGAGTTTTGAAGTCATAATCAGTCATTCTACATCATAATTTTATTCCTATTTGAAAATATTTACCAAATAAGAAATAAGTGTAATTAAAATAAAAACCAAAACATCACCTTTGTCTATACATTCCACATGCATGTCGGCTTGTATTGACATCAACTATCATTCATCTGAATCTTTTTTCGCCAACTAAGCATATAAATTCTTTCTGAATGCATATACCCCTGAATTCCCTTTTCCCGTTGTATACATCAAGTCAAAGTCAGATATCTTGAGATACTCAATCCATATCCTTTCCCTTAGATTCAAATCATTCCACGATAAAATGTGTTTCATGCTTTTTTGGTCCATGAACACAATAAATTTCTCACCAAAGAGATATTGATGCCAAGTCATCAAGGCATGAATGACCATAGTTAACTCCAAATTGTTTGTTAGGTAATTATTCTCATGCACTCTCAATTATCTTTAACCATAAGAAACAACATTTTCTCCTTGGATGAGAACACATCCCACCCCAAACCCTGAAGCATGACAGTACACCACGTACACTAGTCCTGATTCTCGGAAAACCAATATAGGTGCCGATGTAAGATGAACTTTCATATAGTAGAAAGAATTATGGAATTTTTCAGTCAATGTGAGTGAAGATTTCTTCTTTTTCAGAGATCTAATTGAAGATTCTAGTCATGGGATGTCATGCACGAAGCATCGGTAGTGTCTATCTAGACCAAGAGAACTTCGTATCTCAATGAAATTCATTAGTGGTTTCCATGAAATAACATCTTATATCTTCTCAAGATCCAATGAAACATCCTTTTTAGAAATTAAATTCCCAAGAAAGGGTACCTCTTACATACAAAATCTCACATTGAGAATTTGGCATACAAATAATGGTCCCTCAATATTCCCAACACTGTCATTATGTGTTGCTCGTGTTCATCTGTTGTCTTTGAATACACCCAAATGTCATCCACAAACACCACAACATAAGTATTCATATATCACTGAGATATCCAATTCATCAAATAAATTAAGACCATTTCTATATTCATTAGACCGAAAGTCATGAATACATATTCATAGTGGCCATATTTGCTTCTAAAATATGTCATCGAAATATCTTCCTTCCGAACTCACAATTAGTGATATCCTAAACCCAAGTCAATTTTAGAGAACAATTGGGCTCCCTTCAATTGATCAAATAAATAATTGATGCATAGATGTGGATACCTATAATTTATCGTAACTTGGTTAAACTTACAATAATCAATGCAGAAATGAAGAGTTCCATTTTATTTCCTTATGAACAAGAACAATGCTACCCACAAAGACATACATGGATGAATGAAACCTTTTACTTGTATCTCCTCTAACTACACATTCAATTCCCTTAACTCTATTGGTTCAATCCTATAATATGGAAGAGAAATAGAAATATTCCTCTAAAGGTAACCAATCATAAACTATACTTCCCTTAGAGGGTGTAACACTGATAATTTCCTAGGAAAGAAATATAAAAATTGATCCACAACTCCTGAAATACTATCTTCCTCGATCTCTCCCATCGATGCTAAGGTCGACACTACCAACAGGTAAGAGATCATTCCAACCCTTGGGGACGACGAGCCCCTTGAACATTTATTTTCAACCATTTCTTTTCTAATAAGATGCTCAATGCTATCATCAGTCATGAAACTCACTACCCTCCTATAACAGTTGATGTGATCCTTGAACATTGTCAGCCAATCCATGTCGTGGATTACATTATATACATCCATCTCCAACACTATGATGTACCACTTAAACATAGCTCCAAAAACATTTATAGAAAAATCTCTACACACAAATGATTTACATTCTCTTTCACCAAGAAGAGTTTAGAGTTGTATCACAAAAGGAATTATCTCATGTTTTAAGCATAAAAATGATCATGATGAGATACAATGATGGAATTCGATGAAATAGTATCAAAAAACAATTTCATAAGGGTAGAATTAAAAATAATCATACCTCTCACTGTAGATGGTCCAACTTGATCATTGATAATCACCTTCTCAACTACATAAAATTACTTCATCACTACATTATGCTATTTATTCCTCTACTGTGACTAACCTTGCTAAGGAGTCATGGTATTTCATGAAATACCATGGCTAGAACTTCCATATTGATGAGTCTGGTTCTGCTGTCCCCATCCTATCGAAGCATAAGATGCTTACAACACCTGAGAAGGGTCTTGATCATACAACCTCAGAGTACTACAACAATAGTGCTTAAGATGTTCCATCTTGTTGCAATTATGGAACACTCTTGGTTGTTCTATACACTACCACTTCATGTGGTCAAGAGAACCACATTGGAAACATCCTTCTTGGCTATATTTTTCATGGAGGAATGTTCATTGATCCATCCATTTGATTTTGAGTTCTCCTCTAACATTGGAAATTTGAGTCCCTCATCTGCTTGCTCTCAGCATTCGATTTCCCATAATTTCTCATAGGTATCATCTTACTTCCTTCCTCTATATATCTAGATATTTCCCACTCAGCCACCACTTATCAATGCACAATCTCTGTATAATCAATAATAAAGATCACCGCAATCTTTGATTTAATTTTTTTTACTTTAGGTCTGATTTGAAGATGCATGCATTCAAGGATTTACTCGCTACAACTTCAGGTGAAAATAGTAATATATGCATGAATTTAACCGCAAAGATTACTAAATAAATTTTTAAAACAATTCACCAAGATCACACAATTTCAACCAAAACAATAAATCATCACTAGAGAATACTTATTCAATGATTTTAAAAATAATCTCCATTAAAATAATCAATTTTCAACTGAAATAATCAATTCTGGAAAGAGGAATCGAGAGAGAAGCCACCTACCTTGATGGTTTTTACAAAAACCAATACAGGTCAAAGGACGCACATGCAACTAGGTTGAAACCTCCCCCAAACAGACTTAGATCTCATCTTATACAATCAAAAAACACAAATATCATCATATTTGGAATCCCCCCACATAGATCTACCAATAACAGGCACAAATATAAAAAGGATATAGTATAAGAGAAGTAAATATATGTAGATCTAAGAAATAAGACATGAATGGTGAATAATGTCACTTAACAAGGGAATTGGTGTTGAAAATTCCCAGAGAGGCCCCCATCTCAGTCACAAAATAATTGGGATTGGTTCCCCAACTTTTAATAGAGAGGAATATTGAATTAGATCCATTTTAGAGAAAAAATAATTAGGTAGGAGTAGAACCAATTAAGTAAGAGAAAATAGAGTAAGATCCTAAAGAATAGGATCTTACATTATCCCCATGCATGGCTAGAAAAACTGTGCACTAATTGGGAATTTTCTACGGCCTTATGGAAACCCCTTATCAACCTCCTCACATGGTCTCCCTAACCATTCTCGAACTGTTCCAAAGCTACTAACTCAAAAATGAAAATGCGTATAGTTTCTCCAGGGATATCCACATGGTTAGGACACACCGTGCACAACCCGTGGTCACCTACTTAAACCCCAAAAACATATCTTTTAATTGACCCTCATATAAAAATCATCAAGTAAGGGTTACATACCAGAAACCAGGAGTACTACATGATCATTTATATTTTTAATTTATTCTTGAATTTAGTCCCCATTTATGATATTATTTATATGGGATATTTGATTACTATTTATTGATGTCATATTATTTATTATTTATTTAATAAATGATAGAATATATTGCACATGGTTCCATACTGTTCATCTCAACTCACCCTTTATTATGTTATCTATTTAAAAATTTTACAAAAAAGAGTTTATAAATAATTTTACGGATATACTAGATGAAATTATACAGTTATCATTATAATATTATGTTTAATATCAGGTTCTTCAAATTTAATTTGAGATTAATAGTTGTAACTAGTCTCCCAATACTACAAAAAATATTATCATTTAGGATGAGATTACTTGTATATTATGCTAATGTAGTAAAATAACCATCAACTCTAGGTTACTAGAATAAGGGTTTTTCAATTTATATCAAAGAATGTTTATTATAATCCTTGGGATCTAGATTTAAGAGAACATGGATCATAATATATAACCCTATGATATACTCTATAGAAAATAATATATAAAATATAATATCATACTGTTTTTGTAAAGTATATTTTATGTAGTTTTCCTTGAAAATTTCTCTCTATATAGATATTGGAATGTGTATGAAACTATAGAATAAATGAAAATAGGCATAATAACTATGATATGGGTAAATTGGGTATAAAATCAATCATCATTGGTGTATGATGAGTTAGATTAAGACTTCACACCTAGATTTACACTCATATAAGATATGATTTAGTTGATTCGCATTCTATTTACAAACCATAATTAATGATTTTATAAAATAAAATTTATTTAAGGATATTCCCAATGATAATAATCATATGATTTTAAGATTATGCATTAACATATTTTCAATTTAAATTAACTTTTAAATCATATTTAGAATCATACATGTTGATTTTAAATTCACAATTTTATGAGCGAATTCAATTTATTCTATTGTTTAGTTATGGTTTCTAGTAGAAGGAATAGAAATGATATCATTGTATATAATATATATCAGAGTTTCACTATTAGGAGAGACAATGAAGTTATGACTGGGGTTAGAGCTAAAAAAATTATAACTATATTGGGGAATCTAAGTTAGGTTATGTCTAATATCCTCGCCCATATTGAGCATAATGTTGAACCCCAAAATGGTGAAATATTGATGGACCTATTCTTGAATCATCAAACTATATCATTCAATGAGACTATAAATCCATTAGTATCATAGAAATGGATTAGGTTCCAAGGGAATGTATTTCTTACATAGGGAATTAGTGAAAACATAAATTAATCATTGAAATTTATCATCTTGTATGAGATATTGATCCATTGTGGTCATTGATCTAGAACACTGGGCAGTATGAGGAATGAAATATCTTAGCATGGAGGACTATGAAGTTGATATTATTTTAAAAATACATTCTTAATGACCAATAAGAACTTATGGAGAGAAAATCCCTCAATCTAAGAAAAAATAAAGGAGAAATTATTAGTGAATATGAAACTAAATATAAAAGGTTAGAAAATTATGATGTATATTATATATATAATCTATGGAGAATGATTGATCATTTATTTGATGGTCTAACAAATTTAGGTTGAATGGAATTATTCCTTCAAGAATTTTTTATATATGATTTTATAATATCAAGTTTCATCAATATGTAGAAAAAAATCATAGACCCATGTTTTTCAAGGAATAAAAGAAATGTGGTTGGGAACTAAGAACATTGGAAAAGGAAATAGAGAAATAGGAAATGAGTGAATGGATGAAATTATAACTTTTACTAATTTTTGAGAGAAATAAAATGGAGCACGCTTGATGGAAAATGGATTTTTTTTCATGTGTGTAGAGAAAGGATATGAGGATCATGATTACATGAAAATGAAAGAAACCTCTAGAAAAAATGAATTAACTTTCAAGATATTATCACTATGTGATTGTGTTTCTAAATTAATAGTGTAATTTTCCTTAGGAGATTCTAATGGAGAAATTTCAGGCATGTTCAATCAATACATTTAAGGTTGAATTTATTAATTTTGTAGTAGTATGTATGTTAAACATAGAATAAAATTTAGAAAATTATTTATTTGATTCTAGATCTTCTCACTCTTTAATATCTTCCATGTTGTCAAATAAAAATAGTTATTTTCCTAGAATATTCTGAAGGGGATTTCCAATAAAGTCTCAAAGTGGAAACATTAATACAACATTGATATTTCAGTGAGTTCTGATTATGACATAAAGCCCCATCGTATATAAAAATTTGAATATTATACTAGTGGTTGACTTTTATAAAATCCATTATGAATAGAATTACTAATTATACTATGAAAATTTATTACTGAAATAAGGAGACTACAATTTTTCATAGACATATGAAGTACCTTGTCATCAGAGGGGGAACTACACTATCTGAATCATGTTTGAATCCACCTTCAGTAGCTCACCATAATGAAATTTCTTAATAAGCAGTGTAAAAACAACCTATTAATAGAAATTTTATCGTTAAAATAGTGTATCTACCTATTCTTCATGAATACACTGTAGTGTTCTTAAATAACTTCATGGAGATCAACATGATCATGAAGTTTAGTTTTCCATTGATCAAAAACCTACTGAAAACCTAATATCTAATACTCCAGACAATAATGATATAGTTTAATTACTGTAACTAAAGAAATAAATATAGTAATTTTTTGATAAAATATTTATACACCCTATTTTTTCACCATGGAGAATCCATTTTCTTTTTTTAAGAATAAATGTGGGTCTATGAGTATTTTCATCAATGACAGGGAAATAAATCCCATTGATATATATATATATATAAAGAATTATATTCTCCTCATTGGTGAAATATTTGATCAACTTAATGTAGAATAATATTTCTAAATATTTATCATTATTCTAGGTATCATTCACTTTTTTCAAATAAGGATAATATTCCGAAGATGGAATTTCATACAAGGTATGTACATTACAAATTTATAGTCATTCCCCTTTTATTGACCAATACACCCTTTGTTTTTTATGGATTTTATGAATATAGAATTTGGTTATTATCTTGATAATTTATTTATATTATTTATTTATGATATTGTGATATACCATAGAATCTATGATTAATATAATATTCATTTGATAATCATTATTATGTCTATCATCGAAAAAGGAGTTATATGAAAAATTTAGTAAATGATAATTATGGATTCATGGTGTTTCTTTTGTCTTATTTCTTTTATTTATGGATATAATAACAATTATTCCTTTATAGAAAAAGGAATTGATGGAATGGAAACACCATATAATATAATTGAGGTACATATTCCTTTGATTTCTAGATCACTATCGATGATTTATTCAAAATTTGGAAATATTAGTTAACAAATTAAATAATTTGACACAAAAGTGGTTATGTTAATAAAGATAAGAGAATTTAATGTATGATTTGAAGAATTTTATAGGAGGTTAGTCAAAGCACATATATTGAATTTACCACTACTGAGGGACAAATTTGTGACATATAGTGATGAATCGAATAAGAGACTTGGATGTGTCCTTATACAGAATTGTATAGTTGTTTCCAATTTGTCAAGACAGTTAAAAATCATGAATAGAATTATTCAACCCACGATCTTGATTTGGATGTCATAATAATTTACTTAAATATATGGAGGCATTACCTTTACGGTGAAATATGTGAAATATATATAGATCAGAAATGTTTGAAAAAAATATTCTCATAAAAAGATATCAATGTAAGGAAAAGGAGGTGGTTATAAATTTTCAAGCATTATGATTTATTGAAACACTAAAAACCTTGGAAGGAAAAAATGTAGCTTTGAGTAAGAAATATCAATTATGTTTTATTAAAATGAGTATTATCAAGGATTATATATTCATATATTTAATGGAGTTATATATAGAAATAATTCAGGAATAAGAAACCACACATAAATTCCAAATTATTTTGAAATCATTATTATTAGAGAAAATAGAATGTTCAAAGCTTTAAGAAAATAATATTCAAAAGAAAATAAAATTATTTAATGTTGGGAATTTTGATTACTTCATTTATGAAGATGGTATATTGATATTTTTAAATATAATATGTGTTGTATCCATTCTTAGAATGAATATATAATTATTTAATGATCCTCATTACATAAATTTCACTATACACCCTTGTAGTAAAAAGATGCATTAGTATTTAAAGGAACATTTTTGGTTGGATAATATGAAATGAGAAATTGTATATCATATACCATTATTCCTGGTTATTGAATAAGTAAGGATTCAAATTCAACATCCTTAAGTATTAGTTAAACAACTATATATATTTTTTGTGTGTAAATGGGATGATATTACTATGTAAATTTATATAGGATATCCAAAAAAACCATGAAAGAATGATTCTATATGGGTTGCTATTAGTAAACATACTAGGTTCACACATTTTCTGATTATAAGATAAGATCTACATCTTGAGTTACTCCTATGGATCTATATTAATGAAATTTTGGGTATTTATGGTGTACATATTTCGATTATATCTGATCATTTCCCATAGTTTACATCAGGATTTTGGAAGAGTCTTAAAAGATCCATTAAGGCCAAGATAAATTTGAGCACTTTCTACCATCATAAAACTTATTATAAGTTTAAAATAAATATTTATTTACTTTAGTATATATTGAATTCATGTTCACATGACATTCATGGTTTATGGGACACTTTTTTAGATCTTGTGGAATTTTCATATATCAATATATTCCATTCAAGAATTAAAATGGAAGTATATGATGTGTGTTATGTAAAAGGATTTATACTCCATCTTAATGGTATAAAGTTTTTTAATTTAATATTTTGGGCTTAAATATTATAGAGGACACAACATTGAATGTGAATACTATTCATAATCTTATTAAAACAGCACAAAGTAGAAAAATTTTTATTCCAATAATTTAAGGAAGGATAGATAATTTCAAGATATAGATCTATTTTTCTTGAATTCAAATCTATAAGATGGTTTTATAATGTTTAAAAATAAATGGATTCTATTTCCTCGGAATATCTAGAATTTTGAATTTCTTAAAGGAATTGGTGTTATGGCTTACAGTTTGGAAATATCATATAGCCTCTTTAATGTCCATGATGTGTTCCATATATTTTAATTAAATTAGTACATGATCGAACCAATTCATGTAATCAAATATAAATATAATGATAATATATTTATCTTACTATGAAGATCCTATGCAGATCATCGACAATAGATAACATGTGTTGAGTAATCACGATACTTAGCTGGTAAAGATACAATAAACCTGATAAGATAGAAGAGACAATGTGGGAACCTAGAGAATTTATAATTAAGTGATTTAGAGAACTATTAATGAGGATATATTTTTAAAATTTCAGGGATGAAATTTTCAAAGTGGGAGAATGTTATCTCATCGATTCAATTAAAGTAAGTAGTCATTCCCTTTTAAAGAAGTAATAGTATAATGAATATAACATTATTTAAGTGTGTAATTCAAACCTAAATAATTTTATTAATAAATTTTATTTTATTAAATGAATTTAATATTTTAAATTTTCTTCTCTAAATTATCTTAGGTTGATTTTTTAGATATTTTAGAAATTGTTTATTTTTGGGTGAACAGTGAAATGTACAAATTTTACAAAACAAATGTCACTTTTATGAAACTATAATGATATAAGAATAACATGTAATTATATGTAATATTTTTTTACATAAAATAAATTTTTTTAATATTCAATATAAATCATATTAAAAAAAATTAACTTTGAAATTTATTCCTAACAATCTTAGAGTCTATGAAATGTTTTTGTTCAAATGAAATTGTTATTTATTTCATATCTTTTAATTAATAATTTACAAGGTAGAATTAATTTTTAGTTTTATTTTAATGAAAAATAAGTAAACTTTTACATAAAAAATACAATTAATCCCATTGGAATCAAAATTATAATTTATTTTTCTATAAATCATTATTAAGACTAAAAGATACATTTTAATAAAAATGGATTTCATAGGGTTTTACAGAATTATATTTAAATTGATATCAGTCACTTATAACAGTTGAGTTATGTAAAAATTATTCCATATTTTTAATTATCATAATCATTATTAGAATATAATTTCAGCATAATTTTTGTTCATAATTAATAGTAAAAAGAAAAATGTTTATCACCTTAGAGATAAAATGGGTTAAAAATAAATGGATAAGGATTCAACATGGAAGAGAAAAATTTATTAGACGTAATTAGTTGGTTTAATTTATAACCTCACCTTTTAATATTTCAATCTATGGAAATTTTGATCCAATTTCATAGGAAAATTACTTTATGTTTTTTAAATAGATTATTTGATTTCATGTGTGTCCCCCCTCCCTTATAAAAGGGCTCATCATCTTCTCCCTTATTCATAATCTAGGATCCCTATATATCTATTAAAATAGTCTAAAAAACATTCTAGTATTCCTTAAATTATTTAATGATAATTTTTTGTTCTTATTATACAATTTTATTATGGCTTAACATTTATTCCAAATGTGGTATCTCAAAGAAGAGGTAATCATCGCAACCAACTTTTTCAAAGTTGATTTCTTGTTATAGATCATCTAAATATATTTTAACCATATTTAGATATTTAATATAGTATAATAAATATGTTGACATGTTATTTTTATTATTTTACAACCATTTTTCTCTTATTTGAATCCTATAGAAAATGAAAACATCGCTCATGGGTACGTACAACCTACCATCTCCCCATAGCAGTGTACTTTATTTTTAATTACCACTTTAAAAGGATTTTTATTAAAATGGAACTAATTAATATATATTATATATATTATATTTTTAATATTATGGAAATATAAAATATCATCTACCTTCTTACCCTCCTAACAATTAAAAAATGATCACCCTGCTCGTACAAACCTGTGGACTACCACCTCCATTGAGAGATGTGTTTAATTTCGTCATGTAAAAATTTAATGGTTAAAAATAAATTTGTATATAATGAATCTAAATTATATTTATAACATTATTAAAAATCTATATATGATTTAACCATCATAAATTCATAATGATAGAAACTACCAATCAAAAAAATTACCAAAAAATGATACATTTAACACACAAAAGCATCGATTTTAGTATTGAATTGTTAATAAATGAGTGTTGAAATTTAATAGGTGGATTATAAATGATATTATAATAACATATATGGTTATGTTTTATATTTATAATAAATTAAAATTTTTTTATATATAAGTTAAAAAGAACTTATGAAGCTTGTTGTACATGAGGTGAGAGTTTATTTCACAATCTAATCCTTATTCAGGATTGTTTATGTTTAAGTTTATATTAGAGAAATTATATGATATTTTATATCATAAAACGCATTTATTTTATTTTCTTATATTTATATTTCAAGTTTACTATATCAGTTCCATTTTTCCATTTCAAAAACAAAAAAATACCAAAATAATGTTTTTAAATATAACCCAATCTGTTTTTTCTATTTGGCTAGGAATATTTATCTTAAATTTAAATTTTTTATTTATTTATTTATTAATAGATATTTTATTATTCTATAGTGATTTATTAAAGTCAATTTTACCCATAATTTAACTTCTATAAAATGTTTTAAATTAATCTTATTTTATTTTTCTATATGACGTTTTTTACCAAAGGGGTGAATGAAATCAATGTTTTAACATATACTAGAAAAATGACATTCACAAAATACTAACTATTATTTACCATGAATATTAATTTAACAAATTTTATGGTTCATTTGAAATAATTTATTTCTTCATATTTAAGATATTTTTAGATTTCAATAGAGGAGATTTCAAAATGAAAAGGGTATTTCCCCAATAATTATTATGTTGATATTTTTTAAGAAATTTAATAAATGTCAACATCATTTGGTTAATCTTATCATTTAATAGGTATATAATCTATTGATATAATCTACCAAATTTATTTGGATTGATTATAATCATGTTTTTATATATTATTTATTTTGGAGAATATTAATATTTCATATGCATGTTTTTCAATATGAATGTTTATATTTATTATGTATTGAATTTTTATTCAGTCATTTCATATAATTAGTAAATTTGAATTATGAAATGATTTTTTGGGATTCCTTTATCCCCTATATGAATTTTTAGGTCTCATGAGACATACTAGTTTGTGTATTGGGCATACACCTTACAAATTTATGTATGATGTCTTGGTATATAGACTTGATGGTCATGTAAGGATGTGAGGAATTATGATGTTTATCAATATGAAACTATATTTTGTTATCCATATGATTATTTATGTTTCAATTTCATCGATGGATTTAGTCCACTTTTTATGATATTAGTTATATGCAATATTTTATTTTATTTATGTATTCTATATTATACAAGCCCTATTTATCCTTTGATAGCTTATATTGTAATCTTTCCTTTACTGTGAATTTGAGCTCAACCATTATTATGCTTTCCTTTACCTATGTTTCTTGGAATGGTTTTATGAATGATATTATGGTATACTAGAAGAAATGATAAACATATCACTAGAATATTAAATTTCAATTTCATGTTTTCAAAGATAATGTGTAAATTATATATGTATCTAGTATCCCAATAATTATAAATTATTTAATCTTTCATAATGAGATCCATTGTATTTTTTCCAAATTTTGTAAAATAAACACGAGATATTGGTTACTGTTGTTAGGGTTTTACAATATATTTCTCATAAAGAGTTGAACATAAGAAGGAGTTGGTTTTATCATTATAGTAAAACCTTATATGAATCATTATGTGTTATTATTACTTTTATTATCTTTATTTCATGAAGAGGTGAGTGTTAATGGAGAATATTAGGTCATTAATTCTATAATGATACATATTTTTTGGTATAAATAAAGGATATTTAAAAGTGAAAGAAAAACTTGATAAAATATGGGAAAAATTATTCCCCCCTCCCCACTCAACATCCCTCCATGAAAAACTGGGAACCTAAATGTATTAAATAAGCTATAAAGTATAATAATTTCTTTTTTTAATATAAATATCTCAAATATAATTGATTCTTTTTCTAGGTATATCTATGTTTATATTTATTAATTATGAATTATAACTCATTATTGTAACACCCCTTATTCTTATGGACCTTTTTTCTATAATTAATTAAATTTACATTGATATCATTCAGTTCACTAGGTAAAACATTATATTCACATAGAACATACATGGGAAATGTTACAAAAAACACTAACATGCCGTACATTACATGTAATAACGACACGACGTATGTTGAACGCAACACTGAGTTTTTATGAAACATCTTTTTTTTTCATAATTATTTAAATGGGATAATTATAACATATCTGTTAAAATTAATAACATTAATTGTAATAATTAATTTTAAAATATTTTGATAATGGTTTTATATAAATATAACAAATTGATAATGAAGGATATTATTTGGGTAAAGTCTTTATAGGTTCAAAAATACTATTTACTGAAATGAACTATTTTTCATGTCATTTGGTGAAAAATTAATAAATTTTAATTTTGAATAATTTATAAATTTAATTTTATAAAATAAACATCACTATAGAATCTATAATGTTGAAATTATCTAAGGGTGAAGTAATGTAATTTTTATGATAAACATCAATTTTGGATGGTGAGTGAAAAATACTAAATTTTAATTAAAAACTAAATTTTCATCTAATTTATATAAATAGTTAAATTCTATTTTAACTTAGATTTAAAGTCAAAATAAATAAATTATACAAATATTAATTCAATTAATGTCATTTTAATCTTTTTTATTATTTAGTTTACATATAAAAGACTTATGAACTTTTGAACATTCTCACTTTAAAATCTTGTTTTCTCACCATACCCGTGAGATTAGCATTAACCATATTTTTTTTGCTAATGTGAGTTGAATTTTGAAAAATGGAAATAAATAACTGTAATAAGAATAATATTTTTATTCTAATTAGGTGAAATTAATTTTTTTTACCATAATTATTACTGAAAGTGATTAAAATTAATTAGAGTGACTAATGTAAAATGAAGCATAACAAGTAACTAAACCATAATATTATGATAAAAATGACTTATAAACTTTTCTAAAACCTATTTTATGGAATTATTTCTTTAAATAAACCTATAATGTTCTATTATATATCTTTACACTTTTTGAATAATTAATACTTGGGGAACACACAATTATTTTCAAAAAAATAAAAAGTGTGTCCTTTCCCTCCATTATAAATAACCACCACCTCTACCCCTTCTTCACAAACCTCAATAAACATATGTTCCACCAAGATATACCAAATTAACTTCCCAAAAACACTAAATTTATCCTTAATGTATCCCTTTGGGATGAAATCTGTCCATGGAATCCCTTAGGTGGAAACCAAAAGGAGTTACCAAAAGAAGAAATAACATCCTTCCTAAAGCCCTCTGTTTTATTTTCTTCAACCACTACCTCAAATATAATTATTCCATGATTATAAAAAAACAAAATTATCCTATATATATATTATTATTATTTTAATCGTTAGACCTATACCTAAAAACACTTCCATCAAATGGGTAAGTAACATACTATTTATGTGTACGGTGAACTACTGCCTCACTAAATAATGATTTTTCAATTACCTTTACCACCATTCATGGTTGGGAATTATGATGGAAATTATAGTTATATATTATTTAACTAATATTTACTATTTCGTAATGCTTCTAAAACTCATTTATAACAAATTACAATATTCTTTTCATCTTGTGTAAATATGATAATTTTGTTTGAGGAAGTGTAGACTACCGCCCCTTTAAAGTGATGTGAATCGTTCACACACTACATGGATTGAATTAAGGATGTATTTAGTTAAATTATTTGTTATGTATAAAATAAAAATTCCACTATAATTATATTATATACATATATACATATATGCAATTTTTTCATTCTTATAATATGACAATAAAATGAAAACTGTGTTCATGTGCATGTTTGACCTACCATCTCAATGATTGATGTATTCCATTTTATACGTATATATTATATGAATTATTTTAATACACATATAATAAATATAAATTATATTTATATTTTGATTTATAATATTTAAATCATGATATAATTATAAGGAACAAAGATATAACAAATTAAGACACATGCGAAGAACAAAGATGATATTACCTAAAGTGATGCCTTAACATAGAATTGTTAACCTATGGGTAATGTAAAGTCATAATAAAACCATATATGGTATTATATATAAGATTAAAGTTATTTTATTTAATAATAATAAAGTTATATTTATTATACAGAAGGTTTTAACTAGTATGATGAGAGTCAAGACACATGGTAAGGGAATGTCATCTCTCTTTTTATATCTATAAGATACATATATTTTTCAACACTATTTTCCTTTTCATGTTTTGTATACTACCCATGAATGTTTTATATTATTATTAATCTTAAATTTATAGTTATTTACATATCCATTATATAATCTTTCTTTCATGGGGTAAATGTTTCAAAATGTACTGAATCTATAATATAGTTTTGTCTCAATTTGCCTTCTTTGAGTCTCATGTTTTGTTATTCACCTAAATTCATATTTGATAAGTATTTACTTACATTTCAGATGTTATATAATAAATATAATTATTTAAATTATATTTTTAGGTTTATTTACTTTTATTTTTTTCCATGAAGTGTAGGATCCCAAGTTACCATGTGGTAATACATTATTGAAATAGTCTAATCTATTATTGGGATTTTTTAGGAGTATTCTTCCATTGATGAAATATTATGATCCATATATCAAAAAAACTCATGATTTTACTTGAACTCTATTTATGCAGGATATATACATGAATTAGAAAAAAATTTCAATCCTCTGTGCATAAGATAATTAATATGTCATTTTCCAAAAAAATATGAATGTATTTCTATCTTCATTTGAAAATCTGTTTTATTTCAAAAAGGTTTTAATTTTTTTTTGGGAATGATACTTGAAGATCATTTCCAGGGAAAAATTATTTTAAAAACATTTTATTTATAACCATTTTTATGTTTTCAATGATATTTAAAAAAACGTTTTCATTTTTTTATTTTTTGCGAATAATTTTTCATATAAGAAAGGATATTTTCTTGAAGAAATGTTTTTAAAAGAACAATCAAATTATATTATGATGTTAGATGAAATACATTGGTGTTAATCATGCCTTATTGGGGAAATGATTCAATATTTCCATAAATATTATTTGTTTGAATGTATTATGTTCTGATGGTATGATGTTTCTCTTTCATGGGTTATATTATTTAGAAACCAACTTCTTTTAACAGACTATACTTTTGAAAAAATTATTATAAAGAATATTTTTTTTGACTGGTTATGTTATGATTACATGTTTATGAAACCCATTTCATTTCATGGGTGATTATGTGATTGTTTATAAATTTGTGACACATGTATGTACGATTTTATTCTGTGACGTGTGAGGCCAATATCTACCTCCAATGCATTGGGTAAAGATATATATCTAATGATATAGACTAAGATTATATTGGGAGTGAAACTTAACTACTAATATAGCCAAGGGAGTGAACCATGACTACCAAGATGGTATGATGAGTGAGCTCATACTATTAATATGGTCATTGAAGTGAACCATGACTACTAAGATGGTATAGGGAGTAAACCCATACTTATAATATAGCCTTTGTATCAATTATTTGAATATTATGGAAATTATTTTATATGCCTATGTGTTTTACACATTTTTATGTCTTATTCCAATGTTATTCTTCCAAGTCTTTTGTTATTCATGTCCTTATTATTCACGTCCTATGAAATTCAATTATTTATTCCACAATTCATGTATATGATATTTTACATACAAGTTATGATCTTCTATTTTCATGATCTTGTTCTCATACCCTTATTCTCATGATTGTTCTTACATATCGCCCTTTTTTACCCTTACTGATCATACGAGATCACCCCTTTTTATGTTTCATTCATAGGTTATAAAGATATGTATTATGTTTTACGTGTTAAATAAGGGTTATAAACAAGAATAAACTAGAGGGAGATAATGTACATCACTTATATACCTAGGTTTATATCTCCATGTTTCCAAAGGCACTAGACTAATTTGTTCTTTGGGAATATTTTTTTATAATTTTTTAATATTCCTCAAAATCTATGTAATGTTAATGTATTCAAAGGTAGGGTAACTATCGTTGGTTCTAGATAAATGGTTTGGTTAATATTTTAAAATTAGGATGAGAAAACAATAGTGTGAAACCAAAGGGAATGTCTAAAGATATGTATAAGGTTAATGAAAAGTATAGGAAAATGTACTGTAATTTTTCTAAAGGATAGAGTATGTGGTTTCCTAGAAATATGTCCCTTCCTAGATACAATAAGTAGATGTGGATCTAGCACAAATGTTCCTGGAGTAACAATGATGAAAAGGTGGGCCGAACCTGACTCGATGTAACCAGGTACACTGAAACTGGTCATGCTATACACCTAGTTTGACACTCCTGAGATATATGCTTTAATAAATTACCAAATCTTCATGAACAATCATGAAGTATTTAAATAGATTCTTTCTCTGAATAACCTATGATAAACATAAGGTTTTTTAGATTAAGATGGGTGCCATAATATAGCCATTATATAAGTGAATTTTCGTGATTATTAGGTTCCTCATTAAGATAAATGTTTCTAACTCTATTGTTTTGGTTTTAGTCATTGGATGGACTCCAAATGAACCACGATAATAGTGAGTTTAATAGATAATTCAATGATCTTCTTCAGGAGAATCAAAATGCTATGGAAGTAGGGATGAAAAATATCATTACAATGCTCACCAAAATATCTCAAACTATAAATCATGGTGGGCTAACAAATGAGAAAAGGAGAGATCAACATTATATTGAGTATTTCATTAGGAATCATCCACCTTTTTTGTGGGTCGACTAATCCACTTTTTTCTGAATAATGGATTAGTACTACTGAAATGATATTCCCTGTTATCCAATGTTTGAAGCAAGAGAAATTTTTTCTGGCTATTTATCAGTTTGAAGGAGAAGTAGATTAGTGGTAGACCCTAATTAGGAATATGAGGTAGCTATATGATATTGAATCCATGGATTATGATGAGTTTAAGAAAACATTTTTCAATAAATATTTTTCTCGGATTCTTAATATCAAAATAGAGAATGAGTTCTTTGAGTTTAAGAAAAGGAATAATGAATCGGTTGGTACCTATGGGGATAATTTCACATGGGTTTCAATTCACCCTTTATGAATTATCATCCAACCCGAAGGTAAATTTGATGGGTTTTTCAATATCTTAAATCAATGTATTAGGAAGGATTTTCCATAAGATTCTTTTGTAGTTATGATGATATTGTGAATTTTTTAATAAAGTTTGAAATAGAGGTTGGAGTCACATATCGATCTCATAGTTTTGAAAAGAAAATGAATATGGAGTTTAAAGGAAAATATTAAAACCATGAAGAGAAGAATATGATCTTTTCTTTATCCTATATGTGTGAGAAAAAACATGGAGGAAATTTCGATAAGGGTTCTAGTAAATTTTTTAAGTGTGAAAGGTAATGCCATCAGGAATTTGATTTTAGAATATATGGGAAGTAGTCAGATAATTGTGAAAATAGAGAAAACGGGTCATATAATGAACCGCCAACGATTTAGTGCTAAAAGTGTAAGAAGAATTGAAATGATGATAACCATTACTAGAAACCAAGGGATGGTAATGATGAATGAATTCCTCAACCTCTCAAGCTGAGGGACATGGGGATATCTCATGCAATAAATTTTTGTGATGAGGGGTACGATAACAATGCGGTGAAAGGTACACCTACCATCCACTCTGGAACTGATAATATATTATTTGATTCTAGATATACACACTCGTTCATTTCTAAATAATTTGATAAGGGTGTTATAATTCCACTAAAATTATTGATAAGGAATTATCATTTCATACCCGTAATGGTATAATGATTACAACCTAAGACAATGATTCCTCTCCAGTTGACATTTCTCAGAATATACATCTTGAAAATATTTTCATTCTTCCTTTGGTTGAATTTGATGTCATTTTTGGGGTAGATTTGATTTCATTTCATAAGTACCAAATCAATTTCAGGGGAAGATAATTTGTATTTTTTATTTAAAATCCTCATATTATCTTCCAATAATATAATAATAAGTATGAACATCCTATCATGATTAATTCTAAAGTATGGGTCTTGTGTCACATTCAGAATAGTTGTTTATATCAAATGGTTTGGGAGAAAAGCAACATCTATGATATGTATATTGTTCAATAAATTTTAGAAATATTTCTATAAGATATTCCCAGACTTCCACGAAAATGAGAATTTGTGTTCTAAATAAAACTCATCCCTAGTTCCACACCAATTTATAAGACACTCTATAAAATGGCCCTGATTGAGTTAGAGGAAATTAAGAGGAAACTATAGAAAACATTGGAAATGGATTCATTAAACCAAGGGTGTCACCTTGTGGTGAACTTGTTATATTTTTTAAAACATTATGGTTTTTCAATGTGAGTATACTTTGATTATCAGGAGTTGAATAGTATCATGTTCAAGAACAAGTATCCACTCCACAGTATTGATGACCTTTTTGATCGAATACATGGATAACAATACATTTCCACGATTGAACTTCATTATATATATCATCAATTAAGATTCAATAAGGAGTATATACCGAAGATGAAATTCCATACTAGGTATGAATAATATGAATATATAGTAATTTCTTTTAGTCTTACCAATTCCCCTTATATCATCATGGACTTAACGAATAGAGTCTTTAGAGATCACCTCGACCAGTTTGTGGTGTTCATTATAGGTGATATTATTATCCATAAAAAGACTAAGGAATAGAATAAAAATGTTTGCGAAATATACTAAAGACACCAAGGAAGATAATTTGTATGAAGAATTTACAAAGTGTTAATTTTGGATACAAAAAGTTCTATTTTGGGTCATGTAATCTCTAGATATGGTATAACTATAGATCCATCAATGATGATGGCTATTTAATGATGGAATGGTCCAACCATGGTAACTAAGATATATAGATTTCTTCTTTTAGTAGTATATAATCGATAGCTTATGGAGAATTTATCACAACTATCTAGTCCTATGACCAAGTTAACTCAGAAGGGTTCCACGTTCCCCTCGAAAGATGAATGTGAGGAGAATTTTGAGAAAATAAAGAGATGGTTAGTAATTACATTAGTTATTACATTACCCTATAGAGGAGAATGGTTTTTAATCTTTAGAGATGCATATAAGAATGGATTGGGATATTATCTTATAAATATTGACATGGTTATCACTTATGTCTCATGGATATTGAAGATTCATGAGAAAATTACCCAACCCATGATTTCGTGTTAGTAGTGGTAATTTTTTCATTAAACATATAAAGGAATTATATTTATGGATAAAACTGTGATATATATTCTGATCCTAATATTCTAAAATATATATTCATAGAGATGGATTCAACATGCACCAGGGAATATGGTTAGAGTTGATAAAGGATTATGACTACTTAATACATTACCACCCTATGAATGAGAAAAAAGTGGAATTTGATTTGAGTTGAAAGAGCCATGAAATATTATCCACTATAGGGATCACAAAATATCCAATATTTCTTGATTTGAACAAGATAGAGCTTGAAATCAGAAATTAATGGGACAAATCATATCTTTATAAAATAAATTTTCAACCATTTACCATTGCGAGGACTAAAGTGGCAAAGAAAAAAATATAGAGATATAATATAATTTTAGAAATATTATTGAGTTTAACCTAGATCATGATAGATTGATAAAGTTCATAAACCTTGTTTTTATTCCTTCCATACCAGATTTAAAGAATGATCTATTAGAGGAAGCTCATAGTTATTAATTCTCTATTCATACTGTAAGTATGAATAAGTATAGGGACTTAAAAAAAATACTTTTGGTGGGATAGAACAAAGAAATATATCATAGAGTTTTTGTCTTATTGATTAGTATTCCAACAATTGAAGCCTAAAATAAAAAATTCAATGGGGGGTGTTGCATCCCTTACCCATAACCGAATACAAATGATAGAAAATAACTATTGATTTTTTCATTAGAATACCAAAAAACTCAAATGGGATTAATGCTATATGGGTGGTAGTAGATCACCTTAAAATTTTAGCACACTTAATATATATCTAAGAATACTTATATCTGGTTCAACATGCTAGGATACACATTAAAGAAGTGGTAAGGTTTCATCGAATACCATATTCTCTTTTATCAGACCATGATTTGAGGTTTAACTATAAATCTTGGTGATTTATTTAGCAATAACTTAATACAGAATTGAGTTTGAGCACAACTTATCATCCTCCAATAGATTCTTAGTCTGAAAGAACAATTCAAACCCTAGAATACATGTTGAGAACTTGTTATCAAGATTTCAAAGGTTGTTGGGATAAACACCTTCCTCTATTTGAGTTTTTTTTACCATAATAGATTTTGGAAAATAATTCATATGGAACATTATAAGGAACTCTATGGAATTTAATGTGGATCTCCAATATGTTGGGATGGATTTGGATAATTAAATCTATTGAGACATGTGACCACTGATGAAATAATAGATAACACTAGAACGATTCTATAACATATCAAGGAAGTTCAAAATTTATTGAAAATTTATACTGATAACCGAATGTGTGATATAGAATTTGAAGTTTCTGAATAGTTTTTTCTACGATTTTCACAATAAATGAAGTTTATTATAATCAATAATAAATGGAAACTAATCTTTTGGTATATATGTCCCTTCGAAATTCATGATCATATCGATATTGTAGTCTATCGCTTGGAACTTATTACAAATATCTATCAAGTCTGTGATTTGTTTCAGTTATATATTCTAAGGATATACATAACTAACACTTCACTATCAATAAACTTACTTGTCCTATTCCTGAAACATGATCTTTTTAATGAGGAACAACCAGTTTAAATTTTGTACCCCATAGTGAATTCTCTACGAAACAAGACAAATCACCTGGTTAGTGTTTTTTGGGGTAAATAACTAGTTAGAGGTAGACATGTGGGAACTTGAGGATATTATGAATAAAAATTATCCTTCCTTATTTCTGCCCAAATGATGAATTTATAGAGAGAAATTCATTTTATGGGGGTAGAATATAAAACCTGGAGTTTTATGGACATTTTTTTCACAATTAAAGTAAATTTTAATTGATATAGTGAATTATTGAAAGTCAACAACTAATTTCAAAAAACTTTGAATATAAAAAAAATACAAACAATATCTAATTGGAGTAGAATACATGCAACACCAACATGGCATACATTACACGCAACACAGAGTACCTACAAAACATTTTTTTGTTATAATTATTTAAACGAGATAATTATAACCCATCCATTAAATATATTAATAAAAAAATTGATAACTACTTTTAATATATTTTTCATAATATTTTTATATAAAAAATCATATTTATAAATAAATATATAATTTGTGAAAAAGACTTTATATATTTAAAAATATTATTTTTTCAAATGAGCTGTTTTTAATGTCCTTATGTGAAGAATTTATAAAATTAATTTCAGACACATTTAAAAAATATAATTTTATAAAATAAACTTCATTTTTTAATTTATAAATTCGAAATTTTATTAGGCTGAATATTTTATATTTTTATGAGAAACATCATTTTTGGATGAAGTGAAAAATTTTCAATTTTAATTAAAAACCACTTTTTGTCTAATTTATTTATATAGTTAAATTATATGTTAATTTGGTTTTAAAGACACATAAGGTCAATTATACATATTTTAATCCAATTAATGTTGTCGGAATATTTTTTATTATTAAATTTAGATATAAAATCTTAATGAACATTTGAATATTTTCACTTCAAAAACCCACTTTCTCGACACTTCTATGAGATTAACATTAAATTTAATTTCCCACCTTATGTGAACTGAATTTCAAAAAAAGGACATAAATTTATGAAATAATTTTGAAATTTTTATTCTAATATGATCAAATTAATTTAGATCAAAATTAGTGGTGAAAGTGATTAAAATTAATTATTGTGATTAAGGTAAAATTAATCTTAACAACGTACTAAACCTTTATCTTAAGGAAGAAAATGACCTATAAAATTTTCATAAACCAGTTGTATGGATATATGTTTTATAATAAAACTATAAGGCTCCACAATGTTCCATTTTGAAACATTGGGAATAATTAATACTTGGGGAACACAAGATTCATTTATAGAAATGCCAAGTGTGTCCTTTCCCATCCCTATAAAAGGCCACCACCTAACTCTTTATTAACACCTCTCATGCCACTTATGTTCGGCCAAGATCTACCAAATAAACTTCTAAGAATACCTAATTTTCTACTTAAATAATTTTTGGGTATAAATCCAACCAATTAATCCCTTTTGTGGAAACCAAAATGAGTTACCTAAGTAAGATGTAACATCTTTCCAGAAGGTCATGTCTTCTATTTTAATTCTCCACCCCCTCAACTCTACAAATTTAATTATAATACACCAAAAATGTTTAATAAATATAATTATATTTTTTTATTCTAATGTTTTGACCTAAAACTATACACACATCCATCTAATGGGTATTGAACATGCTATTTATGTGTATGATGAACTACTGCCTCACAATGCGATGATTTTTTGTTTTACCTTTACCACCTTTAATGGTTGGGAATGATTATGGACACACAATTTATATATGATATATATATATATATAATATTTAATATTTCTTCATGAATATTAAATTCCATTATCTGACATTACATTCTAATTTCCATCCCATTTAAATATGATAATTTTGTTTGAGGAACTGTGCACTACCACCCCCCTCAAAGTGATGCGATTCATTCACAGATTGCATGGAATGTATTAAGGAAGTGTTTAGTAAAATTATATGATATATATGACATAATAATTATACTATAATGATATTATATAAATATATACATACATGAAATTTTCTTTTTTTATTCAATATGACAATAAAATGGAAACGGCATTCATGTGTATATACGACCGACCGTCTCTAAGAATGGTGTATTCCATTTTATACTTTTACAGTATATGAATTATTATAATAAAAAAATTATTAAATAATTGATATTTATATATTGGTTTACATAATATAAATCATGATATAACTATAAGGACCAATGATATAACAAATTAAGACACATTTGAAGACCAAAGCAGATATTACCCAAAGTTAAAAATTAAAATATAATTGTTAACATGAGGTAAATTTAATGTCATAATAAAACAATATATGGTATTATATATAGTAATATTTTTATTTTATTGATTTATAATAAATTTATAATTATTATATAGGAGTTTTGAATGAGTATGATGAGATTCAATATGCAAGGTAAGATAATTTTATCTCACTTTTTATATATGTGAGGTACATGCCATGTCCACCACTCGTTTCATTTTTATGGTGTATATACTTAACATGAATATAAAATATTATTATTAATCCTAAATATATAGGTATTTACATATCCACTATATGATATTTCATTTATGGGGTTCATGTTCTAAAAGTTTCAAAATTGTTAATATAGTTTTGTCTAAATATTTCTTCATTGAGACTCATGTTTTGTTATGAAGATAAATTATTTTTGGAGGTGTATATACATCCATTTGGAATTTTATATCATGAGTATTATTATTTTACTAATATTTTATGCTTTATGTAATTTAATTTTATTACATGAATATTATTATCCAAACTTTCTGTGTTGTACGAGTTTATTGAAACTAAATTATTGTTTATTAGGATAATTTATGATTATGATTCCATTGATGAAATATTATAATCCATATCTCTATAAAACTAATGAGTTTTATTGTCCATTTTTTGTTTAAGATATATCTATGTATTAGTATCAATATACTCTATTTGGTACTTAAGATAATGAATAATATGTTTTTAAGAAAAAAAATTATGTATTTCTCTTATTGGTCTCAAATCTATTTTCTTTCAAAAATGTTTTCAAAAATGCTTTAAAATGATACTAGATGTTTTTTAAATTGGAAAAATTATTTTAGAAATGTTTTATTGAGATTACATTATATGTTTTTAAAGGTATTTTAAGAGAAAATTGTTTACAAAATATTTTATGTTTTGAAAATTTATTTTCAAATAAGAAGAGATATTTTCATCAAGAAATTTATTTAAAATACCTATAAAAATTATTTCGCATCTAAGATAAAATTCATTAGTGTATATATTTCATTTATATGGAAACTATTCAATGTTTCCATTGAAATTATTTCTATGAATTGTTTATGTTTTGATGGAATGATGTTTCTATTTCATAGGTTATATGCTTTTGAAACAAGTTTCTTTTCACGGGTTATGCTTTTGGTGAACTTATTTCAAAACCTATATCTTTTTACATAGATTATGATATGATTACACGTTTATGAAAAAAATATATTTCTTTGTTTATTATTTTATTGGTTATAATTTTTTTCTCATGTATATATGATTTCATTATGAGATGGGTTGACTTATATCTCCTCCAATGCATTGGGTGAAGATTTATATGTCATGAGATAGACTAAGATGGTATTGGGAGTGAACCTTGACTACTTCGATGGAAATAGTAGTGAAAAATTATTAACAAAATGGTTTGAGGAGTCAAATAATACTAGTAATATGGCCATGTGAGTGAACAATTACTACCAAGATGGTATAGGGAGTGAAGCCATACTACGAAGATGACTTTGTATAAATTCCATGGATATTATAGAAATTATTTTAAATGCTTATGTGTCTGCAAAAAATCCATGTTATATTCCAACGTTATGATTTAATGGATTATGTTATTCATTTACTTATGTTTCAAGTCTTATAAACTTCCAATCATTATCATATGATTCATGTAAATGATATTTGATATGAAGTGTATGATCTTTTATTTTCATGATCATGTTCTCATACCCTTATGTTCATGATTATGATAACATATCTCCCTTGTTTATGCTTACTAAGAATTTGAGTTCTCCATTTTATTTGTTTCCTTCTCTAGGTTATGATGATATTTATTATGGTTTATGTGTCTAAGAATGGTGATAGTTAATAATAACCTAGTTGGAGATAATTTATCTCACTTATGTACCAATGTTTATGTTTCCATGTTTCCAAAGGCACTAGGCTAATACGGTCTTTAGGAATCTCATTGAATAATGTTATAATTATTCCACAAAATTTATGTCATGTTAAGGTATTAAATTAAATGCTCACTATAATTATTAATGATATAATTTTCCAAATGGTTACATGGAAGGTTTTTTGAATGATGAATTTTTTTTTCAAAGTGTTCATATAAAACTAAGGAGATTAATTTTTGATAGATTATCATAATGACGATTTCAATTGTTTCAAAAAAAATTTGTTAGGTTTTCAGAAGTTATTACATTGAATGTTACTCAGGGTGAGATTTGTATTAATTTTTTTATTATTTAGTATAAGTGACTGTTTGAAAAATATTATGAACCAATGGTTGAATTTTATGTTGTGAGGTATTCCAATCACTATATTTGATCTTTTTTGGGTTTGAGATAAAGTTATGTCAATTATATAATATAATTGTAAGGTTTTTAATGTAAACACTGAAAAAGATATATTACATTAAGTGATATAGTAATGTGGAACTTATTAGTGAGTGTGGCAACGACATATCACAATATGTATACACATTTCGTATTTTATTTCATATATTTTCAACTGTATTATTCTACACTAAGCTATAAAATTGGTAATTTTTATGTTTGATATCATATTTATAAGATATAACATAACATTTAAATCATTAAAAATTGATAATCAATTTATTATTGAGTAAATATAATATACATTACAAATGATGTTATGTATATTCAATATTCACATGATACTTGGATGGTAAAATAATATACAATATAAAGGAGGTTAAATAATTATGTAAAAAATATTATTTGTATCTTGTGAGTCTGAAATTTTATTCTAACTTTTTTCCCCTCCTCCTTTAATACTAACGCTCTATCAGGTCACAGAGTAAGTGAGATTCTGCCTAGTTTCTGTGGTCTCTCTGAGGACTAATGGATACCATTAAAAGTGAAAGGTTAGTGTTTAATACTAAAGAAAAATATTAATACACAGTTGTGATGTATCTTCATCAAAAAATGGAATGTTGTTCATTCATTTTATGTTATTATTATAAACCAATCTTGCTAAATACTGTGGCATTGGGTTATGAGTTTTTCCATTGTGTTTTGGATAAAGGGTTGTCATCAAAAACCATTAAAAATAAACTATGGTTATAAATTAATTTAATTGTAACCATATTATTATTTCTATCTAGTAAACACAAATTAATGATATTGTATAAAATTTTGTTAATTTTAATTTTAAATAATTACACATCATGTATAATTTTTTAGTAGAAATCATTCAAACATAAATGTTGTAATAATAATAGATAACAAATAATAAAATACAATGTTTTATTTTATCAATGATAATTAAATAAAAAAATGTAATATCAAAACCACAAGAATAATTAATAAATAACAAAAAATTGTTTTTATATTTAACAAAAATTGTAATACTAAAATTAAAATTAATGGGAAAATTAATAAATTGTGAAAAAAACAACATAAATATGTATAATAAATGAACGAAAAATCAATAAAAAATTTCTTTATCACATTGATATAAATATAAAATATGAGAATTTTATATAAAAATAAAAATCTAAAAATAGTAATGTTGATTTCAAAAGAAAAAGATATGATCCTTTTTGTGATAGTTTTATGATGAAAATATAATCATTATAAAACTATACCTAAGAAAAATTATTTTTTAGGACATATTTTTTTGGTTAAATATTCATTTTTATTTAGTTCACATAATCATTATTTTATTATTCTCAAAATAGGTCTTTTTACAATAGTTTGAGAAATTATTTTAACTGTGTAAATTTTAAAAGTTTTTAAATAAATCATGAGAGTAATTTGATTCATTATCAAACAATGAAATTCATTTTTTTCAACATTTTTCAATGACATTACCATTATAACAATATAACACCTTTTTTATTATCCCATTAAATAAGAAATATGGTATATAAATAGATTTTATGAAATGTAACTTCACCAAAAATAAAATTCGCAATTAAACCGTGATGTTATTTCATAATAAGACTGATATAGATTATAGATCAATATATTCATCATAATTGTTAAAAATAATAATAAATAATAAATAAAAATAAATTTCAATAAAGAATAAATTGAAATTTTTTCTATTTTATTATATTTTAGATATCATCGAAATGAGACTTACTGTGTAAACAGAAAAATATTATAGTAATAAGATATATATTTTCTATAATTAATCTAAATTCAAGAGAGAAAACAAACTGAAATAGATGTGTGATTTTGGTAGATGTTTTTAATGGTACATATATAAGAAGGTACAAGGAAATGTTATCAATATATTATTATTTTGAGTGAGTAAGGTAGTCGTTAAGGGGAAAATGATGTTTAGGGGTAACCATTAGGGTTTGGGGAAACACATGGGTTAATAATATAAGTAATTTATAACATTAATTTTATAAAACAATAAATTATTTAAATATGAAAAATAGATATAAAAAATAATGGATATTTAGTTAGACTTTAAATAACTTGAGGAATGTATAATAATATATATTTTTGTAATGTTTTCTAAAATCATTTTTTTTCTAGGATCAATTTAAATAATGAAAATATTGCATTTAAAAAATAATATTTAGAGAATTTCTTAATATGTTTTTACTAGAATGATAAAATTAATTAAGAGTGGGTTTTTTTAAATTTTTTTAGAAATAGTAAAGTATGAATGGTAATTAAAGAAATAGTAAATAAATTATTTTAAAAAATATGGTAATTATATCGAAAAATGGAAATACGAAGGATGTGACCAAACATTTTTTCTTACTCAAAGGAAGTAATTACAATTTTTATCACTTACATAAACACTATTAATTGTTTTGAGCCAATGGAATCTGATTACTAAATTATTATTAAAAAATATAAACCTATTTCAGTAATAAATAACATGTTCTATAACTCATTATCTCTTATTAAAATTCATTGTTTTTACAAAAATATTCCCCAATAATTTATCCCATGTCTATTTTATAAATTAGTTCGATTCAGTTGACTAGAATAAAAAAACACATATGAATCAATAATATAATGAAAGATAAAAACTTTTAAAATTGTTTTAGCGATAAATCCAAAAAAATTTCATGTCACATTTAAAGGAAAATTTAATCTCAATGATGAAACGATTTACCAAAATAATTAATTAATCCTATAAAAATTATTTATGAAATTAAAAATGGGAAACAAAATATTTTATTAAAGGAATCATATAAGACTATAATTAATGTATTTAATTATAAAAAATTATCCTAGAAGTATAACCAAAGACATTTTTTATTTTTATAGCATAATATCACAATAGAATATTCAATTTCTTTCTTGGAGAAATTAAATTTAAATGTAGTGGATTAGTTCCCCCTATCGTATTTTTTAGGAGCGGTGTCACACATTTTCCTTTAAATTATAGAGTAGGTGTAACAAATATATATTTGAAAAAATAATAACTTTGAAATTCATGTTCATGTTTATGTTGTCAAAATAAAAATTTTCTTATAATTTTGTACTTCAGTAAAGTAGGAATTGAGCTACCCTAACACCCATTTGGTTAAAAATAGCTGCTATCCTTATATTGAAATGATTCAATTTTTATTATTATTTCTATTGTGATTTTATCATGAAACAATTTTACTTTGGGTGATTTCTAAAGCTATCAATAGATGAGCCATCTTTTTTGGAGACTTATAGATATTGTTCGTAGATATAATATTTCGTTTGGTTTTTCCTTGACCATCGCATCTTTCATTTTTATCTTCATATCCCTAAATTATTATTTAATTTTTTTCTATATATTCATTTTCCCAACACAAGATCATTTGGAAGCATTACAAGGATATATTTATTGATTTTATTGTTCTATATTTTATCTAGTATCGAATCCCACATACAATAAATTTGGTTTAATATTTATTATTTATATTTTCTATATTACCTTTAAATTAACTTGTGAATATAATATATTCGTTTTTCTCCATCATCATTGCATGAAATATATTGATAATATTTGATAAATATTATATCATTTTTATTTTCATAATATGATATTTCTTGTCCATTAAATGTAATGAATTAACTTAACAAATCGAAAACATTTTTTTAATTCCTGAAAAAATTATGTATTATATAAATATTTTTATATAAATATTTATATTTATTTATATTTATAATTTTTTATTATAATATATAAATATACTATAAATTTAGATTATTGTTATATTATTTTTTGGTAAAAAGAGAAAAAAATAAATTAAAAGGTATAAAAATTGATTATTGAAATTTATTTCAACATCATAAATTCCTATATTCTTTCATATTCATATTCATTTGATGATATTATAATTTATTCCTTTATGCAATTGAATCTTTTTATTGTTTTATCATTGAAATATATTTTGGTATATTCACAGCACAACAATCCGTTAGATTTATTTTAATTTTCAAGTGCACCATAAGTGGCATGTGGTAAAAGAAAATGAAGTCTAATTCTATTAGTAAAATATATTATTTGTGTGAATTATGATAAAATAATTTGTTTTTAGAGTAAATACATGAAGAGTGGGTATAATCCAAATTTTTTAAAATATTTCTCACGAATGTGACCGAAATAGAAAAATGTGGTGAGACTAGTGAATGTAACATTAAAAGATACATGACATCAAAGAAATATAAATTTCAGAGGTTGAATGATAGAACTGGGAAAGTTTAACCACTCCAAATTTTATATAATAAAGGGTAAATGTGATTAATTATGATGATGAATTATTATATTTTCTTTAGTTACTAATTTGGAAAATTTTATTTCCTTTAATAATAAATAAATATCTATGTGGAGTAAAGTTGATGATTCCGTTTTCATAGGTAATAATTATCTCAATACATATTTAAATTTCAATTAAAAGAAAAATCATGCTTGGAAATATATGAATTATTCAAAATAAAAAAAATTGGTTTGAATACTATTCACGAATTATGGGAGTATATAGTTAGATAAACTGTAACTAACTCATAGGAAAATAGAAATGAAATAATTTATAGTTGGGAGGAGATGAATGTCAAAATATAAATTATCCTTATTCTAACTCACTATTATCAAGATTTTTTCTTCATGTTTCAGAGTTTTAAAAATGGATTCATGAGTGTTATTGAATATCAAAAATTTATATATATCATACTAACATGACTTAACATGGATGTGGAATGACAAACCATCATATAAAAGTTAAAAAATGACCTCACAATGAAATTAGGTTGACATTTGACAAGAATCTATATTTGGAAATTTATGAATTTAATCACATGTATACTAATGTATAGAGGATTATAAATGGCATAAGGATGTCACATACATCTTATAGAAAATACTTTGATTTTTTTTAATTTAAAATATTTAAAAATTATTTAACATGGGAGGGAACACAAAAAGTCATCAAAAGAGGTGTAAAAACCATTTTTATTTGAATCTAATGTTAAACTTTAATGTGATATCTTTTGTAAATTTCTGGGAATTAAAAGTTTTAAATATAATGTATTTGGTCATATTATTTCACAATTACCAAATAAAAAACTTTTTTATTTTTGAATGATGGGGGTTTAATTAGTACAATCTCAAGTGAAGATGATATTTTATCCCCTTAGGAATATTAAAATATAAAAATTAATGGGTCATACACATATAAATACATGTAAAAATAAAATATTTAATCACATAATCGAAGGAGAATAAGATTAAGAATAAAATGAAAACATTTTTACACTTGGTTTAACTTGAATTATATAGTGTATAACATGATTAGGTATTAAAATTAATACCCAAATATATAAGGTGGATTAATAGTTTAAAAATTAGATATAGATTATTCCATGAATCCTACACCATATAACTTATTGTGGTTAAGTAATGTTGTTGATGATAATGTGTCTGATTAAGAAAATAATCTATTTTCCATTGTTAAATATCAATAAAATACTATATAAGAAGTTTTTTTCTCACTAAATATAGTCATATTTTTTCGAATGTCCTGAAAATTTGATATGACGGTAACACATCATTCGTACAAAAACTAATATTCAATTTTATATAATAAATGAATTCTTATTCATATGTTCTGGATTCTATTGAATATATATAATGATCAATTGTGTATTTTACAATAACTTGAAATGAGAGAAAAATGAATGTGAGAAAAAATGTAAATAATGGAAATCTGTGGGAGTAATAATATTGAAAAAATATAATGAGTTATTAAAAAATAAAATATGAAAAAATATGCTTTTGAAAAAATGGAATTAGGGACAATTTTATTAGATGAGAGATATCACACGATTATTTGACTGGGAAAATGTTTTTTTGATTTTTTCTTCC
This sequence comes from Viscum album, assembly GCA_963277665.1. Taxonomy (NCBI): domain Eukaryota; kingdom Viridiplantae; phylum Streptophyta; class Magnoliopsida; order Santalales; family Viscaceae; genus Viscum; species Viscum album. The sequence goes on along the minus strand of OY728147.1, from coordinate 1,019,936,470 downwards.
TCTTTAATTTTTACATAATTTTCATTAATATAAAGTTAAATATATTTTGTCTTTATATTTCTTTCTTTCCCTTTATTTCTGATACTTCACTATCCTATAACTACTATTTTTGGGATTCAGAAACTATTATTAGACTTATTTCTATTCCTCCATTTATCTCTCACTCTAATGGGTTTTAATTCTTTGGGTGTTGTATCCTTTAATTTAACCTCTATCATTGACTCCATACGGTTTCCATTTAGGTGTTTTCTCAACCCTTTAGTTGCAGAGCATTACTGTTGGGCCCGCTAGGATATGGTGGTTTTCATAATCAAAAATAATTTCAATATACAGATTATATTATCTCTGTGTATATTAATTATGCCATGTTATACAATACATTTTGATAAGCCAATAAACTATATTTGTGCTTCAATATGTTTACAGGTGTATATTTACATGTATTTATGGATGTCACTTAATCTAGTAGTGCTCATTGTAAGAGAGACAGTCCATAAGTTTCTCAGAGTCCATGACTCACCGATGGATGACACAATTATGATCAACTCACTGATGGAGGACACCTAGATGAACGGCTCACTGATAGATGACACATCGATGATCGACTCACCAATGGAGGACACACTGATGATCGACACACTGATGGACGACACACCGATGGAGGACACACCGATAATCGACTCATCGATGGACGACACACCGACGATCAACCCAATGATAGAAGAAACACTAATGATTGACACACCAATGGATGACCCATTGATGATCGAATCACTGATTAATGACACAATGATGATCGACTCACAGATGCTGACAGACTGATAGCACAAACGAATCACTGATACACTGAGTCACTGATACCGAAAGAAATAACTCACCGATACTCGGAGTCACCGATGCTGATGGACTGATTATGAAAAACCAATGCATATGAGTCACTGATACTTGTGGCTCACTGATAGTCATGAATATTGTTTCAAATTTATTAATTCAAATTTATTTCTAATGGTCATATTTAGACCAATTAATATTTCTGACATTACTTAATTTTGTCTATAAAACTATCAATAGACAGTACGAGGTACATGAATGTGGGAAGATATTTATGCCTGATGGACCTTGAAGTATAAAAGGATTACATGATAAACTGTGAAAAGTAGTGAGATAGAACTTTTGGACCCGTGACCCTCCCGACAATGGACTAGAACTCTACAGATCCCACTCGTTGGGGACACACTTAACTAGGACACTAGCTAGGCTGGGTTCAGATACTGTCCCCATGCTAGAGTGGGTTTAATCTCACCTCCATCTAGAATCGAACCAGGGGATGACTGTAATTATAGCCACTGAGGATCATACTGGACTACCACTAGGCCATTGGCTTAGTGGTAGTCGAGTAGGCTCCCCGGTGGGTATTATGCCAGTCAGCTCGGGGTTCGATTCTCGAAGGAGGTGAGATTAAATCCTCCACTAGTAGGGGGAATGTTTCTGAAACCAGCCTAGCTAGGAGCCCAGTTGTGTGTATCTCCAGTGAGAGGGCTGTGTAGGGTTCTGGTCCATTTTTGGGAACATCACAGGTCCAAAAAGAGCATGCAAATGTGACAAATAGTGAAAATAGAATAACATGAAAAGATATGTTCAAAATTCCAAGAACCCGAGGCTAGAGTACACAAGGAGTTCAATAATACAAGGAAGAATATAATGAATTGTTCCTAACATACTAACATTGAAGAGAAGAATGTTTCACACCTGGAAGCTAGAGTACAGAGGATACAATACTATGTTCTGAAGCCATCTTCTAAAAGAGGACTCGAATATAATTTTCTCTACTTCAATATAGTATAGTGCTTCACTGCATAATACTCATATATTTCTAAACTATATTCTTTGTTTATAACTCTGTTGTGGTCTTGTGTTTACTTTTTGAGTAGTGTGTGCATCTGTTTGTTTCACACACACTATCTCATGTGCATAACTGGAGAATACTCAATATCCTCACACTCACTCTCTTTTTACTCTTGTATCCCAAAAATAATAGTGTAAGAGATCAAGTGTGATATATTTGTTACTTTTACCATGAATAACTATGGTAGAGGTCAAGTGGACCTAGATAGCTTGTGTACTATTGTAAACCTTGATCCAGGGTGTGGATCAAAATGTTTATTAATATAAACAAATGGGTGGAAGGTGATCTCTAATTAGAGATGACTATGTCTCAGCTTGAGACTGAACCTCTTTTTTATCTATTGTGTATTTTCATTTTAGTATAATTTGATCTGTTTTTTTTTCATTTAAAATAAAACTAAATTGAGCTTTGATATTTAGTTTAGCTAGTTTTTATATATATTTTGAATTAGTAAATTTGTTTCAAAATATTTACTAATATTTAGATTAGTATAGCTGAGAACTAATAATTTTTTTTTGAGAAATTAATTGAACATTCTAGACATTTATAAATTCACTAAAAACTATGTTTGATTATATTTTAATTGGGGGATATTTCTTTAAGAACAAATTCAAACCAAATTTTTTACATATACTTAATTAACCCCCCTCATGAGTAATCTACTCTGACCAACATATGGTATCATAGGGCATTAAAATTTATTGTCAGTTTTCAAATAATTTCAACTGTGATTGTAGTTTTTCTTCAATGATCTTAAAATTTCTGTTATTTCAAAATTGTTATATCTTTGAAATTATTTTATATTTTGCATCATGGAAAATAGATTGGAAGGGGATCTATCAATAAATCATATTTCTTTAATGGAACTAACTATGCTCAGTGGAAGCTTAAAATGAAAATAAATCTAGAAAGCATGAGATCTGAAAACTGGACTGCTATTGAATGTAAATATTCAATTCCTAAAACTGCTAGAAACACTTTGGATGAACCTACCAAGACTGCCTTTAAAAATAATTGTAAACCAAAGAATGCCCTGTACCATGGACTAGAAATGAATAGTTTAATTATATTTCTACTTGTAAAACTGCACATGAGATTTGGGACACTCTTTCTTTTTCGGATGATGGAACATCTAATGTTAAAGAAATGATATTAAATACTTATAATATTAAGTATGATAACTTCAAAATGAACCCTGAAAATCCTATTTCTGATATGTATCTCAGGTGTAATGAAATTGTGAATACCAAGATTTCCTTAGGAATAGAAGTTACAACCAAAGACCAGATTATGAGGATTACACGATGCTTACCAGAAAGATGGTGAGGGACCTCTGTATCTATTAGGGAATCATGCAACATTGATAACGTTGTAGTAAAGAAATTTATTGGAAAATTAATGATTTATGAATAAAAATTGAAGGTAAATACCGATGAGGATGAACCAAAATGAACTTATGTAGCCTTGAAGACTATTACCTATAAAACTAAAGAAAAAGAAAAAGTTCAGACTACTGTTGAAAGCATTAGTAGTGAAGAATTAGTTTCTAATAGCGATTAGGAAAAGGCCCAGCTATCTATAATATTTAAGAAATTTTATACGGAAAAGTAGTTTTTCCGAAAGCCAAATTACAAAGGAAATTATGATAATAAGGGAAATTGGAAGAATAATTGGAAGAGAAATAATAAATCACAAGTGATAATTTTCTTGGAATGTAAAAGGAAAGGACATGTTAAGGTGGACTATCAAAAGATGAAATACAAGAAGAAGTATGAAAATAAGGATAGAAAGTATAATAAAGCAACGAAGGCTACCTAGAGTGCCTTTGAGGAAAACCCTAGTGAATCTACTTCTTCTAATGGAGAGAATGTTGATATGACTAATATGTGTTTTAGAGAAAAAAACAATTGAGGTAACCTTATACTCACTTGAAAATAATTCTTATTATTTTGAAAAAGAAAGTGAGTCTGAGAATATAAAAGATGACAAATTACTTGAATATTGAAACATTATAGAAGAAACCTGATATATGGTAAGATATAAGTATAAATATTTAATGAAACAACATGCTATTACAGTCAATATTAAATCTGAACTTACAACTGAAAAAAAGGAAAATCCTCAACTTTTCAAGGGAAAAAACAAGTTAAAAAAGTCTAATGAGCAATTAAAGAAGGAATTATAAAATTTTTCAAATGGGAAATATAACCTTACTTAAATTCTTGGTAAAAAATATCTATTAAGTATACTTATGGGATATGATATCAACCAGGTCATCATAATTTATCCAAACCACATTTTGTAACCAAATCTAGAAAATATAATTTTTCATTCAAAATCCCGAATTTTATTATGAGTTCCTGTTCTAATAATTATCTTACTGCGTCTAATTATTCAAAACAAAACATAGTTCATTTTTCAAAAACTCTATTTTATACATATAGGAATCCCATAATACAATGATGGGTTTCTAATGCTTATATCACTAATGTATGTGGACCCAGACAAATATGGGTTCAAAAATCATTTCTTGGATGAACTATTTTGTAGGAAAACTGCCTAAAGAGTTTCGGTAGATATCTCTAGTACTTGGAAAATGGGTGTTCAAGACATATGACAGGGGACAATTCAATCTTTAAAAGTTCTCTTAATATTGATGGAGTACATGTCACATTTGGTGACAATGGTACAGAAAAAATCATCGGCCTTGGCCAGATTGGTAACCCTAACTCCATTTCAATTTCCAAAGTACATTATGTTAATATATTAAAGTATAACCTGATCAGCATATTTTAGTTGTGTGATGATGGATTTAATGTAAAACTAATAAATGATTTATTCCATGTTTTTTATGCCGATAATAACATAGTATTTACTAATATTATAAATGATAAAGTATATTCTATAAGTCTAGACACACTAACCACACTGAATGTATCTTATCTAAATTCCTCTCACAAAGAATATTGGATTTGTCACATTAGACTTGGACATTGAAAAATACACAATCATAAGAACTTAACTAGAAAATATTTAGTTAATTACCTACACAAATTAGAGTTTCCAGAAAATAAAATGTGTAATCCTTGTCAAGAAAGAAAGAAACATAAAATATCCTTCAAGAAAAAGAAAGAAGTAACTACTTCTGAAACTGTTGATTTGGTTCACATGGATTTGTTTGGACCATCTAAAGTTTCAATTCTCAATGGGAAGCACTATTTCTATGTTCTTATAGATGATTTCTCTAGGAATACATGGAACATTTTCTATGTTCACAAGTGTGAAGCTTCTTCTCACATTACCATGTATGTTAGGACTGTAGAAAATCATATTGTATTTAAGATTAAATCCATAAGAAGTGATCATGGATGTGTGTTTTGAAATCAATATTTTGAATATTTTTTCCCACAAAATGGAAATAATCATAACTTCTCTTCCCATAGGACACCTCAACAAAATGGTGATGTAGAAAAAAGAAATAGTACCTTATAAAAAATTCCTTGAACTATGCTCAATGAATATGACCATCCAGTTTATTTCTAAGCTAAATTTTTTAATACAACTTTTTACATAATAAACAGAGTCTTAATCGGCCCCATCCTTAAGAAAACATATTATGATTTTTGGAATAATAAGAAACCGAAAGAAAGTTATTTTAAAGTGTTTGGATATGAGGTTTATATTCTGAACACTAAAGTCAGTTAATATAATTTTTATCCTAGAAGTAATGAAGGAATATTTCTTCAATATTCTACATCAAGAAAATACTATAGAGTCTTTAATAAGAAAACCAAATGTGTGGAGGAATTTGTATATGTCATGTTTGATGAAATAGGTCCACATGAGCCTAAGACCTCCCTAGAAAATATAATAGAGGATTTTTCCAATCTGAAAATTAATAATAAAACCTCAAATCATCATATGAAGGAATCTGTGAAAACTTCCATCGGTACCGGTCCAGAGCCTTGTGCATGACAGTTAGCTGAGTGGTATGCATTGTTGAAGATTTTTTGACATGTGGTAGTTGCTGGGGAGAGGCAAATCCAATTTCTATGTTTGGGTCTTGTTTTGCCTTATTTTTTTTCATTGCTGGAAATTGTGGTTTCTCAATTTTCCCTTAAAATTGTTTTGATAATAAAAAATTTAATTTAAAAAAAAGATGGGAATTGTGAAAATTCCTAGTTCTGGAAATTCTCTAGGTCTTAGCCATAATGAACCAGATAAAAATGAAAAAACTAAAATAACTAGTCTTACCTTTACTGGACCTTCTAATACCCCTAAAAATTATCCCTTATATGTTGTTGTTGGAGATTTAGATAGAGGAACAAAAACTAGAGTTTCCTTGAGAAACCAGGTTGAACATCAAGAATTATTGTTACAAAATGAACCTAAAAATATCAATGATTCAATCAATTAAGAATTTTGGGTATTGTCCATATAAGAAGAACATAACCTGTTTGAAAGAAATAATTTTTGGAAACTAGTAGATAGACCAAAGTATACTTTGACAATAAGAACCAAATGGGTGTTTAAAAATAAAGTGGATGAAACTAGAAATATAGTTATAAAAAAATCTAGGTTGGTTGGACACGGATATAATCAAGATGAAGGAATTGATTATGAAGAAACCTTTTCACCAGTAGCTAGGATTGAAGCCATTAGAATATTACTTACCTATGCAGCACACTTAGATTTTAAACATTTCCAAATGGATTTAAAAAGTTAATTCATAAATGTTTATATAATTGAGGATGTTTTTCTTGAACAACCCCATGGTTTTACAAATCCACATTTTCCAAATCAAGTGTTCAAATTTTATTAAGCTTTATATGGTTTTAAGTGAGATCTATGATATTGGTATGAAGGGTTAAATAATTTTCTTATTTCTAAAGGCTTTACAAAAGGACTTCAACATCCTACTTTGTTTATAAAAAAATTCAAAAGAAGTTTTAATAGCTCAAATATATGTAGAAGATATTATCATTGGATCTTTTAAAAATTCCTTATCTAATAATTTTTCAAAAATAATGCAAAGTGAATTTGAAATTAGTTTGATGGGTGAACTTAAATATTTTCTTGGATTTCAAATTTTTCAAAATAAAGAAGGAATTATTTTAAATAAAAATAATTACACTAAATATATTTAGAAAATATATGGCCTTGATGGTATTATGAGTAGTGAAACCCCTATTAGTTCTACATGTTTGTTAGATCTTGATGAAAATGGAAAATCTGTTTATCAAAGTGCATACAGAGGAATGATTGGGAGTTTTCTATACTTAACCCCTAGTAGGCCAGATATTATCTTTTATGTGTGTATGTGTGCAAGATATCAAGAAAGAAAAAAAGAATCACATTTAAATACATCAAGTATAAAAAAAAATTAGGACTGTTTTATCCTAAAAGACAACCTTTTTATTTAGTTAGTTATTCAAATGATGAATTTGGTGGATGTAAGTTAGATAGAAAGAGTACAACTGGAACATGTCACATTTTAGGAAAGTCTCTAATATCGTGGTGTAGTAAAAAAGAAAAATTCAATTTCCTTATCAACTACTGAAGCAGAGTACATTACTACTGGTATTTTCTATGCACAAATTTTGTGGTTGAAACATACCTTATTAGTCTATGGATTTCACTTCGGGAATATCCCCATTAACCGTGAAAACACAGGTTCTATCAACATTTCTAAGAATCCAATTTCTCTTTATTGAACAAAACATATTGATTCAATACATCAATTTTTGAGATACCATTATCAAAAAGGTGATATAACTCTTTAGTTCATCAGGACTAAACATCAATTAGATGATATATTCACTAAACCATTAATCTATGAGAAAATGAATGACAATAGACATGAGATAGGACTGATAAATATCTAATGTTATATAAAACCTTTGTTGAATTTGAAATTATCTATAGATCATTGAAACCGATGAGTGGAAATGATCTGTTGAAACCGATCGGGTGAAACCAATCAGGTAAATTGATCATTAAAATAGATTAGGTGAAACTTATCAGGTGAAACTGATATATGAAACCCATCAGTGAAACCGATCAGTGAAACCAATCAGTGAAACTGATCAGAGAATCCTATCAGGTGAAACCAATAAGGTGAAACATATCTATGAAACTAATCTATAAAACTGATCTGTGTAATCGATCAGTGAAACCAATCACTTGAAACAGATATATGAAATCGACCACTTGAAACCGATAGGGTAAAACCAATTCTTCGAAACTGATGCCTTCAAGGACCCTTTTGTAATTCTATCTGTTTTAAATAAAACGTCATAGTTTTTTGTTATTTTTTACCACTTTTCAGTTTTGTGCTTTATGATTTACAATCCCTAAATGATATAATAAATTCAGTCTAGGTCAACCTTTCACCTTCCTCTCTACCTTTGAACCCTCTGCTCTTCGACACTCAACTTCTCTACCCATTACCTTTCGACTCCTGTGAAATCTGAACCCTCTCAATTGAAAAACAAAGTGTTCTAGGGGAGATCCAAGTGAATCTCCATCTACTAAGCCTTAGAAGGGTGAGTCCAATGGTACGGCAAAGCCAGGTTTGGGAATCTGAGTTGTTACATCTGAATAAGAATTATCTGCAGAATGGATTTTTTCAATCAGGTCACTCTTACTGAGGCTTCTAGAATCTCATTGATGGATAATCTTGTTCTCAAATAACGAAAGATCATTTTATCCCAATATTGTGCATGAGTTTTATCCCAAATTGAAGATATCCCTAGTTGGAACTGAAGAAGAGTGGATGATGTCTGTAGTAAAGGGAAAAGAGATAAATTTTTCATATATGGAATGGGATAAATGCTTAGAAATTCCTTATGAAGGTATCTATGGGGATTATCTGGGTAATATTATCCCTTATTCTATTTTTTTCATATGAATATGATCTGAAGGAGTTGAATGGAAGTGAAGAATCGAGGAGATCTACTTCCAGTGAATTTTATAGAGAGGCAAGATTACTTTTTAAGTTTATTCAATATCAAATCTGGCCAAGGAAGGGAGATTTATCGACTGTAAAGTACCAAGATGTATTCATGATTTACCTATTAAAAATGTTAAAGGTAAATAGTTGTAGGTATTTAATGGTGCACATTTCTGATATGATAAAACCCTCCAAGAATGCAACATGTTTGTACTATCCTAGGATGATCTCTTCAATGATAAAGATGTTGGTAGGAGACGAGGAAAGATTGTATGAGGAGTTCAATCTGATTGACCATACTACCAGACCAAATGATCAAGTTGATCCAGGCCTAAAACCAGGATAAGAAGCTATCTATTCAGATGTGGAATATAAGGTTGAGTTGCCATGGGAAGAAGGGTCTCCTATTGATGGCAAGAGTGATCCTGATATTTGTGAAAGACCAAAAGACATGTCTTATGGACCTGCTATTCCATTATTGGATTTACCCTCAAGGGAACCTTTGTTAGGTGATGATGATGAGAAAGAGATAGAGGTACCTTGTGTTGAATGATAGGTAAGTAAGATAGATGAGGAGTCTGATGATGATAATAATGATGATGAGGTAAATGATGAGAATTTTAGTGATTCATTGAAAGGTTTTCAACAAGTTATTGATAGATCCAGTGAGGAATATATACATGGAGTTGCTGATGATGCTGATCCTGTTGAAAATGTGGTTGTTGATCAGGTGCCTCAGATTAAGGAAGTGCCTGGAGATGTTCAAGTGGATGGATCACTTTTCTAAACTCAAGTTCAGTTGGTACCTATGCCTAGAAATATTAATTTTTGATAGAGAATAGGATGAAGAAGATGATGAAAATGAAATTGTACCTGAGCCTCAGGGAAGAAGAGAAAATATTGGCACTGTTGAAACAAGATACTAGAACTGTACTTGTGAGGGGAATAGAGATCCCGGATACATTCTATTTCGTCTGGAATATAACTCTGATGTGGAGATAGCATCACCTCCTCCAACTCGTCAAGTTCAAGCTAAAGCTAATCCTATTCCACTTGCTTCACTGGTTGCACCTCCTGCAGCTGAGCCATTAGCACAACCAGTGACTGTGACTATGTCACTAAGGCTGATTTAGAGCAATTAAAAAAAATGATATATGTGAAATAGTGAGAGCCTAAGTTATATCCATAAGTGAAGAATCAACATCAATTAGTATTTCAGGTGATAATGCTACAAAAATTTCAAGTATAGTGATCCAGGTGATTCAACCTAATCCCATTCCCATAGTTGAAACCATAATTAGACATAATAATTTGCATAGAGAAGAAGTAATAATGATTACAAATGATTTAAATTCTCTAACCATTGATTTAAAACCACTTTCAATGGTGTGATAGAGGATCTTAAGAATATATTGACACATCCATTGAGTGTAGATTTGAAGAAATTAAAAGAGGATCTTGGAAAAATGATCACTAGTCTATCTAGTTCTATATGTGGGAGAGGTGCTTTCGCTGATTTGGAATCTCTCAAGGCTGTGATAAAATTATAACTCAAGAATATTCATAGTTATTTAGACAATGAAACTCTTGCAAAAGGTACATAGAAATACATACCCTATTTAAAATATGGTAAAGAAGTTTACAAATCAATCCTCTGCTGCTTAGAAAAATATTAAAGAAAAACTGGATAAGTATTTTACAAAGATCTATACGAAGTATGATCTCATCAACAACTTTATATTTTTAGCTGAAAATCTCCAAATTCATCCAGTAACAGAATCATTAATTGAACAAGCACCATAATTGAAGGAGTTAACCTCTCTGCTAAATTAATTCTTGGAGAGTAAAGATGATTTCAAGAAGGAAATACAATATGGTGGTGAAATCATCAATAATTTCATCATGATCCTCAAGCCGTATCTGCATATTCAATTTGAAGCAATTGTGGTTCCCCCTGCTGCTTCCATTGGAACCACCTCTCGGTCTTCTTCTCAGATGAGTGTCTCTTAGGACCTTTCCCAAATTTTACCAGTCATTACCAAGAAAGCTCAGAGTCGTGTGTTGTCATAATGGAGACCTAGCCTTGCAACAAGTTTCCCTAAAGATATTGCATTTCATGGTGTTATCCTCAAACCACCTCTTCCCACTTCCAAACCAAATCCTTCTGATCCTACTCGTGATTCTTTGGATAAAGTAAGATCACCTTATAAACAAAACCCTTAGTGGTGGATTGTGTATTTGATGGGGATTTGTATCTTTATTTTGCTGAATGTACTCTTTTGAGATGAAATGGAAATCCTTTTTGTCTTCATTATGTTTCTCATTTTATTTATGTTATTTATATTTATTATTTATTTTTCTCTTAACCTTTTTTTCTAATCCCAAAAGGGAGAGAAAGGTATAGGAATACATTATTAATTTCAGGGGGAGGAACTCTGGCATAGGCTATATGGAATATACTCAACATAATATAGATATATATACATATATTTCTCCTGATCCAAAAAATGAAGGAGATCTTTGTTTAAAATAACATTAACAAGGGAATGTTTTAGTTATATTGAAAAATCACATTGAGTTAGGTATGATGATTCAAGTAATTATTATTCCTTAACATCTCATGTATGTCATAATTTATATTATCAAAAAGGGGGAGATTGTTGGACCCTCTAGGATATAGTGGTTTTCATAATCACAAATAATGTCAATATATATATTCTATTATATCCAAGTAAATCAATTATTTGATACTATAAAATACATTTCAATAAGTCAATAAACTATATTTATGCTTCAATAGGTTTACAGGTGTATATATACATGTATTTATGGATGTCACTTAATCTTGTAGTGCTCTTTATACGACAAACACTTCATAAGTTTCTCAGAGTCCATGACTCACCGATGAATGGAACACCGATGATAGACTCCCCAATGGAAGACACACTGATGATATACTCACTGATGGATGAAACACCGATGAACGACTCCCAGATGAAGGACACACTAATGATCGACTCACCGATGGATGAAACACCGATGATGGACTCACCGATGGAAGACACACTGATGATCAACTCACTGATGGATGACACAACAATGATTGACTCATCGATGGAGGACACACCGATGATCGACACACAGATGGTTGAAGCACTGATGATCGACTCACTGATGGATAAAACACCTATGATCGACACACCGATGCTTATTGACTGATAACACAAACGAATCACCGATACACAGAGTCATCGATATCGATGGAAATAACTCTCCGATACTCCGAGTCACCGATGATGACAGACCGATGACAACAGACCGATACATATGATTCATCGATACTAGTGACTCAACAATAGTTATAAATACTATTTCAAATTTATTAATTCATATTTATTTATGACAGTCATATTTAGACAAATTATTGTTTCTAACATTATTTAATGTTTTCTGTAGGATTATCCGAAGACAGTACAAGGTACATGTAGTGGGGAGATCTTCATGTCTGCTAGACCATGATGTATGAAAGGATTACATGCTAAAATGTGGAAATTAGTTAGATAGAACAAGAGAATGTGAAAAATAGTTGAAATAGAAGAACCCAAAAAGTTGTGTTCAAAATTCCAAGAACTCAAGGCTAGAGTACACAAGGAGTTCAATAATACAAGCAAGAACATGCTGAATTTCTCCGAACATCCTACCATTAATGAGCTGAACCTTTCACACCTGGAAGATAGAGTACAGATGCTATGATACTCTATTTTAAATCCATGTTCCGTAAGAGAACTTGAATATCATTTTCTCTACTTTAATCTAGTCCAAATATTCACTACATAACACACAGATATTTCTAAACACTATTCTTCATTTTTAACTCTGTTGTGGTCTTGGGTTTTCTTTTTCGAGAAGAGTGTTCATCTATTGGTTTCAAACACATTGTCTCCTGTACATAACTAGAGGATAATCAATATCCTCCCACTCACTCCCTTTTTAATCTTGTATCCCACGTAGAATAGTGGAAGAGATCAAGTATGATATATTTTTTTCTTTTCCCATGTACAACTATGGTAGAGGTCAAGTGTGATCTGGAGAGACTTGTGTATTGTTGTGAACCTCGATCCAGGGTGTGGATCAAAACGTTTTTTAATATAAACTATTTTGGGGAAGGTGATCACCAAGTAGAGAGGACTAAGTCTCAGCTTGGGACTGAACCACTTATCTTTTATCTTCTTTGTATTCTCCTTTTAGTTTAATCTGATCTATATTTATTTCATTTCAAATAAAACTATATTTAACTTTTATAGTAAGTTTAGAAAGTGTTTATAATTATTTTGAATTATTAAATTAGTTTTAAATGTTTGAATAATCTTTATATTTTTAAAGATGGGAACTAATCAATCTTATGAAAAATTAATTTAACATTTAGGACATTTAAAAATTCATTACAAACTAACTTTGATTATATTTTAATTGGGGATATTTATTTTAAGAACTAATATAATAGAAATTTTTATAGATACTCAATTCACCCCCTCTCGAGTAATATACTCTGACCAATAATTACCCTTGGCAATATCAGAGTCAAAACTTTTCTTATTTTATTGAAAATGAGATTCCCCTACCCTTTAGTTTTATAATGTCATATTTTTCAACCAATAGTGGGGTTATTTATTATTGTTGGTTTCATGTTCCCTAATTTTTTGATCTAATATTGTTTTTTTGATATATTTGTAAATTGGAGGTGGTAGAGATTATTTTTCTTTTGATAATAGATAATTGTCGTATGTGGTTTTTTAATTAGGTTTCATGGGGTGTTTCCTTTTTTTGGGAACATCCCCTATGGTTATCAGTTTAATCGATTGTGTATTTTCATAGAGTACCTTACTAGTGTGTCTTGTTAGATTCCTCTAACCGACACCCATTTTATTCCTCCCTAATGTGGCTAAACTTTAATTTTAGAATTTTCATTTCTCTCTCTCTCTTCCCACTTTAACTCTGGTCCACAAAAAATCATGGTTTCATTAGGTTTCATAAGGTAATCCCTTATTATAGAGATTCATCAGCTTTATCTCTGAGGTTGATAAATATTTTTCGTTCCATTTAGTTAAAATTCTATCTATAATTGAGATAGAGACAGAGTGGGTGTTCTTCGAACATTGTAGTTACCATGTTAGATCTAATGGATGGTGAATCTTTACAGTTTTATTACCCACACAGGTAAGTACGTGGTAATTTTTATCATCAATGTCGGATGATAGTTTTGTTTTTTGGATGTTTAGGTGGCGATCAGTGGTGATTGGCTCCCGATGGCCGATCAATCTCAGTGTAGAATGGAAAAATTTTCATTTTTAGTGGCCAATGAGTTGTTTCGATGTTCTTAAAGTCACTCCAGGATAAAATTTCACATATCCTAAGGGTTTTGTGTTTAACTAATATCCCTTGAGTTCCCTTCTAGTGATGCTACATAGACAAACATAGCATTTTAGTGGATGAACTGACCCATGGTCTAATTGAGGGGTTGTATTCATTTTTTATATTTCTCATCCCTCTTATTATTTTATCGAGTTTACTGTTAGTAAAGAAATATAAAAAGGTTCCCACTTACGATGATATATTATTTATTAATTAAAACAAAATAATATAAAAAAATGGGGAAAAAGAAAAATTATAGTAAAATCAAGAAATTCAACAAAATGTGGATGAGTTTATAAGAAAATAATGTATAATAGAAATAATTAATTATTTAATTATATTAGTAGTTATTATTTTAAAAAGTGCTGGTATGTCTAGAATGTTGGATGATTATAAAGTTATCAAACAATATGAAATAATTATCACTATCGCATTCCTAAAATGATATTATTTATAAACATCATGGAATATACTTGATACTAAAATTAATATAATCGGTGTATACAACCATATTATTCACAAAAGGTGTTCTAAATAGAGAAAAACATTTAAAAATAGGTTTAGATGGTGTCAATAGCTTGTAATTTATTTATATCAGCATGAATAAAGGGAATAATGTATTATTTTAATTTAATAGGACATTTTTTCGTTTTTACTCAGTTGAGATCATAGTTTTTTCTAATATAATAAATAAAATTATTAAATATTTAAATATATTTATGACTCGTAAAAATTTGTTTTTTTCCAATCATTATAAAACAACATATTTATGAAATATTATTTTTTACATGTTTTTATTAGTGTTGTAGGCATGAGGTTGAATGAAGTGAAATTAAAATCAATTTCAAAAAAAAACACTAAATAAATCCAATTAGTTGTGAATATTCCATGGTTATGTGTGGTTATTTCAAATGTGTATGATGGTATTTTAAAAATTTATAAAAAATATTTAATGCATCAGTTAATAAATGACTGGATTTTTTATAGGTATGTTATCAAGAGGATTCTATTTATACATTCAAATATAAGTTAATCAACAAAAATCTCTTAAATTTGACTAACTTATATATATTATATGATGTTGAATGTGTTGTATCTTGAATATTAATAAATATTTTTTTTAATTTAAAACAACTGATTATATTAGGAATTATAATGGTAATCTTAATGAGGATGAATTGAATTACACTATCTATGATAATGAATTATATTATTTCAAAATTATTTTAGTATATTAGTAACATTTCATGTGGGAAAGGGTATTTCTTGATCCATCGAGATCTCAAATGCCTAAAACTTGTGAAGTCATAAAAAAATAGATCGGTGTCATTCTAGAAGGATTAATGATACACTTATTTGCAACATTATTCATAAATAATGGAAAAATGTAGTGGTTGAGTTTTTCCTAATATATATTCTTGTATTATTGATTTTAAGGCTTGGATTCATGGAATCAAAACGTTGAAAACTATATTTGAAAAAAAATCAATTTATTAAAATGTAAAATTTATGTGAAACGAAAGGAAAATATGTTTTTTATATAAAAATTTGTTTTTTTGGAAGAATACACTATGCATCTCATCATGTGACATGTGAAAATGATTTTTTAATAAAACTCATAGTGGTGGATTAATAAGTAACATTAGTATTCAATATATATAAATTTTATATAGGTATATTATTTTTGTTTGAAAGAATTTAGGTTTGTGAAAAATTGTTAATTATAATGTACATATAAAAGGATTATATAAAAATTTACTCATTCAATCTCATCCTTAGGTTAAAATGGATTGTGTTCACCTTTTACCTATATTATTATATGGGAATAATATATTTTTATGTGGTGTATACTTTTAGAAAATGGATAATTTTATTAATTTTTTTTAAAAAAATTATGATAATAATTTAATTGATCGTCATTTCAGAATTTTTTTTATAATTCACGTGGTAGTTGAGTTCATTATTTGGGACATGGGTCTCAAATTAAAAATAAATTTATTTTTCTAATTGTATAATAAATTTGGTGTTAATTTTTTTTTATCTGCCACCATACATACTCAATATAATGGGTACATAATGTTATTTAATAGATAATTTTTTATATTTGTTAGTCTCAACCATAATTGTTTTTTTGAATCATTGGGAATGGTTTTTGTCTTCCATTGAGTTTACTTATAATCGATCACTTTAATTTATTATGAAATATTACCCTTTTAAATATTCATATTTCTTTATAGCAATGCATTCAATAGATAATAAATATTCTCCTACTTAGTTATAGTGATGAAGATGTAATGTTTGATTAGATTTTTTATAAAACAATTTGGTATAAAATTGAACATAAGAATGAAGATTTTTCTAAACATGAAAACAAGGGTATGAGAAAATGGTATTTTATCTAAAGAATTTGTTTGGCCGAACTTCAACAGAGAGTCTTTTCTAGAGTAATGAAAATTTAAATTTCAACAGTAATGAAATAATCGTTTCTATGTTTTATAAGAGATTAATAAAAATAATTATAATAGTTAATTCCTTGATAAGTGTGGGTATAAAGTTCTAATATATTTGTTATTGATATATATCCCTTTTATTGTGTATATTCAAGTATGGATATATTTTTATAATATATGGGATTAAGAACATCATTAGACACATAATAATAAATGAAATTATAAAATAAATGTTATTTGGGGTAATTTTCAAGAAAAAGGTTCAAAAATTCACATTACACCTTAAAAGAAATTGAGGACCTGATGGAAAGATGAATAAAAAAAGGGGATGTGGATAAATTTTTTATAAAAATATAAAAATAAAAATGACACTTTTCATAGAGAAACTACCTTGCCTTATATTATAATAATTTTGTCTAAAAAATGCACTTAAATATTTAACAAAAGAGGTTTTAAAATTTTAAATATTAATTCCACCAATGAATATTTATTATTAATTTAAGATATGAAAAATTAAAATTAATCTTTATAATTTTGAACCCAAAATGGAATTTAGGGTATTGGTTGTATTTTTGTGTAAAAATATAGTGAAAAGATAGCTCATATTACAGTTGAGGAGAGTTTTGTCAATTTTGACATAGCGTGAAATTTAAAGAAAGGAGGTTTGGTGAAGGATGATAACATGCAGTTTAATGACTGAATACACTATTATTTGGATATATAAATAAGTTTTTCCTTTTATATAAGTAAATATTAAATCAAAAAAGGGTTATGATTGAACTGATCATTATTTTGATTCAAATAATATTTTATGTTATTTTTTATGGAAAAATATGTTACCATCATAATTTTCAAAATATTTTAAGATAAATTATATGATATATTTTTTATTTATGATCACGAGATTATATTTAGGATATCCTTCTATAAGATTAATAAAAACTACTAGGGAAGTGAGAAATTTTATTATTTCATTAGTCATGGTTTAGACATTCATAAGACTAACGTATTGGTGAAAAAACCAAGGGATGTTTTTGTTTTTATTGGTCATGATTCAGTTCTATACTTATTTATGTGTTTATGAAAATATATACTTCAATTGAGATTTTTTAAAAGGGGAGAGTGATTTCCTAACCATTTTTCTCAAAGTAAATAATTGATTTAAGCATGATTTTTAGGATCTCTTTGACTTAAAGATACTTTATTAGGGTGAAGTAAGAAAAATAAGGGTTTTGGTTGATCTCATATCATACTTAGTTTTTTAATATCTTTAATATATATAAAATAATAGAAATTCATTTTATAATTGACTTTATTTTAATGATTAATTAAATTGGTAATTGAATATCGATAAATGATGAAATATAAGATATAATTTATTACACACTAAATATATTTTTATTTATTATTTTATTTAATTATTTATCTATATTTTTTTTTATCAGTTTTAGTTTTAATTTAATTGAATTTTTAAAGAATTAATTTTGTAGTGAAAGTCACATAGTTTTTACATGGTTTGTGAAAACAATTAAGTCATCACATATAAAACAAATCACATATTTTATAGGCACTCAAAAGGTTGGGGAACAATTTTTATAGAAGTTTTACCAAACTATGTGTCAATACCAATATTATATAGTGTCATCCACATGGTTACCCCATGGGTTGGGAACCATTATGTTCAAACTTTTTTATGTTCCCATATCATTGAAAAATTAGGATTTTGGATTTTATGTCTTCAAAATAAGACAAAAATCGGTTATTATCCTCCCCCATTCTTGTGAAGGAACTCCTAGGATCAATAGGTGTGTATTCATTTCATTCCTCCTTGATTTAATAGAAAATTCATTTGATTTGAATTGGTTCCTTCAAGGTCCGAGAATCTTTTCTTTCTTTTTTTCTTTCTCTTCTTATTTCTTCCTCTTCCATTGTATATACGACCATGTTAGCCGAACCCTTGGGTAAGGATTTCTCTAAACTTTTGTGGTTCTTATTTTCTAGGTAATTATAATTATATCTCAACTTTTAACATTTAAAAAACCAATGTATAAATATCTTCAACATTTGGTCTGATGGTGGCGTTTCCCAAATTTCTCATTTTCATAAAAAACCATGAAATTATTTGAATTTTATAAATTTTCCCTACAAAATTAATCATTTTTTACTACAAATAATTTTCATAAGATTGTTAATGTTTTATGAAATCATGGTTTAATTGTAAGGGTGTTTTTACACGAACTTTATCTCATATATTTTAATATAAAAAAGATGTTCATGTTATGTATTTGGTAAAATTTGTATAATGGGTTTCATAAAGAAATTGGGAATTTAAATTATTCATTTGTATTTGAAATGTCATTGTGAATGTTTAAATTATTATTTTGAGTATTTTTTATTTATGATCATATTATTAATTAGTTTTAAATGATTTAACTTTATAAATATTATGTTATTCAGTTATTAATCGATGTCATGGTTTTTTATGTTTTTATGATGTTTTACCTATATGAATGTTTAAAAAATTTTCCTTTCAATTGATCTAGTTTTTTTTATGATTTGTAAGAGGTACTATAATTTAAATTGGTTCTAAAAATGGGTTTTAGAATAAGTTTTGAATTTTTAATTTTTAATTTTTGCATTAAAGGCTCATTTGGTATCTTAGAAATGAATATTATAAGTTAATTTATTTTCTTAAAATAGTTTTGAAATGATATTTATAAATATTATTCCAAATTAAAACCAATTACATAATTGGAGCCTCATGAAAATTATTTTAAAAAAATATCTATGCCCTCCGTTGAGTACCATATTATCAAGATATAGAGAATAATTCTATTTTATAGAATTATTATGTTATTATATGTTATATAATGTGGATTTACATATAAGGTGTGTATGAAGGTGGGATGATGATATATGATTGTGGTGTGTTTTTATGTGATTTATATTTGATAAATTTTTCCCCACCCCATTTTCTTTATCTTCATGGGGATCCTATGCATCTTAGTGGGAGATTAAGAAATGGTTGTTGTGATATCTATGTTCATAAAATAAATAGTATCCTCTAGTATCAAAAAATTACCAAAAATCCAGAATTTCCTTGGTGATTCTAGATATATAATGTTGGGATGTAGTTTTCTAGGAATGTGTTAATAGTACGATAGATGATTTCACCAGAATACGTCTGGGATCATTTCAATGGATGTTTGGAAATTCCACAGGATTATGTATACATTGTTGAGTTTACTATCTCTTGAACTTGATTTTTTTCCCATTGTTTCATATATTTTCACTCAATTTCAATATGTTCTAATAATTTCATTTTAACTTTATGATTTAGTTTTATTTTCATTCATGTGTTATATGTATAAGTTAAATAATATTTACTAATTTTTATCCATACCTAACTTATTATTGTGTTAAAATTACACAATTTCATTGTTATTGTTTTTTATTTTGGTTGTGATTTATTTAGTTATTTATTTGTTGGAATTTGGTTTATTATAAAAGAGGATTCTAAAGAATGGGATTTTAAATGTACATTTTAAAAATTATAATTAATGAAAGTTCATATTGGTTTTTAAGTATTTTCTTAAGTTTCTAAGAGTAAATTTTTAATATTCCTAAGATTTATTTTTTCCAAAATTCTAAAAACTATATTTTGAGTGTTTTTGTTTAAACATAATTTTATGTTTTGTTTTGATAAAGAAAAGAATGGAATTTATGGTGAAATACTACATGTTTGTTTATGCTCACACCCTACATACAATATATGGTGTTTTTGGATCATGTGTCTTGTGTAGTTTTAGGTTCAAATATTGAGGAGATCATTCTTATTAACTTTTTATTCAGGTATCTCCTAGAGTGTATTGTGTGCTAGAATTAGATGATAACATTGGGGTTATGAGGGGATTATCATTAGGTAAAACATATTCCTTTTCTTTTGTTTATCATTCAGGTATTAACGAACTCATATGCACATTTTTAAAGATTCCAATTTAGTTTCATTATGTATATAATGAGTCAGTTTTATTTTTGTTTTTTATGATTTTTTTTTTGTGTTTTATTTTTAATACCATTTATTTTCTTATGAATAGATGCCCAATTTATTGATTATTCATGCTCAAGTTATGAAAAAATTACACTAAAATTTTATTATTATATATCTGTGTGAAATTATTCATAATGTGTATGTTTTTATTCCATGGTACTAGTTTCCAAACTATTTGGACCGAGAACACCCGTTGGGTATTTCAACAGGCCGACATAGGTACCCAGTTTAGGTTTGTCCATGTTTTTTCCAAAAAAACAATAGAATCAAAGTTCCCTTTGTTATTTTTTGAGTAATGTTAGATTAAACCTAAGAATATTATAATTAAATAGGTTATTTTTAAAATATATTATCTCTATATTATCTACTGTGATACTAGTGTTTTTATAGAATTTCGAAATGTGGGTCGTGAATTTTGAACAATTATTATTGATTATTAAAGTATTCTTATAAATATGTACGGTGTTTTGAATTTCATTAATGTTATATGGGTAGTATGTGTGGTTTTCTTATTTTGGTTTGAAAATAATAGAATAACTAGAGGAACATGTTTATCATGCATAGTTTTAAAAATGATATAAATCCAATCAAAATTGTTCTATCTTACCTCTTAATATCAGTTTCATGGTTGGAGAATTATCTAACATAACATGTGCATCAACTAACCCCTTTTTGTTTTTTATACCTATTTTTCTTATGGTTTTATCTAGTGTATTTATATTTTTTTTAAAAGGATTTGAAATAGTTCTTATGTTTTTTCAATGTTGTTGGGATTCATTTGACTGATACTTGGTTGTGTAACTTGGTTTTAACAACAAAAAACATAATTAAAATGGTAAATGATTCTATTTGAAAAGAATAAAGTATTCTTATAAATTCACTTTAAATGAGTTTAATGTTTTGGGAATTGAAAATTTTTTCAATGGTGGACTTTTGAAATGGGAACCCAATTTTAAGGATAATTTTATAGTTTTGAAACTAATGTTGGTGATTTGAATTTTTTTTCAAAAAAGGTATAATAAGGGGACTTCATGTTTAAATTTATATCTCGTATTGTGAGTGTTGTTAAAGATGATTTGTTAAAGTTGAAATTAACTATCTGGTTAATTTGATTTGGAGTGTCTCTAAATTTAAATTTTTGATATCAATTCTTATGTTTCCTTATTATTTAGTTTCTTCCTCCAAAAATAGTCTTTATGGATCCTAAAAAGTCAATATCAAGAAAACATTCACATATTGGTGACTCGTGGAGTTATGGTGTTTCACTTCTTATTGTGTAATATACCAAGGCTCTATATAGAGTGGTATATGTAATTAGCCATAATTTTATCAATGAAATTACTTTTTGAATTTATATTTGTTACAAATATAGTAATATCATATTGTATAATTCTGATGCACCCCATGATAAACCCAACTACATTTTAATATATTAATTTAAAAATTACATTTAGTGAATAAATATGGCCATAATAATTGAATGTATTATAATAGGTAAAATAATTGAAAATTGCATTATGATAATAAGAAAATTTGGATATCCTCAATTCCCAAGAATAATTTCACTCATGAAAAAAAATTTAGAAAAGAAAAAGAATATTACTAATGAAATAATGAATTTAGTTATAATAATACATAACATAGATTTTGAATATATTTTAATGAAGAATGAATAATATATGAGGTATTTATAGAAAATAATGATATCATATAACTGTTACAAATCTGATCACTAGAATAGTAACCCAACCATTTGAATAGTAATATAACCATTATGAACAATAACTTATCCATTAAGGATATATCCTCGCCTATTTAATTATATAATAATATTTATATATTTTATAAAATGAAAATATGGCATATCTTGATTACGATTGAATAAAAATGTTTAAAAATGATATAATAATTGCTATTTTTTAAAACGTATATATATTATTATCATTTTTATAATAAATAAAATTATTTATCATAATTCTTATTTTCATAAAATGTATTCATAAATTAATATTGAGTTATATTATGATGATAACCTAATTTTCTGAGACCTTCATAATTTTTCATAGGAACAAAAATTAGATCATAATTTTAAAATTTTAGATTTTTATATAGAACAACATTTAATTTTAAAAAAAATTAATAATATCTCAAAAATTATATCCATAAAATATATATTTTTTAATAATGAAATAATAAAAAATTTAGGTGAATTTTTGATATTTTTCCATAATATTTTATTTTTTTGGTGAATAATAAAATAGAATGAAAAATGATATTTAACATTATAATATAAATACATGAATTACTAAGTCATCTATAAAATTCACAATTTTTAATTTAATGTCATATAAGTCTATAATAGTGGGAATCTTGAGTAAAAATAATACACTAATTAATTTAATATTCAATAACCTCTACCCCCCTTATAAATACCACCCATCACAACCCCTACTCCTTTCACCTTCTAGGGCTTGTATCTTTCCAAATTTCATCCCAATAATGTTCCATATCATCTACCCATGTCATAGTTCTCTTTGATATCAACAAAATACTAATTATAGTTTACTTAAGATGCCCTATGAGGAGATGACATTCATGATGTAATATTCTCAATCTTCATATTTTAAATTCATTTCTTCTTATAATTTGTCCTCATATACCTCATATAAAATGGAATTATGACTATATTATAATATACATGTACTATAATTTTATTTAAATATTTGAATGTCTATCATTTTTACTCTTATCTAATCCTCTTATTATAAAAATATAGATCTTTTGTCCACTTTATGTCAGTTTACCACCTCTCTAGATAGTGGGTATTCATTCGCCATTTCCACTATCTAATCTAGTCATTGAAATATCATTATGGTCAAATAATAAGATTATAAGTATATTAAATATTATTTCAGGTTATTTAATGAATATATAATCATAATATTAAATAAAATGAAACTATTTCATGACGGTTAGTAAACGGGTGTAAAATGAACTTACCACATAACGTATTAATTTTTACAAAGTGAATAATCCATGTGCTAGAAAATATATGGTTATTTTGGAAAATATAAACTTTTAAGTACATTAATACCATTTAATTTCACTTCTTTTTTTATTATAAATTTACATTAACTTCAATAATTATCCAAAAGTGATCTGACCATGGAACCCTAAAACAAACACCAAGAAAAAAGAAAAATTAAATCATATATCCCATTTAAATGGTTATATTTTAATATAATAAAATTATATAAAATATAAGTTATATATAAATTGTTATAATTTATGTAATTAATGAAGTTAATTTTATATTGATGACATTAAGGGAATTTATAGAATGATTTTGGAACATTAGGTAAGGGATCTCTCTAAACGACACATTTTCTTTTGGTTATGAACATTCTCTATCTCACTCACTTTATATCACTATTTTATGCTATATAAGTATTAAAAGTTTTATATGAATGTGTAAATTACACATATACTTAGATTATTCTTCTTTTTTTTGATGGGTTAACACGTTATTTATGTTCATTTCTCAAATAATTTCATTAAAATAAAGCCCAATTGATGGTAAATTTTTTATCCCTTAATCCTATTATGCTACATTAATTTAATCAATTTATTCTAATTTTAGATTTAATTAAAGAAGGTAATTTTATAGGTATAATTTTTTCTAACTCTTTCTTTCAATGAATATTCCATACAAATTCATACTATAAAAGTATTTAACCATTTCTATAAAAAACAATTTTGAGAGTTCATTTATATAACCAATTTTCTACCATTTCTCATGTTTTTTCCAAAATAAAATCCATGTATTTAGGCTTGTGTTTATGCACTGAAATATTAATTCACAAAATATTTAATTACTTCATATCATTTTAATATTTATGAAATTTATTTTGATTATGGTATGAGATAATATTATGGAACTCATTTCATTCCATGTCTAACTATTATGTTTATGGATTTTGAATAATTTAGTTTTGTGGAACACATAATCATGTACATGTTATGATGGGTGTAACCTTATAGTCTTCCAATACATTATATAATTTTTTTTCTCACCAGGTGTTATGTATGTTATTAGAGTGTGAACCAAATCCAATATGGGAATCTATCCACTATGTGATATTGTCTTGATAGTTAGCATATACTTTTTTTTATGCCATGTTTTTACTGAATCCAGATTCTTATATTTCTCTAAAATATGATTAAATATTATTTATGTTATTATATCATGTAATTATTTATGATACCTATCTTTAATGATATTATGTTAGGCCATTTGACTCATATGTAATGCATCACCATCTTGTCAATTCCCTTACCAGGATTTATATCTCACCAATTTCTTTTATGTATTCTCTAGATTATACTATTTAGTACAAATAGTTCTTGATAATTTAGGTTCTTCTTAAGGATAATAAAATAATGATATTGTGGTTTAGTTTGTTTTTATGTATTACAAACCTAATTTTCTAAATACACTAGGCCTCATGATTTTCGGGTTGTGTATATTAGTGGTTTAAAGTTAATATATTTTAATAATATGATTAAAATGATGAGGTTGCTACACCTTGTCCCTGATAAAGTCCTAGTTATTTCAAGGGATTAGTACTAGGATAATTTAGTGATAAACATAGAGATAAGTCTATGTATTGTATAATATTATAGAATTTTGGATAAGTGCAAAGAATGTAGTTTCTAGGATATTACATTCTTATCTGGATACTAAAAGTGGATGTAGATCAAGAATTTTTTTACCTAGAAGTAATAAACCTTAAAAAGTATTTTTGGTATTAAATTGATCATCACCCAGTCCATGAAAAATCTGTTTGAATGCACATCTAGTTTTCATTTATAAGGGATATTTTTTTAGATATTTAAAACTCATTATAAATGATAATGATGGACTTGAATTTTTTGTTTAGTTTGAGAACATTGTAGGAAATGTTACTATAAATAACCAATATTTAATCCAAGAGAATCAGAAGTTAGAGTATACTTTTTATTTATAATATATTACTTATATTTTTGTAGTTTTAGTTTTATTTGATATGTAGTTTTAGTATTTTCATCACTAAATTTATTTTTCATACCATAAATGAGTATAACTAGAATCAAATGGTGTATGGTACAATCACAATCTATTCATGTTATTTAAATATTATAAATAATTATATTTATACATATAATTTTATAACTTTCACGTTTAGTAGAAATTTCCAATTCCACTTTAAAACATATGGGCTTCATTATTTGTTAAAATAGTAAATTGGGAAATTATTTCATCGCACATATATAACTCTTCCCTAGTCAATGTTTTATGATTGAAACCCTAAGAAAATAATTTTATACATTATTTAATAGAATTTTTTGATATATTCTTCATGTATTTCATGCTATTATATGAATCCAACATCATAACTCTTGATAGGGTGATCACTCTAAACATTCATACTAATCCCCAAATTCTGTACAAGTGTATGGAGGATGGTGAAACTTCATTGTAATTTTCTACTCAAGTGTGGATATTATTTCATTATGATAATGAATATCTCACCTAAATTATTCAAACAACTAGGAGAATCATGATTGAAGACATTCCCGCTGTGAGGGATTATACTGATCCATTTTTTGAAGATAATATTAGACATCATCCTTGCTGGAAGGTTGAGTTCTCAATTAATTATATACCTTGATCTGAAAAGATATCCAATAATATTTATAAGCATCCTCTACTGAGTTATAATAATTTAATATGTAGTTACAAGAGAATATGGACAGGGGTTTTATATGCCTAAGTACTTTACCTTGGGGTGTGTTGATCCTCTTCATCATGAAGAAGAATAAGTCAATGAACCTCAACATTGATTTTCAAAAACTCAAAAAAATAATGATAAAGAATATAAATCCCTATTCCTAGAGAGATTAATTGTTTAATCAACTATGTGGGCCCTAGTATTTCTAAATGGTGGATCTTTAGTAAGGATATCACTAGTTGAATATGAATAGGAAGTATATACCCAAGACTACCTTTTGAAAAATGTACAGAAACTATGAGTACATTGTTATACACTTCATACTCACTAATTCTCTAGAAATATTTTCTGAATTAATGAATTGAGCCTGTAGATATTATCTTGAATTTCTTGGTAGTCTTTATAGGTGATATTTTTAAATACTCCAAAATAAAGGAGAGTCATGAGTATAATTTGAATACTATAATAAAGACTTTACAAAGGGAGAAGCAATATGTAATGTATAGTAAATATGCGATTTAGATGGAAGAAGTACCATTCTTGGTGAATATTATCACTATTAGTGGGATATCTTTCATACATTATAAGAAAAATAAAATTTAGAAGTTTCCTAGAAAAAAATTTATAATAGTGATGCACAGTTTCCTTATACTATCATGTTATTGCCAATGATTTATCAGAAAAGGCTCACAATTTTCAAATCTACTTACAAATTGGACTTAGAAGGGGTTGAGGTTTTTTTAGATTGATTAATTTGAATAGATATTTAATGAATTTAATAAGAAGCTTATCACTAAAGTAGTTCCCAAAACCACCCTACAATGTGGAAATTATCATTGCATATATTGATAATTCAAAGATGGTATTTGGTAATTTATTGATTTAGAATAACAACTTGGTAGCTTTTACCTCAAGACAATTGAAATTCCATGAGAAGAAATAACCAACACATGATTTGGAGTAGGATATAGTGATATTGACATTGAAAATATGCTCAAAAGATCATTATTTGTAGAAGTGTGAAATATATCTAGATTTTAAGAGCCTCAAATATAAATTCACGCATAAACATATTAATATTTGCCTCTGAAGATGGTCAATGATAATGGAGGACTATAACTTCTCAATCCTCTTCCATCACATGAATCCAAATAAAGTATAATATGATCTATGTATAATTTATATAGTAACTTTACCAGTGATTATAATTGGGAAAGATACAATATTATTAGACTTCAAAATGACGTACATGGAGATCATAATGGAAAGAAACTTATTATTCATTTTATAAATGATTTCTTAACCATATTTTTGAGAGAAAATAATGGATGCTCAAAGAGATGATGTGGAAATATAGAAGAAGTGGAACTTATAAAAATATAAAAATCTGAATGTTTGAAAATTGATGAATATTGAGTTTTAATATTTGGTTCATTACTATATATGCCATCAAATCTTGAGACAAAGTAGTTGTTGAATGATGCACACAGTCGAACCTTATCCATCCAACAAAGAAGCATGAAGTTGTATCTTGATCTCAGATAGTACTTTTGGTGGGGAAATATGAATAATGATATAATAGAATATATATCAAATTTTGTGTTATTTCATCAATTGAAGGTTGAAATGAAGAATGTAAAAAGGGATGATATAACCATTACCCATACCTATTTGAAATTGGAAAAACATCACCATGTAATTGTTCACTAGTATTCTAAATAAATCAAGAAGAAAAATTGATATATGTCTTATCGTGTACATTATTATGAGAACTAGTTATTTTATTGGAATTTAATAGGACATATCACTTGATTATCTAGCAAGGATAAACATTAGAGAAGTGGTGAGGTTTCATGTAACACCACTATCAATTGTATCTGGTTCATATATGAGATTTAACTTTATGATCTAGAAAAGTATTCAACATAATATAAAAATTAATTGAACTTCATTATGGCTCATAAAAAAACTGATAGGAAATCTGAGCTAACTATCCAGACACTTGAAGACACATTGATAGAATGATCAAGGAACCTCAAAGGATGATGAATCATCATCTTCATCTGGATGATTTCTTTTACAATAAAATTTTTCCCTTAATAATTGAAATGTATACAAATGAATCCATTTATGGGAAGCTATGTGGGAAACTTGTTATTTGTGATGAATTTATAAAACATGATCTGATTAAACCAAAAATGGTAGAAAAAGGTCAATATAACTCATCTTCACGACAGGACTGCTCAAAGTTTATAGAAGGGATACTCAGATAATATTTAATGAGAACTAGAGTTTGAGGCTAGAGATAATGTATTCCACTAAATATAACCATCCAGAGCGAGTCATGAGATTTTTGAATAAGGGATATAAAATTCCTAGGTACATTGGCACATTTTAAATTCTCCATCACCTCAGAGCTATGACCTACCAACTATAACTTACACCAAAACTTTTTCATGTACGTAACGTATTTCACATATCCATATTTAAAAAGTACATATTAGAGCCCTCACATCTATTGAATTCAAATTTGGTATAACAAGAAAATGATCTTTCTTATGGGGATCAGTCACTGAAGATCTTGAATTACAGAGGTAAAATTATATACAACACGACTTCTCACCTAGTCAAATTACTATGGAAAAACCATATGTATGATGAGGAAAAAATGGAATTATAGGAAGACATAAAAGAGAATTACACTCACCTATTTTCATCTTATAGCATAAAATAAAATTTCAATGGAAAAATTTATTAAGGGGGGAAGAATGTAACGACCAAAAATATTATAAATAGAATTTACCTTCTTAATATTTGTTTTCACATTTTCTAATATAATATTATATAATTCACATTCACTATATGATAAAACCAACTATATTTTATTATATAAAATTATAAATTGTAAATGAAGAATTAATATTCCCATAATAATTGAAATTACTATAATGGGACACAAAATAGAAAATACAATTATAATAATAAAAAAATTGGATCTACTCAATCACCTAGAATAATTACACTATTCATAAAAAATGTAGAAATAAAGCGTAATATTAGGGACAAAATATATATTTTGAGCATTAAAATATATTACTTTAGCAGAAAATATAATTGAATTAATAATCAATGAAATATGTTGTATTTATAGAAAGTAGGGATCTCATATTACTATTAGAAATATCATAATTAGAATAGTAAGATAACCATTATAATAATAATATGAAAATTAGGATGTTTAAAATTGAAATTATGATATTATCTTCACTTATAATAGTGTAAAATAATATTTAGGTACCTTACAAAATGAAAATATAGAATATTTATATATTGAGACAAGTAAAAAATTGTTTTTAAAATCATAATATATGTGTTGGTATTTTTCAAAAACAAACAAGTTTTATTTTTGTATTTATAAATAATATAATTATATTAAATAAATTTTATTTTCATGAAATAAATATATTTATTTTATTAGAATGGTAATATAATCTTATGAGACCTTATGTAATTTTTCAAAGGTCCAGAAAATCCATAGTAATATTAAAATTTATTTTTAATATAAATTAGGATTTAATTTCAAAAAAATATTAAATATTTTGAAAATTATTTTTTTTTTCAAATCGAATTCAGTTTTAGAATCTACTTTTAGAAAAAATTATTGTTAATTTCTCGTATTTTTCAAAAATAGATGATTTTTTAGTGAGTACTGTAATACAAATAAATTTGATATTTAACATTATACTATAAATACATGATTTTTTTAGTCATGTATGATATAAGAACAAATTATTTCAAACTCAGAAGCATAATTAACTATACATAGTATCGAGTATCAATACTGTTGTTAGTCTTGAGAGAAAATAATAATCTAATGAATATAATATTTAAAAATATCTTTCACCTCACCTTGTAAATATCACCCCTCACAACCCATTAACCTCACTCCTTATAAGTATTTTACCATTCCAAATTTTTTAAAAAATATCCTCCTATTACTCTACCCCAAATATTAGAGTTTTTTCTCAAAAAAATCTAATTCCAACTACCTTACCGTGTTCTTCAAGGATACGACATTTGAGAGGTAATAATTCCAAACTACAACATTTAAATTCAATTATGATTCTAATTTATCCCCACCACTTGAATCCATTAAAAAATAATGACTCATGTATCATATATTTATATAATGATATTTTATTTTTCTAATGGAATATATATCATCCATCCAATTATATTCTATGCATATTCTAAAAAATGAAACCATTTCCCATATTATGTTGGTTCAACACCACCATGGGTGATGATTTTCGGTTTTCCATATTCACCTTCAAGGATGCTCATAAAATTATTATTGTTATTATTATTATTATTATTATTATACAATATTATAATAAGTATATTATTTCTTATTTCTTATTATTTACTGAATATATATAAATAATATTAAACAATAGAAAACTATGACATGATACTTGGTAAACCCGCCTAAAATGAACTAACTACATATTGTTAACGTCTTTTCTATGTGGATAGTTTATATAATAGAGAAAATATGGGTATTTAGTATAATTTTAATTTATATAAATAAATAAATAACATTTAATTTAACTTCTGTTCTCATAGATCCATTTTACAATAACTATTATAATTATCCAAAAGTTAACAACTATGAAACCATGAAATTAACAGCGTCAGAAAAGAGTAAATGTTTATTATATCTCATTGAAATATTTATAAATGAGAATTATAAAATTAGAGACAAAAAATATATATTTAAAAGGAATTAAATAAATTAATTAATCAATTTTATTATTTAGTAAATTAAGTGCATGTTGATAATGATTCTCAAACATAAGGCAAGGGATCATTATGAAAAAAAATTTGTATTTGGGTTTTAAATTATATACCTCTATATCTCCTTGCCTATACATCTTTATTTGAGGTCATAGAATGATTTTGAATAATGAATACATTAGTGTTATATATATACCAAGATTACTCTCCCTTCCACTTATAATGTAATACATTCCTTATGTTCATATCTGAAATGCCTTCTTTAAAATCAATCCCATTTAAGGGGAATAATACTATACCTTGATACTTTTATATAATTTTCATTTAAAATATATTCTATCATTAGTGATATCATTAAAAAAGTGGATATTTTATGTATAAAAATTATTCCTACCTCTGTTTTTCAACGAAATGTTTGTACTAAATCTTTCTCCAAAATTATTAATTGATTCCTTAAAAACCTATTTTGAAAGTTCATTTTTATACCAAGTTATGTACCATTTATCATGAATATTTTTTGAAATTGACACCATATTGTGTTTCTTATTCTTATTTAATCAGATTTTGTAATAAGATAGCTCTTCTTTTCAAGAGCATTCTGGAATGACGAACAAACTCTGAATGCCTCCCGATTCTCCGTCTGAGCTCTGATTGAGATACCGTAGGGTTAGTTGGAGTCCCACCAATATAAATCGATCTAGGATGATTCAAGGGTCGATGTTCATGTATATCGATCGTATAAGATCGAGGTAGGTGGTGTGTTCTTTTAGCTATTCATTATTGGTTTATATATGCTAAAAGTTCTGCATGCCCTTGTTTTGGGTATTGGTTGATTTGTTATTTAACCTCATTACTACCTTCTATGCATTGATTGATTAATAAAGGGTTTTTACTCATGTTTATGGTTAGATAACTTGTCTAAGCGACACCCCATGGGTGCATTTAAATTGTTTGATTATTTAGGACCTTTCGGTCAAGGTTTCCTATGAGGTGTACCTTGTTTTCCATGCCTAGTTTGCTTAGGATGGAGTTTGGTTATTTATATGAAAGACTTGTGAGATTCGTTGAAAATGTTTAGCCACGTAGTAGTTTCAGATTACATGAGTTCCATTGATATAGTATTCCTACTATTTTTCCTATTGGCCATGAAAGGCATAGACCATGATGACCGAGGGGGATTCCAAATTACTTCTATGTATTATGTTTTTCCAATGTACTGTGAAATCCTTGGACCAGGAAGACTAAGTGTAATTCCATATTATTTACATAGGACAGTGAGAGACTCGATGTAGATTATTGAAAGGAAGGGAATATATCATGAGAGTTTTCCCAGAGGTTCGTTATTTATTGAATCGATTATATCTGGAACCAAAGGGGTTAGAACACAAGACCATTCCCATAGGGTAGTTATTTATTAAATTGATGATTTCTGGGACCAAGGGGGCCAGACTGTGAGTGATTTATCGGAGGGTCATTTGTGAATTATTGAATGATTTTGACGTATCTTACAAGAAAAATCACATGCTTGGATTCAGTATTACTTGATTATTTATATGGACTTATGAGATGTCTGTTTTGGTTACTTTACATGGGGAATATAGAGACTTGGATAGATCCTTAGGTTAAATTATTCAAAGGATGAATAATATATGTTAAATTAATGTAATTGAAAAATATAGGATTGTTTACTTTTGAGAAATTTTTAGTTTGTTACTTCATTATTGCATATTACCTGCTATTTATATTCACTAATAGTTAGGCACAAGTCTTTTGGTGGTTTCCTACTGGGATTCCTCTCACAAACTGTTTGTGTGATGATTTTGGACCCAAGAAGATTATATGATTGTAGGTATTTAAAATGGAAATATCTATTCTTCATCATGTACTTGATTGCTTTAAGAGATGGAGAGTATTAGACTAAGATCAGGCTTGCATTGCTGTTGGAGTTCAATATATTATCCTTTGTATTGGATTGTATTGTATTTATAGTTTTGGGACCCATTTATTCTGATTTTATAGAAACAAGTGACATGAATCATATATATATATATTGTGTCTTCAATTTGATTTAATTTCAGTCTTTCGTTGTTATTTATATTTTCTATTATTTCATTCGTTATTGTTTACAATCTATTTTACAATATGTATAATATACCAATTAGGTAATAGTTTCCCCAACACCACACATTGGCCCTAACTTCTACTTAGTAGCCTATGGAATTCGGGGAAATTTCCTTGAGGTTATGGGACCAATCGGGCTCAGGGCACCATTGGGCGACACTCGAATCTGAGATGTTACAAAGTGATATCTGATCAATTTTCTTTTCTGGGTTGTCTTAATGTTTGGAGAAATTAGAAATGGATATGAAGGAAATAGGTAGTGGTAATAAGATATTCCTGGGAGTATCTAACTCGTGTATAGGGAAGAGCCATTTTACCTCGAATATTGTAATTTTCTTGTTTTGGAATTGTTAAATTTGATTTGATTTCACTGTTTGGTGATACACATGTATTGTGCTATTTAATTTGATTTTTATTTATTTCAACCTATTCATATGTGGGTATTCCGACTCATGAATCATATATCCACATTATAGAGATCACATGCCATACATTCTTTTCATGCCATATAGGGTGCACTTCTAATTGTATGTTGTTGTTATAGATGTTGTGCTAGATATGAATTCTATTGTGATAGATGACAGGATAGAATACCTTCTATTTTGATAGGGTATTGGTATATGTAATGTTTCATTAGATGGAAACCATGACTTTTTATCTGTGGTTTTATGGTCCCTCTTGATTCAGAATTTCATGGATCATGTTTTAACATTAATTGAATTCTATTAAGATATGATATGAATAAGGATTATAGACATTGATTTGCGGGGCGTATGGGATCTCAAAGATTGGAACATGGAATTTATTGGCCAAATTATATGATTTTGGGGTTTAAAAGATGTTTCAAAGGCTTAAAATTCAGAAAACCTAGAAAAAAAGTGTGTGATGTTATGAACAAATTCTAGGTGTTATTTTATTCTAGAAGAAATGTGTTTTCTTAAGTAAATTAAATGTACCATATGTACATGTTGTGGTCTATATATTCATGTTTCTTACCATATGTACAAACTGTGTTGTTATTTACTTTGTGTTAACTGTGTTAGCAGAGACACGGGGTTGGTAGACTTTTTGGTTGAACACACAATGTACTAGGAGTACACACCATGATTTAGTCAACCGTTTATCAATCCGTGTGAATAATTACACAAGTGGATTGAATTTGTTGTACATACTATGTCTATAGTGTGACTTCCATGTAGTGTTAGACCAGCAGAACCTGTGTAGTTCTTGCTATGTAGAAGTACCTCAGAAAGAGGGAATATTCAAGTAAATGATGTGTCACATGAGGAACACGCCGTGTGTATGGGGTGTTACATGAAAAGGTTGGTAAGGGTACACACCCATGTTAAGGATTAAGGTTAAACGTCATGTAGTGGTTCTACACTCTGTGTAACCCTATTTTGAAAAATTTTAATGTTTCCCTCTCTTATTCTATTTTTTCACGTCTATGTTACAGTCTTTGATAATCTTGAACTATGGTGTGTGCTTGAACTCACAGATTCATGCCACAAAGACGTCATATGATTGTATTCCTAGCACACGGCGATGAACAGAAACCAGAAATGGTAGATTAGAGACTACCAGCAGATCCTTCTATCATACATGTCTTGGAACTAGATGTTATACTGGACGTTGGTGCACATTCCTTGTTCTGTGATGGATTTATAAGGACGATGCTGGCCTTTCAAGGAGCACCACATCCTACCTTAACTATGGAAGTATTGACCTGGGTGTTATAATAGCACCATCCTCCAAACATTTTAGGATATGGAAGACCATTGGTTGTAGGTCATGGTTGGAGGACATGATTTCTATCTTTGATCATCCGGAGACACCTCCTAAGAGGAGGGTGAAACTAGTTACTTACTTACTATGTGATTATGCAAAGAGATGGTGGTTTGTTATATCACAGTTGGTATGCCATCAAGATATTGTCTGGGAAGAGTTTCATAGGACCGTATATGATTAATTCTACCCTAAAACATTGAGGTTTGATCGATCCTGAGAGTTCACGCATTTGGGGCAGGGTAGTCTTTTAGTGACGGATTGCTCTTCTGGATTTACAGAGCTTTAGTACTTCACACCTATTCTGGGGGGTGACAAGTTATCATTGGTTAGGTGATTTGAGGTTCGTCTTAGGTACTACATGCAATCACACTTGAATGTTTTTATGCTGACTTTAGTGACTGTTATAGTAAACCAGGCGCTGATTACTGAGTGCAATCTGAGGTAGTTTGGAGTGATGAACTAGGGAGGGTCTGAAATCAGGGGTGGTACTCCATTGACTGAAAGTAGGAAGCACCGTTGGGAGCCTTTGCGTGGTGATTCCATTAGCAGTGATGTACCTTCATGTGTACTTGTGAGGTTCTAACTATGCGGGATGAGTGGGAACATGAGACCATAAGGCCTAAGAGACCTAGTTGAGTGCCGAGCTAGTGAAAAGATTGGTCATCTTCAGTGTTTTTTAAGGATGTTCTCACTAGAATCTAGTGAAAGGGGATATGTTATGACTCCAGGTATAGGAGCGAGGCCACTGGTTTCTTATCAGTAAAAGAACTGGAGTTCATTAGGATGTTTAGGTCAAGGTGGTGGCCATGGACGTGGTAACTAGATGCCATTTTTTCTGCGACAGCAGGGTGGATCATCACAGGGTGGCTCGGCAGGGCCGTAGGACTGCGATACTGGTTAGACATTTGAGATGGAAAAGACACAACATGAGTAGGATCCCAGAACCTTTATGGTTAGAGGTACGATTCTAGTTTCCTTGGTTTTAGATTCTGCCATTTTTTATATAGGGGATTCCAATAGTTTTATATCGGTTTCCATTGTGGAGAGCCTTGGGCTCTATATATTTTATTATGATGATGTTATAATTCTAGACACTCCGTTGGTTATTAGGATAACTAGTGTACGTCAGTGCAAGGAGTGAATTTTTGAGGTTAGTGTGTGTCACTTCATGTGGGACCCCTATGTCTTAGAGATGACATGCTTTGATGCCATTCTCAAAATGGATTGATTAGTTTCTTTTTAGGACTTTGTTGACTGCTATTACCACAGGGTGAGAGTCACATCACCAGAGAGAATATCTTTTCTACACATGGGATAATGTAATGTCTATATGAGAAGAGATGGACCTGAGCATCATGGTTTAGTAGGAATCAAAACCCATATTTCTAGTCTATATCTCGATAACTAGGGGACTTCACAGATGAACCTTCCTCTAGGGGTGGCACTACAGGAAAACGGTCATTTTGTGGCGGTTTTTTCACGACGGTTTAAAAACCACTGTGAAATGACTTAATTTTTTTTTAATTTTTTTTAATTTTTTAAAATCTTTTTGAGGATAAGCAGCGGTTTTTTAAAAAATCGCTGCGAAATAGTGGGGGTTTTGTTAAAACCACCGTGAAAATGAAAGGAAAAAATAAAAAAAATGAGAAACCCTGAAATCACTAAAACGACCATAACTTTTGATCCGGGCATCCGTTGGTGCGCCACGACCAGTCAAATAAAATATCATGAAGAGATATAGAGTCGTGTATAATCAAAACCATGAGACGGTCTATTGTGAGGAAGATATGAGAGTTATAAGAAAGATAAAAAAAGTTTTCCAACTTCAAACGACCATAACTTTGGCTCCGGGTGTCCGTTTGGGCTCTACCACATATCAAATCGAAGCCAGTAAAGAGAGGAACACACAATTACAATAGAAGGAATCTTTTTTCGGGTTTTTCGACCCCAAAAACAACTATGAAGGCCTCTGAAACCCCATTTCTGTCACTGGTGTCCCGTCAAACTTATCTTCAAACAGACATAACTTTCTATCCGCGTGTCAGTTCGGACCTCTCCACCTGTCAGATCGTAGTTCGTTCCAAGATCTTCAGTTTGACTGGTTTCAACACACACATGGACTCCTAGATCATAAGTTATGAACTTTTTAATGGGTATTAGGTTTGTTATATTTATCTATGGCTCGTTTCTACCACTCGTTCCCTGTCAGTTTTTTCTTAAATGGTCGTACCTTCCGATCCGCCAGTCCATTTGGTCTCTTTCACCTATCAGCTCGAAGAACGTTTTAGGATCTTTGATTTGACTGGTAGGGGATCTGGAACAGACTCTCGGATCATAAGTTATCTTCGTTAATGTGAGTCTAATGTTTTTGTCACATTATAACCGTTTTGACAGGTTTTAACGGATGCTCAATTTATTACTGTTTATTTGGGTTTCCATGACTTTTTATCTTTATCAAGGGTTTTTGTGGGTTATTATGATAAATATGTTGAATTCTTAAGGGGGTTTCCAGAGTTTTCATGTGTTCTCATGCTTTCTAAAGCTTCCTTCTTCATGCTTCACCATTTGTTTTCATTCGTTTTCATAATTTTTCATCCCTTATAACGCTTTTTCATACTTTTTCATGTGTTTCATTTATTATTTATTATTTATTATTATTATTTATATTATACATCAATTTATTTATTATCAATTATTTGTTATTGGTTATTTATTATTTAATATTTATATTTATTTAATATTTATATTTATTTATTATTTATTATTTATTATTTATTATTTGTTATTTATTATATATTATATATTATATAATATATAATATATAATATATATTATATATTATATATTATATATTATATATTATTATTTATTTATTATTATTTATTATTTATTATTTATTATTTATTGTTTAATATTTATTATATATTATTTATTATTATTTATTATTTGTTTATTTTTATTTATTATTTATTATTATTTATTATTTGTTAATTATTATTTGTTATTTGTTATTTGTTATTTGTTATTTGTTATTTATTATTTATTATTTATTATTTGTTGTTATTTATTATTTATTATTTATTATTATTATTATTATTATTTATTTATTATTTATTATTATTTGTTATTTATAATTATTTATAGTTTGTTATTTATTATTAATTATGTGTTATTATTATTTATTATTTATTATTTATTATTTAGTATTTGTTTATTATTATTTATTATTTATTATTATTTATTATTTGTGATTTATTATTTGTTATTTATTATTTATTATTTATTATTTATTATTTATTATTATTTATTATTTATTATTATTTATTATTATTTCTTATTATTTCTTATTTATTATTCATTAATTATTCTTTATAATTTATTATTCTTTTATTATTATTAATTATTAATTATTAATTATTAATTATTCTTTATCGTTTATTGTTTATTATTTATTGATTTTTTTATTTATTATTTATTATTTATTAATTATTAATTATTATTTATTCTTTATTCGTTATTCTTTTAATTTCATAATTTCATAATTTTATTATTTTATTTTAATTATTTTCTAATTTATGTAAATATTATTATAATTTATTTGTTATTTATTATAATA
This sequence comes from Viscum album, assembly GCA_963277665.1. Classification (NCBI taxonomy): domain Eukaryota; kingdom Viridiplantae; phylum Streptophyta; class Magnoliopsida; order Santalales; family Viscaceae; genus Viscum; species Viscum album. Next base: position 1,019,897,606 of record OY728147.1, on the reverse strand, counting down.
AACAGTAAATAACAATAAATAACCCAATAAATAACTAATAAATCAATAATTATTAATTATTAATTATTGGTTATAAATTATTGATTATTGCTAATTGTTTAATTATTATTTAGTTTATATATATTAGCTATGTATTATTTGTTTTTTCAATTAGTATATGAAAGTATATTAAATTCTCTTTATTAACCACATGATAAGATTGCTAGAGTTGTAAAGTATTTAGAAAATATGTAAGGCGTTAGGGGTTCAAATCTCACCAAACGCAGTATTTCTTTATATTGCATGGCCATGTGCCTGGGCATTTGTATGGGCATTTGCATGGGAATGAGCATGCATGCATGAATAAAGTAAATAAAGTAATGCGAATTAAATGAAATAAATAAAATAAGTACGAAATAAATAAATAAAATACGAAATAAATAAATAAAATACGAAATAAATAAATAAAATACGAAATAAATAAATAAAATAATTACGAATAAATAAACAAAATACGAAATAAACAAATAAATAAATACGAATAAATAAATAAAATAAATACGAAATAAATAAAATTAATGCGAAATAAATAAAATAAGTAAAATAAATAAAATTAGTAAAATAAGTAAAATAAGTAAAATAAATAAAATAAGTAAAATAAGTAAAATAAGTAAAATAAGTAAAATAAGTAAAATAAGTAAAATATGTAAAATAAATAAAATAAATAAAATAAATAAAATAAATAAATTAAAATATATAAAATATATAAAATATATAAAATATATAAAATAAATAAAATAAATAAAATAAACAAAATAAATAAAATAAAATAAATAAAATAAATAAAATAAATAAATAAAATAAATAAAATAAATAAAATAAACAAAATAAACAAAATAAAAAAAAATAAAAAAAAATAAAAAAATATTAAAATAAAAAAAATAAAAAAAATAAAATAAAAAAATAAATCCGAATTTTGTAGTAGTGTGGATCATTTCAGAGATGTCTTTACAGATGAATTTTTAGGTTTACCTCCAGAAAGAGTGGGAGATTTATCTATTCATCTTGGGCCAGGAGCATCACCAGCGTTCATTTCTCTTCATAGGCAGGCTACAATAGAGTTACAGGAGCTCAATAAGCAATTAGAGGAGTTGTAGGAAAATGGTGTCATCCAACCCAGTACATCACCTTGGGGTTTGCCTATCCTTTTTGCGAAGAAGGAAAACTGTACCCTCAGACTTGGTGTGTATTATTGGAAGCTAAACTAGTTGATGGTTAAAAATCTATATCCCTTTATAAGGATTAATGATCTATTTGATTAGATTAGAGGAGCCCAAATGTTCTTGATGATTTAATTGATATCTGGTTATCATCAGTTGCATGTTAGAACTTTAGATATACCTCTTACAAACTTTTTGAGTAGGTATGGTCAATATGAGTATTTGGTTATGCTGTTCGGTCTCACGAATACTCTGGTAGTTTTCATGGTAATGAAGAACTGAGTGTTCCATCCTTATTTTGATTCTTTTGTGGTAGTCTTTATTGAAGATATCTCAATTTACTCTCACACTCGACATGACCATTCCATCCATATTGAGATCATTATGATTACACTGAGAGAGCATCCATTCTATGCTAATCTCACAAAATGCCTCTTTTAGATGCATTAGAAACACTTCATGGGTCATGTCTTCTCAAAGATAGGAGTATCAATAGACCTAGAGAATGTGAGATCCATAGTTTCCTGGGAGTAGACAAAACCCATCATTGAGGTATGTGGTTTTCAGGGGTTGTCTGGTTACTTCAAACCCTTTATCTAGGACTTCTCACAATTAGAAGCACCACTAACAGGCTTGACAACGAAGGGTGTGAAGTACTTGTTGATATATTCAAACAATTCGGCATTTCAAGAGTTTAAAGAGAGGTTAACTTCAGCACTGATACTGATTTTCCCATAACCGAGAAAGATTTACACTATTTACTATGACACATCAGGTACCAAGCTGGGAGCAGTGCTTATTCATGGGTAAGGAGTCATTATATATGGGTCTCGGTAGTTGAAGTCATATGATAGTAATTACCTGACATACAATCTCATGTTTTCTAAGGTTGTTAATTCTTTACTATATTGGATACATTACATACTAGGAGAGAATTTTGTGGTATATGAAAACTGGAAAAGCCTCATGTATATTTTTACTCAACGAGATATGAATTTGAGACATCAAAGGTGGGTTGTGTACCTTTAGTCTTTTGAATTTGAGCTTGTATACACACCTGGGAAAGACAACAAAGTGGTTGATGCATTGAGTAAGAGGACTAAGATATAGGTTTTCTAGGAGGCTAGCAATGAGTGGAATCTATCAAGTTCCGAAGGCCTATCCCTATGAGAGAGTGTGTCGGGTGGTGACCCAACTCTTGGGTAGAACGTATGAGAGGTTGAGATTTTTCATTTTCATGTGCGCATATAGGTGTCTGCAGAACTACATGAGGAGCTGTTGTGTTATTTTCATGTACCTTATAGTTCAAAGTTCATCCTAGTGTCACCAAGAAGTATCGAGATCTATAGGATCAGTATTGGTGGCCAGGTATGAAGATGGATGTTGCTGGTTTTCTTATGAGATGTTCCTCTTGTTAGTAGGTAAAGGCAGGGTATTAGCGACGAGCAATGCTAATATAGAAGTTACCCATTCTTTAATGGGAGTGGAATGAATTCATGATGGATTTCATGATAGGTTTATTGATATTTCTTTGTGGTAATGATGCAGTGTGGGTTGTTATCGACAGGCTCACAAAGGATTCACATTTATTTCTGATCAAGGATACCTTCTGTGTTGATGATCTTGTAAGGTTGTGCATCTAAGAGATTATATGTTTACATGGGGTTATGCACTCCATCATTTCATATAGGGCCACCTGATTCACTTCTTGTCTATGGTAGGGACTACTGAGGGCCTTGGGTATACAAGTACTTCTGAGTATAACTTACCATCCCCAAACATATGGCCAGTACATGTGCACAATTCAGTTTTTAGAGGACATGCTTCGAGCATGCATCCCAGATTTTAATGGATATTGGAAGATACACAAACACCTGGTAGAGTTAACCCATAATAAAAGTTTTTAGTGAATGATTCATATGGAACCATAGGAGGTTTTCTATGGTAGGCCATGTTGTTCACCCCTATGTTGGATAGAGGTTGAAGGGACAACTATTCTGGGACCTCGTCTTGTCTAGGATACCACTGGGTAGGTGGAGTTGATTTGGAAGAGCATGTATACTGTAAAATATCCCATGAAATATTTTTCTGGTCGACAGAGAGAACCTATGGAGTTTGAGGTCATAGATTAGGTTTTCTTACATGTCACACGAGGTTTGGGACACATGAGGATTAGAATATAGGGGAATCTTTTCCTGAGATATGTCAGGCCATTTGAGGTTTTGGAAAGAGTCAGCTTGGTTTCTTATCAGTTGAAGTTACCGTAGAGGTACCTAGCTATGCATGACATCTTTCATGTTTCCCAGCTACGACATTACTTTTCAAACCTGTATCATGTTTTTAAACTTGAGGATATTGATTTGGAGGTGGATTCATCCTTATAGGGTTACTCTATTAATATTGTGGATCATAACATGAAGTTTCCTCGTGGCTGGTATGTTCCTCTCATACAGGTGCTATGTCAGCACGAGCGAGTGCAGGATGAGGCTTGAGATATGGAGGCTGATGTGTGATCATATTGGATGAAGTAGTTCACAGATTCTTCTTTAACACCCATGGAAGGGAAATTCAGGGATAAATTTCTTTAAGGGAGGAAGTTTGTAAGAACATAGATCTTCTTTTCAGGAGCACCCTGGAACAACAAATGAACTCCATCCCCCTCCTGATTCACCATATATGTTTCAACTGATACACCATCAGGTGCATTAGAATCCCACCAATCTATTCCGATCTAGGACAAATCATGGGATGATGTTCAAGTATATTGATCGCACGACATCGAGGTTTTGGGTATGAGCCTTTCTCTCTTCATATTTGGATTATATATGCTAAAAGTGTTGCATGACCACATTTTGGGTATTTCTTAATTTGGAATTATACCATGCTATTATCTACTATGGTTTGATTGATTAATAAAGGGTTGTTTCTCATGGGTAAGGTTAGATGCCTTGTCTAAGGGACACCCCATGGGTGCATTTCTCTTGTTTTTTTGTTTATGACCTTTGGGTATAGATTTTCTATGAGGCATACCTTATTTTCCATGACTTGATTAATTAGGATGGAGTTTGTTTGATTATATGAAATGACTGTGATATGCATTGTGAATGTTTAGTCATATAGTAGTTATATATTACATGAGTACTTTGATATAATATGAGTAATGTTTTTTCCAATGTATTGTGAGAGCCTTGAACCAATGAAACTGAGGGGTAATCCAAATTACTTATAAGTATTATGTCTTTCAAATGGACTGTGAGATCCTTGGACTAGGAAAACTAAGGGGATTTCCAGATTATTTACACAGGACCATGAGAGCCTCAGTGTAGATGATTTAGTAGAATGGAATAGACCGCTAGAGATTTCCTAGAGGTTACGTGGGACCAAAGGAGTTAGAACATGAGAGCTATCCCATAGCGTCATTATTTATTAAATTGATTCTATGTGGGAGAAATGGTGTTAGACTATGAGAGCGTTCTCAGAGAGTCATTTGTGAATAATAGAATGATTTTGGCACGTCTGCCTAGCCAACACACAAGCTTGGATTCCGTCTTACATGATTGATTAGATGGTATAATTAGATGCCTACATTGTTTACTTTTTGTGGGGAATACATAGCTAAATATAGATCCCAGGGTTACTTGATTCAAAGGATTAATAATAAATTTTAAATCAATTTAATTCAAAAATGTAGGATTGCGTACTTTTGAGTACTTCTTAGTTTATTACTTCATTCTTCCTTATTACCTGCTATATTTATTCACAAACAGTTAGTCACAGATATTTTTGTGGTTGCCTACTGAGATTCATCTCACACACCCAAATAGATTATATGATTGTAGGTATAGACGAGGGAAAACACCCTTCATTCTCATGTACTTGATTGATGTTGGAGCTGGGGAGAATGAGACCAATCTCTAGCTTGCGAGGATATTAGAGTTTATGGCATTTTACTTATTATTGGATTGTATCTGTATTTCCAGTTTTGGGACCTATTTTTGATGAATTCCTTGAGTCATGAGACATGAATCATATATAGATATTGTGGCTTCTATTGTATTTACATTCAGTCTTCTACTGTTATTACTACTTGGTATTATTGCTTCTGCTATTGGTTAATATATATTTTCCCCTACGTATACTCCACCATTGAGGGAATTATTTCCCCAATATCCCACTATATCCCTCACTGCATGTTTGAAGCCTCTGGAGCATGAAGAAATGCGTTTGTGGTTATGTGGCCAACTGAGTTCGGGGCACCATAGGGCGGAACCCTGATCAAGGACGTTATAGATATGAGAATAAAAAAACATAATTCCTTACTCTTATGGGTGTATTTATGAAAATATCCTTTAATAATGGTGTGAAGTAGGATTATGTATACCGTTTATTTCCATGGGTAATTCATACATTTATTTCTTATTATTGATTTACTTTGTGGAACACATAAGGATGTACATGTTATTATTGGTGTACCCAGATAGTCATGTAATGAATTATATTTTTTTCTCTCATGAGTCATTGTATATGGTATTAGAGTGTAAACATAATATATGATGGGACTCTATCCCCCATGTGGTGTGGTCATTGAATTTGTCGTTCGCTTCTGTTTATTTCATGATTTTTATTGATACAACATTAATATGTTTTCATGATCTTATGATACCTTGTTATTAATGTTATGATCCCGTGTTATTATTCGTAGTCCTTCAATTTTATTACACCATGATATGTTGTTTGACCCACTGGTCCATCCATGATATCATGTTTATTCCCTTACTAGGATTTATAACTCCCCCAATTCTTTTATGTATTTATTAGGTTATCCTACTTAGTTTTAGGATCTCAAATGTATTTTGGATTTAATTAGGGATAGTAAAATAAAAATATTGAATTTTTTATTTTAATGTATTATGAACCATGAATTTTAAATACACTCGATATCACACTCTTTGGGTTTTTATTATATGTTACTATTTTAAATTACATAATAATATGTGTAAAAGGACTGGGTCACTATATTAAATCCCTAATTTTCTTAGTGTTTTCCCATTATCCATGCTAATTAGTGTCTACTATAGGTTTTGGATTGTATAAATAATTTTATGAGATTTTTAGATCCCTAGGAATTTCTGAATCTTTGGGGATGATAATCATCACAGATCTACATGAAGAAGTATGTTGGGATTGGAGGAACATACTATTACAACCTAGTTACAATATGATATCTTGTGGGAGTTTTTTCAAGAACACATTTATCTGGTGGTAATTTATTGAGGATGTAAATATGAGGAAGGTAATGGTACTTATGGATCTCTTATGGGGTGAGAAAACAATCAAGTGGTATGTTGGATATTTAATTTAGTTAGTTCCCTTTTATCCTGAGATAGTATCTAGTGACTCATTGGAAGATAAATTTTTTTGTGAAGGGCCTCTAACCTTATCTCAGTTACATAGTTTCCTCAACTAGTTGGTCTTCATTTGAGGATTTAGTTAATATTTCCCTAATGACAGAGTCGGTTTCTAGAGGGCGGCCTATGATGGTTGGAATTTGTAACTCTTATGGTATTGGTGTATGTTCCATGTATGGTGAGGATCAAAATTCAAAGGAACCTGAATATGGGAATCTATTTAATTTTTATTATTACTATAATTCTCTTACTACATTTCTACACTGTAATTTCTTTATAATATGTATTCAGTGTGGCCATTTTAGTCATTTTAAGCCTGAATATTCAAAACTCTTGAATACATATCACCAATATGGTTTATTGAAATATCATTATAAATTCAGTAAGTTTAATTATGAAAAGAGTAAAAATATGTTCCTTCCATCATATATAATTTTATATAATTTTCATGTATCTTTTTTGGTTTATTATTTTCTTACTTCGTTAATGGATATGTTCGCCAAATCCTAGGGCAAGATTTCATCTAAATGATCTTGGTTCTTCTGTTAATAGGTTATTATAATTATTTCTCATGCCCCAAAATTTCTGTAATTGAAGGATTTAAATCATCCCTACTTGATTCTATGTAGGTTCTTGTAAGTTTTTACTCTTTTTAATACGCCAGGAAATTATTGGGTTTTCTATAATTTTTTCATTCAAAATTATATATGTTTTGTTCACCTCAATTGTTTATTTTATAGAAATTAATGTATTATGAACTAATGGATTTATATCAAGGGGGTTTTATAGCGTCTCGAAATCACATATTGTTTATATTAAAAGGTTATACATTTTCATTGTATCATAAAATATCTGAGATGGTATAACCAATGAATTTGGGTGATTATTTGGGTTTTGAGGTGTCCTCATGTGGGTAAAAGTATTATTTGTTGCTATTTTCTTATTTGGAATCTTATAATTCAGGGTGTTTCAAGGACTTTATGTGATAAATATTCCATATTCATGTTTTATTCAAAGTTATGGTTTTTCATATATTTATTTATGATGTTTTAACTATGTGTATATTATGTATAATATGTTTTAAATTGAACATGGTTTCCATTGATTTAATATGGTTTTAGACTCTAACTAGGTTCATGAATAAGATTTGAAACACTATTTTTATTTTTTATTTTTAAATTGTTAAAAAAAGTAATGTCCGCTACCATGTAAAATAATATTTCATATAAATTTGGATCCATAAAAATTCTTCAAAATTATATTTTTAAATATTATTACTAGTTTAAAACCCATGTTTTGGTTGGAACACATGTAAGTGATTTTCGTAAATGAGATACAACCATTGTGGATTTCCCGTGTTATCATGATATATGGATTCTTAAGAATTTATGGTATTATAATGATGCTTTGTGTAATATTGTAATTCACACATAGAGGGTGTATGGAGGTCAGATGCGGAGATTTTATATTTACATATCGATATGAGATTTATATATAATAAATTGTTCCCCGTATATTCTTTCATTATTAATTTGAATCCAAGAAGTATTAGTATGATATTAAGAGATGGCTGTTGATTTATCAATGTTAATGGATTACATAGTGTGATGTATTGTTAGAAATGTTACAAATATGTGGAGTTACAGTAGTGGTTTCTGTTAGAGTAATCTTGGAGGTGCTTGTTTAGGAATACATTAATAAGACAATATCTGGTTCATACTAATTGATTCTTTAATCATCTCACATGATGTTTAGGAACTACCCATTACTATTTATTATTTTCTATGTTACAAATATCCTATAAATAATTTCAATTCATTTTTTAATTTACTATTATTTTATTTAAATATGTTTAGATTGTATCAATTTTAAATTATGATTTAGATGGATTTTGTTCTTGTTTCATTTATCTATGTTTCATACTATTCTATATCTATTTTCCCCACTTGGATTGCTTTTTATTTATATTTTACACTTTCATTATACCTGATGTTGATTTATTTTTTGATTTATATAATTATTTATATTGTCTTCTTTGTGTAATTCTAAAAAATGTTTCCAAATAATGAGATTTCAAATATATGCTTTAAGAGGATTCTTAAAATAAAGTTATTATCAGTTCTTAATGTTTTTTTGAGTTTTTAAAAGAGAATATGAAAATTCTATAGGAATAATTTTTCATAAAATGGTAAAAAACATATTTTGGGTATTATATTTAAAAATTTAATTTATTTATTACTTTAATAATGAAAAATTATAGACTCTGGTGAAATTATACAAGGATGTTAATGATCACACCTGACTTACACCACCTGGTGTCTTTGGATTTTATATATTTTTCAAATTTAGTTTCTTGTATTAAGGATACCCATCTTATAGAATATTTTTTTGGATAACTCATAGAGTGAATTGTTTTTTATGTTTTTTTGGTGACCATGGGGTCATAAAGAGATCATATTTCAGTATTTGGGTTTTCTTTTTTTAATTATTTTATCTTATATGTATCGCATAATTCAGCCTCACCTATATTATAATTTCTCTTTCTCCTTTATAATGTATTTAGTGAGTTGGATAATTGTTGATCAATATACCTTGTATTTTCTTGTCATATTTTTACAATTGGTTATTTTATTACGCATGGAAGTCCAATGCATTGGGGATCCTTTACAGAGATCTGATTTAATTAATATATATGTATATTATTATTTATCTAGGTGATATTTCTCATATAGAGTATGTTTTGATGACCTATCACTCGATACCTTCCTGCGGGGATGGGTAACGACCTTCATGAATTTTGAAATGAAAGCTTAGGTACTCGCTTTAAGGGAGGAATAAGTTAGTTCATGGAAAAAATCATTGATATTCAATATAATACAATTATATCTCTATAAAAAGAGATCAATATGATTATTTGAAGTTAAAATTGAAGGGACCAAAAGGAATATAAAATATAAATAACTATCCAAGGCGGAAAATGATGTTTCATAGAAATTAAAATGATTTCACCAACCTAAAAGTCTAGATATGATAGAATAAAATACTACACCTTATTAATGAAGATGTAATATTATCTACTCTTATTAAAGAAATTATTGAAATCTCTACGAGTAATTATTTTATTAAAAGTGATCTAATAGTTTGGGAAGTGAACCTAGAGGGATAATGAATTTACTCACTCCCAATTATAAGTTGTCTTTAATTATTTGAGTATGAAAAAAAGTTATTCATATATGAAACTTTTATATATTATTTGTACTGGGGTTGAACCAAGTAAAAAATATGATTTCTTTATATTGTTTAATTATTTCACATAATATTAAAATATGATATAAAATTTTTGTTTTAAAAAACTATTATAAAAATAACCAAAAGGGTGGGAAATAATTTTATTCATTATAACCAAATTTACCTTCCCCTTCTAAGGGTATTCTCTTATGGGTATAATAAGCCTAATTAGGTTATTGAGTCTAATTGATTAGTTTTTTTGTATCAAAGTGAAATTCATGGAAACTCTAATTAATCTGAAATGTATTTCAACAAATAATGGAAAACATTTTCAACCACATAATGACTTTTGTAAAGAATACTTTCGACATCATTCTAATGATGGTAATATTATTTCTATATATTAATCTAATTTTAGATACATGACTTATGGAGTTAAAAATGATCAGAAGGAATTGGATGTGGATTTTAAAATTCTAAATACCCAAGGGGGTTAATTATCCAATAAAATGTGTGTGAATGTAATTTTGTAAACAATTTATGAGGGAAATAACAAAGAAACAACTAAAAATCTATAATGATGATTCAAAATTAAAGGAAGAAAAACTCTATGTTTTATGAAATATATTTTATGGCTCAAATATGTTATCCTTAAATTTTCTTGACAGAATATTCAATTATGTGATTCAAATTTATAGAAATGTTTTTAGACATAGTAAATTAATCAAATATGTGAGTGTAACACCACCAGATTTCATATTAAGTTATATCATTAAAGTAATTCAATACCTTATACTGTACTCATCAATCACATGGCTTACATTATACGGAGATTGAGTTTTTGTTAAACAACAATTTAATTATACAAATGATATATTTATAACATAAAAATTAAATATAGTAATATGAATAGTTACAAATAAACATTAAATGTCATTTATAATTCTATCACATAAATAAACCACATTTAAATGAAAATGTATAAGTTTCATTAAAATATAAGTACTATTTAGATAAAGGAACTACGTCTTATTTAATTTTTTGAACCATAATAAAATTAACTTTAGACACTCTTATAAATTCAATTTCGTGAAATTGAATTAACTTTTTAATTCAGAATATCAAATTATGTTATGGTGAATTTTTTGTATTTTTCTAAAAACTTTCAATTTTTGATGAACAGTGAAAAACACTGTGTTATTGTTTAAACTGACTTTTATATAAATTATTATTATTATTTAAAATTATTTTAAAGTAAATATAGATACGTATTATCTATATTAGTTCAATTTAATTCTTTTTTGTCATTCTATAATAAGATTTGATGTATAAAATTTAATTTATCATTTTATCGACTTTTACCCACCTTCTAGGCACATTTGAAAATTTGCATAACTTTTAATTTTACCAATTTTTTGAATTTAATTTCAAAAATATGAGAGACAAGATTGAAATAAGTATATAAAATTTGGTTTAATAGGATGAATATAATTTTTTCTGAATAATAACTTTTGAATTTTATTTACAACGGTTAAAAGTAATTAGGATAATTAAAGGTAATAATGATATTATAATTACCCTAACACATGTACTAATTCTATTGGATAAGTGTTTTCAATGAAAATCAACCTTAGGAATAAATTATGATCCTATTTTATCCTCTTGGATTAGATTAGGACATTTATTATTATTTTATCTAAAGAAGAGTTAAAAGTGTAAAATTCAATGTTTAATAAATAATTTTTTTGATACATGGTTATAGAAAAGATAAATTAGACTATAAATATTCATTATAAAGATTAAAATATTTACAATATAATGGTATATTATTTATATTTTTTATACATGAAATAATTAAATTTATTTATGACACAATGTTTATGTTGTAATTACCTTATTAATGAATGACTAAACTAACTGATGTTATAAATATTAAAATAAATGTAAATTGAATGTTTTGATGCATTAAAATAATTATATAGGTTAATATTACATGTTAGGGTTGATTTAATGTATTTTGTATAAGTAATAAAGTTTTTTGACTTTCAGAAAAACCAAAATACTAAATAGTGTCAAAATCGACACAAACAAGTTTTTAATACAAATACTACATTATTAAATGATAAAAATTATTAAAAATATATGGTTCATCCAAAGGAGTTATATAATGAGATATATTTAATTTATTAACTACTTGAGGTTCTATGTTAATTTTATAGCAATTTTACTATCCTTGTAATATAAAAATACAGAAGACATGGTAATAGTTAAAATATTTATCTAAGAATTAAATAAAAAAGATAAGGTTAATATGGTGACCTAAACTTGTCTAAAAAATATTGGTTGACAATTTTTCAACCTATACCTACATTATACTATAAATAAATTCATTTGGAGCCATTTTAAAAAGAAAATTGTTTTATAATAAAATAATATTTCAAGCTTTTCCGAAAGTGACCCTCACCTCTCTTATAAAAGGGTACTTACCATTCTCCCAAATTCACACATCCAAAGCCATTTGGATCATCCAAAACCTGCTAAAATATCCTCCCAACTACCTTAAATTCAATCTAGAGGACGTACATTGATTATAAAACTAACTTAAGAAGATATTTTTATCAAATCAAAAGGAAGAACCCGAAGAATAGTTAATAATTTCACAACCTCATTCAGCGTTCTTTTATTCTTCCACTTCTTCTTTATTTTTTGTTTCCATACCAAAATAATAAATCCAGAACCTTATACATACTATGATTTTATTATGAATATGTTAAAACCATTTTCATTATTCTACCCATCCTATTAATGACAAAGTCACCGTATGTGTGTATGTATGGCTTACCATCTCCACATCATGGTGTAGTTTGTTATTCAATACTTCATTATTTGGATGGATATAATAATGAGTATAATTGATTTAAATAATTAATATAACATTTTAATTATTCATTATATATTATATACCATCCAATTTCATACTATTTCACTATAAATATAATGATATTATCATTCGTGCGTACGTACAGATTACCGTCTCCACAAACATGATGAGATTCCTTTCCCATTATAGCCATTCAATAATAATTTTCAATTTATGATTTAAAATAACGTTTAAGAAATTAATATAATAATGTATATGAATCAAATACATCATATCCATAACAAACATGACTTACGTAACGAAACATATAAAGTAAAGAAAATCAGTTAACACCCGAAACAATGATACTACAAAAATATTAGTAAAAAATCATTATTAAAAGATCATATATGATATCATATTTATGTATGTGGTTCTTATATAATTTAATAACAATTATTTGACTATTATAATATAGGTTAACATACCCTCAAATAAGGAAAAGTATAAGGTAATGGGTTCTCATCTCATTTCTTATTCCCCTGAGATTCATGAAATATTACCACTATTTCCTTTTGTGTGGTGTGTATACTATCCATGATTGTATTATTTGTGTAATATAATTTAATTTATGGGTAATTAAATCTTAATTTTATGATCCTTATTTCATTGGGTGTATGTTTCATATGTTACCAAATCAGTAAGGGAATTTCTCGTTTCAATTTCCACTCATTGGGTTTTACGCAAACTTATTTGATTATTTTACTCCCATATTATTTGAGAAATCACTATTTATTTATTTAGGTAGTAATTTAAACTCTCCTTGGCATGGATATAATTTTTATACACACAATCACTCCATTTATAAATTCTGATGTCATCGATATGAACTTGATAAGAGTAATCTTAACTCAATTTCCATTCATTGAATTAAACATCCATGTCATTGGTGTTGTTTTTACAAGAATATGAGTAAATGTGTTCTGATTAATTTACACTGAATATCCAACCATATTGAGTGTATTTTTATTTTTCACCCATATTTTTTTCAATTATTTATCCTTAAACTAAGGATACATTCTTTATAAGGGATTTCATCTCAATTTATACTCTATTGAGAATTATTTGTTGTTATACACCAATTCACTTTTATATGGTGTACATACTATACTTTGACATAGTGTATCATGAATTCATTTATTTTCATGATATTATAAATTTTTTATTTCCTGAATTATATGTATTCAAGCGTCTCTCATTTGGTTAGGAACTATAACTAAAATATCATTTTAAATATTTTAAAGATTTATTCTTTTAAATCTATTTCATTAATGTACACATTTTAAAAATGGTGTTGACAATTTATTTATATGGACATGAATGTTTTAAAATTAAAATTTATTTTTAATGTTTCAAAGTGTTATGAGACACTTTGATTCAAAAATGTATTTTTAATAGCTTCTTGATAAATAGTAAGACTTTTAAATGTTTTAATGAAAAGGGGGATATTTCTCTCAAATATTTTTACTGATTATTTTCATCTATATCAATATCCTTCGTTATTATTTATTGAGGTTGGTTTATTATAATATAATATTCTATACAGTATTGAATAAGTGATTTTTGATTGTGGATGTGCTATTTTTATACCATTCATGGGTTATGCTTAAAATATTGACTTTTTTATTCTAGTTTTAATACGAATGTTTAGATTGTGTTTCAACCTTTTCATATGAAACATTCATTGGACTTAGTAAGTGACGGGTGGAGCCCACTATGGCTCCTCAATTCATTGGTATGTCTCATGAGACAAACTAATGTCTTGGCAAAAGGTCTTGAAAAAATATTATTTTTATTCTTGGCAAGAGGCCTTGACTATGTAGTTATGATTTACGGAATTATGCATTCCATCATTATGAAATTAGATATTGATATTACAAGTAATTATTCAATTAGTAAATTATCAATGTGAACAATTAAGTAGAAATATTAGAATTATCTTTGAAATATTATGTTTAAGATTATGTTTAAAATGATTGTGTTTTAGTCTTATACATTTCCTTAAATGTTTATACTAATTTATGATATTTTCATCTATATTGTTATCCTTACTAAGCATCTGAGCTCACATCTTTCTTATGTTTTCTTTTTCCCAGGATGTGAATAAGTATACTATGATTAACCTACAGGGACAGTGTAAGGGATATTAGTGTATTCAAAGGGGACATAATGTTGTATTTTTCATGATGTAGTGTAAAACTTATGTATGTATCTAGTACGTCTAAGAATACTAAACGAATTTGTCTTTCAAGACATGATATCTTGTGATAATGCCAATATTATGTAATAATGCACTGACTCTAGGTAACTAGGATAGGGGTGTTAATGTGAGTGTTTTTAAGTGAATACTCTAATGTCTTCCTTTATTCTTCAATTCAAAATACTATGTTATTTGACAAGGGGATATCAATTACATTCCTCTATATGATCATTAATGAACCAATATGACATGTAATTTGAGGAAGGATAAATATATTCATATAGTATAAAATAAGGATGAAGAGATAAAATTAAATACCATTATAAAATTCAATAATAATGACAATCCATAATATTAATTAGTTGAAAATTGATGTTATTTATCTCATATATTCTCAAAAAATATAATGGAAAATTTCAATAAAAACATCCAATCAAATTTTTTTATATGAAAAGATAGAGAATCTCACTAGTATGTTTCTAAATATGTTTTAAGATTAATAAGTGGGATATTAATATCTAATAAAATATCTCAATAATAAGGATATCTGATGAAACTATTTAAAGACAAATATAATATTTTATTATAATGAAGAATATTATTTAGATAAGTCCAAAATGTTGGATATTGAATGTTATAAATATGAGTTTATGGTTGTAATTATAAATCAATACAAAAACTAATAGTCAATACATAATATAACAATGATTAAGAAGTGGTTGATTTAAATATGGGACACGATGTAGACATATATGATATTAATGTTTAGATATGTATAGAAAAAAATGATAATGGTGTTGTTATTAATTTCAAAGAATATATACAATAACAACAATAAGAGATCAGGGACATGAATGAAGATATTGAAACTATCAAACTTATTAAATTTGAATAATTTAATATAGACAATTTTATGGAAACAATGATAAAAAATGATGAATAAGATAGAATAATTGATTACTTGAACAAAATGATGAATCAAAGGAAAAATATTCTTTTAGAGAATGAAGATAAATTAATTAATATAAGAAAAAACATAATTATCACATAATAATAACTTTTATTCCTAGAAATTATAAAAAAGTATCAAAAAAGACTACTATATCAAATAAAAATTAAAAATTAAAGGACTAATTAATTATAAAATATTATTTATAAATACGAAATCAAGAAAAAATTATATATTGAAAGAAGTTGTTATATGTATAATAATAAAACCAAAAATAATATGTCATCATAAGTGAAGGTGTAGGTTGATATAAAAGGTGGAATATTTATTTGGGTATGAAAAAAAGTATGCGTTACCTCAAAAGAATATTTATTAAAATACATCAAACTCATACATTTTTTTAGAAATCATGATATATCAATTAAATAATTATCCATTAAAATAAAATACATAAAGAAGTTGAGGTTTATCAATTACAACAATAGTGGTTCACATTAATTATTTCATAATGGAATATATTTTCCATGTTTATGATTATTATTGTATTGTTTTTGGCTATATAGAATTATATTTATCATTAAAGAGTTCAAATAATTAACCCATGAAGATGAGAGATCCTACATGATTCAATAAAAATATCCAAGGAATATGCTTCAATTAAGTAATAAATTTTTAATTTTATATAAATATAATACCATATCATATGAATGGGAAATGAAATGAATAATACTCGAATAAATAATCAAAATAATTAACTGAAATAGATTAATTTTTAGAATAAAGAATGGTGGATGATTATCTCAAATAAATTGATGAATAAGACACATGATTTCATAATAAGATTTGTTATTTCCATATGATGGTAATCAAATAAATATATATAATAATTAATAAAGAAGTATAGAATTATTAAATTTGGGATTGATAGATCAACTGAAATCAAAGGTTCTTAGTTTAATAAGATTTGTGTCAAGGACAATGGAAAATGAGATGTTCTCTATAAAAAGGACTCAAGTCACAATCCCTTCACTGTTAGTCAATTTTGTGAAATAAAACATGATATAGTTTTTAATCATAAGATATTAATGATTAATGTAAGATATTGTGACAATGTGGTTAAATTAAAAGAAAAAACAGGTATTCTGTATCATTAAAGTGATTTTTAAAATTCATACTTCCTCTCATTAAAAAATTGGAATTGATTATAGAATCGAAGACTAGGAAATATCAATTAATAATAGTTTTTGAATTAATCATGTATAAAGATTCCAAGAAA
This sequence comes from Viscum album, assembly GCA_963277665.1. Lineage (NCBI taxonomy): Eukaryota > Viridiplantae > Streptophyta > Magnoliopsida > Santalales > Viscaceae > Viscum > Viscum album. The sequence goes on along the minus strand of OY728147.1, from coordinate 1,019,880,426 downwards.
ATTTTCTTTATGATAAGTGGATATTATAAATCATATGAAAACTAAAAAGAAATAATAATCATTAAAAATAAATTCAATTCTAAAAACCAAGTTTAAACACTTTTTAGAGCTAGTTCATGTGGATATTTGTTTTCTGAATCACTTAGAAGTTTAAATTGTTCATTAATAATATAATATCCCATCATATATATGAGGTAAAAAATATTTATTTATTGTATAAATCTATAGTTTTTACCTTATTTGTATTATTAGTGAGGATATGGAGAAAACAATGGCGTTCGGTTTTGTTCCAATCAAATCTCCACACTTTTGGGGAAAATAGATACTCTTCACTATAAGTAGAAACCTTGCATCCCAGTCCTCACAATTTGAGTAATCAATGTGGAGACATTCAATTCACATTAGAGGGTTTACTATTTTCCATAATTATGCAACCTTGGCTGCATGCATGTACAATTGCTTAAATGTTTTTAGTGGGGGGTAAAATTCATGGTTGGTGCACGATTTCTCTAGTTGTGTGCATTACAATGAATGAGGGGTCTTGGGGTAGAGTGGGGGTGTATGGTTGGTGCAAATTTTTTCCAAACCATGACACCTATATTTAAATGTGAAATTACCATTTTTCGCCTCATTATTTCGAAAGTTAACCCATTATTCCTTATTTCTTATAGTGTCCAGACCATTCCTATTTTATTGGATCCATAAAATGGATAACTAGGCTAGGATTTTCCATATCAACCCAATTCAAAGTCTGATTCATTCATCTTCAGTCTCGTTGGATACATGCTGGGGAGTTATCATTTTCTATTTCTCTCTACATTGATTTCCACGCTCTCAGTGATGCTATTTTGATGCTTTCTCTTATGCCCTATTTTCAGGGCATTTTTCTGATCTTCCATTTTCTCTTGAACACGATTGAATCAGAGGATGAGAGTAGATAATGGTTTTTATACATGCTTTAGGTATTTTTTTAAAATTATCATGTTAAATTCTCATTGTTTATAGCTTTTTTTCAGGGTTCCACCCACCGTAAATTCTTGTAGATTCTTCTTAATTTAATTTTCATTAAGTTAATTTTCAAATTCATGTCTAGGGTATGTTGTGGCACTCTTATATAAGGTTGGTGGTAGTTAAAATCAACCAAAAAAATAAATGGTCTGGGTTCTATCATTTAATCACGATTATACCTCCCTTCGGGTTCTTTGATCTCTCCTTATATAAGTGAGAATATAATATTATAATCGATATACTCGTTAAAGGTTTTATTCACCTTATCGAACCTTCACATTTGAATATGAAAGGTACAAATTCGACAATTACTTGTATTTTATATGATTTTGAATGGATTTTTAAAGGGATTATGGAAGTAAATTATGAATTTATTATGATGATAAAAGAGGATTCATGGTAAGGAACTGAGGATCCACTCAGATGAGTTGGTAATTTCTATTACGTGGATCATGTTTAATTAGCTCACTTTGATTCTAGGTACATTTCTTCTCCATTGAAAAAATTACATTATTTACATGATATGTTAGGTTTCCTTGGAAATTTCCACCCCTTTGATCAAACAAATCATTAGGATGATTTGGACATTTCTACTCCATGTTTCTTATCTACTTATATTACTTGGGTTCATTGGACATTTATACTATATGGATCCAACTTACATGGATTACTTAGACATTTATACTCCAAGGATGTAGTTTGACAAGTTTTACTTAGTTCAATAGGATGACTTGGACATTTTTACTCATTGCATCGAATGACCGATTAGGATTCTGTAGACATTAATACAACTTGGATCTCATTTACTTGTTTTACATAGCTTAATAGAATTCCATGTACATTTATATACCTTAGATATAGATTACCAGGATTCCTTGGATGTTTCCACTTCTTGGATACTAAATATGTTAGTTGAATATAAGATTTCATATCATATACCATTGTGATTATTAATATGATTTATAGTGGACCTTATGATATAGTGTCTTAATAACAGTGAGATTGGAGAGACTAAATAGAATCAATTATACTATTACTAGATGTACATATTTTATATCTATAAACATATATAGAATATATTAACACACTAAAATTTTTATACACACCATTGGTAGTGGCCTAATGAGTGTTATCTCACACCCTGTTCAGGCTACTATTGCGTACCCGATACAGCATCAGGTATGCAAGTTGGGATAAGAGAAAGTTTTCGGTTTCTGATACTTGATTCATTATTTCTTAAAATAAGGGGATCACAAGACCGACCTATTGATCTTTATGCTATATGGGTATAGTTTATTTTTATATTTCTTCTTTTTGATACATGTATTATACAGGATGTATTTTCCCATGTATTACCTGTCTTTTGTATATAATTACATGATAATTATTTGTATATGAATCTATTTGATGAGATTAATTTTTTTATTTATATGATGGACGTTTATTCTTCATTTGTTCAGTTATATGATATTCCTTTTATATTGGTTGATGTGATTATACCATTGTTCTGGACTCTGATTAAGGGGTATTGTCTCCCCACTATTTCTCTATGCACCCTCACTACTAGTTGGAAACCTCTACCATATGGGTATGTGCACTTTATTCCTTCTAGCCAATCAGGCTTTGTTACTATTGAGTGAACCTAGTGTGATATTTCACAATGTGGTATTATAAGACTTTATTTTTATTTGTATACTTGTTTGAGAATGTTGGATAAGATATTATGAGTTTGTTATAATATGTTAATGATTTTCCCAATAGTGTTACTAACCCATGTACATGAAAAATCCATATTTCCTAGGATAGGATACGTTGTTCTAGTTTATTCCTATTATTTTTTATTTTAAACCACAATTATGTGATGCATGTTATTTTTATTGTTCGTTATGATTATATATATTTTTCATTGGTATAGTATTGTAAGAAAATATTGCATCATGAATCATCACTTGAACTTTAGGATTTTTATTTCATGCATTATATCATGATATGTTTATATTATATCATTCACTTCTTACATTATGTTTTGGGGACATATTAGTATATCCATGAAATTGTGCTATCATTTCATGCAGGTACTTGATAAATAATTGGTTAAGATTAAATGGTCTCTACACTTCAAGTTATAAGGTGTTTGGGCCCTTATTAATTAGAAGTGATGATCTATATGGTTCAACAATTGAATGATAATTACAATATAAATGATAATTAATTTAAATTGAATTGAATTTTGAAGTGAATTTTTACCATTAAATGGGAATTCAAATTATATTTTAAATGGTGTTTTCCTCTATAACTTTCAATTGACACTCTATATACCAAAATCCCAGACCTATAGAAGAGATCTTGACCCTAACCTAACAGTAGTAGTGGCTAGTATGTAGTGTCTCATGGGTTATTATGTTTTTTATGTATCCCAGAACTATATTTTGGAGAAGGAATAGGGGTTTAAATAATTTATTGGAAGGCTTGTACATATCATGTTTATATACATATGATTTTGTTGTTATCAAACATTGTCTGAGGTGTATTCCTAAAAATTAGTGAAAAATTCAATCACGATTTCCTATAGTTTTTCACCTATAGGATGGAGACAACCATTCTCTCGAGGTGGTGGGCTCTAGGACACCAGTATAATCTCCAGTAGAGCTTATTTTGGTAATGCGTTTTATACTTAATATAGGTGATGTGGCCCAGTTTTGAGGTGGGTTACTATGATTTGTGCATACTATTCAAGGAATAACACGACCTTACCCTGACTATAGAAGAGAGGATTCAAGAGTTTCAGTAGCGAAATCCACCCATTATTTTGTTAGATGATAGACCATAGGCTAAATAGTCATGGATAGAGGCCATTCTATCGATTTTATAGCATCTCAAGAAAATTACTTAGAAGAGGGTAAATCTCACTATGTATTTACTACATGATTCCACCAAGAGATAGTGGTACATGATTACTGATACATATATTCCTCATGAAATTTCTTGGGGGTATTTCTTTATAACCTTTTATGACTATTTCTATCCTGAGATGTTGAGGGTTGATTGAGCTTGAGATTTTATGAGACTCAAGTAGGGAGTTTTTTTAACCATGACCTATTACACCGATTATAAGGAGCTCTATAATTTCACACCTATTATATTAGGTGATGAGCTATCTAAAACAAATAGAATAGAGTGTGATCTCAGGTATGAAATATGATCAGAGTTGAAAATCATTCAACATTCTACCATATCAGAAATTTTAAGTCATACAATGACTACTAAATGTAACCTAAGGAGATATATGAGAACATTGTAGGGTAGTGAAGCTTCTCAAAGTAGTTAATTATTGGTGTGTGGAAGTAAGTGACATTTTTAGGTCTCTCAAGAGGGGATTTTGAACCATAACATGAGTCCTAATAGTTATGTTCTATATCATTAATTTTGGAGGAAATGACACATGAAGGGATATTGTGATATAAAACCAGTCTTGTATCGATATTTTAGTTGGATAAGTAATCTAAAGTGGTTTATCATCACCGATACTCTAGCATCCAAGGATATATGGTCTTCAAAAACTCCATGTTTAGGATTTGGATTAGCATCTTCTCTTTAGGCAGGAAGCTAGAGTACGACTGTTAGGTCTGTCCATGGTGGTGGCTGTGGTAGGGGTAACCATACACCAGAATCACATCACTAGAATAGAAGCCTTCTCATGGTTATCAGGACATATCTTAGGGTTTTGGTTCAGGCTAGATGTATATAGTACAATAGATAAATTATGAAATTTGTTCCATAACTTCTATCATAATAGGTACTATTCTGGTAGCCTCTATGTTAGTATAATCTCTTTTCTATTCATGTGCATCTTATCCCTTCAGATCTATGCCTATTGTTGAGATCATTGGGCATCAAGATTAGTTCACCTGTGAGATGATGACATTTTATACTTCATTATGGATATAATTAGAGAGTATATGATAATAAAAGTAGTTTCGCCTAAGATAAGTGTGTATCACTACCTATGAGACCTCTTTTCCTTTAGATGACAAGGTTTGACTACATTATTGAGATGGAATGGTTGGTTCCATATCAGGTGTATATTGACTTATATCATAATTTTGTGAATTTATCCTTACTAGAGGGTAGGATTTTTATTCACAAGGGTGAATGGGATGCACAATAATGTCTAGATAGACTTGAGCATCATGTGATAGGTGGGATTATAGCATAAATTGCTACATTATATCTGGATGAAGAGGTAATGATTCTGATGAAATTCCATCTAGTGGTTTTTCATTTGAGTGAATTTTTTTGAACAACTATTCAGGAATAATTTCTAATAGATATGTTGACTTTTTCATCTAGCTAGTTTCTTAAGATTCACCGGTATACATTCCTCCATAATGGTTTGTTTCTACTGATTTAAAGGATCCCAAGAGGCCGCTAGGGGACATGAAAGAGAATGGGTTTATATAAACCAATACATATTTTTGGGGTTTCAAGTCCTTTTCACCAAGAAAGTGGACGGTACCATTTTTTTATGTGTGGATTACCATAAATTAAACTAGTTGAATGTTAAGAACATGTTTCCTTCACCTCATATAGATGTAATATTTTACCAACTCTGATGATCTTGGGTGTTCTCAGAGGTGATCTGAGATCTGGAAATCATTGTATTCATGTTGAACAATTATACATACCTCGTAAAAATTTCCATAGATGGTATGGTATATATGTGTATATGGTTATGTCTTTCAGTCTTACATATGTTCTAGTATTTTTCATGGCATTGATGATCTGTGATTCCATATATATCTAGATTCTTTTATGATGGTATTCATGGAAAAAATCATGGTGAATTATCATAATCAAAATGATCATGAAAAAAATATTTAGATCATATTGGATACACTATGATATAATTTGTTTTTTTCAATTTTAAAAAAGATCCAAATTGGGATGGATACATTTCACATGGTGGGTCATATTCTCTCATATACAAGAGTATTAGTTGACCTAATGAAGGTGAGATCCATAGTATCCTATGAGAATCCAAATATGATATTTTTTTTATTTAGTTTATTTGGGATATACAGATATTATAGGTAATATATAAACAATAGATCATGATTAGAATCTCCTCTTGTGGTCTTGAAAAAGAAGTGTGTGAAATTTATGCAGTTATAGGCCTAAGATATAGAGTTTTATTATTTGAAAGGGATACTGACTTCTGCACTAATCCCGATTCTACCAAAGTTTGGCAAAAACTATACATTATATTGATACAAATCAGGTATTAGTATAGGAGTAAATATGATAAAAGAAGAGTGGGTCCTGGAATATGGGTCACATTAATTAAGGGAAAAAAATGTGGAATTACCTAATGCATGATCTCATGTTAGCCTCTATTTTACATGAATTATGCTATTGGTGGAATTATTAATAGGGGTAGAATTTTTTTATGTATATAGACCAAAAATTAATCAAGTCAATCTTTGTATTTCATGACTTCAATAATAGGAAATGAAGGTAGTTGAATACCACTAGTCCTTAAACATCAATATTTACTGTATGATCAGAAAGGGAAAAGTATTTAGTAATTCTATGAAAAGGGGGACTCAAACACATACAGTTCAAGAGGCCGGAAGCAAGTGGCAGTTTATTGACCATTTTTTTGATATACAGGTAGAGGTTCAAGACTGTCACATGTAGTTTGTAATAGAATTCTCTTTTAGAAACCACTTCACTAATGGAGATAGTGATGACTAGGGGTCTATCAAATACTAAGGTATTATTCCATTGGGAGAGTGTTTAAGGTGATAATCCACCCTTGGACTTATTATAGATGAGGATGTGATATTGTGAATACAAGGATATGTATGGGTTCCAACAGACATATTAGATGAGTTGATGTGAGAGGACCATGCTTCTATATGGGTTGTGTGTCATGATATTTCTAAGATTTATTATGAATTTCATCATTGATACTGGTTAATAGGGATGAAAAGATAGATTTTTGGGACTATTATTCTGTGTTACACATGTCAGCAGGTGAAGGATAAACACCACCAACCTGCAAGGAATTTATATTTATAACATATTGTTGAGTGGTAATCGGATGATTTCATGATGGATTTTTCCACGATACATCCTAGATTACCTCAGGGAAGTGACATCCTATGGGTGATCATGGACAAGTTGAAAAAAATCACCCATTTTCGTCATATTTTGGAGAATCTTTTAGTGAATGACTTAGAAGGATTTAAATTAATGAGATCATATTCCTCCACACGGTTCCATGTTCTCTAATTATAGATAGAGACAGTCACTTCACTTCACAGTTTTACCAACGGTTGAAGAGGGAATTTGGTTCACAAGTACTACTGAGTACAATCTATCACTCATAGACTAATAAACAGCCTGATCAAATTATATAGGTTATAAAAGACATGAACTAAGAACACACCCTTTATTTCATAGTTTCATGAGAGAAAAAATTTCCTATTATTGAGTTCACTTATAATAATACCTTCCAAGAGACCATACAGATGGATCCTTGTGAGGCCCTATACATTCGGTCATGTTGTTCACCCCTATACTGGTTAAAGGCAGTAGATGAGGCACTACTAGATACTATTATTGTTTAGGATACTTTTGAGTAGGTTTTTATTATCAGAAAGTGGATGTATAAAGATAAATATATACAAAAGATAGATTCTGATCATCACCGTAGACCATAAGATTTCAAGGAAAGTAGTCATGATTCTTGTGAGTTTCTTGTAGAATAGGGCATAAAAGGATTTAGAAAAAAGAAAAAATATCACCTCATTAAATCAATCAGTTTGATATTCTGGAGAGATTCGGTCTGGTAGAATATCAGTTGTTGTGTCCTTAGATGCTTCAGGCCATGCACATTATTTTACATGTATCTCATCTTTCTAGATATTATTCTCTTTCATCACACATTCTTCTTCCGGATGAGGTTGAGATGCATGTAGATTCATTCTTTGAAGAGAATCCTATATAAATTTTTCATTGAGGAATGAATGTCATATCAGGCTAGTCTGTTCCTATATTATATGTGTTAATGCAACACATACATGTACATGATTAGGCATAGGAACGGGAGACTGACAAACGCGCCGAAATTATAGAGTTATTCTTATATGATGCTCGATCACCCTTGGATATGAAATTCTGAGGTTAATTTCTTAAAGGGAGAAGACTATATGTGACAATATTTTCTATAAGATATGAAAAATATTTATTTCTATTTTAATACTTTGGTTTTTACCATATGAAAATTACAAGAGAGGCTGTGGAAGAAACATGAGTTTTTGGCCTATTTGTATCCTTGAGGCCCAATTTTTGTTGAATTTTTTGTCCACACTATTAGTAGAAACCATTCACAGTCTACATGGTTAGAGTGAAGCATTTGGGGATTTTTTATAAACACAAGAGGTAATGATGTTTTCAAAAACAATGCGGCCTAAGAAGCATTCCTATGTAGTTCCTATAGAGTTTTTGATAGACATCCAATGAATGTTTTGTGCACATTTTTTCTAACTATGCACTATGAATGTATGATAGAGATCTTCCTGTAGGGGGGTGAATAATTGGCATATGGTTTCTCCAACCCTATTTATCAATTTGGACCCCCATATTTCAGGGGAAATGAAAATGTTTCACAATTTTTTTAAAATTTATCACTCCTCCAATTTTTATTATTTCATTCATTGTACATCCAATTCCTCTCTCATTGGAGCTCTCCCATGGAATTATAGACTATTATTTTTTATATCTATCAGGTCTAGACTCTGATAATTTTATCATCATTCCCATTAGATGTGATCTAGTGAGTTCTCTATTCATCTTGCACATTTTTCTGTTTAGTTTTCTATTGACAAGGCTATTTTGGTGCAGGCACTTACACCTTATTTTCGGGATTTTTATCTAATCTTAAATTTTTTCCTAATATAGATAAAATAAAATAATAATACTTGATGATTATTCTTCTATGGTTTTAATAAATATTTTCTATACATTTCCCATTAAAGTCCCTTTTTATAGCTAGTTTCCACTGTGCACACAACATACATTCTGTTTGATTCTTCCTATATTAATTGAACCTTTAGTTAATTGGTAAATTAATATCTAGGAAAATAAATGTCACTATTATATAATTTTATAGGTAGTTGACCTAAACCCACACTACAGATGTAGTGGGTTCTACCTTTATATTGTGATAATGTTGCCCTTGGGGCGTGTTGATACTGCCTTGTATAATTTAGAATTGAATATAATAATTATGTGATTTTTTAGAGGTTATAATCATCATGTATCACCTATTCATCTACATTTAAATGGTATTAATTGGATACTTCCTTGGTAGGTATGTTATTATGAATAGATTTTTAACTTGATTAATGCTGTTAATGATGAATTAGTTGTGATGATGAAGGAATGTTCACGGTATGAAACCAACAACCTTCCCAGATGCCTTGGACATTTATAGTCCTTGTATATGGTTCAATTAGCTCACTTGGATGACATGGAAATTTATATTCCTTATATCCAATTACACGGTTTACCTAATATTCTATGTTTTCGTGAAAATTTTCCATCCATGGATCTGATGACTCAATACAATTCCTTTGAAAATTATACACCTTAGATCCTATCTTTTCAGATTACATGGATTCTTAAGACTTTTCTACTCCAAGGATCTATATTTCTTGGATTCCATAGATATTTCGACCCCAAGGATCTATTTTATGTTGTTTTACATTGATTACTAGGATTCCTTAGACCTTTCTACCCCTTTTATTAGATAACCCATTAGGATGCATTGGACATTTCTAATTATATATCATGTTTACTTATTTCAATTAGATTACTAGGATTCCATGGACATTTCTCCTCATTGAATTTAGAATGCTTGTATTCCTTAGATGTTTCAAATCTATGGAGCTTGACCATATTGTCCTGATGCTTGGTTAAATTATGTAGTCCATTGATGTTTCTTAAAATGATTTATAGATAGTACTTAGGATTTAGTTTCACGTTCATAGTGATATTTGATTTATTGGAGAACATCACTTATATGATTAATTATTTTACTTCTATTATATCTACACACTAAAATAACTTATATTCACACACTATACTTGTTATAGACATAGTTGGTGGTTCCCCACTTAGAGTTATCTTACATTCTATTCAGACGTTCGTTGATTACCCACAAATACTTCATGGATGTAGGTAAGGATAAGGTGAAGTGCCCACCTGACAGTACTTGATTCATAGTTTCATAAGATAATGGGGAACTTTACCAAGCTATATCTCATGATTCTATTTCTGGATTGTTTCTTTTTTTTACTTTATAAGTTTTTGATTCATGTATTATACTGGATTCCATTTTCCATTTGTTACCTATCATTTTTACATCCTTCTATTATCATCATTTTTATGTTAAAATGTGGAAGGAATTTACATGTTTTTTTATATGATTGATATTTATTCTTCGGTTATTGAGTTATTTTATATTCATTTTTCTATTGATTAATATGAATATTCCTCTATTCCACACTCTAATTATGGGAGTATATTTTCCCCATCAGTCCATCGTAAACCCTTAATACTTTTTTGAGGCCTCTATAAAACAGGGAGGTGTTTCTTAGGCCATGTGGACAACCGAGTTTGGTTGCTATTGAGTGAACTGGATTCAAGATGTCACAAGTACTATAATTTATTTATTGATGACTAAAATTATTTTTCAGAGGTTTATTTATTATGAAAAGAAATATAATCATTTTATTACGTTAAAATAGATTAAAGAATAATCAAGAAGATGTATGGAAATACTATTCTCACATTTGAAATCCAAAAAATAAATCATAATTCTCAAATAGAATTGGGAAAATTCTCTTGAGAATCATGTGATACTTTATCAATATTTAGATCTAAGAAACCCATACTAAAATGGGTTATATATTGACAAATTTATATAATTAGTATTATAGAAATGATAATGTTGATTTTAATGGTATTATCACAAAAGTTTTAGAAATAAACTATTATGGTTTTTGTATATACATATAATTTAGAACTGTTCATCCTAAATAACTAAAAGAATCTTTATGTGAAATGATTTAAATAAAAAAAATGTTTAAATATTTTGACACATTTAAATGTAAATGTTACAACTCAAATAAAGAATTTAACTGAGGCATGTTCAGGAGAAAAGGTGATGAAAAAATATTTCATTGAAATTTATTCAAGACAAATGCCATAAAATAAATGTAAACTGTGTTGGAAGGATGTCTGAAAATTGGGATTAAAATATTGTAATAGATGAACTCCATAATTATATAAATAGTTAATAATTTCATGAATACAATGAATATGAATGTTATTTAATAAAAATTTCAATGAGTGAAGATTATTATTTATAGTTGATTCAGAATAAGATAATGAAGTTGTCAATGTTTTAATTACCAAAATTCATAAACACAAAAAAAATGCATGTTTAGATCAACAAAGGTAACATGAGTTTTGAAAAAATAGAACTAATTAAAATAATAATGATGAATATTATTTAATAAATCAAAAAAATATTCATTTTTATCCAAATTTTTTTAATAGGCATCAAAGGGATATTTTTTTAATTAAATGAATGAAAAGAACAAAAAATTAAAAAACACAACATTATATCTTATCTCATGAAAAATAAATAAAAATTTAATTGAAACCGAATGGTTCTAAAACAATTTGAATGAAAACAGAATGGTAATTCAAGATAAAGTAAGAAATTTTAGCTGGTTATTTAATTTTTATTGTATATAACATTTTTCATAATTTTAATTTCTTACATTCTAGATTAATCTCCATGTAAAATTATATTATATTTTTATTTTATTCGATTTCATCTTTTCAGGACAATATTTTCCCATGGAGTTGAATTTATGTTCTTTTAAATTCAGTATTTCGGATTTCTCATGCTATGTTATCCATTTTCGGAATCTATTACTTCATAAAAAGTCTCCTTGGACATCGATTACATTGATTAAATATCTTACAACTTTTTGGTTTTTCTTATTTACATTGTTTCTTTTCCCTTATATATATTACGATCCTCATATTCTACCCATGATTTAATATGATTATTCCATGTATCCCTTGAGTTTGTTACTTGTCCAATCATAATATATCTTCCAAGTAATAATCATCTTCATTATGATTTTTTTCACCTAACATTAATGCTCTATATAACATGCTATTAATTCTGGTTTTTTTTATGGACCTCCATTGGTCACTACCTTTTGTTATTATTTTTACACCTCAATGGTTTATTTGGTTCTTCATAATTATTGTTTTCCCAAATAATATCTATGACAGAACTTAGGGGGAGAAGTTGTTATATGCTTTTTTCATTCTTTACCCACAATTATTTTTATCCCCATTGTACAATTATGGTTGTGATCAAGGGGGATTTTTACCTAAATAGATTTATAAGTATGATATCATATAACATAAAGTTAATCCTTGGTATTTTTGTTACATTCTTTTAAAAGTAATAACCATGTTATTAGTATGATATAGTCTTAGTTCGTTTCCATCAGATGGCTACAATTTTGTTCAGGATGATTCCCCTGGTCTTCACTATTTAGGACCCCTTAGTTCCTTTTTGTATTTCTTCTACCACTTTTTTTAAGTATAATAAAAATATTTGGTAAGTATGATATATCTTGTTCCTTATAGTGAGTTGTATAATTCCATCTAGGATAATAGTGAATGACCACTACTCATGAAATAGTCGAACATTTCCACTAAGCTTCATCAAAACTATATCTTTGATAGTTTATTTGTTCATATGTGTGTTTCCTTTATCCTTTATATTCTACCTATTGTAGTTCTTACATAAAAAATGTTTTAGGGGTTATTTTTTGTGAATGTAGGTGAAACATGGGATAATTCATACAAAATAGTTATGTTTATTTTTTATTGTTTTCTAATTTTAAAATTTAAGAATATTCTTCTACATTAATCATAAACCACTGTTAGATTCTATGGATATTTTATCATTATATATGGATATAGTTTTAGGGACCCAATCCACTGGGGCATTCCTAGTTAGCCTAAAATTGGGCCACCAAAACCCAAGCCCTCCTCCATAGGCTAGGGGCTAGCGGCATGCACCGAGAAGGAATAACTAAAACAGATTGCATTTCCCTAAAATACCTGTATACAAACACCCAAACTTTTGTATGAAAAATTTTAGATAAATAATAATAAAATTCATTTAATTCTAGAGTATAAACCATACTTGAAATAACCAATAGGTATTAAAAAAAGTGAAATATCATAATCTAAAAAGTGAAGGTAAAAATACTTCAATAACCAATAAATATGCCCCAACCAGAAAATAAGAAGAAAATAAAGATTTTTGGGAGTTCCCATATCCTAATTTCCATGCCATGACCACCATACAAAGTAAAATTCACCCAAGTGTACTTATTCTCATACAAAGCCACCACCAACCTATCTATCATCTACATAAGACATGACATGTGTGAGAAAATCCCATTTAGGGGTGAGTATATACAAACCCAGTACGACACCCTAAAAACTAAATAGGGAGTAATATAAGACATTATATATGTATTCAACTCAACAAAAATCATAAGGGAAAACAAAACACAACAACAGAGATATATTCTCAAATAAGAAACCTATATGTTATAGAAAGGGGATCTCAATCTAATAATCTTTCCCAGGATGATGAATCACCTTGTAACTATATAGGTTTATCATTATTTCCTGGTATCTTAGGGGTTAGTCATAAAGAATTATTGAGGAGGGACCACACCTCACCATTTCTCAACAACCCAAGGGGACACAATCTCCAAAAGATAAGGGACTTGTTCCCATGTATGGGAGTATCATATTTGTATCTATGTACCAAATATGGGAACTTGTTCCCTAGTGTGATAGGGGAGTAAAATCCCCCTAGATTGAGAAATTCCCCCCATGTTTGGGGATTAATGTCTCTTTTCTGTAATATGAAATATGGTGGACCACTCCTTAGTATCATTGGGGGTATGATATTCATGGATATAGGTGTTGTTCTTTAATGTGAAGGGGGAGTACCCTCTCTATATACAGAATGAGTATAGAGGACCTATGCGTTGGTGTGATAGGGGAGTACTATCTCCATCGATAGTGTGATTTCCTAGACCTGAATGCCACAAAGAGGTTCCCCAAGCCCAGTTGGCCATATGGCCTCAAGCGCATCTCCTGGAATGATAGAGGATACCAACTAGAATCAAGGGCCTATGATGTGTCCATGGGGAGACTATGAACTCATTACAATAGTGTATCATACTGGGGAATATAATAATATAAGAAAAATAAAAAGGGTAGTTAAAGTAAACTGATAACACATCAGAAGGAGACCAGAATAATAATACAATAAGATGCAACTGATATAGATATACAAAATAGGATAATGATATATCACATATCTATATATATAGAAAACATGGATATTAATAATAATTAAAAATATTCTATACAAAAGTATAAAAATGAGTTCAAAAACTATTCCAATAATCTTATGCACTAGCTCAGTCATCTGCTACAATCTCTGTCCTACTACGATAAGAAATCATGTGTCTAAAGTGACACTCTTCCCTTTTTCAACACCTACATATATATATTATGTTTGGGTACCAATGGTGTCCGAGATAACGTTTGAGATAAATCTTAGTAGGCCACTACCAATGATTTCTGTAACATAATTTCAATATAATATAAACTATAACAGTGTGAAATAATGATTACATAAAAGTAATGGTGTTGAGTAATCTAAATACCAATGTACATGCTTCATCCCTCAATAGGTTTATAAAAATGTGACTAGTTCATTAACTAATTAATTCAATTTATATATTTAAATCATGTGAGTAATATACAACCTGGATATCACATCATGATAGTAATAGTGAAGGTTTCATGATGTAACAAGGAATCCTATTTAATATTTATAAAGAAGGGTTCCAAGGTTATAAACAAGGAAACTGATACCTCTAGGATTTATAACTCATTAGTAACTATATCCTGGCTATAAGTGAAAGAGTTTAATCCATTGATCTTCACCCAAGACATTCTACAATAGTATGGTCTAACCTAGTCCATGGAATACTTCTAAGGTTAAACCATATAAGCTATGGCTTGGACTAATGATATAACAAAGGAACCTCTAGTTCGTAAAAGCAACACTGGCTCAAAAGAGTTTATCCAAGGCATCCTCTAATAGTAAAGGATAGATTTTGCAGTTTCATACTATGTATCCACTGATAGACGAGGATCAAATTCCATGATGGGTCTCGACCAAGGAAACTAGGATCCTCAAATTAAAATGGCTTCCTTGAGTGCTCAAGGAATTCCATCATAAATCCAAAATATAACCTGAGTAATAGCAATCCTAAAATTATTTTAAGGTCCTTAAATAATTAGGAACCTTGCATTAGATTCATTTTGATAATGAATCCATATAAAAATTATTCTATTTAACAATTGAATGGTTCATTCCATTCCTTTCATATAAGTGACAAGGAATATCAAGACATGAAAACATTTAAAATTTATTTGAATCATAATGAATTTATATGGTTCACTATCATACATTCCATTGAACATGGAGAGGAGTGATTTAGAGGTGCAACTGATCCATTAAATTAACATTCTTTACGCCAAGTCATACCTATAAAATATCCATGCCATTTATAGTTAATAGTGATTAATAAAAGGAAGTAATTTCATTAGGTGGGCCAAGTGAGGAGTAGTCCCTGGACTTTACATTTTTCAATTAAATAGATATCAATTAGGGAAGCATTTCCATTAGGTGGGTCAAGTTGATGTACACCCAAACCGTTGCTCAAGTGAACATGTTAAAACCCCACAACTGAATTTTTAATAACACCCTTTATATGGTGGTTGAAGTTGTGGATGTAACCACAAATGATGATGTACGTATATGTAATGAGACATGAAACACAAGTCTAATGACTACAAGAAATGAATATAAATTTGAGAAATGATTCTTGATGAAATCATCTCTACCACATAAAATTTCAAAAAACAAATAATTTATAGGAGTGAATTATAAACCACCTAACTCATACTATTATGACTATCCTGGTCTAGTATTAGCTTCTAACTCAGCCTGAATTAGAAGAGATCATACATATATATAAACTACTATAAAATTGGGTATATTATCTTTTATCTGAATAGGTTCATTGATAGGAAGAATAATGGTGAAGTATTAAAAATTAATTGATAACATACCGATGACAACCCAAGGGGATGGATGGTTTTTTTATTTGACTATAGTCGGATGCTTATAAAAAACCTAACATTGATTGATTTTGGATTTAAAAGAGAGATAATAGGGTGTTTTGTACGATGGAAATCCCATGTGTGTGGAAATAAGTGAATAACATTTTAATTAGGGTAAATTGGTAGTTTCACACAAATTTGAACTTCCCACTTTTTGGCTGCATCGTTTGGACAAAGTGTGTGAGAACCGTGTATGGGTAACTATAGAAAGGGACATACCACACATTTAAGATTCATGGTGAGGGGACCATATTCCATCCTTGTTAATTTCATATATAATTTTTTTATATCTTTGTTTCACGGTCTTATGGCCCAAATCGCCTAGATTGAAAAAATATTGCACCCCATATCACCCCACTATCCAACCTCACATTGTTAAATCTAATAGTGTGAGAAGAAATTCTCTCCCATTGTTGTGATTACAAGCTCTAGAAAATCCTTAGACCACCAAAATAGCTTTACTAACTCATAAGGAATTCACATTAGGTATAAAATAAAGAATTTAACAAAATTTAAAGTATCTATACCTAAGTGAAGAAATGTGTTCTTATATAATTACCCTTAAAGTAACTCATCCTCGTGTTCACATTCCAATATAAGTGAAAAATGTTCTAAGAAAAACTATGGAAACTTGATATGTACGTTATCCCCCAATAGTGAAGTCTCATCTTATACACAACCATGCTTCCATAGAACCTATACTAAGGGAAAATATCACCCTTAGAGTTTCTTCATCCTATGGTCAATGAGGTGTATAGAATACTGTTCAAATGAAACATCAAAATCTATCACATATTATTTAGGATCAAATGTATTATATGGGTCGGTATGACACCACTGAAGCTGTGAAATGTGGAAGATTATGTGCATGGTGCAGTACCTCTAAGATAGTAGTAACTAATAGTCTATTTGCCTGAAACACTCTAGAATCTAAATTGATCTGACATATTTTAAAAAAAACATCCCTGGACTATGTATCCATGTATTCCCTATCTTAGGTGATACCCATAAGAATACATGATTCCTAACCTCAAACTTCAGGCATAGTCAATAGTGATCATTATACAATTTCTACCTAGACTGAGTAGTAGACACTTGATTACTGATCACCTGAGCCTACCCTGAAGTATCCATCATGATATGAGGACCTCATAGGGAAGACACTCCTACATCTATCCAATATAGAGTTGAATTACATGTCCTACCACACAATGCCTCAAAATGAGACCTTTATATTTTTATTGAAAACTATTATTATAAGATAACATCTTGGGAGGGATATGATTCTCCCAAGAACCAGTGAATTCAAGGATGTATGATTGAAAAATTTCCTCTAAAACCTATATCGTATGTTCCAAATTTTCATTGGTATGAGGGCAAAAGGTTGTTCTTCGAATTACCTGTGTACCCATAGACTTCGTTAACCCCTTATAGAATTGTGATGTCAAATGAGTGTCCGTATCTAAAATGATAGTATGAGGGACCCCATATAGTCAAATGATATCAAAGACATATAATATTCCTATCTTATCAATAGATAAAGTCTCCCAGATATTAATTAATTTGGATACCTTAGTCGGTCGGCCAGGGACTATACATAAAACATCACTACTTCAGGGAAACCTAGGTAAACCGACTAAAAATTCCAGGGACACATCTTCTCATTTCTAATAATGGAATGTATGAGGCTATGACAAGAAAACATGACACTGGTGCTCCAACTTCACCAGCTAATACATAGAACAACTAGTAATAAATCAGTGTATCTGATGTTTCATTAATGTACACCAATAATGGCATCACATGTCTCGATAGATTTTGGAGATGCCTATATGAACATTCCACTAAGAGTTTTGGGAATCTCACATAAACACCCCTATCATATCTATAGGAACCCATAAATGTCCATGAATATATAGGATTTCATATCTGTTCACATCTCAATCCATAGGTGTGTCATCTCCTAAAATAATCTCTTGGGTAACCGGGCTCTTAGGGTGTTAAAATTTCCTTCTTATTACCTTCTTAAGGAGGGAAGTACTAACTATTAAAGATTATTTGTAATACTACCTATATCTATAGTGAAAATCACGATGTAGATCAGAAAACTGTTCCATAAATTTCCATTCATAGTTATCATCCCTTATGGATTGTGCCTGAGTTTTCTAACTCAGGACACCAGTTACTACATTGCCTTATATAAGTATATAAGCAAGCTCAATGTCAACATACTGAAGATATTAGACCCATATTCATTATTTGGGTTGAAATTCATTCCATTATAGTATATATTTGAGGATCTTTTGGACGATATACACTATAAATCTCTCACCCAATAGATAACATATCTTGTAACGTAAGGCATGGACAACAACAACTAACTCAAGGTCAAGCGTCAGGTAATTTCTATCATGAGGAATCAACTTTAAAGATCCTTATTTAAATAATATGTCCTCCTGAATCATCACTTAACCTTGTTCAATTCCTGATGCATTATATAAATGTATATAGACACCTATAGGATATCGCGGTTCCAAAATAGGTTTTGAGACATGCCTTCCTTTAAGATCCTGAAAAGATTTATTGCATGCTTCTAACAATATGAACATATCACCCTTCTTTATAAAACTAGTAAGAGGTAAAAAAATAATTAGAATACCCTTATGAAACTCGTATAATATCCATCAATCCACAGAAAACTATGTAAATCAAACACATTATTGGGATACTCCAATGAAACTATAGCACTAACCATCTATAGATCAATAGAGACTCTTGATTCTGAGTTAATATGACCCAAGAAGTGAACATTGTCGATCCATAAGTGAAACATAGGAATATTTTCATAAATATTATTCTCTCTTAGTGTACTCATTAAAATAGCATCGTTCTTATCATTTTCACTAGAAGCCTGAGAATACACAATGATGTCGTCAAAAAATACATTGACAAAGGAATCCAGATAAGTTTAGAACAACCTATTAATCATATCCATGAAAATATTAGGCACATTCATAATACTGAATTGAATAAAAAGGTACTCATATAGACCATGGCTACTATAGAAAGATTTATGAGGTATGGTGGATGGTATTAATCACTCTTGAAGATATCCTAATCACTAGTCAATCATTGAAAACATTGTATCTCCTCAGTTCTAGTCAAGGAAATCATATATTCGAGGAAGGGGATACTGGTTATTGACCTTATTCTAGTTTGAACATTTTTAATCCATCCATTTATGAAGGGTCCCATCCACCTTCTTAGAAAAAATCGTGGGATAACTCCAATAAGAATTTTTAGCCCTATAAACTGTTTGGCTTCTAAGTCTTCAAACAGAAACTTGAGATCCCGGAGATTAATAGGTTCCATCCTGTACAGAGTAATAAAAACATGAGCTACACCTAAAAAAATATTGATCATAAAAACTCCCTCTCTATGAGGATGTATGCCAGAAAATCCATAGGGAAAGACTCCCCTGAGACAATATATTACTAGAGGGAATTTATCCCAATGTAATCCCTAGTCCTCCATGAATAGATTGGAAATATGGGAGGTCAGTCCACCCTTCCCATGATGCTCTTGTCCATCTCTGCTATCCTAGACATTCACACACCCTTTAATAGATAATTGATTCGCTCGAGTGATGTAAACAACACCCTATATTGATATTAGGCAATAAATGTGTGATACAAAACCATCCAATATGTTATGAAAATGATTTATAATCACTTAATCTTGATAAAAAAGAGATCCAATAAGAATGAGTAACTTCCTACCTCAATGGGATAGACCCTAAACCAATGTATACCCTCTGACCATACTCCCAATGGTGAATCTAGTGTCAGCACACCCCTTAATATTGTATTTCCAGTTGAAGAACTTCCATGATAGATAATGAGATAGAAGAGTGTGAAGAACCTGTATCAAATAAAGGTGATAATTGAGTGTAGGATACATGGATAGTAATTTATACTATAGATGGTCCTTTTGCCTGATCCTCAACTATCGGATGTAATGCCTATAACAAACATGATCTATGACCCTACGCTACATCTTGAAAACCATCATGAAAACTTCGCTGATGGTGATGTAAGTGATTAGGAGTATTCCTACCATGTCAATGAAATCATCCATATCCAACAATACTAGTGTCACTCCAACTCCCTAACTGAGAAAATATAAAAGAACTTTTCACTGAAGTTAGAGCTTGTTATGAACCTGTCCAACAAGATTATGATTGAAAATCTTGACAGAATATTTGAAGATTTCCCATATGCAAATTAGCTCATCTCTCTAGATTGTATCTACCACTATGAGAATTTAGGTGCCCCGTTTTTCTACACTCATGAAACACCATGGAGCTACCAACACTGGTACTCTGGATGCCATTGCCCTGACTAGAAACCCATAGGGGTTGCTTCCTACTATCCAAAGAACTACTGTCCTTCCTCAACACGAGTTGTATATAACCATTGGTTTCACCTCCCCTCAGGTTTCTCTTAGTGATAAGATCCTAGGTGACTATTTTAGGTAATTTAGGTAGGTGAAAGACATAAACCTAAGTACAGATTGCATACATGATCTCATCCTCAAAGCATCTAGCATTCGAAATCTAATCACTATGAAGAATCATTTAAATGAACTATAACTAAATGAAATGTGATGAATATTCCAAAAATTACACATAACCCTACTTTTGATGTATGTAATATCTGTATTTCTCCTCTCTCATCATTTTTTGAAAGAAATAATTATAGAAGGAATTATGAAAATCATCCAATACCATGCCCTTATGGAGACCAACCTGGGTAACTATATCCCACCAACACTTGTTCAAATCACATAGCATATATGTAAAAATATTGACCCTATGATAGTGAGGTGTCTGAAGATGCTCAAAGACATACAAGATGGACTCTAGCCAAGGCTTAGCATCCTGTAGACCGCCACCCCCAAATATGGTAGGAGGATGATACTTCTGGTACTCATGAATTTGACCATTCAATTTAGGTATAGAATGTGGAGCACCTTTCATAGAATGTATCAACTTTAGGAAACTATCTTGAACATGGTTGTCAGTTCCCAGATCAGGTACATTAGATGGTTCCTCAAGTTAAACTCCTAGTGGTAATAATGGATGTTCATGGGCCACCACCTCAATAGTGTGGTCGTTACCACCCTCGTTGCGCATTACATGAGGACAACATAGTTGCATTGGTCTAAAAATTCCAAGCACAGACCTCAGAAGAAGATTTAAGTAGAAATATGGCAACGATAGCTAAAGATGAATGTAATAGTAGGGACTAATACCCATGGTATACTACACTAACTACCCACTTACAAGGACATGTATTAGTAATTTCTCAATTATAATATATAGGGATTATAATAGATAAATTTTCAAATATATTGTGCCTCATAATTAACTAGAAAGGATTTAATTCATTTCATATTTAATTTCTAGGTTTACTCCTTAACTTTTCATAAACATTTAAATGAAGGATCACGTTTTGAAAAATTTTGATTTTTTAATCCATTTTTCTCTTTTAACATTTTCATTTTATTTTAACATAAATCAAGGTTTGTTCAAAAATTGATCTCAATTCCTTGGGAATTCATGACTATACACCTTATCACTTAATATGACACACATTTGATTTTAATCGAATGTATAGACTCAGTAAATTACCAATTCCAAATCATGAGGGCTCATAACACCTCATGAATTAAAACCAGAAACCACTCAATCAAAACCAAAGAAAAAGCATAGGAATATTATAAGTACCATTACATCACTCAATAGTTAAAGGAATATCAAGAAATGAAAGTACTGAAATTCACCTATATGGCATGGAATATGCATGTCATGTGAGTTATAGGTTCCTATTATGATTAATTTAACAATTCCCCCTATCCTCGTATCATAAATCCAAGTATGGAATATATTATCAATCGGAATACTAATAAAAAATATGACATAGCGTATGCATCACCCAAAAGTGAAATTATATCAAAATTAATTTTCATAACCAGAACAAGAATTATAGGCTCAAAAACCTAAAATTTACCCCATACATGGGTTCAAAACACCCAAGAAAAACTTATTGTTGAGTACCATGAATTCCATAACTTCTGATTATTAACATAAAACATTAAAGTACGAAAAAACCCTCTTACTTCACTTTGTGACATTTCAGACCCATATGCTACTGAGAGGTTCCACGATACCCCTTGACCACAAGGCCTTAAACATGTCTCCCCGAATGATAGAGGCTACAGACTAACAATGATGGACTAGGGTGTGTCTGTGGTGATAATAATCCTTCATTACTAGAGAGTAGAAAAGTGGGATAATTAATAGTAGAAGGTAAATAGAGGAAGTAGTAAAAGTGAACTGATATCAAAACAGAAGAAGACATGAATAATTATATAATAGGATGTAACTGATATAAATATAAAAATTTTTATAATATGATGTGATGTATCTTTAAAAATTGTAAACATTGATATTGATATTCATACGACACATTTTATACAAAATTAACAAAAAGGAATTGAAAAAACTTTCCCAAGCATCATTATCTCCTTCTCGGTCATCCGCTACTAGATCCATCCTTCTATTGAAATAAATCATGTTCCAAAGAAACATGCATCCCTTTTTCAACACCTATATACATGTAGTCTTACCAGTTAATAGTGAATTCTTGGATAGGCTGTGAGAAAAATATTAGTAGGTTATCACAAACTGTGTGTATAACATCTTGTAAATGTAATATAAACTGAAGTAGTGGGAAAGAATGAATATATAAAACATAAGTAGTAAAATAACATAAAAACCCAATTAACAGGTTCCACCTTCAGCTGGTGTATGATCATGTAACCAATAAATTATCTAATTTATTCATTTTATATATTTATGTCGTGTGAGTAATAGATATCACAAACATCACATCATGATAGTAATAGCGAATGTTACATGCTGTAACAATTCAACCTATATAAAATGAATAATTGAAGGGTTCCAAGGTAATAAACATGATAACAGATACCTGAAGGGTCTCCAACTCAATATTAACTATAACCTATCCATAGGTTTAAGAGAGTAATCCTATGAGCTTCATCCATGGAATTCCAAAATAGTATTGTCTAACTCAGTCCAATGAATACATCCAAGGTAAAATGTGATAAGCTATGGCTTGGACCAAAGATATAATGAAGGAATATTGTGTCTATAAAAGACATGTTGGATCCTAGTAGTGCATCCAAGGAATCGAAAAAAAGTAAATTATAGATCATTCGGTGTCATACCAGGATTCCACTGATATTGAGGATCATGGTCCATGGTGGGTCTATACTAAGACAACTGATTTCCTTAAATCGAAATGGCATCTATAAACACTGAAGGTATTCAATTTGGAATAAAAACACTTAACCAAGTCTTACCACTCCTTTAATGACATAATTTTCCATATATAATTACACACATTATATTAGATTCATTAAATTAATTAGTTCAAAAAATAGTTATTCCTTTTATCAAGTCAAAGGTTTATTCCATGACTTCTATACAAGTGACAAGATATCTCAAGTTACAAAACCATTTACAATTCATTTGAGTCCTAATGATTTTATATGGTTCACTCTAATACCTTTTATTCAACATGTAATGTAGTACTATAGAATTTTAATTGATGCATTCATTTTCCATTCATTAAGCCAGGTCATACATATAAAATATACATTTTATTTCTAGTCAATAATTATTAATAAAGTGAATACCCTAACATACAAAGTTAAAGTGAGGATAAAACACGTTATATACCATTTATTGATTCAATATCGATCAATCATGGAAGGCTTACCATTAACAGGTTCAAGTCAAAGCACACCTGAACGGTGGCTCAGAAAAACATATCAAAATACTAAAATCCCAATTATGAATAACACTCTACATGGGTGGTAAATGTTGTGGATGTAACCACCAATAATGAATTAAATTTATGTGATAGGACATACACTATGGTTCTAATGACTATCGAAAAGGAATATAAATTTAATAGATGATGATTGATGAAATTAGTGACCCACACAACAATTTATAAAATCAAAAATACTGAAGAGTAAGTTATAAACCACCTCCGTCATACTCGTATAACTCTCCCCATCCAATATAAATATCCGACTCAGCTTGAATTGTAAGATATCTAAAAATGGTATCAATTCCCTAAAAATAGTGCATATCATCCTATATCTAAACAAATTATTTGATAGAACAAAAAATGAATAAATATTGAAAAGGAATTGAGAATGTACCAATGAGGATCCAATGACATAGACATCACATTGATCCGACTTCAGATGGATTCTCAGGATGAAATCCTAACATAGAGGTATTTTTGGTTTCAAAAATAGGAGAGGAGAGTGATATATTTATTGAAAAATAATGGGATAAGAAATAAGGATTGAACAATTAATCAAGGGAATATTAGTAACTTCAACCAAATTTGGCATTCACAACGTTCAGAGTAACCATATACGAACCATGTTTGGGAAACTATTGGATAGAAAATAACATATGGTTAGGCCACATAGGTAGGGAACCATGATGTATCCATGTGAAATGCCTCTATAATTTTCCTTCATTTTTTTCGCTGCTGAGTGGCCAAATCACATGGTTTGGGATAACTGTGTGGCTAATATAACCCCACTATCCAGCCTCACACGGTTTAGTCTAAACATGTGAGAAGAAGTTTTCTCCCCCTAGACAAGGTTACGAGCTCCAAAAAAATCTTCAGAATACCAAAGAACCTTCACTAACTCATAAGGAATCCACATTAGGCCTAATATAACGAATTATAAAAAACAATAAAGGATCCATACCTGAGTGAAAACCCGAGTTCTTACAGATAGAAGACACATTACTTTATGTGATACAAGATGTATGTATATATCTCAGTAATAATTATAGATTTACTATTCCTTGGTGTGAAAGGTGAGTACCATCTCTATAGATAGATGGCTTGTACTCTAGGGGGCACTGGGAAATACTATCTCTATCTAAACTCTCTGACGATTCTTCCCAATCAATTCCACTGTCATGCATCACCAAAATAATTGTAAGGTTTCATAAATTCATCCTTCATATATTAGAATTCACTAAAAAGTCAACCATCATGTTCCAAGTTAAAAAAACTCAAAATAGGCTACTCATGGGCTGAAATTTGACTTTAAATAAATGATATATGATAGAGATAAGTTGTAGAGGGAAGCGCATGATGTGTATGGGAGTCCATGTGGAGTGTGGATGTGACTCGTTACTTAGAAGTGTCTTTAATGGACTCAATTCAAGGACCATGTCACCATTAGTGGCATGTAAAGGACATAAACATTGTTTCTTGGATACCCGAGGACTACCCATGTTCTCTTGGTTGTTTTAATGTCCTTTGGGATATTCCTGTAAACATTTCTGTGTAACTAGATATATCATATCCCATGTACCAAACTATGTATATTTTTTTGGATACGTTCATTTCAATTTACTCCCAGAGTAAACAATAAGATTCTAGAACTAGGTCACATAGTGTTTGGGGGTCCCACATGACATGTGATACTTATCTCCAATCAAAAACCCTTACCACCAATAGCTAGGGGACTACACAACTTATGTTAAGCGTAGTACATTCTATATAGTTTAGATATTCTTAAATAGTAAATATATTCATATATCCTCAAGAACGGGTTTCCTCAGCTAGGATTTATCCTATTGAATTCCTAGATTTGATGGTATATAGCTCCTGAAATCATTTCCCAACCTCATATAGTTGGAAAAAAGATTTTTCCCATTCTCACAAACCCCACATGTGTGCACTTTTCCTCCAGTCACTGCATCTCAATCATAGAATCCAAATCCACAAGAATCATCACCTGCATCCCGCAATAGATGTCAGTACTTCTTTCAAATCATCATCCTAATATTTTTTTTCATAGCCTCTTTGAATCTGGTGGTCCAATCATTCTCAACAGTACTCCGGAAAAGTTAAACTATGACCCCATAGGCCACTAGTGAATAACACAATGAAATATTATTGTAAAGAACCATAAAAACTGTGATAAACATAATTGGACCAATATTATCATCTAATGAATGTAAATAATTAAATCTAGTGTGTGATACTTGAATAAAAAAGTATAAAAAAATTAATAAAAAAATTGATTTGACAAAATTGGATCATGTGATAGTCTTCCCGTCACCACATGAGATAAGTAGGTCAAATTTATTTTTAAAAAATACAACAAAGAGAGAATAAGCCACAAATAAAGATCCCTACCTCAATTATAGATTTATCATTGGTGAATAATGTGTTGACATTGATTATTAATATATTATTCATTTGAAGACTATCAATCCACCTTGATCCTGTTGTCATTCATTTCCCGATTCTACTTTTCTATTGAATAAGACTCTAAATATCATCTCAAAGATCATAGGGTTCTGTGGCTAACCCTAGAGAAAATCTATGACATTGTATTTAAATATTAAATTAGGTTATGTGTATTAAATGGAGAAATTATATTAATTAGTTTTTTAATCAATGTATTGTTTCTACTGATGTCATACTTATCTGAATGTTTAGTGCTGACCGACTTTTGGTCATGCCTAGTGTAAACTCCCTGTTCTGAATTCAACTATTTTCTCATATATTAAATTTGAGACTCCATTCATGATATATTCCATTATTTCAAAAAATAATTGTTCATTTGTGATAAAAATATATCAAATATTGTTATAAAATTATTTTGAGGCTAACTAGGCCTCATTATCATGCGTTTTCTCAGTGCATAGATTTGAAAATATTTCTTAATATATTTCAAAATATTATAAGGATAAAAAATATTATGTATAGTAATACCATGAGAAATAGGTACCCACTATAATAACTAGTATTATATCCTTCCTAAACATAGAATGTGGTTCTAATTTTTTTTAGGAATAGATGTTTGATTGTTGAAATTATTTCAACTTTTGGTAAATAAATATATGTGTACGTTTTGTGGTGTTAAAAAGGGAGTAACCATCCAATCCATATGTCTATGGAGAAATGTTACATATATAGATATATCTATTAATTTTCATAGAAATATATTAGTATTTCATCATTATTTATAGAATATATGGTTATTCATTATGTTACATATGACTCCTCAACATATTCAATTTGTTAAAACATGTAAAATAATATATGACCAAGTCATTTCTTGAAAGACATTATACAAAAATTATATTTTATAATTTTAAAATTAACCCTAGAAATATAATCCAATTAATCATTAATTAAATGTATAAAATATTGTTATATTTTTCAAATATACATATTAATAATGAAGTAGAAAATCATGAAATCATAAAGTTAACATCACTAGACAACTCATAAAATTTCTTAATGAATTTAATGATGTATGTACAAAAATACCTTACCTACAAATTGGTAAAATAAATTTTTTTATCTAGATAAAATTAAAAAAAATAAACTCTTAAAATTGAGTCTAATGGTATCAAATTGAAGTGTAGAAGTGAAACAATATGAAAATAAAATGACAGTATTCATAAAAATTTATTTTAATTGAAATCTAATTATTGGGTTTTAAGATTTAATTATTAAAAAACGATTCATTCTATAATAAATTATCCTAATAAGAAAAATAATCTTAATGTTTGTTTTGAAAATTCCATTATAGTTAAGAATGGGTTTTATTTTTTATAAATCATAAATTTTCCTTTGAACACCATTTACAAAGAGCAGGTCCTTTATTCTAGAAATTTTTTTTCAGATGTTTCCAAAAAAATGTTATGTATCGAAATTAAATGAAATTGTTTTTGTTGGTTTATTTCTATAAAAAATAATAATTATAAAATTATGGGAATCATTTTTGTGTTGTCAAAACTTAATGATGACACTATGAATACTCTTGATAATGTGGCATGAGAGTTAAAACACAACTTTATTTCCCTTAGAGTTATTTATCATAATGGTTACATATTTCAATCAGATCCTAATTGTAATAGATTCAATAGGGGGAATCTCACTATAATGATATGACCAGATGTCATTTGAATGCATATAATAAATTTTAAAACATATTTAAAATATTAAAATACCTGTCAGGACCTAGTGAATGATAACACTATGATTTGGAAAAGTATGTTTGGGTACATCAATGATAAAGAATTAAAAGAATTAAACATACAAATATTTCTTGAAAAAATAACTCAACATAAAATTTTATTAAATGGTTCATTTTATTTTTAGTAAACTACAACATGTTAATTTAAATGGTTCATTGAATAAAAATAATAATCCATTCAAATAAAAACATTCTTATTTTCGTGGTCCCTATTATATTTTTAGTAATGGTTGGGGATTTTATTGTCTAAAACTTATTCCTTCTAAGTAATAGAAAATATGGATATATATATTTTAAAAATGAGTCTATCGTGTTTCAAACATTTAAAAACTAGAATGATAGTGTTGAGAATCAAGCTGTAATTAATGTAAATTA
The DNA here is from genome assembly GCA_963277665.1 of Viscum album. Classification (NCBI taxonomy): domain Eukaryota; kingdom Viridiplantae; phylum Streptophyta; class Magnoliopsida; order Santalales; family Viscaceae; genus Viscum; species Viscum album. The sequence continues at coordinate 1,019,851,470 of OY728147.1, read as the reverse complement.
TCTTAGAATAGAAAATGTGATAGAGCATATCTCTAATGATTTTAAAAAATTATATAACTCTAAACAGGTTATTAGAACAAAAACTATTAAATAAACCACAAAAAAACATTAGTTGGGATAATTAATCCGTCCATTTTATTAATGGTGAGAAGAAGGATCTTCAATTCCAGTGTACTTATGTCATTCTGGGTAGAAACTGCCACTATATTAGTGTACATGAAAAAAAATTTCTCTTAAAATGCTTCTAATTTTAAAATTATTATGTAATTTTGGACTTTTAAGACACTTAACTATAAAAATATAATGTTTTTTTGGATTAATAACTTATTTCCACACATAAAATGATAATTTGACCCATGATCTGTCAAATGTATATTCACCAGAAATGTTTACTCTTTCAAGGTTTATAATGATTGGATAGATAAACCATGTTTATAAAAGTCTATAATAATCTATGATATTGTATGTCTTGTGTCTAATGGTCCAAATAATAATACTACTATTACTAAAAAACATTATTCTATGCTAATAAGTGGGTGTGGAAATCTAATTGAAATTCTAAAGGGAGACTGAATCCAATGCTACATCTATTTATCCACCTCAATAAAGAACAGAGGATTTAGATTCCACATCCTATTTAGATGAATAAGGAACTAAAGAATTAAAATATTTATAACTTACAATATTTTGTTATTATATTGTTATTTGATCCCCTAACATTTTTAACAATGATGATGTTGTAGTAATTTCTTTCAATTTTACTCAATATATATAAATAGATTAACCATAAACATATAAGAATGAAATAAAATTTAAAAAATCTAAAAATATTTATATTCTATAAATGATGTAATATCTTATCTACTTAAAAATAAAACATGGGTTGTGGTTAATACAAGAAATAATGAAATATTCAGTTATGGTTTATTCATATTTTAAATGAAGCACAAAAATATGTGTGTGTCCAAAATAATGTTTAAATATCATTTGGTAATGAATAATTTTCTTTGATGTGGAGGTATACATTATTATCAAAATATTCCCCTATTTTAATACATTCAACTGTTGATTTGTTACTTTATTTTCTACCAATTATGACTTCCGCATTGTAGAATCTGATTTCATAATTAATTTTCTATAGGATAAATGGGATAAAAATTTCATGAAACTAACTAGAGGTTTTTTAAATATTTTATACCAAATAAAATAAGTATTTTTTAAAAAAACGAATAAATTTATTTTACATGCATTTATAGAAAATGATTTCATCTATTTATTGTTGTAAATATATTTACCTTGAGTAAATATTATTAAAGTGTTTACTTGGAATCTATGAATCCTGAAATTATTTTGTAGATTTTATATGATGATGATACTATCCTTAAATAAAAAAATATGAGTGTGACTAATCATGATAAAGTATAATTGAATACCTAATTGGAAATTTAAGAGATCTGCAGTGAAATGAAAATTTTACGAATGGAAATAATGATTGAAAAAGAGATGAAACACACATATCTATCTAAATATATATATATATTAATATTGTTTTAAATTAGGATATGATTTAATATTTAATGTAATTAACATTACTTTAGGGTATTACTTCAATTTTAAATATCATTGTCCCCTAACAATGACCTAGACATAAACATTATGAATAAAATACCTAATGATAATGTAATTTGTAGATTAATCTGTATATATTCCGTAATATATTTTATTCTAATTATTAGTCTGGTTTTTTACACATAGTTGGTCAATGGGTAATCCTGGTAAGCCACACAAGCATGCATTAAATTGGTTGATCGGGTATATGTCTATGTTCCATGACTTGTTAATATGTTTCAGAAGAAATTTATTTTTTGATCATGGTGTGGTTGGTTTTATATATCATAATCATGATGTAAATATGGATTCATGAAAATCAATTAAAGGTTATCAATTCTTTTATTATGGAAGAAAAATAATATGGACATATAATATACAATCTGTTATTTTATTATTGGCCAGTAAAGTAGAATATATAATATTAACGAGTTTAATTAAATAAACCATTTGATTAAAATGATTAATAAATTATATTTCATGGTCTGTTTATAACATTGAGCATTTTTTATATTAAAATTTCCCATCATTTTTCAAAGAATCATATTTTATATGGTATATATAAACATATATGCATGTGATTTTATTTTTTGGAGGAAAAACTCTCATTAGGATAGTGTTTGTAAAAAAATTAAACACAAGTGTCAATTCAGATAATGGTTTGGCAAAGGCCATTCCATTATAAAATTTTAGGCATTATTTATTATTTATGAACATATTCCTGATTTAAACAATTCTGATTTTAATAATAGGATCACATATTTTTTATTTTTATTTAAAAATGTGTATATTGTTTAATTGTAAATCTATTTTGTTTTTAATTAATATTTATTGGTATATTTATTTACTTACATGCCATGTTTTTTATATTATAAAATGTGTTATATTATTTATGTTTTATTTATGATTCACAACCTGATATGTTTCTTTATGATAAGATTATTAGACATGAACAATTAGTATTTGGGTCACCTCACATGATATTTATCACATGCTAGAACCATTACATTATCAAGAACCACCCGATCTATTGATTACCTTGAACACATTATTTGAATATCTAATATTTATACTTATTATTTTGGTTTATTAACCCTCATATTTACTACAATCCCCATTGCTTGTGTATGATATGATTCAGCTATGTTGTGGAACCCCTACTGTTTGTTTCTCAACCAACCTTCACAAAACTTCCATCATACACATATTTTTATTTCTATTGAGTATGGAATGATATATGAAATTCCATTACATTGTTTCTGTTTAGTTGATGTTCAATTAATTCTCTTTATATTTTTTTCTACAGTGGGATTTTACTATTTATACCATTATTTATATTTAAACTATTATGTGACATATTATTGAGGGAGAAGTTTTTTATTGGGTTTCTTCTCTTGATTCATTTAACTATTTGACCTCTATGTAATATTCTTGTATATATTGAGGGCGGTTCATACCTGAAGATCTTTAGATGGAAGACCATCTTCAATTTGAAGAGATCTATCTATATTGGTGTCCAATTTATTTTGAAAAAATATTAATGTTCTTGGTAGGAGAACCAGAATCAATAATTTTCATTTTATTTATTTTGGTTCAACATTTAAAAATATTATGTGTCTTTTTATTTCAAGTGTATTTTGTGAGTCTATCTAGGATGATAGTGACTGATAACTCTTAGCATCATACTTAATCACTATCTTAGGTTTTTGTGAGGACCATTCCCCAAATTTTTATTTTTAGTGCTTGATGTATTCTTGTTTATATTTTTTGTTTATCTTGATTAATTTTAAATAAAATGGTTATATATTTGGTGTTTTTCCCATTCATATTTGTTTAAAAGAGGCTAAAACACAAAAATAGACTTAAATCCATTTTTTGTTTTTCTATTTCCTTTTTAAGTATGTGATATTGGTTCTGTTCATCAATATTATTATTTTTTCAATATTTAAATGAATTTATGTATATAAATCATAAACCTCCATTATATTTAATTGATCTTAGGCCATTTTATGTGTAATTAATAAAATAATAAACAAAAACATCCCACAAAAACTTTGGTAATTTCAAATTGAATCCATATTCAGTGATAAAATATTATCCCTATTGGATGATTACAATAAATTTGATTATTCATAGATATTATTATATAATAATGTTTTAAATCTACTAATGTATTTTAATTCATATTTTTCAAGGTTTTCATAGAAGAATAATATTATATTGAGTATCCATGTTTTTTTATACTTATCAGTGATCAAGTAAATGTTTAGAAAATAAAGAAGTTATTGTATGGGTTAAAATAAGTTTTAAGAGCCTGGTATCCATGAATTGAAATATATTGAATAGTATTTATGTTTTTGAAGATGGTTTTGATAACGATATTTATTTAATGAAGAGATGTTAGGATAGAGCTATTGTGTTGGACTATATTAGTGATTTTTTATTTGGTGAATTGAAAGAAAATAATATTAAATATTTTTCAATATGATTAAGGTATAATTTCAAATGTATAGTATTAGTGGCATTATTTTTTTTATTTCATTAAATGTTAATCAAATGATTTATATAACTTTCATTTCCCAATGAAAATATTTTAATAATGTGTTTATGGGTTTTTACATGGAGGATACAAAACCTATGTTGATTCCCATTACAAGGATACATATTTCAAAGTATAAAATTTTAATGTTATTTAATGTTATGCAGCCTAAAAAATGATTGATTTTATACTCTATTTTATGGATAATTTACTATATACTATGATTTTTATGTTTCAGAAAACTTGGTATGCAGGTGAACCCAAATATATTAAATTGAAGAGGGTTAGAAAAATACCATGATACCTCCAAGGTACGCTGGTTAATATAATTATTATAAAAAAAATGGGAAAAAATAGATATACATTAATGATTTAGATGATGATAGTTCAAATAATAAAAAAATACACACACAATATGGTTTTTTATTTTTTACTTAAGTGCATGACATGTATTTTTTAAAATCATTATTTTATTTCCTCGAGCACCAAAATAGATGATCATATAGTTTTGATACACATTTATACCCAATTAGATTGAATTCAAATCATTATTATATGTTAGAGAAAATTTTGACTTAATTATCATTATTAAGTATGCTAATTTTAATGTGATTAATATTATTAGAGGTCAAATGAAATAATTAAGAGGAAGAAAATTGAAATTCAATATTAGTTTTTTAAATTAAATAAGAATCATGAAGATTTATTGATGGGGTACTTATCCATGATGGATAAGGTATTAGATATGGTTAATAAATATCTATCAAGAAAATTTTATGATAAGTATAAGTAAAAAACCATGGTTTTACCATCTTCTTCTACATAATTAATTAGAGAAAGACTCTCTCTCCCAGGTATAAAATATTTTTTAACATCTATAAGGTGATTTGATGGACTTATATTGTGGGACAATTTATCCTTGGGATTCATTATAAATGGGAGAAAATGTGAATAAGTTACTCAAAATGTGATAATTAATATGTATCATGGAATAATAATAATGATATACTCAAAGTGAGAGATTGGTTTAATATGAAATGCAAATAATATTGACAATTGATTTAGAGAAATATCACTTGAGTGGATATTTCAAAAGTTTTTTTAATTCTCTAAACTAGTGTAAATCTTCATTGTATGAAGAGAGGAAACTAAGAATTTCATGAGTTATTATGTTTAGTTTCAAAGGATACTATTGAAATATATTATTAACTCTTATTCAATTTATTGGATTTATCTGACATGGGTGTAGATTAAAAAAAGATAATTTCTTATCCATTTATAATGACAATGAATATTTTATGGATGGAGTTTAAATGATGTTAGTGGATTGTGTTTCCAACAATCCAAAATAAGGATATTGTTTTTCAGTTATATAATTTTTTTAGGATGTGTTTGTTATTAATATAGTGATATGATATCTTATATTTTTATTGAGAGTTGTTTATAGATTCTTTAAGTAGTTTCAGAGATGAATAAACGTGGTTTCGTAAACTAAAGAAAAATATAACCATGGTAATGATTGAAATGATTATTTTTTTTATAAAAAAATGTTTTGGGTTGTTTTTTAATGTAATAAATCATCACATCATGTTTATTATAAAATTAATTATCATTTTGATACACATAATTTGTTCGACCAGTTTTCTGATGAAGATTATTACAATATTATGTTGTTGATAGTTTTTAGGAGGGTTTGAGTTCAATGTTTACAGATCATGCTTAAGAAATTATTTTAAGGATCAAATTTAGTATAATAAATAAAAACTACTAAATTTGTGGAAGAAATTATAATTTTATTAAATGTGGTCTGGAAGTACAAATGACACATTTCTGTGGGTCATGCAAAAGTGGAGGTGGTAGTGTCGTGGATAATGAGTCAGTTTTCTAACAATGCATATGAAAAATATTATATGCACTTATTATATATCATGGAATGTGAAATAGATATATCACTATATGTTATTTAGTGCTGATACATGAAATATAGATATATCACATAGAGGGATCTATTGTTGATATTATATATCACACCAACCCATTTAAATCATCCACCTAAATGTTTCAAAAGTTTCAGTAAAGATTATTTGAAGATATTTCAGGGATTTGTAACATCTCACAATGAATTTTTAATAATTAAACATTGATGTACATTATTTTTTGAATTATTAAAGTATAAATTATTAAAGTTGTAAGGGAGGGAGAATTTCATAAATTCATGGGGTACCCACTAATCTAGTTAGAGAATCTAAGGTGTGCCTACATAAAAGAAAAAAAACAAAGGTGATGAAATCTAATTTGAGGAATTCATATTTCCATTTATCCATTTATTTTCTCTATGTACTAATAGGTGGAAGTAATATACCTTTAGAGAATGTAAATCCTTCCAAATGAGTCGATCATTATTGCTTGACCAAATTACCCATGTCAGTAGTTGAGTTGGAATGCCCCACGACCTCAAGTATGGCTCCATGTATTTCAAATATATAGACTAATATAAAGATCCAACTGATGCTGTTGGGAGACTATGCTATATAAAATAACTCATTATATAAATTCACAAATCTAAAAAATGTTTAGGATTACTCATTCATAGATGGGATATACTGACTTATGGGCACAATAAAATATATAAAATATTGAACCCCAGAGTCAGGTATATAAAATTAACAATATTCTATATAATAAATACATAAAATAGAGAAATAATCAAACAATATAAATCACAATGTGTATAAAAATAAATATATATTATGGAATAATATCAAATAAATATATAGAATAATATATATAAAATTTCCCAATCATATGGACAAACATCCATTAAATCTCTTACCAACTGCTTAGCCCCCATGAAACTACTAATTTGGAGGTTTAATTCTATTTCTATTCTAACAATAGAACCTATAATATAACATGAAGTCTACCTGTATAATTTTAAATACATTTAATTTATGTTTATAGGTATGAGTCTAATGACACATTAGGGTTCCTCTACTATCCTCAACTCAAAAAGTTCTAGTGAACAAGTAGATTCATTTTCCAGTCTATAGATATTTCTACATAACACACCCAAAACACACGTCACATAAAAGATCAAGAAACATCATTATACAAGTGTCTCATCATAGTATAATAGACGCACACATTCCCATTGGAACCCAATGATAGACCATGTCTCAAACTCTTTATAGAACACTCATAACATCAGGTGAATTTAGATGTATCACCTCACACTTATAAGTGTTGACTCAATAAACTCTGTTGCTGCTCTCAAAATTAGCATTAGAGATTTTAGGTTCAAGGAAATACCTACACAATTGGTATTATTTTTTCATCAAAATAAAGGAGGAAGAAACATGCTACATGAATATTAGGATGATAGATCATGTAAATTGTGTGACTGCCAAGAAGAAACGTGGTTGCATGAATTAAAGAATATCACAATGCCAAATTATGGGTCTCAAATGATCTAATAATGATCACATGATTCCCATTTTTTAGTCATTTTGATCATAAAACCCCATTTGAAAATCCATCATCATCATGTGAAGGATGCTAGATGCATTACTACGATGAGGAAACATGCCAACTGGCATACACCAAAAAATTACCAAATTCCCATGATGAAATAAAATATAAAAATCATAGAAGCTTAAAGTTATAAAATTCATTTTGATATTCATGAAAATGGATCATACGACTCACATAATCAGTTAAAATATCATATGAGATCACTAGAGGCATGGCATCCATGAGACTCAAAAGCCTTTGGATATGTCACATTCATTATATAAAGGCCCTTGCATACGTCAATTAGATTTTGTGGTTACCAAAAGAGAACCAATGGGAAATATTCTATGTGACATATCGATTTTATTATGAAAACCCCTTTAACAAGAAACTAAGTAAAATAAATATGTTTACAATATAATGATATCATGGTTTTTAATCATTCAATATAAAGCTAACTCCATGTATGACCCACATAATTTTCATATGAAATATGTGATGATCCACCGACTCAATCCCATATCCATGATATATGTTCCGTATGAAATGTCATATATCAATGAAAAATTTCTAATAAATTCCTCCCCATGGAACAAAATACACACACATGGGAGCATAGAAGTGAGAGAAGAGTTCTTGGAGTAGAAAGTCACAAAATCATAAGGGTCTTCCACTAGGTAAACCCATGTAAAGATTCAATGGATTATACAGCATGTATATAATCTTCACATGATCACCCAAATGATCACATGAAGGAATTCTTGTGGATTTTCTAGATTATGAAAAGGAGTTTCATGTATCGACTTGGTCGTGTGACATCTCAAAAGGGTAATTATTGATTAACATTGAGGCCTTATAGGATAATATATGAAAACGATGAGATCCTTAAGTAATTATGGGTATGATGAATTTTATGTGAACACCAACTAGACATGTTAGAAATGTCATGTGTATCAATTTATACGTGTTATCCACATCAGATGAAAACACTTGGTCATGTTAGGAAAGTCACATGAAGTCATCCAGACATATCATCCGAGTCACATAAAGTCATCTAGACATATAATTCTGGATCACTTGACACCCTTGGATGTGTTTTCATTGATCACATAAAGAATCCACATAACTTTTTTTCGATCATGTGGTAGTAGTCCAGTATTTTGGCCTTGATCATGTGAATGTACCGGGACATGTAATCTTTGATCACACGAAGCACTTCATACATGTCAAAATTTGCATACAACACCCCATTGACATGTCATCGTCAATCAAATGAAGAAGCATACAAAAAGTAAGACTTATCAAAAATAGAATCTGGATTTTTCTGGCATACAATAAGGACATGTCTAAAAGAAAACATGGTAAAGTCAAGAAGACAACCAGGAAATGTTAGGGTGACAACTTGGTCATCTCATACATACACCACAAGAAATTATGGCCCTATCCAACATGAGTTTTATGGTGTGTTGCATTAAAACATTTAAACCCCAAATTGGGATTCATTTTTTTTAATCTGAATTTCATATGAGAAGTTTCCGAAAATGGTTTATGAATGGATAGACATATAATATTATGCATATTATGGGATCCTCCTTCCATCCAAATATTCTGACCTTACCACTCATGGTTTCTACTCTTTATCTACTAGAGAGTAAGGGACATATATCATCCAATGAGTATCCACCTTAATATAAGTCCATCCATGATTAAGACACTATATCCCATGGGACCAAACTATTATATGGTATTATCATCATTCATATTCCATTAGCATACTGAAAGGATAACATAAATATGAGGATTACGATTCCAACTATAATATGGATATACAATATTACTTCTTGAGGCTTGAGCTCTATATCAGAACATGCATTACAGCTACCTAGTTCATAAGTTATGTATCCATATTTAGTGAGTATAGTAACTTTTAATATTTTATTTATCACACCAACCATAATATGGATACATATCACTTCGTTCATAAATTTCCCCAATCTAAAGAAAACTTAGTCTCCATGTCCCATTCAGTGATATGATATGACTGACCTCATAGAAGGGAATTCACATCAATTTAAGTCTGAAAGAATTATCATCTTAGTAAACCCAGAGGAAATAAACCTCATCAAAATTAATCATTTATCGTCGACCATTAACTATTTGAGGGAAAATAAAACTATGATGACTCTAATTCCTATTATATCCAAGATACATATGATACCTCTTTATGCCTTAAGATCCATACCTAGTTCCTGAGTTCTCTAATATATTTTCTTTATACATTATGATAAAATACATGTATTGGAATTAAATGAACTATGTGGGTTTATATTCTAATAATAAATTAGATATATTGTATAGCTCAAGATTGATCAATCCTATCCTAGAAAAACCAATCACCTTTTGGGAAAATAGTAAACTCTAGAGTGTCTGATTAAATGGATTCAAAATATAGGCAGCTACCAATTTCTAAAAAGTAATAGGAAATATATAGAAAACCTCCCATACATACACATGATCTCATTGATAGAACACCCTTTACATGAAGAATGATTCAACACCTAATAATTTATAAGGGTAACCAGTTACATATAATGTTTTGGAATATATTCATGAACATATTTTAAATATATGAGAGAGTCCCAAAATAGGAAATCATTCCCCCAAAATTGTGCGATGAGCCCAAACTCCAATACCCTCCACCAATGTGATTTATTAAGTTCCATTGGGCTTGAAACCCCATATGAACATCTTCCTTTAGAAAGAATATATGTTCCTTTTTATGGATTTGGGAACCGTTGAGTGTTTCTATGAGAGATAAAAATGGAAATCCCAATGTAGATGATTACGAACCCATACCTAACCCCCCAAAACACACAATAAAGATTTAGAGATCATATCTCTTTGAAAGAAACATAAAAAGTTAACCTAATGCGAAAGAATATAATGACATAATAAATGAATCATTTTAGGAATTGGGCATCATGTCTTCTAAACTGTCGGAACCATTATCATTTCTCCCTAAAGGAAAAAAATGGTGTTCCTGATACGAATATCTCAAATAATAAAAATGATCGGTTGAACATGTGTGAGGCCATTTTATTCATCCTATACTATAAAAAATGGTATTTCAAACATGAAATCCAACAACAATAAAATGTAACTGGGGTACCGAGGAAATCATTCCATTATAACCGTGAAAATTCCACAAGATAAACATAGAAGAACTGGGAATAAGAAAGGTAAATTTTACTACATATGCATATATAGTTGAGTATGTTTCAAACATTCGATGTTGAACTAATAAGTGACCTTGTTATTTTTTTTATCTTTATGAGTGCACAGATAACTTTCATAGACATCTTGACCCAATATAATGTATTCATCAATTTATTTTTTTGATCCATAGACATGAAAATAACCACTACAGTTCACAAAACAACATCTCCCACCTGATGCCTTTATCATTTGGCGGAGAAGGTGTTGGTTTTAGAATACCATTTACATGGTATGATCCAAATCCTTATGGATATATGTAGAGGTCTCCAAATATTGATGTTGATAATTTTTCCCAATTTAGGAAATGCTGCAATGTGACCAGTAGAACCTATCGTCACCACCAATTTTGTAGGAAGTTTATTCCCGAAGTGTGGAGATAAGAACCTTCCTTACATTCAGAAGGTGGCTCAAGGAGTCAACTATGACTCATCCCTAGTTCAAAATCTTCTTAGTAGGGCTCCTATCGAAAACCTTCAACAACACTATCCAAAAAATGCCCCTAATTTTTTTTGAGAGAAACACTAAATAAATTACTTCCCTGGACACTTATACATGGGTACCAGAGAGATATTAACAAGAATATAAAGCTATTGATAAATGTAAAGGGGATCATATCCCCACATCCACTAATGAATTCAGTTAACATATTCTAGCACTAGATAGTGTGTAGTCTCATATCCCTTGTCACATGAATCATGTTTCAACACATATTCATGTAGTAATAATGGGGGAGGAACATATACCTTCCTACCTAAATGAATCACATTGGCATATTTTGAGGGTACAAGGAGGATTGGAGTAGGGCTATATTGTTACTTAAAAAAATAATTCTTCATGTATATCCTGGAGACTGAGAATGTTCAGGCCTATATTTCTGAATATACTTTTCTAACATGTCACTACATTATAGAAATAGATAATAGGTCTATCAGTATATTCTATCACTAGTATTGATATTGGTATAGAAAAATATTTTTATCCCAATAGAAAAAGTAGAAAATCAAGATGATCAGTATGAATAGGTGGGTACTATGGAGAAAGGTTACATTTTACCCCCATCTAGGAGTTTTATTGACATATTCTAGTATAGGATGAGTCATAAGACCATGCTTATATAACTATTCATGAATAAGGGTCAAAAAATCATTTTGGAACATGCCTTGGGGTAGGAACACATTCTATTCAAAAAATACCGATAAGATTATAAAGAGGAAAAGGATCATGTGAATATCCCCTTCCCAACAAGGGATCGCTAGCTCAAATTGGATCATACTTATATATAGGTGCATATTTTGATTGAAAATTACTAATAGAATACTCAAAAGGCAGAAAAAATTGATTATATCTCCAATACGACCCGGACTTTCCAACTTAGTTTGGAACATGCCTTGGGAAAGGTGAACATTATTATAGAAAAAGTGAAATGACATACTCTAAAGGCATAATATCAGGCTAGTATACCCACTACAACAGAGTTTTTTTAGTATAATATAGAAATCACCTCAATGAAAGATATTACCTTAATAATGAATCTACTTGTAATATTATAATAGATTTTGAAAGACGAACTCATATCCTCATAACAATTGATGGTTATCAATATATTCTGAAACCCATCACACTACTAGATCATTTCCCTATTGAACCCCAAAAGGTAGGTTGGCATATTCAAGCCATGACATATAAAGGGGATCATATCCCTAAAATTTTAAATATCAGTATCCTTTTTGTTGTTTGATACATATCCAAAAAACATCAAGGGTTTCAAAAGATTAACCATATAATAAGGTGATCACCACCTTGATAGTAAGTCTTATATTAGTGCAAATATGCATTGCAAGAACTCTACTCATGAAAACCATCATGGTCAAACTCCCCATGGTGATATCTCTACCAGACATGAAAATCATCCCATTTATTAGATACCTTCATATATAGAGGTTATAGAAACATAGATAAATTTGTATAGATTAGTTTTCAAAACAATGGAGTTAACCATATATAGTGCCTCATCAACTATTAGCAGCACCTTTTCTATTGATAAATGGCGACCTAAAAAAGAAACCTCTATGGTATGAATAGGTGGAGGCATATAAATCTGATGATGTTTAGGTCAACATGGATATATGGAGAGAGTTAGCTAAAAACAACCCCCAACCAAGTTATGTACCATCAAACTTAATACTATGAGATCCCAAATGATTTGGAGATGGAATCCATGGATTACCAATGAAAAAACATGTGGGAAACTCATCAGCGATAAAAGGATAGACATCTACCATATCTATGATAAGAGGATCACCTTCAAATCATATTCATAATCTATTGTCAAATGGAACTCGCTTATATCTCCATTGCCTAAGACTCATGATCGGAGAAGAACTAAGAAAATCTATAATATGCATGCTTCCATTTCTCCATAGCTCTTTATCAACTGATCATTTTAAACCACCAAGATTTTTTAAATTATTATTTTTGAATTGATTTAATATTTTTGAAATTTTTCATTTCACTAAACACTCAAAATAGTTTTTTTATATTATAGAAGTATGCTTGGCTTGTGTTATGCCAAATTCTAAGTTAATCATGAACTATATGAAACAGAAATTAATGATTTATCTATATGGAAGACTTAGGTTAGCTTACGATACACTGAATACAGACTTTCATAGATGGCTTGTGTAACACGCTAAAATAAGTGTTGTCGAACAATAATTCATTATTACGATATTATTGTTACATTGACATTAAATTTAATATTTTTGTATTAACTAACATAAAACTAAATTCATTGGTTACCTATTAATTAGAAAATAGATTAGATACTAAATGAATATAAAATGATTGATTTTATAAAAGACTATTTTCAGGCAAAAAAGATGATTTATCATAATAAGTTAAATTAATTACAACTGGTGAATGGTGTTAATTAAATTTATATGTTATATATTCAGAAAAAATATTTTTGATAATCATCTAATTTATTTTATATACATAATATTAGAAGAGACCCAATATTACACATAAAAACCTATATTTTTTTAAAAAAATATTTACCACCTTTTAAGGATAAACATATATTAAATCATTATTTTCGAACATTTATAAATCTAATATGTCAAAATAAACACCATATTTGAAATAAAAACATAAAAATTATGTTTGGGGAAATTTGTGGTATTTTTCTACAATGTTTCAATTTTTAATGAATATTGAATAATATTGAATTTTAGTTCAAAACCCTTTTTTCATATAATTTATTAAGAAGGATAAATTAAATTTTAATTTTGAATATTAAAATACAGCAGTTGTTGGAATGTTTTTACTTCAAAAACCTGCATTGTCGACCCAATTACAAGATGAAATTTAAATTAATTTCTGTGACTTCTATGATTGTAATTCAGAAAAATGGATTCCATATTTTGAATCATCATAGTTTATAATGTCTACTAATATGAACGTAATTTTTTAATAAAATGTATTAGATAAAGTAATTCAAATTGATTACAGTGATTAAGGTATAATCAAGCTTAATAAGGGACTAAAACTTATTCTGAAAGGCCAAAATGACCTAGAAACATTCCAAAATGACATTGCATTAAAATAATTCTAACACATCTCCTTTTTTTCTATTTTTTTGGTTTATTTCTATATTGTTAAATGGAATTACCCAATACAAAGTTTTATATAAATATAAATACAAAAATGGAACTTTAGTTGCCATTAATGTTTATAAAACCTTGAGGTATGTAAAAAAATAATATATTCGGTTATACATATAATTTCCAAATATGAATTTTTTATTTTATCATAATAATGTTTCATGATTTTTTATGAATGATTTAGTGACATAAAATTCATAAGAAACTCCAAAGTATTGATTATTTTGTTAATAGCTATCTAAAATATAAGGTAATATAAATATTAAAATTGTAGTATATAGATTTAATTAATGTCTCTATTTAGTTTTCAAATTAGTATATCATGTTAAAATATTTAAACAAAATACAATTTTACTCTAATATAGTTTTTATATTTTCAAATTAATATTAAATGAATAATTTTAAAATTGAAATTAATTTTATTTTACAATAAATAATTTATTATTAAATGGTTGATTTAAAAATTTTAATTAATATCAGATATTCCCTATTAATGGACCAATTTTTCATTTATAATTAATATATTCACCCATATATTGTAAAATAATTATTATCATGGTCTGGGTTTAAGCAGTGTTTTCGCGTGTCACATGAGCTTTTTTTAAAATTAATATCAAAAACACAAGAGATTTTTATATTTTAAATTTGGAATAATATTTATAATTAAGTGGATATATTTTTTCAAACTAATCTAACTTTAATTTATTCATAATGGATTAACTACATATGATAGAAAACATGTGTTTCTTATAAACAGCAACATGATAAAATTAGGGAAACTTAGAAGGTAAGGAACTAAATTATTAAAATTAAAATATTTTTGTGTGGTTGAGGATTTTATTGACCATATTTTCCCTTTAATACATTATTTTTACATTTTTAGGAATATTAAGTACGGTATACCTCCCATTAATTAATACCTTTTGGTATTTATCAGAGTTTCACTCCCCTTCCACTATAAAATGGATATCATTCTCTCTCTTCCTGATACCTCTAAAACCATATAGGCTTAGAAAATATATACCCAATACATGTAAAAACATCCCACCATTACTTTTTAAGCCTTAATTTGTGAATAAATCAATCAAAGGAATCCCTTTGGTGAATACCAAAAAGAGTTCCCCAAAGAAAAGGTAACAACCACCCTCAATCGCCATTATCATTTTTTCATCGTCTACCCCCATCACTCATCTTATTCCATGATTATACAAACAAAAAACAATATCCTCAATATACGTATATTTTTATATGGTTTTTACTTGAACTGACAAATGTGAATAACAAATTGAATATTACCCAAAGTGTAACCTTAATATGAAATTATTAATAAGTGGGAAATATAATGTCATAAAAAAACAACATATAGTATTATAAATTACGATATGGTTATTTTATATGTCTTTAATAAACATATATTTATTATATAGGAAGTTTTTATGAGTACGATGAGAGTTAAGACACAATGTAATGGAATTTCATCTCACTTTTTATTTTTTTATGATTCATTCCTTATTCACCACTCATTTCATTGATATAGTTTTTATAATTCTTATTAATGTATTATAAGAAAATTATTATTAAATATATGGCTATTTAGATATCCATTATATGATATTTCTTTCTTGGAGTTAATGTTTCAAAAGTTTCTAAATCCGTAAGACAATTTTGTCTTTATTTTCCTTTTTTAAGACACATGTTTTTTATGCGCCAAAGTTATTGTTCAATGTGCATATACTTCTACTTAACATGTTATATCATGAATATAATTATCTACATGATATTTTAAGCTTCATATAATATCAATTTTTCTATATTGGTAGTGTTATTCAATGTTACCAAGTGGTAAGAGTTTTTTTAAACAATATCATAGTTTATCGAGACTGCTTATGATTATGCTTTCATTGATGAAATATTATAATCCATCTCTCAATAAATATCTGAAATTTTCCTACCCTATGTTTATTCATATTATATACAATTAATGGTACAATTATTTCACTCTTTGGTGTATAATATGATCAGTAAATTATTTTTAATAAATTCCGACATTATCGCTATCATTAGTCGAAAATATTTGTTCATCGAAAACTATGTTTTATAAAAATTATTTCAAAATTATTTCAAAATTATTTATAAGTTTTATAAATACTTTCAAATAATTTTTTTAAAATTATTTTCAACATCTATTTATGTCTTTTCAATTTATTTTCAAAAGAAATGGTTTTCAAAAAAAATTGCAATCTTTAATTATACGTATTTATGGAAAAGGTTTTTCGAAAATGTTTTCAAAATTATTTTATATGTTTTTAAGGAAAATTGTTTTGAATCTTATTTTCAATATTATTTTATATTTTTTAGTAAAATGATTTTAAAAATTAACTATTATCTTCTTTTATATGTTTTCTAGGAAGGATATTTTAAAAATATTTCCAATCATTCTTTATAAGTTTTAATGTATATTTTAATAAATATTATTGTTAAATTTTTTTATATTATAAAATTAATTTTAAAATGAATAAAGGACATTTTTCACTTGATATTTTTTTAAATGTTCTTTCAAAATTATTTCTCATCTAAGCTGACATCCATTGGTGTTACTCATACCTTTATGGGGAAATTATTCAGTATTTTTATTCATGTTATTTCTTTAAATGGATTTTTTTTTGATGGAATGATGTCTATGAATCCCTTTTCTCTGTCACGGGTTATATGGTTTTGAAAACCATTTCTTTTTTTGGGTTATTATTTTTATGAAATTATTTTGAAACCAATATATTTCCCAAAGGTTGTTATATGATTATATGTTTATGATAAACATTTCATTTCGTGGGTTATGATATGATTGTCTCTTATTTTTTGGAACATGTATGTATGATTTCATTATGATGTGGTTGGGACTATATCTCCCTACAATTCATTGGGTAAAGATTTATATCTCATGAGATAGACTAATATGAACTTGTGAGAGAACCTTGACTACTAAGATGGATATGGGAGTGAATAATGACTACCAAGATGGTATAAGGAGTGAACTAAAGCTACTAAGATGGACATGAGAGTGAAAAATGTCTACCAAGATGGTATTGGGAGTGAAACCATACTACCTAGATATCTTTGGAAATGATTCCTTGACTAATATTAAAATCATATTACATGATTATGCGTTTTCCACAATTCATCGTTTTATTCATATGTTCTGATTTCATGGATAATGTTCTTTATTTTCTTATGATTCATGTATTATGAACTTACAATATTTTTTCCATTATTTATATTTATGATATTTGATATACATGATATGATCTTATATTTTTATGATCATGTTCTCATAATTTTATGCTCATGTTTAGGCCTACATGTCTCGCTTGTTTACCATTACAAGGTATCTGATCTCACTACATTTTATGATTCCTTCCCTATGTTATGAAGACATTTGTTATATATGATTTAAATAAGAACATTTCATTCCATGAAGATCCTATTAAGAGATAATATAGATCACTTTTGAATCAGGGTTTATTTTTATATGGTTCCCAAGACATCAAACTAATATAGTCTCTCATCATTAGTTTGTATAATGTTTTATATATTCCGCATAGTGATGTAATGTATATGTATGTTAATACTAGGTCATTATAGTTAGTATTAGAGTGAAGGTTTCATTAACCTTGGGAAACTAGAATGAGAAAACATTAGTGATATCCCTATATATATTTCTAAAGATATGTCCTGGGATGTTTTGAAGGATAAGTATAAGGATGAGTTAACATTTAAGAAAATATCTTGGAATTTTGGTAATGGATAGAGTAAGCAGATTCATAGAAATACATCATTGTATGGATACAAAAAGAGTATGTGTATTTGAAACAGCTGTACCATTGGGTAATAACTCTAAAAAGATGTCCTGAGCCTGAGTATGGGTAATTTGGTACATGACAACGAGCCTTGTTTCACACCAAGTTTGACACTCCTAGGGGATATGCTTTGAAAAATAAAAAACTCTTCCTGAAATATCATAAATGATGTAAATTGATTATAACTATTAATAACCTATGATAAATATAATATGTCATACATTAAAAAATAAGTTTCATGATTTAGACATCCTATATGAATTTTTTTCATAATTATTTTTTTTCTTCTATGATATGTGTTTCTCACCCTATGATTTCTGGTTTTATTTAATGGTGATAACAAGAAGGAACATGGTTAACATTGAATGTTTCATGTTTTTAATTTATAGTAATTATGAAAATTTACATCCCAAGTGAAAACATCATAAATAGAATTAGGAAGATTGTATAAGTATTGGAAATACTTCTAAAGATAAAGAGACCACAAAGAATAAGTGGAAGGTACGTGATGTTCTTAAAGTATTATTTACGAAATAAAAAATAAAAAGCATGATTTTATTGAGTTTGAGGAACCATAATACATGATTATAATTTAATATTATATGAAATAGGTATTAAGGAATAATTTGATAAAGCCATAGTAATGGTTTAAGAATAAATATGGATGAATGAAGTATTCAGGATTTTGAATTCAAACATTATGATATATGAATCATGAAATACATAATTACTTTTAGTATATGTTTTCATTAAGGAATGAAAATTATATGTTGTATGGTTATTTCATGTAAATGTGATATTTTGATTAATGTAAGGTTACCCTTAATTAATGAGTGACATTGAGATAATGATCATTGGATAAAGATATGTTGGATATGAATAAGTAAATTGGAGTGTATGGATTTTCGTGGAATAAATTATTGAAAAAGTGGTATATGCAAACAAGGATAAAGTTTAAAACATCTTGGATTTAAATAATTTGTCTTGTAATCATTTAATTAAGGAAGCATGCATGTTTTCCAAAATTATTTATGTATATTCATGTTATTACCATGTTTTGAGGGAATATAAGTGGACAATATTCACATGTTTGGAATGTGAAAACCAAGATAAACATTGTGATATATTAGAGATATATGTTAATATTATTTCATATCATTATTACCAATGATTTGGATACTCATATTTCAAATGTTTTATGAGGTTAACCATTAATGTTATTTTACACTAACCCATTAATCTTTCTGACTTCATCCAAAGATTAACATAATTTTTCATGTCATTATTTCTAACGTAAACCTTGATTGTTATAAAAATGTTTTCAAAATATATAGGTAAATATGTTAGTTATTATAGATAAATGATTTCATTAACAGACAATATCTAAAATCTATTAACAACTAAAAATCAATTGACATAATATAGTTTTTTTAATTTTAAATCATTTAATAATATATTATTTAATTTAAAAGAATGTTAATTTAAATTTTGAAATTATTTAATTTATATTATTTTTAAAATATGAAAAATATATTAGTAGAAAATTATAGTAACCCTTTAATCTTTCTGACTGCATCCAATGTTTAGCTTTGTGACATATGGTCCAGGTTTAAGTATGGTTTTTCGAGGTTACTTGCCCTAGATTTAATGTTAATTTCCAAAACACATTTGATTTTTTTGTAAATTAGTTATCATATTTATAATTAAATGGATATATATTTTCCAACTAATCTCAATTTAATTTATTCTTAATGGTTACAATACATAGGATAGAAAAATATTGTTTTTAATAAAAACCATAATGATAAAATTTGGGAAACATAGATGTTATAGAACCAAATTATTAAAATTCACATATTTTTATGGGGTGAAGGTTTTTATAGGCCATCTTTCAACTATAATCAATTTTTTTTAAATTTTAAATCACATTAGGTAAGGTATACCTCCCATTAATGAATAACGTTTGTTATATACAGGGGTGTCACTCCCCTTCCACTATAAAACTGAAAGTATTCTCCCAATTCCTTACACCTTTCAACCCCCATAACATCATACTAGATCTTACCAATAAAGTTAAAAAATCACAAAAAATTTCATTGAATCCTCCATTTGGGAATAAATCAAAAATCTAATCACTTTAATGAAAGAAAAATAGAGCTTATCAAAGAAGAGGTAACATCCTCCCTCAATCTCCTTTATCTTATTTCATTCTACACCCCTCCACTATATATATTACATGATTATACAAAAAAAGTAAAAAAAATATAACAATATTTTTTCTTTATAAAAGTTATACCAAAAAGTACACAGACTTCCATCTAATGGGCTATGAACATACTGTTGATATGTACGATGAACTAACACCTCACGAAACGATGATTCTTTATTTTTCATTTACGACATCTCATGGTGGGAATTATGATAGATAATTTTTATTATATAAGACATATATAATACTTATTATGTATTTCAGATTCTTAATATCTTTTATAACACATATATTTATACATTTCATTTTATGTAAATATGATAATTTCGTTTGCGGAAGTGTTGACTACCGTCATCTCAAAGTGATGTGATCCATTCACACATTATATGGAATGTATTAAGTTTGTTTTTAGAAAAATTGTATGATATATATGACATAATAATTATACCCTAATGATATTATATATATATATATATTCAAATATTGAATTTCCATTAATTCTTTCAAGACAACAATAAAATAGAAACAAGGTTCACGCATACGTACGACCTACCATCTTCATAAACAATGTATTCTATTTCATACATCTATATTATGTATATTATTATAATACAAGTATAATTAATATACATTATATTCATATCAGAGTTTAAATTCTTTAAATCATGATATAAGTATATGTACCAAATTTCTTCAAATTAAGAAACATGTGAAAGAAAGATAATATTACCAAAAGTGTAATGTTCACTTGAATTTGTTAAAATGTAGGTAATATAAAGTAAAAAAAACAAACCACGTATAGTATTATATATAATAATATGGTTTTCTTTAGAATTATAATAAACTTATAATTATTATACAAAATGTTTTTGTTATTATTGTGAAAGTCAATACACAAGGTAAGGGAATTTCATCTCACTTTTTATTTTAATGGGATTTATTCTTTATTCACTACTCATCTCATTTTATGGTGTTTATAATTCCCATTAATGTTTTCTATGAATATTATTAATTAATATATTGGTATTTACATATCCATTCTATTATTTTTCTTATATGGGGTTAATGTTTTAAAAGTTTCAAAAATGTTAATAGTTTTTTTTCTCAATATGCCTTCTTTAAGACACATGTTTTATTATGGACCAACATTACTTTTGAGGTGTATATACTTCCATTTAACATGTTATATCATGAATAAAATTATCTTCATGATATTTTAATCTTTATGTAATTTCATTTTTATTACATGGGGAGTATTATTCAATGTTTCCAAGTGGTAAAAGTTTATTGAAACAATCTCATCATTTATCGACATTGTTTATGATTATGCTTTCATTGATGAAATATTTTAAACCATATATCAATAAATCTCATGAATTTTCATACCTTATATTAATTTTTATTATATCAATGTAATTGTGCCATTTTTTTCACTATTTGGTACATAATATGATTAATAATGTGTTTTAAAAAAAGTTTGACTTTACCTATATGTTCAGTCGGAAATATGTGTTCTTTAAAAACTGTGTTTTCTAAAAAGGTTTACAAAATGTTTTCATGAGTTATTTATATGTTTTAATAATATTTTCAAAAAAAATATTTTCAAATCATTGTCAATATTTCTTTATAAGTTTTAAATTTATGTTCCAATAAATGGGTTTCAAAACAATTTCTAGCATTCTTTACATGTTTTTAAGGAAAAAAGTTTTCAATAATATTTTCAGGATTCTTTAATATGTTTTTATGAAAAATAATTTTTAAAAATTATTTAAATATTATTTTATATGATTTTAATTATAATGGTTTAAAAAAATTCATGATTTTTTTTATAAATTTGAAATTTTATTTTCAAGAAAATGGTTCTCCAAATTTTTTATTTTCTAAAAATAATTTTCCAAAGATAAGATGATATTTTCCAAAAGATATTTTTTCAAAAAGATATTTTAAAATTATTTCCTATCTAAGATGACATATATTGGTGTCACTCATTCCTTTCTAGGGAAATTATTCACTAATTACATTCATATTCCTTCTCTCAATGTATTATATTTTGAAAGCATTTATATTTATGAAACATGTTTCTTTTTCATGTGATATTTTCTTTCGAGACCCATTTCTTCTGATGGGTAATGATTTTTATGAAATTATTATGAAACCGGTATCTTTTCCATAGATTCGGATATGATTACATGTTTATAATTCCCATTTAATTTCAGGCGTAATGATATGATTATTTATGATTTTTTGGAACATGTATGTATGATTTCATTATGAGATTTGTGGGTCCTATATCACACCATAATGAATTGGGTAAGTATTTATATCTCATTAGATATACTAAGATGGTATTCAGAGTAAAACTTCACTACAAATATGTCCATGGGAGTGAACCATTACTACCAAGATGGCATGAGGAGTGAATTAATTTGATTAAGATGTCCATGGGAGTGAGCCATCACTACCAAGATGACGTAATGAGTGAACCCATACCACCAATGTGTCCTTCGAAACCATTCCTTGACTACTATGGAAACAATATTATAAGGTTATGTGTTTTCCATAATTCCATGTTTTATTCCTATATTATGACTTCATGTATTATGTTATTTATTTTCATATGATTAATGTCTTATGAGCTTACAATCATTATTCAATGATTCATATTTTTGACATTTGATATAAAGAGTATTATCTTCTAATTTTATAATCATGTTCTCATAACCATATACTCATGTTTATTCTTACATGTATCTCTTGTTTACCCATACTGAGCATCCGATCTCACCAATTTTTATGTTTTCTTTCCTAGGTTATGAAGACTTGGTTTATGTATGATGTGTCTAAGAATGGTTCTAGTAATTAATAATATAGTGGGAGATATTATATCTCACTTATATACCAGTGTTTTTGTTTCAAGGATTCCAAAGGCACTAAAATGATATAGTTATTTGACATATGTTTTTATAATGTTTTAATTATACCACAAAAGTGTTGTAATGTATATGTATGTTAAGATATGGTCGTTAAAATCACTGAAGCCTCATTGGACATCTATATTTGAGGATTAATAAATTGTGGAAAATATAACTACACTATGTACCCAGAACACTATAAATTGATAAATATTGAATACTATACTTTCAAATCCACATAATAAATCATAGGATCAGGTAATGCATGGTCCAGTCAGTCAATACAGTAAAATCTCTCCACTTTAAAGGTTAATGTATATCATGAACAAATTTAGATGGATATTAAGAGACTCCTAAGATGAACCCCCTATAGAAATGGGAGTTCATTTAGTACATGGAAGCTGATGTTTTGGACTACATGAAAACATACTATATAAGACAAAACCCATCATAAGCATCCACTACACCCAACACGTACATGACAAATATTGTCTCAAATAAAATGTATCACAATATAAACTCCATAGTGTTCTTCTAAAAGAAATCACTTTCACAATAATAGGGAAATATTTAACACTATCTCTACCCATTGTGCCATCAAACACTAGAAGGATCCATGAAATATCAATAAAAGTCGGGAAAAAATCCATCTCACAAGGCTGGGGGAATTGTTTTCTCAATCGTCGCCACTTAGTTCATCACACCCCAAGAGGGTCATATAGAATTCATCATTGGTCCCAAATCAACCTCATCTTGCAGGAAAGGGGTATTTTTTTCAAATTCCCATCTCAATAGACATCAGATACTTGATCCGAATCATCAAATACTCAACAAAATGACCATAAAGTGACAATATATTCCATGATTCATCCACATCAAATAGTTCTAGGGGATTGTTTTTCAATATCATCTCCACTGAAAGAATCAGGCTTCTCTAGTTTGGGATATGAATATTAATGGTCAGAATCATATCCATTCATCCCTCCATAGGACATTCCTTTTCTATTTTGGGCCCATTTAGCAAACATGACCGAAAAGTCCCTTAAGGACATTATTAAATGTCTGAAATAAGATAATAATATAGGGAAGGAAATCAATCCCTATAAGGGTCATAAGAAAAAATGGTTTAATATGGATAAGTTTAGAGAAATCATCATTTTGTAACCCTTGAAGGAAAAGAAAGTAGTGTACAATCACCATACTATGTGGAAAATAATTGGATACATACTATTTCCTAATACACCTCATTTAATTTCATCACCATTAATAAAAATAAATACATGTACGATGATACAAACTTAGAGCGATGTAGTGCAGAAAACATACCATGAGATGTAGGTGATCTGAATGCACAAATTTAGTTTAGAGACACAATGAAACAAATAAAGACCTAGAACCTATAAAATATGACTTTCCACCTCTATATGGGAACACCACCAAAGATTAACGGAATGGTGTAGCTACACAACACTCTCCCCCCAAAGGAGCTGATGTACCCTCCATAGTGGTGAAGCTAGTATAATATGTGAATGAGATATAGAATATCAGATAGTTGAATGAGGAACATACTTGGGACAACATTATCATTAGGTATTGTATTTAGATAAATATGAATATCCCTCCTCCAATATATTATGAGAGTGTTAATTTTCCTTCATAGTAGATTTGGACCAACAAGACAGCTCTGGATCTATGTAATCAGCCTATATTAGTGAGGAAATTAAAGATGATCACGAATTTACTCCATTATAGTTATAGGCTCCAAACTGTTAGGATGATCATTTTGTCCTAGAATAGATCAATAATTTGAAGGATATGAAAATGTGGTCACCTCTTGAAGCCTCAACCTCTCTCTAAATATTAGTGGCATTCCAGAAAGTGATACCTCCAGAACACCTCAATTCTATTGAATACCTGGCTACTCAAATGGAATCCTGTGAAGGGTGGTGAGGAACTATACATACTGAGAAGAATCTATGTCTCAAATTGGTGTATAAAACATTTCTGCATATGAATTTTGACAATACTATATTCTCAGGCTTTGATGGTGTGGGAGATCCAAAACAGTGTCTCATACACTTCATGTTCTAATTCTACCCAATGATGGGCCCTTGAGATTAGCAGGAGGTCACCGATCTGAGATTTTTTGAGTGAATATGATAGTACCCACCTTATTTTGGAACACCAACCTTCATATAGGATTTTTTTGCGTAATAAGTCCTTACTCATGAACTAAATAATCTGTTCAACTCAAAATTATAGGAAATGACAATTTTTTACATCAGAAATTGCAATCAATAACAAAAATTAGAGGGTTTATAGATTCATTGCTAGATGGAATGTTTTTTCCTATTCAATTAGTATCTATCTCTATTTAAAAATATTTATGGAACATTATGCTAACTATATTTGGGATGAGCTAAAAACACATTTTATCCTAATAAAGTATCTAGGTGGATTCCAAAAATTCATAGATACGACACATACCTAAAATATTTAATCCTATAAACATGGGTTAAATATCATCCCATTCCATTGGCACATAAAAGAAGTCTTGTTAATACATATAATGCTAATGTTACACAAAAACTAGTATTATTTCCCACCCAAGAACCCACAAAAGCCCAAAATCGTATAGAACCTATTGTCAAGTAGTAGCACCAACAAAATAACCATTTACTAGAAGAAAAAAGAGATCAAAGTATCCTATGATTTAACGGACATATGAATAAATAAAACTACATTTTAAATAAAAACTTCCCATTTTCCCATTCATCCATCATATATAACATTCTAAAGATACTAGATCCAAGGAATCACAAAGAGGTAAACCACACTGATTATTCTAACTTCATCACTTTTCATTGGAGGCTAGGTCACACCATCTATGTCTTCCATGTCTTCAAAGACATCCTCCCGAGAATGGTTGATTCAAGACATATGACATTATAGAATTCCTTCACTTATTTGACCTGATTAACCATCAATCCAGCAGAATAAGAAGGTGATTAGCATGATGTTCGAGCAAGGTGTAGACATATGTTCGATAATTGGATGACTCCAAAGATAGTTGATAAAGCCCAAGAAACATTTAGGACACATCTTAAAAACAAACAATGATCCTTGTATAAAGGGATTAATCATTAAATACACATAAAAAATTGATATGTAATTATAGAACATAGTCAAGATCACAAGAGAAAGAGCCACATCCATCTCATGAACAAGCTACGACTCTTGAAAACTTCATTCATTCAACATCCAAAGAATAGGAACCACCATACCAAATGAAACCATCATTGGATGAAGGGATCATTTTAAAAAAATTATGTATTTTACTTGACTGATCCCTTGTACAATAAAAAATATTCCTCTTAATATCTCTTCCTCATACCTGATTGGGGATTTTACGGTTGAGGATGTAGAATTCAAGGAAATGGTGGATGACACGGGCATGGTTTCAAAAAATACTTCAGTAACATACCCATGAAATCCTTATATATAGCCGATAACTGTGGTAGATAACTCTATAAATAAAAATTAGAGCATAGAGATGCATTAGATCCCTCCAGTGGTTGGTCAAGCTTATACATTTTACAAGACCTACAGGAATATGTGTGATTGTCTATTCATCCTAGGCAAAGGGGAATATTAGTGAGACTTTAGTCAATTTTTGAAGATACTCCTTTGACTTGTACTCAATAAATACAACCATCATCTTCAAGAAACTCAACTCAAAATCCTCATAATAAGGAGTAACCCCACCTTTTGAGTCACATACCTCTAGCATAAAAGTATAACAATATGATATAGTTTGAATTTGTTTCATCCATAATCTCAATATTCGATGTACTCTATCATTCAAAAAAATTATGGAGGAACTCATAAAGGCCATCTAGAGCCTAAATGAATTCAATAATGGAGTCTCTATAGGTGTGGTTTACTATTTCATGTGACCATCTCATTCAAAGAATAGGATTAGGATGATTCTTTCTGGGGAATACTAGACCCATGTATGTTTTAGGAAAACTTGATAAAATTTACATTTTTAGGGTATTGGTTGAAAATGTTTCTATGATCAACTTCATCCCAATTCATACCCTTTTATGTTTTGGATATATCTATGGGGAAATATCTCTGACAAAGCTACTATTCAAATTTACAATAAGATAGATAAAATTACTCTTGGGAGTGATAACTCCGTTCTTGCCTGGTTGCCTCCACTGAGCAGTTTCATCCTCCCCTAGGGTTTTTTCCTCTCACGATAGAGTGCCACCACTCAAAACCTACTTCATTATCCTTACATTACCTTTCTTCTACATCATTTCTATCATCAGTTCCTCCTCAGACTCATTCCATTGGGTAGATCAATCTCGTTCGGCGTCCGTGGATTCGGGTGTGCTTCTTCGACAGTGAGTGGTTGATGGCACATTGGCTCTTCCTCGGTTTCCTATTGTGGTCTCTAAACTCGCGGTCAACTTCCCCATTCTAGGTCAGATTGGGAGAATCCAATTTAAGGGGGTTTTGGGCTTCGCAGTCCAGTGACCGTGGATCTCCAAGTTTCTACTTCTTCTTTTAGGGTTCTGATCCCATTTCCTCTTCAATATCTGTTTATTCCCATTTTCCCTAGGTTTTAATACCCGGTTATATTCTGTATTTGGTTCTATTATTCGATGCGGATTTTAGTATTTTTATATATTTTTGTGTTTTTGTGATGTGTTTAGTTTGTTTTGTTGTTGGTTGTTCGGTTCGGGTGTTGGTCGTCAGTATAAAGGCTTTAGTGTGTATTTCATGATGATTATTCAATTTGGGATTTTTTTCTGCAGTGGGGTGTCTTTAGGTGGTGTATCAGACCACATCGGTGTATAGTGGATTGGACTAATCCGAATATCACAACAGGGTGTGCTGATCGTGTGGCTCTTATTCAAAGTTTGATGGTTGTCGATAATAGTGGTGTGACATCTCATTCAGTGAAATTTTTGTGTTGAGGTTGACAGTGATGGCGGTGATGATGTAGGATTACATCTGCGTCGACGGTACTAGGGTTTCATATAGTTGTTTCGGCCTGCAATCACTAGTTCTTTTCTCTTCTCTAGATTGATAATTCCTTTACTCTCTCTAATATGGAGTTGCACATAGGAGTTCAAGGATCTTTGGGATGTGAGTATGAGTGGGTGGATTTGGGACGAAGATGGTGATGAAATCTTTTTTCTCGACGACGTGGATGTGGTCGACCCCGTCATTGATGATAAAGGTTATTGGCAGTGTGTGACTGATGGTGAAATAGGGATGCAGGAAAGCTCGTGGTCCGAGTATGTTGGTTTTTGATTGGTTTTAATTTTGAGTTTTGAAAATTTTCTGGAAGTCCTTTGAAATTTTAATTTTCAGTGGGTGGATATTGCAGTGGTTGAATTTGTAACGTTTGGAGTTGTTTTGGTTCACACTTACCCTTTAAAAGTGTCATTTGAGAAATGAAATATGGATTGTGGAAAATGCCTCTTGGGAAGATAAAGATCAAGGCTCAATTTGGGGATCTCACATAAAATATTGAGTTCATGGTATTCCAGAAAGACACAACATATAATGTTTGGATTAGAATTACTTGGATTAATAGACAATTATATATACCTTAAACATTTCACCAGTTCTTCAAACACCCCATCAATGAGAAATTCAAAAAACTAAATAGTGATAGTTTCCCTTTGAGTCTTTTGAATCCATATATAATAAAGCTGGTTTCTATATGAAGAAAAGAAAAAAAGACATTGATGGATAATGATATTAAATTTTAATCCCCCATTAGCTTGGGAACTAGCCTTATGAATCACTAGAGCTTGTTCAACAATGATTATGTGTTACCCATAAACCATTTTACAGAATAATATTTAATCCCAATATGATATAGTGAACTACAAACATCATTGGCCCATGTCTATATGATATTTTTTACATCAACTGAAAGGGATTCATCTAAATGAAATTACATTTATGATCAATCATGGTCTGATAATTCCCTCACTCCATTGGAAAAAATATATGATTCTCCTAATATATTCATTAAAACATAGGATGATCAAAATCCTCCTTCCCATGTACTTGTAATAAAAGAAAAAACATCACAAAATACCTCTGTAATGACTCTTTTATTCCATGATGAAAACGTGTTATACTATGGCCTCTCATACCTCTACAATGGCAGAGATGACCACAGATTAACCACCATATCATAACATTTCTCCAAAGGCACTTAGATGGGGAAGATGAATATGACCTTAAAGGATCCCCTCCCACATTTTAGGATGTTGTCTCTACCACTATTGATGAGATCATGTAGGTAAATATGGAAATAGAAGAAGACTAATAGACTACATTGAATAGTGTTTATTTTCCTCTCGAGGAGTAGGATTTATATATTGAATTCTTAAGGGATCATCAAGAATCTTTTTTTCGTGAATTACATTAAAATATATTTGATAAACACTGGTGTGGCTACACACCACCATGGATTACCCAGTGACCATCGAGTATGTAAGATGGAATCTATGAGGATGCACCACCATCATAAGACTAATGTATAATTTCAAGTTGACAAATTGATCAAATAAATACTTATATCAAAAGTGTATTACCAAAGATGTCTCAGCCAATCAAACCTCTAAATAAAAATAATGGTCAGTTTATGGTCAACATAAATTTTAGAGACCTTAATCTATAATTCCTGAAGGATGATTTCATAGTGCCAGTCCCTAAATTTGTTTTGGTGAAACTACTAGATTGAAATAAATTACCTTCATGGATTGGTATTTAGGTTATAATAAGATAAATATGGCACCAAAATATGAGGGATCAACCAACTTTTTCCACCTCATGGAATATTTTTCTATTACGAAATTCCCTTTTGATTAATGGATGTTGGTGATACTTACAAATGTACCTTACCTCATATATTTGAGCAGTAATTTTGTAAAATATAAAAATATTATGTTGATAAATCGTGGTTAAATCTTGATATATATATATATATATATATATATGTTCACCTCATGGATCTCTAAACAATATTCATTATGTTTATGAAGTATAGATTGAAGATAAATCCTATGATGTTTGGTTCTAGGGAAAATTTATGGGAAATTCCTTGGATTTGGGGTATTAGAATATAGTTTTGATGTCAATATAAAAAATAATAGTGAAATCACAGAAATGTCACCCCCTCAGAATCATAAATAATTGAGTGGTATCCAAGGGATCCTCACTTACATTTGTTGTTTCATAGCTGACCTAACTGAAAAATCTCACCCCATTTCTGTGTTAATGAAGAATGGAGTCACCTGACGATGGGATGAGGGTAGCAAAGAATACTTTTTTTAGTCTCAATCTACACTTAGTACAGACACTTCTCTTGAATCCACTAGAAGAAAGAAATATTCTTAACATATATGAAACATCTAGGGAACAATCTATCAATACTATCCTCACACAATAAAATGATTCAAGGAATGAAAACAACCTCTACTACCTTAGTCAACTAATTATAGGTGCTGATACATAGTATTATGATTTCATAAGAACTACCTTTCACTCATATTTATAGTGAAAAAGCTGAAACATTTCCTATAACATCATGAATCCCACATGGTCTCTCCTATTGACCCAGTTGAGTGTGTCATAGGCCTCACTCTATTGACTAAGAATTTTTCATGATGAGTGTTTATTCTACAAAAAATATGACTTATAGTTCATATCATAGGAGCTAGTTAAAGGGAAGGCCCTGGATGAATTTCTTTTAGCACATACTCACATGGAAAGCACACTAGTGGACACTGATATTCTAGCGAAAGAGGATTTTTATTCCCACAAAACTCTCCAAATGTCAGAGAGGTATTTTTATAGTGCCTCCGAATGTAATATTGGAAATAGTATGGAAAACCTGAAACTCAATCTCATTGGTCTTAGTATTGTATATTTTTTCTCGGATAGATAAACGTTTCCTTAATCCTTATCACTATGCAAGGGATGCACTAATAATGAGGTTGAATACCAAGCTACCATTGTATACTTGTGAATATCCCTATAATAGTAGATAGATTACCTCAACATCAAAGGGGATTTGGAGATAGTGACAAAAATAAATGGTTATTATATTACCATGAATGAATAATTATAACCAATCATCGGTTACATCAGTGTAATGATGATAGAGTTCAAATTTAATCCCACGTTGCATTACATAACCCAATCACAAAATGAGTATGTTGACATTACGGATCTGGTAGCCACAACCCTAGACAACAATGATCGGTAAAAAGTGGTTTTCTACATCACACAATAAAGAATTGTCTCATCATTGATTTTCTGTTACATGGATAAAATTAACCAGGTTAGCACTAAATGATGGATTGGTGAAACAGTGTCTATGCCTTGATGGATGGATCCCATTTCTAATAACCTCCAAAATAGGAACCTTTTATTAGATCAATATGAAACAGAATATTCTTGTTTATAAGTAGAAAACATTACCATTCCAGATGACCAAAATGAGAGAAAATACCTCTATATATAAGGATTTTATGGGATCATCATCAGATGCAAATTAGAGTGAGATATTCCCACCATCATAGAATACTTCCTTCTAGTCTCATATGGAACTCATCAACTCAGGACCCGAATCTCCAAAAAAATAAGGATTCATGGTTCATAATTCGAAAAAATAATACATTAATATGTGGAATTAATGAGGAAATTTCATGCATGCCAGATTTATAAAACATAAACCATCAAACCCCCATATTTTATGCGTAGAATTAAATATTATTGTATATTTTCTGTATAGGTAAGGGAAATTATGGGGACATATCCCCCAAAAAAAGAATGTATTTTAAATACATATTTACAATTACTAACACTTTTTCCAAATGGGATGATGAAATAGCTCTCAAGGATATCAAGATGAAGAATACCATCAGCATTGTGAAATCCAATATCATCAAAATATTTAGTGTCATTCACATAATGTTGATGGCTTATGGGACCGAATTCAGTTCTACCAAATTGAATAAATTATACCAGGAGTAGAACATTAAATTCATCCATTCATCCTTCTATCATGATGTGGAAAATTGAAAAATAGGGGCCTTCAATGAGACTCTATCAAATTAACTGCTACAAATTTTAATGGGACAAGAATCCTTAGATGGATAACCTTATTCATGCTTTATGGGCGCACCATAAAACCACACACACTTCCACCCAAGTGACACCATATTTGTTATTTTATAGGATTGAAGTTGTTTTTTCCATTGAATTTTAATTTACATCAATCCAAATAGATATATGTTGACAACTATCTAATGATTAGAAATCAAAAAACTGGATGGATGAGTTGGAATAGCTCGATGAGAAAATGTTTTGTACACAACACAACTTCAATGTTCATGAGAATTAGATTTTTTGTGCCTTTAGTAAAAAGTTTCCCCCTATACACATTCCTACTAAGAGCATTGGTATTTTCTCTAGAGTCCAAATGGTACTAGTAAAAAATCATCAAAAGGGGAAACCTGTATGGGAAGGACCTTACATAATATATAAGTTAAATTAAAATGGGGATTAATCATTGGTCATTATGGATGGGGAAATTGTTACTCCCCCCATGAATGAAAATTTCCCAAAAAAAATACTTTTAATAGCTGCTTTCAAGCATTCAATGTCTTGGATTCATTACTTTAAATTGTTTGGTATCTCTTCTCTGAGAAGTAAAACTATAAAATTCATAGAATCCAAAGTCCTAGAATTAATACCTTAAACTGAATAAACCAAAAGTATTGATAACATGAATTTAAATTGTAAATCATCCATCATTTATAATACATGATATTAAAAAACATTGAATATGTCCTTACTAATTGATGTCAAACTACATGGAGGATTTCCTTACCACTAGGAATTAAACTACACAAAGAAGGTTTCGTTATAGATGTTTCACTACACATGACATAGATCTATGTGAATGAACAATAAAGTACTCCAATTTTTTTGTGTGAGTCAGATCCACATAAGAAATATTTTCATTCAATAACTGTGTGTGGACTCATTATCCTTATCACAGGATATGTGGAGACACCTAGATCCCAAATACTAGGTTTAAATACAATATAAAAAGAAAAAATGCCTCACTGTACATATTGGTTAGACCGGAATGGATATTTTTCTATCCAAGGAATTTGTGTGTCTTGATTCGTACCATAATAGGATATATATTGGAACCCAAATATTATACCCCTATACTATATTGAATATAAAAAAATAATACCCCCATTTGTGTATGGGTAAGACCTGTGTGGAGAGTTTTCCATTCAAGAACTATGTGTTGATTGATTCCTACTGTCACAAGATATGCAGTGACACTCATATTACAAAGGCTAGTTCTAGATGAAATATAATTGGAGAAAATTTTCCCTATGCATATGGTTTAGACATACCTAGAATTTTTTCTATTCAATTACTATGTGTACCATGACTCCTACCATCAAAAAATATGTAGTGACAAACTGATTCAAAATCGTAATTCCATCCACAATATAAAAGGAAAATAATTAACCCCTCTATATATGGGTCAGACTTGCATGGAGGGCTTTCTATTCAAGAAATATATTTGTCTTGATTTCTATTATAAAAGTATTCATAGTGACCACTAGGTCTCAATTCCTAGATCCAACCACAATTTAAAATGATAAAATCCCCCTCTTTATATTGGTTATTCCTATAAGAATATTATTTCAATTCAAATATTACATGTGGATTGACTCATATTATCATAGGATACATAGTGACTACCAAATCATAAGTACTAGGTCCTATATCAATTTAAATGGAAAAAATTCCTCAATATGTATAATAAAACACCAAATTAGTGGATGTTATTTATATGGGGTTATGCGCAACCCCCTCAAAACTCCTTTTCTATATAATTAGACAGGGTTTTTCACAACCCCCTATAATTATCAAATTTAGAGGGGGTATTAAACCAAATTGATTTTTTTTATAAATAATATAGGGGATGTATATACAATACTTTTAAATAATCAAATTTAGAGGGGGTTATGGACCCACTATAAATTTTCTAACATTATTTTTTAAATAAACTGTTCTATTTTAGAGGGGTTTCAAAACACTATATAATATCGTAAATTAGAGAGGGTTGAAAAAGACCTAAAATGTCATAAATTAGAGGGGGTTATAGACCCTTATAATTTAATAAATTAGAGGTGGTTTTGTACCCCCTCTATTTTTTATCATTATTTTTTAAATGTCCAATTGGATTTTAGAGGGGGTTCAAAACCCCCACTATTATCTTAAATTAGAGGGGTGTAAAACAACCCTCTAATTTCTTCAATTATATGGGGTTCAAAACCCCCTCTAATATTTAAAATTATAGGGGGTTCAATACCCCTATAATGTCTTGAAATTAAATGGGGTTTAACCCCCCTTGAATTTAATAGATTATAGGGGGTTATGCCCCCCATAATTTTTTTGAAAATAAAATTCTATAATATATATATATGTGTGTGTGTGTAGTATAAAATACAATATATAAATGTATTTTAATACATTTTATGAATATATTATATATAATATTTATGTTATTGTATTTAATTGTATTTATATGTTTACATAAGTATGAATGTATAATATTATGTACAATAAAGTAGATTTGTGAGTATAAGTTTTGTTTTATATAATATTAATTATTGATAATATAAAATCGTTAAAATATTATACAAATGCCTACATGAATATAATTTAATTAAAAAATACATCATATTACTTTTATACTTTACATAATTAAAATACAAAATATAATTTAAAAAAATATGTTTATGATTTTATATTATATATAATATAAAATTATATTTCATATAACATTATATAAATATTGAAATAAATTTTATTTTTTATAATATTATTTAGATATAATATAAATATTATTATTAATTTTATTTTATATAATAACAATTATATATAATATTATACAATTTATAAATAAATAAATAAATATATATATATATATTAATGAACATAATAATAAATATTTTTATTAAAATACATTATATAAATATATTTCCAAATACATTATATAAATATATTAAGTAAATACTTATATATATATTATATAAATGAGAATATATATCATATAAATATGTATATAAGTGTATAAATAATTTACATAAATATATAATATAGACGTGTTTAATAAAATATATGAATGATTTAAATCATAAAATAAATGTATTGTATTTATAATTCCAACATATTATTTTTATAAATTTTAAAAGAGGTGTAATAATAATAATAATAATTAATAATAATATTGTTATCACACACACACACACACACATAGATATAAGTATATACAAATAATTAATTAAATAAATATTATTAATATATTATATCTATAATTATTTTGTAAATACATAAACAGAGAAAAAAATACAAATATATTTATAAATATATGTGTATATATATGAATATAATTATTTTTATATATTATATAAATAAACATGTATATAATATATAAATATGTATTCACATATGTAAATAATTTATATGAATATATTTTAAAAAATATAAATATATGTTTATATACATTACAAAAATCGAATTATAAATGTTTGTAAAAATATACTTACTCAAATGTATTTATATATACTTACATAATTATAGTTCATATTAATTTATATATTGGTTATATATTGAATTGTATTTAAATTTATTATATAAATAATATTTATTTCATAAATGATGAAATGTATAAAAATAGATTGAATTTTTAAATGAATAACACATGTAAAATTGGTATAGTGGTAGGCCTTTAGGGTTGGTGGGTTCACGATATCAGTGGATGATGGATTTTAATTTCTTCAGAAGTGATTTTTACATGGGGGTGGTATCGATGGCTAGGTTCCATGCAAGAAGGTTTCCTGTCACATTCAAGGAGAAAGTTGAGTGGGTGGGGATGGAGTGCGCGATCAGAAGAGAATTGGAGGAGGTAAGGGACAACCGTTCTATTGGAAAGATAATGGGATGGGGAGGTCTAGGCTACATAAGAATATGGGATAGGCTGGGTCACATGGGATAATGGGAGGGAGGCCAGAGGCTGGGTGATACGATAGAATGGGAGGGAGGCCAAGTGACATGGTAGAGGTTGGGGTCAGAGAGGAAGAAATGGGGTGGTACTGGGTGATGAATTTAGTTTTTTTCTTTTTAAAAAAGATTCCATAGGGGTAGTTTTCACAACCTCCCCTAAAGAATCCATGATTAGGGGTCATTCAAACTACCCTTAAATCCCTCAATTAGAGGTGGTTACTTTTATAAATTTTCTAATACACGAATTGTTTCTGAATTTATGTCAACATTAGAGTGGTTTTAAGCCCCCTATAAAGTAACTACTGGTAAAGTCACCAAGAATTTACCAGTAGTTCCTCAAAACTGCCTCCATTGACACAAGTAAGGCACATTAGCGGCTATTCCACATAACCATAGGTAATGTCTTTATAAGGGTTTATAACCCCTTCTAAAATCATAAATAATACCTCTAAACATTTCATTTTTATACAGTGTATATGTACGGATCAAATGTGCATGGAGTGTTTTCTATTCAAGAACTTCAAGTGGCTTGATTCCCATTATCACATGATACATAGTGACACCAATATCTCAAATTATGGGACTAGTCACACTATTAATGGAAAAAGTCCCTCGTCTGCATACTAATTAGAATTATTTGGAGGGTTTTCTATTCAATAATTATATGTGGCTTAATTCCAGTTATTATAGGTCATATAGTGACATAAAGATCAAAAATCCTGAGTCTATACACAATATAAACAAAAAATCTCTCGTTCATACATATGGGAGGGACCTATGAAGTGAATCATCTCTGAACAATGTATAGCATGATTCCTAGGATCATATGATAAGTAGTGATTCTTGGATCCCCCTTCCAGTCCCACGAATGAGTTATAATTACACCTAATCATGTCACTCTGTGAGAGTCATATTCATGTAGATATTAAATTCCACAGTAAATTGTGAACACCCCAACATATTCTCTGACGCATACTCTTTCATGTCACAATAAAATGTTAATTTATGCCTTTTTTATCATGCCGAAAGTGGATCATGTGGGATTAGGGAACATGAAAATATGATTTTTTTGGTGTGATAGAGATGTGACAAGGATAGATAACCACATCCTTTTCAAATGACATTAAACTAAGTGAAAACTTCCTAGTGAGATGGAATTGAACTACACAAAAAGAGATCTTCATTCCAAATAGATCACCCCCACTAATGAATATGTACTCAAGGATTGTGTGTCTTATACCTTATCCTAAAAAATGTGTACAATAAAAATTGGCATAGAATTTAAAATCCTTGACCCCATCTTGAATGTTATGTTCTCCATGAACAAAAAATAATTCTTTGATATATGAGTTAATACCAACCAATTACTTGAGTTGATATTATTATCCTAGAACCCCATGATTTTTCATTCCCCAGATCATGATTCTTCATTTTTGATAACTGGTAAGAGGGAAAAACTAATCCAAAAATACCTAGATAGGATTCTATAGATAATTAATATAATGTAATAGATATTGGTCCTAGTTGATGTTTGGTCATAAGGGAATGGTCTCCCTTAAACTGAGGAGATACTTTCATGACTATGTGAAATATGGTACTCCTCCATCATCAATGGTCAACATGTACCTACCTATTTACATATCCATGTAAATTAGATATTCATGGGTTATGATTTAAAAATACCACAATAGAAATATTCAAGATGATTCCAATACTATTGATCTTACTCATCTATGCATCGTACCCATTTTCCTAAGAATATTATGACATTTAATTATTGAAACCTTTAATTTCAAGGTATGTATCTCCCATGAAGACCTCACTTCCTTATTCATGTAAATCCCTTTGGTTTCTCCAATTTCAAGCTTCATTTCCTAGATACATATAATCCATTTTACCCAAATTTATGATATATCAAGAATGAATAAATGGTTTATGGATTCATATTAAATTTTCTACTATCAAGACTCTTACATGAATGGAATTAGTATTTCATATTTGTGTGGTTTGATTCTTGTTTTCATAGGATTTATAGTGATACATGGACATCAAATCCTTGGTTCAGCTTTGATATAATGGAAAAAATACCCCTTCCCTTACATATGGGTAAAATATACATTGGGGAATATCTAAAATTAGAACCATATATCGATTGATTCCCATACTATAAAATACATAGTGATTCCAAGATCCTCCATTTCAGGACTAGACACGAAATTTCTTAGTTTCATGATGTTAAATAGATTTAAAAGAGGTCTTCATGTTGAACAGATCAAACCCTATAATGATTTTTTTACTCAAGGATCACATATTTTATCCCATTACCATGAAATGTGGTGAATACATGTTGAAATAGATTTTAGAATCCATGAGCTCTTATTGAATCCTATGTTATCAGTGAAACTACTTCATATCTCCAATATATATATATATATATATATATAATTCTTCAAGTTGATATTCTCTTCCTGGAACACTATGGACTTTAGGCTCCCCTTCTCGGGTTTCCCCCTATAGAAAACTAGTAATAGGTACAATGTAATTCAAAAGGACCCAACTATGATTTGTGTATAATTAAAATAATTCCAAATACCTTATTCCTAGAGCAAGTTTGGTCGCAGAGTTGAGGTCTCACTTAAAACTAAGAGTAATTGACCTAAATTCAGGGAATATAGGCTTCAACTATTATCAATGGTGGACCAATACCTACCTATTTTCGTATCCAGTTAACTCAGATATTATTGTTTCGTGATTTACACTCCCTATAACTAAAATATTCAAGAGGATTTACATACTCTCAATGATACACATTCTTTCATAGTACCCATTTTCAAAGTATGATAATTACATTGTTTCCTTGTCCCATTTCATTTCGGGTTCTACATCTTCTTTGGAGACACAATTTCTCTTATTTGGTTATTCCCTTCAGTGATACATCTTAGTCACATGATATTAAAATTCTTAAAAACATCTTAGTCACATGATGTTAATCTATATGAAAACTTCCTCTTCACATGACAATAAACTCCATGACATATGGTCTATCCCACAAGGCAAAAAAATTATTTGATTATTCCATCCTAACCATGCATTTGTATAGAGACCCATGCTTGATGTACATTAAAATTAAATTTCAATTTTTGAATACATAATAAATTACACAAATATAAAATAAAAGACCATATTTTTTTAGGGCTATTGGAAACTCAAAACCCATTCTTCTAGCTTGGTGAAATATCATCAACATATCCTATAAATATCTTTCCCGTATGTTTTCTGACCTAAAACTTTTCATTAAATCGTGGGGAAAATAAAACATAAAAAGGGTGATCTCAAGATCTTAGTAAGGGTAAAAATGGGGAACATAAAACAAACCATAAAAATATGACTATAAAAACATGGACATAAATTTTAAACACCAAAATCTTGAGTCGTGAAATAAATCCTGGTAGTACATAAGGCATAGATCATAAAGTAACATTAACAATGATAAAATAGCATTGACAAAAAACATGGAATTATGTGAAAAATAAGAACATAATATGATTTTCATAGTAGACAAGTCATTTCTACCAAGACTATCATAGTGGATAAAATCCATTACTGAGTCGGGTTTACATGTT
Source organism: Viscum album (assembly GCA_963277665.1). Lineage (NCBI taxonomy): Eukaryota > Viridiplantae > Streptophyta > Magnoliopsida > Santalales > Viscaceae > Viscum > Viscum album. The sequence continues at coordinate 1,019,811,134 of OY728147.1, read as the reverse complement.
GTTTCAACCATGTATTACTAAACCAGATTTACTTTTGTTTCCAACCCTGTATTACTAAACTATATTTACTTGCCTTTCCAGTCATGTATATATCATGAGATATAAATCTTTATCCAATTCATTGGAGAGAGATATAGCTCCCTCCCATCTCATAGTGAAATAATTCTCACATGTTCCACCAAAAACCCAAATCATTAATCATAGCATATCCCCTGAAATAAAATGGATTTGATAAACATCATTACATAATCATCAATATAAAATAAATGGATTTACTAAAAAAAATTGCATCATAGAAAAATAAAATCAATGTAACAATAGGGGTAAAAACACAAAACTATTTCATCTTATATGGAAAATAATTTTTACAAAACACTTGAGCATAATTCTTGAGGAAAATATCCCTTTTTCTTCAAAAACGTTTTCCTTCCTCAAAATGCAACACAATTTTAGAAGAAATCATTTTACGTGAAAAATAAATTCTAATATTTTAAGGTAATATTCAAGGAAATAAAGCACTATAAATTTTTAAATAATACATTCATGCTATACAAGTTAAAAAATTCATTCTTCTCATACTTTTGTATAAAAATTCAAAAACTTCCTTTTACAGAAAATGACCAATGATTTCATTCATACAGTTTAGTAAAAATTCATCAACGGATAAAATTGAATTTAAAAAATTATATAAGTAAATAAAAAATATTTTTAAATACATATTTAGGAATCATGGATAGGGTTGATAAATATACCCTAGTAAATACTTACGAATAAACAATCTCAAATAATAATTCTATTCAAAATGTTATCCCTTACCTTATGTCTGATTTCTAATGTATTTTCCAAAACTCTTGTATAGTGGGTATAAACATATCATTAACTTGTAACAAAACCATAATATTGTTTATTATTTCATATATTATTCACTTATGACTTTATATTACCCCTTCGTCTATCAATTCCATGTTAAAGAAAAGTTTTGGGTAATAATCATTTTATTTATCGTACGTGTTTTGACTTGTTATTCTTGACGTTATTATATAGATTATTAATTAATTACTTATAGAATGTATACTATGATTTATATTTCATATATATTCATAATATAAATATATATGATATATAGATATAGTAAATGGAATACACCATTCATGGAGACGGTAGGTTGTACATATGCATGAACGCTCTTTCCGTTTTCTTTTCGTATGGAAGAAAGTGAATGACATATATTTACACACACACACACACACATATATATATATATATAAAGTAGCCTTATTATTTCATATATTTCATAATTATTCAAAATATATATTTTTTATAATCGTTCTTTGATGGTGGATGTGGAATATAAGTCCCATCATGTCGTGGAGAAGGTAAGTCATACGTACACATGAGTGATGTGATCATATTATTAATGATTTAATGATTTAAAAATGGATGGTATATTAATTATATAGAGTCATAATAAGGTAATATAAATTATTTATGTCTATTATACTCATAATTATACCCATCCAAATAATTTAATGTGGAATGACAAATTACACCACAGTGTGGAGATAATAAGCCGTATGCATACACACATGGTGATATTATTATTTCTAGGATGGATAAAATAATGAATATATTTATCCCATAACTATAATAACATCTCAGTATATGGATGATACTGAATTTATTACTTTGGTATATAAAAAACAATAAAATAAGAATTAGAATAGGAAAAGAACTTTGAAAGAAGGGATAAAATGATTACCTCTTCTTCGGGTTTCTTTTTTTCATTTGCATAAAGGACCCCCTAGGATGGCTTTCTTCCAAAAGTGCTTCCTATGAAAGGATGGTAGGGATGTTAGGAGCTTATTAGAGTATATTTTGGATGATACAAAGGGATTTATAGGTGTTATTAAGTGAGTATAGTTGGTGAAATTTTATGTGAAGGGAGGGGCACTTTAGGAATGTCTTGAAATATTAATTTATTATAAATTTATTTTCGGTTTATAATTGTCCCAAGCACATTTATTTAGAATATAAGATTGATGATGGATCAAAAACCTCTCAAACAATGAAATTTATACATGTTTTTATTTTTTTAGTTCTTATCATTTTGATTTATCCTTATTTAATCTATTTGATTTTAATTATTGTAATAACATTTTAAATATTATATGGTAATAAATATTTACATATGTGTTTTAAATTTTCTATAATTGGATAATTAATGAAATTTTAGACCTTATAATTTTCACAATGTAATTTTTAAATATTTTTGGGATTTCTAAATAATTTAATTATATGTTATTTTTTAAAAAAAAAATAAATAGTGTCAATTATGACACTATTCATTTATTTAACTTTAAATAAAATTCAAATAGAAGATAAATTAGAAAAAAAAAATATTTAATACACCCCTAACATGTCATATTCACTATGAAAATTCGTTTATCATAATAATTAGTTCATATGATTTTTAAGTTAATATTTTTAAAACCTTTTGTTTGATAAATCTATCAATCAAATAAATTCTACATCACTATTTTGTCATAATTAATGGTAATTGTTTTATATCTAAATCATATAAATAAATTCAAATTATGTATATAATTTAATTAGAGTTATGTATAATATTTATGTTCGAATTTTTAACATTTGTATCTTATATTAAAATTATTATACTTATAAGATATATGAGAGTGTCATGTTGTCACCTTCTTTTGATTTAATTATAATTACATCACTTTCATATAAAAAGTCAATTAAATGAATCGATTCCGACCCTTAAGTGATATTTGTATATTTTTTTTATGAGAAAGGATTTTAGAAGGATTAAAGGTAATTTTATTATCTTTATCATAATGTTTTTTTCCCTAATTTACCTGATTTACCCTCAACTGTGTTAAATAAAAATTAACGTAGTTACTATTAATAACATACAAAAAAGTATCCTATTAATATAACCTGTAGCCACTAATTCCAAATATTTAATCAATTTTTCAAAATTCAAAACACATAATTTGCATTAATGAAAATAATATTAATTCATTTGGTTAAAACCAGAAAGCAGGTTTTTAAGAAATAAAAACTATCAAAAGATTAACATGTATTTATGTCCAATATAAATGTGAAGTTACATCCAATGAACAAGATTTTGTTAGATAATAAAAAAATAATCCATTTACACTTTAAAACCAATTAAAAAGATAATATAACTATATTAAAAAATTATAAGAAATGACAGTTTTGAATTAAAATTCAGTATTTTTCACTATTCATTAAAATATGAATTTAATCAGAAAAATACAAAATTTCAACCAAGTTAAATTTTGATATCCTTATTCATAATAAGAAGTTTATTATATCAAATATAACTTATAAATTTTCAAAAACTATATTTAAAAAGGTTTCACCATCAAATGGTGGTAAAATTGTATTACTTTGAAAAATAATTTTTTTTCCAAAAAATTGAATTTGTTCGTATATCATGCCTAGAAAATACATAGGATGAATGTTAATGTTATATAAATTAAAAATGTTGTTAATAATATTCATAATGACTTGTTTATATCTTATTAAATAATAATATTTTAATAATATATGGTTTTTTTCAAACACTATATAGCGTATAATGTAAGCTATCGAGGACAGTTGCTCTTGCGTGTAACACAAGTCAAGGTAGTGTTGTGTATAGTGAATGCATACTTTGGTGTTACTTCTTAAAAAATACAAATATAGTTTTTTTATACATTGAACACAATCTATAATTAGTGTTTCATGAAATAAATTCTATCAAAAAAACATGAAATTGTTTTTAACACAAGACAAGTGTAGTGTGGCGTATACTTCAAGCTAATACAGTGTTTCATATAGAGAAATATACCCATTGAGTAGCGTACAACTCAATATATAAATGAAATTAAAAATAACCTATTTCATAAAATCTTGTAGTGTTATATTATACCCCCCATAAATGAATTTCTCCATCGAAATTCTTCAGGGTTATAAAAGGTTTATTACTTGAAAGTTTCTTTCATGGAAACCCACATTTTAAATAGGAATACTAAAACTTCATATTAAAAAAAGGAAAGTTAGAAACATAATAGTTACCCAAATTTACTCATCACTGGGTTACCATAAAGGAGAACCTAGGCGGGAAGTTAAAACATGGATATTGAAGATGAATCTAACCATCAATTTATGGTGGATAGTGATAGAGAAAAAGGTTTGGAGAAAGTTAACAACTAGAAAGTCATAAATCAATGATGATTTAAGGGACCATCTAATTCATCATATAAGAAGGTACTAAGATAATTTTTTTACTTTTCAAGATCCTTTCTCTAATGTTGAATAAATTTTCATGAGGATAAATTCTTACATGATTTTGGTACAATCCCTTCTATGTTCGTTGCTTGAAAAAAATCCACTTCATCTCTTATTTAAAAAAATCAATTTGAATTTTTCATTCTTGAAGTGTTAGAAGATCATGCGATAAAATGATATAAAATTCCATCTGTCTCAAAAAAAAGAGGTTATCACAGGTTTTATAATATGCATAAGTCCACCTATAGTGAGGTAATATATTAATTTAACAAACATCAACCGAAATATTTCTAATAATACACATAAATGGATAACTTTACAATCCTTAAAAAAACATTAGAAAGAGGTGAACTAAATCGACTTAACATTTATCTCCCATATCTTATAAGGTATCTCTGGTTGGTCACATTCCAAAAGTTTGAACACATTCATCATGTATTCTCTTGAGTTATGGTAACAACCTGAATTATTAGATATCCTTATTGAAAACAAGAATATTTTGTTGTTCCAAAACATAGTGGATTATTCCTTAAGTCCCAAAAAGGTGTATAATTCATCCATGATAGAAAAACACTCTTGTCAACAAATCCATTATTTGTTCTCAAGATACTTGAATAATCCAATTTACTTATTCAAATCCAACATATGTTTATCCAAACACCATTATCTTAATATAAGGAACATATTAAGAGTTATATTTCCGTTACTCATGTGCTCTCCAAATATATCACCCTACCCTTAAATCACTTTTTTTGGATCCACATAACTATTTAACATATCCTTTCCAATCCTTAATAAAAAATTATACTGAACGCACTCATATATTTCATGATTTATATAAATAATATTTGAGTTCTGAAACAAATACACCTCAATCATTCAAATTTATTCTTAAACCATTACTTATGATACTTCATCTTTATCTTGCATAGAATATGAATCATGCCTTAATGTTTCTTAACCTAAATCTTCTTAGATTTAATATATAAAATATTTTAAGAACATCACATACCTTTAAAATGTCATTTAAAATCTATTTATCCTCAGTAGTATGACCAATACTTGTACCATAGTCATCATTCTCTTCATGATATTTTGACTTCAGAAATCAATCTTCATAATTATCATAATTTCCACATCTGAAATATTCAATGTTTAACAATGTTCAATTTAGTTTTGGATATTGACTAAGACCAAAACAAAGTGTGGGAAATACATATCATATATTAGAAAAACATAAGTACGGTAAATTACTTATAATATTTCCATCTATGATATCATTGGTTTAACCCTAGGGTAGTCATGATTATAACAAAAATCCTAGTATTTTATCCTATAATTGACTTATCCTTAGGATATCCCAATATATATCCTTAGAAATATCTCTTGGGATCCCACTAATATTTTCATATCCATGTATCCATTAGTTGAATAAACCATCACTCTGATACCAACTATTGAAACCCATGCATGAATAAAATGGACATTAAATTTCTTTTTCAGAATAATTAATACATTACACAAATATATGCCCAAAGATCGAATTAGTGTAGTGTATATGGAAACTCGGAACATGTTCTTCTGGATTGGTGAAATGTCATCAAATTTTCTTATAAAGATCTTCGCCAGTATTTTTCCTTCCAAAAAATTTTCTTTATATCTTAGGGAAAATAAAACATAAAAAAGGAGAGCTCAAATGCCCCGAAAGGCTAAACATAGAGAATATAAAACAAACCATAAACATAAGAATATAAAAACATAAGTACAGTGTTTAGACATCAAAGTCACGAGTCATGAAATAAATATTAGTAATACGTATGGCATAGATCCTAAAGGAACATTAAGTATGATAGAATAGAATTTGCAGAAAACATGGAATGGTAGAAAAAAAAGTACATAATATGATTTCCATAGTATCCAAGGCTTTGCATCCAATACCATCATAGTGGACAAATTCCCCTATTGAACCAGGTTGACTTTTAGTTCCATCCATATATAACTGAACAATATTTATGTATCGTTCCAGCTCGGTATTACTGAAATAGATTTACTTTCCATTATAGTCTTGTCTCTCTCTTGAGATATAAATCTATACCCAATGCATTATAAGGATATATAGTTCCCACCATCTCATAGTGAAATCTTTCATAAATAGGCCACAAAAACATAAATCATTCATCATAGCATAACCCATGAAATAAAATGGGTTTCTTAAACATCATTCCATCATAATCCATATAAAACAAATGGATTTCAAAAAAATAATTCCATAATAAAAATAATAAAATAAAATTAATTATAGGGATAAAATCATAAACCTATTCCATATTATAAGGAAAATAATTTTGATAAAATAGTTGAGCTTAATTCTGGAGGAAAATATCATTACTTCTTTAAAAATGTGTTCCTTCCTCAAATTGCCACACAATTTTAAATGTACTAATTTTATGTGGAAACAAAATTTAATGATTTTAGGGGAAAATACAAGGAAATAAGGCATTATTAAAGCATAAAAATCAGTTCATGTTGTAAAAGTAAAAACATTCTTCTCATACTTTTGTCGAATAATTCAAAAAGCACCTCGTACTGAAAATGACAAAAGATTCCATTAATATAGTTTTGTAAAGATTCACCAATGGGTAAAATTGAAATTAAAAAATTATATAAGGATATAAAGAATAGTTTAAAATATATTTATGAGACATTTATGTGGATGATAAATATTACCCACTAAGTACTTATGAATAAACAATCTTGGATAAAATTGATATTTTAAAAGTTATCCCTTACCTTAGGTCCAATTTCTTCTAAATATGGATAAAACACATGTGTATTGGGTTTAAACATATTAATAACTTGTAAAAAAACCTTAAAATTATTTATTATTTCATATATTATTCACTTATGACTTTATATTACCTTTTCATTTATCAATTCCATGTAAAAGAAACATTTCGGGTAATAATCATTCTATTTATCATAGGTGTTTTGACTTGTTATTCTTGATCATATTACATAGATCATGATTTAATTACTTCCAGAATGTATAATATGATTTATATGACATATATATTTATTATATAAATATATATGATAGACAAATATATGGAACAGAATACACTGTTCATGGAGATGGTAGATCATACGTACGCATGAACGCTGTTTTTTGTTTTCTTATCATATGAAAGTTAGTGAATGACATATATGTATATATATATATATATTATTCTAATAAACTTATTATTTCATATATTTCAAAATTATTCATAATATATATTTTTATAGTCATTCTTGGATGGTGGATGTAGAATACAAGTCTCATCGTGTCTTGGAGACGGTAAACCTTACGTACGAACACATGGTGATATTATTATTCATAGGATAGATAAAATGATGAATATAGTTATCCCATGATTATAATAACATATAATTATATGTATGAGAATGTATTTATTACATTAGTAAGGAAACAACATAGAAATAAGAAGTATAAGAATAAAATAACTTTGAAAGAAGGGATAAAATGATTACCTCATCTTCAGGTGGCTCTTTTGGATTTACAGAAAAGGACTCCCAAAGAATGACTTTCTAGCTAAAGTGTTGTATCTAGGTGGAAGGTAAGGATTTTTTCAGATTATTTGAGTAGATTTTGGATAATCTAAACGGATTTAAAGGCGTGATTAAGTAAGTGGAGGTGGTTTACCTTTATAATAGGGAGGAGGGGCACTTTAGGAAAGTCTTGAAATATTAATTTATTATAAATTGATTTTCAGTTTATAATGGTTCAAAACTCTTTTATTTCAAATATAATATTATTATGGGTCGAAATAATCTCATTTAATGAAATTTAGTTTTGTTATGATTTTATTTTAACCCTTATCATTTGGATTTATCCTTATTTAAACAATTTAATTTTAATTGTGGTAATATTTTTTTAAGTATTAAATTGTTATAAATATTCACTTATGTGTTGTATATTTTATATAATTAGATAATATATCACATTTTCAACCTAATAATTTTCACATGGAAATTTTTAAATATTTATGTGATTTGTAAATAATTTAATATTATGTTATTTTTATAAAATATCAAGTGTCAATCTTGAAACTATTCATTTAGTTGACTATAATTTTAATAAAAAAATATAAATTCTAAAAAAATATTTAATACACTCCTAACATGTCATAGTCATCAATAAAATTTATGGTTCACATTAATTATTTCATATGATATTTATTTTAATATTTTTAAAACCATTTATTTGATATATCTATTTATAAAATAATTTCTACATCATTAATGGTAATTATTTAATCTCTAAAAATTTTAAATGAATTCACATGATGTAGAAAATTTCATTATATTTCTAGAGACTATTTATGTTTGATGGTTTTTCCTCTTTAACACTGTATTAACCATATTATACTTATAAGATATATGAGAGTGACATGTTGTCACATTCTTCTGTTTTAATTATATTTACATCACTTTCATATAAAAATTAATTAAATGATTCAATTCTGAACCTTATGTGGTATTGGTCAAATTTAACTTATCCAATTGGATTTTATCAGGTGTTAGGGTAATTTTATTATCTCTATCATAATGTTTTTCCAACATTTACGTGATTTACCTTTAACTTTGGTAAATAAAAATTACCATAGTTACTGTTCATGGTATCCAAAAAAAACAAAAAAAACATATTAACATAATTTTTAACCACTAATACAAATATGGAATCTTTATTTTCAAAATTAAAAACACTGAATTTGTATTAATTAATTTAAAATTAATTCCCGTCGTCAAAACCATAAAGTGGGTTTTTAAGAATTAAAAACTATCAAAATATTGACATGTGTTTAAGTCCAATTTGAAAGTAAAATAACATAAAATGAAAAAAAAGATTAAATGATAAAAACATAATCCAATTACACTTTAAAACTAATTAAATAGATAATTTAACTATATAAATAAATGAGAGGAAATGGCAGTTTTGAATTAAAATGCATCATTTTTCACTATTCATTAAAATATGAATTTTATCTGAAGTATACCAAAATTTCAACCAAGATAAATTTTTATGTCCCTATTAAAATGAAGAAGTTTATTATGTCAAATAAAAAGTATAAAATCTTCAAAAACTAGATTTAAAAAATGTTCTCCATCAAAAGGTTGTAAAATTGTATTTATTTGAAAAATAGTTCTTTTATCTGAAAAATTGATTTTTTTCTTATATCATGTCTAGAAAATACAAAATATGAATTTAAATGTTATATAAAATTTTGAAAGTTGGTAATAGTAATCAAAATATCTAGTTTATATCTCATAAAATAATACTATTTTAATAATATATCATTGTTTAGTGAATCTCTGTATGGCGTAAAACATAAGCTATTGAGAAAGGTTGCACTTGCGTGTAACAAAATCCAATTCAGTGTTTCATATAATTAAATCTTCTTTTGTTGTTAATTATAATATAATACCAACAGATCTCTCTTATACATTGAAAAAAATCTGTACTCAGTGTTGTGTGAAAGGAATTCTATCAAAAGAACATGGCATTATGTGTAACACAAGCCAAGTAGAGTGTTGCGTATACAACACACTAATATGGTGTTGTGTATAGAGAAAACTAATATTGGTGTAGCATACAACACATGGAATCAAAGAAATTAAAAATAATATATCTCATAAAATCTTAGGGTGTTACATTACACCTCCTTTAAAATGAATTTCTTCTTTGAAATTCATCGGGTTTATAAAAGGTTCACCAATTGAAACTTTCTTTTATAGAAACCCACATCGTAAAAAGAAATACAAAAACATGATTTTTAAAAGGAAAGATAAAAACATAACAATTACCAAAAGTAACTCATCACTGGGTTTCTACATAAGATAACATAAGTGGTATGCGAAAAAATATATATAGAAGACAAATTTAACCATCAATTTATGATGGTTAAAGATAGTGAACAAGGTTTGGAAAAAGTTAACAACCAGAAATCTATATATCTATGACGATTTAAGGGACTATCTGATTCATCGGATAATAAAGTACTAAGATAACATTTTTGGATTTCAAGAACCCTTCCTTAATGTTGAATAAATTTTCAAGAGAATAAATTCTTACTTGATTTTTGTATAACCTCACCCATGTTCATACCTTGAACAAATTCCACTTCTTCTCTTATTTAAAGATTTCAATGGTATTTTTCATTGTTTAAGTATTAGCAGATAACGTGATAGAATGATAGGACATTCCATCTGTCACAACAAAATGGTTATTAGAGGTTTTCAAATATGCATAAGTCTACCAATATTGAGATAATATACTAATCTAACAAACATCAAACAAAATATAACTTCTACTATCCATAAATGGAAAACATTACAATCCTTCCAAAAATATAAATTATAAAACATTAGAGAGAGGTGAAATAAATGGATTTAACATTTATCTCGCATATCTCATAAGGTATCTCGGGATTATCACATTCAAAATTTGCGAACACATTCATCATGTATTATTGTGAGTCACGATAACAACCTGAATTATCAGATATCATTATTGAAAACATGCATGTTTCCTTGTTCCAAAACATAGTGGATTGTCCTTTATGTCCCCAAAACCTATATACCTCATCCATGATTGCATAACCCTCTTGTCGAAAAATGAATAATAAGTTTTCAAGAAACTAACATCCTCCAATTTACATATTCAAACCCAACATAACTTTATCCAATCATCAAAATCTTAATATAAGGAACATATTAAAATTTATCTTTCCCTTAATCATGTGTTCTAAAAATATATCAACCTACCCTTAAATCACATTTTTTTCTCCTTATAACTATTCAACATATCCTTTCCTATCCTTAAGGAAAAACTTATACTAAAATAACTTATATAATTCATGATTCATATAACATAATATTTCAATTCTGAAACATATACACCTCAATCATGCAAATTTATTCTTAAACCATCACTCATGATCCATCGTCTTCACCTTTGATAGAATATTAATAATGTATTAAGGTTTCTAAACTTAAAGCATCTTATATTTAATGTAAAAAATACTTTAAGAACATCACATACCTTTCACATGTATATTAAAATATCTTTATACTTAGTAGTATAACAAATACTTGTACCATCGTCATTATTATTTTCATGATATTTCTACTTAGGAAATAAATCTTCATAATTCCCATAATTTTCCACATTTGAAATATTCAATGGTTAACAATGTTTTATGTAGTTTGGGATATTGACTAATACCAGAAATCAAAGTGTGAGAAATACATATCAGAGATTAGAAACACATAATTAAGGTAACTTACTTATAATATTTCAATTAATGATAGCTTTGTTTTAACCTTAGATTAGTCAGGATTATCAGAAAACCCATAGGATTTTAAGCTATACATGACTTATCATTAGGATATCCCTTGAATAATCCTTATAAATATCTCCAGAGTTCCCAATTTTTTTTCATCCTAGTTTCAATGGGTGACTAAACCTTCACTCTGATACCAAATATAGTGACTCATGCCTGACGTACATGGACATTACATTTATTTTGTGGAATACATAATATATTACACTGATATATTCCAAAATACCATATTAGTTTAGTGTCTTGGGAAACTTAGAACACATTCCTCGATCTTAGTTAATGATCAAAAAAATATCTTATAAAGATCATACCCATTAGTTTTCTTACCAAAAATGTTTCTTTATATCCTGAGGAAAAGAAAACATAAAAAATGGTGAGATCAAATGCTCTGTAAGGGTAAACATGGAGAACATAAAATAAACCATATACATAAGAATTTAAAAATGAGAACATTATGTTTAAACCTCAAAATCTTGAGTCAAGAAATAATTCTTGGAAGTACGTATGACATAGATCATAATGGTACATTAACCATGATAGAATAATATTGACATAAAACGTGGAATTGAGGAAAACAAATAAGAACATTATAGGATTTTTATAGTATCCAAGGGATCATTTCCAATACCATCATAGTGGAAAAAGTACATTATTTAACCTTGTTTACTTGTCATTCCAACCATATATTACTGAACCAGATTTACATTTCATTCCAACCTTGTATTACTGAACCATATTTACATACCATTCATGTCTTGTCTCTCTCGTTAGATATTTATCTTTACCCAATTAATTGGAAGGATATATATATCCCACCCGTCTCATAGTTATATCACTCTTACATGTGAAACAAAAACATAAATCATTAATCAAATTATAACCCTTGGAATAAAATGGGTTTCTTAAACATCAATCCATTATAACCCATATAAAATAAATGGATTTCATAAAAATAATTCTGTCATAAAAAAATAAAATCAAATTAATAATATGTATATAATCATAAAACTATGACATATAATATGGAAAATAATTTTGATAAAACACTTGAGCTTAATATCTGTGGAAAATATCCTTTCTTCTTCAATAACTTTTTCCTTCCTCAAAATGTCACAAATTTTAGATGAAATAATTTTATATGAAAATAAACTTGTAAGATTATAGGGGATGCTTCAAAAAAATAACTCATTAATAAATAGTAGAAATAAATCCATTTTTTACAAGAAAAAAACAATATTCCCATTCTTTTTTCTGAAAAGTCAAAAAGTACCTCGTACTGAAAATGAAAAGGATTCCATTCATACCATTCATTAAAAATTAACCAATGGGTTAAATTGAATTTATAAAATTATAGAAGGATATATATAATATTTTGAAATAAATATTTAGGAAACAAGAATGTGGATGCTAAATATACTCCAGTAAATACATACGAATAAACAATTTTGAATAAAAATGATATTTGAAAAGATGCCCCTCATATAAGGTCTGATTTCTTCCGTATGTGTCCGAAACTCCCATGTAGTGTGTTTAGACATATTATTAACTTGTAAAATAACAATAATAATATTTATTGTTTAATATATTATTCAATTATGACTTTATATTACCCATTAATTTATCAATTCCATGTTAAATCAATGTTTTGTGTAATCGTCATTTTATTTATCGTACATGGTTTGACTTGTTATTCATGATATTATTACATAGATCATGATTTAATTACTTACAGAATGTTTAATAAGATTTATATATCATATATATTCATAGTATAAATTTATATGATATATAGATATATGAAATGGAATAAACAGTTCATAGAGACAGTAGGTCGTACATTCTCATGAAAACTGTTTTAATTTTCTTATCATATGGAAGTTAGTGAATGACATATATGTACACACAAACACACACAGACACACAGACACACACACACCCACACACACACAAACACAAACACACACACACAGATATATATATATTATTTCTGCATAATTATTATTTCTTATACCTCATAATTATTCATAATATATATATATATATTGTCATTCTTGGATGGTGGACACGAAATATGAGTCTCATCTTGTCGTGGAGATGGTAAGCCGCACGAACACACAAGCGCTAAAATCATTTCCTTAATGGATAAATGATATAAAACAGGATGGTATATGAATTATATAGAATCATAATCATGTTATATTTATTATTTTTGTCCATTATACTCATCATTTTACCCATCTAGATATATTAATGTGGAATAACAAATTACACCATGAAGTGGAGACTCTAAGATGTTTGTACGAATCCATGGTGATATTATTATTCATAGGATGGAAAAAATGATGAATATAGTTATCCCATCATTGTAATAACAAATCAATATTTTAATGATACCGGATTTATGACTTTTTTATGGATAAACCATATAAATTAGAAGTAGAATAAGAAAAAAACATTGAAAGAATGGATAAAATGATTACCTCTTCTTCAGATGCCTCCTTTTCATTTGAAAAAAGGACTCCCCAAGATGGCTATATACCCAACATGTTACAACTATGAGGAATTTTGGGATGTTGGGAGCTTATTTTAGTAGAGTTTGCATGATCCAAAGAGCTTGAAAGGCATGAGTAAATGAGTAGAGGTGGTGGCCTTTTATAAGAGGGAGGAGGGACAATTCCGGAAAGTGATGAAATATTAATTTATTATAAATTTATTTTTGGTTTACAATTGTCCCAAAATCATTTATTTCTAATATAAGATGACCATGTGTCTAAATATTCTCAACCAATAAAATTTTGACTTATTATGGTTTTTTTAATCCTTATCATTTTGATTTATCCTTATTTAATCTATATAATTTTAATTGTGGTAATAATTTTCTAAATATTAAATGGTTATAATTATTTAATTATGTGTTTTAAAATGTATTTAATTGATAATTTATGAAAATATCAGACTTATAATTTTAACTTTGTATTTTTTAAATATTTTTGTGATTTTTAAATAATTTAATAATATATTTGTTTATAAAATATCAATAGCGTCAATTTTGAGAGTATTCATTTATTTGACCTTAAATAAAATAAAAGCAGAAGATAATTTTGAACTAAAATATTTAATACACTCTTAACATGTCATAATCACCTAGAAAATTCATGGAGTGCATAAATTAATTTATATAATTTTTATTATAATATTTTTAAAACTATTTATTTGATATTTATATCAATAAAATAATTTCAACATCATTAATGGTAATTATTAATTATCTAGAAATTATAAATAAATTAACATGATGTCGATAATTTCATTATTTTTCTTTATACTATATATGTTCTATGTTTTTTCTTATTTATCAATATATTAAATTTATTATGAAAATAAGATATATGATAGTGACATGTTGTCACATTCTTCTGTTTTAATTATAATTACATCAGTTTCATATACAAAAGTTAATTAAATGAATCAATTACGACCCTTAGGTGATATTTGAAGAATTTACTTTTTCCAATAGGATTTTAGTAGGTGTTAGGGTAATTTTATTATCTTTATCATAATATATTTTAACCTAATTTACTCGATTTAACTTTAAATGTGGTAAAACAAATTACCAAAGTTACTATTCATAATACACAAAAAAATAAAAGTAACATATTAACCTAATTTAGAGCCACTAATTCAAAATATCGAATCCATTTTTAAAAATTCAAAACAGAGAAGTTTAATTAATTAATTTAAAATTAATTCCTGTTGTCAAAACCAGAAAGAGGGGTTTTAAGAATTAAAAATATCAAAATATTGAAAAGTTTTTATGTCCAAATTAAATGTTAAATTACATAAAATGAACACAATTGGATTAAATTATAAAAAAATAATCCTAATACACATTAAATCCAATTAAAAAGATAATCTAACTATATAAATAAATTTAATGAAATTGCAGTTTGGAATTAAAATGTAGTATATTTCACTATTCATTAAAATATTTATTTCATAAGAAAAATAAAATTTTTTATCCCAAGATGAATTTGATGTCCTGATTCCAAAGAATAAGTTTATTATATCAAATAGAACTTATAAAATTTTCAAAAACTAGATTTAAAAATGCTTCCCCATTAAAAGGAGGTAAAAATTTATTTCATTGAAAAATATTTATTTAATCCGAAAAAATTAATTAATTCTTATATCATGTCTAGAAAATAAAAAAATTAATTTTAATGTTATTTAAAATTCAAAATTTGGTTAATTCAATTCATAACAACTTGTTTATATCTAATTAAATAATAATAGATTAATAATATATCATTGTTCAGTGAAACTATATATTGCGTACAATCCAATCTATCGAGGAAGGTCTATCTTGCTTGTAACGCTATCCAGGTTCGTCTTTTATATAGTTCAATCTTCATTCATTGTTACGTATAACATAATACAAACAAAGTTATTTTATACATTGAACAAAATCATTACTCAGTTTTGTGTGTAATTAATTACATCAAACAAACATGAAATGTCGTGTAACATAAGAAAAGTATAGTGTTGCGTATTATACAAGCTAATATGGTGTCTTGTATAGTGAAATATAATTTTAGTGGAGTATACAACAAAATAAATCAAAGAAATTAAAAATAATCTATCTCATAAAATCTTAGGGTGTTACAATTTGTTCCTATGGTAAAATTTTCACCTCCATATTATATTAATATATATAAATGGCATTTCCTTAAATATGATCTTGATTTATGTAGACAAACCCTTTTCCATCCAAAGTGTCGATACTCACTAAGGGAGGAATAAATAATTCCCATGTATTCTATATAAGAGTCAGATATATGTGGAGGGATCTCCATAAGGAAGATGATTATTGAATCATTCATCCCCTTAAAATATATATTGGGTAACCCAGAGATGCCCAAGCATAACAATTGCATATACCTCTATTTATAGAATTCCAAGTAATACAAACTTACTCCCCCTATATATAGTTCAGATTGACGTACGGATTTCTTGAGCATGGGATAAATTTGTTCAAGGAGGACTCTAGCATATGGATACTTATCAATAAGTTTGTTCGTGGATAAAGGGTTTCCCCCATCCAAATTTCTCTAACTAATGAAAATCTTCGAAATGTATATCTTTAATAATTTCACATCATTTATTTCATGATTTCCATATGACATGAAACTGCAATGAGAATTTCCCTACTGTAATCCACTAAAAATAATGTAAGATGTCCTCATCAAATGCTGTTAAACTACTTGAAAAATGAGTCCTCGTAGAATGGTATTAAATTAGGCATACCATACCTCATTATCTCTCCTTATCAAAGGATACAAGTGCCTGACCTCAATCAACCAATTTTTGGACTGCTGCCATTGTATTTTTAAGTATCTCAATCCATAAACCACAGTTCATGTCTTTAGTGTATTGATTTTATTTGAACCTTCCCTTGGCCATGGAAAAGGACACCCTGATCAAGGGACCATTTTTACTATGAATGTCTTCCCCTTATTTCTGTATATGATCTCCCAACCATCAACCAAATGTTTCATTGCCATTCAAAAATGGATTATGATTCTTGTGAGCCTAAACATCATTTTAGTGAAGCTCATCACTATAGAGTGCTTCACAGTCATCCTTGTAATGATTGTCTTATACCATAAGTAGGGAATCGAGAAACATGGGCCCTAATTTATGACATTACCATCCTCTAAATGGGATGACAGTGGGGTGATTCTAACCTTGAGTATCCTAATTAAGCTATTGTGTAACACTCCCCACATACTATATCCATGTGCATAATAAACATTAACTATGTAAACATTTTAAAATCTGTTCAAATTTGTATGACTTTAATGTTTGGTCTTTGATAGTCCAAATAATATTAACCTAAACAACAAATCAAAGAGACTTAAAACTACATAGACTAAAAACCCACAAAGGGATGTATAGAAAAATTCAGGTCTCTTATTGGTAAATTATTCATCTTTAGTTTTTAGGAAATGGTTGGAGCATAAAGAGGGGACACAATGCTCATAGGGTCCATATAATGGGTGTTATTCTCTTTGAAACATATGGACCTTTGCCTCCTTAGGTCCTGGTTTTCCCCTATAGAAATCATGTAAGATGGACTGGATAATACAAAAAAAAACTATCTAGGATTCACTGGAGAATTCACACCTTTCCACAGAGCTTGTTCATAGATGATATTGGGTCATAAAGGAGAGGCCCCCATAAGCCATCGAGTTATTATTCGGACTACGTGGAATATGGGATTCCACCATTACTAATGGTTAACTTGTACCCAGAAATTTCAACCTTCATTTTTCTTAGCTATTCCTTTACCAATTTTTAAAATCCCTATAACCGGACTATTCAAGGGGATTTAATATCCTTGACATTAAGTCACTGTGTATTATTCCCTCTCTCAAGAAAGTAGTGCAATATTCCATTTATAGACCTTTTGATGGACAACACTAAATTACTCAAAACCACATGGAATAGGGACAATGATTTCATACCAAAAACCAATCTACCTTAGGGTTCTTAAACCCTTCATGTATAGCCATTTTCACCATGCCTCATTTCATTATCCAAACATTTGAATCATTCCAAAGATTTTGTGTCCCATGAAAGACATCGGGGATACCCTATTCATCACAGTGAATGTAATCCCTATAGTCTCATGAATAAAGGCCTCTGACCCATCATCTAGAAAAATAACATCTTTTTAGTAAAGTTACTTCAATCATCATGAAACCCAACAATACCATTGAATAATTTATCAGCTTAGGATGTCTTCTGTCTATCCCAGATATGTCTTACACATTCCATATTCTTAAGCACAAATATGTGGATCATGACTTACACAACTCAGATTCCAACTATCCATGATGAATCAGAATCCATAACATGTCTCCCATCAAACTGAATCCCAGTGAGGATGCAAGGTGTCACATCAATTCATGGATATTCGTCCTTCTTTCTTTTTACATGAACTCAGGGTGTTAGATCCCCCTATACAGATTCATTATTTTTAATATAAATTAACAATTAAGGGTATCAAAACCCTTCATGGAAACTCATTTTTCATAATCCCATAATGAATTCAAGTTTTTATAACACTTCATGAATAACCAAATTTCACAATTTGGAAATATCTGGTTCTAGAAATAAAAAATTGTTCTAAAAGACTAAATATTCTAATATAGAAGACCTTAAAATACTACATTAAATGGTCTGAGCTAGAAGTCCTTGAACTAAATAAATAAAAGATCTGAGATAAAATACCATAAACTAAATATATAAATGGTCTATACTAAAAATCACTCAACCACATCAATTGATGGTATAAGATAAAAACCCTAAACTAAAACAATATAATGTTTAATCTAAAAAAACCTAAACTACAACATTAAATGTTCTCATATATAAAACTCAAAATGAAAACAATGGTTTGGTTTGAAATCCATTTAATAGAAAATTAAAGGAGAAATAGTCCTCCCCATGTTGAAAAACCAAAAAGATAACCCTTATAAAAATTTGAGTATCTAGTTGTTGGACATTCACTTTGTGTGTTCCAAGTAACATTAATCCCTCATAAAATGGAAAAGACATAAAATTTATCAGGCTGAAAACTCTTAAATGGGAAGCTAGATAAAAATACAAGTTTAAACCCGCTTTGTTTTCCTCATCTGAATCATAATAAAAATCCGGGGAATTGTAAAAAGATTATAAATCTTGTAGAGATCATTATCCTCCTATTCAGAAAAATATATTCTTGCTAAATACATTTACTAAGCTAAAATTAAATCACTTTCCCACAAAGACATATATTTTTCAAAATAATGCTTTCAATCTAGATGATCCCAAGATATCTAGAGCAGATACATCAACGAAGAATCTCATATCAATAGTAGTCAATGGGAAATGATCAAGATAAATATGTTATGATTGAAGTGTTAAAATATAGTGTTTGGGTTTGCATTTTATTATACAGATGATGGGTATCATAGATGATATATATGATGTCATGTTAATGAAATGTCCTAAACATCATGAATGAAATCAAGCCTAACAATAACATAATTTTTTTAATATTTCTGTTCATTGATAATGTTTAAAAAGATGTAGGAATCTTAAAATACCATAATCTATCTCCAAATAGCTAAAAAAACTGATGTTCAAAAAATAGTAAACCAATTATTGAATTGACTCAGAGTATTCCTTGAACACTAATGAATTCTATGCTAGGGTGTCCATGGATTGGAAAAATTTATAAATTGATTCAGTTTCCACATATAAAATATCTTTTAATTCTTATTCCCCCGAGACAACATCAGCAATGACCATCCATTCTAGGTCAAAAATCCCATTTTGATCCAACACACTTATGTGTGAGTTTTCTAGTGAATGTCACAACCTATAAAGAACCTTGTGGATATAATGGATATATAACTATAACCAACAAATTTCAAACTTTACACTATTTATCATGTTTTAGAGATTTGATTCCTCCACTAAATGATAAGAAGCCTCATTCAAGGCCACATATTGACTTCATTTAACCAAAGATGAATCATGTGCCACTACTATTCTCAATTAAATGGATCTCCTCTCCCCTATTAGGGAAATCAATACCTTCACCTCGGCATGAAGAGATGTATAATCTAATCCCTCATAACCGAGGGTGGGAAACATATAACTAATATATAGTAGTTGGTCCCTTAGCTCTTACATATATTCCTTCCATATTATGGTCAAAATAACCACCCACACTGTCAACCACATTTTTGGCATATTTTCATAGGGTCTGAGCCTTAAATCATGCCCATTTCATGAGTAGAAATACATTTTGGGACTAAGTCAGTGAACAAGTGATTAAAACTCATAAACATCAGTGAGGTTGGTATAGATATCACTTCTGCATTGGTCAACTCGACCGATGGAAACATTGATAAATAAGGGATTAAAACATTTCAGATCTAAGGTGAACGTACTGTAAAAAATTAAAAAACAATTATCATCTGATTGTTAAATAAAATTATAATTTCATATAGTAAATAGATATGATTAAAATTGGAAATATACGTTTCTTAGTTTTAT
The DNA here is from genome assembly GCA_963277665.1 of Viscum album. NCBI lineage: Eukaryota > Viridiplantae > Streptophyta > Magnoliopsida > Santalales > Viscaceae > Viscum > Viscum album. The sequence continues at coordinate 1,019,790,306 of OY728147.1, read as the reverse complement.
AACTGAAAAAATCTATCGCATCAATTCCATATTTAGGCGAAGAGGTGGAATCCTACTTCAATGATAAAATTGGTGGAACCACTGATATTTTCTCAATCTGCATTATTTTTTCTCCATATTTGATGTCTGTAAGGTCAATGAAATGTTACTATAAATAATGAAAAGTGTAATTTGTGTTTTTTTCTAAATATTTATTGACATTATCCTAGAGATTCCTCTATCGAGGGTAAATCAATAGTATAATAGCTACCCACATCTTCCTCATCTAGAAGTATTTTCTTCAATATAGAGTCAAATGGTAGTACCACATGAGCATATTTGGTGGGAACTAAGTCTAAAAATGATGTCATGTCAATCTTTTCCACTTACTTTGTTTCTAGGGTTGTCCATGTTAGAACCTCAACCGTATCAACTTCTTGATGCACTATGTATAATATTTAATATTCTATTGGAATTATAGAAGTCCCAACAATATTCTTAGGAACCAATGTTTATACCTCGGTATGGGATCGATGGGGGCCTTGACCTTTTGAAATATTTGAATAACATCCTAAAAAGGCTCAAAAAGTATAAGAAATAAAGTGTGATCCTTACTCAATGATTTTGGGAGAGAACCTACGATGACTTGGAGAAAATTATTTTTATTTTCTTCTATGAGAATGGTTATAATGATGGAGCATATGCTAAAGGCATTGATAATGGAACTCATGGGGGTGTAGATTGTGAGGCCCCATAAACGGAAACCACCACCCTCTTTAAATCCATTACCCCAGGGTAGTCTTTATCGTCATTCCACAGCACATCATTCATGTTGACTGTAGTATTCATAGATTTTGAATATTATACCAGATAAGGTGACATTGATAGAACTCCATTAACCCATGTTGTTACCAAGAAGATGCATGACATGTAAGAAATGATTTTTAATGTGATGTAGTCCGTGGAGGGTAGACATTAATTCAACCATACCACTTATTTATGGATAAGTTGGTTTCCCCCATCTATAGAAACTAAAACCAATTTAGGTTCCATCATCTATTTTTCTTGAGAAGAATATTTGAATTGAGGGTCCACATTTTGTAATTTCACATCAAGGTCTTTAAAGAAGGCCTCAACCTTAGTTGGATAGTATGTAAAGGTCATTTATATAGATGATTTGATTTGTCAAATGATTGTAAATCCTATTGTCACCTAATGTAAAAAACGCCACATTTCAGCATATGTATTATCCTATATTCTTATTTCTCATTACTAATATGCAATGGGAAATCCCAACTAGTAGAGGAATCTATTATTGGAACTTTTCCCATTATATCCATGCCAAATAGTTCTCTCCCTGGTTGAAAACATGGTTCCAGATGCCTTACTTATTTACGATGAATCTCTAATGAAGATGGCTTAATGGGAGTCATCTACTTACAAGGTATCAGGTTATCCTAAAACATTAGTGGTACCCTAGTGGATTTGGGAATCGACGTAGATACTTTTCCCATTTATATATAGGACGATATAGGTATCAAAGTAGTTATAAGATATTCCAATGTCAACTATTATTGGAGACAAGTGAACTTAATTCTAAATCTCATACCCTGTGAACATCATCTAAAATAGGGGAGCCACTATCATGTTCATTATATATCAGTCATGTAGTGGAGTATGATAGATAATCATATTAAAAAATAGTTGATGAAAAAACCTACAGGGTGGATACCATTCACATATACGTTTTCCATCAAACCGAGTAGATATTTTTCCCTCAAATATTGAAATATTGTAAGCCAATGATTCATATTTTCATTCACTATTATCGATTATACTTGAATTGGGTTCCTAGTAAGGTAGAAGGAAATGTGTTTATATATAATCTTGAAATCCATAATCCCGCATTCTTTAATAGTAGTTGTCCTCCCCCCTAATACTCTAGAAAAGTATTTTAAATGAACAATTAATGATATTCTCGGTGTTTAGAAAATTGTATCCTCCTAGATGAGCCCCCATCCAACCCAAAAACACTTAGAAAGGGGCAGAGACCATGTGAGGGGTTCATCACCAATAAATATGGAATAATAAGTGATGAAGTATATCCATCACAATAGTGGAAATTTTAATGATACTTTCCCCTTCAATAGTCCCAACCATCATAAATATAGAGACCCTGACATTACCCTTTTCCTCGTTCAAGAGTCGGTAACCACATAGGTACATTACAATAAAGGCAACTAGTTGAATGGGTGGATCAAATTAAAGAATGTACCACCAACCTAGTTACCGAAGAAACCTTCTTAAACCATGGTCATACATGCACTTTTTTTCTATGAAACTTTAATGATGGGAAGGAATTTGGATTCTCCAATTTGGTTTTCAAACATGAATTCATGGTAAAGTATACCACCCATTATTTAAAAAAGATGTCCACCCTAAGATGAGGGGGATTCTTAAGGGTATTCTCATCTAACTTTATTATCTCCCTAGAAACAGTAGGGGTTTCGTATATATCAACCTAAGAATATGATGGAGGGAGAAACTCACTATATATATCTCCCAAAATTGGTACGCCACAAATTTCTGAAATATCCAAAAGATGGAGGTGCACCTTTTCATGAATAAGTTAAAATTTATTTTTGTCTTGAATATTGTTGCTGACTAATTACATCATTAATCATTAAAATAAATGAGGTTTTTTAGATCTATGGAGAATCATACATGAAAATTATCCGCAACGCAGTCGTCAATGTTGTGGTAGTTTTTCGCACCCAGAAAGGACTTCCCCAATCCATTCAAAATATTACTCTTGGATGAATGTCTCAGTTTGGAAACCATACCAACTTCTGATTCATTTAAAATTTAATATTATTAATGGGTACATATTAATATCTTCATTGGATTCATGATGAATCTATTCAATGTCTATTTCCATGAACATCAATATGTATTCATTAGATAAATTTTCATCATAAAAGAAGTGACCCACATGAGAGATATTTGATCTGAAGGTGTTATGATTCACTAAAATATAGAAATTAGGAAAAATATTTGAATGAGGTTCCAGAATTGGAGCGTCGTTCTTTTGGCCAAACCCATATAGAGGTAATGAGTGTGTATAATGATAATCCATGAGGTTCTTCCCCATAAATTTCAATTTTTGTTCTTGGTATTAATGGATGACCATGAATTGGTCAATATATATGGCTATAATAATAGTATTTGGATGAGATATTACTTCCATGGCATAATTTCATGAATACAGATGTATTATAACAAGGAGAATATGTTACAAGGGTAAATAACCTTAATAAAGGAATAAAATAAGTGCATAGGTCGGATAACATCATGAAAATCAGTTGACCCACAAAGGGTTTTATGATTACAAGACCATTAATAGGCCCCATGAATCATTTAAATGATGAGGCATCTCATGATCATATGACCCATTATAATAAATTTGATCTAGTGACTATGAAATTGTCACCAAAGTCATTTAACAATTGAGTAATCAAGTGACAAAACCAATAATTAACGGAGAGTCTAGTAGGAAACTATGCTATTTAAAAAATGAATCAATGTTAATCCGATTTTCTATGAATTGGCTTTTATATTGTTTGAACAAGTGATGAGAGTTTTTTTAATGAAAATAGATCATTCACTACTATATCTTGAATGGTTTTCATGATGGGGTACTTCAAAGTGGTCTTTCATATTAGTCATGCGATAGAGAAGATCACAAGATCTCTGAAGGAATGAGTCATCAGTCAAAGGAATGGCCGTTGTATCTTATATTTATAGGGTACCACTATAAAATACCAAAAGAGACCTAAAAGGTCAAATACACATGGGATACTAACTAGTGGAATAATTAAGGACTTCGGAGGGCATTTAACATCATCAAAAGCATGTCATTATCCTAGCGGACCTCAGTTACAATGGGGGCATTTTTTGAAGCCCACAAATTGAGAATTGGAACATTTAGGGTAAAATAAATACAAGAATAAAAGGTATTATTTTCTATAAAAAATGGATGGAAAAAATGGCCATATGAAGATCATTTGGCTAGATCATTTGAGTGTGTGACCCCCATGAAGACATGTGGTCTCATGTCCCTATGAATTTCACATGGCCAAATTATGCATTCCATTTAATATGATAATTATGAAAAAATCCTATTCTATGTGTCTTTAGAATCATATAAAAACTATATTATAACTCATCATTATCATGAAAAGGCTACTTGATGAGTTCCTTCAATCAGGTTAAATTTCAACCAACATATTACCAACAATCACCCAAAGCCCCTTATAAAATAAGATATTAAAAAAGTGGAAGATTCATGTGATAGAGGTTAAAATGATTTTCAGGAGAAGGGATTATATGAATCACATGAAATATTCAATGATCATTATATATCTCTAGATTCAACTCATCTATGTTACCTAAAATCATTTTGTCAAGTCATCTATGTTATCTCACATTCGCTATTTACCATGAGATACAGAGAGGATGCCATGGATGACTAGCATTAGGTTTATGAAATTTTCATGATGATCTATAGAATCAAGGCCATATATTTGATATACATGTTTTATGAAAAAACATAGATATAGGTTGGAGAAGGCAATAATTTCATCCCCCTTTTAAAAACAAACACCCACAAAAAAACTCACTAGAGTATAGAGGAAGGAGTTGACTTCTCCTAGTGAGAATCCATGAAATTGCAAGGGTGTTCCACCAGGTAAACTCAGTGAACATCATGAGGGATTACACAAAAAGTATATATGCTTTTTATGGTCACCCTATTGATAATGTGAAGTACATATAGTAAAAAAAATTATTTTTTCAAAAGTGTTTATGTGTATCAACATGGTTGTAAAAAATATCAAAATGATAATTCATAATGAACATTGAGAAATTTATGCAATAAAAAATGAAAAATACAAAATCATTATATTAGGAATGATATTATATCTTTAATGTGACACTTATATGGGTATGTTAGAATTAAACATGGAATCCTTCAGATATTTTGACTACATCATGAGATAATACTCTGGTATGTCATTGAAGTCACAAAAAGTCATCTTCAAATTTCACCAAAGTCAAGAGAAGTCCACCACACATATAAACCTTGATGATGTTACATAATAGTACATTTATGAACTAATAACATGAAAAATGCATTCATATTTTATCCATATGATGCATAATCCCTATGAAATTTCATCCTTGATCATAGAAAAGGCCAATGAAATATCTACTCTAATCACACGAAACACCTTATTTAAGTCATCATGATTGTGTGATAACCCATTTATATGTCAAATTAAATCATATGAAGAACTTGGTAGATGTCAGACCTATTAGGAATACAATCAAGATATTTTAAATAAAACACTAGGACATCTTATGTAGACAACCAGGAAATGTTTGGTGGATGTCAATTAGAGAGAGTCAAGAAGATGCCTCTATAAATTTTGTCCATTCCCAGTAGGAGTACTTGGGAATGCACTTCAAAACCATGTGAACCCCAAATCGTGAATCCTTGATTGGGCATTCCAATTTTGTATGGTAAGTGTACAAAACAGGTTTGGAATATATAATCAAACAATTCTATTGGTATTATAGAATCCTTATTCCCTCTAGACCTGCTCAACATTCCACACATGGTTCATAATTCTTATTCTTTGTAGAATGTGGTTTATATTTCAACCAATGGGAATAAACCTTGGAATAAGTCCCTACATGACTCAAAAACTATAGACTATGGGACCTAAACACTCCTATGGGTCTATGATCCTTCCTTATCCATCAACATATTGAGAAGATAATTGAACAATGAGAACTATGATACCTTCTATAAGATGAATACAAAGAAAACCTTACTAAGACCTAGAATCCATTTCAAACATCCCATTAGGGACTCCCCATTTCCTATTTCACTTATACATATGTAGTGTGTATAGTTACTTTCTATTCCTTGTTTTCACAGTGAGCATGACTGATGTGGGAGTATGGATTCACAATGAGCATGTCAGTCACATCATAAATTTCACTCATTCAGGGAAACCATAGGGTGTGATCCCCATTTAGTGACATGATACAAACTCCCCCATATGAGGTAATTTACCTAGGTGTATGTATTTAAAAAATTCCAATGTAGGTGAACCTTGGGGAATTATCCCTCAAGAGAATTATTTATTTATCAGCACACATCAGTGGGTCAAGGGAAATCAAACTACGATGGCTATAATTATTTTTTAAGTAATTATACATAGGAAAAATAATTAAGGATAAAGAACCATACTCATTGTGTATGTTACCACATATATTTCCTTTCCACATGATGTATATTTTAATTAATTGGACATAAATTAAACTACATGGTTCTTTATTCCTATTATAAATAGAATTTGTTGGATGCTATATTGTGTTTCAATATCATCCATAAAACACCAATCATCATTTTATATGGTAATAAAATATAGAGTTTCTAGTTTTATGGAATCAAAATCCAATCATCAACCCATTTCTAAGAAATAATAGGAAATATATTGAGAAACTAGAATAAATATTTACGATATCGTCGATATAAAACCCTTTACACATATAATGACTCAAAATACAATCAATTTATTAGTGTAACCATTTTAATATCTTGATTTTGAAGATATTTATGAAAATAGTTTAAAAATATAAGGAAATACCAGAATAAGAAATCATTACTATAAGGCCCTGGCCTTAAACATTACTTAATATTGAATTAAATGAATAATTCACATTGAGGATCTTTCCATGTTTAGAGTTTTAGTGAATTAGAACACAACTACTACATCTCAAAAGATTACAAAGTAGACACTTCTACTAAGTTTCCATATAATAAATAAAACTCTTAAAAAGAAACATGTCTAGTTCCAAGTTTTATATAGCATGACTTTCCCTGGATCCCATCCTTGACCCTATTACACCTTAGGTCCTGTGAAAAACATTTCAAAAAAACTTGGGGTGAGCATAAAGAGCTCAGTAAGGGATACGCAAAGAATGAAAACTGTTAGTTTATCGAAACAACAAGTAAACAATGTATACTTTATCAAAGTAATACTTTTCACCTATATGAAGTAGTAAAAACTCTTCACTAAATAAAAGATCATTACTTACCCTGTTGTCACCAAAAGATTACCATAAAACCCATAAAAATATCACATAACATATAAAGGTAACTTGGGACATAAACATACTTAAGTGGAATAACCATACGGTCGACTTCCACACATATCACATAATGGAATAGCCATACGGCCAACTTCCATACATACTTAATGGAATAGCCATACGACCGACTTCCATACCCAACACATTGGAGGTTATAACGTAACCACCCGTCCTGGTATTCACGGCACCACCCGTCATATGGTTTATCACGTAACCATCCGTCAAATGTCCATGTACCATTATAAAAATCATAAGACATAAAACAAATATAATGGAAAGAAAACATTTCCATACTTTGATCACAATATATCACTTAAATATATTGACATAACAAATCCATTATAAAAAACCATTTTCAATACCAAAATACATAAAAGAGTATATGGTATTAATTCCATTTTAAAAAACATTACGGCTTCTTCAGGAAGACAAAGGCCAAATAATACTCACGGCGGCGGAAAAGGTCGTTGTCACCGCGTACGTTAAAAGAAACATTCCTTTTTGTCGTTCTGTAAAACGCTTCGTAGAAAAATATTCGTTTTTTATAAAAGTAAAAGTCAAAGGGGTTTATACACCGTATAAAAGAATGTTTTGTATAAAACGAAATATGCCTCAATGAAAGGAGATTGAGACGAAGTCCCTTACCTTGGGTCCGCCTTGTCTCGATCGTTCTTTAACGTCCTGAATAATAAACTTGAGTTAATTTCTACTTGCTTAAGAACATTTTTCAAGTTCATTATTACTTTTATATCACTTATTACCATGTTATAAACATTATTTAATCATTTAATTTAATAATGTTTGTTTTTTCGATATTTGGTTCTTAAGTCGAAAGTGGACTTCTTACAATTACATGTTGTTCGTGTGGTCAAAGGTTCTTTATATCCAGAATGACATTCCTGATTGGGATATCATATATATCATATATATCCATAATATACATGTATTTATAATATTACATAATATTTTAGATGTAAGAAATGAAATGCATCGTTCATGGAGACGGTAAGCTGTACGTACGCATGAACGCTACTTTCATTTCTTTGTCATATTAATGGAATTAAATCTAAATGAGAAGAATGTATATTTTAATTCCAGAATTATATTCATCATTTAGATGTATCATTCATCATATATATCCATTATATAAATGTACTTTTAATAGTACATTACATTTGGGGATAAGAAATGAAATGCACCGTTCATGGAGACGGTAAGCCATACGTACGCATGAACGCTACTTTCATTTCTATATCATACTTAAATGGAAAGAAATAATAATGAGATAGAGGTATATTATAATTCCAGTATAACATAATATATAATAACATTAAATCAATCCTTTATACGTCCCACATATGGCATTAACGAATCAAATCACATTGAGGGGCGGTAGTTCGCACTTCCTTAAATGAAGATATCGCGTTTACACATACTGGAAACCATAAAACTATGCCCAAAATGAAAAATACGGAAGCTTAAGGAAAACATAAACATATTATATATCATATATAAATATAGTTTCATCTTAATGGCCACCTTTGAAGGTGTTAAAATAATGTTGAACAATCATCGTTTAAGGAGGCCGAAATTCGCCATCCACAGAAACAGTATGTTCTTTAACCATTAGATGTGGGTGTGTGTAAGTTTTGCTCTAATACATCTTATAACAACATCCTAGTATATTTATGATTCTTTAGTTGTTACAAAAGAAATGAATAAAAATATTTTAGGGGGTTGGAGAAGAAAAATAAAACAAAAGGACTCAAGTGAAGACATTACCTTAAAATCGGGTAACTCCCTTTGGTTTGATCTAAAAGGTTCCTTGGGAATACTTCTGCCCAATGTGAGGCTTTAAGGAGTAAGAGAGGTAAGTTTAAAGACAAAATGGGCAGGGGTTGTCCGAGCCAAAGGCTTTGGAAGTGTGGTTAAAGAGGTAGAGGTGGGGGCCTTTTATAAGAGGAGAGGAGGGGCACTCTTGGAAAGTAAAGATAAGTTACTTTATTTTAAAATGGGTTTCGGATTCAAAAGGTCCCACATTGATATAATTAGAGGGTAAGGTGATAAGGGTTATAAATACACCCATCCAATAGGTTTTGGACATTTTTAGGTCATATATTTTACATTATCATTTCATTTTATTTAAATCCGTTATTAATGAGGTAATTGCTGCATCATCGTGATGTCATAAATAATTTAATTTATTTAAAGTCTAAAAATTATACGAAAAATACTATTATGTGGGAAATCTTATTAGATTTCTAATGAATATTTATAGTCAAAAATCTGACTTGTATAACCCCATGTAAAATTTTTTTTAGTAAACATCTCATGTTTGTGTCATTTTTACTTTAACATTTAATAAAAATTTATTTATGTCATTTCCCAACCAAAGTTGCTCCATGGGGTCCCCAAGTTGACCCATGGGTTGTCTTGGTCGGCCATGACACATCCAATTAGTGTAGGACATGTTTCAAGCTCATCTCATTTTATTAAAGCATTATTTTTTACATTAAACTACACTAATTACCTCTAATCGCGATTAAGAACTTAAAAGTTACTATTCACCAAAAAATTATTTTAATCTCATTGAACCACATTTTAATTCTTAATGAAAACCATGTATGTCGGATTTTTCAAATTTAAAACACAGAAGTGGTAAAATTTCATTTAAACGAAAAATCAGTTTTTATAAGTACCACTTAGTGGTTTCAGTATTCATCAAAAATTGATGTTTTTCAGAAAAATACCAAAAATTCACCCTAAGATATATTTGATACTCTGAATTCAAAAATGAATTCTATTTTTCAAAATTCAAAACATATAAGTCACATTAATTAATTTATTAATTAATTCCCGCTGTCATGACAAATAGCGTGTTTTTCTGAAACAATAAGTATCAAAAAATTGTCACTAGTTTTAGTCCGATTTCAAAGTGAAATTAATTCCAATGACCACTATTGGATTTAATGGTAAAAATATTTTCTAATTTCACTTTAAAACCAATTCAAAAGATAATCTAATCATATAAATAAATTTGAATAAAAAGAGGTTTTGAATTAAAATACAACATTTTACACTATTCATTAAAAAATGAACTTTATCGGACAGATACAAAAATTTCCACAAAGTAAATTTTGATATCCCAATTCTAAAGAAGAGTTTTATTTTGTCCAATAGAATGTATAAGAGTGAAAAAAACTATATTTAAGTACGGTTCGCCGTTAAAAGGCGATAAGTGGACCTTTCGTGAAAATTGGAGTATATAAGCCTAAAATTGAATTCCATTCATATTTTAAGCCTTTATCCTTTATTAGATAAATGTAAAAACATTTAACAAACATATGTAATCATATTTTAGTTATTTCTATCCATTCCCGCCAATACAATGACTATGTGTTAACTATCATTTAAAATAATATTATTTTATTACTAGTGTGCAACGTAAGATTTCAATGAAACACTTTGTTGCGTATCGGGTACGCTATCAAACATAGAAACCCATTTAATGTAAATTTAGTATTTAATTCGTAAATATTAATAAATATGAAAATTTCTTTATTCTTTATTTACCTGGGATGTTACAACCTTCCCCCTTTTGGGAATTGCGTCCTCACAATTTTATTCACTTATCAAAATAAGTGGGGGTATTTATCCCTCATAGCATTTTCAGATTCCCACGTTGCCTCTTCAACCATATGGTTTTTCCCCAAAACCATTACCTGGTGGATTACCTTATTTCGCAAAACTTTCTCTCTTCGGTCAAGAATCTGGACTGGTTGTTCTTCATAAGAGAGATTCTCTTCCTACTGAACTACCTCTGGGCTCAAAACATGAGATGGATCTGGCATATACTTCCTCAACATCAAAACATGAAAAACATTATGTACCTGAGATAAACTCAGAGGTAAAGCCACTCGGTAAGAAACTGATCCAACTTTCTCCAGAATTTCATATGGTCCAATGAAACTTGGACTCATCTTTCCTTTCTTACCAAATCTCATCACACTTTTCCATGGAGAAACCTTGAGAAAAACATGATCACCTACCTCAGAAGATAGATCCTTCCTCAGGTTATCCACATAACTCTTCTACCCGCTCTGAGCTGTTCTCATGTGTTTCTGAATCAACTGAACTTTTTCTACCATCTCTTCAACCAATTCCGGTCCCATCAGCTTCCTTTCACCCACTTCATCCCAAAATGCTGGAGTTCGACACCGCTTCCCATATAATGCCTCAAATAGTGCCATCTTTATACTGGAATGAAAACTGTTATTATAAGAAAACTCAACCAAAGAAAGAAGTTGATCCCAACTTCCCTGATAATCCATCGAACAAGCTCGTAGAATATCCTCCAAGGTCTGAATTTTTTGTTCTGACTACCCATCTGATTGAGGTTGAAAAGCTGTACTAAAATTTAATTCAGTACCCAATGACTTCTGAAGGCCTTTCCAAAAGTTAGAAGTGAACCTGGGATCACGATCGGACACAATGGAGAGAGGAACTCCATGTAACCTGACTATCTCTTTATGATACAAACAGGAAAGTTGATCTAGGGAAAAAGTATCTCGTATAGTAAGGAAATGAGCAGATTTAGTCAAGAAATCAACAATAACCAAAATTGCATTATTACCTCGAGATGTCCTCGGTAATCCCACAACAAAGTCCATGGATATGTTTTCCCATTTCCACTCTGGCACTGGTAAAGGCTGAAGCATCCCTTTCGATAACTATCGCTCTGCTTTAACCTATTGACAAGTCAGACACTTCACAGTAAATTCTGAAATATCCCGTTTCATTCCATCCCACCAGTAATACTCTCACAGATCTCTATACATCTTAGTACTGCTAGGATGAACTGAAAACGGGGAACCATGAGCCTCACATAACAACTCATTATTCAACTGTGAATCACAAGGCACACATAATCTCTTCCCAAATCTCAAAACGTAATCATTATCAATGTTGAATTCAGGAAACTTACCTTTCTGAACCAACTCTACCTTTTTCTGCAACTCACTGTCTTCCCTCTGTGATTGCTTAATTCTGTCTGATAGAGAAGATTTCACTGATACCTGAAATAAAACAGAAGAACACCCTGCACCAATAACTTCTATGCCAAGGTTCATCAAATATTTAACCAAAGGATCACGTTCAAACGCAACATTTTAATGAAGCATTACTTTTTCGACTCAAAGCATCCACCACTTTATTTATTTTTCCCGGATGGTAATGAATTGTACAATCAAAATCCATGATTAATTCCAGCCATCTCCTCTGTCTCTTGTTCAATTCTTTCTGAGTGAATATATACTTTAAACTTTTTTGATCAATATATATTTCACACTTTACTCCATACAAATGATGCCTCCAAATTTATAAAGAAAAGACAACTGCAGCTAATTCCAAATCAAGTGTAGGGTAATTTAACTCATGAGTTTTCAACTGACGTGAAGCATAAGCAATTACCTGATCATTCTGCATAAGGACACAACCAAGTCCCTTCAACGAAGTATCACTGTATATAACAAACTAACCATTCCTGGAAGGAAGTTCCAAAACTGGAGCATTCACCAATCTTCTTTTCAACTCCTAAAAACAATCATCACATTCTTTTGTCTAGATAAACATAACACCCTTCTGAGTTAGCTTAGTCATTGGACTAGATAACCGTGAAAAATTTTCAACAAACCTTCGGTAGTAACCTGCCAAACCAAGAAAACTACGGATCTCGGTTACATTTGTGGGTCTTGGCCATTCTTCAACAACTTTTGTTTTAGCAGGATCAACAGTTATGCCATCTTTTGAAACAATGTCACCCAGGAAAGAAATTTTTTGTAACCAAAACTCACACTTGCTGAATTTTCCATATAGTTTCTTTTCTTTTAAGGTTTGAAAGATAACCATTAAATGACTTTCATGCTCCTATTTACTTTTAGAAAACTCCAAAATATCATCTATGAAAACAACCAAAAACTTATCCAAGAACTCATGGAAAATTCTATTAATAAGGTCCATGAATACAGCAGGTGCATTAGTTAACCCAAAAGGCATAACTACAAATTCATAATGGCCATATATTGTATGGAACACAGTCTTCGGAATGTCTGCTTCTTTTACTTTCAACTGATGGTACCCCGACCTCAAGTCAATCTTCAAAAAATACTGAGCTCCCTAGAGCTGATCAAACAAATCATCAATATGAGGCAAAGGATACTTGTTCATAATATTAATATTATTCAAGGCTCTATAATCAATGAAAAGTTTCATTGAGCCATATTTATTTTTAACAAACAAGATAGGAGCACCCCATGGTGATGTGCTAGGTCGAATGAAACCTTTATATAATAACTCCTGCAATTGTTTCTTTAACTCTAAAAGTTCAACTTGAGACATTCGATAAGGGGGTTTTGAAATTGGCTTAGAATCAGGAACTAAGTCAACAGTAAATTCAACTTCCCGATCATGAATAATACAAGGCAACTCATCAAGAAAAACATCAAGATACTCATTTACCACTGGCACATCATTAATATGAATAGTTACTTTATTTTCAACAATATGTGCAAGGTAACATTCATTTTCTTCTATTACTAGTTTCTCAACTTCCTGATATGTTATCAAAAGAAAGGGTTAATACTTGTACACAAACTGAAAATCGTTCTGAAAAGAAACTAGTTTAGCTCTGCAGTCAATCTTAGCATGATAAATAGAAAGCCAATCCATGCCCAAAATAACATCAAACTCTACTAGAGGCAAAACAATAAGGTTTTCTGGTAGATTCATCCCACACACAAGGATAGGAAGGTTCTTATAATTCCTTTTTGTCTCAACGTTCCCTCCGAGTGTTTTTACCATAAGTTCAGGATTCATATCTTGAGATGGAATTTCCAATTTACTAGAAAACTTCTTAGAAATGAAAGAGTGTGTAGACCCTGAATCAAACAACACATTGACATAATCTGAACAAACAAACAGTGTACCCGATACCACTTCATTCGATGGCCCAACATCTGCTGAAGTTGTTGCAAAGGATTTCACCACCCCTTTCTACCTGTAGTCTGGCTGCTTTCCCCAAGTCGAGGTCATCATTGGACACTCGTTTGCATAATGACCCATTTCATTACACTTAAAACATCTTACCGTTGGATTTTCATTACCTGCTTGATCATCTTCCTTACAGTTACGAGAAATATGACCAGACTTACCACACCGAAAGCACTTACCAGACATGAATAAACATTCTCCAGGATGCATTTTACCACACTTCTCACAGGATTTATATTTGGTTTTCTTACCTCCTTTCTTCTTTGATGAATTCTCCCCCTTTTCCTACCAACTAGACCTCTTATTCTATTGTTTTTCATAGAACACCTGATCATCGGCAAACTCTATTTCCACCTTCTCCGCACATCGAACAAGTTTTTCCTAACTTTTGAACTCACGAGAAGATAAAGCCCTTCGATACTTTGGCTTTAACCCTGAGTAAAAATGGTTTATTTTACTATCAATATCTCGTATGAAGTTTGGAGCATACCTTTCCAATTGAGTGAACTTTTCTTCATAAGCATCCACTGAATCATCCTCCTACCTCAATTCCAGGAACTGTTTTTCCATCCTAAGACGAACCACCTTAGGAAAATATTTCTCAAGAAACATAGCTTTGAATTTGTCCCAGTGAAGATCCTTAATCTCATCACTATCCATGATATTTTTCACCATCGACCACCACTGATCAGCTTCACCTTCAAAACGGTAAACAACAAGACTAACCTTTTGATGTTCTGAACACCCCATGACATCAAAAATATTCTCCAGTGCTTTAATCCACCCTTCAGCTTGCACGGGGTCATATGATCCTCTGAATGATGGGGGATGTTGCGTCATGAAATGTTCCACCACTGACATGTTCCTCTACCGTTGATCTGGATGATCTCGTGCATGGATACAACCACCATTTATAGCCTGAGTCAATTGTGCCATCACTGCAAAAAACTGCTCAGTTCTGATTCCGACCATCTCAGGTTGCTGATTTGGAAGGTTGTCTTCCTCCTAATGTCAACCCAACATAGCTGCTTTGTTTCCTCTACGAAAAACCATTCTGAACACAGAAATATCTTAGGAGAAGAAACATGGTAATCTTTAAATGCTATATCATTTCAGTCAAACCATAAATTAACTAATAATTTAACAATTTTCTAACTTCTAAAGTTGTCTAAACCGACCTCTGATACCAACTATAAGGTCCCGGCCTTAAACATTACTTAATATTGAATTAAATGAATAATTCACATTGAGGATCTTTTCAGGTTTAGAGTTTTAGAGAATTAGAACACAACTACTACATCTCAAAAGATTACAAAGTAGACACTTCTACTAAGTTTCCATAGAATAAAAAAAACTCTTAAAAAGAAACATGTCTAGTTCCAAGTTTTATATTGCATGACTTTCCCTTGATCTCATCCTTGACCCTATTCCACATTAGGTCCTGTGAAAAACATTTCAAAAAAACTTGGGGTGAGCATAAAGAGCTCAGTAAGGGATACGAAAAGAATGAAAAGTATTAGTTTATCAAAACAACAAGTAAACCATGGATACTTTATCAAAGTAATACTTTTCACCTTTATGAAGTAGTAAGAACTCTTCACTAAATAAAAGATCATTACTTAACCTGTTGTCAACAAAATATTACCATAAAACCCATAAAAATATCACATAACATATAAAGGTAACTTGGGACATAAACATACTTAAGTGGAATAACCATGCGGTCGACTTCCACACATATCACATAATGGAATCGTCATACGACCAACTTCCTTACATACTTAATGGAATAGCCATACGGCCGACATCCATACCCAATGCATTGGAGGTTATAACGTAACCACCCGTCCTGGTATTCATGACACCATCTGTCATATGGTTTATCACGTAACCACCCGTCAAATGTCCAAGTACCATTATAAAAATCATAAGACATAAAACAAATATAATGGAAAGAAAAAATTTCCACACTTTGATCACAATATATCACTTAAATATATTGACATAACAAATCCATTATAAAAAACCATTTTCAATACCAAAATACATAAAAGAGTATATGGTATTTATTCCATTTTAAAAAACATTACAGCTTGTTCAGGAAGCCAAAGACCAAATAATACTCGTGGCGGCGGAAAAGGTCGTTGTCACCGCGTACGTTAAAAGAAACATTCCTTTTTGTCGTTTTGTAAAACGCTTCGTAGAAAAAGATTCCTTTTGTATAAAAGTAAAAGTCAAAGGGGTTTATACATCGTATAAAAGAAAGTTGTGTATAAAACGAAATATGCCTCAATGAAAGGAGATTGAGACGAAGTCCCTTACCTCGGGTCCGACTTGACTTGATCATTCTTTAATGTCCTGAATAATAAACTTGAGTTAATTTCTACTTGCTTAAGAACCTTTTTCAAGTTCATTATTACTTTTATATCACTTATTAACATGTTATAAACATTATGTAATCATTTACGTTAATAATGTTTGTTTTTTCGATATTTGGTTCTTAAGTCGAAAGTGGACTTCTTACAATTACATGTTGTTCGTGTTGTCAAAGGTTCATTATATCCAGAATGACATTCCTGATTTGGATATCATATATATCATATATATCCAGAATATACATGTATTTATAATGTTACATAATCATTTAGAGGTAGGAAATGAAATGCACTGTTCATGGAGCCGGTAAGCCGTACGTACGCATGAACGCTACATTCATTTCATTGTCATATTAATGGAATTAAAACTAAATGAGAGGTATGTATATTTTAATTCCAGAATTATATTCATCATTTAGATGTATCATTCATCATATATATCCATTATATACATGTACTTTTAATAGTACATTACATTTGGGGATAAGAAATGAAATGCACCGTTCATGGAGACGGTAAGCCGTACGTACGCATGAACACTACTTTCATTTATATCTCATACTTTAATGGAAATAAATAATAATGATATATAGGTATATTATAATTCCAGTATAACATAAAATATAATAACTTTAAATCCATCCTTTATACTTCCCACATATGGCATTAACAAATCAAATCACTTTGAGGGGGCGGTAGTCCGCACTTCCTTAAATGAAGATATCGTGTTTACCCATAATGGAAACCATAAAGGTATGCCCAAAATGAAAAATACAGAAGCTTAAGGAAAACATAAACATATTATATATCATATATAGATATAGTGTCATCTTAATGGCCACCTTTGAAGATGTTAAAAGAATGTTGAACAATCATCATTTCGGGAGGCCGAAATTCTCCATCAACGGAAACAATATGTTCTTTAACCATTAGATGTAGGTGTGTGTAAGTGTAGCTCGAATACTTCTTAGAAAAGAATCCTAGTATATTGATGATACTGGAGTTGTTAAAAAATAAATGAATAAAAAGAGTTTAGGGGGTTGGAGAAGCAAAATAAAACAAAAGGACTCAAGTCAAGACATTACCTTAAAATCGGGTAACTCCCTTTGGTTTGAGCTCAAAGGCTTCCTTGGGAAGACTTCTGCCAAATGTGAGGCTTTAAGGAGTCAGAGAGGTAAGTTTAGAGACAAAATGGGCAGGGGTTTGCCGATCCAAAGGCTTTGGAAGTGTGGGTAAAGAGGTAGAGGTGGGGGCCTTTTATAAGAGGAGAGGTGGGGCACTCTTGGAAAGTAAAGATACGTTACTTTATTTTAAAATGAGTTTCGGATTAAAAAGGTCCCACATTGATATAATTTGAGGTTAAGGTGATGCGGGTTCGAAATCCACCCATCCAATAGGTTTTGGACATGTTTAGGTCATAGATTTTACATTATCATTTCATTTTATTTAAATCCTTTATTAATGAGGTAATCGCTGCATCATCATTATGTCATAAATAATTTAATTTATTTAAAGTATAAAAATTATAAAAAAACTAATATTATTTAGTAAATCTTTTTATCTTTCTAATGAATATTTATAGTCAAAAATCTGACTTGTATAACCCCATTTAAAAATTGTTTTAGTAAAACATCTCATGTTTGTGTCATTTTTACTTTAACATTTAATAAAAAGTTATTTATGTCATTTCCCAACCAATGTGGCTCCATGGGGTCCTCAAGTTGACCCATGGGTTGTCTTGGTCGGCCATGACACCTCCAATGAGGGTACGACATGTGTCAAGCTCATCTCATTTTATTAGACTATTATTTTTACCTTAAACTACACTAATTACCTCTAATCGCGATTAAGAACTTAAAAGTTACTATTCACCAAAAAATTATTTTAATCTCATTGAACCACATTTTACTTCTTAGTGACAGTTATTTATGTCGGATTTTTGAAATTCAAAACACAGAAGTGGTAAAATTTCATTTAAACGAAAAATCAGTTTTTATAAGTACCACTTTGTGGTTTCACTATTCATCAAAAATTGATGTTTTTCAGAAAAATAACAAAAATTCACCCTAATCTATATTTGATACTCCAAATTCAAAAATGAATTATATTTTACAATATTCAAAACATATAAGACACATTAATTAATTTAATAATTAATTCCCGCTGTCATGACAAATAGCGTGTTTTTATGAAACAATAAGTATCAAAAGATTGCCACTAGTTTAAGTCCAATTTCAAAGTGAAATTAATTCCAACGACCACTATTGGTTTTAATGGTAAAAATATTTTCTAATTTCACTTTAAAACCAATTAAAAAGATAATCTAATCATATAATTAAATTAGATTAAAAAGTGTTTTTGAATTAAAATACAACATTTTAAACCATTCATTGAAAATTGAACTTTATCAGACAGATACCAAAAATTTCCACAAAGTAAATTTTGATGACCCATTTCTAAAGAAGAGTTTTATTTGGTCCAATATAATGTATAAGAGTGAACAAAACTATATTTAATTATGGTTCTCCATCAAAAGGTGATAAGTGGACCTTTCGTGAAAATTGGAGTATATAATCCTAAAATTGAATTCCCTTCGTATTTTAAGAGTTTATCATTTATTAGATAAATGTAAAAATATTTAACAAACATATATAATCATATTTTAGTTATTTCTATCCATTCCTGCCAATACAACGGCTATGTGTTAACTACCATTTAAAATAATATTATTTTATTACTAGTGTGCAACATAAGATTTCAATGAAACTCTTTGTTGCGTATCGGGTACGCTATCGAACATATCAACCCCATTAAAGTAAATTTAATATTTAATTCGTAAATATTAATAAATATGAAAATTATTTATTCTTTATTTACCTAGGATGTTACAAATACCCCCCATAAGGAAATGATGATCCCGACATACCATCCTAACAACCAATGTGATTTCTTTAGTTCCACTAGGTTCGAAATCCCAAATGATCACATACCATAAGAAAGAATGCATGATCTTGTTATTCATGTAGGAACCATTGGACATATCTATGAGAGATAAAATTGGTAAAACTAATGTGAATGATTATAACCATAACTTATACCCCGAAAATAAATTTTTAGGGATCATATCTCTCAATGGAAATAAAAAATTGAACCTGATGATAAAGCATATAATGAGAGAAATACTGAATCATAATATGAATCAAAAATAATGTCACATAAACATGGGGAACCATTAAAATAACTATCTGAAGGAAAAAATCATCTAAAATTTTATAAAAACCATTAACAATGCCACAATATATAAATAATATATTCTCTCACACTCTACATATTTTACTAGTTCTCACTAGGTCACTCAACAAAAAACTACCACTAGAAAATCTCCCTTCCCATCTTTCATACTATGTAGCAGTGTAATAGATATATTATTCTATAATAAAATGGATAATAGTTACTGTATTTTTATACATTAGATAAATTTTTCAAATAAAAATCTATAATTGGGGTTGGGATTTATGCATGAAATGTGAGTAGCTACTTCCTTTAATAATGAGTTAGTATAAACATATTTAGCTCCAAGGAACATTCCTCCAATTATGGATCACAATAGGAATGAAAATGAATTCAATAAATAACCTTATATGTTTGGTCATTAATTATATATCTAACCCTCTATAATATTCTTTTTGGTTTTTAAATGGTACGCATTTACCAAATCCCAGGTGTAGAAATAGGAATCCTAGGTAATAAGATTGTATCCGAATTTATAGATAAATTACTATTGATATAGGTCCATAATGTACATATTTATCACCATGAAAATTCCTTAGATCAACTATTGGAACACACGTAGTTTTCCATCTGACGGTATCCTATGAATAATCAGTTAGAAAACATGTATCTGAATATTGGTCAGTGACCATTAACTGTAATTACAATTCACATTTGGGGAAGAAATCAGATAATAATGTAATCAAAAATATGATTGCCCGTAGTTTTTAATAACTATTATGTCTAATTTTTTATATATTTATATATATTCTACACCCATATCAGTTATCTTATTGACTCTATCATGTATAATGAAAAATCACTCATCACTTTTTACGTAATAGACGACGATCCTCACCCAAGGTTCAAATATGAGACATATCGTCATGTAGGGGGACAATCTATTCTTATCCAAAGGTTTTAGTATGATCCATTAATATAGAGGGACTCACTCCACTTATATCCTAATTCTATAGCATGGGTAATCAATCACAACCTAAATGTGGATAACTTCCCACAATGACACTACCTATCACGTGATATATCACTTTGATTATTTCCTTCACCATTAATTTTCCATAATTTGGTTATCTTATTTAGTATTAAATATGACAACTATATCTCTAATATGATTAAATATAATCACAAGGTTATATAAAAATCCATCAAAAGTTCAATGGTAAACTCACAATTCCCTCTCTTAGTCAACATACGTTATTATTAACCCTAATGATTTGTTCCATGCACTGATTAGAACCCATTTTTGATTTACCATAAAGGTTTTACTAAAACCCCATGATTCATATCTAAAGGATATAGAAAATTCAAAATCCATTTACTTGATAACAAAATAATAGAAAAATATTAAGACAACATGAATATATAGTTCATAAGGTAATCAACACACATCCTAGACCAACCAAACCCTTATATTATAGAATGTTTCTTGTATATTATAGATCATATCATCATGCATCATAATCCTATCACATGGACATGAAATGTATATGTGGGGAAATATAAAATCATTAGAGAAACCAAGAGTAATATCCTTATAAAAAATTCATCGTAAACATAACGTTAATAATACAATACCATTTATCAAAATAAACTTTCTTTATCTTTCTTAAAAAAATAAAATAAAAATACATATTTGAAAAAACATTAAAATGCATCCCATGTATAAATTAGGCACCCTATACCCTCAGCCTAAAATATAAGAATAAACCGTAATTCCATTTTAAATATCATTTTTTAGTAGTTCATTTAAAAATAATTTCCCTATTCCTTAGAAGTTTCTTTTAAATATATTTTTTATACTTAAAAAATTACTATTTGAATGGTCATCTATTTTAATTTTTAAAACCAAGATTATATTAACTCTCATAACCTATAAAGACCATAAAGTGGGCCACCGAATATTAATCAATAAAGGAATAACTAAAAATCATTTACCCTAACTATATAATCATTTGGTGACTATTAATGTTTTCTATGTCCAATCTATTATATAAATAAATATTATTATACATAATAACACTGGTCATAATAACAAAAATCCCATACAAATATAATATAACATGATAAAAAATAACACAATTCAACAAAAAACAATATAGGTAATGACATAATTCCACCAACCATGATAAAATTCATTTATTTCTATAAAATAACACATCAACCATCCCCAATGTAAATGATAAACGATATTATCAAAATGACCAAAAATCGTAAATCATAGCCATTAAAAAATATCCAATAACATACACCATAGAAACTCATATAATTAAAACCCATAATAAATGACATCCCAACAAACCATGTAATTATTTTGATCCTCCTATTATAAAGGATCTGAGTTTTATATCCTCAAAATTAATTAATTCAATAAAAAATCTGAAAAATTTCAAGAAGAATCTATTAGGTAAAAAATATCATAGAAATGGAATAAATGTCATGGATTTATTCTTTTACAATCATATTATAGACATTTTATATAGAAACACCTTGATTTATAGGTGATTTAACCATGATATTGTGAAATAATAATTTAATATCTCACTCCCATTATTAAAAAATTTAAGGAGAAATTAAAAAAAACATGAAATGGATAAGAAATAATTTATTTATATCATAAAATGATGAGCCAACATGAACATATATCAATGGATGATATAATAACAAACGAATTATGAATAGGGGAAGAGGGAATACCACCACTTTTTTTTGGACAACCTAATCCCAAATAACCCATAAGAGTTATGAAATCAAACCCCTAGAAGACACTAAAAGAATCCCAAAAATAAAGTGGGTTGAGGCCTTTTACAAGAAGTTTGAAGACACACACTCTACTCCTATTAAGACCAATGGGATGTTAGTGTACAACTCCATAAATTTAGGTGATATAGAAAGTGGTATGTATCCACTTTATATCCCAAAATAATCATAATGATATTTCATTGATATTTTAATAGATTTTATTCTAGCCTAATTAAAAAAATATGATTACACACACTTATAAATTCCTAATGTTTTTCTTCTCTACTCGACTTTCTATGTATAAAACGTATCCATAGAGTCCTAAAAACATTAATAATGAATTTATATCAATAAAAACTAAAAAAATAAATACCATCTTAATTTTTTACAACAAATTATTCCTTTTCTAGATTCCATCAGCACTTAATAAAATAAGGCATTACAATCTCTCTATCCTAACACCTTTTATCACTGAATATAATATGTTATTCAATCACCAAAACATCATTCAATTTTTCAAGGTAACCTTCTTTTCAATGGAATTTTTCCTTCCAAATTGTCTATAAACATTCATGTGGTATATTAATTTTTATACAATCAAATTATTCTCATTATTAATCATTAAGATTTAATAGTTCATAGACACACCCAATATTCATAAAATGATAAAAAACTAATGAGTTTTTGAATTGATGGTGCTCCCCATAGTAAGACGTAATTATAAAAAGTCGATTTTATTTCATAGTTCTCACCACCAAAAAAAATACATATCTTAAATGAAATTTATACAATCAATAATAAAAACCATTATATCACAAAAAACTTCTCAATCATGACCCATAATTTAATCCTTGATCCTAGATAACATTCCTAGATCCACATGTTATAAAGACATACATCAATCGGGTAATTCATGAAACACATATCAATCATGGGATATCAAAACTATTCAGAATATGAAATTAATAAAAATTGAGTCATTCCTAGTTCATTTTTTATAACTGAGTTATCTTGTAATGCATCTATCTATTTCTCATTTTTAAAAACATTCATAAGATAATAAAAATTAAGAACGAACCCAATTTTTCAAAATAACCCATTTATTCTAAGTGTTATCCATTCAAAAAAATATAATCACGAATCCTTGACCTCAATATCCTTTTCCCAAAAACAATTTTATATTTATGACACATATTTCATAAAATTATGAAATTAAATTTAAAGAAAACGTTTCTTAGTTTCCTCAAAACAATAAAATAAAAAAACATTATCCTCACTAATCATTTTTAAAACTAACTTCATCGGTTTTCAAAAAATCACTCACATTCAAAATCCCCATTATATTTAAACAACATTTCTTCCACATAACATCTTAAGTGAAACCAACTTGAAATGGTTCCAAAATACTTTTTAGAACCAATCTTTATTCTTTATGAATCCAAAATAATGAAACCATTTCTATATAATGGGTTAATTTTTCATATTAAACAGTCATTAACATCATTTAAAAAAATTATCCCGAGTCCAATCAAGGTAGCTTTTGAATCAACAACAACCATGGTAACATGTACTATACCCTAACCATGTTAGTTTCATTATACATGATTTTTTTTTTGAAATTGTCTCTAAATAAAGACCAATAACTAATTATATGTGTCATTCATTCCATACCAGGAATTTCCAAAACAAAATATCAACCAAATCTATAGTTCCTAATCCCATTATAATGAATCCCCTAGAAACATTCAGTTTTAAACATATCCATATTAGTTGGGCATGATCATTGTTGACATCCCAAGACCCCAAATATTATCTATAATTTTAATTAAAAATTTCCAAAATCAAAATGGTATATGATATAATTTTTTAATGTACCATCTTGATTACCTTCATCTGTAGCTCTGTCAAAGTACCATGAGTCCACACGTATACCTCTTAGTATGTTTGATGCTACTAACTAGATATGTGGGACTAATAAATTCTTGAGGTAATTATTCTATATAATTTAGCACAAAATGTTCATACTAAGTCCTACCAAGAAAATAACATAAGCCATCTTTACAGTTCATATACCATGTAATGGCCTGCATATCTAGGACTGAGGATTTTTGTCAGATCTCTCATAGACCATAGAAGTTTTGACTCTATCAAGGTGGTTGGCGTGTTTTTGTAGGTCATGGATCGACTCTCGAGAGTTTTCTAGGGCTCAGTGATGGAGTTATATAGTTAAAAAATGACACATTATGATACAGTGGATCACGACATGGAAAAAAGGTTTTTATGAGGCCTTGAATCAGGGATCCATGGTGTGGAACTAAATTTAGTATTTGTATAATGGGAACCACATCATAATGTCTTGGAGATAAATTTTTTTGTTGAGGATGATCAAGGATAACATCATGTCCAAGGGGATCATGGTGTGATGGGTGTCTTGAAAAATAGGAAAATATCTAATTCATTTATATGTAATGGGTTTTTCTAAATACATGATATTTGAGGACACACCATGATGAGTCTATTCATACGGGTTACCCTCTGTGTAAGAGTAATATTTAGCGGTCGAGTGAATATTTGGGATTTTTATTTTGTTAAAAATTGAGTGATTGAATTTAAAACTTGGAAAAATGTGGTTTCATCATGATGAGGGTGTCATGGGTATGATTTGTTCCCTGAATGCATGTTTTCCTGGGGTCATCACACCATTAAGGGAAGATACATGTTGTGACATTCTCCTTGAATGTTAATATATGTTTCTTTCATATAACACCCCTAGTTTTTATGGACCTTTTTTCTAATGAATTGACTTTCATTTATGTCTTAAATTTGCAATAATTTAGAAATTCCTTTCACATTGAACCTAATGGATAACACTATAAGAAACACTGACATGGAATATGTAACATGCAACATTGAGTTGTTTTTTGAAATATCATTTTACTATTAAAATTATTTAAATGAGATAGTTATAACCATGTCTTTAATCATATAATTCGGAATATTATTATATATTTTTGAAAAAATTATAATTTTTTATATAAATAAAAAATGCTGATAATGAAAAATATAATTTTCGGAAGTGTCTTTATATTTTAAAAAATACTATTTTTTCAAATGAACAACTTTTCATGTATTTTTGTGAAAAAAAATAAAATGATTTTTAGACACTTTTTGAAATTTAATTTGATAAAAATGATTGTTTTTGAATTTATAATGTCTAAATTATCTTAGGGTGATTTTTAGGATTTTTAAGACAAACTTCATTTTTGGATGAATAGTGAAAATACTAAATTTTTATTCAAAACTGTTTGTTTATCTAATTTATTTATATAGTTAAATAATATATTAATTTATTTTTCATGTTAAATTAGATTATTTTCTCTCTCTTTTTCAAATTTAGTATACTAGAAACAATTTCACACAGAAATTGGATATAAAAAACATAGAAAACATTTGATCATTTTTTTATTTAAAAACACGCAGTGTCGTCCCAACTGCGGGATTAATTTTAAATTAATTTTATCTCTATATAGTTTTTTAATTTATTAAAATTGATTTAATATTTGTAATAACAATAATTTTTAATGTTTAATGTGTTCATTTTTTTAAATATTAGATAATAAAGTTAAAATTAATTACAGTTAGTATGGTAAAATTAAGATTAACTAGGGAATAAATCGTAAAATTATGGTCCTAAACGACCTATCTAATTGTACGCCACCCATTTTATGGATCTATTTCGGCAATAAACCTTCCATTATTGAGTTTAGTTGGGGTTTTATGACATTTTTAATTAAAAACGTTGGTACACCTAACTGGACTGGAAAAATTCCAACATGTCCCCACCCATCGTAACTAAAGGCCACTACCTATACCATTCTACACACCACTAAAACCACATAGGATATACCATGACATTCCTAATACACTTCACATTATACCTCCATTTCTTTTTGAGGTCTCTCTTTTGTTATAGAATTTAACAACCCAACCTTTTCTTAAAATACTTTTAAATAATTTTAATGATAAACAACATAAATCATTACACCAAGAGGATCCAAAGGTTTATCATCTTGGTTAAATTGGAAACATTCATAAATTTTACAACATAATACATACACATTTATTTATTTTATTCTTCTCTATCTTCTTATTGGATTATTAATTCAACTTAGTATAGGTAGTCACCTAAGGGATATATATCAAAAATGGGTGAGCTAAAAGACCAGTAAGAGGATATATAGAAACTTGAAATAACATAAAATGGGATGAGCATAATCTTTATCATCATAACATAGGTATAGAATCATAATCATGATAGGAAACATTAAGAAAATTCCTAGAATGTGGAAATTATTAAAAAAATAAAACATCATGTCTTAGTGGTTAACTAAGACACATAGTTGTGAAAAAATTTAGCAACATGTTCACACATCATTTCATATTAACTCATGAGATTAATCACTTTAACCAATTCATTGGAGAGTTGTATAATTTAGGGTGCACCCAGCACATTCAAACATTCATATTGCACTATATAATTCCGGGTGCACCCATCACATCATAACATTTTCATTGTAATGCATTCCACAAAGAACATATATTAAAAATGAACATTAATAATGCATTGAAAGGAATGGGTTTAATATTATAGGAACATATTAATAAACATTCGGTTTCGAAAAGAAGGAGGGAATTACATACTTTATAGAAGAACCCTCAACCTTGAGTGAGAAGTAAAAGGTATGTATTTTAAGGAAGTGTTCTTTTATAATAAATTTTGTAAGACATAAACTCTAGTGGAAAACATGTATATCATAGAAAATTTAAGATAATAATGAAAAATTTATTTTAAAGGAGTAACCATAATAAAAATTGAGTGAAAGAGGGAGAACCCGAAGAATGTAAGTTGGGTTCGAGAGTTTCCCCTTACCTCGTATCAGAACACTTTCTTCACTTTATAAACCTATATAACCACATTTTATTAATTAATTAAAAAATTAAAGAACCTTTTATACATGAATATAATTCATTATGGTTTTAGTAAGTTCTTCAATGGTCTTTTGGACGAGTTATAGAGTTTAAATTTACTTTTCTAGAGTGTCAGTTTTCACATTTTTCTTGAATGATTAATTTTTATTCATGAATGGAAGTTCATTTAAAATGGGGATAAACATACAGAATTGTAATTGTATTTTATTTCTGATGTTACAGAACATGAAATGATCTTATAAATAATTTTTTTATATACCACGGGAATGAATCATTAGATAAGGATTTAACGATGATCGTTTGGGTTAATTCGTGCGGTTTTTCGGACACAACAAACTTGTTTTGATTATAAATTTAGTAACGTGTACATAAGTGAGTTATAGAAAATTAAATAGGATATAATAAATAAAAAATAATCTTTTTTGTAAAGACCCGGAAATTTCAAGGAAAATTTTTTGTTAATTTTATTTGGAATTTTACAAGAGCGCAGTTTCAGACGGCACCTGATTCCGAGGCCCGGAGTGCCCGGAATCATTTTTCGGAGTTTGGCTCGGGTACGTTCAGTGAACGAACGAGCGGGTTTTTCTAACTTTTGAACCGGTGCCCGGAATCGAATTCCGAGGGCACCGATGGAACCGTAGCGCCGGTTTACACTTAAGAACTCATGTTCTGGAGTTGCGTACTTGCGAGTGTTGATAATAAAAATTGTGGATGTTTACTTTGTAATTACACTACAATTTTTATTATTCTACTCTAAATGTTATCTCTTGTTGGAAGTTGGGTAACCACCCAACCTCCCATGGGAGGTTATGAGGGTGGTGGGGCCCACACGAACCCCACCCCTTCATATCCTCTAAAACCCCCTCATCTCCCACTTAAATTATGTTAACTTAAGTTATAAACATATGACTTAAATGTAATGAGTTAATGAGGTGAGTTGTGTGTGGTTATTGAATTTCAAACCTTTGAAATTCAAAGAGGTTGGGTTGTGTGAATAAAATAAGAAAGTGTCTTATTTTATTTTGTTAGAATTTTATCTCCTTAAGAGAGTAAGGAAGTCTTCTTCATCTTCTTCAAACTCACCGAAGAACGCGAAGAACGCCGTTCTTCAACGAAGAACTTCTCCGCCGAAGAACACGGTCCATCCGCGACGCCGTATCCGCGACGCGACGTACTTCTTCCGCGTCATCTCTTCCGCGACGTGCTTTCCGCGGCGAACCTACGTCCGACGCCGCAACGCACTTTCCGCGACGTGCCTCTCGCGGCGAACCCACGTCCGTCTACCGTGACGCCATAACTGCGCTGCCGACGACGTCTTCCTCCGTGACGTCCGACCTCCGCGACGCTCGTCCTTCGCGGATCGTTGACGAGCTCCGCGAGCTTCCTTCGAGGTAGGGTTTGTACCTTATTTCTTAATTTAATTTACGCCTTCGTAAATAAATTATTGGACCGCTTGTTATCTTTAACATGGGAGGGGATCGGACCGCACAAACACGGTCGATCCTCCTCCCAAACCTTGTTGTTGGATTTTTACTCGTGGTTCGAAGAAGAGGTGGAGCGGCGCCGTGACACCGCGCTTGGACGCAAGGGGTTCATGGTAGTGCGCGAGTTTGACGCGCCACTCCGGACGACGAGGGCCGTAGTGGTCTCCCACGGCCGGATTGACCAAGCCGCCGGAGCAATGAGGCGCCGCCCGTTGGCCGCGGCGGAGTAAAGGAAGTGCGACCGTTGTATGCAACGCCGCCGCGCCGCTTCGGAGGAGAAAACAAAGGCGCCGCAGCCGGAGCGGGGCCGCGGCGAAGGCGCGCGGTGCCGTCGTACCGCGCCGGACGACGAAGGCTGCGGCCAGTTCCGGGCCGCGGCGGATTGAGAAGACCGGCGGCCAACCGGGCCGCCGGTGTCGGAAGACGAAAGGGAACCGGCCGGCCAGGTCGGGCCGGCTGGAAGGAAGTCAAACTGGGGAAATTTATTTTCCCTGGTTAGCCGTTAATGGCCCCCAATTAAATTGGGGGCCGGTTAATTTTTTAGAAGGGGGGGGGGCAGCGCCCCCTCGTGTCGTCCAGCAGGCCCCCTCATGTGAGGGGGCAGTTTAAAAAAATTGAAACCGGCGCGACACGTGCCGTGCCGCCAGGGGGAAAAACGGGGGAGCGGGGGTCTCGCCCAGCGTGCTGCCTGCGCGCCCAGCGCGCCGCCGCGCGCCACCCGCGCGCCTCCGCGCGGCCGGGGGTCTCGCCCAGCGCGCCGCCTGCGCGCCCCGCGCGCCGCCGCCCCGCCTCAGCGCACCGCCGCGCGCCACCCGCACGCCTCCGCGTGCCGCCGCGCGCCCCGCGCGCCGCCGGCCGAACCAGCCGGGCCGGTTCGGGCCGGACCCCTTCCTTCCCGAACCAGAACGTTAAATTGTCCGTAACATAATCTACGGGCCTCCGAATGACGAACCGTCTGCGGCTACGCGATCCTTGGATCGAGACGGTCGTTTCGGTATAACTCACTCAAAGTTTTGGATACTTTGGGTTCGGCCGGGTTGGTTCGTACACGAAACCAACCGGGCCCTCGGAGCGGAAACGCTCATATCTTGAGCTACGGACGTCCGAACGGCGTGCCGTCAGTTCTGATAAGTTCCTCTTAGTGAGGCGGATCTTTTGGCATACTCTGCCCGAGGTTTGGACACAGGTAGAGTACGTCTGGGTTGGTTCGTTCACGAAACCAACCGGGCCCTCGGAGCAGAAACGCTCATATCTTGAGTTCCGGACGTCCGATTGACGTGCCATCAACTTTGATGGAATCCTCTAAGTGGGACGGAACTTTTAACATAATCCGCCCGAGTTTTGGATACAGTTGAGATATGGCCGGGTTTGGTTCGCTCACGAAACCAACCGGGCCCTCGGGACGAAAAGGCTAATAACTCACAGACCGGGCGTCCGATTGACGCGTCGTCTGTTGCGTTGAGACTCCTTTGACGAAGCGGACGTATGTGGCACTTCTTCGTTGGAATTTGAGATACTTGGAGTATCGATCAGTAGCTCGTGGAGTGGACCCTCCCGGAGACGAGCGGGCGGGGGAGCGCTTGGGTGTAGCGGCGGACCCGTGGTACTTGACAGTGGTGGTGCGCTTGGATGCAGCAGCAGACCCTTGGCGGTGGAGCGTTTGGTTGTAGCGGCGGACCCGCGATACTCTACGGAGTGTGTGCGCTTGGTTGTAGCGACAGACCCGCGACGGTGGAGACGTGCGTGCGGAGTACGGAGACCGTGTAGCCGACTGAGACCTGACGACTGCTTGACCGACTCGACTTGGAGTGAGTCGACTAGCCCAGTGGACGGAGCGCCCAGTAGTTGGCAGCAGACCCACGGCGGACGGAGCGCCTGGTAGTTGGCAGCAATCCCGCGGTACTCGACAGGAGGAGTACCTCAGTAGGCTATTTGGGTGAGCTCCCGGTATTTGGCGACATACCCTCAGCGGACGGAGCGCCCAGTAGTTGGCCGCAAACCCGCAGTACTCGACAGGAGGAGTACCTCAGCAGTCTTAGGTTAGTGAGCAGTACCTCGGAGTCATGACAGGACCACTGTACACTCTAGAGACGGAGCTCTTCAGTAGTTACGGTTTCGATAATGAAAATCCTGGTTTGAGCTGAGTCAATGATCTTTGTGATTTTTCCTCATGATTGAGATGGGTCGCTTGATAACTTAGGTATATGTGTGGGCATATACCTGGGTAATGGTTATCCATTGATTTCATAAACTTGTTATAAACTGTGTGGACTTGTACTGTTATCCTGTGTGGATTTACTGTTTACTCTTCTTTGTGGATTGGGTTGTTCTTGGGCTCGGTGTTGGAACCGAACGGAAATTGGTGACATAGGTATATGTATGGGCATATACCTAATCAATACTGAATGTTACTTCGTGATTGTATCCTTCATGTGGTTTATCCTTTGTGGATTTCGGGAGACCTTCGAGGGTCTCGGGGTCCCTACTGAGTATCTTATACTCACCCCTGTACGGGATATGCCCGCACTTCGTTGTGTTGGTTGCAGACGACGGACATCGCTGACTGCGGTTGAGGATTACGGAGTAGGTCGGTACCCGGAGGAGGACCTCTGAGCGGGACGTGCTCGGAGCGGACAGTTGGACCCGAGGAGTTGTGGAGCTATCTGTACCTACCCTTCAGGTAGGATCCGTGGTGGACGATCCAGGAGCTGAGCCATCTGTACCTACCCTTCAGGTAGGAGTCGAGGAGGACGTCCCAGGAGCCGCTTGTACTTTCAGTTGCTGTTTTCCCTTTTGAGTTGTACTTTACTTTACAGTTGGGCTTGTATTTCCAGCCCCTTTTACTTCAGCACAGTTGTTCTAGTTTTGTGTACTGCTTTACATCCGTTTGTTACTCTGAGGTGCTTGTTTACTTTATTAAGGAAATGCCTTCCCTTTTTACTGGGATTTTTACGCCTTGGTGCTAGTCGCCAGCCCCTGGCCTATGGAAGGCGGGCTTGGGGTAGTCACGGCACGGGCCCGAGGGCGGGTCGTGACAAATTGGTATCAGAGGGGTCGGTTCTACCGCAGACTCTGATCTTTTTTTTCTATGTGAAGCAATAGTGTTTAGTGTATTGAGTGTGGTTATCAGTCCAGGGAGTCCAGTGTTGGTGCGGCGGCCGACGTATCCGTATATCAGGACCCTGACTTCTGATTTCCGACTTAATGCACGAAAATACTGATTGCATGTGTGTCTCCCAAAAGGTTTAAAGTCATCTCAAACCGGGTCAGCTCACCAGGTATAAATCGTTGACCGTGACACAACTGTTCAGGATGTCACCATGCAGATAGTTAGCTGGAGTTCCGAGAGAGTTATCGATGATGGCCCATCAAGCAGCGAGACTCCGGTGCAGGGCCCTTTTTTCAGTGTTGGCACCTTCGGTTGGTGTACCAACAGCACCACCACCCGTTAGGCAGCAGATGCCACTAGCTGACAGTGCACGCTAGCAGAGCGCGATGCACGAGTTCCAGCAGTAGAGGCCTCTGAGGATACGAGGCGAGACAGATTTCCCAGGCAGCAATGGACTGGATGGAGGCGGTTGCTAGAGTTCTACGCCTAGCTTGGATACTAGTAGAGCGGATGATGATCTTAGCTCCTGGTGTTTCCAGTGAGTGACCATGAGGTTGGTCCTTATAGTAATGAGGCTTCGTTACGCGAACCGATACCTAGGATAGTACCTACGGGTAGTGAACCAGCTATGTCACTACCTATTGGTCAGCAGACACTACCGGCGGTACCGGTAGCAGAGACTCACAGGCTTAGTGCCTTACATATGTTTTAGCACCAGATATCCCTAAAGTTTCGAGGTGAGCCTAACTCGTAGGCGGCTGAGGACTGGCTTGAGGAGGTGGTTGTGAGTTTTCTGGAGCTAATACAGCTTCGACAGTACGACATGTGGGAAGTAGAGCACTCAACGTGGCTTACCAATCAATCTTGGTACTCGTTGGTTACGTTGTGATCAGTTCTTTAGACTCGAACTTCTGAGCGAAGTGTGTCTAAAGGACATCCGAACCATTACTTTTCCTCTATGCATTCCTACCTATGCTAGGATGCTATAGAGAACCTTTGTGGTTGTGAGTTCTTGGGATAGTCAGTTACAGCCTGTGAACGTTAGCAGTGAAAGGCAGGAAACTAGCGCCAGTCTCAGAGACTTGGGCATGTAAAATGTTTCAGGAGGAGGAAGTTCTAAGGACAAATGAATCTGCAGGGTAGCAGACGTGGAAGCGGAGCTTGGAGAGCAACATGTGGTGGTGTACATTTAGACATGTTACGACCACCCGACTTAGTAGTCCCCGCCAGGCTCAGGGAGCAGGAGGGCTGGGGAGGGGAGTAGCTGCATTGCGGTCAAGGAGTGTGACCCAAGATCTCTAAGAATGATTTGGGGTACGAATTATGTCTACTACGAGCTGCCATATCTATAGACATAGGAACCAATCATTCTACCCTTCCACGAATCATGTCCCAGACCTAGAGGTTCCGGGTAAGCCGTAGACTTGACCCTCACGTCTGGAGATACCTTTGGGAGGAGACTCGATAATCACACTTACGCCGACGGTGTGATTTGACCTCGAGGTGAGAGTTTCGGTTGGAATCTCTTGGTGGCAGCGTAGAGGCCTTACGACGTTGATCTGGGTATGGTTTTGATTCACAAATCATACCCCGGTTGACTGTTTTAGGCAAACGTCGGAATGGGTTTTCCTTGGTCGGCAAAAGGAAACCCTGGGCAGCACATGTTAAACTCAGGCATAAGAGGGTGTGACCGATCACTCTTGAGTTGGTCAACCCTACCCTTGTGGCAGCAGGAGTTTTGAGTTTCAGTTCTAACCTAAAAAGGGTAACCTCTTGAGTTCGAGGGTGACGAACACGTTCTTATACGGTCTCAACCCGATGAGGTTTCAGAGATGTGGCTGAGGCGGCATGTTATCTCTGAAGTTCGATGGACCCTTTTGATCATCAGCAGGGTAGGCGAGGAGGTTTACCGCTTGACCCTACCACCTCAGTCGCACCGGGTGCATAATGTCCACCACATGTCTCAGCTGTGGAGATACGTGTATGTTTCTTCACACGTCATCGACCTCGGGGAGTTGGACGTCGATGACAGGGCGACAAGCACAGAGGTTCTAGTAGAGAACGAGGATCGACAAGAGCAGGTTCTACTTGAACGGTTGCTTCCTCTGGGGTGCTTCACGGGTAGCACGAGATCTTCAGGTGAGCATATGGGAGCGTAAAGCTCAGTTGCGTGCTCAGTACTACCTTGTTTCCCTTAAGTGTGAGTTGTAGCTTTACGGGGACGTAAAGCCCTGAGGTGGGAGTAATGTAAAGACCCGGAAATTTCAAGGAAATTTTTTTGTTAATTTTCATTGGAATTTTACAAGAGCGCAGTTTCAGACGGCACCTGATTCCGAGGCCCGGAGTGCCCGGAATCATTTTCCAAAGTGTGGCTCGGGTACATTCAGTGAACGAACGAGCGGGTTTTTCTAACTTTTGAACCGATGCCCGGAATCAAATTCCGAGGGCACCGATGGAACCGTAGCGCCGGTTTACACTTAGGAACTCCTGTTCTGGAGTTGCGTACTTGCGAGTGTTGATAATAAAAATTGTGGATGTTTACTTTGTAATTACACTACAATTTTTATTATTCTACTCTAAATGTTATCTCTTGTTGGAAGTTGGGTAACCACCCAACCTCCCATGGGAGGTTATGAGGGTGGTGGGGCCCACATGAACCCCACCCCTTCATATCCTCTAAAACCCCCTCAACTCCCACTTAAATTATGTTAACTTAAGTTATAAACCTATGACTTAAATGTAATGAGTTAATGAGGTGAGTTGTGTGTGGTTATTGAATTTCAAACCTTTGAAATTCAAAGAGGTTGGGTTGTGTGAATAAAATAAGAAAGAGTCTTATTTTATTTTGTTAGAATTTTATATCCTTAAGAGAGTAAGGAAGTCTTCTTCATCTTCTTCAAACTCAATGAAGAACGCGAAGAACGCCGTTCTTCAACGAAGAAATTCTACGCCGATGAACACGGTCCATCCGCGATGCCGTATCCGCGACGCGACGTACTTCTTCCGTGTCATCTCTTCCGTGACGTGCTTTCCGCGGCGAACCTACGTCCGACGCCGCAACGCACTTTCCGCGACGTGCCTCTCGCGGCGAACCCACGTCCGTCTACCGCGACGCCATAACCGCGATGCCGACGACGTCTTCCTCCGTGACGTCCGACCTCCGCGACGCTCGTCCTTAGCGGATCGTTGACGAGCTCCGCGAGCTTCCTTCGAGGTAGGGGTTGTACCTTATTTCTTAATTTAATTTACGCCTTCGTAAATAAATTATTGGACCGCTTGTTATCTTTAACATGGGAGGGGATCGGACCGCACAAACACGGTCGATCCTCCTCCCAAACCTTGTTGTTAGATTTTTACTCGTGGTTCGAAGAAGAGGCGGAGCGGCGCCGTGACACCGCGCTTGGACGCAAGGGGTTCATGGGAGTCCGCGAGTTTGATGCGCCACTCCGGACGACGAGGGCCGTAGTGGTCTCCCACGGCCATATTGACCAAGCCGCTGGAGCAATGAGGCGCGGCCCGTTGGCCACGGCGGAGTAAAGGAAGTGCGACCGTTGGATGCAACGCCGCCGCGCCGCATCGGAGGAGAAAACAAAGGCGCCGCGGCCGGAGCGGGGCGGCGGCGAAGGCGCGCGGTGCCGTCGCACCGCGCCGGACGACGAAGGCCGCGACCGGTTCCGGGTCGCGGCGGATTGAGAAGACCGGCGGCCAACCGGGCCGCCGGTGTCGGAAGACGAAAGGGAACCGGCCGGCCAGGTCGGGCCGGCCGGAAGGAAGTCAAACCGGGGAAATTTATTTTCCCCGGTTAGCCGTTAATGGCCCCCAATTAAATTGGGGGGCGGTTAATTTTTTAGAAGGGGGGGGGGGCAGCGCCCCCTCGTGTCGTCCAGCAGGCCCCCTCATGTGAGGGGCGGTTTAAAAAAATTGAAACCGGCGCGGCACGTGCCGCGCCGCCAGGGGGAAAAACGGGGGAGCGGGGGTCTCGCCCAGCGCGCCGCCTGCGCGCCCAGCGCGCCGCCGCGCCGCCTCAGCGCCCCGCCGCGCGCCACCCGCGCGCCTCCGCGCGGCCGGGGGTCTCGCCCAGCCTGCCGCCTGCGCGCCCCGCGTGCCGCCGCACCGCCTCAGCGCACCGCCGCGCGCCCCCCGCGCGCCGCCACGTGCCGCCGCGCGCCCCGCGCACCGCCTTTTGAACCGGCCGGGCCGGGTCGGCCCGGACCCCTTCCTTCCCGAACCAGAACGTTAAATTGTCCGTAACTTAAGCTACGAGCCTCCGAATGACGAACCGTCTACGGCTACGCGATCCTTGGATCGAGACGGTCGTTGCGGTATAACTCACTCAAAGTTTCGGATACTTTGGGTTCGGCCGGGTTGGTTCGTACACAAAACCAACCGGGCCCTCGGAGCGGAAACGCTCATATCTTGAGCTACGGACGTCCGAACGGCGTGCCGTCAGTTCTGATAAGTTCCTCATAGTGAGGCGGATCTTTTGGAATACTCCGCCCGAGGTTTGGACGCAGGTGGAGTACGTCCGGGTTGGTTCGTTCACGAAACCAACCGGGCCCTTGGAGCAGAAACGCTCATATCTTGAGTTCCGGACGTCCGATTGACATGCCGTCGACTTTGATGGAATCCTCTAAGTGGGACGGAACTTTTAACATACTCCACCCGAGTTTTGGATACAGTTGAGATATGGCCGGGTTTGGTTCGCTCACGAAACCAACCGGGCCCTCGGGACGAAAAGGCTAATAACTCACAGACCGGGCGTCCGATTGACGCGTCGTCTGTTGCGTTGAGACTCCTTTGACGAAGCGGACGTATGTGGCACTTCTTCGGTGGATTTTGAGATACTTGGAGTATCGACCAGTAGCTCGTGGAGTGGACCCTCCCGGAGACGAGCGGGCGGGGGAGCACTTGGGTGTAGCGGCGGACCCGTGGTACTTGACAGTGGTGGTGCGCTTGGATGCAGCAGCAGACCCTTGGCGGTGGAGCGTTTGGTTGTAGCGGTGGACCCGCGATACTCTACGGAGTGTGTGCGCTTGGTTGTAGAGACAGACCCACGATAGTGGAGACATGCGTGCGGAGTACGGAGACCGTGTAGCCGACTGAGACCTGACGACTGATTGACCGACTCGACTTGGAGTGAGTCGACTAGCCCAGTGGACGGAGCGCCCAGTAGTTGGCAGAAGACCCACGGCGGACGGAGCGCCTGGTAGTTGGCAGCAAACCCGCGGTACTCGACAGGAGGAGTACCTTAGTAGGCTATTTGGGTGAGCGCCTGGTATTTGGCGACAGACCCTCAGCGGACGGAGCGCCCGGAAGTTGGCCGCAAACCCGCAGTACTCGACAGGAGGAGTACCTCAGCAGTCTTAGGTTAGTGAGCAGTACCTCGGAGTCGTGACAGGACCACTGTACACTCTAGAGACGGAGTTCTTCAGTAGTTACGGTTTTGATAATGAAAATCCTGGTTTGAGCTGAGTCAATGATCTTTGTGATTTTTCCTCATGATTGAGATGGGTCGCTTGATAACTTAGGTATATGTATGGGCATATACTTGGGTAATGGTTATCCATTGATTTCATAAACTTGTTATAAACTGTGTGGACTTGTACTGTTATCCTGTGTGGATTTACTGTTTACTCTTCTTTGTGGATTGGGTTTTTCTTGGGCTCGGTGTTGGAACCGAACAGAAATTGGTGACATAGGTATATGTATGGGCATATACCTAATCAATACTGAATGTTACTTCGTGATTGTATCCTTCATGTGGTTTATCCTTTATGGATTTCGGGAGACCTTCGAGGGTCTCGGGGTCCCTACTGAGTATCTTATACTCACCCCTGCACGGGCTATGCCCGCACTTCGTTGTGTTGGTTGCAGACGACGGACAGCGCTGACTGCGGTTGAGGCTTACGGAGTAGGTCGGTACCCGGGGGAGGACCTCTGAGCGGGACGTGCTCGGAGCGGACAGTTGGACCCGAGGAGTTGTGGAGCTATCTGTACCTACCCTTCAGGTAGGATCCGTGGTGGACGATCCAGGAGCTGAGCCATCTGTACCTACCCTTCAGGTAGGAGTCGAGGAGGACGTCCCAGGAGCCGCTTGTACTTTCAGTTGCTGTTTTCCCTTTTGAGTTGTACTTTACTTTACAGTTGGGCTTGTATTTCCAGCCCCTTTTACTTCAGCACAGTTGTTCTAGTTTTGTGTACTTCTTTACTTCCGTTTGTTACTCTGAGGTGCTTGTTTACTTTATTAAGGAAATGCCTTCCCTTTTTACTGGGATTTTTACGCCTTGGTGCTAGTCGCCAGCCCCTGGCCTATGGAAGGCGGGCTTGGGGTAGTCACGGCACGGGCCCGAGGGCGGGTCGTGACATTTTTCAACCATAAAAATGGTTTGATGGATAGATCAGATTATGTTAAGGGAAAATGAAAATATGTCGTTATTGAAAGTGATAAATTGACACCTCATGAACAACGTTTCCTTTCTAAAATAGAAAAAATATGACAAGGGTGATGGATGATATATTATCCCATTATTATCATAAATTTCTATTATATTTATGATAATACAGTTATCATACCATGAGTATGAGGATAGGTGGAGAGAGTTTAATAAATGAACATGAATTAGAAAGGAAATTAAAGGAAAAGAGAGGGTGGAATTTCCACTTGAATCTTCCTCAATGAACCTTGAATTGGTATTTTGATGATACCATAGTCTCTAGAACGTGGGGGAGGGGCTAGGGAATATTTTTAGGTAGAGTTTGGACATGGATTAAAGATTGAGAGGAGTGAGGAAATTAGGTTGTGAATGGTGGTATTTATAGTGGAGGGGAGAGGGTTTTCATAATATTTAATTCATTAGTTTATTAATGTCCCTCAAGACCAGAAATAGTGATGATTGAATTCCCAAAAATTTTAAATAGGTCAAGTGAGTTTTATATTTGAGTTCTTACATCACTCATGTTTTTAGGAATAGTCGGTTTAAATTATAATGTATTTATACGGAAAATTAATGTATTTAACTATTCAGAAAAAATTCATGTATTTCGAAAAATCTCAAAAAATGACCGTAACCATTTTTCAATTCGGTGAATCCAAAAATGAAATAAATTTAAAAAAATAATATTTAAAGTATTACAAATTTAATTTTTAATTAAAATAATAATTTACTTGAAAAATACATATTTTAAAATTAGAACTAAATTTATAATGCTTTCAAAAATTACATAAGGTCTTACAAAATCATCATAAAACCAAAAGAAATAGAATTGTTAATTTATGAACACATTTTAGGAAAATAATTTTTCTATTAAAATAAATAATTAATTATAATTAACTATTTATGACTTACAAAATTTCCAATACTTTTACTATGGACATATTGTCACTTATAGGATGTCTAAATTTTATTTTATTATTCATGGGTGATGTTACTATTATTTTGGGAGATTCACTATTCACAAGGGTCATATTACTATTCATAAGGGAAGGTTACTATTCATGAGGGTAGGTTACTATTCAACTAAAATTAAATTTGTCATATCTGACTCTAAACGTCTTACTAATCGCAACCGTGTATGTCAGATTTTCGAAATTCCAATAACAAAAGTAAAATATTTATGTTTAAAGGTCACATTGTAGTTAATTTAGGAATGGTGTGGTATTGTGTTTCCTAATGTTATTATAATTTAAGACATGATTATATGATGGGATTCCTATTGATAAAACTTTGGGACATTACATAGAACCTTCCATGGAATCCCTTCGATGAAAACTAAAAGGAGTTACCCAATTAAGAGGCAACACCCTCCCTCAAGACGATTTATTTTATTTTATTTCCCCACTCATTAACATATACTTTTTAAATTATTATTTAACAAGACCATTATACTAAATTTACTTATTTTATGTTATATTATGGGTTTCACAAATACTTTCCCACACTTCTATCTAATGGGTATAGAACATAATGTTTATTTATATGAGGAACTATCACCTCTTGAAATGATGATTGTTCTTTTTTTCTTTACTAAATCTCATGGTGGGAATAATGATTGAATCTATATTAATATATGATATATATTATTTATTTAATATTATTTAATTATTTTATAAAAAATATTATTATATAACTTATTTTTTTGTAAATATGATAATTTTGTTTGAGGAAGTGTAGACTACTGCCCACTAAAAGAGATGTGATTCGTTCACACACTACATGGAATTATTAAGGATGGGTTTAGTGAAATTATATAATATTTATTATTAAATTATTTTATTGTAATAATGATATATATACCTATATATATATATATATCATTGACATTCTTTATTCCAGTAGAAATTTTAAATAGAAACATCTTTCATGTGTACGTATAGCCTACAATATATATGAACGATTGTATTCCATTTCATAATTATATATTCTATGGATTATTATAAAATATATAAAATAAATATAAAATATATTTATATATGTCTTTACATTCTAGAAATCTTGATATAAGTATAAGGACCAGAGGTATAACAAATTAAGACGCATGCGAGGAACAAATCAATTATTACCCAAAGTGAAACCATGACATAGAATTGTTTACAAGTAGTTAATATAAATTCATAATCAAACCATATGTGTAATTATATATATTAATATGTTTTTGTATAACAATTTTATATTCATTATATAGGAGGATTGAATGAGTATGCCGAGAGTCAAGATACAACGTAAAGGGGATTTCTAGTCTCACATTTATTTCTGTGAGATCTATACCTACTTCACCACTCATATCTTTTTTGTGGTGATTATAATGACCATGAATATATTATATTATTGTTATGGGGAGGTATAACTTTTTCCTACGGGATATTTCAATTCCCTATAGGGTTTCCTCCCTAGTGGGTTCATTTGGTGGATACTTCCCCCTGGTGGCTTCTTCGGCGGTGTGTCTACTGGGTTCTTTGGGTTCTAGTCTCATGCATGCGATTTGGAAAGAGGATTCCCTATCATTTGAAATATGATACATATAGAGTTTCACTAGATATGGTGGTTGGGCTACGTCATGGAGGGAGGATGTATGTGTCCCCAGCAGTATGGCTTGACTACTCTTCGGGATCCTTTCCGGTATCAACATCAGCGTTTCTCCCCCTCGGAAGGAGGCTCTGGATCTGGTCATCCCAAATCTATGGGTTATGATGAGTGTCTGTGGTAGATCCTTGATGGCTTGGTGAGTGCTGTCTTGGTCTCATGCGATAGAAGCACACGTTGACTTCGATGGGTGGTGATCCAGTTTTGGCTGATTCTTTATGTCCAGTTCTGGATCTGGTCTCTCTAGATCTTGGATGGTGATACTGTGTGAAAAACTCAACATAAATGATGGGGGGTGCTTTTTTGAGGTGGAGGTGTTTCACTGGTGTCTAATGTGGTGGTAGGGTCACCCGGGAGTTGGTGCATCGGTGCGAAGATCTGGTGTTGTGGGCTTTGGTGTTCACTGAGGCGGACGTGCATTCTGGTAGTTGCCATAACATTGGTTCTTTTCTTTGAGTTTATGTTTGTATTGGTCTTTGTCCCTCTGAGATTTCGAGCCAATGTAATGGGTTTTGTTCTGGGTTTTCTAATGGGTGTGGTCACTCTTAGTCTACAGGCCTCTAATGAGTTTTCCCTTACCTAGTTCAAAAGTGGTTCCTATTGATTTTCTTTCTTAATAAAGGGGATTTCTCCCACCACGTCTATTATATTATTATTATAATGAATTTTATGGGTATTAACATATAATATTTATTATTTCTCTTATATATGGTTTATGTTTCAAGAGTTACCAAATAGGAAAATCATTTTTGTCTGAATGTACCTTCTTTAAGACACGTTCCATGATCACTAAACACTAGGTTTAAAAAAATTCCAATATTATTTTTGTTGTTCCATTTCAAAGGAAAAGGATTTTAAAAAAGATATATGATTTTCAATATTCCATTAAATTTTTTCAAATTATATTCAAATAAATGGTTTTGAAAATATTTTCCAGCTTCATTTATAAGTTTTCAAGAAAAATGGTTTTTAAAACATTTTAAAGACCTTTATATATGTTATCAAAGAAAAAAAATTCTAATATTTTTTCAAACATTTATTTATAAGCATTCATGATTAATTTAAATAAAATGATTTTCATAAGGTATGATGTTTTAAATATCTTGTTTTAAAGAAGAAATGATATTTTCCCCAAGAAACGTTTTCAAAATATTTAAATATTTTATTTTCAATCTAAGATGACACCATTTGATATTAATCATTTCATTATAGGAATAGATCCAAAGTTTTCATTAATATTATTTATAGAATTATTTATGTTTTGATGGAATGATACTCATGACACTTGTATCTCTTCCATGGGTTGTATGATTTTGAACCCTGCTTATTTTCACAGGATATTCTTTAATGAAATGATTTTGAAACCTATCTATTTTCCATAGGTTATGATGTGATAAAAATTAATCATTACCCATCTCATTTCATGTGATTATGAGAGTATGTTTATAAAACCCATCTCTTTTTATAGGTTATGA
Source organism: Viscum album (assembly GCA_963277665.1). Taxonomy (NCBI): domain Eukaryota; kingdom Viridiplantae; phylum Streptophyta; class Magnoliopsida; order Santalales; family Viscaceae; genus Viscum; species Viscum album. The sequence goes on along the minus strand of OY728147.1, from coordinate 1,019,747,517 downwards.
TATGGGGAGAGTTTTATTATTTTGTGGCACATGTTTGAATGTTTTTATTATAAAATTGGTGGATCCTATACCTCCCTTCAATGTATTGGGTAAAGATTTATATCTCATGGCATTATTATGGGAGTCAAGTCGACGAGCTTTATTAATTATTGGATGATGGGGAAACTTGATCCCTTATAAAGAAAGGACTATGACTGTGGATGGTGGTGTGTCCTGCGCAGTAGGTGTATTCACCATGAAGATGGAAGATGGGGAAACTCGATCCATTATGGGAAGATGGGGAAAACTGATCCCTTATAATTAAAGAACTATGATGGGAGATTGTGGTGTGTCCCATACAGTAGGTAAAGTTTTCGTGAAGTTCTCAGACAAGTTTCAGCTATTCATCTGACTTATATGTAATGATATCACATTTTTATTTATTCCACGATTCCATGTATTATTCCTTTGATATGCTTTCATTGATTAAGTTCATTATTTCCTTCCGATTCATTATTTATTAACTATCATGCATTATTCCATGATTCATGTTTCTAATCTTAGGATATACAGGGTATGATATTTGAATGTTATGATCATGTTATCATACCCCTATAATCATGTTTATTCTTATATGTCTCCCTTGTTTTACCTCACTTAGTATTTGAGCTCACCCATTTATATGTTTCCCTCTCTAGGTTTTAAAAAAATGAATTATGTTTGTTGTGTCTATAAAGGGTTATAGTGAAGAAGAACCTAATGTGACATAATGTTTCTCATTATGTATTAGTGTTTACATTTACATGTTTCCAATGGCACTAATCTAAACTTGTCTTTGGGCATCTGTTTATGTACTTTTTTGTGTATTTTTCAAAAGTGATGAAATTTCTATATACGTTAATACTGGGTCACTATAGTATGAATCAAATAAAATTATTAGTTAAACATTGTATGTTATGATGAGAAAAAATTAGTTAGAACCTGAATGACATGTCTAAGGATAATTCTAAGGATAAGGAAAAATGTTGGAACATGTTATGGGATTTTTGAAAACTACCAAGTGAGTGGTTTCCTAGCAATACATCCTGGTCTGGATACTAAAAGTGGACGTAGATATGGTATATATGTATATATGAGTGATAACAATTACAAGGTGTGTTGGTATTGACTTGGTATAACCTGGTATATGAAAACGACCTTACTGCACAACTAGGTAGGCACTCTCAGGGGATATGCATTGGGAATTCACAAAATTATTCATGAACCATCATAAATGATTTAAATATAAATTTTCTATGAATTACCCTGGATAAAACTAAGGTTTCATATATTAAATGAGGTTTCATAATTTAGACATCCTATAAGTGGGTTTTCATGATTATGTGGTTCCCCACTTTGATAACAATTTCTTACTCTATGCCTTTTGGTTTTAGTCAATAGTTGTTACCCAAAGGATGCATGTAAATGGTTATTATGAAGAAAAATGCAATACTATTATCTTCCTCATCTGAATGATTTGGTATATGGGATAGAAAAAGTTTTTCTTATGCTCACATGGATTCCTAAACATATGGATCATTCTAATCATACAAATGTTCAATGAAGGGAACAAAGTTCTATTGAGTCCTTCTAGAGGAAACATCCACCTTTTTTCTATTGGTCTTTAGATCCACTTTTTATGGAACACAGTGTCATTACCAATGAAATGACACTCTTGGTTTTCCAGTGTTCATATCTTGAGAAATTCATTCTATTTTTTTATCAGTTAGTAGGTGAAGTAGGCTAGTGGTGTGCTTAAATCAAGAACATGAGGAATCATAATGAAATTGAATCCATTGATTGGGATGAGTTCAAAACATTATTTTTAATAATTACTTCCCACATGTTCTTCATATGAATAATGAAATATTGTTCCATGAGTTTAATAAAATGTATGATGAATCCTTGGTACCTACGGGGCTAATTTCAAAAGACTTTGAAGGTTCACTTCTATAATTATCACCCAACCTGAATGTAAAGTTGATTGGTTCTTCAGTGGATTAAATCCAAGTCTTAGAAAGGAATTATCCATAAAAGGTTTTAGTATATATAAATATATAGTGCATTGTGAAATCAAATATGAAATAAATGTTGGAGTCACATATCAATCTCATTATTTTAATAAGAAAAGGAATATGGAGTTCAATAGAAAATATAAAAACCATGAAGTGAAAAGGATGAGCCTCCCATTATTCTTGAATTATGGATATATGAATGCAGGGAATTGTCTTATGGGTTTTAAAAAGTATTTTATGTGTGGAAGTTAAATACATTAGAAAATTAATTTCTACGCTGATGGGATGAAGTTATCCAATGAAGAAAATCGAGGAAAATCTACACATAACGCACCTTCAACACTACAATTCTTCTAGTGTAAGGAGAATGGAAATTATTATAACCTATGACCGAACCCAAGGGCTAATGGTGAGGATTTTTTTTCAGAATCTTCTTAAATCAAGTGTGAGGGGAAAATTTTATGTGATCACAATTTTTGATGAGTGGTTAGATAACTAAATGGTGAAATTTACACTTACTATCAACTCTAGTAATCCTGATATCTTATTTGATTATGGATCTACCCAAAAATTCATATATAATGAATTTTATAAGGGTACTAAGATTCCGTTGAAATTATTGTGTGTGGAATTAGGTTTGAAAACCCCTAATGGTATGATGATATAATCTCTAGTCAACGATTCTTCTTCATTTGACATTGTGGTAATGTGCTTCCTTTAAATATTTTAATTATTAATTAGGTTTAATTTGATGACTTCTTAGGTATTAATTAACATCCTATACATAAATACCACATCAATTTCTGAGGAAGGGAAGTTATGCGTGACATTTAAAACCCTCATTTGATTTTCCATTAGGGTAATGAAAAGTCTGCACTTCCTGTGGATATTACATCCATTTTATATGCCTTAATTCCCATTTAGAAGGTCTATTTATCTCAAATGGTTGGGGAGAGAATAGACATTAATGATATTCATGTTCTCGAGGAATATTTGGATTTATTTCTGGATTATTTTCCGATCCTTTCACCAAATCATGGATACGAGTTCTCATTAGAACTCCTACCTGGTTGCACACACATTTCAACGACTCCATATATGATGGCCCTAGTAATGTTTCTGGAATTGAATAAAAAACACTAAAAAAATATTGATAAGTGATTTATTCAGCCATGTGTGTCACATTTGGGTGTAATAATTCTTTTTGGGAAAAAGAATGATGGAGCAATGCGACTATTCATTTATTATTAGGTGTTGAACAAGTTCACAATCAAGAACAAGTATACTCTTCCATTTATTGATGAATCGTTTGATCAACTTCATGGAGTTAATTACTTTTCCAAGATTAAGTATTATTCTAGATATCATCAATTAATTTTACAAAAGAAATATACACCAAACACAAAAATCCATATAAGGCATGAACACTATGAGTATATATTAATGCATTTTGTTCTTACTAATTCCCATGCTATCATCATCGATTTAATAAATAGAATCTTTTTGGATTACATCGATCTTTTATTAGTATTCTTTAAATATGATATTGTTATCTATTCAAAGGGAAAGGAAGAACATGATGACCACTTTGTAATTATACTAAAGACACTATAGATTGAAAAACTCTATTAAAAATTTACAAAGTGAAAATTTTGGATGAAAAATGATTAATTTTTTAGGTCACCTAATCTCAATAGATGGTATAATGGTAGATCTGTCAAAGATGGAGGTTATTTAAAGATATACTAGACCGAACATAGTGACATATATCCATATATTTCTTGGTTTAGATGGATATTATCAATGGTTTGTGTAGAATATTTTTAGGACTATCTAATCCCATGAACAATTTAACTCAAAAGAGTGTCAAGTTCATTTGGACAGATTAATATGCGGAAAATTGTATGGAACTGAAGTGAAGGTCGTTCAGTGTACCTATTCTTACATTAATGTATACTAGGGAATGGGTTATAAACATTATTGATGAATCTAATGGGGGATTGAGATGTTTTTTTGAGAATAACGTGGTTATCACTTATGCCACATTGAATTTAAAGATTGATGAGAAAAATTACCCAACTCATGATTTGAAGTTGGATATTGTAATTATTGAATTAATGATATTGTGGAACTATCTTTAAAGAGAAAGGTGTGATATATATTCTAATCATAAAATTTGGAAAAATATATTCACACAGAAGGATTTGAACAGGAAACCGAGATATGGTTATATTCGATAAAGGATTATGACTAATCAATACACTACCACCCTTGGAAATAGAACAAGGAAACATATTTTTTGAGTTGAAATGATCATTCCAACGTATCCATGATGAGGATAAAAAATATTAAATATTTTTGGAAATGAAAATGATTAAGATTAAAATTATGAAGGAAGGGAAAAACGTCATATCTTTGTCAAATGAATTGTTAACCCTCTATCTAAGCGATGACTATGGAGGCACAAAAGGAAGATATGGAGCTACAAAAAAAATTGAAATATTCCTAAGTTTACCCTCGACCAGGATGAAATTACAAGGTTTAGGAATCGTTTAGGTCACTTCCATACCGGTTTTGAAGATGATGCTTTTAGAAGAAGCTGATAGTTCTTCTTTCTCTATGTATTCTAAAAGTAATAATATGTATAGGTAATTGAAATAATTATTTTTTTGGGACGACATGAAATGAGATTTCATAGTGGTTGTATATCGGTGTTTGGTTTTACATCATGTTAAGGATAAAAGAAGAAATTCTAAGGGGATGATACATCCATTACACATACCGTAATTAAAATGGGATAACATAACTATGGATTTTGACCTTTCAATCCCCCAAACATCTAAATGGTTTAATTCTATATGGATGGTAGTTTATTTGCTTAAAATGTTTTCACACTTCATCACTATAAGAGAAGACATATCTCTGGATCCAGCTTGCCAAGATGTACATTAAGGTAGTGGTATGGTTCCATTGAATACCACAATTAATTGTATCATATTGAGATCCTAGGTTTATCTCTATGTTCTAGCGAAATATTCAGCAAGCACCTGATATGGAATTGAGTTTTAACACCACTTATGATCCTCAAACAGATGACCAATCAGAAAGAACAATTGAAACCCTAGAGAATATATTGAGATCTTGTTCTATATATTTCTATGGTGGGTGGGATCAAATCCATCCTCGAGTTTAGATTTCATATGAAAATAACATTCAATCAAGAACTGAGATGTTTCCTTATGATCCCCCCTATGGAATGAAATTTTGAGCTCTGATATGCTGGAATGAAGATGGAGAAAGAAAGCTATTGGAACATAACATTTATGAATAAATTGAAGAGAAGGTTAGATATATTCAAAGGAATATCAAAGATTCTAAAATTGAATAGAAAATCTATGTTTATAACCAATGACGAGAACATGAATTTGGAGTTTGTGAAAAGGTGTTTCTATAAATCTCACAATGGAAAAAGGTAATGAGATTCGGGAATAAAGGGAAACCAATCCCTTGGTATATCAGCCCATTTGAAATTGATGATCATATCGGGATGGTATCCTATCACTTGGAAATTCCTCCAAATCTCAATAAAGTCAATTATATGTTCCATGGATCACTCCTGAGGAAGTACATACATGACCGTTCACATGTACAAATCTCAGAGGTCATACTGCTGGGGCATGATTTGTTTACAAGGAAAAACCAATTGAAATTATGGAATGCACAGAGAAAGTTATATGAAACAAGACCCCTATCCTGGTTAATTTTTTGTTGATAAACCACCAGTAAGATGAGTCTATGTGACAGCTTGAGGATATTATAAGGCATAAATGTCCTCATTTTTTGAACTAAAATGATGAATTTTGAGGAAAAATTTCATTTCAATGTGGGTTGACTGTAACACCATACGTTTTTATGGAACTTTTTTTGAATTAATTAATATTCATTAATGTATTACACTATACTATTTAAAACATACCTTTCACATGGCACCTAATTGGATTATGCTACATGCAATAATGACTTGTTGTACATAACACGAAACAATGAGTTTTTCATGAAATATCATTTTATTGTTATAATTATTTAAATGAGATAGTTATAAACTAGATGTAAAACATAGTAATATGAATTTTAATTACTAATTTTCAAATATTTTTCATAATATTTTTGTTTAAACAGGAAATGTTGATATTGAAGAATTTAATTTTTTGTAATGTCATTATATGCTTAAAAATAATCTTTTCTAAAATGAACTTTTTTTTTCATGCCCTTATCTAAAAAAAAATTAATTTTATACACTTTTAGTAATTTAATTTGATAAAATAAAATTCATTCATGATTTTTTAATGTCCAAATTAGTATATGGTTATGTTTTGGTATTTTTCTGAGAAACTTCATTTATAAATGAATAGTGAAAATACTGAATTTTAATTCAAAACTTATTTTTCAACTAATTTATTTATATAGTTAAATTTCATTTTAATTTGGTTTTAAAGGTTAATTATATAAAAAAAATAATTTTTTCAATATAGGACACTTGAAATAATTTTACATTGAAATTAGATATAAAAACTATGAAAACTTTTGATCGATTTTACTTTAAAAACCCACAGTGTCATCCCATCTGTGGGATTAATATTATAATTACTTCTACCACTTCTATGTTTTGAATTTTGAAAATTTTATTCCATATTTTGGATCATCATAATTTATAATTTATAATATGGTAATCTTATCTTTTTAAACAAAATATTAGTGAATGAATTTAAAATAAATTACAGTTATTAAGTTAACATTAAGTTTAACAAGGGAATAAATGATAAAATTATGAGCCTAAATGATTATACACGTTTCTAACAACAATTGGATGTAAATATTTTATCCTTAATCCATTAATTATTGTGTTTCATTGGTTTTGTATAATTTTTTTAGGTAACAACCTGGGTACACCATACTTGTTTATACAAATGCCAAGTTTTTTCCCTCCCTTCCCTATAAAAGGACACCACCTCTTCAAAATAATTCACACCACTCAAACCACTTAGGTTTTGACAATATTTACCCAATAAACTTCCAAAAAGTCCTCCCTTTCTCCTCAAATCCAACCTTTGGGCATAAAAATTCCCAATGAATCCCTTTGGTGAAAACTAAAAGGAGTTACTTGATTAATATGTAACACCGTACCTCAAGAACCTTCCTTTTATTTTCTCTCTACACTCTTTATATTATAAACATTACATGATTATTTAAAAAATGAATCATAAATATATGGATATGTTTTTATATTAATGGTCCTTCCAACACTTACACGTACTTCTATCTTATGGGCAATAAACAACAGTTTATGTGTTTGATAAACTACCGCATCACGAAACGATGACTGTTCGTTTCCCTTTACCACCTTTCATGAAGAGAATTATGATGTATACACCATTTATATTATATATATATATATATGATATATATTATGTCTTTAACCTTCTTTAGTACTTTTACAACAAATAACTTTATACTATCCATTTTTGTGTAAATACGATAATATATTTTGGGGATGTGTGGACTATCGCTCACTCCAAGTGACGTGATTAATTTACTAACTACATGGAATATATTAGGAATGAATTTAGTGAAATTTAATGATATATATAATATTGTAATAATACTTAAATAATTATATATATACAAATATGTAATTTATATTCTTCTTTCCAATAATATAATTAAACGGAATCAACATTCATAAATACATACGACCAACCGTCTCATTAGAGAGTGTATTCCATTATATACTTATATATAATATGAATTATTATAATTAATAGATAAGGAATATAAATGAAATTTATATCATTCTTTATATTCTGAGAAACATGATATATGTATAAGGGCCAATTATATAACAAATTAAGACTCATGCGATGAACAATACTGATATTACCCGAAGTGAAACAACAACATAGAATTATTAACAAGTGGGTTATATAAAGTATTAGTAAAAAAATATATGGGATTATATATAATAATATGGTTCTGTAGAATAATTTTATATTTAATAAACATGTGGTTTTTACAATTACTATGATAGTCAAGACACGATGTAAGGGGATTTATAGTCTCACTTTTATTTCTGTGATATTTATGCATTATTTACCACACATCTTCTTGTTTTTTTATTCCAATCCCCATGAATATATTATATGGTAATTATACTTAATTATATGTGTATTCAAATATCCATTTTATGATATCCCTTTAGGGATTTTATGTTCTAAGAGTAAACAAATCAGAAAAATAGTTTTTTCTCAATTTTCCTTCTTTGATACACGTATCATGAACTTTAAGAACGAAGTTTAAAATTTTTTTAAAAGATGATATTTTATGATCATTTTTGAGGAAAAAAGATTCTAATTTTTTTATGGTTTCTAATTTTCCTTGAAAAGTTTTCATACTATTTTATATGAAATGGTTCTCAAAACATTTTCAAACCTCTTTTTTGAGTTTTCAGGGAAAATTGGATTTCAAATTACTTTTAGGATCTCTATAAATGTTATCAACTAAAAAAGATTTAATTTTTTTCAATGATTAATTTATTTGTTTTAATATTTATTTTCAAGAAAACGGTTTTCAAAAGGTTATATGTTTTCAAGATCCTTTTTCAAATAATAAAGGATATTTTCCACAAGAAATATTTTCGAATATCATTATGAGTTATTATCCCTCTATGATGACATCTATTTATGTTACTCATGACCTTATGAGAAATGAACCAAAGGTTCCACTCATATTATTTCTTTATTGGTTTATGTTTTTATGAAATGATTCTTATGACACCCATATCGCTTTTTCATGTTATATTCTTTTGAATGCCTTTTCTTTTCATGCGTTATTCATTGATGAAACTATTAATAAAACTATATATTTTCCTAATGTTATTATGTGATGAAAAGTTATTGTTACACATTTAATTTCCTTGAATTAAAATAGTTTGTTTATAAAACCCATATATTTTTATGCTTCATGATATTATGAATTTCTTATAATTTTTTTAAACATGTATTAATGAATTTATTATAAGATGGGTGTGACCTATATCCCCCTCCAATTGTTTGGGTAAGGATTAATATCTCATGACATACTTTATGGAGTTAAGTTGACTAGATTGACACATTATGGGAAGATGGGAAAACCAAACCCCTTTAAAAAAAGGAACTACGACAGGGGAGGGTGGTGTGTCCCACCCAGTTGGTGTATTTATTAAGAAAATGGAAGATAGTGAAACCCTGTCCATTATGGGAATATGGGAAAACCTAACCCTTTATAAGGAAATAATTGTGATGGGTGAATGTGGTGTGTCCCACCCAGTAGAAGTAGTTCCCTTGAAGTTCCCTAATAAGTTCTAACTATGCATCTTAACTTATAATGATTGATATCACATGATTATATATACTAGAATTACATGTTTTATTCCTATGATATGATTTCATGGATTATATTATTTATTTTATTATGATTCATGTCTTATAAACTACCATTCTCTATTCCATGATTCAGAAACCAGATCTTATGATATATTGGGTATGATATTATTATGTTATGTTAAAGTTATCATACCCCTATGCTCATATTTATGCCTACATACCTCCTTTGTTTACCCGTTCTGAGCATCTGATCTCAACCATTTTTTTTCTCTCCCATACCTGGGTTATGAAGATAAATATAATTTTTGATGTCTCTAAGAAGAATACTAGTCAAAGAGAACCTAGTGGTAGAAAATGTATATCATTTATGTACCAGTGTTTACATTTCTATGTTTCCAAAGGTAGTAAATTAATACGGTCATTGCGCGTCTGGTATGGTAATGATTTATGTATTTCACAAAAGTGATGTAATTTCTATGTATGTTAATGCTATGTCAATATATTTCAAAGAATCAGAGGAGGGGTATTGTGTCATGGTAAGGGGATTCATGCCACTATGGTTGTGTGGTATGAAAACATTAAATTATCATGTAGGGTCATAATGTGACAGATTTCATGTCTATTTTTAAAAATAATAAATTTTTCTGTTGAAATAAATTTTTAAAGAGATGTTTACCTCATCTTTTCCCATCATCATAAAGCACACCTAAATCGAATTTCACTAATTATTTTTATCTATTGGTGATATATTCATCATATCTTTATAAATATTTGAACAATGAGACGTATGTAGTTTCTATGGCTATGGATATTATTTTGTATAATTATTTTTTCTGGTTTATATCTATTACCACATCTCCTACTTTAAATCCCTAATCTCAGGTCTTTTTCAATTTTGTTTGAATCATGCATTTGGAGTTGAATAAAGTTTTAGTCTATAATGATTGGATACCTAAAAAATCTCAATAGGTGATTTCGACCTATTTCCTATGTTATATATGTTACATGTGTTTTTTGATAAGTTGTAATGTGTATGGTTGTGTATGTGTGGCTGGGAAGTAATCCACATATAGTTTTTTTGTTATTAAGAGAATCCCGATGGTAGTATTTTAGTAAAATTATGGGTTTTTCCATGTATGGTGTGATTGTGTGCTTATAAGATATTATTGGAATTATTTTATATGTTTTAAAGTGATTAATCATGATATATATTGATTAATGTGGTTCTATGGTAGCATAATGTGTTCATTCTATATGTCTATGGATGAGGTTTATTACTAGGAATGGGTGGTGAAAATGGTTTTTTGATATTATGTTGATGGGGTTACCTTTTGTACATGTGGAAATGTAGGTTCATTGGTATAGTGAAAATGATTTTGAAATCTAACACAATAGTGATGAAGGTTCACTAAGGTGTGGCCTTAGGGATAGTGATAACAACTCACTGTGGGGATGATGATTTTCAGGTTGTATATGCACAATTCATGGTTTACAATGTGGTTTTCACCACTTATCATGGGTCTTATACTCTATAGTTTCTGTTTATTAAGGATTATGGTGTTGAACTTTGATACAGAGGTGGGGTACAACATAATATACTATTAAAGGTGATGAAACCCACTGAATGAGAGCCGTATTATCATCAAGCACATTGTGATTGGGGGTTAGGCCTAGAAAATTATGGGTGTAGTCCTCCCTTGGGTTTCTTTAATATGTTGATCTAGATGTAGGTATAGTGTTCAGATGACCTTGATACTTCTGTTAGGGTTTATGGATGAGCCAAAGGGGAGTAATGGTTAACATATAATTATTATATGTCTTTGTTTATTATGTATTACCATGATAAATGGAAATACTGGGTAGATTGTGGAAACATTAATTTAATATAACTATGGATATAACATTCCACTATGGAACTAGATAAAATTGTTAACAACTCACTCAAAGTATTTTGATCATGAGAAGAACAGGTTGGGTTGTGTTCTTTGATTGAAATTATTATCCTTTCCATACCCTAGTATGTTTACTAATTCAATATGGGGACACAATTGGTGGATTACTACTGATTTCATACTCTCACCCTCCAAACCCCCGCTGTGGATTTTCTAGACTTCATGTTCATGTAATAGGTAATGAAAAGGGATAATCAACAAGAGCCTTGTGGAGATGGGTGTTCAGGTGGGGCATGAGTAAGATGATATGACTTTGTAGATGGTTTGGGTGGTTTCCTTGTGTCAGTATAGTGATTTATTTATATCACTTTATGGTTTTAAATATATGATTGGATTACGAGAGATATTATTAACTAGTGTATGAATGGAATGGAATTTTATATGTAGCCTATTGTTATTTTATATATTTTTTCCTTGTGGTTTTCTATTATTTATTTTTCTTCCATTATTTAATTTTTGTTACTAATATTATTTATTTAATGAAGTTATAGTCTTTCCATTATCACCTCAATGATCCTCACTTCTAGACGATAGATTAATCTATATGAGGAAGAAAACCTATGGTTAGGTGGAACTCTGTTCCAGTTAATATATAGTGATCTAGGACAGTATGTTACAAATTGGTATTAGATTAATGGGATTACAAAGTGATATTCAGTTATTATTATTATTTCTTTGAGTTGGGGTATATAGAAGATTTGTATTTTTTTGGAACATTATTTTGAAAATGGAACTTCAGATGGATGTCAGGTTGTGTTCTCGACCAACATAATTATGGAATAAAATCTACGTTATTATAGAAATGGGGTTTTTTTGGTTTTTGTTACTACATTTGATTTATTTGATTTTTACCCATGGTTATTTATTGTTATTAGTTTCCATTTTCTACTCTTATCCTCAAGTGGAAATAGGTGGAACTCATGAATCATTTTTGGCATGTAGGGATGACATGAAATTCATGAGCCTACTTTTCATTTTCATCAGGGTTCTATAATGTATAGGGGTTGGCTATTTAATATTTCAATAATGACAAAAATGGTGTTTTACCATATATATTCTTTATGGAATTATAGTAAATCATACCTGGTATGAGATTCATTTTAGAATAGGCATGTGTATCTTGATTTCATGTGGTTTGTGGTACCCGACCCTAATATTGGTAGGTCGCTCTATGAGGTCTGATGGTGTGGGACTTGGGCTCAATTTTGGAGTGTAAGATCTATTGTGTCAAACATCATTTTATAGATTTACAAATATGAAATATCTATATTATTATATCAATATTTAGCATGTTAATTGGTTCCCATAATGATGTCACCTAGATGGCCTTTGTTGCAGCGTTAGAAGGGTGGAGACTTGGTAAAACCATGGTGTTCACTGGATTGTGATTTTAAGAGAGGAGTTGATAATGATTTGTAAAAAATGGTTCTAAGGTAAGAAGGAAAAAATAAAAAATCATTGGGATCTAGAGAAGTTGTCGGATGATAATCTCATAATGATCTAGCTATGGGTTATCTAGATAATAGATTAGGTATGTTAGGATGTTGACTTGCCCATATAATATCTGACATGGGTTTTCTAGTAACAACATCCTCCATTATTTTAGGAAAAGGGTAGACCCTAGATATTGGATTACTATATTGAGATATTATAGATTATATTGTTTTGCATATATATACTACCAAGTTAGAGAATTAAGATAGCTATACATATACTAACGGGGCCAGTAAAATGTTGGTGGTATGTATGGGTGCATGTAGGTAGAAATGAGGGGATGAATTTGAAGTAATTCAATGTGGTGTTCTCTGAGAAAATTTTTATGATGAAATTAGGGGGGGGAAGACTGACATACAAAAACTTTTTGTGGGGTGAGACATCTGTTTTGAACTATTTTTCACAATTTATAGATTTATTGTGGTTTTCTTTAATAGGGATGGAGGGTAAGATAACTATAGTGATATGTTTTTATGTTGGTTTAGGACATGGTATAAAGGTATAGGTAAATATCTTGGTATTAATACCTTTTAGAGGCATTGAAATATGGGATGATAGTATAACATAACATGGAAGATATGAGCATGATGAGCTAGATAGTGGTGTTAGGGAAGGATGATAATGTAGAATCTTGTATTTGGAAGTGCGGTTGTGAGGAAACCTAGTAGTAAATTCAAATAAGAGGATCGATGATGCGACAATAGACTAGGTAATTTGTAATATGATCCCACTGTGGGTATACAGTAAATGATTGAGCCTAGTGTGATTGACAAGTGATGGAGTGTGGGTAATGCATCTGGATGGGATATCTAGAGATGTTTTTTAAGTCACCCCGCAAACATAATGGGTTTATGGATCTATTTAAACCCAAGAATCTGAGGTAAGACCGAGGGTAGTACTACGAACTAATATGGGGGATTCGTTAGTATGTGGGAGTTATTGTAGTGGATGTGAGACCCAATAATGGGGGAAATTTTCAATAGTGGGTGTGACTCCAAAATTAAGATTAGTGTATAGCATTCGAGATTTCAGTCATATACACATGCTTGAGTAAATATATTCAGAGGTGGATAGGGTGCCATTGATAGTCAAAGGTAAACCCTGAGTATAGTGGTTTTTGGTTTTGAATTATTGATATTATGAAAATATATGCAATGAGATAAATAAAATGACCAAATATTGGCTGAGTTATAGTCATCATGTGTGATTTCTGATAAGTTTCGGGTGAATATGATATGGAAAAAATGCAGGAATCAATTATGATGAAAGATAATATGGGAATCTGGTATGATATGACATAACATGGGTATTGTGCATAATACCGAATGATTTTAGTAACCTCTATGATGTCGAGACATGATAATTGATGACTAGGGGGTATGTATGGATTCATAGTGTATGCCTTATTTTGGATATTTTATGGGTATAACCTCGTAATATTATTGGGTGGTTTGGTTAGAATTTGACTATGTATGTGTCTCCAATGGGGGCGAGTTCTCATGGACGGGATCAATCAAGTGTAATTGTGTAGTTGGAGTGAAATTGTAATAAATGTTTTTGTCCAGTATCTTCTTAGTGTTTTTGGAATGGGGTGAGTGGGAAACTCATGTATCTATAAGAGTTAGTACTTTATGTCTCTATATATCTTATACATGAGATATCATATGGTGGGGAGGTTATAATGGACCAAGTAGTCAAGAGTGGTAATTCAGGTCAAATCTTGGATATTTATGGGGAATTTAGACAATATTAAGGTTTCAATGGTGTCAATATAGGATAAATATCAAGTCCCAAAAAATTTTCTAGGCCCAGGGATTAAATTATATACTAATTAGAATACCAAACCCTTAACTAGGTCATCATTGTGGGGTTAATGGGATTGCATCAGGTTCTGACTCAAAGAGTCATAGTGTTGACTGAAGGTCACAAAATGTATAGTAGGATCCACGGCATGGAGGCTTGGGGGATTGAATGTGAAATAATTGGTTAAGTATTTTCTAAGATCATATCATGTCCATGGGGAACCATAGCATTATGGGTTCCCAAAAAAGTCAAAAAGTTGATAAGTACATGATATATGATAATTTTTTTAAATACATAAGTGTCATAGACTTTGAAACAAACCAGGAAGAAAGGGTAAGTCACGTCGAGACGTAAGGGGTGATGTTATGATTAAACCATGTGTAAAAGACACATTATATGTAATATTACCATATAATTTTTAGTTGAAATATATAGTTTTTGAATTTTTAAAAAATTTAGTTACATGGAATCATATCATGACATGTTTGGTGGAATCATGATGGTATTGTCCTAGGAAAGAGTTACACTAAAAATTCATATATGTGCTAAGTCACTATTCTATAAAGGGAAGGCTTACACCATGAGGTACCCTTGGCTAGGGATATCTGTTCTTTTCAAGCTTTTTATAAAGGTGTGTCACATCATGGTGTGGGGGATCATGTTGAAATGTTTTCTTGGTAGGGGGAACATGTTGTGATCTATGAGGGTATTCTCATAATGGGACTCATGTTTATCTTTTGAATTAATTAGTTCATTTAATGTTTTAAATAGTTGTTTTAATTATATTCCTCCAATTGACAACAAGAATACTCTAAATATTTTTTCTATCATTCTCCTTACATATTAGAGATATATTATTCAATTCCACTTTTCCCTTTGAATCGTCTAAATCAGAGAGTTTTTATGGGTAAGTCTAGAAGTCCATATGCATATGTTTTCTAAATTTATCACTATTATATCATATATTACTAATAAATTCAAATCCTACAGTTCATTTCATGTTTTGGTGAATCCATAAATTATATTCAAATTAGACTTTGGTTTTTTATGATTTAAGTATTAATAAATCATGGTGGGTTTTGCATAATTAATCCCAATATTAATCTTATGACATGTGTCATGTGATTAATATGAAAGGGTATGGTTGTGTATGTGTGACTATGAATGGGGCCCCTTATGGTCTCTTTTATTCATAATATATACATAAGGGTAGTATCATGTGAAATATGTTGGGATTATTATAGTATATATTAGTTGACTATTTCTAGGGATTGATTGTCATCACGTCGTATGTTGTACTGTTGAGACTCGTTGTTAAGACCAAGTGATTTATTTGTTTTCAATTGGTAAATATGTGAATAGATGATGATTTTATAACTTTTATGGATCCATTTAATATTGATGGATTTCATTTTTGAACATGTCTCATTGTATGTTTGATGTTTTTTGTGTTAATATTCAATGGAGTATAATAAATATGTTGACGGGTGGATTAACATTATCTAATATATACAACATGGTGAATTCCATGAAATATAAAATTATATCATGAGGTGTTTCAACTGTAAAAGTCATGAAAATTATATTTAAGCATTTCATGAAAAATGATTTTAAGAATAAAATTAATAATTTTTCATAATGAATACAATTGAGTTTCTAGTAATTTGGATACGTCTTTATTGTTCTTTATTAAAAAGTGGATCCAACTACATATCTAGAAAAAAACCCCCTTTTAGTTACTTATTAGGTGGGAAGGGTCAACATTTAGCTAGAAAATAAGTGGTTGAATAGAGTGATGTATATGATCCTACATGGGTAGGTCAGTATATTTTCATATAGAGGTGCAAAAGAGCATGCCTGGGTGTGTGAAATGAGTTTCTAGAGACTCTGTATATGGTTGGAAAATGATGTGAGGTGATGTGTGATGTGTGTTTCTAAAATAAGACCACAAGATACCTGCATATAGAGCTCTTAGAAATGGGATTATTTATATAGCAGTGGTCAATCGATGGGGGAACCGATGTGGGACAACAATTATGAGAGTTATTATTCACTAAGATTAAAAACATATGCATTAAACACATTAGGTTTGATATATTTAATTGGGGTAATTCTATTGATGTGAGTTTCATCTTCTTCACTCTAAACTCTTACATGTACTTCAATGGTATTGCACATGTGAGTTTTTCTATCCACATCCACAAAATCAAACAAATACTATATCCACAATAAATAATGTTGTGTTGACCTCTTAAAATCCTGTTGGGACCTAAATAAATAATGCATTTGATATTTATTCATCTTCTAGTAATGAGAATAATTAATCATTCTTGATTTTATTTATTATGAATCTAAGACTTCAAATGAAACAAAAGTAGGATTATTGCACTGGTATGATTGAAGTAATGTGATATACATGTAGTTTTAATTTTATGTATATACATTAAATGAGAAACTGATGAATTCCAGGTCAAGTGAATCATGTAAAAAGTCTCATTTAATGTGATGTTAATGCAAGATTATTAATGCATGATTGCTACCGATTTTTAATGTATGAATGTGAGTCACATGTATTGATTCTTATTTAAAAATTAAATACCCATCCTCTCCATGTATTTTACTTGACGAGTCCATATAAGAATGAGTAATGTTATTTTTTCTACTTGGGAAGAAATATAACAAACAAAAAACCTTTGGGTATTTTTATTGAGTTTCTTAATGATAGAGAATAACCAAAGATTATTAGGTATGTTATATGATGAGTTTAATGTTTTTTCCAACAACTCATATACATTAATCAAAATATCAAATTTTTTGAGTATATTTTTATGGGTATTTAAAATTTAATTTTAATGAGTTTTGGAACATCCTAATAATTAATGGGAAATCAAATTGAGAAAAAAATTATGACAAAAATTTGATATTTTGTGCATAATATTTTGTGGATAAATGTGTTCATGAAGGTGATGATGGATGTTGAGAAAAATAGTGATAGGTCTTGTATATATTGTGCAACAAAATTTTGAGATTTTGATACAACATTATATTGATGAGAGAAATATTTTTAAGACAAGATCCTTTTAATAATAAGAAACATTTGTTCCCAACTATGAAAATATTGAGATAATCAGATCATTAAAGATTATATATGAGTTTTAATGATAAAAGTGTTGTTTCATATAGTTATTTAGGACCTTTATTTCTTTTATTTCATTTAATGTCCATATAGATTTATTAATGGGGAATAGAATCTAAAGAAGAAGTCATTTTTATCTCTAGATCATCAATTGAATAAATGATTAAATATCTCTAGTGGACACTATAAGTGGAAGGCTCTAGTCGATTTTGGAGGAGGATAAAGGAAAAACAGATTCTCTATTGTGGAAAAGTGGGAACCATGGATTATATGTTTAAAAAGATGTATTCACTTGTGGTGATGGTAGAGAATCCATGTTGTGGGGGACCAACATGGAATGTATTATTCTTTTATGTTTAACCTTGTAAATAATGTGTGTTTTTCTCTCCTATATTACAAATGCATGTGAGGTGCGTTTCCGGGACTCAATTGAGTTCATTGATAAATTTAAAAAATTCAAGAGGTTAAATATAAAAAAAATTTCAAAATATTAGTGTACCACTAATCCATACCTCTCATGGTACCTAACCAATCATTAAAATATAAAATTGGAATCAAATGAGGATTCCTCTAAAGATCCAAGATGGTTTGATTGTGTAATTTAATAATTATTTGAATGATCTTATATCCCATTTTTAAAGATAGTTTAAAAGTGTAATGTGAATAATGAAGAAAAATAGACAATTCAATCTCCCTTTCTATTATGAAAATAAGAATAATAAAAATTTATCCCAGAAGTTGATCTCTATAACTAAGTAAAGATCTGAATATGTTGGTATCACTAATTCAAACCCTCTTGTAGAGAATGGATGTAGAACTTTAGGATCTCAGTTGAATTTGAAAAGAAGATGGGAATCCATTGTTAAAAATTAAACAAAATCACGATGTTATCCCTAGGAATTATAATTAAATGATAAAGGAAACTAATGTATAATCATTCATGAAGTTTTCTATTTGAAGTAAAAGTTCTTTCCAATGAAAAAAATATTGGGAAGTGAATAATTTTCCATGTATATCAATAAAAGAAATTTGAACCATGATTAAGGAGAAAAGAAATATGATTCAATAGATTTCCAAATATATTTTTAATAAAATGGAAATTGAGAAATATTTGAAGGCTAGAATCATATCACTCAGAACACAAATTTATTAAATAATAAAATCTTGTATGGATACTACTTCAAATATGAAAGTAATGAATTATAAATTTGAAATGAAATATTTTAAAATAATAGACTTGAAATAGAGGATTAAAAAATATAAATAAATGATGAATATCTCCCCAAAAGACATATCAACTTTTGGAGAAATAAAGAGTAATATAGATTTGGAATCAATAAGTAAAATTTTATCCACTAAAAAATATAGAATAATGGTTCCACAAAATATTAAATAACAAAATATATTTTATTGTGGAATATTTGGAAAAAACATGTGTAGCTATTTTGAAGCCAACAAAACCAAAACTGTTAGAAGAACTCTATAAGTTCCAAAATCTCAATCAAGGATAGAAAAAAAGTTTTATGACCCTTATGGTAAATGTTTCATTTATACTAACAATGATATAATGTAATGATTTTAAAATTAGAGGAATGAATAGAAGGAAAAATAATCCTTAAAGACACACACCACTCATATAACATAAAAGGAATTTATTTATCCTATAAAAGGGATTATTAAGATATAAAATAATTTATATGTTTTGGAAGATAATATTGAGCCTCAACAAAAGGTGTATCAATCACCAAAATATGATCACTCATAACTACTCTCTTGGAGAAAAAGATGGAAAATATGGAAGAAAAAACAATATGTTATTCCTATAGTGAAGGATGTGGAAAAATTATTCCATAAAAAGAATCATATCATGAGAATAAAATATGTGAATAGTGCATAAAGCATGTTAATTATAAATAAAGCACATCCTATACTAAGATAGGATGAAGAGAGTTGACTAGGTTCAAAGGAAGCTCTCACCTTTTGAGTTAATTTTGAGGAATCTATATTTTATTCTTTATTCCGTATTGTTTATGTGTTTTGAGGTAAAAAGAATGTAATTAAAGGTGATTATTTGGTTATCCCTACTACACAACATGAAGAGATTATCCACCAATGATTATTCTTGCTACCATGAAATGAAAAATAAAAGTGTGTCTCTTGAGGGGGATCTTACATAAATTTTTAGGTATTCTAGTCACAATTTATACCACTCCTTTAATTATATTA
This sequence comes from Viscum album, assembly GCA_963277665.1. Taxonomy (NCBI): domain Eukaryota; kingdom Viridiplantae; phylum Streptophyta; class Magnoliopsida; order Santalales; family Viscaceae; genus Viscum; species Viscum album. The sequence continues at coordinate 1,019,727,455 of OY728147.1, read as the reverse complement.
ATCTAAAAATTTATGGGGAAATTTGGTTTATGAAAATATAATACAAAGGGGGAGTAATTAATGTACACCTAAACATTATTATGTGCTTGTTACTGTTTGTTCAGGATCTTTTATTTTTTATCTTAACATCCCCTTAAATAATATTTGATAATTTCTATGAATCTTCTCACATGGATAGTAATTTATGACAATCTTAGATTACCTTGGATATATATATATATATATATATAATATTTTCTAACTAATGTTATCCTAATTAGACTTAGAGTTGGTTAACTAAAGTCTCCTTGATAAAAGAACCATGTGATACCATCCCTCCCTCTAATTTTTTCAAGAAACAATTTTCTTTATGAGAGGATATACGGTTTTTTTAAAAGATAGATGAGATGAAAAAAACCCCTTATCCATTTTATTTGATTTTAAATAAGTGGTAAAAAATATTTGATCACCATATATATACATCTATAATGTGAGGGGGTGTTTATTACACAATGAATATGGGAAGATTATTGATCCCATGTTTTTCATTTGTTTTTAATGGTTCAATATGTGAAGTAATTATTTTTATTGAATTATTATAGATTAGTTTAATTTAAATAGATATCATGCTTTAAAAATTATCCCTGTAATTGTGATGGCTGATGCTATAATATTTGACAGAACACAGGAAATGTATTGATGGGTAATGGATAATTTTACACTAAATTAAACAAGGTGAAGAAATTGAAATATTCAATTGCAACACGAGGTTCTTTTATTGTGATGTCCCTAAAAATATATTTTAGTTTTGTAGGAATAGGATTTAAATTAAGAAATTTTAATAATTTTCAAAAAGAAGAAAATTTATTTTCTTGGAAGTTGGATAGATCATTACTTTCATTTAATAAAAAATGGAGCACAATAGCTAGATAAAAAAAGTGAAACCCACAACTACTACTTAGGTGGGCAAGGTCATCCATCTTCTAGCAAGGTAGTGGCTAAGTGAACTGAAGGCGAAATTATAGAATGGGTAAGTATGAAGGTGTTCACATAGTGGTATACAAGAGAGGGAATATGTGTGCGCATTGACATATTAGAGTCTCTATGAGGGGTTTCATGGATGTGTGAAATGATGTGTGATGGGTGGTTTTTGGAGTTGACCCTGGGTTACTCATTTTGAGGGATCTTTAAAACATGATTATTTATATGGTAGCGCTGAACCAAATGGAGAACCAATACTGGACAATGAAAATTTGAGGTACTATTCACCCATGTTAAAAAGGTATACATTGAACATATGACATATAATTAGTTTAATCTGAGCCTTCTAATTGAGGATTGTGTCATCATCCTTATGTTAAACACAACCTTTTCCTCCACTGGTTTATCACAAAAGAATTTTCTATCCACATATACCAAATAAAATCAATGTTTAGTGCACATTAAAGGAGGGAATTTTTACATCTTGATATCTAGGAAATTTTGAAGAAAACATTCTAGATGATTTTCATGAATATTCCATTCAAAAATAGAAGAGCCAGGGCATGATGTTTCCTATTATGAATCTAAGTATTTGAATGATATAGAAGTAGTTTAAATTCACTTTTATGATTTCAATATTGTTATATAAATGCAGTTTCACATAAATTAATATACATAGAATGATAAAATTAACAATGTTGCATCCAATGAACTATATATGAAAACCCACTGGATGTTCTGTTAATTCATGATAATTAATGTATTTTCACTACAGATTTTGAATGCATTGAGGTGATCCATACGTATCAATTTCTATTTGAATAGATAAATTAACAACTTCTTTGGTTATTTAAGATTATTATTTTATGTGATAATGAGTCTCAATAATTTTTTATCAGTGTATTGAAATGAAGAAAAATATAAACCTTTTGGTATTTTAAATTAGATGAATGTAGATAGATAGTACCCATAAAATATAAAGTATAATTTTTAAGAGTTTATTGTGGTTTCTTATGCTGAATTTATAAGAAAAATACTGACCCATTTGAATATATTTTTTAAGGGTAGTCAAATTGTATTTTTAATGATTTTGGGAAATACAATATCCTATATCGTAATTTAAATTGATAAAACTATTTGTGGAAAAAATGAATTTCATGTGCACAATATTTTTAGGAAGAATGTGTGCATTAATGTGATGAAGGATGTAGAAAAAATATTAATATTACAAGTATCTATTATAAAAGTGAATTTTTAGATCCTAATACATAATTTGACCTAAGAGATAATGAGTTTGATGTTGGGAGCCTTTGAAGAAGAAGAAACTTATGTGCCTGACTATTCAAAAATTGGGATAATTAGGTCATTAAATATCTGAGAATAGTTTCAAGGAAAAAGCCTCATTTCATGTAGTCACAAAATACCATCAAGAATTGTACACAAGTAAGGGTAATAAATCTTTATTTTTGAGGAATACTTTCTCAAAATAATGTTCTTTCTTTCTCTGGATCTTCACATTTAAGAAGGGTATAAATTTTTCAGTTTACTATGGATTTGGAAGAGTTTAGTGGATACTAGAAAAAGATAAGGTATCAATGGATTCTATTTTCTATCAACAGTTTAATAGTGGATTCTATGTTGTATAAGTTGTATTAACTTGTATAGATAGTGAAGGATCTATGTTGGGAGGTACAACCAATATCAAAAGGAGAATGATTTTATATTGAACATTGTAAATATTTTGTGTTTTCCCCCTTATATTGAAACTTCACATGAGATGAGTTTGACAGATACTATTGAGAGGATCAAAAACATTAAAAAATGAAGAGGATTAATTTAAAAAGGTAAAATTCCTAAAAATAAGTGTCCCACTGACTCTCCCATACCCCTCTCAGGTGTACCTAACCTTTTCATGGACTATACACTCACGAGATTTGTTGATTAATGTAGTTCTTTGGGATATGAAGGTTGTAACCCATATGACTGTGTGTGATGTTGATCAATAGGAATGGGTGTGGATGGATTTTTAATAGTATAATGTAAATGATGATTTTCATTGTATTTGGTGGTGATATAGGTTCTTCAATATGATGTAGATAGTAATGGACATTGTTACAGTAATTAAGAATGTTCACTAATGTGTGGCATTAAAGATCATGGTATCTAATCAAAATGGGGATAAAGTAGTTGTGGTTTAGTTTACACAATATATGGACATTTAGTTTATTTTAACCACTCATTGTGGGAAGTATACTCTGGTGTTTGAGTGGCGTAGTGGTGATGGTTTTAACCATCAATACAAATGTGTGATACATTTTACTTGACTATGAAAGGTATTAAAGATCACTGAATGAGAATGGGATTCTTTTCAAACATGTTTAGGATGGAGATAAAGAATTGGAAAATTAATGGTGTGTTTGTGCCTTGGATTTCATTAGCCAATTGAGTTGATAATTAGTGAATGATTCAGATAGCCTTAGGATATGTGCTATGATTTATGGATAAGCTAGTAATGAATCATGGTTGACTTGTAATAATTGTAAATTATGGGATGATGTCTGATTCAGAGTGAAAATAAATCTATGGGAAGGGTGAGGTAAATTTTAGTATATTAGATTGTAGACGTATTTTTCCACTATAGCATAAGATGAAGTAGTTAAAGGCTCAATATGGGATGGTTGGGTGGTGTTCTTTGAATTTCGTGTTTTCATTTTTCATTCACTGGTATATCATTGATTATTAGCTAGCAATACCGTTAGTGTCATCCTATTACGTTTATAATCATGCATTAAAATATCCATCTAGTCGATGTTATGTCTTTAGTTTTCATTGACCATATAAGGGTAAGTTCTAATCACCAGGTTCCTTGCTGAGATTGATGTAGAATTTTTCCATGGACATGATTATGTGGTTTTGTAGACAGTCTGAATAGTTCTTTGGTTCCAAGATAGTTATTTATTTTTGTTATTAATGATTTTACATATGTGATCAACCTAAAAGAAATACTATTAACACTTTTGTTATTGGAATAGAATATTATTTCTTTACTCATCTTTTGGTATTAATATTGTATCTTGTGGTTTCCTATTATTAAAATTTCATCAATTATTGATGTGATAGTATTATTATTTATCTATAAAGGGTATAGTCTTCCTATATCACCCCATAAACCTTTTTTACTAGTTGGAATCATTAAAAATATGGGTAGGTATGCCTAAGGTAAAATGGTGCTCCATGATGATTATTTTGGAGTGATTTGGTTTGGGATTTTAGAAACTAGATTGTAAAAAACAAAAGTGTTCATGTAGAACCCTAAAATAAAATAAAATAAACAGTTTACATGGTGCATACATACTAGAAGTTGAATAATTATAATCAATATATATATACAAATTAGGAGACAGTCTACCCCCATGGATTATTTATATATAGTACAATATAAATAAAGGTAAATTTTCCATCATCTCAAATTACTATAAAATCTTATATCTACTCCTAAATATCCATTGCCTTACTGAAATAGAGTTATAAGTCATACTCCAAAATGATTCATGGAAAAAAATATAACATTATGTATACCCATATTCGTTGAAAATCAATTGATGTTTATTAAAATGAGTAATTCCAACAACCCAATAGGTTACCCATTCATTAATTAACTCAGTAAGTGATAGAGTGAATTAATATTTTAGTCTATGTTGACTACCTCTCAAACCACCCATACCATCTATCATGGGAATGATAAATAAATACCTTCATACCAATATGTTTTCATATCTTATAATACACTTGCATGGAAATGTAAACCCAAAGATAGACTATGTCTTAATTTTTCAATTAAAAAGAACACTCTCATAATATCATGGGAATCTTAAGGTATTTTCTTATAATAAGGAGAAATTACTCAATTTTCTCATATATATCTCTCAGGAAACAATCAATAATATCAATGATTTATAGATATCTCATATATTATACCAATCCAATCTCACATCACCAGTTGTCACCAGTTCACTATAGAACCAAATAACTCAAGATAATATCATATCCCATCACATGTATTATATTGCATCACAATCATTGAAAACCTTAGTAATCAGAAATAGTTCAACTAATCTACATTAATCCCTCATATTAAATAAACCCATGAAAATTAATTGATTTATTTATAGTATAATAACATAGTGTCTACAACAGGTCCTTCATATGATAAGTCAACATACAAATATCTAGATTATGTGCGTAGTTCTAAAATAATGGATGAAAATATTTCTAGCTATATCATCATAAAATCTCCACCAAATTAAGTTTGAACATTTGTGTATCCAATTTTTAGAAATGAAACTCTTGTAAAAAAGTTAGCACACACATATCTGGTCGAAGTATTTTTCTTTAGAATCATACACAGTATGAATGTATCTAGACTTATATTAATGGTCCTTATAGTAGTAAGTCTATATATAGATATCCAACCCTTGAAATTATTCTCATTGTCATTAGAATCATTTACATATCGGGAAATATGGTAATTATCTCCAAATAATGGGTTTTCATTCACATACCTTACTCATAGTTGATGATAATTCATCATATCAATAATAAATATCATGGTAAGAAATCAAAAATTGTGTCAAGGAATAAAAAAGATCACAGAATCACAATACAAATCACTCATAATTTTATCAAACAATCACATGTCACACACCAAGAATATTTGTATACCATTCACCAATCTAAACAATCTTTTTGAATCTCCCACAAATAATTCATAATCCCATATCAATATAAAGGTAATATGTTATGTTTCTAACCAAATTATTTAGTTCGGGACTTCACAAATAAGGTTGTGCATGATCATTTTTAATTAATTAAGGAAACATGATTAAACAAACTAATTAAAGAAATAAGTTAATAGAAAAATAAAAAACTACTAATGAATAGTCAAAAACCAATAATATTGGACCAATTACTATACATCAACTATAACCTACTTAGTTCATTTTAGGAAAAATAAAACAATTTCATTAAACTGAATTTATTAATAAAAAATAGATGAACCATTAAACATTAATTTATGAGGATTATATGATAATGTGATGATCATGTTCAAACACACTATATAAAAAATATGTTCTTAACAAGGCCAATTAAATATTAAAATAATGTAAATAGTTATATGAATAACTAAAACGTTAACAAGGAAAATATTTATAGGGTTTTAATAATGTGTTCCCAAATTTCAAGGAGATTTCGTAACTTATAAACAATTAATATAATGATCAGACTATATTATAAAACACTAATAATGATTTATATTGTATTCAATTTTTATTGGTGAAAAATAATTATCAATTAAAATTTTGGAAATGATTTATATAATTTTTTATTTTCACTTAATAATGCTTAATAATATTTACTACTACACAAACTGAACCAAAATAAAAAATTTATAAAATATTAATCAATTTATTTCAACTAATTATCTAATTTAAGTCATTTTTAACTTGTTTATGTTGGTTTTAATGGATAGTTTTTGAAGTTTAGTTTACCGAGGAAACCCTAAATATAATTTAGAGGCTATAAATTCATTCATATCTTAAGGTACTATAATTAGTTAAAAATAATTATGATAGTATTTTTACAATCCTATATAAAGGCCCTATAATTTATCGCTAATTATATTTCTGTTGGAATTACCACACTACCATGACATCAGTCATCAAGTGAAACCTGTCAATGACTATCATACCCCTCACTCTCTAATTTCAATTATATGGGATCTATCTATTAGGACTAAGGAGAGTAATTTTATCTCGTAAAATATATGACATCCTCACAAGAATATGACAAAATACATCATAATGAAAATTTAGAAATCACTCTTCAGTCTATCAATCAATATATGGTGATCTATACCTCCCCATGGATTATCACACACACCATACGAAATTAATGTTTTATTATCATTTAAAATCTCATTGAAACACCATGTATCAATTACAAGTGGTTATGGATGCCCAAAATAGACAGGATTTATCAAAACCTCATTGAAACCCATGGAATCAGTTCTATGTCATTGGGGAAACTCAAAATCCTCTAACATGATCACAATCTCACTAGAAACTCTCATGGGCTCATGAATTTAAGGTTTAAATGGAATCAACACACATTTCAGACTAACATAACCATTTTTCTATGAATATTTTTCCATTTAGTATTTCTCACATTATTATTCTTAATAATGAAATAAAATGAAAAAATAAATTTTATAGAGGGGAAAATAAAATCAAGAGATCACTCAAGAACAATGTGATTTAAAAAAAACCACCACCCCCATAAGCTCAAAAATATGAACCAACTTATAGAAATAATAACCCTTTAATTATCTTAAAAACAATGATTAAAATCGTATTATTATAAAACATGAAAATTCATCACATTCCATATTTACACACCTAAGGCCCTTAGTTTAAAATCTAGGGAAATGAAACTTTAATTTTGAAATCTAACTCTCAGTACATTTATTTTCAAATCATTTAATTTTCATTTAAATAACTTTTCAAAACATTTATTTCATTTAAAACATTAAATTTAAATTGTTAAATATCTTATGCTAAATAACAACACAAAACATCACATATTTTAACCCATGAAATCCTTAAGTTTCATCATTTATTCTCAATCAACTAGGGCACCACTAAACAAAATTATTTACCTAGACATGTGATAATTTTCCATGTATAATGTTAACCCGAGTTCATATTATTTTATGATGTTTCATTATGAAAAAAATCATGTTGATCATAAAAATAATTACACACAAACAAAATTTAACTAATAAACAAGCCATCATAAGACATAATAATGGATAAACATAGTGGGTAAAGGAAGACTACCACAATGATTGTCATTAATTTCAAATAATTAATTCATTATCCATCCTAGATACTATAGAGAACATATTTCATAAAAATAATAATATCATATAAACAATTTATAACCAAAAATATTATAAAGTCTCTATAAAACATTGAAAACTAATTCGGCTGTGTAATGAAGTCCGGACCATTAGAAATGAATTTCCATTGATCCATATAATGATTTAAAAAATCATTAATTTAATTTTAAATTGTTGTAATTCCTTAAATAATTCACTAGAAAACACACATTTTCTTAAATGTTGAGCAGTGACAAGCATTCATCCTTCCTTGACCTATTATAGCCAAGGCACAAATAAACCCCACCATTATGTGAAAATTTAATTATCTTGAAAGGAACGAATAATCCAAATACCTCGTTTATTCACAAATAATATAGTATTAATTGGTAAAAGAACATGAAGAAATAGATAATAAAAGTTATGATTATACCTCTAATTGATACATCAACTAGAATGTATGACAACAAAACGAATAATACCCAAGGGGGAGATGTGGGGGAAGGGGAGTATCTGCTCATCCATTATGTTACCCTGAACCAAATAATCCAAATGTGTTCTAAAATTGAACCACAATAAAATATTAAATTTACCCCTTTAAAAATTATTTTGGGACCTTTTATAAGATGTCTCGTATCCCTCCCTAGAAACCTGGTGAAACTACTAGGTTTATAGTGATTTTACATCATGTTTCCAATGGAATGGGCTATCATATACAATTATTTCCCATCATAAACAAATACTAATGAAATTTAATTATGGTTCTAATTGATTTTTTACAAATAAACAAGAAAATTTACTTATATATAAATATAAATTAAAATTATATTTCTTTTATACCCACATTTATAAGTCCTAAATATCCCATTAGATACACAAAAAATTAATAGTCAAATCTATCTCAAATCAAATCTAAAAATTAAAAATCCCCCTTTTTTCTAACTATGATCTTATGTTTTTAGGATCCCATTTATTATCAATAACAATTTGAGTTAAATTTTACATTTTATAAAAGTTGTGGATTCCAAGAGAGATTAGATTCAACATACTTCTATTCAAGGAAATTTATCAAAAACTGGTTGAATAAGAATATCCAATAGTAAAGATATATTATTTTTTTATATTCTATTATTTTAAACCCATCATGATATAACCTAGAGAAATGATTTTTCTAATATTATTTTATTGATTATGAGCATGGAAATTTCCTTAAACTTCATTTTTGGTATCATAAACACAACCCTAAAGTTTAGATTGAGATTTTTAATTTTATAAAAATTAATAATTTAATAAGAACAATGATATCACAAGAAATGATGTATTGATATCATCATCTATGATATATCAGTGACATTTTCAATGATATGTTAATGTAAAAAATGAATTTTTTTATCATTGATTAAGTTATTATAGGTAGTGATATATAGTATCACTAAATGTAAGAATTCTTGTTCACATATACCAGAGACAAAGCATTGTATCATAGTGGTGATATATGATATTATAGTCTATAGTTTAGTGAAAATACTGATTATTAGTTGAACATATAAAGATACATATAGATATAAAATTATAATATTTGAAACATGGATAGAAATATATCACTAACAGTTATAAATGTTTTTTCTCTTTAGTATTACAATATATGATAAGTTATATCATCATATGTGGTATAGGAAAAAAGTGGTTAGTGATAAGGGTTATCAAAACTCCAAATTTTACAATGAAATAATTTTTTTATATTATAGAAAAGTATAAGAATATATCACCATCTTTGATGTATTATATTTTTAATTTTTTTAATTTTAATTTATAAATTGATTTTATAACTTTTAAATTGTTAAAAATTATAATAAAAATATTTCGAAATATTTATTTTAAATGATAAAGAGATTATAAATTCTTCATAATTATGAATTATTTATAATTATTTATTAAATCTTTATAAAATGGTTAATGAATAAAATTTTAATATTAAGATTTAAAATTATGTTTCTTTACTTACATGGTATTATGTTTATGATTTAATTAATAGTACATACGTTGAAATTAAAAATAATTTCTATAATGATGAAAAGTTATTTAAATAAAAAAATATTTATTATTTAAATTATATTATAAATATTTTGTAAATATAAACATTAAATATTCATATTAATGTCACATTTTTGGGATTTACTTATACCATATCTGAAATTTATTTGGTAGATAAGATCAAGTTTAAATAAATAACAAATATATGATATTTAAATGATGTAAATTATTATTATTATTATGAAATGTTTTTTTTACATTTATAAATATTAAATATTCATTTCTGTTAAACTTCTTATTTCTATATAAAGGAGTTCATATGTATAGTATATGATTGTGAAATATGATGTTTTCATATTTATGATATAAAAATAATGTGTTTATATTTAATTATATGGAAATTTACTATTCATTTATTAAAAAATATTAATTTTTTATATTCATAATTAATGAAATATTTATTATATCTCATATTTAAATTTAATAGCTATAAATTTATTTATTTGGTTATTATATTATTAGTAAGGACCCCAAACTCGACCCTAGTTGCCAAGTGCTGGAGCCTTATTTCATTACATTTGAATATAAATAATGAAGATGTATCCCAAATGACTAAATATTTTAGTGGAATTGGAAAAAAGAGAGATATATATATATAAGTTCAAAATTATAACAATAAATAGAATACAAAATAGTAATTCTTTGAAAACATCGACAACTCCAATATTATCCCTTCAAGTCACTCATAATAAACATATTCACGTCCTGGAAAAGGAAACCATAACAAATGGGTGATCTTAGTTTCTCATTAAGGGTACAAAATTCATTGGAAGCAAAAATAATATGGCATGGTGAATAACTAAAAGTACACATTCTATTAAAATATAATCTTGAACATAAAATGGAAGGAATATAAGTTTATTAAATAATGCCATAACAAAACATTACCATGGTATTCTAACAGTCTAATAAAATCAAGGACTATAAATTTTTAATTTCATAATGAATGGATTCATAATGCGGGACATCTGAGAAATATATTTTAGTCTTAATTCAATATAACTAAAATTTATTAAGGGCTCATCCAAAACCATATATGAAAATGGGAATGGCCTTGACCAAGTCCATATCTATTTTATCACATGAGAAGTATTGATGAATCAAGGGGGTATAGAGGGCTCAAACCATCACTTATTAGGTCCAATTCATTCTTTATACGAATGGGGATAAACATAAACAACATATACATATGAAATGTTAATAACTTTCCCTAATCTGTAGACAAAATCACTAACCATTATGATTAATATAGTGAATGGTATCAAAATAGAACATCCACATTCAAACTGATCATAAATCATTTAATAAAATATGGTGGATGATATAATAAAATATTTACCCCAATTTAAAAAATATAATCAACATGAGTGTTGATATAAATGAAAATACTCTTAAAAAATAAAAGTGTAATTCTTGATAAAAATACTCTTTTACTTTGAAAAGAATAGTTCTTTTGAAAATAATCATTATATAAAACTAGATGTGTACTAAGATATTTTCTTTATAATAAAATGAGTAATTGTATATAAATAACTATGTCTTAAGAAAAATTATAGAGTGTACTTAAAAATAGATAATAATTCTAGAAATTCACTTGAATTGGGTTTGTTTATTAAGAATATTTTTTTGAAAGATCCTTTTAAAACATGCAACTCCCCATAAAAAAGATGTATGATTGGTACAAATTTATATAACATTAAAACATAATTTTTAGGGAGTAAATAATAATAATTAAGAATTCAATTTAGGTAAGTAGAAAATAAGAGTAACCCAAAAAAATGGAGGTTCGAGTAGAAACTCTTACCTTATGTCTGATTGTGTTATGGACTTGACATTAATATCCAGGATAATATAATTAAATCCATTAATTAATTATTTCCTAAACTTATATATATATATTTTATTTTTTATTATTTTATTAAGTTCATTTATGGATATTTTAATAAGTTATAAGATACAATTTCATCGCTATGGAGCCGTCATTTCCATAGTTTTCACAATCGGTATACTTGTATATGCGTATATAAGTTCACATGGAATGACTATAATTATCATTAATTGAATTTATATGATATTAATTAAAATACATAATCTTAAATTGTTATATAATTCATATTATTATATGGCATGAAGATGAGTTATTAGATAAAACATTAGTGATAATTGTTTAGATTATTACATCGGTACTTCAATCATCTCGTACTTGTTTTGTCTTATATATTAGTATTATGTATATATAATGGATTCAGAACATTAAATACGTTATAATTCAAATATTATAATATGTTCAAACCATAATAATGGTTCTATTACCATTCTTGAATTACAAATTGAATAATGATGTTTCTTCATCTATGAAGTTTGTAAATCGACACCTCTTGGATGATGATTTTGTTTTTAAAATAGAAGAGAGAGTGAATATAACACCCCCAAAAGTATATGGTATGTTCCTATTAAATACTTTTTATTGATTAGATATACTATATTTAATGAAGCAGTAAGTCTTTTGTGAAGAAAAACATTTTTGGAGAATTTTATAAGCTATTCATTAAACATAAATTTTCCACTTCTATGTTTTGAATTTCCAAAAACATTCATCTAGAGTTGGGACCAGTAAGTCATTTGGAGTCTGATAGAACCAACTTGATTTTTTTATGAATAGTAACATAGCCTTATGAATATTAATATAAATATTAATATGACCCTTATAAATAGTAAATAATGATAATATTCTATTTTCATAAAGTAATAAGATAATGAGATCTTAATTAATTTTTCAATGTGATATAAAACTAATTATAACTTTAAAAGTATTATTTATTGAATTAATTTTTATTTTATTTAAAAATTAAATTAAAAATAAATAGAAAATTATTTTCAAAATATAGAGAAATATTATGAATTCTACACATCAAAAAATAGTTAGGGTGAATTTTTTTGATTTTTTTAAAATACTTCAATTTTTTGTGAATAGTAAAAATACAGTATTCAGTTTTTGGAAATTTAATGACACCATAATGATATAGTAATTAATATAAAATTATTTTAGACTTCTTTATAGTAAAATAATACATGAGGATTACCAAGTGGCTAAAACCATAGTAAAATACCATGGTAAAGCCAATGGTTTTGCAAAAACCACTAATAAGGTGGCCCTTTTAATTAATAAAAAACTCTCTCTTAATTACTATAAATACCCACTCACCCCCATCATTTTATTTCATTAAAAACTCATTATACTAGAATATATGGTATTATTACCTCCATATTATTCTTCTAAAGGTTTCCTCAAACCCCTAAGGTCCCAACCATTATGTTTCTGGAGTTACTCTACAAGGTAAGAGAATCAACCAACATTCTCTTTTCTTAAAGATTTCATTTTATGTTTTATCTTTTATTTTCATTTGGATTATGTTGTGATATTTCATTAAATATTCCCCTTACTACCCATATTGTGTAAGAGTAATTATATACACCCTTTCTCTCATTAAAGTATTTTATTAAATTTTATGTGTCGTCGTTAGGCACCCGAATTTTGGTAAGAGATTTCTCAAATTTTCTTCTATTTTGAGTACCTTTATTTCTACTTCATTCCTCACCTCACATCATCTAAAGGATATGATAATTGAAGTAAATTACATGAAATTTTATTATATTATTATAATGTAATATTTCGTCATCATCTCTCTTTCCCCCTCCTCTTATACTAAAAATGAAAACACCGTCCGAGATGTATTAATTTATCACAGTCAAGGAGGACAGGTTCTTAATTTTCATTACCATCTTAAACTCTAGTCATAAAAACATTTTTATGGTTTAAACAGATCCGAATATATTTATTTTATCTCATTTATGTTCTTGAATCCCAATACACTCATAATATGGAATAAAAACACAAAACAAGTTCATTGTGCACAAAACCGCGAAGCTAAATTCAAGCATTTATCAATAACTTTTAACTAATGATTCATCCTCAAGTATATAACCCAGAATCATTATCAGATAATTTATATCTATTTAATTTCCCTAATAATAAAAAATAACAATTATTTATGTTTAAAAACATTTCAAAAGAACTTCTGTTCTTGAATACAAATAAACATATCATGAAAACTAAGAAGAGAATGCTTCCAAAACAATAAAATTAAACCTATAAACCCAAAAAAAGGGAAATTAATGAACCTAATAAGGTTATACAAAATAAATTACATGCATAGGAGGTTCAGGAATTTTTAATTAATGAATCCAAATGTAATTATTCTGGTCATGAAATCAATCATAGAACACACTCGAGCATAAGGTAAGGGGTTTCATATCTCACTTTTAATTTTGTGAGATTTCCATTGTTTTCAATTTATTTCTTGTATGTGGTATATGTGTACTGAAATTTTTTATATAATAAAATGATTATATATATATTCATTGTATTCAAAGATTCATTTGATGGTTATTATGTTCTGTTCGTATGATTCGACTGATTACACTATGGTAAGGGACTTGGTCTAAACAACTATTACATTTTGACTAACTTTGTATTGTGCAACGAATAATCCGTATGTGGTGTACCTTTTTCCCATTCTAGATCAATTTTAATTTGAAATTATATTTCTATAAAATATACATAATCTCATATCATGGATGTGTTTATTTTCTAAATAGTATACCATTATACATATGGTGTTAATTTGGGAAGTTATTTTAACTATGGAAATATTGATGAATCCAAATTCTCTAATCTATATAGATATTGGGAAGGAAGATTGTAATTGTCTTGAATCTATGTATACTGAATTATTTTGACTATAAGTGGGGGTGGGACCCACTATATCCCCTCGATGCATCAGTAGGTCTCATGAGACAAATCAGTTGGCGACAAACCCTTCGAGTTTGTTTCCAAAAAACAGATAGGTTTCTACCCATAGAACTAAACCGTTTAACGGTATTATGGTATCATGTGCCAGATACCTGACATTCAATTAATAAGAATTGTCTTTTTCATTATCAGTTATTACTGTCCATGAGGTTTTCACTATGACAAAATCTATGGATGTAGATTCATTCTCAATTTATTAATGGAGTGAGTTTTTCATTTATTCACCATGCCATATTGATTATGTGAAATTGTTTATGACTTTATTATTATTCAATTCCTACTTTTTCTGTTTGTAAAACTTATTGAGAATTTTGGATCACCCCTTTGATAGTTTACCTTAAACAGGTGATGAAGAGGAGATCATTTATTGAGTCCCTATGGATGCAGTTTTTAGTTTTTGTTATATATTGTATTTTGTAACGTTTCTTGATGTAATTTGAGTTACATCTACGTATCTAGTTTATTAAATACTACTAAACTGATCATTCCTTCATTATTTTCATTCCTTATAACAATTCCAATATAACAATTAATGCTTCGGCTCCGATCTAGAGGGGTCGGGGCATTACAGTGAAAGAGAGAGTAATGGGATCAATGAATGTTCTTCAATTAAATTGATATAATTACAGTATATAGATAATAATATAGTTATCAAGATTATTTGGAAAGTGGAGGTGAGGATAAGATAATAAAAGAAACTAAATTGAAAATAAAATAAAAAGGATGATGCTTTACCTCTTGAATTAACCTCCTTGAAAACCTCCTCAGTGAAGGGGTTTTTGTATTTTCGAAAGACCAAGAGATCTTGTATGTGGGGAGAGACTATGGAAGTGGATTTGGACTGAACATTTACAATATTCATGGCTTACTGAAGTGAATATAAGAGGTGTGAGGGTGGGTTTTATAATGTATGGTAAAGGTGATTTCTTATTATTCTAATCGTTATTTTATTATTTTTCTCAAGAAAAAAAATATTATTGATTCTTATTTCTAAATAAAGTAATAATTAAATTTCAGTTCAACCCAAGGGTGATAACATCAACCATGATGTAAGGAATAATGTATTTAACTTATTATTTATTTATTTTGAAAGTTTCTGTTAATTACTTTTCCTTAAAAATTCATGTATTTTTGAAAAATCCCAAAAATTCATCACAACCATTTTTATATGAGTAATTCAAAAATGGAATCCATTTAATGAAAATATTTTTTAAATATATGAAATTTAATTGTTAAATAAAATAATTTTTAATTGAAAAAGACATATTTTAAATTTAAAACTGATTTTATAACACTTTCAAAAATCTACATAGGTATCTTAAAATTATCCAAAAATCATAAGACAAAAAAATTCTAATTTCATAAACGTTTTAATGAAAATTAATTTTCTTTTAAATCATTTTATTAATTATAAAACTATAATTAAATATTGATGACTTATACAAATGCCTAGACTTTAAGAATAATTTTTAAATTATCCACTTACTTTTAATATGATATAATTATATCATAAATTCTCCTATGAGATGCAAAAAAATTATTTATACATTCATGTGTAAGGTTTTTATTCATTAGGCAGGTTTACTATTCAAAAGGTTTATGTTACTATTTCTGTTTGTAAGTTACTATTTCATTGGTATAGGTTCTTTAAAATCTATAAATATGTCTTATTTATTTTATAATACATTTATAAAGATTGTATTGTTTTCTATATGTGGTTTTATTTGACTCAAACTATTTAAAATAAACATAATATGGGAAATTTTCATTGATATAAATTTAGATCATTACATTATCCCCTCCTATAAAAATTTTCAACCCCAAAATTTTCTAAATGTCAACTCACAAATAGATTTGGGTAGTTCCTAATCATAAGCTCCATTGGCACCCACATCGCATATTCAATTTTATGGTTTTTCCAAAGTACCTTTACTAGCTGTGTCGGACAATTTCTCAACAAAAGTTCTTTAGTGTCCCGAATCTAGAGAGTATCTTCATAGTAAGATAGCTTCAGTTCCAATTCAATACCTTTAGAAGTGAATACTTGTGTTGGGTATGGCATGTACTTTGTCAATAATTAGAAATTGAACACATTGAGTACCTTAGAAAGTCTACGTGGCACTACCAAATGGTAATCCATAGCTCCAACACTCTCCATAAATTCAAAAGTACCATTGTACATGGGGATCTGTTTCCCTTTCTTTCCAAAGCATCTAACACCCTTCCATTTAGATGCTTTCAAGAAAATATGATCTCCTACTTGAAATTCCAAATACCTCTTTAGATTATCAGAATGGTTCTTTTTCCTACTTTGAGCTACTCTAATATGGGTTTGAATAGTCTTTACATTTTCTATTGTTTTCCCAACAAGGTCTAGTCCAATAATATTTACTTCACTAACTTGATCACAACATGTCATTGTACAAAATCTATTTCCAGACAATGCTTCATATGGTACCATTTGAAAACTCGAATAAAAAATATTTTTGTATGAAAACTCTACCAAATGTAAATTCTGATCCCACATTCCTTAAAAATAAAGTGAGAATGATCTCAGTGTGTCTTCTATTTTCTAGATCGTCCTTCCTAACAGTCCATATTGCATCATTATTTCTTGGAGTTTATGGTAATATAGTTAAAAAATCCATTGTGATGTCATACTATTTCCCTGTATGAATAAAAAGATGTTGCATGACTTTTCTAAGGCATTGTCTTTCAAAATTTACATGTTGAATGACTAAACATCTTGATACATAACCAGAAATTCCTCTCTCCATGTTATCCCACCAGGGATGTTCCATCAAATATTTATAATTCTTAGTGATACAAGGGACTATATAGAAATTCGATCTATTGGAATCATCCAATAACTTTATTTTTAGCTTGGGTATAGAGGGAACACAAAGCCTCTTCCTAAATATCAGAATTCCATCCTCACACATGAAGTCGGCCGACTTCCCATAATTTAAAACATTAATTTTATATTAAAGACTCTCATCGTTAAAATGAGAACTTTTAGTCCTTTATAATAAATATGGCTGGAAACCAATTGAAGAATTAATGATATTTCACCGTCTTAGATAATACCTATATCAATATTTTCTAGATACATGTACATTAGGTCCTTGGATATTATTTTTCTATTTATGACCCCATGATATTTATGGATCAATGCATTACATAACTTATTTTTCATTCCTAGTGATAGTGTATTAAAAATCATAATATTTTAGTAGCTCGAGCCATTGCCTTTTCCTCTTGTTGAGTTCTTTCTATGAGAATATATATTTCAAGATCATTTTTTTCTTATATATCTCACATCTTTCTCCATAGAGATAGTGTCTCTATATATTTAGAGAAAATATTACAAATGCTAACTAATGATCATGAGTTGGATAGTTTTGTTTTTCATTTTCTAACTTCCTTGATGCATATGTAGTAACTATATCATTCTGTATATGGACACAATAATGTCTTTTCAATGATGTATCACTAAAAATCACAAACCCACCATTTCCTGATGGATGATTCAGTATTTGAGAATTCTGTAATCTCTTCTTCAATTTATCAGAAAATTATTTAAATTATTTTTCCCATACAAACTTAAACCCTTTATATGTAATCTTGATTAACAGGTTAGCTAATAAGGCAATATTCTGAATGAAACATTGATATTAACCTGCTAAACCAATAAAGAAACATTCATCAGTTTTTTTTCAATGGTGTAATCCATTCTAGATCAACCATTTTCCTCGCCATATCAACATATATTTTATCCTTAGAGGTAATATGTCCAAGAAAATAAATATTTTGATGACAGAATTCACAGTTTCTAAAATTACCATATAAATCATTTCTTCTTAAGTGTTTTTTAGAAAAATAGGACAGTGATTCTCATGATCATCATAGTTTTTGGAGTATTCCATGATCTCATTAAGAAATACCACCAAAATTTCATCAAAATATTCCTTGAAAATTCTATTCATTAAATCAATGAAAATAGAGGGTGAAATAGTCAGTCCAAAAGGAATTATAATAAACTCGCAATGCCCATACCTAGTTCGAAATTATTTCATTGGAATATCTTCCTTCCTCACATGCAATTGATGATATCTAGATCGAAGATAAATCTTTGAAAATATTGGGCTCTAGGAATTTGATCCAATAAATCATCAATATAATGAATAAGATATTGTTCTTTATCTTAATATAATTTCTTTCACTATAGTCAATGCACAACCTCATATATCTATCTTTATTCTTAACAAAAAGAATCGTATCTCACCATCGAGAAACCCTAGGTCCAATAAGCCCTTCACTACTCAAATCCTCTAGTTGTTTCTTCAGCTCCACTAATTCTACTATGATCATTATATAAGGATTCTTTGATATAGGCCTTGACCCATGAATTAAATACAGAGAAAACTCAATTTCATCCTCTAGTGGATGTCCAGGTAAATCCTCTATAAATACATCAATATATTCTTAAATAATTGGTACATCCTCAATTTCATGATTTCCTTCGTCACCCATAGATACTGTGTTCTCATCATCCCAAAAAATTTAATTCCTTTATGCTACTGGGGGTGGTTCTAGATAAGAATCAGATAACGATGTTTCTACTCTAAAGATATGGGATTTTACATCACTCTCAAAAATTGAAACTTCCTTGTTTTTTCAATATATCTTCTCATCATAATTTGAAATCGAAATCGTACTGAGTGTTATATCAAAATAATTCATTGGTATGATGATAATGTTAGAAACTAAAAAAAATTATGTGCTATAAAGGGGACCGATCGACACATCTTTGTTGCAATGATACTTCACTTTAATGTTTTCACTCACAACTCCATTATTAAATCAAAAGGTATATGTATAATTTTCTTTGAAAACTAATAAGATATAAGATAATGTGATAATCTAGAATCATATAAATTATTGAATATGTTTGAGGAAACTATTAAAGTATCTACCACCACATCATTATGAATTTCATCCTCAGCTGTTGTGATCACATAAGCTTAGCCCTACTCCCTTATCCTTTTCTGTGTAACGTTTCCTTGAGTATTTGAAAACAATAGTATAATATTTCACCTACCTACAATATTTTCATTGAACATTGATATCTTCTTTCTTTGCCTTCAAATCACTAACATCATTTCCTTTCTATCCACACTTGTATCACACTCCTTTTCCTTTTAACCATAAACCCAAGTGTTTCCTTATACATGTATCTCATTTTGGATTATTACTCTTTTTATTCTTCCCTTTATCCATTCTATCCTAATCCACCCTCTTCTTCTCTTGGATTAACATAAAGTCATAATACTTAGTAAACTATTTATTTTTCTTGATAATATATGGTACAATATCTTCACATTATGAGAAAATTTTGGAGACTAGTACCCTTTGGAGGAATAGTCTTAAACCATCAACGAATCAATAAATATTTCTTCTTGGATTAAATATGTAGTCCATAGCATTCCTTTATAACCATTTAATGTTGTATTTATACTTTGAAAGTTATTCATCTTCTTTCTGTCTAAGACTCAATAATTTCCTATCTATATCCAGTCGTTCTTCACAAGGAAAATATTTCTCTAGTAAAATTTACTCAAAATCCTTCAATTGCATTTATTATATTTATTCCTCTACTTTTTTGTTTCGAATTAACTACCACCACTAATATACATCTCTTTAGAGATA
Source organism: Viscum album (assembly GCA_963277665.1). Classification (NCBI taxonomy): domain Eukaryota; kingdom Viridiplantae; phylum Streptophyta; class Magnoliopsida; order Santalales; family Viscaceae; genus Viscum; species Viscum album. The sequence goes on along the minus strand of OY728147.1, from coordinate 1,019,706,882 downwards.
GTAAAATATCATGATAACCTTTTTCCATTCGTTATATCCCAACGTGTGGAATATATTATCTAAAGAACTTATCCACTTCCCTACTATGAAAGGGTTTGTCGTCCCATTGAATGGTGGAGTCTATTATCTTATAAAATAGTCTAAAATTGGTCCTCTATATTTTTTATTGGGATTCTCCATATGGGTAAGGTTATAGTTTATAATTAGGGTTATCTATCCCTATATAGTTATAAGTTTATTAGCAATAGTCACAGCTCTAATTCCAATATCATTATCTTGCAATGGAGGGAAATCCATACATGGGATAGACACCTTCATGATGTTTCCATTCCTTCCACTATGAGCCGTTTCAAAATAATAGAACACACTAAATTATGTTATCAATCGTTATGTATAATATCGAACTAGTAAAAAAAATTACAAAAAATGAAATCTTATACATAACTAATCTCACAATAATAATAATGGTTTCTTTGTGGACATATTTATAATTAATTCCATCAAAATGGTTTTTAAATAAAATATGAATTATCTTAAGAATATCCCCCAGGAGTGTCAAACCAAATGAGTAGCAAGGCATGTTGTCATGTACTATGTTATCCTTAGTCATGCTCGGAACACCTGGTCAGAGTTGTTACCACTAGGTACATCTGTACCAGAACCACACCCAAATGTAGTATCCATACAATGATTTTTTCCTAAGAAGAACCATATAATTTCTACCTTACAATAATTCTTGTAATTTCCTTGTACAATTATACTAAAATAAAATCCTTGGGTTTTGTTCTCTAATCTAAATCTAGTTTCCATGCATTCTACTAAAACTTCCTCTGAAAAAAACTTTGAGAACCCTTCCAAGATTTCTTGGTGATGGTTCCGTATTTCATTACATTTTCATATAAATAAGGAAGATGTATCTCGAAGGACCAAATAGTTTAATATCATATAAAACCTAAATTCATACATATTTTTAAAAGTACAACTTGGAATGGAATACAATATAGAAATTCCTTTGTAAACATAAAAAACAAATAGATTATCCATAAAAGTAACTCATAATATACTTCTTCAAATCCATGAAAAATAGAACATAAGAAAGGGGTGAGATCAGATGATCAATAAGGGTAATCAATACAGTAGAAACATAAAAATATGGAACAATGAATAACTAAAATTATACATTCCATTAAAATATAATCCTGAACATAATATGGAATGAATATAAGTTAATTAAATAATGACATAATAAACCATAACGATGGTATTATACTTGTAGAAAAACCTCATGGAAAATAAATTGTTAGTTTCTTAATAATGGAATGCATAATGCAGGACATCTAAACCATATCACCAAGGCCTCAGCCAATACAACTAAAAATGATTAAGGCCTCAACATAAACCATATCTTAAAATGGTCAAGGCCTCATCCAAGTCCATTTCAATTTTCTCTCATGTGAACTACAAATTCATCGCGGTGATATATAGGGCCCCAAAAATCAATTACTAAGTCCAATTCATTACTCATATGAATGGGGACAACATAAACAAGATATATATATGAATTTTGAATAACTTTCCTTAGTCTATTGACATAATCACTAACCATTATGAGTAATAAGGTTAATGGTATCAAAATGGAACATCTAGATCCAAACTGATCTTAAACCATTTAATAAAATATGGTGGATTATATCATAAAATATTAATCCCAATTAATAATAATAATCAACATGAGTGTTGATAAAAATAAAAACACTCTTATAAAATCATTGAGTAATTTTTGAGATAAATACTCTTTCACTTTGAAAAGAAGAGAAATTTTTTGGAAAAATAATTGTATAAAACCATAAGTGAACTAAGATAGTTTCTTCAAAATAAAATTAGTGAATTTATATAAATAATGTTAGATTAAAATATATTATATAGTTTACTAGAAAATAGATAATAATTTATGAATTTTCCCTGAATTGGGTTTGTTTAACAAAAGGAATTTTTGAAAGATCATTTTAAAACATGTAGCTCCCCATATAATAAAGAATAATTATGATTGGTAAAAGTTTATATTAAAGTAAAAATTAGTTTTTTCATAGTAAATAAGAATAATTAATAATTTTATTTTGGTAATTATAGAATAATAGTAACCCGAAACATTATAGAGGTTCTTGTAAAAACCATTACCTTATGTTCGAATGAGTTCTGCAATTGATCTTATCATCCTAGATAAAAAAATTAATCCATTAATATATCATTCAAAACCTTATATACATATATTTGATTTATTATAATTTTTTTATGTTCATTTATACCATTTTTAGATTTATAAGATACAATTTTATCTCTCAGAACCGTTCATTTTCTCGGTTTTCCTGACCAGTACACCTGTATATGAGTATAGAGGATCATGTGGAATGGTTATAAATGTCCAGAATTGAATTTATATTATATTAATGAAAATAAATAATATTAAATGGTTATATAATTCATTTTATTATAAAATTTGAATATGAGTTATCATAGAAAATATTATCGATAATCGTTTAGATTTTTACAACGGTATTTCAATCATCTCAAACTAGTTTTGCCGATCAAATTAGAATTATGTATATATATTTGTTCCAAAACATTAATAATGTTAAAATAAATATATTATAGTCTGGTTAAACTAGATTAATGGTCTCCTAACCGTCATATATGGATTAATTGAGTAATAATGCTTCATCATCCATGAAGGTTGTAAATCGACACCTCCCGGTCGATGATTTCATTTTCAAAATAGAAGAGAGAGAGTGAGAGATTAAGGGGATTGATGATGGCTCTTCCATTAACATGATATAATTATAATATATATATGATACTATATTTAATATTATCATTTAAATATAATAGGTTAGGATAATGTAAGAAATGAAAGTAAATTGAAAATTGAAGAAAAAGGAAGATGGTTTACCTATTGAATTAACCTCCTCGAGAACCTCCTTAGGGAAAGAGGATTTAAGAACTTTTGAAATTTCAAGATCTATTGGAAATAAAGAGATACTAGGTAAAGGTATTTGTGTAGAAATTTTATGCTATTCTAGTCTTAGAAAAGTAATAGTAAGAGGGGGTGAGGGGTGGTTTTTATAATTGATGATAGAGGTGATTTCACATTATTCTATTCATTATTTTATTATTTTTCTCAATACTACCAATATTATTGATTATTTTGAATAAATAAAGTAATATATTCATGAGAGTTCTAACCAAGGGTTCTTACATAATCCATGACTCAGGGAATAGTGTATTTAGATTATTATTTATTTATACTCTAAATTAATGTATTTTACTGTTCACTACAAATTCACGTATTTTAGAAAAATCCAAAAAATAACCTTGTCCACATTATAATGTGTTGAATTAAAATATGGGCTCTATTTTATCAAAAAAAATTTTGAATTTGTCAAATTATATTTTTAAATGAAATAATTATTTACTTGAAAAATTCAAATTTTAAATTTAATACTGATTTTATATGAATTTCAAAAAATAACTACGTTTTTATAAAATTATCCTAAAATAATAAGATTAAAAAATATTTATTTATAAATCCATTTTATGAAAAATAATTTTTTTAAATTGTTTCATTATTTATAAAATTGTAAATAAATATTTATGACTTATAAAAATACCTACACTTAAATATTAATTTTTAAAATATTCACTTAATTTTTCAATGATATAATTATATCATATATTCACTTATGAGATAACTAAATTTTATTTATACTTTAATTGAAGATATTGATATTCATTATATAAGGCCCCGACCTTAAAAATTTCATAGTCTTTAATTAAGTTAATAATTCACGTGAGGATATTTTCAGGTTTAGAGTTTAAAGAATTAGGCCATAATAATTACATTACATGTCAAATATTACAAAGTAGACACTTATAATCAGTATCCATTTTTTCCATAAAATAAAAACTCTTCGAAGAAAATAATAATTTTTTTTCTTGATATTAATCTTCTTGAATTATTCTCTTCTCTTACCCTTCCTTAAATCCTATGAAAAACATTTCAAAAACATGCGATGAGCATAAAATGTTTTGTAAGTGTTATAAAACAAGGAAAGGAAACATTAGTCAATCGATACATACAAGAAAATGAAATCATAATTTTTAATCTTTAGCATACCACACAAGATAATAATATTTATGAATAACACATGGAAATCATAAATCATAAATGTAACTTGTGGAATCCATAACATACTTTTGTTTTAACTTTCACAGGCACTTAGGGAGTTAAATTTAAAATACCCATCACAGTATATTCCTTAAATCTATTAGGAGCAACATTAACGTTTACCTTCGTCATGTTACCCAAAGCATTGGATAGAAATATTTGGATCACCCTCTATAAGAGTATCATTGAACCACCCATATATGTAAATAATTCCCAAGAACCATAACATATTCATAAAACATAAAACAAACATATAGAAAAGATAACATTTCCACATTTCAATCAAAATATTTCATTTTAAGATATTGAAATAATAGATCCATTCTCAAAACCATATTAAATACCAAAATACATAAAAAGAGTATATGGTCTTTATTTTTCTTTTAAAATCACTACGTCTTGTAGAGGAAGCCAAATATCAAATAATGCTCGATGCGGTAGAAATGACATTGTCACTGTATATGTTAAAAAGAAACTATACCTTTTTAATTTAGTAAAATACTACGTGAAAAAAGATTTTATTTGAATTATATTAAAATTGAAAGGAGTTTATACACTGTATAAAATAAAGTCATGTAGAAAACAAAATATTCCTCAATGAAAGGAGATTGAGATGAATTCCCATACCTTGTGTCTGAATTGAGTCATTCATTCAATAATCTCATAAGTAATAAACTGTTGTTAGTTTATACTTTCTTAAGAACATTTTTCCAGATTATTTTTCCATTTATATTACTTATTACCATGTTATAAACATTACATAATAATTTATGTTAATAACAATCATTTTATCGATATTTGGTACTTAAGTCAGAAATAAACTTCTTATAATCACAAGTTGTCCAGGTGGTCAAAAGTACAGTATCTCCATAATGATATTCATGATTTATAAATAATATATATCATATATATACAGTATGTATACATTTTTATAATAGTACATAACTTATGGATATGAGAAATGAAATGCACCGTTCATGGAGACCGTAAAGCATACGTACGCCTGAACACTAATTTTATTTCTATTTCATATTTAATGGAATAAAAAAATGATACATAGTTATATAATAATTCCAGAATAATATCATATATAATTTCAGTAATTTCATCCTTTATATGTTACTTTTATTTTATGAACGAGTCATATCACTTTGATGGGCAAATAGTCTGCACTTCCCCAAATGATATTATCATATTTACCCATTACGGAAACCATAAAGGTATGATATAAATAAAAAAAATACATAAGAATATATAAAATATAAATATAACATATATCATAAATAAATATAGTGCCATATTAATGGACGCCATAAGAGGCGGTTGGGGATAATTGAACAATCATCGTTCCGTGAGGCAGTAGTTCATCGTCCACAGAAACAGAATGTCTGTATCCATTAGATGGAGGAGTGCGAATGTGTAGCTTGAATCATCACCATAAGAACAAACTGATATATTTAATATAATGGTGTTGTTACAAAATAATGGAATAAAGAGAGTTTATGGGTTTGGATAATGAAAATCATAGAAAATAACTTGAGAGAATACGTTACCTTTAAATCGGGTAACTCCAATTGGATTAAACCAAAATGATTTATTGAATTTTTTTATGCATAAGGTATGGCTTTTAGGAGGGATATAGGGATTTTGGGATCTTCTTGGAGTATATTTTTGACGAGAAAATGGTCTTGAGGGGTGTGAGTAATGGGTTAGAGTTGGTGTCCTTTTATAAGAGGGAGGAGGGGGTCTTTAGGAATGTTTGAAAGTATTATTTTATTATAAATTTATTTTATATTTTAAAAGTTCTAAAACATTTTTAATTCAAAGATAAGGTGCATATAATTTGAGATAAAATCACCCAACAAGAAATTTACAGGATTTGGAAATTTTTTAATCCTCATCTATTTATTTAAACCATTGTTAACTTATTTAACTTTTACCATGTCCTCTTATATATTCATACTATATGATTAATATATTTAAAATAAAAGTCCATGAGATCCAAAATGGATCATTAATAATATTTTTTACACCATATATGTCATTTTTAAAAATAATAGATTTTTAGGAATATTTTATCTTTTTATAAAATATTGATTTATTTAAATACTCTTTTATGTCGATTTTAATACTATTTATATCGTGACATTTAAAAAAATAAAAACCAACTTCATTATTAAAAAAAACATTATTTTTTTAAATATAACAAGTCGTACTAATCTATAAAATTTTTTATGGCATAAAAAAGTTTAAAATATATTTATTTTAATATTTATAATACCATTTATTTGAATCCATTATTAATGAAGAAATTAATGTATCACCATTGTGTCACAATTAAATTTGATTATTTAATGTCAAAAAATTATAAATAAAATAAAATGATGTAGTAAATTGTTTTATCTTTCAAATTAATATTTATAGTTGAAGAGATCACTTATATAGCCTCATATAAACTTGTTTTACTAAATGCTATATGTTGATTTTATTTTTTCATTACTTTATATTAATTAATAAAAAGTGTCATTATCACTTACAAGTGGAACCATGGGGTTCCAAAAGTGACCCAAGGATTCCCATGGTCGGACATGTATCCACCAATTGGATTAGAACTTGTTTCAGGTTAATTTAACATTATTATAATATTATTTTTTACACTTATTTACCAGATTTACCCTTTAACCATGGTAAATTACATATTTACTGATATAAATATTCATAATTTCAAAAAATAAAAGTTACCTATTTGAAAAATTTGTACCTCATGATTTCAAATATTGAATCCATTTTTCAAAATTTAAAACATAAAAGTTGAAGTAATTAATTTAAAATTAATTCTCATTGTTATAACAGAATGTGTGTTTTTAAGAAATAATAAATATCAAAAGATTTACCTTTGTTTTGGTCAAATTTAATAGTTAAATTACATAAAATGAACAACATTTGATTAAATGGTAAAAATTTAATCCAATTAAATTTTAAAACTAGTTAAAGGAACAATCAAACTATATAAATAAATTATATTAAAAGGATGTTTTGAATTAAAATGCTGTATTTTTCATTATTCATTAAAAAAGGAACATTACCAGAAAAATATCAAAATTTCATGCAACATAAATTTTGATATCCCAATTCTAAATAATAATATTTTTATATCAAATATAACATATAAAAGTGAAAAAAACAACATTTAAAAAGGGTTCTCCATAAAAAGGTGGTAAATCGGCCTTTTAATGAATATTAGAGTGTTTATGCTTAAAATTAGATTCATTCACATTTTAAGATTCTATGTTTTATTGGGTAAATGTAAAAACATTTAAAAAACATGTATAATAATATTGTAGTTAGTTCTTTTCATTCACACCAATACAACAACTATGTGTTAACTACAATTTAAAATGATAATAATATTATATTATTTTTCGGTATAACCCAACATTGTGTGCAACGTTTGATTTAAAAGAAACTCATTGTTGTGTATCAAGTACGCCATCAAAAATAGCATCCCCTTTCAATTAAAATTAATATTTAATTCAAAAATATTAATAAATATGAAAATATAATATTATTTTTTTACATGGGATGTTACATCCTTCCCCCTTTTGGAAATTACGTCCACAAAATTTTATTCACTTAACAAATAAATTGGAGAATTTACCCCTTATTGAATTATCATATTCCCGTGTTTCCTCTTCAACCATATGTTTTTATCCAAAAATCGTTTACCTGATTGATTAAATTATTCTGCAACACTTTCTCTCTATGGTCAAAAATCTAGACTGGTTTTTCATCATAAGAAAGATTCTCTTCCAACTGAACTACCTCTGGACTCAAAACATGAGATGATTCAGGCATATACTTTCTCAATATTGAAACATGAAAAACATTATGTACCATGGATAAACTTGTGTGTAATGAAACTATATATGAAACTAATCCAACATTCTATAAGATTTCATAAGGTTTAATGAACATTGGACTAAGATTTCCCTTCTTGTAAAAATGCATCACAATTTTCCATAAAGAAACTATGATAAAGACATGATCACCTACCTCAAAGGAATGATCCTACACCCTATTATCCACATAAATTATCTGCCTGCACTAAGTTGTTCTAACTTACTTCTGAATCAATTGAACATTTTCTGCCGTCTCTTATACCAATTCGTTTCCCATCAGTTTCCTTTCACCAACTTCATCCCAAAAACATGAAGTTTGACACTTCTTTCTATATAATGCCTGAAATAGTGCTATCTATATACTGGAATAAAAACTATTATTATATGAAAATTCCACCAATGAAATATGTTTGTCCCAACATCCCTGGTAATCCATTGAGCAAGCTCGTAGCATATTTTACAATGTTTGAATTGTTAATTCAGACTGCCCATCTAACTGTGGATGAAAATATGCACTAAAATTTAATTCAGTACCCAATGAGTTCTGAAGGCCTTTCCAAAAGTTAGAAGTAATCCGGGGATTAAGATCAAATTCAATGGAGTGGGGAACTCCATGCAACCTGACTATTTTTTTAACATACAACCAAGAAAGTTGTTCTAGAGACAAAGTATCCTGAATATGATGAAAATGAGAAGATTTAGTCAATCGATCAATAGAAAATCAAATTTCATTATTACCTCGAGAATTCATTGGTAATTCTACGATGAAATCCATGGAAACATCTTCAAATTTCCACTCTAGCACTAGTAAAAGCTGATGCATCCCTTTCGGTAACTGCCGCTCTACTTTAACCAGTGGACAAGTTAAAGACTTCATAGTATAGTCAGTAAGATCTCTTTTCATTCCATCCCACTAGTAATACTCCCAATAATCTTTGTACATATTAGTACTACTAGGTTGAATTGAAAATGGATAACTATGATCTTGACATAACAACTCATTATTTAATTGTGAATCACAAGGCACACATAATCTCATCCCAAATCATTAAATAAAATCATTTTTAATTTTAATATTATGCAACTTACTATTCTAAACCAATTCTACACATTTCTGCAACTCACTATCTTCCTTCTGTGCTTGCTTAATTCTTTCTCATTGAGATTATTTCACTGACACCTGAAATAGAATAGTGGAATATCCTGCACCAATAAATTCTATGCCAAATTTCAACAAATATTTAATCCAAGGATCTTTTTCCAAACGTAACATGGTAAACGTTTCATTACTTTTTCGCTCACAGAATTGGCCACATTATTTTCCTTTCCTAGATGGTAGTAAATTGTGAAATAATAATCCTTGATTAATTCCAGCCATCTCCTCAGCCCCATGTTCAATTCTTTCTGAGTGAATATATACTTCAAAAATTTGCGGTCAGCATATATTTCACATTTTACTACATAAAGATGATGCCTTCAAATTCTTTAAGCCAAAGAAACAACATCTAATTCCAAATCATGTTTAGGGTAATTTAACTTGAGGGGTTTTAACTGATTTGATGCATAATAAATTACCTAATCATTCTACATATGGAAACAACCAAGTCCTTTCAGTGAAGCATCACTATAGATAACTATCTTATAGTTTTTGGATGGAAGTTCCAAAACTAGAGCATTCACCAATTTTATATTCAATTCCTAAAAACAATCATCACATTCTTTTATCCAAATAAACATAAAACCTTTTTGAGTTATCTAATTCACTGGGATAGATAACCATGAAAAATATTAAACAACCCCCCCAATAATAACATGATAAAACAAGAAAACTACGGAACTTAGTTATATTTGTGGATCTTGGCCATTCTTCAACAACTTTTGTTTTATAAGGATCAATAGTTCTGAAATTTTTTAAAATAATGTGAGAAAGGAATGAAAGTTTTTGTAACCCAAACTCACACATTCTAAATTTCCCATACATTTTCTTTTATTTTAATGTTTGTGAGAAAACCCTTAAATTACTTTAATGTTCCTCTTTACTTTTGGAATAAAAAAAATATCATCAATAAAAACAACCAAAAACATATCCAAGAACTGACAAAAAAATCTATTCATAAGATCCCGGAATACAACATGTTAATTGGTTAAATCAAAAGCCATAACTACAAATTCATAATAGCCATATCTACTATGAAACGTGGACTTCAGAATGTTTGCATACTTTACATTCAACTGATGGTACCCCGACCTCAAGTCAATCTTCAAAAAATAATGAGCTCACTGGAACTGATAAAACAAATCATTGATATGAGGTAAATGATACTTGTTCTTAACAGTGATGTTATTCAATGCTCTATAATCAATGCAAAGTCACATTGAACCATCATTCTTTTTAACAAACAAGATAGAAGCACCGCCTAATGATGTTCTAGGTTGAATTAATCCTTTATCTAATAACTCTTCCAATTGATTCTTTAACTCTAAATTTTCAATTTGAGACATTCAATAAGTGGGTTTTGAAATTGGCTTAGCATCAGTAAGTAAGTCAATAGTAAATTCAACTTCTCGATCATGCATTATATAAGGAAAATCTTTTGGATAAACATCAAGATACTCATTTATCACTAGAATATCATTAATATGCACTATTCTTTTGTTTTAAAAAATATATGCAAGGTAACCTTAATTTCCGTATTTTATTAGTTTCTCAGCTTCCTGATATGTTATCAAAATTAAGGGTTTATTCTTGTACACAAACTAAGATTCTTTCTAAAAATAAACCTCTTTAGCTCTACTATCAATCTTAATATGATAAATGGAAAGCCAATCCATACCCAAAATTATATCAAACTCTACCAGAGGAAAAACAATAAGGTTTGCAGGTATATTCTTTCCACACACAAGGACAGGAAGGTTTTTTAAATTTATTTTATCTCAAAATTTTTTCCCAGTGATTTTACCATAATTTCAGGATTCATATCTTGAGATGGAATTCCCAATCTACTAGAAAAATTCTCAGAAATGAAATAATGTGTAGACCCTGAATCAAACAACACATTGGCATATTCTGAATAAAAAAATAGTGTACCTAATACTAATTCATTCGATGGCCCAATAGATGCTGATGTAGTTGTAAAGAATTGCACCACCCCTTTCTGCTTGTAGTCCGACTGCTTTCCTTCTGTTGAGTTCTTTGTTGGATACTCATTTTCATAATGACCCATTTCATTACACATGAAACATTTTACGGATTGTAAATACTTTTTTGTAATTCCATTACCCTGATCTTTTTTAGTGAAATTATGATCCTAATGCCTCAATTTAATACATTGGTAACACTTACCAAAATTCAAAATACATTACCCTATGTGATTTTTAAAACAATTTTCACAAACTATAAACTTATGTTTCTTACAGTCATGTTTTTTTTGAAGATTTATTCCCTTTCCTCTTCCACCATGTCCTCTTATTCTATTATTTGGAAAAGAATGCATGATCATATGAGAACTCTATTTCCTTCTTCTCCACACATCGAACAAGTTTTTCCTAACTTTAGAACTCACGAGTAGCTAAAGAGCTTAGATAAATTGGATTTAATCCTGAGTAAAAATGATTGATTATTCTATCAATATCTCATAGGAAATTTGTAGCATACCTTCCTAGTCGAGTGAATTTTTATTCTTAAGCAGCCACTGAGTCATACTCCTACCTAAATTACAAGAATTTTTTTTCCATCCCAAGACAAAACACCTTCGGAAAATTTTTCTTGAGAAACATTCTTTTGAATTCATCTCAATCCAGAGCATCAATCTCCTCACTATCCCTGATATTTTTCACCATCGACCACCACTGATTGGCTTCACCTTCAAAATGGTAAATAGAAAGAATAACTTTTTGATGTTTTGAACACACCATGATATCAAAAATCTTTTATAGTTAATTAATCCACCCTTCAACTATAACTTTGTTAGTTGATCCTATGAATGATGGGGAATATTTCCTAATGAAATGATCCACTACTAACATATTCATCTATGGTTGATCTGGAAGATCTCATGCCTGGATACCAACACCATTTATATCCTGAGTCAACTATTCCATCACTGCAACAAACTATTCAGTTCATATTCCAGCCATCTAAGGTTGCTGATTTAGAAAGTTGTCTTCCTTTTTATGTCATCCCATCAAAGCCACTGTATTCCCTCTACGGAAAACAATTATGAACACAGAAATATCAGAGGCGAATAAACTTGGTAATCTATAAATGCTATATGATTTCAATATTAACATAAATTAATTTATGGATATCAATTTAACAATACCCTAATTCTTAATGTTTTCTAAACCAACCTCTAATACCAACTATAAGGCCCTAGCCTTAAATATTTCATAATATTTAATTAAAATAATAATTCACATTGAGGATCTTTTCAATTTTAGAGTTTTAGAGAATTAGGCCATAACTATGACATTACATCTCAAATATTACAAATTAGATACTTATACTCAGTATCCATTTTAATAACAAAATAAAAACTCTTAAAAGAAAATAAGAATTATTTTCTTGATAGAAATATTCTTGAATTCTTACTTTCTCTCACCCTGCATTAAATCTTGTGAAAAAACGGTTCAAAAACTTGGGATGATCATAAAAATCCAAGGGTTATAAAATAAGAAATGGAAAAATTAGTCCATAAATATATACAAGTCAATGAAATCATACTTTTAAATCTTTAACATACCGCACAATATCATAGGATTTATGAATAACACATGTAAATCATAAATCATAAAGGATACTTGTGGCATCCACATCATACTTTCGTTTTAGCTTTCACAACTACATAGGGAGTTATATTTGGAATACCCATCATAGTATATTCCCTAAATCACTTTGGAAAAACATTAACGTTTACCTCCATCACATTACCCAATGCATTGTAGAGCTATCTCAGGCTCCCCCACCTTTTTTTATCATTGAACCACCTGTATACGTAAACAATACCCAAGAACCATGACACATTCAAAACACATAAATCAAACAAAAAAGAAAGATAACATTTCTATATTTCAATCACAATATATAATTTCAAGATATTGAAATAATCAATACAATATGAAAACTATTTTCAATACCAAAATACGTAAAAAGTGTATGTCGTATTTATTTTCCTTTTAAAAACACTACGACTAGGAGAGGAAGCCAAATATCAAATAATGCATGCGACGGTGGAAAGGTCAATGTCAAAGAATACATTATAATAAAATTACATTTTTCATTTAGTAAAACACTTCATGGAAAAATATTCCCTTTGAATGAAATGAATATTCAATGGGTTTTATACACCATATAATAGAATGTTGTGTAGAAAACAATATATGCCTCAATTAATGGATATTGAGATGAAGTCCCTTATCTCATGTCCGACATGACTTGTTCGTTATTTAATCTCATTAATAATAAACTAAAGTTAATTTATACTTTAAATAACCTTTTACAAGTTTATTATTTCATTTATATTACTTATTATCATGTTATAAACATTACATAATCATTTATGTTAATAACGGTCGTTTTGACAATATTTGGTACTTGAGTAAAAAAATGAACATCTTATAATTACAAGTTGTCCATGTGGTCAAAATTCCATTATATATAGAATTATATTCATGATTTATATATCATATATATCCAATATATATATGTATTTATAATAGTGTATAAGATTTTCAGATATGAAATGAAATGCACCGTTCATGGAGACGGTAAGCCGTACGTACTCACGAAGGCTACTTTCTTTTATAATTTGTATTTAATGGAACTAAATATTAATGATAAATAATTATATAATAATTCCTGTATAATATCATATTTAATTTAATTAAATCCATCTTTTATACATTCCACATATGTTATGAATGAGTCATATCACTTTGATGCGACGACAGTCCGCACTTCCTCAAATGAAATTATCGCATTTACCCATGATGGAAACCATAAAGGTATGATATGAATGAAAAATATATATAATAATATAGAACATATAAATATAATATATATTACATATAAATACATATCCATATTAATGGCCACCATAATAGGTGGTAAGAGATAATTGAACAATAATTGTTTCGTGAGGTAGTAGTTCGCCGTCTATAGAAACAGTATGTTCCTATCCATTAGATGGAGGTGTGTGGATGTATAGTTATAATAATAATCCTAAAAACAACCTATTATATTTATGATACTGATTTGTTTATAAAATAATGGAATAAATAGATATTAGGGGGCTGTAGACGGAAAATAAAAGAAAATAACTTGAGAGAATGCATTACATTTAAATTAGGTAACTCCCTTTGGTTTGTAACAAAAGGCTTTCATGAATTGGATTCTTCTAAAGGGAATCCTTCTAGGAGGAATACAGGGATGTTGGGTGATTCTTGAAGTAGATTTTGGATGAGCCTTGGGGCTTGATTGGTGTGAGTAATGGGTTGTAGGTGGTGTCCTTTATTAAGAGGGAGGATGGGATCTTTAAGAAAGTTTGAAAGTATTATATTATTATTAAATTATTGTCTATTTCAAAAGGTCCAAAACTTATTTAAAGTGTAGATAAGGTTTATATATGTCTAAATAAAATAATTTAATAATAATTGTACAGGTTTTGGATATTTTTAATCCTTTTCTTTTTCACTTAACCCTTTTTCATACGATTTATCTTTTATCATGACCTCTTATATAGTCATACTATATGGTTAATATATTTACTATAAAAAGCCAAGAGACCCAAAATGGATCATTAATAACATTTTTAACATTATATATGTCTTTTTTATGAATTTTAGATTTTAAGGACTATTTTATCATTTAATAAAATTTTGATTGATTTAAAAACTCTTTTATGTCAATTTCAATACTATTCATATCATAACATTTTAAATAATCCAAACCAACTTGATTCATTAAAATAAAAATAACTAATTAAACTATAAAAAGTCATAATAATATATAAAATTCTTTTATTTCATAAGAAGGTCTAAAATATATTTATTTTAATTTTTATAACATCATTTATTTGAATCCTTTATTAACGAAGAAATTACTGCATCACCATTGTGTCATAATTAAATTTATTTATTTAACGTATAAAAATTATAAATAAAATACCATGATGTAGGAAATCATTTTAAATTTGAAGTTAATATTTATAGTCTAAGAGATCTCTTATATAACCCCATATAAAATAAATTTTTGAAAAGATATGTGTTTATTTTATTTTTCTCCTTACTTTAAATTAATTAATATAAATTGTCATTTTCACTTACAAGTGGCTTTATAGGGTCCCAAAATCTACCCAAGGATGACCATGGTTGGACATGTATCATCCAATAGGATTAGAACTCACTTTTGGGTAATTTAATGTTATTATAATTTTATGTTTTACTCTTATTTACTATATTTACCATTTAACCATGGTAAATAAAATATATACTGAAGTAAATATTCATAATGTCTAAAAATAGTAGTTACATGTTTAAAAAATTTAGACCCACTGATTAAAAATATGGAATCCATTTTTCCAAATTCATAACAAAAAATAGGTAGAAATTAATTTAAAATTAATTCCCATTGTCAAAACAAAAAGCGTGTTATTAAGAAATAATAACTCTCAAAAGATTAACATTTTTTTATGTCCTATTTAAGAGTAAAATTACTTATAATGAAAAAGGTTTTGTTAAATGTTAAAAATATAATCCAATTTAACTTCAAAACCAATTATAATAACAATGTAACTATGTAAATAAATTATATTAAAAGGTATTTTTGAATTAAAATGCAGTATTTTTCACTATTCATTAAAAATGAACATTATCAGAAAAATACCAAAATTTCATCAACAGTAAATTTTGATGTCCCAATTATAAATAAGAATATAATTTTATAAAATAGGTCATATAAAAGTGACAAAAACTAGATTTAAAAAGGGTTTGCAATCAAAAGGTGGTAAATCGACATTTTAATGTATATTAGAGTGTTTATGCTTAAAATTGGATTCATTAACATTTTAAGCTTCTATTATTTATTGGATAAATTTAAAAACATTTTAAAAACATGTATAATCATATTTTAGTTAGTTATTATCATTCCCTCCAATACAACAGCTATGTATTAACTACAATTTTAAATAATAATAATATTTTTTTATTTTTTGGTATAACCCAAAATTGTGTGCAACGTTTGATTTAAAAGAAACTCATTGTTTGGTATCAAGTACTCCATAAAACAAAGCACCCAAATTAAACTAAAATTAATATTTAATTAAAAAATATTAATAAATATGAAATTTTATTATTCTTTATTTACCTAAGATGTTACAAATTAGGCCAACTTTCTATTCATAATTTTCATATTACTGTTCCTAAGGGTAAGTTACTATTTCATTGGTATTGGTTCCTTAACATCTAGAAATAAATACTATTTATTTTATTATTTATTTATTTAGATTTTATTGTGTTCTAAATTGGGTTTTATTTGATAAATACTATATAAAATAAACATAAGAGGAGAAATTTCATTGCTAGAATTTTGGTTCTTTACATTATTCAAGAATATAAATAATTTATTTTATATATTTTTCATGATAAATCTAAATTTATTAAAAACATCTATAATATTTCATATCATTAATTTAAATTATATCATTATGAGGTATAAAAAATATTTAATTTAGTATAACCAAATTAGTTATTTGCAGGTTATAATTATAAGAATTATTTTATTATATTTATTTTTACATATTTGGATTTAAAATCATATTGGAACTATGAATAACTCTTGATTATAGATCTATTAATAGTTAGAGTTTGGGTTGGACTTCCACTAAATTTGAGTACTATGGGTTTTCTAAGAAATGTGACTTTAGTTACATGTCACATCATAAATGTTCTTAAGGAGGTTTTAACTTTCTTATAATTTTAATTATATATAAAAAGACATGAATATACCATTTTCGTTTGATTCATTTGATATGGGTTAATTTTATAATAATAATTTTATTATATATCAATTAAATAAATCCTTTATTGAATAAATATTTTTACATTAATGTGATTGTAAATTGATAATTTAAAAAATAAAAATGAAATGTATCAAATATATCAATGTGAACAATGCATATATATTGGAAAAACATGATAAAAAGTATATTATATATATAATTACTATTGTGAGATAATATCAAACCCCTCAAAAATATTATGTATTATATCCCATTCAAAATGAGAAGATTTCAAGACCTAAGTCATTAAATATTGATGAACCTTTGGTTGAATTACCATGGATCATATTATATAAATCCAGAAGAATATAGGTGAATTTAATTTTTTTGTGTCCATGCCCAATGTCATATTTGGGATAAACATAGTTGGCTGAGATTAAAAGTGACATGTTCAAAGGAATGGTTTTGAAAATATACATTTGATAAAATTGGTATTGTTTTTTCCTACATAACTTTCCAATAGTTATACCTGATATAATTGATATGATGGTCTACATATAAAACTATGAAATAGAAAAGAACTAATAAAACCTAATGAATAGTAAAATAAGGGTCTTTAATCACTAATAAATATAATGAAAATAAAGTTTCATTATTTTATTTGTAGTATATTCAAAATATTCATTGTTGAATAATTGTAAATCATTATACTCATCTTATAGATGCTTTTTTTAGATTAAAGATTAGTAAATACATATTCATCCATATATTTCATATCTATTTTATATAAAGCCAAGATAAATGGTATCAATTTTCAAAACTAGTATTATAATTTTCTAATTTTTCTAAAGAAAGATGAAAATTCATATGTGTTATATAATTATTTTTTTGAGTCACAAGTTAAAGAAGTTGGTTAATTAGAAAACAAAATTTATATAAATAATAAGAAATATTCTCATTATATTTCCACATTAATTCTTTCATACAATGGTATTATGTAATTGAATAAGCATGATAATATGTGTAATTATGAAATTGTATATTACCTTCAAATTACTTATCAAGAATAAGCTAGAAAATAGATATATGATGTATATAAAGAGTTAGATTGGTCTAAAATTGCCAGGGGTTATTCTATTTATACTCATTTGATTAATGTGATTGGTTATGTTAATGATTTAGGGGAAATTGGTTCACCACTATGGGTGAATTAATCTATATACTTTATTGAATAATCATTGTAATATATGTATCAGCAATTCATAGGTAATGATAACACGAATGATTTAAACAATACTTTAGATAATATGATTAATATGTTTAGTATAGTTAATAAGTATTTTTAATATCCAACAAAAAGCTCAATTATGGTGATACAAAATGACAAAGGTAATAATTTTGGGCAAAGGAATAACATGATAGGTCACAAATAGTCCACCTATACTTCTTTTAAATATAAATATGGTTTCAACTATGAAATAAAATGCTTCAATTATAGTTAGATGATGAATTAGAAGATAAATTTTCAAAATATATGAAGTATTTTATGACTAATATCTAGGGGAAAATGATTTTCCTTCCTAAAAAGAGAAATATATTCAAGGTTTTTATATATGAATGTTGAATATTCTTTTCATTTTATCTTTTGTGATAAAATTTTCATTTTACATAGTCAAAATAATGTTTTTATTACTTGAAATAAAATTTATGTGAAGTACATGATTTATTTATTACCAATTCATTAGCATAATGATATGGGTGAATTTAATTTTTTATGAGATAAAAAAAATACTTATTCTAAGTAAAAAAAATGATTCATATTTAAATCTTACTTTTTAAGGTGTTTCATACAAAAGGTGTTTGTTTTAAATTCAATTATATATTTTAATAATATATTCTCTAAGAGACCCATGTGGTTAATATTAGTCTTGATATTTCAATTTTTAAACAACAAAATAAATTTTATAGAAATATTGATTTTTATATACTAGTAAAATTTTATTTATAATTCATTAGGAAAAAATCTCAAGTAATTGAGAAAAATTGGAGGCATTTTTTATTAAAATATATATCTTTATATAAGAGTTATATTGTTTCTCATTACGAGAGATATCAAAAGTCTTGTATTCACAATATCCATATAATAGTTCTAACAATTAGCAATTTTTTTAAAAAAAACTCCAATACATTGGAATATTAGATATTATGAAGTAAATTTATTTAGATGGAATGTTCAATATCTGATCCCAAGGATTGTGATTAATAATCTCATCATATCCAAGTATTCTTAATATAAATATATAACCTCACTAAAGATATTATTGATATGGTAGAGTTAATATTTTCTTACACGGTTTTGTTGAAGAAATACAATAAGGTCATTATAGTCTCTAAGTATCAGGATACAATTGGAATGATTCATATGAATATTTTCATTTCCATATTTTATAATTTTGATTATTATTATACAAATATATCTTGGCATACAAATTTATTTCCCTTTTATCATTCATTTATACATGTTGTTCGTATCTTAAGAGTGGAATAAATTTTACACCCTTATATTTAAAATAACAGGTTATATTTGGTTGATGATCAATGTGTAAAGGCATGGGTTACAATGATATGTTTTGATAAATTTTATTAGGAAATCATATGAATATATATATTATGGTCTTGGTATAAAAGTACATATTAAATTCTAGATAGATCTATTGTGTATACTGTATAGAATTCCATACATAATTTTATTTGTTTTCTTGAAGTGTGTATTTTGATAGTAACCAAAATTATATGGGTTTAAAAAGGTATCACTCATGTAAACCTTCACTCATTTATACTATTCTTACATTGGCATTGAGGTTAACTTAAAAAGGGGATGTTGTGTGACACCCGAATGTTTTTATGAAATATATTCTTTAAATAATTTTCATATCAAATGCTTTCATTGCATTCAATCATGAGTTTAAGAAAACCATGAAATGCCCTTATTAAGAAATGACTATTTTAACATATCTGTTAGGTTTATGGGAATAAATATAAGAAAATTATGAAAATAAATGGCGATGTCATTATCTACCAATTATTTTTTAAAACTTTAGATAAATTATATATTTATAATTTTTATTAACAAATTGAGTGAATTTCTATAAGTAAATTAAATTAATGATATATAATTTATTTACGTAATAAAATATTTTTTATATTCATCAAGTAGATATTTTTGTCATAGGGTATGAATAAACTCTATATGATTTATAAAAACCTAAATTTTTCAAAAGGGTAATTTTCCATATTTTAATAGAGAACCCCTTTTAAATAAATATTAAGACACATTAATAATTTTTATATGAAACAATAAAAAATTTTATTGTGAATAATGATAAAAAAATTTCTTTGGTTGAAATTTTAATATTTTTCTCATAACATTCAATCTTTTATGAAGAATAAAAATACACTAAATTTTAATTGAAAACATCTTTTTTCCTCAAAATAATTTATATAGTTAAATTATAATATTGAATAGTTTCAAAGTATTAATATAATATATTTTTATTATTAAATAAAATTTATTTCATTTGCATAAAATTTCAGTGAATTCAAATGTAAAAATAGTTAAATCATTTACAATTTTTTACCTTTTAAAATTTGTTCTCTCTTTCCGACAATGGAATTAATTTCAAATTAATTAATAAAAATTATTTGTTTTGAATGTTCAAAAATAGATTCTATATTTTTAAATATTAGGACTTAATTTTTTAAATATCTTTATTGTATTTTTAGGCATTTTGAATAGCTACATCGGTAATTGTTATTAATATGATAAAAAGGTAAATATAGTAATTAAGGGTAAGAATACTATCATAAAATTATATTAACACGTGTATTAATATCATTGTATGGTTGATTTTATACTTAAATAATCCTTGGGTATAAATTTTATCCTTTGGAATCTACTTTGATGATATTAGGACATTTAATTTATTTTATTTAACGAAAAATTAAATATGTCTTACTCAAATTATAATTATTATATCTTTTTAATATAAATTAATATAGAATAAAAATTAGATTATAAATACTAATTTAAAAGATAAAATGAATTTATTTATCATGGTAATTAATTTTTAATTTTTATGAAATAATTAATTACCATAAAGACTTATACTTTAATGACATAAAAATTAACTAATTGATCAGAAATAAATAAAACATGTTTTATTAAAATATTAATAACCTTAAAAAGACCCAAAAAGATGAAAAAATATTATTTTTCAAGTAAAACTCAACTATAACCATCCAATGGTCGAGTTAGTGAACATTTGGAGCCTTATAGAAGTGATTGTGACACTTATATTATTTTATTTGAAATTATTTTAAAGTTGACACCTTCAAAATTTAATATGTATTACATTTTAAATGTTGGATTTTATTGGTTATAAATTTGAGTAAAAATATTTTTCATAAATAGAGTTGATTTATCTTCTTCATAGTATTTAATTTATTTTTTTTATAAAAAAAATAAAAATATTTAATAATTACACAATATTGGTGTAGTCACTATTTTATTAATAGATTTAACACATAAAGGTTTTTAAAAATATTAAAATAAATATAATTTGGTGTAATTAACATTTATAATGAATTTTACAGATCACCTTGATCTAATAAGAATATGATAAAAAAGTTTCATAGAAGATCACTTGTTATCACAAGTTTTTTAAAAATCATCGAATTGAATAGTGTCAAAATTGACACTATTATTTGTTTATCAAAATAATGTTTTATTAATTTATTTTAAATCATAAAATATCTTTGAAAATATTTAATACTTATTTATGATCTTAAATGTTATATGGTATTTATTAATGGTCTAATTGAAGTAAAAAAAATCAATATTTCACCTTTTTAATATTTAAATATTTGATACCCTAGTTGAAAATTAAACAGAATAACTAAAGGTAAATTAAAATATTAAGGTTTAAATTTTAAGAAACCCATGTCTAAAATATATTTTAGTATGATACAACAACCTTATCTTATACAATCTTAGAAATTGGGTCATTTTTTAGTTCGTTGGATGGGGTTGTATTTTACTATAAATTAATATTTTGGGAGATCTTAATGGTGCCCCTCACCTCAACTATAAAATAGATCCTCCTACCATACCAATTTACTTCAATGTGAGAATTAAATCTCGTAAATACCCATTCTATTTTCCTTATACATTATCTAGTAAAATTCAATAGGTTCTAGTCTTCTTCAAAGACCAACTCTAGTGCTCTAAGAATAGATTTAGAGGAAGCATGTCGAAGAAGAGGTGATCTCCTCTACCAATTCTTTCAAACTTATTTTTTCTTCTAATACCTCTTCAAGAGTTGTTCCCTTATAAATTACAAATAAAATAACAATTATATAATTATATGTCATTATTATTATTGAAAAACAATATTTCACTCTTTATCTATCCTACAAAAAATGAAATCATGAGACGTGCATATGTATGGATTTCTGTCTCCACGCTGGGTGTAATATGTTTTTCCCCACCACCATACATGAATGGGAATAATTATATAAATAATAACTATATATGATTATTATGAAATGATATATATTTTTAAATTTTGTACACCATCCAGATCAATGTCATCCAATAATTAAGGGAATGATATCTTCGCTCGTGTGTATGTACGACATAACATCTTCACAATGCAATGTGATTCATTCCACATGATATTTATTAAAGCATGATTATATAAATTAATTGAATGAAAATATATGATATATGTTTTACTAATATTATTATTAAAATTATATAACTATAACATAAGAATAAGAACAAAATTTATCTGACAAAACATGCGTATGAAAATAATGAAGTTAACACCTGATGGAAGAGTAATAATGATACAAAAAATTGAATGATAATATGAACATATATTATATCATAAAAATATCTATAATACTAAAATAATTCAATTACATAATATAAATCATTATACATGAGGTTCAGATACATACAAAGGAAATCATACCTAAAAAGGTAAGGGATAATTTTGTAATCGAATCATTATTGAAGATTGTTTATACGTAAGTATTAACTAGGGTATATTTTTCATCCTTGCCAATATTTTCCAAAATATATAATATTATTTATATTATTTTCCCATTATTTAATGTTAATTATTCCCATTGGATAATTTTTATTTAACATTATGAAAGGAATCTTTTGTCTTTATTCGATAGGAGGGACATTTTGATTTTTTCGGAAAAAGTACGAGAAGAATGTTTTCTTTTAACTTACACAGTATGAAAATATGTTCCCGCTTTCATAATTACTTATTTTATTAAAAATTAATTTATAATAATTCATGTTTATATTCAATGAAATTACATTATTTTAAATCTACGTGACATTTTGATGAAGTAAAACGTTTTTGAAGAAGAAATAATATTTTTTCATGCAGAATTAATTTCAAGTCATTTATCAAAATTATTTTCCATCTAAAATGACTTTTATTAAAATAGGGTTATGTTTTAATACCTATTATCACTATGATTTTTTGTGTGTTTATAATGTAATACTATTTATAAAATTGAATTTTTTTATAAGAATCATGATGGAATGATTTTTTAGAAACTGATTTTATTCCTTGGGTTATGCTATGATAAATGATTTATGTTTTTTTGAAACACGTAAGAATGATTTCATGATGACATGGGTGGGACCAATATTTCCCTCCAATGAATTTGGTAAATATTTATATCTCATGAGAATGAAATAGTTTGAATTGGAAATGGTATCGGTTCAGTAATGCAGTGCTGAAATGAGGAGTGAAATCAGTTTAGTAGTGGACTTTTTCCACTAAGATGGTCTTAGAAATGAGCCATGACTCATGTAATATGATTTTATATTATTATGTGTATGACACAAAACATCATGTCTTATGTTATTAATTTTGGGATTATGTTTATTGACACTTATGAACTTTCTTGATTTATCTCATGGTTTGATATCACGATCTTTCACATGTAGGATACGATTTTCAAATGTTATGTTTTTATGTCTTATGATTATGATACGATTGTTATCTCCCTTTTTTACCCTTATATAGTATCTAATTTCAATCTTTTATATGTTTCTATTCCCCTAGTCATGATGAAAGATATTAATTATGATATTTCAAAAGGGGTCTAGTTATTATAAAATAAGTGGGATACAATGATGATGTCTTATGAACCAGTTGATTATGTTTCCTAGTTTCTAAAGACACTATACCTATACAGTCCTATCATGGATCTATTATATTTTTTAATGAAAATTATTCAACTTTTAAGTAATATCAATGAATGTAATTTATGGGTCATTATATTTGGTATAAGAGGATTGATATAGTTAACCATTGAGAATTAGGATGAGAAAACCTCACTAAGGACCCAAAGGATATGTCGAAGTATAGGGTACAATCCTAGTGATTTATAAATGATCATGAATAACCTAGGAAAAATACTAGTGTCTTAAATTGAAATATAATTCTTCATTATGCGGTTTCCACATTTTTATTAGTGTGTCTCACACTATGGTTCTTGGTTTTAGTTAATGGATGGAACCCAAAGGAACCATGTTAATGCTGAATGTGACACAAAATGAAATGATTTCCCTCCTGAGAAAAAAAATGTTATGGGATATGGAATGAAAAATATATTATTTGTCCTCACACCACTTTCTTGAGAAATAAATCTTACAAGAATTCCAAATTAGAAAATGAGGGAACCAAATTCTGTTGAGTCCTTCATGAGGCGGTATCCACATTATTTCAATGGGTATTCTGATCCATTAATGGTTGAACAATGGATCAGTACCACAAAAAAGATATTTTCAGTTATCCAATGTTTAGAAAATGATAAATTAATTTTAGAACTCTTTCTTTTGAAAGGTTAAACTGACAGATGGGGGAACCTTTCCAAGAATATGAGGCAAGGATATGAAATTGAATCCATGGAATGGGATGAATTCAAGAACATATTTTTCAATAAGTACTTTCCTAATATTCTTAAAGAAGCATGGATAAGGTGTTCATTGAACTTATTAAAAAGGATGATGAATCTATTTGTACCTATGAATAAAATATTACAAGACTTTGATGGTATGATTCTCGAATTATGAACCCCCCTAAGAGTAAAATTGATTGATTCTTTAGTGGATAAAAAAAAGTCTTTGAAGGGAATTATCCATAAGGGACCTAAATATCTATGAATATTTCGTTCGATGTGATATTATGTTTGAGATGGGAATTGGAGTAACCCATCAATCCTATGGGTTTGATAAGAAGATAAAAATGGAATTCAAGGGAAAACATAAAGACCACACAAGAAATTAGATGACTTTTACGTTATGCTAAAAGTGTAGAAAGAAACATGGAGGAAATTGTGTTAAGGGGACTAGTAAATATTTTATGTGTGTAAAAGAAGTAAATCATATATTTTAATGCCCAATTGATGGGAAATAGATGTCTAATTATGAAAATAGGGAAATGTATACACATAATTCACCTCGTACAGTTCGATGTTACAAGTGTAAGGAGATGGAAAATATTTCCAATCAATTCTCTAATCCAAGGGTTATTGATGATTATCAACATCAACAAACTCTTAAGGCTAAAGACAAAGGAAATTCAATTTCAATCATTATCAGCAATGTGGATTATGATAATAAATCGTTGAATGGTACACTTAATATCAACTCTAAAGTACAATTTTATTTATTTGATTGTGGATCCACCCACTTTTTTATTTATGAATAATTTTCTAATGGTATCAGTGTATTACCTAAAAAATTAGATGTTGAGATAGTTGTGACAACTCCTAATAGAACAATGGTTGCATCAAATGTTTATAATTCTTTTTTCGTTGATGTTTGGGGGAAATTTATTCCTACAATCATTTTGATCCTTCCGATATTAGAATATTATGTGATTCTTGGAATGGATTGTCATTATCTTTATGGATCACATATCAATTTCCAAGTACGGAAACTCCCATTTCGTTTTCCATATCAAAATATGATCATCTATCAATGCATCAATAAATATAACCTTCAAGTTGGAACTTATTCAATATTATGGGTCTTGATCTCTAAAAATGATGGTTACCTATCTCAAATGGTTGGGGAGAAACTCAAAATTATGAAAAAACCAATTGTATATGAGTTTGATGATGTCGTTGCAGAAGAATTTCCATGTATTCTATTGAATCACGTGGTTGAGTTTTCAATAGAACTCATACAAAGTGTTATGCCTTTTTCGAAGACACCTTATTGAATGAACTGAATTGAGTTACAAGAATTAAATAAGAAACTCCAATAAAATCTTAAAAAGTGATTCATATTCTAGAGTGTATCACCATGGGCTATACCTATTCGTTTTTTAGAAGAAAGATAGATCAACAAGTCTGTATATTGATTATTGAGAAATTAACAAGATCACTATCAAAAAAATAATCTTCCCCTAATTGATGACTTATTCAACAAACTATGAGGGGCTCAATACTTTTCCATGATTGATATTGGTTTAGGATATCATCAATTAAGGGTTAATAAGGAGGATACACTAAACATGACATTTCATACAAGGTATGGACTCCATGAATTTATAGTGATGCATTTTGGTCTAATTCCACCACTATCTTCATTGATTATATGAATATATTCTTTAGAGGATATCATGGCCAGTTTGTGGTAGTATTTAGAGAATATATTACTTTCTATTAAAAATCAATGAAATTATTGAGGATCACTTGAGAATACTACTCAAGTCCCTGATAAAGGATAATTTTTATACAAAATTTACCAAGTGTGAATTTTGGCTTTAGAAAGTTTCATTTTTTATTCACATAATCTCAAGAGTGGGGATATATGTGGACTCAGCAAAAACAGAAGTTATTGAAAGTTGGATGAGACCAAAAACAGTAACTGAGATCCTATATTTTCTTGTTTTGGCTTGATATTATCAATGTTTTTTGAAATGTTTTTCATGGTTATCTAATCCAATCACAAATTTGACTCGAAAATGAGTTAATTATTTAGGGATAAAAGAATGTGAAGAGAATTTCAGAGAGCTAAAATGAGGGTTAACCAGTTCACCCATGCTCACACTACCTTGTAGTGGGGAATCTATTTTGATATATAGCGATGCAACCAAGAAGGGGATAGGTTTTTTTCTCATGAAAAATGATAAGGTGATATCTTATGCCTCATGATAATTGAAAATCCATAATCAAAATAACCCAACTCATGAGTTGGAGTTATATGTGGTAATCCTTGCACTAATCATATGGATGTATTATCATTAGGGTGAAAGGTGTGATATTTATACTGATCGTAAAAGTTTGACTTATATTTTCACATAAAATGAATTGAATATTCACCAAAGAAGATGGTTGAATCTGATTAAAGATTATGGATCCTCAATACATTACCACCCTGGGAAAGTGAACAAGGTGGTATATGCTCTGAGTTGAAAAGACAATGATATCCCATCCATGATGAGGATAACAAAAGATCAATTGTTTAAATATTTTCATGGGATAAATCTTTAAATTTCAAAGTAGAGAAATCTTATATTTCTCAATTGAATGTTCCACCATCTAAGGAGGCCCATAAGGAAGAAGTAACGCTACAAAAAAAAGTTGAGATATATTCCTAGATTCATCCTTGATTGTGATGGAATAATAAGGTTCCATAATCGAGTTTTTATTACCACCATACCAGAATTAAAGAAGTAAATATTGGATGAGGCCCATAGTTCTTCATTAGAAATTAATCATGGAAGAAAAAAAGATGTATAGTGACAAGAAAGAGTTTTTCTGGTGGGACGGCATGAAAAGGGATGTTGTAGAATATGACTCTTGTTGGTTGGTTTCTCAGAAAGTCATGGTTTAGAGACAGATGTCTAAGGGGATGTTATAACTGTTACCCATACTAGAATAGAAATGGAAAAAACTCACTATGTACATGGTCATCAGACTTTCCTAAACATTAAATGTCCATCATTCTATATGGTTATAAATGTTCACCTTATGATTTTTTCACAGTTCATTTCTGTTAGAGAAGATTTCTCTCTTGATTATCGTTCGAGGATATGTGGAAAATAAGTGGTAAGATTCTATGCTGTACTACTTTCCATTATATCTGATCGAGATCTGAGGTTTACCTTGATGTTCTGGAGAAGTCTTCAATTGGATCTAGGCACATATTTAAGTTTCAGAACTGCTTATCATTCTGAGATAGATAGTCAGTCTCAGAGGACAATTAAAACTCTCAACGACATGTTAAGAGATTTCTCTATGGATTTCAAATATTCTTTAGATAAAAACCTTACTTTGGTGAAGTTTTCATACAAAATTTCGTTTACTCTAGTATTTTTATGAATCCTTATAAAGAACTCGATAGAAATATGTGCAGAAATCCAACTTGTTGGGAAGAAGTAGGGGAAAGAAAACACTATGGACCAGATCTTATTGATGAAATAGAAGAAAAGATCAAATCTATTCAAAAAAAAATAATATAAGTTTAAAGTTAACAAAAAACTATGCTGAAAAATAAATAAAATACTTATATTTTGAAGTGGTTGAAAAGGTGTTTCTACAATTATCTCCATGGAAGAGAGCAATGATATTCTCAAATAAGGGAAAATTTATCCCTATATATATCGGTCCTTTTGAAATTATGGATCGTGTTGGGAAGGTAGCATAACTATTAGATCTTCCACTAAATCTCTCTCAAGATTATGATATGTTCCATGTATCAATCTTGATAAATTACATACATGATCCTTCACTTTTAATAAACTCATAATTTTATAAATAGAGCAAGATATTTCTTTTGAAGAACAATAGATAGAGATTCTGGATTGTAATGAAAAAGTTATGATAAACAAGACCACTCTATTGGTTAATGTTTTGTGGTGGAACCACCAATTTTTTGAATCTACATGGGAACATGGGAATGTGATGAGGGAAAGTTATCTTCATCTATTTGTATCCAAGTGATTAATTTAGAGGGTTAATTTTAGTTTAATGGAGGTAGAAAGTAAAACCCGAATATTTATATGAAATATTTTCTTTAAATAATTTTATTTAACCAATAGATTGCATTGCATGTAATCATGAGTGTAAGCAAAAAAAAAGACGCCCTTAGTATAAAATTAACATTTTAACCTAGATGTTAGGTTATCATGAATAAATATAACTAGCTTATGAAAATATATGGTGAAGTCATTCTCTACGAATTAGTTATGAAAAATATAACTAAATTTTATATTTGTAATTTTTTATTAATAAATTCAGTGAATTACTGAGTAAATAAAATCAATAAAATGTATATGTTATTTACATAATGGTTTTTTTCCAATATATATTATTTTCATAGGGTATGACTAAACTCAGTTTGATGTATAAAAACCAATATTTTTCAAAAGGATAAGTTTCCATTTTTTAATGGTGAAAACCTTCTAATTTAATATTTTTACACATTAATAATTTTTACATGAAATCATAAAAATGTTCTTTGGAAGTTGGTTATAAAAATTTACATTGGATAAAATTTTAATATTTGTCTGATAACATTTAATGTTCGATGAATAGTAAAAATACACTAAATTTTTGTTGAAAAAAAACTTTTTCATATAAAAATTTTAAATGGTCAAATTATAATATTGAATGGTTTTAAATTATAAATGGAATTTAATTTTATATCATTTAAAACTTGTTCTATCTTTTTGACAATGGGGATAAATAAAAAATAATTACAGAAAATTTTGTGTTTTGAAATTTGAAAAATTTATTCCATATTTTTAATGGGTAGTTCCAAATTATATAAATATATTTATTTTATTTTTTGGCATTATGAATTGTAACTTCGGTAATTTTCCTTAATACGGTAAAAGGGTAAATCACGTAATTAATGGTATGAACACTATTATGAAATTATGATAAAACTTGTATTAATATCATTACATGAGTTTTATTTAGTCCTAAATCATTTTTGGGTCTAAATGGTGTTATTTTAAAGCCACTTGGATGAGATTATGATATTTTGTTTATTTTATTTAATGACAAATTCGATATGGGTTCTTCAAATTTTAATAACTATATATTTCTTATATAATGTTATAAAGAAGGAAAATTAGATTATAAATACTCATTTAAAATATAAAATGCTTTTCATTATCATTTTAATTTATTTGTAATTTTTAGGAAATAAATAATTACCTTAAATATTTATACATTGATGATGTAAAAATTAATTAACTGATGAAAAATTAATAATTTTTTTTATTAAAATACCAATAACCATAAAAAGACCCAAAACGTTGACCAGCTCTTATTGGTTGAGTATATATCGACCATAACCATGGAAGGGTTGTGTTAGAGATCTTTTCAAGCCTTATAGATAGACTGTGACACTTATATTATTTTATCTAAAGTTATGATAAAGTTATCATATCCATAATTTAATAAGTATAACATTTTAAATGTTGAATTTCACAGAAGATAAATTCGACTATAAATATTCCATTGAAATATATTGGATTTATATTCATCATATAATTTTATTTTTAATTTTTATTCAACATATAAGTATATAAAACAAGTACACAAAAATGATGTAGTAATTAATTAATTAATAAGGATTACAAATAAATATTATTAAAAATAGTAAAATAAATATTATTTTGGATAATTAATATGTATAATGAATTTTATAGATGAAATTTATGTCATAATAATATGATATAATATTTTTCTAGAAGTTAAATTTCTATTTTAGTATTTTTAATGTTCAATTAATGGAATTGAACCAAAATTTACATTATTGTTAGTTTATCAAAATAATTTTTTATTTATTTATTTAAAATTCAAAAAACATTTTTAAAATATATATAATTATTATTATATAGTGTAAAAATTTATTATTTTTTTATTTATGGTCTAATTTATGTCAAATAATTAAATATTTCACCCTTTTAATATATAATTTTTTTTACCATATGTAAACATTAAATTGAATATCTAAGTGTTAATTAAAATATTAAGATTTAAATTGACCAAATTTTTTTTCTAAAATATATTAATTTATTATATTAAAACCTTATCTCATCTCATCTTATGAATATAGAAATTTTGGAGATTTTTGGATGGGATTTTTTTTACTAGAAATTAATATTTTAAAAGATCCCAAAAGTTCCCCTCAAATCAATTATAAAATGGAACTTCCTCCCTCACCTATTCACTTAAAATAAATTATTAAATCTCAGCCAAACCATTCCCTTTTCTCTTCTAAAATTCCCTTGTAATGTTTTATAGGTTCTATTATTCTTTAGATACCAATAGTAGTTCTCTAAGAGGAGGTTTAGAGGAAGCACATCGAAGAAGAGGTAATCACCTCTACCAACTCTTTCAAACATCATACTTCTTCTACTTACTCTTAATGAGTTGTTTTATTATAAAGTAATAAATCAAGTATGAATAATATAGTAATATATATTTATGATTATGAAATAAAAATATTCCACCTTTTATCCATTCTATGAAAAATGCAATCACCAGACGTGTGTACGTATGACTTAACATCTCCATGCCGTGGTGTCATATATTTTTTACCACCACCTTAAATGGATTGAAATAATTATGAAAATAATAACTATATATCATAATTATATAATTATATTTATTCTTAAAAATTATACCCCATCCCCTTTAGTATCAGTCAACATTTAAGAGAATGATATCTTCGCCCGTGGGTATGTACGACATACCATCACCACGATGCGATGTGATTCATTCTACATGATATTAATTAAATAATGATTATATAAATTAATTGAATTAGAAAATATTCTATATATTGTCTTAATATCATTCTCTAAATTATATAACTATATCCTATGAAGATGAACAAGAATTTTCCTACAAAACATCTGTAAGAAAATAATGAAGTTAACACCTCCTGGAAGAGTAATAATGTTACTAAATATTGGATGATAATATGTCAATTTATTTTATAATAAAAATTACTATGATTATGATATAACTCAAAGACATTATTTAAATCATTATATAGGAGTTTCAGATATATAAAAAAATATTGGACCTAAAAATGTAAGGGATAATTTCGCAATATGATCATTATCAGAGATTGTTTATAAGTAAGTATTTACTGTGGTATATTTATCATCCATTCCCTTATTTCCTAAATATATAATATTATTTCTATTATTATAAAATATTTCTGAACTCAATATTACCCATGCGTGAATTTTTATTAAATAGTGTGAGGAAGTATTTTGTAGATATTTGTTATGAGGTACTCTTTGACTTTTCTGCAAAAGTATGGGAACAATATTTTCTTTTAACTTATACGATATGAATAGATTGTAATTGTTTCAATATTTCTTATTTACATGAAGATTAATTTATAATATTTCATGTGTATTTTCAATTAAATTATTATATTTTAAAACTGTAGCACATTTTGAAAAAAAAATTAAGAAGAAATGATATTTTCCTCAAGAATTAATTTCACGTGTTTTATCAAAATTAATTTCTAACTAAGATCAATTTTTTATATAGGGCTGCATTTAAATCTCTATTATCACTAGAATTTAAATGAGTTTATTATGGAATGTTATTTATGAAATATATTTGTAATATATGGATTATGATGGAATGATGTTTAAGAAACTCATTTAATTCCTTGGGTTATGCTACGATGATTGGTTTATGTTTTTGTGGAACACATACGAATTATTTCATTATGATATTGGTATGAACTATATATCCATAAAATTCATTGGGAAATGATTTATATCTCATGATATAGACATTTATGGAATGGGAAATGATCTCAGTTTAGTAATACAATCTTGGAACGATGAGTGAACTCAGTTCAGTAATGGACTTTGTACTCGATGATGGTATTGAAAATGATCCTTGACAAATATGAAATGATTTTTTATGCTTATGTGTATACGACAAAACCTAATTTATTATGTTATGGCCTTTGGGATCACATTTGTTGATACTTATGAACATTCATGATTTATTTCATGGCCTGATATCATGATCTTTCATATCGTGGATAATATTTTTCAAATGCTATGTTCTTATGTCTTATGACTCTGATATGATTGATATATCCCTTTTTTCCCAAACTGAGAATATTAAATCACCCTTTCATATGTTTCTTTTCTGCAGGTCATGATGAATTTTATTAAGTAAGATATGTGAAAAAGGGTTCTAGGTATGACAAAATTAGTGGGAGACAATAAAGATGTCTTATGAACCACTTGTTTATGTTTCCCAGTTTCTAAAGACACTATACCAATATGGTCCTATCATGGGTTTTATATATTTTTAAATGAATGTTCTTCAATTTCATAATAATATAAATGTATATAATGTATGGTTTGTTATATTTTGGGTGTGTTTTAAATAATTTTGGATGTTTTACATAACTAAGTTAAGATTTAAGATCTTATATGATGGGTCTAAAATTTTAACATTCTATGAGAGAGAAAGAGGAAATTTATGGTCATACGTAGTCGAGTGACATATTTTTTGTATATTTATTTAGAAAAATGAATTGTATTTATATATATAATTACCTTTGATATCACTATTTGTCTTAGTCAGTCTTTATATAGAGAATGAGAACATATTAGTTGTCCAATATGAGGTTGACATTTTATATGTCTCATGATTGCAATCAATGTATTATACAAAGGGAATATATGATTACATGTGATAAATTTGATACATTTGTATAAATTTGTATTCAGATACATGTGTTTTTTTATATCACTACAAATCCCTTTCTAATTTAGTGAAATTAATTCGTTTTGAGAATTCATTATTTTCTTATAGTTATTAATTAGAAATTGATAATCATTTTAATCACTATATAGATTCTCTAGGTCATATAAAACATTTTTATAAATGTTTATTTTTATCCCAAAAATGTTCTCATACAATACTAAGAGTGTTAATTTATATCTTATAAAAAAATAGTTTTAGATGATATATAAAAGTTATTCGATGGTGGTTTTATAGGTTTACACATATGATGTAATATAGGGTTAAAAAAGTTTATACTTTAGAAAATGTTAGTGAATGTTTGAGTATAGAATGTACTTTATATTCTATATTTATATCATGTTATATTTTAATAGTTATATTTTTTATTTGGTATAAAGTTATTTATATACGATATATAGTGATTGTAGATCCCCCCGTATCAGGTATGTATCCGTTCATTTATGTATATTATGTATATAAAGTAGTAAGGTTTAATTTGGTAGGGTTTTGGGGAATTTTGGAAATATTTTTGGGCTTTTATATAGGTTCATTGTTTGGTCATAGTATGTTGAAATGTGAAACACCTCCACGAATCCATGGAGAGTGAAATCGTGGGTTCTGGGTAGGCAAATGGTTAGGAAAAACCCTTTTCCAACCACGAAAAAACATTATTTTAAAGATAGGGGGATTCTATAAATTTAGAAAAAAGATTATCTAACCATGAATATCTACTGTGCTATGTGATCCTTGGGGAAGATAAATGTTCATGGTTAGTGCATTTTTTTCATAGCCATAAAACAAAACGATGAATGGTTAAAATTTAATTCATAAATATGTGGATCAAACTCCATATTTACCCATAATGTTTTTTTATTTTACCTAATCTTAACATTACTATAATTCCACTCTTTCAAAATTCTAAGGATACCCTTCCTTTTGATCTAGGAGTGACCCATTATAAAATAATGGAATGTTAGAGGCAAAATTACTTTGTAAGTTCTCATTCATGGTTATTTTTCTATAATTTATTCTTCGACTATCTATTGAATTTAAATATCTATTCTATTGCGGATATATATATGTGTTATTTGATGCTGATAATTTTGATATGTGGTTTTTTTGAAGTTAAAAAACAATATATAAATAGGTTTTATAGAGTATAAATACCATTTTATTGAATAGTTTCTATTTTTCATTTTTTATCATATGTTTGTGAGGAAGTTATATTTAATATAGAAACCTATTTTTAGAACATGAATGATTATTCTCAAACTATTTGATTTTTTTGATATTTATAGTGAAACTGACGCACTAATTTTGACAAAAATCTTATTTAGTAATGGTTTAGAAAACATTGGAAACCAGTTGTTTTGTAGAGTGGTTCTCTCAAGATATTAAACGTATGTTTTAAATTCTATCTATTTTTTCATGAAACTTTTTTGAAAAAAAAATACAGAGAAATAATTTTTTTATTTTAATGGATTGAAATGGTTGGGTTGTCATGGAAATTGGCTTGGTTGGTCAGAATTTTTTCATTTTTATTATCATGAACATATGGACGGGTGTGTGCCATTTCAGAAAATAGAATATGGTTTCTTTATGAAGAATTGGTATATTAATGAGTGACCACTCATGTGTATGGATCTAACCCCTTGGAATGCTTGTATGGATGTGTGGTTGTGTGGAATTGTGGAAACGTGTAATGTCATGCCAATGGTTTGAAAAAAGGTTTAACAAAATTGTTTAGTTTCTTTTCTTAGAATTTTTTTTGTTTTGAATATTATTTTGGTTCGAAAACAGTATTTCATATAAATTGTTTGGATTTGATATAAATTGTTTTAATGTGTTTTTATAAATTATTTTACTTAAATTTGATAACATCTTCTCTCTTAGTGTAATAAATAAGGATGTGATTTGAGGAAAACCTATTGAGTTTCATTACTCACCCCCTAATTGGAAACTTTGGGGAATTTAATTATATTGTATATCGGTACATATGTAAATCAAAAAAATCTCATTAATTTTGTGATTCTTCATTATACTATGAGTATGGGTTGTTATGTTTGATCTTGGAGCATGTTGGGAGATGTGGAGTTGGGGTTGTTTGGGTCTTTTTCTGTTGTTGGTCTTTTCGTTCACGTTATAATCTTATTATTGTTTTAGATCATGATTTATAATATTGTGGGGTATGTGGTTTTGTTGGTTATTTGGAATTTTTTACACAGTATTCATTAATCATATAGTGGTTGTTGGTTATGGTTATATTGGTTCTGGTTGTTTTATTTCAAAGTGAAAATCATTCACTAATTTTATTGTAGTCCTTGGAATTTATTTCCATCCATTGGTGTATTAGGGATTTCACATAAGTCCACTAAACATCCTACTATCTTCTAAAGACAATGTGGTGGGGGAGGATGTTACAAATGGGATCATTCTTGGTTGGTCTATCTTTCATTTTGGGACAAATGGAGTTTTTTTTGTTGGACATGGAGTTGAAAATCCATTCATGGGTTTTCCAAGAGTTGGGATGGTACCAAGGAGAAGCAACAACATAACATGAAATTTATAGAAAAAAAAGGGCTTAATTAAACTATTTATAATGACCCTAAAGTTACTATGGAGTATGGAAAACGAGTGTTTTGAGACAATAATAAGAGTTGTAATATAATTGTCATTGTGTTATCCAATGAGAAGGGAATGAAATGCATTGTTAATAACCAATTTCCACTATGAGTGAATAATACATTTTAATTAAAGAATTATTATTTTGGGAAATTAATTTTCTTCTGAATTGTTTAAAAAAAATCAAATGTGAGATGATGAAAAGAAGTGGTAGTGATAATTTGAATGTTGTTTGATTTTCAAAAGACTTTTGGAATTTTAAAAACTGGTTTACTATGGGAAATGTCAAATTTTATAAGGTAATGTTGTGATATATGTGATTTGGTAGAATTTGAAAATTTTAATCATTCAGTTGATAGAGAGTGATAATTATTACGTATTTTTTGGTAATAGAAAATGTCAGCTAGTATGAATCATAGATAAAAACTATGAAAGACTGCTAAAAATGTTATTGCACCTAACCAATTGGTGAACCAATAGCCGGTTTAGATTATTATCATGGATTTTCAAGCTATGGGTAGAGGGAAAAAATGGAAGAAACAGTGAATGTGGACCATTTCGGTTAATTATAGAACCATATTACACCTATATTTTTAGGTTATTCAAGATGAGAGAGGTTATGTAACGACCCAAAGTATAATTAAAGGAAATACCTCTTGATCTAATTAAATGTCTCCTTATGTTTGTATAAAATTTCAACTTCATTGGTTTTATGCTATGAATTTTGACCATTGCTAATAAATCTGTTTAACAGTTATCACATGATAAGTATAAATATCGGGCTTTAACACATCCATTTTTACTTAGACAAAAGAAGCGATGGCCTCGTCCAGTAGAATTTCTCCGTACGAAGCCCATTTGTCGGAGCTCAGAAAAGAGGTGGCGTCTTTGGGCTTCGCCCTTGACCAATCCCAAGATAAGATTCATCTTGTCAAGCTCGAACGTGACCATCTATGGGAAAAGTTAAAGTTGATTGAAATTACCACTCGAGCGATGCTATCTGATCCACCCTAACAGTCTGCCACCATCGCACACCTTACCCTTAGGTCTTATGCAGCTGTTTTAAGGGGTTATGTAACAAATAAGTAGTACTATGTTCATGTACATTATTTTTTTGTATATAATAATGAATATAATTTCTAGTCATTTTTGATACATTGTAAAAAGTTTTTAAAGTAAAAATGGTGTTTTTTAGATATTATTTAATTAATAAATATATTTTATTAAATTAAGGTATTTTTGAATTAAATAATATTTTAATAAAATAATATTATTATTATTAAATTAATTTTTATTAAATATAAATGATCATATAATTTTAGGAATGCAATTAAATTTTTTATTAAGGTTTGAAAGCCATTTCTGTCAAAACACGTGAATTTTCGATAAATGACGGTTTTTATTTTAAAAGTGAAAATTAAAATACATAGAAAATTATTTTGCTAAAATAAATGTTATTTTTGGAATTAGGACATCGAAATTATCCAATGGTGAATTTTTATAATTTTCTGAGGCAGTCAAATTTTTGGGTAAAAATTAAATACCGTTTAAATATATAATGTGTTTTATGACATCATAATGACCCAATAGTGATGTAATAAAATACTATAATCCTTATTTTCGGCCAATACATGTTTTACCAATAAAATAATGTGATTTTGGGCTTTCTTGACTTACTTTTGAAAACATTAATGGACCCCTCAAGACTTATTCAACACCTTGCCTTTTTAAATTAATTTCCATGGGAGTGTGACTCACCTCCACATAAGAAACCCAAATATTTTAAGAAGTTCGGACCTTGGACTTATAAAATATTATTTTCCTCTTCCCTTTTACAAAAACCATGGTCAAAACCCATGGGATGGTTTGTGGTTTGGATTAATTTAATATAAGGGGTCCCAAACCTAAATAATAAAGAATTATATCACCTTTCCTATATAAACCCACCCAAGCTCCCACCTCCTCCCAACTAAAAACCTTTGTAGTTAATCCACCCTATGCCCTAAAATCTCTATAATCCTCAGAAGGTGCCCCAAGCTCCCAATAAGCCTCTCACAAGCCTCTCTCTAGCCTTTGGAAGCACACTTCCAAGTAAGGGTTTTTTCTTCCTTTGTCATTTTTGACAATTTTATTTAAGTTGTATTTCCATTTTAATTTCAATTATGAATGTTTGGGTATGATTTCAAACCTCCACCGTACCGCCCTCTTATTGTTTGAATGATGGGAGACCCCTTTCACTCTCATTAAACGCCTCCCATGTACACCCGTTACTATGCCGAAATTCCGAAAGGAACTTCTCTCTCTTCTTTTACATTCAAGCAATAATTTTGTGTCATGAATATAATTTCCATTACTATTGTTGGTACATGTATCTATATGACATCCATACTGTCTGTTACATTTAAATATGATGAGGAACCCCGTTCTCTCTCATCAACCTTTTTTTATGAATTCTTATGTCACGCCGTTACACTGCCGAAATCGCACCGATTTTCTAAGCCAATGCCATTGTGTAGTGGATACCATGCACATTTCTCCATCAAGGGTATCCACCTTTATGCACCTTTACTTATTTATTACAAAGTTTCATGTATGAATTTTATATTCCTTTATCATGGAATAAATGATTATGTCTTATGAATCCAGGTTTTATGATGCATGTGGCACTCTTATGTATGAAATGTAATGTTTAAGAAGGGTGCGCCCTTATAGCGCTCCAATGCATTGGGTAAAATGTAGTATCATGATAAGTCATGTGCAATGAGTGTTGACTCATGCTAATTCAAGTGCAATGAGGGTTTAATCATGCTTTATGTGCAATGAGGATTTACTCATGCTCCATGTGCAATGGGCCTTGGCTCATGCTAATTCCATGTTAAGTGTTGTTGCCACATTTCCATGTTATGATTATCATGCTTTATCATGACTTTATGTTCATGTTTTTCTTATGCCTTATTGATATTCCTATTGTATAACATGTATTTTACTCCTCATTTTTTTTCATGTGTACTCCCTTACTGGGATTTATAGCTCACCCTTTTCTTATGCATGTCCCCAGGTTAACCCATTCAATGCTAAGTACGAAGGAATATAGTGGTCATAAAAAGGAAGTTATCTATAAAGATGTTGTATTTAATGTTTTAAGTTTCTATTTAATGATCCTATGCCCCAAATAAACTAAAACTCTTGATCTTCTTTGTTGTATCAAGTGACGTTTTATATAATAAATCATGTTTAAGTTGTAATAAAAAGCAGGGTTGTCATAGTTGGTATCAGAGGATATGTTTAGTTATTTTTGGGATTAGGAAACACTTCTAAAGCCTTAGACAAAAGACTAAGTATAATAAAAACATCCCTAAGTTTTGGTAAGTACTGAGTATGCGGTTTATCAGACAAATACATCCCTGTCTGGATACGAGCTGGTAGAGGCGGCTCTGGCACAAATGTATCCTAGGGGTAAAACCCGAAAACACCGCATTGAGCTAGACTCGAACGGGAACTAGTGCATGACAACGGCCCTTGCTGCAGTCTTGGTTATGACACTCCTGGGGGATATGTTTTGATAAATTCACAATCTTAGTATGAACCCTTATTAAGGGAAATAATGCCCTAAGAATATATGTTAGAAAGTAGATCATGAAAAGCCTAGATTGAAGCCTATAAACTCATGAGTTATGGAAATGAAAGTTCATTTATAAGTCATCAACTTTTGTCTTTGGATTACTCTTTATGTGTTACCCCTAACAATCCTTTTATTCCATCCTATGGCCTGTAATAGGAGCACTCGGGCTAACAATCGATGTGAAGATCAGTGTGATGACTGTACTAATGAGATTCTCAATCCAATGGGAGTGGGAATTGTGAACTTTTTCATGATTCTCTCTCAGCTAACTCAATCATTGAATAGAAACACGGGTCAAGAGGAATGTTCAACCCCCCCTAAGGAAGAACAAGTCACTATCGAGAGCTTCATGAGACAAATGCCTCTTACTTTTAGTGGATAATCCGATCCCACGATCGCTGAACAATGGATCAACTCCATTGAAAAGATCTTCTCCATCCTTAAATGTTCTGAACAAGAGTAGGTTCTCCTGGCTGCTTATCGTATGGAGGGTGAAACTGATCAATGGTGGACGTTGATCAAAAATATGAAGCCTGAGGAGGAGATCGAGGCGTTGGAATGGAAGGATTTCCGGAAGATGTTTTTCGATAAATATTTTCCGCACACCCTCCTCCTTAAGATGGAAAGGGACTTCCTTTCCCTAACGAAAAAAGATGAAGAATCTGTTGGAGCGTACGTGGAAAACATCACAAGGCTTGCATGATACGCTTCCAGCTTTGTCGTTACCCCCGAATGAAAGGTTGACCGCTTCTTTGGTGGGCTGAATCCTATCTTGTAGAAATAATTAGTGATCCGTGACTTCGACAGCTATGAGGAAATTGATTGATGTGCCCTCAAGGACGAAATGGAGATCGGGGAATCACAGGGGTATCATGAGGACAAGAAGCATAAAGTGGAATTCAATGCTGGTGGTCCTATGGAGAACTCCAATAGTGCTAAGAAGATCCAGCACCCCACTTTCCAAAAGTGCGGAAAGAAGCACCCTGGAAATTGTGTTAAGGGGACGAGAAAATTTTTCAGGTGTGGAAGAGAAGGGAACCTAGCTGTTAAATATCGGCAAGAAAGACCCACGGTTACGACAGAGGAGAGGAATGCTCCGTTCAAACCTCAACACGTTGTTCAATGCTACAAATGCAAAGAACCTGGTCATTTTGCAAATCAGTACCCTAATCCAAGGGTTTTCGAAGGCGACCAACAACCTCCAAGGCAGCAAGGAAGAGATTTTTCCATCACTTCTCCCGAAGTGAACCCCGACAATGAAGTAGTGATAGGTACGCTAGTTATTCATTAAAGAATAGTGAATGTAATTTTTGAATTAGGTTCTACACATTCTTTTATATCTTGAATGTTTAGTAGAAAAATCCCAACACCACCAAAAATCATGGAAGTAAAGATGTCGGTGAGTACGGAAAATGTGGAAATCATTGAATCCCATGAATATAAGTCCTCCCCTATTATAATCTGTGGATTGAATTTCCCGGCGAACCTCGTCATACTCCCTCTGGTGGAATTTGATGCAATTCTTGGCATGGATTGTCTTTCCTTATATAGAGCCAATATAAATTGTCGGGAGAGGAAAATCACACTCCATATGGAGAATCGACTCCGATTCTATACAAGTGTCAGGAGGGAGATGAATCTAATTTATCTCCATCATCTCAAACATGGAAATTACTGCCTTATGAGCACGCGTATCTGGCTCAGATGATTGAGTCCAAGGAAGAAACCATCCTTGAAGAAATACCTATTGTGAGGGAATTCGCTGAAGTGCTTCCCGAGGAACTGCCTAGTCTTCCTCCAAGAAGAGATGTTGAGTTCTCAATTGAACTTATACCTAGGGCGCTACCAATATCCAAGACTCCATATAGATTGTCTATTGGTAAGCTTGAAGAGATGAAGAAACAACAATAAGAGAATCTGGATAAAGGGTTTATACGCCCAAGTGCTTCACCATGGGGTGCACCAGTCCTGTTCGTCAATAAGAAGGATGGGTCAATGCGGCTTTGCATCGATTATCGTGAACTTAACAAAATCACGATAAAGAACAAGTATCCTCTCCCAAGAATCGATGACTTGTTTGATTAGCTGCATGGAGCACAGTAATTCTCTAAGGTGGACTTGCGGTTGGGATATTATCAAGTAAGGGTGAAGAAGGAAGATGTTCCCAAGACTGCTTTTTGTACAAGATACGGGCACTATGAATTCATAGTAATGCCTTTCGGACTCACCAATGCTCCAACAATATTAATGGACTTAAGGAATATAGTCTTTAGAGATTACCTAGAAAAATTGGTGGTAGTCTTTATAGATGATATTATAATATACTCTAAAACCAAGGAGGATCATGAGGAGGATTTAAGTACTGTACTGGAGACTTTGCGCAAGGAGAAGCTCTATGAAAAGTACAGAAAGTGTGAGTTCTGGTTGAAGGAAGTCTCATTCTTGGGCCATATCATCACAAGCAATGGTATATCTATGGATCCCTCCAAAACAGATGCAATTGAGGGATGGTCAAGGCCAACATTGGTAACGGATATCTGTAGCTTCTTGGGGTTAGCTGGATATTATCAATGATTTGTGAGAAATTCCTCACGATTGTCCAACCCTCTTACCAAGATGACTCAGAAGGGTGTAAAGTTTGCTTGGAGTGATGAATGAGAAGAATGCTTC
The DNA here is from genome assembly GCA_963277665.1 of Viscum album. Classification (NCBI taxonomy): domain Eukaryota; kingdom Viridiplantae; phylum Streptophyta; class Magnoliopsida; order Santalales; family Viscaceae; genus Viscum; species Viscum album. The sequence continues at coordinate 1,019,663,997 of OY728147.1, read as the reverse complement.
ATGGAGTTGAAAATGAGGATTATCACTGTGCCAGTGCTCACTTTACCCACAAGTGGGGAACTTTTTGTGGTTTTCAGTGATGCTTTAAAGAAGGGATTAGGATGTGTGCTGATACAGAACGATAAAGTGATATCATATGCCTAAAGGCAGTTGAAAATCCATGAGTGAAACTATCCAACATATGATCTGGAGTTGGCGGTTGTGATCTTTGCCTTGAAAATCTGGTGACATTATCTCTATGGAGAGAAATGTGAGATATATACTGACCACAAGAGTCTTAAATATATATTCACACAGAAAGAGCTTAATATGTGCTAGAGACGATGGGTAGAGCTCATCAAGGATTATGACTGTTCAATACATTACCACCCTGGGAAAGCGAAAAAGGTGGCAGATGCCCTAAGCAGAAAGGATCTAGCAATTCTATCAATAATGAGAATTGAGAAGGATCCAATCTTCTTAGACATGATGAAGATGGACATGGGAATCATAAAGAAGGGAACATCATCAATCCTTTCACAAATTATTGCTCAACCATATCTTTTGGAAATGATAACGGATGCTCAAAAGAATGATGTGGGAATTCAGGAAAAAGTAGAAGCTATCAAAAAGGGGAAATCCTCAGAGTTTAATTTTAATGAAGAAGGAATTTTTTGGTTCGGGAAAAGACTATGTGTTCCATCAAGTCCGGAGCTGAAGAAGGAACTTTTGGATGATGCCCATAGTTCAAATTTCCCTATTCACCCAGGGAGCACAAAGATGTATCGAGATCTCTGAGAAAACTTTTGGTGGGATAATATGAAGAAGGAGATCACTGAATATACATCAAAGTGCCTCGTGTGTCATCAAGTGAAGGCAGAGAGGCAGAAGTCTAAGGGGATGATGAAACCATTTCCCATACCAGAATGGAAATGGGAGAACATCACCATGGACTTTGTCACCGGACTTCCAAGGACATCCAAAGGCAACAATGCAATCTGGGTTGTTGTGGATCGTCTTACGAAGACTGCATACTTCATTGCTATTCGAGAGGATTTATCATTGGATAAACTGGCACAGATATATATCAGGGAAGTGGTAAGGTTGCATTGAGTACCACTGTCTATTGTGTCTGACCGAGATCCAAGATTCACCTCTAAGTTTTGGAAGATTCTTCAACATGCTCTGAATACTGAACTGAAATTTAGTACGGCCTATCATTCTAAATGTGATGGCCAATCCGAGTGGACTATCCAAACACTTGAGGATATGTTGAGATCCTACTCAATGGACTTTAAAGGAGGATGTGATCAATATCTTCCTCTTGTTGAGTTCTCTTATAATTATAGTTTCCACTCGAGCATCCAAATGGCACTATATAAAGCCTTGTGTGGGAAAAGGTGCAGAACACCGACATGTTGGGATGAGGTCGGTGAACGTAAGCTGCTTGGACCAGAAATGGCCGAGGAAATGGTGGAGAAGGTGAAAACCATTCAGTAGCATATCAAGGCAGCTCATAGTCGACAGAAGAGTTATGAAGATAACCGTCGACGAGACCTTCAGTTTAAAGTTGGAGACATGGATTTTCTACACATATCTCCATAGAAGAAGGTCATGAGGTTTGTAAATAAAGGGAAGTTAAGTCCAAGGTACATCGGCCCCTTCGAGATTCTTGATCATGTCAGGGTTGTGGCCTATAGACTAGCACTTCCACCTACTATGTCCAAAGTACATGATGTCTTCCATGTATCCCTCTTAAGGAAGTACATACCGGACCCTTCACATGTACTCTCTTATGAGGTGGTACAATTGGAAGATGATTTTTCTTATGAGGAGCAACCGGTGAAGATCATAGATCGTAGAGAAAAAGTTCTACGAAATAAGACAATGCCCCTCGTTAAGGTGTTATGGAGAAACCACAAGTTTGAAGAATCAACTTGGGAATCAGAGGATATGATGAAGCTGAGATACCCACATTTTTTTAGTGTGGGAAAAGAAAAATTTCGAGGGAGAAATTTCTTAAGGGGGGAATATTGTAACGACCGAAAGTTTCATTAATGGAAATCCCTCTTGATCTAATTAAAAGTCTCTTTATGTTTATATAAAATGTCAAGTTCATTGGTTTTATGTTATGAATTTTGACCGTTGCCAATATATTTGTTGAAAAGTTATCACATGATTAGTATAAATATAGGGCTTTAACACATCCAATATTACTTAGACAAAAGAAGCAATTGCCTCGTCCAGTAGAATTGCTCCGTACGAAGCCCATTTGTCGGAGCATGGAAAATAGGTGGCATCCTTGGGCTTCGCCCTTGTCCAAGCCCAAGTTGAGCTTCATCTTGTCAAGATAGAACGTGACGGTCTATGGGAAAAGTGGAAGTTGATTGAAATTACCACTCGAGCGATGCTATCTGAGCCACCCCAAGAGTCTGTCACCATCACACACCTTACACTTAGGTCTTATGCGGCTGTTTTAAGGGGTTATGTAACAAATAATTAGTACTATGTTCATGTACATTTTTTTTGTATATAATAATGAATATAATTTCAAGTCATTTTTGATACATTTTAAATAGTTTTTAAACTACAAATGGTGTTTTTTAGTTATTATTTAATTAAGAAATATATTTTATTAAATTAAGAGATTTCTGAATTAAATAATATTTTAATAAAATAATAATATTATTATTAAATTAATTTTTATTAAATATAAAAGATCTTATAATTTAATGCATGGAATTAAAATTTTTATTAAGGTTTAAAATCCATTTCTGTCAAAACCCGTGAATTTTCGATAAATGTATGTTTTTATTTTAAAAGTGAAAATTAACATATTTAGAAAATAATTTAGATATAATAAATGTTATTTCTGGAATCAGGATGTCAAAATTATCCAATGGTGAATTTCTCATAATTTTCTGAGACAGTCAAATTTTTGGGTAAAATTTAAATACCATTTAAATATATATTGTGTTTTATGACATCATTATGACCCAATAGTGATGTAATAAAATACTATAATCCTTATGTTCGGCCAATATATGTTTTACCATTAAAATAATGCGATTTTGGGTTTTTTTTACTTACTTTTCAAAGCATTAATGGACCCCTCAAGACTTATTCAACACCTTGCCTTTTTAAATTAATTTCCATGGGAGTGTGACTCACCTCCACATAAGAAACCCAAATATTTTAAGAAGTTCTGACCTTGTACTTATAGAATATTATTTTCCTATTCCCTTTTCCAAAAACAATTGGCAAAAACCATGGGATGGTTTGTGGTTTGGATTAATTTAATATAAGGGGTCCCAAACCTAAATAATAAAGAATTATCTCACCTTTCATATATAAACCCACCCAATCTCCCACTTCCTCCTCACTAAAAAACGTTGGAGTTCTTCCAACCTCTTCCCTACACTCTCTATAATCCTCACAAGGCGCCCCAAGCTCCCAAAAAGCCTCTCACACGCCTCTCTATAGCCTTTAGAAGCAAACTTCCAAGCAAGGGTTTTTTCTTCCTTTCTCATTTTTGTCAATTTTCTTTGAGTTTTATTTCCCTTTTAATTTCAATTATGAATTTTTGGGTATGGTTTCACACCTCCCCCATAATGCCTATTATTGTTTGATTGATGGGATACCCCTTTCTCTCTCACTAAACGACTCCCATGTACACCCGTTACTATGCTGAAATTCTGAAAGGAACTTCTCTCTCTTCTTTTACATTCAAGCAATAATTTTGTATCATGAATCTAATTTCCATTACTATTGTTGGTACATGTATCTATATGTCCTCCCTACTGTAAATTAAATGTAAATATAATGAGTAAACCCTTTTTCTCTCATCAACCTTTTTTATGAATTCTTATGTCACGCCGTTACACTGCCGAAATCGCACCGATTTTCTAAGCCAATGCCATTGTGTAGTGGATACCAAACCGATTTCTCCATCAATGGTATCCACATTTATACACATTTAATTATTTATTACAAAGATTCATGTATTAATTCCACATTCCTTTATCATGGAATACATGACTATGTTTCATGAATACATGTTTTATGATCCATGTGGCACACTTATGCATGAAATGAAATGTTTAAGAAGGGTGCGCCCTTATAGCGGTCAAATGCATTGGGTAAAGTGTAGTATCATGATACGTCATGTGCAATGAGTGTTGACTCATGCGAATTCAAGTGTAATGTGGGTTTACTCGTGCTTTATGTGCAATGAGGACTTAATCATGCTCCATGTGGAGTGGGCCTTGGCTCATGCTAATTCCATGTTAAGTGTTGTTGCCACATTTCCATGTTATGATTATCATGCTTTATCATGCCTTTATGTTCATTTTTTTCTTATGACCTACTGATATTCCTATTGTATAACATGTATTGTACTTCTCATGTTGTTCCATGTGTACTCCCTTACTGGGCAATATAGCTCACCCTTTTAATATGCATGTCCTCAGGTTATCCCATGAAATGATAAGTATGAAGGAATGTAGTGGTCATGAAAAGGAAGTTTTCAATAAAGATGTTGTATTTCATGTTTTAAGTTTCTATGTAATGATCCTAAACCCCAAAGACACTAAACCTCTCGATCTTTTTTTTTGTATCAAGTGATGTTTTATGTAATAAATCATGGTTAAGTTGTAATAAAAAGCATGGTTGTCATAGGATAGAAGTGGGGTTGAATAGGATGGATCAAATCATTAATTATATTGGAACACTAGTAAAGATGATATTCATGTTGTATACATACATGCTAGAGGATCTTTCATGCCAGTGGTGAAATTTAGAAGTTCACTGTAAATTATACCAAGGAATTTCATGTGAGTATGTTGATTAATTGTTCAAAAAAAATTCTAACCTCACACATTCCTGATTTCTTGAATGCTGAATTTTTTAGCAAGAATCAGGAAAATATCTCGATGATAGAATATGTAGCTAGACATAATAATTTAGTCATCTTTTCTCCAAAAGTTATTGCTACTGCATAATTAAATGCACATATTTTTTAATTAGATATGAGGAAAGATATTTCCTCGAAGATTTTCATGCTTTTTATAATGGATTATATGGGGATTGTTAATATAGTGATGGTGGAAGAAAGATTTATATCTAAAATTGTTGGTGTAGGAAGTATGTGGATACCTATGGGAAATGGTGGGATCTGTAATAATAGGGAAAAGAAGAAGAGGAACACATATTTCCAAGGTATTAATATGACACACAATATAATGATAGGATTGGAGAATCTCCCACCATGAACCAAAAGAAATACTAGATGTTTTTAGGGTGAATCTTCTGACCACAAGAAGCAAGATTGTGCTGAACCACTTATAACATGCCACAATTAAATCCAAACGGTTCATCTTGAACACTATTGTTATAGTTATCCATGGTCATCTATAAGGAACACATATCATGTTTCGTAGATGTACTGTGATACAACGGGATGAGGGAATATAAACATCTCTTAATGATAGAATCAAGCTATCTATTGTGATTCTAGATATACCATGAATCATCAAAAAGGTCAATCTCAATAATGTATAAAGGTGAAAATTAAAGTTAGTAAGTAGTTAAATGGAGCTGAGAAAGATATTATGGATGGTCAATCTATGATATTTTCAATGAAAGGTACGATTCTTTTGGATACTAACATTATGAAGGATTTTTTTATAAGGGATCATTCCATTAATTTATTTATTCTCGTAATTTTCATCTTCTGGGTTTACAGGTTGATATGAGTCCATTTATTTTGAAACTTCAAACACTTCTTGACCAAAGAGAATGTTGAGCCTTTTTGTTCAAATAATGTTCCATAACAATTGGTGGAGTTGAGTGGGTTTTTTATTTTTAAATTCTTAAGATGTATATCATTGATATAATATTGGATATGGATTTGATGTAAATTTCAATGCTCACATCTATTTTTATACGAAAAGGTTTTGTTTTACAACTGATGATGGAATCAAAAATCTCATTAAGGGGGACTATGATGTAAATGTAGGTTAAGTAGGTTATTGTAATAGTAAGTTTGAATTATTTCATGCCGGTTGGAATTTTTGAATTTGGAATTATAGGATGATATTAGGGGAAATGGTTTTTCAATAGTTATAGATAAGTTTTTAGATTGTTTTTTTGATAATTTATCAGGGTTCCACCTATAATTGTAACGCCCCGACCACTCTAAACCAGAGCCGGTGCTTTACTAATTACATTGGCCTGGTTACAAGGAATAAATATCCCAATGGAATGATCGGTTTAGTAGTCTTGAAGAAACTAGATACATAGATGTAATTCAAATTACATTGGATAAGTGTACAAAATACAATACATAACAAAAACTAAAAACTGCATCCATGGGAACTTAATAAATGATCACCTATTCATCACCTGTTGAAGGTAAACAATGAATGGGGTGAGCTGAAACGATCAGTAAGGGTTAAAAATAGTAGAATAATGAATTCACTGATAAGAGAATCGTAAAAAATTTGACATAATCATTATGGCATGGTGAATAAATGAAAAACCCACGCCGTTAATAAAATGAGAACGAAATTGCATCTATAGATTTTGTCATATTAAAAACCTCATGGATAGTAACAACTAATAATGAATAAAGATAATGATTATTAATTGGATTTCATTTATCTGGCACATGATACCATAATACTATTGAAACTACTTAGTTCTGCAGGTAGAAACATGTCTTATTTTTTGAAACAAACATGAGGGGTATGTCACCAACTAATTTGTCTCATGCAACCTGCTGATGCATAGAGGGGATATAGAGGGCCCCACTCACAACTGCATGTCAAAAATATTATTTATACATTGATTTCGTACAAGATCAATTTTCCTTTTCAATATCTGTATGGAGTAGAGGATACCGATTCATCAATATTTCCACAGTTAAATCAACATTCCAAATAAGCACAGTATGTAAAATGGAATATGGTTTAGAAAATAAACATATCCATGATATTAGAATATGGATATTTATGATAAATATGATTTATAATGAAAATTTATCTCAAATGGATAGTAGGTACACCACATAAGGATTATTAGGTGCACAATACAACGTTAGTCACAACGAAATGAAATTTGAGACAAAGTCCCTTTCAACAATGTAATCAGTCAAATCATATGACCAAAACATAATAGCGATAAAATGAATGATTTAATACCATGAATATAAATATAATCATGTTATTATATATAAAATTTCAGTATACATATACCACATACAAAAAATATGTGGTGAATAATGGAAATCTCACAGAAATGATAGTGAGACGAGAAACCCCTTACCTTATCCTCGAGTGTGTTCTATGTTTTTTTAATGACATGGATAATAAAATTTAGCTTCAATAATTAATAAGTCACAAACTTCTTATAAATTTAATTGATTTATTATAACCTTATTAGGTTCATACATGGCCCTTGTCATGGGTTTAATAGGTTCAATTTTATTGTTTTAGAAGCATTTTCTTCCTTTGTTTTCATGATTTGTTTACTTGTATTCATGAATGAAATTTCATTTGAAATGTGGTTAAACATCCAGAATTGTAAATATATATTATTAGTGAAATTATAGAGATATAAATTATCTTATAATGATTCTGGTTTATATACTTGTGGATGAATCATTAGTTAAATGTTATTGATAAACGCTTGGATTTAGCTTGGCAGGTTTCTACACAATGAACTTGTTTTGTATTATTATTCTATATTTTGAGTGTGTAGTGATTACAAGAAATTAATGAGATGAAATACATATATTATGATTTGGTTAAACCATAAAAACTATTTCATGACAATAATTAAATATGGTAAAGACTATTGAAAACCTGTTGTTCCTGGATGTGATAAATTAACATATCCTAGACGGTGTTTTCATTTTTAGTATAAGAGGAGGGGGAAAGAGATACGATGATGAAATATTCCATTAGAATAATATAATTATAGTTAATGTATGGTATTTTAATTATCATAGAATTTGGATGAGATTACATGAGAAAACAAGTATAAAATAAAGGAACTCAAAATAGAAGAAAAATCAAGAATTTACTCACGAAAAATTCGGCAGCCTAACAATGTCACGTAAAATTTCATAAAATAGGTTGACGAGAGAAAGGGGGTATCTCATAAATATTACATAATATAGTATATAATGGTAATATATAATGAAATATCCCAACATGATCCAATTGAAAATAAAAGAGAAAACATAAAATGAGATCTTTTAGAGAAGAGAAGGGTGGTTGATTCTTTTACCTTGTATAGTAACTCCAAAAACAAGAAGGCTGGGACATTGGGGGTTTCAGGACACATTGGGAGGACTTATAGGGCGATAATACTACCAGAGATTAGAGGATATTGAGTTTGGATTGGATGAAAATGAAGGGGCTGAGTTGGTATTTATAGTAATTAAGAGGTAGTTTTTTATTTATTAATAGGGACACTTCATTAGAGGTTTTTGCAAAACCATGGGCTTTCCCATGGTATTTTCCCATTGTTTCAGCCACTTGGGACATCTCATGACATATGTTTTTATGCAAAAGTCTTCCAGTATTTAATATTAATTATTATATCATTATGATTTCATTAAACTACCGAAAACTCAAAAATGTATTTTTACTATTCACAAAAATTCATGTATTTTAGAAAAAAACCAAATAATTCACCGTAACCATTTTTTGACGTGTAGATTTCAAAAATGAACTCCATTTTTAAAATTATTTTCTATGTATTTTTAATTTAATAAAATCATAATTAATTCTATAAATAGAAAATTTAAAGGTATAATTAGTTTTATATGACATTGAAAAATTAATTAAGATCACATTATCTTATTACATTAAGAATATAAAATATTATCATTATTTACTATTCATAAGGGTCATATTACTATTCATAATGTTATGTTACTATTCATTAAAAAACATGTCGGTTCTATCAGACTTCAAATGACTTACTGGTCACAACTCTAGATGACCGATTTTTGAAATTCAAAACATAGAAGTAGAAAATTTATGTTTAATAGCTAGGTTATGACTATACCATTAATAACCAATTGTTTTTTAGATGGAAAATAGGGCTTCATGAAATATAGTCTATTAATAGAATGTATTTAAAAAAAATTATACCATAAAATGTTTGGGGTGTTATATTATTCCCTCATCGAACACTTCTTTCTCGATATTTTATGTGTAAAGCCCACCAAAAAGTTGTGGGTGTTTCTTCATCATAACATTATAAGGTTCCAATTTTTCTTCCTCCATATTCTGGTTTCTCCAAAGAACCTTTATTATATGAGTTGCCTAATTTCTCAATACATGCTCCCTTATGTCAAGAATCTTGGCAGGCTCTTTACAGTAAGACTAATCAGGTTCGAGTTCTATTTCATATTAGTTTAGTACATTCAATGGGTATGACATGAATTTCTACAACAATGACTCATGGAACACATCATGGACTTTGGAGAGACTTGGTATAATTACTAAACGGTAAGCTGCAACATGTAATCTTTCTATAATTTCAAATGGTCTGATGTACCTGGGGCTTAGTTTTCCTTTCTTACTGAAGCTTAAGACACTCGTCCGTAGAGATACTTTCAGAAAGACATGATCTCCCACTTGAAATTACAAATCCTTTCTCCGGTTGTAATAATAACTCTTTTACCTACTATGAGATGATTCAATATGGGCTTGGATTGTATTCACCTTTTTCGTGGTCTCTTCAATAAGTTTTGGGCCTATAAGTTTCCTCTCACCAACTTCACCCCAACAAGTTGGAGTTTGACATCTCTTTCCATATAATTCTTTATATGGATACGTTTGAATTCTAAAATGGAAACTATTATTGTAGTCAAATTTCTCCTATGGAACGTTTTGATCCCACATATCTTGAATGTCAAGAGATCATGATCTCAACATGTCTCCTAGAGTTTGAATAGGCCTTTCAAACTCTCCATCAGTTTGTGGGTGATAAGTAATACTCTTATAAAGCTCAGAATTCAAATCCTTCTAGAGGATTTTTAATAATTTTTATGTAAACTGGGGATCTCAATTAGACAAAATCGATAAAGGTGCACCATGAAGTATAACATGTTCATTAATATAAACTATTTCAAGGCTCTCAAGTGTTAAATACTATCTTATAGGAAATATATGTGCTAATTTTTTGAGACGATCAAAAATTACCCATATTACATTGTTCCTTATTGGTTGCCTCAGTAGTCTAGTGAAAAAATATATCATAATATTATCCCTCTTCTAGATAAGAATAGTTAGAGGTTACATCACTACTATAGGATGTTGTCTCACTGCCTTCACTTGTTGAAAAACTAGACATCTTGACACGTAGTCACCAATTTCCCGCTTCATATTATCCCACCAAAAATATTATTTCAGATCTCTATAAATCTTCGTTCTACCTGGGTGTATAGTTAAATATTTTCTATGAGCATCTTCTAATAGTTCCCTTTTTAGCTCAGGTAATGCTGGAACACATAACCTCTTCCCATACATCAGAACTCCTTCCTCATACAAGAAGTCTTCTAATATACCATCCTTAACAGAAATAATTTTCTTGTGTAGATTTTCGTCATCAGATTTAGAGATTTTTATCTTCTCTAGTAAATATGGTTTAGAAAACATTTGAATGAAGAAATACGTTTCCCCTTCCTTAAAAATTTCCATCTCTATATTTAGTATATCCATGAATGTAATATCTCTCTCAATCCTCATTTGAGTCAAGAGTCCATGATCTTTCTTGCTTAATGCATCTTCCCCCTTATTTGGATTTTTTGGGAGGTAGTGTATTGAACAGTCGTAATTTTTGAGTAACTCAAGCCATCTAATTTGCCTCATGTGGAGTTCTTTTTGTGTGAAAATGTATTTAAAACTCTTGTAATCTGTGTATATCTCACATTTTCACTGTAAAGATAATGTCTCCATATTTTTAGAGAAAATATTAATGCTTCTATCTAAATATCATTTGTTGGATAAATTTTCTCATAAGTCTTCAAATACCTTGATGCATAAGCAAAAACTTTACCATTTTTCATTAGGATGCAACCCAACCCATTCTTTGATGCATCACTGTATATTAAAAATCCATCACTTCTATATAGAAGTGTCCAAATTGGGGAATTGAACAATATTATTTACAATTAATCAAATAATTCTATATATTCTTTTGTCCACACAATCTTAAATCCTTTACATGTGATCTTTGTAAGCGGGTTAGCCAGTCGGGCAAAATTCTGAATGAAACACTAATAGTAACTTGTAAATCCAATAAAACTGCGTAACTTGGTTATGTTTATCGGTGTGGTCTAATCTTGCATTGTCTTTGTTTTTTATGGATCAATAAGTATTCTATCCTTAGAGAGAATATGGCCATGAAAATAACATATTGAAGCTATAATTCGCACTTGCTAAACTTCCCATATAATTCATTTCTTCTAAGATTTTTAAGAATAGTCTTCAAGTGATCCTCATGGTCTTCATAGATTTTTTAGTATACTGGGATATCATTGATGAATACCACAAAAAATATATCAAGACATTCATTGATAACATTATTCATTAAATCCATGAAAGTAGAGGGTGCATTAGTCAGTCCAAAAGGCATCATTGTAAACTCGTAATGCCCATACCTAGTTCGAAATGCTATCTTCAGAATATCTTCCTTCCTCACATGCACCAGATGATATCTAGATAGAAGGTCAATATTCGAAAAGTAATGATCACCATGAGTTTGATCAAATAAATCGTCAATCCAAGGTAGATGATACTTATTCTTTATTTTAATAACATTTATTTCACTGTAATTATTGCATATCCCCATGGATCCATCTTTCTTTTTGAAAAATAGGACTGGGGATTTCCATGGAGAACCACTAGGTCAAATAATTCCATTTTCAGTCAACACATCTAGTTGTTTATTTTGATCCACTAACACCATAGTGGTAATTCAATAGGGGTTCTTTGATATAGGTCTTTCACCAGGAATTAAGTCATTGGAAAACTCAATTTCCCGCTCTAGAGGATGTACATGTAAATCCTCTAGAAAAACATCATGTATTCTTCCAGTATATGAAAATCTTCAATTTGAAGATTCATTTCCTCACACATAGATATTGAGTTCTCTTCCTCTCCAAGAATTGAATTCAATAGATCTATTGGGGGTGGTTATAGATAATAATCAGATGGCGAGGTCTCCACTATAGAGATGAAATATTCTACAACATTTTCAAAAATTGTAACTTCCTTTTTCTTACAATAAATATTCACATCATAGATTGACAACCAATTCATTCTGAGAATTATATCAAAGTCAGTCATTTGTATGTTGATAAGGTTAGAAACTAAAGAACGTTTATGTGTCATGAGGGGGACTAGTTGACATGACATTGTTCCAATGATGCATCCACCAGGAGTTCCGACCAATAACTCATTCATTAAATAAAATTGGAAATGTCGAATTTTCTTAGAAAACAGCTAATATATAAATAAATGTGATGATATAGAATAAAATAACGTGTCGGCTATGTTTGAGGAAACAATTAATGTACCTACCACCACACCATTGGTATCTTCAACTTCCACAGTGGTAATCACATAAGCTCTCCCTTTCTCTCTTGGCCTTTTATGAGGCATTTTTCCTTGGACCTGAAGACACTCATTTGCATAGTGTCCCATCTCTATATAATTTAAGAATTGAAAATAATCAAATTTTTTCTTCCCGGTGCATTCATTATATAGATGACCCTTCTCTCCACACATAGATAAGATTCCCATGTCTTTAAAACATTTCCCAAGATGATTATTTCCACAGTTATCATATAATGGGAATTTTTTCATTCCCGTGTTCTTCCTTGGTGCTTCACCATTCCTTTGGTAATTAGAGTACCACTTTTTATCTTTGTTTCCCATGAATAAATTTGACCTATAAATTTCCTTCTCTATTTTGATGTCACTTGATACAATTTCATCATATGATGAAAATGTATGAGAAGCCATTTCCCTTCGAAGACATGGATTAAGGCCTTTAAAGAAATGATCAATCTTGTCTTCTGAGTAATGTACGTAATCTATGGCATACTTGGCTAGCCTTGGGAATGTATCCTCATACATTACAACACTGTGTTCTTCCCTTTTAATTAAACCATGGAATTTACTCTTCATTTCGGTTCGTTGCTCACGAGAGAAATATTTTTTGAAGAATATTTCCTTTAAAGTCCTCCATTACATATCTTATATTTCTTCTTCCTCCGTGGTATTCTGAATCAAAGACCACCATTGATCAGCGTCTCCCTTGGGACAATATACTGCTAGTACTACCTTTTCATTTTCATTGCATCTTAATTCCATGAATATATTTTCAAGGGACTTGATCCATTGCTTAGAAACCATAGGATTAATAGTCCCGCTGAATGATGAGGGCTTCTACTGCACGAAATGATCCAACACAAGTGTGGAATGGTTATTCTTTGCAACCTAAGTATGTTGTCCCAATATAGTCATGATCTGATTTCCTCCAACATTGACTATGTTGACCTTCTCAGTAGGAGTATCCCAACATTGCCCACGAGTATTAATTCCCCTTATTCCATCAAATGTAATTTTCAAATAATTGCATTCACTAGATTAGGTTATGAATATCATATAAAAAAGAACTTAAGATAGATTTAAATTCTATGCATAACTACTCTAATAAACATGGATTCTATGTGAAAAAATATACAATAAAATATTTCTTAATGTCTTCTAAAGAAAATGTGAATTATCTTATGAATACCCCCTAGGAGTTTCAATACCAAGAGTGCAACAAGGTCCATTGTCATGTTCCACGATACACCAGGTCAAGCCCGAAACTCCTTGTCAGAGTTTTCACTATTAGGTACATGTGTGCCAGAGCCACCTCTACATATTTTTAACTTGACAAGGATGTATTTTCCAGAAATATTCACATAATCTATTCCATACCAAAATACTAGGAATTTTCTTTTAAATTTATCTTCAAAAAATAACTTGAGGCTTTGTTCCCTATTTTACATTTCCTATTCTTGTTTCCATGTTTTCTACTAAACATCATCTAATATCAATGGTAACGCCCCAAACCCTCTAAACCGGAGTTGGTGCATTATTAATTACATTATAATCATTAGAAGGAATAAAAAACCCAAAGGAATGATCAATTTCGTAGTCTTTAAGAATCTAGATACATATATTTAACACAAATTACATTGGAAAAGGATACAAAATACAACACATAACAAAAACCAAAAACAGCATCCACCAGAACTCAATAAATGATCTCTTATTCATCAAATATTGAAGGTAAACAATAAAAGGGGTGATATAAAAAACTCCATAAGCATTAAAAATAGCGGAAGCATGAATTCAATGGTAATAAATTCATAAAAAAATTGACATAATCAATATGGCATGGTGAATAAATAAAAAACTCACGCCATTAATAATATGAGAATGAAATTGCATCCATAGATTTTTTCATAGTGAATACCTCATGGATAGTAATAAATGAAAATGAATAAAAATAATTCTTCTTAATTGGACATCATTTATCTAGCTCATGATACCATAATACTATTAAACGGTTTAGTTTTGGGGGTAGAAACTCATTTTCTTTTTGGAAACAAACTCGAAGGATTTGTCGCCAACTAATTTGTCTCATTAGACTTGATGATGCATTGAGAGGATATAGCTGGACCCACCCACCACATCTTGTCAAAAAAAGTATTTATATTCTGATTTAATACACGATCAATATGACTTTTCAATATCTGTATAGAGTAGAAGATACAGATTCATCAATATTTCCACAGTAAAAACAACTTTCCAAATAAACAACGTATGTAAAATGGAATACATTTTAGACAATAAAAATATTCATTATATGAGTGTATAGATATTTAATATAAATATAATTTCAAGTGAAAAGTGATCCCAAATGGATATTAGGTACACAACATAAGGATTATTAGGTGCACAATACAAAGTTAGTCACAACGAAATGGAATTTGAGACAATGTCCCTTTCAAAACGTAATTAGTTGAATCGTATGACCAAAAAATAATATCCCTAAAATGAATCATCGAATACCATGAATATAGATTTAATGATTTTATTATATATCAAATGGTAGTATACATATACCACATACAAGGAATAAGTGGCGAACAATGGAAATCTCATAGAAATGAAAGTGAGATGAGAAACCCCTTACCTTATGGTCAATTGTGTTCTTTGTTTGTTTTAATGACCTGAATAATAAAATTTAGCTTCATGAATTAATAATTACACAACTTCCTATACATATAATTAATTTATTATGACCTTATTAGGTTCATTCATGGACCTTTTTATGGGATTAAGAGGTTCAATTTTATTATTTTGGAATCATTTTCTTCCTTGGTTTTCATGATTCGTTTACTTGTATTCATAAATGAAATTTCATTTGAAATGTGGTTAAACATCCAGAATTTTTAATATATATTATTAGTGAAATTAAATAGATATAAATGATTTTATAATTATTTTGGGTTATATACTTGAGGATGAATCATTAGTTAAATGTTATTGATAAACGCTTCGATTTAGCTTGGCAGTTTTGTGCACAATGAACTTGTTTTGTGTTATTATATCATACGATGAGTGTGTAGGGATTCTAGAAATTGACATTAAATACATATATTATGATCTGGTTAAACCATAAAAATGGTTTTATGACCATAATTGAATAGGGTAATGAAAATTGAGAACCCGTTGTCCAAGAATGTGATAAATTAACACATCTCGAACGGTGCATTCGTTAATAGTATAAGAGGAGGGGGAAAGAGAGAGGATGATGAAATATTTAATAAGAATAATATAATTATAGATAATTTAAGGTAATTGAATAATCAAATCATTTGGATGAGGGGATATGAGAGAATAAGTATAAAATAAAGGAACTCAAAATAGAAAAAAAAATCAAGAAATCTCTCATGAAATATTCAGCAGCCTAACAACGTCACTTAAAATTTCATAATATAGTTTGATGAGATAAAGGGGTATATCATCCCTATTAAATAATATAGGTATTATGGGGAATATATAATTCAATATCCCAACATGATCCAATGAAAAATAAAAGAGAAAACATAAAATGAAATCTTTAAGAGAAGAGAAGGGTGGTAGATTCTCTTACCTTTTAGAGTATCTTTCAAAATATAAAGTTTTGGGACCTTGGGGGTTTGATAAAACCTTGTGAGGACTCATTGTAAGGTAATAATACTATATATTTTAGGACTATGAGTTTTTAACTAAATAAAATTAAGGGGATAGTGGTTATTTATAGTAAATAAGAAGGAGTTTGTTTATTAATTAAAAGGGACACCTCATTAGCGGTTTTTGAAAAACCATGGGCTTTCCCATAGAACTTTCCCATGGTTTCAGCCAATTGGGACACCTCATGTCATATATTACTGTACAAAAGTCTTCCAACCTTTTATATTAATTATTATATTATTATAATTTCATTAAACTATTGAAAACTCAAAACTGTATTTTTACTATTCACAAAAAATTCATGTATTTTAGAAAAATCCCAAAAATTCATCCTAAGAATTTTTTAATGTGTTGAATTTAAAAATGATCTCTATTTTTTGAAAATAATATCCTTTGTATATTTAATTTAATAAAATCATAATTAATTCTAAATGTAACAATTTTAAAGGTATAATTAGTTTTATATCACATTAAAAAATTAATTAAGATCTCATTATCTTTTTACCTTAAGAAAATCAAATATTATCATTATTTAATATTCATAAGGGTTATATTACTATTCATATTAACATTCATACGGGTATGTTACTATTCATCAAAAAATCATGTTGGTTCTATCAATCTCCAAATGCCTTACTAGTCACAACTCTAGATGACCGTTTTTCGAAATTCAAAACATAGAAGTATAAAATTTATGTTTAATGGCTAGGTTATGACTATATCATTAATAACCATGTGTCTTTTCAATGAAACATAATGCTTTATAAAATATAGGCTACGAATTGAATTTATTTAAGAGAATCATACTATAAAAATTTTGGGGTGTTATATTATACCCTCCTTCGGGAGTTTTGTCCTCGAAATATTATGTGTAGAGCCCATTAAAAAATATATGGGTTGTTATTCTTCATAAAATCCTCAGGTTCCCATGTTTATTACTCTATATTCTGGTTTCTCCAAATAACCATTAGTAAAAAATTTGTATGATTTCTCAACACATGCTCCCTTGTTTCAAGAATCCCAACATGCTCTTCACAGTAAGACAAATCATGTTCCAGTTCTATTTATTCATAGGTTAGTACTTGCATTGGGTATGGAATGTATTTCTACAATAATGAGACATGGAACACATCATGGTCTTTGGAGAGACTATGCGACATTTCTAAATGGTAATCTATAGCTTTGATTCATTCTAGAATTTTAAAAGGTCCGATGTACTTGTGGCACAGTTTCCATTTCTTACAGAACCTTGAGACACCCTTCCATGAAGATACTTTCAAAAAGACATGATCTCCCACATGGAATTCGAAATAATTTCTCTAGTTTTTAGCATAACTCTTCTACCTAATTTTGGCTACATTAATATAGTCTTGGATTGTCTTCACCTTTATTGTGGTCACTTTAATAAGTTTTGGGCCTATAAGTTTCCTCTCACCATCTTCGTCCCAAAAATTTGGAGTTTAATAACTCTTTCTATATAATTCTTCATATAGATCCATTTGAATACATGAATGGAAAATATTGTTATACAAAAATTCAACCATATGCAATTATTGATCCCATATACCTTGAAAGTAAAGAGAGCGTGATATCAGCATGACTTCAAGAGATTGAATTGTCCTTTCAAACTGTCTGTCAGTTTGGGGGTGATAAGAAGTACTCATATGAAACTTAGTATTCAAAGAATTCTATAGGAATTTCAATAATTTTGATGTAAAATAGGGATCTCAATCAGACACAATCGATAGAGGTGCACCATGAAGTCTTTGAACATCATTAATATAGACTCTTTCCAGGTACTCAAGTGGTAAATATTCTCTTATTGGAATGAAATGTGTTGATTTTGGGAGACAATAAACAATTACCCATATTGAATTGTTCTTTCTAGGTTTCCTCAGTAGTCCGGTGACAAAATCCATCATAATGTTATCCCAATTCCACATAAAAATTGGCAGAGGTTGTATCACTCCTCTAGGATGTTGTCTCTCTACCTTAAATTGTTGAAACACTAGACACCTTGAAACCTACTTTCCAATTTCCCACTTTATATTATCCCACAAAAAATATTTCTTCAAATCTCTATACATATTTCTGCCACCCCGGTCTATAGAGAAATTGGATATATGAGCATCTTCTAATAGTTCCCTTTTTAGCCCAGGTACTGATAGAAAACAAAACCACTTCCCAAACTTCAGAACTCCTTCCTTATACACGAATTCTACCAATATCTCATCCTTAAAAGAAATAATTTTCTTGTGTAGATTTTTATCATCAGATTGAGATATTTTAATCTTCTCTAGTAAAGATTAGTTATCAATATTTTGAAAGAGAAAAGATGTTCCCCCTTAACAATTCCCATATCCATCTTTAATAGATCCATGAATATACGATCTATAGCAATCCTCATTTGAGTAAGAAGTCTATGATCTTTCATGATTAAGGCATCTTCATCATTATTTGGATTTCCTGGGTGGTAGTTTATTGAAAAACCTCTATTTTTTAGTAACTCGATCCATCTCGTTTTCCTCATGTTGATTTCTTTTTGTGTGAAAATGTATTTTAAACTCTTTTGATCTGTGTATATCCCACATTTTTCACCATCAAGATAATGTCTCCATATTTTTAGAGAAAATATTATAGGTGCT
Organism: Viscum album; assembly: GCA_963277665.1. Taxonomy (NCBI): domain Eukaryota; kingdom Viridiplantae; phylum Streptophyta; class Magnoliopsida; order Santalales; family Viscaceae; genus Viscum; species Viscum album. Next base: position 1,019,645,057 of record OY728147.1, on the reverse strand, counting down.
GACTAAAGATCATGTGTTGGATAATTTTTCTAATGAGTCTTCAACTACCTTGATACATAAGTAATAACTTTACCATTTTGCATAATGATGCAACCCAACCCATTCTTTGATGTATCACTGTATATTACAAATCCATCACATTCAGATTAAAGAGTAATTTTTTTTGAATCAACCTATATTATTTTCAAGCATTCTATACATTCTTTTGTCCTCACAAACTTAACTCTTTTACATGTGAGCTTGGTTTTTGGGTTAGCCAGTCAGGAAAATTTTTGAACAATGCGTTGATAGTAACTTGATAAACCAATAAAACTACATAGCTCAGTTATGTTTGTTGGCATGGTCCACTATTGGATTGCCTTTGTTTTTTTCGGATTAACATGGGTTCCATCCTTAGAGACAATATAGCCTAGAAAAGAAACTGATTGAATCCAGAATTCAAACTTGTTAAACTTCCCATATAATTCATTTCGTCTAAGAGTTTTCAGAGTAATCCGCAAGTGATCATCATGGTATTCATAGCCTTTTTAATATACTAGGATATCATCGATGAATACGAAAAATAAGTTATCATGATATTCCTTGAAAGATATATTCATTAAATCCATGAAAACAGAGAGTGCACTAGTCAGTCCAAAAGTAATCACTCTAAAGTTGTAATGCCCATTCCAGGTTTGAAATGTTATCTTCGGAATATCTTCTTTCCTTACACGTAGCTGATGATATATGGATCAAAGGTAAATCATTAAAAATTATTGATCTCCCTAAAGTTGTTCAAATAAGTCATCAATCCTAGGTAGAGGATACTTATTCTTTATTGTAATAACATTAATTTCCCTGTAATCAATGCATAGCCTCATGGATCCATATTTCTTCGTGAAAAATAGGACTGGGGGTCCCTATGGAGAAACACTAGGTCAAACAAATCCTTTGTCACTCAAATTCTCAAGTTATTTCTTTAGAAACAATAACACCACAATGACCATTCTATAGGGGGTCTTTGATATAGGTCTTTCCCTAGGAATTAATTTACTGGAAAACTCAATTTCCCACTCTTGACGATGTCTAGGTAAATCCTCTGGAAATACATGAATGTATTCTTGTACTATATTAACATCATCAATTTGAAGGTTTATTTTCTCACCCATAGATATTGGGTTCTCTTCCTCTCCATTAATTTTATTCAATGGAGATACTGGGGGAGGGTCTAGATAAGAATAAAATTGAGAGGTCTCTGCTCTAAATATTAGATTTTCTACACAACTTTCAAAAATTGTAACTTACATTTTCTTAAACAAAATCTTCATATCATAGATTGACAGCAAATTCATACTGGGAATTATATTAATGTAATTTATTGGTATGATGACAAGGTTATAAACTAAATCAAATTTATGTGTCATTAGGGGGACTAGTTGACGTTCCTTTATTGCAATGATGCATCCAATAGGTGTTTTTACTGATAACAGCATTATTAAATCAAATTGGACATGTATAATTTACTTGGAAAACTGGGAAGATATAAATGAATTCAATGATCCATAATCAAATAATGTGTTCGCTATATTAGTGGAAACAGTTAAAGTACCTTCCACTACATCATTAAGGACGTAAACTTCTATGGATGTAATCACATATGAAATCTCTTTCTCTCTTGGATTTTTCCAAGGCATGTTTCCTTGGTTCTTAGGACACTCATTTACATAGTGTCCAATCTCTCTACAATTTTTGCATTGAACATCATCAAATTGTTTCTTCCCCTTATATTCATTCGATTGATGAGCCTTTTCTCCACACTTATAGAATACTTCCATGCCTTTCAATCATTTTCTTAGATGATTCATTCCACAGTTCTCACATAATGGGAATTTCTTCATTCCCTTGTTCTTATTTGGAACTTCACCATTCCCTTGGTTATCAGAGTACTGCTTTTTATCTTGGTTTCCATTAAACAAATTCTATATAGAAAATTCATTCTCTGTATTGATGGCACATGACAAAATTTCTGCATATGATGAAAAATTTTGAGAAGCCAGTGCCCTTCAAAGACATGGCTTAAGAACATCAAAGAAATTACCAATCTTGTCTGCCGAGTCATGTACATAACCTATGGCATACCTGGATAGCCTTGTGAAGGTAGCCTCATACTCTGAAACACTGTCTTCTTCACTTTTCATTTAATCCAAATAATTTCCACTTCATTTAGGTTCGTTTCTCACAAGGGAAAAATATTTCAATGTATATTTCAATAAAAGTCATCCATTCCATATATTCTATTTTTTTCCTCTGTGGTATTCTGAATCAAGGACCACTATTAATCGACATCTCTTTTGAGACAATATAATACCAGTACTACCTTTTCATTTTCATTGCATCTTAATTCCATGAATATATTTTCAAGGGACTTGATCCATTGTTCAGCAACCACTGGATTAGTAGTCCCACTAAAAAATGGGGGCTTCTGCCACATGAAACGACCTAACACAGGTGTGGAATGGTTATTCGTTACAACCTGAGTAAGTTGTCTCAGTATGTTAATGATCTGATATGCTCTAACATTAACTATGTTGACTTGCTCTGTAGGGAGATCCCTTCATTTCCCACGAGTATTTGCCCCCCTTCTTCCTTTAGACACCATTTTTTAATAATGGAATACACTAGAGTAGGTTTTTAATTTCAAATATAAAATCACTTACCATAGATTGAAATTATATTCATTACTAATATCATAAGCATGGCTTGTCCGAGGAAAAAAATTACATGAAAAATACTTCATAATGGATTGTAATAAAAATGTGAATTATCCTAAGCATACCACCTGAGAGTGTCAATACCAAGAGTGAAGCAAGGCATGTTGTCGTGTACCAGGATGGTACATCCTGAAACTCATTGTCGGTGTTTTTACTCCTAGTTACAACTTTTCCAGAGCCACCTCTACCTATTTGTATCCAGACATAGATGTATTTACTAGAAAGACTCACAAAATATATTCCTTACCAAAATACCAGGACTTTCTTGAACATTTATCCTCAAATACAACCTTAGGTATTTGTTACCTATAATAGGTTTCCTGCTCTAGTTTCCATGTATTCTACTAAGCTTCATCTGATACCAACTGTAATGCCCCGACCTCTCTAAACTGGAGCCGATGTGTTTCTAATTACATTGGCATGCTTAGAAGGAATAAAAATCCCAAAGGAATGATCAGTTTAGTATTCTTTAAGAGACTTGATTCATAGATGTAACTCAAATTACATTGGAAAAGGTTACAAAATATAATACATAACAAAAACTAAAAACTGCATCCACAGGAACTCAATAAATGATTTCCTCATCATCAACTGTTGAAGGTAAACAATGAAAGGGGTGAGATAAAATGTTCAATAAGGGTTACAGAAAGCATAATCATGAATTAAATTATATGTTTATCATAAACAATTTGACATAATCAATATGGCATGGTGAATAAATGAAAAACTCAAACCATTAATAATCTGAGAATGATATTGCATCCATAGATTTTGTCATAGTGAAAACCTCATAGATTGTAACAACTGATAATGAATAAATAGAATTTTTATTAATTGGAAATAATGTATCTAGCTCATGATACCATAATACCAGTAAAACCGTTTAGTTCTTTGATTTGACATCTGACTGATTTTTGGAAACAAACTCGAAGGGTTTGTCACCAACTAATTTCTCTAATGAAACCTGCCGATGCATCGAGGGGAAATAGTGGGCCACACCTTTCATGGAATGTTCAGATATTTCCCTATACATTGGTTTAATACAATATAAATATGCCTTTTCAAAATCTATATAGATTATGGGACACTGATTCATTAATATTTCCACAGTTAAAACAACATTCGAAATAAACACCATATGTAAAATGGCATACAGTTTAGACAATAAAAATATCCATAATATGAAAGTATTAATATTTAATATAAATATAATTTCATATTAATGTTTATATCAAATGTAATTTATTTTCACCACATAAATATTAATAGAATCACAATAAAATATAAGTCACAACGAAATGGGAGTTGAGACAAAGTCCCTTACCACAATGTAATCAGTTAAATCATATGACAAGAACATAATATCCATCAAATGAATCGTTGAATACCATGGATATAAATATAATCATGTTATTATATATCAAATTGAGGTATAAAAATAACACATACAATAAATAAGTGGTGAACAAATGAAATCTCACAGAAATGAATGTGAGATGAGAAACCCCTTACCTTATGCTCGAGTGTGTCCTTAATTTATTTTAGTGAATGGAATAATAAAATTTAGATTCATTAATTAATAATTCCAGAGGGTACTATACATTTCATTGAGTCATTATAACCTTATTAGTTTCATTCGTGGCCTTTTTTATTTTTATAAGCGGTTGAATTTTATTGTTTTGGATGAATTTTCTTCCTTGGTATTCATTATTTGTTTACTTGTATTCACGAATGAAATTTAGTTTGAAATGTATTTAAACTTATAAAATTGTTAATATATATTATTATAGAAATTAAAAACATATAAATTATCTTATAATAATTCTGGGTTATAGACTTGATGATGAATCATTAGTTAAAAGGTATTGATAAGCGCTTGGATTTACCTTGGCGGTTTTTGTGCACATTGAACTTGTTTTGTATTATTATTCCATATTATCAGTGTGTAAGGATTAATGAACATTAATGATATGAAATAAATATATTATTATCTGTTTCAACCATAAAAATGGTATCATGTCCTGAATTAATGATTGTAACGAAAATTGAGAACTCGTCTTCCTGGAATGTGATAAATTAACAAATCTCAGATGGTGTTTTCATTTTTAGTATAAGAGGAGGGGGAAAGAGAGATGATGATGAAATATTCCATTATAATAATACCATTATAGGTCATGTAATATAATGTAATTATCATATCATTTGGGTGAGGGGAGATGAGTAAATAAGTAAAAAAATGAAGGAACACAAAATAGAAGAAAAATTGAGAAATCTCTCACGAAAAAATCGACAGCATAACGACAATACTAAAAATTTCATAAAATAGTTGGATGAGATAAAGGTGGAATCTCATCACTATTACATAATATTGGTAGTAAGGGTAATATATAATGGAATATCCCAGCATTATCTAATTGTTAATAAACTAGAAAACATAATATGAAATATTTATGAGATGATAAGGGTGGTTGATTCTCTTACCTTGTAGAGTAACTCTCTAAACCTGAAGGTTGGGACTTTGGGGGTTTGAGGACACCATGGGTGGACTACTGGGGAGGTAATACTAACATATCTTCAAGGATAATGTGTTTTTAATGAAATAAAACAAAGGGGGTGAGTGGGTATTTATAGTAATTAAGAGGGTGTTTTTTATTAATTAAAAGAGACACCTCATTAGTGGGTTTTTGAAAAACCATGGGCTTTACCATGGTATTGTCTCATGGTTTCATCCACTTGGGACACCTCATGTCATATTTTACTGTACACATGTTGACCAGCCTTTTATATTAATTATTATATCATTATAATATTATTAAACTACAAAAAACTCAAAAGTGTATTTTTACTATTCACAAAAAGTCATGTTTTTTAGAAAAATTCTCAAAAATTATCCCTACCAATTTATCGACATGTAGAATTAAAAAAATGAACTAAATATTTTGAAAATTATTTTCTATGTATTTTTAATTTAACAAAATCATAATTAATTCGTAAAATAACAATTTTAAATGTATAATTAGTTTTATGTCACATTGAATAATTAATTAAGATCTCATTGTCCAATTACCTTAAGAAAATGAGATATTTTCATTATTTACTATTCATAAGGGTAGTATTACTATCAATATTAATATTCACATGGGTATGTTACTATTCATCAAAAAATCAAGTTGTTTCTGTCAGACACCAAATGACTTACTGGTCACAACTCTAGATGACCATTTTTCGAAATTCAAAACATAGAAGTGGATATTTTTTGTTTAATGTATAGTTTATGAATATGTCATAAATAAAAAAGTGTTGTTTCAATGGAACACAGTTCTTTATAAAATATAGGTTATGAATAGAATTTATTTAAGAGAAGCATACCATAAAATGTTTGGGGTGTTATAATAATAAAGGTAGATTTTATGATTTCTGTCCTCCTGAGGACCATTCCGATTTCCACTATGTCTTATCTAATGAATGCATTAATACTAATAGAATTTAAAGTCATGTTCTAAGAGTTGGAAAGAAATGGGTTCAATAGTGCTAGAAATCATGGGCAACACTAGTCTTGTTTGTGAATAATGTATTTGGAAATCTCCCAGAGTATGTGGATTATCATAATCTTAACCATGTTATGATAATGCATCGGTATCCACTTCCTTGCATTGATAATATATTTGATAAATTCATGGGATAACAATGGTTTTCTAAAATTTATCATTATTCAAGGTATCACCAATTGCGAGTCTGGAAGGTGGATATTTTAATGAAAGATTTCAAAAGTAGATACAGTGATTATGAGTATGTGGATATTCTTTTTAATCTTATGAATATATAATTCATCTATGTGGAATTAATGAATTAGTTATTTCATCGATATCTGGATTCATCTTTTGTTGCGCTTGGGGATAACATACTTGTGTGTTCAAGGAAAAGGGTTAGGTATGATAAATACTAGGTGACAGTGTTGAGTATTTTGTAGGATCATTGTTTGAATTTCAAACAATCAATGTGTGATTATTTAATACTAGAGGTATGTTTCCGAGTATATGTAATATTTAAAAGATATTTTTCTATTCATAGAAAAAATATAGATTCTATTTTCTCTTCAAAAATTCCAAATAATGTTTTGTTATACATAGTTTCCTTGGATTAGCTTATTATTACTGATGTTTTGTTCATTATTTCTGATGACTAGCTTGACCTATGACATCTTTGATAAGTAATAGTGTTACATTCAAATGAAATGTGAAAATTCAAAAGTCTTTTAAATTGGTTAAATTTTTCCTTATATCAATACTGATATTCATATTTTTGTAATCATGATAAGGGTAAATGGTGTATTGTGATGGATAATAGGTTCTAAGATGGGTTATTTTCTCATGCAAGGAGATCATGCTGTTACTTATGTATCAGGGTAGTTATATTTTTTTTTTGAGAATAACTTCCCAACTCGTGATGTTTAATTAGTTTTTGTAGTCTATTATTTTAAACCAAGGCACCATTACCTCTTTGATGAGAAATTAATAGTTTTTATAGATTATAATAGATTTTAACAAATTTTCTCACAAATATATTTGAACCTGAGACAAAAAATATTGATGGACTATCTCTAAATGTTTGACATTGAATTGATGTATACACCAGGTAAAGGAAGTTCTCTGCTAGATTAATTAAGCATAAAATCATAAATACAGTTGAAAAAGATGCTTTAGATGAGTGGTAGTTGATGTAAGTGACATCTAAAATGCACATTTATTGAGAATAATAAGGTATTGTTGCGGTATTCTTTGGATTTTCTTTGATTTATGACTTGGTGTAAATGGTCAAAGAGGAAAAAATAACTAATTTTGACTTTTTTTCAATGAGTTCAAAACTCAATGGTGGCAATAACATTAATGAATAGAATATGGATATGAGTTTAATTTTCTTGTTTTGAGGTTATATGGTTATGGATTTATCCTTTTGGGAAAAACTTCTTAATTATTACCATCATTACATATGGGTTTTTCATACTGAAATATAGAATATGTATAAAACACTGAAGGAAATATTAGGTTGGGTTTTCATGAAACGAAATTTGGATGATTGTGTTTTGATATGCTTCACCTATTATAAGGTTATGGTAAAGATTTAGAGACTAGAAAATATGTTATAGTTTTACTTATTACTATTTGTAAATAGGGGAATAAAGCAATAGATTTGTTTAAGGTCTCCAATGTAATGTTTGGAAAAAAATCCATATGGGTAATATTAGATTAGCTCACAAAGGTGTCCCATTTCATCCTTATTCATGAATCCCATATAGTATAGAAGAAGCCTAAAATATATATTTGATTTGGGGTAAATTGGCATGGAATTCCAGTTTCGATATAATCATATCAAGACACAAATATTATGTATCACTTTTATAAATTATTATAATAATTTCTAGGGACCCAGTTGGCTATGATTACTTCATACCTTCCTTGGAAGGATGGAAAATATGAAAGGATGATACACATATAAGAAGTTATTTTTCGATCCTATGTTATTTATTTTGAGGGCTCATGGGAAGATCATGTACCATTAGTCGATTAATTTCACAAAAGCTCTTATCATTCCTTGATACATGTCGATCCTTTTGAATAATTGTATGTGAATTCTTGTTTTTCTTATCATTATTGGGTGGAAACATGTGAGACTTCACTTTTTGGGTCTAGCATTATCTAATAGTCAATAGAGATGATTTTGTTTATTTGTAAATTGATGGAGATGAATCTATGTCATATGAAATCATATACAGATCATCATTAAAGGTTGTTTTCATTTAAGCTGGTTGATCATGTGTTCTGGATAATCCCAACAAGGATATCGAATCATTATTTTTGGAATAAGGGAAGGTTATATCCTCAATACATAATCCATTTTGAGATACTTGAACTAGTTTGTGAGTTGGATTATCATTTATATTTTCCAACACATTTCAATTAACTTCAAAATGTGTTTCATACATCTCAGTTGAGAAAGTATTATACGGATCCTAACCAAGTGATTCAACAGGATCACGTTTCCCTAAAGCCATATAATTTATTGGTTTATTTTCCAGTATGAATTATAGATACACAAGGGATAGTATTTCTGGGTAAAATCATACTGTTAGTGTGGGTTCTTTGGAAACATTATCATATCAAAGAATAAACTTTGGAATAGGAAAAGGAAATGGTTGAGTAGTGTCCTGTGAACTTTTTGCCCACGGTTTTCATAACGGTGTGCCCTAACTCTACATGGTAAAATTCAATATATAAATATTATAAATCTCACTAATTCGTACCCTTTAATTGTTTATTTTTTCCTCTAATAAGACCATAATTTGAATTCATCTCTTCCCCGAGGCTTTGGAGACCCTTACCATTGATCCATGGGTGATACTTTCGAAAATCTTGTTGTGTTGGATGCCAGATTCAATGTTAAGTCCTCATTCTGGGTTGTTTTTCCTTAGTTTATTATTAATCCCCCACTTGGATTCATAGATATAATTAATTTGGGGATAGATATATGTATTTTTATGCCAATAATTTTTATATATGGATGTGTTGAATTTAGGTAACAAGATCTCGGGAATGTTTTCATAGTTTTAATTTTGTTTTCTTGAAGAATTTGTCCCGTTCTTGGTTTTCAAAAAAAAATTGATGTTGGTGGATCCACTATCAATAGCTATTATTATATCTTAAAGGCTTGGTTTCAAATTGTATGAATTGAATTAAATTTATTTTGAAATTTATGTGAAAATCTGGGTAAAACCCTCATTAGTGATGGTTTGGAAATCTGTTGAAATTGGTTGTTCTACAGGTACGTATTTCTTTATTTTAAAAGTATTTTTTTAAAATAGGGCTTGGATTATATTCATGGAAATGGTTTTATATAAAAAAGTGTTGAATATATCAATGTTTTATTGAAATTAATTGAAATTATTAGGTCAAAATAGTATTCTTCTTATTTGGTTGGCATGTTTTAATATTAATTGACATGACCCTATTGTATGGGTGTGTGCCATTGGGGAACTTGGTATATGGTTACCATCTAATTACATGGTAGATCGATAAGAGACCACTCATGAGTATGGAACTATAACTTTGGAATTCATGTGTGGATTTTTGGTTGTGATGAATTATGAAACCATGTAATGGGTATGCCAATGGTTTGAGAAATGGATTAATGGAAATTTTTGGTTTCATTTCTTGAGTGTTATTGTTTTTTTGAAAAACCAAATTAGTTTCATTACTCACCCTCAGACTGGGGAAATTTGTGTGTTTACAGATATTGTATACTAGAAAATTGGAAAATGGAATGTATCTCATTTATCTTGTGATTCATTTTTATAATTTGATCATGGATTATGGATTTAGAACTTAGAGCATGTTGGGAGCTATTGAGTCGGTGCCATTAGAGTCTTTGATTGTTATTAGTTTTTTCTTTCACTTTATACACTGATATCAATTATAGATTCTCTTTTGTACTGTAGTATGGAATGTGGATTCGTTGGTTACCTTATGTTTTATTACATTTTTATCATTCATCTTATATTGGTTCTTAGTTATGGTTATCTTGGTTGTGGTTGTTTTATTTAAAAAGTTATATCATCCTGAAATTTTAATGAATCCCTTGGCATTTATTTCCCACATTTGGTATCTTGGGGATTCCACATAAGTCCATGTGACATCATACAACCTTATTAGGCCAATGATGAGGGGTGGGATGTTACAAATGGTATGAGTCTTGGGAATTATGTCTGTCATTGTGGGACAAATGGAATTGGTTTGTTAATCTTTAATTTAAAAATCAAGTCTTGATCTCTCCTTGAGCTGGGATTATAGCATGGAGTAAGATCATCAGAACATGAAATGTAGGTCATAAAAAGAAAAAGTCAAACCTTTTATATTGAACCTCATGTTACAAGGTAGTTGGGTACATGAGTGTCTTGAGAAACTTATAAGAGTTATAATCTCAATTTCATGGGTTTATCGAATGAGAAGAGAATGAAATTAATTGCGAAAAATGACTACCAACTATTTGTACGTATTTTATTTTAAGAAATGATATATTATTTGGTGAGAAATAATTTATTTTTGAGAAGTGTTAAAAAAAAGTGATATTCTAAGGAAGAGTGGAACTGATAATTTGAATGTGGTTTTATTTTCAAAAGCATGAGGTAATTTTAAAAATAATGGATGAATGTTGAAAACTCTGAATTTTAGAAATAAATTCTGTGATATATTTGTTGTGTTATAACTGTAAATTTTTAATACGTTGTTTTTTAGAGAGTGAGACTTATATAATTTTGTTTTTTTTATAGAATATTGAACTCAATAAGTATTTTAGAAAATCACTTGAAGAGGCTACTAAAGATTTGGTTTCTCCTGACCCACAGGTGATCCAACAACTATTTCATAGTATTTTCTTGGCTCTTCAAGTTGTGAATAGAGGGAACTAAAGGGGTGAAGAAAAGAAGTTAGATTATTACATTTTGTTCTAAAAGTATAATCCACCCTTATTTTAGGGTTATTTGGACCCAGTGAATCAAAAGGTGTTGTTTAATAGGATTAATAAAATATATCATTTCTATTGGACACTAGTAGAAATAAAAGTAAATTTTGTAACGTACATGCAAGAGGATATTTCATTATAGTCATGGGATTTAGATTTTTAGGAAAAATTAGTCTAAGTCATTGCATGGGATAATTTTGAATAATTTTTCAACAAAAAATTTTATCCTCACATGTTTTGGATTTCTAAGACATTGGAATTTTTTAGCATGAAACACAAGGATCAGTTGATTCAAAATAATGTATCTAAATTTATGAATTTAAACTAATTTGAGCCTGAAGTTTCTACATGTGAATCCATGACGTCAAGCATTCTTGAATCAGGTATGAGGAAGGGGACTCACTTGAAAATTTATATACATTGTATAAAATATTATACAGATATGGTCAATAGAATGATGGTGGTATAAATATTTATATCATGAACCATGGTTAAAGGAAAAATGTTGATGCCTATAATAAATGTTGGGATACCTAATTCTGTGAAAAATAAAAAGAGTTACACTTATTTCTAAGGTAGTGGAATGGGACACAATTAGAATGACAGGTATGAGAATCTCCCTCCAAGACCTATGAGAAATCATGGATGTGTTTAGTGTGGAAATTTTAACCACATGCAATGTGATTGTATGAAACAACCTAGAGAATTCCATAATTTTAACTAGATGGTCCACCTTCAGTGCTACTGTAGCAGTGCTCCATGGTCGAGTGGTTGGGAAACATCTAATGTTTTGTAGACATTCTATAGTCAATGAGATGAGGGTAGAATAATCCCCCTCATCAGTAGAACCGATCTATCCAGGGTGATTCTAGGAATACCATGAATCATAAAAAAGACCAATCTAAACATGGTAATAAATAGAAAATTCCGGTGAGTAAGAAGTTATATGGAGTAGAGAAAGTGATTGAGGATTGTCAATCTTGACCGTCGACTTTGAGAGGTATGATTCTGTGAAATTCTACCATTAATTAATGCCTTTGTTTTATACATGTTCATCCCATTAATTTATTTCTTCATGTTCTTTTAAACTTATATTTTTTTATATCTAATGTATTCCCTTATTTTGAACATCAATCTTCCCAGGATGAAAGATAATTTTAAGACTTTATGTGTGAAGAATGTTCTATAACAATTTATGGAGGTGAGTTGATATGGTATTTCAATTTTCATGAGGTGGACGTCTATGAAAATAGTCCTGGATATGGATTTTTTGACTATATTAAAATGTAACATTGACTGTTTTACACAAAGGGTCATTTTATTACCGATGATGGTGTTGAGAATAAAATTAGAGGACACTAGAATTTAATGGAAGGTGCAATATGATTGATGGATTAGGAAGTTATAAATATCTAATTCTAGTTGGAAGCTAAGAATTTATAATTAGTATATGATAACATGTGTAACTATTTTACACCAGTTGTAGATCTGTTTATGATGCTTTTCTAGAGAATTTCATTTGGTTACCACCTATAATAGAAGTGTATATATGATTGATCAGGTAATGTCCTATAATAGATGTTTGAACTTTTTTTAGAGCATACGTGCCCCGTTTTGGTAACTTCTAAATTGGTACCCTAATTTAAAATTCGACTGAACCTATTTGTCCTGAAAGTCGACTTTACCGTAGGTGAGGAATAAACTCAAATGTCATAGGTCAATGGGAAAAGTTAATTTTTTATATTTTAAAGGAGGAAAATAAAAATAAAACTTATGAAATTTATTTTTATTTTCTTAAACGTCCCAAAATGATGATACAACACAGTGATGAGTCAGCTGTTTCACTTATTAAAGGAAACAATGGGGAGATGCTGCTTCTAAGCGTAACAGTAACAATGAAGTTTTTTTAAAATCATGAAATGAATTAATGAATTTACTCATTTAATGAAGGGTATGGACTACAATTAGAATTGATAACGATGAAGAATTTATCTAGAACCTGAGGAAGCTTGCCCGCTGGTGATGACGAATGATGAACGCCGACAAATGATGGATCGAGGATGTGAATGGAAGGATCACTATCAATAGAGAATTATTTCCTCCAAGCAATATTTTTTTTATATAGGGGTTATTTTCTATGTGATTTTACTTACCTTGTTCTTCCTTTCTAAATGAAAAATGTGGATTAACCCACTAACAGGTTGATCAATGGGTCAGTCATTCTTACAGGTTGGGATATATCTTTTGGGGATTAAAAAGGGGATTAGATCATGATGATTCTCCCTTCATTCATTATGAATAAATTGGAATTAGATCTGTGATATTCTTGTCTCATTATTTGCGATCCTTATAACAAAAATAAACTAATTCCTACAAGAATAAAGGAATGTGTCATTCTAAGGGGTGTTCTTATGCTTCTTCATTCCCCTATTAATACGTTCTTTATTGGTGGACCCCTGTGGTTATGTAGTGAAATTTTCTGGAGGTCCCGAATGAATCTAGACCCTCGAAGAAATGACAACATGTTTTGATTCCCATAGAAGACGGATTTTTATCCTAAGGATCATGATTCACCTTTAGGTTAGAAAAAATGGACCACCATAGTGATGGTGGAAACCAGAAAAAGGAGGAGATGTCAGGAAAATGCCACTGGTAGGATGCCGGCTCGACGACCCGTAGTAGACAAGAAAATGATGGTTTGGCCATGGGTGGTGATGGGGGTCATGGTTAGGTCGTGCCATGGCAGAGAGGACCAGAGACTTGGAATCATGCCACATCGAACCAGGTGGCACACGTTCCCATAGACAACACGTGAGAGGTACGGTTGGCACAATGGCCAATCACATGATGCAGACGGGATGCGTAAGCGACCACATCCCGAGTAGAGAAAATTGGGCCACACCAGCGGGCCGGGATGAAGAAACTAGGCCACCTCGAGTAGCCTAGCGGTCTAGACCTGTGTCCTAGTGGGTCGGGTCCAGCAAGTCCTGTTGGTCGGGTTCGGCGGGACTTCAGTGGGGTTAGGTACGGCCGGTCTGACTAGGTGGGACTAGACCAGGACCCAACATACCCCTTTTTTACTTAAGTTCCCATAAATATCAAACCATGTGTCCATTTCAGAGGAAGTTTGTAGAATTGGGACTCTCATGATTAGGTGGTCCTTTTGAGATACTCTAAGTGAGTTTTCATGGAAATTGGAATATGGACTTTTGGTTCGAGGAGTAGGTGCTCCCAGAATGAGAGCGCTAAGGACGAAATCTGGTGGCTGGTTTCACCCTAGACTACGTGTCTTACCTAAACTATGTGTCTTACATAGATTGTGTGTATTACCTATACTATTTGTCTTTCCTAGACTATGTGTCTTAATTATATAGTGTGTCTTACCTTGACTCAGTCGATACTCCTCTGTCCCACCAGGGCACGATTCCTCTAGTCTTTGACGACAGTTCGTGTTTTACCAATAATTCATTTGTTAGCTACTCTCTATGCGTAACCAAAAATCTATGTGTTACCTAAACTCTATGTGTTACTACTTAAGGGTACTATGGAATCTTGTGACATTCATGTTTATGTTATTTAGACATATGCTTTTTTTGAGCTGACTGTAGTGACTGTCTTGATTATACTTCTCAGAGGAAACACTCTGTGTACCACCTTGGTAGTCTACGGGGTGTATTTATTAGTGATTCCTTTTTGGTATACTTCATGTGATTAATTTTTGGTATTCTTCATTTGATTCATTTTTGGTATTCTTCATGTGATTTATTTTTGTTATATTTATTAGTGATACCTTTCTAGTTTGGTGTCCCAACTGGATATTGTTTTACTCACCCCTGTACGGACTTCACTCACACGTGTCATGCCTTATGTAGGCAATCAACAGCTTTGACGGAGTCCTTGGTGGGACAAAGATATGGGTGCTTTAGGGTGACCTAAAGCACATGGTACGCTTCAATGACATTCAGACAACTTACTATACCTACCCTTCAGGTAATGTTTTCTGTAGATGATATCTAGGAGCTTGTAAATTTCCTTTTTAGTCAGTCTTACATTTTGGCCCCATTTCTTTCAGTATTGTACCTTACTATGAGTGGGTTTATTTATTGTTTGCATCCATGTTTACTTATTCCATCCAATGGCCTGAAGGCCTTCAAAATGATTTAATACAAATAAACCCCCTTTATGGGAAGAAGGTGAAAAACCAAAAGACTTCATGGGCATAAAATTAACCACAAATCGAAGGTCAATTATAAAAAATCCGGATGAAAACAAGAAACTTCCCCTCCCTAGAATGTCATATTGAGGTTGATCTCCACCGTTGCAAGCCTATGCGAGTGACTACATACAGGTACAACGGAAAAATTCTCCCACTTGTGGGATATGCCTATTCAACACTAGTTTCTAGCCCCTAGACAATGGGAGGGATTCTTTGGGTAGTCATGGAATGGGTCCCAAAGGATAGGTCATGGAATATCTTCTCTATAGGACCCTTCCTATTTTCCCTTATATCGTATTGGATTTTGCTGATAGAATTAAGGGAATTTAATGTTCATTTGGAAGTGTTGGAAGGAAAATATTTAATTCATCCTAGCACATTTCTATGGTCATCACCGATCTTGTTTGTGAAAAAGGATAATGGAACTCTTAAGCTGTGTGTTGATTATCATACACTTAAACAAGTTATGATAAAGAATCATTATATAATTCCATGAATTGATGATTTTTTGGTTCAATTGAGGGTATCCATGTGGTTCTCTAAAATTGGTCTGCATTCAAGGTATCACCGATTGTGAGTTCAGGAGGATATTCTGAAGCGATATTTCAAAAGTAGATATATCAATTACTAGTTTTTCAATATATATTTAGGTCTTATGAACACACCATTAGTCTTTATGGAAGAAATGATTCATATGTTTCAGATATATCTAGATTATTTTTTTGGGTGGTTTTGGATGAAATACTGGGGTATTCAATGACAATGTTTATACCTGTGAAACACTTCACGATATTTTTGGGTATTTTTGGTATCATCTTATGTATTCCAAACATTAAAAGTATAATTATTTATACAATAGTTAAATTTATTTGGCCTTTTAATCTCTAAAAAAGGTTTTTGTATGGATCCAAAAAATATAGAAGCTCTTATCTTTTATAAATAATCCAATAATGTATTTGAGATATATAGTTTCATTGGAATAGATTTTTATTATCAAAATTTTGGTCATTATTTCTCACAAATAGCTTCTCATTTTACATTGTTGACAAGGAATGGTGTTCAATTCCAATAGAATGAACAATTTAAGAAGCCTTTTCAAGAACTTAAAGATTTGCTTACATCAGTACCGATCATGATATTTCTATAATCAATAAAAGTGTACATGGTTTTTTATGATGCTTTGGGATATGTGTTGGGTTTTGTTCTGAAAATGGAAAACATGTTCCTTCTTATTTTTCATTGAAGTTATAGTTACATGAGAAGAACTACCCAACACATGATTTAGAATTATTTTTTATAGTCCAACTTTGAAAACATGGAATTATTAACTAATTGGTGAGAAATTCAGGGTGTTTATGGATTATAAGAGATTGAAACAAATTTTACCATAAATTGTATTGAACACGAGGCAATTAATATGAATAGAGTTTCCCCAAATTTTCTTATTTGACATGATGTATACATTGGGTAAATAAAATTCAGTGGAAGGTGAATTAAGTAGAATGTCTTATAATAAGTTGGAAAAAGACACATAAGATCAGTGGTAATTAATATTAGTTATTGTACAAATGTACATGGATTGTGAAGACCAAGGTAGTGTTGTGGTATTTGTAGGTTTCGGGTGTAGCAGAAGTGTGTGATGGGCATGTACCCAATGTTTCAAATTTCCATAATGGATGATTAATCTTGGATCAATACAACAATAAATGCTAGTATCCACATAATTGAATCAAAGATAAAATACAAAGGAGAGAAACCAAAACCGAGAAGATATGATCGACATATCTCATTTAGAATTAATTTAATTTATTAATAGAATTACCTACAAGGTGATTCTTTCTTGTTGATGTGTCTGATCATAGGTCTGAGGTGCGGCATTATAACATTCTAGAATCTAAGGATATGAATCCTATATAGGTGATCCACACGTGCTACACATATCACTATACTACACTGAAGGAGCCTTCATCTGCTATCATGGAATATCCTTTCGCTTGCGATGTCCGCCTACGATCTCCTTGAGAATCGCTTCAAAACCATTCTTCTTGATCTGATGGGGAACGATCTCTCTCATTCTTGGTATCATTCTTAGAGATAAAGTAGTTATCTAGCCTCAAGATATTTTTACTAAAGATGTTCTGCACACCATGATTGGTTAGCTGGTGAAATGGCCCCTTGGATTATATAGAGAATAATAACATAATACGAAATTTAATTCACTCGGTAATAATAAATAATATACACATGTTTAATTGCATAATTTTATATTCCATGTTAAAAATATATGACAAATAATAATAGAAATGCTATTATTACCGTGACATGTGATTATGTAATTTAATTCACCAGGTAATAATAAATAATTATCACATGTGACATTATATAATTTATTATTCCATTTGAAAACCCCATGTCACATAATAATAGTAACACTATTATTTTTAAGACATGTTCTTAACATGCATGTAATATTTAAATATTATTTAACTAAATAATATTTAATATTATTTTTCACTGGACCCATAATTTGGTCCGCCAATCCTCTTCAATATTTCTCGGGCCTTGAATAATGACTATTTATTTATTAAATAAATATAAATGCATTATTCATTGATAAATAAATATTTCTTCCACAATATAATCTCTAAAATAACTAGAGGCGAAAAAAATGAAATCTGGTATACTTGAATAATTATTAAACCACAATCGGTAATAATATTTATTCAACATGTTAGATAAATTAATTATTTATCTATGATAGTAGCAACACATAGTGTTTGACCCTTTAAGCCTGTATCTTGTTGGTATAAGGAAGGCTTTCCTAAGGTCCAATATTTATGTCTAGAAATGGGTCAAGGAACCCAAGAGAAATAAGTTAACGTCTCAGCAATATGTTACCACATATGAATTCTTTCGATGTAATATAATCCCATTATCCCGATATCTCTAATCAATTGGGTTGCATGTGTGTGATATCAACCCATGTTTTCAATTTCTAATTCTTTGACTTCCCACTATTGAAATTGTGTAGGGAACACCATGGACATGGATTTAGTTATTCTATATCCACTACAACAGAAATTGAAAATAGTGGCAGTTTTGGTTACCCGCTGTTAAACCTTTTTTAAAATGGTTTCGCGGAGGTTTATAATAAACCACTGTGAAAAAAATAATTATTTACACCGCAGACCCTTCCCCCCACCCTTCCCCCCCTTCTCACCCAGCGACCACACTTCCCCCGACCCAATGCTTCCACCGCAACCCCAGCACCCCGCGACCCCGGTGACCCCGCAACCCCGACGACCCCACGACCCTGGCGACCCCAGCCCCCCGCGACCCTGGCGACCCCGCGACCCCAGTGACCCCGCTTCCCCTGGCACCACGTGACCCCAATGACCTATACAAACCCTATGGTTTCAATTCTAGTAATTTTACCTCAATTCATAATTTTGACGTCTCCAATGAGTATTAATACCCATAAGGTATATATTTATGGTTTTGGATGTGTTTAATTGATAGGTTTGGTAGTTTAGGGTTAGTGGATTTCATTTACTGGCAGTGTGGTTCTTCTATCATAGAAGTAGTTTTGAGAAGAATATCTATGATAATTTGATTTTCACATTACTTAATGAGCATGGAAAGTCAAAGGATCATCTCAATCTCGCAAAGACATACAAGTAATGAACATAAAACGCGATCTCTGGCCAGATGAAAATGAAAAGTATGCTCCAGCCATTTTTGTAATGAAATATAGGGATAAAGATACATTCCTTCGAATTTTGAAGAATATGAAGGTATATGATGGGTATTCAAGTAACATCTCGAGGTGTGTTGACTTGAAAAATCATAAGTTACATGGATTGAAAAGTAAAAATTCAAATATTTTTTTACAACAGTTACTACCATTGGCATTGCATACATTATTACCTAAAAAAATTCTACAATTGTACTCCAATCATGCATATTTTTAGGCAATTATGTGAGAAATATCTACATCCATTATGAGTAACATATCGAGTGTGGTATACATCATTCCATTTAGGCTTGTGTTTTAATTGGTAGTCGAGATTTTGGATGACTAGGAGGTGAACCCATTGTTGACGTGTTGGACAAATTGGGTCATTTCGTAGTGATCAAGGGGATAGTGTTGTAGAAACTTTGGTGAGGCAGAATGTGTTGATAGTGAATATCCATTCATTGTTAATGGTTATCATATTCTGTTCATGATGATAAAATGTGGGCATACCCTATATAAACCCTAAGTTAATCTTAATGGGAGATAATATTAAACCATATGAAACTAGGATTCATTGTACAATGTGTATTGGATGATCTAAAAGTCTTACACTATATAAAATTTGGATTCCTCTTACGATAATTATGATATGTTCAAAAACATTACCTCATATAAAATATTGATGTATCACATTATGTGAGATGAAAAAAATTCATTTTCTTCAAGACATGACGTTAATTTTTTTATCATGGTCTTGGTTTTATGATCTTACACTATGTGAAATCATATTCAAGATTTCTTCATGGGTTGAAGGGACTATTTTATCTTATAACCCTAGGTTTTATTCACCACAAAAACATTCTTTATTCCCCCACCTCACCAATCATTACTATAATAGTTTATATCAAGAGATCCCTAGTCCAAGAATTATGACAATAAAATATGATCCTACATCCATCACATGGGTTTATTCATCCATTGAGTTTCATCAAACATCTATTTCCACAACATTCTAAAACTATGGGTGGATTGATTCCCATTTCCATGCAATATGTATTGATTCATATATCTTCTATCATTGAGACTAGCTGATGATTCACCATATAATAATCCATTACATAAGGTGTCATTTCCCCAAAACACTCACATGAGCCTCTTTTATAGCAATAATCTTCTTTCATTTATTTTGACACATAAGTGGGACAAGATGCTCTCATTTCCTGATACGAGCAAGTAAATAATCGGTATATAGATGCAAAAGACCTTCTAAAATCCTAATAAGATGAATTTAAACTATATCATTACCCCCATGTAAAATATATATACCTACTAATGATACATAATTTAACCATATAAAATTTGATATGTCTCTTAAAGATAGATAATTTAACATCTTATAAAATCTCGATGCCTAATATTATAATATGTAATTATTCAATATCAGCATCCAAGAAGGTAAACCCTTCTAGCATTGGTATCTTATGACATCGTGATTCATAAAAACATGTGAATTGATTCCAATAATCACGATATAAGTAGTTACATATAAATATTTAATCCAGTGCACAACCCTATCACCGAATCATTATAGGTTTCTCCATTTTCTATCTACATTGGTCCAAGCTTGGAGACCTTTAACAAAAACCTATTCCTATATTTAGAGCTCCTGTAATTTAAACTAGTTGTAGTCATATTCCATGTTGTATGAATTTAAACATCAAAGCCCAATGTCCTCAACAAACAATGTTAATTAACAACCATACCCTATTAAATGAACTAAGGATGCCTCATCCGATAAGTGTGGGATGATTATAAAAATAATTACCACATATAAAACTGAAAAGGATCTCTAATGAAATGATTCATGGACATAGTGTATTACATACCATCTCAGGCTCATTCAATGAAGTACATTTACTGATAAAAATAAAATATGACGCTTTGATCTCCATAAATAGTAGATCATGATATTTTTCTTCCTATCCTCAACTAGATCAGGTATCATATGTTTAAAACATGGTTAATAATAACACCACAATGACATGGTTAATAATAGTAGATCATGAAATTTATTTTTATTTTCTTAAACGTCCCAAAATGATGATACAACACAGTGATGAGTCAGCTGTTTCACTTCTTAATGGAAACAATGGGGAGATGCTGCTTCTAAGCGTAACAGTAACAATGAAGTTTTTTTAAAATCATGAAATGAATTAATGAATTTACTCATTTAATGAAGGGTAGGGACTACAATTAGAATTGATAACGATGAAGAATTTATCTAGAACCTGAGGAAGCTTGCCCGCTGGTGATGACGAATGATGAACGCCGACAAATGATGGATCGAGGATGTGAACGGAAGGATCACTATCAATAGAGAATTATTTCCTCCAAGCAATATTTTTTTTATATAGGGGTTATTTTCTATGTGATTTTCCTTACCTTGTTCTTCCTTTCTAAATGAAAAATGTGGATTAACCCACTAACAGGTTGATCAATGGGTCAGTCATTCTTACAGGTTGGGATATATCTTTTGGGGATTAAAAAGGGGATTAGATCGTGATGATTCTCCCTTCATTCATTATGAATAAATTGGAATTAGATCTGTGATATTCTTGTCTCATTATTTGCGATCCTTATAACAAAAATAAACTAATGCCTACAAGAATAAAGGAATGTGTCATTCTAAGGGGTGTTCTTATGCTTCTTCATTCCCCTATTAATACGTTCTTTATTGGTGGACCCCTGTGGTTATGTAGTGAAATTTTCTGGAGGTCCCGAATGAATCTAGACCCTCGAAGAAATGAAAACATGTTTTGATTCCCATAGAAGACGGATTTTTATCCTAAGGATCATGATTCACCATTAGGTTAGAAAAAATGGACCACCATAGTGATAGTGGCAACCAGAAAAAGGAGGAGATGTCAGGAAAATGCCACTGGTAGGATGCCGGCTCGACGACCCGAAGTAGACAAGAAAATAATGGTTTGGCCATGGGTGGTGATGGGGGTCATGGTTAGGTCGTGCCATGGCAGAGAGGACCAGAGACTTGGAATCATGCCACATCGAACCAGGTGGCACACGTTCCCATAGACAACACGTGAGAGGTACGGTTGGCACAATGGCCAATCACATGATGCAGACGGGATGCGTAAGCGACCACATCCCGAGTAGAGAAAATTAGGCCACACCAGCGGGCCGGGATGAAGAAACTAGGCCACCTCGAGTAGCCTAGCGGTCTAGACCTGTGTCCTAGTGGGTCGGGTCCAGCAAGTCCTGTTGGTCGGGTTCGGCGGGACCTCAGTGGGGTCAGGTCCGGCCGGTCTGACTAGGTGGGACTAGACCAGGACCCAACATACCCCTTTTTTACTTAAGTGCCCATAAATATCAAACCATGTGTCCATTTCAGAGGAAGTTTGTAGAATTGGGACTCTCATGATTAGGTGGTCCTTTTGAGATACTCTAAGTTAGTTTTCATGGAAATTGGAATATGGACTTTTGGTTCGAGGAGTAGGTGCTCCCAGAATGAGAGCGCTAAGGACGAAATCTGGTGGCTGGTTTCACCCTAGACTACGTGTCTTACCTAAACTATGTGTCTTACATAGATTGTGTGTATTACCTATACTATTTGTCTTTCCTAGACTATGTGTCTTAATTATATAGTGTGTCTTACCTTGACTCAGTCGATACTCCTCTGTCCCACCAGGGCACGATTCCTCTAGTCTTTGACGACAGTTCGTGTTTTACCAATAATTCATTTGTTAGCTACTCTCTATGTGTAACCAAAAATCTATGTGTTACCTAAACTCTGTGTGTTACTACTTAAGGGTACTATGGAATCTTGTGACATTCATGTTTATGTTATTTAGGACATATGCTTTTTTTGAGCTGACTGTAGTGACTGTCTTGATTATACTTCTCAGAGGAAACACTCTGTGTACCACCTTGGTAGTCTACGGGGTGTATTTATTAGTGATTCCTTTTGGTAATACTTCATGTGATTAATTTTTGGTATTCTTCATTTGATTCATTTTTGGTATTCTTCATGTGATTTATTTTTGTTATATTTATTAGTGATACCTTTCTAGTTTGGTGTCCCAACTGGATATTGTTTTACTCACCCCTGTACGGACTTCACTCACACGTGTCATGCCTTATGTAGGCAATCAACAGCTTTGACGGAGTCCTTGGTGGGACAAAGATATGGGTGCTTTAGGGTGACCTAAAGCACATGGTACGCTTCAATGACATTCAGACAACTTACTATACCTACCCTTCAGGTAATGTTTTCTGTAGATGATATCTAGGAGCTTGTAAATTTCCTTTTTAGTTAGTCTTACATTTTGGCCCCATTTCTTTCAGTATTGTACCTTACTATGAGTGGGTTTATTTATTGTTTGCATCCATGTTTACTTATTCCATCCAATGGCCTGAAGGCCTTCAAAATGATTTAATACAAATAAACCCCCTTTATGGGAAGAAGGTGAAAAACCAAAAGACTTCATGGGCATAAAATTAACCACAAATCGAAGGTCAATTATAAAAAATCCGGATGAAAACAAGAAACTTCCCCTCCCTAGAATGTCATATTGAGGTTGATCTCCACCGTTGCAAGCCTATGCGAGTGACTACATACAGGTACAACGGAAAAATTCTCCCACTTGTGGGATATGCCTATTCAACACTAGTTTCTAGCCCCTAGACAATGGGTGGGATTCTTGGGGTAGTCATGGAATGGGTCCCAAAGGATAGGTCATGGAATATCTTCTCTATAGGACCCTTCCTATTTTCCCTTATATCGTATTGGATTTTGCTGATAGAATTAAGGGAATTTAATGTTCATTTGGAAGTGTTGGAAGGAAAATATTTAATTCATCCTAGCACATTTCTATGGTCATCACCGATCTTGTTTGTGAAAAAGGATAATGGAACTCTTAAGCTGTGTGTTGATTATCATACACTTAAACAAGTTATGATAAAGAATCATTATATAATTCCATGAATTGATGATTTTTTGGTTCAATTGAGGGTATCCATGTGGTTCTCTAAAATTGGTCTGCATTCAAGGTATCACCGATTGTGAGTTCAGGAGGATATTCTGAAGCGATATTTCAAAAGTAGATATATCAATTACTAGTTTTTCAATATATATTTAGGTCTTATGAACACACCATTAGTCTTTATGGAAGAAATGATTCATATGTTTCAGATATATCTAGATTATTTTTTTGGGTGGTTTTGGATGAAATACTGGGGTATTCAATGACAATGTTTATACCTGTGAAACACTTCACGATATTTTTGGGTATTTTTGGTATCATCTTATGTATTCCAAACATTAAAAGTATAATTATTTATACAATAGTTAAATTTATTTGGCCTTTTAATCTCTAAAAAAGGTTTTTGTATGGATCCAAAAAATATAGAAGCTCTTATCTTTTATAAATAATCCAATAATGTATTTGAGATATATAGTTTCATTGGAATAGAATTTTATTATCAAAATTTTGGTCATTATTTCTCACAAATAGCTTCTCATTTTACATTGTTGACAAGGAATGGTGTTCAATTCCAATAGAATGAACAATTTAAGAAGCCTTTTCAAGAACTTAATGATTTGCTTACATCAGTACCGATCATGATATTTCTAGAATCAATAAAAGTGTACATGGTTTTTTATGATGCTTTGGGATATGTGTTGGGTTTTGTTCTGAAAATGGAAAACATGTTCCTTCTTATTTTTCATTGAAGTTATAGTTACATGAGAAGAACTACCCAACACATGATTTAGAATTATTTTTTATAGTCCAACTTTGAAAACATGGAATTATTAACTAATTGGTGAGAAATTCAGGGTGTTTATGGATTATAAGAGATTGAAACAAATTTTACCATAAATTGTATTGAACACGAGGCAATTAATATGAATAGAGTTTCCCCAAATTTTCTTATTTGACATGATGTATACATTGGGTAAATAAAATTCAGTGGGAGGTGAATTAAGTAGAATGTCTTATAATAAGTTGGAAAAAGACACATAAGATCAGTGGTACTTAATATTAGTTATTGTACAAATGTACATGGATTGTGAAGACCAAGGTAGTGTTGTGGTATTTGTAGGTTTCGGGTGTAGCAGAAGTGTGTGATGGGCATGTACCCAATGTTTCAAATTTCCATAATGGATGATTAATCTTGGATCAATACAACAATAAATGCTAGTATCCACATAATTGAATCAAAGATAAAATACAAAGGAGAGAAACCAAAACCGAGAAGATATGATCGACATATCTCATTTAGAATTAATTTAATTTATTAATAGAATTACCTACAAGGTGATTCTTTCTTGTTGATGTGTCTGATCATAGGTCTGAGGTGCGGCATTATAACATTCTAGAATCTAAGGATATGAATCCTATATAGGTGATCCACACGTGCTACACATATCACTATACTACACTGAAGGAGCCTTCATCTGCTATCATGGAATATCCTTTCGCTTGCGATGTCCGCCTACGATCTCCTTGAGAATCGCTTCAAAACCATTCTTCTTGATCTGATGGGGAACGATCTCTCTCATTCTTGGTATCATTCTTAGAGATAAAGTAGTTATCTAGCCTCAAGATATTTTTACTAAAGATGTTCTGCACACCATGATTGGTTAGCTGGTGAAATGGCCCCTTGGATTATATAGAGAATAATAACATAATACGAAATTTAATTCACTCGGTAATAATAAATAATATACACATGTTTAATTGCATAATTTTATATTCCATGTTAAAAATATATGACAAATAATAATAGAAATGCTATTATTACCGTGACATGTGATTATGTAATTTAATTCACCAGGTAATAATAAATAATTATCACATGTGACATTATATAATTTATTATTCCATTTGAAAACCCCATGTCATATAATAATAGTAACACTATTATTTTTAAGACATGTTCTTAACATGCATGTAATATTTAAATATTATTTAACTAAATAATATTTAATATTATTTTTCACTGGACCCATAATTTGGTCCGCCAATCCTCTTCAATATTTCTCGGGCCTTGAATAATGACTATTTATTTATTAAATAAATATAAATGCATTATTCATTGATAAATAAATATTTCTTCCACAATATAATCTCTAAAATAACTAGAGGTGAAAAAAATGAAATCTGGTATACTTGAATAATTATTAAACCACAATCGGTAATAATATTTATTCAACATGTTAGATAAATTAATTATTTATCTATGATAGTAGCAACACATAGTGTTTGACCCTTTAAGCCTGTATCTTGTTGGTATAAGGAATGCTTTCCTAAGGTCCAATATTTATGTCTAGAAATGGGTCAAGGAACCCAAGAGAAATAAGTTAACGTCTCAGCAATATGTCACCACATATGAATTCTTTCGATGTAATATAATCCCATTATCCCGATATCTCTAATCAATTGGGTTGCATGTGTGTGATATCAACCCATGTTTTCAATTTCTAATTCTTTGACTTCCCACTATTGAAATTGTGTAGGGAACACCATGGACATGGATTTAGTTATTCTATATCCACTACAACAGAAATTGAAAATAGTGGCAGTTTTGGTTACCGCCGTTAAACCTTTTTTAAAATGGTTTCGCGGAGGTTTATAATAAACCACTGTGAAAAAAATAATTATTTACACCGCAGACCCTTCCCCCCACCCTTCCCCCCCTTCTCACCCAGCGACCACACTTCCCCCGACCCAATGCTTCCACCGCAACCCCAGCACCCCGTGACCCCGGTGACCCCGCAACCCCGACGACCCCACGACCCTGGCGACCCCAGCCCCCCGCGACCCTGGCGACCCCGCGACCCCAGTGACCCCGCTTCCCCTGGCACCACGTGACCCCAATGACCTATACAAACCCTATGGTTTCAATTCTAGTAATTTTACCTCAATTCTTAATTTTGACGTCTCCAATGAGTATTAATACCCATAAGGTATATATTTATGGTTTTGGATGTGTTTAATTGATAGGTTTGGTAGTTTAGGGTTAGTGGATTTCATTTACTGGCAGTGTGGTTCTTCTATCATAGAAGTAGTTTTGTTTCCTCTTGGAAATGACATTTGTTTTTATGAAATTATTTAATTTATAACATCATGAAATTCTTGTATGGCCTAATGTTTCTTTTCTTATTAAGATATAAATTTATATGGTTCCTGTAATTGTTTTTTAATAGTGTTTTATTTTTTTCGTAGATTTTGATAAAAGTGTATTATAATTTATATCTACATTTGATATTAATGTTAATGATATTCATGTAATTTATTTGGAAAAATTACAATGAGGCTCCTTCAAAGGGATTTTTATGTTTTTGGAGATTATTGACCCCAGTTTTTTAATTACAAAATGATGCTTTATGTTTTTAAGGTATGGTCTGTAAAAAATGTGTGTAATTAGACTATGTTTAATGGAATAAAGACATATATGTCTTATAATGATCTAAAATTGCTCTTAATGGAATTTATTTTTTGTAAAACTATATAAAATTGTGATTTGATTAAAAGTTCCGATAGTTATAAAAATGGATTGGCATCCAAATATTTAATTAAAACCATGGTTGGAATCTTAATAATGAATGTTTTCCATGTGATTTTTATACCCTCATTGTTACCTCATTGGCTATTTTATGTTCTGTGGTGACATATTCCTTTATTAGGAATAATTTTTTTAAAAATTAATTCTTGAGATGATGTAAAAGAGAGCTCTTTCTTGGGAGGTTATTGGAAGTTAGATAAGGTTTATTCAATGAGTAATAATATAATATATTTTATCCTAATATAATTTTATGTTTACCACTCCCCCAATTATTGAATTATTAGGAAACCAATTCAGTAAAATAGAATATCTTGATTAGTGTTAAAATATTAGAGATTATTGAATTTCGTGTTCACCTAGAATGAATTCATTCTATTTGGGGTTACCTCCCTATGAGACTAAGAGAATTGGGTAGGGTTGGGTGGAGTTTAGTTCAAATAGGGTTGGCCGATAAAACTTTTGGTGTCCATATGTGTGTTCCAATATCATTCATGTTATAACCTAGTGAGTTACACATAATTCTTGGTTCCCATTGAATATTACTTAGTGTATCCCATTTCCTACCTAGATTGAACACATAGACCTTGATTTTTTAATTTAGAACCATTTCTTGGTGGATGTTTATATAGTTATTTAGTAATATCTTGGTGCTTATTAATGTTCATTTCTTGTTTTAGTTATTTTTTTGGTTTAATGTGTACTATATAATGTGTTAATTCTACACATGTTTTATATAGGAATTTTAGATTTTTTACCAAAATGGCTAAATCATGTGATTTATGTATTTTAAAACTTCTATATGTGAATAATATACTCTATAACTATATTCAAAATAATTATTTTTGAATATTTTTTATAAAATGAATTAAAAATAATCTATGGTGAACTATTTATAGAAGTATTTATATCACACTTTTAATACACATTCATGTATGTGTGGGACTTATATATTTTCATTCTAATTTTCACGATTTTGATTTCAATTTATTTGAGTCCTCTTGTTCCATTAATGGAAATTGGAATGTTGTGACTTTTTGGGGTTCACATGAAGATGTTTTGAGTTGTTAATATGGTTGTTATTTTTTTTGGAAATTTTTTTGTGAGATAGTTCAACTTGGTTTATTTGGTATTTAAATATTATTTGTATTTTCTTTCCCTATATTTTATCCAAACTAGATGATTTTTCATTAATATATATAGTCTCAGATGAAAGTAATCACTTTCATTGAATATGTATCTTTTTATTTTTTATTTTTTTGAATGGATAACCATTTTATTTATAAGGCCTACTTGACTATAATGAATTATGACACTTTGGTATGGAGTTCCTCATACTTTTGATACTCGATCATGGAGTACATCAAACATGTGTTACTCAAGCATATCATCCCTTTACTTTGCATAAATATATTTTGTGTGTTGAAGTGAATGGTATTGAATTCATTCTAACGTATTGTAGTGGTTTGGATGAATATAATTCTTCCAAGTTCCCAAATATAATGTTTACAGAGATTTCTTTCTGGGATCTATTTCCACCTATGTGATTCTGATTATCTTATTATGTTGTCCTTGAGGATAATACAAACACCCCAAATTTCATCTCCAGATTCCCAACTTGTTTATACTATGAAACTCCAAACACCAAGCCCAGACACACCCAATATTTTTCAAATACCCTAGTTTGATCCCCAAAAAACATCAGCCGCATCTTGAACGACATTTCTGATGTGGTCTCCACCTTACCACATCGAATATTATGCAACAACACTTGTAAGTCCTTATCTAGATGAATAATAACAAAGGTGATCAATCCCACCCACTAATGCGCTATCATATCCTAACCATGATGCCTTAAAACTCATTGAATAACAAAAATGTTCAATGCCCACACTGAAGTTTGAATCCGACTCTCAGTTCAACTCCATGTTTAGATCCTCAATCGTCCCATTTAACCATAATTCTCCACTCATGAGCACTAAAACATATATGATCCAAATCACCCTCAAGTCACACCACCACTCTTTTATATGTGAATACACCAAAGAGATGTCTAGGAATTCAATCCACACAAGGTTTGTAGAACCTCAAAATATAATCTTTCAAGTTATTTCATCATGAATTTCCATGAACACCACCAATTATAATGCCCCAAGAATACCATCCCTCACATGGTTCTTGGCCCTCCAAGGAACAAAAAATGAATTCATCCAATTCTAAGGCGCCGACCCCCCATGACCTCGCGGCCCTAGCAACCTTGCGACCCCGACGACCCCACTTCCCCCGACCCCCCACGACCCGACAACCCCAGTGATCCAGCTTCCCCCATCCCCCCGCGACCATGCGACCATGACGACCCCGATGACCTCGGCCCCCCACTTCCCATTATGCATTATATACATTTTAATGGTTCCTTTATATATATTATAGGTAATTTTGGTTATTTTTCATATTTAGGATGCATATATATTGAAGGTTATTATAGGATACGACCTCGGTAGGGTTGCATGACCAAATATAAGAATGTGTTGAGTTTTTTAAGCATCATAAGGCTTTCCCTAAACATTATTTATAATATAATTATTCAATATTATAGTTTTATATGAAGACTCATTAGAGAACATAGGTTGGGGTAATTCTAAATTAACAATGTGCTTTGGTTTTCATGATAAAGTAGCTACCACATTGTTAGCACACTGTTTCTATTTACCAAAGAAACACCCCCTATCCCAAACACTGGAGGTTTCATATTTAACTTAGGGGCTCATCATTATTATATTAGACTGAAAATTAAAATTTTATTTCAAAAGACCTTTTAAGGAGAAAGTGGGAAACTCTAATAACATCAAAGACATAAGACATAACCATGCCTCCACAACCAAGATCATCAAGACCAATACAACCCAATTCAAAAGAAAGGAAAAGCTCCACCCAAGCAACAAAAACAATATGACCAGCATCCAAGTTTACATTGATTCTCAGCTAACTGTCCTTTGCAAAGATGCATGGGCCCGATAACGATGGCAAGTTCCATACCCTCTCAGAACTTCCAATTCCGGATAGCGATGATGAGGAGAACACTTCATGCTCTGAAAATCTTCTGAAACAGTCCCTTGGAAATAAACTGGACGCACTTATCAAATCATAAGAAATAAAAAGCTGCATCCTCTTTCAACACCTTGAATGCATTTTATGTTGTACTCATTCCATCCAAAATCCAAAAAAAAACAATATGGAAGAAAAACCAAGAACCAAATAGCACACAATCTTCCAACACATGCGATTTTCGAAAACCATTGAAGAGAAACATCTAGCCTCACAGAAAGACAAAGAATCATGATTTTTCAGATCACAGATTTCCAATCACAATGCACGAACTCAACAAAAGAACCAACAAATCCCAAACCAGACAACTGCAAAGAAAACTGGAAGCATAACTCGAGCAATCCACGAAAACACTTCCATGCCATCACACCTCAATAGAAACCTGTTCACCGCCTGAAACAGAACTCCAAGAGCATTGAACCAAATCAGTAGAAACCAACTGAAAATCACCACCGACTGCCAGTGCATGCAGATCACTAATGTCAAGGGGTTCCCGTTGAATCTCAACAGGCATGCCAGAGCAGACCAAATTCTAACCTAGAAACACGAACACCAGATATCAAAAACCAAAAAATGAATTCAAAAAACAATGAATAGAACCACCCTCCAAAACACTGAAGAATAAGAACCCCAACACCCAAACATGAAAAATCATCAACGTATCCAAATCTCACTTGATGAACTTCACCGATGCCATCACAAATGCACGAACCTCCAAAAGCATCCAAATCAAAAAACTAATGATAAAAATATAATTAAAAAAGATCATCACCAGCACGTCGGAAAGAAGTTCCAACACAACCAAGTCCCATCACTGCCAACCGTGATGCTTGCAGAGACCACAATGAACATGGTTGAAGAGAGATGATGTTTATGGACATTTAATCCTCAAGAAATTCCCTGGTCAATATTTGTGTTGTATTTGGCACGAAGATTCGAACGTTATAGAAAGATTGAGCACTGATGTTAATCCACAGAATGAGGTCCCAAGTTCATCAATAATGGAAAATGAAATGAAAAACCTCATAAACAATGCATTCGGAACAACAAGTCACCACTATCATCAAAAAAACATACCAGAACAACCAGAAAAGGGTGCTAGAAATTGCAATGTGGCAAGTGATGTTTTTGAGACTGTAATGGCAGATCAATATTGTAACATATAATTGTATCCTCCTCTTGTTTTTTTTTGAGCCAAATGTAAGAGAAAACTTCACTGAGGATAATTAGTTTCATGATTTAGTTGATGATGGAAATCAAGATTTGTATAGTGGGTGTTTGAAATATTCAAAGCTTTCATTTCTGTTGAAGTTGAACCATATCAAAATTCTACGTGGAATTAAAAATAAGGCAATGTCCATGATATTGGAATTTATTCGTGATGCATTTCCTAAAGAAAAAAATCACATAATCTTATTATGATATGAAAAAAGGTGTTAACAAGCTTGGTTTGAATTATACAAAAATACATTCGTGTCCCAATGATTGTATGCTTTATTGGGGAGATGAATCAAGTAGACATAATTGCAAGAAATGTTCTTCTTATAGATGGAAATAAAAGGGTGATGTTGGAAGTCTGAGTGAACATAATTTCATGGAGAAGAAGAAAAGGAACACACCTGTAAAGGTTTTTCATTACATTACTTTGAAGCCTCTATTGCAATGATTATTCATGTCATTGAAAATGGCTGAACACATTAAGTGGAATTCTGTAGATAATAAAAATGATGGGTTAATGAGACATCCACGAGATTCCCAATCATGGAAGACATTTGATTCATTACATCTTGATTTCTTAGCTGATCCAAGGAATGTTCGATTGGGATTGGCTACCGATGGATTCAAACCTTTTGGGACTTTGAGTACCAGTTATAGAATTTGTCCAGTTGTTTTAATCCCTTATAATCTGCCTCCATGGATGTGTATGCAACAAAAATAGTTTATCCTTTAGAGGATTATTCCTGGAAAACAAATGCCTGGAAATGATATTGATGTATACTTGCAGCCCTTGATTGATTTATTTCAGTAGTTATGGAGAAACGTTGTTGAGACATTTGATTTTTCTTCTAAAATAATGATCAAAATACATTCTACTTTAATGTGGAACATTAGTGACATTCCTGGGCTTGGGAATTTATTTGGTTGGAATACTTACACGGGTTTGGCTTGTTCCATTTGTAAACATTATTTTGTGCCCAAATGGCTACCTCATAGTAGAAAATGGTGCTTCTTGTGCCATAAAATGTTTCACGATGCATATCATTGATTTTTGCTGAATAAATCAAAATTTTAGGTTTCCATTGATCGTAGACCACCTCCAAAGTTTTTAACTCATTCTAAAATGTTGACACAGCTTGAAAATGTTGAAACTGAATTTAAGAAGGTTCATCATTTGAATCACAATGGAAAATGGGTCTGATGTGCATCATCAAGTGAAATTAGAATGAAAAATGGATGAAAAAAGTATAGTCTTCAATCTTCCGTATTGGGAATTTTATTTGTTGCGGCACAATCTTGATGTGATGCATATTGAGAAGAATATCTATGATAATTTGATTTTCACATTACTTAATGAGCATGGAATGTCAGAGGATCATCTCAATCTCGCAAAGACATACAAGTAATGAACATAAAACGCGATCTCTGGCCAGATGAAAATGAAAAGTATGCTCCAGCCATTTTTGTAATGAAAAATAGGGATAAAGATACATTCCTTCGAATTTTGAAAAATATGAAGGTATATGATGGGTATTCAAGTAACATCTCGAGGTGTGTTGACTTGAAGAATCATAAGTTACATGGATTGAAAAGTAAAAATTCAAATATTTTTTTACAACAGTTACTACCATTGGCATTGCATACATTATTACCTAAAAAAATTCTACAATTGTACTCCAATCATGCATATTTTTAGGCAATTATGTGAGAAATATCTACATCCATTATGAGTAACATATCGAGTGTGGTATACATCATTCCATTTAGGCTTGTGTTTTAATTGGTAGTCGAGATTTTGAATGACTAGGAGGTGAACCCATTGTTGACGTGTTGAACAAATTGGGTCATTTCGTAGTGATCAAGGGGATAGTGTTGTAGACACTTTGGTGAGGCAGAATGTGTTGATAGTGAATATCCATTCATTGTTAATGGTTATCATATTCTGTTCATGATGATAAAATGTGGGCATACCCTATATAAACCCTAAGTTAATCTTAATGGGAGATAATATTAAACCATATGAAACTAGGATTCATTGTACAATGTGTATTGGATGATCTAAAAGTCTTACACTATATAAAATTTGGATTCCTCTTACGATAATTATGATATGTTCAAAAACATTACCTCATATAAAATATTGATGTATCACATTATGTGAGATGAAAAAAATTCATTTTCTTCAAGACATGACGTTAATTTTTTTATCATGGTCTTGGTTTTATGATCTTACACTATGTGAAATCATATTCAAGATTTCTTCATGGGTTGAAGGGACTATTTTATCTTATAACCCTAGGTTTTATTCACCACAAAAAAATTCTTTATTCCCCCACCTCACCAATCATTACTATAATAGTTTATATCAAGAGATCCCTAGTCCAAGAATTATGACAATAAAATATGATCCTACATCCATCACATGGGTTTATTCATCCATTGAGTTTCATCAAACATCTATTTCCACAACATTCTAAAACTATGGGTGGATTGATTCCCATTTCCATGCAATATGTATTGATTCATATATCTTCTATCATTGAGACTAGCTGATGATTCACCATATAATAATCCATTACATAAGGTGTCATTTCCCCAAAACACTCACATGAGCCTCTTTTTTAGCAATAATCTCCTTTCATTTATTTTGACACATAAGTGGGACAAGATGCTCTCATTTCCTGATACGAGCAAGTAAATAATGGGTATATAGATGCAAAAGACCTTCTAAAATCCTAATAAGATGAATTTAAACTATATCATTACCCCCATGTAAAATATATATACCTACTAATGATACATAATTTAACCATATAAAATTTGATATGTCTCTTAAAGATAGATAATTTAACATCTTATAAAATCTCGATGCCTAATATTATAATATGTAATTATTCAATATCAGCATCCAAGAAGGTAAACCCTTCTAGCATTGGTATCTTATGACATCGTGATTCATAAAAACATGTGAATTGATTCCAATAATCACGATATAAGTAGTTACATATAAATATTTAATCCAGTGCACAACCCTATCACCGAATCATTATAGGTTTCTCCATTTTCTATCTACATTGGTCCAAGCTTGGAGACCTTTAACAAAAACCTATTCCTATATTTAGAGCTCCTGTAATTTAAACTATTTGTAGTCATATTCCATGTTGTATGAATTTAAACATCAAAGCCCAATGTCCTCAACAAACAATGTTAATTAACAACCATACCATATTAAATGAACTAAGGATGCCTCATCCGATAAGTGTGGGATGATTATAAAAATAATTACCACATATAAAACTGAAAAGGATCTCTAATGAAATGATTCATGGACATAGTGTATTACATACCATCTCAGGCTCATTCAATGAAGTACATTTACTGATAAAAATAAAATATGACGCTTTGATCTCCATAAATAGTAGATCGTGATATTTTTCTTCCTATCCTCAACTAGATCAGGTATCCTATGTTTAAAACATGGTTAATAATAATTCTATTTCTGCCTATTACTCCCATTTCAATTCCCAGTTATCAAATCGTGATATTTTTCAGGTCACTTCTTCCCCTAATTGGGTTCTCCCCTATAATCAATTTTAACTATATAAATATCCTTGATTATTGAATAAATCATGTCTTAGTAGGGCTTAGGGGATGGGAGGAAGTCCACCTTAAGCATGGTTGAGTTGCATGATCACCAAATCGTCCTAATTTTATAACATAAATGAGTATTCCATGTCCTTGAATCACTAATCTAAACTAATTTAAAATCAACCGTAGAATGTGTTGTGTTGTGTTGTACCCATTCTCTATCAATTCAGGTCTTGTTTTTTACTCCTCCTCACTACACATATCCATTTATGATCTTCCACTATACTTTCCAATCATCTCGACCATAAAATTTTTACTATTTATCTCCTTTCTATTTTAAATTTTTTGTGCATTAATATGTTAGGCTATTGGTATTTCTAGTTTTATTTTTTTTCAGGGCAGTGGTGCAGTGGAAGCAGAATTTTTTTTTCTGGTTAGCTTTTCACGTCGGTTTTAATTTCCACAAAAAGTATATAAGTAAGACATTGGCGGCGGTTAAAACCAATGCTACAGAGTCGCATCACCCATGGGAATTCCACGACGGTTCTCGTGACTTTAGCGGTGGTTTTAAGGCCGCTAGATTTTATTTTATTCGCGGAAGTTATAACCGCCGCCAATAAAATAAAATCCAGGGCTTGTAAAAAACCGTCGTAAAATTAGTAAAACTGCCGCGAAATGAGGAAGCTACGAAGCTGCCCTTAAATTGCCGCTAAATGGAAATAACCATAGCTAATAGATTTCTGATGCCAAATATTACGGCGGTTCCTGTAAACTGCTTCCAAGCCATTTAGCATCGGTTTAAACCGACGCTATACACAAAACTAACCACCGCTAAATGGCGGTTTTCTTATAGAGATCATTTCCATCAAAGGGACTCAGATATCAACTTCCGTATAAGTGAAAAATCCTTTCTCACATAACTCATTAATACAGTATTACTCGTGACACATCCAACATATCTTACCTCATGGTGAACAACTATAGTCATGGTTTTTATTAATACATCTAAGTACGCGAGTCATAATAACCATTAATAATAGTCTTAATGTCTAAGGATACATACACACATACATAGGTAGGAACATTCAATGACACATACAAATTTTTATCTCATATTGGTGTGTTTTGTTATTATATTATCCTCCTCGGTATTAACAAGGGCACACACCATGAGAAGGTGCCTCAATGTTTCATGATTCCACACCCCTAATTGACTGTATCATTTGGGTTCATTAAAATAATATCATCCAACTATAGAACATATATTCAAGAATAATGTCATGGAACTTCCAGGTTCTCATCATAGAAGGAATCCTCTATGACCTTTCAGTGTGACAACTATTCTTAGGAAATTATCACAAATTATGCCAGGCAGAATAAAAATCATGATGTGATAAAGAGTTTATTAATATTCATCCAATGAAAATAGGTTTGTCATAAATTACAAAGAAGTTGGTTTCTAGGGAACCTACTTCAATAGACTCTCACTTTTACTAGAGCCAACTACGAACAACCTTCAGTCCACTAGCTCTCACATGATATTCATACTTCCTCTAAGATATGAAATTAGTTAAGGGGACTACTAAATTCTCTTCCATGGACACACTAATAACAAAAAATTTACCCTTTTTATAGAAATACTACAAGAGGTGACACTTTTAGAGTATGTGCATTGTCTTTTGATGTGACCTTGACACTTTTACAAGAGTCACCACTGTAGTATTATCAAAATTCAAGGAAATGGGATCTTTAATGCTATGCACCACATCAAAATCCTAGAAATATTTCTGATTCTAGATGGATTCCCTAGCTGCAATAAGAGTGAATATATATTCAAAATCCACTATACAATCAGAGACGATTGGATACTTTGAACACTTTCGACTCATAACTCCTCTGCTAAGATACAAAACAAATCCTGATTGTGAATTCAAATCATTATAATCTATATGAAAACTAGAACTAGCATAACCTCTGATGACAAGCTCCTCATCTCATCCATACACCAGTAACATATCCTTAGTTTTTCCCAAATACTTAAGGATAGTCTTGATAGCAGTTAAATGTTGTTTTCATGGATCTTCTTGACATGTTTCTACCATGCTCAGTTCATAGGCAACACCAAGTCTGGTACATAACATGGAATACATGATAGATCCTATCGCCGGAGCGTGTGTAATCTTACTCATCCTATATTTATCATGTTGTGTCTGGGGACACATTTTATTGGAATGTTGTATACCGTGTGACACAGGAACCAATCCCCTCTTGGATTGTCCCATACTAAATATCTTTAGTATATGGTCAATGTATGTACTTTGAAATAATAAAAGAAGCCTTATGGATATATCACGAATGACTTCATCCATAGAATGTAGGATACTTCACCTAATACCTTCATGGAGAAGAATTTGTTCAACCATTACATGATAGACTTCAAGAATCGTATGTCATTTCCAATAAGCAAAATGTAATCAGCAAATACTACTAGGATAACGACCACATAACCATTAAACTGCTTGTAAAAACATAGCTCACATTCATTCTTAATGAAACTAAATTCTCTTACGGCTTCATCAAATCGAATGTTCCACATTCTGAATTCTGGTTTTAATCCATAAATATATCCTTGCAACTTACATACACTTTTAGCATATCCTGGTGTCACAAACCCTTATAGTTTTTCATATAGACATCTTTCTGAAGGTTCCCATTAATGAATTCTATTTTTACATCCATCTTCCAAATATCATAGTCATGTAAAGCTGATATGGACAGAATTATTGTTATGGATTTAATCTTGGAAATTAGCACAAAGGTTTCATCATAGTCAATTATTTGACGTTGTTTAAAACCCTTATCCACTATCCTTTATTTATAGGTACTAACTTGACCTTTCATTTATAGTTTCTTCTTGAATACCCATTTACACCCAATAGGCTTCACATCAACTGGAGAATCAACCGAAACCCATACATGGTTCTGATACATGGAATCCATATCAGAAATAATAACATCTACCCATCTTGTATCTTCTATGATTTCTACTACTTCCTTGTATGAGATAGTTTAATCAGTTTCCAATAATAACGTGTCATTATCCTTAGTTACAAGGAAACAATATATCTATGATTCCCTTTCCTCTCCTGTAATCATATGATGTACTTTTGTTTCAGGAACTACCTTTCCCTTAACATGACTATCATGCATAAGAATACACAGAAATCTATGAGGATTTGTTCTTCATTGAGAATATGAAATAGCTCATTCGATCTAGTATTGTTTGTTCCAACTTATGGATTGGCACGATGATGTATCCTTTAAACTATTACCACAGATCCACTAAGATTTTTTTAGATTGTTAAGGGTTTTTATTCACTAAAACATGTTAGTTTTAAGGTCCTTCCCCTCTTTTTATAGCACCCAAGATCATGGTAATGTGATTCATAGGTGATTAAGGGATAATAATCACCATTAAATACCCATAGTTGACCATAGAGGATGTATTTGGTGGTATGAATATGGGACCACTACATGTAGATTAATCTTGGTACTTCCCAATAGGGTGTTATATATAGTGTCCTATAGAAAAAAAATGATCCCAGTGCTCACTAATAGTTCACCGAATTGAGTATCAGAATGAATCATATCGTGTTGATTATTCTCTCTCTAATCATACCACTGAATTTTTATGTTAGATTGAATCAGAATTTCTTTTGTGAGCCATATATTGTAGAGTATCAGTGTTGGGATTTTATTGTTCTTAGATCTAGTATCAACTACAAAACCTTGAATTTCCATTCTAGTGAACTGTTATATGACATAAAAAACCATTATATTCCCCAGAATAATTAAAAATTAATCTAATTTAGATAAATAAATGATGGATAATCACAATTCCATCTTAGATTCGTTAACATTATAAGCCTCATTAGTAGCTAACATAGTCTCAAA
This sequence comes from Viscum album, assembly GCA_963277665.1. Classification (NCBI taxonomy): domain Eukaryota; kingdom Viridiplantae; phylum Streptophyta; class Magnoliopsida; order Santalales; family Viscaceae; genus Viscum; species Viscum album. Next base: position 1,019,605,393 of record OY728147.1, on the reverse strand, counting down.
TATGAGTTAGATCTTCAAGGAATTGATAAGGAACTCACACAAATCCATTGATCGGTAGAGTGTGTCATGTACTGAGATTATCAATTGTATACTGGCAATTCTTTTCAGTATATAATACATCTGAGAAAGGGGTATAATTCTACCTTCCAAGAATCAAATTTTAGTAAGGATTACCATTGGGGTCTAAGTATACCACATGGTCATCCTCATTTTTGGATACTACACAATTATCAACTATCCAAAAATCATTCATAGAGGAATTCTTTTATTCTTCATTAATGGAATATTACATGATGAGATTGATTATTGGGGATTCTATTAATTTGGTGGGCATTAAGTCAATGAGAGTGTCGAAATGTTTTGGTAATATTGGGGGAGACTGATTACCATGATTTCATTAGAACATACTATTTAAATTTTTGGAATGATGTGATACTAAATTGGTGGATGGAGATGGTGTGGTAGCCATGGGAGGATCTAGTCATCTCAACCTAGAATAGATAATTTTATGGGCATGCAAGGAAATATTACAGGCCATCCACTCATTATACTTTACATACTTATTTTGGAAATATACTTCCACACATCATGGTATTATTCATCGCTATCATAGGTAAAATAAACATTTTCTACTTGCATCTAAGAATCAACCTTCTCGACTAGTCCATGATCCACCTTTTTTATCCAATCATTGAAGATGATGCACTCTTTGATGTTATGTCTAAGGACCATGTTGTAAATTTATTAGTAGGAATGGTCATATATTCTAGTATATTAGGTCATCCAGCATTCAAGAAGTTTCATAAATTTTTATCTAATGTATAGATTAATTATATGATCACTTCTACAAAATTGTTGGGGTATATATTTTTCTTAAACATGGTGAGGTGAATTATGCCTACATGGCCCTGATATGGGGATTTGATAGAACTCTCATGGTGATTATTCACTAGGAGATTCATGTGTTTCCATGTTATTTGAAGGAAGACTATATTTAGGGACCGAGTCTGTATAGTAATAGCCATATCTACTTTTAAAGTATTCCACATGGAATTTGGTAGAGGTAATGGATGAATCCACTATTTGGTCTTCAACAAGGATTATTTGAGGTGATGATCTATTTCATTAAATGCCCTAAATCCACTTCTGTATCTCAAGCAGATAATGGTAGGTTCCAGATCATCTCATATAGTCTCTACACATATCCATAATAGTTATTCATGAGAAATAATCAAAATAAGGGACTACACATTCCCCTTCAACCAAGAAATGATGTCTAAAATCTTCTTTCTAGTCCTCTACATGCATTCAGGGGGGGATATTATTGAAATTCTTGCACAAGGTGGAATTGAATTTGTGGAGAAACTACCTGTAGATATTATCTTATCCAGTAATATATCTTTAGGCCAACTAACTATACCAGAAAAATGTGGGTCCCTCCAAGGTAGAAGTGAAACACCAATGTTTGGTAGCTTTATAATGTTTTGGATTTCCCAACATCAATCCACTTAATTAGGTAACGTGGGACTAATGCTACCGTGGACCACTCATTCCATTGAATTTGTTATATCTTGAATTACCAAATTATGTGGATGGATGGATGGATGTGATCTACTCATATAATATATTGATTCCCTTCATGTGGGATTTAAATATATAGCATCCCCAAATCATGAATATGAGTGGTGAGAGAAGATTTCACATCTTATTGGTTGGGTTTTTTTGGCATTAATGCTTTGAATGGACTACTTGCTAGAGGGGAAATGTGATCATATTCCAATAGTGGAATGTTGTGCTACTCGGGTGGGGTATTTGGTTCATATATTGGTCATTTCCTAGTTCCACTAGACTATTCCTTGATTTGGTGGGCATGACCACATAACTTAACCTGGTAAATATATCCAATAAATATTGGATGTTCAATTGGGAGGGGGTGGGGTCACTTCTAAAAATATCTCACTCTGGGAACTTCTTGGTGAGAGTCTCAACATCTTTCCACATATAACCCACAAACGCCTAGAGAAATGAATTTAGTCTGTCATCTACCTAGTTTTCTATTTTGGCCTTATATAGGAAAATAAACCAAGTGATTCATTTTATTTTTTCAATATATTGATGCATTGAATGAAATATCTCAGTGGGCGGGGGGGGGGGGGGTTTACGAGACCTCGTGTTTGTCCCTACTGATGCATACATGTGCTTATTAGAAAATATTCATGATATTGTGTCTCCCCTAGTAAAGGGTTCTCCCCATCATTACCCATGTTTTCATATTAATTTCTATAATCATATTGGGCATTAATCTTGATTACGTTCTTGGTGGTGGTTGTTGGAGCTGGAATTTCACCATTATTGGGAATGCTATCCCGATGATACTATAATCACAGTGGAAGGGGACTGAAGTGGAGTGTAGCATACTTACCCAAACTTATAAAATTTAAATGATAATTATCCTCTTTCATGAATCACTAAATCATATTGAGGACACATACTTAGGTCCATATAAAATTTAGGTGGTACCATTATGATCCGGGGCAGGGAACCACTGTGATTGTAGTGAGGCCAAACTTCAATAATTATTCTTGTATGGTGTTAAGATACTCAGAGAATCTAGTGTATGTGAACTAGTGATTATAAAGGTGGTTTAATGTCAAAAAATTATTCCATTGGATGGGGGATTCATGTTCCTTGTCAAGGAACTCTAGTATGGTGAAAAGAAAATTGGTGGGAGACCAAAACATGACTAATATCTAGTCAGTGACCAGGTTCTCCCATACGTCATCCTCCTACTTGTTTTTTGGAGGGTATAATTTTTATTTGTCAACACATAATATAATTGTTGATTGTCTGGAAACTAGGGTTTGTAGGGATTTAATCCTATAATATTTTTGTTTTTATAGCAGAGAGGGTTTCACATGGCTCAACCATCCCTAGAATTATTGGTTGTCTTTGAGTGGTGGTTCCATATCCATGAACATTCCCTTATAAACAATGGTATTTGTGGCCTATTGATTACTGTAATGGTCTTCATGTCTCTACATATAGATAGAATGATCCCCATTATTCAAGGGTCACATGCCAGACACTAACATATCCTCAAGTTCCAAGGTGAATGTAGAGAAGAGGAAAACTAATGGTGATTGGGATGGTTTCACTTGGAGTCCTTGCAATGAAGATATAACATCCTACACATAAAGGAATTTTTTAGAGATTTTTTGATCTTTTTGTCCTCATCTTAGGGATGGTTAGCTTCAACCGATGGGCTCTTATCTCCTAGATCTAATGGTGAGAAAAGAGGTGTTTCAATAATTTCTTCTATCACATTGAATTATATTAAGAAATTAGTGATGTAAAAATTTCCCTATTCATGTATCCTCTAGTGTGGAGGTTTTCTATGAATGAGTCTTCTATACATAAGATTTATTTATTCCATGTTTTTTATGTTTAATGTTGTTGGAAGGGCCCCTATAGTGGTCATTCTCTATCATTCCCCTAAATGGTTCATTGGGGAAGGGGAAGACTTGATTGTGGGTATGACCTCGGTATTGACTAATAATGTTTAAGGGAGGACCAATGTAATGAAATTATTTAGCATTATATGACCCATGATGGTTTTTGAAGGAAACCATTTTGAGGAGAGTCATCCCAACCTACCTATTAGGTGGATGGGGTATCAATCCCAATCAGGGGAATATTTTACCATACAAACTGGCTGTGAAAGTTGGAGTGGGTTCTCAAATGGTGGTAGGGTCCATTAGACCTATTGGATAGGCCTCCTTTCAAATAGGGTTATGGGAATACAACCGTTGTTGGTGTTGGGTGGTCTAGACTGTGGCCTGAAGAGTAGGGATTTGTTTAGTCTACTATGAATCCAATTAAAATTGTCAATATTATCATGTTTAATAAGAGGGTTCCCTCCTGGAAAACTCCTAAGTAGTTATCATTAAGGTGTGAACTATATATCCAAGCCTCCTTATCATAGAGATTAATCTATTGTGACATTCCAAGGAGAGGCTCTAGAACTTTTTCTTCAAAACAATGGGGGGGTCCTTTGCAGAAATCCTAATGGAAATGGAATCCGCATGATGCCAAAGATTCCATTTTCTATCAAGTATAGGCCTTAGTCAATATTTCTCCTTCCTTTTCATATTGATGAAATAAGACATTGATGACCCTCTGTTGAACAATCCCAAATGTGGAGATGAGGTGAGGAAACCCAATATCCATAGATGTAATAACCATTTTCTATAAGTGAGGTTGGGAAGGATTTATTCACCATTAGTTATCCTACCCCCTAGGCTACTAGATGTGGGTCCTCAATCATTTCCCCCAGAATGAGTCATATATGATACATGATGTCAACCATCATTACAAGTCAAATAATTGTGATTACCAACAAGCCCAATTGTATTGATCATCTCAAGGGTAGAGGAAGGATCCTCATTGATAATGTCTATGATTGGTGATACCCAAAAAATTTTCATTTTCCCCAAGTTGTAGGAGAAGAGTTTCACATCATGTTTACCATTTACATTGGTGAATCCTATTCTATAAAATTAATGGATCCAGTGATGTCCAAATAATGTGATATTCAATGTTAACCCATTTCTCATGGTTGAAGAAGAAGGGTATCATGTTCGGTTCATTTTTTTTCCTGAATCCTATATTGGGGTGCATATTAGGTGTGACACATTTTCCCATCCTCTCCTAGAAGGGTATGTATCCTTATACTGGTTGCGACTCCTATAAGATGGTTTCCCAACATTCTGACTTTCTAATAGTGGGTGTCCTATACCACTATAGTTGATGATGTAAGCTCTTTGATATGGGTAGGATAATAGAATGTTGGATCCTCCTTCCATGGTTTCCTCCTTGGAGTATGTTTCCATGTTCATGTCTCTCTATTAGATTTGATACATAATTTTGACTATCATTTATGGTACCATCTTCAAGTGGACATAAGTTAATGACACTACTTTCAATTGTGATAGGTAAGTCACATGCGATCATATATAATTGTGATTTTATATATTTCGATACATATTTGGATGTTTGGTGTGTTGGGCATCTATAATGTCTTCACCTTTCAGAGTTGAGGGCATCTCATGTGTGCGGTAACATGGAATAGAAATGAAGGAATCTAATTTCATATGTGAGGAAACATAGAATAGGGGTGTAAGGAGTCCGAGGTGATTTTATTAACACGTTTATTGATCAATACATGATGTTTAGGTTTTAATGTGTGTGGTTGTATCATAGGATTAATATTTTTGGGTATATAATCATAGTTTTAAGGTCTTATAGGGACACGATCATAGGATTAAGGTCATTTGGGGACACTATCACTAGTTTAGGGTCTTCTGGGGAAATCTTTATACATTTAAGGTCTCTAGGGAATACATTTATATGTTTACGGTATTTTGGGTAGAACTTTATAGGTTTATGGTCTTATGGGGACACGTTCACCAGTTTAAGGTCTTGTGGGGATATGGTCATTGGTTTTATGTCTTTTGTGGATGATTCCCATATATTTTTATCATGTATCAGTCCAAATTTGTGTTACCACTAAATTGAGGTGTTGAATTATATTGGGGACCTCATGATTGGATGCTGATAAGTCCCCCCCCCCCCCACCGAGGGGTGATCATGCATCAGGGGTGTCACCACATAGGGGGTGACATATTTCTTTTTTGATGGTGTTAGAATTTCAAGATTAAACCCTAGGGAGTATTCCTACATACCCTATAAGGAAATAGGGATAAAAACTCTTGTATTTCAGGTAAATATTTTAATGTTGTGTAGTAGAAATTTTCTATGAAGTTTAATATCATGCGATGAGGATGGATCCTCTATGAAAGGAGTGACGACAAGGGATAGATAGTGGAAGGTCCATAAAATTTAACAGAAAGATGTTGTGGTATATCTCAATATTGTTACATACATAATCATATGTGTTCCTCATTGGGTAATTATAAGGTTTAGTTTCTAGAGTTGAGGACATTTTTTTGTAGTTTAACATCATGTATGTAGGATGTTTTCGTGCAGTTTAATGTCATGCGACTAGGACATAAATACTATTCCATTTAAAATCTTGTATCCCAAACATGAGTTCTAAAAAATTTAATGTATTAAATTTTTGATGTGATTTCTAAGTAGATTAATGTGTAATAACTCAAAACTTGGTGTTATGAAGTTTAAATTACTACATCTCGAACATTATTGTGTAGTTTAACAAAATATAACTATGATGTGGATAAGACTCACATATATGGGAGAGCATTTCAATGTAGCTTTACCAAGAAAATCACATTCCCTTGAAGGGAAATGAATGTTTCTTCCCTTGAGGGTTCCCTCATTTTTTGGTGGATCACAGGGTTTTTGAGGTATGGGTTTCTATTTTTATGAGTAAGAGGTAATGATATTTTTTAGTCTGTGATTGCAGAAAAGGTATGGTACAAGAGGGTTGATGAAACTAGATCTCTAGGTTTGGATTTCAAGGGTGAATCAATTTTTTATGGGTGAAGGGAACCTGAGCACTCAACTTGCATACATCTATGTTTGGTGAATGGAGGCAATAGGTTGGGGACCTAATGATCGTGTTAAGAAACATTGGAGTTTATCACACCATGGGAGTTGTGTTAGCAATAGTATCTATTAAAAGAAATGGAAATGATTCATGGAGCGTTGTTGTACAAAAATATTTTGGATTCATGACTCATGGGTTCTTTATGGAAATTAATCTCATAGAAACCATTCTTTCCATCAAGGGAAGTTACATGAGGAAATATCTAAAATAAGAAACGGTGTTTGGTCCTTTTTGAGGTGTGTCAAATAAGTTCTCTACCTACATTAGGAAATTAGTTGTTGGAGTGGAACAAGTTGATGATATAATAGGTTATATAAATGGAATCTAAATTCTTCAACTTCTAGAGGTTTTTCCAAAAAAATAATGTCTAATTATCTATTTATCGGAAAACTTGGTTGTCTGAGGTAGAGGCACACAACCTCCACAATGTTTTTTATATTATGGATAGGTTATTGAACTATGGATTTTCTTGACTCTCATGACTTTATAACTTGAGAAATACATCATAAGATATTAATGTCTTATCATATTTATCATGAAAAATACTGGAATTCACAAAATGGAAGTTGGGTGATAATACCCAAAGTTACAAGTACCTTTCACATTTTATACAAAATCATCCCACAAATTGATTTTTATTCATCGTTTTGTGAAAAAATGCATTATGGAGGTTGAGATGTGTTTTTTTCACAATAAAAATAAATTTTCAAAATAGTGAACAATGGTCGTGTATGTGTCATAGACCTATATAAATGAAGGATAAGTTGAGTGAGGGTAAAACTAAAGTATGGAGGATATATAAGTGTTTCTGCAAGGGAATGTTTTCTTATGATATATCATCATATAAATAGAGTATGATGACTCCAATACTGTATGGGGGATAAAAATAAGTTTTACATCATGCATGGGAGATGATCGAGTAACTAAGGTTGTAAAAAGGATCGTGAGAATTGTTCCATGAATAAATAGCGAAGACTCACATATGTATAATTTTGATTTATGCATTGACCACATATGTCACAATTGTTTAAAAGGATACCATTAATATTAATTGAGAAATTACAAGGCACATAAATGATCTAAAGAATACATATATTTATGGTTGATCAGGCGACTTCGGCCTCCTCGTCGACGTGATGGAGCCTGAGATCTATCTTTCTATGAATATTTTACAATTTTTTAAGAACACAATGGAGAAATAAAGGTTGAAATACTATCATGAATGAAACTCATGCATGTATTGTTATGAAATAGTATAACTAATTTTAACTGAAAAAATGTAAGGAGACATCACAATACTTCAAATAGTATAAATATGATAATTTGAGTGATATAATGCATGATGAAGGTTAAGAATCTCATGTATGAAGTTACTATAATGAATATATGTAGTGATAAACATGTATACAAAATCTATGATCATAAGTTGTGCTTTGTATGAAACCAATAGGCCATTTTAATGAGTTTAGTCAAAAGGTAGTTTGAGTATAATTAAAAAGACAATGAAGCTATTTTGTATTGTTTGAAATATCATATATAATTGTGATTCATACTTGTTATGGATAAAATTAACTGAGAATATATGGAAATTAGATTATTAGTTGATTTAAGGAATAATTGAAAATGAGATATAATATACAATGGAAATTAATAGTGCGATACTAGAATTTATTTGATTAACTATGATTAGTTCAAAAAAAATTAGTGAGAAAAAACAAAGAGACTAATTTTTTAAGATAATTACAAAGAAGGATGTAATATTAAAACTTCAAAATGAAAATAAATATTAAAATATTTCAATGAAATAAGGTTCGACTTCATAAATATCAAAAGAGTTTATAAAAATATTGAGATCCTGAGAGATAGTCTAAATCCAAATTTCATAGATCAATTTCAACAACTGGTGTAAATCAATAATTAAGTAACATCATATTATTTTGATATTGGGAAGCAATTTGACATTGGATTTTTGAATAATGAAGGGAGACTTGAATAAACAATAAGTATTTATAATTTCTTATCTTGGATATGAGAAAATGAGAAATAAATGAAAACTAAAAAGAGAGGGAACTCCTATAACTTCCCAAGAGATAAAAATTTTAGGAAAAAAATAATATTAAAAAATAGAGAAAACCCATGTATGAAAAGTGGAGAAATTAATTTAAGATCATGGGAATGAAATTAACTGTGGATATTAGATATTCCAAAAAAATAATTATTATTAGTAACTTATGTATAAAAATAAAATTATACAAATAGAATATGTGTTCAAAAATTTCGAAATAGAGATCTTGTGTGTTGTGGGATATTATTAAGAAATCTATAAAATAGGAAAAGGAATATTTATTTTACCATGTGTTGAGAAGTTAGATTATATGGTTGTCAATACTAAAGGAATATAACTTTATTCCTTCAATAGATATAGTTATAGAATATTGAGAAGATTAAAACATAACAATTCTATGATTTTGTGTATGATTTCATTAATTAGTGTCTACAAACTTGAGGAATGATGATGGTTTATAGGTTTGAATATCATTATATATTATCGATTGAGACAATTAAATGTGTAGATTAATTTGAAAATAGTGTAGAAGGGTTCTAGTAGTGACTACATTGTAAGTGTTATTATTTGGGATCTTATGGAATTTGAAAATACAACTATTGAGTTAAAGGATATCAATTTCAAAAAAAATGTAGAATCATGTATAGAACTAGAAATATACTTCTAAGAATAACATAAAAAAACACTTTCATATATATTATTTGACTCCATAGAACCCTTGAAACATTGTGTATACAGGGATATTATAGTTTGACTTTGTGAATATATTGAAAATCTAGTAAAGGAATTCCTGTGTAAAATAGGAATGAAAAATTACAGTGTAACACTAGAAATTTGGGCAAGGGAAATAGTAATCCCATTTTGTTGATCCTGATTGTAGTGGAGAATCATGTATTGGGGTGAACAACCAATAAATACATAGATCAGACCTTAATACCAAACCATGTAGAAATATTAAGTTCTTTTTTGTTATCATTAATTTCATTGCATGTAGTCAATGATTTTTAGGATAAACAAAAAATATATCCATATTAACTAACAAGGATTAAGGATAAAATTTCAAAGGGGTTTTAGGATAATTTATTATTTGGTAAAAATAATAAATGGAAAATTCACCAACCCCCCCCCCCCCCTCCCCGTATCAGGTGTTTGCAATAGTCTTAAGGGGGTCTTAGTTACCTTGATCCAACTACTTCATTATGTCGATTACTAGTTTATTCAAGTTCTTGAATAAATAATATATATTTTATCATAGGATTAATATTTTTCTATATGAAATTACCGTGATAATGTCTTAGAGTATCTATCACATTGGATACTCATTTTAGTTCCTCAATATGATGAAAATCATAAAGTTTTATGATGATATTCTTAAACTTATGTCCTATAGCCAAGATAACATTGTATTATGGGACACATCATATGTTTTTTAGGTGTGTGTTCTTATAGAAATATGGTACTTCATCTCAATAAGTTCTCACTTATTAATCTCTAAGACAATATATTATTATGACAATCCTTCCAATAAGATTTCCAAATGTATAAATATCATTATACATTCCTATATTTGAATATGGATAATAATATAGACTTTGTATTGTTATTAATTCATATCATGAGACATTTACATTGATGTATTGATTAAAATAATGACAGAATATTCTCATTGTGAGGTGACTTATTTTGGCTGTGTCATCAGTGAAATCACATTAATGAATAAATTAATATAAGATTTGTCCCATGTTATTAATGGAAGATGATATCTAAACCCTTTTATTGAAATATAATTATAAAACTAAATTACATTTTCTTTGTGGTCGATAGGTTCATTTTAGAAATTCAATGAAATATATACCAATATTATAGATCAGTAACATGTGTATGCAACCTTTTGGATGGGATATCAAGACAATGGGAGTATACTACATTATGAGAATTCATAAGTAGTTTTTTTCATTACAATATTATCTTCATCCTTTATGGTTTCATTACTGTGTTTCTAGACACTGATATTTTAATTTATGAAAATATTCCTAATGATATTAAGGAAGATTCATATAGGCTCACTAAAATAGTTTTCCTGTTAATTTCAATTAAATTCTTTTATAACTTTAAAATTGGAATAGATGTTATTCTCATGATCAATTAAAAATATATATTTAGGATTTATTGATTGTATTTAGTTAATCACTAATTATAATGTGATTTGAATATTTTTTTACAATACCATTGAACAAAACTTTTATTTATCTTCTATTTTATTCAAAGTGATAATAAATAAATAAAATTATTAAATAAATATTGTTCATCTAAAAAAACATTAAAATAATTATTTCATCATATTTTCATTAAAAGAATATTTATTTATTTATCAAATTAATAATATTCTATTATTGTTCAATTTTCACTAAATGCCATGTAAGGTGGATGGGTCATGTTATATACCCTATAATGGAAATGATATAATCATTAAATATCATTTAAATAAAAATTAAATTATTTAATTAACGAAATGATATTAATTTTCATACATCGGTGCATGCCATTATATAATAATATTATTACTATTAATAGAATGTGGAATATAATAGGATTATTATTTGATTATTGGCCTTTTGATATTATAAAAGTTAATCCCTAGCTCTGTATATACATACATATATCATTTTAGTGATATTATGATATCATTTTGTGTTGTGCATAATGCATTCCATCCCTAAAGAATTATCTCAATGACGAAAATATATAGGGTTCTTCTCAAGTATGAGAGAATTTTTGAAATTCCATCCGACCTCTCAAGAACAAGAGAAAAAGATATGTGATCTCCATGACCAATGGATAACTAGTCATGATCAACCTCAAATACACAATGAAACAATTTCCACTCAGAAATGCATTGGTGATTATTTGTGATTGTGGAGAATATGTGGATTACATATAGTGGGATTCTATTTTGGATTATCTTAGTGAAATAACTATATATCTTGAAAAGTTTCAGAACAATCAACTTCTTTTCCAGATAATGTTCTCATGATCATGGTATTTTTATTTTTATTAAAAAAATAATTTTAATGCAGAAGACTATGTCTCTAGTTTTGGAATTATTTATCTTCTTTCTTTGGGAGTATTCATTACACATGAATATTCTTCACCACATTCTTGTAGATTATTCATTGAATATAACAAAAATCAAGGTGGTAATTACTCCTGTCACCTCTTTTTCTATTCCCAAATCCTTGACATGAATTTAGATAATTCACATTGATATTTTTATTTATTTTATTACATAGACTTATATCATGATTATTTTTATAGATTTATTTTTTTTTGTTCTTAATCCATTAATATGAGATAATGACTTTTTTCACTATTATATGACCATAAATAGGTAAATAATATTTTGAGATAAAATTTAATGTTTGTTGATATCATTTTTGTGTAACATGATTACATGTCATGTAGTCTCAGTCAAACACATTCCCACGTGGTTGTGCTTATTGTTGGTTGTTATGTGGGAGATATTTACATAGCTTGTAATTACCTTGAAATTTAAATTTGTATTGATGGTTAGGGGAGAACATGGTTGTCTGGATTACATTTCGTATAAATAATGCACATGTCACGGATCACCACACAATGAAGTGGTTGTGAGGTCAACAAACACAACGTGTAATTAATATTCCATGTGTTCACTAACATTTGAGAGACATAGGACAACTGTCCATACATAGTTAGCAGTGAGTTTACACATTATGAAATATTTTATTACCCCCTGTGTATTACACATTGAGTCACCCATCATTTAATGATGTATGGTAGAAGATAATCACATATAATTAAGGTAGTGTACACAATGTGTAACTCATACCTGCTTACAGGGTGAAAATGCCAAGCTATGATGTACACCATGTATGTTAATTTAATGGATGATAGTAAATATGATATTAAAATAGAAATATATGAAATATAGATATAATACATGTTTTCTTATTTTATTTTATAGAATATTAATTTCCTAAATAATTTATGCATTAAAACAGAATTGTATGTCATCATAGGACATTATAGACATTGTATACTTCATAAGAATTCAACATGGTATAATTTATGTATAATAACATATTTCATGAGTCATAAATTTCATGTTCAATACATTCATTGAATCATATATTTATATGTTTTATAATAACACAACACATTGATACCCCCATGTAACAATTGTGTAATTAATTAATTAAAATTATTTAAAAAAATTATAATGAATCGGAATATTATGCATCTCAATGACTATTTGGATTAATAATTAACATACATAATTAAATAACTGACAAAACCATTAGTCATTAATTCAATAGATATTTATCATAATTAATATAATGATTGGAAATGAATAATAGTATGTATGAATGTGATGTTTCTGATGGTATAAAACTGATCCTCAGATTGAATAATCAATATATGCTTTGGTATTTTTTTTCATTCAATATTGTTGTATGTGTTTTATATGTAATAATGTATAGTTAAATTAATTATGCTGGGATATAAATCATCTATTTCCTATTTATTATATTTAAATTTCATGTCTATAGTTTATTTTATGTGTATCATACCCCTAGTTTCACACAACTATGAGTGAGTATAAAATATATATGTACAGATATTTCATGAGAGGAGGTAGTTAAGAACTAGCGATAATGTTAAACTAAATGAGAAGATACTATGGTATTTATAGGAATACTGTAACTCAAGACAAGCAATTCCCAATGAGTTTTCCCCTAGGTTTAGTATTTGATTTGTCATTTTCTTGATAAATCAACCATAAAAAACCTTATGATCAGCTTTATTTATTTATTTATTTTTAAGTGAATGGTTAACTATTTTAGTGATTCTTACTTATATGATGTTAAATGTGATTTCAAAAATTAAAAATGATAATAATACATGACTATAAAGTAAAATAAATGGATTATGTGTAAATAAATTTATCAAAACAAGGTAAATAAATTATGTAAATCTAAATAATATTAAAAATTCTTGTAAAAGGTAAAATAGAGAAATTTTTACAAAAAAAAATCCCTAGAGGAAATTTTAATAAATATAGGCATTATTTTACATGAATAATATTGAGACTATAGAAATATGTTTTAATATATCATATTCAAGAAACACTATTTAATTAATAAATTCTAATGAAGGTTTTGGATTGAAAAGAATACATTGAAAACATCTAAATTGTCTGTTTCTAGGAATGTTGTAACATTGAAGTAGCTTTATTAGAAATATGAATCAAAATACTCATATTGGGAAGTCCGCTAGATAGATCAATGAGATACTAGATTGTAGTTAATGAGGCCCACCTACCCAAATAACATTATGTAATTTACAAGGTCCTCACTTGGGTTAGGAGTACTGAAATACCGTTATTTTCTACTATAATGTTCTAGTGATGGGTAGTTATGTTTCCACTAACGAGGTATTTGGGGACATGATAAATTTTTGGAGAATAATAAGATAATTAAAATTATTTTATCTCACAAGTTTTGGTAATCAAGTTAATGTACTAATAAGTTACTTTAACTATGGTAGAAAATGTTTTGTGAAACCACCAGAACACTATGACAATTCCTTAACTCGTGGCATGTCATCACTACTTTTTTTTTTCTATAAGTGGTATAGTCAATTATATAATGAAATACTAAAAGGGAAAAAATTTCTATGTGTTGGAATCCATAGACCAGATCATCCTTCCCACTACATGAGTGAAGGTGAAAAAGAAGCCTACAAAAGATTAATGGAAGATACTTTATATATCAGTAACATCATGAAAAAAACTATATCTAGAAATTTAGTGATGCAATATAAATACACCGAATATTATACTGTTAAATATAATCTCCTTGAACATGAAAAAGATAATGAGTGGATTAGGATAATTGATATTGTCACTATACTATTCCAGTGTAGATTAAAATACTCTTTATTAGATATTGATCATGCCGTCAAAATTATTTATTATGTTTATTATTTAGATAATATAGGCTTCCATAAGGATAACAAATTATCCATTAATCTCATATTATTATCATTGCCTTATAGGTTCTATATATTCATTAATAATTATAAGATGAATAAAACCAATGAGCCACTCCGAAATATTTTGAATAAGATTTATTGGGTGTATAATTAATTTTATAAACATTTTTTCTCATTCATTATGATGAGAAATGTAAAGTACATGGTTATAAAAAACAATCGTATTTCAAAAATAATGGTACATTCAAAGAGGTGAAGAATTTAAATGGAGATCGATGAATATGAGGCTATATTATTCTCATTTGTTGAGAAAGGATAGTAAATATTAATGTCAATGAATTGATATAGAAGATATTTATTTTGGTATATTCATTACTATAATTATTCTATCTTGCTTCTTGGTTCTTAATATAATATGTGAGTATATTTTTATTCAAACATAGGAGTCCAGAAAGTGTAGATGGATTACTATTTGTTTGGTGCATTATTTTAATGGATTAGACCATGATGGACTATATCTTGGAACATATGGGTGTTTTGGAGTTTCTATGAGGGAGTTTTTACATTATGTGGATGCAATATACTTGTTACAGTCATTTTGAGGCCCACCAAACGTTAGCATTTGAAGTGGTGATGACCATTTTGAGATCATTTTGAGCTATGAGTGATGTCATGTTGTTTTGGATGAGTATTTTAGAAGACTAGTATTTTTAGAGTTTATTATGTGCTGTTTGATGTACCATGGTGAGTAAAATATCTAGGTTAGCTATTTTATATGGTATATGTCATGAACCGGCCCGGGTCAACCATGAACTGGTCACCCGAGTCAGTCCGTGGAATGGCCTGAAGGGCGTTCCCGATCCCCACGGGCTGGAAACTATTACCGGGTATCAAAAAAAGAAGTTGGGAATGATTTAGCCCAGAAATTAAAAGAAAGATAAATATAAATAATGTGATCAAACGATTAAACACTAACAGTGGAAAAATAAAATATAGATAACCAACTAGACATACCTCCAAGTGACCACATGGGTCACCCCCAAACATAAAACCAAGATCGAGAAATCCAAAAATAAGACATGAAACTGTGAAGAGAAGGTAGGCGTGAGCACCGAGATGCTCAGTAGGAAAGTCAAAATACATCAAATTCCCTATGCCACCACCTTTAATAAGAAATCCAAATCATGCTAGTTTTAAAATAAGGCATAATAAAAGAATGTTTTTTCTCATTTCAAATTCAAATAACAAACATTAATTCCCAAGTAAAAACAATTCTCTTCCCTTTTCAAAATAGGTTTTGAGCATGCATTAACATTTAAAAATTAAAGGAGACCAGTTTAGATTAAAAAATATGGTTTTCACAAAAGAGGGAACAAGCTTGAAACAACTGAATTAAAAATCGTAACACAAGTACCATGGGAAGTCCCTAAGAAGCTAGTGTTAGTTGGGGACCTAGGATCTTTGTGTCTCGGTGAAACATGGCTTAGAAGACCATGGCCCTTAGAAAACGTGGCTTACAAGCCCATGACCCTTAGAAAACGTGGCATAGAAGACCACGACCCTTAGTCCTTCATATGTTTAGTTAGTGTTGCAATCATCAAACCTGAAATGATACCAGGTCAAGTCACCACTAGACCACTAGCCCATGTGTCCTAGTTCTCCCACCTAGATTCCCATGTTTCCCATTGTGCTCTGGATTAAGTGGTGGTGAGTTTTTATCATGTAATCATAAACGTACGCAACACTTTCTTTATCTAAAAATCATTCAACCCCTCACCACCGTCCTCCATCATTAACTACATTCCACCTCTTTCACTCCACAAAATCATAAGCATCAACACTTGGCATATATCACAAATCATATTTTAACACTTTCACTACATTTTTCAACTATGGGGAATGCCTCAAGAGGGGTTTTTTCAATTATGTAAACCATTTTCAAAGTTCCAAATGGGCAAACTTACATAAGAGAACATTATTATTCAATTAACTATCCAAAAGGGCAAACACCTTTTGAAATACACATTACCAATTCCAAACCACTTATAAAATCAATTTTCAAGAAAAATTCACTTAAGACCTATGTCTTTAGAAATACACTTCAATTTCCAAATCAAATGCACAATCATTTCGAGCAACTGCAACCAAATTTTATAGAACATGTCTATAGAATAAATGTAAAAAATATTTTTAAAACATGCAAGAAATTATGAAATTCAAATTAAAGGCATAGGCATAGGGGAAATACCTCAAGCATGTCATTATTCGTCGACGACCACTCGAACCGACAGTTGGCGCATACACGCAAATGAATTTATACATATATATACATACACCCCTAGCTGCATTGTACATATTCCCCATGCCATGAGGGAATATGTGGAAAGCAGGAATATATATATATACCTTACCCTATGCATGTGCATGTAGGATACGTCGACACCCAAGACCCAAAAATATCGTAGCGAGGCCCAGCGCAAAACACATATCATTTAATAAATTAATAGAACAATTTATGCAATAGTTCAAAATTAGCACCACAAAATTTACACCAAATTTAAATAAAATAAACGCACCCAAACGATATCAAAACACCACTTCAAAATCATTCTCATGTAGTAACCATGGAAAAACATGATTCTAATCATTTACAAAAATTAAATAAACCATTTACACCATTTATAAGACATTCTAAAAAGGCATTACATGACATAAAACAACAACACACCCGATAACCTCTTCTATGGCAAAAAGCACACCAAAACAATATCCAACCAAAAAAATACAACCCTTGCATCATTTAATAATCCAAATCCATGTGCTATAAAATAACCTCAAATAACAAAACATGAGTTACACAATAAAGTAACTAAATTTCAGGTATAAACACGACTTTAAAAGATGACTACTTTATCATTCCTATAAAAATGTCTTTTTTCACTTCAAGATAACCGCTACAGACATTATAACACATAAATGGAATAATTTAGCTGGTGAAAACCAATCAACACGAGAAAAAATTACCTCGGAACAAGGCCGACAGACCAAAAAACAACGAACCGCCTCGCCTTTAGCGACAGTTGCCGGAACACGTACCGACAAGACCTGAGAGGACTCCCACACCAATCTAGAACATGAAGAAGACCAAATTTCTAGGTTAGAACGTAACCCTGGGTTTGGCCGAATTTCGTAAGCCGACGGGGAGACCAAATCACGATCAGAAATCAAAAGAGGAAGGAGCGAAAAGACCTACTAGGTCGATTTGAAGGAGAAAAGCAACGAAACATGCTATGATTGGAAAATCGGGGTTGGATCTCGAAGGAGGGGGCTGGCTTGCGCGAAGCAGGATATCGGTCAATGGGGTTCGCCATCCGACTTTGAGGGGGAGCAGAGAGAGGCGGTCGTGGAGAGGGGAGCTCGGAGAGGAAGAGGTTGGCCGGAGGTCCAAGAGGAGGGAGAGTTGACGACGTCCAATGGGAATGGGGAAGGGGTCGGCACACTTTAGGTTTGAGAAGAGGGGGTGTGCGAATAGGAGGGGATGGGGGGGGTCGGCCGTGCAGTGCTGGTTTAGTTTAGGATTTTTTTCTAATTTAATTTTATTTAAAAATATAAAAAATATAATAATAATAATAAAAGATAATAATAAAACATTAATGTGAATAAAATTAAATAAAAACTCAGAAATAAATAAATAAATAAATAAAATCACGAAGTGTCAGGTCAGGGTGTGAGAATTCTCCCCACCATGACACTTTATGCCCCCAGAATGTCCCAAAAGTCTCTGATGTTCAAGGCTCGAAATAAGGATGCAACGACCCTCAAAACAAAAAATCTACCACTTGAGGATTGCAAACCCACTTTCTATGCAATAACTAAAATCTTGATTCCTAGACTGCCAGGAAAAAGAACCAACGATGCAAGACTCAAATTTCCAAACACAACCACAACCTGGAACACCTCGACCCCAAACGTAGAAATCACTAGGGTCCGCTCAAGAACTCTAATGAACATTCTCCATATAACCCATCGACTGGGATAAACATCTACATTGATCAGGGTCGGGCGGAGCAGGGGTAAAGAGTTTCCCCAACAAGAACACCTTAAAGATTAAGTTCTCCATGCATTTGTCCTATGTTAGTCTCCCCACCATATTAGGACTCTAGCCGAAAACTGACTTCCCCAGATCGAGACAAAGCAGAAAACCAATCAAGACCGTTGATGCTGGTGTGAAACCTCAACATTCTAAGTCGCACCCGACTTGCTTGAGGAAATACATTAGCAAGACCCTTACTGGGTCTCCCCACCATATTAGAAACTTAGTACTACAAAATCACCCACATGGGAGATCTCAATTTAGTTTCAACAATGCAAATTGAATTCATCATCATGAACCCACCAACACAAGGTGGCTTCCGACATAGTAGAGGTGGGGTCCACACGGGAGGAACCCAAAAAGATCATTGACTCCGAACTCACCACTTCTCCAGGACAAAAGCATCCCCAACAGGCAACACCCAAAACCCAAATCTGCTTAAGGGGAAGACTAGCCATCCGAGAGTTTATACCCCATGAGACACGACCATGAAAACATCATGAAAGAGGCCACCAAGACCTCAAAAAACAAGATCCCCTACCAAAGAGACAACCACATGAAGTAAGAATTTAACCAGCCTCTTCCCCTGCATTAAAGACGATAGGTTGTAAGCGCATCCCTCGCACCTGGAAACCACCTGACTACGTGAAAATATTCACTTCGAGACCTATGGATGGAGCTCTGATGTATTGAAGCATCTGATGCCCCGTAGTCAGGAACTAAAAACCTCTAACTAAGGCTTCATCTTCTGGAAAGGCCGCTTACAGACTTCCCCAGATGACCCCAAACAACCACACCATTGACAAGCCTTCAGAAGATTACGACGAGCATATTTTAGTTCCCAAGTAGACCACATTGGAATCAAATGATTGGGTGGTATTAAGAATGAGGAACAATAACTGATGAAAGTTCCATGCTAAAAACATAATCCTACAGTTCACTCTCTGCACCATATTGGGAACCCTTCACAATCACCTTGAAAAACAATATTTCCATTTGTCCCAGTATGTGACCCCAACATGAAAAGAGAAGGTAGCAATCACCCTTCTCTAGCCCGAACATGATCCCTCAATAAAACCAGGACAACTTTGCCTTCACAACTTCTGGAGTTCCTAAAGATCCAGAGAAACACTCGACTACCTCAAGTTACACCACAACCCCTATTGAATCTCGACCACTACAGAGAAAACAAGCAATGAGGAAAAGAAAATAACCTCACCACTCCACTGGATGTCTGGGTAAAACAAACAACTAAAAATGACCCCTCGAGGACATTTGGACATTTCTGGTAGAATACATTAAACAAGAAGCACAAAACCAAACTGAAGCACATCACAAAACAAGCCTCTAAATTTAACTATAAATCATTAACTCAAACCCAAAACATCATTTCAACCTTGAAACACCAGCTCGAAAACAAGCCTCATCCCATAGGCTAATAAATTACAAAACCAAACTTTAACCAAATCAAATATCAACCGAAATAATACCCATGAAACCTCACCAACCAAGCCTAAACCCCACATCCACAAATGGACATCTCTAAAACCATCCCATTTCAAAACCATCTGAATGCTAAAAACCCTTTTTTAAAACCCACTTCCCCTTTTAGAATTTCTTAAAAAAAATTGTCCGAGCACATCACTAATAAAAACATGCCTTTAGAACTGAGCACCCACCATTTGTATTCCATGAAACCTCATGTGTGTACATTATTCTCCCAACTTGGGCACAAATCCATGCATACCAACAACCATCAACATCCAATTACATTCATCTATACACGTGTGCATCCATAGAAATACCAAAGGTCAAACAGATCTTTTCCAAATTCTTTTTTTTTCAAGAGACATTAGTTTCATACTTCACAAAAATTTCAAAAGCCCCAATTTTTTTTCCCAAATCCACTCTCTTGTTACGCTTTACAAAATCATTAAAATATCCCAAAACAGTTCCATAATGAACATCCATTTTCAAAACAACTCATTTCATTTTTTTAGACAAACCAAGATTTTCATTTTGGAAATCTAACTTCAAATGACCAATCATAAAATTTTCTCCCTAAGAGAAACACCCCACAACCAACTAAAACTCACACCAAGAACATTATAGAACTACCAATTCCATCAATGAATCAAGATTCCAAATTCTCAAATAAACATCTGTAACACACGGTTTGGTTACAGAGTTTGACTCACCGTGCACCAACCGGGTGAGCACATAGGGAGTCATCAGAGGCGATTTCATGGTCTGCGCATGGCTTTCCAGGCAGTGCACAACATCCTTGCACCCCACCAAAATGACCACCAAAAATAAAAACTAACAGAAACACGCAAACAGGACCAAGGTGCTTGAAAACAATGGAAATCCAGACACGACCTTTGAGGCAAGACCATCCCAGAACACCCTGGAAATTTAAGGGTCATTCTAAATAGGTGGTGATCAGCCACCTACCCGCAATTAACCACTTGGATTCAGAAAATCCTAACTCCAAACTATCAGACATCCCAAAATGACATGGGCTAAACCACCATTTGATACCGTTTTTTCACGAACCGGCCTGGGTCAACCATGAATCGGTCACCCGAGTCAGTCTTCGGCATGGCCCGAAGGACATTCCCGATCCCCACGGGCTGGAAACTGGTGTTGGGTATCAAAACAATAAGTTGAGAAAGATTTATCCTAGAAAATAAAAGAATGATAAATATAAATAAGTTGAACCAACAGATAAACTCTAACAACAAAAAAATAAAATAAAGGTAACCAACTAGACATACCTCCTAGTGACCATATGGGTCACCACCAAAAATAAAACCAAGATCGAGCGATCCAAAACTAATTCCTGAAACTGTGAAGATAAGGTAGGCGTGAGTACCGAGATGCTCAATAGGAAAGCCAAAATACAACAAATTCCCTATGCCACTTCCTTTAATAAGAAATCCAAATCATGCTAGTTTGAAAATAAGGCATGATAAAATAAGGGTTTTTGATCCTTTCAAATTAAAATAACAATATTGAATTACCATGGAAAAACATTTCTCTTCCCTTTTCAAAATTGGTTTTGATCATGCATTATCATTTCAAAATTTAAGGAGACTAGTTTAGATTTAAAAATATTGTTTTCACAAAAGTGGGAACAAGCTTGAAACAACTGAATTGAAAATCATATCACAAGCACCATGGGAAGTCCCTAAGCAGCTAGTGTTAGTTGGGGACCTAGGATCTTCGTTTCTTGGTGAAAGTGTCTTAGAAGGCCAAGATCCTATGAAAACGTGGCTTAGAAGACCAGACACTCAGAAAACGTGGCATAGAAGACCACGACCCTCAGTCATTCATATGTTTAGTTAGTATTGCAATAATAAAACCTATAGTGATACCGGGTCAAGTCACCACCGGACAACTATCCCAAGAGCCCTAGTTCACCCACCTAGATACCCAGGTTTCCCATTTTGCTCTGTTTCAAGTGGTGGTGAGTTTTTATCAAGCAATCATAAATATACGCAACACTTTATTTATCCAAAACTCATTCAACCCCTCACCACCTTCCTCCCTCCATAAGCACATTCCCCCTCTTTCACACCTCACAAAGCATAAGCATCAACACTAGGAATATATCACAAATCACATTTTAACACATTCATTAAATTTCTCAACTAGGGGTAATGCCTCAAGATGGGTTTTTCCAATTTTTTAAACCATTTTCAAAGTGCCAAATGGGCCTACTTACATAAGGGAACATTATTCTTCAATTAACTAGCCAAAAGGCCAAACACCATTTGAAATACACATTACCTATTCCAAACCTCTTAGAAAATCAATTTTCAAGAAAAGGTCACTTAAGACCTATGTCATTATAAATACACTTCAATTTCCAAAACAAATGCACAATCATTTCGAGCAACTGCATCCAAATTTCATAGCACATGTATATAGAATAAATGTAAAACATACTTTTAAAACACGCAAGAAATTATGAAATTCAAATTAAAGGCATTAGCATAGGGGACCTACCTCAAACAAGTTGTTATTCATCAACGAGCTCTCGAACCGACACATGGCGCATACACGCACATGAATTTATACACACACACACACATATATATATATATATATACATCCCCAGTTGCATTGCACATATTCCCCGCACCACGAGGGAGTATGTACAAAGAGGGAATATATATATATATATATATATATATATATATATATATGCCTTACCCTATGAATGTGCATGTAGGATACCTCGACACCCACGACCCGAATGTATCGTAGAGAGGTCCAGCGCACAACACATATCATTTAAAAAATTAATAGAACAATTTATGCAACAGTTCAAAATTAGAACCATAAAATTTACACCAAATTTACACAAAATAAATGCACCCAAACGATATCAAAACACCACTTCAAAATCATTCGCAGGTCGTAACCATGGAAAAACATGATTCACATCATTTACACAAATTAAATAAACCATTTACACCACTTATAAAATATTATAAAAACGAATAACACGACATAAAACGGTAACACACCTGAAAACCTCTTCTAAGGCCAAAAACACATTGAAAAAATATCCAAACAAAAAAACGCAGGCCTTGTATCATTTAATAATCAGAATGCATGTGCTATAAAGTGACCTCAAATAACAAAACATTCATTACACAATAATGTAACTCAATTTCATGTATAAACACTACTTTAAAAGTCGACTACTTCTTCATTCCTATAAAAATGGATTTTTTTACTTCAAGATAATCGTTATGAACTTTATGACACATAAATAGACTAATTTAGCTGGTGAAAACAAATCAACACGAGAAAACATTACCTCAGAACAAGGTCGACGGACCGAAACACAACGAACTGCCTCGCCTTCGGCGGTGGTCGCCGAAACACGTACCGTCAAGACCCGCGAGGCCTCCTGCATCAACCTAGAACATGAAGAACACCAAATTTCCGGGTTAGAACCTAACCTTAGGTTCTTCTGAATTTCTTAATACGCTGAGGAGACCAAATCACAGTCAAAAATCAAAGGAGGAGGGAGAGATGAGACTTACCATGTCGATTTGAATGAGAAAAGCAACGAAACATGGTGAGATTCGAAAATCAAGGTTGGATCTCGAAGGAGAGGGCTAGCTCGCGCGAAGAAGGGTCTTGGTCGGTGGGGTTCGCCATCCGAGTTTTAGGGTGAACCGAGAGAGGCCGTCGTGGAAAGAGGATCTTGGACGGGAGGAGGCCGGTAGGAGGTCCAAGAGGAAGGAGAGTCAACTGCGCACAATGGAAAGGGGGAATGGGTCAGCGCACTACAGGTCCAAGAAGAGGTGAATAGGAGGGGATGGGGGGTCGGCCGCATGGTGCAGGTTTAGATTAGGTTTTTTTTATAATTCAATTATAATTAAGGAAATAAAAACTATAATAATAATAATAATAATAATAATAATAATAATAAGAGATAATAATAAAACCTGAAAATGAATAAAATTAAATAAAAAAATAAAAAATAAATAAATAAAATCGCGAAGTGTCAGGTCGGGGTATGACAATATATTTTATGATGTGTTCCACTTATGAGATACGTGGATTGGATTTATGTCGTTATAAAGGTAGTTCCACTAGTTGTACTTGGGTTCCATATGGGTTCAGCCTATCATAAATGGGTGTCATTGAAATGTCTATGGTCATTTGTGTTGGATAAATTTTTTTCTAGATTATCCATCCTATGGAAAATAAGTATACCACCAAACGATTGAGTTTGTAATGGTGGTGGGAATGATTTTGGTGAGGATTTCTTGAGTTATATGCAGAAAAAATTATGATCTAGTGATCTCTACAACATAGTACTTGGTTTGGTAGATCAAAATGGATAGGTACTTTTCCTTACATCAAAGTGAATGTTATAGTGACTTTATGTGGGTATGAAATAACATTCACCATGACATAGTTCATGGCATGGTGGTAGAAAATGTCATTTATTATGGTTTTTAATGAACATATTCTTTGGGAATTAAAAATATTGGAAATCAGATATCCCTTTTTTAGAATGTGGCATATTGTAGTGAGAGGTCATTTCACTCTTATATAGTTGAAATTGTATTCACATGTAAATAGAGAGTTGGCTCCCCCTTGGTTCATATTTTAGTATTTTATCCTTAACCCTATATGACCCCACACACTCTCCCCACTCTCCAGCCGTTTCTATTGAGTTCCTAAACACCTTAGATCATTATATTACAGAGTTACATATCAACATAACCTCTCTTGTAATATTATATCTATATTCCTTTCCAATAATCACTATATTGGTTTATTTAATATGTTTACTCAGGTTTTGAGGTGAAAATTGAGTACTTTTTATGGTGTATTTTTTTGGTTTTGTTCTATTTAGTTTTCCTCAAAACTGAAGGTGGTGGATCATTATTTCCTTCACTCATATATGAAGGTTCTTTGAAGAATCTTATAATGGAATCTGATTCAGGATTACCTTTTTTTTTAAAAATCAGGGGATTTTCATGATTCTAGTTATTTCGGTAATTAGTATTAATTAACATAATGAAGATAAATTTTTATAAGATGTATAAATGGGAAGGAATGTATCTCAAATATGCTTTAACTATATTTCTATGTTATTTTATTTTAAGATTCTATTTTTTATTTTTGGTAATGAAATTTAAGAATATATAATGTTGAATATGATGATAAAATAGATAGAGATCCTTTGAAAATAAAATTTTGAGAGAACTTTCATGTAATGTGAAAATAAAACCCCACTTAAATTATGGAAATATTCATTCCTTATTGTTGACATGATCCCCATTACAACTATTAATTGATTACCTTTAAGGAATTTTTTGATGTTGTTCTTAAATTTTATAATCACCTCACATAATTTAATTATAATTAATGAAGGAAAACAAAAAGTTTTGGTATATTAATATAGAAATAAAATTTTTTTTAGGTAAGCCCATATGTATATATATGTGCCTATTGATGTAGTGTTGTTGATATTTTTTCATAGTCTCTTTCGTATGAAGTAGGAATGGGGCTATAATTTTTTGTGTTAGTGGTGACATTTTAGTTGGAAAAATAGGGGCAAATGTTGGTTTTTAGTTGGAATGGTATGTGTGTTAGTTTTAGGTGATGTGATGTGGAGTGATGAATGATATGTGGTTGGTAATATTCCGTGCCATATTTTGTGGGATGGTTGACATTATTTTGGTGTTGGTTATTTAATTTGAGTATTTGTTAGGAATATTTAATGTTATGGTATGGAATTGACTAACATTGAACATAAAATGGGGTTTTGGTATGGTATTGATGATATTGTACTTTTTTGTAAATTAAATTATAATAAATGGATGGATGGGTCTAGAATAGTGTGGGTGTTGTCTTGTATGGGGTTTTTTCATTAAATATGGGTAATTAAAGATAAAAAATTTAATGTAAAATATTAATGGAGATATTGAGTTGGTTTATTATACTATTAATTATGATTTTATAAAATGTTTATTGACTATAATCACATGGTGTATAGTTTTTTTGTGTTTTAGATGTATTGTTATTTGTTGATGGGCAGTGGTGATGATACTATGGAATAGACGGGTTTTTAATGCGATATTTTTGTGAAACCTTAGGGTAGGATTCATGGGTGAATATCAATCCATAAATTATTTTATTGTTATTTCCTTGTGCGCCCCAACCAAATAAAATAACCATAATAATGCACAAATGTTTTGGATTATAGGTGTTTTCTCCAACGTCTTGGATGGTGAGGATGGAATCCTAGTTACCCCATATTCAACTATCTACTCTTGGAAGTAATGAATGGTGGGGTAGTATATGGTGGCGTCATGTACTGGAGTGGGATTACATGACATTGATTTCCTTCATATTTATGATGCCATACCCTAATGGAGATGGATTGAATATTAAATTTACATATTTTGACTCCAACCAACATAACATGATGGAACAGATTATCTGTTGAAGTATAAATGGTCACAACCAAAACCACATCAGAGATGTTTGAATAATAAATTCATATATAATAGGATATGAAGATTAGGATTTTTACCACTGTGGATTGAGGAAAGTAAACTAGTTGAAAAGTTTTTATTATGTTCCTATGATTATATTTTTATAATATTTTTTATCCTTCTATAATGTGAAATATTTTTGATTTCACCTTAGTAAAGTTGGAAGTCAGTAATTAACCTTATATGTGTTTTTTGGTTCTTCTTCTTGTTCACTAGAGAATTAATATACTCTTCTCTCATTTTCATGGGAGGTTATTAGGAGGATCCTACTATGTACACATGTTACACTAACTCCTATAAATATAAATTTTTTAGGTAATCAGTAGGGAATTGGTGGTTGAGCTAGACCATACTAGCTTAGAGAGGAGGGTTTTTTGTGTTTTTTCATAGGATTCCTTTGGGAATTTGTTTTGAGAGAACCATTTATTTTCATTTCATTCATTATAGGATTATATTGTTACGAGATATTAGTTTATTTTATAAAATATTATGTTAATTAGTGGTACCCATCTTCATTCTTGTCACTAAATTCATAGATTTATGATAATACTGACCATTTTTGAGTCTCTTATTTCAAGTCATCAACCTATGGCCAATTATAGGTGGGATTCAGGGGGCGGTATCTCTTTTTATTATCTGTATTGGAGGGTTACGAGTACAGGGGGTCATGATAGAGTGGTGTCATAGACAATGGTTGAGATATCATATAGATATTTGGAAATATTACCTAGTGAATAATTTATGGGTTGGTAGTTAACTAACATAAATTGAAAATAGGTAGTGATATAGTCAAGGGAAACTGGATATGACATTGAAATTTAGGTCCCCTATGATCTGGCACAAGTACACTATACTTCCCAAATGCACTCAGTGAATTGATGTAGCTTCCAAGGTAGATACCAAGGTGCTATATATGAATCATAATTGATTATAAATTTTATTGAAATGGTGTGTTTTCTGGGTAAATGAAATGAATCTAAATATATTTTGTAATAGATTTTATCATATATTATATATATATATATGGGGTAGTGATATGGTATGGGTTGATGAGGTACACATGGATGGTCTAGGTAACCATTTTGAGGTTAACATTGATAAGAGGGATGAGTTTTAAAATTTTATTATTCATGGTTTTTTGTGTCATGTTTTAGGAAATTGATAAGGCGCCATCTATGATTTAGTGTTTGAACATTGGTTTGAAAAGTTCAAAATTTTGTTCAGTTTGATCTAGGCCTAAGATTTGTAATGGATACCACTGGTAGTTATTGATAGGATCAGTTGAAAACATCAATGGTTGATCTTGTATCACTTAGAGAATACATAATTGTATGTATCCTGGATTGATTTCAATATGGAGTTCCATTCAGAGTTTGTATCATTGATGATGAGGGTAGTGAAGCAGCAAGTGTTCCTCTCCCTACAGTAGGATTTCTTAAGAATGTGTGAGCATGGAGTGGGTTTAAAGTCCTTATTTATAGTCCACTGACCTCTTTCCAATTGAGGATCTCAATGTGTAAATCCTTGGGGAGGATTTGTTCCCAAAAATATAATATATATTCACTCCATTTATGTTATGTTTGTACCCAAACATTGAGAATATAGATTATTTAGTTTAGAGTATGAATCATTATAGAGGATTTACTTGATTTGGAGTCCAGAAAAGCCTCTTTATAAGTAGGTATTTTCATGTATGATATCGTTCTTTGAAGTATTTGAAGGATAAGACAAGTTGGGAGTCAGTAATAGGAGTCTGTTTCATATTTTTATGACACCACAAGTTATCAACCCTCTACTGGGATATCTATGGAGGTTTCATATTATTTTGGAGGTCACAAACATTAGAGATATCAGTGCCCAACTATTATAAGTGTTCAGTACGGTATGGGTGGTTAGGATTCCTTCCACCCTTATCCACAAAAGTTGGTTCATATTTTTTATCACCAATAGGCACATCCAAATTATGTTTAACAACAAGTATAGTGTATTCATTTTCCTTTAAGAGGGGATGTATATAATATAGGTTAGCCCCATTATGTTCTCCATACTCAGGGACCCAAACTAGATTGTGTATATGGAGGATCTCGTTAGTAGATAACCAAAGGATAATATTGAGGGTTCATGATGTTTTTTCTTTGGTAGTACCTAGGAACATCCAAGAGGTATATATTATACTAGGTCTATTAGGATATTATCATATGTTTGGGTCTGACTTCATTCATGTAATAGCCCCTTGAAATCCATAGAAATAAAATATTAATCTTTCTTATGGGATAATTTTTTTTGGATGCTTTATAATACCTAGAGGAGTTGTTGATAAGTAGTCCCTTTATTTGGATTCTAAAAATCTGTACAGTTTATGGTCTTCTTTAACTATTCCCATATGGGTTTGGGATGTTTTTCGATTAGTTAAAGGTAAATGATATCTTATTTTCCAAGGTAATTACATATCCATTATAATAAATATGCCCCTAATGATCTCAACTTGGAAGCAGTGCTTTTGATTCTATAGGTGTGATGAAATTACATCATTGGGGAGCTCATTATTACATTTTCATACCATAAGATCAAGAGGAATATATTCTATCAATATATGTTGAATCTATATAGATAAAGTTGAATGGATTTTCTCATGTACTATTACATTGATATCACTTACTCCCTAGGTAATGAAAATGTGGTATTCAACATTGTAAGATAGAAGTCATGGGGAGATGTTGTTTAGGAGTTTGAGGAGTATTAAAGGGGAATGTTGTAAATATAGGCTCTTCACCTTAGTGTAGAGGAGGTTGATGTAAAATGTTATATGTATAAAATTTAAGTGGAATAATCCTTCATCAAGTTGGTTTAGGAGTAATTTTGGTACAACTCTTAGGTGTAGGTGATACAAGTTTTTGTTACTCATAGTAATGACCTAGAGGGATGGTTGGACAATGAGTAGGGTTAAATGGTGTTTTTGGGAAGATCATTCATACTTTCAGTGTTGTGAAATATATTAATTCATATGTTACATGGATCACCTATATAAAAATATCTTATTGTGACCAAGATGTACCGTGATTTTACTAGGTTGGTTTGGTGGCCCCTGATGAAGTGGTCTTTAGTTATAAAAAATCATATTTTAATGAAAATTAATTCATTATTTATTACATAAATGTACACATAATACAATCAAAAAATGATCATAGTGTCTAGTTTCATTTTTAAATTAGATTCATATCATAAAAAATAGAAATAGAAATATAACATTATTAATAATGAACTCTCAATCCAGCCCATATTTTCCTTGGATCTTCTAAAACATCATAGGATAACTTAGGTATTTTTATAAGAAATGAGTGAACTAAAAAGCGTAGAATAAGGTAAAGAAATAAATTTTATTCTATAGGAATATAAAGGTAACATAATAGGAGTGAGAATAATATTATTGAAAAATAAGGAATGATATAACAAGATAGAATATTGGAAATAGTGGAATATGGAAATTACTTAAAACATGGAATTATAAACATAAGTCAAGGCTCACCGCCATGAAAACATAACATAGTGGAAATATGATAGCCTAAAATGAACTATACACTGAATGTCATTAGATATAAACATTACCCAATGCATTGGAGTGCTATATAATTCCATACCCACCTGTAAAATTCATATCATGTAGAAACATAAGTGTGTCATAATGATTACAAAGAATAAGATCATATTTCATCACTTTTGACCCCACAATTGAAGATTTTGGGTTACATACATTAAAATATGAAATTTATATTAAATACTAGGTGAATAACTTTGAGTAAAAATTGTAATGGTTATTCACTAAAAAAATTGGCATGGAAAATCATGGGTATCACTTTATATTTTCAATGTTCCATGTCTTTTCTCTCCCCCAATTATAAAAGGACATCCCTTATCTCATCCTATTAACAATTAAAAAACTATTTGGTTCAATAAATACCTTACCAAATAAATAAATAAATTCCCTACCCACATCCTAGAATCCTTTTATATATCATAAATCCAATCTATGATGGATTTAGTTTAAACATAAAGAGGTTACCTGAGGAATTGGTAATGTTTTTAAATACATGTTTTCATTATAATTATTTTTATAATTCCCTATAATATTACTAATATATGATAATATAATAAAAAAATTATAACCCACAAAATAATATTATATTATGTTAATGGAATGGAATATAGCTATCTCCTCTACCATCAAATAGGAAATGAAATTTTTGATTGTGTGTACATCAGACTACCGCCCCGAGAACCGATGTAATTCATTTTCCATCACCACCATCCAGGGGGGATATAATGAAGGATTTAACATAATTATATTATATTTATAACATTATTATATTTCTTGAATAATTATATCTAATATACTTTATTAATTTTTATCTTTTGGGGGATATAATAATGCCACTAGTGTATAAGTTAGATTATCACCTCACGAAGTGGGGAGTTTTGTTTTTCTATTATGATTCACATGGAAGGTAGTATAAAAACATTTAATGAATATGTGATATTTATGGACTTTAAATACTTATATAAATATAATATTTCATCTAAATTATTACATTATTTTCATTTGGATAAATATTGATATCATTGAGTCATACATATGGACTACTTCCTTCACATAGTTATCAGAATGTTTTTCATTTCATTTTTACAAAGATTTTAATATAGTGAATTTGGTTAATATAAATTATATATATGAATTAATAATTTTTTTTAATATTTAATTAATATTTATTTTCCTTTTGTGCCATCTGTCAAGTAAAAGGAAATAATTTTCATGTATACATATGACCTAGCATATCCATAAACAGTGTCATCCATTTTCTATCTATAAATTTTATAGAAAACATGAAATGAAAATATAATGAATATATACAATATTTATATCATTTTAAACATTCTAAATTTTATTTAACCACAATAAATTCAAAAGGAATGAAATTACTGAACCCAAACTCAACTGGAAAACAAAGTAATTATCACATGAAACAGTGATTTCAATGAAAAATTTTAATTATAAAGGGGATAAATTACTATAGGTAAATAATAAGTTGTATGAGAAATATGATTATGCTTTTGTAAAATTTTTATAATAAACCTATATTTATTATATTATAATTTTCAGCATATACAGTGGAAATCAGACATGAGTTCAGTGTTTCTCATCTCACATTTACATCAGTGAGACACAATCCATATTAACCAATTATTCTATTATGTGGTGTATATGATACCCATTTTTATATATAATATCACAAATTCCATTATATTAGGGGTATTTAATTTTTCATTCAAACATTATTTATTTTATGGGGCTTACAATTAAAAATTTTAGCAATGTTCTAATGTTTTATTTTACAATCTAATCATTTATCACGATTTTTTATAATTAAATTTATAGAGACTAAACATTATGACCTACCACAAAAGAAAATCATTATTTTTTTTATTTTTTTTTATTTGTGAAATTTTCAATTAAAAGTAGCATTTTAATCTCTTTTCGATACAATATTCGTGTGAAAATATTTTTCAAAACATGTCTTTATTTCTCTTTTGGGTCGAAAATCCTTTTCTTCCAATAAAAATATTTTTTTAAAATGTTTAAAAAATTTATTTTTACCTTCCCAAAATTATTTATTAAATTCTTTTTTACCAATTTTAAATTTTTTTATTTTTTTTGAAAAGAAGGATCATTTTTTTTCCAAATGATGCATATTGGTCATTGACCAAAAATATGAATGAAATATTTATTTTAACCTCTACGACATGAATTGAATTTCCCACCATCATGACCACCCATTGTTTTAATTATTACATTACATCTTTTAATGGTTAGTTTGAAATGAACATATTTTAAAAATGTTTTTTGAATTTTATTTTGAAATATATTTTCAAACTTATAATGTTATTTTCCTAAAAAAATTTAATGAAATAATTATAGTATTTATATTCATCAATAAAATATGACTTTTATTGTACTTATGATAAAATCAGGATGTGTTACATACAAATAATCATTATTAATTATTTTTATGTTTAATTTTTAGTATGACTACTGATATATAATTTTATTACTGGTCACAATGTTGTACTGGATGGATTATGATTATATTTATCAATTGGGTTAAGTATTAACATTTTGTATGTTATTTTTTTAATAATAATATTTATATTGATAATGTTTCAACCCTTTCAAATAAGTAATTCCTTAAACATAGTTAGTGATGGGTAGTGCCTTCTATAGTGCCTCGATGAATCAATAGGTATCATGAGAAAAACTATCCTGGGTTTTCGCTGAGGTTTACACATTGTTGTAATGTTTCTTGGAATGATGCCATAATGGGTTGGTTATAATATCTAAAATTATGAATTCCTTCATTATGGGATTATTTATTGATGTTCTATGTGATTATTCAATTATTTAGAATATTCGAGGTTATATTTCATGATCATGTGATTCTTTATATATAATTATTAAATCATAATTTATTTATGCAATATTATGCTCATATAATTGATTGAATGTCATGTGTTTCTGTTATTTACCATCTTAGTTTGATTATGATTGTTTCTTCATAATATTTTATTTTGTATTCATACACTTACTGAGAGTTTGATATCATAAATTTCTTGTGTTTTGTTCCCCAATATTTGAATATGTGTGTTATGATTAATATTTCAGGTTATTTAGTACGAAATAAAGAGTCAGTTGAAAGAATAATATATTGTATTTTATTTTCTCAATTATAATGTGTAATTCAACTATTTATCAAGTTCACAAAGTTTTCTAAACTATACGGTCCTTCGGGATAAAATCCCGAGTATATTATAGAAATGTAATAAATTAAGCATCGGTTATGGTCTACAAGGTTTGGGGTATTTGCGTATTACATCACTATTGGGTCATTATTATGTCATAATACATACTGTATATTAATACCATATATAATATTTACCAAAAAAATTCAACAATATCAATGAATTATGAAAACATAACCATTGGATAATTTATACATTATGATTTCAAAAATAATATTTTTTAACCAAAATAAATTAATAAATATGATAATTTTCAATTTTAAATCAAAATAACCATTCCTTGGGAAATTTTGTATTTTTTGACAATAATAGTTTTATAACCTGTATAAAAATCACATATGACTTAATGAAATTATATTTTAATTTTTAATTAATAAATATTATTACATAAAATTTTTTTTGTAAAAAAGAATTTATATCAACAATTATAAAATTAATAAAAAATATTTTCCTGAATGAAACGATATATTTATAAAATATAGAATTTTTGTTTCATCATATTCGGATATAATTTATATAAATCATGTTATTTTATTATTTATAAGGTAATATCAAAAATTCATAAACAATATAATTATTTAAAATAATTAATTCAAATTTATTCTCTTACTGCCAAGAAATATTTCCCTTTATTACACTAGAAAATTCCCTATGTTTATGCTGTTTGATGGTGAGATTTTTTAGGGTGGTTCAATGTACATGGTTTGGGCCATGATATAGATGAACTTGAACATCTCATATAAACATTTTAATTCATACTTTAGTTTTTTAATATTGATTTGGTATTGATCAAGGGAAAATCCCATTGATTATACCTCCCTCAGATGCTTTGAAAAATGGGCTTCATGGGGTATAATCCTACTAGTCAAGGTTATTTATTATTCTTCCACTGACAATTAGAATTTATCACAATCATTTATATATACTAATAATTCAATAACTTATCAATATCTATATTATCAATTGTTATGATGATTAATGGTGTTTTAAATCTAACATGATATATGTTTCCAAAATAACCAAAGTAGTGAAAGTATTTTCTGTAACATTATTACATAATAATTAATTTTTTTGTTAAAAATGAGGTAATTTAATTTAGAAAATTTCATGTAATTATATTATTACCATTTCATAAATATCAACCTCAATACATTCATTTCACACAATAAAATAGAGTTTTGTTCTTTTGTTTCATCTCCTCCCATAGTTCTTATGTTATTTCATCAAACTTCTGATTCCATCATAACACTTTGACCAGCTGAATTTTAATGATTCGGATAGTCTTATCTCTACGATAAAATATATTCACTATATTCTACTCATATAAAATATCACTCTACAATGGTATTGTCTATCGTTTTAGTACATCTAATGGGTATGATATGTCCTTCTTTAAGAGAGATACCTAGAACACATCATGTACTTGATTTAGGGTGGGTGGGAGTTGTAGTCAATGGTATACCACTTTGATACGATCAAGGATATAAAAGAGGCCAATGTAAAAATCATGAATTTATTCCATATTGATATATGAAGGAATAATTGATCTATAAACTCAAACTCCAAGTCTCGTTGAATATTGTATACCTAGATTTTTTTCAAATTTCTATGTATTTCATATAAAACTGAATGGTTTGATTCATCTCTTTCATCTATTAGATAAGATAATGTCTCATCGGCTTCCACTCGGCAACTTCATCCCATCTTGTCTAGGTCTGAAAACACTTCTTATTTTGATCCTCATATGGTGTCATTTGAATTATAGAATAAAAAATATTGTTACATGATAACTCCACTTGGGTAATGTGTTGGTCCCAAAATCCTTGTAAATCCATTTAATATGATTTCATCACATCCTCTAGAGTTTGAATGGTTCTTTAATATTGTCCATCTATAGAGGGTGAAACGATGCGTTTAAAGGTAGATATATCCAACAATTGTGGAATAATTATCTAAAACATTGAGTTAAACATAGGTTCTCAGTATGATATAATAAAGGGGTGAACTCTATGCAGTCTTACAATTTACCTAATATATATCATGGTGATTTGGTCAAGTGGTAAATCATAATTGATGCTAAAAAGATGTGATAACTTTGTAATTTGATCAAATAACTCTTAAATAGAATTAATTCTTTTAGTTGTACCGGTGAGTCCTATTAAAAATTATATAATTTTTTTTTATTTCTATACTAGTATGGGAAATGCTTATGTCATACCCTAAGAACATCTTCATTCTTCCATTACATGTTGGCATAAAAGATATCGAGATATCAACTCTATAATATCCTTATTATTTTTATACCACCATATGTTTTTATTTAAATCTATATACATGTTACTATCTAATATATGAATGGAGAAGGATGTGCTCTGGGAATCATTTAGAAGATATCTCTCCAGTTTTCTTTTTTATGGGACACATATCCTGGTTCCAAGCCATATAACTCCTTCTTCGGTAAAGTTGAACAGAGGAATATACACTATCATATTTTGTAGTAACACATCATCCACATAGAACTCCTTTATCCAATAAAGAAAGTATATTTGGGAAGTTATTTAATTAATTTATAATTAATACCCTATTATGATTCCCATGTTCATCCATTTCATATCCAATAATATTGGATCCATCAAAATCCCTATCATTGATAAAATTACATGATCCTTTCTAATCAGAGCATCTGTTATATTATTTCTTTCCCATGATGGTATTGGATTGAAAAATAAAAATCCTTTATTAAATCTGACCACATTCATTTTTTTAGATTAATATCCTTTATTGTGAATATATACTTGAGGATTTAATGATCCTTATATATGTCACACTTTTATCTATAAAGGTAATATCACTATATATTCAATGCGAATATCACTACAACCAATTTACGAGTTGGGTAACCATAGACATGTATCTTTAATTATATGGAGGAAAAATATTTCACTATGTCATATTGAATTGGTACACAATCCAATACCTTTTGGGATGCATCATTTTAGATCATAAATCCTTCCTCAGTGGTAGGTAATATAAGAACATGTGTCGTGATATCCCTCTTATTTATCTCTTTAATTCCTTATTAACATTAATAATTATATAAAAACATGAAATTCTTTAAAAATACATGTTTAGTGGGATTGAAAATAATTATAATTTTCTCACAAATTGATGATTGTACCTAGTAATTCCAAGGAAATGCCATATTTATCCCAAAAATTTTGGTTTGGGCCATCCTTTGATTGCCTCCGTTTTCTATAGATACAATGACATCCACTTTTTGGTGATAAAATTACCCAATAAAGTTACTCTCACCAATCAAACTCACATTTAATATAAAATTTATATAATTTTCATTCCATGTGGTCTCCAGTAAAGAATGTAAGTTCTTCTTTCTTCCTCTTTTCTTTATATAGTAGAAGATAATGTTGTCTGTAAAGGCTACCAAATATTTTTTAAGGTAATTCCCAAAGACTCATTTCATCATGTATGTGAATATTGTTATATTCTTTTGAGCCCAAATGGAATCACAATGAACTCACAGTTACCATACCTTGTAAGAAATGCAGTGTTGGGGATATAAGTTTCTTAATCATTACTTGATAATATCATGACTGAAAATCCCCCTCAGAGAAGTACTTCGTCCCACATAGCTGATCAAACAAATATTAAATCCATCAATGAGGATTATTTTTTTCATTATCATGATCTTTTTGAGGTCATTATAATCAATGTATTGGTGATTTCACCCATCCTTCTTCTTAATGAAGAGGACTAGTGAACCCCATAGTGATGCACTTGGGTTTTTAAATCATTTCACTAGATTCTCAATTCATTTTTTCTTCATCTACTCACATTAAAAATGAATATTATATATGGATTATTACATATTTTAAAATAAATGGGTGTTAAATTGATTTATAAATCAAACTAACAACTATGGGTAAGTCTATAAAATTATTTGGGAAGCACATTAGTGTGCATCATTAAAATGGGAACATCATCAAGGATGATAGTTTCCCTAATATAAACCATTTGATATATATATTCATTATTATAGGGAAATAATATCCAAAATGTGATGTTGATACCAAATGAGATTATCCATCCTCCTTACTATGTTTATTATTTAAGGGTGATTTATAATATGAAGAGTGATTTTATTCTCTCAAAAATTTATGTTAGATCTATATAAGGAAAACCAATACATACCTATAATTGCATAAAATTTAGCTAAAATGAGTATTGTAAGGTTTTTGGGGAATTTCAACCCATAAATATTGGAGGGGGATGAGTTATATATTTGGGATGCGGCAATTGACCGATTAATTGTCTTTAATGAAAACTGAACTTCCACTATTTGAGGTTGTGTTTGAATAGGTCTACTAAACATGTGTGATATGAAAGAATGTGTAGAAATACAGTTGCAACAGAAATTTTTATTTCATGATTAGTGATATGCCTACATTTTTATATTTTAGTCTAGTTTTAATCTTTTATTTCATCCAAAAATGGACTAGGGATGATAATTTTAAAACTATTAAACAAATAAAATGGAAACTATTATCATTAATGGTATTTCCCGTAAATTAAATTATTCATTAACATATGATTTTATAGATTTCAATCTATGTTAACAATGATATACTTCTTAATATAAAATATTTTGGTAATTTTTCTTCCCTTACTAATTGTTTATAAATACATTGTGAATTTACCAAAGCATATCCATCAAGAGTTTCAAACCAGGTGTGTAGTAAGGATTATTATTGTGAATAAGGAAATGATTGAGTCTAGCTCAATGCACCCTTTCCTGGGTTATTACTCATATGCACATGTATTTTTGAGACACATCCACTTTTAGTATTCTTATTGGGATGTATTTTCTTGGAAACCAAATAATCCATACATTATTAAAATTTATCGATGCATTTCAATGATTAGTCTTATCCCTAGGTAATTTACTTGTGTTTTCTAATCATAATATCAAAAATAACTAGACATTAATATAATACCAACTGTGATGAACTACATCTTAATACAATTTAATTAATGATTTATTACATAAACGTACACATAATACTGTTCAAAATGACCATGAAGACTAGTGACATTGTTAAATTACATACATAAAATAATAACATTAAATTGGAAGAAAACATAATTAATTAAAAAATCAGAAACATTCCATTATTTTAATTGGATATTCTAAAGTTGTATGGGATAAACTTGTTATATATCACTTCTCACTATTTTATATCATAACTATTCGTTACTTTGAACAAAATCGGGGATCTTTTAATGTATAAAATCATGGAAAAGGATATATAATACATGAATACATAAAATATTATTCTAATACACTTACGAGGATTTATAATAGGTTCATCCTATGTATATTTACAAAATCTATTAACCTGTGGACATACATCAAAGGAAATATGGAGCATAAGGACCAGTAAGGGAAAGTAAGGGAAACATGATACATGTGACCATGTGAAATATCAATATGAATTTGAGGAATCTCATAATGTCTTAATAAATATAAAATGGTTCATATATTTAAAAATAACATGAATAATAACCGTGAAATGTGGCTACAAAATTAATTTTATAAATTCATAATCACATCACCAAGGTTATTCACAAATTCAATGTAAATGAAAATTACCAAGGTTATTCACTAAGGTATTATAAAACACATCTTCTCTAGAGATAAAATTAATAATCCAATTATTCAAAGAACTATAATGGTAAACCTTTAAAATTTATTAATTTCATGAGATACAAATATATTATAATCCAAAATTTCATAAATTATTAGTGGAGAATAAAAGAAACTGGTTTCATATTAAAATCATTGTATTTCTAAAAGTGCTTATAAACATGATCATTTTTTCATCTTCAGCCCAAATAAAAGGAATGTGGGTTAAATGAATGTTAATTAATGAATAAAATGTGTAATTTATAAATATAGGTTAATTCACTTGGAAAATAAAGAGGCTTTGGTATTTCCAAAAATAAAAAAAAATCTTGAGGATAAGAATGAAATTTTGAGAAGTAAATTCAACAGAAAAATGGGTATAAAAAGTGGTTTTGAAAATGGGTAAAATGAGAAGGGACATGGCTATCCCATTAATAAAACATAATTTAGTATTAAGGGTACGAATAAATAGGTAATAAAATAGAGTAATCATAATATTTAAAAGA
Organism: Viscum album; assembly: GCA_963277665.1. Classification (NCBI taxonomy): domain Eukaryota; kingdom Viridiplantae; phylum Streptophyta; class Magnoliopsida; order Santalales; family Viscaceae; genus Viscum; species Viscum album. The sequence goes on along the minus strand of OY728147.1, from coordinate 1,019,565,524 downwards.
TATATATGACAATATTTTCATGATTCAAAGAGAAAAGAAGGATAATTATCTTACCTTAAAGAGTTGTACCTAGAACATGAGGGTTGGGTCCTTAGGGGATTAATGACATCTTTAAAGGAATAAATTAGATGTAGAACATTCAGATATTCTTTTATGAAGGATTGGGAGTTAATGAAAATGTATAAATGGGTGGTTATTTATAGTAAAAGTGGGGTATTGTTTTATTAATTTTTATATATATGCCAAGGTTGTGGAAAATTAAAAATCATGGGCTTGCCTGTGGTATTTTCCCATGGGTTTCGACACATGTGTCATATTTTTTTAATTAAAATCCAAAATATTTTCTCCCCATTTTATATTACTTGTTTTGTAATAGAAAGGTAATTCTTACACAAAAATAGTTCTTTTTTATGTCAATGTTTTTATTTTAGACTTTGAAAAGTAAATTATAGGTTTTTAAGTCAGTTAAAATACATTAATATACTAGATATTAATAAAATAACATATTTTAGGTCATGTATTTTGGTTAATTAGTTATTAAATCATTATGAAATAATTATGTACTCATTAAACATACTGAAAAACTCAAACTGTATTTTTAATATTAAAAAAATTATTATATTAGACAATTTACATAAATTTAGCTTAACCTAACTTTTTCATGATGATCTAAAAAATTATTTTTATTTTATCAGAATATTTCTCTAAATATTATAATCTTTACTTTTAAATATAAACATCTTATTTAATAGAACAAAATAGCGGATTGAAAATGCATAGTAAAATTCTAAACACATGAAAAAATAAAATTATTTTATTTTTTATATATTAATTAAAGTTTTTTATCATAAAATTTCATTAAAATAATTATTATTCAGAATATATTATTTTATTATAAATATTTATATGTTTTTTGGAAAGTAAATTTTCTGATCGAAATATCAATTTATCTAATTCCATCCCATTTTTATTAGGCAACATTATTCTTAAAATTGAATTGTTGGAATAAAAATTTTATTTATATAAAAAAACTTTATTTAAATATATACTTGAAATGGAACCCCTTATTACACCCACATATTCTCTATAAGTGAGGTATGTGATGGTTATTGTTTTGTGGGGTTCTTTAGCAACCTTAAATTTATTGGTAATCTCCATTATCATGAACATCTCCCAGTGGATATTTTTTTTTAAGATTCACTTGTTGAATATCAACTTGGTCTTGGTCATGGGAGAAACCTAGTGATGATATTTCCTTACTAAGCTCTGAAAAACGGGCTTCAAACAACATAACTCTACTGGTTGAGGTCATTGACTCTTATTTCTATATCAATTATACTCTATTAAAATTTTACATATAAACTCTAATTAAAAAGTTAAGATTATTATTACCAGTAGTATAGCTTTCTATGGTGACATTGACCGACAGTAAAATAGTGCTCAAAACTAGATGGTCACATTTCCCTTTATATTCAATTTATTATCAAAGATATATTGTTTTGTTTTTTATAATAAAATATTACACACATTTTCTCAAGAAACATATATTATTAAAAAATATTTGGTCATTACATTATTCTCCCTTAAAAAATTCATCCCTAATATTTCATCTTATTCTCTCAATTAAGAAGAGGTGTGGGTACTAGTAATTCATTGTCCCCTCTGGTTCCCACATTGCTTCATCATATATATGGTTCCTACAAAACACTTTAATGTGGTGGGAAGTATTGTTTTGTATAACTTTGTCTCTATGGTCCAAGAACTCTAGCTTCTGGTCCTCCTAAAATTGGTCATGTTTTAGTTATACGACCAAATGATTTATTACATATGAAGGGTTAGGTATTTACTTCATCAAGATAGATACCTAGAATACACCATTAAATTTAGCTAGATTTTGTGGAAGTGTAAGATAATATGCCACATATCCTATGCTATAATGGATTTTATAAGGGGAAATGTACCTATGGATAAGCTTCACTTTCATTGAAAACCACATGAATCTCTTCTATGGTTATATCCAGTGAAGAATTTTGCCTCCAACATCGAACTTGAAGTCCCTTCGACGGTTGTTAACATAGCTCTTCTACTGACTCTGGGAATACTTTATGTGATATTGAATATCATGATCCTTTTCTGTCATCTCTTGCACAAAATTAGTCCCAATATTCTTTCACCTATAAAATAAATCCCAAGAAGTAAGAGTTCTACATCTCTTCTCATATAGAGCTTCATAGGGTTCCATTTGAATAATCGATTGGTATCTTCTGTTGTATGAGAGCCTAACTAATGGGATTTGTTCATCCCATAAACCATTAAATTGCATTGATCATGTTCTTAGTATTTCATCGAGTGTTTAAATTATCTAATTAGATTTTATATCAGGTGGGGGAGATAATCCATACTGAAATTCAATTCTGTATTCAGAGTTTTTTGAAGATAATTCTAAAGATTTTATGTGAACATGTGATCAGGATCGGAAATGATAGAAAGTGGTACCACATTAAAGTTTAAATCTTACTTTATTGAACTCTCGGGAAGTTTCTCAAGGGATAAATCTTCCCAAATATTAAATTATTTTGAATTCTTGGTGAGATGATCCACTATAACCCATATCACATTGTTTCCATTGGATGTTATTGAGAGACTGCTGACAAAGTTCATAGTGATATTATCCCATTTCCGTGTTGGTATGGGTTGTGGTTTTAATACCCCTTTAATAAGTTGTCTCTCTTCCTTCACTTATTGACACACTATGAATCTTATAGTGTATTATAAAATCTTCATTTTCTTGTTATCCCCCCAAAAATGATCACAAAGATCCCTTTTTATTTTGTTGATTCTAGGATTTATAATGAATATAGAGTTATTAATTTCACCCATCAGCACCTTCATTATTCCCAAAATAGAATAAAGACATATCGTTGTATGGAAATGTAATACACCTTCTTATCAATATTGAACTTAAGACACATCCCATTCTTTACATCTTCTATCTTCTTTATAACTAGGGATATTCTCTTTGATATTTCATTATCTTCTCTAGTAAGGATGGTAAAGAAATAATTTGTGATAAGGTTTATGATGTCCCTTACCTTATGATTCCCATGTCTATTTTAACTTTTTCATTGATCAAAGGATCTCCTTGAATCCTCAAAATTTATATAACAACAGGGTTTTACCTACTAAATTAATCAGTGACTCTGTTTTCTCTTCTAGGATTATATTGAATTAGACTATAATTGTCATTGGGAAGTTCCAACCATATCCTTAGTATCATGTTCAATTCCTTTTTCATGAAAATATACTTCAAACATTGGTGGTCTATTTATATATCACATATCTCCCCATAAATATAGTGAATCTGTATCTTCATAGAAAAAAGAACCACAAATAGCCCCAGATCACACAATGGATAATTCTTCTCACGAGTATTTAATTATACACATGCATAAACAAGAACCTTTTAATATTTATGTGGAATCAACCAATCCCTCTTAGAGAGGAATCACTAAAAATAATGAATCTTTCTTCTACAGTGGGTAGAGTTAACATTGGTGTAGTCACCCATCTCTTCTTTAAATCTTGGAAACATTTTTCACACTCCGTTGTCCAGATGATCTAGGACCATTTTTGAGTAAACATGGTTAGTGGATTAGAGAGTTTGGAATTTTATTCCCAACCCTCCTATAGAATCCTAATAAACCATATAATATATGAATCACAATTTTTGTTATAGGATTAGCCGACTCCTCTATAACCTTTTTCATGGAAGGGTAAAATGAGATTCCTTCATTTTTTATAGTGTTCCCCAAGATAGAAATATGTTGTAATGAAAAGTCAAATTTTTTGGGCTTCCCAAATAGAGTCTCTTTCCTTAATTAATTCAATATAAACCTTATATTATCCCCATGATCCTTACAACTTTTTCAATATATTAAAATATCATCAATAAAAACATCCACATAGTTTTCATGGTACACCTTAAATAATATATTCATCAAATACATAAATATGATAGGATAATTAGTCATGATTAAGGTCATGAAAACAAATTCAAAATTTCCAAATCTTGATCAGAAGGTAGTCCTTAGAATATCTTCATTATTCACCCAAAATTGATGATACCCAGATCAAAGATCAATCACAGAGAATAATTGAGCCCCACAAAGCTGGTCATAAAAATCATCAATCCTCAGAATAGGGTACCTATTATTTTCTGTGATCCCATTATGTTATCTATAATCACCACATCGCCATGTTGATCCATCCTTCTTCTACACAAATATAATAGGTGATCTCTAGGGAGAAGCACTTGGATGGTAAAACCCTTTAACCAGATGTTCCTAGAGTTGTTTCTTTATGTTCTCCAGCTCTATAAATTATATTCTATATGGTCTCTTTAATATAATATTTGACCTAGGAATGAGTTCAATGAATAACCATGCCTCTCTTTCTGGTGTAGGTCCAGGTAACTCCTCAAAAAGGACCTGAATTTAGTCCTACACGATGGCGAGCTTTTATATTTCTTATACATTCATGTCCTTCTTCATATTCACTAATAATTTCAATAAATAATGCTACAATAGGTACTTCTAAAAAACATAATGTTTAAGATATATCTCATTTGAAAGAAATGTAAGTTTTATATTCAATACTACTGATACTTCCTTACCCCTTCAATTGATCATAGTATTATATAGTGACCGCCAGTCCATCCCAAGTATGATGTTGAATTCCATCATGGGAATGACTACTGTTTTTGAAATGAATTTTTTCTCACCAAATTAATACTATAGTTTCTTTACACTTATAATGAATTTATAATCCAAACATGAGTACTGAATAATAACTCTACTTCTAGAAGTTCAATGGTTGAATCAATATTTTTTACAAACACAGAGGAAATAGTTGAATGCATAGAAACAGAATCAAAGAATTTACTCGATATATTTTAGAGAAAAATGGGAGTACCTTCCACCACATTATTTAGTGCTTCAACTTCATCCATCATAATAGAAAAAGACAGACCTTTCTCCCTTATCCTAAGATGATGATGGTGGTGATTCCATTCAATTAACTTCTAATTTGAACAGTGATTGGAAATGTTCATAATATTTCTACAATTATTGAGTTGGACTTCTGGCTGGGCTTACACCATCATACCATTTTCATTAGTGTTGAGAATTTTAGGCTTCACCTCACTATGATTGTTCCGATCTATATGGTCGTCTATTCTACACTTGAAAAATTTACCCCTCTTGGGAAAATAGATTCATGAATGCTTCATCCCAATTTTTTTCATGTGGAAAAGTTCACATTATTTCATCCACTTCTATGATAAAATTTCCTCTATAATATGATCTCTATTTATCTCTTATTTTAATTCTATTTATGGTACCACTGCATTTTTTCCAACTCCATTTTAACCTTGATATTACTCCACACCATCTCTTCATTGCTGTCATAAACTCGATTGTCTATATGCATCCATAGATGGGGTCATAGAGCACTAAAGAAAAAATCAAACATTCTATTAGGATCCATAAAAAATCTATAGGTTTAATGATAATGTCTTTTAAATTACATCTCAGGGATTCCCATAAATTCATTTTACTTCTGCTTCAGATATTGGAATTCCATCTCAATTTTTTCCCCATAGAACATGGGAAATATTTATTGAAAAAGGATTCCCAAAACTCTTCCCAATACATATGATAAATATCCCTTCTTGGAATTTTGTTATTAATCTATAACCACCACTAATCAATTTCACCCTTTATGCATTTTATAGTTTGGGGGACTTTATCTTCTTCCAAACAAAGGGGTATAGAAAAGAATTTTTCATTAAATCTTGTTTGTTATTCAACAATAAATGTCTTGGTAGTTCCACTAAGAGAATGTGTTCATTGATTAATAAATGAATCAATAGAATGTTTTTTCATTCTAGGTGAATATTGTCTCTTAGATTAATTAAAGTTATTGTTCATAACTTTATTTAGTTGATTCTTCATTTGAATGATGTTTTACACTCTGACTTCTTTGGATATCCATTAGCACATGGTCTATTGTACTCACCATTTACATGGTTCCTAATATTTTCTTACATTTTATAAAAGAAGAAAACCTTAGTAAAATACTTTTTTATTAAATTATTCTTACAATAATAAAGTAATTTTATGGCTTCAAACAAGATTCTTAAATATGATTTTCAATAACAATAATTACATTTTCTTTATATCCTTCATAGTAGTTCATAAAAAACACGTGATTAACCAAACATATCAACCAAGAGTATCAAACGAGGAGTTCTGCAATACCCACTATCATGAAACAGTTCACAATGGATTATTTCTCAATATGGTATTTCTGGGAGTTACCCCTAGATACAACTATTCCATAGACACATCAACATATTCATTTTCATAAAGGGATTTATTTTATTAGAACGCACTTACATAATATTTCACCAAAATAACAATATGTTTTACTATATTTATAATTTTATATATAATTCTTCCAAAAGTTATAAAATATTAATTTCCACAAGTAACCAATCTTTCCTTTGATACAAACTATCGAATCATACCAATTTATTTCGTCAGTTTTCATTACATTTTACAAAATAGATGATCTTTTAATATTTTGTTTCTTGAAAAAAGTACATAATACATAAAAACATAAAACATTTTTATAATCCAAATGAAAGGAATCAAAATTGGTTCATCCTAAATACATTAACTACATCTTATATCCTAGGGACATGGATCAAATGAATGGGTGGGAATAACGCCCTCTAAGGGAAAGAAAGGGGAAACAATTTACATGTGACCATGATAACTTACTATATGAACATGAGAGGAAGTGGGTAATGGGTGTGTATTTATAGAAAAATTGGGGGATTTGTTTATTAATTTCCAAATACCAGACATAGAAACCTTAGTTGTGGAAGAAGAAAAAAAATTGGATTGATCATGGAATATTCCAGTGGTTTTGAAAAATTGGGTCGTATTTTATGTTATATTAATTAAAGAGATTTAATCACCATTTTATATGGTTCATTTTGGCATGGAAAAGTAATGTTTATATAAAAATAATGTTTTTAATGTTAAAGATTCCATTTTTATCTTCGGAAAGTATATTATATGTCTATAAAAAAATTAAAATAAATTAAAATACTTGATTTTAAAAAATAATAATATTTTAAGTCTTTTGTGGTTAATTAGTTGTTAAATCATTATGACATAATCATTACGTCATTAGACATTCTGAAAAATAAATTTATCTATTTATATCCAAAGTATATTAAGAAAAACATATCTTAAAATAGAATTTATGAAATAAATATTTTATTTATAAAAATTAAAAACACTTTACATAACTAAGCCTTGTAAATGTAACCCCTTATTGCACCCACATATGCCATAAGATTAAAGGGTGTAATGGTGGTAGTATCATGGGGTGTCTTTGTTAACATCGACCGAGTAGTAATATCAACTAACTTGAAATTATTTCAAAGGAAATTTTATTCAAGCTTCACTTACTAAATCTAATCGTGGACTTATTCAATTTAAAATCCAGTGATGATACCTCCCTCACAAGCTCAATAAAATGGGCTTCAAATGGCATGATGATATGGCTTGAGGCCATCAACGCTTATTTCTATATCAATTATCCTTTTTTAAAATTTTACTTATAGACAATAATTATTATTTTAAAATTATTATATTCAGGAGTATAGTTCCAAACTGTCATATTCACCAATTTTCATAATTGAACAACGATAAATTAATGGTTAAAACAGATGCTCACATTTCCCTCTATATTCACTTCATTATTAAATAGATATTATTTTGTCATGTATAATATAATATAACACACATTCTCTCAGGAAACAAATATTATTAAAATATTTCTAGTAATTAAAATATATACATAAAAAGGGGTGATCTAAAAAGAATAAAATAATTTAAATAATTAATTATAAAATAAAAAGTATTTCAAGGTAACATAATAGGGGTGAGAATCATATTATTTTATAATGTGTCATGATATAACATGATAACATAATGGAAATATTGAATGTGGAAACAATATAAAACATGGAATCATAAACATAACTCAAGGGTAACCGCCAAGACAACATATAATAGTGTGCATATGATAATCTCCCATATACCACATATGGAATATCATGACATCAAAACATTACACAATGCATTGTTGGTCTATATATTTTTGGGCCCACCAGCACATTCATATCACTTACATGAATTAGTTTCGCATATAATACATTCAACATAATAACATGTTTCATCATTTATAAAACCATGATTATTTATTTTGGGTTACATGCTTAGAAATAGTCAATCAAATAATGATATATACAACTTTTTGAACACCTCTGAGTGGAAACAGAAATATGTATTCACTATAAAATTGTTTTTCATTGAAATTCAAAGAACCATTTCAATAGAATAATAGAGAAACATAATGATTTATAAAAGGAGATGATTATAGTAAAATTAAATCACAATGAAATTAATACGGATGTGTAAGAACATAATCCTACCTAAAAATTAGAAATTACAATGCATAAGACAAATAGTGCTCTTGAATAAAGAAGAAAAATAGATGATACCTTACCTTGAGAGTGTGCTTCTAAAATCATGGGAGTAGATTAATAAGAACATGGGGGAAAATTTTATGAATCTAGAGTGGGAATGGTGGATTATTTTCATGACCCAAGCCTTTAGTGAATTGTAATGGGAGTTTTTGTGGATTTATATTTAAAAACAGGGTGGATTCTATAAAAATTTCCAAACATAGTTTATGCACTATTTATGATAAAGTAATAAAATCTATAAACCTATACATTCATATAATGTTTTCATAAAAAGTTAAGAGTTTTTAATTATTTATTATGTCTATGCACTGAAATCACTCAAATAATACCTTTTGTGATGATGAAGTTAGTCATGTTCGTAAAAAAATGATTTGAAAATCATAAAATATAATATACGTCTTGGTGGATTAATTATGGGTTTATAAAATTCATAAAGTAACATATAGGCACATTATTTTAAATTATAAATGAATATTTTTCCGTTGATGAATTTTATGGAACATATTACATCACTTTGGGTCATTATAATGTCATAGTTAATTCAATATATTTATACTGTGTTTAATTTTTACCTAAAAATTTGAATGTCTCAAAAAACTATGAAACAATTACTACTGGATAATTTATATTTTGTTGATTTCAAAAATAATATTTAGTTTTTCAAAACAATTCATTAAATATGATAATTTACACATTTAAATCTAAATACCCATTTATTAAAAAACAATATAATTTTTTAAAATAACAGTTTTATGACCCTTATAACAATTATATTTGAATCTATAAGGTCAAATTATCATTTATATTTAATAAATATTATTCAATAATAGTATATTTTTTAAAATATAATTTATTTTTTATGTTCATTAATTTTTCCAAAAGTTTGTCTTGATTGAAACCATATAATTCACAAAAAAAATACTATTTCTGTTTCATCATACCAGTATCTAATTTTTATCAAACCTGTTTTTTAATCAGTTAAAAAGTAATATTTAAAAAAGATAAATATAATTATTATTTAATATAAACTATTCAAAATAATACTATTATGGTCTACATACATATCCCTTTATTACACCAACAAATAATGTATGGGTAAGGTGTTCGATTGGGAGATTTTCATGGGGCAGTTTGATGTACATTGTTTGGGCCATAATCTCGATGATCATGAAATTCTCCCACAAATAGCTTCATTTATGAATTATTATTTGAATCAGAAAGTCTTCTTGATCAAGTAAAAATACCAGGGATTCTATCTCCCTCAGAATCTCTGATAAATTGTATTTATAGGGAACAATCCTACTCTTCGAGTATATTGTTTCTTCCGCCTTTGTGAAATAGAATTTATCGTAACTTGTTATATATAATCAAAATATAATCACTACCTAATAACTAACTTTTCATCAGTTCTGATGGTTAGCAGTCATTTAAATGTAACAGAAAATGATATTCCGAAATAACCAAAGTAGTTCACGTGTTTTTTCTATAAGTTTCTTAAATAATAATTCATTTATTTATAAAATTCTGGGTGGTTATAGTAATTTTTTTCATAGTGATTGATCTATCAATAGTTCAAGGTAGCTAATTCTTCTTTGGGATGTTTTTTTGTTGTTGGATATTCCCATGTTGATGTGGGAGGACATCTCATTGGATATTTTAACCAGGTTCCTGTGAGTATAAGGTGCATATGATATTATTTGACTGACCAAGATCCGTTTGAAGATATCATCCCATCTCTTTGATATTGATGAAAAAAATTCTGATAATAGCTAAATATGTAATATTTTTATGAGTTGGGATAGTTCTATGGTGTACCGAGGTCCATTATTTCCAATAGTGATACTCATTTTAATTCCCAAACATGGGGTGGTCTTCAACAAGATTTCAACTCCTTGTTATCCCACAATATAGCATTCCACAAATAAAAATATGGTTAGATATGTAGAACTATCCATATCACGAAGATATTTTCAAGGCGTGTATCTTGTATTTTGGTAGGTCTGTGGCGATTTACTTGTCATTGGAAGAGTTCATTTAGAATTACTACTTCCACTCTTCCATCTGCATCCCTCATTATGAGGCTTTGTATGAAAAATATTATCAATACCCATTAAGTTAAACTAATATTGGTATGGAAGTCATATTTGGACTATATATAGTGAAAATAATGAACAATAATGTCCTAGTAATTCAAGAGAAAATACAAGTTGAGCGGGACCATCAGAAGTATAATGTTTATCGAAGTTGGATGCCCTTAAAATTTCATGTAAAGGATGAATTTTCTTGAAGTTTAATAATCATCATTATTTATATAGGTTTATACATTTGAGTAATATATATCACATTTTCATTATCCCTTTTTAGGTTCTGAGATAATTTGGTTTGGTGGCGTACCGATTGGTACTTTCTCTAGAGTAAGCGATGATCAAATACATCTTCTACATGTCAAAAATATCTTAGTATCATTTTGAGAACTCACATGTGATTGATTTACAAAGAATTGTAAGCATGGGATGATTAATATGTTTTAAAAGTTTAATTTATATATAAGACCACTGATATAAGGTTCTACATATATGAGTTATCACTTTGGTTCATATTTTCTAGAGGAATAGTAGCATGTAAGAGAGATAGTGGGAACTTGATTCACATCTATGCACTTAGTATCCAATGTTATTTTTAGTTTTTTAATTTTTTATGCTTGATATAATTTTTTTTATTTAAATTATTTTTTTATTATATAATTTTTTCTTTAATTTATTTGTTAACATTATAATTTTTGGGTGATGGATTCATTCTTTCTTGAGAGTTTTCTTTCCAAGTAATGTGATCTTGGATGTTACTGGAACATGTATTAAGAACACCATTCTTATTAATTAGTGTTAATGTTTGGATTATACCAATTTTCATGGGAGATATATCATAGTGTGGTTGTTGAAGCCTCTCTCTATTTATATCTTTTTAGTGTTTTAATTATAGAGTCTGAAAATAGATTTAGAGGTATTAGTGTGACATCTCAAACCCAAATAGCCAATTCCATTATGATTATTATTATTTTTGGGTTATAAGAGGAAGACCAATGGATTGCCAGATTCTAGACAAGAACTATGGACATCATGAGGGACACCACATCATAGAAATGTGTGTGTTTCAGACTATTTTGAGCTCATTTTGAACTTTGAGTGAGGGAATATCATTTTGGATAATTATTTTGGAAGGACAGTCATTTTTGATCTATTTTTTTGGTTATGGGTACACCATGATGAGTGAAATCGATAGGGTGTCCATTTATGGAGGTATTTCAGTTGTAGTATTCGACCTCCAAGAAATGTGGAGGAACACCATTCCATAATAGGGGATATGGTGCTCTTGGTGGTGTCTTTTATCATTGGGGGTTCTACTTGTCAAAAATGAGCATCACAAAAATGCCTTTACTTATACATTTTTAGAGAATTTTTCTTGGGGTGTTTCACCTTTGAGAAATAAAAGGATCATCGTTCTATTAAGTTTTTTTATGTATCATGAGAGGTTTTGGAGAGGTGTGTTTGAGATATTCAGGGAGGTGGAGGAAACAATGAGTTGGAGCTCACCAAGACATAGTTCCTAGCACCGTGGTTAAAATATGTATAGAAATTTCATTATTCCATGGTAATGGTTGTGGAGGATTTTGGGGAATCCAAAAATCCAAGAATCTTTCTATAGTTCATGGAATGGTTCTATTCAATGTTGGTTAAAATGATTTTTAATGTTTATGATCCTTAGATATTAAAACACTAGGAATCAAAATCTCTCTTTGACCAGAGGAACTATGGTGTAGTTAGAGGTTAATATTCCATTTTAGATGACACTTGGGATTCAACTTTTAATTGAAGTTCTAATTCCACTTGGTTTGGATTTATGTTTTTTTATCTCAAACCCTACTCAACCCCTAACCCTTTCACCACTCTCCAACCACTTCCTTTGATATTCCAAACACCTTGGATCATCAAATATAAGTGTTATAGATCAAGGTACTCCCTTATAACACTCATCTTCTTATTTATTTCCTTTATTCTTTCTATATTTCAGTTTTCTCTCTATTATTCTAACAAAAGTATGTATTGATAGAATCTTTTCATGGTTTGGTTCCAATGAGTTTTCCATAAAGATTGATAGTAATTGATCCTCATTTTTTGTTGGTGTTTTATCGTTCTATAAAGATTTAGATTATGGTAGGGGACTAATAACTATCTATTATGTTTTTGGAAATCATGGGATTATCATGATTTGGGTTCATTTAGTAGTTTTTCAGAATTAACAAAAATAATATAAATAAATTGAATATGGATGGATGGAAAGGGAACTATTTAATATGTGGTTTAACAATATTTATGCATTGTTTTATGTGATGCTTCTATTATTTTTATTTTACTAAACACCATCAGTTCTAAATAAGGAATAATAATATGATAAAATATATAGAGAAACTAATATAGTGACTTGTGGTGTGAACCTTAAGAATTTGTGAAAATAAAACCCCATTCAATTGAAGAACTATTTCATATTTTCTTATTTCTATGATCACCTCTAATGATACAATTTTATTGAATGAAGTAAATTATAATTATTATTCTTATATAATATAATTACCACAAATAATTAAATGATAATTAATGATTAAAAATAATAAGGTTTGGATGATTAATCTAAAACTAAAATAATTTTTTTTGAACCCACATATCTATATATAAATATAAAAATGTATTTTTATTTATTTAATTTGATAGTGGTAGTTTTATGTAATCTTTTTTTGGTTTAGAATGTTGTTTTAGTGGTGATTTGATTGATTTAGAGAGTAAGTGTCTAGTTTTGTTTTTTGGTTGGAATGGTGTGTATGGTAGTATTGGATTATGTGATGTGGGGTGGTGAATGCAATGTCATTTGTAAAATGTTTTTTCTTACATTATAGGATGGTTGAGATCAATGAGGTGTCGGTTGTACTATGCAAGTCTTTGTTCACAATTGTTGATGGTACAAAATGGAATTGAATAAAATTGACCGTTAAATGCGGGTTTTCTAACAAAATTGAATATTTAATAAATTTTTATGAATTAAACTGAAATAAATTTAATTATGGGTTTGGAATAGGGGGTGAATTGTCTTTTCAGTGGTTTAAAATTTAATATTTTTAATTATTTAAAAAGTATAATAATATATAGATAGTTTTATATACTATAAATTGATAATTTGTGATTGGTTAGTTGATTGTTATTATGTGGAATAAATCTTGTTGTGTTGTATTGGAAATGATGGTTTTGATGGGTAGTGGTGAAGAAATTATAGAATATATGGATGTTTGTGTGAACCCCTAGGTAGTGATTTTTTCATGACAATCTTTAATTTTATTTTTTCTAGTGATTTTTTTGCACCCCAATATAGTTGTATAACTTTTCCAATGCCAAAATGTATTAGTATTTTTGTGTTTTACCGAATATCCCAGTTATCTAGGGTGGATATCTAACTATCCCATGTTCTCCACATTCCATTAAGAATTAGTGTATGATTGTAGTATTACATGGTGGGGGTCTTTCATAGAATTATTATGGAATGATGCTGATATACTATATTTTCATTATACCATATAGTGATGGAGATAAAATAGATATTGATATTAAATATTTTCCCTCAATCCAACTAAATTTGTTGTAACTAATAATAGGTTTGGTTTAGAAGGTTGATGACCTTTCTAACATCAGCCTCATCTTGATTCTATATTAAAATATTAAATAGAAGGAGGCACATGATGTTTGATGTCAGTGAGGGAGAGTGGAAAACCAGTGGGTAAGTATTTTAGGTGTATATAGTTTTATTCCTATGATATTATGATCTTCAATTGTGTGTGTTACTTGGTTAGTTGAAATTTGTTAGGCCAATAATGTTTAGTTGATGTTATAGGAGCTTATTTGTTCTACTAATTCTTCACTACAATATTATTATACTCTTCTCACATTTTTTTAGAGGTCTTAAAGAGGATCCTAGTGAGTATACAGATTATGTTCACCCCTACCTATATAATTTTTTTCATGCAATCAGGAAATCCATGGTGACCATGAAGGAATGTACTAGCTTGGATTGTAGTGTTTTTGTTAGTGGTTATTCCTAGGAGTCCATTGGCACTTTGGGTTGGGAGATTACAAGTTTTTCATTTCATGAAATAAAGGATATTATTGTTATGGGATATTGGGTTATTTTATATATTGTGGTGTTGATTGGTGGTCCCCATAATAATTTTTTTCCTAAATACAATATTAAGGATGGTGCCTTATATTGTTTGTTTTATACACTTTGTGTTAGTAACTGACTCATTGACTATTATAGGTATCCTTCAAGGTCACTCACTATTTTCATTTCAAACCCAAGTGGTGTACAAGTGGAGGTGGGAGTGTTTTAAAATTATTATAGGGGTTAATAAGGTTGATTAATAGATCTATATTGATAAGTTCCTAACTTTATTATTTGTTTATGAATTCAAGTTAAAAATTTGTAATTTTTTTTGACAATTTTATCAATATTGTCTAATTAATAACAACAAGAAATTATTTCATGTTTATATCGAATTTTGTTATCGTGTTTCATACTTACATGAATCGTTTCATATTTCTTGAATCCCAAAATTAGTAGTTAATAATGAATATAAATATAAGGCTCACAATATTTTAATTGTTTCATGATATTTCCTTATATATAAAACCAATATTATTTAAAACATTTCTATGGATAATAATGATTTAGTATCTCTTGATATAATACACTAGGAATACTAACAGAATAAATATCAATTTTTAGACAAATAAACCTTTAAAAGATAATAGTAAACTAAAAATAAACTATAGTTAGTTTAGAAAGACCACAAGAACTATTTTAAGGTTATTCCAAGAGGTATTTTTATATATTTCATGATATCCCTTTAATATATTTTAGAAATTATTAGTGGAGAAATGAATTCACTTGGTAAAGGATACGAGATCCTATGTGTGGGATTTTAGTGGATATCATAACTGAGTTATCGTATATCATTAATATATGGATTGAAGATAATCCTAAACACATGTTACTTTACTGATCAATGTAGTGATTGTTGTAAAAACGGATTGAAGAAATGTATTATATGTGCTATAGATCATCTATTATTTCTCCCAACAATTGTTTCAAAATTAGTTGCATAATGACTATCTTTGTGCCATCTATACTGACTAATGAATATCTTGTCACCATGATAAAGAATTTATTCGGTCACAACGTCATGAGTTTTTTATTTAAGATGTGTGTTAAGAAAAATAAACACATGTTAAATAAAAATACTAAGTGCATATTTTTTATTATCCTACAATTGTTTATGATATTCAAATACCTTAAATAAAAAGTTGAAAATCAAGTCCTGTTATAATTTTATATGATGGAAACTTATCAATTTTTTTATAGTGGATCATATTAGAATATAATAAATTATAGGCTCTTGATTCACATGACTTGTCATAACAACAAAAACTACAATAAGCTCGATGGGAGGAGTTGTTCTAGAGGCACATACTACAAAGGAATGTTAAATTCAATATGTGGTTTTATATTCGGTGTAGTTAGTGATATATATATATATAATTATTTTAGAACAATGAATACTATAATGAATAAATGTATGGAAATAATAATGAAATGATTTGTTTTCATTCATTAAATAATAGATTCCATGTACCATAATTTGGGGTCTCTATACTTTGGATGTTTCTAGAATTCAATCTATTGGGGTGTATTCAAGATAAACTATAAAAGTGTGGCACAATCTAAGACTAATAAATCATGATGGGTTATTGAAAAGTATTATAAAATGTGTAGAGATATCTTATTACAAATCATTTACACCAACTGTCAAGATAAATACATTTGGATTTTAGTTATCAAAGTTATATTATTTTATCATTATCTTTTGAGGTTTGATGTTTGGGGTTGATTCCATAAATTTAAATCTTATGGAGCATGTGTGTATGAAAAATCTATAATGTCTAGTGATGTAAATGAATAAAAATTAAATATTAAATTTTCATATATCTATTTGTGGGTAATATATATAATAGTGATCATAGAATATTTATTTGGAATGAAAAAGTTCCATGTGTCCACAAGTTGTTATTGAGAGATATATTTTTTCAATATATATATGTTAATAACATATAGAAAATATATATTTAGTATTACTAATTTTATAAAACTAGGGAACTAATATATAAAAAAATACTTAGTATATCAACTATATTTCTAGGAAATAATATCTATAGACAAACATCTATTTGTTGTTAAATATATTTATATTATATATGTTATCTATTTGTTGAAAATTAAAAATTGGGACACATTGATATTAAATTATTTGCTAAGTCACAAGGTATGAAATATCTTTAGAATAACATGCAACGATATATCACGATATTTTTATTATGAATATAATTTCATAGTCTTAGGTGATGGAAATATATCACATATATAATCATATGTAAAAAAACTTTGTTATTACATATGTATCCTGAATAGAAGGTAAATATTAATTATAATAATGAAAAATGATCAGATTTTTAGTTAGAACTGTCTGATTGTACATGAGAAAGTCAAACTTTATTAGATATTGGTGGATGGAGAAATGGGAATAGTAGTGATTATGGGATATAATAGTATCCCTCCTACATATCAGTTTCATCTAGTATCAGAGTGAGTAAAATGTAATATGAATAGTAAAATAATTATAACTAGTAGTTGAAACATCTATAATAACCAAGTGCATTGTTTCTTTCAATTAATATTAAAAATTTGTTTATAAATGATTAGTTCTTAATGTAGTTGAACCAAAATAGAAGATTATTATCATTTTCCTGATAAATTTTATCTATGGTATTATTCAATATGTTATTTTTATAATAAGAAGACAAACAGTATGTACTGAAGGTTATCACCTCTTGAGGAATTTTCATAGAGGAAAGGGGTTATGATAACATAAAAAAATATTGGAAAATAGTGGGATTGGAAACTAAATAAATAACTTATTAGAAGTTTTTTTCATTTTAGGATAACTATTTATATAGTAAGAAGTTTGATATTGTTCAATTGGGATTCAATTATAGTTGTTTCCCTATAAAAAAATACTCTACGCATTTAATTAACAACATATTCAATAAATGGAATAAATTATATACATACTATAACATCATGTATATTATTTAATGTAACATTAATGTTATAATGATATATAGTAACCATCTCATTTAACGATCATATACGCTCCCTACTATGATGAAAACCTTAATGAATTATTATGAAATTTTTAATGGTATTCCCTATATAAAGGATAAAATTCAATAATGTTAATGATAGTATATCTACTGTCAGGTGTGTGTACTCGTAAAAGGACGACACATCATCTCACAAGGTTCTTACCTAATAATATAAAAGTAGGTAGATTTTGAGGAAAGTATCACTAAATGGAATACTATATATTTACATGTCATTGGATAATATTACATTTCAATTTGAGTAATAATCCATCGTCTCTAGATTATTATAAATACATATCACGACTTTTTTACAATGAACTATCAATTAAAATCATGAAAAAATATTCTAATGGTGATTTAGGGGTTTTGGGTTGCATCATGAGCGATATTTCATTAATAAATATATCAATCTTGGATTTATCCCTTCATGTTAAAGGATCATGATATCTCTTGTTGAAATTTCATTTTTAGAAATTCAAAGATATATATATATATATATATATATATATAGAGAGATTATAGGTTGGTGAAATGTGAATGGAACCTGGTTGAGGAGATATCAAGGCAATGAGATCATATTAAACTATAATCTTCTCTATATGGGTTTTTCATCAAGATAATAACATCTTTCTCATTGGGTTCTTTTAAATATTAATTCGGACAGCCTAAAAAAATATTTTTTTTGTAATTACAAGACCTAAATTAAATAATTCCTTACAATACATTACTTAGACCTTTTAGGTTTATATTTTTAGATAATTTTGATAAAAAATTTACTAAAAAATATATTTCTTCTTAATCTAATAGTCAAATTTGAACAATATAAACAATTTCGTAGTCTATATCAAGTCATAAATATCTCTTACAAATTCCTCTCACAATATACCCTTCTACACTAATCTTAAAATTAATTTTGTTTATAACATTATAAAATAGAAACACAAGTATGATGTGAGATCCGATACTCATTATGGGAAAACATAATAAATTACAATAAAAAATCATAAGTTAGAAGAAGACTTGAGTATGTGTATAATCAAGATACATAAGAAAATAATACCCAAAAATCATATTTAATAAATAATTTTATATATATTGACATAGAATATGACATGAATCAAAATAGTGAGTCAATAGACATGATCCATGAGATCATAACATAGTCATGACAATAATCATGAAACTCTGAAACAACTATCAAATATATAAGATAAACTAGTATGGGGAACAAAACATACATGATCTAAACCATGATTACCCAAGATTAGGAAAAAATAAAATATATTAATGAATACCTATCTCATGAGATATAAACTCATAAGCAATGAATTAGAGGGAAATATAGTACTCCACCTATCATCATCCATGATTATGTGTTCCATAAGGAATCAATCATTCATAATTTCATTAAAACCTAATGGAAATTATATTTGTTTCATTTCAACTCATCCTAAATAATCCATGGAATAAAATGGGTTTATTATTCATTTAAATAGAAATCAACAACATTATAACCCCATGTAGAAAAAATGGTTATTCAAATGTAATCAATAAATTTGAAGGTAAATACCATTAAATAATCATAATAATGTATATAATATTTATGATGTATAGAAAAATGGATTATATTTTATATAATATTATCCCTAATCAATCAATTTATGGAATATAGTTGAACACCCTTCAATAAAATGAATGAAATAAATAGTGTTTAAAATGAAATGAAATCCAATGAAATGTTATACCTAACCATGGTGGATAAATAATATATTTTATGAAAAAAAAATTAAATAATCTATACAGAGAAAGAAGGTAGTTAGTTTTAAAAAAAATACTACCAGGGACCTAAAGTAAAATCATAAATTTGTTGATATAAATGAAAAACATATTTATAGAAGAACACTTAAAATAACATCACAAAATAATAAATAAAGAATCAATTTTTTTGATACTGTCAGTTTAATCCTACAAATTATAAAAATGTATATTTATAATAGAATATATCTAGTAACACAAATACCTTGATTTTAAATTCATTTGAATATGAAAAGGAAAATGGAGGTGATAACATAAAAGATATCTTATAAAAAAATTTAACATAGCTGCAAAATACAAACATACATTTCAATTCCAAAAGTAAAATTATAAAAGTTAAAGTGAAATATTATAATAAAATTTAATTTTAAAAATAATCCCAAATAATGAATCCATGTATATGAAATAAATATTTTTATATTAAATTTTGATCAAATGATAAAACATTAGATTATGAAATAAAGCTTTTTAATACATTGAAATTAATATTATTGAGAACCCATATTATAAAATTGTAATTATCATAAATTGTATTAAAGATTAATTTTCCAAAAAAGATTATAAAATACAATATAATAGAATAATTGTGTGGGATAACCCCATCATGTAATAATAATGATTATGATAAAACATTATAACATAAATAAATGAGAATTATGTTATGAATATCTTGTATGAGAAACAAAATCCACGAGGTATTAAATATTTTTAAATGGGTATATGTGGTAAAAATATCGAAAATGATAGAATACCGTATAATATAATAAACAGTTATAATTTACCATCTTATATGAAATATTATTAATATAATTATCATAATTCAAGGAATAAAAATTTAGTTAACCAAAACTATTACAACCGGGGCTATACTTGTTTCAAAATAAATTTGAAGCAATTAAATTGACTTGGATTAGAATGTCTCTTGAATTAAAAGGAAATAAATTATAGAACATTAATTGGATAGTAAATAAATATAAATATATACAAATGTAATATGGTGCATAACATGTAACATGTCTCATAAAATTAGAATTGATACCAATAAAACCCTTACGAAATAATTAACACATTAATCAAAATCCCTTGAAATAGTGGGATTGTAATTAAAATCTAAATTTCATGATTAAAAGATAATTCATGATATAATATCTTAAATATGTATTATATACACTAGATAAATTAAATTAGGTGCATAATATCAAAAATATATCATTTGAGACCAAAACCCTTACCTTATTCCCTCACATAGTCAAAGGCACTCTAAGATACTCTATAAAAACATAAATATCTTCATAACTTATTACATGCACCTTTTAATATACATAACCTTTTATAAATATAATTTCTTATTGTACTCTATATTATATTTTTTTAGTTATTACTTATTTCTCATGTTCGGTGTGGGTAATCTTGATCGGGTTGAACTACTTCCATAATTATTGTGTTTTTATTCATTATTCCCACAAAGTTAGTATTTACAAGTTAATTATGTTTACTATAGTTTATAAATTATAATTAATTATTATTTCTATATTTCATTTGATGAGTGATTTATTATTTATCCTAAAAGGTGAAATCAATGACAAACATTTTTCTTTTGTTTTCGTCCTATGAAGGTTGTTTTCATAATTAATGAATTAAATATTTAGGTACCCATTCAATTACCAAAAAAAATTTACATATTAGTATCATATTATAATAAAAAATAAGTTCTCATAGTCATCCATGATATATATTCATAGTATTGTTCAAGTGGGTCGTTAAACTGACCTAATCATGAACCAACAATGATTAATGAATAATTATGAGGTGGTTTAGTTGAAATATCTTTAAACAAAAATAAAAATGATATATTTTATTTTTTATTATGGTTTTATGTAAAAATTATAATTTATTTTCAAAATAAGTATTGGATATGAAAATACTTCATAATTTTTATTAATCATTTTCCTTTTATCATGCTTCTTTTAAATGATTGAATTCATTATAGTACCTTATTGATCACATCATTAATAGGTTTTATTATTTTTTCTAGTATAAAGATAATTATATCAAAAAATAATATTTATACTTTAAAATAATTATCACGACTTTCCATATAAGGTGTTGATGAAATGGAAACCAAAAATCGATTGCTCTATAGAGGATATAGTCCACACATATGCATGGATGATGATTTCATTTTCCATATAATGGGTAAATGAATAATATTATATAATGTTTTTGAATACTAAAATTGATATAAATATCATATTTATTTACTAAATTCATCTTTTATAACTTCCTTGTATGGTGCTGATGTAAAACAAGTTACGTTTCACCACGGAGGAGGCATTACCCACAATGCATGAATTAATGGTTCATTTTTACTAATAAAAAAGGAAAAAGAGATTAATTATTATTCCAAATTCATTAAAAAATTTCTATGTAAAAAAATTAATTATTTAAAAATGGATTTTAAAATTAAATTTATAAAAGTAAAACATAAAAGAAATACGTTAAGTTAAAGTATGTCCTCACATATAGAAGATTGATATTTACATCAAAGATCCCACAAGAAAAAGATGGAATAAGTTAATATAATTTTAAAATAATTTCATGATAGTGAAGGAGTATTGTAGTATAAGGGAAAAGAAAAATATTTCATGAGGAAACCAAATTTTTAGGTGTGTCCTTAAGGGGTGGTGAGAAGACCCTTTTATAATTAGTGAGAATGGTTTTTTTTAAATATTTAAACTTTATATAATGGGGTCCCATGCTAAAAATTTCAACTGAATAAAAAATTGGGAAATAATGAAGTGGGGAATATCAAAAAAATAGGTACAATAGTACTCAAATAATTAGGATGGTCCTGAGATGTCTTGAATGAAATTATAGATCCCTGTGAGTTGGCGATAGGAACCATGCATCATGAAAGATAATAGTTGGAACTATTTTTTCACATAAATATTTGAAGAAACAATTACATGTTAATATTACCAAATGAAAAAACCTTAGGGAGAACATTAATTGAATTCAAACAAATATAAAAAAGTAGAAAAAAATATACTAGAAAACTGGATGATATCATCCCACGTCCCAACAGACATAGCTCTCCAAGAACCATGTATCAATAACAAGAACATGCTCCATGTAGTGCATTACCCTCTATAAATCTAGGAATATGATAATCTATAAAACCCCGAAGGCACAAGGGGGTGTGATCTAAAATCCTAGTAAGGTCTCATCAAGAATACTATATTAATATTCTATATTAATTAAACAAATAAATCATTCAATTTTAAATAAACAAACATGGAAGAACAGATAATACTTAAAAACATAATTTACCTTTCAATTGAAGTAAAATACTTCTATACAATGGATGAATAAACATTTTATATAAAACATTTTATATAAATTCCCAACTAGGATAAGATATTCCAATAATTTATGTTAAAATTTTCAATCTTTAATAAATGGAATGGGAATTCTCATCCTATCATGTCTATCCCTAACTACTCACTAACTTCCTAGGATTTCATGTTCTCAACCAAAAAATCAATAATGGTAAATTTATTTCAAAAATGTTTAAAATATAATAGACCCATTTCTCATTTCAATATTATAATTTACATTTCAATCCCAAATTATATTTTTAATCCATTCATGACTTTATTCAGGATAAAACCAATGGTCTCTAATCAATTTTCAAATAAAAATTTGAAATCACTTTCACAAATAAATTTCAAAAGTTCCATAAATTCCATAATCACAACCCAATTCATTGGAATTGGATTTTCCTATAATTTTCATGTTTATAAAAATCCAAACCACAATAAACAATAAAATTTTCCCTTAATTTTATTGTACACAATTTAATTTAAATCAAAAAAATTAGGGTTAAATCAATTGGCCAATAATAAATAGAACAACCAACCTTTTCAAGGAAACAAAATGACTGAAATGAAACTATCCAAAACAAATGAAGGTTTCTATGATCTAGGAACTCAACCTAGAAAAAATATTCAACAACCTAGAGTTTATATCCATCATTGAAAATATTCTCTATCAAACTACAATGAGGAAAGAGAAAGAGGTGAAGGGAAATGGGACCACTTTCCTGGAGATACAAACTACAACCACCATAATGATCAATTGATAAATGAAATCACATAGAAGGGTTTTAAGAAAAAAATCACCTGGGGATAGATCTAGGTTAATTGAATGGAATATTCGAAGAAAGGGAATATAAATTTTAGTCTATCTTCGAGCATAAAATTGACACTTAGTACTTGAGCGGGCATGTAACCAAAATTATGCGTTGTAAAACAGAAAAGTATCATAGTTGCCAAAAACCCCATCACATTTTATTAAGAAATATATTATTATTATTTTAGAATTCAAAGATCATGTAACCACATTACATGGTATTTATATACCTAGAAGGATATATAATTAATAGTTTTTTTTGATTAAAATTCCAAAAAATATCTAAATTTACCATTATAGGTACCCTCCCAACTTCTTCTTATCCATATGCAGACAAATAAAAACAAAACTAATTACAAGTCATAACATTTTTCTGATGAAAATTTATTTTTATGTTAAAAATTCTCAATATTAAAAACATTATATACCTAGATAACCAATCAAGAAAATTTCACATAGAAAAGGTGTGTCCCCTTCTCTCTTATTAGTGCCTCACACTTTTCTGCCTCATGAGAATCCAAACTGTGTAGCTATAGCACTTGAACCAAATGTATCATCCTCCAAACAAGTTACTTGGTTTTAGAATCAAGTATTCTAAATATATTCCAAGTCATAAATAAATCAGGCTCGACATTAATATCACTCTACCTTAGAAAATGAGATGGATCAAAATATATTTTCATATTTAAGACACATTATAACAACCCGTCTATAATTAAAAATAATTCAATATTTATTGCGTAATATTATAATTTATCAAACGTAAGTGATCAATATTTATATTTTACTTTGGATGTAAGTACAATACAAAATATTTCAAAATAGTAAAAACAACATCTTTAGTGAAAGCTTCCATAAAATTATTTCACATAAAGGTGTACGGGGTTACCTAGGACTGTAAATAAGAAAGGGGTGAGATATAAATCCTAGTAATAGAACAAATATGGAATAACATGTAGATTAAAGTAATTGTTATACAATAGGAATGTCAATGTAAATATAAAGGAGTAAGAATCATAATGATGAACAATAAGATAAAATATAGCATGATAATAGGGGAAATATGGAAACATCTTAAAACACTACATCCTAAACATAGGTCAAGGATAAATGAAACATATCATGATATAAAAAGTACCATAAAAAATCAGGTTCACTCATTGTCTCAACATGATCTCTCATGAGACTATACATTACCCAATCCATTATAGTACTATATAATTCTAGATTCACCCATCACATTCATTTCATTCTAATGCCTAAGAGTTCCATAAAGATGATAAAACATGGATTCATTCATTATAATATTTTATTCCATGATAAAGGAGTGTGGAATACATATATTTAATTCCAAGTTCAGATAATTATATATGTATAAATTTTAACATCTCTAATAGAAAATGGGTATGCAATTCCCTACATAATTTTCATGGGATGGGAAGTCACGTCAAAATTTCAGCAACATAATTGGGTCACAAAAAAATTCATTGAAATTATTGACTAGAGTTAAAGGGGTATCTAATATTTTGGAAATCAAATACGATTTAATATGTACATTGGAAGACATATCCCAACATTAGAAATTGGAAATGGAAGGAATAAGATAATAAAGAAACTATAATAAAGTGTATATCCCTTACTTGAGTGTGTTACACCAAATGATTGGGATGGGATTATTATGATCTTGGGGATCCTTGGGAGGACTATAGGGCGGGGAGGGAAGGGTAAGGAAGTGACTCAAGGATTATGAGTGATAATCAATGGGATATTGAGTGGGATTATATTGGAAATGAGTGGTGATTTCATTAATATTTCTGAAACATAGGTTTTAGACGCTATATAATAAAATAACCAAATCCCAAAAAAATATAATGGTTTTTGACCACTAATTTGTAAAATTCGAGTTTTTTCATTATTTTATAATTCCACAGTCTGATCATAATAAAATAATACCCTTTATTTGGTAGAGGTGATTCATACTAATAAATTATTGATTTTAAAATCATAAAATATATAGTTTTTGGAGAATTCTTAATGGATTTAGAAAAATAATAAAATTGAAATATAATAACATTATTAAGGATGAAAAAATTGAGTTGATATTGGAAACCATTTATTTTATTTACAACATCACATTTGGGTCATTATTTTGTCATAATGCACAAAATATATTTATACGGTAATTGATTCTTTCCTGAAAATTCAACAGTCCCCCAGAATTATGAAAAAATGACCAGTGGATAATTTTTATCTTATGATTCAGAAAACAATATTTATTTTATCTAAATAATTTTATTAATATTTTTATTTTCGAATTTAAAATAATAATCAAATTTTATTGAGAAATACTAGGTTTTTTTGACAAAAGTAGTTTTAGAACCCTTATAAAATTTAAATTTGACTTCAAAAAAACAATATGATAATTTAAATATAATAAATTTTATTTAATAATAAAAATTTATTAAAATATGTTTAATTTAAAAATTTAGTTCATTCATCAAAATTAATGTGTAATTAAATTTGAATGTTACCCAAAAATAC
This sequence comes from Viscum album, assembly GCA_963277665.1. Classification (NCBI taxonomy): domain Eukaryota; kingdom Viridiplantae; phylum Streptophyta; class Magnoliopsida; order Santalales; family Viscaceae; genus Viscum; species Viscum album. Next base: position 1,019,539,055 of record OY728147.1, on the reverse strand, counting down.
AATTTTCTTTTTTTTATATCAAAATAAAAAACATTTATGAAGTAATAATAATAGTTTGAAAATAGATTCATTATTCTATAAAAAATAATATACACAATCACAGTGTTCGGGATTTGATACGTATCCCTTTATTACATTAGCAAAGTCATTAAGGGTAAGGTGTGTAACTATGAGACTTTGATGGGGTGGTTTGGTTCACAAGGTTTGGTTGTGATCTTGATGAGCTTGAACTTCTACCACAGATTTTATCTCTCATACATAAGTTGTTGGATATTAGTATGGTATTGGTAGAGTGAAAATTCATGTTAATATACCTACCTTAGAAGATCCAACAAATGGGATTCATGGGGTACAATCCTACTGGATGAGGTCATCACTTCATTTGTCTGAGTCAATTAGAATTTTTAAAACCCTACATTTATACTAATAATGTGACAACTATTCAATGAATATATTATATATGTTAATGTTTCTTAATATTATTTTAAATAAAATAGTATATAATAAATAAAATTCATGTGTTTTCTACAACCATCTTATATAATAAGGAGTTTAATTGAATCAAAAGGATATTTTTTATAATAGTTTGGGTCATTACAATATTCCCCCATAAGAAATTTATCCCTTTAAATTTTCATTTACCATAATAAAACAGATAATTTTAACTCTTTATCATCACCTCCTCTAATCCCAACATCCCTTCCTTAAACTTGTGGTTTCTCCAAAGCTCTTTAACATGGTTTATTGTCTTATTTTGTAAAACATTGAATCTAAAAACTAATTTCTTCACCAGCTTCTCCTCATAAGAAAGGTAATTATCCAATGGTAACACCTCTATATTTATTACACGTTCGGGGTCTAGTATGTACTTCTATAAGAAGGATACATGGAACATGTCATGTACATTACCTAGGTTCGGTGGTTGTTTTAATCGATAGGCTACCACTCTCAAGAAATCAATGGTCTCAAATTTTATGATGTATCATGGATTAATCATTCACTTATTCCCAAATCTCATCACTTTTACCCATGTATATATGCAAAAGAATACCATGTCACCAACATCAAACTCTATGTCTCATCAATGATTGTATGTACAGTTCTTCTATCGACTCTAAGAAAATATGATGTGATGCTAAATGTTCTTAAACTTTTCCAACTTTTCCTAGACCATTTAGGGCCTAGTACTTGTCATTTCATAAATTCATCCTAGCATGTAGGTGTTCGAAACCCCATCCCATAAAGGTCTTCCTATGGATCCATTTGGAGGCTTGAGTAGAAACTATTGTTGTAAAAGAACTCAACTAGAGGTAGATGTTTTTTCCATCATCCTATAAAGTCAATCTATCATGAAATAAAAATTTTATCTAGTGTCTAGATAGTCTGAATAGACTAGACATCAGTTTGGAAATGATTGGTCATGCTAAAGTTCAAATCAGTGTTTGAAGAATGTTTTAGACTTTTCCAAACCATGGAGGTAAATCTCGTATTTCAATCAGATACAATTGATAGTGGTTCTCTATACAACTTCTTCACTTCCCTTATGTATATTAGTGAAAGTTTTTCATGTGATAATTCCTATAGAATTTTGATAAATTGAGTTGTATTTGTAATAAAAACCACAAAAACCCATTTATCATTGTTCCCCCTAGATGTCTTAATATGTATGGTGAAAAAGTCAATGGTGATGTTTTCCCATTTCCATGTTGGTATGGGTTGTGGTTTCATAATCCCATTATAATTTTTCCTTCCAAACATCACCTGTTTAAATACCAAGAACATTAAGGTATATTCAGTGACCTCCATCTACATATTGTCCCACCAATATTTCTGTTAGATATATCGATACATCCTTGCACTCCATTGGGGAATAGTGAATGTTGAGCTATGTGCATGATTTGAAATTTATTTCCTTACATCTTGATTGCATGGTAAACATAGTCATGAACCAAATCTTAAAACTACTTATTCATTAACATTTTACTTTGAGGATTTGTATTTCATTATAGTTTCCATATTTTTCTTAACCCCCACATCATCTCTTTGAGAATCCTGTTTTCCACTCCTTGTGGGACAGTTGAGAAATCATTTATGAAAAAAATTTTGATGTTACTTCCTTTATAATTGTCATATATATCTTTACCATATCTAATAAGATTATATCCCTATAAATTCTCATCATTGAGATATTTAATGTCTATTTTCTACTTAGAGTGTCTACCACTTTATTCACTTTCCATGTATGGTAGTGTATTGAACATTCAAGGCATTTGATCAACTCTAACCATAATCGTAAGATTATATTATACTCATTCATTGTTAATATAAACTTGAGGATCTATGATCCATATATATTTCACACTTCTTTCCAAAGAGATAATGCTGAAATTTTTTCATTGAAAATATCACAATAACCATCTCCAGATCATGTGTTGGGTAGTTTTATTTTTGAACCTTCAACTACCTCGAAGAATAGGATATGACCTTTTCAATTCTTCTTTAACACACATCCCAAACACTTATTCAATTCATTTCTAAAGATAAAAAAAATTCCACTTGTGTGTAGTGTGAGTAAAGGTGCAATGATAAACCTCTTTTTCAGATCCTTGAATCTCTTTTCACATTCATCATTCCAAGAAAACATAAATTCTTTCGGAGTTACCTTGGTTTTAGGGTTTTATAATCATGAGGAATTTATCACAAATTTATGACAATGACAAGATAATATAATTAAAAAATGGATATCTACCACAAATATTGACCATTTCCTTCCTTAAATTACATTTTTATTCAAATGCCGATGGATATCCCATTTTATATGATGATATTCCTAAATAATGATATATCCATTAATAAAAACTAACATTATTTACACATGGAATAATAGTTCCCATTTTATATGGTCTTTAGCACAATTATTAGAGGATCCTCACGATACTTCTTATATTCTGAGTATATTAGAATATCCTCTATAAAGACTACCTTGTAATTTTCCAAGTAAACTCTAAAAAAACTATTCATAAATTACATAATGATTTTTTGAGGATTAAAAAGTTATAATGGTATTTCTATGAATTCATAGTGACCATACCTTATACGAAATGGAATCTTCGCGATATCCCCATTCTTCACCCTATCTTGGTAATATCCCGACTATATATATACCTTGAATAATTATTCTGATCCACATAGATGATTTAAAAATTCATAATTCCATGGAAAATCATACCTCTTCTTTATCATTATCTTGTTAATATCACGATAATCAATAAAAATGTGCATTGATCTATCCTTCTTCTTGACGAAGATGATTGGGGAACCCCATGGTGAATAACATAGGAATATGAACCCCTTATCTAGATTATCCTATGTTTATTTCTTCATCTCTTTGAGTTTTAGAACAAACATTATATACAGTGTCTCTAATAAAAGAAATGACCCATGTATAAGCTTGACTTAAAATCCAACCTCTCATCCAGGAGGAAGACTACGAAATTGCTTAAGAAACACATCATTATATTCCCTCACAAAGGTAATGTCATCAATTATGATTATTTTCTTTATAATAAATTATTTGAGATACATATTATTGATTATAGGGAAAAAATATTCATGCTTTAGATGTAGTTTATATAGGAGAATCACCCTCCTCCACGTATGTTTACTAAATTGGAGGATGATTTTTAATACAAAGAGCGATTTTCATCTCGCATAAATTTAAATTGGATCTATATAAAGAATTCCAATCTACACCGAGAATTGAATATGATTCCTCCAAATGGAGTATAAAAAGGTTTAATGTTATGTTCAACCAATATATTTTGACATTGGAGGAGTTATATACTTAGGGTGCAATAATATACCCATTTTATATTTTAAATGACACCTTTACATTCTTGATTTGTGGTGGTTTTGAATATTTCTAAAAAACATTCTTTATATGATGGATTACATAAAACTAAAATAAAAAAGTATGTTCTCTATTCTTGAATGAATAACTAGCGTACCTATCACCACACCATTTTTGGGATCCACCCCAGTGGTTTTGATGGAATAATCTCTCCCTTGATACTTTGAAGGTTGTTGGTTGTCTCTGAAAACCCTTAGCTTAGTACATTGGTTGGTAATGTTCCATGGTTCCTTACTATCAATGAAATGAACAATGTGATAAGGTTATACTAGATAATTATTTTCATTCATCAAAATAGCGGGTTTCTCCTATTGGAAATCATCTTCTATGTGTCCTTCCTTCCAACCCCTCAAGCATTTCCTCATCACCCTACGACAATTTCTTGGGTGCTTTTTTCTGCACCTTTGAATAGTGTGATGTTGAAATTTCTTGGGACCCTAATATTTCCCCATTGGAATAACATAACTAAAATCTACTTTCCTAATCCTTGTGATTCCCTTGAGATTCGGTGACCTCGATATTGACTTTTTCGGCACATCGAACAATTACCTCCTCAATATCAATGTCTTAGATCCCCATGGAATTTTATAGACAAGTTTAAAGCTAACCAAAGAAGCAGTAAAACATGAATTCAGGGGTAAAAACAATGATTAAGTCATATTATTCATATCTTAAGATGTTTTTCTCATTTGAGCTGATAGATTAGTCATATTTTTTCTTGTGGAAAAGAAATTAACTTTCCATTTTATGTCAGATAGTGCGAGGAAAATATTTAATGAAAAACATTTTTTGAAACTCCATCCACCCGATCTTTTTTATATCTTCATCAATATTCATTTTCATGAGAATTTTCCCTCATTTATCATTTTCTCCCACCATATAATAAACAACCATTAGGAACTTCGCCTGGTTGGAACATTGAAAGATGAAGAGAATTTTCCCAATGGAGTTGATGTATTGTTCCTTAATGAATGAATTAGATGATTCATTGAAACATGGAGATTTTTTTTACCTAAATGTCTCAATTTTATCTTGTTCTCACTTAGTTGGATTTGGAATTTCTTCCTAATAAAAGATTCTATTCTGAACCCGAGTTACCTAAGAGATTATTTTCATAATGTTCACAGTTCATGCTCTCATCAGGTTAGGCATATCTTTGGGGAAGTCATCACATTTCTCTTTCAATTGGTTGTTTACATGATTTATAAATGTCAAGAAGCTATCTAGAATAAAAGTAATATTATTAATGTGTATTACTAAATAATTTAACAAATAAAGTGGAATCTATTGTAAAAAAAGTTACAACTTATTAATTATATGTACTTTTTAATTTATAAATTTCTAGGATTTAATATATGTTATCCATTTAATATTCCCTTACTATATTATTAAAGGTATTTTTACCTTAATAATGGTTAATAATGAGCTTATTAATGTACCAAAGCATATTCCATGAGAGTGTCAATCTCAGTGTCCATCAATGATGGTTGTCATGCACCATTTCTTGGTTGTGTCTAGCCCGATGTGGTTTTTTGGGTTTTACCCCAATGTACATATATACCAGAGCCACATCCACTTTAACAATCCAAAATGAGAACTATTTACTTGATAAAAATCTTACTAAATACATTCCAAAATTTATGTTTGTTTTATTATTATTAGTCTTATCCTAAAGGGATTCTCTGTTGTTTTCTAATCTTAATCCCAAAAAATAACTAAAACATTCTTATAATACCAACTAAAAAATAATTCTCCATATTTAATATTAATTCACTATTTATTGGATAATATTTCCCTTAATATGACCTAGAATATTGAGCTGTCTTATTTAATTGGCAATTAAGTACAATACATATCAATTAAAAATAGAGAAAATTTTTTTTATTGAAAACTCCCTTATAATTATCTCATGTAAAATTGCATGGGATAACCTGGGGACAACCCTAAGAAATGGTTGTTCTATGAATTCCAGTAATAGACTAAACATGGAATTAAATGAATAGAAACAAAATTCTAGATAACAGGCATGTCGATGGAGAATAAAAGATGTGACAATCAAAAACATGTACAATAATACATTATATATCATGATAACATGGGAGATTTGGAAACATATTAAAAAATTACATCATAAATTTAGGTCATGGTTAACTTCTAAGACACCATGGTTGAAGAAGTACCATTAATTATTTAGGTTCACTCCTTATCCCAACACAACATCTCATGAGACAGAACATTACCCAATTCATTGGAGCACTATATAATTCTGGTCTCACCCTTCACATTCATTTTATTTTCAAGATTTATTTTTCCACATAGATAATACAACATGGATTAATTAATCATAATTTTCTATTCCATGATAAAATATTGTACACTGAATAAATATAAGTCCCAAGTAAAATATTTACATGTGTATAAAGATGATCACCCTTGATAGAAAATGTATATGGTATTGACTACACAGTTATTTTCGCATGGAATATCATGATGAAATTTTAGCAGCATAACAGTGTCACTTAAAAATTCATTAAATGGGATGATGAGAGTAAAATTGGTATCTAATGATTTTGAAACCAAATTTTAATTAGTAGGGATATGTAAAGATATAAATTAACATATTTAATTGTAAATGCAAGCCATAAGAAAATAGATAACGTTTAATTAATAGGAGAATAAGAGGATTCCATACATGAGTGTGTGATTTCAAATTCTTGGGAGGGGCATCATGAGAGCTTGGGGGTACCTTGGGAGGACTCTTGATATGGGAGGTAAGATTAAGAAATTTATCCAATTATTATTAGTTAAGATAAATGGGATCTTTTGTGGGTTAATATAAAAAACATCACGGACTTCTTTAATTTTAATCAAATGTAGGTTTTCTAGTCTATATAATAAAATAACCAAAACCACAAAACAATACAATGGAATTAATCTATGGTTTCTTTAAAATGGAAGTGTATTTCGATATTTTATTAGTCCAGGGTACCAAATTAATAAAATAATACTCTTTCTTATGTGGAGGTGTTTCATACTCATTAATAAATGATTTTAAAACCTAAAAACATATTAATGGTTTTGAAGGATTCATAAAAGATTTATAAAATTAATAAAATAATGACAAAATCACATTATTTTAATGGTAAAACATTTTTTGGTATTTTATACAATTTATAGTATTGATTACATCACTTTTGGTTTATTATGTTGTCATAATACACACTGTATATTTATATGGAATTTAATTTTTATATGAAAATTAGACTATCTAGGATAATTATGAAAAATTCACCATTGGATAATTTCTACATTATTATTTCAAAAAAAATTATCTCAATGAGTATATATATATATATATATTCAATTTTAATATAATAATTCACCTTTATTGAAAATTTCCATGTTTCTTGATAATAACTATTTTCAAACCCTTATAAAAATTACACTTGACTTAATAAACATAATATGATCGTTTATATTTAATAATAATTATTATTTAATATAACATTTCATTGAATTTTATTTTATTCAAAAATCCATTAACAGATAGATTCCTTAATTAAATTTCAATATTTCCCAAAAATAAAATTTCTGTTTTATTGAATCAATTTAGAAATCATTTAAAAATTAAATATAATAGGGTAAAAAATATATTAATTATTTTATAAAAAATAATTTAAATACAAATATTTCTCTGTTCTTGATATATATCCCTTTAATAGACAAGGAAATTCACTTAATGTAAGGTGTGTGATAGTGAGACTTTCATGGGGTTGTCTGGCGAACATCGTTTTGGCCATGATCTCGGTGAGATTGAACTTATCACGTAAATAGTTTTTCTCATAATTATGTTTTTTGGATCTAGGATTGGTATTTTCTAGGGAAAATATTATTTATTATATCTTTCTATAAAGATCTGGTAAATTGGATTAATAGGGTTTAATCCTAATGGTTGTGTCCATCACTTCCTTTTTTATGTCAATTGGATTTTCTAAAAATCTATATTTAAGATGGCCATGTGATCACTATTCAACAACTATATTATCAATGATAAAAATTATTAGTTTATTTTATACCTGATTATAAATAATAAAAACAATGACGTTCATATGGTTTCTATAACCATATTACATTATAAGTCATTTAAATAATTTGAATGGTGAATTTTATTTGTAACAGTTTGGGTCATTAAATACATGGGACACATTTTGTATTGGCAATAGTCGTGGAGGAAGTGGTAAATGGTAAGCCACATTCCACTCCTCATCAACCTCAAAAGGTTCCATAAAATGGGGAGTGAGTTTCCCATTCCTCCAAATCCATTGACGAAAAAAACATGGTGAAACATTTAAGAACACCTGATCACCAACTGAATGTTCCAATGATCTCTGATGATTATTAGCATAAGAATTATACTGGAAACATTCCATAAACATTATCTGATGAATCAACTAAACATTTTTTGTCTTCTCTTGAATAAATTTTTCTTCAACCAAGGAACCTTCACTGATCTCTAAACAACACAATTATGATTTAAAATTCCCTCCGTAAAAGGCCTCAAAATGAGCTGTTCTAATTGAGGACTACTAATTGTTGTTATTAGAAAAATAAACAATCCACAAATTGTCATCTCATTCCTCTACCAATGCCAACAACATAGGTTCATATCATAAACTAAGGAAACTATACAACTCTTTCTGTTTGGCCATTCGATTACGGATAGTATTCCATACTCAAACGAACCTAAGATTATAGTGCGTCTGGAATTCCTCTCTATAAGAGAAAATTAATCTGAGGATCTACATCAAAAACAATAGAAGATGGAACTCCATTTAAAAAATAAATCTTTTCACAAAGATATTTCTAAACTCCTAAAATTTGGTTACATCCAGAATGGGTATAAAGTGATCCTATTTAGTCATTCAGTCATTCGTAGACCATATCACATTATTAATTCTCTTGGTACAAGGAAATGTGAAAAAAAAAGTCCATATATATCTCATCCCACTTATAAGTCATCACTGTAAGTGGTTGAAGAAAACTTGAAGATCATTGGTGCTCATCCTAGGCCTATTGTGATATATAAAAATGAGATAAATTATCATGAATGCTGAATCTCATAACTGGATACTAAAATTGTCACCACATGTCATATAACATCTTTTGGTTCCATGGTACAATGTCCACTATAAATTATTACAATCCCCCTTCACATATTTCTTTAATGTAAATGGTATGAAATACCAGTTATGGAAACATATAATACTCTATATGAAGACTGACCACTTAGCTACTATCTCCCCACTATAAAGATAGTCTCTAATTCCAAATAATTCAATATCAAGCTATCATTTCATAATAATCATCATGATAAGTGCATAGGGAAACTGAACACTGTACAAAACAACCTCAAACACTAATTCCAAGAATCCAATATGCAACTTTGCCCAAATATCCCTCATGTTCCACTCGTCGAATGATTCATTCAGAGTTGGGGTATGAAGATTGCTACTCAAATAATATTACGATGACATTATTTTTCCCTATGTTATGGGTGATTTCAAAGTCATATGATTATAGGTACTACAAAAAATTCCACCAGAAGATATTCAAACAATATTTGATGGAAAATATAACCCATGATTTTATGGCTGGAATATATGGTAAACTATTCTCTAAAAAAGTAATATTGTCATATCTTAAGTGTTTGAATCACAGATTCAAGATAAAGGACATGGATTGAATAATTACAATCATGTGACCTATATTTTTTATATACATAAGATAAAAGTTTATCATCTTGAATAATAATACATCTCAAACCTGAACCTTATGTGTCTGAAAACATCACAAGTCCCTACCCCAACTATTGAAGAGTCAACACCAGTCCATTATTCAAATGTTTTTTCATCTCAACAAAATAACTCTATCATTTTTTCATCTTAAGAAAAAATTACTCCCTTCTTAGTTAGTGAGGTCAACGGATAATCCAACATTTATAATTCCTTTATAAATCAGTGATAATTACCAACTAATCCCATAAACTTCTAAATATTTAAAATATTTCACATTTTGATTGCCTGGTATAAAGTCGGTGATTTCCCAACAATTACGGAACTACTATCAGATAATGCACATGATCATCATCAGATATAGAGAAAACAATGATTCCATCCATAAATATTAACATAGAGGTATCAAGATACTCATGTAAAATCATATTCATACAAACCATAAATATTGCATGATAATTGGTCAGACCAAGTGAAACAATGAGGTACTCATAATGGTATTACCAACTCTAAATGGTAGTTTTATGAACATTATATTCTTTTATTCTAAACTAATGGTAACCAGAATAAAGATTAACCTTTAAAAACCTTTGAAAACCACATGATCCCTTTTAAATATTCATAAAAATCATCAATCCATGGAAATAAATACTTTTTCTATATTGTAAAATTGACTATGTTTTCAATGAACTGAACAACAGAGAAGAAAGCACTAATATTTCATCGCAAAGAGAACATGAACCACCCAAGATGACACACATGGGTGTATTAAATTTTTTCCAATTAATATTTATATGAGTATTCATCTCGTTCATTTCTTCATGTCCCATGTGTTGATAATGAATTGATATTGATTTCATACCCAACATTAGGTAAATAGAAAACTCCACCTAATATATTAGTGGAAACTAGAGAAGATAGAAGGAAAAACATTTGGAAAATTATTGACTAAAAGAGGGGTGTCATCACTCAATGATTCATGATCCAGATCAAAATATAATTCTAAAATAATGTTCCCTAACTCTGGATAAGAAGTTACATCTATACTCAACCACTGGTCCTATTCTCCCAGAAATATATGGCACACCCCATAAGGTGCTGTAAAAGAGACTAATGTAAGATAACAAACAATATGAGCATTATTTCAAATGATCCAATACATCTGAAAAAATGATATCAAGTGGTTTCTTTTCAAGAACCAAAAAAACTGATTTGACCTCAATCTCTAATCGATAGAAGATAAACGCATTGAAAGAGATACCCTTATCTCCCATTGTTCTGAGATGTGTAGTAATATCCATCACATTAAATAGAATATTAATATAATGATTTTTCAAGCTCACAATATAGTTTAATTTAATGAATTAGGTACAATATTATCATTTCATGTAATCACTATATTTTAATCTATAGTGATGGTACCTATCAAGGTCATTATAACCATGTCTACTTCTTCTAGACACTCTTCCACTACCTCAAGAGGCATTATTCTTGATGCCTATGGATGAAACACATTTTTTTTTGGAATCATCTAATTTCACCATATTTTTATTAGGCATTGATGATAATGTTTCACTATGTGGAGTAGAAGAGACCAGGAAGAACTTCTTCAAGTGAACCAAGCATCCTCAAGAACCACATTACTTGGGTTCCCTAGTGAAAACCTGTTTCAATTCTGGTGATTTCAAAATGTGTAAAAATTCAAATGGATGATCCCATGTACTAGAGAATATCTAAAAAATATCTTCTGTTGGGAACCACTATGAGAATCATCATGGTATATCTATACTTTATAGGAACTCACACAACTGCCAATATATGAAAAAGAATCTTCCATCAACACTAACATACAAACCAGGTCTATCTCAACCATCAAGGCTCTAGATAGTACATCAACATAAGAAGGTTTCTTCAGCAAGAAGACCTAAGAAAAAAATATCCAAAACAATTCCCATATCGAACTGTTTTGTATTCATCATCTCATTCGATAAAATATCAAGTGAAATGTAAATAATATCAGCAATGAAATTTTCATATTATGTCACAGTCTTGTCAGCCTACTCAATTTTGAAAAACACTATAGCCTTATCCAACAACCCTGACTCTAGATAAAACTACTAAGTGACAATTTCATCAAATTCTTTCACCTATAATACATTGTTCTTCCTCACCATCAAAATCATGTCCCACCATCTCTTGATCGATCTCTCTTGCTTGAATGTGGAACATTTTACCTTGATTTCATCATGAATTTCCAAGAACTCAAAAAAAGTCAATATATCTCAACCAATCCTTATCCAATTGAAGTTCATTAGAGAATTTAAAATATTATTGCTTTTCATAAAGTAACTATAGGGAACGATTCAATAAAATATCACGTTGAGGTTTCATAATTGGGTCTGGAATTAGAATGGGTGTAGGTGCTTGTCCTAGAGCATGGACAACATACACAAAAACGTCAACCATATCCTTATCCATATGAGTATTTTTTGGATGTGGATCATCCAAAACTTCTTCTTGGATTCTATTTGTATGTATTCTTTGAGGCGTGATGTAATAAAACATCAAAAAAAAACATTAACGACATCATATTTACACTCAAATAGAATAACATTGGAAATTAATCAATTTAGATGTAAAAACCAGATTTGGGTTTCATTATATCAAAATAAAAATAAGGGAAAAGATTATAAATAATCCTCAATATGTTATTCTTAAACTTCCCATGGTAAAATATGTATAATTAAAATTACATTTGGATAAACACTCACTCATTATAACCACCTATATCACCACAAGATTACTCAAGATGTATACTGGAATCCAGGTAGGATTTTTAACCTATAATGTTGATATCACCATTTTTATGAAACAACATGATACCCTGGTACTCAAATAACTACATTGGTCCTAATATGTTCCAAATGAAATTCTTGATCCCCACACTTTAGAGATTAGTACTTATAATCATGAAATATAATGGCGGGAATGGGTTTTACACATAAATAGTGGAAGAAAAATCTATAAGACATTTTTCCCAAAAGACATCTCCACATTGATTATAGTAACCAATGTTAAACACGTATAAACAACCTAAAGTACAAACACATTTTACTAGAAAATAGTAATATAAAAACCCATATCCCAATGGACATATCTCTCTATGAACCAATGATCAAAAACATGAACCATCTCTAAGTGGGTCATTACCCTTGCTCTAAAAAAAGATGATATTCTAAACACATCTGATGGAAAAAATAGTTTGTGACCTAAAATCCTAGTATGGTCTCACCTTGGATGGTTATATTCTAACAGGTATGATAGTTCCATGTCATTCTGTCCTAGCACACTCATATGATGATAACAAAAATGTGCACGCATATCTATTTGACACTAGAAAATGAAGACTAACCAAAATCCCATAAGGGATAAAATATACCAGTTTATGTTAGAGTTGTAATGAGTTAATCTATTGCTAGACAATTCCCATCCTAAAATGTTTTCAAAAATAATTCACTAAAAACATTGGCTTTAATGTACTCAAACAACAATCAACAATAGGAAATTTATATCAGAACTGTTTAAAATAGAATTAAACCATTTTCTTTTTGAATATGCCAATTTTATTTTAAAAATCAATAAGGGTATTTAATCAATTCATTAATTTTATACGAAAAAACCAATGGGTTCTTATGAAAATAAATTAATCCATTTTTCACAAATATAAATTTTAAATTAGTTCCAAATATCAATTTCTTGTGTTCAATGAAATTCCACAATCACACCCCAATTCTCTGGAATTGGGGGTTTCCACAAATTCCATGCCAAATAGAATACATTCCACAATCCAGAATTATTTGTTTTTCAAATATAATTCAAATAAATTTAATTTATTTCAATAAATTAATGGTTAAATCAATTTACAGTTTTAAACAGAACCACCTATTATTTTAAAGGAAACAAAACACCTTCAATTGAACCCTCCAATAAGAATAAAGGCACATATGATATAGGAACTCGACTTAGAAACATGATTCAAAAATAAAAAGTTTAGATCAATAAATCTCAAGATGGTCTATCAAACTACAAGAGGTAAGTAAAATGAGATAGAGATATCGGAATACCACTTACCCAGAGGGACACACCACAACTACAACACTGATCAGTCACTAAACAAAATGACCCGAAAGGGTTGTGGGATCCAAAGTCCGATAGAGATGGTATGAGGATGAGATAATGGAATCCTAGAGGAAAAATAATAAAACATTCAATCAATATTATAGATTAAAATTTATATTCCAAACTTTTCACATCCTGTAACCCAATAAAATACCATGAAATTAAAAATTCCCATATACATAGAAAAACCTTTCACCACATATTAATAAATGAATTTATTATTATTGTAGACTTCATAAACCATGTAACCATATTACATGGAGTGTAAATACCATGTATGATACAGAACCACCATTTTTCAGGATGAAAATTCCATCAAATATCTATCTTTACCATTATAGGTATCTTCCCAACTCTTTATCACCCTTTCCGAGACAACGAATAAGGAAAACAAAAAAATGATTAAAACAAACAAGATAGAAAGGTAACAGGATATTACTGGGAACATATAAATTTTATAAAAATCACATAAACCCATTCCCACAAAATTTTAAATCTTTTTGAGGACTTTTACTCTTAGATTATTTACTTTTACTATTTTTTATTTTTTCGTACTAATTAGTTTTTAACAAGGTGATTTATCTTTTATTCCCAAAAATAATGTGCACGTTATTAGATAATTTAGTCCTAATTAATATTAATTTAAAATAAATTTTTTTGAATTTATTTATAAAAATGATGGAAATTAATTTTAAAATACTGATGTGTAATGTATTAAAAACATTTTCCGAGGAGATGATATATATATATATATTCTCAAATAATAAATTTAGGGTCCTAATGAAATGAAAATATTTTAAAACATAAAATTATACTTGAAAACATATATTTAATCAATAAAAACGTTTAATAGGTTTTAGGATATGATTATTTCCAAGTAATGACATAAAAACCATGATATTTTCAAAAAAATGTTATTTTTAACTATTGACCTAAAAATTAGTTATTTTAGAATTGTTAAAAAAATTAACCCTATGGTAATTTTGGTATAATAAATTAACAAATAATTTATTTTTACAAGTTACTATTATAAAATGGATATATATTACATTATTTAAATAAAAATCAAAATATGAAGAAATATGTTTTTAAAGAAAAAATGACTTCGTAAACATCATGTTTCATTATTATTTTTTCATATAAACTTATAAATAATTTAATATAGAATTATTATTCTATAGATTATATATATTTAAAATTATAATAAAATTTATATTTGATCAATTTAATATATTAAGGTAATATTTTATACCCTTTTTAAGTTGTTCTTATTAAGGAATCATTTTTTAAATATTAATGAAAGAGAATGATAATCTATAATATTTTTAATTGATTATTATCCTTTTATATTCTAATTATTAAATTATTTTAGTATTTTTAATATTTCTCGATTAATTTTATTTTCATGTTTCATTAGTTTAGTGTTGTGTGTGACACAACCTATTAAAGATATTATTAATTTTAAAGGTGCAAAATATTAGCTTGTTATAATATACCCCCTAAAATAAATTGAATCCTTGAAATTTTAATTATTAATAATTCATAATATTTAGAGAGGAAATTATTATAATATTTATTATTCTATATATAACTTCCATTGTGACATCTACTTTATTATCTTAGTCTTGATTAATATACTTATCTCTCCTTTAACAATAATGGTTTTCATACTATAATGGTATATTCAATATAGTTTACCAATACCTAGTTCCTTTTAATATCCAATAAATTAAACCATAATGAAATCATTTATTCCTCAAAAATTATTACCTATATTAAACTATCTGTTCATAAAATCACACACTAGTAAACATAATAAAAAATGAGATAAACATTACAAAATATATCATGAATCAGTTATCAATCCCCAGGTCACAAATTTTGTCTAACAAACTTTCTATAAAAATATCAAAAATATATTACCTCAAAATCAATCATTTATTAATCCTAAGAGTTATCCATACCAAAATCATGTGTTCTTCAGTAGTTATCCCGAAAAATAAAACCATGTCAAAAAACCACTTTTCATGGATAATGATTACATTTAATATATGTTTA
This sequence comes from Viscum album, assembly GCA_963277665.1. Taxonomy (NCBI): domain Eukaryota; kingdom Viridiplantae; phylum Streptophyta; class Magnoliopsida; order Santalales; family Viscaceae; genus Viscum; species Viscum album. The sequence continues at coordinate 1,019,523,116 of OY728147.1, read as the reverse complement.
AAATACATTAAATTATAATTACTGAAAAATAATCATTATATATTTCACAAAATCCTTATAAAACTTATAATATATAAGAATATTATTGATAAATAGCACTCACTAATGAAAATAACAATGATTATCAAAAGTTAATATTTTTTACGGTATCAACACCCCTAAATTATGTGATAATATAAATGTATCATTTTATATCATACAAGGAATATTATATGATAATCCAAAATTTATTTATTCTCCCATTTTTAGTTACAGTACATGGTGGTTTTTTTATACATGGATTTTTCATTTTTATCATCTAGATCCTGTATCAGATAATAAATCAAAGAAAAATTGTTGTGATATTATCCAAAATAATTAGAGTATATGAATATGAATCCTCAATCCTAATGTTTCTTCTATAATTAAACCTTTATTTGTACCTAAGGTACCTTTTTTTAAACTATATAATAATTGGTTATTCCTATAACTATTTTGGTTCTACATTTTTTAACTTATGTTGTGCTATCTTATTCTTATTAACATAATCACATTAAAGTAATGAGTAAATAAATCCTTCATAATCATTCGTAAATGGAAATTCATTGACAAAATCATATCCCTAGGAATTTCCAAGTTAGCTGTAAAATTAGGCATCATTTTCATTCACAAGTTCATAGTTATGTTAATACCCAAAATACCCTTTTGGGGTTATTACGCCTAGCTAAAACTATGTTAGCACATAAATCCACTTTCTAATATCCTGGTAGGGGTGCATTTATTATGAAACCTATATTTTCATAAAAAAATTCTCTATAACTATGAAATTATAATCATCCTTAACTTATAAACCTTTGATAAAATTTATAACTCATAATTTATCCTCAGTTAATATTATCACATTCTACAGAGTTATCTAAACCATTAACTTATACCATCTATGAAATTCGAAGAAATAATTTTCTAGTAATTAAATAACATCAATATAAAATTTCATTTCAATACATCCCAATATGTTTTATGTATAGAGTTTTAGACAATTCAGAAAAAAATTGACTAAAAAAATCATCATTTTTCAATCAAATTGAAATCTCCCCATTATTTAAATAGAAAATTATTCAATATCAATTGTTCAAAATATCCCAAAAATATTCTCACAATATATCCTTCTAGACTCATATTGCATATTTCTTTTCTCCATAACATGGGTAATTGAAATATTTTAAATGGGTTATCTTAGATGCTCTGAAAGTGTAAACATAAGAGATTACAATTAAATATCTTAAGTAATCATAAGATGAGTATATGGGTATAATATATAAATATAACAAATAATTTCCAATTAATATTAGGTCATAAATTATGAAATAAAGAATTAAATAAAAAAATATGAACCAAAAGAGTGAGCCAACAAACATGATCCATGAGGTCATCATATCTTCATGATAATAAGAATAATACTATGCATCATCTTTTAAATATTGAACATAGATTAGTATAGAGAATATAACCTTCATAATCCACACCATTAGTTCCCATGAAGATCAGAGACTAAAATGTACTCCAAAATACATAACTCATGAAAAAATTACTCTAAAACAATGTATTAAAGGGTCATATAGGGCCCCACCTCTAATCATTCATACACATGTGTTCCATAAAAAATCTATAATCCATCATATCATGAATAACCCATGTAAAGAAAATGGGTTTCATTTCAACACATCATAAAAAATTAGTAAAAAATGGATTCATACACTTTTTAAATGGATTCACATAAAGAAATCATCAAGATGATAAACCCATTGAATGAAATATGGGTATCCAAAGATATTTAGTAACATTCTAGGTAAATACCATTTAATCATAATTATAATGCACATGTTATTTATACCATATAGATAAAATATATTTTTGAAGGAAATATTTTCTCAAATATTTTTTTTAATGTATGGGTAAAAAATTTGATCAATGGAAAGAAATATAGAGTTTTCATAAAGGAAAGGTAATGAAAAAAAATTTATTCTTATTCATGATGGATAGATTATATCTGTGATATAATATAAAGTTATATAAGATATATAAAGAATTAAATATTATTGTTTCAAAAGAACATATAATTAGTGTAAAAAAGTAATCTCATAAGTGTACTTACATACATGAAGAACATCCTCATAGAATAATGCTTCAAAATCTATCACACAGGAAGGGATCAAGAATTAAATAGTCTGAAACCAGAATTTCAATACCCTACATTATATATATATTAGAGAATAAATAACTTTACCTAAATCCAATGAGTATAAATACTTTTTAATATTAAAAGGAAAATTGATGTTGAAACATTAATTTTATTTTAGAAGACATTTTTCATATTAATGTAAAATAAAAAATTACATGTCTATTTCAATGGTAAGTTTTTTAAAAGGTAAAGTGGAAGGCTTCGAAAATATATAATTTTAAAAATAAAATACAATATTTGATCCTTAGAAATAAAATAATTTTGTTATAGTAAATGGGGTTCTAATGATAAATCATTTTATTATTAAAGGTACCTTTTGAATACTTTTAAATTACCTTATTTGAAAACTCGCATTATAAAAAGAGTAATAAACATTATTTTTATTAAAAATAAATTTTCCAAAGAGGATTATAAAATACTATTTAATGGAAAAATCAGGTAGGAGAAACCAAAAATAGATGAATAAATTTCAAGATGAAATTTTATAACTCAAAGAAAGAATATTTTACTTAACAATATACATTTTGGGAAACATACTCCAAGTGGTATGAAATATTTTAATAGGGTTTTATATGGTATAAAATTATATAATTATAAAACACCACATAATAAAATAAATTGAAATAATATAATAAATTATTTTAAATAAGGTCAATATAATGATCATAAACCAATGAATAAATGTTGAGCTACCAAAAATCATTACAACTAGGGTAACACTTGAGTCAAAAGAAATTTGAGGATTAAAACATGATTTGGATTAGAATATCACACCAATAAAAATAAAATAATTTAAAAAAAAATTCATGGGTTAGTACATAAATAAATCATGATTCAAATTAAACATGTTTCATAACATCCTACATTTCTCAAAGAGTCAGAATTTGGACAATGAAACCCCATATGGATTGAGAAACAAATTAATGAAAAAACTTTTGAAAGAGTGGTATTGTAATTAAAATTAAAATACAATTATTAAAATAAAATTCATGATGTGATATCAGAAATACATAGTATATATATTTCTTAAATTTTATTATATTCATAATACCAAACATGTCTCAAAGAGGGGGATTTTAGATGAAAACCCTTTCCTTGTTCCCCCGCTTATTTAGTATCTATTTTATATGTTGGGTGTGGGTAATCTTGATCATTTTGAACTAGTTTCAAAATAATGGTGTTATTATTTGTCCTTATCCAAAATTTAATAATTAAAAGTTTACCATTGTTACTATAATTTATTAATTTTCAAGTTTTATAGAGTTTATATCTCCATTCATGTGTTATTTATTATTTATCCAAAAAGATGAAATTCATAACATACATTTTTTCTGGGATTTTTAGCCAACAAAGGTTGTTTCTTTAATTAAAGAGTTAAATATAAACATATACTTTGTAGGAAAAAAAATTAAATATTTATATAATATTATAATATTAAATAATTTATTGTTTTAATCCACAATATAACCTATAATATTAATCATGTATGTAGTTAAACTAACCCAAACATAAACCTATAATGATTAATGTATGACTATGAGACTCTTTAGTTGTTACATTATTATAGTAGTAAAATAAGGAAATATGTTTTGGTCTTTTTTTGGGATATATATATATATCGATATTGCGTTTTATGCATATGGAACAACCCATGTGATGATAACTAATTGTTCTAATGAGAACTGGGGTGTCTATCCTTTTTATCTTATGAAGGAGATGCAATAGTTAAATGATTTTTTCTATGGTTCTTCATTCTTGTTTTTATGGAAAGATGTGGCTGGTCTAACTCGACGGGATGATTAAAGTGGGGGTTCAATGTATTTTTAAAATCATTCATGTTGGTCTAATATTTTATTTATTTCTATTGGAAGGTCCCAACAACTCCCAAATCCATAAATGGGTACAAACTTGTTTTCCAAATAGAGGTGGTCCTTCGTGATTTTAAACCCAACGATTTTTTTGGAGCTCACATTGATCAGGATAATTATAGGTCGGGCTCATCACACACTTAAGGGGGGGATTTTTTTCGTACTCTATGTATCTCTTATAGATTTAAGATATCTTCAAGAATCTCTTCCATATCCTGATGTGGGATGGGTTACCCTAACAAAACAATTAAAGTTTTTGTCTCTTTATATTAAAAGAGATGAAGTATTGTTGGTGAATCAGTCTATATGTATCTGATGTTATTAATTAATATCCCTTTGGTGGGTAGCTACTTATACAATCAAACCATATAACAAGAAACACTAATGTTTGTTTCTATCTAGGGAGGTGGTTAATATTTGGAGGATATGATTGATACATTATGAGGTGTCCAATGTATCTTATTTTATAACAGGAATCAAAAACCACATATTTTGTTAAACCCATGTAGTTTAATTTCATACTGAAAAGAAATATAGGGGGAACAGGTTCACCAGATATTTGAACTCAAATCTCTAGGATTTTTTCTATATATAGTTTTAATAGACGGAACCGTAGTTATCAAAGTTCAACCATTCCCTTAGGACTGAATATAAGGTAGATACTCATCTATGAGGTGTAATTGTATTATTCCAATGACTAGGGATTTCCCATTTAGGTTTCCCATGTTAGAGGATATTCATGATGCCAATTAGGTGATCATTTTGACTCCCTGTCCCATGTAATCAATTCATGGTGTGAGAAACAAGGGATATAATGTAATTAGACTCATTTCATATGGATGTGGGGATTATGTGTTGGGACATCCCATTTAATTCTTAATATAGGGAATATGACTTAGGAATGTGTCCATCATTGCATGGTTATGGAATGAATTAGATTAATCATATTTTAATGATTTATCGATCCGTTAGAGGATGAGGAAGGATCATCAGCCCATTTGTGATATTGGGCCTTTTTGTTTTGAATGTCAGAGACCTACTGGGAGTTATAATGAAGTGGAATCCCAGTTGAGCTCAAGACTAAAAAATTTGTCATATGTTTCTTAGTTATAGATGGAATCATATTTATTGTAGATCACTGCCTTGGGGATTACCAACTGAAGATGCCATTTTTGAATGATATAATTGTTACAATTACATAACCCCACAATAGAAATGCTTGGTGAGGAAAACAATGGATGGAAAATAACGAGTCTCACTACTTGTGGATGCTAGACTTATGCGCTACGACTTCCCTTTGAATATTTATTATAGAGGTAGAGCCTTAAGAAGGAGTCTTATGTGTCTCGGTTATAACATGAATCATAGTCATCATAGATCAGTTAAATTAGTGCTTACACACTGATCTATCTCTCTATGATGGCTGTCAAATTTCATCTAGTCCTAGGATGTTTGTTTGTCATGGTCTTCTAGTCTACTATACATAAAATTATATCCTTCTTGAAATGAAATTATGTTCTAATAAGAATTCCATAAGATGTCTTACTAGCATGCCTAAAGACAACCATATGATCTATATGGATTTTCTTAGGGACATCACATAATATGGATGGAATGTCATAAGTACATCACGTGATAGTGGCTGACATGTCTGGAGGAAATCCCAGGACCTAAATTGGTGATCATGGAAGTTGTTGCATGATCTCACCCAGAATTCTTGCAGTGTTTTGCATAATCTAGGTGAGTTTCCCTGGTGTCTTCTAGAATTTTATATGAAAATCTTGGAGTGAATCACATGATATACCTGAATTTCTCTTTTATTATCACAAAATATCACTATCACATTTACAGTGTGTCGTGAGAGTCAGTGTGACATGTCTGGAGGGTGATGCATGTCTGGAATGACTTGTTCAGGTGTTGTCATAAAAGCTGAATGATATATCTAGAGGAATCCATAAAATTTAGTAGGATTTTTTGGAAAACATTTTGAGTTTCATCCAACCTCTCTTGATTCCATCATGAGACATAGATGAAATGTATTATTGTTGCATTATAATCTCGACCAAATTTCTAGAGGATATCATGGTGTGTGGATGGAAGGACCAGAGGGTTTCATGATACATGGGCATCTTACCCAGGGGGTTTTATGTGATTTTCTCTGAAACATACATGGAACTTATCATGACCTAAATATTATACTAAACATGTGCCATGTGATCTAGGTTTCATGTCCTAGTTATGCCGCATGGCCTAGGTGGTTCATGAGAAGCACATGAGGATCGGTGTTTGTCTTATTCGGATAGGTTTTATGTATTTTTAGGCTTAGACATATCCTTTTATTATATAGGTCTTTGATTTTTCATTATTATATTTTGTATTTCTTGCATTACTGATCAGGTATGCAAGACATACTTCACATAAATAGTAATAATTCATTCATGTCATCTATAATTGATCATGTGAAGTGCCTATTCATGTTGCATGATCTACTCAGGTGGTTCCCCAGATTTTACAAGATTGAAAACCTTCCTGATAATGAGACCAAGTGCTCTGAAAAACCATATTTGATTCCTAGGGGAATCGTTTTGATAATCACTGGATTCCATTTTTAATGCTGGGGTGGGGGATTTATATGCCTTTCCACCCTTTTTTCACATCATTGTGTGGATAATATCACAGAAATCTAGGCTAGAGTCAGTGAAAGGATTTAATATCATGAATTACCTAATATAATAATGGTGGTCATTCTAGGGGAATCATATGATATTCATAAATAGGTTGATCATCCCGTAAAAGCCATATTTAGAATATTATGTCCAATTAATGAGATGTTTCATAATCATGTGGGCATGCTAAGATTTTTTCATATTATTAGGCCAATTTTTCCAAGATTCATTGAGAGACCATGATGCCTATGGAAAGAAATTCCCATGATCTTATGTGACTTATAAAATACCTTTTTCGAGGAATATAATAACTTCCAAGGGGATTTAATGAGATCATACCATCGTACTGAAGTTATTTCATGAGCCCGTTCTGACAGAGTGAGCACGTCGCATAAATTTTATGACTGCAATAGGCTTCCACCAGTTCAATTTTAATTCCTTATTTTAATTGTAAAAGGCATGGAGATCTTGTAAGATTGAATTAGTGTTGTCAAAGACAAAAAATCTCCCCATCGGTGATGTGTCACATGACCAAAATAGGGTTTATATGGTGATGTGTGATCATTTAATGAAAAACCAGTTTTGCCTTATTATGCCAATGGGGGAGAACAATACTAGATGGATAGGTCTGAATCCCTTCGTAAGGCATGGGTGAGAATCCAAAATGCTCTTGTTGAGTGAGGTAGAAATGTTTCCTTGGTCTTATGGATTCTTATGAACCATATAAGTAATGTTTAATGATTTTTATTACATTAAGAGGCTCCCTAATTTCCCCCTTTTTATTTTCTTGTTTATTTTTCAAGGCCCTGGGGTTAGATGAGTTTTAATTAATTTTTTCAAGGATGATAATTCTCCCCAATGATGATGTATTATGTGACAAAATAATGTCTTTTGGTAATACATGATCATTATAATGGAAAACCCATTATTATTTTCTTAGAGCCAAAGGGGGAGTATGAGACCGCATGGACAAGTGTTAAACCCTTCATGTGGTGGGGGTGACAGGCCAGTGGACCCTTTCATGTTAAGTTAGACATGTCATTGGGAATTCTACATTGTATCATGAGATTCATGGTTACATAATGTGAGTTTTATGGTAGAATGGGTATCCCATATTTTTTATATTTTCATCTAAATCTTCCAATAATATTTTCAAAGTCATGGCTGGCGACAGCTACTTGACAATTAGGGTGACCTGGGGTGCCTGTCTAGCATCCACTGCGTGATCACTAATTGTCTAGGAATCCTTATCAAGAGCATAAGGACTTGTCAAAAGGGATTTTCAGGGTCTTTCATAGGTTATTCTTTTTGTGTTTCTCCTTCTTGTGACCTTTTTAAGGATAATGATCACATGTCTTTTGGTGGTTTATCTGATCCATGGATTCTAACCACCTTTTCTTCTGTTATTTTTTCCATGAAAATAACACCCATATTGAGGTATTTATTCCCTAGACAAATTGTTGATGATCCATTTTCTATGATAAATCACCCCCATCAAATTTAAGAGAGATGTCCATGGGGATAAGGGCTCTCTTATAAGGAAAATAAATTCCCAACTGAGGCATTTGTGTTGTCATGGATCAGTATCTTTGGGTGACACTTCGTATACCGAGTGATGTTTTTTATTCCATGGATTGACCAAAAAATAGGGGAATATATTTATGTATATTAACTAGACACCCTATATATCAGAACCCAAGTGCCATGCCTCAGTTGGGTAATACATTCGGAATACCCTTCTATATGAACCAATAAGAAGATCTATTCACAAGGCCTTCTAGTGAGAACTTATTTACAAGATTATTTTTGCTTAGGTTCTTTTTACTATACAAAAAACACTTTAACAGTTCTATCCCATATCAGGGCTAGAAAAAAGTGTTGGTAAAGGTTATCTTTAACTACACTAAAAAAATCGGTCTTAATGGGTAACATTTTTTAATTCCTTTTTCTAGTGATGATAAACAAAACCCTTTATCAATGATTCTTTTAGCACTGATGAATGGTTCCCTTTATAAGTGATTTATTTTTGAGCATAGATAAAGGACAACCTTTATCAGTGCTTTATTTTTTGAACTGACAATGGTTAACCTTTATTAATAATTTATTTTTAGCGTCCATAAAGAAATCTTTCATCATCAATTTTTTAAAGATAATAGAATTTTTAATAAAATGTAATAATTAAAAAATAGAAAATCAAAATGAGTTTATTAAAAAAATATTAATTTTTTATATTTAAAAATTTATTTATAAAAATGAATAAACTGATTATAATATTTATAAATTATAAATTATAATAAATATACTATATTAAATAAACATATATATTTAAAAATAAAATTATACAATTATAAATAAAATAATTGTCAATTGTAAAAAATATCAAACATTATATTAAATAAATAAGTATTGATAATTTTAATAAATAGTATATATTAAAATTATTGATATATATATTAATGTGTGTACATATGATTTATATAATACAAAATATTTATGGTTTACATTAAATAGTAATATATTTTCATTATAATGGTTTATAAATAAAAATTAATATTAATTAAATATACAGACTAATTGCATCATGTAAAGAACATAATTGAATGTCATTTTATCTTTAAATTTAACATAGATCAAACTTTTTATTGTTATTTCACATATACGAGATATTAATTAATTTTTTTCTACAATACACAATCACAAATATTTTTTTGGGAATTTAGTAAATTTCTATTATTTATAGTATATATTTATTTTCTATGTATTAATATTTTGAGTGTGTATTCTCCATTATTTAAATACATATCCAATTTTTTATGATTTTTTTTATTAATAAGAGTTATCCAATGTTTCAACATTGTTAAAGTGTACCGATTTTTAATTATTCAATTTTACTAATTTTTTACATGCATTCACTTATAATTAAATATTTATAAATAATGATTAAAGTAAATATGTAAAAAATATTTATAAATAAATAAATTTATAAATGTAAATTTACTATTTTAATACATTTGTAATTATAAATAAATAAATAAAATCTTAAAAAAAGTATTTAAAAAATTAAAAAAAATTAATTAAATATATCTAAATAATTATAAAATTATAATAAATTTATTTAAATAATGAATATATTTATGAAATTTATATTTATATATAGTTTTTAAATTTATACATACATATAATGATAAAAACAATATTTTTTAAAAAATGTATTTATATATTTATAAATAAATATATATATATTCAAAGAATTATAAAAATATTATTTTATAAAAATTATTTTTATATGTATTATAATTATATACAAAAATTTCACCTTTTATGTATTAATTTTTTTAAAATTATTTTTTTTATCCGTGATTTTATAGTGCTAATAATATCAATCTTTATGAGCGATAATGTTTTAACGCTGAAAAAGATGGATTTTTTCAACAATTATTAACATAGTGTTGATATAATTGATCTTTATCAGCACAAAAAAATCAATACTGAAGATTCATCTTATCAGTGCATATTAACATAGAGATATTAAAATATATATTGATCAGTGCTTCTTTGGAAGAGATGATAAAAGTTTCTCGATCTATTTTAAGAACGCTAACCATCATGAACTAGTTCGCAATATCTGAAGCTCACTGTGGAAGCCACTTGCTGTCGAAAAATTTTATTATCTAATATAATCTCAAATTTAAGAAATAATCAAGGCTCAAACAATTCCAATGCATGGATCGAAGTCTTGAACGATTCAAGGGTTGAAAAAAACCAAGGCTCAAATGAATTGAGAGTTTTTTCATATCCCTAATTTAACTTAGTTGTCCACTGAAACTTATTAACCCACATATTTGTATCCCAAAAACTCTAGTTTCAGTGCCCTACAATGAAATAATCCAAAATTAACTATTTTTAGATATATTAAAGTATCATCTTCCTCGATGGTATGTGGCCCTCCTTTTCACTATATTGGTACTGTACGACTTGAAATATATCAAACCCAATGTTGTGTCATGTTGTTGTGAGGCATAAAGTCCCCCAATACCAATATTCCATGACATCTACCCCTTTGTTGTAATCAACTTTTAAAAAATTCATCCACATAACGGTTGTTGTTGTCATTGTATTGGAATATTCTAGTTCAAATCACATGGGAACCACTTTTCATATTATTATTGAGAAATTAGTGGGAAATTATTTCCTTGATTCAACTATATATAAAGGAAAATTTTCACCAATCATAGAAATCATGAAATCATACCTCATATGTTACATAAATAAAATTACTTTGTGCTTTTTCCATTCCTATAATATTATATCTTCAACATATATGAGCACCAATAACCTTTAACCGTTATCATTCTTTTTATAGGGGTTGTGATAAACTCTACCTTGCTAAAAACCATGATTTCTTATTTATTGAACCACTCTTAAAGTACCAGGTCCTTAGTGATTTCATTATGTTTTAAAAAGAATTAATTATATGGAACACATTAGTATCATATTCATATATAATTATCCCTTCCATTTTCTCAATGTATACTCCACCCTTTTGTAACTCCATTGAGGAAAATATATTTGGACTCCATTGGGTAATCTTTTAACAACATTTCACTGAAATATCCTTGAAAAATAAAGCTATTTTTAAATGAGATGTGGGAGTAAATTTATCATAAATATAAATTCATTTGATCTTGTAGCTCCTCTTACACACATTCAATTTTTATTTTGTGCCACATTCCATTGACGATGATTTTATTACTGAACACCCACTTGGTTCGGATAACATGTCTCTCTTCCACCTTTGTTAAAATTTCCCATTTCACATTGTTCTTATTCGAATCAAGATCTTCATGAAAATATTTGTTCCAATTATCATCCTTTTTAACCTCTCAAAAATATTTGGGTTCTAATTGAGAAAAATGTGGTTTTTTAGAGTCTTACTCGTTCATGTTTTCACTAAAACTATACGATCACCAATGAAATTACATCCATTGTTATAATACTTCATGGTATTTCTGGTAGTTGATAATATTTATTCATTTTCATCACAATAAATGTATTATTTTTAGTCTCTCTTAGCCAAGTGTGCTTCCAACTATACGACTCAACTCAACATTAATTTCCTCTAACATTTCTTTAAAATATTAATTATTAAAAAATAACCTCATTATAATTACTAAAAAATATCTATCAATTATATCTTTTCAACCTAAAAATATATTAACCCTCCCTTTTTATGTTAGTATTAAATTGTCTAATTTTCTAATGTAATCAAATTTCACTAACACAAATCAATTTCCAATTTCAAGAATAATTAACAAAAATTGCCGACGCAAATCAAGAAATGGTTCAGATAGTTTTATATACCTTTTTAAAAATACAATCATCTTTGAAATGACAACCCACTAATTAATAAGTGTTTAAAATCGCATCATTTGTTTCATCATGCTTTTAATAAACACTATGTGTGTTTTACATTAATCCATCTAAAACATATCATTATTTAACATTCCCTTTGTGTTCCACTCTTAGGAATCTTTGATTACCATCCATGTAATTATAAAAAGAGGAATTACCCATTTTAGAGAAAAAAATAGAGTAAAACTATCATCCTTTTCAGTTTCATCTCTCAGAAAATTATTATTCTATTTTTTCTTAGGAATCATCCCCCATTTCATTTCTGTTTCTTGTACTACTCTAAGAAGTCTCCATCATATAGATGACTAGCTATTTGAGTACTTAAAGAAACAGAGGTGTCAGTCTATAAGAGATAAATGATGAGTTCTAAACAAAAAAACTTCAATGATTAATGTTAGGAAGATAAGTACATGAGGATGAAAATTGTATTTAACTTTTATCATTGGATGAATTTAGAGGATAACACTACCAGAGTGGAGTAATTCATCTCTTAAATTCAATTACCCACTTCCCCAAAGCATGAAGAAATTCCATAAAACAATAAAATTTTCAGTATCAATTATTATAATTATCAATAAATTTCATATTTTACAATTAATATCTTATGTGTATTTATTTATTTGATTATTTATTATATAAAATGAATATTTTATGAACCCAATAGGATATCTCTACTTTCTCTTAAACTATTAAATGATTAAATACAAGTTATATTATTATCTCATTATCCGCCTAACTCGTTTATTGATTGTTTGGTGAGATCTATTTGTATTTTTTTATTATCATTATTTCTTTACCATCGGAATATCTCTATAGAAAACAATGTTTTTACAAAAAAAGAATTATATATAGAATTAATACATTGTTTCATATTTACATTTAATTTATTTTATTAGTATTGCTCATTTATAAATTATTTTCTTATAAATGTGGATTCTTTTGTTCAAGTACGCATATTTTGTTTGAAGATTCTCATGTTATAGAGGGATTGTAATCTGAGCTAGAAAATGAGATAAAAAAACATGGAAATGCATCAAGAATGCATACACTCATCAATAAAAGATGACTTCCTATTATTTGTTTATAAATTATCAAATCCTTTTATATTTTATTTGTAAGTTAATTTCATTATCATTTTTGTCTAATATATATATATATATATATATTGATAGATCTTTTTGGAATTCATATTTTTCTTTAAAATATCTGAAACATGCCACAAAAGTGATAAAACATTTATTTTTTTAATGTTACCATGTCATTTGTTTTAATTTAATTTCATTGTCAGACTACCAACCCTGCATATTATTTAAATATTATTACCGAGAAACCCATTTTCATTGTATAAATATAGAGGAGTAAAGGAATCTCATGTTCCCATTTTTGTGACATCTCTTGATATAATGGTCACATGATCTTCTTCTTCTCTTATGGATCTCAATAATGAGAATGGTTTTTCAGCTAAGAACATCGAGTCAATATGAATTGTTGTTAGTTAAACATATAAAGGCAATATAAATCATGGTAACATTGGTATTTAGGATTGTTTTTAGACTTTTGGACTTCTAGTAATCAACCACACCTCAATCCGATAAATGGAGTGACCTCTATGACTCAAAGTGCTTCTTTTTATTGAAAATTGATATTTATTTTAGTAAAAAGGACAACAAACATACTCAAAATCACAAAAACATATTTTGATTATTTTTATACATTAGAAAGATGATCCATAGGTCATTTGGAATTTGTAGAAACAATTCATACCTCAATTTGACACATGTTGAGCCTGCTATCACTTAGAGTTCATCTTTTTATTTAAAATTGACATCAATTTTAGTGAAAAGGACAACAGAGAAACTCAGAAATTTGGGAACACATTTTTATTACTTTTATACTTTAGGGAAAGGACCCATATACCATTTTTGACGTGTAGGAATAACTATCACCTCAATATTATACAAAACATGACCATTATGAATCAATGTGTCATTTATTAGTTTAAAATATACTGATTAGTTCAAAAAATTCCACTCAACAAAACTGAACTAAACACAGTCATAATCTCATGAATATTTTGGAAATTTATTCACAGGTCATATGAGATTATTAAGAATCAGTCTCACATTAAAATGAATCATGATGTGGTTGGTATGATTCAAAGTGTGTGTTTCCAATTTAAATTGAAGTTTTATTAAAAAAATAAGTGACATACTCAAAACAGATGAAACACATTCCAATTTTTCTGATACATCATGAAAATAATCCATAAGTGAGTTGATACATTCAATAATCATCTCTCACCTAAATATAATGAACAGTTTGACCTGAATGACTCAAAGTTCATCTTTTTATTTAAAATTGACCTCAGTTTTAGAAAAAAAGACAACTGAACTACTGAAATCTAAGAAAATTAATTTTTAATGTTTTTATACATTATAAGAAAATATTTTTAAGTCATATTTTTCATGTAGGAATCAACTAAATCTAAATTTAGTACATGATGTTCCTCGTATGACTCATTGTGCCCATTATGAGTTTAAAATGGGAAGTTTAGTTCAAAAAGTGTCCCTCACTGAAATTTGAGAGAAAAGACATGGGTTTTTATAATCATATATAAAACTAATTAAATATTAATTTGTGACATTTATGACTCATTATCATGTCACAAAAATACATGATGTGATTGGTATGACTCAAAGTTCATGTTTCCAATTTAAAATGACATTTTAGTTAAAAAATACAAGTGACATACTCAAAACCAAGTTAATTCATTAATATTGTTTTTATATTTTATTAAATTTATCCATAAGACATTTAGGACATGTAGGAAAGAGATGTACCTAAATCTAATAGATTGTGTGACCACTTTGACTCCATGTTTGTATTATTATTTAAAATTTACAACAATTATTGTAAAAAGCACAACTAACCTATTCAAAAAAGAGAAAATATTTTTATATTGCTTTTATATTTTAGAAAAATGATCCATATTACATTTTTACATTTAAGAATCAGCCTAACCTCAATCATATGCATAATATGATAGGTATGACTCCTAGGGCATCATTTTATTTAAAATTAACATCAATTTTGTTGAAAAGAACCACTAACATACTCAAAACCTAGAAAAAACATTCAAATTATTTTTATACTTTAGGAAAATTATCTAATAAGACTTTTGGATATGTCAGAATCAACATCACCTTAATCAAATATGTGATGATCCTATTACGACTCAATTTGTAAGTTATCTATTTAAAATCGACATTTTAATCTAAAAAGTGTCACTCACTAAAAACTAATAAAATACACTCAATATTTAATACTAATTTAAGGAAACATAATATTTTACTTATAAAGTGTAGGAATTGGTATCTCATGAAACCGAACACATGATGTGAATAGTATAAATCCAATTGTGTGTTTCCAGTTTAAAATTTCATTTTAGTAAAAAAGAGAAGCAATGTATTCAAAATAGAGAAAACACATTTTATATTTTCTTGATTCTTTATTAAAACAATCCATAAGTTATTTCAAATATGTTGTAATCATTCATACCTCAACTTGACACATGGTGTGACTAATATGACTCTATGTGCATATTATTAATATAAAATTTCTCTTTTAGTTTAAAATGTGAAGCACAACGCCAAAACAGAGTGAACAAGCCTTGATTGTTTTCCCTTTTTTAAATAAACTTTTAATTGATAAATTTACTTATCATTTTTATCTTGTGCTTATTTATTTTATTTTCATGGGGATAATTATTTAAGAGGAACTATAAATGGTGTGACTTGAAAGAATCAACCAAAACTAAAACTAAAACACATTGTTCCTTGAATGAATCAAAGATTAGTAAAAAATAAAAACATTATATTTATTTATTTCTTTATATTATTACTAACATAATAATTATTTTCATATACATGTGTTTTTTTCTTAAGAAGGGGTTAGGCTCAAAAGACAAATAAAGGTTTATGTTTTTGAATTTATGTAATAATTTGTACTTATGTAATTTTATAATGTATTGTTCTAAATGTCTATAATATATTTTTTCTTCTTGTATTTGTGTTAAAAATTAAATATTATTTAAATTATATTTTTTCACATTATTTTTCTGATTTCGTGGTGATCTTGTTGCTACTATTTTCTATTACGGCACATTGCATGGGTGTTACAGTGTGTTATTACATCACATTGAATCATTTCCCATTATTAGCTTTTCTACTAGTGCTGATAAAGGATAACCCTCTCTGCTCTTAAAAATGAACTGATAAAGCGGTCTTTTATCAACTCTTTTTAGTATTGATAAAAGACTATGGATTTTAATCCCACTCTTGTACATAGCTCTTCTCTAGCACTGATAAAGGCCATTTTTAGCACTAATAAATGCCATTTTTCACTATTAAAGGCCCATTTTGTCTTAGTTTTTGAATCAACCATAAAATAAATTTTGGTACATTATTGAACATTAGAAAAAAGGATGTAGGGATTCCATTGAATGTTTCATTGGATCTTTTGGATTGATTGTGTGATTCTTTTCCACTATTTTTCTTATCATGTGACTATGTCAAGATCATATGATCGTGAGTCTTCTGAGTTTTCACATGGTTTCATGATGTTTTGTAGGTTTATATGATCTATAAGTTATTCATGAACCATATAATTTTTGAATTCATTATGTGATCATGAATTCCCTTCTGATTCATGCGATGTGCAAGATGCTGCTTAAATTTTATGCCTTTCATTTGACAAGTTCTTATTTTATATGCATGACACATTCCACATAATTTTTTTCATATGGGTCAAAGATCTCATGATATGTGTCACAATCCTTCGAAGGAGTCAAAGGCAGGGATTACCCATCGCGGTGCTACTGTAGCATGTGTGGATGATACAAGTCTTCATTTGGTTGGGTGCTTTTAGCATAGTTAGATAGATCTAATTGAAGAAAAACATTGGGACTATCCCATTTCATAATTTATTCCCCTTTATGGGATTGTAATTTTTGATTAACCTATCCTTTCTTTCTTATATTAATCAATAATCCCTTCCCTTATGTTTGGAAAACCCATAACACTTTTTGAGTGAACATATATTTGGAGGGATATATTGTCACTAAGGGAGACCCCACAGATGAGTACGTACTGACATTTATTTCCAAAGGTTTTAAGAAAAATAATTTTGATGCCGATTCAAATGTTCATATATACCACTTGATAATGAAAAATTCTTCCTCCAACTAGAATTTTCAGTGGGTTCCCAATTGAGGAATTCAATCACGGGGAGACTACATAATGGATTAGATTTGAAGTTTTTGTTTGAAATAAAATTCTTCTAAATTAAAAGAGTAGTTGAATAAAATATGCACGTGAAAGTTTTTTTTTTGATATTTCATTTGATTGCATATTGTAATAAGGGTTTGATGTTATACCTATTCAGTCATTGGATTTATGACATAAACACATTCCACTTTATGCATGTCTTGTTGGGCGTTATCCTCTGGGAAGTTGAGAAGATATGTGGTGTACCTATATTGGTTGAGAAGAGTGATGAGTTTTTTTGTGGTTTTTCATGGATAACCTAATGAGGACTCCTCCACTCACCCGAGAACTAATCAGGATGGCTGAAAAGGACCTCAAACCGAGCTACTTTCTGGACAAAATATCCTCTTGGAGACATGTGTGAGATAATTCATCTAGAATGCCTAATCTATGTTTTAATATTATAATATAATGGTATATCCTACAAATGGCCCTCAGAGTGTTGTGTGATCATATTATCTTATAGTAAATGAAGCAACATTTAAATAATGGGGAAGGGAAGTTGTACTCAGTGTTGACCGAGATATCCAACTGGCTAGTTTCATATCCATGTATGTGAGAGGTTACTTACATCCGAAGAAGGAAGAAGTTAGACTTAGTGTTTTCACATTTATGATTGAACCACAATGGTAGGGGGATAATATCTAGCTATCCATCAACGTTCTATCCAAACATTATCCTCTTATACACCATGTTTATAGGGGGAAATCCTCTCATTGGATCCTGAGTTACTTTCAAATATTTTGGGGTTGGATAAGGGATTATATAAGAGGCTACGTTTATATGAACTTCCCAGGAATCCTCAACATTCTTATCATAATGTAACTATAGAGTATTAGTGGGGTAAGACTCGTTACACTTAAGGATCTAGATTTTTGGATTCTATTAGCCATTATGACCATTTCTCCTTTAGACCATAAGGGCCAGTTCCAACAGGTGACATGGTTGATTATGGTGGGTCCATCACTAAGGCACAATCTTATATGACATCACATTGAGTGAGCATACTTCCATCCCATATTAAAGGTTACCTCCTTTATAAATGGTACCCAACATTCTAGTTTAGCTATTAGTTCTTCTGTGTCCAGTCGAGTTGTAATTTAATGTTTTCTGATTGAGTTGAGGAGAATCCAATGGTTTTCCATCATTTTTGGATGATGTTTACTAGAGAGTAAGCTCAGGTTGAGATGAACCTTCATCCACACAAAGTACGAATTATTTTATCTAGAAATTATGATGGTATTGGGATTTTTCAATATCATAGTGGGAAGTTATCCAAACTAGTAAGTGAGTCTTCCCAATTACCATATATTTATGAGGACAATCTTATACCTGGAAAATAGCTGGATTCAAGAGGACTGACATCATTGGAAGTTCTTCATATGGATATAAGAAATTTTCTATTACTAACTGGAGTTCTAATTCATGCGGGTAAGAAAAGTATAGTACCATATAGTGAATATATTTAAGAGTTATTATTTCTTATCGCATCTCAAAAGTGGATATCATAGAGGATTTAAATAACAAAAGATGATATTTAGGGTATAAAATGCATATCATAGTTACCTATTAGAGGATTATTCCATTTCACAACCCCTCTAGGTATCACTTTCTAAGACCGGCCAAAGGGGGTCAAGGAATTCTTCTAAGACCCTAACATAGCTTTGGAAAGTTGTAGGGGTAAAATATTTTATTCCCCATTGGACCACTAATTGGTTGTTCAGGGTATGCTAAAAATTTCCTTGGATGAATAGGGTTATATGGTCATTAAAGAAGCATTAAGGATTAAATCACTATTATTATTAAATGGATGTGGTTCTATTGCAACCATACTGATGTCCTTAATTTTTCGTTGGATACATTAGAAATATATTGAAGATTGCCTAGTCTTGCCTCCACCTAAATATTCTCCATGGGTTACAACTATTGGAGATGAATTTAGTAGTGATCTATTTATTTATGATGGTGGATACCCATGTCTAATGGTCCCAATGCGGGTAGTGATATCTTCTGTGGGAGAAAAAACTACAGTTTTAGCACCTTCTGTGGGGGCCTCCCAGGTATAGAAGATGAAAAGTAAACTATTTGAGTTTTCAAAGTCTTATACCATGGAATCCTACTATAAGTGTGTAATTCCACTTTTTTCTTTTCTTTGAGATATTGTATCAACACATTATAATTTTTCATGAATTTTTTGGTCCCCACCTAGCTTATTTGAAGGATCATCTATCCTCTCTAAATGTTGTAGGAGAGAATTTGGTTACTATTTGAAACCATTCTTTATTGGATCTGGACTATCTTGAAGTGGATATGGAAGACTTAATGACGTAGTCACACATGTTTCCAACTTCTAATGTCATAATGGTTTCACCATTGGAATATGTTCTTTTGGATAACCCTGATACATGTAGCTATTTTCTACTAAATTTTTCTTGATTGATGCGAGTTTCATAGAAGGTGAAGACTTATTCATAAACTAGACACATTATTTACTTATTTTTTATTGATTAATATTATCATTTGTTTCTCCATCCCTAAAAGGTTTAGAATGAATCAATTCTTTATGTATGGAACTATAAGTGCAACAAAACTAGTCATCATATTAAGGTGTTGCCTCTTCAACTAAAGATGGTGTTCAGGTAATAGATATCTCAAAAGGAGGAACTGTGAAATTTATTTTTTAAAAATTTACCATATTCTTTGATAACTTTGTGATATTGTATTATTTATTCTTATAAGGATAAACCCCTCCTCCCTTTTTGTATCTCTTTCACCCTAAATCATGGAGGTCTTAGTCTCTTCTCTATCGAGGATTCCTCTGATAGGGTTGAATAATGTATTGCCTATCTCCCTTCCTTCTTCCTAAAACACTATGATAATGTCTCACTCTCATGGTGACCAAGTCCGAAATTATTTTTATCCTCTTATGATGGCCGCAGATCAAAGCATGGGGTCTTCAGAAATTTACTAGTCAATGTGATGTCAGAAATGGAGGGATATCTGTTACTTTGACATGGAGACCCCTATAAAAGAGCTAGAGGATCATCAAGGGTACCTTATTTTTACATTTTCAATCCTTTTTTATGATGGATTTGACTCTAACACCCTTCATTCCTAGATTAAAGAGGTTATCTCTTTGGGGGAAAAGAAGATAGCCCTTGAATTGAGGGATGTAGCTGCTAATATATCCCTTACAGTGAATCAGTTCAGGGATGAGGTTGTAAGTGAAGCTTCCTTGAATGTCTGGGAGGTTTAAGCTCAACAATAAATGGTTCGTAATATGAAGGTTGAAATTTACCATCTCCAATCTCTAAAAAATCACTATTAATCTAGGAATGGTCGTCTTTAAGTAGAGAAATCTGAGTTTAATCATTAACATAAGATATTATAGAAAACTATATTGAAGAAATATAGACTCCCTGATATGGAGGAAAATGGTAGGGTTGATGTCTTCACCAAAGTGGAGAACCTCCAAAATATTTTGGAGGTGGAAACTGAGTCTGTTGATCAATTATTCCAATCTATTACCTCTCTAGAGAAGATCCTTGTAGAGTTTAAGGATTCTTCTGAGCACATGTTGGGATGGAGTTGTAAATTTTCAATTCTATTTTTTAGTTATATTCATTGGAAGAATATGATATATATAGATTCCTCCAATGGTATTAAATAATTTATTGGGTTTTTTAACCTTCAATTTTTTTATCTAGTCATATCTAATTCATGATGTGCATGTAATTTTGTTGATCTAATATTATATAAATCATCAAAGATACCCATTATTTTCATAATATAATGTATACTTAAATGTATAGAACTGAATATTTAAATTATAATAGATTATTATTCATAATTTCTCATGAATGAGCACTAATCATGAGTTCCATCATTAATGTATCTATTTCAATAGTCTTGAGATTACCTATTTTGAAGGGGGATAATTAGGTAGAATATATGTGTCGAAGGGGGAGTGGTCCATCTTTTATTGAAGCTCATAGGCTTGGAGAGCATAGGATTATTTTTTTGAATTCCATATGGTGATCCATGCAAGATATTCCATTCTTGTAGACTGTGTTCTATTATAATTCTGTTTATTGTCTTTTAACTTGAACCTTATATCGATGTTGTAAAGGGTCTTTTATCTCAGACCTTGTATTATTGTAGTTTAGGGTATTTACTTAAAACATTATATCATTATAGTTTATGTTATTTAGCTCAATGATTCAATCAATCTATTTTATGTTATTTTAGCTTAAACCTTATATCACTTTACTTTAGGGTCTTCTTGCTCAGACCCTCTATCACTGTATTTTAGGGACTTTTATCTCAGATCTTCTATTGCAGTAGTTTAGGGAAATTTTTTCAGACCTTATGATTCCTTATAGTTTAAATTATTACTACCAATATATGATCTATGTCTATGGAATATTATTTGTACATGTTAGAAATTACCACAAAGCCCTATGGTGTTTTATTCTTCTATGGTGTTGTCGAGGCTCATGAAGAGTATAACTATTTCAAGGAAAGGTGGATATTTCTTTGGAAGGTTGGTCTAATAACTTATGGATCGATATCATGGTCAACCAGATCTATCTTCACTCTTCTCCCAGGGCCATGGAAGATTTATGGGGTCAATATTTATTAGGATGAAATTCAAAAGAAGAAAGGATATCATAGATAGTTGGAATGCAGATTATTTAAATCATGTTTTCATGATCTTGAATTGGTAGATAATGGAATGGGGAATGCGTACCAGATATTACCCAGGATACCCTATAGTTATAAGTTCTATATTGGTGTCACCGTTACTCATGAGGATTGAATACGATTTCTTATATGTATGGGTGCCTTTGAATGGTATGTATAATCCCTCTATGAAATGATAGAATAGTCAAATAGTGGCATCCCCACTCTCTTCCAAGTTTCAAGGATGGTTTTTGAATTATTTATCATCTAATAAATAATGTTGAGAATTAATAAAAATCTATTTTGGAAGGGTTCTGTAAACCTTGGGAAATATAGATCTTAAATTTTGAGTCTTTATATCTAGGCCACGTGGTTTTGAACCATGATATCTAGTCCTTTAAATTTTCAGGAATGGAACATTGCATTCAATCTTTGAGAAATGGTAAAAAAACATGGTGACGTAATGTTGATTATATTGAATCCGAATTAATAGTATAGTTGAGGTAATTGTAAATCATAGCTCAAATAGGCCATTTCATGGGATTGATATTGGAAAATCTTATCGAGAATGGACTAGATAACCCTCAGGTGCTGGGTTATGCCATGAGGAGATATGGATAAACAAATAAAAATAAAATCCTTTATATTGGGTTAATATATCTTTGGTTTGTATGCATGATTCGTTATACATTGATATAATGATCAAAAATAGAGATCCCTTTTCGTTTTCAAGGACTATGAATTTCTTGTGATGACCCAAGGCTCATACATCATGAAGTATGATTTACGGAAAACGTAAGATTCAAGAAGAGTCTGAGCACCCTATATTTGGTATAGCCACCTAATAAACTCATTATTGGAACATGGTTTGGGAAAAACCATTACTCCAACATTCCCCTTAACTAGGGGTCATAGAGAGCATACCTTCAAATTTACTGGGTCTAAAAAGTAGTCTCTATGAACATTAGGTGTTATTTATTTTTTCCACAATTTTTTTCATAAACATTGCAGATGAAGTGCTTAGTGAGTGAAGAATTTAATTTTTCTCTAGTAACCCTTTTCATGTTTTAAACCTACAATGTTTTCTCTCCCTTTCATTAACAGTTTAATTTCATTTTATTTGGACCATTATAGGCCTGAATTATAAGTTCATACATCTTTTACCAAAGTGTGGGCGGTTTAAGGTCATGACAAACATGTACCTAATATGAAGGAATATTACGCATGTTCCCAATTAAGATACATTGGGTGAATTATACTCAGACATCCATCAGAGTGGGATATGAAAATGTTGTAAATCACATATTGAGTTTTTTTGTACATCAGTAATGATATGAGACAATCATATAGGGGATGGCTCGTATCACTCTTAGGTGATGAGTTCTACTATAGTGATGTTGGGCTCCCAAGAATTAGAAATTCCTCCTTAGTGTGTGGATATTTCTCTGGTTGGTAGTCTTGAGTCCTTATGCATTGATATCATGGTCATGTAGAGATATATCTTTTCCTTTATAAGGGCTATGTAAAGGTTGGGTCAACTATATTTACTCGAGACAGGAAGTGAGATTTATGAAATTAGGTGGTTAAAAGATGGGAGGAAGCAACTAGTACTCTAGATAGCCGAGGTAAGATCTTGTGGTCCTTTGATAAGAGATGATAATGGATGATGTTATTCGCATTTTAATGTCATTTATTAGGGATGAAATTTATTATATTCAGTTTAACATCATGCAGTAAGGACATTTTTCTTGAATGTGAATGTCATGAGGTAAGGATGTGGGAAATGAAGTGAAAATTTGTTAAAGATATATTACATGAATATATAGATTTCTCATAGATCGTAGTCATACATAGTAAAAATGTTCTTGTATAGACTATCCCCTATAGAGTTGATGTGACTTTCTCAACCAGTTTTTGTAGATGAGACCACGATTGGAGGTCTGAGCATCACTATTTATCCTAAGATGATTGGAATCAATCCACACATAGTTATTAAATGGGATACTATATACATATTTATGAAATATGTGTAGAGGTGGTAATTTTTCTAGTTGATTACTATATTTGTGATGATGATTTGAGATATGAGAATCACTACATATACTATGATGACATGAATAAAGAAACATGTAGTTCTCATGGAACTATTATATTTATCATCATGCATCAACGATGTTGGATTCCCAACATGAAAAGGGGTATTATGGATGAACCCAAGAACAGAAATATAGGTTTCACTATTTAACATATGTTAATAGGAATCAAGTCACATCTAGTTATTGAGTATGGATTTTCCTGTACAAGTCTGACCTAAATGATGGGAGGGGCATCTTTATTCTTTTTTTGTGACTGGACATGGGATTGGAGATTTGGGAATCACTACATGTCTAGTGATGTCTGGAATAAATTAATAGTTAGGCACTGAATGTAGGAGTGGTATATCAGAATTCACAAAAAGTAGTTGTCCCATCATGGAAGGTCTATTGGGATGTGAAATTTTATGTTGTGAAAGGTACATCAACCTTGTATTTTAATGTCACGTGATGAAGAATTATGGTATTAATATTATGGTTTTTCATTCAGGATCATGATAAACCTGTCATAAGATGTTATTCCATGTTTTTGCAGGGAATCCAATATTGAAATTACTAAGATCGCATGATTTATTGTCAATGTGAAAAATAAATAATGGAAAGGGTTATTATCACCACGCAGAGGCGATTAAGGATAGAATATAAGAAGTTTGTATTAAGTTGTGTGTAGACCAAGATATTATATCAAGGCATACCAACATATCTCATTGAATTGAGAATCAAGACATATGTAATTCTTGAAACTGATGAATATTAATTTAATGATTCTAGGGATTAAACCTCTTAGTTTAACATCTTGTGATGAGGATTTGGGTGAATCAATGTGAATGAGGAGGAATGTTGTGGTTGACCCAATAACGAATGTATGGGTGTCACTAAGTATCAGTTAATGGAAGGAATTAATCTTTATGTAGTTCTTAGGATCCATGAAATTTAGTGTCATGCATAGAGGATGTCATCAATTAATTATAACATATTACAATGAGGAATAGGTTCACATAACATGAAAGGGATGTAACGCTATGGATGAACCCAAAAATATAGGTTTGGGAATCACTACATATCCTATTATTGAAAGATTCATGCAAAATGATGTTCCTAAAATTTGAGATTCCCTATGTAGAGATTACTCTCACATGGGGATAGGGCATTTTATCCTCTATGAGCATGGATCATTCTCATGTACAGTGGTTTAATAGTGAGATGGTAATTCACGTGTAGTTTAACATCATAAGGTGAGGAAACCATCCTTGTATTTTAACATATTACAATAAGGACGTGTTTCGTATAGTTTAATGTCATTTGGTTAGAATGTGAGATGATCTATAATTTAGTATATTTTTCTTAGAACATGTGTTTCTGGATATGAATGAGGAAAAAAATTGGGGATCCATGTAGTTTTAACATCATGTGGTGAGGACGTGCTCCATTCATTTTTGTATCATGTGGTCAGGATGTTCATGTGTAGTTTAATGTCATACGTCTGGGATGCCTTTGTGTAGTTTAACATTATTTAATTAGGACAAATTCATATTGTTTAAACTAATTTAGTTATGATGTGAGGAATTATTAAGTTAAAAGTATTTTTGTGAGGACATGACACTTGATGACAACTTTGCAAATTAGTTCTTGAGAAACCTCCCATTGGTGGGGGTATGACCTGCTCCCCATCTATTATAGGCAATGAGTAGGTTACATTATGATAGATCTTGTGTATAATATAAGGCCCTTCCCATTTGGGTTCTATCTTTCGAGGCTTCATCCCAAGTATCATTCGAGTTATTAGAGCCAATATTAGTTCTCTATAGAGGATGGTATAGAGGAAAAAAAAATTATTTAATGCATGCGTGATTCAATTCTAATGGACTTCATGGTTACTAGATGTATGTATCCTATCATCATCGAGCCATTCTGGTATATCTATCCAGTTTTTTGATTTTCCATCATTAGAGTGTTGCCGAGAAATGGATATTCTAGGTGAGGGAAACAATACATACATGGGAAATTCATCCTTGGTCTTGTACAAAAATGAATACGGAGTTTCTTGTGTGGGAGTATGTGTGCTTCTATGGTTGGACCCTAAATCATGGAGGAGTTTACCTGTCCATGAATTCTTGTATTTATTCATCATCTCCTAGATTATGTTTGAAAAGGTCTTGTGAAAGTCCCTTATTTGTCCAATTGTCATTTCATGATATTCGGATGAGTTATTTTACTCGATGTTGTACATATAGTGAAATTTATACCATAACATCAAATAGAAGATGGTGATGTCATCTGTCAATATTATGTGAGGGACATGAGACAAGGTAATTATTTGGTTCATTAAAAAGGTGATTATATTCTTCATCCCGACTTCCATGAGGGTTATTGACTCATCCCACATTCAGTAGAGTTCAGTTGTAGTAATTATGTA
This sequence comes from Viscum album, assembly GCA_963277665.1. NCBI lineage: Eukaryota > Viridiplantae > Streptophyta > Magnoliopsida > Santalales > Viscaceae > Viscum > Viscum album. Next base: position 1,019,496,433 of record OY728147.1, on the reverse strand, counting down.
CTTGACTTTCTTAGTTATGGTCAGGGGATATGGCCCCACAACATCTATTCCCCAAATAGAAAATTTACCAAAATATTTATCCGTATGTAGAAATTCTGAGGGACTATGGATGAATATTAAATAGATCTGGAATTCATGATATTTATTGGGTAATTCCACATAGTCCTAAATCATAATTTTCTATTAATATCCATGCCTCCTGATTTGGTGGAAGAGCCTAGTCCTAGACTGATGAGAATCATTGGATCCTATATAGACTTCTACCTTAATGGCATGAATCTCTATTTATACTATGCATCCAAGAAGGATTCCATCAAATAATTTATTGTTGATGGATTTTTTTTATTTGGTCCATGCCATTGGGTATTGTTCACCACACAACACCAAAGATGTTCCCTTTTAGCTTGTTCTTTGGGATATTCATGTTTTAGAGATAACAAATTATGGGATCCATCCATCTAGGGGTGTATATCAATTCATCAAGATTTGGGTAGAGTTGACCTGATTGATTTCTTCCATATTACAGATGGAGATAAATAAGTGCATTATTTGGTGAATGATATGGAAGATAGCTTATTCCTAATCATGGTTAGTCAGGATTGTGGAAACATTATCCAATGTGTCAGCATGAGAAATCTATTTTTAGGAAACATGATGCCACATGCAATCAAAAGGAATTTTTTTAATGGGTCCCCTGACGTATCCAGTGAGAGGGTCTTTTTCTTAATATTTAAATTCATATTCAATATTGATCTTCATTAGAAATAGTTACGAATCATCCTTGGAATTCAGATATTCTATCTTCAGCAGTAGGGCTAGTTCTAATCTAGTGATGAGGGCTTAGTATTATGCCTCATTATTTATATAGCCTTTATATAGTATTTAATACTATAGATGAATTTAATTATCTGGAGAAGAAAATAAAATTCACAATCCAACCAGATTGAGATTTTTAGTTTCTATTCTTTTGATGATATGAATTTGGGATTCACTATAAAAATCTATCTCCCATGTATGGTGAGATTCATGGGCATAAAAACCTCCTAAAATAGGAGTTCAATGTCTACTAGTGTACTTTTCTGGGAGGAACATTTTGTGAGGAAATCATCTAGGTCATTCACTTCCATAGCCTTCTCTAACATGAATTGTATGTCATATTGTATTATATTGATTTCCCAATGGGAAAAATACCCAGGAATCATGGAATGGATATAGATATACTTGATTAGATTAATATAAGGGACCAGACAGAATTTGTGGTGCTATATGTAATGCCTCAGTTTCTACAAAACAATGATGAGTGTGAGGAAGATCTTCTAATAATTTATGTATAAGTTATCAGTACCTAGAATTTTTTGGTTGGGCTAATAGATATTGTTCTTGTTTCCCATATCATTCTTTTATACGAGGAGGGTACCCATTGATCAATCCATGGAGGCCACATATAAGATGATTGTCATTCATTCTACATGTATAATAATTAAAGTTGTGTTTAGAAGATACTATATTAATATTTTTATGGATTATTTGAAATCCACACCCATGTTATGGGATATTTATTTTTTGATTATCATGGTGAAGGGCATAAATTTTCTAACCAGGTTGTCTATGAAATACAGAATGTGGGAAAGTTTCTCTCAGATACCTTTAAGTTATTATAGATTTATAGGGGTGAAATTGATAAAATAGAACAAGTCTTCACTAGGACAACCTCGATGTCATGGTGGGACAACATAAAGTAGAGGTACTTTCAAGAAGTTACCCCAAAATTGAATTTCAAAAGATTCATCTTCTGACGATGCTACCTCATCTTGTCAAACATTGTCTGAAGATCTATTATGAGATCATATCAATTTTAGGATTTGAAAATCCGGTCATAAAAAAAACTGTTTTTGTTATGAGAAATTTATTAAAGGTATGATTATTTCCTTGTATATAAGTGGAATCAATGTTATTTAAGATATAGGGAATGTCCTAATAGAAAAATAACCCTTGGGCAGTATATAAGTAGTTTCTTCTTCATCTTCTATGGCCATATTTATTTCATTTTACCCTGAATACCCATTCATGAAAGAAAGATCTTTGAAGCTAGAAATTTCATCAATCAAGAGTTCCCTGATAGGAAATTAGAATTCATACTTTGGGAAAATATGATTATTTTATTTATAATTTTTGTAGAAACTAATTTTCACATTCTTTATCTTGATGGGGATGATATTGGCACTCCATTTTGGGTATTTCACTTATTTGAAAAAACCTATATTATAAATTAGTCAACTTTAGCCTCCACATTTGTAGAATGTGAGTGTTGTATCCTCTTAGCTTCATTCATGAAGCCACAGTTGTCATCAGGTAAACTGAGATAGTGCATATCCACATCTAGATTTAGTCCACATTTTTTTTATAATTCTATGTGAACCCATATTTATTTTGATTTTAAAATTAGATGTACATCTCTTTATCATTGAGAGAAATAGTGGTACAAAATAGTTTATGTTGTCAGTCTTCTTTTGTTCTCAGATTTAACTGTCTAAGATCATTAATGGTGTTTGGGATGCCCTCCTCGAACAAAGGAGGGATGTTACTGAGGTCATTCTCCTCTTCCTCCACCTTCGATTCTATGGAGGAATTTTTAGATGGTCCTATAAATTTAGGGGTATCTATATCAATATCAATGTGAGATAGGGAATGAGAAGAGAAATTATCATCCCCTACTTCTAGAGTCATTGTAGAGATATACAATAGCTGATTTTATTTTTGTACATTAACTATGGATAGAAGGGGATTGGACGTCAAGTATCATGTATATTACCACAAAAAAGTATTACGAGGAGAATATAGTCATTGTCAAGCATACTCTAGGGATTTAAAAGGGTGTTTCCCAAGCCATCAGGGGATGAAACATGTATATCAACATCCACTATTGGTTTTTTCATTCTATCTTGTAGAAACATGAATCGACATATGTGGATTCATATATCATTAAGGGGGAGGTGTCACCATGTAGTATGTTGATCATTCCATCGATGGGGTATTTGAGACATTGATTGATTGTCGAAGGTAACACCAGGTTACTATAGATCCAGGTCCGTTTGAGTAAGACATTGTATTTGGTATCCTATTGGATAACCATACAAATAGTGTCATTTGTGAGATCACCAAACTGATATTTGAGTTTGATTTTCCCAAGATATGTTTTATCATGCTTCTCATACCCTTGAAGGGTTAATTTGTTTGGTAAAAAATCACCTTTTATATATCCCAAACATTAGAGGGTTCAAATAACTATGATATTGATCCTTTATCCATTGTCAAATATAACCCTTTGGATGTTGACATTATCAAGTATTCTAAAAATGTATAGGGGTCTGATGTGTCCCCGGATGACCTCTTCATGATCCCTCTCTATGAACAAGATGGTGACACATAATTCTTTTAGCATGGTCTCTACTTGATTGTCCTCAACTACAGTGAATTCTATCTCAAAATCTTATGGAATATTTAGGGTTCAAAAAGATTATCCCTGGGTTATTTTTAAATGAGGAGTACATCCAATGTTAAGAGATTGGTTTTGAAAATTTCAATATATTTCAAAAAGATGTACTTCTATGTTATAGGTTAGAGATTCTCAATATTGGGTTTTTCATTGACATTGGATAATGACCTGAGTAATTTGAGAAAAAAATTAGGGTTCATGTGTATAGATCATGAGATAACCTATTATCAATGGCGCATGTCATCCTAACCATCCCTATAGGATGGGATGTATAAGCAATAGAACCCCTGCTTAGCATTTATGGAAGAGAACATGGTGTAGATGACCGCTGGAGTATTTTCAGACACCTAAATATTTTTATCAGATTAACGGAGTGAATTACCATGGATATCAGCAACATATATAGACCTTGTGAAGTTGTGAGTCAATTATTAGGTCTGACCATGCCCGTTCATTCTTTTGTATCCCCAGTTCCTATGCATGCGGCTTCTTATTCCCAATTTAAGTGTGGGGAAGCCATACAGAGAGGCATATTCATCATCAGATAAGGGATATTCCAAATGTATCATGTTAAACAAACAAAAAAAAATTAGTTGTTCATTGAGGAGGGTTCTATTTTGTGTGGAATTTCTGATGTTTTGGATGTTTCTAGGAAGAAATCAGTAGGAGTCACAGCTTACTTTGGAGTAGAATACAACTCTTACTCTTCTGTCTCTTCATGTGTATGAAAGTTATGTCCACCTTAGCTATATATATCTAATTTCACCTTATTGGGTGGTGGAGCTATTGTGGGTATACACGGCTATGATGTTATGGTGTAATGAGATCATTTACTATTTTATGAGTCATCCAATTATTGAACTTCTATCCACACATGGACGGAACATTACATCAATCACTCTCTTCGATAGACTGGTGAATGGTTATACTGACCACCTACTCTGATGAGTTTTTTAGAACTACCCATGCGAAATCAACCATGCCCTGAAGGATGTATTTGAAGATGAAATAATATATATTATGACCTATTCTTTTATAGAAAGGGTATTAGCCGATATAATTGGTGTGTTTACCTCATTGGGAATCCTAGGTTGTGGTAACTTAAGTAGGTTATTTTCCATGGATACAAGTAAATAATGAGGTACTTGACCATTTTCTGGATGGAGTATCCTTTATTCATCCATTTATTAAATCCTAGGTGACCCATATTTCTCTTATAATTATAGAGGAGGGTGATTTTTTGGTTTTTTCCACTTGAATGGAGCCCATGGTCAGTTCAATGACCACATAAGTTATTTAATGGTAACTAATGCTGGTGTGAGTATAATAATGGTAAATTCTTCCTTGTGAACCCATTTATCTTATGAAAAGGGAATGAGTTGAGATTTAGCTCGGGTTCCCTCAATTGATTCTTACAAATGTTGGCTTGTTTCTGTGAAATCATATAACCCACCCAGATACGTTCTTGAGATTAGAGGTTTCTATTATTCATCAGATATATTTTCATCATAGAGTTCTGAAAAGTTTTCTTAAGTGAGAGGGATGTTGTGTGAATAGGTCGAAACCTTCAATCTGAAAATGACATCAAAAACCCTCTCATTTTCCTGTTTTTTGTAGTTTTTAGGTAAATAGTTTTTGTTTTCCATAGTTTGAAACTAAATTTTTAAATGAATTGTAAATGAAGTTATTCTCATATTCTTACGTATCCTTCTAGAAGGTTATTTTACCCAACAAATGTTGGACCTATCAAAGTCAATGAAAAGTACCTCAGCTTGGTGTAACACCCCGAGATTTTTTGAGAAATATTCTTTTTAATTTCGTTGATTTCATGTGTTGTAAGCTACACCACGATTATCTAGCGATGTACTCAACTCCGTATTAGCTTGTAATATACACAAATACTATTCTTGGCTTGTGTTGCGTGCAAGAGCGACCTTCCTCAATAGTGTGTGTTGTACCTAATACCGAGTTTCACTAAAAAATGGTATATTATTATGAACCGGCCATTATGAATAGTATTAAATAAATTCTGAATTTTATTAAATAATAATTCATCTTACACATATTCTAGAACACGGTATGAAAACAAAAAAAATTTATCGGGTAAAATATGTATTTTTTCAAAAAGTGCAGTTTTCCCACCTTTTAATGGCACACACACCATAAATCTAGTTTTTGACATATTTATAAGTTCAATTTGACAAAATTAAATTATTCATTTCAATAATTATATAAAAATTAACTTTGGATAAATTTTTAATATTTATCTGTTAACTTTCATAGTTTGATGAATAGTAAAAATACGATAAATTTTTATTAAAAACATATTTTTTCCATGAAGATAATTTATATGGTTAAATTATAATGTTGAATTGATTTAAAGTATAAATAAAATATATTTTTACCATTTAATATAGTTTAAGTCATTATCATTAATTTGACATTGAATTCATAGGTAAAAAAATTCAATCTTTTGCAATATTTTATCTTTTAAAACCTCTTTTCTCAACAGCTGGATTTATTTTAAATAAAATACTTCAATTTATGTGTTTTGAATTTGGAAAAATATATTCCATATTTATAATAAGTAGGTAAAAATTATGTAAATATGATACTTTTTATTTTTAGCCATTATGAATAGTAACTACACTAAATTTTATTTACCACATTTAAAGGTAAATCAAGAAATTAAGAGTAAAAATAATATTATAAAATTACCATAACACCTGCAAAAATTTGATTTGATGAATAAAAGTCAACCCATATCAACTAAGGGTTGGAATAGATTCATTTCATGGACTTTTGACCATGAATATGATGTAATTATTATTAAAACCAAACAAAGTGACAACATGTCACTCTCTTATATATTATAAGTGTAATAATTTTAATTTAGTGATAATATTCAAAAACTTTCGAACACAAATAGTCTCCAGAAAGCTAATAACATTATCTACATCATGTAAAATTATTCAGAATTTTTTAGGGCTTAAATAACTATCATTAATGTTGAATCAATAGTGATGCACAAATTATTTTATTGATTGAAATATCTAATAAATGGGTTTACAAATATTAAAATAATAATTATATGAACTATTTAATGTGCTCCAAGAATTTTATAGATACATTTGACATGTTATGAATCTATTAAATATTTTGGTTAGAATATATCCTCTATGTGTATTTTATTTAAATTCAAATAAATGACTAGTGACAAAATTGACATGATTGTTATTTTATAAAAATAACATATTAGTAAAATGTTAAAAAATTACAAAATTATTAAAAAAATTATAAATTGAAATTTATATGGTCTAACATGTCATAATGTATCCAATTATAGACAATTCATAGCACATAAGTAATTATTTATAACAATTTAAAATTTATAATATTATTACCACAAATAAAATTAAATAGATTAAATAATGGTAAATCAAGTTGATAAGGTTTAAAATAAATTTCCAACATGTATAAATTTTATTGTCTGATTCTATTACAACCCTATATCATCTCATATTCAAATTTCAGTCATTTTGGAGGTTTTTAGATTGGGTTTGAGTTTATTATAAATTAATATTTTAGAGGTTTCCAAAAGTGCCCCTCTCATCTCCTATAAAAGGGAACCTCCTCCCTCTCCTCTTAACAACATTTTGAGCCTTCAATCTCGGCCAAACCCTATTCATTTATCTTATACACTTCCCTAGAAACATAATAGAGGTTTTTGTTTTCTTCAAAGACAATCTTTAGTGCCCTAAGAGGAGGTTTAGAAGAGGCGCGTCGAATAAGAGGTAATAACATTTACCAATTCTTTCAAATTTATTTCTCCTTCTAATTATTCTTCTTTAGATGTTTAATTATAAAGTAATAACATCAGTATAAATAATATACTTATATGTTATTATAAATTTGAAACAACCCTATTTCCCCTTCTATCCATCCTACAGAAAATGAAATCACCGCGCGTGCGTACGTACGGAATACTGTCTCTATGCTATGGTGTAATCTGTTTTTCCACCACCACCTTACTTGGATGGGTATAATGGTAGAAATAATAACTATAAATTATTATTAAAACATGATTCTGATTATGAGATATTATATCATCCACTCCAATTCTATTCAATAATTATGGGAACCATATCATCACTCGTGCATACGTACGGATTATCGTCTCCACGATGCGGTGAGTTTCATTCTATATGTTAACAATTAGAGAATGATTATAAAGTATATGTTATAAGTAATCATGAATTAAATGAAATAATAAATCGACTGGATTTATGTATTTATATATATATGTCATTTACTTCCATTCAATTCAATAAGGAATTGAAAACAGCGTTCATGCGTATGTATGACCTACTGTCTCCATAAACGGTGTATTTCATTCCATTTATTGATCTATTATATATATATATATATTATAAATATTTATAATATGTAAATCATGATTTACATTCTGGAAGTAAATAATCATGATATAAGTAATCCTATGAATAATTACAAGTCAAAACACGTACGATAAATGAAACGATTTTACCCAAAACACAACTTTAACATGGAATTGACAAATGAAAGGGTAATAATAAGTCGTAAGTGAATCATATATGATATCATATTATTATGGTTCTATTAAAAGTTAATAATATGTTTAAACCCACTATACAGATGTCTCGGACACAAATAGAAGAAATTGGACATAAGGTAAGGGATAATTATTCCAATATTTTTTTTATCCTGGATTTTTTATTCGTAAGTATTTATTGGGGTTATGTTAATAATCCATGTCCATGTTTTCTCAAAATGATTTCATAAAATGTTTACTATTCTTCCATGTATTTTTAAGTTCATTTTTACCCTTTTTTTAATTTTACCACAAGATATGGAATGAATCTTTCTTTTGTTTACCATACGAGGTACTTTTTGACTTTTCCAGCAAAAGTTCGAGGAGAATGCTTTTTTAACTTATACGGCATGAACAGATTTTTACAGTTTTATAATTCCTTCTTTCCATGAAGCTTACTGTACAAGATTTCATGGTTATTTTCAACAAAATTATTTTCTATTAAATTTTAATGAAATTTTGAGAATAGAAAATGATTTTGAAAAAGAAAGGATATTTTCCTCAGTAATTCATTTCAAGTATATTATCAAAACTATTTTCCATCTAAGATTAAATTATTTAATATGGTTATGTTTAAATTATAATGTCCTTATTATTTACATGTTTTTATTTTTTTTATGATGAAATTATATCTATTTATTTTCTATGGATTATGTCATGGTGGGACGATGTTTATGAAACCAATTTTATTCGTTGGGTTATGATGAATGATTTATGTTTATTTTGTGTCACACATAAGTATGTTTTCATTATGATATGGGTGGGACATATATCTCCCTACAATGCATTGGGTAATGATTTATATCTCATGAGATATACATGGCTGGAACGATAAGTAAATTCGGTTCAGTAATACAGGGATGGAACAACAAGTAAACCCAGTTTAGTAATGGACTTTGTCCACTATGATGGTCATTGCAGTAATTCCTTGGCTACTATGGAAATCATATCATCCACATAATGGTTTTACACAACTACATGTTTTATCCCCATGATACTTTATCATGATAAATGTTCTTTATGATCTATGCCTTATGTAATTCCATGTTTTATGTCATTACTCAAGAATTTGATGTTTAGATTTTATGTTCATGTTTTTACATTCAAATTTTTATGTATTATTTTATGTTATCAATTTTTACCCTTACTGAGCATTTGAGATCAACATTTTTATGTTTTCTTTTACCTAGGATATAAATAAAAGTTTTAGGTAAGAAAAAAATGTAATAACTTTATGAGAGATGCTGAAGATGTTTCACCGTGATTAGAAGATTTTGTTCCGAGTTTCCAAATACACTAAACTATTACAGTCCTTGGGTGTCTGTTTTTGTTATGTATTATGTTTTACATAAAAGTAATGTAATGTTTATGTATGTCAAGCTTTGGGTATCTATAGTTTGTATCAGAGGAAAGGTTTAGTCATCATTTTTAAACTAGTATGCGAAAAAATTAATGACATCCCAAACGATATTTCTAAGGTGTGTCTAGGGATATCCCTAAGGTTAAGTATAAGTATATGTTATAGTCCTTGAATCATGAAAACGATCATGAATAACCTGGGATTAAACCTAAGATGTTATATATTGAACGTACTCCCCCTTGATTATGTAGTTTTCCTAGTATTATTTTTGCCTTTCACACTATTCTTTTTGGATTTTAGATAATGGATAGAACCTGAAGGAACCGTGTTAATAATCAGTGCACTGAGAAATGAAATGATTTTAATTTTATAAAACCAAATTTTATGGGAAATGCAGTGAAAAATCTTATTGCTATACTTACACAAGCTATGAATCATTCTGGACTTCCAAATGAGCTGAGAAAGGGACAATATTCTATTGAGTCCTTCATGAGGAAAATTCCACCTTCGTTCAGTGGGTATTCTGATCCACTTGTTTCTGAACAATGGATCGGTACCATTGAAAATATATTTTCCATACTTCAATGTTCAGAACATTAAAAATTCATTTTGGTTGTTTACCGTTTAGAAGGTGAAGCAGACCAGTGGCAGACTCAAATTAAGAATACAAGGCCCCAAGATGAAATTGAATCCATGGAATTGGAAGAGTTCAATAACTTTTTTATCAATAAGTACTTCCCTAGTATTCTTCGAACAAAGATGGAAAATTAGTTCCTTTAGATTAGGAAAAAGGATGATGAATCTTTTGGTATATACGTGGTGAATTTTACAACGCTTTCAAGGTATGAATCGGGCTTTATCATCTAACCTGAAAGTAATGTCGATTGATTATTTAGTGGCTTAAAACCAAGTCTTCAAAGGGAATTATCTATAAGAGACTTAAGTAGCTATGAAGAATTTGTTCTTTGTGGTATCAAGTTTGAACTGGAAGTTGGTGTTACATATCCATCTCATGGTTTTGACAAGAAACGATAGATGGAGTTTTAGGAAAAATCTCAAAACAATGGTGAAAAGAATACGAATGTTTTGTTATGATCAAAGTGTGGAAAGAATCATGGTGGATATTATCTTAAAGGGAATAGAAAATGTTTTATGTGTGGAAAATAAGTTCATCAAGAAACTAAGTGTCCATGTAATGGGAAAAAGGTAGATAATGATGTGAATAGGGAAAAGACTATAGAGAACACACCACCAACACTTCAATGCTACAAGTTCAAGGAAATAAGACATTATACTAACCAATTCCATAATCCAAGGGTTAATGATGATCGACATAAACAAACTATCAAAGAAAATGAAAAATGGAAGTCACATGTTATCACTATTAGTGATTTTGAATATGCCAAAAAAGTGGTGGAATGATTAAGTGAATATGTAATGGGATTCCAAAATAGTGTTGTGGGATCTCATTTATAGTATTATGGAATATTTGAATATCTATGTATTGGTATTCAATAATTGTATAGCACCATCCTTGACTGGCCCGGTACATGTTTGACCACATGTAAGAGCTCTCTGGTTCGATTTTTTGGATTATAGGAAGAGGAGACATTGGTTTTGGTGACGAAAACTGGGTGGGGGTAAGTATTGGATTCCCACACTACACTGCACCCAAGATATCTTTCAAAGAAGCAAGAAATCACCCGTCATTTATTGAGGCAGTTATGAGTGAGGATCAAAAGGCAGTGTTATATATCATCATCATGGTCAAGGAGGAGGATAGATCTTGTTACACGGGCCAGATTTTGGGCTCATTCTTCACCCGAGTGTTTCGAAGAAGCAAACATGCAGGGGTCGGTGCGGAGGAGGGGGTTGCAAAATATTGGTGTAAATAGATCCACACCAAAATTGTCTTTCATGTTTGGCACATCAAGAATAAGAATTTACCTACGGGTGAAAATATACAGAGGTAGGGTATTCACTTAGCCTCACGTTGCATCTATTGTGCGACCTAGAAGAGGAAATCCACTGATCAACTTTTTGTTCAGTGTGACTGGGCGGCTGAACTTTGGTCACTCTGTTCCCCATAGCCAAGAGTAAATATTCAGAAGTCTCCCTTTCAAAGCCTCATAACCTCATGGTTTCATGGTGTGGAGGGAAAGACCATCGAATGTAAAATCTAAACCATCAACCTTGCTTCCATCTGTTAGACAATTTGGGAGGCCAGGAATCATACATGGTTGCGTTCTAGCATCTCGACTTCGTTAATTTTTATGAGGTAAAGGTCCCTGATCAATGATCTGATCTCACTGCTCAAAAGGTGTCAGAAATCATCCATGATTTTCTATATTCTTAACAGAACTATCTCACTTAGAGTTTTGGGAGGCAGATGGGTCCGTTGGAACCCACCCTCCAGTGGGCTGAAACTCAACGTGGATGGTTCTTTTAGAAATGGAGCCATGAGAGGTGGAGGAGTACTACACGATTCATACGGTTCTGTTATTGTGGATTTCATCTTCTTTTATGGCTTGGTTTTTTCCCTAGGGGAGGCTCAGGAATTGCTTACTGGTCTCCATGTTTGCAGGGAGTGTGGCCTTATGGTGATTGAAGTTGAGTCAGACTTCGAAACTCTGGCGAAGATGGTACAAGGAAGACATGAGATTCCATGGGAGCTTATTTACATTATTAGAAGGTGTGTCAAAGTAATTTCTTCGGACCACATCATCCATCATAGTTGGAGGGAGACCAATTTTGTTTCAGACTCCCTTACTAGCCTCAGACACTCAAGAGTGAGAGTAACCATATTTGATGGTTTTGGGTCTCTTCCGCGGGAGTGTCGGGTCTTTTCACAAAAAGATTCACTTGGCCTACATTATTTCCACCCCCTTGAGGGATTTTTATAACAAAGGTACTAGGACTTCTCCAAGGTGATAATAATAAAAAGGTACTTTTCATTCAGTCAGTATGGTACCAGTAACCATGAAAAGTGATTGAAATATTTTTGGAAAGAAGATTATATGTGCATAATGAAGGGATACAGAAAAAATAATATATTTGATAGTATTAATGAGCTCATGAATGATATAAGGACAAAACAACACCATGGTTAGAGTATATAAAAATTTTGGGATTTTAGTATGTGGAAATAATTAACTTTTGATAGAAATCATGTTTTCACTATGGTTCTATGGTAATTGATGTTTCAAGAAAATACATGATTAAGGTATTCACATGTTTGGAATATGACCAACAATATATATATTATGATATATGGGAGATAAATGATGGTAATCACATGCTTTTTATATGACCTCTCTAGTAAGCTTTTTCATTATACTATGAGACTGGATAGAATTATTTTGGATAAGCTTAAAGACTGGAATGGATTAAATTGGACATCAGATAGTATTGTTTAAGGCTAGAACATTTTGATATTATGATAGTATATTTTTAGAAAAAATGACAACCCATAGGATGGGCGACAACCCGTCTCGTCGGACAAGGATGCAGGAATCAAAACCAAAACCGAACTGCGACAGGCCTTTATCGCCTACCACTGGCCTACAGGAAGTCACTGGTTAGTAGAAATTAGAACTATTTTATTAAGTGGTTTGGTAGTTGAAGTATAATTCCCTTTATTGAAATATATGTGGTTAACCTCGCCATTTATGGGCTTATGTATATTTAATATCTTGTGCTAACCTTTTTTTTGATAGAGACAGATGGAATGACCTATCATTCTATCGCATGATCTGCTAATACTTCACGAATGAAAAATTCAACTTCATATATTTAAATAAGAGATGAAGTGGAAATTGTTCATGGAATGACCAATAATTATATTACACTGAAATCAAGTATGTATTTATCCTTATGAAAAAAATTCATCAACTTTAGGGAAATGATCTTGAAAACCAAAAACGTTGTCCTAGTACACTCATATCCGATGAATCAGATGATACCTTAGATCATAAAAAATTTATGGCTTTTTGATTGTTGACTTTTTCATAGCCATGTTCTCTACCACTATCCATCGGAACATGATGGTTATATTTCTCTTCCTTATCCATTTTTTCACCTATGTTCTCTTATGTGGAAACCCAGTGATGAGTTAATTTGGGTAACCATTATGTTCTTTAAATTAATTTTTAAAATTAAGTTTTATTATTCCTTTTCATGATGTGGGCTTCTAAGAAAGAAACATTCATGTAGTAAACTATTTATAACCCCAACGAATTTTGAGGAAGAAATTCATTTTAAGGGGGGTAGAATGTAACACCCTGAGATTTTATGAGAAATATTATTTTTAATTTAGTTGATGTATTGTGTTTTATACTACACAAAGATTAGATTTCTTTGTTCTCAACAATATATTATCTTGTAGTATACACAAACACTACTCCTGGCTTGTGTTGCATGCAAGAGTGGCATTCCTCGATAGCATGTGTTGTACGCAATACCGAGTTTCACTAAACAATGATATATTGTTATGAAGTAGCCGTTATGAATAGTATTAACTAAATTTTGAATTCTATAACATAATAATTCATCTTACACATATTATAGAACATTGTATGAGAACAAAATAATTGTTTTGGGTAAAATAAGTATTTTAAAAAAAATGCATTTTTACCGTCTTTTGATGGCGCACTCACATTAAATTTAGTTTTTGACACATTTATAAGTTCAATTTAAAAAAATAAACTTAATCATTACAATATTAATATAAAAATTTTATTTGGATAATTTTTTAATATTTTTTAGTTAACATTCATATTTTGATGAATAGTAAAAATACTCTAAATTTTAATTAAAAACAACTTTTTTCATCAAGAAAATTTATATAGTAAAATTATAATATTGATTGGTTTTAAAGTATCAATATAATAAATTGTGACCATTTAATATAATGTTTTTCATTATCATTAATTTTAAATTGAATTCATAGGTAAAAACTTTTCAATCTTTTGCAATGTTTTAACTTTTAAAACATATTTTCTCAACAGCGGGATTATGTTTAAATTAAATACTACAACATATATGTTTATAATTTAGGAAAATGGATTCCGTATTTAGAATTAGTAGGTAAAAATTATGTTAATTGGATACTTTTTATTTTTAGTCATTATAAATAGTATCTACGGTAAATTTTATTTACCATAGTAAAAGTTATATTAGGCAATTAAGTGTAAAAATAATATTATAAAATTACCCTAAAACCTTCCAAAATTCTATTGGATGAATAAAAGTCAACCCATATCACCTCAAGGTTGGAATAGATTCATTTCATGTACTTTTGACCATGAAAATGATGTAATTATTATTAAAAACAATGAAAGTGATAACATGTCACTCTCTTATATCATATAAGTGTATCAATTTTAATTTAGTGATAAAATTCATAAAAATTCGAACATAAATAGTCTCCAGAAATCTAATAAAACAATAAACATCATTTAAATTTATGTATAATTTTTAGTTATTAAATATTTATCATTAATGATGACACAATAGTGATGTATAAATTATTTGATTGATTGAAATATCAAACGAATGGTTTTAAAAATATTAAAATAAATATTATATGAACTATTTAATATGATCCATGAATTTTCAAGATAAATATTACATGTTATGAATATATTAAATATTTTTTTTGGAATATATCATCTGTTTGGATTTTATTTAAATTCAAATAATGACTAGGAAAAATTGACACAATTGTTATTTTATAAAAATAACATATTATTAAATTGTTTAAAAATCAACAAATTATTTAAAAGTTATAAATTGAAATATATGTGGTCTAAAATTTTATAAAGTATCTAATTATGGAAATTTCACAACACATAAGTAATTATTTATAACAATTTAAAATTTAGAATATTATTACCACAAATGAAATTAAATAGATTAAATAAGGATAAATCAAGTTGATAAAGTTTAAAATAAATTTCCAACATGTTTAATTTTATTGGATAATTATATTAAAACCATATCTCATCTCATGTTCGAATTTGAGTAATTTTTGAGGTTTTTAGGATGGTTTTGAGTTTAGTATGAATTAATATTTTAGAGGTTTCGAAAAGTGACCCTCTCCTCTATTATAAAAGGGCACCTCCTTCCTCTCTTCTTCAAACAATTTTGAGCCTTCATGCTCTGCAAAAACCTATCCATTTCTCTTCTCCACTTCCCTAGAAACATACTATAGGTCCTGGTTATCTTCAAAGACAATATTTAGTGCCCTAAGAGGAGGTTTAGAAGAGGCGTGTCGAAGAAGAGGTAATATCCTTTACCGATTATTTCAAATTTAATTCTCCTTCTACGTCCTCTTATTTAGTTGTTTCGTTATAAAATAATAAAATAAGTATAAATAATATTCTGATATGTTATTATAAAAATGAAACAACCCTATTTAACCTTCTATCCATCCTACGGAAAACGAAATCACCGCGCATGCGTACGTACGAAATATCATCTCCACGCTGTGGTATAATCTGTTTTTCCACCACCACCTTACTTAGATGGGTATAATGGTAGAAATAATAACTATATATTCTTATTATAACATGATTTTAATTATGATATATTATATCATCCACTCCAATTCCATTCAATATTTATAGGAATGATATCGTCGCTCGTGCGTACGTACAGATTACCATCTCCACGATGCGATGAGATTCATTATCCATGTTAACCATTAAAGAATGATTATAAAGTATATATAATAAGTAATAATGAAATATATGACATAATAATTCTACTGGATTTTTTATATATATTTCATATACTTCCATTCAATTCAATAAGGAAAGAAAAATAGCATCTATGCATATGTACGGCCTACCGTCTCCATGAATGGTGTATTTCATTCCATTTATCAGTCTATTATATATATATATTGTAATTATATATTATATATAAATCATGTTTTACATTCTAGAAGTAAGTAATCATATGAATAATTATATGTCAAAACACGTACAATAAATGAAATGATTTTACCCAAAACACTACTTTAACATGGAATTAAAAAATGAACGAGTAATATAATGTCGTAAGTGAATCATATATGATATCATATTATTATGGTTCTTTTACAAATTCTTAATTTTTTTAAACCCACTATACAGGAGTATCAGACACATATGGAAGAAATTGGACATAAGGTAAGGTATAATTATTCCAATTCCATTTTTATCCAAGATTTTTTATTCCTAAGTATTTAATGGGGTTATGTTTATCATCCATGTCTGTGTTTTCTCAAAATGATTTCATAAAATTCTTACAATTATGCCATGTATTTTTAAAGTCATTTTACCCTTTTTTTAATTTTACCACAAGATATAGAAGGAATCTTTCTTTTTTTACCATACGAGGTACTTTTTGAATTTTTCGGTAGAAGTATGAGGATAATGTTTTTTTAACCGATACGGAATGAACCAATTTTTACGGTTTCATAACGCCTTATTTCCATGAAGATTTCTCTACAAAATTTCACTATTATTTAAAAGAAATATTTTCTATTAAAATTGAATGACATTTTGAGAATAGAAAATGATTTGAAAAAACAAAGGATATTTTCCTCAAGAATTTATTTCAAGTGTTTTATCAAAAATATTTTCCATCAAAGATGACATTATTTAATATGGTTATGTTTCAAGTATAATGTCCTTATTATTTACATGGTTTGATTTTGTTTATTATTAAATGATATCCATTTAGTTTATATGTATTATTTCATGAGGGGATGATGTTTATGAAACCCATTTTATTCGTTGGGTTATGATGAATGATTTATGTTGATTTTGTGGAACATGTAAGAATGATTTCATTATGAGATAGGTGAGACCTATATCTCCCTCCATTGCCTTGGGTAATGATTTATATCTCATGATATAGACATGGATAGAATGACAAGTAAATCTGATTCAGTAATACAGGGCTGGAACGACAAGTGAACCCGGTTCAGCAATAGACTTTGTCAACTATGATGGTCTTGGTAGCAATGACTTTGATACTATAGAAATCATATCATGTTCTTAATGGTTTTTCACAATTAAATTTTCTATCCCCATGCTACTTTATCATGATAAATGTTCCTTTATGATCTACACCTTATGTACTGCCATGTTTCATGCCATTACTGAATATTTTTTTGTTTAGATTTTATGTTCATGTTTTTACGTTCAAATTTTTATGGATTGTTTGATGTTATACATGCTTACCCTTACTGAGAATTTGAGCTCACCATTTTTATGTTTTATTTTCATTGAGATATAAATACAGTTTTTAGGTAAGAAAAAAAGGGAAGAACTTTATAGGAGATGTTGAAGATCTTTCACAATGATTAGAACATTCTGTTCCGAGTTTCCAAAGATACTAGACTATTATGATCCTTGGGTGTCTGTTTTTGTTATCTATTATGTTTTCTACAAAAGTAATGTAACGTCCATGTTTGTAAAACTTTGGGTCTCTACACTTGGTCTCCTTCTACTGCTCTTGAGGTCCCATCATTGGACCACGTCATGATATGAAATATGTGAGATGCTCTTTTAGATCTCCCATACCATCAAATATAGAGATGATAGGATTGTAAATATTTATTGGAGGCAATGTATCGTCCACCAATTCGGTATATGGATTCATCATTGACTACACAGATGTACCTCTCCCTGTTATGGCTTCCATTTCAGTAGTAAGGGACTCAATAACATTGAGGAATTAAGGAGGTAATGTTTTTTGAGAATCCGCCCTTTTATAGGGAGTGCTTGGGGACTAATGTGGTTTCCCTATTTTTACCTCTTATTGATTATTAATTTGTGAAAAAATTGATATATTACATTGGATTAAGAGATATTTTCTCCATAATGGAGGGAAGTCACGATCATTTTTGACTTTCTCATTTATGTAGAATGACAACATGGATGTAGATCTATTCTGACAATCAGAAGCCCCCTTTTTAGGAGGATAAAATATTTCTAGATGTTTATGAGGATTCATATTCTCTTTTATCTACATATGATTCCCTATAGGAATGGTTCCCATAGTAACTCTACATTGAGTTGTATGAAATTTTTAATCTCATTGTCATATTGTGTCATTTTTTACTCCAACAAATGAAATTTGATTCTTCATGGTGGTGTTTGGGATGTAGCCACACCATTCCATTTATATTAAATAGTGTTCCACTATAGAGGAAAAAACTTGATATTTTGAGGTGTTATGTTGTGGATCCTCCACTTGTTTCGAGTGGGTGCAACATTATCTAGTGCATCCAAATCACCCTCATCTAATGGTAAAATTTTTAAGTGGTGTCCCTCTGAATCCACACTTTGATCCGTGTTTTCTGTTGTTCTTATGGTGACATCATTCACTTAGTTGTATTGGGAAATGGTTGTGTCCCATTAATTTCAATGCAATAAAATGATTTAGCACTACCTGCATTAGGGACAATTCTCAAACCCTCAGTCGTATTGGGCCATTTTTGATTGTGACCCCGACGGTGTTTGATTGGATTGTCTATATGTTCCTTCTATATTATACTATGACTAATAACTACGATGGAGTTTTAAGTTGTGATTACTGAATGATCCCTAAATATAATATTTTTTTATATGACGAATGGATGGGATGGTGACAATCTATTTTTTCCTCCAAAACTGGAGAAAACTGATTCCTTATATGGTGATAATGAAGATGAAAATTCTCATAGACCTATTGGGTGGAGGTTATTCAAGACCACAATAGGAATTTATTTGTTCTGTTTCTGAATATATGATACTTCATTTCAAAGATTTTATGATTTCAAGGATTTTCATTGAGATATGCGTTCCCCTATTAAAATATTATTTGATTTCTCTGGAATCCCTATAGATTTTCCGAAGACCTTCTCGGGGGATTATGAACCTAGTGATGGTGATTGAGATATAAATTCCCCTACCCAATGGGATATGATTTGTTTTCAGCTAATGATGACATGTCCTGAATCCACTCATAAATTAACATTCTGAGGGGTGGAGTTGGTGGTATATATTCCCTCAACACAGTGGGATAGATTTACTCTTAGATGGATATTATAAAAGCTGTTACTATAGCCTTTATATTGTGGAATAGTTGTTCTAGTGTATGAGTTGGGTGGAATTATGTCCCATGATGTTAGTCTTTTTCTATGGGAATCCACCGGTTTGATCACAACTTGGGATTTCATGTCTGAAATTTATTCCAGATTCATCAACAGTGTCGATTCAAATAATTTTTTTGGCTAACATATTCCTCCTTTAGTGATGTCATAGCCTCATTGAAGTAATAGTCTTTCATTGTCGTGACAAACAGACTCAAGCATTACTCGTTCCACGTATTTTATAAAAGGATATGAAATTAAAGAATTACATATTTGATGGGTTCTTTTATTCCAGCGGTGCGACAAGTTGTATCACACCATACTTTCCCCATCCTCAAATATGGATAAAAAACATGGATTCGTCTATCAGTTTCTAAAAAAATGTGATGAAATGGTGGAATGAATGTTGAATTTTTTTTTGGGATTATCAAATTTTAGATCTCATTCTATGTAGATAGAATCCCAATCTAGATGAAAATAGTGTATATTGATGGTCTAAAGGTGACCCTAATATGTTGTGTAACGGAGGTGTCTATTCTTCCATCACTGACGAGTTTCCCACATATTTTTGTGTAGATAAGGGATGAAATCCATCTCTTTCTCATCTATGATCTCATAGTCAGAAATGGAATGATTCCAAAACATGATGGGGAGGATGTATCCAATTTACTCTATCCATATATCAATGTCAATATCCTCCTCATCAGACTTACTTAACTCCATCCGATCAGTACAAAAAGGATTATTCGTGGGGTTACCTAGAGACTAGTGTAGAGTGATATTGTATGTTTATGGGGAACTATATTCAGTTTACCCTGATTTTTTTATCACATCTCTATAAAAAGGAATCTGAGTTTTAAATAAGTCTTTATATAGAGGTTTTTGGGTACGGGCATGATTTTTTATCCATGGGGATATCACTTTGAGAAATTTTATCACAGAAGATATCAGTGGTAGGGACCCAGTGATTCATATCCACAATACCATAAGATGAAATATCATGAAATGATCTTCTTATACTTTAGTTTAAGAGTTGAAATACCATTGGGTTGTTTATAATGTGTCTTAAATGACCTCAAGGACACTTGCTTTGAGAATATTAGGAATGCGAGTTTCATTCTATTTCATGGTAGAAATATGAAAAACTACCTTATTGAATTTTATAGGGATATGAGATTGTTGTACGGTGGATTTTGGAACATATTGATAACTATCTGGTGCTCCAAGAATACGATCCTAGTACTATGAATATACCAGAATATGCCAATGAGATTCTTCATTATTAGATGTAATATGATCCTTCCTTGTAGCATGTTCCATTCCCACTAGGTAACCATAAGTCAAAATATTGGACTAAGACTAATCTTGAGATATTGGAACATGCCGTTGTTCTTTTGGTACAAGAATATATGCATTTCTTGAGTCATGTTTTGTTCTCACTTGGTGGTTCTCAATTAGAACTATAATATGATCCAAGTACGAATATGCATTACCTATCCAAATATACCAACGGACCACGAGAATGGGATAAGTGATATCTGCCTACTCTTGTATATCCTCAAAAATATGTTGGTGTAGTCATTCTTTTGATGAAGTGGAAATATGGTCATTCCTTCCATGATCTGTGGAAATATTATAGGAAGGTTCACTAACATGAATATGAACTTGGCCTTAGGCATGTTCCATTATCAGTTGGTGACCCCCATACATAACATTGATATGATCCCAATACTAGGCCTTAAAAGTATTTCAATGGTCTTCATATATAGATGTATGATTATATCCTACGGAATTTTCCACTCCCACATGGTGAGCCCCAAGAAAATCAAGGATATGTGCCTGATCTTGGGCCTTTGAAATATTCAACATGACTTATGTGATAGGGATAGGAGACTTTCCCAAGGCATGTGCCACTCTCACGTCGCGAGACATGGTTGGAACAAGGGTATAAGTCTATTATATAACCTCATTCTTTATTGCTATATATAGATAATAATCTTTAATGGGAGAAAGAGTATGTGATCACCCTACACCAACAACTTGTTCATAATGATCATTGCGTTGAGATTACCGGGCTATAAGGATAAGAATATATACCTATCCTTTTATATTTACTAGTGTTGAGATATGATAACAGAGTTCTTCACTTGGTGTTAAGAGGTAATGGAATTTTATCATAGGGTGATTAGGGATATAAGCTTTAATACTTTTTATCTTCACTATATACTAGACGATATCCTCAATTTAAGTGGGGAAATGAGACCACATATTTAATCCTTGTGCCACCAGAATATTTTTATGGACTTCATGCATGGGGATTGGTATATCCACCACCCCCATGCCTGTTTTTTGGAATATACCCAATGAATTGTTCCAAGTGAGTAGGGATATTATCCTACTCACTAGTTATTTCTAGAATATGATGGAAAACATCATTGGTGGGACTAAGGATTTAATTCCACTCATGATTATCTAGAACCATCTAGACCATTTTATTCACCACCCTACATTGAGGATTTTGGGTGGGTGAGGTCATTCTATGGCCATCAAGGGTTTTAGTTGTAGTTGATTTTCTGAAACATTCATTGGATAGAGACATGTCAGATCAAGGTTTCTTTGTGAGAGAAGTGTATGTAGTCATGAAGAAAACATGAACCAATATCAACAATTATGGAACCATTGCATGAATTATATATACTGAAACATATATGCTTGGGTAACATAATATTCCTCTTATTCATAATCTTCAAATTCTACTTGTGTGTAAATTTACAAGGTAGGACTAACATATTTCATGAGAATCCTAACTATAGATGGTCATCCATAAGATGTTTTTCATGGCCAACTGAATAACTTTCTGTTTTAGGTTTTTCATGTTGGGTTCCATTATTGTTTTCATAGATTAGCCACTAAAATAATGGCCCAACATATGATTAACAAATCAACCATTTATTTGAGTGATTCATGTCTGGTGCACCATTTTGTTCGTTGATTATTTGTGAAAAAAGACCCGATTCACGATAAACCAATTATCCTATTATTTGAGTGATTATAATCAGGTTCACCATTTTTTTTCTCATGTTTTTTTGTGGATAAGGATCCACCCTTCTGATTGGAACTAAATATTCCGATAAGAACTAGGTAGTCTATAATTTTTATCTTACAAAGAATATTCCATAGTTATATGACTTATTATCTACTTATCCATTTTTTTTTGCAAGAAAGACATGGATGGACATTCCCAATGGGTTCATTATAGTGGTTGTTCAATTTATATGTACAATCATTCAATTAGGGTCTTATATTTTTTAACCCTATATGAATTTCCCAATGGATCCCACATCCATAACATGGTAAAGATCTGATTTCCAAATGCGGGAGGTCCTTCCGGGTTTCAGACCAAACGACACTTAGAAGATCATATTGGATGAGAGGGTAGGTGGTCAGGTTCATCATACCATTTTTGAGAGAATTCTAAACAACTCTAGTATGCTCTTATATATTTTTGATATTTTTTAGAATCTCTTCATAATATCAACAAGGGACTAGTTACCCTAAAACAATGATAATAAGATAATTATATTTATATTCAAAGAGAGGGGGTATTATTTGTGAATATATATATATATATTTGATTTTATTCTTACATTTACCTTTATTGGGTAGTTTCATATATTTTGAAGTCATATAACCAGTCACTTCATAGATTGTTTCTATCTTGGGAGGTGGTTAATATTTCAAGAATTGGACTGAGCCATTATGTGGAATCCTATGTATCATGTTTTATAACATGAATCAAAACTCATATAGTTCATTGAAGTGGTGTAGTTTAATTTCATATAAAAATTACATATATAGGGGAGGTAGGGTACCCTATATTTAAGCTCAAAACATGAGGAGGCATTCTACGTATCCTAGTAATAGCAAGAATCAAGGTTATTATAGTTCAGTCAGCCCCTTAAGACTGGACCCAAGGTAGTTATCCATGTATGATGGGTAATTATATCATCCCACTGACCAAGGATTACACACTAAGGTTTATATAGCTGATGGAGATTCATGATGATAATGGGGTATCATTATGATTACCTAATCCTATATGAGATATTATCAGTGTCATAAATAAGGGATAACATGAAATCATCCTCATTGCATATGGATGTGGGAAATATGTGATGTGATATCCTAGTGGATGCTTAATATTGGGTTCAGAACATTGGATGGAATCATATATATCCTGATTATGGAATTAATCGTAGTCATCATAGTTCAATGATTTCGACATCCATTGGAGGATGAAGAAGTATCATCATCTCAAGGGAGTGATTGAGTCCTGATGGTTGGAATGTCAGAGACCTAGATGGACTTAAAGTTATGTGGATTCCCATTTGAGCTTGGAACTAGAGAAGGCATCCTACATATTCTGATTATGGTAGGAATTACAGTCATCATTGTTCATTGGGTTGAGTCTTCCACATTGAGGATACCCTTTGGGAATTAAATTATCCTTGCAATTTCCATAGGCAACATGAGATATGGTTAGTGTAGGAAAAAAGGGATATAAAATGAGTAATCTCGCAATTTTTCCATGCATGGATTATGTTTTGAGACCGCCCTTTGGATTTTTATTATGGATCTTGGGCCTTATGAATGAGGCCTATGTATCCTTGTTAATGGGAAATGGAAAAAGTGATTAAATATTATTCAAAAAGAATAATAAAATTAATTATATAAAATAATAATTTATTTATATATCAATTTGAAAATTATAATTTAAAAATAAAAATAAAAAATAAATAAGTTAAGTAAAAATAATTACTCACATTGACCGCATTGAGAGTTCTTTAAATGAACCATTAGAAATTGATGGAATAGAATAATATGTTGTGACCCAAATATCATGAGAGTGAATTATTATTATAGGACAATGAAAATGGAGATGGCCTTATGAGGAAATATAATTTTTAGGAATGCCTTGAAGGGGTGGAGAGAGGCCCCTTTTATAAGTAGTGAGAATGGAATTTTTTTTAATTGTTTCAACATTATATAAAAGGATCACATATTAAACATTTAAAATGGATCAAAAATTTGGCAAATAATGTATTTGGGAAGAGATAAAGTAGATATATTCCCCATAAAATCATTCTAATACATGTTTTAAACATGTTTCAAGTCTTTTAATCTTCGATTATTTAATTTAAATTTTTTTACCTTAATAATGATAAACAATTCTGAGGTTTTTTATTCAATATTCTCAAAAATAAAGAGGAACATATTATATAATTTATACATTCTAATCCTAAATTTATAATCCATTTAAATTGATTCAATTTATATAATTGAAAAAGATTAATTTTTAAATACATGTGTATAATTTTTTAAAAACAATTTTTGATCAGATATTAATTTTGTTCTAAAATATAAAATTTAGGTTGTTAATTCAGATATATTTTTTTAAAATATATATTTATAATTATATAAAATATTTTTGATTTGGAAATAGGTTTATTATGTTTTATGTTATTCATATATCAATATGACGTCATAAATACCCCGATATTTTCTACTATTCACATAAAAATAAATTATATTAGAAAAACCTTAAAAATAACCCAATGATTTTGAAATGAGAAATTCAGAAATGAATTTTTTTTACCAATTTAAAATTAAAAAATGAATATATATAATTATTTAAATAATGATATTTTTTAAAAGAAACTATTTTTAATGAAAAAATACTTCTTAAACTTCTTATTTCTTGAATATTATTCTATATGAATTTATAAATTATTGAATATTGAAATTGTAGTTTTAAAATATTAAATATTACCTATTATAATAAAATTTTATATATTATCAATTTAATTTATTATGATAATATAATATACCAATTTTTATGTGGTTCTTTGAAAGGAATTATTTTTAAAATATTAATCAAAGAGAAAAATAATATCTTATTATTTTATTTCGCATTTTCATTTGATATACTAGTGATTATATTATTCATGTGTTATTAAAATTTCTTGGTTTTTTAGGTGTTTTGTTAGTTCAACATTGCATGTAATACAAGCTATTAAAGAAAAAACTGATTAAAAGGATCCAAAATATTTAGTTGTTATATTCTACCCCCATAAAATAAACCAAACTGTCATGACCTATCCCCCGGGGTCGTGCCATAACTACACCAAGCCCGCACCAACAATGGATTCCTTAAACTGATAACCACACTCACTACACCTAACACTATTGCTGTTAAGAAGATCAGAGTCCTATATTCTACGGTAGAACTGACTCCTCTGATACCAATTTGTCATTACCCATCCCTAGGGGCCTTTGTCGTGACTACCCCAAGCATGCCTTCCATTGGCCAGGGTCTGGTGACTAGTACCGAAAGGAATATTCCCTAAAATTAGTAAGGGATTTCCCTTATAACCTGTAATCACACAAAACCAAGAACACAATATGATATGAACACAAGTGAACTGTATAGTAAAAAGAAAGCGTACTGAATGAAAAAGGGGCCAGAATACAAGCCCAACTGTAATGTAAAAGAAAACTGAAAAGTATAAGAATAACTCGTAACAACTCTTGTGAACATCCACTAAGGATCCTACCTGAAGGGTAGGTACAGCTCTCGATCAAGTCATCGTTGCGGTACACCTCGTATAAGTCAACCTCCGAGCTACCTCCAATCCTGGTACTCTCATCCTCATTCAGTGATGTCTGTCATCTGCACCAAACACAATAAGTTTCAGGCATAGCCTTTGCAGGGGTGTGAATAACGATGCTCAGTAGGAACCCTAATACCCTCAAGGTCTCACAAAATCCACAATGTATAAACCACAAAGTATGAAATAAACTGACAACCCTACTTAGAAATATGCCCATACATATACCTAAGTAATCAAGTATACCCATCTTAATCCGGAGGAAACACAGGGTCCAACTCAATAGCCCCAAGCTCAGCTATTCCAAAAAGTAAAGACTACCACATAGGTAAGTACCACACAGGTACACCACACATAAGAATACCACCATGGTATCACTGCGAAGGAAAAGTACCACACATGTTGGCCACATAGAAGAATGCTATAAGGTATAATCACGATGGAAAAGACTCAAATCATTCCAAGTATAAGTTAGGTACATAATTATTGATGATTATATGTAACTAATAAATCATCTTACTTTGTTCAGAGGAAGACCCATGTAAGAACAGAGTACATCGTTAGACCCACACAGGATCATAGTACAGTAGACCCACATAGGATCCTAATAAATCATAAAACCCATATAGGATCCTAGTACAGCATACCCACACAGGATCCTAGTACATCATAAGACCCACACATGATCCTAGTACAACAGACCCACATAGGATCCAAGAGTAGTCCCACATGGATTCCTAGAGCGGATCTATGTGGGATCGTAAAATACAGACCCATGAAGGATCCCATTCTCATGTTACAACCATCTATTGGGTTCTCTCACTCAGCTCGCATGAATCCTGGAGGTTCTACTCCTCAAGCCACATGTCAATACTCCAAATACCATGAAGTCCCACAAATAATTATCCCAAAGGACAGCCACTTCATAAGGGTCTTAATGCAATAGAGAGTGTGTCAAATGAATGCCCGATTTGTACGTTATTAGCCTTTCAGTTAGGAGGGCCCGGTTGGATTCATGCTCAATACAACCAAACCATACCTCAACATTATCCAAATCTCAAGTGTGGTATACCAAAATGGAATTCACTCTCCAAGGTTTCCAATGCCACAGATGGTTCGTCAAACAGACGCCCATATATCATGTTATGGCCGAAAGAATGTATAGGGTCAAAACTGGTCCGGGTCCGGTCGGACTGACCTTACCCTAACCGATATGTCCAGGGTCAACCTGACCAGGTTTAGGTCAGCCCGGCCGGCTCTGGGTGGCCAGGCCTAGGCAGCCTGAGCTGGCTGCAAGTGGGGGGGTGGGGGAGTCATGCACCTCCCGCCTCAATAACCAAATGGCTGAAGCCATTCGATCGCCAGGCAGCACACAGGACATGTCGCGGGTCTCACTCGGTCTAGCCAGCCTTCCATTTCGGTCGGCCCCTTATCCTCCTAGAAGTATGTCATGTGTCTCCTCTTTGTGGTGGTGTCCTGCAGGTCTGCTCAGCACGCAGCTGGTCGGGTGGCCTGCCGCCATCCACCGTGTGGCGTTGTCACGCGCTGCCCCATATTTGGTGGTCGTTGTCGAGACGGTCGCACCTCGACTCGTCACCACGGCACAAGGACATGGTGCTTCTCTACCAATCAGCGCGAACCCACGCCGCCACCCCTTCGCACGGCCCGCCACCTCCCTTACTCTGCCGCGGCTGACGGACTACAGCTCTTCTCCGGCAGCACGGTCATGCCGCCACCTTTTTCACAGCTGGTCGTGGTTTCGACTGCCATTCCTGAGCCCCAACGGTGTCGTTCGTCGTCCTCCTCCATCGTGATGAACATGGAAAGAACAACAAGACTAGCAGAGGGGTCGGGCCATGTTCGTTTGGCCTTTACCCTCCACATTAGAGCGGTATCAAGCAGTTAGTTCATTCTTGAATTATGAAGAATTTTGAGAATGGGTTAAGGTGAGTATACATCTAACAAACCCTACCTCGAAGGTTTGTTGATATTCCATGATATGAAATCGGTGAAGGCGAAAAGGGTGCCAAAAATCGTCGCTTCTACAACACGCTTTAGAATTCGGGCTCGTGCGTCTTCCTCTTTCTTCATTCTGAAGAACGTTCTTTGATGGAGATGGAGTTCTTCGTTTGGTGGATGAGTTCCTCCAATGTTCTCCCAATTCCTCCCTTTTGCCAATGATTTCTGCCAAGCCAAAATGATGAGCCATCCCAAATAAAATATGCTTCTCAATTTTAAATTGTTGTCACAATTAATTTGGGATTTAATTAATTAATGGAAGGTGGCATAATTAAAGTGGAGGAAGTTCAAGAGAGTTCCCAGCATTAAAGAGGGTGTTTAAGGGGGCTAGGTGGTCCCCACCATTGAATTCAAATTGGGGGGTTTTAGTTCAGGTGGTCCCCAACACTAGAACCCATGTAGAGTGGTTTCAGAAATAAAAATGTTAATAATTTTATTTTTCTATTCCTCCACGAAAATGTGAAAAACTATTTTGCACTCTCGACCTACTGTGGTCGAGGTGAAGGTCTTATTAAGCGAATATCGGTGCTGCAATTTAAACGGTGTCATCAGATTTCAATTCCGAGAACCGGTTAAAAAGTTACAAACACCCGCTCACATGATTATTGAACGTACCCGAAAAAAAGTTCAGAAATTATTTCCAAGAACACCAGGCCTCAGAATCACGCGCCATCAATTTTTGAGAACTCTTAAAATTCCCATATAATTTAAAGAAATTACCTAGAAATTCTGGGTCTTTACATTCTCCCACCTCAGGGATTTGGGTCCCCAAAAGCCATAACTCAATATATGGAAACTAGTGGTAGTACTGAGCATTTATCTAAGCCTCCCACTCCCATGTTCTCTCTTGGTGGTTCCAATGCTTCCATGTACACACACCAAAGGTATCGACCTCCCATGAAGGACCCACTCTTGTCGATCCTCAATTTGCACAGTAACCTCCATAAACGCCGCCTCATCGTCAATGTCCATATCGCCATGGTCGATGACGTGAGATGGGTCATTCACGTATCTCCTCAAGTGGTATACGTGGAAAATGTCATGCACCCGGTGCAACTGATGTGGAAGAGATAAGTTGTAAGCCACTTCGCCAACACTACTAAGGACCTGGAAGGGTCCGATGAACCTCGGAGATAACTTTCCACCCCATACAAATCTCTGAAAACATCATCGAGGTGAGAAAAATAGAAAGACATGATCACCATCTTTAACCTCTAGAGGTCTCTGCGTCCTATCGGAATAAGACATCTTCCTGGTCTGTGTAGTCTTCATCTACTCCTAAATGACCTACACCTTCATCGTGGTAGCCCATACCATATTAGGTCCCATGAGTGCTGACTCCCATGGGTCAGTCCAGCACAAAGGCGATCTGTAAGGTTGGTCGTACAACGCCTCAAAAGGAGCCATCCCGATGGTGGAGTGATAATTGTCATTGTATGCAACCTCCACCAAAGGAAAGTGATTCTCACAGCTGTGATAGAATTCGAGGATGCAAGCACGGAACATGTCCTCAAGGGTCTAAATTGACTGCTTAGTCTGGGAATCTATCTAAGGATTGGAGACAGTGCTTAAACGAAGCTGCATCCTGAAAGCCTCCTATAACACTTTCCAAACCTGGGAAGTAAAACATGCATCACAATCGGAGAAAATTGTTGAGGTTACTCCTTGTTTCTGCACAATCTCCTTCACATAGAGGCATCCCAATTTCTCTACTAAACCCTACTCTCTGATCAGTAGGAAGTGGGACAACATGGTGAGGCAGTCGACGATCACACAGATAGAATCATGACCCCTAGATGTATGTGGAAGCCCTATCACGAAGTCCATGGATATCTCATCACACTTCCACTCTGGGACCTCTAAAGGCTGAACTAATCCTTCTCATACCTGATGCTCCACCTTCATTTGCTAACATGTGAGGCATCAAGAGACAAACTCTGCTACTGCTTTCTTAATTACCAGCCACTAGTGTTGTTGTCAGAGGTCCTGTTACATGTTTTCCACTCCTGGATGTACCACTAGAGGGGTTGTGTGGAAATCCCTCAACACTTCCTCCCTAAGAGACACTGGTACCATGGTACATCCTATGAAGTGGATAACATTCTCCCCACCTTCATAAAATCCATTATCTGCATGTCATGTGGATATTTGAGAAGGTCGGGCCTTGTAGTCAGAGTCCCCACGCTGCGCCTCCTTGACTCAATAAAGAAGTGGGGGAGTGACTGTAAGAGACTGAAGAAAATATGATCCATCTCAATCCACAATGGATATTTGAAAAATGGCCAACTGCTTTGTCGCCTCACCTAGTAGCTGAATACCAAATCTCTTACTGAGTGAATTTTCTACTACATTCCCATTCCCAGGAGTATAGACTATCTCGAAGTCATTGTCCTAGAGTGGCTCAAGGAAACGTCATTGTCTTAGGTTGAGGTCCTTTTGAGAGAAGATATATCTGAGACTCTTATGATCAGAGTAAAATGTAAAACATTCACCCATCAAGTAATGTCACCACATCTTCAAGGCGAAGACCACTACTGCTACCTCCAGGTCATGGGTAGCGTAGTTCTGATCATGTTGTCTCGGTAGTCAAGAACATTATGCGATCACTACTCACTCCTGCATCAGGACACATCATTGTCTGGCCCCTGATGTGTCGTAGTACACTACATACCATACACTTTCCTCCGGTTTCCTCAAGATGGGGGCACTGGCCAGCCTCTTCCTCAGTTCTTGAAAAATCAGTTAGAATCTCTCTGACCAAACAAAGGGTTTCCCCTTCATCGTCAACACTGATAAAGGTGTTGTAGCTCTAGAGAAATCTAGCACAAACCTCCTGTAGTATCCACCTAAACCCAGGAAACTTTGTACCTCTATAACACTCCTGGGTGGCTCCCAAGAAAGTGCCACCTTGATCTTCACTGGATCCATCACAACTAAAGCCTATGAGATGACATGTCACAGAAAGTGAACCTCTCGGATCCAGAACTGGAAC
Source organism: Viscum album (assembly GCA_963277665.1). NCBI lineage: Eukaryota > Viridiplantae > Streptophyta > Magnoliopsida > Santalales > Viscaceae > Viscum > Viscum album. The sequence continues at coordinate 1,019,465,142 of OY728147.1, read as the reverse complement.
ATCAAGAGATTTCCATAAAGCTGATGCTCTTAGAGTGTGTCCAGAACTATCTGCAAATGATATTCATGATCCTCCTCAGTGGCCGAGTATATCAGAATGTCTTCGATGAAGACTACTAAAAAGCGATCTATGTATGGCTGGATGATCTTGTTCATGAGTCCCATGAGTACTGCTGGAGCATTGGTCATGTCGAACGGCGTGACCAAAAACTCATAATGTTCATACCAACATCTGAAAGCTGTCTTCTACACATCCTTGTCCGGTACTCTGAGCTGGTGATATCTTGATCTGAGGTCTATCTTAGAGAACCATCGTACTCTCTTCAGCTGATCAAAGAGATGATCAATCCTCGGAAGTGGGTACTTGTTCTTCACAGTCACCTAGTTAAGGAACTTCTATTCAACAAAAAGTCACAAGATCCAATCACTCTTTTTGGAAAACAAAATCGGGGCTTCCCAAGGAGAAATACTGGGCCAGATGAACCCCTTCCCATGTAAGTCCTCCAAGTGTACCCGTAGCTCACGAAGCTTCGCGGGAGCCATATGATATGATGGTGGATATATCGGTTTCATCCCAGGGTACAAGTCAATGTAAAATTCAACATCACTGTGAGGAGGTGGATTCTGAATATCTTCTACGTAGACATCCACGTACTGGTCCACCACTACAGGATAACTGTGACTCTCCAAAACAACTGCTCTGAGGGTAAGACTAGCCAACTGATGCGTAATCGGGCTCACCCTCCTCTGGGTAAATCGATCATATGCTGCAAAGGCTCCCTTCTCACTGGTGAAGGTAAACCTGGTCCCATCCGTGTGAACACACCACACATTTCACCTAATACAGTCAATCTAATCATGGACTATAGATAACCAGCCCATACCCAAGATGACGTTGTAAGGACTCGAGGCCGCTACTAGGAAATCCCAGTTGAAGCTCTTGCCTTCTAGAGTAAGCTCACACTACCGAAACTAGTGTGTAATCCTCTAATCCTCTCCTATAAGAGTACCTATCTTTAATGATCATGCTAAAGGCTCCTCTAGAATCTCCGAGCTCCGAACAAGTGCAGTGGAAATAAAATAATGACTGGAACCTGTGTCTATAAGTACTACAACTAAGGTGGAGTAGACACAGATCATACCACGTATAATCCCTGGAGCACCATGGTCATAGGCCTCAAATGTCTGGAGCTTTGCTCTCCCCTATCCACCTACTCCCTGTGGTCTGGGTGGACCACCTGGTGGTGGTGGTGGTAACGTCTCCAATTTTCTCCCACCACCAGCTACACGACCTACTCCTCTGCCACGTCCGCTTTCTCCCTACAGACCTCCTCGGTCAAAACTCTGTATCTACCTAGGTGGTCTTTCAACCATATTCTGATTATTCATACAATGGGTTGGGGAGTCACGAGCCAAGTGACCCTGCCCACCGCATGTGTAACACTTCTTGTTCCTCACATTACTTGATCTGTCTTTGGTACCCTGCACAACCAACACTGAATCTTGTGGTCATCCACCGGTTGGTATGTTCCTCTTGGACCTTTGTGACATCTGCCTGATGCCAGCTGTAGAAGACTCTGATATGTGATGTGGCGTGGTAGGTCTTGCTCCTGGTGACTGCTCAACAAGAAAACTCTCCACTAAGAGGGCTTTCTCTAAAACTCCCGCCTTCATCAGCATGTGGAGAGAAGTCATTGAATCCCTGATCTCTTACCTAAGTCCTTGTTTGAAGGTCCGGACCCTGAAGAATGGGTCTCACCCCATACCAGTAGAGTAGTGTGAGAGGTTGGTGAACCTCACTGAGTACTGATCCATAATCACGTTTTCATTCTGCAGATGAAGAAGCTCTTGAATGTGCACTACGTGAAGGGTCACTAGGACAAACTCTTCCCAAAATAGGCTCTCTAAGTCTATCCAGTGGAGTGTGACATCATCATGAACTTGGAGCATCAAGCTCAACTATCTGCCTACTACTACTTGTAGAAGACTGGCGGCAAAGATCACCATGAGATCAGCTGGTGTCCCTACCAGTAGGAAGACTCTCACTACGGCCTCCAACCAATCCTCAGCCGCATGTGGGTCCGTCTCTCCCCTAATCCTGGGTGGCCTCTAGCACTGGAACTCGTGCAACGTGCTTAAGCGGATTGTACTCTCTACTACTGAGGCTGGTGGTATCGGTGGCCCAATGAGTAACAGTACCATTGGTGCCTCTACTGGAAGAGGGCCCTGCACCGAGGCCTTGTCACTCGGTGGGCTATCAGTGCTTACTAGATCTGGAACGCTAGCTGGATGTCTGTGTAGAGGAATCCTGAAAAAAACAGGCATACCACAGTCAATAAGTTATACCTGGTGAGCCGAATCAAAGATATCACAAAGAAAACTTTTCCAAACACACACGTAATCAGTGTTTTCATGCACTGAGTCATAGATCAAAAGTCAGGGTCCTGGTGTATTGATACGTCGGCCACCACACCAACACTTGCTTTCTTAAACTGATAACCAAACTCACTACAATTAACACTATTTCCATTAAAAATATCATAATTATATGTTCTACAGTAGAACCAAATCCTCTGAAATCAATTTTTCATGACCCTTCCCCTGGGGCTCATGCCGTGACCACCCCAAGAATGCCTTCCATATGCCAGGGGAAGGTGACTAGCACCGAAAGGCGTATTCCCTACAACTGGGAAGGAATTTACCTTATAACCTATAATCACACACAACCAAGAACACAACATGATACGAACTCAAGTGAAATGTATCATAAAAAGTGTGTGTACTAAAAGAAAAAGGGGCAAGAATACAAGCTCAACTATAAAGTACAAGAATACTAAAAAGTACAAGAATAAATGGAAACGGCTCCTTTGAAAACCCACCACAGATCCTACATAAAGGGTAGGTACATCTCTCGATCAACTCATCTCTGCGGTATGCTTCGTCTAATTCCACCTCCGAGCTACCTCCAGTCCTGGTACTCTCGTCCTCAGTCAGCATTGTCCGTCGTCTGCAACAAACACAACAAGGTGCGGGAATAAAACGTGATGGGGTGAGTATAACGATTCTCATTAGGGACCTAGAGACCCTCATGGTCTCACAAAATCTACAATGGATAAACCACCCAACATGAAATCAAATGAAAATCCTACTTTGATATATGCCCATACATATACCTAAGTTATCAAGTATACCCATCTCAATCATGAGGAAACACTGGGTCCAACTCGAAATCTTGATGCTCAACTATTCCAAAAACAAGGAATACCAAAAAGGTATGTACCACAAAGGTATTCCACATGGAAGAATACCACCAAAGTATAACCAAGAAGGAAAATTACCACATAGGTACGCCACACAGACGAATACCACAAGGTATCCATACGAAGAAAAAGACTCAACTCAAACTAGATATAACTTAGGTACAGAAGTATAGATGATTTGATGTAACTACTGAATTATATTACTCTGTTAAGAGGCAGACCCACGTAGGATCCTAGATCATCATCAGACCCACAAAGGATCCTAGTACATCAGACCCACACATGATCCTATGACATTATCAGACCCATAGATGATCCTAGTACAGCAAACCCACAAAGGATCCATGTATATCATCAAACCCACACAGGATCCTAGTATATCAGACTCAAACAAAATCCAAGAGTAGTCCCACATGGATTCCTGGAGAGTATCCATGTGTGATCCTAAAAAATGAACCAGGAAGGATCCCTTTCTCATGTTATATCCAGCTACTGTGTTCTCTCACTAAGCTCACTTGATTCCCAGAGGTTCTGTTCCTCAATCCATAGTTCATTACTCCAAATTCTATGAAATCCCACAAAGAAGTATTCCAAAGGACCTCCATGTCATAGGGGTCTTAACGCAATAGATGGTGCCTCAAAAAGATGCATGTTCTATAATTTATTAGCTTTTAGTCCCGAGGGCCTGGTTGGATTCGTGCTCGATCCAACCCGACTGTACCCTAACTTTATCCAAATATAAAGTGGAGTATACCAAAAGTACCATCTCCCTCTGAGGTTTCTGGTTCCATATACGGTTCATCAAATGGATGCTCATAGATTATGTTATGGATGAAAGTATATATAGGGTCGAAACTTGTCTGGGTTAGGTCTGACCTAGTCGAAACGACATGACCCGACCCGACCTCGCCTGGGTCGACCAGACCCAGTTCTGGTAAGCCCAACCTGCTGGGTCCGAACCGGCCCGCGATGGGCTGCCCGACCTAGCTGCATACGGGAGGGGGGGGAGTCGCGTGCCCCCCGCCAAAATCACCGAACGGACGATGTTGTTCAGTCTCCAGGTAGCACGCGGGACCTACCGCGGGTCCCGCTCGGTCCACTTCGTCCGGCCTTTTTGGACGGGCTATTATCCTCTTGGTAGAGCGTTATGCTCTGCCCCTCCACAGTGGCAGACCGCGGCTGGCTGGTTGGCCAGCTTCCCTCCTCTACATGGCGCAGTCGCGCACCACACCATCTCTGGCAGCCGGCGTCGAGCCGGCCATGACTCTCCTCACGGCCACGGCACAAGGCCACAGTTCTTGTCCACCATACGGCGCGGACGTACGCCTACACCCCTTCACATGGCCGGCCGCTGCCAGCCGCCACGCTTGCTTCACTACGGCCGACGAGCCGCGGCTCTTCTCCAGTAGCGCGGTTGTGCCTCCGCCTCTGTCATGGCCGGTCATGGTGCCAACCACCGTTTCCGAGCCCCACTGATGTTGGTCTCCATTCTCATACATTGTAAATAACATTTAAAGAACAACAAGATTTTTGGAGGGGTCGGTCCATGTTCGTTCGGCCCGTACCCTTCCCGTTAGAGTGGTTGCAAGTGGCTTGTTTATTCTTGAATTATGAAGAATGTCGAGAATGGGGTAAGGTTAGTATACAAATAACAAACCCTACCTTTACGGTTCGTTGATATGTCGTGAGATGAAATTGATGAAGGCGATGAGGGTGCCAATGATTGTCGCTTCCGTAACACGCTTCCGAAGCTGAGCTCGTGTGTCGTCCTGTAACTTGATTCTGAAGAACGTTCTTCGATGGAGATGGCGTTCTTCATTTGGACGATGAGTTTCTTCAAAGTTCTCCCAATTCCTCCCTGTCTCCAATGATTTCTCCAAATCCAAAATGAGAATCCAGTGAAAATAAAATAAGATTGTCAATTTTATTTTGTTGGCACAATTAAGGTTTGCTTTAATTAATTAATGGATGGTGGCATAATTAAAGTGGAGTAAGTTCAAGAGACTTCCCAACATTAAAGAAGGGGTTTAAAGGGGTCGGGTGGTCCCCACCATTGAATTCAAATTGGGGGTTTTAGTTCTGGTGGTCCCCACCTCCACAACCAATGTAGAGAGGTTTTAAAAATAAAAATGTTAATATGTTTACTTTCTTATTCCTCCATGAAAAAGTGAAAAAATATTCTTTACCATTGACCTACTACGGTCAAGGTGAATGTCTCCTTAAAAGAATATCGGCGCTGCGAGTTCAACGGTGTCCTCATATTTTATTTCTGAGCACTGGTCTGAAAGTTACAAAAACCAGCTCGCACGTTTACTGAACATACCCAAAAAAAGTTTAGAAATTCTTTTCGGGAACACCGGGCCTTGGAATCACTCTCTGTCAATTTTCTCGGACTCCTAAAATTCCTATATAATTAAAACAAATTACATGGAAATTTTGGTTCTTTATAGAGACAATTATATTTTTAATCATTAAACATCTATAATTTAAAGATATGGAATTTTTAACATATTTATTATTATATATATAACTTCCAATGTGATATTTATCTTACTATCTTAATCTTGATCAAATTACTTATCTTTCCCCTAACAATATAGATAATTTATAACCTAATCATATATTATATAGATTATATCATTCCCTAATGAATTTAACATCCATGACATGGAAATAAATGTAAAAAATATTTTCCTCCAAATTTAACACTTATATTCAACCATTATTTCATAAAATCACACAATTGTAAACACAAACCCAAAAATTATACAAAAATACCCAAAAATATAACGAGTAAATTATCAATCCCAGTGTTACCAATTATGTCTTACATAATTTCTTAAAATCATTAAACAATTTATGAAATCAATAATTTTTTTATATTAATCCTTATAGTTATTAATTCCTCAATAATGCATTCCTCAATAGTTATCCCCAAAAATATAAATGATTTATAAAATAACATTTCAAGGAGAATGATTCTATTTAAAATATTTTTCAAAACAATTAAAGAGGAAAAATTGAAGAACAATCCTTAGATAAGTCATATATCAGTAAAAAAATTTAAAATAAGTCAATAATCCATTGATAAATACCAGTCACTAATAAACATAGCTATTATTATATAAAAATCAGTTATGGTATCAACCTCGTTAGCATAGGGAAGACTTGGAATCATGCCTGATATATAATAAGAATCAAATACTAATAATATCAAATATTTAACTATTCTCTCACCTTATGTTATTGGGAATGGAAATTATTAGATACATTCATTTTTCAACTATACCTTCATGAACATATTGAAACTAAATAACAAAAGTAAATTGGTTATTATAATATCCAAAATAATCAGAGTATATAAACTTAATTTTCATTCCTAATGATTCTTCTATAATGATACGTTCATTTAAACCTATGATAATTTCATTTAAAATAATACATACTAGTTTAATCAAATAAGCCACTTGGTTCTACATTGGTAAATTTAAGTTTTGTTATCTTATATTACATAACCAAACCACCATAAATTAATTATGAAATTAATCCTTTTAATGTTTCATAAAGAGAAATTGATTAAAAAAATATTACCCCTTGGGATTTTATAGTCGTGTGTGAGAATAGTAATCTTATTCAAGCATTAGGTTACAATTTAGTTAATACTTTACATTCTCTATTTAGGGTTATTACCCTTAGATAAAAAAATGTTATAACATGAATATCCTTAATAATATCCAAAAAAGGTTTTATTTTCTATGAAAACTATATAATCTCTTCTTTACAAAACATCATAATTGTATATTATACGTATACTAATCCATCAAAATTTTCCCTTGTGTTTTCAATCATCTTATCTAATCCTAATCCCTTTAAAATTAACTCTAATGACCCGAATTTTTGTCTTTTAATTTGAAATTTTAATCAATGTTATGTTATCGAACATTGATAACATTTATAACTCCTAATTAATCCAAAACTGATATCATACTAATCATTGAATTTATCTAGACCTCGATCTAATACAAAATATGAAACCACAAGAGCTAATTGTCCAGTATTTACATGACTTAAATAAAATATTTAATTACAATACATTACCAATACCATTTAAGTTTAGAGTTTAAGATAATTACGATAAAAAACCATCTAACAAAACTAATATATTTTTAACTAATCGGAATATTCCGTCTATATTATCAACTTATTAATCCATAAAAATTCATCAAAATTTCGTAAAAAAGACTTCTTAAAATATATTATTCTAGCATCATCTTATATATTTATTTTATTTACAACCTATTGAAATTGAAACATAAATTAATGATGATATCCGATGATTTTTATGGGTTAGAATAATTGATAATAATCAAAAATCATAAGTATATATAAAATCAGAATATGGGAAATATATATATATAAAAGAAAATCATAAAAAATAAAACCTAGTTAAAAAATTGTGTCATAAATATTGACATATAATTTTACATAAATAAAAAGAGTGATTCAATAAACCTGAGTACCATGATCATATCATAGTCATGAGAATAATTAGAAAACTGTGAAACATCATTAAAATATGAACATACTTTAGTAAAAGGAATATAACATTCCTTATCCATGACATTTGTTCACATTAAAATGAGAAACTAAAATTTACTAAGAAATACCTATCTCATGTGATATAAACTCATTAATTGTGAGTTACAGGCCCATATAGGACCCCAACCATCATCATCCATACATACATGTTCAATAAGAAATCAATAATTAATCATATCTTGAAGAACTTGTGTAAGGATAATGGGTTTCATTTTAACACATCATAATTAATCTATGGAAGAAAATTTGTTTTATAATATTTTTAAATGGATTTAAATATATAAATAAATATCATGATAAACCAAAATAAATAAAAAATGGATTCCAAATATATTCATTATCATTCTAGGTAAATTTCATTCGAAAATCAAAATAAATAATATGGTATTTACTCCATATAGAAAAATATTATATATTGTAGTTAATATTTTCCTTAATAAATAAATGTATGGAATTTAGGTGAATACCCTTCAATCATAAGAAGGAAATATAGAGTGTTCAGAAAGAAAAGTAATTAAAAGAAAAGTTATGTATACTCAATGTGTGTGGATAATATCTTTGACCAAAAATAAAATTACATAAACCATCCAAAAATATAAGGAGGATGGTTGTAAAAGAATATATCCCCATTGTAATAGTTGAAACTAAAAATTAAGTTATCATTGATAGGAAACATCTTTAAAATAGAATTATTTGAATGGTACCACACAAAAGGTATTAGGAATTGAATGGATTGATACAACAAAGTTTAATACCCTAAATTAATAATAAATATTTATTATAGAATAAATAATCTATAATAAATTATCGGAGTGTAAATAATTTTTAATATGAAATGTAAAATGGACATGATAACATAAAATAACTTTTAGAAAACCTTTAATCAATGATTTAAAATAAAAACCTATATGTAAACTGTAAAATTAGATTTTTCAAATTTGAGTTGGATTGCTTTGAAATTATGTAATTTTAAAAAAAATATCTAATAAATTTTCCTTATAAATGAAATAATGTTTTATATATTAAATGTGGAGCCAGTGAAAAAACATTTTTTTTTTGAAAATAACCTTTTTAATACTTTAAAATTTATATTCTTGAAAAAATAACATTATAAAAAATTATAACAGAACGTCTTGGTATAAAAATATCATTTTAAAAAATATTATTATAAAATATTGTATAATATAATTATACGGTGGGACAACTGAAACAAGGGAGAATATATTCCATATCAAAAAAGACTTACTCAGTGAAAGAATATTGTTGTTATCAATATACCTTATGGTAAACATACTACTTGAGGAAAAAATATTTTAATGGGGGGTTTTTGGTAAAAAAACACATATAATGAGAGAATATAAACTAATAAAATAAAATGGTATAATTTAATCACTTATATGAAATAATTTTAAGTGAATGATCATAATTTAATGGATAAAAATTCAGTTGCCAATTACTCTTATATGTGGGGATACACTATAGTCAAAATAAATTTAATGAAAAGAATTTGATTAGGATTAGTATATACCAATAAGTTTATAGAAATAAATTATATTACAATCATGGGATATTGAATCTATATAACATCATACAAATGAAACATTATTCATACCAGGTAATGTGTCTCAAAGAGTTAGAATTAAGAGTAAGAAAACCCTTACGGGTTGAGTAAATCATTAAAAAATATCCCATGAAATATGGATTATAATTTAAATGAAAAATAATATCATTAAAAGGTAATAAATTATATGATATCTTAAATAGGTGGGATATAAACCAAATAAATTCAATTAGGTGAATAATAACAAACATGTCTCAAATACATAAATTTGAGATAAAAACCCTTACTTTGTTCCCCCACATAGTTTAAGGCACTATTATATTTCATAAAACAAGAATAAATATCATAATCACATATTTAAGAACATTATCCATATAAATAAATTTTTTTAATCATAATTTATAATTATTAACTACATTTATATTAGGTATTTATTACTTATTTTTGATATCAGTTGTGGGTAATATTTATCATTTTGAACTAGTTTTGTAATTTCAGAGTTTTTATTCATTCTTCACAAAAATTTCATCATTCCAAGTTCATTATATTATCTATAAATGATTAATTATAATTATTTATGAATTTTATAATTCATTTCTTAAGTACTTTAGTCATTATCCTAGAAAATTAAATCAATGATGAATATCTTTCCATGAAGTTTAATCTACAAAGGTTATTTTTTTAATTAATGAGTTAAATATTAACGTATACATTCTTGAATGAAAAAAAAATATTTAAATATAAACACCTTATTATTATACTAAATATTCATCCATGATATAAATGAAAATAATTATTCAATTAGGTGGTTAATGATACCCAAAACAGAACCTACAATGATTAATGGAAGATCATGAGATTGTTTAGTTGAAATATCATTAAACTAGTATAATTATGAAATATTTTTGTGTTTATTAGTTTTATATATCATAATTTTAATATAATTATAAAAATAAGTAATGGGCATGAAAATATTGAATAATTTTAATTAATGATTTCCTTCATTGTATGTTTAATTAAAATGATCAAATTTACTATAATCATTTATTGATAATATAATTAATTTGTTTAATTTTGTTTTATACCAGAAAGTTAATAATATCAAACAAATAATATTTGACCATCAAGTAAATTCTTAGGACCATCCATGTAAGGTGTTTATGAAATGAATAAAATAAATTGATCATTCCATGGATGTGGTTGTCCATACAAACACATGGTTTTCGATTTAATTTTTATCGAATGGGATTTAGAAGTAATGAGTTTCAATATTTAATAATAATATAAATAATATAAATATCATAATTTTTATCTAAATTTTCATTTTAAACTATCCTTGTAATTTGGTGAAGGAAAACAAAACACCTTGCATCATGGAGGCAGTGGTTCGTACAACTCACAAAATACAGTTTTTTAACAATAAAAAAGGGAAAAGGTTATTAAGGATTTTTATCATTGTATAATAAAATTAATTATATAAAATATAATTATTAAATTAAATATTTATTTTAAAAATATATTTTCAAATGAAAAATTTGAAATGAATGATGTTATGTAAAATAATTCCCATATTGAACGCACTAAGATATTATAGAAATATCCACTAAAAATGGATAGAATAAAAAAATATCTTGTTACTTTAAGATAAAGGGAGTGAAATAGTATTATAAGATAGTTAAATGGTGTATTTTTACATGAGTAAACCATATTTATATGACTGTCTTAATGGGGTGTTGAGACAACCCTTTTATAACTGGTGATAATTGTATCTTTTTTTTAATATTTTAGCTTTAGGTAATAGTTGAACATGTTAAAAATGTAATGTTTTTAAAATTTTGGAAAATAATGGAGTGAAGAAGAGAAAATTTGAATAGAAAAATAATTTACTCATTCTCAAAAAAATTAATCAAATTTTAGTCCTTTTATTCTTACATTCGTTACTTTTACCATTTTAGATTTTGTTGTGGTAAATAGTTTTTAACTATATAATTTATTTTTTATGAAAAAGAATCAATTTGAACATATTACATAATTTTTAACCTATAATAATAAATTTTAATTAAATTTCATTGGATTCAATTTATAAAATTTTTGAAATTTAATTTTAAAATTAATAATGTATAATGTATTAAATATAAATTTTTGGGAAAATATTACTTGTGCTTTAAAATATAAAATGTCGGTTTGTAATTAAAAAACATATTTTAAACTATATAATGTCACTTTTAAACATATATTTGATAAGGAAAAAGGTTTCAATAGTTTTAGGAAATTCTTATATATCTTTGATGAAAAAAAAATCTATGTATATTAAAAAGAGGTTTTGTAAACAATTAACCTAAAAATCAAATTTTTTAAAAAATAAAAAAAGTTGTCCCTAAGATAATTCTGAAATTTTAGATTCAAGAAAAAATTTATTTTTTTAAAATTATGATTAGAAAATGTATATATTAAATTATATAAATAAAATTAGAAAATATAAAGATAAATTGGTTTTATTGGAAAATGACTTCTTAAACAACAATTGTATTTAATATTATTTAATATAGATTTCTAAAAAACTGAAAACCGAAATAGTAGTTTTAAAAATATAAATATTTCAAAATATAATAAACTTTTATATGTTGTTAATTTAATTTATTATGTTAATTTACTATACCATTTCATAAATAGCTCTTTAAAAGGTATCCATTATAAAACATTAATCAAAGAGTTTCGATAATATATATTTATATTAATTGATTATTATACTTGTATATACTGATTATTATATTATTTATGTTTTTTTAATATTTTGTGGTTCATTTTAGTCTGGTTTTGTGTTGGTTTAGTGTTTTTTGTGACACATGCTATTAATGATAGTTTTAATTTATTGGATCCAAAATCCTTGATCATTATATTAGTAGGTGATACTATTAGACTTTAGGTAAGCATACTTAATGACACTTTGGAAGAATCCTTGAAGGTCACACACTTGTTTTCCCTTTAATATCTGTTAAATTCTATTTAAATTTAATATTTGGAGTAATTACTAGTCTCAACAAAGAGACAAAATATTTATTCAATGTTTATTGGTAATATTTTTTTAGAAAGTAATTATGATGTGTGTTGAATACTCAAATAAATATTTATTGACAATAATATCAAATATAATATTTATATATCTTATTTTTTATCACCAAGGGTAATAAATAATAATTATAATTGACTTAATATTCATTTAGTTATGTAAATATTAAAATAAATAATTATTCACAGAACCGTAGATATTTATTTGATTATTTATTTATTGAATAATATATATTTATTATGAATAGTTCTTAAAGGTCAAGGATGGTGGACCAGCTAAGTTATATGCTTGGTTAAAAATGATATAATCATTATATATCATTTAAATAAATAAGAAAAAACAATTAATGAATTGAAATTTATTTTTACATGTTAGTGCATTAAATTATATGATAATAATGTTATTATTAATATAAGGTATAAAATTTTAGAATTTTTTTATGTTTAGGGTCTATAGTGATATTATAAAAATTACAGCCTAGATCTAGATATTCCAAAAAATCATTTAAGACCTTGTATAATATCAATTTTTTGTTATGTGTAATGCATCCCCTCTCTAAACAATTCTCTCAATGAACAACATCTCTATTGTTCAACTTAATATCAAGATAATTCCTCCACATCATTTCTTCCACTCAATAATATGACAACATGATACATCATCACCAATACTGAAGGATTACTAGTGGTCATCAACATAAACAATTAATGGAAATTACTGCATCCAAACAAGCACCCGTAAATATGTTAGCAACATTTAAAGATTGTAAAGCGTGTGTTAATCACTTCAAGAAGGATTTTTTTGGATCATCTTAACAGAAAGTGTTTAAAACTCAAATTAAATTTTAATAATGATCATATTAATCATGGAATGATATCAATATTTAGGTATTATTATTATTGTTAAAATAATTACAAATATATCATGAAACATCCACTCTCTGATTTTAGGGATATTTTCATTATTTCTTCAGTTACATTCTATAGAAATGATTATTAATCATCATGTTGTTGTGAATTAATAATTAGACATATTTTTTATTCATCTTTTCCTTCCAATATTCCTAGAACCTTCAATTCCACTTATTACACATCAAGTGAGATCTGGTATATTAGTATCTACATTTATGCTTTTTGAATAATCTAGACATTGACATTACATAATGGGATGAGTTTATATAAGGTGTTATTCATGTAATCCATAATTTGTGGTAGAATGTTTTTCAATACTTCCACATTTATATATTTATACTATTAAATGTTTTTAATTTTATTATATGTTTTAAATTTCAAGATTATTTCCTTCATTTAATATCATATTTTCAAAGAAATAGATAGTTTTTTGTCACAATCATATTGTTGAAGTAGGTTCAACCTAGAATACAAGTAATCAATCTATTTTAAAAAAATGTCTCATATATGGATGTGTCAAGCATGATTTTTATAAGAATATATATTTGGTTTGGAATAAAATTAAAATAAGGAAAAATATTCCCAATTCATTCTTTTAGACCCTTTATGCTAGTATCCATTCCATAATGATTAAGGAATGTTTATAGAGTATGTGATAGTTAGGTTCAAATTGACAGAATATCTACAACATGTCATTACAAAGTAGTTTAGGTGCATTATCTAAATTTGATAGGATTTTATGGATCGAATATAGAATGGTTTAGGATATGATAAAAAACCATTAATATATCATTTTAATCTATTATATGGTGGAATCTCAAGTTAATAGTTATATATAGGGAATTCATTCAGGGAACCATATGTATGTGTGAGTTCATATAAATGTCTCTTATATAAGGATTGGGGGAAGATAATTTTGAGTCATAAGGCTCATATAAAAACCGTTTATCCATTTATTTATGCTTATCATGTATAAAGGTACGTTGAGAAAGATCATATTACATTTTATGACTGTTATATGTGAATGGTTTAATTAATTATATGGAACACAAAAAGTAGTACGTTTTTTTGGATATATAATTTTTGAATTGATGTAATTAATTAAAGTCACACACATCTATTTAATTTCTACTAGTTATTTTTGCTAAAATTTCTGATGTACTTTTAGTGGTGTCTTATATCATTTATTTTGAAACATTTATTAACAAAATCATGAGATTTTAAAATTAAGGAAAATGTTTTATGGAAATTATTTAAATAAAATGGAGTTTTTCAATTTCATTTCATTTTATAAATGATCCTTATGTTAAAATAAAAAATTAATTAGTTTTTAAAAAGTATTTTACAAAATATTACTTGGTTTTGAAAATTAGGAATTAAAAAAGTAATAACAGACTATTATTACAATATAAAATGTATTGGTTTATGTTGGACTGGTTGTTCTATTTTATTCATGTATATATAATAGATTTGATTAGCTAGATTATAATGCCTTCTCATGTTGGTTTTATAGGATTGGTGGTTTTTAAAATTAAATTAATTTTATTTTGGAAATAAATATTAAATTGATGTAGAACTATTTAAATTAATAAAATAATATCAATTTTTTGAAAGACTATGGTATAATATAAAATGGTAAAACATAATTGATTATTATATTTTGAAGAACTATAATATTTGGTTTAAAATGATAATTAATATTTTAGGAATCATAGGAAAGTTATCACACCATTTTTTATTAGTTAGTTATGTATTTATTGATATATTTTGACAATGGGAGTATTGTATTAGATGCATAGAGAGAATCATAGCATACAATATTGTGTGCTGGCATTGAATAGGTGATTGAGATAGATTATTATTTATAGAAAATATATTATGTTTTTTTATTTTTGATGAAAATAAGTTTGGTCGAGGGACTTTAATGACCTATGAGTTTATTATGTTAATTAAGTATTATTAATGTCTTAAATTTTGAATTTAATAGTTAAAAATTAAGAAATGTTTAAATTTTTGGATTTAGATTAAGATAGAAATCATTTCTTTATGTGTTATTAATTTTAAAGATTTTATATGGAAATGGTGAGGAGGTTTGAAAAATTAACAGTTATTTGATTTCAATTTTTTAGAGTTAGAGTCTAAAAGAGGATGTTGCAGCAGGCCACTGGGTACCTGATAGCTTATCCATGAATACCTAATGAAAAATATAATGTAAATTCTCCAAATTCCAAATAATATATGTTCTTTAGGATCCATAGGGTATCCAATGGACTCCATTTATATTTTTTAACAAGAAATTTTTATTTGAACCCTCTTTTAATAAAAATATTTCTGGTCATACTTCATCTATTCTTCCACTTGGTCACATACCATATCCATGAAGAGATCTCATATTTTCACTCTTTACTCCTCCCTTATTCCAAATTATATCCATATTTTGGGCTGTTTTTTACTCATATAGTTAGTGTAAGATCACTCTTTTACTTATCTTATAACATTTATATATCCTTTCATATAATTTATTTCGGTTTACCTATGAATTCCATAGTTTTTTAACTAGATCATTGTGAAATCCATCCAAGATGATAAATATTTTGAATGTATAAGAATGAATGTCCCAAAGAGATCATTTGAACTCCATCTATCTTGATCTTGATAAGAGTAAGTTATTTGATATGTTATTATACTATATTATTTGGTTTGGGGTGAAATTGTAAAGGGTTTAGGTTGTTATACAAGTTTTTTTTGATTATTTGAGTGTTAGGTGTATTTTATGAGTTATCAGCAGGTGGTTTGGCTTTAACATTAAAGTTACTATTTTTAGAATTATATGTATCTGCATTGAGTAGCTTATCTTTGGTTGTGTGTGTAAGGGGAGTTTTTCAATGTATTGTAATAGTAGTGGTCCCAACAACCTTGATTCTTATTTGGTTTATGTAGGTGGAATTATAGCTCCCTTATTCCCAACCTATAATCAAATATTTAATGTTCATTTTTATATATATAAATGGTATGTATTTATAAATATTTTGGATATGTCAAACTAAATTATTTTATATATAAATATAAAAAAAGTAATTTTATTATTGGATTATTTATTAATTTTCCTATCTATTGATATATTTTCTTATCCACTTTTGATTATTATTAAATCCTTGTTGACCTTACTCGTTTGTAAATATGTAGATAGAGTATCTAATTTGTAATTTAATTATTTTATTTTATTCAATAATATTTAGATAATTTTTTTATTATTTTGATTGAATGATTATATTTTTTTATTTGTTTAGTTTTCTCGCATTAATTTTTATTTAATTGATAAAATAACATAATTATGAATATTAACAAGAATTATAAGTGGAATGTTCATTTAATAATATGTTAGGTTGAATAATTTACTTTATTGTTATGATAATACGCATACCCCTATTACCTTTTCTTATTTCTCTCGTGGATGATGATTAGTTCCTAATCCTACACTAATGGGAATTAACTATTACCTTTTAAGAATGTTCCTTTTTAGTTATTTATAATAATAAAAAGAGTAAATCAATTTTTTTAATATATAACAACATGAATTAAAATTTAATGAACAATACTTAATCATATATTAAGTGGTTGCATCGATGGGAATGTATATTTGTGATAGTGGGTTGGAAAGGTATGGTGTATTGTCTTGATTTTTAATGTGATTCCCCTAAATTAATAAATGATTGGAAATATAAAAATTTAAATACCAATTCTATTTTCTTATGAGATGGGTTTTTGAGGTAACCACTTATGTATAGGTAGTCAGTATAATAGGTTACCTGTTACCTTCTTAAATATTTGTCTAATCTATCATTCCATGGAATTTCTTCTTCTTACTCGTTTTTCCCTTTCTTGGGTTCTTTTTTTTATTCATTTGGGTTATATTATTTTTTATTTTCTCCCACTATTTTGTTATTTAGTGGTCCATATAACCACAAATACATCATAAAAATTTTCCATGATTTACTAGGGATGAAATATTGTGTTAATTTTAGAACATTCACTTCTTTTATTTCAGTTTCTTTCATCATAGATTACTCTTTAAACACAATTGAGTTATTTATTATATTCTAAAAATGATATATAAATTAATATATAGGTGTATGAGTTATTATGAATAGGTTGATAGGATAGTGATTTGAACAATGTTAAGGGGTGTGTGATGTTATGGTATCCAATTTTAGAAACTTACTTATGTGAAAACATAGGCCATTGGGGTTTCTATCTTCTAGGTTATGTGAGATTTTGTGACCAAACGTTTATCCCTTATGTCTCAAGTGTTTTATCTTGTGTCCTGATAGATTGAGTGATACATACATATTGGAGTTTCCTAATATGTTTGTTTCTCAAATTTATTCATTTTCAATTAATCAGGATAAAACCATTTGATTTCACTTATTATGTATTATATATATTTTCATTATAAGATTATTGGGTTTGACTCATGTTGTTACTAATATATGACCTATGATGAATTTCACTTTTGTTATGTAATCATTTTATATCATTAATTTATTAATTGTATTATGTTTACCTAAAGTAAAAATTGTATCCCTCCAAGAGATTATTGTATTATAATATTATTTTGAATTACTTATGTAAGAATTATGGATATTGATAATTTTTAGTTTTCTTGATATTTTCATTCTTTTTAGTTATTGAGAATATTTTTATATATATTCTATTTTAATATTTTGACCATGTCTACAAATAAATGGTATTTAAATATGGGCATAGTGATTTGGAATATACACACCTGATCTGTAAGTCTTGGATATCAAAATTCATTTCTCGATAAGTATTTTCTATTTTATAAAGAGTGGTTCTAGTATCAGAATATAGAACCGGTTGGAGGCTGGGTAGTGGAAGAAGGATTCAAAAACCAAGAAGTAGAAACTTTATTCTGGATATAAGTTTGGAAATATCTAATGGATGAGTATCAGATATATGTACTATACACTAGTAAGAGTGGTGAATTAAGTGTGTTGGAAAGAAATAGTGGGTTTATCGTGTGTATATAAAAAACATCTACAATGATTAGATTGTGTTAGAAAAAATATAATTAGATAGTGGTTTTATAGACCCTCTATACATAGGTAGTTGGGTCACTTTAAATGTATTGTACTTTACTTAATTTTCCATTTACTATAATTACAATAGTATCATGGGTGAAATGTATTTATCATGTTAAACTTTTTAATTCTTATATTAATTATAATATAAATACCATAGTGTTCCTCTGATAGAGAATAGGAATATCCAAGCCATGTAAAATATTTTTTTTCCTTCTATTTTTTATTGATTTTATTTCTCCAATATTATTTTCTTTTTAATGGTAATATCTAACATCATAGATATGGTTTTTGAAATCATTACGGTTTGTTTTATTATCTCTATTTCTGAGTCGAGTATTGTTATATTTTTCATGTTAGATACAATGTTACACATTTTAATGTTCCATATGGTTCTTTTGGATTATGGGATATGTCATAAAAATCGATATCAAATCTTGGTAATAAAGTCTAGAATATTAGACCATGGTTGTGTGTTCATAGGTCTTATTGTAATGGTTTTCCAAGTTTTGTGTTGTAGGAGAATTTTGATATGGATGATATTAATAGTATTTATGATTCTTAAATTTAGTAAGAGTTTTATTTTATAAATATTTTATCTTAAGAATGTATGGTATGGATTGATTTGTTTTATATGAAAAATTTTAGATTCTAGAGGATATAGATTGGGTATTTTCTATTCTAGAGTGATTTAGAGTATCTATTGAAGAGATTTAAACTACAAGGAATGAAAAAGTATTAATGGGAAAGTCCTGTCCAGAAGGAACTATGTTCTTTTTAGGTAATGTTGGATAGAAATGTGAACTTAGAAATTTAGGAGGTGGAGTGATCGTTCTAGATTATTTTTATACTTTCCAAAACATATGATTATCCAGTCTATATAAAAAATATATTTCTGATTTAATTTTTTTTATACATATAGATTTTGAAAATAAGTTCTATGGAGGAAAGATTTTTATGAATTTGATTCAAAGTAATTTTTGGGATTTGAATGCTATGTTTGAAGAGATATTGTTAGTGTTTGTAGATCTCTAATCACTATCAAAATCATGGGATGTGATAGTTAATATGGTGACTAATTATATTAATAAGGTTGAATTGATAGTTGATAATGGATGAGATACTATTATTAATTAATATATTAATAGGAAGGAAGTATATGGAACTACAAAAATAATATTTAGTATATAAGGTAATGGAATTTAGACTCAACAGAAAATTCTGAAGAAGGAGAAATGGAACATAGAAAATATTCTAGGTTATTCAACTAAGTCTAGACCCATATACTAGAATTGAAGGATGATATGGCATCTAAAAAAGTATTGTAGGGAATAAAAGGATAATTATAGGAGATATGATTCTAAATATTTATCTTAAAATACTATTTTATTATATAGAAGTAGTTTTTTGTTGAGATTTGATAAACTTGTTAAGTCATATATTACTATCTTTAGAGATTATTTTTTATCTATGTTCAAGGGAAGATGTGTGTCCAATTACATATTTGAAATATTTGGTAGGTTTCAGAAAGATTATAATAAACCTATTTATATTTTATAAAACAGAAATGATTCAATGAAAACTTCAAATAGAGTATTTCTATAGTTGTAAGGGTTATGACACATAACATGGTTATGGAAGAGCCTAATAATGATGGGACAGTTGGATGGATCATGCTTTTGTACAAGATACGAAAATTACATATTGAAAATCATATGAGGTTACAAAGTGGTGGATAAAGGTTATAATAACAGAAATTATATCATACTATGAATTCCCAAGGCTCAATGATTGTTAGAAAATCAACTTATATAAATTTTATGTTATTACATAAGAATATTGGTCACATGGGTGAGAAGTAGATTAAATTACAAGATGAGAAAGATATATAGATAATTGGAAACCTGGAGTATTAAAAATAGAATGATGGGATCCTTGGGAAATAGTAGAGTATATCCTTCAATATTTAAGGAAACATATCTAAGGATTAAATGTTATATTATATATATATATATATATTTATATGGGATAACTAGAATTTATTCTCAAGGTGGGTAATTGTAATATTGAACCTTCATAAGAAAATGAAATATTGGAATTATGGGTCTTCATTCTCAAGGAATGGTCTAATATTTTTGAAACATAAATTAAATTAAAATTCATAGGGTAATAGAAATTCATTATGAAGAATAAATGATTGATATATGAAAATGGGGAAGGGTATGGATGTTGATAGTTCTACAGGTATTGTTGAAAGAAATATGTACAGTCCAAGCAGATCATACTAGGAACTTCATAACAAATGGATTCAGTGAATGGATAAATTTTATAATAAATAAAAGGACTATAATAATAATGTTACATACCAATTTTCCTAAGGAATTTTGGGAAAATAAAATTATTTGTGTGGTCTATCTTGTGAATCAGTTCCCTTCCTCTCTGTTGGGGAACGATCTCTATGAATAAATCTACATTTGAGGAATTTTCCATTTGTCTGACCAATTTTTTTTGAATGTTTCACATATGTACGAGTCAATTATAGGGAGGGGTAATGTTATAGGCTAAGTTATGGGAATGCATATTTATTGGTTATTGTGATAAAACCATTGGATATTATATTTTTTAATGAAAGGTCATTATAATTAAAAAAAATTATTGGAGGAGGATATCTTGTCTAAGAACTGACTATTTGTGGATGATGCAAGAGTGAAAAAATAATTATAATATTAGAAACATTGACTAGCTGTATTCTATAAGTTCCAATTAGTTCAGAGAGTATAAAAAGTCAAGATATTCAAAATTTTCTTGGAGATATTTCTGACAGACATCAAATTCTTTTGGTATTAGTAGGGCCAGATGTGATAGAATTCCTAATGACTATGGATGTTTGGGTTGGATATCTGAAAGATAAAATTTTATATGTAGTGGTTTGGGAAAGAGAAGAAACTTTGGTTGAGTTTATGTGGTCTACCTGGTATAGAAACATAGTATAGGGGTTCATATGAAATATGCACTAATTTATTCTTATTAATTATGGAGTAACCAATATCTCAATAGAGGTATCATGTTTGAGTGGGTTGATATAGTCAGTTTTAGTGATGAAGGGTAAGATGGACTCCATTAATGTTTCTAAAACATGGGAGATTATGGAAGTTCCTACTAGAAATTTGGTACTGATGAACAATTAGGAATACAAATTGAACGAATTAGAAAATAATATAAACTGGTATGGGGAGATTCTTGTTATGAAATGATTTTAATAAATGAAAGGTATAATGAACCAGTTTGGGTAAACTAGATAATTCTCCAAATAAGGTCCACCACATGGTGAAATAAAAAAAAGAACCACATGTCTCATGTAAAACTTGAGAAAAATAAATGTACCCATGGATGAAATAAATACCTATCTATGAAGAACATAATGTTAAAGATCTCTGATCAAACTAGAAATATATAGCATACCAAAAAAAACATCATTGTGGTTCTTAGGTTCCCTTCCCAATGATAATTATTGAAATCTCTACTTATAGAATTTCTTATGGATAGAGGAATAACAAACTAATTCTGAATGAATGTGATACCCTCATTTGAGAAGTATTTTTCAAGAATAGTCTCTCCACTATAAATAGAGTCCCTAATGTAATGGAATTCATCATCAATATGAATCTCTTAAAGAATCATCTCAAAAAGGGTGAATAAAAAATATAATCTTTTTAATTCAAACTTTTCTTCTTCTTCCTAGACTCCAAAATGAAACTATGGAAAAGATCCATTGTGTTCTACTATTTTGATGATCCCTTCACATATTTAGTTAAAAAATTTCTTCTCAAAGAATCACTAATTATAATTCCCTTCCCAGAATTGTAGTTTATGTCAAAATAATTAAAATGCAGTTACTCCACCCAACACCATTGACGGAGATTCAAATATTTTTTAGAGCTGATATAAATCAATATCATGTGGTTATAAAACATGGTAAAACTTTCTCCAAAATAAAAATGCTACAAAAACTTATGCACAAGAATCATGGTAGTGAGTTGTCAATCATTATTTAATTATTTCTTCTCATGTGGTCTATGATTTTGAGAACCATAGGTCACTTCATAATCCCCATGCATAAGAGTGAAATCCAAACTTGAACATGATTCCCCATAAAAGAAAATAAATCCCTACTTAGCCTCTAGAAGATTCAACATTAGTGGAAAAGTAAAAAGATTTTTCAACTCAACAAAATAACATAAATTTTTTTTATCCCAAGTGATATTTACCCCATGTCATGTAAGTGTAGTCATTGGAGAATCCAAATTTGATAAATCATTTAAACTGGTGGATATACCCCCATTGACCCAAGAATCTATGAATCTCAAAAACATATCATGGTTACTCCCATGTCATATTAGATTTCCATTTCTTATTATCAATATAAATACCATGGATGGAGACCAAGAATCCCAATAACATCACTTCATGAATCATGGAACCACGTTTAGTTAACTTGTTATAGAGTTTGTGATTTCACTTGATATTCAAAACTATTCTAAGATAAATCACATGATCCTCCTCGGATAAAGGGTAAACAAGGATATCATCCTATAATTCAACCGAAATCTTTTCAAGATACTCATGGAAGACTGTGTTCATAAATTACATAAATACTATAGGATAATTCATTAGAAAAAGTGGCATGAAACAATACACATAATGGTCATAAATTCTCAAAAAATCAGTATTCTAAATGTCATATTCCTTAATTATCTACAAGTGATAACTATATTGAAGTGAAATCTTTGAGAACCATTTTTACCCGTATAACATGTCAAAAATATCTTCAATCCATGGTAATGGGTTCTTATTCATTATCATAACTTGATTTAAATTACTACAATCAACACATAGGAAAAGTGTTCCATTCATATTTCTTTGTAAGGAGAACATTCCCCACACAAGGTGACGCAGCTGATAATATAAATCCTTCCTAATAAAGATATCCAATAATGTCTTTAACATCTCGAGTTCAGTTTGTTCCATAGAGTATGAAGTAATAGACACAAATTGAGCACTAGGTAATTAATCAATAGAAAATGCACCCCTCTTGCTAGTGTAAAACTAGAGATATCAAAAGGAAAAAAAGTCTGGAAAATTGACAAAAACTAGATGTATATTACCACTTAGAGATTCATTCTTTATATCGAAAGAAATACCTGATATTACTTTCTAGAACATGGGATAAGAAGTTTTGGATTTACTCGACCTCATGATCTGTTCTCTTAGAAAGACATAGAATACTCTATTAGGGGCAGTAAAAGAGACATGTCAATGATAATAGTCAATTTTGGACTTATTAGAAATAATTCCATCTATCATGAGAATTATTTCAAGTGATTTTTGATCAAAAACCATTAAATTATTCGTAATAATGATTTATGTCAGAGATAAATTACAATATGAATAATGGATACCCTTTTCTCTCTTTGTTTTGAATGGAATCATAATATGAATCACATAAGATAAAATATCAATTGAATGATTTAATAGATTCACAATATGTGTTGATATAAATGAGTGATATACACCAGTATCAAATACAAAAGTAACTAAATATTAATCTATTGTGATTCTACCTCTTATAGTAATTGGACCTATATTAGCTTCCTTTGGATACTCTTTCGTAGTATAAATAATATGTGTCTTGGATGCTTGTGGTTGGAACCTCTTATATCTCAATAGATTTTATTACACTATGGTAAGTTTAGAAAATTATGATCCTATGCCTCAAAGAAAAGTAAAAAAAGGGAAAAACTTCTTTGGTGGCCTTAGTGACTGCATGAACTTTAAATATTTAGTGCCTCCAAACAAGCACATATCAAATTCCCAAAATTTCTATGCTGGATGAATGTAAAAGGGTATTTTCCAAACACTAGAGGAGGTCTAGAGGACACCTTTTATTGAGAATCCCCATGAGACGCACCACACTTCCAATTTCCATTAAAGGCACTCACAGAACTACCAGTATGATCAAAAGGAACTCTCTTCAACTCTTAAATACCAACCAGGTAAATCTGAACCGTCAGTTACATATCCAAAAAATCTTCACAAGATTTGATATTTAGTAGAAAAACCAAAAAATGAATATTGTGTATCATGAACCTATATTACTTAGAATTCTTCATCTTCTCATTTGATAAAATCTTAGTTGAAAACTACAGAAGATCCGATTTTTTTTCATACTATATTATGGTTATGTCATCCTAGTGGAGGTTAAAATACACCATATCCTTTTCAAATACCATAGATTCTAGATAGAAATTATAAGTTAAACTAACTCTAAAGTACTTCCAATCCAAACCCTCTATATTCCTAGAGAATACCATTGTATCCCACTATCTTCTTCTAGGTAATTCTAGCTTGAAGGTTGTTCTTTTTACCTTAATATCTTCTACCATTTTTATGAAATCAAAAAGTCACTCTATCAGGTTTAACCAACCCTCTACCTCTAGAAGATAATTAATTCCATGTAAATGAAGTGGGTTCTAGTGAATAAATTCTAGATCATGATTCAAATATTCATTCCATTGAGTTTTTTTGCAACTATAGTCTAAATGGGAATGGGTTCAGGTTCCTCTCCCAGACCATGTACATCACAGACAACAATATCAATAAGATTCTGGTCCACGAGAGGACCTACTAATTATGGTTCACCAATAAATTTCTCATAGGTCCTATTAACACTTTTTATCGGTGGCATGATTCTACAGAACAGAAACGGAAAACACTAAAGATTTTAAATTAGTACTCAAACCAACACCTCAAACAAGAGAAATAGTAATATCAATGCCATAAAAAAATCTTTGAAGATTTATATTTAAATATACACAAATTAAACTCCAGTAAAATAAAAGTATCAGGTTAAAACATTCCTTGAATAAAATTTTCCTAGACACCCACAGTGACTAAAGGATAGTTATGATGAGATATACCTATACACCTGTAGGAAAATTCTACTTATGTTCCCACAAGAAATCCCCATTTACATACTAACATCAAGGAAAAATACATAACATGAACCTATGATACCATGTTGTCAGAAACCATCCTGGATACCATGGTAGCTAAGATAGAAAATTTCACAGACTATAGGGCATTCCAGATACCCAATAGTTGGTGATTTTCACATGGAATCAAACAAGTTAAAAGGGTAAACATATTTTCCAAAAAATAACCAATGATAAAAGATTAAAATTCAGTATGATAAACACTCAAAAATGATAAAGTACCCAAAATAAATTAATACAAGTACCAAACAAGAATATAAAAATCCTAAAGAAATATACAATTTCATCCCAACCAAATAATTAGAAACCCTATGTAACAAGTGTATAAAATATCCACTACTCACCATCACCACTACATGGTCCAATGGATTAATAACATCAGACTCTTTTAAGTGAAACTTTTTCTATTCTCAAACCTAGTATTAGAAATCCCACAAACACCTGGGGGAAAAGATCAGGCATGGTAGGGTCACACCCAGGGTTTCATAATCAATACCATAACAATTTACCATTTATACAATTAATATTAATTTAAAATGGAATGGAATTAAATTTTGAATATTTTAAACTTAAATATTATTTCATTCAAACTATTGGTATATATATTAAATAACATTTAAAAAACATGTAATGAACATTTTATATAAATTTGTTTATATAAATGTGTTTTCATAAAAAAATAGCTCCACGTATCAAAGGAAGGTTTATCAAATCAAACAAGTCATAGCACGAGATGACCCACACATTATGTTTCACCAAAAACTTCCTCTTATGTCCCATTCACACTTATTATCAATGGTATGATTCTACAAAACATAAATAGAAATCACTGAAGACATTAAAAATTTACCCAAACCAATAACTGAAACAATAGAAATAGTAATATCAATTCCCTCATAAAATTCTTCATGAGTTATATTTCTACATACCCAAATTAAATCATGTAAAATAAAAGGATTAGGTTTAAACAGTCCTCAAAGAAACATTCCATAGACACCCATAGTGACTAAAGGTGAGTTATGATTAGAGATACCTAGACACCCACAAGAAACTGCTACTTATGTGCCAACATAAAATCCCAATTTACATTTTAACATCAAGGAAATATACTTTGCATGAACCTATGATACTAATTTTTCAAAAACCATCTTGGATACCCTAGTACCTAAGATGAATATTTTATAGAATAAATGGAATTTATGATCCCTACAAGTTGCTAATTATCACCTAGAATCAAACATAATAAAAGGGGGAACTCATTTTCCAAAAAATAATCAATGATAAAAGATTAAAACTCAGAATGATCGACACTCAAAAAAGATAAAGTACCCGAAAAAAATTAAAAACATTAAAAAATAGAAACATAAACATCTTAAATGAATCTATAACATCAACAAGACCAAATCCATAGAAACCCTATGTAACAAGTGTATAACGGCTCCACTAGTCACCATCACCACTACATGGTCTGAAGGATTAAAAAAATCAAACTCCTCTTACTGTAAGTTTCCCTATTCTGAAACATAGTATTAAAATCCCCCAAACACCTGAAGGAAATTTTAGGATATGGTAGGGTCTCACCAAGTGGATTATAATCAATACAATAACAATTTACCATTTTTACTATAAGTATAAATAAAACAAGGAATGGAATTAAATTTTGAATATTTTAAACTCAAATATTATTCTATTCAAATTAATTTTAGATTTATTAAAAAAACATTGAAAAAATATCTAATGACTATTTTTTATAAAAAGTTTTACAAAAATATGTTTTCATGATTAATATAGCTCCATATATCAATAGAAGGTTTATCAAATCAAACAGGTCATATTACAATGGTAAAATACACTATGGTATGTTATTTACTCGTTATAATATCCTCATAGATTTAAACAGTGATGCCAACTTGTAAATAGTGTGTATACACAATCAACACCATAAAAGGGGAACCCATTATGAACAATCAATCTACACCACGATATGGGAAATCATTATGATCGTCTTGACTTGACTTGGTATAGTTAGTGTATTCATTATCAATCTTGTTCATGGAGGTAAATATCCTAGAATGATTTTTTGAACCACCTACTAAATGCCAAGGGTCCCATGTTCTTCAATCAATCAATAAAATTGACAATCAATCATTTCAAAATAATCTAAAATAGAATTTAATAATTTCAGTTTTCAACACGCCTTTCTCATTTAAAAATTGAATCATAGACTTTCATGAATTCATGTCATTTCAAATAATCATTCAATTTATGAAAATTTATCAGGATCAACATCATTACATTCACGAAATCTATTCCATAATCAATCCATTATTTTTCATAAATCCACCCCACAATTTTAATTCCATTTAATCTTTGGTTTTTATCAATTTCTATATCCTTTTCAAATCAAGGATAAATTGTCACAAATTCATTTTATTAAATCATTTAAAAACTAATTGAAATTTAATTAAGGATTTAAAGGTTTCAATTTTGGTAATAGGATGATTGAACTACTTACCATTATGAAATTATCCGAGATACAACAGCTGCAATGGGAGTCACCAAAAAACGAATGATGGCGAAGAAGATATAAGAACCTGAACTAGAGTCAAGATTAAATTAATTATATATTAGGGCTATAAATTAAATTAGACCTGTCAAACTATTAGGATGAGAGAAAGATATATTTGTAGAAACTACATGAGATAATATCCACTTACCCAAAGGAGATCGAATGATATCAACGCTGCTTGGATCCACCAAGGAAATCTTTTACAAGATCCAAAATCTCCTCTTGGGAGCCTCTAAGGATGAACAAATAATGTTAGGGTGGAATAGTAAGTTCTGAAACCTTAAAATGTGGTATTGGGAATTTTATTTTTGAAGGATAAAAAATCGTGTTAAGGAGGAATGGTATGATTTGGAACCTTAAACTATGGTCTGGGGTGTTTTAATTAATGTTTTGTAGGATTAAAAAATTCCACAAATAATTTCCTTGTGAGGGCCACACAGTTACAAAATTCATACTCCCCTATAGGAATTCTATTTAGGGTGCACGGTTTCACCACACTATTAAACTAACCATTCACCAATTATTCATTACCCATTTTCTAAGGGGTGTATGTTATGGATGTGTGGTCTCACGATTTGTTCAAACCATGCACCCCCATTTGGTGGATCTTAATAGGGAACATGGTTTTCAATGCCAAACCTCACGGTTCTCCCTAACCGTGTACCAACCATGAACAACCCAATGGGATTTCAAAAGTTTCAAAATTTTACCCAAAATAAACCAAAACATGCACCGACATAAATGACATAAAAACTATGGTTGTGGAATAATTGAAAACATGTAATGGTATTTTACTCAATTATTAAAAAAAATTCCCATGTCAATTAGACATGTTTCCAAAAAAAGTCCACCACATGGTGAAATTCCAAAAACAAAGACAAGTATCCTGAAAACCTGATGTAAAATTATAGTATAATACATAAGAATGAAATATATATCCATGGGACATAAAAAAGTAAATCCAAACTGGATAAATAATAAAAATAAATCATGCAACACAAAATCAGTCTCTATATGACCATCTATCACCACAAGTCCATCCCACTAAAAATGTGATGGATGATAATAGAACCCATCATTCTACTTGATGCCCTTCCATTTCACGGACTCACAGAAAATTCACATTTTATTATAGAAACTACCTTTATGGAAAAGGTGAGAAACCATATTTCATGAACGAAAGGAAATAATGGAACAATTAAAGAAAATTTTATGTCTATTAGATTTAATATCCCTACATAGTTTCCAAGAAAATGTGCTAAACTAAGAATCATGATCATTCTTCAGAAGGTATTCAAAATGATACACCATCTTTTCCCAAGACTTAATGTACTCCTATTGACTGATCTTACCAACATTGAATCCCCTGAATAACACCACTCTCTATTTTCAAATCTTTTTACTATTCTCTTCATTGTTAACCCCCTTAATGGACATCACATCATCTTTTTAGCTTATTCTTCATTAGAATTATTCGTCAAAACAATTTCAACCATTTCTTCTTCTGAGTGCTTAAGAAGCTCTACATAAGGATAGATCAGCACACCAAGCTCCCTATGATAACTAGAATAAAACTTGGGGAGAAGTTTGGGGACACTATCCATCTGTTTTAATTAAATTTATTTACTTCTATAGTCTCCCTTTGTGGTAGAAATAATGAACAATCCTTTCTAACTTTCTACATACCCCTCTGGATCATACATAATATTGGACTTGAAATCTGATCGCCTTGATTGTCATCTTGTATATTGCCTAATAAATTATCAAAATACTCATAACTGGACTCAGTCCTGAGGGCCCCCTGCTGATTTTAATGCCTAAAGGACTCAATTTCATCCTCTTGAACCATAATATCATTAAAAACCCTTCGAATCTATTTCCCAACACAGTAGAAACCACCTCTCATGAGGATGCACTTTACATCCAAATGATTCACCCTCCCATGGTGTCTTAGAGGGATTAGAAAAACCATTTCCCTTATTACCAGTACCTTAGTGCACTGCATCGACATATAAATCATCCATGGCAGTCTTGGAGATTCATTCATACACCATATGAGGTTCTACAAAAATGATACTATTATTAGGCTTCACCTTCTCCACGACTGAAACCTCTCATGAATGTTTTTGAATTCAAATATTTGTGATTTATTGTTTGATATTTCTGGAGTTGGTTTGAACAGGAGTGTTTGGACAATATTATAAATATCGAGATTCTATTTATTGGAAAGATGATATGAATATAAAAAAAAGGTGATATACAAAAAAAAACATTGTCTCTTTTCTTTCATTGTCAGACTTTTGAGACATACATGTTTTAATGTATCGTCTCATTATTTCTACTACTATTACTATCAATTCTAATACTCATTATTGTTATATCTTCCTTTTCAATTATTAATATGTATTTTGTAAGAGATATAATTTTGATACATACATGTTTTAACATCGGTGTCGTTTTTTCTCTGTTATTGTTTAAATAAAACATACACAATGTTGAAGATCTATTTGTTGATGTGCATTTTAAAGATGTGAAATCATATGTCAGTTGTTACTAAAACTGTGAAGATTAATCTACATCCTCAATAAAATCAAAATTGTTTGATTTATTGGAACCTCAAATGATCATTCACTATTTTGGAAGTGTATAAACTTCTTAGACAAAGCAATGGGGAAAACAATTCCCTATAAATGAACCAGAAGGCTTTATAAGTCCTTGTTGTAATTGTGTCAAATACCTACACTCAGTTTTGGATTAAAAATCTTTGGATAATAGGACCTAGTGAAAATTACCATGCTCATATAATTTACCATTGGAGGAGTGGACTAATGGATATTAGTACCCTGAACCACTATACATCACTGTATTCATTTACTTATTTTATTTATGTTTCTTGCTCATTATTGAGAGAATACCAAAGGATTGTTGCTAATCAAGGGAGGTGTTATGAATTATCAACTTTTTGGAAAAAAAATGCACCCCCTATTTTATTTATATTCATTATAACTATCTCGAACTAGAAATTTTGTACCATTACTAGGGGAGAAAAAATGTCCATAAGAATATATGCTAGGAAATAGAACATGGATAATATAGATTTAATACTATAAATTAAAATGTTATGAAATGAAATTAATTTATTTGTTATCCCATTAATGTCATTAGATTTCCCTTTATGTGTTTAATAGTTTAAAATACTCATCCTTAATTTTCCATATATTCGATCCAATTGATGAAAATAGGAGGAATCAGGTAGAAAATCTATGTGATGGGATTTGTGATGAATTCCCCATTGGTAGTCCCAACACAATGGGAGTAGGAATTGAATCATTTATGGAAATAATCTCTTAGTTGACTCTGGTTTTAAATATATTTCTAGATCAAGATGTGTTCCCAAATTCCCCTAATATATAAAAAGTTGTGATTGAGACCTTTATGTGAAAAACTCCTCTAACTTTCAATGGATCATTCAACTCCTTAATCGTGGAACAATGGATCAAGTACATTGATAAGATATTCTCGGAATTTCAGTTTTTTGAGAAAGGGAAGGTTCTAATGGATATTTATCATATAGAGGGAGAAACTGATCAATGATAGGCATGGATAAAAAATATGAAGCCTAGGGAAGAGATGAAGGCAACTGGGTGGAAGGAATTAAAGAATTGTTTTTTCAAAAAATATTTTCCATAAATAATCTAAATCAAAATGGGAAGGGAATTACATTACCTAAAGAAACAAATGTGATAAATCTATTAGGTTTTGTGAGTAAAACATCCCAATACTTGAACAATACACCTTCATCTTTGTCGTTACCCATGAATAGAAGGTTGACTGCTTATTTGGTGAGCTAAAACCTAGTCTATGAAAAATCCATTTGGATTTGAGACATTTATAGCTATGAGAAAAAAAAATTATATTCCATCAATGTCAAATTGGAGATGGGTGAATCTCAAATGTAAAACAGTTATAAGAATAAAATGGTGGAGTTTAATTTTAGTGTACTAATGGAGAAATAAAATGGTTCCATGAAATTTAAACATTCCACTTGTCAATGGTGTGGAAAAAACCACCCAAAAAATTCCTAACTGGGATGAGGAAACACTTTAGTTTCATGAATGGAACCAAGATAGATATTTCCAACATGGGAAAACCACGAAAGTTGTAGAGGAAAGGAATGCTCCAGTAAAACCTCAGTTAATTCTTCATTGCATCAACTACAAGGATCCATGGCACTTTTCACATCAATTCACTAAGACATGGATTTTTAAAGACAACCAAAATCCTAAAAGGAAGTAAGGGTGAGGTTTTTCCATCCATATCACTGAGGTGGATCTCAAAAAGGAAGTGGTGACATGTACGATAGTTATTCATTTAGGAATGGTGAACATGGGTTAGGTTTTGGTTCTATGCATTCCTTTATATCACAAAATTTTATTAGTACAATTCACAAATTGCCAAAAAGTATAGAAGTTGAGATATCAGTGAAAATGGAATATGGAGAAATTATTACATCCTATATAAATAACTCATAACCTATCAAATTTTTTTAAAAATTTTTAGTAAACCTTTTCATACTTCCTTTGGTGGAATTTGGTTAAATTTTGTGTATTGATTAACATTCCCTATATAGATCCATCGTAAATATCCATGGAAGGAGAATATATCTCTGTTTTATGAATCAACACCTGATTCAGTACAAGTTCAAGGAGGGGGATCAATCTTATTTAGCACCAACATCTCAATCATGGATATTATTTCCCTGTAAGGAAGTGTATCTATCTCAAATGATTTAGTGTAAAGAAAAAACCACCCTCAAATATATTCCTATTATGAGGGAATATGACGATGTGTTCCAGGTAGAATTTCCTAGTCTTCCTCCTAGCTGAGAAGTTGAATTTTTAATCAACCTTATACCTGGGGTGTTTCCATTATCCAATACACTATATATAATAGTTGTTGTGGAAATAGAGGTGATGAAGAAACAACTATAGTAGAATATGGATAAAGGGTTCAAATGTCCAAGTGCTTCACCATGGGGATCAACTTTCCTCTTCATCAAGAATACAGATGGTTCAATGTGCCATTTCATTGATTATCATGATACCAATAAGCACATGATAAGGAACATTTACAGTATGGAGTTGGATGATGTGATATTCCCTTTGAAAATATGGTGTCATTATATATTTGGTTAGAATTATCAAATACATATAGATCACAAAATTAAAACATATATATTCACATAGAAAGATCTGAATTTGTTCCAAATAATATTTTTTGAGGGGATCGAGGACTATGGCTACTCATTCCACTACTATCCTAGTAAAGAGAAGAAAATTTTTGATTCCCTAAGTAGAAAGAATCCATCAATTATATCATTGATGTGAATTGAGAGGGATCCACTCTTTAAAGATATGGAGTGGATTGATAGAGGAATCATAAAGGGATGAACATCCTTAATCCCTTCACAAGGTATTTCTTAACCAGTGCTTATAGAGATGTTAATTCATACTCAAAAAGATGATGTGGGAAATCATAAGAAAACAGAAACTATAAGAAAATGGAAATCCATAGAGTTCATTATTAAGGAATAATGAGTTGTGAGATTTGGTCCATGACAATATGTACAATAAAATAATGAGTTAAAGAAGGAAATATTTGATGATTCACATAGTTAAACATTATCCATTCACATAGGAAGCACAAATTTGTATCAAGATCTCAAAGAGCATTATTTTGGGGATAATATTAAGAAGAAGATCACTAAATTTACATCAAATTTTCTATTATGTCGGAAAGTGAATGATGAAAGGAAGAACTCTAAGGGGATGATACAACCATTACCCATACCAAAATGGAAATGGGAAAACATCACCTTGGTATTTTTAACCAAAATTATAAATACATCTATGGGAAATAATTCTATTCCGGTTTTTTGGATCAAATTACAATGATAGATCACTTTATAACAATTTGAGAGGAACTATAACTGGATTAACATGTATGGATATATATTAGAGAAGTGGTAAGTCTCTATAGGGTACCACAATCAAATTTATTTGTTCGAGATCACAAATTTACCTTCAATTCTAGAAAAGTCTCTAAAATATACTAAATACTAATATTAAAATCATTATGTATTATAATCCTCAAACTGATGTCCAATCTGAGAAAACTATTCTAGAACATAAATACATGTTATGAACTTGTTCTATGGACATCAAAGGATTATGTGACCAACATCTTTGTCTGGTTGAGTTATCTTACAAAAATATTTTCCATGTGAGCATCAAAATTTTTCCCTATAAAGCTCCTTATGGGAAGAGGTGGAGAACACATCTATGCTTGGATAAAGATAGGGAAAAACATATCGGTCCTGTAATGGTGAAAAAATAGTGGAAAGGGTCAATATAATTTAGAAGCACATCACGAATACTCAGGGTGAAGAAAATATCTCTGATTATAATCATTGAAGAGGACTGGAGTTTGATTTTGGGGACATTGTATTCCTCTGTATATCTCCATGTAAGAATGTGATGAGATTTGAGAAGAAGGAAAATCATAGCCCATGATACATCATCACCTTTGAGATCCTTGATCTCATCAGAGTTATGGCATGTGGGTATGCCTTCCCACTGAACCAATCTCAAGTACATGATGTGTTCCATGTATCCTTCTTGAGAAATTATATACCTTACTACTCACATTTACTCATTCCATTGGTTGTATCATTGGAGAATGATATCTCCAATGAGGAGTAGCTGGTGTGGATCGTATATCATAAATAGAATGTTCAACAAAATAATAAAATTCACTGGGTTAAAGTGTTTTGGAGAAACCAAAGGTTTAAAGAGTAAACATGGGAACCATTAGAGTTGATGATATAGAGTTACCCTCATTGGTTTTAATGTGGGAAAAGAAAATTTTGAGAGATAAATTTCTTAAGGGGGGAGGATTATAATGACCCAAACTATTACAACTAAAATTACCCTTTTGATTTAATTAAATGACTAATTTTGTAATATGGCTATGGAAAACACATGTACATTTTTATATCTAATATAATTAAAAATATTTTTATGTATCAACACCATTGATAATATAGATGTTGAATAGTGAACATGGGATTATTATAAATAGATGGTTTGAAAAAATCCAATTTAACTTGACAAAGGAAGCACTACAGGAAAACAATTGTTTCACGGTGGGTTTTCAAATTGTCATTAAATATCTTAATTTTTTTTAATGTTTTTTAATTTTTTTTTGAGGATTAGTGGCGTTTTTTTTAAAAACCACCGTGAAATGAAAGGAAAAAAATAAAAAAACATAAGAAACCCCGAAATGAGTAAAACGACCATAACTTTTGATCTGGGTGTCCGTTGGAGTGCCACGACTGGTCAAATCGAAGCTCGTGAAGAGATCTAGAGGCATGTATAATCAAAACTGTGAGGCAATCTATAGTTCAGAAGATTTGAGAGTTATAAGAAAGTTGAAAAAAGTTATCCAAATTCAAACGACCATAACTTTCGCTCTGGGTGTCCATTTGGGCTCTACCATATATCAAATCAAAGCCAATGAAAGGAGATATGCACCGATTTGACACAAGAAAGCTTGTGTCATGTTTTACGACCCCAAAAACACTTCCTAAGGCCTCTGAAACCCAGTTTCCGTCACCGGTGTCCCATTGAACGTGTCTTCAAACGGACCTAACATTCGATCCGCTTGTTAGTTTGGACTCCTCCGCCTTCCAGATCTTAGTTCATTCCACGAGCTTCAGTTTGACTAGTCACAGTGCCCACATGGACTCTTGGATCATATGTTATGGCCTTTTAGTGGGTATCAGGTTTGTTATGTTTTTCGATGCCCCGTTTCTAGCACCTATTCCCGGTCAGTTTTTTTAAATGGTCGTAACTTTCGATCTGCCAGTCTATTCGGTCTCTTTTACCTATCAGCTTGAAGATAATTTCAGGATCTTTGATTTGATTGGTCGCATATCTGGAGCGGACTCTAGAATCATAAGTTATCTTCATTAATGTGAGTCAAATGTTTTTGTCACTTTAAGACCGTTTTGACGGGTTTTAACGGTTGCTCCATTTTTTACTATTTATTTGGGTTTCCATGACTTTCTATCTTTATCAATGGTTTATTGTGGGTTATTAAGATGATTATGTTGAATTCTTAAGGGGTTTTCCAAATTTTTCATGAGTTTTCAAGCATTCCCATACTTTCTAATGCTTCCTTCTTCATGCTTCTCCATCTGTGTTCATGCGTTTTCATAATTTTTCATCCTTTATCAAGCCTTCTCGTACTTTTTCATCTGTTTCATTTATTATTTATTATTTATTATAAATAATTTATAATATACATTATTTTATTTATTATCTATTATTTGTTACTGGTTATTTATTATTTATTATTTATATTCATTTATTATTTATATTTATTTATTTTTTATATTTATTTTTTATTTATTATTTATTTATTATTATTTTTTGTTTATTATTTATTATTTATTGTTTTTTATTTTTTATTTTTTATTTATTATTTATTTATTTATAATTATTAATTATGTGTTATTTATTTATTTATTATTATTATTATTTGTTGTTTATTGTTTATTATTATTATTTATTATTATTATTTATTATTATTTGTTATTATTATTATTATTATTTATTATTTATTATATATTATTTATTATATTCTATTTATTATTTATTATTTATTATTTATTATTTATTAGTTATAATGTATTATTTATGTATTATTATCTATTATTAATTGTTGTTTATTATTTATTTATTATTTTTTATTATTTATTTAACTATAATTATTAATTATGTGTTATTTATTATTATTATTTATTATTTATTATTTTTTATATATTATTTATTATTTATTCTTTATTCTTTATTCTTTATTATTTATTCTTTCTTCTTTATTCTTTATTCTTTATTCTTTATTCTTTATTATTATTTATTATTTATTATTTGTTATTTGTTATTTATTATTATTTATTATTTATTATTTATTATTATTTATTTTTTATTATTTTTTATATATTATATATTATTTATTATATATTATATATTATTTATTATTTATTATTATTTATTATTTATTATTTTTTATTATTTGTTATTTATTATTAATTATTATTTGTAATTTATTATTTATTATTATTTATTATTATTTAGAATTTATTATTTATTATTTATTATTCATTATTTATTATTTATTATTTTTATTTACTATTTATTATTTGTTTATAAGTATTTGTTATTTGTTATTTATCTTTTATTATTTTTTGTTTATTATTTCTTATTTGTTATTTGTTATTTGTTATTTCTTATTTCTTATTTCTTATTATTTATTATTTATTATTCTTTATTCTTTATTATTATTTATTCTTTATTATTTATTATTTATTATTATTTATCATTTATTATTTATTATTATTAGTTGTTATTTATTTATTATTATTTATAGTATGTTATTTATTATTTATTATTATTTATTATTATTTATTATTATTATTTATTATTTATTAATTATTATTTATTATTTATTATTTATTATTTATTATTTATTCTTTATTCTTTATTTTTTTTATTATTTAGTATTTATCATTTCTTATTTATTATTTATTATCATTTATGATTTATTATTTATTATTTATTATTTATTATTCTTTATTCTTTATTGTTTATTATTTATTATTTATTATGATTTATGATTTATTATTTATTATATAATATTATTTATTATTTGTTATTTATTATTTTTTTTGTTATTTATTTAATATTTATTATATATTAATTATTATTAATTATTATTTATTTTTTATTTTTTATTTTTTATTATTTATCATTTATTATTTTTATTTATCATTTTTATTTATTATTTATTATTTGTTTGTTAGTATTTATTATTTATTATTTGTTTATTTTTTATTTTTTA
Source organism: Viscum album (assembly GCA_963277665.1). Classification (NCBI taxonomy): domain Eukaryota; kingdom Viridiplantae; phylum Streptophyta; class Magnoliopsida; order Santalales; family Viscaceae; genus Viscum; species Viscum album. The sequence goes on along the minus strand of OY728147.1, from coordinate 1,019,427,059 downwards.
TTTGTTGTTTATTATTTATTATTTGTTAATTATTAATTATTAATTATTATTTATTATTTATAATTAATTATTATTAATTATTATTAATTATTTATAATTCTTTATTATTTATTTTTATTTTTTATTTTTTTTATTATTTATCATTTATTATTATTTATCATTTATTATTTTTTATTTATCATTATTTGTTATAATTTATTACCATTTATTATTATTTATTACTATTTATTATCATTTATTATTTATTATTTATTATTTATTATTTATTATTTATTATTTATTATTTTTTTATTATTTCTTATTTTTTATTATTTTTTATTTTTTATTTGTTATTTATTATTTATTATTTGTTTATTATTATTTATTATTTTTTATTATTTGTTATTTATTATTTATTATTTAATATTTATTATTTATTATTTATTATTTATTATTTTTAACTTATTATTTATTATTTATTATTTATTAATTAGAATTTATAATTTATTATTATTTATTGTGTCTTATTTATTATTTATTATTATTTGTTCATTATTCTTTATTATTTGTTTATTATTATTTATTATTTATTATAATTTATTATTTATTATTAATCTTTTATTGTTTTTTATTTATTTTTATTACTTATTATTTATCATTTATTATTTATTCTTTATTATTTATTATTTATTCTTTATTATTTATTCTTTATTCTTTATTCTTTATTCTATATTCTCTTAATTTCGTAATTTCATTATTTTGTTATTTTAATTTCATAATTTTATATTTTATGTAAATATTATTAAAATTTATTTTTTATTTAATATAATAAACAGTAAATAATAATAAATAACTCAATAAAAAACTAATATATCAATAATTATTAATTATTAATTATTGGTTATTAATTATTGATTATTGCTTATTGTTTAATTATTATTGAGTTTATATCTATTAGTTATGTATTATTTTTTTTCAATTTGTATATATAAGTATATTAAATTCTGTTTATTAACCACTTGACGAACTTGCTGAAGGGGTAAAGTCTTTGGAAAGTATGCAAGAGGTTAGGGGTTCAAATCCTACCAAACGCAGTATTTCTTTATATTGCACGGGCATGTGCATGGGCATTTGCATGAGCATGTGCATGAGCATGAGCATGCATGCATGGATAAAGGAAATAAAGTAATGGGAATTAAATGAAATAAATAAAATAAACACGAAATAAATAAATAGAATACAAAATAAATAAATAAAATACAAAATAAATAAATAAACTAAATAAATGAAATATGTAAATAAATAAAATAAGTAAATAAATAAATAAATAAATAAATAAAGTAAATAAATAAATAAAGTAAATTATGTAAGTAAATAATGTAAGTAAAGTAAATAAATTAAGTAAATTAAATAAGTAAATAAAGTAAATAAAGTAAATATAGTAAATAATGTAAATAAAGTAATTAAAGTAAATAATGTAAAACTACTTGGATCATGTCTATACTCTTCAATCAACTATCTAGTGTCCTCCCAATGATCCTTCAAGCTCTCAATAACCCCCTCTGTTGCATTAGGAGTCACACACTTAATTAAGTTATCCTCACCTTCTATTCTTTATTCATGTTTCTTTAGTATCTTATGAATTCTATTTATAATTACTATTGTTGGGATATGTCTCTCAATGTCCATAATACATACCATTTGATGTAAAAATTATTAGATACCAATTTTATCTCATCACCAAATTTTATGAATTCTTATTTGACGTCGTTATGCTTCGAAAATTTGACAACAATTTTCCATGCCAAAAGATTTGTGTAGTGAATACCATACCCATTTCTTATAAAGGGTATTCACCTATATAAACTTATACCTTTTTGAATTGGTACTTTCATGTATGTATTCCAAACTCTTTGATTATGGAATAAAATATGATGATGAATGAATGTGACGCCCTGACCCTAGTTACCCAAGAGTCTGTGCATTATTACATAGTATTGGCATGATAATAAGAGATCAAGTCTCGAAAGACCTATTAGTTAGTCGCCTTGTAAATACTAGATACATACATAAGTTTGACATTACATTATGAAAAAAAACAACATTGTTTCCCCTTTTACCACACTCATATCCCTTAACATATCCCTACAGTTCAATCATAATATACATCTTCTCATCCTGGGAAAAAGGAAACATAAGAAAGGGGTGAGCTCAAATGCTCAGTAAGGATAACAATATAGTAGGAACTATAAAAATTAAACATAAACATAGGCAATGTATAAGACTAAAAAAGCATTTTAAAGTTAAAATTCATCATATTATGGAAAATATAAATCAAATTATTCCATTTACATATTCACTAGGACATTCTATAGGTCGAATAATCACTTGTAATATCAATAGATAATTTCATAATGAAGGAATGCATAATGTTAGACATCATTACCACATAGTCAATGACTCATGCCAAGACAACAAATCAGATTTAGTCAAGGCCTTGTGCCATGAAACTAGTTTGTCTCATGGGACCTACAGATGTATTGAGGAGATATAGAGGGCTCCACCTGTCTCATAATAAGTCTAATGTATTCCTCATATTAAAATGTTGAAACATAATCAAAACATTTATATGAAAACTAGCATACGAAATGTCAATATTTTAACCACAATTCATGAATGGTATAAAAATAGCACATCCACAGTCAAATATGCCTCATTAAATACAATATGGAAGAATGTATTATAATAAATCAACATCAATCATGAATAAAATTCAATGAGGGATATTTACATAGATGAAAATAATTAGTAAAACTATTTGACATAAATATCCCCTTTTTCTTGAAAACATTTAAAAGTCTCACTATTTATTAAAGAAGTCGTTTAAAAGAGATTTTTTAATCAACTTATCCCATACCACATTGAATCTATTGAAGTTAATATTAATTTTACAACATTCAGGTTTATATAAATAAATTCTTAAAACCATTTTTAAAACATGGACATTAATGAGAAATATTTAGAAGAATAAATCGTTAAAACATTTAAAATGATATTTTTGTTAGAGTTCCTAACCAAATGAGAGACGCTTGAATATAAATAATTGTGATAATAAAAACATTATAATATCATGAGAATAATGTTATTCATGATATACTATGTCAAAGTACAGTATATACAACATATAAAAGTGAATTGGCGCATAACAACAAAGAAGTCTAAATTGAGATGAAATCCCTTATAGAGACCATATCCTTAGGTTAATGAAAATCAATGACATAATTATTAGTGAAAAATATAAATACACTCAATATGATTGGATATTCAATGTAAATAAATCAGAGGACAGTCACACATATTCTTGTAAAAACAACACCAATGACTTGGATGTTTAACTCAATGAATGGAAATTAGGTTACGATTACCCTTATCAGGTTCATATCGATGAATTTAGAATTTATAAATGGTTTGATTAAGTTTATAAAAAGTATATGCACACAAAGGGGAGTGTAAATTACTACATAAATAAATAAATTGTGATTTTACACACAATCTTGGTGTAAAATAATCAATCAAGTTTGCATAAAACCCAATGAGTGGAAATTGGAATTAGAAATTCCCTTACCGATTTGGTAACCTACGAAACATACACCCCATGAAATAAATATCATACAATGATAATATAAATACCCAAAAATTAAATTATATTACATAAAGAATACAATCATGGGTAGTACTTACACCACACAAAAGTAAATAGTGGCAATATGGCATGAATCTCACGAAAATAAGAAGTGAGATGAAAACCCATTACCTTTTACTTTTCCTTAGTAAGGTTACTTTAACCTCATGTATAATAGTTAATTTTTTTTATTAAATTATAAAATAACAACATACATAAATATGATATCATATATGATCTTAAAATATTGTTTTTTAATAATATTTCAGTACTATCATTGTTTTGGGAGTTAATAGATTCATTTTCCTTTATATGTTTTTTACATAAATCATGTTTGTTATGGATATGATGTATTTTATTCATATCTATATTGATATTAAGTTATTAAAAATTATATTAAATCATAAAATGAAAGTTATTCTTGAATGGTTATGTTGGAAAATGAATCTCACCGCGTTCGTGGAGACGATTATCAGTACGTACACATGAGTGACGATATCATTCTATTGAAGGTGAAATCATATGTAATTGGATGGTATATCATATATACATAATCATTATAATTTTCATACATCAATTATACTCATTATTATACCCATACAAATAATTACGTGTTGAATAACAAATTACACCATGACATGGAGACGATAAGTCGTACGTACGCACATATGGTGACTTTGTCATTCATAGGATGGATAGAATAAAGAATATTGTTGTACCGTATATATAATAACATCACAGTAGTCATAAGGTACTGGATTTATTATTTTGGTATGGAAACAACAAAGAAAGAGGAAGTGGATGAATAAAATAAATTTGAAAGAGGTGCTGAAATTATTGCCTCTTCTTTGGGTTCTTCCGTTTGATTTGATCAATAAGGAACTATATGTTTGATTTCTGAGAAAAGTAAGGAATCAAGGTTGAATTGAGGGTAGTTTGGAGGATATTTGAGTAGGTTTTGGTCGAGAAACATTTCTTTGTATAAGTGAATTTTAGATAAGGGAAGGTAACCATTTATAAGAGAGGAGAGGGCCACTTTATGAAAATCAGGAAATATTATTTTATAGAAAACTAATTTTCGGTTTCTAATGGCTCAAAATGGATTTATTTAAAGTATAAGGTGGTTATGGGTATAAATATTATCAAAAAATTGGTTTTAGACATGTTTAGGTTACCATATTAACCTTATCTTTTAGATTTAATTCTTAGTTAAATAGTTTGACTTTTACCATGTCTTCTTGTATTTTAATATTACATGGTTAATAAACATACTATAAAATTTCAAGAGAACATAAAGTGGTTAATTAATGACATATATATCATTATATAAATCTTTTGGATGAACAATATATTTTTAGGAATTTTATATCATTTAATAATATAGTATTTGTTTTAAAAACTCATTTATATAAATTTTGACACTATTTAGTATTTCCTTTTTTTTGAAATTCAAAAAAAAATTATTAATTCTAAAAGAATACATTAAATATACCCTAAAATTTCATAGTAAACAATAAAATTAATGTAATGCATCAAAAGTTTCAATTTAAATTTATTTTAATATTTATAACATCAATTAGTTTATTCTTTCATTAATAAGGTGATTACTGCATCATCATTGTGTCATAAATAAATTTATATATTTAATGTCTAAAATTATAAATAAAATACAGTTAAATATTAAATCTTTTTATCATTATAATGAATATTTATGGTTGAATTTATCGTATGTTTAACCATATATTAAAAATGTTTTATTTATTAAACTATTAATTTTACACTTTTAACTCTTCTTTAAATAAAATAATAAATGTCCTAATCTAATACATGTGGGTAAAAGAGGATAATAATTTATTCCTAAGATTGATTTTGGTCGAAAAAATTTATCCATTTGAATTCAGACATGTGTTAGGGTAATTATAATATCATTTTTACCTTTAATTATTTTATTTACCATTAACCATGGAAAAATAAAATTCAAAAGTTATTATTCACCGAAAATTGTTTAATCCTATTGAAACAAATTATACATACTTATTTCAACCGTGTATCTTAGGATTTTAAAATTCAATTCACAGAAGCAACAGAATTACATTTTATGCAAATTTAAAAATGTGCCTAGAAGGTGGGTAAAAGAAGTTAAAATGTTCAATAAAATCATATACATCTAATCTTATTATAAAATGACTCCAATGAATTTAATTGAACAATTATAGGTATTATTTATCTATTTTTACATTAAAGTAATTTTAAATAATAATAATTATTATTTTAATAAAATTTGGTTTTCAACAACAATGTAATGTTTTTCAGTATTGATAAAAACTTGAATGTTTTAAAAAAAATACAAAAAAAATAACCCAAAGCTAATTTTGATATTCTAAATTCAAAAATTAATTCAATTTCGCTAAATTTAATTTATAATAGTATCTAAAATTAATATTATTATTGAAAAATGGATATAAGAAGTAGTTCCTTTATCAAAATAGTACTTATATTTTGATGAAACTTATACATTTATTTATAAATATGGTTTATTTATGTGATATAATTATAAATGATAATTAAATTTTTTTTACTATTCATATTAATATATTTAATTTCTATGTTATAAATATATCATTTGAATAACTAATGTGTTGTTTCACAGAAACTCAATCTTCCTTAAACTGTAAGCCAAGTCAGTGTTGCGTGCAATATAAGCTATTGAATTACTTTAATGATATCACTTACTATGAAATCTTGAAGTGTTACATTCTAACCTCCTTCACATAATTTTTTCCATGAAATTTAATCTCAGAAATAAAACTAGGGGTTTGACATTTCGAAACAACTTTGTTGAAATCCCACATCATAAAAAGAATCAATAAAATTATCAATTTAAAATAAAGAAAGATAAGTACAACGATCACCCAAGATAACCCATACAAGGGTTCAATGTAAGAAAACATGGATATGGAAGTGAAAACAAACCATCATGTCCTTATGGAGAGCAATAGAGTACATGATTAAGAGAAAGTTAACTACCAGAAAACCATAAAGTTGTTATGGGTTAAACGGTCTTTGATTACCTAGTAGGAAGAGTAAACATACAATGTTATTGTTTTAAGTTCATTTAAATAATATTCTAGAATTTATTTATGAGTTTAAGTTATAACATAAGGAGATATTCTTACCTTTCATGTATAGTTACATCCTTTGATAAATTTCTACCCCAAACTCATCTTTTCTCCAAAAGATGAGTATTCAAGATAACTTGGTCACACCTGATGTGCTAGAATCAACTTCTAGAGAATCGCATAATCCACAAAAGATGAACTATATATTTTACTTGTCATTAGACATTAACCAAAATAAAATTGGTTAGTACAAGATCAAATGATCCCCAAAACGGATAATCATTTATAGAAAGTAATACTACTCTTAATCTCCGAAATTTAAAAAACAATAACCAATGTTCAATAAATACCATTCAAAAAATAATTATCCTTAAAATTATTAAATATAATCCAAACTATGTTTGAAGAAAAAAATTAAGATGGGTTTGATCATATAGTCTTCCATGATAAATCTTAACCTTTATCTATAAATAACATCTATTACTCTCAACATCACCTACATAAAAGTAATTAACCTAATCACATATTCTCTATGATAGATTAATCATTACCATAAATAACCCAAATCAATATAATTCCATAATTGAAAATACATTTTCCAAAATAAAAATCTATCTTTACTCTTCAAATGAAATCCCAGAGTATTATATTTTTTTTCAGGCAGATAGTGTTCCCAAAAGAGCTAATGTCTTCCAAAATAAAATTTATCACTTAATAACCAAATAATGTTCCTATACTAAGGATAAGTCCTAAGATAAAAAATCAATATATTATTGATCTATAAAATCATTTATCTAAAAAAAATTAGTCACACCAACCAGAGACATCATGTACTCTAGTGGTAGGTGATAAATCCCAGTTGCACTTTGGTTGTGTGTTCGATTCCAGTAGTTTTGTCCCACATGATGGGTTGTCACACAGTCTACGTGATCTCCTTTTTCAAAAACTATATAATTTTATAACATTCCCAAAAATGAGATAAATTCTTCAAAAATAACCATAACATATTTGAACCACATATGTTATCTCATACCTTGAATTTTTTCCCAAAAATTAATAACTAGTAGTTGACTCAAATTACTATATCATATAATCTCAAATGGTACTTTATAACTATATCCACAAAAGAAAAGTTAATTCTTCCTCAAATAGAATTATCACATAACAATCTTTAGGGTTATACATACAAGAGAAAGGTCTTCCAATGTAATCTCATCAGCAACGAGCATTCATACTTTTAAACATTTCGCCATCCATTTATTTCCATATATGTTCTTCCTTCACTTAGAGGATATCCTATAGAATATGAAATCAACTCGGGTAATGCCCAAGTCCCCTAACATTTACAGAAAATGACTATTAATGGATTCTTAGGATCATTTTTAATTTCTTCCATAATTCTTTTTATTTTTCCTCAACAATTATTTACATTATATCCTTCTTTCCCACGCATAATGTATTTATTTTTTACATTGAGACACTTTCTTGGGTGTCTCCTTCCAAATTTCCTACATGATGAAAAATGATCTTTCTTTTCTCTATGGTCTCCACTACTGAATATCTTACCATTCTCCTCCTTTATCTTCTTTGTTGAGTTCGGGGGTTGGTTAATGTATATGATATTCATCATATTTTTGAAAAATTTATTTGGAATGAACATGATATCTTTTATGCCTATCAAAATTCCATTTATTTTCTCATTTACATCATCATTCACACCTTGTACATCATGTTCAATGTTACTATGACTTCAATGGAATCCATCCATTGACTACAACCATAAAGCAGAGTGTGAGTAACAATAGTCATAAAATCATTTAGAGAATATCATGACACCTTATTTTCAATCTAAAACACCTTAGGAATAACCAAGGTTATTTATTCTCTTCTAATATTAAAATCCATCAAATCATTTTGTCATGAAAATTTAAATTATCTTATGTATGTCCCCTAGGAGTGTTAATACCAAGATTACAAAAAGGCATGTTGTTGTGTACCAAGATACCACGGGTGAAGCCCGAAACTCGTTGTCAATGTTTTCACTCCTTGGTGCATCTGTGCTAGAGCCACCTCTACCAGTGTGTATCCAGACATGGATCTATTTTATTAGAAAACCCACATAATATTTTCATTACAAAAATTTTTGGACGTTCTTCTATACTAATCCATAAATTCTACCTTAGCTTAATGTTCTCCAATCATAGTTTTTGGAAATCTAGTTTCCAAGGGTTGTACTAAACTTCCTTTGATACTATCTATAATGCCCCGACCCTATTTTCCCAGAGTTGGTAAATTATTACATAATAATGGAATAATCACAAGAGATAATGTCTCGCAAGATAGATTAGCTTAGTATCTTAGGAAATACTAGATACATACATAATATTTACATTACATCATGAAAAAAACATCATTGTGTCCCCTTTGAACACACTCATATCCCTTAGCCTTTCCCTACAGGTTAATCATAATATAAATCTTCTCATACATGGAAAAATAATACATAATAACGGCGTGAGCTCATATTCTCATTAAAGATAACAATATAGTAGTAACTATCATAAATATGCATAAACATTTAAGGCAATTTATAAGACTAAAACACAAGCCTTTTAAACTTAAACTTCTGCATATTTTGGAAAATATAAATCAAATAAGTCCATTTACTTATTCACATGGATATTATACTAGTCAAATAATCAAATGTAATATCAATATCTACTTTCATAATGATGGAATGCATAATGTCGGACATCAAAACCACATAGTCAAGGGCTCCGGTCAAGACTACAAATAAGATTTAATCAAGGATTGGTCCAAGTCACTAGGTTGTCTCGTGAGACCTTCCAATGAATCGAGAAGCTATAGTGGGATCTACCCGTCACTTACTATGTCTAATTCATTCCTCATATTAAATGGTTGAAACATAATCTAAACATTCATATTAAAACTAGCATATAAAATGTCAATATTTTAATCACAAACCATGAATGGTATAAAAATAGCACATCTACATTCAAACATAACTCATTCAATACAATATGGAAGATTTAATTATAATAAATCAACCTCAATAAAGAATAAAATACAATTAGGGATATTTACAAAGATGAAAATAATTAGTAAAACTATTTTAGAGAAATATCCACTTTTTATTGAAAACATTTAAAAGACACACTATTTATCAAATAATTCATTTAAAATATATTTTTGAATCAATGTGTCAAATACGAAATGGAAAATTTTAAATTTAATATTAATTTTAAAAAATTATTGTTCATATAAATAAATCCTCAAAAACATTTTTAAAATAATGATATTAATGATTAAGATTTAGAAGAATAAATTAATAAAACATTTAAAATGATATTTTAGTTAGAGTTACTAAAAAAATGAGAGATACATGAATACAAATTATTGAGGTAATAAAAACATTATAATATCATGAGAATAAATGGATTTGTGATATACTTTGTCATAGTACAATATAACACAATATAAAATTGAATTGGTGCATAACAACAAAGAAGTATCAATGGAATGTAAATTTAGATGAAATCGGTTATAAAGACTGATATCCTTAGGTTAATGATAATTCAATGACATAATTATGTCTGAAAAAAATAAACTCAATATTATTGGATATTCAGTGTAAATCAATTAGAGGAGATTCAAACATATTCTTTTAAAAATAATACCAATGACTTGGATGTTTAACTCGATGAATGGAAATTGAGTTAAGATTACTCTTATCACGTTCATAACGATGACTTAAGAATTTATAAATGGAGCAATTAAGTGTATAAAAAGTATATCCACTCAAAGGGGAGTATAAAGTACTACATAAATAAATAAATAGTTATTTCACACACAATCTTGGAGTAAAATAATCAATCATGTTTGTATAAAACCCAATGAGTGGAAATTGAAATTAGAAATTCCCTTACCGATTTTCTAACCTTCGAAAAATACACCCCATGAAATAAGTATCATAAAATTAAGATATAAATAACCATAAATTAAATTATATTACACAAAGAAAACAATCATTTCTAGTACATAAACCACACAAAAGGAAATAGTGGCAATATGGCATGAATCTCACGGGATTAAGAAGTGAGATGAAAACCCACTAACTTATACTTTTCCTTAGTCAAGGATATGTTAAACTCTTGTATAATAGTTAAATAATTATTATTAAATTATTAAATAACCACATACATAAATAGGATATCATTTATGATCTTGTAATATTTCCTTGTTAATAATATTTCAGCAGTATCATTATTTTGGGTGTTAACTAATTAGTTTTACTTTATTTGTTTTGTTACGTAAGTCATGTTTGTTATGGATATGATGTATTTGATTTATATAAAAAATAATATTAAGATCTTAAAAATTATTTTAAATCATAAAATTAAAATTATTCTTGAATTTTTACGATGGGAAATGAATCTCATCGCGTTCGTGGAGACGGTAATCCGTACGTACACAGGAGTGACAATATCATTCTATTGATTGTGAGATAGTATGTAATTTGATGGTATATTGTATATAAATAGTTGTTAAAATGTTATATTTATTATTAAAATCAATTAAAATCATTATTATACCCATCCAAAAAACGAGGTTTTGAATAACATACTACACCGCGACGTGGAGACGGTAAGCCATACGTACGCACGTATGGTGACTTTGTCAATCATAGGATGGATAAAATAATGAATATGGTTGTACCATATCAATAATATCATTAAAATATGTATAAGGTACTGGATTTATTATTTTGGTATAGAAACAACAAAGAAAGAGGAAGTGAAAGAAGAAAAGAACTTTGAAAGAGGTGGTGAAATTCGTAGCTCTTTTTCGGGTGCTTCATTTTGATTTGATCAAAAGGGCTCCATTGGTTGGATTTATAATCAAAGTAAGGCCTATAGGTTGAATTTAGGGTTTTTGGGAGGTTATTTTAGCATGTTTTGGCTGATCCAAATTGCTTTGGATTTGTAAATTTGATAGAAGGGGATGTACCCCTTTATAAGAGAGGTGGGGGTCACTTTCGGAAAAGCTTGAAATATTATTTTATTATAAAATCATTTTCGGTTTATAATGGCTCTAAATGGATTTATTTATAGTTTATGGTGAGTATGGGTCTAAATATTCTCAAAAAAAAAATTTTATACAAGTTTAGGACACCATATTAACCGTATCGTTTAAATTTAATTCTTAGTTAAATAGTTTAACTTTTACCATGTCTTCTGGTATTTTTATATTATATGGTTAAAAATAAACAATAAAATGACAATAGAACCAAAAGTGGTTAATTAATGACATATATATTATTAAATAAGTCCTTTGGGATAAACTTACGTTTTGAAAAATATTATATCATTTAATAATATTTTATTTGATTTAAAAACTCATTTATGTCAATTTTGACACTATTAAGAATTTGGTTTTCACAAAAGTCAAACAAACTGGATTACTTTGAAAAAATACATTATTTAAACTATAACATGTCATATTAATCTATAAAATTAGTTTTATTCATCAAAAGTTTCAATATAATTTTATTTTAATATTTATAACATCAATTAGTTTAGTCTTTCATTAATAAGGTAATTACTGCATCATCATTGGGTGATAAATAAAATTAATCATTTCAGGTCTAAAAATTATAAATAAAATACCATTATGTATTAAATCTGTTTATCATTCTAATTAATATTTATAGTCAAATTTAACTTATTTGTATCCCTATATTACAAATGTTTTAGTTATTAAAGATTGAATTTTACACTCTTAACTCTTTTTAAAATATAATAATAATAAATGTTTAAATATAATCCAATTAGATCAAAGAGAATAAAAATTTATTCCTAATGATTATTTTGTTCTAAAAACACTTATCCAATAGAATTAGGACATTTTTTAGGTTAATTATAAGATTATTTTTACCTTTAATTACCCTATTTACCTTTAACCATGGTAAATAAAATTCAAAAGTTATTATTCACCTAAAATTTTTTTCATCATATTGACCAAAATTTTACTTGATGATTTCAACCATGGATATGATATTTTTTAAATTCAATTCACATAAGCGGTAAAATTACATTTTATGCAAATTTGTAAATGTGCCTAGAAGGTGGGTAAAAGACATTATAAACATCAAAAAAATTAAGGATCTAATCTTATTATAAAATGACTCCAATGAATTACATTGAATGAAAAAATGTATTATGTATCAATTTTTACTTTAAAATAAATTAAAATAAATATAATAACTATTTAATTAAAAGTCGGTTTTAAACAATAACACATTATTTTTCACTATTCATAAAAAATTGAATGTTTTCAAAAAAATACAAAAAATTTACCCTTTGCTAATTTTGATTTTCTGAATTAGAAAAATTAATTCAATTGCACCAAATTGAATTAATAATAGTGTCTAAAATTAATTTTATTTTTTTTCACAAAAGGAAATAATATGTAGTTCCTTTATCAAAATAGAACTTATATTTTAAAAAAACATATACATTTCCTTATAAATATGGTTTATTTATGTGATATAATTATTAATGAAATTTAAATTTTTTTTGTTATTATTAATATTTCTATATTTAATTATTTTGTTTTAAGTATATCAATAAAATAAATAATGTTTTGTTTCACAGAAACTCAATCTTTCATATAATGTAATCCAAGTCAATGTTGTGTGTAGTATAAGCTATTGAATTACTTTAATGATATGTCTTACTATGAAATCAGGGGGTGATTTAATGAATACATGTTTTATGATCTATGTTTCACCCTTTAGCAAGATAATGATGTGATAGTGATGAGTGCACCCATAATTATGTAGTGATCCAATGCATTGGGTAATACTTTGACTCATGATATGTTGTGTTGGAATATGGATTGAATCTAAATCATTTATGACATTTTCCATCATGATTCCTTAGTAGTTATTCTTTCCTATGTTTTTAATGCATTTTTTTAAGATTTTGTGGCATTTTCCATGTTTCCTCAATGATTATCATGCTATATCATGTCTCATTATTAATGTTTATGATTCATAATTTTTTTATTCCCCCATTGGTATGTCTATCACCAAAAATATATTATTCTCTTCATTTTATGCCATTTTTATTCCCTTAATGGGATTTATTGCTCTCCCCTTTATTTTTTATGTCCCTAGGTTATCCTGTATAGCATTAAAAGCATAGGAAATTGAAAATCATGTTAAGGATTTTTTTTTAATAAGGTTATTGTATCCCATGTTAAAGATGTTGTTCCCTATACCTAATTCCCAAATACATCAGACTTATAGATATTATAGGTTGTATTAATCAGTTCCTTTTTTAATGATTCATGTGTTAATGTGAAATAAAGAGTAGGGTTTTTATATTGAAACCTAAAAATGTCCCATCGTTGATCAAATTAAATCCATCTATCCACTAGCTATCTCTCAAAATCCATAAGCAATGTGAGTATAGTAATGAAGAAAATATATCAAATGAGGTACCCTAGACCCACTTTCTTATTGACCTAGTCTGCCTCATGTACTAGTGGAATATATCTAAATTCTCCCATCCCTTACCATATCCCCACAACACACCAAAATTCCATATAGATACACTAAAACCATATACCATATTCACATATGAAAACGTCACATGGTAGCCCATAGCCAAACCACATACCAAAACCACATGTCAAAAACCTCATTCCAAATCCATGGATTGAAGGAAGAGAAATAGAGTTTTAGAAGTCAAACATTTGGTCCCACTATATCCAAGATGTTGAGGGTTTACCTGATACCTACTAGCTTTCAGGGTTTCAATTAGGTTTTCTGGAATGAGTGGTGGATCATAATAAGTGATTAAAATAATATTATTAATAATTTCACAAAAAACCCATCTTATAGTACATTACTTATTAAATCACCTATATAACCATGACATTATCCTAGGATAATTGTTACACATAATATCAATGAGTTCCATTAACTACAGAACATGCCAATAACATCAATCACGTAAATTATTTTAATGTATAAATTTCAATATTTTTCCAATTTCTAATTAGTTATCATTTATTACAAAAAAATTTACACATTACATAATTTACATAAAAATTATATCAATTAATTTGATACTTATTATCCCAACCAATTAATAACTTTATGATACTATTTCAAAAATTTAATGATTCCCATATAATCTATAATCCACTTCTCATTAAATTCACTTATCTCTTTAATTTTTACTTAAGAAATCATTTACCCATTTTACACAATTTATCATCATATTATTTAATTAACTCAAAACATTATTTATTCATTACATATATTAGGATATATCTATTCTCTTTTATATTTTCAATTCATTAATTTTTTTATTTGACTTCCACATCCAGGTAATATCTATTAATAACATACTATCAAAAACTACTCTTGCTACACCACCACATAAAGAAAACTACCTCATCATCGTTACACACTTGAATTCATATTACACTACCACATATACCACAATAGGATATAGTTAAAATATTATTTAAAATGTAAACATAATATAAAATTTACCATAACAACTCTATATCCATGTTAGATTCAATCCATTTTAAATAATTAATAATATTAAATAATCTAAAAAAAGAACTAATGTATGAAAATAACATATTAAGAATATTAATAGAAGGGTAGTGTGAGATAGATTATTTAAAACATCAACCATTAATATAACTTCAAATCAACATCTCATTGAAATTGTGAATCCAGATATCAAATCTATGAATTATAATGAATATTATTTAACATATTTTAATCTATAAATACCACGTTATATTTATTTGTTATATTATAAAAAATCATAAATTGAAATATAATGTAGATATAATAAAGAATATTTGATGAATAATTTCCATGATCTATGTCAATTAAGCCTCTCATGGGTGTTGGTACTAGTAAGGATTGTAAGAGGGGGTGTTAAATTCCATTTAATTTTTTAAAAATTAAAGATATATTTTAATGAATTATATATTATTGAAGAGTTAAAAACATATAAGAGTTATGTATAGTGGAACTAAAAATTTAAATGGTATTAACACAAGTAGTGGGTAGATATGTTTGAAAATAATCACCTAATAGATCCCTATAAATCCTCCCTCATGTAAAATATATAGGTTTTGGTTTAACCCATTATTTCAATAGTTGTAGAAAGAATCCCATAACTTTTGGTTCAGTTGATATAAAAATAAATTTGTTATAGCCTGTATGGAACTTTTTTTTATTAAGGAATGAATAATTAAACATAGCTATCCTTTTAAAGGTTACGCTAGAAATCCAATGTCCACTTGCTTTAATTCCATGAAAGAACCAAATAATACTTTTCATTGAGTCCCAAAATAAAACTGAAAAATCAAAAAAAAAAACCATATAATATATAAATAAAGAACAATATATTCTCAAAAAAATCAAATGGAAAAGAATAGGTTGTAAGGAAAAAACGGAGTGAGGGAGATTAAAAATAATAAAATGAATCATAATGATCTCATGATTTATTCTCTAAAAACCCATATAATTCCAAACACCATTGGGGTGTATTTATATCCTATGGTGGTATGTGAGGGTTCTAGAACCTCTTATGAAAAAATAGATCCATTTATAGGTGAATTAATCCATGTGAGGACCAACTATAATAAATAGAATTTCAATCTATCCAGGTTCCACTATCCAATTAGTGACACCTAGATTGAACACTTCTTCTATCGAGACCCTAGTCTACTAGCTCCACAATGTCCTATGGATGGAACCAGAGTTCAGTTCATGTCCCACTAACCATCCAATGGTATCCCACTAGGTTGCCGCTGGTACCTTCTATCGGAGAGCTCCAAAAAAATTATTTCTTTCCCCACTCATGGTCTTTGAATGGTCTAGAACATTCATGAATGTTTTTAAAAAAAATTAATAAAAAAATTCTTTAATGTAAAATATTATATAACATAAAATAATATTTTTCATCATTCAAAACTACCAAGGACAGTCAAATTCACAATATTCTCACACTTTTTGATAATGAAAAAAAATTCTACAATAAATAATACAATGGTAGTCATAATTCTATCTTCATAAATAAAAATAATCGTAGTTTCAATATTTTCTAATGAAATTAATCATGGATTTTTGAAACCATGTTAAATGTTAAAAGAAAACATAAATTATTTCACTTTAATGATTTCCCACAATTTACATTTAAAATATAATCAATGTTTTTTTAATAACAATCTCATGATCCCCCCCTGTAATTATCAAAAATAAAAAAGGATTAAAATAATAACATTGAGATTTATTTTTATAATGTCAAAAATACTTGAAATTCAATAAATATAAAACATCCCTTGACTGTCACTAGATACTTATCCTCTTTTGAAACAATCAATAAGTTCATGATCAAGGTTTAAGGGAATCAATATTAATAAAATATTTTTCATGTTTTTTTAAGACCATCAACAATTTTATTTTGAGATAGAGAGAGAAAGGTCATCATTTTTTTATAAATATAAAACTGAAATTTTCATATCAATATATTTTCAAAAAATTCAAAACATTAAGATTTCAATATTTAAAAATAGTCCTTCAAAAATTAAGAAACTATATAAATTTTTTTATTTGAATACACATAGATCTATAAATTTTCAAAATAGACAACTCTAATTTGAAAAATAGACTCTCACATAGAGTATTTCAATAAAAGGGGTTAGATTTACCTCAAATGATACATATTGTTAATAGGTTTATGATGGAAAATATAAAACATGTGAAGTAAGAGTTAAAAAACTACACATAATGAACTGAAATAATCCAATAAAATAATTTATGATATAAATAATAAAAATTATGCAAATAAAAATCCAGATAAAAAACAAAGAATACTTGAAATAATTAATTAAATTAATATAAACATAATGATTAAATTATAAATGTTCAATTACTAACTCCAAATTAATAAGATCAAATCATTCAACTGAAAGAGGTTTAGTGATGTTATCATCCAATTTATAATTATTGAAGGTAAAACATTTAATGATATCACCATTTTAAATACGTTCTCTAATAATGTGGCTCTTAAGGTAATGATTTTTTTGTGGGATTGTTGAATTGTATTTTTAAAAATAAAAATATTTATTATGTTCTTAGACATAATCTTTATATGATCATAATTTAGGCCATAATCTAGACGAGTATATTTTATCCCAATGATTTTCAAGTAACAACTCACTATGGAAATATATTCCACAAAAATAATAGAAGATAATATTAATTCATCTTATTACTACTTGATAATACAATCTTTTTTACAACATGGGAAGAAAGACCCACTTGTACAATTCCAAGGTAATTAATAACAACTAAAATTTACATAGGAGAAAATTTAATGTTCAATGATATATATTTTTTATAAGACAATACATGATTTTTTTAGTTATTCAAATTTTTTAAAAATTATTTTGGTATATTTAAAATGGAATTCCATTGGGTTTGATTTAAATGTGTAGAACAATATACCCTAAACATGGTGTCATTCATTGTTGTAGTAAGATAGTGATGACTCCCAATAATTACTCTATATATATTACTCTATGTCATTTTCTCGACTTTAACCAAAGTAGGACTACAATAAGTACTCATTAGAGTACTTATATATTTAGCATAATGGATCCCAACCCTATTTAAAAGGTCATTATTGTATTTTATTATTCAACAAAAAGTATCGTCCATATTTTGTGAAATTTGAAAACCATGGCAAAAATTTGAGTTCTCCCAAAAAAATAATTTCAAATTCAATAGTCATTATATTAAAAAATTCATTTGGAAGATAATGTCTAGTAGATCAAAAAATATGATCATCATCCTAGATTTAAATTGTCCAGATATCTTTTGAAATATACTTTAAAAACAATGTGGAATCAACATTACCCATTTCAAAACAATTTTATAAAATAAATTTAGTCAACCTTTCATACCAAATCCATGGGGATTATTTCAAAACATAAAGTGATTTTTCCCACATCAATACATGATCCAAAAAAATTTAATCTGCAATGCCATGAGATTATTCTAAAAAAATTTAACAAAAAACTACACAACAAATTATTTTTAAGATTCATATAAAACATTTTAAAATGTAAATGAGATGAAAATTATAACAAGATAGTTATGGATTATATCATAGTGATCAAGGAAAATGCTTCTACATAATAAATTATATACCCCTAGTTATAGACAATAGTTATATGTCGGTCATTTTTTAGGTGATTTTACCTTTATAATCTAATTAATTTTAAAGACTCACTATGTGCCAATAACCTGGGGATCAATGTGTCATTACATAAGAGTAATAACATTATTCCAGGAAAATTTATTTAATTAACCCTCCATGTCATGAGATAAATTTTAATCCTTAATATAACTTTCATGTTTTTTGGGATCTAGGTGTCACAAAAAATCATGTTGTTCTAGATTATTTAAAATGGACCTCCTATTACATGTATTAGCTTGAAAACCACCAATAATATTTTCTAAATTATGGTCATTAGATTTATTCCACTACTTAATCGAAGGTCTATGTTCTTTTTCATCATCACTTTTTTAGAATGTTGAGATTCATTTCAGGTGAAATTGTTATGCTCTAACTCAACATCATTAATTTGAGGATAAGGTATGGGAAAATAATCATCAAATTGGATGTGAATTAACTCTTTGAAATTTTTTCCTTTTTATTGAAGAATCGATAAGATTTACCTAAGCTGTAATACAGAATTAATATACCCTTGTCCAATTTAGGGTCAAATTTATCTAATTTACCTTTTATATTGATAATACAACATTTACAACTCAATACCTTAAAATTACCAAACATGGTGATTTTACGTTTCTAAAGTTTAGAAGTGGTATTTTTTAGAGGGGATATTACAAGTACATAGTTAATGGTTTAACATCCAGTATTTACCAACTCAACCAAAATAATATTGTGGTATAATTAATTCATTAAGTATTGTGCACGTGATTTCTGGAAAAGTTAATTTATTTTTTTCAACAACCCTTTTTTGGGGGGTCTAATAGTGGATAAGGAATGATGATAATTATGTGAAACACAAAAATCATTAAAATCAATATTTTAAAACACTCCACCATGATAACTCAAAAGTAAAATGATCTTATATACTTTTTAGATTTCAAACTTCTTAGTATACTGAATTAATACTTTATAAGACTCACTTTTATGTGCTAATATTTAATCCCATGTAAATATTGTATAATCATTGAAAATAACAAATGAATAATATTTTCATCTACAATAGACACATGGATAAGTCGAAAAAATTATTGGAGTATAATTTCAAGTGATTTTGATGTTTTTAATTCCATTTTAGATTTAAATTCTGACTTTTTTTTCTACCAAGTTGGAATGGTTCAAACACAATGTCATTTTTGAAGTGCAATTTAGGTAAATCTCATACATGATATTCCAAGGCGAGTTTCTCTAGTTAGTGTATGTTATATTGACCATGGTTCTTATTCTATAGCATTGATTCACTTTGTTTAAAACTTATGAATTTATCATTTGGACATTCAAGGTATTTCAAATCAATTACATAGATATTCTGAAATCTTAAATAAAAAAGTAATAGTTTTTCATGAGAGTCAAAAAAACATTGGGCACACCTTTCAGAAAGGAAAATTTAACCTCACTATCACATAATTGACTTTTTCCATATATGTTATTTTGTTGAACCATTAAAAATAAAATTTATATAATAAAATTATATTTTGAAAATAAAATTGTACATGCACCAATAGTCTTACTCCTTGAGAATTCTCCAAAGGTGACATGCCCCCATCAAGATCCTCAATGTAGTTGAACATAGTTTAGTCACAATAATATTGGATCATAATGTATATAAATATGGATAAATAAAATATGAGTTAAATTGAATGTTTTAAAACTTTTTATTTTAATATTTAAATGAAATTTGTTTAACAAGGATAAACCAATTGTATTAAAAAACTATTAATTATCTAAATGGTATCCACCTTCGGACCATGATTCAAATAAAATAGGTATCATAATAAATTAGATTTAGATATGTATTCCACATGTCGTAATAAGAAAATGATTCTACAATAACAACATATAGAATTGTATTCATTAAGAAGAGGTAATGTATTTATAGTTTAATCATATTCATAGTAGAAAATGTTTTTACTAGAATAGACATAAAAAATAATTATAATCACATCTTTTATAACAGATAAAAATATTAAAAAAGTATTCATTCTATCATAAATCATATTTAATAATAATTAGAGTAAAACAATTGTATTAGAAATTATATCTTTCTCTTACCAGGGAAGTCCCTCGATATGATAATCGGTCTTTCTCACTATCCACATGATCCCTCGAAATGATAATTGGCTTCCCTATCTCATTATCCCCATGATCCCCCGATATGATGATCCAAATGGATTTATCACTATCCCCATGATCCCTAGGCCATCTTTATGTGATAATCCATTATCATTACAGACTCAAAAAAATTACAAGTATGAGGGAAATGTATTTCACTCTTTTGAGCTTTAGATCTCTTGCATATTGAAATTTTTTCAAATGAAATGATGATCACTTCACATCAAACTCTTTGAATGGCCCTGTATTTATTGGAATGCTTTCAATGGTCATATTTATCCTCCAACATTAATATTTTTCTATGTTTTTTATGATTACATGGACACCTAGTTCCTCAATAATGATATTTTAATGGAATTTCCAACGTAATTTTTATGTAAAACATTTGTAGTCTAAAATGTATTCCATTACAATAGAGTATAGTTTTTACATATTCATAATTAAAACTTCATTAAAATTGGTGTATTTTCATTATATATGTATTTATGATGATATATATGAATTTGAATATGATTTTTATCAATTCTGATAACACATCGAATCATAATAACATTTGTCAGTTTGAATAAAACATAGAATGTCTTAAATTATATTAGATAAAGATGAATCTGATCATTATCAGATCTATAGTCATTATATTGACTATAATGAATAAATTATGATTGTATACATGAATACTTTGAAAATATTTCTAATAATGAATATATAACATGTTTTCTTCAAAAACATTCTTAAAACACTTTGAACATGTTATTAATTAAGTATTTAAGAAAGTGTTTCTTATTTAAAAAACAAAAGGAATGGAAAAGTCAAAAGATAATTTTGAATCAAATATATCACCCTTTTTGGAAATCAAAAACCAAATGACATAAATATTAAAATAATTTTGAGAAAACATAAGTCCATTATCTTTTAAGTACATCATATTTACAATTTAGATGGAAATACTTATCTCCCCTTGAGTTTATAACACATCTGTATACAATGGTGAATATGACTAGCTCCCCCTTAGGATATGAAATTCTTCTAAGGATCATTTTCTCTTCATTACAAGTACTTATCCCCCTTAATAAAAACATAAACACATTTGGTATTTTCAAAAAGTAATGTGGAAGGGTATATTTATACCAGAAATGGGTTAGAGAAACGAGTATAAGAAACAATATAACAAAGTAATTTATCATAAAAATTATGGAATACCATTCAACCAATTGAAATTGAGGGATATTTAAAAAATTATTAATGAGACGAAAAAAATTTATTCATTAATTAATATGTTTATAAAAATTAAGAGATGAAGAGTACAAATAAAAAATCATTTTTTCTTTGGCATTAATAATCTCATAATGGTCCATAACTTTTTGGGCTCCTTTATATACTCTTTTATATTAGTAAATGAAAACTTCTACCTTTTTCTTTCTTTGAAACTTGGTTTTCAATTTTTTTCTAGTAGGATTGATATTATCAATAATATCAACACCTTTACTACATTATAATATAGTATTCTCATATGTTTTATCATTATGGGATGAAGATTCGACTTCTTTAGTTGATGGGGACTTTTTTTCTCTGAACATATAGATTTCTCCTTATTGTTTCCAAATGAATAAATATATTTTGAAGAATCTTTTTAAATAATTAAATAAATATTATCACAAGGGATATATTATTTATCATCTTTTTTATTTTCATTCTATTCTATGACTAATTATACTTCTTCTTATTCAACTTCTTATTCTTCTTCTTAAATACCATCACATTATTTTTATATTATATCAATATTTCAATATCAATCCTCCATTCCATTAATAATATCTTCATGAGGCTATTACATTTATCTTACATCATCCTTTCCCAACTGGTAAAATAATATTTATAGAGGAAACATAAAAATCTTTCATAAAATAATCAACTAACTTAGTACACCAAATTTTCTTCTTGATTTTATTTTCTTTGATTTCCTTCACTTGAACTTTGGATCCATGTATTTTTAAAGCTAAATATTCTAATGGGTTTAGTCCTAAATGAGGATCTCCTTCTTTTCATTCAGCTTGTTCCTTACTATATTATGTTTCTTTTTCATCAGAGAATTTCTTTTGTTTATTTTTTTCATGAATAGATTTATCCTTTATATTTTTCATAACCTTCTCAGATTTCTTTTTTTTTTTTGAAGAAATATTTACTTCTAATTTAGAAGGATGAGTATTTTTTTTAAAAATTATTTGGTATCAAATAAATACATTACCCTTTTTATAGATTCAGTACTAATAAATGTCATCTTTCCTTTAAAAGCCTTGGATTTTATTGAAATTTTGAAATGATTCACACTAGCTTCAATAAATTTTCATAATAAATCTGGAAAAATTAAAGTCAATATATTTATTGAAAGGGGATTGATATTTTAGATTGTTAAAAGAACACAACCTTCATAATTTATTTTTCTCATTTTTACCATGCAATCCAAAATAAAGATATAAAATACCTTCATAATATCACTATCACCCCTTCTATAGATAAGAAAACCTTTCATCCAAATGGTTAAAACTCTATGACCATGAATTAGATGTGTAACCTTTCTTGGTTCATCATCTGATATATTTCAAAAAAAAGTATTTTCAGATTCTACTTTGTTAAACGTACCTATGGTCTCGGGTAGTTTGGGAGATGGAAAAAATCATATCCTTAATTTGAAATAACTAAGAATCCTACAGCTACCATATATTTCATCTTGAATCATTCATCACATATTTGGAAGGAAAACACCCATTTTCCATTTTCTTCAAATAACTCTATAGAGGCCTGAAAATATTTATCTATATCAGATTAAAATAAATCATAATATAGTTTTTTTGATCAATACATACAGATTTCCGAACATGGAAATATATTAACCATCTCATAGATGAATCATAATTATCATAAAAATATTTATCTTCTAACCATTCCTAAAAAACAAACCAATTGATGTAATCCTTCATAGGTTCTATCAAAATGGGGATTGAAACTAAATATTGGGACATGATGAACAAATCAAACTTGGAGTGTTAAAAAAGTTATCACTTCGAAGAAGAAATTATGAAATAGATGATGTGGGACACATGGGGGTCCCTTTTATATAGGTGATTTCAAGCGATTGTTAATCTCCCAAAAATATCCGATGGCTGAGATTGAATCTAAATAATATTATGGTTGACAAAATTTATGAATAAATATTTTTAAATAATTTGAACTCTTGAGGGTTTATAAAATGTTTTATCATATTTGTGGAATACATTTTGGAATCTAAAAACATGAAATATTTTTATAGTAAGAACAAACGATGAAAAAATAAAATAAAATAAAATAGTGTAAAAATATATAAGAAATAAGAATACCTTTCTTAGTAGAAATATTAGTATTATCATTTTTACACTTTTTTATTTCAAATTATGAAAATAAATATTTAGTGTGATAGTTTTAAATGAAAACTCGAATACATTAAATTTAAATAAAATCTCAGAAATGATAATGTTAAATTAAACCATGAGTCCAATAAAATTAAATGAAAACACAAATTCAATAAATTTTATATATTTCATGAGTCCAAAAAATTAAGATCTGGAAAATGGATTCTGAAAATTTTATAAGGAAATGAGAGTCCATAAAATCTATTACAAATAAAATTTATGAAAAATAATGATTTGAAAATAAAAAAAAAATTATAAAAGAATAATCATATGTACCCCCCTATGAAAAGGAGTAACTTAATGTAAGGATATTTTAAATAGGAAGTATATAATAATTATCAATTTACATTGATCATTACTAAATTCTATTTAATGTAACAAAATCTATTGGAAGGTAATAGTTTTGTAAAAATTTCAGCTTGTTGTTCTTTCATTTCCATGAATTGTAATATTATATTTCCATCAACTGTGTGAACCCTAAGAAAGTGATGCCTAATATTTATTTTTTATCGAGAGTGATTTAAAGGTTTCATAAATAAGGAAATGTGACTTGTGTTGACACAAAGTATTGGAGTTTTTATAAAAAACAATCCATAATTAGTGAGCGTGTGTTTCATCCAGAACACTTGAGAAAAAAACATCAAACTTCTACATATTCATCTTTAGTAGAAGAAAGTGATACTAAGATTTGTTAATTTAAAGACTGAGAAAGAATTGAAACTACTATGAGATGAAAATTTCTAAAAGTACCTTTTCAGTCCATTCTATAACCACCAAAGTAAGTATAGGAAAAACTTTTTAATTCAAATTTATTTCCAAAAAAATAGTAAATCATAAATCCATATTTCCCTTTAGATAATGATTTTTTTAAATATTTTAAATGAGAATACATTGGATTAGAATGATACCATGGTCATCAGTATAAAAAATCAAAATATCTAGAAGGAAATTAGTTATGTATAGTAATCTTAATATCTTACCTCTGAAAATTGATTGTTAAACTTGTTTCCTATAATCATCAATATCAAGTGTATTTGAGTTACTGATTAGAGTAATAATACTGTTAGTATTTTCATATCCCTAATTTTTAGGAATATGTTATATATAATTACATTGAGATATATAAGTACCTTCTAGTTTTTGAGAAATTTCTAAAACAGGGGAAAATGTTAACTCATCCATCATACTCATCTCAATCTCTGATTTCAAATGATCTGCAAAGAAATCTGTTAAAGCTAATTGATTTTATCTTTATATAATTTTTGTAATATATATAAAAACAATCATAATATTTTTATGAACAATATTTATAAAAAGTGGTGTATTAGGAGTTCCCTTAACATAATTAATCTATAAAAAAATTGTTAGTCTATCATACTAGGATCTAGGGGATTTATTCATCCAAATAAATATATGGTATGTTTATAAACATAATAAGGATGATTTTTATCTTTGAAAACTGAGATTTATTTATAAGAAACGTCCTCTTATACATATCCATTAAATAAAATCACACTTCACAACCATATGAATTTTTTTAAATTGCATAATGTGGAAAATGATTATATAGTTTGAATCGATTCATGTCCACCTTCTGGTTCATAGGTTTCATTATAATACATTCCATATTCATGATGGTAACATTTAGATACAAGTATTTCATTATTTCTAATGATGATTCTATTTTGATGAAACTTATTTTTGATGACCAATTTTATTCTAGTTACTAAGGATTTATTAGGTATTTCAACCAAGGTACATATATTGTTTTTTTTTGAATTCATTTATCTTATCTTGAATACCCTTAATCCAATATTCATCTCATAAATCCACATAAATATTATCCTTTTAAAATTGGAAAAGAATAGAAAGATTTTCTAGTTCATTCCCCAGAGAACAACTCATCCAAACTAGTTAATTAACAACACCCATCATACTATCACTAGGATGAATCCTAAGAAACAACTGATTTTGTTTTTGTAAATTTTGTTCATCAAGATAAAGTAGAAAATATTCTTAAGTATACAATTAAAAAACAATTTCTTTATTATTATCCTTATTATATGAATCATCCAACAAATGTTGAGGATCATTTTTATAAAATACATTTGAGGATATTGGTTGGTTTTGTTTAAAAAATGGTTGGTTTCATCAAATTTAACGTGTACTAATTCATCAACAGTACAATAATTTTTTTAAAAAATATACAATTCGTAGAAATTGTGGGATAACCTAGAAATATTCCTTCATCAGATTTTCGTTACAATTTTTTGAAATTATATTTCATATTCAAGATGAATACTCTTTATCCAAATAATTTGAAGTAATAAATAATTGGTTTCTAATATGTCCACAATTAAAAATTATTTTTTATTAACAAAGGGTCTAATCAAAATTCTATTTATATTACAATAATAAGTACTAACCACTGAAGCCCAAAAATGATTAGCAATTAATTATTAACTCATAATTCCTCTTGTTATTTCATGAAGATTATGATTCCTTCTTTCAACAACACCATTTTATAGGGTTTCTAGGATTTGAAATGTTTTGTGTAATGTTGTTCTTACTACAAAAAGAATAAAAATAGAAATTTAAAATTTCTATACCAGGATTAATACAAATATATATCAAATTAATATTTTTCTCATTTTAAAAATTGGATACAAAATATTTAAAATAATAAAAGGCTTCAAATTTCTATGTCAGAAAATAGGCCCTTGTGTATATAGTGTAATCATCAACAACAAAAAATAAAGAGTATATTTCTATAATACTCTTAGTTTGGGTAGGACTGAAAATATCCATGTGTAGTAACTCTAAAGAATGAAAAGTTGAGAATTCACTAATTGATTTAAAACTTGAATTAAGTTTCATTCTATATTGACAGGTGTTACAAACTATTGAATAATAAAATAAATGTTTAAATAGATCCTTACCAAGCATTTTATTTTCTAATTTAAATAATTTTCTAAGGTTACAGTTCCTTAACCTTCTATGTCATTACCAATATTTATCTTCTATTGCAAAAATACAAGGTAATTCATGGCTCCTAATGTCTTCTATGTTATGTTTATAAATATTCTGATGTCAATGGGTGGAAAGAATGAATTCATACTTGGAATTTTATACCACAAATTTATCATTCCTAAAACACACAATGTAACTTTCATCACATAATTGAATTATGCTTATATGTTTGTCCTTAAGACCTTTATAATTAAAACATTTGAAATTATATATTTTCTGGAAATATCAATATTACCTATACCGATTATCTCTCTATGAGCATTATATTTGAAAGTAACATTTCAACCTTTAATATTGATAATATTCTCAAAGAAAGATTTATGTCCTATCATATGTATAGAACACACACTATCCATATAATATGTATTATTATTGTTGGTACTACCTTTTTCTATTGAAATATAGTAAATAAACTTTTGGATCCCAAATCTTCATTGGTCCGACAATGTTTAAAAAACTAATTAAGTAATATACACTTGTTTTGAAAAATTGGATTTTTAGAAACCTAAATATTTAACTTTATTTAAGTAAAAACTATTATTCTATTAACCACAACTCTAGAATTTTGTACAGAATAATGCAATTTTTTAGAAAAAAGTAATTGTTAATAAAAATGGGTTTCTCATTAGTATACCCTATTCCAGAACTGGTACCATGAGGATGGAGTGTCTTTTACATTTTATGAAAACCATGCTTTCAAAAATTAAAATTTGGAAAAAAATCCTACAGAAGAAATTTCAGATTATATTTTCACAACTATATTTTTATCCTCTTTGGTAATGGTTTCAAAATTCATTTTCCAAAAACAAAATTTTAAACTATTGTCTTGGGAAATTAATTTCTAAAAATATACAGAAATAAATTTTTTTTTTCAGAATTGTTTTTACCAAAATCTATTGATAGATTTGATATTTAATTTGTCAAAATTTCAATTCCTTTATAAAATTTTGCATGTGTTCAATTATTCTTATCATGTTTTTACAAACATTGAAAGGTTTCATTTTTTAAATATTTTCAATGTGTGAAACTTCTTCATAAGAAGGTAAAGTATTATCATCACTAGCTAAGAAGGATTATTCATCTGATGATATTGGATTTTTCATATCTGGATAAATTTAATTTAAATACATATTAGTTAAGGAATCATTTTTGTATACCATTTCTATAATAAT
The DNA here is from genome assembly GCA_963277665.1 of Viscum album. Lineage (NCBI taxonomy): Eukaryota > Viridiplantae > Streptophyta > Magnoliopsida > Santalales > Viscaceae > Viscum > Viscum album. The sequence goes on along the minus strand of OY728147.1, from coordinate 1,019,398,160 downwards.
TTGATTTAAAATAGGTGATCTTGGATTATTTACAATATTATCTGATATGAACATTCAATATCTAAGGAATTTTCTAAAGAATTGCCTCTATTGGTACTCTAAGTGTTAGAATCTTTAATAACTTTAATTATTTTTTACTTATAAAAATTCTTCTAAATACTATTGGAATTTCTATCCATCATGTCCTTTTTTTAACTTGAGAATGTCAGGATAAATATGTCCAACTATTTTTCAATCATAACAGGTTACTTGAGAATACTTATTTTCCTTCATGTCCTTATTATATTTCTTATAACGATTATAAAAATACTTATTACCAACAATATTATTCAGCCTTTGAGAAAAATTATCTATTTCATTCTCAGAATGTTCAGAATAACTTGAATTAGATTCAACAATAACGGTAATTTTCATTGTCAACTGAAAAAGTTTATAATGAGTTTGATTTTTTTTGAATTTTATGTTGTATTAAAGGCAACCCCATTCTTATTTTTCATTAATTTATCTTCATCTTTTTGAGCATACCCTCATATTGCAAACAAGGTTCTAAATAAATAATCAAGAATGGTATTTTTTTTATTTTTTTATCAAATCAACAGTTGTTATCTTATATTCCCACTCATTAAGAATAATATTAATTATAGTTTCCACAAGGATTTCATCTTCTAATCTCTTCTCTCTTATAAATTATATACTACTGAATATTTTCAAAAACAGTTGTCATAACTTTTTAATAGGTTTACCAAAAGAAAATTTGAATGCTGGATAGTCAGCTCCAAGAATTTCTCTTCTAGTTTAAAATACCTTTGATGTTCCAAAATTAGTAATGTATATATATTTTTTAGATACTATTAGCAGGTTCGCAAGATTAAATATAACTATAAATTATTATGGTCATAGAACATAATAATGTTTTTCAAACTCAATAATTTAATTTATACTCTTTATTTTACCGATTTGTAAAAGCAGACACCTCTTTGTCAAGAATATTTTAACCACTAGTTAACATGATGATATTGTCAACTCTAGTATTTATAACAAATTTATTCATTCTATCTCTCTAATACTCATAATCTGATCCCTAGAAAATAGGGGGACTGTTTGGATTGAGGATATCGATTGAATTGATATTGAGTCCTACCATTTTTTAAAAAACACAAAATATATATTCCACAATACGTGATTTAAAGATAAATATAAAAGGATTCACATTATATTAGAATTGTATAAAAATAAAAGACTTGTAATAAAAAAAGTAATACAAATGAATATAAATATTTTAACCTAAAGAATAGGGTATCCAGTAACCCAAGATAACGGTCCCTTGTTTTATAAATATAAGAATGTATGTTTATTCATTATTAGGGAACACCTTAGATACAATTATTGGTTTGTGTCATTATCGTTATGATCCCTCGATATGACGATCAACTTCTCTATCTCATTATCCTCATAATCCATCGTTATGATGATCAGCTTGTCTTCCTCTTTATCCCAATGTGCCCTCAATCATATTTACGTGATCGATCATTATGATGACAAATTCAAAAAGATAACAATTATGATTAACAAGTAGTTCACTTTTGTAAGCATCAGAATTCTCACACACTACGATTTTGGGAAATGAAATGATAAAAAATTCTCTTTAATCTCTTTTAATGGATAGTTATTTATAGATATGTTTCCAATGGTCATCTTGATACTCTAATAGTCATATTTCACTTTTTTTTATAATGACATGGACACATAGCACATCAACGGTCATATTATTACATAATTTTCAATGTTGTTTTAATGTACACCATTTTTAGTGTAATATTTATTCCTTTATAATAGAATATAGTATTTCCTAATAATATTATATCCTTTAGTGAATCTAATTTATTTCCTTACATATTTCATTACGATGACTTATATGAGTGTGAGTTGGTTGTTTATTGTTTCCAATATCATTTATGATTATATTAACTTTTTTCAGCATGAAGACAAGATAGAAATTCTTAAATCTGATTTGATAAATATAAATCTAATAATTATCTGAATTATAATAATTATGATTACTTTAATGAATAAAGTGGTTTTTTTATTCATGAATACACTGAAACTAATTCTAAGTGCAGTAAAATATAATTATTTTTTCTTTAAAAAAATTCTTTTAGAACATTAAACATGTTAGTAATTATGTATTTAATAAAGAGTTTGTGATTTTCATAAAAAATGAATGGAAAAGTCAAAAGATACTTTTTCCTCAACACATACATATTCCTTGAGTACCCAATATCCATATATCATGTGGCTCCACTAATGTTTCTCTTTTTGGATATATAATCTTATCTTACCTCAATGTTTTCCATGAGAATATTTATGATTTCATCACTTGAATCTGATTAAAAGAGATATTCATCGCTAGCATAAAAGTTAACACCTTAATGGAATTTTTTATTTCCTTATATGACTTCTTTTTGGGATTATAACACTTGGTTTTTAAATGAAATGTTTTACTAAATTCATAAAATCTTGTCTCTTGTTTTCGTTTCTTCCCCTTCTTATCATTCTGGTATGCCTTCTTCTGCTTGAAGAACATGTTTATATTCTTGGAAAAAAGATAAATATCCTCTTAGGATATAAAAGATTCTTTATTTAAGTATTTTAAGGAAATGTTCATCATCTCATGGACCACCTTGGATTCATTATCTTATTTTACATTCATGGTAATCAAATAGGTCATGAGTGACTATATGATTTTTTCAACCGGAATATTTTTAAATCATTCCCATTTTTATTACTATCACATTGGGTATCTAAAAACTAGGAAATACCCAAAGGGTATTCTTCTAATATTCTCTATAGAAATATTATCACTCAATAACTTCTTTATATTACAAATATTAGTGAAATTTGTAAACAATTTAGTTATAGATTCAATATGATTCATACTAAAAAAATTCCAAATGAGGTTGTTAAATTTCAATCCTAGAATCTTTTACTTTATTGGTACCCTCAGGGGTAACCTTTTATGATTTTTAAATATCATTAAAGGTTTTACACATTAGAACAATATTAAATTAATTTCTTTGTAAACCATAATATAAGACATTCATTTCCTTTCCATATAGCTCAAATTTCATTCTATCAAAGGGTGTCTATTTATCATTCAATTATTTTATAGTGGTATATTCGTGAATATGAATTCTTAATATGGGATATCATATACTTATAATAAAATAAGACATATGTTCTTTCCATTAACCATAGTATGAACCATCAAAATGGAGAGTTATTCCCTTATAATAACCCATACTTTCACTTTGGATGTCCAAGGATGAGGCCATCCATAAATTATCATTCCTTTAACCAGTTATTGTTTTGGAATATAAAAATATTCGCTTGAATACCAATTGTTGGTATAAATAAGGATGGAAATAGTTGGGAGAATTTCATTTAGAAAACATTTTATATATTAAAATAATATTTTAAGGAACTAAAAATCATTGAATTTATAAAACAAAATATATGGCATAGGATTAGTGGAAATATAAATTTAAAATAAAATAACATAAGTAATTGCTAAATAAGTTCATAAATAATCCATTAAAGGATACCTATGTATCTACCCCTAAATTAACATTGATAGGTTTTTTTTAAAAGTTTCTTTTCAATTGTTGAAGTAAGAAACCCAAACCTTACATTTTATAATTTTTAGCTGGAAAATATTTATAATATTTAAGAGACGTTTTTTTGTATCATGAAAAAAAACATGAATTTAAATTAAATTTTCATGTATAGAATTGGAATATACCCTTTATTTAAGGATAGAAAAGAACCAAATCCACCGTCACATTGAGGGCCATGACTGAACCAGAAATAAAAAATTAGAGGCATGTTATATAAAATCCCAATGAAGCATAATATCTACCCACAAAAGGTATACAATAATTAAATATTGGATGGTATAGATACTAGAGAGTAAGGGAGATCAATAATGATAAAATGAATCCTAATCCGTTCAAGAATGATTACAAAAGTAACCATATCCTTCAAAAAACCTTTTGGGTGTATTTATTTTTTTGGGTGGTATATTATGGTTCCAAAACCTCGTATTATAAAATAGATTTGTTTTGAGGTGAATTAAAGCATGTGGGGAGACCTCCAATTGATAGATTTTGAATATGTTTTGGTTCCAATATGTATCTTGTGGGTACCAAAAACTATCTAGTAGTATCCTACTGAGTCGTTACTATCACCTGCTATTTGAGAGCTCTAAAAAATTTCTTTCTTTCTCTTATTGAGGTATCATAATGATCTGGGATGGTCATGAAATGTTTTATAAAATATAAGTTGAAAAATTCGTCAGAGGAAGATATTAAAATCACAAGATTCTATATTTCATAATTCAAAAATACCAAGGTGAGTGAACTTTAGAATAGGGTAAAGGAAGTCAACTGTTATCAAAATAGAACATAGTATAACCTATAATACTTCTACCATCTCTAATATTTCTCTAAAAGTAGATAATACAAATTAGATAGGTAGAAATCACCTGAATTAGTAATTATAAATTGAATACCAAATATAATTTCATAATGACATGAATTATAGTGTAGTGATGGTAGGTCAATTGAACATAATAAAAATCACTATGAAAACCTCATATCTCCCCCTTAAATATCATAAAACCATATATTTAAAAATTGATGATATTTAAGATCATTTTGACTAAATGTTTTCCATTATACCATAATTCCCTTGATCAAAATTTCAATTTAGATTTTAAAGTACCACCCCCTCTTCCTTTTAATTTTAACTACACCATTTATTATTAAACATAAAACCACCTCAACTTAACATTAACAAAATTCATATTATTATAGATAAATAAAAATCCCTTTGAAAATCAGGGCCTAAAACTGCACCCTAATATTCTTATTGTGATGACCAGTTGTGGCACTGAAATAATTCCCAAAATTTTATTATATCATTATTTGAACTATTATTATGTCATGATAAAAATATCTAAACAATTCCTAAGTAATAATGTAATGTAAACATACCCTATCTCTCATGAAATACCTGATAAAAATTATCTAACCATAGAACAAAAAATGATGAAATTAGTAGAATCACAGTGTGGCTAATGTACTGGATAAAATTTTACCTCAAACAAAAATTTACATATTCCCTTTCTCCCAAAACCACCTTAAAACTCATAATTAATTGAAATGGGAATTTTCAACCCTCTTCATAAAATACTTTTCAACTGATTCAAATAATCTAAAATAATATAAAATCATTTTAACTAAAAATAAAGCATCAAATATTAAATTTTACATGATATAACACTAAAAAATGAACCTTTCCAATAGGTATTATAAATTTATATCCCAAAATAACAAGGAAAACATGTAATAGTTTATGTCCTTATATCACATAACTCTTAAATCATTTACATCCAAAAAATCAAAACTCTTAGAGAAATATGAACCTCGATACTTCCAATATCAAATCGTTTCATTATACACTGATCATGCATGTCTCACATTTCAACCATGATTCCATTCCAAGAGCACAATTGACCCAAAAAATAATATCTTACAACCCCAAAATCATTCTCATAATAACCATGAAACATAACTATAAAAAAATTTATTGTAAAATAATATATTTTTGTCATCAATATAATATTACAATCAAAATATTCTTCGAGAGGTTATACACCAAATCACTCTCAAAGAAACTAGAACACGAAAACACCTTCCTTAATCCAACAAGGACCACCTCTTAAAAAAAATCTATAAATACCCATAATTCATCCCCTCCCTATACCTAACTTATTTATCAAAACATTTAATGAATGATTGTCTTGAAAAAAAGATTTCAAAAAAAACATAAAACATAGAGTAAACTCTTTGAAAAAATGCTTATTTATCTGCAAAGATAAATTTTCACAATAAACAGAAGTCCTTCATAGTAAATTACTTATGGATTACATGAATACCTAGGATATTATTTTAATTATATAATAAAATTAAATCCATATGTTCATAAAAATCTAATAATCTATTGAAATTAAAGTAAAAAAAATTACAATACATTAAATACATAAAATAATCTTTTAAAATATGGAATATAATTTTAAGGATACCACTAAACAAGATTGAATTTTAAAATATATAATAGAAATTAATTATAAAAATTATAACCAATCATATCTGTAGTATAAAAAAGACTTCCACTTAAATTATAAATCCAAAACTATTACTAAAGTATGATAAATAATAAATTGGGGCCAATTATTGACATTATTATTCAATTTTCCAAGTCCAAGTCTACTCTCCTATTAGCATCCACACACCAAATTATAACTATACCTATAGGAAAAATAGATTACTCACCAATAGTATAATGGTAAATTGAACCAAATGAAACAAATATTATCAACTATCCAACATATTGTAGAAGAAAAATATAAACTCACCCATAATGTGACATTTAAAACCATTAACACATAGAGTTTGGAATCAAATCTAATCCCCAAAGGATCTCAAAACCCATTACCTTCAAAACTCATAATTCCCATGATTCACAAGATCAAACTAAACTCTCTTGACTCCCCATCATTCAATATCTATATTTAATGAAAATCTAAGGTGTCTTACTCACATATCTTCTTCATTTAGATGAATTAGGAATTGTATAATTATTCTCAAAAAGTATGTTCTAATAAACCATATACTAGATACTCTGTAGAGAAACCACTGACACCCTTTGGTATGTTAATACTCTTACACATGAGGAATAACCTCCTTAAAAAAGTCAAGGAACACGTTAAAAGACAAATTATTTGAGAAACCATAATCTATCCATTACCATATCTAGGAAATATGTCAACATAAACTTTTTTCAAGGAAAGTAATAATCGAAAAAGGATTTTCCCCAATTAAAATGAAATTTTTTCTCTCATATCCATATATTAGCCTCTTGATTTGATGCTTCAGTAAGAAACCTTAGTGTTCCTTTTCAATTAGAAGTTCAATGAAACATATTCTATAAAAACTAATCCAATGTCACATTCCTAGAATATTAATGAACTCCCAATTTTATTTATTTGATTCAAACATAAAAGTAAATAAAGGTTCATGAAAATAGTTACGTAGAATTGAAATAACACAAAATAAATATATATCCAGTATAAAAACTCACCCATTCTTCTAAAACATCACATCTCATATAAATTCGAACAAATTACAATAATTATTTCCACCAACTTATATGCTAGTATCACACATGATTTATCCCTATATCATGGTTTTTTCATTGTCTCCCCACCATTAGATAATAAACCACTTACTCTCATCTAGAAAACTAATCAATTTCTCCTCTTCCTATTAAACATGTTTACCATTCTCACATAATAAATCCCAAATTCATAAATAATTAAAATCAGTCAATGCAAATATTATCAACACGTGATAAAACACCCCAAAATTTTCGAATATATTTTCTTTAATGAAAATGTTTGTGTTTAATATATTTATTTTTACGTAACCTAAAGACTATATGTTGTAAGGACCCGTAAAATTCAAGGGAAATTTTTTTTAATTTTTTTTTGAATTTTACAACAACGCAGCTTCTGACGGCGCCTAATTCCGAGGCCTGGTGTGCCCGAATTAATTTCTGAAGTTTAGCTCGGGTACGTTCTGTGAACGAACGAGCGGGTTTTTTTAACTTTTGAACCGGTGCTTGGAATCGAATTCTGAGGGCACCGATGGAATCGCAGCACCGGTTTTTTCTTAGAAACACCTTTCCCGGAGTTGAGTTTGCTCGGGTGTGGTTTTTTATTTTTGGGGTTAAGTTAAGAAATAAAATAATGTGGTGCGACAAAATATTTTATTTCACTTAAAGCCACTTAAAAGCCACTTAAGCTATGTTAAGCAGATAGGATGGAACCCAAAATATCCTACCCACTTGGTAGGATATTTGTGAGGTGAGGTCCACATGAACCCCACCGTTTTTTTTCTTCTAAGTAACGCACCCGCAACCCCCCTCTTTAATGAAAGTCAACCGTGCATTTTTCTGGTTAAGAAATGCCTCATTAATTGGGCAGTTAAATCGTTACAATTAATTCATTGAATTAATTGTTCGTTTCTTTTCTTTTGAAATTCAAACGTGTCATGTGCGTTAATAAAATAAGATAACTCTTATTATATTTCTGTTGGAACTTGTGGCATGGGGAGGATTTGGAGGAAAGTGTTCTTCTTTGACGAAGAACGCGAAGAACGCTCCGAACTCCGACGAAGAATGCGAAACCCTCGGAGATCGACGACGCAACGCCGTGTACCGCGACGTCAACGACGCATCTTCCACGACGCTCCTTCCGTGACGTTTCTTCCACGACGATCCTTCTCTTCCGTGACGATCCTCTTCTTCTGCGACGGATAATTTCGTGATGAACTTGCGTTTGACGACAACACTTGAGGTAGGGAATTATTTGAGAATGATTTTATTCCCTCGTTCTTTTATTCTAAATAAAACAAGGAAACATGGATCAACTTATTATCTAGTTGATCCGCACACATTTTCTTTGCGGGTTGGTAATTTTTGTTGCGCGAAGTTATGGGGGTCTATTTTATTATTGATCGTGATCTCATATGTCGCCTTTCTTGGTTTCATGTTGGGCCACCTGTTATCATACTAACGGGGGGAGGTCGGACCGCACGAACATGGCCGACCCCATTTCCCCCCTTGTTGTTGAGTTTGTTGCGGCACGTGAAGGGTAGCGCGGTGCCATTGCACCACGCAGAAACGAGGAGAAAGAATGCGGCGAAGATGCGTGGCGCCGTTGGGGCCAAACGAAACCGCGGGTGGAGTCGGGGCCGCGAAGGTGATTTGAAGACCCCGCTCTTGTTGTATAAGTGAGGATCGATGGACGATGGTGAGGCGGGCCGCAAAAGAGTTTTGAAGGATTTACAGCGTAGTTCGGGTCCCGGGATGATCACTAGCGAAGACAGCAGGCGAATCAGACCACCAGAGCGCATCTAGTGGTCCGCGGAAGCCCCGGCCGGCGCGCCACGTAGGCGTCGCGGCGCCGGCGGTCGGTGGCGGCGGCGCCCGGCATGCCGCCGGAAGAATCCGTCGTGGATGAAGACACAGCGGCGAGCAAGGGTCCTGCGGCCGCGTGGGACCGGGGTCGTGGGACGCGGTAGCACGCCATGTCCGGTGACAGGAAGCGGCCCCCAGCGCGAGGGGACCGCGGCTCCTTGGGCGCGACCGCTCGGCCAGCACCGAGTCACCTAGGCCGGCCAAGCCGGGCCTCGCCCAGCCGGGTCGGACCCGGACCCGGGTCGGGTCGACCTGGTTCGGGCCGACCCAGGGGGGGTTGGTCCGGGTTGGTCTGGGCCCAAACCCCTGTTTTCGGACCCCTCACACTATATTACACACAAGGTTTCCGAATACTTTGGGTTCGGCCGGGTTGGTTCGTACACGAAACCAATCGGGCCCTCGGAGCAGAAATGCTCATATTTTGAGCTCTGGATGACCGATTGACGTGTCATCGACTTTGATAGATTCCACTAAGTGAGACGGATCTTTTGGATTACTCCGCTCGAGGTTTGGATGTTGTCGAAGTGCGGTCGGGTTGGTTCGCTCACGAAACCAACCGGGCCCATAGAACAAAAAAGCCAATAACTCACAGACCGGGCGTCCGATTGACGCTTCGTCTGTCTCATTGAATTTATCTTGATGAGGTGGAACGTTTGGCATACTTCTCCTAAGTTTTGGTTGTTGTTGGATAGTGTCCGGGTTGGATTGTACCCGAAATCCAACTGGGCCCCTAGAAAGGAAAAGCTGATATCTTTCAGACCGGACGTCCGTTTGAAGAACCGTCAGCGGCGTTGGTGTTCACATTGAGAAAAGGTCCCTATGAGTAAACCCTACGAGAGTTCGGGGTACAGTTGATACACGTCTGGGTTGGTTTGCACACAAAACCAACCGGGCCCCTAGGACGAAAAGGCTAATAACTCACAGACCGGGCCTCCGATTGACGTGTTGTCTATTGCGTTGAGACCCCTATGACGAGGCGGTCCATTGAAATATGTCTTCGTGGAACTTTGTGATATTTGTAGTATCGACCAGTAGCTCGTGGAGAGGACCCTCCCAGAGACGAGCGTACGGAGTACAGAGACCGTGTAGGCGACTGAGACCTGAAGACTGCTTGACCGACTCAACTTAGAGTGAGTCGAATAGCCCAGTGGACGGAGCGCCCGGTATTTGGCGGCAGCCCACCGCGGACGGAGCGCCTGGTAGTTGGCAGCCGACCCACGATACTCGACCGGAGGAGTACCTCTATAGGCTATTAGGGGGAGCGCCCGGTATTTGGCGGCAGACCCACAGCGGACGGAGCGCCCAGTATTTGGAAACAGACCCGCGGTACTCGATAAGAGGAGTACCTCAGAGACTTGGATTAGTGAGCAGTACCTCGGAGTTGTGATAGGACCACTGTACACTCCAGAGATGGGGCTCTTCAGTAGTTATAATTTCGATAATGAAAATCCTGGTTTGAGCTGAGTCTATGACCTTTGTGTTTACCTCTTGATTGAGATGGGTCACTTGATAACTTAGGTATATGTATGGGCATATACCTGGGTAGTGGTTATCTATTGATTTCATAATCTTTTTGTTTCCTCATGATTGAGATGAGTTACTTGATAACTTAGGTATATGTATGGGTATATACCTATGTAGAAGTTATCTGTTGAGATATTCTTTGTGGTTATCCTTGTTGGTTTTAGTGAGACCTTGAGGGTATTGGGGTCCCTACAAAGTATCATTATACTCATCCCAGCACGGTCTATGCCCGCACCTCGTTGTGTTGGTTGCAGACTACGGGCAGTGTTGACTGAGGCCGAGTGTTCGAGGACTGGACGGTACCTGGAGGTGGACTACACGACGAGTCAGTAACGGAGGTGGACTTCACGGTGAGACGACACTCAAAGGAGGATGACGGGCGAGAGCGTTTTGGAGGCTATCTGTACCTACCCTTCAGGTGGGATCCGTGGTGGACGATCTAGGAGCTGTACCATCTGTACCTACCCTTCAGGTAGGATCCGAGGAGGACGACCTAGGTGCTACTTCCGTTCTTCCAGCTGTTGACTTTTTCTGTTATACTTTGTTCAGTTGTTGTTTTACTTTGTTCAGTTGTAGTTTTACTTTCATTTGGGGTTGTATTCTGGCCCTTTTTCCTTTCAGCACTTCTCTTTGTAATTAGTGTTTTACTTTCGCTTGTACTCTGTGGTGTTTTGTTTACTTTTTTTTAAAAAGCAATTCCTTCCCAGTTATCGGGATTTACTCCTTCGGTGCTAGTCGCTAGCCCCTAGCCTATGGAAGGTGGGCTTGGGGTAGTCACGACATGGGCCCCGAGGACGGGTCGTAAAAAATTGGTATCAGAGGAGTCTGTTCTACCGCCAAACATATAACTCTGACATATTCTTTCTCTGAAGCAATAGTGTTAAGGGTACCGAGTGTGGTCTTCAGTTCAGGGATTCTAGTGTTGGTGCGGGTGGCCGACGTAACCATACACCAGGACCCTGACAACTGATTTTAGACTTTGTGCTTGAAAACACTGATTGTGTGTGTGATTTCAAAGGTATTCCCTTAAAACAGCTCGAACCAGGTTAGCTCACCAGGTATTAATTGTTTGTCCGTGTCACGTTGTTTCTTTCAGGATGCCTTTTCACAGACGACCAGCTAGAGCCCAGAGGGATGTGCGTACTGACAGCCTGCCGAGCGACGAGGCTTCGGTACATGGGCCTCTTGCAATTGAGGCACCAGCGGAGGCACCAGGGTACTACCATACGTTGGGCCACCGATACCACCAGCCCCAGCAGTAGGTGATGCACACCACTTGAGTGCGCTGCATGAGTTCTAGCGCCAGAGGCCACCGAGGTTCTGAGGAGAGATGGACCCGCAGGCGGCTGAGGATTGGCTGGAGGCTATGGTGAGAGTCTTCAGGCTAGTGAGGATGCCAGCAGACTTCATGGTAATCTTTGCTACCAGCCTTTTTCAGGTAGCAGCAGGCAGGTGGTGGAGCCACATGTTCCAGTTTTGCGACAGGATGACCATCACATGAGAAGACTTCGAGACCTTCTTCAGGGTGGAGTTTGTGCCAGTAGCTCTACACCCCGAGTGTGTACAGGAACTTCTGCCTTTGCCGCAGGGTTTTCGATCAGTAGCCGAGTCATCTGTGGGTAGTAGAGAGATGATGAAGAGGTCCAAGAGGACTAGATCCATCCGTACAAGGAGCAGGAAGTGTTATGAATGCAGCAGGAAGGGTCACCTGGCACATGACTGTCCGAATCCTCGTACAGTTGATCCATAGGCTTTGGAGGAGCCACCAAGGCAGAAGCAGTGGCAGGTGCTTGAACAACAGCCGAGTAGTGGACAAGGTAGTAGAGCTCCGGGAGAAGGTGGACAGGAGCAGAACTAGTGGATACATCCCTTGTACTTCTAGTTCCATGTTGTTATTGTATTCGTGTCTCTGTACTATGAGATGCAATAATAAAAAGACACTTATCTTTGTTTGCTTTCCTATCCCTTTGTTTGGTTGATACTGAGTGGTCCCGGTTAAAACTATTGACTTGACCCTCACTTTAGAGATTTCTACTAGAGAAGACCCAGTGACCTCACACTGATGCCGACAGTGTGACTTGACCCTTGGAGGCGAGAGTGACAGTTGGATCTTTTGGTAGTTACGTCAAGGCCTTACGACATCATCCATGACATGAATACATCATTCATGTCAGGATTGACTGTATTAGGCAATGGGAGTGGTTCATCCAGGGGATGAGACCGAGTTTCTCTTTTCGGCAAAGGAGAAATTTTAGCAGCTCTTCCAGATCATAAGCAAAGAAGGTGCAGATCATCCAGGAGCGGATGAAGACTGCACAGTGCTGTAAGAAACAGGGAACTGGCGCTAGACTTAAAGACTCGAGCGTGTTAAATGTTTCAAGAAGAGGAATCTTTAAGGAGAGATGAGTCTATGAAATAGAGAACGTGGAGGTAGAGCTAGGAGAGAAGCATGAGGTGGTGTACTTTTTTTAACATGCTATAATCACCCGCCTTAGTTGTCCTCGCCAGGCTCAGGGAGCTGGAGGACGGAGGAAGAGTACGACTACATGCAGCTAAGGAGTGTGACCCAATGGCTCTAAAAATGATTCAAGGGATAGTCTGTATACACTACTAGCTTCCATAGAAACAGACGTTGATATGAATCATTCCTTCCTTCCACAAATCTTATTCCAGACCTAGAGTTTCCGGTAAGCCGTAGACTTGGCCCTCACGTCTGGAGATACCTTGGGAGAAGACTCAATAATCACACATACGCCGATAGTGTGGTCAGACCCTCGAGGCAAGAGTTTCAGTAGGAATCTCTTGGTCGTAGCGTCGAGGCCTTACGACGTTGGTTTGAGTATGGACTGGAAAATAACAATTCATACACAGATTGACGGTATTACGCAAAAAGGTTGTGGTTTAACTACGACGTCGGAATGGATTTTCCTTGGTCGGCGAAAAAGGTAACCCCAGGCAGCACAGGGAAACTCATGCACAGGAGGGTGCGACCGATCACTCTTGAGTCGGTCAAACATACACTCGTGGAAGCAGCCGTTTTGAGTTCCAGTTCTAAATAGGAATTGGAGACCTCTAGAGTTCGAGGATGACGATCACGTCCTTATACGGGTCTCACCTCGACGAGGTTTACGGAGATGTGGCCAAGGCGGCAAGTTATCTCTGAGGCTCAACGGACCTTCTTAGGTCCTCAGCCGGGTAGGGGGGGTGGTTTACCGCTTGACCCATCCACCTCAGTTGCACCAGGTGCATGATGACTTCCATGTATCTCAACTGAGGAGATACGTGTGTGGACCTTCACATATCATCAACCACGGGGAGCTGGACGATGGTGATGGGGTTTCTTTCACGGAGGTTCCAGTGGGGATTGAGGATCGACAGGAGCTGATCCTACGAGGATGATCGATTCCTCGGGTTCACTTTCTTTGGTAGTACGGGAACCTCTAGGTGAGCACATGGGAGCGGAAGGCTCAGATGCGTGCGTTGTACCGCTTTTGTGACCCTAGTTTGTGTTAAAGCTTTACGAGGACGTAAAGCCCAGAGGTGAGAGTAATGTAAAGACCCGTAAAATTCAAAAGGATTTTTTTTAATTTTATTTGGGATTTTACAAGAACGCAGTTTCTGACAGCGCCTGATTCTGTGGCCCGGTGTGCCCGGAATTAATTTCCAAAGTTTAGCTCGGGTACGTTCAGTGAACGAACGAACGAGTTTTTCTAACTTTTGAACCGGTGCTCGGAATCGAATTCTGAGGGCACCGATGGAATCACAACGCCAGTTTTTGCTTAGAAACACCTTTTCTGGAGTTGCGTTTGCTCGGGTGTGGTTTTTAATTTTTGGGGTTAAGATAAGAAATAAAATAAAGTGGTGCGACAACTTTATTATATTTCACTTAAAGCCACTTAAAAGCCACTTAAGCTAAGTTAAGCAGATAGGGTGGAACCCAAAATATCCTACCCACTTGGTAGGATACTTTTGAGGTGGGACCCACACGAACCCCACCGTTTCATTCCTTCTAAGTAACGCACCTGCAAACCCGCTCTTTAATGAAAGTCAACCGTGCATTTTTCTGGTTAAGAAATGCCTCATTAATTGGGAAATTAAATCGTTACAATTAATTCATTGAATTAATTGTTCGATTCATTTCTTTTGGAATTCAAACGTGTCATGTGCGTTAATAAAATAAGATAACTCTTATTTTATTTCTGTTAGAACTTGTGGTGTGGGGAGGATTTGGAGGAAAGCATTCGTCTTCGACGAAGAACGCGAAGAACACTCCAACCTCCGACGAAGAACGCCAAACCCTCGGAGATCGACGACGCAACGCCGTGTACCACGACGTCAACAAAACTTCTTCCGCGATGCTCCTTCTGCGACATTTCTTCCGCGACGATCCTTCTCTTCCGCGGCGATCCTCTTCTTCCGCGACGGATAATTCTGCGACGAACTCGCATTCGACGACAACGCTTGAGGTAGGGAATTATTTGAGAATGATTTTATTCCCTTGTTCTTTTATTCTAAATAAAACAAGGAATCACAGATCAACTTATTATCTAGTTGATCCGTGCACGTTTTCCATGCGGGTTGGGAATTTTTGTTGCGGGAAGTTGTGGGGGTCTATTTTATTATTGATCGTGATCTCCTATGTCGCGTTTCTTGGTTTCATTTTGGGCCACCAGTTATCATACTAACGGGGGGAGGTCGGACCGCATGAACACGGCCGACCCTCTTTCCCCCCTTGTTGTTGAGTTTGTTGCGGCACGTGAAAGGCAGCGCCGTGCCGTTTCACCGCACGGAAACGAGGAGAAAGAATGCGGTGAAGAAGCGTGGTGCCGTCGCGCAACGCCATTGGGGCCAAACGAAACCGCGAGCGGAGTCGGGGCCGCGAAGGTTAGTTGAAGACCCATCTCTTGTTTTCGAAGTGTGGATCGACGGATGATGGTGAGGCGGGCCGCAAAGGCGTTTTGAAGGCTTTGCAGCGAAGGTCGGGTCCCGGGATGATCACTGGCGAAGACCACAGGCGAATCAGACCACTAGAGCGCGTCTAGTGGTCCGTGGAAGCCCCCGTCGGCGTGGCGGCGCTGGCGGTCGGGGGCGGCGGCGCCCGGCGCGCAGCCGGAAGAACTTGCCGCGGCTTCAGCCGCGGCGGCGACCAAGGGTCCCGCGGCCGCGCTGGACCGGGGATCGTGGGACTCGGCAGCGCGCCGCGTCCGGTGACACGAAGTGGCCCCCAGTGCGAGGGGACCGTGTCTCCCTGGGCGCGACCGCTCGGCATGCGCCGAGCCTCCCAGGCTGGCCGGGCCGGGCCGCACCCAGTAGGGTCGGTCCGGGCCCAGACCCCCGTTTTCAGACCCCTCACGGTGTTTCGCTCATATCTTGAGTTTTGGACCGTCGATCGACGCACCGTCAGTGGCGATGAGACCCTTGGATCGAGACGGTCGTTTCGGTATATTACAATCAAGGTTTTAGAATACTTTGGGTTTGGCCGGGTTGGTTCGTACACAAAACCAACCGGGCCCTCGGAGCAGAAACACTCATATCATGAGCTCCGGACGTCCGATTGACGTGTCGCCGACTTTGATGGAATCCTCTAAGTGAGACGGATCTTTTGGCTTACTCCGCTCGAGGTTTGGATGCCATCGGAGTGCGGTCGGGTTGGTTCGCCTACGAAACCAACCGGGCCCCTAGAACGAAAAAGCCAATAACTCACAGACCGGGCATTCGATTGACGCTCCGTCTGTCTCATTGAGTTACCTTTAATGAGACAGAACATTTGGCATACTTTTCCTGAGATTTGGTTGCTGTTGGATAGTGTCAGGGTTGGATTGTACCCGAAATCCAACCGGGCCCCAAGAACGGAAAAGCTGATATCTTTCAGACCGGACGTTCGTTTGATGAACCGTCAGCGGTGTTGGTGGTCACGTTGAGAAATGGTCCCTATGAGTATACCCTAAGAGAGTTCGGGGTAAAGTTGAGATACGGCCGGGTTGGTTTGCACACGAAACCAACTGGGCCCCTGGGACGAAAAGGCTAATAACTCACAGACCGGGCGTCCGATTGACGCGCCGTCTGTTGCGTTGAGACCCCTATGACGAGGCGGTCCTTTGAGATACTTCTTCGTGGAACTTTGTGATACTTGTAGTATTGGCCAGTAGCTCCTGGAGCGGACCCTCCAGGAGATAAGCGTACAGAGTACGGAGACCGTGTAGAAGACTGAGACCTGACGACCGCTTGACCAACTCGACTTGGAGTGAGTCGACTAGCCCAGTGGACGGAGCGCCCGGTATTTGGAGGCAGACCCACGGCGGACAGAGCGCATGGTATTTGGCAGCAGACTCGTAGTACTCGACTGGAGAAGTACGTCTGTAGGCTATTAGGGGGAGCGCCCGGTATTTGGCGGCAGCCCATAGTGGACGGAGCACCCAGTATTTGGAAGCAGACCTGCGGTACTCGACTGGAGGAGTACCTCAAAGACTTGGATTAGTGAGCAGTACCTCGGAGTTGTGACAGGACCACTGTACACTCCAGAGACGGGGCTCTTCAGCAGTTATGATTTCGGTAATGAAAATCCTGGTTTGAGCTGAGTCTATGACCTTTGTGTTTACCTCTTGATTGAGATGGGTCACTTGATAACTTATGTATATGTATGGGCATATACCTGGGTAGTGGTTATCTGTTGATTTCATAATCTCTGTGTTTCCTCATGATTGAGATGAGTTACATGATAACTTAGGAATATGTATGGGCATATACCTAAGTAGAGGTTATCTGTTGAGATCTTCATTGTGGTTATCATTGTTGGGTTTAGTGAGACCTTGAGGGTCTCGGGGTCCCTACTGAGTATCGTCATACTCACCCCTGCACGGGCTATGCCCGCACCTCGTTGTGTTGGTTGCAGACGACGGGAAGTGCTGACGGAGGTCGATTGTTCGAGGACTGGATGGTACCCGGAGGTGGACTACACGATGAGTCAGTACCCAGAGGTGGACTACATGACGAGTCAGTAACGGAGGTGGACTTCACGACGATACGACACTCGGTAGAGGTTGACGGGCGAGAGCATTGTGGAAGCTATATGTACCTACCCTTCAGGTGGGATCCGTGGTGGACGATCTAGGAGTTGTACCATCTGTAACTACCCTTCAGGTAGGATCCGAGGAGGACCACCCAGGATCCTCTTCTGTTCTTCTAGCTGTTGACTTTTTCTGTTGTACTTTGTTCAGTTGTAGTTGTACTTTCATTTGGGTTTGTGTTCTAGCATTTTCTCCATTCAGAACTTCTCTTTGTACTTAGTGTTTTACGTCCACTTGTACTCTGTGGTGTTTTGTTAACTTTTTTTTAAAAGGCAATGCCTTCACAGTTATCGGGATTTACACCTTCGGTGCTAGTCGTCATCCCCTAGCCTATGGAAGGTGGGCATGGGGTAGTCATGGCACGGGCCCCGAGGATGGGTCGTGACATATGTTCCGTGATATTATAAAAATTTACAATATATATGTTAAATTGATATGTATGAATAAAAAAATATAATGAAAAAATATGTGTAATTATTTTTAAATATTAAAATGTACTGATTAATTTAAAATGAAAAATACACAATTTTTAATAAAAACATTTTTTGCTTCAAAAAATTGTTTTCTTCAAAAGTTGTTTTTATTGATTCTTACATGAATGACAATTATAATTAAAATATAATATTTTTATATATTTTATTTTTTTAAAAAAATATAATTTTCAAAATCACTATGTCAATATTATATATGGTTTAATTTTTTAGTATTTCTCTAAAAAATTATATTTTAGTGAATTGTGAAAAATACAATTATTTAAAAACTATCATTCCAGTTCAATAAAAAGGCATTGTATGTTTTTAATTAAATATTACTGTAAAATTATAAAACTTTAATTATAAATAATGTAATTAATTACATAATAATTATCAATATCCCTTATTTTGGTATAAGTTTATTTTTGTGTGTAAAAGTACTTTTTTCTAAAAACTGTTTTTATGTGTCAAAAGTGTTTTCATCATAATAAGTTTAATTAATATATATTTATTTATTATTTTAATGATATATTTTATTATATATTAAATAATATATTTTAAAAGTTAATTTTATATTTTTTACAATGAAATTAATTTAAGTGAATAATGTTTCATACTAAAAGAATCATTTTTCTTAAATGGGTATTCGTCACACATTGCAAAATTATTAAATATTTAAACATTACAATTATAGAAATTATATTTGTTAAAATGGATTTAATATTTTCAACTGTCATGATTTATATAATATAATAGTGTTAAATTAATATTTTTTTAATAAGTTATAGTAAAAACTGAGAAACTCTGTTATGACGGTTAAGGTTAAAACGGGTTTATCGATCAGAGTTAAACCTGGATAATAGATTATGATTAAAACCCAAACCTCTACAATTCATATTTTTAAAGATAATTAAATCTTATATTATTACAGTATTGGTTATAAATCCATTTTAATCCACTTTCCTATGAATGTGACATTATATAAATTAAATCTTTTAAGAAATTCCATGTGTGTCCTTCCACTAAAGTGTGAAAGAGAATATATCCCCCTATATTATTAAAACCATTTGATACTTATGTCATGTACAATAACTAAAAAACTTCTTATAATCCTTACTCACATACTAGAGCTTCTAATATTCTCTAGATACCAATTCTTAAAGTGTTATGGTTTAACCCAGTGGAGGTCTCTTAGAGAAGTGGTATAAATCATAACCAAGATCATTTAATTTATTTCATCCAACACATTATCTAAAATTATTGTATACCAAAAATATTAATTTTTATAGTACAATAAATATTATTTTATAATATCCATTTAAATCCTCTTATAATTCAATTATGATATGAAAACATCACTCATGTGTATGTGTGGGAAACCAACTCTAGATAGATATACAATTTATTTTCCATCACCATCATTCATGGATGAATATTATAATGTTTGTAATATTCATATATTATATATATATAATTATTAAACTATTGGAATTAAAATATCATATATTACTTCTTACCTTTCAATCCATTGGTTAACGATATTATCGCTCGTGCGTACATGTGTACTTCTTCCTCCACGAAACGATGTGATTTGTTTATCATCTACACTATACATGGATGGTAACATGTATTGACTTCATGAAAATATATGATATTTATGAGATAATAATTATTTTTTTTAATTTAATTAATGTATACATTTTTTTCATCTATTGAAGAGTGGAAACATATATTGTGTGTACGTACGGATTGACGTCTCCATGATGGAATGTAATTAATTTTTTATCACCACTTGATATGAATGGATATAAATATGTATATAATGAATATATAAGATATTTATACTGTGGTTAAAATTATAGATATGGATTAATTATGATTAATTTCAAAGTATTGTAACCTTCTAACTAAATAATACATGAAAAACAAAGTAGTTAAAACTGAAATGACAGATTTAACCAAGAATTGTTAATACACGGGTGTTGACATGATATTAGTGGATCATATATAATATTATATGTAATAATATGGTTATTTTTTATAATTCAAATATATTTTAACTTCTTATAGAAGATATTATAGTGATTACAAATCAAGATAGACTTGATATAAGGGTTTCATCTTAATTTCCCTTTATTAGGGAATATTTTAATATTAGGAACCAATTTATTATTTATATGGTGTGTATACTACCCATGAATTTATTATTTAATACAATTTTATTTAATTAAATTTATTTATAGAACCTTATTATTTTAATTTTTATAATTTATTTTTTTTAAAAAAAAATAAATTCATAAGGGTTCTTTTTCTCAATTCTGATTTATTGACACATATTTGGGGTTACAGACCTATTTTTTATGAGTTGTCACTACTGAACCATTTATATTTTTTTTTCATTAATATACTTATGTTCTTTGTATTTAAAGTTTCATTGGATGTTATTTATTTCATGGGGGTTATCATTCAAATGTTACCACATTATTATGGGTTTTATAATATAATCTCATTTTATACTGAGATAATTTATGCTTAAATTTTCCAATTTTGAAATTGTAAAATGTATCTCTAAAAAATAATATTTATTTTTCTTTATTATGTTTATTTTTAGTAATTTTATTATTTCCTTTAATTTTAATCTCTTTTGGTACTCAATAACATATATGAATGTTATTTTCGAATTTTTTCATATTTTTCTCTTTGGTTAAGAATCTCTTATTTCATGTCTATATTTTCATTAAAAAAAATTCATGTATTTTTTTTACTATTATAAAAATAAATTTAAAATAAATAGTCTAATTTATTTTAGTTTACCTATCAAGGTATAAAAATATCCTTTTTTCTTATTCCAATTCTGATAGTTTTGTGTTTTTACTGAAAATAAGAAAGGATTTTTTGTTTTTACATAAATTGAAAAAATATATTTTCCTACCATTTTGAATATTATTTTCATTATATATTCCTTTATAGGTTTTGTTAATTAATTCCAAATTAAATTATTTTCTTAATATTCTGGAAATTTTTATGTTATAAATAATTTGTTTCAAGTGAAAAGGTCATTTTCCCCAAGAAATATTTCAGTAACCTTTTAAAGGTATTTTTATTTATTAAAAAATTCATTGATGTTTCTTATGATTGTCTAATTATATGATGAAATCATTCCATATTTATTATTTTTATATAGGATTTATGATTATGAGGATTAAATGTTTATGAAATTTCTATCCTTTCCATTAGTTATGACTGAATGATGTGATGAATGTTTTATGATCATGTGGAAATCATTAGTATTGTTTTCATTAGGTGATGAGAGTGACTATATTTATATATCCCTCTAGTATGATGGTTATATAGATATATCCCATGGATAATAAGGGCTAGAATGGGGAGTGAATGATGATCCATAAGAGAATATTTCTAATAATGTACTCTTTGGAGTGAACCTTGACTTAGGAAATCATGGAATGGGTGTGAACCCAATCCACTCTGGTAGTCTCTATAGTGATCCTTGACTAAGTAAATTATTTTCTATAATTAGGTTTATGCCAAAATAAATTACTTTTTCTTATAGTATATTCTTATGTCATAGGGATAATTATTAATGATTCTATACTCTTATGTCTTATGTATTTGATTGAAAAAACATTATGTATTGTTTTTCGATTATGATCTATGAATTAATGGGTTTCATTTTATATTTTTAAGATAATATTCTCATACCATTTTACATATATTATGATCATTGATTGATATTTTTTTGTTTTTACCCATTCTAAGAATTTGAGAATTCCCTTTGTTATGGGTCCCTTATCGTGATTATGGAGAAAGGTTTTTAGTATGATATGTCTATTATGGATTTTATTTGTGAATAACTATATAGGAAATGTTGAATATATTTTATTTAATTGTTATTTATGTATTAATGTTTCCAAAGATACTAGAACTCTATGATTATAGTGCGTATTTTATTAATATGTAATGAATATTTTTCTCATAAGATGTTTTATTTATGTTTGAAAATTTGCGGTCACTATAGTGGGTAGTAGGGAAAAAATTTAATAACTTCTGGAAACTAGGATGAGGAAACTTATTTGGGAACCCTTAAGATAAGTTTATTTATATGGTAACCTCTTAATTTTTTGGTAAGGTATATATTTTATGGTTTTCTTATCAATACATACCTTTTTAGATACTACATGTAGGTTTGGTTTTGGGATTAATTCATCTATGTCTAATGTCCCTAAAAATAATTAGTTGAGTATATCAGGGTCATCATTCTAGTGCATAGTAAATTAGACCTTATTGTTCAACTAGTATGACTCTCCTGAGGGGTATTCTAACCTTACAAAATATTTATGATCCACTATGATGTATTTTTATAGATAATAACCATGAATAACCAAGATTAAATATAACATATCATATTTTGAAAAGAAGCTTTCATGTCATAGACATCCTATGAATGACATTTCATGATTATATGTTTACTCATTACTATTTTCCACACTATAATATTGGTTTTAGTTAATGGTTAGAACTAGGAGGAATCATATTGACACTAAGTATGATAGAGAGTGAAATTATTTTCCTCATGAGTTACCAAATGATATGGGATATGGAATGTGAAACCCTATGATTATGCCAAAAAATTATATAATTATATGATTAACATCCTAATCATATGTGAGTTTCTAAATGAAATAAATAAAAGAAAATGGTGTTTCATAAATATCATATTGGAAATAATATTTGGATTCGTGGATGTTGATAATATGGGAATAATTACTTGGGTAAGTGTCTCAATGGAATATGAAGATGTTTTATGTGCGAAAAAGAAGGAAATAGATAAAGAAATTGTTAAGAAAAAATGAATATTTCAACAGATGTAAATAAATTAAATCACAAGGTACCATTAATAGTTCAATGTATTATATTTACAAGACTTAGGTATTATCAAATTAAATGTACTAATCCAAGGGGTAACATCTATACCATGGAAGGTTTTATGTTATTCCTATTTTTGTGGGAAAATAATTGATGTGTTTATGTATTTGGATTTTAAAATTATATTATATAAGAGTTTAATTAATGATATTTTTTTATAATAATAATGAAACCTCTATGAATTGTTCCCTAGTAATTTTTCTTTAATGGTTTGTATGAATTCAATGAATTGTACCCACAACCTAGGAAATAGATTTAGTGGAAGGGTATATTTTTGGTAAACACATGATTAAGGGAAATATAACCCTTAAAATGGCCCTGAGTTGAATATGATAATGTAAATTTTAGGTAAATAGATGATAGATAATGAAAAAGTTAATTGGATAGTATTTGAGACCATGAAATTGGTTAGTTATTTCATGAAGAAGTGAATTATATTATCTTTGATATAGTTTATTACATTTTTGATTTATGTAATATATTGGATAGTCTATGATTAAATTTAAGGAATAAATAAAAAGTTAATTTTGTGGAATGAAATAAGTTTTAATTTAGGTTTTATGGTGATTTGAGATATTTTAATGTTTTAAGATAATAAATGATAAAGTTATTCACATATTTAGTGTTCAAAATTAATAGCTACATTGTGTTGTTTGGGGATTAATGTTAACTTGATTTTGTAACTATTTTGGAATTTGTATTTATTTTTGTGTTTTGAATTTTTTGAGTCATATATGGTAGAATTATTAACGTTCAATATTTATATAATTTTTATACTGAACATTGGGTGTTGTTATTAATGTTTTATAGATTGTAGTAGTGTTTGCTCATATAAATATTTTTTCTATATTGGATAACTTGTGCTAAAAAATTTGTCTTTTGAAAATATTTAGAGTCAAAATGATTTACTTTTCATTATTTTAGGGATCTTATGACATGCTATGGGGTAATTTTATAGATTTTGATATAAAAAATGTTATTTGAATATGATGAAAATTTTATTAATCTTATAAAAATACACAATAGAAGGATAAAATTAGGTTTATGGATTTTATGAAATAAAGTAAATATATTTTATTATATTCCAAGGTAAAATAATTTTACAAATTCTGTGAAAATGCTCTTAAAAATGAAAATATTTTCATTTTTATAATTTTTAATAGGATTCCATGATTTTTTTTGCTCCTCATTAATTTAAGATTTTATAGTCATGAAATTTTTGATGATCATTTTCATTATCACCATTGTTATTATTTTGAAATTATCTTTCAACTACATATACATTCTATTACATATGATTAATGTTACCGTTATCTAGGAACTGGTTATGTGTTATTACATGTAACCATTATCTTTCGTACTTCCATTTTCAAAGGATGCATTATTGTCTTGTTTTAGAAAGTGGGTTTTCAACAAAGGTATTTTGAAACATTGAACCTCTAATTACCAAAATAAAAATTTCAAGTTGGAAATTTTTTTAATGGGGGGGGGGTACTTTTCACCCTAATATTTATCAATTTATTTTTCTTTAAATAAAATTTATGTGTTTGGTAGCTTGATTCACATGCATCCTCGAGTCTTTATAGGCCCTTATTTTTTAAAATGTTATCAGGTAATCCTTATATTATCATATATAAATATTAGTTAAAAACATATGATAAAATATGTATAAATAATTAAAATAATTTAAATGTATTTATTAATTCATAATAAATAATTAAAAAAAATTTAGTAAAGACATTTTATTCTTTAAAATGTGTTTTCTTCAAAAAGTTTTTTATATCATTTTACACACATGGATATTATAATAATTTTTTTCAATTTTATTTGAAATTTAATTTTAGTAAATTAATATAATTTTTCTAAATCGTCATTTTAATATTATCTTAGGGTGAATTTCTAATATTATTTTATAATGATTTATTTATTCAGGGAATAGTGAGAAATGTCAATTTTTTTAAAACACTCACATTTATTTTTAACTAAAATTCAAATTATTTTTTGGATTTGGTCATAAAATAAAATATTTATTTTATTATTATAATTAATCAAATTATTTAAAAAATAATAATCATTTTTCATTATTTTTGTATATGTGTATTTTTACTCTTCTGAAAACATTTTTCAAAAAACAATTCTTATGCACGTAATATGTATTTATCTTAATAAATTAAATTAATAGTTATTTATATATTTTATTAATGAATTTTATATATTTTATATTCAATGGTGTATTTTAGACCTTAAATATATAGTTTTCAAAATTAATTTAATTTAATTAAGTTATGTCCTGTGCTTAATGATTCATTTTACTATAACGGGTTTTTATTGTGGGTTATGAGCTTATTTATAAAACAATTCTACCCCTTATAGAAATTTAATATAATAAATTTGATTCCATATTTATAATAATTATAGTTCATATAATAAAAATGATTCAACATAATTTTCTGTCATTGTGAATATTAAAACATTAAAATCTCGTTATTAAGGTTATGTTTAAACTGAGTTTGCGAGGGGTAAAACAAAAAATAAGCCATTGATTGACACAAAAATCCATATAATAATTTTTTTGAAGATAATTAAACCTTAAACTACGATAAATTCCTATACCTATCCATTTTAATCCAAATTCCCATGAAAATGAACATGTATAATTGAAATCATTTTATAAATTCCATTGTGTCCCCCCCTCACTTATAAAATTAAACCTATCCTCCTCACTTATTCACACCATTGGATCCTTATATATCAACTAATACCAAATAAAATTACTTAATATAATAATTCCCTTAATCTTGGATCATTTTTTCTCATGTTAATACCAATCCTTCAGGGCTTAAGGTTTAAGCCAACATAGTTATCTTAATGAAGTGATATGAATTTTACCCGAGCTCTTTCAATTTGATTTCTTATTACACCTTATTTGGACATGTTGTATCCATAAAAACTTGATAAATCTTATATAATCAATATATTTAGATTTTATTATGATCATTTCACAACCATATACTTCCTCTTATCAATTAGTATCACTCGTGTGTACATTTGGACTACTGCCTCCACCTAGCGATATAAATGTTTTTACATCATCATCATTCATGGATGGTTATTATGATGGGTTTAATATTTATAAATTATACTTACTACATAAAGACAATTTTTTAATTATAATATCATAGAAACTCTTTTACTTTTAAATTCATTATTCAATGATATCATCACTTATGTGTACTTGTGGGCTACCCCCACTATAAAGCGATGAGATTTGTTTATCATTTCCACTTTAATTGGTTGATGACAATGATATATTTAATGAAAATATATGATGTTTATGATATATTAATTTTTTATAATGTTTAATTATCATATACCATTCTTTATTTCAATCCGTAGAATTGTGGAAACATCACTCATGTGTATGTGCAGATTATCATCTCCATAAAGTAGTGTAATTCATGTATCATCACCACTTTATATGAATGGGTATGAATATATATATATATATAATTAATACATATGATATTTATATCATCATTAAAATAATATATATGTATTAATCATGATTAAATTTCTAGGAACATAACTTATAATATAAAACATACAAGAAAAATGAAGTAGTTAACACCTGAAATGAAGGGTTTAATAGAGAATTGTTAATGAATTGGTCATTAAATTATATTAATGTATAATATTAGATAGTGTATTTATTAATATTTATATTTAATATAATTACTATAAATTTAAATTTATTATATATAACTTTATATTTATTTCAATGTATGACGAGCTTGAGTTAAGGGATTCATCCCAAGTTCACTACATTGATATAGTTTTAATGTTACGAACCAATTTATTTTTTTTGTATATTCTATAAAAGAATTTTTTTTAGAATAATACATGATTTTATTAATGTATTTATAGAACCATTTTATTTTCATTCTTTTAATTAATATCATGCCAAAAATTACTAAATCTATATGGTTTATTATCTCAGTTGTGTTTCATTGAGACATATTTGATGTTATACACATATATATTCGTTTATGAGGTTTGTATAAATAAAAAATGGTATTTTTTATAATTAATGTCCATATGTTAATTTTATTTATTTTTTCATTTGAATTTATAATTTTCATTGGTGTTATGATTCAAAAGATACCACAATTGTAAGGGTTTCATATTACAATAACATTTTTTATTGGGACTATTTATGCTTAAATTTTACAATGATGAAATTATATGATATATATATACCCGATATTATATATTTTATTATAATATGTTTATTTATATAAATTTAATTTTTCAATTCGTTTTTATTTATTTATGTACTCAAGAGGCCGAGATACTTTTTTAAGGAAAAACAACCTTGTTTACCTCTTCGTTCGGGAATATTTTCTCCCATGTACATATTTTCTTTAAAATGTTTCCAATAATGATTTTAATATTCTAAAAATATAATTTAATGTCATTTTTTACTATATTTTACGTTCTATACCAAGGTTTAAAAGTAACCATATTATCATTTTCTAAATGTTTTACTTTTTTTTTTTTACAAAAAATGTGAAATCAATTTTTGTTTTAATAGAAACATCATGGTGTGATTTCCAAAAAGTATGAATAATATTTTATTTAAATATTCCTTAATAATTTTAAATTTTAATTTTCAGATGAAATTTTTTCCTTTATATTTATAGAAATTTGTAGATTCTAAATCAGCGATTTCATATAAAAAGGATATTCTATTTAATAATTATTTTAGTGATATTTTAAATGAATTTTTATCTATAATAGCATCCATTGATCTTTTCTGATGATTTACATGGGATATGATCTAATTTAAACATATTTATTCTTTTTTGGAAGATTTATAATTATGATGGTGAAATTTTTATGAAATATGAATCATTTCCTTGGGTAATGAATTGAATATATGATGAATGTTTTTTGATCTTACTGCTTACATATGTTGTTTTTCATTATTTGACTAGTTTTCCAACAATTATAAAGCCCCCAAATTAATTAGGTAAATATGGATATTAAATTAGATTTTAAGAACTATAATATAGATTAAATGAAGATCATTAATAGACATGGTCCAATAAGATAGTATTGGGAGTGAACCTAGAATAAAGAAATGATATAATGGAGAGTGAACCCAATCCACTATGATAGTATTAGAATGATCCTTTGACTATGAAAATGATTTTATATGATTACATATATTAAAAAAACATATGAATTGTCATTATGGTATTTTCTCACTGATCATGTCTGATTATTTATGATTCTTTACAATAATTTATTTTAAATTTTGAATAATAAAACACAATTTCATGTTTCATCACTATGATCTATGAACTGATGGGTATGACTTTCTATTGGTAAGACCTAGTTTTAATAACCTTATACTTATCTTATGATCATTTATTCATATCTATTATGTTTATCCTTAATATTAATTTGATCTCATACTTTCATATCTTTCCCTTACCCAGGTTATAAAAAAAGGTTTATAAGTATGGTATTTTTAATAAGAGTTCTAGTTTTGAAGAATTATATTAGAAGTGATGTGGAACCTTCTTGTACTAGTTGTTTATATATCCATAATTAAAAAAACACAAAAAATATATGTTTCTGGAATGAACTATTTTATCATTTAATGAATATTTTAGTAATATTTTGTTGTATTTATGTATGAATATTTTGGGTCTCTATTGTTGGAATAAGTGAAATGATTAGTAACTTTTTGAAACTAGGATATGGAACGGTTTATGATATCCCTTAGGATGACCTTATATATTGGGTAATATCACAATATTTTTGAAAGGTAGATATTATGTGGTTTTTATAGAACTACACCCCTATCTAGATAATACAGGTGGATTTAGTTTTGTAACATATTCATCTAGAGGGTAATATCCTTAAAAATAGTTGGTCGAGTAAATATGGGTCATCATTTTTCTATATGGTGAACGAGACCTTATTGTGCACAAAATTTGAAACTCCTGAGAAATATTATTAGGCTATCCCATATTTTCATTATGAACCATTATGAAGAATTTGGATAGATAATGACCATGGATCGCCTATGTTAAACCTAAGGTTTCATAGGATGAAAAGAATATTCCCTATTTTAGATATCCTATGAATGATTTCTCGTGATTTTAAAATTAATCTTAATTAATTTTCATGCTATGATTTTGGTTCTAGTTTATGGACGGAACCTAGATGAATAATATTAACACTGAATGTGATGGATTATTTAATGATTTTACTCAAGAGAAACCAAATTAGATGGAAGATAGAATTTGAAAACTTATATTTATGCCTAAATACATATCTTTTATTATGATTAAAAACATAAAAATTTGTGAGTTTTGGAATAATACAAATATGAGAAAAATGGATTTTTATGAAAATAATAGAGGAAAGATGATTTATCTTCCCATATGTCGAAAATGTGGGAAGAATCACTCGAGGAAATGACATAAAGGAATAGGAAGATATTATATGTGTGGAGAAGAAATACCTGGAGAATGTAATTTGTATCGAAAAATAAATTGAGAAATATAGGTAAATAAATTTCATCCTAAGGTACCAAATATAGTTCAATTTCTAATTTTTATAGAACTTGGGAATTCTCCATGATAATTATTTAATCTAAGGGATAATTATTAGACCATGGAAGGGAATATACTATACAAACTATTGAAATTAAAAAATTGAAGTGTTTATATATTAGAATTTGAGAATTATATTATATTATAATTATATTAATTATTTTATAGTAATAAAAATCATGAAATATATAAGGATTCTTCCATAGTAGTTTTTAATTAAGTGGTTTGAAGCATACATTCAATGTGTTTCAATAATCTATTAATGTGATTTAGTGGTAAGGTGATATTTTTGGAAAACATATGATTAAGGGAAAAATAAGCTTTAATATGAGGAAGGTGCTAAGAAAATATTATTTACTTTCCTAAAATATTAATAATGTAATTTAAAGAGTATTAGAGACCTTGAAATTGATTAGTGGTTTTAATATAAATAGATTTATGTTATCTTTGACGAATTTTGTAAATTTTTTTGATTTAGGTAATATATTGGATAGTCTATGATATTATTTAAGGAATAAAAGTTCATTTTTTTGGAATAATTTATTTCTTCATTGATGTGTTATGGTGATTTAGGTTATCAGCATGTTATAGAAGAATATTTTTTAAGGTATTCTGATATACAGTTTGTGACCTTAATAACTAATTTATATTTTTCGGGATTAAATATAAATTCGTTTTTGAACTTTTTTACCATCTTCTAAATTTCATTTTTGGTTTAAAATTTGGGTAAACATTTTTTATAGGATTATTAAGGTTAACTACTAATGAAATGGTTTATGTCAATCATTGGGTGTTTTAATGAGGTTTTAGGGATTAACATAGTATTTCATTATATAAATATTTTTTCATATTGGATAAATTTTGGTAACCATATTTTTGTTAAATATTTTGAGATTAAATGAATGATTTTCATTTATTTTAGGGATCCTAATATCAATTAAAAGGTTACATTAGTTATTCAAACCTAAAAATTTAATATTTTTCAAATATGAATGAAAATAGATAGATTCTAATTAAAACACACAACCAAATAATGAAATTTCATTTATAGATTTTTAGAAATAAAGAATGTATATTTTCTCATATTTCATGGTAAAAAAATTTCCCTAAATCATGGAAAATTTATATTGAAAATGAATATTTTTTCCTTTTAATAATTGTTTTAGTGATTTTGATGGTCATTTTTACCCCCTCATAGAATTGTGGTTTTTTTGTTATTAAATTAATCATGACCATATTCAATATCAATATATTTTATTATTTTAAAAATATCATTCTCTTTTATATCCATATTTAACTTCCGTTTAATTATATCCTTATATAAAAACCCAAATATGTGTTATTTTAGGTATCATTTATGTTTCTAATTTCCTCTTTTAAATCAAAATTGTATTGTCCCACTGTACGATGTGGGTTATTAAAAAAGAATTTTAAAATGTTAAACCATTGATTTCCAAGACAACAAATGGAAAGGGTTAAATTTAATAACGGGGGTTTAATTGAAAAACCCAATATTTTAGAATATATTTTCCCTTAAATATAATTTAATTGTTTGTTATCTTTCTTTACACGTGACATCAAGCCCATATGATATGTTATACAGTAAACCGTTATAAATTTACAATTAAATTGGTAGTTATAAATATTAATAAAAATATTATGAATAAATATGTATACATTGTTTTTTATATTTTCTATTTATTGATTCCTTCATAATAAATGAAATTCAATATTTAGTAAAATCATATTATGCTTCAAAAATCTATTTTCCTCAAAAATGGGTTTTACTACATTTAAAATGAATAATATTTATAGTTAGTTTCTAATAATACTAGAATGTTTTTTCATAATGTAAATATCATTTTGTGAATAATCATTTCAATATTTTATTAGGCTTAATTTTAAGTATTTTTCTTCAAAATATTATTTTCTAGTAAATAGTGAAAATTTAAAATTTTAACAAAAATGTCATTTATTTTTCAGTAAAAGTACTAGTATGTTATAAATATTATCTTAAAAAAACATTACAGTCCTTTAAATATAGATTATCTTATTAATTACATAATAATAATCATTTTAATTGATTTGGGAATAAACTATTTGGGCATGGGAAGACATTTTTCTAAAAACTATTTTTTATAGATTGTGTTTTTATCTTAATATGTTAAATTAAACTATTTTTAATTGAGTTTTTTAATGAATTTTAATGATTATATATTCAATTATAAATTTCTAGGAATTCAATTTATTGTTTTTACAAGGAAAATAATTAAATTAGATTATTTTTTATGCCTATATATTCATTTTTCAAAAAATGGTTTTAATTAATGGTTGCATGGTTATTTAATGTTGAATTCTAAAAATTATAGATAAATAATATCTGAAATGGATTATATAATCTGAGTATTTATAATTTATAAAATATAATAGTTTCAAATTAATTTTTTCAATAGTTTATTGTAATAATAGAAAAAATTTATACATTTATTAAGGTTAAAAAAATTTACTGGGTGGTTAAGTAAAGATATTAGCATATTATTGCCACACAAACCTATATAATTATTATTGTTTGAATATATTTCAACCTGATATTTTCATGACATCAAATTCATGTCCATTTAAATTATTCTCCCCAATAAATAAACCTTATATAGATGAAATCTTTTACTAAATTTCATGTGTGTCCCTCCCCTCACTTATAAAATGGACACCTATTTTCCATACGTATTCATAACATTAGATACTTATATGACAACTAATACCTTATAAAAATCCTTCTAATAATAATTAAATTCTTCCTAGATTTTTTATTCTTCTCCTATGACCAATACATCAATGATTAATGTGAAAGCTAAAGGAGGTCTCACAATGAAGATGTATAAATCCAAACCAAACTGTTAAAATTTTATTTAATCACACAACTTATAAAAAATTTATATATCCATTAAAAAATTTAATATACTATGATTTTAATATTTTTATATCCCAAAAATTTACCACCTCTTCTCAATAAAATGGTATATTGAAGTATTTTTCGTGCATACGTGTGGACTACTGCCACTACGTAACGATACAATTCTTATTCAGTCACCATCATTTAAGGATGGTTATGATAATTGATTTATTATTTATATATGATATTTATGAAGTAATTTTTATTACATAATTATAATATAATATCTACCTTCCTGCCTTATGATCTACTGGTAAATTATAAAATCGCTCGTGTATACATGTAGACAAACACCTCCACGAAGTGATGAGATTTGTTTATTATTTCTTATTTACTTTTCTAGTAACAAAGACATATTTTATTAATATATATTATATTTATGATATTATAATTATTCTATAAATTTTATTTATCATATTCCTTTATTTTATTACATACATCAAAATGTGGAAACATCACTTGTGTATACAAATGTATTACCATCTCTATGAATTGATGTGATTCATTTTCCATCACCAGATAATGTTGAATGTTATAAATATGTATATATTTAATATTTATACATATATGGTGTTTATATAATTATTATAATTATTCTGATGTAATAACCAGGATCAAAGTTCAATGACCATTACTTTAGAAAAAAACATACTAGAAAAGCATTGTAGTCAACACCTGAAATGTCAACATTAATAGAGAATTGTTAATAAAAAGGTCTTGAACTAACCTAAGTGGATAATATATGATATTATATTTAATGATATGGTACTTTTATATAATTATAATAAATTTCAATTAATTTTATAGAAGTTTATAACACTATTGATTCAATATGAACTTGAGGTAAGGGTTTCGTCTCAATTTCTATTCATTAGGACATGTTTTAATATTATGCTCCAATTTATTTAATATATGGTTTATATACTTCACAATAATAGATTTTGTAACAATCAATTATTTAATTAGTGGTATTTATATAACCATATAATTTTCATTATTTTTTGGAATTTAAATTCAAAAATTACAAAATCTTTAAGGGATCTTCATCTCTTTTTTGTTTCAGTGGGACATGTTTGATGTTATACACATATCTTGTTTTATGAAAATTATCTACTTACCCACTCATATATCGTTTAATTATATAAATATGTTTATTTTCTTTTATTTTTTACTTAATTTTATTTTTTTCTTGAGGGTTATGATTCAAGAGTTACCTAGTGGTAAGGGTTTTATGTTACAATCACATTTTTATCAGGATTATTTATGATTAAATTTTCCATTAATGAAATTGTATGATATATATTTTTTAAAAAATAACATTTTTTACAATATATTTGTTTTTTTTCGATTTCATTTTTCCTTCCATTTTTCTCTCTCAAATTACACAAGATACCAAAATAATATTTTTATGGAAAAATGACCTTGGTTTTCCCTTCGATTTAGAATATTTTCTTCCAAGTACATATGTAATTTAAAAAGTTTAAAGAATTTTATTTCTATTAAAAAAGTTTTTTTTTTAATTTATTTTTTATTTAATTTTAAATTACTTACCTAGGATTAAATTTAACCATCATATCATTTTCCCAATGTGATCATTTTATATTTTTACTAAAAAGTGATATAATTTTTATTTTAACATACACCACATGAATATATTTTACCGATAATTAATACTCTTTTATTTAAAGAATACATTATAATTTTGCATTTTTATTTTCATTTCAAATTTTTTATTTAATAATTTAGAAATTTTTGGACCCTAAATAGGTGATTTTAAATGAATAGTGAATTTTCCAAAAGAAATTTTTTAGTGATATCTTTAAGGGTATTCCTATTAATAATAACATAAATTTTATTTTCTTATGATAATTGGGGATATGATCCTATTTTACCATATTAATTATTTATCTTGATA
Organism: Viscum album; assembly: GCA_963277665.1. Lineage (NCBI taxonomy): Eukaryota > Viridiplantae > Streptophyta > Magnoliopsida > Santalales > Viscaceae > Viscum > Viscum album. Next base: position 1,019,363,559 of record OY728147.1, on the reverse strand, counting down.
TTCTTTTATTATTATGAATAAATGTGTATGAAACTAATATCCTTTCCCTGGGTTACAATTTGATGATATGATTATTGATTTATGATCTTATAGAACAAAAATATATGGTTTTAATTATGTGATTGGTGGGCTGGATATTATTAGCACTGTAATGCATTGGGTATATATATATACATATTAAGATAATAAGCCCTGGAATTGGGAGTAAACACAATTTAGTAAGGGAATTTTTCAAATATGATTGTCTCTAGAGTGAAACATAACTAAGCAAATGATGGAATGGGAAGTGAACACAACACATTATGTTATTATTGGTAGTGATACTTGATAATAGAAATTACATTCTATGATTATGTATATACCAAAAAAACCTATTTCCTATGTTTATGATATTTTCTCATGGATCATGACTAATTATTTATGACTTCACACTCTTATGTCTCGTGTATTTAGATTGAAAAAAACTTATGTCATTTTTCAAGATTATGATTTATGAATTGATGGGTATGAATTTATATTGTTAATATATTGTTCACATACCTCTATACATATCATATGATCATTGATTGATAACTATTTTTTACCCTTACTTGGATTCTGAGCTCACACTTTTTTATGTTCCCTTTCTATGTTATGGAGAAAGTTTCTAAGTATGATATGTATAATAAGGGTTATAGTTGTGAAAAACTAAATGGGAAATGATTTATATCTTTTATTTACCTGCAACTTATATATCCATGTTTACAAATAATTTTAATTATTAGTATATGAAATGGATCATATTAAAATGTAATGAATTTCTACGAACAAGATTTAGTGTTTAAGTATGAAAAGTTGGGGTCACAATAAAATAAAAATTCATGTTACACAAAATTTATATTTAAACCATCGTTTTTCAATCATAAAAAAGTGAACAAACGTTTTACACTGAAAATATGATTCTTCCATAAAAACCATCATTTTAACACACCATAGGTTTTGTTGAAACCGACAACACTAAAAACATTAAATGATTTTTTTAAACCTCAACATTTCAATAAAAGTATATCAAAAAAAAATATCCCAAAAGGTAATAATTTAAAATTTTTTCATTTAAAAATAAAGTAAAAAAACCTTTGAAAAAAACATTAAATTAAAAAACGCCATTCAGTTCAAAAAAACATTTCTTATTTCATCTGTCACTCAAGGGAAGCATGTTACAAAAAATATTTTTAATAATGGAATAAAAAATTGTTTGAATTATGAAATAGCACATCAACATTTTACAACTCATTAAAACTAAATAAATGTTTCCAAAATCAATTTTTGATAATATAAACATTAGATTCCCTAGTTTTGTTTCTTTTTAAGGTAATTAATTACATTTTCCACTAGTTAGAAAAGATACACTCATTATCAATATATTAAAATATGGTTCAAGTTATATAAATATTGATTACATCTTACAAAACTATATATTTATATTATCCATCAATATTTTTATTAATAATTAGATAAATTATTTCTTAAACACATGGTTCACTTCTAAATTCTATTTTATCAGGCTTGAGACTGAATTATTATCAATTTTTTTATTTATTATCAAAACAATCCAAAAGGGTTCATATGAATATTTAAAATACATTTATGAATATTTAAAAAACAACATAACATATGATATTTAATAGTAAATCATCAAGAACCGATACATAAAAAAAATTATGAATAACATGTTACAAATTTCAGAAAAACATTAAATTTTTCTTTTCCATAAACAAGATAAATAAAAATATTCCATAATCCTAACAATATCTTTTCTCAATTAGTTTATATGTAATTTATTTTCTATATTGAATAGATACAAACCATTAATCATAAAATAAAATAAACACATGACATGGAATTCCTGAACATGTAAATTCAAAATGTCAACATGATACTATTATAATTGAGTTTCTTAAGGTTAAATGTATTTCAACTTAAAACATATCATCAATAAATAAGAAATATACAAATGTGAGAACACAATCATATAATTTTAGAAAACAATTTCTTAATTTTTAAACCTTTAAATTAATAAACTTTCCATAAACATAATAATTTTATTAATAAAGAATCATTTATATTTAAGAGGAACCATTTTTCTTTGAAAAAATATAAAAACCCCAATATTATAATCATCTCAATAAAAATATAATCTATAACAATATAAATTAATATAATAAATCCTAATAACCTAATCTCATCCTCAAAACACTAATTTCAACCAAAAGTGCATGAAAAATTTATAATACCAAGATATTGAATTTATTTACTGTATTTTTAAAAAATTTAATTTCAATTTCCAAAAAAAATTCCCAAATTCAAACACATTTAACAAAAGTATGATACATATACCACACATAATTATTTTCCATGGAATCAATACACTCTTACTTAGACATGTATGGTGGACTATTAAATCCCTTTTTTTATTACATAAAGTCTTCTAGATACTATCTAGTGTATCTGACCAACATCACATTCGACGATAAAATGATACAATTTAAAAAATCAATTCAATTATAACCAATGACTACATTAAAAAAATTCGTAAGAAACTCTAACTCTTGTACTACCCTATCACAACCTAGCTATTGTAGAACCCTTCCTGGGTAGATAGTTAAATCATGGGGGTCCCCAAAGAACATATCTAATTTTTCTTAGTTCAATGTATAATGAGAAAGTTATATAAATTCAAAATAAGAAAAAGTACCCTATTTTTAGCCCATAAAAGAAATAAAATCCATAAATACATACCAAACACTGTAAAGTTAAGGATATCAATACCCCAATAAAAATATAGATATACATGTTATGCTATTCAAAAAAATAACTCCATATTAAATTCTAAATGAAATATCTCCTAGGAAAATAGCCAATCCTCCAACATCCCCCAGACTCTATGCAATGTATCAGTATTTTCTATCCCATTCTCTAGTATCATCAAGTACATTTTAAAAATAATATTTCAAATCTATCATGAACCAAGCCATGTTGACCCATAGTTGGTCACCCAAGATGGAACAAAACAATTCCCAAAAGGAATTCATGATGCTCCAATGCTGTAAAGTAGAGTTGGGAATCAATCAAAACACAATGGGAATGATTTTTCCCAATAATAAATAAAGATAAATAAACAAGACAGGGTACATAAAATAATCCAATAATAACTAAATTTCAATAAATAGAAAAAAATATTCATATAAAACCACATGATAACAAAAATATAAAACAAAAAAAGTAAAAAATTAAAACCATACCCGAACCAGTAAGCTCTCCATGTGATCTCTTGGTCACCACCATCCATAAAACCATCTGTTTTGTAGAAAAACATGAACAAAACTGAACCTTCAAAATATCTCAAGTCTACAAACATCGAGTGTCACAATTAGGGTGTGAGGATAAAACAAATAATTAGTCAAGACCCATATAATTTATATATGTCCTTTCATGAAATAGTTCAAAATTCTGGTTTTAAATACATTTATTAAAATAGGGTTTAAAAAATTAAAAATCTAAACACATCTTCCCAAGAAAACCATTTTTCCAATAAAAGATGGAATTTACTTTTCAAATCAATATATTATTTTTTTAAATCCAAATTGGAACAAAAAATTACTAGTATAAACAAAAAAATTAATAAAGGGAGAAAAATAAAAACTATGTAAGAATAGTTGATCATATCGAATAAAAACCTGCAATAAAGTGTATAGTCCATGAAGACAAATTCTAGTTAACCAATTAACCAAATTTATGTAAAAATAAAATTTGAGCATAAAAATATTTAATGATTGGAATTTCATAAACATCCCTAGAATAAATCTTGCGATATAATTAGTTTAGACCCACCTACTAGAATATGGTACATGTCCATATTCATTTATTAACATGGCTTCTCTAAACTAACCACACTAAGAGAAAATCCCACTTGGATTATTCTCTATCTTGGGGGTACCATTATTTATAATCAATAACAGTTTGAAACTTTCACTCATCCCTCTAAATGACTTCTATAAATTCCATGATGATAGTATATGGGAATATAAGGATTTCATTACAAGCTTGGTATAACTACAACCCATAGAGGCCACAGTGCATGCCTTGATCATACCCCAACACCAACTATGTGAAGTATATCTCATGGGATGGATGACTATAGGGGTTCCCATCACATGTAGAACCATTACAAAATAACCAAAAATTGTTACACATCAGAAGAGGTTCAAACCAACTTTCTGAAGTATCACAAAATGCCATCTGAGCCTTAACATTTATAACTCTAATTTTATTTACAAAACCATTTCCTAAACCCAGTATAGTAAAACTTTTTATGTTTGAATATTTATAAATATGTCTTTTGAACCATTTAATTACCATGTTAAACTTAAGGGTTCTGAACAAGAAAAAATTTAGGAAACACATTTGAAAAACACATTTGATATCATTTCGGAACCAATGAGCCATTTAGGAACCATTATGGTTTTGGAAAAACTATTTGAAGGATGGGGGAAATCTATTATCATTTTTGTTCCTATTCATCTATGAACCACATGAACATATATATATTCCCATTTATAATGGCACAATTATTGAAATAAATAGATGTACCTAAGGTTTTAATTAAAAAATTGTAAATTACACAACAACCCATCCTAAAGATCCATATATAAAAATCACACAATTTAGAGTCACACATATCTACTCACAATACCATATTTTTTAAAAAACCCATTTTACCAAAACATAATGAAGTACAGACACAATTAAACACCGTCAATAAAGTTTTTAAATACCAATTTACAGTTAATCAAACACTTTATATACATTAGAATATATATATATATATATACAGACATGATCCCAGAAATCCTTGAAAAGTCACTTTTCCCAAAATTTTCGTCACCAAAATAGTACAATTCACCGAGAAAAATGCTTCAAAATAATGAAAACACCTTTAGAAATTAATCAGGGAGGCTCAAAAATCAATTAGACTACTCCAAAAAATAAATGGATGTAGAACCCAACCTCAACAACATGTGAATACAATGAAACTCTGGGTGAGGGAAGAACAAATTCCAAGAGACAATCTACACCCCTAACAACAAATATAGACAAGAAAAAAATAAACCCTGGCCTCTAGGTTTTTTTTCAAGAGATAACCCACCCAAGGAAAAATGTGAAAAAAATATAGAGTAAGAATAGGAGGATGAGGAGAAAATTATCCAGAACTGCTAAGAAACTCACCTTGGAAATGTGTTGGGGAAACTTTACTAGAGAAGGATACAAGGGAGGAGAACTTGGTAGCCCCTTCTTGATCCTAGGTCAAGAAATATGGGAGCGAGACTAATTGGGGTTAAAACATAAGAGGTTAATGATGTGAATTTTAACTTTTTAAAGATCATATAATATTTTCATGGTTTCGCTACATGGTTTTCCAACCCATGTTCAAACCAGGAAAAACCTATTTGAAAAATAAGAAATCATCACAAGCTAGCCACATGGTTTGGGAAACCATGCACAAACCATGTAAATTTACTCGGTTAATCAGGTGGAGAAACCCACATGTTATCCACACAGTTTTTTCTAACTGTTGGCATGCCATGTGCCTTGTCGCAGACACCACCTAAGAGTTTCATTGTTATGTATTTTCATCAGAGGGTTTGGAAAAAAACATTAATATGTAGTATAAGTCATACCATGAAAGAAAACAGTTAAATGAAAACACCCTCATCCTTAACCAGTATCAGGGTTTCCTCTCAAAACCTGAACATGAACACAACAAAACCTCTCAAAACAAAAAACTCTCAAAAAGAACTCAACATGAACCTCGAATAAAAGATTAATGATAATGAAATGATAAAAATAATTAATCTAAAATAATAAATTTGTAAAAGTGTGATAATTCTTCCTACCACAAAGTTGTTCAACCACGATAATGTCATCCAGCTAAATGATGAACAAAACTCAATAATCAAACTGAATGAATCCAAACCAAACCACAATCCACAATGATCCCATTAAACATAAAAAGTCCCACCACACTGAAACTAGATAAAACTAGATCCATACTGGTTCACCCAACAATTTACAAATTGACTATCCAAATAAAACCAACATAGGAACTCCCCATAACAAGGATAAACCTAGTGAGAGGAACATAAATCAAACATCGAACCTACCATGATTAATCATTTCCAAAATACAAAAACATATTTAAATGATAAAAAAACCATGACTTTTCAAAAATAAATACTAATATTGTTTTATTCAGAATAAACAAGTCATAACCACAAATTATAGATGGGTTTCGGGGAAAATACTACCAATATTTTTTCAAATAAGGGGATTTTTTTACAAAAACAAAGGAGCTATAACTAACGAATAATTAAATGATTCTGACTCCCATATTGGACACAACCACTAAGATAAGTTTCCCTACACAAAATAATTTCATGGCTGTATAAAAAGATTCACTCCAGGACCTATGGCTATATCCCTTCTTCCTTAAATCATCTACTACCCTATAGTCAAGAGATAACAACCAAGGCCAGAGGATTTATCTTCTAGAAATGATACATATAGAACTTCTCTATATTTCCTAAATGGACACACCATCTATAGAACTTCATGGGATTACTGTAATACAACTTTAATATCCCAAATCGACAATAGTATCCAAAAATGAATGAAGGCACTGATAAAAAAGAATCCATAATTGACAAAGGAAACATCTAAATAATATGTTTCTCTTTCACAAACCCCTCAACATATGAGGAACAATCGTGAGCACCCACTTTTAGAGAGTGCACACTGATAAAAAACTCAAATAGAGACCCCTAATCCACTATATTCCACGAAAAAACACCCTCAGATGAGAGAACTCCATTTTTATCCACTAGATGAATATACCAGATGAATATAATGTATTTTAGTGGATTTGTTTATGTTATATCAGGATAAAAAGGACCAAATCTTTAAAATGGTCAACATTGGCCTTCAAAAACTATTGAACTTCAAAGACATCTAAATGATTTCTTACTTTCCTCACCATCACCTCATCCAGTATTAACTTTTCGATAAATGTTTTCTTACAATCAACTTAATACATGGAAACTATTAACAATGGAGCGATGATCACCTTATAATAATCCAAATATGGACCCTCAAATGATCAAAGGACATCTCTCACCCACACTGATTTAGGAGTTTCCAAATAATAGAAAAACACTTTAAAATTTATCAACAAAATATGTAACTTCTAATGGAACTCAATCACCATGGGAAACTGGCAGAAACATAAAAGAACTTGACTATGCCACCCCAATGGGAGTCTGAGTAGGAACAATAATAGTAAGAGACCTAGTGGAAACCCAAGGAATTATTCTAGGTGGCATATTTTTACCCACACAATAACACACAAAAAAATCAACATCAAACCAAAATTCAACCAAAAGTACTTCTATGCCAAAAACCACACAAAAACATCACCAAACAAAATAAAAATCTTCTTTCAGTGACCAATGCTCTTTTCAAAAATAAAAAATTAACTTATTATAAGGATACACTAAAAATACCAAAATCCATTTAAAATAATATTTAAAAAACAAATCTATCTTAGAAAATAAAATGATGACCCAAAATCATGTTTATTTTGGAAAATCGTTTTTCCAAAAACCATTTTTCATTTCAGAATCCACCCACAATAACCAAAACCAAGAAGAAGTAAAACTCAGACCGAAACTTCTATAATGAGGGACTAATGGCCATGAATATCCCAACCACATAGTTTATTAAACTATTGCTTCATCATGAACCAACCAATATAATAATCTTTAACCATTCTCTTAGACTCTAAATGGGTCACTACTCCATGTAATACCACAGTAAAAAATCATTTAACATCCATAATCATCCTCCAAACCACAAACCCAAAGATCCAAAACAAATGACTCATGTCCCAGAAAACCCCATGTAACTCAAATCTCGGGATAAGAATGAATTCATGAGGATCTTACCCTAACTACTTCCAATGTTTTGAAAGTCCAATCTCTAAATTCCCTGATTCCCCCCAAATAACAATGGTATTATTTGATACCATTTTTTCATGAACCAACCTAGGCTGACCACAAACCGGTTAACCAAACCAGACCACGACATTGCTCGAGATTCATTCCCAATCCAACCAGGATATAAATAAGTGTTAGAAATAAAAGATCAATAAATGGTAATTATTTTATCCAATAATAAATAGATATGAATAAAAAAGAAAGAGTACGCATGAAAATACAATAATAAATGAACATCAATAAATATAACTAGATCCGAATAAAAATACAACGGAAATATATATATATATATATATATATATATATATATAAAGATAAAACTAAAAATATAACACAACCAAAACTATCTCCATGTTGTCTATCAGTCACCCACATCCATTAACCCAACTGACACCATATTAAATATTGAATAAAACTGAACCTAAAAAACATGCTAGGTATTTCGATGCTGAATGGAACAAGTAGGGTGTGAACATAAAACAGTCCAATAGGTAAGAACCACAGAACAAAAAAAATTATTTTCTCATAATAGTCCACAAATACTAGTTTAAATACATTTAATAAAATGGGGTTTTTAGATTTAATGATATAAAGAAAAAATTTCAAGAAAATCCACTTTAAAAACAAAATACTAATTTTCATTTTAATAACAATCTCTTAATTTCTAAGTTTAGTTTGAAAAAAAAATCATACTAATAAAACAACACCAAAAAATTCATAGGTGGTGAAAAATAAAAACTAGGTATAAACATCATATAATATCAAATAAAAACAAAAAACAAAGGTATTAGTACAAGAAAATAAAATCTAGTTGAATAATTAACTCAAGTGATGTAAATTAAAACAAGATAATACATATATAATTTTCCGAATATCCTAAAAATACCTAGAAGAAATCCCTATATTTACTTAGTTTGGACCCAAATACTAGTGTATGGTGCATCTCCATAGTCAATAACTAACCAAGATACTCTAAACTAGACTCACCAGTTGAAAAGCCAATTTCAATAACCTATCCCCATTTTTCTTTTATTTTGATTATTTTTATCATTTGTTGGAATGTAGACTTTTTGTTGAGGTTCAAATTGAGTTCCCAGTGATAATTTATTATTTTCATAGGTTAGGGGATGTTTTTGGCCCTATTCATGGTTAGTGATCATGATTTGAGAATAAATAGTGTGGTTGGATATGGTTGAATGTGTTTTTAGTTCATTGTTTTCTTAAAAAGATTTAATTTCATTTCTTGCACACGGTTTGGACCAAATAGTGCAAGGATAAGAAGTAAATGTGTTGAACATGGGTGGATTTTTGGAAAAGTCACACAACTTGAACACAACTAAATGAAACTGTGAGGAAAGCATGTGGGAGAATCTACAAGTTTAACATGTGTGATTCTCATATTTGGCACATTTTTTCTCAAACGGTGTGGTTAGCCAGTACAGTTTCCCTCCCATTCTTGTAGGGTGTGCACGGTTGTTGCATAGTTTATAAAACCATAACTCAAAACTATGTGAGTTTTATATTATCTTTAAAAAGTATAAATTTTCACCTTTTTTGTCTTCTGTTTTTCACCAACCAGCCCCATCCCCCTTGGTCGACCTAATAACACCAAGGGTCTCCAAAACTGTCCTCCCTTGGTCCATCCTCCACTATTGTTTACCCTCCAATTTTCTTAGATGATTTTCTCTTGGTTTTTGGCCAAATTTCTTCCCCTCTTATTCTTCCATCTTGGATTATTAGTTTTACTTGGGTGGGTTCTCCCTTGGATGAACCCTAGAGGTTAGAGATGATGTTTTGATTGATACTCATTGATTTTAGTTGTGAATACTGTCTCTTGGTATTAGTTATTCCCCCTTAGGGAGTTTTGTTACATTCACGCATCATTATGGTTGGTGTATCTATCTATCTCCTTTCTACGAAATTATAATTGATGCCTAATCTTTACTAATTAGTTTATAAAAGTTTTTTATAATGATCATGATGTTTTTTCTTAATGAATTGTGGTTTTTTTGTGTCGGTGATTTGGAGAAAATGGGTTTTCAAATATTTCAATAAAATTCCCATATATAAATATATATATTTGAGTGTGTGTATATAAAGTGTTTGATGAAATTTTAATTGGTCATTAAAATTGGTATAGGTTGGTTTTTGAAGTTCTTTTCCCTTATTTATTTTTATTGTAAATTATATTGTTTTTTAATTTTCTCTTGTGAGTAGATTTGTGTGCCTCTTTATAGTGTGATGGTTAAGTACGGGTCATTGGGATAAGTTTTTCTATTATTATTTTTTATTTAATTAAAATCATGGTTAGTTATATAGATTTAAATAATTTGTACATTGGATCTGGGTATATATATATGTGCATAGAGTGTGTATATGAATAGGAACAAAAAATGATAATGTCTTTCCTCCCTATTTCAAATGGTTCTTCTAAAATACCCATAGTTCTCCAATGTATCGTTGGTTTCCAAATGATATCAAATGTATTTTTAAATTTAGTTTTTTAAATTTCATCTCGTTCATCACCCTGAAGTGTAATTTGGTATTTAAATGATTCAAAAGGACTATTTGTAACCTTTCGATCAAAAATTGTGTTATCACCATGGGGTTGGGAAATGTATTTGGAAATAGGAATTGGGGTTGAAAATTGAAAGGCCCAGTTGGAGTTTTTTATTCTTATGAAAGTGGTTTGGAATGTCATGTGATGCGTAGGCCATGTTGGAACTTTTGGAATGATTTTACATGTGATGAAAAAATATATGGTCCACCTTTCGATGAGAGGGACTTCAGATAGTTGGTGTTAGGGTTTTTCTAAGAAATTTATGATCGAATCTGTTAGTTGTAGTTTTTCTAATCATGTGATGACCTCTTTATTTTCCCTTATAATTTCATCATGGGATTCCATGATTTCATCTAGAAGGTTGAATGATAGTTTCTTATAGGTCCTGATTAGTTATATTGGTATCCCCTAGATAGATAATAGTCTAGGTGGGCTTCTCCACTAGGGAGGCTAGTTTAGGACCTCCAAATTTGTAATTGACTGTAGAGTTTCACCATACCTTAATAGTTGTGTCCAAACTAAGTATGTCTCGGGATTGATTCTATGAATGATTAATGAATTACCATGACTATATATCTTTATGATCCTATTTTATTTTATCACACTTTGATTATTTTTTTAACTATATTTTTCAACTTTTACTACCCGTGTTATTTTAGGGTTTTATTTGACATGCTCTTCTATTTATGCCTTGTTTTTATTTTCTCCCTTTATGAGTTTCTGGGGCTATGTTATTACTAGTAATTTTGTTTCCAAATTGGGATTTAAATATAAGATAGTTATCTAAAAATTAAAATTAAATTTTTTAAATAGTGTTTTCTCGGAAATCAATGTTTTCATTTTTGAAGAAAAAACCCAATTTTGTTAAATGTATTCCAAACTAGAATTCGTGAACTGGTTTAGGAATGTAAATTTATGGATTTAATAGTGAATACATAGTTAACTATTTTATCCTCAAACCCTACTTATTCCACTCAACATTGGTATACCCAAGATAAATTGCAAGTTTAGTTTCATTCAGGTTTGGCTATGGATTGGGATGGTTTCGTGGAAAGTGGTAAACAAGAGGTCATAAGGAGATCATTTTGGTTCTAATCTAGATTCGTTTTTTTTCATTTTTATAGTTTTATATATGGTTTCAAATATATCAGTATTTGGATCTCATTATATTATTTATCATCATTTATTAGTATATTATTCTTTATACTCTACCATTTTCTATTTATATATGTTTATTATTGGAAAAAAATTCAGAAATTCGTTTATATTTGATTACTAATACTAATTTACAACCCTGAAAGATCGATAACTACACTCACCAAATTTTATGGGCTAGCTCGTGTAACCGGTTTGAGGTCAACCCAGGTTGGCTAGTGAATCAATTAGGCCTAAGCATAAAAGATTAATGAGTAGAATCCTCCCCAAAAACTCACATGTTAATGCGAAGGAATCATACTAAATATATAGTGAGTAATTTTTATGAGTTAATCATGTATTTTCTTAGGTCATATACAATTCATCTCACTAAAATCATACTCTCCAAATTTGTATAAAATGTAAGCATATTAATTAAAAAAATATAAAAACTGAGATACCCTGCACCCACTTCCTCACTGATTAGGTCACATTCACATCCTAATTCTATATATTAACTTCCTCCCAATATATCCCATATATATATACCATAACATGATAAAATATCCAAAAACATTAATTGTAATGACTTAAACCCATCTAACACATTACATAGTAGTTTTTGGGAGTTATGTGCCATGTGATGTATTTGGGGACAGTATAGTAGGAAATGGAGTCAGATTGAAAAATTCATAGTGTGATTCATATTTTGAATCAATCGTTCATGATGTATACTACTTCGCGGGGTAGATTCAAGGATTTTTATATGATTTATTCTTAATCATATTCATTAGTTAAATTATGTTCATGGTATGAATGTTTATGTTGGAGTTTATAGAGTGTTTTTTTAATGTTTTATGGTGTGAAACGATATAATCATGGCATTAAATCCTTCATGTTTTTTGGATTGTGTGACAGGTTTTTTGGTTAATGTAAATCATTTAAGGTCCATGGAATGAATAAACCATTTACACCATGAATGGGGTGCTTTCAAGACTATCTATAAATAATATCCTATATCTAATCTCCCCTATTATCTAATAAATTATCAAAAATTTTATGTAATAAATACAGAGTTTCTGGAGCCCTAATAGCCTATAATCTTTAGTTTTCAACCTCGACTTCTGAAGATTTGATATTTTTGATTCCAAGTGATTTTGTCTTCTATTTATCTCTTTGTTCCTATTTGTTTATTCATAGATCTTGTAGTGACTACAATACATTGAGTTAGGGGGTTTTAAATCTACTATTTTGATAATAAATTATTTCATTTTATATTTATTTTAGGATCATTTGTGTGGTTGTGGTCCTACAGTTTATCCTTTATTGATCGGAATTTTCACAATGAGTCAAAAATCATCTGTTAAGGTATGGGATTCAAGTTACCTATATTTTTTGCATCTATTATATTATCATGATTTATTATTAGATGAGTATTATGAATTATCATAATAATGTTAATGAACTTCACTAATAAAATTTAAACATACTTGTTTTATATGAATGTTTTTAACATTTTTTACTTGATAATGACTAATTTTTGTTGTTTTTTTTGATGTTCATGTTATTGGACAATTATAGAATAATTCCAATAGGTTTTGGATTGATTTGAGAATAAAATTCAAATGATTAAATACTTAAATATAGTAAATGAAACTAATAATTTGAATATGCTTGTTTTATTATTGACGTGATGTTTTTAGATTGTAGCCTTATTGTGTATAGCTTGATGACTAAGACTATTTGTGCCTTGGTGGGATTGGTAATTTGCGGTGGTTTAATGTGGTGGTTTCGTGGTAATGATTCAGTAGAAATAGAATAATTTTTACATATATAAATTTGGTTATGGATAAAGAATTCATTATTTAGTATTGAAAATAATGACGAATTGAATAAATTTAGTGGTTGACTGTTAAACTAATTAATGTGAAATAGAACTCAGGTTGTTGCTATTTGGTTGATATTTTGGTTTGTTATTTTATATTAGTGGTAGTTATTTGTGATGTGATATCAGTAATGACTTGATAATGGTTTTGGTGGTGTTACTTTTGTGAACCCAAAGGTTTAGGATTGTCTGAGACTATTATATACTTGTCTTCCATTATTACTTTTCTACCACCTCACCAAAGTTATGTGACCTAAATGACACTTGGAGACTCATTGAGATTTTTCCCTAAAATCCCAGATGGGGAGGAAATGGGTGATTTAATAACCTATCCCCCACTCTCCCTTTAATATTATCTTCTAGAGATAATTATGGTGGATACTGAGATATGTGTTGGGTGTCATGCATGGTAGGGGGAGGACACAAGATCGATTTTATACATATTCTTGAAACCCTATTTACTTGTTTTACTAATACATGATATGTGATTGGTTCCATAATATGTTATACATAGTGGCATTGAAAAACTAGATATGTGGTTGGTGTCGTGAGACTTGATATATAGGTGGTCTCATGAGAAATGACAATAGATGGTGTCATCATTGGTGTATATGAAAGTGCTGAGATAAAGGGATGTATTATTATTGGGTGATAGTTGTAAATTAGTGGGGGGAATTGGTTGTAATGTGCTTTTAACTAATTTATTATTATATATTATATTTACTCTTGGGTGTGTTATTTAGTGAGTTGACCTTGGTGAGGTTAGGGAACTATTATACCTTTGTAGGTTTTGGTTAGTTTTATTATTTTTTCCACCAGGTAATTAGTATGATCCTTTCACATTTTTTCATGAGAGATCTTCGGTATAATCATACTGAGTATATATGTTATGATCAACCAACATATATATAAACTATTCTTAGTTTAACATGAAGTATCTTGATTTATTTAGATTATATTTTCTCCAATCATAGGTTATTACAGTTACTTCTATGATGTTTTACTTTCTTTATTTTTTTATTTATCTTTGGATATGTATGTATCTATTTTATATTCATGCATACGAGGAATTTCTTATAGGGTTTTCTTAGTATGGTATAATGGTTGGCTGTTTTATTTTATGCTCCAAGAATATTGAGTTAAATACATCTAATTTTTGGGGTTTTATACACTCGATGCTAGTCACCGACAACAGATATACTAGAGGTAGGACTCGAAGAGTCAATCCATATCTTCTTTACCATCCCATGAGGGGTACCGATGGAGGTGGTTCATAATACGGTGGTATTATATAATGTTTTAGGTTGATGGATATGGTGGAATATGGAGTTATGAACTAGTGGGGAAAGCATTCGATGCTAAGTCAACAGTGTTATTTAAATATAGCATGTAACTATAGCGAGGGAGACCAGCTAGAAAAAGGGATTTTATACACCAATGTGATCTAATATAATAACCTTTATATCTCTCAAAAAAACTATGCAAATTTATGATAGTTATGTGTTAGATACATAAAATAATGTACTTGTAAATTACATTCTTATATTTTTGGAATGGATTAATTATAATAAATAGTAAATTAATAGATTAAATGAACTAAATAAATGAATTACTACCAAACAAAGGTGTTTCTAACATTATTAACGATATGAAAGTTGGTCACTTCCCACATGTGGTTTGAGTTGGGGAGGTTTAGAAATCTATCCATGTTGATCATCATAGGGTCAATCCTGATTAGTGGGATATGCAGTGGCACTATAGATTTTTTTTACCATTCATCATCAGAGTTTGGAAAAGTATGAGGTTTGTATCTCTAATCTGTATATGACGTATGGGATGGGTGATATAGAGAACAATTTTGGTTTCATTTAGTCTCAAATAAAGTAATGGGTCCCCATATAATATTTCTAGTTTAGAGGGTAGCATTTTAGTTGTGGATATTATATCTCATAGAGCATAATGAGACTGATTTGTTGTGGGATAACATTTAATAAGAGTTTAAGGTTCTGTATTTTTTGAAAATGTAAAAGGTGATGAATAGAATGATATTAATATCCCATAAACATGGGGGGTATTAGAGTTTTGGAGAAATAGGCTATGTTTAAGTACCTTCCATTCATTTCCCCTAAAATATTTTTAAATGAGGAGTCCTAATAAAGGCACTTATATGAGCCATTGTGGCACATGCATTATTCATTACTCTCTCTATTTATGTTACCTATGTATTTATAGGTGTAGAATAATGTGAAGATGATGGGGAGGGTGAATGAGTGGGATGTAGAACCCAAGGTTGAGAGTCAGTATGGACATCAAAAGGAAAGGGAATTAGATGGAGGTTCATAGATAATGGGCCAATCAAGGTTTCGATCATCATGGAAATGATGCTGGAAGTCAGCATCCCATTTCACAAGGGTAGTAAGTTAATATTAATCTATTGGTATCGTAGCTAATTTTTTATTTGGATTCGGGGAAAATTTCACTATTATTTTTAGTGTTAATCATCCCCATTGGGTCAGTTTGTCTTGAGCTATCATGGGCCCTTCTCGTAGTAGTAGTTTCCGGTGAGGATCTTCTAGAAGTATGGCCTCCAAGAATATATTCAGTAGCCTATTCTGCAAGGTTGTGAACAACCAAGTGGTGGTGTAGTTAGATGAGTTTATCCCAAGAATGTTATTTTGAATAAGAACCCTAGTTTAGATTGCGGGTTAAGAGGTTTTGAGAAGTGAGGAAGAGGGATCATCTGATGCCAAATGCATGTGATATAGGTATTGGTGAGGTTAATGATGGATATTTTTTGAGGTTTGATCACTTTATCATCTACCATATTTTCAAATTTTTAAGATTCTAGGGATTTTCACTCTGTTATTTCACCCCCTTGGTCTACATTATAGGATTGGATTTGAAGTGTCATTCCACAATGCTAGTGTTATCCATTCTAGTTGAAGGTCATTCTATTTTTTTAATTTGAGTTAGGGATGGAAATTGATGATGGGGAAATATTAGTTGTTTGAATATTTATTTACATTTAACTATGACCATAAAATGTAATCCTTTTTATATATTGGTGATATTCTGTTTTTGTGGGATTTGAATGTGTCCATAGGATTGTCGAATAATTTGATGTAGAAGGGAGAAATGTGTTCTTCATTGAAGGGTATGGTTTCCAAATTGGTTTTAGGTGGGTAGAGAATATTATTTATTTAATTTTTATGATTTTGATATAGAAAATGAGGGGTCATGTGGTTGAGACCCCTTGATTTTTTCAAATTTTATTGATGTTTTCCTAGAAGAGGTTTTGACTCTACCCCTCAATGTAATGTCAATTTTGGAATAAACAAATAGTAATGTGCTAGAATGATTTAGCAGTACCCTTTTCAAACGCTACCCATGGATTTGTGGAGATAAATATTCATATTGGTAACCTAATGTATAAATTATTTATCAATATATGTGTGTCATTATGGATTGCTCTCATTTTTTCAATAATAAGAAAAAAGGTAGTATGAGAAATACAAATGTTTACTTGTGTGTGTATTTGAGAAATATAAATTTGTACTTCTGTGTGTAAATATGTTTTTCTGGGTATCAATAATATTGTGAGTAAACATCATATATAAATGTTTTTTTATATAAATATATCATTATCATTAAATATATTATATCAAATAATTTATAGTAATCTTTTATGAATGTATATATATACGTGTTTAAATAATATTTATATGTACAAATGCTTCTTAAATGATAAACAAATGTATATTTATTTTTATATTATAATATATGTAAATAAAAATTAATATATAACATATTTAAATAAATTTATGTATATATATATCATACATATTTGATGTGATTTAATCTTCGTTTAATAGTGTCTTCAAATTCTTTTTATGTATTTTATGATTTTATTCCATTGATTTAAATTCACATATATTTTATGGTTTTTAAATTATGGTGGTTTACATACATTTGGTTATTTATTATCAATTATATATTTATCATTTTATATGTATTTAAGAATATTTTGTTTTATATATATTTTTAAATGTTTATACATATTTATGTTTATATATTATTATATCATTTATGATTTTATACTTATATATTTATATTTACTTGTGTTTATATATATATATATATATATATATATATTTACATTAATATACAATTATATATTTCAGAGTGTTTATATATATTTATGTAAAATAGGTGTGTTTATTTATATTTATATAAATATCCTAAAATGTATATATATTTATAGTAATTTAAATCCATTTATTATTTATTATTTATTATTTATTATGTTTTTTCAATTAATTTTTTTGGTTCCACAATTTGACTTGTATAGATTGTACACAGTTTAGCCAAAACCATTTGAGGAAAAGGATTAACTATGCGGCTCTTGGGTGATGTATGTGAAAAGCTGTACAACTTGCCCATGATTAGGCTAAATAGTGAAGTAAGTATATGGGAGCCTCTAAAATTTAAACATAGGTGATTTTCATAATTGGCACATGGTTTCCAACACCATGAGGCTGGCCCATGTGGGTTCCCTCCCTTTATAGTAGGGTGGGCACAGTTGTTGCACAGTTTAGAAAATTGTGTGTCCAAGCCTTGCGAGTTTTTCCAAATCGTTGAAAAGATAAAATAATCACCTTTAACCACTAATTATTTAACCCAAATCTTCCTCCCTCTCCTCTTTCTCAACCTAGGAACATGAAGGGCCTCCAAATCTCTCCTCCCTTGGTTCCTCCTCATCTATTATGTCTCCTCGAGGTTTCCTAGGTGATTTCCTTTGTGTTTTTTTACCTAATTTATCCTATTCCACTTCTTCTATCTTGTTTTCTTTGTTTGAAATAGGTAGATTCACTCTAGAAAGTACCATAGAGGTTATGGATGATGTTGGGATTGTTTTTTTATGTTAGGGGTGAATATTGTCTTTGGGGATTATTTATTCCCTCTACTAGAGTTTCTTTAAATTTGCACATCATTAAGGTAGATGTATCCATCAATTTCCTTTCTTGAACATTCTAATTGATTATTTATCTTTTATAACTAATTTATAAAGGTGTTTCTCATCACTGTGATGTGTTTTCATGATGAATTGTGCTGTTTTTTGTTGTAAATTTTTGTAAAATGGGTTTTTAAAAGATTTATGAGATCACACCTCTAAATATATATGTATATTTTTGTGTGTGTGTGTTAAATTATATGAAGTGTTTGATGAAATTTATGCTTGTCGTTAAATTTGGGTGTTTTGAATAGTTTATTTCCTCGGTTATGCCTTGGTAACTTGGGTTGTTTGTGAATTTTTTAATGTGATTATATTTATGTGCCTCTTTATGAAATGATTTTAAATTATAGATTCTTCTAGAGGGTTTTTATCTTCTTTATTTTTCATTAATTAAAACCTTGATTACATATATATATATTTAGATAAGTGTGAAATTTGATGTCGTAATATCTGTATGTGCCTGGGGTGCACATATGGATAGGAACCAAATTTATAATGGATTTCCTCCATATATAAAATTGTTCTTCTAAAACCCCAATTGTTCTTAAATGGATCCTTGAATCACAAATGATCTCAAATGTGGTTTTCAATTTAGTTTTGTACTATTCAGGACATTTGGCACTGTAAAGATTAATTTAGTAAATAAATTATTCAAAAACTCTTATTTGTAACTTTTTGATCATAAATGGTGTTATCCCCATGGGGTTGGGAAATGGTTTTGTAAATGGAATTAAGGATGTAAATTTTATGGACCAGTTAGAATTTTTTATGCTTTAAAAAGTGGTTTTGAAACTCATGGAATGTCTAGGACTGGTTGACACTTTTAGAATGATTCAACATGTTATAGAAACCCCTATGGCCATCCTTATGATGAGAGGGACTTCACGTAGTTGGTGTTTGAGTTTTGGAATACAATGCATGATGGAATATATGGGTTGTAGTTATTCCAATTGTTTTATGACCCCCTATTTTCCCTTATACTACCATCATGGTATTCTAGGATTTCATCAAGAGTTTTGAGTGAAGGTAGCATATTGGTCCTGATTATACTAATTGGTACCCCAAGATGAGGATAGTGTAGGTGTGATTTTCCACTGGTGATCCTAGTTTAGAGCATTCAGATTGGGTTTTGGCTATGGAGATGAACCATACCCCATCATGTGCTATCAAATTGAGTACATTCATTGATTAATTCTATAGATATTTTGGAAATTACCATTATTATAAAAATTTATGACCTATTTCTATTTTATTGAAATTTGGTTAATTGTTTAAATATATTTTCTCTTCTTTCACTATCCTCTTTATTTTGTGTTTTTATTTGTTATAATATATTATTCATACTGTTTTTGGATTTTCCTCTCTTTATGTGCTTTTTAGGATTTGTTCTTACTGGGAATTTTGTATTCAAACCAGAATTTAAAAATAAGTTATTAATTGGAAAAAGGATAATTCATTATTTGTTTGAGAATAGGATTTTATCGAATATCTACATTTAGATTTTTAAAGATAAAAACCCATTTTTCTTAAATATATTTTAATCTAGATTGTATGGATTGTTTTAGGAATGGATATGTATGGATTCTTGGGTTCTTACCTTCTGAGCTATTTTATTCTCACCATATACTTGTTCCACTCTATGTCTGTATACCTGAACTATTTTAATTGTTTATTTTCAATCATATTTTCTCATGGACCAGGGTCGTTTTATGTAGGGTCACAAGGATATCATGTTTCTTTTGTTCTGGTTTTATTTTTTCTATTTTGGTGGTTTTTTATATTTTGGTTCCATTTTAGTTCTATTTTAATCATGTTATATTTATTGACGTTCAATTATTATTACATTATAATTATTACTTTATCTTTTTTATTTATATCTATTTATTATTGGGATAAATCATTCCAAATAGCCTATTTTTTATTCTTGGAACTAGTTTCCATCCCAAAAAGATTAGGAATGAATATCAGGCTATAACGTGGGCTAGCATGGGTAATTGGTTTGTGGTCAACTCGGGTGGGTTCATGAAAAAATTAGGCCTAAGCATAATATATTAATCAGTAGGTTCTTCCCTCATAAATAACACGTCAATGTAAAATAATAATTATAAATACAGAGTGAATAAATTTTAAAATTTAATCATGTATAGTTAAGGTCATATAAAAATCATTTCATCAAAAATTTACTCATGAAATTTGTATATAAGGTAAAAATAGTAATTTAAAAAATATAGAAATTCAAATACCCCCACCATATTCCTCACTGATTAAGTCACCATCACACATTAATTTCATATATCATTTTCATTTCAATACTGCACATGTTCATAAACCATAATAGTATAAAATTTTCAAAAACCTTAATTGTATAGGATAAAATCTTACTGACCCAATAAATGGTGATTTTTGGGATTTATGGTCCTTGTGATGGATTTGAGTAAGGGAGAGGAGGAACTTGAGTCAAATATATAGTTGTGGATTTTGATTCATGTCATAAGTCACTAGTTCATGATGTTTACTATTTCCCTGGATGGATTCATGTCTTGTTCTTGGTTTTCATTTTAATCTTTTTCATGTAGTAATTTTTTATTCATACTATGAATGTTTATAGTGGCATTTATAGAGGTTTTTTTAAAATTATTCAGGGAGTGAATGTATATACTTAGGATTTTAAATCCCACTAATTTTTCTTTGGATTGAGTGACTTGTTCTTTTATGTAAATCATGTGAGCATCATGGCATAAATTGACCATTCACACCATTAATGGGGTGTTTTCCAAAGTATCTCTAAATACCCTGGTCACATTAATATCCCCCATTTTCTATTAAATTATCTGAGATATCATGTGATTAATATACAATTTGGAGTGACCTAATATCCTCTAGTATTTATAGTTCATAATTAGATTTTAAATATTCGATATTGGTGATTCCCATTGATTTCTTTTTCCCTTTATATGTCAGTTTCTTTTTCTTTCTTTAGGGATTGTATAATGATATTGTTAATTTTACTCTGTGGTTTTCCAGATAAGATTTTTTATATGAAATAATTTAATTTTGGATTCATTTTATGATCCTTTGTGTGGTTGTATACTTTCAGTTCATTATTTATTAATTTGGATTTTCATAGTGAGTCAAAAAGATTATTTTAAGTAACGGGATTCCGGTTATCAATCATATGTTCATCCATGATATTATAATTATTTTTCATTCTATTGGGTGATTATTATGAATTGGAATAACAAAGGTAATGAGCTACATTAATCAGGTTGATATGTAATTTTTTTATATGCATATTTTAAATATTTTCACTTTATATTGACTGATTTTTGTAGTTGTTTTTATTGTTGATGATGATATTTTAATTTTGTGAAACTATTCTGTGAAGTGATGGGTTGAATTTAGAATACCATATAAATAATAAAATACATAAATTTAGTAAATTAAAATACTAATTTGTTTATTCTATTTTTATTCTTGACTTGATGTGATCAGATTGCTGTCCTTGTTGTGTATATATTGGTGGCTTGGTTGTTTATTATTTGTTGGGATTTCTGGATTGAGGTGGTTTTATGTAGTGGTTTCTTGATAATGGTTTAGTATCCATGGAATAATTTTTATAAATATAATTTTTGTTATGGATACATAATTTTTTGGTGTAAATTTAAACAAATAAAAAAATGAATAGATTTTAGTGGTTGATTTATTAAACTAATTAAAGGGAAATATAACTCAAGTTGTGGTTCTTTAGTTAATATATTTTTTATTATATATCAATGGAAAAACTTATAAAGTGATTTCAGTAGTGACCAGATTATGGTTTTGGTTGTCTTTAATGTGTAAACCCATAGGTGTAGGATTTTGTGAGACAAATATATAATTGTATTAGTTTATGAAATTTCTATGCACCTCACCATAGTTAGGTAACCTGAATGAAACCCAGAGACTCTAAAATATTTTTACCAAAACTTTAGAATAGTGTGGACATAGATTTCTGACTAAATTTTCCCCCTCTCTCCCTTTAATAGAATATTCTAATAATACTGATGTTGAATAATCAGATATGTGGTAGGGGTCATGCATGGTAGGAAGAGGACACAAGACGAATGTCATACATGTCTATGAAAACATACTTCCATAGTATTTTTATACTTGATAGGTGGTTTTTACCATGAGTGTTGATATGTTATTTGAACCATGAGACCTTATATGTGGTTGGTTTCATGAGACATGATATGTAGTGGGTTCCATGATATGTGATATATAGTTTGTTTTTTCATTGGTGTATATTGTAGGGTTGACAGAAAATGATGTCTTGTTATTTGGAGACAGTGGTAAATCATTGGGGGGGGAAGTTGTTGTAGGGTACCATTAACTACTTTATTTTTACATAATTTTTACTCTTGATTATATTATTTGGTGATTGTACCTCTTGAAGGTTAGTGGACTATTTTAACTATGTATGTGTCTGTAAGTTCTATTGTTTTTTTACAAGGAAATTAATATCCGTTTTTAAAACATTCCTGAGAGATTATGGGTATGATCATACTGATTATACATATTATTCTCAACCGACTTATATATATGAAATTCAAGGTAAAATGTGGTCTTTTGTATGAGTTAGATATTATAATCTTAAGAATATAGATTATTATGGTTTCTACCACATGATTTTCCTTTATTTTGGTATTTATCTATCATTATAGATGTTTGTATTTATGTAATATTCATGAATATGTGTTATTTCTTGTAGGGTATTTTTTTAGTATGGAATATTGGTTTGATGTTTTATTTTATGCTCCAATAATATTGAGGGAAACTCCTTTCATTTTAGTGCTTTATAACCTTAATGCTAGTCACCAACCCGAGGCTAACTGGAGGGGGGACTCACTGGGTCAATTCTTCCCTTCACTATTGGCCCAAGAGGGGTACTAGTAGAGGTGGGTCATGAGATGGTCGTATTAGATAAAGGTTTAGGTTGTGGGATAGTGTGGAATACGAAGTCAGGAACTAGTGAGTAATGCATTGTCTAATAATGCAATAAGGTTATCTAATAAAAACATATAATGACAAAAATAGAGTCCATCTAAAACATGGGATTCTATAAACCCTTATGATATGATACAAGGAACTTATGATCTCTAAATAAGATATGTAAATTGATACTAATTGTTTGGTAGATACCTATTATAAGTACTAGAAACATACTTATGTTTTTTACATGGGTAATTCTAAGAAAAATACTTCAATTAATTAAATAAAGTAAATAAATAAATTAATAACAGACTTATTTGTTTCTCCCATAATTGTAGAGACGACAGTTGGTCACTTCCAAGATGGGGTTCGATCTTTGGAGGTTTTTCATGATGGCCCTATCGAATGAAAGATGTTTGGTCCTCATCATATGGATAAGCACCAGTAGTAGAAATTGTTGATCTATTAGAATAAAATTCAAGAAAATCATAAGGGTAACATATCTCATATTTATATGGAGTATTGGATCGATGACTTAGATATTGATATTGTTTTCATTCAATCCCAAATCATGTACTAGGTTCCACAAGAATATATCTAGCTAAGGATGGAATCACTTTAGTGGTGGATTTTGTATCTCATAGAGTGTAATGAGCCCAATTTTATATGGGAAGACATCTAGTAGGATCTTAGGGATGATTTATTATTGAAAATAGTAGTGGTGATGAATATATAATAGTTACTCTCCCTTCAATATAGGAAAATGATTGTTTCATATTTAGGGATTATCTTTATGTTCCTCCTATGATTTTACCTTAAAATCCTTAGAGATGAAGAGTCCCAAGAAATGTGATTGGATGATGTATTGTTCCCCAACCATTATTCTTTACTCACTTTATTAATGTTTCCTATTTATTTAGAGGTGTAGAAGAAGGTTGAGGTGATATAGAGGTTGCATGAGTGGGATGGAAAACCCCTGGATGAGAGTCAATAGGGACCTCCAAGGAGAAGTGTGTTATATGGAGGTCTATTGATGATGGGAATGTAAAGGTTCTGATTAGTAGGAAAATAACCTTGCTTGATAGCAATCCATTTCTCAAGGGTTAGCATTTCATATGCATCTATCATTATCTCTCAAAATTTTCTTTGGATATGGGGAATGGTCACTATCATGGGTTGTTTCTATCATCCCAATCTTGTTAGTATGGCTTGAGATGTTAGGGACACTTCTAGATGTAGTAGTTTCCTCTAAGGAAAATTCATCATCAGGGCCTCCCATTTAATAGTCAACAGCATGGTCTCTAAGCATATTCCAAGACAAGGGGTCGTGTAGTTGGATGAGTTCATCCCTGCCATTTTTTTATAATTATATACCTAGTTGAGAATGTGTATTATGAAGTTCTAAGAAGTGAGAAAGAGGGGTCATCTTAGGCCAAATGCATGTGATAGAGGCATTGATGGAATAGTGTCTAGTGGTTGTTTCAGGTATGATTAGTTTATCATTAACTATAATTTCATCTTTTTATGATTCTAGAGATTTTCACTCCATGGTTTCACCCGCTTGGTCTACATGGTTAGACTGGACTTGAAGAGTCTTTCCTCACTCCTAGTGTTATCTATTCCATTTGAAGGCCATGAAAGTGTGTTTTATGTTTGTCCGGGATGAAAACTGTTGATGGGAAAATATATGTTTTTTGACTGTTTCTTTGTGTAACAGATATGACCATACAATGTTATCATTTTCATAGATTTATAATATTCTATTTTGGCAGGATTTGACTAAGTCCAGAGAAGAGTTGAATATTTTGTTATGGAAGGGTGACGTGGGATGTTCACTGGTGGTGAGGTTTCGAGATTAGTTGTTGGTTAGTGGAGACCCTTATTTATTTTATGTTTGCGACGTTGATATAGAAATTAAGGTATCAGGTGGTGAATACCCCTTGAATTGTTTCATAGTTCTGGATGTTTTTTAGGATGAGTTTATAACAAAAGCCCCTCGATGGGAAGTCAATTTTGGATTGAAGTTTCACTCAGTTACTAAAATGATTTCAATGGATCCTTATCATATGGATCCCATGAAGTTATAGAGCTGAGGATCCATGTTTCTAAACTAATGTAGAAAGGATTAACCATTCCTATTGTTTCATTGTGGAGAGCGTCAATATTCATGACTAAGAATGTGAAAGGTAGTTTGAGAAATATAAATGTGTACTTGTGTGTGTATTTGAGAAATATAAAATGCATACTTGTGTGTGTATGTGTGCGTGTATCAATAATATTTTGATTATACATATATATAAATGTATTTTTACAATAATAAATCAATATTATTAAATATAGTATATAAATGGGTTTATAGTGAAAGTATATGAATATATATATATTCATATATAAATAATGTTGATTTATACATATTATTTTGTGTTATTAAACACATATATATTGATATTTGTATTCTAATATATGTAAATAAATATTAGCACAAAATATATTTAAGTAAATTTATGTATATATATATCATAAACATTAGATGATATTTCATCTTCACTTAAGTGTGTCTTCTTATGATTTTTATGTCATTTATGATTTTATTTTATTAATTAACATTTATATTGATTTGATGGTGTTGTAATTGTTGTGGTTTTTCCAATTTTGGTGATTTATTATCAATTATATATATCTGTTTATATGTATTTATGAATATTTTTGTATATTTTTATATATTTTCAAATATATAAACATATTAATTTTTATATATTTATATATCATATATGGGTAAATATATATGAAGATATTTATATTTAATTGTGTTACTATATATATATATATATATATATTAATATACATTTATATATTTTAGTGTGTTTGCATAAATATTTTTAATATAAATGTGCATTATATATATTTATGTAAATTTCATATATGTATATATATTTATAGATACTTATATCCATTTATTATTTATTATTTTGTGTTTAATGTATATTGTATATTATTTATTATTTATTATCCATAGTTTATTATTTATTATTTATTATTTATTATTTATTATTTATCGTTCTTTATTTGTTATTTTATTTATTTTTTATTTTTTATATTTATAATTTATTTCTTTATAATTTATAATTTATTATTTATTATCTATTATTTATTATTTATTTAATTATTATTATTATTTTTTCTTTTTTCTTTTTTTATTTTTTATATTATTATTTATATATTATTTATATATTATTTATATATTATTTATTTATTATTTATATATTATTTATATATTATTTATATATTATTTATATATTTTTTATTTTTTATTTTGTATTATTTACTACCATATTATATATGTATTTATTTATTATTCATTTATATTTTAATAATTATTAATTATTAATTATTAATTAGTAACAAATAACTATTAATTATTAATTTTTGAATGTTAAATATGAATTATGAATTATTAATTATTAATTATTTACTACAAAGTGTTATTTACTAATTTTTAATCATTAGATATTATTCACAAATTATTAATTATTAATTATTAATTAGTAACTATTAATTATTAATTATTAATTATTCAGATTGTATCTATTTTTTTATGTATTATTTGTTTTCTCTAACAATATATATATATATATATATATTGAATTCTATTTACTCACCACATGATGAGCCTATTGGAGTGGTGTTTTATTTGTAGAATAATCAATAGGTAAGGGGTTCAAATTGCACCCAATGCAAAAAAATGCATGGAATTTATGGAATGTTGAAGTTCATATGCATGTGCATGGTAATAAAAAATAGTAAATAGTAAATAGAAAAACAATAATGAAAATTAATTATGAAAATTAAAAAAAATAAAAAAACATTCATGAACTAATTTTGAGGCAGTTTAAACAACCACTAAATGATTCAACCGATTTTAAAAACAGTCGCTAAATCGTTTTGCATGGATTTTCAAAACGGACAAATAAATTATTATTGAAACATGATTCAGGTGAGGTATTTAAAACCCACCTCAAATTGATTTAATAATGGTTCAAAATGCCTCTAAATTCCAACATATTTGTGTGGGTATTGGTGTTTTCCCTGGGGTTATTGTGACATTATATCATCTGGGACCACTTTGTTGTCTTTACAAATCACAAAAATCATGAGGTATGTTTTTTTGTAGTGTGACCTAAATCTAAAGTAGAGGATATGGATTTTATTTCTCTAGGATTATGATATTGAGATCTTTTACACCCTAGTAAATTGAATTTTCATAAAAAAATGTACTGATACGGAAGTTTTAGAAAGTTGTTTGGGAATCTAAGGACGTCTAGAGGGTGACAGAGGAGTTGGAAGCTTTGCATCTCATTGTAGGGGAGGTTTATGGGCAAGGATATTTATTACAAATGATGGTAGAGCCCACTTCTTTCAATAGGTTGAGGAGTCTCAGTTGGGAGACTTAGAGGCAGAGCTGATGTATAACTGAATCATTCATAATGATATCCTTATGGAATTGTCAGATGACGGTCAGCATTAGGTTATATTTTGGGGAAGGATGTTTCTCCCAATGGATATAAATGTGGACATACTCTATGATTTTCATATATTTCCTCTAGTGGTTCACCCCAACATATCTAATATGTATTATATCTTGATTAGGTAGTTATGATTGACCATAGTGAAGCAGTTAGTGGTGGAATTTGGGGAACATGTCTGGTCTGTTAGTAGGTAAAGGTAGAATACAGTGCCCCAAATCGTTTGTTTTATCGGTTAGATGTTCCTACGTGGAAGTGTGATGATATCTAGCTATATTTCATCATCATTTTATTTATAAATCCAGGTTTATATGATGTTATATGGGTGATTTTGGAATGAATGACAAGGTTAACTCACTTTCATGGGATCTGTTAATCATGTATCATATAAGTATTAACGAGACAGTAAATGAATGATATGGAAAGACTTCATGGAGAATGGATCCCCATAATTTCTAACCAATACCTTTAACTTGCTTCATGTGTATAGAGGGGATTTGAGCACATATTTGACTCTTATGTTCACCTTATAATTGCTTTCCACCCCCATATGAACGGATAGAAAGATCGGACCATCCCAACACTAAGGGATATGTTGTAGGCAAGAGTCTTTGATTTTAGTGGATCATGGGTGTGGAACATACCTTTGTTTAATCTTTCTTATAATAAAACTTTTCACTCATTCATATATATTTTTTCCTTTGTGGTGTTGAAAAAGATACCATGTTATTCCCCATTGATATGGATAATGATTGGAGAAGTAGAATTTCTTAGTCTCAGTGTGGTGAAAATAATGATAGAGAACATATAATTAGTTCATGAGTGGATGAAGGTGGTGTAGGAAATTCAAAAGTATTATTCCAATTAATCATGGAGGCCATTAGAGTTTGAGGTTGGGGACCAGGTTTTCATAAAGTATTACCCTTAGGATGGATATTAGATATTGGGTCGGGAAAGAAAGATATGATCCTAGTTTGTTTGATTCTTCAAGTTATTGGAGCATGCTATAGTGGTGATAGAAAACTATGTACTACATCATTGAGTGGATATAGTTCATGGGGTATTTACATATCCCTTATTCATTAGTATATTCATTCTGATTCTCACATTATCAAATGGGGGACTTGGATATCAAGGATGATGAAGCATTTTTTAAGAAACCAATTGAGATTCAATTATGTCAGGATAATGTGTTGTCAGATTTTTTTATACCCATTTTTCATGTGTTAGGGGGGTATGGATTTCTAGAGGATATTAATTAGGAGAGGGACACATAAATGGAAACCCCCTATCCATAGTTGTTTTTCCGTAATGTTTTGGTTGTTTTTATGATAGAATTTTTTATGATTTGTTGACTTCTTTCTATTATGTTTAGAGATCAAATTTTTGTTTTGAGGAATAGTATCAACCTCATTGGATTTGTATATCTTTGTGGATTGTTTTAGTGGTGTCTAGTGGTTGGTGTTTCTTTTACTTTTCTAGTCAATTTTGAGTATTGAGGATGATAATAATTTGAGAGGTATCAAATGTAACAACCCAAACCTATTTGTACGATTACGTAATGATTTTTGGGTGTTGGGGGCCTTGAAATTTGTTTGCGTAAGGGATAGAAGTAACTATTTTCAAATCTATAACTGCTAGTGTGGATTTACATTGTGAATCAACAATTAAAAATGTGTATTATTTCACTGAGTGGATACATGGCTGTTCTTTGATTGATTCTTGGTCTGATTCCTTACATGAAATTTTATTCACAGCATGAATGTTAATGTTGGATATTTTATAGGTTTTATTGTCAAATATTTGTGGTGTGAAAGGGTATAACCATGATGTGAAATCCCTTTGGGATGCATGGATCAAGTTAATTTTCTTTTGGTATATGTGACATGTGTGAGGTTCACTGCATGAATTAGTAATTCACACAAAGAATGGGTATTTTTACAAATTTTCTAAAAATACCAAACTCCCAATGATATCCCTCATTCTAAAATAAATTATCTTGAATTTTAACTAATTCTTATTTGGTTTTTGGATCCCTACTAGCCTATTAACATTATCATTCACCCTAAGTTTCCAGAGATTTGATATCAATGATTCCATGTGAGTTTTTTTATCTATCCCTCTAAGTTCCTATTTATTTATTTGGGGATATCACAATTAATATTTTTTGTATTTGTGCATTATTGGGTTGAAATTTTGATAATAAATCATTATTTTTCGGATTGATTTAAAGATCCTTCATGTGGTTTTGGCCTCGACTTTCATCTTCACTTATTTTTTCTTTGTACATAGAGTCAAAAATATTCTTCTGAGGTAAGGGATTTTATTTCTATATTTTATGTGAACATGTGGTATTACTAAGATTTTTATTTCCATTGGGTGAGTATTATGTAGTTTTATAATAAATTTTAAAAATAAATTTGAAAGATAATGATGTTA
The DNA here is from genome assembly GCA_963277665.1 of Viscum album. Classification (NCBI taxonomy): domain Eukaryota; kingdom Viridiplantae; phylum Streptophyta; class Magnoliopsida; order Santalales; family Viscaceae; genus Viscum; species Viscum album. The sequence continues at coordinate 1,019,332,946 of OY728147.1, read as the reverse complement.
TATGCATATAGTTTCCTATTTTCCATTGATATTAATCAATTGATTGATTATTGTTTTTTTGTTACTACTTTTTTATTATGGAATTATTCCCAAAATTAAAGGCTTGATACAAGAATACCCCTTAAATGGTTAAATACTAAAATAAATTAAATGAAAAGACTATGTTTAATATTCATGTTTTATTCTTGATTTGATGCATACATCTTGGTGTCCTTATTGTGTGCAGTTTGGTGGCCTTGGTTATTTTCATCTTGGGGATCTTTGTTGTTTACAGTGGTTCAAAATTTTAGTTTATTGATTTTTGTAGAGTAGTAATAGAATAATTTTGACAAATATAAATGTTTATATGGAAAAATAAATCATTGGTGTGAACTTAAACTAGAAACCACGTGAAAAATATTAGGTGTATGATTTGTTAAATTAATTAATGGGAAATGGAACTTACATTGTGGATATTTTTGTGATTCTTAAGATTTTTTTCTACATTATTGGAATATATTGGTGGAATGATATTAATAGTTACCTAATGATGGGTTTTATGGTGTTTCATGTGTTTACCCAAATGTGTGTTATTATGTGAGACTATTATATACGTGTATCCCTTAATAAAATCTATTTATTCCCAACCCATGTCAGATAACACGAATGACACCTTGAGAAACTAGGGGTGTTTTCAATATTATCTAGTTATGGGATGTTGCAAATGGATGAATATTCCTGATCTCCCTTTAGCAATATATTATGGTTATATTGGTGGTGAATGATGAAAAATGTGGTGGGGGTTATGCATGGTGGTATTTGGACATGATGTTTAATTCTTAAAAATTATTGATACCCTACTGCCTGTGATTCTAGTTACATGATATGCAGTTTGTGTCATGAGTCTTGATATATAGTTGGTTATATGAGACTTGATATGCAGTTCGGGTCTTCAGATATGGTATACCATTTGTATCATCATTGCAGAATGAGGAAGGAATGGGATCAAAGGATTTCTTCTCATTTTGAGATAGTGGTAAATCATCAGGGAAGTGGTTTTTAGTAACCTTTATCTACTTTCTTATGATATAATTTTCTACTCTTAGATGTGTTATTTCATGAGTGAGCCTTAGTGAGGTTGGGGGACTAGTTGACATATGTAACTTCTTATTGGTTCTGATGTTTATTCAATATAGTATTAGTATTCTCTTTTTACATTTTCACAAAAGATCATGAGTATTATTCTATTTATTACACATTTTATTCTCATTCTATATATAAATAAATTGGCTTTAGGTTTCCATGTGGTCTTTGGTGATATATCAGGATAGTAATATCTTGGATAATGGGTTGTTATGGTTGCTTCAATAGGATTTTACTTTCTTTTGGTATTGTTTTTTCATTTAAGATGTTTGCATTTATTTTATTGCCATGCATATAGAATATTTGTTATGAGATATTTTTATTTATTTAATTTATTTCATTCTGAATTGGTTATTGATTTTATGTTATTACATAAGGATATTTAGAGTAATTCCTCCCATTTTACTGTTTTATACCACTGGGATATTCCCCGATCCAAGGCCTACTAGAGGCAATAAAAAAGATTCACTCTATATCTTCACTTACATCAGAGGAGTGGTGCTAATGGAGGGGGTTGTGACATTAACCATAAACCACACTACAAACTAAAACTACAAATCACAACCTCATACTTCATCTAGACACCACAATCGTATACCATCACCATGGTTGGAATGAATATTGAGGCACCCCAGATACACACTCTAAGGTCTAATGCTAAAAAACCATATTTTACACATAGGAATTGATTCCAAGTGATATGACCAAAGTTAAATATATATTTATTTTAAATATTTTCTATAATATAAAATTTTCATCTCTAAATAATAAAACAATAGTAAGATTCTATGGATAGTTGTATTTGAATAATAGATACATAAAAAAATTATTTTACAACACTTTTGAACATTTCTCCATAATTGAACCTCAATAGACCCCCTTCTAGAATCTTTATAGGTTATAATAATCCTCATAACCATGGTAATTGAAGAATAAGAAAAGAGAGAGATTAAATATTTAGTAAGGGAAAAACATTTCAACATTCCGTCAATGTGTTAGATCATAAGCATATGAGGAAACAGGATCATTGGAGAAATATATTATTAAAAAGAATATGGAGCTATAATATTTGTCTATAAGTCATGATAACAGGACATGTAGCTTCAAAAGAACAAAAATTTACCAACTAATAATAGTTTTAGATAATAAACATGGTACAAGGATTTTTATCCATGTCATATGACATAAAAATATGGAATCTCATAAAAAATATCATATTATGGAATTATGGAACAAAACATAATCCCATAGAATAATTACATTAAGAGGATATATAATAATTCACACATTATATGTCATGATAATAATCCAAGGTGGATCTCCCCTTATGTTCTAAAAAATATAAGTATGCCCACAATTCATTATCTCATGAGATGTAAAATCTTAACCAATGATTTGGATGATGATATACGACCCCACATGTAAATATATATATATATATATAGGTATTCCATATGATATCAATGACTCATCATATGATAAAAACCCCCTGACATAAAATATGTTTTATAACATTTTAATATGGTAACTAATAATGTTATATCAAAAATGGATTGATTGATACAAAAAGTTTTGACACCAAAAAGGAGTATTTCACCAAGACATTTAGAAGGCGATTCAAAATAAATAACATAATATGGGTTATATCTTTTAAATAAGAAAATGGAAGTGAATCCTTAAAGAGACTTTAGACACCATTTTATAACATTATAACAAAATATAAGAAGTCATGAGTTAGTTTAGAATATATCCTTTTTTAGAAAATTAAATAAATTCTTTTTGCAAGTATTAATTTGAATGAAATTTCAATAATGTATCCAAAAAAAGGTTCATCTAAATATTGTGTGTACTAAAAGGTAAAATATATAATCATGAAAGGAAAATATTTTCAATATTTTAAATATAACATTATTTAAACCCATTCCATAAAGGAGTGATAAATATCTAATTTTTAAAATAAGTAAATATAAATATTTAGATCACCATAAATAAAACATATTTTAATTTCAAAATAAAAAATGAGAACATTGGATCGAAGTGTGAACATGGATATAGAAGAAAAATAGATAATTTGAAGAGAATCGGAATTATTCTTCACATTATCATGTTTTATGAAGAAAAAAATAAATAAATTTAATTCCATATAAATGAATAATGAAATCAATTACAATATCATTATTGAAAATAAGAAACCCATATTTTAAAATCATATTCCAGAAGAATAATTTGCCTCAATAGAAAAAGTTTCCTTAAGAAACCCAAATACAAATTTAGAAAGAATTGAATAAATATGTATTGTACGGATGGATTCATAAAATACTTGTAAATCCCCTAAAGGGAACGTTAATAATAAGAATATAATCCAATTGGGAAGTAATTACCCTATATAAAATAAATATAGGTACGTAACTCAAAATCATTACTCAATGAATGGAAATTGAGACTGAAAAACATACAAATATCTTATTCTTTATGAATATTTTAAATATAATTTATAAAGTATATATTTAAATACAAATGAAAATAATAATAAATAATAATAAAATCATATTGAATAATGTACCCATAATATAATAATGAAGTTTGTGTAGAAATATTATAACTCAATAAGAGGATATTGAGTTATGAAACAACCTTGGAACATTTATATCTTTTTATTCCAAATCTATTTGAGTGGGATAAATAGAAATAAAACATTTAATATCATGAATAAATATAAAATCATGATATATTATTTCAAATTGTTGAATATCCACCATATAAAAAAATTGGTGCAAAATGTAAAACATGTCTCAAAGTAATAAAAATGAGATAAAGCACTTACCGTTATTCTCAAATTCACAGAAAGTTATTTAACCTTCTATATAATAAATATAATCATATTAATAATCTATTTAAAAATATTATTCATATTCATTTCTCTATAAACTCTTAATATGTAATAATTTATAATATATTTATTAGTTATTTATAGTTCATTTTCATCATCAGATGTTAGAATTTTCAATTATTTTACACATTCTATAAAGTGTTTATAAAGATCCCAATTAAATTATACCAAGTTAGTAATTTATATATTATCCATGGTACTGTAATATATTATTTAAAATGATTTATAAACTTCCCATTAATATTTTATTCACGATTCATGCATATGGAATCGATAGCGAGCTTCTTTTGGTAATTTCTCAGGAAGAAAAGATGGTGTATGAATAATTTTTAAAATATTAATATAAATATCCAATTACTATAACAATTTCATAAAAATATATAATTCGTTATGTAAATTCTTAGAATCATAAAATTATCTTGGTGATGGAAAATAAATATGTTGCTTCATGGAGGCGGTAGTCTGCATGTACACATGGAAGATGTTTTCATTTTACATATAATAAATGAATGGTAAATAATTATTTCTATTTTTGAATATTAAAAATTTTATAAATAATATATTTATTAATTAAATACCATTTTATAACTATTTATGTAATGTTTTCATAAAAAATTGAAATATGTTTCCTCGTAGAGGTGGTATTCTGCATGAATACAATAATAAGGTTCTGATGTTTTCTAAGAAAGGTGTGATGTGTATATAATGGATATACCATTAAAATAATAAAATTTTTTATATTAATTATACTTCTATCAAAATATTATAATAGAAAATTTATTTTTATGTGAAATATAAAGAATAATGGATATTAAGATCTAGTTAGTACTCAGATTGAGAGTTTGAACATTCTCTTGGAGTGCCTCTTAGAAATTAGATATTTAGGGTTTTTACATGAATAAATGTGCTTCGAAGATTAATATAGGGGTCTATGAGAATAAAAAAAAATTAAATACATTAAACATCAATTTAAATTTTAGAACTTATGTAAATGAGTGGTGGATGTATCCTTTTATAAGTGTGGATGCTTGCATTTTTGTAATAATATAAATGCACATGTCACTATGCAAGTAAGATGTCTCCCAATGTTGAATGTAATAAATAGAGGAAGAGTATAGTTATATTAAACTCTAAAACACAAATTTAGAGTTTATTTATGATTGATTTTGTGGTTTTTCTCCTTAGTTTTTAATTTTAATCAAAATTTACATTTACCGTGATAATTTTTTTAACTGGGGAAAGTTATTTTTATAAACAAATTTAAAATAATCCATATTAGATAATTTGGGTATTATAAATCAAAATTTGAAAATAATTTCAAAATATTAAATTTCTGAATGTGATATATTTAAATTTAAAATAATAAATATATAATTCATAAATTCCAGTATTTATAAAAATATTAATTGGGTTCCAAAATATTTTTCATGGGTTTTTAAAGTAAACATATTATTTTCAATGAATAATTTTAAAATATATATATATATATTTATTTATTAATAAATATGTTTCAAAAATTATATTTTCAATCGTATATCCAAATGTTTTAATAAAATTCAATATATTTGTAAAAACAGTATTCTAAACTATTCACCTAAAATCAATATTTTTGAAAAAAAAAATTTTAAAACTATTCCTTATATAATATTGTTATGAAATATCCAAAACTTAATTCCATTTTATCAAATTAAAAATAAATTTTTTTGGAATTTAACTTTAAAATGGTAATATAAAATTCAATAAAAACAACTTTTACTTAAAAATGCATTTTTTCAAATATTATTTTTTTATTTTTCAATCATATTAATTAATAAGTGAATTACTGATAATAAATTATTCATATCAATAAAATATTTTATCATCCATAAACTACTATGTATTTTTTTGTAATTAAATAATATTACATAATGATTAAAATAATAATTTTTTCAAAAATATATTTTTAAGCACAAACTTATCTTATTAGTTTTTTAAATACTCAAATTTAATTTTATCAATGAAATTATATTAAAAATGTACCCTTTATTTTAATAGATATTTTAATATTTTGTTACCTCTACATAAACCACCAAATTAAATAGCTACATTAAAATTATCACTTCTAATTATTATCATTTTCTCATAATAAGTTATATCATGATTTATTTTAGTTTGGTGTTTCATATGAAAAAAAATTAAAAATATTATCTATTTAAAGAGAAATTAATAATAAAATCTCACGTCATTACATTCCCCCTAAAGGAATTGAAACCTCACAATTTTATTTATCACTCACTAATTAAAACAGCTAAGGGTATCTATAAGATATACATGACATGAGATATGATTTTTAGTGAGATATCAACCTCACTATCATGAGTAAGAATATTAACATATCTTTTACTAAATAATATTAACATATATATATTATAAACAATTTTTTTCAAAATATTATTCTTAGACTATCTATAATTTTTATGTGTTTCTGAATACATACCATTCAAAACATCATTTTCATGATTTAGATTCTGACCAAACACCAAAACCAAAATTATTATGATAACGTCTAATAAAGTCATATTAAATTATCATATTAATATTTAAATTCAATGAAAATATTTCTTCTCTAATAAAACCAGTATTTCAACCTATGATACCTTTAATTCAACTATGATATAATTGGATCAACCAATCACTCCCACAGTTTAACCTAGGTTGTCCACGACCATTTTACCATTGGGTTTTGTAATATTAATATTTATATGCCACATCCTTGAACTCAATTTAAATCATTTATATTGGTTCATAAAGAGTATCAGAATCACCAAAGAATACCCCCACCCCCAAAGAGTTTCATACCATGTGTGTAGTTAGGCCTCTTTATCATTAACTATATGGAGATTAACTTAATAAATGACCATCATTTTGGGAGTTATTACCCCCAGTGACATTTATGACAGAGCCTACATCCACTTCATTATATCAGGACAAGGGTTTCACTTCTATTAAACTACACACTCAATAATTTACTGAGACATTAATATTTTTTCCAATACATGTACTTATCCCAAGTGTTTTCACTAATGTTTTTTCATCTTAATCCCAAAAAAATATCTAAACTAATCTCCAAAAATAACTAAACCGTACTTTGATGCCAAATGAGGGGTCCTTGACCCACACTCTTGAGTTCCTTGCTAAAAAAATTATTTTACGCACAGTCTATGATACTAGGTGAGATGACCCAATATAAAAAATAAATATTTTTCTTCATTTCAAAAATTTAAACATTACATATTACAATAGTAAAACAATCCCATGAACTGAATTTTTAGTTTATCTGAATACTAGATTCATAAGAAACACACATTAACATGATTCTGAACATTTCTCTACAATATAAACACACTCTACCTCCATCTATACTTCTTATATGTTATACTCATATTTGTAACTTGGTAATGGAAACATAATAAAGGGGTGATCTCAAATACTCAATAAGGGAAAAACTTATAAAAATTTAATTAAATGGTTAGATCATAATAATATGGGAAAAAATGAGAATGGGAGAAATATATTAAGGAAAATATCATGGAATAATAATATTTTTACATAATCCATGATTGTGGGACATATAGTTTCAAAGAACAAGCATGTTCAATTGTATAATTTTGTGAGATAATAAATATGTTCCATGATGAGTGGTTATTGGAGTGTGAAATAAAAATATGTTCATTAATTAAAACATATAACAATAACGAATTATAGAACAAAACATAATAACAATAAATCATCACATTGTTATCATATCTAATAATGTCATCCATTTATGTTGTGTGTATAATCCAAGAGGGCTCTCCATTTAAATTGTGAAAAAATCTATGTATGTTCATGATTCATTATATCATGAGATAAAAAACCATAAAAAATAAATTGTATAGTAATATGGGGCCCCACTCATCAACATCCTTACATATGTATGCTATAATATATCAACAATTATTCATATCAGGAAAAAACATTGAATAAAAATGGGTTCAATATCATTTCTATATAAAATCGAATAACATGATATCAAAAGAAAATTGTTTCATACCAACAGTTCAGTCACCCAAAAGTATTATTTCATAAATTCATACAAAATAAGGTCTATATAAAATAATTATATTTGATTAATATTTTTTAAATATGAATGTGGAAGTGAAATGAAAAAAGAGTCTTAGAAAAAATTTCATAACACTTTCATAAAAACAAGAAGTCATGAATCACTTAAGAAAATATCATTTTTTAGAAATTCAAATGAATTATTTATTAAACATAAATTATAAATAATTTTCAATAATTGATCCTCAAAAATACATAAATTTCAGCTAGACAAAATTTAATATTGAAGATGAAATTTATAATCAGGGAAAGAACTATTTCTATATTTTAAAAATTTCTTTATTGAAACCCACATCATAAAGAGAGTGAAAAATTTTCCATTTTATAAGAGTTAGAGTAAAATTTTAAGGTTAGTAGAAATGAAACATATTTTTATTTCAAAATGAAAAATTATAGCATTGTTGGGAAGAGTGAACATGGATATAGAAGAGAAAGAGGTGATGAGAATTGGTTCATTTAGAGATAATGTGAATTATTCTTAACATTATTAAATTTTGAAGTGAAATAAATAAAATAATGTAATTATCCAAAACAAATGGAGGAAATGAATTATAATTTCATGAAATAAAAAAATAATACCATCTTTTATATCTATAATCAAAAGGAATAATTATGACTCGGGAAAATAATTTCTGTCAAAAAAGGCCTTACAAATTTGATAATAATTCAATAAAAAGTATTGGAAAGAGGGATTAATGAAAATTCTTATAAATACGATGTATGAATAATTAATAATTATAACCAAAACCAACGTTTTGGTAATTAAGTCATATAAAATATAGATAAACACATAACATTAAAATATGCCTCAATGAATGTAAATCGAGATAAAAATATTGAAAAATATCATAATGATGAATTAAGAATCCTAAAGATAATTTATAATATAGAAATTTAAATCTGAAAAAATGTTACTAAATAATAATTCAAACATAGATCATAATAATGAAATTTTATAAAATACTTTATAACTCAACTAAATGATATTGAGTAAATAATAACCCTTATATATTTTATAACATTTGAGTAAAGATCTATTTGAAAGAGAGAAATTGAAATGTAAATTGAAATATAATTAATAAAGATAAAATAATGATATAATATTTCAAATTGGTAGAATATATGTAATTATATGTCATAGTTTACACTAATACTAGTTCCTTGATCCATTTCTCAACATTAACCTCAAGTACACCTCCCGATTTACTAGAGTCTTCTAACTAGTAGTGAGGGTCTATTTAAATAGGTTGGGGTAGTATACCCTCTTCAACAGAGTAAGAAAATAATGAAAACAGGATAATTAATAACCATGTAACAAATAAGAACAGCTCCAAATCATAAAATCAATTCCCCAAAATGGGTAAAATCCCACAAACATTCAAAAAATATTTTGTGTCGTAGTAGTTACACGTTTTATAAGAAACACAATACAAAGATGCTAATAAATTGCACAAAACAAGAATAAATGTCATTTCTAATCCTCTCGACTGAGCTATATCCCAAGTCACACATATACTATCTAACATATGGAATTTTCCCTTACCCTGACTTACAACCATGATGTCTTGTCGAGAAACTAACGTCAGCCCAAGAAATTTTTGAGTACAACTCAATAGGCCACAACCAACTAACTCTATTAAAACATGTAGTCTAATAATAGTGTATACAAGATTATAGTACACAATAAATAAGATGTAAATTACGGTTCCATTATTTCATAGTATTCACATTAACCACTATTTTTATCAATTCCAATTGATACCCTTACCCATCAAACATACTTCGTCCCATGTTGGTCATCTAAAAAATACACCAAAAGGGGTCATTGGTCGCTATAGATAGTGCTTCATCCCACGTATCTAATTGGTATTCATAATTCCATGTCTGAATATCCCAACCATGGTATGGAAAACCATGACTATACCATTAGTGTCGTGATCATCATTGCATCCTCAAAAAACTATGATTCATCTGGCTTCATAGAGCATCTATTTGTCCCACACACGGGATAAGAGTGTCAATCTAGTATCCCCAAACCATTCGTTACATTTCCAATGGTCAAAATTAGAGGTATTTTTATCACATAATAACTATAAGGGTAAACCTTTTCATTTTATCAGTGATCTCACTTCATAGCTTCCAATACTTCTACTAAATTCAAAATAATTCCCACATCACCATTTGGTCATATCCATAACCATTAAATATATGTTTAAAACATTTTATAACAAGGACGTACCCCCTTTAACATTTTATCACATTAACCAATTTACAATTAATAACTCATTTAACTTATTCTAGTTATGTCAAACCACCTTTTATCTTGTGTTAACATGATAAAAATGGTTCCAATTTCTATAATCTCATAAGCACTTCAATTCATCATTTAAAAACATGACTCTGATGTCTAATAGATTGGAAGTCCTCATGGGTGATAATAAGATCTATTTATTTATCCTTAATGGAAATAATATAATTTTTAGGGGTATAACACTTCATTTAAACCCCCATTTTATTATTTCCCAACATGTAAACCAAATTAAGAGAATAAAAACCCCCAAAAGAACAATCACACACACATGAATAAAAACATGACTCTGGGATATAACGTATTGACCACCTACCTATTTTTCATAGAAAACCACTCTCTTAAATACAGACATTGATTTAACCCAAAAAACCTCAAAGCCCAAACTATAAATATTATATAAAAAATAGAGGTTTAGAGGATTAAAAAGGTGAATAAAAAACACACCACGGTTATTAAAGAAAATAGATAGAATTTTAGTGATAGACTCACCAAAATATTTGATTCAAACCCAATGTAAATTCAGACAACCAAATATTAAGGTAGAAACAACCATATCGGAGAATGAATCCCATGGAATATAAATCTAGATATTGGAGGTAGAAATGGGAGAAATTTTAGGTAAGGAATCTTAAATACATATGGGATAATGGTAAATTCCAATCCTTTAATGAGGTGCATTGTTTGGTGACATGGTTGTCCAAACCATGCTCTAACCACATGGAACCCTCTTTTTAAGACGGGGATTGGGTCACATAGTTTTCTTGGGAGCCTGAATAATTGTTTAAACCATTTGGAGACTATGCATTTATCTCTATCCAAGTTTGTAGGGTTTCTAGGATCCACTTTCATGGTTTTTCAACCATGGACCATCCCTCGATAAGCTTCATGGTTGTGGATCATGGTTAGTACTAATCGTGTACCAATCGTGTGCCTTGCATAGTATGGATACTTTTCAACAATTTTCTTGTCCTGGGATACCTAAAAACCCCTTGTCTGCTCATAATATCAAGATTTATTTTATTAACCATATTTAACAGTATTTAATAAGAATCTAAATAGATATGTACATAGTCCAATGGTCCAGATCTAACAACCCAATAACATTATAACAACTCATTCTCAAGCTTCTCTCCTAAGATTCACCAATCCTACAAGATAAAAAGTTTGGGCCACTGGGAACACATATCGGCTTTCCTATCCGATGTTTACTCTTATAAATTACCATTATTACACCGCACTCAAACCAACAACATGATATTACCCTAAAAAACCTTCTCTATATGATTCATAATATGAAGAAGATGCTACTCAAAGTACACATCAACCTCAAGCTCAAAATCATCAACATCGATCATGTGAGATGATTTGAGGTGATATTGTGAAAGATATGAAACATGAAAATATAGTTCATTCCCCCAAGACACAATATAATATACAATTGGAATGCCACCGATCTAATCCATTATACAATCTCAAACATCCCCACAAACTTGGGTGCCAACTTATTGTGTTTCTAAATCAGTCAATGACCCAATCTCAGCAATACATAAGTAACACATGGTAACCCACTATAAACTCAATTGGATGCTGAATTTAGTCATCATATGAGTTATGTATACTTTGTTCCATATCTATACACTTATGAAGCAACTGATCCTGATCTGACATCTCTTTTATGGGACTATATCCCAACAACTATGTTTTTTGGATTCTATCAAACAAAAGGGTTATCTACATGGAAAACCATAGAGAACTTCTTATGTTTCCATCTGAATAGTCACCTAATAACTATTTTTATAGGTTAAATTAATGAGTTCTAATTACTTCTCCCAAGATCCACCATGTTCAAGAATGTTGGCCCTCAACATGTCCTATAACACCTATATAATTAAATTTTATTTCCCATCCATATATAAGTGGAAATATATACTCAAAAACACCTGAGTACCCAGCACTTTATAGAACCCTTTACAAATTATATTTTTAAAAAAGTGATCCCTATATAAAACCATACTTTGAGGTGCCCCATGAAAACTTATTATCTCTCAGACATACAAGTCAGCCAACTGGTCAATGGTGAAAGTCTTCAATATTGGAATGAATTGAGTTACCTTTGTCAACCATTAAATAATTAACCAGATCACATCATTAATATAATTCATCCATGGAAGTAACACCTATAAATAAATGGTAACATCATACCACTACCATTTCAGAATGGTGAGTAGTTGTAAATATACAGTAGGTCACTGATTCTCATCCTTCACCTACTGATTAGGGTAACATCATGTCATAGAACATGAAATCTATTTTTTCCTTCCTTTCCCCTAAAACCATCTCTAAAGATCATGGTACATTTTTTTCAGACCAAGGTGAGACACCCACTTTAAGGCATTAGACGCATGCATCATCTCTTCCCACATACAAGTAGGCACAGAAATATGGTAGAAAATATGAATAATATCATCCTCATCAATAGTCCAATTAGATGTTAGATCCACTCTTTTAGTAATATCTCTCAAAGCCTACAAAGTTGAATCCTCCTACTACCTCATATTAACATGATTTAGAAGATATAGGTAAATGTAAAATTACACAAGTTTCATCAAATCACACTCCTTCTAGATTCCATTATTCATATCTGCTAACAAATCCATAATATTTAACTCATGAACTGCTTGAGTCTTTATTTTCTAACTCGATGCATCTACAACACCGTTTCCCTTACTGGATTTTTATGATAGCTCAAATTAAAAATAATGAATATACTCACGTCAAATCCAGCACCAAATATTCCAATCACTATGGGAAAATATATAATTAGTCATATTATGCTCAGTATAAACAACAAACCTATCACCTAGAAGAAAATTCCAACAACATTTGAAGGAATAAACCACCTGACCAACAAGTGATCATGAATAGTATAGTTCAATTCATGTGGCCTCAACTACCATGATTCATATTTCATGACTTGATCCACCTGAATCAACAATACCACAAGTACAATACCAAATGTATTATAGAAAAAAATTATATACCTTACCCAAATTGGGTAATACCAGAATTTGTGTTGTGGTGAAACACATATTCATCACCTAAAAGGAATTCTCACATTCTTATAACCACTCAAACATTACACTATTCCTATTCATGATCAAGGGTGGTTCTTCAAAGAGATAAATTTATTTGATGAACCTTATATAATATCCCACTAAATCAAAAAATAATGGAATATGAAAAATATGCCTAATATTATCCCATGAAACAACTACTTGAACCTTATCTGGGTCCACTAAAAAAGAATCCTCTTAGATTATATGGAACAATAAGTTTACCTAATAAATTCATATATGAAATTTTGATAGCTTGTAATATAGTCTATTATCTCTCTATATAATCAAGAAGTTGTTCAGATTTTGGGAATTATTTTTTTGATTTTAGGGGTACACCAATATTTCATCCAAAAAAATAATAGTGAACTCATCTAGTTAGGATTATAAGATTTAGTTCATAAAATCCACAAACAAAGAATTTATTTTTTAAAGCCTAAAAGGAATTACTAGTAATTAATACAAGCCATACCTACTCCATAAAGTATTCTATTGGGTACGAAAACCTCTCACACTCATCTGATGATACCCATCACCTAAATAAATTATGGAAAACAAAGAAACACACCTCTTCTAGAAAGAATATCATTGATATTTATAAGAGGATATTGTTTTATAATATTTATTGGAATAATATTCTTGTAACCAACACATAATCTTTATGTTATATCCACCTTATTAGAAAACAACACTGAAGATCCCCAAGGTGAAGTACATGGATGAATGAATCCCTTTTCCTATAATTCCTACAACAATGTTTAATATTTTTATTCTATGCTATTTCTATTATATATGGTGTAATAGGAACTGGTTTATCTCTAAAAATCAAATCAATTGTGAACTCCACCTCCCCCTCAAGTGTAAACCCTAAAAATTCATTAGGAAACAAATCCTGAAATTGACCCAATATGAGAGGGAAGAAATCATGCTCCACTCCCCCCATTAATAAAATAATAATTTCATACAAGGTTTTGAGTTCACATGATATACAATGAATTGGACCTTCAGGGATTACATTAATATTATATTCCCCATAATGGGCATATTTATCACCCTTGAGATATTTGAAACTTACTCCCCTAGAGTAAAAAATCAATCTTCACCTAATATTTAACCAACCATTCTAGACTCAAAATTATTTCACAGCCTTTTATATCATTATTTTACATGTACCCAATAATACGGTACCCAAAAAAGTTGAGGGAACACACTTTACCTTGACAGATACCCTCTGATCGCACCCCTAGTGGCATGTCGATCGATACAAACCCAAAATTATACTCAATTACCATAACAAAACCACTTAAATATTGAGAATACATTAAGGAATGTAAGGATATTATACCAAATAACATACTAGAATGTTTGTAAGGTATAATAATCATACATTGGATAGTCGATGGTCCAACCATGCTACTGATGGGTGCATGTTGAACAACATGAAACTGGCCTTTACCACTCCCCCATGTTTTTGTTTAAACCCCCTATGTTTCAATTCCCTGATTGTTTATATTATAACATTCCTAAGTACCATGCCCTCCACCCAGACTAGTATGACTGGTAAAACTCTAACTGCCACATTGATATCAGGTACTTGATCCCATATTAGTGAATTCTGGAAGTCTAGATCCTCTACCACAACCCATATGTTTAGGGTTCCCAGAGAACATTTTTACATGTCCTATACTCCTGCAATATTGGATTTTTTATTATGTTCATAGAAACTAGGAACACACATTGACTGGTCTAACACACTTATAACAAATAACTCAATCATTACCTTATGAAAATGGTCTTCTTACCTAGCTACTCTATCCACTATTTTTTGATTGGAGTTCTTATAATGAGATTTACTACTATTGAAATGAATATAACAATATAAAAAATATAAAACCATCTTCAAAAAACTCTAATCCATATTTAGGTTACCCTTATAAATTTATATCATGATGTTCTACATTAATAAAAATCATTAGTAGAAACATATTTACCATGGACATGATCTCATATTTATGTTCATCTAGAAAATATCTGGAAATAAACACCTCCTCTCCTATCTACATCATAGAAAAACATTACCATTAAATGAAATGACCAGCACAATACATCACCAACATTTCTCCATTTTTCTATCATATTTACTCTTCGTATTTCCTCTAACATATGGTCTAGGGGTTAAAGTACCATACAAAGTTTTCTTAGAAGTCCATATATTCTTTTCCCTCCAACTGTGCATCCCAAGCCTAAATATCCCCATGACTCCCCATTTTTCCTCTTAATAAGTCATATTTAAACTTGAATCTCTTATCGGGATAATTCCCAATGTATTCCATTTTCGTCTTGATAGACTAAATCCATAATTTTGATATGTCATCTCCACCCTCTCGGGAGAATGTTGGAGGGTACTGCAGTAAAAATACCTCATCATATCAAAGATAATGGATGATACCCACCATAGTTATCTCTCCATAAACCATATAAAATGATTAAATTTCTCATAGAAATATTATTCACCTATAACCAATGACCGAAAGAGGTTCATGTTCTACTACTGTATGAGAATTCTTAACAGTTCACTATTATCTCTCAACTGGTAAACATCATCATTGTGGAATCTCACTATAATTCCCAACACACACCTCATAAAACATAACATATAATATCCATAGATTATAAAATAGTGGGATCATTCTTAGAAATAAAATACCTACTCTACATGCAGTATTACAACATATATAATCACATATATTTCACTAACCTCAACCATCCCAATCATGGTCTATGGTTAACAAGTGGTTATCCAAACATACACATCACATTCCTTTAATTTGATACCATTTGAAACCATTCCACTATCAAATAACCAAAATATTTCTCATTGGTCGCCATTTTAACTATTTTAGATTTTCAAATCACAGTTTAAACAATTTATAATTCATTAATAGTCTCTATTTTCTCTAGAACCAATATAAAAGAAAGTTCATTTCCAACAACCCACCAAACCTTCTTTCCCAGAAGTTCTAAACATGATTCATTACATATAAATCTTAAGTTACAAAAATGTTTCATGCATATAAAAAATTCATTCTGTGTGAGGCCATTAATAAAATTTCAGGAAAAAATAACATTGTACAATAAGTGAATTATCGAAGGTGAAATAAATTCCAACTATAACAGAAATCATCAAGAACAACAATTCCATCATAGGAAATAGGGATTTCCCCCACACATGGTTTATATTCTCTCATGAACAAGCTCCTTTTCAAGGCCTAACACATATTAATATCTTTTCATCCCTTCCCATATAGTAATGAAACAAAAAAATTGATTTAATTTCACTTTTTAATTTTTCTTCTCTAGTGCCACAAATATCGGTTCCCTAATCTGGTTTACCACATGACCACAAGTGTGCCTACATGTATGCAAGAGAGTGCTGACTAGTATAAAGGGTCTAATGAAATATTGGGGAGACTATAAAATCTTTACTATAATAATAAAATAGTGAAAAAAAATGATAAATAATAACCAAGTAATAAATATCTACAACAATTCAACATTTAATAAATTCCAAGAAATGTGTGAATTCCCAAAACCATGAAAACAAACATGCCATGTCATAGTATTGTAAAGTGTCATAATAAAAAAAATAAAGATTCTAATAAAGTCAAAAATGGGTCCTGATGTCATGTCGAG
This sequence comes from Viscum album, assembly GCA_963277665.1. Taxonomy (NCBI): domain Eukaryota; kingdom Viridiplantae; phylum Streptophyta; class Magnoliopsida; order Santalales; family Viscaceae; genus Viscum; species Viscum album. The sequence goes on along the minus strand of OY728147.1, from coordinate 1,019,315,677 downwards.
TCCCCTCATCGATGCTCTTTCCCAAGTCCCATATCAACCATCTAATATAGGGCATTTGCCCATATCCTGACCTGCAGGTATAAAGTATTACTAGATACCCAATGGTGGCCTGAGAAAGGTATGCGTAAATCTCTGTAGGCCTCAAATAATGGTGTATAAAACAATAACCTCTCTAATAATAGTGTATACAATATTTTATTAAATAATATAGAAGTATTAGATAAACCAGGATCCACTATTTCACTATATTTAAATTAATAACTTTTACTCGCAATTCTAAGTGGCACCCATACCCATCAAATATGATTCATCCCATGACAGTCATATAAACAATACACCAAAAAGGGTCATGGGTAGGTATAAAATGAGTATTATTCCAAGTATCCAACTGGTATTTGGAACACCATGTCCAACCATCCCAACCACGATATTGAAAACCATGTTTATACCCTTATCTTTAAGAGAATTAGTCCATATTCTAAAAATTATGATGTATTAGGGAACATGTAGAATTATTATATCCATACTATTTTATATTAGTATCGGTCTAGTATCCCACCAAACATTAGTTACATTTTTTTAGGTCAACATCAGTGAACTTTTTATCACACAATAACAACAAGGGTACACCTTTTCATTTTATCAACGATCCCATGGTTCATTTCTTTCAATAAAATTTCTCAATTCCACATCATTCCCATATTACAGTTTCTTCATAGCCACAACCATTAAACATAAATTAAAATATTTTATAACAATGATGAACCCCTATAACCATTTATAACATTTTCCCATTTTCAATCCATAATTCTTTTAACTTATTGAAGTTAATCCAAACCACACCCTATCCAATTTTAATATTTTAAACATGGTTCCAATTGGTTTAATATCATAAAACCATAAATTAATCACTTAATAACCAATTACGGTGTCTAATGGAGTAGAATACCCAATGGGTGACCATAGGCTCAGTCAATTCACCCACAATAGATCCAATAAGATCATGATGGATCTAAAACATTATTTAAAAAACACTATATAATTAAATACAAAGTAAATCAAATGTAAAGCATAAAAAATGAAAAATAAAAACCACATACACATTAATAAACATCAAAACTATGGGGTTTATATTTTATTTCACCTATCTCATGTTTTAAGAAACTATTCACTTAAATATGGACCCCAATTCAAGTCCAAAAAACCCTCAATTCCCAAACTATGAATATGCAGGGAAAAGTGTTTAGAGTCTTTAAAATAAGAAGAAACAATACAACATAGATATTTTATAAAATAGATAGAATATGAATTATATACTCACCCAAAACATCACTTTGTAACTAGTGGTGGTTGAAATGACTCAATATTCAGGGACAATAACCCTTGGAGCAGGAGGGAGCCCTTACTTGATCACACTAGTTATTAGAGGTGGAAATGGGGTAAAATAATGTAATAACTCTTAAAGACCATGTCTAGAAATGGGAAATTCACCTTTTTTAATAAGGATTATGGTTTGGCCTCACAGTTGGAAAAACTATGTTCCCACCATGAAGAACTGTATATTCAAGAGGGGTCCAGGGTTGCATGGTTTTCTTGGGAGCCTACAAAGTGTGTCAACCCTTTTGGAAGCAAAGAATATGCCTCTATCCAAGAATTTAGGTTTTCTAGGATTTCCTTAAATGTTTTTATAAAAATTCACAATCCCCACATAGTATTCATGGTTATGATTTAGGGTTAATACTAAACATGTGAAAACAGTTCACCATAAACAGTATGGAAACTTCCCTCATTTTCATGATTAAACTCCTTGAACATCCCAGATTCCCCACATAATCTTTTAAATGAATTCATTAACAAATATTTAAATGCATTTAACTCAAAATTAAAAAATAATTTCTCTCCTTGAAAGGTTGGGATCTTAGAAAAAAATATATATATATAAATTGGTTCATAATACAAAACATGCCTCATAAAAGGAAATTTGAGATGTAACCCTTACCTTTCCACATAACATCCATGAAATATTTTAAAACTATGGAAAAATAAACATAAAAATTTTAATTATATATTTTTAAACATAATTCATATATATTATCCTATATATTGTTGATTTGTAATATATTATTACACATTTATTAGTTAGTTATAATTTATTTTCATCATTAGATGTTAACAATTCTGATTATTTCAGGCATTCTTTAAAGTGATGATTTTTATCAATATTTATTTGTAAAAAGATAATCATTATTATATTATATATGGCACTAGAATAGATTATTCATAATTATTTATAAATATCTAATTTCATCCCATTATAATGTTATTCACAATTCATGAAGATGGAATCAGCGGAGAACACATTTCAGAAATTTTTTAATGAACACATATTGGTATATTAATAATGAATTAAATATTAATATAAAATATCAAGAACCTTAATAATTTAATTAACATAATTTTAATTCGTTATAAAAATATCTATAGTCATCCATGTAGGATGGTGATGAAAAGGAAATACATTGATATATATAGTTGGTAATTCGTACACACACACTTCTGATGTTTTTATCTTCTATAAAATTGGAGAAATATAGAAGATAGATTATCTTTTTAGAGTCCTAAACATAGGATAAATGTAATATATATTCTTTAACACCCTTTTTAAAACATTATATAATATGGTTATGGGAGAAATGAAATACGTTACTTCGTAGAGAAGGTAGTCTATAGATACACTTGAATGATGTTCTCCGGTTATTATAAGGGGTATGGGTAGATACTTTCTTTAAGATTAACATAATAAAATTTAAGTAAATTAGTAAAATTTATTTCATTATATTAAACTGAAAAAATATATTTTTAGGATAAATATAGGGAATAAAAGGATTAATAATTGATCAGTACTCTTATTGAGAGTTTGAACCTTTTCATGGAGTACCTCTTGGAAATGGAGGATTCAGGGATATTCCATAGATCAAGGGGCTTCCAAAATTAGGATAGGAATCTATGGGATGTAAAAAAAGGATATAGGTTCAATAGTGATTTTAATTTTATATTGTATGTAAAGGGGTATTGTAAGTCTTCTTTTATAAGTGAGGATAGTATAATTTTTTAACAATATAAAAGGACATGTCATTATTCAAGGAAAGTGGCTCTATAAGTGAAAAATAATATATAGGGGATGAATATAGGTTGATAATAAAATAAATTATTTTATTAAACACATGTTCGGAGTGTTTTTAAGCATTTTCTTCTCAGTTTTAACTTCTTACAAAAATTAACTTTTACCAAGTTATCAAATTTAAACCTTGGTAAATTATGTATATAAATTAAAATAAAATTAACTATATTAGATAATTTGGTTATTTCTATTCCAAATATTAAAACTATTTCATAACATTAAATCTATGAAAGTGCTAAATATTAATTTTATAATAATACATTTTTAACTATTAAAAACCATTTTCTTTAAAAATTAATTGTTTTCCACAATGTTAATCAATAATTTATAATTTAAAAATGATATATTAAATGCATAATTTTACTTATAAATTACATATTTTTCAAGGAAAACGATTTCATAAATTTTTATTCATTCTTATGTACTAATAATTTCATAAAATTTATAGTATTTTTAAAAATGATGCCTTATAATATTCACCTAAAAATCAATCAATTCAAAAATAATATAAAAATTCATCATAAAAAATTATTATACTAAATCCAAAATAATTTTTTTTCCAAATAAAAATTATAAAAATTATTAATTTAACATTTAAATATAAACATAAAATATAATTATAATCTATATTGATATGAAAATTACATTCTTCAAATACAAATTATTCTTATTCAATTTTCTTTTAAATAAAAATTAAATTACTGATAATATAATATTAATATAAAAAATATAATATGTCATAATTAAACCATAAAATAAATAGCCTCTTCAAATAAATATACAAAGGGCTGAAAAATGGAATTTTTAATAAATTTCAATTTTAAGCATAAAATAATCTTATTTGTTATTTAGTTATAGTAATTAAATTTTATCAATTAATTAATATTTAAATTGCGCCCATATATTTATGAATACATACATTAAAAATTTTGGTTAATTTTATTTATATTCATCAATTTCATGGCAGAATTACTATGGTCATATTAAATAAATATAATTTTATATTTATAAAATGTATCGTGTTTTGATTTAGTTCAGGGTTGTGTGTGAAAAATGTTTTAAAAATAGTATTTTTTTAGGAGGAATTGATTCTAAAATATTAGAGAATAACATCCCATCCCCAAAACATAAATTAAATCCTTGAAATTTTATTTATCACTCACTAATGAAAAAATTCTAAGTGAATCTGTAGATAAATAAGACTCAAGGGGTTCTTTTTTAATGAAATATCAAACTCACTATCATGGGTAAGATTAGAAATAATTATTTTTCCTCAAAATATGAATATATTTATATTCCCAACCTCATTTTGTATATATTCCACCTTGTTTATATATAATTATTTTTACTTTCTAAATAAATATCTTTCATAAAATTATTTTAATAAAGATGAATCCAACCAAACACTAAAACCAAAAAAAAATTGTTATAATATCCCATAAAAGTCCCATTAAATGATCATATGAATATTAAAACACAATCCTATTATTTATTATCTAATAACACCTTAATTTCATACTATGATATTTTCAACTCAACAATTATATAATTGGACCATCTTATCACTCCTTTGGTTTGACCGATGTTGTCCATGGTCATTTTAACTTCTTATATTTTATATCCTATAATACTTTTAAATATTTTATAATAGTTTTTAAAGAGTACACGAATCATCAAATCATGTCATTTATGAGTTTAAATCCAAGTGTGTAGTAAGGTCTCTTTTTCATGCACCAGGTGGATATCAATTTGATACCCAAGCATCATTTTTAGTGTTATTTCCCTGAGGTTCATCATTTTGTGTTCCTCAATCAATATATTTGTATCGATACATGAATTAAATTTCATAGAAACTATAAACTATAAACATTACCAAAACAATTGTATTTTTTCAAAACATACACATATCCATAATATTTTTAGTAAATTTCTCTTATCATAATCCCTAAAAATAACATTAATAATCACCAAAAAAATAACCAAACCCTTATTTGATACCAACTAAGATTCCCCATACCCACACACCATAGAATAATTCTAAAAATAAATATTTTACATATATTATTTGTTACCAAGTGAGATGACCCAATATAAAAAACATTATTTTATATCATTCCCATAAGTTAAACATTACATCTCATAATTATAAAATTATCCATAGAAAAAAATCATTAGTTTCTCTAAAGACTAGATACATAATTAACTTATTTTCCAATAATTTTGAAATTTTATCTACAATAAAAACACACTAAGCCCCATTCTAAAGTCCTCCTAGATTATAAACTTCTACATAACCTACTGAATTTAAATTTAAGAAAGGGGTGATCTTAAATGATCAATAAGGGATAAACATATCAATATGTCATCAAAGGTTTGGATCATAAGTGAATGAGAAGACATGATCATGGTAAAAAAATTTCTTCAAAATGATTATGGAATAGTATGAGTTATATATATGTTAATAAAGTGGGGTATGTAGCTTCAAACTGAATAAACATATATCATGGAACAATATTTTTTGATAAAAAACATGATATATGGAGAATAATCATAATCATATGCCTTAGAAAATTTTCATATAAGTGAAAAATAGAATGATAAGTAATTATGGTAGAAAACATAATCATATGGAACCCTCACATTCATACCATATCCAATATGTATCACCATTTATGTTGTGAGCATAATCTAAGTAGGATCACCCTTTATGTTGTGTGAACATCAAAGTATATCCACACATCATTATCTTACACAATGAATTATATAGTGATATTGGACCCCAAAAGTCAACACCAGTACATATGTGTACCATAATATATCAAAAATTTATCATGTCATGAAGACTCATTGAAATGAAATGCGTTTCATATCATTTACATTAGGTATATCATAATGCTATATAAAAAATATATCAGTTATTACAAAATTATAAATCACTAAAAATGATTATTTCATCAAGTAAATTGAAACTGAAGTTGTTTAATATATTCAAATTATAAATTTACATCTCCTTCTATACACTACGATAGTTGTTAGTAGTGTAGAAGCAAAGTGAATGGGGTGAGTTACAATAATGGATTTATTAAAACATGTTATACTAAAATAATTATTGTAATGGAGAGGATTTAAGAACAATACGTGAAATGATGGTTTAAGAGTAAATGTGGTGTTGGATAGTTAGAACTGACTATGTCAAGAATATGGATATATTTCTAGTGGTATTATAGGGAAACAAACCAAAATATTCTATTGAAGAGAGTATGTTCAAGAGAAAAGTAGTATAGTAATATCCATATAGATGAGGATTCATTCACGGGTCTATATTTCAATGACCTATGAATTTTCATTCAACCAGATTTATCACATAATTTTTAATTTAATAAAATTGAGAGAAAATGTTCAAATAGTATTGTAATTACTCTTCTTATACCAAAACAGAAGAAAAATTATGCTTGAATTTAAATAGAATAAGGGTTAGGTTGAATATATTATAGTTAAGTGGGAATAAATAATGAAGAACATAAAATTGATTAACAAATTAGAGAAATTAGACTTACCACATGAAATTATGTATATTTCATAACTAAAAAGAATAAAACAAAAGTGAAACTTGAATTCATAAACATATAAATAAAATGTGAAGTATGAATGGGAATACTACCTATTCATTTGATTTTCATTTATCCCAAATTTATCTTGAACTCTCTCCCCTTTGTTGAATCTATTCCTTTCAGTCCTGGATAAATATTATTCTCTCTTCCAGAGGCTTATCTATTAATTATATTGGATAAATCATAATGATTCTCCCCTGATTGAATAATCTGATTTCCTCTTAAGCAATGTGCTCAGTCTATCCCTCCATCTCACATCCAACACCCTTGATAATTCTCTCTTATGTTGTCATATATCTCAGCTTCACTAAAGAACTTCTTCCTCCTGTAACATTAAAAATACTCTCTAACAAAATGTGATAGTCCTACATGCATTATATAAAAAATAAATCTAAATATAGATTCATATTTGGTTCACTCTTTGATCATTCCACATAGTTTTCAAAATCTTCCTTTGGCCAAGCCTCACTAAACCATGCTTCTCCTGATAGAGATTTACCCCAAAAAGATTTTAGATCTCCTCAAGCAATTAATTAATTCCATGTACCTTTATATAAACTCTATGTTAGTAGGTATCCATTGATGAAATCCTGGGTCATTCAACTATACCATTTTATAATTCAATACATACCATGAAGTTACTGGTCCTAGAATTATCATGACATATAAAGCATAAGGGTTACCCTTATGTGACCTGGTGAATTTAAAGAAGACCCATACACCATTTTGAAACATGATGTCAACTTTATCATTAAAATTATACTTCCAACATAATCCTTGTAAGTAACCATTTAACCTCCCTTTATAACTCAATCTCAATTCCATTATCATCAATGAATCACCAACACACCAATATATTCAATTTACCACATAAAGGTGACCTAAAACAAACTTTACATCCCCATTAAGAAACCTCAACAATTGGTTCAACCTTCATCTTCACTAAATAAAAACTTCAAGTATGTGGGATTCATTATCATGTGCTCCCATATCTGTAGAAATATAAAACCCATTTTCCCACCTTCTACTCCAATTGAACACATAAAAAAATTTTAGAACACTAAAAACAAACATCAGCTACCTCATTACAACACAAATCTAATCTTCTTAGTGAGGGAAATAGACCACAGTTCATAGGAATTCATCGGTAAAATCAACTAACTTGTGATGACTTCATCCATCTCAGATTATAATTATATTCAATATATAGCATTGAGGTCATCATGTTCATCAACACTTCTATCATTGTTGCATCATGGCTTTCCCTTTCAATCTCATGTGATTCTTTATCTAAAATTTAAGTTGAATTCACAGTTCGATGACTATTAGTTTCCACATTCAGTCTCATATAGAATCTCATATTAAAACTAATTTTTTCCAAACACCAATCAATTTTAGTCTCATATTTTTTCAATGTTATTTTCATCAACATACCTGGTTTTTAAATCAATGTTTTCATATTCATTTTTAGCACATATTACTCTTCATTTTCAATTCATTAGATCAATTAAAATTGTATAAGAAGTACTTAAAGGCTTATTAGTGGCCAAATGTATCTTCAAGAATTTGTACTCAAGCGATTAATACCTATAGATAAATTTTCCAATTTCACATATCTAATTGAATGACTATAGTATCCTCATGATTAGTTGAACTCTTTACTTGTGGAAAATATTTGCGTGTTGATGATTACATGGTTTGAAATAACATGATGGTTAAAGACATTTACAGAGGCTAATAGAATACACATAATTAAATAATTAGTGAAAGTTCCACTCAAAATCAAGAATATTAATCATTAAGAGAAAATTAAAGCACAATATTAAAAATTACGTGACTAAATTAAAAATAAATGTTCCAAAAAATGAGGTTAAATTAAAAACAAGGAATTTTTAAAAATTATGTTCCAAATCCCAAAATCCACAAATTTAATTACAAAGTTATATTTCAATGAAAAAAACGTCAAATTATATTTAGATATTTGTTCTCTAAGAATACAAAAATTGAATACATGAAAATTTTATCAATTTACCATTATAAATACTTAATTTTATTCTAATATTCATAAAATAATAATTTCAACACACAATGATACACATTTTTCTTATTAACCTGTTAAAAAAAATTTAAAAATATATTCATTGAGATTATGTAAAAAATTGTATCCACAGAAGGCGACATAAAATGTCCCCACACTTTGCATCTTACTTTTCTTAAAGAAACCAAATCTATAATCTCTATGGAAGAATATTAATCTCAAGGGTGAGAACTTGAAGATCCAAAATGCACTAGTTTACAAATTGATTTACCTATAAGAATATTTCATTTAGATATTTTGATTTATCGCTTAAAAACAAGATATTAGTCCGAAGATTGATTTTTGTTTTACAAAAAATGTTTGGTTTTATTGGATCTGAAAGGGTTTAAACAAGAATCACTTTTCATTAATATAATGATTTTTTCTTTTAAATATTACATAATCTCTATCTTTAGACTAAATATTATTTTATTTTACTTCCAAATATATTTTGGTTTTATTGTTTTTTAGAATTATTTCATAACTCATACATAAAATCCCCATACATTACAAAGTGTACACTTCCCCTCAGTAACAACTTATTCATAATAAAAAACATTCAAAATGAAAAATGTATTCTTTTCATGAAAAATATTTATGACATTCAACATGAATTATTCATTGTCTCTAATCATACTTAGACTCAGTTAAAATAATTTGAAAATGTGTTATGACCAAAAAAATCTCATTAAGGGATATAAGAGAAATATATGTTTTATTCCCGTGTAAAACATAAAACATATAAAACGATTACATTCATAATGTTATTTTTTGAGTGTATAAAATAAATTATATCTACATATAAAATATTAATAGTGATAAAATTGAAACCCATGTGGGAATCTTATAGAATTTTATTTATAAACCATTTTCAATCCGGTTAGAAATAATAGAATCTAAGGTAAATCCATAACAGAAACCTCTCTGGTTAACTTTTTCTTTCATTCATTTGAATACATTTAAAGTTACCAAATGTATTGTAGAGAAATATTAATCTCACCCATCGTATAAACTATATTGGGATCTCCTGTCATCATATTTAATTCTAAATTAATATATCATATAACAAATTGATCATTACATTTTTCATCATAGAAACCCTAAAATACTCTTTTGAACCCACAAGCAAAGCACATTACTTTTTTAGATAAAAATATGATGAAATATCCATTTCTTTTAAAAACTATTAAAAATTAAAAATTAAAAAATATTATTGAAATAATTTTATATAAATATAAAAATAGAAACCTATAAATTAATATTAAATATATTCAAAAATTAATGATAGTTGTAATTTTATTTAATGGCTTATATGGTAAATAAATAAATTCTTTTACACTTATCTAAAAAGAGTAATAAGTTATGAACGTGGAAAATATATAAATGATATTTTAAATACATTTTAAAGAAAGTAAAATATGGTTGAAAATAAATTATATCAACCATAGAAGTATAAATAATAATTTTCTTGAAAGAGATAAAACAGCATAGACATGGAAGAAAATAATTGAGGGAAACATGTAAGGGGGTTTTTAAAAGAAAGACCATTACCTTAAATACTATATATCTTGGTATATTTATTAACATGTGAATGAAAAAATTATTTTATTTATTTAATTAATTAGTAAAAAAATTATGGTTCCTTCTATTATCATTATGCCTTTTATGTAATTTATTACCACGTAATATTTATTTACTTTTTCAGTCAAGTCTATGTTAAACGTTTTGGGGGTGTTCAGTTCATAATCCCAAAATAGATTTGGTGAGTTGACCATGGTAAAAGGGGTAAATATTTTATCATATCATGAATTATAAACTTGAAATTATTATAATATTAAAATTAAAATTAATTTTAAAACCATCCATTAAAGGTATACATTATAAAAAAATCGCTCTACTTCCTGGAGGTTTGAATCTACACATACACAGGAACAACATTGCCATTATCTAATTGATGGAAGGGTAAGAAAACAAATAATATATTATCTTTAAATAATGGTAATAATTTTATAAATATTATATATATATGTTAAATTCACCAATATAAACATCCATGGGAGGTGTTTATATAAAATAAAACACATCACTTCGTAGAGGTGGTAATCCATACGTACGCACGAGTGATGTTTTCATTTACCAAAGGATTGAAAAAGAGAAGAAAAGGATTTTCACCATAATCATAATAAAATATAATTATATAGAAGATACTTATGTTATTATTTTACCGTGGATAAATAAAATTTAAATGAGGTATAGGATGAAATAACCTTGAAATATGTCATTTTGTACTTATACCTTCTCCTTGAATAACCTCTTTGGATTACACCTTAACCCTTCAAGGTTAGGTATTTTGGTGTTACAGTGGCCTTTAATACGTGGTAATAGATGTTTGTGAGTGATTTTGGTAAGTCATTTATGAACTAGTGTGCTCAAATGTTGTGAGGAAGAGATTAGATGAGGTTTCCTTTTATAAGTGAGGGAAGCAACACTCTTTGAATTACAAAAATTATTAAATTAATATAAATTAATTTTCATATAATAGTAAGATATTTGATATATTTTTAACTTTTTATGTGTATGAGTTTTAATTTTCTCACACAAAAAATGGTAAATTCTATGTGATTGTTTCACCCTTACCTCATAGTTCTAAACCCCATTTACCCCTATGATAATTATAGTGATATCAAAGTTGTTTACTCTTTAGGGGTCAAAAAAGTTACTATAAAATGAAAATTAAGACAAAAGTGGACTATTTTTATATTTTCTAATATATCCCATTCAATTTTATGATGGTAATATTTTTATGAATTTAAAATCCTTAAATAAAATATTATTTAACTTAATAAACCACTATAGTCATTTTATATACTATTAACATATTTCTAATTTAGTAACAGTATTATAATAATGGAATTAAAATATAAATTTTTAAAACATACGTAATATGTCATATTAATCTATAAAATTAGAGTTAATATATAAATTACAAGATAAATATTACTTTTAGGTTTTTTATAATCCTTAACTTGATTTTTCTGTTTTTTACACATGAACTTTTTTGATGTTGTGTAAGAATTTAATGTAATTTTTCCATAATTTAAATTAAAAATAAATTTACAAGATAAAAAATAATTTATATTTAATTAATTATTTATAAAAAATAATAAACCCTTTCTATCCCTATGAAATAATATTAAATATATTTAGTTTAAAATAGTGACATTTTGTTTTCATTCTTTATTTAAAATCATAATAAGGTCATTATCAAAGCAAATGAAATGAAATTTATAAATTTTAAAAATATTAATGGTTGTGGTTGAAAAATAATTATAAAAAAAATTGTTATGGATATTTTTAGGCCTTACCAGTTATGTTTTAACCATAATAAAACTTTTTACCCTTACTGAGGGGACAAATATTTACTACGTCACAGTTCATATTGACCCATAAAAGGCACTAAATACCAAGTTCTAACCACCTAATTCCAAATATGGAATCCATTTTTCAGTATTAAATTTATATATGTTGACAAAAATAAATATTAATATAAATTCATAAAATGAAATGAAAAAAAATTATAGAAAAATGTTTTTTTAAGCCTAAAATTGAACATGTTCCAAAATAATGAAATAATAATGATTAATATATAACTAGTATTATTTTTTCTAATTAAAGGAAAAAAATTACTTTAGGATCAAATATTACATCTAGGTTACTTTATTTAAGGAAATTATAGGATAGTTCTACAAAAGCTAGTATTTTTCATTATTCACTAAAAATTAGTTATTTTAGAAAAATCAAAAAAATTCACCGAAAGATAATTTTGACAGGTTGATTTAAAAATGAAGGTAATATTATCAAATTAAAATTCTCAAATTTATAAATTAATATTTTAAATAAAATATTATAATACAAGAAAATAAATTTAATAAGAAGAAATCCATTTCATTTTTAATTGAAATATAATTTATCATTTTTATTATGAATATAAAATTATAAAATATAATTCATATATTCTAAATATGGTTTGAAAATGATTTACTATTACCTGGGTTATCATAATTAAATAAAAAATTCCAATCTTATCTTTACCTCAATGAGAATAGATACACATAAATTAATAAATTGGAATAAAATTACATAATGTTTAATGGGAAAAATGAATAATTTTTATCACATAATAAGTAATATAACAAATAATAAACCAATAAATAATTTATTCAACTTGGATTAGGATTTCCATTCTATTTCTCATTTAAATTCATATCATAAAATTTTAAAACCCCATCAAAAAGTTTAAAACCAATGATGATTGTAAAACCTTCTCCCAAAAAAAATATTTCAGAGAGAAAATAAAGGAAAAAAAGAAAACAAATTAAGAGATAAAATAAATCTTTTAACCTAACTAAATCCATAAGAAAGGGAAATAAATGTAACCTCCAAAAATTTTCAAAAAAATATTAGTTCATAAAAATTTAAACCAAAAAGTGAGATAATATATTTTCATGAGCAATTGGTTTTAAAAAATTTATATGGATTTTTATGTTTACCATAAAGAAATATAATTAATTACTTTTAATACCCCTATCCCCATACTTAAAACACATGATTATTCCCAATGTCGAATCATTTGGTGGAATAAACATTTAATATTATTATAGTTCAAGATTTATACTTAGTTAAGTAGTGAAAACTAATTTTTTGGGGATTATTAAAAAAATTAAATCATTTTTTCTACAAAACCAAAATAGTAATACTGATTGATTTTAAATGAACGCAATGTTCAGTAGTGTAAACAACCCACAACACTGAGATTAAATGACCCAAAAAATATTATTTAAATATTACCATTATGATCTATCTATTGAATTAGAGGTCTTAAATAAGGCAAACCACATTATTAAAATATGTATAATTGTTTTTATATAATTTATTTATTAAAAATATGTACTTAATTTTTAGTAAAATCATTTAACAGTTCCAAAATATATTTTTATTTTATTTTTCATTTTGTTAGTGATTATTATAATTAATTTCCTCCAATTTTAGAAATTTAATTTTATAATATGAACATTATTTTTTAAATCATTATATAAATTTTTAATTAGGATTTTATTTTATTTTTTTCAAACAAGCATTATATTTCCGTGAATATTGAATATAATTGATTTTTAGTGAAAAATAAACTTTTTGTTCCAAAATTTTACAAAGTTTTATTTTAAAAAAAATTATAATAGTAAAATTAGTCCAGTTATATTATTAATATCTAATTTATTTCATTAAAACTATTTTTATGGTTCAATTTAGTATAAAAAAATTTATTTTTAATAATATATTATTATGAAAAAGAAATTCCTTTTGTTTTGTGGTTTATTATTAAATTAATTTTGACCCCATATTTAGATTTAGTGTTGAAAAATATGTTCCATATTTTTAATCATAATGTCATAATTTTTTAAATATGACTCTTTTATTTTTTGTCCTTATGAATAGTAACTAATTGCCACCACGGTTAGGGTAAATGGGGTAATGAAGGTTATTAAAATATGATAATAACTATAAAAGGACCCTATAACTTATATTTATCATATTTTATGGGTTTAATTGTTTCCATGTCTCTCCTATTCTCGAAAATATGGCCATTTTTCCATATTTATTTTATTAGAAGCTTTATTTTAATTTAATGAAATAATAAATACAAAATAACACTCTCTTGACTTTAATAAAGATAAAATTTTAATATAAGGATAATAATAGGAAATTTTTGTCTTTAAATTTATACATTATATAAAAAATACATTTTATCATTGTAATTTATTTTTAATTTTTATTGATTAAATAATTATCTTGAATCCTTACACAACGATAATATTGTATTTATTCAATTAATAAAATAATAAAATAAATTATTTTAAAAAATATATATGTAATATTTTTTGAGTGAGTTAAAATAAACCATTAATTTTTTAAAGACATATTAAATGATAGATATGTATTTAAAATTAAATTAAATTTATATTGTCCAAAATGGCCTTAATGATATTTTATGAAAATAATATTTTATTAAATTATTTAGCAATATTAAATTTATTGAACAAGTACTATGGTGTAATATATATTTGAAAATTTAATTATTTTGATATTTATGTCAATATTATTACCATATAATTTTAATTATAAATTTTTAGGTGTGGAATAAGTGTTACCACTGGTAAGGATAAAATATGTTAACTAAGGGTTTAAAAAAAAGATTAGGTTTAAACTAGCACTTAAACGGGTAAAATGTTTCTTTTTTGGTATTATTGAAATCATGTAATATATTATATTCTAATTTATGGCCACATTTTTTTACATTAATTTACAAATTAATTTATTATATTTAAATCTTTCTATTAATTTCATGCATGTCCTTTAGTTCACTATAAAAAGGCATCACTTCTCCTCTCTTATATAAACCACATAGAACCTCTTACCTTAAAAATCCAATGAAAATACATACTTTGATAATCTTTATCCTTGTTATATAGATATTTATGCTTCCAAAATAACAACTCTAGGTTCCATAAGAGGATATCTAAATGAGGTCTTTCAAAAAAGAGGTAATGATCTTTACTGACTCTTTCAAATTTATTAATTCTTAAACATAATCTAATTATATAAT
Source organism: Viscum album (assembly GCA_963277665.1). Taxonomy (NCBI): domain Eukaryota; kingdom Viridiplantae; phylum Streptophyta; class Magnoliopsida; order Santalales; family Viscaceae; genus Viscum; species Viscum album. The sequence goes on along the minus strand of OY728147.1, from coordinate 1,019,300,147 downwards.
AACCAAAAGAAAATAATAACACCCAAATCATAAATATATTTATATTTTATTTTTATTATGTTACAACAATTTTCTATCTCTTTTCCGTCCCATGAAAACCGAAAACATCATGCATGTGTACATGTGACTTATCGTCACCACCTAGTAGTGTAATTCGTATTTCAACCCGACATTACATAAATTGTTATAAATATTAAACATACAAATATATAATGTATTTATCACATAGAAATACTTCTAGAATTATAATATAATATATATCCTTTTACCTTCCAATCCATTGGAAAATGATAACGTCGTTCATGTGTAAATGTGGACTACGACATCCATGAAGAGATTTGATCCATTCTTCATTTACACATTTTATTGATGGTAATAATGATAGATTTAATGAATATATATAATATTTATATCATGATTAAAATTATGGATATAATTTATCAATTATTAATTTTCAATGAACAAAACTACATAACTATAACTTATGTGAAAAATGAATCAGTTATCATCTGGAACAGTATTTTAAAATAAATAATTATTAATAAATGTTCTATAAAAGGTTATAACTAAATTATATATGTTATTATATATGTATTATTATGATTATATAATAGGTTTTTAATAAATATATATTTATTATACATGTGGTTTGAACATATATGAAGGAATTCAGACTCGAGGTTAAGGGTTCTTCATCACAATTTTGTTTCATCGAGACCTTTTTACTGTTATTCATATATTTAAGTTTATGGTGTTTATATACTGATAATTATACTTGTTATATAATTAATTATTCTTAATCCATGGTTTTAAAATATAAAATTCTATTTTTTAACCAAGTTTTTTTATTCAAAAGTTACCAGAGTGGTAATGGGTTTATGTTTCAATCTCAAGTAAATTAGGATTTTTTGTGCATGAATTTTAAATAAAATAAATTATATTATCATTTCATAATAAATTAATTTAATTATATTACTCTTTAATTATTTTTGTAAATCATAAGTTTTCCATTCATTTTTCCCTCTTTAAGTACTCAAGATACGAAAAACTTATTTTCTGGGAAAACAGACATCGTTTTTCTACTTATTTGGGGATCTTTTTCTTCAATATTCATATTTTCCTTAAAAAAATAAGAATATTTTTAGTATTATATAATGATTTATTAAAAAAATTACACATATTTTACAATTAAAAAATAGTTTAAAAGTAATCTTCCTATCATTTTATAAATGAGGTGCTTTTGAATTCTCTTACAAAAGTGGGAAATGAATTTTTTTAAATGTATACGACATGAAACTAATTTCCCACCATCATGACCACTCGATTATTTGAATCTTACATTATAATTTTCTATTTTTCTTTTCAAATATATTTCTTCCGATAATATTTTTTGAATCTTATAGTTTTTATTGTGATTTATAATGTAAATAATGTATTTTTTAAATGAATGTTTTAGTGATATTTTATGGTATTTCTATTCATCAACAGCAAAAACTAAATTATTATCATATATGGATATGTTATAATGATATTTTAGTTGTTATTTATTATTAGTTTTTTGTATTATTTTGACTAGAGAAGTATTTATATTTCATATTCATTACTCAATATAATTTTTTTTATAATGTATATTATTTATGAATAAAATTGGTCACCCAAAATATGAGGAATAAATTGGACATGTTAATTGATCTGTGGGGACCAAAATCACATATCCCATCTAAAAATCATTTAGTATAATTAGATAAACTAGATGAATTGTAATATGAAATAGGTTATTGGTGTAAACCTATCCATAGTTTAAATTTTCTTAGCATAATGCCTCGATGAAATATTTAATATATCTGAAATTAAAAATTCTATAATTATGAAATCAATTATGAATTTCCATGTGATTATTTTTAAAAACATCCAAGTATAATATTCAATCTCATGTTATTATTTATATAGAATCATTTCATCATCATTTACTCCTACCATATTATTCAACAAACTCAATTTATTGATTAAATGATATGTTTTTTCAGTTATTTTCCATTAAATTTTGAATATTCATTATTTTATCATTATTTCTTTTATTGTGAATAATATTTACCTACATTTTGTTATTTTTTTTATTTTTTTCAAATTTATTGTGAGATACATGTATATATCCAGCTTACTGATAATTTTATAATGTTTGGAACTTTGTGGTGTGATCGCTTGTATTTTGTGAAAATTTAATAAAGTAACCACCAACTCTGGGATACAAGGTTTTATTTTCCTACTTTTGGTATCAAAGAGACATTATTAGAAACATTGTGAAATTTATTTAGGAAAACATTAATTAGGGAATATAACCCTCTGAATGATTTTGAGGATAAATATAAGTCTAGTATAACACTATAATTTTTTTGTAAGAAATATAATTTGTTGTTTCCCATAATGATTATTGTATCCATTATAAGATTTTTTTTTTCTATAAAATGTATGTAACTTGGAGGAATCATATTAACATAGAATGTGAAGCACAATGTGGTGATTTTGAGAATCCAAATTGGATGATTACAAGAGTGAAAGATATTCTTATTATTCCTAATTAGTTTTTGTGATATATAATTGAGAACATTCAATATAACCAACTCATGTACTAACCAAATAAGATAAGTATATTATTTATTGAGATATAGGTTAGTGGTGAAAATGTATTAAAGAAGGATAAATTTACTTCATGTTTAAAATGTGGAATGATAAATCATATGGAATGTATCAATGAAAGGGGAAAATGTTTTATATGTGGAAGAGAAGGGATATTATTAATGAATTTTCATGTAAAAGTGAATATTTTAATATAAGTATATTGATTTCATTTTCGACACCCATTTATATTTCAATGTATTATGTGTGGTTAATATGGGAATGATATAGTAAATTTACTTAATCCAATGGTTAACTCAAAGAACAAGGCAGGATATATGTTATTCAAATCAATTAGGTGTAAGTATTTATGTTCTAATATATTTAGATAGTGGGATGACTAAAATTAATTAATTACATGTAGTAGTATGTATGTCCTTGTAATTGGTTAGTGATTTACTGAAAAAGTGATTTCAGTTATCTTTGATGAATTTTATTGAATGTTTTTATTTATAGAAATAACATATGTTTGTATTTGAGTGATGATGATTATGTTGATTTTTAAAATCACATATGCTTTCTTGTGTCCTTAACCATAGATTTATTTATATCATCATGGGTTTATAAGTTCAATTTTGAAATAATTTCAAAGGTAAAGATACCCATTTCTAGGTTTTATGTGATGATATTTTGAGGTGATTTGAACCTTTTATTGGGTTTTTGGAAAAAAATTATTATGGATTGAATAACTCTTTGGGTTAGTATGTTATTCTATATAATTTAATATATTTTTTATTATATAGTGGGATATAGATAATATTAATTGTTAATATGTGATTCATTAACATGGTGATATGTTCAGAGATATTTATGGTCATGCTTTGGATTTCATTGGAGGTTTGTATCTAAATCTGATTTAACATGAATGATTATTTGGAACAAATGTAATTAAATTTTGGGAATTCAAGTTAAAATCTATAATATAACCACTTTTTTAAAAAAAATATTTAATATTGAGGTTTTTAATGTTAATTAGGATTCAAAGATATTTATTTTTAGAATAATCTAAATTTTAACTTTGGTGCACTTGTTGATATTTTTATGTAAAATATATTATTTCCTTATGTAAGGGATTATGGATTTTGTATTATCTTACATTATGGTAACAATTTTAGTTTTTTTTAAAATATAAAGATAGTATGAATATAGTTTTATGCCTTTGTGGATTATGACATTTTTTATAAGTTGATTTTAGTGCTTCAGGCATGAAAAAATCATCATGAATACCCATTATTTGGAGAAAGGATAGGAAGTAAAAAATAGATTAAAGGGTAAAATTATACTTTTAAAGTAAGTATATTTTATTATGTTGTTATTATAGATGATAAAATAATACTTAAAATCTTGGAAAAAGATCATGAAATAAAAATGTTGTCGTACTATGATAGTTTTTTATAATTAATTGTATATTCACCCATCACATACTAATGGTTTTGTAGTTATTAAATTTCTGCAAAATAAGTTTTCTATCACTCATTATTATTACTAGAGTATTATTTTTCTCCTCCATATCTATATATTAAATTCTATATAATATTATCCTATTTGGAAACGAGGTTTTATTTTATTCATTATGACCTTTGAATTCATATTTCCCTATTTTAAGAGGAGGTTTTGTTAGTCAATTATAAAATGTGGGTTTTCCTAAAACTAATTTTCAATTATAAAACCATTGACTACCAGAAAAAAAAAGTTTAAATTTTAGGGACACAATTTATTAATGGGGGTAGAACATAACTCCCTTATAATTTTAAAAAATACTTTGTTTGTAAATGTATACAATATGCAACATCGAGTTTAAATAAACCCTGAAATATTATTTAAATATGATCATTATTACCTACACATTGAATGAGTAGGTATAAATTGGTTTATCAAAATTATTAAAATATTTATAAAGGTTTTATTTAAATTATTTATTAATAACACGTATATAATTTTAAGTAAAATTAATATACACTTCAAAAATACATTTTCATAAAAAATTGTTTTATATATTATTTTCTATGTGGGAATTGTAGTTAATATTTACCACTTTTATAAATTTTATTTCATAAAATGAAAATAATATTTTAAATCATCGCATCAAAATTATCTTAGGATGAAAATTTGAGATTTTTCTTAGATGCTTAACTTTCTAATGAAGTGAAAAAAACAGATTTTCATTGAATATTGTATTTTTGTTTCAAAAATTTTAAAAGTAATTTTTTTAAATTGTATTATTAGTTAAATTATTTATATAAAATTTTTAATAATTCAATTAAGTTAATTTTAACCAATTTTATGATTTCATTGATTATAAAAAAATTATACACAAAATGGAATTCTTCTAAAAACTATTTTCATTGCATTTTTAATTTTAATATTAAATTAATTTCTTCCACATATAGATATTGATTCATTAAAAATATATTCCATATTTTGAATAAGGTTGTAAAAAATTGGTAAATATTTCCCAATTATTTTTTTCATTGTGAATAGGAATCGTGGTAAATAGTTATCACCACAGTAATTGTAAATGTGGTAATTATGGTTACAAATTATATGATAAGGACTAAAAAAATTCCCTAAAACATTAATTTATCCTATTATATTGGAATATTTTAGATATTTCCATCCAGGTATCCAATATATGGCCACTTGGTGCCACATTTAATTTGTTAGGATCTTCATGTTAATTTAAGAAAAGAATAAATAAAAAATATTACCATCTATACTTTAATACTATAAAATATTATTATATGGATAAGATAGAATAATTTTAGTTATAAACATTTATTTGAAATATAAAATCATTTTTATCATGATTATTCATTTCAAATTTTTAGTGACTGAATAATTACCTTAAATGCCTATGCATCATCGATATAGAATTATTTCAATTAAAAAAATCAAATAAATTATTTTGAAAAATATAAAAGTGTTATTTTTTTACTGCTTTATAGTGACCCACAATTATTGTAAATATATATAACATAATCTAGATTTTTTAAAATTCTAAATTCAAATAACACATTTTTATGTCTTCAATTTCAAATTAAATAAATAGTGTCAAAAATTATATTAATGATATTTTTAAAAAATTATTTCATTAAATAATTTAAAAATATAAATAAACGTGAAATTGGACAAGGGTGATATTATATGGTCAAATATATCATCCCATGCTAATTTATGTGTTGATAGTTTTCTTATAATAAAAATTATAACACTTTAAGAGTGAAAAAGGTGTTGTTGCAGTTAAGGATAAAATATGTTAACTGAGAGGTTAAAATAAAAGAAAAGGTTCAAAATACCATATAACCCCATATTAATTTTAATGTTTTATGATATTTAAACCCTATACTATCATATATTTTTAATTATATAACTATTTTTTCACTTCCATGTGAAAATTATGTTATTTGATTTAAATCTTTTTTATTAATTCCATGAATGTCATTTCATTAACTATGAAAATAAAAACCTCTTCTATATTATATACACCAAATAGAGACTCTTATCTAGACTTTACCATAAAAAAACATTTTCTAGACATACTTATCCATGTTCTAGATTTTTTTATATTTCCAGAATACCAAACCTTGGTCTCTTAATTTATATTCTAAAGGATATATTTTGAACAATATGTTTCATCTTTACTAACTCTTTCAAATTTATTTCTTCCAAAAATTAGTCTAAATAAATTATTACAATCCTACCATTATTCCTACAGTATTAGGAAAATATTTATATGTTATTATTATTATGGTACTACACCACATGTGAGTACATACAGTTTACCCTCTCTGCGTAGTGGTTTAATTTGTTTTTAACCACCCCTTTACATGGATTATTATAAAGAATTAAATAATGAATATATATGACATTTATGATATACATATTATTCTAGATTTATAATATCATGTATACCTTTTATCATCTAATCTATTGGAGAACTATAATGTCACTCATGCATACATGTGGAATTATACCTCAATGAGGCAATGTTATACATTTTTCATACGCTCTTTAAATTGATATAAATGTAACACCCATAGTTTTTATAGAACTTTTTTCTTGAATAAATTACATTTTAATTGATTAATTTCATTGCACTATGTCAAACATTCCTATCACATGACATAGACTCAGTGTACATTACAAGAAATACCGAATCGGTGAATATTACATGAAACATCTACTCAATGTAATTTACATGCAACACTAACTTGTTAGATGTTACATGCAACACCGACTTTTAATATGTAACACGCAACATTGAGTTTCAAAAAATAAACTTTTTTTTATAATTATTTAAATGGGATGATTATAACCTAGCCATCAAAAAAAGTAATAAGAATAATAATAACTAAATTTAAAATATTTTTTATAATGGTTTTATATAAATAAAACATATCGATAATGAAAGATATAATTTTTGCAAAACTGATTATATGTTTAAAAATATTATTTTCTCAAATGAACTAATTTTCATTTCTATCAATGAAAAAACAATATAATTAATTTTTGAAACATTTTGAAATTTAATTTGATAAAATAAACTGTATTTTTGAACTTATAATGTAAAAATTATTTTAGAATGAATTTTTTTTTGAGATTTTTCTGAGAAAATTTATTTTTTGATGAATAGTGAAAAATACTGAATTTTATTTCAAAAATTCTTTTTCATATATTATATTTATAATGTTAAATTATATTTTAATTTTTTTTAAAGTTTAATTAGATTAAATTTTTATCAATTAATCAAAAATATTTCATTTGAACCAATTTAACATTGAAATTGGATTTAAAAACATAGCAAACTTTTGATCATTTTCACTTTAAAAACCTAAAGTGTCATCACATCAACAAGATTAAATTTAAATTAATTACTAACAATTATATTATTAAAATATAAAAAACTGTATCCCATATTTGGAATCAAATTTTTTTATAATTTCTAATATGGTCAAATTTTTTTTTGACCAAAAATATTAGTGAAACTAATTAAAATCTATTACCACGATTAATGTAAAATTAAGCATAACATGTGAATAAACATAAAGAACCAGATGACCTATCCTCTTTTCCAGAAAACATTTAATATCCATTAATCATACATTCATATTATACTCTTGATTCTGGATTACTTTTTATAACCTTTTGTTGTAAAATTCAGTTATACTTAACTCCTTTTCAAAAATGCAAATTATGTCTCCTCACTTCCCTATAAAAGGACATCACATCTATACATGATTAACACATATCAAACCTATTAGGTCCATCCAGGATCTTATTAATATAGTTCCCAAAATCCCTCCATTACTCCTTGAATCCTCCCTTTGGTTAGAAAAACTTCCAAGGAATCCCTTTAGTGAAAAAAACGGAGTTACCCGATTAAGAGGCAACACCCTCCCTCAAGATCCTTTTTTTAATTTCTTTATCCACTATTTCAATTATCCTTATTCCATGAATATTTAACAAAAGTAGTTTTATAAATTTACTGAGATGTTTCTATACTATGTTTCAACCTACACATACACACACTTCCATTTAATGGGTAACAAACATACCGTTTATGTGTATGATGAACTACCACCTCACGAAATGATGATTCTTAATTTTCCTTTACCACCTCTCATGGTGGGAATAATGATGGGATATTTGTTTATATAAGATATATATATTAAATATTTTATCTATTTAAGCTTCAATAATTCATTTAAAACACATGTCTTTATAATTCAATTTTTTTGTAAAAAGGATAATTTTGTTTGAGGAAGTGTGGACTGTCGCCCCATCAAAGTGATGTGATTCATTCAAACACTATGTGGAATGTATTAAGGATGGGTTTAGTGAACTTATATTATATATTATATAATTTTTCTACTATAATAATATATATATATATATGTGATTTAAATTCTTCATATCAATAGGACAATTAAGGCGGAAACAATGTTCATGCATAAGTATGGCCTACCGTCTCCATGAACGATGTATTCCATTTCATTATTTTATATTTTATAGATTATTATTATAAAAATATAATTAATATAAATTATTTTTATAATATGGACTAATTTTTAGAAATCACAATATAAGTATAAGGACCAAATAAATAATAAATTAAGACAATTGCAATGAACAAAGCGGATATTACCCGATGTGAAGCCATAACATATAATTGTTACCAAGAAGGTAATATAAAGTCATTATAAAACCATATATGCTATTAGATATAATAATATAATTCTTCATAACAAAAATATATTTATTATAACCAAGTTTTGGACTAGTACGATGAGATTCAATACACAAGGTTATGGGATTTATAGTCTCACTTATATTTATGTAATTTTTACACCTTATTCCCCACTCATCTATTTTTTGTGGTAATTATACATACCAAGAATATATTCTATTATTATTATCCTTAATTTATGTGTATTAACATATTAATTTTATGATCTCTATATTATGGGGTTTTTTCAAGAGTTACCAAATTGGGAAAGTATTTTTTTCTCAATTTTCCTTCTTTGAGAAATATACCATGAACTTCAAGAAATATGTTTTCAAAAATATTTTCAAAGATGATATTTTATGCTCGTTTTCGCGAAAACAAAAATTTAAATTTTTTATGGTTTTCAAGATTCATTTAGAGGTTTTCAAATTATTTTCAATGAAATGGTTTTCAAAAAAATTTCATGCTCCTTTTATAAGTTTTGATGGAAAGTGGTTTTCAAAATGTTTTCAAACTCTATATATATGTTTTCAAAGAAAAAAGTTTTGCAAAAATGGTTTCAAATATTTAATTATATGTTTTCATGTTTATATTTAGTAAAAAAATTTCAAAAGTATTTATTTTTTAAAGAACAATTTTTAAATATGACAAGATATTTTCCTTCCGAAATGTTTTAAAAATATCTATCTATGTTTTTTTCAATCTATGAAGAAATCCATTGATGTTACTCATTCCCTTCATAGAAATGATCTAAAGTTTCAATTCATATTATCTCTTTAATGGTTTATATTTTGATATAATGACAATTATGACACCCATTTCACTTCCATGGCTTTTATGCTTTTGAAACCCCCTTATATCATAGGTTATGCTTGGATGAAATGTTTATGAAGCCTATTTATTTTCTATAGGTTATGATGTGATGAATAGTTACTGTTACCCATTACATTTTATAGTATTATGATAGGATGTTTATAAAACCCATCACTTTTTATGGGTCATGATATAATGAAAGTTATATTATCTTGTGTCACATGTATGAATGATTTTATTATGAGATTAGTGGGACCTATATATCCCGAAAATAAATAGTGTAAATATTTATATATCATGAGATAATGATGAGAAAAACGTATATGTGATTAATCTACTATGGAAATATTGGTAATCATAATCCATTTTCAAGGAAAGTATTGTGAATGGGGATGGTGATGTGTCATTCCCAATAAGGGTGGTCAATGTGAAGTTGCAAGATGGGGAAACCCGATCCACTATATGAAGATAGAGAAACCAGATCCATTATAACAAAACAGTTATGACAAGGGATGGTGGTGTGTCCTCCCCAGTAGGTGTGGTTCCCATGATATTCCTAGATAGACTCTATAAAATAATCATGACTTATAGGGAATGATATAACATGACTATGTATGGAAAAAATTCTATATATTATTCATGTTATATGATTTCATGTCTTATATTCCTTATTTTTTATGATTCACATCTTATGAGCTGTAAAGATTTATTTCATTATTCATGTTTATGATCATTGATATTCAGGGTATGATCTTCTAATATTATTATCACATTCCAATGCCCCTATTAACATGTTTATGCTTACATTTATCCTTTATTTACCCTTATTGGGAATCTATGATCACTTTTTTTATGTTTGTTTCCCCAGGTTACGAAGATATTTATTTAGTATGATGTGTCGAAGAAGGGTTTTATTCATGAAGAACCTATTGATAGATAATATAGTGCTCTTATGTACCAGTATTTATTTTTCCATATTTCCAAATGCACTAGATTAATACATTATTTTGGCATCTGTTTGTTTAATGTTTTAAGTATTCCAAAATAGTGATGTAATGATAATTTATGAAAAGAGAGGGTCATTGTAGTTAGTCATTGAGCAATTTTTTAGTTAATGTTTGGAATCTCGAATGAGAAAATCTTAGTGATAACTTGAATAACATGTCTAAGGATAAGTCTATGGATAAGGAAAAGTATATGAAAATGATAAGGAATTTATATAAAAAAAGATTAAATGGTTTCCTATAAATACATCCAGGTCTGGATACTAAATTTGGATTTGTATCTAGAACATGTGTACCTATGAGAAACAACTCTAACAAGGTGTGTCAAGCCAAACTCTATGTAACCTTGTAAAGTAAAATTGGACTTGTTGCACACCAAATTTTGACACTCTATGGGGATATTCTTTGGGTATTCAAAAACTCATTGTAAACCTTCGTGAAGGATTTAAATAGAAGTTATCTATCAATAACCATGGATATACCTAAGGTATCATAGATTAATGAAGGTATCATAATTTAGACTTATTATATGTTAATTTTGAAGATTTCATGGTTCCTTGTTATGATAAATGTTTCGTGATCTATGATTTTGGTTTTCTTCAATGGTTAGAGCCCAAAAGAACATCGTTAATTGTTTTTATAGCATACAATGAAATAGTTTTCATATTTAGAAACAAAATTCTATGGGTGTAGGGATGAAAAATATTTCTATTATGATCACCAAAATCTCTCAAGATATGAATCATGGTGGACTTCCTAATGATAAAATATGGGAACAATATTATGTTTAGTCCTTCATATAGAAATATTAACCTTCATTAAGTGGTTCTTCTGATCCACTTGTGCTTCAACACTGTTTCAGTACCATTGAAATGCTAATCTATGTTCTCTAGTGTACTAATCATGAAAAATTCATGCTAACTATTTATCAGATAGAATGTGAATCAGACCAGTGGTGGAATCTAATAACGATTACAAGGAATCACGATGAACTTCAATCCATGGATTTAGATGAGTTCAAGAACCTATTATTCAATGTGTACTTTCCTTTTGTTCTTTATAAAATTATAGAAAAGGAGTTCCTTGAGTTTTTGTAAAAGTATTATGAATCTGTTGGTACCTATGAGTCCAATTTCATGAGAAATTTGAGGTAAGATTATAGAATTATCATATATCACAAAAGTAAAGTTGATATGTTCTTTTTTGGCTTAGATCCATGTATAATAAGGTAATTTTCCATAAGAGCATTTAGTATCTATGAATAAATTTTTCATTGTCCAATCAAGGTTGAAATGGTGGGTGGAGTCACATATCAATATCAGTGTTTAGACAAGAAAAAGAATATGAAGAATAAAAGAAAATCTAAAAACCATTAAGAGAAGAGTATGATCTTTCTTTTATTCTACATGTGTAGGAATAATTATGGTGGAAATTTTCTATAGGGGTCTAATAAATTTTTTAAGTGTGGAAGGGAATTATATCATAAATTTTAATGTCGAAGTGGTGGAAATAATTTATCTAACAATGCAAATAGGTAAAAATAGGCATATAATGCACCTCCCCTGATCCAGTGCTACAAATGTAAGAAGAATGGGAATTATGATAACCAATTCCAAAATCCAAGGTCTTATAATGATGATCATATTCAGAAACCTATTAAACTAATGGAAAATTGTAAATCTCTTGTGGTCACTATTTCTTATCAGTATTTCAGTAACTATGTGGTGAAAGTTACACTTATCATCCACTCTAGAACTAGTAATTTCTTTTTGGATTTTGGATCTACCCACTCTTTCATATCTAAATAATTTTATAAGGTTACTAAGATTCTACCTAAATGATTTTATGTATAATTATCATTGAAAACATCTAATTGTATGAATATTAAATCTACAGTTTATGATTCATTAGTAGTTGATTTTTGTGGGAGTTCACTTCCTGGAAATCTTGTCATTATTCCTTTAGTTGAATTAGATGTCATTATAGGCATGTATTGGCTTTCTCTGTATAAATGTCACATCAATTTTCATGTAATGAAAGTTATATTTGAAATTTCAAATCCTCCTATGATCTTACATTAATGTGAAGACAAGTATGAACATAATATAGAGATTAAATCTAGTGTATGGGTCTTAATTTCCATTCATAAGGGTTGTTTATCTCAAATGGTTGTGGATAATATAGACATTGATGATATGTATGTTGTACTATAATTTTTGGATGTATATCCAGAAGAGTTTCCTAGACTTCCACCAAAACATGATGTTTAGTTATCAACAAAACTCATTCCTAGTACCAAACTAATTTCAAAAATTCAATACTGAATTACCCCAATTGAGATACAAGAATTGAAGAAGTATCTTCATGAAAACCATTACAAGGAATTGATTTGAACATGTGTTTCCCCTTGTGGTTAACTTATAATTTTTGTGAAAAATAAATATGGATCAATGAGACTCAGCATTGATTATAGAGAGTTGAACAATATAAAAATCAATAACAAGAATCCTCTTCCCCATATTGATGACCTGCTTGATCAACTTATCAGAGATCAATACTTTTCCAATATTAAACTTCATTGTGGATATCATCAATTGATTGTCAATAAAGATGATATACCCAAGACAACATTATGTATAATGTAAATACACTATGAATATATAGTAATTCCTTTTCTTCTTACTAATTACCATGAAATATTCATGGATTTAATAAATTGAGTCATTAGGGATTACCTCGATTATTTTTTGGTAGTATTTAGAAATGATATTCTTATCTATTAAAAGATAAAGGAATAGAATTAATACGAATTTATAAATATACTGAACACCCTTAGGAATGAAAACTTATGTGAAAAATTTTATAAAGTAATTTTTTCAGCAAAAGGATTCATTTTTTGGTCACATAATCTAAATAGATGGTATAATAGTATATATATCAAAGACAGATGGTATTGAATGTTGGATAATACCAAACATTCTGACTAAGATATATAGATTTCTTGGTTTAACATGTCATTATTGATAGTTTGTGAAGAATATTACACAACTATCTATTCCTATGATCGAGTTTACGTGGAATGGTGTTAATTTCTACTAGACAGATAAATGTGAGGAAACTTTCAAGTAAATGAGGAGAAGGTTGGTCGGTGAACATATTCTTACATTACCCTATAGTGGATAAGGGATTGTAATATTTAGTGATGCATACAATATGGGATTGGGAAGTGTTATTTTGTATAATAGCATGGATATATCTAAGGATTCATGGTAGTTGATGATTCATGATCAAAATTACCCAACTCATGATTTGGAGTGAGAAACGATAATTTTTTGATTAAACATATATAGGCATTATATTTATTGAAAAAATTGTGTTATATATAATGATCATAAAAGTCTAAAATATATATTTCCACAAAATTAGTTGAACATGCGCCAAAAAATATAGTTAGTTTTCTAAAAGATTATGACTACTCAATACATTACCACCCTGAGAAATAGAACAAGGTGGTTGATTCTTTGATTCACAACTATCATGCCAGCTTATCCATGTTAAGGATCACAATAGATACAATATTTATGTATTTGTAAAGGATGTAGCTGTAAATCCTAGTAGAAGAGGTCAAATCTTATCTTTCTCAAATGAATGTTAAACCCTTTATCCAAGTGAAGATTAATGAGGTTCAAAAGGAAGATGCAGTTTTATAAAAGAAAGATATAAATGCACTTGATTTTTTCCGCATCAGGATGGAATGATGTGGTTAATGAACTTTTTCTGTGTTCCTTCCATACCAAATTTGACGAAGGAGCTGTTAGAGAAATCTCATAATTCACTATTCTCTATTCAACCTGGAAGTACGATGATGTATAGGTATTTTAAAGAATACATATATTGGGATGGAATGAAAAGAGATATCATAGATTTTGTATCCCAGTACGTTCTCTTCAAAAATGTTAAGGCTAAAAGAAAAAATTCAAAGGAGATGTGGCATCTATTAACCATACGAGAATGAAAATCCATGAAAATAACTATGTAATTTTTCATTGGACTACCCAAAACCAATAAATGGTATAATTCTATATATGTGGTATTCTATCACCTCAAAAAGTTATTACAGTTAATCACTATCATAGAATACTTCTCTATAGATTATATTTACAGGATATACACTATGTAAGTGGTAAGGTTTCATGGATTACCACATTCTATTGTATCATATTAGGATTAAAGATTTAAATCTAGGTTCTATGATATTTTTTAGCAAGAACTAGATATAGAATTGAGTTTTGGATTTTCTTATCATCTTTAGACATATATTTAGTCTAAATTAATTCTTCAAACCCTAGATTATATGTTGAGATATTATTCTTTGGATTTAAATGGTGTTTGGGATCAACACCTTCCTCTAGTAGATTTTTCATACAGTGATATCTTTCAATAATTAATTCAGATGGAACCTTATAAAGCCTTCTATAAAGAAGAAATGTAGTGCTCCAACATATAAGGATGAGGATAGAGAATGAAATCTGTTGGGACCTCAGATCCCTGAATAATTGGTAGAGAATGTTCATCCATTAAGCATCACATCAAGGCATATCAATGTTGACAGAGAAGTGATACTGATAACCAATGGTGTGATCTAGAATTTAAAGTTGTTGAGAATTTGTTTCTATGAATCTATCCCTAGAAGAAAGTTATGAGATTTGGTAAGGAAGGGAAACTAATCCCTAGGAGTATCGGCCCCTTTGAGATTATTGATCATATCAAGATGGTATCCTATCACATGTAACATACACCAAATCTATCACAAGTCTATGATATGTTCCATGTATATCTCTAGAGGAATTACATACCTAACCCTACACATGTACTAAACTCATAATTCATATTGTTGGTGCAGGATCATTCTTAAGATGAACAACCAGTTGAAATATTGGATTTTATAATGAATGTTATATCTAATATGGACACTCACCTGGTCATTGTTTGTGGAGAAATCACCAATTAGAGGATGCTATATAGGAACTTGAGGATATAATGAAGCATAAAACCCCACAATTGTTTTACCTAAATGATGAATTTCAATGGAATAATTCATTTTAATGGGGGTATAATGTAATACCGTAAGTTTTTATAGACATTTTATTCTCAAATAAATTAAATTTTCATCGATATCTTTTATTACACAAATTCAAACATTCCTTTAACACAACATTGACTCTACGTGCATTAAACGAAACACAGAATTGAAATATATTATATGAAACACTAACTCAATATACATTACACGTAACACTGACTTGGAATATGTTATATGCAACACCAACATGGCATACGTTACATGCAACACTGAGTTTCTACAAAACAACTTTCTTGTTATAATTATTTAAAAGGGATAATTATAACCTAACCATTAAAATAGTAATAGGAATAGTAATAACTAATTTTCAAATATTTTTTATAAGATCTTTTATAAATAAAACATACTAATAATGAAAAATATTGTTTTTGGTAAAGTCCTTATATGTTTTAAAATATTATTTTCTTAAGTGAACTATTCATCATGTCCTTATATGAAAAAAAAAATAATTTGAGACACATATGGAAAATAAACTTTATTTTTGTATTTATAATTTCAAAATCATCATAGGTAGATTTTTTAGATTTTTTAGAGAAAATTCATTTTTGGATGAATAGTGAAAATATAGAATTTTAATTCAAAATTGTTTTTTCATCTAATTTATTTATAAGGTTGAATTATATTCTAATTTTTTAAAGTAAAATTTATTAAATTTTTATCAATTATAAATTAGTACTATATAGTTCAATGTTACATATTTTACATTGAAATTGGATAAAAAAAATTTCAAACGTTTGATCATTTTTATTTTAAAAATATGCAGTGTTGTCCCTTCATCAAGTTTAAATTTAAAATAATTTCTTCTAATTGTGTTATTTTAATTTAAAAAAATGGATTAAATATTTTAAATTAGAATAATTTATAATTTTTAATGAGTTAAATTTTTTTTTACCAAAAAACTTAATGAAAGTAATAAAAATTCATTACAACGATTAATGTAAAATTAATCTTAATCAGAGAACAAACCATACTCTTAAGAGACCAATTGACCTATAAGATTGTACAAAACCCATTTTATGGAAATTTTTCTACCATTAAGCTTAAATTTTTTTTTCTTGTTTTGTTTTTTATGACTATTTTATGGTAAAAACATTTGTACACTTAACATGTTCTCCAAAATGCCATGTGCATCCCCTCCCTTCCTTATAAAAGTCCACCACCTATACCAATTATTCACACCACTAAAACCTCTTAGGTTTTGAAAAAATATACCCAATACACTTTCCTACATCACTTCCTTCCTCGTTGAACCCTCCCTTTTTAAATAAATTATTCCAAATAATCCCTTTTGTGGAAACCAAAAGGAGTTACCCGATTAAGAGGTAACACCCTCCCTTGAGCTCCTTTATTTTATTTTCTCTCTAAAATCATTAAATTCTCATTATTAAATTATTATATAACAAAAATAGTTTCCTAAATATACTGATATTTTTGTATTCTATAGGTTTTACCTACACTTACACACAATTCCATCTAATGGGTAACGAATATATTATTTATGTGTATGAAAAACAACAACCTCATGAACCGATGGTTGTTTGTTTTCCTTTACCACCACTAATGGTGTGATTTATGATGGAGACTCTATTAAAATATGATATATATGATATATATTATGTCTTTAATAATCTATAATTATTTTAAAACACATATCTTTTACTTTCCATCTTGTGTAAATATGAAAATTTCGTTTGTGGAAGTGTGGACTACTGCCCCCTCAAAGTGATGTGATTCATCAACACAATATAAAGAATGTCTTAAGTATGGTTTTAGTGAACATATATGATATCTATGATATAATAAATATAATATAATTATATATATATATATTTCAATTAATTTCTTCGTTTCAATATGACATTTTCATAGAAAGAACATTCATGCGTATATACGGCCTACTATCTCCATGAATAGTGTATTTCATTTCATAAATCTATATTCTATAGATTATTATAATACGCATATAATAAATATGAATAATATTTATATCAGGGTTTAAATTATTGAAATCATGATATAAGTATAAGGACCATAGATATAACAAATTAAGTCACATGCGGAGAACAAAGTGGATACTTTCTAAAGTGAACCCTTAAAAAAGAATCGTTAACAAGAGGGTAACATAAAGTAATAATAAAATAATATATTTTATTAGATATAATAATATGGTTCTTTATAATAAACTTATATTTATTAGACATGCGGTTTTAATGAGTATGACAAGATTCAAGACACAAGGTAATGGAATTTCTAGTCTCACTTTTATTTATGTCTTATTTACACCTTATTCACCACTCAAATGTTTTTTATAGTGATTAAGATTCCCATGAATATATTCTATTATTTTTATCCTTAATTTTATTGGTATTTAAAAAATATAGTTTATGATTTTTATTTTATGGAATTTATGTTTCAAGAGTTACCAAATCGTAAAAGTTGTTCTGACTCAATTTGCCTTCTTTGAGATGCATGCCTTGAACATCAGGAACCTTGTTTTAAAAAAATATTTTCAAAGTTGTTATTTTAAGCTCATTTTCAAGGAAAAGGTATTTTAATTATTTTATGGTTTTGAATCTTCCTTGGAATGTTTTCAATGTATTTTCAATGAAATTTTTTTCAAAACATTTTCAATATTCTTTTATATATTTTAAAGGAAAATGGTTTCATAAAATGCTTTCGAACTCCCTTTTTATGTTTTAAAAGAAAGAGTTTTCCAAAAAAAAAATCCAGACGTATTTATATTTTTGTGAGTTTATTTTCATGAAAATGGTCTTCAAAAGGTTTTATGTTTTAATGATCATTTTTTAAAGAAGAAATGATATTATTTATGTGAATTTTTTCAAAATATCTTTCCATGTTATTTTCGATATAAGATGACATATATTGATATTACTCATGAACTTCTTAGAAATTATCCAATGGTTTAATTCATATTATTTATTAAAAGTTATATGTTTTTAATAAATGATTCTTAAGACACTCATTTCAATCCCATGGTTTATATGTTTTTTAAACCGTCTACCATTCATGGGTTATGCATTGTTGAAATGATTATGAAACCTATCTATTTTACATAGTTTATGATGTGACAAAAATATATTGTTACACATTTAATTTTATGGGATTATAAAAGGATATTTTTAAAACCAATCACTTTTTTAGGGGTCATGATCTTATTAGTGTGTTGTTATCTTTTGGAACATGTATGAATGATTTTATTATGTGATGGGTTGGACCTACATCTTTTTCCAATGAAATGGGTGATGAATTATATCTCATATGGTAATGATGCGAATCAAGTCTACAAGGTTGATATAACTTGAGAAGATATGGAAAATTAATCCCTTACTAGGAATAGAATTTGACTTGGGATGGTGATTTGTTCCACCCAGTAGGTGTATTCACTGTGAAGTAGGAATATGGGGAATCCTGATCCACTATGGGGTGATGGGGAAACCCAAGCCCTTATAAAAAAATAACTATGAATTGGGAAGGTGGTGTGTCCGACCTAGTAGATGTGGTTCCCATGAAGTGCCTTGATAGGTTCTACTATCGATTCTTTACTTATATGGAAAAATATCACATGTCTATGTATTCCATAATTACATGTCTTATTCATATGATATGATTTAATGGCTTAGGTTCATCATTTCCTTATGATTCATGTCTTATTTGTAACATCCTAGGTAAATAACGAAAATGAAAATTTTAAAATTTATTAATATTTCTGAAATAAATATTAATTATACATTAAATGGGATGCTATGTTCGATGGCATACACAATACACAACAATGGTTTTCTTTGAAATCTTACATTGCACAGTAATAATATAATATTATTATTTAAAATGTTAGTTAACACCTAGTTGTTGTATTTGTGGGAATGAATGTTAGTAACTACAATATTATTATACAATTTTTTTTGAATATTTTTACATCTATCCAATAAAATTTAAATGGTTAAAATAAGTAAAGAATTCAATTTTATGTATAAATACTCTAATATTCAGTAAAAGGTCGATTTACAGCCTTTTAATAGAAAACCCTATTTAAATCTAGTTTTTTCAATTTTATATGTTCTATTTTACAAAATAAAATTCTTATTTAGAATTGGGACACCAAAATTTAATTTGGATGAAATTTTGGTATTTTTCTAATAATGTTCATTTTTTTAATGAATAGTGAAAAATAATGTATT
The DNA here is from genome assembly GCA_963277665.1 of Viscum album. Taxonomy (NCBI): domain Eukaryota; kingdom Viridiplantae; phylum Streptophyta; class Magnoliopsida; order Santalales; family Viscaceae; genus Viscum; species Viscum album. The sequence continues at coordinate 1,019,280,086 of OY728147.1, read as the reverse complement.
TTAATTTACAAGATCCTTTTAATATAATTTTTTTATATGAATATAATACCTTTTTATTTGGTTATAAATTTTAATCAGAATATATTTTTACCTATCAATCCAATTTTGGAAATTATAATTAATTTCACTTTGAAATTTGACATAAACAAGTGTCAATATTTGGATAGTTATTATTTATTAAAAACACTCTTTTTTGTTTTGACAGCGAGAATTAATTTTAAATTAATTTCTGCCACTTTTGTGTTTTGAATTTATAAAAATGGATTCCATATTTGAAATCAGTAGGTACAAATTGTTTAAATATGTATCTTCTCTTTTTAGTCATTTTAAATATTTACTTTAGTAAATATTTTATTTACCATGATTAAAGGATAAATATAGTAAATAAGGGTAAAATATAATATTATAATAATATTAAAATACCCTAACATGTGTCCTAATCCTATTATCATATACATATCTGACCATGGTAATCCTTGGGTTGAATTTGGGAACCCATGGAGCCACATGAGAGTAATAATGACACTTTATATTAATTAATTTAAAGTAAAGACAAAAATGACACAAACAAATATTGTTTAGTAAATCAATTTTTACATGGGGTTATATACGTTATATTTTATACTATAAATATTATTTTTAAATATAAAAATATTTCATACGTCATGGTATTTTTTATAATTTTTTTACATCAAATAAATTAAATTATTTTTGACACAATAATGATGCAATATTTATCTCAATAATAAATGATTTAAACAAATAAGATTATATATATTAAAAAATATCCAAAACCCATAAAATTCTTATTGGATGATGTTATTTTGACCATGAGGCATCTTAACTTTTAATTTAACAATTATTTGACCTTTTGAAACTGAAGATGATGTTATAATAAAATAATTGTTTCAAACATTCTTAAAGAGCCCCTCCTCTTCCTTCTAAAAAGCCATCACTTCCTACCCTTTTCTCATACTTCTCAAGCCTTTGGTTCATGCAACCTCTGATCCAATAAGCTCCCAAGATCCCTATATTTTCCCTAGAAGCCTTATCTTAGGCATTAAATACTTCAATAAACCCTTTTGGTTCAAACCAATGGGAGTTAGCTGATTTAAAGGTAATGTCTTCTCTTTAAGTTATTTTGTTTTATTTTACTTCTCCAACCCCATAAGCTCTTTTTAGTCCTTTATTTTATAACAACACCAGTATCCTAAATATAATAGGGTGTTTTTATGAGAATTATAAGAAATAAACATGCAAAACCTCCATCTAATGGTTAAATAATATAAAGTTTCTATGGATGGATAACTAATACCTCACGAAATAATGACTGTTCAATTAACTCCTACTGCCTCTCAGGGTGGACATTATGATGGAACTATATTTATATATGATGTATATTTTGTTTATGTTTTATTTATTCTACTATATTTTTCATTTATATCATACTTTTACGGTTTTCATAATGGTTAAACGCGATAATTTCATTTTAGGAAATGTGGACTACCGCCCCCTCAAAGAGATGTGACTCATTAATGACTTCTGTGGGATGTATAAATTATGGATATAATAATATTATATATTATATTATACTTTAATTATAATACACATATTTATCATTATGTTTTAATTCCATTAAATTATGAAAAATAAATGAAAGTAGCAGTCATGCGTACGTACAGCTTACCGTCTCCATGAACGGTGCATTTCATTTCTTATCTCCAAAGGTTATGTACTATTATTAATACATATATATACTTTATTAATATGATCTATATTATATCTAAATCATTAATATAATTCTATAGATAATGTATTGTTGAATACTTAGACATCATATAATTATAAGGTGTTCATTTTTACTCAAGTACCAAATATCGATGAAACAACCGTTAATAACATAAATGATTAAATAATGTTTATAACATGGTAATAAGTGATATAAATGGATTAATAAACTTTAAAAATGTTATTAATCAAGTAAAAATTATTTTTAGTTTATTATTCAGGTGATTAAACAACGATCGAGTCAATTCGGACATGATATAAGTGATTTCTTATCTCAATTTAAATTTCGTGAGATTTCCATTGTTCGCCACTAATTTATTGCATGTGGTGTATTTTTTAATGAAATTTGATATATATTATCATGATTATATTTATATTAATGTTATTCTATTATTAATTTGGTGGTTTAGAATTTTTGGGCAAAAGAGCCAATTGATTACAACGTGGTAAGGGATTTTCATATCACCTTTTATTCTTGTGACATTCATGCTATATTAGCCACTATTTCCTTTTGGGTGGTGGATGTAATACCCATGATTTTATTGTTTGTGTAATATAATTTCATTTATGTGTGTTTACATCTTCATTTAATTATCCTTATTTCATGTGTTGTGTGTTTCATAAGTTACCAATTCAGAAAGGGAACTTTTTTAACCCAAATTTCATTCCTTGGGTTAATATTATAATTCATAATTATATCATGATATGATTATCTATGGAATCGCTCTTTGTTTATTTATGTTGTAATTTCCACTCCCCTTTGTGAGGAAATAATTTTGATACACATAATCACTCCATTGATAAATTATCATGTCATCGATATGTACATGAAAAGAGTAAGTTTAACTCAATTTCCGTTCATTGAGTTAAACATTTAATTCATTGGTTTTTTCTTAAAAATAACATGTGTGAATTTCCTATAATTTATTTACACTGAATACCCAATCTTATTGAGTGTATTTATATTTTTCACACATAATTATGTAATTGATTTATCCTTAATCTAAGGATACCATCTTCAAAAGGTATTTCGTCACAAATTACATTACATTGAGATTTCATTGTTGTTATGCACCAATTCACTCTTATGTGGTGTATATAATGTCCTTTAGAATATTATATCATGAATCCATTTATTCTCATGATATTAAAAAGTTATGATTAAATATTATTCCTCAATAAATTGTATTCAAGCATCTCTCATTATGTTAAAAAACTCTTTAACTAAAATATCATTTCAAATATTTTAAAGATTCATTCTTTAAAATATTTCTTATTTACATCCATGTCTTCAAAATGGTTTTTTGGATTTTTTATATAGACCTTAATGTTTTGAAATTTTAATTTCTTTAAAAGCTTCAAATTGGTATGGGACACATTGATTCAAAAATCTCTTTATTTAATTTTTTAAATGTTTTGGAAAATGGTTTGATAAAGCATTGATTATGTCAATATCATGAAATGATATATTGTAATTGAAATGTGGAAATTTTATCTCTACTTTATACCTTTTTTATGTGTTATGAATATTTTTTGGTTATTGGGCATTGTTTACATATATGGGTGGTTCCATGATAAACCCATGGTGGGTGAGCCCGAGATTGCTCTCCAATGCATTGGGTAACATGAAGGAGGTAAACATGAATGTTTCTCCTAATAGATTTAGGGAAAATACTGTGATGGGTGTTCCAAATGTGACTCCCTATGTAGTTGTGATAACTAAAATGTATGATTGATATGGATTCCACATGTTACCTTTATAATTTATGATTTCTGCATGCTATTCATAAATCTTATGATTTCACGAGGTATGTTATGATTGAAAAGTATGGTTTCATTGTTTTGTATTTATTGATGGGATAATGTTTTTATTCATTATTTTATATCCATTACTGAGATTTTTATGCTCATCCCAAGATTTTGAAATGTTATTCACAGGACTTAAAGATGAATACAGGTCAAGGATGTGATCAAGGAAAATTCATGCTGTCTAAAACAAGGAACTAGAAATGATTATATTTTCAAGAGTTTTTAATTTATGAAAAAATGGACACTGAGTATAATTTTCTACTTGTAATATTTATGTTGTTATATAAATGTTATGACCTAATTCTCTAAAAATCAAAACGTAAAATAATCCTTAATGTGAATTATCCATTTAATTCAAGATTATGTAATATTTAAGGTTGGGTCCTTGGATTTGGTATCATAGGTCAGTTTAGATATCTTTAGGGTTTATGGTGTTATTTAAGCATAAGTGACATAACCATAATGGTTATGATATTAGAAAGAGTAATGAATATTTTAGATAAATCAAATGAGTTTAATATAACATGAATAAGTATATCATAGTGTTTAGTATCCTTATAAGATAATATATGACTATTTTATTGATAAACTCACACTAACCTTTTTTGGTTTTAGTAAATGGTTGGATCTAGAAGGAGCCAATGTAACAATAGAATAGAAAGAAACCGTTGTAGTTTTCTTAATAAGATACTGAATGAAATGGGAGCTGCAATGAAAACTCTTATGGTTAAAATATGTTATGGTTAATTTTATTGAATTTATCTCATTTTGGGGAATGTTATAAAATTATATGGTTATAGAAAAAGGACAATCTTCAGGAAGGTTGACAACTCGTCTCCTTCGGCAAGGCGGTGGTAATCGAACCCACAACTAAAGGGCGACAAGGGAGTATCGCTTACCACTAGCCTACGTGAAGTCACTGGTTAATATGACTAATTATTTAAGTTAAATGATTTTATGGATCAAGAATAATTTGATCTTATGTTTTATCTAATGGATAACCTTTTTATATAAATGATTTTGTAATTAATTGATAATGGTTATTTTGGAAGACGTTCTCTCTTTTGGGTAACAACATATACCTAAGGAAAGGGAAATATAAGGGGATTTAAATGGTGGAGTAATTGATGAAATATTATTTTTTTAAGAATTTATGTTTTATTTGGGAAATATAGATATTTGGGTTATTTATGGAAATGACTAACCTATCATAGAGAATATGTTATTAGGTTAATTACCCATCAGTATGAGACTTTTAGAGTAGTCGATGATATTTGGAGATAAATGTTATGGTTTAATGTGGAGGACTAGGGGATTAAATCCTTCTGAGTTTTGGGTTTCAATATTAGTTTGGATTATTTTTAAGAATTTAAAGGAAAATTATGTATTGAATGTTCTTTCTTGAACTTTGGGTACTTTATGTTGAATTTTGGATATTAAGAGTAGTAATTGTTTTAAAAAGGATTATCCTTTTTGGTATTGTCCGATCTCGCACTAACCATTTTAGTTATAGTCGATTCCTAAAGACAAGGGAAATATATATTTCTTCTTTTTTGGATGATGTGATTCTATAGAAGTTGATTCTTTTTCTTTTGATGTGACCAAGTCTTTTTGGATAATCTTTGTTTGGAGAAAAGATTAGTTTTTGGTAGAAACATATTAAAAGATTAAACTCTACTTGAAGGTAAGTATATTTTCTTATGTTCTTATTCTATGTAGTAAATGAATTTATAAAATTAGTAAAAGTAACTTAAAAAAAAATTCAGTTTAATTTTCCTTCTAGGTTATCAATGACCGCTTAACACATCACATGTTTTTAATTTTCTGGTGGTGAACTTTCTCCTAATCATGTTTTCTATCACCCCCCATCAGAACTTGATGGTTTTAATTTTCTTACATATCCATGTTTTCTACATGGAAATATAGTATAGGTTATCATGGGTAACATTTGTGTTTATTTTTCATTCTTTTAAAGTTATAGTTTTACTGACTCTTTTCTGATGTGGGACTTTTAATGAATTTTCCAAACCCAATTTTAAAATTTCAAGAATTCAATTCCCAAAAGGGGGGAAGGATGTAACATCCCATGTAAAAAGAGAGAATGAAAATTTTCATATTTATTAATATTTGTGAAATAAATATTAATTATTAATTAAATGAGATTCTATGTTCGATGGTGTACCCAATACGCAACAATGAGTTTCTTTGAAATCTTACATTGCACACTAATAATATAATATTATTATTTTAAATGGCAGTTAACTCCAAGTTTTTTTATTAGTGTTAATGAATATAAATAACTAAAATATGATTATACATGTTTTTTGAATATTTTTACATTTATCCAATAAAAGTTAGATTCTTAAAATAAATAAAGAATTCGATTTTAAGTATAAATACTCTAATATTCACTAAAAGCTCGATTTACAGCTTTTTAATGTTTAACCCTCTTTAAATATATTTTTTTTTCACTTTTATATTTTTTATTTGACAAAATTAAATTCTACTTTAAAATCGGGACACCGAAATCTACATTGGATGAAATTTTTGTATTTTTCTGATAATGTATTTTTTTTATGAATAGTGAAAAATACTGTATTTTAATACAAAAGTGTCTTTTAATCTAATTTATTTATATGTCTATAATATAATTATAATTGGTTATAAAGTGTAATTAGAATATATTTTTACCATTTAATCCAATTTTGGACATTATAATTAATTTCACATTGAAATTGGACATAAACAAGTGTCAATCTTTTGATAGTTATTATTTCTTAAGAACACGCTTTTTGGTTTGACATTGGGAATTAGTTTTAAATTAATTTCTACCACTTATGTGTTTTGAATCTAAAAAAATGGATTCCATATTTTGAATAAGTAGGTACAAATCGGGTAAATAGGTAACTTTAATTTTTAGACATTTTAAATATTTACTTCAGTAAATATTTTATTTTCCATTATTAAAGGTTAAATATAGTAAATAAGGGTAAAATATAATATTATAATAATATTACATTACCCTAACATGTGTTCTAATACTATTGGATAATACATATCCAACCATGGTAATCATTGGGCTGAATTTGGGACCCCATGGAGCCACATGAGAGTAATAATGACACTTTATATTAATTAATTTAAAGTAAAGACAACATGACATAAACAAATATCGTTTAGTAAATCAATTATTACATGGTGTTATATAATTTATATTTTTGACTATAAATATTATTTGTAAATCTAAAAATATATCATACATCATGGTATTTTTTTTATAATTTTTTTACATCAAAAAATTAAATTATTTATGACATAATAATGATGCAATATTTATCTCATTAATAAATGATTTAAATAAATAAGATTATAAATATTAAACATATATCCAAAACCTGTCAAATTTTTATTGGATGATTTTATTTTGACCATGAGTCATCCTAAATTTGAATTTAACAATTATTTGACCTTTTGAAACTGAATATGAGGTTATAATAAAATAATTGATTCAAACATTCTTCAATAGCCCCTCCTCTTCCTTCTAAAAATCCGTCACTTCCTACACATTTCTCGCACTTCTCAAGACTTTGTATAGGGACAAATCTAATACAATAAGCTCACCAGATCCCTCTATTTATCCTATAATCCTTACTTTAGGCATAAAATACTTCAATAAACCCTTTTGGTTCAAACCAAAGGGAGTTACCAGATTTAAAGGTAACGTCTTCTCTTTAAGTTATTTTGTTTTATTTTACTTCTCAAACCCCATAAACTCTTTATATTTATTTATTATATAACAAACCCAGTATCCTAAATATACGGGGATGTTTTTATGAGAGTTATTATAACTAAACATACAAACACCTCCATCTAATAGGTAAATAATATAATGTTTCTGTGGATGGATAACTAATGCCTCACGAAACGATGATTGTTCAATTAACTCCTACTGCCTCTCATGGTGGAAATTATGATGGAACTATATTTATATATGATATATATTATGTTAAATTTTTCTTTATTCTTATATACTTTTAATTTATATCATACCTTTATGGTTTCCATAATGGGTAAACGTGACAATTTCATTTTAGGAAGTGCGGACTACCGCCCCATCAAAGAAATATGACTCGTTAATGACTTATGTGGGATGTATAAAGGATGGGGATAATAATATTATATATGAGATTATACTATAATTATAATAAACCTATTTATCATTATTTTTTAATTTTATTAAATTTGAAATTAGAAATGAAAGTAGCATTCATGCGTACGTACAACTTACCATCTCCATGAACGGTGCATTTCATTTCTTATCTCCAAAGGTTATGTACTGTTATTAATACATATATATATACTGTATTTATATGATTTATATGATATCTAAATCATTAATATCATTCTGGAGATAATTTATTTTTGACTACTTGGACAACTTGTAATTATAAGGTGTTCATTTTTACTCAAGTGCTGAATATCGACGAAACAACCGTTAATAACATAAATGATTACATAATGTTTATAACATGGTAATAAGTGACATAAAAGGAATAATAAACTTGAAAAATGTTCTTAATAAATTATAGATTATGTTTAGTTTATTATTCAGGAGATTAATGAATGATCGAGTCAAGTCGGACATGATGTAAGTGATTTCTTATCTCACATTTAATTTCGAGATATTTCCATTGTTTGCCACTAATTTATTGCATGTGGTGTATTTTGTACTGACATTTCATATATATTATCATTATTATCTTTATATTAATGTTATTCTATGATTAATGTGGCAGTTTTTAATTTTTTTTTCATAAGATCCAATTGATTACAACGTGGTAAGGGATTTTCATCTCATCTTTTATTCCCGTGACATTCATGCTTTATTAGCCACTATTTCCTTTTGGGTGGTGGATGTACTGCACATTATTGTATTATTTGTGTAATATAATTACATTTATGGGTATTTAAATCTTCATTTAATGATCTTCTTTCATGTGGTGTATGTTTCATAAGTTACCAAACCGATAAGGGAACTTTTTTAACCCAAATTTCATTGCTTGGGTTAATCTTATAATTCATAATTATGTCATGATATGATTATGTGTAGAATATTTGTTTGTTTTTTTATGTTGTAATTTCCACTCCCCTTTGTGTAGAAATAATTTTGATACACAAAATCACTCCATTGATAAATTATCATGTCTTTGATATGAACTTGAAAAGAGTACATTTAACTCAATTTCAATTCATTGAGTTAAACATCCAAGTCATTGGTTTTGTCTTCAAAAGAACATGTGTGAATGTCCTATGATTTATTTACACTAAATACCCAATCATATTGAGTGTATTAATATTTTTAAAACATATTTATGTAATTTATTTATCCTTAATCTAATGATACCATCTTCATAAGGTATTTCGTCTCAAATTACATTCCATTGAGACTTCATTATTTTTATGCACTAATTCACTCTTATGTGGTGTATATACTGTCCTTTAGAATATTACATCATGAATAACTTTATTCTCATGGTATTATAAAGTTCTGATTAAATGTTATTCCTCAATTAATTGTATTCAATCATCTCTCATTATGTTAAAAAACTCTTTAACTAATATATAATTCCAAATATTTTAAGGGTTTATTCTTCAAAGTATTTCTTATGAATGTCCATGTCTTGAAAATAGTTTTTAGGATTTATTTATATGAACATTAATGTTTTAAAATGTTAATTAATTTAGAAGATTCAATGTGGTATGGGACAAATTGATTCAAAAATATCTTTATTAAATGTTTTAAAAGGTTTTGAAAATGGTTTGATAAAGCATTGACTATGTCAATATCATGAAATGATATATTGTAATTGAAATGTGGAAATGTTGTCTTTACCTTATGACTTTTTTATGTGATGTGAATATGTTATGGTTATTGGTCATTGTTTACATATACGGGTGGTTCCGTGATAAGCCATGGGAGGGTGAGCCCGAGATAGATCTCTGATGCATTGGGTAATGTGATAGAGGTAAACGTGAATGATTCTCCTAAGATATTTAGTGATTATACTGGGATGGTTATTCCAAATGTGACTACATATGTAGCTGTGATGGATACAATGTATGTTTGATATGGATTCCACAAGTTAGATTTATGATTTATGATTTCTGCATGTTATTCGTAAATATTATGATTTCATGAGGAATGTTATGAATGAAAAGTATGGTTTTATTGTTTTGTATTTATTTAAGGGATAATGTTTTAATTACTTATTTTAAATCCTTAAATGATATTTTTATGCTCATCCCAAGTTTTTGAAATGTTTTCCATAGGACATAAAGATGACTAAGGGTCAAATATGTGATCCAGGAAAAGTCATGTTGTCTAAAACATGGAAGTAGATATGACTCTTTTTATCAAGATTTTTTATTTTATAAAAAAATTGGATACTACGTATAATTTTCTACATGTAATATTCATGTTTTTATGTAAATGTGATGACCTAATTCTCTAAAACTCTAAACTTAAAAAGATCCTCATTGTGAATTATCCATTTAATTCAAGATTAAGTAATATTTAAGGTCGGGTCCTTACATTATTAACTTCCATTATTTATTCCATTATTCATGTTTATTTTATTTTATATGAATGGTATGATATACTAATTTTATTATCATGTTCTCATAACCCTATGTTCATGTTTATGCTTACATGTCTCCCTTGATTACCCTTATTGGGCATCTGAGATCACCCCTTTTTATTTTTCCTCCCCAAGTTATGAATATTTGTATTATTTATGAGGAGTCTATGAAGAGATATTTTCATGAAGTATGTAGTGGGAGATATTTTAACTCACTTATGTACCATTTTTTATGTTTCCATGTTTCAAAAGGCACTATAATAATACGGTCATTGGACGTCTATTTGTTTAATGTTTTAAGTATTCCGCAAAAGTGATGTCATGGTAATGTATGAAAAGTGAGGGTATCTATAGGAAATATGGATGGATTTAATGAAAATATATTATATTTATATAAATTTTAAAATTAATAATATGATGTCTCAATTATCAAATACATATACCAAAACTACTGAACCAATACATACCTGAAAAATGAAGCATTTATCACCCAAAACAATAATTTTAAAAATGAATTTTTATTAAATGGGTGATAAAAAGGTTATAAATCATTAATTTATGGTATAATACATGTTATTATGGTTCTATAATAGATTTATCATAAATATATATTTAATATATAGTTTGTTCAAAAACATAAAAAGGAAATCAGAACTAATGTAAGGGTACTTTGTTTCAAATTTGTTTCATTGTGACATGTTTACTATTGTGAATCTATTTATGTTCATGTGGTGTGTATATTGATCCTTTTAAATGTTATATCATGGATACATCTTAAACCATGGTTTTTAAATCTATAATTCAATTTTTTTGAATCCAAGTGTCATTGATTCAAAAGTAAACAAAGTGGTAAGGGATTTATTTTTCAATAACATTTTTAATCGATATTTTTTTTGATTGAATTATCATTTAATGAAATTATAGATAATTTTATAATAAACCCCTTTCATTTTACTATACTCTTTTAATTTTTATAAATTATAATTTTTCCTTTCTTTTTCCAATCTTTATGTACTCAATATACTGAAATCATGCTTTCAATGAAAACCACTTTTATTTTTCTACTATGTCAGGAATAGTTTTTCAATATACATATATTCTTTAAAAAAATTAAATAATATATTTGCTATTCTATAGTGAATTAAAAAAATTCATTTTTACCCATGCTTTAATTTTAGACAATGTTTTAAAAAAATCTTCTAGTCAATGTTCAAATGAGTTATTTTTGACTTGTCTTACAAAAGTTTTAATATAATTTCTCCATAACATATACAGTGTGAATAGAATTTACCATCATCATAACCACTCAATATTTTAAAATATGCATTATAATTTTCCATGGTTCTTTTCAATTTAATTTGTTTTATAAAATTCAAAAATTGTTTAGTTCTTAAATTTTATTCACAAATTAAAAAGGGTATTTTCATCAAGAATGTTTTAATAATTTTTTATGGTATTTATATTCATCAACAACATTAAAACATTTATTATCTACATGGGAAATTTTTTAATGATAACATACTTATTATTTCTTTTTTTTTGTGACCATTTTGACTAGGGAAATATTTATATTATGCATTAATCACTAAATACATCCATTTTTTTATAAGGAATGTTGTTTAGGAATTAAATTGACCATTCAAGATATGTGGAATTATTTATAATCACTAAGTGATAGGTGGGTCCTAAAATTATATAGCATGTTTATTCATCAACATGTCTTATGATAAAAACCAGATTCTACCCTTATGAATAGGATTCCAAGGGTAGAGACCCAAGCTTGACGTACATGGTCATTATATTAATTTTGTGGAATAATTAACACATAACAAGAACCAACACTCAAGGACCGTAATAGTTTAGTGTCTTTAGAAACTCGGAACGTAATCTTCTAATCATGGTGAAAGATCTTCAACATCTCCCATAAAGATCTTCCCCTTTTTGTTTTCTTACCTAAAACCTTTCTTTATATCCTGAGGAAAAGAAAACATATAAAGGGTGAGATCAAATGCTCAGTAAGGGTAAGAATGGAGAAAATAAAACAAACCATATACATTTGAACTTAAAAACATGAACATAATATTTAAACATAAAAATCTTGAGCAATGACATAAAACATGGCAGTTTGTAAGGCATAGATCATAATGGAACATCAATAATGAAACAATAGCTTGGGAATAAAACATGTAATTTTGGAAAACCATTAAGCACTTGATATGATTTACATAGTAGCCAATGAATTGCTGCCAAGACCATCATAGTGGACAAAGTCCCTTACTGAATCGAGTTCACTCCTCGTTACAGTCCTGTATCACTGAACGAGATTAACTTGTCATTCAATCCATGTATATCTCATGAGATATAAATATTAACCCAATGCATTGGAGGTAGATATAAGTCCCACCCATCTCATAATGAAATCATTCTTACGTGTTCCGAAAAATAAACATAAATCATTCATCTAACCCAAACTATAAAATGGGTTTCATAAACATCATCCCATCATAACATAATCCATATAAGAAAAATAGATACCATTTAATCATAAGAAAATGGAAACCATATAAATAATAGAGACATTATACTTGAATCATAATCATACAAAATAATTTCATCTTAGATTGAAAATAGTTTTGATAAAACACTTCAAATGGATTCTTGAGGAAAATATCCGTTCTTCTTCAAAATCATTTTCTTTTCACAAAATGCCATGCAATTTAAAAAGAAAAAGTTTTTATTGAAAATAGTCATGAAATATTGTAGAGTAATCTTAATGAAAATTAGGCGTTATGAAACCGTAAAAAATCCGTTCATGCCGTATAATTTTAAAAAAAATTCTCCTCGTACTTTTTCCGGAAAAGTCAAAACGTACTCTATATGGTTACCAAAGGAATGATTCCTTCCATAAAATGTGGTAAAATGTCAAAAAAGGGTAAAAATGATTTTCAAAATACATGGATGAATATTAAACATTTTATGAAAACATTTTTAGGAAACATGGACATGGATGATAAACATAACCCCAGTAAATACTTACGTATAAGCAATCTCGGATAAAAATGAGATTTTCAAAATTATCCCTTACCTTATGTCTGATATGCTTTGTATGTATCATAACCTCCTTTATAATTATTTAAATAATGTCATTTACTTATTAAAGAATCATATTCATTGTTATGATATCATATATGGTTCAATTATGACTTTATATTACCCATTCTTTTGTAAATTCCATGTTAAAGCAGCGTTTTGGGTAAAATCGTTTCATTTATCGTATGTGTTTTGACTTTTTGTTCTTGATATTATTATTTATATCTGCATTTACTTAATTTCATAATGTAAAACATGATTTATATATAATATATATTCAGCATATAAAGATATATGATATATCGATAAATGGAATGAAATACAGTGTTCATGGAGATGGTAGGTCGTACGTACGCATGAACGTTGTTTTTGTTTCCTGATTGAATTGAATGGAATTAAGTAAATGAAACATATTTGTACATAAATCCAATATCACTATTATGTAATATAATTAATGATTATTTATTATGTATAATTTATAATCATACTTTAATGGTTAGTCATGGAAAATGAATCACATCGCGTTCGTGGAGACGGTAGCCCGTACGTACGCACGAGCGATGATATCCTTCCCCTAATTATTGAATATAATTGGAGTTGATGATATAATGTCTCATAATCAGTATGATTTTATAACAACCAGATATAGTTATTCATTACACCATTATAACCATCCAAGTAAGGTGGTGGTGGAAAAACTGATTACACCACGGCGTGGAGACGATATTTCATACGTACGCACGCGTGGTGATTTCGTTTTCCATAGGATGGATAGAAGGTTAAATGGGGTTTTTTCATATTTATAATATCATATCAGTATATTAGTGATATTGTTTGTATCAATTTACAATGAAACAACTAAAGGGTAAGAACCTGGTTCTTCTCTTTGAGGTACGAGCTTCTTCTTTTCTCTTTTCCTTAACTGATTTTAATAAAATATGGAAAATGGGAAAAAATCCTAAATTTTGGAAGTACACGCCATGTACGTTTTCCACAGTCAGTGTACTTCTGGCCATGTAGGGATGAGTACACGGGGTGTGTAGCCTTGTCGGTGACAAAGGGTGTAGGAACCGACTACACGCTGTGTAGTGGTCCTGTACACGTCGTGTAGTCAGTCGGCAGGCCAAAATAGTAAGGCAGTGGAGTAGCCACTAGCTGGGCTGCAGTACATGTCGTGTACTCCAGAGTACATGCCATGTACTTATGTCGACGGATGAACAGTGTGGCGGTGCCACCAGAGGAACAGTTAAATGAAAGGAGTACACGCCGTGTACTTGGAAGTACACGCCGTGTACTTTGTTTTTCATCGTAAAACATGCAGTAGCCACCTCCTTTGGTAGAGGATGAATTTGAGCTGTTTTGGAGCCAATGTAAGAGGCCGAACCTTTGAAGATCTTCCGGGTGTTCGTCTGGAATCCAATTACACATCGGACGATCTCGTTCGAACCGCGTGTGTAAGCCCTCTCTTCTCCTAGCATGTTCCTTACCAATTTTTCTCTTAAAAGGAGTTATTTTAGGTTAAGAGAATTTTTTTCTTCATCAGATCTACATAATTCTTAGGCGTTTCTGGAGTCTGTGTTCAGGTATAACATTCATTGGCTTTTTAAGTAGGTGTCTTGGTGTTTAGTTTTCCAACAACCGTGCGTTTTCTGCATTTTTGTGCCACGAACCAATGTTGGGGTGTCGTGTGGCTGAGTCTGTTGCTATATTTAACACCTATAATTGAATAGGTGATTAATTATGATAATAAAATGTTGGGTGGGATCATTTCTTGGATCCAGGAACCACCCAGGGGGTGTGTTCCACTGTTTAGTCGTTTGGCCAGGATACCCGAGGGTATGACTTTAAAGTAGTAATTGTAGAATTTCCTTGAAAGGAATTGCTTGTTTACTAACTTTTGATATGTTGGTCATGGCCCGATTACATGTTTAGCTTGAGGGCATTGTTGTGATTAGCCTGTGGGAACTACACTACTTAGCCTGTGGGCAGTAGTTATCTCGGCCCAAGGGCAACTTCTTCCGTTCCTGTGGGTAGCTGATTCTGTGCCTGTGGGTGACACTACCTACACCTGAGGGAAAAACTCTGTTATGCCTGAGGGAAGATTCTTGTGTTGGATACTCTTTACCTGAGGGTAGGTGTTTACATGTCCGAGGACATTAGCTGGTTATTTAGAATATTCACTGTGGTGATATTTTAAATTAAATGGATTAAATGGATAATTAAATGGAAATATAGCTGGTAATTAGTAACTTTTGAGTACTACTTACATTATTTCATTTTACTACTGCACACTATTGTTTCATGCTTACACGTAGTTGGGCACGAGCCTTTGCTGGGTGCCTACTGGAAATTTATTTCTCACACCATTTTTGGGTCACACTTTTCAGCCCAAATAGATTACGTTTCTGCAGGTGTGGGTAGGGGAAAGAGTCCCTATACAAGTACTTGACTGTTACTGAGGAGTAGGAGGGCATGGGACTGAGCCTAGGATCATGATGTCGCTGCCAGTTGTTTTGCCTTGTTTTGATGTACTCAACTTTTTTTGTACTGTACTGATGTATAACATGTTCTGGCTGTTTTCTTAGAACTTGAGACATGTTGCATCATTTTCTATAAACTGTTGGTTATATCCAGTGTTGTTGTTTATTTCAGTTGTGTATGGTTTACTGATTTCGCTACCATTGTACGTTTTATTTTATATTCTGCTGCGCTACACTTTTTCAAATGAGGGCATAGTTTCCCCACTATCAGACATGGGCCCTCGCTGTTAGTCTGCAGCCTTTGGCATTTGGGGAAATGCACTTGAGGTCATGTGGTGAACCGTGTTCGGGGCACTCATTGCGTGGCACCCAGACCCGGGACGTTACAAAGTGGAATCAGAGGGGTTCTTTTCTTTGAATTACTATTTGGAGCTATAGTAAGGGATAGGACGAACGGTAGTTGGTAATAAGCTGTGCCCGGGCGTAGCTAACCCGTGTATAGGGAAAAGCCAGTCTACCTCATATTTTGCAATTTTTCGAATTTTGCAAATTTTACAGTTGATTTGTTTTCACTGTGGGGTGATTCACTTGATATTGTGCTGTAATAATTTATTTGTCGGTTTTATGTGGTTTCAACCCGATGAGATGAGGGCACGCCATCTCATGTATCATTTACGCACATGCTATAAATCACATGCCATGCATAGTTCCATGCCATGTAGGTGCATTATAAATTGCATGCTGTTGTGATAGTAGTTGTGCTAGAAAATCATGTAGTTGTGATTGCTACTTGGTAAATACCTTTTGTTTGATAGATTATTTTGTTTAAACCTATTTATAGAATGGACGCCAAACTTTGGTTTTTGGAGAGTATGGGCCCCCATTGACCGGAATTTGGTGGATCATTGACTGTTTATTTGTTATAACACAGATAAAATTTCAATCATTGATTCGTGGGGCGTATGGGCCCTCATGGGTCGGAATTTGACACTTAGGTATTGGGTTTCGGTATTTTCTGGGTTCTGAAGAAGTTTCTTAGACATATTGTCTGGACACCTAGTATACACGCCGTGTAGTATTTTTAAACAAGTTGTGTATGGCCTTCTGTTCGGGAAGAAAAATGAACATTTTAAGTACAAGCCGTGTACTCTGAGTACACGCTGTGTAGGCTCTTCCCATGTCAAAAATCATGTGGGCAGTGACACGGGGTAAGGAAGATCTTGGGTAAAACACGTCATGTACCAGATATACACGCCGTGTAGTTTTGACTCGGAGTTCGGCCGTGTAACTAACAATACAGGTCGGTGAACTCATGTACAGAACACGTCGTGTCAATGATGTACACGCCGTGTAGTGTGACCTAGGGACTCGGCCATGTAACTAACAACACGGGTCGGTGTCACCTCTCCTTGAACACGCCATGTACCTTTGGGACACATCATGTACTCTTGTCCGAGGACAGACCATGTAGACTTAGCCGTGTGACTAGGAAACGGGGTTGTTGACACGTCGTGTGTGGGTGTAACACGCCGTGTAGTGTTAATCCGAGTAGTCGGCCGTGTCACGGACGACACGGGTAGTTGGAAATAACACCATACACGTCGTGTATATGAAATACACACCGTGTAGTTTTTGTTCAGAAGGGAGCCGTGTGGCTTAGCCGTGCAGAAGGAACCGAGTAGGGGAAGGGAAGTCAAGTACACACCGTATAGTCAGTATACATGTTGTGTAGTCTTGTTTTTCAAATTCTAAATTCCTTATTCCTCCTGTTCCCATTTGGGTTTCTTCGTCTTCGGTCATTGATAATCTTGTTCTAAGGCGTGTTTTTGACCTTGTAGTGTCATGCCGCCTAGACGACCGCACGTTATTTGCTAGGAGAGTGGAAACGAGAAAACTCCTGAGATGGTAGGCCATGGGCTACAAGTTGATCCTCCAGCAGATCCAGATGCGACACCAGATGTTGTACCAGACATAGGCATGGAGGCACAGTTCCATGAAGGTTTACTGCGGTTCAGGAAGACCTTTCAGGGAGCATCGCAGGCTGCCACATCTATGGTCGAGCTGGCACGTATCTTCCAGTAGCAGCATTCGCCTATGTTCTCAAGGGATGGAGGACCACAGGATGTGGAGTCATGGGTGGGGTCAGTGCAGACTATTTTTGAGCTTCTTGATATGCCCCCAGGGTGGAGGTTCAAGCTCGCGACTTACATGCTGCGTGATTCTGCCAAGAGGTAGTGGGATGTTACCACCCAGTCATAGCATCACAGGGACATGGCGTGGGAAGACATTCAGGCAGTATTCTATGACATTTTCATCCTAGAGATGCTGAGAGAAGATAGAGATCTAGAGTCCATGAATCTGCAGCAGGGCACTATGCCGGTGATGGACTATTCTACTCATTTTACAGAGCTTCAGCACTTTGCACCCGTGCTGGTGGGTGATGAGACGTTGAGAGCCAGACGTTTTGTGGATGGTCTTCGGTATGACATCCAAGCGCTGGTGAATGTTTTCAAGTTGTCTAATGTACACTCTATTTCGAACCTGGAATTAATCATATAGAGGAACCTTCGAGAATCTAGTGGTGTGGGCCATGGCGGTTCAGCACCAGTTACTGGTACTTTTTCTATTGGCAAGAGGAAGAGACATGTGGACTTCTCTCAGGACGGCAGTACCAGTCAGAATAATGCTTTAGGTGGCCAGGATATGTGCTACTAGTGTGGTAGAGAGGGGAACAAGATGCCACAGTGTCCACGTGATCCAGTGGAGTTCCGATATTGTAGAAATATGGGTCATCTGTAGTGCTTTTGCTGGGCGGTTCCACCAGTGACTAGTGAGAGGGGTTCTGTTCAGACTCCGCATGTGGGAGAAAGACTAGTGGATTCTTACCAGTTGTGGAACTGGAATACATCAGGGTGTGAAGAAGAGATATTTGTCATGGACGTGGTAGCCAAACAGCAGGATCTCATAGGCAGCAGGGCTGGACAGCTCAGGGTAGCTAGGCTGTGTCGCAGGGCCGTGGCACTAGGCAGGCATATTTAGTGCAACAAACCCAGCAAGAGCAGGATCCCGGACCTTCTACAGTAAGAGGTACTATTCTAGTAGCTCTTGTCTTATCTTCAGTACTTTTTGATATGGGTTCTATGAATAGTTTTATATATGCACTCATGGTGGAGAGCCTTTGGCTCTGTGTTTCTCTTTCTTATGATATTATGATGTTGAACACTCTGTTGGGGACTAGAACGGCTGGTGTGTGTCAGTGCAAGGAGTTCCACCTTGAGGTTAGTGGCTTTCACTTTCTTTGGGACCTCTATGTCTTAGATATGAAATATTATGGTGTCATTCTCGGTATGGACTGGTTGGTTCCCTTTCGAGCCTTCGTAGACTGCTATCATTGCAGGGTGTGTTTCAAATCACCAAAGGGCAGAGAGTTTCTATACAAGGGTGAATGGGATGTTCAGGCAAGTCGAGCTGGACCAGAGCTTCGTGGGTGAGGTGGAGTTACATCCTAGATTGAGATTTTATATCTGGATGACCAGGGGACTTTTCATGCGGATTTCCCTCCTATTGTTGATCGTTTCAGGGATGTCTTCCCGGACGACTTTTCAGGTTTACCTCCGGAGCGATAGGTAGATTTCTCCATTGATCGTGTGCTAGGAGCAGAATTGGTGTCCATTCCTCCATATAGGATGGCTACCCCTGAGCTTCAAGAGCTCAAGAGGCAATTGGAGGAGTTGCAGGAAAAGGGATTTATTCGACCCAGTACTTCTCCTTGGGGTTCTCCGATCCTTTTGGCGAAGAAGGCAGATGGTACCCTCAGACTTTTCATGGATTATCGAAAGCTGAACCTGTTAACTGTTAAGAACAGATATCCCTTACTGAGGATTAATGATCTTTTTGATCAGCTTTGTGGAGCACGAGTGTTCTCAAAGATTGACCTGAGATCAGGATATCATCAGCTGCGTATGAGACCATCTGATATACCTCTCACGGCTTTCAAGAGTAGGTATAGTCTATATGAGTACTTGGTTATTTCGTTCGAACTCATGAATGCGCTAACAGTTTTCATGGCTCTGATGAATCGTGTATTCCATCAGTATCTTGATTCTATTGTGGTAGTATTCGTGGAAGACATCTTGGTGTACTCTCACACTCGACACGACCATGCCACCCATCTCGAGATCATATTGAGTACACTAAGGGACCATCGGCTATATGCTAAACTCTCAAAGTGCCACTTTTGGATGGACCAGATTCATTTCCTGCGTAACATTATCTCAGAGGCAGGAGTTGCAGTACACCCAGATAAGGTGAGAGCAGTAGTTACCTGGGAGCATCCTAAGAACGTGTTCGAGATACGGAGTTTCTTAGGGTTGGCTAGTTACTACAGATGTTTCATACAGGACTTCTCCCGCTTAGCAGCACCATTGACAGGTCTGACTAAGAAGGTTGTTAAGTTCGTTTGGTCGGAATCTTGCGAAGAATCTTTTCAGGACCTAAAGGGAAGGTTGACATCAGCACCGATCCTGATACTCCCATAGTCGGGGAAGAGATATACAGTTTACTATGATGCATTAGGTATTGGGCTGTGAGCAGTGTTGATGCAGGGTGACCAAGTTGTGGCGTACGGGTCTCGGTATTTGAGGCCACATGAGAGGAATTACCCAATGCATGATCTCGAGTTAGCTACAGTTGTACATTCGTTGCGCTGTGGGAGACATTATCTATTGGGGAGCATTTTGTGGTTTTCACCGACCACAAAAGCCTCAGGTATATCTTTACTCAGCGTGACTTGAATCTGAGGTAGAGGAGGTGGGTCAAATACCTAAAGTCCTTCAATTTTGAGATTGCCAATACACACGGTAAAGGTAATGCAGTAGCTGATTCACTAAGCAGGAAGACTCAGATACCGGCAGTGCAGGAGGCCAGTTGTGAGTGGGAGCTCATGGCCTTGTTCTCCGAGATGCATCTGGAGGTGCATGATAATCAGGGGCAGACTTATCTTTCATCTTTAACTATGACTTCTACCCTCCTGGATAGAGTAAGGATGAGACAGCTTTTTGATTCAGAAGGCCTAGTTCTACGGGAGTCAGTGGCAGGTGAGGACCCTTCTCCTGGTTAGAAGATAGGTGACGATGAGGTTTTGCGTTTCCATGGACGAGTATGGGTTCTAGAGGATATATGCAAGGAGCTTTTGTGAGGGTTTAATGCTTCAGCTTGGGCAGTTCATCCTGGGGTTACCAAGATGTACCGCGACTTGAGACATCAGTACTAGTTGCTGGGTATGAAGAGAGATGTTGCTGGTTTTGTTATGTGGTGTTCCACCTATCATCAGGTGAATGCAGAGCACCAGAGGCCAGCCAGACTATTACAGCAGTTACCTATACCAGAGTGGAAATGGGATGATGTCACGATGGATTTTGTGATGGGATTTCCGAGGTCACCTAGAGGTAATGACGCTATGTGGGTTGTTATGGACAGATTCATGAAGGTAGCTCACTTATTACCGATCAAGGAGACCTTCGGTGTTGATGAGCTAGGAAGGATGTATATCCAAGAGATCGTACATCTTCATGGGGTCCCTCATTCTATCATTTCAGATAGGGATGCCCACTTCATGTATCATTTCTGGAAGGGTTTTCATAGGGCGCTGGGTACACAGGTGCTTCTGAGCACAACCTATCACCCTCAGACCGATGCCCAGTTAGAGCGTATGATACAGGTGCTAGAGGAAATGCTCCGTGCATGCGTCCTAGACTTTGGGGGCTCTTGGCAGAAGCATATAGCCTTATTCTAGTTTTCCTATAACAATAGCTTCCAGGCAACTATTTATATGGAAGAATATGTGGCTTTATACGGTAGGCCATGCTGTTCACCTTTGTGCTGGTTAGAAGCAGGTGATGCAGCTTTTCTGGGGGCATAGCTCGTGCAGGAGACATCTGAGTAGGTCCAGTTGATTCAGAAGCAGATGGCTACTGCACAGTCTTGTCAGAAGTCATATACTGATCGCCACATACAGCCTTTGGAGTTTGTGGTCGGGGATCAGGTTTTTTACGTGTTTTGTCGAGGCTGGGACCCAAGCGGATCAGGAGACAGGGTAAACATTCACCGCAGTATGTGGGACCATTTTAGATTCTTGAGAGAGTTGGTCTGGTTGCTTATCAGTTGCAGTTACGGTAGTGGTACCGAGACATGTACAACGTCTTCCATGTATCTCAATTACGTCGCTATCATTCAGACCCGTCTCACATCTTTCAGCCCGAGGAGGTTGACCTGGAGGCAGATGCATCCTTTGAGGAGAATCTGATTTGTATCATTGACAGGAGCATGAAGGTTCTCCAAGGCCGGTCAGTTTCTCTCGTACGGGTGCTATTGCAGTAAGGCCGAGTGCAGGATGAGACTTGGGAATGGGAGGCTGACGTACGTGCTCAGTGGCCGGAGTTTTTCAAGGCTATATCTTCCCCACCCTTGGAAAGGAAATTCGGGGACGAATTGCTATAAGGGGGGAAGTTTGCAAGAACTCGGTTCTTCTATTTGAGGTATGGGCTTCTTATTCTCTCATTTCCTTAAGTGTTTTTTATAAAATATGGAAAATGTGGAAAAATCCTAAATTTTGTATGTACATTCTGTGTACTTTTTCCACACGTCGTGTACTTCTGGCCGTGTAGGGATGAGTACACGGGGCGTGTAGCCTTGTCGGAGACAAAGGGTGTAGGAACCGACTACACGCCGTGTAGTGGTCCTATACATGCCATGTAGTCAGTCGGCAGGCCAAAACAGTAAGGCGGTAGAGTAGCCGCTAGCTGGGCGGCAGTACACACCGTGTACTAAGGAGTACATGTCGTGTACTTATGTCGACGGATGAACAGTGTGGCGGTGCCACCAGAGGAACAATTAAATGAAAGGAGTACACATCGTGTACTTGGAAGTACATTTCGTGTAATTTGTTTTTTCAGCTTAATACAGGTAGTAGCCTCCTCATTTGGAAGAGGAGGCATTTGAGCCGTTTTGGAGCCAAAGGAGGAGGCCGAACCTCTGAAGATCCGCTGGGTGTTCGTCTGGAATCCGATTCCGCCTCGGACGATCTCGTTGGAACATCACGGGTAAGCCCTCTCTTCTCCTAGAGTGTTTCTTACCAATTCCTCTCCTAACTAGAGTTATTTGAGGTTAAGAGAGTTTTGATCTTTGTCAGATCTACGCCGTTCTTAGGCGTTTCTGGTGTCAGTGTTCAGGTATAACGTTCGTTGGCGTTTAAAGTAGGTGGCTTGGTGTTTAGTTTTCCAACTACCGTGCATTTTGTGCATTTTTGTGCCACGAACCCATGTTGGGGTGTCATGTGGCTGAGTCCATTGATATATTTAAGACCTAGAATTGAATAGGTGATTAATTATGATAATAAATTGTTGGTTGGGATCATTTCTTGGATCCAAGAACCACCTCGGGGGTGTGTTCCACTATTTATCCATTTGGCCAGGATACCCGAGTTTATTTCTTTAAAGTAGTAACTATAGAATTTCCTTGAGATAAATTTCATGTTTACTACCTTTTGATATTTTAGGCATGGCCCGGTTACCTGTTTAGCCTAAGGGCGTTGTTGTGATTAGCATGTGGGCACTACACTACTTAGCCTGTGGGTAGCAGTAATATCGGTCCGAGGGAAACTTCTTCCATGCCTGTGGATATCTGATTTTGTGCCTGTAGGCAACACTACCTACGCCTATGGGAAAACTCTATTATGCCTGAGGGCAGATTCTTGTGTTGGATACTCTTTACCTGAGGGTATTGGTTTACATGTCCAAGGACTTTAGCTGGTTATTTAGAATATTCACTATGGTGATATTTTAAATTAAATGGAGTAAATGGATAATAAAATTGCAATATAACTGGTAATTAATTACTTCTGAGTACTACTTACTTTATTTCATTTTACTACTACACACTTTCGTTTCATGCTTACATGCAGTTGGGCACGAGCCTTTGGTGGGTGCCTACTGAGAATTTATTTCTCACACCCTGTTTGGGTCACGCTTTGTGGCCCAAACAGATTATGTTTCTGCAGGTGTGGATAGGGGAAAGAGTCCTTATACAGGTACTTGACTGTTTCTGAGGAGTAGGAGGGCATGGGACCAATCCTAGGCTCGTGATGCCGCTGCTAATTTTTTTTCCTTGTTTTACTGTACTCTTCTTTTGTTGTACTGTAATGGTGTACAATATGTTCTGGCTGTTTTCATAGAACTTGAGACATGTTGCATCATTTTCTATAAACTGTTGTTTATATCAACTGCTGTTGTTTATTTTAGTTGTGTGTGGTTTACTTCTTCTTCTATCATTGTACATTTTATTTTATATTCCACTGCGCTACACTTTGACAAATGAGGGCATAGTTTCCCCACTATCAGACCTAGGCCCTCGCTGCTAGTCGGTAGCCTCTGGAATTTGGGGAAATGTGCTTGAGGTCATGTGGAGAAACAGGTTTGGGGCACCCGTTGTGTGGCACCCATACCCAGGATGTTACATAAAGAAGAGTAAGTTGAAGAAGAAAGAAACTTGAAAGAATCGGTATAAGAGATTACCTCTTCTTCGACGCACCTCCTTTAAACTTCATCTTAAGGGACTAGAGTTGGTATTTTGAAAATACCAGAACCTCCAAAATGTTTCTAAGGAAGTGTAAAAGAGAAATTTGCAGGTTTTGGCCGAGCGTGAAGGCTCAATGTGTTGTGAAGAGGAGAGAGAGTAGGTTCCCTTTTATAAGGGAGGAGAGGGGCACCGTCGGAAACCTCAAAAATATTAAATTATAATAAATCATACCCCACTTAGAAACCTCCAAAATGACTCATATTCTACGATTAGATGAGATAGGGTTGTAATCCCATCAACCAATAAAATTTAGAAATGTTGGAAATTTATTTTAAACCTTATCGACTTGATTTATCCTTATTTAATCTATTTAATTTTATTTATGGTAATAAGATTCTAAATTTTAAATTGTTATAAATAATTAATTATGTTTTGTGAATTTTCTATAATTGGATAATTTATGACATTTTCGACAATATAAAGTTTAATTTATAATTTTTAAATATTTTTTTATTTTTAAACAATTTTATATTATGTTATTTTTATAAAATAACTATAGTGTCATTTGTGACACTTTTTATTTATTGGAATTTAAATAAATTCCACACAAAAGATATGTTCGAACTAAAATATTTAATAGATTCATAACATGTCATATTTATCTTGAAATTTCGTGGAGAATATTAAATAGTTCATATAATTTTTATTTTAATATTTTTAAAACCATTTATTTTCTATTTCAACCAATAAAATAATTTCAACATCACTATTGTGTCACCTTTAATGATAATAATTTAATTCCTAAAAATTATAAATAAATTCAAATGATATATATAATTTTATTATCTTTCTTGAGAAAATTCATGTTCGATGTTTCATGATTTTTATCACAAAATCAAAATTATTATACTTATAAGATTTAAGAGAGTGACATGTTGTCACTTTCTTTGGTTTTAATATTAATTAAATTATTTTCATTGCCAAAAGTCCATAAAATGAATCTATGCCAACCCTTAGGTTATATGGGTGGACTTTTATTCATCCAACAGAATTTGGCAGGTGTTAGGGTAATTTTATAATCTTATTTTTACCCTCAATTTCCCGATTTACCTTTAACTGCAGTAAATAAAAATTACCATAGTTACTATTCATAATATCAAAAAAAATGTAACCTATTAACATATTTTGAAACCACTAAATTCAAATATGGAGTCAATTTTTCAAAATTCAAAACACAGATGTTGCAGTAATTAATTTAAAATTAATCTCGTTGTCGAAAAAACGGGTTTTTTTAAAACAATGCAAAATATTGAATTGATTTAAACTACGAATTCAATGTAAAATCAATTCTAATGAGATACATTATATTAAATGTTAAAAATATATTATATTTATACTTTAAAACAATTAACTAATATAATTTATCCATATAAATTATCTCGATGAAAAAAGTTGTTTTTAAGTAAAATTTAGCGTGTTTTTACTATTCATCAAAATAAGAACGTTGTCAGAAAAATATCAAAACGTTATCCAATGTAAATTTTTATATCCTGATTCAAAAGAAAAAGTTTATTTTGTAAAATGGAACTTATAAACTTGTCGTAAATTATATTTAAAATGGGTACGCAATTAAAAGGAGACAAAACTGCATTTTTTGAAAAATACTTATTTTACCTGAAAAAATTATTTTGTACTCATACCATGTTCTATAAAATGTGTTAGATGAATTATAATATTATAAAATTCCAAATTTATTTAATACTATTCATAATGGCTAGTTTATAATATTATTATAACCATATATCGTTGTTTAGTGAAACCCGGCATTGCATACAACACACGCTATCGAGGAAGGTCACGATTGCGTGTAATGCAAGCCAAGTCAGGGATACGTGTAGTGAAAGACTCTTTTGTTGTTGCATATAATAAAATCCAACCATGTTTCATTTATATATTGAATATATATATACACTCAATTTTGCGTAGAATAACTACTATCAAACAAACTTGAAATTGTGTGTAACACGATCCAAGATCAGTATTGCGTATACTGCAAGCTAATACGGTGTTGCGTATAGCACAGGATAATCTTGGTGTAGCGTTCAATCGAAGATATGAAAGAAATTAAAAATAATATATCTTATAAAATCATGGGGTGTCAAATTCTACCGACCTTAAAATGAATTTCTCCCTTGAAATTCATCCGAGTTATAAATGGTTTATTACATGAGAGTTTATTTCATAGAAACCCACATCATAAAAAGGAATACCAGAACTTACCTTTAAAAACTAAA
Organism: Viscum album; assembly: GCA_963277665.1. Lineage (NCBI taxonomy): Eukaryota > Viridiplantae > Streptophyta > Magnoliopsida > Santalales > Viscaceae > Viscum > Viscum album. The sequence continues at coordinate 1,019,253,413 of OY728147.1, read as the reverse complement.
TTATTAAACGTAAAGGTTACCTAGATTAACTAATCAATGGGTTACCACATAGAAGAACATAGGTGAAAATATAGATATGAAAGAGAAATCTAACCATCATGTTCTGATGGAGATTGGTAGAGAACATGGCTATGAAGAAGCCAACAATCACAAGGCCATAAATTTGTGATGATCTAAGGTACCATTTGATTCATCGGATATGAATACACTAGGACAACATTTTTTTTCTTCAAGATCATTTCCCTAAATTTGAAGGATTTGAATTAGAAAAAATACTTACTTTATTTTGACACAATCTCATCGTTGTTCATGACTTGTACAATTTCCACTTCATCTCTTAATGAAATGAAGTTGAATTTTTCATTCTTGAAGTGTTAGAAGATCATGTGAAAGAAATATGGGTCATTCCATCTATCTCAAACAAAAGGTTAGCAAAAGTTATCAAAGATACATAAGTCCATCTATGGTGAGGTTAATCGTATATGATTCTAAAAATGGACTTATACTTCATCTATCATACCGCTTAATAGAATAAAACTAGTTTATACTAACCAGGGACTTCTTGTAGGCCAGTGGTAGGTGATAAATTCCAGTCGCACTTTGTTTGTGGGTTCGATTCCCACAGCCTTGTCCGACGCGATGGGTTTTCTCATGTCCTACAAGTTGTCCTTTTTCTAAAACTACATTATTATAAAATCCCTTCAATAATATCGAAAAAAGTTCTATCCATAAATAATACTTAGTTATGTCCAAGATAATCCATTCCAATCTTTAGGCTTATCTAAAATAATTATTTCCAAGCTCATAGTATAAAGAAAACAATTACTAGAAATGTCATCTACCAAGCATGTGAATACCATCATTTAACCCCCATATATCATACGATATATCTTATTGGTCCCATTCCAAAATGTGAATACCTTAATCATGTATTCTCTTGAAAAATGAATACACATTAAACCCTATAGAAAACATGAATGCTGTCAAAAGTTAACTCTTTTCACATACCAAAATCCCAAAATTTCTATATACTCAAACCATAATATAAATTTATCCTTATATCATTCATGAGATCATTTCATTTTCTCTTTGTCCCTTTATTATGTGCATATCATCTTCTTTCAAAAAATATTTCAATCACTTTTCATGGTTACCGGTACCATATAATTATTGAAAACCAATAAATAGTTATTCCAAAATTCCACAATACCATAAATGAGATTCCATGATACTATTTTTAAATCCCATTATAGAAACACTTAATCATTCCACAACTTCATTTTCATACTCAAAATCAAAAATAGTGATCACATGTGACTTCCCTTTATCCTTTTCATTAAGAGATTTCTCACATCAATCGTCATTAACCCTTGGATTAGGGAATTGATTAGCATAATGCCCCATTTCCTTCCACTCGAAGTATTGAAGTGTTGGTGGAGTGTTCTCTATAGTCTTTTATCTATTCACATCATTAGCTACATTTTTCCCATTACTTAGACTCTCAACTGCTTGATGACCTTCTTTTCCACACTTTAATCATTTTCTAGTACCTTTTAGACAATATCCATTGTGCTTCGTTCCACACTTTGAGCATAAAGAAACATTCATCTTCTATTCACCATTGTTCTGTGATTTTTCCTTGAACTCCATCTTTCGTTTCTTTTCAAAACCATGAGATGGATATGTAACACCGATTTCCATTTCTACCTTGATAGCACAACACACAATTTCTTCATAGCTATTGAAGTCTCTTATATATAATTCCCTTCGAAGACTTGGTTTTAAGCCACTGAAGAATAAATCATCTTTACTTTCAGGTTAGATGATAAAGCCTAATGCATAACTTGAAAGCCTTGTAAAATTCACTTCGTATATACCAACAGATTCATCATACTTTTTCTTATGTTCATGGAACTCCTTTTCCATCTTTGTTCGAAGAATACGAGGGAAGTACTGATTGAAAAATAAGTTCTTGAAATCATCCCATTCCATGGATTCAATTTCATCTTGGGGCCTTGTATTTTTAATTATAGTCCACCACTATTCTACTTCACCTTCTAAACGGTAAATATCTAGAATGAATTTTTCAAGTCCCGAACAGCGAAGTATGGAAAATATCTTTTCTATGGTACTGATCCATTGTTCAGCAACAAGTGGGTTAGAAGACCCACTGAAAGAAGGTAGATGTTTCCTCATGAAGTACTAAATAAAATATTGTTCCCTTATCTTCTCATTTGGAAGTCCAGAATGATTCATAGCTTGTGTAAGTATAGCAATAAATTTTTTCATTCCATCTCCCATAACATTAGTTTGTTAATAAGGAAAGTCATTGAATTTTCCATTACATTGATCAACACGGTTCCTTCGTGTTCCAGCCATCATCTAAACCCCAAAAATAATAGTGTCATAGAAAAAAATCATGCTAGGTAAAACAACAAAATAAAGGCAGAGTACCTTCAATATCTAACATCTTAGGTTTAATTATAATATCGTTACCATAATTCTAGGACTATAACCTATACTTATAAGTAACCTTAGGGACATCCCTATACATACCTTAGAAATATCTTCTAGGGATTTCACTAATGTTTTCACATCCTAATTTCCAAAGGTTAACTAAACCTTTCCTCTGATACCAACTACAGAGACCCAAGCATGGCGTACATGGACATTACATTAATTTTGTGGAATAATTAATACATAACAATAACCTTAATAGTTTAGTGTCTATGGAAACTGAGAACATAGTCTTCTAATTGTATTGAAAGATCTTCAAATCTCCCATAAAGATCATTCCCTTTTTCTTATCTTACCTATACCTTTCTTTATATCTTGGGGAAAATAAAACATATAAAGGGTGAGCTCAAATTTTCAGTAAGGGTAATTATGGACAAAATAAAACAAACCGTATAAATTTGAACTTTAAAATATGAACATAATATTTAAACATCAAAATCTTGAGCAATGACATAAAACATTGCATTTTGTAAGGCATAGATCATAATGGAACATCAATCATGATAAAATAGCATGGGAATAAAACATTTAATTATAGAAAAACATTAAGCACTTGATATGATTTCCATAGTAGCTAAGGCATTGCTGCCATGACCATCATAGTGGACAAAGTCCCTTACTGAATCGAGTTCACTCCTCGTTCCAGTCCTGTATCACTGAACCGGATTGACTTATCGTTCTATCCATGTATATCTCATGAGATATAAATATTTACCCAATGCATTGGAGGGCGATATATGTCCCACCCATCTCATATTGAAATCATTCTTACGTGTGCCACAAAATAAACATAAATCATTCATCTAACCCAAAGAATAAAATGGGTTTCATAAACATTATCCCATCATAACATAATCCATATAAGACAAATGGATATCATTTAATCATAAGAAAAGTGAAACCATGTAAATATTAGGGACATTATACTTGAAACATAATCATACAAAATAATTTCATCTTAGATGGAAAATAGTTTTGACAAAATACTTGAAATGAATTCTTGAGGAAAATATCCTTTCTTCTTCAAAATCACTTTCTTTTCACAAAATTCCATACAAATTTAAAAGAAAATGTTTTTGTTGAAAATAGTCATGAAATCTTGCATAGGATTTTTCATGAAAATTAGTTGTTATGAAACCATAAAAAAATACCTTCATGCCGTATAAGTTAAAGAAACATTATCCTCGTACATTTGCTGAAAAAGTCAACAAGTACCTTATATGCTAACCAAAGGAAATATTCCTTCCATACAATGTGGTAAAAAGTCAAAAATGGGTAAAACTGAATTTGAACATACATGTAAGAATAGTAAACATTTTATGAAATAATTTTCAGAAAACATGGACATGGATGATAAACATAACCCCAGTAAATACTTACATATAAGCAATCTTGGATAAAAATGAGATTTGCAAAATTATCCCTTACCTTATGTCTGATATGCTTTGTATGTATCTGAACCTCTTGTATAATGATTTAAGTAATGTCGTTGAATTATTATAGAATCATATTCATTTTTATGATATCATATATGGTTCACTTATGACTTTATATTACCCATTCTTTTTTAAATTCCATGTTAAAGCAGAATTTTGGGTAAAATCCTTTCATTTATCATACGTGTTTCGACTTGTTGTTCTTGATATTATTATTTATATCCCGATTTAATTAATTTCAGAATTTAAAAAATAATTTACATATAATATATATTCAGCATATAAATATATATTATAGATCCATAAATGGAATGAAATACACCATTTAGGGAGACGGTAGGCCGTATGTACGCATGAACGCTGTTTTTTTCCTTATATAATTGAATGGAATTAAGTAAATGAAACATATATGTACATAAATACAGTATCATTATTATGTAATATCTTTCATGATTATTTTTTATATATAATTTAAAATCATACTTGAATGGTTAATCATAGAAAATGAATCTCATTGCGTTCGTGGAGACGATAGTCCGTACGTAAGCACGAGCGATGATATCGTTGCCATAATTATTGAATAGAATTGGAGTGGATGATATAATGTCTCAGAATTAGTATTATGTTATAATAACCATATATATTTATTCATTACACCATTATACCCATCCAAGTAATATGGTGGTGGAAAAAATGATTACTCCACGGTGTGAAGACGGTATTCTGTACGTATGCACGAGCGGTGATTTCATTTTCCATAAGATGGATAGAAGGTGAAATGGGGTTGTTTCATATTTATAATATCATATTAGTATATTAGTGATACTGATTGTATTACATTTTAATGAAACAACTAAATAATAGGAAGTTGAAGAAGAATGAAACTTGAAAGAATCGGTAGAAGATATTGCCTCTTCTTCGACGCATCACCTTTAAGAATCGACTTAAGGGACTAGAGATTGTATTTTAAGAAGAACAAAACTTTCATAATGTTTCTAGGGAAGTGGAGAAGAAAAATGGGCAGGGTATGGATGATCTTAAAGGCTCAAAGTGTTGTGAAGAGGAGAGGGAGGAGGTTCCCTTTTATAAGGGAGGAGAGGGGCACCTTTGGAAAACTCAAAAATATTAATTTATAATAAATCAAACCCCATTTAAAAACCTCAAAAAATGACTCATATTCGAAGATTATATGCGATAGGGTTGTAATCTCATCAACCAATAAAATTTAGGCATGTTGGAAATTTATTTTAAACCTTATGAACTTGATTTATCCTTATTTAATCTCTTTTCTTATTTGTGGTAATAAGATTCAAAATTGTAAATTGTTATAAATAATTACTTATGTGTTGTGAATTTTCCATAATTGGATGATTTATGACATTTTAGACCATATAAATTTTAATTTATAATTTTAAAATATTTTTTTTTATTTTTAAACAATTAGATATTACGTTATTTTTATAAAATAACAATACTGTCAATTTTTACACTATTCATTTGTTTGAATTTAAATAAAATCCACACAGAAGATATTGTTGGTTGGAGAGAATACTCAATAGGGGGGTTAATTGTGTTAAAATTAGAATTTCTGTTAAAAACTTTTAGGATTAAAATCCCCCAAATTAAAACGGCCCAGTTAATTAAGGCAGTAGAGATATTAGTGATTTATTATTCAACTGATTTCTCAAAGGTTGATTACTCCTCAATTGAATCAGTATGAGAACTAATTTCAATTTTGAAACAAGTTTACTAAAATAATCACATATAAAAACTAACCAGAACTAAATATTAGAGTGATTATAAAAACAGATTTCTGTCTTTGAAAATATATGCAGCGGATAAATGTAAAATAGAGTAATCGAAAGATAAAAACAACAATTTAAACATAAGGTTCATTCTTAAGAAAATACCTAATCCTCTCTACTTGGTGATCACCTGCCACCAAGAAGTTATATTAAAGATGATACACATCCAACATCGGGCTTAACAATAGTTTTCAAACTGTCCTGGTTTGGAAACTTCCACCATAGTTATACATGGGAAAATAAACTATCAAGCCACACTGGGCTTCTTCCACAGTTATGCGTGGGAAACAAATGTAATGAGAGTTTGGTATGGGGATTTTCTGTATCCCTCAGTTTAAGCTTAAGAGTCAGTGTGTGTATGACATACACACTACTCACAAATGTAAAATACTTAAAAACAATAGAGCTAAAGATATTAGGAAGAAGTTTAAAATTCTCTATGTGTTGGAATATCAGCTATGGACTCCTTGAAATGAACGAAATGATGTTTTGGTCCTTCTTTGTAAGTTACCTCTAAAACAAAGTGTCATAACTTCCTGGTTCAGACTTCTAGATGTAGAGATAATCAGCTTCTTGGGTCAGAATCTCTTTATAGCACACCACCTTAGATTTGAAAATGTTCTTCCAATAGATCTTTGTGAAGCTCCGGGATCTTCAGAATAAGTGCTTGAGTGATTTTCTTCTTTTTCGTATTTTGGGTACTATATGTGTCTCTCTTATGTGTATATATTCAATATATTGATGTCTGTCTCTACTCACATATATATTGACTTTTTCAGCTCAACTTTTTCTCATTTGATTCAGTAGGGGACAACAAGAGAAGTGATTCACCCATCTGTGGTCTTCCTTGTACATCGTACTATCTCCTGATATGCGTGAAAATATCATTAAATAATTTCAGGTGCATTAAATTGTCTATACATGACCGTTATTATATTATAAATAAGATTTATAAAGTAAGGAATATGTTATCATTAGACTGGTAGCAGATGCATGTCACACGGTAGACTTCAATCAGTAGGCTCTTCAACTGGGGACTTCATCAGTAGGCTCACAGTAGACCTTTAATAGTAGGCTTCAGTCTGTACGCTTGATCATCAGTAGACTTCAATTAGTAAGCTTCTAACGGTAGCTCTGTAACACTAGACTACTTCAACAGTGACCTTTCTAGCGGTAGATTCTCTCAATAGTTGACTTTATCAAAGGTGGTGTTTGTCTATCAGGAGATTTATACTAACAATAGACTTTAAAAAATATTGGACTACACTGACAGTAGGAGGTTTCTAGCAGTAACCTTCTACTAATGTTATACATGTTCAACGGTAGATTTGAACTCTTAATCTCTTAACAGAAGACTTGAGAAAGAGTCTGATAGTGGACTTCTAACTGAAGCCTCGTCACAACAGTGACCTTCTAATGGTGACTCTTGTCTGTAGTCTTTGATAAACATAGCAACAGTAAACTTATGATAGTGACCTTGTACTGGTATCTTATAGTAGTGAACATAGATCTTCAATGGTGACCTTTTAGCAATAGTGAGCTAGAGTGACAATGACCTATAATGGTGACATTTAACAAAAGGATCTTACCAGCAACCTTTAACAGTGATCTTGTACTTAGATAAATGTAAACTGTAGGCTAATGCAACAATTGTTCAGGATAAATAATATCAATAAATATTAAAAATGATTAGAAAATGACTTAATATATCATGATCAATATTTAAACGGGATTTGGGATTATCAAAACAGGTGAGTCCAACAATCTTTCCCTTTTTTATAATCACAAATTATGCTATTATGTATTAATTATAGGTATCACAGATAAGCATTTAATGCAGTTATAAAACAGATATCAAAAAGGAACCTTAGTTCAGTTTTAATTTCTCATGTATCAAAGATTTATAAGAGTGTAAAATCAGAAAAGGTCCATTAGAGAGTAAGAAAATCACAGCATTTGTACCATTTATCCCACTTTGTGATTAGCAAAAAGAAACACAAATAGATATAATAGATAAGACTTTTATTAATGGAAGTACATTACATGACCCAAAAATAAGATATAGTCCCTATCAAAAGAAATAAACAAACTCAATACACACCATCCATAGGCAAGTGTTCTTTCCCTATGGGAGATGAAGATGGAGGATGAGCTGGTGGATCAGCAGTTTTAGGAATTGCTGCAGGAATGACTGGAGGGGTAGCAACAGAAGCTCTTGTGTGTCCGTAGTGGGTATCTCTCTGAGGTATCAGTGGAGTAAGCCTTATGATGTCCTTAGTAGGAGACATCATGGAAGAACTACTGGGTTGAGATGTAGGTAAGGCAGGAGGGATTATTACAGGAGTATAGTTCACATGGAGAAAGGGTAGGAGAAGGTTTCTGAAGTCCATTATAATGCTTCCTCCTCTTTCCATAATCGATATGAAATCATCCTTATTCTCCATAAATTTCTCTAAGGCTGGAGTCAACTGGCCCGTCTTAGTGACTTGTTCCTTGAAGGCTGTGGTGACTAGTGGATCTTGAGATTTTCTAAAATAAGCTTGAAATGAGCATCCATCTGATGCTTGGAGTAAATCCTTTTATAATAAAATTAATCGGTTCTTTTATACTCTTTTGGTCTTGGGCAGCCTCTCTCATGAAGTCACTAACTACCTTCTGATCTTCTTTGGTAGTGGAGATAATATGAGTCACATATTGAGGATCAGGTGCACCGACACCAGAAATCATTGCTAAGTCTTCACTGACCACTGTCTTGAAAGCTGACAAGCCCACAGGTGGTGTAGTGGAGGTTGAAGCATAGGTAGAGGTAGTCAAAGGTTTTATTGATAATGCAACAGTTTCCTTAAAATCCATGGTCAACCCACTGATGAGCTTCTTCACATATTCATCCTGGACCTTCACATGAGCTTTCATGGATTCCTTAAAAATTTCAAACACAGTAACCATCTGTTTCACCACACTTCTGATATAGTGAATATCTTTGTCTAATTTGCCCCTAGAATCCATTAGAGCAGCCAGGCTCACCACTGACTGTCTTAGAAGTTCCACATACTGAGCCACATCATTGTGTTAATTTTGGCATTGAGATACTTCTTGGGAAAAACTGGCTTGAATGGAAGATTGAACTTTATCCATCTCAGAGGCAGTCATCTCTTGAATTAATCCCATTTACATTTCCAATTCAGAGGCCCTATTATCTAACATCTAGTGCATATCTATTTTCAGTTTTACCAGATCATATGTAGTGACATGTTTCTTAGTAAGGGGAACCACTGGAGGCACCGTGGCAGGTTCTAAAATAGTAGGTACAAGAATTCTTTTTCTTGACATATCACAATCAGAAACATCAAAATCCAGCCCATGTACCAGATATCCAGGGTCTTCTGACCATTCTTCATTGTCATGATGAACAGATACAGAACCAAAATACCCCCCCTCACATGCAGCTCTCTCTTAAGTATTCTCCTCTGCTAGTTTTTCTCTAGGTAATTCCACAACCTCCTCAGCAGATTCAACCTTTGTCTGCTCTGTTGGTTCACCAGTGGGTTGAGTCACATCCTCCACTAAGTTATCAATGATCTCTATTTAAATGGAAGTAGATTCCACTCCTGGTTCTTGATTAGACACTTTCCTGTCTATATTATTTATTAGAGGACTCAGACTGATCTCCTCTCCTTCAGTGTTCTCATCATCAGCTTTAGCAACAACAACCTCCTATCTTTCATCTTTATCACCATCCTTCTTTGCCTTACATGCTGAATGGTCTGACTCAGTAGCCTCATCTTCTTTATAGGTGTCTCTGACAAAATTTTGAGATACTTATTCTTCTTCATTGGTCTCAGTAACACTGTCCCTTAGAACAGTCTCTCTTCTTGGTAGTTCTTTTGGAGGGCTAGGTGCTCTGAAAGCTACTGTCCTGATAGGAATGTCAGGAAAATCATGATCACTCTCATCCTCAATGGGGGGTGTTCTCTCTTTTAGGTTCAACAGATCCTACAAATTCCTCCACTTCATGTGAATAAGCCGGTTCTGGCTCATCGAGCTTCATGCCTGGATCTCTCTTTTGTTTTGTCCTAGATGGGTGAGTTGTAGGGTCAAACTTTTCATACACATTTCCTTCATCATTTACCCATACTTTCTTCTAGGTATTTTAGCTAATTTTCATGAATTTTTAAATATCCTTAGAGATACAAACATTGTTCTTAGCCACTATCATTTCCTCTTTATTTCTATCCACACCCTTTACCTTTAGCATTACTGAAATTATCTTGGCGTGGAATAGGGCATTGGACATTGAGATTGCCTTTGTCATATCCTCCAATTGTTCTATCATTAACCTGCATAGGTTAATCTTCTCCCCATGCCTCAGAAAGTACATTAGGAATATGTCCCGATACTTCAGTACTGCAAAATCCACTCTCCTGGGACTAATCACATGCTTAATGAACTAAAACAATATCATGTCTTCTCCATTCATCTCAGCTGTAATTATCTTCCATGATTTTCCATTTCCTGTCAGCTCTTCCAGAGCTTTTTCATAATAAAAAATTTCACTATCTGGAGGAGCCACTCCAAAATTGTATTCATAAATTCCTTCATGAGAAACTCTTAAGCAGCTAGCCCACTAAGCAGACAAAAAACTGACTTCATTCCCATTAACTCGAGATACCAGCCTATCAACATGATCTTCCTCTTCGAACATCAAGTATTAATAGAATTATATCACAAGATTTGTGTAGTATGGTCCATTTTTATTGTAAAAGCATTCGGTATATCCTTGGGAACCCAGTGCTTATAGAACTAATGACTTTCTAGAAAGCATCCATTCTTCACTTAACTCCTTCTCAGCCATGATTTCTATCTTTGTCAGATGCGGGTTGACAAGTCCCATTGGGGTACTACTGGTGCCACTAGACTCGGCTCAAGTACTCTTTGGCCTTAGCGCATCCTCATTGACAGTCAGGGCTCGCTTGGTTATAGCCATAAAGATTGGAAGAGGTTATAAAGTTCAAACAGAGAGTTAGGGTTTAAGGATTTCGAGATGACGGTCTGAGATTGAGGAAGAAGGTGGATTGAGATATGTTCACAGTCTTAGTTTTATCATTTATGGGAAAAAATAATAAATATAAACAAAACGGTTTGAATTCCTAAAAAATAATTGGTAAAATCATACAACGAGGTTTCCAGCAGTGGGGTTCCTAACAGTGAGGTACACCAGTGAGGTGCAATGGTGAGGTTCAACAGTGAGGTGTATCTATGAGGTAAAATAGTGAGGTGTATCAGTGAGGTCCAACGGTGAGTTATATTAGTGTGGTCTAACGGTGAGGTGTCCTATACTGAAGTTAATCAAACCTAACTCATTTTTGATGTAATTTAACTTCTCATAATTCAAAGGCCTTGTGAATATATCATCCAATTAATGTTCAGTGCCAATGAATTCAAGAGTGATATCACCCTTTTGATAATGATCCCTCAAAAAGCGATGTCTCACATCAATATTCTTTGTCCTATCATAAGATACTGGATTTTTGGAAATGGTAAGATCACTTGTATTCCCACACTTTAAGAGACATGTTTGAATTTATATCCATAGTCTAGTAAAGTGAGTTTCATCAACAGAATTTGAGCACAATAACTACCAGAAGCTATGTATTCAGCTTCGGTAGTGGATAATGCAATAGAATTATATTTCTTACTACACCATGATACTAGTGACTTTCCTAAAATGTGACATGTCCCAGAGGTTCTTTTTCTATCTAACTTGTAACCAGAAAAATAAGCATCAGAATAACTCAACAAATCAAATTATTGTCCTTTAGGATAAAATAGTCTTAAGTTGGGAGTATGTTTGAGATATTTAAAAATCCTTTTTACAATAGTTAAATGTGACTCTTTTGGATTGGCTTGAATGCGAGAACACACACATACACTAAACATAATTTCTGGTCTGTTAGCTGTTAGATAGAGTAGACTCCCTATCATACCTCTGTAGTTAGTTTGATCCAATGGTTCTCTAGCTTCATCATCATCCAACTTACAAGTGGTACTCATAGGTGTGTCACTACCCTTACTACCATCCAAAGAAATACTTTTTCAAAGATCTTTAATATATTTACTTTGATTCAAAACAATGCCATTTTTATTTTGAAAGATCTAAAATCCAAGGAAAAAATTTGTGTTCTCCCATTAAACTCATTTAAAATCCATTTTGCTTCAATTTTGAATAATCAATACATAAAGAATTATTAGAAGATCCAAAAATAATATCATCCACAAAAATTTGTACTATAAAATCATCTTTAGAATTCCTTTTAATAAAAAGAGTAGGATCAGCTATCCCTTTGGTAAAACCTTTTGAAATAAGAAATGAGATGATCCAATCATACCATGCTCTTGGAGCATGTTTTAGACCATATAACGCTTTAGAAAGTTTAAAAACATGATTTGAAAAATGGGGATTTATAAAACCAGGAGATTTTTCAACAAACACATCCTGAATTATATATCCATTTAGAAAATCACTTTTAACATCCATTTGATAAAGGTTAAAATTAAGATGAGCTGCATAAGAAATTAGTACCCTAACGGCTTATAATCTAGATACAGTTGCAAAGTTCTCCTCATAGTCTATTCCTTACTCTTGACTATATCCTTGTGAAACTAACCTAGCCTTATTTCTGAAAATATTTCCATACTCATCAACTTTGTTCTTAAACACCCATTTAGTGCCTATTGTCAAAGTGCCCTTAGGTCATTCCACTAATTCCCAGACTTTGTTTCTTTCGAACTGATTTAATTCTTCTTGTATAGCCATTTCCCAAAATTCATCATTGATAGCATCATTAATATTCTTGGGTTCAAGCTGTGAAAGAAAATCTTGATGTTCAACATGGTTTCTTAGAGAAGCTATTGTTTGTGTTCCTCTATTTAATCACCTACGACAGCATCTAAAGGATGATTCTTAAGAGTCCTAACACCTATAGTAAGGATTGAACTAGATTCTTCATTGTTATCTGATGGTTCAGAATCAGTAGGTGCATATTTTGGAAAATTCCTTGAACTGGATACTTTTATAGGGGATTCACTATCTTTATCATTAAGGTTCAGAATTGAAAAATCTTTCTCAAGATATTAAGTAGAGGTTTTGGGCTCATGTAGATCAGTCTCAAATAATTTGACATGAACTGACTCTTCTACAAATTTGGTTTTCTTGTTAAACACTCTATAGGCTTTACGTGAGATAGAATAAACCAGGAAATTGTTTCATCAATTTTGGGAGAAAATTTTTCAAGATTATCTTTAGTATTAAGAATAAAGACTTTGCAACCAAAAAATATAAAGTAATTAACCTTAGGGTTCCTATTGTTCCAAAGATCATAAGGAGTCTTCATTAGAATAGGTCTAATTAAAACTCTATTGATGATATAACATGATGTATTTACAGCTTCAGCCCAAAAATAAACAGGTAAGTCATAATCATTATGCATAGTTCTAGCAATTTTCTGAAGGGTCCCATTCCTTCTTTCTACAACTCCATTCTGTTGAGGTGTCCTAGGGGTAGAAAAGTTGTGACTATAGACATTATGTGAGAAGTAAGACTCAAACTCATGATTTTCAAACTCACAGCCATGATCACTTCTCAGGGACTTAATTCTAAGTCCAATAAGATTTTCTACAGACAAGGAATATTTAATAAAATAGGAACAAGATTCTCTTTTGTGAGCTAGAAATTATACCCAAGTATACCTAGAAAAGTCATCTACAAGAAAATAAACAATATGCTTCCCATTTAAACTTGAAACTCTTGATGGTCCAAACAAATCCATGTGAACCAACTCAAGTGGTTGAGAAGTTGAAACTTCTTTCTTTGGTTTGAAAGAAACTTTGTGTTTTTTCCCTTTTGATAGGGATTACACACTTTTTCAAGTGGGAAATCTAATTTAGGTAAGTCTATAACTAAAAATTTCATAGATAGCTTCCTAAGTGAGTGCACATTTCAGTGTCCAAACCTTCTGTTCCACAACCAAGACTCTATGAAAATCATTTAAGCAGGAAACATTTTATTTGGACAAGGAATTTAGATCAAAATCATATACATTATCATTCCTACATTACATGAAAACTAACTCATTTTTTGAGTTAAAAACATTACATGCATCATATTCAAACTTAACATTAAAGCCATCATCACATAACTGAGATATGATAAGTAAATTTTACTTTAATCAATCAACAAAAAGTACTTTAGAAATTAATATTGTATCAGGGTTACCAATATGGCCTAAGAAGAATATTTTTCCTTTTGCATTTTCACCAAAGGTGACATGCCCACCATCAACTTTGATTAGACTCTTGAAGAAAGAATAGTCTCTTGTCATATATCTTGAAAATCCACTGTCTAAGTACCATAGGGTATTATAGAAACTCTTTAAACAACTTCCCTATAAAACAAATTAAACATGGAGTAATTTTGGTACCCAGATCTTCTGGGGTCCAGAATGTTTAGCCAGTAAAACATTGGGAACCCATATTTGCTTTATAGGTTTTCTAAAATCAACAACAAAAATTTGAGACATAAATACATTGTTATGTCCTTTAGAAAATTGTATCTCAAAAGGTGGTCTAGAACTAGAACTAGTAGTGAAATGTCCAGTTAATGGAACAAATTTGGTTTTGCTAATTTGTCTATGTCCGGGTTGATATCCTATAGCATTTTTATACTTAAGAGCAATATTTTTTCCTAGTAACTGAGTCAAGGTATCCCTAACAGCTATGAACTTCTCAATATCCTTTCTTAATTACTCATTAGATAATTTTAACTCTGTATTTTCCTTTAGCAGTTTTGAAAATTTCTCTTTTTCTATATCTAGATTTGATTTATAATTTGAATTTAAATCATGGTGTCTTTTTAATTACTTATACTTGTCCTTGAGTTCATTAAAAGTATCCTCAAGCATTTACCAATATTCAAACACTTATTCTTTAGTCATATATTCATTATAATGAGAGTCACTTTCATTCCCAGAATAATAAGTATTATGCACAGGGGAATTGATTGTTACTTCAGATGTCTCTGTCATAAAGCATAGATTGGCTTGTTTGTTTTGTTCTATGTCTGAATCATCAGTTCCACTCGAAGTATCTTCTGAAGAACTCCATGTTTCTTTCATATAATTTTTATAACCCTTTACCTATCCATCATATTTTCTCTTGAATTTCAACTTAGGGCAGTCAGCCTTCACATGACCTTTTCGTTTACATTCATTGCAGACTATTTCACTTGTGTTCTCATTCCACTTACTGTCTTTCTTCCATTGTCCTTTATGATCTACTTTCCTTTAAAGTCTGAATTCCATAGAATTTCTTCTTTTGATAAGAATCTTTTTAATCTTCTAGAAAGTTGTGCCATCTCCTCATCACTGTTTGAATTTGTCTCTTCACTTGTAGAACTGTCTACAGGTACTTGAATATTTCATTTTTCAGGGATTTTTTAGGCAGAAGTCTTGAATGCTACTGACTTCTTTCTTAGTTCTTCTTATTTTTCTTGATTCACCTTAAGCTCTTCTTCATAAATCATTAGTATTCCAATTATCTCCTATATAGGTAGCTTGCTGATGTCACATGATTCTCGTATTGATACAGAAGTGCCTCTCCATCTGTCAAGTAGACATCTAAGAAACCTCGTGATTTGGTCTTTGTTGTCCACTGGTTTCCCAAGAATATTTTTAGTGTTTACTATCTCATTGAGCCTAAGATAAATTTCAGAGATAGATTCATCAAGATTCATCTTAAAATTATCATATTTAATAGTATAGGCATTTAATCTCATTTATTTAACATTGGTTGTTCCTTTATGGGAAACAGCCATAGTATCCCAAATTTTATAAGCAGTCTTATAGGCATATATTCTATTAAACTATTAATCACCCCAAGCACATTAGAAGGCATTCATTTCTTTCCAATCTTTATTATAAATAGTTTTGGTTACATGAGACCATGTGTCCCTAGCAGTAGCAGGTAATACATGTTTTTCTTAAATTGTGTCCCAAATTTCAGGTCCTAAGAATTCAAGATACATTTTCATTTTCAATTTACACTGACCATAGTTATTATCATTAAATAAAGGTGGTCTGTTAGTAGCAGCGCCCTCAACTCGATTTTCCATAGAAAACTAAAAGATTAAAGAACTAAAAATTTATATATAACAGAAATTTTGAGATCTTTAAGATACAACTAGAATCACAGTTGAAAAGAAATTGGAAAGATTGAAAAACTATTTTGATGGTATGAATAAAGAATCCTATGATACCAACTGTTAGTCAGAGTGGATACTCAAGAAGGGGGATAATTGAGTTACTGTTAAAAATTTTGTTAATTACTTTTATGATTAAAATCCCGTAAATTAAAATGGACCAGTTAATTAAGGCAGTAGAGATATAAGTGATTTATTGTTCAATAGGTTTCTAAGAGGTTGATTACTCCTCAGTTGAGTCAGTATGAGAACTAATTACACTTTTGAAATAATTTTACTAAAAGAATCACATATACACACTAACCAGAACTAACTATCAGAGTGATTGTAATTATAGATTTCTATCTTTGAAAATATAAGCAGCGGATAAATGTAAAAGAGAGTAATTGAAAGTTAAACACAACAATTTAAACAAGAGGTTCAGTCTTAAGCCAAGACCTAATCCTCTCCACTTGGGGATCACCTTCCACCAATCAGTTATATTAAAGATGATGCATAGCCTTTATCAGGATTTACAATAGTTTTCAAACTATCCAGATTTGGAAACCTCTACCACAGTTATATTTGGGAAAAAAACTATCAAGCCACACTAGGCTTCTACCATAGTTATGTGTGGCTAACAAATGTAAAGAGAGTTTTTATAGGTATTTTTAGTATCCCTCAGTTCAAGAATAAGTGTCAGTGTGTGTATGACATACACACTTTTCACAAATGTAAAATACTTAAACACAGTAGAGCTATAGATGTTAAGTATAAGTTTAGAATTCTTTATGTGTTGGTAGATCAGCTCTAGACTCCTTGAAATGAAGGAAATGAAGTTTTGGTCCTTCTCTACAAGTTGCCTCATAAATAGAGTGTCGCAACTTCCAAGTTCTGACTTCCAGATGTAGAGATGATCAGCCTCTTGGGTCAGAAGAATTTTGTAGCACACCACCATAGATTTGAAAATGTTCTTCCAATAGATCTTTTTGATGCTTTGGGATCTTCTGAATGAGTGCTTGAGTTCTATTCTTCTTTTTCGTATTTCGGGTACTGTATGTGTCTCTCTTATGTGTGTATATTAAATATATTAAATATATTGATGTCTTTCTCTACTCATATATATATATATAATTTTTCATCTTAGCTTTTTCTCATTTGATTCAGTATGGGCCGACAAGAGAAATGATTCACCCATGTGTGGTCTTCCTCGTACCTCGTAATGTCTCCTGATATTCCTGCAAGAATCCTTAAATAATGTCAGGTGCATTAAATTTTCCAAACATGACCATTATGATAGTATAAATAAAATTGTTAAAGTAAGGAATGGGTTATCCTTAGACTGGTAGCAGATGCATGTCTCATGGTAGACTTCAATTAGTAGGCTCTTCAACTGTGGACTTCATCGATAGGCTCACAATAGACCTTTAACAGTATGCTTTAGTCACTAAGCTTGATCAGCGGTAGACTTCAATCTGTAAGCTTCTAACGATAGCTATGTAACACCAGACTACTTCAATAGTGACCTTTCCAGCGGTAGATTGTCTTAACAAGTAAATTTATAAACGGTGGAGTTTTTATATCTATAGACTTCTACTAATAGAATACTTTGAACAAAAGTGGACTACATTGACAGTAGGAGTTGTCTAGCAGTAACCATATACTAATGGTAGACATGCCCAATGGTAGACTTGAATTGTGAAGGTCTTAATAGAAGACTTGAGAAAGAGTCTGACAGTGGACTTCTAATAGAAGCCTTGTCACAACAGTGACCTTGTAATGGTGACTCTTTTCTATAGGTTTTGATAAGTATAGAAACAGTAGACTTGTGACAGTGACCTTGTACCGGTAGCTTATTATAGTGACCGTAGATCTTCAACAGTGACCTTTTAGCAACAGTGATCTAGAGTGACAGTGAGCTATAACGGTGACCTTTAATAGAAGGCTCTTACCAGTAGCCTTTAAGAGTGATCTTGTACTTAGATAAATGTAAACTGTAGGATGATGAAACAATTATTCAGGATAAATAATATAAATATAGGTTAAAAAAGATTAGCAAATGACTTAATATATCATGATCAGTATTTAAACATGATTTGGGATTATCAAAACAGGTGAGTCCAAAAGATATATTCGAAATAAAATATTTATTAGATTCATAACATGTCATATTTATCTTGAAAATTTATGGAGAATATTAAAAAGTTCATATAATATTTATTTTAATATTTTAAAAACCATTTATTTGATATTTCAATCAATAAAATAATTTCAACATCACTATTTTGTCACCTTTAATGATACTTATTTAATCCCTAAGAACTCTAATTAAATTCACATTATGTAGATAATTTTATTATCTTTCTGGAGACTATTCATGTTCGATGTTTCATGAAGTTTATCACTAAATTAAAATTATTATACTTATATGATTTAAGAGAGTGACATGTTGTCACCTTCTTTGGTTTTAATATTAATTAAATTATTTTCAAGGTCAAAAGTCCATAAAATTAATCTATTCGAACCCTTAGGTGATATGGGTCTACTTTTAGTCATCCAATAGAATTTTGGAAGGTGTTAGAGTAATTTTATAATCTTAATTTTACCCTTAATTACCCGATTTACCATTAACTATAGTAAATAAAAATTATCATAGTTACTATTCATAATATCAAAAAATAAAAGTAACATATTAACATAATTTGGACCCACTGAATTAAAATATGGAATCCATTTTTCAAAATTCGAAACACAGAAGTTGCAGAAATTAATTTAAAATTAATCTCGTTGTCTAAAAAATAGGTTTTTGTTTAAAACATTGCAAAAGATTGAATTGATTTGACCAAACAATTCAATGTAAAATCAATGATAATGAAATAATTTATATTAAATTGTAAAAATATATTCTATATATACTTACAACAATTTACTATTATAATTTAACCATATAAATTATCTCGATGAAAAAAGTTGTTTTTAATTAAAATTTCTCATGTTTTTACTAGTCATTAAAATAAGAACATTGTAATAAAAATATCAAAACTTTTCCAATGTAAATTTTAATATCCTGATTAAAAAAGATAAGTTAATTTTTTATATTTTAACATCTAAATGTTTCAAAAAATATATTTAAAATGGGTCTGCAATTAAAAGGCGGCAAAACTGCATTTTTTTTAAAAATAATTATTTTACACAAAAAAAATATTTTGTTCTCATACCATGATCTAGAAAATGTGTAAGATGAATAATAATGTTATAAAATTAAAAATTTATTTAATACTATTCATAATGTCTCGTTTATAATAGTATTATAACCATATATCATTGTTTAGTGAAACCTGGTAATGCGTACAACACACGCTATCGAGGAAGGTCGTGATTACGTGTAATGCAAGCCAAGTCAGGGTTGCGTGTAGTGAAAGTCTCATTTTTTTTTGTGTATAACAAAATACAACCATATTTTATTTATATAATGAATATATACATATATACACACTCAATGTTGCGTAGAATAACTACTATCAAACAAACTTGAAATTGTGTGTAACACGATCCAAGATTAGTGTTGCGTATACTGCAAGCTAATACGGTGTTGCATATAGCGTAAGATAATCTTGGTGTACTGTTCAACAGAATATATGAACGAAATTAAAAGGAATATATATTATAAAATCTTGGGGTGTTACACTAAGTGTGTACCTACTCGTAGTTTAAACTCCCATTGTACAAGGACTCGATGGTAAGTTTCAAATTTCCAGCATTATGAATTAAATCATTATGAGATTAGTTTTTAATTTCTATCTTATTGTTTTGAATATTATATATGACGAAGTTTCAATATCGTGTTATTATTTATATTAAATCATTTGATCTTCATTTACTCAAACCATATTATTCTCCATGCTCGAGTTATTGATTAAATGATGTGTGTTTCATTTATTTTCCTTTCCATGTTGATTATTCCTTTTTTTACAAAAGATATATTCTTGTATACATAATCCTTACTGAGAAGATAAGCACATAATTATTTCCTTTCCTTTCATCGGGATATAAATAAGTAATCATTGAATGAGTTCAAGGATGCAGAATATTTAGTCACTGTGTTTTTTATTTTATGATTACAAATGTATTGTGAGATTCATGTATGTTTCTATTTTACAAATACTACTAAACTATTCAGTTCTATGAGATGTGATTTCATATATTTGGTGTCATTTTAATATAGTAAACACCAGATCTAGGATACTCAGGTTGAGGTCTTTACAAAAAATAACATACAATTCACAACTTGTATACGAATTTCTGGCCAATTAACACCTTATATTTTAAAAACAAATGTATGGTTAGAAAAAAGAATACATGTTAAAATTCTGAGTGCAATTTTATTTTCCAAAAGGTATGAAATCAGTCATTAAATGACACTAATTCAGTACACTGAGGTTTAAAATAGTAGAGTAAACAATAATGTGTTTTATAATAAATTTCATCATATACTAAAACATTAAAATAAACATTCAATCATTTATTTCACCCAAACAACAAGCTGTATAATTTTTTCAGTATGAAAATGTATAAGAAATATCCTATGGTAAAAAATATTTCTTTATTGAAGTTATCCTGAGAAAATTAACTTTTTTACATTATAAATATTGATTCTTGATACTAAATTATAGATCTTAAAAATGAATAGGTCAAAAACAAGGATCGTATAATCTAAATTTAATGAATGTAAGAAACTATAGTTTTAGTAAAGAGATGTCTATTCTATTTTTATCCAACTTGGAGATTATATTGGTATTTATTAATCATTGTATTTTTTCACCAATTATTTTTGTAACATACACTTCCTCGACAAAAATAAAATAGAAGTTAAAATGTCCAAGATTTTTTATTTATGGAAACAGAAATTATTTTTCAAAGAAGATTGAAAATTACCATATACAACTTTTTCCATAGAATCTAAGGAATTAATAAACAATATAATTTTAAAAGGGCACTAATAAATGATTTAAATTATATTTAATAATGATTTTAAATAAAAATACATAAATTAGATTAAAATTCATTCATTTTCAGCTTAGAAAAACAATTCATTTAGTTTCAAATAGAAATGAAATCCATTACACACACTTAATTTTAAACTTAAATAAAATTTTACAGAAATATAGTAGATTTAAAATGTAACATTAAGGGATCGTGAATTGATTTCAGTAATTATATTTTCAAAAATATTAAACTAGAATACTCCCCTGAATTATTTATTTGTTTCCTTAGCTTCATCCTAGTGATCAAACTTATTTATCATTTAATAAACTTCATGATATATCTATGAATGTTGTCTAAAAATCAAATAAATAGACATTAGAAACAATATTTAATAATCAATAATATGATACTAGGTAATGGAGAGAGGATATGGTAATGAATATTTTGGTATCGTTGGTAAAAATGGTATAGGGGGGGAATCTTAGTGAAAACATGACTGAGGGATTTTTAGTTCAAAATTGAAGAAAAAAATACATATTTAACAACATTTTCCCCCTACAAATAAGTTATAGGATTTAAATCCCAAACCATTATTCAATAAATAGCTACCCATAGTCACTTCGGGGTATGATTTTTCATCCATTAAACACCACCTATGTGTTTCCCATGAATTTCTATGTGAGGACAATTTTTGTGGGGCTAAAAACATTGAGAAAATACAATAAACTCTTTCATTACTACAAAAAACCTATAAAAATCCTTTATCAATGTGAGAATACTCAATGAAAATACATATATTGTAACGCCCCGACCCCAGTTACCCAGAGTTGGTGCATTATTACATAACATTGGTATGATCACAAGAAAGATCAAATCTCGAAAGACCGATTGGTTTAGTAGTCTTGGAAACACGTGATATATTCATAAGTCTTACATTACATCATAAAATGAAAAACTACTACAAAAACATATTGTCTCCATAATCCACACTCATATCCCCACATAATATCCCTGTAGGTCATTCATAATTTACTTCTTCACTTCCTGGGAAAAATAAAACATAGAAAAGGGGTGAGCTCAAATGCCCAGTAAGGATAACAATATATCAGAAACTTTCATAAATAAGAATAAACATTTAAGGCAATGTATAACTAAAAAAAAGCCTTTTAAACTTGAACATTTAACATAGTATGGAATAAATAAAATGAAATAATTCCATTTACATATTCACATGGTTATTCTACTAATCGAATAATCACATGCAAAATCAATAACCACTTTCATAATGATGGAATGCATAATGCCAGACTATCATAACCACATAGTCAAGGCCTCGTGCCAAGACTACAAATAATATTTTGCCAAGGCCTTGTGCCAAGACACTAGTTTGTCTCATGAGACCTACCGATGCATCGAGGATCTATAGCGGGCTCCACCCGTCACATATTAAGTCCAATGCATTCCCATATGAAAAGGTTTAAACATAACATAAACATTCGTATTAAAACTAGCATACGAAATGTCAATACTTTCACCATAAACTATGAATGGTATAAAATAGCACATCCACAGTCAAACATATCACAAAACCTTCAATACAATATAGAAGTTTTTTATCATAATAAATCAACTTCAAATAATCTTAAAATCCATCAAAGGATGTTGACATAGATGAAATCAAAATTCTTTTTAAAGAAATATCTCCTTTTATTTTGAAATCATTTAAGATCCATATAAAATAAAACATTTTCTTGGAAAATATTCTTATAATCTTTTAAGGGAAGCTTTGAAGATTTTATAACGGCGGAAAATAGCCTCACCCGCCGTATAAGTTAAAAAAAACATTCTTACCTTAATTCTGTCCAAAAGGTTAAAAAGGACCTTGTTTTGAAAACGACGGAAAGATTCCTTTATGAACCTCTTATAAAAAGTCAAATAATGGTATAAATGACTTTAACCCATATTCTTGTAAATAATAAATATGTTTTGAAAAACATTTCGAAGAAACATGGATGTGGATGATAAAGAAATCCCAGTAGATTATTACGTATAAACAACCTCAGATAATGAAGAGATTGTGAAATAACACTTACCTTGTACTTTTCCTTGGTTGTGGTAGGTTAACCTCCTGTATAATGGTGAAATAATTGTTATTAAATTATACAAGAATCATATATATTAATATGATATCATATATGATCTTTTAACATTGATTTGTTAATAATATCTTAGAATTATCGTCGTTTCGGGTGTTAACTTACTCATTTTCTTTTATATGTTTTGTTACATAAGACATGTTTGTTGTATCTTATTCATATCCAGAATTATATCAGGTCCTTAAACATAATTTTTAAATCATCAAATGATAATTATACTTGAATGGATACGATGGAGAATGAATCTCATCGCGTTCGTGGAGACGGCAGTCCGTACGTATGCACGAGCGACAATATCATTCTTTTGATATTAAAATAATATATAAATGGATGGTATATAATATATACAGAATAATTAACATGTTATATTTATTATTTACCTGAGTTAAACATCATTATTATACCCATCCAAATAATATTATATTGAATAACAATTACACCACGACGTGGAGACGGTAAGCCGTACGTACGCACGTATGGTGACATGTTATTCAAAGGGTGGATATAATACTGAATATGGTTGTACCATATTTATAATAACATCACAGTATATGTGAGATACTGGAGTTATTATTTTAGAATGGTAAGAACAAAGAAAGAAGAAGTGGAAGAAGAAAGGAACTTGAAAAGGGGTGGTGAAAACATTACCTCTTCTTCGGGTTCTTCCTTTTGATTTGATCAAAAGGGCTCCTTAGGTTGGCTTTCTGATCAAACTAAGGCCTCTAGGTTGTAGTGAGGGATGTTGGGAGAGGATTTGGGCAGAGTTTTTCCGAACCAAAAGGCTTTGATGGTGTGAAGAAATGAGAAGGAGGAGTGCCCTTTTATAAGAGGGGTGAGGGGCACCTTTGGAAAAGCTAGAAATATTAATTTATAATAAATTCATATTCGGTTTCTAATGGCTCCAAAGTTGATTATTCAAAGTTTAAGGTACGGATAGGTCGAAAACCACTCAACCAATAGAATTTAGACAGGTTTGGTTACTTATATTAACCTTATCTTTAAGTATTAACTCTAAGTTAATTAGTTTCACTTTTACAATGTCTCTTTGTATTTTTATATAATATGGTTAATAAACTTACTATATACATCCAAGAGACCCCCAAGTGGTCCATTAATGATGAAAATATCATGATATAAGTCTTTTGGCCGAACCTTATATTTTTAGGATTTTAATATCAATTAATAATATAATATTTTTTTTAAGAACTCTTTTATGTCAATTTTGACACTATTCAATAGTTGATTTTTTTGAAACTCATAACAGATTGATTACTTCGAACAAAGTAAATTAAATCAATACTAATATATCATATTATTATATAAAATTATTTTAATTCATTAAAAGTTTAATATTATATTTATTTGGGTATTTATAATATCAATTATTTTAATTTTTCACTATTATAGTAATTACTGCATCATCATTGTGTCATAAATAAAATAACTTATTTAATGTCTAAAAATTATAAATAAAATATCATTATGTAGGAAATCTTTTTGTCTTTCTAATTAATATTTATAATCTAACATCCAACATATATAACCCTATGTCACAATTGTTTTGCTAAAAGATATATGCTTGTGTCATTTTTGTATTCATTTTAACTTAATTAAAATAAAGTGTCATTATCACTTACAAGTGGATCCATGGGGTCCCAAAATCGACCCAAAGATGTCCATGGTCGACCATGTATCAATAAATAGGGTTAAGATACGTTTTAGGGTAATTTAGTATTGTTATAATATTATTTTTTAACCCTTATTTACCGGATTTAACCTTAACCATGGTAAATAAAATATTTACCACAGTAATTATTCAAAATGTCTAAAAATAAAAGTTACCTATTTACACAATTTGAACATCCTGATTCAAAATATGGAATCCATTTTCCTAAATTCAAAACACAGAAGTGGCAGAAATTAATTTAAAATTAATTCCCGCTGTCAAAACAAAAAGCGTGTTTTTAAGAGATAATAACTATCAAAAGATTGACACTTGTTTATGTTCGGTTTAATTGTAAAATTATGTCCAATGACCAAAATTATATTAAATGGTAAAAATATATTCTAAATATTCTTTAAAACTACTAAAATTCATAATTTATCACTATTAATTATTTTGATTAAAAAAGTTGTTTTTAATTAAAATTTAGTAATTTTCACTATTCATCAAAATATGAAAGTTATCCGAAAAGTACCAAAATTTCACCTTAGGCTAAATTAGATATTCTGAATCCAAAAATGAAGTCTATTTTGAAATATAAAATATATATGATTTCAAAAAGTAGGTATTACTATTCACAACGGCTAGTTTAATTAGTTGTGGTGTGTGTTAGAACTCGAGGTTGCGTACAACACACGCTATCGCATTATTCGAAGGGAAACGTACCGTGGAAGCTTGGGGTGTTACATTCTCCCCTCCTTCAAATAATTGCGTCCTCGCAATTTCTAGGGTATTACTGCATAAAAACACTCGGGTGGTTCTTCATCATAAGTTCCTCGGGTTCCCACGTTGCCTCTTCCATCTTATGATTTCTCCACAAAACTTTTACCAGACGCGTCGTCCGGTTTCTCAGCATTTGTTCTCTCGTATCAAGAATCTTGACGGGCTCTTCGCAATTAGACAGACCGGGTTCCAGTTCTAATTCGTCATAGGTGAGTACATGCGTTGGGTCAGGCATGTATTTCCTCAACAGAGATACATGGAACACATCGTGAACTTTGGAGAGACTTGGCGGCATTGCCAATCGGTAAGCTACAACCCCAATTCGTTCTAGAATTTCAAAGGGTCCGATGTACCTGGGACTCAATTTAACTTTCTTACCAAAACATATGACTCCCTTCCATAGAGATACCTTTAGGAAAACATGATCACCGACTTGAAATTCCAAATCCTTCCTTCGATTATCGGCATAGCTCTTCTGCCTACTTTGAGATGCTCTGATGTGATTTTGGATTACCTTCACCTTTTCCATCGTTTCCTCCACCAGTTCTGGACCTTCAAGTTTTATTTCACCGACGTCATCCCAACAGGTTGGTGTACGACATCTCTTTCCATATAACGCTTCATATGGTGACATATGAATACTTGAATGGAAGCTATTGTTATAGGAAAATTTTACCAGAGGTAAATATTGATCCCACATACCCTGAAAGTCAAGTGAGCAAGATCTCAACATGTCTTCTAAGGTCTGAATGGTCCGTTCTAATTGTCCATCTGTCTGAGGGTGGTAAGCAGTGCTCAAATGAAGTTCAGTATCCAGGGATTTCTGAAGACTTTTCCAAAATCTTGAAGTAAAACAGGGATCACGATCAGAAACAATTGATAAGGGTACTCCATGAAGTCTCACAACTTCATTAATGTATAGTCTTGCTAGACGTTCCAGGGGTAGATCTTCTATTATAGCAAGAAAATGTGCTGACTTGGTAAGACGATCAACAATAAACCATATTTCATCGTTCCTTCTAGGAGTCTTTGGTAGCCCCATGAAAAATTCCATCGTAATATTGTCCCATTTCCACTCCGGTATGGGAAGAGGTTGCATGACTCCTCCAGGCTGTTGCCTTCCAGCTTTCACTTGTTGACAAACTATACATCTTGACACAAAATCAGCAATCTCTCTCTTCATGTTATCCCACCAAAAATGTTCCTTCAAATCTCTATACATTTTGGTGCTCCCAGGGTGTATAGAGAAATTGGAACTATGAGCATCATCCAGCAATTCCCTTTTTAGATCAGGTAAATCGGGAACACAAAGTCTTTTCCCGAATTTCAAAATACCATCTTCATACACAAAGTCTCTCAATCTCCCATCATTCACAGCTTTAATCTTCTTCTGAAATTGTTCATCATCAGTCTGAGAACTCTTAATCCTTTCTAGTAAATATGGTTTGGCAACCATTTGAAAAACCATTGATGTTTCACCTTCCCTGGTTATTCCCATGTCCATCTTCACTAGATCCATGAAGATTGGATCCCTTTCAATTCTCATATTGTTCAAAACTCCATGGTCTTTTATACTCAAAGCATCTTCCACCTTGTTTGCTTTCCCCGGGTGGTAGTGTATCGTGCAATCATAATCCTTGAGTAATTCAAGCCATCTCCTTTGCCTCATGTTGAGTTCTTTTTGTGAGAAAATATACTTCAAACTCTTGTGATCAGTATAAATTTCACATTTTTCACCATAGAGGTAGTGCCTCCATATCTTCAAAGCAAAGATCACAGCTGCTAATTCGAGATCATGAGTAGGATAGTTTTGTTCATGAATTTTCAACTGCCGTGATGCATAGGCAATAACTCTATCATTCTGCATAAGGACACAACCAAGTCCTTTCTTTGATGCATCACTATAAATAACGAACCCATCATTCCCCGATGGTAGAGTCAATATAGGAGCATTGACTAATCTTCTCTTCAGTTCTTCGAAACATTCTTCACACTCTTTTGTCCAAACAAATTTAACCCCTTTACGTGTGAGCTTCGTTAATGGATTAGCTAATCGGGCAAAATTCTGGACGAAACGTCGATAATAACCTGCCAAACCAATAAAACTGCGTACCTCAGTTATACTCGTAGGTGCTGGCCATTTTTGGATTGCCTTGGTCTTAAAAGGATCAACAAAGATTCCATCTTTAGAGACAATATGGCCAAGAAAAAAAATCTCATGAAGCCAAAATTCACACTTGCTAAACTTCCCATATAATTCATGCCTCCTCAGAGTCTTCAAGATAATCCGCAAGTGATTTTCATGATCTTCGTGGGTTTTGGAGTATACCAATATATCATCAATAAATACCACCACAAATTCATCGAGATACTCCTTGAAAACTCTATTCATCAGATCCATGAATACAGAGGGTGCATTAGTCAATCCAAACGGCATTACAGTAAACTCGTAATGCCCGTACCTGGTTTGAAATGCTGTCTTCGGAATGTCTTCCTTCTTCACACACAACTGATGGTATCCAGATTGAAGGTCAATCTTTGAAAATTATTGAGCTCCATGCAGTTGGTCAAATAAATCATCAATACGAGGTAGGAGATTGTTGTTCTTTATCGTTATAGCATTGATCTCCCTGTAGTCGATACATAACCTCATAGATCCATCTTTCTTTTTAACAAAAAGAACAGGGGCTCCCCATGGAGAAACACTAGGGCGAATAAATCCCTTATTACTCAATTTCTCTAGTTGTCTCTTTAGTTCGACTAACTCTACAGTGGCCATTCTATAAGGGGTCTTCGATATAGGCCTTGATCCAGGAATCAAATCAATGGAAAACTCAACTTCTCATTATGGAGGATGTCCAAGTAAATCTTCCGGAAATACATCTACAAATTCTTTCACAACAGGTACATCCTCTATTTGAACATTCCTTTCCCCACTGGTAGTTATTTCATTCTCTTCCTCCCCAATAATTGAATTAAGTTGAGCTACTGGGGGTGGATCTAAATAAGAATTAGGTGGTGATGATTCTGCTCTAAAGATAAGGTGTTCCTTATCATTATCATCAAGAATCGTAACCTCTTTCTTCTTACAATAAATCTTCGCATCATAGTCCGAAATCCAATCCATACCGAGGATTATATCAAACTCAATCATAGGTATGACGATGAGATCAGCATATAAAGAAAATTTATGTGCTCTAATGGGGACTGATTCACAAAACGTTGTTGCAATGATACATCCCTTAGGAGTTTTAACTAACAACTCCCTTGTTAAATCAAATTCGAAATATCTAATTTTCTTAGCAAACTGGGAATATATGAAACAATTTGACGATCCAGAGTCAAATAATGCATTTTCTCAACATGAGGAAACCATTAAATTACCTGCCACCACGTCTTTCGGAGCTTCTACCTCAGCAGTAGTGATAGCATAAGCCTGGCCTTGATCCCTTGGCCTTTTCTGAGGTAAGTTCTCCTGACGCTTAGGACATGTATTTGCATAATTCCCCATCTCCCTGCAATTATAGTACTGAACGTTGGTGGCTTCCTTCTTCCCTTTGCAATCACGAGCTTGGTGGCCTTTTTCACCACACTTATAACAGACTCCCATTCCCTTCAAGCAAGCACCGGGGTGTTTCTTCCCGCATTTACCACAAGATGGATATTCAACCTTTCCCTTCTTCCCCTTATTTCCATTCCCAGATTGATCAGCAGGTCTCTTCTTCTCTTTCTTTGCTTTAAAGTCATAAGACTTAGAGAATTCCTTTTCGGTCTTGATAGCACATGAGACAATGTCTTCGTACGATGAAAAGGATTGTGAGACTAACGCTCGATGGAGAAATGGTTTTAACCCATCAAAGAAACGATCAATCTTACTTCTTGGGTTGCGAATATAATCTCCAGCATACCTCGCTAACCTTGTAAAGTTAGCCTCATACTTTGTGACAGTCTCATCCTCCTTTTTTCTCAGACTCAGAAATTTCCTTTCCATATCTGCTCGATGGTCGTGAGGAAAGTATTTTTCTAAAAACAGATCTTTGAACTCCCTCCACTCCATATTTGATACTTCATCATCTTCCTTCATGTTTTGAATCAATGACCACCATTGATCAGCATCTCCAGTGAGGCGGTAAACTGCCATGATAACTTTTTCCCTTTCACTGCTCCCCAAAGCCTGAAATATTTTCTCTAGGGAAAATATCCATTGCTCAGCTACTAAGGGATTTGTATTCCCATTGAACGTTGGTGGTTGTTGCCTCATGAATCGATCTAACATTGATCCTCCACGCTGCGGATCAGGGTGCTCCATACGGGTAAGGTTATTATTCATAACCTGAGTAAGTTGTCCCTGTATGGTGATTAGCTGATCGGCACCAGTTGCATCACCAGCCCCACTATAATTATCTTGAGCAGGAGGGCAATCCTACATGGAGTGCGTGCATTGATACGGTTTCCATTTCTTCACTAGGCGCCATTTCTAAACAATGGCATAAAACTAGATCAGTTTATGAATCAAAATACATAATCCCATACTTATAAAAAACTCACTAGTGCAGAAAACGTTTTTTTACGTCACCATTTTTTACGTCGGTTATATAAAACCGACGTCATAATATGTAAAATGAGGTTTTTTACGTCGGTTATTAAATAACCGACGTTAAAAACCTGTGTTTAGTACACCTTTAACGTCAGTTATTTTTATAACCGACGTTATTAATCGCGCGGCTTCGTTTTTTACGTCGGTTATACATTAACCGCCGTAAAAAACCGAAGCGGGGGGGGGGGGGGGTGTTTGTTACGTCGGTTATTGAATAACCGACGTAACAAAATCGACATTATGTACGAGTTATTACGTCGGTTATTCAATAACCGACGTAAAAAACGCATTTTTTGAAGGCCTTTTTACGTCGGTTATTTTATAACCGACGTAAAAAAAGAATCCGCAGATGTTTTGACGTCGGTTATGGAATAACCGACGTAAAAAAACACGGATTTTGAGCCCTTTATAACGTCGGTTATAAAATAACCGACGTAAAAAAAGAATCGGAGGAAGGTTTTTACGTCGGTTATTGAATAACCGACGTTATAAATGTTTTTAAAACATTATAACGTCGGTTATTGAATAACCGACGTGATAACTCATTTAAAAATTTACCCAGACCCGTGGATAGTCATTAGCGAGTTTACCTTCGACAGTCGCGACTCGTCTCTCTCGCGCGTAAACCCGAATCGGCTCGTCCATTTCGTTGGTTTAGATTCGTTTTGCGATCATCGTTTCTCATATTTAATCTCCTCGGATCAATCATCTAAACTCGCAGCACTCAGGTAATCCTCCCACTCGTTCGTTTTTTTTCGCGGATAGTATATATATATGTGGTGTGATTTTTTTTGTTGAAACTAGCTAAGATTCTTCGATTGTGAACCCTTTTAACTCGTTTTGGCACCATAATCTTATTTATCACCCCTATATCTATTAGTTTGACTTGAAATATTGACTAATTTTATGATTTCACTAATTTTTCATCGTTTTCTATAAATCCCCGAGAGGGTTGGGGCGTGTCCATGTGGATGGGTTGCCCTTTTATTGTTGTTACTACTTTATTCACACACAACCATGGCATAGGTGCATGGATTTGGGATCACATCACCATTTTCACCCCCTGCAAACAAAGTTTCACGAGGAGGACTCGCCAGATTTCCCCTCGACATGTTAAAAATTTTAGATACCCTCTTTTCAGCAAGTAAAAAATTAACTAGTTTTTTCTTCACTACTTATCCTAAACAAATAAAACCACCATTCTTTCTAGAACCTCTACTAGATCCATTGCATCCATCAACATACATATTTGGATCTAAAAGCATCCCTTAAGCCTTATGTTCGATGCTAACATCCTTTACTGATCTATAGAAAATATGATTGTCTGCTAAGCTCTCCATTTAAAAGTCAAACCCCACCAATTATTCATCCTCATCATGAGAAAATGGCACAACATCTGAATTTCTGATTCAATCTCTTGGGTCACTGAACAAACATTAACTCCTTCAAATCCACACCTGTAATAGACAACCTAATGTCGAGTTCCTTCTCTATCTATTGAAACTCAGTTCTTCCTCCACACCTAAAAACATTCTTTGAATTGCCCAACTTCTTGTTATGGTAAATTTTCAGTGATTCCAGGGGGGTGGGAGGGCTATCAAGAGGGTTGGGAGGTGTCCAGGGGGGTGTCCAAGGGGGTAGGGTGTGGGGGGTGGTGTCCAGGAGGGGTGGGGGGCTGTCCAGAGGGGTCGGGGGTTGTCCAAGGGGGTTTACAAGGGGGTGGGTGGGTGTGGGGGGCTGTCCAAGGGTATGGGTGGGTGTTGGGGGGTGTCCAGGGGGGTGTCCAAGGGGGTAGGGGGTGGGGGTGGTGTTTAGGAGGGGTGGGGGCTGTCCAGAGGGTTGGGGGTGTCCAGGGGGGTGTCCAAGCAGGGCGGGGGTGGGGGGTTGTGTCCAGGAGGGGTGGGGGTGCTTTCTAGAGGGGTCGGGGGCTGTCCAGAGGGGTCGGGGGTGTCCAGGGTGGTGTCCAAGGGGATGGGTGGGTGTGGGGGGCTGTCCAAGGGGGTGGCGGCCTGTCCAGAGGGGTCGGTGGGGTGTCCAGGGGGTGTCCAAGGGGTTGGATGGGTGTGGGGGGCTGTCCAAGTGGGTGGCTGCCTCTCCAGAGGGTATTTGGGGTTGTCCGGGTGGGTGGGGGGCTGTCCAGAGGGTTGGGGGATGTCCAGGGGGGTGTCCAAGGGGGTAGGGGGTGGGGGTGGTGTCCAGGAGGGGCGGGGGGCTGTCCAGAGGGGTCGGGGGGTGTCCAGGGGGGTTTACAAGGGGGTGGGTGGGTGTGGGGGGTTGTCCAAGGGTGTGGGTGGGTGTTGGGGGTGTCCAGGGGGGTGTCCAAGGGGGTAGGGGGTGGGGGGTGGTGTTTAGGAGGGGTGGGGGGGGGGGCTGTCCAGAGGGTTGGGAGTGTCCAGGGGGGTGTCCAAGCAGGTCGGGGGTGGGGGGTTGTGTCCAGGAGGGGTGGGGGTGCTTTCTAGAGGGGTCGGGGGCTGTCCAGAGGGGTCGGGGGGTGTCCAGCTGATTCTTTTATAATGTCAACACATTCAAAACAAATTTTCTATGTAGTAGATCAATCAGATATGCAGTGGGCTGTTGTTTTACAAGGGAAAAAACAATATGTTGGTGAGGATGAATTTGATGAAGATGCTGATTTATGTGAGATCCCTACTTCCATGGAAAGATTAATAGAACATAATGATGAGTATGTTGAAGACATGGTTTGTGCCATAAGGAACGATCACGACGAAGGAATTTGGGAAAACAATCCAACTGTAAATTCCTAAAATTACAGGTAACACATGTTTATTTCTTGTTTACATTTAGTTTTTTCATATAATGTTAGATATTGTAAATTTTTTACTTATTAAAACATGTATCAAACAAAAATGATAAAACAATAAAAATCGTAAAGAGGAGAAGTCCTGGGCGCACCGGCTGGCCGGTGGTGGATCACCGGTTGGCCGGTGATGAGCCAGCGGCCGGCCGGTGGTCCAGACAGAGAGGAAGGCTCTATGTCTGGTCCACCGGCCGGCCGGTGGTGAGCCAGCGGCCGGCCGGTGGCCCAGACAGAGCAAGGTTGTCTGGTCCACCGGCTGACCGGTGGTGATCCAGCGGCCGGCCGGTGGTCCAGACAGAGAGGAAGGCTCTCTGTCTGGTCCACCGGCCGGCCGGTGGTGAGCCAGCGGCCGGCCGGTGACACCAGGCAGTGGGAAAGTCTACTGCCTGGGTCCTCCGGCTGGCCGGTGAGCTCACATCGGCGGACCGGTGGACTCAGTGAGTCCCCTTTTCAGCTTTCTTGGTCCAACTCCTTGGCAACCATTAGCCTATCAACAAAAACACTTGAAAACAAGTTAGAACATAATAAGAGTGATTGTGATCATTAAAATCCAAGAGAGAGGGGTACAACAGACTGTGTTTACCATGTTTATCATTGTTTAACATGCTTACCATATTACCAATGTTTACTATTATGTAATTTAGTACACTTTTCTATTTTCTGATTAAGTAGTATAACAATATTTGAATTTGTATATTTGTGAACTAATGTTTGTTTTTTTGATTTGAAGGAAAATGACAGATCAATCAGTTGATCAGCCACATGATTTTGGAGATGAGCATATTGGTCATACATCTGGGGAGGAACATTCACATGCTCCTATTACGAAAAAGAGTTCAAAGGTTGGTAAGCGTGGGTGCACACGTTTACCAAAATTATCACTTGCCCGTACGAAGTAGGAGAGGATAGTCGTGGAGTTTGATGATGATGATCTTCCTAGAGGTCCAAATACAAAAGATTTTAAGGGTTTTGTAGCAACTCATGCTAAGAGCAAAGTAAGCAATCTCTATGATGATTGGAGAAGTGTGGATAAGGTGATAATTTCTCAGCTGTGGGAGACCATTTTGGTAAGATATTTTGCTATTGTTTGACTGTTCTTTAAATGTTTCTAGTATATATAATATTTTTAACCTCTTTTTTATCAGATGACATTTGATATTCCTGACACTGGAGGAGTCAGGAAGAAATGCTTATCGTTGGCTGCTAGGAGATGGAGGGATTTCAAATCAACCCTCTCATCTGATTTCATTTATGGTCATAGGAGTCGTGAGAATCCATGTCATATATATCCTTTTATAGATGAAGACACATGGAGACAATTTTTTTAAAGAAGAAGAAAAGAATCATTTTTGGTAAGGGCAATGTAAACTTTTATAAGATTTCTTATATAAATGATCTTATTATTGTTTTGTTAATGATTACTTATTCTTAATTTATAGCAAACAAGGAAATCTCATCAAGAGATCCAATCTAAAAATGTATACCCTCATAGTTTATCTCGGGGAGGGTATGCATTATTGGAAGAACAAATGATGGCAGAAAAATTTCAACAACTAAGAGCCGAGTCCTCAAGCTCTGGAGAGGTGGCCCCTCCATCCCCTCCATCTAGACATGAGAAATGGAAAAGAGCTCGGAAGGGAAAAAAAGGACAATATCTTTCGGAAGAATCGAGACTCGTAGTTGAGAGGATTGTAAGATATCTATTTTATTTATTTAAGTTTACTATTTTCGTCATATATTTCCAATCATTATATAAATGTTCAATTAATTATTACAGGACTCTCTTGAGGAGAAGAGTTCACAGGGGACATTTACACCATCTGGGAGGGAAGATATTTTATCTGTGGCATTGGGAAAGCCCGGACATCCTGGCCGTGTAAGAGGATATCCGGCAGGTGTATCGGTAAGAAAAGTGTGTCCACGTTCCTCAACTTCTAACGTTGAGGGAGTTTATAAAAAAAAATAGAATCCTTGGAGGCTGAAGTCCATAATATTAATGCGACAATGGAGGACAAGATTAGAGCATCGGTGCAGTTTATGTTTGCCGACTTGCAAAGACAATTTCATGGTGCAGCTCCCACTCCACCTCTCCCAGTAGCTCCCACTCCCCCACCTCAGCCTGCGGACCCCATTTTTGATCCTCCTCCTCCGCCGCAGCTACCTACTTATTGTGAGTTGTATGTTGATGATCCTCAACATCATATATTTTCATATGGGATGATATATTGTATAGGAGATACAGTTCATCATCAACAGTTAGAGGTAGAGAATCAGAGGGTCACTGTACATGATATTATAGATAGATCAGCTTGGATACCATTACCTACAGATGAGGTGACGACAGTTGGACATAGTATCGGCCATTTTTTACTTTGGCCATCCAGACTTCTTCGACGCATTACCATAGAGGTATGGATGTTATATCTTTTATTTTATATTTTTATTAATGTTTTATCATTTGAAAATGAATATATTTTTCAATTTATTTTTACAGGAATACTTCAAAGGTAAAGAAATACTGTATAGACAACAACAAAGACAGATAGCTATGACATCAGATGCAGATACTAGCAGTCTTGACAAATTGTCAAGATATTCAAATTTGTTGGTGGATCATTATGAATTTACAATGGAATCTCATGTCTGTGGACGTGAACTAAGTGTGGGGATTATGAAAACTGATATCATGGAGTTTGTCACTGGAGATAAGTTGGGCATCAACGTGGTGCAAATTTTTATCATGTAAGTCTTAACACCTTTTCCTTGTGTTATATTTATTAAAAATGTATACTTATGTCTGCTTTGTATTAGGTATCTGTATAAAATTTGTGAGAGGAATGAGCTGACAGATGTATATGGATTCGTGGACCCACAATTGATTTCCCCTGAAGCATGTGCATTGGATGAGGAAGAAAGAATGATTTATATTGCTGATAGATTTGAAAAGAATGTAATCACACAGTGTTGGATGATGCCTTTTTGTGAGAGGTATGAAACACATCCCTCTCAAATAGTTAATTATCTTTTAACATAAAAAACCACTAACGTTAAATTTCCTTTTACCAGGGATCATTGGATGTTAGGGGTTTTTTGCCCTAGGGAGAAAGCACTTTATTGGATATGCTCTCTCCATGATGATGTGCGAGAAAGTTTTAAGAATATATTGGAAACGTTAGTTTCAATTTCACAATAGTTTTATATATTATAATGAATTTTAAATTTACCCCATTCGTATTATTTTCTAACAGGGCATGGGTCCACTTTCAAAAAAGCGCAAAGAAAAGGAATTTCATGATCAAATGTGTACATGCGAAGGTAAATATCCATTTATAATTTGTACATTTTGATTTATTACATAAAAATAATATATTGAATTTACACTCATTCAAACAGAAATGTCATGAGAAACAAGGCATCATCGAATGAGGATATTACATGTTAAGATTTATGTATGAAATAATAACAACTGGGACAGTTCTGAGTTTTGACCTGGTAAGATTTCCTCTTTCTCATAATATTTCAATTTGATTTATTCATTATACACGTTGACTACTATCCTTTTCCTTTGTAGCTTTTTGATGACCCTCAACCCTTTACTGCTGAAGATATCAAACACTTACAAGTGGAGTGGTCAAATTATTTTACAGGTTTGATTGAATTTTTGTTGTTTGTAATGTAAAATGTAATTTTGAATATTGTCAATGTAATTGTGTATTTCGTAGTCGTTTAGGTTGGATTTAGTTTTTTTTTTGAAGTTGACAGTGTAAGTTTTGAATGTTATATAAGTGAATGTTTAATTTTTCTCTACTTCTTGTTTTGGTCTACTGTTGATGGTTTTTCTGGTCTGTATTTTGGTATGGGGGGAGAGGTTCCAAGGGGGTGGGTGGGTGTTTGGGGGGTGTCCAAGGGATATGGGAGGGGTGTCCAAGGTGTGTTTGGGGCTGTCCTAGGGGTCGGGGGGTGTAAATGAGGGTGGGGGGTGTCCAAGGGATATGGGAGGGGTGTCCAAGGTGTGTTTGGGGCTGTCCAAGGGGTCGGTTGGGTGTAAATGAGGGTGGGGGGGGGCTGTCCAAGGGGTGGGGGGGTGTCCAAGTGGTGGGGGGTCCAAGGGATATAGGAGGGGTGTCCAAGGGGTGTTTGGGGCTTTCCAAGGGGATGGGGGGGTTTCCAACGGGTCGGGGGGGTTTCCAAGGGGTTGGGGGGGTGTCCAGGGGGTGGGGGGCTGTCCAAGGGGTGGGGGGTGTCCAAGGGGTGGGGGTGTCCAAGGGATATGGGAGGGGTGTTTGGGGCTGTCCTAGTGTTCGGGGGGTGTAAATGAGGGTGGGGGCTGTCAAAGGGGTGGGGGTGTCCAAGGGGTTGGGGGTGTCCAAGGGATATGGGAGTGGTGTCCAAGGTGTCTGGGAGTTCTGTCCAAGGGGCCGGTTGGGTGTAAATGAGGGTGGGGGCTGTACAAGGGGTGGGGGTGTCCAAGGGGTGGGGGTGTCCAAGGGATATGGGAGGGGTGTCCAAGGGGTGTTTGGGGCTGTCCAAGGGCTCGGGGGGGGGGTGTCCAAGGGGTCTGGGAGGGCTGTCAAGGTGTGGGGGGGTGTCCAATGGGTGTTTGAGGCTGTATTAGGGGTCTTGGGGGGTGTAAATGAGGGTGGGGGGTTGTCAAAGGGGTGGGGGGTGTCCAAGGGGTGGGGGTGTCCAAGGGATATGGGAGGGGTGTCCGATGGGTGTTTGAGGCTGTACTAGGGGTCGTGGGGGTGTAAATGAGGGTGGGGGCTGTCCAAGGGGTGGGGGGTGTCCAAGGGTTGTGGTGGGGCTCCAATGTGGTGGGGGAGGGCTGGCCAGGTTGTTAGGTGGGTATAGATGAGGGTGGGGTTCAGTTGGGGCTTGGGGGAGGGCTGGCATGGTTATTTTTGTTGTTTGGTTTCTGGTTGCTTTTTGGTGAGAGCAGTGCAATTATTTTAAAAAAAATATCGCTTTCACGTCAGTTATTTGATAACCGACGTGGTAAATAAATCGGTAGGGGTTTATCACGTCGGTTTTTTCGAGAACCGACGTGATAAACCGTTCCCGGGCCTTTTATCACGTCGGTTCTAAATATAACCGACGTGCTAAAAGGCCTGGGAATCGATTTAGCACGTCGGTTATCCAATAACCAACGTGGTAAATCGATTCCCAGGCCTTTTAGCACGTCCGTTATTTAAGAAACCGACTTGATAATAGGCCCGGGGAAGGGTTAATCAGGTCGGTTATGTCATAACCGACGTGATAAACGATATCCCAGGCATTTTATCACATCGGTTATTAATAACCGACATGATAAACACCGTGATGTTAGGTATGTTACGTCGGGTTTTAAATAACCGACGTAAAAAACGTTATTTATAACGTCGTCAGTATTAACGTCGCCTAAAAACCGACGTAAATAATGAAAAATAACCGACGTAAAAAATGTTTTCTGCACTAGTGGCTTAACATAAATTGAACTATTTATGGATATAATCCATAATCATAAGAATGTTTTCTTTGAGGAAGTATATACTCATAAACCCTTCATAATAATTTGTAAAGAAAATGAGAGTTATCCTAAGCATATCCCCCGGGAGTGTCGTAACCAAGAGTGCAGCAAGGCCTGTTGTCGTGCACCAGTTCCCGTTCGAGTCTAGCTCAAAGCGGTGTTTTCGGGTTTTACCCCTAGGTACATCTGTGCCAGAGCCACCTCTACCTGCTCGTATCCAGACAGAGATGTATTGCTCGGAAAACTCACAAAATCTCTACAATACCAAAATTCTAGGAAGTTCTTCTATACTAGTCCTCAAAGTTCATCTTAGGCCTAGGTGCTCTAATCAGAGTTTATCTAAATCTAGCTTCCAAGGTTTGTACTAAACTTCCTCTGATACCAACTGTAACGCCCCGACCCCAGTTACCCAGAGTCGGTGCCTTATTACATAACATTGGTATGATCACAAGAAAGATCAAATCTCGAAAGAACGATTGGTTTAGTAGTCATGGAAACACTAGATATATTCATAAGTCTTACATTACATCATAAAATGAAAAACTACTACAAAAACATATTGTCTCCATAATCCACACTCATATCCCCACATAATATCCCTGTAGGTCATTCATAATTTACTTCTTCACTTCCTGGGAAAAATAAAACATAGAAAAGGGGTGAGCTCAAATGCCCAGTAAGGATAACAATATATCGGAAACTTTCATAAATAAGAATAAACATTTAAGGCAATGTATAACTAAAACAAAATCCTTTTAAACTTGAACATTTAACATAGTATGGCATAAATAAAATGAAATAATGCCATTTACTTATTCACATGGTTATTCTACTAATCGAATAATCACATGCAAAATCAATAACCACTTTCATAATGATGGAATGCATAATGCCAGACTATAATAACCACATAGTCAAGGCCTCGTCCCAAGACTACAAATAAGATTTTGTCAAGGCCTTGTGCCAAGACACTAGTTTGTCTCATGATACCTACCGATGCATCGAGGAGCTATAGCGGGCTCCACCCATCACATATTAAGTCCAATGCATTCCCATATGAAAAGGTTTAAACATAGCATAAACATT
The DNA here is from genome assembly GCA_963277665.1 of Viscum album. Taxonomy (NCBI): domain Eukaryota; kingdom Viridiplantae; phylum Streptophyta; class Magnoliopsida; order Santalales; family Viscaceae; genus Viscum; species Viscum album. Next base: position 1,019,213,829 of record OY728147.1, on the reverse strand, counting down.
CGTATTAAAACTAGCATACGAAATTTCAATACTTTCACCATAAACTATGAATGGTATAAAATAGCACATCCACAGTCAAACATATCACAAAACCTTCAATACAATATAAAAGTTTTGTATCATAATAAATCAACTTCAAATAATCTTAAAATCCATCAAAGGATGTTGACATAGATGAAATCAAAATTCTTTTTAAAGAAATATCTCCTTTTATTTTGAAATCATTTAAGATCCATATAAAATAAAACATTTTCTTGGAAAATATTCTTATAATATTGTAAGGGAAGCTTTGAAGATTTTATAACGGCGGAAAATAGCCGCACCCGCCGTATAAGTTAAAAAAAACATTCTTACCTTAATTCTGTCGAAAAGGTTAAAAAGGACCTTGTTTTGAAAACGACGGAAAGATTCCTTTATGAACCTCTTATAAAAAGTCAAATAATGGTATAAATTACTTTAACCCATATTCTTGTAAATAATAAATATGTTTTGAAAAACATTTCGAAGAAACATGGATGTGGATGATAAAGAAATCCCAGTAGATTATTACGTATAAACAACCTCGGATAATGAAGAGATTGTGAAATAACTCTTACGTTGTATTTTTCCTTGGTTGGGGTAGGTTAACCTCATGTATAATGGTGAAATAATTGTTATTAAATTATACAATAATCATATATATTAATATGATATCATATATGATCTTTTAACATTGATTTGTTAATAATATCTTAGAATTATCGTCGTTTCGGGTGTTAACTTACTCATTTTCTTTTATATGTTTTGTTACATAAGCCATGTTTATTGTATCTTATTCATATCCAGAATTATATCAAGTCCTTAAACATCATTTTTAAATCATCAAATGATAATTATACTTGAATGGATACGATGGAGAATGAATCTCATCGCGTTCGTGGAGACGGTAGTCCGTACGTATGCACGAGCGACAATATCATTCTTTTGATATTAAAATAATATATAAATGGATGGTATATCATATATACAGAATCATTAACATGTTATATTTATTATTTATCTGAGTTAAACATCATTATTATACCCATCCAAATAATATTATATTGAATAACAATTACACCACGACGTGGAGACGGTAAGCAGTACGTACGCACGTATGATGAAATGTTATTCAAAGGGTGGATAGAATACTGAATATGGTTGTACCATATTTATAATAACATCACAGTATATGTGAGATACTGGAGTTATTATTTTAGAATGGTAAGAACAAAGAAAGAAGAAGTGGAAGAAGAAAGGAACTTGAAAAGGGGTGGTGAAAACATTACCTCTTCTTCGGGTTCTTCCTTTTGATTTGATCAAAATGGCTATTTAGGATGGCTTTCTGGTCAAAATAAGGCCTCTAGGTTGTAGTGAGGGATGTTGGGAGAGGATTTGGGCAGAGTTTTGCCGAACCAAAAGGCTTTTAAGGTGTGAAGAAATGAGAAGGAAGAGTGCCCTTTTATAAGAGTGGTGAGGGGCACCTTTGGAAAAGCAAGAAATATTAATTTATAATAAATTCATATTCGGTTTCTAATGGCTCCAAAGTTGATTATTCAAAGTTTAAGGTGGGGATAGTTCGAAAACCACTCAACCAATATAATTTAGACAGGTTTGGGTACTTATATTAACCTTATCTTTAAGTATTAACTCTAAGTTAATTAGTTTCACTTTTACAATGTCTCTTTGTATTTTTATATAATATGGTTAATAAACTTACTATATACATCTAAGAGACCCCCAAGTGGTCCATTAATGATGAACCAATCATGATATAAGTCTCTTGGCCGAACCATAGATTTTTAGGATTTTAATATCAATTAATAATATAATATTTGTTTTAAGAACTCTTTTATGTCAATTTTGACACTATTCAATAGTTTATTTTTGTGAAACTCATAACAGATTGATTACTTCGAACAAAGTCAATTAAATAAATCCTAATATATCATATTATCCTAGAAAATTAGTTTAATTCATTAAAAGTTTCATATTATATTTATTTGTGTATTTATAATATCAATTATTTTAATTTTTCACTATTATATTAATTACTACATCATCATTGTGTCATAAATAAAATAAATTATTTAATGTCTAAAAATTATAAATAAAATATCATTATGTAGTAAATCTTTTTATCTTTCTAATAAATATTTATAATCTAACATCCAACATATATAACCCTATGTAACAATTGTTTTTCTAAAAGATATATGCTTGTGTCATTTTTGTATTCATTTTAACTTAATTAAAATAAAGTGTCATTATCACTTACAAGTGGATCCATGGGGTCCCAAAATCGACCCCAATATGTCCATGGTCGACCATGTATCAACAAATAGGGTTAATACACGTTTTAGGGTAATTTAGTATTATTATAATATTATTTTTTAACCCTTATTTACCGGATTTACCCTTAACCATGGTAAATAAAATATTTACCGCAGTAATTATTCAAAATGTCTAAAAATAAAAGTTACCTATTTACACAATTTGAACATCCTGATTCCAAATATGGAATCCATTTTCCTAAATTCAAAACACAGAAGTGGCAGAAATTAATTTAAAATTAATTCCCGCTGTCAAAACAAAAAGCGTGTTTTTAAGAGATAATAACTATCAAAAGATTGACACTTGTTTATGTTCGGTTTAATTGTAAAATTATGTCCAATGACCAACATTATATTAAATGGTAAAACTATATTCTAAATATACTTTAAAACTACTAAAATTCATAATTTATCACTATTAATTATTTTGATTAAAAAAGTTGTTTTTAATTAAAATTTAGTAATTTTCACTATTCATCAAAATATGAAAGTTATCCGAAAAGTACCAAAATTTCACCTTAGGCTAAATTAGACATTCAGAATCCAAAAATGAAGTCTATTTTGAAATATAAAATATATATTATTTCAAAAAGTAGGTATTACTATTCACAATGGCTAGTTTAATTAGTTGTGGTGTGTGTTAGAACTCGAGGTTGCGTACAACACACGCTATCGCATTATTCGAAGAGAAACGTACCGTGGAAGCTTGGGGTGTTACATATATAGTAAAAATATCTTCACAATTTTCAACCTTCTTAGTGGATTCAAGTCATTTAGTTATAGAATCAAGAGAAGGGAGTCCCTCATGATCTACCAAGAACCTCTTATGTTCTTCCACTAAAAATTATTCAAAATTACTATTTTCAAGAATATTTTCCAATTTTGGAATTGATTTATATTTTCTATATTAAAAATTTTCATGAAATGGAAATAGTGAATTAGTTGTTTCAATGGTTTTGACATGATACACACTACATTATACCTTACATCTTGAAATGGAATGACCCTGGTATCCCATATCATTGTTTTTTTTGGTGTTGGATGCACCTTGAAGGAGTTTCATGGATTTTGGTGGGTAAATTGGGAAAGGGGTTCCCACTAAAAATTTTGGAATGTCTCGGGTGTGGTGCTTTATGTTTCTCCAAAATCTCAACTTCTATGACATTGATGTATATGTTGTGGAATAAGAGGGGTCAAGGAAGGAGTTTGAAGCTACTAAATTTTTGGTTGTTGTTGAACCATTATGTTTGGTTGTGGTGTAGGCCCTTCCCATGTGTTTTATTACTATGACATAGAGACAGTAGGCTATGATGTACGTTTTGGGGATGTTCTTCCAACATAAGGGTGTATATAGTGTGGATCCTCATGTTATATTGTATCACCTTTTCCCCTTTTACATGATCTGCACCATGGATGTAATATTTCCATTTGATTAAGGGATTTTGGCATGGTCTCCTTCTATTTCACCACAGTCCTCGGGTTTTTAAACTGTATTGTGGCATGTTCTGGGGGGGTTGCATCATGGTCTCCTAAAAACTAATTTTCTTATGAATAGCTCTAAGCTCCCAAACCCACTTTTATGTCATATATTCCACTAAAAAACTATGTCCCACATTGTTATTTTCTAAGGATTTTAAAGCCCTGGTATTTTTGTATGAATCCCCAGCTTCTAGAGATAAATTTTTTGTGATTTCTGATAGGTATGTCTCATTTTATAGAGGTTTTTAATCTATTTTATCTCATTTTCATCTCATTAACCTTTCCATGTTATGGATTTTTATCTGCATAATTCTAATATAGTTTCTATTGATTTTTTTGTTCGGTTTTGGTGTTGTTTCCTAAGAGGGATACCATTTTATTAAGGAAGAGGTGATCAGAGAACCACATTGGAGTTCTATTTCAATTTCAATAAAGTCATAAATTTGAGGTAGGTAATACATTTATTCTAATTTTATGTACATGAAATCACAAATATATCATTATTTGTAACTTTATATAATGATATAATTAACATAATTAATACTCAAATCGATTATGGAATGTAATTGATTTATGTTTAGCGATCACATGTTGTTTCATTCCACCATGGTGACAGTTTTACCCATGATATTCTATGTAGTGTTATATCTATTCGATGATTTTTAATCATATTTTAATTAATGTTTTAGCATGTTGAAAATGATGAAATTAGATAAATAAAATAAATATAGTGATTATTTATTGGTTGGATAAATAATTAATGAATATGAATGTCTAATAAATCTAGTGTTTCTTATATTTTGATTGTAACCGAATTGATGAAAAAATGTATGTTTAATTTAATATGTAATTCTATGTAATGATGTAATCCGGTAATTAACTTAAATCTAGAATGATTATTGATAACATTAATAATTCAAGGAATAGTTATGATAATTTTTTTCTTAAAATCTTTTTGTATCTATAAAAATGAAAGAAAACATATTTAAGTAATTTGATAGCTTGTTATAGATTATTCTTTAGGATACCCATAGTTGTAATCGTTGATAAATAAATTTTTTAAATAAATATAGAATAAGAATATTTTTTTGGTAATGATAACTGTTTGGGACCAAGGTTTCTAGTTTTATTTAGAAGTATAAATTTCTTTTGTTGGTATAATAAGATCCTAGTTTCTTGTAAAGGGTAAATGCCTTATTTTAGGGCTTAGTTTCCCTATTAACCATGATTTGATTAACCTTATATGATGATATGGATGTGATCCTTGTTATTTGATGTCATTTGATATCAGTATGGATTATGAGATATAGATAGGGAGGTATGAGGTTTTGGAAGAAGTTGATGCTTGTAATGGTGAGATGCATTTGTGATGTGCAGGATGGTGTCGTGGATGGAACCAGGATGACAGAATGGGTTGAAGCTAGTATTTCTAATTGTAAATTTTAATGGTGGGATAATTTATTGTTTAATTTGTTAAAAGGTTTGTATGGTTGAGTTTTTTGTTTTTCTGTATTCATTTCCCCACTACATGAGGCGTATTGATGTTCTTTTTTATTAAATTACTTTTGTGGAAGATTAGGATTTTTTCTAGAGTACCTATAATTATGGAATGGTGATAATGTTTATTAAATGTTTCAACCCATGGGGTTAGTTCTTGTTGTCATGAAATTATTTTAATCTTACGAAACCATATAGTTTGTTGGATTATGCCTTTAGGGTATGGATTATACTTGAGGATAATAAAGTGTAGTTAAAATCAAAGTTAATTTATAGTTGATTAAATCTATTTTGGATGATGTTAATTAATGTATAATTTATTAATTAACATAAAGTAAACTATAAAATTTAAACATGTAATTTAATGTAGGATTCTCAAATGCTTGTGCTCCACTATGATATATACTCCCTAATAGTGGAAGTTGAGTTTCTGAGTTATAATAACTGTAGTTGATCCTAGAACTAATTTATGCCCATTGTGTAGTTGTGATATACATTATATTCTATAAATTTTTTGAATTCTTATGATAATCCACCAATTTTATTTGGGATACTGACACCTAGTGAGCTTGGGGATGGTTTTTTCCAAAACATCTAGGTTGGGGAGGGTTGAATGGATAACTACTCCCTGTAGACTAGATCTTTTAACTTAATAGAAATATGTGTTGGTATGTACAATGGTTATATTTCCCATATAAGTGTATAGTGTGATGTAATGTATTATGATTGTTTCACCCACATGTATCTCTAGATATAATATTCAAATGATAATTATAGGTTTGATGTGTATAGGTTATGATAGATTGACTAAACTTATTCTATGTAATAGTTGAGATGGCTTGAGTTATGATACCCAATGTGTGAGACACATCCTACGATATGTGTTCCATTCCAAAATATACATTGTTACTATATGAATATTTGATATGATATGATGGTTGGATGTGATGAAGGAGATTCATTGTTTGATTCTTTAGCCTTGGTGTCTTTAGGCTATCTTATTTTGGAGAGAAATAGATTGGGGCATATGATGTTGGGGAAGAGAAAAAAACCACTAGGGATGTGGTAGTGGTGTACCCTTGTTGTTTTATTACTATAATACCAGATCTCTTATATGTGATACTTGGTGAGATATATCCATGGCGAGGTTGTAAACATAGTATACCAATTTAGATGAGAAGTTGGTTTCACTTATTGTTAATTAGGCTTTAGTATGCTTTCTATATAATTTCAACAATAGGGTTTTGGGAGGATCCTAATGGGTAAAATATTATTCTCACCCTACATATATATACACTATTTTTAGGTTAGTTGGAGAAGGTTAGTGATCAGGATGAATATTACTACACTGTGATTTTATAGGAGTTATTTAGGATTCATGGTCACTGTCATCTTTATCATTTGGTACTTTTAGTTCCTTTTTAGTTATATCAGTTTTTTATACAAATAAAATTATACACTTAGTGTCTCATTAATAATTATTTTTAGAAGTTTATTAGTGTAATTTTCTTATATCTCTATTCTACCTATTCTATTTTATGGTAATTCCTCTCATTTGTATGTTCATTATAATCTCAGTGCTAGTCACCAACCCGAGGCCTACTAGAGCTAGGACTCAAAGGTCATTATATATCATACTATATTTTCATCCTATGAGGGGTACTATTTGTTGGATTGGTTCATGATAGAGTGGGATCAGAGGTTTAGTTTAGGGGATTGGATAGAGTTTAGAGTTAGGGACATGTGATAATTTCATGGGTTGGTAGAGAAATGTTGTTAGCTGTGTTTAGTAAGTTAGGTAAAAAAGGGAGACCATCCGAGTCATTGGTATTTCATAACCTCAATGATCTGATTCAATGATGTTTTTTTACACATCCTACTAAGAAAAGTGATACTAGTTGTGGTTAGAGACCTTGGAAAGGGTCATGCATCGTTCTTTATTGCACATCTTTTGGAATGGGTAGGCATTTTTATTAGGTTAAAAATATAAATTAATTAATTAATTAATGTAAAATAATCAATATTCATGGTTTAGGAGTATCCAACCATTTTTTATTTTATATAAATAGCTACAGGTAAACATCCACACTAGGTATGTGCTGAATATGTTCAGAAGTATGTGTCATCATATCATCATAGATAATAAGTTAATAAAAATGATACTTAGAGGAGGAAAAACTGAGAGTATTACTGCTAGATTATATAGATGTATTAGGTATCCATTTTATACTTAGATACAGAGGACTATTTGGAGGATGTTGATAAAGATTTCAGTTTGATCCTTGCATAGAAGGAACCCTTGGTTTTTTTGGTTATCACCCTGATGCATAGAGTAGTGAGGTAGTGGTCAATATTGTTTTGTGGGGAGAGAAAGGAGTATGTGGTCTTATTGGATAAGTTCAGGGAAAAGTTCTGAGAATAGTTTATTTTTTTACTACAAATCTATCCAATTATCATGAGTTACTTAACCTTTGACATGGTATTTCTAGTGTGTGAGAGTTTGGGATCCATTTTAGGACACTTCTATAATATGACCCAAACCTGTTTCTATACGAAGAATCTAGAATGAATGTTTTTAGGTGGATTTTAATCTAGTGATTTAGTGCCTAGTCACCATCTTTATGTTGTTAACATATATCAACATGTTGAAAAGAGTAATGTTTGTTGAGAGGATGCTGGCCAGAACATATTCATTATGAGAGGGGAGTCATCATGATTCTTTATGAATAAGTCTTGTGGTTTTGAGTTCCTATTATTTTGGACAAAAGAGCTTTAGGGCATCCTTGGGTACGTACCATCCCTCATCATATTGTTTGTCGAAAGATGGACGATTTCAGAACTTTTCCAAAGGATCATATTCTTTTTTTCATATAGAGACCAAGGAAATCAATGGTGAGAGTTCCCAACATTTCTATATAGAAATGGTGCATCCAATTTTCTAATTTAAGTTACTCTATTGGGGAATTTTCATCTACGAATGTAGTTGTTGGATGGTCCAACTTGGGAGAAATATAGAGTGGATTGGGTGGGAAAAGGAAAACCCCTATATTCTCCTAATCTTTAAAGAGTATAGTGAAGATAAATAGCTGTTTATCATTAGGTTTAGAGAGGTCATTTATTAGGTCATGTTTAGCTTTATGGTCTTTTGTTCGAAGTGTTGGGCGAGCCAGATGTTGTTTGAGGTGCCCTTTTCTTATTTTTTTTATGGGTTAATTCATTTTTTAATTGAAGAGCTACACACTCCATCATATCAACTACCCTAGTCAATGCTTTTGAACATTAACTAATTATACTTGTTGTGTACATGGAATTGAAAACTCTAGTTTAAGGTCAAGAATATTTTTATAAATTATTTACATAATGTGAACTATTATTAGATTAGCACAACTCTTTGGGATTGTTTCTATGTCTAAGGATATAGCTCTAAAACATAATCCTTATTATGGGATGGTTGTATTCATTGTAAGATATTGTTTATTTATTCCGGATATAGTTTGTGTTCAATGATGTGGATAGATATACAGTAGTGTTCATTGGTTATTGAGACCCATAAATGGGTTAGAGTCATTTTCTTTCATTATCTTTGTTGATGTTTGAGTAGATTTTGAATTCATCAAAGGTTTAGTTGATGGTGTATCCTCAGGTTGTAGAATAGTACCCTCATGTTTTTCCTAACGAGGTTATGAAGTTACCCCTTCGAAGGGAGATAATGTTTGTGATACATCTATAGTAGGCTGTTTCTCTCATCTCATTATATCATTATAGGATAGTGCCTTATGAGTTTTGAGAATAGTGGGTATAGCTCGATGATCTATTGGATCTTGATTTTATTCAGTTGAATGTGTCACCTTTGGGTGCAAAAATTTTGGTCATGAAAATTTCCCATTGAAGCTTTCATCTTTGTATAAATTATAGTCTCTTGAATCAACTGATATAGAATAATCATTATCCCCATTTTGGATTTCTGATTTATTTTATCATCTAAAATGTACAATTTGGTTCTAAAAGATCTATATGAAGTTATGATATCATAAAATGTGGGTGAAGGTGGATGATATTTGGAAGGATATTTTTTTACGTATTCCTGAGAATTATGAAATCGTTTTTATGGCTTTCAATGTGAAGACTTCCCTAGAAGTGTTCATGAGTTTAAAGAACACAATGTTTAGAGAGTTCTTAGATCAATTTGTGGTGGTTTTCATTGATGACCTCCTTGCATACTATGCATCTAATAAGTATCATACATAGTATATTCATGCCATTGTTGGAGGTCTTCATAAATATCAGTTGTCCAGGACGTTGTCAAAGCTTTGGTTTTTGGATCTGGAAGCTAATTTTTTGGGGCATGTCATGTTCCCACAGGGATTAGTTTTCGATCCATCAAAGAAGGAAACTAAACCTAAAGAAATTCTTGGGCCTACCAATAATGATTGGAACAAGTATATTATGAGAATAAAATATCTAAGATGGTATGCTCCAAAGAATTCATACATTTATGTTCCTAAATTAGTACACAAAATCTAGTTTGAAATACATTTAAGTATATAAGGTTTTAAACATTAAATATCTAAAGACATATTTTTGAGAAAATTTTATTTAAAAAAACTTCTTGGATTTTCTTTTTTAAATCAATCTCTTATTTCTAAATCACAGTTTGAAAACTAAATTCCCATTAATAACATATCCCAAAAAAATCATAAATGGGGACAAATCAAAACTAGGTACAAACTGTAGAAACTTCCAAATGGAAACCTGAAATAAAGTGGATAGTGTAAGAAGATAAAATTTAGTTAAACAATTGACCAAAGTTATGTAAAATAAAAAAAGGGTTATGTAGATATATAATCATTGGAATTTCCTAAAATTCCCTATAATCAATCTCTGGAAATTATTTTTCTGAACCCACCTATCGTTATATGGTTCATCTCTATAGTCAACAACCAACAGGGATACTCTAAACTAGCATCACTAGAGGAAAATCACACCTAGACAATACTCTGGACAATGGGTACCAATCTGTCTAATTATGACTAGAAATAAACCATCACTTGACCCTTTAGATTTATTCCTGGAATCCCATGATGATGTTATAAGGAGAAATTAGGTGGTCATCATAGACTTTTCATTACTACGACCCACATATGGCCCACGAACGCCTTTCCAAAATCCCAACACAAACTATGTGTATTACCTCTCATGGGAAGGATGATAATAGGGATTCCCATCACATGTATAAAAACTCCGAACGTTTCAACCTGGACTAAAAATCAAAATAGTTTCAAGCTAGTATAAATTTAGGGTTTTAACAAATCCTATTGGCATAGACAAAGGAAGTGATGGCCTCAACCAGTATGACCATACACTATGAAGCCCATTTATTGGAGCTTACATGGGAGGTATAATTCATGGTATCTTCTCTAGACCAAATCAAATATGAGATACAATAACATAAGGATGATCGAAACCTTTTACGATATAAGTTTAAGCTCATCGTGATCACGACCCAAACAATGTTCACCGAAGAGACCCATGAAATCCCCACCATCGTGCACCTTACTCATAGGGAATATGTGATTGTAATAAAGAGATATGTAACAAGACCCTATAATTATGTGTATGTACATTATTGTTTTATAAAATAATGAATATACTTCATTATGTTATTGTTTCTTTGAAAATGATTTTCAAAACACAAATAGTATTTTAGGTTTACATTAAAATTCAATTGAGAAATATATTTTGATGAATTAATGGATTTTCTAATTAAATAATACATTATTAAAATATTATTATTATATAATTTTTATTAAATAAAAAATATTATATAATATTTATGAATGAAAATACAATTTTTATTAATGTTTGAAAACTCTTTTTGTCAAAACCCTTTAATTTTCAATAAATGTCAGTTTTTTTAAAGTGAAAATTAATATATATATAAAATAAGTAAGATAAAATTAATATTATTTTTGGAATCAGGATGTCAAAATTATCTAATAGTGAATTTTTCAAAATTTTCAGAGGTAGCCGTTTTGTTGGGTAAAAATTAAATACCATATAAATATATAATGTGTCTTATAACATCATAATGATCCAATAATGATGTAATAAAACATAATAAAATGTATCTTCGGCCAAATATATGTTTTCCCTTTAAAATGTTGTAAATATAGTTTTATTTTATATATTAAATAAATCCTCAGTGAATCCTCCAAGACATATAAAATATTTTATGATTTTAAAATCATTTCCTTGAATGTGTAACTCACATCCACATAAGAAAGGAAAATATTTTAATATATTCAGCCCTTATCTATTTCAAATAATTAATACCAATCCCTTTTTATAGAAAATATGGGAAAACCAGGGTATGGTTTTTGGTTTTGATTATTTTATTCTCTAGTTTGAAAACTAAAATAATTAAAAAATCCCCATCCATTCCAATATAAACCCACCCAATCTCTCATTTTTTATCATTATCAATGATGTTAATCCAACCAATAACCCCTACTCCCTATATTCCTCCCAATGATCCCCAATGTTCACAATAATCCTACCCAAAGCCTTTGGTATCACACATCCATGTAAGGGATTCCTCTCCTCCTCATTGAATTCAAGCACCTTCCTTGAGAGTAGTTATTTTAATTTCAATTTATTATATTGAAGTTATTTTGTAATCATTACCTTAACGACTCTTGAATTATATTTCAATGAGGGATTATTTATCCTCCCTTATTTATACTCTTAACTAAGCCGTCACTATGCCAAAATTTTGTAAGGTTTCCTTCCTTTCTCAATTTTTTCCAAGTTTCCTTATATTGTTACATCTTTTTATTTTCAATTGAAATTTATGGGGTATGTTTTAAAACCTCCCCCATACTATACGTATTATGTTTTAATTCTTATAGATCCCTTTTATCTCCCATTAATACCTCCCATGTACACCTGTTACCATACCCAAATTATGTAAAGGATTTCTCTCTTCTGAATTCCATTCAAGCATTTCATTTATATTATGCATCTAAATTCCATTTCAGATGTTATGATATTATGTTCAATGACCTACTTAATGTACATTTCATGTATAAATGATGAGATACCCATTTTTCTCTCATCATATGATGTTTACTAATTTCTATTTGATGTTTTTATGCACTCGTAATTGCATCTCGATTTTCCATAGCAAAATCATCCTACAGTGAATACCATACTCATTTCTCTATCAAGGGTTTTCAACTTTATGCCCTTTTACCAATTTATTTAGGATATAAATGTATGTATTCCATATTCCTTGTTCATGGAATAAATTGTGATATTTAATGGATCCATTTTGTATGATCTATGTGGAACACTAATATTAGAAAACGAAATGATTTTGAAGGGTAATCCCTGATAGCGCTCTAATGCATTGGGTGATGTTTAGTATCATGACTATGCAATGAGGGTTTACTCATACCAATTCATGTAAAATGTGGGTTTAATCATGATAATTCCTATGAAATTATGTTTTAATCATTCTAATATATGAGGAATGAGCCTTGGATCATGCTAATATCATGTTGTGTGTTGTTTCCACATTTTCATGTTATGATAATCATTTAATATCACGATTTTATATTCATGTTTCTATTATAATCCATTGATATTCCTATTTCCTAACTTGTATTTTATTCTTCACCTTATACGTATCTTACTCCCTTAATAGAATTTATAGATTACCCTTTTACTACTTATATCCTCAGGTTATGCCATGAATTGCAATGTACGATGGAATGTGGTAGTCATGTAAAATATGTTTTCAATAAAGATGTGTATTTTATGTTTTAAGTTGTTATATAATGTTCCTAAAACACAAAGACAATATACCTCTCGATCTTCAGATTTTTATTAAGATAATTTTTATGTAATAAATCATATTTAAATATGAAATAAAAAGAGGGTTGTTATAGTTGGTATCCGAGGATAGGGTTAGCTATTTTTGGGATCATGATTAGAAAAATATAGTGAAACCCTTAGGGATAATAATATTTTTAAGAAAATCATCCCTAAATTTTTTTGAGTATAGAGTATGTGTTTTATCAAAAACATCAATCACTGTCTGGATACGAACAAGTCGAGGTGGCACCGACATAGATGTATATAGGGGTAAAACCCTAAAACACTTCTTTGAACTGTATTCGAATGAGAACTAGTGCAAGAAAACATGCTTTTATGCACTGTTGGTTCGACACTTCTAGAAGATATGATTCTATAAATTAATAATCATAGTATGAACCATTATTAAGGGAACAAATAATCCCATAAGAATATAAGTTAGTAAGTATAACATGGATAACTTATATCAAAGCCTCTAAATTCATAATTTAAGGAGAAAAATGTAATTTATAAGTTTTCCACTTAATGTCATTATATTCATTTTTATTTGTTTAACTATTTAAGATACTAATAACTCGTTTTTTATTCAATGCAGTTGATGGTAATAGTAGGAATCAGACTATCACCTGATGTGAAAATAAATGTGACAATAATCCTAATGAGATTCCAAATCCGATGGAAGTAAGAATCATAAAATTTGTTATGATACTCTCTTAGTTAACTCTTTTTTTTAATTGAAACATGGGTTAATAGAAATATACACCCCCCACACCAAGAAATAACATGTTTCAATCAAGAGCTTCATGAGAAAATGGCATCCTACTTTCAAAAGAGCATTTAATCCCTCAATCCCCAAATAATGGATCCACTCCATTGATAAGATCATATCCATCATTAAATGCTCTGAATAAGGGAATTTTCTCAGGGATGCTTAATGTATGGAGTCGATGTTTATCGATGGTGGACATTGATATAAAATATGAAGCCTTAGGAAAATATTGAGGTGATATAATGGAATCATTTTCAGAAAATGTTTTTTGATAAATACTTGCACCTCACTCTCTGAATTAAAATGGAAAGGGACTTAATTTTCCTCAAGAAAAAAGATAACAAATACATTATAGTGTATGAGGAAAACATCAAAATAATTTCATGGTATGCATCTAGTTTTTTTTCACCCCCAAATGAATATTTGACGACTTCTTTTGTGGGATAAAACCTAGTCTATGAAAATCCCTATCAATCTGTGATTTTGATAGCTGTGATAAAATTTTCTGATATTCCCTCAAAGTCGAGATTGATATTGGAAAATCTCAAGGTTATCGTGGACATACGAAGTGTAAAGTTTACATTTATTATAGTGGTCGTATGGATAAATCCAATTGTGCTAAGAAATTATAGCACCCCAGTTGTCAAAATTCTGGAGAGAGGAACCCCATAAATTTCCTAAGGGGATCAAGGAAATGCTATAGGTATATAAGAGAAGGGAACCTCGATAATAATTTCCAATAGGAGAAACCACTCAATGTGATAGTGGAAAGGAATACTCTGGTTGACCCTTAGTTCATTGTTCATTAGTGTATCTGTAAGGAACTAGGGAACTTTGTCAACCTGTCACCTAAGTCAAGGGTAATTTGAGGTAACCAACAACCTCTAATAAATCAAGGGAGATATTGTTCCATCACTACCTCCAAAATGATTCCCAACAATTAACTGGTGATAGTTATGTTGGTTATTCATTCAAAAATAGAAAACATACATTTTTTTCTCTGGTTCTACACATTATTTTATATCTCAAATGTTAAGTTGAATAATCCAAACACCACCATAAAGAAAATAGGTATTGATGTTAGTGAAAATGGAAAATGCAGAAATTATTAAATCCTATGTATATAAATTATCCCCTATCACATTTTGTGGATTGAACTTCTCATTGAACCTCATTATACTCCCTCAAGTGGAATTTGATGAAATTCTTGGAATGTATTGGATTTCCCTATATAGTGACAACATAAATTTCCATGAGATGGAAATCACTCTCAATATAGTGAATCAACCTACAATTCAATACAAGTCCAAGGAGGATTTTGAATCTTATTTAGAACTATTATCTCAAGTGTGGATATTACTGCCCTTAAGAAATATGTATCTTTCTCATATGATTGTGTGTAAGGAAGGAATCGTCCTCAAATGAATGCATATTGTGAGGGAATTGGTTGATGTGCTTCCCAGGGAATTGTCTGGTCTTCCTCCAAGAACATATGTTGAATTATTAATCAAACTTATACTTGGGGAATTACCAGTATCTAAGATTCCATATATAATGGATGTTGTGGATCTTGAAGAGCTAAAGAAACAACTAAAGAATAATCTTGATAAAGGGTTTATATGCCCAAGTGCTTCACCATGGGGTTCACCCGTCCTCTTCATCAATATGAAGGATGAGTCAATTCACCTTTTAATTGATTATCGTGAGCCTACAAAATCATGATAATGAAAAATTATATGTTCCCATGAACTGATAAATGTTTCAATCAACTATGTGGAGCAAAATACTTCTACAAGGTGGATCTCAATTCAGGATATTACCAAGTTAAGTTAAAGAAGGATGATATCCCCAATACTATTTTTCTTATACAGTACATGCACAATGAATTCATAGTCATTTTATTTAGACTCACTAATTCTATATAAATCTTCATGGAAATGGTTAATATATTCTTTAAATATTACCACGACAAATATTTGGTATCCATTATAGATGATATTGTAATATGCTCTAAATATAAAAAGGATCAAGAGGATCATTTGATCACTATCTTAGAGACCTTGTGAAAGGAGAAGATCCCTAAAATTATAGTATGTTTGTGATCTGGTTTAAGGAAGTATCATTCTTTAGTAATATCATTATAACAGTGGTATATCTATGTATCCTTCCAAAATAAAAGAAATTGTGGGTAGATGAGGGTGACATATCTTCTGGATTTCCATAGCTTCGTGGTGTTAGCTAGATATTATCGTTGATTTGTGAGAAATGTTCCTTGATTTTCAAACCCCCTACCCAGATAACTCTGAAGGGATTCTGGTATTCATGGAATTTTGAATGTGAATAAACATTTATGGAATTGAAGAATAGTCTTGTCACATCTCTTGTACTCACACCACCCATAAGTGGGGATCTTTTCTTAATATTCAGTGATGCCTAGAAGAATTTCATGGGTTGTGTGATGATGTATAATGACAAATTCATTTCCCATGACTTAAGGTAGTTGATAAATCATGAGAAAAACTATCTCATGAATGTTTTTGATTTGGTAGTTGTGGTCATTACATTTAAAATCTAGCGACATTATATATTTCTGGAGAATTTTGAAATATATACGTATCACAAAAGTATCAAATATATATTCACACAGAAAGAGTTGAATATGCGCCACAAAGATGGTTAGAGCTCATTAAAGATTATGAATGCACAATCTATTACCACCCTATGGAAACGAACAAGGTGAAAGATGCTCTAAGTAGAAAAGACACATCAATTAAATCATTAATGATAATTGAAAAGGATCTAATATTTTTAGATTTGATGAATATGGAGATGATAATCAAAAATAAGGAATATCATCAATCCTTTCACAAATTATTTCTCAATCATCTCTTTTGAAAATGTATAAGGATTCTTAAAAAGTTGATGTGGGAATTCCGAAGAAAGTTTAAACTATACAAAAGGGAAATCCTCATAGTTCAATGTAAATGATAGAAGGAATTGTGAGTTTTGGGTCACAAATATGTTTTCCATAAAATACAGATTTAAAGAAACAACTTTTGTATGATCCACATAGTTTGAATTTATCCATTCTCCCATGAAACATGAAGATGTATCGAGATCTATAATTGCACTATTAATGGGATAAAATAATGAAAAATATTGCTAAATATGTATCAAATATCGTAGTATGTCAACAGGTGAAGGATAAGAGGAAAAATTATAAGCATATGTTGCAACCATAACCCATACCAACATGGAAATGGAAAAACATCACCATGTCCTTTTTCATAGGACTTCCGAATACTTCAAACGAAAACAACACTATCTGGGTTGATGTGGATCTCCTAACAAAGATTTCACACATAAATTCAATTCAAGAGAATTTCTCATTGGATCCAATGGAATAGATATATATCAGAGAATTTGCAAGGTTGCATAGATTAACACCATTGATTATGTCCGATTGAGACCTAAGATTCATCTATAAGTTCTAGAATAGTCTCTAATATGATCTGAACACTAAGTTGAACATTATCACGGCCTCTCATCCTCAAATTGATGGCCAATTTGAGCAGACAATCCATACAGTTGAGAAAATTTTGAGAGCTTCTCAATGGAATTCAATGGTGGATTGGACCAATATCTTATTTTGGTGGAGTTATGATACACCAATAGTTTCCATTAAATCATCCAAATGGATCCATTTAAATCCCTTTATGGGAAGTGGTGAAAAAAAAGCATGTTGGGATGAAGTTGGGGAATGAACACTTATAGGTATATAAATGGTCAATGAAATGGTGGAGATCTTTAAGACCATCCAACGACACATCAAATCTATTCAGAGTTAACAAAAGAGTTATTCTAACAATATTCGACAATACCAAGAGTTTGATGTTGGAGACATGGTATTTCTAAGCATATATCCACAGAAGATATTTATGAGATTTGGGAAGAAGGTAAATCTTGGTCCAAGTTACATCGTGTTTTTTATGTCCTTGATCGCATTGGAGAAGTGGCCTATAGACTAAAACTCCCTCCAAACCTGTCTCAAGTCAATGATGTATTCCATGTATCACTCTTAAGTAAGTACATACCAGAACCATCACATGTACTCAATCCATAGGTGGTACCATTAGATAATGACCTCTACTATGTGGAGAAGCTCATGAAGATATTAGATCATAGATAAAAAGTTATATGAAATAATACAATGAACCTCCTCCAAGTGTTGTGGAGAAACCAAATGTTTGAAGAATTGACATGGGAGCTAGTGGAAATAATGAGGCAGGGTTACCCTGAACAATTTTAGTTAGGTAAAAGGAAATTTCGAAGGTGAAATTTTGTAAGGGGGGAGGTTGTAAAAACCCAAATATTTAAGAATAAAATTTCATTTCTATTAATTAAATTACTTATAGATACAGAAAAGAGGTTTACTCCTTTTGTTTTATTATATTTAATTGGATTTTAAAGATCATTAATTATCCTTAAAAATGATAATATAGTCATTTAAAAGTGGTCAAATGAATTTTATTAATGTTGGGTTTTAACAAATTCTTTTGGAAAAGACAAAGGAAGTGATGGCATAAACTTGTAAGATCATACCCTATGAAGACAATTTATCGAAGATTCCAAGGAGATAAAATTTCTAATATATTTTCTAGACCAATACCATGTCGAGATTCAACAACTTAAACATGACTGAAACTATTTACGGTAGAAGTTCAAGCTCATCGAGATAACAGCCCAAACCATGTTCACTGAATGACCCCCTGAAATCCCCATTGTCACACTCCTTACTCATAAGACGTATGTTGTTGTAATAAAGGGATATGTACCAAAACCTTATAATCATGATTATATATATTATTTTTTTATATAATAATGAATATACTTTCATTTTATTATTGTTACTTTGAAAAATATTTTTATATCACAAATAGTATTTTTGTTTAATATTCAAATTCAATTTAGAAATCTATTTTTATGAATTAGTGGATATTTGATTAAATAATATTTTAATAAAATATTATTACAATAATACTTCTATTTTATATAAATGATCATATAATTTTAATGAAGTCAAATTTAATTTTTATTAAGGTTTGAGAAGTATTTTTGTCAAAACCCATCAATTTTCAAAAATGCTAGTTTTTATTTTAAAAGTAAAAATTAGAATATTTAAAAAATTATTTTGATAAAATGAATATTATTTTTGGCATTTGTACATTTAAATTACCCAATGTTTGATTTTTCATAATTTTTTAAGACACTTCATTTTTGGGTAAAAATTATATACTGTATTAATATATAATGTGATTTATGACATCATAATGACTCAATAGTTATTGAATATAATAATATAAAAGGAATATTGGGCCAAATATATTTTTTCCTTAAAAATAATATAATTTTATGTTTATTTTATTTATTTCATAAATCCTTGGGGAATCCTCTAAGACATATAAAATATTTTAAGATTTAAAATCATTTCCTTGAAAGTGTGAATCTCCTAAACATAAACAAGGGAAATATTTTAATATCTTCGTCCCTTATACTTTTAAAATAATTTATACCACTCCCATTTTCAAAAATCCATGGGAAAAACCATGGGATGGTTTGTAGTTTTGAATATTTTTTTATGTAGTGTCCAAAACAAAAATAATAAATAAATCTCCATCCTTTCTTATATAAACCCACCCAAGATATGAATTATCTTCACTCAAGCTCTTTTAAGTTCAACCACCCTCTTTCCCTACTCCATATAGTCCTCCCAAGGCACCCCAAGCTCCAAATAATCCTCCCCATTACATTGGGATCACACATCCATGTCAGGGATTCCTCTCCTCATCTTTGAATTCAAGCGCCTTCTTTGAGAGTAGTTCATTTAATTTCTATTTCATGTATATAAATGTGTTTTTAATCATTAAATTACTGTTAAATTGATGTTATTTCAATGAGGTATCAATTTTCCTCCCTCATTTATACCCTTATCTAATCTATTACTATGCTGAAATTTCATAAGGGTTCCTTCCTTTCTCAATTTTTAACATAGTTTTCTTATATTTTTACATCATTTTATTTTCAAAAAAAAATTATGGGGTATGTTTTCACACCTCCGCTGTATACTCCTTATTATGTTTTAAGGAAGATATTCCCATTTTATATCGAATTAATCCCTACCTTTTACACCCATTACCATGTTGAAATTCTGTAACAGATTTTTCTCCTCTTAATTCAATTCAATCATTTCTTTTATAATATGAATTTAAATTCCATTTGATATGTTGGGATATTATGTTCCTTGATCTGATTAGTTTCCATTTCATATATAAATTATGAGATATCCCTTTCACCCTCATCAACCTATTTTTTACAAATTTCTATTTGACGTCGTCATGCTACCGAAATTGCACCACGATTTTCCATGCCAAAATTAGCATGTAGTGAATATGATTCCCATTTATCAATCAAGGATATTAACCTTTATTCCCATGAAATTTTTAATTTAGGACTTAAATATATTTATTACACATTCCTCATTTGTGTAATAAAATTTTAGGTTTAAAGAATCCATTTTTCATGATCTATATGGCACACATATACTTGAAAATGAAATGATTATGAAAGGTGTGCCCTGATAGCACGCCAATGCATTGGGTAATGTTTCGTATCATGATACTCTAAGTGAAATGAGGGTTTACTCAGGATAATTCTTATTGAATGAGGTTTTACTCATGATAATTTTTGTTTAATTTGGGTTTACTCGTGCTAATCAATGTGAAATCAGCCTTTCCTCAAGCAAATATCATGTTGTATGTTGTTTCCACATTTCCATGTTATGATAATCATGTTATGTCATTACTTTATGTTCATGTTTCTATTATGCTTCATTTAAATGCCTATTTCATATCATGTATTTTATTCTTCATGTTATGTCTTGTTTACTCCATTACGGGGCATTATAGATCAACATTTTCTTATGTATGTCCTCAGGTTATCCCATGCATTGATATGTTTGAAATAATGTTATCTTAATGTAAAAGAAGTTTTCAAAAAAGACATGTATTTCATGTTTTAAGTTGTTATGTAATGCACATATGCCTCAAAGTCACTAGACATATCCATATTCTGAGTTGTATTAATTGAAATTTTATGTCATAAAGAATGTTTAAATTTGAAATAAAAACGAGGATTGTTATAATGTAAATTCTTTGAAAACCCATTTTTCGAAAATTTAAAAAACGTACTGAAAAATTCATGAATAAAACACATGAAAAACATGATTAAATATTTTTTAATTAACTAGAGATGACAAAGAATAAATTATAATGTTCCATAAAGGAAATCGATGGATACACCAACCTCAACAATGTGAGAATGCAATGAAATTATAGGAGAGGGAAGAACCAAGACCGAGATACAATATGAACCCCCAAACATCGAAGAAACAAATGTAAAATATCAAATGTATCTTCTAATGTATTTCCAAGAGAAACCCCACCCAAGTAAAACCTAGAAAATAACATAGAAGAAAATTAATAAGAAGAAGAAAATAAAGGGGATAAACTGGACAAAAACCTAGAGGAGTTGACCTAAGAAACATGGAATAGAAACAATATAGGAAGAGAAACCAATAGAGGTGATATGTGGAACCCCCTTTTGACCCTAGTTTAATAAAGAGTGGAGGTATTATGATTGGGGTTAAAACATTAGAGAAGAAAGATGTGAATTTTAAATTTTTAAATATCATGGAAAACTCGCACTGTTTGGCCGTACAGTTTTCTAAATAGTCCACCAAACATGAAAAAACTTTTATAAAGTGAGGACTCATATGTGGATTGGACACATAGTTTGGTAAACCATGTTCCAACAATTAAAATTTCCTCTATTAGACTTGTAGAGGATCATTCACACTGGCCGCAAAGTTTCTCCTAACTGTGTGCAAGTTGTGATCATAATCCGAGACACCACCCAAGAGCCAAACAGTTACTCCCTTTCCTCTCATAGTTTTGGAAAAACCAATAAAACTTCAGGAAAGACAAACCATTTTAGAAAAAATTGATTATAAAACACCCTCATCCTTAACCAAACCCACAATTTTCTCGGAAACCATGTAAAGGGAAAAAAAATCAAAAAAACATCCAAAACTCAAAAATTTTCATCAAGAACTCAAAACAACCCTTGAAAAAAATTCTAAACACCAAGAATAGGATAAAAAATAAAGAAAATAAAAAAAATTAGGGTCAAGGTGTGATAATTCTTCCCGCCAAAAAATAATTTCTATCCGCGAAAATCCACCCAGCCAAATAAGGAATAAAAATCAAACTCGAAACTAAATGAACAGAAAAGAAACCACAATCCTCAGTGTGACCTTCAAAATCAACAATTCACACTATACTAAAACTATAAAAAAATCCATGGTGGGTCTCTCCACCATTTAGAAACCAACTAGCCCAATCTCACCAATACAAGAAGTTCCCCGTATAAGGAGAAACCCAACGATATGAAATTAAATAAAACACCAACCTAAAATGATTCATCATATTCACAATACATGAAATTATTTTAAAGATAACAATAAAAAACCAAGACTATTCAACTATAAAAAAAAATTAATATTCTCAATAAAAATTGTAACACCCCAAGCTTCCATAGTATGTTTCTCTTTGAATAATACAATAGCATGTGTTGTACGAAACATCGAATTCTAACACACCACAACCAATCAAACTAGCCATTACGAATAGTAATACACACTTTTTAAATTTTTATACATTTTATCTTTAAAAATGGACTTCATTTTTGTATTTGGAATATCAAAATTATCTTAGGGCAAATTTTTGGTATTTTTCTGGATACATTCAGTTTTTGATGAATAGTGAAAAATACTAAATTATAATTAAAAACAACTTTTTTAATCAAAATAATTTATAGAGGTAAATTATACTATTGAGTGGTTTTAATATATAATTAGATATAGTTTTTACCATTTAATAAAATGTTGTTTATTGGACGTAATTTCACATTTAAACTGGATATAAGCAAGTCTCAATCTTTTGATAGTTATTATTTCTTAAAAACATGCTTTTTGTTTGGACAACGGGGATTAATTTTAAAATAATTTCTTCCACTTCTGTGTTTTAAATTTAGAAAAATGGATTTCATATTTAGAATCAGGAGACCAAATTTTTTAAATAGGTAACTGTTATTTTTAGGCATTTTGAATAATTACTTCGGTAAATATTTTTTTCCGTGGTAAAAGGGTAAATCTGGTAAATAAGGGTACAAAATAATATTATAATAATATTAAATTACCCTAACACGTGTCATAATCTTATTTTATGATACATTTCCGACCATGGTAATCTTTGGGTTTATTTTTGGACCCCATGGAGCCACTTGTAAGTGATAATGAAAATTTATATTAATTAAGTTAAATTAAATACAAAAATGACATAAGCATATATCTTTTTGTAAAAAAAATTTTACATAAGGTTATACATGTTATCTCTTCTAATATAAATATTAATTATAAATGTAAAAATATTTCCTACATATTGGTATTTTATTTATAATTTTTAGACGTTGAATAATTAAATTTATTTATAACACAATGGTGATCTAGTATTTTCCTTATTAATGAAACAATCAAATAAATGGTAATATATATGTTAAAATAAATATAATTTGAATATTTTGATGCCATCCAAGAATTTTATAGGTTAATATTACATGTTAGTCTTTATTAAATGAATTTATTTATAATTAATAATGTTTGTAGGACTTTAACAAAAGTCACTTATTAAATAGTGTCAAAATTGACATAAAGGAGTTTCTAAAAAAATATTATATTATTAATTGATATAATATTCTTTAAAATATAAGGTTCATACAAATAACTTATATAATGATATTTGTATCATTAATGAACCACTTCAGGTTCTCTTGAATTTTTATAGTATGTTTATTAACCATATAATTTCAATATACATTGAGACATGGTAAATGTCAAACTATTTTTCTAAGAGTTAAATCTAAACGATACAGTTAATATGGTGACTCAAACTGGTCTAAAACCTATTGGCTGAGTGGTTTTCGACCCATCCCCTCCTTATACTTTAAATAACCCACTTTGGAGCCATTATAAACTGAAAAGTATTTTAATATAAAATAATATTTCTAGCTTTTCCTAAGGTGCCCCTCACCCCTCTTATAAAAGAGCACCCCCTTCTCTATAATTCACACATTAAAAGCCACTTGAATCGGAAAAAATCTTCTAAAATACTTTTTAAACTGTCCTCCATTAATCTTAGAGGCATTTATTTAGTCAAAAATCCAACCTAAGGAGACATTTTGATCAAATCAAAATGAAGAACCCGAAGAAGAGCTAAAAAATTTATCACATCTTTCAAGTTCCTTTCTTCTTCCACTTCCTCTTTCTTTTTTGTTTACATTATAAAATAATAACTCCAGTGTCTTTTATATACTGTGATGTTATTATGAATATGGTACAACCATATTCATTATTCTATCCATCCTTTTAATGACAAGTCACCATATGTGCATACGTACAACTTACCGTCTCCACGTCTTGGTGTAATTGTTATTCAATACATTATTATTTGGATGGGTATAATAATGATGTGTAATTGATGAAAATAATAAATATAATATTTTAATTATTATGTATATATGATATACCATCCAATTATATATTATTTTAATATTGAAAAATGATATTTTCGGTCGTGCGTACATACGGATTACCGTCCCCATGAACGTGATGAGATTCATTCCCCATCGTATCCATTCAAGAATAATTTTCATTAGATGATTAAAAATAATGTTTAAGTACTTAATATCATTCTAAATATGAATTAGATACATCCTATTTATGAAATACATTACTAACATAACAAAGCATATAACGGAAAATGAACCAGTTAACACCCGAAACGACGATAATACTAAGATATTATTTGCAAAGTAATGTTAAGAGAACATATATGATATCATATATATATATATATATATATGATTCTTTCATAATTTAATAACAACTATTTCACCATTATATAGCAGTTTAACCTACCCTCAACCAAGGAAAAGTACATGGTAAGGGTTAATTTCACAATCTCTTTATTATCTGAGGTTGTTTTTACGTAAGTATCTACTAGGACCTCTTTATCATCCACATCCATGTTTCTTATAAATATATTCCAAAAAAAATTTCTATTTACTAGAATATAGATTAAATTAATTTATACCCTTATTTGACTTTTTAAAAAATGGTTTGAATGGAATCTTTTCATCATTTTCCAAACAAGTTACTTTATGACCTTTTCCACAAAATTAAGGTAAGAATGTTTTTTTAACTTATAAGGAGGGTGTGACTATTTTCCACCGTTATATAATCATCGAAACATCCCTTACAAGATTATAAGAATATTTTAAAATATAAATGTTTTCTTTTATAATTAGGGGACCTTTAAATGATTTCAAAATAGGATGGGATATTTCTCTAAAAAGGTTTTGATTTCATCAATGTAAACATCCTTTGATGAATTTTATATTTGTTTGAATTTGATTTATTATGATACAAAACACTCATATTGTATTGTAGATTTTGTGATATGTTTGACAATGGATGTGTTACTTAATACCATTCATGGTTTATGGATAAAGTATTGACATTCTGTATGCCAGTTTTAATACAAATGTTTATGTTATGTTTCATCATTTTCATATGGGGAATGCATTGGACTTAATAAGTGACGAGTGGAGTCCGCAAGCTCCTCGATGCATCAGTAGGTCTCATGAGTCAAACTAGTGTCTTGGAATATGTCCATGAAAAAATTTTATTTGTAGACTTGGAACTAGGCCTTGACTATGTGGTTATGAAAGGTTTTCATTTTGCATTCCATCATTATGAAAGTGGCTATTGATATTGCATGTGATTATACGACTAGTAGAATATCCATGTGAATAAGTAAACGACATTATTTGATGTTTATATTTTCCAAATTATGCTAAATTTCAAGTTTAAAAGGATTTTGTTTTAGTATTATACATTGCCTTAAATGTTTGTGTTTATTTATGAAAGTTTATGCTATATTGTTATCCTTACTGAGCATCTAAACTCACCCATTTCTATGTTTTATTTTTCCCAGGATGTGAAGAAGTATATTATGACTGGCCTATAGGGATAGTCTATGGTACCTCAGTGTTGTCTATGGAAACAATGTTGTTGTAGTTTTCCATTTCATGATGGAATGTATACCTTATGAATGTATCTAGAACATCCAAGGCTACTAAACTAATTGGTCTTGCGAGACTTGATATTTTGTGATCATGCCAATGTTATGTAATAATGCATTGAATCTGGGTAACTAGGTTTGTGGAGTTATAGTTGGTATCATAGAAAGTTTAGTAAAACCTTGGAAACTAGATTTATATAAACTCTGATTAGAGCACAAAGCCCTAAGATAGGATTTGAGGATTAGTATAGAAGAACTTACTAGAATTTTTGTATTGTAGAGATTTTATGTGTTTTTTCAACCAATATATCCATGTCCATATACGATATGGTAGAGGCGGCTCTAGCATAGATATACCTAGGGGTAAAACCCGAAAACGCCGCTTTGAGCTAGACTCGAACAGGAACTGGTGCATGACAATGAGCCTTGCTACACTCTTGGTTACGACACTCTCAGGGGATATGCTTAGGATAATTATAATTTTCTTTACAAACCATTATGAAGGGTTTATGAGTATATACATCCTCAAAGAAAACATTTTTATGATTATGGATTACATCCATAAACTATCCAATTTATATTAAGTGTTTTACAAGTTTGGAATTATGTATTTCAATTCATAAACAAATCAAGTATATGTTATTGTTTAGAAATGGAGCCTAGTGGAAGGAATGGAAACTGTGTCAATGCATGCACTCCATGTAGGTATTTCCCTCATACTCAAGATAATTATAGTGGAGTTGGTGATGCAACTGGTGCTGATCAACTAATCATCATACTAGGACAACTCACTCAGGTTATGAATAATAACCATTCCCATATGGAGCACCCCGATCCACACCATGGAGGATCAATGTTATATCGCTTCATGAGGAATCAAAAATCAAAATTAAATGGGGGTATGAATACATTATAATCTGATCAATGGATAAATTACTTAGAGAAAATATTCCATGCATTGGGGAGTAGTGAAAGGAAAAAAGTTGTCATGGTAGTTTACCGCCTCACTGGAGATGCTGATTAATGGAGGTCATTGATTCAAAACACAAAGAAAGATTATTAAGTATAAAATATTTAATGGAGGGAGTTTAAAGAGATGTTCTTAGAAATGTAATTTCCTCATGAACATCGAGAAAATATGGAAAGGAAATTCTTGAGTCTGAGGAAAAAGGATGATGAGAATGTCGCAATATATGAGTCTAAATTTACAAGGTTAGTGATGCATGCTGAAGATTATATATGTAACCCAAGAAGTAATATTGACCATTTATTTGATGGTTTAAAACCATTTCTCCATCAATAATTAGTCTCACAATCCTTCTCGTCGTATGAAGATATTGTCTCATGTGCTATCAAGAAAGAAAAATAACTCTCTAAATCTTACAACTTTAATGAAAAGCAAGAGAAGAAGATGTATTTTGATCATAATGGAAATGGAAATAAGGGGATGAAGGGAAATGTTGAATATCTATACTATAGTAAATGTGGGAAGAAATACCCTAGTACTTGCCTGAAGTGAATGAGAGTTTGTTACATGTGCGGTGAAAAAGGCCACCAAGATTGTGATTGTAAGGGGAAAAAAGAGGCTGTTAATATTGAATGCTACAATTATAGAGAAGGGGGTTTTATGGAAATTAATGTCCTAAGTGTTAGGGAACATACCTCAGAATAGGCCAAGGGATCAAGGCCAAGTTTATTCTATCACTACTGTTGGGGTTGAAGCTTCAAAAGATGTAGTGGAATGTAATTTAATGGTTTCCTCATGTTTAGAAAATTCTTTATTTGATTCTAGATCATCACATTGTTTCATATCTTCCTAGTTTTCTAAGAAAATTAGATATTCCCAATTTGATTTAACAAGGGAGTTGTCAGTAAAAACTCCTAAGGGGAGTATTATTTTAATAATGTTTTGTTAATTAGTCCTCATTTGGGCATTTAAATGTTCTTTATCTGGTGATCTCATTGTTATACCCATGATTGTATTTGATATAATCCATAGTATAGATTGGATTTCGGACCATGATGCAAAAAATTATTGTAAGAAGAAGGAGGTTACTATTTTTTATGATGATGATAAAGAACACCTTATCTTTAGAGCAGAATCATCACCACCTAATTCTTATCTAGATCCACCCCGAGTAGCTCAACTAAATTCAATTATTGGGAAGGAATAAAATGAAATAACTATGGTTGAGGAAAAGAATGTTAAAATAGTGGATGTAACTTTTGTGAAAGAATATGTTGATGTGTTTCCATAATATTTACCTGTACATGCTCCAGAATGAGAAATTGAGTATTCATTTGATTTAATTCCTCGATCAACGCCCATATTAAAGACCCCTTATAGAATGACCATTGTGGAATTAGTGGAACTAAAGAAACAACTATAGGAATTGAGTAATAAGGGATTTATTTGCCCTAGTGTTTCTCCATGGGGAGCCCCCAGTCCTTTTTGTTAAAAAGAAAGATGGATCTATGAGGTTGTGCATTGACTATAGGAAGATCAATGCTATAATAATAAATAAAAAGTATCCCCTACCTCACATTGATGATTTATTCAACCAAATACATGGAGATCAGTACTTTTCAAAGATTGAACTTCAATCTGGATAACATCACTTGTGTGTGAAGAAGGAAAACATTCCAAGAACAGCATTTTGAACCAGGTACGGGCATTACGAGTTTACAGTAATGTCTTCTAGATTGACTAATGCACCCCTTGTCTTCATGGATCTAATTAATAGAGTTTCCAAGGAATATCTTGATGACTTTGTAGTGGTATTTATTGAGGATATCTTGGTATACTCCAAAAACTACGATGATCATGAAAATAACTTGCGCATTATTCTAAAGACTCTTAGAAGACCTGAATTATATGGGATGTTTAGCAAGTGTGAAATATGGCTTTAGGAGATTTCTTTTCATAGCCATATTGTCTCTAATGATGGAATCTTTTTTGATCCTTCAAAGACCATGGAAATCCAAGAATGGCTAGCACCGACGAGTATAACCGAGGTACACAGTTTTATTGGTTTAGCCGGTTATTATCAGTGTTTCATCCAGAATTTTTCCCGATCGAAAAACCCATTCACAAAGCTCATTTGTAAAGGGGTGAAATATGTTTGGGCAAATGAATGTGAATAATTTTTTTTAAGAATTTAAGAGAATATTAGTCAATTCTTCTATCTTGACTCTACTATCGGGGAATGATGGGTTTTTTATTTATAGTGATGTGTCAAAGAAAGGAATTGGTTGTGTACTTATGAAGAATGATAAAGTTATTGCCTATGCATCATGACAGCTAAAAATTCATGAGAAAAACTATCCTACTCACGATCTTTAGTTTGCATCTCTAATCTTTGATTTGAAGATATGGAGACATTATCTCTATTGTGAAAAATGTGAGATTTATACTGATCACAAGGGTTTGATGTATATTTTCTCACAGAAAGAACTCTACATGAGGCAAAGGAGATGGGTTTAGATACTCATGTATTATAATTTCACTATACACTACCACCCGATGAAGGAAAATAAGGTGGAAGATGCTTTGAGTAGAATTGATCATGGATTTTTGAACAAGATGACAGTTGAAAAGGATCCTATTTACAAGGATCTAGTAAATATGGCCATGGGAATCACCATGGAAGGTGAAACATCAATAAGTTTTCAAATGGTTGCCAAAATATCTTTACTAGAAAGGATAAAGAGTTCTTAGAGAGATGATTAAGAGTTTCAAAGGAAGATTAAAGTTGTGAATGATGGGAGATTGAGTGACTTTTTGTATTAAGATGGAATTTTGAAATTTTGGAAGAGACTTTGTGTTCCCGGTATACCTGATCTAAAAAGGGAATTTTTGGATGATTATCAAAGTTCAAATTTCTCCATATACCCTGGTAGCACCAAGATGTATAGAGATTTGAAGAATATTTTTGGTGGGACAGCATGAAGAAGGAGATTGCTGATTTTGTGTCAAGATGTATGGTTTGTCAAAAAGTGAAAGTTAGAAAGCAACAGCCTGGAAGAGTCATGTAGCCTCTTCCCATAACTAAGTGGAAATGGGATAAAATTATGATGAACTTTGTCATGGGATTACCAAAGACTCATAGAAGGAATGATGCAATATGGGCCATTTTTGATCATCTTACCAAGTCAACGCATTTTCCTGCTATAAGAGAAGATTTACCACATTAATGTTTATTAAGAATATATATTAATGAAGTTGTAAGACATCATGGAGTAAAACTATAAATTTTTTCTAATCATGACCAACGTTTTACATTAAGATTTTGGAAAAGTTTTCAGAAATCCCTAGATACTGAACTTCGTTTGAGCACTTCCTACCACCCTCAAACTGATGGACAATTAGAACGAACTATTCAAAACATAGAAGACATGTTGAGATGTTGATCACTTGACTTTCAAGGTATGTGAGATCAATATTTACTTATGGTTGAATTTTTTCTATAACAATATCATCCATTCAAGTATTTAGATGGCACCATATGGAGCGTTATACAGAAAGAGATGTCGCACACCAACCTGCTGGTATGATGTTAGTGAAAGAAAACTCTTAGGACCATACCATGTGGAGGAAGCTATGGAAAAGGTGAAGGTAATCCAAACCCACATCAAAACATCTCAAAGTAGGCAGAAGAGCTATGCCAATAACCAAATTAAGGATTTGGAATTTCAGGTAGGAGATTATGTTTTCTTGAAGTTCTCTCCATTGAAGGGTGTTATACGTTTCGGTAAGAAGGGTGAATTGAGTCATATGTATATTAGACCTTTCGAAATTCTAGAACGAATTGGGGTTGTAGGTTACTGTTTGGAAATGCCGCTAAGTCTCTCCAAAGTTCACGATGTGTTCCACGTATTACTGTTGAGAAAATTCATGCCTGACCTAATGCATATACTTACCAATGAGGAATTATAACTGGAACCTGATCTGTCTTATTGTGAAGATCCTGTCAAGATTTTTGATACAAGAGAACAATTGCTGAGAAACCAGACGACTCGTATGGTAAAATTTCTATAGAGAAACCATTAGATGAAAGAGGCAATGTTGGAACCCGAGGAACTTATGATGAAGAATAACCCGAGTCTTTTTATACAGTAATAATCTAAAATTTTTGAGGATGAAATTATTTGAAGGAGGGGAGAATGTAACACTCCAAGATTCTATGGTACGCTTCACTTTGAATAATACAATAGCGTGTGTTATACGCAACTTCGAGTTCTAACACACCAAAACCAATCAAACAGGCCGCTATAAATTGTAATAACCACCTTTTGAAATTTTATACATTTAATCATTCAAAATGGACTTAATTTTTATATTCGGAATATCAAAATTATCTTAGGGTGAATTTTTGGTATTTTTTTAAAAACATTCAGTTTTTGATGAATGGTGAAAAATACTAAATTTTAATTAAAAACAAATTTTTAAATAAAAATAATTAATAGTGATAATTTATAATATTGAGTTCATTCAAAATATAATTAGAATATATTTTTACCATTTAATTCAATTTTGGACATTGGATGTAATTTCACATTTAAACTGGACATAAGCAAGTGTCAATCTTTTGATAGTTAATATTTCATAAAAACATGCTTTTTGTTTTGACAACGAGAATTAATTTCAAATTAATTTCTACCACTTCTTTATTTTGAATATAGAAAAATTTATTCCATATTTAGAATCAGTATATCCAAATTGTGTAAATAGTTAACTTTTATTTTTATACATTTTGAATAATTACTTTGGTAAATATTTTATTTACAATGGTTAAAGGGAAAATCTGGTAAATGAAGGTAAAAAATAATATTATAATAAAATTAAATTACCTTAACATGTTTCGTAACCCTTTTTTATTATACATGTCCGACCATGTGCATATTTAGGTTGATTTCGGGACCCCATGGTGCCACTTGTAAGTGATAATGACACTTTATATTAATTAAGTTAAAGTAAATACAACAATGTCATAAGAATATATCTTGTAGTAAAAAAACATTTACATAAGTTTGTACATGTTATCCATTAGACTATGAATATTAATTAAAAATATGAAAATATTTCCTACATAATGGCATTTTATTTATAATTTTTAGACATTGAATAATTAAATTTATTTATGATACAATGATGACGCAACATTTTCTTTATTAATGAAAGAAAAAAATAGATGGTAATATAAATGTTAAAATAAATATAATTTGAATATTTTGATTCCATCCAAGAACTTTATCTATTAATATGACATGTTATTATTTATTAAATTAATTTATTTATAATTAATAAAGTTTTTAGGACTTTATCAAAAATCACTTATTAAATAGTGTCAAAATTGACATAAAGGAGTTTTTAAAACAAATATTATATTATTAATTTATATAATATTACTAAAAATCTAATATTCAGAGAAATGACTTATATAATGATATTTTTATCATTAATGAACCACTTAGGTTTCGTTTGAAAGCTTATAGTAGTTATATTAACCACAT
The DNA here is from genome assembly GCA_963277665.1 of Viscum album. Lineage (NCBI taxonomy): Eukaryota > Viridiplantae > Streptophyta > Magnoliopsida > Santalales > Viscaceae > Viscum > Viscum album. The sequence goes on along the minus strand of OY728147.1, from coordinate 1,019,181,088 downwards.
AATATAAAAATACAGAGAGATGTGGTAAATGTCAAACTTTTTAACTATGAGTTAAATCTAAAAGATAAGCATAATATAGTGACCCAAACAGGTATAAAACCTATTGGATGAGTGGTTTTCGACCCATACCCACCTTATCCTGTAAATAATACAATTTTAAGCCATTATAAATCGAAAAGGATTTTATCATAAAATAATATTTCTAGCTTTTCCAAAGGTGCCCCTCACCCCTCTTATAAAAGGACACTCCCCCTTCTCTCTAATTCACACCTTCAAAGTTAATTGGCTTCGCCAAACTCTACCCAAATACCCTCTCAACTTTCCTCCCTTCATCCAACATTCCTTCCTTTAGTCATAAAGCCAACCTAAATTGTCCTTTTTGTCAAATCAAAAAGAAGAACCCGAAGAAGAGGTAAATATTTCATCACCTCTTTCAAGTTCCTTTCTTCTTCCACTTCCTCTTTCTTTTTTGTTTCTATTATAAAATAATAAATCCAGTATCTTCTATATACTTTGATGTTATTATAAATATGGTACAACCATATTCATTATTCTATCCATTCTTTTAATGGCATGTCACCATACGTGTGTATGTACGACTTACCGTCTCCACGTCGTGGTGTAATTGTTATTCAATACATTATTATTTGGATGGGTATAATAATAATGTGTAATTGATGTAAATAGAAAATATAACATGATAATGATTCTGTATATATGATATACCATCCAATTATATATTATTTTAATATCAAAAAAGTGATATTGTCGCTCGTGCCTACGTACGGATTACCGTCCCCACGAACGCGATGAGATTCATTCCTCATCGTATCCATTCAAGACTAATTTTAATTAGATGATTAAAAATAATGTTTAAAGACATAATATAATTCTTAATAGGAATAAGATACATCCTATCCATAAAAAACATAACATATGTAACAAAGCATATAAAGGAAAACGAACTAGTTAACACCCGAAACAACAATAATACTAAGATATTATTAACAAAGAGATGATAAAAGATCATATGTGATATCATATTAATGTATATAATTCTTTTATAATTTAAAAAAATTTATTGAAACATTATAAAATAGGTTAACCTACCCTCAACCAAGTAAAAGTACAAGGTAAGGGTTAATTTCCCAATTTCTTTATTATCCGAGGTTGTTTTTATGTAAGTATCTACTGGGTCCTCTTTATCATCCACATCCTTGTTTCTTAAAAATGTATTCCAAAACATTTCTACTATTTACTAGACTATGGGTTAAAGTCATTTATAACCTTTTTGACTTTTTATAAAATGGTTTGAAAAGAATCTTTCCTTCATTTTCCAAAGAAGGTACATTATGACATGTTCCACAAAAGTAAGGTAAGAATGTTTTTTTAAACTTATACGATGGGTGCAGCTATTTTCTGCCGTTATAACAGCGTCGAAGCTTCCCTTACAGGCCTATAAGAATATTTTAAAATATAAATTTTTTCTTTTATAGTTACGTTACATTTAAATGATTTCAAAATAGAAAGGGATATTTCTCTACAAAGGTTTTGATTTCATCTATATAAGCATCCTTTGATGGATTTTATGTTTGTTTGAAGTTGATTTATTATGATAAAAAACTTACATATTATATTGAAGGTTTTGTGATATGTTTGACTGTGGATGTGTTATTTTATACCATTCATGGTTTATGGATAAATTATTGACATTTCATATTCTAGTTTTAATACAAATGTTTATGTTATGTTTAAATCTTTTCATATGGGGAATGAATTGGACATAATAAGTGACGGGTGGAGCCCACTATAGCTCCTCGATGCATCGGTAGGTCACATGAGACAACCTAGGGTCTTGGTACAAGGCCTTGACAAAATATTATTTCAAGTCTTGGTACAAGGCCTCAACAATGTGGTTATGAAAGCCTGGCATTATGCATTCCATCTTTATGAAAGTGTCTATTGATATTGCATGTGATTATTCAACTTATAGAATATCCATGTGAATAAGTAAATGGAATTATTTGATTTTTATATTTTCCATATTATTCTAAACTTCATGTTTAAAAAGATTTTGTTTTAGTCTTATACAATGCCTTAAATTTTTATGTTTATTTATGAATGTTTCCTCTATATTTTTATCCTTACTGAGGATCTGAGCTCACCCCTTTCTATGTTTTATTTTTTCCAGGATGCGAAGAAGTATATTATGACTGACTTGTAGGGATAGTATATAGGATCTCAATGTTGTCTATGGAAACAATGTTGTTGTATTTTTTCAATTCATGATGTAATGTGAACTTTATGAATGTATCTAGAACATCAAAGGCTACTAAACTAGTAGGTATTTCGAGACTTGATATTTTGTGATCATGCCATTGTTATGTAATAATGTACCGAATCTAGGTAACTGGGGTCGGGGTGTTACAAAAATGAATAACCAAAAGTCATAAAGGGTTCAAGATACATGGAATCCAATATTTTTTAAAACAATGAGAGTTTTACCCAAAAACAAAGTATCTACAATAGGGGAAAACTTAAAACATGTCAGTCTCATACTAAAGGAAAAAACTGGGAAAAGGTTCCTCACACCCAAAAAAATTATCACTGCGTGAATAGATTCACTCTGAGACCTATGGTTAGATTCCAAGTGCTTTGAAACATCTACTTCCCCATAGACAAGAGTTGACAACCATTGCATAAGACATCCTCTTTGGGAAATTCTCCCTACAGAACTTCTTCTAATGACCCAAATAGACACCCTATCGATATAACTTCACAGGATTGCCATAATATGGATTATAATTCACAAATTTACTACACTAGAAGAAAATAAATAAAATGTTTGATGAATGAGAAGCTAAAACTGGCAAAGGGGACTCCTTAAGAACATGTTCCAATGGCATCCAACTATCTCTAGATAGGGAACTATCACAAACACCAATATCTATAGACTGCATCCTGAGAACCAACTTAGCTATAAACCCCTCATCAACTTAATTCCTAAAAAACATACATGGATGATAGAACTCTCTCTTTAACTTTTGGATGAAAGCCTCAGATTAAGAGAGGTTTTTTAGCTGATCCGTTGAATATGTCTTTGGATAATAAGAAACCATCCCATTAAAATATTCAGCATAAGCCTTCACTATCCATTGACCTTGATAAACATCTAAGAGCTTTACCACATTTCATAACTTCACCTCATCAGGTTTAACCATTTTAGAAAATGTTTCTTAAAATATTTACCAAACATGCCAAATTGGAACTATAGAGGGATGATCACATTCCACTGATCCAAACATGGACTCTCAAATAAAAACAAGAAATCATATGCCTTAATGAGTTTGGGAGTTACCAAACACCTAAAAAGACTTTTAAATTATTAAATCAACTTGTAATCATCTAAAAAACCTTAATAAACACTGAAAACTAAAAGAAATATAGATGAATTGGACTATTCCACCCCACTAGGAGTCTGAGCTGGGAAAAAACTGGAAGGGACTCACTAGAAAACCTTGAAATATTTCAAGGTAGCATACTCAAAACAACACAAGAACACAAACCCAAATCAACATCATCAAAAATTAAGTTTAATGAAATTATAAGCCAAAACACCACACCAAAAAAATCACAAAACAAAAAGAAAAATCATTTTTCAGATACCACCATTCCCATTCAAAATCCACAATCATCCTATTCAAAGGCCACAAATAAAATACCAAAATTAATTTACATATCCAATTTTAAACACCCTTGAAAACTGTTAAAATAAAAAATTACCTTGAAATCATTTTCTATTTTTGAAACCCATTTTTATAAAAAACCAATTTTTACTTCAATATCCCCCCACACCGACAAAAACCAAGCCAAAGAATAACAGATGCTATAACTCCTAGAATGATGGACTAGTTTTATTAATAACCAAAACATATGGTTTTTCAGGCCATTCCCGAAGCACGGACAAACAAATATAATAATCATGAACCTTGCACTTAGACTCCACATGGGTCTCTACTCCATGTAATATCGCCATACAACATTGACTCACTTCCATCATCATCCTCCAAACCACAAACCCAAATATTCAAAAAAAATTACTCAAGTATTTCACTACCTTTAATAACTCTAGGAACATGATAGGATAATGTTCATAATTCTCTTCCCATACCAACCTCTTTTGTTCTAATAGTCCCTTTTAGAAATTACCTCTTTCCCCTAAATAAAAAAGGGATTCACTGATACTATTTTCTCATGAACCAACCCGAGTCAACCACAAACTGGTCACCTGAGTCGGCCCACCACAATTCTTGATAGTAATAGTTAGTCCCCCTAGGCTAGAAACTAGTGTAGGAAATAAATGAGTACCCCATTGAAATTATTTTGTCCAATAATAAATAAATATAAATAAATAAGACATATTATGAAACATAGTCTAATAATAAATGAACATCAATAAATATAACTATATATAAATACAACTATAGAGGTACCAAAAAAGTAAAAAAATCAAAAAGCAAAAACAAAATAGAACCAAAAAGATATTCATGTGACCTTTTAGTCACCACCATCCATCTCCATAGAAGAAACTAAATGAAACTGAACCTATAAAACCGCTGGAGTCTACCGATGTTGAATGGTACAAGTAGGGTGTGAGAAAAAAAAAACCTTATAGGTAAGCACCATAGAATCCATAAATTTCATTTCAAAAAATATTACAAAAATTATATCTTAAAATACATTTATGAAAATAGGGATTTACCTTTAAATATCTGAACACAACTTTTTGGGGAAATCCTTTCTCTAAAGAAGCTTCACTTTTCCTTTTCAAATCAGTCTCTTATTTTTAAATCCCAATTTGAAAAACCAATTCTAATTAAGAACACAACCCAGAAAATGTATAAAGGAATACAAATCCTAACTAGGTACGAATATCATAGCATATAAAATAAAAACCCAAAATAAAGGGGATAGTTCAATAAGAAGAAAAACAATTTAAAAAATTAACCAATGTCATGTAAAATAAAATAATAGCATATAGTTATATAATAATTGGAGTTTTTGAAACATCCTTATAAAAAATACCGAATAATACTTAATTTGGACCCACCCGCCGACATATGGTTCATGAATATAGTCAATAACCAAACCGGGATCTCTAATCTAGACTCACCAGTGGAAAAGGTGATTTTCACACCATGTCCCCAATTTTCTTTTATTTTATTTATTTTTATCCTTCTCTTAATTTTTATACTTTTGATGTTTGGTATGAGTTATCAATGATAATATATTAGTTTATTAGGTTTAGGGATGTTTTTTCCATATGAATGGTTAGTGTGCATAGTTCTAGAGGAAACCATATAGCTGGTTAAGGATGAGAGTTGTTTCAATTCATTTTGTTCTTATAAATTCTAAATTAAATGGACTGAGAATGGTATGGACCAAATAAATGGAGGAAAAGTAACTATATGTCTCTTGGATGGTTTCTAAGAAAAAAATTTATTTCTTATAAATGGTTAGGAGAAACTATTCATAAATTTTCTGAGATCCTCTACAATATTAACAGAGGTGATTTTCATGGTTGCACAAATTTTCCCAAACCATGTAGCCGGCCCTTCTTGGTGTTCTCCCTTTCAAGTAGGGTCTTAACGGTTGGGGAATGGTTTGAAAAACCATGTGGCCAACCTATATTAGTTTTCCAGGATATTTAAGAATATGAAATTCCAATCCTTCCCCTCTTATTTTTTAACCCTAATCGGCCACCCTCTCCTCTTTTTACACCTAGTTGTATGAAGGGGATCCCAAGATATCCCCCCTTGGTTGTTCCTTCTCCATTGCTTCTCCTCCATGTTTCATAGGTGAGTTACTCTTTATTTTTATGAAATTTTATCCTCATATTCTTCTTTTCTCTTGGATTTTTTGGTTTCCCTTGGCTAGGTTCTCTCATGGCCAAACCATAGTAGTTAGAGTTGATATTTTTCTTGGGTTTCTTCAATGATAGGGGGTTTAGATTGTATCTAAAGCTTGGTTCATCCCTATCCTGAATTGTTTTTCATTGTAACTTCATTGAGGTAGGTTTCTCCATCTACTTCTATTATAGAACATTATATGTCCATGCTTGTAATGATATATATGTAAATTTATAAAATGTTTTTTTGAAATATTAATTGGTATTTTAAATGAAATTAGGTGTTGTGAATTTTATTTATGTACATGTTTATGTTTTTTAATTTTTGTCTATTTAATAAATAGGTCTTGTGAGTTGATTTTGTTTCCTCCATATGATGTAATGTTTAAGTATGTATCCTTGTGATGGTTTTGTGTTATGAATTTTCCATTAATTAAAACCTTGGGTACTTCTATGGATTTCAAAAATTATTCCATTATATGTGGTAATATCTATATGTGCACAGGGTGGACATGTGAATTAGAAAACAAATGATCATGTCCTATCTCCATCCTTAAAATGGATCATCTAAAACCCCAATGGTTCGTCAATGACTCCTTGGGTCCAAAATGATCTCAAATGTGGTTTTAAAATGTTCTTCCCAAATGAAAATGGTTTTCCTCCATCCTTTAAATTGTTCTCAAATTGCAGATAGTTTGGAACCCTAAAGTGTAATATGGTATTTCAATGATTCAAAATGAATGTTTGGCAGCGTTCAATCATAAAAGGTTTTATCACCTTGGGTTTGGGAAATGGTTTTGTAAATGAAATTGGAGTTGTCAATTTTATGTCCTAGATAGAATTATGGTATGATTCAGAAATAGGTTTTGAAACTAATTTGTTGTGTAGGTCTGGTTGTTAGTTCTGTAATGGTTCTATATGTGATGGGCACCCCTATGGTCATCATTCTGATGAGAGTTATTTCATATAGTTGTTGTAGGGGATTAGGAAATGAATTCATAGTGGCATATTTTGGTTGTAGTTATTCCAATCATGTGATGTCCTCATCATTTTTATCTATACTATAATCATGGGATTCATAGACGTCATTTACAAGATTTAGTGATGGTTTCATACTGGTTGGTACCCTCTAGATAGAGGATAATCTAGGGGGGATTTTTCACTGGTTGGATAGTTTAGAGTAACCAGATTTTTCATTAACTATAGAGTGACAACATATGCCAGCATGTGGGTCTGAACTGAGTACATCTAGGTATTTATTCTATGGATGTGTAAGAACATTCCATGAAAATATATCTTTACACTCCTATTTTATTTTTTAGCACATTGGTTATTTTTTTAAATAGCTTTTTCTACTAGCATTATCCCCTTTATTTTGGGTTTTTATTTGATATTCTCTATTGTTTGTACCTAGTTTTGATTTTATCACATTATTCATTGCTTGAGTTTTGTTCCTACTGGGCATTTGGCTTTGAAAATGGGCTTTTAAAATAAGAAAACTATTTTAAAAAAAGAATTTGTGCATTGTTTTGAAAGAAGACCTTCTCGAAAACATGTGTTTAGATCATTAATGATAAAAACCCCATATTTTATTAAATTTGATTCAAACTAGAATTTGCGAACTATTTTGGGAAATTAAATGTTTGTATTTTGTATTGATAATATACTAAGTTGTTTTACACTCACACCCGACTTATGACACTCGACATCGGTATACCCAAGCAGTTTTATAGGTTCAGTTTTATTCAGGATTTCCTATGGAGTGGGATGGTTTTATGGATGGTGGTGAACAAGTGGTCACATGAATATTGTGTTAGTTCTGATCTGGAATCAATTTTGGATCCTTTTTTATTTATATTTTTCATTCATTTTTGTTTTGTTTATATTTGGTTGTATTTATTGATGTACAATTATTATTGGAATACCCTATATCCTTTTTATTGTTTATTTATATCTAATTATTGTTGAGTCAAATCATTCCCATTAGTTTATCTTTTGTTCCCGATAATATTTTCCAGCCTATGATAATCAAGAATGCCTCCTCGGCCTTGTTGTGGGTTAGCACGAGCAACTGGTTTTGGGTTGTCCCGAGTTGGATCATGAAAACATTAGTCCTAAGAATAAATTTTTTATTAGAATAATCCTCCCCAAAAACTCACATGTTATTATTAATGAATCGTATAGAATAATTAGTGAATAAATTTTAAAATTGAATTATGTAATTTCTTAGGTCATGTACATGTAATCTTACCAAGAAAAATACTCTCAAAATTTATATACAATTTAAGCATAGTAATTTATAAAATATTGAAATTGAGATACCCCGTACCAACTTCCTTTATAATTAAGTCACCCTCACTTCATAATTTCATATATCATTTTACTCTCAATAATCCCCATATACACATATCATACCATTATAAAATAGACAAAAACCATAACTGTAATAGCTCAAATATTTTTGACCCATTACTCTCTGATTTTTTGTGTTAGTGGGATTATGGCGGATTTAAGGAAGGGAGAGGACGAAATGAAGTAAAATATAAAACATAAAAGTGTGATTCATGTCATTAATCACTATTCCATGATTTTTACTATTTCATGGGGTGGATTCAAGGTTTTTTCTATGATTTATTCTTAATCATATTCATGTAGTAAAACTCTATTCAAGTTATAAATGTTTTTGGAGGATTTTATATAGGTTTCTTCTTTGAAGGTTCCACAGTGTGAAATAATATATTCATGATATAAAATCCATCTAGTTTTTTTATTGAGTGAATTTTTGGTTTGGTTGATATAAAATCATGTGAGGTTCATGGCATGAATCGACTATTCACACCAGGAATTGGGTGTTTTCTAGACTGTCTATAAATCTCATCCTCTCTCTGGTCTCCCCCATTATCTATTCAATTATCTCATAGATCAAGTGATTATTATTATTACATTTGTATATCCATAATATAATATAATATTTAGCATTCAACATCATCTTCTGAATATTTGATATTAGTGATTCCATGTGATTTATTCATCTCTTTCTCTAAGAGTTCCTGTTTGTTTCTTCATGGATCATGCAATGACTATGTTACTTTGAGTTGGTGGTTTTTTATATATGATTTAGATCAGAAATTATTTGATTTTAGATTTATTTTAGGATCCTTTGTGTGGTTTTGGCCTCATAGTTTATCATTTTTTTATTTGGATTTACACAACAATTAAAAAATATTCATTTAAGGTACGGTATTTGAGTTATATATCTTTTCTGAATCTGTCATATTATCATTATTTCTATTTAAATTGGATGATTATTATTTATTTTTATAAAATCTTTTGTGAACTATACTAATTCAAAGTAAATTTAATGGTTATATATGCATGTTTTTACCAGTTTTTAGTTTCTATTGATTGATTTTTGTTATTGTGGTTGTAGTTGTTCATGTTATTTTCTTATTATGTACTTATTACATAATGTTATGGATTTAATTGAGAATTAAATTTAAATTATTAAATACTTAAAGATAGTAAATAAAAATACTGGGTTGAATATTATATTTTTTATTCTTGACTTGATGTGTGAAGATTGGTGGTCGTGTTGTGTGTAGATTTGTGTATATGGTTGATTGTAGCTTGGTGAGCTTGGTTATTTCAGTGGATTGATGTGTTGTTTACTAGATAATAGTTTAGTTTCAATGGAATATTTTTTAAATATATAAATGCGGTTATCACTAAAAAATTCATTGGTGTGAATTTAAACTAATAACTAAATGAATAAATTTTAGTAGCTGATTAGTTTGACTAATTAACCTAAAATGGAACATGGGTTGTGGATAATATTTTGATTTTTTTTTCTACAGTAGTGTAATTTCTTGGTGGAATTATATTAGTAGTGACGTTATGATTGTTTTAGTGGTGTTTTATGTGAGAAACCATAGGTTTAGGATTTTGTGAGATAATTACATACTTGTATTCCTTTATGAATTTTATATGCACCCCACCCATATCAGGTAACTTGAATGACACCCTCAGACTCTGGGTGGAGGGGGGGTTGCCTAACATCCAAGATGGAGTGGAAATAGATGTACGACTACCCTATCCCTACTCTCCCTTTAATATTATCTTCTAGTGATACTGTTGGTGGATAATGGGATATGTGGTGGGGGTCATGCATGGTAAGAGGATGACATTAGATCATTTTACTATGTTTTCCAGAAACCCTACTTCCCTAGTTTCCAAATAATTGATTTGTGGTTCGTGCCACCAAACAATATTTGATTTTGGCATTGTGAGACATGATATGTGGTTTTTGATATGATACATGATATGTATTTGGTTCCATGATACATGATATATAGTTGTTGCCTTCATTAGAGGAAATAAAAGGGGTGATAGAAATGGATGTATTTTTATTGATAGTGAATGGTAAATAAGTTGTAGAAGTGGGTGTGGGGTTCCTTTAACAAATTTGGTATTATATTGTTTTTACTCTTCAGTGTGTTATTTGGTGATTGCACCTTGGTGAGGATAGTAGACTATTTTACCTGTGTACGTGTTGGTTAGATCAGTTTTATTTTCAATGGTGAATTAGTATGATATTTTAAAATTTGAAAGAGATATATTGGGTATAATTATGATGAGTATACATGTTATGATAACTGTATATATATAAACTATTTTTATATTTACACGAGTTATTTTTCATTGAGTTAGGTAGCCCTATATTAAAAGTTAGGTTATTACAGTTGTTGTCACATGATTTTAATTTCTTTTGGTATTCATATTTATTTTGAGACATTTTTATGTATTTAATATTCATGCATATGGGATGTTGCTTCTAGAATATTTTTTTAGTATAGTGGACTTTTTTGGAAGTTTTATTTTATGATTAAAAAATATTGAGGGTAATTCCACCCATTAGAGTTTTTTATACCCCTAATTCTAGTCACCAACCTGAGGCTAACTGAAGGTGTGACTCAGGGGTCAATCCTTGTATTCACTACCAGACCAGCATGGGTACTAGTGGAGGGGGTCATGAAATGGTGGTATTAGATAATGGTGTAGTTTAAGATATAGGGTGGAATATATAGTTTGGCACGGGTGAGGAATGCATTGATTGGTATAAGAATAGTGTTATCTAAACATAGCATGTAATGAAAGTGGGAGAGACTAGAAAGGATATTGGATTTTAATCCCCCCGGTGGTCTAATGTAAAGACCTTAACCTATATGAATATAATAGGTAAATTTATTCCAATTTTGAGGTGGGGACCTAGGATAGTTATAAATAACATACATTATTATGTTTGTTTGGAACATGGTAATTATTAAAAAGAATAAATTAACTATTTAAATTAACTAAATAAGACCATTGCAACCAAACAACGGTGTTTCTCCCTTCACTTCAAAGATAGAAGTTGGTCAATAACCATATGTTCTTTGATCTGGGGAGGTTTAGAAACCCATCCTTATTTACCATCAGAGGGTTGACCCGGATCAGATGGTTGAGCAGTGGTAGTTGACATTGTTCAAATTTCAAGACCATTTCTGAGAAAATCATGAGAGTAGCTTCTATAATCTATATATGGAGTATTGGATTGGGGACTTTGAGATCATTCATAGTTTTATTCATTCCTAAATCAAGTACATGGTTCCCATAGAATATTTCTAACTGATGGTATCAACTTATCAATGATGTTTATTCTATCTCATGTAGTGGGATGAGATCATTTTTTTGTGGGATGACTTATAGTAGGATATCAGGGTTGATTAATTATCAATAATATTCATGGTGATGAACTGGTAGGAGTCTATCTCCATTCAGTAGGGGATCATGAGAGTTTTGGAGTTTAGGATTATTTTTAAGTACTATATGTGTTTTTACACTAAAATATTTCAATATTAGGAGTCTCATCAAATATTCTTGTAAGGGGAATTGTGCCCTATATATTATTTTATTCTCAGACTATTTATGTTCCCTATTTATTTTGTGGTGAAGAAGACGTTGGAGGTGATTCAGAGGGTGAATGAGTGGGGTGTAGAACCCCTATTTTATATTAATTAAGGACCTCCAAGTAGAAGTGTGTTAGGTAGAGTTTCATTGATGATGGGATAACAGAGGTTTCGATCCATAGGGAAATGACCTCGATAGTCATCATCTCGTTTCTCAAGGGTTGGTTGTTCTTGTAAATCTATTAGGATTTCTCATAATTTGTGCTTTTTATGTGGGTAAATGGTCACTATATATGATTTTTTATATCATCCCTATATATTTAGTGTGTCTTGAGAAATAAAATAAACCTTACAACAACAGTAGTTTTCTCTGAGGTAGTTCCAACAACTAGTCCTCCTGTCCTATATTCAGCAAGATTGTGGAAATCCAGCAGGTGGTATGGTTGAATGAGGGAATCCCTATTATGTTCTTTATAATAATATACCTAGTAGGTATTGTGGATTAGGAGGTTTTGATAAGTGAGGAATATGGGTCATCCAAGGATATATGCATGTGATAGGGGTTTCAGTTCCATATAGGCTATAGGTTGTTCAAGGTACAATTAGTTTTCCATATACCCTAGTTTAATTTTGTTATGATTCTATATATTTTAAACCTTTGTTTCACTTCCATGATCTGTATTCTTGGACAATATTTGAAGAGTCCTTCCACACCCCTAGTGTAATCCACATCAGTTGAAGTCCTGTCTAGTTTTTATGTGTGTTAGTGATCCAAATTGATGATAGGAAAATATCATTTGTTGGAATATTTATTTATGTTGTTGATATGACTATAAAATGGAATCCATTTCAAATATTTGTTATATTATATTTCTGAAGGAGTTGAGTATGTTTCAAGGAGCGTTAATAAAATTATGTGGAAGGGTGACATGTACTTTTGACCACCATTTGGGGTTTCCAGATTGGTTGTAGGTAACTGGTTACCATTATTTATTTGATATTTGAGATGTCAATTGAGAATGTGAGGTATCAGGAAGTTGATATCCTTTACATTTTTTAATATTTTATGTTTTTTCCCTTAGTTGGTTATAACTCTACACCCTCGATGAAATTTCATTTTAATAATTTATTATAAATTAGGTGCTACACTAATTTGGATGGATCTTTGTTATATGGAACCCATAGATTTGAGGAGTTAAGGATCCATATTTATGATCTAATGAAGAAATGTTGGCTCATTCCTAGTGTGTCATTGTAAAGAGCCCATATTTTTTCACAAAAAGTGTGAAGGTTAGTTTGAGGTTGTGCATAGACTATCAGTGGATGAATCAAATGAAAATCAAGAATCATTACCTTTTTGAGAATTTATGATATATTTAACTAGCTGAGTTTAGCTATATAATTTTATACGAATGATATTTAATCTGGATATCAACAATTAAACGTTTAGTTGGTAGATATCTGGAACCTTATGGTGCTGGTATAGACACTTCAGGTTTCTATTAATGTCGTTTGGTGTTAGGAATGCACCAGCTATGTTCACTGGACACCTAAACTATGTATTAAATGGGTTTATAGACTAGTTTAAAGTCATTTACCATAATGAAATTATCATATACTCAATATCAAAGTAGGACCACAGAAAACACCTGAGGATCATTTTGTATACTATATGATACCATTAGTTGTATGGTAAATAGTAATATTGTAAGTTCTATATTGAATAAGTGAATTTTTTAGGCATTTTGTGTCCCAACATGGGATAGTGGTAGAGCATGGAATGGTTCTGGAGGTTATTTTTTGGCTATCACCAAATAATTTGGTAGAGGCACACAAATTTCTTGGTCTCATGGGTTATTATCAGAGGATTGTGTATGAATTATCTAGTGTTGTAACCAGTTGATCACCCTATCCTGGAAGGACCATGCTTTTACATAGACTAATCAATTCCAGTCATCATTCAACTACTTAATGGATAAGTTGGTCAATTCCAAGGTTCTTTTATTACTTAAGGATAGAATGACGTTTTACTTGTTCTATGACACTTCTCATATGAGTTTAGGAATTTTTTTGATGAAAAACATTGGATTGTTCTTCTATTATTCAAACTATTTACACCCCCAGGATTGTAACTATGACACCCATGATCCATAGATAGTGGTAGTTCTGTTTCCCCTCAGTTTTTTGGGGAAATTACCTCATCCAGGACTGCATTGTGGTATTTATAGATCACAATATCTTCAGGTGTGCTTTCTCATAGCATGAACTAAATATACAATAGTGGAGGTTGATGTAATTTCTACAGGAATATGTTTTTTAGATATTATACACCTGAATAAAGAGAAATTTCATGGAAAATGTGCTGAGTAGGATGTTTCAGGAATAAATTAAAGAATATAAGGATTTCTAGATGGTTATGGAGGATTTTGATGCTTTGTATCATAGAGAATATGAATTTTATGGACGAGTAAAACTATTCTAGATAATTAGGAAGCCTTATTTTTTTAATAGGTAGAGGAGTCTCATTGGAGATAATTAGAGATAGAGTTAATGCATAACCTGATTATTGATAATAATGCCCCTATGGAATGTTTAAAAGATAGTCACAAGTATGTTATGTTCCAAGGAAGGATATTTGTACCAATAAAAGTGCATGAGTAATTCCTCTGTAAGTTTCATTTCATTCCTCTAGTAGTGAACCCCATCATATATATGATGTTTTATGGTATGAAGATTTTGTTCTGGTGGCTCAGAGTGAAGTCGGTGGTAGATTTTTTGGAATGTGTCTAGTCTCTCAGCAGTTAAAGGTAGAATATAATGTCACAAATAGTTTATTTTAGTCCTTGAATTTTTTTGAGTAGAAGTGGGTGGACATCTAGGAGGATTTCATCAATGTTTTAACTTAGTCTTAGGGTAGATATGATTCTATCTAGGTGATTGTGGAATTACTGAAAAGATTCAACTCACATTCTTGGGATATGAGAATCATATCTCATGGAAAGGTTAGAGATATAGTTTGTAAATGATATAAAAATATTTAAAAATATATATAAGGCCCATAATTTATGACACTGACCCTTTATATACTTCATGATTATGGAAGGGATTGTAGCACATATTCGACTCTCAGTTATTCCTTAGCACTTCTTTCCGCTCCCATACAAACAAGTAAAAATACTGGACCATCAAGACATTGGATGATATGTTGTGGCTGTGTGCCTTGAATTTTAGTGGATCATGGGTGTGGAACATACCTTTGTTTGATTATTTTTATAATAAAATTCTTCAATAATACATCTTTATAGTCTCTATTGTGGTATTGTAAAAGATACTATTTTAATCCACATTGATATGGACTGAGATTGGAGAGGTAGAAGTTATTAGACTCGATCTGGTGTAAATAATTATAGAGAAGATATAAGTGGTTCATGAGTGGATACAGGCTTTGTAGCACCATAAAAATGATTTTTCTAACTGATGGATGAGGCCTTTTAGTTTGAGGTTGGAAACTAGGTTTTTTCTAAATGTTTCTCCCCAACATGATAAAAGATGTTTAGTCAAGGACGTAAGATCCTATCCAAGATTATTTGACCCCTTGAGGTATTGAATCAAGTTATATTGGTGTCTAAATTTTTTGTTCAACCTCAATAGAAATATAAAATTCATGATGTCTCTAAATATCCTGACCTCAATAGGAATTTCATGATTATTCCCACATCATTGTCTTGGGGTACTTGGATATCAATGATGTGCATCATTTTTTGAGAAACTGGTCTAGATTCCAGATATCCATGATATGGTTTTTTAGGATGTTTTGTCCTCTTGGTTCATGTGTTGTGGTGGTATGGTAGTTATGAGGAGAGTAATTGGGGGAGGGACTTGTAAATTCACAGACACTACCCATAGTTATATGTTCCATAATTTTTTTTCTATTTTTATGTAATACTTTTGGATGATTGTTTGACTTCTTCATATTATGTTTTGATAAACCTCTTTTATTAAATTTTTCATCCTAATTTTCTAGGTATATCCATGGGGATTGTTTTAGTTGTTTATAGTGGTTGGTGATTCCTTTCCTTATTTGGTCGGATTTGATTATTGAGGATGATAATAATTTGTGTGGTATATAATATAACATCGCAAATCATTATATCCCATTACACTGTGATTTTTGTGTTTTGGGGGCCTTGAGGGGGGTTTAAGGAAGGTATATGTAGAACTAGGGTCAAATATGTAACTATTGGTGTTGATTCACATCATAAATCACCATTTTACCATGTGTAATATTTCATTGGGTGGGTGTATGGCTTGTTCTGGGATTTATTCGTGGCCTGATTCATGACCTGAAATTTTATTCATATAATGAATGTTCATGTTATATTTTTTATAGGTTTTATCATAAATTTTTTATACTATGAATAAATACACCCACAATTTAAATTCCCTTAGGGTTTCTTGGATCGAACTACTTGTGATGTTTTGGAATATGTGACATGTTTGAGGTTCACATCATGAATTGGAAATTCACATGGTTAGTGGTTTTTTACCAATTTTTTATAAATAAAAAACCTCCTATTATTTTCCCCATTATCCCTTCAATTATCATGAATTTTAGGTGATTCTCGAGTGATTTTTTGGAGCCCTAACAACAAATTTTATTTATCATTCACCAACAGTTTCCCAATATTTGATATTAGTTATACCAATTGATTTCTTTATCACTCTCTATTTTTCTCATTATTTCTTTATGGATCACACAAATTAACATGTTTTTTTAATTTGGGGGTGGTTTTGATACAATTTTGATAATAAACCATAACTATTCAGATAGATTCACGGATCCTTTATATATTTTTGGCCACATGGTTCATCCTCTCTTGTTTTCTCTTTATGAATCGATTCAAAAATATTTTTCTAAGGTATGGTATTTTAGTTCTTTTGCTTACGTTCATCTATGAGATTATCATGATTTATCATTCCATTGGGTGAGTAATATTATTTTTTATAATAAATATACTAAACTATAAAAATGAAATTGAAAGTTAATGGTGTAATATCTATTTGGTTAACGATTTCCCATTGATATTGATCAATTGATTGATTTTTATTGTTTTTTTTATTTCTACTATATTATTATGGAATTATTTCCTTAATTGATAGATTGATTTATAATAAACATTAATTTTTTAATATTTTAATCCAATAAATGAAAATACTGAGTTGATTATGCTAGTTTTATGATTGGCTTTATGAATGTGTGTTGGTGTCGTTGTTATGTGTGGCATTGTGGCCTTGGTTTTTTTCATCTTGGTGATCTTTCTTGTTTATGTTGGTTAGGAATAATGGTTTAATGATACTGGTTTGGTAGAAATAGAGTAGTTTTTACTTATATAAATGTGTTTTTGACAAGAGAAATCTTTGGTGTGAGTTTAAAATAATAACCAAATGAAAATATTTTGGTTCATGATTTGTTAAATTAATTAATGGGATATGGAAGCCAGATTTGGGATATTTTTATGATTATTATCGTTGGAAGTTTTAGATTAGAGGTATCACTTGGTGGTGTGATATTTGTAGTGACTATATGATAATTGTGTTGGTGTTTCTTGTGTAATACTAAAGGTGTGGTATTGTGTGAGACTATTATATGAATGTATCCCTTTAGGAATTATATATACACCACACACAAGTAGGATAACCTGAATGAAACGTAAATACATTGTAGGTATTCTCCCCAATAACAAGTATAGGAAGGATACACATTTCTTACTACTCCCTCTCCCCCAATCTCCCTGCAGTGGTATCTTCTGTTGATACTAGTGGTGAACGATGTGATTTGTGGTGGGGATTATGCATGTTAGGAGGATGAAATGATTTTGAATTACTACACATTCTTGATACCCTAATGCCTTTGTTTCTATATACTTTAGACAAGGTTATTGTCATGAGACTTGATATGTGGATTGTGTTGTAAGACATGATATGTAGTTTGTGTTACGAAACATGGTATTTTTTTGGTGTCATCATTAGTGATTGTGGTAGGAATGGGATTAAAGAATTTCGGCACATTGGGAGAGAGTGTTTAATTAGTAGGGAAATGGTCATTATTGACCTCTATCTACTATCATATGATATTATTTTCTACTCTTGAATATATTTTTTCATGAGTGGCCCTTAGTGAGGTTGGGGGACTAGTTGACCTTTTTAGGTTCTGGTTATTTCTGATGTTTATTCGCTATAGTATTAGTATGCACTTTTTACATTTTCACAAGATATATTGGGTATGATCTATTTTGGTATACATTTTATGCTCATCTTACATATATATAATTACTTTTTCTAGTTTCCAGGAGATATTTAGTGACTAAAAAAGATAGTAATAGATCAGAACATGGGTTTTTGTGTTTGTTTCCATATGATTTTACTTTACTTTGGTATTGTTTTATCTTTTAATATATTTAAATATTTATTATTTTCATGCATATATGATATTTATTATTAGATATTTTGGTTTATTTTATTTTTATCACAGTGGACTAGTTATTGGTATTATGTTATGATCTAGATATATTTACCATAATGTCTACCATTTGACTATTTTATACCATTATTTCTAGTCACCAACATAAGGCATACTAGAGCCAAGACACAAGAGTCACTCCTTCTCTTCACTTCTATCCTAGGAGTGGTACCAGTGGAGGGGGTTCTTGGAATTAACCACAATCCACAACCACACACTATAATAACAAACCAAAGCCTCATACCACAACCTTATACCATCACTACGGTTGGAAAAGAGATTTAGTTACCTCAAACCCACAATCATATGTATAACGAAAAAATATACATAAGAATTTATACCAAGTGATACAACCTAAGATAAACAAATATTTATATCATATAAATTCTGTAATATAAACATTACAGGTCATAATAATCAAAAAACCCAAAGAGTCTATGTTTTGGTGTATTTTAAGACAATAAACATAAAAAAATATTTTTATAACACTTTTGAACATTTATCCAAAATTAAACCCAAATAGACCCCCTTATGTAATTTTTATAGTTTATACTAATCTTTATAACTTGGATAATCAAAACTTAATAGAGGAGAGATATTAAATACTTGTTAAGGGAAAAACATATAAATATTCCATCAAATGGTTAGATCATATAAATATGAGGAAAGAAGAGCATGGGATAAATATATAATTAAAAATAACATGGAAAAATAATATTTCTTCATAAGCCATGATAGCAGGACAAGTAGTTTCAAATGAACAAATATTTACCATGGAATAATAGTGTATGATAATAAACTTAATCAATGAAACATAATCATAGTCATATGACATAAAAATATGAAATCTCATTAAAAATTTCATAATAATGATTTATGACACAAAACATATGAATAGTTAACCATCACATTGTGGTCATATATAAAAATTTATACCCTTCATGTTATTCTCATAATCCAAGAAGTGTCACCCATTATGTTATAAAAAATCTAAATATGTCCACAATTTATTATCTCATGATATGTAAAATCTTAACCAATGAATTAGAGGGTGATATAAGACCCCACATGTCAACATACATACATATTTATTCTATATTATATAAATCATTCATCATATCATGAAAACACGTGGAGATAAAATATGTTCCATATAATTTCAATATGGTATATCGTAACAAGATATCAAAATACGAACTAGTTAATAAGCAAAGATCAGTCACTAAAAAGAATTATTTCATCAAAGAATTTACAAGGCGATTCATAAAATATAACTCTATTTTTGTTTGATCTTTTAAATATGAAAATGGGTGTGAAGCATAAAAGAGAATTTAGAAAAAAAATAACCTTGTAATAAAAAGTAGTTATGTGTCACATCAGAAAATATAATTTTTTAGAAAATGAAATTAATTATTTTTCCAACATTAATTTTAATGAAATTTATTTAATGTGTCCTTAAAAGATATAAATTTCATCAAATGAAATTGTAGAATGGAAGGTAAAATATACAATCATTAATGGAAACCCATTTTCTAAATCTGAAAAAATATCATTATTTAAACCCACATCCTAAATGGGGTGATAAATATTTAATTTTCAAATTTTTAAAGACAAAATTTATGATACAAAATAATAAAACATATTTTTATTTCAAAATAATAAATTAGAACATTAGAGGGAATGGTGAACATGGATATGAAAGATAAAGAGATCATTTGGAGAGAATGGAAATTATTCTTAACATCAACATGTTTTATAATGAAAAAAATCTCTAAATTTGATTCCATAGAAAAATAAGGATGAAATGAATTATATTACAAGTAAATAAAATAATAAACCCATCTTTTAAAATAATAAACAGGATGAATAATTATGACTAAAGATAAGAAATTGTGTTAAGAAAATTCATTACAAATTGATTAATAATTGAATAAAATGTATTTAATGGAAGAATTAATAGAATAATTTTAAATCGCATTAATGGAACATTTATAATATAAATATAATATAATAGATAATTTATTATACCATATAAAATAATAATAGGTGTATTACTTTAAAACATTCTTCAATGAATGTAAATTGAGACTAAAACCCTTACAAACATCCTATTTTTTAAGTAAGAATAATTCTAAAGAGAATTTATAAGGGAGAAATATAAATCCCTAGGAAACATATGATTTGATACATAATTATACAATCATAGAGAATAATTTACCCCATGTATAAAATTTAATTTCATGAAGAAACATTATAACTCAATTAAATGACATTGAGTTAAGAAACACCATTACGACATGTATATCATTTGATTCAAAACCTATTTGAATGAGAAAACTAGAAATGAAACATTAAATACCATTAATAAAGATATAATGATGATATAATGTTTTATATAATTATAATATAAACCATATAAACAAAAATAGGTGTGTAATATAAAAAATGTCTCAAAGAAGGAAATTTGAGATGAAACCCTTACCTTTGGTGTCAACTTCCATAAAATTTATCTAACCTCATATATAATAAATATAATCATAGTAATAATCTATTTTAAAAAATTATTAATATTTTTTACCCTATAAACCTCTACTTTATAATAATTTATTATATATTTTTTAGTTATTTATAGTTTATTATCTTATTGGGTGTTAGAAATTTTGATTGATTTGTGAATGATTTGAAATGTTGATGTTGATACCAATTCATTGATACCAAGTTCATAATTATAATATTATCCATGTTACTATAATATATTATTTATACTTATTTATAAGGCTATAATTATAATTATATTCAAAATTCATGAAGATGGAATCAGTGGTAAGATTATTTCAGTAATTTTTAATAAACAAAATATGGTATATAAATAGTGATTTAAATATTAAAATAAAATTTTCAGTACCTATATAATGTCATAAAAATAAAAATAATTTATTATATTAATTATTATAACCATCATGTATGTTGGTGATTAAAAATAAATATGTTTCTTCATAGAGGCAGTAGTCCACACATACACATGAGAGGCGTTTTCATGTTTCCTAGAACAAGAGAAAGATAATGAATAGTTTATAGTTTTAACCTTAAAAATGTTATAAATAAAATATTTCTTATTTAATTACCATTTTATTACCATTTATGTAATTTTTTTATGAAAAAAATTTAAATATGATGCTTCATGGAGGTCGTAGTCTACACGAATACAGTAGTATCGTTCTATGGTTTTCTAAAAATGGTGGAAGGGTATATAAAGGTTATACCTTTAAAATAAAACAAATTAGTTTATTAATAATAACCTTTTCAATATATTATAATTTTAAAGTATATTTCTTTGGATAAATATGGGAATAAAAAAGATTAAGAAGTGACTAGTATTCATGTTAAGAGTTTGAACCATCTCTTGGAGTACCTCTTAGAAAAATAGAATATTTAGGGTTTTTACATGAATCAAGGGGATTAAAAATTATTAAATTGATATATGATAAGTTAAAAAGTTATTTTTTCATGATTAATTCATATTATATATTTTATGTAAATGGGTTTGTAAGTCTCCTTTTATAAGTGGGGAGGGTTTTATTTTTTTAATAATATAAAATTTCAAGTGACTATTCAAGGAAAGTGGCTCCAAAATTTGAAAATAATAGAGATAATGTTCGTAGGAATATATTATAATATCAAACACCTATGTCGAGACAAGGATTATAGTGATTTATAATTTTTCTCTTTAGTTTTACCTTTTTATCAAAATTAACTTCTACCGCGGTCATTTTTTTTATACCTGGTAACTTATTTTTAGGACAAAAAAAGTCACATTATTAGATAATTTTTTTATTATGATATCATATATGAAAACCATTTCAGAATATTAAAATTATTAATATGATATAATTAATTTTAAAATAATAATTATATAATCCATAAAAGAATGTTTTTATAAAAATATTAATTGTGTTCCAAAATGTAAATCATGGATTTTTAAATTAAACATATTATTTTAAATATATTACATTACTTTTAAAATAAATATTTTTTGAATAAAATAGTTTCACAAAAAAATTTGGTCATTCATATTTGATAGTGCTTTTATAGAAGTCGTGGTATTTTTAAAAATAGTATTTTGAACTATTCACCTAAAAACAATCTTTTAAAAAAATATAAACAATTTATCCTAGGATAATATTGTTATGATGAATCAAAAAATAAAATAAAATTTATAAAATATAAAATATAATTTTTTTTAATTTAACTTTTAAATGTAAACATAAAATATAATGAAAAACAACTTTTATATGAAAATGAATTTTTTCAAATATTAATTTTTCTTATTTTTATTTCCTATTAATTAATAGTTTAATTAGTCCCAAAAAATTATTAATTTAAATAGTAACTTTTAAGATCATTAGAAATAATATATTTAATTTCAAAAGATAAAAATACATAATTCCTAAAAGAAATTTTTTATTAAAATATACTTTTAAGAACAAAATGATCTTATTAAATATTTATCCACACTAATTGAATTTTAACAATGAAATTAAATTAAAAATTTCCCCTTTATTTCCATAGATATTTTAAATTTTGGTTACTTCTATTTATACCACCCAATTCAATGGAAACATTATAATTACCACATTTAATACATTTAATTTTCTCTTAATAAAATGTATCATGATTTGTTTTAGTTTGGTGTTTCATATGAAAAAACTATTTAAGATAGTATATCTTTGAAGATGAATTAACACTAAAATCCCGTGTCATTATATCCCAACCCCCTAAATAAATATTATCCTCAAAATTTTAATTATCACAAACTAATGAAAACTGATAATGGTATCTGTAATATAGAAAAAACTTAAGATATAATTTTTATAAATAAATAAACATCACTATCATGGGTAAGAATATAAAGATATATATTTCATCAAACTATACATATATGTATATTCTCATCCTTTTTTTCAAATATTCCTCTTATACAGCTAACAAGCCTTATGTGTTTTTGAAGACATTTGTTTCACAACATCATTTTTCTTGATCTTGATTCTAACCAAACAATAAAAAGAAAATAAATAATCAAAATATATAAAAAATTCTTATTAAATTATCATATGAATATTATAACTCAATATTAATATTTCTTCTCTAAAGAAAGATTTATTTCAACCTATGATCCTTTCTTTTCAACTATGATGTAATTTGATCAACTTATCACTCCTTTTGTTTAATATAGGTTGTCCTTGTCCATTATCCCATTAGGTTTTCTAACCTACCTAGTTATATTTTATAGAATTTAATTACATTTAAATCATTCATAATGGTTCATAAATATTATAATAATGAAAAAACAATACCCCCCCCAGCAGTGTCAAACCAGGTTAGCAGTTAGGACACTTTTTCTTGCACTTGGTCGATATTGAGTTAATACCTTACTGTCATTTTAGGGGTCATTACCCCTAGGCTCTTTTATAAAAGATCTTAAATAAAATTTTCTGTATCTTGATAAGGATTTCACTACTAAAAACTACACTCTCTATAATTTACCAAAACATTATGACGTTTTCTGATATATATATATATATATATATATATATATATATCCTTAGGACTATAATTAAATTTATCTCATCCTAATTCCAAAAAATATCTAAAATAATATCCAAAAATAACAAAACCAACATTGATAAAAAAAATGAGGGGGACCATACCCACACTCATGGGTTCAATGCAAAAACAATAATTTTACACATATGCTTTGATGTAATGTGAGATGAACTGAGCTAAGAATATCATTATTTTACATCATTTCTAGAATTTAAACCTTACATCGCACAATAATAAATCAATCCCAAGAACCAATGGTTTATTTTATTTGAAGACCTGATACATAAGAGACGTAAACCACAACACATATGCACATTTCTCCATAATTGAACCACACTCTACCCCCTTCAATACTATTCATCGGGTATACTTATCTTCATGACCTGGGGAATATAAACATAGGTAATGGGTTATCTAAATCAATCAATAATGAAAAAACTTATCAACATTTATTCAACTATTTAGATCATAATAATTTGATAAAATATGATAATTGTATAAATATATTATTGAGAATAATATGGAACAATGATATTTTTCCATAATTCTTGATTGTCAGGCATGTAGTTTCAAACAAACAAACATGTAAAATGGAATAATATTGTGAGATAATAAATATAATCCATAGAGAATAATCATTGGAATATGAAATAAAAATATGCAATTTCATTGAAACATGTCATAATAAGGAATTATAGAACAAAACATATGCATAGGGAATCATCACATTGGATCATATCCAAGAAGGATTTCCTTTTATGTTGTGTTAATATTATATAGGGTCTCTCCCATTATGTTCGGAAGAAATCTAAATATGTTCATTCTACATTATTTTATGTGATTTAAAACATTAAAAAATTCATTTGATAGTGATATATTACCCCACCCATAAACATCCTTTCATATGTCTACTATAAGATATCAAACATTATCATTACATTAAATATCATGTAAATAAAATGAGTTTCACATCCTTTCTATATAGAATTACATAAAATGATATCAAAAGGAAGTTGATTGATACTAAAATTTAAATCACCCAAAAAGATTATTTCATCAATTCATTTAGATTTTGATTTAAAAATCATAACCTAATAGGATTAATATGTGATAAATATGAAAATAGAGGAGAAATGTAAGATATTCTTTAGAAAACATTTCTTAACATTATCATAATAATAAAAATTCATGAGTCAGATAATAAATTTCCATTTTTTAGAAATTAAGATGAATTATTTTTAAAACATTAATTATAAATAAATATCAATAATAGATCCTTGAAAATATATAAAGGCCATCCAAATTAAATGTAAAGTGGAAGAAAAAAATGTATAATCTGAAAAAAAAACTGTTACAACATTTAAAATTTTCATTTATTGAAACCCACATCTTAAAAAGATTCATAAATCATCCATTTGAAAATTGATAGAGATAAACTTGAAAATCACAAAAAATAAAACATATTATTATTTAAAATTAATAAATGAGAACATTGGTGGGAAGAGAGAACATGGATATGGAAGTGAAAGAGATGGAGAGAATGAGCTCATTTAGAATGAATATTAATTATTTTTAATATTATAAAATTTTATAAGGAAATAATAATCCAATTTAATTCAATATAAAATAAGGAGGAAATTATTTATAAAAACATCATTGAAAAAAATAAAACCATACTGTAAATACATAGTCAATAGAAATAATTAAGACTAAAGAAAATAAGTTGAGTCATGAAAACCCCTTACAAATTTGGTAAAAATTAAATGAAAATTATTTGAAGTAGGGATTCATGAAAATAATAATAAATCCTATTTATGAATCATTAACAGTATGAACATAATCCAATGGGGTGGTAATTAAATAATATAAATATCGATAAACACATAAACTGAATATATGCCTCAATGAATATAACTTGAGGAAGAAATCCAAAAAAACATCATATCATTGAATTAATAATCAGTTCAGAAATAGTATATAAGAGATAAATTTAAATCCAAAAAAATATGTGATAAATCATAATTTAATCCTAGATCATAATAAAAACGTTCAGGAATAATCTCTATAACTCTACTAAAGGATATTTAGTTAATAAAAACCCTTAATGTTTTAAACATTTGATTCAAGTTCTCTTTGAAAGAAAAACCATAAATAAAACGTTAAATATCATTAATTAAGATAAAATAATGATTTAATATTTCAAATAGGGGTAATAAATGTAAATTTATATCTCAGGTTCCATGAATATTGATGCCCTGAGCCTTTTCGCCACATGACCTCAAGCACACCTCCCCATATGCTAGTGGATTTTCACTAGCATCGACGGTCTAATGAGATATAAGGGGATATTATACCCTCTTTACCAATGCAATATAATTCTGAAAAATTAGATAATTAATAACCAAGTAATAAATATAAACAAACATGCAACATATAGTCAATTCCCCAAAAATGGATAAAAACCCAAAACCATACAAATAAACATGTCATGTCATAGTAGTAACAAGTTTCTTAAGAAACCCAAAATAAAGATGATAATAAAATCCCCAAAATGAGCAGTGACATCATGTCCAGTACCAATATCCATTCTCTATCTCAGGTCCCATATCAACCATGTAATGTAGGGTATTTTCCCTTATCCTAACATAAAACCATGATGTGTGCTCTAGAACCCAATGGAAACCCGATCAAGGTGTGAGTAAAACTCAATATGAAATCACCAATGATGTCAACAACAATATCTAGTCCAATAAAATTGTATGTAAGTTTACAATAAATGGAAAATAAGCATTAAATAAACCAAGTTCCATTATTTCATATAATTTAAATTAAAAAAATTTATACTCCAATCCAAATGATACCCATACCCATCAGACTTACTTCAACCTATGTCAGTCTTCTAAACAATATACCTAAAATGGGTAATGGGTTGGCATTAAAGGATCTTCAACCCAAGTATCCAACCGTGATTTGTAATTCCATGTCTGACCATCCCAACCCTGATATTGAACAACAACACTATACCCTTAGAGTCAGGAGCATCAGTCCATCGTCCACAAACTACAATGTATCGGGGTTCTGGAAGCATTAATATAACCAACCCACAGGGGATAAGTATTAATCCAGTATCCCAGCAATCGTAAGTCGCATTTCTAAAGGTCAATGTTGGTGAACTTTTTATCACACAATAACCACAAGGTTTTACCTTCTCATTTTACCAATGATCTGGTGGTTCTTTTCTTTCAACGCATTTACCAATTTAAAAATCATTCCCATATTACTATTTTGTAATATTCGTAGCCCTTAAACATACATTCAATCCATTTTATAACATGAAAATACCCCCTTTAACAATTTATCACATTTACCCATTTACAATCGATAACTCATTGAACTTATTCAAGTTAAGTAGAACCAGCCTTTATCTCTTGTTAACAAGATAAAAATGGTTCCAATTTTTTTATCTCATAAACCCTTAAATTCATTATTTGACAACATAATTTTTACATCTAAGAGAGTGGATAACCCCATGGGTGACCATTGGCCTAACCGATTCATCCTCAATGGATCCAATAGGAAATTTAGGGGTCTAACACTCCATTTAAACACCCACTTTATCATTTCCTACCATGGAAACAAAATTCAAAGAATAAAAACACCAAAACCACTAGAACATACACACAAATAAACTTCTGTACTGTAGAATATAACATGTAGAACACCTAACTTATGTTCAAAGTCAATCTCTCGCTTAAATATGAACATTGATAAAATTGAAAAAAACCCTCAACACCAAAACAATGAAAGTTCCATAAAAATAACAGTTTAGAGTATTTAAAATGATAATTCACAACACACAATGGTTCTTTAGGAAAATAGAGGGAATATGAGCGATAGACACTCCTGAATCTTCTATTCTCAATCAACGACACTTTAGATGAACCAATATTGTGGAAAAAGTACCCTTGGAGGAGAAGGGAGCATGTGGTTTTCCACTTTAGCTGTTGGAGGTCAAATGGGGAGAACTTTTAGGTAATAACTCTTAAAACCCAAGGGGATAAAATGCTAAATTACACTCCTTTAATGACGTTCATGGTTTGGCCGTATGGTTGTCCAAACTGTGCACCAACTGTGTCGACCCTATATCAAATAGAGTCTTGGGTCGTGTGTTTTTTATAGGGAACCTAATCAAATTTTCAATCCATGAAGATTCTATTCAACTAGATCATTCCAAGGATGTATATTTTCTAGGATCTCCTTTAATGGTTTTTCAACCATTCAGCATCCTCCCATAGCATTCACTATTAAAGATCATGATTATTAGTAATCATGCACTAACCGTTCATCCTACACAATATTTCCACTTTTACTCCATTTTCATTTAATAAACTACCAGAACACCCCACTTCCACTCATAAAACTGGAAATAATTTCATTAATCATTTTTCATAAAAAAAATTTACAAAAAATTAAACCTGAACATACCACCTATAAAGGTCGGTATCTTATAACCTCCTCATGTTATAACAGCTCTTCCTCGAGCTTCTCACAGAAGCATCACTAAGCCTCCAAGATAAAATGGTCAGGCCACTAAGTCCACATATCATATGGCCTCTCTCATGTTTCCTCCTGTATTTTACCATGCTCCAACAACACTCATATCAATGGAACAATCTTACCCATAAAACATTCTCACCAGGATCCACAACAAGAACCAGATTCCCCTCAAAGAACACATCATCCTTAAGCTCAAAATCATCATCTTTAATCATGTGAGCCTGGTCGGAGAGATACTGCCAAAGCCATGACACATGGAAAACATTTTTTATTCCTTGAAACTATTATGGAAGATTAAATCAGTATACCACCAATCTAATCCTCTAAACGATATCAAACCGCACCACATACTTGGGTGCCAAATTTCCATGTTTCCGAATACATTAGCGAGTCAATATTGGAAATTCCATGTGTAACACATGGTCACCCACTATAAAATCAACAGGATAATGAAATTGGTCATCATATGACACATTCCTACTTTGTTATATATAATTAATATTCATAATCAACTAGACCTGATCTGATGTCTCCTTCATGGGACTTGAACTCATCAACTATGATTCGTTATCTTTCATCCAACATAAGGGTAATCTACATAGCCTACCATATAGAACCTCATATAATGAAATATTTCTAATCACCTAATAAATGTTGTTATCAGTTATATTAATTACTGTTATGTGTTTCTCCCAAGATCCACCATGGTCTTGAATGAATTCCCTCAATATTTCCTCTAATATCTAGATAGTATATTCTAATTAGCCACCAATATTTTGGTTGAAATCTGTTCTCTATAACATTTGATTACCTAGTACCTTATGCACCCATTTCTATAAGATCTATGTAAAAAATATACCCCGACCTAAAAAACTACTCTGTGGTACCCCATTCAAACTTCTTATCTCTCGAACATACAACCCACCCAACTGATCGACTATTAAATTATTCTATATTAGTAATAAATGAGCTACATTTTCCATCCATTCCATAAATTCCCGAATCACATCATTATTATAGGGAATCCTTGGAAGTACCACCATAAAATTCACGGTAACATCATCCCACTTCAATTTGGGAATGGGAAATAACTGTAAAATTCGAGTAGGTCACTAATGCTCAGCCTTCACCTGCAGACATGTGTATCTTTTCATGAAACCTGTAATCTCTTTTTCCATTCATGGCCCCAATACTATCTCTAAAGAAAAAGGTACATTTTTTCAAACTAGGGTCAAACACCAACATTGAGGCATGTAACTCTAACACTATCTCTTCCTGCATACAAGTATTCACAATAATGTGGCATCAAACATGTATAATCTCATCCAAATCAATAGTCCAATCTGATGGTGGATACACTATTTCAAAACTATCTCTTAAAGCCAAAAATTCTGAATCCTCAGACTTCATCTTAACATGATTCAGAAGATATGGTTCAACAAACAAGGAAATGTATTCCCTCATATGATGCTCCTTCTATATTCCCATATGAATCTCAAAAAATAGAGGCATTATATTCCACTCCGAACATGACTCTTGAACTTTATGAGTCTATGTATTTTGACTCTATGCATCTACAACACTATTTACCTTCCATGATGTGTAAGATAGCTCACATTCAAAATACTGCATATACTCAACCTATATCAACTACCAAATATTCAAATAACATGGGGAAATATGTATATAAGGATATTATGGTCACTATAAAAACCCACTCACATAGAAGAAAATGCCACCAACATTTCAAAACATAAACTGCCATGGACAAATTGAGACCATGTGTAGTATAGTTCCATTAATGTGTACTCAAATTCCATGATTTTTATGCCATTACTCGATCTCCCTACATGAAAACTTCCCTAAGTCCAATCCCTAATGTATTTCAAAATAAAATTGTACACCTTACCCAAATTGGGTATGATCAAAATTGGTTTTTTTTGTTAAACTCACTTTCATATTCTAAAAATAATTCTCATAATCACTAGAAAAATAACACCTTACACCATTATTGATCAAGCCTGAGAGTGGTTATTTCAAGAGAAAAAATTGATTGATAAAACATTGATAATATCCCATTAAACCCAAGAGTATTGGAATATCAAAAACATTCTTAGGATTCTCTCTAGAAACATCTACATAAACATTCTATGGGTCCAAGGACACACATTTTTCTAAGATGATGTGGTCGAAGAAGTGTACTTAATCAATCTAGAAATGAAATTTTGATATATTTTCTTATATCCAAATATCTCTTAGTATACTCAAGATGATTTCAAGATATTAGGAATGATTTTAATGAGTCTAGGAGTACATCGAGATTCCATCCACAAAAAAAACAAATAATTGAGGTAGTTATGGTTAGAATATTTGTTTAATCAAATCCATCAACATATCACGTGAGTTCATAAGCCCTATAGGTATTATGATGAAGTCATAGAATCCATACATTATTCTAAAAGTAGTATATGGAATAAAAAAGCCCCACCCATAACTAATGACACACTAAACTTTAAATAAATTTTTAAAAACACACAATCACCCTTCATATAGTCAAAAATATAATGAATATTCATAATAGGATGTCATTTATTAATATTCATCTGATTCAAATTCTAGTGAACAACCCATAAATATAATATTCCATGCACATTCTTACTAAAAAACACTAACAATCCCAAAGGAAAAATACTTGTTTGGATTAATCCCTTAGCCACTAATAAATACTAATAAATATAACCTCTTAAATCATTTCTAGATCTATTCTATATGGTAGAATAAAAATTGGTTCTTTTATAGACATTAACCCAACTATAAAATTGAACTCTCTCTAATGTAGAACACCTGAAAATTCATATATAAACACATCTTAAAACTAATTCAATATAGAATTGAAGACATATTTCTCCACTCCCCCATCATCAATCATAATACTATCCACCTAGGCTGTGAGTTCAAAAAAATTCCAATTAATTGGCCCTACAAGGTTTTCCATGATATTCCATTCCCCATAGTAGACATAAGTGTCACCCTCATGAGATGTCAAACTAGATCTCCTACTATAACAATCAATGTGTTCCTAATATGTAACCAACTATTAAATCTGCAGTATTAGGTCAAAGCCTCTAATATAATGTATGTGCAAGCCCCAAAATATTTGGTACCAACAAAACATTAGCGTACACTCCTTGTGTTAATGGATACCCTTTGATCACACCCCCAATAGAATGTCAATTGAAATAAACCCAAACATACACTCCACAACCATACCCAAACCACTTAAATATTGGGGATATATAATATAATGTGAGGCTCTTGTATCAACTACTTATCAATCATGTGTGGAAGATAAAATAATCATACTATGGATAGTCAATGGTGTATCCTCTCAAATGATGGATTCATGCTAAACTGAATGAAACTAGTCTATCCTACTCCCCTATGCTCTTGTTTGAACACCCTAGGATGAAATTCCCTACTGGTATGGATTCTCTAATACCTAATTACCATGACCTTCACCCATACTTCTATGGATAGTGGAACTCCAACTACATGACTGATATGGTGTAGTCGATCCCATACCGGTACTCTGTTCTAGTCAAGATCCTTCATCACTGCCCATATGCTTAGGGTTTCTGAAGAACAATCACACGAGTCCCACCCTCTAAAATATCAAAACTTCACTTATGTTCTTGGACACCAACCACACACATGCACTATTCTACAACACTTATAATAGATCACTCGATCACAACCATGTGAGAATGATTCTCTTCCCTAGCTACTCTACCCACCACCGCCCTAGTGGAAGTTCTTACAACAACACTTATTATTGTCATAATATATACAATAACATATCCCAACTAAAACCATATTCCCACCAATAGAGTCCTTTATTAGGTAAACATAAAAATTGAGAGCCTAATATACTACATCAGTAAACCTCTTCAATAAAAATATAGATACCTAAGAATTGAACTCAAATCTAAGTTAATCATGTAATGAACTAGGCACAACTGCCTTATCTTTTTTCAACATTGGAGAAAATTGTTTAAATTCCATGAATCAACTAGCATAATCCATCATATTCATATACCCCTATATCAACTAAATAAACTATTCAACTTTTATATTCCTTGGGGTCTCATTGTAAAAGTGATCTCTAAACTTTTCCTAGAAATTTTTTAATTCCATGCCTCCCAATTGATCATCCCATTCCGGAAAATCCCACCAGCATCCAACTGATCCTCATAATAGGTAAGCTTCCAATTAGACTCTCTTCACATGAAGAGCCTCTAAGTGGTCTAGTATCATCTGGATTGAATCTATCTATAATTCCACTACCTTGGATCCACCCTCCACAGAACATGTCAAATGGTGTTTCAGCTGAAACGTTCTCATAAGATCAAACATACTTGATGCTACCCTTCATAGGTATCTCTTTATAAACTACATAAAATGAAAATATTTCTCACGGATGTACTCTTCACTCTATCACCCAAGACCAAAAAAGGTTCATGTCCCACCAATGTAGGATCATTCTTAGAAATTCCCTCTAGTCACTCAATCGGTAAACATCGTCATCGTGCAATCTCTCAATAATTCAAAAAAACACATCATAAACAAAAAAATATAATTTCCGAATTTTAAAAAAAAGTGGGATCATTACTATCTATAAACAACCCATTTTTCATACACTATTCCAATAGATATAATACCATCTCTATCACATCCCTAAACCATCTCTATCTTGGGATATGGTTATCATGATGTAATATATTCTTACACATCCAAATCCTTTCATTAGACGAACTTTGTAACCATTTCACATTCAAATAACATAAATCTTTCTCATTTGGCCAGAATTTTAACTATTTTAATTTTTCACTTCATATTTGAATACAGTTATAATTATTTATTTGGCACTATTCTCTCTAAAACCAATTGAAAATAAATTTCTTTTTTTCACAACCCCCCATAACCTTATTTTTCACAATTTCCTTACATGATGAAATCCCTCTAATTCCTGAATTCCTAAAATGATGCATTAATATTCAAACCGCATGTCATGTTAGGCCATGAATAAAATATCACAGACAAATAACATTAAACAATAATGACTCATATTTTCCAAGTGTTGTTTTTTAATCCTTATATGTATTATTTTTTAGACTATGTGTTGAGATGGCATGTGATTTCATGGCCCGATGTGCCCATAATAAATTTTTGAAATATATTAAATATATTAAATAGCACATGCCTAAGGTTTTCCTAAAAAAGAAGAATAACCAATACACACGTGCCCAAATTAGAAATCTCATGGCATCATTGAACTTAGAACACAATGATTACCTTTTGTGTTACTTAATAATAGTCGGCGTGGGTCAATTGGGGAAAATTCTTCATGATCACGGAAATGAATAAAATAATTTAAATGAATTATTTTATTCCAATTTTTCAATTCAGATGTTTATACATATTTAAATTGATGATTATGGGGAAATAATAAGGTTATCCTCATAACCTTGGAGATGTCAGAGGGTCGTTAAAGATAGATTTGGAGAATCCTCTTAGACAAATGATGGTGGATTGTGAATTGATGATTGACACACATCGATTATGAATGTTCTAACAAATTAATGCACTGACGATTCATTATTCCTCAATGATTGATCCCAATAAAGGTAGGGTATGTGATTTAATTTTTTTTATTCACTGTTATTTATTTCTATGATGAAATTGAATCAATCGATGAACAAATTGATTCTTTGATTAGGAATATTGCGGGATGGGATTATATTTGTGGGGTTCTCATTGGAAGAATTATCTTTTTCATTATCAATTCCATCTTTACTCATTTTAATAAAAATTGATCAAGATAATAACGAACATAAATTGATGTCTATTCCTATTGATTGATTTGTGATTTTTCTCCCCCTGTTAATAATTCTTCATAGGAATTATTCGGTTGGATCTCATCTCAACAAATCGCTATCAATTGATCGTTGCACACCCGTTCCTTGGTGAAATGATCCAAAATAATATATTTTGGATTGGAACAACATGATAGAGGTGTGATGATTGAGATAGAGAGGTTAGGACTATAAATGATTCCCAATTTTTGATTCGTCGGCATTCTTAAAACACAATGAAGAATGATGAAAGATCTATTTTTTCAAGTGGATCAAAGGAACAAATTTCTTTGATTAGCTATTGGCATGACTCCTCGAGGATTGATATATAGTTTTTTTGGAATGTTTAATGTTGGATCAGAGGTTTTTAGATTGGCCAAATCATATGAAGGAATAACCATGGATTCTATAAAATCCCATAGAACAGAGTATGTAAATCGGATATGCACACCATGTGGGGCCCTTTACGGTTGATAGGGTTTCCTGGATAATTTTAAGGACCACGTGGCATGTGACCCTATCACAAGACGTGTTTCTTGTCCCAGGTAACCCAACGTGTAACTTGTATAGTACATAGATACGAGGTAGAGTATTGGTTTTCCTACATAGTGTGTACTCTCCCACATAATAGGGCATGCACAATGTACATGGTTAATGCTATGTACTGGTACATGGGAATATGTACATGGGTTGGACCATGTACTGATACATGGATAGACTACACAGGTAGTCTAAAAGTTATTTATTACTATAAAAACACAGTTTAAATGACATGGGCCATTTATACAAACAGAACTCGGGGTCAAGAGACACATTGTGTAACCCTTATACACACTGTGTACTCTTTCTTACATGGATTAGATCTCTTGTCCTTCGTATCATAGAGAATTTTCATTAGGGTTCGTTTCTCTTATCCTTTCCTTGATGTTCAGTATAAACCATTTTTTATTTCTAGGACAACGATATCTTCAGAAATAATTTATTGATAGAGTTCTTGGAATACCCCAGAGATACCTAGAGTGGGATCCTCTATTCATCTTCATTCCATAGGTAGATTCCTAGGTATCGACATGAACAATCCTATTAGGTGTCAATATTATACCTAGAATGTTAATCCATATTGAGCTATTGTTACCACCCAATGGCCCTAGCTATGATCCTCATCTATGTATCATATTCTCTTCAGATCTATCAGTGTATATTTCTCATGATAAGATCCAATGAGCAGTATCTCTCAGGTAGACTTCATCATTGATATTGGATCCAAGAGTTTTTTCTCCCAGATGACTGCCTTATTAAATCTTCAAGCTGGAATCCTATGATTGGTATACTATGGTTGTTGCTTACTCTTATACTATGTGTCTTTATTTAGTATATCTGTATATTCTTTTCATAAATATTTTTGGCATATACCTGTGTAGTGATTCATGTATTTCCTTTGATATATTATTTGTAGTTTCCGGGTGTCCTACTGAGTATTGTTATACTCACCCTTGCATGGAATTTTTCCACACGTGTCATTTCTTGTGTAGAAAATCGACCTTTTGATGGATTCCTAGGCAGTCTAGGACCAGATGGTGGTTTATGAGAACAGACAGACCAAGGTGTGTTCCTATGAATTTCAAATAGTAGTCTAAGAACCCTTAATTTCATGTTGGACATGTGTTAAATACTCCTTTTTGGTGGTCTTGAATTTTTTCTCCATTTAGTTTCCTTTACATCCTATTGTACATTGGTTGTGTGATATAGATTTATGCAACTATTCATTTTTTAGTTGTATTTTTACATTTCATTATTTTGTGGTATTGGAGATGTTGGAATATGTACTTGTACTTAAGAAATTCCTCCCATGTTAGTGATATGCCAACTCGGTGTTGTTCACCACCCCATGGCCTATTGGAGGTGAGATTGGGGAGTCACCTCATGGGCCCCACTGGGACAGGTTGTGATAGAGTGGTATTAGAGAGGGTCAATTCTACTTTAGGACTAGGATCCCATTATATTGGTTTGGAGAAATAGTGTTAATTGCGTAGAGTTTGGATATCAGGCCTACGACTCTAGTGTTGGTGTGGGGGATAACGTGTCCATACTCCCAAACTCTAATCACCTTTTTTTGACTTGGTACATTAGGACACTGGATGTCGGAAAAAAATGGTACTTGAATCATATTTGAATTGGTTGTGGTTTCCATGTCCTTATTGAGTCATATCTCCAAATATACTCAATAACTGTGGTATATCATTTTTACTTTCAGTATGCCTCTGCGACGTATATCAGCTTGGATTTAACATGACAATCATGAGGATTATCCCCTCAGTGAGGAGGATTAGATATAACTATGAGTTCTTTAGATGTTACCACCAGGTGGTGAACCATCCATACCACCACCTATGGAGTATCATGTTCTACCCTCAGTGCCAGTGGATGATGATCATAGGCTGAGCATGCATCACGAGTTTCAGCAACATATACCCCTCAGGGTCCTAGATGAGCACTACTCATAAAATGATGAGGATTTCTTGAGGTGGGGAACTGATTTTTCTATCTAGTAATGACACTTGTAGATCATATGGTGGTCTTTGATGTTATCCATCTTTATGGATCAGTGTGGCTTGGGTGGGGTTTTGTTTCCATGTCTTATGATGAGGCTACTCCTACATGTACTGAGTTTGAGTATATCTTTAGAGAGGATTTCTCACCATATATGCTAAGATAAGTTTTTATCAAATTTCATCGGTAGATCCATTAGGGAAATATGATAGTGGATGAGTATTCATCACGGTTTACCAACCATTCCAGTTAATCAATGGATATAGTCTGGGATCAGTTCTCCAGGGATCAGACCATCGTGTGTGGTATGTGTAGAGTCATATGAGTAAATTTTATTACTCTATGAATTCCTACATATGTTGTGGTTCAAGAGAGAGCACGGGTGGTTGAGATTTTCTTGGCTAAGCAGTTACAAACCATAGTTTTCAATAGTGGGAATGTAGGACAAGAGACCTCGAGAGTAGGGTTTCGACGTCAATTTCAGAGACATGGATGTGGAAGATGTTTCAGTAGGTGGTCTTAGAACATATGATATCACGTTTATGGCTCACAGGGTGGTTCCAGTTATCCAATAGAGAGGAATTGATATTTGTTTGATGGTAGTGTACATTTCACCCGATATTTTCCAACCCGTAGTATAGTTGATAGAAAGACTTTGGATTGGGTATTGAGGCAGAGATAGTGGATGGAGTAGGATAGTCCAAAAAATAGTGGATGGTGAAGAGGATCTAGGAGAGTAGTATGAGGTGGCTAGTGCTTTTGACATGATACCACCAACACCCCCATGTGGTCCACGCCATGCTTAGGGAGAAGGATGGCAGGGGTGAGGATAGCTGTTGGTGGTCAAGGCTTAGAACCTAGGGGATCTAGAAATTATTTTAGTTATGATTATTATCTTTTCTACCCTAGATGTAGAACTGATAGGTATAGGTTCTTGTAATTTATTTCTTAACACATATCTTGTTCGATAGTTATAGATTCTAATTGAACCATTCACTAAACCCTTACACTTGGAGACATATATTGGGAGAATCATGGTGATCACACACTTATGCTGATAGTGTAACCTGAGTGATGAAGGTAGAAGTTTCAATTGTGATCACATGGTCGTATCATTGAGGCATTTAAAGTCATTCATGGTATGGATTTGTTATCTAAAATACATACCCATATTGAATTTTTTAGGTGATGTGTGTGGTGTGTCTATAGTGATGGAACCAGGTTCTTCTCTGTTGGGGAAAAGAAAACCCAGACAACACAGAATGTTCTTGTGTATAGAAGGGTTCAGCAGATTACTCATTAGTTTTATATCCTAACCATTAGTTAAGTGGATGTTACGACTTTACAGTTTCCTATAATAGTGGTGGATTACATGTATGTCTTCCTCGAAGATATTCTAGGTTTACCTCCCAATCTATATATAAACGTACACATTGTTCTACACCCCGATATAGCACAAATACCTTCGAATTCATATTGTATAGATCCTATAGAGATTCATGAGTTGAGGCTACAGATAGAGGACTTATAGAGTAAGTAATTCATTAGACCAATTATTTCACCCTAGTCAGCCACTGTTTTTTTTCCAAGATGGAAAATTGGAGCTTGAGGTATTATGCGGACTAGTAGTGTTAGAATCATGTGACCGTTAAGAACTAGTGTCCGCTATCGAGGATTATTGACCTTGTTGATTAATTCATAGGGGTGTGATGGTACTCCAATATTGACCTCATATTAGGCTACCACCAACTATAAGTAAGGGACATGGATATACCAAAGACGACATTCAAAGGTCACTATGGTCACTATGAGTACTTGGAGATTTCATTTGGTGTGACAAACAGCCCAACAGTGTTCATGAGACTCATGAACTAAATCTTTGAACCATTCTTAGACCAGTTCATTTTAGTATTTTTTGGTGATATCATTGTTTACGTAACAACTGAGGAGTGCATTAAAGAAACATATGGATAGTTCTGGATGTATGCCAAGAGCACTAGTGTGTATAAATCTCTTAATGTGATAATTCAATATTCAGGTGGTCTAATTTCTATGACTTGTTATTTCAAGGGTTGGATTGGCAGTGGACCTGGCTAAGGTCGAGGTAGTGTTATCTCAGGAGCCACCAAAGGGAGTGAAATAGGTATAGACATTCCTTGGGTTTATAGGATATTATCAGATATTCATACCTGATTTTTCCAATATATCAACACCCATGACATCTTTGAAATGAAAGTGGAATACTTTTTTGTGGATAGAGAAGTGACGTTTGGATTTTCAATAATTTAGGAATATTTTTAGGATTGCTCAAATATTATGATTTTTGTGAGAGGGTTTAGAGTACATAGTATTCTACGATGAATTAGGAACTAGTATTGGTTGTGCCCTAATGTAGAGGCAAGAAGTTTTTCACTATGGTTTATTCTAGTTGAGACCACATGAGTAGATCTATATGACCCATGATCTTGATTTAGTAGTGATAGAATTTTCTTTGAAGATGTGGTGACACTGCCCGATTGATGACTAATTTATAGTATACTATGATCATAGGTGTCTCAAGTACATCTTCTCGTAGAAATATCCTAAATTGAGGTTGTGTAAATGGATATAGTTCCTCCAAGATTATGACTTTAATGTTTTCTACACTCTTGGGAAGGGCAACGTGGTATCATATTCTCTTAGTAGAAGATCTTTTTTAATGTTTCTGAGCAACGCATTTAGGTGTTCGGATCATTGCAGTTATCTTTTTGTGGATGGATATAAAGCATCTTACCTCTAGTGGATTTTTTCACCCCTTTACTCTAACAGCGAGTCAAGGAGGCACAACTTGGGGATGTCAACTGTGAGACCCTATAAAATTAGATATCCACAAGAAATTACCATGATGGATATTCAAACTTTAGGGAGAACATCTTTATTTTTAGAGGACACATGGTGATACTTATGATGTGGTGGGATAAGTTTCTAAGATTATTTCCCACATCTCCTTCGAAGATACATCTAGGTGTAGAAAAGATATACAAAGATCACTAACATTAGTTTTAGGGGCTGGGGATGAAGAAAGGAGTTGTGGAGTTCATCATTTGATGCCTTTCTTATCAAAAATTGAAGGATAACCACCACAATCCAGCTGGTTTGGATATACCCCTTGAGGATCTTGAATGGATGTGGGATGGGATATCTATGGATTTTGTGATGGGATTACCACATATTTTCAGTGGAAATGAGGCCATTTGGTTAATTGTAGACTAACTGATTGAGCCATCCCACTTCCTAGCTATATGAAAGCAGAGTTTAGAAGAGATATTGGGTCGCCTCTACATTTAGAAGATAGTAAAACTCCATAAAGTTCCATCAACAGTGGTTTCTGATCATATTGATCTCTTTAAATCATGGTTGTGGAGTGGATTCAAGGAGGCATTTGGGACTCAGTTAAACTTGATAATAGCATCTCTCCCACAAAATGATGTCCATATTGAGTGGACCATTCATATTATGGAGGATATTATGTGAACATTCATGTATGATTTTGTCCATAGTTGGGAGGATCACCTACTATTGGTGGAGTTTTCTTACAACAACAGCTAACATTCCAACTTCGGTATGGAACCATTCTAGTCTTTTTATGGGCAACCCTACATGTCACAAATTTTCTAGACTGGCCTATGATATTCATAACTCATGGGTCTATAGTTGGGGAATGCTACAGTAGAAAAGGTGTAGATCATAGAGGAGTAGATGAATACTACAGAGAGTTATCCAAGGTCTTATGATGATAGATGGCAGAGGCCTTTATTGTTCGAAGAAGGATATCGTGTGTTTATACGGATTTCACCTCGATGTGGATTACAAATATTTGGTCAGGTGGCAAGATATCTCTAAGATTCATTGGCCCTTTCTTGATAAAACATATATTCATTGATGTTCATTTGTAGAGAAGTCATCAGAAGCATAAAAATGAATAAAATAATTTAAAAAATTATTTCATTTCATTTTTTTGACGCATCAGTTTACTCATCTTTGAATATACGAATATTGGGAAATATCATGGTTATCCATATTACCATGGAGATGTCAGAAGACTATTGGAGACAACTCTTGAGAATCCTATAAGATGAAAGATGGTGGATCATGGATCAATGATCAATGCACATCAATTTTGAAGGATCTCTCCAATGAATGAAACACAGCTTCGTTCTTCATCATTGATCAACACAAATTGAGGTAGGGAATGTGATCTGAATTTTTTTTATTCCCATATATTTATTTCTACGATGAACATGATTCAGTCGATGAATGTATTGATTCATGGATCATGAGTTTTGTGGGATGTGATTCTCTTTCTGCAGTTTATAATGGGAGATGTATCTTTGTAATTCTCAATTTATCCATTCCACATTCTAATAGAAAGGTATCAATATCAAAAATATTGATTGAGGTCCATTACTATTGATTGATTTTTCCTTTTTCTCCCCCCATTCATCATTCTTCATGGGTGTTCTTTGATTGTAAAATGGCTCAAAAATCTCGATCAATCGATCGTTGTGAACCCATTCCTTGGCACGATAATCTGAAATCGTAGATCTGGGATCGACACGACCCGAAGGTGGTTCGACAATAGAGAAGGAGTTATTTTGATGAAGCATGATTCTTAATTTATTTTTCTTTAGAATTATTCACCACATAATGACGAACAAAAAATGATCTCATTTTTTAGGTAGTTTGAAGGGCTGAAACTCATTGATTAGGTGTTGTCATGACTCATCAAGGCTTTCTGTTCAGTGTTATGGTAAGGCAACGAGCGGGTCAAAGGATAAAGGTTCTTCTAAAGCATGAATTGTAATATCTAAGGACTCTATAAAATCTTATAGATCACGACGTGTAAAACTAATCTGTATGTTTTGGGGGGGACCTTTACGGTGGCTAGGGTTTTTGGGATAAAGCTAAAGATCACACAGTGTGTGAGCCTAACACTGGGTATGTGGCATGTCCCGGGTAACTCCCTGTGTATCTTGGGACGTACATGAACACA
Source organism: Viscum album (assembly GCA_963277665.1). NCBI lineage: Eukaryota > Viridiplantae > Streptophyta > Magnoliopsida > Santalales > Viscaceae > Viscum > Viscum album. Next base: position 1,019,139,060 of record OY728147.1, on the reverse strand, counting down.
TGGTGGAGTACATGGGTTTCCTACATGGCATGTACTCCTACATAAGACACGACCAAGATCAAGTATAAGGGTGAAGATGTGTACTGGTATATGTCCATACAAACATGGGATGTCATAGTGTCCAAATAAACAGGTAGACTACATTTTTAGTCTACACACCATGTAGTACTACATGGACACAGTTTAAATGTCATGGTCTGTTTACATGGGTAGAACATAGGTTCATGGGACATGGTGGGTAACCATTTTACACACTCTGTACTCTTTATTAAATTGATTATATCTCTTTTCCTCCATATCTTGGACAAGATTTGTAAGGTATCATTTCCCTTATCCTTTCCTTAAAGGTCGGTATGAGTTGTTTCTTACTCCTAGGACAACAATCCCTTCAATGGGACTTCTTGGATAATGTTTTTGGAATCCCCTCGAGTGTCCTGAAGTTGGATCCCCTATTCATATTCATGCCCAAGATAGAGTTCTCGGTAATGATGCGACCAATCCAACTGGGAGACAATTTTCTACCGAGCGGGTTAATCCATATTGAGTTATTGGTATCACCTCATAGACCTGAATATGATCCTCATATGTGTATTTTATTCTCTTCAGATCTGTTAGTGTATCTTTCTCATGATGAGACATGGTGATTAGTACCTATCAAACTGACATCATAAGTGACATTGGACTCAGTAGTGTGTTCTCTCAAATGAGTGATTTGTGGAATCTTTGAACTGGATTCCTAGGCTTAGTATACTATGGTTTTGTCTTAATACTAGATTATGTGTCGTTATTGAGTATATTTGGATATTATTATTGTATATATTTTAGACATATACCTGTGTAGAAGTGACTATATTTTCTTTGTTATATACTCTATGGTTTTTGGGAGTCCTAATGAGTACTGTTATATTCATCCCTACATTTTCTTTTCTAGAATGTGTCATGTCTTATGCTGATGATCGCCCTTTTGATGGATTTCTAGGTGGACTAGGACCAGAATATGCTTAGAGATACTGTATAGACCAAGGTCTTTTCCTACAGCATTTAGACAGTACTCTCAGTACACTTACTTTTAGGTTGGACTTGTGTAACAGACTTCTTTGTGGTGGGCTTGTATTTGGCACTATTTACTTTCCTTTACTTCATATCATACTCTGGTTATGGGATATAGATGTATTCATGTGTTGGTTATTTATTTTTATTTTTTTCATATTTTTTTGGGCTTGGAGATGTGTGAATGTGTACACATACATAGAAAATTCCCCCCATGTTAGTGATATGCATACTCAGTGCTAGTCACAAGCCTTCGGCCTATTGGAGGTGGGAATTGGGAGTCATATAATAGGCCCTACAAGGATCGGTTTTTACACATAGTGAAATAACATCCAACTATGATAGAAAACGTCAATATAAACAATCCAACCTTGAGAACTTGGGTTTTCCCCACACATGGTTTAGCTAATCTCGTGCCTGAGCACATTTTTAAGGCCTAACACATACTAATATCTTTTCTACCTTTACAAAATAGTAGTATAACAGAAAATGAAATGATACCACTATGTAGTGTTCCATCTCATGTTCCACTAACATTGGTTCCCCAATATGGTTTACCAAATGACCTAATGTGTGCCTACCCCTATTCTAGAGGTCGTGGACTAGTATAAAGGGTCTAATGATACACATGGGGATACTTTAAACTTTTCCTATAGTAATACAATAGTTGATAACATGATAGATAATAACCAAGTAATGAATATCAAAAACCATGTATCATTTAATCAATTCCGAAAAATAGGTTAAATCCCACAATTGTGAAAATAAAAAATTACTTATCATAGTGGTGTTAATTTTCAATGAAATACATAATAAGGATTATAATATAAATTTAAATGGGTCTCTACATCATGTCATATCCCCTCATCTATGCTCTGTTCCATGTCCCATATCTACCATCTGACATTAGTCCTTTTCATGTATCCTAACATGAAACCATAAAGTATTATTCGGTACCCAACAGTGGCCTGATCAAGGTATGTGTAAAACATAGTAGGTCTCCAAAAATGGTTTTCACAAAAAAAATTATTCTCTAATAAGAGTGTATGAAATAGTGTACTATATGATAGAGAATTAGTTGATAACCCAGTTTCCATCATTTCATGGAATTTAAATTGACCACTTTGGTTCTCAATTCCAAGTGATACCCATACCCATCATACCCACTTAATTCTATTCCAGTCACCTAAAATTTTTTCTAACAGGTGTTATAGGTAGGAAAACAAGGATCATTAGTCCAAGTATCCAAACATGATTTGGATCACCTTATCCGACCATCCCATTGATGATAAGGAATTCCAAGTACATACCCTTAGAGTCATGGGAACCCATAAATCCTCTGAAAACTAGGATGTATTATGGTTCTTAGATCATTATTCTATCCCACACAAAAGATATGAGTATCATACCAAAATCCCACTATCAATTAGTCATAATTATTAAGTTCAACATCAATGAAAATATTATCACAAAAAAGGGGTCACCTTCTCATATTATCAATGACCCCATGGTACATTTATTATAATACATTTAATCAATTCCACATCATTACCATATTACCATTTTTCATATCCACAACCATTAAACATACTTTTAAAGGATTTTATAATAATGAAACACCCCCTTTAACCATTTATCACATTTACCCATTTACAATCCACAACTCATTTAACTTATTTATGTTTATCCAAACAACCACATGTCCCATGTTAAATTGATAAAGAGGGTTCTAATTGGTTTAATCTCATCAAAAATTCAATTTTTCATTAAAAAACTCAGTTCCCATGTTAAAGGGGCTGGCATTCCCCATGGGTGACTGGGGTCATAGTCTATTCCTCCACAACAAATCAAAAGGGTTCATGAGGGGTCTAACAAATTTTTCAGACACCCACTATATCATTTAATATAAAGGAAATAAAATGTGTAGAAAAATGAAACCATAAATCATGACCACCTACACATGAATAAACCACAAGACTATGGGGTTCAACTTTTAGTCAACCTTCCTCAAGTTCATAAACAATCATTCACTTAATTACAACCCTTGATCCAAACCCAAAAATCCATCAATGCCCAAACTAATAATATTTAGGAAAAACAATGTTTTAGAGTTCTTGAAATGAGAAGAAACAACATGCCATGTTTATTCTATAAAACCGAATGAATATGACATATATAATCACTCGAATAATTACTTATCAACCAAAAGTGCTTCAAATGAACCAATATTGAATGATAATCACCCATAGAAGAGGAGGGAACCCTTGTTTCGTTATTGTAGCCTCTTGAGGTGGATAAGAGAGAAAATAAGGTAATAAATCTTAAATCTCAAGTTTGAAATATGGAAATTTCAATCCTTTAATGAAAATCATAGTTTGGATGCATGGTTGGACAAACTGTTTTCCATCCACATGGCACCCTCTATCTAAGAGGGGGCTTTGGTCACATAGTTTTCCAGTGAGCCTACACGGTTTGTCAAATTGTGCAGAATCTATATATATGGATTTATCCACAAATGTAGGTTTTCTAGGACCCCTTCCCTGTTTTTTTAACTACAGAAAATCCCCCATAGTCTTCATTTTTATGTTTTATAGTTAATACTAATCGTGATCCAACCTTATACCCTGCATAGTATGCCTAGCTTCTCCCATTTTTATCTCTCAAACTCCTTGAACATCCCGGAGTCCCCTCATACTCTCATGAATAAATTCATTAACCATTTTTAAGGTTATTTAACTAAAAATTAACTAATAATATTCCTCCTTGATGGGTAGGTATTTTACAATATACACTATATAAACAAAAATAGGTTCATAATACAAAACATGTCTCATGAAAGGAAATTTGCGATGAAACCCTTCCCTTTTCCCTTAACACCCATGAAATTTTTTTAACCTAATATAAGATAAAAATATCCATTTTAATAATAAATTTTATAACCCTATTCATATATATTACCCTCTATACTATTCAATTATAATTTTTCTATACATTTATTAATTAGTTATACTTTATTTTCATTATCATATGCTAACAATTTTTATTCGTTCACACATGCTTTAATGATATTATTTTGTTCACATTTCATTAGTAATAAGTTTATTATTAATATATTATCAATGGTATGAGAATATATTATTTATAATTATTAATAAATCTAAAATTTCATTCCCTGATAATTTTAGTCACACTTTATGATGATGGAATCGAGAACAAACTTGTTTTGATGATTTTTTGATGAAAAAATATCAGTATATTGACTACGAGTAAAGTATTCATATAAAATTTCTAGAACATTAAACATTTTACAAACATCATTTTAATTAATTATATAAATCCATATAATCATACAAGTAGGATAGTGTAGAAAAATAAATACATCTTTACTTGGATGTGGTAGTCCACACATACACATGGATGAAATTTTCATGTTCCCTAAAATAAGAGAATTATAGAAGATAGTTTATCTTCTTATAATCATAAAAATCTTACAAATGTGATTAATATTCATTAAATATACTTTTGTAACCATTATCTAATGTAGTTATGAAAACAAATGTGTTACTTCGTGGAGATGGTAGTCCGCAAATACACATGAATTATATGCCATTTTTTATAAGAGGTAAGGGTAGATAATGGATATACAGTTAACTAAATATAATTAATGTAAATTATTAATATTTATTTTACTATTTTAAAGAGAAAATAGATTTTTAGGACAATAATATGGAATAAAAATGATTAATAAGTGATTAGTACTTTTGTTGAGTATTCGAAACTTTTCTTGGAGTACCTCTTAGAAATAAGGGATTCAGTGATTTTCATTGGATCAAGGGACCTCTATAATTAGAATAAGAATGTATGGTAAGTTAAAAAAAGAATATAGGATAAATTTTAATAAAATTTTTATACTGTATTTAGTGAGGTGGTGGAATCCCCCTTTTTTAAGTGAGATTACTTTTATTTTTGTAATAATATAAAAGGACAAGTCATTATTCATGGAAACTGGCTCCAAAAAAGGGAAATAATATTTAGGGGATGATTTTGGATTTAAAATCCTATAAAACTTATATTTAAAGACATTTTTGTGTGATTTTATGTTTTTTATACTTAGTTTTATCTTTTAACAGAAATTAACTTTTACCATGGTAACAATTTTAAACATTGGTATATTATTTAAAAAAATTAAAATAAAATAAAACTTATTAGATAATTTGGGAATTTTTTATAAAAATATTTAATATGTTTCATTATATTAAGTTTCTAAAATATGTAAACATTATTTAAAAAATAATAATTGTACAACAATTTAAAAACATTTCTTTGAAAAATTATTAATTATGTTCCAAAATGACAATCATGAATTTATAAATTAAATAAAATATTTTAAAAGTATAACTTTACGTATAAATTGAATATTTTTCTAGGAAAATGATTTAATAAAATTTTAATCATTATTTTATCCAAATAATGTCATAAAAGTCATATTATTTGTAAAAATAGTATTTTTTACTATTCACCTAAAAATCAATCATTTCAAAACAATTCTAAAAATTCATCCTAAAGTGATCTGACTATGATAAATCCAAAAATAATATTTTTATAAAATAAAAATTCTTAAAATTATTAATTTAAAATTTAATTATACACATGAAATATAATGAAAAACTATTTAAATAGGAAAATTAGTTTTTTCAAATATTCATTATTTTTATTCTTATTTCCGATAAACTACTAATTGAATTATTGGTAATATATTATCAACCTAAAAAATATATTTTATCATAATTAAACCATAATATATTTAGTTTCCTAAAATTAAAAAAATTATAGGTCCTAAAAAATTACAAAAAAAATTATTTTGTATAAAATGATCTTAGTAGTATTTAACTACGCAAATGGAATTTTATAAAAATATTTATATCAAATATTTAATTGGGCTTTTATTTCCATATTTTTTTCAAAATTCAGTTATTTTTATTTATACCCATCAATTAAACATCTAAATTAGAGTGGTCATATATAATACTTATCATTTTCAATTAATGAAATATATGACATTTTATTTTAGTTTGGGGTTGTGTGTGAAAAAATATTTTAAAAATAGGATTCATTTAATGAGGAATTGATACTAAAATATCAAGTCATTACATACTACCCTCATAAAAATTATCCTTTTAATTTTAATTATCACCCGCTAATGGAAAATATCTTAGGGTATCTATAAGATGGACAAGATGCAAGGTTTATTTTCTAATAAAATAACAACCACACTATCATGGGTAATATTATAACATTATAATTTCCTTCATAATATGAATAAATTTATATTCCCAACCATTTTTTATTAATATACCTCTTTAAATAAATATAATTCCTATGAGTTTCTAAATATATACCGTTCATAACATTTTTTTATAAAAATGATTTTAACCAAACACTAAAACCAAAAAAATTGACAATATCCAATTAAAATCATATTAAACGGTCATATGAATATAAAAACACAATCATATGATATCTTCTCTACTAAGACATTCATTTAAACCAATGATACTTTCAACTCAACTATGATATAAATTGACCAACCTATCACTTATTTGGTTTAACCTAGGTTTCCCATGGTCATTTTCCAATTATGTTTTCTTGCCTAACTAGTTATATGTTATATCGTATAATTCCATTCAAATAATTCATAATTGTTTGTAAATAGTACATGAATCACCAATGTATATCCTTTAAGAGCTTAAAACCAATTGTTATGTTAGGCATCTTTGTCATGCACTAGGTGGAGATCAATTTAATACTCAATCATCATTTTCAGTGTTATTTCCCCTATGTGAATATTTTCTAGACCCTATATCAACAAATTTTTCCACACATGGATTTCATTTCATAGAAACAATGTAATACATAATTTACCAAAACATTATGATATTTTAAAATACAGAGACATATCCTTAGGTTTTTCACTAAATTTCTCAAATCTGAATGCCTAAAAAATAACTAAACTAATACCTACAAATAACTAAACCCATATTTGATAACAATTGAGGTGCCCCAAACCCACACACCAAGGAAAAGTGATAAAAATACATATCTTACATATAGGATATGATACCAACTGAGATGAACCAATTTAATCTTATATTTATATTACATTATTCCCATAAGATAAACATTACATGTCATAATAATAAAACAACCTAATGAAACAAATAGATGGTTCCCATAAAGACTACATACGTAATAAACTTATTTTACAACACTTGTGAACATTTATAAATAATAAAAAAATACACTAGACCCCCTTCTATAATCCTCATAGGTACTACTCACATTAAAAAACTATGGAATGGAAACATAAGAATGGGGAGAGATTAAATCTTTAGTAAAGCAAAAAACTTGTAAACATGTCATCAAAGGGTTAGATCAAAAGTATATGAGAAAAAGTGAGCATGGTATAAATTTTGTATTAAAAAGAACATAGAAAATATGATTTTCTTCATAAGTCATGATAGTAGGACATGTAGCATCTATTGAACAAACATTTATCATGGCATACTAGAGTGAGATAATAAACATGATATGCAGAGCATAATTATATTCATATGACATAAAAATATGGAATGATAGTGAAATATATAATGATAAGTAATTATCAAAAAAAACATAAGAAAATGGAATCCTCAAATTTTGAGAATATACAAGAAGTATCACCCTTTATTTTGTAGGAATAATCCAAAAAGTCTCACCCTTTAAGTTGTAATCAAATCAAATTGTATCCACACTTCATTATCTCATGAAATGTAAAACTTTACTCCATTAATTATAGGGTGATATAGGACCCAGTGATCAAGATAGATATATATGTGTTCCGTAACATATCAATAATTTATCATGTCATGAAAGTATATGGAATAAAAATGAGTTTCATATCATTTAAATATGGTATCTCATAATTTTATATCAAAACTATATCTGTTCTTACAAAAATTTAAGTCAGTCAAAAAGAGTATTTCATCAATTTATTTGAAAAATATTGTGTTGAATATGGTAAAATTAGATATTTATATCACCTAATAAACACTAAGATAGTAGTGATCAAGTTCAAACCTAAGGTAAGAGGGTGAGTTATATGAAGGGATTTATTATAACATGTTCTACTGAAATAGTGACCGGAATGGTGAGGATGTAAGAATAGTTTGTAAAATTATTATTAACGTATAAATGTTGTGTTAAAGTGTCATAAATGACTATGTTAAGGATAAGGATATATACCTAATTTTATTGTAGGGAAAATGACCATAATATTTAGCTGAAGGGAGGATGTTCAAGAGAAAATATTTCTAAAAAGATCCGAAGAGAGTATAAGTCATTCACATGTCTAAATGTTAATGGCCTACCAATGTCCATTCAACCAGTTCTATTACTTAAATTTTAATTTAACAATAGTGAAATAAATAGATCAATATAGCACTATAAATAACCTTCTTCTACCAAAACGCAAGAAAGAGTATGATTGAATTAAAAGAGAAGAAGGTTCAGGGGGAATAGATTGCAGAAAATATGGAAAAAAATATCAAGAACATAGAATTGATTAAAAAATTGAAGAAGTCATAATTCCAAAATGAAATTAAGAATATTTCATGACTAAAAAGAATGAAATAAAAATCAACATGAATAGATAAATCTATGAAGAAAAATTTAGGTACAAATGGAAATATTATATAGAGATTAAAAGTTCAATTATCCCTACTTAATCTTGATCTCTCTCCCCATTGTGGAAGGTCAATATTTTAATCCATAAAAAATCATATAATATACTATAATGTTACATATATTAATTATATCAGATAAATCATAATTATTATCCTATTTTTTAATCATCTAATTTTCCTATTAATTCGTAAGTGTGTTCCATGACTATATCTCACATTCAGCTACACCAATTCCTCACTTATTTTCTTCCATATGGACCACCTTCACTGTAGAACTTCTTCCTATTATAACTTTAGAAAAAAAATTAACAAAATATGAAATTACCATATGAATTGTATTTTAAATGAATCTAGACAAATATTCAAATTTGGTTTACTCTTTGAAAATTCTACATATTTTCCAAAAGCTTCCATTTTCCAACCTTCCCTAATCTAAGCTTCTTCTAACATAGATTTACCACTTTATATCTTTTTAATTCCACACACATTAAAATTCATTACTTGTATCTTTATATATCCTATGGGTTATTAGATCTCCCTTGATGTATGATTGGAGTATTCTATTGTACCCTTTTATAAGTTATTACTTAACATAAAGTAGCTCTCCCTACCATTCTCATGACCTATAAAGTTTTAGTGTTACCCTTATTTGAGCTGGTGAATTAAAAGTATACCCCTGTATAGAATTTTGAAATTTGATGTCAGCTTTATCAATAATATTTTCATTCCAACATCCTCCTTGGTGGTAACCAATTTATCTCCCTTGATCACTCGAGTTCAATTCAATTATCATCAATTTCTCACCAGTGCTCTAATTAAATTCAATGAACCATATCAAGGTGACCTAAAACAAACATTGGGGTCCCCATTTACCACCCTCAACACTTTTTTCAACCTTCATATTCACTTTATAAAAAATTTGAGTATTTGGTGTGCATTCTCATGTGCTCCAACATTTATAGAAATCGAAGAAATAATTCCCCACCTCCATCTCAAACCGAACACCTGCAAAAATTTAAGAACACAAAAAAAACAAACCTTAGCTACCATAGTACCACTAAAATATCATCTTATCAATTACAGAAATCCAACTATAGTTCATCATACTTATTTAGTTAACTCATAAAACTTATAATTAATTATTCAATATTATATAATCATTATCTTCAATAGAAAATTTTTAGTTCATAATCTTCATGATCACTTCTAGCATAGGTGCATCTCAGATGTCCCTTTCAATTTCGAATTATTATCTATCTAATATTAGGTATAAATTCACACTTTTGTGAGTTTAATTTCCATCTACGAGTCTCTGCTAGAATCCCATCATCAAAATAGATTTTCTGAATTAGCAATCTAGTTCAGTCTTTAATTCAGTCAATCTTAATATCTCTATAATCCCTAGTTTTGAAACCCACTTTTCATATTCATTTCTAGATCATCATGTATTCATGATTAAATTATTTTGCTCAATTAAACTTCCCTAGAAGACTTCAAATATTTATTCATAATTTAAAGTATCATATATAATTTTGTCCACCTCAATTAATACATATAGGTCAATTTTAATATTTCACATGGCTAATTGATCAACAATTTCAACCTCAGAATAGGTTACACTCTTCGCTTATAGAAAATAGATTCTTTTAGATCACCACATGCATTAAATGATCATAATCTGTGAATACTTTTACACAGGCTATTAGAATACATAGAATTAAACATTTAGGGACAAATAAACTAAAAATAAAAAACTATAATCTACAAGAATGAATTCAGTAGTGGTATTCAATAATTATAGATTAAATTAAAAATTAATGTTATAATAAAATATGTTAAAATAAAAACATTTAATTTTGAAAGAATGAAATTCCAGAAACCAAAATTCACAAATTCAATTCCAATGTAATATTTCAATGAAAACTCACACAAGAATAATTTAAAATATTTTTTATTTGATAATATGAAAATTGAACTAGAATTTTTTTATCAATTTAGCACACAAAATTATCAATTTTATTCATATATTCATAAAATGAATGTTTCAATGTACAATGATACACAATTAACTAATTCGCCAATTAAACCAAATTTTAAAACCAAGTCACAAATATTTTCATTGAGTTTATTTGAAAAAATGTATCCATAAAAGGAAAACTAAAATTCTACCACGCATAGAAACTTACATTTCCTAAAGAATCTAATCCTGTAATCTATTTGGAAGAAAATTAATCTCATGGGTAAAAAACTGAAGATCCAAGAAACACTAGTTTCCAAATATATTTTTGGCCCATTAACTCTTTATAGATGATTTGATTTATCTCTTTGAAAAATAGATTTTACCAATGGTTGGTTTTTGATTAAAAAAGTTATTGGAATTGGAGGTTTTTAAAGGGTTTAAATAAGAATTACATTGAAATAGTATAATGATATGTCCTTAAAATATTACATAATCTATGTCTTTACACTATAAGTCACATTATTTCATTCCCAAAATAAATTTAAGGTTTTGAGTTTTGGATAATTAGTACATAAATCTTATATAAGAAATCCATACATTACATAGTGGACACTTCCACTAAATATCAATTTTATCCACAATATAAAACTTTTAAAATGAAACTTTCTTTCCATTCATAAGTAATATTCATGACTTTCACATTATTTATTCTATATGCCTACTCACCCTTAAAACCTATGAAAAAACATTTGAAATAGTGTGATGAGCATAAAAGTTTCATTAATGAATATAAAAGAAATAAACATGTTGGTCAAGTGAAAAACATGAAAACCCATAAAATTTTTACCTTTTTCATGTTATTCTTTTAGGGTATGGGATAAATTATAACCACATGGAAAAAAGTCATAGTAAGAAAATAAAAACCCTTATAGTTGTCTTAAATAATTATATTCATAACCTAGGTTTAGCTGTGTTAGAAATAACTGGAGCCCAGGTCAATCCATGAGAGAAACCTCCTTAGTTTACTCTCTCCTTATTTCCATTGAAGACATGGAACAATACTCAATGCATTGGAGAGAAATATTGATCTCACCAATCGTATAAGTTTTATTAGACTCACATTTCATCATATATAATTCTCATGTGACATATCATAGAAAAAATTAGCCTTTCAATTTTTCATCATAAAAACTATGAATAAATCTTTTAAACTCATAAGAAAAGCACATTGAATTTTTGTATAAAAATAGTGAAATATATCCCTTTATTTTGAAAACTTTTAAAAATTAAAAATTCTTAAAATATTAAAGAAATTATATTTTTTCAAATATAGTGATGGAATCCTATAAATTTTTATTCAAAGCAATGAAAATTCATGAAATATGTAAATTTATTTCATGTCATATAACTTAAATAAAATTCCCTTTTATTATTTCATAAAAAAGAGTCAAATGTGACCCATATGAAAAATGTTAAAAATATTTCTTTTTAAATCATTTTAGTGAAAGTAAAATGTGGTTTAAAATGAACTTTATCAGATATATAATTATAATTAATAATTTTATTTTAACATTTAAAAGAAAATTTACATGGAAGAAAAATATATGGAAAGGAAAACAAATGTGGGGGATTTTTAAAAGAAATTGTTTCTTCTAAAATATCTTCTAGAACCATATATTCTTTCACTCCATAATCACATAATTATTATAGTTATTTTCCAGATGATGAATTTTTTTTGGATAAATCTATTATCATTATCTATTTTATGTCATTTATTTCCATGTTTTATTAAGTAACATAATCAGTTGAGTCTATTTTAGATGTTTTGGGTATGTTTGTTTCACAATCCAAAAATAGGTTTGGTGGGATTACTAATGTAAAATTATTCAATGATTCATCATATCCAAAACTTATAATCATGAAATAATTATTATTTTTTATACATTGAACGAGAAAATTTGATTTTTTTTCAAAAGCGCCGCATTGAGGATATACAATAACCACATGAGTCATGATGGATACTAAATTACAAGGTTCAGACCAACATTAAAATTGAAAAAGGGTACCCAGCCTAAGGAGGCCTCAAGCCATGCGCCACATCCAACTGCTAGAGTCTTATCACATGCATCCTCTATCATCACCTTCGATCCACCATTATTGAATCACTATCATATCCCTCTATCACAACCAAATCCAGTGACTAGAGACAATGAATCCAGAGAACCATTAAACCTTATAATAGAAAAACTACAAAAAATCACCATTGAATACATCAACTCCCATCAACACCATAATCTCCACCATTCAAACACCACTTGATGGAGGCTATCAAAGAACATCAAACACATAAACATGAATATATCTCAACCAAAATTTAACCATCACCGAACAAGAATTAAAACCATTAAATGATGAAAAAAATCCTAAAAACAACCCAGATCCAAAGTCAATGTTGCAGCCATCGATGAGAAATGATTTCGACCACCTCACCAGAACCTTACGCATCAAATATCAATGAATACCACCATAGCTCAGATCGAGGGCTGGAAAAACCTCATGTAATTCCATGGTTGAATGAGTTCACATCCTAGAGCCTTCATGAAACAATAATTGTAGTTTGACATGGAGAGCAGTGAAGTCACATGAAACTAAATAATTAATGTATCAGACATGGCCTCGATAGATAATCCTTAACACTTGGACCTCAAAACCGAACCCACTGTCTCGTGATAAATAATATTCTAGACGCAATAAATATATCTAATAGAGCCACTAGACTCAACATTAACATCCCAAACCTTTCCTATAATAAGTGGTGCACCAAGCCAATATTAGGTCAGAAACACAGCCTACTAGGAGGGATGATCAGGGGAAGAGCTGAAAAGGGCTCCACTAGAGGACAGGGTCACTAAAGAGATCATACAAGAGTGAAGGATATGGTAAATAAGAACAAGGAAAAAGTAATAGAATGGATAAATAGTAGGGAATATAAAAATGTGAGGGAAGAAGGATGATTAGGGAAGCGGGGGGAAATGAAGTGGTAATCCACACATATTCATGAACAACGTTATCATTTTCCAACGGTTGTAAGGGTAAGAAAATAATTATATATTATAATTCCATAATGATTATAATTTCATTAATATAATATTAATAAATTAAATACATCCTTATAAACATCCATAATAGGTGGTGATGGAAAATAAAACACAATGCTTCGGGGAGGTGGTAATCTACAAGTACGCATGAGCCCTGATTTTATTTCCCATAAGGTAGAAAAAAAGATTAAAAGGTGTTTAAAAATAATTTTAATAACTTTTTAGGATACTTATGTTGTTTTTCATAATTTTTAATAATATTTTAAGGATTATTAAGAAGAAATAAACTTGAAATATGTCGGTTATGACCTACACATTCTCATTTTAAAACCTATTTGGATTACACATTAACACTTCTAGGGTTGGTCTTGTTGTAATACCATGGCCTACAGTACATGGTAAGGGATTTTTGGGAGATATATTGGAAGGTATTTAATGAACCAGGGTTCTCAAAATGTGTGAGGAATAGAGAAGAAGAGGTTACCTTTATAAGAAGGGGAGGGTTACTCTTGGAATTACTTAAAATGTTAAATTAATATAAATTAATTTTCATATAACATTTGAAAATTTTGATGTATTTTAATTGTTTTAAAAGGATGTGTTTAAATTATCTCATACAATAAAATTTGGTCAATATTAGGTTATTTTTCACCTTTTTCTCATAATTTTAACCAATGTTAACCCTTTTGATGATTACCATGATATAAATGTAATTTACTATTTAGGGGTCAAAAAATTAAAATAAAAATAATAGTCATAAGTGGACCATGGTTGATATTATATACCATATCCCATTCACTTAGATGAAGACAATATTTTTATAAATTTTAAACCATTAAATATAATATTTTTTAACATAATAAACCATTATAGATAGTTTTTTTTACTATTAACAAAGTTTGAATTTAGTAACATAATGATATTAATGTATTTAAAATATAATCTTTTAAAAAACCCATAATATGTTATATTTATATATAAAATTCGTGGGTAACTATAAAACACCCAATAAATATTACTTTTAGAGTTTTTAAATTCATTGAATTTTGTTTTTCTATTGCTTGCACAACCACTATATGAACGTTGTGTAAGAATTTAATGTAATTATTCCATCACTAAGAATTGTAAATAAATATCCATGATAATAAAGTTATTTCATATTCATAATAATTATTTTTAACCAAAAAAACTCTTTCTATCCCTATAAAATAATATTAAGGATTTGAAAAAAAAGAGTCACGTATTGTTTTTATTCTTTATTTAAAATCATAATATGGTCATTATTTAAGAAAATTTCCAAGAAATGTCTACATTTTTTAAAATTTAATGTTTATAGATGAATTTTTTTTATAAAATAGATTAAATATAAGTTTCATGGTTAATTTTAGGTCTTTTCACTTTAGTTTGAACCTTAATAATCTGATTTACCCTTACTGAGGTGATAAATAGTTAGTAAAATTACAATTCATATTGACAAAAAATAAAAGGGACCTATTTACCATCTTTTAATGTACTGATTTTAAATACAGTCTTATTTTTAAATATTGAATTTTTATAATTTTTAAAAATAAATTTTTATATATGTATAAAACATAATGAAAAATATATTTTATATAAATGTTTTTTCAAACAAAAAAAAAAGATCTTATACAAAATAACGAAATAGTGATTATTACTATATAATTAATTACATTATTTATAATTAATGGAAATTTGTGTTAATTTAAGATAAAATATCACTTTTATGTTACTTTATTTAATAAAAAGTAAATATAGTTTTATAAAAATTGTTATTTTCACTATTTAATTCAAAATAAAATTTTTTAGAAAAATAAAAAAAACTTCACTTCTAATATAAATTTTATATGATGATTTAAAAAATTAATTTCACTATATCAAATTCAAATTCAAAAATTTATAAATTAATCTTCTAAATAAATTATTCTAATACTAGAAAATGAATTTAATAAGAATAACCCTATTTCACTTAAAATTTAAAACGTAATTAATATTTGTGTAATTAATATAAACATATAAAATATAATTAATGGACACTAATAAATTTCAGTTAGGACTTATAACTTCTTCTTTGATAACATTTTTTTGTTACACCTTAACCATTTTGGGATTCATATTTTTGTGAGGCCATGGCCTATAAGACATGGTAAGTGATGTTTGAGAGGGATATTTGTATGTATTTGATGAACTAGAGTGCTCAAAAGGTGTGTGGAAGAGAGGAGAAGAGGTGAACTTTTATAATAAGGGGAGGGGAACTCTTTCAATTAATTAAAGTAATAAATTAAAATATATTAATTTCCATTGAAAATTAGAACCAAATATGTATATTTTTAATTTTTATGGGTATGAGTTTAAATTATATCATACAATAAAATTTTGTCATTTTTATGTGATTTTATCACCCTTATCTCTTAGATTTAAACTGTTTTAACCATTTGGGTCAACACCATGATATTATTGTTTTTACTATTTAGTAGAAAAAAATTAATTATAAAAGGAAAATATAACCATTATTGGAGAATGGTCGATATTATCTATAATATCCCATTCACTTAAATTAAGATAATATTTTAATGATATTAAATAATTAAATGAAATATTATTTAACATAATAATCCACTATAGTCATTTTTATACTATAAACACAGTTTGACTTTAATAGTATAAGTATAGTAATTGAATTTTAATATAAACTTTTGTAACATCCCTAGTCTGTTATATTTATCTATA
Source organism: Viscum album (assembly GCA_963277665.1). Taxonomy (NCBI): domain Eukaryota; kingdom Viridiplantae; phylum Streptophyta; class Magnoliopsida; order Santalales; family Viscaceae; genus Viscum; species Viscum album. Next base: position 1,019,122,483 of record OY728147.1, on the reverse strand, counting down.
AAATCTTTGGGGCACTACAAATCTCCTAAAAAATATTACCTTTAGATTTTCTAAGATCATTTACTTGAGTTTTCTATTGCTTGCACAAGCACTCTATGAGTGTTGTATAAGAAATTAAGATAATTATTACATCACTAACAATTGAAAATAAACTTACATGATAAAAAAGTACATCATATTTATAATTATTAGTTATAACCAAACATAAACTATTTATATCCATATGAAATATTATTATTTATATTAAAACAAAGAGGGTGACATTTTGTTTTTATTCTTTATTTAAAATCATAATAATGCCATTATCTAACAAAAGTAGTAATAAATTTATACATTTTAGAAACATTAATTATTATGGTTGAATAAATATATAAAATAAAATTAAAATAAGTGTTATGGATATTTTTGGGCCTTATCATTTTGGTTTTAACCTTACTAACCAAATTTACCCTTACCGACGTGAAAAGTATTTACTTGAGTTACAATTAATTTTGACCAAAAAATAAAAAATTCCTATTTACCATTTTTTAAAGTCATGATTCCAAATATGTAATATTTTTTAAAATATTGAATTTATATAATTTGAAAAAATATATTTTTATATAAATTCGTAAAATACAATAAAAAATAACTTTTACAAAAATTTGTTTTTATGCCAAAAAATTAACTTATATCAAAATAATGAAATAATGATGATTACTATATAATTAATTTGATTATTCCCAATTAAAGGAGAATATTTGTTACTTTAAGAACAAATATTACTTTTAATCTTCTTTATTTAATGAAAAGAAATGGTAGTTTTATAAAAATCTATATTTTCACTATTCGTGGAAAAAATCAATCATTTCATTGAAATCAAAAAATTTCACCCTAATATAATTTTTATATTCTTTTTTAAAAAAATAATTTCATTTTATAAAATATAAATTCTAAAATTTAGGAATCAATCATTTAAATAAAATAGTATTATACATTAAAATGTATTTAATATGAATACAAATATTTCATTCATAAATGGAAAATTGAATTATATTATTATAATGAATATAAACATGTAAATTATAATCCATGAATACTAATAAGATATGAAATTTCTTAAATATTACCTGGTATTTCAGAAATTTAAATTGAAACTTTCAAACTTCTCTTTACCTCAAGGGGAACAGAAACACATAAATTTGGAAATAGGAATAATTAGCCACACTATTGAATGTGAAAAAAGAATAATTGGTAGCACATTAAAAATAATTCATCCAATTGTAAAAAAAATAAAGAAAAGAATATTTCAACAAGTATTAGAATTTTCATTCCATAGATTGTTTAAATACATATCATAAAAGATTAAAACCTAGTAAAAAATTCAAAACCAATGATAATTGTAAATCCTACTCCCAAAGTTATAAGAAACTAAAAAATCAAGAGATAAAAGAAAATTATGTACTTAATTAAATCCATAATAAAGGAAAAAATTAACCTCATCAAAGTGGAAAAGTAAAATTCATACATTTGAAAAAATATAAAACACAATGTGAGAGAATCTATTTTCAATAAGAGTTTTTTTTAAAAAATTAGAGTGTTTTAGGTGTAAAATAATGAAATACAATTAATTACATTTAATAACCCTCCCCCACACTTATAACTAAACATTTTCCCTAATGCTAAATCCAAAGGTGGAATAAACATTTATGATAGTTAACATTAAAGACATATTTTTAATTAATAATTAAAAAATAATGTTTTCAGGTTTATAAAATATTCAAAAACAGTTTTCCATAAACCACAAACTATAAAAACAAGAAATTTTAAAAGAAATCTATATTTTATAGTGTATACAAAATGAAACATAGAGCCTAAATGAACTGTGAAATATTATTTAAATACTTATGTTATGAACTATATATTTAATTTTATGGTATTAATTGGGTTAACCATATTATTAAAAATGCAACAATGTTTTATATAATGTATTTTTTAATAATAAGTACTTAATTTTCAGTAAAATCCATTTTTAGTTAAAAAATACAATTCCATTTTATTTTTCATTTTGTGTGTGGGAATTATAATTAATTTTAGCCACTTTTAGAAATTTTAATTTATAAAATAAACATAATTTTTTAAATTATCATATCAAAATTAAATTCTATTGAAATTTTAGAATTTTTCTAAGAAAATTGATTTTTCAGTTAAAAGTGAATAAATAAATTCTATTGAAAACTGCATTTATGTTTCAAGAAATTATAAAGTTCCATATTATTTTAAAATTGTTTAAAAATAAAATTATCTCTATTATACTATTATTAGTCCAATTAATTTAATTAGAACCAATTTTATTGTTAAATTTAGTATAACAACATTTTTATTCATTAAAATGTTTTTTTATGAAAAATTGTTTCCTATTTCATTTTGTGTTTTAATATTAAATTAATTTTGACACCTTATAGAAATTTAATCTTCAAAAATAGATTCTATATTTTTAATACTAAGGTAAATATTTTAAAAATAGAAACCTTTTATTTTTTTTATCATTTTTAATAGTAAACATGGTAAATAATTGTCACAATTATAATGGTAAATCGGGTATTAAGGTTAAAAATAATATTAGAAGGACTAAAAATTACCCTAAAACATGAATTTATCATATTTTATGGGTTTATTTTGTCCATCATCATCAAATTCTAGAATATATGGCAATTTTGTGTCATATTTATTTTAATATAACCATAATGTTAATTTAAGAAAAGAATAAACAAAAAATATCAATCTCTTGATTTTAATAACTCAGAATTTTTATTATAATGAAAAAATAGGGTAAGTTTGGTTTTAAATGTATATTTTATATAAAAACTAATTTTTTCATTATATTTTATTTATAATTTAAATTTATGATATAAATACCTTAAATACATAGAGAATGGAAATATAGTATTGTTTTCAATTCATAGAAAAAATATTTTAAAAACTCTAAAAGTAACACTTATTGAGTCAGTTAACGTGACCCATAAATTTCATAGATATATATGAAATTTTAGAGATTTATTAAATGTATATATTTTAATTAATCATTTTTCTTGATGTGTTTAATCCTTGATTAGATTAATACTATCAAAAATGTCATTAATGAAAATATATGAAATTCATATTTTATTAAATTATTTAGAAATATTAAAAATCTTGAAAGATTATGAGGTTGATAGTATATAGTTTACATATTAATAATTTGGATATTTATGGGAATATTAATACTCTATATGTAAAATTATAACTATATAAGAGTGAAAATTGTGTTATTGTAGTTTAGGAAAAAATAAGTTAATTAAGTGGTTAAACGAAAAGATAATGTTTATAATACCACTTAAACTAGAAAAAAATTTATTTTTTGATAATATTTAAACAATATAATATATTATAATATAAATTATGGCCATATTGTTCAATGTTCACATAAAAATTAATTTATTATATTTAAATATATTTTTTAATTTTATGTGTGTCCTTTCATTCACTATAAAATCGAACCACCTCTCCTCTCTTATATACACCCCCTAGAGCCACTTACGTAAAAATAATTCAGAATTAACCACTTATAACCATCCTTATCCAAATTTTATAGGTCCTAGTGTTTCCAAAATACCAACCCTCGGTTCTTTAAGAGAATATCTGAAGGATCTTTTCCAAAGAAGAGGTAATTGTCTTTTCCAACTCATTAAATTTTATTTCTTCCTAAAAATATGATAAATATATTATTAACATCCAAAAATAATTAAATTCAGTACCATAAATATTCTTATATGTTATTATACTTATGTTATAACCACTTTTCATCTCTTTTCCTTCCCATGAAAATCAAAAACATAACTCGTGCATACAGACGGCTTATCATCTCCACGTAGAGATGTAATTAATTATTCCTCACCACTTTACATGAATGGTTATAAATATGGAACTAATTAATATATATTATATTTATAAACTATACATACTTATTTAATTATATTATCATATATACCTTCTTACCTTTTAATCCATTGTAAAATGATAATGTTGCTCGTGTGTTTGTGTGGACTACCAACTCCACGGAGTGATGTGATCCATTTTTCATTTACTTCTTAAAATGATGGTAATAAATATATATTTAATGAATCTGTATTATATTTACATAATTATTGAAATTATGGAATTTATGGAACCATAATTAAAGTAAAAAAACCAAAACTATCGAAAAAAAACATATATGAAAATTGAGTCAGTTATCACCCAGAACTCAAATTTTAATAATGAATTGTTAACAAATGGGTGATAAATGGTTATAATTAATTAATATATAGTATGAAATATATTATTATGATTATATCATATTATTTTAATAAATATATATTTAATATTCATGTGGTTTTAACACATATGGATGAAGTCAAACCAGAGGTTAAGGGTTCTTCGTCTCAATTTTCTTGTATTGAGACATGGTCACGAGTATGCATCTATTTATGTGTATTTGGTGTATATAATAAAAATTTTACATGATATATCATGGTTCCTTATTAATACATGGTTTCTAAATTTATAATTCAAATTATTTTTATCCATGGTATTTTTCTTTGAAATTTACAAAAGTGGTAAGGGATTTATATTTCAATCTCATTTTAATCTATATTATTTATGCTTTAATTTTAATTAAATAAAATTATATTATCATTTCTTAATACAACACTTTTAATTTTTTCCCTCTATTTATTTTTTTAAATTATATCTTTTTCTTCCATTTTCCACTATTTATTTACTGAAGATACAGAAATCATGTTTATAGGGAAAACCAACATAGTTTTTCTACTCGGTTGGGGATGTTTTTCTTCAATATTCATATTTTTATTAAAATGTTTTAAATAATTTTTTTACTAATCTATAGTTATTTATTAAAAATATGTTTACTCATATTTTAAATTTGAAAAATAATTTAAAATAAATCTTCCTATCATTTTTCAAATTAGGAACTTTTCGAATTTTTTTATAATAGTGCTAAATGTTTTTTAGAATTATATGGCATGAAAAAAAAAATATCTCATAATAATGACCACTAAATGTTTTTTATCTTCATTTATATGTTTCCATGCTTCTTTTAATATAAATTTTTATTTTCATAATATTTTGGAAGCTTCTATTTTTTAAAGTTTATTTTCAAAGTAAAAATAATATTTTCTTAAAGAATGTTTTTAATGATATTTAATGGTATTTATATTTATTGAAACAACAACCCTTTAAATATATAATAGGGAAATTTTATAATGATACCATACTTATGATTTATTAAAAAAATAGATCAGTTTGACTATGAAATTATTGGTATTCCATATTCTTTACTCAATAAATACATTTTTTATAAGGAATATTGTTTATGAGTTAAATTGATGGCTCAATATATGAGGAATTAATTGGAATTGTTATGTTATGGGTGGGACTTGGGATTACATATACCCTTGATGAATCAGTATTTATCATGAGATAAACCAATATTATGGCCTTATTAAATAGGTTTTTTTGTGTATACAAACCTATAGTTTAAATTGTCTTAGTACAAGGGGTCGGTGGTATATTTCATATATCTAAAATAATGAATTCAATAATTTTTAAGTCCCTTATAAATTTCTATGTGATTATTTTGAATAATATCCAAGGAGAATATTCAACCTCATGCGATTATTTATATGTAATTATGTCATCATCATTTACTCCTATAATATTATTCTTCATGATTATGTTATTTGTTAAGTGGTATTTATTTTATGTTATATGCCTTTCTATATTGATTATGCCTTATTTTATCATGATAGATTATAGGATGAAGAATATTTACTTTCACTATTATTATATTTAATGTTTTAAAATGTATTGTGAGATACAAGAATATATCGAGTTTACTAATGACACTAATATGTTTGGCCCTTTAGGGTGTGATTGCTTGTATCTGGTGCCAATGTTACAATATAAAAACTAGCTCTATCCTACAATGGCTGGGGTACTTATAGTTGGTATCAAATTAATTTTTGTAGAAAAAATATTAACTACATTTAGGAAATTATATATTAGGGAATGCGACCCTGTTAATTATTTTGAGGATAAATCCATGTATAGGATAACCCCGTAAAATTTTGTTAAGGTGCATAATTTTTAGTTATCCTACTATGATTATTATAGCTCTTACTTGGATTTGATTTAAGCCAATGGATGTAAATATGAGTTATTTTGTTAAAACTTAATTTGATAAACATTATAGTTATTGTTGAAAATAAAATTGGATGATGATAGTGGTGATAGTTATTGTAATTATGATTAATTATTTTTTTATGATTTATGATTTATAAATTGAACCATAACCAATTCTCAAACCCACCAAAGAAGAAAAGGAAAAATTATTTGAGAGCTCAGGAAGTGGATACCATGAAGGAAAGAAGGAAAAATTTAATTCATGTCTAAAATATGGAAGGAGATGGTATAGGAAATATCTCAAAGGGAAGGAAAAGGTTTTTAAGTGTGCAAAAGAAGTGAACAGATTAATGAATTTCAATAAAAAATGAACATTATTCTATAAAAAAATAAATTTCTTCCTATTACATCATTTATAGATCAATATCCTATGTGTGGGGAATATGGGTACTATATAATAAGATTCCCTAATCCAATGTTTAGCTCCTAGACTATGGAAATATATATGTTTTTTCATTCACTGAAGTGTATGGATTGATGTTATCATGTATTGGGGTAAAGGGTTGATTATAATTAGTTAAGTAATCAGGATAGTATCACTGACCTAGAAATTGGATACTAGTTTGATGAAAAAGTGATTCAATTTATCTTTGATGAATTTTATTTAATATTTGGAATTATGGAAATTTTATATGATATTATTTGAGTAATAAAAATTTTATATATTTTTTGGAATTATATATAGTATAATGTGGTGTTAAATTAAGAGGTATGGATATCATAATGGGTTTATAAGTTTAATATTTACATAAGTTCAAAGGTATGTATACACCTTTTTATGTTTTAAGTGATGATATTTTTGGGTGATATAAAGCTTATATTGAGTTTTGTAAAGAATATTAAATTAAGGTTTGAATAGCCCTTTAAGTTATTAAATTATTTGATGTTAATTTAATTACTCTATATTTGATAGTGAGATATAGATTATTTTAATTGTTAATCAGTGACTCATTAACATTTTGATATTTTAGAAGTTATTTATTGTCAAGCTAAGGATTAGCTTTCAATTCAATATCTATATTTTATTTATGATATTTCATGGAATTTAATTACATTATAAGATTATATAGTGATATATATTGGTGATTAATGATATTTTTAGGATTCATCATTGGGATGAAGTATGTATGACCTTTTGGTTTAACTTTATGTTTAACATGAAAGATTATATGAGAAGAATGAAATTAAATTTTTAGAATCCAAGTTAAAATGTCCGAGATAACCATTGGTTTTAAGAAATTATTTATTATTGATGTTATTAAATTTAATTGGGGTGTGGGTTATTTATTTTTTTAGAATATAAATCTAACCTTTTTTATTGTCGAAATTTTGATGTAAATTATATTATTTCTTCATGTAAAGGATTATCCTTTTTTGATATTATCTTACCTTGTGGAAACAATTATATTTTTGATTAAAATTTAAATATTAGAGAAATATTGTGTTATCACTTTGGGAACTATGTGATCTATTAAAAGATTATTTTAGTAATTTAGTAATAAATAATTCATCTTGAATAATCATTATTTTAGAGAAATGATAATATTGTGGTGTAAATTGCTTACGGTGGGAAATTATACTTATCAAGTAAATATATTCCCTTATATTATTATTCTATATATTAAAGTAATTTCTAAAATATTTGAAAAGTATCATGAAATGAAAAAATTATCTTATTACGATCAGGTTGGATAAATCAATTGTAGTTTCACCCATTACAGACTTGTGGTTTTGTGATCATTAACTTCCCCTTAACCATGTTCTTTGTCACTCACTATTATCCCTTGAGAATTATTTTTGTCTTCCATGTATATAATTTCAATTCCCACTAATGTTATCCTATTTTAAAACCAATTTCTGTGCTATTTCTTATAACCGTTATATTTCTATTTCCTTATTTTTAAGAGGATGTTTTATTATCCATTTTTTTGATGTGACTTTTCAATAATGTAATTTTTAAATATCAACCACCTGACACGAAATAAAGTCCAAATTTCAATGAAAATTTTTATTAAATGGGGAATAAAATAACACACTGATATTTTTAAAATAATACGTTTTTTGATAGCGTATACAACACACAAAAGAAAGTTTCAATAAACCATGAAATATTATTTTAATATGGTCATTATGACCTAGATATTGAACTTTTAGGTATGAATAGGGAAAAACACATTATTAAAATATTTATAAAGGTTTTTTATAATGTATCTTATAATAATAAGAACTTAATTTTTAAGTAAAATAATTTTGTATTTTAAGAATATATTTTCTACAAAAATGGTTTTATTTTGAATTTTGTCTTTTCCAATTATAATTAATTTTTCAAAAAATTAAAATTTTAATTTATAAAATGATCATTATTTTTGAAATCATCATATCCAAATTAAAATAGGATTAAATTTGTAGATTTTTCAAATTGGTTGATTTTCCAGTGAATAGTGAAAATACTATTTTTCATTGAAAATTCTATTTTGGTTTCATGAATTTAAAAAATTACATTTCGTTTCAAAAAAAAATTAAAGTGAAATTATTTCTATTATAGTTTTAATAATTCAATTAAGTTCATTGGAATGAATTTTATGGTTTAATTTAATATAAAAAACATTTTTATATTTAAAAATAAATTTTTCTTAAGAAAAAAATTTCATTGTGTTTTATATTTTATTCAAAAATTAATTTTTCTCACTTATAGAAATTGGATCTTGAAAAACAGATTCTATATCTGGAATCAGGAGGTAAAAACTGGATAAATAGTTCCCTTTTATTTTTCTTCATTATGATAAGTAAACATGGAAAATAATATTTAACATGGTAATGGGAAATAGGGTAATTAAGATTAAAAATAATATGAGAATGACTAAAAAATGACCCTAAACCTTTACATTATCATATTATGTGGGTGGAGTTTGGATTTTTCCAACTAATTCTCTAATATATGGCCATTTGGTTCCATATTTCCTTTCTTAGGACCTTTAAGTTAATTTAAGAAAAGAATAAATACAAAATATAACTCTCTTGAATTTAAAAACTCTATATTTTTATTATAAGGATAATATGGTAAAATTTATATTATAAATGATGGTTTTAAAGATAAAATTATTTTATTTATGATGGTAATTTATTTATAATTTTTAGTGATTATATAATTACCATAAATTCTTAAGCAACATTATTAAAGCTTGCCAAATGAGCATCATCAAATTCATAAAGGAAGAAACATCTTGATATGGGTATTATTTTTCCCACAAAATAAAAGGTAGGATAAGGTAGTCAGGACTCATAGATAATGTAATCCTCTAAGAGACACATGATTGGGTGACCTTCTTAAGGTCACAAGAAGGAACCATGTGCAACACATAGCTTCTGAAAGATATCACAATACCCCTTTAACAAGTATATTTTCTCTTGGGAAGGTGCCCTATAAAACTAGTGATCACACAGCGATAACCAAATAAACTCCCCCAAGCCTTTTGGTTTGTCAGCCATTTGTTTCCTGACAAACCATCAAAAATTATTTTTAAAATAAGATGAAAATTTTTAAAATTTGGAGACCACTTGTGGTAGTAATACTCAATTGATGGATCACATATAGAGATAATGATTGTCCTTGACAACATTAAAAAAACTCATGAGATCTTAATCAACTATAAAAATCGAAAAGTAAATAAAAGTTAATATAATGCAGGAACCACTCAAGATTGTAAAAAATGAGTAGCATAAACCTGGCGGTCCATAAGACATTGTGAGACTCCAATGACATGTCCACCACATCTCATGAAAGCCTTATGGAATGTCATCCTCATGACGTGAAGAGCCTCAAGTATATCTAGATGACCCCACACTCCCCCTTTCACTCCCTAAAGAAAATGGATGTAATTATCCATGAAATTAGCATGAATCTCCATAGAACCTTTATTTGTCACATGACACATCACTGAATGGTATATTAATTATCTTTGACAATACTTTTGTAATCTCACATGATCCCTGAGATTTGTAAAATAAACAAAGGAAATAAAATGGGGAGGATACATGATCCTCTCATGGTCTTAAAACTCTTAGTACACACTATATTCGTCCACATTATGGTCTTTTGAGACCCATTGATAAGTTATCATTGTCCACGATGTCCCTCTAACAAGCCATCCTTATCTCAAGGAAAGTCCCATACATGTCACATGAGATCACATGAAATCCATTTGAAAGGCACCCTAATCTCGTGAAGGGACTTACACATTTCAATATGACATTATAAAATACATTCGTTGTTTCTACATGATTCAACAAGTCCCCATTAATTAGAAATAATCCCATAAATGATTCATTGATATGATGGACTCGAGGTCAATGAAAAATAGGCAATGCCCTTGGTGTGATCCACGATGAGGACTCACGATGACATGTGACACTAAGGCCCTCCACTGAATACAGTCTAGATTTTCATAATATGTTCTGTGAAAATTGGTGAAAAAATGGGGTGGTGGTCCCTATAAATCCTCCACCTTAGCATGAAAACTTCATGACCATTACCACTACTCTATGGATGAAGGGTTGCCCGTTTTGAATCTAGATACACTGGTACACCTAAAAAGTAGATCATATTTCTCAGAGTGGCTAATCTCTCAACCGAAAAGTTTTCCATCTGATAAGTTACTTGATAATATCCAGAGTGATCATAAAAAATGTATTAGTACCCCGCCTGATCACCCATAGATCACATGGACTTCAGGTAGTATATATGAAGAAAATCCCACATACATGTAAGATCACATAAGACTTAACAAAAGATAGTACTGAAAAAATATAAGGCATTAAAAATATAAAGGATTGAAAAATGAATATAATAAGACAGGATTAATGAAAGAAAATATACACTGAACCTCATTCACTTTGTATGTACCTCCCAAGTCATGAAATAGCACCATGGCATGTCGCTCAAACCATGTGACGCTCTTATGGAATATTATTAGGTTCATATGGAGTCCCCTATACATATCGAAGAAAGTCACATACAACCACCTAGGCATGTCACCTTGGTCTCTTGAATCCCTCCAAAATCACTATCTTATCCTTGTTGTGCATTTCATAAATGTTGCTTGGCCCATATAGAATCATCATTTACTATCATATGAGACTCACGGAACAACCAAGGCATGTCAACTAGGTCTCTTAATTCCCTTCGAGCATGCTAGTTAGGACTTGTGATGCCCTCAAAACACATTATTCAGGACATGTGATTCCCACCAGACATGTCTACTAGGAAATTTGAACCCCTTGTATATGTATCACACTGACTCTCATAATTCCCTCCAAGTGTGTCATACTTCTATTTTGATGACATAGTAGAAAGTTAGTCGGATCATGAGACACCATATAGATGAGCCATCCAAGGTCAAGTGATAGCTTTTAGGAACAATCGCCATGGACTTTAAATGTAATCTGGACAAATTATCATTGATCATGTGACACCTTCAGACATGATATCCATATTATGGAAATTAAATCATACAAGTCAACTATATTATACAATTTTCTTTGAGAATGTTATGATGACACTCTCTCACATGTCGAGAAGAAAATAAAGGCGTGTTGAGCGAGAAATCTGTGCATGTTAGGCAGGAAAGCTGTCCAAGTCACCCATGGAATGCTAGAATTTGATGACCTGTCCATCCTCGGTTTTTATGGCCTGAATATTAGTGGAAACAATAGTGTGTAATCCCTAATCAAGGGAAATATTCAATAACAAGGAAACATAGGATGCCTCCCTGAGGCCATAGCCCCACACTAAAACACCCAAAGGTTATTCTCAGCACATAATTCCAATGTGACAATGAAATGACATTGATTATTTTTCATCCCTTGTTTCTCACAATGATCACAGATCATGTGGTCTTAGAAAGTTAAAATAAACATATCATCTTCACTATAATACCTTATAAAGACCAGGGTAACGTTAGTGTGCAATCCCCGATCTATTAAACTATGAGGTCTCTGATTATTTCCATAACCAGGATATATAGGACACCTTCCTATGTCTCGAGCCTGGACTCAAATTGGAATCCAACTCAATATGGGTTAAACCTTGTATTTTTCATTTCACACATCAGTACCCAACCATTATCTTGGCCAAATCACTCTACCTCATCTCTCAGTGAATTGACAAATTATCTGGACAATGATAAATCTGATTATTGCCATGAACAGGATATGTAAGATGCCTCCCAGAGGCTTGAGCTCCATATTAAACATCCTAATGTTTTTCACAATACATAATGCCTATATCTATTTTCATTGAGGCTTACTACTTGTTATCCCCTCTAAATAACACTACGCATAAGTCACATGGTCTTAGTAAATTTCAATTTTCATATCATTGGCATCACAAGTCTCCGCCATCTAGGGAAATGATAGTATGTAATTCCGGATCAGTGGGATGATATAAACATATCCTATATTAGGGTATCTACCTTGGGTTCAGTCCTAAGGATATTAATGTACTATAATAACTCTAATTCATGTAATAACCAGGATATGTAGTCTTCTATCCTAAGGCTCAATCCCAAACTCAAAGGGAATCCATGTTAGTGTTAGTCCCTTCATGTCTCTGAAATATAAACCATCAGGACTCAATCCTTCCAATTAGATGAACATTCAAACTCATATGTTAGTAGACTTAGAAACAAAATTAACTATGAAAACACTTATTCTCTACATAATTGAGAGAGATGAGATGTCTCCTCAGGACTTGAGCTTGAATAATGAGTGAATTACAGAACTCGTATATTTTATTTATATATGATGTTAAACTACATGAGTTTAACAAGCTATGTGGTTTTAATTACTGAAATAACCAGGATACCTAGGACACTACATAATTCCTCAGTCCCCTCTTCAAAATATTAACCACCACCCTACATAGAAGAAAATTTGGAATCCCCTAGTTATATGTATTCATCAAATAAGAATTCATTCATTACTAGGAAATTGGTAATGAACCTCAGATACATATATATGGATTTAGAAATAAGGTCCCCATATTCTATATAAAGATTGAATTAACCCAAAATCATTTCGTTAGGGTACTCATTCTCATAGTAGAATCAAGAAGAGATTCACGAACATATCTTAAATCTATAATATATTTTCATAGTTAGCAACAATTTCCCCCAAAAGGGTAATATGATCTCGACCTCCCATCCTCTCGACCAATGTGAGTCCCTATGTTCTATCAATCTTAAAAACCCAGATGACTGCCTGCCTTTAGAAAGAAATTATTTACCAAATTACATATGGGGGAACCATTGAGAGGTTCCATTAAAATACAACAACCGTAACCTAATATTAAAAATTGTGCAAGAAATATACCCCCCACACTCAATCGTTGGGAAAAAACTTGACCAACCTCAAGGAGGGATCCCTATTGCACTCTTTTCATGATGAAACAAAAATGGTGAACCTAACATGAATCTCTCAAATAGATAAATTTTAAGTTTATTATATTTTAATCAATTTTATCACACTACATGCAAAGAGAAATGGAAAATATGATGTGAAACTCTCAAAAGAAAAAATGATTAGTTTTTCATATGTTGGACCACATTGTTTTTCAAATCCTACAGACACAAAGAAGATGATAAGCCTCACATGAATCTTATAGTTTCTCCTCTGTAATTGGGGTTCCTATAAATTTGTCCATCCTCTCTTTGATAAGCCTACGTGAGAAGAATATCTAGATTAGGAATTTTTTTTAATCAATCATATATGATTTTTAAAATCATGAATATGATATTAAACTAATATGTTACTTTGTTCCTTATTGTATGATGTAATGTAGATACTATTATCATCAACAACTTCCCGATATGCGACAATTTATTCTTCATCCAGTGATCGCTCTAGTAAATCTTATATAGTTATAACCCCACTGATCACAAAATGATCTCACATGCTTGACAGTTCCAATTTCCGGGGTTGAAAATAATTATATGTGAGTCCCACTGACATGGTACAATCCTGAACCTGGAAGCCACCCGTTAAGGTCTCCATGTATGAAAACATGTAAGTCTGCATAACCAAGGGATAGTTGTTTCTAAGAAAGTGTCCCTCATTACCATAGACAACTACTTTGGGATATTGTCTTTGGAGTATGACAATTAACACCTTCTGTCTCAGATGATGTTTTACTAGGGAGTCAAATAAATCTCCCTATATGTTTATGTGTCGTTGACGAGGGAACCTATTAACCATTTTCACCAACACCATCCCACCAGTACCCATAATCCACCCATTGAGGGTAATAACTAACATACTACTACATCTGATTCTAATGCATGGAAAAAATGGAAGAAACATATGGTGAGTAAGGTTCAATATATTCGTGATTGGGCACATATCCCACCTCCCGTTTATAAAGACTTTCAGAATATTCTTGTGGTAACTAGAAAATAAGATCATATCCCTACTCTTTCAAAAAAAGTATATGGGAATATTCCCGCAACAAGAATGGGGTAGTCACATATTCTAACCCCCAAACATGAATCCCATCCTCTTATTTTGATTTCACAAGTAGGACAGAAGTGGGAACATATCCCCACTTCAATCGAAGATGTATTCTAGTAAATATTGGAGAAGAAAACTGTGTAGGATTATATAGTTTCTCACACTTTATTCAAATGTATTTACATCTTAGAAATGTATTAATAGCTCCCTCATCATATTCTAGAACTGATATAGATATAGGGACAGTAACATACTTAAATTCCCTACATCTTGGATGGCTCAACACTCAGATCATCATGGACAAGTGGTCGCTCTGGATAAGGCACACAATATTTCTTCCATCCTGGATAATTATTGGGATATTCAGGTAAAATACGTGGCACCAGACCATGCTAATACTCTCATTCCAACCAGGGCTCACTAGGTGAGAGTGTCACATGAATTGGGATATGGGCACATTCTGGTCAAAAAAGTTTTGGATCATATTGAAAAGGACTAGGAGCAGGCTAATATCCCCATTCAGGTTAGGGATCACCAAGTGACAGGGGCATAAGTCTTGGGATATGGTCAGATTCATTTCAAATAATCCTATTATAATACTCCATAGCCCGAGTATCTGGCATATATCATTCTTATAGCTGGGGAAAACCAAGTTAGAATGGAACAAGACTCAAGATAGGCTTATATTCCTATGATTTAATCATCTTGGTATATTCCAGCAGATCACAAATGATAGGTGCATATTTCTACTTCTACTAATGAGCGACTGCACCAGCATCATTATAAGGAAATATATGAGGGGGATCATATCCATTATACCATTCTATATGACTATCATAATATTTTAGTTGTATTGCATATTCATATTATGTTCATGTTTATGTTTAAACCAAAGCATACCAGGTGAGAGCGACAAATGAATCTGGGTAGACTAATATTCTAGGTAAAAAACACTAGCGACATATCCCAAAGGCTCAAAATAGGGCTCATACTATAGTCCTAACTATGACTCGCTAAGTGATAATGGAACAGGATTTGGGATAAGCTCACATTTATTTCTACAATGAGATAGCTCGTTGGAATATTCTAATGGATTCTCAATAGTGGTTACATATTCCCACAACACCATATGGTTATAATAATGTTTTGGAATCTTTCATATAGTAGGTTCATATCCCTATACAATTCAAAAAGGTAGGGTGACATATTCTAGACATAATGAATATCGAGACCTATATTCCTAATATACTCAAATATAGTGTTTTTAGGACATTTTATACACATTATCAACACCACAATGGTCTATCGACTCTTTAAATGAAGAATAAGACAATCATTACCCTGATAGTCCACCTCGTGGTAGAGTAGAGATGGATTGCAGGTACCCTACTCTAGACATCAACTATGGTGAACCTCCCCACAATGATATCTCCCGTGAACCAAGAAAATCCCCCCCCCTCTCAAGACACCTCTATATAGAGATGTGTTCAAAACTATGACACCTACTTATATATAGGTGTTAGAAACATTAGGGTCAACTACATAGGGTTCCCATAATATTCCAATTGCACTCCACTCAATTCAGTTGGTGAACCTCATAAACATATTCTATGTTCTGATAGGGTGGAGGCATGTAATTCTAATGAATAGAAGGAAAATATTTACATATAGGGAGATTTAGTTTGAAAAAACATCCCCATCATGCTTTGGGCCCTCACCGCTTATAACTATGAGAACCCATGTGATCTAGAAAAGGAGTACATGTCTTGTCTAATAAATATATGTTGGATAATCATTAGCAACAAAAGGCTCAAAATATACCTTATCTAGGATATGAGTGTCACCTTTAGACAATCAAGATATTCTATCTTCAGATAGACTTGGCCACTATCTCCATGGCCCATGATCCATAACTAGAAATTCACAGTGGAAATCTAGATCACGCTTGTTGCCATTGCATCATAACCCTTCAGCAGCTGATCTCCAAATACAAAAAATAAATCTATATTTAGGAATGGGGAAATTATGGAGTGATATACTTTGACATACCCCTATAACAACAAAACCCCTCAAGATAAACATTATATAATTCAAAGAAGTCCTGAAAATGGGTAATGCTCCATCCAACTGGTCACTAAAATAGAATTCCCTTGCATCAAAGATGCCCAAAAATCATGAATGGAGGGAGAGAATAACCAAAAATTCATTAAACTAATACCATCTAAGCAATGAGAATTAATTTCAAACACATATATCGATATTGTGATCACTCAGAAAACATACTATAAAGAATGGTTCTCATAATTGGATTCTGTCGCACTCATCTACTACATGAGAAAAGATATTCTGCATCAAATGGTTTGTTATAGCTGCTTCCATAGTATAATTCCTTGAGTGAACCTGGACCATTGGACTGGGATAATATTTATGACCACCACCACCCCTTATATTTCTAGTTCCTTAGAGGATTCATGACATTTCCTTAGTGGCTGTAAATAAATCCATGCCCAATGGGCTAGGGGAATTTATATCTCGATCACTATCACCAAATTCAACATCCTATGAGAGGGTCACTAAAAAATCCTTGGTGATCCTATATCACTTCCAACCCACTGGGATAGGTTCATTAATATCTCAATGTATGTCTTGGTAATTACCAAATCCATGATTGGAATCATTAGAACCTCGACAACATGACCAATCAATAAAAATTACAACCCCGAATAACCTACAATCCATAAGTCATTGGGAATGTTCACCATCATCACCACCACTGAGGGAATCGGTATTCTCCAAGTTGGGAGGTCAAGGTCAATGGTCGGGATCCAACCTATTCCTCCCACTGTAAGACAAACCTCTACTATTGGGATCTTGTTCAGCAGCCATGGCTGAAAATCACATAAATTCACTATTCATAGACCTGGATGGGAGAAGAGTATAAGGAATAATATTAGACCACACTAGGATCACAATCCAAAATGGTACAATAAGTCCAAGGGTTAGAATAATGACCCAGAAGAAGGAAGTATAGAATAATCTTGTTGGGTTGAATGTAATGGAATAACAGTCATTGCCTAATATGATTCTTTGAATGTCTTCACTATCAATATGGTAGATATTGATGGCCTAGGTGAAAATTTTGATGTCAGCAAGACTGAAAACATGCCCTGAGAGGAGGGTTATCTGAATGCACTAATAGAGGCTTCATGCACCTGGAAACAAATAAGGGTCCATGATATAGAAATTATGAATAATGAGTTACCATTTATATGGAGGAACACTACCAAATAAATTAGAAAAGGTGTGGAAAAATCAAAATAAACACCCAGAAATTTTTTTGTTCCTCCCATGGAGGAATACTTGTTGAAATATGAGAGAGAAATACAGAATCTATGACAACTCAATGAGAAGCTACATAGGGGAAATATCCCTATTCTATATCAACTTCAGGATAAGGTGAATGTCCATATTTCTATAAAAGTCGATCATCCAATAAAAGTTGAATCTAAGTTTCAGACTGACTTTAGATCTAGGAAGCTAGTATACATAGACGAGGAAGTCAAAAATCTTCATTAATTCCCTCTTTTGTGGAGATAAACTATCCCCCATCAGGGTTATCATTCAGTCTTATGGCGATTCAAGAATTAGTGAGAGACTAAGTCATAGCCACGACATCGACCCTCACCTATTCTTGGTAGACTAGAGGTGGATCAAACAGTTGTACCCCTAGATCTACATAACATCATCTACTGATTGGATTCTCGAATGGAAGAAATATTAGGGAGACACACACCTGTGAATCCCAAAAGAAATCCATGTCCTGAGTGGGAGAAAGAAACATTGCCTCCAACCAATTTCATAAACCTAACCTTATCTACCTTGGATGGTGCAAGTGACCCTGAACATCATCTCACACACTTCATAACCCAATGCGGGCTAATGACGGGACCACAATATCAACAGAAGGAAACAAAGATGAGTTTTTTGTGTATACTCTTATAGGGACCACCTTTGATTTTTATAGCAGCATTCCAATAGGATTTTTTGTAGGATGGGAAGTCCTTCGTCGTCAATTCCTTCATCATTTCAGATCCACACTACTAAAAATGACCATTGTTGACCAAAATAACATTATTAAATGTGAAAATAAGAGGCTTTAGGACTTCCTAAATAGGAGGAAGGGTTTAACTTGTTCACTAAATATCCCTCTCTCTTAAGAACAATTGTTGGTTCCCTATGTTGAGAATATCTAGGAGAAGCTGCAAAATGCCTCTAATCCCAATGAAGTATTAATGTGGTTCGGTGAGTTTGTAGAAATGGAAAAACATATCGAATATTTCATTAAGTTAACTTGATCTAAATCCACTATCATGATCTCAAAATAGTGGAAAAGTCTAGGAAAATCCAATGTTTCATCTATCACTCTCAAGATAGCAGTAGTTTCCATCCAAACATCATGGAATGTCCCGAATAGCCCAGTGCCTCTTGTCAAGTGGTGAAAACCACAAAATCACACTTGGCCAGAAGCACAGAGAAATCATGGTTTGTAGGGATTTGGAAAACTGGTGAATACATTATACTTGTTCTAAAATAAAAAAAAATCTTTAGTTATTTTGAGGTAGCCATCGAAAATAACCTTCTTAGACTACTACACCCAAGGAAGCTAGATGAGGTCGACCTCGCCAACTATATTGACTACTCCCATTTCCATATAAGGATGGTTCATAATTTCCAGGGCTTCATCATCTTCAAATATTTCCTTCATGGAATGGTCAATTATGTATAGTTTGTGTTATATAACTCCTTAGATTTGGTGTCTCACACAACCATTACCCATTTAAAATAATACGATGGTTAGAAGAAAGCCCCATCCAGGTGTGTGTAGAATTTTGATAACTAGATGACTAAGACAATAGTTGGACGAGACCATGCTTCCATGATATCATAGAAAAACATACCTATAATATCTCCACTATCATAGTAGGTAACATTAGATACAACATATAATGGTCGGTGGAACCACTAGAAGTAAGATAAAGAGTAATTTCTACTCCAAAGTAAGCTCTAACTCTTCCATATCTTTCCACAAAACATCTAAAACATATGAACCACCCCACGAAATGGAATACTCATTGGATGAAGTGGTATTATTTGGTTATTTCAATGTGATAAACATGATAGACCCATTATTTGATAATAAATATTCCTCTGAATATAAGTTCTCGACACATAACCAGGGAGGGAGAGGCCACGTACGCAAGAATAGAGGATACATAGGACTTCATGGGCATAGTCAGAGCCCGTATTTTGGTCATGACCCCATTGAAGACACAAATATAGCTGATACCCATGGGAAGGCACTCCAAAGGGTCTAGAAAAGACCTAAAGGTGTCTCAGACCCTTCCGATGGTCACCCGTACACAATTGTCTTTAATGATCACCTAGCTGGGGTACGATTATCTGATCAACCAAGGAAACATAAAAAACCATCATGGATCACACAGTGAGAAGAAGATTCTCCTATAACCTTTACACAAGAACTAGGTCAATCTAACTCAAGTGCCTCAGCTCCTAAGATACATGTCTAGGAGAAACATTGGGAAGCACCGACCTATGGTACAAAAGTAATCAATTCTGAAGCACCTTTGGTTGTCCCTTCCAAGATCTGAATCCTTAAAACACATCATATTCCAAAATAACTCATAGAGACAGTCATTTAATCCCTCCAAATCCACATGAATTTGAGACAGATGTTTTTGTAGTTGAGTTCTATTGAATGGAGACCATGTTAAAATAATTTCATGTTTAAATATCATTCACAAAGCACAATCAAGAAGAGGTAATTCATGGACACATTAGACAACTATATTTATTATGAAGACTTGATGCCATAAATATCTAAATTTCCCTAATTGACAATGGATCTGAGATCAATCTAATCCTGATTCTAATCTTCTACTATTTGGGATATAGAGAAGTGGATCCCCCCCTATAAAAATGACCATTCAAGGGCATGATACACATGATCAGAGACCTCTTGGAAATCTAAAACTCAAAAAATAGTTAGGGGATCTCACATCTGAAGCTAATTTTATTGTTATCTTGCAAGACATTGAAAAAAATGTCCCTCTTAGAAATATCTAGCTCTACAGCCAGAAGGTAGTACCTTCTCCATTCCATCAATGTCTGAAATACCACATCGATGGAAAAGTTTGAATACAACATAGTATTAGTTCCACCTTAGAAACCTGTAAAGAAACATATTTTGGGGTATGATTCTAGAAAAAGGGAGGATAAAAAATGATGGATTATTACATACACGTTATAGCTACCAAAATCTTGGGGACGACCCCTGTAAATCCTTTGAATTTTCTTAACAGCTACTATGTGTTCCCTATTAATCTATTTGAGGTAATAGAACTAGTCTTGGAGATATAATATCCTCATATCCGTAGTGACAGTGTAAAAAACAATCAACTCTGGAATCTCTCTACAACGACTCAGATGGTGGGGGATGATAAGGTCTCTTCTCATGGCCTCCTCAACCGTAATACTAATGGGGAATCCACCATATTTTTATTTTCATCAAAAAATATCTCTGCATGCTCAGAATTAAATGAATATTATAATGGCCTCAAAGGAACCACCCCCCCCCCCTCGCCGCATTTTAGGAAGAAGAAAAATCTAGGAACAGGTGAAGGACCAAAACCTACTCTAATTAGTTCTACCATTCCCATTAAAGTGAAAAATATGTACATAAGAATTTCCCAAGAAAAATTGATATGAGTTCTCTTAGAACAATATATAAATTCATAGATTAAATCCAGATGTGGCTACAAAGAATCCCCGCCTTCCTGATGAGCACAGAGGCTTCAAGAAATCTGTCAGGAAGATTAACCCCCTTATTCCACCAATATGGGTTTGGAAGTTGACAAATTGATCAAATATAACATTGTTTGGGAAGTGAGATACCAAATATAGATTGAAACATTGTTACTATCCAAATAAGTATGGGATCATTTGGGTCCACATCGCTTTCATATTCCTTAATCGGAATTTCCCAAAGTATGACTTCCCATTTTGGACCCCATAACTCTTGATTGATGGAACTGGTGGATTCTAGTCACTTTTTTTCATTGATGGGTATTTAGGGTGCAAACAAATAATGTTGAACCATAATGATAATTATTCCACAACCTTAAAATCACCCTTAGAGTTCATATTCTATCAATTCATTCCCTTAGGGTTAAAGAACATTGGCGTCACATACTAACTCACCATGAATCAGATAATTAATCCATTTTTGGAATTAAAGTTGAATGTTATGTCGAAGTCCAAGATTTAAATCCGGACAGTGATGCAATCATTTCATTGGTCTTAAAAAATTCATTGATAATCAGTGATAGCATAGTCTGAAGACAAATCCACTGAAATGTGACATCAAGTTAACAATATGGAAGTTCCTTGGATTTTTGGTATTCCATTGTGGCATAAAGTTCAACCTAGTAAAGACTAGTTCTATTTTAACAATGTAACCTCACAAAAATATCAAATTACTAAGGGGGATTCCATGTAAACTCATCTATATTCGGTGATTCATATCCAACCTGGCTAGAAAATATCACCATTTCTCTTGGTTAATGAAAAATTGAATCACCTATCAGTGGGACAGTGACTTGAAATAATACTTCCAAATTCTCAAGTAGTTCCTACTTCACCCACTTGTTCTAATTCCTCTAGTGGAAGGGAGGACACTCATATTGTATATGTCTTCCATGAAACCATCCATGGGATCCCTCCTCACAAATTAAAATGATGAGGGGAGTGAAAACAATATCTTATACCATAGTAGGATAATTCTAGGTATAGAGACTATATACTCTGATATTGATAAGAACTGCATTACACACATCTTCATAGTAAATAAAGCGATAAATTACTTACAACGCCTTGAATTCCATATGGTATCTCGTGTTGATCCTCTAAAATACATCTTTGGTTTACCTTTGTTGATAGGGTTATTGGATTGATGAGTGGTCATTCTTCGGCAACAAAAATCTCATTTTATATTAGAGAAGTAAGTGAATGGGAAATATCTAGCTGATTTACTCCTATAACATCCTTCCTTAGAAAATAAAATGGTGGACACCAATATTCCAGATGATGAGGTCTTATATACCCATGAAACTCCCCAAACACGTGAGATGTACTTTTGTGGTGCTTCGCAAATTCATGGTGGAAAAAGGATGGAAAACCTGAAGATCAATCGGGTTGGTATAGGGATTGTATTTGTCTCTATATAAAAAAATTTCTCTTACTCTTTTTCACAATCGGATGGTTGCACAATCAATGAGGCAAAATACCAAGCTGTCATCAATGGGTTGAATCTAAACCTATAAATTCATATATCCTAATTGAATATCAAAGGGTATTTGGAACTAGTTCTAAAGAAGATAAATGGAGAATATAAAATCAAAAAGGAATAAACTTCCCCTATCACTAGCTATGTCAGGGAAATAATGGCAGAGTTCCCATTTGATCCCACATTGCATCATGTTTCTTGATCAAAAAATACTCTTACAGATGAATTGGATAATGTATCCAACATCCTTGTCGACCCTAATCAAGAGGATGAAATCTTATATATCGCAAATATATGAATGGTCTCATTGATATTTTTATGTGATATGGAATAAATCAATCAGTTCAACATCACCCTAGAGAATCATGAGTGGGTGACCACCCCTAGATGGACGGATCCCATAATCAACTATCTCAAAAATGGGACTCCCCAGATAGTCTGAGACGGAAGGAAATAGATTAGGCATCATGCGTCCAACATCATCATACAGAATGGACCAATTGAGAATAATTCCCTCCATCGGAATGGATTTGAGGTAATCCAACTCATATTCATAGCATAAGGATACATTTTCACCATTATGAAGGAATTCCATATGGGATCATACGGTTCCCATCAATTTGGGACCAAGCACTCCCACCAAATCAATATTTTGATATATTACTAGAAAACCATGATATAAGACTACATTGAATTCTGCAAGAAATTTCATGCAAGATAGATCTTTGAAAACTTCATCCATCATCACCTGGAATTTCTATATAATACTAAATATTCTTGGCCATTTTCTATTTAGGGAATTTATTTTTTGGGTCCATATCCCTCTTCCATGGCTAAACAATTCAAGTAGATTCATACAGCTATATAATTCTTCCCCAAATGGGGTATTCAATACCCCTCAATGAATTTGGGGTGTATAATATTATGAAATTTGTAAATTCCTATATCATCACCATGTTCAGGGTCCCTAACACAATATTGAAAAAAATGACACAGAATTCAATTTTATAGAGTTGAAGAAACTATACCCAGAGTACAATATCGAGTGCAATAACAAATATCACTATCATTTAGTGTGAAATGGAGTGATGTTGGCCTTCAATAAGTATCCATCATGCATACTTCATACGATGCTGAAAAATTATAAAAAATCACGGTCAGACAAGCTCCTTCATGATTTATGGGCCTATCATACCATCATGCATATTAATACATAAGAAACTACACACTCATTACTGTACGTGACCAAGTTAGTTTTATTCATATATTTCTAGATTCCTTTGACCTAAATATACATTTTTCCATAGCTCTCAAATGATGAGAAAACAAAAAAGTGACAGGAAGAGTTGGAGTGGCTCGATGAGAACAGGTTGTGCACACTACACAACCAATAGGTCCATCAAAATTAGATCTCATGATCCATTAATAAGAAGTTTCACCACCACTTATTCCTCTAAATAGAATTGTTTTTGGATCTTAGAACCCCAATGATACCAAGGAATAAGACTCCAAATATAGAACCCAAATGGGAGGGTCCTTACATTATACATAATGTCTATCACAATGGATCTTACTCATTGGAAACCACAGATGGGTAATATTTCATACCTTCCCCCCCACCAAAGATAGATTTATCAAGAAATTATTTATGTATCATTCATCAAGATAGTATTCTAGAACGATCCCATGACGTTAAACCACACAAGATCATCCCAATAGAAAGACGATAAACTGGACAAAACCTCTTGTCTTAATAGTATGACTTTGAACTGCATGATATCCCACTTCCGGGCCACATAATATTAAACTGTATAGAATCATCTTGGAAGAATGACCATAAACTGTACAACATCTTACATTCTTACCGTATTACATTAAACTTCATGGTGAGTTCCTAACTGTATGATGTTAAACTCCATGGAAAACCCCATCCCACTAATCACTCACATCACCTGAGAAAAATATCTACAAAAGGAGCATGATATTCCCCCATCCCCATATGATATCCAGATTCACATAGGTAATCTATGCATCCAATAACTATGTATTTAATTATTAATTTTAATAAAATATACATATTGATACTAAAAACTCGATTTTTTGGGCCTATCCACAACCACCTTTTTTTCACATCGGGTGAGCCATGTCCTCACTACAAGACATTAAAAAGCTCATCAAATGTCCTTTATACATGAATATAAACTATATTTTATTTCTATAACTATGTATATATTGATTCTCATTTTCAATCAGATGTGTAGGGATGGATAAATCCAATATCTCGGCCTAATAACCACATTATACAAAATACCCCGGTCCTATTCTTATTTCCTATGCATATAGAGGGGAACCCTTATAATTTCTTGTTTCTCACCCTGATAATAGCCCAAATGAGCTGAGGAATTACAGTAAGGGGTTCCCTATACAAATAAGGCAGAAAAGACCATGATAGGCTCGTCATGGTCCTAAATGAAAGAACATATAATTCATACAATGAGTCCTCATTGTGTGATGTTAAACAACATGGTTGATGTCCCGTATATGAAAAAAATAGTACATTAATGTGGACCTCATCAAAGAGGAAAAAATTTTATGGTTTTTGTCTAATAACACAATTTTATTAAAGAAATTTTTTTGACTTGATTCCTGTCATCATAGGATATGTAGTGACACCTGGATCGTAAATCCTGAGTCTAGTCATGACAAATATAAAAATGCCTTCTCTCTTCAATTTCTTCAAACATGTGTAGGAGGATCCTACATTATAGAATGATGTGTTCCTTGATTCATGACATTAAATGATACATAGTGATTCTTGGATCTTTGATCTTGGGTCCAGTCACAACAAATATAAAAATATTTTCTCTTTGTGTATAGGCTAGACTTGTGTAGGGAAGTCATTCCTCAGGAACACAGTTTGGCTTCATTCCTATTACCGTAGGATAAATAGTGATGCCCCGGTTTCCATACATGGATCCAGCCACAATCCCACTTTTCACATTAGGAATCCCATATCTTAGTCATGTGACATTAAGCTATACAATATTTCAAGAACTACATGTGTATTGATTTATATTACAATAGGATACATAGTGATGTCGAGATCTCCAATCCTTTGCCCAACTATAACAAAAAATAGAAATAATTCCCACCACTGCATACTATTCAAACCTGTATAAATATTTTATCATTAAATAACTACATGTTTCTTTAGTTATATCATTAGAGGATACATAGTGACATCATGGTCCCAACTACAACAACAGATAAAAAATTCACACCAACTACATAAGGATCAAGTCACAAAAACTCATTTTTCTTATGTATTAGCCAAATATATCTATGGATTTATTGTTTTCATTATATATCATGCAAAAAATTTCACTTCATTTCCCACGTCCTCACTATATGAAGCTAAACTATAAGGAGAAATTCCATGTTGCATGAAATTAAAACTACACAACAAGAATGTCATCATCGCATGATGATAAACTAGGCGGTGAATATCCTTACCACATGATGTTAAAATACACTAAAAACAACCTCACTACATGATGCTATGTTTTGTAGGACATCAACCATTTTCCATCACCTATTAAGGGACCACAAGATCCATAACCCGGTCATCCATAGTAAATGGTTCTTCCATCGTATTTTAGATTCACCTCAATAAATAAACCACAATTCATGTCTTGAGTGATTAGGGTTTCCAGAACCTTACATGGCCCCTAAAAATTATACTAATATTCAAGTTACCCTTTTTTTAACTATGCATTTTTTATTTCTCCTTCATATGTTTCTATGGTCGTTGACCAATTGTTTCACTCTAAAAAAATTTATTACCAATCCTTTTATGTCCTAAAATCACGATAGTAGAACCTAGAACCCTAGAATGTTTTGGTTCATCCGTGATATGATTATACCATATCATTACTCATGACCTGAGAACCGCAACCCATGATTTAAAACATTTTCATCTCCCACTCAGAAAGATGTTAGGGTATTCTTGACCCTAGTTATCTTAATTTGGATCTTGTGTATCATCAATCATTTTAGGTCCATGTATGTCACAACCATAAACTACCTACACTTTGGTCAAATTTGTACAACCTTAAACTTTATCCTATAATGATCAAAATCGTAAGACCCTAAACTACTATTTAAAGAGACATAAAACATTTTTGGTTGAAAACATGAAAAGGATGGCCTGAGAAAATGTCAAGTCTTTGCTCGCTAAAATCATCATATCTTGGGTTTAGACCAAAATTAGGGAATACAGAAATAGAGAATAAAGATCATAAATCCTACATTGACTCCCTAGTAAAATAAAATCTATTCCCATTAAACCCCCCCAGTTCCGGAAAAAGTTAGATTAATGATTTTCTACATCTTTTCACCATGAGAATATGTTCTCTAGGAGTTGAAAAACCTCTTACAGTGCTCAAAACCTTTTTGGAAATTATACATTTAAAAAATAAATCTTCATTATTAAAGATCCTTGGATGACCACTACCTTCCAAGTCCTCTTGAAAGAATACTTGACATAAAGGGACCCTTTTCCTGAGTATGCTTATATGTCTATGGATCATGTATATGCTCCTATGGTTATTAACAAAATATATCACTTCACAAAATGGGGTTTCTGAACCTTGGGATCCTTGTCATCACGATGACAAAACCATTTACCCCAATATGTTCGGGGTCATTCTCGACACAATTGTCTCATGTCATCCTCTTGACCTAAGCACTTTATACCATGATTTACAATCTCCATGTCAAACTATCCAAGAATAATTGGAATCCAAGATGCTATGTCACTGTGTTTTGTACCCTTTCTCAAATCAAGAATGTGAACCTCCATTACTAAAAATTTGATGGCCCACACCTCGTGATTCATAACCCTAGGTAATAGGGCATGGATTCATAATATTAGAGGAAAATTTTCCCATGGTTCTAGAATCCTTCTTGGATAGCTCCTATCCATAACCAACATCACCATATCGACATTTTATTCATCACAAATATTTCACGGCCCTCGGAAAGGAGTGGAGATCATATTTTTCTTAACTACGACAATGACACATTGACCCACCAACTAAGGGAATCTACTCCTCACCAGAAAGGATCTTTAATCCTTGTGAGTCCTAAAAACACTACGAAAGAACCTGAATCCTCAAAGTGTTATGGTCCATCCACGTCATGCCTACCCCATCTCATTTTAATGAACTAAAACTTTTGGGTTATGGTTTACATCATCCCTACCCCAAATTTCTAGGTGGACCTAGCATCCCTAGTATTTTTCTCTCAAATAATAATACCCACATAAAACTTTCATAGCCCCTAGAAAAGATAACTGGATTTAGGTTTCCCATTAATTGGTTATTAATATATGCATATGGCTCATGAATACAAACCTATGATCATAAAACAAAGGATTTACTCTATAAAAAGTGATTTATAATCCTTGTGTGCCTTGGAAACATCATGGAAGAACCCAAAATTTTAATATGTTCTGGGTCATTCCTATAATTTATGGACCATATTATGTGATCTTAGATCAGGTACGAGCTAAAAGTCCTTAAACTAAAGAGATATAACATCCAAGATAAAAGAACCTAAACTAAATAAATGGAAGTTCTGAACTACATTACCCTAAACTAAATTGATATATGGTTCAAGATAAAATACCCAAAACTATAGTGATATATGTTCAGTGAAAGAAATAAAATAAACCAAAGTGATAGATAGTCGGAGTTAAAAGACCCTAGACTAATGTGATAGAAGGTCTGAACTAAAAACCCCTAAACAAAAGTGATAGAAGATCCATGATATAACTCCATAAACTCATGTGATTTATGGTATGAGATAAAAGACCCTAAACTATAGAGATGGAAGGTCTGAGCTAAAAGTCCTTAAAATAATGTGATATAAGGTTTGATATAAAATACCCGAACCTATAGTTATTTAAGGTCTATGATAGAATAACCTAAAGTAAATCAAGACAGAAATATAGTCTGCAAGAATAGAAAATCTTGTAAGGCCCACCATATGGCCTTAGTTGAAATCAATTTGTGATTAAAAAGAATATCATCTTTGGAAAAGAAAAGATCACTCTCCCTCTGGGGAATATATCATGCCGAAGAAATCGTTTTGAAAATTAGGTGATCTGAAGATTGTTGTAATAGATTTATCAATGAAGAATCTTGTGTTGGTTAAAATTAAAGATAATTTCTCAAAATGAATCTGTTAGAATTTAAACATTCAATTTTAGGAACCCATGTTAACTTGATATTATGAAAGTTATGGGTTTTGTTGGTGATTTATATAATATCAAAGTAGTGAAATTCTATGAACATTATGAATAATAGAAAACTAGACAAAAACATATATATTTAAGTAGATCTATTCACTGATAGCATATAGATATAGGAGGATTATCCACATTTTGAAGTCTCTATGAGGATCTCATTAGTAGAAGATTACTTGGAAATTATAAAAATAAAGTAAGATTTGATCAGATGATTTTTCCAAGTTGACAAGAGTCTGGTAGGAAGGTCGATCAAATGCTAGAGTGACGCTCACCCCACCTCTTTTTATTTTGCGCCGGGATGGAGAGTCTTGACTAAAGTAGTCAAATACTCAACTAAATTCTAATAAGTTTCCAATGAGGATGATGATGTTGGAAGGTATAACCTCAAACGGTCAATCATATCCTCATTTCTACATATTTATGTGATCCAATCATCCATCTAAGCTTATAGTTTACATATCAATTGGTGAACCTATTCTAATGCCTCTAACATCTCCTTAATCTTCCAAGAAAGGGGAGCCTCATCTTCAAGATATTTCAAGTACAGCTCACCAGTATCCCAACCTTTCTGAGTAAGAACAATTTTCTTCATAACTTCATACAATGGTTTTTTATCAAAATCACTTGCCTCTAAGTCAGGAAATAGATAATGAATATATTCCCCTTGGACACTGAATACATTAGAATCTTTGTAATCAAGATTTGGATTTGTTTTAAGATCATTTTATTTTGTTTTTAAGATTTTTTTGAATGATGAACTAGGTGCGGATGGAGGAAAATAACTACTTGAGCCATTATAAATGCCGGAGAACAACAATCATATTCTCTTCTCTCAACATGTGTCTCATGTGTAGCTTGTTCTAGAGGAATAATTTCCATTATAGATTTTTTTTCACTATTAGGTTAGTCATCTATTGAATGGGGGAGCTTCCTGGATATCTCGCCTAGGTATTCAATCAACTATATCATCCTCACATATAGTAGGTTTGTGAAGTAAAAGGCATTTCCACATGACAGAACATCTCTCTTAGCACACAATCTAGATAAGTTTCTACCCAAGACTAGCCATAATACTATGTATGAAATATGGGATCATCAACAAGTTAAAGAATGATCACAAAAACAGGATATTCAAATTCCAGTATCATCTAAAATTGTCAGATGACCCCAGGGTTCTGCTCTCCTTGTACACCAGGAAAAGGGAGAGGGGAATACCTTTGGGAGTAACCAAACTGACGGGCAACTCGATAATATTTATAAGGCTCACAGATAATGAGATCTTCCATCTAGGATTCAAGAACATCATCCAGAAGGGATATCTTATATGTCATTTCATCAAGGGAACCAATGTCGTTGTCAACAATAAGCCCAACCAGTGTGGGGTAATGGGTAAAATAAAAGCTATCAGTTCAGCTAAATACATCCTCAACATTGGTTGGGTATAGAGATATGGTTTTAACCCCAGATATGTTTAGTAGTCTGGGATGATATAAGTTATGGGGGATCCTAGTGGCATTTTAGTATTCATAATGATGAAAATTATCCCATATCCAGCTAGAAAAATACTAGAAAGGACCCCGGATCTTGTAGGTGATTTTTCTTTATGAATAAGTCCCAGGATTTTGTAATGTCATGGAAGGGTCAAAACTAAAAAATTAAGGTTTTTTATTTCTTTGATTCATACTACTATCACCAACATGATAACACATATCATTGAACATGCAACCCCAGTTGGGAAAATGCATGCATTCAAAAACATGGACATAAATTCTTCCAACCTAATGCTAAAAGATCTCTTTGAGTTCACTCAGTATCCCCATGAAGTATAGTCCCTAGCTTCCATGATGGACCATTACGGTTTTGAACTATCACGAACATACTGATAAGGGCACCGATGGGGGAGTATGGTGGTTGTCTTAATCCTGAAATGACAAACAAAAATATTGATCTATTCCTTGTAAAATATGAGCAACTACATCATCATTGCCTTCCTCATATTCTCATTCGTGATAGTGATCATTTATCTCACCAAAACTAGAGTCTATAAGGGTTCATACCAAAAATCTATAGAAGCAAAGAACTCATCATAAATATCTCTGAGATTTGGAATCCCATTCAGTTGGTATATGTCCCATGGGCTGATTTCCATGACACCATGGGACAAATGTAATGTGTTTGTACCAGGGATCCAACGACTGATCAGATCTCAAAGAATTTTGAGATACTGAAATAAAATAAATTAGAAAGTATACACAACCTCATAAAGATGGAGAATGTATAACTAGTTAGTTAATTATATTCCTAATTGCCTTTCCTAGAATATACATGCACATTCATCAAAAAAAATTATTGTTCGGAAAAATATACCAATTCAAGATCCATCCATTTCTTTGATTGTTCACGGAGAAGAAAACACACTCATGTATTTTAGAACAATATTCTGATGAGAGAAATCATAGTCATTCTTACCTAGGAGTGTGTTTTCCAACATATAAGATAGACCCTAGGGTTGAACTTTGGCCCACTAGACTATCTTGGAAATTATCATCAGAATATAGTGAGGAGAAGTTGACACCCAATGAGATAGAAGATTGAAGTCCAAAAGAGGGATCATAAAATTTTCTAGTAAACATAACATGTATAGAGGAATTTTGTGAGATAGAGGATAATCATGAATCTCTAATGACAGTGAAGTTATTAATCAGGATATAAATATCACTAAGAGGGGGAGGGGGTGAATCAGGGATGTCTTTTTATTTTTATGTATCCTTATTTTTGAAACATCCTTCACCTCCTGTTAAAGTGTTTTTTCTCTACTGCACACACACAACCACATGAACACAGGATTTACAAGGTTCACTACTCAACAAGTGTAGCTACATCCTTGGTATGGTACGGAAATAATCCATTACAACACAATCCACTAGAAAACAATCCTTTTATGTGGAATACAACGAGTAGGATATACCCTTACACTTGTGTGGCACTTGGAAAACAATATTCAAGTGTGTGTGCACCCTCTTTGCACGAATAGGGAATTATAGTATTTTAGTGCTTCTTTACAATTGAACAGGTGTATTCTTTGAAGTACAAATCTTCAATTTCTTACCTAGAAGCAGGTAAGAACTATATTAAACACAACCAAATATGTGTAATGACCCCAAATATTTCACACACCCTTTTAGATGTCTTGTGATCAACTTTTATGCCATGCATTCAAGATTTAACTTTTGTCGTGAAACACCTCTTGCGTGCAGCTTTAATCTTGTTTGCAAATTTCTTCTTGTGCGGAAGTCATCCTTCTTGCACGCATATCTCTTCTTTCGTGCACTCTCCTTTTCTTAATATTTTTAGGCACCTCAAATCTCAGGATTTCTCTATGTGTTGATAACTCATAGTGTGAGGGGTCACCTCTTATTTATAGACCTCATTGACCCCTGCGCCCAAAAACCCCGATGCATCACACAAAATCCTGACATGTCACGCAAAACCCCATTTGACGTCGCATTGGGATCATAAGCATCTTCCGCTCCAACCTCATATTTTATGCACTTATTTGAATATTTTACACAATTCATGCCTTTTACATTTTTTGAAATTTGGACCACAAATCATGTTTTGGGCGCAAGATTCAAAACACCATTCAATCTTGCGCACAAAAATCAATCTTGTGCACAAAACACAATATTTCGCACAAATCCCTCCTTTTCTAGATTTTTATGTTCAGATCATGGAACTCCACCTACGTGAAACATACCAATCCATCTTCAAACTTTCATGCAACAACCTTTACCAAAAATACATTTCATCAACTCTTGATTTTCAGGACCTAAAATTTGGCAAACACTGGGAAACATAGCCACCTTAAAGCATTCTTTTTTACCACCTCCAGATCATCCATTACATTTTCATGATTCTCTTCACTGTATTATATAACTATTCTTCAGGTTTTATCATGAATTACACTATAATTATATATATCCTTTGATAGATCAGCTTCAACATTTTCAGAGTTTCATTGAGAAGTACTGAAACTTCCCTATCATACAGTAGCATCAGTCCTTCCAATCAAAAAATGTATATGATTGGAATCGTTGTTTCTCCCCAATTCTTTCATAAGGCTTGCATCAAAATTTCTCCTAACTTATGATATTTGTGAAATATATATCATCAAATCATCATCTTATTTTCATGTCCTTTACAAAGTGAATTGATTTATCTTTTTTGACTACAAAAGACAAAACTATGTAACAGAAAACTCTTCTTACTCTCTTATCTATCCAAATTGGTCACAACAGAGAGGAGTCTCTTTAGAATCTCATTATCAAAATACACATGATATCAGGGATCAACATTGTGATTTTTATCAAACATGGCCCTTTGATTAGATGAGGTAGAGGAACCATAGAGAGAACTCGAATCCATCTAAATAGAAGTATGTTGAATATGTTAAACATATCAAATTAAATCTTGAAAGAAAAAAACATATTAAATTGTCAACATCGTGTGCATATCATGAATCAGGAATGGATTCACGAATATCATAAGGAATTCATGAATAACTTAACTTTCTAAGGTCTCTCAGGTCACTTGAACCCACGTGGCATTTTGGCATAGTATAACCCCTTATAAACTCATGATTATCTGACCCCAACATGGTCACACGATCCATATAATAGTAAATATATCATATAATCAAACTAATAGATATTGTATAACAATCAAGATGATCAATAATCCCTATAAGTAAAGTTCAAATGATTACTAATGTATAGTTCATAGTTGGTTCGAGCAGGTTCCTAAGAAAAATAATTCTTGCAGAGGATTCCTTAGGAAAGGAGGCTCGAGAATGGGTCTTGTGACTAAGTAATTTTGAAAGATATTAATAAAAGGTATTGAAACAGAAGAAAGGTGAGATATCTCTATAGTAATGAGTATATGAAAAAAATAAATCACTCTCTTACCCATTACTTATAGGGAAACTTTTGAAATACCATGATTCTCTCAATTGACCAACCATCTCCTAAGACATTGATTCATGATAACACCAAAGACATGGGATGGAATTTACATTCCTCATACCGAGCCCTTGTCCCCATCGATGTCACTCCTGAGTGGGGGGGGGGGGGGTTGACTCCGACCAAATGATCATTATAAAATTCAATAATGAATAAATACATAGATATGGGTATTATTTTTCCCACAAATGAAAAGGAAGGAGAAGGTGGGTGAGAGTTGTAGATCTTGTAAGGCTCTAAAAGATATGTAGTAGTGTAACCATCATAAGGTCATGAAAAAGAACCATGTTCAAGACATAGCCTAAAAAATATCCCACAAATCCCCTTATACAAGTCCTAATGCTCTTTCTAAAGATACCATGATAACCCGTGATTACATGGGTACAACCAAATGAACTCCCCTAGGCCATGTAGTTTTTCAAAAGGTGGGAACCTAAGAACCCATCCAAAAGTCCTTCTAATATATGAGAAAAATGTCCAAAATTTGGTTTCCTCATGCGGTTTTAAAACTCACTCGATGGATCATTTATAGATAGAATTATTGTGCTCGAAAACATTCAGGAAAACTCATAAGATCCCAAGCCTTTGTAAAATGAGAAAACTAAAGAAAATTTAAAATGAGGTGGGAGACTGTAATAGTCATAAAAACTGTGTGTTGTGCCCTGGATATCAAGAAGACACCAAAAGACTATGGTGACATGTCTGCCTCATCTCGTGAAAGCCCTCCAACATGTCATCCTCATAACGTGAAGAGCCTCAGGTATGTCTAGATGACCATGCACTACCCCCTTTGGTTACCTAATAAAACATAAATGGAATAATCCAATAAATGATCATTCATATCCATAGGACATTTATTGATCATGATATGCATCACTGATAGGTAGAGTAACTATCTTTGATAATACTCTTGCAAACTCACATGATCCCCTATATTTTAAAATATAAAAAGGAAATAAAATAGGGAGGAGGAGAGAACCTCTCGTAGTCATAAAACTATTTGGAAACACTCATTCCATCTACACGATGGACTCATGATACCCCATGAAAAGTCATATTGATCTCACGAAGGACCCTTGACAATATATCTTTGTTTCAGGGAATGTCTCACACAAAAAACCTGAGATTACACAAATGCCTTTTGAAAGGCGCCCTAATCTCACGAAGGCACCTGTATATGCCAATATGACAATATGGAAGTCCTTTGATGTTCCCACATGATTCAATAATATCACATTAATTATAAGAAATCTAATGAATGATTCATTGATCGGATGTGCTTATGGTGTCTAAAAAACATGTGATGCTCTCAGATTGATCTATAATGAGCACTCATGAAGACACATGACACTGAGACCCTCCACCGACTCCATCTAGGATTCACATAATAAGTAGCATGAAAAGAATCCAAAAAATATGGTGGTGATTCCTATAAATATCCCTAACCAACAAGAAATATAAATATCCAATAAAACTACTATCTAGATAAAGGGTTTTAGTTTTTTATTCTAGACACACCGGTACACCCCTAAAACAGAGAGGATTTATCACGGTGAATGATCTCATGACTTGAATGTTTTCTATCAGGTAATATACATGTGAATAGTTATATTTATCATCAAACATTAAAATTTTCCCCTTGTGATCATAGATCATGTGAAGGACTTATATCATGCTATGTAAAGGATATCCCACAAACCTTCAAGATCACAAGAGACTTAATACAAGGTAACACTCAACAAATCTAGATAATTTTCAATATAAATTCAAGAAAAAATACCAAAATATGAGATACATAAGAAAAGAACATATACATTAATCCTCATATGCTTCACATGAACCACCTAGGTCATGAGACATCACTAATACATGGCATTTAAATCATGCAACACTCCTATAGAAAAATATTTGGATCACATGAATTCCCCTAGACATGTCAAAGTTTGTCACATGGATCTCCTTGGTTCTGCCACCCTAGTCTCTCAAATCCTTCAGGGATCGCTATCCTAGACTTGTGATTCCCTTCAGACATGTCTCCTAACTCATATGGAATCATCAATTCATGTCAATTGAGACACACGGTAGCACCTGGACATGTCATTTGGGTCTTGTGATGCCCTTCGATCATGCTATCCAGGTCTCACGATTCCCTCTAAACATGTCATCCATGAAAAGTGATGCCCTATATACATGTCTTTATGGACATGGGACACCCTCGGATAAATTTCACAATGGCTCTCGTAGTGCCCTCCAAGTGTGTTAGTTGGATCTTGCGAGGACACCAGGTAAATTAAACTAGATCATGTGACACACCCTAGTCAAGCCATCTGAGCACATGTGATGGATTATAGAACCAACCATCTTGGTCTTGCTAAACCTTTTATAAAATTCATACTTTACCATAAGACACCTTCAGACATTCCATCCATATTATGCAATGTCCTCTAGAAAAGTCAACTATATCATACAATTTTCTTTGTACATGTCATACAGACACTCTCTGACATGTTGAGAAGGAAACCAAGGCATGTTGAGAAGATAATTAGTGCATGTTAGGCATGAAAGAAAGACATGTTATCTAGTTCATCCCATGATTTTATGACATTGTACATCCTCAACATGTAATCCCCAAATATAAGATAAATATTAGTGTGTAATACCCAATAAAAGGAACTATAATGAATCTGATTTGTGAAATAACTAGGATATATTGGATGCCTCCCTAAGGCCAAATATCTATATTAAAACCCCCAAAGGGAAGTCCTATCACATTAGTCCCATGTCCACAAGAAATAAAATTGATTATTTTGCATCCCTTGTTTCATACAACGATCATTGCTCACATGGAGCATAAGGAGTTGCAATAATCATATCATTTTCGCCATAAAACCCTACAAAGACAAAGGAAACCATTGTGTGTAGGTCCCAATCTATTGAACTATAAAGAAAATTATTCCTAACATAATCAGGATATGTAGTATGCCTTCACAAGGCTTGATCCTGAACTCAAATGAGCATCAACCTCACTGTGGGTCCTACCATGTCTCTAACATTTTAACCACCAGGACCAAATCATTCCCATGGGATGATCACTCTACCTCATCCCTCAAAAGACTGAGAAATTAACTGAACTATGATGACTATGATTCCTATCATAACCAAGATATGTAGTACCCCTCCCTAAGGCTCGATTACATATTAAACATCCCATGGGTTGTCCCAGTAAATAAGCCATGCATCTGTATGGACTGAGACTAATTATGTGTTATCCTTTTTTTTTCTCACACCGAGTATAGCATATATAGACTTTGGGAGTTTCCATAGTCATTTCATTAACATTAAGAGTCCCCACAAGCTAGGGAAGTAAGAGAATGTAATCCATGATAAGTGGAATGATATAAAACTCCTCTATATGATGGTATCTACCATGGGATCAGTCCCAATGGAGTGAATGAACTTTGAGGACTCTGATTCCTATAATAACTCAGATACATAATACTCTTTGCTAAGGCCCAATCTGGAACTCAAACAGGAATCCACCTCAGTGTGGTTCATGCATTGGCTTTGGAATCTCATCCATCTTAACCCAACACTTACCATGTGATGGTAATTCAGCCTCATCTATCGGTGGACTGAGAGACCAATTGAACTATGAGAAAACTGATTATCACCATAATCGAGAGATTTAGAAAGTCTTCTTAGGACTCGAGCCTAAGTACTTGGTGCCTAAAAGTACTCAAATATTTTCATTCCTTTTAATGTTAAAATGAATGGGTTTAAATATATACATGGGTTTTGATTCCAATAATAACCTAGAAATGTAGGATGACTCATAATGGAACAATCCCCTCCTCATAATATTTACTACCTCCCTGTTTGGAAGAAAATGCTCAAGCTTCTGGTTATATGGATTTAGCACATAAGAAACTGCTCATTATTGGGAAATGGATGAAGAACCTCAGATACATACATAAGGATTCTCTAATAAGATCCTTATCTTTTGGAAAAAGAGATACTTAACCCATTATCCTTTTATTAGGGTAACCAGGCTCATATAGGGGTTTAGAAGAGATTCACGAACATGTCTTAAATCAATAAGAGAGTCCCAAACTAGTCAAAAAATCCCACCAAAAGAATGTGATAACCTCAAAATCCCATACTCTTGGCCAAGGAAATTCCCTAAGTGACATTATTCTTGAAATCACAGGTGACTATTTGTCCTTGTAAATCAGGTCTTTACCTAGTTATGGATGGGGGAACCATTTGGAGTTTCTGTTAAAGGGTTCCAACGATGAGATGATGTTAATTTTTTCTCGTCAAATAAACCCCCCAAAATAGCATGTCAGGAAAAACTGGACCCATTTCAATGAGGTTTCTCAGTCACACTATTTTCTCAATGAAACAAATTCCGATATAGTAATTTTTCACTTAAAATAAAAATAATATTAATTATTTTAAAAACTATAAAAGTAATTTTTTTACTAGGATATATTGAAAAACATATTATATTGATATATATGACATATTAGTGATGTTTAAAAAGTATATATTCAAATGAAACATTTTTATAGATTTTTAAAATTCAAATTAAATAAATAGTGTCAAAAATGATATTAATGATATTTTATAAAAATAGTATTTTATTAAATTATTTAAAAATATAAAAAACAGGAAAGAGTAAAATTCATATAAGTTATTGTCAAAATTTTCATCCCTTGTCAATTTATGGGCCGATTTTACCCTTATAAAAAAATTATAACCTTTTAAGAGTGAAAAATGTGTTATCATAGTTATGGATAAAACATGTAAACTAATAGGTTAAACCAAAAGATAAGGTTTAAAGTACCTCATAAAACTATCCAATTTTTATTATTTGATAATATTTCCACCCTATACTATATTATATTTGAAATTATATCCCAATTTGTACCTTTCACATGAAAATGAATTTATTATTTTTAAATATTTTTAGTAATTATTTTTGTGCACTTTCATTCACTATAAAAATGCACCTTCTACCCTCTCTTCTAAATATAGCCTATTGACTATTATCATTACTCAACCTTACCAAAAAATATTCTAAATATCCTTATCTAAGTTCTAGATATTTTTTTCCTTAAATATCATCTCTAGGTCTCTAAATAGATGATCTAATTGAGATCTTTAAAAGAATATGTAATCGTCTTTACCAAATCTATTAAACTTATTTCTTCTGAAAATTAATCTAAATACATTATATCCATCCTAGAATAATAACTCTAATATCATAACTATATTTAGAATTTATTATTATTAAGGTAAAACCATTTTCAAACTCTTTTTCATCCCATTAAAAGTGAAAACATCACTTGCACGTACGTACAACTTACCACTTCTGGGTAGTGGTGTAATTTTTTTTCACCACCAATTTACATAGATGATTAAAAAAAAGAAATAATGAATAAATATGATATTCTTGAAATAAATATTATTCTAGAATAATAATATCATATATATCTTTTTTACCTTCCAATCCATTGGAAATCTATAACGTCTCTCTTCTGTACGTGTGTACAACCACCTCTGCCAAGTGATGTGATCCGATTTTTATTTACTATTTACATGGATGGTAATAATGATATATTCAATTAATATATATATGATATTTATATAATGATTAAAATTATTAAAATTATTTAACCATTACGAAGGTGCATATACCAAAACTAAATAACTAAAACATACCTGAAAAATAAAGCAGTTATTTTCCAAAATAGTAATTTTAATAAATAATTGTTAATAAATGGGTGATAAAAGGTTATAAGTAAATAATATATGTTATAATATATATTATTATGTTTCTATAATATATTTAAATATATATATATATATATTGATTATAAAGTTTCTTTTAATACATATAAAATAAGTCATAACGGAGGTAAGGGTTATTAGTCTCAATTTTGTTTCATTGAGACATATTCACTATTATGCATATATTTATATTTATGAAGGGTATATAATAATAATTTTTCATGTTATATCATGTATGATTCTTAAACCAGGTTTTTTAATGTTACGATTCAAATTATTTTAACCCAAGGTGTATTGATTCAAATGTAACAAAATTGGTAAGGAATTTATGTTTCAATCACATTTTAATAAGGATTTTTTAGGCATGAATTTTCATTGAAGGAAATTATTGATAATTATTTGATAATATTATTTTTTTTATCATCTAGTTATTTCAATAAATTATAATTATTTCTATTTTCACTCTTTAAGTACTCAAGACACCGAAATGTTGTTTTTAATTGAAACTGACTTTGTTTTTCTACATGGTCAGGAATATTTTTCTTCAAAATAAAAATTTTCCTTAAAATATTTAAATAATATTTTTAAAATACGAAAATTATTTATTCAAAAAAATTACACATTTTTTACATTTATATAATTGTTTGAAAGGAATATTCATGTCATTTTTTGAATGAGGTAGTGTTTACTTTTCTTTAAAATGTATGAATATAATATTTTCTTAACTTATATGGAATGAATGAAATTCCCCATAATCATGAACACCATTTATTTTTAAGCTTATTTTAGGTGTATACCTACATCTAGATTAAACTTTATTAGAATGAGGCATCACTGTTAAGTTTCATGTGTCCAGTTTTATGAATTTCATCAATATTAAACCATTTATTATTATCCCTGTGAATATTTTGAATAGAATATATGGGGGAGTTTCAAGATCACATGATTATTTATATGGAATCATTTTATCTTCACTTACATCTAACATATTATTCATCATGGTCAAGTTATTTATTAAATGACATGTGTTTCATTTATTTACCTTTCCATTATGATTATGTATTTTTACTCATGTTAGATTCTTCTGTACATAATCCTTACTAATCATATGATCAAACCCTTTTTTATTCAATTCACTATGATATCAAGAATTTATATTTTAATGAGTTAAAGGATTCATAATATTTACTTTCACTATGTTTTTTATTTTATTTTTTCTAGTGTATTGTAAGATTCAAGTATTTGACTTTTTTACTAAGAGTAAAAAAAATCAGTCCTTTGGGATGTGATCATTTGTATCTAGTGGAGTTTTAATAAATTTTTTTACTATCTCAAGTCTATTATGGTTGCGGTATTTACACACACAAAAACAAACAATTCACGAAATGTATAAAAATTTATGGCTAATTAACATCATGTATTTCTAAAACATTAGCATGTTTTACAAATACTATGCCTGTTAAAAGTTAGAGTGGAATTTTATTTTCAAAAAGAAAAATAAATCATGCCTGAAATGAAACCAATTCAGTACACTAAGGTTTAAATGAGTAGTAGTAACTAATATTGGGTTTTAAAATTATATAAAGTAACACATTAAAATAAAATTTCAATAATTTATTTCACCCAAACAGAAAGTAGTATATTTTTTAGTATGCAAATGCATAGAGAAACTCCTCTTTTAAAGAATATTTATATAGTGTATTTCATCCAAGAACATTAAGCCTTTTACTTAATGAATATTGCCTTTGGATACTAAATTATTGCTTTTATAAGATGAAGAGGTCAATCAAGGATTAAAATATTTAATGTTCAAGAAATTATGAGACTATATTTTGAGTAAAAGGATATGGGTTATAATTTTCTCCATCTTGGAGAACCAACTATTTCATGATAGTAATTATGTGACTAATCCCATAATTTATGTAATCTAAAATTCCAAAATACTTTAGAATATAGAAGTAAAAAATTCCATTTTTTTATTTTTTGAAACATTTTTTTAATGATGATTCGAAAAAACCATGTTAAAAATTTCTCAAATAAAATAATGAATTTATAAATAAATAATTTTCAAAGGGTTCTAGAAAGAAAATTTATATTCTATTTTAAAATGTTTTTAATAAAAAAAATTGTTAAATTATCTTCAAAACCTTTCATTTTTGGCTTACAAAAACAAATCATTCAGTTTCAAAGAGAAAAGAAATACCCCTACAAACATAGATACTTAATTTTAAACTTCAATAAAATTTTATAGAAATCTATCATATTAAAAATGTAATTTAAATGGATTATAGATTAATTTTAGTAATTTGGTAATGAATTAAATATAACACTCCCCTAAATGTTTTTTATTTATTTCCTTATGTTCATCCTAGTGATCAAGAATCTTTATCATTTAGACTTCCACTTGGTCTATCTAAGAAGGTAACCTAAAAATTAAAAAAATAGACATTATAAAAAATCATTAATAGCCAATTATATGATACCAAATAATTGACATATGATATGATAATTATTATTTTGGCATGGTTGACAAAAATGGGAAATATAGGGGAAAATCTTAATAAAAAATTACTAGAGGTTTTTTATCACAAAATTTAAAAAAATAGATACATAAAAGAATGGGTTTCCTCCCAAATAGTTGTAATATTTTAAACCCCCATCTATTATTCATTAAGTATATAACCATAATCACTCATGGGGTATGATTTTCCATCTATTAAACACAAAATATGTGTTACGCATGCATTTCTAAGTGAAAATTAGTTTTTGTGGGAATCCAAACATTGAGAAAAACAATAAACACTTTTGTATCTAAAATAACCACTATAAGTATCCTTTAACATCAAGGGAATTATCCAAGAATACTCAAAGTAAAAATAAAACCACAAAATTCCACCTTTTTTGTCACATCAAGTCATTAAGTCACAGATACTAGAGATTCAATTCCCTTACGATCTACCAATAGATAATTAATTCTTCCACTAAAAAATAATCACAATCAAAATTTTAAATATTTTTTCCAATTATGGAATTAATAATGTTTTTAAAAATTTAAAATTTTCATTAAGGGGAAGTAGTATGCTAGGTGATTGGGGGTTTTGACATGATCCCCACTACTTTTTACCATACTTCTTATAATTGAAAGGATCCTAGTAGCTATATATTTATGATTTTTGGGTGTTGGAGGCATATGTAAGGGGTTCCAAGGAGTTTTTAGGGTAAATATGGAAAAGTGGAATTCCATTACCATTTTCTGACAAGGCTACGGTGTAGAGATTTTGAATTCACTATAATCATGGAATCTGTAGCTAGAGGTTTAAGATACGGTGTATGAGGGATGGAAGAAGGATTTTGTAGCTACTCCATATTTTGTTTTAGTTTTATCATGGTTGTTGGATACATCGTTGGACCTTCCCTAGTGTTTGAGCACTGCGACTTAGAGTAAATAGGTTGTTTCAAATGGTTTTTAGAAAATTCTTCCAATTTAAGGGTGGTTGTTTCATGGTCT
Organism: Viscum album; assembly: GCA_963277665.1. Classification (NCBI taxonomy): domain Eukaryota; kingdom Viridiplantae; phylum Streptophyta; class Magnoliopsida; order Santalales; family Viscaceae; genus Viscum; species Viscum album. The sequence goes on along the minus strand of OY728147.1, from coordinate 1,019,078,729 downwards.
GGGTGGCTATGTCATGGTGTCCTAAAAATAAGTTTGCCTATAAATACCTATGGGGCCCCAAAACCCACTTTTCTCCTATCTATTCCACTCAAATTCTAGGCACCTCAGAGTAATTTTATAAGGATATTTAATCACCAATAGATCAATATTATGCCTCATCTTCTAGATATCAAATTATAGTGATTTGAGGTAGGTTTGTCAATATTTCTAGTGGTCTCTACTCTTTCTAATATCATTTTCCTCACATTCACATTTCCATGTTATGGATATTGATCTAAATCATTAAAATGGAGTTTATTTTGTTTTTTTGGTGTGTTTTTTGTGTGGTGTCCTTAGAGGGATGCATTTTTTTAAGGTATAGGTGATTAGAGATCCGCATTAGTGGCATGTATCCATTTCAATAATTTTATAAGTTTATGGTAGGGGATTCATTGATTATTATTTTATTTAAATTAAATATTGAGGTTATAATTATTTTTCCCTTGGGATAATATTGTAAATAACCTAATAAATATTAATCCAAATTAAAGATATTAATTGGGTTATGTTTAGAGGTCAAATTTTTTTCCTTCTACCTCTATAATTGTTTTCCTCTTGATCTTCTAGGTAGTGTGTGATTTATTCTATGATTTTTTTATTATGTTTTTATGTATCGTTTAACATGTTTAAAGTGATGCAATTAGACAAATAACATAAATATGATGATAATTCATTGGTCTTCTAAATAATTAAATAATAGGAATATTCAATAAATTTGGTGTTTCTTGTAATTTGATATTAATAAAATTGACTAAAAACTGTATGCTTAAGTTAATATGTAATTTCATGTGTTAATGTAATTGGGTAATGAACTTGAATTTAGAATTATTATTGATACAATTAATGATTAAAGAAATTATAATGATAATTTTTTCTTAAAATATTATCGAAGCTATAAAATGATATAAAAAAATGTTTATGTAATTTGATAAATTGATATAAATGATTCCATAGGTTAACCATAGTTGGAACCTTGGATAAATAAATTCTTAAATTCAAGATTCAATAAGAAAATTTTTATAAATATAAATATTTTGGACCGAGGTTTCGATTTACCTAGTGAAGGATAAATGCCTTGTGTTGGGATTGTGAGATCCCAATTTCATGTAAATGATAATTTTTTTTTACGGCTTAGTTTACCTATTAAAATTTATGGATATTTTCTACCATCTATGATGATCTATATGGGATCCTTATTATGCAATGGGATATGAGCTTGAGATGGTTGCTTAGGTATGGCCAGGGAGGCCTGAGGTTATGGAAGTAGTTGACACCTATAATGGTGAGATGAATTGTGAAGTGCATGATGGTGTCGAGGATAGAACTAGGATAATAGATAGGTTTGAATCTTCAATTACCATTTGTGATGATAATAGTTTTGATACTTTCTTGCTGAATTTTATTAAAGGGTTCTATGGTCGAGTTTCCTATTTATCTACATTACTCTCCCCCACAACTTGAGTTTGTTGGATGTTCTTGGTTATTCATATTCTTTTTTATAGATTATGATTTTTCCTAGAGTACCTCAAATTATGGAGTGGTAATAATGTTTAATAAATGTTTTAACCCATATGGTTTATTCTTGTTGGAATGAAAATATGTTAATCCTATTAAATCATAGACTTGGTTGGATTATCCTTATAGAGAATGTATTTCACCTAGAGATAATAAATTGTTTTTTAAATAAACATTTATTGATGTTTAATGAAAAGTAATTTCGATGATGTTAATTAATGGATAATGAATTAATTGACACAATTTAAACTATAAAATGGAAACAAGTAATTTAATTTAGGATTCTCAAATTCTTTTTTGCATACAGAATATCTCATCCCTAGTAGTGGTAGTTGTGTTTCTAAGTGATGATAGATGCAATTAATCTTGAGACAAGTTTATTCCCATTATGTAGTTGTGAGATATATTATATTCTATACGTTTTATGAATTTATATGCTACTCCACCCATATTGGTTGGGAGACTGATAGCTAGTGGACTCTATGATGGTTTTTTCGAAACATCTATGATGGAGAGGTTTGGATATATGATGGCCCCACTCTCTTCTCCTGGTCGTATTATCTATTTGTATACACAAGGGTCATATTTCTCAAATAAATTAATATAGGTATATAATGGCTATTGGTTATTTGACCAACATTTATCTTCAGATATAGTATCAAAAGTATTTTTATAGTTATTAGTTTTAAAGGCTATGATAGCTTGAGGAACCTTACTCAGTGTATGGGTTGTGATGGCTTGAGGTATAATACCCAATGTATGATACACATCATACGAGTTGTGGTGAATCCCAAAAAATACTTAGTTACTATATAGAGATGTGTTATTGGATTATTGTATGATTTGATGCAATAGATTCATTATATTATACTTTAGGACATGTATCTTCTGGAAGGATTATTTTAGAGTGAAATGGATCAGGACATATGACATTGGGGAAGAGTAAAAAACCACTAGGAAAGTGGTATTCGGGTACCCTTTTTGTTTTATTACAATAATACATGGTATTTTATATGTGAAAATTGGAGATAAATATCCATGGTGTTACTAGAAACATAGTATAACCATTTATGTGAGGAGATAGTTTTAGATTTTTTTCATTAGGATGTAGTATTCTATATTTTTTTAATGAAATGATTTGGGGAGGATCCTAGTGAGTATACTATTATTCTCAATCCACATATATATATATAATATTTTTTTAGTTCATTAAAAGAAGTTTAGAGATCAGGTTGAATATTACTAGATTGTGGTTTTGTAGGAGTTGTTTGGGCTTCATGGTCATTGTCATCTTTATTCGTTAGTTCATGTAGTTTTTTTAGTTGTATTAGTTCATAATACCATTAAAATAATTCACTTGGGGTCTATTTTATCTGTATGAGTTTGAGATTATTAGTGTATTTATCTTATATATCTCTCCAACATGTTCTCTTAGATGGTAATGACTCCAATTTGTATGTTCATTATAACCTTATTGATATTATCCAAACTGTTGCCTACTAGAGGTGGGACAGAAAGGTCAATATCTCTCTTAATTTATTATTGGCCTCGGAGGGGTACTATTTTGAGGGAGTTGGTATTGATAGGATGATATTAGAGCATCAGGTTGAGGGATAAGGAGTTTGGATTTAGGAATAGGTGAGGACTGCATGTTTTAGTAAAGAAACAATTTATGCTAAGTTTTGTAAGTGATGTAAACCATAGAGACCAGCTGAGGAATAGGTATTTTGGGCCCCCTATGATCTAATTCAAGAACCATTTTGTTTTATGAGACTACTAAAAAAATTGATACTAGTTGTTGTGTAGATACCTAGGAAATGATCATGCATCATTCTTCTTCATGCCTACATTTGAAATGGGTATAATTTGGGATTAAGTTAAAACATTAAATGAATAAATTAATTAATTAATGTTAAATATTCCATATTATAGATTTATGAGTCTCTAACAATTTTTTATTTTATTGTTATATCTTCATATAAATTTCATCATCGAGTTCATGCTAAATATATTCAATTGGATGTGTCAATAAATCGTAATAGAGTATAGGTTAGTGAAGACAATACTTGGAGGAGGTCACACTAAGAATTTGTGTGACAGATTCTATAGAAGTATTGGGAATCCATTTCAAACTCTATTATAAAGGTCTATTTGGATTATGTTGAGGTAGAATTCAATTTGATCCATTCTTATAAGTATTATTGGGTGTTATTGGTTGTGATGATGTTTCATGGAGTAGTGAGGTAATGTTGAATATTGTTTCTTGTAGATAGAAAGGAATAGGTGGTATCATGGGACAAGATTACATACCATTTTTGAGAAGAGTTTATTTCATTATCCACAAAGGCATCCAATCTTTAGGATTTTATTACCCTTTGATTGGTGAGATCTAATGTGTGAGAGTTTGGGATCCATTTCCAGACTCTTCTCTACTATTATTCAGTAATGTTTCTAAATTAGGATTCCAGTGTGATGAATTTCAATGAGGATTTTCATATAGAGTTACAATGAAAATTCACCATGTTTATGTTTTCAATATATCTTAAAGTGTTGGAAAGAGTAAAATTTGTTGAGATGACACTTTGAAAAATTGGGTCATCATGAGAGGGGAGTCATTAGGATTATTCATGAAGTAGATATGTGGTTTGAGGTTCCTAGTTTACCATAAAAAAGTTATTTTTCTCAGATAGGGTTAGGTCCTACCCTCATCATCATGTTTCCCCTATAATCGATGTTATCAAGAATTTATTGAAGGTTCATATTTTTTTCTTTCATGTGGATATTGAGTTCATCAGTGACAAGAGTGACCAAACATTCTGAGTAGTCAATGTGCATGAAGTGGTCCACCTTAGGTTTCTCTATTCGGTTAGTTTTAGCTAAGGATGTAGTTGTAGGATTCTCCAACCTTGGATCAATATAGAGGGGACATGGTGGGAAAATAACAACCCTGATATGATCCTTGTCCTTAGAGTGTACAGTGAAGTGATGGAGGTGGTCATCATTATTGTTATATAGGTCATGGAGTTGGTTTCTTTCAGCATCATGCTCTATCCTATCATGTTTTGGGAGATCTAGATGTTGTTCAAGGTACCCTTTTCTTGTTTTATACTTGGGTGCATGATTTTTTTATTCAAGAGCTACACACTCCTTCATATCACCTACCCTAGTCCATGGTTTTGAACATGAGATAAAGAGACTTCCAGTGGCCTTAGAATTGTCTATTCTGGTTGGAGGGTAATCTTATTTTTATAAATTATGTACAGACTATGATCAAGAAAAACAATAGAACTACTATTTGGGATAATTACTAAGTTTATGGATATAGCCCTAAGACATCATCCTTGGTATGGGCTGGTTGTATTCAATGTAAGATATTGTGGATTGCTTCTAGATATAATTTTTACTCTATGATACTAGGTGAGATCTAGTGTTTCTCATTGGTGAGAGAGAACCTTAGATGGATATGAGGAATATTCTATCATCGTATTCCTTCATGGTCAAGCGGATGATAAATTCATCAAAGGTTCAACTGAAATAGTTTCCCATGGTTGTAGAAGAATAAATTAATGTTATTTCTGAAGAGGTTGTGGAGTTACCCCTTTGATGGGATATGAAGTTTGTGATATAGTTATAGTGGGGAATTTATCTGATCTCAATGTCTCTATATAAAATAGTTCCATCAGAGTTACTAGAGTAGGGAGCATGGATTTATGATCTATTGTAGCTATGTTTTTTTCAACAAAGTGTGTCACCTTGGGGTTTCCCAGTTTTTTTTCATGAAAATGGTCGATGACATATTGAATCTTTATATCGATTATAATTTCATGAATCATCTTATTTTGAAGATCAACTATCCCATTTTACGGATTGCTGATTTGTTTGATCTTCTAAAATGAGAAATGTGGTTATCAAAGATTAATATGTGATTATGATATTAAAAAATGTAGGTGAAGGATGAGGATATTCTTAATAATTTTTTCTGATGTCCTCATGAGAATTATTAAATTATTGTGATATTTTTAAATGTCAAAAATCAGATTTTAGTGTTAATGGGTTTAATTAATGTTGTATTAAGAGTGTTTTTTGTATTGATTAATAGTGGTTTTCATTAATGAAATCCTTATGTACTCCACTTCTATGGAGGAGAATACAAAGTATCTAAATTATATTTTGGATTTCTTAATCATTATTTGTTTTTTGGTATGTTTTTAAAGTGTTAGTTATAGTATTTTGAAGCAAATTACATTGGGCATGTCATGTATCATCTGGGAGTACTTTTAGATTGATGTAATAATGAATCAGTAATTTCTTGGGTTGCTGGAAAGATTATTGCAGAAATGTGGAGTTTCCTTAGCCGTATCAGTTATTATAAGATGTTCATAACTAACTTATCATGAGTTATGACTCTTATGAAAAATTTGACCAAATATTGTTAGGAATTATTATGGTATGATTAGTGTCAGGAAAATTTCAAGAACCTGAATGTGAATTTGGTCAATGCTTGAGTTCTTCATCTAGAAAAAGGTGTTCAGTTTAATTTTTTTATGACACTTCATGTCTTGGGTTAGGATGTATTATAATGATGTAGAGAAAAATTTTATAATGTTTATACTTAGTTAAATCCCTATGAGATTAAATATTTAACTCAGTATATCGATTTGGAAGCAGTTATGTTTTCATTGAATTTGTGGTGACATTACCTCATTGGTGATCATTTTTTGGTTTTTACCAATCATAAGAGCCTAACGAATGTCTTCTCTTAGCGTGTCTTGATCTTGATATAGTTAAAGTTTATGGAATTATTGTAGGATTATGACATTGAAATATTTTATACATAAAAAATGGGTAATGCTTTAGATTGTGTGTTCGGTAGGAAGTCACACAGTGATGTAATGCATGTATATATTAGTTATTGGAGAGTGGTGGAAGATCTATAAGTGATGTTTCACGATATGGGAGTGTCTAGTTTAAGAGGTTGTATTTTTAAAATGATAGTACCTTCATCCTTGGTTCAGTAGGTGGAGAAGTCTCATATAGAGGATTCTGAGTTAGATATCTACATATACTAAAATGTTTTTAGTGATTCCACTGATGGCGTGTCTGGTTATAAATAGTATTAGGTGTTATTCTAGGAAATTATTTTTTTCCTTTTTTGATGCTTGATATTTCCCTCTATGAGTCAATAGATCACTATTATCATTACACTATGTAATTAAAAATGTTTTCTTAGCACTGAGAGGTCATTTTTTGAGGAATGGGTTCATGTGTGTAGTTGTAGGAATATTGTCTTGATGCATAGTCTTATAGAAGGTAAAGGTTGAGCATCATTTTCCTGGCAGTTTTATACATCAATTAGATGTTCTTTATTATAAGTGAGAGTACATATTAATGTAATTTATTATTAATTTATATAGATATCAAGGATTATTTGGTTTTATATGGTTTATAGTGGACCATTTTATGAAATCTTCCCACTTTATAACAATCAAGGAGTGAATCTCAGTAGAGTTTTTGTTGAGGAAGTATCTGGAAGAGGTGGTTATACTCCACAGATTCCAAAGGATGATTATCTCTGAAAATGATCTTCATTTTCCCTATATTGTGTGGATACCTTAGCACTTTTTTATCCACAAATGGATGATCAAACTAAGAAAACTATCTGGACTCTTGAAGTTATGTTGTGTTTCTAGGTTATGGATTTTAGAGGCTTTTGGATGAGAAAAATTTCCTTTTTGAGTTTTTTTATAATAATAGGTTTCATTATACCATTGTAATTGAACTGTGTTAGGATTTTTAGGGTCAAAATTTCTATTCTCTATTGTGCTTTACCAGGATTAAAGAGTCAATAATTCTCAAGCTAGAACTAGTGCAGAATTAGACAGAGATGGTTCATGTAATTCCTGAAAGTGTGAAAGAATATCAATATCATCATAAGTTATATTCGGATCATAGTAGGAGATATCTATAATTTGATTTTGTATATCATGAGTTCTTAAAGGTGAATCCTTTTTATGGGAAGTGAAGGTTTGGTCATGGGAGTAATATTACACTTCGGTTTGTTGGGCCTTTTGAGGTGTTTTATATCATTGGACTTGTGGTATCTTAGATAGAAATACCCCCATAGATGATCCAGATATATGGTATCTTCTATGTTTCTTTCATCTTTCATTACTTTCATGATTTATCTTGCATAATTATTTTGGGTGAGATCGATGTTGTAGATGATGCTACCTTTGAATAGGGGCATGTGGAGATCCAAGACCACTGGAAAAAGATGTTTCAAAATAATTCTTTTCCCTTGGATCAATTATTATAGATTCATGGTGGAGTATAAGGGAGTGAATTGGTAATGTGAGTCACAATTATGTGATTGGTACCCCCAATCTATTTGTTTATCTCTTTCTACTAGCAATTCTCATTTGTGTTTGTTAACCATTTTTAGTTTATGAGTTATTTTTATCATGATGTCTTTATTATTGATAAAAATTATCTCATCTAAAATTTATACTTCATGGGAGTGTGTTTTAGATCTATTTATTATTGTTTCACAGTTTCTCTCTTTGATCTTCTAAGAGAGGTGGTTGAGCTCTAGTGATGGTGAGATCCTTGAGAGGTATCTTTTGGGATCATTTTTCAGATGACCCATTTTTATTTTTTCTCTTGGAGTTTGGCTTCATATTATTGAGGATAATAATTTTTTGATAGATATCTGATGTAAGTTCCTAGATCCTAGTGTCACTTCTCTTTGTGAGTTTTGGGTATTGGAGGCTCCCAAAATGGGTTCCATGGAGTTTGGAGGGTAAATGGGGGGAAATGGAGGTGCCACATTATTTTTTGGAAAGGATGTGGTTTGGATATTTTGTTTATGTTGTAATATTAGATTATACAGCAAGGATTTTATAGTTCTATTACCCGTTTATCCACCTGAATAGTGCTATGGGTTGAGTTCCACTAACCTTATGTGTGCCTCTCTGTAAGCCAATGGCAGCTAACTAGCAGTGAGGGTGTTAAAGCGTGATTTTGGGGAGACTATACCATCATATAATGATATAATAATTGTATTATATATATATATATATATGTAGTGGAAAATAAATACCAAATGGAACTAGACCAATAACCCTACCATGGAGGAAGCACAACATACAATAGTGGAAACAATAATAACAGTATCATTGGAATAAATGAACAAGCCAATATTCTATTTTAGATACGAAAATGGAATATGCATACATATCAAGTAATAAAATACAATAATCATAAGGTTCTCCAATAGATAACCTCATTACGTACATATAATAGCATTTTGATACTGAAGAAAGCTCAAAAATACTATAGATTAGGCTAAAACCCATGGTATCTTTCCATCCATGCCATACTAAATCAACCACTAAGATCCATCTCTTGAGCCTGAACCTTTACCTGAGTGAAAATCCATAATGTATGCATGTTTATTGAAGGTCACATGTAGGGTGTGGGAATGAATCTCAATAAGCCGCCACCATCATGTTCATATCCTACATCTATGATTTAGCAGGTGTATCTAAATAATAAATGAACTTTCACTACATAAATGCATAATAATAACTGGCTCCACTTGTGCACAACATCCATAATGCAGTGATCGCATAATTTATCCAATGCAGGTATACCACAGTGGAGAGGATCCATCGCCTCATCCCTAGGCATCCCTTTCTTTAAAATAGTCTAGGTGAACCCTCAGGTTCCGCCTATAATAAGATCAACTAGTACCTCATGCCACCAGACACCTCATGCCCAAAAAATATCTAATATCCCGATGGTACGCCCCAGCAATTAGTACCTGGTCGCACGGACCTCAGCTCATAAGAAAATATGTCGGCTCAAAGCATAACTTCCTAGTAAGAACTATACCTTACATTCAATAAGTAAATTGTTATCTCAACATCCAATTCCCCAAGGAATGGTGATTTCCATCCTCCCAAAATAGTCTTGACCCAATGGTCTTTATAAAGAGAGCCTCAAACCCCAACTGATAGTCTCAATGATGTCAAGCAATGGATCCCCACTATCCCCATGAATTTATATGGAAACAACCTACAAAATTCATCCTAATATTCAACTAACATAGTAATATATCCACATTAGTTGTTAATACCACCCCATCATGCATCCTGCTGTGTTTACATGACTCTAAATGGAACGTTGGCCAACACAGGTGAGTGGAAATTACTAAGTAAGCATCTAGGGAACACCATTCTGAATCATCCTACCCATGTGACCATGTCTACCAACCTGATTCATCTAATATCACACAAATCTCTACCATACCCTGATGACATTGTTGGCTCATTCGATGACCAAGTCACCCTACCGGTTATCAACATCACCCAAATGCCTTGGCCCAAGCTCGTCTTGACGATCGTATCAACTCAAACCAGATGGAAAATGCAATCTCAATGCTATGGAAAATTCATTCAATCACCCATGGAACTGAAAAATTAATATAAATTATTTAAAATAATTCAATTTAGTTAATAAAACATGCTATCCTAATATTCCCAAGGTCTGAAGCCTCTCAATTAGGTTAAACCATTTGTAATCTCGATTGATCATGAACATAGGAATCTCACGTGTTCAATTAATTAAAATAAATAGAACCATTAAATTATTAAAGTATCTCTCAAACTACTTAATAGTACACTCAAAGAAACATGCCCCAAAAAAATCATGAAATCACAAAGAATGATGACCAACACCTACCTCATGTTAGTAGAAATCTTCCCATCTGATATTATCCTCTAACATAAGATGTTTTGAAAGAAATATGAATTTCAGATAAACTCCGTGAAAATGGGGTAAATTATCTCACACATATTTAGTGCTCTATAAGGCCATATAAAAGGATAAGAGAGAAAAAATGACTAAATATCATACTGATGTTGTTATAAAATACATGATAGCTTAAATAATAGAGTTTGGACAAAGAAAGGAGATCAAAAGCTAGGGGTGGAAGAAAATGGGAGGAACCCCACTGTTGTGTGTGACCAGGGGAGGATAAAGGGGTAGGAAATGAAGTAATAAAGTATGAGGGAAAAGGAAATTTAAAAATTTTAATGGGTCGTAAGATTTTCCCACATGGTTTGGAAAACCATGTGAAAACCATGTGGTTCCCACTTCCCAAGCTCCAAGCTCATACGGTTCATGTGCACGTTTTGGAAAACTATTCACAAATCATGTATGATCACTCTTTGAGAAATTATAGACATTGTCAAATGTTCTTGAATCCCCCCCTATAGGGTTTGGAAAACTGTGCATAGTAGACCTGGAGGGCCTCATAGTTACTCCTTGGAGGATTCACTATTTTTCCAAACCATGCATGTCATTATTTTCACATTAAAAATAGGGATTTTAGCCTCCAAATAACTTGAAACCCAACTGAACCCCTAATACACTTGAATAGAATCAAGAAATATATAATAATAAGGACTTGGATCAATGTAAATCTATGAATTTTGTTTTTTTATATGAGAAAAAAATTAGTCTACCCACTAAACTCCAAAAATCAATACAGGCAAGGAATTTGACCCACTCCAAAAACACGAGATGTAAAAATCTCCCCACCTAAACATAGCTCATCCCTGATCTATAATGCATATAGATGAGATAGTAAATAAAATACCCATATCTATAAAATTATCTTAGATTACCCCAGTCACAAGTATCATTCCAACTACATCAAAGGCTCCCCGCCATAGTATTTACCTATCCCAGTCACATCCTAGCCCAAAAAAATAAAACTAATGGTCCACTAACCATATATGAACTCAAAGTTCCTCTTATGATGCTTCATCACTCCTACTCATCATTAGGTTCTCCCATTTCATACCAGACACCCATTAAGTACCACATATTCTCATGTTCCTAACATGTGTACATATTTCATAAGGCACCTATGAGGTCCTAGGTTTCATAAAATGATCAAAATTAGTCCCAATGTCTCTCACCTCAATAATTATGGCATCGTAATGATGCCCAAATTCCCACATGCCTCATATAGTCCACTCACCCATCAATTCATACATAAAAATCATTGTTCTATATACCTTATATATATAACACATCAAATATGATACCAACCTACTAACCAGTGCCTATTTAGTCCATAAATACATCACATCCACCACTTTTACCCACAAAGGGCATGCCTACATAAAGGCCATGAAAAAAATAAAACAAGTTTCGGTCACACCCATAGCATACCTCAAACTATCATCAACTCACTAGCCTACTCTATCCCTGTAAGCTTGACAAAATGCACATGGTCTACATCTCAAGAGTTTGAGGCATGGCCTCTCTAAGGTGTTGCACCATCCACTGACCATTGACCCCATTATTGGTACGACCATCTCTACCATGACCTATGTGTATAGATGAATCCTAGCTACTGAAACCTAGTACCACTTTTGGTCTGATCTAAAACCCTGATTCCTCCCTAGTCCTTGACCACTGGATTTTTGGGAAGGATTCTTATAGAACCTATCTAGAATCTCATCCTTTATGCATTCTCGAAACTCCATTGGTGCCTTATTTCACTTAGTTCGCACATGACCTAGTAGCCCACACTAGAAGTATGTCATCGAAAACCCACACTAATATGGTATGCTTGAGTCCATGTCATGAATACCTTGCATGGACTCATCTCAGCCTCGCTTCCTACTATCTGAAGCACGACCATTGTAGTATCCTAATTCCATCACCTGGATTGAGTAAGATTGATCCATCGAAATACCCTTAGTTATATGTTCCTAATTCACCATCCCAAAGAATGAGGATAACATGAAGATGTTAACCTACACTCGAATAGAGTTCTGTAATCCATAATCAAAATGCCTCAATATTGAGGTATCATATCCCACTATACCATTTGCAAAATGATAAAACTCGATGAAAGTTGTTGAATAGTTCATTACGAACATGTCTACCGGTTGTAGGATCAAGAACTACAAATATCCTGGTGACCTCAGTATATCTAGAAATAAGTTATCAAAGAACATTGCCTCAATTTGTTCCTTGGACAATCCCTCAAGTTTGCCCACCTGAATCTACACATCCCACTAGCACTTTTCCGATCCACTGAGCATGTATGTTTCAAACCTCACCCTCTTTGTTTGGGGTGTCTCAAGCTACTCAAAGATAATTTACATTGAATCGTTCATGTTTTAAGTTGTCAGTGGTCCTCCCTCACCATGAAATATCAGTGGGTGCTATGACAGGAACTCTGATGTTAGGAATGGAATAGAAGGCTCTCCTCCATCAGCTCCCCTATTGATTCCCCAGATAATGCATACAAGGATCACTCTAAGATTCTTATCAATCCATGACACAAAATATATCAAATCCATAGGTTCACCCTTCTGTACTAGATCCTATACCTAATCCTTTATGTGTGGATTATTCTCTTCATTACCCTCTACGACCTCATCCTGACCCTTAGGGGTCACAATCTGTGCTCGTTCAAGTGGCACTAAATCATAACCCACCTCATGATATATTGGAGAAAATCTAGGTGGTATCCCACTAAAAACCAATATCATTGTTAGATATCCTATATAACACACACAATCACACAGATTTACATATATATATATATATACATATAATGCTGATAGGGAAATTTTTAAAAAAGTAGTGTAAACTCTATACCCTTACCACCTACCCCCCAAATTCAACCAAGTCCAACGATATCTAGCCTCTTGGCCCCTTACATGCCCATATTAGAGCCAGGTATCACATATGGCTTGGTCCACCCTTTTTTTGAAAATACATTTCAACTCAATACTACGACCTTATCACTAGACCTTTTGATCAACATCACCCCATGGATACTTCTATAACTGCCAAGGCCATATATATATATATTTCATATATCAAAATAAAATTTATCAAAAGTGCATGATTATATATATATAACATCATGTGTGGATATCAAAAGAATAGATAATCCTCTCATTCTATATCGGGCCAATTGTCTAAAAATCCTCCCCTTATATACTAGGCCAGTGGTCACATGTCATAATAGATAATTGTCACACCCATGTTCACCAATTGAGGTGGAAATCAAATAAAATTTAAAATGAACAAGTAAAAACATACCTTTTTTCCCTAGAAACATGTATGTCCCTCATGTATGGGGATTTAGGCACCCAAACACAATATATAAAGCCATTCCAATAATATCCTAACATCTAATCTACCATATCCCAAATAGTAAGATCAATATTAAATATAAGAAAGAATTGATATCATAAGTATCCAACCGAACACTGCTACTAATTCCCAATCTAGAACTACCCTAATATATTTTGTAGAAACTCAACCCATTTAGCCACTCGAACAGTGCTACAGGGAATGTTCTACAGGCCTTATGCACACCTCTCCATAAGTCTAAGGCTGCTGACTATCAAGGAGGTAATAAAAGATTGATAGGGGTGACTATACCCTCTAGTGATGATATAATAATGGTCTTATATCTATATATAAGAAGATGAAAAGAAATACCAAACAAAACTAGACATGTAACTCACCCATGCTGTAGTAACAAAATATAATAGTGAAATAAACAATAAGAGCATCATCGGAATTAATAAACAATTAAACATTCCAATTGTAGATATTTAAAAAAACATGTATATGTATCAACTTATACAATACAATAAGAATAAGGTTCTCCAACTAATTACCTCAGTGCATACATATAATTGCATGTTGATACCAAAAAAAACTCAAAAAGAAACTCCAGTTAAGAAAATAACCCATGGTCCCTTTTCGTACATCTCATTCTAACTCAACTAATAATATCCTTCTCCCATTCCAAAAACTTTACCTGAGTGAAGAATCATATATTCTACACACATCCTAAAGGGGCCATGTATGGTGTAAAATAGAATCTCATAAGGCCACCACCAACATGTTCTTATCATACATTTGTGATTCAGAAGGTGTTTCTAAATAATAAATGAAATATGACTACAAAAAGTTATAATAATAACCTTCTCCCACCAACCTCATATCATAATATACTATTTTTTCTTGAAGCACGACATCCAAGGCATAGTGATACCTTCCCTCCAATAATAACACTATCGGCTAAACAACTGACTTCTCAAGGAATGGTCATGTTCATCCTCACAAAATAGTTCTAGACCAACGGCCTCATGTACGGTGAACCTCAACCCCCAACCAACAGTCTCAACACTATTAATAGATGGATCCTCACCATCCTCATGGATTTTTATGGTAATCTCCACCAAGCATCATTTAAATCTAAAACTAACAGATGCCTTTATCCACACTAGTAGTCAATAGTACCTCATTATTTGAGTCCTACAGAGTTAATATGACTACAAATAGTGAACTGGAAAACACGGGAGAGAAAAATCACCAAAAAAGTCCATAATCTACACCATTATAACACCCCATTCTCCTGAGACCATGTCACTCAATATTATGGTCAACACCATCCAATATCACAAGAACCTCACTAGTATTATGAAGGCAGGATCACCTCATCTTGACAACCATGTCTCCCAAATGGTGATAAAAATCCCTCAAATGACCTAGGCCAGGCCTATCCTGACGATCATATTTCCTCAAACCAGATGGCCAATTCCTTATCAATCCATAATCCAAGACTGTTCAGTTCAAATGGAACTGAAAAATAAATATAAATAATTTAAAATAACAATTTAATTAATGACACACCATATACTAATATACACAATATTTGAATCCTCTCAGAAGTATTAAACCATTTATAATATTGATTGAGAATTCTCATAGGAATCTCATGGGTTCACTTAATTAATAAAAAGATATAAAATAAATTATTAGGTTCATGATCAAACTACCCAATGGAATGCTAAAATATGAAACCCCGAAACAACTATGAAATTAAAAAGAAATGTGAGCACTACTTATCTCATGTTGGTATATTTTCGGACATACAATCATAGACTTTGACATAATATGATTTAGATGAAATTAGCATTTTTTATGAACGCCCTAAAATATGGTAAATTTACTCGCATGGATTTAGTTCTCTATAAGGAAAGAGAAATGGATAAAATATATCAAAGGAATCTATATCTTACCGACATGGTTCCAACACACCCAAAGTCTTGAAGAATTGGTTCAGGATGAAGTAATGATCACAAAAGCTAGGGGATGAAGAAAATGGGAGGAAGCACACTACTATACAAGACCAAGGGAGGATAAAGGAGGAGGAAAATAAGAAATATGGTAGGAGGGAAAAATATGTGTAATTTTACACTTTTAATGGGATAAATGTTTTTCTATCATAGCTTTGAAAACTATGTGAAAAACATAAAGTTCCCATTGCCCAAGCACCAAGATTGATAGTTCATGCGAACAGTTTTCCAAACTATGAAGAAACTATTTGTGATTCCTCAATAAAAAATTGAATACATGATCACCCATTCATTATCACCTCTTTAATGGGTTGAAAAATCATTCATAGTATACCTAGATCATTTCATGGATTCCCCTTGGAGGCTGGATGGTTTATACAAATCGTGATCCTTAGTCTATACATATTGAAAACATGGGGTTTCAACCTCCAATGGATCCAAAACCCAACCAAACCCCTGATATTCATTTCAATGATCAAAACTCCTCTAAAAAGGCATTGGGTCAAATAAAAACTGATAATTATGTTCTTTTAAAAAATAAAATAGTCGATATAACCACTAAACTCGGATAATTCAAAACATGCAAGGAATTTAGCACACTCAAAAAAACTGCGATGTTACAGAGGTCCATGATACAATATAGGAATGCTCATGTTTTTTATTTTTAAGAAACATTATATTGGGGGTATCATTATATTTGGGGTATCTACACCATGGTCATTGGTTAAGGCATAGGACCTTCCCCAGTGTTTGATCAATGCAGCATAGAGTATTGTGGTTGAAGTCTGGTTTTATGTGGTTCTGCCAATTTAGGGGTGATTGTGTCATGGATCAATGGGATACATTGTACCCCCTTTCCACTTATATTGGATTTTTTATATTGATATTGGATGTGTGTTTGACTAAGGTGTTTTGGTGTGGTCTGCTTCCATTACACAGTAGTCCACCTGTTTTTCAACATTGTTGTGGCATGGGGTGGGTTTCTATGTTGTGGTATCCTAAAAATATGTTTGCCTATAAATACCCCCAAGGATCCTAAACCCTCATATATACCATATCTTCAACCTGAACCCTATTTTCCATCAAATTATTTTTGAGGGACTTTAAATACAATTTCGGTTAGTATTAAGCCTCAACTTCTAGAGATCACTCTATGGTGATCTGAGTTATTCTCTTTTTTAGCAGTTTCTTCTCCATTTGATCTTTCTTTCTCTCTATTATCCATGAAATGATTTGAAATTTTTTATTTATAAATATAATGGAGTTTTATTAATTTTTTGGGAAAGTTTTTGGTGTGGAGTCCTTGGAGGTATGTAGTTTTCTTTTGGGATAGGTGATCAGAGAACTGTGTTGGCATTCCATTTATGCATTAAGAGCGTCGAATGTTTGACGTAAGGAATCATTGTCTCTAATTTTATTTATATGAAATCATTATGTTATCCTGTTTTATAACTTTGAAGAATGGTTTAATTAACCAAATTAATATTAAAAGAGATTAAATAAAGTGATTTTCTTATGTATAGAAATCACAAGTTTTTTTTCCACCAAGATAATGGTTTGGCTCTTGATTATATAAATAGTGTGTCATCTAAGCTATGATTTTTTATCATTTTTTTATTATTTGGAACCCCTCTCACCAAAGATACCACAAAAATTAGAGTTAGATAATTACCCCTAGTCCCACCTTTAATAGGCCCTAGTTTTGCATCTAGTAGCGAGGGTATAAAAATATGATGAAATAAAAGGCATTACCCTCTATAATAATATATAATGGGGAGAGAGGATGAATCAACCATAATAAACTCCAAAAAATAGCATAAAAGGAATCCAAAAATCATCCCAAAATGAATGTATAAATAAATATGTTATAAAAAATCTCCAAAGTCATTACCAAAAAGTGAACCTAAAGTAGTGACCCAACAATTATCCAAAGGTCTAAGGTAATAATGTCCAAAACAGTCCAAGTAGTCCTCCTAGAAACATGAAAATGTGTTTATATATGTAGGGTGAGTATACAAGTATGCTATGTAGGAAAACCACTGTCTTCTGTACCTATGAAAAATGCATGCTAATGAACCCATGAGTAAATAGAAAAACCAACAGCAGAACCTATAGCACATAAATAGGTCAACTAACCAACCAAAATCTCACCAAGCAACACTCAGTAAATAAAATGACCCAAGAATAGTAACATAATAAGATTCATGACAATAAATGATACCTAAAACTTCTTTCCTATTGATTATCCACTCACACACCCCAAAGTTATATATTCTAGAACGTCCATATCTTCTGTAAAAAAATATACAACCACCATGTAGCATGGTCACATTACATAATGCCTGTAGAAACCTAGGTTACCTCCCTAAAACATGGTAACATTATATCTCTCCCACAAAAACCTAGTCCATCACATGATAGCCAAAACCATAGGAGTACAGTATCATCATCATTAAGGACACATCCCTCTTTCCCTCCTCCTACCATGCATGACCCCCTCTATAAGAGGTCCCATAGTACGATAAAATCATATCTCTCCTAAACACACCTAGGCCACATCCCCACTACATGGTCAAATTACATGTCACCGGCAGACACACGGTCGACTTCTCTATTCATTTAATTATTCATCAGTGGCCACATTTAACCATGTGTCCCATTATTAATTCAACCATTAAGCATTTATATTCCATTAAGCAAACCAACCACCATACGTTTCAATCGTTATTTTACAATTTAATTACTACCCAATAAACTAGCACAATGAATCATATCCAAGCACAAAAAAACTTCACATCAACCTTTCTAATCAAACCAACCTCACATCACCACCATCTCATAGCCACATCACATACCACCTTCCATCATTTCCACCCCAAATCATGGAAAAATAAACCCATCACTTTTCTTCCTCGTGACACCAAAAAAATAACACAACACCTAGAAACCCCATAGCATGGACAAAAAAATACATCTCATCATCATCCCATAGTATGAAAAAAAACCCCATCTCTTTGATGCCCCATGGTTTGGAGAAATAAAGCCATCATATTGCCACCCCACCACATCAACAAACAAACCCACATAATTACCACCCCAAGGCATGACCAAAAAACCCATCTCATCTCCACCCCACACATCACAAAACATTTACTGATATAGTAAGGGGAATTTTATCACTTTCCACTATTTATTTTGGGAATTCTCACACAATCCATAATCTCTAGGAAACTGTTTTACTACCCAAATATAAGTGGTTATATAATTTAAATTTAGTGTTATATAACAATAACACACAATAAGGTTTCTATATAACAATAACCCTAATGAAAAAAGATCCTCTAATTGCCACCATTTTAAGTGGGGTGTTTAGACTATCCACTCAAAACATCAAAAAATATCAAATCTTTAAAATCATTTGAGTGAAACCCATTTCACATCCAATATAAATTACACCATTTAGTTAATATTGATTAGGATAGTGAAAACCATATCCCATAGATAAAAAAGATTAAACCCCTCCTTCATGATACCCAAAAGTGAGAAACCAGTGATTCCCCACCACAATAGAGCTTTCTGATCTCACTGCTCACCATAGGGTGAAAAATAAATGCTTGTAAACCACAACCAGACACGGGAAACAACAAATCAACCTATACCACACCAAAGGATCATTAAAAACATAACCCAACTCACCCCCAAAACCAAAACAGCACCACTTATGTGGATCTCTTAGAAAAACACCATGAGAAAAAACACCTATAAAAAGAGAATAACTTAACACCAATCACCAATAAACATCCACCAAAAAAAAAAGATCAAGGAAATGGAAGGGTGGATGGGATATCCTATAAATTTTACTAGGGTTACTCAAAAAATGAGAGGAATATTGTTTTCATAAATGAAGAAATGTCATCTGATCAACCCTTTTTAGAACCTGGATCCCATAGGTTTTATGTTTTTTATTCCTTTCATGATGTGATTTCTATGATTTTTTGGTTTCCTCAAAAAATTAAGTCACTTTGGCCTGATTTAAATAGACCTCAAAAATTTCCTTCACAATGTGAATCCAAATCAGGTATTTCCCCACCACCATACCCAATTCATGAATCCATCCAAATAAATAAGTCATGAACCACCTACTCATTATGTGAATCTAGTTCACATCATAAACCACCTATTGTAGTCATCACGTAGCTCCAACATCCACCTAAAACTCCTAGAACCTCCCTAGAACACCTCTAAATAATAATACTGGAAATGTAATTATTCGAGAATGCACTTACATTGCATCAGATACCTGTCTAATTATTCTCATCCTCTATAATCAAAACTAAACCCAAATAAATAAATTGTGTCTAAAAATCCACCCTGTGAGATACCTCTCAAGGATCACATCACTCTAAAAATTCAACTACCATACAAACTCACCAATCGAAAAACACTCAAAACACCTCACACGACATCATGACCACATGGCCACATCACCACCTTTTACCTGCACAAAACCACATCATCTAGTACTAGACACAAGCTATCACATCCCCACAAAATCATTGTACAACCATCTCAAACTCTATGCATCTTAAACCAACAACCACCATAGCAACAAACTAAAATTCCTAGAACACATGAATCATGGAATTCCATATTCCATGTTATGATAAAATCCTATCTTTATAGAACTGAATCACTCCCATGGGTTTAATCATATCATAGTAAAATTGATCTCGATTAATAATTATGTCCTCCCCATTTCATATGTCAATGTTTTGTCGTACATTATACATCAACAAACACAATACATCTAATAATATAGAATTATCCAAAAATCACATCACAAATACAAATAGTGAAAATAAAAACAAAAAATATCTCTAGGTACTAGGAACACATATTCATCTCATGCTCCTAACCACTCTATTCTAGGCCACTATGGCTCCAATATATAAAAACCAAGGGAATTTTCCTCCCTTGCAACACCTTCTCTCGACGATCTTGGATCTCTACAAGCCACTCCATGAATGTCACATCATCATCGATATCAAACTCTCCTCATTTGATGACATGGTATTCATCATCAAGATACTGCGAAAGATGGGAAACATGGAATACATCATGAATCTTGTATATTCATAGAGGAATTGATAACTGATATTCCATCTCTCTAGATCTTCCCAACACCTAAAAGGTCCCAAAAAACCTAGGAGAACATTTTCCCATATTAAACAACTAATTACCACATTGGGGGACTCATTCAAAAACACATAGTCCCAACCCATGAACTCTAAGGTCCTCCTCCTTTGATTTTTATAAGACTTATAATGATACAAAATTGCTTTAATTATCTCATGAACAAGTTGAACCATCTCTATCATTCTATTCACCACATTGGGACAAAGATATATTTCCTCTTTAACTTCCATCCATCAAAATGGAGAATGAAAAAAGTGCCTATAAAATGCCTCAAATCGGCCTGTTCAGATCAATGACTTATAGTTGAAATAAGAAAACTCAAATAAAGGAATGTGTTATTCCTGATATACATTAAATTATAAGATTCAAACCCAAAAAATATCATCTTTTTTATGGATACTCTGCACTATCTACCCGTCTATCTGAGGGTGGAAAGTAGTACTGAGTAATAATTGAGTTTCAAAAGCAATATGCAATCCCATCAATTCTCGATAAGTAAAAAAATGTGACCCAATATAAGAAAATGGAAATCATAACCCCATAAAACCACACCACCTCATACACATACCTCTAACTAAAACATAAATTACACTTGACTCCTTGATTGCTAAGAATTTCATTGATTTATTTAATCGATCCATGATTACTGAAATCAAATCACAATATCCCTAAGATCAGGGTAAACCAATATAAAAATATATAAATATTTCATCCAATTTCCATTGGTGACATCAAAATCTAAAAAAACTATTGGGATCATGATGATTAGCCTTAAACTTTTATAAATCCAATCACCAAGCTACAAACTCTTGCACTGCCTATTTCATCTGGGGCCATCAAAGATGCAGCCTCAAGCCACGGTACATTTGGATACCCATGAGTGTACCTCTAAATTTGTGATACGAACTTTTTAAGTCCTCCTAAATTCATAACTACTGTAAAAAAACAACCACCCAAAAAACAACATCCCATTTTGACCATCCCACAAGACCATCACCATGGCCGATATAATAACACATCACATATTCCTATGAGTCTTCCCACTAAAATTCCTCCACCTAATAAATTAGTTAATACTACACCATCATATAAAATTAACATCCTCTACCTTAAAACACCCTTACATTCATGTTTAGGGTTAATAACTCCTTCATTGATATCTAAAAATATATTAACTCTAGAACAACATCCTTCGACGACTTCCTACTTAAAGAATCAGCCACAACATTCCCATTTTCTAAGGTGTACGAGATATATAAATCAGAATACTAAATAAACTCTATATACCTCCACTAATGGTGATTTAGATCATGCTGAGAAAAGATATACCAAAAACTATTGTGATATCTAAAGTACACAAATCTCTTCTCAATGAGATTATGTTTCCACAACTTAAACAAAAACACAACTACTTCTAGAACCATATCATGGGTGTCATTATTACACTCATAGTGTTATAACTTCCTAGACACATAAGAGATAACTACTCTTTATTGTATCAATACACATCCCAATATCTTATAATAAGTGTCAAAAAACACATCAAACAACACCCCTTCCTATGGAAACTAGAGAACTGAAGCACTGCTCAATTTCCCCACCAAGTAGTTGAATATTGACTGAAAAAGATTAGTCAAGATAATAGTATTTTCCTTCCTAGTAAAATCTATTAGTGGGGATGGAACTCAAGATAAATCAGGCACACACCTCTAGTAATATCTTAAAAGACAAAGGAAATTTTAAACCACTACCATGTTCTCGAGTTCTTCATAAGGATCAATTGTCTCAACCTTCAACAGGTTCATGAAGACACCCTACTAATTCACCACATGTTCAAACAATTAAATATATCATGTCCAAAACTTACACTTGGGAAACATCCCACATAGTTGGTGGTGTTTAGGGACATGAAATATAGGTTTGAGATGATCAACATTCTCCTCTTCATACTTTGAGTTGATCAATATATCATTACAAAACAAGACTCTGAACTGGTCCAAAAATTACTAAAACCCATATTTCAGGATCCCCATGAACACATCAAGTGAATTTATGACACTGAATGGAGTGAATACCAACCGGAAGTTCCCATACATTTATTTGAATAATATCTTCAGGATATTGTCCTCCTTCACCCTCAATTGGTGACAACCAAACTGTTGATTGATATTAGAAAACCAAATCCCCCTATCAACTAGACAAAAAGATCATCTATCCATGGAAGAGGATAAATATTATTGATCGTTACCAAATTCAGCCTCTAATATGTTATACCCAACTTCATACTACCATTTGTTTCTTGTAGAACAGTACTATATCACCCCACGATGACCCACTAGGTTGGACGAAACAGTCCCAAATTTATTCATCTATCTAAATTCTCAACTCCCACAACTCAAATGATTATATCTAGTAAGGATCCATATAAATTAGAGAATCTCATGGTTGTATGTCTAGCCTAAACTCAACATCATGTTGAGGGGTAACATCACAACCTCTATGGGTGAAACATATAGAAATTCTCCAAGGACCCTAAGAATCTTCACCATCCTAGTGTCTTCTAATTTCATAAAAAACTCAACCATAAAATAAAGGAATGGGATCCAAACAAATACTGCCCTCCTAATAACCCCACTCAGAAATGAAAGCCACATGTGGGATATCAACATCTGAGTATATGAATCTTCTCTAGAAATAGTTTATAATAGCTTGCATGTAATAAATAATTCTACGTTAAGGACAACATCATATAACTTCATATAAAGTAATAAAATATCTCACTATGACTGATGTGGACCCATCATCAATCTACACCATCGACAAAAATTAAACAAGCTAGTCTGGCCTCCAATTGGCATTGTAAACACCATGGGAATGGGAATCCACTCTATGTATTGTCCCAGATAAAAAACTAGAGTGGATTAGAAAATGGAGTGTGAATATCCTGCATCAATCAAGGAAAAAATAAGGGTATACAACAACCTGAGCATACCTCGAATGAACTTTGGCTCCTTAGGCACTACTGCCTATGCTACATTCAATAGACCATTCCCATATCCGATAAATCTCTTTTTACATCCACCTCCACAAAAAATCTGAGGTTGAGATCCGTAATCATGATGAACATCTTAAGGTCATACTATAACTACTCCATCCCCTCATAGTGGAGTATAATCCTTCTTCTCCTACTTCTGAAACAACCTCACTGAATACTACAACTTAGGATAGTGTTGAACATGACTGCCTCCTCCAAACTAAGATTAAAGAGCCATGGGGAATTGATTCCAAAGATGGCCATGAAGCCCAGATAAAAATCAAACTATCATGAATTCCCCTAGAAAATATTGGAAACCACTATCCCAAAAAGGATGAAAATGAACATGTTGAGGTTAACTCCCTTCTAAAAAAAATCTCAAAACTCATAGTGCTATAGACCTTCCATTGAAAACCTTTCTCCTTAACAAATCCATATGGATCCCCTATCATGGTAAACCTCATTATGAGTGAATATTCATTATCACCTCTTCCTTATATTGAACCTCCAGATATGTCAACATTGTAAAGTGAGTCACTACATACCAGATTCAATTATGGAGTTCCTTTTCAAGACTTATCATATGAGACTCATCATTTGGAAAAAGTTCTAGTGAAAAATATTGAAGTTATTTGAACATAACCTTAAAATCCCATATATAGATACTACCCTACTAAAGGGAAATAATACCCTTCCTATTAACTTATTCATAGTCGATGAAATGAAATCTTCCCATAAATATTTCGGATTTTCTATCCCTGAAACATATATCTACTTCTTCTCACCGAGATACAATCATACACCACTAACACATAGCTACCCACATATGTATAACTTCCAATGTAATGGAGTAATCCACTGTGGCCTGGATCAAACTAAAGGTTGCCTCAACCTCCTTCAACCGGCTCTCTATCTTCACATCTGAAACACTACCCTCATGCTTCCCCAAAACCTAACACTGAAAAGTGCACAAATTCCTCCTCCACTAATCATCCACCTCAACTAGATTAACCCTTTACTGATCAACTGGATCAACCAGTTGAACCTCCACTACCTGAACCACATGTTTATGATTACTAGGATCCATAGCTATAGGGAAAAGAAATACTTCATAATCCTATGTAGTATGAAATTTTATTAAAATTTATTTAATTATTTTTAATTCCTTTTAACTTCCCAGAAAACAAACTACCCAATTAAAATAAGAATACAAGTCATTGGGATGAATTTACCTCTCCTAGTTATTAACTCTAAAAACAGGTCAGCCTAACTTGATATTTCAATAAGATCAAATTTTGTGAACCAAATCATTGGTGGACCTAAAATCCCATGTTGTAGCTAGTCTCCATATATTATGTCATATACCAAGATAAAATGATACCATTTTGATAAAAACAAATAAAAACCTCACAGTTCCAAACCCTAAACACCATTTTATCCCTTAACAATCACCTGTAATAAAACTACTTTGTGACCCCCTACCCCTAAATATACATCAATTAAGGGAGGGGACAATGATCCCCAATTCCCATCCCCATTAAAACAATTTTTGTGACCCAATGCGACTAAATTAACCACACTGAAGGGCGGGAGATAATGATCCCCATGTCCCACCCCCAAGGGGACCTGGTGTGGTGACTAGCACTGAGAGTATAAAAATATCATGAAATGGGAGGATTTACCAACTATAAGAATATAGGATTGGGATATAGGAAGTATGAACTGCAAGAAACTCCATGGGATAACATAAAATAAATCCAAACAAATTCCCACAATGCATTTATAAATAAATAACGTACATATAAAAGTATCTGAAGTAAATACCCAAAAGTAAAGTTAAAGTAGTTACACATAAACTATCCAAAGTTTTGTGATAGTAATTTACATAATTATCTACCTAGTTATCCTATAAAATTTAAAAATATTTTATATTAGTAGGGTGATAAAACAAGTATACTCGATAGGACAACCAATGTCGCTCATGAAAATGTGAAAAAAGTATACTAATTCACCAAGGAGTAATTAGCAGAACCAACTGCACCTAAGAAAGTTGGCTATCCAACCCAAAACTCACCAAGGAACTCTCACAAAAAAACAAGCCCAATATAGTAACATAATAAGAATCATATCGATAAACGGTACCCTGCACCTATTTTCCACTGATTTTCTACTCTCACACGCCATGTTCATATGTCTTGGAACATCTGTATCTTCCATAAAATATATACCACCACCCCACAACATGGTCACATCACAACATGCTTGTATACACCTGGGCCACCAACCCATAGCGTGGTCACATCACATATTGCCAATAGACACCAACACCATCAACTCACAACCATAACCAGTGGAGTAGGGTATCATGAACATGAAGTACATCAACCTTGTTCCCTCATCCTACCATGCATGACCCCCACCATTACCCTCCCCATAGCATGGTCAAATAAAAACATGCCTGGAGACACCTTGGCCACCACCCCACAACATGGTCACATCACATCTCACCCGAAGACACCTAGGCCACCACCACATAGAACGATCACCTCACATATCACTTGTAAACACATGTTATATCACCTAGTTCACTATTCGACCTCTATCCATCACAACCTATGCATACCTACTCTCTTAGAAGAGAGATATGGAAATAGTGGGTAGCCAGTTATCCATCCTCCCCACCAGAACCTTGGAAAAAATAACCCAATATATATATATATATATAACTATTTGTAAATGGTGATTTATGCGATTGGTGTGCATATAAAAATAAAAAATAATATAAAAGTATATATATTTCCATGTGCAATCCTGACCTATGGGTTCACAATAAATTACTAACAAAATCACAACAACCCCACTTTTGGTGCCACCTATAAATGAACAAAACCACACAAGACGCAAATAACATTTCAAAATACCAATAAAATTTAATTTCAATATCCCATTCCATCAACTATTCATCAATGACTACATTTAACCATGTATCCATTTATTAACTTATTCATTAACCATTTCCATCCCATTAACAAAACCAAACCCCAACAATTTCAATCATTATTTTTCAATTACATTATTACTTGGAAATTATCACAACGCATCACAACATAGTATATAAAAACAGCACATCAACCTTGACAAGCCAACTAGCCCCACATCCCCACCATCTCACAACCACATCACATACTACCTTCCATCACTACTTCCCCCACATCATGGACAAACAAACACATTACCTTTCCACCCCACAACATGACCAAAGAATCTCATCACCTTAGCACCCCATAGTATGGTCAAACAAACCCATATCATCATCACCCCACACAATATAAAAACAAACCCATCTCCACACTACCCAAAAAAACAACCAAACAAACTTATTACCTCACCGTCACACATCACAGACAAACAAACCCATTTCACTGATGTACACACATTATGGACAACCTAACCCAACTTCTCTCCACCCGATAGTATAGCCTCCCAAACCCATTAGCCTAACATAACCCAACCGCACATCAAATAACATCACAAAGATTTTATATATTTATCATGGGGCCTTTTGATCATATTCCATTTCTTTATTTATGGCATTCTCACCCAATCTATAATCTTGGAGAAATAATTTTATTAGCCAAATAAAATAGGCTAGCAAATTTTCATTTAGGGTGAATCACAACAATATTCAACATGTTCTTTATGTCAAAATAACCAAAATGTAAACAAATCCCCCAACATCCACCATTTTTATTGGGACATTTAGCCCATACAATCACAGTATCACAATACTATCAAATATATAAAAACATACAAAAGAAACAAATTTCCCCTTCAATTTCAACTATAACAATTATTTTATCTTGATTAGGGTAGACTAAACTATCTCCCATGGATAAAAAAAGAGTAATACCCTCCAACATTTTATAAAAAAGTGAAAATTGAGTGATTACCTACATCAAAAGATCTTTTTGATCTTGTTGTGAACTGAAGGGAGAAGTTAAAATAACCACAAACTAAAATAGTACATGGTAAACTATGAATTGACCTACTCCATACACAAGGATCATAAAAATACAACCAAAATAACAAACTAATAAAAAAACCACCTTAGTGGATCTCTTATAGAAGAATAATAAAAAAACCATGAAAAAAATGATAAAACATTTCCATCTTTCGCCAACAAACATCCACCAAAACCAATAAATCAATGCTAGGGATTGAGGGATAGAATATCTTTAAAAATAACCTAGGGTTCCTCCAAAAACAACAGGAAGGAAGGGAAGGTGAGTTGAGAAATATTTGAAGATCAACCCATTTTATAACCTATATATTGTGGGTTTTACATCATATATTTTATTTCATTACATGGATTCCATGGGTTTATGATTTTTTCTGAAAATCGGGTCACATCACCCACATTTAATTACAATGTACTAAATTACATTCACGATGTGAATATGTCTCAGTGATTCCTCCACCTCCACACACAATATTTGAATATATATGTCTATGCAATCCCTGGACTACCTACTTAGGACATGAATCTAGTTCACGTCATGAAACACTTTCTTTAGTCCTCCTGTAGCTCCAGCCTACACCAAGAACTCCCAGAACCTCCCCAAAAACATCTAACTACCAAAACTAGAAATTTTAGGGGTTGAAAAGGAATTAAAAATTGAATTTCTTCTTGTTTTATAATGATCAAATTTATGAAATACATTATGGAATGAAATTTTATTGATATTTTTTGGATGGATAATTAATTTAAAAATATTAATGTTTAATATATTTTGACTTTATTATAATTTTATAGTGATAATATTAATGAAAAAAGATTTTTTAATTGAATATGTTATACCTTGTGTTAATGGAATTGGGTAAATAACATGGATTTGTGATTTTTGTTGATGATATTAATTGTTATAATCATGATAATGTTAATTTTATTCTTTAAATCTAGTTGATGTAGAAAAAAGTTGGAAATCATGTCTATATAATTTGATATCTTGTTATAGTTTATGTATTTGGTAACCTATAGTTTTAAAAAAATTTAAATGAATCGGATAATTAAATATAGAATAATAATAGGTTGTTTGATAAAGGTAACTTTTTGGGTTCAATGTTTCTCATTTCTTTGCGAAGGATAAATACCTTGTGTTAGGGCTATAAGATCTAATTTTCAAGTAAATTCTAAATGCATTATTTTAGGGACTACATTACTTTTTGACCTTGATGGTTGTTTACCACATTCTATAATGATTTGTATGTTTTCATTGTTATTTGATGTGATGTGTTCCTGAGATAGCTGATGAGATATGGGAATAAGGGCTTCATGTTGTGGAAATAGTTAATTCATATAATGAGGAGATGCATTGTGATGTGCATGATAGTGATAGGGAAGGAATCAGGATTATGGAATTTGTTAGAGCTAGGCCTCCACATTATGATGCCAAATGTTGGGATGATTTCTTGTTAAGTCAGTTTAAATGGATGGATGGTTGAGTTTCTTTTTTATTTACATTCCTTTACCTATTTCTTGAAGCATATGGATGTTCTTAGTTATGCATATTCTCTGTGGTATCTTAGGATGTTTCTTAGATTATATGGAGTTATGTAAGAGTAATAATGTTTCAAAAATGTTTTAACCCATGGGGATGGTTCTTACTTGAATGTGAAGCTATTAATCCTAAGAAACAATGTAAATGATTGTATATGCCTGGAAAAAATGGACTTAACATGAGGATAATAAAGTGTGGTTTAAAACAATATTAATTGATGGTTGATAAAATATTGTTAGGATGATGTTAATTAATAAAAAATTATTAATTAATTTAAATTGAACTATAAAAAGTAATGAAGTAATTTAATGTAGTATTCTCATATTATTTTGGGCTTGTAGGATATCTAGTCCATAGTAGTGGATGTTAGGTGTCTTAGTTCCAATAATTGTTGTTGATCTAGGTACTAGGTTAATCTTATAGTGTGGTTTTGAAATATATTATATCCTTTTTTTTATTCTATACACTACCCCAACAATTTTTTTAGGATTATTGAATCTCATGGGACTCAGGGAGGGTTTTTTTCAATATCTAGTTTCATGGGGATTGATGGATGTCTAAACTCCTTGACCCCACTCTATTATCTTGATTGAACTATTTTTTAGTGTGCACATTTTTTAACATTCCCATATAAGTGTGTAAAAGGATGTAATGTCTTGTGGTTTATTCACACACATGTATCTAGGGATATAGTATTTGAAGGATTATTTATAGATATGTTGTGTATATTTCGTAATGGTTTGAGTTACCTTACTCAATGTATGGGTTATTATGGATTGAGGTATAATACCTAATGTATGATACACATCATACGGATTGTTTTGTCTCTTAAAAATTACTTATTTACTATAAAGATATGGGATATGGTATGATGGGATGATATGATGCATCAGATGTATGTTGTGAAACATTATCTCAGGTGCCTTCAGGTCGTATTTTCATGGAGAGAGATGTATTATGACATACAACATTAGGGAAGAGCCGAAAAATAGAGGGGAAGAAGTAACATGATTCCATTTTTGTTCTATTATAATAATACATGATATATTTTGTGTGATATTACTTATGTTATAGATATGGTGAGTCTAGGAACATAGTAATCCTTTTTGAGTGATGAGTTAGTTACACTTTTTATTCATTGTTCTTTAGTATTCTTTCTTTTTCTTTTTAACAAGATGATTTAAGGATGATCCTACTGAGTTTACTAATATAATAACCCAATTTATATATAGAATATTTTTCCAGAAAATGCTAGATGGTTGGATATTGAGATGGATATTATTAGTTTGTGGTTTTGGAGGAGTTGTTTGGATTTTGTGGTCAATGTCATATTTATCTTTTGGTACTTGTAGTTCTGTTTCAGTCGTATCTATTTTTTATTCCATTAATTTTATGCACTTAAGATATCAATTATCTTTATTAGTCATATTTTATTAGTTTATTTTTTTATCTATATATTCCATATGTTCTCTTAGAGGGAAATTATTCACATTTGTATGCTCATTATTCCCTATGTGCTAGTCACCAATCTGGGGCCTACTATAGGAAAGACTCAGGGGGTCTTTATCTATCTTACTTCATTGTCGGCCTAAAAGGGTTACTCTTTTGCAGGAGTGGGTACTAATACTTTCAATCTCCAATATCTCAAAATAAATGGTGCTAGGGGATAATTTAGGAAAAATGGTTCCATGGATTGGTTTAATAGATATTTTCTTAGCATATTTGAATTATTATCAATCAAAAGGAATTCTTCTTCCAAGTCAATATCAAATTTTAAATGTATTTCATTAAATAATTCAATTGATAAATTCTTTGTAAAATAGGGATGAGTTAAATTTTATTCATCAACTAATTAAGGTTTCTCCAAGGAATTATTTTCTTTCATAAGTTCTTCATTAAAAATTATTCTTCCACCATTCACTGCTTTGAGAAATAAATATTTACTTAGATCCCCAATTATTTTCTAATATCTCCATTTAATTTCAAATTAAAAACACCAACCTATAAATTAATGTAATTTTAGTGTTTTAGTTTATGTTCATGTAAGAACCAATCCATTTCAGTTCTATGAAATTACAATCAAAATATTAATTTTTTAATATCACTCCAAAATTATCAACTCAGATTTCCATTTCATTAAACAACTCTATGGAGGGATCACTAGACAGGGTGTATGTCCTCAACATCAAAAAAATTAAAAATTTGTTGGTTTCAATCCCAATTTGTAAGAGTTTTATTTGTTTCTAGGTAATGTCAACATATTGATGTCGATTGGAAGATCAGGTCAGTTGAAGAGTCCAGGATTATTAATGAGTGAGATAATTTGAAGAATCTAAGACTATTGATGATAAATAATTATCTTCGATATTAAATTAAGGAATAATAATAATTATGGATATTTAATAGATATGTAAATTTCTAATTATGAATGATAAGGAATCTAATATTTGTTGAAAAAGAGAATAATTCCCCAATAAAGTGTCTACTTATTTCGAAGTGATTCAAGATTAGTTGGTATATCATGAAATATTGGTTTAAAATTTGTTTATTTTACTTACCTTAAAATCATTGGGATATCATCTTATTATTTCATGAAAAAATTACTTGGTGATTGAAGTTCCCTAAAAATTAATATTGAGCATTATATATCTCTATGATGAATGGTAGTTGATGTTTCCATCCACATGTGTTGGATGAAGTCTAAATATAGTCAAATATGGAATATTGGTCTTAAGTCTCGTAATTCAATAATGTAAATCAATATGTTTTAAAATATTATTTAATTATATTTATTGATCATAATGGTTATATTTTTTAGTGTTTTTTGTATTTTCTAATGAAAAAATTATTGGAGGAGTTGGGTGAAGAAATATGTTGGAGTGTATGTGATTAATTTTGTTGAATTTTTATTACAATGCATAAATCATATTCAAACTTGTATTTCTTATAAGGTGAAGTTGTTTGAAGAGTAATTTACATGATGCTCGATATGGTTTTTCGTGATTATATATCATCAATGGAGTTGATGATCAAAGTTATTGAAGTTAGTAGTTTTACTTCAGATATCCTATTATTTATTCATATAAATAAAATGAGGAAGAATTTTTCACCATAAAATTGATACTAATCGCAAAGGAGAATAAGTTAGTTTTTAATGGCCGTATCAATTTAATGGACTAAAATCTATAATGAGTTGGCTATGTTTTAACAAATTCCACTCATATTTTTTCATGTCGTAATAATATTAAGGACCTATATTTTTTAAAGGAGTAACCAAATTGAAATCGTGTTTCTATAAGGTATTCAAATTGTAAAATTAAGACCACACCAAATAAGTGTGGAAATTTTTTATTTTATTAACACTAGAATTTTCAATGAATCTGCACCATAAGTGATGTATCGTACCATATATAGTTGAGTGAATACTGGTAAAAACCACTTGAGACCCTTTCTTATGGTAAATGAGTCTAGAAATTTATCTCTATTCTATAATAATTTGGAAGATTACTACTCCATTGGGTTGTTTTCATAACTCAATGTTTTAAGGTAGTTAAAAAATAATTATTATGAACTAATATTCTAAGTCACAAAGGAGGAGGATACACTATGATGAGTAAAAACTATGATGTTTGAATAACCTTGATGACATGGCTTTATCTAAGAGGTTTGGTTGGTATTTCACCTTATAATAACTACTAATTAAATTTTTTTGATAAATATTAAATGGAACCTAATCCAATGGATGAGTTAAAGGTTTAATGTTTGTATTTGAATTTGAAATCAAAATTTGAACTAAAATAATTGGAGGGTTATTGTGCATGATATATCTATAGTAGATAGAAGTTTTATGTGTGTACTGTAGTGGGGAGGATATTTTGGATATGCATTAAATTGAATAATATACTAATAATATCCACAAATATAAATCTAACTCTACTTTTATCTTAAATATGTGTTATGATTTAATGAAATTTATTAATGACTAATGTATTAGTATGAGTTCACTGAAGAGTAAGCTAAAGAAGGAAGAGATCCAGTAAAGTCTTATTGTCAACTGAAGTAAAATAAGAGGGAAGAAGTATGAGAAGTGTTGTAATGAGGTTATTTTTAAATAAATTTGAATTTATTAAACCTATAAAATAAAGGAAGCTATCTCATGATACTGTTATTATAAAGAATAAATTTTATGCATCACTACTTTTAACAAAATGGAGAGTAACCCCTTAAATGATTCTTTATAAGTGGATGAATATGAAGAAAGAGATCAAGGAAGAACATCTATAGAGTGAATAGATCTAAATTAATGACTACAATCTTAAGTTTTACCCTTTTAACATCAATTTGAGGTATGGGATATACTTTCATGATAGATTAGATGAATCATAGTTAGGATACACAGAAACATGAGTCTCAAGGTTATAACGTAATAATTATAGGTCATAGGAGGAGTCTTCTGGGTTGTGTGATATCAAATGAATCAACATCCAACCAAATACTATCTATCCCACATTGAGTGGTAAACATTGTAAATAATTTTGTTCCTTGTGTGTGTGTTCGTTTATTATATAATAATAAATTAAGTAGGAAAGAGAGACCAAGAGAACCAATTTACCTTAATAAGTGTGATGGGGCCTTACTTCATCATTATTCCATTAGGTTATCAAATTCTATAATTTAATTTATCCATACCTACACTAACTACTAAAAATTAATATAGTGGCATGTGTGGGGTTGATCCCATGATGAATTTAGAAGCCTAGAGATAGTCTTAGAGAAAATTTTTAGGTATTTTTAATTTTCTCAGTCAATTAAGAATTAAAATTATCTAATTTAACTTCATTAAACATAAAATAACTTAAACTAAGAGTAAACTAATATTAAACAAAACTTAATATTGGTTATGGAGGATGAAAATAAGTTAACTGATGTTAAGGGATAGTCTATATTTACATAAAAATATATTCATTAATAAAATAAATATAATTAAATAACCTGAGACACCATGAAATATATGATCCTATTTCTTGGTGTAGACTAGACTAAATAGGATATCCAACCCATATCTCATGGTGATCTAGCTAACCTATGTTCAGTTGGATTTATCCCTAGGTGAATTGTGAAGTTATGTCGGCTCTCACCTTCCACTTCCCCTAATTTAATTGGTTGTCACCCCTAAATTTTCATTACTCTCTCTAGGTGATTGAGGGATAAATTAAAAATCATTTGTAATGAAATAAACTTTAAGTTAGAAATAATTATAATTTTTGTTGAAAGAAAATCATTTCATACACAACCCATTAAATTATAACCACCATATTCTTTTAAATTAGTCTTTCATGGTCGATGGTTTATCAACCATAAACAAACTAAAAATCATAGATGAAGAAATATAATTTATTAAATAAGAAATAAAGTTTTTTTGAAAAAGCAAAAAACCTACTTCAATTTTAATAAATAAAATTATGCATAAATTTTAGTCATTAAACAAAAAAAAATATAAAATGAAAATAAAATCAAACTACATATACTCTCTTAGTATTGGTCAACTCTCACTCATCCTTCCCCAAAAGTGATAATCCTATATCTTGTTGGGTATTTCCTCTTTTTATTCATATCAAATTCTCTATAGGGAAATTTTTTCATTAAACCCATATTGGAAACCCTGGTCAAAATACCTTATTAAAATTTATAATAATATAAGAGTTTAGAGAATTAAAACCTTGACTAAGCCTTCATTGTGGCATGGAAAAGTTAACTACACAATAGTATTCACTATTCCAAAGTTGAACCTAATTTTCCTATAGTATAGTGGCCTCTCAATAATGAAACACCCATAACTAATAATTATTCATATTTGAAACCCTGTTAAATATCATGGAAATAACCTCTTCTTTGTACAAATATTAGGATTTATGGGTTCCACCATTTATGATTCAAACATTTGTTGTGTTGTAGGGTATTAATGATGGTGTGGGATCCTTGAGAACTCCCAGTTTGAGAAAACCAAGATACTTACATAAAATAGAAAACTAAAATGTAGGTTAAAGCCTATTGTTTCATAGTTCCTTGAAATGTGTATTCTTGTTTTAGGAATCACTGCTTTCAGGTGGTTTCTGTTGGATTTATTTATGGAAATGGAAATATCCAACAATTCTTTATCCAAAGGGGACCTAGTTTCCAAATGTAGGGATTCATTAATTTTGAACTTCATGCAACTTAAGAGCATACATTGGTCAAGAATATTGGAGGTCGGACTCTTCACACCCTTTTGGGGTAAATTATTATCTACTCTAGGACTCTCTTTAGAATTTAAGTTATTTTTGTGAATCATTATTAATTCACCAAGTATATCATAAGCATCCCATGAAATTTTCAATCACTTATTTAGCATGTGAAAAGTTTAAAATCATTCATATGTATTCTAGGTTCTTCATTAATGGAGATATCTATATGTATTCGAGGTTCTCAATCAATGGAATCCTCTCATATACTACATAGAGATTCTTTTAATCATCGTTATCATGATACTAGTTTTTAAGCCACTCAGTGGGGCACTAAGAAATTTATTTTCATCTAGGAATAAGAAGGTATGGTTTGATATTGGGATTGTTCCCATAAAATGGGTTACCTACGTATCCTTGTAAAAGGAATCAGAACCCTCGTATTTCGGTGCCACTGAATGGGACACATCATACCTTTTGAGGTCATGTGATAAGGACCTATGCATATAGTTTAATTTTATGTGGTATGGAAATCAAATAAAAAGGTTCTTAGTCAAAACATAGTGTGTGACTTATGCTGAAGGAGCCCAAGGAACATGGAAATGATATGGGTAACCAAGTAGGATCAGACCCTGTTAGGAATATGTCCCAAGGAGAACATGGTTGATTTAAATTATTGGGTTTGAACCTCAAGGAGGCTTCTTATGTATCCTATATAGATGGGAATCAAATCCCACATAGTTCGATAAGTCTCATAAGAGATTATAGTCCTTTGAGAGAAATGATTTTGGGCTTAATTAATGAAAAGGATTCCTTAGTGATTTTTTGATTTAATTTGGGGCTTCTTCTTAAGGAGGATGCAAAAATTTGGGGAATTAGGATTGGATTCTTGAAGGGGACATCTAGTGAGCTCAGGCCCTAAGAAGGCTTCATACATATCGGTATTATAGTGGGAATCAGAGTCATCATAGTTCATTCCATTGAGAAAATATTGAGACCATGACAAATCTATAAGCCCACGTGAGTCATGCTCGGTGTGAAAAACAAGATAATGTCCAAGATTCAACAAAATCATCCACACTTTTTCTTTTTCAACTGATTGAAGGGGGTGCACCTATGGCGGTGAAAGTGGATGAGTTCGAGGTGACCCATGAAGAGGAAGAGGTGAGGATCCTTCCCTCTATTCACATTACATTGGACAAGGGTCCAATGAAAGGAGGAAGGGATGAAGGTTAGGGGATTACACCAGGATGACTGCCTATGGTGACAAAGCCCAATGGGAGAGGGATAGGGTAACAAAAGTCCATGTGCCCATCTCCCCTATGATCTTTGGCACTGAAGAAGAAAGGCGGAAAAATGATCCTACCTCCCGAAAAAAAATCAAGGGGCTTACGCCAGGATGGTTGCCCTAAAATTGATCCTAGTAGGGGAGGGAGACTTATCCTTTGTTCAAAAGGATGAATTAGGTGTGAATCGTACCTTCCTTACCAATATACCTGAGGTTCCTGGTCATCTCTTTGAGAAGGGAGAGGCCAGGATCTAACCCTCCTCCAAACCAGGAACTTCCCAACATTGTTTCTGGGAGAACGGTCCATGTGACTATGGATATACAAACCCATAGACATTCCATGTATCCTAAGTCCCTTATAAAAAAACGTGGAAAACCTCTGAATGTGGAAATACAAACCTAAATAGGAGACACGCTGATGTGCCTTTCTTAAAGGTTTTATAAGTCATGAGGTTTTGGTGGAGGTCTCAACAGAATCCCATTCAGACAAAGGAGCTAAGGAAGAAGAACCCTTGCCATTAATGGCTTTGATGAAGGCTTGATGGCTTGTAAATTGAAGAGAGTAATTGAATAAAAAATGGGCGCTCATGTAGATAAGGGCATGCAAGTAGACTTGAGAAACATGATATTCACTTAAGTGACGAACAAAATGTATGGTAATACTTGTGTAAGACATGGATCAAGCCTTCAAGAGTATTCATAGGTAATCCCAGAAGTGGGGCACTCAGGTTCGAATAAAAGGAATAGGTGTCATGAAAGTGTTTTTGATTTATGGATGTTGGGTGCTTTAGGTGTGCAAGTGTTGTGCTTTTCAAACACTAAATGGACTTAAGTATAATGATCCACATTTAAATCCTCCCCTCAAGGTGTTGAATAACTACCGTGAATGTTAAAGAAGGCTTGGGAAAAGCACTAAGGCGACTAGAGTAGCAATTAGGCCTCATGGAAATTCTTCCTTATGATAAAGACCCCAAGGGTCTATTTATATGAAAAAATATGTCCTTAGGTGAAAGGAGTTTGGGCGCGCAAGTAGGCTATTTGATAGAATTATGGTGTTCAAGTGGATGTGTGTAAAATGGGTGGCACCCAAGTATACTTGCACGCCACCGGTGATTTTGCCTAACTAGGTCACCGCTTTCGAGACTTAGCCTAAATAAATTATTTATCCTACTCTACCATGGTGGCGCACAGGTGCTTTCATGATGGTACCTTGGGTGCTGCTTTAGAGGCTTATCCAAATTTATTGCACCGTACAACGGGGGATGCGCCCCCGTACCCCTGCTTGGGATTAGTTTCGGGTTGTGGTCCCAGCCCTTTGGGCTGATTTCTTCGATACCATCTCTGACCCACATGAAAAATGCAGAGTCGCACCACGAACATTTCGATCTTGGTTGATGAAATTTTGTGGAGAAGTGCATGGAACACATTTCTTGGTGTCTACAAATTCCCCCCCTTGGAAATTGATTGGTTCATAACAAAAAAGAATCTTTTTATAAGGTAAAATTAGTGCACTTTGATGCATTCCAACATCGTTTGGTTATATTTGGAGATACATCAAGTTTGGATGGATGATTTAATTTTTTCCTAAGACATGGGGCCTAGTGAGCATAGTTTGATTTTTTACTAGGGTTATATAGAAAACCCCACAGAAATTGTATCTTTTGACTTTTTTTGCTCAATATTACCTAAATTATACAAAATGTACCTTTAGTAAGTTGGGACTCGACTTTTGTTCAGAGGGTCCATTACGGGTTCTCAATCCAGTCATTACCATGTCCCTTTTTGTTCTCAGTTTAGATTCATGCATATTAGACTTCAAAGGGCTAGTAATTATGGTCAAATAGCTTTGACCATAAATTATGAAATTAGATCCAAAACAAGATTATGTGGCTAATAATTGCTTTAATACTCTTAAAATATTTCCAAGGGGAATCTTGAGTCATGATTTCTATGGTCACCGAATCTAAAACTTTTATCAACATAAGGGGAGTCCCCTCCAAGAACGAAGTAACCATTATTTTGGAAAACCCGTTATGGCGGTTGTATTATGAAAGGCCAACTGGGGAATATGTTGCATATCCAAATAGTGGCATCTTCTGACTGATAGGCCTGTTATGTAGGAAACTTATGCAAGGCCACCAAAGGGCATGTACTGCATAGTCAAGCAGAAGATCTATTTAGGAATTTAACATTTCGCTACTGATAGATAGGGGAAAATAAGATTTGGGTGACTTAAGACCACAATGGGTGATTTTTTCAAGGAAATGAATTTTAAGAATGAAAGGGATATTTTATACCGACATATGTCAGGAATAAGAAAACCATTTCTATAAAAATTTGGTGTATGAATAATAGTTAAAATTTATCAGAAACAAGAATTTTTGGTATCATATTGTGTAGTTTTAAGTCATGCAGTGAAGACATTGGTATTGTGCAGTTTTATGTCATGTAGTGAAGACATTGGTATTGTGCAGTTTTAAGTCATGCAGTGAGGACATTGGTACAGTACAGGTTTAATTCATGCAGTGGGGACATTGTGTGGCTTTAATTTACGGTATTTAGCTTTGAAAAAAGGTATGATACTCTACCAATTTGATGATAATTTTTCTAGAAATATACTACCATTTCCATGTATGGAATGGAAAATTGTAAACTGTTATTTATGAATTTCTGAATCCAAATGATGATATGGGAAAAGGGATAAATGCATTAGAGGATGTCATTTTTTCCATGAATAAAGTTACCATTATTTGAAAAACCTATTATGGGGGTTGTATTATATAGGGCCAACTGGGGCATATGCTGAATAATAAACTAGTAGCATCTTTTTACTAATAGACTTGTTATGTAGGTGACTTATTCATGGCCACCTAAGGGCACGTTCTACATCGTCAGGGAAAAAAGATCTCAAAAAATCTAGCATTCTACTGCTAAAATCCGAAGAAAGTTTATGGAGATTCAGATTTTTTGAAGAAAAGAGGTTGTTTTATGTATAAAGGTACCTGAATATGGAAAGGGTATTCCCAACCAAGATTTCCAAATTATCAAAGGAATAGTACTTATATGAACGTATGACCCAAATGTAGGATGTGTGGTGTCTATAGTTTTAGGTTATAAAACTAGGACTAGAAAATGAAAATAGTATATGATATGGGGCCATGTGACTCCAAGGTTATTTCATATTTCTTTGAACACATGGAGATGGAAATGTGTATACTATGGTCTTGAAGTGTTTTAGATCGAAAGAATGATAATGTGACAAATATATCTAAATGACTGTTTTAAAATAAAGATTCTTGTATATTGTCATCAACGTTTAAAGGGAACAAATAAAATATAACCATGAATGAAATTACCATCACTTGAAGAACCTGTTAGGAGGTCTGTATTGTGTAGGGCCAATTAGGGAATATACTACAGAGACAAATAATGTCGTCTTTTGACTGACAGTGCCGTTATGTAGGTAACTTATGTAAGGCCACCTAAGGGCACGTGTTTCACAGTCATGCCAAAGAGTTCCCAGGTATTGGAAACTCTGTCACTAGAAACTGTAAGAAATATTATGATGATCCGAAAATATTCAAGATTAGAAGTGTGAAAATGGAAGGAGGTAATGCTCAATGCATATGAGGAACATTTGAATCTGTACTTCCCATGAATTTGGAATCCCTTACATAGATCTGATTCGTATGTAAAATGGGGACATTCCTTGTTTCCTTTTGAATTAACATTGTGATGTGTAGTTTAAAGTCTTACAATGTGGAAATTAAACTGTACAGTTTTAAGTCGTGAATTGAGGACATTAATAACCCTATAAAATTTGAGACACCTTATTTATATAAAGAATCCTTTTCCCCAATTTCTAATCCCATTTGAGCTATGCTTGGTGTGAGAAAAAATGAAAAGTAAGGGCTTCTTTTATAACATAAAGGTGACACAAGTGAAGAATATGGGTGTTATATTTCCATAGAGTTTAACATCATGCGGTAAGGACAAAACTGACCAATGTGAAAAGAAATACTTTTTGTAGTTGGACTAAGGGATAAAACCCATGTGTCACTATGTGTCTTAATGAGGGTAAGAATCAATCCATACGTAGTTCTTTAAACATTACCTATGCAGGTTTGATTCTTATACAAAGAATAAAGTTTTTTTATCACAGTTGGGCCCAATATTTGATATCCCATCATCTATACATATCTCAAATAGATGATAATCAAGCCGTACTTAGTTCTTTAAATAATCATTCCTCACACCAATCAAGTTTGACGTGCAGAATGGGGGATTTTGACACGTTCTGGGAGAACAGTAAGTCATAAAACCTAAAATGGTATAAGGACTATGTCATATATCTTAAGGAAACACTCTGTATAAATCAGATTCATATATAAGAGGAGAAAAGAAAATAAGATTATTTGGTGATTGCAGCTGGGCCCAAAATGAAGATTTAGGCATCTCTACGTATCTCATTGAAAATGAGAATCAATCCATACATAGTTCTTGAAATAAGGTCTTTATGTAAATTTGATTTAGTGATAGGAAAGAGAGGGACTCATGTGCTACTAAGGAGTAGTAATGATGTCAATGATGTTTTATTATTGAAGCTTCTAACATCAAATAGAGAAAATGTTAGTCGTACAATTTAATATCATAAAAAGAGGAAAATTATGTCATGTAGTTTAACGTCATGCGACAAGGAAGAAGATGCTATGCATTTTAACGTCATGCAACATGGACGTTTATGGTTATGTAGTTTAATGTTTTGAAACTAGGATGTTGTACTGTGCACTTTTAAATCTTGTACCGAGGAAATGGGGGTTGTGTAGTTTTTAGTATTGATTTAAGGATAGTATACTGTGCAGTGTTAGGTCTTGTAGTGAGGACGATATGTACAACTACACAAAGTATTTCTTTAAGAATCTTTCATTGGTTGGAGTTGTAATAATCTCACCATCCATTGAGATTATGGAACAATCTTCATTTGAATAGGCCTTATGTATGGAATAAGGTCCTTACCACTTTGGATCAAGATTTGGTTGTTTCTTCCCTTGTATCATTGGAGGCCTAAGGACCAATACCAATTCTCCTTGAAGAAATGAACAGAGGTGAATTTTTTTGTTAAAATCTTACACTATTCTATTCTAATAGACTTCTAAATGATGCAAAGTATGTAATATTTTCTCATATAATCATTCCAGGTCATTGAATTGTTTTTGAGACCTCTCATATGTATACAATCAATCATTGATTGCAACTCTGAGTGAAGGAAATTGCATTTCAATAGGCAGAACTGCTTCAGTTCCATATACCAATGAATAATGAGTTTCTTGGGTGGCAGTACGAGTAGTTTTCTGAAAAGACCATAAATCATTAAAAATTTTATCCAGCCATGATTTCTTATCTTTATCCACCATCTTCTGGAGTGTATTTGATAGGGTCTTATTGAAGGCCTCTATCTGTCCATTGGCTACCACATAATAGCGAGATGAATGGTTGGATTGATATTATGCTCCTGATATAATTTTTTACCTTAATCAAACAAAAATTGGTTACATTTTCCATAAATATAGTATGAGGGACCTAAAATATATTGATGATGTTAGTTTTGACAAACCTAAAAATTCTTTTGGCTCTGACTTCTTTGAGAGGTATTGCCTCAGCTTATTGAGAAAAGAATTCAGCAGTAGTAAGGATATACTGGAACTGCTTAGCTATAGCTGGAGGATAAGGTCCTTCTAAATCTATTCCCCATGTGGAAAATGTCTTGGAGTATTTAGTTATATGTAGTA
The DNA here is from genome assembly GCA_963277665.1 of Viscum album. NCBI lineage: Eukaryota > Viridiplantae > Streptophyta > Magnoliopsida > Santalales > Viscaceae > Viscum > Viscum album. The sequence continues at coordinate 1,019,035,900 of OY728147.1, read as the reverse complement.
ACTCTGGGGAATTGATGAATGAATTTGGCATGCACTTGGAAAGGCTGACATTTCTTAGTCAAATTTGTGCAATCCTGTGTCATTAAAGGCCAAATGTATTCAACCCTTTGGATCTAATCAGAGAGTTTGTGCCCATACTATTGGGCACCACAAGCTCATGTATGTACTTCTTTCATGATAGCTGCAGTCTCTTATTCATCAATTCATCTGAAGTGTATTCTATCAAAGCCTTGCTTGTAAATATCTTTTGGTGTTCTGGACTATCATAAAGAGTAAAATGGGCTGCTCGCTGCCATATTTGTTCTTTTTCAACCCTATTCAGTGGAAGTACACTATTTTCAAGATATTCCACGAAGGATGTTCTTCATCCCATGGTATGACCATATGGCTCAGAAATAGGGATAATCTCATTAATTTCATCTATTCTGGATTGAACAAAAGGTGATACCAAACAACAATAGGATATGCTAATGACTATCTCATCTCGATTTGGATCTGCCAAGGCTGTAGCTACATTAGCCAGTGTGTCTGCTTGGTAATTTTGTGATCATGAGGCATAAGACAATGTCGGATCTAAGGAAAATTCATCCATTAACCCTATACCATAATCACACAAAGAGATTAACTATTCTTTTCAGATAGAATATTATCCATTTAATTTATTGATTACTAATTCTAAATCACCTTTTACCTTCAAGTGATTCATTTTCACCAGAAGTTATTATTCCAAACCTACAATGAGATCTTGATACTCCACCTCATTGTTGGTTCTGCCTTCCAATAATAAGAAGGAATATGGAAATACTGCATTTTCTTGGGAGATAAGGACAATTCCTAAACCTACTTTGTTGAGTTTAGGGTTTTCCATTCTCCTCTCTGTTGGACTTATGGAAGCACCATCAAAGTTTATTTCCCATGTTTTGTAATTATCCTGAATAGAGAATACCTCTTCATCAAGAAGTTTAGTATTTAATGAAGTATCTTATGAATATGGATGCTCAGTAAGGAAGTCGGCCAGAGCTTGTACTTTTATTTCCTTTTGAGGCAAAAACTAGATATCAAACTATTTCAAAATAACTACCCACCGTGCCAGACGCCCTGTAAGCATAGGACGACTGAGGATAAATTTGAGCAGGTTATTGCGAGATACCATTTGGACCTCATGATATTTCAAGTAGTTTCTCAATTTATGAACTGCAAATATTAATGATAGGAATCACTTTTCAACAAATCAATATTGAGTTTCTGCATCAAGTATAGTTCGAATGAGATAGTAAAGGTTGTTCCCATTACAGGCATCTTTATTTTGAGCAAGGAAGGTACCCAGTGGTCGCTCTAAAGCTGTCACATAAATAATAAGCGACCTTCCTTCAATAGGTGGGATTAATAGTGGTGGACAGATATAAAATTATTTTGACTGTATTCAATCCATTTGTAGGTGACTTCCTTCTTTATTAATCTGGTGAAGGGTAAACATTTTCCTGCCATATTAGTGATAAAGTGCCGAATATAGACCAAGTGTCCTTGGATTCCCCTTAATTCTTTCAAATTTCGAGGAGGTGACATATCAATGTTTGATTTTTTTTCTTGATCAAATTCGATACCTCAATGGCGTACAATGAAGCAAAGAAACTTTCCTAAGGTTACCTCGAAAGAAAATTTCATGGGGTTCATATTTAAACTGTGTTGTTGAAGTTTATGGAATATGGTATTTAAATAAGACTAGTGATTGGACTGTTGTTTGGATTTTACCACCAAATCATAAAAATAACATTCAACAAATTTACCTAATAAGGGTTTGATGATATGGTGCATGGAACGTTGGTTTGTTACGCCTGCATTCTTTAAACCAAACGGCATTACCAGATATGAAAACACAACTTGAGGGGATCTAAAGGCTGTATATTATTCGTCCTCTAGGCCATATGGATTTTATTATACCCACAGTATCCATCCATGAAGTAAAGAGATTCATATTCAACTATTGCATCGATTAAAATATCTGTATTCGTAACTGGAAAATCATATTTAGGACAATGCTGGTTAAGATCTCTAAAATCAATAAAAACTCTAATTTTACCATTTTTTCTTTTTTATAGGGAGAATTTTCACTAGCTATTTGGGATATTGAACTTCCCTATAAATGTTATCCTTTATAATCTTATCAACATCAGCATCAATTTTAGAGGCTTGGGTTGGGTGTGTTCTTCTTACTGCTTGCTTGAATCCACAATGTTCTCATGGAAAACCTAAATGATGGGTGGATACATCAGGATTAGGTCCTGAAATTTCTGTATAATTCTAAAAAAATATACCTAGATGTTTCTTTATAAATGAAGTATACACCTCTTTCTCTTTAGAATTCATGGCCACACTAATTAAAATGGGTTGTCGATCTTCTTCTATACCCATATTTACTTCATTGAGCTCATCCACAGTGGTAGAGACACCATCCTCAAATGATGGAGGAGCATCCCCCAGATATTCCTCTTCCTATTCATTACATGTTACCTCTTCTGTTTCCACTTTCATAGAAGATGATGAGGTAAAACTCCTAGAGTTAGAGGGGGAGTTAGTATTTGAAAATCCTGAAGAAGAGGCCACCATATCTGACCATACAAATGATGACGGGTCTTCCTGTGGTAATAAAGATGAGATGATGGATTGAGAATCAACATCATTGTCTACCTCTAGAATTGCTACAATTTCTTCTACTCTAATTGATGAAGTAGAGATTTTTTTTAGTTTTAGTAGATGAAATGAAAACATCTACATTTAGGCTTCCATCACTACTTGGTGAATCACTAATCTCTACCATGATGTCAAGCTCAGTTGCCAAAATTGACATTATGGAAGTTATTGGATGAGTTCTTGGATTTGTTTTTAACCTTTCAATTTGATTGATGGGTCGCACATAATCTGTACTCAAATGTATGAAAGGATTTGATGGGATATTTTCCCATATTTTTGGAGCATTAACTCTAGTTATTTATTTTGTCATGAACTTTATTCTTTTTGTGTGATAAAACTCTGCCTCAATGTATTGAGATTCACATGTTTTAAATGGATCTCTTTCACCATTAAATGTCCTGATTTGACCATTGAAATAGTACTTAAGACATTTGTAGTATTACGAATGTATGGCTACATGTTGATGCAGCCATGGCCTTCGAAGAAAATTTTTGAAGGCAGTGTTCAGAAGAATGACCATGAAATCTGAATTAGATACAAGATATCCAAACTGAGTTTTGAGTGTAATCTCACCCATAGGTTCTTGTTCATTCTTTTCATATACTTGCTACATTAATGTAGAATAAGATAAGTCAGATTCATTTAAACCCAATCGACAAAGTGTATGAACTGGAATGAGGTTGAATCTGGATCTATTATCAATGAAAGCTCATCAGATGTCCACATAATTGATTTTTCCAGAAAAATACAATGTTCTAATAGGTCTATGTATAACATCATAATAATCTTCATCTGTACAATATATGACTTCATGAAATTATATAGGATCATTCCTTATATGGTAAACTATAGTAGCAACAACTTCGGTTTCAAACTCTTGAGGACATGACAAAGCCTCAATGAGTGCTTCTCGAAGATCTTTTGACAGAGTCAAAGTAGCCATAATTGATAACTTGGATGGTACCTAATCCAATTGTTTCAATAAATCATAATTTTTTTCTAAAGGTCTACATTTTCCCGCACGATGATGCGGTTTTATAGGTGTTTTTGATGTTTATGCTTTAGATGTAGACGTACCCTGTGTCGGAGTAGAAGATGGAAATACTCCTAGATTTGGTAGATTAGACTGACTTGGTCTATTCACCTGCTTATAGGAATATGGTGTGACTTCAAATCGGTCTTCCAAGATAATCATGTTAGAACTTATCCTATCTTTCATGGAAGAAACTCTTTGTTCTTGTTGATCCCACAGAAGGCCTCTTCATGACTTTCTACCGCATATATGGTTCGAGTAGTGGTAGAGTTAAAGTGGTGGTTTCTATAATTCCCATATCTTCCCCTATATCTTCTACCATGGAATCTTCCTCTGGTTCCCTAATTAGGTGTAAGGAAGTCCGAATCATTATAATTTGAATCACTATAGGCATTAGGATCCATTAAATGGATAACGTTGACATAACCATAGATCAATTCTTCATCTGATAGAGATTCTTCCTGACAAGTTAATTCTGATTATGCCATTTAGTGGGGCGGTACCCATGCTTCTAAAATAGATGGCATGAAATATTCCAGGGTTAAGGACAACTTTGGCCTTATCGTGATCTCATATTCTTATGAATACTATTTTTTCCTTATGATCACTTCACCTCTTTGAGGAACGACCTTTTGATGAAGGTGGTTTTTCTGTGGCAGGAGTGATAGAAGACACAATTGGTTTTTTCAACTGTGTTAGTAAAATGGAATGAGTCTGGTTGATCATTTTCTTGATCATACAATCATCAAATTTCAACACATTTTTTACTTTTGACATCCTTCCATTTTTCTTCTTCATTTGGATCAGTAGCAGTAACACATTCTACCTGAGCTGACAAACTTCTCAATTTTAATTTTCAAGAATCTACCATATTTTTCAAGAGCTCCTTGAAAACAAAACATTCTTGGATGGGATACCCTAACATCTAGTGAAAGGGAATATTATTTGGAAGATCTTCATCTCCTTCTTTATTTGGTTTCTTCTTCCTTGGAAACTGACCCAAATTGTTTTCCAGAGATGAGATGAAGTAACCAAAAACTTGTTCAGTCCAGAAAGAATAAACTTTGTTCTTTAATTCCTCAAACGGTTTCCTCCATTGATATCTTTTATCATCTTTATGAGGCGATCATTACTATTGACGCTCAGTATGCGGAGACCGTCGGTATGATGAAGGTCTTGAAGTAAAAGTAAGTACAGTTTTCTGCTTGAGTGTAACTATATCAGTTTCTGCCTTTCCAATCCTCCTCCATGGAGCTGATGAAATTAGATGAGTTTTAGCCTTAGTTTCTATAATAGAGTCTTCTATCTGTTGACCAACTAAAGTAAGGTCTTGAAACCCTCCTGTGTACTTCATATGGATCAATGGTGTGTGTAACTTATCACATAAATTTTCCACACAAATTGGCATATATTATTCTTGAGGAAGTACTGGACTTAAAAAATATGTTAATCCTTTCCATCATAAAATTAAATATGAAACACTTTGATTCTAACTTTTTTTAGCATTAGTAAGATCAAAAACTGTCATCTTTGGTAGAGTTGATCTAAATTGAAGAAGTAATTTCTAATGGAGATTGTCCCATCTAGTAATTGATCGAGATGGTAAACTTGTATACCAGAAAAAAGTTGGTCCTTGTAATGACTGCACAAACAACCTATTCTTTACTGCTTTTTGTTGTCGATTAGTTCCCATTATGGGATCAAAATGAGAAACAAACTGTGTTAAGTGTTGTTCTGGATCTCCAAAACCATTAATAATTGGGAATGTAGTATTCATAAAATTTTGTGGGGGAGGAATTGCATCCACGCATTCTGGGTAAGCTCACTTTTCTCGTTGAACTGGTTCTCTTAGTTCCTCCATAGCTTCCAATCAAGTCGTTAATGCCTCAATTTTGTTCATAAGAATTTGGGGAATATTTGTATGATATGGAACCTATGAAGGTATAGCAACTAGATATTGAGCTGGTACAATGACCGGAAAACCCACTGATGGTGGTGATGATATTTTCCTTGGATAATCCACTAGAAAATACTTATCAAAATGTGTCTGATCTTTCTTTGATTGTTTACTTAGGGGAGGGAATTCATTATTTGCATCTGTAGTTACTAAAAATTCTCTTTTCTGTGGATCACCTACATGATTTTCAAGTTATGGGCATTCTTGTAAAGTAGTTCTAGCTGAAATGATGCTTCGAAGTAACCATGCATTGAGTATTATCAACTCCTTCATTTCCTCTTCTTGCCATGAAAATATTTCTTCAAGAAAAAAAGATTGACCTACTCCAGTGGAAAAGTGAGATGCAATCTGACTATTTATTTTCCCTTTATTAGATTTCTTTTGTAGGGGTGGGAGTTGGTTAATTTAAGAAATACCTAGATTCTGGGTAAGCCTCTGATTTCAGGTACTCACACCTTCTTCATTTTCCTCAGTGTGTACAGTACTGTGGACAAGAACTTCATCTTCTGGTTCTCCTGAACTGGACTCATTTTCTAGAGGATCTTTTGCAGTGTTGTTAATGAAATTCATGGACACATAATGAATCGATGGAATTATGTCATTATTTTTGTAATATCAACTCCCTCTACATCTTCTATGAGACTCTGTTTCTATATATAATGAATTCTTGGAAACTGTTTGGTGGAAAGTAACCCGAACAGAATCCCCGGATAGTTCAGTTATACACTTTCTTTGTGGATTCTTCCCTAATCGGGAAAAAACTGACTTCCGTTGAGGAGGGAATTAATGATGTGAAAAATCCCCTAGAAATTCGAGATGGGTATGTCCCTATTATTCATCTTCAAATCATTCAACATTGTCTAATGAATTTTAAGGTTGAATTAAATGATCCCACAAATTTGAATGTTGGGGTGATTCTTGAACTTCTATGGATGACATTCATCCAACTACTCTTCTGGTTTTGTGAATTTTTGTTTGGACATTAGCTGGGTGCATTATCCGACAACCACCCAGATCACCTCTTTTGAAAGATTGCTTTTCTATTTTATACATTTGTATTCTCTGATGGCTGAAATCCTCTAAGAGGGACTCCAACTCAAGATTCTCATATGCCTGATGTAAAAGTAACTCAAAAACTTCTTTTCTTTGGGTCTGACTCTGATGAGATATTTTTTAGGAATGTTCTTGAGTGTACATTTGATTAAATACAAAATATATTGATTGTGGCCGACCATGGGCAATAACATTGCATGAGACCAGTTTTGGAAGACATTACTAATTTTGGAGTGCAGTGAAATGCAATGCTCCATCTGCACCCCATCCTCTGATAAGAACACTAAATGGGGGATCATAAATTAACTGGTGTAGCCTCTTTAGAGAATTGAGGCATGTATGTTGAAATATTTTATGATGTTTTTAAACCTCTGGTTTTTGGTAAACTGAGATAGATGACATGTAAATTTTGAGTTTCAATCATTCTATTACATTTAAATGATTTTGATATTCATCGTATTGTAATACTCTAGTTTTCAAATGACGAAGAGTCTTCCATATGTTGAGGTAGATATCATTAATGAAATCTTCCACAATTAATTCTGGAATGTTATACAAAGAATTTTCCAAAGGCCAGAATATGACCGGTACTTCTCCCTTATCCAATTGTTTCCTCATGTTTAACACATCTTCACCGTGTTTTACTAAAGGTTTCACCACTTGGTCGGACTATAGTGGATGCTCTAAATTAGAAGGCAAATGACCCATGGGAGGCTGGGAGAATGATTATTTCATAAAGATATCTTCGGGTTGAGAAATTGTTTCACCTATTAAGGACAAGGCATCAGACATGACCGACCTTGTGTTTGAAAGTTCCTCGAGATAGGTGGGCTTTCTCGTCGCTACATTTTCAGTTATAGCATTGTATTGAAAGTGCGAAATACTACTACAAAGTGTAATTTCACAGTGAATTCCATCATGGGGAGGATCACCATGGTGGATTACAGCAAGGTATCAATATTCTTTCTTCTTGGTCTTATGGCCACACAGAGGGTTTCTGTGGATCTCATCTAAATATAGGCACTCTGGAATTACCAAATTTTCAAGAAGAAATCCTTCTTGATGAAGTGTCTGATGAGGAACTTCAGAATTAATACTACCACTCCCATAATTTAGTAATGATAGGATTGGATCCCGAGCTACAATAGATAAATTATTAAGGGCTACAAGAACTCCATTATTAAGAGGAGCCAAATCGCAGCTTGACTCTTGATTTTAGAATATTACTTGGAAAGGCTTTTTCATGGGTGTTATCTTATACTTAGTTGGGGCCACTTTCTAGGAAAAGTGGTTATCATGGGAAGGTGTATGTGCCTTCCTTGGATTGTTTACAGGAACGGACCGATTAACATCAATTGGAGAAGGGTGTATGTTCCTGATCTTGTTGTCCTTATGATATGGGGAATTTTACCCCATGACCCTCATGGACTAGAATAGAGGTGTGTATCTATTCCAGGATGGCTTGCCGATTTGTCATCCCATGTGTGGGGATAGATTTACGTGTTTGTTTCCCCTGTACTGCTGAAGTGGTTGTTATAATATCTGATCATGCTTCAAGAATATGGGCATGGATTTGTGTTTTCCCTTTCACCATTGATAATATGTGTTTGGTGACTTCAGCGGTTGGAATAGGAATATACATCCATTTTTTATCTGGAGTATTTTTATGTGCCTGTTCATTTCCTCCTTTTCCTGTTAGTGGGTGTTGACAGTACTCATGTATGGGGGAAGAGAGTTGGGTCTACCCCAAATTTGTCGTCAGAACCTTCCAACTGACTTCCCCGGGTGCAACCAACTGAGACTATTGGTAGACTTGATGAACATTGGCAGGTGTATGTGCTTATTGGCTGTTTCCCATCAAGTATGGTTGACTGACTTCCTTCAATACTGGAAGATGAGACTTTTGGAAGATTTTGTGATTGTAAACAGGTGTATGTTCTTGTTTACCAGTTTCCACCACATTAGATTGGAAGGCCTCTTTAAATTCAGTCAAACGAGCCTCCTGACTTGTTGATAACTTGTAAGATGGTGTGTGCCTATACATGGTTCCCTAATGGATTTATCTAGCGGGATTACTAGGTTTCTTCCAGATGAGTCTGCTGGATAGAAAAAATAGGACGGACGAGTGTATCTTCCCATTCATTGATTTCCATCAAGTTATGGTAATGGGATTATCTGGTAGGGGTAGAGGTAAGAAACTACTCCCCGTTGACCAGACATTGTCCCCTGTAGTTCTTCTTTCCTTCCAGGGTCTGAGAGACCTTTCCTGAATGTCCAGAGGCAACACCCCATCATGTTGGGGGTTCACTACTGCGTGATTCTACTGGAGGCAATTTCTAGTGGGAGTCCTCCGGATGAACTCTTGTATTCTTGAATTTAGGCCTTGAGTGTCCTTTTTATCCACCTCCCTATAGTATTGGAGGGATTTATTATTGAGTTTCAGGGATAAGGACCTAAAATGATTCAAGACGTTGGTTGGCACCATCTACTTCTTGATCATTGGTCATCGTTTTCAGGATGATCGAATATTATTATTGACCTGGAGGGCCTGCGGAGCAGCCTCCAAAGACGATATTATACCAAGTCAACAATATTCCACTACTATCACATTAGAGACCCACATTGAAGATTCTGGGTTGGTGATAACGTCCTTCCCATGGATGGGGATCCAGTTTGAGCAGCGATTGGGAAGTTCATAGATGTTTTCTTGAAGAAGTCCATTTTGGAGTAAAGAGAATTCTGAGAAAAACTTGTAACAACAACAAACTCAATTAAAGAAACATCTTTTTAGATGGATACATGCAAGATTTATTCCTTTTTCTGTAATTTCTTTATCAATTTATAGGGTCTTAATAGGTGGATAACATTATTAACATGGTTAAGGATTCATGTTGGGTTCACAAATTTTGTTTCGTAGTTCCTTGAAACGTGTATTCTTGTTTTACGAATCACTACTTCCAGGCGATTTCCATTGGATTTATTTATGGAACCGGAAATATCCATACTTTATTTATTCAAAGGGGACCTTCATTCCAAAGGTAGGCATTAATTATGTTTGAACATCATGATACTTTAGAATGTGAATTGGTCGAGATGATGGGAGGTCAGACTCATCACACCCATTTGGGGGGAATTGTTTTCTACTCCGGGACTCTCCTTATAATTTATGATATTTTCATGAATCCTTATTAATTCACCAAGTATTTCATAAGTATTCCTTGGAATTTCAATCACTTATTTAGCATGTGAAAAGTTTAAAATCGTCTGTATATATTCAAGGTTCTTCATTAATGGAAATATTCATTTGTATTCAAGGTTCTCTATCAGTGGTATCCTCTAATATACACCCTTAGAGATTATTTTAATCATTTTTATAATGATACTAGTTTTTAAGCCACTAAGTGGGGAACTCTGGAATTTATTGTCGTCGAGGAATATGAAGGTTTGGATTGATCTTGGGATAATTCCCATAAAATGGGCTACCTGTGTATCCTTGGGAGAGGAATCATAACCCTCATAGATTGGTTCCACTGAATAGGACACATTATACCTTTTAAGGTCATGTGATTATTACATAGACATACAGTTTAATGTTATGTGGTACGGATATCTAAGCGGAAGGGGCGTAGTCAAAATATAGTGTGGGACTTATGCTGAAGCTACCCAAGGAACTTGGAAAGGATATGGGTTTCCAATTAGGATCTGACCCTATTGGGAATATGGAAAAAGGAGAACAGGGTTGATTTAAGGTATTGGGTTTGAACCTCAAGGAGGCTTCCTTGGTATCCCATATAGATGGGAATCAAATCCAACATAGTTTGATAAGTCTCATAGGAGAGTATAGTCTTTTGAGAGAAATTAGTTTGCGATTACTTCTTAAAAAGGATTCCTTGGTGATTTTAGGATTAAACTTGGGGCTTATTTATAATGAGGATGCCCAAATTTGGGGAATTAGGGTTGGATTCCTGAAGAGGACATCCAATGAGCTCCGGCCCTAAGAAGGATTCCTACATATCCCGATTATGGTGGGAATCAGAGTTCTAGTAGTTCATTCCAATGAGAAAATTTTGTGACCATGAAAAATATGTAAGCCCATGTGAGTCATTCTCTGTGTGAGAAACAAGATAATTTAAAATATTCAACAAAATCATTCATACTTTCCTTTTCTGCTGATGGAAGGGGGCACACCTATTGTCGTGAGAGTGGACGAGGATGAGGCAACCTTGGTAGAGTGTAAGGCGACGAGCCTTCCCTCTATTCACATTACTGTGGACAAGATTCCAATGAAAGGAGGATGGGATGAAGGTTAGCGGCTTACACTAGGATGGATTCCCATGGTGACAAATACCAACAGGAGAGGGAAAGGTTAACAAAAGTCCATGTGCCCATCTCCCCTCTGATCTTTCGCACCGAAGAAGAAAGGAAGAGAAATGATGCTACCTCATGCAAGAAAAACTAGGGGCTTATGCAAGGATGGTTTTCATAAAATTGATCCCAATAGGGGAGGGAGACTTCTCCTTTGTTAAAAAGGATTAAGAAGGTTTGAAATGTACATTCCCCACCAAAATACCTTAGGTTCCGGGTCATATTTTCGATAAGGGAAAGGCTATGGCCCAACCCTCCTTTAATCTGGGAACTTCCCACAACTGTTTCTAGGAGAAAGGTCCATGGTATTATGGGTATACAAACCCATAGACATTCCATGTATCCTAACTCGCTTATAAAAAAATGTGGGAAACCTCTGACTATGGAAATAAAAACCCAAATAATAGACATGATGATGTGGTTTTCCCAAAGGTTTGATAAGTCGGGAGGTTTTGGTGGAGGTATCAACAGAATGTATTTCAAACAGTGGCACCAAGGAAAAAGAAACATTTCCATAAATGGATTTGATGAAGGCTTTATGGCTTCTAAACTAAAAAGAGTAAGTGAATCAAAAAGGGGCGCTGAAGTGGATAAGGGCGCACAAGTATAGGCGCACAAGTAGAATTGAGTGACTTGATCTTCACTTAAGCGATGAACAACATGTATGGTAATACTTGGGTGAGACATGGCTCATGACTTCAAGAGTATTCATAGTTAATCCCAGAAGTGGGGTGCTAAAGTTCTTATGAAAGTAATAGGTGTCGCGCAAGTGTTTTTGATTTATGGAGGTTTGCCGCTTTAGGCGCACAACAGTTATGGTTTTCAAACACTAAAAGGACTTAAGTACAACGATCCTCGTTTAAATCCTCTACTCAAGGTGTTGAAGAACTACCTTTAATGTTGAAAAAGACTTGGGAGAAGCACTAGGGTGACCAGAATAGTAATTGGGCTTCATGGAAATTTTTATTTATGTTGAAGACATCAAGGGTCTATTTATAAGAAAAAATAGGACCTTGGGCGAAAGGAGTTTGGGTGCGTAAGTAGGTTGTCCGACAGAATTGTGGCACACAAGTGGCTACGCAATGGATGGGTGGTGCCCAAGTGTACTTGTGCAACGCTGGCGATTTTTCCAAATGATAAATTGACTTAGACAACAAATTTTCAATGAAATGAGTCGTGATTCAATTATCTATAAGTGTACATAATCATTCTCATTTTTGAAAAATGATAAATTGACTTAGACAACAAATTTTTCCTTAATAAACATAAAAATATATAACAACTCTAATATCCAATTTAATAATATAAAATTGATTTTAAAACATTCTTACGATAACTCAAAAAACATATTAAAATAGCTTATAAATAAGGATAAGGGTTATCTCCCCTAAAAATTTCCTCTCCTCTTGAAATAAAGTTTTAAATATTTTTAGGATAGCATGAAAATCAAGTAATAACATACATTGTTGTTGAGTAGATGGTTTCACACCAATTTTCATTATTAAATTTTTAAATGACTCAGTTATAAGTGGATTTGTAAGACTATTAGTTGTTTTTTTCTTATTTGAAATAGATTATAGATTCAAGATTCCTTCATCCACCTTTTCCATAAGAAAATGGTATTTAATATCAATGTGTTTATATATGGAATGTTGAAATATTATTTTATTGGTTTATGTATCTCTAATTATAAAAACCAATGATAATAGGATATTCTTCATTGAAAATCATATCCTCAAGTTATGCCTTTATCCAGATCATTTAAGTGTCTTCTTATGATGAACCCATATATTCAACCTCTATTGAACTTGAGGTATAGATTATTTCTTATTTTAATTCCATAAAACATAGATTCTACCAATAAATAAAGATATATCTGATGTGGAATTCCTATCACATGATGCACTTGCCTAGTTAGTATCTGTAATCCCATTTAGATCTAGATCGTCATAATTTTTGTACATCATGAAATAATTGGATGTATTTCAAAAATATCTTAGCATTCTTTTCACTACCTAAATATGTGATTATTTTGGCTCAGATTTATATTTATCACAACCACTAACTACATAAACAATATTAATCATGGATAACATTAAGTACATGAGACTACCAATTAATCTTCTAAATTCCCTATCATTAAAACTTTTTCCTTAATCATGTGTTTTTAGTTTTATTCCCGTTTCAATTTTCTTGGAAACTCCTCTATATTTTTATATACAAAACCTCATCAAAATATCCTTTGCATATTTTTATTAACAAAAAAATGTAACTACAAACCTGTTAAATCTATAATTCTAAGAAAACCGTCATCTCTCAAAGCATATACATGTAAAATTTCTTCTTTATTTGAATTGAGAATTATTCACAAAATCAGTCCTTATTTATTAATAAAATAATTTCATCAACATACAAAATCATAAATATTGAAGTAGTGTTGGACTTATTTTTATATTTATTGTTTTCTACCATTATTTAATTGAATTCTGTGATCCTTATATATTCATCCGACATAAAATATTAAGCACATGGATCTTCCTTCAAACCATAAAGATCCTTATTTAGGTTACACACCTTACTAACATTTAATTATAGCATAAATTACTTAGATTTTTTCTTGTTCAATTATTTATCGATATATCTATTCAAAAATGATTATTTTATATTCATATGAAATAATTTATAGATTCTATGATCTAAAATATAAAAAATCATGATGGTTTAAAATTTATAAACTAGATAAAATGTTTCATTAAATCCAACTCCAAAACTTTTTTAATTCCCATTGCATAATACTCAAAAAAATTCATAGAAACATCATATTTCACTTTAAAATTATTTTTGAAAACCCATTTTCTCCCAATAAAAATTTACTATCTATGAATAGAAACAAGTTCCCATGTTTTATTCTTTTTATTTGATCCATTTAATTATTCATAACCATGATCCATTTCTTATTTCAAAATAACTAATAAACTATTTGAGGTTCAATCTTTAATAAAAAAAACTAGTGTGATAGTACCTATGATTCTCATTATTTTAAGAAACACGTTATTTTGATCTATATTATTATTTTCATCATTAACTTTCCTCCTCAGTATTTTAATTATTCATTTGAGATTATAATTCATATCTCCATCACTGGAGTAAACAGTATCTTCATCTTTAGTCTAAATTTTTGTGTTCCAAATAGTTTCATTAATAGGTTCAGAAATAGAAACATTATCCACATTATATTTCCCTTAGAGTTTTTAATGAATTAGATATTGGTTTTCATTTGTTTTCAACTATATTTAATATCTGGAAATAGTTTTTTGAGGTAGAATTTATGTAGAGGTAAGATGTCCAAAAGAATGTGTTGCATAATTATAATGTTTTTCTTTGTAAATATCAAATAGATGTTGTGTAACCATTAATTGAGATTTTATAAACATAATGTCTTTTTCTCTAACCATAGTATGCATAGACCTAATATTGAGGGTAATCATTCATTATAATTTGTGTAAATTTTGTATATGTAGTCGATCTTCACAATCAATTATTTATAAATGTGGTTGATCTGCACAATCAATCAGTTGCTTAAAAATGTGGCCATTCATTACAGTCACTTTTCTTCTATACATGGTCAACCATCTTAGTTGTTGGATTATGAATTTGTTGGATCTATTTGGTCAATTTTTGTCCCTCATGGACAACCCTATCAGTTTATCCCACACTTAGATATTTTTTTAAGATTTGTTTTAGCTGAAAATATGTATTTTTTGAATTCATATATTCTGAAGAAATTAAAAATGATGATTCTTTTTTTTATAATGTTTATCTTAAATATCCCTGGATTTCAAAAAAAACATGATTCAAACAAAAATTTATGGGATTTTGAATAAGACAAAATGATACGTTTAATAGGAGACTTTGATGATATTTAAAAATAAATATTTGAAAATATATTAATCATTCAAAGATATTATTATTCAGATATTATTAATGCATCTGAGAATCATGGGATTTTCCATAAATTATTATGAAAATATCATTTTCAAATTAATGAGAATATAAAAGGGAAAATGAAGAATGAAAATGTGTTCATGATTTGATATATAAATGATACTTTGCTGAAATTGGAAAATAGAGTTGTATTGAAGAAAAGTGAGACTAAAAATATAGAGAAGGTAAGATGAATCTTGTGTTGATCATCGGGGATCTTAAAATTAAAGAGTAATGAGTTTTATTCACGTGTGAATTACCTCATGCATGAATAGATTATCCTAAATAAGTTAATAGAGAGATTGATATTTTTTTCTGAACTCTTTCACATCTAGTCGTTAAAGTCTCTTCTAAAGCAGATTTATTCCATGATTCAAAGGAATCATAAATCACTATAATGATATAAAATGTTAACGAGTGAGAAGGCTATTTTTAATAATGGTGGTACGAGGGTAAAAAAATCATTCATCTGTTGTTGTATTAAAATTTCGAGGATTCCACGCATACTAAATTTGTACTAGTTATTCGATAACAAATCAAGAGTCAAGGATGAACATCTCCCCTCTCTTATAATCACTATTTTATTTGGGACAATCTATGTCTCCCAACCCAACTAAACCTAGAAAGAATTAGACTCTCTCATTAAGATCAAACCTTATAAAATTTGGAAATTATTCTTGATATTTACCATTATTTTATATGGGTGAGGAAGCGGTTTTTTGTGTGTATTTTAACCATTATGAGTATTATGAGTTTTATTCCAAAAATAAAATAATTTTAAAAATATACCACTAATTCACCTCTACCACTCTGTGGTGTACTAAATAAATCAGACACTTTAAGTGGTTTTAGAGTCATGTTACCACTGATATCCAACTCAATCTTTGGTCGTGTGTGAAAGGAAAAAGCTTCAATGAATATAATAGTAGTTCCATTCTTTATAGAATAAATTACCATGGTTTGAAAAAATAAGGATAACATAATAGATCTCACAAGGTGTAGAGGTTAGTGATGTTTTCATTGTGGGATTTCCACCCATTAAAAAAGATGCATCCAAGAAATTTACTGATAAGAGAAGCCTTTAGATTGTTCTGAAATCTAGGAATACTTTATTTTCATCTATTTTAGAAAAAAATACACAATGTTGATGGGGTTTAAGACAACAAAAGAAATGTGGGACAAAATATAGAATATCATTGAAAGTAACATTGATATCAAAGAATAATAAATATATCTTTGTAAGGATTAGTTAAAAGATTACAAAATAAATTAGGTTGAAACAATTGAAGGCTATTTAACAAGTTTTAATGAAATTTTTATTCATATTAGAGTATTTAGAGATGAACATTAATATTATACTATGTCCAAAAAATTAATGAGAAAATTTCCAGATATATTTGACCCAAAAATTTCATCCATTGAATATAGGTAGGATATTTTCATTGATGAGTCGTAAATTATCTCTTGAATTTTGAAATGAGAAAAAACCCGTTTTTAAGAAGAATACCAAGGTGTAAATAGATTTTAAATCCACAAATAAATTGAAAATCAAAGAAAAGGAAGATAAATTTACAAGTGACTTAGATAGAGATGATGAGAGTGATGAAATACTTAATAATATAATGTATCAAATATAAAAATGTATCAAGAAAGGACAATAAAATTATAAAATGAATGTTTCCGCTTATATTATTTAGAATTAGAGGAATTGGGAACTTTTCTACAAATTTATCTAAATATAAAAAAAATATAGAATCTAAGGTTGATGAATATAAATATAAATTCTGAATAAAGTATAAAATAAAATTTAATATAGGATATAGGAAATTTTATGAAGTGAGAAGGAATATGTGTAAAAATAATAATTTTTCTAAGTAATAAGTAATATGATAGCTCATCCTCGGGTAGTGAATTGGTAGATGAATGTGCTAAAATAGACGCTAAATTTATGGACCATGTTGAAAATAATATAGATAATCTATGAGGTAAAGGATAATAAATTGAAGATAAATCTTATTTGATTTAGATATTGAGAGTAGAACTTTAATTTTATTCTTAAAATAAACATTGTGATCAAGAAGGAATACAATGGGATGGAGAAACTTGAAGATGGGTTTTTAGAAAAATAAAATTTTTACACTAAGGAGATTGAGATTTTCAGGGTGAAAGTGGAAGAGAGATAAAATGATATAAAATAATTAGAGAATAAGAAGGAACTCAAAAGGAATAAATATAATGGATGAATTATGGTTTATTGGGGTTGAATATACTCTTAGAAAAGTGATGATTTATTATAAAAGACTTTCTTCTGAATGTTTTAGTCTTCTCAATATTCTAAGACAATTATTGAGAATTATTATGTAACTTATTCAACTATTAAATAGTAAAATTTTAAATATGTATGGTCTTATAATATAGGACTAATGTTCATATTTAGAAAAAATTGGGTTGATAAAAACCTTCATAAGAATTTTACATCAATCGAGATAGTTTACAATGATCATAAGAAGAAATCTTATTCAAAACCAGTGGCAAAGATTTTTTTTATCATCTATATGTAAAAAATATCTTTAAAGAAATTTTCAAAAGTCTTATTTTAGATCTAGTTTCAGGGGATACTACTGGTGTTTTGAAACTTATGGGAATAATGACGATTTTTTGGTATAATATGTCTCTTCTTGGGAATCAAACAAGACCAAAATGTAGGGGTATCAACTCAAATAACAGAAGTAATAAAACTGTGTGGAGGGAAAAAAGATGATACCACATATATGATGCCTTTCCAAAAAGGTTTTGATTGTATTGAGGTTATCTATGGAATATGTGATCAGTTTGGTCCCCATATTGAGGAATGTTTGACCATGTTACTTGGTCATCAATAGTAGATAAATTTGGAAAGAAATAAAAAATGGTAAATTAAGGATGATAGCTCACTCATTATTGAAGTGGCTCTTAAAGATAGTAAGGGGGTAATCCATGGATACATAATAGTGAATTCTCATCATAAATGACTAGAGATAAGAAAATCATTAAAATATTAAAATAAATTATGGTGGTGTAGTTATTTTTAGTTAAATATTTCTAAAGATCAAAGGCCTTAGATCAACTAAAATTTCAGTGAAATTTTTTAAATAAAAAAATGTTTTATTTCATTAATGGGATAAAACATCACCTCTTAATTATATATTAGTTGTGTGATGATGGAAATAAATAATTTTTTAGGTGAAATATTTTTCTCTTCAAAAGAATCAAATATAATGGTATTATTACTTCAAGTGAAAGAAACAATTAAAATATTTTTTATATTTTAGATTCAAAATATTCATGTTACTTTTGTTCAAAAGATAAAAATAAACTATGATATAGAAGGTTGAGTTATCTCTATCAAAGAATTTTTAGAATGATTTCCAATAATTATTTTGTGATATATTTACACAATCTTGTGTGAGAAATATAAGAAGTTTATGAGACATTATAAAATGAAAAAATTACTCGAGGGAGTTATAAAAGAGTTGATATACATACCACCAGACCTATTGAATAAATACATTAATATTTGTGTGAACATAAGAGAAAATTCCACTGAATTTGATCTCTATTTCATCACATTTACTAATTATTAAATTATAATGAGAAATGTGATGTTTATTAAGAACAAGTATGGGGTATTGAGGATGTTGAAAAACATCATAATAATAGTTGGGAAAGAATCATCCATGTGCATTAAAACATTCAGATCTGATAATGAGAAACAATTTACAATAAGATATTTGGAATACTATCTTCAGAAACATTGTATACATTATTAGTATAAAATTACATATAATCCTATACAAAATAAAGTTTATAGTAGAAATAATGGGATCTTAGTGAAGATGGGAAGAACAATCTTAGTAGAATATGGTCTCTCAAAATTCATTTTCAGAGAAACTGTGTGTACATCTCTTCATAATCAAGAGTGTTGTTTTCTAATAACTCATTCTAACATAAAATCCTATGAATTAGGTTATAAAAGGAATACTACTATAAACTAATTTATAGTTTTTGGAAGTCCTTGTTTTAGAAAAATTAAAAATTCAATGTAGGGAAACTTTGATGAAAAATGGTGAACAAGCTATATTTTGGAGATATTTATCAAATTTTAAATACTAAAAATGTTGGAATAAGAAATATCAAAATTATATTGAATTTAGTGATGTGAAAAAATTTAAAGTCATCCTATTTTTAATTCTCTAGAAGTAGTAGATTATGACTATGAAGATAAAAATATCAAGCATAATTCTAAAGTTGATGGTATAATTTGACTAGAATACGATCAACATATAGTTGATGTTGAGTCATATCTGACCAGTGATGAGGAGGAGGCTATTGATAATGAGAAAATAAGTTCCAAATGTTGAAGAATCATGTGAATATAGATAATTTAATTGGGGAAGATTATACACTTTAGTACTATATGAGAAATATTAGATATAATAAGAGCATAATTGATCCAACCGGAAGAATATTGAGTTTTAAAAATTAGACATCACTTATCTATTATGTTAATCCTAAATATATGAGATAATAATCTAATCCTTATCAGTGGATTGATGGTATATATGAATAGATACTATATATTGAATATTATTCTATACGAGAACTTTTTCATAGACCTAATTGTAATATCCCGATTCGGGGTGCCGCCTAAGGGTGCCCTGTACCTGGTTGTTCACATGACCTAAATCACATTTCCCCAAAAACCAGAGGTTTTCGAATAGTTGTGAGGGACAAGGTATGATATTGGGGAAAATATTCCCTCATTTTCATAGTATAAATAGAAGAATAATAATAGTAAACAATAGGGGAAGCAGTAATACCAACAAAAGAAGTAAATAGATGAAGACTGATAGAAATATAACAACTTGCGAAAATATATAAATTATGCATGTCAAATGTAACTAGGAACGCATCCAAACAAGTCAAAAAGTAGGAAAACAATACTGAAACCAATAAACAACAGAAAAAACAAGTAAACTCCTAGAGCATCACAATCCATAGATTAGTCTCATGCTCTCCAGATCCAATATAAATCAAGTATCTAACGACAAAGGGGTTTTTTCCTTATATATACCTATAATCATATAAAATGTTTGGGTCCAAAATCATGACCAAAACAGGGTTTGAGATGAATCTTAGTAGGCAACCACCAAGTGATTTTTTCCTTACTGTCAGTGAATATATACAGTAGGTAATATGGAGAAATAAAGTAATAAACTATGAAGTAATAAAAAGTAAACAATCATACAGTTTTAAATTAAATTAATTTAAATTTATTAATTATTCAAACCATTGAATAATGAAATCCGAGGATCCAGCCTAAGATATGTATCTCGTTTATAATAGTAACAAACAGATGTCTCGGAATACCATCTAAACAATCATGTAAGACTGAGTCCAAGCTTGTGGTTTGTCTTGGCAGACTCATCACAATCATTCATTTATTCAATAACAAACCTCTAATAAATATCTCGCGGTCTCACCCCTTTGGTTAAACATAGTGCTAATCATTTAAAAATGACCACCAGGGCATCTCTCACGATCAATACCCCTAGGTCAAAATGGCATTAATAACTTATAAACGACCTCTGGGTAGCTCTCATAGTCAATACCCCCTGGGTCAGGATAGCATAAATAATCTTAAACTCCATCCAAGGTATCTATCATGGTCAATACCACTAGGTCAATGTAAACACCAAGCCTCTCATGGTCCTGTGTAAATAAACATGAAAACCCCCACAGTTTTCCAGGTCTAAGGCTCTCACAGTCCATTGGAAGATCAACATGCATATCATAACAAGGCATCACATTTAATCTATGACTACTACATGGAAAACATTCACAAGAATAAAACATGAAATTCATATAATCATAAAAACTCCAACCTAAACAACTCAAGGCATGGAAACATGGTACACCTCAATGGCAACCTAGGCCAAATGGCCCTAAACAGTCAAACTAGCGAAACACATCCATGGGGTGTCCCATAAACAAGGAATCTAACCTTATGCATATGAAACAACCCCTTTTAATCAATTAAACCATAGCAGGTAAATAATAGGGTTAATTTCCCAATCACTTTATACCCCAAATAGGGGTATGTGACACTTTTAGCATATATAATCTAAAGACAAAAAAATAATGGCACAAACCACCTACCATGATGTTGTATAATAAGTACTCTTGAAAATCGGCCCTTGAATTAGCCTAGAATGACATAGATCTAAAAAACGTGAAAAACGTTCAACCTTTAAATACCCATGTGAAAAGAGTAATCATGAAGAAATTATCTAGTTAAATAGATAACTCACCGGTGGGAATCCAACGCACCTGATGGTATCTCAATCGGAGCTTGAATGATGATCCAGGATGAGCTTGAAGTTATTTGGCCTTCTTTCACTCTCCTATATGAACTTAGGGGAGAATAAGGAGTTTCTAGATGTGATACATAACCCCACACTGATATATCAAATAAAGAGAAAAGTACAAATCATGTTCATTTAATGTACACGTTCTGTACTAGCCTCAACTGGCTCCTAATTTAGGTGGCATTATAGGTCACTTACATGACCATGTACTCAGTTGTTACATAGCTAGTACACGACTATACGCAGCAGTCAGGTACACGATGTGTACTCAGAAGTACACAACTTGTAATTATAATATATCAATTTCTTCCTTTTTCCTCAAAAACACCTGAAATAAAGATTCATACTTGAAATAAAGATCTGGGTTCTTACCAACATCCCCCCTTAAATAAATTTCTCCCAAAACTTCCCTTCCAAGTGTGGTGAAGAAAAAACATCAAACAACTCTGGCCACTGTGATCGTTCATCGGCCTCCCACTCCAATGTCTCGTCTTGTACTCGCTTGTGCTTCCATAGCACCACTACCATAGGAATAGACCAGCCATGGAGAACCATCGTGTTGCGATCAAAGATCTTAATATGGTGCTTCTAGAATAATACATACACCTCCAACTCAACCTCTCCATGTTGAAAAACATGAGATGGGTCAGAAAAGTAACGCCGTAGCTCAGAAACATGAAAGATGTTGTACATAGCCCGATTCCTCTGAGGAAATGCAACCAATAGGAAACCAGCACAACTTTCTCCAAAACCTCAAAATAAGTGACATATCTTTGTGAAAGATTCAACTATTTCCTATTCCTCCTATGTTCTAACATCAATGTGACATGTACGAAAACATGATCTCTAACCTCAAACTATAGAGGTCATCTCTATCGATCATCATAAGATTTCTGGCCAAACATTACAGTAGCCATCCTCTTCCGAATCAACTCTTCCTACTCAGTGGTCTCTAGGACAAGACAAGTTCCCAGCATAGCTTCCTCTCCTACCTCCAACCAACATAGGGGTGATTAGCGTGGCCTACTTTACAAAGACTCATAAGGTGCCATCTGAATTGTTGCTTGAAAACTGTTATTGTAGGGAAAATCCACTAGGGTTATGTGTTTCTCTGAAGACCCTCTAAATTCTACGACGCATTCTCATAGAATGTCCTCCAAAACCTAAATCAAGTGCTTAAACTGGCCATCTTTCTGGTGATGGTAAGTTTTACCAAGATGTGTCTGTGTACCCAAATCCCTCTGTAGTCCCAACCAAACACAAGAAATAAATCGGGCATCCTTGTTTGAAATTATAGAGTTTGAGACACCATGAAAACATAAAATCTCTCGGATATAAAACCTTCCCAACTAATCAACACTGAAATTTTCCTTGATCGACAAGAATTGTGACACTTTCGTGAGTCTTTCAACAATAACCCAAACCACATCATTCCCTCAAGGGGACCTCAGTAAACCAATCACAAAATCCATTGTGACATCATTCCACTTTCACTCAGGAATGGGTAACTGATGTAAAATCCATTTCGGTCACTGATTCTCTGCCTTCACCTACTAACAAGTGGAACATATCCTGAAAAAACTAGCTATATTCCTCTTCATACCTTCCCACCAATAATGATGGTGTATATCTTGATACATCTTGGTGACACCAGGATGAACTTCCCATTCCTATGCATTAAAATCTCATATCAAATCCTCATTTATGTTTACAAATACCCATATAAGTCCATTAAAATGAAATATCTCATCATCACCTATAGTCTATCCAGGAGTAGGGTCCTCTTCGGACACACTCTCCCTTAGGTCTAGGACTTCAGAATCTGACTATTTCCTTATTTG
Organism: Viscum album; assembly: GCA_963277665.1. Taxonomy (NCBI): domain Eukaryota; kingdom Viridiplantae; phylum Streptophyta; class Magnoliopsida; order Santalales; family Viscaceae; genus Viscum; species Viscum album. Next base: position 1,019,012,569 of record OY728147.1, on the reverse strand, counting down.
CACATGATCCACTAGAGTAGAGGTAACAAATCTAGAAGAAAGAAAATTCTTCTCCTGTCTGTCGTGCACCTCCAAATGCATCTCAGAAAACAGATCCATAAGCTTCTACTCACTGGTGGCCTCCTAAACTACTTGTATCTGAGTCCTCCAGCCCAACACATCAGCCACTACATTGCCTTTCCCTGGCATGCAGGCAAGCTCAAATTCAAAAATCCTAAAGGTACTTAACCCACCTTATTTATCTCAAATTAAGATCACATTGTGTAAAGATATAATTGAGACTTTTGTGTTCAATTTATACCACAAAATTCTCTCCCAAAATATAATGTCTCCAACAGCGTAAAGCATGCACAACTACAGCTAACCCAAGATTGTGTGTCAGGTAATTCTTCTCATGCGGCCTCAACTACCAAGACATGTATGCAATGAATCCTTCCCCCTATATAGGAATTGTTTCCAGCCTGATACCTGATGCATCATAGTAAACAGTGTAACTCTTGTCCAGATCTGTCAAAATTAGTATCGGTGCTGAAGTCATTATCCCTTTTAGCTCATGAAAGGCTGAATCACAAGAATCTATCCACAAGTACTTCACACCCTTCTTATTCAGGCCCGTCAGTGGCACTTCTATGTGTAAAAAGTTCTGTATAAAGATCGTGTAGTAACCATATATCCCCAGAAAACATTGTACCTCAAAGATGTTCTTCGTTTTCTCCTAGAAAACTACTTCTCCCACTATCTTTGTGTCTACCAATACTCCTATATTTGAGATAACATGACCCTAGATATGAATTTGGTCCATCCAAAAGTAAAATTTTGAGAGCATAGATTATAAAGGATGCTCTCTTAGTGTACCCAATACGATCTCAAGATGGGTGGCACGGTTGTGTCGAGTGTGAGAGTACACCAATATATCTTCCACGAAGACTACCACAAAAAACCCAAATAAGGATGGAACACTCGGTTCATCAATACCATGAAACATTCCAACGCATTTGTGATACCCAACAGCATAACCAAATACTCTTATAGACCATACCTTCTCTAAAAGTCTGTAAGTGGTATTTCAGATGGTCTAACATGCAACCGAGGATTACCGTATCTCAAGTAAATCTTTGAGAACACTCGATCACATCAAAGCTGGTCAAAGATATCATCAATCATCAGAAAGGGATATCAGTTCTTGATCTTCAAATTTTTCATCTTCGGATAATCCATGCAAAGACTGAGGGTACTGTCTGCCTTCTTCTCAAAAAGGACAGGTGAACCCCATGGAGAAGTATTGGGTCGGATGAAACCCATTTCTTGTAACTCCTCTAATTTTTTCTTGAGATCTTGTGACTCTAGTGTAGCCTTCCTATAAAGAGGAATGGATACCAGTGCCACTTGTGGTATAAGCTCAATAGAGAAATGTACCTCTCACTCTGAAGGCAAAACTGAAAATTCATATAGAAAGACATCTTTGAAACAATCCACCACTAGAGGAAAGTCCATATATTAATTCCCCTGTTCATCCAAATATAAACTAGAAATTATGGCTATAATTATTTACAACCCATGATTCTCGGGTCTAGCTCTACATGCATGGACATCCCATTCACCCTTGGGTCTAAAAGACCCTCCCTCTAGTGACATTAAACTCACCCTATGACGATAGCATTCAACAAAGGGCTAGAAAAAGACCAAATAGTCAATTCTAAAGAGGAAATTGAAGCATTCCATATCTAAGACATAGAGGTCCTATAAGAAGTGACACCCACTAACCTCAAGAGGGAACTCCTTTCAATAATGTACACAAGCTGTTATAATCCCCAATCGAGTGTCTAGCATCCTAACATCCATAGAAGTAAAAATACAGATGCCAAGGAACTCCAAAATGGAAACAGATATAAAACTATGGGTTGCCCCTTTATCAAAAAGAGCATAAGCTAAAACTGAGGAAACTATAATCATACCTCTAACCGTAGAGGTTCCGTGATCCTGCTCATATTGGGTCTGCTCCACTACAAAATTCTGACCTGTATCACGGCCCTGTGCCCCCGCCTGACTACCCTAAGCTGATCCACCATGTTGTTACTGAGAACTTTTAGCCTAACTACCACGTCCATGACCGCCTCCTCAGACTGAACAGACTGACGAGATCCCATTCCCTGACTAAGGAGAAACTAATGGTTCTTCTCCAGAATGTGGAGTAATATCCAATCCCCTCTCACTGGATGATGGTGAGAAAAATGGGAAAAAACACTGAAGATGACCCATCTTTCCACAAGATCGGCACTCAACTATATCTCTCAAGAATTGATATCTCATGTTCCCACTCTTTCCACACTGGTATCACATCACTTAGCTTTCTGTAGATACATCCCTTCTACTAGAATCACCGCATAAAGGCTCCCTACAGCGGTTCCTGTAATCGGTCTAAGGAGCTCCAATCCTGGATGTCGAATCGCCCTAGCTTGTAGCTCCCATCTCCCTCAGATTGTGCTCCGTAATCAATGCCTGGTTCAATACAGCCACCACAAAACTCATCCTGAAAACATTCTCATGCGATCAGATGTCATACCTAAGATGATCCCCAAATTTTCTTTCCAAAGATAACCCATCACCTCCCAAAACAGGTGTGAAGTGCTGAAGCTCTGTGAAACAAGATGAGTAATCCATCCCTAAAAGAAAACCTTGATCAAAATGCAAGAACTCTTAGGCTCGATCAGCCCGAAATATCTTAGGGTAAAAGTAATCATATAATGTTCTATGAAAATCTTCCCAATCCATATCTTGATAATGTCCCATTTGTGAAACAACATCCCACCATCTCTTGGTGGAATCACAAATCATATATGTCACGAGATTCACCCTCCTCTCTGGAGGCATCTACAGATGCTCGAAGGTAAAAAAATCATGGCCTCCAACCATGACTCGAAAGACTTTGGTCCTCCATACCTAGAAAAGGTGGGAGGATGTTGCTGCTGGAACACCCATGTCAACTCTTCCATAGTCAGGGAAGGTGGTGGTGCTTCCTGGAAAGTCTGCATCATCCTCATAAAGCCATCACAGAACTATGTATCAGAACCTACATCGGGTATAACAGCTAGTTCCAAAATGGGCAAGATGGAAGGATCTCCTGGTAGTCCCTGATATACCTTTTTTGTTGTCTTTTCATCTCCCTACACATGGCATACAAACATAGGAAGTATTGGAGTGATGAATATGCAAGGTCAACTTCACACCTCAGTTCAATATTATCAATGAAAACAACTTAGAAGTGAAAGAATGGAATAGGAGAAGAAAAACATTCAAATTTTTCAAAACAATGTTACACGACGTGTATAACTACCACATGGTGTGTTCCCTTTAAGCCTTTACATGGGCGTGTACCTCTTCCAAACCTATTCGTGTAACACCCCTACACATATAGTGTGCCTCCTGAGACACGACATGCACATGAATGTTTCCTCCTTCCAAGGTACTTCTACATGACTAGAACTTCATGGTTCTCTCTTGGGTAACACTAAATGGCATGTTCACCCTAGACACGGTGTGTAATACTTATGTTCCATCCACCCATGTCATTGGTCAAACGGTTAGATACATGGTTGATAACTATACTACGTGCATAACTGAGACACGGTGTCTAAAACCTATGTTCTATCCACCTATTATGTTGTCCACACAGCTGGATACATGGTTCATTACAACACGCCATGTACAATCTAGACATGGCGTGTTCTACGCAAATATTTTCCAACCCCGTGTCTCTGGTCACACAGTCATGTCACATGGTTAAATACTAAATGGAATGTACATATAGTACATGAAGTGTAATTAAAAAAAATTGTTTCTTTCAGAATAGAAGAACACATGGTGTGGGTTCATAACATCACACACCATGTTGTCTAGGTTTTAGGATAGTAAGCCTCTGAAACCTTTCTAGAACCCTTAACAACGTAAAAAAATTAAAGGAATGAAAAATTATTTCCTTTGAGAGCCTATACTCTTTCCAATTAAAGTTTAGAATCATTATTCATATCATTACTTGACAAAATTCTATTAATGTTCAAACATGATCCACCAAATTCTGATACAAGAGGGACCATAACACCTCAAGGACCAATGTTTGGAATCCATACAAATTATAATTTACATATCCAATACCCTACCAAAATATTAGGTATTATAACAAATCATCTATCACAGCATCATGAATATCTAGCATAACATCTATCACAATAGCATGCCATCATTATTGTGTCTGAAATGGCATAACAAGAATACAAGACAGGTGATCTCTATAAAGTTCTGATATGTTGCTTGAGATGGAATATCCTCATCTCATCAGGTTGTAAGAGAAATAAAACCAAAATGATATAAATCATAAAAGCACAAATAAAGTGAATCACCCAATGGTGAAATCAAATCAACTGTAATAATTTAAAAATTCAGAAAATTGAAATATTCAAGGTAATGTGGATTTTCTTTATACACAGGTTAGATACACTTAGGAACTGCTTAATACCAACTACCTACCCCTTACAATATCTTTCTATAGGATCCAAATAGTATGAAAAAGCAGAAAAGAACTCCTTTGATACCCCTTTGTAACATCTCGGTTCTGGGTGCTTCCCAAGGGTGCCCTGTACCCGGTTGGTCACATGACCTCAAGATAATTTCTCCAAATGATAGACGATACTGAATAGAAGCAAGGGACAAGGTATGATAATGGGGAAACTATTCCCTCATTATTAGAGTATACACAACGGAATAATAATAGTAAAAGATAGTAGGAGCAGTAATACCAACAAATGAAGAAAACAGTGGAAGACTAATAGAAATATAACAATAGGAGCATATATATAAATGATGCATGAAAAATGTAACTAGAAAAATATCCAAAAGGTCAAAATGATATAAAAAATACTAAAATCAAATTACAACATAAAAAACAAGTAAACTCCTGCAGCATTGCAAGCCTCTGCTTGGTCCCATGCTCTCCAGCTACAATAGTAATCAAGTACCTGATGAAGAAGGTTGATCTCCCTTATCTATATCTGCAATCATTTAATCTGTTTGGGTCTAAAATAATGACACAAATAGGTTGTGAGACGAATCCCGGAAGGCATCCACAAAAATATATGTGCCTAGATGTCAGTGAATATATATAGAAGGTAATACACAAAAATGATGTAATAAACTAGGAAGTACTCAAATGTAAACAATCCTATAGTTTTCAATTACATTCATTACATTTATTAATTATTCAAACCATTGAATAATGAAATCCTAGGATCTATCCTAATCTCTATATCCCATGTGCAATACTAACAAACAGATGTCTGAGAAGATAATCTAAACAATCAAGTTAGACCATGTCCAAGCTTGTGCTTTGTCTTGGCGTACTCGTCACAATCATTAATTTATTAAAAAAACAACCCTCTAGGAAAGCTCTCATAGTTTAACCCATTTGGTTCAATATAGTTCTGATCATTTAAAAATAGCCACTTGGGAATCTCTCATGGTCAATACCCATGGGTCAACATCTCATTAATAACTTATAAACAACCTCAGGGTAGCTCTCACGATTAATACCCATGGGTTAACATAGCATAAGTAATCATAAACGAACTCCTGGGTAGATCTCACGGTCAATACCCTGAGAAAAATTCTACACAAAGGCTCTCACAGTCCTATGTAAATAAACATGAAAACCCCTACAGTTTTCCTAGTCCAAAGCCCTCACGGTCTATTGAAGATTAGCGCACATACATAACAAGGCAGCTCAAGTAATCTATAACTAATACGTGGCTAACATTCACAAGAATAACACATTAAATTTATATAATCAAACAAACATCATCCTAAACAACTCAAGGCATTGGAAAAGGTACACCTCGTAGGCAACCTAGGCCAAATAGCCATAAACAGTTAAAGAAGGAAAACACATTCATGGGGTGTCCTGTAGACAAGGCATCTAACCTTATGTATATGAAACAAATACTTTCAATCAATTAAACAAAATCAGGTAAATAATATGTTTAATTTACCAATCAAGAAATACCCCAAATGTGGGTATGAAAAACATTTACATATATAATCAAAAGACAAACAATGAAGGGCACAAAACACTGACCTAGATGTCGTACGATCAATATTCTTGAACGTTGACCCCTGAATTGGCCTAGAATGATGTAGATCTATAAAAACCTAAAAATATTAAACCATGAATTACCCATGGGAGAGGTGGAATCATGATTAAAGTCTCTTAGGAAAGATAGACCATACCGGTGGGAATCCAATGCACCCGATGTCATCTCAATCAGATCTCGGATGAAGAACCGGGAGGAGCTCAAAGTTCTTCATCATTCTGTCACTCTCCTGTATGAACCGATGGGAGAAAAAATTGTTTATGGATGTGATATGTGACCCCACACCAATATATAAAACAAAAATAAAAGTAAATGGAATTTTTATTTAATGTATGTTCCATTTACTAGCCTCAACTGGACCCCACTTTAGGTGGTTTGTCATGTCACCTACATGGCCATCTACTCGGGCATTACACGGCTAGTACACAGCTATACGAGGCAACTGGGTACACAGTGTGTAATTATAATATTTCCATTTCTTCCTTTTTCCTCAAAAGAACCCAAAATCATGATCCATACCTGAAATGAAGATTTGGGTTCTTACACTAATGATAAAAGATTCAGTGGAACCAAGTGGGGTTTTGGAAGAAACCTGGATGATTGGGTTAACGTTATTAGAATTAAAATACAGACTTATATGAATGAGATAATCTTTAATGTAAAGTGTTTATTATGAAGATACATTTGATCTAGTTTCATGGTTGAAATCTATTAGGATATTACTTGTAGTGTTAGCCTATAGGTAGTACAAAATTTAAAAAATTGATATCAAGTCTGCATTTTTTAAAGGTGAACTTGAAGAAGAGGTGTGTATTGAGAAACCAGGTAGATTTGGGAAAGATGGTAGTGGAATAATATTATATAAATTTACAATGGATATGTAGGGATTAAAATAGTTCCAAATGGAATGGTATTCACGGTTGGAATGGTTCTTGATGGAGTTGATGTTCATCAAAGGTAATGTAGAAAAAAACATATATATCATAAAAATGAAGATAATTATACTCATTATAATTGTATATGTTGATAATATTATTTTTTTGGGTAGTTAGAATGTTCTCAAGGACTTCCCAATAAAAATAAGTTTCAATTTGAGATGTTCATGTGAGGTGAGAGGAGATATTTCTTGGCATTACAAGTCCTGCAAAGAGAAAATAATATATTCTTTTCCAGAGAAAATCATTCTAGAGAATTGTCAAAGAATTTCAATTTAGAGGGATCAAAACCAATGTATTCACTCATTCAAGTAGGGTTGAAATTTCCTAAATATACTAAAGTTATGATTAAAAAACAAATATATTTTAGAAGATTGATTTGTAGCATGAAGTATCTCATCGCTTCTAGGAACAATATTATTTATGTTGTGAGTGTTTATGAAAGATATCAAAGTCGCCCAAAGGAGTTAAATCTTATGGATATTAAAATATGTCGGCATTATCTCTATGTGGAGAAGTTTTAAATATAAATAGATCAGAATATCATAAAATATATATTCAAACATAATTATTGTAATATGAATTAATGATGATAGTTGTATCTGATCAAGGATTATGAATTCTCAATCCACTACCATCTTGGCAATGAAACTAAAGTGGAAGATACTCTATGTATAAAAGATCTGAAAACCTTATGAATGATGATAATTTAAAATGATACAATCTTCTTAGACTGACAAAATATGAACATGGAAATCATATATAAAAGTAAATAATCATTCCTTTCTCAAATTAATACTCAACATTCACTTCTGGATAAGATAAAGGATTCTCAAAGAGATGATGTGGAAATAAAGAAGTAGGTGGAAGCTATAAGAAATGCAAAATCCTCAACGAGAAAAAATGATGGATTTGTAAGATCTGGGTCATAACTATGTGTATCATTAAATCCCGAGATAATGAATGTATTTTTGATTGATAAACATAGATCAGCCTTCTTTCATCCACCCAAGGAGCATGAAGATGTATCAAGATCTCTAAGAGCACTATTTTTGGGAAAATATAAAGAAGGATATCATGGAATGTACATTAAAATTTATGGTATTTCCATAGGTGAAGGATAAAAAGAAAAAGTACATGGGGGATGAAACCATTACCCATACCTACATGGAGATAAGAAAACATAACCATGGACATTGTCACTAGTCTTTTGAAGACATAAAGATGAAATAATGACATAAGGGTTCTTGTTGATTGTCTTACAAATACCGACCACTTCATTACAATTCAAGAAGAATTATCACTTGATCATCTTGTATGGATATACATTAATGACGTTTTGAGGCTGTATGGAACACAACTATCGATTATATCCAATCGAGATCCAAGGATTACCACCAAGTTATGGAAAAGTATCAACCATTATTTAAACATTGAGTCTCAATTAGTTAGGGCTTATCACCCCCAAATTGATGTCCAATATGAGCAGACAATCCAAACACTTGAAGACACATTAAGATCATGCTTGATAGACATCAAAGGAGGATGGGATCAACATCTTCCTTTGGTCGAGAACTAATAAAATAATAGTTTCCACTCAAGAATCCAAATAGATCCATCTGAATCCCTTTATGGGGAGAAATTTAGAAAATATATGTGTTGAGATAGAGTTGGAGAACACATAATGATGTGTCCTGAAATTTTTGATGGAATGGTATGAAATAACAATATCACTCAACAACACATTAGGGTTTCTCAAATTCAATATAAGAGTTGTGTAGAAAATCCTTGATGAGACCAAGAGTTTGAGGTTGGAGGTAAATTTTTCCTCTATATATCTCTATAAAAGATATTTTTGATATTTGAGAATAAAGTAAAGCTAAGTCATAGGTACATTATCCCCTATGATATTATTGATCGCATTTGAGATGTAGCATATTTACTAGCACTCCAACCATCCCTTTCTTAAGTACATGACATATTCCATTTCTCCCTCTTAATAAATTACATACTAGATCCCTAACATTTATTTAATTTAAAGGTGGTGGATCTATAAAATGATCTATCTTATAAATAGTAGTCAGTGAAGATATTGAACTGTAGGGATAAAGTTATATACTACAAAAAAATCACCTTGTCAACGTACTATAGAAAAACCATAAGTATAATGCGGAAAAATGGGAACCAGAGGAAGATATGAAATATACTTACCCTCACCTATTTTCACCTTATTATGTAAAATAAAAATTTTAGGGTGGAATTTCTTAAGGGGGGAGAATTTAACGACTCAGAATTTTATCAATGGAATTTTCCTTCTTATAATTGTGTCATATTTAGTAATTTAGTATAAAGAGCGTACACAATATGATGAAACAAGAAACATTTCATTATAATAATCTGAACATTAAAATTAATGAATAAAAATAGACATAATAATTGAAAGTATTAAAATGGGACAAAAAAATAGAAAATAAGATAATAGTAATATAAAAATTTTGATCATCTAGGTCCCCCAAAATAATCACACTCATGAACAGCACTATAAACATGAAGTTAAATATTAGGAATGCAATATTCAATTAGAAAATTAAAATATAAACCCTAAAATAAATAGAATTGAATTAATAATGAATAAAATATGATTCAATTATAGGAATTATGGAAACCATATGACCATTACTATTTTGAATATTAGAATAGTAATTTAACCATTGAAATATTTACCTGATCATTGCAATAGTAATCTGACTATTATGAATAGTAACCTGACTGTTTAAAAAGTATTTTCACCTATGGAAGTGTAAAATGATATTTAGGTATCTTATAAAATTAAAAATATGACCCCATGACACTTTCCTTTAGTGCTCATTTCCAAAAATCTCTTACTTTAACTAATGAATCATGAAAAACATGCTTTAATCATATCTCACATTATATGAAATAACATGTGAAACCATATCTGAAAAAAAAATTGATATCTTTCAAATCAATTTTTTTAGAATTTATCATTAATTTTCTTCATATGGTATATAATGTGTAATAACTTGTAAAAGCCAACGAAAATATCTTTTTGATATCCTTCAAAACTATGTTGGTGTAGCTCTTGAAGTTTTCTATAGATTTTATATAACAAAACTTAATACACATTTACAAAACTATAAAATATGGAACCATAGGCATTTTTAGTGTTACAAATAATTATAAATTTTCTAATCCATAATGGTAAAAAATATTGGCCTCTAGAAAACATCAATGCTACTCAATATTTTAAGGGAACAAAGTGATATCTATCAAACATATGTATCTCCATACATGTATCCACCATCTATATCATATACATGTGTTAATAATCATATAATTCCTTTTTTCAAGGTATTGAGTGACTATATAATATTTAGTATTTCAATTATAAATATCCAAATCATATATTTTCAATTTTCCATGTATATATTTTTTAGAAAGATGAATATATCTCATGTGTTTAACTAAAGAAAGTGAGAAAACAATATCCCCCTCTTCCAAATAGATAATCAGATCATATGAACACTATATATGTATTTTAATATGCTTCATTGGTCTATATTAATAAATAACAAAGATATTATACTTTTTTTAGAACAGTAAAATTATCATCTCAGTTAATCCTCAAGCAACGACATGTTCAATAACATACCCAACCACCCATGATTATCTCAACCACAATGCTAGAATAAGAAATGTATAAATTTATGAAGGCTCTCATAATATGTATCTTTCCATACTTAGGTATGATAATTTATTATGAAACATTCACCATTAGTATACCAAATACATTGTGTATAACAATCCATGCGGTATACATGGTGGGTCATCTAGAGCACAAAACTCCTTTTATACCTCATGAGTGAATATCACATCTCTATAAAAAATCAAATCATGTTAATATTAACATTTCATCACAAATTGTGATACTCCATGAAAATAGATTCTTACGGATAACTCAAAGTCTTTCTTTGAGAGGTCAATTGTCATTTCACTTCATAATTATATGCATCAAGTATGAAAGAATGAGAAAGTGGATACTACTATTTGTATAACATGAAAAATTATTTATTAATAAAAAATTTATTAATACTAAAAAACCATGAATAGTCCCCCATATGATCATATCTCATATTATAGTAAATCATGGATACCATATATTTTTTGCACCTTTCATATTTTGTTAAACATATTACATCTCTATGTAATTTTCACCAAATATCTTTGTGATCAAATGATAAAAAATATCAATAGTATTCTTTAATGGGTAACATATTATGAATAAATTCAATTTGAATAATGGTGATACTTAGAAATTATATTATTGATGTTAGAATCTATGAACCTAGCAATCAAACTCCTTTACTTCATAACATCATATTTTATATTGTAATTAATTATTATTTTCCCCCTAGAACTCTTCATGTATTCATCATCATCATTATCATAGGACCTTTCCATCCAAAATTTTCTTTGAGATCATTATGTTAACTAAATGTAAATATTTAAAATTAATTGCTTTACTAATATACCATAATTTATTTTAATATATAAAGTGGTATCCACTTCATATTTCATTGGTTTAATCCTTTATTTATCATACATTGAACATCCCTAAGGCCAAAAAAACTCTCACTAGTTCCCTATAAACTATATTTTATTCAGAATATCATGCTAAGAAAAACAAACTATTTTGTATTAGTAAATAACACTTTTTAATTATAGTTATAATATTAAAAAAATAAATTATTAGCATTCATATTTCATATGGTATTCTATGAGTTCAGATAAATATTCCGAAAAAAAAAAGATTTTGTTCTCTAAAATATGTCACGGGAGGGTGGTGGCAACTCTATCCCTCCTACTTTTACAAATATTTTGGATCAACTCTTTATCCTGTATGAAATATTTTTATCCATTTCTTTACTCTGAAACTATTATTTAAATCTATCAATCGAAATCTGACATGTCAAAACCATAATGTCATTTATTTTTTAACAACTATTTTATATAGTAAAACCTCTTATCACATAAAATGAAAACAATTTAAAATTAATAAAAAATTATAAAAAATATAGAGTTTAAATTAATCTACTAAATCCAAATTATCGATATAACCTCAAAATTAATCAATTTAATGCAAATTTTAAGCATTAATAAGAAATCATTATTCAGTTTCAAACTCTTTTATATATTTATAACTCCTTTATAATACATGGGTTGTATCATATACCCTTAAACAAGAATAATTGAATTATGTAACATTAATAATTGATGTGGAATCAATAAGGAGTTTCTTGAACCCCTTAAGGTATTGTGGATAATTTCTCCAATGTTTAGATTTTTTATAGTGAAAACTCCACCCTTACATAGAATATCCTTTCTTAAATTTAGAAGTTGGTGTGGACTCTCCATAACTTCTTTTCTTCTCCTTATGTACAAAGCATTCTCAATTTATTTTTTGTGCCATTATCATGGAAAATGAGCTTAAACCATCCTTAACCTGATCATTAATAACCAACATATGGAGGAGATCTAATAATGTATTTTTGAACTCATTCAAATTATAATTATAAATAAATTATCATAACCTTTATACCAATTATTTTGGAAATAAGTATATCGAAAAATCAAGTCTGGGATATGGACCTAAAGTCTCTAAGTCATTTTTATACCCAATAATGATGAGTATATGAGTTGAAATGGAAGTACCATCAACAATATTACATTAAAATAGTTCCTTCGAAACATTATATCTCTCATGTTTAGAGTGTTCTTGGTAAATCCTTTTTCAGTTGTGTATCATCCCAAAAACATCCTTGTCTCATGTTTATTTTGAGTAATGGGGTTTATTGAAACAATCATCATTGTAGAGACGTCAATATAATATTTACTATGATTCTTAAATCATCTTTAACTTATTTAATAGCTTCATCAATTATAGGTTTCTTGATAATTTTTTCTCCAACACATATAATTTTAATTAGTGATTAAGATAAATTATTATGTTTATATACCAGTCTAGAAAGTATCTTGCATTAATATTTTCTCTCAATATTATTGGTCCTAAAGTCATTTTGAATCCAATAATGGGATTTAAACATTTATACGAAAAATTTAAGGAATACCCATACACAGTTATGGATCCACATCTCCAGGCTCAATTGGCTATACAAGCATCCCCAAATCCTCTTGGATATTGCTCCATCAATTGGGAATCTGATTATATATGATAGGAAAACTATTAATCTAATGTTTGGAAACCTTTCAAGAGTTTTTGTTGAGATTCACATGGATACTACACTGGTTGAGTAGGTGGTCCTCACCACAAGGGATGATAGAATTAATTTGGATATTTCATATGAGAAGAAGCCTAAATTCTGAAAGGACTGTAACATATTTCACCATGTTGCAACTGAATTCAATAGTTCTAAATTCTATAGCCTATGAAATGAAAAGGGGCATGAGAATATATCTTGTAGAATGTTCAATGAAAAATGGAAGGAAAAGGTTCATCCTTCTTCCACCTATAATGTTTCTTCAAGGCCTTCTATTGTGATAAGGGACCTACATATAGATAATGTGACTAAAGGCCCATCCCACCAACCATATGAATCTATTTTCAATGAAACTCCCCCTAAAAAGGTGATTATTATTGTGGACAATGATATAGAAACTCTTTTTTAATTATAGAGGTAGATGTGGTAGCCAAATCCATCCATCTTCAATAATTCAACACCCCCCCCCCATGTGGTGGGTGACATGAATGTAAACTATAATATGGAGGAACTTTAACATGTGACTTCTTTCAAAAACTACTCAATGGTGTCGGATGCTCTAGTTGAAGGAGGGGAGGTTGTCACACTTAGCTAAAATGAATCTAGATATGTATCTACATTCAAGTTGGATCTTTACCTGAGTAAGAAGTCATATGAGGAGGTTGATGCCTCTACCACATTAGTTCTAAATGATTTCTAGGAAAAACATGATCACAATCCGAATAAAATCTATAATCATATTGTTCAGGATTCTTTAAGCTAGAATTCTACTCAAAACTCCTAGGAACTCATAAAAGCTAAATTACAACAAAGGGATCCTCATAATTCATAGAGATAAACACATGTTCATTTTTAAACATAGAATGTAAGTTATTTAGATCTGATTGATGTCTATAAAATATAAAAACACAATGAAGATCAAATACATGAACAGATATCTCAAAATTCTTTGGAATTATCTAGTTTTCATAAATCATAAGAACACCTAAAAAATAAACTCTAATAATAGGATATTCTAATCTGATAAGAATATTCATATGAGCATTTACCAAAATAAGATGTCACTCATCTAGATTCCCTGGCTAAGAGTCTGGTCTCTTTTAATGAGGAGGATTCTTTCATTCTTATTCCCCTCGGGAAATCTAACAAGAGGAGACACATGAGGACACACGTATGCGACTTGGGTAGTCCCCTAACAAATCCACCCCCTCAGTGGAATTTTATTGGATTATTATTCTAAATTCCTTTATGCCATTGATATGATTTATGAGTGTTTGTGGAGAAAAAATTCCAAGAGAAAAGTTTAAGGGAAGGAAAGAAGAAAATAATGACTTTACCACCAGAGGAGGGGCTTCAAACTAGAGGTAGGATATACCTCAATAAATGAAGATCATATATTGAAATTTTCAAGATCATGGAAATTATTTCATGATCACAACCCTAAAAAATTTCATTATGACAAAAAAACTATATTCATTGGTCTTGTTGAACCAAAAAAGAAGTTTCAAAACTAAAAATCCTCCAAATGGGAATCCATTATCTATTCTTTTGTTTCATAAAACTCTCATGAGAGTGATGTAGAGAATATCTAGATCTTAAATCATGGTAGCATTCAGTTATATTCTTGTAATAAAACTAATCCAGACATCTTTGTTACATTTATCATATAAGGTGTTTTTTCTCTCTTTATCCTTTTTTATGCCTACAATTCCTATATAAAAATAAGAGATCTTTGGATGGATCTGGAAATAATTTCTTACTAGATGAATCAAATATAGGTTGGCATGGGTGACTTTATTACTATTATAAGACCAGAGGAAAAAATGAGAACCTACATTAGAAGGTTGGAAATATCTATATTCTCTTATTGTATTGACATATGTATCCTAGTAGAAGTTCCCATTGTTTGAGTTGGATTTAAATTCAGTAGATACATAGTATATGGAAGGAAAACTGTAAAACTGGACAATTTTTTTTCACATTGATGACATGAATGATTTCATTTATTTATCTTGTCTCATACTTCACATGTTTCATTTTGATCATATTCTTATGATAGTTAACATATGCACTGGAAGAAATAAGGTTATCCCCCTTCCATTCAAACTCAACAATACATGGATTGTTGTTTCTAGATGAAGGGATATTGTTATTAATTCTTGGAATATTAATACACATGGAATCCCCCCCCCCAAAATCCTATCCGCCTATATATAAAACAAAAAAATGATAATTAACTAATATAGAAAATATTCCCTTTCTAGCATTGGCATTGATATGAGGATTGTAGAAAAACCACATGTTCCGCTATTAAACCATAATTAAAAATTATAATGTTCCATCCTAGGGGGAGTTCCATGATCTCTCCAAACCGGATGATTTTCTATACCTTAAAGAGAATTTAATCCAATTTCAATATATTATCATATGTAAACAAGAGGGAGATAGAAACTCAATGTTTTTCTTTTTCATTCGTAGAGAAACGAAGGTTAAGAGATTGGTCACTACCCTCAACATAAATAGATTCTTGATTAATTTCGAAAGTTAAATATCCAATGCAGAGACTAGCTACTTTAAATATATGTACTTAGTTTAAGTGGATCAAAACACTCCCAAGTTGATATATAATATCACCCCTTGTATTGGTTTCCATTAAAAAAGAAGATTATTGAACCACCTAATGAGAAAGAAATAAAAGTATATTTATTCTTCTTAAACATTGACAGTGTCAAAAGACCATATTTTTTTACTAATAAAATTTTCATGTTCAATTGGGAAAATGTTCATGATTAAGTTTATAATGTTTTTATGTAATTCATCATCCATGCTTTCATTCCTTATGGGGTGAACTCCAATTTCATTAACCTAATACTACAAAAATAATGTTTTGTGCACATCAAGGTCTTTAGACTCGTTTAAATTGGGAACAAGATCCCAAAAATCATTATAAATATAATTTCATTACGGTTGGGATATGTTTTCAAAGGCTTCACCTCTTCAAAAAAAATGGGTTTGTTCCTATAAGGAGATTCCAAAATTTTATAATCACTACCTCAGAATTTGTAAACATAATGATGAGGAAGATGAAAGATAAAATCTTTTATCTCAAAATTCACATTTCAAAAGCCTTTTACATAATTAAATGGAGCATTATTTTTTCAATTATCAAAAATCAAGAATTTTACAACTCCATCAATTTTATCAACTACATACTTAAAAGTTCTAGGTTTTCTATTCTAGTCAATGGGTCTCCTAGAGCCTTATTTAAATGTTCCTGGGGATCAGGAAAGGGGACCCTCTCTCGAGTATCCTTTTTGATGATTCTAAGGATTGTCATAGCCTTTTTCTCAATGTCCTTATACAATCTGTCCTTATCAACATATTAAAGCTGGAAGGGGGCTTTTCACCCCCTCACATCTCTTTTGTGTTGATAATATCCTCTTTTTTTGAAAGATGATAGAGGGACTATCTCTTACATCAAGGCTATTTTTGAACATAATAAAGTGGTTTCTACATAGCTCATTAGTTGGAATAAATCCATTGTGGTCTTTGGTAAAGGAATTACTATATCTAATCCTAAAAAAGTAGTCAATTCCTTCTAATTTAAGAGAGGATCTCTCCTTTTCACTTACCTTGGGATTCCCCACTTTTTTAGAAAAGTCAAGATATGTTACCAGAAAATATATATTCCAAGATAACATCCCAGAAGGAAACATAGAAAGGGAAATCAATGCATCAAGAGGGAATAATTTGATTGGTCAACTCTATGATAACCTCCATGTTTGTTTATTCCTTCTCAGTGTCTAGATGGCCTAAATCACCCACTAAGGAAATTCAATTTTTGATCATAAATTTCATCTGGATTGGCTCCATTTATGAGGGAAATTTTTTTATTGCAAATATTTTTTCAAACCCATTGAAATGGGAGGATTGGGAATTAAGGATTTGAACCTATTTGATTAATCCATACTCGCTAAATTCACATATAGCCTTCTCACCATTGATGATAATTCAATGGAATTACTCTCCATATTCATCTCAAAAAAACTAAATTGATATTCCATACACATCTTATCATCTGTCTATCCAGCCATCATACATACCATGATCTCATGAAATTATAAATGTGGTTTTTTTAAAATATGTTCACCCTTAAATGATGGATCACACAATGGTTGTAAAATACATTTCAAGAGGAATTGGTATTCCCTAATTTCATTAAACACATTACCATTTATAAAATGCAATGCAGTGATGACATTCATGGATTGATTCCATCTCATAACATTCATGATATTTAGATGTGTGTATATACTAACAGAAATTATATTTTCTTGGAACTAAATACCTTTGGCCAGTTTAGTATAAAGGACTATTATAGGTAC
The DNA here is from genome assembly GCA_963277665.1 of Viscum album. Lineage (NCBI taxonomy): Eukaryota > Viridiplantae > Streptophyta > Magnoliopsida > Santalales > Viscaceae > Viscum > Viscum album. The sequence continues at coordinate 1,018,994,810 of OY728147.1, read as the reverse complement.
AATTGTGAGGGTTATTTTGTGGTTCCCTCGTGGCTTCCCAACTTTAGGAATCTTTATATCCCACATTTATCAATACTTCTGGTATGGAGAATCTGGAGCAGGATGGTACCCATACATAGCCTTCAATATCATACAAGATTTCCCTTGGAACCTTCCTTTCACCTTTATTTGAATGATAAAGAGAGCATAAACCATATTTTTATCCCTTTCATATTATCATGTAGTATTTAGGTTTATATTAATGTAGCATTTTGAATTAGGATATCCATGAACATATTTGAAGAAATATTGATTTCCATCATAGAATATGGCCATACTGAACACATTCAGAGAATTTTGATCACAAATTTCAGGTTTCGGGGCCTGCAGCAGAAGCCGGTGGGCCGGGGATTTTAAAATTTTTTGTCGGTGAGATGAAATAACTTGTCATGGATGACGGTCTGAGACCCAGAGAGGTCCGAGGATATCACGTAAATTATTAAGAGCACAAATTAAAAATAAAAAATGTACCCATTTCATATCTGAATCTGTGGTCGACTACAACTAGTCGATGGAGATCATCGCTTGAAGAATCCAAAGCAGGATCCCTCTATATCATCCACACGTACTCCAAAAAATCCACTGGAACATAGATCGTCGAACTCTGGGTGCTAGCGTGGTGATCCGATGATTCTTTCGACGTCCCGATGATCACTGCATCGAGAATCCTTCAATGCATGAGGGATCTTGATTTGAGCTTCTTGGATTGAGAGATTCTCTCTCTAAAGAGTAGGAGGAGAGAGAGGATCTCAAGTTTCATTCCATGAATGAAGGAATAGGGATTAACACACCAAGGGAGAGAGCCTCCTCTCTTATTTATAGTGGAATTCCAAAATACCTGGTTGGGTTCCCCGTCCCCCGTTTATTTTAATGTCCACTTAATAAATAATTTTAACGATCTAAAATATGACAATATTATTTATTATTTTATCACATAATTGTAATATATATAATATATTACGTGCTAAAACTGAGTCATTTAACTCGACTCACTGTCCCGTTAAATATTAAATGAACCTTTAATATTAAAATAATATTTGTTCGATTAATATTTTCTCATATTTACTAATCTTGTAAATACATTAAATAAATTCAATTCCAAATATTCATACCTTTAATTTTAAGGAATTCATTTAATTATTTTGGTGATCGATAACTTGGACAAAACTCGAACCTCGTGGAGGGGGCCACTATGTCTATATACCAATTCAACGGAATAGGGCAGATTCTTGAATATGCTATTGTGTGTGACCCTCTAGTACATTACCTCGATAGTAGTGAATAAATTCCACAAACCAAGAGCAGATTATAGCAACCCATCATGGCCCCTAAAGAGATAAGGATATACATAGCAACAACTACCATCCTACGAACACTGACTGTGTACTATAATCTCTTTTTCATTAAATATCTCAAAAAGAAGGACGCACTCTTGTGTCATCATCCTTATCTTGATTTATTATTTGTCGATCTATCCAGATGTATTTTCCTTTCTACTACTTTGGCCAAATACTTAAGAAGGTATCACCATCCAGATCAACCGGGCCTGAGATATAAAACTTCTTAAACATTGAAGTGACAAATCCTTTCATGGCCATTCATCCAATGTCATTCCACCAGCGACACACCTAAGAAAAACTACCTCACAAATACTTAATTTCAATGGTTTTCATCTTGCATAAAAGTATGTAATAAAATAGTATGCATTGGTAATGGTCTCAAGTCAGAAGACCAATACACATGTCCATAGATATGAACATCCAATGACACCCAAAACATGTGGTGTTCTTATTGTCTATTCTATCCTCATGATCTCACTACTAGGGATCCCCAAGTGTAAACTTCATGAAAATAAGTCTAAATGATTATGAGACCCCATCACCTGATAGTTAGAAATCTACTATGTCCAATCAGTTATATGTACATAGATAATAGAACATATATTTATGATTAATGTCATAGTATTTTGAGGTTCTCATTACAGCCTGGGATCTGCTAGAACCACTTGATATGAAAATTAATCTTTGGACATTACCATTATAATAGTGGACGTAGAAAAATCTACACTACAATGGTAAGATAACATAATGAATAACTAACTGTACACATGATATAGTAATCAAAAGTACCTCATAGTTGTGTCTAGAGAACCTACTATTTCAACACTCCCACCTGCACTAGAGCCAACTAGCTAACAAAACCTATTATCTACTAACATGATAAATATCATGCTTCTGCTGAGTAATGACTTTAACTATTGGGCCTTCCATATTTTCACCTCATGGCATATCTTCTATATGCGACCTCATCGCCTTGAGTAAAACTTCTCAAGATAAGTTATCCCTGAGTATATTTCTTTTTTCCATTGACAAAACATGACAACTTGGCTAGTAATAATATCATAATTGTCATTATGATAATTCTTTTCTTGTTAGGTGAAAATCGAAAAATAGGAACAAATCATTGGGATTTATAACTACTTATTAGATGCCTTAGAATCATCAACATACTCAGTATTTGTAGATATGGATACCACTAATTTTAATAAGATTGACTCACTCATCACCTTTTCTTAACTACGATAATAGGTCAAATTGATCTACGGATTACTAGTTTGTGTCCCAAAGAAAACTAGTATACCTTGTACTCCATATTCCAGGCCCATATCATTTGTACTTGTCTAAGTACAAGCTGATGGTTCTGAATGCATCACTTGCAGGTGCTCCTAGAAATAATTGATATCTTCCTATAAAAAATTATATCATGGAAGTATCAATTATTTTACATATTATGGTATATTTGATTTATCCATCACTAAAGCATATGGTATCAATTCACAACATTAATCTCTCCCATGCTCTGTACATGTTAACCTAGAGAGATTAAGCCAAGTGACATTGGCAATAATTCTGATCTTGAATTGTTTCAAATTGTATTTTTCCTGAAAATGTCACTATATGAATGATTGACTAAGAAAAAGAAACCTATGGATATACCTTAGTAGATATTGTTCCCTATAACTTAGGTTTCTACATTAAGTCAATCATTGGATAATTTCGTTTATTCTAATATTATCTAACTGTAAGATCAAGATCTATTTTCCATATGTTACTGGACATATTTCACTTGGAAAACATCGGTTCTCCCACTAACTATAGGTAGACACAATGTATTTATAAGGAATTCTCTAAGACCTTGTTGTTTAATTTAATCTAGAATTGGATTTTAGTAACTTTCAACCCTTATTGGCATCATTTGATGTCGTCATCTATTTTTGGTTGCATCGTATAGACACCTTCCACAAAATATGGTTTTGACATCCAATGATAAATAAAATGATCTTAGAAGTTCAGCTATGACAAGTAAAATTCTAATTGATTTAGGTGTACTAACATGGTATAACCAATTGAGCCTTATTTGTACCATGCTTGTACCATCCATGTATCTTATCATTTAAATACCCACTATAGTATTCAATTTATAAGCCCCTTTTTGATTTGATACATGGAATCCATTATTGAATTTTAGTTGATCTTGTCAATCTTAGGTTGTTGCCTTATACTTCTTACATGTAGGATTTATTATTCTTAATGAATAATATATCACCAGCCATGATGAATATAAAACCATCACAACAGTTTCATCTTTCATACGCAGTATGCATCAATGGAACATGCCTATTCCACATGTACTTGTGGAACTTGTTCCTATGTCATCCATTTGTGAATCTCAAGCATTGACTAAGTCCAAGTCAATTCATCTCCCACTATCTATAATAGATATGTGCACCCTTATATATAAATGTAGTCTAATACTTGACTACATCTTTTCATTTTAGGGATTTATGTAATATAATAAGAAACTGTTAGGATAATTACCTTAGATGCACAAAGTGTTTAGATTGATGCATGTTTGTTTTTAACAAACTCTTTTCATCATAAAACATGATCTATGGCATAATGGATTTTCATAATACTATGACTCATATAATATCCATTTGTCATTTTAGTTCGCATATTGGTTATGGGTTAATGCTGTTATTTTCAAACAACATATTGAAATATAATGGAAGTTTCTGTAGGTTGTAACATTGATACAACTTACATCATAACATTGATGTATAAAATGTGTGTTTTGGAATTTCTCCACACTACATTTTGTTGATAAATGTTAATATGTAAGACTAATCATAAATCCTCATGAACATCAATACGTTGATGTAGATAAGGTAACATGTGTTTAGGAATTACTCCATGCTACATTATCATGAGCGATGATTGTTTGGTCAAGATATTCTTCGGCATGCCGATCCGAAGCAACTGATATCTTCTTACCAAACATATAATTCACTATTCCTTAATAACTTAAAGGAATATTATGAATTATCTTTACCTATTTCTTTATTTTTGGAATAGTTCACACTCGCTTGATGAACTAATACTGAATGTTTTGTGGCGTACCTTTATTTCTAAAGGTTTCTTTGTCCAAACTAAGGGTGTCAATAATACCAAAGGTGTTTAGCAGTGCTGAGCCTAAATATCATACAGAGTATATAGTTGAAGTCCACTTTTAGTTTTACTTGACAAAGAATCATATTTCCCCAACTGGGTAGGTCTTACAATTTTATATTCATCATGTATTGCCTTTGATTCAAATATGTATGAACTATTTGTTGAATATGTCACCAGAAACAACATTCATTCCAAAAACATGGAATGATGTCTCATTATTTCCAAAAGGAATGTGAGATAATTGTTTTGGTTACACTCAACAACTTGTTCAGTTCGATTCAATTACTTGGAAATTTGAAGTTATTTGTTTCTCATCGATGACATAGGAATCACCCTTTCTCAGTTACGTGGTGAATAAACTTTACTTTTTGTAATGTTACTATACTTAATTGGTTACTATATTTAAATACACATATTTTGTTGGCATATTATATTCAATAGCCAAGAAGTATGTTTGAAACATTAATATATTTGATGAATATAAACTGAACGAGAAGAAGGTACTTGCTTCTTGTATTTCAGTTTTTAAACATCAATGAATTTATTTCAATATGTGATGAAAATAACCTCATGTTAAGTAAACATTCACATTTCATTAAAGGAAATGACTAAGGTTCATTTGGTGTAACTTTCCATAGTCCTTTTTTCCTTGTCATTCCATTTATTTTCCATAAGAATAAAAGATGGTGTTATCTCCAATATTTTTATTACTTGGAGAATGTTCCCATAAAGGTAATTAAGCGCTTACTCTATATCTTTATATTGTACCTTTAAATGAAACTAGATTAATTGGTTGTAAAAGGTATAAGAATGTGATTACGTGAAAGATTGTGAATTGTCATTCACATTACACAAAGTGAGTGCAATCATCACATTAAAATCTCACTTAGCTTTCTCATTGAAACTTCTTGGAGATGAGACTACATGTAACATAATCCATGTCATGATGTAGTGTCCACAAATAACATCAGACCTTGATGATATCATTATGACAGAACCATCATATGATTTTTTTCATGAGTATGTTGTAAGAAATTTTACACCCTTCACTTCTTGAGGTGGCTTAACAGGTTGGGACACAGGCACCTTGAATTTCCATTATGGTAGTAATGTGCGCCAGTGCCTATAATACACTTGGAATTTCATGCTTGTTTAGACATTAACATAGTCCAATATTAAATGGAGTTTTTGTTAGGGTATTACTTTCCATTTTCTACAAATAATCTTTAGTAGATTGTAGTTTTATGTGATCACCTAATGTGACATTTCTGATTATTTAATCATTAAATGTCTCCAACTAATTTTTCAAATTCTAGAAACCCTGTATACTAGAATCTGAATACTCTCGAGTATTCTAGCGGAAAGGATCCCTGAACCTCCCTCATAGATTACAAGCTATGGATACGCCACTACTCGGAGGGTCCAAGGTTGGATTTTGGCTGGCCAACCACATAGACTCATGGTTCCTTGATCTGTTGAGTGAAGTCCCAACTTCAAAAATCATTTCTGATTTACCCAACTCTTGCCTTTAAAATTACAACAAACTAGCTATGACTATTTCTTTGCGGAAATTTTAGTTATGTCGGCCCACCACACGAATAAGAACTCACTGGTAGTAAGATGCACCCTCATCTATGGCATGACTGGCACCTCAAACACCCGATTTTGTTCAAACATGAATGATGGAAGGCTGTTGTGACTTAACATTTTCTTTTAGGGTTTTATTAGTTTCTCTCGAAGAATTTGATCCATTTCTATTAAACTTTTTCATCTATTTTGTCACCCTCACAACTGAACTTTAATAGAAAAACACATGCTTCTTCATTATGCATTTTATTATCTATTATTTTAATTATTTTACCACTGTTCTAAGATTCATAACATAATAAATAAATGCATAAATGTAAACTACTACCTGACTGGTCTTGAGCATCTAAACGAACTAAGAACATCGTACCAGAGTCTAAGCTTGACTCTTGATCCAGCTTTCCCTCTGTCATTTATGTTCTCTTTTCATCTAGAACATCACCGTATCTTGGTAGGTTCTACATCACGTCTTGCAGTATCTCCTCATCTTAGCGGGGTCCATGTGTCATCTTGCATTGTCCTGATCAATGTGAACCGCCTCGTCTTGGAAGGGTCCACATCATTTACTCTCTTCATTCGAAGTACAATAATATTCGTGCGCAGGCGAGGGGGGCTCGGGTATAAATGTACATCGGGTAAAAATTGGGCACGCAGACCCTTATACATATTAACCAAAAAATAAATACAATGTGCATGTCGTCTATTTAATTACAATCATCGCACACAATTAAAATGATTAATTAAATAAAATCAACATACACTGGTCGATTGTCAAGACCACTTGGCTGGTAAAATAAACTGTGGTAAAATTAAATATTTTAAATAAGTCTGAGGGTTTATTTAATTAAATTAAATTAATTATTTAATTCAAATAATTTAATTCTTCATCACTCTGGTAATTATTTTAATTTTAATGCCAAAATTAAATTAAATTAACTTAATTCAATTTTATTTTTAAATTGAATTAATTTTATCCGGGTGTTAAAATTTATTTATTTTCAATGAAAATTAATATATTAAGTAATTTAATTTAATTCCGTAACAAAATTAATTAATTATATTAATTGAAATTAACTTCAATCCCGAAACACCCACTATGGCCCATTGCGGGTTACGCCAGACCCGTGCACACCCGTAACAGGTCGGGCAAACCTATTCTTGGTTTTCTAGGTCTGGAAGGTCTTCTTAAACCCATTCTGGATTAGGCAGAACTTCCTAAGGCCCTGACTGGGCATTTTGGGTGAGTTACCTCACTCAGTTCTAGAGCCGGGCCATGGTTTCATAGGGTTGTGTTGAGGCGGAGACCGGCTGATGAGCTGCTGCTAGTAGCGAGGCCAGAGTAGTGTGATGGCCAGGAGGCACATCGCGGGGTGACAATCCACATGAGGTGGGCGATGCTGCTATTGTGGGGGGCCAGAGTTGTGCTGTCCGGTGGCCAGATCGAGTGGCGGGCGGGGGCTATAGGGAGTCGGCAGCCAGGCGCAAACAGTCTAGTGCAACACCGTGGGGAAGTTCAGGGAAGAGGACGGAGACACGGGTCGCGGCGTACCGAAGAAGCCAAAGGGTTATGCGGGTCGACTGGTATAGGTGAGGCCGGCCAGGAAACATGGTGGTCGTGCGGTGTAGCAGCTGTAAAGACCCGTAAAATTCAAGGGAAATTTTTTCTTAATTTTCTTTGGAATTTTACAAGAGCGTGGTTTCTGACGGCACCGGATTCCGAGGCCCAGAGTGCCTGGAATCAATTTCCGAAGTTTGGCTCTGGTACGTTCAGTGAACGAACGAGCGGGAATTTCTATCTTTTGATCCGGTTCTCGAAATTGAAATCTGAGGACACTGATGAACTCGCAGCGCCGATATTCGCTTAAGGAGACCTTTTCTGTAGTTGTGTTTATTGCGGGACGAAAGTTAGTTTTGGGGAGAATTATAAGAAGTTAAATAAAAATGTGGAACACTTTTTATTTTTCTTACTTGTTGGTTAACTCCTCTCAAAGGAAGTTAAAGGTGGGACCCACATCCACTTAACATCCCTTGGGAGGATTAAGTGTGGTGGGGCCCACACGAACCCCAACTTTTCATCTCATCTCAAAACTCCCTTAACTCCCTTTTTAAATGAACATGACAACTTAGATTATTAATTGGGTTGAGTTGTTTAATCATTTTCAAACCTTTGAATTTCAAAAGGTTTGGTTGAGTAAATAGAATAAGCTCTTAGCTTATTTTATTTGGTTAGAATTCTCTAGCCTCTTGAGAGATTTGAAGTCTTCTCCTTCTTCTTCTTATTCTTCTTCAAGCTTGACGAAGAACGCGAAGAACCTTCGAACTCGGACGAAGAACGCTGCTCCTCTCTTCTTCGTAGCCGTTGTTTCCAAAGATCGACGACGTCTTCCGTGTCAACGAAAGGGAACGTCGCTTCCTCCTCGGACTTCCTTAGCCGGCTTATGAAGATTCTCCAACGACGTACCTCTTCGGACGTACCTCTTCATCAACAGATTTGACGAACGATTACCGCGACGCCCGACCTCCGTGACGTTGTCTTCCGCGGGTCGTTGACGATCTTCGATCTTGAAACCAAGGTAGGGGTTTGTTGTGGTTTATTTCTTTACTCTCGTTCTTGGTTCTAGAATGATAATCATGTGATTAAATATTTAAGAGTTATCATCTAACGAAAGGGGGGTCGGACCACACAAACACGGCCGAATTCCCCCTCCTTTGTTCTTGGTTATTTATATAATCTTGTGATGAACGAGAAGGCGTGGTGCCGTCGCACCACGCGGGAATCGCCCGGCTTATTTACGCGACGTCTTCGCGTCGCGCCGTGGATGGATTATCATGAACACGCCGCTGTCGCGCCGCGTCGAAGGGAACCGAAGGCGCCGTGGCCGGAGCGGGGTCGCGGCGGAGAGGCACGGTGCCGTCGCACCGTGCCGGATGACGAACACCGCGGCCGGTTCCGGGCCGCAGCGGGACGGGAAGACCGGCGGCTCGCCAGGCCGCCGGTGTCGAAATACGGAAGGGGACCAGCTTTTCCGGTCCGTTGAAGAAGAACCGGCCGGCCAGGTGGGCCAGCCGGAAGGGGAAAACCGGGGGAATTTAATTCCCCCGGTCAACTCAAATGCCCCCCCATTTTTTAGGGGGGGGGGGGGGGGGCGGTTTCTTTAAGGGGGGCAGGCGGCCCCCCGGTTTTCCTCAAAGCAGGCCCCCACGAGGGGGGGCCGGTTCTCCAAAGGTGCGGCTAAAAGCCGCGCCGCCATCATGTAGAAGCGGGGGCCTTGCCCCCGGCGCGTGGCAACCAGCGGCGCCAGGCCGCGCCGCCGCCGGCCAGGCCGCGCCGCCGCGCCGGACCGCGCCGGCCGGGCCGGGTCGGACCCGGGTCGGGTCGACCCGGTTCGGGCCGGGTCGGCCCGGACCCGGACCCCCCATTTTCGAATTGACTTCGGTCTTTTGCTCATAACTTGAGCTACGGACCTCTGATTGATGAACTGTCTACGGAAACACGATCCTTGGATCGAGACGGTCTTTTCGGTATATTATACTCAGGGTTTCGAAATACTTTGAGTTCGGCCGGGTTGGTTCGTTCACGAAACCAACCGGGCCCTCGGAGCGGAAACGCTCATATCTTGAGCTACGGACGTCCGATTGACGTGCCGTCAGCTTTGTTGTGTTCCTATTAGTGAGACGGATCTTTTGGCATACTCCGCCCGAGGTTTGGACGCAGGTGGAGTACGATCGGGCTGGTTTTGCCTTAAAAACCAACCGGGCCCCTAGGACGAAAAAGCCAATAACTCTCAGACCGGGCATCCGATCGACGCGCCGTCTGTTGCGTTGAGTTCATGTTGGCGATACGGAACTTTTGGATACATCAACTCTGGACTTTGTGACAGTTGATGTATCAGCCTCTCGGCTCGTGGAGCGGACCCTCTTGAACGAGCTTGCTGTGTGCGGGAACCCTAGTGTTGGCTGCGACTGTTACTGTGACTGCTACTACTGCTACTGCTACTGTGACTGCGACGACGACAGTACAGAGATCCTATGTGGATTTGACGACGACTACAACACTCAGCGATCCTACGTGGATCAGTGCTACAGGTCCTGTGTGGGCCCGATCCTGTGTGGGTCTTTGCGCTCAGCGGTCCTGTGTGAACCAGCGCCTACAGGTCCTGTGTGGGCCCGATCCTGTGTGGGTCTTTTGCGGGGGTTAGTTACCTATCGATCCTTCGTGGGTCCGACGACTTAGATGGATCAGAGATCATCTTTATCGTCTTTCGGAGAAGTATACCTGTGTGAGCTGAATCCAGTTGCTTTCCTGTGTGGATTGTGTTTTGTTATCCTGTGTGGATTTCGTTTTGCTTTCCTGTGTGGAATACGTTTACTTTCCTGTGTGGACTGAGTTGTACTTGGGCTCGGAGGTTGGAGCGTGTTGGAATGGATGACTTAGGTATATGTATGGGCATATACCTAAGCAGTGTCGGTTGTTACTTAGTGATTGTATCTTACCTTTGTGGATTTTGGGAGACCTTCGGGGGTCTCGGGGTCCCTACTGAGTAGCTTATACTCACCCCTGCATGGGCTATGCCCGCACTACGTTGTGTTGGTTGCAGACGACGAACAACGTTGATCGTGGTTGAGGCATGCAGAGCAGAACGATACCTGGAGGTGGACCACTGGGCGGGACGTACTCTGAGCGGACGGTGGGACCCATGGAGCAGTGGAGCTATCTGTACCCACCTTTCAGGTGGGATCTCCAGTGGATAGCTCGGTGTAGCGGCTTTTACTTTACAGTTGTTGTTTTCCCTTTCGAGTTGTACTTTACTTCCAGTTTGGGTTTGTATACTGGCCCATTTACTTTTCCGCACTTTCAGTTGTACTCTGTTTTCACTTAGTGTTTACTTTCCTCTTGCTTACTCTGTGGTGTTTGTTTACTTTTCAAAGTCAATGACTTCCCTTTTTAATGGGAATTACGCCTTGGTGCTAGTCTCCAGCCCCTGGCCTATGGAAGGCGGGCTTGGGGTAGTCACGACACGGGCCCCGAGGGCGGGTCGTGACAAATTGGTATCAGAGGAGTTCGGTTCTACCGCGAACTCTGATCTTTTCTATGTGAAGCAATAATGTTTAGCGTATTGAGTGTGGTTCTCAGCCCAGGGAGTCCAGTGTTGGTGCGGCGGCCGACGTATCCGTACACCCGGACCCTGACTTCTGATTTCCAACTTAATGCACGAAAACATTGATTGCGTGTGTGTTTCAAAGTTTTCTTTGTGATTACTTATATCAGCTCACCAGGTATACTGTTCTGAATGTGGCGCAACTGTTTCCTTTTCAAGATGGCCCCACGACGGCAGCCAGCTAGGGTTCCGAGAGTCGAGTGTGACGACAGCCCACCGAGCGACGAGGCCTCGGTGCAGGGCCCTTTGTCAGCAGTGGCACCGGCGGTAGCTCTACCCGTCGAGCCACTGATACTTCCATTACCATCCGCTGACGATACACGTTGCCTCAGCGCACTGCATGAGTTTCAACGCTAGCGACCACCCAGGTTTCGCGGGGAGACGGATCCCCAGGCAGCCGAGGACTGGCTGGAGGCAGTGGTACGTGTGTTTAGCCTAGTGAGGACACCAGCAGACCTCATGGTGATCCTCGCTGCGAGCCTACTACACGCAGTAGCAGGACGATGGTGGAGCTTGATGCTCCAGGTGCACGATGAGGCATCTCTTCTATGGACGGACTTTGAGAGCCTCTTCCGCTCGGAGTTCATCCCAGCCACCCTTCGTGCGGTGCGTATCCAGGAGCTTCTTCAGCTGCGGCAGGGCAGCATGACGGTCGCTCAGTACTCGGCGAGATTTACCGATCTCTCGCGCTACTCGACCGACATGGTACGAGACCCATTCTTCCGGGCCCGGACATTCGAGAAGGGTTTGAGACACGAGATCAGGACACTGGATCAGCAGTGCGGGGCACACAACGAGGAGCTAGTCTTTCGAGAGGCAGACAGTGCTACTCGTGCGGCGGGCAGGGCCACATGGCTCGTGACTGCCCGACCCGCCGTGCCGAGGAGCAGCAGATAGTTGAGGGACCACCGAGGCAGAGGCAGAGGGTCGACCGTGGCAGTACGCAGGGAGAAGGCGGACGAGGCAGAGGACCTGGCCGAGTAGCAGGTGGTGGGCGACGCTTTGAGGCTCTGCCACCACCACCACCAGGAGGTCCACCCCGACCATAGGGAGCTGGCGGGCAGAGACAGGCACAGCTCCAGGCAGCAGAGGCCTATGACCACGGCGCACCCGAGATGATTCGAGGTACTATCTGTGTCTATTTCACCCTTGCTGCAGTTCTTATAGACACAGGAGTGAGTCAATCTTTCATAGCCGCTGCCCTTGTTCGGAGCTCGGAGATTCTGACAGAGCCGTTGGCTCGATCCTTACAGCTAGAGACTCCTACGGGATCAGACTCGACGATTACGCACTGGTGCCGGCAGTGTGAGCTTACTCTACGAGGCGAGAGCTTTGGCTGGGATCTTCTTGTAGCAGCGTCGAGGCCTTACGATGTCATCTTGGGCATGGATTGGCTATCTACGGTCCATGCGCAGATTGACTATTTTAGGCGTAAGGTGCGATGTGTACGCACCGACGGGAGCAGGTTCACCTTCACCGGCGAGAAGGGAGCCTTTGCAGCACATGATGGACTTCCGCGGGGGAGAGGACATCCCATCACTCATCAGTTGGCTATCCTCATCCTTGGAGCAGTTGACGTGTGGGGTCCTGGTTTTCCTATAGTGGTGGATCAGTTTGCAGACGTTTTTCCCGACGACGTTCCAGGGCTACCTCCTCGCAGAGAGGTAGACTTTTATATTGACTTGTACCCCGGGACAGCCACAATATCCACTCCAGCATATCGGATGGCCCCCGCCGAGCTTTGAGAGCTACGGGTATAGTTGGAGGACTTGCAGGGCAAGGGGTTCATCCGACCCAGTGTTTCACCCTGGGCTTCCCCGATATTGTTCGCCAAGAAGGCGGATGGGAGCCGGCGACATTGTGTTGACTATCGTCGCCTGAACCAGGTGACAGTGGGGAACAAGTATCCGCTACCAAGGATTGATGACCTCTTTGATCAGCTCAAGGGAGCACGGTGGTTCTCGAAGATAGACCTCAGGTTAGGCTATCATCAGCTCAGAGTCAAAGATGAGGACGTGCAAAAGACGGCCTTCAGATGTCGGTATAGCCACTATGAGTTCTTGGTTATGCCTTTCGGCGTAAACAATGCTCCAGCAGTGTTCATGGACCTCATGAACAGGATCTTTCAGCCATACCTTGATCGGTTTGTCGTGGTCTTCATCGACAACATACTGATTTACTCTACGACTAAGGAGGAGCACGCCTATCACTTGCGAGTTGTACTAGACACACTCTGAGAGCACCAGCTTTATGGTAAGCTCTCGAAGTGAAAGTTCTGGATACGTGAGGTCCACTTCTTGGGACACGTTATCTTTGAGGCGGGAGTTGCAGTGGATCCTGCGAAGATAGAGGCTGTGTTAGCATGGGAGCCACCCAGGAGCGTGACTGAGGTTCAGAGTTTCTTGGGACTAGCTGGATACTATCGGAGATTCGTGACAGACTTCTCTAGAGTTGCGGCACCACTCACAGCTTTGACGAAGAAGGGGAAACCCTTCGTGTGGTCAGACAGATGTCAGCAGAGCTTCCAGGAGCTGAGACAGAGATTGACCAGCACACCTATCTTGAGGTTGCCTGAGGAGGGAGTAGGGTACGTAGTCTACTGCGATGCATCAGGGACCGGACTCGGATGTGTTCTGATGCCGGAGCGGGCAGTGATCGCCTATGGATCATGTCAGTTGAGGCCGCATGAGCAGAACTACGCTACCCATGACCTGGAGTTAGCAGCAGTGGTCTTCGCTCTGAAGACATGGCAACACTATCTGATGGGCGAGCGCTTTAAGGTCTTTTCTGATCATCAGAGTCTCAGGTATATCTTCTCGCAGAAGGACCTGAACCTGAGACAGCGGCGATGGCTCGAGTTCCTCCAGGACTATGACTTTGAGATAGTCGATACTCCTGGGAAGGGGAACGTAGTAGCCGATACCCTCAGCAGGAGGATGGGCATTCAGCTACTCGAGGAGGCAACGGAGCAGCTAGCCTCTTTGCAGTTATCCTTCATGGATAGAGATGGATCAGTCTTCCTCCAGTCTCTCACAGTCACCCCTCCTCTACCGCAGCAGGTCATAGAGGCACAGCGTGAGGACGCTGACTGTGAGACACGGCGTGCACAGATATCCTCGGGACAGGCACCTGATGGTTTCTCCCTTGGAGCAGAGCACGACATCCTTTTCAGAGGATGTACCATGGTACCAGTCGCTTTGTGAGAGGAAGTGCTGAGAGAGTTTCACACTTCTCCTTTGGCGGTACATCCTGGAGTGGCGAAGATGTACCAGGACCTCAGACGACAGCACTGGTGGCCAGGCATGAAGAAGGCAGTAGTAGAGTTCGTTTCTCGATGCCTCACCTGCCAGCAGGTGAAGGCAGAGCATCAGGTACCAGCAGGCTTGGTACAGCCCTTGGAGGTCCCGAAGTGGAAGTGGGATGGAATATCTATGGACTTCGTGGCTAGACTTCCACGCACTTCCAGAGGTCATGACTCCATCTGGGTGATTGTTGACAGACTCACCAAGTCAGCACACTTCTTACCCATCAGAGAGCAGGGCTCAGTGGATAGCTTGGGACGTCTCTACATTCAGTAGATTGTGTGGCTCCACGGCGTGCCATCATCTATCGTCTCCGATCGAGATGCTCGCTTTACTTCCTGGCTTTGGAAGGGGTTACAGGAGGCGTTCGGGACGCAGCTATGTCTGAGCACAACCTTTCACCCTCAGATGGATGGTCAGACAGAGAGGACCATTCAGACTCTCGAGGACATGCTCCGCGCTTGTGTCCTCGACTTTGGTCATAGCTGGGAGGACCACCTACCCTTGGTGGAGTTTGCGTACAACAACAGCTACCACTCCACCATCAGGATGGCACCGTACGAGGCGTTCTACGACCGACCTTGTAGATCTCCTTTGTGCTGGACAGACCCTGGGGAGTCAGCACTTGTGGGACTGGAGATGGTCCAGGCCATGACAGAGAAGGTCCAGGTCATCCAGGAGCGGATGAGGACAGCTCAGAGCCGGCAGAAGTCATACGCTGTCAGGAGACGGAGGCCACTATAGTTCGAGGATGGTGACCACGTCTTCTTGCGGGTCTCACCTCGACGTTGTATTCGGAGATTTGGCCGAGGCGGCAAGTTATCTCCGCGCTTCATCGGACCCTTCCAGGTCCTCAACAGGATTGGTGAGGTGGCTTATCGCCTGGCTCTACCACCTCAGTTGCACTGGGTGCACGACGTCTTCCACATGTCTCAGCTGAGGAGATACGTGCATGACCCGATGCACATCATTGACCATGAGGATCTTGACGTTGACGATGGGGCAACTTTTACGGAGGTCCCGGTGGAGATAGAGGATCGACAGGAGCGGGTCCTACGTGGGAGATCGATTCCTCTTGTGCGCATCAGATGGCAGCACGAGAACCTCCAGGAGAGCACATGGGAGCGGGAGGCTCAGATGCGTGCTCAGTACCCTCATTTGTTTCCCTAGTTTTTTATGTATCTTTACGGGGATGTAAAGATCTGAGATGGGATTAATGTAAAGACCCGTAAAATTCAAGGGAAATTTTTTCTTAATTTTCTTTGGAATTTTAAAAGAGCGCGGTTTCTGACGGCACCTGATTCCGAGGCCCGGAGTGCCCGGAATCAATTTCTGAAGTTTGGCTCGGGTACGTTCAGTGAACGAACGAGCGGGAATTTCTAACTTTTGATCCGGTGCTCGGAATTGAAATCCGAGGACACCGATGAAATCGCAGCGCCGATATTCGCTTAAGGAGACCTTTTCCGTAGTTGCGTTTATTGCGGGATGAAAGTTAGTTTTTGGGAGAATTATAAGAAGTTAAATAAAAATGTGGAACACTTTTTATTTTTCTTACTTGTTGGTTAACTCCTCTCAAAGGAAGTTAAAGGTGGGACCCACATCCACTTAACCTCCCTTGGGAGGATTAAGTGTGGTGGGGCCCACACGAACCCCAACTTTTCATCTCCTCTCAAGACTCCCTTAACTCCCTTTTTAAATGAACTTGACAACTTAGCTTATTAATTGGGTTGAGTTGTTTAATCTTTTTCAAACCTTTGAATTTCAAAACGTTTGGTTGAGTAAATAAAATAAGCTCTTAGCTTATTTTATTTGGTTAGAATTCTCTAGCCTCTTGAGAGATTTGAAGCCTTCTCCTTCTTCTTCTTCTTCTTCTTCAATCTTGACGAAGAACGCGAAGAACCTTCGAACTCCGACGAAAAACGCCGCTCCTCTCTTCTTCGTAGCCGTTGTTTCCAAAGATCGACGAAGTCTTCCGTGTCAACGAAAGGGAACGCCGCTTCCTCCTCAGACTTCCTTCGTTGGCTTACGAAGATTCTCCAATGTCGTACCTCTTCGGACGTACCTCTTCTTCAACGGATTTGACGAACGATTACCGCGACGCCCGACCTCTGCGACGTTGTCTTCCGTGGGTCGTTGACGATCTTCGATCTTGAAACCAAGGTAGGGGTTTGTTGTGGTTTATTTCTTTACTCTCGTTCTTGGTTCTAGAATGATAATATTGTGATTAAATATTTAAGAGTTATCATCTAACGAGAGGGGGGTCGGACCGCACAAACACGGCTGAATTCCCCCTCCATTGTTCTTGGTTATTTATATAATCTTGTGATGAACGAGAAGGCGTGGTGCCGTCGCACCACGTGGGAATCGCCCGGCTTATTTACGCGACATCATCACGTCGCGCCGTGGATGGATTATCATGAACGCGACGCCGTCACGCCGCGTCGAAGGGAACCGAAGGGGCCGCGGTCGGAGCGGGGCCGCGGCGGAGAGGCGCGGTGCCGTCGCACCGTGCCGGACGACGAACACAACGGCCGGTTCCGGGCCGCGGCGGGACGGGAAGACCGGCGGCTCGCCGGGCCGCCGGTGTCGGAATCAGGAAGGGGACCGGCTTTGCCAGTCCGTTGATGAAGAACCGGCCAGCCAGGTGGGCCGGCCGGAAGGGGAAAACCGGGGGAATTTAATTCCCCCGGTCAACTCAAATGCCCCCCCCCCCATTTTTGAGGGGGGCGGTTTCTTTAAGGGGGGCAGGCGGCCCCCCAGTTTTCCTCAAAGCAGGCCCCCACGAGGGGGGGCAGTTCTCCAAAGGCATGACTAAAAGCCACACCGCCATCATGTATAAGCGGGGGCCTTGCCCCCCGCGCGTGGCACCCAACGGCGCCAGGCCGCGCCGCCGCCGGCCGGGCCGGGTCGGCCCGGACCCGGACCCCCCGTTTTCGAATTGACTTCGGTCTTTTGCTCATAACTTGAGCTATGGACCTCCGATTGACAAACCGTCTACGGCAACGCGATCCTTGGATCGAGATGGTCGTTTCGGTATATTACACTCAGGGTTTCAGAATACTTTGAGTTCGGCCGGGTTGGTTTGTTCACGAAACCAACCGGGCCCTCGGAGCGGAAACGCTCATATCTTGAGCTACGGACGTCCGATTGACGTGCCGTCAGCTTTGTTGTGTTCCTCTTAGTGAGACGGATCATTTGGCATACTCCTACCAAGGTTTGGACGCAGGTGGAGTATGGTCGAGCTGGTTTTGCCTTAAAAACCAACCGGGCCCCTCGGACGAAAAAGCCAATAACTCTCAGACCGGGCGTCCGATCGACGCGCCGTTTGTTGCGTTGAGTTCCTGTTGGCGATACGGAAGTTTTGGATACATCAACTCTGAATTTGTGACAGTTGATGTATCAGCCTCTCGGCTCGTGGAGCAGACCCTCCTGAACGAGCTTGCTGTGTGCGGGAACCCTACTGCTGGCTGCGACTGTTACTGTGACTGCTACTACTGCTACTGCTACTGTGACTGCGACGAAGACAGTGCAGATATCCTGTGTGGATTTGACGACGACTACAGCACTCAGCGATCCTATGTGGATCAGTGCTACAGGTCCTGTATGGGCCCGATCTTGTGTGGGTCTTTGCGCTCAGCGGTCCTGTGTGAACCAGCGCCTACAGGTCTTGTGGGGGACCGATCCTGTGTGGGTCTTTTGCGGGGGCTAGTTACCTATCGATCCTTCATGGGTCTGACGACTTAGATGAATCAGAGATCATCTTTATCGTCTTTCGAAGAAGTATACCTGTGTGATCTGAATCCAGTTGCTTTCCTGTGTGGATTGTGTTGTGTTATCCTGTGTGGATTTCGTTTTGCTTTCCTGTGTGGAATACGTTTACTTTCCTGTGTGGACTGAGTTGTACTTGGGCTCGGAGGTTGGAGCGTGTTGGAATTGATGACTTAGATATATGTATGGGCATATACCTAAGCAGTGTCGGTTGTTACTTAGTGATTGTATCTTACCTTTGTGGTTTATCCTTTGTGAATTTTGGGAGACCTTCGGGGGTCTCGGGGTCCCTACTGAGTAGCTTATACTCACCCCTGCACGGGCTATGCCCGCACTACGTTGTGTTGGTTGCAGACGACGGACAGCGTTGATCGTGGTTGAGTCTTGCAGACTAGAACGGTACCTGGAGGTGGACCACTGGGTGGGACGTTCTCGGAGCGGACGGTGGGACCCGTGGAGCAGTGGAGCTATCTGTACCCACCCTTTAGGTGGGATCTCCAGTGGACAGCTCGGTGTAGCGGCTTTTACTTTACAGTTGTTGTTTTCCCTTTCGAGTTGTACTTTACTTCCAGTTTGGGTTTGTATACTGGCCCATTTACTTTTCCGCACTTTCAGTTGTACTCTGTTTTCACTTAGTGTTTACTTTCTGCTTGCTTACTCTGTGGTGTTTGTTTACTTTTAAAAGGCAATGCCTTCCCTTTTTACTGGGAATTACATCTTGGTGCTAGTCACCATCCCCTGGCCTATAGAAGGCGGGCTTGGGGTAGTCACGGCACGGGCCCCGAGGGCGGGTCGTGACAGCAGCGCAGTGCTGGGCAGCGACCTGTATGTGGGGAAGCTACTGCTGGAGGCCTGTACATGGTAGATCAGAAGGTGAGCGGGAGGTGGTGGCGCAGAGAGGTCGGGCTCTGGTGCGCCTGGCTGTGTTTTAAGGGGAGGAACCCGGAGTCCGCGGGTCACCTATTGCGGTCTGAAGGGATGCACAGACGAGGTTGGGACAAGTAGGGTACCGGCCAGGGGGAGCTTCGGCACGGGTCACTAGGGTGCGTGGGGGTCGGCGGCATCCGGCAGGTCGGTGGAGGTCAGCGGCGGCCAGCTGGCGTACCGTGTGGAGGTGGGGCGGAAGCCGGATGGGGCTCCGGTAGTGTCTAGGCACTGCGACAGGGTTTTCGACACCTCTTTTTTCCACTTTTCTTGCTTGACCAGCCACACCCCCTTTTATTTTTTACTTTCTCCATCCCTTTTTTTGATCTCCTTCCCCTTTTAAAAAATTTCCATACCCCTTCCTTTTTTTTAAATGAGTCAAGTCCACACCTTTATTTTAAGTCAAGTCAGCTCCCTTATTTAAAATCTTACATATACATTTAAATTAATAACAATAAAATTATTATATTAAAATAATAATTTATTCTTATTATATTATTATAATAATATTATTATTATTATTATTATTATTATTATTAAATATTATAGAAATTACTAAATTGTAAAAATTATAATTTTCACAATTTTAATTATATCCAATGAACTGATCTAAACATGATCAGTTCTTCGGAATAAATGAAACTTAATACTCGTGGTTAAAAACACAAATTCGAACCAATTCATAAATTTAAAATGGCCATAACTTGAACGTTCGAGATTGGATCGATGCGCAGTTTCAACCGATGAGACCAGTTTTGAACCCTCTACTTAATGTTAATGCAATTTTAATTCTCCAGGATTAGAAAATCTACGAGATCACTCTGATACCACTATGTAGTTCTGGGGCCCTCAACAGAAGCTAGTGGGCTGGGATTTTAAAATTTTTTGTTAGCGGGATGAAGAAACTTGTCGTCGCTGACGATCCGATCCCCGAAGAGATCTGAGGATCTCGCGTAAATTATTCAGAGCATAAAATAAATATGAAAAACATACCAATTTCATATATGAAGCTGCAGATGACTACAACTAGTCAATGTCAATTGTCACTTGAATGATCCAAAGCAGGATCCATCTAGATTGTCCACACGTGCTCCAAAAATGTGCTGGAACATCGATCGTCGAACTCCAGGTGCTAGCGCGACGATCCAACGATGCTTTTGATGTCCCGATGATCACCGCATCGAGAAGCCTTCGATGCATGACAGATCTTGAACCAAGCTTCTCGGATTGAGAACTTCTCTCTCTAGATAGTGGGAGGAGAGAGAGGCTCTCAAATTTCATTCCATGAATGAATGAATAGTTATTATCATACCAAGGGAGAGAGCCTCCACTCTTATTTATAATGAAATTCCAAAATACCTAGTTGGGTTCCCTGGACCCTGATTATGTCAATGTCCACTAAATAAATAATTTTTATGAACAAAATTGTGCCAATATTATTTATTATTTTATCACATACTTGTAATGTATATAAAATATATTACGTGATAAAACCGAGTCATTTAACTCGACTCGATGTCCCTCTTAATATTAAACGAACCATGAATATTAAAATAATATTCATTCGATTAATATTTTCTCGTATTTACTAAACTTTTAAATACATTAAATAAATTCAATCCCAAATATTCATAACTTTAATATTAAAAAATTCATTTAATTATTTGGGTGATCGATAGCTTTGACAATACTCGGACCCCATGGTGGGGCCCACTATTCCATATTCTTATTCAACTGAATAGGGTAGATTATTGAATATGATATTGTGTGTGACCACTTAGGCCCTTACCTCGATAGCATTGAATGAAATCATAGACCATGAGTGGAGTCTAGCAACCTATCATGGACCCTAAAGAGATAAGGGTATTCATAGCAACAAATACCATCCTACGAACATTGACTATGTACTATAATCTCCTTGTAATTAAATATCTTATAAAGCAGGATACACTCTTGTGTCATTATCCTTATCTTGCTTTATTATTTATTGATCTATCCAGATGAATTTTCCTTCTACTACTTTGTCCAATGACTTATGAAGTCTAAACCATCCTGATCAACCAAGCCTGAGATATACAACTTCTTGAACTTGGAAGTGACAAATCCTTTCTTGATTATTCAGCAAATGTCACACCACCAATGACGCACCAAACACAAACTACCTCACCACGGCTTCATTTCCATGGTTTTCATCTCGCATCAAAGTATGTAATCAAATAGTACACATTGGTAATTGTCTGAGGTCAGTAGACCAATACAAATGTTCGTAGATACGAACAACCATTGACCCCCAAAACATGTGGTGTTTTTATTGGCGGGTCCGTCCTCATGATCTCACTAATAGAGGTCACCACATGCACACTTGATGAGAAGAAGTCTCAATGCTTATGAGCCCCCAACACATGATAGTCATACGTCTACTATGTCCAATTAGTAATATGTATGTAGCCAATAGAACATATATTTAAGATTAATTTCATAGTATCTTGAGGTTCTAATTATAGATTGGGATCTTATACAACATCACGATACGACAATTAATCTTTTGAAATTACCATGATAATAGTGGATGCATAAAATTCTACACTATAATAGTACGATGACATAATGAATAACTAACTGTACACATGATATGGTAATCAAAAGTATTGCATAGTTTGGTCTAGGGCACATACTATTTCAACAACTTCCACTACAAAAATTTCATATATATGGAGATCATGGAATATTATTGTATTTAAAAACAAGACTACCTCCTTGCATATGGGGATCACATACATCCATAGGGAGGTCATCGAAACCACCAGAATTCAAATAGTTTTAGTGAAAAATGACTTTACAGATATTTTCATCATGAGTTTATTTTATGTTAATGGTAGGATCAAGAAACCTCTGATGATTAAGTGCATTAGATGGATCCCCAAACACTCTTTATAGAATAAATTTATGTTTATGGGGTGGCTTCTAGGGAACCAAGACCCTTGGGTTGTGGGGGGTCCTTACACACTAATCAGGGATTCCTTAAGAATTGTTTCTATCATTTTATTTAGAATTATTATGCTCTCAGAGCTGAATTTTGACCAATGAGTAAATCCATATATTATTATTTTAATCGTTTTTGGAGGTACATTTGGATGGAATATGACTCAAATGTGGCCTCGAGGATTTTTAAGGACAAGATTAGGAATGTTGCAAGGAGAATGATTCTAGTCTAGATTGAATGTCTCCAGCTTAGTGAACATATCAACATTCATGTGACACATTCTTATAGGGAGTCCAATAAATTTTATGATTCTATTATAAAGAGATAAATTATGGAGGCAATCATAAGATGGTCTTTTATGATCTTGGAATTATATTCACATATGTTTGAAGTGGATTCTTATATTGACTTGTATACTCATCTTTGTAAACCCCCATGTAAATCCACATTATCACTTTTATAATAAATTTTCACGGAGTGCGTTTTCTGGGATCTTGAACCTCTTGGATTAAAGATTCATCTTTCACTATGATTTGATTCAACATTAGTGTTCCTCCAAAAACATAGTCATTTAAAAAGGTTATCATACACATCATAACATATATGACACCTCAATAGTGGATTGGACAACTCATTGATCAATCTGTCATATGTAAAAATGAAACACTTTTCTTATAGTATTCTAACTCTTAGAGTTTTCTAGATATGTTTGACCCAAATATTCCAATGATAATTGGTTTCCTATCTCTTAGGGTTTTCCAATTTGAAAATTTCTTACACAAGATAATTCATGGTCACCCTTCTTTAACCTGAACCTACTCAGTTGTATAATGAAATATTTATATGTGTTCATTTTAAAAGGATTATAACATGAAATATTTTAATGGGATTTACTATCACACCATATTATATCATGTATACCCTTCATATATATTCATGTTTATAATGTTATAGTTTTTAATATAAATACTTTCCACAAATTAATATATTCAAATCATATTGATGTGTAACTCTTTAAATGGCTCATAGTTTGTATTACTGACTAAATTTAAATGTCCAGCTATATTTACACATATCTAAAAGCATCACCTGCATAAAGTATATGAAAACCTTCCATGTAAAGGATTAGAATCATACAAAACCAAAATTCCCATAAGAACAAGCATGTGTTGATTGTAACCCAACCCCACTTTCCTAGACAGAGCCTAAGCTCTCGGGTCAGTGAGCTTCCTGACTCAATGTTCCACTATCCATGGTTCAATACTCAATAGAGTCCTCAATTCCATTATAATTCTAACACCTTATTTGTATAAACTATAATAATACTTTAAATTCAAGATCATAGGCCATGAACAAGCCAAATTAAAGGTAAAATAAAACAAAATCAATTATCATATCAAGCATATAAATCCTTAAATGCATGTATGATAATTTAATGAAGTATTTTTAAAACATTCATACTTTAGAATAAATGTATTTGAATATAGACATTTTAAGTATATGAATAAAGTATAAAATAATACTAAATAAATAAAAAATCATATATTTAAACATGAGATAAAAAATTTATGAACATTTCATAAATAAATAAATAATAAAAATTTTATAACATAAACATGATTTATAGAGACACTATAATATAAATAAATATGAACATTTATCTGAATATAATTTCTTACAAGATCTCAATTTACATGGTATTTAATATCAAATCCTTTTTATTAAAATATATTAAATTTCTGAAAACTTTTTTTATCATATAAACATTTCTTATTTTTTTTAAACACTTCACATAAATAATACATTTCAATTTAAACATTTTATAATCTCATTTATTAAAAATTTATAAATCAATATAACCAATTATGTATTTTTAATTATTTTTAAAATTTATAAACATTTTATAATTTTTTTACAATGTAAATCAATTTAATCATATATCTCATCTAGTAAGACAATTTTATTACAGTTTAATAACCCCTTGAATTCAATGTGATCCCATAGGGTTCGTATCAGAGAATATTTATTATAATTTTAACAAGAATTAATTTTCTTATAAATGCTACACACCATGGTCATTTTAATATAAACCATGATGTTTCCTACCCCTAAGTGATAACTATTTACATTGGGAAAACCAATATAATTTCCAGTTCTATTATAGTTATTTAGATATGGACTATAATATAGTGATATATTGAGTGAAAACTATCTCCATGGGGATATACAAAACCATTTCCATGTCCTCTATGATCATTTTGGGTATACATAATTATGGTTTCCTTTGTTACATAGTAGTTGTCTTATGAAACCATATTCCAAAAAAACCATGACCTTTTCTCCAACATGACATTGCAACACCTACCACATTGTGGTTTATCCTTATGGTGTCGTAAACTATGATGTAGTGGTTTGTAAACCATGAAGTAGTGTTGTTGAAAAACAACACTATTTTTCATATAATTATTTGATGGTTGTTTTTCTAAACTAATACGTGGATTAGTGTATTTTAAAATGATTCGGTTTTTATGTTGCGGATTAGAAACCTTCAAGAACCATGTTCATTTCCACTTGGAAATGCAATATTTCTTAAGATTGAAATTTTATAAAATTTTCTTATTCAATAAATCAATCAAAAAATATTGAAGTTGATATGATAAAAATTATGGGTTATATAGGGGATTATACTTATCCAAATGTATAGGAAAACAACACAAACCAAAAGTGATTATGACACATAATCATTCAATTTTTATAAGTCTAAATAAATAAATGAACTAAAAAATTAAATTATATCAATGAAGTGTTTCATAAATATTTCATTGGTTAATCCTAGAAACAATTGACACTTAAATGTTTAACATGTAAACATTATTTTAGGATGTTCAAACTCTACAAATAATTATCGCATTATGATCAAACCAATCATGATAGCTTGGAGTATGAAAATAATATTGAGTCATGTATTATCACATAATACATAAGCTTCCTTCCATAGAATAATGATATTATCTACATTATGGACTAACACTGGGAAAACCACACTATGGTTTAAACAACCATGCCATGGTATTTTTAATAGTGCATAATTCCAATAATATGGGCACTGGTTATGTTACCTGACTCGATTGGTGGTGATTAAAATATAATAACATAAGATATAATATTGAAAAATCTCATCCTAGGATTTCAAACAAATAAAATCACCTCTATAACCATCTCATCATCATATCTTACTTACATAAACTAATTATCACTACCTCAAACCACATGAATAAAATAAATCAATTTAACAGATCAATTTTTGACTTCATTAACTTCTTAATCAGTTACTAATTATCACATCATTCTTTCACATCGCATGAAATTATATAATCATGTTAAGAATCATCATACAGATAATCCAACATTTCTTAACAAAACATTTTCAGTCAAACATTTCTGGGATTATATAACCTTTGATGGGGGAATCATTAAGTAAAAACCTTTAGTTCAGGAAAGAAACATTCCATTGTGAAAAATACATTATTCTAAGGAATGTTTCAACAAAAATCTTTTAAAAAAATTTATGAAAATGAAAACAAGGAACAATTTTTAATATTTTTTATTTCATACCTAAATAGGAGAAGTAGGAAAATACATTTTGATTCATTTTATCCTAGGTTTAGGAACCCCCCAAAAAGGACTTTTAACATCATTTGACATATCTTATAGACCAACGAGGTAGCTGCATGTTTAAATGTCTTCCCATTTGAGGTTAAATAGTGGTACTTTCTCCACCCCTCCACCCGCCGATTCCATTTCCAATATGGGAATCACCATCTCCTTATTTTTATAGATGAAAAAAATATGTCACTCCACCCAAATACATTGGAGTACCTATAAATCCAAACACTCCACACAAAACGATGGCCACCTATTTTAGACGACCATGAACCAGTACTTTAATAAATCTGCTAAACATATAGAATATGTTAATGTCCACCAGCATTCCCATGATGATCCATGTAATTGTCAAGATCTACAAAAGAATAAATAAAATGGAAATTAAATGTTATTTAATTTTCCTTTATACCAAATGATTTAAAAAATATTCACAAACCTAAGACTGTTTTTTATTTTTGATCACACTTTCTATTTTCATTTATCAAAATTATATTAGAAAATGTATTAAATTATTTTTATACCAAATTATTTTACAAAAGAATAAAAAAACATATGCATCTTATCTATATTTTAAAAAATATATATTAGATTAATTAAATGGAAATAACTTTTCAGAAAATGAAAAATTATTTGGGGAAAAAATTCATTCTTGTTTCATAGAAAATGAAAATTAAAGTAGTAAATCACAGATTATATTATTTTCTAATAATGGATATTGTACATGTACCCAAAAAACATGAGATATTTGAGTTCAAAACTATTTAGTTTAAAAAAACATAAACTTATTTAAAACCCATTTTTAACATATTATTCTAACACCACCTATTATGTTTTGAAATGGCCATTTAAGAGCCCTAACACAATTAAATACCATTTATAATTTGGAAAACTATAAAATTAAATTATAAATCTAAAATAAATATATCACATATTAAATATAAATTTTATAATTATATTATCATTTAGAAATATATAGTTAATGAATTAATAATATTTTTGACGTTACGTTCCATCACAGAGTCCCAAGATTGACTAAGGAGAGTACCTCAAGAAAAGAAGAGGGATAATCCATCAAAAATTGCAAAGGCATTAAGGCGCGCAAGCATATCTGCGCGCTAGACTTGGGTGTGAAAGTCACTTGCACACCAGATATGAGGCACACAAGTCACTTTCGCGCCCTAAGTGAAATTTCACCCAAACATCAGGTGGCCTATAAATAGCCTCTGTGGGCCCCCCATTTCAGGGACGGATTTTCCAAAACTCAGAATTAAGCTCTGGTCGACCTAGTCTCTGATTAAAGTCTTATGAACAATTCTAAGGTAATTTCTTACCTAGAATGGAAGATATAAAGAGGAAGAATAAGGCCTAAGTTTCATAACTCATCAACTCTTGCATGCCTAAGTGTCCATACCTTAAGGGAAATGGATACACATGTGAACAACCTTGTCCTCTCATGGAAACTTGTGTGCTGCCCTTATAGAAGAATCTAAGGATAATACTAAGGGATTGAGCCATGTCTTGCCCAAATATTACCCTACAGGTTCTCTGTCGCCCATGTGAACTCATGTCGCGCAAGTATACTTGCATGACTAGGACTTGCGCGCCTGACAAGGACTTGCACGCCCAAACATGACTTGCATGCCTGCCTTCTTTTTGGGTTCCCCTCATTCCAATTCACTTCTTTTCATCAAATACACCTTTCCTATTCAAGATCAAGCCTTCAAAACCCTCTTTAAAGCCACTTATGGCATGGTTTCTTTGTTTTATTTTTTATCTAAAAGGAATTATGTGGAACATCTCTCAAAACCATGTGATTTATATAACTTTATATCACTACGGTTAAAGGTTCCCTTCATTCAACCTCATCCCTTATGATGAGATAATCTTTGATATGGGAATCCTTCTCAGGAGTAAGCCCCAATCATAAGTAAAATCCCCCTTAATCTAGGCATCATCCTTATAAATAAGCCCCAAATTAATAATCTAAATCTCCATAAAGCACAAATACCTTTATGGACCCTGTTAATGGGCATCCTCATTAAGAGTAAGCCCCATGTCCCCTTTAACTTTGGGCCTCCTTCTCATGAATAAGACCCAATCATAATTCCCTTTAATTGTACCTCCTTCTCAAGAGTAAGACCCAATCATAAGTCTCTTTAACTGGTCCTCCTTCTCAAGAGTAAGCCCTGAGTGAAAATTCCAAATCTCCATAAAGAACAA
The DNA here is from genome assembly GCA_963277665.1 of Viscum album. NCBI lineage: Eukaryota > Viridiplantae > Streptophyta > Magnoliopsida > Santalales > Viscaceae > Viscum > Viscum album. Next base: position 1,018,966,651 of record OY728147.1, on the reverse strand, counting down.
ATATATTTATGGACCCTGATCCTGGGGTTCTTTCCTGAAGTAAGTCCTGATCTTCATTTACATGTAAATTCACACATAAATAAGCCCCATATCATTCTTTGTGACCGCATCTTTTGTGGAAAAAATCAGCAGGTTTACTGATACCTCTTGTTTCTCACACCGGGCATGACTCATGTGAGCTTAGAGTGTAAAAGTAACCATGACACATCTCTTTGGGCCGTTAATCATAGGTAATCCCCACAATTCTTACTCGAACTATGTGGACATTGATCTCGGCCTTAAAATTAGAGTACATAGGAAGCCTTTCTAAGGTTCAAGCCTGTCACCCATTAATTCTCATATGTACCATATGACGTTAAACTATATCTTAATTCCTGAACTATGTGGGTTTTGATTCCTCTTTAACAAGGATATGTAGGTTGCCCATCTGTGGGTACAATCCCAACTCTGAAATAATCCATGTCCTTCTGAATGAAAATAAACTTCATGTTCCCCACTAAGTGGCTTCAAAACCAGTATGGTCATCATAATGACCAAGAGATTTCTATATAATTTATTGATGGATATCGTTGACTAAGAATCCCAAATACATACAGATGTTTCTCCATCGATGAAGAACCTCAAATATATATAAATTATTCTCTAAATCTCATACATATCAATCATTTATTTCCAAATCTAAAGGAAAACTAATTTTCATACTTGGTGAATTAATAAGGATTTGTGAACATAACATAAATCTATGAGAGAGTCTCGGAGTAGGCAATAATTCCCCATATAAATGTGTCATGAGCCTGACCTCCCATCCTCTCAACCAATGAAAATTCTTAAGCCGCATTAGTCCATAACTAATGAGCATATTCCTTCTAAAAGTAGGTCCAAATGGATATAAAATCATTGGATGTTTCTGGCTCTGCGAATAAACTCGTAAGAAACTGATTGGAAAAGTTTGAACCTTAAACAAACGAGGTCATCCCCTTTTATGGACCCTGATCCCGGGATTCTTTCCTGAATTATGTCCTAATATTCATTTACTTCGGCAGTCACACATACATAAGCCCTATATCATTCCCTGTGACTGCATATTTCAGGGAAAAAATCGTCAGGTTTATTGATACATCTTATTTCTCACACTAAGCATGACTCACGTGAGCTTAGAGTGTAAAAGTAACCATGACACATCTCTTTGGGGTCATTAATCATATGTAATCCCCACACTTATTACTCGACCTACATGGACATTGATCTCTTCCTTAAAATTAGAGTACTTAGGAAGCCTTTCTAAGGTTCAATCCCATCACCCATTAATTCTCATCTGTCCCATTTGACGTTAAACTATATCTTAATTCCCAAACTACGTGGCTTCTGATTCCTCTTAAACAATGATACGTAGGTATCCCATCTGCGGGTACGATCCCAACTTTGAAATAATCTCTTTCCTTCTGAATGATAATAAACTTCATGTGCCCCACTGAGTGGCCTTAAAACCTGTACTTTAATGAATCCTTATTAATTCACCAAGTATGAAAATGAGTTTTCTTTTAGATTTAGAAATCAATGATTGATATGTATGAGATTTATAGAATATTTTATATTTATTTGAGGTTCTTAATTGATGGAGAATCATCTATATGTATTGGAGATTCTTAGTCAATGTTATACTTCAATATTGATCTCCTACCTTTGGAAAGTAGGTCCAAATGGATATAGAATCATTTGATGTTTTCGGTTCCACAAATAAACCCGTTAGAAACCGATTGGAAAATTTTTAACATTAAACAAACAAGGTCATCCCATTTTCAAGAAGAAACAAAAAATGGTGAACCCGATGTGAATACATAACCAAGTTAAATGATGTTTTAATTATTTATTAGGCCCGTATTTTACTTAATTTTAGGGCCAACAAAGTAATCAATAACATATGTTCTCATCCAAAAGATGTAGTTTGGCCAAACTTATCTTGATTATGTCTGTTCTATCAAACATGCACTCTTTTCCATGATCTCTCTACTTTACAGAAATGGCTTCTTTAAAGTTCACACCTGTGAATGCTTTGTTCGCTACTCCTGCGGGATCTTCATCCGCCCTGAGGATGAATTAATAAGGATTCGTGAACATAACATAAATCTATGAGAGAGTCCCAGAGTAGGTAATAATTCCCGCCAAAAAGGTGTGATGAGCCTGACCTCCCATCCTCTTGACCAATGAAAATTATTAAGCCTCATTGGTCCATAACTAATGAGAACCTACCTTTGTAAAGTAGTTCCAAATGGATATAGAATCATTGGATGTTTCCGATTCTACGAATAAACCTGTTAGAAACCGATTGAAAAAGTTTGAACCTTAAACAAATGAGTTCATCTCCTTTTCCAGAAGAAACAAAAAATGGTGAACCCGACATGAATCCTTAACCATGTTAAATGATGTTTTACATATTTGTTAGGCCCCTATTTAACTTAATGTGAGGGCCAAAAAAGCAATCAATAACATATGTGATCATACAAAAGATGTAGTCTGGACAAACTTATCTTGATTATGTATGTTATATCAAACAGATACTCTTTTCCAAGATCTCTCTGCTTTACAGAAATGGATTATTTAAAGTTCACACCTGTAAATTCTTTGGCCGCTACTCCTACTGGATCTTCGTCTGCTCTGAAGAACTACATCACCTACTCAACATATGCAATGTTGGGTCTCGAATGCGTTGGTTAAGGAATACTGTCAACACAGTACCACTCCAACTCTGGAAGATACTAAACAACCCCTCCAAGTTAATAACTCATCCTGGTTGTCCAGACTGTGATGACTAGTGATCAAGAAGTAGGTTGTGCTAACCACTGTCTCTAACCGTTTCGAATTGTTATCCTCGGAATGCAATCACCAACCCCTCCCATATTATAGGGAGTTGAATGAAGAGGTCACTCAAGGCCTCGGTTCAAGAAGGAAGGAGTCATTCCTGAGGACTCCCATCAACAATCACTACCAGACCCGTGTAGTAGTGCACCCTCATCATGATGAGGGTATCACCACTCGAGATTCGGCTCAGGTCCCTTGGACCCGAGCATACAAGACGAACCGCCAGAGGCAAAACTCGACCAATAGGGAGTAGGTTCTTACCTCTGCCCCCTTCGGAGAATTCCATCAAGCCAACTTGATGGAAAACAATGAACGGGAATATACAATCGTCCGTCCTGATGTTACTGCCTAGTAGACTCGTCTGGCAGTAACACGCCAATCCCGCCAGGCAATTCCGACAGAGTATTATTGGTAGGCATATACACCTATTTATAATTCATTAGCTAGTCAGAAGACTCGTCTGACTACAACTAAAGAAACTCTCTAATCAAATGTTGTGGGGAACAATTAGTAGGCACATACACCTGTAATTCATCAGGCTAACCAACATTCTTGTTTGGTAGCACCCGGAGAAGTCGGTCGGAAAGCTCCGATGACAAATTTAGAGCAGACTCAACTCTCTTACCCTATGCATAAGTACTTTCAATATCTGTTGACAGGAATAGGAGGACTGGAGCAAGAATATACATTTAATCCAGACACGGAATGGATGTATATTCTCATTTCAGTAGCTGAAGTCACCAAGCACATTCTGGGAATGGTGAAAGAGCAAGATCAAATCCCTGCCCATATTTTTGATGCCTGTTAGAATATTATAACAACCTCAAAAGCATCACAGGGAAGGAATCATAAATATATCCTTATCAGTGGAGTGACTCATCAACATGTCACTCTAGAGAAGATAAGCACCTATGTACCAGTCCAGGAGGGTCATGGGGCATACTCCCCCATGTCATACAGACAATCAAGTCGAGCACATACACCAGATTTAGATGGAGATAATCATCCTAACCTGGTCGTTTCTCATGAGCATGCACATACACTTTACCATAATAAACACTTTCATCAATAAGTGTTTTCCAATGTGAGTAAGAAATCATCTAAGAAAATGTCTCATCTAGCACAGTCAAGAAATCCAGAGCCAATATGTAATAAGTCCTTGCTCGATGCTAGAGTTCTTGAAGCCCTCAGACAGTTATATATTGCATCTCAATATTCTACTGTCTCATTTCCCAATAGTGGGAACAATAATTCCGAAGGACTTCATCAGACACTTCCTCCTGAAGGCTTGATTCATGATAGTTCAGTCGATATTGAAGTATCATCTTCATATATGAGCCATGATAACCCTCTGCATGGTCGGAAGACCAAGGAGCAAGAGGTTTCATCTTTTTTTGTAACCCACCATGGTGGTCCTCCCCATGATGATGAATTTAGCTGCTAAAGTCTTCTCTGAAGTAGTAATTTGAATTACCTGGAAAATTCTTCAAAGGACAATGCAATAACGAGAAGGCCCTCTTATCTTGAGGCACTAGAAAATGTGAAGCCAGTCATGTCTGATGCTTTACTGCTAGCATGTAAAATAATTTCTCAATCAAAAGATATCTTGGGGTGTAGGTCATTCTCCGAACCACCCCTGGGTCATTCATCTTATAATATGACAAATTAATTCTCTACCAATCTTGTTGAATCTGATAAAGCAACAAAGATGCACCGTCTTTGGTCTAATCAGGTATAAGAATCTTCATCGAATGATAAGGAGGAAGTGCTAAATATAAGAAAAAAACTGAAAAAAGGTGAAGTACCTGTCATTTTTTGGCCTTTTGCTGACTCTCAATATGATATTCCAGAAATGTTGACTGAAGATTGTATTCACGATGTTCGTCGCAACATATGGAAAACAATTTGTCACTTAAATGAGAAAATATTATCTTATAATGAATATAGAAATCATGTTAAGATAATATAAGGGTTACAACGCCAAATTGACTTCGCATCTATCTCTGTTTCCCGACATTCAAAGATTGAAAAGAAGTAGAGAGCCCTTCAGCATTCATGCCTTGGCACATTAAAAAGGTTTCACCAGTTAATTACCAATGCCCCATCTGATATTCATATCATTGGATGGGGTGTTCATGGAGAACTGCATTTCACTGTTCTCTCCATTCAACAAATCCCACCAAAGTTGGTATCATGCAATGTTATTTCCCATGGCTGGCCACATCCAACTGGTTTTGTGTGTAATCAGATGCTTGCTCAAGAATAGGCCTCAACTAGTTCTTCCCAAAGTCAGGCATATAAAGAACAAGTTTTCAAATTACTCTTGCATCAAGAAAATGATAATATCAAACATGCATCTTGTTTAGAGCAGGCACATCATCAAGTGAAATTAGTGTCAGAAATAATCCAACGGTCGTCTGAGCCAGGTGATTTGAGTGGACGTAGGATGATGTATCCGGCCAATTTCCAGAATGAAGTCCACAAAATCAGGAGAGTATTTAAGAAATTATCAGATGTAGCAGCTCAAAAGCCACCTCAGCTTGCCAGACTGGGGACTCTTTTATCCAACCCTCAGGATCAACAGATAGGATTCGAGGAGTTGAGCAAGAACAGAAGGAACAGCCCCAGTCCACTAGACTGGGGACTTTTTCAAATTCTCAATCTCTTCCTGAGTGAAATTCAGTCTTCTATCGATTAGGGAAGAAGCCATAAGAAGAGCACAGATCCAAATTATGAGGATACTCCCTCCAAATTATGGTTCATCAAGAAAATCTTGAGGGATCAACCAAAAAAAGTAAATGTCTCATAAAGGACATGGAAGAAGACAGTATCGCATAAGCGCTGATAGAAGGGCTGCAATGCGTTATGCACTGATAAATGTCATCAATGCCATTTTCACTGATCCCTCAGAACATGAGACTCACTCAGAGGAATCAGATGAAGAATTTCATGTTCAAGAGGCTGTATGCACTAAAACAAATGAAGAAGGTGTGTGAACACGAAATCAAAGGATTACCCATAATTTAGGTATTCCTTCAAATAACCAACTTCCCCCTCCCCAAAAGGAGTCCAATAAGGGGAAAGGAAAAAATTCAGCTGACCCCTAACTATGGAGAAGTCCAATCACTCTCATTAGAGGAAATGTTTGCATAGAAAGAGGAATAAATGAAGGAGTTAATGAGGTTAAATACATAACTACTTCAAGATAGTCTTCCTCCTAAGCATGCTGGAGTTAGCTAGTCAAGGTAATTCATTGTAGATACTGGGATGGATCAAGAATATCCCCATTTACATGTACACCCTCATAGGTCTAATCATATAGGTCGTACGTGACAGCAATCGGTAATACTACCATCAGTGATAGTACCGGTCGCCACACCCAACCAAACTCCAATTCATGCACCTGAACAGGTCCAAGATCAACCAGATGTTTCTCAAAAATTAATTACTACCATTGAGTCATTAACATCTCGATTGGAAGATATAGAAGGAAAACGTTCACTAGTTTAATCGTAGAAGAGAGCTTACCCTGAATGGGTTGATGCAATTCCTCAACCATCAAATTTTGCGACTACCACATTCCCAATTTTTAATGGTTCAGGAGATCCAGAACAACACTTAACACATTATTTTTCTCATTGTGATCCTATGATGGGAACTCCTCAACAACAGTAAGCTGTTAAGGTCAGGTGTTTTGTACAGTCATTACAAGGAACTGATTTTGTCTGGTATATAAGCTTGCAATCCTGGTCAATTACTGGGTGGGAAGATCTTCGTCAAAAATTCCTTCTTCAATTCAGCTAAACATTTCCAAAGATGATAGTTTTTGATCTTACAAATTTTAAGCAAAGGTAAAATGAAAGAGTTTCATATTTCATTTCTTGATGGAAGGGATTAACATATTCTTTAAGTTTTTCAGTCCCTCAAGAATAATTGTTTCCAATATGTGTGGAAAATTTGTGTGATGAATTACGCACACCGTTGATCCCTGTAAAATACACAGGAGGGTTTCGAGACCTTACTTAAATCGCTCAGTAGATTGAAGATTCTCTTACAAAGACAAAGGCTAAAACTCGTGTAATTCCATTAGTTTTAGGAAGTAGAATGGGGAAAGTAGAGACTGCTACAGTTACACTTAATCATTCACCTATATCTGCTTCCACTTCAAAACCTTCATTATAACGAAGGGCTCAGCCTTCTGAGCATCAACAACAATGGCCGCCTTGTCAAGATGATCAAAGAGATTAAAGAAGGAAACAGTTTGATGATTTGAAGAACAGTGTTTATTCTTTCAGGAATGAGAAAGTTCCAGGATAATTCATCTTGGCTCTGGAAAATAATCGGGTTCAGTTTCTATGGCCCAAAAGGCCAAACAATGAAGGGGATGAAAACCTCCGTATCTATTTCCCATTTCATCAGATGTTGGGGAATCCCATTCAGGAGTGTTTTGTCTTCAAATACCTCCTAAAAAATATGGTGGACTCTGGACAGGTAAAACTAAATGGTTCTTCATCCAAGGTAGCATGTGTTACTACTACTGATTTAGAGGAAGAAGGCCAGTGGCATGAGGTCAAAACCAAAAATGCGCATAAATATGATGATTGGATGGTCAGGAAAATGATCAACTGAACCCATTCCATTTTACGAACACAATTGAATCAACCAATTGTGTCTTCTCTTATGAATTCCACAGAAAAAACTCTTTCATCATAAGGGAAATCTTCAAAAAGGCAGCATAATTCGAAGAAAGAAGAGAAGTCAGAAGAATATGAGTTCATGTCAAAGCCTAAATTGCCTTTCACTCTTGCAGATTTTATGCCATCTACTTCAAAACTAAGGGTATCGCCCCACCAAACAGCACAGCCTGAACTGGTGAATCAGGAAAAATCTTCATCATGATGATGAATTGATCTTTGGTTCTATTAACATGATTCATTTAATATATCCTTATGCCATTCATAGTTTCTATCTTCATGAGCCCGAGTTCCTTGTATCAAATAGAGGAATTAGAGGAATAGATAGAGGTCTAGGATACAGGGGAAGACGTGGATATTCAAGAAGCCACTATTTCAATCCTACCCCTACTAGAACTATATATGCGGCAGAAAATGGTGGCAAAGCCCTTTAGAGGGATCAATAAGAACAAGAAAGTTCTTCCACACATGGCAGATTCAGTCCCGGAATAGTTATTTTGGATGATCGATTAGAGGTTACGCCTTCTTCCTCTCAGAAAATAAATAGATCTAGATGGTCTAATCCTCCAAATCCAGTAGTATTTCCAACTCCTACCCCGATACAAGATGCGTCTACTTCCAAAGCATAAAATTCAAAGGAACCTACGAAACCACATGTTCATATTGGGAAACGTAGACCTCTGGACCAAAAGTATGGTGTCTTGAAAAATTTGGCCCAAGTACCGGCCAAGTTATCTATTCTAGATTCCTTGAATCTATCAAAGGATCTTTGAGAGGCACTCATTGAGGCCTTTTCAAGTCCTCAGGAATTCGAAACTAAAATTGTTGCGGCTGAAGTCCACCATATAGAGAATGATCCTACAGAATGCCATGCAGTGATATCTTTTACACATGAAGATGAAGATGATGTTGTGCATGGACATATTAGACCTTTGTATTTATCTGGAAAAGTCAATGATATAGACATATGACGAGATTTCATGGATAATGGATCATGAGTCAATCTCATCCCTATTTGTACACTTTGTCGATTGGGCCTCACCGAATCTGATTTATCTCCTTCTACTTAGATGTTGCAAGGATATGATAAAAATGAACAAGAAAAACTGGGCGAGATTACACTCAGAACTCAGTTTAGAGACCTTGTGTCTAATTAAGATTTCATGGTTGGTCGTCATGACACAGCCTTCAACATTTTTCTTGGAACACCTTGGCTACATCAACATGTGGTCATACTGTTGTCGTACCATCAATGTCTCAAATATTATTTGAATAGTCAAATTGGGATGTTGTATGGTGATAAAGCCTCATTCAAAAAATGTGAATCTCAATACATTGAGGCATAATTATATCACATAGAGAGAAAGGAGAAATCCATGACAAAAGAGGTTACCAAAATTAATGCTACACATGGTTTGGAAAAGATTCCAGTAAACCCATTCATACATGTGAGTATAGATTATGTTTTTCCTATTAGTCAAATTGATAGGGTAGACCCAAATTCAAATACTCTTATGGAAACTTCCATAATGTCAATTATGTCAACCAAGCCAGACATCATGGTAGAAGTTGTTGATTCGCCAGGCAATGATGAAAGGTCAAATGGAGATGTCTTCATTTCATCTGCTGAAATCCAGCAATTCTATACTTCATCAACTAGGCCAGAAGAAGTTATAGCAATTTCAGAGGAGAATAATGATGACCCTTCATCATCAATAGGGCCAGAAACTATAGATTTTTCTTCAAGATGATCAAATTCTAACTTCTCCCTTGATTATGCAAATTCTGCTTCATCATCTACTATGAAAGTAGAAACAAAAGAAGTAACACATATTGAAGAAGAAGAGGAAGATCTCAGGGATGCTACTCCAACATTTGAAGAAGGTATCTCTACCACTGTGGATGAACTCATAGAAATAAATCTAGGTACAAAAGAAGAACAATGACCCACTTTAATTAGTGCGGCCATGACTCTTGAAGAGCAAGAAATGTATACTTCATTTTTGAAGCAAAATCGATATGTTTTTATTGGAATTATATTGAAATTCCAGGTCTTGATCATGATGTTCCCACTCATCATTTGGGTTTTTCAGAAGAACATCAAGGATTCAAGCAAGTCGCAAGAAGAACACACCCAACTTATACCTCCAAAATTAAAGCTGAAGTGGATAAGCTTATCAAAGATAACTTTATCATAGAAGTTCAATATCCCAAATGGATAGCTAATATTGTCCCTATGAAAAATAATAATGGAAAAATTAGATTTTGTATTGACTTTAGAGATCTTAATTGGCATTGTCCCAAGGATGATTTTCCAGTTACAGAACTCTTAATTGATGCAATAGCTGGCTATGAACCACTTTCCTTCATGGATGGATATTCATGGTATAATAAAATATGAATGGCTCCAGGAGGTGAAGAATCTACAGCCTTCAGAGCCCCTCATGGTGTTTTTTGTTATCAGGTAATGCCCTTTGGCCTGAAGAATGCAGGTGAAACGTATCAACGTGACATGCACCATATCTTCAAACCCTTTTTAGGGAAATTTGTTGAATTTTATGTGGATGATTTGGTGGTTAAATTCAAACAATTTTCTAATCACTTGGCTGATTTGGAAATCATATTCCACAAACTTCGACAACACAATTTGAAGATGAACCCATTGAAATGTGCTTTTAGGGTAACCTCAGGAAAATTTCTCAGATTTTTTGTATGCCATCGTGGTATCAAAGTTGATCCTGAGAATACAAAATCAATCCTTGGTATTTCATCTCCTTGAAATTTGAATGAATTAAGAGGACTTCAAGGACACTTGGCCTATATTCAGCGTTTCATCGCCAATCTGGCAGACAAATGTTTACCCTTCACCAAATTAATGAAGAAGGGAGTCACTTACCAGTGGACTGAATAATGTCAAGAAGCATTCCATATTCTCAAGAAATATCTCTTGAGTCCACCGGTATTAATTCCACCTGTTGAAGGAAGACCCCATATCCTCTACGTGATAGCTTTAGATCGATCATTGGGTGCCTTCCTTGCCGAAAAGAATGATGCTGGTAATGAAACCGACCTTTACTATCTCAGTCTAACTATGCTTGAGGTAGAAACTCGATATTCAAGTATTGAAAAGTGTTGTCTAGCGTTAATATTTGCAGTTCATGAATTTGAGACACTACATGCAACATTATGAGGTCCAATTTCTATCTTACAATAACCTGCTCAAATTTATCCTTAGTCGTCCAATGCTTACAGGACATCTGGCAAGGTGGGAAGTTATTTTGCAGCTATTTGATATTCAATATGTGTCTCAAAAGGCAATAAAGGGCCAAGATCTGGCCGATTTCCTTACTAAACACCCATCTGTAGAAGATACATATTTAAATATTGAACTTTCTAATGAGGAAGTCTTCTCTGTTCAAGATAATCCTCAAACATGGGAAATGTACATTCATGGTGCTTCCTGAAGTCCAACAGGGAAGAAATTGGAAGATCGTAAATTCAATAAATTTGGGTTAGGAATTGTGCTTATTTCCCCAGAAAAGGAAGTTCTACCTTATTCCTTCTTATTGTTGGAAGGTGGTATAAACAATGAAGTAGAATATCAAGCTGTCATCGCAGGATTGGTGTTGGTGCTTCAGGCATAAGTGAATCGCATAAAGGTTAAAGGTGATTTGGACTTATAATAAAACAAGTCAATAGGGACTATGCCATTAGAAAATAAGAGTTAATACCTTTTTATTATTACGTCAGAGAGTTAATGGTGTAATTTTTTTCAGAACTGAAATTTTCTTATGTCCCGCGATCACAAAATGCTCAAGCTGATGCACTGGCTAATATAACCACAGCTCTGGTAGATCCAAATCGGGACAAAACAATCATCAATATTGCCCATTGTTGTATAGTTTCACCTTATGTTCAAATTAGAACAGAGGGAATCAATGAAATTAGTCCTATTTCAGAACTCTATGATCATACTACAGGATGGATGACACCTATCATGGAATACCTTAAAAATGGAACACTCTCACCTGATAGAGCCGGGAAAGAACATATCTGGTGATGTGTGGTCAATTTTAATCTTTATGATATCCCAGATCACCAAGAAAATATATACAAGTGAGGTATTGATGGACTTATCTTCAGATGTATTGATGGTGAAGAGACAATGGCTGTCATGAAAGAAGTACATGCAAGAGTCTGTGGTGCCCACTAATCTGGACATAGACTGTCTGATCAAATTCGAAGACTTGGATACTTCTGGCATTCAATGATAAAAGATTTTGTTGATTTCAATAACAAGTTTCATTTTATCCAAGTATATGCCAATTTCATTCATCAACCCCCATAGTTGCTTCATGCAGCTAAATACTCATGGCCATTTGCCACATGGGGAATGGATGTAGTGGGACCTTACCCTTCGGCTACATCCAAGCAGTTTAGGTATATTCTTACTTCTACTGACTTCTTTTCCAAATGGGAAGAGGCAATACCTCTCAAAGAAGTTTGTTCTAAAAGCAGTGTTAGCTTCATCAAGTCTAACATCATTACCAGATTTGGTGTCCCTCATACCATATTGACGGACAATGGCACCAACTTCTGTTCATCCGAGGTTTGGAAGTTGTATGAAGAATACAACATTAAATCCAACCATTCATCTCGGTATCATGCAATGTCCAATGTCCAAATAGAAGCCTTCAATAATACTCTTTCAAACATACTGCAAAATATGGTGGATAAAGATAAGAAATCATGGCCTGATAAACTTTTTCATGCTTTATGGGCTTATCAGACCACCACCCGCACTGCTACGCGGTCAACTCCATATTCATCAGTATATGAAACAGAAGCAGTCTTTCCCATTGAGGTTCAATTACCTTCGCTCAGAGTATCCATTTGTGATCAGTCATATACAGATGAACAATCTCAAAAGTGATTGTATGAATTAGAATGATTAGATGAAAAAAGATTGTGCACCCAACACCACTTGGAAGTCTATCAGAATCGAATAGCACGGGATTTCAACAAAAAAGTTCGTCTTCGTTCATGCATTCAAGGAGAATTGTTATTGTTCCTCAAAACTCCAATGATACCAGGGAAGAAGCCTCCAAATCTTGATCCAAAATGGGAAGGACCTTATTCAATGCATAAGGTCTACTCCAATGGAGCTTATTCTTTAATCTCAATGGATGGATAAATCATCACGACTTCAACCAATGAAAGATTCTTGAAGAAGTATTTTGTGTAGCAAAAATACATATTTGTCCAACATGACGTTAAAATGTGTATTCTGAGCTACATGATGCTAAACTGTGTAGCTCTAGACTATACATATGACCTTATATTATTTTAGTATTTACTACAAGACGTTAAACTGCATAGTCCCCTAGTTCTTACTGCAAGTCTTTAAACTGTATGGTCCCTTTTTTCCTTGCTGCAAAACATTCAACTGCTTATCCCCTCATTCGTCCGACGTGACATTAAACTGTGTTCCCTTTCTCATCCTATATGATGTTAAACTGCACGTATTCATCCTTCATGACGTTTAAACTATGAAAAAGTCCCTAAATATGTCCTATTTGACGTTAAACTATGAATATATCCTACATGACGTTAAACTGTGCATATGTCCTACATGACGTTAAACTGTGCATTGTTAGGGTTGTTACTACCTCTTGTTTCTCACACCGACCATGACTCACATAATCTTAGAGTAAGTTTCAACCATAACACCCTCTCTGAGCCGCTAACCACGCATATGTCCCAACACCATCTTCGGTTTGTCCTCAAGTACAACTCCATCACCAATTCATTCTTCAATTGAACTATGTGGACATTGATCCTTGCCTTCTAGGCTAGGTACGTAGGCAACCTCCTAAGGTTCAAGCCCTAAACCAACATCTTCACATCGGTTCACCTCCATCTCATAGGATGTTGATCCATGAATCCCCCACAAAAAAAACCAATATCTTCACATTGGTTCATCGTCGTCCTTACTATATGACGTTAAACTATACAGTCCCCCATTTTCCTCACTGTAAGACATTAAACTGCATAGCCATACGTCTTAGCTACATGATGCTAAACTATGCAGCATTAGTCCATTCATATAACCTTAAACTATTCTCACTTTTTTCCTGTATGAAAATAAACTAAACATTCTTTGACACCCTCACTTGAGAGGGAATCATTATTGACATTGATCTCCAATCATGTTATATTTCAAAGATTACGTGCATACATGACAATGCCTGAAACTTTAATCTTGGATCCAACCATCATTGCACTAAAGTTCCCTTTCACCCTTTACATGTACGAACCAAATCTGTGCAGAGGGTATTTCAAGAACAACATATAGCTTGATTCCCATCCTTATGGGATACATAGAAATGTTCGATAATCCCTCGAACCTAGCCCCAAGTCATTGGGCTAAACCCCAAATTCCACTTTCAGTCCCTTAACTGAAAAGTCCCTCTATGAGCACTTGAATGTGGTATGAAAACCCTGGTCTTTATTCACATCAGGTTTTTAAAAAACAAAAAATATGTCTCTCTCATTTTGGTCCAAACTCCATGACCTTAAACTAAGATCTCCTACATTATCTTTCCACATGAAGTTAAACTGTATTTCAAGAACTACATTTAGCTTGATTCTCATTCTAATGAGATATGTAGTGAAGTCCAACATCTCAATTCAAGACCCAGCCACAACATGATTATGGCCATCATTGGTCTATGTATCTCTTTCATGCATTGAACAATACCTATTTTCATGTGTCATAATCCTAAACATAAATACTTCCAGATCTACATAACCCTTTTCTTGACTTCTAATCACAGAATGTGTGATACCCGGCAATTTTTTTCCCTAACTATGCATCATGTTCCCTTAGGCGGCCTTTCATAAGTAGTCTACATAACGGACCTGTCAGCCAAAAGATGCTATTATTTGACTATGCAGCCAATTCCCATAAATGTCTCTACATAATTTAACCCCCTAATGGGTTTGATAAATAGTGGTAATTTCATTCTTGGGAGGAAAACCTGTTGTGTATTTATTGGTATTAACAACAATATGCTGGGATACACAACAAAATAGCCATCCTTATCATAGTTTTCCCATACTCTATTTCATGATCTGAAGGTATTCAAGTCTATGGTTTATATTTCCCTTCCCTACGTTTGGGTAAGACCTTCGCAGGAGTGACATTCATCCAATTCTTTGACAATTTTGATTGGGAATATCCTCTCAATATTCAAGTACCTATCTCCATATAGTAGACTCTATGCTTTGGAAAATTTGAATCTCCATGAACTTTCACTGGCTTTTAGAAATAGAAAAGTAAAATTTCTAAGAGTTCTTTTGTCTGACTATGCAGCATGTGCCCATAGGTGGCCTTGCATAAGTAGACTACATAATGGACCTGTCAGCCAAAGGATGCTATTATTTTACTATGCAGTTGATTCCCTTAGGTGGCCCTATATACATCAACCTCCTAACAGGTTTGTTAAATAGTGGTAACTTCACTCTTAGAAAATACTTCCTCTAATGACCCTTAGCCCTTTTTCATATCATCCCTCAGATTAAAAATTTCTTAAGTCATATTTTACATGTTTTCCCCCATACTTGAATGTGGTAATATGTTTTCAAACAAATTATTAAGTATTTGAGTCAATTTTAATCCATTTGGTCAAAGCTATTTAACCTTAAACATTAGCCTTTTTATGTCCGACATGCAGAAATTTAAACTACCAAAAAGAGACATGGTACTCATTAAATTGGAAACCTGTAAAAGGAAATCTGAATAGAAGTCGAGTCCCAACTCGCTAAACGTACATTTTGTATGATTTAGTTAATACTGAGCAATAACAAGATTCAAAGTTTTTGGGTTTGTTTGTATCACCCTAGAAAAAATAAAAATATGCTTACTAGGCCCATTGGCTTACGTAAAATTAATTAAAGTAATTAGAAAGAGAATACAGGTACAAATGATTGAAGATGAAAGTGTTTTTCATTGATGCACAAGAGTTAGAAGGAAATCTATAGATTGGAGTCTTTTATCTTTTTCAATAATTATAAAAGGATTTCAACATAACTCTTCATTTGATTTAAGGAATATAGATCTTCATCAGGAGCCACATGGAATTCATTCATTCAACTGGATACAATAAGAGACGCAGTGATACTAGCTCTTCTTTGAACAACTGTAAAAGAATGTTCTTGAGTGCGGTTTGAGAAAATTTTCTGCGGATCAAATAGTGACTCGATTTCTATCCAAGAGACTTGGAAGATGGATAGATGGATTTGAGAATGGAGCATTGGAAGTAAAGATCTATTTGGAGAGAGTTCCCTTTTCATATGTTGCTCTAATTTCATGATAGTTTTCTCTCCACCAACGAGCAGCGGAAAACATATCAACCCATGGGTTTTCTATTTTCATATCTTCAAGGAAATGTCATGGGGGAAAAATTTGGAAGTTCAACTTCTCTTAATGCACAGCATAACCGAAATAGAGGGATAACAGTGTGGCTGCATCTCGAGTGTATGAGGTTTTAGATCTGGGGCACAAGGGCTATGATGCATTATGTAGGCCTTCTCCACTATTCCAGCATTAACAAATGATCCTGCAACTGAAACAATTTCTAAGGAACAGTTGGTGTAAGTTTTAAACCAAGAATGTGGGAGATACTTCTTTGGCTCTGGGACGTTGAATCCTTGTAGATGACCATGTCCATATAAAGGCAAGTAAATACATTGTGGGAAATTGACATGATATTTCTTCAAGTACTTGGACAAATCTGGGAGAGTGTTGTCACATATATCATAGTAATCATGGCCAGTGATGTTCATCATGTCATCAATCCACTTGCTAGCCAATTCATCAGCCGATCCAATTCTTTTGGGAGTCGTTGAATCTGCACAAAGATCGCATAATTAAATTTTAAGTAAGTTGTTTTTTTCATAAAATTTGTGAATAAATCGAAGAAATTGGCTAATAAATTAAGGCACGCAAGTCTAATTATGGCACGCAAGTCCAAGACGGTCGCGCAAGTTTTACTGCACCAACACTGGCGTGCAAGTCAGAAACAGACTGAGGAAGCGCGATGCAACAAACAGAAGCACGAACGAGCGAAAATCCAAGACACTTGCACGATGAGAGAGAGAGAAGAATTTTAAAGATGGATGCTTTGTGCAAAATTATGCCTATATTTATAGGCGAGGCCGTACCCCTGTGCGTCGTAACCTTCACGCCGCTACCTGTGCGCTCAAAACCTGCATGTCCAAAATCTTCTGTTTTATCCTTTACCTCAGAGTTAAACCCTCTTTCCTTTTTTGGATCCAACTCTGAGGAGGGACTTTTTTTGACTTTCCGTTCCATCATAGAGTCCAAATATTGACTAAGGAGAGTACCTCAAGCAAAGAAGAGAGAAAATCCATCAAAAATTGCAAAGGCATTAAGGCGCACAAGTATATCTATGCACTAGCCTTGGGCGTGCAAGTCACTTGCACGCCAGATATGAGGCGCACAAGTCACTTGTGTTCCCTATGTGAAATTGTTCCCAAACATTGGGTGGCCTATAAATAGCCCCTATGGGCCCCCCATTTCAGGGACGGATTTTCCAAAACTCAGCATTAATCTCTGGTCGGCCGACTCTCTGCTTGAGGTTTTCCAAACAATTATAAGGTAATTTCTTACCTAGAATGGAAGATCTAAAGAGTAATAATAAGGCCTAAGTGTTAGAACTCATCAACACTTGCGCGCCTAAGTGTCTAGCCCTTAAGGGGAATGGATACACTTTTGCACCACCTTGTCCTATCATGGAAACTTGTGTGTCGCCCTTTTGGAAAAATCTAGGGATAATACTAAGAGCCTGAGCCAAGTCTCTCCCAAGTATTACCCTATAGGTTCTCCGTCACCCAAGTGAACTCATGTCGTGCAAGTATACTTGCGTGACCAGGACTTGCGCACCCGACAAGGACTTGCGGGCCCAAATAGGACTTGCGTGCATGCCTTCTTTTTAGGTGCCCCTCCTTCCAATTCACTTACTTTATTCAAATACACCTTTTCTCTTCAAGATATAGCCTTTAAAACCCTCTTTAAAGCCACTTATGGCATGGTTTCTTTGTTGGATTCCTTATCTAAAAGGAATTCTGTTGAACATCTCTCAAAACCTTGTGATTTATATAACTTTATATCACTATGGTTAGAGGTTCTGTTCATTCAACCTCATCCCTTAAGATGAGAGAATCTTTGATATGGAAAGCATTCTCAAGAGTTATCCCCAATCATAAGTCAAATCTCCCTTAATATGGGCTTCATCCTTAGAAGTAATCCCCAAATTTAGAATCTAAATGTCCATAAAGCACAAACACCTTTATGGACCCTCTTAATGGGCATCCTTCTTAGGAGTAAGCCCTAGGTCCCCTTTAACATAGGGCCTCCTTCTTAGGAATAAGCCCCAATCATAATTCCCTTTAATTGGGACTCCTTCTCAGGAGTAATACCCAATCATAAATCCCTCTTAATTTGGGCCTCCTTCTTAGGAGTAAGTCCCAAGTTAAAATATCAAATCTCCATAAAGCACAAATACCTTTATGTACCCTGCTCCTGGGCTTCTTTCCTGAACTAAGTCCTGATCTTCATTTACTTGGGAAGTCACACATACATAGGCCCTATATCATTCCTTGTGACCAAAACATTCATGGCAAAAATTGTCATGTTTACTAATACCTCTTTTTTCTCACACCGACCATGACTCACATGAGCGTAGAGTGTAAAAGTAACCACGACACATCTCTTTTGGGCCATTAATCATACATAATCCCCGCACTTCTTACTCGAACTACGTAGAATTCTACCTCTACCTTAATGATAGAGTACATATGAAGCCTTTCTAAGGATAAAGCCCTTCACCCATTAATTCTCATCTGTCCCATATGACGTTAAACTATATCTTAATTCCCGAACTACGTGGGTTCTGATTCCTCTTTAACAAGGATATGTAGTAGCCCATCTGCGAGTACGATCCCAACTCTAAAATAATCCTTGTCCTTATGAATGACAATAAACTACAAGTGCCCCACTGAGTGGCTTTAAAACAATTATGGTCATCATAATGACCAAGATATTTCTATGTAATGTATTGAAGGATACCATTGACTAAGAATCTCCAATACATACGGATGATTCTCCATCGATGAAGAACCTCAAATACATATAAAATATTCTCTAAATCTCATAAATATCAATCATTGATTTCAAAATCTAAAGGAAAACTCATTTTTATAATTGGTGAATTAATAAGGATTTGTGGACATAACTTAAGTCTTTGAGAGAGTCCCATAGTATGCAATAATTCCCCCCAAAAAGGTGTGATGAGCCTGACCTCCCATCCTCTCGACCAATGTAAATTCTTAAGCCTCATCGGTCTATAACTAATGAGCACCTACCTTTGGAAAGTAGGTCCAAATGGATATAGAATCATTAGATGTTTCTGGTTCTACGAATAAACCCGTCAAAAACCGATTGGAAAAGTTTGAACCTTAAACAAACGAGGTCATCCCCTTCTCTAGAAGAAAAAAAATATTATCACATTTGGATTTAGAATTAATTTATTAATATAATATGAATTGAACTCAAAATAAAGGTATTTATTTTATATTTTTAATATTATTTAAAATATTTAGGTTATAAATTAATTACAATTTGTTTAGCCAGTTTTGATTTTAAGGTATCCTAAGAAAACTACTCACACTCAACTTAATATTCTTTAAAGTATTTAGTTGTTAAATTAATAACAACTAAATTAATTAAGGTTCTTTTTACTATGTATTAAGACAACTACCCAAAATCTACTTGAATATTTTTTATTAACTCCACCTAAAAATTAATTATATTCTTTATTTACTATCCTAACCCTATAAAAAATTGAGCAACCACTACTCTAACTCTACTCAATTGAGGAGTACTATTGGGTGCCGGTTAATAAGTACCCACTATCATTATTATTATTTTACCTCACTATATATAATATTTTCTACATGATATTGAATAATTTTTCACTTCAATCCAAAATATCTCCCAAAACAATTTTTAATTTATTTTTGAAAATTTAAAACAAGATGTTTTCCAAAACCAAACACTAGGTTCTATTTGGTTTTGGAAAACATTATGTTTTAAATTTTCAAAATGTATTTGAAAATGAACATGATTCTATATAAAGAAAAAAATTTATAAAAAATGAAAATGATGCATTATTTGTGGGGTTCTCTTCCCTGATTTTACAGAAGAAAATAAAAAACATTTATAGGCAACTCCAACACATTCATTATAATAAACCATAATTTTATCAATTATGTTTTCCATTATTCTAATTATGTAATATATTATAAATCTTCTAAAATAGCTTACAAAAAAAATAAAATATTTATAAATTCATAATGAATGACATAATAGGTATTTATAGAAGTTAAGGAAACTAAACCAATGGAATAGTAAAGAGACATTTGGAATTGTAATATGACTCTTAGGAATAGTAATATGGTCAATTGAATAGTAACCTCACCTATTAAAGTATAAATAAAATTTAGTTATCTTATAAATAAAAATATTATTTATTTATATTGTGGTTTAAGTAAATAAATGTTGTAAAAATGATCAAGAATTGGAATTTTATGAAACAAAGATGTTTATTTACAATTTTATAATTAATATAATGACTTAAAAGAAAATTTACTTTCATAAAATATATCCATAAATTATTATTTAGTTTTATTAAAATTATAATATAATTTTATGAGACCTTAATTGATTTTTCAAAGTGTTATAAAAGCTATTATAATTTTAAAATCTGTATTTTTCTAGTAAATGATGATTTCAAATAAAAATTAAATTTTGAAAATTATTTTCATAAAATAGAGATAATTTTATAATTCTTGAATTCAAAAAAAAATTAGGGTAAATTTTTGGTATTTTCTAAAATAGTTGATTTTTGTGAATAGTGAAATACGATAATTTATAGTATATAACATTATAAGTAAAATAAAGTATTTATTAAGTAATTGTTGATGTAAGAAATATAATCTCTAACTCACCATATTTATTTAATATATTTACTTATATGGTTAAAAAAATTTATTGGCATGAAGAAAAATTAAAACTTAATGAATAAAATAATCAAAAAACACCCCTCTCCTCCACTAAAATACCACCCCTCACCACCTCTTCTCATTACACCTAAAAAAGACTTCAAGATTATATAAATTCTACACAAAACCATTCCCAATTATCTCCCCCACTTCAAGAGCCGTTGGTATCAATAAAACACCAAAAGTAAAGTACCTCAAGGGGGTTCTCAAGGAGAAAGAATTCAATAAGTAAAATCCTCTTTTGTTTTCATTTATTCGCCTTTTTCATTTCTTTTTCTCCTATCCTCACCTCCCCTTACCCAAGTAACATAATAACTATAGTATGTTTTATATACTAGAATGATATTTTTTTATTGTAACAACTGATCATCAATTCTCTTCACATCTCCTATTGTTCCAAAAATTAAAACAATGTTCATGATGTCTTTATTTATCGCTTTCAAAGACGATGAGTTTTTAATTTCCATTATCGCCTTCATTACTGGTCATAAAAAACATTTATTGTTAATAAATATTATAATATATTTATTAAATATTATTTAATGTTTTATTATTAGTATATATACATAATATTAATTAGTAAAACAAAACTTGTGCGTGATGATCGAAAAAATGCCAAAATAATATAAATGGTTATCATTGATGTTTTATCTAATGAATCATCCTCAAATATAGAAAAAAAATTATATGAAAGACAATTTAATATTATCTATGTTCATTAATAAATTTTTTATTCAATTCTAGACAACTATTCTCATTTTAAATGATTTTCCATAAATGTATAAAAGTAAATCGACCATGAAAACCAACATAATGAACACTCCCAGAACGACGAAATAGAATCTTATAACGCATCCAAAAGTACATAAATGAACTTAATAAAATTAAAATAAATCAAATAAATTTTTAAAAGGTTATGAAATAATTAATTTACTTATTTTATTTGATTATATAGGACATTAAGTTATAATGTGTAGAATACTTTCGGACATAAGGATAGGGATTCTTTCCTAGCCTCCATTTTCCTTCAGATTAAGAATTATCCCTCTATACCCAAATGTAATTCTTAATTATTCTTACTTACTCCTCCTAAATTATGTTTTTATTTTCCAATTATATTTTTATTTCTAAATTATTGTTTTTTGGAGATGTAAATACATGTTTTAAAGAGGTTCCCTTCTTAATTCTTCCTGATAAGCTAGTCAAATTAAAGAGAACTTCATGATTTCATAACAATATTATAGTACCCTCCATTATCTATTTTAATAAACTGTTATTTTCCTAAAATCACTCATTTTATAATGAAAAACTCTGTTTGTTCTTTTTTTATACAAACAATTTTTCCATTTTTATTTTAAAGAATATTCAAAAATTTCCCTCAAACCGCACTGAAGTGGATCATTTATAAAATTTCATAAAAAAATATTTTTATATGTTTTAAATTAATTTGGAAATAAATTATCATGATATATGCCAATTTTTCCTTATTAATTTCAAATTATTATTTAAATCCATTATTTCATGGAACCCATTATGATATTCCCTTTAGTTATGCCTTATAATCTGATTATGATTTTCCAATTCTTTCCATGGGTAACCCTTATGATTGATTCTTCATATGGAAGAAATATTCATGAACATGTTATGATAGGTGCACCCAAATAGTTCTCCAATTAATTTCATAATATTTATTCTCATGAGACATCATGTGAAATGGTCTTGATGGTTATACTTGACTCATTCTCTTCCATGTGAAATGCTCTTGGTGGTTAGCCTTTACTCATGCTCCTCCATGTGCAATGGTCTTAGTGGTTATCCTTAACTCATTATAATGTAATGTTGTATGTTGTGTCCAAATCTATATGATTCCATAAATACAAGATCCCATGTTCTATATGTTATGTTTACATATGTTTATTTATGTTCCATGCCTTTTTATGTAATTATGTTGTGTCTTTTAACCCTTGTTCTATGGTTTATTCATATGATTATTACCTTACTGGGAATTTTATCTCATCCCTTTGTTCATGTGTTCCCCAGGTTATCCTATAATGGTGTAAGGTTTCAAAGGAAGCTAGGATATCTTTATGAAGATAAAATAAAATATATTTTTTAGTTTGGTTCCATTTTTTTAGTTTTATGTACCCAATATTATAAATACACTAGAATTTATGATCCCTATGTTGTATTTGAAGGCTAGTTAATCTTAAAAACATGTACTAATATGTGTAAAATGATAGGGTCATTATATTTGGTATCATAGGATATTCTAGTTATTTTTGGATATTTGTAATAGAAAATTTAATAATAACCCTAGGGATAATTATATCACCATGGATAACCTATATTGAAACCTAGAGAATCACAATTTAGGATGTGATTTTCATTTACAAGTTTATCATTCTATGTTTAAAGTTTCCTTTTTATAATATTATTAGCTAAGTATTCAAGCCCATATAATTTTAATCTCTTTTCTTAGCTAATGACTGAAATTATGAGAACTCATTCCAATAATCAATGTGATTGTCAATGTGATTATTTCTCTAATGAAATTCCAAATCTAATGGGAATTGTCGCTCAAAACCTTATGGTAATACTTCATCAATAGGCTAAAGTTATGAATAATAATTTGAATCATGAGGAATTATCTTCTTCTACTAAGAAATAATAGGTTGTGGTTGAATCCTTTAAGTGAAAAAGGCTTCCCATGTTTAGTGGATATTTTTATCCCCTCCTCATAGAAAAATGTATTAACTCCATAAAGAATATATTCTCTATCCTCTAATTCTCAGAAGAGTAGAAAGTTTTGATGGAGGTCTATTATCTTGATTGGGAAGCTGATCATTGGTGGAAACAAATCAAGAACACAAATTCCAAATAAGAAATTAATTCCATGTATTTGTAGGAATTAAAGAAAAAAATTTAGATAAATATTTTACCCAAACCCTCCATATCAAGATCTAAATAGAGTTCCTCGAACTAAAGAAAAAGGAAGATGAGTATATCAAGGCATACAAGGAAAACATTACAAGGCTTTCATAATATGACTCCAACTCTTTCATAAACATATAAATCAAGGTGGAATACTTCTTTAGCAGACCAAATATGAGTCTATGAAAAGTGTTGGATATTTGATACTTTGATAGCTATGAGGAGATTTACCATTGTGCCCTCAACGTTGAAATAGATATCAGAGACTCTTAGTGGTCTCATGGGACCAGAGATAAAAAGTGTAAAAAAGAGTTAAATATGGGAGGATCAATAGATAAATCCCATGATGGAAATAAAACCCAACACCCCATGTGTCAATGTTTTGGGAAGAAGAGTCATGGGAAATGTATAAAGGGAACCAAGAGATACTTCAAATTTGGAAGAATGGGGCTTCTGGATAATAACTACTGAAGGGATATGAAGAATCCAACTAATTTGGAGGAATAAAAGAAGGTTCATATCGACACTTAGCCTATATGGAAGTGTTTAAATAGTGAGGAACATGGGAATTAAGAGAGACAATTCCCAAATCCAGGGGTTTTTGGAGGCAATCAACATCAACAACCTCCAAGGAAACAAAGAAGGGAATATTCTATCACTACTAGCGAGGTGGAGCCCGAACATTATGTGGTGATAGGTATTCTGGTTATTCATTCGAGAAAATTGAACATACTTGTTGATTCTAGTTCTATACACTCTTTTATATCTTGAAACTTTAGTAGAACTATTTGAACACCACCTCAAAATATGGAGGATGAGTTATCTTTGAAAAAAGAATAATTGGGAAATTATTTCATCCAATGTGTATAACTCCTCCCCAGTTAATTTTTGTGGACTAAACCTCCCGTAAAATCATACTTACTTCCTTTGGTGGAGTTTGATTCTATATTAGGAGTGGATTGGATATCATTATAAAAATTTAACATTGACTGTTATGAAAGGGATATCACTCTTAACATCCCGAGGTATCTTCAAATTCTATATAAGTGTAAGGAGGACGATGAATATCCTTCAGAATCACTATATCAATTTTGAATAGTGTTTCTTTATAAGAAATCATATCTAGCTAAAATGATTGAGAAAAAGGATATAATAATTCTTGAATAAATTCCCATTATGAGGGAGTACACTGATGTATTACCTAAAGAATTTATTGGTCCTCCTTCTGACCAAGTAGTTGAGATATAAATTGGACCTATTGTGGGATCTCTTATTATATTAAAGAAACCTTATAGAATAGGAATAATTAATTTTTAATAACTTAAGAATCAGTTACATGATAATCTGTAGGGTTTTATTTTCCTGAGTTCTTCACCATGGGGTGAGATAGTCCTTTTACTCAAAATGAAGGATGGATAAATGTTCCTCTAAATTTATTATTGTGATCTCAATAAAATCATGATAATGAATAAGTATACCCTTTAATAAAATATTAATTTTTTTATCAAATATGTGGGGACAATAATTTCTCTAAGGTGGATCTTTATTTTGGATATCACCAGTTAAAGGTGAAGAAGGAATATAATACCCAGACTACCTTTTGAACAAGATATGAACATTATGAGTTCATAGTGATGCACTTCAGACTCAATAATGCTCTAGAAATATTAATATACATAAGGAATAGAGTCATTATATATTACCTTCCAAAAAATTTGGTAGTCTTTATTAATGATATCCTAATATACACCAAGATCAAGGTGGAACACTAGGAGTATTTGAATATTGTGATAAAGACTTTATGAAGGGAGAAACTATATGTAAAGTATAGTAAATGTGAGTTATAGATAGCGGATGTATCATTCTAGGGGAATGTTATCACGAGAAAAGGAATATATTCAAGACTTTCCAACACAAAGGCAATCGAATAGTGTTTCAGGCCAACATCTATAATAGAGATCCGTAGTTTCCTTAGCCAAGATGGATATTACTAATAATTTGTAACTAAATTATCATTATTTTCAAACCCACTATTAATTTTGACTTATAAGGGAGTGTTGTTTATCTGGACTAGTGAATTTGAATACTGGTTCAGAGAGTTGAAAAAAAGGCTTACCACTACACCAGTAATCACACTTCTGATAAGTTGGGAACTCATTATGGTGTACAGCGATGCATTAAATTATGGATTTGGATATGTATTGATTAAAATGATAAAATGATATCCTACTCCACATGTTAGTTTAAAATTTAAGATAAAAACTATCCCAAAAAAGATCTATATTTTTCAGTAGTGATTTTTGTGTTGAAAATATAGTGGAATTATCTCCATGGGGATAAGTGCGAGATATATACTAATCATAAGAGCCTTGAATATATATTCACATAGAAGGAGCTAAATATGTTGTAGAAAATATGGTTATAAATCATCATAGATTATGAATACTCAATCCAATAACTTCCTAATAACTAAAATAAGGTGGACGATTCTCTAAGTTGAAAGAGTTATGTATCTTTTTTAGTGATGAGAATTGAGAGATATCCAATCTTCTTATTATGCCTGCAAAGGATGGACATGGGAATTGTTAAGGAAGGGAAATCATCAATCCTTTCACAAATTATTTATCAACCATCCCTTATATAGAAAATAAATGATTCTTGAATAAATGATAACGAAATTAAATAAAAGATATAAGCTATTAGAAGTAGTAAATCCTCAAAGATCCAAATTAATGAGGAAGGAGTCCTTAGATTTGGGACAGAACTATGTGTACCATCCAATATAGAGACAAAGAAATATATTGTGATTGAATAAAGTAACTCAAACTTATCTATTCACTGAGGGATCACTAAAAAGTAATGATATCTCTAAGAGAACTACTGGTGAGACAATATTAAGAAGGATATTATTGAATATACAGCAAATTGCCTAGTATTTCAGCAAGTGAAGGATGAAAGGAAAAAAAGTCCAAGGGTATGATGAAACTATTACCCTTACTAATATGGAAATGGGAAAACATCACCAAGAAATTTTTCACCGAACATATGAATACATCTAGAGGAAAAAATTATATATGGTTAATTGGGGATCATCTTATAAAGACATCTCACTTTATCTTAATTTGGGATGACTTATCACTTGATCAACTTGCACGGATATAAATCATAGAATTAGTAGGGGTGCATGGAGTACCAATATCAACAGTATTTGATTGGGATCTAACATTCACCTCCAAGTTTTGTAAAAGTCTCCAACATACTATAAAAACTAATTTTACCTTTAGTGTGACCTGTCATCCTAAAAATATGTTAAATATGAGTAGAAAATTCAAACACTATAAGAAATGTTGAGAGTGTGGTATATAAAATTTAAGGGAGGATGGGACCAACACCTACCTTTGGTCAGTTTCTCCTACAATAATAGTTTCTACTTGAGAATCCAAATTGAACCATATGAATCCCTTCATGGGAAAGTATGTAGAACACTGGCATGCTGGGATTAAGTCGGTGAATGTAAGCTACTAGTACCTAAAATGGTCGAATAAATGGTAGAAATGGTTAAAACCATCATGGATCCCCAAACCTGATAGAAGAGATATGAAGATAATCATCGACAAGGCCTGGTGTGTAAGGTTAGATACAATTATTCCTCTATATATCTCCATGGAAGAGGGTCATGAAATTTGGGGTGAAAGGAAAGCTAAGTCCCACATACATCAGCCCATTAGATATTCTTGATCATGTTGGAGTTGTGGCCTATTAACTAAAACTTCCACCAACCATGGCTCAAGTACATGAATTATTCCACATATACCTCTTAAATAAGTACATACTGGATCCCTCACATATACTAAATTTAGAGTTGGTACTGTTGGAAAATGATCTCTCTTATAAGGAGCAGTTTGTGAAGTTCTTCGATCATAGGGATAACGTTCTATGAAACAAGGATGCTCTCCTAGTTAAAGTACTATAGAAGAACCATAATTAAAAATGGGAAACATGGGAACTATGGAAAGAAATGAATGAGAAGTACCCCCACCAGTTTCTAACTTAGTTTGGTAAATGAAATTTTTAGGGTGAAATTTCATGAGGGAAAAGAATGTAATAACCCGTAATTATATCATTGATATTTTCCTTTATTATAAATATTTCATATAGTATAAATATCCTATAATTACATAGAAAACACAACAAAAACTTTATAAATTAATAATGCATGAAATAATATGTATTTATAGAAATTGGAGAATTTAAACTAATGGAAAAATAATGTGGCCTTTAGAATAGTAATATTACTATTATGAATAATAATCTGACCAATATAATAGTAAACTCACCTATAAAATTATAAAGAAAATATAATTATCTTATAAATTAAAATATGATATATTTATATCAATCGTTTAAGTAAATAATTTTTTTTAAAATGACAAACTAAGAATTGGTATTTTAATGAAAAAAATGTTTAGCTACAATTTCATAATTAATATAATGAATCAAAATAAAATCTATTTTCATAAAATAGATTCATAAAATTATTTTTTATTCTTATTATTATAAGAAAATTATATTAGTCCTTAATTGATTTTTCAAAGTGTTATAAAATCAGTGATCATTTTAAAAATAGTATTTTTGAGTATATGGTTATTTTAATTAAAAATTTAATTTCTAAAATTTAGAAAATTATTTTCATAAAATAGAGTTTATTTTCTAATTCTACATGTAAATAAATAGTTTGGGTTATTTTTTGTGATTTTTCAAAAATATATGATTTTTTGGTGAATAGTGAAATACGATAATTTATGGTATATAACATTATAAGTTCAATACATTATTTATTTATTCCATGCTAATGTAAGAACTATAATCTTGAACCCCAATTATTTATTTAATATACTTAGTGATAAGGCCCAAACTATTTATCATCTTGACCCAAAATAATAATATAATCAAAAAACACCTCCTCCACTATAAATACCACCCCTCACCACCTCTTCTCCTCACACATCAAAAGCCTGCAATTTTGTCCAATTTATTCCCAAAACACTTCCAAGTATATCCTCTACATCCAGGATCAATGTTTAGTAATAAAATACGAAAAATAAAGTTACTCAATGAGGTTCTCAAGGAGAAGAAATTCAAGAGGAAAAATCCTCTTTCATTTTCATTTATCCTTTTTTTTTTGTTTTCTTTCCTTTTCCTATACTCACATACCCTTATCCAAGTAACATGATAACTCTAGAATATTTTATATAATGTATTGATATTGTATTAATGGAGAAAATCATCATAAATTCTCATACCCTGTCTTTTTCTTTAAGAAAATAATATATTTTCCGTAATTTTTTTGTTGTTCACATTCAAAGATGACGAGTTTTTTAATTTCCATTACCGCATTAAATTATGGTCATAAAACCATTTTTATTGTTAAAAAATTATAATATATATATTATATATTATTTAATGTTCTTAAACTATTATATATTCATAATATTAATTAATAATACAAAACTAGTACATGATGATCAAAAAATTCCAAAATAATCTAAAAGGTTATCATTAACATTTTATACAATGAATCATACTCACATCTGGAATAAAAATGATGTATATGACCATTTAATATTTTATAATTTTAATAATAACATATAATTTCAATTCTAGTAATCTATTCTAATTTTACATGATTTTCTATACATGTATACAACTAAATCGAAAATGAAAACCGTGAAACCAATGCTCCCGAAATGACCAAATTAAACCTTATAACTCATCAAAAGACCATAAATTAACTTGATTAAATTATAAAAAATAATTAAAGGTGTGAGGTTTTATTAATTAATTAATTAATTAAATTTTATTTGATTATCCAAATTATTAATTTCATGTGTAGAACACTTTCAGACATAAGGTAAGGGATTCTTTCTGAGCCCCCATTTTTCCTTTAGATTACTCTTTCTCTCTCTTTACCCCAATGTAAACTTTAATTGTTCTTATTTAATCATCATAAATTCTATGTTTATGTTCTAAGAATATTTTCCTAGCCCAATTATTCTTTATTTTATGGTAAAAATTAGTTTAAAAATGTTCCCTTCTCAATTCTACCTGATAAGAAAGCCCGATTAAAGGGAATTTCCCGATTTCTAAACATTTTCTAGTTCCTAAAATAATTTATTTTAATCCAATATTATTTTTATAAAATCACTCATTTTATAATTAAAAACTATATTGGTTCATTTCTATTTTTATAAAAACAACTTTTCCATTTTTTCAATAATCTTCAAATTTTTTATTTAAATCACACTAAAGTAGCTCATTTCTAAAGATTATTAAACAATATTTTTATATGTATTTAATTTAGTTGTACATCATTTATAATTAACGATACCTATTTTCCTTTGTGAATTTTCAATTATTATTTAAATAATTATTTCATGGACACCATTATGATATTCCCTTTTGTTATGCCTTATGACATGATTATGATACCGAATTCTTTTCATGGGTAATCTTTATGCTTGATTATTCTTGTGGACCACATATTCATGCACATATTATGATGGGTTCACCTAGATAAATATATAATGTATTGGGTTATGTTTGGTCTCATGATATGTTAGGTGCAATGGTCTTGGTGGTTAGCCTTGACTCATGCATCTCCATGTGCAATGGTCTTAGTAGTTATCCTTGACACATGCTCCTACCTGTGCAATGGTATTGGAGACTATACTTGACTCAAGATTATGTAATGTTTTATTTTGTTTCCACATTTCTATGACTCCATGATTACGTGATCCCATGTTCTATATGTTATGATTCTATATGTTTATTCAAGTTTCATGCATTTTTATGTCATCAGGCTATGCCTTCTAACCCATATGCTATGATTTAATCATATTATATTCCCTTACTTGGATTATTAACACAACCCTTTTTTGAATTCATTACACAAGTTATCCTATGAATATATAAGGGCTCAAAAGAATTCTCCAGATCATTGTGAATATTAAATAAAATTTGTTTTTATTTTGGTTTCATGTTTTCAGTTTTATGTATCTAATCATCCAAAGACACTAGACATTATGATCATTGGTTATTATTTGAAGGTTATTTATACTTAAAATATTTTAATAATATTTGTAAAAGGATAGGGTTTTTATATTCTTTCTATAAACTCCACTTTCCATATTTTATAATATAATTTTATAAAATGAAACAATTTTTTTTTCAAAACTAAACACATACTTGAATTATATATATTCTAAATTTAAGAATAAACTAACAAAAATTTAGGTAATATCACCTAAAATTTAAAATTATGAAACATATACATAAAAATGATTATAGGTGGAGTTTAAAATGATTGAGTTAGGATATGAGCCCATAATTTTCTTACTTCATGTGACCATTATATGTGGGATTGAAGAAAAAGGAATTTAAAATGATTCGATCATCTATAAGGGTAACACAATCATTAATTAGAAACTGAACATTCAAAAACCCAATATGAATGTACCCAAAAATTAATTTGAAAAACTTCATTTGAATCCTCAATGGAGTCTTCTAATTAATTAATCTTGGTAATCAAGAAGAAACATGAAATCCCATTCATAACATGAATAGTAATCAATGATTAGAATTATTTATTAAGAAAACATTTCATAGAATGAACATAGAATTTATAAAAGATATTTTCTTATCTCAACATAAATTCATTCTAGGATTATTTCAGGAAAAAAAGGTCTTATGTTGATGCCAATGAAAATTCAATAAAAATGGGTAAAAAATTCTATGTACAATGAGTGAGATTTTATCTTCAAAAAAATATTTCCATATAGTTGGAAATATAAACCATCTACATACAAGAATGGGTATTTGTTTTATAAGGTAAGTTATTTTATGAATAAACCTACAAAATTATATCATGATACATTTTTTCATATTTTTTGGTATGTAAAATTAGAACCATATAGAGACTACAACTTTTGAATAATTTTTTTAGGTTTGTGTTTTATAAATTATATTTCATGAAATTCATTTTATAACATAATTTATTAAAAAAATATCGACATTTTATTGTAACCTATAAAGTACGACACATTAGAAAAATAGAAAATAAGAAAAAATTCCTAAAATTATTTTATCATTGCTCAGAACGCAAATCAAACTGGTGTGTCCTATACATCAATTTGAAGTGTTATAAATAAAATTAGGTGAATAATAAATAAAAATATGATTATCATTTTTGACACTAAAAAATAGAATAATAAGGGTTGTAATGAATAAAACATTATATGAAAAAATAAAGATATTTTTAAAGAAAAAAACATATAATGTATATTGTAAAAGTAAAAAAAGTATATTGTTAAATTTTAGAATTTAAAAAATTAAACTTTAGGGATAGAATATATATGATAATTTGACATACTTGGTGCAAGACCATTAGAGTAATTCATTGTGATAGTGGATAAATTAAAATGTGAGATAAATCATTAAATAATATCTAACTAGAATATAGTATAAAATGAATAATTTGATTAATATTCCATTAAAAATAATTTATGTGTGGTTTAAAAATAGAAATTATTTGAAAATTTAATTAGAATATAAATTACTTTTTATTATTTGTTGAGAAAAAAATACATCAAAAAATTTAATGAGATATGAAATAAATATTTTATATATGTTTATGAAATATAAATGATAACAAAGACAATAGCTGAGATGTTTGCGATGTATGTTCTTTCATTCTCAAACTATTTAAATATCTCTAAGTTTAATTATAAAATCATCCTTATAAACTCTTATAAATAATATTTTTATCCGCCCTCAAACCCAGACAAGGATTTCTCTTTTTTTATTCTAAATGGTTACCTTTTTATCTCAAGATTCTAAAAAAGTATTTTCTCACCATAACTCAACTAAAATGATATTTCTCAATGTCAATGAAGGTATAAGTAGTTTTTCCGTTTGATAAAATTTTGTTATTTATTATTTTTATTTATATAAGGATAAATCAAGTTTAGGTAGTCCAAACTAACTACTACAGCTATTTAACACATAATATTTCATTTTTTAAAAAAATATGAAAAAAATTAACCTTCAAAACAAATTATTCTATTTTATATTTTTTTTTTTTTCATTTTTACACACTTCACCACCTAAAAATAGACTGATGATTTTTATTTACCTTTATATTATATTCACATGGAATGAAATATTTTCTCCATGATATACATGAATTCATGTAATCAAATATAATTATGGTAACTAATTTAACAAAAAATAATATTAATAACTCATTAAATTTTTAATTCTCTATATTTTTAATTAATTAAAATTTTATGAATAAGAAATCACACGCCATGTAGAAATGTGTAAGTATATAAATATATGTTCACCCCAATTTGTATCATTTCCCTCATGAGCTATATATTTGAAACATACTATTTCAAACTCTGTAAAAATGAATCTTCGACAATATAGAACTTCATAGAGGTGGAACCTTGATTTTATTGATGGAGGAATTTCACTAACACCAAATTCTATAGGGATGATATTTTCAACTGTGGGAAAAATGAAACTTCAATTACATTAATATCTATATAATTGGAACATAAAAAACAATAAAATCAAACTTCAATCTATTAACATGAGAGTTAAAATAATTATATGAAATAAAATATTACTTTTTAGTAAATTCCTAATAGAATGTAACTTGCACAATATATGCTTATACAAGAACGACTTAATAAAAGGACTTCAGAATGGTGGAAAAGGATTATCTAATTTTTATCTTTGAGGTCCTCTAAACCATATTTTATATTAACTAAAACTATTTTCTTTTACATTATTAATCTACGACATTCTTTTATCAATAAATTAACAAAAAATAATGTTTCATTAAATTAGGAATTAGATAAATCATTAGATCCATTTTTTCTTCTTTTTGGTTCACTCATGTTGCATTATGCTTACTATTATTATATGATCCAAGTTCTACTATAGTAAAAATACACAACAACTATTTTACAATGAACATTCTATTTCATTATAATAGTATGACACATAACTAAAAAATTAAATACATTATAACGGTTGTAGCTATTGACAAAGAATACATAACAATATAAGGCACTTACATAATCTTGAACTATGTAGGATCATACTCTAAAAATAATGAAAAAAATATAAGATACATTTTTATCATGAAGAAAATAATAACAAATGGAATAGACATATTATATGAACTAATAGAAGGATATGAATGATCTTAAATGATAAAATTAAGTGTATATATAAAGGTAATATAACCATTGGAGGGGTCAGGTGACCGTTGGAATCAAACCATTGGTAATAAGATCATTAGAATAATAAATTCTATATATGATCGTTGTAATAGAAACTATTAAACATAAAAATGTATCATAAAATGCATAAAATTATTTGGTAATAATATAATTATTAATTATTACTGAAGTATATTCATCAATGAATAACAATGTAACTATATACATATGACTTAAAAACAAGGTCTAAAATTTTACACACCAAATACATGCATTTTTAATACAAAACTATTTTTTTAATAATTTGATTTCACGCGTCAAAATTATCCAACTGCAAATTTTTCATATTTTCTTGACAATCAAAGTTTTAATTATTTGTCATAGTTTTTCAAACATTATGTGTATTCAGTAAAATTTATGACTTCATTATTATGTAAAAATTATGTAGTAAATAATATAAAGTTCGGTTCAACCAAAAATATGTCTATTTATAAAAATAATGTTCTTAAAAATGTTAAATTAAATTTTCAAACCTATAAAGTTTTTCTCTAATCCTAAAATATTTTTCAATATTTTTTAAAAAAATTTTGTAAATAAAAATCTTTTCCATGTACAAAATAATATAAATTAATGGGGTTTGAATTTTGATCATTTAAAAATAATAAATCATGTTATAAATGTAAAATATCATAACATAGAACCATGTAAAATTCAATGATTTTTTTCTCTATAATCTAATATCTAATATCAGATTTGTTTCTCAGGAGACATAGTAAGGCATAGTGAGGTAAGGATTCTCAAATCATTCTCTACATTCTTCTTTGAGATACCACTCTTAAGGGCCTAGGGAGTTCATACACAATATTTGGGAATGGAAATAGTAAATTCATGGTTTCCATACCTCTGTATTCATTATCAGACTTTGGGAAGGGTATAGTGTCCCTCACGTTTCATATATTAACATTGAATAACTTTTTCAGAATACTCAAAACATTATACAAATAGCCGCTCAAATATTGTACTAGTCTAGTGCCTTTAGTAACATGGAAACATAAAAAAATGGTACATATGTGGGATACATTATATCCCACTAGGTTTTTCTTCACTATCACCCTTATAAGACACATAAAATATAATACATTTCATCATATCATGTGGAATAAAACATAAAAATGGGTGAGATCAGATTCTCAGTAAGAGTAAAAAAGGGAGATAGGTAATCATAAAACTGAGCATAAGAGAATGATAACATGACCATGAAAATAGAATATAATACCCTACATATCAAAGATCATAAACATGAATCATGGAATAAATATTGAAAGATCATAAGAATTGAATCATAACGAAATGAAGAACATAATCCATGAAAGAATAACATAGGAACAATACATATAATTTTCGTAGTCGCATAAACATATAAAATTATTTCCATAGTAGTCAATGCATTGCTACCAATGTCCTCTTAGTGTTATGGGTTCACTCCCCATACCATATTGGCAGTCATTGTTCATTTGCATGGCCATCTTAGTAGTATTAGTTCACTCCTTATATCATCTTGGTAGTCATGGTTCACTCTCATGGCCATCACTACTAGAAATACAGTCTTTCCCAACGGTTCTGAACCGTTGGGAAAGGCTGCAGAACCATTGGTATACGTTATACCAAAGGTTCTGCAAACCGTAGGGAAGTAAGCCATTGGGAAATCTTTTACCAACGGTTTACAATGAACCATTGGGATAGGGTGGGGAAAGAATAACCTATCCCAACAGTTGTGCCAAACCGTTGGGATAGTTTTTCCCAACGGTTTGGATTGAACCATTGGGAAAGCCCAAGGACTCTCCTCTTTCCCAACGGTTCATTGAACTGTTGGTAAAAAAAGAATCAGAGATGCTATGCCAACGGTTTGGAACCGTTGGCATAGCCTATGCTGTGCAAATTGCACAGCAGCCTGTAATTTGCACAGCAGCTCTGCATTTTGCACAGTAGGCCTCATTTTGTGCATTCCCTCTCATTTTCAATCCAATTATTGTACCTGCAATAAACTAACATATACATATACAATTATTTTACCTGCAATAACCAACTAGCACATACATATAGAGAACAAATTCATACACATTTAACATATAATGCATCCTAGAACTATACACATCCATAATTAAATTATAATTCATAAATATACCCAATTCATTTAGAATTCAATTTAAAATTTAGATGACAATTATATATGGAATCCGGAATTCAATTCATAATTTGATCGGTGTTTTGTATACCATATATTTTTACCTGAAATGATGTCCATTTTAAAAAAAATACATACACCTGGAGTGATACTGGCCACACCATGCCTCGGATTGAGGCAAAGTTAACTCGTACACATCACAAATGACCCATCGATCGTTGTCCTAAAGTATCAACATATTCTGAAACCGTTTGATCGGTTTTCCGTATTCCAGTTGATGTTTTTCACTTAAAATGATGTCCTTTTGAAAAAAAAGACAGACACTTTGAGTGGTGTCGGCCACACCGCGTCTCAGATTGAGGTGGGGTTGATTCGTACATGTCACATATGACCCATGGATCTTTCTCTTAATTTTTCAATGAAAACCGAATGCATTTGGTCGGTTTTACTTATGTACTTAAAATGTTGTCCATTTTAAACAAAAGATAGCCACTTAGAGTGATATTGGCCACATTGTGCCTTGGAGTAAGGAGGGGTTGACTCATACACATCACATATGACCCATGGATCATTTTCCTAAAGAATCAACACATTTCAAATGCATTTGGTCAGTTTTTCGTATGTCAGTTGTTGTTTTCACTTAAAATGATGTCCATTTTAAAAAAAAGAGACACTATGAATGATGTCTCCCACACCGTATTTCGGATTGAGGTGGGGTTGACTTGTACACATCACATATGACCCATGGATCGTTTTACTAGTGTATCGACACAATAAAAATCTGTTTGGTCAGTTTTCCGTATGCTAGTTGTTGTTTT
Organism: Viscum album; assembly: GCA_963277665.1. Classification (NCBI taxonomy): domain Eukaryota; kingdom Viridiplantae; phylum Streptophyta; class Magnoliopsida; order Santalales; family Viscaceae; genus Viscum; species Viscum album. The sequence continues at coordinate 1,018,929,729 of OY728147.1, read as the reverse complement.
CACTTAAAATGAAGTAAATTTTTAAAAAAAAAGACAGACACTTTGATTGGTATCGGCCACACCGCGTCTCAGATTGAGGCGGTGTTGATTTGTACATGTCACATATGACCCATGGATCGTTCTCCTAAAGTTTCAATGGAAACCAAATGTGTTTGGTCAGTTTTCTATATGTACTTAAAATGTTTTCCATTTTAAACAAAAGAGATCCACTTAGAGTGATCCCGGCCACACCGTGCCTCGGATTAAGGTGGGCTTGACTCGTACATGTCACATATGACCCATGGATCGTTGTCCAAAAGCATCAACACATTTTGAATGCATTTGGTCAGTTTTTCGTATGTCAGTTATTGTTTTCACTTAAAATGATGTCCATCTTAAACAAAAGAGAGACACTATGAATGGTTTCAGCCACACCGCATCTCAGATTGAGGTGGGGTTGAGTCATACACATCACATATGACCCATGGATCTTTGTGCTAGAGTATCGACACAATCAGAATCTGTTTGGTCGGTTTTCCGTATGCTAGTTGTTGTTTTCACTTAAAATGAAGTCAATTTTAAACAAAAGAGAGACACTTTGAGTGGTGTCGGCCACACCGCACCTCATATTGAGGCGAGGTTGACTCGTACACGTCACATATGATCCATGGTTTGTTATCCTAAAGTTCTAGAAGAAACCGAAGGCATTTGGTTGGTTTTCTTTATGTACTTAAAATGTTGTCCATTTTATACAAAAGAGAGACACATAGACTGATCCCAGCCACACCGTGACTTATATTGAGTTCGAATTGGCCCATACACATCACATATGACTCATGGATTGTTGTGATAAATTATCAATAGATTCCGAATGCGTTTGGTCGGTTTTCTATATGCTAGTTGTTCTTTTCACTTATAATCCTTCCCATTTTAAACAAAAGAGACACAGTTAGAGTGGTGTCGGCCACACCACGTCTCGGATTTAATCGAGGTTGAATCGTACACGTCTCAAATGACCCATGAATCATTGTCCGAATGTATAAACACAATTCGAATGCATTTGGTCGGTTTTCTGTATGCCAGTTGATGTTTTTCATGTCCTTTGGAAACAAAAGACAGACACTTTGAGTGGTTCTGGACACACTGTGTCTCAGATTGAGGCAGGGTTGATTCGTACATGTCACATATGACCCATGGATCGTTATCCTAAAGTTTCAACAGAAACCGAATGTGTTTGTTTGGTTTTCCGTATGTACATAAAATGTTGTCCATTTTAAACAAAAGAGATCCACTTAGAGTGATCCCTGCCATAAGGTGCCTCGGATTAAGGCGGGGTTGACTCGTACACGTCACATATGACCCATGTATCATTTTCCTAAAGCATCAACACATTTTTAATGCGTTGGTCAGTTTTTTGTATGCCAGTTGTTCTTTTCACTTATAATCCTATCCATTATAAACAAAAGAGACACAGTTAGAGTGGTGTTGGCCACACCACGTCTCGTATTGAGGCGGGGTTGAATCATACATGTCATATATGACCCATGGATCATTGGGATAAAGTATCGACACAATCTGAATGCGTTTGGTCGGTTTTCCGTATGTACATAAAATGTTTTCCATTTTAAACAAAAGAGAGCCACTTAGAGTGATCACGGCCACACCGTGCCTCGGATTAAGGTGGGGTTGACTCGTACACGTCACATATGACCCATGGATCATTGTTCTAATGTATCGATATGATCTGAATGCATTTGGTCAGTTTTCCGTATGCTAGTTGATGTTTTTTACTTAAAATGATGTCCTTTTGAAACAAAAGACAGACACTTTGAGTGGTTCCAGCCACACTGCATCTCCGATTGAGGCGGGGTTGACTCATACACATCACATATGACCGATGGATCATTGTGCTAAAGTATCAGCACAATCAGAATCCTTTTGGTCAGTTTTCCGTATGTACTTAAAATGTTGACCATTTTAAACAAATGAGATCCACTTAGAGTGATCCTAGCCACACTATACCTTGGATTAAGGCGGGGTTGACTCATACACATCACATATGACCCATGGATCATTTTTCTAAAGTATCGACACAATCTGAATGCGTTTGGTCGGCTTTCCGTATGCCACCTGATTTTTTTCACTCAAAATGATGTCCTTTTGAAACACAATGCAGACACTTTGAGTGGTGTCGGCCACACTGCATCTCCGATTTAGGCGGGGTAGACTCGTACATGTCACGTATGACCCATGGATTGTTTTTCTAAAGTATCGACACAATTCGAATTCTTTTTGTCAGTTTTCCGTTTCCTAGTTGATTTTTTTCACTTAAAATGATCTCATTTTGAAACAAAAGACAGGCACTTTGAGTGGTGTCAGCCACACTGCGTCTCCGATTGATGCGGGGTTGATTCAGACACATCATATATGACCCATGGATTGTTGTGCTAAAGTATCAACATAATCAGAATCCGTTTGGTTAGTATTCCGTATGTACTTAAAATGTTGTCCATTTTAACAAAACGAGAGCCACTTAGAGTGATCCAGGCCACACCGTGCCTTGTATTAATGTGGGGTTGACTCGTACACATCACATATGACCCATGGATCGTTGTGATAAATTATCAACAGAATGAAAATGAGTTTGTTTGGTTTTTCGTATGTCAGTTGTTCTTTTCACTTATAATCCTGTCAATTTTAAACAAAATAGAGACACTATGAATGGTGTCATCCACACCGTGCCTTGGATTGAGGCAGGGTTGACTCGTACAAGTCACATAATACCCACAGATCGTTTTTATAAAGTATCGACACAATCCGAATGTGTTTGGTCAGTTTTTCGTATGCTAGTTGATGTTTTTCAGTAAAAATGATGTCCTTTTGAAACAAAAGACAGACACTTTGAGTGGTTCCGGCCACACTACATCTGCGATAGAGGCGGGGATGATTCATACACGTCACATATGACCCATGGATCATTTTTCTAAAGTATCAACACAATCAGAATCCATTTGGTCAGTTTTCCGTATGTACTTAAAATGTTGTCCATTTTAAACAAAAGGGAGCCACTTAGAGTGATCCCGACCACACTGTGCCCCGGATTAAGGCAAGGTTGACTCGTACATGTCACATATGACCCATGGATCGTTGTGATAAATTATCAACAAAATTCGAATGCGTTTGGTCGGCTTTTCGTACGTCAGTTGTTCTTTTCACTTATAATCCTATTCATTTTAAATAATAGAGAGACACTGTGAATGGTTTCAGCCACACCGTGCCTCGAATTGAGGTGGGGTTCACTCATACACGTCACATAAAACCCATGTATCTTTGTGCTAAAGTATCGATACAATCTGAATGAATTTGGTCGGTTTTCCGTATTCCAGTTGATGTTTTTCACTTAAAATGATGTCCTTTCGAAACAGAAGACAGACACTTTGAGTGGTGTCAGCCACACCGCATCTCCAGTTGAGGCGAGGTTGATTCATACGCGTCACATATTACCCATGGATCGTTGTACTAAAGTATCAACATAATCAGAATATGTTTGGCCAGTTTTCCATATGTACTTAAAATGTTGTCCATTTTAAACAAAAGAAAGCCACATAGAGTGATCCCGACCACACCGTGCCTCGTATTAAGGCGGGGTTGACTTGTACACGTCAGATATGACCCATGGATCATTGTGATTAATTATAAACAGAATCCGAATGCATTTGGTTGGTTTTTCGTATGTCGGTTGTTATTTTCACTTATAATCCTGTCCATTTTAAACAAAAGAGAGACACTGTGAATAGTGTTGGTCACACTGTGACCCAGATTGAGGCGGGGTTAACTTGTACACGTCATATATGACCCATGGATCGTTTTTCTAAAGTATCGACACAATCCGAATGTGTTTGGTTTGTTGTCCGTATGCCAGTTGATGTTTTTCACTTAAAATGATGTCCTTTTGAAACAAAAGACATACGCTTTGAGTGGTGTCGGCCACACCGCATCTCTAATTGAGGCGGGGTTGATTCATACACATCACATATTACCCATGAATCGTTCTCCTAATGTTTCAACGGAAACCGAATGCATTTGGTCCGTTTTCCGTATATACTTAAAATGGTGTCCATTTTAAACAAAGGGGATCCACTTAGACTAATCCCAGCCACACCGTGCCTCGGATTGATCCTGGGTCAGCTCGTACACGTCACATATGACCCATGGATTGTTGTGATAAATTATCAACAGAATACGAATGCGTTTTGTCGGTTTTCCATATGCCAATTTTTCTTTTCACTTATAATCATGTCCATTTTAAACAAAAGAGACACAGTTAGAGTGGTATGTTAGTTGTTTATTCACATTATTCAAATACACTATTTGACTATGGGTCTTTAAATTAATTTATTTATGAAAAATTAACATTTAAAATGAGAATATCAGAAAATTAATAGAAGATAAAACTTTTTCTAAAAATCCATGTGGAAATATTGAGGTAAACATGATTTATGAGATTCCTCATGTGTCTATTAGTGGAATGGTATTTACTTAAAATCTTGTGGACATTCATATAGAATATTTTTATATCATTCTTAGTATGGAATAGATTTTATTTTATCATGCTATGAAACATTTCAGAGCTAACAATGGCATGCCCAATGAATACATCCCTTTTTTAACATACAAAGAATCTATGATATTGATTAGATGTGTAAATGTGATTTACATTGATTATCATTATGAAAATAAATAAAATATATATTATAGATTTTCAAGTAGTAAATGAAATCAAGGAGGGTGGGGGGGTTGTCCAGGGGGTTGTCTGGTGGGTGTCTGGGGGGCTGTCCAGGGACCAAGGAGGGTGGTGGGGGGGCTGTGCGGGGGGGCTGTCCGGGGGGTGTTTGGGGGGTTGTTCGGGATCCAAGGAGGAGGGTGGGGGGGGGCTGTCTGGGGGGCTGTCTGGGGGGATTTTTGGGGGTAGTATATGGTCAAGGGAGGAGGGTGGGGGGGCTATCCGGGGGGCTCTCTGGGGGCTGTTCGTGGGGTTGTTAGGGGAATGCCCGGGGGGCTGTCCAGGGACCAAGGAGGATGGTGGGGGGGCTATCCGGGGGGCTGTCCGAAGGGCTGTCCGGGGTCCAAGGAGGATTGGGGGGGGGGGTTGTCCAGGGTCCAGGAAGGAGGGGGGTTCCCAAACACACAACCACTAAAATACAACAACATCTATAAAAAAATATAATATATAAAAATAACTCAACTCCAATACTATACTACGAGTCTAGATAAAACCAACAACTAGAATAGATTAAATATAAAATCTCAGTAATATTAGTCAAAAATGTAATGGATCGATTTTTCCCACATCACCATCACCATCATCACCATAATCATCACCCTCATCCTCATCCCCATCATCGTCCTCTCCCTCCTCATCGCCCTCTCCCTCCTTCTCACCCTCACCACTTGCCTCGCCCTCCTCCCCTCCCTCCACTTCTGCATCAGACTCCTCACCATCATCATCGTCAATATGGACATCATCCTAACCACCACTAGAACTTCCACCTGGTGCACCATATATAGAATGTATCGACAACATATATTCATCAAAATCTGGGCTGGCCTCTGCTGGAAGTATTGGACGTAGAACTTCAATAAATTTCATAAACGCACTATTTTCCCTAGAAGACTGTTCTGCAGTCTTTGTGGCCCTTTTCTCAGCCTGTTCTTCTTATTCCCTAACTTTCTGCAGCTCGGTTCCACTACAGCTCATACCTGAGGAGGGACAATACCTCGTCGGGGCTATCCTAGGTCGGCAGCATACTCTGTCAGGATGCTCCTCTCCCAACACCTGATGTTAGTGATCTGTTGGCCCAAAATTTTCTGGTTCTTGGGCATCGAGGGCCTTTAAATCAGACTTTTAAAAATATAAATATATCATTAAGTTACAAAATAGATATTAAAATATAAATTCAACAGATTAAAACTTACAATTTGCTGTTGAGTTGCTTCGTTGACGGCACTTCCATCCTTTTTCCGTCTACTCGAGCAAAATAGTTTTCCTCGAGGCACACATCTTTCAATATTTTGTATTTTCCTCTACAATGACATTGAAAACAAATGTTACATAAAAACTTTATCAAACTATTAAATAATTGTGGAATCAAAATAAAGTGTAAGTCGTAAAGAAAACTTATAAACAATTGTCATGGATGCTTCCTCTCATGATCGGGCATCATAGTGTGTCCCAGTGTGTGGAGGTATTTTTTTTGCATCAATGTTCTTTTTATTTTATCCAGATGATTCCTAAATAAAATTTGAAAATGAAACTGATAGTATTAATGAAAAACATGAAAGTTATTATTTAAATACCTTAAATGTAATTAATACCTTAAATTGGGTACTCGTCCAATGAGTAATCATCTGATGATACTGCTTCATAGGACAATCATCCACCACTGGTGGTGCCTCTAACTCAGAGAAAAATCTCGCAACCCATACAATATACAACTCATGCTTGTAGGCTCTCCAAAGCTCGCCTAAATTCTTTAGACGTTCCGGTCGTGCACCTTCACCATCGGAAAAATTAAATCAAAGCTGACATCAAAATATTAATTCATATAAATAGAAAAATAATTAATTTCATTAAATAGAACAGATATTTTTACCCATATCTCTGCCAAAGCTCAATCCTTGACCTCATGTGGAAAATTTCTCCATAATAGCAAGCTGACGGGAATGATCTCGGAGTATTTGGCAAACATCGCCAAAAAACTCCGACATTGCTGCCCTGTTTTCTCAACCATTTGGTTGTCCTCATTATAATCCACCATAACATGTGTGCGGTGGTTCCACACCGAACACATGCGTGTACGCCCCTGCCCACGCCTCCTGTCAGTAGATGTATCTGTCATGAAAGGAAAAAATATATTTTATCAAAACATATTATAATGAAAATAAATATTTCTATAAAAATGTGTTAGGGTTTTAAAAATATACATGTGCCAGTCTGATCACTGAGCGCCACTAGATCCACAGAAACTGATGGAACACCCTGTGGTGGAACCGGAGTCGAAGACAGTTTAATATAGAAGCTCAGAGAGACAGAAGTAGAAGCAAAAGAAGATGGGACAGTTGTCTGACCAGATTCTGACTGGGGAGTGGGAATCATCATGGGATGTGAAAATGATGGGATAGAAGATGCAGAAGGTAGATAAAACATTGGAGGCCTAAATATCCTATGTGTCCCTAAAAACACACTGGGATCAAAATGTGGGAAGGATGACATGTCAGTGGGAGGGGCAGGGTCTAGTCGGGTACGCGCAGCTGCTCGTCCACCTCTGGTACGAACTCTCCTTGTACTACCGGCCTGAGTACTAGGACCAGTACTAGGATCCTTATCGAATAACTGTCGATGTATAGGTGGATCCTACAAAAATGTTTTCAAAAAAATTAATCACATGACATTATATATTGTTTAAATATATCAATTTTAAATAAAGTACTCACTACAGGGACTAATGATGGAATTCCCAACTCTGTCATTCGACGATTGTTCTCCATCATTTTTTCCTTCATCTCTCTTCAATTGGCTTCATTTCCTTCTTTTGAAAACAAATATGTAATTAATTAGAAAAAGGAAACTAATGTGTAACCTAAAAAACTAAATATATGAGGGAATAGGGGGCTTCATTGTTAATTTAGCTATCAATTTTTTTAGAAGAGCTTGATTGGATTTAATAAATCATACAAGTTGTAATGTTCACCAAGTTAGAAATATTGTTTAACTAGGTTTGAATACAGTTCAATTCCAAATTTGAAAATGCAATTAAAATAAAATTGAAACAAATAAACATTGAAATTTCACATAACGGTCAAGTCAGCTAAAACATATTTGTGATCAATACTAAATCAATTTGAATATGACCAACCTTAACAACCCAACTCGAGGTAAACCAAAATAATTGAGAACATGGATGAATGATTATATATATTTCCAACCACAACTTCAGGTTCACAATAAACTCTGACAATTGATCTATTGGAGTCATCGAAAGGAATAAATGGATTGGTTCCAATGGTACTAGGGACAGTGTCAATTCCATCATCACCATCATCAAAAATATTTCTTGGAATTACTTCAACTATGACACAAAATTCAGTTCAAAATTGGTCTTTGAAATAAAAAACTTGTTTAGTCATTGATGCGAACACATATGGTTCTTCGGTAGCAAGAGTACGAGTCATATTAATTACTCAAAATCCATAATCATCAATAAATGTGCCATGTCACATCATCGAATCAAACCAATGGCATTTCATCACTGTGACTCGTCCATGAGAGTAATAATCCAATATTATTATTTTCTCAACAACTCCATAATAACCCACATTTTCAAATCACGGTCTACTATCTGATGCACTGGAATAACAATCTATTGTGGCAGTAACCATAACACCATAATGTTGTGTTCTCATATTCTTTGCTCGTTGAGTGACAATAAAATTGTACCCATTGATAACAATTGATTTACAGTCACGAACCACGGTATTAGGACCAAAAGCCAAAGCTATTATTTCCTCAGAGATAGAGTCAGCATACAAACTCAATTCCTACAATATAAATGACTATTAAACTTAATTAAATAATGATATAATTATTTTAAACATTAATAGTTTTATCTTCAATTTTAACCAAGAAAAAAAACTCTTTGCTATGCAAAGTCTCTCTCCTTCTCAAATATAAAGAAAGATGCTTCCTATTTATCATTGTTTTATGTTCCCTGTAGATAAAAAATATGTATAGTTTAACAGATATATATGTAAGATATACATAATAAATTTAGTTACCTGATATAGTCATCGAACAAATCAAAGTTGAACAAAACTTTGCGATGTGTCATCTCCCGCTCTTCATGGCTTAATGTATTCAATGTATATGATCTATGAATTCATCCTGTTTGAGGAAGTAATGGAAAACTGGGTTCAATTTTCTCATACTGTTCTTCTTCATTTCTCATTGGTCTGTTCAATCTTGTAGTAAGATCAGAAAAATACATCGAGCAGAAATCCATACATTCTTGAGCCAAGTAATCGTTCACGATAGAACCTTCAGGTTGATTTCTGTTTCGGACATAAGAATTTAATGTGAACATATATATTTCAGTAGGATACATTCAACGGAAAGAAACAGGTCCTCCGATAAGTATTTTAATGGGAATATCGACAGTCAGATGCAGCATGCATGTGAAAAATGATAAAGGAAATATTTTCTCCAACTCACACAAAATTAATGGGGCATCTGTAAACATTTTTTTGCAAGAAATACATGGACAACTTCTTAGAACAAAGATCTCTAAATAATGGCACAACAAAATAACATCCACCCTTACATTATTGGACAAAAGATGACAGATTGCTATTGGAAGCAACTCATGCAGTAGAACGTGATAATCATGAGTCTTCAAAGATTTTAGCTTGAACTCTCTTCTGTTGACCCGTTTAGATATGTTTCTTGAATCGCCATCATAAACTCTAATAGTTTCTAATACTTCCAGAAATTGTTTTTTTCCGTAGGTGTCATCCTATAAGAAGAACATGGAAGTTGCCATTTATTTTCACTGATACGTATAGGATGTAATTCTAGTCTGATGCTCTAATCCACCAAGTCACACCGAGATCATAAATCATCTTTTGTATTCCCCTTGAAATTTAGAAGAACCTAAAGAAACATTTCGCATATATTCTTTTCAATATTCATTACATCTAAGCAATGACGTAACAAATTGTTTAACCAATAAGGAAAATTAAAAAAGATACTCCTCTTCCTCTAATTGTAACAGGTTTCAGTGGAAACATTCTTTCTCTTTCCAGATTTAATTTGACCCTTCCCGAACGAAAAACTGAAATCATTCAATTCATTAATCACGTCAGTTCCAGACATATGCTGAGGTGGATCATCTATCTCTATGGTATTATCAAATCTTCGACGATTCATTCTATATGGATGATCCTTTGGAAAAAATCATTGATGTCCCATAAATCTAAAACTACAGCAATGTTTCAGTCTTCTGGATCATGTATTCTTCATACAAACTGGACATGACAGTTTTCCCTTTGTGCTCCATCCAGACATCATTGCATAAGCTGGAAAATCATTGAAAATCCACATAAGGGCAACACGCATCTGAAATATGTCTTTCTAACATGCATCATATGTGTACACACCCACATCCCAAATAAGTTTCAACTCTTTTATTAAAAGTTTCATGTATACATCAATATCATTGTCGGGATCAGAAGGACCAGATATGAGTATACTCATTAAAAGTGAAAGGTTTTTTCATACACAACCATGGGGGAAGATTATAAATGTGTATAAAAACTGGCCATGTGTTGTGTGAAGTAAGCATCTACCCAAACGGATTAAAACTGTCACATGAAAGACCCAACCTCACATTACGCACGTCAGCTGCAAAATCAGGATGTCGAGTATGAAATATCTGCCATGAAAATCCATCTACAGGATGAACCAACTCATCATTAGTCTTCTTTCTCTCGGTATCATTACATCTCATTTTTATTGATATTTCATCAGACATAAAAAGATTCTAGAGTCTGGGGATCAATGGAAAGGGACACATTACTTTCTGTGGAACATAAGATGGTGTTCCATCATATTTTGACTTCCAGCAAGATGTGCCACATTTTATACAATCATTTTGTTCCGTGGTTTCCTCCCAGAATAAACAAAAATCTTTTGGGAAAGCATGAATTTTGTTTTATGAAAATCCATGTTCCTCAACTAACATCCATGCCATATAGTGGTTTGAGGGAATATCTGTATCATCTGGAAGTAAATCCTTCAAGAGGGTAAGAATGTAATCGATTTCTTTATTAGAAATCCTGTGCATAGTTTTCCCATGAAACAATCAGATTAAAAATTTCAGCTTTTTCATTTTATTTCATTGTCGATATACTGGAGTCGTGGTAGCATCATTCAATTTTTTCACCCTATCAATATCATCATTTTCACTAGATGCATCAGTTGTCCTCATATCGAAGTCTTCTTGAGTAGAAATCCTTTCTTTTTCATGATGACGAATAAACAGAAACTAACCATCTAACAAATTCTCAATTCTGGTCCTTTCATTTTGATCATCAATAATTTGAGATTTCATTTTCTCCCCATTGTGATACCACACAAAGTAGCTTGCTTGAAAACCATTTTTGGTTATGTGGTAGCTGACTTCTTCATGGCTCAACCAAGGTCTACCAACACAATTGGAACATGGGCAGTGTATGCAACCTCTATCTCAAGCATTGTGAAATGCAAAATCTATAAAGCTCTCGAAATTGTTTTGAAAATCGCTTAAGATCTGATCGGTTTCATACATCCAACTTCATTCCATTCTATAAAAAGAATTTATTTGAGTCATTTTGCCATAAAAATTCAATAGGATTAAACTTTAATAGAAAATACATTTAAGTAAATGATAAAGGAAGAAAATAATAAAGGTATCAACTACACATGTGAAAAAAACATACTAATGCGTTACTGAAAAAATGTAAAACCAACAAGAACTTAATGTGTTATCACATCATATCATGCCTCATCCCATAACCATATTAGTAGGGTATCATGAACATGAATAACATTAACCTTGTGCCATCCTCCTACCCTACATGACCCCAACCACATGCCACATCTTATTATAGCCTTATCACATTGCACCTCACCTGAAAACACTAGGGAAATCATAGTGCATCTCACCTGAAGACTCATGGACAATCACATTTCATCTTGCCTAAAAACACATGGTCAATCACTTATGAAGGGAGAGTAGGAAAGACATGGTAGCTATCCAACCATGTAACCACCATCCTAGATATTAGAAAAAATACCCATAACTCAAAACCTCTAATCGTTGGTATCTTTATCCAACTCTGGTTGGGAATGTGTAGAAATAACATAAAATACATGATATATAGATATCACAAAATACCCAACCTATGGGTTCACATTAACTACATAATCAAACACTTCACTGCTACCATAAAACACATAAACAATCACAAACACTTTCACCACTATATGCAACACACCACACCACCACCACACAAGACACATATCATTTCCCACGTTCATTTATAAGCCACTTCATTCACACTTACATTGTCCATTCATTTAATGTTAAATTAATTAAATCCATTTACCACAAATCCTTTTCTATTCCATCTCATTTATTTACTATCTTTCTTTTTTGTTTTAACAGCATAATTTATTCCATAGATAACCAGTAAACTAATAAAACCACCACACAACAACTCACCATCTCACAATAACCATCGTCTCCATGTTACATCGGCCAACCATCTCACCAAGACAACCACATATGACAACAAAAATATTTCACATCACAAACCACCGCACAACCAAAACCACCTCACCACATCATACACCAAAACCTCATCACACAACACCTCCACATGGCACAACACCACCACACATCATCACTATCACACAACTTCACATGTCACATCCATGTCCACTAACCATCACATTACATCCCCACATATCACAAAGACAAACTGGTCACCTCAATCACCATACAACAGCCTACAACATACAATGAAACACAACAAAAAACCTCTCATAGAAGCAACATACCCCAACTTCCACAATTTAATCAAGTTATTATATTACATTACCCCTTTAATTTTCATGATCATTATAACACAAATGATATTCCATGTGAAACTAATTAATTAACAAAATATTCGTTCATTTCCCTATTTGTCAAGGAGAAATCACATCAAAATCAAAACTTAAAACTAAAATATTAGATCAACAACAATAAAAACAAGGTAGAATATTTGTATAAAGAATAAAATACCTTATTTGAGATGATTCATATGGATATTCACCTGTTCGGATGGGGGAGTTCGAGAGAGGAGCCGAGTGCCGGATTGATTTTAGGGTTCTGTCGCGAATGGGGGAGAGCAGAAGCCCGATTGTATTTGGGTAAAAGCATTACCAACAGTTTTTAAAAACTATTGGGAAAGGGGTGTTCAGGGTACCCTTTCCCAACAGTTCAACAGAACCATTGGCAAATGGGATTCCTTTCCCAATGGTTTTATAAAACCATTGGGAAAGGGTAACTTGAGCACCCCTTTGCCAAAAATTTTATGGAACTCTTGGCAAAGGGGTACCCTTTTCCAACGGTTCACTAGAACCGTTGGGAAAGGGTTTCCCAACCCTTCTTTAGTAACAGTTTATGCAAACTGTTGGTAACGAACCGTGGGTAAAAACCACATTTCCAGTAGTGCATCTTAGTATCCAAGTTTCACTCATAATACCATCTTTGTCTATCTTATGAGATATAAATCTTTACCCAATGCATTGGATGGATATATAAGTCTCTCCCATCTCATTAATAAATCATACATAAAAGTTCCAAAAAATCATAAATAACCATATCATAACTCACTAAATTGAATGGGTATCATAAAAATATAATCATATCATAAATTTTGGAAAAATATTCAGGTTTAAAAATCATTTCATCAAAATCATAACCATGGAAAATAAGTGGGTTTCAAAAGCACATAACCCATGAAAGAGAAATGAGTTTCATAAAAATTATTATAATAAAAAATAAATCATTCATAAAAAAACATGAATGGAAACATTGAATCATTTCTCTAGAAAGTAATGAGTAACACTAATGGATTTTATATTAGATGGGAAATAATTTTTATATATCTTTTAATACATTTCTTGAGGAAAATATCTTTTCTTATTTGAAAAATAAGTTTCGAAACATAAAACCTTTTGAAAATAATTTTATTTTAAAATATATTTTAAAAAATATAAAGGAATATTTTAAAATAATAAAACTTTTTAAAATTCTTTTTTCCATGAAAATTATCTTCATGTTTTATTTAAATGAAATTGAAAACATTTTTGAAATAAAATAGATTTCCGACTGAAGAGAGAAATATGGTCAAATTTTTCATAAAAATGTCTTATTAATTATACTAAGTAACAAAGAGTCAAAAAATGGTACTAATACACAAATATATCTTTAATAAAAATACTATAAGTAAACTCTTGATTGTTCTTGAGAGATGAATCATATTTTTTCTTCAATGTAAGCATACTCATAAACAATCCTAATAAACGGTTAGATTATTTCAATAAAATCTTACCACATAGTAACTTGGGATCATACTCTTAATGTAATAAAATGATATTAAAAAAATATTAGAATATCATTAAAATAATTATATTCATGATATGTCTTATAAAATTCAGTATATACACCTTCAAAAATAATTTTGGTGCCTAACAAAACATGAGTCTCAAAGAATGAAAATTGAGACAAAACTATTTTATCGATTTGGTAAATTTTGAAACATAAACCCCATGAAAGATATTTCATAGAATGGATATTTAAATAACCATAAAATTAATATTAAAATTCAAATAATAAATTCATATGAAATATATAACCCATACAAAATAAAATAATTGTAACATGGCATTTATCTCATGTATATAAAAAGGTGAGATTAAATTCTATTACCTTGTGCCTTATATCTCATTATACTTAATAAAACATACTATATAATAAATATAAGTTAATGGTAAATCTATCACAGAACCATATTATTTTATATAATAACATATATGGTTTTATTATGACTTTATATTACTTGATTGTTAATTATTCTATGTTAAGGTCTCACTTCGGGTAATATCTACTTTGTTCTTCATATGTGTCTTAATTTGTTATATATTGGGTATTTATAATTACAACATGATTTTAATAATGTAAAACATAATATAAATATAAATTATATTAAGTATGTTTTTATTATAATAATTCATAGAATATAGAAGTATAAAATGGAATACATCATTCCTGGATATGGTAGGTCGTACATATGCATGAACATTGTTTCTGTTTTATTATCGTATTGAAAGAATGAAAGAAAATTAAATATTTGAATATATGTATATAATATCATTAAATTATAATTATTATGTAATATATATCATATAATTTCAGTAAACACATTTTTAATACATTCCATGTAGTTTGTGAATGAATCACATCGCTTTGAGGAGGCGGTAGTCCACACTTCCTCAAACAAAATTATCATATTTACGCAAGATGAAAAGTATAAAGGAATTTTTTATAAAGATATTATAGAAGAATTAATACATGTGAATTATTATATATATCATATATAAATATTTTTTCCATCATAATTCTCAACCATGAAAGGTGGTAAAGTTAAAATAAATAATCATCATTTCGTGAGGTAGTAGTTCGTCATACGCATAAACAGTATGTTAATTACCCATTAAATGAATGTGTGTATAGTTATAGGTCAAAAACATAGAATATAAAATCTTAGTATATTTTGGAAAATATATTTTTTAATCATGGAATAAGTTTAGTTGAGTTGGTGGAGAAAGAAAATAAAAGAAATGATCTTGAGGAAGGATGTTACCTCTTCTTTGGGTAACACTTTTTGGTTCGAACCAAATGAATTATTGGGATATATTTATGTATAAATGTAGGATTAAAGGTGTTAGGTATGGATTTTGGTATGTGAATTGGGTATATATTGGCCAAATTTATGCGGCTTTAGAGGCCTAAAAAAGGGATATTTTCTGGCCTTTTATAAGGTAGGGAAAGGACATACTTGGTATTTTTGGAAAATAATTGTGGGTTACCAAAGTATTACTTATTCCCAAAGAGTCAATATGGATCATTATGGAGCCTTAGATTTTTCTTGTATTAAATATGGTCATAAATTATTTTTTGTAAATGTGTATTGGTCATTTTCTCCCTCAATATTAAGGTTCAGTCCCTTGTTAGGCTTAATTTTACCTCTATCGCTAAAATTAATTTTAATCACTTTCACTAATCATTTTGGTCAAAAATTAAGTTGATCCTATTAGAATATAAATATCATACATATTAAAACCTTCATGAATATTTTTTTTAAATTTAACACACATAATATTAAAAATTAATTTTAACGCTAATCTCACAAACATTGCGACAAAGTAGGTTTCTAAAGTGATAATGTTCAAATGTTTATTAAGATTTTATATCTAAATTCAGTATAAAAAATATTCCAATTACATTAATTGCATTAATATATATATAATTGATCTATTTTTACTTTAAAACCAACTTAATATATAATTTAACTATATAAATAAATTATATGAAAAAGTAGTTTTAAATTAAAATTAAATATTTTTCATTATTCATTGAAAAATAAAGTTTCTCCAAAAAATACCAAAAAATATATTTAATATAATTTCAAAATATAAAATTAAAAAATGAATTTTAATTTAACAAATCCAATTTCAATATGTGTCTAAAATTAATTTTATTAATATTTCACAGAAGGACATGAAAAATAGTTCATTTGAGAAAATAGTATTTTAATGCATATAAGGACTTTACTAAAAAGGGTATCTTTAATTATAAATATATTTTATTTATATAAAAATATTTATAAAAAATATTTTAAAATTTGTTATTATTATTAATATTTAAAATTTTATTGACTGTGATATAATTATACCAATTTAATAATAAAAAAATATGTTTCATCGAAACATAGCATTGATTGTAACGTATTCCAAGATAGTGTTGCATGTAATGAACGCCAAATCGATGTTGTGTGTAAGTTATTCCAAGTTTTGGTTATGTGAACAGAATATTTGAGTCAGTTCAATGCAAGATATTATTGAAAATTTAATTTTTTTCATGAAAAAGGTCCATAAAAACATGGGATGTTACATTCTACACCCCATAAAATCAATTTATCTTTAGAAATTCAACATTTGGGTAAAAAAATGAGGATACACATGCTTTATAATATTCTAAAGTTCTCACATAGCTTCCTCTAACTTGTTATTTCTCCAAAAACTTTGATTAGGTGAGTGGTCTTTTTTTATAGAACTTTCTCAGTACGATCTAGAATTTAAACTAATCATTCCTCGTAGAGAAGTTAATGCTCCAAAAGTATGACCTCTGAGTTCAATATGTGTGAGGGGTCAGTTATATACTTCCTTAGGAGAGATACATTTAACACAATATGTACTTCAGAGGTATTTTGAGAAAGTTCCATGTGATAAGATACATTCCTGATACAATCAATAATTTACAAGGGATGGATATACCATGGGCTTAGATTCCCTTTCATCCTAGATCTCATAACCTTATTCCAGGGATAGATTCATAGAAACAACTTTTCAACAACTTCAAATTCAAGATCTCATTTTTAGTTATCAACATAACTTCTCTTCAGACTTTGAGCTTCCTTGATATGTTGCTGAATGGTTCGAACCTTCTCTTTCATTTCTTCAGCGATTTCAGATCCCAATATCTGTCCTTCTCCAACTTCATCCCAGCATGTTGGAGCTCTAGATTTTGTCCCATATAGGGATTCATAAGGTGACATATAAATTCTTGAGTAAAATCTATTGTTGTATAAAAACTCTACTAGATAAAGGTGATGATCCCAACCACCTTTCCAATCTAGAGTATAAGATCTAAATATATCCTCTAGGTTTTGAATTGTTCTTCCAGACAAATCATCTATCTGAGGATGATAAGAAGTGTTGAAACTCAATTCTGTATCATGTTCTTTCTGAATACTTTTCTATAACTTAGAGTTAAACCTCAAATCATGATCTGATGTAATGTAATTTGGTACTCCATGCAAACATACCCCTTTCTTACAGTATATCCTAGAAGGTTCATCCAATTATAAGTCTTCCTTAATAGCGATGAGTGTGATGAATTTGTAAGGATATAGAATACCAACAATATAACATTAAACAATTTAGGGGTTTTTCACTGTCCAAAAACAAAATTTATAGTGATGTTCTCCCATTTTTATTCTAGTGTGGGTAATGGATGAAACATATCCTTTGACTTTTTTCTTTCATCCTTAACTTATTGGCATACCAAGATCCGAGATACAAACTGTGTGATATATCTCTTCAATCCATCCCATCAGAAGTATTATTTCAAGTCTCTATACATCTTCGTACTTTCATAATGAATAGAGAATGAAGAACTATGATCTTCCACTAATGGGTCTTTCTTTAAATCTGGTATGGAAGGAAAACATACACGATTCCTAAGAATTTTCATTTCATCCTAATCAAGATTAAACCTAAGAAAATTTATAACCTTTTTTATTTCTCTACATCTTCCCATTGTCCCTCCTTAATCGTCACATAGATAGAGGGCTGAAAATTTATTTTAGAAAGATAAGATTTTTCCCCTTCCTTTAGAATTTAAAGCTCCATCCATTGTAAATATTGAAAATTCGGATATTTTATGATCCTCATCATAGATAATCAATCATGATCCTTTCAACTCAAAGCATCATCTACCTTGTTCACATTCCAATGGTGGTAATGTATTGAGTATTCATGATACTTTATCAACTCTAACCATCTTCTATGGCACATGTTCAACTCCTTATATGTGAATATATGTTTCATACTTTTATGATTGGTATATATGTTGGCGCCAATATATTGGACGAAAAGAATGAAGAAAAAATAGGCCTCGCGCCCTTCCTCGTGAAGCCCCGACGCGAAGTCCCCCTAGCTTCGCGGCCACTGCGAATCACCAGAGGCGGTAACGCTCTGCAAACGGTCAGACGTTTGTGAGCCCTCCACGAAGCACCATAGGCGGTAACGCTCTACGAACAGCCTGACGTTGGCGAACCTCTACGAAGCATAGGAGGTGGTACCCCTCCGCGAATCCGATTGACATTCAAGTCCCGCCGTGAAGCAACCGAAGTCCCCTTTGCACTGCGTGAGCTCTGCTCCGCGGCTCCCCTTGCCTATAAATACTGAGCTCCCCCTAATCTCTCGAGACGGAAAATCCAACCTTTCGGATTCTCAACTCCCAAATCGTGAAGCACTCTTTGTTCTAGGAATCATGAGCTCTATAAGGTTTTTTTGCTTCGTGAGAGGCATTTGCCTTGTCCAATTTTAAGCACCTCTTCCTAGATGGATTCCCTTCATGAAGCCTAAGGGCCTACACGAAGGAAGGCGATTCCCAAAGGAACCCGGGAAGTTACGGAGCGTTTATGCTTTGCGAAACACACATCCAGTACAAGTGATCCACATGCCATGGTAGGGTCATTGTACATCGCGAAGCACACTACTTCACAGCACCTTGCTTCACGAGATAGTGCTCTGCCAACACCCTTCCACTTTGCGAACCACCACCCACTCGCACCTCCACCCCATTCTAAGGCCAAGGAACTCTACTTCACAAAGCACAACTCTTTGTAAGTGCTCTCCACTATGCAAAGCAACCAAGCTCTGCAAGGTCCCTTCCTATGGACCCCTTTGCTTGGCAATTCCTCTTCTCGTGCAACCCTCTAGGTCTGCATGATCTAATTTCAAAGTCCCATGGATGACACCACCCGTAGTGTTGCTTCGCCTAATGCTTCTTCACATAGGCATGCTAATGGCTATTACTTCTTCACATAGCCACACTAATGTGGACCCCTTGATGGTTCTCTATGCGGCCCCTTTTTCCACGGCCTTGCCGATGCATTCCCTCCCGCAAGGGGTAGAGGGTGCCGGTTATGTAAGTCCTAGGGGTCTAGAGTAAACTCACCTCGTCCAAGCCGCAGGACGTTAAACTGCCAAGCAGCTCATCCTCAACACATGAAGTTAAACTGTGACCCGACCCCGTGCCTTGCACACAGGGTCCCCCCAGCTCAGACATTCTTTACACCGCTTGTCTCCACTGGAATGGAATCACCCTCACATGGGATGATATCCTCCTTGTCGGAGTGGCATTTTTCCATGGTGGAAGAGCTACCTCAGAGCGTAAGCCCCAAGCCTCTCTTACTGATGGTAGCACCCATGCACCTCTATACTTTCCCACTTCCAAGGCCAGTGGAGGGCATGATAGGGAATGAGGCACCTCCCATCATTGGTCCCAAATCCCTCTCCTGCCACGCTTTGCCACACTGTGGGCCTCCATCCTGAAGTAAGTCCCAGCACCATGGGCCACTTAACGCTTAAGCCCCTCTTCACTTTTCACAGATGCACCCTTCGTGACGTGATCATCAGGTCTCTGCTGCCTCCAATTTCTCACACCGAGCATGACTCATGTGGGCTTAGAGTAAGCATCGACCATGGCATCCCCCTATCAAGCATGACGTTAAACTGTATGCCCCTGTCCAGCATGACGTTAAAAAGTATTCTTTTCTGCATGACATTAAACTGTACATCCATTTGAACTACGAGGTCTTTGATCCATTTCAAGGCTTGGTACATAGGAGGCCTCTATGAGGTTCAAGCCCGCCACCCATCATTTATTCATGTCAGGTTACACCCTCGTCCCACATGACGTCACACTGCATTCCATTCTAGCAGTAAGCCGTTGTGACTAACCTGAACTATGAGGACTTTGATCCATGTCAAGGCATGGTACTTAGGAAGCCTCCCTCAGGTTCAAGCCCACCACTCGGTCGTTCTGACCTCCTTCATGTCTGTTCACCAACACCTGGGCAGCCTAGAGTGTAAGACCCACACCTTCCAATAAAACTATGAGGACTTTGATCCATGTCAAGGCATGGAACGTAGGAAACCTCCCTAAGGTTCAAGCCCAACATCCATCAGACCATGGTCCACCTTCACGTCGGTTCGCTAATGAAAACCACCACCTGAACTACGTGGTCTTTGATCCATGTCAAGGCATGGTATGTAGGAAGCCTCCCTGAGGTTCAAGCTCATCACCCATCGGACCAAGGTCCTTCTTCACGTCATTTCGTCGGCACCCACAATTCCTCCCGAACTATGTGGACTTTGTCTGTATGCCAGTTGATGTTTTTTCACTTAAAATGATGTCCTTTTGAAACAAAAGATAGACGCTTTGAGTGGTGCCGGCCACACCACGTCTCTAATTGAGGCGGGGTTGATTCATACACATCACATATGACCCATGGATCGTTCTCCTAATGTTTCAACGGAAACTGAATGCATTTGGTCGGTTTTCCATATGTACTTAAAATGTTGTCCATTTTAAACAAAGGGGATCCACTTAGAATAATCCCAGCCACACCGTGCCTCGGATTGATCCCGGGTCAGCTCGTACACATCACATATGACCCATGGATTGTTGTGATAAATTATCAATAGAATCCGAATGTGTTTTGTCGGTTTTTCATATGCCAATTTTTCTATTCACTTATAATCCTGTCCATTTTAAACAAAAGAGACATAGTTAGAGTGGTATGTTAGTTTTTTATTCATATTATTCGAATACACTATTTGACTATGGGTCTTTAAATTAATTTATTTATGAAAAATTTACATTTAAAATGATAATATCAGAAAATTAATAGAAGATAAAACTTTTACTAAAAATTTTTGTGGAAATATTGAGGTAAACATGATTTATGAGATTCCTCATGTGTCTATTAGTGGAATGGTATTTACTTAAAATCTTGTGGACATTCATATAGAATATTTTTATATCATTCTTAGTATGGAATAGATTTTATTTTATCATGTTGTGAAACATTTCAGAGCTAACAATGGAATGCCCAATGAATACATCCCTTTTATAACATACAAAGAATCTATGATATTGATTAGATGTGTAAATGTGATTTACATTGATTATCATTATGAAAATAAATAAAATATATATTATAGATTTTCTTGTAGTAAATGAAATCAAGGAGGGTGGGGGGGCTATCCAGGGGGCTATCTGGTGGGTGTCTGGGGGGCTGTCCGGGGACCAAGGAGGGTGGGGGGGGGGGGGGGGGGCTGTGCGGGGGGCTGTCCGGGGGTGTTTGGGGGGTTGTTTGGGATCCAAGGAGGATGGTGGGGGGGCTGTCCGGGGGGGGCTCTCTGGGGGGATTTTTGGGGTAGTATGGGGTCTAGGGAGGAGGGTGGGGGCTGTCCGGGGGGCTCTCTGGGGGGCTCTATGGGGGGATGTTCGGGGGGTTGTCAGGGGGATGCCCGAGGGGCTATCCAGGGACCAAGGAGGATGGTGGGGGGGCTGTCCGGGGGGCTGTCCGAAGGGCTGTCCGGGGTCCAAGGAGGATGGGGGGGTTGTCCAAGGTCCAGGAAGGAGTGGAGTTCCCAAACTCACAACCACTAAAAGACAACAACATCTATAAAAACATATAATATATAAAAATAACTCAACTCCAATACTATACTATGAGTCTAGATAAAACCAACAACTAGAATAGATTAAATATAAAATCTCAGTAATATTAGTCAAAAATGTAATGGATCAATTTTTCCCACATCACCATCACCATAATCACTATAATCATCACCCTTGTCCTCATCCCCATCATCATCCTCTCCCTCCTCATCGCCCTCCTCCTCGCCCTCTCCCTCCTCCTCACCCTCACCACCTGCCTCGCCCTCCTCCCCTCCCTCCGCTTCCGCATCAGACTCCTCGCCATCATCATCGTCAATATGGACATCATCCTGACCACCACTAGAACTGCCACCTGGTGCACCATATATAGAACGTATAGACAACATATATTCATCAAAATCTGGGCTGGCCTCTGCTGGAAGTGTTGGATGTAGAACTTCAATAAATTTCATAAACTCACTGTTTTCCCTAGAAGACTGTTCTGCAGTCTTTGTGGCCCTTTTCTCAGCCTGTTCTGCTTATGCCCTAACTTTCTGTAGCTCAGTGCCACTACATCTCATACCTGAGGAGGGCCAATACCTCATCAGGGCTATCCTAGGTCGGTAGCATACTCTGCCAGGATGCTCCTCTCCCAACACCTGATGTAAGTGATCTGTCGGCCCAAAATTGTCTGGTTCTTGGGCATCGAGGGCCTTTAAATCATCATTTTAAAAATATAAATATATCATTAAGTTACAAAATAGATATTAAAATATAAATTCAACAGATTAAAACTTACAATATGATGTTGAGTTTCTTCGTTGACGGCACTTCCATCCTTTTTCCGTCTACTCGAGCAAAATAGTTTTCCTCGAGGCACACATCTTTCAATATTTTGTATATTCCTCTACAATGAAATTGAAAACAAATGTTACATGAAAACTTTATCAAACTATGAAATAATTGAGGAATCAAAATAAAGTGTAAGTCGTAAAGAAAACTTATAAACAATTGTCATGCATGCTTCCTCTCATGATCGGGCATCATAGTGTGTCCCAGTGTGAGGAGGTATTTTTTTGCATCAATGTTATTTTAATTTTTTTCAGATGATTCCTAAATAAAATTCTAAAATGAAACTGATAGTATTAATGAAAAACAAGAAAGTTATTATTTAAATACATTAAATGTAATTAATACCTTAAATTGGGTACTCGTCCAATGAGTAATCATCTGTTGATACTACTTCATAGGACAATCTTCCACCACTGGTGGTGCCTCTAACTCAGCGCAAAATCTCGCAACCCATACAATATACAACTCATTCTTGTAGGGTCTCCAAATCTCGCCTAAATTCTTTAGACGTTCCGGTCGTGCACCTTCACCATCGGGAAAATTAAATCAAAGATGACATCAAAATATTAATTCATATAAATAGAAAAATAATTCATGTCATTAAATAGAACAAATATTTTTACCCATATCTCTGCCCAAGCTCTATCCTTGACCTCATGTGGAAAATATCTCCATGATAGCGGGCTGACGGGAATGATGTCGGAGTATTTGGCAAGAATCGCCAAAAAACTCCGACATTGCTGCCTTGTTTTCTCAACCATTTGGTTGTCTTCATTATAATCCACCATAACCTGTGTGCGGTGGTTCCACACCGAACACATGCGTGTACGACCCCTCCCACACCTCCTGTCAGTAGATGTATCTGTCATGAAAGGAAAACAAATATTTTATCAAAACATATTATAATGAAAATAAATATTTTTATAAAAATGTGTTAGGGTTTTAAAAATATACATGTCCCGGTCTGATCGCTGAACGCCGCTGGATCCAAAGAAACTGATGGAACACCCTGTGGTGGAACCGGAGTCGAAGAAAATGTAATATAGAAGCTCAGAGAGACAGAAGTAGAAGCAAAAGAAGATGGGACAGCTGTCTGACCAGATTCTGACTGGGGAGTGGGAATCATCATGGGATGTGAAAATGATGGAATAGAAGATGCAGAAGGTAGTGAAAACATGGGAGGCCTAAATATCCCATGTGTCCCTAACAACACACTGGGATCAGAATGTGGGAAGGATGACATGTCAGTGGGAGGGGCAGGGTCTAGTCGGGTACGCGCAGCTGCTCGTCCACCTCTGGTACGAACCCTCCTCATACTACCGGCCTGAGTACTAGGACCAGTACTAGGCTCCTTGTCGAATAACTGTCGACGTATAGGTGGATCCTACAAAAATGTTTTCAAGAAAATTAATCACATGACATTATATATTGTTTAAATATATCAATTTTAAATAAAGTACTCACTACAGCACTAATGATGGAATTCCCAACTCCATCATTTGACGATTGTTCTCCATCATTTTTTCCTTCATCTCTCTTCAATTGGCTTCATTTCCTACTTTTGAAAACAAATATGTAATTAATTAGAAAAAGGAAACTAATGTGTAACCCAAAAAACTAAATATATGAGGGAATATGGGGATTCATTGTTAATTTAGATATCAATTGTTTTAGAAGAGCTTGAATGGATTTAATAAATCATACAAGTTTTAATGTTCACCAAGTTAGATATATTGTTTGACTAGGTTTGAATACAGTTCAATTCCAAATTTGAAAATGCAATTAAAATAAAACTGAAACCAATAAACATTGAAATTTCACATAACGGTCAAGTCAGCTAAAACATATTTGTGATCAATACTAAATCAATTTGAATATGACCAACCTTAACAACCCAACTCGAGGTAAACCAAAATAATTGAGAACATGGATAAATGATTATATATATTTTCAACCACAACTTCAGGTTCACAATAAACTCTGACAATTGATCTGTTGGAGTCATCAAAAGGAATAAATGGATTAGTTCCAATGGCACTAGGGACAGTGTCAATAACATCATCACCATCATCAAAAATATGTCTTGGAATTACTTCAACTATGACACAAAATTCTGGTAAAAATTGGTCTTTGACATAAAAAGCTTGTTTAGTCATTGATGCCAACACATATGGTTCTTTGGTAGCAAGAGTGTGAGTCATATTAATTACTCAAAATCCACAATCATAAATAAATGTGCCATGTCACATCATCGAATCAAACCAATGGCATTTCATCATTGTGACTCGTCCATGAGAGTAATAATCCAATATTATTATTTTCTCAACAACTCCATAATACCCCACATTTTCAAATCACGGTCTACTATCTGATGCACTGGAATAACAATCTATTGTGGTAGTAACCATAACACCATCATGTTGTGTTCTCATATTCTTTGCTCGTTCAGTGACAATAAAATTGTACCCATTGATAACAATTGATTTACAGTCACGAACCACGGTATTAGGACAAAAAGACAAAGCTATTATTTCCTCAGAGATAGAGTCAGCATAAAAACACAATACTTGCAATATAAGTGACTATTAAACTTAATTAAATAATGATATAATTATTTTAAACATTAATAGTTTTATCTTCAATTTTAACCAAGAAAAAAAACTTTTTTCTATGTAAAGTCTCTCTCCTTCTCAAAGATAAAGAACGATGCTTCCTATTTATCATTGTTTTATGTTCCCTGTAGATAAAAAATATGAATAGTTTAACAGATATATATGTAAGATATACATAATCAATTTAGTAACCTGATATAGTCATCGAACAAATCAAAGTTGAACAAAACTTTGCGATGTGTCATCTCCCTCTCTTCATGGCTTAATGTATTCAATGTATATGATCTAGGAATTCCTCCTGTTTGAGGAAGTAATGGAAAACTGAGTTCAATTTTCTCATACTGTTCTTCTTCATTTCTCATTGGTCAGTTCAATCTTGTAGTAAGATCAAAAAAATACATCGAGCAGAAATCCATACATTCTTTAGCCAAGAAACCGTTCACAATAGAACCTTCAGGTTGATTTCTGTTTCGGACATAAGACTTTAATGTGAACATATTTATTTCAGTAGGAGACATTCAACGGAAAGAAACAGGTTCGCCGATATGTATTTTAGTGGGAATATGGACAGTCAAATGCAGCATGCATGTGAAAAATGATAAAGAAAATATTTTCTCCAACTCACACAAAATTAATGGGGCATCTGTAAACATTTTTTTTGCAAGAAATACATGGACAACTTCATAGAACAAAGATCTCTAAAAAATGGCACAACCAAATAACATCCACCCTTACATTATTGGACAAAAGATGACAGATTTCTATTTGAAGCAACTCATGCCGTAGAACGTGATAATCATGAGTCTTCAAATATTTTAGCTTGAACTCTCTTCTGTTGACCTGTTTAGATATGTTTATTGAATACCCATCATAAACTCTAATAGTTTCTAATACTTCCAGAAATTGTTTTTCCGTAGGTGTCATCACATAAGAAGCACATGGAAGTTGCCATTTATTTTCACTGATATGCATAGGATGTAATTCTGGTCTGATGCTCCAATCCACCAAGTCACACCGAGATCGTAAATCTTCTTTTGTATTCCCCTTGACATTTAGAATAACCTAAAGAAACATTTCGCATATATTCTTTTCAATATGCATTACATCTAAGCAATGACATAGCAAATTGTTTGACCAATAAGGAAAATTAAAAAATATACTCCTCTTCCTCCAATTATAACAGGTTTCAGTGGAAACATTCTTTCTCTTTCTAGATTTAATTTGACCCTTCCCAAATGAAAAACTAAAATCATTCAATTCATTAATCATGTCAGTTCCAGACATATGCTGAGGTGGATCATCTATCTCTATGGTATTATCAAATCTTCGACGATTCATTCTATATGGATGATCCTTTGGAAAAAATCGTTGATGTCCCATAAAACTAAAACTACAGCAATGTTTCAGTCTTCTGGATTATGTATTCTTCATACAAACTGGACATGACAGTTTTCCCTTCGTGCTCCATCCAGACATCATTGCATAAGCTGGAAAATCATTGACCATCCACATAAGGGCAGCACGCATCTGAAATATGTCTTTCTAACATGCATCGTATGTGTACACACCCACATCCTAAAGAAGTTTCAACTCTTTTATTAAAAGTTGCATGTATACATCAATATCAATGTCGGGATCAGAAGGACCAGATATGAGTATACTCATGAAAGTGAAAGGTTTTTTCATACACAACCATGGGGGAAGATTATAAATGTGTATAAAAACTGGCCATGTGTTGTGTGAAGTAAGCATCTACCCAAATGGATTAAAATTGTCACATGAAAGACCCAACCTCACATTACGCACGTCAGCTGCAAAATCAGGATGTCGAGCATCAAATATCTGCCATGAAAATCCATCTACAGGATGAACCAAGTCATCATTAGTCTTCTTTCTCTTGGTATCATTACATCTCATTTTTATTGATATGTCATCAGACATAAAAAAATTCTGGAGTCTGGGGATCAATGGAAAGGGCCACATTACTTTCTGTGGAACATAGGATGGTGTTCCATCAGATTTTTACCTCCAGTGAGATGTGACACATTTTATAAAATCATTTTGTTCTGCGGTTTCCTCCCAGAATAAACAGCAATCTTTTGGGAAAGCATGAATTTTGTTTTATGAATATCCAAGTTCCTCAACTAACATCCATGCCATATAGTGGTTTGAGGGAATATCTGTATCATCTGGAAGTAAATCCTTTAAGAGGGTGAGAATGTAATCGATTGTTGTATTAGAAATCCCATACATAGTTTTCCCATGAAACAATCAGATTAAAAATTCCAGCTTTTTCATTTTATTTCATTGTCGATATACTGGAGTCGTGGTAGCATCGTTGAATTTTTTCACCCTATCAATATCATCATTTTCACTAGATGCATCAGTTTTCCTCATATCGAAGTCTTCTTGAGTCGAAATCCTTTCTTTTTCTGGATGACGAATAAACAGAAACTGATCATCTAACAAATTCTCCATTCTGGTCCTTTCATTTTGATCATCAACAATTTGAGATTTCGTTTTCTCCCCATTGTGATACCACACAAAGTAGTTTGATTGAAAACCATTTTTGGTTATGTGGTAGCTGACTTCTTCATGGCTCAACCAATGTCTACCAACAAAATTGGAACATGGGCAGTGTATGCAACCTCTATCTGAAGCATTGTGAAATGAAAAATCTATAAAGCTCTCGAAATTGTTTTGAAAATCGCTTGATATCCGATCGGTTTCATACATCCAACTTCATTCCATTCTATAAAAAGAATTTATTTAAGTCATTTTGTCATAAAAAAATTCAATAGGATTAAAATTTAATTGAAAATAAATTTAAGTAAATGATAAAGGAAGAAAATAATCAAGGTATCAACTACACATGTGAAAAAAACATACTAATGCGTTACTGAAAAAATGTAAAACCAACAAGAACTTAATGTGTTATCACATCATATCATGCCTCCTCCCATGACCATATTAGTAGGGTATCATGAACATTAATAACATTAACCTTGTGTCGTCCTCCTACCCTACATGGCCCCAACCACATGCCCCATCTTATTATAGCCTTATCACATCGCACCTCACCTGAAAACACTAGGGAAATCATAGTGCATCTCACCTGAAGACTCTTGGACAATCACATTGCATCTTTCCTAAAAACACATGGTCAATCACTTATGAAGGAAGAGTAGGGAAGACATGGTAGCTATCCAACCATGTAACCACCATCCTAGATATTAGAAAAAATACCCATAACTCAAAACCTCTGATCGTTGGTATGTTTATCCAACTATGGTTGGGAATGTGTAGAAATAACATAAAATACATGATATATAGATATCACAAAACACCCAACCTATGGGTTCACATTAACTACATAATAAAACACTTCACTGTTACCATACAACAGATAAACAATCACAACCACTTTCACCACTATATGCAACACACCACACCACCACCACACAAGACACATGTCATTTCCCACGTTCATTTATAAGCCACTTCATTCACACTTACATTGTCCATTCATTTAATGTTAAATTAATTAAATCCATTTACCACACATCCATTTCTATTCCACCTCATTTATTTACTATCGTGTTTTTTTTACAGCATAATTTATTCCATAGATAACCAGTAAACTAATAAAACCACCACACAACAACTCACCATCTCACAGTAACCATCGTCTCCATGTTACATCAGCCAACCATCTCACCAAAACAACCACATATGACAACAAAAATATTTCACATCACAAACCACCGCATAACCAAAATACCTCACCACATCATACACCAAAACCTCATCACACAACACCTCCACACGGCACAACACCACCACACATCATCACTATCACACAACTTCACATGTCACATCCATGTCCACTAACCGTCATACTACAACCCCACATATCACAAAGCCAAACTGGTCACCTCAATCACCATAAAACAACCTACAACATACAATGAAACACAACAAAAAACCTCTCATAGAAGCAACATACCCCAAATTCCAAAATTTAATCAAGTTATTATATTAAATTACCACTTTAATTTTCATGGACATTAAAACACAAATGATATTCCATGGGAAACTAATTAATTAACAAAATATTCGTTCATTTAACTATTTTTCAATGTGAAATCACATCAAAATCAAAACTTAAAACTAAAATATTAGATCAACAACAATAAAAACAAGGTAGAATATTTGTATAAAGAATAAAATACCTTATTTGAGATGATTCATATGGATGTTCACCTGTTCGGATGGGGGAGTTCGAGAGAGGAGCCGAGTGCCGGATTGATTTTAGGGTTCTGTCATGAATGGGGGAGAGCAGAAGCCCGATTGTATTTGGGGAAAAGCATTACCAACGGTTTTTAAAAACTGTTGGGAAAGGGGTGTTCAGGGTACCCTTTCCAAACAGTTCAACAGAACCATTGGCAAAGGGGTTTCCTCTCCCAATTGTTTTATAAAACCATTGGGAAAGGGTAACTTGAGCACCCCTTTGCCAACGGTTTTATGGAACTCTTGGCAAAGGGGTACCCTTTTCCAACGGTTCACTAGAACCGTTCGGAAAGGGTTTCACATCCCTTCTTTACCAACAGTTTATGCAAACCGTTGGTAATGAACCGTGGGTAAAAACCACATTTCCAGTAGTGCATCTTAGTATCCAAGTTTCACTCATAATACCATCTTTGTCTATCTTATGAGATAGAAATCTATACCCAATGCATTGGATGGATATATAAGTCTCTCCCATCCCATGAATAAATCATACATAAAAGTTCCAAAAAATCATAAATAATCATATCATAACTCACTAAATTGAATGGGTATCATAAAAATATAATCATATCATAAATTTTGGAAAAATATTCAGGTTTCATAATCATTTCATCAAAATCATAACCATTGAAAATAAGTGGGTTTCAAAAGCACATAACCCATGAAAGAGAAACGAGTTTCATAAAAATTATTATAATAAAAAATAAATCATTCATAAAAAAAACATGAATGGAAACACTGAATCATTTCTCTAGAAAGTAATGAGTAACACTAATGGATTTTATATTAGATGGGAAATAATTTTTATATATCTTTTAATACATTTCTTGAGGAAAATATTTTTCTTATTTGAAAAATAAGTTTCGAAACATAAAACCTTTTGAAAATAATTTTATTTTAAAATATATTTTAAAAAATATAAAGGAATATTTCAAAATAATAAAACTTTTTAAAATTCTTTTTTCCATGAAAATTATCTTCATGTTTTATTTAAATGAAATTGAAAACATTTTTGAAAAAAAAATAGATTTCCGACTGAAGAGAGAAATATGGTCAAATTTTTCATAAAAATGTCTTATTAATTATACTAAGTAACAAAGAGTCAGAAAATGGTACTAATACACAGATATATCTTTAATAAAAATAGTATAAGTAAACTCTTGATTTTTCTTGAGAGATGAAACATATTTTTTCTTCAATGTAAGCATACTCATAAACAATCCTGATAAACGATTAGATTATTTCAATAAAATCTTACCACATAGTAACTTGGGATCATACTCTTCATGTAAGAAAATGATATAAAAAAAATTAGAATATCATTAAAATAATTATATTCATGATATGACTTTTAAAATTCAGTATATACGCCTTGAAAAATAATTTTGGTGCCTAACAAAACATGAGTCTGAAAGAATGAAAATTGAGACAAAATTATTTTGTCGATTTGGTAAATTTTGAAACATAATCCCCATGAAAGAAATTTTATAGAATGGATATTTAAATAACCATAAAATTAATATTAAAATTCAAATAATAAATTCATATGAAATATATAACCCATACATAAGAAAATAATTGTAACATGGCATTTATCTCATGTATATAAAAAGGTGAGATGAAATTCTATTACCTTGTGGATTATATCTCATTATACTTAATAAAACCTCCTATATAATAAATATATGTTCATGATAAATCTATCACAGAACCATATTATTTTATATATTAACATATATGGTTTTATTATGACTTTATATTACTTTATTGTTAATTATTCTATGTTAAGGTCTCACTTCGGGTAATATCTACTTTGTTCTTCACATGTGTCTTAATTTGTTATATATTGGGTATTTATAATTACGACATGATTTTAATAATGTAAAACATAATATAAATAAAATTATATTAAGTATGTTTTTATTATAATAATTCATTGAATATAGAAGTATAAAATGGAATACATTATTCCTGGATATGGTAGGTCGTACATATGCATGAACATTGTTTCTGTTTTATTATCGTATTTAAAGAATGAATGAAAATTAAATATATGTATATATGTATATAATATCATTAAATTATAATTATTATGTAATATATATCATATAATTTCAGTAAACACATTTTTAATACATTCCATGTAGTTTGTGAATGAATCACATCGCTTTGAGGAGGCGGTAGTCCACACTTCCTCAAACAAAATTATCATATTTACGCAAGATGAAAAGTATAAAGGCATTTTTTATGAAGACATTATAGAAGAATTAATACATGTGAAATATTATATATATCATATATAAATATTTTTTCCATCATAATTCCCAACCATGAAAGGTGGTAAAGTTAAAATAAATAATCATCATTTCGTGAGGCGGTAGTTCATCATACGCATAAACAGTATGTTCATTACCCATTAAATGAATGTGTGTGTAGTTATAGGTCAAAAACATAGAATATAAAATCTTAGTATATTTTGGAAAATATATTTTTTAATCATGTAATAAGTTTAGTTGAGTTGGTGGAGAAAGAAAATAAAAGAAAGGATCTTGAGGAAGGATGTTACCTCTTCTTTGGGTAACACTTTTTGGTTCGAACCAAAGGAATTATTGGGATATATTTATGTATAAATGTAGGATTAAAGGTGTAAGGTATGGATTTTGGTATGTGAATTGGGTATATATTGGCCAAATTTATTTGGCTTTAGAGGCGTGAAAAAAAGGGAGATTTGCTGGCCTTTTATAAGGTAGGGAAAGGACACACTTTGTATTTTTGGAAAATAATTGTGTGTTACCAAAGTATTACTTATTCACAAAGAGTCAATATGGATCATTATGGAGCATTATAGTTTTATTGGATTAAATATGGTCATAAATTAGTTTTTTTAAATGTGTATTGGTCATTTTCTCCCTCAATATTAAAGTTCAGTCCCTTGTTAGGCTTAATTTTACCTCTATCGCTAAAATTAATTTTAATCACTTTAACTAATCATTTTGGTAAAAAATTAAGTTGATCCTATTAGAATATAAATATCATACATATTAAAACCTTCATGAATATTTTTTAAAATTTAACACACATAAGAGTAAAAATTAATTTTAATTCTAATCTCACAGACATGGCGACAAAGTAGGTTTCTAAAGTGATAATGTTCAAATGTTTATTAAGATTTTATATCTAAATTCAGTATAAAAAATATTCCAATTACATTAATTGCATTAATATATGTATAATTGATCTATTTTTACTTTAAAACCAACTTAATATATAATTTAACTATATAAATAAATTATATGAAAAAGTAGTTTTAAATTAAAATTAAATATTTTTCATTATTCATTGAAAAATAAAGTTTCTCCAAAAAATACCAAAAAATCAATTTAATATAATTTCAAAATATAAAATTAAAAAATGAATTTTAATTTACCAAATCCAATTTCAATATGTGTCTAAAATTAATTTTATTAATATTTCACAGAAGGACATGAAAAATAGTTCATTTGAGAAAATAGTATTTTAATGCATATAAGGACATTACTAAAAAGTGTATATTTAATTCTAAATATATTTTATTTATATAAAAATATTTATAAAAAATATTTTAAAATTTGTTATTATTATTAATATTTAAAATTTTAATGATTGTGATATAATTATCCCAATTTAATAATAAAAAAATATGTTTCATCGAAACTTAGCATTGACTGTAACGTATTCCAAGATAGTGTTGCATGTAATGTATGCCAATTCGATGTTGTGTGTAAGTTAATCCAAGTTTCGGTCATGTGAACAGAATCTTTGAGTTAGTGAAATGCAAGATATTATTGAAAATTTAATTTTTTTCATGAAAAAAAAGGTCCATAAAAACAAGGGATGTTACATTCTACCCCCCATAAAATCAATTTATCTTCAGAAATTCAACATTTGGGTCAAAAAATGAGGATACTTATGCTTCATAATATTCTAAAGTTCTCACATAGCTTCCTCTAACTTGTTATTTCTCCAAAAAAAACTTTGATTAGGTGAGTGGTCTTGTTTTGTAGAACTTTCTCAGTACGATCTAGAATTTAAACTAATCATTCCTCGTAGAGAAGTTAATGCTCCAAAAGTATGACCTCTGAGTTCAATATGTGTGAAGGGTCAGTTATATACTTCCTTAGGAGAGATACATTTAACACAATATGTACTTCAGAGGTATTTTGAGAAAGTTCCATATGATAAGATACATTCCTGATACAATCAATAATTTCCAAGGGATGGATATACCATGGGATTAGATTCCCTTTCATCCCAGATCTCATAACATTATTCCAGGGATAGATTCATAGAAACAACATTTCACCAACTTCAAATTATAGATCTCATTTTTAGTTATCAACATAACTTTTCTTCAGTCTTTGAGCTTCCTTGATATGTTGCTGAATGGTTCGAACCTTCTCTTTCATTTCTTCATCGATCTCAGATCCCAATATCTGTCCTTCTCCAACTTCATCCCATCATGTTGGAGCTCTATATTTTGTCCCATATAGGGATTCATAAGGTGACATATAAATTCTTTAGTGAAATCTATTGTTGTATAAAAACTCTACTAGATTAAGGTGATGATCCCAACCACCTTTCCAATCTAGAGTATAAGATCTAAATATATCCTCTAGGTTTTGAATTGTTCTTCCAGACAAATCATCTATCTGAGGATGATAAAAAGTGTTGAAACTCAATTCTGTATCATGTTCTTACTGAATACTTTTCTATAAATTAGATTTAAACCTCAAATCATGGTCTGATGTAATGTAATTTGGTACTCCATGAAAACTTACCCCTTTCTTACAGTATATCCTAGAATCTTCATCCAAATATAAGTCTTCCTTAATAGCGATGAGTGTGATGAATTTGTAAGGATATAGACTACCAACAATATAACATTAAACAATTTAGGGGTTTTTCACTGTCCAAAAACAAAATTTATAGTGATGTTATTCCATTTCCATTCTAGTATGGGTAATGGATGAAACATATCCTTTTAATTTTTTCTTTCATCCTTAACTTATTGGCATACCAAGAACCGAGATAAAAACTGTGTGATATATCTCTTCAATCCATCCCATCAGAAGTATTATTTCAAGTCTCTATACATCTTCGTACTTTCATAATGAATAGAGAATGAAGAACTATGATCTTCCACTAATAGGTCCTTATTCAAATCTGGTATGGAAGGAAAACATACACGATTCCTACGAATTTTCATTTCATCATAATCTAGATTAAACCTAAGAAAATTTATAACCTTTTTTATTTCTCTACATCTTCCCATTGTCCCTCCTTAATCGTCACATGGATAGAGGGTTGAAAATTTATTTTAGAAAGATAAGATTTTTCCCCTTCCTTTAGAATTTAAAGATCCATCCATTGTAAATATTGAAAATTCGGATATTTTATGATCCTCATCATAGATAATCAATCATGATCCTTTCAACTCAAAGCATCATCTACCTTGTTCACATTCCAATGGTGGTAATGTATTGAGTATTCATGATACTTTATCAACTCTAACCATCTTCTATGGAACATGTTCAACTCCTTATATGTGAAAATATGTTTCAGACTTTTATGATTGGTATATATGTTGGCGCCAAAATATTGGACCAAAAGAATGAAGAAAAAAGAGGCCTCGCGCCCTTCCTCATGAAGCCCCGACGCGAAGTCCCCCTAGCTCCGCGGCCGCTGCGAATCACTAGAGGTGGTAACGCTCTGCGAACGGTCAGACGTTCGTGAGCCCTCCACGAAGCACCAGAGGCGGTAACGCTCTACGAACGGCCTGACGTTCGCGAACCTCTACGAAGCATAGGAGGCGGTACCCCTCCGCGAATCTGGTTGACATTCAAGTCCCGCCGTGAAGAAACCGAAGGCCCCTTCGCACCGCGTGAGCTCTGCTCCGTGGCTCCCCTTGCCTATAAATACCGAGCTCCCCCTAAGCTCTCGGGATGGACAATCCAACCTTTCGGCTTCTCAACTCCCAAATCGCGAAGCACTCTTCATTCTAGGAAACATGAGCTCTATGAGGTTTTTTTTCTTCATGAGAGGCCTTTTCCTTGTCCCGTTTTAAGAACCTCTTCCGAGATGGATTCCCTTCACGAAGCCTAAGGGACGACGCGAAGGAAGGGGATTCCAAAAGGAACCCAGGAAGTTGCGGAGCTTTTATTCTTTTCGAAACACACATCCAGTACAAGTGATCCACATGCCAAGGTAGGGTCATTGTACATTGCGAAGCACACTACTTCACAACACCTTGCTTCACGAGGTAGTGCTCTGCAAACACCCTTCCACTTCATGAAGCACCACCCACTCGCACCTATGTCCCATGCTAAGGCCAAGGCACTCTACTTCGCAAAGCACACCTCTTTGTAAGTTCTCTCCACTATTCAAAGCAACCAAGCTCTGCAAGGTCCCTTCGTGTGGACCCCTTTGCTTGGCAATTCCTCTTCTCGTGCGACCCTCCAGGTCAGCACGATCTGATTTCAAAGTCCCATGGATGACACCACCCGTAGTGTTGCTTCGCCTAATGCTTCTTCACATAGGCATGCTAACGGCTATTTCTTCTACACATAGCCACACTAATGTTGACCCCTTGATGGTTCGCTCTGCGGCCCCCTTTTTCCACGGCCTTGCCGATGCATTCCCTCCCACAAGGGGTAGAGGGTGTCGGTTATGTAAGTCCTAGGGGTGAAGAGTAAACCCACCTCGTCCAAGCTGCAGGAGGTTAAACTGCCAAGCAACTCATCCTCAACACATGAAGTTAAACTATGACCTGACCTCGTGCCTCGCACACAGGGTCCCCCCAGCTCAGACATTCTTTACGCCACTTGTCTCCACTGGAATGGAATCACCCTCACATTGGATGATATCCTCCTTATCAGAGTGGCATTTGTCCACGGTGGAAGAGCTACCTTAGAGCGTAAGCCCCAAGACTCTCTTACTGAAGGTATCACCCACGCACCTCTGTACTTTCCCACTGCCAAGGCCAGTGGAGGGCATGATAAGGAATGAGGCACCTCCCATCTTCAGTCCCAAATCCCTCTCCCGCCGTGCTTTGCCATGCTGTGGGCCTCCATCCTAGAGTAAGTCCCAGCACCATGGGCCTCTTAATGCAAAAGCCCCTCTTCACTTTTCACAGATGCACCCTTCGCGACGTGATCATCAGGTCTCTGCTGCCTCCAGTTTCTCACATCGAGCATGACTCATGTGGGCTTAGAGTAAGCATCGACCATGGCATCCCCCTATCAAGCATGATGTTAAACTGTATGCCCCTGTCCAGCATGACGTTAAACAGTATTCTGTCCCGCATGACATTAAATTGTACATCCATTTTAACTACGAGGTCTTTGATCCATGTCAAGGCTTGGTACATAGGAGGCCTCCATGAGGTTCAAGCCCGCCACCCATCATTTATTCATGTCAAGTTACACCCTCGTCCCACATGACGTCACACTGCATTCCATTCTAGCAGTAATCCGTTTTGACTAACCTGAACTATGAGGACTTTGATCCATGTCAAGGCATGGTACGTAGGAAGCATCCCTAAGGTTTAAGCCCACCACTCGGTCGTTCTGACCTCCTTCATGTCGGTTCACCAATACCTGGGAAGCCTAGAGTGTAAGCCCCACACCTTCCAAGAAAACTATGAGGACTTTGATCCATGTCAAGGCATGGAACGTAGGAAACCATTCTAAGGTTCAAGCCCAAGATCCATCGGACCAAGGTCCACCTTCAGGTCGGTTCGCTAATGAAAACCACCACCTGAACTACGTGGTCTTTTATCCATGTCAAGGCATGGTATGTAGGAAGCCTCCCTGATGTTCAAGCCCATCACCCATCAGACCAAGGTCCTTCTTCACGTCGTTTCGTCGGCACCCACAATTCCTCCCGAACTATGTGGACTTTGATCCATGTCAAGGCATGGTACGTAGGAAGCTTCCCTGAGGTTCAAGCCCAACAGTAATTGGCCCCAACCATCTCCATGTCGGTTTTCCAAGCCCCCATTTTCACTTGAACTACATGGTCTTTGATCCATGTCAAGGCATGGTACGTAGGAAGCCTCCCCAAGGTGCAAGCCCACCACCCACCTGGGCCAAGGTCCTTCTTCACGCTGGTCCTCCGACATTTCCCCGTCCTGCATAACGTTAAACTACATCCCAATCCAGTAGTAAGCCATTGTGACACTGCCATCCAGTTGTTCTGATACCCCTTCGTGTCAGTATAACATCCCCTTTTCCTGAACTACGTGGACTTTGATCCATGTCAAGGCATGGTACGTAGGAAGCCTCAAGAGGTGAAATCCCACCACCCATTGGTCCAAGGTCCTTTTCACGCCAGTTTTCCAGCGCTCAACCTGAACTACATGGTATTTGATCCATGGTAAGGAATGGTACGTAGGAAGCCTCATGAGGTTCAATCCCACCAACGCCTGGTCGTTCTGTTTGTATTCACTTCAGTTCTTCCAACACCTTTGGAAGCC
The DNA here is from genome assembly GCA_963277665.1 of Viscum album. Lineage (NCBI taxonomy): Eukaryota > Viridiplantae > Streptophyta > Magnoliopsida > Santalales > Viscaceae > Viscum > Viscum album. Next base: position 1,018,891,321 of record OY728147.1, on the reverse strand, counting down.
TAAAGTGTAAGCCCCACACATTCATCCCGAACTAAGTGGACTTTGATTCCCTGCCACAGGGATATGTAGGAGTTCTCTTAGAGGATCAATCCCATCACCACCGCCATCTCCACGACGGATCATTTAATTCCTCCTTCACTCCATGCAATTATCCATCATCCATCCTAATTATTACCCGGGCCGCCACATCCCGGTGAGATCATGCCACCCATTTCCCTCCACAGCATTCGGGAAGCCGCCCACGGGCTAGCTCCAATATCAGCATTCCCTCAAAGAGGATTCCTCAATCTGATCCACCCCATCTGGTATTCTGATCAGGTCGATCCATCTCCACGGGACATTAAACTCGTGGCATACCCTGTGCTAAACATGTGAAGATGAGGAAAAACATAGATATATACCTAGGGAATATGATTCCCCGTGCTCGATGTGGGATGCCTCGGGCTTCTGCGCCCTTGAGAAGCCCTATAATAAGAGACAAAATACAGACACACAAACTCCCTAGCGTTCAGACACGTTACTGATGCCTCAACGTGACTAATCCCCCGACTAAAGGTTGTTTCCCTAACCGGACCCTTTGTAATGTCCTGACAGAAGCAGTGTAATTAACCGGCCATGAAGATATGACACCGAGAAGAGTTTCATGAACAACGTATTAAATCTATGAGGGAGAACCAGACTAGGTGACGAGTTCCAAGGAGAAATCCACAGAATGAAGAACCAACATCCCATCATCCCAGTTTTGATCAAGGAGAAGAGGTCCCTGAATAAGGAGCGGATGCCACCCGCCTTTGGAAAGCAAGAATGCTGGGAAACACAAAAGTCACGCCTATCGGGCCCCAGAAGACGGACGCATGCGCCCCGGAGAAAGTGTCAAAAACAGAAATGGTGAACCCAACGTGAAGTTCTTCTCCTCAATGTGGAGATTAGTAGCGTTTGATACATCAGTAGATTGACGTGTCACTGGATCGAGATATCCGGCACTGGGTCCCACCACGCAAATAGCGTGCCCGGCGTGAAACTCACCAGAAGTTGGGGTAGTAGAACGTGGGGCATTCTGTTCTGCAAAGTTGTTTGCATGGATCCCTCTTTCCGACCGCGGAACATGGAATAATGTTGGGGCACTGGTTGTCGATCTCTTTTCTTCGCAGTGCTGATGAGTTAATCTCCCTACTTCTCAGGAATCATGTTGCTGCTATAGGAACACGATCTCTGCCCACCAGCCTACATAGGGGTTGGGGCAATACTAGCACAGCCGCTCCGCATGGCTCCACTGCTGCTACAACGACATCTGCATCCACGAGAGTGGGGCGCCCACACCCCCTCTCCCCATCAGAATTCATACAACGAAGGGTGATTAACGACCTCATACGTCGTTACGAGGAGAAGGGCATAGTCTCAACTCGGGATATGGCCCGCTTGGACCTGGAGGCATCCAGGCCCCACCGTCAACACCGCCCTCAAGGGCTGCGTAGGGAGCCCCTGCTCCCCACCCCAACATTCAATCGTTTCAGGAGCCTGTCCCTGGAATGCCTTAATGACTCCCCACCTTACACTGATGAGGTCAGTGATGTCTGGCTCAGCCCGGTCAGAGTCCCGATCCAAGGACTCCAAGCAAGGGCCCCTACCCGGTCGCGTCAGCACCTCCCTCCGGTCTTTCCAGAGGAGTAGGTAGGATATGCCCCTACACCACCTGCACCGGCTTGCCTGACCCAACGCCAGCGTTGGGTCCGAGCTGAGGGCGCCCGCCAAGGGGCGTCGACGTCGACAGCTACTATGTCCCGAGCCACCACCGATGTATATCATGAATCCCCTGCATACACTGAGCATAAATACTCCTACGCCCGACCGGGATCGAGGCCCCAACCGCCCCATGGGCAGGTTGGGTTGAGCCTCCGGGTCACAGGCCCGAGTGGTGATAGCTACGAACCAACCCGCGGTGATGTCACCCCGTACAGAGGTCCTCCCCATACCACCACTCCACAATCTGTGGACCTTCCCCACTCCGAGTTTCTTCATGGAGGTATGCCCCGTGCTACCCCCAAACCGAATGAAGACCTGCCCCGCGACAGTGACACTTGGCGCAGAAGTCTTTCTCGTGCCCACCAAACTGGGTATGGAATTCCTCCTTCTACCCCCGACCATCGATGTGAAGGCATTGCCAATCCGGTCCCTCTCTAACGTGGGGATCCTCCCAACGTTCTCTCTGTAACTGGCGAGGGTATTCCTCACCCTGGAAACCAGAGGGGTGAAGGTCAGCCTCACTCCACCCGCACCAAGCATGGAGGTCCTCCCCATGCTCCCTCCGGTTCCAACGGAGGTTTCTCCCACTCAGGTGCTATACATGGAGGTCTTCCCCATGTTCCCTTTGACATTTTCCTTGGTTCCCCTCGCACCTCAGTTGTCTCAAGCGGAAGTCATCTCCGCCCCGACGCCAGCACGGCACCGAGACTACATGTCGGGAATCAACCTTGTCCCAAAGAGCCATCTAGGGGTCGGAGGGCAGGCCATCGCCACTACAAGAAGTGTCCCGGGAAATCCCAGATGAGGATCAAACCATCCTGCTTCTCGGATTCTGGAGTAGAATGCAACTCAGTATTGGAACCCTCCCCTCATTCCTCCATATCAAGGACTGGGGCAGGAACAAGGAGTGTCAGCCTCATCCTTCCAGAATACGAGGTCCAACGGATTCCCGCCTCCCTTCGAAGGTACATCCAAGAGGAGGAAATTGTGGGAATCTTGGAGGTCTGACCATGCATTCACCCCCGTCATCACCAGAAACGCCCTCTACCTCGACTAGAGATCACATAGAGCTATTTTGGGGACATATAATGGTTGAGAAATAGTGTGACCCATCGCTAGTAACCGCGATCCCTGTGCCAAAATATTTGGCTGTCAGCCCATCGTATCTTGAAATTGTGGTCAGGTCACCACACTCTTCGGAGGATGGTCCATAATTCGGCAGCCAGTCAGCTCATTCGATGTATTCTCCGCTGCCTAGCTTACTGTCCCAGCGGTCCACCTCAATACCACTACCAGTTCCTTAGCCACCTCCGGTTGACGAGTGGGGAAATACGGGGCCACACCATGAATCCAAGCCCAGGAGCTTATGGAACATTCTTGCAGTGGACCACTTCCTGGAGAAGTTATGGCTGGTGGCAGCATCGAACTTTTGTGCGACGGAATCCCTCACCCTGGAGGAAGTCGAGTGCTTCCGTCAAACCCTATGGGAGAGGCTCTTTCGTCTTCGCTATCAACAAGTATTGTACCCTAGGATCTAAGTGCACTTCGAGGAAATTGGCGATCAATGTCGTCTGGTCGATTTGGCTGCACTCCCCGTGGCCCAGCGCCCTGAGTCACCAGGTCGCCAGAGCGCCCTCCAACAAAAATGTGTTCCGAGTTTCAAGGTACTCCGAAAAATCATCAGGGAAGCTACCCACCATGTGAAAGTCTGTGGCTGGGGACAGTATGCCGCCCTCCTCTTCAGTCATATCTGACGGCAGCCCGATTCATTATGCGACATTGAGGATATGCCCCCAAGAAGGGTTGTGGTCCACATGGCTGACATAGTGGACAAAGAGGACGAGGTGGAGTTTTCGATGGAGACTTACCTATTGGGGGTGAACCACCACTACTGGACCCATCAGGGGGGATTACTCGTCAAAAGAAGAACCTTCTAGGCCTCCCTGTGCCCACCGAGTCACTGGTACTCAGCCGAAGTGCTGGTAAGGGAAAAGGGAAGGTCGGAACTGTCAAGCACTCTGACCCGTCCACCTCATTAGAGAAAACAGACGAAGAACCCGAGAAGGCCGCATTGTGCCAGCAACTTACCGAGTAGAAGAGGATGGTTGATGAACTCTTAGCCGAGCGCGCTATAGAGAGGCGACCCGACTATGGTTATCCTAAGCCGGGGCAGCAGGGGCAGGAACAACTTCCCCCAGCAAGATGCCTCCGGGAAACCCTGATCATGCTACTCCCGCAGACATGACAGAAGCTGGAACTCACGGAAAGAGGGCGCGATACGTCTCGCCAAACCCTCCTGAACGGCGAGGAAATCCGAGGAATCCAGCCCGGGTTCCCCCAACCGCCCCGAGGGCCATTCCGCCAGTAACTCCATGATCCATTGAAGCTGTTTACCATGTCGAAGAGCCTGGAAACTCACTCATGGTTAGGGATCCCCATCAAGATAGGGACCCCACCTGGATGATCTTATAGCGACACTCATCTCCCACCTCGAGGTGTTGAGAACAGGGTAGGTGGCAGTACCGCCAGATGGCAAGCCATATCCCGTGTGGGTGGATGATATGCCCGCACCCCCGTGTTTTGGGAATCCAACTTTCTCTCCCTTTAACAAGACTGGGGACCCGCCGCATCACTTGGCTCATTTTTCCTCCAGGTGTGGCCCTATGTTGGGGACCCCGACACAACAGGAAGCCGCCAAGCTCTGATGTTTTGTGTAGACATTGGAGGGCCCTGCATTTGTCTGGTACAGTCATCTCCCTATCGGATCGGTGACCGGCTAGTAGGATCTCCGCCGGCAGTTCTTATACCAGTTCAGCTCCACCACGCGAAATACTAGCATCATAGACCTCTTCAAGTGCAAACAAAGGCCTAACGAGCGAGTCGCGGACTTCATCGCCCGGTGGAAGGGGATTAAATACTCCATATACATGCCACTGACTCAGGAGAAATTACTGAGGATGTGCATAGGAAATGTTAAAATAGAACCGGTTCCTTCCCTGATCACCCAGAACTACCCCAGAGGGTTCCGGGACGTCTCAGATAAGGCCCAGCGCCATGAGGAAGCTCTGCAACAGGCTAGTCAGGCACGTCTACTTCCCCTGTGATCCTAGCCAGGAGGGCTACCAAAGCTAATCCCGCCGCGGTGGCCCAAATCGAATCCCCCAGGCAGCTAGAATTCCTACCAATGACACTAGCCCCGCAACCCCGTAGAGGCCCTCCAACTTAAGCACATGCTCCTACCCAGTAGTGACCACCTCATAACCGACAGGTTCCCCCGCGCAATGTGCCACCACTACCTAGGCGGGACAATCAGGATCCACCTCCATGGTAGGCCCCTCCGGCCCCTCTTTAGGGCCAGGCTCCCAAGGCCCCCTATCCGGAAATAAGGAACCAGACTTAATCATTCAACGATATTCTGGTCCTCGGTTACTTCCAAAGTGCCTTAGAGGGGGGGATCGTGCATTTACTCGAGTGCGGAAGGCCGACAGAGGCTAATATCACCAATCTCCCCAACTACTGTCCCTATCATCAGATTATGGGGAACACCCTCAAGCAATGCTATGTATTTAAAGAATGGATCCAAGACTAGGTCGACAAAAACATAGTCAGGTTGGGCCTAGCCTCGACACAAGTGGTGGGTGTCTTTGTAAGGTCAGAAAGTGGTAGAGACGACGAAAGAAGGTTCCCAGTCGTGGGTCCCAGAAGTACGATGATTGGATGGCTTGTAAAACCGTCACATGCACCAATGCTATCATTCGGGCACACCTAAATCGGCTGGAACCTTCAGAAGATGCGACCAGTACCACTGCATCGTCATCTCAGCCGACCTCTTCCCAAAAGGGCAAGCAACGACGGTGCAAGAAGAAGCAACACGCTCCGCCACTGCCATCGTTGTCCCACACTCTTAGTGATTTCATACCCCCTGAGATGGGGATTCCTCCCAGAATCCGCCCAGTGGTGGATGACTCTTCGAGCGACAGTCAGGGGTATGCTTCGATTAATATCGTGGAGCTGGTAAATCCCTATATGACTCCCGATGAGGGGGAATGCTAGGTGAACCTCCCCAACATCCCCAGATGACGTTAACGTCAGCAGAACCACAACCACATGGGTCATCAAGGAACGCCATCGGGCACTTTCATTCAAGCCGTGCACGATACTGAAACCAGACAGCAGGCCAAGAACAGAGCTCAGCATGCGCAACCTCATCTGGTGCCCTCAGATCTACCTCCACCACTGTTTGTGCTACTATATCAGGCAGAGCTCCCTTGTCCGTACTGTGGCCAGTCTTGCCCTGCTACAGGACAATATCAGTTGTCTGGTCCTCATCCAGTAGCTACTCTTCAGGCATCAACTAGCGGGCAGCGGGATGTACCCAGTACCAGCCAGCCGTCGGTCCAGCCTGCAGGGCCCACCATGCCTCTAACTACAGAATGACCTCCTGTAAGCAGAGGTTCACGTTTGACATGGATGTATGATGTCCTGAAGCACTTGGACGACATTCTATCAAGGCTTTCTATCCTTGAGGATCTTCGCCTGTCATCTGAAATGCGTGAAGCACTTGCCGAGGCCCTAAGGATCCCCCTCCAGTTTGAGACGGAGGTAGCAGCTGCAGAAGCCTTCCATGCTGAGGCAATTGAGAATTCCGAATTCCAGGAAGTTATCTCATTCTCTGGTGAATTTGAAGACCCTCCAATACATGGGCATATTCATCCACTGTACGTCACTGGCCAGTTCAACTGCGTGGAAGTGCACCGCTATCTTGTTGACACGGGTTCTGGGATTAAACTAATCCCGACTCGGACACTGCGAAAGCTGGGTTTGTCTAAGGATGATTTAACTCCCTCCGACCTCAGAATCCAGGGATACGATAGGACCGAGCAATACCAAGTCGGCAAGATCCGCTTAAAGACCCAGTTTGGTGGCCTAATTGCCAGCACAGAGTTCATGGTTGTCTCCCAGGACACAGCATACAACGCATTTATGGGCATGCCATGGCTCCATCTGCATGTATTGGTCCGTTCGTCGTATCACCAATGCCTTAAGTACTCCCTCAATGGTCGAGTAGGCGTACTCCAAGGAGATGCATCTCCTTTCATCTCTTGTGAATCCCGCTATCTGGACGCCGACTATTACAAGAGCAAGGATAAAAAAATACTAGCAAGTGAGGATGTACCTGCCCCAGTCACAGGTGATCCCTAGGTAGGCCTGGATGACACCTACATCATTCCGCTCCATTGGTTGGAGGACATGACCCCCAACATGGGGCCGTGTTTTGTTGTTTCGGGTACAAGAGGAAGGCATGTTACTATGTCCATGCGATGGTGGAAAATCACCTCGTACTCCTACACCAACCAAGCTCAGCTGGTCCTAGAACCTCCTACCCCTGTGCGATATCGGGATTTTAGGCTTATGGAAACAGTCGTACGTCATACGTGTCTCTTCCGCCGGGCTGGAATCAACCAGCTCAGGCCAACGCGTCACTACGTTTTTGATGTCATCAAGAATGGCACCTTGGGCCGAAGGACTTATAGGATAGGATCAACTGCCTTCATCGCTATGGTCTCAGTGGTGCATGAGTCTCCTGATATGATGACACATGATACCCAGGCCGGCACCAGCTGCCCATCAGGGTTTGATAACTCAGAAGCAACTCCCCTCATGGAAGATCCCTCTGTAAGTAGATAATAGGATCTATAAGATGCTCCCCCGGCCATTAAAGAAGGTTTATCTACCACGGTTGATGAACTGGTACAGGTGAACCTTGGTAGCGAGGTAGATCCGAGACCCACATTGATCAGTTCATCCATGCCCCTCGAGGAGAAGCAATAATATGTGGACTTTGTCAAACAGAACCATGACGTGGTTTCCTGAAGTTACGAAGAGATTCCAGGACGAGATCCCCAGGTAACTGTCCACCTTTTTGGCCTCCTGAAAATCCATCGCGGGTTTAAGAAGCCTCCCAGAAAGATGCACCCTTCTAACGGTGCCATGGTTGAGGCCAAAGTTGATAATCATATCAAATCTAAATTTATCAAGGAAGTCCAGTACCTCAGGTGGATTTCCAACATTATGCCAGTCAGGAAGAAGAACGGGCAGATCAGAGTCCGCATCGACTTCCGCGATCTCAACCGCCACTACCCGAAGGATGCTTTTCCCCTTCCAGTGACAGAGTTGTTGATTGATGCCACGGCTAGGTTCCAAGCCCTCTCCTTCATGGATGGGTATTTCGGGTACAACCTGATCCGCATGGAACCTGAGGATGAGAAGTCCACTGCCTTTAGGGATCCCCAAGGTACTTTCTGTTACCAGGTCATGCCCTTCAGCCTAAAAAATGCTGGTGCCACCTATCAGCGGGCCATGCATCGCATATTCAAGCCAATACTCAAGACACTGGTGGAATGCTACGTGGATGATCTGGTGCTCAAATCCCGATAGCGCCAGGACCATCTCAAGGACCTTGAGAAAGTGTTAGGCTTCCTCCATTCCCGCCATCTAAAGATGAACCCGCTAAAGTGTGCCTTCGGGGTCACCTCCAGGAAGTTTCTTGGCATTGTTGTTAGATACCGAGGCATCGAGACCAACCCAAAGAAGATCAAGGCCATCAGCCAAATCCCTCCCCTGAGCAATATTCGGGAGCTTCGAGGTCTCCAAGGCCACTTAGCCTATATACGCCGATTCATTGCGAATCTGGTTGGAAAGTGTAAGCCCTTTTTCCGGCTCATGAAGAAAGGTGCCACCTATGAATGGGATGAAGAGTGTTAGGACACCTTTGAGGAAATCAAGAAGTATCTTCTCCAACCTCTAGTCTTGATGCCACCCTTCCCCGGAAATCCGCTGGTCCTTTACATGACCTCCCTGGAACGGTCCCTCAGCGCACTTCTCGCCCAGAAGAACAATGAGGGAACAAAGGACAGCCTCTACTACCTCAGTCGCATGCTCCTCGATACAGAGATCAGATACTCCCCTATCTAAAAGAGATCCCTTAAGCTTGTGTTTGCTGTATAGAAATTGTGGCATTACCTGCAGCACTATGAGGTACAGTTGGTCTCTCGGGTAGACCCCCTGAAGTACATCCTGAACTGCCCTATTTTAACTGGCTGAAAAGTGTGGTGGACGATGATCCTCCAGTAGTTCGACATCAGGTCCGTGCCTCAGAAGGCCATCAAGGGATAGGCATTGGCAGACCTCTTAGATGCTCATCCAACCTCCGTGGATCATTACATGTATCTGGATTTCCCTGATGAGGCTATCCTCTCAGTCAATCATACCGTCTCATGTTGGAAAATTCACTTCGATGGTGCCTCCGAAAGCCCCACTGGTAGGAGGCTCAATGATCCTAAGCTCAATAGAGTGGGTTTGGGTATCGTCTTCATCACCCCAGTGTAATCCATTCTGCCATACTCATTCCTGTTGTCAGAAGGCTGCACCAATAACGAGGCAGAGTATCAGGCTCTCATCACCGGCCTCGAGCTGGCCTTTGAGATTGATGTGCCCCATTTGCATGTGAAAGGGGATTCTGAAGTAGTCATCAAGTATGTCAATGGCGACTACGTTGTCCGGAAGCCGAAGCTTGTGCCATTGCTGGAGTGCACCCTCTGTCTAATGTCCTAGTTCTCTTATCGACTAGAGGTTACCCATGTCCCTCGATCACAGAACGGTTGAGCAGACACTTTGTCCGGCTTAGCTACGTCCCTCGAAGAACCCGAGCAACATGATTTGATCATACTTCTAGAACACTAGATAGTCATTTCCCCCGTCACCTTAGAGGATAACGACGGCCTGAAGGTAATCTATCTTACCATCGGACCTTCTACGTCAGGGGTCCCAGGTTCGTCAGACATAGTGGTTGAGTCCACTTCCGACTAGAGAGCACCTTTTGTCGAGTATCTCCAAAATGGTTACCTCCTGGATGATTGGGCGGAGCGCGAGAGAATCCGACGCCACGAAATGCAATTTACTCTCCATAGTGATCCCAGTCTTGAGCGGATCCTCTATAAGAATATCTTCTATGTTGTTATCCTCTATTGCATTCAAAGAGTGGAGATTTCTTAGGTCGTGCAAGAGGTTCATGCTGGTTCCTGATGTGCCCACCAGGCCGGGCCCAAGCTGTCCCATCAGATCCGGAGGTTGGGGTACTTCTGGCCCTCTATTATCCATGATTGTATTGAGTTTTCCAAGAGATGCCACGCATGCCCGGTTCATGCTAACTTTCGGCATTGTCCGCCAGAGCCTCTCCACTCCACCAAGTACTCTTGTCCATTTGCGGTATGGGGACTCGATGTTGTGGGACTATATCCACCAGTGACGGCTCGCCAGTGTAGGTTCATCCTAACTGCTACAGATTTATTCTCCAAGTGGGCAGAAGTAGTTCCAATCAAAGAGGTCAAGGACCATTCCATAGTTGACTTCGTGAGCTCCAATATCATCCATTGGTTTGGAGTCCCCCCCGCTATCCTCGCCGATAATGGCACCAACTTTTGAGAATATGAGCTGAAGAAATTATACCCCAAGTACAATATCCGTTCAAACCATACCTCTCGCTTTCATGCACAGGTGAATGGACAGATCAAGGGATTCAACAAAACCCTCTCTAACATTCTTCAGAAAATGGTTGGTCAGAACAAGAAAAGTTGGCCAGACAAGCTCCCCAACGCCCTCTAGTCTTATCATACGACGACTCGCAATTCCACTCAGGTGACCCCATATTCCCTGGTGTATGGGGCTGAGGTCATCCTTCCCATTGAGATCCAGCTGCCATCATTACGCACTGCAATCTATGACCAGTAGGTGCCAGATAAGGTGGCCAAAATCCATCTAGCTGAATTGGAAGCACTGGATGAGAACAGGCTTCATGCCATGCACAATTTGGAAAGGCATCAGAATAAGATAGCATGAGCCTTCAACAAGAAGGTTCGCCTTCGCTCTTTTCTGCAAGGCCACCTAGTGTTGGCCATCCGAGTTCCAATGATCCCTGGCAGGAAACCACCCAAGCTGGAGCCTAAATGGGAAGGACCTTACATCATCCATAAGGTTTACCCCAATGGAGCATACTCCTTGGTGACCATGGATGGTGAGCGCATTACTCCTCCCACCAACGCCAAGTTCCTCAAGCAGTACTTTTCCTAAGCCCCTTGGTCCTACATGACAATAAACTGCAAAACGGTCCAAGCTCTATCTCCTTAAACTATGATCACAACTGTCCATATAACACGATGTTAAACTGCGTGATCAATCCCAACTGAAGGATGTAAAAGCACTCAGCATTGGTCTTGCATGACCATAAACTGTATGGTCCTGCATGACCTTAAACTGCACCACAGTCCTACATGACATTAAACTACCCATCTTCGTCCGTCATGACGTTAAACTGTACATTATGGTCCTGCATGACCCTAAACTGCAACTTCGTCCTGCATGACGATAAACTGCAAAATGGTCTGAGCTCTATGACCTTAAACAAAGATCTCCCCCATTCTTACAGTAAGTTGTTAAACAGAAATCTAGTCAGGCCTTCCTGACAGAGGCTCAGCCTCATGCCCTTTGGCCTCTTCGGACCCCTCGCCCCCATCCTTACTGCAAGACATTAAACTACAAGCCAGTAAGGTCTTCCTGACCGAGGCTTAGCCTCAGGCCCCTTGGCCTTCTTCGACTCAATCTCTCTTATGGGATTGTACAATGTGGTGTGGGATTACGTCCTCATTCATTTCGGGTTACCCACTGTACCGTACATATCCCCAAATGAGACGCATCTCTCATCCTGCATGATGTAAAACTGCGCTTTTAGAACTACATATAGCTTGATTCCTATCCCAATGGGATACGTAGGAATGCTCAAATGTCTCGTCTTGAGCCCATCCCCGAACTCTTCTCTTTGAATGTCCCCCTAGGTATAGTGTCCTCGGATGGGTCCTTGCATGATGAGGAGTAAGCTTCCTTATCCCCGCTCATACAAGGATTATAAGGGTCGCACCATGTGCCCACTCCCATTCATATATCCTCCCACATCTTCACCGCATGAAGTTAAACTGCATAGCCTTCAAGAACTACGTATGGCTTGATTCCCATACTCATGGGATATGTAGGAACGCCCAAACATTTCGTCTGTTGGCCCAGTCCAAAATCCAACATCTTCCCCTCGGGTCAAGATATATGACTGGGTGCACACTTTTTCCCCAACTTACGTCGATCAAGTCTCGAACCGTCTGTACGTCCCCTCCTCTGGAGATGTTCACCTCTTTTGTATATGGGTACATCTATGCTTCACCCACTCCTTGACTGGGATTCCATAACATTCCTCATCCATAAGGGCCCCTTAATGGTATGGATGCTTTTCCTAAGGGCCCTCTTACCACTTCGGGCCAATTCCCTTGAAGATGTTGACCAACAATCCAATACAAGTCCCGCATTTCGAACATGGTCAGTGGTCGACGCTCATTTGTTGCTCCCATACCATGTCACCATAAGGACGATGTGTTTCGAACAAGGTCAATAGTGTCCCAGATCTTCGGGTCCACCCCAGGATGTCCCAAACATCAAGTGCAGTGATTCGTTATGCCCCACCCCGAAGCGACAAACATCCCTCTGGGTGGTGCCAATGGTTGGGCGCACGACCCCGATCCTTTTATAGGGAGTGTACGGAGTGGTCCGGGATTATGTCAACACTCATGAAGGTTTTTTCGTCACACCATACACCTCCTCTATCCATGGAATCCTATTCACTGACCTTCTTCCTCACTATAAAACACTAAATTGTGAGTAGGCCAGGCCTTCATGATCATAACCCAACTATCAGGCCCCTTGGCCTTTTCGGGCCCCCTATCCCAGGTTCTTTCCTACAAGACTATGTGGTGTGGTGTGGGATTACGTCCCCATTCATGTTGGGTTACTCACCGCACCGTACACATCCTCGTTAGGGTATTCTGCACCTGGATATCTTCTAGAACTACGTGTATCTTGATTCCCATCCTTACGGGATACGTAGTTCCACCCGAATGTCTAAGCTTCGGGTCCATCCCCATCATCTGAAAATCTTCGTCCCACCTTGGCCCCTTGGCCTACCTCTCATGAGACACTTCGTCGACCCTTTTCTGCGGTTCACCAATGTGCCTGAGGGTACTCTGGTTTAAGTTACCTGGAATGCCAGATTCTACTCGGACACGTACGCACCCTCTTTTCAGGCTTCTTGTTTCCCTTCATCAGGGCTTTCACCATCTTTCACACCCGGAGGGACCCCCAAGAATGGCCTGGATACAACGCCTAATGGATCTCCTACCATTACGGGCCAACGCCCCCGAGGGTTTCGAACAACAAATCAATAAAAATACCATGTTGCAAATATGGTCAGCGGACGATGCTCTTTTGTTGCTCCAACCTCAGGCTAAGGAGATATGCAGACTGTTTTTTCGCCATGGTTAACAACTATCCTCCATTTCCATGCCAATCCCATTAAGCCCAAAATGTCGGTTACACAATTCACATCCTTCTCCATCCTCATCACGTCCAACTAGAGTTTTAAAACTCTTGATATTATTCCTCAGTATGCATCTACGTGTTAGGGGAACAAAGCCGCGTTAAAGGTGTCCTTCGGGGCTCTTCACTGACTTCCCTTTCGATGGATGTTCTGGGTATTACGATGAGAATCTTCCTCCCTTGTTTCCCACACCGAGTTTAACTCATGTGGTCTTATAGATCGGGTCGAGGTATGCGCCTACTTGCAAAGTCTCCATCCATCCATACATGGTCCGAGCTCTAAAACACTAAACTAAGATCTCATAAGAACTACGTCTATCTTGATTCCCATACTCATGGGATACGTAGGAACACCCCGACCTCCTGTCTTTGGGTCCAGCTTGAGTTCAGGTAATTTGTCTCTTCTGTCCTGCCTTCGAGACCCTGACTACAGGAATTCATGGTGTGTTGTGGGATCATATTCTCATTCACAATAGGTTTTTCAATAGCCACACCACGTGCACCAAGTTCTCATAATTATCCCACCTATTTCCTTCCTTGCATTACATTAAAATGCAACCTCAAGAATTATGTATGGCTTCATTCCCATCCTTATGGGATACGTAGGACCACCTGAATGTCTAGACTTCAGGCCCAGCCCCACGTATTAGAGATCTCCTGATCTCCCGGTCACCTAGGCCCCTTGGCATATCCCTCTCCACAAGGGGGATGTATAGGTATGGTACAAGGTTTTTTGGCATCTTGCCTCCCTTCTCCCGGGAATCCACCATCTCTTGGCCGCCCTCAATTTGAGTCCCTCGACCCCTTGTAGTGGTTTTCCCATGTGTTAAGAGTAATCTGGTCTAGGACCAAGAGTGTCAGATTCAACTTGGTCAAGTTCCTTCTGCTTTTCAAGCTTTGTGTGTCCCTTCATTCGGGCATTCATCATCTTTCACACCCAAAGGGATCCCCAAGAACGACCTGGGTACCATGCCCAAGGGCTCTCCTACCATTACGGGCCAATGCCCCCGAGGGTTTTAGACAACAAATCGATACAAATCCTATGTTGAAAACATGTTCAGTGGTTGATACTCATTTGTTTGTCCCCATTTCAGGCTAATGCGATAGGATGCTATGTTGTGAACATGGTCACCAGTAATCCTCTTTTGTCATGTCAGCCTCTCCTGGCCTTGAATTTTGTTTACACGATTCACATTATATTCCACCCCATCATGTACAGGTGGAATCTCGGCACTCTTGGTGCTGCCCCTCAGTGCACCTTTTCGTATCAGGGGGACAAAGATGAAATATGGCATCCTTCAGGGCTCCCACGGTCCGAGCTCTAAGACCATAAACTAAGATCTCCTCAGAACTATGTTCAACTTGATTCCCATCCTCATGGGATATGTAGGATGGCCCTAATGTCTCATTTTTTTGTCCAGCTCATTTGAGAGCTAATCTATCCCCCTTCACCTCTCACCTCTATTTGGGCCCCTTAGCCCGTGGTTCCTATATCAGGATTTCATATGGTATAATGTGTTATTATGTCCCCATTCACGTCAGTTATGTCGCATGAGACCATACACATCCCCCGTCTAGAATCGTCTCTTCTACGTCTATGCTGCATGATGTTAAAATGCTTGCTTGGTCCTATCACACGACCATAAAACTGTGACATTATCATCCTGGATGCACGATGAAAAATGGAACTGCATTGTGATGACCCCATAATAGATAAGATCAATTTGGGTATTAGTCACGTGTCATGCCATTTGTCAACGCCTATCACGGCTTGATTCTTGTTGAAAAACCAGGGCTTGTTACCTTGGGCCAGTTGCTTCACAAAAAAAACCACTCACCTTAATGGAAAAACAAGATTGATCAAATTCACTTCTTTTGGTACAAGGTCGACGCCCACAATCCCCTTCTTCCTTGGCACTGGTACCTTACCATGCCACCCTTTATAACTACGTGCATCTTGATCCCCATCCCCATGGGGTACGTAGGAACGCCTTTTCACTTTGCTTCAGGCCCAGCTCAACTTTTGTTTTTTGGTCCCTTGACCTAAATCCTCTCTCAGGGGGGGGGGGGGGGTTGTGCAGTGGGGTATGGGATTATGTCCTCATTCATGTAGGATTGTTCACCGCACCGTACACACCCCCGGTGCCCATCCATGTCGGGTTTTTTGTAATTACCTGCCACATGCCTCATATGATTCCTCCCATCCATGGTCTGAATTCTACAACCTTATACTAAGATCTTCCTGTGGGAAGGGACTCGAATACTTCTATAAAATATGGCTTGTGGTTGTATTTAGATGCATTTTGACAAAGATCCTGGAGTGTGGGAAGTTCATGAGAAAATTCCCCTCATCCCATGACCAAGCTTTTTGAGCTCGCTATTTGGATCCCCATCCTCTTCCGCATCCTAAAGGACCCTCGGACGACATGGATACTATGGTTAAGGGATATCCATAGATGATGGACCTAAGGGACCTCCAATTGTTTCGGGCCAATGTCCCTATGAATCTCTAACAACATTGGTGACATGGTCCCATGTTGCGAACATGGTCAACGGTCGACCCTCATTTGTCTGTCCCCATTCTAGGCTAAGGCGAAATGGATGCTACGTTTCCACCACAATTAACAGTTACCCTCCATCGTCATGTAGCCATCATTGTGATCCAAATCTCAAGCGTCATGATTCACACATTTCCACTTCTTCATGTTCAAGTGGAATTCCAACATACTCGGCTCTACCTCTTCGTGCATTTAGGTGTGCCATGTGGTTAGTGTCATTGGGATGGTATTCACCGAGTGTCCCTTAACCCTAACCTTCCCCTTCCTGTTTTGGGAAATTTCCCCATTACTTCTTGTTTCCCACATCGAGTACGACTCACGTGGTTTTAGTAGTTTTGGTTTGATATGTACCGGCACAACCAATCTTCTCTTCATCCTACATGACGTTAAACTGTGCCTCCAGAACTATGTGTGGCTTGATTCCCATCTTCATGGGATACGTATGGAAACCCTGGTATTTTTATTAGGGTCTAGCTCACAGGAATCATAAATCATGTTCTTCCCCATTCTTTCCCCCTGGTCGGATCCCTCATAGGGGACCATGCAACTATGACTCTACCATGAACAAGTTCAGGATGCCCCAAGATTACATTGGGAAGCGATATACCCCCTTGCCAGAGAGGCCCTGTCTGAAAGAAGGAATGATCCATGATAAAACTAATGCACCCATCTGGCGTACTCCCACTATGGTGGTGTGATTACATGAGGTTTGGATTCTGTTCGGACAAACCATCTATCCACATTCCATAATTTGCGTGTACTTTATTCGGACCCTCGTCCCCTTTCATGTCCGGACAAACCCCCTAACAGTATGGATGCTCGAACTATGGTCCACCTGCTGTCCTGGGCCAATGTTCTGGAAGACTGGTCATGTTTCGAGGAACCCTCTAACAGTATGGATGCTCGACCGATGGTCCACTTGCTGTCCTGGGCCAACATCCCGAAAGACTGATCGATGATATTTGAGTTAGGCCCCGTGTTGCGAACATGGTCAATGGTCGAACCTCATTTGTTGTCCCCATTTCAAGAAAACGTAGTAAGGATACCATTTTTCCACCATGGTTAATGGTTGTCCTTTATTGTCACACCACCCTCACCGTGTTCCAGATCTTGGGTATCATGATTCACACTTTCCATTACCACCTATTCGAGCCGATTTAAGCACCTCTGGCGTTGCACTGTTCGTGCACAAGAGCATGCTGGAAAAATGGTAATTCGGCTATTCTTAGAACTTCCTAATCTGACCAGGTCTCTTCTATTTCCCATAAATTTGGATCGATTATCCAAACCCCGAGTTCCTGAATCGTGGTTTACACTCCTGTGTTTGGATTGGACGATGAGGCGACTATCTCTTGTTTCTCACATCGGGCCTGACCCACATGAGCTTAGATAATTGTCGTTGGATGTCCCAAAAAAATTGTAAGGATGCAAAATGAACCAGTTCAAATAACAGGACTTGTGCATGCTATAACATTCAAAAAAAATTAAAGCACGAAAGTACGTTTAAGGGGTTGTAATTATTACAGTACCTGGGGGGTCAACTCCCCCCATGGATGGATTGACCCCGTCAAAAGAGCGTTGCTGCTCTACCACCCTTTGACTTGTGGCATCCAGGAATTGTTGTTGCCGACTCTGCTCTCTCTCCTCCTCAGCAATGACGGGGTGCAGTTCGTCAGCCTCAGCTCGGGCCCTCTCTATGTCAGCCTGAATGGCATCCATCTCTCCAGAAGCCTGCCTCATATGCTCTTCTGCATGTACCAGCTGGGCCTTCAACCGCGAGATCAGCTCAGATTGTGCATTAAGAGAGGTTGAGTGCCCATCCGCTCGGGCCTGCAGTTGTTGGACCTCGTTTTCAGCCTCCTAGAGCTTCTTGACATTTGTCACCTTCCTCCGCTACCAGCCCACGCTGAGCCCGCAATCATATTCCCAGATCTTCTCTGCCATGAGATCTCATATGAGCATATGAAGACGCTAGGAATCCACTCCACTAGCGCATAGTTTGCGCATCCATGAGCGATGTCTATCCATTTCATTCAGCCATAGCGCTTGGGGTGTCATTGATGAAGCGTGTGATTAGCTTCCACGATCAGCGATGGACTATTTTTCTATCCTCTTCATCAAAGGTCATCTCGTCCCAGTCCGCGCGATTGGCAGGCTCGTATACAGGATACCCCCACAGGAAATCTTCGGCAGGATCTGCGTCTGGCATTGAATCCAGCGTGACATCTGGCGCCAGGGTAGGTGTGGCAGGACTTGGGTCAGCCGATTGATCCTCATCATCAGACTCCACCTCAATAACCTCAGACACGACCCTGCTGGTGGTCCTCCCAATGATAGGGAGTGCTTCAGCTCGGGTAGGTGGGGGAACTATCTCCACAATCATAGGAATTCCCCTAAGAGGGATGCCACCAGACATCCCGACCAGCCTTACCGCAGCAACCCATTCTAGTCAGAGATCTTTACAATAGAGAAGGGCATGAATGTCAATTGGCACGATCTACATATGAAAGCAATGAATCCAATGGAGAAAAAATACAGATATCAAACTCCTGGTGTTGCTCTGGAGTCGATGATGATGTGACCCCGAGGCGTGGCCCTCAGTATACTGTTGGAAGGTTTGGAGATCCTAGAGGAGCCACCCTGGGTGACCTAGCCCCGCCAGACAAAGAACTGGACGTGGTTGTAGGCACGGGTTCTGAAGGTCCTGCATCATCGCCCACCAAGGGGCGAGATCAAGGTATGTGTACGAGTTCCTCCTGCATGGTTCAGGTATTCATAAAAGGTCCATAATGGCCTGAGAGCGGACCCTGAGGAAATAAATTTGCAATTCTACCTCGAGAACCTCTATGAAATCATCGGAATCCAAGACTTGATCTCCGACTTCACCCTCCTCTAACGGGCTCCCTCCACTAGCCTCGTCCTCCCTAGAGGACTCATCTGATTCTTCCAGCAGGGGGAAGCACTCTTTCAGTTCTGTGGATGATAGCTGTGGAGGAACCGTTCGATCTAGCAACACCCTCACCCGGTATGTCAATGGGTGCGGGGCACCACTGGAATGTACGTAGTCCTCTAGATCGCCCAAATACTGCTCCGCGTCCGCCAGAGACACCGTGAAACTGGCCCAAACAGGGCCTATACCCGGTAGAACAATCTCGAGACGGTCCAGGTGTCCCCACATTTCAGGCGGACTGAGAAATTGCCGGTTGACATCCCAAATGTCCCAGGCCTCCGGGAAGATGGCATCCTCTGGCATGTCAATGTGGCGCAGCCGCTTCCCTGAAGCCTGAGTGGATATCCTGTGAAATCCCCTTGGCGGCCACCCCTTCGGATGTCTCTGCTCTTCCAGAACCACCGGGTCCACTACCACTGTTGGATCTGTCATTGCTACTGCATTCTCAGCTGGTGCATGTCTCACCGTCGCGGCAGCCCCGCCACTGAGAGAGGCCCTTGCCATCCTGCGACCCCAACCTCGAGATAGGGGAGGCCCGCCATCACCGGCTCGAATGGTTGGATGCTTCAGCATTTCCCATGGATAAGCTGCCTCTCAGCTGATGGAATACTCCTCAACCAGTCCAAATGTAGTAGTTAGTGGAGGCAATGCCATTCGCATTTTCCCGTCTTCCCATGTGAACATGAGCCACAACTGCCTCATTACACACGGGTGATCCTCATGACGCACCTCCCAGTAGACCTGCGGGGTCAGCCGCTGCAGGCAACGGAACTGCCTCGCAAACTGATGTGGGGTGTACGGATCACAGAGTGGCTCACAGTCCACCCATGCAACCAAAAATCCACCTCGAAAGGCCAGGAGATAAGCCCGGTGCTCTTCCGTTCCCTGCCCATTGTCAGTGAGTACCCCGGTCAGTAATGGAAACAGGTGGAAGTTAAACTTTTCCGCCTTCCACACCTGGTTCAACACCATCGATACGGTTAATTTGACTGGGAAGCTCCCGACTGCTTCTAGAATGGAAGGGCGGAAGTTTGATCCCAGTGGCGAGATAGGGTTTTGGTATTCGTAAACCCCCATGATGTGCGCCGAAATCCACCCATACAAAAGGTGGAAGGGCCCACATATCCTCATCAGCTTTTTTCCCTCACTGACATGCCGCAGCATCCTGTACAATCTGGAGAGCATCAGTATTCCCAGATTGAACCGCCTTCCCATAGCCAGCACGGATGCCATGATGAATGAGCTAGGACGCACCCCCCATGTTGGTATCCCTCACCAGCAGAATCCAACTGCAGATAAGGACCGCGATGAACGCTGCCACCCTGACTATCGGTTGTTGTTCAGTGCTGACACTGAAACCCCAGGTCTTCCATTGGCTATCCTCCAAGAGCTGCCAATACGAGTTCTCTTTGCCTCGTTGATCCCCCTTCAGACAAGTTCAAGACCTCAGAGGGAACTCTTGATCCTCCATGAAGTTCAGGAACCGCTTGAACCACTTCTTAAAGTAGACATCTCTCACTGCCTCCTTGTCCTCTCCAAGGACCAGTACCATTAGTGCCGATGCCATCCGCGACATCTGCTCTGGATCCTCCCACGCACTCGTGACGGGGAGGAACTCATCATACATGGCTTCCATGCCTGGGACCCCCGAGATCTGATGGACATCCCATAGACTGATGCCAACCTCTTCATGGTGTAGGTGAAAAGTGTTGGTCCTAGACGACCATCTGCTCAGTAGCTCCGGCATCAGCTGTTTCGGTTGATAAATGTGGAATGGAGAGGCCCATTCCACCTCATACAAACCCACTCTCCTAATCTCGGACCCAAACTCCTCGCATGAGGTACCTACCCAATAGGCCCATGCCCAGTCATAGGTGAAGTTACTGCCCTGGCGCAGGTCCCACTCATCGGACCACCCCTTTTCCAAATCCTATAAAGCCGCCTTCAGTATGGTATGGTACATGGGAGGGGACGTCTCCGGTTGCAGTGTCTCCTCATCAATTTTGTTCAGATGATTGTACATATAGTCGGTAGTGACGGGTTTGAAGTCCTCCCGCGCATGACCATCAGCCGCCCTGATCCATTGGTGTTGTCATGGCGTGCTCCTAAACTAGCAAACTAGTTCATCCCTACTCGCCTCAGGAATGAAGAGATCATCCCTCAGCCCAAAGCCATACAAGGGTAGATTCTTGCACATCAGATAGTTATTTTGGCTCTCTAACAGCAGGTCTGTCAAAGAATTATGGTCCGAGTGGCTTCTGACCAGCTTCTAGAGGCCCAGAAAGTTGGCCATCTCATCCCTCCGGGCGGCGTCTGCAAGCACCCCCAGCACGGCTGCTTGATGGGACATTACGGTTTCATAACTCGGAAAAAAATTTCGGGTTGGGTCGTAATGATTTTTTGCGTAGATCGCTTGCGAAGCTTGGTTACGAAGAAAATCCGCAAGGCCAGACCTCAGTTGCAAGCAGATGTTAGCTTGGCGTAGTTGCGGAGTCGGACACTCACGGTTCGCCACAAAGCTCGATTCGCGGTGAGTAGACACAAAGGATGTGGAGCTTCGCGAATCGAGAGCGCAAGTGGAAAAAAGTCAAAAAGAAGGAAAAAGACAAGAGCTCATCCCCCTATTTATAGGCGGTGACCCCGAAGCTTCGGGCGTGTCCAGCCCGCACGGAACTTCGCGTCGCGTCTAGAGCGTGCAACCCAGCCAGCCTTGCGCGCCTTCTCCACGAGGCAGCACCGCGACCAGCCGAGAATTTTGGCGATATCCCTCAGACTTCAACCCTTGGTCCCTCCACGGTTCAAAGTCTGAGGGGGGAAATTTTTTGGCGCCAAAATATTGGACGAAAAGAATGATGAAAAAAGAGGCCTCGCACCCTTCCTCGCGAAGCCCCAACATGAAGTCCCCTAGCTCCATGGCCACCGCGAAGCACTAGAGGCGGTAACGCTCTGCGAATGGCCTGAAGTTCATGACCCGCCGCGATGCAGAGGAGGCGGTACCCCTCCGCGAATCTAGTTGACGTTCACAACCCACCGTGAAGCAACCAAAGGCCCCTTCGCACTGTGTGAGCTCTGCTCCGCAGAACCCCTTTCCTATAAATACTGAGCTCACCCTAAGCTCTCGTGACGGACAATCCGACCTTTCAGCTTATCAACTCCCAAATCGCAAATCACTCGTCGCTCTGGGAATCATGAGCTCCGTGAGGTATTTTTTCTTCCCAGGAGGCCTTCGCCTTGTCTCGTTTTAAGCCCCTCTTCTGAGAGGGATGCCCTTAGAAAATACTAAGGGCCTACGCGAAGGAAGGGGTTTCCCAAATGAACTCGGGCAGTCGCGGAGCATTTATGATTCACGAAACACCCATCCTGTACAAGTGATCCACATGCAAAGGCAGGGTCACTATACTTCGCGAAGCACACTGCTTCACAACACCTTGCTTCACGAGGCAGTGCTCCGCTAACACCCTTCCACTTCGCGAAGCACCTCCCACTCGCACCTTTGCCCCATGATAAGGCCAAGGAACTCCACTTCGCGAAGCGCAGCCCTTTTCAAGTGCTCTCCACTATGCAAAGCAACCAATCTCCGCAAGGTCCCTGCCTATGGACCCCTTTGCTTCGAAATTCCTCTTCTTGTGGGACCCTCCAGGTCTGCACGATGTTATTTCAAAGTCCCATAGATGACACCACCCGTAGTGTTGCTTCGCCTAATTCTTCTTCTCATAGGCACGCTAACGGCTATTGATTCTTCGCATAGCCACCCTAACGTTGACCCCTTGATGGTTCGCTATGCGACCCCCTTTTTCCACAACCTTGTCGATTCCTTCCCTCCCACAAGGGGTAGAGGGTGCCGATTATGTTTGTCCTAGGGGTGCGGAGTAAACCAACCTCGTCCAAGCTGCAGGACGCTAAACTTCCAAAAATCTCATCTTAAACACATGATGTTAAACTATGACCTGACCCCTTGCCTCACACACAGGGTCCCCCCAGCTCAAAAATTCTTTACGCCACTCGTCTCCACGGGAATAGAATCACCCTCACATGGGATGATATCCTCCTTATCGGAGTCGCGTTTGTCCACAGGGGAAGATCTGCCTCAGAGCATAAGCCCCAAGCCTCTCTTACTGAAGGTAGAACCCATGCACCTCCGTACTTCCCCACTATCAAGGAAAGTGGAGGGCATGATAGAGAATGAGGAACCTCCCATCTTCAGTCCCAAATACCTCTCCCTTCACGCTTTTCCGCACTGTGGGCCTCCATCCTAGAGTAAGTCCCAGCACCATGGGCTGCCTAACACATAATCCCCTCTTCTCTTCTCACGGATGCACCCTTCATGAAGTGATCATCAGGTCTCTGCTACCTCTTGTTTCTCACACTAAGCATGACTCACATTGGCTTAGAGTAAGCATCGACCATGGCATCCCCCCATCCAGCTTGACGTTAAACTGTATTCCCCCGTCCAGCATGACGTTAAACTGTATCCTTTACCACATGACATTCAATTGTACATCCATTTGAACTATGAGGTCGTTGATCCATGTCAAGGCATGGTGCGTAGGAAGCCTCCATGAGGTTCAAGCCCACCGCCCTTCGTTTATTCATGTCAGGTTACACCCTCGTCCCACATGACATCAAACTGCATTCCAATCTAGCGATAATCCATCGTGACTAACCTGAACTATGAGGACATTGATCCATGTCAAGGCATGGTATGTAGGAAGCCTCCCCACGGTTCAAGCCCACCACTCAGTCATTCCAACCTCCTTCACGTCGGTCCACCAACACCTGGGAAGCCTAGAGTGTAAGCCCCACACCTTCCAAGCGAACTATGAGGACTTTGATCCATGTCAAGTCATGGTACGTAGGAAACCTCCCTGAGGTTCAAGCCCAACATCCATCGGACCAAGGTCCACCTTCACATCGGTTCGCTAACGAAAACCACAACCTGAACTATGTGGTCTTTGAACCATGTCAAGGCATGGTACGTAGGAAGGTTCCCTAAGGTTCAAGCCCGTCACCCATTGGACCAAGGTCCTTCTTCACGTCGTTTCGTTGGCACCCACAATTCCTCTGAACTACGTGGACTTTGATCCATGCCAAGGCATGGTACGTAGGAATCCTTCTTAAAGTTTAAGCCCAACAATCGTTGGCCCCAACTGTCTCCATGTCGGTGTTCCAAGCCCCCATTTTCACCTGAACTACGTGGTCTTTGATCCATGTCAAGGTATGGTACGTAGGAAACCTCCCCGAGGTGCAAACCCACCACCCACCTGGGCCAAGGTCCTTCTTCACGTCGGTCCTCTGACACGTCCCTGTCCCACATCATGTTAAACTACATCCCAATCCAGCGATAATCCGTTGTGACACTACCATCTAGTTGTTATGGTACCCCTTTGTGTCAGTATAACAGCCCCCTTTCCCGAACTACGTGGACTTTGATCCATGTCGAGGCATGGTACGTAGGAAGCCTCATGAGGTGAAAGCCCACCACCCATTGAGCCAAGGTCCTTTTCACGCTGGTTTTCCGGTGCTCAACTGGAACTACGTGGTCTTTGATCCATGTTAAGGCATGGTACGTAGGAAGCCTCATGAGTTTCAAGTCCACCACCGCCTGGTCGTTCCGACCCTATTCACATTGGTTCTTCCAACACCTAGGGAAACCTAGAGTGTAAGCCCCACACATCCATCTCGAACTACGTGGCCTTTGATTCCCTGCCACGGGGATATGTAGGAAGTCTCTTCGAGGCTCAAGCCCATCACCACCGCCATCTCCACGATGGCTCATTTCATTCCTCCTTCACTCAATGCAATTATCCATCATCTATCCTGATTCTTACCCAGGCCATCACATCCCGGTGAGATCATGCCACCTCATTCCCCTCCACAGCATTCGGGAAGCTGCCCATGGGCTGGCTCCAATATCGGCATTCCCTCAAGGGGGATTCCTCAATCTAATCCACCCCAGCTGGTGTTCTGATCAGGAAAATCCGTCTCCACTGAATGTTAAACTCGTGGCATACCCTGTGCTAAACATGGGAAGCTGAGGAAAACCTCAGAAATATTCCTAGGTCATATGATTCCCTGCATTCAATGTGGGATGCCTCAGGATTCCGCGCCCTCGAGAAGCCCTATAATAAGGGACAAAATACAGACACACCAACTCCCCAGTGTTCATACACGTTACTAATGCCTCGACGTGACTACTCCTCCAACTGAAGGTTTCTGCCCTAACCAGACCCTTTGGAATGTCCTGACAGAAGCAGCGTAATTAACCGGCATCCATGAAGATATGGCACCAGGAAGAGTTTCACAAAAAATGTATTAAATATATGAGGGAGACCCGGACTAGTTGACGAGTTGCGAGGAGGAATCCATGTAAGGAAGAACCAACATCCCATCATCCCGGTTTCGATCAAGGAGTAGACGTCCCAGAATAAGGAGCGGATACCGGCCACCTTTGGAAAGCTGGAATGCAGGTCAACACAAAAGTCGCACCTGTCGCACCCCAGCGGACATACACGTGCACCCCAACAAAAGCGTCATAAACAATATATATCACACTTTTCTCAATGAATATAATATCTCCTTGTATTTAATTCAAAAATTTCCACTCCTAACTCCATGTCATGAGGTGGGAAATTTTTCTCATGAATCTTAATATTTTATGAGACATAAGTGATAACCAAGTTATTCTACATAATAATGTATCCCAATCCCTTCATGGATGCATCACAAATGATTAAAAACCCTTCTTCACTATAGGGTAATGTAATAATAGGTGTTTTGACTAACCTTGTCTTCAGTTACATAAAATTTTCCTCACATTCATCTATACAGAGGAACTTATAACCCTTCAATGTTTACTTGGTCATAGGATTAGATTGTCATGAAAAATTCTCCAAAAACCATAGATAACATCCCAATAAACTAGGAAAACTATAGATCTTTGTCAACATGGTTGTTTTGGTCCAGTATTTAATATCTTTCATCTATGATTTGTCTACTTATATACCATCACTTCAGATTATGTGACCAAAAAATGAATCATTTTGTAGCTGAAATTCCATCTTTTTAAATTTTTCATATAGCTTCTCCTTACTTAGGGTCTTTAATATAATTATCAAGTGGTTTTCATGCTCTCAATTTCTATTTCAATAGATAATAATATCATCTATATATCTAACCACAAACTAGTTGATTTGATCTATAAAGACACTCTTCATTAAATCCATGAAGATAACAGGGGAATTAGTACGACCAAAATCCATCACAGTATATTCATAGTTTCCATACCTTGTAAGGAATGTCATGTTGGGTATATCCTCTTTCTTGACCCTCAATTAATGATATCCATAATGATGGTCCATCTTGGAAAAGTATTGAGCTCCATGAAATTGATCAAATGAGTCATCAATATGGGGAAGAGGATACTTATTCTTGATTGTGATCTTATTTAACTCTTGGTAGTCAATGCATTGTCTCATTGACACTTATTTAATTCTTTAGAAAATAACATGTGCACCCCAAGGTGACACAGTTGGATGAATTAATCCTTTATCGAGGTTTTCAAATATTTGTTTCTTCAACTCCTTCAACTCAATCAGAGATATTCTATAGGGATTCACTGAAATTATTGTGGAACCAGGTATGAGTTCTATTGAGAAGTCAACTTATAATTTTGTTGGAAGGCTAGGAAACTATTTCATAAATACATCCTAAAATTCTTTAACAAGAGGCAAATCATTGATGTCGATTTTCTCCCCAACAATTTGTGATAAAAAACCCTTCTGAATGGGAATTAAGGCCAAAACACTAGATGTAATCTCCATAGGAAGTTCATACTTATCATCATATTTATAGATGATCATGTGAGGGTTTGAAATATGAAACGTAACTTTCCATCCTTGAAAATTGTTGTGGGATTCATGCATATAAATCCAATACATGCCTAAGATGAAAACAAATTCAACCAAATAGAGAATGAAAATAATAATAGGAAACACATTTCCATAGACATCAACTGGGGAGGAATCATAGACTCTAGATGAAATCATCAAAACATTAGGGGTTTCACTATTAATTCCATATCTAGTCATTTTTTGGGAATCTTAACACCACTATAAAATTCTTCAGATAGGAAGGAGTGGGTAGATCTAGAATCAATTAAGACTTTATCAGTTCTAGAGTGGATGCTAAGTTTACCTTTCACCATGTTGTTATCTCACTACTCTTCAGAAATAGTGATTGCATGATATTTCCCCTTTTCCCTCAGCTTAAGAGGTAGCTGACAGCATTCATTGTCACCAACCCTTAAGTTTGGGAAGTGATTATTATAATGACCATTCTGTTTACACTTATAGAACTTAATCATGTTAGGGGTATTTTGAGACACTTTTTCTCCATTAAAATTGTTAAGTAACTTCATCCCATTAATTCAGCAATAAAATGTATGATGGTATTCCCTTTCACACTGAAAATAATTATTATATACCTAATGAAATTTTTATCCATGCTTTGTCCCACACTTAGAGAATAAAAGAAAATCTCAAATTCTTCTCTTCATTTTTTTATATTTTCCTCTAAAATCCATATTACTTTTCCTATCAAAATCATGAGATTGATACATGACTCTAACCTCTATTTAAAACATTATTTTACAACACACAATATTTTCATATCTACTAAATTCTATTGTGGACAACTCCCATCTAAAACTTAGATTTAATCCACTGAAGAACCTATAAACTTTACATTTAGGTTGGATGATAATTCATGAAGAATACCTTGTAAGCCTAATTAAATTAGCCTCATATGTACCAAAAGATTCATTATCCCTTTTCTTTAACTCAAGGAAGTATTTCTCCATATTAGTAAAATCAATATGAATAAATTACTTATTGAAAAATAAGTTCATGAACTCATCCCAATCAATGGATTAAATTTTATCTTTTTGCCTCATATTCTTCATTAGAGTCGATCACTTCTTTAATTTTCCTTATAAATACTAATCTACTAGAATGAGTTTCTCATTCTCCAAACACTGGATAAAAGAGAATATCTTTTTAGTAGTACCGATCCATTTTTCATCAATAAGTGAATTAGAAGACCCGCTAAAAGAATGTGAGCATTTCATCATTAAGGACTCAATAGAATGTCGTTCCAATTTTTTCTTATTTTGAAGTCCACCCTAATTCATATCTTAAGAGATTTGGGTGGGCATACCAATTATATTTTTCATTATTTCTCCCATAGAACTTGGTTTCTCAAGAGGACAGTCATCGCAATGTCTATCTCAATCACCATTAACGCGGTTCCTTTGGATTCCAGCCATTAACTTAAACCAAAAATAATATATTAAGAAATATTTATCATAATTAAAAACCACATAATCATGAAAAGTAACTTATATGATTTTTAAATCATGAAACCTTCCTTAATCTATGAAACCATAGGTTTATCCAAGGTTATTCACATCCAAATTATATTTTAATCCTTCATGATGGTTTATGAAGGGTTTGTGAATTCCCAATGAATATCCCCTAAGAGTGTCAAGAAAGGTGTGTAGAAAGTCCCATTATTGTGTCCTAGGATACACCTAGTCAGCACTGACACACCGTGTCGGATTTTTTACTCCCATGCACATCAATGCTAGATCCACATCCATTTGTAGAATCCAGACAGGGATGTATTTCTAGGATACCACTAACCCTATCCTTCCCCAAAATTCTAAGACATTTTCCTATACCTTTTATTATCTTTAGAACTATCCTTAGACATTCCCTTAGGATTCTTGCTATGTTTTTATGATCCTAGATTCCAAAGGTTCACTAAAACATTACTCTTATAACAACTATAGTGATCATATATTTTCATACATTAATATTACATAAATTTTTCAGAATACTTAAAACATTATATAAAAATATTCCCAAAGACCGTACTATTCTAGTGCCTTTGGAAACATGGAAACATAAACATTGGTATATAAGTGAGATACATTATCTCACACTAGGTTCTTCTTGAATATCACCATTCTTAGACACATCAAACATAATACATATCTTCATAACCTGGGGAAGGAAACCTTAAAAGGGGTGAGCTCAGATATTCATTAAGGGAAAACAAGGGATATATTTAAGCATAATAATGATCATAAAAGTATGATAACATGATCGTGAAAATAGAAGATCATACCCTGCATATCAAAGATCGTATACATGAATCCTAGAATAAAGATTGGTAGTTCATAAGACTTGAATAATAAGGAAATAAAAAACATAATCCGTGAAATCAAAGCATAGGAATAAGACATAGAATTGTGGTAGACACATAAGAATATAAAATTATTTCCATATTAGTCTTGTAATTTCTACCAAGGCCATCTTAGTATTATGGGTTCACTCCCCATTCCATCTTTGTAGTCATGGTTCACTCGAATAGCCATCTTAGTAGTATTAATTCACTCCCAAAACCATTTATATAGTCATGGTTCACTCTCATATCCTTCTTAGTAGTCAAGGTTCGCTCTAAAGACTATATTAGTCAATCTCATGAGATATAAATCTTTACCAAATTCATTGTAGGGAGATATAGGTCCCACTTGTCTCATAACAAAATCATACTTACAAGTTCCAAAAAATCATAAATAATCATATCATAACCCATAGAATGAAATGGGTATCATAAAAATCTAATCATATCATAACCTTTAGAAAAATATACAGGTTTCATAATCATTCCATCAAAATAATAACTGATGAAATGAAACAGGTTTCAAAATAATATAACCAATAAAAGAGAAATGGGTTTCATAAACATCTTTCCATCAAAAAAATAAACCATTTAGAGAAATAATATGAATGGTATCATTGAATCATTTCCCCAAAAATTCATGAGTAAAACCAATAGAATGTTTCTTATATGGGAAATAATGATTATAGATATTTTAAAAACATTTCTTGAGGAAAATATCATTTCTTCTTTGAAAATGACTTTTAAAACATAAAAACTTTTGATAACATTTTTCATTTGAAATATATTTTAAAAATTATAAATAAAATTTCAAATTAATAAAACATTTTTAAAATAATTTTTCCCTTGAAATTAACTTCAAGGATTATTTGAAAATATTTTTGAAATAATATAGATTTCTGACTGAAGAGAGAAATACAATTCTATTTTTCTTAAAAACATATTACTAATTTATTAAGTACCAAAGAGTGTAAATAAATGGTACTAATACATAGATATATAGTTAATAAACATATTAAAAGGAAACATATGAGTGTTATGGAGATATATATCATAATATTTTATCAATTGAAACATACTCATAAACAATCTTGATAAATGATGAGATTGTTACAATAAACTCTTACCACATGGTAGCTTGGAATCATACAATTCATGTAAGAACATTAAATTAAATGAATCTTAAAATATGAAAAAAAAAGAAGTATATTCATGATATAACATGTAAAACTAACGTATATACACCTTGAAAAATAATTTAGGTGCATAACAAAACATGAGTCTCAAAGAAGGAAAATTGAGACAAAACTATCCTACTGATTTGGTAACTTTTGAAACATAAACCCCATGATGGAAAGATTATATAATGGATATGTAAATACCCATAAATTTAATAATAATCATATAATATATTAATGGGTATTATATACACCACACAAAATAAAATAGTGGTGAAAATGGCATGTATCTCATGGATATAAATACGTGAGATAAAATTCCATTACCTTGTGTCTTGACTCTTGTCATGCTCGTTGAAACCTAATGTATAATAAATATAAGTTTATTATATATATATATATATATAATAATAATATTCTTTTATATAATACCATATATGTTTTTATTATGACTTTATATTACTCTCTTGTTAACAATTCCATGTTAAGGTTTAATTTCAGGTAATATCTTCTTTGTTCTTCGCATGTGTCTTAATTTGTTATATCTTTGGTCCTTATACTTATATCAATATTTCCATAATGTAAACCATGATTGTTTTATTGTCATATTTAAATAAAGAAATAAATTTACATAAATTTATATATGTATATAAAATACCTAAATTATAATGATTATGTCATATATATAAAATTATTTCATGAAACACATCCTTAATACATTCCATGTAGTGTGTGAATGAATCATATCACTTTGAGGGGGCGATAGTCCACCCTTCCTCAAACAAAATTATCGTATTTTCACCCGATATAAAATATAAATTCATGAGTTATAAATTAATTAAAGAATAATTAAAAAATATTAAATATTATATATATAATATATAAACATTTTTCCTATCATAATTACCAACCATGAAAGGTGTTAAAGGTAAAATGAATAATCATCGTTTCGTGAGGCGGTAGTTCTCCATACACACAAACAGTATGTTTGTTACCCATTAGATGGAAGTGTGTATAGGTGTAGGTAAAAACCATAGAAATAAAAATTATTATTATATTTAGGATACTAGTTTTTTTATATTAATGGAATAAGTATTTTTTGTTGGTTCAGAAAGAAAATCAAAGGAGTTTGAGGAAGGATGTTACCTCTTCTTTGGTAACCCCTTTTGGTTTTCACCGAAGGGATTATTTGGATTGATTTATTCCAAAACTGGGTTTGAAAGAATAATTTAGGGTTTTTAGGATGTTAATTTATTAGATCTCGTACAAAATTAAGTGGATTGATAGGTGTGAATAAGGGGGAGAAGTGTGGCCTTTTATAAGGGATGTAAAGGACACACATGGTATTTTTTTGAAAATAATTATATTATCCCCAAGTATTACATATTCAAAAAGTGTAAAAATAGATAATTATGGAACCTTAAATGATTATTGTCCAAAATATGTCCATTTAATAGGTTATGGAAAAGTTTAATGGTAATTTCCCCCTTAAGATTAAGGTTTACGCACTTTTTAATCTTAATTTTACCATAATAATTGTAATTAATTTAATCACTTTCACTAATAATTTTAGTCAATAATTATTTTGATCCTATTAGAATTATATATTAAATTGTTAATATTTTTTATTTATATATTTCATTATGAATGTTTTTATTTATATAAAACCATTATAAACAATATTTTAAAATTATTTATTACTATTCATATTTCCATGTTTAAAGGATAGGTTATAATTATCTCTTTTAAATAATTATAAAAAACTGTTTCATAGAAAATTAGTGTTTCATGTAACATACGCCAAGTCAATGTTGCTTGTAAAATACACCAAGTTAGTGTTTCATGTAAAATACTATAAGTAAGTTCCATGTGGAAGTAATTTTTTACCATTTCATGATGTCAATGAAAATTTAATTTATTCAAGAAATAAATCTCTATAAAAACTAGGAGTGTTATAATGGTATATAGAAAAGGGTTTCCATATATAATGGAGTTATATTTTATTATTAAAAATCCATTACTAAATTATGAATAAAAAATTATCACTTACTCTTATTATGCCACCCTCATATTCTGTTATAATTTTTTTT
This sequence comes from Viscum album, assembly GCA_963277665.1. Taxonomy (NCBI): domain Eukaryota; kingdom Viridiplantae; phylum Streptophyta; class Magnoliopsida; order Santalales; family Viscaceae; genus Viscum; species Viscum album. The sequence continues at coordinate 1,018,859,088 of OY728147.1, read as the reverse complement.
CATATCATAAACTTTCAGTAGGGGATTTTATATCATCATTTTGGTGTGCAGTCATTTCATTTATTGACTAACACCATTATACAATGAAAGTATCTCACTATAGTACACCATTATGAAGGATGGTTTCGTTCACAAATTTTACAGTTCCTAGGATGTGTTGTACCACTAATAAGGGGGTTATATCAACTATCCTATCGTTTTGATAATGCTTAAGATCTTGCAATTTAGAAAACTGGTATATATTTCCTTTTATTATTCTACTTCTATAGTTTAATATCTTCAGTTTCTCTAATTTCAATACTCTAAATGTTTATAAACCTCTTATATCAATTTTATCCACTATTTCTTACAAAATTATTCTTATTCAGTTTTAAATATATTATTTTTTCAATTTTAGGAATTAATCAATAACTCGTTATTATGGAATTTATATGTGATCATGGAATTCCAAAATATTTTCTAAATAAATATTTTCCAAATACTTCCTTGAGAACATCCCCTTTTAAATATTCACATGGTTTTATCCCACAAAATCCTTGATATAAGTTACATAAATACTCATATTATCATTTATAATTTGATCTCCAGTAATGAGTTTCAAATATTCATATTTGAAACTAATTATTAATCACACAGAGATATTCAAACTCTTTTTATTTCTAAAAAAACCACATGGATTGAATCCATATTTTCATGGAGGAATTATTATAATGGCATAGTCCTCATGGAGTTACACCCTCCAAAAATAAAGATCCATCTTCAGCTTGTTCTTCATTCTCAGAAATATTTATATAATGACTATGTACCCCATAGTGTGAAGATCATATCCATTATTCAACTTAAATCATTGATAAAAAACTTTCTAGTTTTTTTTTGAATCTTCTAATGGACATCTAAACATCGTTACATTTTAATATGGAAATATTGTGTAGTATTATATGAATATATTGTATCCTAATGCTTGTATATTATTCACTATTGAACATTACAAAATAAATTATTACCATTATGTATCCCTTGTAAAAAAATTTGTAACCTTTAAATATCAAGAAATATACCTTTAAAAATTTCATCCCCTTGTCAGTTCTTCCGCTTCAACTCAGACAGACTTTTCTATATGCTTCATATGACACTAACACATGCATCATGTGTGAGTTTTACATATTACCTATGACTTCTAAATATTACCTATGACTTTGAAACCAATTTTAAATATCTATTTCTCTGTTTTACTCACGTTACTTTTTACACATCACAAGGAGTCCCAATATTTTGTCATATTTCCAATCGACTATCAAAAAAAATTTATATAAGAATCATATTCCTGTAGTTACTTTTATACATCATACTAAGGACTATTATGCCTTAATTTATTCAATTATTTTCAGTAGGAACATTAAAAATGACCATTACATACACAACACTCAACAAATTTTCTTAAATATTCAGAAACTCAAAATTTCTCCATAACATAGTCAACACCTTCTTAGGAAAACTCCATCAACCCCATATAATATCACAAATATTATAAAATATCTCAAAAAATATTCAAATGAATTTTTAAATTTTCATACTATTTCGAGACAACTTCATCATTGTTGAAAAGCCTTTCACTATCCATGTTATCAATTTTAAAAAGCTATTATGTTATAGATAGGGCTCTCAACAACCATAGCACTTGTCATTCATTCATACGAAGTTTGACTCAACAATAATAAAATGTTTAGGATAATCCCTCAAACCTATTTACAAAATTCATTCAAAGAAACACCATCCTTACCCATTATTAATGAATTATTAAAATATTAGTATTTGACAATATTTTTTAACATATGATTATTTCCTCAATAACATATTACAATGATATTTACTCAAAATTGAAAAAAATACAAAAATTCGACAAATTCATTAGGTTCATCATTCCACCGTTTATATTTTTTGTCAATTTTAAAAACTCACATCAAATTCATCAAACACAAACCTTATCAAAGAGAAGTGTCCTGACACCACACTACTTGATAAAGAAATTATTTTGATAGAATTTCATCCCTCGGTGAAAAAAAAAATTTAGATAGTGACATTGATGCTCTTCACCTCAATCCATACACGCATCCCCCCCCATTCCTATAGCAATGGATTTGGATTAAAAGGTAACTAGAGTTGTGTAACTTTATCACCCTATGAAAACAGAATCCAAATAGATGTGGGGCATTCCAATAATTCTTTATGTGATAAAAAATGTTTGAACGTGCATGTTCGGCCTTAACCCATTAAATTTCTCCATTTTCATAGTGATTTTGAAAATATATAAATAATTTGATCTTTTATAGATGGTAGAAAGGTGGTGGTGTGGCCCAATACTCAAAATACATCATAAACTTAAATTTTAGAATAACATAATCTAACACTCCCAGTAAAGATAGGTGTATCAATATTAGAAACAAAATTAAACAAAAATAAACATCCCCTAGAACTCCCCCTCAAACTGGACACACACACACATATACATAATAGAAATGAAGCTAGGAGGTGGTCTATGAGTCATCAAAGATTCCTCAAACATATCCAGGAAGAAGTAAAAGAACCCTATGGATATCTATCCATATTTATGGAGATACATTCAAGGGTGAAGGATCCCAATAGAGATCCGGGTGAAAGGCAGCAATGGATGCTCGTAAGACATAGCAAGACACGCTAGAAAACTAATGCAAGATTATGGGATCTCGGAGAGAGGTCTTCCAAAGTAGTGTCTACTCGGGTCCCTTTGTGTCATCTCAAGTATAGCATAGAAAATAATAGAAGAGTCTCAATGTTGGAGCCTACCTTAGAATTAGGTTGTCACATGCGCATGTGGTGCAACAATGTAAAGGATCACTATAAGGGGAGAGACAACAGTGTGAGGAGGGGTCGCACCTCAAGTGAAGTTGTGTTTAGGGAAGGAGTGGTTATAAGATGGTTGCATGACATAGGAGGTCATCACCAGGAGATGTGAGTTGTAGAGGGGTGTTGTTGGGAACATCAACAGTAGGAGGTTAAGACAACCATAGTTATTAATGGTGCGCCATTTCTCAATGGATAGTTCAAGGGACCATTACGTCACACAATGCCTATAGAATTTACCATTTGGGATAGTGATACATGGTGTATTGTATGCTACGTCATGGTGTAGTGTGTTATTGCACATGATATTATACCATATAAATTTTTTGTCACCCTTTTTTACCAGCTAACCCAACTTCATTAAAATATTTAATTAAAACCCTATATTGCAAGTCAATTGATTCCCATCCTTCCTCACCCAACTTTTTGTGATGCATCGATCAGGTTCCATGAACAAAAAACCAACAAACTATCCACATACTCTTAATCCTTCTAGAAATTTAATTGAAATGAATTATTATTTGAATAGATAATTGGTATTTATTAAAAATTGAATATTTTTTAAAATAAATTTTCACTAAAATTTGTATATATTTTTTATTTTTAATTTTTTCATTATTATTAATTATTTGGTAATCTAACTTAATAATTTTTAGTATACAAATGTACTTATATGACCTCTATATGTTTCATGTTGATATTGTCACACTTCATGCCCCATGAAGAGTGCTTTTACACCAGAAACCCTTATTGCCATTGTGAGCCATGCTTTATAAATAACTATGAACACAACAAGGGAAGTGTAAGGTGGATAAGGGTGATGAAGGGAGGGGTTGAATGATGGGACTATGGAAGGAACTATGGTTTTTAAGTGGGTATATGTGGGAGAATGGTTATGGTTTTGGATGTTATGATACAGTGTTAGAAAGGATGAGGTGTGACTCAATACCAAAGATACCTCCTAAGGGAGGCCTTCAGTATAACACCCTAACTCAAGTACCTAGGAATGGATAGTTATTTTATTATAATGGTACAAGATACATAGATCAAAAGAAATAGGATCAAACAGTTTAACTCTAATTCCATTTTTTTATTTTTCAGATAATCCTTCTTTTTAAATAGGTTAAGAGAGACCCCTTTCATAACTCAAAGTGCCAAAATGCATTATCTTAAATCATGGATACACAAAGACATTAAATTTTGACCTGAAATAGTAACTCCCTATTAAATCTCCAATTTATGCACCTAGCACACCACATGTCTATGAAATCAGTTTTTCCTTGCCCTGTGAAAATTTTCATAGGGTCTAAACCTAGTGGGGTGTCCTTATTGTCCCTCCATTGTCAAGTGTCTAGTTTACTCTTCCTGACGACTACTTAAAATGTTTTAAGTGACTAATATTTTTAAAAATAAAACATTTTTTAGTGAAAACATATTTTTTCGTCTCTATTTTTATGGAAATGATTATGCATTGATTCACTATAATAACTCTTTATTCTTTTCCCTAAAACCGTGCCTAATTTTCACATTTCTAAAGTTACCTACCCACTATTTTTCATGATTTCACATCAATTGGACTTCAATATTAAAGATATAATATTATTTTTCCTTTATTAATGTCTATGAATGATTTAAATCCCTTCAACCATGGTTATTATTATGATACACCTTTTGGTTATGACTTATGACATGATTACGAAACCAATTTCATTCCATGGTAACCGTTATGTTTATTCCTTATATTTTATATATTTATATGGAACACATATGCATGTATATGTTATGAAATGTGTTCCCAGATATCGGTCCAATGCATTGGGTAATGTTTTTTCTCATGAGGTGTTATCTATGGGATTAGGGAGTAAAAGTAATCCATTATGGGACTTTATCCACCATGAGATATCATCTTGGTAGTTATCCTTGACTCATGTTTATGTCATGTTATGCATTTCTTACACATTCCTATATTTACATGATAATATTATTCCATGTTATATATTTTATACCTCCATGTTTTTATTCATGAGACATGCCATTTATATTATCATGTTATTTTTTCCTACTCATGTTTAATGTTTCTTATCCTTGTTTATTCCCTTACTGAGATTTAAGCTCACCCCTTTTTTCTATGTATTCCTTAGGTTATCTTTTGTAGTTGTAGTAACTCAGAAGGATTTTTTATCTCATTATGAAGATTAATAAAATGATGTTTTATTCTAGTGTCATTTTTTTATTATATACCTAGTTTTCTAAATACAATAGGATTTCTAGTTTTGTATTTAATAGATAATAATTCATAAAATCATGTAATAATATGTTTAAAAGGTTATGTTTTCTTTAGTTGGTATAAGAGGATGGTATTGTTATTTTTTCAGCTAGGACAAGAAAACATTATTAAGGACGCTTGGGATAATTCTATCACTATAGATAACCAGGATTGAAACTTGGGGAATCATAAGTTATGATATACATTTTATTTATAAGTTATCCCTTCATGTTCATAATTGTATTTTTATATTCTCATTAGATAATTATTCAATCCTCGTAATTTTAGTTTTCTTTTTATTAAATGGATGGAAATAGGAGAACACGTTATAACAACCAATGGGATAGAAAATATGATGATTTCCCTAATGAGGCGACAAACCTGATGGGAATGGGTGATCTGAACTTCATGATAGTACTGGATCAGCTGACTCAAGTTATGAATAATAACCAAAATCATGTGGAACTTCCATCTTATCCTAAAAAAGATCAATTTATAATTGAATGCTTTATTCAAAAAAGAACTCCTAGATTTAGTGGGTTTTCTAATCCTATAATCACAGAACAATTTACTAACTCAATTGAAAAGATATTCTATGTCCCCTAATGTTCAAGAGAATATAAAGTTGTGATGGTGGTCTATCATTTTGATGGGGAAGATAATTAGTGGTGGAAAGTAATCAAAAATATAAAGTATAAACAATAAATTTATTCCATGGAATAGGAAGTATTTGAAGAAAATATTTATGAATCAACATTTTCCCCAAACACTCTATATTATGATATAGAGGGAGTTATTTGGAGTAAATAAAAATTAATATGAGTCTATCAGGGCGTATAAGTAAAAAATTACAAGGATTTCATGATACACCTCTTTCTTTTTCATGAACACTTAAAGAAAGGTGGATTTCCTATTTAGTTAGTTAAATTCAAGCCTATAAAAATCCTTTGAGATTCAAGACTTAGAATGTTACGAGGAGATTTTCTATTATGACCTTATGGTTAAGATGGATATTGGATACTCTCAGAGTTATCATGAAATAAAATATAAAAAGGGTAAAGTAAAGTTTAATATGGGAGGATCAATAGATAAATCACAAGGTATAAAGAAAATCCAACATCCCACATGTAAAAAGAGGGGAATAAGTATCCTAGGAACTATCTAAAGGAAACTGGGAGAAGCATAAAATGTGGAATAGAGGGGAATCAAGATAAAAATTGTAAAAAGGGATATGAAGAATCAAACTAATGAAGAAAAATAAAGAAAGGTTCATATCAACACTCAACCTGCAGTGCAGTGTTTAAACTTAATTGAACATGGGATTATGTGAGCCAATTCTTTAATCCAAGGGGTTTCAGAGACAATCACTGCAAACAACCTTAAGGTAGTAAGGAAGGGAATATGTTATCATTATTGCTGATGTAGGTCTTGAAAATTATATGGTGATAGTAATGTATGTAATTCATTTAGGAATAACAAATTTTCTTTTCGATTCCAGTTATATGAATTCTAACATATCTTTCAAGTTTGGTAGAACTATTCAATCACCGCCTCAAAATATGAAGGTTGAGTTAACCATGAAAATAAAAAGTGAAAAAAATATTGTATCTAAAGTATATAACCACTCCCCAAAAAAAATTTGTACTAAACTTCCTAAAATATCTCATCTTACTTCCTTTGGTGGAGTTTGATGCTATATTGGTCATGGATTGGATATCTTTATATAAATCCAACATCAACTATAAGGAAAGAGAAATAAATCTAAAATTTTTTAAGAATCCTACTATTTTGTAAAAATGTAAGGAGAATGAAGGATATATTTTTTAATATAATTCTCAATAATGGATATTATTTCTTTATGATAAAGCATATCTATCTCAAATGATTGAGGCAAAAGAGATGATCATGTTTGACAACATGCCCATTGTGAGGGACTACCCTGATGTATTGCCTAAATAACTGTTTGGTATTCCTCCTGAATTAGAGGATGATTTCTCAAATGAACAAATACCTATATATATGACCATATCAAATAATCATTATAGGATGTCAACCATTGAGTTGTAGGAACTAAATAAGAATTTGTAAGATAATCTAGACAAGGTTTTCATACGTCTGAGTTCTTCACCATGGGGTGATTCAATACTATTTATCAAGAAGAATTATGGATAAATGCACCTATTTATTAATTATAATGAGCTTAAAAATAACAAAAAAACGAACAAGTATCCCCTACAATGAATAGATGAATTGTTCAATCAACTACATGGGGCTAAGTATTCCTCTAAGGTGGACCTTCGTTTAGGTTATTTCCAATTAAAGGTAAAGAATGAATTTATATCTAAGATGGCCATTTGAAAAGGGTATGGAAACTATGATTTCATATTAATTCCCTTCAAACACACTAATTTACCAAAAATATTTATGGAATTAATTAATAGTTACTTTAGAGTTTACCTCGACAAATTTTGTGTAGTCTTTATAGATAATATCCAGATATACTCAAAGATTGAAGAGGAGAATGATGAGAGTTTTAATACTATTATAAAGAATTTGAGATGGTAGAAAATATATGAAAACTATAGTAAATGTGAGTTATAGATATAGTAAGTATTATTAATGGGTAATTTTATCACCAGAAACAGGATATCTATGGAAACTTTTATGACAAAGGTAATTGTGGAGTGGCCTAGGACATCATCTGTAATGGAGATCCAGGGTTTCCTTGGTCTATCTGGGTTTGATAAAAAAAATTGTGTAAATAAGAATAATTTTAAACCCCACTAACCATGTTTAATTGGATGGGAGTAATTTTTTTCTGGACCAGTGAATGTGAATATTGCTTCAAATATTTGAAAAAGAGGCTTATCACTACAGCAAATACTTACAATACCCACAAGTGTGGAACTCTTAATGGTATAAATTGATTCCTCAAAGAAGGTCTCGGGATTTTTACTAATGAAGTAGTGTAAAGATATATCCTATGAATCAAGGAATATGAAAGTTCAAGAGAAAAATTATCCCACACATGATCTAGATTTGGTGGTTGAGATATTCACATTGTAAGTCTGGTAGAATTATCTCTATGTGGAGAAGTGGGGGATATATACTGATCAAAAGAGACTCAAATATATATTCCCCAAGAAGGTACATCATATTCACCAAAAAATGTGGTCAGATATCATCGCGTATTATGACTTCTCATTCCACTACCATCATAGTAAATCAAATAAAGTGGTAAATTCTCTATATATAAGTGATCTTGTAACTTTATCAATAATGGGAATTAACATGGATCCAATATTTTTAAAAATTCAAAGGATGGAAATGGGAATCATGAAGGTAGGAACATATTCATTCCTTTCTCAAATGATTTCACAACCATACCTTTTAGATAAGATATAGGATGCTCAAAGAGATGATGTGAAAATTCAGATGAAGGTGGAAACTATCAAAAATGGAAAATCCTCAGAGTTCAAAATTTATGAGGAATTATTGATAATATTTGGGTCATGGATAAGTGTACCATAAATTTCTAAGATAAATAAAGAGATTTTGAATTATTCACATAGCTTGACCTTCTCCATCCACCTAGGGATTACACAGATGTATAGAAATTTCTAAGTGTAGTATTTGGTTTTACAATAGGAATGAGTATATCACTGAATATACATTAAAGTGTTTATTATATTAGTAAGTGAAGTTTAAAAAAATAAATTCTAAGAGGATGATGAAACAATTACTCATATTAATTTGTAAATGGGAAAACAAATCCATGTAATTTTTCACTGAGCTTCCAAATAAAACTAGAGAAAATAATGATATATGGGTTGTTATAGATCGATTTACAAATACTTCTCACTTTTTTTAAATTTTATAGGACTTATAAATCGATAAAATTGAATATATATATATATAACATATAATTTTTGAGTCTTCATGGAGTACTATTATCAATTGTATACGATTAAGATATAAGATTTACCTATAAGTTATAGAAAAGTCTCCAACATGCTCTAAACATTGAGTTGGACTTTAGCACGACTTATCAACCTCAAATTGATGGTCAGTCTGAGTAAACTATTTAGACACTGGAAGACATGTTGAGATAATTCTAAATGGACTTTAATGGAAAATTGGAACAATATCTTAATTTTTTCTAATTATCTTACACCAATAGTGTCAACCCAATAATACAAATGGATTTATATAAATCCATGTTTGGGAAAAGATGCATAACACCTACAGGCAAGGATTAATTTATAGAATTCAAGATTATGGGATCTAAAATGGTCGAGGAAATTGTATATTAGGTGAAGACCTTTCAGTATCATAGAAGGTATTCCCAAAGTCGATAGAAGATCTATATATATAGTCATCAATGAGACCAAGAGTATGAGGTTGTAGATAAGGTATTCCTCCTTATATCTCCATGGAAGAGAGTCATGATATTTGGGAATAAGGGAAATAAAAGTCTTAGGTTCATTGTCCCCTTTGAGATTCATTATCTCATAAAATATCTAGAATTTCAACTAGAACTTCTTCCAACCATGTCTCAAGTAAATAGTGTATTCCACATATCCCTCTATACGAAGTACATACTGGATCCCTCACTTGTACTAAATCCATAGTTGGTATAGATAGAAAATGATCTTTCTTATAAGGATCATATTCTGAATATCTTGTACCAAATATATAATGTTATACACAACAAGAAAACTCACCTAGTGAAATTACTATGGAAAACCCATAAGAATGATGTGGAAACATGGGAATCGAAGGAAGATATAAAGGATAATTACCCTCACCTATTTACAAATTTTTATGTAAAATAAAATTTTGAGGGTGAAATTTTATAGGGGGAGAAAATAATGACCCATAATTTTATCAATGATGTTTCCCTTCATATGATTATATCATGTAGTATAAATCACATACATCGCCTATAGAAACAAACAAAACATTATTCAAATAATTGTAGAATGACACATCATTAAGTATCTAAACTAATAATAATTCCAAATATTAAAAAAAGATAATAAATAGAAAATAAGATGATAAGAATAACCTAATTTAGATCTTCTCATTCCACTAAAATGATTGCACTCATGAACAAAACTGTAGAAATAAAACATAATGTTAATAATACAATATTCATTTTGAAGATGAAAGTACATATAACCATGAAGGTAAAATATAAGTGAATAAATAATGAATTAAATAATATATATTTATATAAAACTAAAGAACTTATATGACTTTTACAGATCTGGCTATTGGAATAGTAATACGACCATTCAAAGAGTAACCTAACCATTGAAACATTTATTTTAAGAATAATAATATGACTATTATCAAAGTCATTTCACCTATGTTAATTTAAAATAATATTTAGGTATATTATATAATGAAAGTATTGTATATTTTTATCATGGTACAAGTAAATAAATATTTAAAAAATGATTAATTAATGTTGTTATTTTGGTAAAACGTAAATGTTTTATTTTCAATTTTATAATGAAAAAATTGATTTTAAAAAAATCATAAAATATATTAATTAATTAATATTATGTTTTATTAAAATTATAAGATACTTTTTTGATAACATAAGTAATTTTATAAAAGGTCATAAAATAGATTATAATATTAAAATCAGTATTTTTTAATAAATGATTATTTAATTTAAAAATTAAATTTATCATCTTTATAAAATTATTTTTATAAAATGGATTTAATTTTTGAATTATACATGTTAAAAAATTGTTAGGGTTAATTTTACATATTTTTCTAAAATAGATGAATTTTTTGTGAATGGTGAAATATAATAATTTATGGTACATGACATTATAAGCCAAATAGATGAATTTTTGGTCCATGGATGATGTAAAAAAACAAATATTTTGAACTCACGTACATAATTTACTATATATAGTAATAATAATAAATAATATTGGTATTATTGATCCAAAATAATAAACTAATGAATATAATAATCAAAAACACTCCTCTCTTCACCTTATAAATACAACCCCTCACCACCCCTTATCCTCACACCTTCCAATCCATGAAGTATTCAAGGTTTATTCCAAAACCTCTACTCCCCACTATCACCATGTATAAGTTCTTATGGTCTCAACATAAGATCAATTCCATTTTCCTTAAGGGGTTCTTCAAGCAGGTTATATTCAAGAGGTAAAATTCTCAAACTACCTATTTTAATTCATTTTATTCTTCTAACTTATCCTATCCTCCTTCATAAAACATATCATAATAAATATAGTATCATTTATTTAATTTAATGTTATATTTAAAATTAAATATCTATTTTCCACCCCATTTCTCATCTCCTCAATGAAAAAACTAAATTATTGTCCATATTATGTCAGTTAGCGGCCATCGTGGATTATGAGTTTTCATTTTCCACTAAGGCCTTCATGAAATGTCTAAATTATTGTATAATTATTAATAATTAACTAGTTATTAAATTTTATATGGTTTAACATTTTATAAATTTTATACGTTCATAACATTAAATAAAATGAAACCTGTTCTGGATGGTTGGAAAAACCACCAAAATAAACTAAACATTTATCATTAATGCTATCAAATGAATCATACTCATATAATAAAAAAATGATATATGGAAACATTTAAAATAATTTATTTTTCATTAATACCATTTCATTTTAATTATTTATTTGTATCCCAATTTTAGGATAACTTCCATAATTATACACAAGTGAACCAAACATGAAACAAACACTCCCGAAACAACAAAATTGAACATTATAAATTATTAAAATGAACATAAATGAACTTAATAAAATTATAATAAATAAAATATATGTTTAACAGGTTTTTAATTAAGTAATTAATAAATATTATTTTATTATCTATCACATTAAGTGTAAGTGAAGAATAAATTCATACATAAGGTAAGGGATTTCGCTGTACAACTACATATCTTTTAGGTCATGGTTTATCTCCCTCTTCCATAATTAATCTCATAATTATTTTTATATAATAATCATATATTATTTTTCTATGTTCCCCAAAATATATATCTATCTTAATTTATATTTATTTTATGGGAAAATACATGTTTTAAAATGTTCCCTTCTCAATTACTCTTGATAGGAAATCCTTATTAAAGGAAACTTCTCTGTTTCTTACCCATTTTAATATACACTATATAAAATGTTTTAATCAATCCATATTTTTTAAAATCACTTATTTTATAATTAAAAAATATTTTAGTTTATTTTTTATTTTGTGGAAATATTTATGCCTTTATCCTTTCTAAGGACTCCTTATTTTTTTCCTAAAATCATGCCTATGTGAAACATTTCTAAAGTTACCTAACCAATATTTTTCATATTATCACTTCATTTGGATATAATTATTCATGATATATTATTATTATTAATTTATTAATTTCAATTAATGATTTAAATCCCTTATTTCACAAATACCACTATGATACGCCCTTTGGTTTTTTTATGACATGATTATGGAACCCATTTCATTCTATAGGTAGCCCTTATATTTATTCCTTATGTATCGTTTATTTATGTGGCCCACTTATGAATGTACATGTTATTATGGGTTCACTCAAATAGATATACAATGGAATGGGTAATGTTTTGTATCATGAGGAGTTATTATGGGATTAGGGGGTAAACCTAATCCATTATGGGACTTTGTCCGAAATGTGATATCATCTTCGCAGTTATCCTTGACTCATGTTTATATTATGTTATGTGTTTCTACCAAATTCCTATGTTTCCATGATCATATGATTCCATGTTCTATATGTTATGCCTATATTTGTTTATTCATGATCTATTATTTTTATGTTATCAATTTATGCCTTATGACTCAAGTTTTATATCTGGTTTCCATGTTTATTCCCTTACTAGACTTTCACTCACCCCTTTTGTCTATGTATTCCCTATGTTATCCTATCAAATTTTAGAAGCACAAATGGATTTATGAGCTAATTATTGATATTAATATAATTGTTTAGTATAGTTTCATATTTTCTGATTATGTACCTAGTAATCCAAATACACTACAAATTTCTATCCTTGTTTGGTATTTAATGGATAATTATTCTTAAAATCATTAAATAATATTTGTGAGAGGTAAAAGAACTATAAGGTGAATCAATGTTAGATTATTCATAAACTTTTTTGTATCTCCATAATGATATCACTTCTAGGAAACAACACACTTTATACATTACCAAAACATTAGGATATTTTCCAAAACATAGACTTATCCTTGGTGTATTCGATAAATTTATCTCATACTTATCCTAAAAAATAAATAAACTAATGCACAAAAATATTTATACCCTAATTCGATACATACTAAAGGGCCTTAGAATCACAATCTTGGGCCCATTTATAAAAACATATATTTTATAAATAGGCTTTAATACCAAGTAAGATGACCCAAGATAATAATGTATTGATTTTATATCATTTACAAAAGTAAAAAATTACTTCTCACAATAATCAAACATTCCATATAACCAAAATATTGGTGTATTTAAAGACTAGATTCATAAGAAAGTTATTTTACAACACTTCTGAACATTTTTTCATATTTGGACCACACTTCACCCCCTTCAAGACTAATTATAGTTTATACTCATCTTCATAATCAGGGTAATGGAAAAATAAGAAAGGGTTGAGGTCGAACACTCAATAAGGGAAAAAATTATTAACATTTAATCCAAGGGTTAGATTATTATAATATGATAAATTGTGATAATGGTATAATTATATTATTATAAAGAACATGGAACAATAATGTTTTTTCAAAATCCATGATAGGACGATATGTAGTTTCAAATGAACAAACATGTACCAAGGAATAATAGTGTGAGATGATAAAAAGGATCCATGGAGTATAATCATAGGAATATGAAATAAAAATATGGAATTTCATAAAAACATAGAATAATAAAGAATTATGGAACAAAATCTAAGAATAGGGAATCATCACATTACGATCATATCCTAGAAGGTCCACCCTTTATGTTGTGAGTATAATCCAAGAAGGTTCTTCCTTTATGTTTTGAAAAAACACAAGTATGTATATACTTAATTATATCATGATATGTAAAACCTTAACAAATGTATTGGAAAGATATATAGTACCCCACCCATAAACATCCAAACATATTTTTATCATAATATATCAATCATTTATCATATCATAAAAACCCAGGGAAAGAAAATGGGTTTTACATCATTTTCATATAGAATCACATAACATGATATCAAAAGTAGATAGATTGGTATCAAAAGTTCAATAACCCAAAATGATTATTTCATAAATTCATTTATAATTTTATTCATAAAATAAAACTAAATAGAGGTTAGATGTTTAGAAATAGAAAATAGATTTGAAATGTAAATGAGTATTATGAAAACATTTCTTATAATTTCCATAAAAAGAATAATTTATGTGTCACTTAAAAAAATATCATTTTTTAGAAATTAGAATGAATTATTTTTTATTATTAATTGTAAATAAATTTTAATAATGGATCCTATATATGATATAAATTTTATCTAGGGGAAATGTAAAGAAGAAGATAAATTGTGTAATCAGGAAAAAAATTATTCAACATTTTAAAAAATCATTTATTGAAACCCACATCATAAAGAGAATGATAAATCTTCTATTTTAAAAGTGATAAAAATAAATACAAATATAACCATAAATAAAACTTTTTATTTCAAAATAAAAAATCGAAACATTGGTGGGAAGAGTGAACTTTGATATGGAAGAGAAATAACTCATTTGGAGAGAATGTGAATTATTCTTACAATTATAAAATTATTTGATGAAATATATCCATAAATTTAATTCCATAGTAAAAAAAAGAGATAATTATTTATAATATCATCATAGAAAAAAATAGAATCTTAGAAATCCATCATCAATAGGAATTATTATGTCTCAAGAAAATAAGTTGATCCATGAAAACCCCTTAAAAATTCGGTAACAAGTGAATAAAAATGATTAAAAGGACATATTCATGAAGATTATTATGAATACCATGAAATAAATATTAATAATATAAAAATAATAAAATGGGGTATAAAATATATCATATAAATTAATAATAGATGCATACCATGAAAACATGCCTTAATGGATGGAAATTGAGACATAAACACTTACAAACATCATTTTTTTTAAGTATAAGTTAATGGGAATTTATAAGAGATAAATTCAAATAAAAAAATAAGGAATATATCATAATAAAATTATAGGGTAGAATGTACCCAATATATAATAATAAAGTTTAATAAGAAGTATTATAACTAAACTAAAGGATATACAGTTAAGAAACACCCTTTTAGATTTTATAACATTTGATTCCAGACCTCTTTGAAAGATAAAAATTAAGATGAAACATTAATTAACATTAATAAATTTATAATCATGATATAATATTTAAAATATCTTTCATATACCTCATATAAACAAAAATGGGTTCATAAAACAAAACATGTCTCACAGAATGAAATTTGAAACAAATACCTTATCTTTGCTCTTGACATCCACCGAAGTGATTTTACATATTTTATAATAAAAATAATCATATTAATAAAATATTTTAGAACATTATTTACTTATATTACCCAATATACCCTTAATTTTTAATTTTTTGTTATACATTTAATTGTTATTTATAGTTTATTTTCTTCATCGGATATTAGTGACTTTGATTGTTTTGTGTATGCTTTAAAGTGTTTATTTTGATTCCCATTCATTGATAAAAAGTTATTTGTTACTAAATTATATAATTTTCTATAATATATGACTTATAATGATTTACAAATCTAAAATTCCATCCCATGATAATTTCAGTCATGATTCATGAATATAGAATCGATGATGGGTTTGTCTCTGTAATTTTTTACATGAAAATAATAGGATATTATTAATGATTTAAATATCAATGTAAAATTTAAAGAAACACATACATGTAATAAAAATAATTTTAATTAATTATAAATTTTTTTTGGGAAAAAATCTCTCAAGGTTTCAATGAATAACTTTTGAGGTTATTGTGTTTGTCGACAAAGTGTGCCTTTATGTTGTGTTTTTTTGACAAAGAAGAATGTTAAAATTTGTTGAAAAAGGGGGTTTTAATGGTGATATGTCATGTTCAAGAGATTTTGTTGAAAAAACCTTTTTGGAATAAGAACTTAGATAAAGGAATGAATGATTTGGAGGTGGTATAAAAAAGTTGATACAAAGAAAATGTTTACTTTAAATTTTAATAACCTACTCCTCCTTCACATATGTCGGTATTACATTTTATTCATGGAACCAACATATTTAAAGAATTAATAACATTTTAGGATCTCTTATATTTTAAATTCACTGAAATCATCCCCCTTAACAACCTTTTGATACACCTATTCAACTAACATAATGTGTTTGTTATGGTCTGTCATGTGTTCTTCTTCTTCCTTAACAGTTAGAGATATTACTTTAGAAATTACATTATTCTCTATAAAATCATTCTATAATTATTTATTTTTCTTATCTAGATTCACCTTATTAATTTAGTCACACTCTAAATAGTCTTCCTCCACAATAACAACATTAATTTTTTTATCGTTGTATATTGTGACTAACTTGGGGGTCCAACAACTATTCCATAATTTTTATGTTCTCAATGTTCTTTTCCAGGAGATTTTCTACAAATATGGCATTCACACTTTCTTTTGTCACTTACCATTTAGTTAAATATTTAATAGATATGTTTTATCTATTAGGTTTAGTAATTTTTTCATCCTTTTAATGTGTTGGAAGTTCCTCTTGGACTTTTTGGATGAATATTGTAATTTATGTAATCACTTCCCATTGTTTCAACTCTTCTAATATGGGTTTACACCAAATTTGTGTCCCCCATTCATCAACAATATATTTTATGAGATTAAATATTTTTTTCTCCCCTATTTATTTTATTTGGAATAAGTAGTCCCATTCTACTTCATTTTTTAGAATTCCGATGAGGTCAAATAATATCTAGTCATCATCCACATCTTCTTCCACTTCAACAATTTTCTCTTATTTTTTCTATGAATCTTCTAGTTCCATGAGGTATGCTAAAATATTTAGGTATTTTTCTTCCTCTAACATTTCAATTTCAATATTTATCAGTAATTTTTCATTATCAATTATGATGAAATTATCATCCAATGATTTCTTCTCTCTCTCTCTCAGCCACCATTTCTCCGATGAAGTCCATCATGGAATTTTATACTTCATTAGAATATGTAGAAGTGTTGATTATTCATCTTCTTAAAAATATATTTTTGAATCCACTATTTATGTTAGAAGTTCATCATTATTGGTTTTTGGTGTCTATTTAAAAATTATAGTGTTATTAATGACCATTTTTTCCACTATTATATCTCACACTACAACTTCATTTCCTTCATCCTTTTTCCCATTATCCTTAAAGACATTATTTTATACATCAAAGAAATAAAATATTTTTTCAAAATAAAACTCAATGAAAACGAACTTTAGGAATTTTCCTATCAAATATTTATGTTTACTTTCCTCTTTTCACCATTTAATTTCATTATTCTACTCATAATTATATTCTCCCTGGATTTTATGATAGTTATGAGATCCTTCACCTAGTGAGAAGTAGTCAGTGGTAGTCCACTTCTAGTACTAGAATTCAACATACCTAGCAAACTATGAATCATTCCATATTGTTCCATGTTGTTACCATTGTTCCATGTTTTTTATTTCCCACAAATTTAACACTTTTATATCTAAATTATTACAATAGTTGTGTGAAATCATATGCCTAATTTTTATAGTCCATCCCCAAAACCAAATTGAATATCAAGAATGTGATAAATAAAAAATATATAAATCAAAAATCAAAATAATAATATAAACTAATATTAGGTAACATAAATGAGTTAAGAATAGACTTGACCTAACTAGTCTGTTCATGGACCATTACTAGTTTCCATTGATTTCCCAAAAAATGGAACCAAAATCATGATGAAGAATAATGTAATTATTATTCTAATAATAATTCATATATTAGAATTTATTTTAACTCAACCTACACTAAATATAAAAACATATAATAGTTTAATGTTTTAGTTATATCCCATGAAGAATTTGGAAGCCAAATTATATTCATAGACATAATTGTTAAGTCTTATTAATTTTTTCACTAAATTAAACATTAAACATAACTAATTTAAATTTATTAAACTCTAACTAACTTAAAATAAAATAAAACTAATCTTAAACTAAACATAATCTAGTTTAGATAGGATGAAGATAGTGAAACTGATGTTGGGTGGTGGTTTTACATTACCTAGAACAATACTACTTTATTCATGAAATAAATTTAGTTAAATATTGTGACTCTCCTTGAATTAACTAATACTACCCTTCATCATAGACTATACTAACTAGGATATCCAACCCCTCTCTCAAGGTAATATAACTGATCTACATTCTTCTGGATCGATCTTTATAAAAAATTTGAAGTTAGGTGAACTCTCCCATTCCACTTCCCTTAACTACATTGGACATCCTCCCCTAATTACTATTGTTCCCCTAGGTGATTGTGGGATAAATTAATAATCAAGAACAATGAAACCCCATTTCAAATAAAAATATATAAAAATGGAAAAAAAATTAAAATCATTTCATATCCATCCTCTTAAATGAAAACCACTGTCTTTTATAAAATTAGTCGATCATGGTTGATGGTTAGTTGGCTATGAACAATATTATAATCACAGATGAGGGAATATAATTAATTTAACTAAAAAATCATTTCACAAAAATAAAAAACTTAATTCAATTGCAATAAAAAAATTATGCATTAATTTTAATGAATAAAAAATGAAAAAAATGAAAAATACTTAATCCTAAAAACATAGTATCTCTTGTTATTGGCCCACTCTCTATTCTCTTTCTCCAAAAGTATTGATCCCCTTTTTTGGTGAGTATTTCATGTTTTTAATCATGTAATCCTCTCTATAGGATAAATTTTTGTTCATGCACCCCTTATTATAAACCCTTTCTGAAATCCCTTATTAAAAATTCTAAGAATTTAAGAGTTTATAATTTCAAATTGGGTCTTGTCCATTATCGTGGCTTGCGGAAAGGTAATACCCGTAGTTTTCTACTTTTTAAATTTGAACCTTTTTTTATAAATACTAGTAGAATATCCACATTGAAACACATATATTAGATAATTAATCATATTTGGAATCCTCTAAAATCCCACCATAAAAATCTATTCTCCTTGTAAATCTAAGTCTCACTGAACTTTTTCCATTATTATTTGAACCTTTATTATTTCATAGGGAATAGACAATAGCGTGAGGTCCTCAAGAACCCTCATTTTTTGATGAAACTGAGAAACCGCCATAAAATAGCCATCCATGGAATAGGTGAAACCCTATGGTGCAACATGATTGTCTCCATGAAAACACCATATTCCTTATATGGTGTAGCCACAGGAGCACAACAGAGTTCTTCATGCATGTTTTGAGTTCTTACTAACCGTATTCTTGCTACAACAAAGCATAAACATCCATGATATAACTACAATGTCTACATTACTTCACTTTACCATTACATGGTTTTGTAGGTGTCTCATAAGGGTACCCTTACATAGATTTTTCAAACCTTTACGTAGCCATCTCCTAGTTTTGAACTCTATTGTGGACTACATCTCATAACCCTGGTTCTGGCATAGAAACCATTAACAATATAGTGTCCTAATCATAATCCATGGTTATTCCATGGTTCATCAATGACTTGTGAAGTATAATGTTATTGGTGGTGAGTTTTAGTGGCATGGTAGTGGTGTTTGGCTGTCGATATAGGAGTGGTGTGGTAGCTTATTATGTTTGGGAGGACGGGATGCAAGCCTCTACCAAAACAATGGTATTATTTAAAAATATGAATATTACCATATGGTTCTCAATATCATATCTAATGTGAAGAGGTATTTCTTATACTATTTATTTAAATTCACTGCATTGACTTGGAAATCAACTTGGGCTAGGGTCGGAGGGCCGCTACTACCGTCGATGCCACCTCGTTCCAGTGAATCCATCCTCCCACCAAGGCACGAATTCTCCTCCCATGATTTATTTATGACTACTTCAAGATCATGATCCATCCCCTATGATAACCTGTTTTAGTGTCTACCACACATTTATGAAGATCCCACTAGATCTTTGTCATTTTTTCCTTGGGAAATCTCACTTGATCCCTTTGTTGAGGAATAGTCATGTGTTGGACCAATTTTTTTCCCTTATCTTCTCGATAATTATCCAAAACATTTCAAAACCCCAATTAAAAAAATTAATTCTCAATTCACCAACAAGAATACAAAATCATCATCAAGAAAATTTAAACTTATTTTCATGCCAAAATTAATAAAAACACTTATTATGATGCATAAATGATAAAAAAAAGAAAAATTAATGTTGAAATTATATATATAAATAATAGTCGTCAATGTAAAATAAGTAAAAGTAAAATTGATATTTATATTAAAGGTATAAAAATTTAGAGGTTAAAATTTGTTTTAAAGGCACCATCAATGATTCACCCCCCCTAAAATATTTCATATCCCAAATACTCCCCTCAATTGATTTTTTTGTTTCAAAACAATAAATATCACATTGAAAATAAATTGAAAATTTTTTAGAATTAAAATTTCTACATTTTTTTCTTCCAAAGGCTTCCCAAGATTCCATTCAATTTCATTTCTGAACATTTAATAAAAACTTGTTAAAGAGTTTTCATCATTTAAATTATCATTCAAAAATTTCTCCTTCACCTAAGAATCCATAGGTTACAAACTTCTAAATTTAATAGATTTAGGTGGAATAATAACTATATGATATTCTTCTTCTTTCAACTCTAAAACTAATTTCATGCATTTTTATAATATCCATTTTAATATTTTATTAATGTTGGGTTGTTTTTTATATATTTTTTTCACCATATTTACTTTCAATAGTTTTGTCATTATTATAAATTTAATAATTTATTTTACTCAATAATTGAATTGATAATAGTGTCATGTTGTTATTATTTAGTTTCCTTGTTTAATAATTCTTCAAATTATTCATATTCTTTTTTTTTCTTATATCACTCAAATCATGTTTGTTAACATTTTAAGTTGGTGTTCTTTGTCTTAGGAACTTTTAATTCTATATTCATGTTCGTGTTCAATCCTACAACTAATATATATTAACATTTGTTCATATACAATTCATATTTATGATTAGGATCACAAAATTATTTTTCTTCATCAATGTAATTGGGTTTTTTGACT
The DNA here is from genome assembly GCA_963277665.1 of Viscum album. Lineage (NCBI taxonomy): Eukaryota > Viridiplantae > Streptophyta > Magnoliopsida > Santalales > Viscaceae > Viscum > Viscum album. The sequence continues at coordinate 1,018,837,561 of OY728147.1, read as the reverse complement.
GATTAAGGCAACATTTCCAAAAATTGTGCCCCAATATCCACACAAAAATGTAGTAAATTCCACTTGGTTAGTTCTAGTCCTAAAAGTAATCCATATTTTTTAAGAATATTTAAAATAAAACAAATAACACTACATAAAGATAATAAAAATAAAAAATAAATCCCAAAAAATAGTAAAAATAATTAGAAACACATGATAGAAAAAAAAAGTTTAACGCTTAAACATACACTAAGAAGAAGATTTAAAATTTAATCACCAAACTGAAGACTCAAAAAACCTCAATAGAATTATTTTTAGTATTTGGTTTTTTTTTATTTTTTTTTTGTTTTGGTTTCTAACCATAGACAGTCAACTTGTTCCTTCACTAAATAACTTGTTACTACAATAAATTTATAAAAACTCTCTAAAACAATTGATTCTCTTATATGTAATCTTTTACAAATAAATCTTGATGTGGATTTTGGTTTAGTTGACCCTTTAATAATTTTATAAAATTTCTATAATATTCCATTAACCAAGCCTTGAAAATATGATCTCCTTGTGACTTTAGTTTCCCACTAAATAATTTTGTGGTTCCACATAAATTTTAATTAATTATCTAGACCTTTATGTAGCCTAGGGGTATATAAATATTCCTTGAAGTGATCTTAGGGGTGAAAAAGTTTACCCTTCCATGGGTCAATACTCACCTTAACATATCTCATCATGGCATTAAAGTGACTTCACAATATGAATGGTTACCATTACATAAGATAAAAAATTATGATCAGACCCTTGGGAAGAATTTTGAAACTTATTTTTGAATTTATAATTAATGGTGATCGTCCAACATCATTCTTAGTTGTAACTAGATAAGTTCCATTGATCATACAATCTCAATTCCATTTTCATAAATTGATCACCATCACTTTACATGAATTCAATTGAACCCATCAAAGTGACTGTAAACAAAGTCTAATGTTCTTATTGAGAACCCTTAATAGTGGGTTCAAAATTTAGCTTCACTAATAAAATCATCAAGTAAGTGGTGTTTATTCTCATACGCACCCAAAACCATAGATATCAAGTCTACAAGGACCCACTTTCTCTTCTAATTGAACACCTAAAAATATTGAATAACACCTACAAAGACAAACATCGACTACCTAGGTTTCACTAGAATCCCATATTCCCAATTTTTGTGATCCATATAAAGTTCATTATACCTCTTCTGTTGACTAAACTAACTTATGATGTATTCCTCCAGCTCGTCTTCTCCTTATCTTTAGTAGACTATTTCAACATAATTATATTTATTAAAACTTTTTAAATAGGTGTAGCTTGTATTTCCATTTCAAACTCATGTGATTGTCCATTTAAAATTTGATCAATATTCACACTTTTCGACTATTATTTCCCTCCTTCAATAATAATTGGGATCCCATATTCAATATGAATTTTCCAAAACTCTAATCTAGTTTGAACATAAATTAATTCAATATTATTTTCAACTTCTTACTCACATTAAAAATCCACATTTTAAACATTCATTTTTTTATTATCTTGGTCTTCATGGTTCAATTATTTGTCCTGGTTAAACATTCCAGGAATTCCTCAATGTTTATTCTATAGATAAACACATCTTATGGAATTTATTTCTCACTATATTGATACCTATTAGTTATTTAGAATATTTCACATATATAGTTGATCATCTGTAACAACATCATGGTGGGTTGAACTCTTCACTTGCGTAAGATGGGTGCTTATGGTCGACTGCATGGCGTATAGTAGATTTATAGCCGAAAACCTTTACATGGGATACCAGAACACAAAGAATTAAAAATTTAGCTATAAAGAAACTCAAAATCAGAAATTATAATCTATAATGGAGAATTAAGCCATGGTATTCAAAAGTTATGGATTAAATTATAAAAGAATTATAGCGACCCGACCTTTTTCTTGCATTACTATTACATCATTTCAAAGATAAACAACATAATAGTATTACACATGGAGGATCCATAGGTTTAGTGTCTTGGGAAAACTAGGACAATACATAACAAATACAATATCAACCATAAAAAATTCATTTAATCTCTTCTTCTATGGCTTCTTAGTAGCACTTGTCCTCTCTTTAGTACATGTAGCCACCTGAGGATATACACCAAAAGGGGTGAGCTAAAATCCCAGTAAGAGGATAGATAAGAACAATATATCATGGGGTGATCATAATCATGACATAGGAAGAAGATCTTGAACATGAGAGGAGAATAAACAATAAACTTGAAATGTGGCAAAGTATAAAAATAAAACATCATGTCTTAGTGGTTAACTACCACACATGCTTGTAAAAAAAGCTAGCATCATGTTCACTCATCATTTCACATTTACTCATGAGATTAATCACTTTACCCAATGCATTGGAGCGCTATATAATTCCGGGCGCACCCGTCACATTTAAACATTCATATTGCGCTATATAATTCCGGGCGCACCCGTCACATCATAACATTATCATTATCATGCTTGCCACATAGAACACATATCAAACATGTACATAAATAACCCATGGAAATTAATGGTTTTCATCTCATTATAACACATTCATAAGCTTTGGGTTCCCAAAAGAAAGAGGGAACAACATACTTGATATAAGAACCATCAACCTTGAATGAGAGGTAAAAGGTGAGATCTTGAAAGAAGAGTTCTTTTGGAAAACATTTTGATGGAAATAAAAACTAGTTACAAACATGTATATCCCAGAAAAGTAAAGTAAAAGATGAAAAAAGACCTTTGAGGAGTAACCATATTAAAAATGGAGTGAAAGAGGGAGAACCCGAAGGAAGAAATTGGGTTCGAGATTTCCCCTTACCTTGTACTTGAATGTCTGCTTCTCTTTAATGTCCTGTATAATGACATTATATTCATTAATTAGAAATTACAGAACCTTTTATACATTAATAGGGTTCATTATGGTTTCATTATTTCATATTATGTTCCTTTGGATGACTTATAGATTTTAAAACCATTGATCGGGGATGTTCGTTTTTATGGTTTTCTTGAGCGGTCCACTTGTATTCTTAAATTGATGCTTGGGTAGATCATGGGTAAAAATCCAGAACTGATATTACATGTTATTAATGATATTACAGAAGCTTTAATGATTTTATAATGAGTTATATTAGATCCAAGTGGACGAATCATTAGATAAAAATTTAATGATGGTTATTTGGGTTAATTTTAGCGGTTTTTGGATCACAACGATCTTGTTTTAACATTTATCTTAGTAATAAGGCCATAGGTTATTTCCAGAACTTAAAATAGAAAATAATACATATAAAGGATTCTGGTTCAACCATAAAAATGGTTTCATGACCAGATTGAAGGTAGAAATGGAAGAAGAGAGCATGTTGTTTTTGAAGGTGATAAATTATCACCACATGAACAACGTTCTCTTTAATAAAATAAAAGGAAGGGGTAAAGGGTGTGGGGTGATATAATATACCATTAGAATCATAAGATTACAGTATATATATAATAATGGATTTACAGAATAATTTGGATGAAGATAATTAGGGAGAGATCAAGAAAGGAACTTGAACTTGAAAGGAAATTAAAGGAGAAGAGAGAGAGAAATTACCTTTAGAATCCTTCTCTTGAGAACCTCCTTAAGGAAGTTAGGATTGGTCTTTTGATGAGACCAGCAGCTTTTGAACGTGGGGGATGAGCTAGGGAAGGTGTTTGGGCAGAATTTAGAGAAGGCTTGGAGCTTGAGAGGTGTGAGGAAAAGAGGGAGTGAAGGGTGGCTTTTATAGTGGAGGGGAGAGGGGTTCCCTTAATATAAAATTGATTAGTTTATTAATTCCACCAAAGACAAGGAATAGTGAGTCTTGGATGACCAATAATAGTAATTTTATAATGTAATCTCGAACCAAGTGGGCTTACATCAGCAGAACATCAGCAATGACTCAATTAATACATTATTTAGCTTTTATTATGAATTATCGGATTCCACTATTCATCAAAAATTCAAGTACCTCAGAAAAATCCCAAAAATTTACCCCAACCATTTTTCGACGTGTAGAATACAAAAATGAAGTCCATTTTTCAAAAATAATTTTCTATGTATTATTAATTTAATATTTAAATAAAATCATAATTTACTAAAAAAACAGTTTTTAAGATTAAAACTGGTTTTGCAATTCTTTCAAAAATTACTTAGGGTCTTATAAAATTATCTAAAAACTATTGATTAAATAATTTATGAATATATTTCAGGAAAATAAGTATTCCTTCAAATTAATTAATTAATTATAATTAATTATTTATGACTTATAAAATACCAAAAAAGTTTACTAAGGTCAAATTATCACTTTCTATGATGTCTAAATTTTATTTTATTATTCATAGGTAATGTTACTCATATTTACTATTCATAAGGGTCATATTACTATTCATAAGGGTAGGTTACTATTCATAAGGGTAGGTTACTATTCATAAGGGTAGGTTACTATTCACCAAAAATTATTTTTGCTTCATTGGACTCCAAAAACTATCTTGAACACAACCATGAATGTTGGATTTTTAAAATTCCAAACATTGGGGTGACAAAATTATGTTTAAAGGTCACTTATCACTTAGTAGTTCATTATTTTGTGTTTTTTATGACATAGATATAAGAAGGAAATTTTCCATTGAAAAACTCTGGGTCGTTACAGGAATGTTTCAATAATTGATGTTAAAATAAAAACATGTAATTTCGAATGAATTAAATTCAAAACCCCAAAATATACATATTTAATTAAAAAATAATATTTCAATTAAAATTAAATCAAAAATAAATAAAAATATTTTCTCCTTAAGAATAATAAAATTGAATCAAATGGAGGTTTATCAACTTAGCACTATAAATCTTTAATTTTATTCAAATATTCATAAAATGACAATTCCAACACACAATCCACTAATTCTTTAATTTAAACACATTTTAAAAGAAAAAAAATTAATATTTCTACAGATATTATGTGGGGAAATTTATCCATAAAAGGCCACATTAGCATTTGGAAGGTGATTCATAAGACATAACTCTATAATAGTTAGATCTTTTAAAGAAAAAATGGAAGAAAATCATAAAAGTGTCTTTAGAAAACATTTCATAAATTTTTTTTAAAAAGAATAAGTTGTGATTCAATTAAAAATATAATTTTTGATAAATTTAAATTAATTATTTTTCAAACATTAATTAGAAAGAAATTACAAAAAGATATCCCAGAAAATACTTAATGTTCATCTATAAGAAATGTAGAGTTGGTGATAAAATATATAATAGAGAAAGGAAACAACCTTATCAACATTTTAAAAATTCTATTATTGAAACCCACACCATAAAGAGAGTAATAAATATTTCATTAGAGAATTGGTAAATAAAAATTCAATATCAAAAAGAATAAATATATTTTTATTTCAATATATGAAAGGGTAACATTGTTCGGAAGAGTGAAAATGGACTTGGAAGAGAAATAGTTCATTTGGATGGAATGAGAATTATTCTTAACATCAATTTTTTTTAAGAACTAAATTCATCAATATAATTATATAGAAAAATAGGAGGAAATGAAGTCTAATATCATCATAGAAAATAATAAAATTGTCTTGTAAAACCATAGTCAATAAGAATAATTACGAAACAAGAAAATATGTTGAGTCAAGAAAATCACTTATAGATTTGGTAACAATTGAATCAAAGGATTGTAATGAGGGATTCAAAAAAATAAATGATAATACCAATAAATACAAATTAATAATAGGAAATTAATAAAATGGATTAGTAAGTACAACATGTAAAATAATAATAGGTTCATAACATGAAAATATTCCACAACAAATGGAAATTGAGAGGGAAATCCTTACAAAGAGCATATTTTTTGTTTAAGAATAATTTTAAATGTAGTTCATAAGATATAAATGTAAATTTGGGGAAAAAGAGTCAATAAATAATAATACAATCATAGGGAATAATTTACCTAGCATTTAATACTAAATTTCAATAAGAACCATTATAAATTAACAAAAGGATATTAATTTATGAAACACCCTGACAACATTTATAACATTTGATTAAAACCCACTTTGAAAGAGGAAAACTTGAAAATAAACTTTAAATAAAATGAATAAAGATAGAATCATGATATAATATTTCAAATAGGTAACATACATGTCATTTAATCAAAAATAATTTCATAATACAAAACATGTCTCAAAAAAAATTAGGATGAAACCCTTAACTTTTATCATGAATTCCATGAAAGATATTTAACCTCTTATATAATAAATATAACCTGGATAATAATATATTTAAATAAATTATTCATATATATTAACCTACATAATCTTAATTTATGATAATTTATTGTTCATTTATTAGTTATTTAGAGTTTATTTTTATCATAAAAAATTATCATTTTTTATTGTTTCATGCATGCTTTGAAGTGATGATATTGATCCTTGTGTGTTAATATCGAGTTATAAATTATTAAATTATATAAGGTACAATAATATTTACATTATAATTATTTATAAATCTCTAATTTCATTCCATGATAATCTTACTCAGGATTTAATAAGATGGAATCAATGATGAGCTTGTTTTAGTAATTTTTTATGAATAAAAGTTTTTATATTAATAACGACATAAATATTAATATAAACTTTACATAATTTTAATAATTACATAAAATTTCTTATAATTTACTATATAAATTAATATAATCCTCAATGTATGGAGGTGGGAAAAATATGTTGTTCCATTGAGGCGGTAGTCTAGTCATATACACAAACAATGTGTTCATTTTCTATAGAATGGGAGAGAGATAGAAGATTATTAATCTTTTAATTATTTTAAACATTATATAAGTAACATATTTATTATTTAAATATAATTTTATGACTATATTTGTAATTTTTCTATCAGAAAAATGAAATGCATTGCTTCGTGGAGGCGGAAATCCGCATGTACACATGAGTGATGTTCTAATTATTTATATGTGGTAAGTTTTGATAATGGTAATTATATTAATATAATAAAATTTATGTATATTAATAATAATTATTTCAATATAACATAATGAAAATTTTTATTTGGATTATAAATATAAAAAAAAGAATTAAGTGATTAGTACTCACATTGAAAGTTTGAACCCTCTCTTAGGGTACATGTTGTTAATAGAGAATTTGGGATTTTATATTTATAAAGAGGATTTCAAAATTAGAATAGGAATATTTGGTAAGTAAAAAATGGATTTATTTCAAGATTAATTTTAATTTAGAGTTTATTGAAAGGGGTGGTTGGATTTTTTTTATAAGTGAGGAGAGTGTAATGTTTTGTAATAATATAAAAGGACAAGACATTTTCCAAATAGAGTGGCTTGAAACGTGAATTATAATAGATAAATATACATATGTGTCAGTAATACTTTCAAAATACGCATTTTGAGATAATTGTTTAGTGATATAATGATTTTTATCCTTAGATTTAACTTTTTTTAAAAATTAAATTTTAGCACGATAAATTTTTTTTACCTTGGTGTCTTATTTTTATAACTAAAAATAAAATTATCCTTATTAGATAATTTGGATATTATAATTACAAATATGAAAAATCATTCATAATATTAAATTTTAAAATTGATAAAAATTATTTTTAAAATAATAAATGTAAAGTGTATAAAAAAGGCTTTTGTGATAAATATTAATTTGTTTCCAAATTGTTAATCCTGGAGTTCTAAATTAAACATAACATTTTAAATGAATAATATTAATTATAAAACAAATATCTATTTATGAAAATTATTAATAATTTTTTATTTCATTCACATAACCTAATTATTGTTTAAAAGTAATGGTATTTCTAAAAATTGTATTTTTTTTCCAATTCACATAAAAATTATTATTTTCAAAAACATTATAAAATTTATTCCTAAGAAAATATTTATATTAGAAGTCCAAAAATGATGTTCATTTTTTAAAATTAAAATTCAAAAATTTTAGAATTTATCTTTTAAATGGAAACATAAAATATAATTAAAAAATGATTTATAAACAAAGGAATTTATTAAAAATATTAATTGTTCTTATTCTTCTACTGTATTAATTACTAATTAAATTAGTGATAATATATTATTCCTAAAATATATATATTTTATCATAATTAAACCATAATATATTTATTTTTATAAAATAAAAATACATAGAACCAAAAAAAGAAATTTTTAGGAAAATACATTTTTTCCTAAAATGATCTTATTTGTTATTTAGCTACACTAATTTATTTTTATCAATTAATTTATATTAAAAATAATTGTTCCTTTTTCTTTATATGTTGATTAAATAATATAATGAATTTTATTTTTACCCTATAATTCAAAAGCTATATTACAATGGTAACATTCAATACTTATCATTTACTATTAATAAAATATATCACGCTTTGTTTTAGTTCAGCATTGTATGTGAAACAATCAATTAAAATATTATTTATTTAAATATGGATTCATAATAAAGTCTTATAGCGTTAAAAATATGTTCATATCATATATATGTTGATAAAAACTAATAGGGGGGTTAAACATTATTTACTAGTTTTTTCAAACACAAACACTCTTAGGATTTTGTAACATATTTCTCTCAACCCTTATAGCAGTTCCAGAAGTAAATAAATAAACACAGAACATTGTTAATCAGGTTCTCCTCCTATAAAAATGACTACATCTTGGTGTATTTTGGTTTTTATCCCATAAATAATCATCTATTCTCCAATTATAAACAAGTCACCAAAGGTAATGGTGTGGCCTTATAGCTATTACAATGGCTAATCTTAACAATTTATTGTTTATAAAAAATATAAAATATTTAATCCTTCTTGAGAATGATCAGATATGAAATATAAATGATCTATATATTATAAATATATACCTATGTAATTCCTCTACCTATTTCATTGATTCATAAGATCTGAAAAAATCACACATTATATTGGATCTACTATTCATAAACTCAGAATCATAAAAAATTAATTTATTTAAATTTTCATTTTTATATTTTCTTCGTTATGTTAATATTTTCTTCATAATTCTACACATTTTTATTCTCCTAAAATATCATCCTTTAATACTATAACATATTTGGTTTTAAATTATAATTCAAAACTAGTATCATTTTGATCTCTTGTTTATTCTCATAAATACTTGGATTTTATTTATTTATGATACTTTTAAATATCATGGTTTATTATTTTAATTCTCCAAAAAATCTGATAGCCTCAAATTCTATATCTTTATGTTGATATGAAGTGATTCGGTTACATATGTGGATCCATATATTATGGCACAAATTTCTCTACATAATACCTTCTTCAACATGCACTACAATGTAGAAATTACTTCATAGAATGATTGTATAAAAAATAATATTACTATAGTTTTTTTAATATTCCCTGAAGACAATTTGTGGAATGATTATCTTCTTCACTTTGTGGCACAAACTCATATTCAATAATTGTCTATGAAACCATCTTGAAGCATGATTACACCATTTAATCAAGATATTTAAATCATTTAGGAATAACATGTTATTGTATGATTTAAGTAAATAAGTATTTTTTAAAAATCCATATTCTAAAAACACTGAAATTTGTTGGCCCTTTTAAAGGCACAATGACCACTATGGAATTATAGTTCCCACTATGAAGTTATCATGACCACTACAGTTCCCCAATGACACTTAAGAAGCTCATTAGTTAGTCTTTTTCCATTTTAAATATTCTTTCTATAGATATCCCCTATAGAAATATTAAATATCCCATATAAAAAGTCAAATGGCCCCTATGCAATATAGTGGACATCCATTCCTTTGTAAATTTTCTACCTTATCAATAAACCATACGAAAACTCAAATTACCCCTATAAAAACATAAAATTACCCATATGATGTCACAAATGGCCCCTAAAAATATTCAAGTCATCCCTGCATAAATAAAATGACCCCTATAGAAACTAGGGTTCTTTGAGGACTTTTTCATTTCTTTTGTTAGCATTCCCATCATAAAGATAAGTGGCCCTAGTGAATTTCTCTTGCCTTTTATGATTCTCCATTTTTTCACTAGGAATGAATCTTATAGAGATATATATCACCCTTATAAAAAACATTAATATATTTTATTTTACAATATTCTAGATAATTCATCATAAAGGTAAATGACACTTATAAAAAAATAGCGACATATTCATTTTATCAACTTTAACCTAACATTAATTCAATTCACTTCCATCCATCACTAACCACTCCAAATTATCTAAGAAAAGTTATCAATACATTAATGATAAAGATATTAAAATAAAATATTAAATCATCCTCATGTGGGTTCAACAATCCCCCATATAATGTTTTTGTCAATAAAAATATTATACATTTCAGATCTCAATCTATAAGCAATGTGGAAATAGTTCTCCCCCAAAAACCATGAAAAACGATCATGTAACGAACCTAAAATGTAAATCCATTTTATCCCTCTAATTTTCATTGAATAAATACATAATAAGAAGGATTTAGTATCATATTCTTCAATGAAATGAGTCACGAATCAATTATATATAAGTCTACATAATAATTCTCATTTTAGAAAACAAGATAAATTGACTTAGACAACAAATGTTTTCTTAATAAACTTAAAAATATATAACAACTCATATATCCAATTTAATAAATATAAATTTTATTTTAAAAATGTCTTACTATCACTCAAAAAACATATTAAAATAGCTTATAAATAAGGATAATAGTTCTCCCCTCTAAAAATTATATCTCCTCTTAAAATAAAGATTTAAATATTTGTATGAGAGGATAAAAGTCAAGTAATAACATACCTTGTTGTTGAGTAGTTGGTTTAACACCCATTTTCATTATTAAATTTTCAAATTTCTCAATTATAAGTGGATTGGTGAGACTAACAGTTGTTTTTACCTTAAATGTAATAAATTCTAGATTAAAGATGCATTCATCCACCTTTTCTTTAAAAAATGGTATTTAATATCAATGTGTTTATATATGGAATGTTGAAATAATTTTTTATTGGTTTATGTCACTCAAATTATAACAAACAGTGATCATAGGACATTCTTAATTGAAAATAATATCCTCAAGTTATGTCTTCATCCAGATTATTTAAGTGTCTTCTTATGATGAACCCATATATTCAACCTTTATTGAACTTAAGGTATATATTATTTATTATTTTAATTCCATAAAACATAGATTCTACCAATAAATAATGATTTATCTGATGTGGAATTCCTCTCATCTAATTCACCTACCAAGTCAGTATCTGTAATCCTATTTAGATCTAGCTCATCATACTTTTTGTACATCATGAAATAATTGGATGTATTATAAAAATATCTTAATATTCTTTTTACTACCTAAATATGTGATTTTTTAGGTTTATAATTATATCTATCACAATGACTAACTACATAAAAAATATTAATCATGGATAACATGAATTACTTGAGACTACCAATTAATATTCGGAATTCCCTCTCATTAAAACTTTTTCCGTATTCATTCGTGTTTAGTTTTATTCTCATTTGAATTGGTTTGGACACTCCTCTATATTCCTATATACAAAACCTCTTCAAAATATCCTTTTCATATTTTTATTAACAAAAAATGTGACTACAAACATGTGAAATCTATAATTCTAAGAAAAAATTCATCTCTCAAAGCATATACATGACAAATTTCTCCTTTATTTTCATTGAGAATTATTCACAAAATCTGTCCTCATTTATTGAGAAAATAATTTCATCAACATTAAAATTCATAAATATTTAAGTAGTGTTGGACTTATTTATATATTTATTATTTTATACCATTATTTTATTGAATTCTATGATCCTTAGATATTCATCCGACATAAAATAATAATCACATGGATCTTCCTTCAAACTATAATGATCCTTCTTCAGTTTACACACCATACTGACATTTAATTATAGCATAAATTAATTAGATTTTATCTTGTTCACTTCTTTATCTATATTTATATTCATAAATGATGATTTTATATTCATATGAAATAATTTAAAGAATCTATGATCTGAAATAGAAAAAAATCATGTTGGTTTCAAGCTTGGAAACTGGATAAAAGGTTTCACTAAATCCAACCCCAAATTTTTTTTAATTACCATTTCATACTACTCAGGATTTATTCATAGAAACATTAAATTTGACATTAAAATTATTTTTGAAAACCCATTTTATCCCCATAAAAATTTTCTCTCTATGAATATAATCAAGTTCTCATGTTTTATTATTTTTATTTGATCTTGTTCATTATTCATAAACATGATCCATTTATTATTTAAAAATAACTAATAAACTATTTTAGGTTCAATATTTAATGAAAAACTAGTGTGATAGTATCTATGATTCTTTTTATTTTAGGAAACCCTAGATTTTGATCTATAATATTATTTTCATCATTAACTTCCCTCCTCGGTCTTTTATTTATTCATGTGGACTTTTAATCCTCATCTCCATCACTGGAGTAAACAAAATCTTCACCTTTAGTCTAAATCTATGTGTTCCAAATATTTTCTTTAATGGGTTCAGAAATGGAAACATTATCCTCATTATATTTCCCTTATATTTTTTAATGAATTAGTTATTGGTTTTCATTTGTTTTAAACTTTATTAAATATCTAGAAATAGGTTTCTGGTGTAGAATTTATGTAGAGGTAAGACGGTCTAAAGAAGGTGTTGCATAAGTATAATGTTTTCCTATGTATATATCAAATAGATGTTGTGTAACCATTAATTGAGTCCTTATAATCATAAAGTTTTTTTCTCTAACCATGGTATGAATACACATCATATTGAGTGTAATAATTCATTGGAAGTTGTGTAAATTTTTTATATTTATTCAATCTGCACAATCAATTGTTTATAAATGTGGCTGATCTGCACAGTCGATTGTTTGATGATGTAGTTCATTTAGATAGTAAAATTTATTCACATGATTAATCAAAAAAATTGATGTATTATATATATTTATCTAAAAAAGGAATTTGGTAGATCCAATTCACATTATTGATCCACATGGTTAGTCATTTTTATATCTGAATTCTATCCAACCTCACAATCAATCCATACTGTTAGTTGTTTAAACATGTGGTCTTTAATTACAGTCACTTTTCTTCTTTACATGGTCCACCTTCCTGGTTATTGGATTATGAAGTTTTTTGATCCATGTGATCAATTAATTTTCCCTCATGGAAAGCTCTCTCAGTTTATCCCACACTTAGATATTTTTTAATAAGTTTCTTAGGTGAAAATATGTATTTATAGAATTTATATGGTCCGAAGAAATTAAAAATAATTATTCTTTTTTATAATTTTTATCTTAAATATCATAGGATTCATTAAAAACTTGATTCAAATAAAAATTTATGGGATTTTGAATAAGAAAAAATGATAAGGTTAATGGGAGACTTTCATGATATTTAAAAATAAATATTCGAAAATAGATTCATCATTCAAATATATTATTATTCAGATATTATTAATGCAAATGAGAATCATGGGTTTTTCCATTAATAGTTATGGAAATATCTTTTTCAAATTAATTAGAATATAAAAGTGAAAATGAAGAATGAAAATGTGTTCACGATTTGAAATATAGTTGATACTTTTCTAAAATTAGAAAACAGAGTTGTTTTGAAGAAAAGTGAGACTAAAAATATAGATAAGGTAAGCTAATTCTAGGTTTGATCATTAGGGTTATTACAATTAAAGAGTAATGAGTTTGATTCATGTGTGAATTCCCTCAAGAAAGAATAGATTATCCTAAATAGGGTAATAGAGAGATTGATATTTTGTTTTTAAACTGATGCACATCTTGTAGTTAAATTCTCTTCTAAAGAAAATTTATTCCTTGATTCAAAGGAATCCTAAAGAACTATAATGATATAATATGTTAACGAGTGAGGAGGCTATTTCCAATAATTTTGGTACTTGAGTAAAAAAAAATCATATGTTTTTTTTTTAAAATTTCATGGATTCCACGCATCTTAACTTTGTACTAGTTATTAAATAACTAATCAAGAGTCAAGGATGAACATTTCCCCTCTCTTGTAATCACTATTTTATTTGGGACAATCTATGTATCCAAACCTAACTAAACCTAGAAAGAATTAGTCTCTCTCATTGAGATCAAGCCTTATAAAATTTGGAAATTATTCTTGATATTTACCATTATTGTATATAAGTGAGGAAGTGGTTTTATGAGTGTATTTTAACCTTGATGAGTATTAAGAGTTTTATTCCAGAAATAAAATAATTTTAAAAAAATACCACTAATTCACCTCCTACCCATCAGTTGTGTACAAACTAAATCAGAAACTTTATGTGGTTTTAGAGTCTTGTTCCCCCTGATATACTACTCAATATGAGGTTAGGTGTGAATGTAAGAGGTTCAATTAATATAATAGTAGTTTCATTTTTTATTGAATAAATTATTATCTTTGGAAAAAAATGCTACCATAATAGATCTCACAAGGTGTAGAGGTTAGTGATTTTTTCATTGTGGGATTTCCACCCATTAAAAAAGATCCATCCAAGATATTTTCTAATAATAGAATCCTTTAGATTGATATGAAATCTAGGAATACTTTATTTTCATCCATGTTAGAAAAAAAATACACAAAGTTGATAAGGTTAAAGAAAATAAAAGAAATGTGGGACAAAATATAGAATATCAGTCAAAGTAACATTAATATCAAAGAATACGAAATATATATTTATAAGGATTAGTTAAAAGATTACAAAATAAATTTGGTTGAAACTATTGATGTCTATTTCACAAGGTCTAATGAAATCTTTATTCATCTCAGAGGATTTAGGGATAAACATTAATATTATACTATGGTCAAAAAATTAATGAAGAATTTTACAGATATATTTGACCCAAAGATTTCATCCATTGAAGATAAGTAGGATATTTCTATTTATGAGTCTTAAAATACTCTCTTGAATTGTGAAATGAGAAAACCCCCATTTTTAAAAATAATACCAAGGTGGAAATTGATTTTAAATCCACAAATAAATTGAAAATCAAAGAAAAGGAATATAAATTCACAATTGACTTAGATTGAGATTATGAGAGTGATGAAATACTTAATAAAATAATGTATCTAATATAAACATGTATCAAGAAAGAAGAATAAAAATATTTAAATAACTTTTCCTCTTAAATTATTTAGAATTAGTGGAATTGGGAACTTTTCTACAAATTTCTCTAAAAAAGAAAATATAGAATCTAAGGATATTGAATATAAAGATAAATTCTGAATAAATCTAAAATAAAATTTAATATAGGATCTATGAAATTTGATGAAGTGAGAAGGAATATGTGTAAAAAAATAATTTTTCTATGGAAGAAGTAATATTTTAACTCATCCTCAAGTAGTGAATCGGTAGAAGAATATGCTAAAAGTGATGTTAAATTTATAAGGCATGTTGAAAATAATGGAGATAATCTATGCAGTAAAGGGGAATAAATTTAAGGTAAAGATTATATGATTTAGATATTGAGAATAGAACTTGAATTTTTTTTCTTATAAGGAACATTATCATCAAGAAGGAACATTATGATTACCACCAGGTTATGGAAAATTATCAAACATTATTTGAACACTGAGTCAGAGTTCATTATTGCTTATCACCACCAAAATGATGTCCAATATGAGAGGATTATCCAAACACTTGAAAACACATTGATATCATGCTTTATAGACTTTAAAGGAGGATGAGATCAACATCTTTCTTTGGTCGAGTACTAATAAAATAATAATTTCCACTAAAGAATCCAAATAGATTCATCTGAATCCCTTTATGGGAAAAAATGTAGAAAATATATGTTTTGAGATGAATTTGGAGAACACATAATGATGTGTCCTGAAATTTTTTATGGAATTGTATAAAATGAAAATATCATTCAACAACACATAAGGGTTTCTCAAATTCAATAGAAGAGTTGTGATGAAAATCCCTAATGAGACCTAGAGTTTGAGGTTGGAGGTAAATTTTTCTTCTATATATCTCTATAAAATAGAGTTTTGATATTTTAGAATATGGGAAAGCTAAGTCTTAGGTACATTATCCCCTTTGATATTCTTGATCAGATTAGAGACATAGCATATTTACTAGCACTACAACCATCCCTTTGTTCAGTAGATGACATATTCCTTTTATCCCTCTTAATGAATTACATACTAGACCACTAAAATGTATTTAATACAGAGGTGTTGGATCTAGAAAATGATCTCTCTTATAAAGAGTAGTCAGTGAAGATATTAAACTGTAGAGATAAAGTTATATACTACAAAAAAATCACTTGGTCAAAGTGCTATATAAAAACCATTAGTATAATGCGGAAACATGGGAACCATAGAAAGACATAAAATATAATTTCCCTCACCTATTTTCACCTTATTATGTAAAATGAAATTTTTAGGGTGCAATTTATTAAGGGGGGAAGAATGTAACGACTCGAAATTTTATCAATGTAATTTTCCTACTTATAATTGTGTCATATATAGTTATTTAGTATAAAAAACATACACCATGTTATGAAATAAAAAAACATTTCATTATATTAATTTGAACATTAAAATTAATGAATAAAAATTGACATCAGAATAGAAAGTATTAAACTGGGTCAAACAAATTGAAAATAAGATAATAGTAATATTAAAATTAGGATCTTCTAGGACCCCCAAAATAATCACACTCATGAAGAGCACTAAAAAATGAATTAGAATATTAGGAATGCAATATTCTTTTAGAAAATTAAAATATATAACCCGGAGATAAATAGAATTGAATTAATAATGAATAAAATATGATTCATTTATAGAAATTATGGACCCCATATGACCATTACAATTTTTACTATTAGAATAGTAATCTAACCATTGGAATATTTACATGATCATTGGAATAGTAATCTAACTATTATGATTAGTAAAATGACTATTAGAATAGTATCGTCGCCAATGGAAGTGTAAAATGATATTTAGGTATCTTATAAAATTAAATATATAACCCCATGACACTTTCTTTTAGTGCTCATTTCCAAAAATCCCTTACTTTAACTAATGAATCATGAAAAAACATGCTTTAACCATATATCACATTATATGAAATAACATGTGAAACCATATATGAAACACCTTTTAGATATCTTCCAAATATATTTTTGGAGAATTTATCATTAATTTTCATCATATGGTACATCATATGTAATAACTTGTGAAACTCCATCGAAAATTTCTTTTTGATATATTCCAAAACAATTTTGGTGTAGCTCTTAATGTTTTATATAGTTTCTTTATAAAAAAAATTAATACACTTTTACAAAACTATAAAATAAGGCACCATAGGCATTTTTAGTGTTGAAAATAATTATAAATTTTCTAATCCATAATGGTAAGAAAATATTGGCCTCTAGAAAACATCAATGATACTCAATATTTTAATGGATCAAAGTGATATCTATCAAATGCATGTATCTCCATACATGTATCCACCATCTATATCATATATAATTGTTCATAATCATATAATTCCTTTTTCCAAGACATTGAGTGACTATGTGACATTGAGTATTTCAATTATAAATTTTGAAATCATATATTATAAATTTTCCATGTATATATTTTCTATAAAGATGAATACGTCTCATGTATTTCAACAAATAGTGTGAGAAAATAATATCCCCCTCTTTCAAATAGATAAGCATATCATATGTACACTATATAGGTATGCTCATATTCTTCACTGGTCTATATCAATAAATATCATAGATATCATACTTTTTGGTATAATAGTAAAATTATCATCTCCGTTAATCCTCAACCAACAACATGTTCAGTAACATACCCAACCACCCCTGATTATCTCAACCATAAGGCTAGCATAAAAAATGTATCAAATTATGAAGGCTCTCATAATATGTATCATTCCATACTTAGTTATGATAATTTATTATGAAACATTCACCATTAATATATCAAATACATTGTCTATAATAATCCATGTGGTATACATGGTGGGTCATATAGAGCACAAAACTCATTTTATGCCTCATGAGGGAATATAACATCTCTATAAAAAAATCAACTCATGTTAATATTAACATTTCATCCCAACTTGTTAAAATCTATGAAAAAAATTCTTAGGGATAACTCAAATTCTTTCTTTGAGAGGTCAATTATGATTTCACTTCATAATTATATGCATCAAATATGAAATAATGAGAAAGTGGATACTACCATTTGTATAACATGATAAATTATTTATTAATAAAAAAATCATTAATACTAACAAAACCATATATAATCCCCCATATAATCATATCTCATATGATAGTAAATCATAGATACCTTATATTTTTTTCACTTTTCATTTTTTTAAACATATTACATATCTATGTAATTCCATCCAAATATCTCTGTGATCGTATGATAAAACAAATCAATAGAATTCATTAATGGGTAACATATTATGAATAAAGTCTATTTGAATAATGGTGATACTTAGGAATCATATTCTTGATGTTAGACTCTATGAACCTAAAAATCAAACTCCTTTACTTCATAACATCAAATGTTATATTATAATTAACTTTTATTGTCCACCTAGAAATCATCATGCATTAATCATCATCATCATCATAGGACCTTTCCATTCAAAATTTTCTTTGAGATCATTATGGTAACTAAATGTAAATATTTACAATTAATTTTTTAATAATATACCATAAACTATTTTAGTATATAAATTGGTATCCACTTCATATTTCATTGGTTTAATCCTTTATTTATCATACATTGAACTTCCCTAAGACCAAAAAAACTCTCACTAGTTCCCTATAAACTGTATTTTATTCAAAATATCATGTTAAAAAACAAACTATTTTGTATTAGTAAATAACACTTATTTCCTATAGTTATAATATAAAAAAATAAATTATTAGCATTCATATTTCATATGGTATTCTATGTGTTTAGAAAAATATTCCCAAAAGAAGATTTAGTTCTCAAATATATGTCACTAGAGGGTGGTGGGAACTTTTTCCCTCATATTTTTACAAATATTTTGGATAAACTCTTTATCCTGTATGAAATATTTTTATCCATATCTCTACTCTGAAATAGTTATTTAATTCTATCAATCGAAGCCCGACATGTCAAAACCATCATGTCATTTATTTTTTAACAACTATTTCATATAGTAAAACCTCTTATCACATAAAAGGAAAATAATTTGAAATTAATAATAAAATTGTAAAAAAATATAGCTTTTAAATTAATCTACTACATCCAACATATCGATATATCCTCTAAATTCATCAATTTAATGCACATTTTATGATTTAATAATCAATCCTTATTTAGTTTTGAACTCTTGTATATATTTATATCTCCTGTATAATGGATGGGTGGTATCATATACCCTTCAAAAAAGAATAATTTAATTATGCAACATTAATACTTGATGTGGAATCTACAAGGAGTTTCTTGAACCCCATCAGGTATTATGGATAATTTCTCCAATGTTTAGATTTTTTATTGTGAAAATTTAACCCTTACTTATAATATCCTTTCTTAAATTTAGAAGTTGGTATGGACTCTCCATAATCTCATTTCTTCTACTTATGTCCAAAAAATTCACTATTTTTTTCTGTTCCATTATCATGGAAAATGATATTAAACCATCCTTAACCTGTTCATTAATAACCAACATATGGAAGAGATCTAATAATGTTTTTTAAACTCATTCAAATTATAATTCTAAATAAATTATCATAACCTTTCTAGAAATTATTTTGGAAAGATGTATATAGAAAAATCAAGCCCGAGAGATGGACCGAGTGTCTCTAAGTCATTTGTATAACTAATAATGATGAGTATATTAGTTGAAATAGAAGTAACATCAACCATATTACATCAAAAGAGTGCCTTTGAAACCTCATATATCTCATGTTTAGAGTGTTCTTTGTAAATCATTTTTCAGTTTCCTATCATCCCAAAAGCATCCTTGTCTCATGTTTATTTTGAGTCTTAGTGATTATTAAAAAAATAATCATTATAGAGATGTCAATATAATATTTACTATGATTATTAAATCATCTTTCTTGTCTTTACTAGCTTCATAAATTGGAGGTTTCAGGAAATTTTTTTCTCCAACCCATATAATTTTAATTAGTGATTAAGATAAATTCTTATGTTTCTATACCAGTCTAGAAAGTTTCTTCCATTAATATTTTCTCTCTATATTATTGATCCTAAAGTCTTTTTGGATCCTAGAATGGGATTGAAACATTTATCCCAAAACTTTCAGGAATACCCATACACATTTATGGATCCACATCTCTATGCTCAACTGGCTGTACAAGCATCCCCAAATCCTCTTGAACATTTCTTCATCAGTTGGAAATATGATTATATATGAAAGGAAAACTAATAATCCAATTCTTGGAAACTTTTCAAGAGTTTTTTTTGAGCTTGACATGGATACTACACTGGTTGAGCAGGT
This sequence comes from Viscum album, assembly GCA_963277665.1. NCBI lineage: Eukaryota > Viridiplantae > Streptophyta > Magnoliopsida > Santalales > Viscaceae > Viscum > Viscum album. Next base: position 1,018,816,927 of record OY728147.1, on the reverse strand, counting down.
AGTCCTCACCACAAGGGATGATAGCATTAATTTGGATATTTCATATGAGAGGAAGCCTAAATTCTACAAGGATTGTAACATATTTCACCACCTGGAAACTGAAGTCAATAGTTCTAAATTTTATAGCCTATGAATTGAAAATGGGAATGATAATATATCTTGTAGAATGGTCAATGATAAAGGAAAGGATAAGGTTCTTCCTCCCTCTACCTCTAATGTTTCTTCAAGGACTTCTATTGTGATAAGGGACCTCCATATAGATAAGGTGACTAAGGGCTCCTCCCACCAACCATAGGACTCTGTTTTCAATGAAACTCTCCCTAAAATGGTGGTTATTGTTCTGGACAATGATATTCCTACTCTTTTTTAATTATAGAGGTATATGTGGTAGCCAAATACTTCCATCCTCAGTAATTCAACACCCCCCTCCTTATATGGAGGTTGATATAAATGTAAACTATAATATGGAGGAACTTTAACATGTGACTTCTTTCAAAAACTACTCTATGGCATCAGATGCTCTAGTCAAAGGAGGGGAGGTTGTCACATTGAGCTAGAATGACTCTGAATATGTCTCTTCTCTCAAGTCGGCTCTGTACCTGATTATGAAACCATATGAGGAGTTTGATGCCTCTACCACCTTAGGTCTAAATGATTTATAGGAAATCATTGATCAAAATCTGAATAAAATCCATAATCATATTGTTCAGCATTCATTAAGCCTGAATTATTCTCAAAACTCATAAGTAATCATAAAATCTAAAATTCAAAAAAAGGATCATCATAATTCACATAGATAAACACATGTTCATTTTGAAACATAGAATGTAAGTTATTTAGATCTGATTGATGTCCATAAAATATAAAAACACATTCAAGATCAAATACATGAACATATTTCTCGGAATTCTATGGGATTATCTAGTTTTCAAAAATCATAAGAACGCCTACAAAATATACTCTAATAATAGGACCTTATAATCTCATAAGAATATTTATATAAGCATGTTTGTCTGAGTGGACACTCAAGAGGGGGGGGGGTGAATTGAGTTCCAATTAAAATTTCTGTTAAAACATTGTCTAGTTAAAATCCCCCGATTTATAAAATAAGTTAAACTATAGTGAATTTATACAGATTGTAAATGTTTACTTAGATTCTCAAAGATTTATTAGGTATCAGTTAGTTTAACCACAAGATCAAACTAACTTTTGAAACTAATCTACTGATTTACAATAAGTGTAAACACTTGCAAATTTAACTATCAAAGTAGCTTGAAAATAATTTTGTATTTTAAAGTAATAGCAGCGGAATAATTATAATATATGTCGTATACATTAAACTTAAATAAAATATGCACAACAGATATAACAAGAGGTTCAGTCTCAAGCTGAGACATAGTCCTCTCAAATTTATATAAATTTGATCCACACCCTGGATCGGGGTTAACAATAGTTTTACAAAAACTATCTAGGTCCAAGACCTCTACCACTATTATTCATGGGAAACAAAACAACAACAAACCAGCTGTTCAGGTCACACATGACCTCTACCACTATCCCAGTGGGAAATAAAATATGTAAGATTTTGAGTGAGGATTTACAGATCCTCCAGTTAAAGTTCAGGATACAGTGTGTGTGTAAAAATACAGCAGATGACACACACTGCTCGAAGAGTAAATAATAAATCACAGAGCAGAGATGTAGAGTTTAGAAATGGATCTAGTGGTTTTCAATGTAGTTCTGAACTCGTTGGATTGAGCAGGAATGCTTCGGAGTCCTTCTCTGGTTTTTCTGTTTTAAAAACAGAGTGTCGTAGTTTAGCTTGTCTTTTACAGTCTCTTGATTCGTCGTGTGTTCTTCATAAATGTAGGATTACATGTATGGAACTTCTTTGAGGGTCGTGCAATGTGTTCTTCACAGTTGTCCTCCAGATTGTTCTTCTGTTCCGTACAGAGCTCGCATGTCTTGTAGTATATGTGTCGAGACGTGTCAAGCGCGCGTGTCCTTTTCGTATATTCTCTAATGCGGCTCAATCTTATTTATATTCCATGATTTCTGGCAGTAGGAATGATTCCCTTCTCATAGGTACGAGATACGGTTTCCTGTCAAGCCAACAACTAACATTAAATAACATTAATTGCATTAAAGACAACAAATATGACAGTTAGCATTATTTAATATAATATTGATAAAATCTTAAGAAACGGTGTCACAGTGATCATGGAAACAGTGTCTTCTTCACAGTGTCTGATCACGGTGAGTCCATCACGGTGCCTGGGTTACGGTGTCTGGTCACGGTGTCGGGTCACGGTGAGTCCTTCACGGTGTCTGGGTCATGGTGTCTGGTCACGGTCTCTGGTCACAGTGTCTGGGTCATGGTTTCTGGTCACGGTGTCTAGTCACGGTGAGTCCTTCACGGTTTCTGGGTTATGATGAGTCCTTCACGGTGTCTGGGTCACAGTGAGTCCTTCACGGTGTCTGGGTCACGGTGATTCCTTCACGGTGAGTCCATACTTAGAAAAAAAATCTGTATTTGGACTAAGACAGTGATATGTAGAATATGAGTTAAGGTTACTCATTAGAGATAATATATGAGAGAATTATAATTATGCATAAAACTTGTAAAGAGTAATTAACATCCATAAGATTTGTTATTATAAAAACATGATATGCACCTATTGTTGAGTTTGAAGAGTATTATCAAGATGTGCACTGAAGATCAAGATTAATTAACAGTAATGAGATTTGTGATTATTAAAACATGATTAACACATGAGGAGTCCAACAATCTCCCCATTTTGATGATCACAAATCACATATAGGCAGAATAGAAAAGATATGTAATATTAAAGATACTAGTATAGAAAAAACATTATAGAACAGATACTTGCAGTTTTTCTCCCCCATTTATACTATTATAGAACTGATACTTATACGTTTTTTCTCCCCCTTTTGGGATTATCAAAAAGTAGAGAAATGGAAATGAAACGCGGAAATTATCATTAACCAAAGCATTCATAATACAAAGTACAGGAGAAGTAAAAACTGTAAACAAGAAATGACATCCCATCAAAAAGAAAAACAGTCGGTCAACTCTTTAGGGATCCATATTTGTCTTGCCTTTATCAGCAGCAGGATCTGGTGCTGAAGTAGAAGAAGGCATAGAATAGGTAGACAACGAGGGTAAGGGTAGACCTTTAAAAACAGATGGATCCAAAGTAGGAGCAGTAGAATATCTAGGCTTAGGTTGGTCAAGAATGACTGGCCGGATCTGAGAAAGGGCTTGGCTAACTGTCATGGCAGTAGATGCTAAGGCAGGAAGTCCAGGTCTAAGGGGTGAAGAAGTTGGAGCAACTATAGCAGTACTCTGCACATGAATATATGGCTTCAAAAGATTGATGAAATCAGTAATGATTTCACCACCATACTGCATAGCCTTTTCAAAATCATCCTTATTCTCCAGAAATCTGTCCAACAATCTGGTGAACTCTGAAAGTTTCTGCACTTGGGCTTTGAAAGCATGAGTCACCAGAGGGATTCTCAGATTTTCTAGAAGATATCTAAAGTGATCTGTCATGTCACTTTTAGAGAAAATCTGGGAAAAATACAAATCTATTTTCTTGGAGATCTCTTGTTGAGCATCATTGGATATCTTTGAATGAATCCTAACCAAGTCCAATGTTCTATCACTGTTCTTAATTACTTCTGACAAAGAGGATAGATCCAAGCCACTGAAGGAATTCTGTAATTCTTCCTTCATTAAGGATATCAGCAGAGAATCATCCAAAGTAGGTGTGGAGGTCTGACCAGAAGCAGGTGAAGCCTTGACAGCATCGGTTAGAACTTTGAGTTGTTTCAGAACTTTTTGCAGACATCCAGTGTATTCATCTGTAAGCTTATTTAGAGTTTCCACAAGCTCTCTTATGCATTCCATCATTTTCGTGTGCCTTTTTCCAATCTTTTCATCAAAAGATAGAAGGTAAGGATAAACTTGAGACACAATATCCCTAGCAAGGATGGAATCAGAAGACTCAGGTGAAATAGCCGCAGGTGCAGGGGCATAAACAGGAGCAGGCTCTGATCTCACAGATAGCTCATTCTGCAGACTTGCTACCATAATTTTCATATTTGAAACATCAGCACTCAGCAGCTTATTCTCTACTCAAACATCTTGAATTTCTCGGATCATCCTTGGTTGAATACGCAAGATAATATTTTCCATGAGAATTGATGCATCTTCTTGACTTAATTGAGTCACTGAGCGAGTTTGAGTCAAGACAATTTTCTCAAAACCAGCTAACAAAGTCTCACCAAAAGCTTTCAGATCATCTTTGGTTACAAAGGAATGAAGCTCAGGTAAGGATGCAGGTAAAGGTAGAGGTTCAGATTCTGGTTGAGGGTCAGAGTCATCTTCAGACTCATATTCTGATTCAGATTGAGGTTGGGGCTCTGATTCTGGTTATGAATGAGCTAAGGACTTCAGTTGAAACAGAGAAGAAAGATCCATTCCAGTTGCAGTCACTTGTTGTGACTCATTCACATCATAAAATCTTGGGAACTCATACTGTGAGTGTACAGAGAAAGTGACAGACGGTTGAGAAGCTTCACCAGATCCAGCTTCCATAATATCAAGATTTCGAGTTTCCTCCCCCTCAACTTGTGCTTCCCTTTCAGATTCTTGAGGTTCAAGAACATGGACAAGATCCACAGGATCATCCCTAATCTCTTCAGAATATTCTTGCTTGCCAGCTGAAAGGCAATTTCCATTCTTTCTTCAGCAGAAGGGATAATCTCAGGAACCGATTGTTCCACTAGATAAGCTTCCAGACTTGCTTCTTTCTCAACAGAAAGAGTCTCTTCAACAAAAACTTCCTCAAAAGTTGCTTGCTATTCTGAACCTAGAAAAACTAATTTCCTTGCAGCATTGGGATGAGCTTCTTCCTCATGAAGAACAACTGAAGGATCCACAATCCTTTCCTTTTCAACAACAACTTCTTATCCATGAGGTATTTCAGCAGGGATAACACCCCTTTCCTCTTCAACATGAACTGTTTCCATTGGAGATATTACAGATTCTTCTCTAGGTGGAACTTCGGCTGTTACTTCTTCTTGTTCTTCTTCTTCTGAGTACTCAGCCACTTCATCTGGTTCCAAACCAGGATCAGCTAGGTTCTTAGGCCTTAGTGGATAGTCAACAAGATTAAACTTTTTATACAGTTGATCACTATCCTCAACCCATTACTTTTTCCATGGATTCCAGCTAATATTCATCCTTCTGATGATAGGCATGGATATGCAGAAATCAAAGTCCTCTAACTTTTCTTCATTCGGTCCAACCATTCCTTTTGAGACTAACATGGCTGAAATCATCCTTGAATAAAACAGGGAGGTGGATTTGGAAGTTACTTTGATCAGCTCACAGATATGGTTGATAACATACTTACACAGATTGATCTTTTGGCCATTCTTCAACAGGTGAATCAGGAACACATCCTGATACTTCATCACAGCAAAATCTCCTTTTCTTGGACTAACCAAATTCTGAACAAACTTGAACAAAAGTCTTTTCTCCCCATCCATTTCAGTAGCTATGGCCCTTTGCTTGGTTCCATTTCCAGTTAGATTTTCCAAATCGGTTTCTAGGTCAAAGATATCAGTTGTTGGAGGAGGGTCTCTTTGGTAATCTTCACACACTCTTTCATGTGGAATTATTAGGCATGCAGCCCACAAAATTGAAGAGAAAGAGCACTTCTGACCATCGATACAACTGGTCACCAAAAAGCTTTCTCCAAACTCAAAATAGAACTTCACATACTGATAGAATTCAGATACAAGCCTTGGGTAAATCGGTCTATTCTGTCCAGTGAACCATTCAAGCCATCCTTTCTCTTTTAAAACTTTCAAAACTAATGATCTTCTAGACATCAACCATTCAGGGCAAACCTCTTTTTTAGGTACAACGGTATGACTTACCAGGTTTGGGTTTAGAGGTCCTTCGGGAGCTATCCTCCGTATCCTCCTTTGTTTCTTAGAGTGGCACTTCTCAGACGAGGGTGAAGATGGACGCTTCATCCTTGGAATCCACTAAAGGTTCAAGCGAGAGAGAAGAGAAGTTTTAGGAGTAAATTCAGGTAAAGAGTCAAATGAAACCCTTAAGTTTTTTCATTTGGGAATGTCAAACGTCATAAAAACACAAACGCGGGAAATCAAATAGCGGTGAAATAAAAATTACCGTGATACGGGTAAAAATAAAATAATAAAAAAAATATCATACTTCTCACGGTGAGACAGAAAACTAGCCATCACGGTGAGACAGTTTATAGTCCTCACAGTGAAACAGTGAGCAGTTTATATAATCACGGTGAGATAGTGAGTTGTCAGAACATGAGCATAAAACAGTAACTTAAAAACAGTAAGATATTCATTTATGATTAATCATACCAAGATAATGTATGATGTAGTCTAATCTTTCAGAATTTGATGGTTTAGTGAATATATCAGCAAGTTGATATTCACTACCAAAGAATTCCAAAGTGATATCACCTTTTTGATAATGATCCCTCAAAAAGTGATGTCTTACATCAATATGTTTTGTCCTAGAATGAGAAACAGGATTCTTAGAAATATTAATAGCACTTGTGTTGTCACAATTTATTGAGACATGTCTGAATTGATATCCATAGTCTAGTAATGTGTGTTTCATCCACAAAATTTGTGCACAACAACTTCCAGCAGCTATGTATTCAGCTTCTGCAATTGACAATGCAACAAAATTTTGTTTCTTACTACACCATGATACTAGTGACTTGCCTAAAAGATGACATGTTCCATAGGTTCTTTTTCTATCTAGCTTACATCCAGCAAAGTCAGCATCAGAATAACTAACTAGTTCAAATGATTGTCCTTTGGGATAGAACAGTCCTAAATTGGGAGTATGCTTGAGGTATTTAAAAATTCTCTTTACAGCATTTAAATTTGACTCTTTAGGGTTTGCTTGAAAACGAGCACACATACACACACTAAACATAATATCAAGATGACTAGCAGTCCGGTAGAGTAGACTTCCAATCGTTCCTCTATAAGTGGTTTGATCAACAGATTTACCATTTTCATCAAGATCCATCTTACAGGTGGTACTCATGGGAGTGTCACTACTTTTTGTGCTATCCAATCCAAAACGTTTTAAAAGATATCTAGTATATTTACATTGAGTTAAAATAATTCTATCATCATTTTGAAATATTTGAAAACCAAGAGAGAATTTATGTTCACCCATTAAACTCATTTCAAATTCATTTTGCATCATTTTTTAAAAATCAGTACACAATGATTTTTTATAATATCCAAAGATAATATCATCAACATAAATTTGTACTACTAAAACATCTTTAGAAATTCGTTTTATAAAAAGAGTAGGATCAGCTATTCCTTTTGTAAAACCTTTATAAATTAGAAAAGTACTTAATATATCATACCAAGCTCTTGGAGATTGCTTTAAACCATATATATCTTTTGATAATTTGAAAATATGATTTGGAAAATGAGGGTTTGAAAAACCAGGTGGTTTTTTAACAAAAACATCCTCAGCAATATATCCATTTAAGAATGCACTCTTGACATCCATTTGATATAGTTTGAAATTTAGATGTGCAGCATAAGCAAGTAAAATCCTAATAGCTTCTAATCTGGCCACTGGATAAAAAGTATCCTCATAGTCAATACCTTCTTCTTGACTATAGCCTTGTGCAACTAGTCTAGATTTATTTCTAACTATGTTTCTGGATTCATCTACTTTGTTTCTAAACACCCATTTTGTGCCTATTGTGAAAGTGTCCTTAGGTATTTCAACAAGATTCCAAACATTATTTCTTTCAAACTGATTGAGTTCTTCTTGCATAGCAATTACCAAAAATTCATCATTAATAGCATCATCAATGTTTTTAGGTTCAAGCTATGACAAGAAGGCTTGATGTTCAACCTGATTTCTAAGAGAAGCTCTAGTTTGTGTCCCTCTATCAAGATTTCCTACAACAGCATCTAAAGGATGATTCTTCAGAATTATTGTTGATCTAGTAAAGGTAGGGCTAGAAATTTCAGGATCATCAACAGGTTGGGAATCAACAGAAGCAGGTTCTGGAAAATTTCTAGAACTGGACGTTTTAACTATTGGTCCACTATCTTTATCATTAAGGTTCAAAATAGAGAGATCATCTTCAAGATTTTCAAGAGAGGTTTTGGGCTTATGTGGATCTGTTTCATCAAACGTGATGTGAACAGATTCTCCCACACACTTGGTTCTCTTATTGAAAACTCTATAGGCTTTACTAGAAATAGAGTAACCTAAGAAAATTCCTTCATCACTCTTGGATACAAATTTTTCTAGATTGTCTTTAGTATTAAGAATAAAGACTTTGTAGCAAAAGACTTTGAAGTAGTTAACTTTAGGTTTCCTATGGTTCCGCAACTCATAAGGGGTCTTCTTAAGAAAAGGTCTGATTAAGACTCTATTGATAACATAACAAGCTGTATTTATAGCTTTAGCCCAAAAATAAACAAGTAGGTCATACTCATTAAGCATAGTTCTAGAAATTTCTTGCAGAGTTCTATTCCTTCTTTCTACTACACCATTTTTCTGGGGTGTCCTAGGGGAAGAGAAATTGTGACTATAGCCATTGTGAGAGCAGTAAGATTAAAATTCATGATTCTCAAATTCATGGCCATGATCACTTCTCAGAGTTTTAATCTTAATTCTACTAAAGTTTTCTACAGATTTGGAGTATTTAACAAAGTAAGAACAAGCTTCACTTTTGTGAGCTAGAAAATATAACCAAGTATATCTAGAAAAGTCATCTACTAAGACATAGACATAGTGCTTCCCATTTAAACTAGAAACTCTAGATGGTCCAAACAAATCCATGTGAACCAACTCGAGAGGTTGAGAAGTTGAGACTTTTTTCTTTGGTTTGAAAGAAACTTTATGTTGATTTCCCTTTTGACAGGGATTACAAACATTGTCATTTGGAAACTCAAGGTTGGGTAGGTCTCTAACTATGTTCTTCCTAGTAAGTTTTCTAAGTGAGTGTATATTGCAGTGTCCTAATATTCTGTGCCAAAGACAAGACTCTTTATGAAAAGCATTTAAACAAGTAATATTCTGCTTAGCTAAAAAATTTAAATCAACAACATAAACATTTTCATTTCGCAGGACAGAAAATACTAATGCATGTTTAGAATTAAAAACATTCCAAGAATCATTTTCAAATTTAACATTAAAACCATCATTACATAACTGAGAAATAATTAATAGATTATATTTAAGTCCATCAATAAATAAAACTTTAGAAATTAATACTTAGTCAGTGTTACCAATCTGGCCTAAGCCGATGATTTTCCCTTTAGAATTATCACCAAAGGTGACAAAACCTCCATCAACTCTGACTAAGATTTTAAAGCATGAGAAGTATCTAGACATATGTCTTGAACCTCCAATTTCCAAGTACCAGGTCTTCCTACAGGAGCTCTTTAAGCAGGTTTCCTACAAAACAGATTTAGATAGGAAATGATTTTGGTACCCAGATCTTCTTGGGTCCAGACAGGTTAGCAATCAAAGCTTTTGGTACCCAAATTTGTCTTATGGGTCCCATGAAAGTTGTAGAATCGGCAGACTTTGAAAGATAAACCTTATTAGATCCATAACGATGAATATAACTAGTTGAAGCATATAAATGTCCAGAACTAGAATTAGAAGCATTCTGTCCAGATTTAGGAATAAATCTATTCTTAGTAAACTGTCTATGTCCAGGTTTGTAGCCTATTCCAGTAGTGTATTTTGGTGCAACTTGCTTTCCTAGTATTTGAGTTAGTGTATCCTTTCCATTTGTGAATTTCTCTAAATCCATTCTGAGTTTCTCATTAGATAATTTCAGTTCAGTGTTTTATTAAAGTAACTGAGCATTCTTTTCCATTTCAATATCAAGATCAGATTTATGTTTAACAGTTAAAGCATACTGTTTCTTTAAACCTTTGTATTTGTCTTTCAGCTCATTACAGGTTTCTTCTAACATATCAAAATATTCAAATAGTTCAGATTTTGACATGTTATCAAATTCAGTATCATCTCCTGAATAATAAGAATTTAAAGCATAAGTTTCAGCTGTTACCTCAGAAGTGTTTGTCATAAAACACATGTTTTCCATATTTTTGTGTTTAGTTTCAGAGACTTCAGATTCAGTGGAGATATCCTCAGAAGCGCTCCAAGTAGCCTTCATTGCCTTTTTGTACTTACTGTCCTTGTAATCATATTTCTTCTTGAATTTGAGCTTTGGCCAGTCTTCTTTAACATTTCCTTTTCTTATGCACTCATAGCAGACAACTTCATTACTTTTATCATACTTCTTCCAATCCTTCTTCCAATGTTCCTTATTGTCATACTTTCCTTTGTAATTTGATTTTCTGAAAAAACCTCTTCTTCCTATAGAATTTCTTAAACCTTTTGGAAATGTGAGCCATTTCATCATCACTATCAGATGCACTTTAACTATCTTCACAGCTTGAACTCTCATTTATAGCTTGAAGTTTCTCCTTATCCTTGTCCTTTGAAGTTGAAGATTTGGAAGCAACAGACTTTCTTCTAGGTTCATCTTCTTCTTCTTTGTTCACCTTGAGCTCTTCCTCATACATCATAAGATTACCAATGTGTTCTTTAACAGGTAGAGAAGCAATATCACATGACTCTCTGATTGAAACATATGTGCCTCTCCATCGGTCTGGTAAACATCTCAAGATTCTCATAATTTGTTCCTTTGCTGCAACAGCTTTTCCAAGTGAATTCATTGTGTTGACTATCTCATTAAACCTAAGATACATGTCAGAAATAGGTTCATTAGTTCTCATTTTAAAATTATCATATTTAATAGTATAAGTATTTAATCTCATTTTCTTAACATTGGTTGTTCCTTCATGAGAAACAGCTAAGGTATCCCAAATTTCAAAAGCAGTTTTACAAGCAAAAATTTTGTTGAACTCTTCATCTCCTAAAGCATAGTACAGGGCATTCATGGATTTACAATTATTATTGTAGGCAGTCTTTGTAGGTTAATCCCAAGTGGATCTAGTAGTAGTGGGAAGTTTATATTCTGACTCTATGGTAGTCCAAATATCAAAACCTATGCTTTCTAAATGAATTTTCATTTTAAGCTTCCATTGGGAATAGTTGGTTCCATTGAAGAAAGGTGGCTTGTTAGTAGCAGCACCCTCTAGTCTATTATCCATAACTAGATTTTATAAAGACAATTTAAAGAGAAAAAAAATTAGAACTAACAGAAATTTAAGATCTTTAAAGATGCAACTAAAATCACAGTTGAAAACAGAGTACTTTAGAAAATATTTAAACAACCTATGATACCAAATTTTGGTCGGAGTGGACACTCAAGAGGGGGTTGAATTGAGTTCTAATTAAAATTTATGTTAAAACATTGTCTAGTTAAAATCCCCCGATTTATAAAATAAGTTAAACTGTAGTGAATTTATACAGATTGTAAATGATCACTTAGCTTCTCAAAGATAGATTAGGTCTTAGTTAGTTTAACCACAAGATCAAACTAACTTTTGAAACTAATCTACTGATTTACAATAAGTGTAAACACATGCTAATTTAACTATCAAAGTAGCTTCAAAATAATTTTGTATTTTAAAGAAATAGCAACGGAATAATTATAATATATGTCGTATACATTAAACATAAATAAAAGATGCACAGCAGATATAACAAAAGGTTCAGTCTCAAGCCGAGTCTTAGTCCTCTCAAATTTATATAAATTTGATCCACACCCTGGATCGGGTTTAACAACAGTTTTACAAAAACTGTCCAGGTCTAAGACCTCTACCAATGTTATTCGTGGGAAACAAATCAACAAAAAACCAGTTTTTCAGGTCACACACGACCTCTACCACTATCCCAGTGGGAAATAAAAGATGTAAGATTTTGAGTGAGGATTTAAAGATCCTCCAGTTAAAGTTCAGGAGACAGTGTGTGTGTAAAAATACAGCAGATGACACACACTGCTCGAAAAGTAAATAATAAATCACAGAGAAGATATGTAGAGTTTAGAAATGGCTCTAGTGATTGTCAATGTAGTTCTGAACTCGTTGGATTTAGAAGGAATGCTTCGGAGCCCTTCTCTGGTTTTTCTGTTGAAAAACAGAGTGTCGTAGTTCAGCTTGTCTTCTACAGTCTCTTGATTCGTCGTGTGTTCTTCAGAAATGTAGGATTGCATGTATGGAACTTCTTTGAGGGTCGTGCAATGTGTTCTTCAAATTTGTGCTCCGGATTGTTCTTTTGTTCAGTACAAAGCTCGCATGTATTGTAGTATATGTGTCGAGACGTGTCAAGAGCACGTGTCCTTTTCGTATATTCTCTAATGCGTCTCAATATTCTTTATATTCCACGAGTTCTGGCAGTAGAAATGATTCCCTTCTCATAGGTATGAGATATAGTTTCGTGTCAAGCCAACAACTAACATTAAATAACATTAACTGCATTAAAGAAAACAAATATGACCGTTAACATTATATAATATAATATTTATAAAATCATAATAAACAGTGTCACAGGGATCATGGAAGCGGTGTCTTCTTCACGGTGTCTGGTCACGGTGTCTGGTCACGGTGAGTCCTTCACGGTGCCTGGGTTACGGTGTCTGGTCACGGTGTCTGGTCATGGTGAGTCCTTCACGGTGTCTGGGTCACGGTGTCTGGTCACAGTCTCTAGTCACGGTGTCTGGGTCACGGTGTCTGGTCACGGTGAGTCCTTCACGGTGTCTGGGTTACAGTGAGTCCTTCACGGTGTATGGGTCACGGTGAGTCCTTCACGGTGTCTGGGTCACGGTGAGTCCTTCACGGTGAGTCCATACATAGACAAAAAATCTGTATTTGGACTAAGACAGTGATATGCAGAATATGAGTTAAGGTTACTCATTAGAGATAATATATGAGAGAATTAAAATTATGCATAAAACTTGTAAAGAGTAATTAACATCCATAATATTTGTTATTATAAAAACATGATATGCACCTATTGTTGAGTTTGAAGAGTATTAGCAAGATGTGCACTGAAGATCAAGATTAATTAAAAGTATTGAGATTTGTGATTATTATAACATGATTAACACATGAGTAGTCCAACACAGCATTTACAAGAACAAGGTGTCACTCATTTAGGCTCCTTGGCTAAGAGTTTGGTCTCTCTTCATGAGGAGGATCCTTTCATTCTTATTCCCCTTGAGAAATCTAACAAGAGGAGACACTGAGGAAACATGTATGTGACTTGGGTAGTCCCCTAAAAATTCACCCCCGTCAGTGGATTTTTATAGAATGATTATTCTAAATTTATTTACTCCACTTATATGAGTGATTAGTGTTTAGGGATAAAAAATACCGAGATAAAATTCAAAGGGATGGAAAGAAGAGATTAATGACTTTACCAAAGGATGAGGACCTTTAAACTAGAGGTAGGATATACCTAAATAAATTAAGATCATATATTGGAATTTTTAAGATCTTGGGAACTCTCCCATGATCACAACCCTAAAACATTTCATTATGAAAAAAAACTATGTTCATTGGTCTTGTTGAACCAAAAAAGAACTTTCAAAACTAAAAAACCACCAAATGGGGATCCATTATCTATTATTTTGTTTCAAAAAACACTCATGAAAGTGATTTGGAGAATATTTAGATCTTAAATAATGATATTATTCAATTATAATCCTATAATAAAACTACTCCATATATCTCTGTTACATTTAGCATATAGGGTGTTTTTCTCTCTTTATCCTTTTTTATGCCTACAATTCATATATAAAAACAAGAGATCTTTAGAGGGATCTAGAAATGATTTCTTACTAGAAGGATAAAATATAGGTTATCATGGGTGACTTTATTACTATTATAAGACCTGAGGAAAAAATTAGAACCTACATTAGAAGGTTGGAAATATCTGAGTTATCTTCTTGTATTGATAGATGTGTCCTAGTTTAAGTTCCCATTGTTTGAGTTGGATTAAAATATAGTATATACACATTAAATGAAATGAAAACCCTAAAAGTAGATAATTTTTTTCATATTGATGACAGGAATGATTCCATTGATTTATCTTGTCTCATACATCCCAAGTTCCATTATGATCATAATCCTATGATGGTTGACATATGCACCGGAGGAATAAGGTCATCCCATTTCCCTTCAAACTCAACAATACATGGATTGTTGTTCCTAGATGCAGGGATATTGTTATGAATTCTTGGAATATTAATACCCTTATAAGACCCATCCAAATTATATCCACCAAGATGAAAAAAAAGATAATTAACAAATATAGAAAATATTCCCTTTCCAGCATTGGCATTGATATCAGGACTGTACAAAAATCACATGTTGCACTGTTAAACAATAATTAAAAATCATAATGTGCCATCCTAGGGTGAGGACCATGATCTCTCCAAACCGGATTATTTTCAATCCCTTTAGGAGAATTTAATCCAATGTCAATATATTATCATATGTCTACAAGAGTTAGATAGAAACTCAAAGTTATTCCATTTCTTGCATAAGGAAAAAAAGGTTAGGAGATGGGTCATTACCCTCAACATAAATGGATGCTTTCATAATTTAGAGAATTAAATATCCAATGTAGAGACTACCTAATTTAAAGATATATACTTAGTTCAAGTGGATGAAAACAATCCCAAGTTGATATATAATATCACCCCTTGTATTGGTTCCCATTAAAAAAATATTATTGAACCACCTAATGAGAAATAAATAAAAGAATATTTATTCTCCTTAAACATTGATAGTGTCATAAGACCATATTGTTTTACTAATAAATTTTTCATGTTCAATTGGGAAAACGTTCAAGATTGGGTGTATAATTTTTTAAGTTAATTCATCATCCATGATTCCATTCTTTGAGGAGTGAACTCCAATTTCATTAACCTAATGCTAAAAAATATATGGTTGTGGACATCAAGGACTTTAGACTCGTTTCTATTGAGAAAAAGATCCCAAAAATCATTTTAAATATCATTTCATTATGTTTGGGATATATTTTCAAAGGCTTTATCTCTTTAAAACAATTTGGGTTTGTTCTTATAAGGAGATTCAAAAATTTCATGTTCACTACCTCATAATTTGTTAACATTGTGATGAGGAAGATGAAATATAAAAACTTTTTTTCTCAAAATTCACATTTCGAAAGCCTTTTACATAATTAAATAGAGAATCATTTTTTTTCAATTATCATAAAGAAAGGATTTTCCAACACCTTCATCAATTTTATCAACTCCATACTTAAAAGTTATAGGTTTTTAATTCTAATCAATGGGTCTCTTAAAGCCTTATTTAAATGTTCCAAGGGATCAGGAAAGGGGGCACTCTCTCTAGTATCCTTTTTGATGTTTCTAAGGATTATCATAGCCTTTGTCTCAGTGTCCTTATACAAGCTAGCCTTATTAAAAAATAATAGCCGGAATGGGACTTTTCACCCCCTCACATCTCTTTTATGTTGATAATATACTCCTTTTTTAAAAGATGATAGAGGAACTATCTCCTACGTCAAGGCTATTTTTTTGACATAATAAAGAGGTTTCTACATAGCTCGTTAGTTGGAATAAATCATTTGTGGTCTTTAGTTATGGACTTACTGTCTATAATCTTAATAAAGCAGTCAAGACCCTCTAATTGAAGAGAGGATCACTCCTTTTCACTTACCTTGGGGTTCCCCACTTTTTTATAAAAGTCAAGATATGTTACTATAAAAATATATATTCCAAGATAACATCCCAAATGGAAAAATAGAAAAGGAAAACAATTCCCCAATAGGGAATAATTTGATTGGTAAACTCTATTGTAACCTCCAGGTTTGTTTATTCCTTCTCAATGTATAGATGGGCTAAATTACTCATTATGAAAATTCAATTTTTTATAATAAATTTCATCTGGACTTGCTCCATTTATGAGGGAAATTTTCTTATTGAAAATATTTTTTTAAACCCATTGACATGGGAATCTTGGGAATTAAGGATTTGATCCTATTTGATTAATCCATCCTCGTTAAACTCACATGGAGCCTTCTGGACATTGATGATAACTCAATGGAGTTCCTCTCCAACGTCATCTCACAAAATTTAAATTGATATTCCACACACATCTTATCATCTATCTAGTTAGCCATTAAACATACGTACCATGATCTCATGAAATTCTCAATGTGGATGGTTTGAAATAAGTTCACCCTTAAATGATGGATCACACCATGGTTGTACATGACATTTCAAGAGGAATTGTTAGTTCCTAATTTCCTTAAACACATTACTATATCTAAAATGCCCTGTAATGATGACGTACATGGATTGATTCTGTCTCATATCATTCTTGATATTCAGATGTATGTATATACTAATAGAAATTATCTTTTCTTGGAACCAAATCCCTTTGGCCAGTTTATTACAAAGGACTATTATAGGTACAATTGTGAGGGTTCTTTTTTTGTTCCGTCATGGCTCCCCAACTTCAAGAATCTTTATAACCCCCCCCCCCCCCCCCCTTATCAATACTGTTGGAATGAAGAATCTGGAGCAGGAGGGTACCCATACATAGCCTGCTATATCATATAGGATTTCCCATGGAACCTACCTTTCACCATTATATGAATGGTGAGAAGAGCATAAACCATATTTTTATTCCTTTTATTTTATCATGTAGGATCTAGGTGTATATTCAAGTATAATTTTGAATCAAGATATCCATGAACATATTTGAAGAAATGTAGCTTTCCATCATAGAATATGGCCATAGTGAACACATTCAGGGGATGTTGATCACAACTGTCAGGTTCTAGGGCATGCAGCGGAATCTAGTGGGCCGATGATTTTAAAAATTTTCATCATCGGGACGACGTAACTTGTCGTCGTCGACGATCCAAGCCCCAGAGAGGTATGAGGATCTTTTGTAAACTATTAAGAGAAAAAATTAAAAATGAAAAACGTACCCATTTCATATCTGAAGTCGCGGTTGACTGCAACTAGTCGATGGAGATCATCACCTAAAGGATCCAAATCTGGATCCCTCTAGATCATCCACATGCACTCTAAAAATTTGTTGGAACGTCGATCGTCGAACTCCAGGTGCAAGCGCAGCGATCCGATGATGCTTTCGACGTCACGACGATCCCCGCATCAAGAAGCTTTCGATGCATGAGAGATATTGATATGAGCTTCTTGGATCGATATTTTCTCTCTCTAGAGAGTGGGAGGAGAGAGACGCTCTCAGATTTCATTCCTTGAATGAATGAATAGTGATTAGCACACCAAGGGAGAGAGCCTTCTCTCTTATTTATAGTGAAATTACAAAATACCCGGTTGGTTCCCCGACCCCCGTTTATTTCAATCTCCACAAAATAAATAATTTTGACAAACTAAATTGTGCCTATATTATTTATTATTTTATCACATACTTGTAATATTTATAAAATATATTACATGATAAAATTGAGAAATTTAACTCGACTTGATGTCCCACTTAATATTAAAAAAACCTTGAATATTAAAATAATATTTGTTCGATTAATATTTTCTCTTATATACTAAGCTTGTAAATACATTAAATAAATTCAATCCCAAATATTCATAACTTGAATATTAATAAATTCATTTAATTATTTTTTTGGTTGATAACTTGGAAAATACTCGGACCCCATGGCGGGGCCCACTATGTCCATATACTTATTCAACTGAATAGGGTGGATTCTTGAATACACTATTGTGTGTGACCCTCTAGGCCCTTACCTCGATAGCTATGAATAAAATCCATAAACCAAGAGCAGATTCTAGCATCCCATCATGGCCCCTAAATAGATAAGAATAGTTATACCAACGATTACCATCCTAACAACACTAACTGTGTACTATAATCACTTTGTCATTAAATATCTCAAAAATGAGTACACACTCTTGTGTCATCATCCTTATCTTGATTTATTATTTGTTTATCAATCTGAATGGATTTTCCTTTCTACTACTTTGGCCAAAGACTTATAAAGGTAGCTTCATCCTGATCGACCAGGCCTGAGATATACAACTTCCTGAGCTTTGAAGTGACAAATCCTTTCTTGACCATTCATCCAATGGCATACCAAAAATGACGCACCTAACACAAACTACCTCGCCAAAAATTCATTTCAATAGTTTTCATCTTTCATAAAAGTATGTAATCAAACAGTATGCATTGTTAATGGTCTCAATTTAGGAGACCAATAGACATGTTCGTAGATAGGAACAACCAATGACACCCAAAACATGTGGTGTTCCTATTAGCAGGTCTTTCCTCATGATCTCACTACTAGAGATCACCAAGTGAAAACTTCACGAGAAGAAGTCCCAATGCTTATGAGCCCCCAACACCTGATAATCAGACAGTTACTGTGTCCAATCATTAATATGTATCTAGACAATAGAACATGTATTTAATATTAATGTCATTGTATCCTAAGGTTCTCATTATAGCCTAGGATCTACTACAAACTCTCGATAGGAAAATTAATCTTTAGAAATTACCATTATAATAGTGGACATAGAAAAGTATACACTATAATGGTAAGATGACATCATGCATAACTAACTGCACACATGATATGGTAATCAAAAGTAGAGCATAGTTGGGTCTAGGGAACCTACTATTTCAACACTCCCACTTTCACTAGATCCAACTAGCTAACTATGTTTGTTAGCTACTCACATGATAAATATCATGCTTCTGATGAGTAATGGCTTAAACTGCTGGGCCTTCCATGTTTTCGCTTTGTGGCATATATTCTATATGCGACCTCATCATCTTGATTAAAACTTCTCAAGATAAGGTATCCTTGAGTATATTACTTTGTTCCATTGTCATAACTTGACAACTTGGCTATTAAGAATATCATAATTATCATTATGATAATACTTTTCTCACTAGGTGCGAATCCAAGAACTGAAACAAATTGTTGTGATTTATAACTACTTCTTAGGTTCCTTAGAAGCTGCAACGTACTCGGTATTTGTAGATATGGCTACCACTAACTTTCATGATCCTGACTCACTCATCACCTGTTCTTAATATCAATACTAGGTCAAATTAATATAAGTATTAATAGTTTGTGTCCCAAAAAAAATGAGTATAACTTCTTCTCCATATTCCAGGAACATATCATTTTTACTTGTCAAAGTATAAGATGATGGTTCTGACTGCATCACTTGCAGTACTCCTAGAAATAATTGATATCTTCCTATAATAAATTATATCATGGAAGTATCAATTATTTTACATAGTATGTTATATGTGATTGATCCATCACTAAATAATATGGTATAAATTCACAACATTAATATCTACCCATGCTGCAAACATGTTATCCTGAAGATTCTAATCCATGTGACATTGGAAACAATTATGAACATTAATTATTTCAACATGTATTTTTCAATAAAATTTTACTATATATACGATTGACTAGGACCAAGAAACTTATGAGTATACCATAGTAGATCATGTTCCCTAGAACTTAGGTTGCTAATTTAATTCAATAATTAGAGAATTGATTTTATTCTAATCTTATCTAGTTGTAAGATCAAGATTTGTTTTTCATATGTTGATGAACATATTTCACTTGGAAAACAGTGGCACTCCCACTAAACTTTGGTAGACACAAGGCATTTATAATGAATGATCTAAGATCTTGTTGCTTACTTTAATCCAAAATTGGATTTTAGTAACTTTCAACCATTATTGGCATCATTTGATGTCATCGTCTCTTTCTGGTTGCATCGTATAGACACCTTCCACGAAAGATGATCTTGACATCCAATGACCAATAAAATGATCTTAGAAGTTCAGCTATGACAAGTAAAATTCTAATGGATTTAGTCATACTAACTTGGTATAACCAATCGAGCCTTATTGGTACCAAGCTTGTACAATCCATGTTTCTTATCATTTGAATACCCACTGTAGTATTCAATTTATAATCCCTTTTGCAATTTGATACATGGAATCCATTATTGAATTTTAGATGATCCTTTCAATATTAGCTCGTTGCCTTATACAGCTTATTTGTAGGATTTATTATTCTTAATGAATAATATATCACCAGACATGGTGAATATAAAACCATCATAATGATTTCATCATTCTTACACAGTATGCAACACTGGAACATGCCTATTCCACATGTACTTGTGGAACTTGTTCCAATGTCAACCATTTGTGCATCTCAAGCATTGACTAAGTCCAAGTCAATTCATATCCCACTATCTCTAACAGAGATGTGCACCCTTATATAGAAATTTAGTATAATACTTGACTACATCTTTTCTATCTTAGGAATTTATGTAATATCCTAAGGAACTGTTAGGATAATTACTTTTGATGCACATCATATTTAGATTTATTCAGATTTGTTTTTAAAAAACTCTTTGCATCCTAACACATGACCTATGGCACAATGTATTTTCATCATACTATGACTCATATGATATCCATTTTTCATTTTATTTGGCATATTAGTTATGGTTTTGTGTCGTTATTTTCAAAGCACATCTTGAAATATAATGGAAGTTTTTGCATGTTGTAACATTGATACAACTTACATCACAAATTTGATGTATAAAATGTGCATTTATGAATTTCTCCATTCTATATTTCATTGATCAATGTTAATATGTAAGACTACTCATCAATCCTCTTTATTAACATCAATACGGTGATGTAGATAAGGTAACATGTGTATAAGAATTACTACACGCTACATTATCATGATCAATGATTGTTTGGTCAAGATGTTCTTCGGCATTCCAATCCGAAGAAACTCAAATCTTCTTACCAAAAATAAACTTCACTATTACTTAATAACGTAATGGAAACTTATGAAGTATCTTTACCTCTTTCTTTTCTTTTGAAATAGTTCACAATTTATTGTTGAACTAATCCTGAAAGCTTTGTGGAATACCTTTATTTATAAAGGTTTCTTTTTCCAAACTAAGGATGTCAAAAATACCATAGTTGTTTAGCTGTGCCGAGCCTAAATACCATACTGGGTTTATAGTTGACGTCCACTTTTAGTTTTACTTGACAAAGAATAATATTACCACAACTGGGTAGGTCTTTAAATTTTATATTCATCATGTATTTCCTTTGATTCAAATATGTTTAAACTATTTGTTGAATATGTTACCAGAAACAACATTCATTCCAAAAATATGGAATGATGTCTCATTGTGTCCGAAGGGAATGTGAGATAAATGTTTTGGTTATACTCAAAAACTTGTTCAGTTTGAGTCAATTACATGCAATTTTAAGTTATGTGTTTCTCACCGCTGACTTTGGAATCACCCTTTCTCAGCTGCTTGGAGAAGACACTATACTTCTTGTAATGTTCCTATACTTACTTGGTTACTGTATTTAAATACACATATATTATTGTAATATTATATTCAATACCCATGAAGTATGTTAGAAACATTAATATATTTTATGAATATAAATTGAATGAGAAGTGGGTACTTTCTTCTTGTATTTCAGTTTTTAAACATCCATGAATTTATTTCAATATGTTATGAAAAAAACTTCATATTAAGTAACCATACACTTTTCTTTGAAGTACATGAAGAAGGTTTCTTTTTCATAACTTTCCATGGGCCATTTCTCCTTGTCATTAAATTTATTCTCCATATGAATAAAAGATGGTGTTATCTCTAATATTCTTATTACTTGAAAAATGTTACCATAAAGTTAATGAAGTGCTTACTCTATATCTTTCTTTTGTACCTTTAAACGAAACTAGAGTAATTAGGTGTAAAAGGTATAAGAATAGGATAACATGAATGATTGTGAACTTTCTTTCACTTTACAGAAAGCGAGTTCAATCATCACATTCAAATCTCACTTAGATTTCTCCTTGAAACTTCTTATAGATGAGACTACATGTAACATCATCCATGTCCTGATATAGCGTCTGCAACTAACATCAGACCTTGATGATAGAATTATGATAGAACCATCATATGCTTTGTTCATGAGTCTCCTGTAAGCAATTTTACACCCTTCTCTTCTTGAGGTGGCTTAACAGGTTGGGACACAAGTACCTTGAATTTACATTATGGTAGTAATGTGCGCAAGGGCCTATACTACACATGGAATTTCATTCTTGTTTAGAAATTAACTTAGTTCAATATTTAACACAATTTTTATTAGGGTATTACATTCCATTTTCTACAAATAATCTTCAGCAGATTTTACTTTTATGTGATCACCTAATGTGACATTACTGATTATTTAATCATTAAATGTCTCCCACTAATTTTTTGAATTCTAGGAACCCTCTATACTAGAATCGGAATAATCTTAAGTAGTTTAGAGGAAAGAATCCATGAACCTCCCTCATAGTCTATAGTCTATGGATACGCCACTAATCGGAGGGTCCAATGTAGTCTTTTGGCTAGCCATCCACATAGACTCGCGGTTCCTTAATCTGTCAAGTGAAGTCCCAGCTTCAAAAATCATTACTGATTTACTCAACGCTTTCCTCTAAAATTATAACAACCTATCTATGGATATTTATTTTCTGAAATTTTATTTATGTTGACCCACCACACGAATAAGAACTCCCCAGTAGTAAGTGGAACCCTCAGCTGTGGCATGACTGGCACCTCGAACACTCAGTTTTGTTCCAACATGAATGATGGAAGGCTGTTGTGACTTAATATTTTTTTGGGGGGTTTTATTGGTTTCTCTCGACGAATGTGATCCATTTCTGTTAAACTTGTTCATCTATTTTGTCATTATAACAACTGAACTTTAATAGAAAAACACACACCGCTTCTTTATGCATTTTATTATCTATTATTTTAGGAATTTTCCCACTATTCTAAAATGCATAAAATAATAAATAAATGCATAAAGGTAAACTACTACCCGAGCGGTCTTGAGAATCTAAATGACCTAAGTGAATCGTACCTGAGTCGAAGCTTGAATTTTGATGTAGCTTTCCCTCTATCCTGTATGTTCGCTTTGCATCTGGAAAATCGCCATGTCTTGGTGGGGTCCATGTCACGTCTTGGAGTATCAACTTATCTTAGCGGGGTCCATGTGTCATCTTGCATCGTCCTGATCAACTTGCACTGCCTCGTCTTGGCGTGGTCTACATCGTTCGACGTCTTCATCCAAAGTACAATAATACTCACGTGCAGGTGAGGGGGACTTGGGTATAAATGTACATCAGGTAAAAATTGGATGCGCAGGCCCTTATACATTTTAATAGAAAAATAAAGACGATGCACAGACCGTCTATTTAATTAGAATCATCCACGAAGTTAAAATGATTAATTAAATAAAAGTAACAAACACGAGTCGATTCTCAAGACTAGAAGGAAGGAAAAATAATGAGAGAAAAAATTAAATGCATTAAATAAAATGAAGGTTTATTTAATTAAATTAAATGAATTAATAAATTCAAATAATTTAATTAATCATCAGTCCGCTAATTAATTTAATTTTAATACCAAAATTAAATTAATTTAACTAAATTCAATTTAATAATAAAATTTTATTAATTTTATCTGGGTATTGAAATTTATTTATTTTCAACAAAAATTAATATATTAATTAATTTGATTTAATTCCATAATTAAATTAATTAATTATATTAATTGAAATTAACTTCAACCCTGAAACACCTGTTATGGCCCGTTGCGAGTTGTGTCAGACTCACGCACACCTGTAATGGGTCGGGCCAAACCTGTTCTTGGTTTTCTGGGTCAGGAAGGTCTTCTTAAACCCATTTTGGATTAGGCAGACCCGCACGAGGCCTTGAATGAGCGTTTTGGGTGAGTTACCTCACTCAGTTCTGGAATCGGGCCATGGTTTCGCAAGGTCGCGTCGAGGCGGGGACCACCTAATGAGCTGCTACTGGAAGTGAGGTCGAAGAAACGCGGCGGCTAGGAGGCGCAGCGCGGAATGCTAGCATGCACGATGTGGGTGTTGCTACTAAAGTAGGGGGACGGAGCTGCGCTATCTGGTGGCAGGCTTGAGTGGCGGGAAGGCGCTATAGGGAGTTGGCATTCAGACCCGAACAGTCTGGTGCAATGTTGTGGGGCTGTGCAGGGAAGAGGAAGGCGTCTCAGGTCGCGGCGTACCGAAGAAGCCGAAGGGGTCCATGAGTCGGCTGGTACATGTGAGGGCATTCGGGATCTATGGTGGTCGTGCGATGCAGCTGCGCAGGGCTGGGCGGTGACCTGCATGTTGGGAAGCTTCTGCTGGAGGCCTCTACAAGGCAGACCCGAAGGCTTGCGGGAGGAGGTGGCCCATGGAGGTCGGCCTCTGGTGCGCCTGGCTGTGTGCTAAAGTGAGGAACCCAGAATCTGCAGGTCACCCATTGCGGCGTGACGAGACGCACAGACAAGGTCGGGACAAGCAGGGTACTGGCCAGGGGGACTTTGACGCAGGTCACTAGGGTGCCTGGAGGTCGGTGACGGCCGGCTGGTCGATGGAGGTCGGCGGCGGCCAACTGGTGTACCATGCAGAGGTGGGGTGGAAGCCGAACGGGGCTCCAGTACTGGCCAGGCACTACGGTAAGGTTTCCGACGCCTATTTTTTTTGGGTTTTCTTTCTCTTTTCTTGCTTGACCCACCGCACCCCCTTTTATTTTTTTACTTTTTCCATCCTTTTTTTAAATCTTCTTCCCCTTTTAAAAAATTTTCAAACCCCCTCCTTTTTTTTAAATGAGTCAAGTACACACCTTTCTTTTAAGTCCAAGAATCTCCCTTATTTAAAAGCCTACTTAGACTTTTAATGTAATAACAATAAACTTATTATATTAGAATAATAATTTATTCTTATATTATTTTTATAATAAAAAAATAATTTTTATTATAACAATAAAAAATTATGGAAATTACTAAATTATAAAAATTATAATTTGCACAATTTTAATTATATCCGATGAACCGGTCTAAACTTGATCAGTTCTTCAAAATAAATGAAACTTAATACCATGGTTAAAAATGAAAATTACACCCAATTCATAATTATAAAATGGCCATAACTTGACGTTCGAGATTGGATCGATGCGCGGTTTGAACCGATGAGACCAGTTTTGAACCCTCTACTTAATGTTAATGCAATTTTAATTTTTTAGGCTCAGAAAATCTACGCAATTTCTCTGATACCATTGTCAGGTTGCGGGGCCCGTAGTAGAAGCTGGTGGGCCGAGGATTTTAATGTTCTTCATCGGCGGGATGACGGAACTTGTCATCACTGACGATCTGAGCCCCGAAGAGGTCTGAGGATCTCATGTAAATTATTAAGAGCACAAATTAAAAATAAAAAACGTACCCATTTCAGATCCAAAGTTGTTGTCGACTACAACTAGTCGGTGGCGATCGCCACTTGAAGGATCCAAAGTATGATCCCTCTAGATCGTCCACACACACTCCAAAAATACACTTGAATGTTGATCATCAAACTCGTGGTGCTAGCGCGGCGATCCAACGATGCTTTCGACATCCCGACGATCCCCGCATCGAGAAGAATTCGATGCCTGAGAGATCTTGATCCGAGCTTCTTGGATCGAGAGCTTCTCTCTCTAGAGAACAGGAGGAGAGAGAGGCTCTCAACATTCATTCCTAAACGAATGAATAGTGATTATCACACCAAGGGAGAGAGCCTCCTCTCTTATTTATTTTGGAATTCTAAAATATCTAGTTGGGTTCCCCGACCCCCGTTTATTTCAATGTCCACTAAATAAATAATTTTGACGCACTAAACTGCACCAATATTATTTATTAATTTATCACATACTTGTAATATATATAAAATATATTACGTGATAAAACCAAGTCATTTAACTCGACTCGTTGTCCCTCTTAATATTAAATGAACGTTGAATATTAAAATAATATTTGTTCGATTAATATTTTCTCGTATTTACTAAGATTTTAAAAACATTAAATAAATTCAATCCCAAATATTCATAACATGAATATTAATGAATTTATTTATTTATTTTGGCAATAGATAACTTGGACAATACTCGGACCCCGGGGCGGGGCCCACTCTGTCCATATACATATTCAACCGAATCGGGCGGATTCTTGAAAAAACTATTGTGTGTGACCCTCTAGAACCTTACCTCGATGGAAGTGAATAAAATCCACAGATCAAGAGTAGAGTCTATCAATCCATCATGACCCCTAAAGAGATAAGGATAGTCTTCGCAACGACTACCATCCTATGAAAACTGACTGTGTACTATAATCTCTTTGTCATTAAATATCTCATAAAGCAGGACACACTCTTGTGTCATCATCCTTATCTCGCTTTATTATTTGTTGATCTATCATGATGGATTTTCCTATCTACTACTTTGGGAAAAGACTTATGAAGGCAGCACCATCCTGATCAAATAGGCCTGAGATATACAACTTCTTAAACTTGGAAGTGACAAATCCTTTCTTGACCATTCATCCAATTTCATACCACCAACGATGCACCTAACACAAACTACCTCGCCACAAATTCATTGCCATTGTTTTCATCTTGCATCAAAGTATGTAATGAAATAGTACGCATTGGTAATGGTCTCAAGTCAGGAGACCAATACACATGTCCATAGATAGAAACAACCAATGACACCCAAAACATGTGGTGTTCCTATTGGCGGGTATGTCCTCATGATCTCACTACTAGAGATCACCAATTGCGAACTTCATGAGAAGAAGTCTCAATGCTTATGAGCCCCCAACACCTGATAGTCAGACATCTACTATGTCCAATTAGTAAGATCTATCTAGACAATAGAACATGTATTTAAGATTAATGTCATAATATATTTAGGTTATCATCATGGCCTGTGATCTTCTACAACCTCTCAATACGACAATTAGTCTTTGGAAATTACCATTATAATAGTGGACACATAAAAGTCTACACTATAATGGTAAGATGACATCATGCATAACTAACTGTAAACAATATATGGTAATCAAAATTACTGCATATTTGGGTCTAGGGCACCTACTATTTCAACAAATTCCACTATAACCATTTCATATATATGGAGATCTTGGAATAGCATTGTATTTGAATAAAAGACTTCCTACTTGCATATGGGGATCACTTACATCCATAGGGAGGTTATCAAAACTTCCAAAATTCGAACGGTTTCACAAAAAAATGACTCTAAGGATCTTTTCATCATGAGTTTATTTTATGTTAATGGCAGGATCAAGAAACCTCTGATGATTAAGTTCATTAGATGGATCCCCAAACACTCTTTATAGATGAAATTAATGTTTATGGGTGGATTCTAGGGAAAAAAGTCACATGGGTTGTGGGGGTTCCTTACACACCAATTAGGGATTCCTTAAGGGTGGTTTCTATCATTTAATTTAGAATGATTATGCTCTCAAATTTGAATTTTGACCAATGAGTAAATCTATAAAATATTATTTTACTCATGGTTGTAGGTACCTTTCGCTGAAATATGACTCAAATGTGGCCTCATGAATTTTTAAGGACAAGATTTGGAATGTTCCATGGAGAATGATTCCAGTCTAGATTGAATGTCTCTAGCTTAATGAACATATCAACATTGATGTGACACATTCTTATAGGGAGTCTAATAAATAATCTAATTCTATTTTAAAGAGATAAATTATGGAGGCAATCTTGAGATTTTACTTTATGATATTGAAATTATATTCACATATTTTGGAGGTGGATTCTCATACTAACTTGCATACTCATCTTTGTAAACCCCCATGTAAATACACTTTATCACTTTTATAATAAATTTTCAAGGAGTGGGTTTTCTTAGATTATGAACCGATTGGATTAAAGACTCGTCTATCACTATGATTTGATTCAACTTCAGTGTTACTCTCAAAACATAGTCATTTCAGAAGGTTATCATACCCATCATATCATACATGACACCTTAATAGTTGATTGGACAACTCATTGATCAATCTATCATATGTAAAAATGAAACTAATTTCCTATAGTATTCTAACTATTAGGGTTTTATAGCTAAGTGTGACCCAAATATTCCAATGATATTAGGTTTCTTATCTCTTAGGGTTATCCATTTTGACCATTTCATACATAAGATAATTCATGGTCACCCATCTTTAACCAGAACCTACTCGGTTTTATAATGAAATTATTTATATGTGTTCATTTTGAAAGGATTATAACATGAAATATTTTAAGGGGATTTACTATCACATCATATTATCTCATGTATACCCTTCATATATATTGTCACGACCCGCCTTCACCAAAAGGAGGGAAGGGTCAGCAGATTGCCAGGCCCTTCCTTCTTTTAGTTGAAGGAGAGATAATGACCCCCGTAACCCACCTTCAATAGGTCCCGGAGTGGCGACTAGCACCAAGGGTATAGAAATTACACACAAATGGAAGGCATTACCCTTTTTGTTTTATAGGATCAGAAGATAAGAAGATTAAACCCAACAACACCAAGGTAAAAGAAAAGTTAATCCAAAAGTAAACCATTCCCACATGCATGTTCCAAAAAAATAAGAGCCACAAGGTACAAAAGGTGACTACAAAGGTAAGTACCAAAGAAAGAAAAGAAGCAACTGCAACTGCCCCAAAGGTCCGAGCTAGTATGGTCCCGCGCGATCCCCAAAGTCCTCCTGGAAACCTGAAAGCAGTTTTATATACATAGGGTGAGCATACAAGTACACTCAATAGGGAAAACCAAAGACTCTCATTCACAAGTGGCAGAATGTACTAAAGTCTCGTGAGAAAATGAGAAAACCAGACACCTATCAAGGTAAAATATCCACCCAAGCCTCACCAAGGCACACTCCCCAAATAACGCAAGTCAAGTAATATATATATTAAGATCACATCAATGTTTGGGTACCCCGCACCACTTTCCCACTGGTTATTGAGACATCTTATGCATCGAACCAATCCCGTCATTCTCACCGCAGTCCCACTGCCACACCCGCCCGCACAAACCTGGGACACAACCGCACGCAGTCCCACTACCGAATCCCGCCCGCAAACACCTGGGCAACAACTGTCACACCTAACCACGCCTGCAAACACCTAGGCCAGAACAACTACCACTATGCCTGAAGACACCTGGGCCTCATCCCGAAGACACTTGGGAAACCACCTGCCGCACACACCTGGACAACCATCACACTACCCCCGCCCGAAGGTTCTTGTGTTAATAATGGACCTCAGACCATCACAGCCTGCTCGGAGATACTTGGGATATACAGGAAAGGGAGCAGAAAAGGAGCTAATAACCATCCACTAAGAATAGTGTTGGGAAAAACACCCTCCCCTATGAAATGGGGGTGTTAGGCACTAAGTGATCAACTTGGGTGGGGCGCGAATAAGAAACATAAATCTAAAAGTATATATATATATGTAACACGCACTCACCCAAAGCTAGGTTTTTCTTCAGACAGCCTACAGATCACAACAGTACCCAAGTCCGAGTCACGACTCTTTCCAACAAAACCCAGTTGTCCCATTCTTGTTTCATGTTTAGTGATAATGATCAAATAAGTTCATGCACTACTGGGTAACTAACCCCATAAGTATAACTAAGGAAAAGAATCCAGTCAATCGTCAATTTAAACATTCACACTCGGTTCTCTTGTAATGTTACAACAACAAAGAATAAGTGAGATCCCTTGAAGTACTGGAACCAAAGACAACCCCGAGACACTGCCCCGTGTCCCCTCCCCAAAAAGGTTTTTCATCAATAGAGGATCCCACGCCAATTCGTGATATAAACAATTAACCATCGAGTCTTAAAGATCACAACCACCAAATCCATAACAACAGGGGATCCTATCCCCGATGCCACAACCATCGAGAGTATAAAAAAATAAGGGATCTCATCCCCTTCCACATCTCTAGCAATCGGCCCCTGAAAAAAAACAACCAAACCACTACCACCAACACTAAGAAGGGTCATGCCTGTATTTTCAGATTTAAAAGACGTTACATGCTCCATGATTTCAATTCCGTGTTTTGACCGGGGTTAGCACAGAAGGGATTGATCCTGGTGCTTTCAATTTATTCAGTCGGGTATATGTGATTAACCAATTTACTTTTCACAGAAGGAGTTTACAATTAGAAACAATCCATTTAAAACACCATGAGGGGTTCATTAGTGCACAGACAACGACCACCAATGGCCTCAATTCTCAGAAGGCGTAAGCCAGTACAACTCAGAAAGAATATCATAATATAAAAACAGGATCAACGATCACATCCCCCCGTCTTCATTTATAGAATCCGTTCATTATCTTTATTAGGTCTAGTTTATCCAATTCTACAGAAACAAAAGCACACCCACCCTTCATGATACACAAAATAGAGAGACGAAGGATAATTTCCCTACCTGTTGGATCAACGAACTATGCTGAGGCTGGGGGAGGAACTTCACGGATAGCGATGCGGCTCACCTGAACGAAAATCACTTCGTCTATCAATGCTTAGGCCGGGCGCCGAACTCTACGCATAACGATTCGGATCGCTCGATGCACCAGAAGCTGTTCATGAAAATCCGAAATTGAGGAAAGGAGAAACCACGACTAACCATTAGTTTATAAGAGCCGCGAACGGTTGAGATGAGAATGCCAAACCGCGTAAGGAGCAGGGGTCGTGGGTTGACCACACGGTTGGGTAGTTACACACAGAGGTATCTCAGGATTTTTAGGAATTAATTATGGGCTTTAAATGGTTTTAAAAGGAGTAAAAGAATTAGTTTACGTTGAAACTTACGTTGTGGGAGTGGAAAAGTTAGGTACTGGAAAAATAATGAAAGGCTCGGCGAGGGGACACGGTGCCGCCGTCACGGTGTCAGCCTCACGGTGCCTCCCTCACGGTGTCACCCTCACGGTGTCACCCTCACAGTGCCACCATTTTTTGGTGGAGCCTCACTTTGGAAAAGTAATGGTCCAGGAGGGTCTGGGCCATTACATTAGATACCTCTTAAATGATTCTCGCCCTTGAGAATCAAAACAACCCAAGAAGGTAAGAGAGGGTACGAACAACCACCTCGAATGATACCTCTTAGAAGTGAACCCATGCTAACTAAAAACACTTCCCTTTCAAGAACCAAGCAACATATCATGCGAAACTGCCCGGGCATGTGGGTTGGAGAGTCTCCTCCCCCATGTCAAGATATTATCTGCTTTGGGCGGCACTGACTCGCCCGCACGGGTTTAATCGCATCCACCTTAATGCGTCTTTATTAGGGGTCGGGTTCTATCCTCCCCCATAGCCAGGGATTTTCACAGACAATCAGAGGAAATAAAACCAGCACATTTCATAGCCAAAAGACAAAACGTTCTACCACAATAGGTACAATAAGGAACAAAACTTAAAACAACTATGGGTACTGGGTAATCATCTGTGCTTCCCTCTCCCATGTACTCTCCTCAAGCCCACCATGTCTCCACAACACACGAACCAAGGGAATGGTTCTCCCATGAAGCACCTTCTCCTTGCAATCCTCGATCATCACTGGTCTCTCCACAAAAGTCATGTCGTCCACGATGTCCAGCTCACCCCAATCAAGGACATGTGAATCATCGTGCAGATACCGATGGAGCAGGGACACATGGAAGACATCATGTATCCTCAGTAGCGGCAGTGGTAACACGAGCTGATAAGCCACTTCGCCGACCTGCCGCAACACATCGAAGGGTCCGATGAACCTCGGAGAAAGCTTACTCCCCTTGTCGAACCTCTGCTGCCCAAGCCGAGGGGAGACCTTCAAGAACATGTGGTCTCCAACCTCAAACTCTAAGGGCCTCCTCCTGGTATCAGCATACGACTTCTGTCGGTCCTGGGCCGCCTTTATCCTTTCTCGTTTGAGTTGAACCTTCTCTATCGTGCTTTTCACCACTTCCGGGCCAATGATGTATGCCTCTCCTACTTCGGCCCAACATACAGGTGAACGACATGGCCTCCCGTACAAAGATTCAAATGGGGCCATGCCAATGGTAGAGTGGTAGCTATTATTATAGGAGAACTCTACCAGAGGAAAGTATTGCACCCATGATCCTCCTGAGTCTAGAACACATGACCGCAGCATATCCTCCAAGGTCTGGATGGTGCGCTCGGTTTGTCCATCTGTCTGGGGATGGAAAGCAGTGCTAAGGCGTAGCTGGGTGCCAAAAGCATGCTGTAATCCTCTCCAGACTCATGAGGTAAACTCTGCATTCCTATCCAAGACTATAGACCTTGGAAATCCATGAAACTGCACCACCTCATCCACATACCTTCGTGCCAAAGCATCCACTACACTCGACTCCCTGATCGCCAAAAAGTGAGCTGATTTCGTCAACCTGTCCACTACCACCCAGATGACGTCATATCCCCCTTGGAATTTGGGTAGTCCCATGACGAAATCCATTAAGATGGCAACCCACTTCCACTCGAGGACATCTAGAGGCTGCAGTAGGCCACCTGGAACTTGGTGTTCAGCCTTCACTTGCTGACACACTAAGCACTTGGCCACAAACTCTGCCACTGCTCGCTTAACTCCGGGCCACCAAAACTGCCTCTTCAGTCCCTGGTACATCTTGGAAACTCCTAGGTTTACTGTCAGGGGTGAGTTGTGTAACTCACTGAGAACCTTGCTGCACACCGCCTCCGGAACAAACAACCTTCCCTGGAAATGCATCTGGTTCTGACCATCCTCTGTCCATCCTTCCAGAGCATTTCCATAGTCAACTCGATCACGCATCACTTTGCACTCCGGGTCTCCCCACTGAGACTCCTCTACTTGCTGAAACAGAGATGACTACACTGTCATCTGATATAGGCAGCCTCCACTGCTATCTATCCTCACATCCTGGTGTAAATCAGCCAACTCCTCCATCGCCTTCCAAGTGTCCGCCGACTCTCAGACCGCATCCTTCTACGTCCTCCTGCTCAAGGCATCGGCCACTACATTCCCCTTTCTCTCAGTATATAAGATATCGAAGATGTAATCCTGGAAGAACTCAACCCATCTTCGCTGTCGCAAGTTTAGGTCCTGCTGGGAGAAGATATACCTCAATATTTTGTGGTCTTTGAAGACCACAAAGCGTTCTCCGATAAGGTAGTGCCGCCATAACTTCAGCGCAAAAACGATCGCTGCAAGCTCCAGGTCGTGGGTTGAGTAATTACGCTCATGAGGGCATAGTTGCCTGGACCCATAAGAGATCACCCCTTGTTGATGCATTAACACACATCCCAGACCCTGTCCTGAAGCATCACAGAACACCTCATACGCCGCCCCTTCTTTTGGAAATCTCAGCACTGGGGCACTGACCAACTTCTCCTTCAGATAGCTGAAGGCTAACTCGTACTGCTCACTCCACACAAAAACCTGGTCTTTCTTGGTCAGGGCTGTCAAAGGGTCTACAACTCGGGAGAAGTTGGGTATGAACCTCCAATAGTAACCTGCCAGCTCGAGGAAACTACTGACCTCTGCCACATTCTTGGGTGCTGCCCAAGAAACAACTGCCTCAACCTTTGATGGGTCCACCACTACCCCCTGCTCAGACACCATCTGCACGAGGAAGTGCACTTCTTGTGTCCCGAACATGCATTTTGACAACTTCACATAGATCTGATGATGTCGGAGGACCTCCAGAACCGTCCTCAGGTGCTCTGCATGGTCCTCCTGTGATCTTGAGTAGACAAAGATGTCGTCGATGAACACAACTACGAACCGATCTAGGTACTCCTCGAAGATGGAGTACATAAGCCCCATGAACATAGCTGGGGCATTCGTAACACCGAAGGGAATGAATACAACCTCGAAGTGTCCATATCTACACCTGAACGCCGTCTTCGGGATGTCACCCTCCTTTACTCTCAGCTGGTGGTACCCAGACCGCAGGTCGATCTTCGAGAACCATCCTGCCCCTTTCAACTGGTCGAAAAGATCTTCTATCCTCGGAAGAGGGTAGCGATTCTTGATCGTCGCATAATTCAGCCTCCTGTAGTCTATGCACAACCTGAGACCACCATCTACCTTCTTTGAGAACAAGACTAGAGCACCCCACGGTGACGCAATTGGCCGAACATAACCCCTCTTCATCAGATCATCAATCTGGATCCACAACTCCCGTAGCTCTGAAGGTGCCATCCGGTATGGAGCCATCGAGATCAGACGAGGATCGGGCTGCAGGTCTATCTCGAAATCGATACCACGTCGAGGGGGTAGAGTTGTCACCTCCTCAGGAAAGATGTCCATAAACTCACGGACAATCTCTGGCACCTCCACCACCTCAGCATCTACTGACTCTACTGACAACTCGTCTATCAAGGAGAGGAGGGGTTCCTCTTGAATGCTACCCTTCTGACCGCCCCGCTCACCGGTGAAGGTAACACGTCGGCCTCCCAAGTCTGAGAACACGACCCTTCCTCAGAAACAGTCATTGACGACACACACAAAGAATATCCAGTTGATGCATGTGATGACATCGTATGGCTGTATCTGTAGTAGGAGAAGATCCCTAACCGACTGATGTGGCCCTATCATTAGTCTACATCCTCGACAAACAAACAACAAGTCGGTCTGACCTCCGACTGGTGTGATCAACACCAGGCGCACTGGAAATATCTCGGCATCTAGACCCAAGGCACGGGCTAGTCTGGGTGCAACAAAGGAGTGCGAAGCTCCAGTATCAAACAAAGCATAAGTAAGAGTACTAAACAAACTGATCGTACCTCGAACAACCTCCAGACCTGCTGGAACTACTGCCTCTGCAGTGTGTAACTATCCACGCCTGACTCCTCTGCCCCTCGGCTGTTGGCTACCTCCCCGACCACGCCCTGGTCAAGGTCCCTGAGGAGCGCCCTGAGGACAGCCCCCTCCTCCCATGTCTGTCCTCGGAGGAGCGGGAGCTCGCTGTCCCTGCTGCTGTTGCTGGAAAGGTCTGGCTGGAAGCTGCTACTAGGGCGGGTGCTAGGGATTTCTGACACCGCTGTACTGCACCCGGTTTGGGCACTGACTCTAGAGATGTCCAGGGCTCCCACAGATGAAGCACCGCGGTCCCGGGCCCGAAAGAAAAGGGCAAGGACCGGGGGATCGAAACTGAAACTGCTGCGGTCTGCTCCCTGCTGGTCGGAACCTGCAGGGTCCTGACGCTGGAGGCCTAGTGCTGATGGCCTTCCCCTTCGATGGTCCCAGCTGGATCCCCTCTCGTGACACTCCTCCTAGAGCATTCATCCTCTCCACCACTTCGGCCTTTTTCTGGACATCCAAGTACATCGGAATGGTAATTGGGGTAACAGCATACTGGAGGGAGGGTCGGAGCACCTCCTCCAAACGTCTTGCCTGAGAATCCTCATCGGGAAAGAGGTCCGGAGAAAAATGTAGGAGGTCCTTGAAATTGATCCTTAGCTCCCTCACAGACATACTCCCCTGCTGGAGAGAGAGTAGTTCCTGTCTATTTTCCCCCTTCATCGTCGAAGAGAGGAATTCTACCCAGAACTCCCTCTTGAAATCATCCCATGCCACCTCAGCCTCTCTCCTCTCCCCCAGGTAAAGCGTCCACCACTGACGCGCCGCTCCCCGCATCTGGATGATGTCCAGAAGAACCCAGTACTCGGTCGGGGCCCGAATAAGGCTGAAAGCTATCACTAGCTCCTCTATCCAGCCTTCCGTCTTCATGTCAGAGGTGTTGCCCTCGTACTTCTCGAGGGTCTGTCGATGGAAGGCCCGAAGAGTCTTCTGCCACTGGTCATCCTCTTCCTCTCGATCAGCTCTCTGTCGATTGACCAAAGTAGTCTCCGGGGCCTCGATCGCCTATACCACACGTGGTCACCTTCCAGGTGCCATATCTGCAAGGTAAACAAGGAATGCCTAAGCCCAAGTAGTGCAGAATATCGTTATTAATACTTCTTAAAAATCTTAATTTATTCTTCATTCCAAAGACATCCTAGAAACATGAGAACACAAGTCATTATGATGCATGTACCTTTCCTAGGGTCTCTACCCTGCAATCAGCGTGGCCTCACTTGGTCGTTTGGTAGGTCCAGAGTCCTTGCATCAGATCATGGGAGGCCCTAAAATCCCATGTCCTAGCCGGTCTTCCCTGACCTATTTCACGTATCAAGGTCACCCAACACTGTTACCTTACCATCCCATGCAATCCTCACTGTTCCTAACTCTGGACTCCATCCTATCTCTCAACCTGACTCTGATACCATTCTGTCACGACCCGCCATCACCAAAAGGAGGGAAGGGTCAACAGATTGTCAGGCCCTTCATTCTTTAAGATGAAGGAGAGATAATGACCCCCGAAACCCGCCTTCAATAGGTCCCGAAGTGGCGACTAGCACCAAGGGTATAGAAATTACACACAAATGGAAGGCATTACCCTTTTTTTATAGGAACGGGAAATAAGAAGATGAAACCCAACAACACTAAGGTAAAAGAAAAGTAAATCCAAAAGTAAACCATCCCCACATGCATATTCTAAAAAAATAAGAGCCAAAAGGTACAAAAGGTGACTACAAAGGTAAGTACCAAAGAAAGAAAAGAAGCAACTGCAAATGCCCCAAAGGTCCGAGCTAGTATGGTCCCGCGCGATCACCGAAGTCCTCCTGGAACCCTGAAAGCAGTTTTATATACGTAGGGTGATCATACAAGTACACTCAGTAGGGAAAACGAAAAACTCTCATGCACAAGTGGGGGAACGTACTAAAGTCCCGTGAGAAAAGGAGTAAATGAGACACCAATCAAGGTAAACAATCCACCCAAGCCTCACCAAGGCACACTCCCCAAATAACGCAAGTCAAGTATTATATATAATAAGAGCACATCGATGTTTGGGTACCCCACACCACTTTCCCTCTGGTTATTGAGACATCCTATGCATCAAACCAATCCCGTCATTATCACTGCAGTCCCACTGCCACACCCGCCCGCACACACCTGGGCCACAACCGCATGCAGTCCCACTGCCGAATCCCACCCGCAAACACCTGAGCCAGAACTGTCACACGTTACCACGCCTGCAAACACCTAGGCCAGAACAACTACCACCACGCCCGAAGACACCTGGGCCTCATCCTGAAGACACTTGGGAAACCACCTGCTACACACACCTGTCCAACCATCACACTACCCCGCCCGAAGGTTCTTGGGCTAATAATGTACCTCAGGCCATCACAGCCTGCCCGAAGATAATTGGGATATCCAGGAAATGGAGTAGAAAATGAGCTAATAACCAGCCACTAAGAATAGTGTAGGGAAAAACACCCGCCCCCATGAAATGGGGGTGTTCGGCACTAAGTGCTCAACTTGGGTGGGGCGCGAATAAGAAACACAAAGCTACAAGTATATATATATATAGGTAACAAGCACTCACCCAAAGCTAGGTTTTTCTTCAGACAGCCTACAGATCACAACAGTACTCAAGTCCGAGTCACGACTCTCACCAACAAAACCCATTTGTCCCATTCTTGTTTCATGTTCAGTGATAATGTTCAAATAAGTTCATGCACTACTGGGAAACTAACACCATAAGCATAACCAAGGAAGAAAATCCAGTCAATCGTCAATTTAAACATTCACACTCGGTTCTCTTGTAATGTTACAACAACAAGGAATAAGTGAGATCCCTCGAAGTATTGGAACCAAAGACAACCCCGAGACACTGCCCCGTGTCCCCTCCCCAAAAATGTTTTTCATCAATAGAGGATCCCACTCCAATTCGTGATATAAAAAAGTAACCACCGGGTCTTAAAACTCACAACCATCGAATCCATAACAACAGGGGATCCCATCCCTGATTCCACAACCATCTAGAGTATAAAAAAATAGGGGATCTCATCCCCTCCCACATCTCTAGAAATCGGCCCGTGAAAGAAAACAACCAAACCACTTCCACCAACACTAAGCAGGTCCATGCCTGTATTTTCATATTTAAAAGATTTTACACGCTCCCTGATTTCAATTTCGTGTTTTGACCGGGGTTAGCACCGAAGGGATTGATCCTAGTGCTTTCAATTTATTCAGTCGGGTATACGTGATTAACGAATTTACTTTTCACAGTAGGAGTTTACAATTAAGAACAAGCCATTTAAAACACCACGAGGGGTTCATTAGTGCACAGACAACGACCACCAACGGCCTCAATTTTCAAAAGGGGTAAGACAGCACAACTCAGAAAGAATATCATAATATAAAAACCGTATCAACGATCACAGCCCCCCCATCTTTATTTATAGAATCTGTACATTATCTTTATTAGGTCTGGTTTATCAAATTCTACAGAAACAAAAGCACGCCCACCCCGCATGATACAAAAAAGAGAGAGATGAAGGAGAATTTCCCTACCTGTTGGATCAACGATCTACGCTGAGGCTGGGGGAGGAACTTCACGGATAGCGATGCGGCTCACCTGAATGAAAATCGCTTCGTCTATCAATGCTTAGGCTAGGTGCCGAACTCTACGCATAACGATGCGGCTCGCCCGATGCACCAGAAGCTGTTCGTGAAAAGCCGCAATCGAGGAAAGGAGAAACCACGGATAACCCTTAGTTTATAAGAGTCGTGGACGGTTGAGATGAGAATGCCAAACCACGTAAGGAGCGGGGGTTGTGGGTTGAACACGTGGTTGGGCAGTTACACATGGAGGTCTCTTGGGATTTTTAGGAATTAATTATGGGCTTTAAATGGTTTTAAAAGGAGTAAAAGAATTAGTTTACGTTGAAACTTATGTTGCGGGAGCGGAAAAGTCAGGTACTAGAAAAAAGAATGAAAGGCTCGGCGAGGGGACACGGTGCCACCGTCACAGGGTCACCCTCACAGTGCCACCCTCACGGTGCCACCCTCACGGTGTCACCCTCACGGTGCCATCGTCACAATGCCACGGTGACCAGAGTCACCCTCGCTGTTCCACCGTCACGGTGCCACCCTCACGGTGCCACTGTCACGGTGTCACCCTCACGGTGCCACCGTTTTTTGGTGGAGCCTCACTTTGGAAAAGTAATGGTCCAGGAGGGTCCGGGCCATTACATATATTAATGTTTATAATGTTTTAGTTTTTAATATAATTTCTTTCCACAAATTAATATGTTCAAATGATATTGATGTGTGACTCTTTAAATAGCTCATAGTTTGTATTACTAACTCAAATTAAAAGTACATTTATATTTACACATATCTAAATGAATCACATGCCTAAAGTATATAAAACCCTTTCATATAAAGTATTAGAAGCATAAAAACCCAAAATTATCATTAGAACATGCATGGGGTGATTTTAACCCAACATCACTTTTCTAAACAGAGCCTAAGCTCTCGGGTCAGTGAGTTGTCTGAATCAATGTCCCACTACCCATGGTTCAATACTCAATAGAGATCTCAATTCCATCATAATTCTAACACTATATTTGTATAAACTATAAGAATCTTTTAAATTCAAGATCATAACCCATGAACAATCCAAATTAAAGTTAAAATAAAACAAAATCAATTATCATATCTAGCATATAAATCCTTAAATGCATGTATGATAATTTAATGTTGTATTTTTAAAACATTCTTACTTTAGAATAAATTTATTTTAAATATAATCAATTTAAATAAATTAATAAAGTATAAAATAATACTAAATAAATAAAAAATCATATATTTAAACATGAGATAAACAATTTATGAACATTTCATAAATAAATAAATTATAAAAAATTTATAACTTAAACATGATTTATAAAAACACTATAATATAAATAAATATAAACATTTATCCAAATATAATTTCTTTCAAGTTCTCAATTTACATGGTATTTAATATCAACTCCTTTATATTAAAATATATTATATTTATGAAAACTTTTTATAATCATATAAACATTTCTTATTTTTTATAAACACACTACATAAATAACACATTTCAATTTAAACATTTTATATTCTCATTTATTAATAATTAATAAATCAATATAAAAAATTATGTATTTTTAATTATTTTTATAATTTATAAACATTTTATAATTTTTTTACCATGTAAAACAATTAAATCATAGATATCATATTCTAAAACATTTTTATTACAGTTTAATAAATCCTTAAATTCAATGAGATCCCATATGGTTCGTATAAGAGAATTTTTATGAGAATTTTAACGAGAATTAATTTTCTTATAAATCCTACACACCATGTTCATTTTGATATAAACCATTATGTGGCCTACCCTTGAGTGATAACTATTTCCATTGGTAAAAACCACTATAATTTCCAATTCTATTATAGTTTTTTAGATATAGACTATAATGTAGTGATATCTTGAGTAAAAACTATCTCCATGGGGATATCCACTACCATTTCCATGTCCTCTATGATCATTTTGGGTATACATAATTATAGTGTCCTTGATTAAAAAGTAGTGGTCTTATGAAACCATATTCCAAACAAACCATGTCCTTTTCTCCAACATGACATTTCAGCACCTACCACATTGTGGTTCATCCTTATGGTGTCATAAACTTTGATGTAGTGGTTTGTAAACCATGAAGTAGTGTTGTTGAAAAACAACACTATTTTTCATATAATTATCTGATGGTTATTTTTCTAAACTACTATGTGGATTCGTATCTTTTAAAATGCTTCGGTTTATTATGTTTTGGATTAGAAACCTTTAAGAACTATGGTCATTTCCACATGGAAAACACCATATTTTTTAAGATTAACATTTTATAAAATTTTATTATTCAATAAATCAATCCAAAAAATAAGGAAGTGGATCTGATAATAATTATGGGTCATATAAGGGATTATACTTATCCAAACATATAGGAAAACAACAAGAACCAAAAGTGATTATAACACATAATCATTCAATTTGTATAAGGATAAATAAATAAATGAACTAAAACATTCAATTATATTAATGAAGTGTTTCATAAATATTTCATTGGTTAATCCTTGAAACAATTGACACTTAAATGTTTAACATTTTAAAATTATATTAGGATGTTCAAACCCTACTAATAATTATCACATTATGATCAAACCAATCAGGATAGTTTAGAGTATGAGAAAAGATTGAGTCATGTATTATCTCATAATACATAAACTTACTTCCATAAAATAATGATATTACCTACATTATGGACTAACACCAGAAAAACCACACTATGGTTTAAACCACCATGCCATGGTATTTCATATAGTGCATAATTCCAATAATATGGGCACTGGTTAGGTTACTTGACTCGATTAGTGGTGAGTAAAAAATAATAACATAAGATATAATATTGCAAAATCTCATCCTTGGATTTTAAAAAAAAAACCTCTATAACCATATCATCATCGTATCTTACTTACATAAACAAATAATAACTACCTCAAAATACTTAAATCAAATAAATCAATTTAACAGGTCAATTTTTTACTTCTTTCACTTCTTAATCAGTTACTAATTATCACATCATTCTTTTACACTGCATAAAATTATATAATCATGTTAAAAATCATCATATAGTTAATCAAACATTTCTTAACAAAAAAAATTCAGTCAGACATTTTTTGGATTATAAAACCTTCAATGGGGGACTCTTTGAGGTAAAAACCATTAGTTAAAGGAATAAACATTCAATTGTGAAAAATATGTTAGTCTAACGAATGTTTCAACATAAATATTTTAATAAAATTTTCAAAAAATGAAAACATGGAACAATTTCCAATCCTTTGTATTTCAGGCCTAAATAGAAGAAGTAGGAAAATTAATTTTGTTTAATTTTCTCCTAGGTTCAAGAACCCCAAGAAAAAGGCCTTTTTACATTAGTTGAAATATCTTACAGACCAATGAGGTAGATGAACATTTAAATTTATTCCCATTTCAGGTTGAATGGTGGTACTTTCTCCACCCCTCCACCCACCAATTCTATTTACAATATGGGAGTCGTCATCTCCTTATTTTTATGGATGAAAAAATATGTGACTCCACCCAAATACATTGGAATCCCTAAAAATCCAAACACTCCACACAAAATGGTTTCCACCTGTTTTAAACGACCATGAACCAGTAATTTAATACATCTGCTCAATATATAGAATATTTTAATGTCCATCATCATTCCCATGATGATCCATGTAATTGTAGAGATCTACAGAAGAATAAATAAAATGGAAATTAAATGTAAGTTAATGTTTCTTCATACCAACTGATTTAAAAAATATTCAAAAACCTAAGACTTCTTTTTATTTTCAATCTCACTTTCTATTTTTATTTATCAAAATTATATTAGAAAAAGTATTGAATTTTTTTTATACCAAATTATTTTCCAAAAGAATAAAAAAACTTACGCATCTTATCTATATTTTAAAACATATATATTAGATTAATTAAATGGATATAATTTTTGAGAAAATAAAAAATTATTTGGGGAAAAACATTCATTCATGTTTCATAGAAAATGAAAATTAATGAAGAAGTAAATCACATATTATATTATTTCCTAATAATGGTTATAGTCCATGTACCCAAAAAAACATAAGATATTTGAATTCAAAAATATTTAGTTAAAAAAACTTAAACTTATTTAAAACCCATTTTTTTAATATATTACTCTAACACCACCCTATTATGTTTTGAAATGGCCATTTAACATCCCTAACACAATTAAATACCATTTATAATTTCAAAAACTATAAAATTAGATTACAAATATATAATAAATGGATCACATATTAAATATAAATTTTATAATTATATTATCATTTAAAAATATATAGTTAATGAATTAATAATCTTATCACATCTGGATTTAGAATTTATTTATAAATATAATATGAAGTGAACTCAAAATAAAGGTATTTATTTTATATTTTTAATATTATTTAAAATATTTAGGTAATAAATTAATAAAAATTTATTTAGCCAGTTTTGATTTTAAGGTACCCTTAGATAACTACCCAAACTCAACATAGAATTATTTAAAATAATTAGTTGTTAAATTAATAACAACTAATTTAATTGGGGTTCATTTTACTATGTGTTATGACAACTACCCAAAATCTACTTGAATCTTTTTTAATAACTCCACCTAAATATTAATTATATTCTTTATTTACTATCCTAACCCTATAAAACTTTAATCAACCACTACTCTGACTCTACTAAATTGAAGAGTACTATTGGGTATCGGTTAATGAGTACCCACTATCATCCTTGTTATTTTACCTCACTATATTATATATTTCATAACATGATATTAAATACTTATTCTCTACAATCCAGAATATCTCTCAAAATAAATTTTAATTTATTTTTGAAAATTTAAAACATGATGTTTTCCAAAACCAAACAGTAGTTTGTATTTTGGTTTTGGAAAACATCATTTTTTAATTTTTCAAAATGAATTTG
Source organism: Viscum album (assembly GCA_963277665.1). Taxonomy (NCBI): domain Eukaryota; kingdom Viridiplantae; phylum Streptophyta; class Magnoliopsida; order Santalales; family Viscaceae; genus Viscum; species Viscum album. The sequence continues at coordinate 1,018,773,461 of OY728147.1, read as the reverse complement.
AAAATTAACATGATTTTATATAAGGAAAATTTTTTATAAAAAATGAAAATGATAGATTCTTGGTGGGGTTCGCTTCCCTGATTTTAGGGAAGATATGAAAAAACTTTTATAGGCAACTCCAAGAAATTCATTATTATAAACCATAATTTTATCAATTAAATTTTCCATTCTTCTATTTATGTCATATAATTTAAATCGCCTAAAATCACTTATAGACCAAAATAAAAAATTTATAAATTATTAATGAATGAAATAATAGGTATTTATAGAAATTATGGAAACTAAACCAATGGAATAGTAAAGTGACATTTGGAATAGTAATATAACACTTAGGAATAGTAATATGGTCAATTGAATAGTAACCTCACCTATGAAAGTATAAATAAAATTTAGGTATATTATAAATAAAAATAATATATACTTATAATGTGTTTTAAGTAAATAAATGTTGTAAAAATGATCAAGTATTGGTATTTTATGAAACAAAGATGTTTATTTACAATTTTATAATTAATATAATGACTTAAAAAAATTAGTTTCATAAAATAGATTCATAAATTAGTATTTTGTTTCCTTACAATTATAAGATAACTTTATGAGCCCTTAATTGATTTTTCAAAGTGTTATAAAATCTGTTTTAGTTTTAAAATCAGTATTTTTCTAGTAAATGATGATTTTAATTAAAAATTAAATTTTTAAAAATATGAAAATTATTTTCATAAAATAGAGTAAATTTTATAATTCTAGAATTCAAAAAACGGATAGGGTAAATTTTTGGTATTATTCTAAAATAGTTTATTTTTGTGAATAGAGAAATACGACAATTTACGGTATATAACATTATAAGTTAAATATAGTATTTATTAGGTCATTGCTGATGTATGAAATATAATCTCTAACTCAAAATATTTATTAAATATATTTAGTGATAAGGTTAAAAAAATTATAGGCTTGAGTAAAATTAAAACTTTATGAATAAAATAATCAAAAAACACCCCTCTCCTCTACTTTAAATACCACCCCTCACCACCTCTTCTCATCACACCTAAAAACACTTCAAGATTATAAAACTCTACACAAAACCCTTCCCAATTCTCTCCGACACTTAGAAGAGCCTTTGGTATCAATAAAACACCAAAACTCAAGTATGTCAAGGAGGTTCTCAAGGAGAAAGAATTCAACAAGTAAAATCCTCTTTTTTTCATTTATTCTCTTTTTTCATTTATTTTTCTCTTGTCCTAACCTCCCCTTACCCAAGTAACATGATAAATATAGTAACTTTTATATAATAGAATTATATTTTGTTAATTTAACAACTGATCATCAATTCTCTTCCCCTCTCCTATTGTTCCAAAAATGAAAACAACGTTCGTGATGTCTTGATTTATCGCATTCAAGGACAATGAGTTTTTAATTTCCATTACTGCCTTCATTGCTGGTCATAAAAAAAATTAGTGTTATGAAATATTATAAGATATGTATTACATCTTATTTAGTTTTTTATTATTATTATATATACATAATATTAATTAATAAAACAAAACTAGTGGGTGATGATCGAAAAAATGCCAAAATAATCTAAATGGTTATCATTGCTGTTTTATCTAATGAATCATCCTCAAATATTAAAAAAATATATGAAAGACAATTTAATATTATATAAGTTCATTAATAATTTTTTTTTTTTGACAACTATTCTCATTTTATATGATTTTCCATACATGTATACAAGTAAATCGACCATGAAAAGAAAGAAAACGAACACTCCCAGAACGACGAAATTGAATCTTATAACTCGTCCAAAAGTACATAAATGAACATAATAAAATTATAATAAATCAAATACATGTTTAAAATGTTATTAATTAATTAATTAATTAATTTTTTTTGATTATATAGGACATTAAGTTAATGTGTAGAACACTTTCGGACATAAGGTTAGGGATTCTTTCCTAGCCTCCATTTTTCCTTCGGATTACGCTTTTTCCCTCTTTACCCAAATGTAATTCTTAATTATTCTTATTTAATCCTCATAAATTATGTTTTTATGTTCCAATTATATTTTTATTGCAAAATTATTCTTTATTTGATAGGGAAATACATGTTTTAAAGAGGTTCCCTTTTTAATTCTTCCTGATAAGCTGGTCCGATTAAAGAGAACTTCAGGATTTCTTACCAATATTCAAGTACACTTCATAATATGTTTTAATACACTATTATTTTTATGAAATTACTCATTTTATAATGAAAAAATCTCTTTGTTCATTTTTGGTTTTATACAAACAATTATTCCTTTTTTATTTTAATGAATATTCAAAAAGTTCTCTTAAACTGCACTAAAGTGGATCATTTATAAAGTTTCTTAAAAAAATATTTTTACATGTTTTAAATTAATTTGTACATAATTTCTCATGATATATGACTATTTTTACTAATTAATTTAAACTTATTATTTAAATCCATTATTTTATGGAACCCATTATGATATTCCCTTTGGTTATTCATTATGATCTAATTATGATTTTCCAATTCTTTCCATGGGTAACCCTTATGCTTGATTCTTAATATGGAAGACATATTCATGAACATGTTATAATGGGTGCAACGAAATATTTCTACAATTAATTTCATTATATTTAGTCTCATGAGACATCATGTAAAATGGTCTTGGTGGTTATAATGACTTGTGCTCTTCAATGTGAAATTCTCTTGGTGGTTATCATTCACTCGCGCTCTTCCATGTGCAATGGTCTCAGTGTTTATCCTTAAATCATTGTTATGTCATGTTGTATGTTGTGTCCAAATCTCCATGATTCCATAAATACATGATCCCATGTTCCATATGTAATGTTTCCATATGTTTATTCATGTTCCATGCCTTTTTATGTAATTATGTTGTGTCTTTTAACCCATGTTTTATGCTTTATTCATATACTTATAACCTTACTGAGAATTTTATCTCATCCCTTTGTTCATGTGTTCCCCAGGTTATCCTATGATAGTGTAAGGTTTCTAAGGAAGTTGGGATCTCTTTATCAAGATTAAATAAAATAGTTTATTAGATTGGTTCCATTTTTTCAGTTTTATATACCCAATATTATAAATACACAAGAATTTATGATCCATATTTTTTATTTGAAGACTAGTTAATCTTAAAAACTTGTAATAATATGTGTAAAATGATAGGGTCATTATAGTTGGTATCATAGGATGGTCTATTTTTTTTTGGATATTTGTAATAGAAAATTTTATAATAACCCTAGGGATAATTATATCACCATAAATAACCTAGATTGAAACATAAAGAATCACATGTTAAGATATGATTTTCATTTACAAGTTTATCAGTCTATGTTTAAAGTTTCCTTATAATAATATTACTAGATATGTATTCAATCCCATATAATTTTAATCTCATTTCTTAGTTAATTTCTGAAAATATGAGAACTCGTCCAAAAATCAATGTGATTTTCAATGTGATTATTTCTTTAATGAAATTACAAATCTGATGGGAATGGGCACTCAAAAACTTATGGTACTTCTTCATAAATAGGCTCAAGTTATGAATAATAACTTGAATCGTGAGAAATTATATGCTTATACTAAGGAAGAATAGGTTGTGGTTGAATCCTTTATGTGAAAAAGGATTCCCATGTTTAGTGGATCTTTTGATCTCCTCCTCACAGAAAAATATATTAACTCCATTAAGAATATATTCTATATCCTCTAGTTATCATAAGAGGATAAAGTTGTGCTAGAGGTCTATCATTTTTATTGAGAAGATGATCATTGGTAGACACTGATCATGAACACAAATTCCAAATTGGAAATTAATTCCATGTATTGGGAGGAATGAAAGAAAATATTTTTAGATAAATATTTTCCCCAAACCCTCCATCTCAAGTTGGAAATAGAGTTTCTTGAACTAAAGAAAAATGAAGATGAGTATATCAAGGCATTCAAGGAAAACATTACAAGGATTCCATGATATGCCTCCAACTCTTTCATGAACATATAAAGCAAGGTAGATCACTTATTTAGTGGACTAAATATTATTCTATGAAATGTTTTCGATATTTGAGACATTGATGGCTATGAGTGGATTGTATGTTGTTCCCTCGACGTTGAAATAGATATAAAAGTCTCTTATTGGTCTAATGGGACTAGAGATAAAAAGTGGAAAACGGAGTTAAATATGAGAGGATCAATAGATAAATCCCATGATGGAAATAAAATCCAACATCCCATATTTCAATGTTGTGGGAATAAGAATCATGGGAAATGTATAAAGGTAAAAAAGAGATGCTTCAAATTTCGAATAATGGGGCTTATAGATAATAACAACTGAAGGGATATGAAGAATCCCACTAATTTGGAGGAATAAAGGAAATTTCATATCAACACTTAGCCTATATGAAAGTTTTTCAATAGTGAGGAACAAGGGAATTATGAGATAAATTTCACAAATCCAGGGGTTTTTGGAGGTAATCAACAACAATAACCTCCAAGGAAACAAAGAAGGGAATATTTTATCACTACTGGTGAGGTGGATCCTGAAAATGATATGGTGATAGGTATTCTAGTTATTCATTCTAGAAAAGTGAACATAATTGTTGATTATAGTTCTATACACTCTTTTATATCTTGAAAGTTTAGAAGAACTTTTTGAGAACCAGCTCAAAATATGGAGGTTGAGTTATCTTTGAGAAAATAAAATTGGAAAATTATTTCATCTAAATTGTATAACTTTTCCTTGGTTAATGTTTGTGGACTAAACCTCCCAGATATTCATACTTACTTCCTTTGGTATAGTTTGATGCAATATTGGGAGTGGATTGGATGTCATTATTCAAATCCAACATAGACTATTAGGAAAGGGATATCACTCTTCACATCTCGAGGTATCCTAAAATTCTATATAAGTGTAAGGAGGAGGATGAATATCCTTCATAATCTCTATCTCAATATTTAATATTGTTTCTTTATGAGAAATCATATCTAGCTCAAATTATTAAGATAAATGATAGAATCTTACTTGAATAAATTCGCATTATGAGGGACTACACTGATGTGTTACATGATGAATTGATTGGTCCTCCTTCTGACCAAGAATTTGAGTTCTAAATTGAACATATTTTTGGATCTCTTCTTATATTAAAGACACCTTATAGAATTGGAACCATTAATTTGGAATAGCTTAAGAATCAGTTACAGGATAATTTGTATGAGGGTTTTATATGCCTGACTGCTTCACCATGGGGTGAGACGGTCCTTTTACTCAAAATGAAGGATGGATAAATGTTCCTCTAAATTGATTTTTGTGAGCTCAATAAAATAATGATAATGAATAAGTATACCCTTTAACAAATATTTTACTTTTTTAATCAAATATGTGGGTAAAATAATTTCTCTAAGGTGGATCTTCATTTAGGATATCACTAATTAAAGGTGGAGAAAGAATTTATTACCCATACTTCCTTTTAAATAGGATAAGGACACTATGAGTTCATAGTGATTCACTTCAGACTCACTAATTCTCTCGAAATATTCATGTACATAAGGAAAAGAGTCTTTATATATTACCTTGAAAAATAATTTGGTAGTCTTTATTAATGATATCCTGATATACTCCAAGATCAAGGAGGACCACTAGGAGTATTTGAATATTGTGCTAAAGACATTATTAAGGGAGAGAATATATGTAAATTACAGTAAATGTGAGTTCTAGATAGAAGATGTATCATTCTAGGGGAATTTTATCACCAGAAAAGGAATATATGTGGGACCTTCCAACATAAAGGCAATCGAATAGTGTCGCGGGACAATATATTTAATGGAGATCCATAGTTTCCTTAGTCATGATTGATATTACTGATGATTTGTAAATAAATTATCATTATTTTCAAACCCAATATCCATGTTGACTTATAAGAGAGTGTTGTTTATCTACACTAGTGAATGTGAATACTGGTTCATAGAGTTGAAAAAAGTTTTATCACTACACCAGTACTCACACTTTCGATAATTTGGGAACTCTTTGTGGTGTACAGCGATGCGTCAAATAATGGATTAGGTTATGTGCTGATAAAAATGATAAAATGATAGCCTATTCCACAATTTAGTTGAAAATTCATGTGAAAAACTATTCCAAACAGGATCTGGAGTTTTCAACAGTGATTTTTGTGTTGAAAATGTGGTGGAATTATCTCCATGGGGAGAAGTGTGAGATATATACTAATAATAAGATCCTTGAATATATATTCACACAAAAGGAGCTTTATTTGTTCTAGAAAATATGGTTATAAATCCTCAAATATTATTAATACTCAATCCAATACCTTCCTAATAAATAAAATAAGGTGGAGGATTCTCTATGTTGAAAGGGTTATGTATCTTTTTCAGTGATGAGAATTGAGAGAAATCCAATCTTATTAGTCCAGTAAAGGATGGACATGGGAATCGTTAAGGAAGGGAAATCATAAATTATTTCTCAAATGATTTCTCAACCATCCCTTATATAGAAAACAAATGATTCTCAAAGAAATGATGATTAAATTCAATAAAATATATTATCTATTAGAAGTAGTAAATCCTCAAAGTTCAAAATTAATGAGGAAGGAGTCCTTAGATTTGGGACACAACTATGTGTACCATCCATCATAGAGACAAAGAAAGATATTATGAATGACAAAAATAGATCAACCTTATCTATTCACTGAGGGAGCACTAAAATGTAATGATATCTCTAAGAGAACTATTGTTGGGAAAATATTAAGAAGGATATTGTTGAATATACATAAAATTGCATAGTATTTCTACAAGTGAAGGATAAAAGGAAAAAATTCTAAGGGTATGATGAAATTATTGCCCATACCAATATAAAAATGGGAAAACATCACCATGAAATTTGTCACTGAACATATAAATACATATAGAGGAAACAATTCTATATGGGTGATTGGGGATCGTCTTATAAATACATTTCACTTTATCTCAATTTGAGAGGACTTATCACTTGATCAACTTGCACAGATATAAATCGGAGAATTGGTAGGGGTGAATAGAGAACCACTATCAACTGTATCTGATTGGTATTTGAAATTCACCTCCAAGTTTTGGAAAAGTATCCAACATACTATAAAAACTAATTTAAACTTTAGTATATCCTATCATACTCAAAAGGATGTTGAATATGAGTAGACTATTCAAACACTGGAAGAAATATTGAGAGTGTGTTCTATAGAATTTAAGGGAAGATGGGACCAAAACCTACCTCTGGTCAGGTTATCCTACAAAAATAGTTTCCACTTGAGCATCCAAATGGATCCATATGAATCCCTTCATGGGAAAGTATGCAGAACACCGGCATACTGGGACGAAGTCAGTGAATGTATGCTACTAGTACCTGAAATGGTCAAATAAATGGTAGAAATGGTTAAAACGGTCATGGAACCCCATTGTTTGAAGAAAATCTATGGAGATAATTATCGACAGGACCTGGATTTTAAGGTTTGATACCATTATTCCTCTGCATATCTCCATAGAAAAGGATCATGAGATTTGGGATGAAAGGAAACCTATGTCCCACGTACATCATCCCCTTAGAGATTCTTGATCATGTTGGAGTTGTGGCCTATTGACTAGAACTTCCACCAACAATGGCTCAAGTACATGATGTATTTCACATATACCTCTAAAGGAAGTACATACCAAATCCCTCACATATACTAAATTTAGAGGTGGTACTGTTGGAAAATGATCTCTCTTACGAGGAGGAGTTTGTGAATTTATTCGATCATAGAGATAACGTTCTATGAAAAAAGGATACTCTCTTGGTGAAAGTATTGTAGAGGAACCATAATTAAAAATAGGAAACATGGGGACCATGGGAAGCAATGAAGGAGAAGTACCCTCACCTATTTCTAACTTAGTTTGTTAAATGAAATTTCTAGGGTGAAATTTCATAAGGGAAAAAATGTAATCACCCAAAATTATATCAATGAAATTTTTCTTTCTTATAAATATTTCATATAGTATAAATCTCATTTAATCACTTAGAAAACACAAGAAAAAAATTATAAATTAATAATTAATGAAATAATATGAATTTATAGAAATTGAGAAATTTAAACCAATGGAATAATAATGTTGCCTTTAGAATAGTAATATGACTCTTAGGAATAATAATCTGACCAATATAATAGTAACCCCACCTACGAAAGTATAAATAAAATATAATTATCTTATAAATTAAAAATAGTATTTTCGAGTATATGATGATTTTAATAAAAAATTAAATTTCTCATATTTAGAAAATTATTTTCGTAAAATGAAGTTCATTTTTTAATTCTACTTGTAAATAAATAGTTTCTGTTATTTTTTGGGATTTTTCTAAAATAGATGGTTTTTTGGTGAATAGTGATGTCACGACCCATCCCCCAGGGCCTGTGTCATGACTACCCCAAGCCTGCCTTCCATAGGCCATGGGCTGGCAACTAGAACCAAAGACGTAAATCCCTAAACTGGGAAGGCATTGCCTTTATAACTAAAAACACACACACTATAGTACATAGCTAGATACAAAACACTAAGTAAAACTGTATAACAATAGAGTGTTGAAAAGTAAAGGAGCCAAAAATATAAGCCCAACTGAAAGTACAAGTACAACTAAAAAAGACAAAAACAGCTGAAAGGTGAAAAGAAACTCTAGATCATCCACCAAAGATCCTACCTGAAGGGTAGGTATAAATAGCCTCCTCAGCACTCCACGTATGTCAGTCTCCTCCGGGTATCGACTCGTCATGAGGTCCACCTCCACGTATCATTCAGTCCTCGTACACTCAACCTCAATCAGCATTGTTCGTCGTCTGTATTCAACACAATGTGGTGCGGGCATAGCCCATGTAGGGGTGAGTATAAAGATACTCAATAGGGAACCCGAGACCACCAAGGTCTCTCAAAATCCACCAAGGATAAACCACAGAGTATGAAATAAATGGATAGCCATTACATAGGTATATTCCCATACATATAGCTAAGTAATCAAGTAACCCATCTCAATCATGAGGAAAACACAGAAGTCACTAACTCAGCTCACACAGGTATACAACTTTTGTAGAGAGATAGAGATAATCAGATGTAGCCAATGAATCATCTAAGCTGTCGGACCCACATAGGATCCAGGGCCAGCGGTTAGAACTTTCGGACCCACACAGGATCCAGGAACAATAGTTGGAGCTATCGGACCCACACATGATCCAGGACTAGCGGTTAGTACTGTCGGACCCACAGAGGATCCAGGAACAGTAGTCGGAGTTGTCGGACCCACATAGGATCTAGGACCAGCGGTTAGTACTATCGGACCCACACAAGATCTAGGAACAGTAGTCGGAGCTGTCGAACCCACACAGGATCCAGGACCAACGCTTAGTACTGTCAGACCCACACAGGATCCAGGAATAGAAGTCGGAGCTGTTGGACCCACATAGGATCCAGGACCAGCGGTAAGTACTATCAGACCCACACAGGATCAAGGAACAGTAGTCGGAGCTGTCGGACCCACACAGGATCCAAGACCAACGGTTAGTACTGTCGGACCCACACATTATCTAGGAATAGTAGTCAAAGCATAACCAGCCTCAGGGTTTCCACTAGAGCATGCTTGATTCCGGGAGGGTCTTCTCTTGAAGCCAAGATTATATTTGTTAATTTCCACAAAGTTCCACAAAGAAGTAACTTAGAGGTCTGCCTTGTTATAGGGGTCTCAACGCAATAAACAACGCGTCGATCGGATGCCTCGTCTGTGAGTTATTAGCCTTTTAGTCCTGGGGGCCTGGTTGGATTTGTGTACGATCCATCCTGACTGTATCTCAAATATACTCGAACTCTAGTGGGGTATTCTCAAAGAGACCATCGCGTTCCAAGAATACCATCACCACTGATGGTTCATCAAATGGATGTCTGGTGTGAAATATATGGCCAAAAAAATTAAAGGGTCGGTAGTGGGCTCGGGTCCGGTCCGACCCGGTCAGACCCCGGGTTAGCCCACTAGGCCCATCCCAGTGGACTGCAGGGGCGGTTTGTCCCGGAGGTGGCCGTGTAGTCATCTCAGCACGGAGGTCGGGGCCGGTTCGGCCAGCACCGCGAGGGGCGCGTCTTGGGGGACTCGACCCGTATGGATGAGCCGGTTCGGCTAGCGATGTCGCGAGGGACGTCGCGGGTTGGGTCGGGAGACTAGCGCGGCTCGAACAGTTTGGCCGGGAGCCGGGGTGCCGCCCGAGTAGGCCGGTGGGGCGGCCGGGCAGGACGGGAGACGGCCTGGGCAAGCTTCCGGGTGGCCGGAAGGGCGCCGACCAGGCCGCGGGCATGCCAGCGGGACGCGGGTAGGCCAACAAGGCACGGGCAGGCCGAAGGGGTGCACGGGTAGGCTAGGTGGCAGCCTGGACAGGCCGTCGGGAGGCCGGGAGGGTGCTCAGTAGGCCGGCGGGGTGCGCGGGAGACCGCTGGGGCGTGCAGGCTGGCCGGCGCGGTGCGCGGGAGGCCGCATGCAGGCCTGGATGGGTGCGCGGTAGGCCACGGGCACGCCGGTCTGGGCATGCGGCAGGTGGCGAGCAAGACGGTCAGGGATGGCGGGAGGCCGCAGGCATCCAACGGTGTGCGCGGGTCGGCTGTGAGGTGGCCGAGCTGGCCGGTTCGGTGCGGCTCGGGCCGAGGTGGGCCAGCGATGTTTGGTTGGGAGCATCGGTGTGCCACGGGGGAGGCGCGGTTCGCGGAGGCCGCGGGTAGTGTTGTCTTTGTCGTTGCTACCTTTGTCTCCTCATCTTTGTTACGTTGACTTGGCCAAGAACGCCACAAGAAGGAAAATCGACGGAGGATGTTGGGACATGTTAGGTTGGCTCGTATCCTCTGAGTTTATGGTGATAGAAAAATTTTCATAAGAACGAAACCCAATCAACATTTGTTATCCAAAAAGGAGGGAAGAACAAGGCACTCAAATGAATTTAATCCCCCTACCTTTAATCATCAATCGTCGTTTGGTGACGGAGTAGAGGAAAGTAAACAAAGATAATCATTGTTCGTCGTGTCTGTTGCATGCTTTCAATCTCGATATGCATCTGCTCGTGGAAGTCGCTCCACGTCGGTAGGTGTACGGGGAAGGAGTCGAAGAAGTATCATCATTGGCATTCTTTGTTCATCATTGGGAGGAGCGTTATTAATTGGATAACTCCTTTTCTCTCATCTCCCAATAATCCTCCTTCCAAAATACTCTAGGTTTCCACCGAATGAACAATGCCAATAATAATAAGTTTCCTATTATTTTAGGTGTTGGCACAAATTAGAATTGGTGAATTAAATTAAAGGCTCCACCAAATTAATGCGTGAGAGTTGTCACAAATTAATTAGGGGATGTCAAGAAGCTCTCCCTCATTAATGAGGGAGAGTTGAGAGGTTATACTCTCCTCCCATTAATAGGGGTCGTGTGGTCCCCACACATATTATTCAAATGGGAGGTTATGTGGTCTCGGGTGGTCTCGATGTCGTAACCTCTCGTAGGAGGTTATGTTCGGGTGGACCCCACCACCATAACCTCTCATGGGAGGTTAAGGTGTGGTGGTCCCACCTCTAACTCCCATGAGGAGGTTTTAACCACCAACACTCACATGGAGACTCAATAAAATAAAGTGTATCTCACATTATTTTATTATTTTTTAAATAAAACCCAAAAACTAACTTTTATTCTCAACCAACTACTGTCGAGGTGAAAGTATCCTTAAGTGAATATCAGCGCTATGATTTAAATAGTTCCCTCGGATTTCAATTCTGAGCATCGGTTCAAAAGTTATAAAAAAATTCTCGTACGTTTACAGAACGTACCCGAACAAAACTTCAGAAATTGATTCTGGGCACATCGGGCCTCAGAATCATGCGTCGTCAATTTTCGCGGACTCATAAAATACCCATGTATTTAAGAAGAAAAACTTACATGGAATTTTCGGGTCTTTACATTCTCCCCACCTCAAGGCTTTACGTCCTTGTAAGCTACAACTCTAACTAAGGGAACAAGTTGGGGTACTGAGCACACATCTGAGCCTCTCACTCCAATGTGCTCTCCTGGAGGTTCCTGTGCTACCAGCGAACGCACACCAGAGGTATCGATCATCCATGTACGACCCACTCATGTCGATCCTCAATCTCCACTGGAACCTCCGTGAAGTCACCCCATCGTCGACGTCCATCTCTCCATGGTTGATGATGTGAGAAGGTTCATGCTCGTATCTCCTTAGCTGAGATACGTGGAAGACATCATGCACCCGGTGCAACTGAGGTGGAAGAGCTAAGCAGTAAGCCACTTTGCCAACACTACTAAGGACCTGGAAAGGTCCGATGAACCTTGGAGATAACTTTCCGGCTCAGCTAAAACTCTGTAGACCTCATCGAGGTGAGACCCATAGAAAGACATGATCACCATCCTCAAACTCCAGAGGTCTCCATCTCCTATCAGCATATGACTTCTGTCTGCTCTGTGCGGTCTTCATTCGTTCCAGGATGATCTGCACCTTCTCCGTGGTAGCTCGTACCATCTCTGGTCCCACTAGTGTTAACTCCCCATGGTTAGTCGAGCATAAGGGTGATCTGCAAGGTTTCCCATATAATTCCTCAAAAGGTTTCATTCCTATAGTGGAGTGATAGATGTTGTTGTATGAAAACTCCACCAAAGGAAAGTGATCCTCCCATCTGTGACCGAAGTCAAGGACACATGAACGGAGCATGTCCTCGAGGGTATGAATGGTCCTCTCAGTCTGACCATCCATCTGGGGATGGAAGGCAGTTCTCAGACCAAGTTATGTCCCAAAATCCTCCTGTAACCCCTTCTATAGCCGGGAAGTAAACTGTGTGTCATGATCGGAGACAATAAAGGAAGGTACTCCATGTAGCCGCACAATCTCTTACACGTAGAGGCATCCCAAGCTATCTACTAAACCTTGATCTCTGATTTGTAGAAAGTGGTTCGACTTGGTGATTTGGTCCACGATAACCCAAATAGAGTCGTGAACCCTCAATGTATGTGGAAGACCCATCACCAAGTCTATGTATATCCCATCCCACTTCCACTTTGGGACCTCTAAAGGCTGGACCAAGCCTACTAGTACTTGGTGCTCTGCCTTCACTTGATGAAAAGTGAGGCATCGAGAGACAAACTATTCTACCGCCTTCTTCATACCTATCCACCAATGCTGTCACTGAAGGTCCTGGTACATCTTCGCCACTCCTGGATGTACCGCTAGAGGGGATGTGTGTAACTCCCTCAACAATTCCTCCTGAAGTGCCACTGGTACCAAGGTACATTCTCTAAAGAGGATGAAGTGCTCCCTACCTTCAGAAAATCCATCAGGTGCCTGTCTTATGGACATCTGAGCACGTCGTGTCTCGCAGTCATCGTCTCCACATTTTCCTCCCTGAATCGTTGAATAAGTGGGGGAGTGACTATAAGTGACTGAAGGAAGACTGCTTTATCTCTATCCACAAAGGATATCTATAAAGTAGCAAGGTGCCCTGTCACCTCACCTAGAATCTGTATACCAGACCTTCTATTGAGTGCATATGAAATAATGTTCCCCATAATATAGGGTCACCACATCTTTAAGGCGAATACCAAAACTGCTAACTCTAGTTCATGGGTAGGGTAGTTCTGCTCATGTTGTCTCAGCTGCCGAGAACCATATGTGTTCATTGCTCGCTCCTGCATCAGGACACACCTGAGTCTAGTCCCCAATGCATCACAGTAGACTACGTACCCTAAGCCATCCTCTAGAAGCCTCTACCTCAGCTTCTGAAATCCCTGCTGGCATCTCTCCGACTACACGAAGGGTTGAACCATCTTTGTCAAGTCTGATAGTGGTGCTGAAAATCTGGAGAAGTCTGGAACAAACCTCCGGTAGTATCCAGCCAAAGCATATGTTCCTTACCCTTTGGGGGGTAATCCTGGAAACATATTTTGAAAAGATGTCCCTATGTTGTTTCACTATTGTTTGGAACTGAAAAATCAAAACTCCTGCTGCCACGAGGGTGAGGCTGGCTGACTGAAGAGTGATCGACTGCACCCTCTTATGCATGAGTTTAACCTGTACTACCAAGGTTTCCTTTTTTTCACCGAATAAGGAAAACCTCATCCCAACGTTGTAGATAAACCACAACCTTTTTCCTAATACAGTCACTATGTTTATGAACTGTGGTTGCCCAGTCCATAACCAAACTTACTTCGTAAGGCCTCGATGCTGCCACCAAGAGGTTCCAACCGAAAATCTCACCTCAAGGGTTATATCACACCGTCGGTGTAAGTTTGATTATCATGTCTCCTCCGAAAAGTATCTCTAGACGTTCGGGTCAAGTCAATGTTTTAAATAGAAACTCTATATATGGGACAATATTCATGGAAGAAGGAATGATTGGTACCTATGTCTATTGATACGACAACTAGTAGTAGACACAGACCATACCTCGAATCATTCCTAGAGACCTTGGCTCACACTCCTTGACCGCATGCAACTACTCTATTCACGTGCCCTCCAGCTCCATGAGCCTGGAGGGGACTACAAAGGCGTGTGGTTTAACATGTCGAAAAGTACATCACCTCATGTTACTCTCCTATCTCAACTTTTACATCTGCTGCCCTGTAGATTCATCTATCCTTAACACTTCCTCTTCTCGAAAAATTTTATATACTCAAGTCTCTGAGACTGGCCCCAGTTTCAGGCTTTCCTACTGCTAACATTCACTAGATATATCTGCTCAGCCAAAGAACATTCAACCGCAAAGGTTCTCTCTATCATATAGAGAAAAGGTACTGGATCGGATGTCCTAAAACACACCTTGCTCGGTATTCTAAGACCCAAAGCACTGATCACAACGTATTCATCAAGTACCGGGAACGGTTGGTACACCTTGATGAATTCTTAGCTACCGACATGTCATCCTAAAAAAGATGTACAAGCTCTAGAGAACTCTCATCCACCTCCTTAGGCCAATCCTTAGCCGCCTGTGAGTTGGGCTCACCTCGTAACCTGAGGGGTATCTAATGGTGAAACATGTGTAAGGCACTACGACTACATGTTCCATCTACTGGTACCGCTGGTTGTAACTGCTAACCAACAGGTGGTTATATAGCTGACACACTACCCGAAGGTACAATCTCAGGCAACGGTCCACGTACTGAAGCCTAATCACTATGCTGACCAACCTCATGGCCACTCACTAGAAACCCCTAGTATCTAAGATCACCATCTTCTCTAATAGTGTATCAACTAAGAGGAAAACTCTAGTAATCTCCTCTATCGAGTCCTCTGTTGCCAGGGAATCTATCTTGCCTCAAAACCTCGAAGGCCTCTGTAGCTGGGAATCGTGCAACATTCTCAGTCGGCGTGCACCGTCCGCCAGTGCGGTTGGTGGCATCTTCTACCCACCGATTAGTGGTGCTTCTGGTAAACCACCTGAAGGTTCCAACATATTAAGAGTGCCCTACACCGGATCCTCGTCGCTCGGTGTATAACGACCCATACTTTACATACATTTTTATTACTTCAAAATTGAAGCACACTTATTACATCACATAACAAAACCAGGAAAGGACCGTATAGGTATAGTGTCTGTAGAAACTGGGGAACATAAACAACTGCTTCATAAATCATCTACACTGTCTCCCATTTATTTCATCATATCTATAGTCCCTTTTGACATATATTACTTAATAAGCTTCTTCCTGACCTAGGGAAAGAAAACATACAAAAGGGTGATCTCAAATGCTCAGTAAGGTTAAACAAAAGAAATATCAATCACATCATATTCATAAGAACATAACATTTTGGAAATCTTAACCTGCAAAAGAGAGCATAATTTTATAACATGGGATAAATAATAGTAGTGAAATGAAATCCCAATAATCATAACTTAAAACATGAAACTTTGTGGCATACACACATAATCATAGAGAATCATTTTTTATTAGTCAAGACTCGTTTCCAAGACTATCTTAGTGGACAATGTCCATTTCTAAACCGAGTTCACTCCTCGTTTCAGTCCTGTTTCACTGAACCGGTTTAACCTGTCGTTCCAGCCATGTCTATCTCATGAGATATAAAATCTTTACCCAATGCATTGGATAGAGATATAGGTCCCACCCATCTCATAATTATACCATTATTATGTGTGCCACAAAATCATAAATCATACATCATCGCATAACCTATGTAATAAAAATGGGAATCTTAAACATCATGATATCATAAAACAATTCATTAAGATAAAGGAATTCATAAAAATGATTCCATCACAACATAATCAAATCAATGTAATAATAGGGATAAAAACAGAACCCTTTATTATCTTAGATGGAAAATAATTTTGATAAAACACTTGAACTCCATTCTTGAGGAAAATATCCTTTCTACTTCAAAAACATTGTTCCTTTCTTAACATGTCATACAATTCTAAACTAAAAGAAGTTGATTAAAAATAAACTTGAAAACTTGTAAAGGAAGCTTCTTGGAAAAAATGTTTTAAAAATCCATTCATGCCGTATAAGTTAAAAAAACATTCTTCTCGTACTTTTGTCGAAAATGTCAAAAAGTACCTCATATGAAAAACAACAAAATATTCCTTTCATATCATTTACTATAAACTCACCAAAGGGTGAAATTGGATTTAAAAAATTGTAGGTGGATAGAAATAATATTAAATATTGAGGAAACATGGATGTGGATGATAAAATACACCCCAGTAAATACCAAAGAATAAACAATCTCGGATTAAAATGAGATTGTGATATTTCCCTTACCTTAGGTCTGATTTGCCTCGTAAGTGTCTGAACCTCCTGTATAATGATTTAAATAATGTTATTGACTTATTCCAGAATAATTATTATTGTTATGATATCATATATGGTCATATTCTTAGCTTCTTAGTAGTAATATTTCATTGCTACTTGTTATTCGGGTGTTTATAACTTTTTGTTCTTATGTGTGTTTTGTCGAATAAATTCTTATTCTTCTCTTTAGGTTATAGATACATCATTTCCAGAATGGTATTAATGTACTATATATCATATTTATTCATTCAATTCATTTATATAATCATTATGCAATCAAGAACATGTAGAACGAATCGCATCACATCGGGGAGACGGTATTCCGTACGTACACGCGAGCGATGATATCGTTCCCATGATCGTGGAATTGTATTGGAGTGTATGTATACTATTTCAGAATCAATATCACTTTACAATAATCATATATAGTAAGTATTTACACCATTATACCCATACAAGTAAGGTGGTGGGGGAAAATAGATTACACCACGGCGTGGAGACGGTATTCTGTACGTACGCACGCGCGGTGATTTCATTTTCCATAGGATGGATAGATGTTGAAATAGGGTTGTTTCATACATATAATAACATATCAGTATATGAGTGATACTGATGTTATTAATTCATAATGAAACAACTAAAGAAGAACAATTTGAAGAAGAAAGAATTTGGAAAGGATCGGTAATGGATATTACCTCTTTTTTTTTTGACGCGCCTCTTCTTAACCTCCTCTTAAGGCACTAGGGTTGGTCTTTGAAGAAGACCAGAACCTATAGGATGATTCTAGGGAAGTGGAGAGGAGAAAGTGGCATGGGTTTGATGATCTTGAAGGCTCAAATTGGTGTGAGGAGGAGAGGGGGGAGGTGCCCTTTTATAAGGGAGGAGAGGGACACCTTTGGAAATATAAGAAATATTAGTTTATATTAAATCCCAACCCCACTTAAAAACATACAAAATGACTCATATCCAAATATTAGATGATATAGGGTTGTAATCGCATCAACCAATAAAATTTAGACATGTTAGGAATTTATTTTAAACATTATCAACTTGATTTATCCTTATTTATCAATTTAATTTTATTTGGGGTAATAATATTCTAAATTTTAAATTATTATTAATAATTACATATGTGTTGTGAATTTTCTATAATTTGACACTTTATGAAATTTTAGACCATATATATTTTAATTTATAATTTTTAAATATTTTTGTGATTTTTAAACAATTTTATAATATGTTATTTTTATAAAATAATAATAGTGTCAATTTTGACACTATTCATTTATTTGAATTTAAATAAAATATATACAGAGGATATGTTCGAACTAAAAGCTTTAATATATGAATAAAATTTCATATGTATCTATAAAATTAGTGGAGAATATTAAATAGTGCATATATTAATTATTTTAATATTTTTAATACCATTTATTTGATATTTTAATTAATAAAATAATTTCAACATCACTATTGTGTCATAATTAATAATAATTATTTAATCCCTAAAAATTATAAATAAATTCATATAATGTAGATAATTGTATTAGCTTTCTGGAGACTATTCTTGTTCTACGTTTCATTAAGTTTATCACCAAATTAATATTATTATACTTATAAGATTTAAGAAAGTGACATGTTGTCACATTCTTTGGTTTTAATAATAATTAAATTATTTTCATGGACAAAATTCTATTAAATGAATCTAATCCGACCCTTAGGTGATATGGGTCGCCTTTTAGTCATCCAATAGGATTTTGGAAGATTTTATGGTAATTTTATAATCTTATATTTACCCTTAATTACCCGATTTACCTTTAACTATGGTCAATAAAATTTATCGTAGTTACTATTCATAATGCCCAAAAATAAAAAAGAAGCCTATTGACATAATTTGGACACACTGATTCATAATATGGAATCCATTTTTCAAAATTCAAAACATATAAGTTGCAGCAATTAATTTAAAATAAATCTCGTTGTTAAGAAAACGAGTTTTAGAAGTTAAAACATTGCCAAAGATTGAAATGTTTTTACCTATGAATTCAATGTGAAATTAATGCTAATGACATACATTATTTTAAATGGATAAAAGATATTCTATCTATACTTTAAAACCATTCAATATTATAATTTAACCATATAAATTATCTCAATGAAAAAAGTTGTTTTTAATTAAAAATTAGCGTATTTTTACTATTCATCAAAATATGAAAGTTATCAGAAAAATATCAAAAATTTATCCAAAGTAAATTTTTATATCCTGATTCAAAAGAAGAATTTTATTTTGTCAAATTGAACTTATAAACATGTCAAAAACTAGATTTAATTTGGGTGCGCCATCAAAAGGCGGCAAAACTGCATTTTTTGATAAATATTTATTTTACCCAAAAAAATTATTTTGTTCTCTTAACATGTTCTAGAAAATGTGTAAGATGAATAATAATGTTGTAAAATTTAAAATTCCATTAATAATATTCATAAAAGCTAGTTTATAATATTATAATAATATATTGTTGTTTAGTGGAACTCAGTATTGCATACTACACATGCTATCGAGGAAGGTCGTGATTGCGTGTAGCGAAAGATTCCTTTGATGATTTATATAACATAAAAACAAAATATTTCTCATAAAAGTCTCGGGTGTTACATTATACCCCCCTTAAAATGAATTTTTCCCTCGAAATTCGTTACTTTGTAACAAACAGATGAGGATACCTCTCCCTCATCATATCCTAAAGCTCCCATGTAGCTTCTTCTAATTAGTGGTTCCTACATAAAACTTTCACCAAGTGAGTGGTCTTGTTTCGTACGACTTTTTCACTACGATCCAGAATTTCTATCGGTTGTTCTTCATAAGAAAGATCTTGCTCCTGCGGTACAACTTCTTGAGCTGAGTACATGTGAAGGATCAGTTATGTACTTTCTCAGGAGAGATATATGGAACACATTGTGAACTTGAGAGAGATTCGGTGGAAGCGCCAATCGGTAAGCTACCTTTCCAAAACGATCCAGTATTTCGAAAGGACCGATATATCTAGGGCTCAACTTCCCCTTCTTTCCATATCTCATGACCCTCTTCCAGGGAGATATTCGTAAGAACACTTTATCACCCACTTTAAACTCTAGTTCTTTTCTTCAGCTTTTGGAATAAATTTTCTGTCGACACTGAGCTGATCTTATGTGTTATTGAATAGATCGGACCTTTTCTGCCATCTCATCAAAAAGATCTGGTCCTAATAGCTTTCTTTCCCCCAACTTCATCCCAGCAAGTTGGAGTCCTGCATTTCTTTCCAAAGAGAGCTTCATAAAGAGCCATCTGAATACTGGAGTGAAAGCTATTATTATAAGAAAATTCCACCAAAGGTAGGTGTTGATCCCAACCACCTTTGAAATCCATAGAGCAAGCTCTCAACATATCTTCTAGAGTTTGAATTGTTCTCTCAGACTGACCGTATGTATGGGGATGATAAGCACTGCTGAAACTCAACTCTGTATCCCGATTATGTTGAAGACTTCGCCAGAACATTGAGGTAAACCTCAGATCCCGATCAAAAATAATAGAAAGCGGTACTCCATGCAATCTTACCACTTCCTTTACATATATCCTGGAAAGCTGATCCAGAGAGAAATCCTCTCTAATAGCGATGAAGTGTGCAGACATTGTAAGACGATCAACTATGACCCAGATAGCATTATTGCCTTTGGATGTTTTAGGAAGTCCTGTGACAAAGTCCATAGTGATGTTTTCCCATTTCCATTCGGGTATGGGTAATGGTTGTAACATCCCCTTAGACTTCTATCTCTCAGCATTAACTTGCTGACAAACCAAGCATCGAGAGACATATTCAGCAACATCTCTTTTCATGCCATCCCACCAGAAGTACTCTTTCAGGTCCCTATACATCTTCGTGCTTCTCGGATGAATAGATAATGAAGAACTATGATCCTCATCCAGTATCTCCTTCTTTAATTTGTGGATGGGAGGAACACAAACCCGATTCCTGAACTTTATTATCCCATCACAATCAAGGTTGAATTCAGGAATATTTCTCACCTTCTTTTGTAACTCGACATCTTCTTTCTGTGCCTCTTTAATCTTCACATGTATAGATGGTTGAACATTCATTTGAGAAAGATACAATTTTCCCCCTTCCATTATAATTCCAAAATCCATCCTTTGTAAATCCATAAATATTGGATCTTTTGTGATCCTCATCATGGATAAACTGGAATCATCTTGTCGACTTAATGCATCTGCCACCTTGTTTGCTTACCCAGGGTGGTAATGAATTGAGCAGTCGTAATCCTTAATCAGATCCAACCATCTTCTTTGACACATATTCAGCTCCTTTCGTGTGAAAATATTCTTTAAACTATTATGATCAGTATAAATATCACACCTTTCACCATAAAGGTAATTCCTCTAAATATTTAATGCAAAGATTACCACAGCTAACTCCAAATCATGAGTTGGGTAATTTTGCTCATGTATTTTCAACTGTCGTGAGGCATAAGCTATCACCATATCATTTTGCATAAGAACACATCACAGTCCCTTCTTTGATGCATCACTGTAGATCACAAACCTTTCTCCACTACAAGGAAGTGTGAGTACAGGTGCACTGGATAACCTTCTTTTCAACTCCTTGAAATTCCCTTCACATTACTCCATCCAAAAAAACATAACTCCTTTCCAAGTCAACTTGGTGAGTGGATTAGATAATCATGAAAAATCATTCAAAAAACGTCGATAATATCCATCCAAACCAAGAAAACTTCGGATCTTAGTTACTGTTGTTGGTCTCGACCATCTTTCGATAACCTCTGTTTTTTATGGATCCATAGATATCCCCTCTTTTGAGATTATGTGACCCAAAAATGAAACTTTTTGAAGCCAAAATTCACACTTGGTAAATTTGGCATAAAGATTCTCCTTTCTAAGGGTCTTCAATATAATTCTCAAGTGATCTTCATGTTCTTCCTTTCTCTTTGAATATACCAGAATATCTTCTATAAAGACTACCACAAACTGATCAAGATAGTCTCTAAAGACTATATTCATCAGATCCATGAAGATAGCAGGGGAATTAGTAAGACCAAATGGCATCACTATAAATTCATAGTTCCCATTCCTTGTACGAAAATCTGTCTTTGGTATATCCTCCCATTTGACCCTTAATTGATGATACCTTGAACGAAGATCAATCTTGGAAAAGTATTGATCTCTGCGTAGTTGGTCAAATAAGTCATCAATGCATGGGAGAGGATATTTGTTCTTGATAGTGATCTTGTTAAGTTCTCGATAATCAATGCAGAGTCTCATTGATCCATATTTCTTCTTAACAAATAGAAGAGGTGCTCCCCAAGGTGACGCACTAGGGCGTATGAATCCTTTATCAAGATTCTCTTGGAGTTGCTTCTTCAATTCCTGCAACTCAATTGGGGCCATTCTATAAGGTGTCTTTGAAATAGGCAAAGCACCCGGTATGAGTTTTATTGAAAACTCAACTTCACGATTTGGTGGAAGGCCCGACAATTTCTCTGGAAAGATATCATCAAACTCCCATATAATTGGAATATCCTTAATCATGAGTTTCTCACCAACCATTTGAGATAAATAACCTTCATTTAGTGTAATCAAGACCCATAAGATGGAAGAAATTTCCACTGGAAGGTTATGTTCATCCTTGCATCGATAGACAATCATAGATTGATCTGGAATATGAAATGTGACATCCCTTCTTTGGCAATTGATATGAGCTCCATATAAAGAAAGCCAATCCATGCCAAGAATCACATAAAATTCCACTATAGGAAGGATCACAAGATTTGCAGGAAGCACTTTCCCCCAAACTTCAATCAGAGAAGAATTATAAACTTTTGATGTGACTGTTGTGCCATTAGGGGTTGTCACAGCTAACTCAACATCTAATTGTTGAGGTAATACGGTGATATCCTTAGAAAATTCTTCAGAAATAATGGAGTGGGTGGATCCAGAATCAAATAAAACATTTTCTACTTTAGAGTGGATGGTAAGTGTACCTTTCACCACATCGTTATCATACTCCACATCGCTGATAGAAATTGCATGTGACTTTACTTTGTCTTTAGCCTTAAGAGTTTGTTGACGTCGACCATCATCATCAACCATTGGATTTGGGAATTGATTGGAATAATGCCCCATCTCCTTGCACATGAAACATTGAAGTGTAGTAGGTTCGTTCTTTGTGTCCCTTACTTTTTTTGCATCATTAGACATCTTCTTCCCATCATTACGGCATTCAAATGCCTGATGACCTTCCTTTCCACATTTGAAACATTTACTTGTCCCTTTAAGACAACTCCCTCCATGTTTCTTTCCACACATTGAGCATAAGGGAAAGCTCATCTTCTTTTCAGTGTTCTCTTTAGATTTTACTTTGAATTCCATTTTCCTCTTTTTATCAAACCCATATGACTGATGGGTTACTCTAATCTCCATCTCGACTTTGAGAGCACATTGAATGATTTCCTCGTAGCTATTGAAGTCCCTTATGGATAACGCCCTTCGAAGACTTGGTTTTAAGCCACTAAAGAATCGATCGATCTTACTCTCAGGTTGGATAATAATACCAGAAGCGTACCTTGCAAGTCTTGTAAAATTTTCTTCATAGGTACCAACAGATTCATCATCCTTTTGCTTCAGTTCAATAAACTCTTTCTCCATCTTCGTTCGAAGAATACAAGGGAAATACTTATTGAAAAATAAGTTCTTGAACTCATCCCATTCCATGGACTCAATTTCATCTCTTTGCCTCATATTCTTGATAAGATTCCACCATTGATCAGCATCACCTTCCAAACGATACACTGCTAAGATGAATTTATCATGTTCAGAACATTGAAGAACTTAAAATATCTTTTCAGTAGTACTAATCCATTTTTCAGAAACTAATGGATCAGTAGACCCACTGAATGAAGTTGGATGCTGCCTCATGAAGGATCCAACAGAATGTTACTCCTTCCTTTTCTCGTTTGGAAGTCCTGCATGATTCATAGCTTGAGAAAGTTGTGTGAGCATGGCTACAAGATTTTTCATTCCATCTCCCATAACGTTTGGTTGCTCAGGGGGACAATCATTGCATTGCCCATCGCATTCCGAATTAACATGGTTCCTTCGGGTTCCATCCATTGACTAAAACCAAGAAGAATAGTGTGAGGAACACTAATTATAATAGGAAAATCACATCATCAAGAATAAAATTTCACACTTAAGGTCTTATCATAGGTTGTTCATGGCCATTTCTAAAACACTAAGATTGTGTTCTATGCTTAGACTTATCCTTAGGATTCTTACTAAGGCTTTCACATCCTAGTTTCCAAAGGTTGATTATAACTTTCCTCTTATACCAACTATAACGACCCATACTTTACATAAATTGTGATTAATTCAAAATTGAAGCACACTTATTACAACACGTAACAAAACCAGGAAAGGACCGTATAAGTATAGTGTATTTAGAAACTGGGAAACATAAACAACTGGTTCATAAAGCGTCTACATTGTCTCCCATTTATTTCATCATATCTATAGTCCATTTTGGCATATATTACTTAATAAGCTTCTTCCTGACCTGGGGAAAGCAAACATGCAAAAGGGTGAGCTCAAATGCTCAGTAAGGGTAAAAAAAGAAACATCGATCACATCATATTCATAAGAACATAACATTTTGGAAATCTTAACCTGTAAAAGAGATCATAATTTTATAACATGGGATAAATCATAGTAGTGAAATGAAATCCCAATAATCATAACTTCAAACATGAAACTTTGTGACATACACACATAATCATAGAGAATCATTTCTTATTAGTCAGGACTCATTGCCAAGACTATCTTAGTGGACAAAGTCCATTTTTGAACCGAGTTCACTCCTCGTTTCAGTCCTGTTTCACTGAACCGGTTTAACCTGCCGTTCCAGCCATGTCTATCTCATGAGATATAAAATCTTTACCCAATGCATCAGAGGGAGATATAGGTCCCACCCATCTCATAATGATACCATTCTTATGTGTGCCACAAAATCATAAATCATACATCATCGCATAACCCATGTAATAAAAATGGGAATCTTAAACATCATGAAATCATAAAACAATTCATATAAGATAAAGGAATTAATAAAAATTATTCCATCACAAAATAATCAAATCAATGTAATAATAGGGATAAAAACAGAACCCATTATTATCTTTGATGGAAAATAATTTTGATAAAACACTTGAACTCCATTCTTAAGGAAAATATCCTTTCTACTTCAAAAACACTTTTCCTTTCTTAACATGTCATACAATTATAAACTAAAATAAGTTGATTAAAAATAAACTTGAAAACTTGTAAAGGAAGCTTCTTGTAAATAATGGTTTAAAAATCCATTCATGTCGTATAAGTTAAAAAAAACATTCTTCTCGTACTTTTGTCGGAAATGTCAAAAAGTACCTCGTACGAAAAACAACAAAAGATTCCTTTCATATCTTTTACTATAAACTCACCAAAGGGTAAAATTGGATTTAAGAAATTGTGGGTGGATGGAAAAAATATTAAATATTGAGGAAACATGGATTTGGATGATAAAATACACCCCAGTAAATTCCAAAGTATAAACAATCTTGGATAAAAATGAGATTGTTATATTTCCCTTACCTTAGGTCCGATTTGCCTCGTAAGTGTCTGAACCTCCTGTATAATGATTTAAATAATGTTATTGACATATTCCAGAATCATAATTATTGTTATTATATCATATATGGTCATATTCTTAGCTTCTTAGTAGTAATATTTCATTGCTACTTGTTGTTCGGGTGTTTATAACTTTTTGTTCTTATGCGTGTTTTGTCGAATAAATTCTTATTCTTCTCTTTAGGTTATAGATACATCATTTCCAGAATGGTATTAATGTACTATATATCATATTTATTCATTCAATTAATTTATATAATCATTATGCAATGAAGATCATGTAGAACGAATCGCATCACATCATAGAGACGATATTCCGTACATACGCACGAGCGATGATATCGTTCCCATGATCGTGGAATTGTATTGGAGTGTATGTATACTATTTAAGAATCAATATCACTTTACAATAATAATATATAGTAATTATTTACACCATTATACCCATCCAAGTAAGGTGGTGGGGGAAAATTGAATACACCACGGCGTGGAGATGGTATTCCGTACGTACGCACGCGCGGTGATTTCGTTTTCCGTAGGATGGATAGATATAGAAATAGGGTTGTTTAATACTTATAATAACATATCAGTGTATGAGTGATACTGATGTTAGTACTTCATAATCAAACTATTAAAGAAGAAGAATTTTAAGAAGAAAGAATTTGGAAAGGATCAGTAATGGATATTACCTCTTTTTTTTTTGATGCGCCTCTTCTTAACCTCCTCTTAGGGCACTAGGGTTGGTCTTTGAAGAAGACCAGAACCTCTAGGATGATTCTAGGGAAGTGGAGAGTAGAAATTGGTAGGGGTTGGCCGATCTTGAAGGCTCAAATTGGTGTGAGGAGGAGAGGGAGGAGGTGCCCTTTTATAAGGGAGGAGAGAGGCACCTTTGGAAATATAAGAAATATTAGTTTATATTAAATCCCAACCCCACTTAAAAACTTCAAAAAGGACTCATATCAAAATATTAGATGATATAGGGTTTTAATATCATCAACCAATAAAATTTAGACATGTTAGGAATTTATTTTAAACATTATCAACTTGATTTATCCTTATTTATCAATTTAATTTTATTTGTGGTAATAATATTCTAAATTTTAAATTATTATTAATAATTACATATGTGTTGTGAATTTTCCATACTTTGACACTTTATGACATTTTCGACCATAAAAATTGAATTTATAATTTTTAAATATTTTTGTGATTTTTAAACAATTTTATAATATGTTATTTTTATAAAATAACAATAGTGTCAATTTTGACACTATTCATTTATTTGATTTTAAATAAAATATATACAGAGGATATGTTCGAACTAAAAGATTTAATAGATTAATAAAATGTCATATGTATCTATAAAATTAGTGGAGAAAATTAAATAGTGCATATAATAATTATTTTAATATTTTTAAAACCATTTATTTGATATTTTAATTAATAAAATAATTTCAACATCACTATTGTGTCATAATTAATGATAATTATTTAATCCCTAAAAATTCTAAATAAATTCTATGATTTAGATAATTTTATTAGCTTTTTGGAGACTATTCTTGTTCGAAGTTTCATTAAGTTTATCACCAAATTAAAATTATTATACTTATAAGATTTAAGAAAGTGACATGTTGTCACATTCTTTGGTTTTAATAATAATTAAATTATTTTCATGGAAAAAAGTCTATTAAATGAATCTAATCCGACCCTTAGGTGATATGGGTCTACTTTTAGTAATCCAATAGGATTTTGGTAGGTGTTAGGGTAATTTTATAATCTTATATTTACCCTTAATTACCATATTTTCCTTTAACTATGGTAAATAAAATTTACCGTAGTTACTATTCATAATGCCCAAAAATGAAAAGTAGCCTATTAACATAATTTGGACCCACTGATTGTAAATATGGAATCTATTTTTCAAAATTCAAAACATATAAGTTTCAGTAATTAATTTAAAATAAATCCCGTTGTTAAGAAAACGGGTTTTAGAAGTTGAAACATTGCCAAAGATTGAAATGTTTTTACCTATGAATTCAATGTGAAATTAATGCTAATGACATAAATTATATTAAATGGTAAAAATATATTCTATCTATACTTTAAAACCATTCAATATTATAATTTTACCATATAAATTATCTCAATGGAGAAAGTTGTTTTTAAATAAAAATTAGCATATTTTTACTATTCATCAAAATATAAAAGTTTTCAGAAAAATATCAAAAATTTATACAAAGTAAATTTTTATATCCTGATTCAAAAGAAGAATTTTATTTTGTAAAATTGAACTTATAAACATGTGAAAAACTAGATTTAATGTGAGTGCGCCATCAAAAGGCGGCAAAACTGCATTTTTTGATAAATATTTGTTTTACCCAAAAAAATGATTTTTTTCTCTCACAATGTTCTAGAAAATGTGTAATATGAATAATAATATTGTAAAATTTAAAATTCCGTTAATACTATTCATAACGGCTAGTTTATAATATTATAATAATATATTGTTATTTAGTCGAACTCGGTATTGCGTACTACACACGCTATCCAGAAAGGTCGCGATTGCGTGTAGCAAAAGATTCCTTTGATGATTTATATAACATAAAAACAAATTATTTCTCATAAAAGTCTCGGGTGTTACACGGTGGGCCGTCATCGTGTAATCTCTCGAAAACCCTAGATGGTTGTCTACGCAGTGGCATCTTGATAAGGAACAGGTGTGTCACGGTTAATAAGTTATACCTGGTGAGCTGACTCAAAGATATCACAAAGAAAACTCTTGAAACACACACGCAATCAGTGTTTTCATGAACTATGTCGGATATCATAAGTTAGGGTCCTGGTGTATAGATACGTCGGTCGCTGCACCAACACTGGACTCCCTGAACTGAAAACCACACTAAGTATCCTTAACACAATTGCTTCATAGAAAAGATCAGAGTCCTAAGTTCTACAGTAGAACCGACTCCTCTGATACCAATTTTTGATGAACCATCCCCTAGGGCTCGTGCCGTGACTACCCCAATCCCACCTTCCATAGGCCAGGGGCTGGCAACTTGCACCAAGGGCATAAATCCCTAAATTGGGAATGCATTGCCTTTATAACTGAAAACACACACAAAAAAGTACAGAGATGGATACAAAACACTAAGTAAAACTGTATAACAAGTGAGTGCTGAAAAGTAAAGGGGCTGGAAATACAAGCCCAACTGAAATTACAAGTACAACTGAAAAAGTCGAAAATAACTGAAAGGTGAAAAGCATCTCCTAGATCTTCCACCATAGATCCTACCCGAAGGGTATGTACAGATAGCCTCCTCAGCACTCCACGTCTGTCAGTCTCCTCCGGGTACCGACTCGTCATGAGGTCCACCTCCGGGTATCATCCAGTCCTCGTACACTCAGCGTCAATCCACATTATTCGTCATCTGTATCAACACAAAGAGGTGCGGGCATAGCCCGTGTAGGGTTGATTATAACGATACGCAGTAGGGACCCCGAGACCACCAAGGTCTCTCAAAATCCACCAAGGATAAACCACAGAGTATGAAATCATTGGATATCCATTATTTAGGTATATTACCATACATATACCTAAGTTATCAAGTAACTCATCTCAATCATGAGGAAAACACATAAGTCACTGACTCATCTCACATAGGTATACAACTTTTATAGAGAGATAGAGATGATTAGATGTATCCACTGAATAATCTAAGTTGTCGGACCCACACATGATCCAGGACTAGCGGTTAGAACTGTCGGACCCACACAGGATCCAGGAAAAGTAGCCGGATTTGTCAGACCCACAGTGGATCCAGGACCAGCGGTTAGTACTGTCAGGCCCACACAGGATCCAGAAATAGTAGTCGAAGCTGTCGGACCCACACAGGATCCAGGACTAGTGGTTAGTATTGTCGGACCCACACAGGATCCAGGAACAATAGTCGGAGCTGTCAGACCCACACATGATCCAGGACCGGCGGTTAGTAATGTCGGACCCACACAGGATCCAAGAACAGTAGTCGGAGCTGTCAGACCAACACAGGATCCAAGACCAGTAGTTAGTACTATCGAACCCACACAGGAACCAAAAATAGTAGTCAGATCTGTCGGACCCACACAAGATCTAGGACTAGCGGTTAGTACTGTCGGACCCACACAAGATCCAGGAACAGTAGTCGGAGCACAACCAGCATCAAGGTTTCCACTAGAGCACTCTTGATTCAGGGAGGTTCTACTCCTCATTCCAAGATTCTATATGTCAACTGGCACAAAGTTCCATGAAGAAGTAACTCAGAGGTCCGCCTCTTCATAGGGGTCTCAACCCAACAGACGACGCGTCGATCGGACACCCGATCTGTGAGTTATTAGCCTTTTAGTCCTGGGGGCCAGATTGGATTTGTGTACGATCCTCCCTGACTGTATCTCAAATATACCTGAACTCCAATGGGGTATTCTCAAAGGTACCTTCACATTCCAAGAATACCAGTACCATTGAAGTTTCTTCAAACGGACGTTCAGTGCCAAAGATATGGCCAAAGAAAGTAAAGGGTCGGTAGTGGGCCCGAGTCAGGTCCAACCCGGTCTGGGTAGACCCGGTCAGACCCGCTGGGTCTGAACCGTCCCGTTGGGTGGGTCAGCCTGTTGGGTTCAACCCGGTTTGATGGGCCCAGCCCGGCGGACTGCGGGGGTGGTTCGTCCCGAAGGTCGCCACGTATGCGGCTTGGCTCGGAGGTCGGGGCCGATTTGGCCAGGGCCGCGAGGGGCACGGCTCAGGCGACTCAGCCTAGAAGGCTAAGCCAGTTCAGCTGGAAACACCGTGAGGGACGCCTCAGACCGGCTCGAGAAACTGGCGCTGCTCGGCTGGGAGCCGGGGCGCGGTCCGGGTAGGCTGGCGGGAAGGTCGGGCAGGCCGTGGGGCATCCTGCGCAAGATGCCAAGCATTCGGGAAGTCTGTGGGAAGGTCGGAAGGGCGCGTGCATGCCGGAGTGGCACGGGGTCAGAGTGCGGGCAGGCCGGTGGGGCGCGGGCAGGCCGACGTTCTGCGGAGTCAGGCTGCGGGCAAGCCGACGGGGCGCGCAGGCAGGCGGGGTGGTGGCCGAGGGGTGGTTGGGGCAGGCTGGAGGGCGGCCGAAAGGGCGCCAGGCAGGCCGCGGGCATGTCGGCGGGGTGCGGGAGGCCGGCGGGGCCAGCGGGCAGGCCGGCGGGGCAGGTAAAAGGCCGTGGGTAGGCCGGGTAGGGTGCACCGGCAGTCGGCGGTGCGCATGGGCGGGCTGTGAGGAAGCTGGGCTAGCTGGTTCGGCGCGGATCGGGTCGGCGCGGGCCGGCGGCGTTTGGCTGGGAGCACTGGTGCGCCACTGGGGCGGCTCGGTTTGCGGAGGCCGCTGGTATCGGGGCCTTTGTCATTGCGGCCTTCGTCGCCTCATCGTTGTTACGTTGCCATGCCGAAGAACGCCACAAGAAGGAAAATCGACAAAGGATGTCGGGCCATGTTAGGTTGGCCCGTATCCTCCGCGTTTATGGTGATAGAAAATAGTTCATAAGAACAAAGCTCAATCAAACTTCATTATCCAAAAAAGAGGGAAGAACAAGGCACTCAAATGAATTTAATCACCCTACCTTTAATCATTAGTCATCATTTGTTGACGGATTAGCAGAAAGTAGATGAAGAGAATCATCTTTTGTGTCGTCCGTTGCACACTTCCAATCCTGAGCTGTGTTGGCTCATGGAAGTCGCTCCTCGTCGGTAGGTGTCTGGGGAAGCAGTCAAAGAAGGATCGTCGCTGGTGTTCTTCATTCTTCTTTGGGAGGAGCGTTCTTCATTGGAGAACTCCTTTTATCTCTTCTCCCAATAACCCTCTTTCCAAAATACTCTAGGTTTTCACCGAATGAACAATTCCAATAATAATAAGTTTCCTATTATTTTAGTTGTTGGCACAAATTCAAATTGGTGAATTAAATTAATGGCTCCACCAAATTAATGCATGAGAGTTGTCACAAATTAATTAAGGGATGTCAAGAGGCTCTCCCTCATTAATGTGGGAGAGTTAAGAGGTTATACTCTCATCCCATTAATTGGGGTTGGGTGGTCCCCACCCCTATTATTCAAATGGGAGGTTATGTGGTCTCGGGTGGTCCACACGTCATAACCTCTCACGGGAGGTTATTTTCAGGTGGGCCCCACCACCATAACCTCTCATGGGAGGTTAGTGTGTGGTGGTCCCACCTCCAACTCCCATGAAGATATTTTAACCACCAACACTCACATGGTGGCTCAATAATATATAGTGTATCTCACTTTATTTTATTATTTTTTTAAGAAAACCCAAAAACTAACTTTTATTCTCGGTCAACTACCATCGAGGTGAAAGTCTCCTTAAGAGAATATTGGTGTTGTGAGTTCAACGGTGCCTTCGGATTTTAATTCTAAGCACCAGTTCAAAAGTTATAAAAACCCACTCATACGTTTACTGAACGTACCCGAACAAAACTTTAGAAATTGATTTTGGGCACACCAGGCCTCAGAATCATACGCTGTCAATTTTCACAGACTTGTAAAATTCTCATGTATTTAAGAAAAAACATCCACAGAATTTCCAGGTCTTTACAAGTGAAATATAGTAAATTACATTATATAACATTATAATTTCAATACATTATTTATTTATTCATTGATAATGTAAGAACTATAATCTCAAACCCCAATTATTTATTTAATATATTTAGTGATAAGGCCCAAACAATTTATCATCTTGATCCAAAATAATAAAATAATCAAAAACACCTCCTCCACTATAAATACCACTCCTCACCGCCTCTTCTCCTCACACATCAAAAGACTTGAATTTTGTCCAATTTATTCCCAAAACACTTCCCAAGTATATCCCCCACATCTATTTTAATCCACTATTATTTTTATAAAATCACTCATTTTATAATTAAAATCTATATTGGTTCATTTCAATTTTTATAAAAACAATTTTTCATTTTTTTCAATAATCTTCAAAATTTTACTTTCAACCGCACTAAAGTGGCTCATATCTAAAGTTTCTTAAAAAGTATTTTTATATGTATTTAATTTAGTTGGAAATAATTTATCATAATCTATAACTATTTTCCCTTGTTAATTTCTAATTGTTATTTAAATCAATTATTTCATGGACACCGTTATGATATTGTTTTTTATTGTTCCTTATGACATGATTTTGATACCGAATTCTTTTCATGGGTAAAGCTTATGCTTGATTCTTCTTATAGACCACATATTCATGAACATATTATGATGGGTGAACCTAGATAAATATCTAATTTATTGGGTAATTTTTCATCTCATGATATGTCTTGTGCAATGGTCTTGGTGGTTAGCCTTGACTCGTGCTTCTCCATGTACAATGGTCTTGGTAGTTAGCCTTGACTCATGTTCCTCCATGTGCAATGGTATTGGAGATTATACTTGACTAAAGATTGTGTAATGTTTTATTTTCTTGCCACATTTCTATGACTCAATGATTATATGATCCCATGTTCTATATGTTATGATTCTATATGTTTATTCATGTTTCATGAATTTTTATGTCATCAGGCTATGCCTTCTAACCCATCTGCTATGATTTAATCATATTTTTATTCCCTTACTTAGATTCTTAACTCATCCCTTTTTTGAATTTATTCCCCAATTTATCCTATGAATATATAAGGGCTCAAAGGAATTTTTCATATCATTGTGAATATTAAATAAATGTTGTTTTTATTTTGGTTCCATGTTTTCAGTTTTATGTACCTAATCATCTAAATACACTAGACTTTACAATCCTTGGTTATTATTTGAAGGTTATTTATGTTTAAAATTTTTTAAAAATATTTTTAAAACGGATAGGGTTGTTATATTATTTTTATCAACTCCACTTTCCATATTTTATAATATAATTTTATAAAATGAAAAAAAATAAAAACTAAACACATCCTTGAATGATATATATTATAAATTTAAGCATAAAATAACAAAAATATAGGTAATATCACCTAAAATTTAAAATTATGAACCATATACATGAAAAATAAAGATTATAGGTAGGGTTTAACATGATTGAGTTAGGATATGATCCCATAATTTTCTTACTACTTGTGAACATTAGAAGATGGATTGAAGAAAAAGGAAGCTCAAATGATAAGATCTTCTATAAGGATAACAAAAACATGAAATAGAAACTGAAAATTCAAAAAACCAATATGAATGTACCCAAAAATTAACTTCAAAAACTTCATTTGAATCCTCAATGGATTCTTCTAATTAATTAATCAAGGTAATCAAGAGGAAACAAGAAATACCATTCATAACATGAATAGTAATCCATGATTAGAATTATTTATTAAGAAAACATTTCATAGAATGAACATGGAATATATAAAATATATTTTCTTATCTCAACATAAATGCATGCTAGTATTGTTTTAGGAAAAAAAAGGTCTTTTGTTAATACCAATGACACTTCTATAAAAAAGGGTAAAAAAATTCTATGTACAATGAGCGAGATTTTATCGTCAGAAAAATATTTCCATATAGTTTGAAATATAAACCATCTACATACAAGAATGGATATTTTTTGTTGTAAGGTAAGTTAGTTTATGAAGAAACCTACAAAATTATACGATGATACATTTTTTCATATTTTTTGGTATGTAAAAATAGAACCATATAGAGACTGCAACTTTTGAATAATTTTTTATGTTTGTGTTTTATAAATTATATTTCATGAAATTAATTTGATAAAATAATTTATTAACAAAATATCAACATTTTATTGTAACCCATAAAGGACGACACATTAGGAAAATAGAAAATAAGAAAAAATCCATGAAATTATTTTATAATTTCTCAGTACACAAATAAATATGGTGTGTCCTGTGCATAAATTTGAAGTGTTATAAATAAAATTAGGAAAATAATAAATAAAAATATGATTATTATTGTAGACACTAAAAAAATAGGATTATAAGGGTTGTAAAATATAAAATACTATTTTAAAAAATATAGATATTTCTAAAGAAAAAAACATTGAAATTAAATTGTAAAAGTAAAAAAAAAGTATAATTTTAAATTTTAGAATTTAAAAAAGTGAATATTAGGGATATAAGATATATGATAATTTGACATAATTGATGCATGACCATTAGATTAATTCATTGTGGTAGTGAATAAATCAAAATGTCTGATAAATCATTAAACAATATCTTACTAGAATATAGTATATAATGAATATTATGTTTAATATTCCATTAAAAATATTTTATGTGTGGTTTAAAAATAGAAATTATTTGAAAATTTAATTGGAATATGAATTTTTTTTTATTTTTTGAGAAAAAAATACATCAAAATATTTAATTAGACATGAAATAGTTATTTTATAGATGTTTAAGAAATATAAAAGATAACAAAGACAAAATCTGAGATGCGTGCGATGTAAGTTCTTGTATTCTCAAACTATTTAAATATCTCTAAGTTAAATTATAAGATCATCCTTATAAACTCTGATAAATTGTATTTTTATCTTCCCTCAAACCCAGAAAAGAATGTTTGTTTTTTATTCTAAATGGTTACCTTTTTATCTCAAGATTCTAAAAAAATATTTTCTCACCATAACTCAAATAAAATAAGATTTTTAAATGTCAATGAAGGTATAAATAGTTTTTCCATTTAAGAAAATTTCGTTATTTATTATTTTTATTTATATAAGGCTAAATCAAGTTTAGGTAGTCCAAAATACATACTCTAGATATTTAACACATAATATTTCATTCTTAAAAATAAAAATATGGAAAAAAATTAACATTCACAAATATTTATTCTATTTTATAATTTCATTTATTTTCTTTTATTTCCTTTTTACACACTTCTACACCTAAAAATAGACTGATGATTTTTATTTACCATTATATTATGTTCACATAGAAAGAAATATTTTCTCTGTGATATACATGAATTCATGCAATCAAATATAATTATGGTAACTAATTTAACTAAATAAAATATTAATAACTCGTTAAATTTTTATTTCTCTTTCTTTTAAATTAATTAAAATTTTATAAATAAAAAATCAAACACCATGAAGAAATGTGTAAGTACATAAATATATGTTCACCCCAATTTGTATCATTTCCCTCGTGAGCTATATATTTGAAACATACTATTTCAAACTCCATAAAAATTAAACTTTGAAAACATAGAACTTTATAGAGGGGGATCGTTGAATTTATTGATAGAGGAATTTCACTAACACCAAATTATATAGGGATGGAATTTTGAATTGTTGCAAAAATGAAACTTCAATTACCTTAATATCTATAGAAGTAGAACATAAAAAAACCTCAATCTTTTAACATGGGAGTTAAAATAATTATATGAAATAAAATATTAATTTTTAGTAAATTCACAACAGAATGTAATGTGCACAATATATGCTTATGTAAGAATGAAATAACAAAAGGATTTCAGAATGATAGGAAAGGATTCTCTAATTTTTCTATTTGTGGTCGTCTAAACCATATTTAATACTAAATAAAACTCTTTTCTATGATATTATTAATCTATGACATTCCTTTATAAATAAATTAACAAAAAATCTGGTTTTACTCAATTGGGAATTAGTTAAATCATTAGATCCATTTTTTATTCTTTGTGGTTCACTCATGTTGCCTTCTGCTTACTATTATTATATGACCCAAGTTCTGCTATAGTAAAAATACACAACAACTATTTCACAATGCACATTGTATTTCATTATAATAGTATGACACATAAATAGAAAATTAAATTCATTATAACGGTTATAACTACTGACAAATAATACATAAAAATATAAGGCACTTCCATAATCTTGAATTTCGTAGGATCAAACTCTAAAAAGAATGAAAAAAATATAAGATACATTTTTATCATGAACAAAATAATAACCAATGGAATAGACATATTATATGAACTAATATAAGGTTATGAATGATCTTAAATGATAAAATTAAGTATATATATAAAGGTAATATTACCATTGGAGGGGTGAGGTGATCGTTGGAATCAAACCATTTGTAATCAGACCATTAGAATAATAAATTCTCTATATGATCATTGTAATAGAAACTATTAAACATACAAATGTCTCACAAAATGCATAACATTTTTTTGTAATAATAAAATTATTAAATATTAATAATGTATATTCATCCATGAATAACAATGTAACTATATACACATGACTTAAAAATAAGGTCTAAATTTATTCACACCAAATACATGTTTTTTTAATAAAAAACTATTTTTTTAATAATTACATTTCACACGTCAAAATTATCCAACAGTGAATTTTTCATATTTTCTTAACAAAAAATGTTTTCATTATTTGTCATAATTTTTTCAGACTGTATGTGTATTCAATAAAAATTATAACTTCATTATTATGTTAAAATTATGTAATAAATAATATAAAGGTCGGTTCGACCAAAAATATATCTTTTTATAAAAATAATGTTTTTTTAAATATGAAATTAATTTTTCAGACCTATAAATATTTTTCCTTATCCTAAAATATATTTTAATATTTTTAAAAAAAAATTATAAAAAAAACTTTCCCATGTACAAAGTAATATGAATTAAGGGTGTTTGATTATTAAAAGTTTTAAAATAATAAATCATGTTATAAATGTAAAATATTATATCTTATAACCATGTAAAATACAATGATTTTTAATTTTTCTATAATCTAATATCCACTACCAGATTTGTTTCTCAAGAGACATAGTAAGGCATAGTGAGGTACGGATTCTCAAATCCTTCTCTACATTCATATTTGAGATACCACTCTTAAAGACCTTGGGAGTTCACATTCAATATTGGGGAATTGAAATAGTAAATTCAGGGTTTCCATACCTCTATCTTCATTACCGGACTTTTGGAAGGGTATAACATCCCTCACTTTTCATATTTTAACATTACATAACTTTTTCAAAATACTTAAAACGTTATAAAAATAACCGCTCAAAGACTGTACTAGTCTAGTGCCTTTAGAAATATTGAAACATAAACAATGGTATATACGTGAGATACACTATCTCCCACTAGGTTCTTCTTCACTATCACCCTTCTTAGACACATCAAATACAATACATTTCATCAAAATCTGTGGAAGGAAACGTAAAAAGGGGTGAGATCAGATGCTCAATAAGGGTAAAAAAGGGAGATATGTAATCATAATCATGAGCATAAGGTTATGATAACATGATCATGAAAATAGAATATAATACCTTACATATCAAAGATCATATACATGAATCATGGAATAAAGATTAGAAGTTCATAAGACATGAATCATAAGGAAATGAAGAAAATAATCCGCGAAAGAATAACGTAGGAACAATGCATAGAATTTTGGCAGACACAAAATAATATAAAATTATTTCTATAGTATTCAAGTAATTGATACCAATTCCATCTTACTAGTATGAGTTCACTCCCCATACCATATTGGTATTCATTGTTCATTTCCATGGTCATCTTAATAGTATGATTTCACTCCTCATACCATCTTGGTATTCATGGTTCACTCTCATGGCCATCTAAGTATCCAAGTTTCACTCCTAATACCATCTTAGTATATCTTATGAGATATAAATCGTTACCGAATTCATTGGATGGATATATAAGTCTCACCCATATCATAAATAAATCATACATAAAAGTTCCAAAAAAATCATAAATAATCATATCATAACCCACTAAATGGAATGTGAATCATAAAAATCTAATCATATCATAAATTTTTCAATAAGATTCAGGTTTCATAATCATTTCATCAAAATCATAACCCTTGAAAATAAGTGGGTTTCAATAGCATATAACCAATGAAAGAGAAACGAGTTTCATAAAAATCATTCCATAAACAAATAAACCATTATTAAAAAGAATGTGAATGGAAACATTGAATCATTTCACCATAAATTAATGAGTAACACTAATGGATTTTATATTATATAGGAAATAATTTTTATATTTCTTTTAAAAACATTTCTTGAGGAACATATCTTTTCTTATTTGAAAAATGTGTTTCAAATCATAAAATATTTTGAAAATAATTTTATTTTAAAATATATTTTAAAACATAGAAATTAATATTTTAAAATAATAAAACATTTTAAAAATAATTTTTTCCATGAAAATTATCTTCATGGATCATTTAAAAAAATTGAAAACATTTTTGAAATAAAATAGTTTTCTGACTGATGAGAGAAATGCGGACAGATTTATCTTAAAAACGCCTTATTAATTATACTAAGTAACAAAGAGTTGTAAAATGGTAGCAATACATGGATATATCTTGAATAAAAATAGGATAAGTAAACTCTTCATTGTTCTTCAGAGATGAATCATATTTGTCCTTTAATGGAAGCATACTCATAAATAATCCCGGTAAATGATGAGATTATTTCAATAAACTCTTACCACATAGTAACTTGATATTATACTCTTCATGTAAGAAAATAAAATTAAAAAAAGATTAGAATATCATGAAAATAATTATATTCATGATATAACTTTTAAAATTTAAGTATATACACCTCGAAAAATAATCTTGGTACCTAACAAAACATGAGTCTCAAAGAAAGAAAATTGAGGCAAAACTATTTTACCAATTTGGTAAATTTTGAAATATAAACCCCATAAAATAAAGTTAATAGAATGGATATTTAAATAAACATAAAATTAATATTAAAATTATAATAATAAATTCATAGGAAATATATACCCCATACAAAAGAAAATAATGGTAAACATGGAATGTATCTAATTTATATAAAAAGGTGAGATGAAATTTTATTACCTTGTGTCTTATCTCTCATTTTACTCATTAAACCCATTTATATTACAAATAAAAGTTCATTATAAATCTATCACAGAATAATATTATTTTATATAATAACATATATTTTTTATTATGATTTTATGTTACCTGCTTGTTAATAATTCAATGTTAAGGTCTCACTTCAGGTAATATCTACTTTGTTCTAAACATGTGCCTTAATTTGTTATATATTGGGTATTTATACATATATCATGATTTTCATAATGTAAAACATAATTTAAATATAAATTATATTAATTATATTTTTATTTTAAAAATTCATAGAATAGAGAAGTATAAAATTGAATACATCATTCATGGATATAGTAGGTCGTATATACACATGAACATTGTTTCTATTTTATTATCATATTGAAAGAAAGAAAGAAAATTAAATATATGTATATATATAATATCATTAAAATATAATTATTATTTAATATATATCATATAATTTCACTAAACATATCCTTAAAACATTCCATGTAGTGTGTGAGTGAATCACATCGCTTTGAAGAGGTGGTAGTCCACACTTCCTCAAACAAAATTATTATATTTACGCAAGATGGAAAGTATAAATGAATTTTTTATAAATAAATTACATAATAATGAATAAATGTTAAATATTATATATATCATATATAAATATTGTTTCCATCATAATTCCCAACCATAAAAGGTGGTAAAGATAAAATAAACAATCAGTGTTTTGTGAGGCGGTAGTTCGTCGTACGCATAAACATTATGTTCGTTACCCATTAAATGGAAGTGTGTGTAGTTATAGGTCAAAAAAAATAGAATATAAAATCTTATTATATTTTTAAAAATACTTTTTTATAATCATGGAATAAGTAGGGTTGAGCTGGTGGAGAAAGAAAATAAAATAAAGGATCTTGAGGAAGGATGTTACCTCTTCTTTTGGTAACTCTTTTTGGTTTGAACCAAAGATATTCATTCGATAGATTTATGTCCAAATGTGGGATTAAATGAGTAAGGTATGATTTTTGGTAAGTTAATTGGGTATATATTTTCCAAAATTAAGTGTCTTCAGAGGCATGAAAAAAGGGGAGAGGTGGTGTCCTTTTATAAGGGAGGGAAAGGACACACTTGGTATTTTTGGAAAATAATTATGTGTTCCCCAAGTATTACTTATTCCAAAATAGTCAAAATGGATCATTATGGAACCTTAGAGTTTTATTGGATTAAATATGGCCATAAATTTGTTTTTTTACATGTGTATAGGTCATTTTCTCCCTTAATATTAAGGTTTAGTCCCTTGTTAGGCTTAATTTTACCTCAATTGCTGTAATTAATTTTAATCACTTTCACTGATCATTTTGGTCAAAAATTATGTTGATCCTATTAGAATATAAATATCATATAGATTAAAACATTTCATGAAGATTTTTTAAAATTTAACTCACATAAGAGGAAAAATTAATTTTAATGCTAATCTCATAGACATGGCAAGAAAGCATGTTTTTAAAGTGATAATGTTCAAATGTTTATTAAGCTTTTATATCTAAATTCAGTATATAATATATTCCAATTACATTAATTGGATTAATAGATGTATAATTGATCTTTTGTTACTTTAAATCCAATTAATATATAATTTAACTATATAAATAAGTTATATGGAAAATTATTTTTTAATTAAAATTCAGTATTTTTCAGTATTCATTAAAAATGAAGTTTCTCAGAAAAATACCAGAAAATCACCTTAAAATAATTTCAAAATTTAATATTGAAAAATGAATTTTATTTTATAAAATTCAATTTCAATATGTGTCTAAAATTAATTTTATTAATTTTTCACAGAATGACATGAAAAGTAGTTCATTTGAGAAAATAGTATTTTAAAACAAATAAGGAAATTACTAAAAAACATTTCTTTAATTATAAATATGTTTTTTATATAAAAAATTATAAAAAATATTTTAAAATATTTTATTATTATTAATATTAATAATTTTAAGGGTTGTGATATATTTATCCTGATTGAATAATTATAACAAAAAAATATGTTTCATAGAAACTTACCATTGAGTGTAACGTATTCCAAGATAGTGTTGCATGTAATGTGTGCCAATTAGATTTTGTGTGTAACATAATCCAAGTTTCTGTTGTGTTAAAGGAATATTTGAGTTATTTAAATGCAATATATTAAAGAAAATTCAATTTTTTTGAGAAACAAAAGGTCCATAAAAACATCCGGTGTTACATTTTACCCCCATTAAAATGAATTTATCTTTAGAAATTCATCATTTGGGTAAAAATAATGAGGATAATTATGGTTCATAATATCCAAAAGTTCTCACATAGCTTCCTCTAACTTTTTATTTCTCTAAAAAAACTACGACTAGGTGAGTGGTATTGTTTTATATGACTTTCTCTGTATAATCTAGAATTTCAACTAATCATTCCTCTTAAATAAGTTCATGCTCCAGTGGTATGACCTCTGAGTTCAATATGTGTGAAGGGTCAGGTATATGCTTCCTCGGGAGAGATATATGTAACACATCATGGACTTCATATAGATTTTGAGAAAGTTCCAAGAGATAGGATACATTCCCGATACGATCAAGAATTTCAAAGGGAAAGATATACCTTGGGATTAGTTTCCATTTCATCCCAAATCTCATTGCTTTATTCCAGGGAGAGATTCATAGAAACAACTTTTCACCAAC
The DNA here is from genome assembly GCA_963277665.1 of Viscum album. Lineage (NCBI taxonomy): Eukaryota > Viridiplantae > Streptophyta > Magnoliopsida > Santalales > Viscaceae > Viscum > Viscum album. The sequence goes on along the minus strand of OY728147.1, from coordinate 1,018,731,299 downwards.
TTCAAATTCTAGATCACATTTCCGGTTATCAACATAACTTTTCTTTAGACTTTGATCTTCCTTGATATGTTGTCGAATGGTTCTAACCTTCTCTACCATTTCTTCAGTGATCACAGATCCCAATATTTGTCCTTCTCCAACTTCATCCTAGCATGTTGGAGCTCTATATTTCGTCCCATAGAGGTATTCATAAGGTGACATATGAATTCTTGAGTAAAATCTGTTTTTGTATGAAAACTCTACTAGATAATGGTGATGATACCAACCAACTTTCAAATATAGAGAATAAGATCTCAACATATCCTCTGGGTTTTGAATTGTTCTTCCAGACGAATCATCTATCTGAGGATGATAAGAATTTATGAAACTCAATTCTATATCATTTTCTTACTAAATACTTTTCAATAACTTGGATTTAAACCTAGAATCCTATTCTGATGTAATGTAATTTGGTACTCCATGAAACCTTAACACTTTCTTATTGTATATCCTAGAAGTTTGATCCAAATATAAGTCTTTATTAATAGCGATGAGTGTGATGAATTTTTAAGCAAACCGACTACCGAAAAATATAACATTAAACCCTTTATATTTTTTTCATAGTCCAACAACAAAATTTATAGTGATATTCCCCCATTTCCATTAAAGTATGGGTAATGGATGAAATATGCCCTTTTAATTTTTTCTTTTGGCCTTAACTTATTAGAATACCAAGCACCTATATACAAAATCTGTGATATCTCTCTTCATTCCATCCCGTCGGAAGTATTATTTCAAGTCTCTATACATCTTTGTACTTTAATGATGAATAGAGAGTGAAGAACTATAATCTTCTAATAATAGGTCCTTCTTCAAATCTTGTATGGAAGGAACACATACGTGATTCCTAAGCCTTATCATTTCATCCTAATCAAGGTTAAACATGAGAAAATTTCTAACCTTTTTTTATTTCTCTACATCTTCCTTTTGTCCCTCCTTAATCGTTACTTGGATAGATGTTTGGAAATTTATTTTAGAAGGATAAGATTTTTCCCATTCCTTTATAAATTCAAGATCCATCCTTTGAAAATAAAGAAATTTTTTATTTTTATAATCCTCATCATATATAATCAAGAATTATCCTTTCAACTCAAAGCATCATCTACCTTATTCACATTCCCATGGTGGTAGTGTATTGAGTAGTCATAATACTATATCAACTCTATCTATCTTCTCTGGCACATGTTCAACTCCTTATATGTGAATTTATGTTTCAGACTTTTATGATTGGTATATATATCACACTTTTCTCCATGAAGATAATGTATCCATGTCTTTAATTCAAAAATTTACACTCCTAACTCCAAGTCATTAGGTGGGTAATTTTTCTCATGAATCATAATATTTTATGAGGAATAAGTGATAAACAAGTTATTCTACATAAGAATGTATCCCAATCCCTTCTTGGATGCATCAAAAATGATTACAAACCCTTATTCACTATACGGTAATGTAAGCATAGGTGTGTTCACAAACCTTCTCTTCAGTTACTTAAAATTTTCCTCATATTCATCTTTACAAAGGAACTTGTAACCCTTCTATGTTTACTTGTTCATAGGATTATATTTTCATGAAATATTCTCCAAAAACCATAGATAAAATCCAAAAAAAACTAGGAAAACTTATGATATTAGTCATCATGGTTGTTTTAGGCCAATATTCAATATCCTTCATCTATGATGGGTCTACTTATATACTACCACTTCCGATTATGAGACCCAAAAATGAGACATTTTGTAGCTAAAATTCCATCTTAGTAAATTTTTCATAAAAATTATCTTTTATTTGTTTCTTTAATACAATTATCAAGTGGTTTTCATGATATTAATTTATCTTTTAATAGATAATAATATCATCTATATATCCAACCACAAACTAGTTTATTTGATCTATAAAGACACTTTTTATTAAATCCATGAAGATAACAGGGAAATTAGTAAGACCAAAATCCATCACAATATCTTCATAGTTTCTATACCTTGTACGGAATGTCATCATGGGTATATCCTCTTTCTTGACCCTCAATTAATGATATCCATAATGATGGTCCATCTTGGAAAAGTATTCAGCTCCATGAAATTGATCAAACAAGTCATCAATATGGGGAAGATGATACTTGTTCTTGATTGTGTTCTTATTCAACTCCTGGTAGTCAATGCAGTGTATCACAATCCCATCTTGATTTCTTAAAAAAATAACATGTGCACCCCAAGGTGACACACTTGGATGAATTAATCCTTTATCAAGGTTTTCATAGATTTTCTTCTTCAATTCCTTCTACTCAATCAGAGATAAACTATAGGGAGACATTGAAATTATTGTGGAACTATGTATGAGTTATGTTGACAAATCAAATTATCATTTTGTTGGAAGGCTTGGAAACTATTTCATAAATACATAAAAAAACTCTCAAACAATAGGCATATCATTGATTTCTCTTTTCTCTGCAGACATTTGAGATAAAAATCCCTTCTGAATGGGAATTAAGACCCAAACACTGGATGTAATCTCCATTGGGAGTTCATACTTATCATCACATTGATGGATGATCATGGGAGGGTTTGAAATATGAAACGTAACTTCCCTTCCTTGAAAATTGATGTGGGATTCATGCATAGAAATTAGATACATGCCTAATATGACATCAAATTCAACCAAAGTGATAATAAAAATAATTACAGGAAACACATTTCCATAGATGTCAACTGGAGAGGAATCATAGACTCTAGATTAAATCATCAAAACATTAGGGGTTTCACTATTAATTCCATATCTAGTCAATTTGGGGGAATCTTAACACCATTATAAAATTATTTAGATATTAAAGAGTGGGTATATCTAGAATAAAATAAGAATTTAACAGTTCTATAGTGGATGCTAATTGTACCTTTCACCACATTGTTATCTCACCCCTCTTCAGAAATAGAGATTGCATGAGATTTCCCCTTGTCCCTCATCTTAAGAGTTTGTTGAAATCCTTCATTATCACTAACCCTTAGGTTTGGGTAGTGGTTATTATAATGCACATTCTTCTTACACTTGTAGCAATGAATCATGGTCGGTGTATTTTGAGCCAATTTTCCCCATTCAAAGTGTTAAGTAATTTTTTCCCATCAATTCAACAATAAAATGTATGGTGGCATCCACTTTCACACTTAAAACAATTATTAGACCCCTTAAGAAAATTTTATCCATGATTTGTCCCACACTTAAGGCATAAAGTAAATCTCGTATTCTTCTCTTCATGTTTTTTTTATATTTTCCTTTAAAATCCATACTACTTTTCTTATCAAAATAATGAGACTGATACATAAATCCAAACTCTCTTTCACCCTTTATTTTATAACACATGATATTTTCATATCTACAAAATTATATTATGGCCAACTCCCTTCTAAAACTTGGCTTTAAGCCACTGAAGAAACTATCAACTTTACATTCGGGTGGGATGATAATTCCTGAAGAATACCTCATAAGCCTAGCGAAATTAGCCTCATAGGTACCAACAGATTCATTATCCCATTACATTAACTTAAGGAAGTATTTCTCCATCTTAGTAAAAATAATAGGAAGAAAGTAATACTTGTCAAATAAGTTCATGAACTCATCCCAATCCATGGATTCAATTTCATCTTGTTGCCTCATATTCTTCATTAGATTCCACCACTACTCTACTTTTCTTTATAACTAATAAACATCTAGAATGACTTTATCATTCTCCAAACACTGGATAACAAAGAATATCTTTTCAGTAGTATTGATCCATTGTTAATCAACAAGTGGATTAGAAGACCTACTAAAAGAAGGTGAACATTGCCTCATCATGGACTCAATATAATGTCTTTCCCAACTTTTCTTATTTTGTAGTCCACCCTGATTCATATCTTGAGAGATTTGGGTGGTCATACCAATTATATTGTTCATTCTTTCTCCCATAGAATTTGGTTGCTCAAGAGGACAATCATTGCATTGTGTGTCTCAACCACTATTAACGTAGTTCCTTTGGGTTCTAGCTATTGACTTAAACCAAAAAGAATAGATTAAGAATTATTTATCATAATTAGAAACCATATAATCATGAAAAGTCACTTATAGGATTTCTAAATCATGGAACCTTTCTTAATCTTTGAAACCTTAGGGTTATCCAAGGTTATTCATATCCAAATTCTATTTAAATCCTTCATGATGGTTTATGAAGGGTTTGTAAATTCCCAAATAATATCCCCTTATGAGTGTCAAACAAGGTGTGTAGAAAGTACTATTATCGTGTCCTAGGTTATTCCTAGTAAGCACTGACACACCTTGTCGGGTTTTTTACTCCCATGTACATCTATTCAAGATCCACTCCCATTTTTAGTATCTAGATAGGGATGTATTTCTAGGAAACCACTCACTCTATCCTTTACCAAAATTCTAATACATTTTCCTATACTTTTCATTTTCTTTAGACTTGTCCATAGACATTCCCTTAGGATTCTCACTATGTTTTTCTGATCCTAGATTACGAAGGTTCACAACAACTTTACTCTGATAAAAACTATAGTGACCCTCTATTTTCATGCATTAATATTACAATAATTTTTCTGAATACTTAAAACATTATATAAAAAGATTCCCAAAGACCGTACTATTATAGAGCCTTTGGAAACATGGAAAAATAAACATCGTTATATAAGTGAGCTATATTATCTCCCACTAGGTTCTTCTTGAATATCACCCTTCTTAGACAAATCAAACATAATACATATCTTCATAACCTGGGGAAGGAAACATAAAAAGGGGTGAGCTCAGATATTCATTAAGGTAAAACAAGGGATATATTTAAGCATAATCATGATCACAATAGTATGATAACATGATCGTGAAAATAGAAGATCATACCATGCATATAATTTATTGTATACATGAATCCTAGAATAAAAATTGGTAGTTCATAAGACTTAAATAATAAGGAAATGAAGAACATAATCCATGAAATCAAAACATAGGAATAAGACACAGAACGGTGGTAGACACATAATCATATAAAATTATTTCCATAGTTGTCAATTAATTTCTAAAAAGGTCATCTTAGTAGTATGGGTTCACTCCCCATACCATCTTAGTAGTCATGGTTCACTCCCATAGCCATCTTAGTAGTATTAATTCACTCCTCAAACCATTTTGGTAGTCATGGTTCACTCCCATGTCCTTCTTACTAGTCAAGGTTCACTCCAAATACCATCTTAGTCTATCTCATGAGATATAAATCTTTACCAAATGCATTTTAGAGAGATATAGGTCCCACTTTTCTCATAACACAATCATACTTACAAGTTCCACAAAATAATAAATAATCATATCATAACCTGTAAAATGAAATGGGTATCATAAAAATATAATCATATCATTACCGTTAGAAAAATTTATAGGTTTCATAATCATTTCATCAAAATAATAACCCATGAAATGAAATAGCTTTCAAAAGAATATTACCCATAAAAGAGAAACGGGTTTCCAAAACATCATTCCATCAAAAAATAAACTGTTTAGAGAAATATTATGAATGGAAACATTGAATCATTTCCCCAAAAATTCATGAGTAAAACCAATAAAAGATATCTTATATGGGAAATAATTTTTATAGATATTTTAAAACCATTTCTTGAGGAAAATATCCTTTCTTCTTTGAAAATTCTTTTCAGAACATAAAAACATTTGAGAACATTTTTCATTTAAAATAGCTTTTAAAAATAGTAAATAAAATTTGAAAATAATAAAATAATAATAATAATTTTTCCCTTTAAATTATCTTCAAGGATCATTTGAAAATATCTTTGAAATAAAACAGATTTCCGACTGAAGAGAGACATATGGTCATATTTTTCTTAAAAACATATTTTGAATTTCTTAAGTACCAAAGAGTGTAAAAAATGGTACTAATACATATATATATCATTAATAAACATTGTATAAGTAAACTTATGAGTTTTATAAAGATATGGATCATAATATTTTATCAATTGAAACATACTCATAAGCAATCTTGATAAACGATGAGATTGTTTCAATAGACTCTTACCACATGGTATCTTGGGATCATACTCTTCATATAAGAAAATTAAATTAAATGAATCTTTAAATATGATTAAAAGAATTATATACATTATATAACATGTAAAACTAAAGTATATACACCTCGAAAACAAATTGAGGTGCATAACAAAACATGAGTCTCAAAGAAGGAAAATCGAGACAAAACTATCCTACCAATTTGGTAACTTTTGAAACATAAACCCCCTGAAAGAAAGATAATATAATGGATATGTAAATACCCAAAAATTTAATAATAATAATTTAATATATTAATGGGAATTATATACACCACACAAAATAAAAGAGTGGTGAAATGACATGTATCACATGGATATAAATAGTTATGATGAAATTCCATTACCTTGTGTCTTGACTCTCATCATGGTCGTTGAAACCTCCTATATAATAAATATAAGTTTATTATATATCCATAAAAGAATAATATTCTTATATATAATATCATTTATGTTTTTATTATGACTTTATATTACTCTCTTGTTAACAATTCTATGTTAAGGTTTCATTTTAGGTAATATCTACTTTGTTCTTTGCATGTGTCTTAATTTGTCATATCTTTGGTCCTTATACTTATATCATGACTTCTAAAATGTAAACCATGATATAAATATAAATTAAATTCATGAAATTTTAATTATAATAATTCATATTATATAGAATAATAAAATGGAATACACCATTCATGGAGACAATAGGTCGTATTTACGCAAGAACACCGTTTCTATTTTATTGTCATATTGAAATAAATAAATAAAATTACATATATGTATATATGTATATAAAATAAATAAATTATAATTTTTATGTAATATATATAATATAATTTCATGAAACACATCCTTAATTCATTCCATGTAGTGTGTGAATGAATCACATCACTTTGAGGGGGCGGTAGTCCATACTTCCTCAAACAAAATTATCTTATTTTTACCAGATATAAAATATAAATTCATGAGTTATAAATGAATTAAAAAAGAATTAATAAATATTAAATATTATATATATAATATATAAACATCTTTACCTTCATAATTCCCAACCATAAAAGTTGTTAAAGATAAAGTGAATAATAATCGTTTAGTGAGGCGGTAGTTCTTCGTACACACAAGTATGTTTGAAACCCATTAGATGGAAGTGTGTATAGGTGTAGGTAAAAACCTTAGAATTAAAAAATAATATTATATTTATGATACTAGTTTTTTTATAATAATTGAATAAGTAGTTTTTTGTTTGTTGAGAAAGAAAATCAAAGGAGTTTGAGGAAGGATGTTACATCTTTTTTGGTAACTCCGTTTGGTTTTCGCCGATGGGATTATTTGGATTGATTTATTTCAAAACTGTGTCTTGAAAGAAAAATTTAGGGTTTTTTGGATGTGAATTTTTCATATCTTGGCCAAAATTAAGTGTCTTGATAGGTGTGCATAAGGGGGAGAGTTGTAGCCTTTTATAAGGGAGGGAAAGGACACACTTGCTTTTTTTGAAAAGAATTATTTGGTCCCCAAGTATTACTTATTCCAAAAGTGTAAAAATAGAAAATTATGGAATTTTATATGATTATTGGTCAAAATATTTCTATTTATTAGGCTTTGGACAAGTTTATAGGTAATTTCCCCCTAAATATTAAGGTTTACTACCTTGTTAATATTAATTTTACCATAATCACTGTAATTAATTTAATCACCTTCACTAATAATTTTGGTCAAAAATTAAGTTGATCCTATTATAATTATATATTTCATTATGAATGTGTTTTATTTATATATTTAATTTTGAATTTTTTTTATATAAAACCATTATAAACAATATTTTAAAATTATTTATTACTATTCATATTTCTATGTTTAAAGGGTAGTTTATAATTACCTAGTTTAAATAATTATAAAAAAATGATTCATAGAAACTCAGTGTTTCATGTAACATACGCCAAGTCGGTGTTTATTTCAAAATACACCAAGTTAGTGTTGCATGTTACATATTATAAGTAAGTTCCTTATGGAAGTAATTTTTTACCATTGCATGATATCAATGAAAATTTAATTTATTCAAGAAATAAATATCCATAAAAACATGGGGAGTTTAAAAGGGACATAGAAAAGGGTTTCCATATATAATGAAGTTATGTTTTATTATTAAAAATACATTACTAAATTATGAATAAGAAATTATCATTTCTTTTTATTATGCCACCCTCATATTCTGTCATAATTTTTTCATATCATAAACTTTTAATAGGGGATTTTATATCATCATTTTGTTGTGAAATAATTTCATTCATTGACTAATACCATTATACAATGAAAGTATCTCACTCTAGTACACCATTATGAAGGATGTTTTTCTTCATAATGTGTAAATTTACTAGGATATGATGTACCACTTATAAGTGGGTTATATCAACCATCCTCTCATTTTGATAAAGCTAAAGATCTTGCAATTTAGACAACTGGTAGATATATCCTTTTATTATTCTACTTCTATAGTTAAATATCTTCAGTTTCTCTCACTTCAATACTCTAAATGTTTAGAATACTTTGATATCTATTTTCTCCATTATTTCCCACTAAATTATTCTTATTCAGTTTTAAATATATAATTTTTTCAATTTCAAGAATTAATCAATAACTCGTTATTATGGAATTTATAAGTGATCAATGAATTCCAAAATATTCTCTCAATAAATTTTTCTAAATACTTCATTAAGAACTTACCCTTTTAAATATTCCCATGGTTTTATCCCACACAATCATTGATATAAGTTACATAAATACTCATATAATCATTTATAATTTGATCTCCACTAATGTGTTTAAAATATTCATATTTGAAACTACTTATTAATCGTACAGAGATATTCAGTCACCTTTTATTTCTAAAAAAATCACATCGATTGAATCCATATTTTCCTGGAGAAATTATTATAATTGCATAGTCCTCATGGAGTTACACCCTCCCAAAATAAAGATCCATCTTCATCTTGTTCTTCCTTCTAAAAAATATTTATATAATGACCATGTTCCCCATAGTGTGAAGATCATATCCATTATTCAACGTGAATCATTAATACAAAACTTTCTAGTGATGTTTGAAACTTTTAATGGACATCTAAACATCATTACATTTTAATATGGAAATATTGTGTAGTATGATATGAATATATTATATCCTAATGCTTTTATATACTTCACTATTTAACATTACAAAATAAATTATCACCCTTATGTATCCCTTTTATAGCTTTTTGTGACCTTTAAATATCAAGAAATATACCTTTAAACATTTCATCTCCTTGTCAGTTCTTCTACTTCAACTCAGATATACTTTTATATAAGATTTAGATGAAACTAACACATTATTCATGTGTGGGTATTAAATATTACCTATGACATCTAAATATTACCTATGACTTTGAAGGAAATTTTAGATATTTATTCCTCTATTTTACTCACGTTACTTTTTACATGCTAGAGGGAGTCCCAACATTATGTCATATTTCCATTTGACTATCAAAACAAATTTTATATAACAATCATATTCTTGTAGTTGCTTTTATACATCATGCTGAGGACTATTATGTATTAATTCCTTCATTTATTTTCAGTAGGAACATTATGAATGACCATTACATACACAACAATCAATATATTATCTTCAATATTCCGCAAATCCAAATTTCTTCATAACGTAGTCAAAGCGTTCTTAGGAAAACTCCATCAACCCCATCTAATATCACAAACATTCTAAAATATCTCAAAAAATATTCAAATGAATTTGTAAATTTCCATAATGTTTCTAGACCACATTAGTATAGTTGAAAAGCCTTTCACTAGCTAGGTTATCAATTTTAGAAATCAATTATGCTATAGACAGGGCTCTCAACAACCATAGAACTTGTCAATCATTCATATGAAGTTCGAGTCAACAATAATAAAATGTTTAGCCTAATCCCTCAAACCAATTTACCCAATTCTGTCAAAGAAACACCATCCTTACCCATTATTAACGATGTACTAAAATATCAGTATTTGACCATATTTTTTAACATATGAATATTTCTTCAATAGCATATTATAATTATCTTCATTCAAAATTGACCAAAAATACAAAACTTCAACAATTTAATTAGTTTCATCAATCCACCTTTATAATTTTTTTCAATTTTAAAAACTCAAAACAAACTCATCAAAGTATGAAATTTCTCAAAGAGAAGTGTCATTACACCACAATAATTGAGAAAAAAATTCTTTTGATATAATTTCATCCCTGAGTGAAAAGAAATTTTTATCCAGTGACATTGATGCTCTTCACCTCAATCCATACACTCATTCCACCCCCCTATTTCAATAGAAATGGATTTGGATTCAAAGGTAACTAGAGTTGTGTAACTTTCACTCCCTATGAAAATAGAATCCAAATATGTATGGGGCATTCCAATTATTCTTTTTGTGAGAGGGAATGTTTTAACATTCATGTTCAGCCTTAACACATTAAATTTCACCTTTTTCATAGTGATTTTGTGAATATATCAATAATTTGATCTTTTATATATAGAATAAAGGTGTTGGTGTGGCCTAATACTCAAAATACCTCATAAACTTCAATTTGGGACTCACAAAATCTAACACTCCACATAAAGATAGGTGTATAAATATTATAAACCAAATTTAAACAAAAATAAACATCCCCTAGAACTCCCCCTCTAATTGGACACACACATATACATAATAGAAATGAATCTTGGCGGTGGTCTATGAGACATCAATGATTCCTGAAACATATCCAAGAATAACTAAAGGAACCATATGGTGATATATCCATCTTTATGGAGATCAATGCAAGGGTGAAGGATCCCAATAGAGATCCGGGTGAAAGGCAGCAATGGATGCTTGGAAGACAAATCAATACATGCTAGAAACTAATGCAAGATTATTGGATCTTGGAGAGAGGTCAGCCGAAACAGTGTCTTCTCGAGTCTCTTTGTGTAATCTATATTATATAAAATGAAATACTGGAGGAGGCTCAATGTAGAATACTTCCTTAAAAGTAGGTTATCACATGATCATGTGGCGTAACAAATTAGAGGATCACTATAAGGGGAGAGACAATGGTGTGAGGCGGGGTCGCACCTCAAGTGAAGTTTTGTCTAGGGAAGGAGTGGTGATAAGATGGGTGCATGACATAGGGGGGGCATCACCAAGAGATGTGAGTAGCAGAGGGGGTGTTGATGGGAACATCAACAGCAGGAGGTGAACACAACCATAGTTATTAATGGTGTTCTATTTATCAATGGATAGTTCAAGGGACCATTATGTCACACAATGTCTACACAATTTACCAATTGGGATAGTGATACATGGTGTACTATATTCTATGTCATGGTGTAGTGTGGTATTGCACATGATATTATACCATCTATTTTTTTGACACCCTTATTTACTAGCTAGCCCAACCTTGTCAAAATATTTTATTAAAACACTGTGTTTCATGTCAATTGATTCCCCTCCTTCCTCCCCTAACTTTTTGTGATGCATCGATTAGGTTCCATGACCAAAAAACCAACAAACTATCCACCTACTCTTAATTATTATGGATATTTAATTTCAATGACTTATTATTTGAATAGATAATGTGTATTCATTAAAAATTGAATATATTTTAAAATAAATTTTCACTAAAATTTGTAAATATTTTTTATTTTTTATTTTTTTCGTTATTATTAATAATTTTTCAATATAACTCATTAATTATTATAATATAAATTTACTTATATGACCTTTGTATGTTTCAAGTTGATAATGTCACACTTCATGCTCCATGAAAAGTGCTTTTACACCGAAAACCCTTATTGCCATTGTGATCCATGCTCCATAAATAACTATGAACACAATAAGGGAAGTGTAAGGGGGATAAGGGTGATGAATGGAGGGGGTGAATTATGGGACTATATGAGGAACTGTGGTTTTTATGTGGGTAGATATGGGAGAAGGTTTAGGGTTTTGTATGCTATGATACCATGTTAGAATGGATGGGGTGTCACTCAATACCAAAGATACCTCCTAAGGGAGTCCTTGGTTGTAACACCCTGACTCAAGTACCTCAGAATCGGTAGTTATTTTCTTATAATGGTACAAAATACAAAGATCAAAATAAATAGGATCAAATGGTTTAGCTCTAATTCCATATTTTTGTTTTTCAGATAATCCCTCTTTTTAACTGGGTTAATAGAGACCCCTTTCATAACTCAATGTCCCAAAATACATGATCTTAAATCCTAGAGACACAAAGACATTAAATTTTGACCTGAAAAAATAACTCCCTAGAACATCTCCAATGTATGCACCTAGCACAACACCTGACTATGAAATCAGTTTTCCCTTGCCCCATGCAAAGCTGCATAGGGTATAAACCTAGTGAGGTGTCATTATTTTCCATCCATTGTCATGTGTCTATTTTTCTCTACCTGAAGACTACATAAATGTTTTAAGTGACAAATATTTTTAAAAATCGCACATTTTATATTAAAAAAATATTTTATTTCATCTCTGGTTTTATAGAAATGATTATGCATTGATTGACTATAATAACTCATTATTCTTTTCCATAAAACCATGCCTAATTTTCACATTTCTAAAGTTACCGACCAACTATTGTTTATAATTTCATATCAATTGGACATCATTAGTAATGATATATTCTTATGTTTCCTCTATTATTGTCCAAGAATTATTTAAATCCCTTAAACCATGGTTATCTTTATGATATGCATTTTGGTTACGCCTTATGATAGGATTACGAAACCCATTTCATTCCATGGTAATCGTTATGTTTATTCCATATATTTTATATATTTATATGGAACACATATGCATTTAAATGTTATGACATGTGTTCCCAGATATCATTCCAATGCATTGGGTAATGTTTTTTTCTCATGAGTTGTTATCAATGGGATTAGGGAGTAAAACTAATCCATTATGGGACTTTTTCCACCATGCGATTTCATCTGGGTAGTTATCCTTGACTCATGATTATGTCATGTTATGTGTTTATTACACATTCCTATACTTACATGATAATATTATTCCATGTTATATATTTTATACCTTGATGTCTTTATTCATGATCCATACCTTTTATATTATCATGTTATTCCTTCTTAATCATGTTTTTTGTTTCTTATCCATGTTTATTCCCTTACTGGGATTTAAGCTCACCCCTTTTGTTTATGTATTCCTCAGGTTATCTTATGTAATTGTAATAACTCAAAAGGATTTTGGATCTCATTATAAAGATTAATAAGATGATGTTTTATTCTAGTGTCATGTTTTTTTATTATATACCTAGTCTTCTAAATACAATAGGATTTTGAGTTTTTTATTTAATAGATAATTATTCTTAAAATCATGTAATAACATGTTTAAAAGGTGAAGTTTTCTAGAGTTAGTATAAGACAATGGTATAGTTATGTTTTCAGTTGGGATTAGAAAATATTATTAAGTACCCTTGGGATAATTATATCACTATGGATAACCAAGATTTAAACTTAGGGAATCATATTATAGGATATACAATTTATTTATAAGTTATTCCTTTTATATTCATACTTGTTTTTTAATATTCTCATTAGCTAGTTATTCAAGACCCCTAGTTTTATTTTTCTTTTTATTTAAGGGATGGAAATCAGAGAACCCATTATAACAACCAATGTGATAGGAAATATGGTGATTTTCCTAATGAGGTGACAAACCTGATAGGAATGAGAGATTTGAACTTCATGACAGTATTGGCTCGACTGACTCAAGTTATGAATAATAACCAAAATCATGTGAAAATTCCATCTTATCCTAAAAAAGATCAATTTTCAATTGAAATATTTATTAAAAAAAAGGACTCCTAAATTTAGTGTATCTTTTAATCCCATAATCATAGGAAAATTGATTAACTAAATTGAGAAGATATTCTATGTCCCCCAGTGTTCAAGAGAATATAAAGTTGTGATAATGGTCTATCATTTTGATGGGGAAGATAATTAGTGTAGAAACTAATCAAAAACACAAAGTATAAATAATAAATTTTTTTCCATGTAATAGGAAGGATTCAATAAAATATTTATGAATCCATATTTTCCCCAAACTCTCTATATAATGATATAGAGGGAGTTCCTTGGAGTAAATAAAAATTAATATGATTCAATCAAGGTGTATAAGTAAAACATTACAAGGCTTTCCTGATACACCTATTTCTTTTTCATGAACACTTAAATAAATGTGGATTGCTTATTTAGTTGGTTAAAGTCAATATTATAAAAATCCTTGGACATTCAAGACTTTTAATGTTATGAGAAGAGTTTCTATTATACCCTTAAGGTTGAGATGGATATTGGATACTCTTAGTGGTCTCATGGTATCGAATATCAAATGTGAAAAATAGAGTTTAATATGGGAGGATCAATAGGTAAATCACAAGGTATAAAGAAAACCCAACATCCCACATGTAAAAAGAGGGGAATAAGTATCCTAGGAACTATTTTAAAGGAACTGGTAGATGCTTAAAATGTGAAATAGAGGGGAATCGGGATAATAATTGTAAGAGGGATATGAAGAATCCCACTAATGAAGAAAAATAAAAAAAGGTTAATATAAACACTCAACCTGTAGTAAAGTGTTTCAACTTTAAGGAACATGGGCATTATGTGAGCCAATTCCTTAATCCAAGGGTTTTCAGAGACAATAACTGCAAACAACCTCCAAGGTAGTAAGGAAGGGAATATGTTATCATTATTACTGAGGTGGGTCCTGAAAATTATATGGTGATAGGTATTCTAGTAATTCATTTAGGAATAACAAATTTTCTTTTCAATTCTAAATCTATGAATTCTAACATATCTTTCAAGTTTAGTAGAACTATTCAAACACTCCCTGAAAATATGAAGGTTGAGTTAACCATGAGAATATAAAGTTGAAATATTATTTCATATAAAGTATATGAATACTCCCCAAACAATGTTTTTGGACTAAAACTCCTAAAATATCTCATCTTACTTCTTTTTGTGGAGTTTTATGCTATATTGGTCAAGGATTGGATATCTTTATATAAATCCAACTTCAACTATAAGAAAAGAGAAATAAATCTACAAATAATTAATAATCCTAAAATTATGTACAAGTGTAAGAAGAAGGATGGACATCCTTTTTAATATAATTCTCAATAATGGATACTATTTCCTTATGATAAAGTATATCTATCTCAAATGATTGAGGCAAAATTGAGGATCATGTTTGACAACATGCCCATTGTGAGGGACTACCCTAATGTGTTACCTAAATAATTGTTTGGTCTTCCTCCTAAATTAGAGGCTTATTTCTCAATTGAACATATACCTATATATATGACCATATCAAATAATAATTATAGGATAGCCACCATTGAGTTGGAGGAACTAAATAAGAATTTGTAAGATAATCTAGACAAGGGTTTCATATGTCTGAGTTCTTCACCATGGGGTGAGTCGGTCCTCTTCATCGAGAATAATGATGGATAAATGCACCTATTTATTAGTTATAATGATCTTAAAAAATAACAAAAATAACAATTATACCCTATAACGAATAGATGAATTGTTCGATAAACTTCATGGGGCTAAGTATTTCTCTAAGGCGGAACTTCGGTTAGGTTATCGCCGATTAGAGGTGAAGAAGGGATATATTCCCAAAATGGCAATTTGAAAAAGGTATGAAAACTATGATTTCATATTAATTCCCTTCAGACTCAATAATTCTCTAGAAATATTTATGGACTTAATGAATATTTTCTTTAAAGATTACCTCGACAACTTTTTTGTAGTCTTTATAGATAATATTCAGATATACTCCAAGACTAAGGAGAATTTTAATACTGTTCTAACGATTTTGAGAAGGTAGAAACTCTATGAAAAGTATAGTAAATGTGATTTATGTATATATTATGTATCATTATTAGAAAATTTTATCACTAGAAACGGGACATCTATAGACACTTTTTTGACAAATGTAATTGTGGAGTGGCCCATAACAACATTTGTAATGGAGATCCATGGTTTCCTTGGTCTATCTAGGTTTTATCGACAATTTTTGTATAACTAAGAATGATTTTAAACCCCACTAACCATGTTGAATTGGATGGGAGTAATTTTTTTCTGGACCAGTGAATGTGAAGACCGCTTCAAATAGCTGAAAAAGAGGCTTATCACTGCACCAATACTCACACTACCCACAAGTGTGGAACTCTTCATGGTATAAATTGATGCCTTAAAGAAGTTATGAGGATTTTTACTAATGAATAATTGTAAAGATATATCCCATGACTCAAGAAATATGAAATTTCATGAGAAAAATTATCCCATGCATGATCTAGATTTGGTGGTTGTGATATTCACATTGTAAATCTGGTGGAATTATCTCTATGAGGAGAAGTGGGAGATATATACTAATCGAAAGAGACTCAAATATATATTCACATAGAAGGTACTTCATATTCACCAAAAAATATGGTCAGATATCATCATGTATTATGACTTCTCATTGTACTACCATCCTAGTAAATCAAATAAAGTGGTAGATTCTCTATATAAAAGGATCTTGGAACTTTATCAATAATGGGAATTAATATGGATCCAATATTCTTAAACATTAAAAGGATGGAAATGGAAATAATGAAGAAAGAAACATCATCAGTCCTTTCTCAAATGATTTCACAACCATACCTTTTAGATAATATAAAGGATGCTCAAAGAGATGATGTAAAAATTCAAATGAAGGTGGAAACTATAAAAAATGGGAATCCTCAGAGTTAAGAATTTATGAGGAAGGAGTGATAATATTTGGGTCATAGATTAGTGTACCATAAATTTCTGAGATAAATAAATATATTTTTACTTATTCACATAGCTTGATCTTCTCCATCCACCTAGGGATCCCAAAGATGTATATAAATATCTAAGTCCACTATTTTGTTTTACAATATGAATAAGTATATCACTAAATATACATCAAAGTTTCTAGTATGTTAGTAAGTGAAGGTTGAAAGGATAAATTCTAATAAGATTATGAAACAATTAATCATACCAATATGGAAATGGGAAAACATAACTATAGAATTTTTCACTGGGCTTATAAAGACATCTAGAGAAAATAATGATATATGGGTTGTTATAGATCGATTTACAAATACTTCTCACATTATTTAAATTTGATAGAACTTATAAATTGATCAAATTGTATATATAAACAGAATATAATTTATGAGTCTACATGGAGTAATGTTATCCATTTTATACGATTGAGATATAAGATTTACCTCTAAGTTATAGAAAAGTCCCCAACATGCTCTAAACATTGAGTTGGACTTTAGTATGACTTATCAACCTCAAAATTATAGTCAGACTGAGTAGACTATCCAGAAACTGGAAGACATGTTGAGATAATTCTCAATGGACTTAAATGGAGGATGGGACCAATATCTTTCATTGTTTTAACTATCTTACACAAACAGTTTCCACCCAATAATACAAATGGATTTATATGAAGCCATGTATGGGAAAAGATATATAACACCTACATTCAAGAATGAAGTTGGAGAATTCAAGATTATGGGATCTGAAATGGTCGAGGAAATGGTATATTAGGTGAATACCTTTCATTATCATAGCAGGGATTCCCAAAGTCGATATAAGATCTATATATACAGTCATCTATGAGACCAAGAGTATGAGGTTGTAGATAAGGTATTCCTACTTATATCTCCATGAAAGAGAGTCATGATATTTGGGAATAAGGGAAAGAAAACTCCTAGGTTCATTGACCTCTTTGAGATTCATGATCTCGAAAAATATATAGATTTTCAAATAGAACTTCCTCCAACCATGTCTCAAGTAAATAGTGTATTCCGCATATCCCTCTATAAGAAGTACATACTGTATCACTCACTTGAACTAAATCCATAGTTGGTATAGATGGAAAATGATATTTCGTTTAAGGAGCATTTGGGGAAGATCTTGTACCAAATAGATAAAGTTATACACAACAAGAAAACTCACATAGTCAAATTACTATGGAAAAACCATATGAATGAAGAGGAAACATGGGAATCGAAGGAAGAGATAATGGATAATTACCCTCACTTGTTTAAAAAATGAAATTTTGAGGGTAAAATTTTATAGGGGGGGAATATAATGACCCATAATTTTATCAATTAATTTTCCCTTCATATAATTATATCATGTAGTATAAATCACATACATCACCTATAGAAACAAATAAAACATTATTCAAATAAATGAATAATGACACATTAGTAAGTATCTAAAATAATAAGAATTCCAAATATTACAACAAGGTAATAAATAGAAAATAATATGATAAGAATATGATAATTTAGATCTTCTGAGTCCACTAAAATGATTGCACTCATTAACTAAACTGTATAAATAAAACATAATGTCAATAATACAATATTTATTTTCAAGATTAATGTACATATAACCTTGAAGGTAAAATAGAAGTGAATAAATAATGAATTAAATAATATATATTTATATGAAATTAATGAACCTATATTACTTTTATAGATCTAGCTGTTGGAATAGTAATATGACCATTCGAATAGTAACCTAACCATTGAAACATTTATATTATAATAGTAATATGACTATTATAATAGTAATTTCACCTATTTTAATTTAAAATAATATTTAGGTATCTTAAATAATTGAAATATTATATATATTTATCATAGTACAAGTAAATAAATTATTTAAAAATGATTAATTAAGTGTTAGTATTTTGGTAAAATTTAAATGTTTTATTTCCAATTTTGAAATGAATATATTGATTTTAAAAAAAAAATCATAAAATGGATTAATAAATTAATATTAATTTGTATTAAAATTATAAGATAATTTTTTGAAACGATAGGTAATTTTTTTAAAGGTCATAAAATTGATTATAATATCAAAATTGGTATTTTTTAATAAATAATTATTTAATTTAAAAATTAAATTGATCATATTTATCAAATTATTTTCATAAAATTTATTTCATTTTTAAAATATACATGTTGAAAATTTTTAGGGTTGATTTTATATTTTTTTCTAAAATAGATGAATTTTATGTGAATGGTGAAATACAATAATTTAAATTATTTGACATTATAAGAAAAATAGATGAATTTGTAGGCCCTGGATGATGTAAAAACCAAATATATTTAACTCACATATATAATTTACTATATATAATAATAATAATAAATAATAATATTGGTAGTATTGATCCAAAATAATAAACTATTGAGTATAATAATAAAAAACACTCCTCTCTTCACCTTATAAATACAACCCCTCACCACTCCTTATCCTCACACCTTTCAATCCTTGATGTCTTCAAAGTTTATTCCAAAACCTCTACTCCCCACTATTACCATGTATAAGTTCTTATGGTCTCACCATATGATCAATTCCATGTTCCTTAAGGGGTTCTTCAAGGTGGTTATATTCAAGAGGTAACATTCTCAAACTACCTATTTTAATTCATTTTATTCTTGTTACTTCTCCTCACCTACTTCATAAAACATATCATAATAATTATAGTATCATTTATATAATTTAATGTTATATTTCAAATGAAATATCTATTTTCCACCCCATTTATCATCTCCTCAATGAAAAATGAAAATATTGTCCATATTATGTCAGTTAGCCACCATCCTGGATGATGAGTTTTTTTTTCAACTAATGACTTCATGAAATGTATAAATTAACATATAATTTTTAAAAATGAACTAATTATTTAATTTTATATGGTTTAACATTCTATAAATTTTATATGTTCATAACATTAAATAAAATGTAACTTGTTCTGGATGGTTGGAAAAACTGCCAAAATAAACTAAACATTTATCATTAACACTTTATCAAATGAATCATCCTCATATAATAAAACAAAATGATATATGGGAACATTTAAAATAATTTATTTTCATGAATAAAATTTTATTTTACTTCTTTATTAGTATCCCAATTTGAGGAGATCTTCTATAATTATACACAGGTGAACCAACCATGGAATGAATACTCTCGAAACAACAAAATTGAACATTATAAATTATTTAAATGGACATAAATGAATGTAATAAAATTATAATAAATAAAATATATGTTTAATGGGTTATTAATTAAGTAATTAATAAATTTTATTTTATTATCTATCACATAAAGTGTAAGTGAAAAATACATTCATACATAATGTAAGGGATCTCTTTGTACCTCTATATTTCCTTTTGTCATGCTTTATCTCCCTTTTACACAATTAATATCTTCACTATTATTATATAATTATCATATATTATTTTTATATGTTCCAAAAAATATATATCAATCTTAATTAATATTTCTTTTATGGGTAAATACTTGTTTTAAAATGTTCCCTTCTCAATTCCTCTTGATAGTAAATCCTGATTAAAGGGAACTTCTATATTTCTTAAACATTTTCATGTACACTCCATAAAATTTTTTAATCAATCCATATTTTTTAAAATCACTAATTTTATAAATAAAAAATATTTTAGTTCATTTGTGGTTTTATGGAAATAATTATTCCTTTATCCTTTCTAAGGATTCTTTATTTTTTCTCTAAAATCATGCCTAACTGGAACATTTCTAATGTTACCTAACCAATATTTTTTATATTATCACTTCATTTTGATATAATTATTCATGATATATTATTATTTTTCCTTTATTAATTTCCAATAATGATTTAAATCCCTTATTTCATAGATACCACTATGATACGCCCTTTGGTTTTTTTATTACATGATTATGAAACCCATTTCATTCCATGGGTAACCCTTATGTTTATTCCTCATGTCTGATTTATTTATATGGACCACTTATGAATGTACAAGTTATTATGGGTTCACTCAAATAGATATCCAATGAAATGGTTAATGTTTTGTATCATGAGGAGTTATATATGGGATTATGGGGTAAACCTAATCCATTATGGGATTGTGTCCTCAATGTGATATCGTCCTGGCAGTTTTCCTTGACTCGTGTTTATATTATGTTATGTGTTTCTACCAAATTCATATATTTCCATGATCATATGATTCCATGTTATATATGTTATGCCTATATTTGTTTATTCAAGATTTATTATTTTTATTCTATCAATTTATTCCTTATGACTCATGTTTTATGTCTTGTTTCCATGTTTATTCCCTTACTAGACTTTCACTCACCCCTTTTGTCTATGTATTCCTTATGTTATGCTATGAAATTTTAGAAGAATAAATGGATTTAGAAGCTCATTATGGATATTAATATAAATTTTTTTTATTATAGTTTCATATTTTCTGATTATGTACCTAGTATTCCAAATACACTACCAATTTCAATCCTTGTTTGGTATTTAATGGAAAATTGTTCTTAGAATCATGAAATAATATGTGTAAAAGGAAAAATAAACTATAAGGTGAATCCATGTTAGATTATTCATCAACTTTTATGTATCTAAATAATGATCTCACTTCTAGGAAACAACACACTTTATTCTTTACCAAAACATTACGATACATTCCAAAACATAGACTTATACTTGGTGTATTCATTAAATATATCTCATACTAATCCTAAAAAATAAATAAACTAATGCACAAAAATATTTAAACCCTAATTTGATACATACTAAAAGGAATTAGACTCACACTCTTGGGTCTATTTCTAAAAACATATAATTTACAAATAGGCTTTAATACTAAGTGAGATGACCCAACCTATAAATGTATTAATTTTATATCATTTACAAAAGTAAAAAATTACATCTCACAATAATCAAACATTCCAAAGAACCAAATGATTGGTGTCTTTAAAGACTAGATGCGCAAGAAACTTATTTTAAAACACTTTTTAACATTTATTCATATTTGGACCCCACTTTACACCCTTCAAGAATCATTAGAGGTTATACTCATCTTCATAACCTATGGAATGGAAAAATAAGAAAGGGGTGAGGTTGAACGCTCAACAAGGGAATTTTTTTTAACATTTAATCCAAGGGTTAGATTATAAGAATATGATAAAACATGATAATGGTAGAAATATCTTATTATAAAGAACATGGAACAATTATATTTTTTATAATCCATGATAGGGTGATATGTAGTTTCAAATGAACAAACATGTACCATGGAATAATAGTGTGAGATGATATATAGGATCCATGGATCATAATCATGGGAATATGAAATAGATATATGGAATGTCATAAAAACATATAATAATAAAGAATTATGGAACAAAATCTAATAATAGAGAATCATCACTTTATGATCATATCCTAGAAGGTATGCCCTTTATGTTGTGAGTATAATCTAAGAAGGTTCTTACATTAAGTTTTGAAAAAAATACAAGTATGTATATACTAAATTATATCATGATATGTAAAACCTTAAAAATGTATTGTAAATAGATATAGTACCCCACCCATCAACATCCATACATATTTTTATCATAAGATATCAATCATTTATCATATCATAAAAACCCATGGAAAGAAATTGGGTTTCATATCATTTTCATATAGAATCACATAACATGATATCAAAATTAGATAGATCGATATCAAAAGTTCAACAACACAAAAAAAATTATTTTATAAATTCTTTTATAATCTGATTTATAAAACATAACTCTATATAGTTTATATGTTCTGAAATAGAAAATATATTTTAAATGTAAATGAGTATTTTGAAAACATTTCTTATAATTTCCATAAAAAAGAATAAGTTATGTGTCACTTACGAAAATATAATTTTTTAGAAATTAAAATTAATTATTTTTAAAATTAATTTTAAATAAATTTTAATAATGGATCCTAGAAATGATATAAATCTCATCTAGAGGAAATGTAAAGAAGAAGATAAATTGTACAATTAGTGAAAAAAATTCAACATTTTAAAAAATCCTTTATTGAAACCCACATCATAATGATACTGATAAATCTTATATTTGAAAAGTGATAAAGAGAAATATAAATATAACTAGAAATAAAACATTTTTATTTCAAAATAAAAAATGAGAACATTGGCTGGAAGAGTGAACTAGGATATGGAAGAGAAATAACTCATTTGGAGAGAATGTGAATTCTTCTTACAATTATCAAATTGTTTGAAGAAATAAATCCATAAATGTAATTCCATATAATAAAATAGATAATTAATTATAATATCATCATATAAAAATAATATCATCTTTTAAATCCATAGTCAATAGGAATTATTATGACTCAAGAAAATAATTTGATCCAAGAAAACCCCTTAAAAATTCGGTAACAAGTGAATAAAAATGATTAAAAGGAGGGATTCATGAAAATTATTATAAATCCCATGAAATAAATTTTAATAATATAAAAATAACAAAATGGGGTATCAAATACATCATATAAAATAATAATATATGCATACTTTGAAAAAATGCCTTAGTGGATGGAAATTGAGATAGAAACCCTTACAAACATCATGTTTTTATGTATCATTTTAATGGAAATTTATAAGAGATAAATTTTAAAAAATAAGGAATATATCATAATAAAATTATAGTGTAGAATGTACCCAACATATAATAATTAAGTTTAATAAGAAGTATTATAACTCAACTAAAGGATATTCAGTTAAAAAACACCCTTTTATATTTTAAAACATTTGATTCAAGACCTCTTTAAAAGATAAAACTTGAAATGAAACTTTAAATAACATTAATAAATTTATAATCATGATATAATATTCAAAATAGGTTTCATATACCTCATATAAACAAAAATAGGTTCATAAAACAAAACATGTCTCAAAGAAAGAAATTTGAAACGAAACCCTTACCTTGGCTCTTGACATTCATGAAAGTTATTTGACATATTTTATAATAAACATAACCATATTAATATTTTATTTTAGAACATTATTTACTTATATTACCTTATATACCCTTCATTTATAATTTTTTGTTATAAATTTAATAGTTATTTATAGTTTATTTTCTTCATCGGATATTAGTGACTTTGATTGTTTTGTGTATGCTTTAAAGTGTTTATTTTGATTCCCATTCATTGATACCAAGTTATTTTTTACTAAATTATATAATTTACTATAATATATGACTTATAATGATTTATAAATATCTAATTACATCCCATGATAATTTCAGTCATGATTCATGAATACGCAATCGATGATGAGTGTGTCTCTGTAATTATTTATGAGCAAATAATAGTATATTATTAATGAGTTAAATATTAATGTAACATTTACAGAAACATAGAACTGTAATAAAAATAATTTTAATTAATTATATAATTATTTTGGGAAAAATCCCTCAAGTTATCATTGAAACACTTTTGAGGTGATTTTGTTTGTTGACAAAGTGTGCCTCCATGTTGTGTTTGTTGACAAATAATAATGTTCAAATTTGTTGAAAAGTGGGGTTTTCATGGTGAGATTTAGATTTCAAGAGATGTTTTTGAAAACCCATTACTATAATAAGAACTTAGATAAAGGAATTAATGATCTGAAAGTGTTATAAAAATAGTAGATACAAGGGGGTGTCGTTTTTTAGTGTTTGCCAAATTGTTTTGCCATAAAATTGACAAATAGATAAAAGTGTTTTTGGAAAAGGGACTTTCATTTCAGTTTATTGATGTATTGGAAATTTTTTCATGATCATAACATAAAAATATGGAAAAGGAATGAGGGGAACCCAGGTTTTGGTTTCAGCGCACAAGGTGACTTGGTCGACAAAGACTATGGAGGATGTACTTGCACGTCGACGCTCAGGGTGTCCAAAATGCCTATAAATAAAGGGATATTTATCCTAATTTTAAGATAATCTATAAACATAGAGAAAATTAGAGCTCTAGTCATGTATGTGGTTTTGGCGTGCAAGTGGTTGTTTGGTCGTGCAAGTATAAAGATATTCTGAAGTTGCATGTCAGTTCATAGTTACACGCCAATATTGGTTTGGGAATAAAAGGGAGTGAGTCTCCCAATATTTTTGTTGAAGAAGGGAGTTACATACAAGTAGTTAGGTGAAACTTTAATTCCAATCTTGGAGAAGCATGAAAAAGCATAGAGAAGCGCTTCAGGCATTAGAGAAGCGTGCCAATCATAGAGAAGCGCGCCAGTCGCTCTAGGGCTGTGGGAAAGTTGGAGAATTGCCTGTTACCTTCGGTGCAAAGTGAGATTCATCTGTGGGTGAACGTTGGATGTCAACATATAATCTACATAAAAATAAATATTCATTCATTTGTGATAATTGAGGGACCTACAATTCTTTAAATTTTGAGTGGATCTTCAGAAGAAGCAGTGAGCACACTTCATTTGAGAGAGAAGCAAGCTTTCAAATTGTGAATGGTTGTAAGCCAGGAGGGACAATAAGTCCACTCTAAAACTTGTAAACATTAGTGTACTTTTATTAGATTTGGTACAACATCACATATTTGGTGCATGCTTCTTGAATGTAGCTCAGCGAGGGTGAACCAATTTAAAATTTTTGTGTCCTATGCATGATTTAATTTCTGTTTATACTTTGATACAGTAAAGAGAGAGAAGAGATTTTCACATAACATTGAAACAAGATCAATTGGGGTAGTTAGTAGGGTAGTTTTGAAAAATAAATACATCGTCATATAGAGTTTCCAGTCTGCACATACAAACAGATGACGTTTTCATGTTCAATAAAATGGGATAAAGATATAAAATGTTTCAACTTTTCATAATCTTAAAATTATTATAAATATAATATTTATTCATTAAATACCTTTTTTTAACCATTGATTAAGGTGGTTATAAAAACATTAAATATATTACTTCGTAGAGGTGGTAGTCTGCACATACACACAAAAGATATTCTCGTTTTTTCTAAGGGTGAATGGTAGATTACAGATATATGTTTAATGTAATAACATTTAAGTATATTAATAATATTTATTTTATTATATTATAGTGTTAAAATAAATTTATTTTTGAATGATAGAGAATAAAAAATATTAAGAAGTGATTAGTGCTCATGTTGAGATTTTGAACAATTTCTTAGAGTACCTCTATGAAATGGGAGATTTAATTATTTTCATGGATTTGGTGGATTTAAACATTGTAAATGGAATATAGGGGAAGTAAAAGATGATATAGTTTCAATAGGAATTATAATTTTAGAGTGTAAATAAAGGGGTAGTGGAAGTCTCCTTTTATAAGTGAGGAGAATGGCATTTTGGTAATAAATTACATGTAAAGTCATAATTCAAGGAAAGTGACTCTAAAAGTGGAAAATAAAAGATATTTTAAGATTATTTGTCTATAATAATCTAAATAACTTATTTTTATACAATTTATGAGTGATTTTAGGATTTTTTTCCTCTTAATTTTAACTTTTTACCAAAATTAACTTATACCATATTAGCTTTTTTAAAACCTTTGTAACATATTTTTTTACCAAAAAATAAAATTTAAATTATTAGATAATTTGGGTATTTTTCTTCCAATAATTTTAAAATATTTAATTTCTAAAAGTGATAAAAATTGATTTAAAAAAATAAATGTGTAACACAAAAAACCAATTATTAGAAAAATATTATTCTGGTTCCAAAATGTTAATCGTGGATTTCTAAATTAAACATAGTATTTTAAATGTAAAATTATACTTATAAAATAAATATTTTCATATTACAAAAGTTTTATAAAAATTTAATCATTATTATATAATTTCAAAATCATCAAATTCACGATATTTGTAAAAATGGTATTTTGTACTATTCATCTAAAAATAAATATTTTCAGAAAAATTACAAAATTTCGTTATCAAATAATATTTTTAATATGAATCCAAAAATTAATTTCATTTTTTTAAAATAAAATTATAAAATTTATGAATTTAACTTTTAAATAAAAGTATAAAATATAATGAAAACCCGTTTTTATAGCAAAATTATTTTTTATCAAATATTAATTGTTATTATTATTATTTCTTATTAACTGTTAATTGAATTAGTAATAATATATTATCAATATAAAAAATATATTTTATTATCATTAAACCATGATATATTAAGATTCTTAATATAAAAATACATCAGGCCTAAAAAAGGATTTTTTTTAGGAAAATACATTTTGAAGCATTAAATTATCTTCTTAGTTATTTAGCACTACAAATTGAATTTTATCAATATATTGATATTAAAAATGTCCCTTTATTTTTATTTCTAAATAGATTTCAAATTTTAGTTATTTTTATTTTAATCATCAATTCAAAAGCTACATTACAATAGTCACATTTAATACTTATAATTTTCTCATAATAAAATGTATCATGGTTCATTTTAGTTAAAATTTGTGTGGGAAACAAAATTTAAAAAATAGTATTTATCTAATAAGTAATTTATATTAAAATCTCAGGTTGTCACATCTATCCTCCCCCCCCCCCCCGTACTAAATATATTGTTACCTTTTAATTTTAATTATCACTCACTAATGAAAAAATAGATAAGGGTATATATAAGATATACAAGTTTCAAGATATAATTTTTAATGAGATATCAAACTTTCTATCATTTATAAATTTATATTTTTTCATAATAGGTATATATTTTAATACCAATCCATTTATTCCAAATATGCTTCCTCATTTTTCTATAACTATTACAAGTTTCTCAAGATGTACCCTTCACAACTTCATTTTCATAAATTTGATTTCAACCAAACATTAGAAGAAATTGTTTTATGAAAATATCCAATAAAATCATGTTAAATTATTATATTAATAAGGAAACTCAATCCTAATATTTCTTCTCTAATAACACCATCATTTGAACCAATGATACATTCAGTTCAACTATGATATATTTGGATCAACCTATCACTCCTTCAGTTTAACCTTCATTTCCCATGGTCATTTTCCCACTAGGTTTTATAACCTAACTAGATATGCATTACATCCTACAATTTTACATAGATCCTTCATAATGGTTTGTAAAGAGGACATGAATTGATAAATCATATCCCTTAGGAGTGAAAAACTACATGTATAGTTAGTTCTATTTATGATATACCAGGTAGAGATCGAGTTAATACCCAACCATATTTTTCAGTGTTATTACCCCTAGGTGAATCTATTATAGATTATACATCAACTTTTTTCCATCCAAACTATGATTTAATATCATAGAAATCGCACACTCTATATCTTACCAAAACATTAGGTTTTTTTCTTATACTAAGGCTTATCCCTAATATTTTCACTATAGTTCTCTCATCATAATCCATAAAAATAACTAAAGAAATCCCCAAAAATAATTAAACCCTTATTTGATATCAACAGAGGTTCCCCAAACCCACACTCCCAAGTCCAGTTCTAAAAATACTTATTTTACATATATAATTTAATACCAAGTAATATTACCCAAGATAAAAATATCTTTATTTTATATCATTTTCATAATTTAAACACTACATCTTATAATAATCAAAAAATCCCACGAACTAAAGGATAAGTGTATTTAAATAATTGATGCATAAGAAAATTATTTTACAACAATTGTGTTTTTATAATAAAACCACACTAGACCCCATTCTGGACTCCTCATAGGTTATTCTCATCATTGTAACCTAGGGAATGGAAACATAATAAATCAGTGAGCTCAAACACTTGGTAATGGAAAATTTTATCAATAATTCATCAAAGGGTTAGGTCATAAGTGTATGAACAAACATGAACATGGAAGAAATTTCTTGTTAAAAATAACATGTAACAATAATATTTTTTCGTAATTTATAATAGTATTAAAAGTAGTATCAAATGAAAAAACATGTTCCATGGTATAATAGTGTGACATAATAAACATGATTTGTGGATCGTAATCAGAATAATATGATATAAAAATATGAAATTTCATTGAAACATAGAATAATAAGTAATTTTCGAACAAAAAATAGTCATAATGAATCCTCACATTTTGAGAATATCCTAGATGGATAACTCATTATGTTGTGAGTATAATATAATAAGTCTCACCCTTTATGTTGTGAAAAAACTAATGTATGTGCACACTTCATTATCTCATTAGATATAGAACCTTAACTAATGAATTGTAGGATGATATAAGACTCCACTAGTTGACATTCATACATATGTGTCCTATAAGATATCAATCAATCATTATATAATGAAACCCCATGGAAAGAAAATGGGTTTTGTATCATTTATATATGGTATCTCTAACTGAATATTAAAAATATATCAGTTGATAAAAAAATTCAATCACCAGAAATGATTATTTCATCATAGAATTTAACTAGGTTGTAATTAAAACTTGAAAAAATAGAAATTTATATATTCTACTATAAAATAGGATAGTGTTGAGTGGTTTTTAACCTAGGGTAAGGGATGGGTTGTACTAAGGGATTTAGTAAAACCTATTATACTGAAATAGTGACTGAACTCGTAATGATGTAAGAATGGTATGTGAAAAGATGGTAGAAGTTTTAATGTGGTGTTAAATTATTATAAGTGATTATGTTAGGTATAAGGATAAAAGACTATTGTAATTAGAGGTAAACTGAACAGAATAGTCTACTGAAGAGTTTATGTTTAAGAGAAAATATTTCTATCAAAATACATAAGGAGGAGTCATTCATAGGACTAACTATCAATGGCCTGTAAATTTATATTCAACCAGTTTCAACACTTGATTTTTTAAATTAATAACAGTGATAGAAAAGATAAAAATAGTATTGAAATTACTCTTCTTCTATCAGAACTCAAACAATAGTAATACTGAATTGAAATAGAAGAAGGGTTGGGAGGAATGAATCATAGTCAAGCAAGAAGAAAAAATCAAGAACATAAAATTGATTAAGAACTTGAAGCAATTGTAATTACCTCATGATATTAAGTACAATTTCATGACTAAAAAATATAAATAATAAGAAAAATGACTAGATAAAAATAAGAATAAAAAATGGAGGTGGAATGGATATCTTCTCTATTGATTCCATGTTCATCTCTCGCCACAAAAACTTCAACTCTCTCACATTAATTAATGCTCAATCTATAACTCATGAAGAAATATCCTTCTCTCCAATAGAGGTTCACCTAGTAATTTGATTGGATGATTTAGAATGATTCCCCCCTTTTTTTATCCTTTGGTTTTCCTCTTATGTTGTGCTCTAATTCCATGCCTCCATCTCACATTCAACTACCTTGATAATATTATCATATTATTCCATGTGGCACACCTTCACTATAGAACTTCTTCCTCTAATAACTCGAGAAAAACTCTCTCACCAGATTTGAGAATCCCACTTTCATTATATTACAAATTAATGTGGATGTAGATTCAAATTTGGTTCCCTTTTCAATTATTTTCCATAATTTCTAGAAGTTTCCTTCGATGAAACCTAATAAATCCAAGATACTATTAACTTATATTTACTAATTTAGAATTTTATTTCTATATAAATATTTTAATTCATTGCCTATACCTTTATGAAGCCTATAGGTTTACAATTCTACCTTTGTAAAAGCTTGGTGTACACTAATAAACCCTTTTATAGGTCAATACATACCATGGAATAGTTCTTCCTAACATTAACATAACTTATAAAACTAAATGGTTACCTATATGTGAGTTGGTGAATGACAATCATACCCCTATATAGCATTTTAAAACATAGTGTCGAATTTATCATAAAAGTTGGAAGTCCAATTTCCTCCTTAGAAACAAACAATTAAGATCCATGTATCACTAAAGCTTGATTCCATTTTCATCAATGGATCACTAGCACTACACTTGAATTCGATCAACCACATCTAGGTGACCTCAAAAAAATTGTGTGTCCTAGTTTAGAACCCTCAACACTCGATTAAACCTCCAGATTCACTGAGTAATATCTTCTATCAAGTCATGTGTATTCTCATGTGTACCCAAAACCATAGAAATCAGGGACATAATGCAATACCTTATTCTCTAACCAATCACCTAAAAACATTCAAGAACACTAAAAACAAAAATAGTATCTGCCTAGATGGAACTCGAATCTTATCACCTCAATGGGTGAGATCTAATAACAGTTCATCAGACTTCTTCGGTCGAGTCATATCACTTGTGAATTCTTCCTCAATTTTGATGCAATGTTATCTTTAACAGAAAGCATCAAGGTCATCATTTTCAATAGCACATTGATTGTAGGAATGGATTATAATTCCATCTAAATATTGTGAAATTATTAATTTAAAATTAGATCAAAATTCACACTTTAGTGACTATCATTTTTCTCATTTTTTCTCAACAATAATCTCATATTCGAAATGGATTTTAAAAAAACTACAATATAGTTCTAGATAATGTTCGGTCAAGTTTAATGTCATCATCTTCCCAAATTTTGATTTCCAATTTTTTTCCTAGTTATTTTTGTAACATTAAATTATTCTTCTAATAGGTACTTTTTTAACCTTATCATGGTTTCCTTTTTTATTATCTGGGTAGGGATGAGAAGAAATTTGGAGGATACATATAATAGAGAAGTCAGAGATTTGTTGGATTCTCAACATAAAACTGGTTGGTTCTGCAGCCTGCTATGAATTGTACAGACTATTCAATGTGGTTACACGATGTGTAAGTTCTAAATTAATAATAAATCCATTTT
The DNA here is from genome assembly GCA_963277665.1 of Viscum album. NCBI lineage: Eukaryota > Viridiplantae > Streptophyta > Magnoliopsida > Santalales > Viscaceae > Viscum > Viscum album. Next base: position 1,018,699,451 of record OY728147.1, on the reverse strand, counting down.
TTATAAAATGGATATGGGTGTTTCTATGAATTTGGTATTTGTTAATTACATGAGGTGTATCTGGGTTACAGGTTGTGTAAAATCCCGACTATTATTTTTAAATAGGATGATCGACTCAAATGGCTATTTCTCCTTTAAATATTAATTTTATCTCAACACAAGAGCCTTTCCCATTAGTTTTTGGATCCCTAAAACTCTTCCAGGTCATTTCATTCTTCAATAGGTCATGGTTGCGAATGCAGTGTGACTCGCTATGTAAGTGTTCCCCATATCTCTTCATATCTTTCTCTTTCTCTCCTTGGGTTTTCATAGATCATATATGGACAGATGATATAAGCCCCATGCTGTTAAATCTCATATCTAGGTTTAGTTTCTATATTTTATGTGCCTTCGTTTTTATTGGTCGGTTTCATTGTGGGATTTATGTTTCCATGATAATGGTAGGTGGTTTCATCCTGATACCCAATTTATGTTAACCCTAAATTGATTTATTTAATTTTAATTGTTTTAATTAAATAATATTTCTTGATTTTAGTTAAATTTCTTTGAATTGGTTTTTTTGAAAAACCCAATTCTAATGAATTGGAGTTTTAAATTGGGTTTTTGAATGAAATTGGAAAACCCCCAATTCTTTTGAATTTGGGTGTTTTGTGGAAATTTGTGAAATTTAAATTATTTAATTTAAATTTTATATTTTATGTAAATTATTTCAATTAAATTTTTGAATTTAATTGTGAAAATTTAGTTGATGGAAAGTTATTAAAAACACCAATTGCAATGAATTTTTGGTTTATTTTGAAATTTATCGAATCTTGTGAAAAAAATAAATTGTTGGATTTAATTTGTGAAAGTGAATTGTGAAATTTAATATTCAATTGATTTCAAATTATTATATTTTTAAAATGAATTAAAATGGTTTTGATATGAACCTTTCGGTTCTATCTTGGAAAAATGAATGTTTTTATTAAAAACCCATGTTATTATTTTTAAATGGAAATTTGAATCATTGAAATAAAGAATGGGATTAAATATATTTTAAGGTTTCTTGAAATAAAGTTCCCATTATTTTTTTTCTATATCTCATGAAAACATTAGGTAGTTAGTATGTTATTTGGATGGAACATTACGCTTTACAACATTCCAAAACATAAATGCATCATGTCACATCCCTTAAGCGATGGAGATGTTTCTACTTTGGCCTGAGGTCAAAGGGACTTATGTATATATTTCCATGTCACCTTGAGTGTGGATTCTCTATAGCCTAGATCTATAATTCCTTATTAAGCATATAACAATATTGATCACTTGTTTTTATATAAAAGTAATATATTCCATTATTGTAAACTATTTTACATGCCTTTTGATTTATATATATTATTTTATATAAATTGTTTATTTATGCCATTTGTGAAAAGTTCCATTGTTTTAGAAATATTACATCTCTTGAAAAGTAAATCCTTTATCTTAGAATATTTTCATCTTTTAAAGTGTAATGCATGAATTGTTTTTATTGTGCTTTTATAAATTACTAAATATTTATGTAAAATTAAAATCACTTTCTTTGGTAATTTAACATTTGAATCTATTATATAATCATTTATGAAACCCTATTGGTATTTTTATATCACATTCTACCAGTGACTTCGGGTTCTTGTAGATTATCTCCTTCTAGGTTTGAAAAGAGGAAAATCACCATATGGTGGTGGTTCTAGTTGTTGATATGTGGACATGGTGAGTTGCATCCATTAGGACTTTTGAAAATTTTTTTATTTTCTGGTACATTTGGTTTCAGTAATTTTCATTGTTATACATATTTAATTTATGGTACATTAATTCCAATGGAGTTTCTTTTGTATACATCCTGATTTGTTTTGTTCATTTTTACATTGGTAGTGGAAAAATAGTTCCCACTTTCCTTTTTTGTGTGATACCAGGTGCTAGTCATCCACCCATGGGGATCAATAATTCCCTTCAAGTTATGTTAGGATTGGATTGGTTATCAGGTTACAAGGGTACCTAGGCTGGTTCATGACAAAGTGGTATCTAGGGTAGGTTTAGCTTCTTGTCCTGAAATCTGTATGTAGTTGTGTATTCTTATCGGGACATAAAATATAGTTTTGATTGAGTGTCTGGTCATCTCTCACCATAATGAACCTTAAGTTGTCAGTAGTGGTTTGGGGAGTACATCTGGATGATTAGTTCTAGTATTTTACCTATTTTTATTTGAATAGGTGAGATCCAAATCTTTTTTCTATCTATTGGGATTTATTTTCCATTGTTTCTCTATTTGAGTTTTAATTAGATGTCTTTTATGTTTTTTCTGATGTTGTAAAGCACCATGCCTCTGAGAATACATGTGAATCATATCTAGTAGGAAGATACTATTGAAATCTAGTGAGAGAAACCTCTCATGGACCTGAATCTCATTAAGGTGGTTGTGTGTACTGTCCAGGCCCTGGAATATGTAACACCTCTATTTTTCGTTCAGGTTTCATCTGTGGAACCTCAAAGGGACGTTCTCAAGATTTTTTTTAAGAGTTCCTTTACTATAAGAAAACATCGTTCAAAGGATAAAATGATCCTTAAGAGTGTGAGGAATGGCTGAGAAAAATGGAGTGTTTTTTTTCTTCTTGAACAAACTCAAGGAAATCAGGGTGAAGTGTTCCACCTTCATGCCGAAAGGACCAAGTAGGAGATGATGGGACACGATGGTGGTGGAGAATATACATGAGGGATTGTAGTAGAAATAATTTAAATTTATTTTTACCAACCAATTAAATCTAGATTCAATTTTTTTAGCTAATGTCGTTAAGTTTTTCAAACTTGAGTAGGCTGAAAGGACCATGAAAAAGTATGCAAACTGTTTTACTGAGCTTATACAGTTTTCACCTAAGATAGTATCGAATGAGAGGATAAAGGCTAGAGGATTCAATAAGGGACTAAAATCATTTATTCATTCTTAGGTTTTCTTTCTTAATATTCCTTCTTATACTGATGTGCTGGATAGAGCACTGATGGTCAAAATGGAAATGGATGGTAAGTCAGGGTTATTGAGATTTTCTTTTTCTCCCAGTGGTAGTGTGCATTCCTCTACCAGAAATAGGAATCATGATGATTCTCATGGTGGTTCTCAAAGGTAGGGTTTTTTTAAACCTATTACATTTCCTAGTAGAGTTCATTTATTCTATTTCCAGTGTGGTAATCTAAGGAATTTGAAGAGGGTCTACACTGAGGCACCCAAGAATTGTGGCTCCTGCAAATTCTCGGATCACTTACAATAATTTTTTCATGTTTATTCCACTTCACATAGTGGCATAGAATCATCAAAAACATCTAAAACTACGGCACAATCAGATGCTTCAAGTGGAAAAGGGTTCCAACAATAGGCATACGAAATGAAAATTCTTCACAGAGCATAAGAGTCTCTAGATGAAGAGGATATTACCTAAGTGACCATGAGAGTTAAAACTACTATAGATTCATCATTAGTGATTTTCCTATTTGGTACTGGTGAATCTCATTCATTTATTTCAACCTGTATTGTTAATATTCATAAACTTTCTAAGTATCTTTTAACTTATTAAATGGATATTATTACAGCCCATGGTTTGAAGAGAGATTGGGTTATTCATAGTCCCAATTATTATTTCTCCCTATCTGATTTTGATCTTACTTAGAGTTTTTTAGTTCTCAACATGAAACTACTTGACATCATTTTCAGGATGAATTAGCTCATTTATAATAATCTATATTGATTGTTATCTTTGATGGGACTCTATTACAGTTCTCAATGGGGTTTTCTGAATCTTTCTAGGAGAATGGGACTTAAGGTAGAACAAAGCTAGACCTTCTTATCCAGAGTTGTGAATGTGATTTCTATGTTTTCCATTGATCTGTAGTGATAATATTTTAGTGTTGATCTCACACCATTTTTCATCAATTTTCCTAATTTTCATTCTTCTGACTTATCTAGCTTTCCACTGGTAAGGGTGGTAGACTTTTTTATTGACTTAATTCATGATACTCAACCAATTTCTATTCTTTCTTCCCATATATAACTAGATGAAAAGAAAGAGTTGAAGTCCCAGTTGGATGAACTTCATGAAAAAAGGTTTCATACACCATAGTGTGTTACCTTGGGAGGCATTGTATCTCTTCTATAAGAAATCTAATGGTTCAATTAACCTATTCAATGATTTCCAAAATCTCAATTCAGTTACAATAATGAACAATTATTAGTTGCCATATATTGACGATCTATTTGATCACTTAAAAAGGGAGAAGTAGTTCTCAAAGATTGATCTTCATTCTGGCTACCATTAGTTGAGGATAAAAGAATCTAACTTTCATAAAATCGCCTTTCGAATCAGGTACAGACAGTGTAATTACCTTGTCATTCCCTTTGGTCTAACCAATGCTCTTGATAATTTAATGGATTTTATGAAAAGGATTTTTCATCGGTATTTTGATACCTTCATGGTAGGATTTTTGGATGACATCCTCATTTACCTTAAGTATAAGGAGGATCAGGTGCATCATCTTAAAATAGTTCTAAGTTTTCTGAGAAATCACTGACTTTACACCAAGTTTTTGAAAAGTGATTTTTGGATTCGGGAAGTAGAGATAATGGAACAAGTGTTGTAAAGAAAAGAAATATTAGTTGATTCAAATAAGGTGAAGGCTTTTTGACTTGGTAGAAACCATGAAATTTCTTCAACATATGGATATTCTTGGGATTAGTTTGTGATTATCATTAGTTCATGAAGGACTTCTCAAGTTTGGATTCTCCTATTACTATACTAACTCAGAAGGGAGTAAATTTTTCTTTTAATGAGAAATGTCAAAATTATTTTGTTGAGATGAAACATATTTTGACTATTATGCTGGTGTTGAATCTTCTAGAGGTTAGGCAGGGCTATGTGATATTTTGTGATGCATAGAGTTTAGTCTTGGGATGAATTCTTATATAGGGTGATCATTTCATTTTATATGGCTCTCAACAGCTTGGTCCACATGAGAAGAATTATCCATCCCATGACCTTGAACTTTCAACTGGGATTTTTGTTATTAAAAGATGGTGGAATTACCTTTTTCAGAAAAAAATTTCCATGTATTCCGACCAAAATAGGTTGAGTTATATATTATTTCAAAAATATTAAAATATCAGCCAGAGGTGTTGTGTGGAAAATTGAAAGTCTTTTCATTTCAACATCACTTATACCCCAGGGAAATGGAATGTCATTGTAGATTCTTTGAGTAGGAAACTTTTGACCTAGGTAGTAAAAGAATCATCAAAAGAGTGGAACTTGATAGATCTCTTTGAAAAGTTTTATATTGGAGTCTAGGAATCAGGGGTTGAGGTTTCCTTGGCTAGTTTTCAGTTAACATCCACTCTTCTCAAATTTATTCTTCATGAACATGAACTTGATGATGATTTTTGTAGAATTAAAGACTCTTTTAATGGTGGGGATACCATTATTGATTAATTTTTATCCATATAGGGAATTACATTATTTCAGAACTTGTTTTTAGTACCGTCTTTGGTAAGGAAAGATATAATGGGGGATTTCCATAGTTCCAAGTGGGAAGTTCACCAAGGAACCATGAATATATTCTATGACATATAGTGGAAGTTCTGTTGTCTCATTATGATATTGGGAATTGTTGAGTTTTTTTCTTCTCATTGTTATACGTACCAATTTGACAAGGTCGAGAACTATAAATATTAGGGTTTGATTAATCCATATGCAGTCCCTACTTAGAAGTGGGGATGAGATCTCTATGGACTTTTTCATTGGTAGTTGCATACCCAGAGAATGAATAATGTGATATGGGTTTTTATTGATAGGTTTACTAAATTGGAACACATCATACCCATTCATTATACAACTAAATTTGAGTAGTTGGAAAATTAATATATGAAATAGATTTTTCATTTTCATGGAGTAACATCTTCTATAGTCTTTGATAGGGATCATTGGTTCACTTATCATTTCCGGGTAGGCCTTCTGGAGGCATTGGGATTTCACATCCATTTGACCATGGAATAACATCCACAATCAAATGGACGGATTGAAAGTGATATACGATTCTTGAGGATATGATTTGCGCTTGTGTTCTAAACATTGGTAGAACTTGGGATGATCATTTGGGACTGGTTGAGTTTTTTTATAAAAATAGTTACCAGTCCATGATTAGAATGGCTCCTTTTGAGGCCTTGTATGATGGAATTGTAAATATTTATTGTCTTGGTTAGATATTGGTAAAAGTTATTTGGTTTGACTAAACTTGTTCTAAGAGATGATAACAAATATTTATTTGATTTTTCAGAAAATATTGACAACACAAATATGGTATAAGTCTTATGTTGATCGCCATCATAAACCATTGGAATTCTCAGTTGGTGACCATGTGTTCTTGAATGTTTCACCTTGGTTGGTTCATTTATGGCTTGGGAGTTAAGGGAAATTTTCTTCTTATTTTATCAGACCTTTTGAGGCTATTGAGAAGGTGGTAAAGGTTTCTTACCATTTTTGTCTTCCACCAAATCTGACATTGATACATAATGTGTTCTATATATCTCAAATCTATAAGTATTTATTTGATCCATCTCATGTTATAAGTCATAGTGATCTTTAGGTTGACCCTAATTTAATTGTGACTATTATAAAACTAAGGTACATAATTAGAGGGTCATACCTTTGGTTCATGTGATATGGTAGCATGGTTCTGATTCTCATGAGACATGGGAGTGTGAGGAATTGGTGATAGAGATGGGGCCACACCATTTCTCTATAGAAGTTTCTTAATAGGTGTTTTTGGGATAGAATGTTTTTATGGTGGGTTGTTTGTAACATATTGTTATTCTTATGACAGGTATGTTTTGAACCTTTTCATGGTTTTTTAATTTATTTATCTATGTATAGATGACAAGGAATTGGGAGGATACTTATAATAGTGAAGTTAGAGATTTTTTGGATTCTCATCATAAAACATGTCGGTTCGGTATCCTGTTGATAATTTACACTATGTGTAATGTGGTTACATGACTTGTAAGTTCTAAAATAATAATAAATATATTTTTTATAAAAAGGAAATGGGTATTTTTGGTGAATTTGGGATTTTTCAATTACAGGATGTGTATTTCGGTTATACATCATGTGAAGTAATGACTGTTGTTTTTAAACGGAATGCTCAGCTCAAATAGTTATTTCTCCATTCTATGTTTTTTTTCTCTCAACCAAAAATCCTTCCCCATTTGTTTTTGGATCCCTTATACCCTTCTAGGTCATTTCATTCTTCAATCGACCATGGTTGTGAATGCGGTGTGACTTTTTGGGTAAGCATTCTCTCTGTCTTTTCATCTTTTTCACCTTTTGTCCTTGGGGTTTTATAGATCATCTAGGGACTAATGGATTTAATCCCTATGTTGTTTAATCTTGTTTCTATGTTGATTTCTTATATCTTTTGCGCCATTTTTTGGTAGGTTTTGTTGTGGGGTTTGTGTTTCCGTGAGAAAGGTGGGTGATTTCATCATGATGACCAATTTATGTTAACCCAAAATTGTTTTATTTAATTTCAATTTTTTGAATTAAGTGAAATTTCTTGATTTTAATTAAATTTATTTCGATTTGTTTTTTGGATAAACTCAATTCCATTTAATTGGGATTTTAAAATAAGTTTTTTGTATGAAATTATAAAACCCCCAATTCCATTGAATTGGGGCGTGTTTATAAAAATTTGTGAAATTTATATTGTTTAATTTAAATTGTGTGTTTGATGGAAATTTTTTCTATTAAGATTTTGAATTTAATTGTGGAAATTAATTTGATGGAAAATTTTGAAAAACCCCAATTACATTGAATTGGGGATTTACTCTGAAATTGATGGAATCATGTGAGAAATTAATTTACTGGATTAAATTTCTGAAAGTGGAATGTTAAATTTTATTGTGAATTGATTTCAAATTATTATATTGTGAAAATATCTTAAAATTATTTTGAAAGGAACATTTGGGTTCTATCTTAGAAATAGGAATGTTTTTTATTAAAAACATAGGATATGATTTTTAATTGGAAATTAACATCTTTCATATAGATAATGAGATTAATTTAATTTTTCGGTTTCTTGAAATAAATTTCCTATAATTGTTTCATACTAGAGCACATGCAAGCCTTAGGTAGTTAGGGAGTTACTTGAATGGAACTTTACACTTTACAATTTTCCAAAAAATGAATACCACACATCACATCCCATGGGTGATAGTGATGAGACCTATTTGGCCTGAGTTCAAAGGAATATATGTACATATTATCATGTCACCTTGATTGTGGAGTCCCTATAGCTTGAGAATATCATAACTTATTAGACATATGACTCTTTTTCTTGCTTGTTTGTATTTCAAATTAATATATTCCATTATTGTAAACTATTTTACATGCCTTCTGTTTTATATGAACTATTTATATAAAGTGTTTATTTAATCCATTTGTGAAAGGTTCCACTATTTTAGAAATATTTCATCACTTGAAAACTAAATACTTTTGTTAGAATATTTTCATATTATGATGTGTAAATCATGAATTGTTTTAATTATTATTTTGGAAATTCTAAACCTATTTTTTTAAATTTAAAGTGCTTTATTTAGTTAATTTAACATTGGAATATGTTATGTAATCCTTTGTGAGACCAAACTAGGATTTTTATCTCACACCCTATATATGCCTTCATTTGTTTTTAGATTATCTCATTTTAGGTTTAAGTAGGGTTAAATCAGTACTTATAGGTGGTTTTAGCTATGGATTTTTGGACTTGGGGAGTTGTGTCCATTAGGACATTGGAAATTTTTCCTATTTTATAGTAAATTTTGTTGTAGTACTTTGGTTTGTTTTAATTTTTTAATTTTGGGTGCATTACCCCCAGTGGAGTTTCTTTTGTATGCGTATATATTTGTTTAGTTTGTTTCCACATTGGTAGTGGAAAAATTGTTCCAAATTTCCTTTTTTTATGATGTCGGGTGATAGTCACCGACCAATAGAAATCAAAAATAAAATTTGAGTTATGTTAGAAATATATCATTTATCGGGTTTCCAAGGTACCTAGACTAGTTTGTGACAATTTTTAACTCATCATGGAATTTTTTATTCAATTATTTGGCTTGGTTAAAGTTATATAGAAGTCCTCAGTGATTTATTCATGGTCAAACACATTTTACAGAGTTTATTCTTGATCAATTAAAATCTATGGATCAGTTTGTATATTTCACGTGGCCAGTTAATCGATAATAAAAGCCTCATGATAGGTTGAACTCTTCATTTTTAGTAAATAAATTCTTAAGGTAGCATCGAGTTTGAAAATATTTATATTGGCTACCAGAACACACATAATTAAACATTTAGGGATAAATCAACTCAAAATTAAGGATTATAATCTCTAAGATAGAATTAAAACATGGTATTCTATAATCCATGCTGAAATAAAAATTTAATGTTCCAACATATGATATTAAAATAAAAACATGGTATTTTTAAAGAATGAAATTCAAAAACTAGGAATATAAAAAATTAATTAGAAACAAATATTTCAATTAAAATTCATTCCAACATTAGTAAATATTTTTATACTATAAGAATGTAAAAATTGAACTGAATAATATTATACTAATTTATCACGATAAATCCTTATTTTATAAAAAAATTGATAAAATAACAATTCCAACAAACAATGATACACAATTCAATAATTCGTCAATTAAAATGAATTTTAAAACAAAAACAAAGATATTTTTATAGAGATGATGTGGGAAAATGTATCCATAAAAGGCCACCTAAAATTCCACCACACTTAGTATCTTGCTTGACCTCAAGAAACCAATTCCTTAACATCTATAAAATAAATTTAATCTAAAGGGTGATAAAGTAAAGTGCCCAAAAGTATAAAATTTCAAAATGATTTTCCCCCTTTTAATATTTCATGTAGATTATGTAATTTATATCTTTAAAATATGTGAATTATCCAAACGATGGTTTTTTTACAAAAAAAATATTGATATTGGAGGTTTTGAAAGTTTTTAAATAATAATCACTTTGTATTAATAAAAGTAACCAACATAAAACATTACATAATCTAGTGTCTTCATACTAAAATTAATTTTTTTTTATTCCAAAAGACCTTTAATGTTTATACTTTTAAATAATTGGTTCATAACTCTTACATAACAAACCCATAAATAAAAAGTGTAAATTTCTATTTATTATCCATTTTTTCCAAAATATAAAACTTTAAATAAGAGACACATTTTCTTTTCCTGAAAAATATTCATGAATTTTAACTTGACTTCTTATTTGTCCATATTCATCCTTAATCTCTATGAAAACATTTGAAAACATGTTATAAGAAAAAAAAATTAGTAAGGGGTATAAAAGAAAGAAATATATTATTCTGGTGAAAAAAAAGAAAAACCCATTAAATTTATACTTTTTCATATTATTCTTTGAGCGTTAAAATAAATCATATTCTCATGTAAAACACACATTTTTTTCAAATATAACATTTAAAACTTATAGTATGAAAATAGAAACCCTTATAGGAATCTCATAGAATTATATTAATAAATCATGTTCACTCTTGTAATAAATAATTGTATCCTAGTTAAATACATATGATAAACCTCCCCAGTTAACTTACTACTTCTTTACCATTAAGATAAAGAACATTACCTAATGTATTTTAGTGATATATCAGGCTTTCCCATTGTGTAAGATGTATCAGGCTCACCTATCATCATCAATATTGTTCAAGTACCACATCATAAAAAAAATTCTAAGATTTACACTTTTCATTGTACTTGAACATTATTGATCAAAAAATATTTTTAACTCATAAGAAAAAAAATTCTATTTTCACATAAAAATTGGGAGACATATACCTTTCTATTGAAAACTCTTAAAAATGAAAAATTATCAAAATATGTTTTAAATGATTTAATTTTAAAATAAACATGTAAATATATGAATTAATATTTAAATAAACTAAAATTCATTATAGAGGTAAAATTCCATTCATTTTTTATTTTTTAAAGAAAAACATCCTTTTAAAACTTAGTAAAAAGTGTCAAAAGTGACCTGTTTAGAAAATGCTAAAATATTTCTTTTTAAAACATTGTAAAGAAAGTCAAATATGGATGAAAATAAAATATATAACCCATTAAATCATAAATAATAATTTTCTTAAGACATTTAAAATAATATGTATTTGTTATAAAAATAGTTGTTAGGGAAATATTAAAATATAATTTTTAAATGAAAGTTTGTTGCCTTAAATACCATCTCGAGTCATAAATTATTTAACTAGAAAATAATAAAATAATATTATTTATTTACTTTATTATGAACCTTTTTCATGTTCATTACATTATCATTATCCATTTTATGTCATTTATTACCATGATTTTTTAGTTACTTAATCAGTTAAGTTTACGTTGGACATTTTGGGGACGTCTGTTTTATAATCCCAAAATAGCTTTAGTAGGATAACAATGGTCAAAGGGTTTATTATAAAATAATCTCTAAAATGGTAATAATTACATAATTATCACTTATATACATTAAATAAAATTTTAAAACTAACAAATAAATGAATACATGATAAAAAACACATCGCTTCGTGGAAGTGGTGATCCACACATACGAATGAACAACGTTATCATTTACAAATAGATGATAGGGATAGAAAATAGATGATATGTTATATTTAAGTAATGATAATAATTTTTGGAATTAATTTATATATATACATTAAATACATAATTATAAACATCCATGAGAGGTGGTGTTGTGAAACAAAACACATCACTTCATGGAGGTGGTAATTTATATATATTCCTGAGTGATATTTCCATATCCCATGGGATGTAAAAGGAGAAGAAAATTGTTTTTACCATAATAATAATGAAATATTAGTATAAGTAATATAATATTTTATTATGTCAATATGGTTAAATAGTATTTTAAATGGTTGGAATAAGAAATAAACTTGAAATATATTGGTTGTTAATTATACCTTCTCCTCTCATAATCTCTTTGGCTTTCACCTTAATCCTTATAGGTTTTTTATTTTGGTGATATAAGGACATATAATACATGGGAAGTGATTTTAGACAAATATTTGTGTAGGTATTGGATAAACTATAGTTCTCAAAATTTGTGAGTAAGATAGTAGAGGAGGGATGCTTTTATAAGTGAGGGGATGAGAACACTTGGAAATACTTAAAGTATTAAATTAATATAAATTAATTTTTATAGAGAGGTGGAACCAATTTGATATACTTTGAATAAAATTTTTGGATGATTTTAAATACTCTCATACAATAAAATTTTGAAAATTTTACATGATTTTTTCACCCTTATCTCTTAGTTTTACCCCCCCCCCCCCTCGATAACCCTTTTGACAATAACCGTGATATCAAAGTTTTTTACTCTTAAAGGGTCAAGAAAGTTATTATAAAAGGTAAAGTAACCAATAAGTGGAAAAAAATTATATGATAAACAATATACCATTAAATTATATTGAAATAATATTTTAATTAATTTTAAACCATTAAATAAAATATTATTCAAATAATCTACCATTATAGACATTTTCAGTACTGTTCACATAGTTTGACTTTAATAAAATAAATATATTAATGGAATTTTAATATAAACTTTTAAAAAATCTCTAATATGTTATATTTATCCAAAATAAATTTTCACTCTATAAATCACCTAAAAAACAATACTTTTAGTGTTTTTAAAATCATTTACTTGATTTTTTTACTACTTCCACAGGCACTGTGTCGATGTTGCATAAGAATTTAATGTAATTATTGCATCACTAAAAATTTAAAAACAATTACATGATAAAAAAATTAATTTATATTTAAAATAATAAATTATAAATGAAAACATTCTCTTTTAATTCCACTGAAAAAATATTAAATATGTTAAACTAAAGAGAGTGGCATTTTTTTTATTCTTTATTTAAAATTATATTAAGGACATTGTCATAGTAAAGTAGAAAGAAGTTGTGAAATTTTCAAACCATTGATGAAAATGGTCAAAATATAATTATCCATTAAAATAAATATAAGTTTTATGGATAATATTAGGACTTATAATGTTAATTTGAACATTAATTACCTAATTTATTTTTACTAAAGTGATAAATGTCTACTATGGTTACTATTCATATTAGCCAAAAATAAAAGGAAACCATTAGAAAAATTATAATCACATAATTAAAAATGTTGAGTCCATTTTTAAATATTAAATTTCTATAAATTTAATGAATCATTTTAATATAAATTCATAAAATGTAAAGAAAACGGGGTTTTAGATGTATTCGTTTTTAAGCCAAAAAATGAGTGTTGAACCCATAAAACGCGTCCCCAAAATTTTCCAAACGTTCCCATAAATGTTCTTTGAGCATCGATCGTTCCTCAAACATCGATTTGACAGGTCATGGAGCCCAAACGGAGTTACAGATCACAAGTTATGGCCGTTTGAAGTCGGGCTGCTGGGAATGTCCATCCAGGACGGTTTTGGGGCGAAGTATGGATTTGCATGTAAAAAACGAGTTTCACGCAGAAAATCATTTGCGCGTACAGAATATTATGCGCCCATCGTTGCGCGCGTGGTATATTATGTGCCCATCTTTGCGCATGTGGAATTTTACGCGCACCGCCTTGCACGAGCGCAATTTTACGCGCACTGCCCGGTGCACGGAAAACCATTTTCGGCGTGGAATTTTACACACACTGAAACCTAGATTTCCACCTATAAATACAAGTGCACCCCCCCCCCCCCCCTTCTTTCGGGGGCCCCCGGAGGTTGGCCACTTCTCTAATGCGCGTAATTCCACATTTTCCATGCCCATGCGGAAAACCCCCCTCTAGCGTGAAAAACATTATTTTTACGCGGAACAAGGCCAACCTGCCCAGTTTTCCATGCAACACATAATTTTTGTGTGCAAAAGTGCCGATGGGCCCTATTTTTTCGTGCTCTAGTGTTGCACCGGTCCTATTTCACACAAGCCTTCCCTATTGCGTGCACCACTTCCTTTTGTGCACAAGACATCCCTATTGCACGCAATTCCTTCCATTTTGTGTGTGCTGCCTCTTATTGCGCGCACGCATCCGGTATTCCATGCCCACCCCCTTTTGCACACCCAGCTCCCCTATTTTATGCTGACCCGGTGTTTTCTGTGCAACAGCCACAATTGCACACACACCTGCCCTATTTATGCGCAACAGTGTCCAGGCTTGCTCCCGCTGGTCTATACACCAGGGGCTGCGCCCCCACACCCCCGCTCGGGGTCAGTGCTGGGTTGTGGTCCCGGGTATGTCTCTTCATTGCTGTCACAGACCGCCATGAAAAATTGAGAGTCACACCACAAACTTTTTGGGTCGGGACGTCGGTGTTTTCCATTGCACACTTTCGCGCACCCACCTCCCACATGTGGAATGTCATGATTTGAGATACCCCTCTACACACCATGAAACACCTTCAGTTGATGCATTCTTCTTGGTTTGTTTCCAATGTTGTGAGTTGAGATTCTCTTCATCAATTATCCAAGTACCTTGAGTCGAACCATTCCTCAGGAAACTCCTCTAAACCCTATCACTTGGCTCTTATTCCAGGTTGAACCAAAAAGGGCCGCCCTTGTGTAAGACCCAACACCAGTCATTCTAGATGCCTTGTGGAAATAGTTTTATCTACATGACTCTAAACTGTAGTGATCCCTATCATTCAATAATAGGATTCCTCTTGTTCCAAATAAGAGATGCCTTATGTGACAATCATAAGATGCCTAATTCCATGATTATAGTGGCGTAATTGTAAGAGCGTTGGAATCCGTTCAAACATTCCATCACTCCACCTCACACTTTGTGTTTCCTTAATTCGGATCTGCATCCACTTCCATGTCCGAATTGACCCCCTGACAGCCTGGTACCATGCCGCATCGGCTCACCTACCATCCTGGGCCAATGCCCCAGAAGACTTTGGGTGACACTTTTAGTCAGGTCCTGTGTTTTGAACACGGTCGGTAGTCGACCCTCATTTTTTTATCCCCATTTTAGGCTAACGTGATATGGATAATGTGTTTGCAACATGGTGAACAGTTATCCTCTATTTCCACGCCACCCTCATTGTATTCTGAATGCTGGGAAAGTGATTCACACTTTTCATCTCCCTTTGTTCAGGCCGATTCCAATGCCCTTGGCATTATCCCGCTTGTGCACTAGCGCATAAGTGAAGGCCTCAACCCACCAGTGGGTTGGGATTCCCTAATGGCCAGACATGAGGAAGACATTATGGGCAGCTTCCTTGTGTAAGCCCCATACCACATTGGGCCATCTCAGAGCGTAATCCCCATATCACGTTGGGCCACCTCAGAGAGTAATCCCCATACCACCGTGGGCCACCTCAAAGCATAAGCCCCATACCACCATGGACCGCCTGAGATCATAAGCCCTATACCACTTTGGGCCACCTCAGAGTGTAAGCCTCATACCACCATGGGCCGCCTTAGAGCGTACGCCCCATACCACCATGGGCCACCTCAGAGCGTAAGCCCCATACCACCATGGGCCGCCTCAGAGCGTAAGCCTGATACCACCATGGGCCGCCTCAGAGCGTAAGACACATACCACCATGGGTTGCCTCAGAGCGTAAGCCCCATAACACTTTGGGCCGCCTCAGAGCGTAAGCCCCATAATACCATGTTCCGCCTCAGAGCGTAAGCCCCATACCACAATGGGCCCCCTCACAGCATAAGCCCCATACCACCATGGTCCGCCTTATAGAGTAATCCTCATACCACCTCAGGTGGCACCCTTGTGTAAGCCCCATCCACCATTTTTTCTCTTTAGCGGCACCCGGTAGGCACCCTTGCGTAAGCCCCATCCTCCATTTCCACTCCTTAGTGGCACCCAGGTGGCACCATTGCGTAAGCCCCATAACACCTTAGGTCGACTCAGAGTGTAATCCACATTCCATCCCGAACTATGTGGACTTTCATTCCCTACCATGGGGATACATAGGAAGCCTCCATGAGGTTCAAGCCCACCAATCGGTCGTTCCGACCCCCCTTCACGTCGGTTTACCAACCACCTTGGGCCACCTCAGAGTGTAAGCCCTAACCCATCCCGAACTATGTTTACTTTGGTTTCCTACCACGAAGATACGTAGGAAGACTCCACATGTTTCAAGCCCACTATCCATCAGGACCCTAGGTCCACCTTCACGTCGGTTTACCGACACCATGGGTCGCCTCAGATCGTAAGCCCCAAATTTTCTCCCGAACTACGTGGACTTTGATTCCCACCACAGGGATACGTAAGAAGCCTCCATGAGGTTCAATCCCACCAATCAGTCATTCCGACCCCCCTTCACGTCAGTTCACCAACCACCTTGGGCCACCTCAGTGTGTATAACCCAGCCCTTCTCGAACAATGTGGACTTTGATTCCTTTCCATGGGGATATGTAGGAAGCCTCCACGGGGTTCAATCCCACCATCCATCAGGACCCCAGGTCCACCTTCACGTCGGTTTATCAACACCATGGGCCGCCTCAGTGAGTAAGCCCCAAATTTTCTCCCAAAATACATGGACTTTGATTCCCTGCCACGAGGATACATAGGAAGCCTCCATGAGGTTCAAGCCCACCAATTGGTCGTTCTGACCCACCTTCACGTCGGTTCACCAACCACCTTGGTCCACCTTAGGGTGTAATCCCCAACCCATCCCAAAATGCATGGACTTTGATTACCTTCCAAGGGGATACGTAGGAAGCCTCCATGAAGTTAAATACCACCATCCATCAAGACCCCAGGTCCACCTTCACATCAGTTTTCCGACACCATGGGCCACCTTAGAGCGTAATCCCTAAATGCCATCAAACTACGCAGACTTTGATTCTCTGCCGTGGGGATACGTAGGAAGCCTCTTCGAGGATCAAGCCCAACATCATCATCTCCCTTGCGATAGTCCCATTTAATTCCCCCTCTACTTCATTCATCCATCCATCACCCATCATAATTCTTACCTGGGCCTCCACATTCTGGTGAGATCATGCCATTCATCCAAGCACTAATCTTTACGGCACCCGGGCAGCTAACCATGTATAAGCCCTAGCATTTCTCCGGGTCGTTGTCCTTTGTGTACACCCCGAATCATCACCCCTTAAAACTACGTGGGTTTGATCCCTTTCCTCTACACAGGGTACGTAGGAAACCTCCATGAGGCTCAATCCCATCCAATGGTAAACCATAGTGTCCCACATTTTGGGGTGCACTCTCCCTGATCCACCCTCAGTGGTGTTCAGATCAGCCATTACGGTGTGACGTCTCCCCTACTTGGGGTCCACCACCTTTGATCCTTCCTCATTAGGCATTCTGATCCATTCATATTCCAGGTGTTCCCTCCTTGGGATGTACCAATCTGATCTGTCTCTATGGGACGTTTTGATCACTTTCATTCCATCTCCACAAGATGTTAAACTCACGGACTACCTCATGTTAAACATGAGATGCCTGAGAAAAACCTCGGAAGACACACCCTTGGTGTAACCATCTCCACAAGACATTAAACTCGTGGCCTACCTTGTGTTAAACATGAGATGCCTGAGGAAAACCTCGGAAGACACGCCCTGGGCGTAACTGTCTCTGCAAGACGTTAAATTCGTGGCATACCCGGTGTAAAACATGGGAAGCTGAGGAAAACCTTAGAGACATGCCTATGGAATATGATTCCTCACATTTGACATGGGATGCCTCAGGTTCTGCACCATTGAGATTCCCTCTTATGAGGAAGAATATAGGTTCTCCAATGTCCGAGCATCCAGAGATTCCCCGACAATCCTAATGTGTTCATCTACTCCGACTAAAGGTTGTTACCATGTCAGGACCCTATGGAATGTCCTGACAGAAGTAGTGTAATTAACTGGCGTCCATGAAGATATGACACTGGGAAATAGATTCACGAACCATAACTTAATCTTTGAGGGAGACCTGGACTAGGTGAGGAGCTCCGAGGAGGAATCCACGAAAGTAAGAACCGACATCCTATCATCTTGTTTCGATCTAGGAGCATATGTCCTTGAATAAGGAGCAGATGTCGCCCACCTTTGGAAAGCATGAATGTGGGGTAATAGCAGCGCGTCCTCTGCATGACGGATGTGTGCGCCCCAGCGAAAGAATCGAAAATAATGATCTTATACCAAAATCAATTATAATGATGATTACTATGTAATTAATTATATTTTTATAATTAAATGATACTTATGTTACTTTGAGAAAAAATGGGACATTTAAATTTCTTCATTTGATGAAAATAATTGATATTTTTATAAAAATCAATATTTTTCACTATTCACTAAAAAAATCAATTTTAAAAAAAAATCCTAAAAATACACCCTAAGATAATATTTATATGATTATATAAAAAATTATGTTCATTTTATCAAATTTATATTATAAAATTTGGAAATATATATTTTAAACAAAATCTTAGAATACATGAAAATGAATTTAATAAGAACAAAACTATTTCATTTTATATTAAAAAAAATAATTAATATTATTATAATGAATATAGATAAATAAAATATAACTCATGAATATTAATAAATAATAATATCGGTTTAATATTACCGTAGTTATCAATATTAAACTGAATCTTCCAAACTTCTCTTCACCTCTAAGAGAACAGACATACATAAATTAATAAATTAGAATAATTATACACACTATCGAATGGGAAAGAAAAACTAATTTAAAGAACATAATAAATATACCATCCAATAGTAAATTAATAATGAAAAAAATAGTCCAAATTGGATTAATATTTTCATTCCTTGACTCATTTAAATGTATGGTTTAAAATTTTAAAACCCAGTCGAAATTTTTTAAACCAGTGATAATTTTAAATCTTACTCACAATGTTTTACAAAAAAAATATTTCAAGAGAAAAAATAAAATTATGAACCCAATTAAATCCATGAGAAAGAAAAAAATTAAACTCCTCAAAGTGGGAAAACAAATATTATACTTCAAGAAAAATAAATCATGGAGTGAGATAATTTAAGTTCAATGACAATTGATTTTGAGAAAATTATAGGTGTTTTTTATGTATACCATAATGAAATAAAATAAATCACATTTAAAACCTCTATAAAATAATTAAAACTCAATATTATCCCTAATTTTTATTCCTAAGGTAGAAGAAACATTTAATATGGTTCAGGGTCAAGACATATTTTCAATTCAATACTAAAAAACATGTTTTAGGGATTATTATAAAAGTCAAAAACATTTTTCCATTGATCATTAACAATTATATAATACATATAATGCATAATAATTTACATCTAGTTTCCACCTTTTTAATTTAGAAAAAATTCATAGTTTCTTAATAGTATACATGTTAAAAGTCTTAGGGAAGTTGGATTTTGAAAAAGGCATGAAATTAAGCAAGTATTGGAACAAATTTAGTATATTAATGTGTCAAAGAGTAACTACAAATATCTGTGTGTTTTAAAATTAAATTATGCATTAAATAACATTTTAAAATCAACTTTTAATAATTTATTTTACTTGAATAGAAAGTAGCTAATTTTTTAGCATAAATATGAGAAAAGAAATTCTACAGAATAAAAAATTTAACTCCTCTAGTAAAGAATCTTTCTCTAGGGAAGTTAATTAAAGAATATTCAGATTTTTAATTTATAAATAGTGCCTCTAGATACTAAATTACAAATCCTAAAATATTATAATATCATAATAAGATTCTATAATTTAAAGTTAAAGAATATAAGAAACCAAAATTTTATTAAAGGGAGGTGTATTCTAAGTTTCCCTATTTT
The DNA here is from genome assembly GCA_963277665.1 of Viscum album. Classification (NCBI taxonomy): domain Eukaryota; kingdom Viridiplantae; phylum Streptophyta; class Magnoliopsida; order Santalales; family Viscaceae; genus Viscum; species Viscum album. Next base: position 1,018,679,549 of record OY728147.1, on the reverse strand, counting down.
TTAGGTCTTCTTGGTCCTTGAAAATCATTATGTTTTTTCTCCAACAGGTTTTGGAACCTTCTCTTACTTAGAACATCTAAAATAGAAGTTAAAATGTTAATTATTTTTTTATTTTTTAAAACACAAAATATTTTATCAATTAAACTCATAAAATATCATGTTGAATAGTTTCCACATCAACTAAATCATTTAAAAATCCAATAATTTTTAAAGGGTGCTAATTCAATATTTGAATTCAATTTTAAAATGATTTTAAATAAAAAAATCCTTAAAAAATCCTGATTCTTCTCCAATTTTAGCTTAGAAAATTAATGTATTCAATTTAAAATATAAAACAAATTCCCACCCACTTAATTTTAAACTTCAAGAAAATTTTATAGCAATATAATATATTTAAATTATACTTTTAAGGGATCATTCAATTCATTTAAAAATTAGGTAGTCTTGAAGAATGAAATAGATGACTCCTATGAAAATTATTTCCTTGTTTCCTAATGATCATCCTAGTGATCATACTCATTTATCATCTCATTCTCCACATGATCTCTCTAATAAGGTACCTCAAAATTTAAAATAAATAAATATTATAACCAATCCTTAACAACAAATAAGATGCGAAAAATTAATGGTGAGAGAATACAAAAATTAGACTTTTGGGATGTTTGATAGAAATTATAGATCAGGTAAAATAGAAAAACAAAAAAAATTGATAGATTATTATTTTAAAATTAAAAAAATAGATATAAATTTAAAACCTAAGTTACCTTTCAAGAAGTTATAGGTTTTAAATCCCTAGGTGAAATTTTATAATGATCTAACCATATTCAATCAGGGGTCTTTTTTATCTATAAATCACAACATATGTGATTCCCATTCATTTCTAGGATATAACTGATTTTTTGGGACTCAAAACATTAAGAAAAAACAAAATACTTTATATCTATAAAAACCCCCTAGGAACATTATTTAACATCAAGGGACTTATCCAAGAAAACTACAAGTGAAGTAGAAATAACATCTCAAAGTTACAACTCCTTAGTGGTTTCAACACATTTAGAAATAGATTTAGGATAAGGTACTCCTTGGAGATCTCCTAAGAACCACTCATATTCTTCCACTAAAAACTAATCATCAAAATCACTTTTTTAAACAATGTTGTCCACTTTTGGATTTAATTCAGATTTTATAGATTTAAAATTTTTATAAATGTAAAGTAATTAATTGGGTGATTCAAGGGTTTTGAAATGATCCTAAATACTTTCTACCTTACTTAAAATATCTAATTTCCTAAAATAAATAGTGCAATGGGCTCGGTTAAGAAAAAATGAATCCGTAAATAGTTTTTACAAAAGTAGTGTGACTATATTTTGAATCATTATAAATCAAAAGGAATTCATATTATAACTTACTCTGAGACTCTAAATGAATTTCATTACTTAATTCAGTTGAATAATGTTTTTAAAAATAGGTATGAACTCAATTTTGTTCAATAAAAATTTCATATTTCATTACAGAATTATTTTTTAAAAAATTTCCCCATATAAAAATAGTTTATCATCAATCACTACATATAAAAATAATTTTTTTCTTATATCATCTAGTGTGTGCTCATATTTTCCTTTAAGTTTAAATTTAAAAAATTCTACCTCTAAATCAATTCCATTTGAGTCTTTTATTTTGTTTTCAAGGAAGAAAAATTCCATTTCAATTTTAATAAAATCAAACTCAAAAGATTCCATGTTTAATTTTTTCCCCAAATTTATTAGATATAATTTTAATTTCTTCAAACAAGGCTCTCAAGGGATCACTTTAGGGAGGGGAGGAGTGAAATTTCATCCATTAAACTCTCTTCAAATTGTAATTACTCATACTTAGATTCAAAAAAAATCAAAAATTATTATTTTTTATCCCATGTTGTATAAGTTTTATTTTTTTTCAAGTAATGTTAATATATTTGAGAATATTGGGAGATCAAGTTAGTTGAATAATCCAAGCCTATTAATGAATCAGATCAGTTCAAGAATCCAATCTTGTTGATGAAAAATAAGTAGCTTGGATATTGAATTGATGAAGAATAATTGTATTGGATATTTAATTGATATTATAGGTACTAAATATGAATGATAATGAATCTAATATTATTGTAAAATAGAATAAGTTCCCAATAAATCATCTTCATATTTTTATGTGTTTTAGGATTAGGTGACATTTCTTGTAAGATTGGTTTTGAAGTTTGTAAAGTCATTGTCTTGAAAGCATTGGAAGATCATATTATTATTACAAAACAATGTGATTTGGTGATTTAATTTCCATATATAATTTAATATCAATAATTATATATCTTTATAATGAAAGTTAGTTTAAGTTTCCATCTACATAGGTTGGATAAAATTTGAATCCATCTAAAGATGAAATATTGGTCTTAAGTTTCATAACTCAAAAAAAATAAATTAAGAGGTTTATAATTATTATTCAAGAATATTTGATGATAAGAATGGTAATATTTTCAATTTTTTCATATTTTTAATACAAAAAAATATTTTAGGAGTTTATTGAAGAAAGTGGTTTGAGTGGATTTGATTCATTACGTCGAATTTCATTTTTAGTACATAAATCATATTCAAACTAACATTTATTGTGATGTGAAGATGTTTGAAGGGTAATTAGAATAATTCTCAAGATATTTTTTAGTGTTTATATATAATGAAAGGATTTCATGACATATGTTTTTGAAAGAAGTAGTCTCACATCATAGATATGGTTATTGTAGTTTAGAAGTTTATTTAAGAATAAGGTTTTCACCATAAAATAGATACTATTCCAAAAAAGAGACCATGTTAGTTTTTTGTGTCCCTATATATTTAAAGGACTCCAAATTGTACAAAGTTTTATACTCCACAAAGAATTCCAATAATATTTTTCAATGTATCTATAATATTGAGGGCCTCTACGCTATAAAGGAGTAAGAACGTGTAATGGTGTTGCGATAAGGTTCTCACTCCATGAAAGTAGGACTACACCACATAATATTGGAATTGTTTTATTTTGTTAACACTATAATTTCTAAGGACACTACACCATAAGTTATGAACATCATTATAACTAGTTGACTGTATAGTGGTTCACACTGCAAGAGACCCTTCCATGTTGCAACGTAGTTTAGGAATTTATCTTTATAACACTAGAATTTGGAAGAATTCTACAGCATAGTACCTTCATCATTACATAATGTGTTCAAGATATTAAAAAATTACTATTGGACACTACTATCATACACCATAAAGGAGGAAGATATGCAGTGAATAGTGAAAATTGGCATGTTCAAACAACCTTGATGACTTGCCTTTATCTAAGAGGTTTGGTGGTTATTTCGTAATATAATAACTGCGAATTTTAATTATTTTGGTGAATATTAAATGGAACATGCTCCATGGGTTTATTTTGAAGTTGAAGGTTTGAATTTAAATTTGAAATTCAAATATGGAAAAAAATAGAGGGTTTTTATGCATGATATATCTATATAAGAGAGAATAATTAAGTGTGTACTTTATTACAGATGAGACTTTGGATATGTGTTGAATTCAAGAATACCCATATTTCATCCAAAAAAGATAAATCTAACTCTTAAATTATTCTAAATATGTATTTTGAGTCAAAGTAAGTGAATAAGAACCTATTTGATCTTGTTTCTACACTAAAGTAGAATATAGATAACGGATAGATCCAGTGTAGTATTGTTGTGAACTGAATTAAAACAATAATATGGAAGAAGAAGGATAAGTGTTGTGCAGATGACTATGTGTAATGAAGAATAATTCTTGAAACATGTACAAGAAAGGAATATATCTCATGCTATTATAAAGAGAACAAAGAAATTTTATGTATAAGTATTTTAAAACAAAAATAAGATGAATTCCTTTCTTATTTTTATGTAAGTGAATGAATAAGAAATAGATCAAGGAAGAACATATACATATTTAGGATATCTAAATTAGTGACAATTATCTTAGTTTTTTATCCTTAATATGAAATTTTAATGTATGGGATGTAACTAAGAAAGGGATGCAATGAATCATAGTTAGGATACATGAAAACATGAGTCTCAAGGTTATACCCTGATCATTGTTGTTAAAAAGATGAATTTAGTGAGTTGTGTGATCTTAGTGGAATCCATTTTAGATCAAGGGCTAGTTATCTCATATTGAGTGGAGAAAATTATAAATTGTTGTGTTCCTTTATTGTGTGTTCATTTATAAAACGATAAATAATGAAGGGAGAAAGAGATACAAAGAGAACCAATTTACCTTAATAAGTGAAATATGTAAAAGGAAAAGGTATATATATCATAGGTATAAAAAGTTATAAGTTTAAATTGGTTTTAAAGTCACAAACACTAATTCACCCCCCCCCCCCAGTTTGTTTCATATCCCACCTTATCAACTCAATTGGGTTTTTAGTTTCAAAATAGGGAAGATAACATTGAAAATCAATTGAAAAAAAATATTACAATTAAAATTTCCCAGATTCCTTTTCACTTCCAAAGGTTCCCTATGTTCCAATTTTATTTCATTACTCAAAAATTTATAAAAACTGGTTAATGATTTTTTTATCATTTAAATTATCATTCTCATATCTATCCATAACTCATAAAAACATAGGTTCAAAACATATGAATTTAATATATTTATATGGCATAATAAAAAATATTTTTTTTCTACCACCTCTAAAACCTCTTGGATGAATTGGTAAAATTAGTGTTTAAATATTTCATCAATATTATGTTGTTTTTCAAAAAAATAACCTTTTTAAATTTCAATGGTATTATCATTCTCAAAATTTGAAAATTAATTTTTTTTACTTATCGAATTTATCATAGTGTCATATTTTTCTTCTTCATGTTTCATATTTATGAATTCTAAAAATTATTCTTATTCTTTAATTTTCTATTTAACTCCTAAACCTTGTTTTCCAAACATTTAAGTTGGTTTCCCTACTCTTAGGAACTTTTAGTTCTATTTTAGGGTCTTGGTAAATCCTATCACTAATATCCATTAAAAATATTTCCATGTAAAATCCATTCTTAGATTCAATCAAAAAAATGCTTAGTTTTCCTAAGAGTAATTGGGTAGTTGTGGCCGACTATAGGCACACTGCTAGTAAATTTATCCATAATAGTCACAATAAACACAGTAACATTCACATTATTGGTTTCATCCCTCAAAATAATTCATCGTTTTTATGCATCTTTAAAACAATAAAAATATCACTAAATGAAAATGATAAAAATCAAAAATCAAGCACAAAAATTTATGTAACTCCAGTAGTAAAATATAGTATAAAATATCAAAGTTTATAATCTTAAACACACTCAAAGAAGTATATTTAAAATTTCAACATTGAGAAAATAATTCAACGTATTTCAAAAGAATTATTTTTAGTATTTGATTTTTTTTATTGTATGGTTTTGTAACCCTATACACTCAACAAAAAACTTTACTGTAGAAATTATTCCTCTAGAAACTCAAACAAAAATCTCTAATCAAACATAACATTTCTACATGAAATATATTTAGAATTAATCTAGATGTGGATTTTGGTTTTGTTCAATCTCTGATCATTTCACATAATTTTCAAAAGCCTCCTTTGACCAAGCCTCACAAAGACGGGCTCATCCTGACTTTAATTTACCTCTTTAGAATTTTTAGGGTTGTGGGTGTATTTTAATTCATTCCCCAAACCTTTATATAGCCTCTAGGTATTTGGAACTACCTTGATGTTGGCATTGGGGTGCCACAATATATGTGCGTCTTAGCATTCCCTTTCAAGCCCATAAAATTATCGATTTAAATTTTGATCTAGATTCACACTTTAGTGACTGTTATTTTCCTCATTTAATATCAAATTGGATCCCATAATCATAACAAATTTTCCCAATAAACAATATGGTTTGGAATTTCATTTAGTCAAGGTTAGTTTCATCGTCTTACTCAGTTTTAAAATACACTTTTTCAAATTTATTTTTAGCTCATCTGGATCTTCTTGATTTAATTATTTATCCCGGTTGATCTTTCATATAAGTCCTCCAATCTTTGTTCACAAATTACTACATATTTCAGAATTCAGTTATTTCCCAATTGATTCCTCTTGATTAGTTGTCATACTACACATGAATAGTCGATCATCCATAATAGCCTCATGGTAGGTTGAACTCTTCACTTGTGGAAGATGGAGCGTTGAATTCAACAACAAGGGTTGTGATACATTAACAGCTGAAGACCATTACACAAGCTACTAGATTAAAAATATTTGACATTTAGTAAAAAGTAAACTCAAAATAGAAAATTATAATCCCTATGATTGAATTAAACCATGATATTCCAAAATTCATAATTAATTTAAAAATTAATGTTCTAAAAAGAGGTGTTAAAATTAAAAAATGGAATTTTAAAAGAATTAAATTCCCAAAACTAAAATCCATATTTTTAATTCCAAAATAATATTTCAAGGAAAATTCACACCATTATAAATTAAAATATTTGTTCCTTAATAATATATAAATTGAACCGAGATTCATTTTATCAATTTAGTACCAGAAATAATTAATTTTATCCAAATATTCCAAAAGTTACAATTCTAACTAACAATTTACTAATTCACTAACTAAAAAAACATCTTTAAACCAAAATATTAATATTTTCATAGAGATTATGTGGAAAATAATTTCTATAAAATTCCACATCCACACTTGGAAGTTGATTCATGAAACATAACTCTATTTAATTTATATCTTTTAGAGAATAAAATGGAATTGAATCATAAATGTGCCTTTAGAAAAAATTTCTTAACATTTTTATTAAAATAAAAAGTTATGAGTCACTAAAAATATAATTTTGAAAAATTGAAATGAATTATTTCACAAAACTTAATTATAAAGAATTTTCAATAATATATCCTTTTAAATACAAAACTTTCATGTTCATAAAATGTGTAGTGGAAGATAAAATGTACAACCATGAAAGGAAAAACATTTTTAACAATTTAAAAATTCCTTTTTTGAGACCCACATCGTAAAGAGAGTGATAAATATTTCATTTTAAAAGAGGTAGAGATAAATTTTAAGATCCATAGAAATAAAAAATATTTGGATTTCAAAACAATAAAATATAATATTGGTGGGAAGAGTGAGAATGGATATGGTAAGAAAAGGGATCATATGGATAAAGGGGAATTATTCATAACATCAGGTTTTATAAAGAAATAAATTAATCAACGTAATTACCTATAAAATATAGAGTAAATTATTTATAATTTAATCATAGAATGAAAGGAAACCATCTTGTAAAACCATATTTAAGAGGAAAAATTATAATTAAAGAATAAAAGCTGAGTCAAGAAAGCCTCTTACAAATTTGGTAACATTTGAATCAAAAGGATTAGATTAAGGAATTCATGAAAATAATTTTTAATCCCATGAAAGAAACATTAACAAAATGAATATAAGACAATGGGGTATTAATTACAATATATAAAACAATAATAGGTGCATAACTTGAAAATCTACCATAATGAAAGGAAATTGAGATGGAAACACTTACAAACATCATATTTTTTAAGAAAGAATAATTTTAATGGAAAATTAATAATATGGAAATGTAGATCCCAAAAAATAATATGGGTGATATTACAATACAATAATAGGGAATAATTTACCCAACATATAATAATGAAGTTCAAAAATAAACATTATAACTCAACAAAAGGATATTGAGTTAAGAAACACCCTTATAGCTTTTATAACATTTGATTCAAACAAATTTGAAAGAAAAAACATGAAATGAAATTTTAAATACCGTGAATAAAGATATAATCATGATATAATATTTCAAATCTGTATCTTATACACCATATAAACAAAAATAGGGTCATAATTCCAAACATGTCTCAAATAAGGAAATTTGAGACGAAACCCTTGACTTTGATATTGACATCCACAAGAGATATTCGACATCATGTATGATAAATATATCCATATTAATAATATATTTAAATAACTAATTCATATATACTACCCTTTATAATCCTCATTTATAATCATTTATTATACATTAATTATTTTTAATATTTTATTTTTATCATCGGATATTGGTGATTTTGATTGCTTTGTTCATGATTTAAATTGTTTTTATTGATCTATATTCATTAATTCGAAGTTATAAATTATTAGATTTTACAAGGTACTATAATATATACATTATAATGATTTATAAATCTTTAATTCCAATAAATGATAATTTTACTCTTGATTTGTGAAGATGGAATAAGTGATGAGATTCTTTTAGTAATTTTTCATTAACAAAAGTTTTTATATTAATAATGAGTGAAATATTAATATATCATTTTAATAAAACTAACCATGTCATAAAATTCATTTTAATTCATAATATAAATCCTTATAATCATTCAATTCTGGTGTTGATAAAAAATAATTGTGGTGTTCCATGGAAATGGTTGTCTAGAAGTACACACAGACAACATTTTCATTTTCCATTTAAAGAGAGAAATAAATAAAATGGTTTATCTTTTTATAATTATAAACTTGTTATAAATAACATATTTATTCATTAAATATCATTTTATAACCATCTATGTAAAGTTTATATGAAAAAAATGAAATGTGTTTCTTCGTGGAGGTGATAATCCACATGTACGCACGAATGACATTTTAAATTTTTCTAAGGGGTAAGGGTAGATAATGGTTATTATATTAACATAATAAAATCTCAGTATATTAATAATAATTATGTAATAATATTATAATATAAAAATATATTTGAAGAAGAAATATAGAGAACAAAAAATATTAATAATTGATTAGTACTCGCATTGAATGTTTGAACCTTCTCTTGGAGTACCTAAGGTAAATGGAGGATTTAGCGATTTTACTTGGATCAAGGAGCCTAAAAACATGTTATAGGAATATAGGGGAAGTAAAAAATTAATATATTCTAGTGGAATTTGAATTTAGAGTGTATCTAAATGGGTAGTCTAAGTTTCATTTTATAAGGGAGGAGAGAGAAGTTTTTGAAATAATATAAAAGGACAAGTCACTATACAAGGAAAGTGGATCTAAATGTGGATAATAGTATAGATGGGATGGTTATGGGTATATAATACTCTAAAAAACTCATTTATAGACAATATTTGATTAATTTTAGGCTTTTTCTCCATAGTGTTAACTTTTTACCAAAATTATCTTTTACCACGTTAACTTTTGTTTACCTAGGTAACTTAGTTTTATAACTAAAAATAAGATTAAATTTATTAAATAATTTTTTTATTATAATTATAGATTTGAAAATGATTTCATAATATTAAATTTTAGAATAAAAATATATATTTTTAAAATAATAAATGTATAACGTATAAAATTTTTTTATAAAAATATTAATTAAGTTCTAAAATATTAATCATGGAGTTATAAATTAAAATTAGAATTTTAAATGAATATTTTTACTTATAAAATAAATATTTTTTTAGGAAAATAGTTTAATGAATTTTTAATTCATTCCAATAACCTATTGATATCTTAAAAGAAAAGTTATTTTTAAAAACTTTTTTTGTATTATTCACCTAAAAGCAATATTTTTAGAAACAATATAAAAATTCATACTCATGTGATATTTTTATGATAAATCCAAAAATAAATTTCACTTGGTAAAATTAAAATTCAAAAATTTAGGATTTTAACTTTTATATATAAATATAAAATCTAATGAAAAATTGTTTTTATAGGAAAATGACTTTTTAAAAAATATTAAATATTCTTATTCTTATTTACTATTAATTCCAAATTAAATTAATGAAATATATTATTTTTATCAAAAATATATTTTATCAACATTAAACCATAATATATTTTTTTCTTAAAATAAAAATACACTTTTCCTTAAAAGGGAATTTTTAGGAAAATACATTTTTAATTATTAAATTATCTTATTTGTTATTTAGCTACACTAATTAAATTATATCAATACATTGATACTAAAAATTCCCTTTTCCTTTTATTGTTACATATATTTAAAAATAAGGCTACTTATATTTATACCTTCCAATTCAATGGATACATTACAATCATCACATTTAATACTTCTCATTTTCTCTTAATAAAATATATGATAGTTCATTTTAGTTCTATGTTTCATGTAAAAAAAGATAATGAAATAGTATCTATTTAAATTGGAATTAACACTAAAATATTGAGGCATTATAAAGATGTTAGGATCGCATGAAAAGTGACAAACACTAAGAGGGGAGTGAATCATTGTCTAATAGTTTTTCCGAAACCAACCACTCTTATGATTTTTTAACTTGGTACTCTCAACCCTCACAATAGTTTGGGAAGTAAAAAAATAAACATATCATATTTTTAATGAGTTTTTCCTCTTTAAAGGATTACTTAATCCCCAATTTATTTTTATTTTTATCCCATGCACACACAGCTCCTCCTATTATCAAGAAGTCACTAAAGGCAAGGGTGTGGCGTTATACCTATTCTAAAGGATAATATTAACAAGTTATAATTAATTGCTAGTATAAAATATTTAATCATTCTAAATATCAATTTCATTTCAAATATCAAGCCTCCATATAGGCTAAATAAATTTTTATCATCTTCCACCTTGTATTTTTTGATGTGGTAGTTTTTTAAAAATCTCACACAATATTGGTTCCACTTTTCTAAAAATCATAATAATAAAAATTATATTCTTTTATTTTCAACTTTTTATGTTCCCATCATTGAGTTAATATTTTTTTTCATTATTTTCAACATTTTTAATTTCTTGAAATCTCATTCTTCAATACTCCAGTATCTTTGACTTTCAAGTATTATTAAAAATCAATTTTATTTGTATTTGTTATTGGTTTACCAAAAAACTCAGCTTTTAATTACTCATTATATTTAGAAATATCATGGATTAATCATTTAATTATCCAAAAGATTCACTTGCTTCAAATTCCAAATCTATTTTTTGACATGTAGTGATTCAGTTGCAGTTGTGGATCCATCTATTACAACCCAATGTTCTCCATAACATCTCTTCTTCATCATGCCTTGTGGTATGGTTATCACTTCATAGTGTGACAATATTTAAGATAACAGATCTAGATTTTTCTTGATATTCCCTCAAGGAACTTCATCGAACAATTATCTTCTTCACGTCATGGAACAAAATCATCTTCAATAATTATCCATGAAACTCAACTTGAATCGTGATTATAATATTTAATCATGATATTTAGATCATTTATAAAAAAACATAGTATCATCTTATTTATGTTCCAAAATTATTTTGTGGAATTCAAAATTCTCATTTTTCTATGTATAGATGACCCAAATAGAAATATTAAATCACATGTATAGAGAGTCAACTAACCCCTATACAACATAGTGGACATCTATTCCTTTTTTAATATTTTTCCTCGATAATGACCCTAACTAAAACTCATGTAACTTCTTTGGAAATGTCAAATGACCCCAAAAAATTTTCAAATAACCCCTACAAAAATTAAATTCTCCCCTATGAAAATATAATTACCCCTATAGAAACTAGGATTCTAGAAGGAATTTTCCATTTCTTCAGTCAGCATTCCCATCATATGGGTAAATGGACCCTATGAATTTCTAATTCCTTTCTATATTCTCCATTTTTTCACTAAAAATTACCCTTAAAAAGATATATATTAGCCTTAAAGAAACAATGAATCTCTTCCCTTTTCTAATATTTCAGTTACCTCATCATAAGGGTAAATGATCATTACAAAAAATTAGTGACTTATTCACTTTAGTAGATTTAACTCATCATTGAATTAATTCACTTATAGTCATATCTAACCACTCTAAATTAACTAAGAAAATTTATTAAAACCTAAATAATAAGTTTATGTATAGCAAATACAACATCATCCTCAAGTGTGCTTAATAATATCCCCCTGTAGACATATTTTTAATACAAATGTTGTACATTTAAAATCTCAAGATATAAGGCATGTGGAAATATTTATCCCCCTAAAACCATTCATAGAAATCATAAAATGAACCTAAAATGTTAATCCATTTTCTCCCCCTTATTTACAATAAATACATAGATAATGTAAAGGATGGGGTATCAACTTATTCAAATAAATGATTCATGAATCAATTCAAGTATATTTGAGTAAGCTCAGTTTAGAAAACAAATTTAATTGACTTTGACAATAAAGTTTTCCTTGAGAGACTTATAAAGATATACCAACTCATATTTCTAATTTAGGAAGCAATAAAATGATTTTAATATTTTCCTATAATCACTCAGTATATAGATTAAAATGACTCATTGAAAAGGAGAAAAGTTCTCTCCTCATGAAAATTTCATCTCATCTTTATATAAAGAATTAAATATAAGTAGGATAAGAGGAAACTAAAGTAATAACATACCTCTCTATTGAGTAGTTGGTTTCACTCCCATTCGTAGATGTAGCTTTTCAAGTGACTCAATTATAAGTGACTTAGTGAGAATATCATCTATTTATTCCTTAGATAGATAAAATTCTAGATTCAGGATACCTCCATCCACCTTTTCATTAATAAAATAGTCTTTAATATTAGTGTGTTTACAAATTGAATGTTTTTATGGATTTTTGGATAGGTTTATGGAACATTGATCGTTACAGCCAATGATTAGAGGATATTAATCTTTGACATTTAGATCCTTGAGTTGTGTCTTCATATAGATCATTTGAGAAACTAATTATCCCAAAGTCATAAATTCAGCCTCTATACAACTCAAGGTAATTGATTATTTATTCTTTGAATTCCATGAAACATAGCTTCCACCAATAAATAAATCTCCACCTAATATGGAATTCATATCATCTACTACACCTACCTTGTCAATATCTGCAAACACTTTAATATCTATCTCATCATAATTTTTTTACATCAAGATATAATTTGATATAATTTAAAAATATATCATAATTCTTTTTACGACAAAAATATTTGACTCTTTAGGATTAGATTGATATCTAGAACAAATATTAACTGCATAAACAGTATTATTCCTAGAAATTATTAAGTAAATGAGACTATTAATTGATCTTATAAATTACCTCTCATTAATAGTATTTTCTTAATAATCCTTTCCCTATTTTGTGTCCACTTGAATTGGTATGGAAACTAATCTTGATTCATATATAGAAAACATATTTAAAATCACCTATTCGTATTTTTCTTGAGAAACAAAAAATGTAACTAGAAACTTGGGTAATCTATAAACCCAAAAAAAATTACATCTCTTGGAATGTAGACATTTCAAATTTCTCCTTTATATGTATTGATAATTATCCAAACATTCTTTACTCATTATGAAAAAAATAATTTCATCAAAATTTGATGTTTTGTTATTATTATTTATATATAAATTTTTGTTTAAAGTTCCTTTATTAAATTGTATAATTCTTAGATACGCATACAACATAAAATACCAAGATCTTAGAAATTGATTCAAACCATCAATATCCATCTTCAGCTTATGCACATTACTATCATATGTGACCAACATAGAGTCCTCAGATTATTCCATGTACACTTCTTCATCTAGATCTCTATTAAGAATTATTGATTTTATATTTATATAAAAAAATTAAACACTCATTAATATTAAATAGAATATAAATTCCTAATGTTTTATAGTTTGAAAACCAAATAAAATATTTCATTAAAATCACTCCATCATTTTTTTAATACCACTTGCAAACCAGTCAAACCTTATTCAAAAACACTTCACATTTCTCATACAACTTATTTTTAAATGAGCATTTTTTTATAATAACATTTTTCTCTATGGTACTAGTAACAAGTTCTCATGTTTAATTCTTTTTTATTTGATCTCATTATTTATTCATGGAATAGATACATTATTTATGCTCAAATGATTCTTCAACTGTTTGAGGGTTAATATTTGATAAAACTAGTGTGACGGGTATCCATGATTCTCATTCTTTTCTAAACCCCCTGATTTTTATCTCCAATTATATTTTCAACATTAACATGATTCCTTGATCTATAAGTTACACATGCAGTCTTCTAATCATCATCACCATAGCTATAGTAAATTAAATTTGCATCTTTAATCTGAATCTGTGTGTTCCTAATAGTTTCTTCACTGGGTTCATAAATGAAAAAATTATCTTCATTAGAGTAACCTTGGTGTTTTTTATAATTTTTTTATTAGTTTTCATTTTTCCTCAACAATATTGAAGATTAATAAATAGTTTTTTGTGGAAATACTTGGGAAGAGGTAAGCTGGCATGGAGATATTTCTCTATAAGCATAAAGGGTTTCTACATAAACATCAAATAGGTGTTTCATAACGATAAATTGAGTCTATTTAAACATTAGTTTTTTTTGTAAATATGGTATGATTAGACATAATATTGAGTGTAATAATATTTGAGAATCTATGTAAATGTTTTACATGTGGAAAATCAGTATGGTCTATTGTTTGTAAATGTGGATGATCACCACAGTTGATTTTTTGTTTATGTGGTCAATCTAGATAGTAAAATTGCTTCACATGGATGATAGAAATGATCGATGGCTTATACATATGATCGTTTGATAGTAGAACATGTTATATATAGTTCTCATAGTATATCCACAAAGTTAGTGGTTTGTACATTTTATCGCTTACCTAGATCAAAGTCGATCCATATAGTTAGTTGTTTGTATGTGTGGTCATTCCTTATAGTCTCTTGTCTACTTTACATGGTTTATTATTATAGTTAGTGGATTGTACATGTGTTTAGTCCATGTGATCACTTTTTTGTACCTCATGGTTGATCTATGAGGTCTATCCTATACTTAGATACTTTTGGGTTCAATGTACTGGGTGAAAATCTATGTTTCTAGAATTTATATATTCTAAATAAATTAATTATAATGATGCTTGTTTGATCATGTATATCTAAAATATCATGGTTTTAGTTTAATCTATGATTCATGCTAATATTTATGGTATTTCTAATGAGATTAAATGAGAAATTCATTGGAAACTTTAATGAGATTTCAAATTTGATATTTGAAATTATCTTTTACATTAAAATATATTATTCTTCATGAATTATTAATGCATCTTAGAATCATGAGAGTTTCTAGAAATAATTATAGAAATATATTTTTAAAATTAATGAGAATATTAAATGAAAAAGGAAGAATAAAATTTTATTCATGATATGAGATATACCTAATACTCTATGGTAATTGAAAAATATACATGTCTTAAAGAAAGAAAATTTTTATAAGAAATAGAATGTAAGATAAATTTGGTGTTGATCATTAGGGTGTTTACTATTAAATTGGAAGGAGGTTTATATTTGTTTTCATATTATCGTGCATGAATACATCATCCTAAATAAAGTAATAGGAAGATTGATATGTTTCTTATCAACTCATATTAATCTTTTAATCTAAGACTCTTTTAAAGAATATTTATTCATTAATATAAAAGAATCCAAAAGTACTTTGATGATCTAATTTGTTCAAGATTTAGGAGGCTATTTTCAAAGATGATGGTACTATGGTAAACAATTCTATTAATATTTTTTTTTCAATGTTCAAGGATTACACTTTCCCTTAAATTATAATAGTTATTTGAAAACTCATCAAGAGTTAAGGATGAACATTTCCCCTTTCTTATAATCACTATTCTATTAGTAATAATCTAGGTCTTAAAACCCAGTTGAACCTATAAAGGATTGATCTCTATCCTTGAGTCTGAACCATGTAAAATTTATATATGATTCTTAATATTTATTATTCTTTTATATGTTTGGGGAAGAGGTTTTAAGACTGGATTTCAACCCTAACAGTAAATTGGGGTTTTATTCCAAAAATAAAATAATGTTTAAAAAACACTACTTGTCCCCCCCCCCCCCCCCCCCGCAATGGTGTACTAATTGATTTGGACACTTCAAGTGGTATTAAAGTCATAGTAACCTCTGATATCTGAATCTTACTGAGGTTAGGTATAAAGGTTCAAAGTTTTATGAATAGTATAGGAGTTCTATCTTTTTCTATAATAAATTATCATTGTTGGAAAAATCAAATGCTATCATAATAGATCTCACAAGTTTTATAGGGTAGGTATGTTGTCACTATAGTATTTCCAACCATTATAGAAGATACATCCATCACATTTATTGACAATATAAAATGATAGATTTATGTAAAATCCATGAGTGGTATGTTTTCATCCATGTCAAAAAAATATACTAAAGTTATGGGGTTAAATATAGGTAAGTAAATGTAAGAAAAATCTTGATAATATGTATGATAGGGACATTGAGATCAAAGAATAAAAATTATATCTTTGTTGGGATAAGTTAAAAGATGTTATAATAACCTTGGATGAAACTTTTGATGACTATATCATAAGGGTTAATGAAATTTTTAATCATATCAGAGGATTTGGAGACAAACTATAATATTCTACTGTGGTCAAAATATTAATGAGTAATTTTCCAGATAGATTTGACCCAAAGAATTCATCCATTTATGATAAGGAAGATTTTTCCCTTTATGAGTTTTACAATTCTCTATTTAATTATGAAATAAGACAAGTAATTATTTTTAAGAATAAGTCCAAGATGGAAATCGATTTTAAATTCTTGTATAAATTGAAAATTAAAGAAAAATAAGTTGAGTTCTCAAGTTACTCGAATGGATATGATGATAATGCTGAAAATCATAATAAATTTACGAATCTCATATTAACAAGTATTAAGAAAGGTAAAGGAAAATATAGTGGAAATTTTCTACTTAAATTATTTAAATAAAGAGTAATTGGGAACTTTGGTGTAAATTTTTCTACAAAAGATAAAAACATGGAATCTAATGTTGAAGAAGAAATAAATTTCAAATAAATCCTAAAAGAAAATCGGGTGGAGGCTATAAGAAATTTGATGAAGGGGAAAATAATGTCTAAGAAAAATAAAATAATTTTTCTAATTAAGAATGAAGATGAAAGAACCTATTTAAGTGGTGAATTATAGGAAGAATGTTCTTGAAGAAAAACTAAATTTATGAAATGTGTTGAAAATGAAATAATCAATCCATTAAATAAAGAAGAAGAATAATAATAATATAAATCTAATATGATTTATATGCTAAGAAAAAAACATGAAGTCTGTCAAAAAAAGAAAATTTATCTCAATAAAGAAGTTAAAACCTTTAAGAAGGAGGTTAACATGACGAATAAATTTGAATATGGGTTTCATGGAAAATAAAATGAGTACACTAAGGAGATCAAGATTTTCAGGTTGAAAGTGGATAAGAAAGAAAAACTTATAAAAGAATAATATAAGAATACAGAAACTCAAAAGTTAGAACATAAAATAAATGAATCATAGTTTCTGTATCTTAAGAATACTCTTGTAAAGATGAATATTTATTATGAAAAATAAATTTAAATAAAGGTTGAGTCATCCTAGAATTCTCGTGAAATTAGTGATAATTTTCAAGTAATTTCTTAAACTATTAAATCTAAAAATTATAAATGTGTACAACCTAACATCTCAAGACCATATGAAATTATAGAAAAATATGGGTTGATAAAAACCTATAGAGGAAGTCAACTTCATCCAAGGTAGTCGAGAATGACCAAAAAAGAAATTTCCTTTATACCCAATGCAATATAAGGTTGTCATGTCATCTAAATATCAAGAAATTTTTTTGGGACAAGAACAATAGTCTTATAGTATATCTAGTTTTTAGGGATACTACTGGTGTTTTAAAACTTATGGGAAGAGGGCCTATATTTTTTTAAACATGTGTATTATTGGGAATTAGAGAAGACTATAATTTAGGGGGAGCAACTTAAATAACAAAAGAAATATATCTGTGAGGAGAAAAATAAAAATGAGAACTCATATATGAGGCCTATCCAAAATGGGTTTGATTATATTGAAGAGATCTGTGGATGATTTTATCATTCTATTTACCATGTTTAGGAATTTCCATTCAAGATACAAGGTAAATAACAATAAATGAATAAGGATATAAATAAGTAATGGGAAATCATTGATGAGAGGTCACTGATTTGTGAAATGGATCTCGGAGCTAGTGAGGGTAGTAAATCATGGATCCTTAATAGGGTATGATCATTACACATGACTATAGATTCAAATATCATAAAAAATATTGAAATTAATTATGGTGGTGTATTTATGTTTCTTCAATAAAACTCTCTAAATATCAAAGGCATCATAACAACTGAGATTGAGATCTTTAAGTTGAAATAAAAAAAAATTTGGTAGGGTCAAACATAACTAGTTAATTATTAATCATTAGTGTAATGATGTAAATAAGGTAATTTAAAGGAGAAATATTTGTCTCATAATAAGAATAAAATATGTGAGGATCACTGCTTCAAGTGAAAGAAATAGTGAAAATATTTTTTAGATTCGATATTCAAATAATTCCTATTACATGAGTTCAAAAGATAAAAATAATTTGTGTCAAAGAAGGATGGATAATATATATTAGAGAATTTTGAGAAAGTTTTCCAATGGTAATGTTGTGATAGATTTAGCCTATATCAAAAGTTAAGGGTAAGAATATTGTGAGATATTTTAGAAAGGTAAAATCATTCAAGATAGGTATAAAAGAGTTAATATCCATACCAACAAACCTCTTTAATTGATACATTTATATTTTTACGGACCCATGAGAAATAAGTCCCTCAAGGTGACCTGTATTTCAACACATTTACTAATGATAACACAAGAATTTCTAATGTGATTTCTATTAAACAAAAGTCTGGGGTAGTGAACAAGTATAAAAAAATTAGAATAATAGTTGAGAAATAATTTTTCATGTGCATTAAGAAATTCTAACATAATAATGGTAAAGAATTTACAATCATATATTTTCAATAATATCTTGAAAAAATAGTATAATGAATAAGTATAGAACTTTATATACTCATTAAAAAAGTATATTGTATGAGAGGAAGAATATGATCTTGGTGAATATGGGAAGAACAATTATATAAGAACATGGTCTCACAAAATTTTATTAGAGAGAAGTTATGTGGATAGAATTTCATATTAAAAAACAAATTTTTGTTAAGGCCTAATTATAACATTTATTCCTATGAATTATGTTATAAAAGAAGGAATGATATTTAGGATTAAATATTAAACATGCACCATTAGTATAACTATGAATTAGTTTATAACAATCTATGTGGTATACTTGGTGGGTCATCTAGTGCAAAAAACTCATGTTATGCCTCATGAGTGAATATCATACCTATATATAAAACTCAATCATGTTAGACAGAAATTGTTTTCACAAACTATGATACTCCATGGAGGAAACTAGTTAGGGATAACTCAAAGAATTACTTTGAGAGTTTGGATATCATTGCACTTCACAATTATATGTATCCAATGCGAAAGAATGATAAATTGGATACTTCCATTTGTATAACATGATATATTTTTTACTTATAAACTTTTTTATGAATACTAAAAAACAATATATAATAACCCATCTAATAATATCTCATAGGATAGAAAATCATAGATACATTATGTTTGTTCTACTTTTAATGTTTTGTTAAACATATTGTATCTCTATGTAATTACTTCCACATCTCTATGTGATCATTAGATAAAAACTCCCACTAAAATACTCTAATGGGTAACATATTATGAAACAGGTCATTTTGAATAATGGTTATACCTAGAAATCATATTATTGATGTTCAACTCTGTAAAAATAAAAAACAATCTCTTTTACATCATAACATCAAATGTTACAATGTTGTTGACTTTTTTGTGTACATAGAACTCTTCATGTATTCATCGTCATCATAGAACCTTTGAATTCAAAATTTTCATTGAGATAATTATGTTGACTAAATTTAACTATTTAAATTAACTTTCTTTATTAATATACCCTAAATTATTTTAGGGTATAAATTGGAATTCACTTTTATTTTAAATTTTAATCTTTTATTTATCATACTTTAAACTGAACTATGACCAAATATACTCTCACTAGTTTCTTAGAAGCTATATTTTCTTCAAAATATCATGCTCAGACACACAAAATATTTTGTGTTAGTAAATAAAACAGATTTTATATAGTAATAATATTATGAAAAGAAACTATCAACAGTCATATCTCATATGGTATTCTATGTATTTAGATAAATATTTTGAAAAGAAGATTTTATTCTTTAAAATATGTTATCGGAGGGTGGTGGGAACTCTATCCCTCATATTCTAACAATTATTTTGGATAAATTATTTTATATCATATAAAACATTATTATCCTCGTCTTCACACTAAACATGTTACATAATTCTATCAATAAAAACCTTACATATCAAAACCATCATCTTATTTATTTTGTAATAACTATTGCTTATAATAACTCCTCTTATCACATAAGATGAAAACAATATGAAATTATAAAATCTTTTTTTATAATAAAACATATTTTTTAATGTAATATACTACATACAACTTCTCAATATAACCCCTTTATTCATCACTTGAATTCATATTTTATGCTTTTATAATCAATCCTTTCAATTTTAAACTCATGTATATACTTACAACACTTGCATAATGTATGGTCAATATCATATACCCTTACAAATAAAAGAATTAAATTATATAACATTAATACCTGATGTGGAATATACATGGAGTTTCTTTCACCCCTTTAGGTATTCTTTAAAATTTATCCTCCAAGTTCTAGAATTTCCATAGTGAAAATACTCCCTTTCCTTAGATGTTCCTTTCTTCAGTTTTGAATTTGGTGTAGACTCTCCATGATCTATTTTCTTTTCTTTGATTACAAAAATTCTACTATTTCATTTTTATAACATCATCATGGAAAATGATCTTAGACATTCCTTGTCATACTTAGTAATACTCAACATATTGGGAAGATCGTGTAAAGTTTTTTTGAACTCATTCAAATTACACTTAACAATAAACTATAAAAACCTTTCTACCAATGATTTTTTAATAAATTATATGTCTAAATCAATATTGAGTGATGATACTAGTCTCTCAAAGTTAATTATGATTCCAGTTATATTTATTATATGATTTAAAATAGAATTATTCTCACCAATTTCATACCAAAAGAGTTCCATTGAATCTTCATATATTTCATGTTTAGCTTGTTCTTCAAAGAGCCTTTTTGGGTTTTTTATCATCCTAAATGCATTCATGTTCTAATTTTTATTTTGAATAATGGGGTTTATTGAAGCAATCATCAATGCAGACCCGTCAAGATAATATTTACTATGCTTAATAAAATCATTTTTTCTCTTTTTTACAAGCTTTATCGATAAGAAATTTCTTGGGAATTTCTTCCTCCAACACATAGAATTTTATTTCTTGAATAAGATAAATTAGTAAGTTTTTATATCAATATAGAAATTTTATTCAATTATTATTCTCTTTCTCTATTATTATTATTAAATTCAAGTTTTATGATGATTGTGTCATTTTATATACAACATAAACTTTTATCATATGAGTAACCGGATTTACATTCATTTAATAATATTTTTTATTAAACATGTTCCCACTAAAATGATGACCTATTTTAATAAATTCATTTATATTAGTAGATCAAGATTCATATTTCACTAATATTTTATTCCTCTTAATTTTTCCTCTCAAAACATATCTATTCAGTGTTGTTCCTAAGTAGGAATAAGACCACTGAGTGGGGGGGATTAGTGGTTCCTTTTTATTTTATAATAAAGTTTCATAACATATTTAGTAAAACATTATTAACCTTTGAAACCAGTTAAGGTTACATTCCACTAAAATAAAACATCTCATAATCAGCTTTCATATTTAAAAAATATAAATAGAATATAACACATGATATTTACACAGTTCAGTACAAAGACATACTCCTTACTATGTTGGATTATCCCACAAACAAGGATTCTTTCATTATATTCTTTCTAGAATAAAAATCCATAAAGAATAAAAAATTATATGATCCTAATAGAAACTTTCCTATTATAGTTAGTTATACTCCCCAACTACCCTTTTCATTATCCACTTTCTCACAGCTAGTTATAAACCCCAACAAAACAATCATTTTCAACAACTAGTAAGTATCCACAGTTATAAGCTTCACATTCCTTCTTATTTTCAAATCCACTTCTGAAATTCTTCACTTACTCCAAAAGTAAGTTGAATCAAACTTTACATGTGTAAAATATTTCATAACTTCAACAATTATTAAGTAAATTTTTGGTCTTGAAACATTATCCAGAAAAATTTTTCATAAAACATCCTCAGCAAAATTTAGTCTGATCACCCTGAGTCTCTTAACCTCTATCAGATGAGCTACATCCAATTAGATTCGGTCTGATTCTTCATCTACTCTTCCTTCTTCAACTGAGTAGGAACTCAATCAAAATATCACAATTCATCTATCTTATGGAACTCGGTCGGATTAACCTTTCTCCAGTGGATTTCATTCAAATGGAATCACTCCGATGGACTTGTTCTGATGGAACGTTGTATGTTGTAAATTACCTCGATGATCAGATTGAACCTCGCTCTGAAATATCTCATTCTAATGGAAATTATTTACCTTTAACCTGA
The DNA here is from genome assembly GCA_963277665.1 of Viscum album. NCBI lineage: Eukaryota > Viridiplantae > Streptophyta > Magnoliopsida > Santalales > Viscaceae > Viscum > Viscum album. The sequence continues at coordinate 1,018,656,853 of OY728147.1, read as the reverse complement.
AAAAATATCCTGGTTGGAAGCTCAATACCATTTCCATAATTTTCATAGCTCTGGAACATGTGAACAGTTAAAGTTTTAAAAGTACAAATGTACGGATATATCATTTATAGAACCCTATAATTGTAAATCTGGTAAAACTAATATTACTTCCCAATCAACTAAATTAACATGTTTTTAATTTCTCATTCATTTAATTCTTCATCTTGGAATTCTTAAACTCTTCTCAACACTCCTAGTTTCTTCTCCAATCTTCTCAAATCTACTCTAAAATTCATCTCTCTTCAGTCTTTATTCAAAAACATTAGTCTGATTCTGATTCCTTGTTCATATTTCTTCATTATGATGAATACAGGGGATTATTAATTGAATTTCTTCACACTAAAAACTCCACAAAAATTCAAAAATGAAAAATAAAATGTATGAAAAAAATTTCTTATTATTACGGTCATCATAACTAATTTTCCATTATGATTCCCCTCTTAACAACACTTCAGAAACTAATTCAACCATCCTTTCAAGATCCCTCTTGAAAATTATTTTTGGGCTGGTTAAAATAATTCATCTTATATTAATTTTTTTTCACATAATATCTTTCATCTAATGATGTTTTTCGGTGTCATCATACATTAAATGGATCAACTCTTCTTCACTCTAGTAGTTTAGTTTCATTTCTAGTCTGATGTCTTTTAACGAAAATCTTATAAGAAAAAAGATATTTTATTAAATTCCCCAAAGGAAAAAATATCTTAGTTCTTATTTATCTTTAACCACCTGATAAGTAAAACAAAGTTACTCTTCAAGAATAATCAACAGTTCACCTGGATAAAAATGGTTGACTATTTTGGTTATTGATATCCAATTTTCTTCTTCACATCAGTCACATCAAACTTCTCTTATTATATATGTTCATTGGTCCCAAAAAATCCCAATTTCTTTTTCTTTTTCATTGATCCCAAGAAATAATATATAAAAAATTCTACCTCTTATTTTCATTTGATGATTAATGTCAGTATGACTTTGAAAATTGGTTGTACTCCACGTCCTATTAGCTTCGACTTTAGAAACTTCTTTTATTTTCTTATTATGATTCACAACACTTCCTTATATGAATATTTATTTCCCATGTATTATTATTCTAATTTAAAACCAGAATCATCATAACTTCACATTATAATCAACCTTCTTAGCCAACAAATATTTCTGCATCTGGTGATCTCAAACTAATGGAATGAGACCGGAAAGCTTCTTATTCATCAACTTTTTCCTTTCAAAAATAAACTTCTTATTGTATCAGTACCTCCTCATGACTTTAGATGTGATTAAGATAATATTTAGCATCATGATAATTATAATGAAATGTTTTGTAACTTACCGTTCTTTCCATCATATATCTTTCTTTCCAATCGGAACTCAATATGATTTGCAGCACTCACCCTTTCATTCATCATTATTTCATCACAATTTTCTTAGAAGACTTATGATTTTTTTGAAATAGAAAATTGAAAATAATTATCAAAATTAATATCATATAAATTCAAACTTCATAAAACTTCCTCATTATGATCACCACTTTCATTCTTGACTTGATACAATTTTTAGTAGCTTCTGTCTTTCTATTAAAGTCTCAATCTGGTGGATCGTATTCAATGACTCACACCGATGATATGAGTATGATTCTTCATATCGATGTCCTGGGTCCAAAAACCTAAAAACTCTTCTTTTATTAACTTCAAACATTAATCATTTATTGAAAAAAAAATGCATCCAAAACCCAACATGGGTATAATAATCTCCCCCTTTTTTTCAATACTCACTTCATCCACAACCACTTCAAAAATAATACCACTTGTTTTTTTTTCTCTTATCAATTTTTCTCTCCATTCCTTTCTTTATCCTCATATTTCTTTTCTCTCCCACATTTTATTATCTCTCCCCTTATTGAAAATAAAATTAAAATGGGACATCATTAAAAGTTTCCAACTTTTTGAAAAATGATCTCATTTCCAAGGGTTGGAACTTTCCACTAAAATTTTGAAATTCTTTTTCAGGATATCATAAGCATCAAATGAGTTTCATAATAAATAACCTTTAACTAAACAACTCTAAATCTATGTTGGAAAACTTAGTGTAGAAAACAAGAGTGTATAATCAAGTTTTTCAATATTTTTTATAACATAACTTTCGTGTAATTCATTATCATGTTTTTTTTAACATTATCATTACTGTACAAATATTAAAAGTATTTGTTTAAGAAAAAAGTTACTTGTACCCATGTAAACAAACATATCATAATGTTGAATTTTATAAAAAAAACTTTCAAAAACTCATATTTTGTAACCTCATTACTTTATTTTTTGTAAAAATAGTAACAGAATCAGCATCAACTTCTTTATTTCAACTTTTTCAAATCCCTGTATGTTAGTATAAATACAAATAACATTTTGGGGAATAAGGAGGAACCTCAGTTGTTCTTTAAAATCAAAAATCAGACTAAAATTCCTCTCTCATCCTTTTCATTTTCTTATTCTTCTTGTATTTTTCATTGGATTTATTTTCTTCCATCTTTTCAACCTTCTCATATTTTTTATTATGTTTGTTTTCATCTCTAAACTCTTCTTATAAGGATGTAAATTCCTTTTCTTATTTTGGAACCTTTTTTTATAGTGAGTTTATAATAATTCTTTCATTACTTTATATTATTTTGTAAGGATAGCCAAATAATATTTAGTAACATTACCTTCTTTCTCACACATTTTTCATTTTTTTAAAATTTCAAATCACCATCTATTGGAAATTTTTTATCAAATTTTTCTCAAATTTAGAAACCTTTTTCTTCCCCTTTTCTTCAGCTAATTTTTGTGCTTCTTATAACTTTTTATAGTTTTCAACTTGTTCTATCCAAATAACTTATCACCCATTTTTTCTAACTCGTAATGTTTATTTCTATGCTTTCTTATCATACTCAGTTTTCATTATCTTCTGAGTTCCCCTTTTTGGTTCCACAATATTTGTAGAAAATTTTGATCTTATTTGATCATCATAACTTTACCTTATTTAATACCTATTTCTTGGTAGAGATAGGTTATACCATCATGAATAATCTTTGTATCTGAAAACTCCTCAACATCGATGCTGACCTCTAAATATTGATTTTTCATGCTGATAGTGAATTTGTTTAGAATTTTTTTTTATTGTTCATAAATCATAGAAGACGTTTCTCAAGAGGAATCTTCCCTGAAAAAATCCAATCCTTCTTGGTGAAAGACTTTCTCTCCCAAACCTGGTTTTGTAAGCTTTTCCTTTTGCATTCTTTTTAAGTTTCATCTTTCACATTAACTAACTTGGTGAGGTTTTCTCTCATCATTCATATCTCCCTTTATGTTATAAGAAACAATGATTTTGTTTCTAAAAACACTTTTTCTTTCTCATCCAACTTACTTTTCAAAAAATCTATGATTTTTTTGGATTCATCTATCTTCAAATTGTTTTTTTACTTTATTCAATAAGTGTGGATTCTATATTACTGAGATTTTCATTTCTAGATGAATTTTTTCATAACATTTTAGTTTTCTTCCAAGCTCACCATTCTCAAAATTTATGTCTTTAAAATATTTCTACAACATCCTTTTTTATTTCATAAGTTTATTATTTTCTTCAAGTGAATTATCTAAATTTATATGGATAATCCATTCCATTTCTTTCATCTCATCACAATCACCATCACTATTAGATGATTCACTTATATTTCTGACCTGAGAAATAAAGTTAAGTTGATGATCATGTTCATCACTATATGAGGAATCATCATTATTTATCCTTCTTAGATAACTTTTAGTATTATTTTAATAAGTAAATATTTCCTTATATTTATTTCACTTTTGTTTCTGAGTTTTATCATTATCTTCCTCAAACTCATATTATTTAACTTTTTTTCTTAGAAAATTCTGTGAAAAATGTTCTTTACCTTCACAATTCCCACATTTTAGGGTTTTACTTTTCTATTTTACCTTATTTTATTTCTTAGAAAGATGGAAGACTATTGGGTTGAAATATTTAGCTTCTTCATCAGCTTCTAAAATCACTTGATTCTTCTTTAATTTATTTATACTTGTTTTTTCCATTCAAAAAATATTTAAATGAAATTTCTTTATCAACATTTTCTTTACTTATCATGACCTTTTCTATCCTCAATTCATAAGTAACAATATTAATGTAAATACTATCCATAGATAAAGTTTTCATATATCTATCTTCTAAAGATGAAACCTTGGCATTAATCTTTTCATGAATAATTATAAATATATTTTCAAAAATAGTCGATTATTCCAATTTCTTACCAATAAATCTTAGGGTGCTAGAAATAAAATTCACTCTTGTAAAAAATTCTCCAATAGATTTATACTCAGACATATTTATATCTTCATACTTAAGTTTCTAAAGTCGTGACTTTTCCATCTTCACCTTTTTATTTACTTCATAAGTGTTTTTCAACTTATCCTAGATACATTTGTTTGTTCAAACCCCCTTTACTCTAAAAAACTCACTTTCGGTTAGTGATAAGAGTAAAACATTTTTATCTCTTCCATTATTCTCAAGATTTTTCTTATTAGCAGTATTAATAAGAGAATTCTCAATATGAGGAGGAAATCATTCTGTAGTAGCTTCCAAAACATCATATACTAGATACAAAAGATATGGAATCATTCTATATTTCCATATATGATAGTTCTTACAATTAAAAACTAGAATCACATTACAGTTCAAGGAATTGAAATTCTCCATTATCTTATATAGATCTTTCAAAGAGAACTGGCTCTGATACCAATTGATGTTTCTAGGTAGGATCAAAACCACTAAGAGTGGGGGTGAATTAGTGATTCCTTTTTCTTTTATATGAAATTTTATTAACTTATTTAGTAAAACCTTAATTAACCTATTAAACCTGTTAAAGTTTTTATCCACTAATATAAAACTTCTTGATGTCACCTTTCATATAAAATAAATATAAAGAAAAGGTAGCACGTTATATTTACAAGTTTCAGTACAAATACCTACTCTTTTCCATGTTGGATAGTCCCACAAATATAGATTATTTCACAATATTCTTTCTTTAATACAAAAATAAACAATGAAAAATTCTACAATTATAGTAGAAATTTTCTTTCTATAGTTGGTTATACCCCCCAACTATCCCTTTATGTATCCACTTTCCCAAAGCTAGTTGTACACCCCAGCAAAACAAGCCTTTTCAGAAACTCATAAGTATCCACAGTTAAAATCTTAACTTTCCTTATTCTTTTCTAATATAATTCATAAAGTCTTTACTTCCTCCAAAAATAATATGGAACAAACATTACCTATATAAAATCATCAATAACTTCAAAAATTCTCTAAGGAACCTATTAGACTTAAACATTCTCCAGAAACGTTGTTCAAAAAAATTCCTCAGTAAACGTCAGTATGATCTGCCTGAGTCCAATAATGTTGTCCAATAGGCTATATCCGATTGTAATCAGTTTCATTTTTCTTCCATTCTTTTATCATCAACTGAGTATAAAGTCAATTAGGAACACATAATTTCTCTCCCTTATGGGACTCGGTCTGATGAACCCTACTATGATGGATGTCGTTCCCATAGACTCACTCTAATGGTCTTGTTTTGATAGAACATTATCTGTTGGAACTTTCTTCGATGATCAGATTGAACCTCAATATGATGGATCTCATTATAATGGGACTTTATATACTTAAACCAGAAAAACAATGTTTGGTTGGAATCTCAATACCTATTCCACAATTTTTGAATATCTATAACACATGAATAGATCAATTTCTCAAAGTAAAAATATTCTGAGCTCTAATTCTAAAGGCACCCAAGAATGGTAAAGGTGGGGAAACTAATTTCCCTTCCCGCCAAATGAAATTCAAAAATTATTAATTTATCATTTATTTAAGTATTCATCATTGACTTCTTCATCTCTTCTCAACACTTCTGGGTGCTTATAAAATATTCTCAAATCTACTCAAAAATTTATCTTGCTTCAGAATTTCTTAAAAAAATTCATCCATATTTCAATTCCCCTTTCTGATTTCTTTATTATAATGAAGATGGAAGATTCTTCATTAAATTTATCTATACTAATAACTCTACACCAATTGAAAAATGAATAAAAACATATGATAAAAATATTTCATCACATTAAAATCCATGAAACCAACTTCTCATTCTAATGTCCCTCTTGATAAAACTTTAAAAACTACATCAACCATCCTTTCAAGATCCCTCTTTAAAATTATTTTTCTACTAGTTAAAATAATTATTATTTTATTTATTTTTTTAGACCAAATATATTGCATCTGATGATTTTTATCGATGTTATCCTATGTTATATGGATCAGTCTCTACTTCACTCTGATATTTTGGTTTCATTGTCATTCTGATGGTTCTTAACCCAAATTTTTTATATAAGAGATAATTTATCACATTCCCCAAAGGAAAAAATATCCTAGTTATTATTTATCTTGACCCACTTGTTAAGGAAAACAATTTTCCCACTTGAAGAACAGTCAACAATTCATCTTGATAAAAATGGTTGACTACATTGTTGATTGATCTGTGATTTTATTCTTCACATCAGTCCTTATAAAAAATTATTCTTCTCTCTATTTATTTGTCCCAACATCTCCCAATTTCATTTTATTTTTAATTAGTCCCAAAAAATTCCCAAAAAACAATTCTACCTATAATTTTCATATGATTATTGGTGTTAGTATGACTCTGAGGATCTTTGGTACTCTGTCTCTGATAGACTGGTTTTAGCATCTTCAAATTTAGAAACTTCTTTACTTCTCTGATTATGATTCACAAAACTTATTTCTATGAATATTTTTTTATCAAGGATTATTTGTCTAACATAAAACCATTATCTTTATAACTTCACTTTTTGATCAACCTTCTTAGGAAAAAAAATATTTCTGCATCTAGTGATCTCACACCGATGGACCGAGACAGGAAATATTCATTTTCATCAACTTTCTTCTTTCATAAACTTCTACTTGTATCATGACTTACTCATTAGTTTGAATATGTTTAATATCATCTTCAGAATCATATGACATATAATGGAATTTTTTATAACATCCCATTATTTTTAGCATACATATTTATTTACAATCTAAACCACAATATGATCGGTAGCACTCCCCCTTTCATTCATCAAGCTTGCATCACAAGTTCATTAGAAGAAATATGATTTTTGTAAATTAAAAAATATCAAAGCATCATAAAATTTAATATCAGATCCATTAAAACTCTAGAAAACTTCCTCATTATGATCACCACTTTCGTTCAATACATGATATGATTTCTTGAAACTTATTTCTTTCTATCAAAAATCTGATGGATCTTATTTAATGAATCTCACCAATGATCTCAGTCTGATTCATCATACAGATGGCCTAGTTCCAAAAACCAAAAAAGTACTCTTTTATCAACTTCAAAAATACATCATCTATTGACAAAAAATAAAACAAAAACACATCTTGGGTAGTGTTCATCTTAAAATATATCTATTAAGGTAGGTTATTATACCAATAATATCATATATAACACCTTGATAATTGAGCAGAAAACTCATTGCTCAATCCATCATATGGATAAACTCAACTTTTTTCCCCTAGAATTCAAACTCTTATGGTTTCCTAGATAAGGGTGACCCAAATAATACAATGATATTTTTTTACCTAGCTCTTAGGGTTATCCATTTAAACTATTTCTTACACAATATAATTCATGGTCACACAACTTTAGAATTAACCTACCCGATTGAATGATTGAATTCCTAATATATGTTTATTTTGAAATAAATCTAACATGATATATTTCAAGGGGATTTATTATCTCGTCATCTTATCACATGTACTCCCTTCACATGTTTTCATGATCAAAATGATTTAGTTTTTAATATATAATTCTTTCACCAAATTAATATGTTCAAATCATATTGATGTATAACTCTTTCCACAACTCATATTTTTTATTGATAATTCAAATTAAAATCTAGTTATATTTTCACATATCTAAATTTATCACATGCATACATTAAATGAAACTCTTTCATGTAAATTCTTATAATCATATGAATCCAAAATACCCACAAGAACAAGTATGGTGTAATAGGTAGCCAACCCCAGTTTTTCAGACATAGTATAAGCTCTCAGGCCAGTGAGTAGTATTACCCAAAGTCCCACAACCCATACACTAGTACGTAATTTTTTTCACATTGGTTTATATTTATTTTTAATAGTGGTTATAATTAAATATTATTTCAAGAGGCATCATAAATATATTTTTAATTTATGTTAAAAAACTAATGTTATAAATTAATTATTATATAGGTTTTTCACATCATTTATCTAATAACCGATGTAAAAACCCTATTTTAATGGGTTTTCCACATCAGTTATTAGATAGCTGATGTAAAAATCAATTATTCACAACATTTTTGTTATAAACAACATGGAAAACCATCATGATGAAGATTTTTTCACAATGAATTTGGGATAATAGATGTGAAAAACCTATAAGAATTTTTTCATGTGGGTTATAAAAAACCAATTTGAAAACCCAATTTTTTTAATAATTTTACTTTCAAATCTCCTTCTATATTATAGAAAAGAAAAGAAACAGTAGAAACCCCTGTAGAAACAGAGCAGTAAGAGTAGAAAAATAACCAACAAAACCCATTTACATTTACAAATTTCAAAATTAAAATATAAAATAAAAACAAACTAAAATCAAACCAAACATTTACAATGATTTTTCCATATAAACACATTTCCAATTATATCTTTAAAAGTAGGAATATAGAGTACAAACAAACTAAAATCCAACCAAACCTATAAAATGATTTTTTTCATTTAACGTGTAAGTGTCTGAGCTCTTGTGCACTATAAGGATAAGGCTCATAAAAAACAAACAAATTAAAGGGAAATAATTTAACATGTATTATTATTAAAATGAAAAAAACTTAAGGAAAAGTTTACAAATAAATCTGACCTACTTGAACTTTGTAACTATCTCGGTTGAAATCCTTTCATACATAAATCTTAACACAAAATATAGGCATTCTTTTAAACTTTCTTGTTTATGAAAATGTGTTTTAACTGATTTTGTAAATTCAAAAGTACATTGTTAAATAATATATCCAAAATGTACTAATTATAACATTTTCTTTTACATAATTGATATTGGTGCACTTTTTCTTTATGGTGTCTCAATATAAATTCCATCCCCTATTAGAAAATAATATAAATAAAATAAATTTAAAATTCATTATAATATAAACAAGTATTAATAAATTCAAACATACATGTCCAATACATCCTTAGAATTTTGTTTCACTTCCCCAAGGATATAGAATAACTAGTAAAGTGGATTATCCCTTGGAAATAAAACACCTAACATCCAATGGCCCCTGATATAAAATAAAATTTAATTTTAGTGGTTATTATATTAATATATATATATATATAACTTTGTGAGGTATATGTTTCATACTATGGAAGGTAAGAAAATATCCAAAAGTGAATAATTAAATCCTTTTAAAATCTTTTGATAATATAAATTGTTCTTTCTACTTCGTTCAATGTTCTCTCTCTATATGAAATTAACTATGGGTCCATAAACCCATATACATCTATCTTTTCATGATCCTTACACATTTTATAAATATAACTAATACAAAACAAACATAAGTATAAATTTTCAATAAATTAAACGCACAAAAAGATTTTTTTTAATAATTACATGAGAAAATATGTATCATGTTGAAGATCAACTAATCTATAGTTACAAACTCCATGATATCATTTTTCAAAATCTCTACATTCATTTTACACCCACAAAAAACATCTTCCATTTGAATCTCATAAACACCTTAAAAAATTGAATATCTTTCCAATATATCATGACTACTAGAATTTGTATCTGAATTCATAACAATTCATATTTTTTGTTGTCTATACATTATTTATTTACCTTTAATTTATTCTTGTAAAAAAATAGAAAAATATATAAAATTTTAAATTTTAAAAAAATAAAAAAAAAATTAAATAAAATCTAAAATATACACATACATATATGGTAATATTTCACAGAAATATATAAGGCCATACTAAAAAGTGGTTGATTCTTTACCTAACTATACTCACCTAATCTATATGTAATGGTACTCTAGATGATATATATATAATAATAATTTTTATAGTGGATCTATGATGATCTATCTATAACTGTTGATAATGAATGGTATCTACAATATAAAATATCATTCCATAAGAAACAATATGATGCTTCGGATCATCAACATATAACTCACAATAATTGGGAAGTTGTGGTGGAGGGTGTAGTGGTAGGATAAGGAGTTGGGTCTACAGGCAGAGGTGGAGGAGTGTGAGCTACTAGTGAAGGTGGAAGAGTATTATAAAACTATATTTTAATTTCTACAAACATCGATTTTAGTGAATTTATAATCATATCCACCATCTTCACATGAATATCCTAAACTTGAGCCTCTATAGATTTTATTTTTTCATAAACACCCTCCATTTTAGAAGATGAAGGATGTGGAAACACTTTTTTCACTAATACACCCATTGGGTATCCACGTACATGACTCAAGTGTTCATACTTTCCCAATGTTGTAGTTAAAACATCTTCCCTAAACTCAGCTAAAAATAACCCTTGTGTTCTTTTCTCCTAAATATAATCCTAAATGAATTAATTGAAAATTTTTATAATGAATCAAAATATATAAATAATTTAATTAACTTAAATAAATAAATAATGTAAACATCTTACAATCCTCTCAGCTACAACTCTCAACTCTTCAATAAGATGTTGTCTATTTTTCTCATTTGATCCCTCTAATATTTTTCATGTCTAGTCTGGGGGTGGAGGGGAAACACTATAGAGCTTGAAGTCTTAGCTCTAGATTTTTGAAAATTTTCACCCATTATTTGTTCTTCTAATAACATATACCCTCCATGAGATAAATTATGAGGGTATACATTTCTAGATTGGATCTCTTAATGAGATATGATCGATTAATGTAAATTAAGAATAAATAAATCATTAATAAATCATTAATAATATCATTAATATAAAATACTTCTAAAAGGTAACATTTCACTTACCAAAAATGCTTCTTTTCTTCTATTTTCAATAAATTTCTTCTATGTATCTTCATTTATAAAGAGATATATATCACATGGATTATGATATTTCTTACGCCTAAATATGAAATCCATTGTGAGGGATGATTTGAAATCCCTCCATCTCCTAGAATCCAATGATAAACATTTCATCCTGACTCCTTCAGTTTCAGGTATATCATATACCATCTGATAAAAATGGATAAAACATATATTACTATAAAAATTTCAATATAAGTAAAGTAAAAACAAACAAACTTACCAAAATGGTCTCCCACAAGTGATATAATGTCAATTTTTTAACACTTCTCCAATCCTCAACAAAAATACTGACTTTTATTTTATCCTAAATTGATATAAAAATATTGAGTTGATTTGAATTATGACCTCTTGGAATATAATTATCATCAAATTCTACTAGTTTCCTCTAGTCCTGGATATGGTCAGCTGATAATTTTTCTAAATGTGTGATGTCAGGTTTACCAACCATCAAACTCTTCTTTGGCCCTTTGGGAGTATATTTCTATTATAAAGAAGGATGGGTCTCATCAAGAGGAGCATGTGCACGTTCCTCCCTATTGGTATGAGTATGATCATCTCCAAAATTATATGGTGGATATGTTGATTGATCTATCATTATCCTATAAATCAAAGCAATAAACAATTAATACAGAAATATACAAATTCAACTATTACAATACTAATGTAAATAGAAAATAAAAAATTATCAAACAAAAAAGTAAACTAAATTAAATGTAAAACATTTTTATTCATATATTTATAGTTAAATAAAATTATAAAAACAATAATAAGATATGAAAATTCAGATAAAATTAAGAAAAAAAATCCAAAAATGGTTCTAATAGTAAAAATACTCCAAACTAATAAATCGTTTTTACACCCAAAAAAGGAATATTTTTTTTATATACACTTATAAAATATATTTTTTTTATTTAACATATTATATTTAAAATAATTTTTTCAATAAAACTAATTAATAGATAAGTTTTTTAAGGTTAAAAAAGGTAAACTAAACAAAACTAAAATATTTTAAACAAACAATTTAACTTATTAGTTATAATATGTGTTTTAATAAATAAAATAGAATTAAAATACCGAAAAAATTATGGAAATTTAAAAAAGTAAATGAGAAATAAAAATATGTTAAATATAATATTAGGAATGTACTTAAGGATTGTTTTCACAAATTCTCTTATCGTGATCATTCTGTATTATAAAAACTAAGTCTATGACGTGCACATCAATATTATTTGTTAATATTTCCATGGAAGTAGGGATCTCACATAAATCAGCATCTTCTTCGAGTTTATCATCACCAACATACTATTTTTTTACTTGTAAAACAAAAAACCACTTCATATCATATTGATCATTAATATAGAAAAACAATTTCAAGTGTTTCCACTATAAAATGATTATTTAGGTATTATAATCTTTTCAGATTAACAAGATTCATTCCAAATTCATCATTTCTGAAACTATTATTACTACTAACCCATTTTAATTTAAAAACTGGAACTTTAAATTTATAGTAATTAACCTCCCATGTTTCTTCAATGAATTTATAAAAAAATTGGGTTTCTGTATTTAGAAATCGATAAACAAATTTCTTTTGTGAACACCAATACATTACTATTCTGAACTGCATTATTGTTGTCCTGATCTTTCATATGAAATGTATAGCCATTAATTTCATAATTGTTCCATGTTATAAAGTTTAAACTTGGACCACCCACAAACCATCTCAATATTTCTAATTTATCTAATCTACCAGTCACGGTCTCTTGAAACCATGGAAAAAAAGATTTGTTATGATCATTCAAAATCCATATATCTTTCTTCTTTGGATAACATTGTTCCAACACATTAATATGTAATGTTATAAATTATTGACCATAATATATGTTATTAAATATGTATAAAGGTACCTTATTTATCTATTCAGCTATCAAATATTTGAATTTAATGTCACATATCCTCTTTCCACCATAATTAACTCATTCATGGTGAGGTGGAGGCAAACCAATGTGCTTCACTATAGAGAACGAACTTGTAAAAAACTCTACAACCTCCTCAGAAATATACTTTTCAATAATGGAGGCTTCAGTTCAATATGTATTCTTAACATACCCCTTCAATATCATCATATACCTTTCAAAAGGATACACCCAAAATAGATAAAAAGTTACATAATTCTTTATTTATTACACCAAATGAACCATTAAATGCACCATGATATCAAGAAAATATGGTGGAAAATACATTTCCAATTGAAAAAGAATAAAAAATTCTCCATTTTATAAATTTTTCCTAGCAGTCGGATCAATCACATTATTACAAATTGAATTGAAAAAAATAACACACCTTTATGATAATCATTCTCACATGGATGGTAAATATTCCACATATTAAAATAGGTAAGAGTTGTTACATCTTAATGTGGCAGTCATGATATTTCATACCTATCAACTTCAAATCCATTAAAGACACAAAAAAATTTACATTTTAGGAATAACCCTACAGTACATTGATATCATAAAGACACTAACAAAAGATATTTTTCTCCATCTTTGATAATTAATGACAAGTGGGGAAAGAATTTTTTTCATCCATCATGAGTGGGAGCTAACTACAAATTTATTCCCATTGAGAGTAAGTCCAATATTGCATTCAACCCATATTTATTCTTTACTTTAATATCTAACAATGTTTCAATTAATAAATCACATATATTCTTCTTCATAGGAATGAAATCAATGTTATTTTTGACCTCATGATATCTCAAATATGGTAGCTCAAAAAATATTTACAGTTTCATCCAAATATTTATATCATTACCATATTTGTGTTTCTTTCTTAATGTCACATCAAGTTTTTTCAGCCTCTCAAAATATTAATAAGTGAATAAAGGCTTTAGAGAAATATAAAATTCTTATGTGCTATTTAATTCCTTTTTTGAATATCTATAAGAGTGATCCATATCAAAAACAATTTATGGACCATGTATAATTTTTTTCTCCCTTGATGAAATTGATAATATAAAGTATGTTGTTCACAAATTGGACATTCTTTAGGCCTATTAATACTATATCTAGAAAATTTCCATATACTGGGAAGTCATTTATAGTGAACATAATCATTTTATAAAATTGAAAATATTTAATTTTAAATGAATCATATACCCAAATATGATCCTCCCATAATAGATTCAAATCATCAATTAATGGTCACATGAAAAAATCAATATCATTTTCTACATATTTTGGTTCAAAGATCAATAAAACCACCATGATATAATTTTGATTCATACAAAATTCAGAATATAAGTTACAAATTACCAATAAAATAGTCCATGACATATGTGTGATACTAAGGCTTAGATATGGATTAATTTCATCTATTCATAGTCCAAGTATAAGATTTCTAACTTTATTTCTGAATGTAGGAAATTGTAGATCAATTTTCATCCACTATGTAAAATCAGCTAGATGTCATAATTGTCCATCATATATCCGCTCATTTTCTTGTCATCTTAAACATTTTTTCATCATGTGAAATTGAAAAAAAATGTTTCAAACAAGAAATTATAGAAAGATACCAGAAATTCCTTGGAAGGGGTATTTGTAAACACTAAATTAGCATATACTTTTTCTTTCAACTTATACTGAGACATCCAAAATTTAGGACACTTTGATAGAAATTCATATTCTTTCCAATATAGCTCACCTTCATTCAAGAAGACATGTTTTTTTGTACCCATCAGGAAAATTGATTTCTTCTATTTATAATATGAATCATGAATATTATTATCTTTAAGAATAATATCTTTCAAAAATTGTAGCAAATTAATAAAACACTTGTCACTTCAACCACGTTTCGCCTTCAAGTTTATCAATATTAACACCGATGATCAAACTATAATTTTCATACAACCCAGATACAATGGATTTTCAACATCACCATATAGACACTCAGTTTTCATTTCTTTCTCAATTTCCTCTACTTCAATATCACAAATCATTTATTAAATTTGATCATAGTTATCATCTTGAAAATAATCATCAATAATATATCCATAATTCTATATAATTTCACAATTCCAAATCCAAGTTCTATGACTCAGATTAAAACTATGAAAAAATAAATGATCTTTGATCTTCTTTCTTTTCAACTTCTTTATATTTAAACATTTCAGGCATGGACAGAAAAATATGTCATTGTATGGAATATTTCTTTTAAAAAATTCCCAAAAAGCATAAACTCCTTCCTCATATTCATTACTTATTTGAAGTTCTATAATCTAACTTTGACTCATTATTATTTATAAAAAATACAAAAAAAAATATCTTGTTAAAAGAATATAGTGCTGATAAAATTAACAAAAAATTATTCAAGTCATACCTAGTTTAAATTTATATCAAATATTACATAATTTAAAAGTAAAAAAACTTTTAAATTTAAAAAAAATATGCATATTTGAATAAAATAATTATAAATTCTAGAAAATAATAAAATATAGTTTTAAATATAATTGGTAAATCGTAAAAATAAATGCATGGAAGTAATTTATAAAAATTATATATAGTTAGACTATTCCATAATTTTTAATTTTATTCTAAATTAAATTAGATAAAACATTAAATTGAATATTATTGACCATAAATCCAAATTAAGTAAATATTTTCTATTTTTATTGGAATATTTATCATTGAGTTTTTTAACAAATTATTTTGCACAAAAAATCAACAATTATTATAATAAACACTAATTAATTCTATAATATAATCGTATAGTAGAGTTCAAACAACACAATGATGAATTTTTAATTTAGTATATTTATATATATTTTTAATATTATATATTATTTTTTCTAAGTGTATTTTTTCAATTGTGAAAATATAAGTAAAGGAACCAGTTGATAGTTTCTATTGTGTATTCCCTAATAATTTGAACATTAAAATGACAGTAACTCATAATATGGAGACTTCATATTTAATATATTATTTTTAAAGATAATAATATGCTCACATCAAATGAAAATTATTGATATAGATATATAGTACTTATAGGATATTTCATCTTAAACTGTGTGAAAATTGCAATGTTTGTATAAATTACATTTTGAGATTACTAAGCCACTAATAAATACATAACTCTAATTGAAATTTATCCATATACCTGAAATTTTATGCATAAATTATTATTGATTCACAAAAATCATCCAAATAAGAAACTTTTAGAGATTCAATGAAGAAAATTAATATGACATATAGTATAAAATATAATGAAACAATTCTGTATAACCATATAACATTAAACTATAATGAAATACACACATTTTTCACTTCAATTAATGGATAAATAAGGTATAAAAATATGGTAATTTAATATTTAATATGATCAGATCTATATAAATAGGTAATTCTATATTTGAGTAAACATAATTGAAAAAAGGAGAGTTAGGGAATCAACTACATTGAATGACCAAAACTAAGGATTGATGTGTGAGTCTTACTTGAGAGTTGAGAGATGAGCATATCCAATGCCCTGAGGAAACTTGAGGATATATGAAGTAATAAAATTGAGATAGGTGGCCACTGGATCAAGGAAACGTGGTTATGGCTTCCATGTGTGAGAGAAATGAGTTTTCTTTTACCCAATCGAATAACACCGGAATAAATCAAAATGGAAATTCATAAAAGTTTAAATTATATGTCATATCAGTTATATAATATCTAAAATGTTAGAGTAATTTTTATTACTTTATAACATCATTTATATAGTAACCGAAATAAAATATCATATTTAAAAAGTTGATTATCTTATAACTGACGTGATAAAGTAATGATATTTTCTTCATTATGTCAGTTATTATATATAACTGACATAGAAAAATCGATTTACCTTGTTGGTTATATAATATCCGATTTGATAAAGTGGAATACTTGTTTTTTCATGTCAGTTACCTAATAACCAACATGATAAAACAATATTCATGTATTTTTGAAATCAGATATAAATAACCGATGTGAAAATGTCGACGCAATAAATAACTTTTGTATTAGTGATGGTTTAATACTGAATATAGACCTAAATTCAATCATAATTCTAACACTTAATATTTATAATTTTAAACAACCTTTAAATTTAAGATCATAACTCATGAGAAATCCAAAGTTAAGATAAAATAAAACAAAATCGATTATCATGTCTATCATGTAAATACTTAAATTCATGTATAATAATTTAATGAAGTATTTTAAAACCATTTAAAAAATCATACATTTATTCATAATATAAATAATTGAAATCTATGAATAAAGTATAAAATAATACTAAATAAATTAAAAATTCATAAATTTAAACATGAGATAAAAAGTTATGAATATTTCATAAGTAAATAAATTATAAATATTTTATAATTGAAAAATTAATTATAAAAAATATATAATATAAATAAATATAAACATTTCACATTTATCCTAATATAAACTCTTTCACATTATCATTTTACATGGAATTTAATATTCACTCCTCTATATTCCAAAATATATTATATTTATGAAAACTTTTATAATCATATAAATGTGTCATATTTGATGTAAACACTTTAAAGAAATTATAAATAAATAAGTCATTTTAATATAAACATATTATACTCTCATTTATGAAAAATTTAGAAATAAATATAAACACTCAGATTTTGTATTATTTTTATAATTTATAAAGATTTTATAAATTAATTACCATGTAAATCCACTTTAAACATAGAGATCATATACTAAAACATTTTTAGTATTGTTTTTCAAAAAATGATTTTCTTTGAAATTATACACATCATGGTCATTTATATATAAACCATGGTATGACCTATCCACAGGTGATAACTTTTTTCCATTTGAAAAACCACCATCATTTCCATGTCCACTATAAAATTTTTAGATATAGAATATAAAGTGGTGATATTTTGAGTAAAAACTACTACCATGGTGATATCCATGACCATTTTTATGTCCTATATAATCATTTTGAGTAAAATTAATCATGGTTTCCTCGATTACGTTATGGTGGTCTTATGAAATCATATTCCATACAAACCATTTCCATTTCTCCACCATGAGTTTTTAACACCTACTGAATAGTGTCTCATTCTTATGGTTTTTAAACCATAATTTACTGGCTCGTAATCCATGACATAGTGTTGTTGAAAGGAAACACTCTATTTTATATAATAACACAAAATATCATCATAGGATCCACGGCCTATCAAATCACCTATATAACCAGTTCATTTTAATATCATTACTACCACACAAAAATATAATCACTACCTCAGTCCACACAAGTTTATCACATTAATCTTACAAATCAATTTAATAAAAAATATTCTTACTTCTTTCAATTCCCAATCAGTTACTAATTATTACATCATTCTTTATCACTACATAATTAACTTCTTCATCTTATCAATTTGTTTAATATCACATATGAAAACCCATTAACTATATAATGATATCAATCCCATTATTTATCTATTCCCATATAATCTATTATATACTTCTCACATGATTCAATAATCTAAATAATTATTTCTTTTAATTTTTATTTACCTATTACCACATGTATTAATTATCACATTAATAAATTAACTCATCACTTCATTAATTTATTATGTTTATTAATACATATAACATCTCATTTATATTTTAAAACCATCCATTTATTTATTTAACATCCATTTACAAGGCCTAAGTATCCCCGATATCCTATCCATGCTAATATCACTGCACCATCACATTAATCGAACTACACTAACTTCATTACACTTCTACTTTCATATTTCACTACAACATGCCTCATGTTACGTTGAACTATCAAAACATCACACAATGAAGAAATCATATAAAAATTAATAACAATATCATAAATACCATAACAACTCCATGTCCCTATTAGGTTTAATTTATTTTATATAATTAATCAATCTAAACCGTTTATCCAAGAGCAAAAAACTCATCTTGATTAAACTCTAACCGATGAAATGATCAGATACATAACCATCCAACCCTTGTATTAGCTATGTCAATATGTAGACATGGGTAAGTAGGGTATCAAATTATAAATTGTCACATACTAAATATCTCTCAAACCTCAAGTAATCTGGACTGAAATATGATCTATACATATTTAGTATGCCATACATATTTATGACACTACACGTGGTATACTTAGTAGGTCATCCATTGTGCACAAAGAATCATACTCTTTGTTTTGTTCCTCAATATCATATTCTATATTTTAATACAATATTCTTACTAACACTAACCTTAACATCTTTTGATAACCTATAGTACAACATGACAAACATCAGTTGGGGGATAAACTCAAAGTCATACTTTGAGAGGTCAATTATCATTTTAATTCACAAAATATATATCTATATATACATTTTTCTGAACAATGTGAAGGAATGATAAAATGGATATTTCCTCTAATATGATACATTTTAATATTTTTAAAATCTTTAATAAAATTTGAAAAAACCATTATAAGCACATGTTCATCATATCATGTATGAAAAAATACAAGATCAGCCTTACGCTTGCAACATTTTCTTGGTTTCAAAAAAATTTACATAACATTTAATTCCTTTCACATATCTATGTGACCATATGATAAAAATATCCTACCCAAATCATTAGTGATAAACATCTATAAAGTGATTTATTTTGAAAATGGTTAGATTTAGGATGTTGTATTGGTGCATCCTGATTTGTTTGGATGTTGTTGGGTCGAGTTCTAGTGGCACATATTACACACTAGAATTAAACTCTCGGGAGTCAAGATCTGTAGTAATATTTTGAGGGTTATAGGGAGAAACATTCCCCTACTTTATGGGTTCAAGGTTTTAAGGACCCTAGTCTAAATTTTTGGGAACTGTATCATCTCTGTTTAATTATATCTGAGCTAACTAGTGACACCAATAGGTCACTATAATAGTGTGGACTTACTATAGAAGCATGTGATAGGTTATTGTAGATCCAAAAAAAATATTTCCACTGACATTATACTAGCTTAGACTTGGGTGGCCACAGTATTAAAGTAGTGAAGCCTTCTATCCACCAATCATTATAGAATAGTGGACATATTGTGTTTTTGATGGAATATTGTTTAATATTCTTTATTATATTATTAAAGATAGGGTTTATGTGGGTGATAGAAACTCTAAAAATCCTCCCTGTAATTCTTCTCAATATTATAGTGTGTTTTTATACCACTTTGTGAATGTACGGATCATTTAACAAACCACATAAATCACTATGTTTATCTTTATCTTCTTCTTCTTATTTTGTTTCTTTCTTTTCATCATCTGAAAACCTTTTATATCGCTACGAATCCTGGTCTTTCTGCAATATAGAAATAACATTCTTAATAGTTAAAATTCTTCAAAATATTCAAACTTTTTAACTTCACATCATCAAACGTTATAATGTCAACTTATTTTTCCTACTTATAACTCTTTCTAAGTGTATCATAATCATCATTAGAACCATATTCCATCAAAAAATATCCTCTAAATAATGGAACTACTTAAATTATTTTTGACTAGTAAATATTCACTCTCT
This sequence comes from Viscum album, assembly GCA_963277665.1. Lineage (NCBI taxonomy): Eukaryota > Viridiplantae > Streptophyta > Magnoliopsida > Santalales > Viscaceae > Viscum > Viscum album. The sequence goes on along the minus strand of OY728147.1, from coordinate 1,018,635,992 downwards.
TAGGATATTAATTAAATTTCAATTTAAACTTAAGTTTATTTAATTCTTTATTTTTTAACTTTTAGATTATTTAATTCCAAGCGTACTCCCATTAGCCTCTTAGACTTTTTATTTTTTCAGAATATCTTACAAAGATACAAAAAAAACCTTTTATGTTAAGAAATACCATTTATTTCCTTTCAGTAAGAATTTTAGACAAATAAAATATATAATATATGGTATTCTATGCATTTATAACATTTTTATATGAAAATAAGACTTTATTAAAATATACCACTGATGGGTGGTAGGAACACATTCTCATTTATTTTAACAAATAGTGAAATAAACACTTTTATCCAAGATAAACACTTTTATCTAAATATTATTATTAAATAATGTTATATAACTGAACAAATCATTATTATTCGTATCAATATCCATCTCATTTAATTTAAAAAATCATTTTTTATAAGTAATTATCAAGATAAAAATTAAAAAATACACATATTATGAAATATTCAACAAAGATTAAAGTATCCATGTCTCTAATATAGAAAAACCTTTTCTCTATCACTTAGACATCAAATTTAATCTTGATAATTTAGTTCTTTATTTTTATTATATTTTTTTATCTTGTAAATTTACAACACTTGTAAATATACAATTTGTATCACATACCATAAAAGAAATAAATTATATAACATTCATACCTCATGTGGATGCTCTATGTGGCTTCTTACAACCCTTCATGTAACCTAGATAACTCCTTTTCCAATGTCTAACTTTTTTATAATGAATACAGTGTCCATCCTTTTTCTTTCTCAATTTGATATGAAATGTGGAATTTCCATGGCCTCTTTTATTCCATTTTTTGCTAGTAATTTTATCGATCTCCTTTTTTGCCATCAATATGGTACTAGATTCTGAACTGCCCAAGTCTTATTCATTAATCCTTGGCGTATTGAGGAGATAAAGTAGAGTTTTTTATAGTTCACTCATATTTTAATTCATAATGAAAATAATCAAAACCTTTTTGATAGAGATATTGTAATGAAATATGTAGACAAATCAAGATTTAGCGGTGAAAATGTCCTCTCCAAGTCATTGACATGTCTAATAATATTGATTACCTAAGTGAATACTGAGGTTCCTTCTTCCATATTTCAACAAAAAATATCTTTTGACACTTTATACTGTTCATGCCTTAATTTCTATTGATAGAGATTTTTCAAGTTATCTATCATTGTAAAGGAATTAAAAGTATCATGTTGATTTTTTTAATTTTGACTCCACTGTAACTTATATGAGTGTGGAAAATTATGATGCATCCTTTTGAGGTTTACCATAGTTATCAAAATCCTTGTATTGAATAGCTTCACCGGTTGGTTTATCAGAAATATGTTTTTCCAAAACATATAACATTCATTCTTGTTTAAGAAAAATTATCAAATTTCTATAACAATGGAGAATGTTTATACCATTAAGTTTTTTTTAAAGGACTGATATTATGTTAAATTTCATGAACCAACCCGGATACCTAGGTAATCTGATACATGAACTAGCACGGACATATCCCAAAGGGCATTCCCTATCCCCACAGGTTGGCGACTAGAACCTATAATCATATAATAATCAAGTGGGAATGAATTTCCCAAAAACAAAATGGAAGCAAGAGATACAAGTCAATATTCACAAAACAAAAACTCTACAGGTAGAACTATGACATAATTCAAACTGGTAAACAAATCCAAAGTATAACCACAAAGTACTAGAAAACTGGATAACCACCCAAGTCCCAATAGACATAGCAACTCAATATTAAAGATAAATAGTAACTTCCACCTCCAAGCGGTGATTTCCCCTTGCTTGAACCTAAGTGTGCGCTAAAATACTAGTAGGGTATCATCAAGGATTCCAAAATAAGGTTCCACAATTAATTAGGAAAATAAATATTTCAATTTTAGATAAATAGACATAAAATTTTAAAAGAATATTTAAAAAAAATCATGATTTAAATTTGAAATTATGGAAATACTTTAAATAAATGTATTAATAAACATTTTATATAAAATGGTTTATATGAATTTTTGAGGCATCTGTAAAACAATTTACAAGAAATGAAATATATATATATAATAATCACAAATAAACAACATGGTAATCTAGAAAGAGGTACAATATTTCTAGCTTATGGGATCCTCACACACATGAATATGGTCTCAAAATAATATGTGTACACATGTCCCATATAAACTAGTCAAAGATATCACCATCCCATCAGGGATTTGACCTATTGCAATATGTTTTGTTAGAGTTGTAAAGTGTTAAATGAGTGATGTCTCAAATAACTCAATAACTACCTTGAATTTCATGTGATCTAGCCACATTAAATAATAGTCAATTTATTTATAAAATATATAAATTCAATTTAACCCATTTTTCTATTTCAATATGCCAATTTCCATTTAAAAACTAAAATGGGTTTTTAATTAAATCGTTCCTTTTCAAGGATAAAAATAGTGGGTTTCTATCAAAACAAATTAATCCATTTTCCAAAAATAAAAATTTGAAATCAATTTTACAAATAAATTTCACCATTAAATTTCAAAATTTAAATTCCATAATTTAAATTTCACAATTCAATTTCACAAATTTTCATTAATTTCCAAAAACATACCCCAATTTAATTGAATTGGGAGGTTTCCCAATATCCATGCCAAATAACATCCATATTCAAATTTAATGGAATTGGGTTTTTAACAAATAATTTGAATGAAATTATATTTAAATATATAAATTTTGGGTTAATCAATTGTAAAATATTAAATAGAACCACCTACCTAGAAATCATGGGATCAAAAAACACAAAGCTCTAAATAGGAATCTCCAACGAAGAATGTCGGTAACGAGGATTTGAGAATCAAACCTAGATTCAAGATCTAAAGCAACATGTATTAGATCCTCCAATAATATAGAGATCTATTAAAACCTAGTGAGGAGGGAAATAGGGAGAGGGAGAGAAGGAACTAGTATTGAAATCTTACTAGGAAAGAATCGAAGAACTATCACCACACTTTGATCTGCCTTGGAAGGGGTTTAGAGGAGCCAAAATTGGATCTTAGGTGACTGAGACAGATAAAAAAATGTACTCGGTCGAGTTAGGCTTGAGCAGGGGATAAAAATGGGGTTCATAAACTTTTTAACAATTTTTTAATTAACTAAAATTCACACACATGGTTAGCTGGCCAGGGTCGCATAGTTAGAAAAACCATGCTCTCTAGTCATGCACCCCTATTGATGGGGTTTTATGGTTTCTATTTGGTAGGCGCATGATTTGAAAAAATATGTAGAAACCTCAAAAACCCTCACCATCTTGTTTTTCACTAGCAAGACACATGGTTTGGGAAAATAATTCACCAACTATGAAAAGCCAAAAAAATCCCTCCAAAATTTCCAAAATTCCAACTGAAACACCCCTAAATGAGACCCAACCCAAGAAATATCAAAAGAGGGGTTTAGGAGTACTTGAAAACAATAAAAAGGTATTATATTCAATCTTTATTATGATTCCATTTATCTATATAATAACATTTTATCATATGATTATCATATTTTATAACTAATTAATAAGTACATTTATTAAATTGGCTCCCACTAAAAGTATGACTCTTTTAAAACCTATCATATCTATTAGTGGGATATGATCTATATTTTACCATGACTAATACCAGTTATCATGTAAATAATCTATGACTATATCTGGTAGACAAATATCATCAATCAAATCATATATGACTCTTGTATAGTTAAGCAGATGACTATTTTTCCAATCCATCATATGGATATACTCAAATCTATTTTTCTAGTATCCTAACTATTAGGGTTTCCCAACAAATTGTAACCCAAAACGAGTTCCAGGAATAAGCTGACAAATAATAATCAAGGGGTATTTAGTTGATCTCATCAATATCATAAAGGAATTCCAAAATCACTTTTAACTTTTTTTCCTTATAAAAGATAATCTAGGGGTACTCTTGTTGAGATCAACAATACCTGATTTAATGATCGAGGTCTTAATAAGTTATTCTTTCGAAGTAATCTCATACTTAATATTTGAAGTAGATTGTATCTCACCATTTTATCTCATGTTATTCCCTTTTATGAATTCATGCTTATAGAGATTTAGTTTTGAATCTTATTTCCTCCACTAAATCAATATGATTAAACCATATTGATGTGTAACTACTATTTACACTACTAAATTTTTTTGGTTACTTACACAAAAATATAAGTCAAACATAATCATCAAAATCTAGATGCATCATATACATAAGGTATATGAATACTTCATGTAAAAGCACAATGTTATATGAAAATGAAAATCTCCACATGAGTATTCCTAGAGAAACAGATATCCAACCTCATTCTCCATATTAGACACAACACAAGCCTTCGAGTAGGTAGGTAGTCCAAACCCAATTCCCTCTTCTCGAGGATACTTTACTCAAGAGAGAATCAAATCAATCATAACTCTAAAACCTAATATTTAAACACTATATTCTAAAACTAAATTTAAGATAATAAATTCAATTAAAATCCAAGGTCAAGGTAGATAAAAAAGTAAATTTATTATAGACATATTCCTATAATGTAATGCAAGAAACTATCCTAAAGGCATTTTAACATTTTAAACTAAATCATAAAAAATATTCACGTTTCTTAAAAAAATTACTAAACATGAAAAAAAGCTGGAATAACATTTTAAATTGATAAAAAAAATTAGATATTTAAAAATGATATAAACATTTATGTAAAATTCATAAATCAAATCTATTTATAAACCATTTTATAATTTCCAGCTTTAACATTATGGAAATGTAAATATTTTATATTCATTCCAATATAATCTATTTCATAATTAATTTTATATAGAATTTCCATTTTAAATATATGATATTATTGGAATTACAAACTATTTATAATCTAATTTCTACTATGTAAACCTTTTACATAATCTAAATATAATATACTTAATCATTATTTAAATATTGAACATATCAATTATCAAAATATTTTTTATGTGGATTAAATAATATCTAAATAAATTCCATTTGATTTGAAAAAAATCAAATTAATTAATTATGATCAATTCATAATTTAAATATAAAAAATTTATATTTTTTTTTCTTATTTAATAAATTATAACCCTATATCAATTATTTCTTATGGTTTATAAATAATCATTTTTATTTTTATATCATAAATATTTTCACATAATTTTCTAAAACTTATTTTAAATATTAACATTTTATATTTGATACAAAATTTATAATCATTTATTTAATTATTATGAACCATTTATAATTAATTAACTAATTAACCCTTTATAAGTTAAATATTCTCAAAATACCATTTATGATTATTTATAAACATTTTATAAAGCATTTAATAATTTAAAAACAATTTTTAAAAACTTTTATGTTTACCCTTACGCAGAATCCATATTTTATGTAAGGGTTTACTCCATCTACCCTTATGTACATGCTCTGCATAAGGGTAATCTAATTCTGAAGTGATCTTTTATAGATAACCTACTAATTACCCTTATACAAGCCTTCAAAACATGGAATTACCTTTATGTGAACTCCTTCACATAAATCCATTGGTTGCCTTTATGTGTCCGTAAGAAAACCACAAATAACATTATGAAACAACCTTTACACAACTTACCTTGACATGAGGAGGTGCTTACCCTGATGAGATAAAGGGAATAGAGATTATACCCTTACATGAGTCAAATTATTTCCCTTATGCAGACCATTATGCCTAAGGGTAAGCCCATATGACCCTTATGTTAACCCCTTCACATAAAGGTAATTCATGGTTTTTCTTTGAGTGACCACTCATGTAAAAGTATCACTTTGGTTACCCTTTTAAAATTGATCACAATATGGGTAATTACTTAGTTACCTTTATGAAACTCCTCTACGTAAAGGTAACACATTTTTTACCATTATTTATCACTTCTAAATAAGGATAATACATTTTAAAAAATGAGTTTTCATAATATGAAAACTCCACACTATTTCTGTGACTTCTTATTCATTTTCAAGCATGATTTCATAAAATTAAACATGGAACCCTTTAATAACACTATTGGTATTCGAAGAAGATTCAACAAAAAAACATTAATCAAGAGGACAAGATTAAAACAATGATTGTGGATCTCCCATGAATGATATATGAAACTTATGTCAAAGGAAATGATTAAACATTGTAAAACAATTGTACCCTCAACCTTCTTAGTCGTCATCTGAAGTGTTTGATTATCATCACAAAAGTGGCAGGTGAATATCTCCCACCTTCAAAGGTATCAATGGGTTACAGCTGAATCACTCAATGTTCGAGCGGGGTCCACCAACCTCCACGATGTGCTATTTTCTCATGGTGAAAAGGAGAAAGATGAAGAAATATTTTCGGTATAAAGACATTTTTCCAATCATGAAGATCCAAAATCCACACCCACAATATCATTACATAGAAATAGTATAATGGGAAATTAAGGGCACACCTTGATTATTTACTTATTTATTCATGTGATAAAAAAACATGTATAAATGTCATGGTTGGTTTATTCATCGTATCCACTTACTCATTTTACATTTCATATAAATATGAAATAGTTTAATCTAATGATAGATTACTTGGGTAAAACAAAAAATGAAAATTTTTTATCATTTTGATGAAATCACATATTGTATAAAATAATATAACCTTATTTTCATGAAAATCATATTTTTCATGAAATATGAAATGGCCTATATATCAATTTAGGGAATATCTACATGATGTAGTGGTTTGTAAACCATAAAAGTATTGTTGAAAAATAGCACTTTATTTTTCATATAATTATTATTTGGTTGTTTTTCTAAACCACTACATAAATTAATAACATCTAAAAGACCATGTTTGTTTCTATAATTATTTATTTCATGGATAAGAAAACTTCATGAACCATGGCCATTTTCACATGGAATGCATCATAGTTTTATAAATTATCATTTTTTTAATTTTCTTCATTCCCAAAATCAATAAAAATAAGATGGAAGTGGCTATGATCCAACAAATGGGTTTTGGAGGGGATGACACTTATCCAAACGTGGTGTAAAAAATCAACTGAAACTAATTATAAAACAATATCATTCTATTTGTATCAGGATGAATAAATAAATAAAGAATGACATAAATTTTTTCTATTGGTCTTAATTATTCCATTATCTTCCAAATAAAATTGATGGCAATCACTAAAAACAACCAATATACTTCTTCCTCCAGTGTATCTATATCATATATGAATCTACCAATTCTTGGGTAGGATTCTCTATTATCTATGGTTTATTAAAACCATGATATTAAAGGATAAATAGAATGAGAGCTAGAGAGATTCAACCTCAAAGGTTCCAAAATGTATCTAACCATACTTAGCCCAAAGATTGAACATGTTTATAGTAATCCATAGAGCCTCTTTAGTACTCAACCATTCAGTCATACTAATGAAGTGTTTAATAAACATTTAATAGGTTATAACTCTATGTAACCATTTACTCTTAAATTTATAACATTTAAACATTTTATATGTATGTTAAAAATCCCCCAATCATCATCACGTGATAATAAAACCAATCGTGACAGTTTAGAGTAGGATAATAAGTTTGTTCCATAAATTATCACATAATATGTAAACTTTCATGAATAGAACTATAATATAGTGAAATTCACTACATTTTTGTCTCATATATGAAATACCATAGGGGGGTATAAACCACCACACCATGGTCTTGCCTATAGTACACAATTCCAATAATATGTGCACTCATTAGGTTATCTAACTCGATTGGTGGTGAGTAAAAAATAACAACATAAGATGATATATGATAACAAAAAAATCACATCCTAGGATTCACAACCAATAAAATCATCCCCATAAGAATCTCATCATAACATCCTTACTGCCACACACAACTACAATCGCTATGTAAAACCACACGACAGATTTATCACATCCATCAAACAAATAATTTTAACAAATCAATTTCTAACTTCTTTCACTTTATAATTAGTCTCTAATTATCACATCATTCTTTCACACTACATAATTAACTTCATCATCTTATCAATTTATTTAATATCACATATTCCAACCCATTAACTATATTAGGATATGAATTCCATCATTAATATATTCTCATATAATATGATAATAATATGTTATATACTTATCACATAATTCAATAATCTTATTAATTATTTTCTTAAACTTTTATTTACCCATTAACAAATATATTTATCACCAAATTAATCAATTACCACATAACATCATTTATTAATTATATTTAGTAACACATATCACATTATATTTTTATTTTCAAATCATCCATTTATTTATTTCACATCCATATCCATAGAATATGTATCCTCTACATCATATCCCCACCAATATCACTACACAATCACATTAATCAAACTACACTAACTTCATTACACTTCAACATTCATATTTCACTACCATGTACCTCACGTTAAATTTATCTATCACAGAATTATATAATGAATCATGTAGTAAAAAAATCACAAATACCTTAACAACTCCATATCCCTATTAGGTTTAATTTATTTTATATCATTAAGAAATCTCCATAATCTATCAATGAAAACTAAATCATGATAATCTCAAATTAGCAACAATATAGAAAGAAAATTATTTTTTTTTCATTTTATCTTAGGTTTAGGAAACCCAAGAAAAATTCGTTCTGATATCAGTTGACATATCCCATAGACAATTGAGGAAACTGCATACTTACAATGTCCTCCTGATAGAAAGTGGCATGGTGGCACGTTCTCCACCCATCCACCCTCCAATTCCATTTCCAATAGTGGGGTCTTCATATCATTATTTTTATGGATTACCAAGTATGTGACTCCACCCAAATAACCTACCATTCTAGATAATCCAAATAGTACACACAACATGATAGCCGCCTATTTTAGATGGCCATGAACCAAAAGTTTAATGAATCCTCTCAAGAAATAGAATATATTAATGGTCATCACCATTCCTCTAATGATCCATGTAATTGTCAAAATCTATAGAAGAATAAATCAATTGGAAAGTAAATGATTTTTACAAATGGATTTAGAAAAGATGAAAACTTATGACTAATTTTTTATCACATTTTCTAATTCCATTTTTCAAAAAAAATAGAAGATATATTAAATTTTGTAGATACAAGAATATTTTCAAAAATAAAAAAAAAACTTAGGAAAATTTTTTTTATTTGAAGAATATATATATTAAATTAACTAAATGGAAATCATTTTATAGAAAATGAAAAAATGATAGGTAAAACGTGTATTCATGTTTCCAAGAAAATTAAAATTTAAGAAGAGGTAAATCTCCTAATTTCTTATTTTCTAATAATGGAAACATGTCATGTACCCCAAAAATTTGAGATATTTTAATCCAAAACAATTTTGTTTTACAAAACTGAACCTATTTAGAACATAATTATTTTTTAAACATATTAATCTAAAATCATACTATTAGGTTTTGAAATTCCCATATAACTGACTTAACACATTTATATACCATTTATAATTTTGAAAACAATAAAATTCAATTTTAAATTTAAAATAAAAGGATCAAAACCTAAACATATATTTTATAATTTTATTGTAATTTAAAAATATATAGTTAATGAATTAATTATAATTAATTTCATTGTATTAAAATTTATAATTCTTTTATAAATCTAATATGTTTTGAACTCAAAATAAATAAATTTATTTTATAATTTTACTCTTATGTAAAATATTTAGTTAATAAATTAATAATAATTAATTTAATAAGGTTTGGGTTTAAGTTATTCTAAGACAACTACCCACAATCTAATTACTATTGTTTAAATTATTTAGTTAATAAATTAATGACATCTAATTTAATCAGAATTGAGTTTACAGTGCGCTAAGACAACTACTCAAACTCTACTTAAATTTTTTTATTAAATACTTTTTTCTCAAAAATACAAAATATCTCCCAAAATACTTCTTTATTTATTTTTAAAAATTTATAACATGATATTTTCTAAAACCAAAAACTAGGTTGTATTTGATTTTGGAAAACATCATATATTAAATATTCAAATAGGTATATAAAAATGCACATTATTTTATATAAAGAAAACAATTTCAAAAAATGAAAATGATGCATTCATGGGTGGAAACTTGATTCCGTTATTTTAGGTATGAAAAGAAAATAATTTAATCAGAAACTCCAACATATCCTTGTTATCAACTCGGCTTTCCATATTTTATAATATAATTTTAGAAAATGAAAATAGAATATATTTTTTAAAACTAAACATATCCTTAAACAATATAAATTCAAAATTTAAGAATAAACTCACAAAATTGTATGAAATTTCTCCTAAAATTTCAATTTATAAACCATAAATATCAAATAACGAGTATAATTGTGTTTTACCATGCTTGAGTTAGCATATGAACCCATCTTGGTCTTATTGTTAGTGAACATAAGAAGTGGGATAAAAGAAAAAGAAAGTTTAAATGATAAGATAATATTTAAGGGTAACAACAACATGAATTAGAAACTTATCATCTAAGAATAAAATATGAAGATACCCTAAAATTAACTTCAAAAATGTCATTTTAATCAATATTGGAATCTTCTAGTTCAGTAAGCAATGTAATCTATAGAAAACTAAAAATAACATACATAGTATGAATACAAATCCATGATAATAATTATTTATTGAAAATTAATTTCATTGAAATAACATGGACTTCATAAAGTATATTTTCTTATCTCAATAAAAATGTGATCTATGCTTGTTATAGGAAGCAAAAATTACTTGTTTTGATGACAAAGACACTTCTATAAAAAAGGGTAAAAATTTTCTCTATACAACGAGTGAGATATTCTCTTCAAAAAATATATCATCATCTAGTTGGAAATCTAAACCATCTAAGAAAATAATAGATATTTTGTGTGTTGTAAGGTAAGTGAGTTCATGAGTCAACCTACAAAATCATATCGGTATATAGTTGTTCATATAGTTCGGTATTTAAAAAATAAACCATATATAAACCACATCTTTTGAATAATATTTCAGTTTAGTGTTTTATAAATTGTATTACATGAAATTAATTTTATAAAATAATTTTTCTAGAAAATATAAAAAATTTATAATAACCCATAAGTTATAACACCTTATCCAAATTGAGAATAATAAAAATTAAATGATATGTTTTTATAATATCTCTGTATATAAATCAAATGTGTGCATACAATGAATAAATTTTAAGTGTAATAAATAAAATTATACAAATAATAAATAAAAATATGATTAATGTGGTAAACACCAAAAAAAATAGGATCATAAGGGTTGTAATGAAAAAAACAATCACCATTTGAAAAAATGTAGATATTTTGAAAGAAAGAAACATAGAAAGCAGATTCTAAAAATTAAAAGTATATTTTTAAATTTAATAATTTATAAAATTAAATTTTAGGGATAAATGATATATTATAATTGGTCATAACTTATGTACTACCACTAGAGGCAGTCATTAGAATAGTAAATTAATTTATATGTGTGATAATTCATAAAAAATAACTAATTAGAATATAGTATATAATGAATATTGTGGTAAATGTTCTATAATTAAATATTTTATGTGTTTTTTAAAAAAATAATTATAAAATTTACTTAAGTTATGAATAACATTGTTTTTATGTTTTGGGAAATAAATACATCATAATTTAATGATATACAAAATAATGATTTTCTAGAAGTTAAAACAATATAAAGGATGAAAAAACAATGGATGAGATGTGTGATAAGAATAAAAAATTATGAAAATGATAACTAAAATGTTTTTTCCATACGTTAAATAACAAAAAAATGATAATATAATCCTTTTCACAAAATTTAAAGACAAAAATTATGATCATGGTGTTTATGTATGATAGGTTTTTTATTCTAAAATTAATTAAATATCACAAAGTTAAAATTCAATATCATCATTAGAATCTCTTATAAATAAGTATTTTCTTCTCTATAAAACCCTGACATGTATTTCCCTTTTTTATTCTACATAGTTATATTTTTTATTCCAAGATTCTACCAAAAATATTTTCTCACCCTAACATCAATTAAGATATAAGTATTTTTTCCTTTCAATTAATTTTTTTATTTATTCATTCTATTTATATAATAGTAAACAAATTTTAGGTAGGAAAAAATGTCTAGTAAGGATATCTAACACATACTATATTATTCATAAAAATAAATATTCAAGAAAAATACCATATTCAACTATTTATTCCATTTTATGATTTTATTTATATTATTTTATTTCTTTTGTAGATACTTCACCGCCTAGAATAGAGTGATGACTTTTAATTATCTTTATATTAATTTCATGTGGTAAAAAAATTCTTTACTGTAGACATGAATTCATATAATAATATATAATTATGGGAATAATTTCACTCAAAATAATATTAATAACTCATTAAATGTTTTTTATCTTTCTTTTCAATTAATTAAAATATTATGCATGAGAAATCAATGAGGTCACTCCCTATGGATCTCATATAGTTCACTTATCCTGAATTAATTATTACCTAGTACTATTAGTATTAAATTCTACTTAATGGGTGGTTGCATGACTGAAAACCACCCGTAGGTACCACCTCTCATATAGGCCTCTGTACTGAAGTATCCTCACTTAGCGTATCATTCTCATGATCACATAGTGGAATCCTAGATAGCTGTATTTTTGGGGGAATCATGAAATAAACAAGATGTACTATGGTCAAATATTATATATAAGGATGTGAATTAAGAATTACTTGGAAACCACAACTTATTCCTATATGATACATGTACCAATGTTTTTACTTGAAACTATTTTCTTAGTGGATTGTGTCTAAATACAAGTTATTAGATTCCTAGCGAATAGATAAGCTGGACACCACACCCACACTGGAATATCTGGTATAAAATCCATAATTGAGACACATTTATACTGTTTCTATGAATCCCAAACCAATATCATAGCTAGAAAAAAATCTATGTTATGGACCTCAGGTAGAACCAACTTCTCTGGTAGTACTAAGTCATGACCCAACCCACATGGGCTCGTATTGCTTGTAATAAGCTGAGTGTGACTACCCATGGTCTTCCTATAATAGGCCAGAGGATGGTGACTAGTGATGAGTAGGAATAAACCAAACATAGGAGGTATTATTTTAAATTATTTTTACACATACACATATCTCCAAGCCTATAAAATGTTAAGAAAGTAAAAATAAATAAATGGTACCATAAATTTATACACAACATTAATCCCACATAAAAGAATTAAAAGAGTTCTAAAATTGATAAAAGATTCAAAAAAACAAGTCTAACCAAAAGCTTTATAGAGTCCAAATTACTCAAAAGGATTAGAACATTATCAAATGTAACCACCAAGAAAACACCTCAGCTTATCAAGACCAATCTATGCTCCACCTACTCTCTATCCTCCTAGGACACCATAAAAAGTTTCATTGTATACATAATTCATGACACATGATAGAAGATCCCATGCAAGGGTGAGTATAACAAGATCCATTAGGATACTATGAAATCCCTAAGCATAAATCATCAATATTATTCAACTCATAAAAATAATATGATAATAAAAAATACCCATATGTACTGATAACAAAACATCCATCTCAAGTGGTATCAACCAATACACTATCCACAAGATTCTTTTTTAGGCTTCAAGGTAACACTCATTCTGGGAGTACTCACTCCATGATACATTCTATCATTGGTGACACTCAACCAATATTTCTAGATCATTGGGCCATGCCCAAGAAGTACTCCCTAGATCTTAGAAGATCTCATCATTCAGGTAGGTTATCACACCCAGGGATTATTGGGGGTCAATAAAAATCCTATTGTATCTTCCTTCTTGATAAGGGATCAATTACCTTTATATAGTGGTCACTACTATATCACAAACACTGCATATTAATGATATGGAAACCCACCCTGATCACACTAGGGATGCACTGAACTCCATCCAATAGTTCACCTTAAAAGGGGATCCCAATCTGGTGTTAATGACATAATTATACAATGCACCCTCATGGGAAAGGAAAAAAGGAATTTCACTCAACTTATAATAACCTGGTCTTTTTTATACATGGATATTACATCATTTATTATGAATATTCATTACATAACAGAAACACACACCCATGGAACATAATAGTTTGGTTCCTTTAGAAACATTGAAAAATAATCTTATAATCCAGTGAAAGATCATCAATACTTCCAACAAAGGTCATCCCATTTAGTAATTCTACATAAAATCTTTATTCATAACCTAGGGGAAGGAAGAGTAATAAAATGTGATATTGGATGCTCAGTATGGGTAAATAAGGTAGATTCATAAGCATAACATGAATATAAGGGTATGAGAACATGAACATAACATTTGAAGACCATACCATGCATGTCCAATATCATAATAATGAGTCCTTTCATAATTATTTATATTTTATAATAAATTATTCATAAGGGAATAAAAAACATGATCTATTAGATCATAAGAAATGGAATTTCTGGAATACACACAAGTATAGAAAATCTTATTTCAAGGCTTCTGACCAAGACATTTATAACATGTTAGTTTTGGGTTTACCACCCCTGAACATGCCTTGGGGTTGGGACAACCACCTATGTATCCTAATTTTATGGCATGGGCAGACCACCCATATACCCTCATCTTTTGTCTTGATTTGACCACCCATGTACCCTTATCTTTGGGCTTGGTCTAATTACCCATGTACCCTCATCTTTGGGCTTGGGATAATCACGTGTGTGTCCTTATCTTTGGACTCGGTATAATGACCAATGTACCCTCATCTACTGTATTAGATAACCACCCTTGTATAGTTTGAGCTCATAGAATATTTATCATTACCCAATTCATTTTAGGGAGATATAGTTCCCACCCACTCATAATGAAAACCATATTTATGTGTTCCATAAGATCATAAACATTCATCATATCATAACCCATGAAATGAAATGGGTATCCTAAACATTTCACCACACCATAAATTTTGTAAAATAAACAGTTTTCACAATCATTTTATCCTTCCATAATAGTATAACCTATGAATAGAAGCAGGTTTCATAAGAATTTTATCATGGTATAACATGTGGAAGAGAAACGGGTTTCATAAACATTATTCCATAAAAACCTAAACCATTAAAATAAATAACAAGAATGGTATAATACTATTGTATCCCTAGTAAATCATACGAAACCTAAAATAATTTCATCATGAATGGGAAATAATTTTGAAAGAATACTTTGGACATTTATTAAGGAAAATATCTTTTCTTTGAAATTTTTTTTAAAGTGTAAAAAATTATGGAAATAATTCTCGTTGATAATAACCTTGAAAAATTATAAATGAGTATTTAAAAAAAATGGAAGCATTTCTTGAGAAAAATATTCTTTTTTATTTGAAAATTTATATTTAAAACATAAAATATTTTTAAAACCTTTTCATTGAAAATAACCTTCAAATTTATAATATAAGATTTTAAAAATCATTTAAAACACTTTATCAAACATAAAAAAATTATAATAAAATTTTATTGAAAATGTTTTAAAATATGATTTAAAAACGTTTTTGAAAAAGTTTTTAGAAATCATAGTTTTGAAAGAAAATAGATTTCTGAATAAAGAGATAAATATTATCATATTTTCTTAAAAATATTTTCTTAATTATATTAAGTACCAAAGAGTGGGAAGATGGTACCATTAAATTAATATATAATTAATAAATAGATGAAAATAAATTTCATTACAATTCTTGATAGATATATCAAAATATTTTATCATTGGAAGCATAATCATAAACAATCCCTATAAACGATGATATTGTAACATAAAATCATTATCACTTTGGTAACCTTGAATCATAAGTACCATGAATGAATTACATAATATGGAACATAAAATATAATTATGATATATAAATTCTTTATATTTCATTTGAAATTGGTTTTATGTACAATTCATGAAATAATATAGGTCATATCATAACATATATCTCGAAGAAGGCAACTAGAGACAAAAATCCTTTATCGATTTGGTAAATTTTAAACTGTAAACACCATGAAAGGGAGATCCTATAAAAGATATATAAATACCAATAAAATTTATAATTATAATAAAAAATTCATTCATTGGTATTATATACATCACATAGAAGAATGATATGGTGAATATAACATTTTTCTCACAAAAGTAAAAAGTGAGATGGAAATCCCTTAATGGGTGAGTAACTTTTGAATCATGATATCCATGAAATAATAGAGTAAATATAAAATTAAACTATAATTAAATAATTTATATTCATGATATATCTTTTCATAGGTCAGTATATACACCACACAAAATATATGAGTGGTGAATATGGAATAACTCTCTCAGAAATAAAAGTAAGACTAGAAATCCCCTTACCTTAAGAGTTGACTCTTATCGTACTCGTAAAAACATACTATATAATAAATATAGGTTTATTATAAATATATTAAATAATTATATTCATATATATAATACCCTATATGAATTTCTTATGACCTTTGATTACCCTTTTGTTAATAATTACATGTTAAAGGTGTCTTTCGGGTAAAAAACTACTTTGTCTTTCATTTAAGTTTTGATTTGTTATATTTTTTTGTTCTTATCCATTAATCATGATTTATTAATATCTATAATTATAAAAATGATAAAAATATCATATATATTCATTATATATGTATTTATAATAATTTATAAAACATATAAATAGTAATTGAAATATACCATTCATGGAGATGGTAGGTCATAAGTACGCATGAGCGTTGTCTCCATTCTCTTATAATATTTAAAGAAAGAAAAGTAAATTATATATATTATCATTATAAAATCGTAATTTTTCATATATATCACAATTTTTTATTAAACTCATCCTTAATGTATTCCATGTATAGCATGAACGAATCACATCGCTTCGTGAAGTGGTAGTCCACCGTACACACGAATGAAGTTATCGTATTCCCAAAAAATGGAAATCATAAAGGTATCTATGATATAAAAATTAAAAAATAATAAAAATATCATATATATCATACATATAGTAATTCCATCATTATTCCTATCCTTTAAATTTGGTAACAAAAAAATGAACAGCATCGGTTCGTAAGGCGGTATTACACCGTACAAACGAATAATGATTTCGTAACCCAGTTGATGGAAGTGTCTGTGGTTGTGGGACGTACCCTTAACATGTAAACATATAATTATATTTAATATATGTATTTTATTATATAATCATGATATAAATAAAATTTAATTTTTTTAAGGAAGAACTAAAACAAAAACATTCATTGATGAACGCCACCGCTTCTTTAGGTATCTTCTTTTGGTTTGCACCAAAGGCCTTAATTGGTTGGATTTTTGTCCAAATTAAGGATTATAGGATGATATTATGAGATTTTATAAGTTATTTTGTAATTTCATTTCTGACCCAATTGGTTTTTAAGTTGTAAAAATAGGAGGAGAGGGGGAAGCCTTTTATAAAGGAGGTGAGTGACACTTTTGTAATTTTTTTGAAAAAGTGAATTCCACGTGAATTCTTTTCCATGTTACGTGGCTCTAATCTGGGGCCAATATCAATAATATAAGGTATAAATTCGATATATTTCCATAAAATGGGTATTTTATAAGTTTATAAATCATTTTTTCCCTTAATTTTGAAGTTCAATCCCTTCAAAAACTTGTTTTTCTCTCAATCGTCGTGATTAATTTTAGCTTATTTTATTAATCATTGTGGTCGAAAATTTATTTTTCTATATTATAAATTATAAATTATTATAATTTCAATTATTTAATCCATTTTTATAATTTCAATTAGCATAATTGTAAAAAATTGGTTTAAAATTAATCTCACAAACGTGCCGAGAAATCGGGTTTTTAAAGAAAAGTTTTCAAAAGTTTACAATGTTTTTATGCCCAATTTCAATATTAAATTGATTATAATAAACTAAATTATTTTAATAAATTTTTTATTTATGTAATTTTTCTTTAAAATAAGTTTAAAATATAATTTAACAATAAAAATAATTCAAACAAAAATGCAATTTTTAATTAAAATTCAGAAATTTTCACTATTCATCAAAAATGAAACTTTTAATAAAAATATCAAAAAATCACCCTAACATAATTTTTATATTCATATTTCAAAAATTATAATTATTTTTTAAAATATAATTAATAAAAGTTGCAAAAACTATTTTTGATATAAGTGTGCAATTAAAAGGTAGTAAAAATACCTTTTAGAAAAATACATATTTTTATGCATAAAATTGGATTTATTTTTATATATTATCTATAAAACACATAAGATTAATGTTAAATATTTTAGTGAAAACAAAATATATAAATTTAATTAAAATAATTCATAAAAATTGTTTTTTTTTAATTTATTTATATATAACATGTTTGTGCATAGAAAATTGTTTTTCAAAAAAGGAATTTCATTATTTTCAAATAGTTCTTACTTTAATTTCAAGTTAATTGGTTTCCAAGGAATTAATTTTATGAAAATTAATAAAAAATATTTTCATAATTTATCTAATCCATTTTATAACCTCATTTCCAATGGTTAGGTAATGATAATAATAATGCTTTAATAATGTGTTATGTTTCATTTAAACAATGTGTTGTGTGTAACTCAAGATAAGCTTGGTATTGCATGTAACACAATCTAAACATGTTATTTCTTGTAACAAAATAAAAACCTAGTGTTTCATATAATTCAAGCTAAAATCAATGTTTCATGTAGTTTAAAATGTTAAAAATATTAAATTTATTTAAGAAAAAAATCACAAAATATAGGGGTGTTACATTCTACCCTCTTAAAATAAATTTCGCCCTGGAAATTTGTCTCTATCATTAAAGGTCTAATACATAAAATTTAATTTCATAGAAACCCACATTGTAAAAAGGGTTAGTAGGACATTATATTTAAAAGTAGAACATTATCTGTTAAGGTCATATGGAATAACAAGCACTAGGCTTCTAAATAGGATAACATAGGTAGGAAGTGAAAACATGGACATAAAATAGAAAATTGACACCCAAATACTGATGGAGGGTGATAGAGAACACGTTCAGGAGAAAATTAATTCTCCAGAATTCGTAAACCAAAGATTATTGAAAAAGGACATTGAGATCGTCAAAAATGATGATAACAGGACATCATTTTATTTCAAGAACCTCTTATTAAAGTTGAATAATTTTCATGAGATGATATACTCACTTGATTTAATTCTATTTCATAATCACAATCTCACCCTATAGTTTCTACTTCATGAATTTTCACTTCATCTCGTAATCCAAGAAATGAATTTGAATTTTTTATGTCTGAAGCTCTAATGGATTATAAGATCCATAATTAGTATGATAAGTTTCTCCATCTATATTTAGTTATCATCGTAACAAAAAGGTTTTTACGGGTTATCCAATATGCATAAATCATCGTATGGTAAAGTAATACATTAATCTCTAAAACCTTCACCAAAGTTAAATATAAACCTTTTTCATAAATGGTTAACCTCTTGACCCTTTCAACATTAAATATTTATAA
Organism: Viscum album; assembly: GCA_963277665.1. NCBI lineage: Eukaryota > Viridiplantae > Streptophyta > Magnoliopsida > Santalales > Viscaceae > Viscum > Viscum album. The sequence goes on along the minus strand of OY728147.1, from coordinate 1,018,616,221 downwards.
ACCATGTTACTAAATTTCTCAAAATCATCTTAAAATCCATCCCTCATCTATCATAAAGTAGATCTTGATTGTCACATACCAAAAATGTGAATAGCTTTATCATGTATTCTATTGAAACATGGTAATAATACGAATTACCATATACCCATATTGAAAAAATAAATGTTTCTTCATTCCTTATATAATTTCTTATATTATTCAAAAATATTTTCATTGGGAGCTTGGGTTAATCCTTATACCAATATAATATGTGATTTCATTATTCCAGAATCCAAGTAGATAATCATATGAAATTTCATTAAAGGAATAACAATTATATTTTCATAGTGCTCATTCATACAAAGTTAAACACGAAATTCACTACTAAAGATAGGATTATAATTATTACATGATTATCATGGTTCACTTTATCCATTACGGTTGCTTAAGATTTCCATTTTCCATTTGTCTTTATATATTGTTTTGGCTTATTATCTACATTAGTCTTCAGATTGGATAACCTGTTATCATAATGCCAAAACTCCTTATAATTGAAACATTGAATTGTGGGAGGTGTCTTTTGTGTGGATTTTTCATTATTCGCATAATTAACTAACTTTTTCCCATCACATCATCATCCATCCACTTGATAACCTTACTTTCCAAACATAAATAATTTAATATCCCCTTTAAGGAAATTCCCTTTAAGTTTCCTCCCACAATTTTATCATAAAGGAAAGATCAACTTCTTCTCTCAATGGTTCTTATATTTTTCTATGAATCCCATTTTTCTATTCTTATCAAAACCATGAGACCGATATGTAACTCTAAAATCCATTTCCACTTTGATGTAACATTTAACAATCTATTCATAGCATACAAATTCACTTATATCTAACTCCCTTTGGAGATTTAGTTTTAAGACATTGAAGAATATTTTAATCATACTTTAAAGAAAAATAATAATACACGAAGAGTTCCTCACATTTCTTGTAAAACTTTATTCATAGGAACCAATAGACTTATCATCATTCTGCTTAGGCTATAGTAATTAATTCTCTATATTCATATGAAAAATATGAGGAAATTAATTATTCAAAAACTAGTTCTTGAACTCGTCCCAATCCTTGGATTCAATTTCATCTTATTGCCTCATATTATTAATAAGACTCCACCACTGATCTTCCTCACCTTCTAGAAGGTAAATAAACAAAATGAATTTTTCAAGCTCTGAATTGTGGAGGAAGTAAAATATTTTTTAGTGGTACTGATCCTTTTCTTAGAAACTAATGGATCAATGGAACCACTGAAATAAGTTGGGCACTACCACGTGAAGGAATCAATAGATCAATGTTCCCTCCTTTTCTCATTTGTATGTTCACCAAGATTCATAGCTTGAGAAATTTTTTTGAGCATATAAATGAGGTTTTTCATTTAAACTCCCATAAAATGTTGTTTCTCAAGAGGAAAATCATTTCATTTTCCATTACATTCATCATTAAAATGGTTCCTTTGAGTTCCATCCATTAACTAAAATCAAAAACATAGTGTGAGAAACACTAATAATGATGAGGAACCACATGATCATGAAAAATCACTTATAGGATTTCTAAATCATTATGAATTATTCTTTAATCTATGACACATTAGGTTCATCCTATATTATACATAATCGTCTTCTATTTAAATCATTCATGATTGTTCGTAAATAGTTTTTGAATTTCCAAAGCATATCACCCGGGTGTGTCGAACTAGCTGTGCATTAAGGCATGATGTTGTAAACCAGTTCCTGATTAAGTCTATCTAAATTCAATTTTTTTTAGGGTTGTTAACCCTAGGTACATTTCTTCCATATCCACATCCATATGTTGTATCTATATAGAGATGTGTTTCTAGGAAACCACATTCTCCATCCTTTACAAAAATTCCAGGAAATTTTCTATACTTTAACTCATACTTGGACTTATCAATAGAGACATCCCTAGACATATCCTTATAAATATAACAAGGTATATCACTAAAGTTTTCTCATCAAAGTTTCCACATTTTAACTAAAAAAATCATTAGATACCAACTATAGAAACCCAAGTTATTCATACAGGGATATTACTTCATTTTTATGAATATTTATTACATTACACAAACACACACCTAAGGATTGTAACTTTTTAGTGACTTTAGAAACTTGGAAACATAATACTCTAATATGGTAAAATATATTCAATGTTTCCCAAAAATTTCTTACCATTTATTACACCTATTTAAAACCTTTCTTCATAACCTGGGGAAAGGAAACATAATAAAGAATGAGATCAGACGCTCAATAAGGGTAAATAAAAAAGATATGAAGGCATAAAATAAACATAAGGATATGAAAACATGACCACAATATTTGAATATCATACCATATAGATCAAACTTCATAATCATGAGTCATGGAATAAAGATCTATAGTTCATAAGATATAATTCATAAGGGAATCAAAGAACATGATCAATGATATCATAATAAATGGAATTTTTGGCATACACACAAGCATATAAAACCTTATGTCAAGTTTAACCACCAAGAAATTCATAACATTTTAGGTTTGGGATGACCACCCATGTACTTTTCTTTGGATTGGAATGACCACCCGTATACCCTCATTTTTGGGCATGGGATGACCACTTGTATAACCTCATATTTGGGCTTAGGCTAACCACCCATGTACCCACAACTTTGGGCTTGGGTTAACCAGTCATGTACCCCCATATTTGTGCTTGGGATAACCACTCATTTACCCCCTGATCTCATAGAGCATTAATCATTACCCAATGCATTAGAGAGAGGTATAGGTCCCACCCATCTCATAATGAAAACCATATTTGTGTGTCCCAAAAGATCATAAACTTTCATCATATCATAACCCATGAAATGAAATAAGTATCCTAAAATTTTCATCTTATTATAACCTATGGAAAAGAGATATTTTTCATAATAATTTTATTATTTCATCATAGAATAACTCATGAAAAGAAGAGGGTTTCATAATCATTTTATCATGTTTTAACCCGTAGAAGAGAAACGGGTTTCATAAACATCATGCCATAAAAAAATAAATCATTAAAAGAAGGAATATAAATGTTTTCCTTGTATAATATTCCCATTAAATAATAAGTATCCTCAAATAATATAATATTATATAGAAAATAATTTTTAAATAAAACTTGGGACATTTTTTGAGGAAAATATCTTTTCTTTTAACATCAATTTTTAAAAATTAAAAAATTATGAAATTATTTTTATTTAAAAATAATATTGAAAATTTATAAATGAAAATTTTAAAAAAATCATTTAAAACATTTATTTTGGAAAATAACCTTTCTAATTTGAAAAATTATTTTTAAATCATAAAACATTTTGAAAAACTTTTCTTTGAAAATAACCATGAAAACTTATAAAAAAATATTTAGAAAACACTTATTCAAACATAAAACATTTAAAAAATACTTTTAATTTAAAATTATCTTAAATTAAAATTTAAGAACAATTTTCAAAACATTTTTATAAAATAGGGTTTTGGAATAAAATTGATATTTGATCAAAGAGAGAAATATTGTCATAATTTCTTAAAAATATATTCTTAATTTTCATAAGTAACAAAGAGTGAAAAATGGAAAAATTACTTGAATATATAATTAATAACATGATTATAATAAAATTTGTGATAATTATTGAGATATATATCATAATATTTTATCATTATAAGCATAATCATAATCAATATCGATAAATGATGAGGTTGTAACATAAAATCATTACCACTTTGGTAACCTTGAATTGTACAAAATATGGAACTTAAAATTTCATTATTATAAATAAATAAATTATATTACTTGTAAAAGGGTTTTTATATACACCTCACGAAATAATGTAGGTGTATATCATAACATATGTCTCAAAAAAGGCAACTTGAGACAAAAATCCATTACCGTTTTGGTAACTTTGGAACCGTAAAACCCATTAAAGAGAGATCATTAAATAGATATGTAAATACCAATAAATTTTAGTATAATAATCATAAAATACATTCATGGGTAGTATATACACCACATATAAGAAATATGTTGTGAATATAGCATGTGTCTCGCAAAAGTAAAAAGTGAGACGGAAATCCCTTACTACTTGAGTAATTTTTGAATCATGATCACTATGAAAGAATAACATAAATTTAAAAATTAATTATCAATAAATGATTTATATTCCTGATATATCCTTTCATAGGGTATTATATACACCACACAAATGAAACAAGTGGTGAATATAGAATAAGTCTCTTAGAAATAAAAGTGAGACTAGAAATCCCATTGCATTAAGTATTGAATCACTTTGTACTAATTAAAACATCATGTATAAAAATTATAAGTTTATTATACATCTATTAAAGAACCATATTCATATATATAATACCCTATATAATTTACTTATGACCTTTTATTACCTGTTTATTAAAAATTTCATATTAAAGTTGCCTTTCAAGTAAAAAACTGCTTTGCCTTTCGTATAAGTTTTGATTTGTTACATTTTTTGATCTATTAAATAAATAATGATTTAATCATCTAAATAATTATAACCATGATATAAATATCATATATATTAACTATATATGTATTTATTGAAGGACCCAAGAACACCCTAAGAGGGGAGGGGTGAATCCGGGTGTCAACTTCTTCTTTTAAACTAGGGGATCTTCTTCCCATGTTGGAAGGAAGCTATTAAACCTATCTGATTAGGGAATGCAGAAAAAAAAATAACATGAAAGGATAAGACACACCAATTTTACCTGGTTCATCACTAATTTCTATGTCAAAGGAGCATATGCCAAAAGTTTTTCAGTCATACCAAATTCCATTAATCTTCACTAGTTGTGGAGTACAAAAGTTTAACACAGTCACTATGTTCCAGGAAAACTACCTTTATAAGGTTTTAGGGATAGCACACTACATCCCTCAAATCAATTCCATTAACTCCCCTTTCTCAATTAATTAGTAAGAATCTAAACTTAGTTTATTGACTTGATGGTCACTTCAATGGGTTGTCATTAAATCATGAATCCTTAACAGTAGATAGATGCTCTATTGAAGTCATATTTTCCCCTGTAGATGAAATATACTTTTCTATATATTGTTAATTCATGAATTAGTCCTCTGTGAACTGGCCTTCTTCCTCCATGTATTTTAGTTCTCCACATACCACCTCTGTATACTTCCTCTAAAAATTGTCTCTGTGTACTGCCTTCACAAACCGCATTTGTGTACTACCTTCCCTTCTGCTCTAGCATATCACTTATTCACAACAGACCAACCTCTCTTCTGTGAATTTTCTTTCACGTGACACCTTCCTTTTCATACTTCCTTTCTCCACGTACCTATCAATTTCTCTCTGTACTCCAAGATCACTACATACCAAGTTCTTCCTCCCCGTACAGACTCTCCAACAAGGAATTGTATTCCCTTTATGGACTATAAAAATCCTTCGTAAAAATTGATTCTCTTTGAACCACTTTCAGACTTAGCCGAATTCCCAAATAAATGGATTAATCTAATGAAATTTTAATTTCTCCCATTTAAAATTGGATTAGTTCTTATTATATAATTAATTAGATCTGCATAATTCGTTAATCCAAGATTTACCAAATCTTTGATGTGGAACCACCTTCACTGTATATTGTGCATCTCATGTGAACCATTTCCCTACGTGGTCTTCATATCTCCACTCGTCCCTTCGTGGCGGACGACCACTTCCTCAAACTGATCAATGCCTCATTTTTTTCCAATTATAATCCATCTCATGAACCATTTCTTCTGCGAACCTCTCAACCTCATTTTCATGAATGACACGCCATCTTGCGAACCAATTGCCTTCTATTAACCGTCAGTCTTCACCGTGAACCATTTTTCATTCCATGAACTATTCCCACAACATGGTTCATATTCCATTATTCTGCTTACCAAATTTCATGATCCATGAAATTTTCTTTCTATGTGGTTCATGATTAGCTTCCTTTTCTAAAAAAACTCCTGATTTTGGGGCCCAAAATTTTGGAAAACACTGGGAAATTGTTCCACCTTAAACACCTATTTCGGTTTGTACTGTAAGATCACTTGATTTTTATACCCATTGATCAACCCAAAGTAGATTGAAAAAAAACACAAACCATGCTCCATTTTCCAATAAAGAACATGCTTGGTTCCAACAATCTTCCCCTTTTGGTTTGTTATAAATTCATAGATAAACTCAATGAAGCACCAGCCAAAACCTGATAAATGAGAAATAACTAAACCAACTCTTTAAGTATACATGAGTAATACATAGTATAGAAAACAATATTAGAAGCATGAATTGGGTTCTCTTGATACCAAACTCCGAATTGTTTTCTCCATTTTCATTGCCTCCAAACATTTTCCACTTTGTAACTCATTATTCTCCCCCATTGTAACATTTTTGAATTCATGTATTCTCCATCATCTTTACACCAAAAAACATATTTCATCCTAATTGTTTAAACCATAAAACATTGAATTTATTCATTATACCTCATTATAAATAAACCCAAAGAATCAAATTTTGACTTGTAGAGCAAAAATAAAACTCCCCCTAGATCATATCTCCTCCATAAACGTGCATCACTTCCAAAAATAGATTAAAATAGTTAATACAATTGGGGAGAGGGTATGTTCATAACCTCCTAATGAACAGGGAGGTGGCTGAACACCGAGGTTCAACTGATGCTTCTTGAACACATGTGATGGCAGTATCTTGGTCAGTATGTTAGCCACTTGATCATCAGTTCCAACATGATCCATTTTAATCATTCCTTGTTCCACTTTTTCCTTGATGAAGTGATATCTGATTTCAATGTGTTTTATATGAGAATATTGAAAAAGATAATTCATAAGATCAATTGAACTCTTGTTATCATAGTGAATCACCATTGGTTATTTCACCTCATCACCAATATCATTCAGTTGTTTCTTCATCCAAAAATGTTGAGGGAAATACATTTTAGCGGAAATATATTCAACTTCAGTGGTATTGAGAGAAGTGATTTTATATTTCTTACTCAACCAGCCCACACATTTCTTTCCAATAAAGAATGCTCCACCACTTTTGTATTTTCTATCCACCACATCTTTAGCCCAGTCAGTATCAAGAAATGTTTATAGTTCATTATATTTTCCTACAGCAAAGTATATTTCATACTTGTGAGTACCTTTAATGTACCCCATGATTCATTTAACTACTTCCATATGTTATTCCTTCGGATTACATTGAAATCAGGCTACTAAACATGTTGAAAAGAATATATCTGGTCATGAAGTAGTTAATTATAATAGGCTTCCATTTATTCTCCAGTACATAGTGTTATCTACATAATTCGCATCCTCGTGCTTTCAAATTTTAGTTTCAACCACAATAAAAGTAAACATTGGTTTGGATTCATGCATTGTGAATTTTTTCAGCAACTCTCTTCCATACTTTTCCTGATAGATAAAATTTTAGTATTTTATCTAAATCACTTGTAGCCCTAAAAAGTATGTGAGTTCACCAATCAAAGTCATTTCAAATTCTAATTTACTGTGATTGTAAAATTCATTCCCTGATCTTTGTTTGCTTCCACAAAATATAATATCATGTATGTACACTTATTCCATGAACTTATCTTTATGAGAATTATTCACATATAGATTGTGATCCACACTTCCTATTTTAAAATCAAACTTCTTTACATAAGAATCTAGTTGGGAATAACATTCTCGTGGTTCCTACTTCAATCCATAGAGTGCCTTATTTAATCTACTGACCTTTATTTCATCATTACCATGTAGAAAACCCATTGGTTGTTTTATATAGACTTTTTCTTCAAAAACACCATTTATGAAATCTTTTTTACATCCATTTGATACACTTTGTATCCTCTTTAAATTTCCATAGAAAGAAATAGTCTAATTGACTCCAGTCTAGCCACCAGAGAAATTTTTCTTCAACATCAACACCTTCAATCTATGAATATCATTTACACACCAGTCATGCCTTATTTCTGATCACATTTCCATGATTATAATATTTATTTTTGAAAATACACTTCTTACAAATATCATTGTGGTTTTACGGTCTCTTAACTAGATACCATGTTTGGTTCTTATCGATCTAATCCAACTCTTTATTCATGGATTTAACCCTCGATTCATCTTTGGTAGCTTCTTTAAATGCAGATGGTTTTACAAATGATTGGAATGTAGACTGTGCATTATCCCTCATTCTCCTTGTCTGTATGGGAGATATCCAATCTGAAATAATGTTGGATTGATAAATATCTACTCTTTGATTTATCCTATGAGGTTTAGTAAAATTTTCTTCATCCATGGTTTCCTCTTCTGATTCTTCTTCTGATTTAACATCATGATGTGATCCCTGAGTGTTTTTCACTCCTTCCTCTACTTCTATATTTGGATCTATTCCATTTCCACATTCTTCCTCATCTTCTATCACATAAGAAGATGAATTTCTTAAGGCATTTGTGGTTTTATCATCAATGGTCATCACATCAATTATTTCCACAATTTTTCCTATGTGTTTATTGAAAAATTTATTATCTTTTGTATTCATTTAATATATGAGGAATATTCCTTCATCTATAGAATCACCATACAAGCCTTGATTTTATTCTTTGTTTTAGATAAAAAATTTACTTTTGAAAACATGAAAATATTTGAATAAGGGATTCCTTTGATGCCATAACTCATTGGGTGTATTGGTTTCCCCAATATAAATCCTTGTTCAATTTTGAATATAAACTACATCTTGATAGCCTATTTATCATAATGGTGAGAGATATGACTCTCAATCGGTATAGGTATGGCCATACCATTCAACTGTCGATTCTGGAGCTCAACCACTCCATTTTTCTGTGGGGTTCTCACAGCATCCACCTCATGTTGTATTCCATATTTCCCCAGGTAATTTTCAAATTAAATGGATGTGTACTCCCCTCCATTTTCAGACCATAGAACATTGATTGTCTATCCAATATCATTCTTGGATATTCAGTGATAAGTTTTTATGCAATCAATCACTTGTAGTTTCCTATGTATAACCATCACTCAAGCCATTATACTATAATAATCAATTAAAAGGATTAATTACATTTCTCCATCTATTCCAACAACATTTCTCATACAATATACATATATATGAATGAGATCAAGAATATTTGATGCTATTTTATTCTTTGGATGATATGAACTGTACACCAACTTTCCTCACATACAAGCATCACAAGTCTTCTCTCATTTATGCTTCAGATTTGGGATATCCATGATAATATTTAGTTTATATATCTTTTCAATATATTTTTGATTAATTTTACCCAACCTCTATTACCACAAGTTGTTTTCTTCTCCAACAGTAATGTAGAAAATATTCTCTTTACTATCACCTTAATATAGGTTGTCATCTATTCTACAAACTTTCATGAGAGAATCCCCTATTCTTTCTTTTAAATTCCACCCCTTTTGATTTAATTACACTATAATTCCTAAATCACAGAGATGACTCACACTCAGAAGATTGTGATGCAACCCGTCTACATAAATAACCTTGGTCTTCTTTAGCTCGCCATTGTCCAGTTTAGTAATTCTAATACCTTTGATCTTCAAAGTAGCATCATTATTGAATCTCATTGTTCCATCAAAACTTTTATTGACATTCATTAATAGTTCTTCATTTCCCATCATATGGGATAAGCATCCAATATTAATAATCCAAGTGTTGTTGTTCTTGGTAGCTTTTAGAAATACTTCTGTAAGGTTGGATTTTCTAATTTTCTTCTTTTCCTTCCATAAAATATTAGTTTGAGTGAATGATAAACATGGATTTTCAATTATATTTTCCATGTGCATAGACTAATCATACTCACACTCTTCTTCCATAAAAGATAACATTTTTTTAAGAAAAACACCATTTAGTTGGCGAGTATTGACTTCTCACTGAGTTCTGTAGGAATTGTTCATGCCATTCCTCTACCTATAATAAACAGCTTTATGGACAATGTTAAAACAATGAAAAAAATATCCATAGAAACCATTTCTTATATAAGAATTTGGATATTAATTTGTTATACTTTTTTTACTTCTTAGATCTTTCTCACTCAAATAGATCCTTTCCTCTTCACAATATGACATGGTATGGCCCAAATAGCCATAGAATTGACATTTCATAAGAGAAAATGTCTTTTCACTTATATTCCTTATTATGTAAACTTTATTAGAAGGATAGTTTTACTAAATATCATCCTGGGAAACTCAAGGACATCTTTCATTCCTCATTTCAGTCTTATTTGATAATTTCTTTGTTTGGAATTCAGTTGTCTTTGTGATATGTTTGACTTTAAACTTGTCTTTATTTTGGACAATTTTACTTCCAAAATTAGACATTTCAACATTACAACCAATTATTATGTTTCTCTTGCATGAGGTTCTTTGATCATTTATAAACTTTTCAACTCCTTCAGAACCATGCATTACTCTCACTAAGAACTCAACATCTGATAATTTTCCAAACAGGATTTTCTTCTTTGTTTCTTTTGGACTTGATTCACTTTCAGGTTTAATCCTAAGAGTGAAAACTTCTTCTTCAATTCCCTCAATAGTTTTAGACTTATCTTTCAGTCTAGATGTAATTTCATTAATGGACTTTTCCTATTATTCAATTCTAAGCTTTAGTTCAACTATATATTCTGAGATTTTAAAAGTTTTTTAATGTTTCTTTACTACTTCCTCAAGTCGGTCAATTTCATCTTCCATTATATGAACATATTTTGATGACTCTTCCATATTTTCACTCCAATTTTTCCATTTCTTGCATTGATTCTCAATCTTACCAAAATCATCCTTAAGTTGCAACTTGAGATCAACATCAGTGGTCACCTGATTATTTCTTGCTTCATCTTCTGTTGGTTCTGATTTTTAAATAGTATACATTATTAACGTATGGGTTCTAGATTTAAACTCTAGTTCTTCTTCATCAAAGAATTCACTATCATCATCTTCTTCTTCATAGAAATAATCCTTTCTCTATAGTTTCTTACCAGACTTGAAATCTCTATTTTTAAAAAACCTTTTCTAAGGCTTCTTTATGTCTCCATCTCCACTTTCTTCAATATCAAACTTTCTTGTGCATTGATAGTAAATGTTCCCAACTCTACCATAACGAAAACAAGCCATAGGTAACTTTACTTCAAATTTCCCTTTTCCCTTCTTGACTTTCTTGGCAATGGGAGACTGAATTTGTTTTCCTCATTATCTTCATCAATACTATCTTTTGAAATTTTATTTTTTTTTCATGGATATGAATTCCATTTCCTTTCTTACTCGATTTTTTGCGTCTTCTAGTTTGACTCTCAATTCATATGACACTAGTATTCTCAGTAGATCATGTAGAAAATTTTTGGAAGGATCCATTTCCTCAATTCATGACACATTTTCATTGTAAATAGGTTTAAGTCTTCTCATGATTTTCTACATAATATCAATGTGTTTTATTTTTTACCAAGTCCTCGTATTTCTCTAACAACTTCCTTAATTCAATTGAAAAATGTATCTTCATTTTCTTCAAGATGCATCTTCAAATAATAAAACCTATTATGAAAAACTTATAGTTTTTCCTCCTTCACTTTGTTGTCACCTTCATAAATATTCTCCAGTTTTTCCCGCATAAACATTACTGACGTACAAATAATCACCTTTAGATATATCTGATCAGAAAAATATGCGGTGAGGGAATTCTATTCTTTGGCATCTGCATCAAGAATTTTCATTTCTGTACTAGTCCTAGAAAAACCATTTAGATCTATGACCTATATTCCTTGTGAAATGGAAAATAGGACTTCCATTCTAAGATATCTTAGATTATATCTCATCCTATTCTTCCAGATAGGTAAGTTACTTCCATCAAAGATGAGGACTCCCCTGACATTAATTGTATTCTCCATGGTAGAAATGAATGAAAGATTTAACACTGGAAACCTTTACCCTCTGATACCACTTGAAGGACCCCAAAACACCCTGAGAGTGAAAGGGTGAATCAGGGTGTAAACTTTTTCTTTTAAACTAAAGGATCTTTTTTCCATGTTGAAAGGAAGTTGTTAAAATTTTATGATGAGAGAATGCATAAAACAAAAAAACACATGAAAAAAAAAGACATGAAAATTTTACTTGGTTCAACACAAAGTTCTATGTCCAAGGACTATACACCGACAATTTTTCAGTCGTACCAAATTCTACGAATCTTCATTATTTGTGGAGTACAAAAGTTTAACATAGCCACTCTATACAAGGCGAACTGCCTTTACAAAATTTTAGGGATAAAACACTACATCCCTCAGATCACTTCCATTGACTCACCCTTTATCACTATGTTGGGAAGAATAAAAATGTAGTTTATTGACTTGAAGTTCACTTCAACGGGTTGTCATTAAATCATGCATCCTTAACTATAGATAGATGCTCTGTTGAAGTTCTGTTTTCCCCAGTAGATGAAATCTAATTTTCCGCATATTGTTTGTTTGTGAACTTGTCCTCCATGAACTGGACTTCTTCCTCTACGTACTATAGTCATCCACATACTACCTCTACAAATCATCTCTTTGTACTACCTTTACACACTGTTTTTGTGTACTTCCTTCCCTTATTCTCTCGTATAACGCTTCTTCAACACAGACCAACCTCTCCTCCATGAACTATCTTTCAGGTATCGCCTTCCTTTGTATACATCCTTGCTCCGCATACTACTCACTTTCTCCGTATTCTCTAAGAGCACAATAGACAAAGATCTTCCTCCATGTATGGATTCTTCTAAGAAAACATATCTTCCCTTTGCAAACTAAATAAAACCCTTTGGACAAATTTCTTCTGCACGAACCTCTTTCGAACTTAGTATAATTCCCGAAGAGATAGATTACTCTAATGAAATTCTATATGCTCCCCTTTATAATGGGATTATTTCTCCATATATAGGCAAATAGATCTGAATAATCTTCTAATTATATATTTACCAAATATCTGATGTGGCATTGCCTTCACTGCATACCATGAAACTCTAACAAACCATTTCTTTACACAGTCTGCATACCGCCACTCATCCCTTTACAGCAGCTAACGTCTTCCATGAACTAATATCCACCTAATTTTCACTAAAAACAATCCATCCCACAAACTATCTCTTTCATGAACCTCTCTTCATTGTTTTTGAGAATGACACACCATCCCATGAACCAATTTCATTCCAGGAACAACTAGTCTTCACTATGAACCATTTTACATTCAACGAACTGTTCCCGCATCATGGTTCAAGATCCACTATTCTGTGTACCATATTTCATTATTTTTTAATTATTCCTTCTATGTGGTTCATGGTTTTATTCCTTTTACAAAAACAGACTTCTAATTTTGAGACCTAAAAATTTGGAAAACACTGGGAAACTATGACACCTTAAACACCTACTTCGGCTTGTACTATGAGATCACTTCACTTGAAAACCCCTTGATCAAAACAAAGTGTTTTAAAAATAAACACAAAATATACTCCATTTATAGTAAAGAATATCCTTGGTTCCAACATTTATAATAATTTATAAAATATAAAAGAAATGAAATACACTGTTCATGGAGACGGTAGGCCGTACATACGCTTGAACGCTATTTTCATTTTCTAATCTTATTGAATTAAAGAAAAGTAAATGATATATAGTTTTATTATAGAATCATATTTACATTATATATATCACAAATATTTGTTAAACCCATCCTTAATAATTTCTATGTATAGCGTGAACGAATCACATCACTTCGCGATGTGGTAGTCTATCGTACACATGAACAAAGTTCTTGTATTCCCAAAAAATGAAAAGATTGAAGTTATGTGTGATATAAAAATTTAAAATTAAAAATAAAATGTTAAATATCATATATATAATATATAAAAAGTATTTATATCATTTTTTTCAACCTTGAAATGTGGTAATGGAAAAACAAACAACATAGATTCATGAGGCCCTAGTCCACTGTACACACGAATGAAGATTTCATAACCCATTTGATGGAATTGTGTGTTGTTATAGATTGTACCCTTAACATGACAACATATAAGTATATTAAATATAATTATTTTATTATATAATCTTGATATAAAAATAATTTAAGGGGTTTTAGAAATAAATAAAGCGAAAATGTTCATTGATGAACATTACCTCTTGTTCGGGTATCTCCTTTTGGTTTTCACCAAAAACCATCCTTTGTTTGATTTATTAAAGAAGTAAGTGAAATGGGATTATATGAAGGAATTTTAGAAGTTATTTTGTTAGGTATCTTATAAACCAATTGGTTTTGAAGGAGTGTATATAGGAGGAGAGGGGTTGCCTTTTATAAGGTAGGTGAGTGGCACTTTTTTAATTTTTTTGAAAGTGTAAATTATACCCATGTTTTTTCAGGTCAAGTGGCTCCAATAATAGGCTAATATTGATAATACAATCTATAAAGTTTAAATATGGCCATCCAATGGGTTTTTGACAAGTTTATAGTTTATTTTTTCCCTTAATTTTAAATTTTAGTCTCTTGGTAAAGTCATTTTTCTCTTAGTCATCATGATTAAATTTAATTTCATTCACTAAAAATTATGGTAAAAATTCATGTTAGAATTATTAGAAATTATAAATTATAGTGACTAAAATTATTTAATTAATTTTTACAAATTCAATTCACATAATTCGAAGAAATTAATTTAAAATTATCTCGCAGACGTGTCGAGAAAGTGGGTTTTTAAAGAAAAAATGTTCAAACATTTACAAAGTTAATATATCCAATTATAATATGAAATTGATTCAAATGACCTAAATTAGATTGATATAATTTTAATTTAACTAATTATAATTTAAAAAAAATTAAAATATAATTTAACAATATAAATAATTTGAAAAAAAGGTAGTTTTTAATTGAAATTTAGATTTTTCACTATTGACGAAAAATAAAACTTTTCAGATTAATCTAAGGAAAAAACTGCATTTTAGAAAAATGCATCATTTTAATCGTAAAATTGAATTTATTCTTTTCTATTATCTAGAAAAAAAATAAAATGAATAGTAAATATTTGATTTAATATATTAAATAAAAAATTTATTAAAATCATTCATCAAAACTGTTCTATTTAATTTATTGAGAGAAAATGTGTTTTTTCATAGAAAAATAATTTTTTAGAAAAGGAATGTATTTATTTTCAAATATTTCTTACTTTCATTTTAAATTAATTAGTTACAAAATAATTCATTTTATAAACATGAATAAATCGTATTTTTATACTTTATTTAATCCTTTTCATATCATTCATCCTAATGGTTAGGTGATAACTACAATAATATTTCAATAATATGTCATGTTTCATTTAAACTTAGTATTGGGTGTGATGCAATCTAAGCTCGGTGTTGCGTGTAATGAAATGAAAATTTGGTATTTTGTGTAACATAATAAAAACATAGTGGTGTTGATAAAAAAAGGTCTAAAATTAGTTTTTCATGTGGCATAACATATTTAAAAGATTAAATTCATTTCAGAAAAAAAAAATTCAAAAAATCTCAGGGTGTTACACAACTGAACCAGGTCTATAATAAGTAGAGGAAGTGATCTGAACCATCTTTGAGGAAGTACATAGTGAGTACATATGGTAAACAACATGTAATGCTAAATCCATACCTGAAGATGTCCATGCTCAAGTCCCTCTACCTATGCCTATATCAACCCGTTCTTTACATACATTGATATCACTTCAGAATTGGAGTATATTTATTACAAAATATAAAAAAACCATGATAGGACCGTGTAGGTATAGTGTCTTTAGAATCTTTGAAACATAAAAAAATAGTTCATAAAAAATTCTACATTGTCTCCCATTTATTTTATCATAACTAGACTGTCACGAACCAACCCGGGTTGACCCTAAACCGGTCACCTAAGCCGGTCCGCAACATGGCCCGAGAGGCATTCCCGATCCTTCTGGGCTAGCGACAGGTGCCAAGGATTCAACAGAGAATATCAGGGGAACAATCTGTCCAAATAAAAATAAATAAAGCAGCAGAAAGAAAATATAACAATACAAAACAAATAAAGGACATGAAAAGGAAGAACAACCAACAACAACAAACTAACCTGACCACGGCCAAAACTTCTCACAACCCTAAGATTCTCTCGCCAAACCATAACCAAATCTCTCCCATGGTGAGAAAGATCAAGTCAAACCTCAATAGAAACTAAAGACCGGAAAACACTATAGGTGTGATTATTAAAACTCAGTAGGTGTGCCCAACAAACTATCTCCAAAACACTATGTTTAAATAAATAATTCACTAATTTCATGTTTGAACTAAAGTATATAAAATGTGGGTTTCCACACACACTTTCATTTCCAAAGAAAGTTACAGTCCATTACCCTTTTTAATTTAAAAACAAGTTTAATGTTTGAAAGGAATAGGTGCATTACATTTTAAAACATTTTTGTGAACAACCTAAAAATACAAATTTTAGTTGTTAGTAAAAAGGAAAACCATACACAAGACACAACACACACTAAGGACAACATAAAAAGTGAAACATAGGGTCCAGCAACTGAACTAGACCTCTCAATCATCCTCCACATACATATAAACACTAAATAAAACATGGTTCAAACCTAGGAGCTCGTGAATAACCCATAACGTACTATACATGTGACTCATCTTGAAGGAATGCCTACTCTTGATGATGTCATAACACCCAAACACTCGATGTTTCCCTACCTAGCCTAAACGAGGGGCCAAATCCCCTAGTAGAGTATAATCCGTACTGAGGGCCACTAGCCAGTGCATAATCTAAACTAGTGCAGTAATCGTTCTCAGAAGATTCACTTACTATTCCAGGTTCCCATGTCAACACGTGTAACAAAAAGGGGTGAATCAACAAATTCAATCAAGTAGTACAAACATCACACATAACTCATGCAGTCAACGTAAACCAAAGATCACCCATGAGTCACCCCAAAGAAAGTTTTCCAAAATAATTTATTTTATTAAAGTGTCAAGCGGGCCTTAACCAATTTTAAAGAAAATATTCATTTCTCAAGGTAACCAAAACACTAGTTCACGCTTCAAAAGAAATCATTTATCAATAAAACAGAACTACATTTGAAATTTTGTGAATTATGTTTAAAGGACAAATACACATTCTTTCACTACTGGGTGTTCGTTCATCATGAAAATAATTCAAGTGTCATGTATAAAATAAACGTATCTTTATAAACCAAATAATCATTTAAAAATTAATTATCTTATATTATTTCCTATTTATTAAAATTAATAAAATATCAACCAATTAATAAATTCTGAATTTAAAGGCGACTGCAGTGGGGGACCTACCTTAGCTCACTGTCCAAATACAATGGCATGTCATGCCTCACACAGACGCACAACACACGCAAGTTGACGACCACAATATCATGGGTTTTCCTCACCGACATGCTGAAACAGCCAAACAGTAACTAAAATTACACAAACACATTCTTAAAACAATCCAAATGAACAAACACCGCAAAAGAACCACCTCAACATGTTTTCAAAACACAAATCACACCATGTTCATAATTTACTAAACCACATAAAATTTATAAAACTACTCTAAAGAGTATCCCACAGCTTTACACACCCAAAACCTGTTCAAACCCTCTCCTTATAATTAAACACGCACTCACAACGCACCAAATTAGAATGAGCACCACTTGGATAGATAAAATAAAAAATTACACAACTTAATAAAAATACTCCACAAGTGAAAAATCCATTTTTAAACCAAAAGCACCTCAAAAATATTTCCAAAACATAATTCTCACCACGTATAATATTTAATAAACAAGTTAAAAGTTTATAAAACTATTTTAAATTACACTGCAAGAATTTTATGTCAAAACTCTCCCAAAAATCATCTCATTAATCCCATCCTCAAACCAAGACCTTCATATTTAGATTTGCAGTAGTTTCAGAAATTATAAACTACATGTAGGAAATATAAAGAAAAACTTTTCACACACATAATATACCAAATTTGAAATGTAAAACTCACTTTCAACAAATGGCACAAAAAATACCTTATTCTAGACATTTCAAGTCACCCATTAATTATCACAAACCATGCAAAAAATATGAAACGGGTGAAACATTAATCAATAAAAAATTCAAAGGGGAAATTCACATCAAGAAATAAAGAACATCCTAAAAATGCGTTGAAACACTGTTTGCACCTTAACCGCACCAGTGAGGAACCAAAATAGCCCTAAAAACAACCTCGGACCATTAATTTTGGAATTAAACCCTAGTAGTATTAAAAACCCGACATCTAGGGTTTAAAAAAACCAAAAACCCAAAATGAATAAGAAATTACCAAAGGGAAAAAAAGAAACCATCGTCGGAAGAGAAGTCGATGTTGGAGGAGGGTGTGCACACCAGAGAAGACCGTGCCGGAAGAAACCCATCTAGCAGGGGGTCGCACTAGAAGGGGACTCACGCTGGAAGGGGGTTGCGTGGATAAACAGTGTGTGCAGGAAGGGGGGGCACGTGGCCGGAATACCTTCAGAGGGAGAGAGGGTGGCCGGAAATGGGTTGCACCTGCTGGATGGAGGGTATGCGAGGGGGGTCGATGGACCCGGTGCGGCTGGGTAGTGCGAGGCTGGAGCAGGCAAGGGGGTGATGGAATGCAGGTCGAAGTAGGAAATATCGGATGACAGATCTGGGTGTGCGCCAAAAATCAGGAAGGGGATTCGGGTTGGGTGGAGGCGCGGAAGAAGCCCAGGAGGGGAGCAGCGTGTGCCAGCTGAGAGGGCGCTGCAAGAGAGGAGTCGTGCTGCAAGTTTCCGTGATAGAAGACAGAGGCGGCTAGTGCCCTGTAAGGGAGAGTAGTGCGACAGGAAGGAGTGCGTAGGGTTAGGGGAGAGGTAAAGAAAGAGGAAAAAATAAAATAAATAATAATAATTAATAATAATAATAATAAAATCTAATAATAATAATATACATAAGATTAATAAAAATGATAATATGATAATAATAATAATAAAATTAATTAGCAACACTCTTGATAAAAATAATTATTTACATTCAAGGCTATTATAATGTTTACCCATAATAATTGTAATAATAAAAAATTTTAAATTTTAGTAAATCAAAAACAAGAACAAGATTAAATATAATACCATTAGTTGCAACACTAATAATATTTTTATTGCAATTGTTCTGTCTCATTTTAATTCATTAGCTACAGTTTGTTTCATTTTTATTTTATTTCATTATTAATAATAATGATATTAATAAAATTTTAATTTTTATGATAATGTTAATGAAACTTTTTAATAATAATGAAAATATTAGTAATAATAATAGCGATAAAAATGAGAATGATAAAAATACTCATTTCATTGTAATAATAATAATAAAATTATTAACAATAATAAATATGTTAAATAAACCAATAAATCGCAAACTTCACTCATATTTATTTTCCAAAGTCAGTTGGATCATGCCGATGCCTAAGCGCAGCCGCGTGGGGTCTCCAAAACGCGCTCTGCACGTGGGCCCAACGATGTCAACTTAAAACACACACTTTTTTACATAACTCAATTTTTTTTCGTCCGGGACTCAACTCGGACCCCAATAAAATTTTAAAAACCAAAAAAAATTATAAAATAAAATAAAATATAGGTCGGGGTGTGACAAATCTCTCCACCATAATGGTTTCCACCCTCACAAAGCCACGACAAGATCTAGACCCAAAGATAAAACTCCCTAAGTGTCACTCACCCCCAAAAGTTTAAGCGCCTCTAGTTGTTCGATCCAAACGGACACTGAAATCCCATGACACACAACTCATCCTTAAAACACAAACACCTTAACCCCCACCCAACATAATCCATACTATCTGTTACAACCAGGGAAGGAACGAACTTAAATCACCCCCGAGAAATATCTCTATAATCTTATTCCAACGGAACCGCCGGGTGTACTTCAATCCCGACATTTACCCAAGAGAAAGAACATAAAATTATGTGGTTCTACTCGAGACAACTCACCACAAAATGATACCCAAACCAAAACTCTGATACTGACACGTGGAGGCCCGAACAGACTCCCCACCATAAGGATTGGACTAACTCTAAATTACTTCAGGTGTAACTTTGTGAGACCTATTGTGGGTATCCCCACCATAAGGACTGTAGAGATTAATCGAACTCAGAGACTTTAGAACGGGATAGAAACCCCACTATAATAGGAGGGGCGGGAAGGGAAGGGCCCAATTGATAGAGTATCAAAACTACTGTCATCGCTACACTAACAACTTCACACCCTCGGAAGAACACGAACTATGACGCACTAAATATAGGGATTAAATCAATAACTTTTTACGTCATTGGGGTTTTCCTGACTACATGTCAGCTTCACTCTAGGACCTAAGGCTGGAGCTCTGATGATTGAATCATCTCATGTCTTGCCGTCAGGATTCAGAAACCCCCAAACACCACACACGAACCATAATTTTACCAAACACACTTCTATTCAAAATAAAGGTTCTAATGAGGTTCAATAGTAACCATTCTTACAAATGAAGGAAAAGAAAAACCAAAAAATGCCTTGGGTGACGAGTACTACATCCATGAGACACTATAAGGAGAAACCATCAAACTGATCCCCAAACATCTCCCTACCTCTACTGATGGGCTAAGGCGACCTTCAAAGATCCAGGTCTAGCTTCAGCGCACTTCATGGAAACACCACGGTAGAATCGCTACAAGTGACCAAAACATCCACAGGTGTGGTAGGGTCTCAGAGCACTCTGACATGTCGGCCTCTTGTGACCCTGCCTACCACACTGGTGACAGATCACAACATTGCACTATGAAGAAGAAGACTGAAGTTCTAAAGGCCTCTTGATTCCTCTACTAGTACCCCCAGTATCAGGTTGTTTTCCATTCTTCCTATCACCATCCTCTGCACTACTTCTCAAGGTCAGGGGAGGATTATCCACGTAATTTCCTCCTGCAAACTCATCTTTGGCTAGAAAATTTTACCTCACAACATCTAATAAGGTGCTTAGGTCGATCTCTTCCACTTTCGACTGTAGTTTAGGTCGGAGTCCAGACTCAAATTTTTGAGCCTTCCAGGATCATTTTCAAAAAACTATTGGTCGTAATGAACTAGTTCCAAGAAACATTGATAGAATTATACTACTTATTCAATGCCCTGCTGAAGACAACACAACTTCATCCTCTTCCTCATCTTTTTCAACTCATAGAAATATCGTTGGATGAACGATGACTTTAAAATCTCCCATGTTAGATCTTTCCAAGGTTTATTTTGAGACACGGACTTCCACCATTTCTAGGTTGGACCTTCAAGCATAAAGATAGCCAACTTCACCTTTAAAGACTCAGGCAACCCAATGAAACTGAACTTACTCTCAATCTTCTCCAACTACTCCTCTGCCTCAAGAAGATCTTCTTGACCATAAAAGAGTGGAGGACTCAACTTCCGGAATTCTAGAACATAGTCTATAGGTTTATCAACTAGAGTATTTTCTAGGGGCACACCACTTGAAGCTGCACATTGGGCATCCATCAAATCATTGTGGGGGTGAACACTAAGAAATAAGAAAATAAGGAACATAATAAAAACATGTTCATCACCATTTTAAATTCAAATTTTCACAATCTCTAAAATAAAACATTACAAAACAATTCTTAGAATTAAAGAAGACCCAAACGATCCAAAAGGAGAAACTAGTGCTGATGGGTGACTCAGACATATGGTTGGCGGTCATACGCTAGTCACGTCACCATCACAAGGAGCACTCTAGGGTAATGTTCCCATCTCCACATGGCTTTCCAGACCCTGTGAGTTCACAAAGGTCACTTTCCCAGCTCCTATTTCATTTCCTAATATAAAACAAGTCAAAGGAACCAAAAAGACACAAATGACCCGAACATCCCATGGTAACCCAAGGTTCAGAACAAGCAAGGGTTCATGAAGTCCTTCTCGTCTGTACACCTCAAGTCCCGAAAATTCTAATCTTTCTACCATGACATCCCCAAATAAATATGGGTGCTCTGAGAAACAAGGTCTGCTCAAGAGTCGGCCTCCTTTGATACCATTTTTTCACGAACCAACTGGGGTCGACCCTGAACCGGTCACCCGAGCCGGTCCGCGACATGGCCCAAGAGGCATTCCCGATCCTCCTGGGATTGCGACAAGCGTCAGGGCATCAACAGAGAACAACAGGGGAATGATTTCACCAAATAAAAATAAATAAAGCAGCGGAAAGAAAATAGAATAACGCAAAACAAATAAAGGACACAAAAATGATGAAGAACCAACAACAACAAACTAACCTGACCACAGCCAAAACTCCTCGCGACCTCGAGAGTCTCTCACAAAACCACAACCAACTCTCTTCAATGGTGAGCAAACTCGAGTCAAACCTGCAATAGAAACTAAAAACAGGAAAACACTATAGGCTTGAGTATTAAAACTCAGTATCCATGCCCAACAAACTATCCCCAAAATACTACCTTTAAATAAAGAATTCACTAATTTCAAGTTTGACCTAAAGTATATAAAATATGGGTTTCCACACACACTTTCATTTCCAAAACAAGTAACAGTCCATTTCCCTTTTTAATTTAAAAACAAGTTTAATTTTTGAAAGGAACAGGTGCATTGAATTTTAAAACATTTTTACGAACAACCTAGAAATCCAAATTTTAGTTGTTAGTAAAAAGGAAACCCACACACAACACACAACACACACTAAAGGAAATGGAAAAATTGGCACACAGGGGCCAGAAACCGAACTAGACCTCTCAATCATCCGCCACATACAAATAAACACTAAAGAAAACATGGTTAGAACCTAGGAGCTCGTGAACAACCCAGAACGTACTATACATGTGACTCATCCTGAAGGCATACCTACTCTCGATGATGTCATAATGTCCAAACGCTCGATGTTTCTCTACCTGGCCTAACCAAGTGTCCCAATCCCCTAGCAGAGTATAATCCATACTAAGGGCCACTAGCCAGTGCGTAATCTAAACTAGTGCAGCAATCGTTCTTAGAATATCCACTTACTATGAAAGGTTCCCATGTCAACATGTGTAACAAAAAGGGGGTGAATCAACAAATTCAATAAATTAGCACAAACATCACACACAAATCATGTAGTCAACATACACCAAAGATCACCCCTGAGTCACCCCAAAGAGAGTTTTCTAAAATAATTTATTTTATTAAAGTTCCAAACGGGCCTTCACCAATTTTAAATAAATCCTCATTTCTAAGGAAAACCAAAACAGTTGTTCACGCTTCAAAAGAAATCATTTATCAATAAAATAGAACTACATTTGAAATTATTTGAATTATGTTTAAAGGCCAAATAGAAATTCTTTCACTACTGGGTGTCCATTCATCAAGAAAATATTCCGTGTTTCTTGTATAAAATAAATGGCTCTTTTTACACCAAATAATCATTTAAAAATTAATTATCTTATATTATTTCCCATTTATTAAAATTAATTAAATATCAAGAAATTAATAAATTCTTAATTTAAAGGCAAGTGCAGTGGGGGACCTACCGTGGCTTTCTTTCCAAACATAATGGCACGTCATGCCTCGCACAGACGCACAACACACGCAAGCCGATGACCACAGTATCACGGTTTTTCCTCACCGACACGCTGTAACAATCACACAATAACTAAAATTACACAAACAAAGACTTAAAACAATCCAAACGAACAAACATCACAAAATAACCACCTCAACATGTTTTCAAAACACAACTTCCACCATCTTTATAATTTACTAAACCACATAAAATTTATAAAACAACTCCAAAGAGTAACCCACGAATTTACACACGCAGAACCTGTTCAAAACCCCTCCTTATAATTAAATGCGCACTCTCAAAACACCATATCAAAATGTACACCACTTGCACAGTTAAAATAATAAATTTCATAACTTAATAAAAATACTACACATGTCAAACATCCATTTTTAAACCGAGCACACATCAAAAATATTTCCAAAAAATTATATTTAATAAACTAGTTAAAAGTTTATAAAACAATTTTAAATAACATTACAAGGCTCTTACGTCAAAACTCACCCAAAAACCCTCTCCTTAAGACCAACCTTAAACCAAGACCTTCAAATTTTGATTTTTAGCAGTTTAAAAATTATAAACTACATGTAGGAAATATAACGAAAAACTTTGCACACACATAATATACCAAATTTGAAATGTAAAACACATTTTCAACCAATTACACAAAAAAATACCTTATTATAGACATTTCAAGTCACCCATTAATTATCACAAAGCATGAAAAAAATATAAAATAGGTGAAACATTAATCAAGAAAATTTTTGCAAAGGGGAAAATCACCTCAATTAATGAAGAACATCTTAAAAATGGTGGGAAACACTGTTCGCACCTCAACCACATCAGCGAGGAACCAAAACAGCCCTAAACAACAACCTCAGACCATTAGTTTTGGAATTAAACCCTGAGAGTATTAAAACCCCGACATCTAGGATTTGGGAAAACCGAAAACCCAAAATGAATAAGAAATTACCAAAGGGAAAAAAAGAAACCATCACTAAAAGGGAAGTCGATGCTGGAGGAGGGTGCGCACGCCAGAGAAGACCACGCTGAAAGAAACCCATCCGGCAGGGGTTCGCATTGAAAGGGGATTGCCACTGGAAGGGGGGTCGCGCGGCTAAATAGTGCATGCGGGAAGGCAGTTCATGTGGTCGTAAGACCGCTAGAAGGAGAGAGGGAGTCTAGAAAGTGGGTGCGCCTGCTGGATGGAGGGTATGCGAGGGGGGTCGTCGAACCCGGTGCGGCTAGGCGGTGTGAGGCCGGAGTAGGAAATAGTGGGCGACGGTGTGTGGGTCGAAGCAGGCAAGAGGGGATGGCCAATCTGGGTGTGTGTCAGAAATCAGGAAGGTGATCGGGGCTGGGTGGAGGCACTGAAGAAGACTGGGAGGGGAGCAGCGGGTGCCGGCTGAGAGGGTGCTACAAGGAGTAACTGTTCTGCATGCTACAGTGACAGGAGGTAGAGGTGGATAGTCCACTGGAAGGGAGAGTAGCGTGACAGGGAAGAGTGCGTAGGGTTAGTGAAGAGGAAAAAATATAATAAAATAAAACAAATAATAATAATAATAATACCTAATAATAATAACAGTCATAACATTAATAATAATGATAATATAACAATGATAATAATAAAATTAATTAACAACACTCTTGATAAAAATAATTATTGACATTCAAGGTTGTTATAATGTTTACCCATAATAATTATAATAATAATAAATTTTAAATTTTAGTAAATCAAAAATAAGAACAAGATTAAATATAATACCATTAGTTGCAACACTAATAATATTATTATTACAATTTTTCTTTCTCATTTTAATTCATTATCCACACTTCTTTTCATTTTTATTTTATTTCTTTATTAATAATATTAATATTAATAAAATTTTAATGGTTATGATAATGTTAATGAAACTTTTTAATAATAATAAATATAGTAGTAATAATCATAGCGATAAAAATGATAATGATAAAAATATTCATTTCATTTTAATAATAATAGTAAAATTATTAACAACAATAAATATTTTAACTAACAAAATAAATCACAAACTTCACTCATATTAATTTTCCAAAGGCAGGCGGATCGTGTTGATGCCTAAGCAGCGCCATGTAGGGTCTTCAAAATGTGATATTCCCATGGGTCCAATGACGTCAACTAAAAACATGCACTTTTAAACATAACTCAAAATTTTTTCATCCAGGACTCAACCCGGACCCCCAAAAAATTTAAAAGGAAAAGTAAATTATAAAATAAAATAAAAGATAGTTCGGGGTGTGACAAGACTTATTTTTGGAATATCATACTTAATACCCTTCTTAATTTCCTTGGAAAAATAAATATATAAAAGGGTGAGATCAAATGCTCAATTAGGGTAAAAAATTAAATAAAAATCATATCATATTCATAAGAACATAACATTTGAAAATCTTATACTGTATATAAAAGGTCACAATCTCATGTCATGGGATAAATCATAAAATTTCAATGTAATCCCAATATTCATAACATAAGACATGAATTTTTGTGGTATACACACAAAATCATAGAAAATCATTTCATATTATTCAAAGATCATTGCCAAGACCATTATAGCAGACAAAGTCTAATACTGAACCAAGTTCTCTCCTTATTACATCCATGTATCACTGAACTGGATTATCTTTCTATTCCAACCATGTCTATCTCATGAGATGTAAATATTTACCCAATTCATTGGAGGGATATATATCCCACCCGTCTCATAATGAAACCATTCTTACGTGTGCCACAAAAACATAAAAACATTCACTATAGCATAATCCATGAAGTAAAATTATTTTCTTAAACAAAAATCCATCATTACATAATCCAAAATAAATTTCATAAAATTAATTTCATAATTTAAAAAATAAAATCAAATTAATAATATGGATAGAAACATAAACCTATATAATCTTATATGGAAAATAATTTTGATAAAATATTTGAGCTTCATTCCTGAAGAAAATATCCTTTCTTTCTCAAAAATGTTTTCCTTCCTCAAAATATCACAAAATTTTAGAAGAAATTATTTTATGTTAAAATAACCTTGTAATATTATATTTTAAGCTTCAATTAAATAAATCATTATGATACATAAAAATCCGTTCATTCTGTATAAGTTAAAAAAACATTCTTCTCGTACTTTTGTTAGAAAATTCCAAAAAGTACCTCGTGTGGTAAACATAAGAAAGATTCCTTCCAAACCATATTATAAAATTCAAAATTGGTATAAATTAATTTAAACAAACATAAAATAATCTTAAACATTTTATTAGAATATTCTAATAAAACATGAAAATGGATGATAAATATATCCCCAGTAAATACTAATGTATAAATAATCTCGGATAAAAATGAGGTTGTGAAATTATACCTTACCTTAGGTATGATATCCTTCGTATGTATCTGAAACTCCTATATGATGATTTAAAAAATGTTTCTTATTTATTCCAGAATTATAATCATCTTTATGATAACATTTATGATCATATTTTCATCTATTTTTTAGTAACATTTCATTGTTACTCTTTATTCGGGTATTAACTACTTTATGTTCTTATGCATGTTTTCTCAGATAATTTCTTATTCATATTTTTAGGTTATATTTATATCATTTACATCATGGTATTATTATAATATATATCATATTTATTCATTCAATTCCTTTATATAATCATGGTTTAATGAATATTATGTAGAACGAATCACATCGCACCGTGTAGACGGTAAGTTGTACGTACGCACGAGCGACAATATCGTTCCCATAATTGTTTAATGGTATTGAATTGGATAGTGTATAGTATCTCATAATTAGTATCATGTTATAATAATCATATATAGTTATTATTTCCACCATTATACCCATCCATGTAAGGTGGTGGTGACAAACATATTACACCATGGCGTGGAGACAGTAAGTCGTATGTATGCACACGTGGTGATTTTGTTTTTCATAGGATAGATAAAATTTAAAATAGGGTTGTTTCATATTTATAATAACATATAAGTATATTATAGATACTTATTTAATTACTTTATAATTAAATAACTAAATAATAGGATGTAGAAGAAGAAATAAATATGAAAGAATCGGTAGAAGATATTGTCTCTTCCTCAACGTGCCTCCTTTAAATTTCCTCTTAGGGCGCTAGAGTTGGTCTTTTGAGAAGACCAGAACCTCTAAAATGTAACTAGGGAAGTTTAGAAGTGAAATGGACAGGGGTTGGCCGATATTTAATGCTCAAAATGGAGTGAAGAGGATAGGGAGGATGTTCCCTTTTATAAGAGAGGAGAGGGGTATTTTAAGAAACTCTCAAAATATTAATTTATTATAAATTTAAATTCGACAAAAAATGGTCCAAAACTTATTTAATTCAAATAAAAGATGATTTTGGTATTAATAACCCTAATCCAATATTTTTTAGACAAGTTTTAAAAAAAATTTATCCTTATCTTTTTTTTAACCGTTATTTTACCATTTTTAATCTTACAATGATAACATGTTATTTACACATTATGGGTTAATGTAACTACCATATCATGTCAAACGACCCACAAAAAGTTATTTATGACATTTTTTGACTTATATTAACCATTTTTATGAATCTTATATTTTTTTGAATTTAATATCATTTAATAAACTATTTTATTTTTTAATCTATGAATTGTGTCAATTTTAGACACTTCATAATTGACTTTTAAAAAAATCATAAAAACCTGATTACTTCAAAAATAAGGAATTAACTCAAAGATAATATGTCATTATAATCCATAGAATTCTTGTATGACATAAAAATATCCAAATTAATTTTTTTTAATATTTATAAATTTATTTATTTGAATCTTTCATTAATGACGTAATCACTACGTCATAATTGTGCCATAAACAAATATATTTATCTAATGTCTAAAAATTATAAATAAAATACCATGATGTAATAAATATTTTTATGTTTCTAATGAAAATTTATATACATAGAAATCAGTTATATAACCGTATATTAAAATCGATTTAGAAAAAGATATGTGTTTAGGTTATAATTATCTTTACTTTAAATTTATTCTTATAAAATGTCATTTTCACATACAAGTGAATCCATGGGGTCCCAAAATTAATCTAAGGATTCCCATGGTCATAAATATCTCATAAAATATTATTAGGACACATTTAGGGTAGTTTTATATTATTAAATTAATATTTTTTTAACCTTATTTACCAAATTTACCTTATAACCATAGTAAATAAAATAATTACTGAAGTTACTATTCATAATGTCCAAAAATAAAAGATACTTATTCACAGAATTTAAACCTTATGATTCCAAATATGGAATCTTTTTTTCTAAATTCAAAACACATAAGTTGCAGTAATTAATTTAAAAGTAATCATGTTGTTGAAATGTGAAAATGGATTTTAAAAGTTAAAACATTGCAAAAGATTGAAATGTTTTTACCTATGAATTCAATGTAAAATTAATGCTAATGGTGTAAATTATATTAAATGGTAAAAAAAAATTCTATTTATACTTTAAAACCATTTAATATTATAATTTATCCATATAAATTATCTCAATGAAAAAAGTTGTTTTTAATTAAAATTTAGCGTATTTTCACTATTCATGAAAACATTAATGTTATCAGAAAAATATCATAAATTTATTCAAAGTAAATTTTTATATACCATATAAAAATAACATGATTATGTTGTCATATAGAAATTATTAATGTGTCAAAATCGTAATTTGAAATGGGTTCTCCATTTTAAAGGTGTAAAATTAACCCTTTAAAAAATAGGTTCTTATACCTAAGATAGGGTTTTATTCAAAACCTATGAATAAAATATCCATTGGATGAATATCAAAAATATTTTATTAATTATATAAAACATATATCTCATTAATTTCATTACCAAATGTAATTCACTCAAAATTAAAAATATGTAATTGATTTATATTTTTCATAAATAATTAATAGCCAATGAATTCATAATGCATTTTCAAAAGTTAGTCATAATTATTCCTTCTAACCTAATAGATAAGATATAAAAGTAATTTTATATTAATGTAATATCATGGTTCTTTTAAAATCATTATTGCATGAAAATCAAGCTACTGAAGAATAAAAATTATTTAAAGAAAATATTTTATAAAAACATTCGGGTGTTACATTCTACCCCCCTTAAACTGAATTTTTTCATAAAAATTCATCACTTGAAAATAAACAAATGAGGATAACTATCCCTCATTATATCCTCATGTTCCAATGTAGCTTCTTCAAATTAGTGGTTCCTCCATAAAACTTTAACCAAGTGAGTGGTCTTGTTTCTTAGAACTTTTTTGCTATGATCTAGAATCTCTATAGGTTGTTCTTAATAATAAATATCTTGCTCCAGTGGTATGAATTTTGAGCTTAGTACATGTTAAGGATCGGGTATGTACTTTCTTAGGAGAGATACATTGAAAAAGTCAAGAAATTGAAAGAGATTTGGTGGAAGCACCAATTAGTAAGCTACCTTCCCAACAGAATCTATTATTTCAAAAGGACTAATATACCTAGGGATCAACTTTCCCTTCTTTCAAAATCTCATTACTCTCTTCCAAGGAGATATTAATAATAAGTCCTTATCACCCACTTCAAACTCTAGGTCTTTTCTTCAGTTTTTAGTATAACGTTTTTGTCTAATCTGATCTTCTCTTATGTGTTGTTGAATAGATCTAACCTTTTCTCCCATTTCATCAACAAGATCAGGTCCTAATAGCTATTGTTCCCCAACTTTATCCCAGCAAGTTGGTGTTATGCACTTCTCTATATGGAGGGCTTCATAAGTATCTATCTGAATAATGTATTAAA
Organism: Viscum album; assembly: GCA_963277665.1. NCBI lineage: Eukaryota > Viridiplantae > Streptophyta > Magnoliopsida > Santalales > Viscaceae > Viscum > Viscum album. Next base: position 1,018,585,606 of record OY728147.1, on the reverse strand, counting down.
ATCTATTATTGTAAGAAATTTCCACCAATGGTAGGTTTTGATCCCAGCAACCTTTAAAATCCATAAAGAAATCTCTCAACATGTCTTTCAGAGCTTTAATTGTCCTCTCAGACTGACTGTCTATCAGAGGAGGATAAGCAATGATGAAACTTAACTCTGTATCCAGAGCATGCTGAAGACTTTTCCATAACTTCAAGTTAAACCTCATAACTTGATCAGATATAATGAAAAGTGGTACTACATGTAATCTTACCACTTCCTTTACATATATCTGGTCAAGCTATCACTATATCATTTTCCATGAGAACACACCCCATCCCCTTCTTGGATGCATCACTCGAGATCAAAAACCATTCTCCACTACAAGAAAGTGTGAGCATAACTGCACTAGCTAACCTTTTTTTAGCTCTTTGAAATTCCCTTCACATTCCTCCATCCAAACGAACTTAACCCCTTTTCAAGTAAACATGGTGAGTGGATTAGATAATCGTGAAAAATCTTTCACAAAATGTCGATAGTATCTATCTAAATCAAGAAAACATCAGATCTTAGTTTCTATTGTTTGTCTCTACCATCATTAAATAACCTCTATTTTTTGGATCCCCAAATATCCCCTCTCTTGAGATTATGTGACCCAAAAATGAATCTTTTTTAATAAAAAATTCACACTTGGTAAATTTTCCATAAATATTCTCCTTTCTCAGGGTCATTAGTACAATTCTCATGTGATCTTTATGTTCGTCCTTTCCCTTTGAATAGACAAGAATATCTTCTATAAATACTACCATAAACTGATCAAGATATTATTTAAAGACTCTATTCATTAGATATATTAAGATAGTAGGGGCATTAGTAATACCAAAATGTATCACTATAAATTCATAGTGTCCATAAATTGTAAAGAATTCCATATTTGGTATATCCTTCTTTCTGACCCTTAATTTATGATATTCTGAATGAAGATCAATCTTTGAAAATTATTGATCTCCACATAGTTGGTCAAATAAGTCATCAATGCACGGGAGATGATATTTTTTCTTGATATTGATCTTGTTAAGTTATCGATAGTCAATGTAGAATCACATTGATCCAAATTTCTTATTAACAAGAAACATAGGTTCTCCCTAAGGTGATGCACTAGGGTGAATGAATCCCTTATCAAGATTCTCTTTAATCTACTTATTTAATTCCTACAACTCAATTGGGGACATTCTATAGGGTGTCTTTGAAATAGGCATAGCACCCAGTATGAATTCTATTGAAAAATCAACTTCATGATTTGGTGGGAGACCTAGAAATTTTTTCGAAAAGACATCATCAAACTCTTGTACAATGGGAATATTCATAATCGTGAGTTTCTCCCCAACCATTTGAGATAAATAACCTTTATTTATTAGAATCAAGACGTATAAGATAGAATAAATTTCTACTGGAAGGTTATATTCATCCTTACACTGATAGGTGATCATATATTGATCTGGAATATGAAATATGACTTCCCTTCTTTGGAAATTTGTATGATCTCCATATAAAAAAATAAAATCTCTACCAAGAATCACATCAAATTCCCCTATAGAAAGGATCACAAGATTTGAAGGAATCACTTTCCCACAAACTTCAATTAGAGAAGAATTGTAAATTTTTTATGCGACTATTGTGTCATTAGAAGTTGTCATGGATAACTCAACATCTAATTTTTGATGTAATATGGTGATACCCTTAGAAAATTCTATAGAAATAAAATAGTGGGTAGATCCAGAATCAAATAAAATATTTTCTACTTTAGAGTGGATGGTAAGTGTACCTTTTACCACTTCATTATCATACTCCATGTCGTCGATAGTAATTGCATGTGACTTTCCTTTATATATGTCCATAAGATATTTTTGATTTCAATCATCATCAATAACCCTTGAATTAGGGCATTGATTTTCATAATGCCCCATTTCATTGAACTTGTAACATTGAAGTGTAAGAGGTGAATTTTGTGTAGCCTTTTATTTGTTCGCATCATTAGACATCTTTTTTCCATCAGTTCGGCATTCAATTTTCTGATGACTTTATTTTCCACACTTAAATGATTTACTAGTCCCTTTAATATAATTCTTTCCATGTTTCTTTCCGCACTTTGATCATAAGGGAAAACACATATTCTTTTTAGTGTGGTCTTTATATTTTCATTTGAATTCCATTTTTCTATTCATATCAAACCCATATTATTGATGGGTTACTTTAATATCCATATCAACCTTGAGAGAAAATCAAAAAAATTCCTCATAGATATTGAAGTCCCTTGTGGATAATTCCCTTTAAGGACTTGGTTTTAAGCCACTAAAGAATCGATCAATATTACTCCCAGGTTGGATAATATTTCCAAAAGCGTACCTTGTAAGTCTTGTAAAATTTTCATTGTAGGTACCAACATATTCATTATCCTTTTTCTTAATTTCAAGGAACTCTATATCCATCTTTGATCGAAGAATACTAGGAAATTAATTGTTGAAAAATAAGTTCTTGAACTCATCCCATTCTATGGACTCAATTTCATCTTTTTTCCTCGTATTCTTGATAATATTACACCGGTGATCAGCTTAACCTTCAAAACGATATACTTCTAAGATGAATTTATCATGTTCAGAACATTTTAGAACTGAAAATTTCTTTTTAGTGGTACTGATCCATTGTTCATCCACTAATGGATCAGAAAACCTACTGAATGAAGGTGGATGCTTCCTCATGAAGGTTTCAATAGAATGTTGCTCCCTACTTTTTTTGTTTGGAAGTCTGGCATGATTCATAGCTTGAGAAAGTTGTGTGAGAATTGTTAAAAGATTTTTCATTCCATCTCCTATAACATTTAGTTTTTTAGGGGGGAAATCATTGTATTTCCTGTCACATTCAGCATTAATGTGATTCCTTAAGGTTACATCCATTGACTAAAGCCAAGAATCATAGTGTGAGAAACACTAATAATAACGAGAAAACCACATAATGAAGAATAAAATTTCAATTTAGGACACTTTAGGTTTTATCCTAGTTTATTCATGGTCATTTCTAAAACACTATAATTGTATCTTATACTTAGACATATCCTTAAGGATTTCTCATCCTAGTTTCCAAAGGTAAACTATACCTTTCCTCTGATAGCAACAATAGTGATCTGTTATTTACAAACAATGATATCACTTTAGAATTGAATTATATTTATTACAATATAAAACAAAACCATGACAGAACAAGACCATATTGGTATAGTGTCTTTAGAAACGAGGAAACATAAACAACTGGTTCATAAAACATCTACATTATCTCTCATTTATTTCTTAATTACTAGACTCTTTTTTAGGATTTATTACTTAATACTCTTCTTCATGTCCTAGGTAAAAGAAACATATGAAATGGTGAGATAAAATTCTCAGTAAGGGTAAAAAAATGGAATAAAAATCATATCATGTTCATAAGAACATAACATTTGAAAATCTTATCCTACATATAAAAAATCACAATATCATGTCATGGGATAAATCATAAAAGTGAAATGTAATACCAATAGTCATAACATAAGACACGACTTTTTTTTTCATACACACATAATCATATAAAATCATTTCATATTACTCAACACTCATTTCCAATACCATCATAGCGGACAAAGTCCATTACTGAAATGAGTTCTCTCCTCGTTCCAGCCCTATATCACTGAACCAGATTAACTTTTTGTTATAGCCATGTCTATATAATGAGATATAAATTTTTACCCAATGTATTGGATGGATATATAGGTCCCACCCATCTCATAATAAAACCATTCTTATGTGTTCCACAAAAAACAAAAAAAATCACTATAGCATAACCCATGAAATAAAATGGGTTTCTAAAACATCAATCCCTCGTGACATAATACATAAATGCATTTCATAAAAATAATTTCATCATTTTAAAAATAAAATAAAATAAATATTATGGATATAAACATAAACATATTTAATCTTATATGGAAAATAATTTTGATAAAACAGTTGAGCTGCATTCCTGAGGAAAATATCCTTTCTTTTTCAAAAAAGTTTTCCTTCCTCAAAATATCACAAAATTTTAAACGAAATTATTTTATGTGAAAATAACCTTGTAATTTTTAAGGTAATATTAAATTAAATAAATCATTATTATGTCATAAAAAATCATTCATGCTATACAATTTCAAAAAAAACATTCTTCTCATACTTTTGTCAGAAAAGTCCAAAAAGTACCTCGTATGTTAAATGTAAGATAAATTCATTCCAAACCATGTTGTAAAAGTAAAAATGGTTAAAAATGACTTTAAAAATACATATAATAATAGTAAACATTTTATGAAAATATTCTTATAAAACATGGAAATGTATGATAAGTATACCCCCAGTAAATACTTACATATGAATAATCTCAGATAAAAATGAGATTGCAAAATTATATCTTAACTTAGGTCTGATATACTTAGTATGTATCTTAACCTCCTGTATAATGATTTAAATAATTTTAATTGCTTATTAAATAATTATTATTATTTTTATGATAAAATTTACGATCATATTTTAATCCTTTTTTTAGTAACATTTCATTGTTACTTATTATTCGGGTATTAACTGCTTTATGTTCTTATGTATGTTTTGTCAGATAAGTTCTTATTCATATTTTTAAGTTATGTGTATATAATTTATAGCATGGAATTATTATAATATATATCATATTTATTAATTCAATTCATTTATATAATCATGGTTTAATGAAGATTGTGTAGAATGAATCACATCGCACCGTGGAGGCGATAAGTCGTACGTACACACGTGCAACGATATCGTTCCCATAATTATTGAATGGTATTAAAGTGGATGGTGTATAGTATCTCAGAGTTAGTATAATATTATAATAATAATAATAATATATAGTTATTATTTACACCATTATACCCATCCATGTAAGGTGGTGGTGAAAAACAGATTACACCACGGTGTGGAGACGGTAAGTCGTACATACACACGTGCAGTGATTTTGTTTTTCGTAGGATGGATAGAAGGTGGAATAGGGTTGTTTAATATTTATAATAACATATCATTATATTAGTGATTTTTATGTTATTACGTTATAATGAAAAAACTAAATAAGAGGAATTATAAGAAGAAATAAATTTGAAAGAATCGGTAGAAGGGATTACCTCTTCCTCAATGTGCCTCCTTTAAATTTCTTCTTAGGGCACTAGAGTTGGTCTTTTGAGAATACCAAAACCTCTAGAATGTAAATAGATAATTTTATAATAGAAATGGTCAGTTTTTTTCTGAGCTTTAAAGCTCAGAATGGAGTAAAGAGGAGGGGGAGGAGGTTCCCTTTTATAAGAGAGGAGAGGAGTACTTTAGAAAACTCTCAAAATATTAATTTATTATAAATTCAAATTCGACTAAAAATTGTCCAAAACTTATTTAATAAAAATATAATATTATTTTTTTTAAATACCCATCATAAAATAATTTTTATACAAGTCTATAATATTTTTTTATCCTTATCTTTTTGGTTTAACCCTTATTTTATCCTTTTTAATCATATCATGATATCTTGTTATTTAAAAATTGTGGGTTAATGTAATTATAATATCATGTCAAAAAACCCAAAAAAAGTTATTTATGACATATTTGTACTTATAGTAACCATTTGGAAGAATCTTAGATTTTTTGGAAGTTAATATCATTTAAGAAACTATTTTATGTTTTAAGTTATGAATTGTGTCAATTTTAGACATTATTCATATTTGGCTTTTTTTTAATTTATAACAACCTGATTCCTTCGAAACTAAGTTATTAACTCAAATATAATATGTCATTATCATACAAAAAATTAGTGGATGACATAAAAATTACCAAATTAATGTTTTTTAATATTATAAATTCATTTATTTGAATCTTTCATTAATAAGGTAATCACTACATCATAATTGTATCATAAATAAATATATTTATCTAATGTCTAAAAATTATAAATAAAATACCATGATTTAGGAAATATTTTTATATTTATAATTACTCTTTATATATATGAAGATCAGTTATATATACCCTATATTAAAATCGATTTAGTAAAAGATATGTGTTTAGGTTATAATTATCTTTACTTTAAATTAATTCTTATAAAATGTCTTTTTCACATCCAAGTGAATCCATTGGGTCTCAAAATAGCCCCAAGGATACCCATGGTCGGAAATATATCATCCAATAGTATTAGAATACGTTTTAGGGTAGTTATATATTATTAAATTATTATTATTTTACCCTTATTTACCATATTTAACTTTAACCAATGTAAATAAAATAATTACTGAAGTTACTATTCATAATGTCCTGAAATAAAAAATTACATATTCAAATAATTTGGACCTTCTAATTCCAAATATTGAATCCATTTTTCTAAATTCAAAACACATAAGTTATAGTATTTAATTTAAAATTAATCCCATTGTTGAAATGAGAAAATGGGTTTTCAAAATTAAAACTTTGCAAAAGATTGAAATGTTTTTACCTATGAATTCAATGTAAAATTAATGATAATGGAATAAATTATATTAAATGGTAAAAATATATTCTATTTATAATTTAAAATCATTAAATATTATAAGTAAACCATATAAATTATCTCGATGAAAAAAATTGTTTTTAATTAAAATATATCGTATTTTTACTATTCATCAAAACGTAAAAGTTGTTAGAAAAATATGAAAAATTTATTCAAAGTAATTTTTATATCCTGCTTCAAAATAACATGTTTATGTTTTCATATAGAAATTATTAACGTCTTAAAATATTAATTTAAATTGGGTTCTCTATTCAAAGGAGTATAATTAACCCTTTAAAAAATCAGTTCTTATACATAAAATAGGGTTTTATTCATACCCTATGACTAAAATATCCATTGGATGAATATAAAAAATATTTTATTAATTATATAACACATATATCTCATTAATTTTATTACCAAATGTAATTCACTCAAAAATAAAAGTGTCTAATTGATTTATATTTTTCATAAATAATTAATATCTAGTAAATTCATAATGCATTATCATAAGTTAGTGATAATTATTACCGCTAACCTAACAGCTAGGATATAACGTTAATTTTATTTTAATGGCACCTCATGGTTCATTTAAACTCATGATTGTGTGTAATGAATTATACTAAAGAATAAAAATTATTTAATGAAAATATTTCATAAAATCATTCTGGTGTTACAATGCCCATGTAAATTGGGTGATTCCCATCTACACCTAGCCATGTCCAAGTAATTGACACATCCTGAGTATTGTGAACATTTTTGAGTACACGGATTGATCCATGTACTCTACCCATGCCTGTATATCCTATAATATACATGGAATGCTGCTAGCTACAGGATTCATGGTGTGTGGTAGGGACCACACAGCATGTGATCCATATCTCTACCATGGAAACCCTCGCATCGTAGTTAGGGCCCCATAGGGTGTGTGTCTCTATATTACACATCAGACAGTTCAAAAATTTCAAAAACCTATAGGTTCTTTACGTATCATCCAATCATGGTGCTACCACCACTAAATCCACTGCAAATCCCTTCTATGGATTGAATATCTAGGTCAACCATTCTCTATCATCATAGGAGATCCTTTTACTACTATCCAAATTGAATGGGAAAAACTTATTCTTGTGTTGACATCATGTATTCAATAGGTAAAATGATAACCATAGGTTTTATCTACATCTTTTCATCCTCTATTGTCATCAATCCTCGATCATATCATCAATTTAAAGTCATACTCATGGAATCAATCGATTTCCATGAAGAATGGTCGCAAAATTATTGAGTATTGGGTATAAGTAAAACCAATGGATAAAGAAATTTTCCATGATAAATGTGTGAATAAATGGAGGGAGAAAACCGTAAACAATAAATGTGAGCAATGAACCTCCACCATTGTTCATTTATTCCCTGATTCATTTTCGTATAATAGATAAAAAAAGAGGAAAATAATCAATCATAAATGACCAAATAAATAAAATATAATTAAATAAATTATATATGCACAAATAAATTCTTCCTTGATGAATTGATAAGCATTTAACATAAGATAAATTAATGGGATGAATCCAAAATATAAAATAATCCTACCTCGATTTTAATCAATCGCTAGTAAAGAATGATCGTACGTCATTGTTGTTAATGAGATCCATTAGTTGCATTAGAAAATATGTTCATAGGTTATCGATCAGGATATATTTTATTCATCAACCACTCTTCCAATTTCTCCTATATATCTCTAGGGTTATGTTTCTAAGAATAATATTTCCTCATAACTGTATATTTATATTCAAACTCAGGCCATGAAAAATTAATAAGCTAAATTGTGTTTATTTTTTTATTTATTTAAACATTATTCCACAACCACACCTAACCTAAGAGTCTGATACGCTTCAACGATAGGTCATGTCTTAGGAAAAAACCCATGTTATAGACTCAATAGAGGCCTCATGTTTTTTATCTGAGACTCTATTCTTGATTTATTCCACTTTTTCATGAAAATTATGAATGCGAGATATTAATGTATTTTATATTTCTCAAATATAAAATATGGGCCCACCAGGCCTTAAAAACTATCTTCATCTCAATGACTGGCTTTGAAAATATTACTATATATATTTCAAATCATTACATGTAAAACAATTATATTTTACATGTTTAATAATAAAAACATGTGTAGAATTATTTCTTTTCAAAAATTTCAAGTGTGTCTTCTACCTTCTCATAAAAGGCACCCTCTCTCCTCACCTTTACACACATCCAAAACACATTGGTTTGGACACTCCCTACCCAAATCACTCTATTACATCCCTACAATCATCCTAGAATCCTTGGTTTGATCAGATATAAAACCTAGGATGGCTTTGGTGTAATCTAATAGAAGTTTTCCAAAGAAGAGGTAACATCCCGAGCTGAGCATTTTATTTTATTTATATTTATACCACCTCTAAATATTACTAAACCATTATGATATAATAAACTTACTATATTCTATATAATGATATTTTTTTATTAATTTAATGAATTACAACCTTATCCTCCTCCATCAAATAAGAAATAAAATTGTTGATCGTGTGTATGGATGACTACTGCCTCGCGGACCGCCGTAATTATTTTTTCATAAACATTTATAATGTATGGATGTAATAATATATATAATGATTATATATGATATTTATGATATAATTATACTTATTTAATTATAATATCACATATACCTTCTTACTTTCTATTCTTTAGAGAATATGATATCATCACTCGTGTGCACGGTGGACTACTATCTCACAAAGAGATGTGCTTTTTTTCACACACTATTTAAGTGGAAGGTAATGAGGATTAATTTTATGTTTATATATCATAGAATTTATTACCTTATCATAATTTGAATAATTTATGATGTTGTTCGTGTGTATGGTGGACTACCGCCTCACAAAGCGATGTGATTTGTATTTTTTCTAACACTTTTCATAGAATGTAATGGATGATAAATTTAATTAAAAAATTATATATATATATATATATTCCATGATATTTATTCTATAAATTTAATATACAATCCACTTCCTTGTCATTTCACCTATTAATGAAATGATAGTTTCTCTCGTGCGTGTTTTCGTCCTACAGTCTCCATGAATCAATTTGATTTATTCTCCATATTCAAAATTAAATAATAATTATAATGATGTATCAAATTAAAAAAAATATTTATAAAAATGATATTATTTTAGAGATGATATAATTGTATCCTCTGTTTGAGATCTAAAAAATTCATGATAAAACATGCATGAGATAATATGGCAATTAACACCCGAAATAAGAGTGATAATAAAATATTTTTAATGAATCAGTGATAAGATATTATAAAAGGGGTCATATATGATATTATAAAAAATAATATGATCATGATATAAGTTAATAACATGGTTAAAACAAATGGAATCATGTGGTAAGGGGTGTTTTAACTCAATTTCCATTCATTGGGTTATATGTCTACTTCATTGAAAATATTAAGCCAAGAATATGTGTGAAATGACTTTTTATTCATTTAAATTTTATTTCCTCTTGTCTTTTTTTTATATAAATTTTTTACACATAATTATCCCATTGATTAACCCTTATATCAATGATATGAATTTTTTAAGGGTCTTATCTCAAACTTCCTTATTTTAGAAAAGTGTTCTTTTATTCAGATAATTTATTATAAATGGTTTATAAAATAACCCTTTACATACTATATGATGAACCCTTTATAATTCATTCTATTTTAAGTTACATTTCATCTTCTTCATTCAGGGGATGTTATGGTTCAAATTTACCAAATCGGTAAGTTTTATGTTTCAATATCATTTTAATCGGTATTCCATATGCTTGAAATTAAATTGAAGGAAATTATTTTATCATTATTAACAAAACACTTTTAAAGATTCATTTTTATGTTCTAAAATTTTATTTTTAAAAAAATATTTCTTTAATTCTTGAGAATGATTTTTATTTTATATAGGTGTTTTTAAAATGGAAAGTATATTTTAATTTATAAATGTTCGAAGTGATCTTTCAAAATCATTTTCTATCTAAGATGTCATACATTTATGTTACTCAAAGTGAAAAGTTTTTTTTCCTCAAAGAATATTTTTAATAATTTTAAAATTGTTTTCATCAATGACAACACCCTTTTATGTTATGGATTGCATCTGAATTATGTATACATTTCTCTCACATGTAAACCTACTTTATTCTCCCTTCCTATTATGGGATAATACACTTCTTATGTTCATTTCTCAAAATCATTCATTATGAAACTTCCTTTGAATATGATATGAACCATGATTATGAAACCCATTTTCTTTCCATGTGTAATTCTTAGGTTATTCCTTTTGATTAATATCCTTTACATGTAAATGATAGATCAAGAACATTTTATGATGTGTCATCCTAGATAGTGAACCAATACATTTGGTAAATATTTAGTATCATGAGATATCATGTACGGGATTAAGGAGTGGACATTATTCAATATTGGACTATGTACATCATGTGATGATGTCTTGGTAGTCATCCTTGACTTATGTATATGTCATGTTTTATTTTTTTTCCAAATTTTCTAGGATTCCATGATCATATGATACCATGTTATTTAGGATATTCTTCCATGAAATTACTCATTATCCTTCCCTTTTCTAATATCATGTTTTACCTATGACTCACATGTTATGTTTCCTTTTTATGTTTATTACCATTCTAGGAGTTTTGGCTCACACATTTCTTTATATATTCCCCAAGTTATCCCTTGTGGATTTAGAAGCTTGAATTGATTTGAAGAGATCGCTATGTAAAATAAAATATTGATTCCATGTTTTATTTATTATAAACTTATTATTTCAAATACTTGTGTCCTCTATGATCCATGTGATGCATTAAAGTTAATTTATTTCTATGAATCATGTAATAATAGGTGTAAATGGTTTGGGTCACCATAGTTGTTATCATAATAAATTTTTAGTTAACCATTATAAATAGGATACAAAAACTTTAGTGAGAATCATAGGGATAAGTCTAAGGATAAGTAAACGGATAAGTTTTGGTACAGAAAAATATCCTCAAATTTTGGTGACGTATAGAGTGAGTGGTTTTTGAGAATTTATATCCATAGATGGATATACAAGTAGATTTGGTTCAAGAATTGATGTAATTAGTGGAAATAATTTAGAAAAGGGAACATTGAGGTTTTCTATATCATTAGCTGGTATACAACAACGGGCCTTACTGTGCACCTAGTTTGAAACTCCATGGGAATACATCTATTCATCATATAAATAATTTAAATCTATGAATAAAATAGAAAATAATACTAAATAAATAAAAAATTCATAAATGTAAACATGAGATAAATAATTTGTGAATATTTCATAAATAAATAAATTATAAACATTTTATAATTTAAGCTTGATTTATATACACACTATAATATAAATAAATATGAACATTTCACATTTACCCTTATAAAAACTCTTTCATATTCTTAATTTACATGGTATTTAATATTAAATCCTTTATATTATAAAATATAATATATTTATAATGGCTTTTTAAATCATATAAATATTTCATATTTTCTTTAAATACTTCACATAAGAAATAAATTTAAATATAAGCATTTATATTTTCATTTAAAAAAATTCATAAATCAATATAAACAGTTATATATTTTTCCTGATTTTTTTAATTTTTAAACATTTTAAAAATGATTTACCATTTGAATCCACTTTAAACATATATCACATCTACTAAAACTATTTTAGTCTGGTTTAATAACCCCCTTGAATTCAGCGTGATCCCATAGGGTTTGTTCCGGATATTGTTTTTGAGAAATTTAACAAAAATTAATTTTCTTTAAAATTATACACACTATAGTCGTTTTGATATGAACAATGATGTGGCCTACCCCTGAGTGATAACTTTTTCCATTGTAAAAAACCACAAAAATTTCCATGTCTATTATATTTTTTTTAGATATGGACTATAATTTGGTGATATCTTTAGTGAAAACTATCTCTATGGGGATAACCACGAGCATTTCCATGTCCTCTATAATCATTTTGGGCAGAATTCATCATGGTTTCATCAATTATTTCATGGTGGTCCTATGAAATCATATTCCAAACAAACCATGACCTTTTTTCCACCATTACTTTTTAATACCTACCACGATGTGGTTCACCCTTATGGTGTCGTAAACCATGATGCAGTGGTTTTTAAACCATGTTATAGTGTTATTTAAAAACAATAATATTTGTCATATAATTATTCTATGGCTTTTTCTATAAACCAAAAAATATATTAATAACTTTTAAAATTCCATAGTTGTTTATGTCTTGGATTAGATACCTTCAGAAACCATGGTCATTTTCATATGAAACATGCCATAGTTTTAAAAATAAATATTTTATCAAAAAATTTCATTTGAAAAATCAATCAAAATAAGATAGAAGTGGGTATGATAAAAGTAATGGGTATTATAATGGTTAACACTTATCCAAACATAGAGGAAAACATCAACAACCAATAGCGATTATGCCATAGAATCATCCCATTTGTATTAGGATGAATAAATAAATGAACTCAAACATTCAGTCATATTAATGAAGTGTTTCATGACAATTTCATAAGTAACTCCTAGAAATCATCGACAATTAAGATTTTCACATTTAAACATTTTTTTAGGATTTTAAAACTCCAATAATCATCATCACGTGTTGATCAAACCAATCATGACAGTTTTGAGTAGGATAATAAGGTTGAGTCATGTATTATCCCATAATACATAAACTTCCATGCATAGCATCATGACATTAACCACATTATGGACTAACATAAGGAAAACCATGGTGTGGTCTAAACCACCATGGCATAGTGTTTTATGTTTTTCTCAATTCCAATAATATGGGCACTAGTTAGGTTACCTGACTCGATTGGTAGTGAGTAAAAAATAACAACATAAGATATCATAAGGAAAAATATCATCCTAGTATATTCAACCTATCAAATAACCTTTATAACCATATCATCATCACATCCTTACTGCTACACTCAACTATAATCACAACATAAAACCAAAAAATATTGTAACATCAATTAAACAAATCAATTTAACAGATCAAGTTCTAACTTCTTTCACTTACTAATCATTTACTAATTATCACATCATTCTTTCACACTATAAATTTATATATGAATGTTAAGAAACATTATACTTTAAATACAAAATTTCTCAACAAAATATTTTTATTCAACAGTTTCTTGGAATATAAATCCTTTAATAGGGAACTACTGGTGCTAAAAACCTTCAGTTAATGGAAGAAACTTTCAGTTTTAAAAAATCATTTAGTCTAAGGCCTATTTCAAGATAAATATTTTAATAAAAATTCAGAAAATGAAACCATGGAACAATTTTAAATCCTTTTAAATTTTTTCCTAAATATAATAAAATGTAAAATATATTTTGTTTAATTTTCTCCTAGTTTTAGGCAATAGAAGAAAAAGTCCTTTTTACATTAGTTGACATCTCTCATGGACCTACGAGGCAGTTGTATGCTTAAATGTACTCATGAGGGAGGATGTATGGTGGAGCATGATCCACCCCTCCACCTTCTGATTCCATTTCCAACAGTGGATTCATCATGTCCTTATTTATACATCATCATCATTGTTATATATTTATTCAAGAGAGAATACAAGAAAACATAAGATTGAGGCCAAGAGAGTGAGGCCATGCAACACTGGCCTAGGGGGGTCTAAAATATTGAAGACCTAGGGCATTTATGCGAATTAAATTCACCCCCTATGGCTTCCAGGACATGAAATTGGATGGGCAGGTGACATCAAAACCATGGATGGCAAGAGAGGCCATATAATCCGCGACTTTATTCCCCTCTCTCCATGTATGTGTAACTTGAATGTTGCTCTTCATAAGTTCCTTACATCTCCTAATGATATACATTACTGACTAGGGAGTGGATCCTCTATCCAGCAAGGAGTCATGGATGATCTTCGAGTCAGTTTCCACATGGGAGATGTCCATAGATTTCTGATTACACTAGTTGAGCCCCGTTAGGAGATCCTAGGCCTCCACTTGAAGTGTGCATCTATTACCAAAGTGCGTCGTGAAAGTGAGGAGTACCCCTCCTTCCATATTATGGACTGCTCCTCCTACTCACATTATTACTAAGTTTCATGAGCCATAGGTGTTATGTTTGAGACCTTCTTCTGGGGGGTTCCATTTAACCCACTATCCTTGCAAACCCACCATGGGGATAGCCTGCTCAGGGCAAGCCTACAGATTATGAAGACAGGAAGCTTCCTACCGTCCCTTGAGAAGGGGAACTATATCCATGATCAGGAACTAAGATCGCACGATGATGGACCTCCCTGAAGAGCTATGCCCCTCGTATCTTACTTTGTTCCACGCCTGCCAAAGACACCAACAACCAGCACTGAAAATAATCGAACATGCCATCCACTCTGGTCCTTTTTCCGGAGTCCCCTGGAACCATCTCTCAAGGATCTCTAACCCTCAAAGATATATGGGGGGTTCTGCTATATAAACACCAAAATACTACCAGATGGCCTTAGCCCATTCACCTTCAAAAAATATGTGGTTGGTAGTCTCCTCGATTTTGTTGCTACAGCACTGGCACCAAAAGGTGAGGATGACGCCCATTTTCCTGATGCACTCATCAGAAGGCATCGCCAAGTTCTTCACTCTCCATACAAGAAAGTTTTATTTGGATGGTATGTTTTTGCACCACATTCGCTCAAATCAGTTTTCGTGCTGCGCCTGGAGAGTCGAGATCCTGCGAAAGTTTTTTGTGGTGAACTTCCCCGAGAAGAAAGGAGTAAACATGCATTTGTCCAGCTCTGAGATGATGTGGATAGAATCTAAAATGTCTTTATGATCCTTGTCCGGAATGGATTTAATGAAATTCGGGAACAAGCTCGCCTCCTTGAAGGTGATTGAGGGAGTCAGGCATCCCGGGAATCCAAGTTCGGAGCCAGCCCAGTTGCTGCTCCAGAAACGAATACTACCATCTCTCACAATCCAGTGGTAATGTTGCTGAAGGTTCAAGACTAGAGGACAAATCATATTCCAGAAGGAGGATCTATGGACGCTTCTACTTTCTCTAAATTTGATGTAGTTGTGGTGCATGATCCTCCCCCAGAGGGTCTGATTTTCCACAATCTCCCAAGCCATATTGCCATGCATGCAGTTCACTGTGCCCGCGAAGCTCCTTACGTTAATTCCCCCCTCCTGTATCAGCTGATCCATTCTCCCCCAAGAGACCCAGTGCCTCTTCCCTTCCCCAGACACATCCCAAAAGAACCATGCCAGTACCCTATCAATGGCTCTGAGAACCACTTTTGGAACTGAAGTGAAAGCCAAAGCATGCACTGGTATGGATGTCAGAATGTTGTTGATGAGGGAGATGTGTCCCCCGAAATAAAGAAAGTGTCTTTTCCAATTTAGAAACCAGCTAGTGAAATAGCTCACCAACTTATCATAGTCCCGTACTCACATTCTTATTGAAGAAATTGTAGATCCTAGATATTCCATTAGAAGAGACCCCACCTACATGTCCATCCTCCTACACAGGTCATCAGCCCGTCTTGTCATGCATTTTTTGGAGATGTACAATTTTATTTTATTGTGGTTGATCAACTACCCACTCTTGTGGCAGTACTCCTCCAGAATCCTACTGATGTTCTACACAGACCTCCTCCCAGCATTCGAGAAAATAATTGTGTCGTCCGCAAACATCAGGTGCGATGTGTGAGGCTGGTTCCCTTTCCTCTGGAAAGGAGTAATAATTCCATTGGAAATTCCTCTGTTAAGAAGCCTGCTAAGAGTGTCTTGCATAAGAATGAAAATACTCGGAGAAATCGGATCACATTGCTGTAAGCCTCAGGTATCCTTGAAGAAACCTCGGGTTTTCCCCATAAAGGACACAGTCATCCACGGTGAGCTGAAGCATCTGAAGATAATTTCTGAGGCCTTGGGAGATATACCCATGCATTTGAATACCCTGTTAATAAATCCCCATTCCACTCTATCATACGCCTTGATCATGTCCAGTTTTATGACCATATTGGAACCATGGGTCTTGTTATTCAGGTCCATGAACATCTCTTGGGCCAGAGAAATCGCCCCCTATATTGACCTCCGCCTTACAAAGATGTGTTGTTCAATGGATACCCATCGAGGAAGACACTTGTCCAGCCTCATGTTGATGATACTCGCAAGAATATTATAGGTGAAATTACACATTCTCATTGGACGGTACTGGAGTAAGGAGGTAGGATCCTTCACCTTCGGGATAAGAACCAGGGTCGTTGAACTAGCCACCCGAGGTAGAGCTCCTCCATGAAAAAAATCCTGGATGTTTGAAACGATATCCTCCTTGAAAACATCCCACGAAGCTCTGAAGAATGATCTAGGGAAGCAGCCCAGCCCCGAAGCTCTACCTGGGTCAAGATTCATCATTGTCGCATGAACCTTTGGCTCTTCTGGAGTTCTTTCCAAGTAGGAATTTTCCTTATTAGAGACTCGGTTGGGAATGACATCCCACAGATTTGCACCCCTGCTCGGGTACCCTCCATCCATCCTCGGGTTCCGGCCATCAATAAGGTCTTCAAAGTAGGAGGATGTCATCCCACCCACTGTGTCACTATTATTTGAGTACGTGCCATCTTCCATCCTGATGTTGGGGATGATCGGTCGACGTTTCTCCCTGATGCAAGCATCGAAAAATTTCGTGTTCTTGTCTCCCTCATGTAACCACTTTATCCTTGATCTTTCAAGGGCCATATGTTCATGTTTAATAAGTAACTCCGCCATACGGTCCTTCTTAATTGAAAGGTCGAAAAAAATCAGATCGTTTTATTCTTCCTCCAACTCACCTTCCAGACACTCGATCAGATTCTTAAGATCATCCATATCTTGGTTGATAGGGGGAGGGCTTCTGTCCTTCCTTTAAGCCCCTGTTTTAGGTGTCTGAGTTTATTATGAATGCCCGCCCAGTGGAGCCCTTGCACTAGTTCCCCCCATGAGTTCCTTACAAGGTTGAGGAACTCGGGATGGCGCATCCAATTTTTATAAAATCTGAACCTTTTGGGAGAGACCTACTTGGGTTTCAATGATAAAAGCAGTGGAGAGTGATCAGATATACCTCGGACCAGATGGATCACCTTAGCGTTTGGAAACGCATCGATGGTATGTAAGTTTTCTAGGCATCTATCAAGCCGGCTCCAACAACGTCTATTGCCTCTTTGATTATTACACCACATGAAGGGATCCCCAGGGTACCCCATATTAATAAGACCCTTGCTTTCCATGAACTGGAAAAAATTTGTACTAGCTCGATGTGGAAATGCCTCGCATCCATTTTTCTCATCTGGTTCAGTGATGGAATTGAAGTCACCCCAACTAACCAGGGGTACTCTCCTGGGTCGAAACCACTCAACTCTTGCCATAGAGATTCTCTCCTTGAAGTCTCACAGCTACCGTAAACAAAGTAAAATAAGACAGAGTACATGAATGTATTCACCCTCACCATGATATATTGGTCCCCTGCCTGTATGAGATCCACCGCAACGTCTCTTTTCTAGATAATCCAAATGTGCTGGTTAGTTGGAGCAGCTTGCATGAACCCCTGCATTTTGATTAGTTTAGCACACTATTGTATTTTACTCGGGTTTTTTTTTCCAGAACCATAGAAACCAGAGCTTTATGCTTCTTGATCTCTAAAGACATGAAGTCTTTTTTAACTCTTTCCCTGATCCCGCGAGCATTCCAGATAAGAATGGGAAACATTAAATCCCCTCCGGCCCAGCTTTGGTCCCAGGTGACTTGGTCTCAAGCATGAAAGAGCAACATTCCCGACTCTGAGCCCTTTGTAGATTAGATTTTGATCATGTTCACACCCCAATGCCATTATCCTCATGGCCAGGAGGACAGATATGCAGGTGAGATTTGAGATTCAGAGTCTTCCCCCTACCCACACTGGGGGGAGACAACATCATAGGACGTTTTCCTTTGTCCCGTGAAGTCTGGTTGGTTAGCTCCACTGGCCTTTGTAGAATTGGATTTGACTGTGTACACACCCCCAAGCCGGTATCCTCAAGGCCTAGTGAAGAGACATACAGGGGAGATTTGAGCTTCAGAGCCTCCCCCCAAGCCGCACTGGGGTCGACATCATCAGAGGACGATAGCCTTCCTCCGGCGGTGACTGGCTGGTTAACTCCACTGGTCTTGTGGTGATGACCACATCATTCACACCAACCCCTTCCAATAATGGGGGGGAGACAGCAGGCTTGACCCCAAATTCCAGCAGATCAGTAGCTTCAAAGTCCATCTCTGGGAGCGAGGAGAGCAGCGCCAAGAGAACCATCTTGCCAGCCGAACCCCAAATTACGGATTCCAAAAGCCCGCCCGTCGAAATCAGTTGTCGAGAGTCTAGGATCCACCTAGCCACCCCCTCTAACCATGCGTTGGAGACCCTTTGGGGCCAACAGGCCAAGTCCATGCAGGGCGAGACGCCAGCCTCTGAAGAGAAGGGGAAAGGACAACACTCTAACTAGACCGGAACCAAAGGAGAATCAAAAGCCTGAACAGCCAACTGGGAGCTGGGGGAGGGTCCTGTCGACCTTTGGGCAGGAGCACCGCGCCCCTGGTTGGGCCTGACGTCTTCATGGGGCAAAACAGGGCACCGATGTTTGCACATTTGCTGGGAGTGCCCTTGGAGGAGGCAAGAGGAGAGGAACCTAGGGAACACAGGGAACACCATGACTTGGGACCACACCACTAATCTCTGAACTTTCAGGGAGATTTTATCCGAGATGGGAGAAGACAAGTCAAGCTCTGTGCACAAATGGGCGGCCGAGAGATCCACACCACTCCGAGTGCACTCATCCACGCATAGGAAACCTCTAAGGGAGTCTCCTATAGCTTTGAGGATAGCTCCATTCTGAAAGGGCAGAGGGAGCCCAGGGAGACTGATCCAGACCTCTGCCTTCGGACTTTCCTTGCCTTTGTGGGCCTCCAGCGACCGCCGCGCCAGGCTAAACTGCCACCGACCCTCGTGCCGGGGAGCTCGACACCACACATGGAAAAATTCCTCCTCTACGGAGAAAACCAATCAGAAGGAGAGACGGTGAAACGCAAAATTCTGAACCTGAGCCAAAAGCCCCCAGGAGTCCACCCAGCGTTTGAAGACCTGAATAGGATGTTTTACGCCACCAAACCGAGCCTCAAGCATCTATTTCAAACCGGACACAGCCCCATCAAACTTCGCCACTGAGAAATCTAGAGACATACCCAAACCATCCCGCGAGACCACTGGAGCCACCGGAGGGGCCGTTGGAAAACAAGGAAGCTGGGAGGAGCAGATAGGGTCACAAACCACATATTTGAAGAAGAGCACTCTTCTACAAGGACTTGAGGGGGTGCCTCCATCCTCCAGAGGATGAGGAGAACCCCCTAGGCCAGAACCAGAGTCGGGGAAGAAGGGCGATGTTTCTGAAGGGGCTAAAAGAAGGCTCGTTGGGGGTCTAACGGTCTGGAAAATTTGAAAATCGTTCGGTGCGTGCAACACATTATTTTGCGCAAGCATTTTTCACAACTGCCTCAAGAAAATTTTTGATCTCCTTATTTATACAGATGACCAAATATGTGACTCCACCCAAATACACCACCATCCCCAAGAACATAACCAATCCACACAAAATAGTATCCAGCTGTTTTAAATAGCCAAGAACTAGTAATTTAATTAAGTTGTTCAATAGACAAAATATGTTAATTTCCATCATCATTCTTCAAATGATCCATGTAATTTTCATGATCTAGATAAGAAGTGATAAAATGGAAAGTAAATGTTTTTTACTATTTATTAATACCAATTGATTTGGAAAACATACACACACTTAATAATTCTTTTTCTTTTCAATCACAATACTTGTTTTCATTTTTTAAAATTATTTTAGAAACTTTATTGAATTATTTATATACAAAAATATTTTCCAAAAGAATAAAAAAACTTATGCATATTCCTTCTAATTTAAAAATATATATTAGATTAATTAAATGGAAATAACTTTTCAAAAAATGAATTATTATTGGGGAAAAGACTTTCATTCATGTTTCCTAGAAAATAAATATTCAAGAAGAGGTAAGTTGCATACTTTAATTTCTTCAATTAAGGTAAATAGATCACGTACCCAAAAAAATTGAGATATTTGAATTAAAAACTATTTATTTTTACAAAACTTTATCCTATTTAGAACCCATTTATTTTTTAAACATATTACTCTAACACCACTTTATTATGTTTTGAAATTCCCATTTAACTTACCCAACACATTTAAATACCATTTATAATTAAAAAAACATTAAATTAAAATTATAAATCTAAAATAAATATATCAAAAATTAGATATATATTTTATAATTTAATTATAAATTAAAAATATATATTTAATGAATTAATAATAATTAATTTTATCACATTCGTAATTAAAATTATTTTATAAATATAATATGAAGTGAACTCAAAATAAATATATTTATTTTTTATTTTTACTATAATTTAAAATATTTAATTAATAAGTTAATAAGAATTAATTTAACTAGGTTTTAGTTTAAGGTATCCTAAGAAAATTACCCAAACTCTATTTACTATTATTTAAAATATTTTATTGTTAAATTAATAACAACTAATTTAATTAGGATTGAGTTTATTGTGTGCTAAGATAACTACCAAACTCTACTTGAATTATTTTTATTAACTCTACCCAAATATTAATTGGGTTGTTTATTTACTATCCTAACCCTATAAAAACTTGATCAACTGTTACTCTGACTCTACCTAACTAGAGAGTAGTGTTGGGTACCAGTTAATGAGTACTCACTATCATCCTTATAATTTTACCACACTATATAATATATTATATAACACAATATTAAATAATTTTTCTCTATAATCCCAAATATCTCAAAAAATAATTTTTAATATATTTTTGAAAATTTAAAACATGATGTATTCCAAAACCAAACACTGGGTTGTATTTGTTTTTGGAAAACATCAGGTTTTAAATTTTCAAAAATGTATTTGAAAATTAAAATGATTTTATATAATAAATAATATTCTAAAAATGAAAATAATTCATTCTTGGTGGTGGGAACTCACTTCCATAATTTTAGGGAATAAAGGAAAATACTTTTATAAGAAACTTCAACATGTTCTTATTATCAACTCCACTTTCCATGTTTGTTAATATAATTTTATAAAATGAAAACATAAGTTTCTTTCAGAAATAAATACAGCCTTAAATGATACATAATCTAAATTTAAGCATTAAATAAAAAAATTGTAGGCAATGTCACCTAAAATTTTAATTTATAAACCATCAACATCAAAAAAAATAGTATAGGTGTGGTTTACCATGATTGAGTTTGCATATGAACCCATCCTGGTCTTACTGTTTGATAACTTGTGAAGCAAAATCAAAGAAAAAGGAAGCACAAATGAAAATATCATCTATAAGGGTAACACCAACATAAATTAGAAACTAAACACCCAAAAACACAATATAATGATACCCTAAAAGTAACTTCAAAAATTATATTTGAATCAGCAATGGAAGATTTTGGTTCCTTAAGTAAGGTAACCCAAAGGAACCAACAAATCCTAAACATAGCATGAATAAGAATCAATTATTATAATTATTTATTAAAAAAATATTTCATAGTAAGAAAATGAAATTTCTAAAAGGTATTTTCTTATCACAATAGAATATCAGGCTAGGATTGTTTCAGGAAACATAAATGACTTCTATTAATAACAATGACACTTTAATAAAAAAAGGTTATAAATTTTCTCCATACAACAAGTGAGATATTCTCTTTGAAAAAATATCATTATCTAGTTATAAATCTAAACCATCTAAAGACATGAATTGATATTTTTTTTGTTGTAAGGTAAGTTAGTTCATAAAGAAACCATCAAAATTATATCAAGATATAGTTTTTCATATTTTCCAATATCTAAAAATAGAACCATATAAAAACTACCTATTTTGAATAATATATCAGGTTTTTGTTTTATAAATTTAATTTCATGAAATTAATTCTATAAAATAATTTATTAAGAAATTATAAACATTTTATTAAAACCCATAAGTTATGACACCTTATCCAAATAAAAAATAATAATAATAATCCCTAAAATTATTTTATTATAGCTCATTATGCAAATAAAACTTTTTCATAAAATACATCAATTTGAAGGGATATAAATAAAAGTAGACTTATAATAAATAAAATATATGATTCGTAAATAAAAGACTGAAAAATAGGACCATATGGGTTTCAATGAAAAAAACTACTATTTATAACAATATAGATATTTTAAAATAAAAAAACATAGAAAGTAAATAGTAAAAATAAAAAAGTATAACTTTAAATTTATGAATTTGTAAAATTAAATGTTAGTTATAGAGGATATATGATCATTAAACATAACCAATATTTGACCACTAATGGAAATCATTAGAATAGTAAATTAATTTACATGTTTGACAAATTATTGAAGAATATCTTACTAGAATATATCATATAATGAATAATGTGTTTAATATTATATTACTAAATATTTTATGTGTTGTTTAGAAATATAAATGATTTGAACAAAATTATTAGATTATGAATAAATTTGTTATTATGTGTTGTGAAAAAGCTATATAAAAATTAATTAAGATATGAAATAATGATTTTCAAGATTTTTATAGAATATAAAAGTTGAAAAAGACAATGGTTGATATGTGTTCTTAGTGAGGAATTGTATTCACAAACTCTTTAAATATCTCCAAGTATAATTTTAATATCATCATTAGAAACTCTTATAAATATGTGTTTTCTCCGCTCTCAAACATAGACATAGATTTCTCTTTTTTATTCTACAAAATTATCTCTTTTTTATCTCAAGATTATACTAAAATATTTTATCACCCTAACTCAACTAAAATAATATTTTTCAATAATAAGGAAGGTAAAAGTAATTTTTACTTTCAATTAAATGTTTTTATTTATTCTTTGTATTTCAATCAAGGTAAATCATGTTTCGGTAGGCCAAAATGCCACTGAATATATTTAACACATATTTTTTAATTATTAAAAATAAAATATGAAAAAAATAATTTTACCATTAACAACTATTTATTGAATATTATTTTTTTAATTTCTTTTCTTTTATTTCCTTTTTATACACTTCACCACCTAAAAATAGAGTGATGATTTTTATTTAACATTATATTAAGTTCACGTGGTAACAAATATTTTCTCTATGATAGACATAAATTCATCTAAGAATATATAATTATAGGTACTAATTTCATTGACAATGATGTTAACAACTCATTAAATTTTTATTTCTATTTATTTTTAATTAATTAATATTTTATGCATGAGAAATAACACTCTGTAGATAAATGCATATGTACAAAAAAAAATATGTTCACCTCAACTTTGTATCATCACCACAATGAGCTATATATTTAACAGATATTATTTCAAACTCTGTAAAAATGAAACATCAACAGCATAGAACATCATAGAGGTGGAACCTCAAATTTATTGATAGCAAAATTTCAATAAAAAAAATTTCGTAGAGATGGTATTTTGAACTGTGCATGCCATAAAAATGAAACTGCAATAACATTATGCTCTATGGATAAAAAAACATCAAAAACCCCTATCTAATAACATTATAATTAAAATAATTATACGGGATAAAATATTAAATTTCAATAAATGTTTAATAGAATGTAATGTGCACAATATATGCTTGTACTAGAACCACTTAACCAAAGGATCTTAGAATGATTATAAATTGTTCTCTAATTATTCTCTTTTTGGTTCTCTAAACCATATTTAATATTAAATAAAACTCTTTTTTGTGATCTTATTAATCTAAAACCTTATTTTATCAATAAATTTATCTTTTCTTCCAGTTTCTCTGAACTGGGAATTAGTTAAATCATTAAATCCATTTTTCCTGCTTTATGGTTCACATATGTTGACTTATGTTTAATATTATTGTATTTCCTAAGTTCAACTATAGTAAATAAACCCTATAACTATTTCAAAATACACATTATATTTCATTATAATAGTATGACACATAATTGAAAAATAAAATTCACTATAACGGCAGCATCTAGTGACATAGAACACAGAAAAATTTAAGGCACTTCCATGATCTTGAAATCTATTGGATCATATGCTAAAAATAATAATAAATATATAAGATACATTTTTATCAGGATGAAAATAATAAGAAATGGAATAGAAATGGTATATAAATAAAGATAACGATATGAATGATATTAACGGTTCGAATAAATTATATATATAAAGGTAATATAACTATTGTAAGGGTGAGGTTCCCATTGGAATCTAACCATTGGGAATCATAGGTCAAAATTATCCAACATAAAAAATTTCATAATTTTTTTACAATCAAATTTCTCATAATTTTTCATAATTTTTTGCGACAGTATGTGTATTAGATAAAAATTATTACTTCATTGTTTTTTAAAAATAGTGTAATAAATACTATAAAGGCTTGTTCGACCAAAAATATATTTATTTATAAAAATAATGTATTTTAAAATAATAAAATTAATTTTTTTAACCTATAAATATATTTCCAAAGACTAAAATATATTATAATATTTTGAAAACAATTCTTTATAAATAAAAAAATTCATTTCCAAAATAAACAAATTTAAGGGAGTACTGTTCTTAAACTTTTTAAAATAAAAAACAATGTTCTAAATGTCAAATATAATTGTTTAAAACCATGTAAAATCCAATTATTTTCAATTTTTACACAATATAAAGTCCAAGACAAGAGTTTTTCTCAAGATACATAGTGAGTCATAGAGATTTAAGGATTTTTAAATCCTTCTGTACATTCTTTTTTAAGAGACCACTTTTAATGACCTAGGGATTTCATACTCAAGATTTGGGAAGAAACATAGAAAAGTTAGGATTTCCATACCGTTATATTCATTATAAAGCTTTGGGAAGGGACATATAAAAGGGTTTCTATATATAATGATGTTATGTTTTATTATTAAAAATCCATGACTATATTATAAATAAGAAATTACCATTGCCTCTTATTATACCACCCTCATAATCCATTATAATATTTTCATATCATAAACTTTCAATAAAGGGTTTTCTATCATCATTTTGGTCTATAACAATTTCATTCATTGACTAATACCCTTATATGATGAAGGTATCTCACTTTACTACATCATCATCAAGGATAATTTCCTTCACAATGTGTGAAATGATCAGGATGTGTTGTACCACTTAGAATGTGGATTAAATCAATATTCCTCTTAGTTTGACAAAGATGAAGATCTCACAATTTTGAAAACTGGTTTATCTCTGCTTTTCTTATTCTACATATATAGATAAATATCTTCAATTTATCTCAATTAAATACTCTTAATTTTCAGCACACACTGATATCATTTTTCTTCTTTATTTCTCATGAACTTCTTCTTTAGTTTCTCAATATATATTTTTAAAAATATCATGAATTAATAAATAACTCATCATTATGGAATTTACAAAAAAATAAAGAAATCAAGGAATTCCAAAATATTATATCAACTAATATTTTCTAAATACTTTCTTGCGAACTTCTCCTTTTAATTTTTCACATGGGTTAGTCCCCAAAAACACTTGATAAAATTTCCAAAATTACTCATATTTTCATTCATACTTTGATCACCATTAATGAGTCTTAAATATTCTTATTTGAAACTCCTTAATTATCACACATAGATTCTCAAAATATTCTTATTCCCACAAAAACCATAGGCCTAAAAGCCACATTTTCACTTAGTAATTATTATCACAGTGTGGTCCTTATGGTGTGGCATACTCTTAAAATACAGATCCAGCTTCATCTTGTTATTCATTATCAAAATTCTTAATACTATGACCTTATTCCCTATGATTTTAAGATCCTATCCATTATTAATCTTGAATCATAGCTAAAACACTAGCCAATGATATTCGAAACCTTTAATGGACAGATAAACATCATCATATTTTAATACGGAAATGTCATGTAGTATGATATGAAGATATCATATCCTAGGTATTTAATATTCTTCCTCAATGACCATTAAAAATATTATTACCCTTATGTATCCCTAGTGTAGCTCCGAGTGGTTGTTTCATATAAATAAATGCACCATTACACATTTCATCCCTTTTCCATTTCTTTCACTTCAACTTAGAGATACTTTTTTTGTAAGCTTTATATGACTCTGGAGCATGCTTAATGTGTGACTTTTACATATTAACTGTGACTTTAACATATAACCTATAACATTTAAATTGATTTCAGGTACCCATTTCATTTAGAAAATTTATATTTTTTGCTCGCAGAATACTTTATACGTATCATAGAGAATACAAATAGTTTTCCAAATTTCTATTTGACTATCAAAACTACTTTCACATATGGATCATATTCTTAAAGTTACTTTTCTGCATCATCCTAGCAAATATTACTCGTTAATTACTTCATTAATATTTAGTTTTCACATTCTTAATTAATATTATGAACATAACACTCATCCAATTTTCTTCAATATTTAGAAACTCAAAATTTCTCCATAACTTCTTCAACACCTTCTCGAGGAAACTTTAGTCACCACATATAATCTCAAAAACATCCTAAAACATCTCAAAAATTATTTAAATGACTTTATAAATTTATAGAATTTTTTCAAACCTCTTCAACATAGTTTAAAATCCTTTCACTAGCCATCTTCTCAATTTTAGAAATATGTTATACTATAGAGAGTTCTCTCTATATCCATATCATATGTCAATCATTCATATAAAGTCCATCTTGACAATCATCATATGTGTAGGTTTCTCCATTGAATCTGTTTACCCTAGTATGTCAAAGAAACACCATCCTTTCACATTTTTAATATGGTATCAAAATCTCGTGATTCAAAAATATTTTTCAACGTATGAATAAATCCTAAACAATATATTACAATGATTTTCACTCAAAGTTGACAAAAAAACACTTCAACAGTTTCATTAGGTTCATTGATTCACCCTTTGGATTTGATGTCAAATTTAACAACTCACATAAAAATACATAAAAGCATAGAATTTATCAAAGAAAAGTTTCTTGAAACCACACTGATTGATAAAGAAATTTTTTTTAGATAATTTCATCCCTTAGTGAAAAGTAATTTGCATCCAGTGACATTGATGATCTTAACCTCAATCCATACACTCTTTTCCCCCTTTTTTGTAATGACAACAACTTTAGATTAAAAGGTAACTAAAGTTGTGTAAATTTCTCACCCTATAAAAATAGAATCCAAAGATATTTGGGGCATTAAAATAATTCTGTAAGTGATTGGTAAGAGTTGAACATTCATTTTTGGACTTAACACTTCAAATTTTTCCTTTATCATATATATTTTGTGAATATATTGAAATTTTTTTTTAGATGTTAGAAAGGAGGAGGTGTATCCCAATTGTAATAACCCGCTAATTCTCATTGGCTTGAGAGCTCAACGAGTCATTACTTGGCCTTAAGCGACATCCCCAAGGCACCAAAGGCTAGAAATAAATGCCGAAGGGTTTCAAAACAAGTGGGGGACAATTTACCCTTTGAGAACATACCACAGAGCCAACAACCATAACCAACAAATCTACTAATGATGCATGATAAAACTCAGAAAAATAGACCATTTATTTATCCAATAATCAACCAAGATTACCACAGCAGTAACCAATACTAAAACATCAGAGTAAACAGCAGAAATACAACTCAAAGACTACAAGACAAAAACATAACTATATGCTCCACAAGCTCCAAGCTCCAACATCACGAACCAGCCCAAGTATCACAAAGCAGTGCTCTAAACATGTGACACTTTACCTTTTCCAATGTCTCGGTATATGACATCTGCAAAAGCACCAACATTCCAAAGCAGGGGGATGAGTAATGAAACATAGTAGGTTTTCCCCGATGATTTCCCAACCCATGCAGCTAGGATAAAACATGTTAGCACATTTATATAAAACAATTCCAAAATAGTTCATAATAAACAAGTTCCATGTAAAAACCATTTTCCAAAAAAACCCATCTTTCTCAAGAAAAGCAACCAAGCAAAGTTCCCAATTCCATTCACATTTCCATTTGGCACATTCGTTCCCTTCCACCAATCCACACAACCAACCATGCATGCAACCTGGACCTCCCTATACTCGCAAGTGGTGAGTAATCCTTCTACTAAGCCATCACTTAGTGGACTACCTTGATGGGGGTACTTCACAACCTTATCCTTCCCAACCTATTGATGGGGGGAATTCTCACCCTTATCCATCCCAACCTTTTGATGGGGGGACTTCTCACCCTTATCCATCCCAATGCATATAAACACACACCACAACCCATGCAAGTCCATACCCAAAACCAAGTGTGTTCAAAACCTTTCAATAAAGCATAACCCTTTTATTGAAAACCATTTCATTCAAGTAGAAAAGCCATAGCCAATTTAAAATCACCATTTTAAATTTACTTCAACAAACACATTCCAAAACACAAAAAATTTATCACCCATTACTAAAAAGGGGTTTCAACCTTTCTTTTATAACAGATAAACAAACCATTTCAATCAAGGAAAACAATTTGAAACTAAGCCTTCAAGTTCTAAGAAAGAGGAATTGAGAGTGAAGACACCTACCTCAACAAAATGGGCAAAACCAACCAAGAACCGAGTTGAAACACCACGAAACCTCCTTAGATTCCTTCCCCTAACACCAACAAGACCAAAACCCGAATTAAAAGTCATCCACTACCTTAGATCTACCCACCTCAGGTATATATCTAAGGATCCAACAAGAGGGAAGAAGGAGATCTAATAAAACAAGACAAGAACGAGACTTACCGCGATCAATCAGCCCCTAAACGCCAAGGAAACCCTCCGGATCGCTTCTGAAACACCTGGTAAGTGTTCTCCCACCTTCCCCAGAAAGAAATCCTGAGTTAGGGCTGTATGGGAGAAAAAACGAGTGGGTTAAATTATAAAACGGATTAGATTTTAATAAATAGGATCTAAGTTTACTTCGCGCATGGTTAGTCCGCACGGTTAGTTAAACCGTGCGCTAACCGTGCGGTAGTCACTGCCAGAGAGGGGCTCTCCACACGGACTCCTCGCACAGTTTTCCCAAACCGTGCGCACACCGTGTGGTCTCCTCTATCCAAAATACCACCACCTTCATGTCTTCCGCACAGTTTGGAAAACTGTGCACAACCCGTGTGTCCCCACATTTTTCCCTTTTATGCTTTAAAAGTCTCCCAAACTTTCCCCAATCATCTCCCATAAACTTCATGCACTTAAAAAGCATAAAAAAAGGTTACTTACTAGAAAACGGGGGTTCTAAATTCTCTCCACCATTGGCCTTTCCGTCCCCAGAAAGCAGAAAACCGTCGCTTGCCTGAAAGAGTTATGGCCACTACTCTTTCATTTCTTTTGCGTGTTCCCAAGTCTCTTCCTGGATCTGACCATGCTGCCATAAAACCCATACTAGACCGATGCTTTTTTCATGCAAGACTTTATCTTTCCTATCCACAATCCATACCGGGATATGTACCAATGAATCATCCGGATCTAGGTCAATGTGATAGCATCTGATCACATGGTCAGGATCAGGCTGATACTTCTTCAACTGAGATAAATGGAACACATTATGTACTGCATTGAACCGTGGTGGTAATTTCAACCGATAATCCACCTCACCAACCCGTTCCAGTATCTCAAAAGTTCCTATATATCTAGGAGATAACTTTCCCTACTTCCCAAAATGACGTTGTCCAAGTCTTGGAGAGATCCTCAAGAAGACATGATCACTCACTACAAATGACAACGGTCTTTGGAGATGATCTGCATAAGATTTATAACGACTCTGAGCCATCTCCATCCTCTTTCTAATCAACTGGATCTTCTCCATTGTTTCATGGACAAGGCTCAGCCCAATTAGTGAAGTCTCACCTTTTTCCACCCAACAAAGTGGAGAATGACAAGGACGTCCCTACAATGCTTCAAACAGAGCCATGCGTATCGAGGCTTGATAGCTGTTATTGTATGAGAACTCTACTAAGGGTATATGATCCTCCCATGAGCCACCAAAATCCATTACCCAAGCTCGCAGCATGTCTTCCAATGTCTGTATCATCCTCTCGGATTTCCCATCCGTCTGAGGATGATACGCCGTGCTAATAGTCAACTGAGTCCCAAGGGCGTGTTTTATGGATTTACAGAAACGAGATGTGAACCTCGGATCTCTATCTAAGACAATAGACACTAGTACACCATTTCTTTTTACCACTTCTTGGATATATATGTTTGAAATATCTTCCACCGTATGGGTTTCATTAATTGGGATGAAATGGGCCGACTTGGTTAGACGATCCACTATCACCCAAATGGCATCGTGTTTCCGGACCGTTCTTGGTAGACCTGTAACAAAATCAATTGTTATCTGCTCCCATTTCCATACTGGGATAGGTAAAGAATGTAACATACCAACTAGTCTCTGATGCTCTTCTTTAACCTGCTGACAAGTTAAGCATCATGAGACAAACTCGGCCACCTTCCTTTTCATGCCGCTCCACCAAAACTGCACCTTTAGCACCTTATACATCTTCTGTATACCCAGATGTACAGCCCATCTCGAATGGTGGTAATCATGATGGATGTGTTCCTGAAAAACCATAGGTACTACCATCCGATCTCTAAAACACAAAACTAAACTCCCATCCAGCTTCCATCCCTCAATGGTCTCCCCACCATTGAGTTTTGAACTCATTATCAGACATTGCGTATTAGATGTTTGTGCTTCTTTGACCACTTTTACCAGTTCAGGGACAAGAGTAGATAAAAAGAAAACTACAAAATCACCTCAGTTTTCACATTCCACATGCATGTCGGCTAAGACCGACATCAACTTCCATTCATCTAAAGCTTCCTTTGCCAACTGAACATATTAATTCCTGCTTAATGCATTAGCCACCAAATTGCCCTTACCCGGTGTATACATTAAGTCAAAGTCGAACATTTGAAGATACTCCATCCATCTCCTCTACCACAGATTCAGATCTCGCTGTGAGAAAATGTGTTTCAAGCTTTTTTGATCCGTAAACACAGTAAATTTCTCACCAAAGAGATAATGTCTCCATGTTTTCAAAGCATGGACGACTGCAGCTAACTCCAAATCATGTGTTGGGTAATTTTTCTCATGCACTCTACACTGCCTTGAGCCATAAGCAACCACATGGTCTCCTTGCATGAGAACACAACCTAAGACTGTTCCCAAAGTATCACAATACACCACATACCCCTGTCCTGATTCCGGAAAAATCAAGATGGGTGCTGATGTAAGGTGAACTTTCAACTCTTGAAAAGATCTCTAACATTCTTAAGTCCATTGAAATGAACTGTTATTATTTTTCAAAGCTGTCATAGGCAAAGCTAGTCATGAGAAGTCATAGAAAAAGCATAGGTAATAACCAGATATACCAAGAAAACTTTGTATTTCAAAGACATTGTTCAGCGGATTCCAAGAAAGAACAGCTTCTATCTTTTCTGGATCCACTGAAACACCTTTCTTAGAAACTACATGGCCCAAAAAACGTACCTCTTGTATCCAAAAATTGCACTTTGATAATTTGGCATACAATTGATGGTTCCTCAAGATTTCCAACACTATCGCTAAGTGTTTCTCATTCTGAACCCTTGTTCTTGAATAAAGCAATATATCATCCACAAACACCACAACAAAAGAATCCAGATATTGTTGAAATTTCTGATTCATTAAAGCCATGAAGACTGTTGGTGCATTCGTTAGACCAAAAGGCATGATTACATATTCGTAGTGTTCATATCTTCTTCTGAAGGCTGTCTTCAGAATATCCTCCTTCCAAACTCGCAACTGGTGATATCCTGACCACAAGTCAATCTTGGAGAACCACTGAGCTCCCCTTAATTGATCAAACAGGTCATCAATTCATGGAAGTGGATATCTATTCTTTATCGTAACTTGGTTAAGTTTATGATAATCCACACATAGCCTCAAAGTTCCATCTGCTTTCTTTACAAACAAAACTGGTGCTTCCCACGGAGACATGCTTGGCCGAATAAAACCTTTGCTTTCATGTTCTTCCAACTGCACTTTCAATTCCTTTAACTCCGTTGGTGCCATCCTATAAGATGGAAGTGAGATAGGACTGGTCCCTAGAAGGAGATTAATCGTAAACTCTACTTCTCTTACAGGTGGTAACCCTAATAAGTTCTTGGGAAAGACATCTGGAAATTGATCCACCACAACTAGAAAACTATTTTCCTAAATCTCTTCCATTGATGCCAAAGTCAATGCTGCCAATTGGTGAGAAATCGTTCCCACCATTGGTGCCAACAAGCTCTTTGTGCCTTTATTTACTATCCTTTCTCCTCTGAAGAGATGCTCCATGTCGTCCTCAGTCATGAAACTAACCGTTCTCCCATAACAGTCGATGTGATCCTTAAACGTTGTCAACCAATCCATACCCAGGATTATATCTTAGACATCCATATCCAACATGGAGAAGTCCCATTTCAGCTCAACTCCATCAACAGTTATAGCACATGTTCTACACACGAAGGCTTGACATTCTCTTTCACCCAGAGGACTTTTCAATTTTAACACAAAAGGCATCATTTCAAGTTTTAAACATAGTAAGTCAATAGCACGAGAAGAAATGAAGGAATGTGATGCACCAGTATAAAACAACACTTGCATGAGGGTAGAATTCAAAAGAACCGTACCTCTCACCGTAGATGGTCCAGCCTGATCATCGACCATCATTTTCTCATCTCCATACAATTGTTTCGTCACTGCACTGTTCTCCTTGTTTCATTACTGAGATTTCCCTCGTTGAGGGGTCATGGTATTCCTGGAATCACCATAACTAGCTATGTTCTGCTGGTGAGACTGATTTTGTTGTCCTCACCCTGTCAAAGCATAAGATGCTTGCGACACTTGAGAAGTGTCACGAACACCTGACCGTGGAGCACTGTGACAATATCACTGAAGATGCCCAATCTACTTGCAATTGTGTCATGCTCTTGGTGGTGCTGTACATTCCCATTTTATGTGATCAGTCGAACCACATTGAAAGAAACCTACTTTTCTCTGGGGTCGTGGAGGAAGGTTAACTGATCCCACTGTCTGGTTTTGATTCAAACTCCCACCTTGGAAGTAGGTGTCCCTCTTCCTCTTGTTTCTAGTATTAAATTTCCCACCCGTTCTTGTGGGTATCATCATGCTTCCTCTTATCGATCCCGAGATATCATGTTCAAAAAATGTTTCTCTGTTCACCATCTTTGTATAATCCGTAATATAGAGCACCACAATCTTCGATTGAATCTCTTCCCTTAGCCCCGATTCGAAGATGTGTACCTTCAAAGAAGCACTTGCTGCAACCTATAGTGCAAAACAGACTAAATTCATGAACTTAGCTGCATACTCCATGAAAGAGAGGCTCTCTAGTTTCAATCTAAAGAATTCTGTCATTTTCTGGATCTTGAAAGTGTGAGGATAGAATTGTTTGTTAAAAAATTCTTCAAAACCCTCCCATGTAAGGCCTTCGTCCAATTTAGCCTGCACCGCTTAATCCCACCACTGACGTGCAAGATCCTTGAGCATATACGTCTCCATCTTTACTTTCATCTCTACTGGTGTGTCGATGAAATCAAAGATACAATTCATCCTACTCAGCCACACCTTTGCCCGTTCTGATTCAGAATCACCCCGAAAGATGGGTGGATTCTGCTTCTAGAACTGGACGGAAAGGTCTACATGCCTTGAATCATCCCTCTGATTCCCTGTGTCCATAGCCTGGAATGCTTGAACGATACTCTGAATAAGATCCTGGTTCACACATGGTTCAGGTGAAACCACCTTCTCTACAGCTTCTTCAGGTTGGTTTCTACGATGCCTAATGGGTTCCATTTTCTATACAAACAATGTGCGCCGTTAGTCTCACTTCCTAGAAACTGAAGGCTTAGAATTTCAATTTCCATCACATCAACTATCACATAATTGTTTCCAACCATCCAACTTATCCACATGTTCAACCATTTTTTAAAACATCCCACATACGTTTTGAAAATCCACCCATTTTCAAAATATACTAAATATCCAGTTTTCAAAATCATTCATTTGAAAATTAATTTATGCCTTTTTTCAAAAAATTCACCTTGCCCAAAGTCATAAATCATTCTTCTCAATGAGATATGCTATCCTAGTGGGAATTCATTCCTCTAATGCATGTAATGCTCATCTCATTGGCTAAACCCATGACAATGAGATTTGTAACATTCTATAAGTGTATCTAAAACACTTATGTACCCAACACCCTGGTAACTTGATGTTCAACATAAATGGGTTAGCTACGTCCTTTTATGCTATACATTTCAAGTTCCGAAAATCCTACTCCTATCTCAGATGATCACCCAACGAATAGACAAGAAGGAATTTCAAATCCAGGACCAAGAACATCGATTACCACTTGTTTGGAAAGGACCGAACAAGCTGATACCAATTGTAATGACCCGCCAGTTTTCATTAGATTGAGAGCTCAATGAGTCATTACATGGCCTTAAGCAACATCCCCAAGGCACCAAAGGCTGGCAATAAATGCCGAAGGGTTTCAAAAAAAAGTGGGGGATGATTTACCCTTTAAGAACATACCACAGAGCCAACAACCATAACCAACAAACCTACTAATGATGCATGATAAAACTCAGAAAACTCAACCATTTATTTATCCAATAATCAACCAAGAGTACCACAGCGGAAAGCAACACTAAAACATCAAAGTAAACAGTGGAAATATAACTCAAAGACTACAAGACAACAACACAACTCCATGCTCCACAAGCTCCAAGCTCCAACATCATGAACCAGCCCAAGTATCACGAAGCAGTGCTCTAAACATGTGACACTTTACCTTTACCAATTTCCCGGTATATGACATCTACAAAAGAACCAGCGTGCCAAAGTAGGGGGTGAGTAATGAAACTCAGTAGGTTTTCCCCGATGACTTCCCAGCCTATTCCTCTAGGATAAAACATGTTAGCACATTTATATAAAACAATTTATATAAAACAATTCCAAAACAGTTCACAATAAACAAGTTCCATGTCAAAACCACTTTCCATAAAAACCCATATTTCTCAAGAAAAGAAACCAAGAAAAGTTCCCAATTCCATTCACATTTCCATTTGGCACATTTTTTCCCTTCCACCAATCCACACAACCAACCATGCATGCAACCTGGACCTACCTATACTTGCGAGTGGTGAGTTATCCTTCCACTAAGTCGTCACTTATTGGACTACCTTGATGGGGGTACTTCACAACCTTATCCATCCCAACCTATTGATGGGGGGATTTCTCTCCCTTATCCATCCCAACATTTTGATGGGGGGACATCTTGCCCTTATCCATCCCAATGAATATGAACACACACCACAACCCATGCAAGTCCATGACCAAAACCAAGTGTGTTCAAAACCTTTCAATAAATCATAACCCTTTTATTTAAAACCATTTCTTTCAAGAAGCAAAGCCATATCCAATTTAAAATCACCATTTTAAATTTACTTCAAAAAACACTTCCTAAAACACACAAATTTCATCACCCATTACTAAAAAGGGTTGTCAACCATTCTTTCATAACATATAAACATACCATTTTCATCAAGGAAAACAATTTGAAATTAAGCCTTCAAGTTCTAAGAAAGAGGAATCGAGAGTGAATCCACCTACCTCAACAAAATGGGCAAAACCAAACAAGAACTGGGTCGAAACACCACGAAACCTCCTTAGATTCCTTCCCCTAACACCAACAAGACCAAAACCCGACTTAAAACTCATCCACTACCTTAGATCTACCCACCTCGGGCGTAGATCTAAGGATCCATTAGAAGGTAAGAAGGAGATCTAAGAAAACAAGAAAAGAACGAGACTTACCGCGATCAACCGGCCTCTAAACGCCGAGGAAATCCTCCATATCTCTTCCAAAACACCTGGTAAGTGTTCTCCCACCTTCCCCAGAGAGAAATCTCGAGTTAGGGCCGCCTGGGAGCAAAAACGAGTGGGCTAAATCATAAAACAGAATAGATCCTAATAAATAGGATCTAAGTTGACTTTGAGCACGGTTAGTCTGCATGGTTAGTTAAACCGTTCACTAACCGTGCAGTAGTCACTGCCAGAGAGGGGCTCTCCGCACGGCCTCCTTGCATGGTTTTCCCAAATCGTGTGCACACCATGTCGTCTCCTCTATCCAAAACACCACCACCTACATGGCTTCTGCACGGTTTGGAAAACCATGCACAGCCTGTGCATCCCCACATTTTGCCCTTTATTCTTTAAAATTCTCCCAAACTTTCCCCAATCATCTCCCATAAACTGCATGCACTTAAAAAGCATAAAACAAGGGTTACTTACCAGAAACAGGGGATACTACACCAATACTCAAAATACCTCCTAAAATCTAATTTAGGGCTCACATAATCAAACACTCTCCATCAAGATAGGTTTAACTATCTTGGAATAATAATAATAAAACAAAAAAACATCCCCTAACACTCCCCCTCTATATAGACACACACACACATATACATAGCATCAATGAAGCCTAACGGTTGTCTGGGTGGTATCAAAGAGGCCCAATAGAGATCTCAATAGAAGTTAAGGAACTCGTCAGATATCTAGGTAGCCTGATGGAGATCCATCCAAGGGTGAAGAAGCCCAATAGATATTTAGGTAAAAGTCTTAAAATAATTCTAGGAAGAAATAGTCAAGCATGACTAAAAACTAATAAAAAATGTTAGATCTAGGAGGGTGGTTGGGAGAAGAAGCATATACTAGGTTCTCCTATTTTCATTACAAGTATGGAATAGGAAATACTGGAGGACGAGTTTCCTAGGTGCATGCCTTCCAAAGAGGAAATCACATGATCATGTGGATCAATAAAGCAGGGGGGAACTATAGTAGAAGATACGATGATAATAAATAGGGGTCACACGTCAAGTGTGAATGCTTCTAGGGAAAGAGAAACTAAAATAGGGGAACACAATATAGGTGGGCTATCAATGAGTGATGTGATCAGTATAGGGTGGTGCGGGAGGGAACATTGATAGTAGGAGGTGTACACAACCATTGTTATTAATGGTTTTCCATAGTTCCATGGATAGTTATAGGGAACATTGCGTCATGTAACGCCTGTGCAATTTCCCAATTGGGATATAAATTCATGGTGTAAGCTATGTTGTGTGATGGTGCAGTGTGGTCTTACACATACCATTGGGCCATTTAAATTTTTTGTTTTTATCACCCTTTTTACCAGCTAACACAAACTTGTTAAAATACTTTATTAAAACACCATTTTGAATGTCAAGGGATTCATCTTATTCCTCCCTTAACTCTATGTGATGCAGCGATCGGGTTCCACAACCAAAAAAACGACCCTGCCACCTCCTCATAATCCTTCCTCTTATTTGATTTTAATGATTTATTATTTTAATACCTAATGGTTAATTATTAAAAATAGATTTTTTTTAAAATAAATTTTCATGAAAATTTATAATTTTTTTATTTTTTATTTTTTTATTTTTACTAATAATTTTTTATATTCTATAAGTTAATATTATCAAACATCATGTGACACACAATGTACTTTTTCACCAGATTCCCTTGTTTTCTTTGTGTTCCATGAACCATAAATAACTATGTGAATAGAAAGGGAAGTGCAAGGTGGAGAGGGGATGAGAAGGGAGGGGGTGTGTGATAAGACTATGGGGGAACTAGGTTTTCTAAGTGGGGAGAGATAATAGAAGGGTATGGGTATAGGAGGATCTGATACCATGTTATAAAGGATGAGGTGTGACTCAATACCAAAGATACCTCCTCATGAAGGCCTTGGTTGTAACACCCCAACTCCAGTGCCTCAGAATAGATGGTTATTTTATTACAATGGTATATAATACATAGATAAAAATACACCAGATCTAGAAATTTATCTCTAATTTCATATTTTTATCTTCTAGGTAATCCCTCTTTTTAATAGGGTTAATATAGAAACCTTGATTGACTAAAAGTCCAAGAATACATTATTTGAAATCCCAGAGACACAAATACCTTACACATTTGACCCAACATTACTAAAACAAAACCTCCTCAACACATATGCAATGTATTCACCTAGCTCACCAACTAACAATGAAATTAGTTTTTCTTTTACCCATTCATAGTTGTATAGGGTCTAAACCCAGTGGGGTTTATTTATTATCCCTCAACTTTCGTGTGTCCAATTTTCTCCACCTGATGAATACACTTAATAAAATGTTTTAAGCCACCCAAATTTTGTTAAAATATTTCATTTTATAATGAAAAAGTATTTTAGTTCATTTCCGATTTTATGTAAATACTTATTCCATTATCCTATTTAAGGAATCTTTATTCGTTTACTTAAAACTATGCCAAAGTTAGACATTTTGAAAGTTACAGAACCAATATTTTTCATGTTTTCACTTTATTTAGACATAATTATTCGTGATATATTCTTGTTTTTTCTTTATT
The DNA here is from genome assembly GCA_963277665.1 of Viscum album. Classification (NCBI taxonomy): domain Eukaryota; kingdom Viridiplantae; phylum Streptophyta; class Magnoliopsida; order Santalales; family Viscaceae; genus Viscum; species Viscum album. The sequence goes on along the minus strand of OY728147.1, from coordinate 1,018,546,236 downwards.
AATTTCCAATAATTATTTAAATACCTTCTTTCATGGATACCATTATGATACACCATTTGGTTAGTCCATATTCCATGACTATTAAACCCATTTATTTTCATGGGTAACCCTTTTATGTATTCCTTATGTTTTATTTCATTATGTGGCACACATATACATGTACATGTTATGATGGGTTCACCCAAATAGAAGTCCAATGCATTGGGTAATGTTTTTTCTCATGAGACGTTATGTATGGGATAAAGAAGTAAACCTAATCCATTATGGGACTTTGTACACCTTGTGATATCGTCTTGGAGGTTAGCCTTAACCTGTGTTTATGTCATTTTATGTGTTGATTCAACATTCTTATATATCCATAATAATATGATTCCATGTTCTATATATTATAACTCCATACTTTTACTCATGATATATTCCTTTTATGTTATCATGTTATTTATTATAACTCATGTTTTTTGTTTCTTTTTCATGTTTATTCCCTTATTGGAATTTTAGATCACCCCTTTTTTTCATGTACTCCTCATGTTATCTTATGTGGTTTTAGGATCTTAAAGGGATTTTTGGATCTGATTATGTAGATTAATAAAAAGATATCTTATTCAAGTGTAATATTTTCTTATTATGTACCTAGTATTATAAATACACTAGTGTTTTCAATCATTGTTTTTTATTTAATGGATAATTATTCTTAAAATCATGTAATAATATGTGTAAAAGGTAAGGGTTTCTATTGTTGGTATTATAGGATGGTCTAGTTATTTCTGGGGATTAGGACTAGAAAACATTAGTAAGAACCCTAGGGATAATTCTATCACCATGGATAAACAAGATTGAAACTTAGAGAATAATAAGTTAGGATATACTTTTCATTTATAAGTTATTAATTTTATATTAATAGTTTTTATTATATTCTCATCAGATAAGTATTTAATCCCCCTAATTTTATTTTATTTTTTAGTTAATGGACAGAAATAGGATAACATGTCCTAACAGCCAATGTGATAGGAAATGTGATAACTTCTCTAAGGAGGCTCCAAACGTGATGATAATGAGATCTCATAACTTTATAATAGTAATGGATAAACTCTATCAAGTTGTGAATAATAATTTGAATCATGTGTAATTCCATCCTCCTAATAAATATTGAGTTGAGATTTAATAATTTATGAGAAAAATCCCTCCTACCTTTAGTGGATCTTCTGATACCCTCATCACAAAACAATGGATTATCTCTATTGAAAAGATATTATTTGTCATCAAATGCTCTGAAGAAGAGAAATTCATGTTGGTGGTCTATCATTTTGATGGGGAAGCTGACCAGTAGTGGAAACTAATCAAAAACATGAAGTATAAAGAGTAACTTGGTTCCATTGAATGATAAGGACTCAAGAAAATATTTTTCAAAAAATATTTTCCCTGAACTCTCTATCTTAATATGTAGAGGTAGTTCCTCAAACTAAATAAAAAGTAATATGAGTCTATCAGGGCGTACGATGAAAGATTCACAAGGATTGCACAATACACCTCTAGCTTTGTGATGACACTGAAAGTAAGGTAAATTTATTATTTTGTGGATTAAATCTAAGTCTGTGAAAATCCTTATAGATTTGATATTTTGATAGTGATGAGGAGATTTTTTTTTTTGTTACCTTAAGGTTTATATAGATATTAGAGACTATAACAACCTTGATCTTTATTATACATTAATTCATGATTTATTACATAAAAGTGCACATAATACAACCCAAAAGATCGAGAAGCCTATTTTCTTTGGGAATTAGGAATGTATAATATCATCTTGAACATTGGATACAATGACCTTATGGAAAACTCTCGTAACATTATTATAAAATTCTATGGATTTTAAAACTGTATGGGATAACCTGGGGACATATATAAGAAAGGGGTGTGATATAAAGCCTAGTAAGGGAATAAACATGGAATAACATGAATACAATAATACATGTTAGGAAATAGACATATCAATATTTTATAAAAATAGTAGGAATCACAAACATGAACAATGAGACATGATATAGCATGATAATCATAAAGGAAACATGGGAAATATGGAAACAACATAAAACACTACATCATAAATATAGGTCAAGGATAACTACTAAGAAATCATGATGGAAAAAGTCTCATAAAAGAATCAGATTCACTCTCTATCCTAACTTAACTTCTCATGAGACTAAACATTACCCAATTCATTGGAGCGCTATATAATTTCGGGCACACCCATCACTTTCATTTCATTCTCCTACTTAAGTGTTCCACATAGATCATACAAAATGGAATAATTTGTCATAATATTTTATTCCATGATAAAGGAGTGTAAAATAAATACATGTAAGTCCCAAGTAAAAGAGGTATAAGTTTATAAAGTTCAATATCATTGATAGGAAATGGGTATGGTATTCACTACACAATTTTTTAGCATGGAAAATCATGGTGAAATTTCTACAGCATAACGGTGTCACATAAAAATTCATAAAATGGGGTGATGATAGAGAAAGTGGTATCTCATAATTTGGAAATAAAATGGATATTATTAGGGACATATAAATACATAACCCAACAATAGTAATTAGAAATATAATGCATAATATAATAAATAAACTTGAATAAGGAAGAGAATGTGAGGATCCCTTACATGAGTGTGTGACTCCGAATGCTTGGAGAGGCTTCTTGAGAGATCGAGTGTTCCTTGAGATAACTCTATAGAGTGTGGGTTAGATTATATACATTAAAAAAGGTGTTTTAATGAATATAAATGGTATCTTGGGTGGGTTTATATAGGAAAATAGGGGGATTTCTTTATTATTTTGGTTTTGGACTCCATATAATAAAATAACAAAAACCACAAACCATCCAGTGGTTTTTTCACATAGTTTCTACCAAATTAGAGTGTTTATAATTATTGTATAAGGAAAGGTTCTGAAAATAATAAAATAATACCCTTTCTTATGAGTAGGTGAGTCATACTCTTATAGAAATGCTTTTAAAACCTTAAAATATATTAATAGTTTTGGAGGATTCATAAGTAATTTTTAAAATTAATCAAATAAACACAAAAATAAATTATTTTAAATATAAAACATATATTTTTTCATTTATACCCTTTATATTATTTATTATATCACTTTTGGTTCACTATGAGGTCATAAGACACAAAGTATATTTATACGGTATTTAATTTTTTACTAGAAAATTCGATTGTCTCAGAAAATTATAAAAATTTCACCATTGCATAATTTTGATATTATAAATCAAAAAATAATATTAATTTTATCTAAATAATTTTATAAATATGAGGATTTTCACTTTTAAAATATTAATCGGCATTTATTCAAAAATGTTGGGTTTTTTGACAATAACAGTTTTTGAACCCTTAAAAAATTACATTAGACTTCATAAAAATTATATGATAATTTATATTTAATAAAAATTACTTAATAATAATATTTTATTAAAATATTATTTATTTAAAAAATTCAATAATTTTTGAAAATAAGGTCCTTAATTGAATTTTAATATTACACAAAAAAACTATTTGTGTTTTATTATATCAAAATAAAAATCATTTATAAAGTAACCATAATAGGATGAAAATATATTAATTATTATATAAAAAATAATTTACAAACTCATAATACTATTTTCTTGATACATATCCCTTTAATACAATATTAAACACCTTATGATTAAGGTACATGACAGTGAGACTTTCATGGGGTGGTTTGGCGTACATAGTTGGGGTTGTTATCTCAATGAGCTTGAACTTATCTCGTAAATGGTTTCTCTCATGATTAAGTTGTTGGATATCGTCCTGGTATTAGACAAGAAAAAATCCCAGTGATTTTATATCCCTAATAAGCTCCAATAAATGGGAATTAAAGGTTATGATCCTACTGGTTGAGGTCATCACTTTTTCTGTGTCAATTGGATTTGTTAAAACTATATATTTATTATAATCAGTTGATCACTATTCAATGGCAATATTATCAAATATAATAATACTTAATATTTTTTAAATAAAATTGGATAAAATAAAATAAAATAATTGAATTTGTTTTCTATAACCATATTACATAATAAGACAATTAATTAAATAAAAAGGTGAAATTTATTTATAGTAGTTCAGTTCATTACAATATTATCCCATTAAGATATTTCTCCCTAAAAAATTTCATCTCCCATAATAAAATAGATTAGGTTAACTCTACATCATCACTTCATCCGGTTCCCACATCGTCTGTTCAAACTTGTGGTTTTTTATAGCACTTTTACAAGGGGCATTGTCTTATTTTTTAGAACTTTGTCTCTATGATCTAAGATCTTCACCAGCATCTCATAATATGAGATATCATTCTTCAATGGTACCACCTCTATATTTAGTACATGTGATGGGTTTGGTATGTACTTTCTAAAGAGGGATACATGGAATACATCATGTGTAAGAGATAGGTTAGGTGGGAGTGCAATTTGGTAAGCCACTGCTTTGATGTGATCGAGGATATCAAAGGGGGAAATGTATCTTGAAATAAGATTTCTATAATTAAAAAATATCATCACTTTATTCCTTGGAGATATAAATAGTAATACCATGTCTCCAACATCAAACTCTAGGTCTCATCGATGATTGGCAGCATAGCTCTTATGTCGACTCTGACCAGCCTTGACGTGCTGCTAAATAATAGAGACCCAACCTTTTCTTACATTACTATTACATAATTTTAAAGATAAAAAATATAATAGTATTACATATAGAGGATCAAATGTTTTAGTGTCTTGGAAAAACTAGGACCATACATAACAATTACAACATCGAGCATAAACGTTTTTTTATTTCTTCTTCTCTAGCTTCTTATTGGCACTTGACCTCTCCTTAGAACATGTAGACACCTAAGAATATACATAAAAAGTGGTGAGGTAAAATCCTAGTAATAGGATAGATAAGAATAATATATCATGGGGTGATCATTTTCATAACATAGCAAAGGAATCATGAACATGAAAGGAAACATAAATAAAAGACCTGAAATGTTGTAATGCATAAAAATGAAACATCATGTCTTATTGGATAACTACCACACATACTTGTGAAAAAATATATAATCTTGTTCACACATAATTTCACATTAACTCATGAGATTAATCACTTTACCCAATACATTGGATATTTCTATAATTCTGTGTGCACCTATCACATTCATATTGTGCTATATAATTCTGGGCACACCTGTCACATCATAACATTATCATTTATCATGCATGCCACAATGAACATATATAAAAAATGAACATAACTAACCCATGAAAAGGAATGGGTTTCATATCATAAGAATGCATTCATAAACATTGGGTTCCCAAAAGAAAGAGGGAATAACATACAAGTTACGAGAACCATCAACCTTGAATGAGAAGTAAAAGGTGTGTTCTCAAAATAATAGTTCTTTTAAAAAACATCTTTTTTGGACGTAAACACAAGTGAAAAACATATATAACCTAGAAAATAAAATAAAATTATGAAACAAATTATTTTTAATGAGTAACCATATAAAAAAGGAGTGAAATTGGGAGAACCAAAAGGATTAAAGTTGGGTTTGAGAATTTTTCCTTATCTTATATCTGAATGCTTTTTCACTTTAATTTCCTGTATAACCACATTATATTCATTAATTAAAAATTAAAGAACCATTTTTACATTAATATATGTTATTATGTTTTCATTAAGTTATTTTATGTGCCTTTGGATGAGTTATAGAGATTAAAAACATTGTTTGGGAATGTTTGTTTTTATGGTTTTTCTTGAGCGGTTAACTTTTATTCATGAATTGAAGTTCGGGTAGAACATGGGTAAAAATCCAGAACTAATATTAAATATTATTAATTATATTCCATTATTTTAAATGATCTTATAATTTATTATATTATATACCATGTTGATGAATCATTAAATAAGAATTAAATGATGATTGTTTGGGTTAATTTAGGCGGTTTTTTTGACCACAATGAACTTGTTTTGTTTACTCTTTTAGTAATATGTACATAAGATAGTACCAGAACGTAAAATAGGAAATGATACATATATAATATTCTGGTTCAAATATAAAAAAATTTCATGACCAGATATGAAGGTATAAATGGAAAAAAGAAAACGTGTCGTTCTCGAAGGTGATAGATTAACACCTCACGAAAAATGTTTTCTTTTATAAAATAAAAGTAAGGGGAGAAGGGGTTTGAATGGTATAATATCCCATTAGTATCATAAGATTCCATTATATGTATTATTCTAGAGTTACCAAACCATTTGGACAAATATAAGAGGGGATAGAATAATAAAAGAACTTGAAATTTAATGGAATTTAAAGGAAAAGAAGGAGAGAAATTGCCTCTTGAATCCTCCTCTTGGGATCCTCCATAAGGGGCCTAAGCTTCGTCTTTTTCTGAGACCAGAAGCTTTTGGATATGGGGGGTAGGCTAGGGAAGATTCTTGGGCAGAGTTTAGACAAGGCTTGAATCTTGAGAGGTGTGAGGAAATGAGGGTGTGAAGGCTGGTTTTTATAATGGAGGGGAGAGGGGTTTTCTTAATATAAAATTGATTAATTTATTATTTCTCCACAAGACAAGGAATAGCGAGTCTTCCATGACCAAGAATAGTAATTTTATAATTTAATCCCGATCCAAGTGGGCTTACACTAGTAGAAAATCATACATGACTCTATAATTAGCTTATTTAGCTTATTTTTGTAAATTACAGTATTTCACTATTCATCAAAAATTAAAGTATTTCAGAAAAATCCCAAACATTCACCCCAACCATTTTTGACGGGTAGAATACGAAAATGAAGTCCATTTTTCATAAATAATTTTATAAATATGATTAATTTAATATTTAATTAAAATCATAGTTTATTATTAAAACCCCATTTTTAAAACAATCATTTACTTATTCTAAAATATAGGTACATCATACTTTCACTTGAATATTATTTTTATACTATCATAGGTAAGGTTACTATTCATTAGGGTATATCACTATTCATAAGGGTATGTTACTATTCATAAGGGCAGGTCACTATTCACCAAAAATTATATTTGTTCTATTAGACTCCAAAAATCATCTTGAACACAACCATGTATGTCGGATTTTCGAAATTCCAAACACAGAAGTGAAAAAACTTATGTTTAAAGGTCACTTAGCACTTAGTAGTTCATTATGTTGTGTTTTCATGTGATTGTATGACATATTTTTAAGAATGTAATTTCCATTGAAAAACTTTTGGTCGTTACATTCTTCCCCCCTTATGAAATTTCACCATCAAAATTTTACTTTACACAAATAGGTGAGGGTACTTCTCCTTCATTGCCTCCTCTGGTTCCCAAGTAGCTTCTTAAAACTTATGGTTCCTCCAAAACACTTTGACAAGGTGGGTTGTATTTTTGTGTAGAACCTTATCTCTCCGGTCCATAATCTTTACTGGATGCTCCTCATAAGAGAGATCATCTTCCAATTGTACCACCTCTATGTTTAGTACATGTGAGTGATTAGGTATGTACTTCCTCAGGAGTGATATGTGAAAAACATCATGAACTTGAGCTATATTCGGTGGAAGTGGAAGCCGATAGGCCACAGCTCTTATATGATCAAGGATTTCAAAGGGGCCAATATACCTTGGGCTTAGCTTCCATTTCTTCCCAAATCGAATGACTCTCTTCCATGGTGATATTCAAAGGAAGAATTTATCTCCAACATCAAACCCCAAGTCCCTTCGACGGTTGTCAGCATAGCTCTTTTGGAGACTCTGAGCAGATTTGATGTGTTTCTATATGACTTGAGCCTTCTCTATCATCTCTTTCACAAGATCAGGTCCAAGTAGCTTTCTTTATCCAACTTCATCCCAATAGTTTGTAGTTCTACATCGCTTTCCATACAGAGCTTCATATGGATCCATATAAATACTCAATTGGAAGCTATTGTTGTATGAGAACTCAACCAATGGGAGATTCTGATTCTATCCACCTTTGAATTCTGGAGAGTAGGCTCTTAGCTTATCTTCAAGCTTCTGAATAGTCCTTTCAGATTAGCCATCTGTTTGGGGGTGATAGTTCGTGCTGAAATTTAATTCAGTACTCAAAGCATGTTGAAGGCTCCTCTATAATTTAGATGTGAACCTTGGATCACGGTCAGAGACAATTGAGAGTGTAACACTATGCAGTCTCACCACTTCCTTAACATATATATTTTCAAGTTTTTCAACCAATAGATTTTCCCAAATAGCGATAAAATGGGAAGTCTTGTTGAGTCGATCAACCACAACCCATATTGCATTATTTAACTTCGACATCTTCGGAAGACCCATGAAAAATCCCATAGTAACATTTTCCCATTTCCACATGGGTAAAGGCAATAGCTGCATCATCCCTTTGGACTTTTTTTCTCCACTTTAACTTTCTGACATACCAAGCACCTTGACATATAATCTGTAATCTCCTAATTCATGTTATCCCACTAGAAGTGTTCTCTGAGATCATGATACATCTTGGTGCTACTAGGATGGATAGAGAATGCTGAGATATGTGAATTGTCCAATATATCCTTCTTTATCCCAGGTGATGAAGGAACACAAATCTACATTCCAAATTGAATCACACCATTATCATCGATATGGAACTCTTGAAGCTTCCCTTCCTTTACTGCATTCACCCTCTTTTGTATCTCCACATCATCCCTTTATGATTTCTTAATCTTCTCTTGGATGGATGATTGCACAATCATTTGGGAAAGGTAGGATGTATTCCATTCCCTTATTATTTCTAAATTCATCCTTTTCGTATCTAAGAAGATAGGGTCTTTCTCAATCCACAACATGGATAGAGTAGCAGGTTCTTTTCTACTTAGAGCATAAGCTACCTTGTTCGCCTTTTCAGGATGATAGTGAATAGAGAAATCGTAATCCTTGATTAGCTCTAACCATCTCCTTTGACGCAGGTTGAGCTCCTTTTATGTTAATATATACTTTAGGCTCTTTTGTTCGGTGTATATGTCACACTTCTCAGCATAAAGGTAGTGCTGCCAGATTTTCAAGGAAAAAATCATGGCTGCTAGCTCTAGATCATGCATCGGGTAGTTCTTCTCATGGATTTTCAACTTTCGTGAGGTGTAAGCTATCACATTATCATTTTTCATGGGTAAAAAATACAAGACTTTCTTTGAAGCATCACTGTATATCACAAAACATTCTCCACTTTTCGGTAGTGTGAGTACAGGTTCAGTGATCAGCCTTCTCTTTAGCTCCTTGAATCTTCCCTCACATTCTTCCGTCCAGACATACTTTACCCCTTTCCTTGTAAACATAGTTAGCGGGCTTGACAATTGTGAGAATTGTTTCACAAAATGTTGGTAGTAACCATCTAATCTAAGAAAACTATGTATTTCTGTGACACTAGAGGGCCTAGGCCATTCCTCAATCGCCTTTGTTTTTGAAGGATCCACAAAAATTCCCTCACTTGTGATCACATGTCCCAAGAAAGTGACTTTCTTTATCCAAAAGTCAAACTTGATGAACTTGGTGTAAAACTTCTCCTTTCTCAATGTCACAAACATAAGTCTTATATATTCTTCATGTTCCTCCTTGCTCTTGGAGTAGATGAAAATATCATCAATAAACACTACCCAAAAAAATCGAGGTAATGTCTAAAGACTTTATTCATCAAATCCATGAAGATTGTAGGGGCATTAGTAAGTCTGAAGGGCATCACCAAAAACTGATAGTGCCCATACCTTGTACAGAAGGCAGCCTTCTGAATATATTCCTTCTTCACCTTTAGCTGATGATATCCAGAACGAAGATCCACCTTTGAGAATTATTGAGCTCCTCTTAACTGATTGAACAAGTCGTCAATCCTTGGAAGAGGATACTTGTTCTTTATGGTGATCTTGTTGAGTTCCCAATAATCGATAGACAGCCACATTCTTCTATCCTTCTTCTTTACAAAGAGCACTGGTGCACCCCAAGGTGATGCACTAGGGAGTATGAACCCTTTGTCCAGATGCTCTTGCAGCTGCTTCTTTAACTCCTCCAGTTCGATAGGATCCATCCTTTATGGACACTTTGAGATAGGAGTAGCTCCGGGTATGAGTTCTATTGGTAACTCTACCTCATGATCCGAGGGAATTATGGGTAACTCTTCAAAAAACACATCACTGTATTCCCTCACGATGGGCGTTTCCACAAGGTTTGCACTTTCCTTTGACTCAACCATTTGGGTGAGGTATGCTTCTTTATAGGGAATCAACACCCACACCATTGAAGGATATTTCAAAGGAGATTCATGATCTTAATTGCATTTTTAGAAGAGTATGGGATGGTTTGGAATATGAAAAGATATTTCCTTTTCCCGAAAGTTGATATGTGCTCTATATAATGAGATCCAATCCATTCCCATTATAGCATCTAATTTTACTAAGGGAAGTATCACAAGATTCGCTGGAAGAATCTTACCACATATTCTAATAGGAGAAGATACAAACACTTCGGTTGCAATGATTTCTCCACTTTGTGTTTTTACAGATATCTCTACTTCAAGGTTTCGGGGCTTCAATTCTATAGTTCTAGCAAACATGCAAGATATAAAGGAATGCGTAGAACCAGAATCAAATAAGACTTTTTCCATTCTTGAGTGAATAGGAAGTGTACCTTGTACGACTTCATTATCTTGATCCACTTCCGTAGTAGTGATGGCATAATCCTTCCCTTGTTCCTTTGTCTTTGGTGGCTATTGATGCTGATTACCATCAAGAACTCAAGGTTTAGTGCATTGGCTTGCATAGTGCCCTAGCTCCCTAGAGTTGTAGCATTGAACCATGGGTGGTTCTCTCCTTTCTTCGGCTAAATTCTCCTTCATTTTCATGTATTTTAAACACTCTTGAGCATGGTGTCCTTATTTCCCAAACTTGAAGCACTTCCCCATCCCTTTGAGGTAGTTCACATGGTGCAACTTCCCACATTTTTGGCATGTTGTTCATTGAGTTTTCTTCCCACCTTTGTCATTAGATCCTACGGCTTGAAACTCTATAATTATTATCTTATCACCAAAGTTAGGGGACCATTCTCCAAACTCCATCTCCACTTTGAGAGAATAGTGAAAAAATTCTTTATAACTCCCAAAGTCTTGAATTTCAAGAGCCTTTAGAAGGTGTGGTTTTAATCCAATAAAGAATCTATAAATTTTTCTATCATTGTTGATAACAAAACAAAAAGCGTACCTTGAAATCCTTGTAAAATTTTCTTCATAGGTTGTGAAATATTCTCCTCCTTTTTACTAGAGCTCTATGAATTCTCTCTCCATATTTGTGCAAAGAGTTTGTGGGAAATACTTATTAAGAAACATGATCTTAAAGTCTTCCCATTCCATATATTCAATTTCCTCTATTGGCTTGGTGTTCTTAATCAAAGCCCACCATTGATATGCCTCTCCATCTAGAAAATAAATGGTTAGTGTCATATTCTCCATATTAGAATAGTGAATAATAGAAAAGATATTCTCTATGGAGTTGACCCACTATTCTATAACTAGTGGATCGGAAGGTCCACTAAACGTTGGTGGTTATTGTCGCATAAAACATTCGATGGCCAGTTTCTCTTTCTTTGGTGAAGGAGGAAGTTCTCCATTATTATGGTTATTTTTTATAACCTGAGATAGTTGGGTAAGCATCGCTATGAAGTTATTAACTCCACCTCCCAAAACATTGGGGATGTCGTTCGGGAAATCGTTGCATTGGCCCTCACACGAGTTGTTGGCCTGGTTTCTCCTAGTTCCCACCATTTTCCAAAATAGAGAAGGTTAGAACAAAACATAAGCCAACAAATCATGAATAAATAACATATTCATTTGAAAAATTTATACTAATATCATAACAAATGGAATCCCTATATAATGCTTCTTATAGGCATATTTGTAATTATTCTCATACTAGAGTTTTTCTTTAGGGTTCACTAATCCTAATTCTCAAATTAACTAAACCTTTCCTCTGATACCAACAATAGAGACTCAACATTTTCTTACATTAATATTAAATAATTTTAAAGATAAAAAATATAATGGTATTACACATATATGATCGAACGGTTTAGTGTCTTGGGAAAACTACGACCATACATAACAATTACAACATCGAGCATAAACTTTTTTTTATTTCTTCTTCTCTAGCTTCTTATTGGAACTTGACCTATCCTTAGTACATGTAGACACCTGAGGATATACATAAAAAGGGGTGAGCTAAAATCCCATTAAGAGGATAGGTAGGAACAATATATCATGGGGTGCGAATTTTCATAACATAGGCAATGAATCATGAACATGAGAGGATTCATAAATAAAAGACTTGAAATGTGGCAATGCATAAAAATGAAACATCGTGTCTTAGTGGATAACTACCAAAAATACTTGTGAAAAAATATATAATCTTGTTCACACATAATTCCACATTAACTCATGAGATTCATCACTTTACCCAATGCATTGGAGTGCTGTATAATTCTGGGCGCATTAGTCACATTCATACTGCGTTATATAATTTCGGGTGCACCCATCACATCATAACATTATAATTTATCATGCATGCCCAATGAACATATATCAAAAATGAACCTAACTAAAACATTAAAAGGAATGGGTTTCATCTCATAAGAACACATTCATAAACATTAGGTTCCCAAAAGAAAGAAGGAATAACATACAAGTTACAAGAACCGTCAACCTTGAATGAGAAGTAAAATGTGTGTTCTCAAAAGAAGAGTTATTTTGAAAAACATTTTATGTGACATAAAAACCATTGAAAAACATTTATATCCTAGAAAAGGAAATAAAATGATGAAAAAATTATTTTTAAGGAGTAACCATTTAAAAAAGGAGTGAAATTGGGAGAACCAAAAGGATGAAAGTTGGGTTCGAGAATTTCCCCTTACCTTATATTCGAACGATTTATTCACATTAATGTCATGTATAACCACATTATATTCATTAATTAAAAATTTCAGAACCTTTTTTATGTGAATATATTTCATTATTTTTTCATTAATTTATTTTATGAGGCTTCGGATGAGTTATATAGTTTAAAAACATTGTTTGGGAATGTTGGTTTTTATGGTTTTTCTTGAGCGGTTAACTTTTATTCAGGAATTGAAGTTCAGGTAGAACATGGGTAAACATCCAAAACTGATATTAAATATTATTAATTATATTCCAGGAGTTTAAATGATTTTATAATTAATTATATTATATACCATGTGGATGAATCATTAGATAAGAATTAAATGATGATTGTTGGGGTTAATTTAGGCGGTTTTTTTACCACAACGAACTTGTTTTGTTTACTCATTTAGTAATATGTACATAAGTTAGTTCCAGAACATAAAATAGGAAATAATACATATATAATATTCTGGTTCAACCATAAAAATGGTTTCATGACCAGATCTAAAGGTAGAAATGGAAAAATAAAATTTTTCATTCTAGAAGGTGATAGATTAACACCTAACGAACAACGTTTTCTTTTATAAAATAAAAGGAAGTGGAGAAAGAGGTTGGATGGTATAATATCTCATTAGTATCATAAAATTAAATTTTATGTATGATACTGGAGTTACCATACCATTTTGACAAATATATTTGGGGAGAGAATAAGAAAAGAACTTAAAATTGAAAGGAATTTAAAGGAAAAGAAGGATAGAAATTACCTCTTGAATCCTCCTCTTGAGATCCTCCTTAAAGGGTCTAAGATTGGTATTTTGATGAGACCAGAAGCTTTTGGCCGTGGGAAAGGGGCTAGGGAATATTCTTGGGAAGATTTTATACAAGGATTAAAGCTTGAGAGGTGTGAGGAAATGAGGGTGTGAAGGGTGGTTTTTATAGTGGAGGGGAGATGGGTTTTCTTAATATAAAATTAATTAATTTATTATTTATCCACAAGACAATGAATAGTGAGTCTTCCATGACCAATAATAGTAGTTTTATAATTTAATCCTGAACCAAGTGGTCTTACATCATCATAACATCATACATGACTCTATAATTATCTTATTTATCTTATTTTTGTAAATTACGGTATTTCACTATTGATCAAAAATTCAAGTATTTCAGAAAAATCCCAAACTTCACCCCAACCATTTTTCAAAGTGTAGAATCCAAAAATGAATTCCATTTTTCAAAAAAAATATAAATATGATTAATTTAATATTTAATTACAATCATAGTTTATTATTAAAAAACTAGTTTTAAAACAATCATTTACTTATTCTAAAATATAGGTACATCATACTTTCACTTGAATATTATTTTTATACTATCATATGTAAGGTTACTATTCATTAGGTTATATCACTTTTGATAAGGGTATGTTACTATTCATAAGGGTAGGTCACTACTCACCAAAAATTGTGTTTGTTCTATTAGACTCCAAAACACATTTTGAACACAACTGTGTATGTCGGATTTTCAAAATTCCAAACACAGAAGTGAAAAAGTTGTTTTTAAAGGTCACTTAGCACTTATTAGTTCATTATGTTGTGTTTTCATGTGATTTTATGACATATTTTTAAGAAGTGAATTTCCATTGAAAAACATTGGGTAGTTACATGAATAGTCTTAACCTTTTCTGCCATTTTTTTTACCATTTCAGGACCTAAAAGTTTTCATTCCCAAACTTCATCCTATCATGCAGGTGTTCTAAACCTCTTTCCATAAAGATCTTCATAGGGATGCATTTAGTTTCTTGATTGAAAATTTTTGTTTTAATAGAACTCAACTAGAAGAAGATGTTGGTCTTATCCTCCCTTGAAGATCCATAGAACATTCTATCAACATGTCTTTTAGTGTATGAATAGTCCACTCATATTGGAAATCATTTTTAGAATGATAAGTTTTACTAAATTTTAGCTCAATGTTTAGAGTATGTTGGAGAATTTTCCATAACTTGGAATCGAATCTCATATATTGATCAGATACAATCGATTATGGTACTCCATACAACCTTACCACTTCTCTGATTATATCTGTGAAAGTTGATCATGTGATAAGTCCTATCTAATTTTGATAAAGTGAGTTGTCTTTGTAATATGATCCATAATAACTCATATAGAATTGTTTCCAATATATGTATTTGGAATTCCCAATGACAAATTCCATGGTGATGTTTTTCCATTTCCTTATTGGTATGGGTAATGTTTTCATCATTTACTTAGACTTATTCTTTTAAACCTTCACATAATAACAAATCAGAAAATTTGATGTCTATTCAGTGATCTACTTATCCATATTTTCCGACCAATAGTTCTATTGAATATCTCAATACATCTTTGTGCTTCATTGGTGAATGGATAAAGTTGAACTATGTGCATCATCCAACTATTCCTTATTTATCTCAGGATTTGATGGTACACATAGTCGTAGAACAAATATCACAACTCCTTATTCATTAGCAATGAACTATGAGGATTTCACTTTCCTTATAGTTTCCACATTATTATAAATTCCCACATCAACTTTATGAGCATCCTTTAACCTCTCCAAAAGGGATGGTTGAGAAATCATTTGTGAAAGTATTGATGATGTTCCTTACAATATGATTCCCATATCCATCATTTATAAATATAAGAAGATCATATCTCTCTCAATTCTCATCAATAATAGAATTGATGGATCCTTTCTACTTAGATAATCCATAACTTTATTCACATTACCAAGATGGAAATATACTGATCAGTCATAGTCCTTAATCATCTCTAACCATATTCTTCGGCACATATTCAGTTCATTATGTGTAAATATATATTTGAAACTTTTGGGAGCAATATATATTTCACAATTCTCCCAAAATACATAATTCTGCCATATTTTCAAGGAAATTATCACTACATCCAACTCTAGATCATCATTGGGTTGTTCTATTCATGAACTTTTAACTTCCTTGAAGCATAGGCTATGACTTTTTCATTTTTAATTGACACACAACCCAATAACTTCTTCAAAGCATCGTTGTATACTATGAAAATTTTTCCACTTTTAGTTTGTGTGATCATAGAGGTAGTGATAAGACTCATTTTTAGCTCCTTTAATATCTCTTCACATTCATCGTTCCCTGAAAACATGACATCCTTCTAAGTTAGCTTGGTTAAAGGGTTTGACAATCATAAGAAGTTTCTCACAAGTTGACAATACTACCCAATTAATCCAAGGAAACTATGGATATCTATCACATATGTTTTCCTTGACCATCCTTCAATTACTTATGTTTTTAAGGGTTCATATATATGACATTTCTTATGATTATATTCCCCAAAAATGAGACTTCATTCAACCAGAAATCACATTTTTTGTACATTTCATAAATCTTATCCTTTCTCAAGGTCTTTACCATAGTTCTCAGATTCTTCTCATGCTACTCCTTGGTTTTGGATTATATTATAATATCATCTATAAAGATGACCAAAAAATTTCAAGGTAATCTATAAAGTTTATATTCATAAAGTACATGATGATTTTTGGAGATTTAGTGAGCTTGAAAGGAAACACTATGAACTCATAGTTCCCATACCTTGTACGAAAAGTAGTCTTGGGGATATCCTCCTTCTTCAACCTAACTTGGTAATATCTTGACTAAATATCCACCTTGTAGAAGTATTTTACTCCACTTAGTTGATCGAACAAGTCATCGATCTGTAGTATAGGATACTTTTTCTTTATCGTGATCTTGTTGATCTCACGATAATTATTGCAAAGGCACATTGACCCATTCTTCTTTTTGATGAAGAGGACTTGTTCACCTCATGGTGAATCAATTGGGTGTATGAACTCTTCATCCTGATTCTCCTATAGTTTTTTATTCATCTCCTCAAGTTCCACAATAGACATTCTATATGGATTATTTGATAATGGAAACACACTAGGTATAATATTGATTGAAAATTTAACTTCTTTGCTAGGAATAAGACTAGGAAATTCCTCAGGAAACACATCAGTGTATTCCCTAACAATAGGCATGTCTTCGAGGTTAGTTATTTCTTTAGACTCAATCATTTTTTCTAGATACGTGTTCTTGTAGGAAAATAATATCCATGCTTGAGATATTGGTTCTAAAGAATCTTATTCTTCCTCCTTTCACTTATAAAAAATAGGGGGTTGATTCACAATATAGAGATTGATTAACCTTACATGGAAATTTATGTTAGATCTATATAGGTCAAGTCAATCCATACCCAAAATTGCATCAAATTCCACTAAAGGGATTATGAAAAGGTTCGTTGGGAATTTCGTCCCACAAATGTTGACATGGGAGGAGTTATATACTTGGGATGCAATAATTTCCCCATTTTTTGTTTTCACCAACAGTTCTACTTCCAGGATTTTTGGAAATGTTTTAATAGTTATACTAAACTTTGTTGATTTGAAGTAATGTGTATAACAAGAATAAAAAAGTACATTTATAACAACCCTTCTTTTTATTACACATATAGACATGATTTATTACATAAAACCCTTCACTTGATACAACATAGAAGATCGAGAGGTCTAGTGTCTTTGGGGCTTAGGAACATTACATAATGACTTAAAACATGAAATGCAACATATTATTGAAAAATTCCTTTACATGACAACTATATTCCCTCGTACTTGGAATTGCATGAGATAACCTGAGGACATACATAAGAAAGGGGTGAGATATAAATCTCAGTAAGGGAATAAACATGGAATAACATGAGGAATACAATACATGTTAGTAAATAGGAATATTAATGAATCATAATAGAAACATGAACAAAAATTCATGATAAATCATGATAATCATAACATGGAGATGTGGAAACAACACTTAACATGGAATTAGCATGAGCCAAGGCTCATTACACATGGATCATGAGTAAAACCTCATCACACTTAAATTAGAATGAGTAAATACTCATTGCACTTGAATTATCATGATTAAATCCTCATTGTACTTGATGTATCATGATACTAATCTTTACCCAATGCATTGGAGCGCTATTAGGGCGTACCCTTCTTAAACATTTCATTTCATGCATAAGTGTGTCACATGGATCATAAAACATGAATTCATAATCATTTTTTTCATGATAAAAGAATGTTGAATTCATACATGAAACTATATAATCAATAATTAAATGTGAATAAAGGTGAATATCCTTGATAGAGAAATGTGAATGGTATTCACTACATGATGGCGTTGGCTTGGAAAATAAGGGTGTGTCATAAGAACTCATAAAAATGGTCAATGAGAGAGAAAGTGGTGTCTCATCATATGTACATGAAATGGGAAGTAAGGTATTCATATAGATACATGTACCAACATAATTAATGTCATTTGGATTCATAATACAAAATAATTTCTTGAATGTAAATGAGGAGAGAGAAATTCCTTACGGAATTTCGGCATGGTAACGGGTGTACATGGGAGGAATTAATGAGAGATAAAGAGTTATATCATCATTCAAAAATAAATATTTCAGTATGGGAGAGGTGTAAAATCATACTTAAACATTTATAATTGAAAATAAAAGTACATAACAATATTAAGAAACTTGGCTAAAATGAGAATGGAAGGAACCACTTACTTGGAAGTGTAATCTAAAAGGCTTGAGAGAGGCTTGAGAGATGCTTCTTGGGAGCTTGGGGAACCTTGGGAGGATTCTAAATATAGAAGGTTAGATTTTGGATGAACTCAAAAGGATTTGAGTGAAGAGGAAGTGGGATCTTGGGTGGGTTTATATAGGAAAGGTGGGGGATTCTTTATTATTTGGCTTTGGGACACCACACATTAAACTAATCAAAACCACAAACCATACCATGATTTTTTCCCATGGTTTTTTTTCAAAAGGGGATTGGAAAACAATATTATATAAGGAAAATGGACAAAAATTTTAAAATAATAGGGTTTCTTATGTGGAGGTGAGTAACACTCTCAAGGAAATCAATTTAAAAAGATAAAATGTTTTATAAGTCTTGGAGGGTCCACAAAAGCTTTGTAAAATAAATAAAACAAACCTAAAATAACATTATTTTAATTTTAAAACATATATTGGCCGAAATAAATATTTATAGTATTTTATGACTTCACTATTGGGTCTTTATGGTGTCATAAAACGCATTATATATTTAAATGGTATTTTATTTTTACCCAAAAATTCGACAGTCTCAGAAAATTATGAAAAATTCACCGTTGTATAATTTAAACTTCCTGATTCCAAAAATAATATTAATTTTATTCAAATAATTTTATAAATATGTTAATTTTAACTTTTAAAATAAAAACTGACATTTATAAAAAATTCATGGGTTTTGACAAATACAGCTTTCAAACCTTAATAAAAATTACAATTGTACTCATAAAAAATATACGATCATTTATACTTAATAAATAGTAATTTATTAATAATAATAATATTTTATTAAAATATTATTTAATTTAAAAATCCATTAATTTGTCAAAGTATATTTATTAGTTGAATATCAACTAAAAATACTATTTGTGCTTTAAAAATTATTTACAAAGTAACAATAATAAAATGAATGTATATTATTTATTATATATAAAAATAATGCATATAATCATGGTGCTAAGGTATTGTTGCATAACCCCTTATAACACCAGTATAAGACCTTAGGGTAAGGTTTGTGATAGTGACAGACTCTTGGTGTGGCTCGGATAACATCACTCAGGTGGTAATCTCTATCAACTTCCACTTCTCCTGTAGGCGGTTCCATTTGAAATTAACATTTTGAAGCTCGTCTTGGGATTGGTCAAGAGAGAATCCCAATGAAACCACCTCCTTTATGAGCTCCAACAAATGGCTTCATACGAGGAAGTCTACTAGATGAGGCAATCACTTCCTTTGTCTGAGTAAATTGGATTTGTTAAAGCCCTATGTTTATACTAATCATGTAGTCACTATTCAATGGATATATTAAAAATGGTAACAATTTTTAATGGTATTTTGAAATCAAAAAACATAAAACCAAGGAAGTGAATATGTTACATAACCATTTCACATAATAAGACATTTAATTAGACCAAGAGAAATTTTCATTGATATAAGTTTGGGTCGTTACAATCTTCCCCACTTAAGAAATTTTTCCCTTGAAATTTTCTTTTCCCACGCTAAAATAGATATAGGTAACTCTGATTCATCACTTCCTCTGATTCCCACGTCTCTTCTTCAAACTTGTGGTTTCTCCACATCACCTTGACGAGGGGCATTGTCTTATTTCTTAGAAATTTTTCCCTATAATCTAATATCTTCACTGGTTTCTCCTCGAAAGAAACATCATCTTCTAACTATTCTATCTATGAAGAGAGTATATTTGAAGGGTCTGGTATGTACTTACTTAAGAGGGATACATGAAATACATCATGTACCTTGGCCATGGTAGGTGTAAGTTCTAGTCGATAGGCCACAGCCCCGACACGATCAAGAATCTCAAAGGGGCCAATGTACCTAGGACTTAATTTCCCTTTATTTCCAAACCTCATGACCGTCTTCAACGAAGATATGCGTATAAATACCATGTCTCCAACATTGAATTCAAGGTATCATCGATGGTTTTCTTTATAACTCTTATGTTGAATTTGGGCTGCCTTGATATGATGATGAATGTTTTTCACCTTCTCCACCATTTCATTGACCATTTCAGGTCCTATAAGCTTACTCTCACCGACTTCATCCCAACACACCAGTGTTCTGCACCTTTTCCCATAAAGGGATTCATATGGTTCCATTCAGATGCTCGAGTGGAAACTATTATTATAGGATAATTCAACTAGTGGAAGATTTTGGTCCCATCATCCTTTGAAGTCCATAGAAAGTGATCTTAACATATCTTCTAGTGTCTAAATAGTTCGCTCAAATTGGCGATCATTTTGAGGATGATAGGTCGAACTGAAGTTCAGTTCAGTGCTTAGAGCATGTCAGAGACTTTTCCAGAACTTTGAGGTGAATCTCAAATCACTATTGGATACAATAGATAGTGTTACTCCATGAAGCCTTACCACTTATTTGATGTAAATCCATGCAAGTTTCTCTAATGATAAGTCCTATCGAATCGCGATAAAGTGATATGTCTTGGTAAGACGATCCACAACGATCCATATAGCATTTTTTCCTCTGGATGTCCTTGGAATTCCAGTGACAAAGTCCATGGTGATGTTGTCCCACTTTCCTATTGGTATGGGTAGTGGTTGCATCATCCCCTTATACTTTTATCTCTCATCCTTCACTTGCTGACATACCAAGTACTTTGATTTATATTCAGCAATCTATCTTTTCATATTGTCCCAACAAAATTTTTCTCAGAGATCTTGATACATCATTGTGCTCCCTAGGTGAATAGAGAAGGTTGAGCTATGTGCGTCATTCAGAAGATCCTTTTTTATCTCTGGATCAGATGGTAGACATAATTGTGACCCAAATCTCACAATTACATCCTTGTCAACCATGAACTCTGAGGATTTCCCATTTCTGATAGCTTCAACCCTTTTCAGAATTTCCACATCCTTTCTTTGAGCATCCTTTATTTTCTCAATGAGGGATGGTTGAGTAATCATTTGTAAAAGTATTGATGATGTTCCCTTCTTTATGATTCTCATGTCCATCTTCATCAAATCTAAGAAGATTAGATCCTTCTCAATTCTCATCAATGATAGAATCGATGGATCCTTTCTACTTAGAGCATATGTCACCTTGTTCTCTTTCCCAAGGTGGTAATGGATGGAGAAGTCATCATATTTGATCACCTCTAACCATATTCATTGGCACATATTCAACTCTTTCTGTGTGAATATATACTTGAGGCTTTTGTTATACGTGTATATTTTACACTTCCCACCAAAGAGGTAATGCCGCCAAATTTTTAAAGTGAAGATCACCGCAGCCAACTCCAGATCATGTGTTCGGTAATACTTCTCATGAACATTCAATGTCCTTGAAGCATAGGCATTGACTTTTTCATTTTACATCAACACACAACCCAGGCCCTTCTTCGAAGCATCACTGAATACCAAAAAAAGTTCTCCACTTGTGGGTAATGTGATCATGGGTGTAGTGATAAGCCTCCTCTTCAACTCCTTGAATCTTTCTTCACATTCCTCACTCCAAGAAAACAATACTCCCTTCTGAGTTATCTTGGTAATAGGGTTGGACAATAGTGAGAAATTTCTCACAAGTCGTCGATAATATCCAGCTAACCCTAAGAAGCTACAGATATTCATTACCGATGTTGGCCTTAGCCATCCCTCTATTGCAGCTATCTTCAAGGGATCCACAGATATCCCATTGATTTTGATGATATGGCTCAAGAATGAGACCTCCTTCAACCAGAATTCACACATGTTGTACTTTTCATAGAGATTCTCCTTCTACAAGGTCTCTAGTATAGTTCTTAGATGATCCTCATGATCCTCCTTGGTATTAGAGTATATTAGAGTATCATATATAAATACTACTACAAATTTATTGAGGTAATATCTAAATACTCTATTCATCAAGTCCATGAAGATTGATGGAGCATTAGTGAGTCTGAAAGGCATTACTATGAATTCATAGTGCCCGTATCTTGTACAAAAAGCAGTCTTGGGGATATCTTCCTTCTTTACCCTTACTTGATAATATCCTGACCTCAAATACACCTTGGAGAAGTATTGTGCTTCATGAAACTGATCGAACAATTAATCAATTAATGGGAGATGATACTTTTTCTTTATCATGATTTTGTTAAGCTCATGATAATCAATAAAAAGGCGCATTGACCCATCCTTCTTCTTGACGAAGAGGGTTGTTTCACCCCATGGTGAAGCAATTGGTTATATAAACCCTTTATCTAGATTCTCCTATAGTTGTTTCTTCAGCTCTTTAAGATCCAAAACTACCATTCTATACATATTATTGGATATTTCCAATGCCCTAGGTATAAGATCAATTAATAATTCAACATCTCTTCTAGGAGGAAGACTAGGAAATTCCTCGGGAAACACTTCAGTGAATTCCCTCACAATAGGCATGTCTTCAAGGATGGTTTCCTCCTTAGACTCAATCATTTGAGCCAGATACGTGTTCTCATAGGGTAGTAATATCCACGCTTGAGATGATGGTTATAAAGAATATTAATCTTCCTCCTTGTACTTGTATAGAATCGGGGGTTGATTCTCCATATGAAGAGTGATTTCCCTCTCACGTAAATTTATGTTGGCTCTATATAGGGAAATCCAATACATGTCAAGAATTGCATCAAATTACACCTGAGGGAGTATGATGAGGTTCTCCAGGAATTCGAATCCAAAAATTATGATAGGGGAGGAGTTATATTCATGGGATGCAATGATTACCCCATTTTCCATACTCACTGACATCTTCACTTCCATGATTTTTGGTGGTGTTGGGATTGTTCTACTAAAATTTTGGGATATAAAAGAGTGCATAGAACCATGAACGATAAACCTACCTTTCACTTTTTGATTCTAGTTCTACCTTATCCGATATAAACACAGGATGAGTACTTTAAACTATTAAACACATAAAGGTTAATCCAAAGACAAAAATGGTTAAATTATAAATTACACTTATTTCCTTAGCTTATGAATTCCTAGGCTTTAATATATGTTATCTATGATCTACTTTCTAACATATATTCTTAGGGGTGTTTTTTTAATTCCCTTAATAATGGTTTATACTAAGCTTGTGAATTTACCAAAGTATATCCCGTGGGAGTTTCATAACCAAGAGTGCAGCAAGGCCCGTTATAGTGTACCAAGACACCCCAGGTCAAGCCTGAAACTCCTGGTCAGAGTTTTTACTCCTAGGTACATCTGTGCCAGATTTGCCTCTACCTGCTCATATCCAGATAGGGATGTATTTTCTTGATAAACCACTTAATCAATACTCACCAAAATTTAGGGATGTTTTAATTATATTTAGTCTTATCCCTATGGATTTCACTAGGGTTTTCTAATCCTAATCCCTAAAATAACTAAACCTATCCTTTGATACCAACTATATCAACCCTGCTTTTTATTACACACTTAGACATGATTTATTACATAAAACCCTTCACTTGATAAAACATAGAATATTGAAATGTCTAGTGTATTTGGGACTTATGAACACTACATAATGACTTAAAACATGAAACACGACATCTTATTGAAAACTTCCTTTACATGACCACTACATTCCCTCATACTTAGCATTGCATGTGATAACATGAGGATATACATAAGAAAGGGGTGAGCTATAAACCCATTAAAGGACTAAACAAAGAATAACATGAGGAATACAATACATGTTAGTTAATAGGAATATCAATGGATCATAATAGAAACATGAACATAAAGGTATGACAAATCATGATAATCATAACATGGAGATGTGGCAACAACACTTAACATGGAATTAGCATGAGCCAAGGCTCATTTCATATAGAGCATGAGTAAACCCTCATTGCACTTGAATTAGAATGAGTAAATCCTCATTTCAATTGAATTAGCATGATTAAATCCACAATGCACTTGGCTTATCATGATACGAATCTTTACCCAATGTATTGGTGTGCTATCAGGGTGCACCCTTCTTAAACATTTCATTTAATGCATAAGTGTGCCACATGGATCATAAAACATAGATTCATCATCATTTATTCCACAATAAAGGAATGTTGAATTAATACATGAAACTCTATAAAAAATAAGTAAATGTTCATAAAGTTGAATACCCTTGATAGAGAAATGGGAATGTTATTCACTACATGATGATTTTGGCTTGGAAAAACACAGT
Organism: Viscum album; assembly: GCA_963277665.1. Lineage (NCBI taxonomy): Eukaryota > Viridiplantae > Streptophyta > Magnoliopsida > Santalales > Viscaceae > Viscum > Viscum album. The sequence continues at coordinate 1,018,521,388 of OY728147.1, read as the reverse complement.
GCAATTTCTACAGCATAACGGTGTATCATAAGAACTCATAAAAATGGTTGATGAGAGAGAAAGTGGTGTCTCATTATATGCACATAAAATTTTCAATAAGGGGGTCATATATATACATGTTCCAACATAAGTAATGGAATTTTTATTCATAATACAAAATAATTTCTTGAATGTAAATGAGGAGAGATAAATTCCTTACGGAAATTTGGCATGGTAATGGGTGTACATTGGAGGCATTAATGAGAGAGAAAGAGGTCTCTAGTCATTAAAACATAAATAGGGAAGTATGGGGGAGGTGATAAATAATACCCCGACATTTATAATTGAAACTAAAAGGACATAACAATATTAAGAAACTTGGCTAAAATGAGAAAGTAAGTAACCCCTTACTTGGAAGTGTGATCCTAAAGGCTTGAGAGAGGCTTGAGAGAGGCTTATTGGGAGCTTGGGGAACATTGAGAGGATACTAGAGAAAATAGGGCATAGGTTTTATGAACTCCAAAGGCTTTGAGTGAAGAGGAAGTGGGAGCTTGGGTGGGTTTATAAAGGAAAATAGGGGGAATTCTTTATTATTTAGGTTTTGGACACCGCACATTAAACTAATCAAAACCACAAACCAGCCCACAGTTTTTCCCCATGGTTTTTAAAAAATGAGAGTTTAAAAAAATATTATATAATTCCAATGGCCAATATTCTTAAAATAATAGGGTTTCTTATGTGGAGGTGAGTCACACTCTCAAAGAAATCAATTTAAAAAACTAAAATGTTTTATAAGTCTTGGAGGGTCCACAAAAGCTTTGTAATATAAATAAAAAAAACCTAAAATAACATTATTTTAATGGTAAAACATATATTTTCTAACATAATGTTTATATTATTTTATTACATCACTATTGGTTCTTTATGATGTCATAAAACAAATTATATATTTAAACGGTATTTAATTTTTACCCAAAACTTTGACAGCCTCAGAAAATTATTAAAAATTCACCGTTGGATAATTTTGACGTCCTAATTCCAAAAATAATATTAATTTTATTCAAATAATTTTCTGAATATGTGAATTTTTACTTTAAACATAAAAACTGACATTTATCAAAAATTCATGTGTTTTGACAAATATAGCTTTCAAACCTTAATAAAAATTACAATTGTATTCATAAAAATTATACGATCATTTATACTTAATAAAAATTAATTTAATAATAATAATATTTTATTAAAATATCATTTAATTCAAAGATCCATAAATTTATCAAAATATATTTATTAGTTGAATATCAACTAAAAATACTATTTGTTCTTTAAAAACTATTTACAAAGTAACAATAATAAAAAAATGTATATTATTTATTATATAAAAAAATAATGAACATAATCATGGTGGTAAGGTCTCATTACATAACCCCTTATAACACCTGCATAAGGCCTCAGGGTAAGGTGCGTGATGGTGAAAGACTCTTGGGGTGGCTCAGATAACATCGCTCGAGTGGTAAACTCTATCAACTTCCACTTCTCCCATAGGCAGTTTTGTTCGAGCTTAACATGTTGAAGCTCGGCTTGAGCTTGTCCAAGAGTAAATCCCAATGATTCCACATCCTTTTTGAGATCTGACAAATAGGATTCATATGGGGAAAGTCTACTAGATGAGGCCATCACTTCCTTTGTCTATGTAAATTGGATTTGTTAAAGCCCAATATTTATACTAATCATGTGATAATTGTTCAACTGCTATATTAGCAATGGTAATAATTCTTAATGTTATTTTTAAATCCAAAAATATAAAACCAATTAAGTGCATATGTTATATAACCATTTCACATAATAAGACATGTTATTAGACCAATAAGAATTTTCATTGATAGAAGTTTGGGTCGTTACAACATTCTCTATTCATGAATGAATAACTAGTGTACCTATCACCACTTCCTTTTTGGGATCCACCTCATCATTTTTGGTGGAAAAATATCTCCCTTGATACCTTGGAGGTTGTTGGTTGTCTTTGAAAACCCTTGGCTTAGTGAATTGATTTGCAAAGTTCCATGTATACTTACAGTTGAAGAAATGAACAATGTGATGAGGGTTGTTTGAATCATTCCTTTTATTATTCTCATTAGTAGGTTTCTCCTACCAGAAATCACTTGTTAGGTTCCCTTACTTCCGGTACCTAAAGAATATCCTCATCTCCCTTAATCAATTTATAGGGTTCTTATTTCCACACCTTTTACAAGTGGGATGTTCAAATTTCTTGGAACCAGTAGGTTTCTCCATCAAACCATCATAATTAAACTCCACTTTCCACTTATTATTCCCATGATAACCTTTATATTTGACTCCATTTAGACATTTAGGGCACATCAGAAAATTTCCTCATAGCTATCAAAGTCATGGATTTCTAGGGATTTTCATGGACTAGGTTTTATACCACCAAATAAGTGTTCAAGCTTGAATTATGGGGTAACGACAAATACAGAGGCATATTGTGAAAGTATTGTGAAGTTTTATATGTATTAACTAATGTATTTTTTATAATTTTTATAAAGGTAAAGTAAATACCTTTTCATTTTAATTTAGAGAGTGCGAGGAAAATATTTACCGAAAAATATGTTTTGTAATTCCTTTCACTCAATCGCTTCGATCTCTTCCTCAGGATTCATATTCAGTATCAATGTCCATTACTGGTCATATTCTCTCTCTATATGATAAAAAGCCAATAGAACCTTCTATTATTAAAAACATTGAACAATTGAGAAGATATTCTCAATGTATTTTATCCATTGTTCCATTATTAAGGGATTGGATGATCCATTGAAATTTGTAGGCCTTTTTCACATAAAGGACTAGATTGGGGATTTTTATTTCTTAGGGGGATTTGGGTGCTATTATTAATCTATGTTTCTATTTATAACCTCAGTCATATGAGATTTTATCTTTGTAAAGTTTTCAATTCTTTCTCCCATCAGGTTGGGCATCTCCTTGGGGTAGTCATCACATTGTTCATCACATTGATTGTTTACCCAATTCCTCCTACTTCCATCCATTAGCTAGAATAAAAGTAAAATTAGGGATGAGTATTTTTAAACTATTAAATTCATAAATGGGAATTTAATGACCTTAAATGAATTACTTATAACTTACATTTATTTCTTAACTTATGAATTTAAAGGCTTCAATCTATGTTATCCATGATCTATTTCCTATAAAATATTCTTATGGAAATTTTTTTGTTCCACTAATAATGGTTCATAATGAGATTAAGAATTTTCCAAAGAATATCCTCCAATAATTTCAAACCAGGTGCGTAGTAAGTCCCATTGTTTGGTATCAGGTTACATCGAGTTAGGCTTAGTACACCTTATCAGAGTTATTACCCCTAGGGGCATCTATTCGAGAACAAAATCTACTTGTAGTATCCAGACAAGGATATATTTTCTTGATAAACCACTTACTCTATACATACCAAAATTTAGGGATTGTTTTATACTTAGCCTTATCCCTATATATTTTTCTATATTTTTCTAATCCTATTCCAAAAACTAACTACTTTTTCTCTGATACCAACTATAACAATCATGTTCTTTATTACACATTAATTTGTGATTTATTACATAAAAGTGCACATAATAAAACCTAAAAGTTCGATAAGTCTAGTGTATTTGGGAATTAGGTACATATCATAACATATTGAGCATGGGATATAACAACATTATTGAAAATTGGTTTAACATTCTTCTAAAATTCCATATCTTTTAAAACTACAAGGGATAACCTGGGGGAATACATAAAAAAGGGGTGAGATGTAAAGCACATTAAAGGAATAATAATGGAATAAGATGAAAATAATAATAACTTTTAGGAAATATACATATCAATGGTTCATAAAAAGAGTTGGAATCATAAACATGATCAATGAGACATGATATAGCATGATAATCATAAAGGCAACGTGGGAAATGGGGTACCAACATAAAACATTGCATTATAAACATAGGTAAAGGATAAATGACAAGAAATAATGATGGAAAAAGTCCCATAAAGTAATTAAGTTCACTCTCTATCCCATCATGATGTATCATGAGACTAAATATTACTCAATGCATTAGAGTTCTATATAATTCTGGGTGCACCTTTCACTTTCATTTCATTATCGTGCTTAAGTGTGCCACATAGATCATACAACATGGATTCATTCAACATAATATTTCATTCCATGATAAAGTAGTGTGTAATAAATAAATGTAATTACCAAGTAAATGAGGTATAATTGTATAAAGTTGAATACCCATGATAGGAAATGGGTATGGTATTCACTACATAATTGTTTTGGCAAGGAAAATCTCAATGAAATTTTGGAAACATAATGGCGTCACATAAAAATTCAGAAAATGGGGTCACGAGAGTGAAAGGGGAATATAATAATTTGTACATAAAATTATAAGTGTTAGGTACATGTAAATACATATACCAACAATACTAATTAGAAATAAGAGGCATAAGATAATAAGGAAACTTGAATAAGGAAGAGAAGGGGAGGATTCCTTACTTGAGTGTGTGACTCCAAATGCTTGGAAGGGGCTTCTTGAGAGCTTGAGGGTAGATTTGGAAGACTATAGAGAGTGTAGGGAGTAGTATATATGTACTACAAGGAGTTTTAGTGAAGTGAAATGGTATCTTGTGTGGTTTTATAGAGGCAAAGTGGGGTATTTCTTGATTATTTAGGTTTTGGACTCTACATAATAAAATAACCAAAAACACAAACCATATCATGGTTTTTACCCTTGTTTTATTCCAAATGGAATTATTTATAGTTATTTTATAAGTAAAAGAGCAGAAATTAATAAAATAATACCCTTTCTTATGAGGAGGTGAGTCATGCTCTTAAATAAATTGTTTTAAAACCTTAAAATATATTAATGGTTTTGGAGAATTCATACGGACTTTATAAAATTACTCAAATAAACATAAAATCAAGTTATTTTATATTTAAAATATTAATTTGTTTTTTAATACCATTTTTAGTATTTATTACATCACTTTTGGGTTATTATGATTCCATAATACACAAAGTGTATTTATCCGATATTTAATTTTTTACCTGGAAAATTGATTGTCTAGGAAAATTATGAAAAATTAATCATTGGATAATTTTGAAGTTCCAGTTAAAAAAATAATATTATTTTTTTCTAAATAATTTTATATATATGTGAATTTTATCTTTTAAAATAGTAATCAACATTTATTGAGAAATGGTCATTTTTTTACAATAACAGTTTTTGAACCCTTATAAAAATTACATTTGAGTTCATAAAAATTATATGATCATTTATATTTAATAAAAATTATTTAATAATAATATTTTGTTAAAATTTTATTTATTTTAAAAATATATTAATTCATAAAAATAAATTCCTTAATTTAATATGAATATTACCCAAAAATATTATTTTAGAATTATTATATGGAAATAAAAATCATTTATAAAGTAACCATAATATGATGAGAATATATTCATTATTATATAAAAAATAATGTACATGCTAATAATGTTAGGTTCTTGATACATGTCACTTTAATACACTAGAAAAACACCCTAATAGTAACTTGTGCTATTGTGAGACTTTAATGGGGTGGTTTGGCATACATGGTTTGGACCATGATCTCGATGAGCTTTAACTTCTCCGATAAATAGTTTCTCTCATGCTTAAGTTGTTGAATATCATTTTTGTATTGGTCAAGGGAAAATCCCAATGATTATATATCACTCAAAAGCTCTGATAAATGGGATTCATAGGGTACGGTCCTATTGGTTGAGGCCATCACTTCCTTAGTATGTGCCAATTGGATTTACTAAAATCCTATATTTAATCTAATCATGTGATCACTGTTAAACGGATATATTATCAATGGTAATGACACTTAATGTTTTTTTAAATCCAATTGTACATAATAAAATAAAATAAGTGCATTTGTTCTCTATTACCATATTACATAATAAAACACTTAATTAAATCCAAAGGAGGTTTTATTTATAACAGTTTGGGTCGTTATAGAGACTTTGAGTGGTTTGTGGGATTAAAGATAAAAAGAGAAAAATGGAGTTTATTGTGGGAGTATCAATAGATAAATCCCATTAATTAAATAAAACACAACATATCATGTGTCAAAAGTATGGGAAGAAGTATCCCAGAAACTATCTAAATGGAATCAGGAGATGCTTCAAATGTAGAAAAGAGGGGCATCAAGCTAATAATTACCGAAGGAATATGAAGAAGTGCATTTATGAAGAATAATAAAGGAAGGTTCGGATCAACACTCAAATTGTAGTATATTGTTTCAACTACAAGGAATATAAGAATTATGTGAGCCAATTCCCTAATTCAAGGGTTGTTAGAGACAATCAATGAAAACAACCTCCAATGTAGAAATGAAGGTCATATGCAATCATTATTGCTAAGGTGGATCCCAAAAATGATGTAGTGATAGGTATGCTATTTATTCATTCCATAATAGTAAACATAATTTTTTATTTGGGTTCTATGAATTCTTTCATATATTGCAGGTTTAGTAGAAGTATTCATACACCACCTCAAAATATAGAGGTTGAGTTATCTGTGGGAACAGAAAATGGGGAAATTATTACATATAAAGTATTTAACTCCTCTCTAGTAAATTTTTATGGAGTAAAACTTCTATAACTTCTCATATTACTTCCTTTGGTGGAGTTTGATGCCATATTGGGAATGTATTGGCTATCTTTATATAAATCCAACATCAACTATAGGGAAAGGGATATCACTCTATACATCCCAAGGCATTCTATAATTCTATATAAATTTAAGGATGATGATGTCTATACTTTGGAATATTCTTCTCAAGCATGGATACTATTTCATTATGAGAAATCATATCTAGCTCAATTGATTGAGACAAAAGAGAGTATCATTCTTGAATAAATTCCCATTATGTGTAACTACACTAATGTGTTTTCTGAAGTATTGACTAGTATTCCTCCTGGATGAGAGGTTGAGTTATCAATTTAACTTATACCTATAATCTTCCCATATCAAAGATTCCTTATATTATGACCACCATTGGGTTGGAGGAACTGAAGAAATGATTATAAGATAATTTGGACAAGGCTTTCATACACCTAAGTTATTCATTATGGGGTGATCTGGTCCTCTTCATCAATAATAAGGATAGATCAGTTCACTTATGTATTGATTACGATGAGCTTAAAAAAGTAATGATAAATAAAAAGTATCCGCTTATATGAATAGATGAATTGTTCGATCAACTATGTGGGGCGAAGTATTTCTCTAAGGTGGAACTTCATTCAGGATATCACCAATTAAAGGTGAAAAGGGAATATATTCCAGAGACAGGAATTAAAACAAGTTATGGACACTATGAGTTCATAGTGATTCTATTCAGACTCACTAATTATCTATAAATATACATAGAATTAATGAATAGAGTCTTTAGATATTACCTTGAAATTTGTTTTAGTCTTTATATATGATATTTTGATATACTCCATGAGCACAGAGGAGCATGAGAAGAATTTGAATACTGTACTAAAGAAATTATGAAGAGATATAGTACATGAAAATTATAGTAAATGTGAGTTATGGATAGAGTAAGTATCATTCTTAGGGAATGTTATCACCGGTAAATGGATACCTATAGAACCTTCTAAGAAAAATGAAATTAAGGAATTTTCCAAGTTATCATATGTAAATTATATATGTGGTTTCCTTGGTCTAAATGGGTATTACCAAAACAATTGAGGAAATTATCATGATTTTCAACCCCACTAACCAATATTTCTCATAAGGGAGTAAAGTTTTTCTTGACCACTGAATGGGAAGACTATTACAAAGAGTTGAAAAAGAGGCTTATCAATACACTATTACTTACACTACCCACAAGTGTGGAACTTTTTGTGGTATATAGAAATGTTTCAAAGAAGGTATTAGGTTTTTTAATAATGAAAAATTATGAATTTATAGCATATTCCTCAAGGTAGATGAATGTTCGTAAGAAAAACTATCCCACACATAATCTAGAGTTGGTGGTTGTGATCTTCATATTGAAAATCTGGCAGCATTATCTCTATGGAGAGAAGTATAAGATATATACTGATAACAAGATCCTCAAATATATATTCACATAGATGGATATTACTATGAAGAAATAAATATGGTTAGATATTTTTAAGGATTATGAATTCTCAATCCACTTCTATCTAGGTAAAGTAAATAAAGGGGATGATTATCTAAGGATAATTTATCATGAAACTTTATCAATGATGATAATTCAGAAGGATAAAATATTCTTAGACATACAAAGGTTGGACATGGGAATCATAAAATAAGTAATATCATCATTCATCTCTCTAATATTTTCTCAACCATCCATTTTAGAAAATATAAAGGATGCTCGAAGAGATAATATAGAAATTCAAATGAATGTAAAAGCTATCATAAATAGGAAATCCTTATATTTCAAAATTGATGAGGAAAGATTCATAAAATTTGGTTCAAGTCTATGTGTGACATCAAATCATAAGATAAAGAAATATATTTTTAATGATTCACATAGATAAATATGCTCCAACCACCTAGGGAGCATGAAGATGTACAAAAATATCTGAGAGCACTATTGGTGGGACAATATAAATAAGTAGGTCACTAAATATACATCAAAGTATTAGGTATGTATGTAAGTGAAGGATAAATCCCTAAAGTATAAGGGGATGATGTAACCACTACCCATACCTATATAGAAATTGGAAAACACAACCACTGACTTTGTCACTAGACTTCTGAAGAAATCCATATGAGATAATGCTATATGGATTGTTTTGGATAGTCTTACCAATACTGATAACTTTATTGAGATTTGAGAGGACTTATGACTCAATAAACTTGCATGGATATGCATCGTAGAAGTATTTAGGTAGTATGGAGTTCCATTATATATTTTATCCGACTGAGATTTTAGATTTACCTCCAAGTTTGGAAAATTCTCCAATATTATCTAAAAATTGAGCTATACTTATATATGACTTATCATCCTTAAAATAAAGTCCATTATAACTGTGATATTCATACATTTGAAGATATGTCTAAATCATTCTCAATGTACTTCAATGGTGGATGGGGAAAACATATTCCTCTAGTCGAATTCTCTTACAATAATAATTTTCACTCAAGAATCCAAATGGATTCATATGAATTCCTTTATTTAAAAAGATAAGAAAAAACATACATGCTAGGATAAATTTGGTGAATGTCAGTTTTCGGGACCTAAAATGGTTGAGTAAATGGTATAAAAGGTGAAGACCATTTAGAAGTTTGTCATGGATTCTCAAAGTTAACAGAAGAGCTATACAGAAAGTTTTTTTATGGGACTTAGAGTTTGAGTTTGTAGATAAGGTATTCCTCCTTATATCTTCATAGAATAGAGTCATGAGATTTAGGAGTAAAGGAGAGCAAAGTCCCAAGTACATCAGTCCCTTTGAGACTTATGATCACCTCTGAGCTATAAAATTTTTCTAGAATGTACACCACTTATGTATCAAGTACATGATGTATTCCAAATATCCCTCCTTAATAATCATATACCATATTCCTCACATGTACTGAATTCAGAGGTGATATAGGTGGAAAATGATCTCTCTTATAAGGGGCACCTAGTGAAGATCTTAGACTATAGAGATAAATTTCTACACATGAATACAACTCACCTAGTCAAATTACTATGGTGAAACTATAAGTAGGAGGAGTAGACATGGGAATTGAAGGAAGAAATGAAGGATAAGTACCCTCGCATGTATTCACCTTAATATGTAAAACAAAATTTCAAGGGAGAAATTTTATAAGGGGGCATAATGTAATGAGCCATAATTTTATAAATGAAATTTCCCTTTTTATAATTATATGATGTATTATAAAGCACATACATCACATAGAGAAACCAAAAAAATAATACTATCATAAATGAATAATTATACATTAGTAAGTATCTAAACCAAAAATAATAAAAAAATATTATAATGGGACAATAAATAGAAAATAATAGAATATAATAGGATAATTTGGATCCTCTTGATCCACCAGAATGACTGCACTCATGAACAAAGTTGTATAAATAAAATATAATGTTAATAATATAATATTTATTTTAAAGTTGAAAGAATATATAAAATTTCATAGAAAATATAAGGTAATGAAGAATGAATTAAATAATAGGTATTATAAGAAATTAAGAAACCCATATTACCATTACAAATCTAATTGTTGGAATTGTAATCTGACTCATAGAATTGGAACCTGACCGTTGGAACCTAAATATTATAATAGTAATTTGACCATTGGAATATTAACATCACCTATGTAAATGTAAATTAATTTTTAGTTATCTTATAAAATGAAAATATGATATATTTATATCATGGTACAAGTAAATAAATTTTCAAAAAATGATAAATTAATTTTTGTTTTTCTTGTAAAACATATATGTTTTATTTGAAATTTTATAATGAATATAATGATTTAAAAGAAAATTTATTTTTGTAAAATAGATTCAAAAATTAATATTAATTTTTATTGTAATTATAAGATAATTTTATAATACCATAATTAGTTTTTAAAGTGATTAAAATTTTGATTATAATGATAAAATTAGTATTTTTCAAATAAATGAAGATTTTATTTAAAAATTAAATTTCTTAAATTTACAAAATTATTTTCATAAAATGGATTCCATTTTTAAAATCAAAAGTTTTAAAAATGATTCGGGTGAATGTTTTAGATATTTCTAAAATAGTTGAATTTTTTTTAATAGTGAAATACTGTAATTTGCGGTATTTGACATTATAATCCAAATGCACTAATTTATTGGTCATGTATGATTTCAACACCCATTAGTTTGAACTCACATGAACCATTTTTGGAATATAGTCACAATAATCAATATTATTTATAGTATTTATCCAATATAATAAACAAATGAATATAATTTTCAAAAACACCCATATTTTACCCTTATAATCAAACAGGTAAATAAACACAAAGTACAATCAAAAAGTACCAAAAAACAAGATAACTATCCAAGTACCAATGGACACAGCAACTTAATCCCAAATATCAAAAGAAAATACCACCTCCAAGTGGTGATTTACCCTTACTCAAACCTCGAAGGAGATAATCTATAAACACCCAAAGCCATAAGTAGGGTGTGAGCTAAAAGTTAGTAGGGTCTCACCAAGGATTCCATAATAAAATTCCACAATTAATTAACCAAATAAAGATTTTAATTTTAAATAAATAGGCAAGTAATTTCAAAATCATATTTAAAATAGATCATGCTTTACATTTCAAATGATGGAAATACTTTAAAAATGGATTAATAAAAATTTTATATAAAAACGTTTATATAAATTTATGAGGCATGTGTAAAATAGATTATAAGAAATTCCATATATATATAATAATCAAAAATAAGAAACATAGTCATATTCCAAGAGGTACGATAGTTTCAAGTTATGGGATCTTCACACACTAGAATATGTGGTCATGGAAATGTGTGCACATGTCCCTTAGACACTGGTTAAAGAAGATTCATCACCATCTCATCAGGGATGTGACCTACTGCACTATGTTTTGTTAGAGTTATAAAGTGTCAAAATAGTGATGTCCCAAATTACTCACTAACTGCCCAATATTGTATGTGCTCTAAAAAAATTTAATAATGGTAAATTTATTTCAAAACTTCTTAAAATGAAATTCAACCCATTTTTACATTTCAATATTTCAATTTCCATTTAAAAACCAAAATAGGTTTCTAATTAAATCATGACTTGTCTATGATAATACCCATGGGTTTCTATCAAAAAAAATTATGTTATTTTCCTCAAATAAAAATTTAAAATCAATTTCACAATTAAATTTCACAATTTAAATTCTAAAATTTAAATTTCACATTTCAATTTCACAAATTTTCATGAATTTCTAAAAACACACCACAATTCAAATGAATTTGGGGGTTTTCTCAATTAGCATGCCAAATAAAATCCAAATCCTCAATTTAATGGAATCAGTTATTTAACAAAACAATTGAAAGAAATTAAATTTAAATCAAGAAATTTAGGGTTAATCAAATGGAAAATATTAAATGGAACCACCTACCTTGGAATCAAATCATCACGAAATAAAAACCCAAAATGGGAAACTCCAATAAAGAAAATCAGTAACAAAGATCTGAGAATCAAACCTAGATTCAAGATCTGAAACAATAGGGATTTTATCCTCCAACAATCCCAATATCTATTAAACCATAGGAAGAATATAAGGATAGAGTAGGAGAGAAGTAATGGGGATTGGAATATTACCAATAAAGGATATAATAGCAATCACTACACTTTGATATGCCTTGGTAGGGGTTTGAAAGAGCCAAAATTAGATCTTAGGAGCCCCAGAGACCTAAAAAATTTATATGTTCAGTTAGGCCCAATAGGGCGATAAGAATGTGGGCTCGGGGATTTTTTTAACAATTTTTATATTAAATAGAGTTTTCATGCATGGTTACCTGGGTAGGTCCAAAAGGTTAGACAAACTGGGTTCCCTAGTTGTGTACCCTTGCTGATGGTGTTGCGTAGTTTATCTTTGGTGAGTGCACAGTTTTCCAAACCATTCCCCAACTATGTACAGCCCAAAGTCAATCGAAAATTTACAATATTCCACCTAAAGGACCCCAAACAAGACCCAACCAAATCATGATCAAAATATGGGCTTATTAGTACCAAAAAATAGTAATAGGATGTTACAGTCAAGATTTATGATGATTCCATTCATCTATAGAAGAATATTTTATTAGATGAGCATCATGTTTTATAAGCAATTAAAAAGTACTTTTATTAAATGGGATCCCCCTAAAATGATTACTCCTTTTAAAATACATCATACCAATTAGTGGTCCAATATCTCTATTTCACCATGACTTATACTAGTTATCATATAAATAATCTATGACTATATATCGTATGAAAATATCATCAATCATATCATATATGACCCTAGGATAGTTGAACAGAAATATCTTTATCCAATCTATCATATGGGTATACTCAACTCTATTCCTCTGGTATCCTAATTTTTATGGTTTCCTAACTAATTTTAACCCAAATAAAGTGCCAAGAATAAGATGAAAAATAATGATTGAGTGGTACTCGATTGAGCTCAAAAATACCATCAAGATAATCCAAATCACTTGTAACTTTCTTACCTTATACAAGATAATCCTAGAGTACTCATATTGATCTCGACAATAACTGGTTTAATGATAGAGTTCTTAATAAGTGATTTATTGTAAGTAATCTCACACTTTTTATTTAAAGGTGATTTTATCTCACCATTTTATCTCATTTTATTCCCTTTTATATATGCATGCTTCTAGAAATTTAGTTTCGAATCTTATTCCCTCCACTAAATCAATATGTTTAACCCATATTGATGTGTAACTCTTTACACAACTCAAAAGTTTGTGTTACTTACCAAAAAATAGAAATCAAACCTATTCATACAAATATAGATTCATCAAATTCATAAGTTACATGAACACTTCATGTAAAGGAATAGAATTATATGATATTGAAAATCTCCATATGAGTAATTCTGGAGCAACATGTATCCAACCTCATTCACCATCTTAGATAAGGAATAAGCCTTCGGGTAGGTAGGTAGTCCAACCCCAAGTCCATATTCTTGAGGATACCTTACTCAAGGGAGAATAAAATCCATCCTAACTCTAAAACTTAATATGTTAACTATATTCTAAAACTAAATTTAAGCTATCAAATTCAATTAAAAACCAAGGTCAAGGTAAATAAAAAACTAAATTTATTAAAGATACATTCCTAGAATGAAATTTAAGACTATGTCCTAGAGGCAGTTTAACATTTTAAACTAAATCATACACAATATTAACATTTCTTAAAAAAATTACTAAATATGAATATAGCAGGAATAACCTTCTAAATAAATAAACAATTAAGATATTTAAACATGAGATAAACATTTGTGTATAATTCATAAATCAATGATATTTATAAACGCTTTTATAATTTCCATATTTAACATTATGGTTATATAAATAATTTATATTCATTCAAATATGAATTCTTTCATATTTAATTTATATTCCATTTCCATTTTAAATGTATGATATTATAGGAATTATAAATTATTTATAATCCAATTTCTATTATGTAAACCTTTTACATAATCTAAATATCACATACTTAATCATTACTTAAATCTTGATCATATCAATCATCAAAACATTCTATATGTGGCTAAAATAATATCCAAATAAATACCCTTTCATTTGAAAAAAATAAAATTAATTAATTATGGTCAATTAATAATTGAAATATTAAAATTTCATATTGTTGTCCTTATTTCATAATTTATAACCATTTATAAACTATTTATTATGATTTCTAAATAAACATTTTTATTTCTATATCATAATAATTTTCACATAAGTTTCTAAATGTTATTTAAAATATTAACATTTAATATTTGATAAAAAAATTCTATAAACATTTATTTAATTAATATAAATCATTTATAATTAATTAATTAATTTATAAACCCTTTATAAATTAAATATTACCAAAATACCTTTATAATAATTTATAAACATTTTATAAACCATTAAAACCATTTATGAATTTAAAAAAAAATAAAAACTTTTGTGTTTACCCTTACACTTAATCCATATTCTGTGTAAGGGTATACTCCCTCTATCCTTATGTAGAAACTATGTGTAATCCCCCAATCTTAAATATTACACGATCTTGAGTTTTAGTCCAGAATTTAATTTCTTTCAAATTAAGGATTTTTTCAGGTTTATATTTTTAGAAAATTATTCAATAACTATTACATTAAAAACCATAATAAAGAAAAGTGGACACTTCCGAACAGTATCCATTTTTTTCAAAAAATGAAACCCTTTTAAAATAAAACATGATTTATTTTTGAGACACGACCTCAATTCTTTCATCATGACATATTCCTTTTTATTAAGAATATTAAGACCTGTAAAATATATTAAAACTTGGGATAAGCATAAAAATCTCAGTAAGGGATATAAATAAAAAATGAAACTATTATTTTATGAATATTTAAACTCATGAGAACATTTTCACAAAATCATACTTTTAACCCAAAAACATAAGTTATTTAACATAACTCATGAAATCATAATATTCCTGAAAAACATTAAAGCAATCATAAATAATAAAGGTAACTTATGGAATCCATATCATTCTTACATTTTAGCTTTCACAGCTACATAGGGAGTAATATTCATGGTTACGTTTGGAATACCCGTCACAGTATATTCTCTAAATATATTAGAATAAACCTTTTCATTTAACTCTATCTCATTACCCATTTCATTTGAGTTCTATCACAAGATCACCCTCTCTTGGTTTATCATGGAACCATCTGTATACATAATAAATTCCCAAGAACTATAACATGATTATAACATATAAAACAATCATAAAGGAAAAAATAAAATTTCCACTTTGAAATTACATTTCATCTTTACTAGTCTCACACTCATAAATGAAAACATATTATTTTAAAATAAAATGGTAAAATTTTAAAGTAAACATCAATAAATGATTTTTACATGAAAGTTATAAATTTTATTCATGGATTATATGTTAAAAAACATTCCAAGTTATTTAAATAATCAATCCATTTTTAAAACACAATTAAAACATTAAAAAAGATGATTTTTGAATCAAAGTGTCCCATACCACTTTGAAAATTTTGAAAGGAATTAAAATTTTAAAATATTAATGTCCATATAAATATATACTTAAAATAATTTTTAAAACATGTAAATTAATTCGAAATATTTATAATAATGCATCATTAAAACATTTAAAGCATTGTTTAAGTTAAATAGTTTCTTACCACTAGAGAAACACTTGAATAAAAATTATTATATAAAAAAATTAAATAAAACTTTAAATATCAAGATAATATACTAATTCATGATATAAGAAGTCAATTTTTTTATATAAACCTTATATGATAATAAAGTTTCATAAAATCAAGATATTCTTTAATGAAAGAAGATTGAGACGAAGTCCCTTACCTCGAGTCTGAATCGTCTCATATGTTATTTATCTTCTTGAATAATAAACTTAGGTTAATTTATAATTTATTTAGAACCTTTTCATGCCCATTATTCCTTTTATATCACTTATTACCATTTTATAACAATTACATAAAGATTTAATTTAACGTCGGACATTTTGTCGTTATTCGGTACTTGAGTTGAAAATGAACTTGGTACGATGTCAATAGTCCATGTAGTTATAATTCCATCATCTCAAAAATAATATTCATGAAATTATTACCATTTTAATACATAAATTATAACTTTAAATCAAAATATGAAATGTGGTTATTAAAAATTAACAATGTTATAATCATGGAGACAATAAGTCGTACGTATGCATGAGTAACGTCTTCCATTTTTCATTAATCATTATGGAAAGAAGTTAATTATTATTTTGTCTTTTAATAATGATAATAAAATCATTAATATTATACTAATAATTTAAATATTATTATATATATCATACAAGTGATATAATGAATAAAAACGATCCACATCACTTTGTGGAGGTGATAGTTCACACATACGCACGAACGATGTTATCATTTTTATGCGCATCGAAGTAAGAACATAATTGATATATTATTATATTACCATTATTAATATGTCATTAATATAACATATAAACATTAATTCCATTATTATAACTAGTCATGATATATGGATATAGAAAATTAATTAGATCGGTTTGTGAAGGTGATAGTTCACATGTACGTACAAACGATTAATTCCTTTCCTATTTAATGGAATTAGAGATAGATTTAGGTGATGATATTATTATAATAACATATAATTATATTGAGGATACTGGATTTATTATTTTATCTTGGAAGAATAATATTTTAAGTAATTTGAAAAATAAATATAATATAAATACTTAAAGAAAATGATACCTCTTCTTTTGTTGATCACCTTTGAAGAATGCCTTAACACCTCTAAGGAGGGTGTTATGCCTAAAATAAGGCCTCAATAATGTGGGGAGGGATTACTATAATGGTTTTGGGAAAATATTGTCTGAGATAAAATGTTTTAAGTGTGATTAATAGAGATATATGGTTTCCTTTTTATAGGAGAGGGGAGGGGCACCCTTGGAATTATTAAAAGTATTAAATTAATATAATTTCAATTTGAACTCCAAATAGTCCCAAACTAATTTATTTATAATATAAGATTATTTTTGGTCTAATCCTCATCATACAAGTAAAATTAAACATGTTTATAATATTTTTTAATCCTTATCTTTTTTATTTTAACCCTTATTTTACACTTTTTAATCTTATCATGATATCATGTTATTTACACTTTGTGGGTTAATGTAATTACCATAACTTGTCAAAAGACCCCAAAAAAGTGTAATTTATGAAATATTAGGACTTATAATAAATATTTGTCCAAATATTAGATTTTTATAAATTTTATAACATTTAATAAACTATTTTATATTTTAAAATAACAATAGTGTCAATTCTGACACTATTCATTAGTTGACTTTTAAAAAATATCATAACTACAAGATAAGTTCAAAAAAACTGCTTTAAATCATCATAAAAATATAAAATATATCCAAAAGATTATTGTATGGCATAAATTATGTCAAATAATATTTATTTTAATATTTATAATATCATTTATTTGATTATTTCATTAATTAAGAAATTACTACATCATCTTTGTGTCATAATTAAATTTAATTATTTAATTCATATAAATTATAAATAAATTAACATAATGTAGGTAACAATTTTTTTTATAAATAGTACTTATAGTAGAAGAGATCCTCAGTATAAATTCATATTAAAATACTTTACTTTTTTAAAAACAAATGCGTAACAAAAATGATTATTCATTGAATATAATTTTGTAAATGCATTAAAGTCATACAAGTGGATTAAAGTGGTACTAAAATCGACCCAAGGATGATAATGGTCAGAATAAACTCATAAAATTAAATTAGGAAAAGTTTTATGGTGGTTTTATATTATTATAATATTATTTTTACCTTTAATTACCTGATATACCATTAACCATGGTAATTAAAATAATTACTAAAGTTACTATTCATAATATCTAGAAATTTAGGGTACCTATTTAAATAATTTGGAACTTATGATTCAAAATATAGAATACAGTTTTTTAAATTAAAAACAAATAATTGTCATAAATTTATAAAAAATTAATCTCATCGACGGAATGATAAAATGGGTTTTTAAAGTAAAACAGTAAAAAGTTCACATAGTTTTTCTATTTAATTTTAATTTAAAAAATCATCCAATGAACTAAATTGGATTACCTAATATAAACTTCATCTAATTATACCTTAAAATCATTTAAAAGGATAATCTAACAATATAAATAAATTAGATGAAAAGGCAGTTTTGAATTAAAATGCAATATTTTTCACTATTCATTGAAATATGAATTTAATCAGGAAAATACCTAAAAAATTACAAACTAAACTCTTATGTCCCAATTCCAAATAAGAAGTATATTTTCTAAAAAAATAACATATAAAGGTGTCAAAACTAGATTTAAAATGAGTTCTCCATCAAAAGACAATAAAACTGTATTTTTAGAATAACACTCATTTTATCCATAAAATTGTGATTGTTATTGTATAATATCTATAAAACACATATTATAATTTTTCAAAATTATATTGAATTAATATTTCATTAATATAATAAAACAATATTGATTTTATTATTTTATAAACACAATTATTCACATTTAAATAGTTTTTCATATAAAAAAATATGTCTTTTATATTTGATTGGTTTTTAGTTTCATTTCAAGTTAATTTGGTAACCAATGAATCGTTATATAAACATTTTTAGCCTATATTCTCAAAATTTATTTAACATTGTTCATTCCCTCTATTATAATAGATAAGTGATAACTACCATACTAAATAATAATATTTAGTTGTTTGTTTAAGCTTGATGTGGTGTATCATGTACGCTATTGAACATTGTGTTTCCTTTTAAAAACTCAGGATGTTACATTCTCCCCCGTTTTGAAAATTGAATCCTCGTAGTTTTAATTTGGGTTTGATAAATAAGGTATGACTTTTCAAAATACCTTTATTTCAATCCCACATCGGAAAAAGGATTAACAAAACTTCAACTTTAAAAGAAACAAAGGAAAGTATAAAGGTCACCTGAGATAAAACATATTGGGGTTCCATGTAGGAAAACATGTTTATGGAAGAAAAACTAACCATCATGTTTTGATAGAGATTTATAGAAAACATGATCAGGATAAAGTTAACAATCACAAAACCACAAACTTGTGATGGGTTAAACGGTCTTTGATTTCATAGTAGGAAAAGTAAATGGAAAATATTTTTGTTTTATGATCCTTTTATAAAGTTGAGTAATTATTTTACTACATAGAATAATAACATAAGGAAATATAATTACTTGAAAATTATAATTTCATTATTTAGTCAATTTCCACTATAAACTCATCTTTTCCTCTAATCGATAAGTATTTAAGATTAATTTTTCATTCCTAAATCACTATAATCAGCTTATAAAAAATCACATCATCCAAAAAAGGTTAAATATCCATTTCTTATACCTTTAAACATTAACCAAAAAATGGTTAATACAATATCAGATAATTCCCCTAAAAAGAATAATCCTTTATAAGGAGAAGGATTACTTTTAATCTCCAAAATTCGACAGTAATACCCAAAGTTCAACATAGACCATTAAAAAACAATTGTAATAAAAATTCCTCAAAACAATCCAAACTATGATTGAAATCCAAAATTGAGAAGGATTCGATAACATATTATTCTAAGATAAATTTTAACATTTATCTCCAAATAACATCAACCACTCTTAATGTCTTATACCAAAATCACATATTCTCTAAGATAGGTTAATAATTTCCATAAATAACCCAAATTTATATAAGTACACAATTAAATAATTCAACCTTAATTACTCAAATAAAATTACATAGTATTATATTTAACATAATCATATAAAGTTTCCAAAATATTGAACGTCTTCCAAAATAACATTTATCACTTAATCCCCAAATCATTTTCCAATCCCATGGTTATCTATTCAATAAAATATATGTCTCCCAAATCAACTTATTATAAATCCATAAAACTGATTAAATAAAAATAATAATTCCTAATAACCAGGGACTTCACATAGGCCAATGGTAGGTGATAAATCTTTGTCACCCTTCAGTTGTGGGTTTATTCCTATAGCCCTGTTCAGCGTGATGGGTTGTCACCCTTCCTGTGGGTTTTCCTTTTTCTAAAATATATAATTATTATAACTCTTATAACATTCCAAAAATTCTAAAAAATCCTCAAAAATAACCAAACATATTTTAATCTCAAATGTTATCTCATACCTTTCATTTTGAATCCCAAATCTAATAACCCATAATTACCTCAAAAGTGAATGTCTCTAATAATACTATTAGTCACCTTAAATTAATAACATATAACCTTAAAAGGTATTTTAAGACATTAAACTTATAATAAACCTTAAAATCATAAACTCATGATGATATCCCTAACTATTTAGAAAATATCCTAACCTCCAAAGTTAATTAAACCATCCTCTCAAACCAACAGTAAGACCCCAGATTTAAACGTTACATAATCTTGAGTTTTATTTAAGAATTTAATTTCTTTTACATTGAGGATCTTTTAAGCTTTAGATTTTTAGAAAATTAGTCCATAAATATTACATAACCAAAACCATAAGAATGCAAAGTGGATACTTCCAAATAGTATCCATTTTTTTAACCAAAGGAAACCCTTTAAAAATAAAACTTGTTTTCTTTTCGAGACACATCCTCAATTCTTTTATCATGACATATTCTTTGTCCTTACCAATATGTAGAACTATGAAAAAAAAATTAAAAAATGGGATTATCATAAAAGGGTTAATAAGGGATATAAATAAGTAATGAAATCTTTAGTCCATGAATATTTAAACTCCTGAAATAATTTTCAAAAAATCATACTTTTCACCCATAAAAAAAGTTATTTAACATAACTCATGAAATCATAAGATTCTTGAAAAAGTTCATAAAAATCATAAATCATAAATGTAACATGTTGAATTCATATCATACTTACATTGTAGCTTTCATAGCTATATAAAGAGTAAAATTCATGGTTACATTTGAAATACCCATCACAGTATATTCCCTAAATCTCTTAGGATAACCCTTTTTATTTAACTCCATCTCATTACCCAATTCATTAGAGAGATATCACGGGCTTACCCACCCTTGGTTTATCATGGAACCACCTGTATACATAAGAAATTCAAAAAAAAACATAAAATGATCATAACATATAAAACAAGAATAAAGGAAAAATAATATTTCCACATTGAAATATCATTTTATATAAACCCTTCTCTTTATTACATATTTAAACATGATTTATTATATAAAATTTTACTTAAGACAAATCAGATGATTGAGAGGTGTAGTGTCCTGGGAAATTAGGAACATTACATGACAACTTAAGACATAAAATAAAAAATCTTTTTTGAAAACTTCTTTTACATGACCACATCATTCTTTTGTACTTAGCGTTGCATAGGATAACCTGAGGACAAACATAAGAAAATGGGTGATCTATAAAGCTCAGTAAGGGAGTAAAAAGGCATAATATGAAGAACACAATATGTGTTAGGCAATATTAATATCAATGGATCATAATAGAAACATGAACATAAATTCATGATGTAGCATGATTATAATAACATGGAAATGTGGAAACAACATACAACATGATATTAGTGTGAGCCAAGTCTCATTGCACATAGATTAGTATGAGTAAACCCTCATTGTACATGAATTAGAATGATTAAACCCTCATTTTACATGAATTAAAATGATTAAACCCTCATTGAACATGATTTAGCGTGATTACACCCTCATTTAACATGGAATTTCATGATATTAAACATTACCCAATGCATTGGAGTGTTATCAGGGAACACCCTTTATAAACATTTCATTTCATACATAAGTGTGTCACATGGATCATATAACATGGAATCATTAAACATCATAAGCTATTCCAATATTAAATAATGTGGAATATATACATGTAAGTACCATTAAATAATTATATGTGCATAAATTTTAATACTATTGATTTAGAAATTGGTATGGTATTCACTACACAATGATTTTGGCTTTGAAAATCATGGTGCAATTTCAGCAGCATAATGGCATGACATAAAAATTCATAAAAATGGTTGATGAGAGAGAAAGGGGTATCTCATCATATTTAAATTAAATGTAAATTAATGTTTCATATATATATATGTCCCAACACAAGTAATTTAGAAATAAAAAGCGTAACATAATAAAGAAACTTGAATAAAGAGGAGAAATAGAATAACTCTTACAAAATTTCGACATGGTAACGGGTGTACATGGGAGGGATTAATTACAGATAAAGTGATATCTAATAATTAAAGCATAAGGATGGAAACATGTGGGAGGTGAAAAATTATAATCCAACATTTTTAATTGAAAATAAAAGGGTATAAAAATATGAATAAACTTGGGTAAAAATGAAAAAGGAAGAAATCTCTTACAAAAATTCGACATGGTAACGAGTATACGTAAGGGTTCATAAGAGGGATAAATGAGAGTGAAAAGGGATCTCATAATTTATTCATAAATTGGGAAATAAGAAGGATATATAATAACATATCCCAACATAGGAATAAAATAATTTCAAATACATAACATGAAAAGAATGCCTGATAAAAGAGGGGGGTGGAAGATCCCTTATGGAATTGCAGCATAGTAACATGTGTGATTAAAGGATAATAGGGGGATTTATGAGAGTGAAAGGAATATCTCATCATATATTCATAAAATAGATAGTATGGGGTTTGTGGAACATCATAAACCAACATATAAATATGTAACTTAAGAAGCATAATGTAAAAAGAGTAGATTGAATGGAAATGAGAAGAGTGAAATCCCTTACAAAATTTTGGCATAGTAACGGGTTAGGTAAGGGTAAAAATGAGGGAGGATAAATAATACCTCATTAAAATAACATAAAATTTATAGTAATATAATTATTATAAAATAATCACATTATAACCATTCGAAATTACAATAACTACTTTAAAATAAGATGGTTGAATTTGAAAGGAGGAGAGGAAAGTGAGGATCCCTTACTTGAGTTTATAACTTCAAGAGCTTGAGGAGGGGATTCTTGAGATCTTGAGGATCCTTGGGAGGATTATAGAGACATTAGTTAAGTTTTTTTTCAAGCTCCAAATGGTTTTAGAGAAGAGGAATGGGATATTGGGTGGGTTTATATAAGAAATGAGAGGGAATTCTTTATTGTTTAGGTTTTGGACACTACACATTAAACTAATAAAAACCACAAACTATCCCATAGTTCATTCCCATGATTTCTCAAAAAGGGTATTTTTATAAAATATTTAATAAGTCAAAGTGCCGAACATATTAAAATATTAGGATTTCTTATGTGGAGGTGAGTCAAACTCTCAAAGAAATCATTTTAAAATGTTAAAAATATTTTATAAGTCTTGGAAGGTCCACTAAGAAATTATAAAATTAATAAAACAAGTATAAAATCACATTATTTTAAATTTAAAACATATATTATCCCAATATAACTTTTATAGTACTTTATTACATCATTATTGGGCCATTATAATGTCATAAAACACATTATATATTTAAACGGTATTTAATTTTTACCCAAAAATTAAACTATCTCAGAAAATTATGAAAATTTCACCATTAGATAATTTAGACATCCTAAATCCAAAAACAATATTAATTTTATCTAAATAATTTTATAAATATGTGATTTTTCACTTTTAAAAATAAAAATCACCATTTATTAAAAATTATCGGGTTTTGAAAAGTTTCCAAACCATTATAAAAGTTACGTTTGACTTTATAAAAATTATATGATCATTTATATTTAATAAAAATTATATAATAATAATATTTTATTAAAATTTTATTTATTACATAAATTTATTAATTCATCCAAATAAATTTTTTAACTAAAAATACAATTTCAGTTTTATCGTATAAAAATATAAGTCTTGTCAAACTAAATACTTAATCATTTATAGAGTACAAACAATAAGGAATAAATATAATCATCACTTATAATTAAAATTATTGTTCTTATAATACTACTATAATAAAATTATTAATAAAACCTCAATTTAATATAATAATTTATATATTTCTAAAAAGTACCATTTTACCCGAAAAATCAATTTATCAAATTCATCATTTTTTTAAGAAAGACTATTCTTATAAAGGAATTGATGGAATAAGACTTTTATTTATAAAAAGTGATTAACCAATAAATAACTAATGCCTTATTACATAACCCCTTATAATACCTACATAAGACCTAAGGGTAAGGTGTGCGATGGTGATAGACTCTTGGGGTGGCTCAAATAACATCGCTCAGGTGGTAATCTCTATTAACTTGAACTTCCCTCATAGGAAATTTCGTTCAAGATTAATGTTCTGAAGTTAGGCTTGGGATTTATCAAGAGATAATCCCAGTGACACTACCTCCTTTTCGAGCTACGAAAAATGGGCTTCATGTGGAAAAATTGTACTGGTCAATTCCAATGACTCTTCTTACTGAATTAATTTTTCCATTATCATTTCTATTTATAAACAAAAATTATAACATTAAAATTAGTATTGTTTCCAATGGTCATATTGACCCTCGGCTATAGTTGAATAGTAGTTATATAATAGTCAAATACTGATATTTACATTCCAAATTATAACTATATAGTTCTAATTAATGTGACACAGTAAAACATACATTTTTAGGAAACAAAATATTATTCAAATGTTTGGGTCGTTACATTCTTCCCCCCTTAAGAAATTTCTCCCTCTAAATTTCTTTTCACAAACTATTGGGAAACAAGTGATGGTACTTCTCCTTTATCACTTCAATAATGTCTTCAGTCTTTCTTATTGGCATTTCCTTTAAGGATAAAGGGTTCATGCGTCGTGATGGTACCTCATGATTTTTTCAAAATCATCTATATAATTTACCAAAAAACTCCTCATACATCTTGGATTATATCGATGGAAGCATCGATAAGTCATAAAAAATGTATTTCTTATATATAATTTTGAGACATCGTCTTGAAAAAAATTTCTATTTAAAAAAATTACTAATTCATCTTCAAATATTTAAAAATAGGATTTTGGTAAATCAGTTTTTGTATTTCCCCAAATACACAAATCTATAATTTGATACCTATAGGTTGATCAGCATTCTCCCTCTTCTAAATTATCTAGAAAATCATTTAATGCATCATAATTTCTAAATAAAGAGAATAATTTGAGAAGAACCTAATGGTACTTCCCACACTTAGCATGGTAATAAATTTGAGAGTACAAGATTCTAAAATAGATGGTACTTTATCCATTAAATAATCATAAAATTCTAGAGGTATTGGATACCTCATAAATTTTTTTTCATGTAACTTGGATATTTAAAAAAGTTTCAAATTAATCTGACCATAACTTCAGGATAATCTCTCTAAGTAGTTATTGAGTAAGAGAGACAAGACTTGTTTGTGAACTTACTCCTTCCATATTTTAACTAAGAAAAAGAAAATACAATTAGGGGTTTGAATACTTAGTTAATAATAATGTAAAAAAGAAAACATTGAACATAGAAGGATAAACTTGTATATAAATAGTATATCCTAACTTGTGATGCCCTAATTTTCAATCTAGGTTATCCATGATATATTTCATAATATATATTCTTATGGGTATTTTATTTGGTTCTCTTAATAAAGGTTTGTACTAAACTTATGAATTTACCAGATAATATCCACCGGGAGTGTTGAAACAAGACTGCAGTAAGGAACATTGTCGCGCACTAGTTCCTGTTTGAGTTTAGATCAAAGCGGTGTTTTGGGTTTTACCCTTAGATACATTTGTTCTAGAGCCACCTCTACTTGTTTGAATCCATAAAGGGATGTATCTTCTTGATAAACCACTTACTCTATACTAACCAAAATTTAGGGATGTTTTTATTATACTTAGTCTTATCCTTATGGATTTCACTATGGTTTTCTAATTATAATCCCAAAAATAACTAAACCTATCCTTTGATACTAACTATAAAAAATCTGATCTTTATTACATATTTAAACATGATTTATTACATAAACTTGCACTTAATACAACTTTGAGGATTGAGAGTTCTAGTGGCTTGGGAAATTATGAACATTACATGAAAATTTAATACATAAAATACAAAAAACTTTATTGAAAACTTATTTTACATGACCACAAAATTCCTTCATACTTAGCATTGCATGGGATAACATAAGGACGTACGTAAGAAAAGGGGTGAGCTATAAATCCTAGTAAGAGAGTAAAAAAGAATAATATAAAGAATACAATACTTGTTAGTCAATAGGAATGTCAATGGATAATAATAGAAACATGAACATAAAGGCATGATATATCATGATTATCATAACAAGGAAATGTGGTAACAACATACCACATGATATTATCATGAGCCAAGGCTCATTACACATGGATTAGCATTAGTAAACCCTCATTGCACATGAATTAGCATGAGTAAACCCTCATTGCACATGAATTATCATGAGTAAACCCACATTACACATGATTTATCATGAGTAAACCATCATTTCACATGGCCTATCATGATACTAAACATTACCCAATGTATTAGAGTGCTATTAGGACGCACCCTTTATAGACATTTCATTTCATGCATAAGTGTGACACATGGATCATATAACATTGAATCATTCAACATAATAAGTTATTATATGATTAAGTAATGTGGAATATATACATGTAAGTACCATTAAATAAGTATATGTTCATAAATTTGAATACCCTTGATAGAGATATGGGTATGGTATTCACTACACAATGATTTTGGATAGGAAAATCACAGCGCAATTTCGGCAGCATAACAGTGTGACATACAAATTCATAGAAATGGTTTATGAGGGAGAAAGGGGTATATAATAATATTTTAATGAAATATATAGTAATTTGGTCATAAAGATACATTTTCCAACACATGTAATTTTTAAATATAAGGTGTAACATAATAAAGAAACTTAAATAAATGGATAAATGGAATAACTCTTATGAAATTTCAGCACGGTAACAGGTGTACATGGGAGGGATTAATGAGAGAGAAAGTGATATTTCATCATTAAAAAATAAGTAGGTTAGTATGGGGGAGGTTTAAAATAATAACCCAACATTTTTAATTGAAAATAAAAGGGTATAACAACATGAAGAAACTTGGGTAAAAATGAAAAAGGAAGAAATCTCTTACGAAAATTCGGCATGGTAACGAGTATACATAGGGGTTAATAAGAGGGATAAATGAGAGTGAAATGGAATCTCATAATTTATACATAAATTGGTAAATAATGAGGATATATAATAACATATCCAACATAGGAATAAAATAAATTCAAATACATAACATGAAAAGAATGTTTGATAAAAGAGGAGGATGGAAGATCCCTTATGGAATTTCGGCATAGAAACGGGTGTGCTTAAAGGATCATAGGGGGATTTTTGAGAGTTAAAGGAATATCTCATTATATACTCATCAAATAGAATATATGGGGTTCGGGTAACATCATACCCCAACATATAAATATGAAACTTAAGAAGCATAACGTAAAAGAGTAGCTTGAATGGAAATGAGAAGAGTGAAATCCTTTACAAAATTTTGGCATAGTAACATCTTACGTAAGGGTAAAAATGAGGGATTATAAATTATCCCTCATTAAAATAACATAAAATGTATATTAAAATTATTATTATAAAATTATCTCATTATAAACATTCGAAATTACAAGAACTACTTTCAAATAAGAATCTTGAATTTGAAAGGAGGAGAGGAAAGTGAGGATCACTTACTTGAGTGTGTCACATCAAGAGCTTGAGGAGGGTATACTTGAGAGCTTGGGACACATTGTGAGGATTCTAGAGAGATTAGGTAAAAGTTTTTTTAAGCTCCAAATGGTTTTAGTGAATAGGAATGGGAGATTGGGTGGGTTTATGTAGGAAAAGAGAGGGAATTCTTTATTATTTAGGTTTTGGACACTACACATTAAACTAATGAAACCCAAAAACAATCCCATGGTTTTTGCCCATGTTTTCTGGAAAATGGGAGTTTTATACAATATTTTATAAGGAAAATGGACGAATATATTAAAATATTAGTCTTTATTATGTGGAGGTGAGTCACACTCAAGGAAATCATTTTAAAATGTTAAAAATATTTTATAAGTCTTGGAAGGTCCACTAGGGCATTATAAAATTAATCAAACAAGACTAAAATCATATTATTTTAAAGTTAAAACATATATTTTCCAAATTCTACTTTTATAGTATTTTATTAAACCACTATTGGGTCATTATGATGTCAAAAATTAATTATATATTTAAACAGTATTTAATTTTACCCAAAAATTAAACTATCTCAGAAAATTATGAAAAATTCACCATCAGATAATTTCAACATCCTGAATCTAAAAATAATATTAATTTTATCTAAATAATTTTATAAATATATTAATTTTTACTTTTAAAAATAAAAACCGTCATTTATTAAAAATTGAAGGGTATTGAAAAGTTTCAAAACCTTAATAAAAGTTGTGATTGACTTCATAAAAATTATATGATCATTTATATTTAATAAAAATTATATAATAATAATATTTTATTAAAATATTATTTATTTCAAAAAATTATTAATTTGTTAAAATAAATTCTTTAATTAAAAATACAATTTCAGTTTTATCGTATGAAAATATAATTCTTATAAAACTAAATACTTAATCATTTATAGAGTAAAAACAATAAGGAATAAATATAATCATAGATTATAATTAAAAGTAGTGTTCTTATTACACTACTATAAAAACATTATTAATAAAACCTTAGTGTAATATAATAAACTATATCTTTCTAAAAAGTACCATTTTACCCGAGAAATAAATTTATCAAATTCATCATTTTTTTAAGAAAGACTATTATTATAAAGGGATTTATGGAATAAGAATTTTATTTATAAAGAGTGATTACACAATAATTAACTAATTTTTTATTACATAACCTCATATAACACCTGCATAATACCCAAGGGTAAGGTGTGTGATGGTGAAGGCTCTTGGGGTGGCTCGGATAACATCGCCCAGGTGGTAATCTCTATTGACTTGAACTTCTATTGTAGGAAATTCCGTTTAAGATTATTTTTCTGAAGTTCGGCTTGGGATTTATCAAGAGCAAAGTCCAGTGACACTACCACCTTTCTGAGCTCTGACAAATGAGCTTCATATGTCAAAATTTTTCTGGTAGATTTTATTGACTCTTCTTTCTGAATTAATTTTTCAATTATCATTTCTATTTATAAAAAAATATAACGTTAAAATTATTATTTTTTCCAATGGTCATATTTAACCGTAGCCATAATTGATCATTAGTCATATAACGATCAAAGACTGAAAGTTACATTCCAATTTATACTTATATATTTTTAATTAATGTGACACGGTAAAACACAAATTTTTAAGAAATAAAATATTATTCAAATGTTTGGGTCCTTACATTATTCTCCACTTAATAAATTTCTCCCTTTAAATTTCTTTTCAAAAACTATTAGGAAACAAGTTAGGGTACTTCTCCTTTATCACTTAAATAATGTCTTCAGTCTTTCTTGTTGGCATTTCCTTCAAGGAGAAAGGGTTTATGAGTCATGATGGTACCTTAGGATTTTTTAAAAATCATCTACTTTCTTTACCCAAAAACTCCTCATAAATCTTGGATTATATTGATGGAAGCATCGATAATTCATAAAAATGTATTTCTTATATATAATTTTGAGACTTCATCTTGAAAAAGTTTTCTATTTAAATGTATTAATGATTCATCTTCAAATATTTCAAAATAGGTTTTGGTAAATCAGTTTTTGTATTTCCCCAAAGATAGAAATCTATAATTTGATACATATAGGCTTCTCAGAGTTCTCCCTCTTATGCAGCATCTAAAAAATAATTTTATGCATCATAATTTTTAAATAAAGAGAAGAATTTGAAAATACTCTAATAGTGCTTCCCACACTTAGAATGGTAATAAAGTTGAGAGTGAAAGATTATTCAATAGACATTACTTGATCCTTGAAAGAATAATTCAATTCTAGAGGTATTGGATTCCTCATAAAGTTGTTTTCATGTAACTTGGATATATGAAAAAGTTTCAAATTAATATGATCATGACTTCAGCATAATCTCTCCAAGTAGTTCTTGAGGAAGAGAGAGAATAGTTGTTTGTGAACTTCCTCATTCCATATTTTAACTAAGAAAAATAAAATACAATTAGGGGTTTGAATAATTTTTAATAAGAATTTAAAAAAGAAAACATTGAACATAGAAGGATAAACTTGTATATGAATTGTATATCCTAACTTGTGATACCCTAATTTCAATCTAGGTTATCCATGATCTATTTAATAATATATATTATTATGGGTATTTTATTTGGTTACCTTAATAAAGTTTCATACTAAGCTTATGAATTTACCAAATCATATCCCTTGGGAGTGTTGAACAAATAGTGCAGGAAGGCCTATTTTTGTGCACCAGTTCTTGTTCGAGTCTAGCTCAAAGCGGTGTTTTCAGTTTTTACCCCTATATATATCTGTTCCAGATCCACCTATACTTATTTGTATCTATACAGGGATTTATTTTTTTGATAAACCACTTACTCTATACACACCAAAATTTAGGGATGTTTTTATTATACTTAGTCTTATCCTTAAGGATTTCACTATGGTTTTATAATCCTAATTCCAAAAATAACTAAACTTATGCTTCGATACCAACTATAAAAACCATGCTCTTTATTACATATTTAAACATGATTTATTACATAAACTTTAACTTAATATAACTTTGAGTATCGAGAGTTCTATTATCTTGGGAAATTAGGAACATTACATGACAACTTAAGACATAAAATACAAAATATTTCTTGAAAGCTTCTTTTACATGACCACAACATTCCTTCATACTTATAATTTCAAGGGATAACCTAAGGCCATACCTAATAAAATGTGTGAGCTATAAATCCTAGTAATAGAGTAAAAAATAAAGACATGAAGAATACAATAATTTTTAGTCAATAGGCATATCAATGGATCATAAGAAAAACATGAACATAAAGGCATTCTATATCATTATTATCATAAAATGGAAATGTGGTAACAATATACAACTTGATATTAGCATGAGACAAGGCTCATCATACATGGATTATCATTATTAAACCCTCATTGCACATGAATTGGTATGAGTAAACCCTCATTACACATGATTTATCATGATTAAACCCTCATTTAACATTGAGTATCATGATACTAAACATTACCCAATGTATTGGAGTGCTATTAGGGATCACCCTTTATAGACATTTCATTTCATTCATAAGTGTGCCACATGGATCATATAACATGGAATCATTCAACATAATAAGTTATTCCATGATTAAATAATGTAGAATATATACATGTAAGTACCATTAAATAAGTATATTTTTATAAAGGTGAATACCCTTGATAGATAAATTGGTATGGTATTCACTACATAATGATTTTGGCTAAGAAAATCACAGTGCAATTTCGACAGCATAACAACATGACATAAAAATTTATAAAAATGGTTAATGAGAGATAAAGTAGTATATCATCATATTTAAATGAAATTTATAGTAAGGAGGTAATATAGATACATTTTCCAACACATTTAATTTGTAAATATAAGTTGTAAAATAATAAATAAACTTGAAGAAAGAAGAGAAATAGAATAACTCTTATGAAATTTCGGCATGGTAACGGGTGTACATGGGAGGGATTAGTGAGAGAGAAAGTGATATGTAATCATTAAAACATAATAAGTTGAGTTTGGGGGAGATTAAATATCATACCCCAAAATTTTTTAATTGAAAATAAAAGGGTATAACAATATGAAGAAACTTGGGTAAAAATGAAAAAGGAAGAAATCCCTTATGAAAATTCAGCATGGTAACGAGTATACATAAGAGTTCATAAGAGGTATAAATTAGATTGAAATGGGATATAATAATTTATAAATTAATTGGGTAGTAAGGATGATATATAATAACATATCCCAACATAGTAATAAAATAAATTCAAATACATAACATGAAAAGAATGCTTGATAAAAGAGGAGGGTGGAAGATCCCTTATGGAATTTCTGCATAGTAACAGCTGTGATTAAAGGATTGTAGGGGCTTTGATGAGATTGAAAGGAATATATCAACTTATATACATAAAATTTATAGTATGGGGGTCTTTTAACATCATAACCCAACATATAAATATTGAACTTAAGAAGTATAACGTAAAAGAGTATCTTTAATGGAAATGAGAAGAGTGAAATCCCTTACTAAATTTTGGCATGGTAACGGCTTAGGTAAGGGTAAAAATGAGTGATTATCAATAATACCTCATTAAAATAAAATAAAATGGATATTAATAGAATTATTATAAAATAATCACATTATAACCATTCGAAATTTAAATAACTACTTTCAAATAAGATGCCTAAATTTGAAAGGAGGAGAGGGAAGTGAGGATCCCTTGCTTGAGTGTGTGACTTAAACAGCTTGAGGAGGAGCTTCTTGAGAGCTTTTGGTGCCTTGTTAAGATTATAGAGATATTAGGGTAGAGTTTTTTCAATATAAAAATCGTTTTAGAGAATATTAATGGTAGATTTAGTGGGTTTATAGAGGAAATGAGAGGGAATTCTTTATTATTTAGGTTTTGGACACTACACATTAAACTAATCAAAACCACAAACCATACAATAGTTTTTTCCAATGGTTTATAAAAAATTTAAGTGGTATACAATATTTTATAAGTATAAGGGCCTAATATATTATAATATTAGGCTTTATTATGTGGAGGTGAGTCACACTCTCAAGGAAATCATTTTAAAATGTTAAAAATATTTTATAAGCCTTGGAGGGTCCACTAAGGCATTATAAAATTCATAAAACAAATATAAAATAAAATTATTTTAAAGGTAAAACCTATATTGTCCTAATATACCTTTTATATTATTTTATTATATCACTATTATGTCATTATGATGTCCTAAAACACATTATATATTTAAACAGTATTTAATTTTTACCCAAAAAATTGAATGTCTCAGAAAATTATGAAAAATTAAAAGTTAGATAATTTAGATATCCTGAATCCAAAAATAATATTCATTTTATCAAAATAATTTTATATGTATGTTAATTTTCACTTTTAAAAATAAAAACCTTCATTTATTGAATATTGATGGGTTTTGAAAAAACAGTTTCCATAACATAATAAAAGTTATGTTTGCTTTATAAAAATTATATGATCAATTATATTTAATAAAAATTATATAAAAAAAATATTTTATTGAAATTTAATTTATTTTAAAAATTCATTAATTAATCAAAATATATTTTTTAATTAAAAATGAAATTTTAGTTTTATCATATGAAAATATAATTCTTATCAAACTAAATACTTAATCATTTATAGAGTAAAAACAATAAGGAATAAATATAATAATCACTTATAATTAAAATTAGTGTTATTATAACACTAATATAATAAAATTATTAATACAACCTCAGTTTAATATAATAATTTATATATTTCTAAAAAGTACCATTTTACCCAAAAAATTAATTATTCAAATTCATCGTTTTTTTAAGGCTATTCTTATAAATGAATTGATGGAATAATATTTTTATTAATAAAAATGGATTAAACAATAAGTAAATAATTTCGTATTACATAACCCCTTATAACACCATCATAAGACCTAAGGGTACGGTGTGCGATGGTGAAAAACTCTTGGGGTGGCTTGGATAACATCGCTCGGGTGGTAATCTCTATTAACATGAACTTCTCTCATAGGTGATTTTGTTCAAGCTTAATGTGTTGAAGATTGGATTGGGATTTGTCAGGAGAGAATCCCAGTGACACTAACTCATTTATTAGCTCTAAAAACAAGCTTTGTATGGACCAATTGTAATGGTAGGTGCCATCGACTCTTCTTTCTGAATTAATTTTTCCATTATCATTTATATTTATAAACAATAATTATAACATTAAAATTATTATTATTTCCAATGGTCATATTGACCCTCATCCATAATTGAAAAATGATCATATAATAGTATAAGACTGATAGTTACATTCTAATTTATACTTATATAGTTTTAATTAATGTGGCACAATAAAACATACATTTTTAAGAAACAAAATAATATTCAAATGTCTGGGTCGTTACACATTTCATCTTTACAAGCCACACACTCATAAATTAAAACACATTATTTTAAAATAAAATGGTAAACTATTCAAGTAAACATCAATACATGATAGCGACATGAAATCAGTAAATTTTCTTTCATGTCATATATGTTAAAAAACATTCTGTGTTATTGAAATAATCAGTCCATTTTTAAAACACAATTAAAACATTTAAAAAGATGGTTTTTGAATCAAAGTATCCCATACCACTTTGTGAATTTTGAAATTAATTAACATTTTAAAACATTCATGTCCATATAAATATATCCTTAAAAACATTTTTAAAACATGGACATTAATGATCAATATTTATAATAATAAATCATTAAAACATTTAAAACAATGTTTTAGTTAAAGAGTCCCTTACGACTAGAGGAACACTTTAATAAAAATCATTAAAGAATAAAATTACATAAAACTTTAAATATAATTAAAATATTCGAATTCATGATATAATGTTTCAAAAGGGTTTTATATACACCTTATAGTATAATAAAGGTGCATAACATCAAGATATGCCTCAATGAAAGGAGATTGAGACGAAGTCCCTTACCTCAAGTATGAATCATCTTGTACACTCTTTATCTTACTAATTTATAAACTTAGATTTATTTATAATTTCTTTATAACATTTTTCATGTTAATTATACCTTTTATATCACTTATTACTATGTTATGACAATTATATAATTATTTAAGTTCACATCAGATGTTTTGTTGATATTCGGTACTTGAGTTGAAAATTAACTTGGTGCAATGTCAATAGTCAATGTGGTCATCAGTCCATCATCTACATAATAATATTCATGAAATTTTTATTATTTTTATACATAAATTATACATTTAAATCAAACCGTGAAGTGTAGTTATGAAAAATTAACAACTTTATAATCATGGAGACGGTAAGTCATACGTACGCATGAGTAACGTTTTCCATTTTTAATTGGTCGTTATGGAAAGAATTTAATTATTATTTTAGATTTATAGAATGATAATAACATCATTAATATCATATTAATCATTTACATATACTTATATATATCATATAAGTGATATAATTAATAAAACTGAGTCACATCGCTTCGTGGAGGTGATAGTTCACACGTGCGCATGAACGACATTATCATTTTTATACACATGGAAGTAAGAATGTAATTGATATATTATTATTTTATAATGATTAATATTTTATTAATATAACATATTAAAATTAATTACATTATTATAACTAGTCGTGATAAATTTATATGGAAAATGAATTTGATCGGTTCGTGGAAGAGATAGTACACACGTACGCACGAACGATTAATTATCTTCCCATTTAATGGATGTTTAGATGGATTTAGGTGATGATATTAAAAAAATAAAATCTCAGTATATTTAGGATACTGAAGTTATTATTTCATCTTGGAATAATAATATTTGAATAAAGTGGAATAAGAAATAAAAAAGAAACACTTAAAAAAACGATACCTCTTCTTCGGTTGATCACCTTTGAAGAACACCTTAACACCTATAATGAGGGTTTTATGCCTAAAATAAGGCCTCAAGAATGTGGGTAAGGATTATATTAAGGGTTTCGGGTAGATATTGGACAAAATAAAAGGTTTTTAAAGTGGTATTAATTGATATATATGGGTGCCTTTTTATAGGAGAGGGGAGGGGCACCCTTGGAATTATTAAAAGTATTAAATTAATATAAATTAAATTTGGATTCCAAATGGTCAGAAACTAATTTATTTATATATAATATGATTTTGGGTCTAATAAACCTCATCTAATTAAAATTATATATGTTTTAAATATTTTTTAATCCTTATCTTTTTGTTTTAACACTTATTTTATCTTTTTTAATCTTATTGTGATATCATGTTATTTACACTTTGTCGATTAATGTAATTACCATAACATGTCAAACGACCAAAAAAAGTTTCATTTATAACATATTATTATTTATAATAACAATTTTTCCAAATATTATATTTTTAGTAATTTTATAACATTTAATAAACTATTTTATATTTTAAAATACCAATAGTGTCAATTCTGACACTATTTATTAGTTGACTTTTAAAAACTATTATAACTATAAGATAAGTTTGAAAAAACTCCATTAAATCATCCTAAAAATTTCAAATATATCCATAAAATTATTTTATGGAATAAATTATTTCAAATAATATTTATTTTAATATTTATAATATCATTTATTTGATTCTTTCATTAATTAAGAAATTACTTCATCATCTTTGTGTCATAATTCAATTTAATTATTTAATTCCTAAAAATTATAAATAAATTAACTTGATGTAGGTAATAATTTTATCCTTATAAATAATATTTATAGTCTAAGTGGTCCCTGGTATAACTCTATATTAAAATAATTTTTATTTTAAAAACAAAAGTGTAACAAAAGTGATTATTCATTGAATATAATATTATAAATGCATTAAAGCCATCCAAATATATCAA
Organism: Viscum album; assembly: GCA_963277665.1. Classification (NCBI taxonomy): domain Eukaryota; kingdom Viridiplantae; phylum Streptophyta; class Magnoliopsida; order Santalales; family Viscaceae; genus Viscum; species Viscum album. The sequence goes on along the minus strand of OY728147.1, from coordinate 1,018,484,262 downwards.
AGTGGTCCTAAAATAGGCCCAAGGATGATCATGGTCAGAATAAAATTATAAAATTAAATTAGTACAAGTGTTAGGGTAGTTTTATATTATTATAATATTATTTTTACCTTTAATTACCTGATCTACCCTTATCCATGGTAATTAAAATAATTACTAAAGTTACTATTCATAATGTCCAAAAATAAAAGGTAAGTATTTCCATAATTTTACCTTCTAATTCAAATATGGAATCCATTTTTCCAAATTCAAAACACAGAATTTCTAGAAATTAATTAAAAAATAATCCCATTGACGAAATTAGAAAACAAGTTTTTAAAGTAAAACGTTAAAAAGTTCACATAGTTTTTCTATTTAATTTTAATTTGAAAAATCATCCAATTGACTAAATTGGATTACCTAATAAAAACTTAATATAATTATACCTTAAAACCATGTAAACATATAATCTAACAATATAAATAAATTAGATGAAAAGGTATTTTTGAATTAAAATGTAGTATTTTTCACTATTCATTAAAATAAGAATTTAATCAGAAAAATATGAAAAAAATTATATAAACTAAATTTTGATGTCCCACTTCAAAATAATAAGTTTATTTCTTTCAAAAATAACATATAAATGTGTCAAAAAATAGATTTAAAATGGGTTCTCCATCAAACGGAGTTAAAACTGTATTTTTAGAAAAACACTCATTTTATACATAAAATTGTATTTGTTATTATATAATGTCTAGAAAACACATAAGAATAATTTTAAACATTATATTTAATTAATATTTCATTAATATAATCCAAAAAATGTAATTTTATTATTTTATAAACACAATTATTCACATTTAAATAGTTTTTCATTAAAAAACATCATTTATATTCAATTGGTTTTTAGTTTAATTTCAAGTTAATTTGGTAACAAATGAATAATTATATAAAAATGTGTAAATCATATTTTCAAAATTTAGTTAAAACTGTTCATTCTCTCCATACTAACATCTAGGTGATAACTACCATACTAAATTATAATATTTAGCTGTTTGTTTAAGCTTGATGTTGTGTATCATGTACACTATCAAACATTGTGTTTACTTTTAAAAACTAGGGATTTTACACTCTATGTAAGGGTAATCTAATTCTGAATCACTCACATATAGGTAACATATTGATTACCTTTATCAAAGACTTCAAAACACATCATTACCTTTATGTGAAGTCCTTTATATAAATCACTTGGTTACCTTTATGTGCCATTAAGAAAACCACAAAGACATGTATGCAAAAAACATAATACAACTTACCTTAACATGAGGAGGTTTATACCCTGATGTAGAAAAGGGAATATAGGGATTACCCTTATGTGATTCAAATTATTACCCTTATAGGGAACACTCTATATAGTGGTAATTTTAAATGAACCTTATGTGAACCCCTTCACATAAAGGTAAGTCATGGGTTGTCTTTACGTGACGACTCACATAAAAGTATCACTTTGGTTACCCTTATTCAATTTAACACCCTTACGTAATTGATCACCATAAGGGTAATTACATGGTTGAATTTATGGAACTGATCTATGTAATGGTAACACATTTATTTCTATTACATTTCCCTTATATATAAGGATAATGTGTTTTAAAAAATGAGTTTTCATAATAGGAATATCCCACACTGTTTTTGAAACTTATTTATTTACATTCATGATTTTATAAAACTAAACATGGAACCCTTTAATACCACTATTGGATTTTAATAAATATTAAATAGAAAAAATTTAATCAAGAGGAAGTGATTAAAACCATGTAAGAGGATATCCCATGAAAGATAAATGAAACCTTTGTAGGAAATAAAGAAATATTGTAAAATTTGTGTACCCTCAACCTTCTTATTCTTCATCTTGAGTGTTTGATTATGATCACCAAAGTGCCAGCCAAAAGTCTCCCACCTCTGAAGGTTTTCACGGGTTGCACCTAAATCACTCGATGTTCGAGCGGGGTCCACCAACCTTCATTATGTCCTGGTGTCTCACAGTACAAAGGAGAAAGATGAAGAAATATTTTAGGTAATGACAGTTCTAACCAAGAATGAGGATCTGAAATCTTTACACCAACTGTAATTTCATGGAAATAGTCTAATGGGAAATCAAGTACACTCCTTGATTATTGACTAATTTATTCTTGTGTTAATATACATATATAAATTTCATGGTTGGTTCATATATCATATTCATTTACTCCTTATACATTTCATATAAATATGAAACAGTTTTATTTAATGATAGCTTATGTGGGTAAAACACAAAATGATAATTTTTTATCATTTTTCTGTAATCACATATTACATAAAATAAAATACCCCTATGTGCATGAAAATCATAATTTTCATGAAATTATAAATGTAATATATATATATAAATAGGTATTATGTCCATGACATATTAGTTTATAAACTATTATAGTTTTGTTGGAAAAATCACTTTATTTTTCATATAATTATTCTGTGTTTTTTTGTTAAACCGATACTTTAATTAATAGCTTTTAAAATACCATGGTTCTTTCTAAAACTATTTATGTCATGGATTATCAAGATTTAAGAACCACATCCATTTTCACATAGAACACACCATAGTTTTATAAATTATCATTTTTTTTAATTTTCTTAATTCTAAAAATCAATCAAATCAAGATAGAAGTGGTTATGATGAAACATATAGGTTTTGGAGGGGGTAACATTTTTCCAAACATAGTAGAAAACATCAAAAAAACTAATTATGCCACATGATAATTCCATTTATATCATGATGAATAAATAAATGAAGAATGACATACCTTTTTTTCAATTAATCTAAAATTTTCAAATCTCTTCCAAATAAAATTGATAGCAATCACTAAGAAGAAACCAATAGACTTTTTCCTCCAATGTATCCACAGACTATGCAAATATCACAATGCTTGAGTAGTATTCTCTCTTATATATGGTTTATTAAAACATTGATATTAAAGGATAAAGAGAATGATATTTGGAGAGCTTCAACCTCAGCAGTTTCAGAGTGTCTCAAACCATACTTAGCCCAAAGATTGAACACGTTTATTAGTTATCTAAATACCATCTTTAGAACTCAAACATTTAGTCATATTAATGAATTTTTTCATAAACATTTAATAGGTTAAAACTCCATGTAACTATTTAATCTTAAACTTTTAACATTTAAACATTTTTTAAGGATGTTCAAAGTCCTCTAATCATAATCACATGATAATAAAACCAATTTTGATAGTTTGAAGTACAATAATAAGGTTGAGCCATGAATTATCGCATAATATGTAAACTTCTATTAATAGTACCATGAAATTGTGACATTTTATACATTGTGGTCTCACATGGGGAAGACCACACGGTGTTCTAAACCACCATGCCATGGACTTGTATATAGTGCAAAATTCTAATAATATGGGTATTGTTTAGGTTATCTGACTCGATTGGTGGGGAGTAAAAAATAACAATATAAGAAGATATATGATAACACAAAAATATCATCCTAGGATCTACAACATATCAAATCATCACCATAACCATCTCATCATAACAACCTTAATGACACACACAACTACAATCACTACCTCAAACAACACAATAGGTTTATCACATCAATCACACAAATCAGTTTAACAGATCAATTTTTGACTTATTTCACTTCCTAATTAGTCATTAATTATCACATCAATCTTTCACACTGTATAATTAGCTCCATCATCTTATCAATTTATTTAAATCACATAATCAAACCCATTAACTATATTTGGATATTAATTCCATAATTTATCTATTCCTTTATAATATTTTATATACTTCTCACATAATTCACTAATCTTGAAAATTCTTTATTACACTTTTATTTACCCATTACCACATATATTAATCACCACATTAATCAATTACATCATCAATTAATTTATTCATTTTGTTGGACTCCTCATGTGTTAATCATGTTTTAATGATCACAAATCCTATTACTGATTAATGATAACAAATATTATGGATGATAATTACTCTCTTTATTATTTACAAGTCTTATGTATGATTACAAATATCACATATATTATCAAGACTTTATATTTATGATTCAAGGTTTCTTACTCTCTAATGATTAACCTTAATCCATATTCTTCATATTACTGTCTAAGTCTAAATACATGTATTTGTCTAAGTATGGAGACACCGTGAAGGACAAACTGTGACCCAGACACCATGACCCAAACACCGTGACCCAGACATCGTGACCTAGACACCGTGACCCAGACACCGTGAAGGACAAACCGTGACCCAGAAACCGTGACCCAGACACCGTGAATGACTCACCGTGACTGAGACACCGTGATCTAGACACCATTACGTGGACATACTGTGAAGCTCATACTGTGAACCTCATACCATGAACCTCATACCGTGAACTATCTACCATGAAGAAGAAACTGTTTACATAATCATTGTGACACCATTTCTTAACCTTTTTGTCAATATTATTTAAATATTGCTAACGATCATATTTGATGTTTTTAATGCAATTAATGTTATTTAATGATAGTTGTTGGCATGTCAGAAAACCGTACCTCATACTTATGGAAAGGGATTTATTCCTATTTCCGGTGCTGATGGAATAAAAATAAGTCTCAACTGCAGTAAAAAAGGGAGAGTCACCTCGACATAAAATACTACAACACACGTGAAGTGCTCTGTACTGAACAAAAGAACAATCCTGAGCACAGCTGTGAAGAAGACATTGAGCGATCCTCAAAGAAGTTCCAACACATGCAATCCTACACTACTGGAGGAACTGAAGTAAAGATAACATATTCACTCCTGTAGACCACAAGATGAAATAGGATACTCTGTTTTTCAACAGAAAAACCAGAGAAGGACTCAGAAGCATTTATGCTAAATCCAATGAGTCCAGAGCTGCATTTCTAATCACTAGAGATTTCTAAACTATTATCTATTCTCTCTAAGTGATTTGTTTATTTATTTTCGAGCAATGTGGTGTACTCTGTATATCTCACACACACACTGTCTCCTGCACTAAACTGGAGGATTTCAAAATACTCACTCTAAAACTCTTAACTCTTATTTACCCACGTCAACTGTGGAAGAGGTCCTTGTGTGGCCTGATTTCTGTTTTGTTTCCCACAAAGAATAGTGGTAGAGGTCCCTGCGTGGCCTGGATAGTTTTGTAAACTGTTGTTAACCCTGATACATGGTGTAGATCAAATTTATATAAATTTGAGAGGACTAAGTCTCAGCTTGAGACTGAACGTCTTATTATATCTGATGTGAATTTTTAGTTTAAGTTTAAATTATACTACATATATCTTTTATATTCTACTACTATTACTTTTAAATACAAAACCTTTTTTTAAAGATACTTTGATAGTTAAACTATCAAGTGTTTACACTCATTGTAAATCAGTAGGTTAGTTTCAAAAGTTAGTTTGATCTTATGGTTAAATTAACTGAGACCTAATCAATCTTGGAGAAGCTAAGTGAACATTTACAATATTTATAAATTCACTAAAGTTTAACTTGTTTTATAAATTGGGAGATTTTAAATAGACAATATTTTAACATAAATTTTAATTGGAACTCAATTCACCCCCCCCCCCCTCTTGAGTATCCACTCCGACCAACATTTGGTATCAGAGGTTGTTTTTGTTTAAGGATTTTTGAAATGCTCTATTTTTCAACTATGATTTTAGTTTCATATTTAAATATCTTAAATTTATGTTATTTATAAATTTTATCTCTTTAATTATAATTTATAAAATCTAGTTATGGATAATAGACTAGAGGGTACTACTACTAACCGGACACCTTTCTTTAATGGCACAAACTATGCCCAGTGGAAACTGAAAATGAACATTCATTTAGAAAGTATGGGTTTTGATATTTGGACTGCTATAGAGTCTCAATATAAAATTCCAAAAACCGAAAGAACAACTTGAGATGAACCTACAATGACTGCTTACAATAATAATTGTAAAGCTATGAATGCTATGTACTGTGCTTTAGGAGATGAAGAGTTTAACAGAATTTCTGCTTGTAAAGCTGCTTTTGAAATTTGGGATACCTTGGGTGTTTCTCATGAAGGAACAAACAATGTTAAAGAAATGATATTGAATACATATACTATTAAATATGACAATTTTAAAATGAAAAATGATGAACCTATTTCTGATATGTATCTCAGGTTTAATGAGATAGTCAATACAATGAGTTCACTTGGTAAAGTTGTTCCAGCAAAGGAACAAATTATGAGGATACTGAGATGTCTACCAGAACAATGGAGAGGCACCTCTGTCTCAATCAGAGAGTCATGTGACATTGGATAACTTCTAGTAAAGGAGATTATTGGTAAATTAATGATGTATGAGGAATAACTCAAAGTGAATAAGGAGGAAGATGATGAACCTAAGAGAAAATTCGTAGCTTTCAAGTCTACTACCTCAAAGAGTAAAGACATAGAGAAAATGAAAATACCTACTAAGAGTTCAACCAATGAAGATTCTGATTCAGATAGTGATGATGAGATGGCTCAAATAGACAGGAGATTCAAGAAGTTTTATAGGAAGAAGAAATTATTCAGGAAATCTAATTACAAAGGAAAGTATGACAATAAGGGACATTGGAAGAAGGACTAGAAAAATACAGATAAAAGTGATGAAGTTGTTTGCTATGAGTGAAAAAGAAAAGGACACGTTAAAGTAGACTGCACAAAGCTAAAATTCAAGAATAAATATGATTACAAGGACATTAAGTACAAGAAAGATATGAAGGCTACCTAGATTGCTTCTGAAGACAGCACAAGTGAATCTGAAATGTCTGATTCTGAAAAGAATCGTGCCAACATGTGTTTTATGTCAAACACATCTGAGGTAACCTTAGATACTTCTATTTTAAATTCTTATTATTCTAGAGATGATGCATAATCTGATTCTGATTATGAAAACATGACTAGTGAGGAATTATTTGAATATTGTAATATGCTGGAGGAGACATGAAATGAACTTAAGGATAAATACAAATCATTAAAGAAACAACATGCTCTCACTATAACTGTTAAAACTGAACTTACTATTTAAAAAGAGAAGAATGATCAACTGTTAAAGGAGAACACTGAACTGAAAATGTCTAATGAGAAACTTAGAAAGGACTTAGAGAAGTTCACAAATGGAAAGGATACACTAACTCAAATGCTAGGAAAGCAAGTGGCACCAAAATACACTACTGGAATAGGCTCTAAACCTGGAAAGAGAAAGTTTACTAAGAATATATTTATTCCTAAATCTGGACAGAATACTGCTAGTTCTAGTTCTGGAAATCCATATGCTTCAACTAGTAATTCACATAGTTATAAATCCAATAGAGTTTATCTTTCAAAATATATTGATTCTGTAAATTATATGAGACCCATAAGACAAATTTGGGTACCAAAATCATTGATTTCTAACCTGTATGGACCCAAGAAGATCTGGGTACCAAAATCATACTCTATCTAAAATTGTTTTGTAGGAAACCTTTTTGAAGAGTTCCCACAAGAAGACATGGTATTTGGACAGTGGATGTTCAAGACATATTTCTGGGGATTACTCATGCTTCAAGAGTTTAATAAAGGTTGATGGATGCTATGTCAACTTTGGTGATAATTCTAAAGGAAGGATCATCGGCCTAGGCTAAATTTCTAACACTAATTCAGTTTTAATTTCTAAATTTTTATTTTTTGATGGACTGAAATATAATCTGTTAGGTATTTCTCAATTATGAGATGATGGTTTTAATGTCAAATTTGAAAATGATTCCTGTAATGTTTTTAATTCTAAAAATGTTTTAGTATTTTCTGCTTTAAGAAATGAAAATGTTTATGTTGTTGATTTAAATTCTTTAGCTAAACAAAATGTTACTTGTTTAAATGTTTTTCATAAAGAGTCATGGTTTTGGCATAGGAGATTAAGAAACTTCAATATACACTCACTTAGGAAAGTAACTAGGAAGAACTTAGTTAGAGACTTACCCAAACTTGAGTTTCCAAATGACAAAGTGTGTAATACATATCAAAAGGGAAAGCAACACAAAATCTCTTTCAATCCAAAGAAATAAGTCTCAACTTCTCAACCTCTCGAGTTGGTTCACATGGATCTATTTGGACCATCTAGAGTTTCTAGCTTAAATGGGAAGCAATATGTCCATGTCCTAGTAGATGACTTTTCTAGATATACTTGGGTATACTTCTTAGCTCACAAAATTGAATCTTGTTCTTATTTTGTTAAATACTCCAAGTCTGTAGAAAACGTTAGTGGACTTAAGATTAAAACTCTAAGAAGTGATCATGGACGTGAGTTTGAAAATCAGGAATTTGAATCCTATTTCTCACACAATGGTTATAGTCACAAATTTTATGCTCCTAGGACACCTCAGCAGAATGGTGTAGTAGAAAGAATAAATAGAACCGTACAAGAAATTGCTAGAACTATGCTTAATAAATATGACCTACCTATTTACTTTTGGGCTGAAGTTGTGAATACAGCTTGTTATATTATTAATAGAGTCTTAATTAGACCTGTTCTTAAGAAGACCCCATATGAGTTGTGGAATAATAGAAAACCTAAAGTCAATTACTTTAGAGTCTTTGTCTGCAAAGTTTTTATTCTCAATACAAAAGATAATCGTGATAAGTTTGCTTCTAAGAGTGATGAAGGAATCTTTTTAGGATATTCTTTAACTAGAAAAGCCTATAGAGTCTTTAATAAAAGAACCAAATGTGTGGAAGAATCTGTTCACATTAAGTTTGATGAAACTGATCCACATGATCCAAAAACCACTCTTGAAAATCTTGAGGAAGATTTAAGTATTCTGGACCTTAATGATAAATCTAAAGAACCTGCTGTAAAAACATCTAGTTCTGGACATATTCCAGAATCTGCTGCTAAGGAACCCGAACCTATAGATGAACCTGAAATTTCTAGTCCTACCTTTACAAGATCAAAAAGGATTCTAAAGAATCATCCTTTGGATGCTGTTGTTGGAAATCTCGATAGAGGGACACAGACTAGAGCTTCTCTTAGAAATCAGGTTGAACATCAAGCCTTCTTGTCACAGCTTGAACCTAAAAACATTGATGATGCTATTAATTATGAATTTTGGGTAATTTCTATGCAAGAAGAACTCAATCAGTTTGAAAGAAATAATGTGTGGAATCTTGTTGAAAGACCTCAGGACACTTTCACCATAGGCACTAAATGGGTGTTTAGAAATAAAGTAGATGAATCTGGAAACATAGTTAGAAACAAAGCTAGGATAGTTGCACAAGGCTATAGTCAAGATGAAAGAATTTACTATGAGGATACTTTTGCTCCTGTAGCCAGATTAGAAGCTATTAGGATTTTACTTTCTTATGCTGCACATCTAAATTTCAAACTATATCAAATGGATGTCAAGAGTGCATTCTTAAATGGATATATTGTTGGGGATGTTTTTGTTGAACAACCACCTGGATTATCAAACCCGCATTTTCCAAATCATATTTTCAAATTATCAAAAGATTTATATGATTTAAAGAAAACTCCAAGAGCTTGGTATGATAGATTAAGTACTTTTCTAATCTCTAAAGGTTTTACAAAAGGTATAGCTAACCCTACTCTTTTTATCAAATGAATTTCTAAAGATGTTTTAGTTGTACAAATTTATGTAGATGGTATTATTTTTGGATCTTCAAGAAATTCCCTATGTACTAATTTTTCTAAAATAATGAAAAATGAATTTGAAATGAGTTTAATGGGAGAACTCAAATTCTTTCTTGGATTTCAAATCTTTCAAAATGATGATGGAATTATTTTAACTCAAAGTAAATATACTAGATATCTTTTAAAACATTTTGGATTGGATAACACAAAAAGTAGTGACACTCCCATGATTACCACCTGTAAGTTGGATCTTGATGAGGATGGTAAATCTATTTATCAAACCACTTATAGAGGAATGATTGGAAGTCTACTCTACCTGACTGCTAGTCATCCTGATATTATGTTTAGTGTGTGTATGTGTGCTCATTTTCAAGAAAACCCTAAAGAGTCACATTTAAATGCTGTAAAGAGAATTTTCAAATACCTCAAGCATACTCCCAATTTAGGACTGTTCTATCCCAAAGGATAATCATTTGAACTAGTTAGTTATTCTGATGCTGATTTTGTTGGATGTAAGTTAGATAGAAAAAGCACCTCTAGAACATGTCATCTTTTAGGAAAGTCACTAGTATCATGGTGTAGTAAGAAACAAAATTCGGTTGCGTTATCTACTGCAGAAGCTGAATACATAGCTACTGGAAGTTGTTGTGCGCAAATTTTGTGGATGAAACACACATTACTAGACTATGGATATCAATTCAGACATGTCCTAATAAATTGTGACAACACAAGTGCTATTAATATTTCTAAGAATCATGTTTCTCATTCTAGGACAAAACATATTGATGTAAGAAATCACTTTTTAAGGGATCATTATCAAAAAGGTGATATCACTTTGGAATTCATTGGTACTGAATTTCAACTTGCTGATATATTCACTAAACCATTAAATTCTGAAATATTAGACTACACCATACATGATCTTGGTATGATTAATCATAAATATATATCTCAATGATCTCAATGCTCAATAATTTACTGTATTTTACTTTACAGTTTCATGACTCACTGTTTTACAGTTACTGTTTCATGATTACGGTCTCACAGTTTAACACCTTGTACTCATGGTCTGTCACTTCACTATCTCACCGTGACTGCACAGAATGGTCACTGTCTCACTGTGACGACCACCAACTGTCTCACCGTGATGTTTGTTTTTCATCTCACCATAATGCCTACTCACGGTCTCACTATGAAGATTATTTATACTCTTATTTTAACTCGTATCGTGGTAATTTTTATTTCACCGCTATTTGATTTCCCACGTTTTTTTATGACATTTGACATTCCCAAATGATAAAACTTAAGGGTTTCATTCAATTCCTTACCCAAACTCTCTCCTGAAACTTCTCATTCTTGAAAATATTCTCTTCCCTCTCGCCCGGACCTTCAGTGGATGCCAAAGATGAAGTGTTTATCTTCACCCTCATCTGAGAAGCGTCGCTCTAAGAAACAGAAAAGGATACCGAGGATAGCTCTCGAAGGACCTCTAAACCCAAACTTGCTAATCCGTACTGTTGTACCTGAAAAAAGAAGTTTTCCCTGAGTGGTTGTTGTCTATAAAGTCTTTAGTTTTGAAATTTTTAAGAGAACAAGGATGGATTGAATGGTTATCTGGACAAAATAGACCGATTTACCCGAGGCTAGTATCTCAATTCTACCAATATGTGAAGTTTTCCTTGGATTTTGGAGAAAGTGTTATGGTGACCAACTAGATCAATGGTAAGATGTTTTCCTTCTCTTCAAGGTTGTGGGCTGCATGCCTAAGAATTCCACATAAATGAGTTTGTGAAGATTACCATAGAGACCATCCTCCATCTTCTGATATCTTCAATCTGGAGAATGCTTTGGAAATCCTGACTAGAAATGGCACCAAGAGAAGGGCCATAGCTACTGAATTAGATGGGGAGACAAGACTTATTTTCAAATTTGTTCAGAATTTGATTATTCCATGAAAAGGGGATTTTTCTATAATGAAGTATCAGGATGTTTCCATGATTCACTTGTTGAAGAATGACCATGAGATCATCCTATGCAAGTATGTTATTAACCATATCTGTGAGCTGATCAAAGTCACTTCTAAATCCACCTCCCTATTTTACTCAAGGATGATTTCAGCCATGTTAGTTTCCAAAGGGATGGTTGGACCGAATGAAGAAAAGTTAGTGGACTTTGATTTCTGCTTATCCATTCCTATCATCAAAAGGATGAAGATAATCTGTAACCTCTAGAAGAAGTAGTGGGTTGAGGATAATGATCAACTCTATAAAAAGTTTAATCCTGTTGATTATCCAAGGAGACCTAAGAATCTATCTGATCCTGGTTTGGAACCAGATGAAGTGGATGAGTATTCAGAAGAAGAAGAAGAAGAAGAAGAGGAAGTTACAGCTGAAGTATCACCTAGAGAAGAAGTTGGAAGACCTCCAATGGAAACAGTTCCAGTTGAAAAGGAAAGGGATGGTGTCCCTGCTGCTATCTCTGCTGAAATACCTCAAGGAGAGGAAGTTGTTTTTGGTTTGAGAGAAGAAGAATCTCCTGCTTCTAGCGAGTATTTCAATCTAGCACTACTAGAAATATGAATTTTACCAACAGTTTTGGCCAAACTGTTGGTATAGTTCATTAATTTGGACCTATACCAACGGTTTGGCCAAAACCGTTGGTATAGGTCATTTATATGGACCTATACCAACGGTTTTGGACAAACCGTTGGTATAGGGGGGGACCTATAGGACCTATACCAACGGTTTTGGCCAAACTGTTGGTATAGGTCCATTATAAAGACCCTATACCAACGGTTTGGCCAAACCATTGGTATAGGTCCTTCGATTTTTAATCGAATCTTTTTACCGAGAACATTATATAAATCAAAATTTAAAATTATTATAACAATACATATATATATTTATGAAATTATGTTCACAAAAGTCATGTTAGGTTAGTGGTTAAGTCATTCAATTATAAACTAGAGGTCCTGGGATCAAATCCCACCGAATGTTTTTTTTTAAATACATATACCAACGGTTTTGAGAACCGTTGGTATAGGTTTTCATATTACTTATACCAACGGTTTTCAAAACTGTTGGTATAGACCTATTGTCACGGCTTACTTGCCAAAGGTCCTCCAAACTGTTGGTATATCCTATACCAACGGTTTGAGGGCCTATACCAACGGTTCCAAACCGTTGGTATAGGGTATTTTTCCAGTAGTGTAGAAACTCATTCTCATGCTGCAAGAAAAATGGTTTTTTCTATTTCAGAACAGCATGAAACCATAGAGACAGATCCTGTTGAAGTGGATCTCCCTGTTGATAAAGAAGCAAGTCTGGAAGCTCAACCAGTGGAATAATCGGTTCCTGAGTATATTCCCTCTGCTGAAGAGAGGATGTAAATTTCCTTTCAGTTGGCAAGGCAAGAGTTTGCTGATGAGATTAGAGATGATCCTGCGGATCTTGATCATGTTCCTAAGCCTTAAGAATCTGGAATGGAAGCACAAGTTAGGGGGGAGGAACCTCAAAACCTTGAGATTATGGAAGCTGGATCTGTTGAAGCTTCTCAACCTACTGTCACATATTCTATGTACACTAGGTATGAGTTCCCAAGATTTTATGATGTGAATGAGTCACAGCAAGTGACTACAACTGGAATGTATCTTCCTTCTCTATTTCAACTGATGTCTGTAGCTCATCCAGAACTAGTACCAGAATCAGAGCCTCAATATGAATCAGAATCTGTGTCTAAAGATGACTCTGAACTGCAACCAGAACCTGAACCTCTACCTTACCTGCACCCTTACCCGAGCATCATTCTTTTGTAACTAAGGATGATTTGAAAGTATTTGGAGAGGCTATCTTGGATGGTGTTGAGAATATTTTATCCACTCAACCTCGTCCAGTGACTTAGTTAAGTCAATAAGATGCCTCAATTCTCTTAGAAAATATTATATTACATATTCAACCAAGGATGATTCGAGAAATTCGAGAAGTCAGAGTTGAAAATAAGATGCTAAGTGCTGATGTTGCAAATCGTAAAAATATGGTAGCAACCTTGCAAAATGAGTTGTCTTTGAGATCAGATCATGCTCCTACTTATGCTCCTGCTTCTGCTCCTGCACATGTTGATGCTTCTCCTGAGACATCTGATTTCATCCTTGCTAGGGAGATTGTGTCTCAAGTTCATCCTTATCTACTATATTTTTATGAGAAGATTGGAAAAAGACACACCAAGATGATGGAACGTATGAGGGCACTTGTAGAAAATCTGAATAAGCTTACAAATGAATACAATTGATGCCTGCAAAAAGTTCTCAAACAGCTCAAAGTTCTATCTAAAGCTGTGAAAGCTTCTCCTCCTTCAGTTCAACCTTCTGTTCCTCATTTGGATGATTCTCTACTGAGATCCATACTCAAGGAAGAACTTCAGAATGCCCTCAGTGGCTTGGATCTGTCTTCTTTGTCATAAGTGGTTAAGAATAGTGATCGATCATTGGACTTGGTTAGAATTCATTCTAAGATAGCCAATGATGCTCAACAGGAGATCACTAAGAAAATAGATTTTTATCTCACTCAGATTTTCTCCAAAAGTGATATGACATATCACTTTAGATATCTTGTGGAAAACCTGAAAATTCCTCTTGTAACTCAAGATTTTAAATCTCAAGTTCAGAAAATTACAGAGTTCACCAGATTGTTAGAAAAATTCATGGAGAATAAGGACAATTTTGAAAAGGCTATGCAATATGGTGTTGAAATCATTACTGATTTCATCAATCATCTGAAGCCATATCTTCATGTGCAGAGTACTGCTATAGTTTCTCCAGCTGCTGCACCCCTTAGACCTAGTCTACCTACCTTAGCCTCAACTGCCATGTCAGTCATCCAAGACCTTTCTCAGATACGGCCAGTCATTCTTGACCAACCCCAGCCTAGATCTTCTACTGCTCCTACTTTGGCTCCATCTGTTTTTGAAGGTCTACCCTTACCCTCTTTGTCTACCACATCTATGCCTTCTTATACATCGTCACCAGCTCCTACTGCTGATAAAGGCAAAGACAAGGTGGATCCCTGAAGATTCTAAGGAATGTTTTCCTTTTTGATGGGATCTCATTTGCTGTTTAATGTTTTTATTGTATTCTGAACCCTTTGTTTAATGAAAAATGTCGTGTTTCTTTTCATTTTTTCTCTACTTTTTGATAATCCCAAAAGGGGGAGAAAAACTACAAGTGTCAGTACTATAATGAGATATGCTCTTCTAATATGCTAGTTTCTTTAATATTTCATTTCATTTATATTTTTCCTATACATGATTTGTGATCATCAAAAAGGGGGAGATTGTTGGACTCCTCATGTGTTAATCATGTTTTAATAATCACAAATCCTATTACTGATTAATGATAACAAATATTATGGATGATAATTACTCTCTTTATTATTTACAAGTCTTATGCATGATTACAAATCTCACATATATTATCAAGCCTTTATATTTATGATTCAAGGTTTCTTACTCTTTAATGATTAACCTTAATATATATTCTGCATATTACTATCTAAGTCTAAATACAGGTATTTGTCTAAGTATGGAGACACCGTGAAGGAGAAATCGTGACCCAGACACCGTGACCCAGACACCGTGACCCAGACACAGTGAAGGACAAACCGTGACCCAAACACCGTGACCCAGACACCGTGAAGGACTGACCGTGACCGAGACACCGTGATC
The DNA here is from genome assembly GCA_963277665.1 of Viscum album. Classification (NCBI taxonomy): domain Eukaryota; kingdom Viridiplantae; phylum Streptophyta; class Magnoliopsida; order Santalales; family Viscaceae; genus Viscum; species Viscum album. The sequence goes on along the minus strand of OY728147.1, from coordinate 1,018,468,822 downwards.
TAGACACTGTGATGTGGACATACCGTGAATCTCATACCGTGAACCTCATACCGTGAACCATCTACCGTGAAGAAGACACCATTTACATAATCACTGTGACACTGTTTCTTAACCTTTTTGTCAATATTATTTAAATATTTCTAATGGTCATATTTGATGTTTTTAATGAAATTAATGTTATTTAATGATAGTTGTTGGCATGTCAGGAAACCGTACCTCGTACTTATGGAAAGGGATTCATTCCTATTACCGGTGCTCATGGAATAAAAATAAGTCTCAGCTGCAGTAAAAAGGGAGAGTCGCCTCGACATACAATACTACAACACATGTGAAGTGCTCTGTACTGGACAAAATAACAATCCTGAGAACAGCTGTGAAGAAGACATTGAGCGATCCTCAAAGAAGTTCCAACACATGAAATCCTACACTACTGGAGGAACTGAAGTCAAGAGAACATTTTCACTCCTGTATACCACAAGTTGAACTACGATACTCCATTTTTCAACAGAAAAACCAAAGAAGGACTCATAATAATTTCTACTGAATCCAACGAGTCCAAATCTGCATTGCTAATCACTAGAGATTTCTAAACTCTTATCTATTCTCTCTAAGTGATTTATTTATTTACTTTCGAGCAGTGTGGTGTACTCTTTATATCTCACACACACACTGTCTCCTGCACTGAACTGGAGGATATCAAAATGCTCACTCTAAAACTCTTAACTCTTGTTTACCCACGTCAACTGTGATAGAGGTCTTTGTGTGGCCTTATTTCTATTTTGTTTCCCATGAAGAACAGTGGTAGAGGTCCCTGCGTGGCCTGGACAGTTTTGTAAACTATTGTTAACCCCGATCCAGGGTGTGGATCAAATTTATATAAATTTGAGAGGACTAAGTCTCGGCTTGAGACTGAACCTCTTGTTATATCTTCTGTGCATTTTTAGTTTAAGTTTAAAGTATACTTCATATATCTTTTATATTCCACTGCTATTACTTTGAAATACAAAACCTTTTTTAAGCTACTTTGATAGTTAAACTAGCAAGTGTTTACACACATTGTAAATTAGTAGGTTAGTTTCAAAAGTTAGTTTGATCTTATGGTTAAATTAACTGAGACCTAATCAATATTTGAGAAGATAAGTAAACATTTACAATCTGTATAAATTCACTACAGTTTAACTTGTTTTATAAATTAGGGGATTTTAAATAGACAATATTTTAACAGAAATTTTAATTGGAACTCAATTCACCCCCCCTCTTGAGTATCCACTCCAACCAACACATTGGATTTATTAAAATTTATCACATATCATTTCTATTTTCAAATCATCCATTTATTTGTTTCACATCCATATCTTGGGAATAAGTGTCCTCCACATCCTATCCACACCAATCTCAATACACTATCGCATTAATATAACTACACTAAATTCATTAAACTTCAATGTTCATATTTCACTACAACATTCCTCATGTTACTCTTATCTATCATAGAACCATATAATCAATCATATAATAACAATATCACAAATACCTTAACAACTCCATGTCCCTCTTAGGTTTAATTTATTTTATATCATTAAGTAATCTCAATAATGTATCTAAGAAAACTAAATCCTGATAATATCACATTAAAAATAAAAAATAAGGAAAATTCCTTATGTTTAATTTTCTCCTAGGTTTAGGAAACCCAAGAAAAAGTCCTTTTGCCAACAGTTGATATCTTCCATGGATCGATGAGGTAGTTACATGCTTACAATGTCCTCCTGGGGGAGGTGGCATGGTGGTAAATTCTCCACCCCTCCACCTGCCAATTCCATTTCCAATATTGGAGCGCCATCTCCATATTTTTATGGATGACCGAATAAATGACTCCACCCAAATAGCCCTCTATCCGTGAGAATTCAAACAATCCACACAATATTATACCCACCAGTTTTACACGGCCATGAACGAGCAGTTTAATGAAGTATCTCAACAGATAGAATATTTTAATGGATATTATCATTCCCCCGATGATCCATTTAATTTAATATATATATAGAAGAAGAAATCAAATGGAAATTAAATAATTGTTAACAACTAATTTACAAAACAATCAAAATTATGACTAATTTTTATTTTTGAACACATTTTCTATTTTTATTTGTCAAAATTATTTTATAAAATGTATTGAATTATGTAGATACAAAAATATTTTTCAAAATAAAAAAACATAGTAAAATTCTTTCTATTTTAAAAAATATATATTATATTAAGTAAATGGAAATAATTTTTAAGAAAATGAAATATTTTTAGGGAAAAAACATGTATTCATGTTTCCTAGAAAATGAAAAATCAAGAAGAGGTAAATCATATAATTTTTTGTTTTCTAATAAGAAAAAATGTCATGTACCCCCAAAATTTGGGATATTTGAATCCAAAACAATTTAGTTTTTCAAAACTAGACATATTTAGAGCCCATTTATTTTTTAAACATATTAATCTAACACCACCCTATTATGTTTTGAAATTCCCATTTAACTACCTTAACATATTTAAATACCATTTATAATTTCAAAAACTTTAAAATTCAATTATAAATTTAAAATAATTGGACATAAATTAAATATATATTTTATAATTTTATTATCATATAAAAATATAAAGTTAATGAATTAATAATAACTAATTTTATCACATTTGGATTTAAAATTCATTTGTAAATATAGTATGAACTAAACTCAAAATAAATAAATATATTTTATTTTTTTACTATTATTTAAAATATTTATTTAATAAATTAACAAAAATTAATTTAATCAGTTTTGAGTTTAACATGTCCTAAGACAACTAACCATACTATAATTAATATTATTTAAAATAATCAGTTAATAATTTAATAGTAATAAATTTAATCAGGCTTTATTTTACGGTGTGTTAAGACAACTACCAAAACTCTACTTGAATTTTTTTATTTAATGAATTTTCTCTACAATCAAAAATATGTATGAAAATGATTTTTAATTTATTTTTTAATATTTGAAACACTATGTTTTTTCAAAACCAAATACTGGGTTGTATTCGGTTTTTGGAAAACATCATATTTTAAATTTTCAAAAATGTATTTGAAAATGAACCATATTTTATATAAATAAAAAAATTCTAAACAAATAAAAATGATGAATTTATGGGTAGGAACTATCTTCCATGATTTTATGAAAGAAAAGAAAATAATTTTTTAGGAAACTCCAACTCATTCTTATTATTAACTTTTCCTTCCAATATTTTATAATCTAATTTTATAAAATGAAAAAATAAGATGTTTTTCAAAACTAAACACATAATTAAATGATACAACTTCTAAATTTAAGAATAAACTCACAAAAGTGTAGAAAATGTCACCAATAATTTTTAATTATGAACCATAAACATAAAAAAAATGAGTATATGTGTGGTTTCAAATGATTGAGTTAGCATACGAACCCATCTTGGTCTTACTGCTGGTGAACTTGAGAAGCGGGATCAAAAAAAGAAAGTTCAAATAATAAGATCATTTATAAGGGTAATAGAAAAATGAATTAGAAACTAAACATCCAAGAACCCAATATGAAGATACCCTAAAATTAAATTCAAAAATGTCATTTTAATCAAGATTGGAAGATTATGGTTCAATAAGAAAGGTAATATATAGAAAAACAAAAATATCATACATAACATTAATACAAATCAATGATTATAATTATTTATTAAACAAACATTTCATAGAAATAACATGGAATTGTTAAAAGATATTTTTTTAATCTCAATATAAATGCAAGTTATGATTATTGTGGGAAACGAAAAAATAACCTTTGTTGATTCCAATGAAAATTCTATAAAAAAGGGTAAAAAGTTATTTCATACAATGAGTGACATATTCTATTCCAAAAAAATCACATCATCTAGTTGGAAATATAAACCATCTAAGACAAGACTATATATTTTTTTTGTTGTAAGGTAAGTTAGTTCATGAAGAAACCTAAAAAATTATATCAGGGTATAGTTCTTTATATTGTCCGGTATGTAAAAACACTACTATATAGAAAACACAACTTTTGAATAATATTTCAGGTTTGGGTTTTATAAATTTTATTACATGAAATTACTATTATAAAATAATTTATCTAGATAATATAAACATCTTATTGTGACCCATAAGTTACAACACCTTATCAAAATAGAAAATAAGAAAAATTTCATGACATTACTTTATAATAGCTTAGTACATAAATCAAACTTGTACATCCAATTCATCAATTTTAATTTTTATAAATTAATGTAGAAAAATAATAAATAGAAATATGATTAACATGGTAAACACCAAAAAAATAGGATCATAAGGGATGAAATGAAAAAAAACAATCACCATTTATAACAACGTAGATATTTTGAAAGAAAAAAATGTAGAAAGTAAATTATAAAAATTAAAAGTATAATTTCAAAATTAATAATTTATAAAAGTAAATTTTAGGGATAGAGGATATATGATGATTGTATATAACTGATGTATGGACATTAAAGGTAGTCATTAGAATGGTGAATTTATTTACATCTGTGATAATTCATTAAAGAATATCTTACAAGAATATAGTATATATTGAATAATGTGTTCAATATTCTATTACTAAATATTAAATATGTGGTTTAAAAAATTGATAATTTAAAATTTTACTTAAATTATGTATAACATTGTTTTATGTGTTGGTAAAATAATACATCAAAATTAAATGAGATATGAAATAATGATTTTCCAAATGTTTACACAATATAAAATATGATAAAAACAATAGATGAGATGCGTTCTAATCATAATAAGTGATAAAAATGATAAATAAAATGTATGTTCCATATGTTAACTAACAAAACAATGATGATATAATCCTTTTCAAGAAATTAAAAGAAAAAAATGATGATTAGGGTGCTTATGTAAGTTAGGTCTTATATTCTCAAACTGTTTAAATATCTCCAAGTTGAATTTCAATATCATCCTTAGAAACTCTTGTAAATAGGTTTCTTCTCCTCTTTCAAACCCACACATGGACTTCCCTTTTTTATTCTAAATAGTAATATTTTTTTATCCCAAGATTATACATAAATATTTTCTCACCCTAATGTCATTGAAGGAATAAGTAGTTTTTTCATATAATTAATTTTTTTTATTAATTATTAGTATTTTTATAAGGGTAAATCAATTTTAGGTTGGAAAAAATTCCTACTAATGATATTTACACATAATATTTCATTCTTAAAAATAAAATATGAAAAAAAATTACCATTCACAAATTATTATTCTATTTTATCTTTTCATTTATTTTCTTTTATTTCTTTTTTACACGCTTCACCGCCAAAAAATAGAGTAATGATTTTTATTTATATTTATATTAAATTAATAGGGTAATAAATATTTTCTCTATGATAGACATGAATTTATATAATAATATATAATTATAGGACTAATTTCACTCAAAATAATATTAACAAATCATTAAATTTTTATTTATCTTTCTTTTCAATTGATTAAAATTTATGCATGAGAAATCAAGGAGGTCACTACATATAGATCTCATGAGGTAAACAAAGTATGTGTGCATCCTTACCTAGTATCTATGGAACTAAATGATGCTCAATGGGTGGTGGAATGATTGTAAAATGACCCTTAGGTACCAATTTTGGTACAAGTCCCTGTAATGAAGTCTCTTTATTTAGTGGATCATCCTCATGATCACGCAGTGAAATTCTAGATGGCTTTCTTCATGGAGGAATCATAAAATAAACAAGATATACCATGGTTAAAAATTATATATGTAGAGATGACTCAATAAGTACATGGAAACCACAAACAATTATTATATGATGCATGTACCAATGATTTTTCCTTAAAATGTTGTCTTGATGTACCGTGTCATCATACTGGTTATCAGAGTCCAAGTGAATAGATACATCATCTTCTACACCCGTACTGGAGTCGCTAGACTAAAATCCATAATTGAGACACATTAATACTATTTCCATAAACCCCATACCAATCTCATATCTAGACAAAAATCAACGATATGGTCCTAAGGTAGAACCTGCTTCTCTGATACCACTTGGTTATGACCCAACCCACAGGGGCCCATATGGCTGGAAAAAATCTGTGTGTGACTACCCCAAGTCTGTCTCCAATAGGATATAGGATGGAGACCAATGCTGAGTAGGAATAACCCAAACATAGAAGGAATTATCCTAAAGTATCTATAAACATTCACACATCTCTAAGCCTATAAAATGATGTGAAAGTAAAAAATGGATGGTACCATAAAAGAATACACAACATCTATCCTATATCAGAGTATAAAAAAAGTATTTAATATGATAAAAGGGTCCAAATAAAAGTCCAAACAAAATCTATAGATATTCTAACCTGCTCAGAAGGAGTATACCATTGTCAAATAAAACCACCAAGAAAACCCCTCAACATATCTAGATGAAACCATGATCTACTTTCTTTCTATCCTCCTAGCACACCATCAAAAGAGTCATTTTATGCATAATACATGAAACATACTAGAATATCACATGCAGGGATGAGTATAAAAATAACCATTAGGAAATAGTTAAATCCATAAGAATAATTCATCATGAGTAGTTAACTCATAAAAATAATACAGTAATAAAAAAGACTCGTATATACTCATAACAAACAACAAATCTCAAGTGGTCTCAACCAATAATATTATCCATTGGATTTTGCTCGAGGTTTCAAGGTAACACTTATTCTGGGAGTACTCACTCTATGATTCATGTTATCACTGTTTACACTCAACCAAGAGGTCATGATCATTTGGGCCCACCCAAGAAGTACTCACTAGATCTCATAAGATCTCATCATATAGGTAGGTGATCACACCCATGGATTACTAGGGTCACCACAAACCCTACTAGATCTACCTTTTGGATATGGTATTGATTCCCTTTGCATTTTGGTCATGTTGATTCCATAAACCTCCCCTAGGAATGATAGATTATCCCACCCTGGTCACACTAGGGATACACTGAACTCCATCTAATAGTTCACCCATAAAGGGGATCATAATCTGGTGTTAAGGATGTAATTATACAATGTAACCTCATGGGAATGGACCAATGAATTTCACTAAACTTACATAAATTTAGGCTTTTCATACATGTATATTACATAATTTTTTTATAAATATTCATTTTATTACACAAACACACACTCGAATACCATATTAGTGTAGTGCCTTTGGAAACTTGGAAACATAATATTCTAATCTGGTAAAAGATCGTCAATGTATCCCATAAAGATAATCTCATTTATTACTCCTACTTAAAATCTTTCTTTATAACCTAGGTAAATAAAACATAATAAAGGGTGAGATCATATGCTCATTAAGGTTAAATGAAGAAGATATATAAGAAAAACATGAGCATAAGGGTATGAGAACATGAGAATAACATTTGAATATTATAATATGCATATCAAAGATCATAATCATGAGTTATTTCATAAATATTGATAGTAAATAAGACATTATTCATAAGGTAATCAAATAACCTGATCCATTAGAGCATAAGACATGGAATTTTTGGAATACACACAAGCATAAAAAATCTTATGTCAAGGATAACCACCAAGACATTCATAACATGTTAGTTTTGGGATAACCACCCATGTACCTACCTTGGGATTGGTCTGAACACCAGTGTACCCTCCTTTTCATGCATGTTTTGACTACCCATATTCCCTCATCTTTGGGATTTATGTGACCACCCATTTACCCTCATATTTGGGCTTGGGATAATCACTTGTGTACCCTTAACTTTTGGATTGTGATAATCACCTATGTACCCTCATATTTGGACTTGGGATAATCACTCATATACCCGAATCTATTGTCTTAGTATGAACACCCATGTACCCTCTGGTATCATAGAATATTTATCATTACCCAATGCATTGGAGGGAGATATAGGTCCCACACATATCATAATGAATATTATATTGATGTGTTCCACAAGATCATAAACATTCATCGTATCATAACCCATGAAATAAAACGGGTATCATAAACATTTCATCATATCATAACCTATGAAAAATAGATAGGTTTGAAAATTATTTTATCATTTCATTATAGCACAACCTGTGAAAAAAGTGGGTTTCATAAGAATTTTTCCATGGTATAACCCATAGAAGAGAAACTAGCTTCATAAACATTCCATAAAAATATAAATCATTTAAAGAAATAATATGAATGGTATACTTTTATTTTATCCCTATTATATCCTATGTAACCTAAAATAATGTAATCATATATAGAAAATAATTTTGAAATAATACTTGGAAAATTTCTTGAGAAAAAATATATTTTCTTTCAAAATCAATTTTTAAAACGTAAAACATCATGAAAATAATTTTCTTTGAAAATAAATATGAAAAAGTATGAATTAATATTTAAAAAAATCATTTAAATTATTTTTTGATGAAAATATCCTTCCTCTTTGAAAATTTTTTTTTAAAACATAAAACATTTTGAAAAACTTTTCATTGAAAATAACCTTGAAAACTTATAAAGGATGCCTTTAAAACTAATATAAGAAATTTTCAATTATAAAAAATTTTAAAAATCCTTTTATTTGAAAATTATCTTAAAATTTTATTTAGAAACATTTTTGAAAACATTTTTATAAAGTAGGGTTTTGGAAGAAAATAGATTTCCGACCAAAGAGAGAAATATTGTCGGATTTTCTTAAAAATATTTTCTTAATTATCTTAAGTACCAAAGAGTGGAAAAATTGGTACCATTACTTGAAGATATAATGAATAAATAGATGATAATAAAATTAATTAGAATTATTGAGAGATATATCATAATATTTTATCATTGTAAGAATAATCATAAACAATCCCAATAAATGATGAGACTATAACATAAAATCATTACCACTTTGGTAACCTTGAATCGTAAGCCCCGTGAAGGAATTAAATAATATGGAACTTAAAATATCATGATTTTAGATAAATTCATGATATTTCGTGTCAAATGGGTTATACGTACACCTCGTGAAATAATATTGGTGCATATCATAACATACGTCTCAAAGAAGGTAACTACTGACAAAAATCTTTTATCGATTTGGTAACTTTTGAATTGTAAACCCCATAAAAGATAGATCCTAAAATGGATATGTAAATACCAAAAAAATATTATTATAAAAATAAAATACATTCATTGGTAGTATATACACCACAAATAATAAATAGGTGGTTAATATAGCATGTGTCTCACAAGAGTAAAAAGTGAGATGGAAACCCCTTTCTACATGAGTAACATTTGAATCATGATCCCCATGAAAGAATAAAATAAATAAAAAAAATTAATTATAACTAAATTGGTTATATTTATGGTATATCATTTCATAGGTCAATATATCACCGCACAAAATAAATGAGTGGTGAATATGGCATTAATCTCTTTGAAATGAAAGTGAGACTATAAATCCCCTAACCTTAAGTATTAACTCTCCTAATACTCTTTAAAAATTATTGTATAATAAATATAAGTTTATTATAAATATATTAAACAACTATATTCATATATATCACACCCTATATGATTTTCTTATGACCTTTTATTACCCATTTATTAACAATTCCATGTTAAAGGTGCCTTTCAGGTAAAAAAACTGCTTTGTCTTTCATATAAGTTTTGATTAGTTATATTGTTTTATCTTAAATTAATAATTATTTAATAATATCCATAATTATAACCATGATATAAATATAATATATATTAATTATATATATATTTATAATAATCTATAAAAGATAGAAATAGTAAATTAAATACATCGTTCATGGAGACGGTAGGTTGTATGTATGCATGAACGTTGTCTCTATTTTCTTATCATATTGAAATAAAGAAAATTAAATGATATATATTATAATTAAAAGATCATATTTTTTTAATATATATCACCAATTTTTATTAAATTCATCCTTAATAAATTCAATGTATAGCATGAACAAATCACATTGCTTCATGTGGTGGTAGTCTGTCGTACAAGTGAACGAAGTTATCGTATTCCCAAAAAATGGAAATCATGATGTTATGTGTGTTTTAAATATTAAAAAAAATAAAATCATAAATATAATATATAAATAGTATTTTCATCATTATTATCAACCTTTAAATGTGGTAATGGAAAAATGAATGATATCAGTTCGCAAGGTGGTATTCCACCATACACATGAACGAAGATTTTGTAACCCATTTGATAGAAGTGTGTGTGATTTTAAGTTATAACCTTAACATAAAAACATCTAATTAAATTTAATATATTTAATTTATTATATAATAATTATATAAATATAATTTAATAGGTTTGAGTAAGAAATAAAAATAACCTTTCATTGATGAATGTTACCTCTTCTTTGGGTATCTCCTCTTAGTTTGTGCCAAAGGCCTTAATTGGATAGATTTATATCCAAATTAAGGCCTATAAGTTGATATGAGGGAATTTTAAAAGTTATATAGGAATTAATTTTTGGAACTAACATTTTTTTAATGTGTGAAGAGAGGGGTATAGGGGGTTTCCTTTTAAAAGGGAGGTGAGTGGCACTTTGTAATTATTTTGAAATCGTGAATTATACCCATATTTTCTCCATTTTAGTTGGATATAATAATATAAAACTATATATATTATAAGTTATAAGGTCTAAATGTTTCTATACAATTTTTATTTTATAATATTCAATGTCATTTTTTCCCTTAAGTTTAATTTTCAGTCCCTTCGTAAACTCATTTTTCTCTTAATCGTTGTGATTAATTTTAACTTATTTCACTAATAATTATGGTAAAAAATTAAATTTTCCTTATTATAAATTATATATTATTATAATTAAAATTATTTAATCCATTTTTTCAAATTAAATTAACTGAATTGTAAAAAAATAATTTAAAATTAACCTCACAGACGTGTTAAGAAAGCGAGTTTTTTAAGCGAAAGTGTTCAAAAGTTTACAATGTTTTTATATCCTATTTTAATATAAAATTGATTAAAATGACCTAAATTTTAATAATATATTTATAATTAAACTAATTATACTTTAAAACCAATTTAAAATATAGTTTAACAATATAAATAATTTGAACAAAAAGATGTTTTTTAATTAAAATACAGAATTTTTCACTATTCATCATAAATGAAACTTTTCATAAAAATACCAAAAAAATTATACCTAAGATAATTTTTACATTACTATTTAAAAAATAAATTTTCTATATTCAAATATAATTTATAAAACTTTCAAAAAAATAGTTTTAATATAAGTGTTCAATTAAAAGGTGGTAAAACTGCCTTTTAAAAAAATACATCTTTTTATGCATATAATTGGAGTTATTCTTATATATTTTCTAGAAAATACATAAGATGAATGGTAAATATTTTAATTAACATAAAATATAAAAAATTTATTAAAATAATTCATCAAAATTGGTTTGTTTAATTTATTGAGATATAACCTGTTTGGGAATATAAAAATAATTTTTCAGAAAAGGAATTTATTTATTTTTGAATAGTTCATACTTTCATTTAAAATTAATTGGTTATCAAATAATTAATTTTATAAACATGAATAAACAATATTTTTATAATTTATCTAATCATTTTTATACCCTATATTCCAATGTCTAGGTGATAACTATAATAATACTTTAATAATATGTCATATTTCTCTTAAACTTGGTGTTATGTATAACACAAGATAAGCTCATTGTTTCATGTAATGAAATATAAACTTGGTATTACATGTAACACAAGAAAAACTTTGTGTTTAATTTAATTCAATCTAAAATTAGTGTTTCTTGTAGTGAAAAATCTCGAAAAGATTAAATTCATTTAAGAAAAAAATCATAAAATCTAGGGATGTTACATTATACCCCCCTTAAAATGAATTTCACCCTCTAAATTCATCTATGACATCAAAGGTCTAATAGTTGAAAGTTAAATTTATATAAACCCAAATTGTAAAAAGTGTAAATAAAATATCCTCTTAAAAAATATGAAGTGATGTTTGAAGGTCATATAGAATAACACAAACTAGGTTTTCAAATAGGATAACAGAGGTGGTAATTAAAAACATGGACATAAAAGAGAAACTTAACACCTAAATAATGATGGAGAGTGATATAGATTATGTCCAGAAAAGAATTAATGATCCCAAATCCATAAACCAAATATTATTTAAAAATTTCATTTATATCATAAAAAATGATGATAATGGGAAAATATTTTATTTCAGGACCCTTTTACTAAAGTTGAATAATTTTCATGATAAGATATACTAACTTGATTTCATTCCATTTAATAAGAATAATCTCACAATATGGTTCTCCCTTGATTAATTTACACTTAATCTATTACTCCAAGAAATGAATTTTAATTTTTTATGCCAGAAGATCTAATGGATTTTAAGATCTATAAACAGAATGATAAGTTTTTTGTTTATCTTTGGTTATCATCATAATAAAAAAGTTCTCACAAGTTATCCAATATAAATAAATATTTATATGGTGAATTAATATATTAATCTCTAAAACCTAAACCGAAGTTCAATATAAACCTTTTCATCAATGTTTAACCTTGTGACCCTTTCAACATTAAAATTTTAAAAGTAAGTTTACTAAATTTCTCATAATAAACATAAATTTAATCCCCCATATATCATAAAGTGTCTCTTTATTGTCATATAAGAAACATGTGCATACCTTCATCAGGTATTCTATTGAAACATGGTAATAACAAGAATTTCCATAAAACCATATTGAAAACATAAATGCTTCTTTATTCCTTATATAATATTTTATTTTATTCAAAAATATTTTTATTGGAAGATTTCATTCATCCTTGTACAAATATAACATGTGATTTCATTATTAAAAAATCCAATTGCATAATCACATGAAATTTAACTAAAGGATAAACAATAATATTTTCATAGGGCTCATTAATACAAAATTAAACATGAAATTTCTTACTGAGGAGATGAGGATAAGTATTCCATAATTATCATGTTTTACTTCATCCATTATGATATCAAAAGATTTACTTTTTACCTTTGTCTTTAGATATTTTTATAGATTATTATCCATATTAGTCCTTGGATTGGGGAACTTGTTAGCATAATTCCAAAACTCATTGAAATAGAAACACTGAAGTGTGTAAGGTGTCTTCTATAGGTATTTCTAATTACTTTCATCATTCACTAACTTTTTCCCATAAATTTGGTATTTATCCACTCGATGAGCTTCCTTTACACACTTAAACATTTACTAGTACCATTAAGACAATTCCTTCCAAATTTCTTCCCACACTTTTAGCATAAAGGAAAACTCAACTTCTTCTCTCTACGGTTCTTATATTTCTCTCTAAATTCCATTTTTCTATTCTTATCAAAACCATGAGACTGATTTGTAACTCCAAACTCAATTTCCAATTTGATAGAACATTTAAAAATCTCTTCATATCATCCAAAGTGCCTTACAGATAACACCCTTTGGATATTTGGTTTTAATCCATTTAAGAATCGATCAATATTACTTTCAGGATGAATGATAATTCTTGAATAGTACCTCACAAGTCTTGTAAAATTTTCTTCATAGGAACTAATAGATTCATCATCATTCTACTAAATATATATAAATTCATTTTTCATATTCATATGAAGAATATAAGGAAATTAATTATTGAAAAATAAGATCTTGAACTCATCTCAATATATGGATTAAATTTCATCTTGTTGCCTTGTATTCTTGATAATATTCCACCATTGATCCACCTCACCTTCCAGATAGTAGACAACCAAAGTGACTTCTTTAGTCACTGAACACCAGAGAATGGAAAATATATTTTCAGTGGTACTGATCTATTTCTCAGAAACTAATGGATCAATGGAACCACTAAAATATGGTGGCCATTTCCTCATAAAGGACTCAACAAAGCATTATTCCCTCTTTTTCTCATTTGGTTGTTCACCAGGATACATATCTTGAGAAATTTGTGTGAGCATAAGAATGAGTTATTTCATTTAAACTCCCATTACATTTGTTTGATTAGGTGAACAATCGTTTCATTTTCTATTGTATTCCTCATTAACATGGTTCCTTCAGGTTCCATCAATTAACTAAAACCAAAAACAAACTATGAGTATCACTAATCTTAGTGGGGAACCACATAATCATGAAAAATCACTTATAGGATGTCTAAATCATGACACCTTATTATTTAATCTATGACACCTTAGGTTCATCCTAGTTTATTCATAATCATATTACATTTAAATACTTCATGAAGGTTTGTAAAGATTTTTTAAATTTCTAAATCATATCACTCAAGAGTTTCAAACTATCTATGTAGTAAGGACTATTGTTTTTTACCAGTTCTTGATCAAGTCTAGCTCAATACAGTGTTTTTATGGTTGTTATCCCTAGGTACATCTATTCCAGGTCCACATACACATGTAGTATCTATACAAGAATGTGTTTCTAGTAAACTAAATGTTATATCCTTTACCCAAATTCTAGGATATTTTTTATACTTTAAATCATCTTTAGACTTATCCTTAGAGACATCCCTAGAAATATACTTAGAAATGTCTATAGGGATGTCACTAATGTTTTCTCATCCTAGTTTCAAAAGGTTGACTAAACCGTTCCTTTAATACCAACTATAACAACACATTATTTTCATACATGGATATTTAATCATTTTTTATGAATATTTATTACATTACACAAACACACACCTGAGGACCGTAATAGTTTAGTTCCTTTGAAAACATGGAAACATAATTTTATAATCTGGAAAAAAATCTTCAATGTTTCCCAAAAATATATTTCAATTTAGTACTCATAATTAAAATATTTCTTCACAATCTAGGTAAAGGAAACATAGGAAATAATGAACTTGGATGCTTGGTAAGGGTAAATAAATGAGATATGTAAGCATAACATGAAAATAAGTGTATGAGAACATGATCATAACTTTTTAATATCATACCCTTCATATAAAAGATCATAATCAGGAGTCGCGGAATAAATATTAATAGTTTATAATACATTATTTATAAGGTAATCAAAGAACATGATTCATGAGAGCATCATAAATGGACTTTGTGGCATACACACAAGCATATAAAATCAGATGTCAAGGATGACCACCAATAAATCCATAACATGTTAGGGTTGGGAATACTATCCATGTACCTACCTTGATCTCAGGCTGACCACTTGTACACCCTTCTTATTGGTCATGAGTTGACCACCTGTATACCCTCATCTTTGATCTTAGGCTAACCACCCATGTACCCTCATCTTTGGGCTTGTTCTAATCACATGTGTTCCCTCATCTTTGATCTTGGGATAATCATATGTATATGATCATCTTTGGGCTTGGGCTAATCACTTTTGTACCCTCATCTTTGGGCTTGGGATAACCACTCATGTACCCCCTAATCTCATTAAACATTTATCATTACCCAATGCATTTAATAGAGACATATGTCCAACCCATCTCATAATTAAAACTATATTTATGTGTTTCACAAGATCATAAACATTCATCATATCATAACCCATGAAATTAAATGGGGATCATAAATATTTCATCATATCATAACCTAAGGAAAATAGATAGGTTTCATAATTATTTTATTATTTCATCATAATTTATCCCATGAAAAGAAGTGAGTTTCATAAGAATTTTATCATGGTATAACCCGTGGAAAAGAAAGGGGTTTCATAAACATCATTTCATCAAACATAAACCATTCAAAGAAGGAATATAAATGGTATACTTGGATTTTATTCCCAATAAATTGTAAGTAACCTCAAATAATATAATCGTACATAAAAAATAATTTTGAAACACTACGTGGGACATTTATTGAAGAAAATAACTTTTCTTAAAAAATAAATTTTAAAAATGTAAAAAAAATTGAAAATCATTTTCTTTTAAAATAAACTTTAAATATTATAAATTAATAATTTAAAAAAAATAATTTAAATCATTTCTTATGGAAAATATCCTTTCCACATTGAAAAATAATTTTTAAAATATAAAACAATTTGTAAACTTTTTCTTTAAAAATAACCTTGAAAACTTATAAGTAAAGATTTTAAAAATAATTTAAAACATTTTTTCATATATAAAACATTTAAAAAATTATTTTAATTTAAAATTATCTTAAATATAATTTTAAAAAAATTTAAAACATTTTTAGAATATATGGTTTTGGAAGAAAATAAATTTCTGACCTAAGATAGAAATATTGTTGGATTTTATTAAAAACATTTTCTTAATTATATTAAGTACCAAAGAGTGAAAATGGTACCATTACTTGAAGATATCATGAATAACCATAGGATAGGTAATTGTTTAAGAATTATTGAGATATATATTATAATATTTTATCATTATAAGCATAATCATAAACAGTCATGATAAACGATGAGATTGCAACATAATATCATTACCACTTTGGTAACCTTGAATCATAATCCCCATAAAAAAATTACATAATATTGATATTAAAATATTATTATTATAGATAAATTCATGATATTACATGTCAAATTCTCTATATATACACCTAATGAAATAATATAGGTGCATATCATAACATATGTCTCAAACAAGGCAACTTGATACAAAAATCTTATATCAGATTGCTAACTTTGGAACCATAAACCCCATAAAAGAGAGATAATAATATAGATATGTAAATAACAATAAATTTTAGGTTAATAATCATAAAATACATTCAAGTTAAGTATATACACCACATATTATAAAGATGTGGTGAATATAGCATGTGTCTCACAAAAGTAAAAATTGAGATGAAAATCCCTAACTACTTGAGTAAATTTAGAATCATGAGGCCCATGAAAGAATAATATAAATAGAAAAATTAATTACCAATAAATTAGTTATATTAATTATATAACATTTCATTGTTCAGTATATACATCACACAAAAGAAACAAGTGGTGTATATGACACAAGTCTCTCGAAAAGAAAAGTGAGACTAGAAATCCCCTTACCTTAAGTCTTGAATCTCATCGTACTCGTTCAAAATTTTTGTATAATAAATATAAGTTTATTATAAATCTATTAAATAACCATATTCATATATATAATACCCTATATTATTTACTTATGACTCTTTATTACCAATTTATTAACAATTCCATGTTAAATATGTATTTCGAGTAAAAAACCGCTTTGTCTTTTGTATAGGTTTTGATTTGTTATATTTTTTGTTCTATTACATTAATAATTATTTCATAATATATAGAATAATAAAAAAATATATAAATATCATATATATTCACTATATATGTATTTATAATAATCTATCAAATGTATAAATAAGAAATGAAATACTTCGTTCATAGAGATTGTAGGTCGTACGTAAGCATGAACATTGTTTCCATTTTATTGTTGTATTCAATAAAAGAAAATTAAATGATATATAATATCATTCCATAATAATATTTAAGTTATATATATCAAAAAAATTATTAAACCCATCCTTAATACATTCCATGTATAGTGTGAATGAATCACATCACTTCACAAGGCGGTAGTCTGCCGTACACACAAATGAAGTTATCGTATTCCCATAAAATGGAAAGTATGAAGGTATGTGTGATATAAAAATAAATAATCATAATAAAATCATAAATATAATATATATCATATATAAACATTATTTCTATCATTATTCCCAACCTTGAAATGTGATAATAGAAAAATGAACGACATCGGTTTGCGAGGCCCTAGTCCACCGTATACACGAACGAAGATTTTGTAACCCATTTGATGGAAGTGTGTGTGGTTTTAGGTTTTAACCTTAACATAACCATATATAATTATATTTAATATAATTATTTTAATATATAAAAATAATTTAATGGGTTTGAGGAAGAAATAAAACAAAAACATTCTTTGATGAATGTTACCTCTTTTTTAGGTATCTCCTTTTGGTTTTCACCAAAGGACTTCCATGGTTGGATTTATTCCAAAGTTAAATCTTATAGGATGATATGAGGGAATTTTATAAGTCATTGGTTCAGTTATTTTCCAAACCAATTGTTTTTTAAGGTGTTAAGAGAGGTGTAGAGGGGTGGCCTTTTATAATGGAGGTGAGTGGCACTTTTCTAATTTTTTTGAAAGAGTGAATTCTAACCATGTTTTTTCCATGTCAAGTGGATAAAATATTAAAAAATATATATATAATATAAGTTATAATGTCTAAATATGTTAATAAAATATGTTTTTTGACAATTTTTAGGTCATGTTTCTCATTAAGTTAAAAGTTTGTCCCCTTGGTAAACTCATTTTTCTTTTAGTCGTTGTGATTAATTTTAACTTTTTTCACTAATAATTATGGTAAAAAACTATGTTAGACTTATTATAAATTATAAATTATTATTATTCTAATTATGGAATGAATTTTTATAAATCCAAATCAAAAAATTGTAAAAAATAAATTTAAAATTAATCTCACATACGTGTCGAGAAAGCAGGTTTTTAAAGCAAACATATTCAAAAGTTTACAAAGTTTTTATATCCAATTTTAATATAAAATTAATTAAAATGACCTAAATTGGATTAAAATATGTATATTTTAATTAAATATACTTTAAAAACAATTTAAAATATAATTTAACTATATAAATAATTCAAACAAAAAGGCAGTTTTTAATTAAAATTCAGAATTTTTCACTATTAACCAAAAATGAAACTTTTTCAAAAGAAAAATTCACCCAAATATAATTTTATGTTCATATTTTTAAAATAAATTTTAGTTTTTCAAATATAATTTATAGATTTTTTAAAAAATATTTTTAATATAAGTGTTCCATTAAAAGGCAGTAAAACTGCTTTTTAGAAGAAGAAAAAAATACATCTTTTTTGAATAAAATTCAATTTATTATTATATATTGTCTAGAAACACATAATATGAATATTAAATAGTTTATTTAATATATAATATATACATTTCATTAAAATAATTCATAGAAAGTATTTTTTTTACTTTATTGAGATAAAATGTGTTAGTGCATAGAAAAATATTTTTTTAGAAAAGGAATTTATTTGTTTTCAAATAAGTCATACTTTAATTTAAAATTAATTGGTTACCAAAGAATTAATTTTATTAAAATTAATAAAAACTATTTTTATAATTTATTTAATCCTTTTCGTACACTTCATTCCAATGTTTAGGTGGTAAATATAATAATATTTTAATAATATTTCATGTTTTGTTTAAACTTAGTGTTGTGTGTGATGCAAGCTAAGCTCAATGTTGCATGTAATATAATATAAACATGGTATTATGTGTAACACAATACAAAAATATGTTTGTGTATAACTAAATATAAAAATAGTGTTTCATGTAGCGAAAAATATCGAAAATATTAAATTAATTTTAGAAAAAAATCACAAAATCTCAGGGTGTTACACAACTGAACCTGGTCTATATTAAAGAGAGGAAGGGATCCAAAATATCTATGAGGAAATACATGACATGTAAATATGGTATAAAACATTTATCACTAAATCTATACCTGGCCATGTATATTCTCATTTCCCTCTACCTGTGCCCATGTACCTTAGTTAATTCCCATGTATACCTGGCCACGTTTGAGAACATGGCTCATCCTATGTATTGTAGCTATTTTTTAATACACGGATTGACCCATTTACTCAACCCATGCATTTATATCCTCTAAGATACATGGAATTATTCTATTTGGAGGACACATGATGTGTGGTAGGTACCATGATACATGTGATCCATATCTCTTTCGTAGAAACCCTAGAATTGTAGTTAGGGCCCCACATGGTGTGTGTCTTTGGATTACATGACAGGTAGTTCAGAAATTTCCAAAACCTACATGTTCTTTACATATCTTCCATCCATGGTTTTACCACTAATAAATCCACTAAAAATACATCCTATGGATTTTGGATCTGGATCAACCATTCTCTATCATCACATCAAATCCTTTTATTATCATCCAAATCGATTAGGAAACACCTTTACTTGGGCTTTCATCATGCACCCAATAGATAAAATGAAAACTATCATTATGATCAACATTTTTTCATCCTATTCTATAATCAATTCTCATTCCTAGAATAAATCTCAAGTTGTACTCATGGTATCAATCTCTTTTAATGAATAATTTTTTTACAACAATTGAGTGCTGATATTCATAGAAATGAGGGCTAAATAAATTTTTCATGATGAACATGTGAAGAAACAAGGGGACAAACCCATAAAAAATAAATGTGAGAAATGAACCTTATCCATTTTTCATTTATGCCTTGATTCATTCTAGTATAATGTATGAACAAAGAGAAAAATAATCAATCAACAATAAACAAATAAATCAAATGTATTTAAATCAGCTATATATGCATGAATAAATTCTTCTTTGAGGAATTGATCCTTATTCAACATAGGATAAATAAATGGGATGAATACATAATATGAAAACATATTAACTTGGTTTGGATCAATCACTAGTGAAGAACGATCATACATCATTGTCATTAGTGAGATCCACTAGCTGTGTTAGAAAATATGTTCTTGGGTAATCGTTTGCGTTCAACAATATCTCCTCCAATGGATCCTTTAGATCTCTAGGGTTATTTATTTAAGACTAATATTTACTAATAATTATATATTTATATTCAAACTCGGGTCATGACAAATTAATAAAATAAATTTTGTTAATTCATTTATTTATTTAAACATTTTTCCACAACCACACCTAACCCGAGAGTCTGATGTGCTTCAAGGATAGGTCATACCTTAGGTAAAAACCATAGTATAGACTCAATGGAAGCCTCATATTTTTTATATGATACTCTATTCTTTATTTATTCCACTTTTTCACGAAAACTATGATTGTGAGATATTAATATATTTTATATTTTTCATATCTGAAATCCAGGCCCACCAGGCCTCAAAAACTCATGTCATCTCAATGACTGGATTTGAAAATATTACTAGATACATTTCAAAGAATTACATGGAAAAAAATATTTTACATGTTTCATGATAAAAACACGTGTGTAATTCTTTCTTTTCAAAAATTCTAAATTTTCTTCTCCCCACTAATAAAAGGCCGCCCTCTCTCCTCCCCTTTCCACACATCCAAAACCCATTGGTTCAGCTGAAAACTACCCCAATCACTTTATTACTTCCCTACCCTTATCTTAGAATCCTTATCTTGATCATAAATCAAACCTATGAAGGATTTGGAGCAATCCAATATAAGTTTTTTGAGGAAGAGGTAATGTCCCTAGCCGAGTGTTTTATTTTATTACTTTTTGAACTAACACTAAATATTACTAAACCATTATGATATAATAACCTCATTATCTTCCATATACTTAGATTTTTTTATTAAGGTAATAAACTACAACCATTTCCTCCTCTATCAAATGAGAAATGAAATTGTTGATCGTGTGTATGGAGAACTACTACCTCACAAACTGTCATAATTCGTTTTCCATAATCATTTCTCATGAATGGATATAATAGTGAATATAATGATTATATATTATATTTATGATATAATTATACTTATATAATTATAATATCACATATACCTTATTACTTTCTATTTTTTAGAGAATATTATATCATCACTCGTGTGGACAATGGACTACCGCCTCGCAAAGCGATGTGATTCGTTTTCCACTTACAATTTACATGTAATGTAACAAAGTTTAATTTTATGTTTATATATTATATTAATGACATATTAATAATTTTCGAAATTAAATATGTTAAATAATTTCTTACCTTAGAATCCATTGAATAAATGATGACGTGGTTCATGTGTATGGTGTACTACCGCCTCACAAAGTGATGTGATTCATTTTTTGCTAGCACTTTTGATGGAAGGTAATAGAGGATAAATTTAATGAATAAATTATATATATATATACACCATGATATTTATTTTTTAAAATTAATATAAAATCCACTTCCTTTTCATTTATCCTGTTAAGGAAATGATAATTTCTCTCATGCATGCGTACGACCTATCATCTCCACGAAGTGATCTAATTTATTCTCCATATTAAAATTTCAATAATGATTTTAATGATGTATCAAATTAAAAAATATATAAAAATAATATTATTATAGATATGATATAATTTTATCCTATGTTTAGATCTGGGACATTCATGATAAAACTTGCATGAGAAAATAAGGCAATTAACACCTGAAAAAATAGTGATAATGAAATATTGTTAATGAACAGATGATAATATGTTATAAAAAGGATCATATATGATATTATAAATAATAATATGATTATGTTATAAGTTAATAAAATTGTTAAAACTATTATACATGAAGTTAAAGAGATCTCAACCAATGAAAAGCATGAGGTAAGGGGTTTTCTTATCTCAATTTCCATTCATTGGGTTATATGTCTAATTTGTTGAATATAATATGCCAAGAATATGTATTAATGTATTTTGATTGATTTAAATTTTATTTAATCTTATATTTTTGTGGATATAAATTTGTTACACATATTCATCCGATTGATTAACCCTTAACTCAATGATAAGAATTTTGTAAGGGTCTTTCTCAAACTTCCTTCATTTAGTCACATGTTATTTTATTCAATTAATTTATTTAAAATGGTTTATATACTAACCCTTTACATACTATATCATGAATCCTTTATAATTAATTATATTTTAATTAACAATTCATCTACTTCATTAATGGATTTTATGGTTCAAAAGTTACTAAATTGGTAAGTGTTTCTGTTTTTATCACATTTTAATCAGGATTGCATATGCTTCAATTTCAATTGAAGGAAATTATTTGAGCATTTATAATAAAACCATTTAATTTTATTTTCTCTATTAATTCATGTTGTTTTAATGTAATAGTACCATTAAACTCTCTTCGATACTTGAAATAACTGAGATAATGTTTTTAATAAAATTTGACTTTATTTCTCTCTTCGATCGAACATCCTTTTTTCCAAATCCATGTTTTCTAAAAATGTTATCAAAAATGATTTACTATGAATATTTAAATATATTTTTACCCTTAATTAGATTTTCACAAAAAAAATTAAAATGAATATTCCTGTCATTTTCTGAAAAAGGTATTTTTTGACTTTTCTTACAAATATGTGAAAAGAATCTTTCTTTTTTAACATATTCAAAAATAACAAAAATATTTCACAATCATGAACACTCACTATACTAAATATTCATTTTTATGTTTCAAAGGCAATTTAAAAAAAATTATTTCCTTATTTTTTGAGAGTGTTTTTGATTTTAGATAATTTCATTTATAATGGAAAGTATATTTTCCTCAATAAATGTTCAAAGTGATATTTCAAAATAATTTTCTATCTAAGATGGAATCCTTTTATATTACTCAGAGTGAAAAGTTTGTTTTCCTCAAAGAATTTTTTTTAATCTGTTTAAAAGTATTTTTATCAATGAAAACCCCCTTTTATGTTATTGATTGCATCTAAACTATGTATATATATATCTCTCACATATGTGACTACTTTATTCTCCCTTCCTATGATGAAATAAGACATTCCTTATGATCATTTCTCAAAATCCTTCATTATGAAACTTCCTTTGAATATGATATGAATCAAGATTATGAAACTCATTTTCTTTCTATGGTTAATTCTTATCTTATGCCTTGTGATTGAATTAATTTTTGTAGAAATGATAGATCAAGAACATTTTATGATGGGTGATCCCAGATAGTGATCCAATAAATTTGATAAATATTTAGTCTCATGAGACATCATGTGTGGGATTAGGGAGTGAACCTAATATAATATAGGACTCTATCCACCATGTGATTTTGTCATGGTAGTTATCCTTGACTTATTCTTATGTCATGTTTTATGTTGTTTCTACATTTCCTATTATTCTATGATCATATGATACCATGCTATTTATGATATTCTTCTGTGTAATTACTCGTGAGACTTCTAATTTATGATATCATGTTTTACCTATGACTTACAAGTTATCACTACTAGAAACTACCCCTTTCCCAATGCTTATTTACCAATAGTTTAAACAAACCGTTGGTAAAGAAGCCCTTTCCCAATGGTTTTAAAAAACCATTGGGAAAGGGGTGTCCAAGGCACCCTTTCTCAACGGTTCAAGAGAACTGTTGGGAAAGGGGTACCCCTTTCCCTAACGGTTCTCTTGAACCGTTGGTAAAGGGGTGTCCAAGACACCATTTCCCAATAGTTCTTGTAGAACCGTTGGGAAATGTTCACCCTTTCCCAATGGTTTTTAAAACTGTTGGGAAAGATTTTCCCCAAATACAGAATCGGCCACTCTCTCCCCCATTCGCGATAGAACCCTAATCTGTCCACGGCTCTGCTGCTCTCGCGACTTCCCCCATCCGAACCTATCAAACTACATCCAAATCGTCTCAAATCAGGTATTATATTCTTCATACACATAAAATATTTAAGTGATACCTTGTTTTTATTGTTATTCATCTCATATTTTAGTTTTAAGTTTTGATTTTGATGTGTATATCATTTTTTTTTTGTTTTGATTTAATCTAGACTTTATCCATTCCAATACATTTAATTAATTAAATCCTTAACCCTCCATCGAAGAAGAAGCGTCTCAAATTCATTGTCGTTGGATTCTAGATTTTCTAAGTATGTGTTTTTATACTTTTTTCCATCTTGTAATTAATTGTTACTTGAATATTTATTTATATGTGTTTAATAATTTTTAGCAATGTTTTTATGAATGTTTTCCTAAAAATTCCTTGAGGAAAGTGTTTTATTAAAATGAAACTTTTTTTAATAAGGCTTGTGTAATGTAATTTTTTATAGTACACTATGTGACTATGTTTGATATTTAGTAACACATGAGATAACTGGTGTATGAGAATGTGTTGTGAAAGAGATTCCATGGTTGGTTCAAGATTATATTTACTTTTAGAGCCTATTAATGAGTTATTTTAAAGATATTTTGAGATATTTACCTTATGTTTATTGGTGAAAATTGGGATTTGTAGAGGTGGTTCATGATTAAGACATATAATTACAGCTAAACATGTGGATAAACCTTGCATAGTAGTGAATTCTTGAAATTTTTGATGTTTTTAGTCCTTTTTTATTTGGAGTTTCTTTTGATGCTGATGTTTATTTTTATCACTTATGATGGGAATTTATTTTAGTTTCTAAATCGGTTGAGGCTCCCCCACCATGCACAATGTTTGCAACCTCTACCCTTATTTAATCAATCTGTTTACACAGCGTATGCAATCTCTACCCTCATTTAATCAGTGAACTCAAGTCATTAATTTAAGCCTTCATTCTCACTAGCATGTAAGAAATTGAATGATGTAAACCCATCCTCACAGGATTTCTTACCTTAGATAGTGTCCAACATATGGAATACGAGCTTTTGAATTCATCAGTTAACCAGGATCATATATTCCATTTCCCCCAAGATGATTGTACTAATATAACTTTAGGGTCAACTAAATATGCTTCTCATTGTACGTTGTATATTATGTGTCTTTATTGTCCAATACTCACTTTTATGAGGGTGGGGTGCTTTTCACTACCCATTCTGGCATGTGTAGACAGCCATAAAAATGTTAGATAAGTCACAAGTTTAATTCAGTAATGTTGTTATCATTGACATACTTTATTAAGAATTTTAAATTAAAAAATAAATGTTTTTTCTATACTTAATGAAATTAAATATTTTTACAAGCCATGAACAACCTATTAGTGTAGAAGCCTAAAATTTATTCACCCATGGGGTGCGCTTGACTTGGGGAAGTAATTGGGTAATGAAAGGTATGGCCATAGAGGTGTCAATAATGAGTTATTGAACATGAGTGAATGATTTGGGATTCCTATAACACATGATGGGACCTGAGGCATGTGCCTCTTATAGACCTAATGAAAATGAATATAAATAAATTTTAATTTAATTTATGAGTACTTGTTCATTACATTATTTTAATAGTTCACTACATCGACTAGAAACTTCTTCCTTTATCATTTACTTAAATGTATTTTCTATTAAAGTTCAATCCTATTGAATTGTTTATGACAAAATGACTTATATAAATTCTTTTTACAGAATGGAAAGAAGTTGGATGTATGAAACAGATCAGATCTCAAGCAATTTTCAAAACAATTTGGAGAGCTTTATAGATTTTTCATTTCACAATGCTTCAGATAGTGGTTGCATACACTGATCATGTTCCAATTGTGTTGGTATACCTTGGTTGAGCCGTGAAGAAGTCATCTACCACATAACCAAAAATGGTTTTCAAGAAAACTACTTTTTGTGGTATTACAATGGGGAGAAAATGAAATCTCAAATTGGTGATGATCGAAATGAAAGGACTGGAATGGAGAATTTGTAAGATGGTCGGTTTCTATTTATTCATCATCATGAAAAAAGAAAGGATTTCGACTCAAGAAGACTTCGATATGAGCACAGGTGATGCATCTATTGAAAATGATGATATTGATAGGGTGAAAAAAATTGAATGATGCTGCCACGACTCCAGTTTATCGACAATGCGATAAAATGAAAAAGCTGGAATTTTTAATCTGATTGTTTCATGGGAAAACTATGTATGGGATTTCTAATACAGAAATCAATTACATTCTTACCCTCTTGAAGGATTTACTTCCAGATAATTCAGATATTCCCTCAAACCACTATATGGCATGGAAGTTAGTTGAGGAACTTGGATTTTCAAGAAACAAAATTCATGCTTGTCCGAAATATTGCAGTTTATTCTAGGAGGAAACTGTTGAACGAAATGATTGAATAAAATGTGGAACATCCCGCTGGAAGTCAAAATCTGATGGAACACCATATCGCGTTCCACATAAAGTAATATGGCACTTTCCATTGATCCCCAGACTCCAGAATCTTTTTATGTCTGATGACATATCAATAAAAATGAGATGGCATGATACCGAGAGAAAGAAGACTAATGATGAGTCGGTTCATCCTACAGATGGATTTTCATGGCAGAGATTTGATGCTCGACATCCTGATTTTGCAGCTGACGTGCGTAATGTGAGGCTGGGTCTTTCATGCGACGGTTTTAATCTGTTTGGGAAGATTATTACTTTGCACAGCACATGTCCAGTTTTTATACACATTTATAATCTTCCCCCATTGTTGTGTATGAAAAAATCTTTCACTTTCATGAGTATACTCATATCTGTTCCTTCTGATCCTGGCATTGATATTGATGTATACATGCAACCTTTAATAAAAGAGTTGAAACTTCTTTGGGATGTGGGTGTGCGCACATACGATGCATGTTCGAAAGACATATTTCAGATGTGTGCTGTGATTATGTGGATGATCAATGATTTTACAGCTTATGCAATGATGTTTGGATGGAGCACAAAGGGAAAATTGTCATGTCCAGTTTGTATAAAGAATACATGATCCAGAAGACTGAAACATCGTTGTAGTTTCAGTTTTATGGGACATCGATGATTCTTGTTAAAGGATCATCCATATAGAATTAATCGTCGAAGATTTTATAATACCATAGAGACAAATGATCCACCTCAGCATATGTTTGGAACTGACGTGCTTAATGAATTGAAAGATTTCAGTTTTTCGTTCGGGAAGGGTTAAATGAAATTTATAAAGAGAAAGAATGTTTCCACTGAAACCTGTTACAATTGGAGGAAGAGGAGTATCTTTTTTGATTTTCCTTATTGGTCAACTAATTTGTTACTTCGTTGCTTAGACGTAATGCATATTGAAAATAATATATGCAAAATGTTGCTTTCGGTTCTTCTAAATGTCAAGGGGAAGACAAAAGATGATTTACGATCTCGGTGTGACTTGGTGGATTGGGGCATCAGACCAGAATTGCATCCTATAAGTATCAGTGAAAATAAATGGCAACATCCATGTTCTTATTATGTGATGACACCTATGGAAAAAAAATTCTGGAAGTATTAGAGACTATTAGAGTTCCTGATGGCTATTCAAGCAACATATCTAAATGGGTCAACAGAAGAGAGGTGAAGCTAAAATCTTTGAAGACTCATGATTATCACGTTCTACTGCATGAGTTGCTTCCAATAGAAATCCTTCATCTTCTATCCAATAATTTAAGGGTGGTTGTTATTCGGTTGTTCCATTTTTTTAGAGATCTTTGTGATAAGAAGTTTTCCAAGTCTTTCTTGCAAAAAATGTTGACAGATGCCCCATTAATTTTGTGTGAGTTGAAGAAAATATTTCCTCCATCATTTTTCACATGCATTCTACATCTGACTGTCCATATTCCCACTGAAATACTTCTTGGAGGAACTGTTTCTTTTTGTTGGATGTATCCAACTGAAAGAAATATGTTCACATTAAAGTCTTATGTCTGAAACATAAATCATCCTGAAGGTTCTGTCATGAACGGTTACCTGGATCAAGAATGTATGGATTTCTGCTTGATGTATTTGTCTGATCTTAGTACAAGATTGAACAGACCAATGATAAATGAAGAAGAACAGTATGAGAAAATTGAACCCAGTTTTCCATCACTTCCTCAAACAGGAGGAATTCCTGGATCATATACATTGAAGACATTAATCCATGAAGAGCGGGAGATGGCACATCGCACAGTTTTGTTCAACTGTGATTTTTTTGATGACTATATCAGGTAACTAAATTGATTATATATATATTACATATATATCTGTTAAACTATTCATATTTTTTATCTATAGGGAACATAAAACAATGATAAATAGGAATCATCATTCTTTATCTTTGAGAAGGAGAGAGACTTTGCATAGCAAAGAGTTTTCTACTTGGTTAAATATGAAGGTTAAAATATTAATGTTTAATATAATTATATCAATATTTAGGAGAATGATTCATAGGTCATATGTGACGTGTACGAATCAACCCCGCCTCAATCTAAGACGCAGTGTGGTCGGCACCACTCAAAGTGTTTGTCTTCTGTTTCGAAAGGACGTCATTTTAATTGAAAAACATCAATTGGCATACGGAAAACCGACCAAGCACATTCGGATTGTGTCGATACTTTATCACAATGATCCATGGGTCATATGTGACGTGTACGAGTCAACCCCGCCTCAATCCAAGGCGTGGTGTGGCTGTCACCACTCAAAGTGTCTGCCTTTTGTTTCAAAAGGACGTCATTTTAATTGAAAAACATCAATTGGAATATGGAAAACTGACCAAACACATTCGGATTATGTCTATAATTTAGTACAATGATCCATGGGTAATATGTGAAGTGTACGAGTCAACGCCACCTCAATCCAAGGCACGGTGTGGCCACCACCACTCAAAGTGTCAGTCTTTTGTTTCAAAAGCACGTCATTTTAAGTGAAAAACATCAACTAGCATATGGAAAACTGACCAAACACATTCATATTGTGTCAATACATTATAACAACGATCCATGGGTCATATGTGATGTGTATGAGTCAACCCAGCCTTAATCTGAGGCACGGTATGGCCAGAATCACTCTAAGTGGCTCTCTTTTGTTTAAAATGGACAACATTTTAAGTACATACGGAAAACCGACCAACGCATTCGGTTTTCATTGAAACTTTAGGATAACGATTCATGGGTCATATGTGACATGTACAAATCAATTTCGCCTCAATCTGAGATGTGGTGTGGCCGGGACCACTCAAAGTGTCTGCCTTTTGTTTCAAAAGGATGTCATTTTAATTGAAAAACATCAACTGGCATACGGAAAACCAACTAAACGCATTCGGATTGTGTCGATACTTTATAACAACGATACATTGGTCATATGAGACATGTATGAGTCAACCCTGCCTTAAACTGAGGCGCGGTGTGGCCTCCACCACTCAAATTGTCTGTCTTTTGTTTCAAATGGACAACATTTTAAGTACATACGGAAAACTGACTAAACGCATTCGGTTTTTGTTGAAACTTTTGGAGAACGATTCATGGGTCATATGTGATGTGTAAAAATCAACCCCTCCTCAATCTGAGACATGGTGTGGCCGGCACCACTCAAAGTGTTTGTCTTCTGTTTCAAAAGGACGTCATTTTAATTGAAAAACATCAACTGGCATACGGAAAACCAACCAAACGCATTAGGATTGTGTTGATACTTTATCACAACGATCCATGGGTCATATGTGACGTGTACGAGTCAACCTCGCCTCAATCTGAGGTGCAGTGTGTCCACCACCACTCAAAGTGTCTGCCTTTTGTTTCAAAAGGACGTCATTTTAATTGAAAAACATCAACTGGCATACGGAAAACCGACAAAACGCATTCGTATTGTGTCGATACTTTAGCACAATGATCCATGGGTCATATGTGACATGTACGAGTAAACCCTGCCTCAATTTGAGGCACGGTGTGGCCTCCACCACTCAAAGTGTCTATCTTTTGTTTCAAAAGGACGTCATTTTAAGTGAAAAACATCAACTGGCATACAGAAAACCAACCAAACACATTTGGATTGTGTCGATACTTTAGCACAATGATCTACGGGTCATATGTGACGTGTGTGAGTCAACCCCGCCTTAATCTGAGGCACGGTGTGGCCGGAATAACTCTAAGTGGCTCTCTTTTGTTTAAAATGGACAATATTTTAAGTACATACCGAAAACCGACCAAACGCATTCGGTTTCCATTGAAACTTTAGGAGAACGATTCATGGGTCATATGTGACGTGTAAAAATCAACCTCGCCTCAATTTGAGATGCGGTGTGGCTGGAACCACTCAATGTGTCTGCCTTTTGTTTCAAAAGGACGTCATTTTAAATGAAAAACATCAACTGGCATACGGAAAACCGACCAAACGCATTAAGATTATGTAGATACTTTAGCATAATGATACATGGGTCATATGTGATGTGTAAAAGTCAACCCCGCCTCAATCCGAGGTGCAGTGTGGTCGCCACCACTCAAAGTGTCTGTCTTTTGTTTCAAAAGGATGTCATTTTAAGTGAAAAACATCAACTGGCATACGGAAAACCGACCAAACGCATTTGGATTGTGTCGATACTTTAGCACAATGATCCATGGGTCATATGTGACGTGTACAATTCAACCCCTTCTTAATATGAAGCACGGTGTGGCCAGAATCACTCTAAGTGGCTCTCTTTTGTTTAAAATGGACAACATTTTAAGTACATACGGAAAACGGACCAAACGCATTCGGTTTCTGTTGAAACTTTAAGAGGACGATTCATGGGTCATATGTGACGTGTACGAATCAACCCCACCTCAATTTGAGACACGGTGTGGCCAACACCACTCAAAGTGTCTGCCTATTGTTTCAAAAGGATGTCATTTTAATTAAAAAACATCAACTGGCATACGGAAAACCGACCAAACGCATTCGGATTGTGTCGATACTTTATCAAAACGATCCATGGGTCATATGTGACGTGTACGAGTCAACCCTGCCTCAATCCGAGGCGCAGTGTGGCTGTCACCACTCAAAGTGTCTGTCTTTTGTTTCAAAAGGATGTAATTTTAAGTGAAAAACATCAACTGGCATATGGAAAACCGACCAAAAGCATTCGGATTGTGTCGATACTTTAGAACAACGATACATGGGTCATATGTGACGTGTACGAGTCAACCCCGCCTTAATCGGAGGCACGGTGTGACTGTAATCACTCTAAGTGGCTCTCTTTTGTTTAAAATGGACAACATTTTAAGTACATACGGAAAACCGACCAAACGCATTCGGTTTCCGTTGAAAATTTAGGAGAACAATCCATGGGTCATATGTGATGTGTACGAATCAACCACACCTCAATCTGAGAGTCGGTGTGGCCAGCACCACTCAATGTGTCTGCCTATTGTTTCAAAAGGACGTCATTTTAATTGAAAAACATCAATTGGCATACAGAAAACCGACCAAACGCATTCGGATTGTATCAATACTTTAGCACAACGATCCATGGGTCATATGTGATGTGTACGAGTCAACCCCACCTCAATCTGAGGCGTGGTGTGGCCGTTATCACTCCAGTTTTATGTATTTTGTTTAAAATGGACATCATTTCAGGTAAAAATATATGGTATACAAAAAACCAATAAAATTATGAATTGACTTCCAGATTCCACATATAATTGTCATCTAAATTTTAAATTTAATTCTAAATGAATTATGTATGTTTATAATTACGTTATGAATTCTAATTTAATTATGGATGTGTATAGTTCCAGGATGCATTATATGTTAAATGTGTATAAATTTGTTCTCTATATGTATGTGTTAGTTGGTTATTGCAGTTACAATAATTGTATATGTATGTGTTAGTTTATTGCAGGTATAATAATTGGATTGAAAATGGGAGGGCACAAAATGAGGCCTGCTGTGCAAATTGCAGACCTGCTGTGAAAATTGCAGGCTGCTGTGCAATTTTCATAGCATAGGCTATGCTAACGGTTCAAAACTGTTGGCATAGAATATTGGTTCCTTTTTTACCAACGGTTCATTGAACTGTTGGCAAAAATCCTTTCCCAATGGTTCATTGAACCTTTGGGAAAGAGGGGAATCCTTGGGATTTCCCAACAGTTCAATCCAAACCATTGGGAAAAACTATCCCAACGGTTTAGCACAACCATTGGGATATGTTAGGATTTCCCCACCCTATCCCAACGGTTCATAGTAAATCATTGGAAAAACCTTTCCCAACGGCTTACTTCCCTACGGTTTGCATAACCATTGGTATAACATATACCAACGGTTCTGCAGCCTTTCTCAACGGTTCTGAACCGTTGGGAAAGGTTGTATTTCCAGTAGTGTGTGTTTCATTTTCATGTTTATTCCCCTTCTTGGATTTTTGTCTCACATATTTTTTATGTATTCCCTATATTATCCCATTTTTATTTAAGATATAAAATGGATTTTAGGAGATCGCTATATAAAATTAAATATGGATTCCATATTTTATGAATTATAAACCTAATATTCCAAATACTTGAGGACTTTACCATAAGTGTGTTGTATTAAAAGTTATTTATGTCTAATAATCATGTAATAATATGTGTAAATGGTTTGGGTCACCACATTTATTATCAGATGAAAGGTTTAGTTAAACTTTGTAACTAGGATATGAGAACTTTAATGAGAATCATCAGGATAAGTATAAGGATAAGTCTGTGTATAGAAAAATATCCTCAAATTTTAGTGAAGTATAGAGTGAGTGGTTTCTAAGAAATTGTATCACTAGATGGATACTACAAGTGGATGTGGTTCAGGAATATATGTAATTAGTGGTAATAATTTAGAAAAATACACATCGAGCTTGACTACAGAGTTACCTGGTATATGACAATGGGCCTTAGCATAAACATAGTTTGACACTCTAGGGGCATGCTTCTATTCATAATATAAATAATTTAAATCTATAAATAAAAATAAAAAAATAATACTAAATAAAGAAGCAATTAATAAATCTAAACATGATATAAATAATTTTTGAACATTTTATAATTTAAACTGTCTTTATAGATACACTATAATATAAATAGATACGAACATTTCACATTTATGTTAATATAAAATCTTTCTTATTCTCAATTTACCTGGTATTTAATATTAACTCCTTTATATTCCAAAATATATTATATTATGAATACTTTTATAATCATATAAACATTTCATATTTTATGTAAACACTTTACATAAATAAGACATTTGAATATAAACATTTATATTCTTATTTACAAAAATTAATAAATAAATATAAACAATTATATATTTATCCTTATTTTTATAATTTATATCCATTTTATAAATTATTTACCATGTAAATCCACTTTAAACATAGTTCTTATCTACTAAAACATTTTTAGTCTAGTTTAATACCCCCGTTGAATTCAGTGTGATCTCATAGGGTTCATGACAAATATGGTTTTTGAGAATTTTAGAAAATATTAATTTTCTTTAAAATTATATGCACCATGTATGTTTTGATATAAACCATGATGTGGCATACCCCTGAGTGATAAATTTTTCCATTGTAAAAACCACATCCATTTTCAAGTCTATTACAGTTATCTTAGATATAGACTATAATGTAGTGATATCTCAAGTGAAAACTATCACCATGGGGATAACCATGACCACATCCATTTCCTCTAAGATCATTTTGGGGAGAATTAATCATTTTTTCCTTCATTATGTCAGGGTGTCTTATGAAATCATATTCCAAACAAACCATGACTTTTTTTTCACCCTGAATTTCCAACACCTACCACATTGTGGTTCATCCTTATAGTTTCGTAAATAATGATGTAGTAGTTTGTAAACCATGACATAGTTTTGTTGAAAAACAATAATTTTTTCATATAATTATTATATTTTTTTCTCTAAAAAATACATTGATTAATAACTTTTAAAATACTATAGCTATTTATGTCTTAGATTAGAAACCTTCAGAAACCATGGTAATTTTCACATAGAACATACCATAGTTTTAAAAATTAACATTTTAACAATTTTTTTATTAGAAAAATAAATCAAAACAAGATAGTAGTGGCTATCATAAAACTAATGGGTATTATAGGAGATAAAACTTATCCAAACATAGTGGAAAACGTCAATAACCAAAAGTAATTTTTCCACAGAATTATTCCATTTGTATCAAGTTGAATAAATAAATGAACTCAAACATTTAGTAATATTAATGAAGTGTTTCATAAACATTTCATAGGTACATCCTATAAATCATCTACTATTAAATTTTTAACATTTAAACATTTTTTTTTGATTTTCAAAATACACCAATCATTATCACATGATGATCAAACCAATCATGATAGTTTTGAGTAGGATAATAAGGTCGAGTCATGCATTATCCCATAATACATAAACTTCCATGAATATCACTATGAAATTAACCACATTGTGGACTAACAAAGGGAATACCATAGTTTAGTCTAAACTACCACACCATGATCTTTCCTATAGTTCTCAATTCTAATAATTTGGGCACTAGTTAGGTTACCTGACTTGACTGGTTGTGAGTAAAAAATAACAACATAAGATATAATAAGAAAAAATATCATCCTAGTATCTATAACCTATAAAAACACCTCTATAACCATCTCATCATCACATCCTTACTACTACACTAAACTATAACCATTGTCTCAAATCACACAAGTTTATCACATCAATCACAAAAATCAATTTAATAGAAAAATTTCTAACTTCTTTCACTTCCTAATCAGTTATTAATTATCACATAATTCTTTCACACTGAAAAAATTATGTATCCAAGTTAAGAGTCATCATACTTTAAATCCAACAATTCTCAACAAAATATTTTCAGTTGAACATTTCTTGTTTTATAAAACCTTTAATGGGGGACTCCTGGAGGTAAAAACCTTCAATTAAGAGGAGAAACTTCTAGTTGTGAAAAATCCGTTATTTTAAAGCCTATTTCAAGATAAATCTTCTAATAAAATTTTCAAAAAATGAAAACATGGAATAATTTCAAATTATTTTTAATTATGGACTAAATAGAAGAAGTAGGAAAATACCTTTTGTTTAATTTTCTCCCAGGTTTAAGAAATAGAATAAAAAGGTCTTTTGACATCAGTTAACATCTCCCATGGACCGATGAGGTAGGTGCATGCTTAAATTTCTTTCTAAGGGAGGTTGTATAGTGGTGTGTGCTCCACCCCTGCACCCATTGATTCCATTTCCAATAGTGGATTCATCATCTCCTTATTTTTATAGATCACCAAATATAGGACTCCACCCAAATACACTTCCATCCCGGAGAATCCAAACACTCCACACAAAATGTTAGCCACTAGTTTTAAATGTTTGTTGCTTTTTCTTCATACCAGTTGATTTACAAAACATGCACCCAACTAAGAATACTTTTTCTTTTTAATCACATTTTATGTTTTCATTTTTCAAAATTATTTTATAAAATGTATTGAATTATGTAGATACAAAAATATTTTCC
This sequence comes from Viscum album, assembly GCA_963277665.1. Taxonomy (NCBI): domain Eukaryota; kingdom Viridiplantae; phylum Streptophyta; class Magnoliopsida; order Santalales; family Viscaceae; genus Viscum; species Viscum album. The sequence goes on along the minus strand of OY728147.1, from coordinate 1,018,432,723 downwards.
AAAATAAGAAAAAACACTTACACATTTTATCTCTACTTTAAAAATATATATTAGATTAATCAAATGGAAATCACTTTCAAAAAAATGAAAGATTACTAGGGAAAAACTTTCATTCATGATTCATAGACAATGAAAATTCAAGAAAATGTAAGTTACAAACTTTATTGTTTTATAATAAGGAAAATGGGTTATGTACCCATGAGATTTGAGATATTTGAATTCAAAAAAATTTAATTTTACAAAACCTAAACCTATTTAAAACCCATTTATTTTTAAACATATTACTCTAACACCACCATATTATGTTTTGAAATACCTATTTAACTTCCCTAACACGTTTAAATACCATTTATAATTTCAAAAACTTTACAATTAAATTATAAATATAAAATAAATGGATCACAATTTAAAGATATATTTTATAATTTTATTATCATTTGAAAATATATAGTTAATGAATTAATATTAATTAATTTAATCACATTTAAATTTAAAATTCATTTTTAAATATAATATGAACTAAACTCAAAATAAATATTATTATTTTATATTTTTACTGTTATTTAAAATATTTAGATAATAAATTAATAAGAATTAATTTAATTGGGTTTGAGTTTAAGGTATCTTAATATAACTACCCAAATGGTATTTACTATTATTTAAAATATTTAGTTAATAATTTAATAACAACTAATTTAATTAGGCTTGATTTTACGGTGTGCTAAGACCACTACCCAAACTCTTCTTGAATTGTTTTATTAACTTCACCCCAATATTAATTATGTTTCAGATTTACTATCCTAACACTATAAACACTTGATCAACCACTACTCTGACTCAACTTAACTGAGGAGTAGTGTTGGGTACTAGTTAATGAGTACTTACTATCATCCTTATCATTTTACTACACTATATAATATATATTATAACACAATATTAAATATTTTTTCTCTATAATCCAAAATATCTCCCAAAATACTTTTTAATTGCTTCTGAAAAATTAAAACATAATGTTTTCCAAAACCAAACACTAGGTTGCATTTGGTTTTGGAAAACATCATGTTTTAAATTTTTAAAGATATATTTGAAAATGTACAAGATTTTATATAAATAAAATAATTTCTAAAAAATAAAAATGATGCATTCTTAGAGGTGGGAACTCACTTCCATGATTTTAGGGAATAAAATAAAATACTTTTATAAGAAGTTTCAATACTTTCTTGTTATCAACTCCACTTTCCATATTTGCTAATATAATTTTACAAAATGAAAATATAGGTTATTTTTCAAAACTAAATGCAGCCTTAAATTATACATCATCTAAATTTAAGCATCAACTAACAAAATTGTAGAAAATGTCACCTAAAATTTCAAATTATGAACTATAAAAATAAAAAATAAAAAGAGTATAGGTGTGGTTTACCATGATTTAGTTAGCATGTGAACCCATCTTGGTCTTACTATGGGTGAACTTGAGAAGCATTATCAAATAAAAAATAATTTCAAATGATAAGATCATCTGTGAGGGTAACACCAACATAAATTAGAAACTGAACATCCAAAAACCCAATATGAAGATAACCTAAAATTAACTTCAAAATTTTATTTGAATCATCAATGGAAGCTTCTGGTTCTTTAATCAAGGAAACCCAGAGGAAACAAAAAATCCCATGCATATCATGGATATGAATCAGTGATTATAATTAATTATTAAACAAAAATTTCATAGTAAGACATGTAATTTAAAAAATAAATTTTCATATCTCAACAAAACATCAAGATAGGGTTGTTTCAGGAAACAGAAATGTCTTGTGTTGATGCCAATGAAACTTCTATAAAAAAGGTAAAATATTGCTTCATATAATGATTGAGATATTATCTTTTCAAAAATATCATCATCAAGTTAAAAATATAAAACATATAAAGACATGACTGGATATTTTTTATGTTGTAAGGTAAGTTAGTTCAAGACTTAACCTAAAAAAATTATATCAAGATATAGTTTTTCATATTTTCCAGTATGTAAAAACAGAACCATATAGAAAACCAAAAAAATTTGAATAATATATCAGGTTTTTGTTTTATAAATTTTATTTCATGAAATTAATTTTATAAAATAATTTATCAAGAGAATATAAAAATTTTATGGTAACCTTAAGGTACAAAACCTTATCCAAATAGAAAATAAGAAAAAATCCATGACATTATTTTCTAATAACTTAGTACACAAATCAAACTTGTGCATCCAATTAATCAATTTAAATTGTTATAAAAAAGTAGACAAATAATAAATGAAAATATGACTAATAATTTAAACACTAATAAAAATAATCATAAGGGTTTCAATGAAAAAATCATTATTTACAAAAATATAGATATTTTGAAAGAAAAAAACTTAGAAATTAAATTTTAAAAATAAAAAGTATAATTTTAAATTTAAGAATTTATAAAAGTAAATGTTAGGGATAGCGGCTCTATGATCATTATAAAAAACCAATGTATGTCCATTAGAGGTAGTCATTGGAATATTGGATTAATTTACATGTGTGATAAATCATTAAAGAATATCTAACTAGAATATAATCTATAATGAATAATTTGATTAATATTTGATTAATAAATATTTTATGTGTTGTTTAAAAATAGAAAACTTTTGAAAATTTTCTTAGATTATAAATAACTTTGTTTTTTTATGTTTTTGGAAACAATACATCAAAATTAAATAAGATGTGAAATAATGATTTTCTAGATGTTTTTATAATATAAATGATGAAAAAATGATGGTTGAGATATGTGCTAAGTTAGGTATTTTATTTTAAAATTGTTTAAATATCTCCAAGTATAATTAAAATATCATAATTATAAACTCTTATAAATTGGTTTTTTCTCCACTCTCAAACACAGACACAGATTTATCTTTTTTTATTCTACAAAGTTATATTTTTTAATCTTAAGATTCTACCAAATATTTTCTCACCCTAACTCAACCAAAATAATATTTATTTAAGTCAATAAAGGTATAAGTAATGTTTATTTCAATTAATTTTTTTTATTTATTCTTTGTATTTTTATAAGGGTAAATCATGTTTCGGTAGGCCAAACTTCCAACTAATGACATTTAACACTTATTATTTCATTCTTAAAAATAAAATATGAAAAAATAATTTTAGCATTCAGAGCTATTTATTTTATTTTATCTTTTCATTTCATTTATTTTATTTCCTTTTTACACACTTCACCACCTAAAAATAGAGTGATGGTTTTTATTTAACTCTTTATTAAGTTCATATGGTAATAAATATTTTCCCCGTGATAAACATGAATTCATGTAAGAATACATAATTATGGGGACTAATTTCACTCAAAATAATGTTAATAACTCATTAAATTTTTATTTATCTTTCTTTTCAATTAGTTAAAATTTTATTCATGAGAAATCACACCTAATGGATAAATACGTATATATATAAATATATGTTAACCCTAGATTTGCATCATCACTATAGAGGGATATATATTTAACAGATACTATTTAAAACTTTGTAATAATGAAACTTTAACAACATTGAACTTCATAGAGGTGGAACCTCAAATTTATTAATGGTGGAATTTCACTAACACCAAATTCCATAGATATGGAATTATAAATTGTCACAAAAATAAAAATTTAATAAAATTATGCTCTATGGATGTGTAACATCAAAAAAAAAAGAAACCCATATCTAATAACATGAGAATTAAAATAATTATAATGAATAAAATATTAAATTTCAATAAATGCACAATAGAATATAACGTACACAATATATGCTTGTACAATAACCACTAAACAAAAGAATCTCATAATGATGGTAAAGGATTCTCAAATTTTTCTCTTTACGGTTCTCTAAATCATCTTTAATATTAAATAAAACTCTTTTATATGATATTATTAATCTACAACCTTATTTTACAAATAAATTAAAATTTTCTTCCATTTTCTCTAAATTGGGAACTAGTTAAATCATTAGATCCATTTATCCTTTCTTACGATTCATACATGTTGTCTTATGCTTACTATTATTGTATGGCCTAACTTCTACTATAATAAATAAACACTAATAATATTGAACAACACACATTCTATTTCATTATAATATTATGAATCATAACTAGAAAATTATATTCATTATAACAGTGGAAACTAGTGATACATAACACATAACAATATAAGGAATTTCCATAATCTTTAACTCTGAAGGATCGTACTCTAAAATAATGAAAAATATATAAGATACATTTTTATCATGAATAAAATAATAAGAAATGTAATAAACATGGTATATGAACTAAGAGAATGATATTAATGATCTAAAATGTTACAATTAATTGTATATATAAAGGTAATATAACCATTGGAAGGGTGAGGTGGCTCTTGGAATCTGACCATTGGAAATCATACCATTAGAATAATAACTTTTCTATATGATCATTGTAATAGAAACCTTTAAAAATATAAGTGTCTCATAAAATACATAAAAAAAATTTGGTAATAAAAAAATTATTATTTATTAATAATGTATATTCATCAATGAATAACAATGAAACTATATACATATGACTTAAAAAAAAGTTTTAAAATTTTTCGCACCAAAAACACGATTTTGAAATACACAAGTTTTTTATTTAATAATTAAATTTCACATGTTAAAATTATCCGAGTAAATTTTTCATAATTTTTTTACTGTCAAATTTTTAATAATTTATCATAATTTTTTGAGACAGTATGTGTATTCAGTAAAAATTTTGACTTCATTATTATGTAAAAATTATGTAATAAATAATATAAGGTCTTGTTCAACCAAAAATATATCTATTTATAAAAATAATGTATTTTAAAATAACAAAATTATTTTTTAAAGCCTATTAATATGTTTACAAATACTAAAATATATTTTAAGATTTTGAAAACCATTATTTATAAATAAAAAAATCATTTCCAAAATAATATAAATTAAGGGAGTTCAGATCTTAAAATTGTTAAAATAAAAAACCATGTTTTAAATATAAAATATCATAGTTTAAAACCATGTTAAATCCAATTTTTTCTACAATCTAAAGACCAAGACCGTAGTTTTTTTCACGATACATAGTGAGGCATAGTGAGGTAAGGATTCTCAAATCCCTCTATACATTATTATTTTATGTCCCACTCTTAATGACCTAGGGAGTTCATACTCAAGATTTGGGAAGGGGAATAACAAATTAAGGGTTTTCATGCCTTTATATTAATTCTAAAGCTTTGGGAAGGGATATAGAAAAGGGTTTACATATATAATGATGTTATGTTTTACTATTACAAATCCATGAATATATTATAAATAATAAATTACCATTTCCTATAATTATACCACCCTCATAAGCTGTTATAATATTTTTATATCATAAAATTTTGAGAGGTGATTTTCTATCATCATTTTGGTCTGCAACCATTTCATTCATTGAATAATACCCTTATATGATGAAGGTGTCTTACTTTACTACACCATCATCAAGGATACTTTACTTCATAATATGTGAAGTGCCTAGGATGTGTTTTACCACAGAGAAGGGGGGTTAAATCAACCTTCCTCTCATGTTGACAAATAAAAATATCTAGAAATTTTGAGAACTAGTCGATCTCTCCTTTTCTTATTCTACTTCTACAGTCGAATATCTTCAGTTTCTCTCACTTCAATACTCTAAATGTTCAGCACACTCTGATATCAGTTTTTTTCTTTATTTCAAACTAAATTATTATTTAGTTTCTCAATATATATATATATTATGAAATATCATGAATTAATTAATAACTTATAATTATATAATTTCCACACACAAAAAAAGAAATTAAGGAATTCAAAAATATTCTCTCAACTAATATTTTCTAAATACTTCCTTGTGAACTTCTCTTTTTAACTGTTCACATGGGTTTTTTCCCAAAAATCATTACTCAAATTTCCAAAAATACTCATCTTTTCATTTAGACTTTGATCTCAATTAATTAGTTTCAAATATTCATATTTGTAACTCCTTAATTATCACATAAATATCCTCAAAATATTCTTATTTCGACAAAAAACCACAGGCCTTGAATCCATATTTTCATATAGGAATTATTATCACAGTGTGTTCCTCACAACGTGGAACACTCTCAAAATACAAATCAATCTTTGAATTTTTCTTTATTCTCATACTTCTTCATATAATGGCCTTATTCTCCATGGTTTTAAGATCCTCTCCATTCTTCTGCTTGAATCGCAGCTAAAACACCAGACTGTGATATTTGAAACATCGAATGGACAGCTAAACATCGTTAGATTTTAATATGTAAATATCATGTAGTATGATATGAATATATCATATCCTATGAATATCATATTCTTCACTGGTACAGATTTAAAAACATTTTAATACCCTTACGTATCCCCTCGGTAGCTCCAAGTGACCTTAAGAAATGTACCTTTACACATTTCATCCATTTTCCATTCCATCTGCTTCAACTCAGAGATAATTTTCCATAATCTTCATATGACTCTGGTGCATGCTTCATGTGTGAATTTTACATATTAAATGTGAATTTCAAATATAACCTGTGACATTGAAAGTAATTTTAGGTATCCATTTCATTTGGAAAATTTCTCAGTTCTTCTCATAGATTACTTTTTACGCATTACAGGGAGTCCAAACAATGTACTGAATTTCTAGTCAACTTTCAAAACTACTTTCACATATAGATCATATTCTTAGATTTTCTTTTATGCATCATCCTAAGAACACTTATTAATTAATTCCTTCATCAATTTTTAGTTTTCACATTCTGAATGCTCATTATGAACATAAAACTTGTCCAATTTTATTCAATATTTATCAACTCAAAATTTATCTATAACTACTTCAACACCTTCTCTAAAAAACTTCATCCACCCCATCTAATCTCAAAAATATTTAAAAACGTCTCAAAAACTCTTTACATGACTTTAAACATTTCCAGAATGTTTCCAAACCTCTTCATCGTAGTTCAGAAGCCTTTCATTATCCATCTTCTCAATTTTTGAAATCTGTTATGTTGTAGATAGTGCTATCAATAGCCATTACACTTGTAAATCATTCATAATAAGTATAGATCTACAATAATCATATATGTAGGCTTCTTTCTTGAATTTTTTTACCCAAGTATGTCAAAGCAACACTATCCTTTCCCATTATTAAGACATTATCAAAATCTCATGATTCAATAATATTTTCAAACATATGAATAAGTCATCAACAACATATTACAATGATATTCACTCATAGTTGACAAAAAATACAACACTTCAACAATTTCATTAGGTTCATCGATCCACCCTTTGGATTTATTGTCAATTATAACAACTCACATAAAAAGACATCAAATCATGGATTTATCAAAGATAAGTCTCTTAAAACCACATTTCTAGATAAAGAAATTTTTTTGAGATAATTTAATCCCTTTATGAAAATAAATTTATAGCCAATTAAATTTATGCTCTTTCTCTTAATCCATACACTCATTTTCCCCTTTTTTCAATAAAAACATCTTTGGATTCAAAGGTAATTGAAGTTATATAAATGTATCACCCTATAACAAAAGAATCCAAAGATATGTGGGACATTAATATAATTATTCAAGTGAGTGGGAAGGTTTTAACATGCATGTTCAGCCTTAACACATCATCTTTTTTCTTTAGCATAGATTTTGTGTGAAGATATAGGAAATTTGATCTTTTCTAGATGTTAAAAAGGAGTAAGTTTGTCCCAATACTCAAAATACCTCCTAAAATCCAATGTGTGACTCAAAAAATCTAATATTAACCATTAATCTAGGTGTAACTAGATTGGAAACATAATAAAACAAAAATAAGTGTTCCCTAACACTCCTCATATAGTTGGATGTACACACATATACATTGTCACGACCCGACCTCGGGGCCCGTGCCGTGACTACCCCAAGCCCGCCTTCCATAGGCCAGGGGCTGGCGACTAGCACCAAGGCGTAAAATCCCGGTAAACAGGGAAGGCATTGCCTTTATAAGTAACAACCACCACAGAGTCAGCAAGCGGAAAGTAACTACAAGTGCAGAAAAGTAAAGGGGGTCGGAATACAAGCCCAACTGAAAGTACAACTGAAAAAGTAAAGAACAACAACTGAAGAAAAGACGGTGGCCTCGTGTCGTCCACTGGCAATCCCACCTGAAGGGTGGGTACAGATAGCCTCCAGGCTCCTCGGGTCCCACGTCCGCTCCGAGCACGTCCCGCCCAGTGGTCCACCTCCAGGTACCGTCCTGCTCCACGCCCCAACCGAGATCAGCGCTGTCCGTCGTCTGCATCCAACATAACAAGGTGCGGGCATAGCCCGTGCAGGGGTGAGTATAAGCTACTCAGTAAGGACCCCGAGACCCCCGAAGGTCTCCCGAAATCCACAAAGGATATAGCACAAAAGAAAGATGCAATCACGAAGTAACATCTGACTCGACTTAGTTATATGCCCATACATATACCTAAGTCCCCAATTCTAGCTCTGCTCACGAGCTCAAGAACAACTCAATCCACGCAGGAAAGCAAGACTCAAATCCACAAGGAGAGTAAACAGTAAATCCACAAAGGATAGTTCAACACAAACCACAAAGGAGAGTAACATAAGATTCAGCTCAACCAGGTATACTTTTTCAGATGACGTCAAAGATGATCACTGATCCATCTAAGTCGTCGGACCCACGAAGGATCGATAGGTACTAACCCCTGCAAAAGACCCACACAGGATCGGGCTCACACAGAACCTGTAGGTAGTGGCTCACACAGAACCGGTAGTAAGGACCCACATAGGATCGGGCTCACACAGAACCTGTAGCACTGATCCACGTAGGACCGCTGAGTGCAGTAGTCGACGCAGTCCACTGAGGATCTCTGCACAGTCGTCGCCGCAGTCCACGAAGGATCTCTGCTCTGTCGTCGTCGCAGTCCACTGAGGATCTCTGCTCTGCCGTCGTCGCAGTCCACGGAGGATCTCTGCTCTGTCGTCGAAGTCACAGCCAGCGCTAGGGTTCCCGCACACAGCGAGCTCGTTTAGGAGGGTCCGCTCCACGAGCCGAGAGGCTGATACATCAACTGACACGTAGTCCGAAGTTGATGTATCCAAAAGTTCTGTATCGACAACAGGATCTCAACGCAACAGACGGCGCGTCAATCGGACGCCCGGTCTGAGAGTTATTGGCATTTTCGTCCCAGGGGCCCGGTTGGTTTTTAGGGAAAAACCAACCCGACCGTACTCCGCCTGTATCCGATCCTCGGGCGGAGTATTCCAAAAGTTCCGTCTCACTTAGAGGAAACTACCACAGCTGACGGTACGTCGATCGGACGTCCGTAGCTCAAGTTATGAGCGTTTCCGCTCCGAGGGCCCGGTTGGTTTCGTGTACGAACCTACCCGGCCGAACCCAAAGTCTTCCGAAACCTTGAGTATAATATACCAAAACGACCGAATCGATCCAAGGATCGCGTAGCCACTGACGGTTCGTCAATCGGAGGTCTCAGGCCCAAGATATGGGCAAAAGACCGAAGAAGGCCCGAGAACGGGGGTTCTGGGCCCGGGGCGACCCGGCCCGAACCACCCCTGGGTCGGCCGAACCGGGTCGACCCGAACTGGGTCGGCCCGACCCGGCCCGACCCGGCTAGGCCGGGTCCGGTCCGGCCTGGGCGCGGCCCGGCCGACCGGACCGGCCGGCTCGGCTTCGGCCGAGCGGCCGAAGGGGGCGCCGCGGGTTTGACCCGCGGCTTAGGTGGAACGCGGCCCCGCGGGGGGCCGCCTGTCACGCGGATGCGGCCGGGCCGCCGCGTCCCTCCCCGGTTCCGCACGGCCGCGGAACCGGCCGCCGCCGCCGCGGCTTCAGCCGCGGCGGATCTCCTCCACGGCGGCGCGCCGGGCGCCGCCGCCTCCGGCCGCCGGAGTTGCTCTGGTGGCCCGTTTTGCCTCCCGTCTGCGCCGTTGCTCCTCCCGGGGGCCGATCTTCACTGCGGGATCAACGGATCGCCTTTGCCGCACGGTTCGTCTTCGTCCGCCAAATCCGCACAACAAAAGATCGGCGGAGGGTTGCCGGGTCTTGTTCGTTAGATCCGCACCCTCCGCGTTAGTCATAAACAACGGGAGGAAAAGAAAATAATCAACAACAATTTTAATTAAATTAAAATTGTTCGAAGATCAGGTTCTTTATTTTAAAAGAATAAACACGGGGAATAAAATATTCCAACATCCCTTACCTTGTCGTCGTCGGACGTGAGGTCGTCGCGGAATCGCTCGTCGCGAAAGGAGGGGATCGTCACGTCGTTCGCGGAAGAGACGTTCGTCGCACCGCGGGAAAAGCGTCACGCCGACGATCTCCGGATCTAGAACAAACGGATTTAATTAATTAAATCCGTTCTTATTGAAATTAAAAAAAAAAGGTGAATTAAACGATCCGTTTCTCACCTTAGTTGCCGAACGAGGATCGGCCGCAGAAGAAGAGGCGTCGCCGAAGAACGTCGCGGGTAGAGCTCGTCGACGTCGCAGATCACGGTGTGCGTCGTCGAATTCCGGTTCTGGCGTTCTTCGCGTTCTTCGCGTTCTTCGCGTTCTTCGCGGGGAGGGTGGAGGTTTAGAGGATCTCGCACAACAGGAGGATCCTCCAAAATAGACAAGTTTGTCTATTTTATTATTTTGCCAACAAACGCAAAACGCGTAAGTAACGACCCATTAAATTCGTTGAATTAATTCAACGAATGAAACAGCCCATTTAATTCACGAAATAAACCGCCCAATTAAATGGTCTGTTAAGAAATTAAAGAAAACGCGTCGGTTGACTTTTCAGTTACTTTGACGGGTTTTCGCGGGTGCGTTACTTAGCGAAAGAAACGGCGGGGCTCGTGCGGGCCCTGCCTCACAAATATCCTACCAAGAGGGTAGGATATTTCCGGATAGCACCCTATCCGCTTTAACTCAGTTCAAGTGGCTTCCAAGTGACTTCCAAGCAGCTTAAGTGAAATAAAATAAAGTTGTCGCACAAATTTTATTTTATTTCTATCTTAAAGCCCCAAAATTTAAAAACCACGTCTGAACAAACGCAACTCCGGAAGAGGCGTTTCTAAGCAAATACCGGCGCTGCGATTTCATCGGTGCCCTCAGAATTTGATTCCGGGCACCGGTTCAAAAGATAGAAAAACCCGCTCGTCCGTTCACTGAACGTACCCGAGCCAAACTTCGGAAATTGATTCCGGGCACACCGGGCCTCGGAATCAGGTGCCGTCTGAAGCTGCGCTCTTGTAAAATTCCAAAGAAAATTAAGAAAAAAAATTTCCTTGAAATTTGCGGGTCTTTACATTACTCCCACCTCAGGGCTTTACGTCCCAGTAAAGATACATCAAAACTAGGGGAACAAATGGGGGTACTGAGCACGCATCTGAGCCTCCCGCTCCCAAGTGCTCTCCTGGAGGTTCCCGTGCTGCCATCTGACGCGCACAAGAGGAATCGACCGCCCACGTAGGACCCGCTCCTGTCGATCCTCGATCTCCACTGGGACCTCCGCAAAAGTCGCCCCATCGTCCACGTCCAGCTCCCCAAAGTCGATGATGTGCGTCGGGTCGTGCACGTATCTCCTCAGCTGAGACACGTGGAAGACGTCGTGCACCCTGTGCAACTGAGGTGGTAGAGCCAGGCGATAAGACACCTCTCCTATCCTGCTGAGGACCTGGAAAGGCCCGATGAAGCGTGGAGACAACTTGCCGCCTCGGCCAAATCTCCGTAAACCACGTCGAGGTGAGACACGCAAAAAGACGTGGTCGCCATCCTCGAACTCTAGTGGCCTCCGCCTCCTGTCAGCATATGACTTCTGCCGGCTCTGAGCTGTCCTCATCCTCTCCTGGATGATCTGGACCTTCTCTGTCGTGGCTCGGACCATCTCTGGTCCCACGAGTGCTGACTCCCCAGGGTCTGTCCAGCACAACGGTGATCTGCAGGGTCTGCCGTACAACGCCTCGTATGGTGCCATCCCGATGGTGGAGTGGTAGCTGTTGTTGTACGCGAACTCCACCAAGGGTAGGTGGTCCTCCCAGCTGCGACCAAAGTCGAGGACACATGCACGGAGCATGTCCTCGAGTGTCTGTATGGTCCTCTCCGTCTGACCATCCGTCTGAGGGTGGAAGGCTGTGCTCAGATGGAGCCGCGTCCCGAACGCCTCCTGCAACCCCTTCCAAAGCCGGGAAGTGTAACGAGCATCTCGATCGGAGACGATAGATGATGGCACACCGTGAAGACGTACGATCTCCTGGACGTAAAGACGTCCCAAGCTCTCCACTGAGCCCTGCTCTCTGATGGGTAAGAAGTGTGCCGACTTGGTAAGTCGGTCGACAATCACCCAAATGGAGTCGTGACCTCTGGAAGTGCGTGGAAGTCCAGTCACGAAGTCCATAGATATGCTGTCCCACTTCCACTCCGGGACCTCCAAGGGTTGTACCAAGCCTGCTGGTACCTGATGCTCTGCCTTCACCTGCTGGCAGGTGAGGCATCGTGAAACGAACTCTGCCACAGCTTTCTTCATGCCCGGCCACCAGTGTTGTCGTCTGAGATCCTGGTACATCTTCGCCACTCCGGGATGTACCGCCAAGGGAGAAGTGTGAAACTCTCTCAGCACCTCCTCTCGTAGAGCGACTGGTACGAAGGTACGCCCTCTGAAAAGGATGTCGTGCTCTGCTCCAAGGGAGAAGCCATCAGGCGCCTGACCTGAGGATATCAGTGCACGCCGGGTCTCACAGTCGGCGTCCTCACGCTGAGCCTCTCTGACTCGCTGTAGAAGTGGAGGAGAGACTGTGAGAGACTGAAGAAAGGCTGCTCCGTCTCTATCCACAAAGGATATCTGTAAGGAGGCCAGCTGCTCCGTCGCCTCCTCAAGTAGCTGAATGCCCGTCCTCCTGCTGAGGGCATCGGCTACCACGTTCCCCTTCCCAGGAGTATAGACTATCTCAAAGTCATAGTCCTGGAGGAACTCAAGCCATCTCCGCTGTCTCAGGTTCAGGTCCTTCTGAGAGAAGATATACCTGAGACTCTGGTGGTCAGAAAAGACCGTGAAGCGCTCGCCCATCAGATAGTGCCGCCAAGTCTTCAGACCGAAGACCACTGCTGCTAACTCCAGGTCATGAGTGGCGTAGTTCTGCTCATGCGGCCTCAACTGACGTGATCCGTAGGCGATCACGGCCCGCTCCTGCATCAGGACGCACCCGAGTCCAGTCCCTGATGCATCGCAGTAAACTACGTACCCAACTCCCTCCTCAGGCAACCTCAAGATAGGTGCGCTGGTCAATCTCTGTCTCAGCTCCTGGAAGCTCTGCTGACATCTGTCTGACCACACAAAGGGTTTCCCCTTCTTCGTCAAGGCTGAGAGTGGTGCCGCAACTCTGGAGAAGTCTGGCACAAATCTCCGATAGTATCCCGCTAGGCCCAAGAAGCTCCGCACCTCTGTCACGCTCCTGGGTGGCTCCCAAGCTAGCACTGCCTCGATCTTCGCGGGATCCACTGCAACTCCCGCCTCAGAAATGACGTGCCCCAAGAAATGGACCTCACGCAACCAGAACTGGCATTTTGAGAGCTTTCCATAAAGCTGGTGCTCTCGGAGCGTGTCTAGCACAACTCGCAGGTGGTAGGCATGCTCCTCCTCAGTCGTCGAGTATACCAAAATGTCGTCAATGAAGACCACGACAAATCGGTCGAGGTATGGCTGGAATATCCTGTTCATGAGGCTCATGAACACTGCTGGAGCATTGGTTACGCCGAACAGCATAACCAAGAACTCATAATGGCCATACCGACACCTGAAGGCCGTCTTCTGCACGTCCTCGTCTCGAACTCTGAGCTGATGATAGCCTGACCGGAGGTCTATCTTCGAGAACCACCGCGCTCCCTTGAGCTGATCGAAGAGGTCATCAATCCGTGGCAGCGGATACTTGTTCCTCACTGTCACCTGGTTCAGGCGACGATAGTCGACACACAGTCGCAAGCTCCCGTCCGCCTTCTTGGCGAACAAAATCGGGGAAGCCCAGGGTGAAACACTGGGTCGGATAAACCCCTTGCTCTGCAAGTCCTCTAACTGTACCCGCAGCTCCCGAAGCTCGGCGGGGGCCATCCGATATGCTGGAGTAGATATCGGGGCTGTCCCGGGGTACAAGTCGATGTAAAAGTCTACCTCTCTACGAGGAGGTAGCCCTGGAACGTCGTCGGGAAAGACGTCCACGTACTGGTCCACCACTGCAGGAAAAGCTGGACTCCGCACGTCCACTGCTCCTAGGATGAGGCTAGCCAACTGATGAGAGATGGGCTGCACTCTCCTCCGCGGAAGTCCATCCTGTGCTGCAAAGGTTCCCTTCTCGCCGGTGAAGGTAAAACTGCTCCCGTCTGTGCGAACACATCGCACCTTGCGCCTAAAACAGTCGATCTGGGCATGAACCGTGGATAGCCAATCCATGCCCAAGATGACGTCGTAAGGCCTCGACGCCGCTACAAGGAGATCCCAGCCGAAGCTCTCGCCTCCTAGAGTAAGCTCACACTGCCGGCACCAGTGCGTAATCGTCGAGTCTGCTCCCGTAGGAGTCTCTAGTCGTAAGGATCGAGCCAACGGCTCAGTCGGAATCTCCGAGCTCCGAACAAGGGCAGAGGCTATGAAAGAGTGACTCGCTCCTGTGTCTATAAGTACTGCAGCAAGGGTGGAATAGACACAGATCGTACCTCGAATCATCTCTGGCATGTCGGGGTCGTAGGCCTCCACTGCCTGGAGCTGGGCCTGTCCCTGCCCGCCGGCTCCCTGTGGTCGAGGTGGCCCTCCTGGTGGTGGTGGGGGTAGAGCCTGGAAGCGTCGCCCACCACCCGCTGCTCGGCCAGCTCCTCTGCCTCGTCCGCCTCCTCCCTGCGGACCGCCACGGTCGACCCTCTGCCTCTGCCTGGGTGGCCCCTCCACCGTCTGCTGCTCCTCTGATCGGCGAGTCGGGCAGTCGCGAGCCATGTGACCCTGCCCGCCGCAGGAGTAGCAGAGCCTGCCTCTCGGAAGGCTGGCACTCCGTTGTGTGCCTCGTACTGCTGAGCCGGTGTCCTGAGGCCGTCTGCGTGCGGGTCTGGTCTGCCTGGACCCGTGAGTCATCCGTCGGCTACCTTCTGCCGAAGACTCAGCTACCTGCCGCCCTGCGCTAGGTCTCGCCGCTGAAGAAGGCTCTGCCAGGAAGCTCTCGATCAGGAGGGCTCGCTCCAGCACTCCCGCCTGGGTCGGAATGCTGAGGGAGATCAGCGACGCCCGAATCTCCTGTCGCAAGCCCTGCTCGAAGGTCCGGGCCCGGAAGAAGGGGTCCCGTACCATGTCGGTCGAGTAGCGAGATAGGTCCGTGAACCTCGCCGCGTACTGAGCGACCGTCATGCTGCCCTGGCGCAGCTGGAGAAGCTCCTGGATGCGCACCGCTCGGAGGGTGGCCGGGACGAACTCAGAGCGGAAGAGGCTCTCGAAGTCCGCCCAGAGCAAGGATGCCTCATCGTGAACCTCGAGCATCAGGCTCCACCATCGTCCTGCCGCCGCCTGCAGGAGGCTCGCTGCGAGAATCACCATGAGATCCGCTGGTGTCCTCACTAGCCTAAAGGTCCGTACCACCGCCTCTAGCCAGTCCTCGGCGGCCTGGGGGTCCGCCTCACCGCGAAACCTGGGCGGTCGCTGGCTCTGAAACTCATGCAGTGCCCTGAGGCGACGTGCATCGTCAGCGTCTGGTACTGGAAGCATCGGTGGCTCGGCGGGTAAGGCTACCGCCGGTGCCACTGCTGGCAAAGGGCCCTGCACTGAGGCCTCGTCGCTCGGTGGGCTGCCGTCGCGCCCTACACTCGGAACCCTAGCTGGCAGTCGTCGCGGGGCCATCCTGAAAAGGAGAACAAGAGCACCACAGTCAGAACAGTATACCTGGTGAGCTGGCACAAGTAATCACAAGGAAAACTTGAGACTTTCATAAAGCAGATCAGTATACCCGGTGAGCTGACACAAGTAATCACAAAGAAAACTTGAAACACACACGCAATCAATGTTTTCATGCATTAAGTCGGAAATCAGGAGTCAGGGTCCTGGTGTACGGATACGTCGGCCGCCGCACCAACACTGGGCTCCCTGAACTGATAACCACACCCAATACACTAAACACTATTGCTTCACATAGAAAGAAAGGACGATCAGAGTCTGCGGTAGAACCGACCACCTCTGATACCAATTTGTCACGACCCGACCTCGGGGCCCGTGCCGTGACTACCCCAAGCCCGCCTTCCATAGGCCAGGGGCTGGCGACTAGCACCAAGGCGTAAAATCCCGGTAAACAGGGAAGGCATTGCCTTTATAAGTAACAACCACCACAGAGTCAGCAAGCGGAAAGTAACTACAAGTGCAGAAAAGTAAAGGGGGCCGGAATACAAGCCCAACTGAAAGTACAACTGAAAAAGTAAAGAACAACAACTGAAGAAAAGACGGCGGCCTCGTGTCGTCCACTGGCAATCCCACCTGAAGGGTGGGTACAGATAGCCTCCAGGCTCCTCGGGTCCCACGTCCGCTCCGAGCACGTCCCGCCCAGTGGTCCACCTCCAGGTACCGTCCTGCTCCACGCCCCAACCGAGATCAGCGCTGTCCGTCGTCTGCATCCAACATAACAAGGTGCGGGCATAGCCCGTGCAGGGGTGAGTATAAGCTACTCAGTAAGGACCCCGAGACCCCCGAAGGTCTCCCGAAATCCACAAAGGATATAGCACAAAAGAAAGATGCAATCACGAAGTAACATCTGACTCGACTTAGGTATATGCCCATACATATACCTAAGTCCCCAATTCTAGCTCTGCTCACGAGCTCAAGAACAACTCAATCCACGCAGGAAAGCAAGACTCAAATCCACAAGGAGAGTAAACAGTAAATCCACAAAGGATAGTTCAACACAAACCACAAAGGAGAGTAACATAAGATTCAGCTCAACCAGGTATACTTTTTCAGATGACGTCAAAGATGATCACTGATCCATCTAAGTCGTCGGACCCACGAAGGATCGATAGGTACTAACCCCTGCAAAAGACCAACACAGGATCGGGCTCACACAGAACCTGTAGGTAGTGGCTCACACAGAACCGGTAGTAAGGACCCACATAGGATCGGGCTCACACAGAACCTGTAGCACTGATCCACGTAGGACCGCTGAGTGCAGTAGTCGACGCAGTCCACTGAGGATCTCTGCACAGTCGTCGCCGCAGTCCACGAAGGATCTCTGCTCTGCCGTCGTCGCAGTCCACTGAGGATCTCTGCTCTGCCGTCGTCGCAGTCCACGGAGGATCTCTGCTCTGTCGTCGAAGTCACAGCCAGCGCTAGGGTTCCCGCACACAGCGAGCTCGTTTAGGAGGGTCCGCTCCACGAGCCGAGAGGCTGATACATCAACTGACACGTAGTCCGAAGTTGATGTATCCAAAAGTTCCGTATCGACAACAGGATCTCAACGCAACAGACGGCGCGTCAATCGGACGCCCGGTCTGAGAGTTATTGGCATTTTCGTCCCAGGGGCCCGGTTGGTTTTTAGGGAAAAACCAACCCGACCGTACTCCGCCTGTATCCGATCCTCGGGCGGAGTATTCCAAAAGTTCCGTCTCACTTAGAGGAAACTACCACAGCTGACGGTACGTCGATCGGACGTCCGTAGGTCAAGTTATGAGCGTTTCCGCTCCGAGGGCCCGGTTGGTTTCGTGTACGAACCAACCCGGCCGAACCCAAAGTCTTCCGAAACCTTGAGTATAATATACCGAAACGACCGTATCGATCCAAGGATCGCGTAGCCACTGACGGTTCGTCAATCGGAGGTCTCAGGCCCAAGATATGGGCAAAAGACCGAAGAAGGCCCGAGAACGGGGGTTCTGGGCCCGGGGCGACCCGGCCCGAACCACCCCTGGGTCGGCCGAACCGGGTCGACCCGAACTGGGTCGGCCCGACCCGGACCGACCCGGCTAGGCCGGGTCCGGTCCGGCCTGGGCGCGGCCCGGCCGACCGGACCGGCCGGCTCGGCTTCGGCCGAGCGGCCGAAGGGGGCGCCGCGGGTTTGACCCGCGGCTTAGGTGGAACGCGGCCCCGCGGGGGGCCGCCTGTCACGCGGACGCGGCCGGGCCGCCGCGTCCCTCCCCGGTTCCGCACGGCCGCGGAACTGGCCGCCGCCGCCACGGCTTCAGCCGCGGCGGATCTCCTCCACGGCGGCGCGCCGGGCGCCGCCGCCGCCTTCCGCGGGCCGCCGGAGTTGCTCTGGTGGCCCGTTTTGCCTCTCGTCTGCGTCGTTGCTCCTCCCGGGGGCCGATCTTCACTGCGGGATCAACGGATCGCCTTTGCCGCACGGTTCGTCTTCGTCCGCCAAATCCGCACAACAAAAGATCGGTGGAGGGTTGTCGGGTCTTGTTCGTTAGATCCGCACCCTCCGCGTTAGTCATAAACAACGGGAGGAAAAGAAAATAATCAACAACAATTTTAATTAAATTAAAATTGTTCGAAGATCAGGTTCTTTATTTTAAAAGAATAAACACGGGGAATAAAATATTCCAACATCCCTTACCTTGTCGTCGTCGGACGTGAGGTCGTCGCGGAATCGCTCGTCGCGAAAGGAGGGGATCGTCACGTCGTTCGCGGAAGAGACGTTCGTCGCACCGCGGGAAAAGCGTCACGCCGACGATCTCCGGATCTAGAACAAACGGATTTAATTAATTAAATCCGTTCTTATTGAAATTAAAAAAAAAGGTGAATTAAACGATCCGTTTCTCACCTTAGTTGCCGAACGAGGATCGGCCGCAGAAGAAGAGGCGTCGCCGAAGAACGTCGCGGGTAGAGCTCGTCGACGTCGCAGATCACGGTGTGCGTCGTCGAATTCCGGTTCTGGCGTTCTTCGCGTTCTTCGTGTTCTTCGCGTTCTTCGCGGGGAGGGTGGAGGTTTAGAGGATCTCGCACAACAGGAGGATCCTCCAAAATAGACAAGTTTGTCTATTTTATTATTTTTCCAACAAACGCAAAACGCGTAAGTAACGACCCATTAAATTTGTTGAATTAATTCAACGAATGAAACAGCCCATTTAATTCACGAAATAAACCGCCCAATTAAATGGTCTGTTAAGAAATTAAAGAAAACGCGTCGGTTGACTTTTCAGTTACTTTGACGGGTTTTCGCGGGTGCGTTACTTAGCGAAAGAAACGGCGGGGCTCGTGCGGGCCCTGCCTCACAAATATCCTACCAAGAGGGTAGGATATTTCCGGATAGCACCCTATCCGCTTTAACTCAGTTCAAGTGGCTTCCAAGTGACTTCCAAGCAGCTTAAGTGAAATAAAATAAAGTTGTCGCACAAATTTTATTTTATTTCTGTCTTAAAGCCCCAAAATTTA
The DNA here is from genome assembly GCA_963277665.1 of Viscum album. Lineage (NCBI taxonomy): Eukaryota > Viridiplantae > Streptophyta > Magnoliopsida > Santalales > Viscaceae > Viscum > Viscum album. The sequence goes on along the minus strand of OY728147.1, from coordinate 1,018,413,263 downwards.
AAAACCACGTCTGAGCAAACGCAACTCCGGAAGAGGCGTTTCTAAGCAAATACCGGCGCTGCGATTTCATCGGTGCCCTCAGAATTTGATTCCGGGCACCGGTTCAAAAGATAGAAAAACCCGCTCGTCCGTTCACTGAACGTACCCGAGCCAAACTTCGGAAATTGATTCCGGGCACACCGGGCCTCGGAATCAGGTGCCGTCTGAAGCTGCGCTCTTGTAAAATTCCAAAGAAAATTAAGAAAAAAAATTTCCTTGAAATTTGCGGGTCTTTACATACATAGTAGAAATCAAGCCTGATGGTGGTCTGGACGGCATCAAATGGGCCCGATAGAGATCCTAACAGAAGTTAAGTAATCCTATGGAGATCTAGATATCTTGAAGGAGTTCCAAAAAAGGGTTAAGGTTCCCAATGAGGATCCAGTAAAAAGTAATCAAAGACTGTTAGGAATACATTGTGGGGTGTGCTGGAAAAATGATGCAATGTTGTTGGTGCTAAGAGGGTGGTTGGTAAAAGCAGTGTATATTGGGGGGTATCATAGTATCATTGTAAGTATAGTATAGGAAATACTGGATGAGTCATGGATCAGGTGCATGCCTTCAAAATAAGAAGTTTCATGAATATACGGAACAATAAAGTAAGGGAGAATTGTAGGGGAGATGATGACACTAAGGAGGGGTCACACATCAAGTGTGACTGCATCTAGAGAAAGCGTGAATACAAGAGGGGCGCATGACATAGTGGGGTTATCACCAAGTGATGTGAGCAATGTAGAGGGGTGCTGGTGGTAACATTGGTGGTAGGAGGTTCACATAGCCATAGTTATTAATTGTGTTCCATTGCGCCAGGGCTAATTCCAGGGACCACTATGTCCCATAATGCATGTGAAATTTCTCAATTGGTATGGTAAGTCATGGTGTGTTCTATTTTTCATCATGGCGTAGTGTGGTGTTGAACACGCCATTGTTCCATCAAAAAAATTTATTTTTATCACCCTTTTTAACCAGCTAACCCAACCTTGTTAAAATACTTTATTAAAACACTATGTTGCAAGTCAATAGATTCCCCTTCTTCCTCCCCCAACTTTATGTGACGCATCAATCAGGTTTCATAAAAACAAAAAACCCTACCACCTATTCATAATCTTTCCTATAATTTAATTTCAATGATTTATTATTTGAATAACTAGTGGTTAATTTTTAAAAATAGATTATTTTTCAAGATAAATTTTCACTGAAATTTATAAATATTTTTTATTTTTTATTTTTTATTTTTTACTAATAATTTTGTCATTTAACTTTTTAATTATTATTATTTCAATGAGATTACATTCCCTTTGTGTGATGAAAGTTAATATGGTCACATGTCAGGTGGTACACAATGTGCTTTTTCACCATAATCCCTTATTGTCATTTCGTATCATGCGCCATAAATAATTATGTACACAGTAAGGGTAGTGAAAGGTGGAGTGGGGAGGCAAGGGAGGGGGTGTGTGACCAGACTCTAGGGAAAATAGGGTTTCTAAGTGGGGAGAGACAGGATAAGGGTTAGATTTTGGGAGGCTTTGATACCATGTTAGAAAGGAGGAGGTGTGACTCAATACCTATGATACCTCCTAAGGGAGGCCTTGGTTGTAACACTCCATCTCTAGTGACCCAGAATTGATGGTTATTTTATTAAAATGGTACAAGATACGTAGATAAAAATACATAGGATCTAGTAGTTTATCTCTAATTCCATATTTTTTATTTTTTAGATAAGACCCCTTTTTAACTGGTTGAAGAGAGAACCCTTTCTTAACTCAAAGGCTCATAATAAATTATTCGAAATCCTAGAGACACAAAGACCTTACACATTTTACTCAACATCACTAAAACAACACCTCCTCAACACCTATCCAATGTATACTCCTAACTCACCACCTGATGATGATATTAGTATGTCTTTTCCCCATCCAGAGCTACATAGGGTCTAAACCCAGTGGGGCGTCCTTCTTTTCCCTCTACTATCATATTTCCAATTTTATTCTCTTAATGACTACACTTCATAAAATGTTTTAATCCAACAATATTTTTTAAAATAACTCATTTTATAATGAAAAGATATTTTAGTTCATTTTTGGTTTTATGGAAATAATTATGCCTTTTTCCTCTTTAATGACTCCTTATTATTTTCCCTAAAACATCACCTAAGTGACACATTTCTAAAGTTACCTAACCACTCTTTTTCATATTTTCACTTCATTTGGACATCATTTTTCATGATATATTCTTTATTTACTTTATTAATGTCTAAGAGTGATTTAAATCCCTTCTTTCATGGATACAATTATGATACGTCATTTGGTTATGCCTTATGACATGATTATGAAACTTGTTTATTTACATGGGTAACCCTTATGTTTATTCCTTATGTTTGATTTATTTATGTGTCACACATATTCATTTACCTGTAATAATGGGTGAAACTATATAGTGGTCTAAGGAATTGGGTAATTTTTTTCTCATGAGATGTTATGTTTGTGATTAAGGAGTAAACCTAATCCATTATGGAAATTTGTCCACCTTGAGACACTGTCTTGGCAGTTAGCCTTGATTCATGTTTATGTCATGTTATGTGTTGATTTCACATTACTATATTTCTATGATCATATGATTCCATGTTTTATATGTTATGCCTCAATATTTTTATTCGTGAGCCATGCCTTTTATGTTATCATGTTATTCCTTCTAATTCATGTTTTATATTTTTTCATATTTATTAATTTACTGGGATTTTATATCACCCCTTTTATCTATGTATTTTTTAGGTTATTCTATACAGTTGTAGGACCTCAAAGGGTTTTAGGATCTCATTATGAATATTAATAAAAATATGTTTTATTCAATTGTAATTTTTTCTAATTATATACATAGTCTTCTAAATAAACTAAGCTATTTGATCCTTATTTTGTATTTAATTGATAATTATTATTAAAATCATGTAATAATATATATGTAAATGTTCAGGGTTTCTATAGTTGGTATCATAGGATGGTCTAGTTATTTTGGGGGATTAGGATGAGAAAACTTTAGTAAGAACCCTATGGATAATTATATCACCATGTATAAACAAGATTTAAGCTTAGGGAAGCATAAGTTAGGACATAATTTTCATTTATAAGTTATTCATTTTATGTTCATAGTTTCCATTTTATATGCTCATTAGCTAAGTATTCAAGCCTGCTAATTTTATTTAAGTTTTTAGTTAATTGATGGAAATAGGAGAACCCATACTAACAACCAATGTGATAGGCAATGTGAAGATTTACCTAATGAGGTTCCAAGCCTAATGGGAAAGGGAGATCCTAACTTCATAATGGTATTGGATTAACTAGATCAGGTTATGAATAACAACTTAGATCATGTGGAATTCCCTCCTCCTAAGTAATATCATGTTTTGATTGAATCCTTTATGCGAAAAAGACCTCCTACATTTAGTTGATATTTTGATCACTAATCAAGGAACAATGGATTATATCTATTGATAATATATTATTTGTCCTCTAATACTTGGAAGAACAGAAATTCATGTTGTAAGTCTGTCATTTTTATGGGGAAGTTGATCAGTAGTGGACACTAATCAAAAACATGAATTCTAAATAGAAAATTGATTCCATTTAATGGGAAGGTTTCAATAAAATATTTTTAAATAAATATTTTTCCCAAACTCTCTATCTTAATATAAAGAGGGAGTTCCTTAGACTAAAGAAAAATAAAGATGGTTATATCAGAGTATACGAATAAACATTTAAAATTCTTGAATGATACACATTTGGTTTAGTCATGAACACTAAAAGAAAGGTGTATTTCTTCTTTAGTGGATTAAAGTTGAGTCTATGAAAATCCTTGGAGATATGAGACTTTGATAGTTATGAAGAAATTTTTTTTCCCTTAAGGTTGATATATGGATTGGAGACTCTCAATGGTCTTGTGGCATTGAAGATAAAAAAAGTAAAATTGAGTTTAATATGGTAGGATCAATAGATAAATCTCATGAAGGAACAAAAACCAAAAATCTCACATGTAAAAAGTGTGGGAAGAAGTATCCCAAGAACTATCTAAAGGGAACTGAGAGATTCTTGAAATATGGAAAAGAGGGGAATAAGGATAATCATTATCAAAGGGGTATGAATAAGTCCACTAATATAAAATAATTTAGGAAGCTTCATATCAACACTCATCCTATAGTACATTATTTTAACTACAAGGAACATGGGAATTATTCAAGCCAATTCTCTAATACAAGGGTTTTCAGAGACAATAAATGATAAAAACCTAAAAGGTAGTAAGGAATGGAATATGTTATCCCTATTACTGAGTTGGATCCTGAAAATTATATGGTGATAGGTATGATAATTATTCTTTAAATAATATAAAACATACTTTTTTATTCTAGTTCTATACATTATTTAATATCTTGTAAGTTTAGTAGAACTATTCAGACCCAACCTAAAAATATAGAGTTTGAGTTATTTGTGAGAACAAAAAATGGGACAATTATTGTATCTAAATTATATAGATCCTCTCCATTCAATGTTTTTCAACTAAACCTCCCATAACATCTCATCTTACTTTCTTTAGTGTGTTTTGATGTTATAATGGGAATGGATTGTCTATCTTTATATAAATATAACATCAACTATAGGGAAAGGGAGATCACTCTATACATCCCTTGGCATACTCCAATTTTGTACAAATGTAAGGAAGAAGATGGATATCCTTTGGAATCTTCTTCTTAAGAATGGATACTATTTTCTTATAAGAAATAATATTTATCTCAAATGATTGAGAAAAAAGAGAGGATCATTCTTGAATACATACCCATTGTGAGGTACTACACTGATATGTTCCCTGAGTAATTTCTTAGTCTTCCTCCTAATTGAGAGGTTGAGTTCTCAGTTGAATTTATACATAGATATCTTCCCATATCAAAGACTCCTTGTAGGATGGACACCATTGAGTTGGAGGAATAAAATAAGAAGTTACAATATAATATGGAAAAGGGTTTCATATGCCTGAGTGATTTAGTATGGGGTGGTATAGTCCTTTTCATCAATAAGAATGATATATCAATGTACTTATGCATTGATTATCATGAGCTTAAAAAATCACGATAAAGAACAATATCCCCTACCATGAATAGATGAATTTTTTGATCAACTATGTGGGGAAAAGTATTTCTATAAGGTATATCTTTGGTCAGGATATCACCAATTAAATGTGAAGAAGGAATATATTCCCAAGACTGAAATTAGAATAAGGTATGGACACTATGAGTTCATAGTGATTCCCTTCGAACTCACTAATGATCTAGAAATACTCATAGAATTAATGAATAGATTCTTTATAGATTACCTCGACAAATTTTTTTTAGTCTTTATAGATCATATTATGATATACTTCAAGAGTAAGGAGGAGCATGAGGAGAATTTGGATATTGTGATAAAGAATTTTCAAATAGAGAAACTATATGAAAATTATAGTAAATGTGAGTTATGGATAGAGGAAGTATCATTCTTAGGTAATGTTATCACTAGTAAATTTTTCCATTGGTCTAACTGATTATTATCAATAATTTATGAGGAAATTATTATGATTTTTAACCCCACTTACCAAGCTAACTCATAAGGGAGTAAAGTTATTCTATACCAGGTAATGTGAAGACTACTACAAAGAGTTGAAAAAGAGTTTTATCACTGCACCAGTACTTACACTACCCATAAGTGGGGAACTCTTCATAGTATATGGTGATTAATAAAAGAATGGATTACGTTTTTTACTAATGAAAAATGATAAAGTTATTACCTATACCTTAAGGCATCTGAAATTTCAGGACAAAAATTATCCCACATATGATCAGTAATTGGTACATGTGATATTCATGTTGAAAATATGGCAGTATTATCTATATGAGTAGAAGTGTGAGATATATACTAATCACAAGGGCCTCAAATATATATTTACATATAATTGGATTAATATGCACTAGTAAAGATAGTTAGAGCTCATCAAGGATTATGAATTCTCAATCCACCGCCATCCTGTTAAATCAAATAAAGTGGTAGATCCTCTAAGTAGAAAGGATCTTGAAAATTTATCAATGATGATAATTTATAAGGATCCAATATTATTAGACTTGAAATGGACGGACATGGGAATCATAAATCAAGGAATATCATCATTCCTTTCTCAAATAATTTCCCAACCATCCCTTTTAAAGAAGATAAAGTATTCTCAAAGAGTTGATGTGGATATTTAGAAGAGGGTGTAAGCTATCAGAATGGGAAATCCTAAAAGTTAAAAATTTATGAGGAAGGATTCATAAGATTTGGTTCATGGATATGTGTACCATAAAATATTGAGATAAAGAAATAGATTTTGAATGATGCACATAACTAGACTTTCTCCATCCACTCAGGGATCACAAAGGTGTATTGAAATCTCTGAGAGCACTATTGGTGGGAAAATAGGAAGAATAAGATCACTGAATATACATCAAAGTTCCTAGTATGTTAGTAAGTGAAGGGTGAGAGGGTAAATTCTAAAGTGATGATGAAACCATTACCTATACCAATATAGAAATGGGAAAAAATAACCCTAGACTTTCTCACTAGACTTATGAAGACATCTAGAGAAAATAATGCTATATGGGTTGTTGTATATCATCTTACAAAGACTACTCACTTTATTGTAATTTGAGAGGACTTCTCACTCGATCAACTTGCATAGATATACATCAGAGAAGTGGTATGCATGGATTGCTATTATATATTGTATTCTACTGAGATATGATATTTACCTCTAATTTTTGTAAAATTATTTAACATTATCTAAACACTAAGTTGAACTTTAGTAGGACTTATCACCATAAAATTGAGGGTCAGTATGAGTGAACTATTCAGACATTGGAAGAAATGTTGGGATCATTCTCGATGGAATGAAAAGGAGGATGGGACCAAAATCTTCCTCTGGTCGAATTATCTTACTACAATAGTTTCCACTCAAGCATCCAAATGGATTTATATGAAGCCCTTTATGGAAAAATATGTAGAGCACCTGAATTCTAGGATGAAGATGGTGAATGTAGGATTCTGGGACCTGAAAAGGTCGAGTAAATGGTAGAAAATGTGAATACCATTAAGAAGTGAATCAGGGATGGCCAAAGTTTAAAGAATAGTTATATAGATAGTTGTTTCTGGGACCTATAGTTTGAGGTTGTAGATAGTTATTCCTTCTTATATCTCTATGGAATGGATTCATGAGATTTAAGAAGAAGGAAGTTAAGTCACAGGTACATAGGTCCCTTTGAGATTCATGATTTCACCGAATCTATTACATTTGAACTAGCGCTTCCACTAACCATGTCTTAAGTACATAATGTATTACCTGTATCCCTCTTGAGGAAGTGCATACCAGATCCCTCACATGTACTAAATTAATAGGTGGTATAGATATAAAATTATCTCTCTAATAAGAAGAAGTCAGTGAAGATCTTTAACCATAAAGATAAAGTTCTACTCAATAAGACAACTCACCTAGTAAAATTATTATAGAGAAACCATAAGTATGAGGAGGAGACATGGGAATCAAATTAAGTTATGAAGGATAAGTACCCTCACATATTTTCACTTCATTATTTATAAAAAAATCAAGGGATAAATTCCATAAGGGGGGAAGAATTTAATGACCCATAATTTTATCAATGAAATTTTCCTTCTTATAATTATCTCATGTAGTGTGAAGTACATATATCACATAGAGAAACCAACAAAACATTATTATCATAAATAAATAATGATATATCATTAAGTATATAAACCAATAAAAATTCAAAATATTACAATGGGGTAGTAAATATAAAATAAGATAATAATAATAGGATAATTTGGATATGCTCGATCCACCAGAATGACAGCACCCAGGAACAAAGCTGTAGAAATAAAAAATAATGTTAATAATAAAATATTCATTTTGAAGATTAAATTATATATAAACTTGAAGAGAAAATATAATTTGATTAATAATTAATGAAATAATATGTATTTATAATAAATTAAGGAACTTATATGATCGTTATAAATCTAATCGTTGGAATAGTAGCCTGACCATTGGAATAGTAACCTAACCTTTGGAACCTAACCGTTAAAATAGTAATATGATCATTATAATAGTAAACTCACCTATATAGATTTAAAATAATATTTAGATATCTTATAAAATAAAAATATGATATATTTATATCATGCTATAAGTAAATATATTTTTTTTAAATGATAAATTAAGTCTTGGTATTTTTATAAAATGTAAATGTTTTATTTGAAATTTTATAATGAGTATAGTGATTTAAAAGAAAATTTGTTTTCATAAAATGGATTAATAAATTAATATTAATTTTTATTATAATTATAAGATAATTTTATGATTCCATAAGTAATTTTTTAAAGGGTAACAAAATCGATTAGAATATTAAAATTGATATTTTTAGAATAAATGATGATTTTATTTAAAAATTAAATTTATATTATTTTTAAAATTATTTTCATAAAATGGGTTCCATTTTTTAAATCTACATGTTGAAAAATTCTTAGGATAATTTTTTGATATTTTTCTAAAATAGTTGAATTTTTTGTGAATAGTGAAATATGGTAATTTACGGTATTTGATATTACAAGCCAAATGCATGAATTTTTTAGTCATGGATGATGTCAAAACCCATTAATTTGAACTTAAATTAAAAATTTAATTTATATATTCCCAATAATCAATAATATTGATATTTTTTATCCAAAATAATAAACTAGTGAATATAATAATCAAAAACATCTCTCTCTTCCCCTTATAAATATCATCTCTTATCCTTACACCTTACAAGACTTTAAGTCCCATAATTCTCTACCAAACCATATCCTCCCTAATCTCCCCACATCCAATTTCTTCTGGTCTCACCAAAAACAAATTCCATGTTCCTTAAGGGGTTCTTCGTAGAGGTGATATTCAAGAGGTAACATTCTCAAACTGCCTCTTTTAATTTTTTTTTCTTCTTATAAATTCTTCTCACCTTCTTAATACAACATAGCGTAATAAATTCAGTATCATTTATATAATATAATTTTATATTTCAAGTGTAATATCTTTTTTCTACCCCTTTTATCATCTCCACAATGAAAAATGAAACTAATGTCCATATTATGTCGGTTAATAGCCATGGTGGATAATGATTTTTTGTTTTCTAATAATGACTTCATGAGATGTTTAAATTCACTTATAATTTTTAAAAATAAACTAATTAGTTATATTATATGTTTTTTTACATTTTGTAAATATTATATGATCATAACATTGAATAAAATGAAACTAGTTCGGGGTGGTTGGAAAAATCGCCAAAATAAACTAAACATTTATCATTAATGTTTTATCAAATGAATCATCCTCATGTTAGAAAAAAATGATATATGGGAACATTTATAATTATTTAAGTTCATGAATAAAATTTTATTTCACTTTTTTAGTCGTATCCCCATTTTAAAAGAACTTCCATAATTATACACAAGTGAAATGACAATAAAACCACGAAATGAATGCTCTCAGAATAACAAAATTGAATATTATAACTTATTTAAATGACAATAAATGAACTTAATAAAATTATAATAAATTAAATATATTTTTAATAGTTTCTTAATTAAATAATTAATGGATTTAATTTTATTATATAATAAATTAATTGTAAGTATAGAATGTATTCGTACATAAGGTAAAGGATCTCTTCGTACGTCCATATTTCCTTTGGGTAAAGATTTATCTCCCCTTGCATCATTTTATCTATTCATTATTATTGTAAAATTCTCATATATTATATATATTTTTTAAAAACATATATATCTTTCTTAATTAGTCTTTATTTTATTAGTAAATACATGTTTTAAAAGGTTCCCTTCTCAATTCATCTTGATAGGAAAACCCGATTAAAGGGAATTTCTCTATTTCATGCCTATTTTCATGTACACTCCATAATACTTTTTAAGCCATAAATATTTTCTAAAATCACTAATTTTATAATGAAAAACTATTTTATTTTATTTTTGGTTTTATGGAAAATTTTATGCCTTTATTCTCTTTAAGGACTCTATTATTTTCCCTAAAATTGCACCTAAGCGGTGCAATTCTAAAGTTACCTAACCACTATTTTTAATGTTTTCACTTTATTTAGACATAATTATTAATAAAATATTATTATATTTAATTTATTACTATAAAATAATGATTTAAATCCCTTATTTTATGAATACCACTATGATACACCATGTATTTGTGCCTTATGACATGATTACGAAACCCATTTATTTTCATGGGTAACCCTTATGTTTATTCCTTATGTTTCATTTTTTTATGTGGAATATATGTGCATGTACATGTTATGATAGGTGCACTCATATATCTCTAAAATGAATTGGGTAATGTTTTGTCTTATGAAATGTTATGTATGGGATTAGGGAGTAAACCTGATTTATTATGAGACTTTCTCCACCATGTGATATTGTCTTAGCAGTTATCATTAACTCATGTTTATATTATGTTATGTGTTGCTAAAATATTCCTATATTTATTTGATCATATGATTCCATGTTTTTTTTGGTATACCTTCATATGTTTATTCATGATTCATGCCTTTTATGTTATCATGTTATGCCTTCTGACTCATGTTTTATGTTTTGTTTCTATGTTTATTCCCTTAATAGGATTTTAGTTCACCCCTTTGGTATATGTATTCCCCAGGTTATCCTATGTAGTTTTAGGATATTAAATTGAGTTGTGAGATCATTATAGATATTAATAAAAATATTTTTTATTCAAGTTTCACTTTTTCTGATTATGTACCTAGTCTTCCAAATACACTAATAATTTTGATCCTTATTTTGTATTTAATGGATAATTATGCTTAAAATCATGTAATAATATTTGTAAAAGTCCAGGTTCCTTATAAAGTGAATCTATTATAGATCCTACATCCACTTGTTTTTATATAAATAAGGATTTCACTACTAGGAAACTACACACTCTATACTTTACCAAAACATTAAGATGTTTTCCAACACTTAGAATTATCCCTGGTGTTTTCACTAAAGTTATCTCATCCAAATCCTAAAACAATAACTAAACTAATTCTCAAAAATAATTAAACACTACTTTTATACCAACTGAAGGGCCTCGAACCTAAAATCTTGGGTTGACTACTAAAAACATAAATTTTACACATAGTATTCAATACCATATGAGATGACCCAAGCTAAAAATGTCTTCATTTTATATCATTTAAAAAATTAAAAACATTACATCTCATAATAATAAAATGATACAAATAACCAAAGGTTTGGTGTCTTTGAGTACTAGATACATAAGTAACTAGTTTTATTATACTTGTGAACATTTCTTCATAATTTAACCACACCTGACCCCCTTCTATACTCCTTATAGTTTATATTCATCTTCATAACCTAGGGAATGAAAAAACAAGGGTTTAGATCAAATGATCAATAAGGTAAAAACTTATCAACATTTAGTCAAAGGGTTAGATCATAATAATATTAGAAAACATGATAATGGTATAAATATATTATTAAAAAATAACATGGAACAATAATATTTTTTTATAATCCATGATAGGATGACATGTAGTTTCAAATTAACAAACATGTACCATGGAATAATATGGTGAGATGATAAACATTATCTATGGAGCATAATCATAGGAATATAAAATAAAAATATGTCATGTCATAAAAACATAGAGTAAAAAATTAATTATGGCACAAAACATAATAATATGGAATCATCAAATTCTGAACATATCCAAGAAGGCCCACCCATTATGTTGTGAGCATAATCCAAAAAGTCTCTCCCTTTAAGTTGTGAAAAATAAAAGTATGTTCATGCTTCATTATCTCATGATATGTAAAACCTTAAAAAATTCATTGGATAGTGATATAGGAGCCCACTCATCAACATCTATACATAAGTGTGTCATAAGATATCAATCATTCATCATATCATGAAAACCCATGGGAATAAAATGGGTGTCATATCATTTGTATATGGAATCACATAACATGATATCAAAAGTATATTAGTTGATATCAAAAGTTTAGTCACCCAAAGGAGTATTTCATCAAGGAATTTATAAGGTTATTCTTAAAACAAAACTCTATAGAAGTTAAATGTTCTAAAGTTGAAAATGGAAGTAAAATTAAAAGGATTATTTAGAAAACATTTTTTAACATTTTCCTAAAAAATAAGAAGTTATGAGTCACTCATGAAAATATCATTTTTTGAGAAATTAAAATAAATTATTTTTTAAAAATAAATTTTAAATAAATTTCAATAATGGATCCTTGAGAAGATATAAAGTTCATCAAGAGGAAATGAATATAGGAAGATAAAATGTACAATCAGGAAAAAAACTTTTTCAACATTTTAAAAATGTCTTTATTGGAACCCACATCATAAAGAGTGTAATAAATATTCAATTTAAAAATAGGTAAAGAGAAATTAAAATATCACCAGAAATAAAATATTTTTATTTCAAAATAATAAATTAGAACATTGGTGGAAGAGTGAACATGGATATGGAAGAGAAAGAGATGAAGATGAAGAGATCATTTAGAGAGAATGTGAATTATTCTTAAAATCATCAAATTTTATGAAGAAAAAAATCCATCTATGTAATTCTATAGAAATTAAGTATGAAAGTAATTATAATATCATCATAGAGAAAAATAAAACCATATTTTAAATCCATAGTTAAGAGGAATAACTTTTTCTCAAGAAAATTAGTTGAGTCAAGAAAACCTCTTACAAATTTAGTAACAATTGAATTAGAAAGATCAGAATGATGGATTTATTAAAATTCTTATAAATACTATTAAATAAATATTAATAATAGGAATATAATCTAATGGGAAAGTAATTACATAATATAAAATAATAATAGATGCATATCTTGAAAACACGCCTTAATGAATGGAAATTAAGACAGAAACCCTTACAAACATCATTTTTTAAGAATAATTTTAAAGGGAAATTATAAGATAGAAATGTAAATGCACAAAAAAAAGTGGGAATATATCATAATAAAATTATAGGGTATATTATAGCAAACATATAATAATGAAGTTTAAGAATAATTATTGTAACTCAACTAAAGGATATTGAGTTAAGAAACACCCTTATAGCTTTTATAACATTTGATTCAAGACCTATTTGAAAGAGGAAAATTGAAATGAAACTTTAAATACCATTAATAAATATATAATAATGATATAATACTTCAAATAGGTATAATATACACCATGTTAACAAAAATAGGTTCATAATACAAAACATCTCTCAAAGAAGAAAATTTGAAATGAAACCCTTACCTTTTCTCTTGACTTCTAGGAAATCTCTTTAACATTTTGTATAATAAACATAAGCATATTAATAATATATTTAATAACCTTATTCATATATATTACCCTATATACTATTCATTTATACTTTTTTATTATACATTTATTATTTATTTACAGTTTATTTTCCTCATCAGATATTAGCGATTTTGATTGTTTCGTGCATGCTTTAAAGTATTGATTTTGATCCCCATTCATTGATACCGAGTTATTCATTACTGAATTATATGAGGTACTAGAATATATTAATTATAATTATTTATAAATATTTAATTCAATCCCATGATAATTTTAGTTATGATTTGTGAAGATGGAATCAGTGAAGAGCTTGTTTCTGTAATTTTTTACAAACAAATAATGATATATTAACAATGAGTTAAATATTAATATAAAATTTCAAAAATAATAAAAATGTTATAAAAAACATTTTAATACACTATATAAATTCTTATAATCATACAAGTATAGTGGTGATGAAAAAGAAGTAAATCGTTATATGGAGGTGGGAGTCTACACATACATCTAGATGACATTTTCGTGTTCTATAAAAAAGGATAAAGATATAAAATGGTTTAATTTTTAAGAATCTTAAAAATATTAAAAATATAAAATTTATTCATTAAATACACTTTTCTAACCACTATGTAAGGTAGTTATGAAGAAAATTAAATATGTTACTTCGTAGAGGTGGTAGTCTACACATATTCACAAAAGACGTTCACATTTTTTTCTAAGGGTGAAGGGTATATAATAGATATATGATTAACATAATAATATTTAAGTATATTAATAGTTTTTATTTCATTATATTATAGTGTTAAAATATATTTGGTGGAGAAATATAGGTAATAAAAAAGATTAATAAGTGATTAGGGCTCATGTTGAGAGTTTGAACCTTTTCTTGGAGTACCTCTTGGGAATGAATGATTTAGGAATTTTCTTGGATAAAGTGGCTTTAAAAAATGAGATATGAATATAATGTATGTAAAAAAAGTATATATTTTCAATATGAATTCAAATTTTAGATTGTATCTAATGGGGGTGGTGGAAGTCTCCTTTTATTAGTGGGGAGAGTGCCATTTTTTAATAATATAAAAGGATAAGTCACTATTCAAGGTTAGTGGCTCCAAAAGTGGAAAATAATAGAGATAGGATTTTTATGGGTTTATAGTCCTCCAAACCACTTATTTGAATACACTTTTTGATTTATTTTTTGCTTTTTATCCTTAGTTTTAACTTTTTAACAAATTAACTTTTTCCATAAAAGCTTTTTTAACCTTGGTAACTTATTTTTATAACTAAAATTAAAATTAAACTTATTGGATAATTTGGGTATTTTTATCAAAAATATTAAAATAATTTTATAATATTAAATTTCTAAAAGTGATAAAACTTAATTTTAAAAAAATAAATGTACATTTCATAGAAACCAGTTTTTGGAAAAATATTAATTAGGTTCCAAAATGTTAATCATGGATTTATAAATTAAAATTAATATTTTAAATGTATTATTTTACTTATAAAATACATATTTTTCTATTTAAAAGGTTTTATAAAATTTTAATCATTATTATATCATAAAAATCATGGTATTTATACAAATGGTATTTTGTATGATTCATCTAAAAATAAATCTTTTCAAAAAAATCCAAAAATTCATAATAAGATATTATTTTTATGATGAATCCAAAAATTAAGTTCATTTTTTCAAATTAAAATTCTAAAATTTATGAATTTAATTATTAAATAGAAATATAAAATATAATGATAACCCGTTTTTATAGGAGAATTTCTTTTTTTAATATTGATTTTTCTTTATTATTATTTTCTATTAACTACTAATTTAGCTAGTAATAATATATTATTAATATAAAAATATATTTTATTATCATTAAACCATAAGATATTTATTTTCTTAAAATAAAAATACATAAGGGCTAAAAGGAAATTTTTAGAAAAATTTATTTTTAAGTGTAAAATGATCTTATTAGATATTTAGATACGCTAATTTAATTTTATCAAAAAATTGATATTAAAAATTTCCCTTTATTTTTATTTCTACGTAGATTTAAAAATATAGTTACTTTTATTTATACTCTTTAATTCAATAGCTATGTTAAAATGGTCACATTTAACACTTATCATTTTCTCTTAATAAAATGTATTGTGGTTCATTTTAGTTTGTGTTTGTGTATGAAACAAGATTTTAAAAATAGTTTTATTTAATGAGTAGTTGATATTAAAATATCAGGGTGCTACATATCATACCATCTCTAAATAAATTATGTCCTTGTAATTTTAATTATCATTCACTAATGAAAAATATCTAAAGGTATCTATAATATAGACAAGTATCAAGATATAGTTTATAATGAGATATCAACTTCAATATCATAGGTAATATTATAATTTTATAATTTTATTCATAATATGCATATATTTAGATTCCCAACCATTTATTCCTAATATGCCTCCTCAATTTTCTATAAGTATTACGATTTTCTAAAGACGTGCCTTTCACAACTTCATTTTCATAAATGTGATTCCAACCAAACACTAAAACCAAAATATTTATGATAATATTCAATGAAATCATATTAAATGATCATATTAATATGAAAAATAAGTCTTATTATTTCTTCTCTAATAACACCTTCATTTCAACCTATGATACTTTCAGTTCAACTATGATATAATTGGATCAACCTATCACTCCTTCAGTTTAACATAGGTTATTCATGGTCATTTTCCCAGTAGGTTTTCTAACCTAACTAGTTATAGGTTACATCATAGAATTAAATTTAAATCCTTAATAATGGTTTGTAAAGAGTACATGAATTGCTGAAGCATATCCCTCATGAGTGTCAAACTAGGTGTGAAGTTAGGTATCTTGGTCATGTACCAGGTGGAGATCGACTTAATACCCAACTAGTCTTTTAAGTGTTACTACCCCTAAGTGCATTTTTGATTGATCCTAAATCAAATTGTATGTATCCAAATAGGGATTTTAATTCTTATAAATCAAACACTCTATACTTTACCAAAACATTAGGTTGTTTTCCTATACTTAGATGTATCCCTAGTGTTTTCACTAAATTTATATCTTCTTAATCCATAAAAATAAATAAACTAATCCCCAAAAATAATTAAACCCTGCTTTGATACCTGCTGAGGTTCCCCAAACCCACACTCCCAAGTCCAGTGCTAAAAACACATATTTTATACATAGTATTTTATACTAAGAAATATGACCCAAGATAAACATATCTTTATTTTATATCATTTCCATAAGTTAAACATTACATCTCACAATAATCAAACAATCCCAAAAACTAAAGGTTTAGTTTTTTTAAAGACTAGATACATAATAAACTTATTTTATAACACTTTTTAACATTTCTCTATAATAAAAGTACATTATACCCCATTCTATACTTTTCATAGTTTATAATCATCTTCATAACCTGGGGAATGGAAACATAATAAATGGGTGAGCTCAAACACACAGTAAGGTAATTTTTATGAACATGTCATTAAAGGGTTAGATTATAGGTGTTTGATAAAACATGAACATGGGATAAATATCTTATTAAAAAGAACATGGAATAATAATAGTTGTTCTTAAGTCATGAAAGTAGGACAAGTAGTATCAAATGAACAAACATGCTCTGCGGTATAATAGTGTGACATAATAAACATGATCCATGGATCATAATCCTAGGTATATTACATAGAAATATGGCATATCATTGAAACATAACATAATAAGTAATTATGGAACAAAACATAAGAATAAAGAATAATCACATTGTGAGAATATCCAAGATGGATCACTCATTATGTTTTGAGTAGAATCCAACAAGGATCACTATTTAAGTTATGAAAAAATACAAGTATGTACACACTTCATTATATCATTATATGTAAAACCTTAACCAATGAATTATAGGGTGATATAATACTCCACCATTCAAAATCCAAACATGTGTATTCCATAATATATCAATCATTCATCATATCATGAAATCCTATAGAAAGAAAATTGGTTTCATATTATTTTCAAATGGTATCTCATAACGTGATATCAAAAATATATCGGTTGATAAAAAAAGTTCAATCACCCAAAATGAGTATTTCATCAAGGAATTTGAAGAGTGTGTCATTGAATCATACCAAATTGAAGATCTATATCTCCTAATATACACTGGGATATTGGTGAGTAGGTTTGAACCCGAGGGAAGGGGTGAGTTGTACGAAGGGCTTTAGCAAAACCCATTCTACTAAAAGAGTGACCGGAATGGTTAGGGTGAAACAATAGTATGTGAAATGATAGTAGAAGTGTGGATGTTGTGTTAAAGAGTTAGAAGTAACTATGTTAAAGAGAAGGATACAAGAATAGTGGTATTAGAGGGAAACTAAATAAAATATCCTACTAAAGAGATGATGTTTAATAGAAAATATGTCCAGCAAGATCCATAAAGAGAAGGATTCATTCATAGGACTAACTATCAATGTCCCATAAATGTCCATTCAAACAGTTTCAAGGATTTTTTTTTAATTAATAATAGTGATTGAAAAAGATCAAAACAATATTTCAATTATACTTCTTTTTCTATAAATCATGCAAGAGTGGGACTGAATTGAAAGAGAAGAAGGGCTAAGAGGAATGGATTACAGACAAGAAGGAAGAAACAATAAAGAACATAAATTTTATTAAAAAACAAAAGAAATCAGAATTCTTGCATGAAATTAAGTACAGTGCATGACTAAAAAAAGGAAATCATGAGAAACATGACTTGAGAAACATAAAAAGAAAAAGTGAAAGAGGAATGGATATATTTTCTACTGATTCGAAGTTCATATCTTTCCAATTCACCTTCAATTATCTCTACTTCCTTAAATCTCTAGATAGAAATCCATAAGAAATATCATTCTCTCCACTAGTGGTTTATCTAATAATTGTAATTGATGAATCAGAATGATTCTAGACTTTTTTAATCCTTTGGTTTTTCTCTTAGGTCATGTGTTAAGTCCATGACACCAGCTCACATTCAACTACCTTGATACTCCTATCCCATTCTTCCATGTGGTGCACCTTCATTTTAGAACTTATTTCTCCAATAACTCAAGAAAAACTCTCTAACTATATAGGACAGTCCCACTTTCATTCTATTACAAATAAATCTGTATTTAGATTCTAGTTGGGTTCACTCTTCAAATATTTATCATAATTTATAGAAGTTTCATTTGACCAAAACTCATAAATCCAAGCTCCTCCTAACTTAGATTTACCAATTTATAATTTTAGGTCTCCAAGTTCATTTTAATCCATTCCCTAGACATTTATTTAGCCTTTGGGTTGTTAGGTATACCTTGATGGAAGCTTGGGGAACACTAATATACCCTTTTGTAGGTCAATACATTCCATTAAATAGCTTGGATTAACCTTTACATGGCTTATAAAACTGAATGGTTACCCTTATGTGAGCTTTTTAATTATAAGCATACCCCTACGTATCATTTTGAAACATGGTGTTGAATTTATCATTAAAGTTAGTAGTCTAAAATCCTCCTTTGAAGAAACGATTTAAGATACCTTGATCACTAAATCTCAATTACATGTGCATAAATGGATCACTAGAACTCCACTTGAATTAAATCGACCATGTATAGGTGAATTCAAACCAAATCGGGTGTCCCTATTTAGCATCCTCAACAATCAGTTCAACCTTCATCTTCACTGAAGAAACTATTCAAGCAGGTGGTGTTCATTCCCATGTGCACCCACAACCATAGAAATCAAGGACACAAGGATCTACCTTCTTCTCCAACCAATCATCTATAAACATTCAAGAACACAAAAAAAATAAAAACATCATCTGCCTTAGTGCCACTCAAATCTCATCATCTCAATTTGTGTGAGCTAATCACAGTTCATAAGACTTCTTTAGTCAACTCATATCACTTGTGGCATCTTCCTAAATATTGTCTCAACATTATCTTCAATAAGAGGAATCAAGTTCATCATTTTCATTGGTACTTCCATCATAAGCATGGATCATAATTCCATTTCAATGTCATGTGATTCTCAATTTAAAATTCAAGAAAAATTCACACTTCGGTGACAATCATTTTCCTCCTTCATTCTCAAATAGAATCCCATATTCAAAATGGATTTTCCAAAACAAAAATATAGATCTGGGTCAAGTTCGATAGATATTAATGTCTTCATCTTCCCCAATTTTGAAATCCACTTTTTTAAATAGCCATTTTTATCTCATCTTAGTCTTTATGATTCAATTCTTTGTCTTGGTTAAACTTTCTTGGAATTCATCGAAGAATTATTCATGTTCGAATGAATCTTATAGAATTTTTTATCAATCAATTAACACCTATGCATCAGTTATCATATTTCACATGGTTATCTAATCGACTATAACAACCTCATAATAGGTTAAACTCTTTACTTGCGGTAAGTAAATGCTTGTGGTAGGTTAAAGGTTGAAAACTTTTACATGGGTTACCATAATGCACATAATTAAAAATTTATGGATAAATCAACTCAAAATTGAGAATTATAATCTCCATTATATAATTAAAACATATTATTCTAGAATTAAATATTTAATTAAAATTTAATGTTCCAACAAATTATTTTAAACTAAAAGCATGGAATTTTGAAAGAATTTAATTCCAAAACCAAAAATCCAAAAATTTAATTCCAAAATAATATTTCAATGAAATTTCACACCAACATCAATTAAAATATTAGTAATATAAGAATATAAAAATTGAACTGAATAATATTTTATCAATTTATCACTAAAAATTATCAATTTTATTTGAATATTTATTAAATAATAATTCCAACACACAATGATTCACAATTCACTAATTCACCAATTAAAACACATTTTAAAACTAAAACATTGGTATTTTCATATAGTTAATGTTGGAAAATATATCCATAATAGGCCATATAAAATTCCACCACACTTAGCATCTTTCTTGACCTCAAGAAACCAATTATACAAACTCTATAAAAGAAATTTAATCTCAAGGTTGATAAAGTAATGATCCAAAAATTATAAATTTTCAAAATTATTTTCCCCCATAGACTCTTTCATATAGATTAAGTGATTTCTCTCTTTAAAAAAAGTAATTTATCCAAAGGTTGGTTTTGGTTTTACAAAAAAATCATTGATATTAGAGGTTTTGAAAGGGTATAAATAAGAATCGCATTGCATTAGTATAAGTACCCAACCTTAAAACATTACATAATATAGTGTATTTAGATTAGAATTCACTTTATTATATTACCAAATACATTTTAGATTTATAGTTTTATAAAATTAGGTCATAACTCTTACATAAAAAACTCATACATTACAAAGTGGACATTTACACTCGGTATCTATTTTTACCGCAATCTAAAACTTTTAATATAAAACGCATTTTATTTTCATGAAAAATATTAATGAATTTTAACTTGACTTATTCTTTGTCCCTACTCATCCTTAAACCCTATTGAAAACATTTCAAGACATGTGATGAGAAAAAAAGATCGGTAAGGGATATAAAATTAATAAATCTATTAGTTTAATGAAAAACATGAAAACCCATAATTTTTTTACCTTTTTTACATTATTATTTGATCTTATAAAATAAATCATATTTATATGTAAAACACATTTTTTCTCAAAGAAAACCTTTAAAACATATAACAAGAAAATAAAAACCCTTCTAGGGATCTTAAAGAATTATATTCACAACTCATGTTTACTTTTGTAAGAAATAAGTAGATCCCAGTTAAATACATAGGAAAACTTCCTTGGTTAACTCCCACCTTCTTTTATTTTAAGATAAGAAACATTCTTCAATGTATTGGAGGGCTATATTAGGCTCACCCGTTGTATAAGTTGTATCAGGATCACCTGTCATCATGTATAATGTTAAATTACCATATCATAAATAAATTATGATTTCTCATTTTCAAAATAAAACCCTTAAAAAAATCTTTTGAACTCGTAAGAAAAGTAATTTCCACTTTCACGTAAAAATAGGGAGAAATGTCCCTTTCTTTTGAAAACTCTTAAAAATGAAAAATTCCCAAAATATTTTGTAAATGATTTTAGTTTAAAATAACCATAGAAACCTATAAATTAATATTTAAATAAATTAAAATTTATTTTGGAGGTAACTTCTATTCATGTTGTATATGTTAAAGGAAAATATCCTTTTACACCTTGGTAAAAAGAGTCAAAAGTGACCCATACGGAAAACACTAAAAATATTTCTTTTTAAACCATTGTAAAGAAAGTAAAATATCCTAGAAAATGAGAGTTATAAAAAATTAAAGAATAAATAAGAATTTTCTTGAATCATTTAAAATAATATGCATGTGGAATAAAAAGAGTTGGAATAAAAACTTTAAAAAATTATTTTTAAAAGAAAGACCCTTACCTTAAATATCTTCTAGAGTTGTATGTTATTTAACTCATGAATAATAAAATTATATTAGTTATTTACTTTATTAATAATATTTTCCATGTTAATTTAATTATCATTATCCCTTTTATGTCATTTATTACCATGTTTTTTTAGTTACTTAATTAGTTAAGTTTACGTTGGACGTTTTGGGGATGTCTGGTTCATAATCCCAAAACAGATTTGGTAAGATGACCATGGTCAAAGGGTTAATTATTAAATCATATCTAGAATTATAATCATGAAATAATTATAATTTTTATACATTAAAAATAATTTTAAAACCATCCATTAAATGAATTCATGAAAAATGAATCACATCACTTTGTGGAGGTGGTAATCCACATGTACAAACGAACGACGTTATCATTTTCCAAATAATGAAAGGGTAAGAAAATAGATTATATACTATATTTGAATAATGATAATAATGTTATTAATATTATATATATACATTAAATCCATAATTATAAAAATACATGGGGAGGTAGTGATGGAAAACAAAACCCATCACTTTATGACGGTGGTAATTTACACATACGCATGAGTGATATTTTCATATACCATGGGATGGAAAAGGAGAGAAAAATTTGTTGAACCATAATCATAATAAAATTTTAGTATATAGAATATAATTATGTTATTATTTCATCGTATTTAAATAATATTTTAAATAGGTGGAAGAATAAATAAACTTAAAATAGATCGGTTAGGAATTATACCTTGTCCTCGCATAACCTCTTTTGATTACACCTTAATCCTTATAGGGTTTGGTATTTTGGTGATATAAGGGACTCTGGGACATGGGAAGTGATGTTGGATAGATATTTCAGCAGGTATTAGATTAACTAGAGTGCTAAAAAGGTGTGACTAAGTGGGGATAGGAGGTGTCCTTTTATAAGTGAGGGGAGGGTCACTCTTGGAATTAATTAAATTATTAAATTAATATAAATTAATTTTCAGAGAAAATTATAACAAAATTTATATATTTTAAATATAAGATATGTATGAGTTTAAATACTCTCATTTGGTGATTTTTTTTCTCCTTTATCTCCTAGTTTTAACCCCCCCCCCCCCCCCATTAACCATTTTGATGCTTACCATGATATCAAAGTTTTTTACTCTTTAGGGGTCAATAAAATTATTATAAAAGATAAATTTACCAATAAGTGGATAATTTTTTATATGATCACCCATATACCATTCAATTAGATTAATATAATATTTTTATGAATTCTAAATCAATAACTAAAATATTATTTAACATAATATACCATTGTATACATTTTAAGAACTATTCACATAGTTTGACTTTAATGACATAAATATAGTAATTTAATTTGAATATAAAATTTTTAAACATACCTAATATGTTATATTTATCTAATAAAATTTTGATTCTATAAATCTCCCAAAAAATATTACTTTTAGTTTTTTTAAAATAATTTACATGGTTTTTTTACTGCTTGCAGAAGCATTGTGACGGTGTTGTGTAAGAATTTAAGGTAATTATTACATCAATAAAAATTAAAATAATAATATGATAAAAAATTAATTCATATTTAAAATAATCATTTATAACTGAACATAACCTCTTTCTATCCCTATGAAATAATAATTAATATATTAAAATAGAGAGAGTGACATTTTGTTTTTATTCTTTATTTAAAATCTTATTAAGGTCATTATCAAAGGAAAGTGGAAAGAAATTGGTAAATTTTAAAAACATTGATGTTCATGGACAAAAAATACTCATACAATAAAATAAATATAATTTTTATGGATATTGTTAGGCCTTATCACATTAATTTTAACCTTAATTACTCAATTTACTATTTCTGAGGTGACAAATTATAACTATGATTACTATTCATATTAACCAAAAATAAAAGTGAACTATTTACCATATTTGAACATTATAATTAAAAATATTAATCCATTTTTAAATATTCTATTTCTATAATTTTAATAAATCAATTTTAATATAAATTCATAAAATGTATAGAAAAATAGTTTATAGAAAAAATCATTTTTAAGCCCAAAAATGGACTTACACCAAAATCAAGTATAATAGTGATTAATATGTAATTAATTAGATTGTTTATAATTAAATTATACTTATATTAATTTAAGATAAAATGGTAGATTTAAATTTATTTATTTAATGAAAAGAAATTATATTTTTACAAAAAATTGGTATTTTTCACTATTCACTAAAAATCAATCTTTAAAAAAATAGAATTTCACGCAAAGATAATTTTGATATTATTATTTAAAAAATAAATTCCATTTTATTAAATTCATATTATAAAATTTGGAAATATATATTTTAATTAAAAATTTATAATACATGAAAATGAATTTAATAAGAATAAAATTATTTTCTTTTTGATTGAAAAATTACTTAATATTATTATAATTAATATAAACATATAAAATATAACTCATGAATATTAATAATTTATGAAATTAATTTACTATTACCTTAGTTTCTATGATTAAACTGAAACTTCCTAACTTCTTTTCACCTCTAGCAGAACAAACACACATAAATTAATAAATTAGAATAATTAGACACACTCTTGAATGGGAAATAAAAAAAATAATTAGAATTTTATAATAAATATATCATATAATAGTAAATTAATAAACAAAAAAATAGTTCAACCTGGATTAATATTTTAATTTTATGTCTCATTTAAAATCATGGGTAAAAATTTTAAAACCCAATCAAAATTTTCATAACCAATGATGATTGTAAATCTTACTCTTAAAGTTTTACCAAAAAAAATAAAGATAGAAAATAAAATTTTGACCCTAATTAAATCCTTGAGAAAGAAAAAAATATTAAACTCCTCAAAGTGGAAAAAATTATACTTTAAAAAAATAACATGGGGTGAGTGAATTTAAGTTCAAGAACAATCAATTTGGAAAAAAAATAGGCGTTTTTTATGTGTACCATAATCAAATAAAATAAATCACAATTAAGACTCTTATCCCAAAATTAAAATACAATATTTTCCTCAATGTTTAATACTAAGGTAGAAGAAACATTTAAGATAGTTAAGGTTCAAGACAGATTTTCAATTCAGTAGTAAAAAATCATGTTTTATTATTTATAAGAAAATTCAAAAACATTTTCCCATAAAGGACAAATGGTCATATAATTCACAACATGCATAATAATTTATAGAAATTTTCCAAATTATTTTTTTAGAATATATTCATGGTTTCCAAATAGTATTCATGTTAAAAGTCATAGAGTATTTGTATTTTCAAAAAGGCATAAAATCGAGCATGCAATGACACCAATTCAGTATACTAAAATTTCAAAGAGTAGCAGAAACTAGTTGTGTGTTTTTCAATTAATTAAAGCATGAAAAAAATTAAAATTAAAGTTTAATCATTCATTTTAGCTAAAAATAAATTAGCTAATTTTTTATAATTAAAGGGATAAAATAAAATGTACATAATTAAAATTTTAACTCCTCTTGTAAAGAATATTTCTCTAATTAAGTTTATCTAAGAACACTCGCATTTTTTATTTATGAACAGTACTTCTAGATACTGAATTAAATCTCTTATAAGATGAATATATCAAAATAAAATTTTGTCATTTAAAGTTAATTAAAGTACTCAACCATAGTTTGAGTAAAGGGAGGTGGATTCTAAGTTTATCTAGTTTGTAGATCCTCTTGGTCCTTGAAAATAATTTTGTTTTTGCTCCAATAGGTTTTGTAACATGCTCTTTCTTATAAATTCTAAAATATAATTTAAAATGTACGTGATATTTTTCTTTCTGAAAAAAAATTAATTTTTCAATTAAACTTAGAAAATATCATGTTAAACATTGTTCACAACTATTAATCCTTTACAAACCAAATAATTTTAAAATGGTTCTAAGAAAAGAATTCAATTTTGTTTCAAAATTATTTTTAAATAAAAATACTTAAACAATTTTTATTCCCCTATAGTTTTATCTCATAAAAATAATTCATTCAATTTAAAATAGAAAATAAACCCCCCCACACTTAATTTTAAACTTTAAGAAAATTTTACAATAATCAAATATATTTAAAATTTACTTTTATAGGATCATGAAATGTTTTCAGTAATTAGGTAGTCTTGAATAATTAAAGGGGTGACTCCCCTAAAAAAATTATTTCTTTCCTTATGTTCAACCTAGTTATCATCCTCCTTTATAATTTCATGCTCCACTTGATCTCTCCAAGAAAGTGCCTTAAATTTTAAAAAAAAATATTAGAACCAATCCTTAAAAATAAATAATATTAGAACAAGTAATTTTAAGAGGATATGACAATAAATATTTTTTCATGGATAACAGAAATGGGAGAGTAGGTACAAAATCAAAATGATAAAAAAATAATGAGGTTTTTATTTGAAAATGAAAAAAACAGATATAAATTTAAAAAATTGGGTTTCCAACCAAGCAGTTATAGGTTTTAAATCCCTATCCCGACGTCCATAAGGATCTAACCATATTCACTCATGGGGTGTATTTCTCATCCATAAACCACCAAATATGTGATACCCATGCATTTATAGATGATAAATAATTTTTTAGGACTCAAAACATTGAAAAAAAACAAAAACAATCCTTTATAGATGAAAAACCCCTCAAAACATCCTTTATCATTGAAGAAATTATCTAAGAAAATTATATGTAGATTAGACAGAACATCAAAAAAGTTATACCACATCAGTGGTTTCGAAACATTAAGGTAGGGATTTAGGATAAGGGATTCCCTCAATCTCTACTAAGAAAAACTTATGTTCTTCCACTAAAAACAAATCATCTAAATCACTCCTATGAAATTTTTTTTCTACTTCTGGAATTAATTCATATTTTATATATTTGAATTTTTCATGAAGGTAATGTAATGAATTGGGTTCTTAAAGGGTTGTGACATGATCCACACTACTTTCTACCTTACTTCCAATCTCCAATCTCTAAAAATAAAGGGTTCAAGGGGATGAGTTGTGAAAAAATGATTCCATTAATAGGTTTTAAAAAAGTAGTGTGAGTGGATTTTGAATCATTATCAATAAAAAGGAATTACTATTCCAAGTTACTATCAGATTATAAATGAATTTCATTACTTAATTAAATTGAGGAATGATTTGGAAAATAGAGATGAACTCAATTTTTTTTATTAATAAATTTTAGTTTCATAAGAGCATTATTTTCTTTCAAAGTTTCACCATCTAAAAATAGTTCATTATAAATCACTACTTTCAAAAAATAAATTTTTTCTTATATCATCTAGTGTGTTATCAACTTTACCTTTAGGTTTAAATTAAAAAATTTAACCTCTAAATCAATTTCATTTTAGTTTTTTAGTTTGATTTCAAGTAATAAACAATCCATTTCAATTCTAAGAAAATAAAACTCAAAAAGACTTTATGTTTATTTTGTTTTCCCAGATTGATAAACTCTAATTTCTATTTATTTGAACAAGGACCTAAAAGGATCACTTTAATGAGGGTGGAGGAGTGAAATTTCATCCATTAACCTCTCTTCAAATTATAATTCCTCATCCTTGGAATCAAAAACAATTTCAAAAGGTGTTAGTGTTTATCCCACTTTAGATAAGTGGTATTTGTTTCCAAGTAATATTAATATATTAAATCATATTAGATGATCAAGTTAGTTGAAGAATACAATAATATTGATGAATCAGATCGGTTGAATAATCTAAGCTTATTGATGAATAAGAATTAGCTTAGATATTGAATTGATGAAGAAGAATTATCTTGGATATTTAATGGAGATGGTAAGTGTTGATTATGAATGATAAATAATACAAGATTACTGGAAAAGAGAATAAGTTCCAAAGAAATCATTTTCTTGTTTCTAAGTTTTTTAGGATCACATGACATATCTTGGAAGATTGGTTTGGAATCTAGTAAAAGTCCTTGCCTTTAAATCATTGTAAAATCATATTATTATTGTAGTAAAAAGATATTTGGTGATGAAAGTTCCATAGAGAATTTAATATTGAGAATTATATATCTTTATGATGAAATATAGTTGAAGTTTCATTACACATGTGTTGGATGTAATCTGAATCCATCTAAAGATGGAATATTTCTCTTAAGTTTTATAATTAGAAAAAGGAAATCAAGAGGTTTAGAATTATTATTGAAGTATATTTGTTGGTCATAATGGTAATATTTTCAAGTGTTTTCTATATTTTTTTATACAAAAAATATTATAGGAGTTTTTTGAAGAGATAGGTTAGAGTGTATGTGATTAATTATGTTGAATATTGTTTTCAATATATAAACCATATTCAAAGTCACATTTATTATGTGGTGAAGATGTTTCAATAGTAATTTAAATAATTTTTGAGATGGTTTATAGTGTTTTTATATCATGAAAGGAGTTCATGATGAAAGTTTTCTAAGGAAGTATTCTCACATCATAGATCTTGTTATTGCATCATATAAGTTGATTAATGAAGAAGGTTTTCATCGTAAAATAGATATTAAGCCATAAATGAGACTAGGTCAGTTTTTGGTGGATTGTCTATTTAAAAGAATCTATACCGTAAATATTTTTCTACTCCACAAAAAATTAACAAAATATTTTTCAATGTATATATAATATTGAGTACCTCTAAATTATGAAGGATTAACCACATTTCAATGGTGTTTTGATAAGGTTCTCATTCCATGGAAGTAGGATCTCACCGTATAAGAGTGGAATTGTTTGATTTTTTTGACACTGTAATTTTCATGGACCCAACACTGTAAGTGATAAACCTCACCATAACTAGTTTATTTTATAGTGGTTTTCACCACAAGAAACCATTCCATGTTGAAAATAATTCTATGAATTTATCTCCATGCCACTAGACTTTGGAAGACTGATATGTAGGAATACCTTCATCATACCACAATGTGTTTTTTCCATTAAAAATTAACTATTGTGAACTACTATGCTACACCGTAAAGGACAAGGCTATGCGGTGAATAGTGAAAATTGGGTAGTTCAAATAGCCTTTATGAAATTACTTTATCTAATAATTTTGGTGGTTATTTCAAACTATAATAACTACCAATTATAATTTTGTAATGAATATTAAATGGAAGATGATCTAAGTGACGAGTTTGAAGTTGGAGGTTTGAATTGGAATTTTAAATTCAAATCTAAACTAAATTAATTGGAGGTATTTTGTGCATGACATATCTATATTATACATAGAGATTATCCAAAAAATAGAAATTTTAATCTGATATTCTTCTTAAGATATATTATGAGTCAAAGAAAGTGAATAATAACTAGTGTATTCTTATTTGTATACTGAAGTAGAAGATAGAGAGGGAAGATGTCCAACGTATTCTTATTTTGAAATGAGGTAAAATAATACAAGAAGAATAATAGTAATAATAAGTGTTGTGCAGATGTGTTTTTCAATGAAGAAGAAGTCTTGAAACCTATAAAAGAAAGGATTCCATCTCTGGATACTATGAAGATAAATAAGAAAGTGTATGAATCATTGTTTCCATACAAAAAAGAAGATTAAATCCTTTCATGTTGTTTTATAAGTGAATAAATAATAAGAAGGAGATCAAGGAAAAAATATACAAATTAAAGAGATCTAAATTAGTGACAAGTCTCTTTAGTTGTTATCATTGTTAAAAAATTTTAAGGTATGGGATGTACCTAAGCATGGGATATAACAAATCATAGTTTTCATAAGTGAAAACAAGAGTCTCAAGGTTATATCCTGATCATTGTATTTCATAGGAGGAATTTAGTTTGTTGTGTGATCTCAAAGGAATCTATTTAAGACTGAGTACTAGTTATCTCATATTGAGTATAAAACCATGTAAATATTTTTGTTCCATGTGTGTGTCTGTGTTCACTTATGCTATAAAGAATAATGAAGAAGCAAATAGAGAACAAGAGAACCAATTTAACTTAACAAGTGAAATAGCTAAAATTAAAAGGGATATATATCAAAGGTATAAAATTTTAGAAGTTTAAATTGGTTTTAGAGGCGCCAAAATTGATTCACTACCTAACCCCCCCCCCCCCCACCACCACCAGTGTGGTTCATATCCCAACTCATCCCCTCAGTTGGGTTTTTAGTTTCAAAATAGAAAAGAACACATGGAAAATCAGTTGAAAAATTTTTAGAATTAAAATTTCCAAGATTTTTGTTCTTTTCCAAAGGTTCCCCAAGTTCAATTTCAATTTCATTACTCAATATTTTAGAAAAAATGGTTAAAGAGTTTTTATTATTTAAATTCTCATTCTCAAATTTATCCTTAACCCTTGAACCCGTAGGTTCAAAATTTCTAAATTTAACAGATTTAGGTGGTGTAATAACAATAGTATATTATTATTCTACCACCTTTAAAACATCTTGGATTCATTGGTAAAATATTTTTTAAAATATTTCATCAATGTTAGGTTTTTTTTTCGCAAATTTGTTCACCTTATTCACTTTCAACGGTATTCTCAATCTCAAAATTTGAAAATTAATTTTCTTTATTAATTGAATTGATCATAGTATCATAAATTTCTTCTTAATGTTCCTTATTTATGAATTCTTCAAATTATTCAATTTTTTTCATTTTCTATAATAGATCCCAAACCTTGTTTTCCAACCTTTTAAGTTGGTGTTCATTCTCTTGGGAACTTTTATTTATACCTCCATGGACTTGTTCAAGCCTATCACTAATATCCATTCAGATTTGTTTCAAGTAAAATTTATTTTTAGATTCAGGTATAGACAATTATTGTTATTCCTCAAAGTAATTGGGTTGTTGTGGCTGACTATAGGCACACTACCAAGCAATGTGCCCACAACAAACATAGTAACTTCCACTTTGTGGGTTTCATCCCTAAAAATAATTTATCCATTTTATGAATTTTAAAACAATAAAAATAGAACTAAATGAAAATGATAAAAATCACAAATCCATAATAAAAAAATAAGGTAACTTCAGAAACAACACATAGTATAAAATAGAAAAGTTTATAATCTTAAACATTCACCAAGAAGTAGATTTAAAATTTCAACACCAAGCAGCATATTCCATAGGTTTATATAGAATTATATTTTTTTTTTTTTTTGATTTTATTATTGTATATTTTTATAATCCTAGACACTCAACATGTGCCTTCACTATAGAATTTATTCATCCAGTAACTCGAGAAAATGTCTCTAAAAAAATAAAACATTCCCATATACAATTTTTTACAAACTAATCTAGATATGAATTATAGTTTGGTTCACTCTTGGATCATTTCCCACAATTTATAGAATCTTACTTTGACCAAGTCTCAAAAATATAGTCTTCCTATGACTTTATTTTTCTAATTTATAATTTTTAGGGCTTCACACACATTTTAATTCATTCGTTGGACCATTATGTAGCCTACAGGTCTGTGGTTCTACCCTGAAGTGAGCATTGGAGAGAACCAGTTTACCCTTTCATGGTTCAATACTCACCTTAATCTAGCTTATCCTGACCTTCATGTGACTTAAAAATATGAATACTTACCCGTACACGAGTAGGTGAATTATGAGCATACCCTTATGTAACATTTTGAAACTCAGAGTCAGATTTCTCATTAAAGTTGGAAATATAGCATCTTTCTTGGAGGAAACCATATAATCTCCCTTTATCACTGAATCTTGATTCCATTTTCATCAATGGCACACCAGCACTTCACTTGAATTCAATCGACCACATCCAAGTAACCTCAAAACAACTTTGGTGTCCTTGTTGAGCACCCTCAACACTAAGTTCAATCTTCATCTTCACTGAAGGAAATCTTCATGTAGGTGGTATGTATTCTCATGTGAACCCAAAACTATAGAAATTGGGAAAAAAAGGCTCCACCTTATTCTATAATCAAACACCTAAAAATATTCAATAAAACTAACAAACACAAACAACTACCTTAGTTCCACTTGAATCCAATTTCTCAATTGGTGTGTGTCGCATGCATTTCATCATACTTATTCTATAGAATCGGTTCACTTGTGATGTATTCCTCAAGATAACTCAACATTATCTTTAATAGATAGTGTTAAGGTCATCATATTTATCATCACTTCTAGTATAGGTGTGTCTTGGATATCCCCATCATGCTAGTGAAATTATCTATTTAAAATTCGAGTCATATTCACTAATTAGTGACTGTTATTTCACTCCTTCAATTCCCTATGGGGCATATCCTAGTGGTTACGCCTTTAAGGGGTCTCATGGGAGGTCTTGGGATCAAGTATCCCTGAGTACTTGTAGACATAATAGGTTCTTTTTTTCTTTATAATCCCCCTCCCCTAAACTATTGTATAATTATTTCCCTTCTTCACTATCAATAAAGATCCCATCTTTGAAATAGATTTTCCCAAACACCAATCCGATTTGAGATCTAATTCAGTCGAGATTTGTGTCATCATCTTACTCAGTTTTTAAATACACTTTTTTCACATTCATTTTTGTCTCATCTTGGTCGTCATGATTCAATTATTTGACCCATTTTAAATTTTCTTGGAAATCCTGAAATTTTTATTCAAAAATGACTGTATCTTCTGGTAATTGATTCTTTCTCAATTAATTCCTCTCAATCAGTTGGAATATTACACATGAATAGTCGATCATCCATAAAATCTTCATGGTATGTCGAACTCTTCACTTGTGGTAGATGGATGCTTTTGGTCAACTGAAAGTCTTGTGATATATTAATGACTGAAGACCTTTACACAAGCTGCTGGAATAAAAATAATTAAACATTTAGTGGTAAATAAACTCAAAATAGAAAATTATAATCTCTAAGATAGAATTAAACCATGATATTCAAAAATTAAAGATTAAATTAAAAATGAATTTTCCAATAAGTGATGTTAAAATAAAAACATGTAATTTTTAAAGAATTAAATTCCAAAAACTATAATCCACATATTTATTTCCAAAATAATATTTTAATGAAAATTAACACCAAAATCAACTAAAAAAATTGGTCCTTCATAATATGGAAATTGAACTGAAGAAAATTTTATTAATTTTGTACCAAAAATCATATATTTTATTTAAATATTCATAAAATGACAATTCTAAAACACAATTTACTAATTTAAAAATTAAAACACATTTTAAAAATAAAATAACAATGTTTTAAAAGTGAATATATGGAAAATTTTATCCATAAAAGGCCACATCCACATTTGGAAGTATATTCATAAAACATAACTCCATAGAAGTTAGATATTTTAAACAAAATTTAAGTGAGTCATAAAATATTCTTTAGAAAAAAAATCTTAACATTGTCATACAAAAATGAGTTATGAGTCGCTTGAAAATTTAATTTTTAGAAATTAAAATGAATTTTTTTTCAAAAATTAATTACAAAGAAATTTCAATAATGGGTCCTTGAAAATACAAAAAAAAAATATTTGGAGAAAATGTGGAGTGTAAGATAAAATGTATAACCAGGAATGGATAAACCTTTTAAATATTTTAAAAATTACTTTATTGAAACCCACATCATAAATAGAGTGATAAATATTTCATTTAAAAATAGGTAAAGATAAATTTGAAGATCATAAAAAAAATCAAACATATTTTGGATTTCAAAATAAGAAAATTTAATATTGGTGGGAAGAGTGAATATGGATATGGAAGAAAAATGGATCATTTGGATAAAATGGAAATTATTCTTAATATTATCATATTTTATAAAGAAAGAAATTAATTAATGTAATTAACTAGAAATTAAGGATTAAAGGCATTAAAATTTCATTATAGAACAAAAGAAAATAATCTTGTAGAACCATATTCTAGAGTAATAATTATGACTAAATAAAAGAATTTGAGTTAAGAAAGCCCCTTAGAGATTTGGTAACAATTGAATAAAAATGATTAGAAGGAGGGATTCATGAAAATAATTGTGAATCCCATGAAAGAAACATTGATAATATGAATATAATACAATTTTGTAGTAAGTAAACCATATAAAATAATAATAGGTTCATAACTTGAAAACATGCCTCAATGAATAGAAATTGAGATGGAAACCCTTACAAACATCATATTTTTTAAGTAAGAATAATTTTAAATGGAATTTATGAGAGAAATGTAAATCCACAGAAAAAAAAAACAAGGGTAAATATATTATAATTAAATAATAGGTCATAATGTACCCAACATATGATAATTAAGTTCAAGAAGAAACATTACAACTCAACAAAATGATATTGTGTTAAGAAATACCCTTACAGCTTAGATAACATTTGATTCAAAACCAATTTAAAAGATAAAACTTGAAATGAAACTCTGAATTACATAAATAAAGATATAATAATGATATAATATTTCAAAATAGGTAGCATATACACCATATAAAAAATAGCTGTATAATACAAAACATGTCTCAAAGAAGGAAATTTGAGATGAAACTCTTACCTTAGCTCTTGACTTCCACAAAAGCTATTTAACCTTATGTATGATAAAAACCCATCTTAATAATATATTTCATAACCTTATTCATATATATTACCCTATATAATATTCATTTATAATCATTTATTATACATTTATTAGTTTCTTATATTTTATTTTTATCATTAGATATTGGCGATTTTGATTGTTTTATGCATGATTTAAAGTGTTGATGTTGATGTACATTCATTAATACCATGTTAAAAATTCATAGATTATCCAAGGTACTAGAATATATACTTTATAATTATTTATAAATCTCTAATTTCATTCAATGATAATTTTACTCATGATCTGTGAAGATTGAATAAGTGATGAGCTTGTTTCAATATTTTTTTATGAAAAATAGTTGTTATATTAATAATGAGTTAAATATTAATATAAAATTTTCATAACATTAACCATGTTATAAACATAATTTTAATTAATCATATAAATCCTTATAATCATCCAATTCTAGTGGTGATAAAAAAAATATGTCGTTCCATGGAGATGGTAGTCCATATGTACACACGGACAATGTTTTCATTTTCCTTAGAATGGGAAAAAGTAATAAAATGGTTTATATTTTTATAATATTAAAAAATAAATAAATAACATATTTATTCATTAAATATCATTTTATAACCATTTATTTATGGTGGTTATAAAAAAAATGAAATTTGTTGCTTTGTAGAGGTGATAATCTGCACGTACGCACGAATGACATTCTCATTTTTTCTAAGGGGTAAGGGTAGATAATGGTTATATCATTAAGATAATAAAATTTCAGTATATTAATATTAATTATTTCATTATATTATAATGGTAAAATATATTTGGAGAATAAATATAAAGAATAAAAAATATTAAGAAGTGATTAGTACTCACGTTGAAAGTTTGAACCCTCTCTTGAAGTACCTATTATAAATGGAGGATTTATGGATTTTCCTTGGAAAAAGGGTCTTAAAAACTAGGTATAGTAATATAGGGGAAGTATAAAAGTTAATATGTTCTAGTGTAATTTTAATTTAGAGTGTATGTAAAGGGTTAGAGGAAGTTTCCTTTTATAAGGGAGGAGAGTGGTGTTTTTATAATAATATACAAGGAAAGGTCATTATTCAAGGAAAGTGGCTCCAAAAGTAGATAATAATGGATAGGGTATGGTTATGGATATATAATACTCTCATAAAACACTCATTTAAAGATAAGGTTTGAGTAAATTTAGGATTTTTTCCTTATTTTTAACTTTTTACCAAAATTAGCATTTACTGCGATAACTTTTTTTACCATGGTTATAATTAAAAATAAGATTAACCTTATTAGATAATTTGGGTATTATAATTAAAAATATGAAAACCATTTCATAATATTAAATTTAAAAGGTGACAAAATTTATGTTTAAAATAATAAATGTATAACCTATAAAATCCAGTTTTTATAAAAATATTAATTAAGTTCCAAAATGTTAATAATAGAGTTATAAATTAAACTTAATATTTTAACTGTATAATTTTACTTATAAAATAATTATTTAGTTGGAAAAAATGTTTGATGAATTTTTAAGTCATGTATATTTCCTAATGATGTCTTAAAAGTAAAGGTATTTTTAAAAATAGTATTTTGTATTGTTCACCTAAAAAACAATATTTTCAAAAAAAATCTAAAAAATCATCCTAAGATAATATACTTATGATGAATACAAAAAAAATTATTTTGTCAAATTAAAATTCAAAAATTTAGGAATTTAACTTTTAAATGGAATCATAAATATAATGAAAAATTATTTTTATAGGAAAATGACTTTTTAAAAAAATATTAATTGTTCTTATTCTTATTTCATATTATTTACTAATTGAATTAATAAAATATATTATTTATTTCAACAATATATTTTATCATCATTTAACCATAATATATTTAGTTTATTAAAATAAAAATACATACTGTCTAAAAAGGTAATTTTTAGGAAAAATCATTTTTAAGCATAAAATGATCTTATTAGTTACTTAGATACACTAATTGAACTTTATCAATCCATTGATAATGAAAATTCCATTTTATTTTTATTTCTATGTATATTTAAAAATACCGCTACTTCTATTTATATCATCCAATTCAATAGCTACATTACAATGGTCACATTTAATAATTATTATTTTCTCTTAATAAAATGTATCATAGTTCATTTTAGTTCTGTGTAGCATGTGAAACAAGATACTCAAAATTGTATTCATTTAAAAGAGGAATTAACACTAAAATATCAAGGCATTATAAAGATGTTAGGATCACATGCAAGGTAACAAACACTAAGATAGGAGTTAATCATTGTTTACTAGTCTTTCCAAACCCAACCACTCTTGTGATTTTTTAACTTAGTACTCTCAACCCTCATAGCAATTTGGGAAGTAAATAAATAAGAACAGCATGTTTGTTAATGATGTTTTCCTCCTGGAAAGATGACTACATCCCCAGTGTATTGTGATTTTTATCCCACACACACACATATCTTCTCCTGTTATCAAGAAGTCACCAAAGAAAATGGTGTGTCATTATATCTGGTATAATGGATAATCTTAACAAGTTACAATTAATCACTAGTATAAAATATTGAATCCTAAATAATGATTTCATATGAAATATCAAGCCTCCACATAGGCTAAAAATATTTTGATCTCCTTCCTCTTTCACTTTATTTGATGAAGAAATTTTTTCAAAAATCACACACAATATTGGCTCAACTATTCAAAAACTCATAATCATAAAAATTTAATTTATTTATTTTCTCATTTTTATATTCACATAATTGTGTGAATATTTTCCTCATAATTATCTACATTTTTATTCTCCTAAAATCTCAGTCTTTAATTCTCCAACATCTTCAGTTTTCAAGTCATATTCAAAATCAATTTTATTTTGATCTCTTTTTTATTCACCTAAATACTTGTATTTTAATTATTCATGATATTTATAAATATCATGGATTCATCTTTTAATTATCCAAAAAATTCAATTCCTTCAAATTACACATTTTCATGTCGACATGTAGTGATTCGGTTGCAGTTGTGGATCCATCTATTACAATGCAAAGTTCTCCACAACAATTGTTCTTCATCATGCCCTGTGACATGGAAATCACTTCATAGTGTGACTATATTTAAAATAACATAAATATCTTTGGCTCGATATTCCCTCAAAGATCTTCATGGCATGGTTATCTTCTTTACTTCATGTAAAAAATCACCTTCATTAATTATCCATGAAACTTAGCTTGAATCATGATTATAAAATTTAATCATGATATTTAAATCATTTAGGAACAACACAATATCATCTTATTTAAGTTTAAAAATAATTTTTTTGACATCCATATTATCAATTCTCTATTTATAGATGACCCTAACACATTATTAAATCACCTCTACAGAGAGTCAAATGACCCCTACACAACACAGTATACATCCATTCATTTTTTAATTTTCTACTTCGATAATGACCCTTACTGAAACTCAAATCACCACTATGGAAACATTAAATTACCCCCATTAATATTCAAATGACCCATATGAAAATTAAAGTCACCCCTACGGAAATCAGATGACCCCTATAGAAACTAGGGTTCATAAAGGACTTTTTCATTTCTTCAGTCAACACTCCCATCATAAGGGTAAATGACCCCCAATTAATTTATCATGCCTTTGTTGATTCTCTATTTATTCATTGAAAATGACTCTTATAGATATACCTATCACCCTTACAGAAATCATAAATCTCTTCCCTTTTCTAAAATTCCATCTACCTCATCATAAGGGTAAATGACCCTTAAAGAAAATTAGTGATTTTTCAACTTTGTCAAATTTAACTCAACATTACTTTAATTTACTTTCAGCCATCTCCAACCACCCCAAATTAATTAAGAAAAATTATCAATACCTCAATCATAAGTATATTGACATCAAATACAAAATCATCCTCAAGTGGTTTTAACAATATCCCCCTATGGATTTTTTTTCAATACCAATGTTATAAATTTCAGACCTCAAGCTATAATCCATGTGGAAATATTTATCCCCCTAAAACAATGAAAAAAATCATGAAAATCACCTGAAATTTGAATCCCTTTTCTCACCCTTATTCAAAATAAATACATAGATAATGTGAAGGAGGTGGTATTGACTTCTTCCAAGAAATGATTCATGAATCAATTCACTCTAAGTCTACTTGATTTATCTCGATGTAGAAAACAAGAGTAATTAACTTAGACATCAAAGTTTTACTTAATAAACTTAGAAATATATACCAACTTATATTTCTCATTTGGGAAATAAGAAATTGATTTTAATACTTTCTTATACTCACTTATCAAATAGATTAAAACAACTCATAAACAATGAGAATAGTTCTCTCCCCCTACAAATTGAATCTCATATTTATGAAAAGATGTAAATATAAGTAGAAGGGGATGAAGCTCAAGTAATAGCATACCTATGTGTTGAGTAGGTCATTGCACTCACATTTTTATTCGTAGATTTTAAAATGACTCAATTGTAAGTTATTTGGTGAGAATATCATCTATATATTCCTTATATGGAACAAATTATAGATTCATGAAACCTCCATCCACCTTTTCCTTTAGAAAATGGTATTTAATATCAGTGTGTTTAGATCTATAATTTTGTGATGGTTTTTTGGGTAAGTTTATAGATCTTTGATTATCACAACCAATGATCATAGGATATTCAACTTCTACATTCAGATCCTTTAGTTATATCACCATCCAAATAATTTGAGTAACTACTTATGATGAATCCATATATTCAGACTCTATAAAACTCAAGGTAACTAATCATTTCTTCTTTGAATTACATGTAATATAGATTATACCAATAAATAAATCTTCATCCAATATGGACTTCCTATCATTAAATGCACCTACCCAGTCAGTATTTATAAACCCCTTCAGATCTATCTCATCATCATTTTTGTATATCAAGCTATAATTGGAAGTACTTTAAAAATATCTCAGTATTATTTTTACTACCAAACGATGTGATTATTTAGGATTATATTGATATCTGAAACAAAGAGTATCTAGATAAACAATATTAGGCCTAGATTTTATTAATTACATGATACTATTAATTTATCTTCTAAATTCCCTCTCATTAATGGTTTTTCCTTAATTATTCTTTCCCAATTTTTTACCCACTTGGATTGGTTGGTACACTCTTCTAGATTCCTACATACCAAACCTCTTAAAAATATTCTTATCATATTTTTCTTGAGAAATAAAAATTTAATTGTCAAATTTGTTATTCTATAAACCCAAGAAAAACTTCATCTCTCAAATCATAGATATTTAAAATTTCTCCTTTATGTTCATTGTTAATTATTCACATAATATTTCCTCATTGTAAAAAAATAATTCCATAAAAATACACAATCAAAAAGATTGATGT
The DNA here is from genome assembly GCA_963277665.1 of Viscum album. NCBI lineage: Eukaryota > Viridiplantae > Streptophyta > Magnoliopsida > Santalales > Viscaceae > Viscum > Viscum album. The sequence continues at coordinate 1,018,373,368 of OY728147.1, read as the reverse complement.
AGTGTTGGTCTTATTTACATATAAATTATTGTCTAGTGGTCCTTTCTTGAATTAAATGATTCTTATATATTCATACAAAATAAAATACCAAGCTATTGGATCTTTCTTCTAACCATAAAGATCCATATTTAGTTTACATGCATTACTTCCATTTGAGACTAGCATAATGTTCTCATATTGTTCCATGTACACTTCTTCATATAGCTCTCTATTTGGAAATTTTGATTTTATATTCATATAAAAAAAATTGAAGATTATATGAGATTAAATGTCAAGGAAAATCTTGATGGTTTCAAGTTTGAAAATAAGATAAATGGTTTCATCAAAATCACTCCATAAAATTTTTCAATACCCTTGTATACCAGTCAGTCATTATTCATAGACACTTCACATTTCTGATCCAACTTATTTTTGAAAGTCCATTTTTCCCCCAATAACATTTTTATCTCTCGTACTAGTAATTATTTACCATGTTTCATTATTTTTTATTTGATATAGTACTTTATTCATGGCCTAGATCCATTATTTATGCTAAAATGATTCTTCAACTATTCGAGGTTTAATCTTTGATAACAAGCTAGTGGGACTGGTATCCATGATTATCATTATTTTATAAACCCCCTAATTCTGATCTCTAATAATATTTTCAACATTAACATGCTTACTTGGTCTAGAATTTACTTATTTGGACTTCTAATTCTCATCACCATCACTGGAGAAAACAGAATCTGAATCTTCAGTCTAAATTTGTGTGTTCTCAATAGTTTCTTCAGTAACTTCAGAAATGAAACCATTATCCTCATTAAAGTAACCTTTGTTTTTTTGATGAAGTTTTTAATGTTTTTAATTTTTAATCAACATGATTTAAGATCTAGAAAGAGTTTTTTTTAGGCAATAATTGTGTAGAGGTAAGCCGGGTTGGAGCTGGTTCTACATAAGCATTAAGTGTTATTGTGTTAACATAAAATAAATGTCTCATAACCATAAATTGAGTCTATGTAAACATGAAGTGTTGTTTTTAAAACATTTTAGACATCATATTTAGTGTAATAATTTTTTTTAATCTATGTAAAATATTTACATGCAGTCAATCAGCACGACCAATTGTTTGCAAATGCAGTTGATCAAAACGGTCAATTGTTTGTTCATGTGTTCAATACAGATGGTAAAATAACTTTACATGGTTGATCGACATGATCAACATATTATAAATACGGTAACATTAAAATGGAATGTGGTCAATATAGTTAGCAAATTCAATCCACACAGTCAATGGTTTTTACATGTTGTCACTTTTCTACCTTACAGTTGGTCCATATGGTTAGTTGTTTGTATGTGTGGTCATTCATTGTAGTCGCTTGTCTATATCACATGGTCAATCTGCACGGTCATTGGATTATATATTTGGTTGATTCATGTGATAACTTTTTTGTTCCTTGTGGACAATCCTCACGGTCTATCCCATATTTATAGATTTTTTGGTGCAGTCTGGGTGAAAATATAAGTTTCCAAAATTTATATATTCTAAATAAATTAATTACGATGATTCTTTTTTGATCATGTATATCTTAAATATCATGGGATTGGTTTAATCCATGATTCAAGCCAAGATTTATGGGATTTTGAATGATATTAAATGAGAAAGTTCATGGGATACTTTCATGATATTTCAAATTTGATATTTGAAATTAGATTTCACATTTAAATACATTATTCTTTAGTAATTATTAATGCAGTCGAGAATCATAGGAGTTTCCATAAATAATTATAGAAATATATTTTTAAAATTAATGAGAATATAAAATGGAAAAATGAAGAAGGAAATTGTTTTCATGATATGAGATATAGCTAATACTCTGTTGTAATTGAAAAATCTCAATATATTGAAGAAAACTAAGGTTAAGAAGATAGAAAATGTAAGATAAATCTAGTTTTGATAACTAGGGTGCTTACTATTGAAGAGGAAGGAGGTTTATCTGTGTGTCCATGTTCTCGTTAATTAATAGATCATCCTAAATAAGGTAATATGTATATTGATATGTTGATTCAGGACTCATCCACATCTTGAAATCGAAGTCGCTTGAAAAGGATATTTATTCCTTGATGAAAATGTATCCTAAAGCACTCTGAATATATGATTTGTTCAAGAATTAGGATGATATTTTCAAGGCTGGTGGTACTATGGTAAATAATGAAATTAATCTATTGTTGCTTTCAAATTTCAAGGATTCCACCTTCATTTACTTTGTATTATTTATTTGAAAACTCATCAAGAGTCGAGGATGAACACTAGACCTCTCTTATAATCACTATTTTATTAGTGATAATCCATGTCTGAAAACCCAACTGAACTTGAAAAGGATTGAGCTCTCTCATTGAGGTTTAACCTTGTAAAATTTAAGTATGCTTATTGATATTTATTAATCATGTATATGTGTTAGGTAGAGGTTTTAAGAGTAGATTGTGACCCTAACAATACATAGGGGTTTTATTCCCAAAATAAAAGTATTTTTAAAAAACACTACTGATTCACCCCCCACAGTGGTGTACTAATTTATTTGGTAACTTCAAGTGGTATTAGAGTCATATTCCCCATTTATATCCTACTCTTTATAAGGTCAGGTATGAAGGTTCAAAGTTATATGAATAGTATAGGAGTTCCATTTTTTATGGAATAAATTTTCATGGTTGGAAAAATAAAATGCTATCATAATATATCTTACAAGTTTTAGAGGTTGATGATATTTTCACTATGAGATTTCCACCCATTACAGCAGATACGTGCATGAAATTTATTTTAAAAAACCTAGATATTTATAGAAAATACATGAATGTTATATTTTATTCCATGTCAGAAAAAAATTACACTAATGTGATGGGGTTAAATATAGCCAAAGAAATGTGGGAAAAACTGGAGAATATGTATAAAGGGAATATTTAGAATAAAGAATAAAAATTAAATCTTTGAAGGGTTGAGTTCAAAGATGGCATAAGAGTTGAGTATGAAAGTTTTGATGACTATATCATAAGGGTTAATGAAATTTTTAGTCATATTAGTGGATTTGGAGACAAACTAGAATATTATATTATGTTCAAAAAGTTAAAGAGGAATTTTCCAAATAGATTCGAACCAAAGATTTCATCCATTGAAGATATGGAATATCTTTCCCTTGATGAGTTTCAAAATACTCTCTTGAATTATGAAATGAGAAAAGAGCTTATTTTTAAGAAGAAGTCCATGGTAAAAATTGATTTCAAATCTATGAATAAATTAAAAATAAAATAAAAATAATATGAGTTATCAAGTGACTTTGTGGTAGATAATGAGAGTGATGAAAATCATAAGAAACTCATAACTCTCATATCTAAAAGTCTCAATAAAGGAAATAGAGAATATTAAGGAAATTTTTTTATTAAATTCTTTTGATTTAGAATAATTAGGAACTTTTCTTCATATCATCCTAGAAAAGAAAAAAACATAGAATCTAATGATGAATAAGATTAAGATAAATTCCAAAGAATGTCTAAAAGAAAATTTGGTGGAGGCTACAAGAAATTTGATGAAGGGGAAAAGAAGATGTCTAAGAAAAATAAAATAAGATTTTTAACTAATAAGGAAGATGAAATATCCTCCTCGAGTAGTGGATTAGAGGAAGAATGTTCTAGAATAGACAATAACTTTATGAAATGTGTTGAAAATAAAAGAATAAATCCATGCAGTAAATGAGAAGAGGAAGAAGATAAATCCTATATGATTCACATGTTGATAAAAAAACATGAAGTTTTTCTAAAAATGAACTTTAGGATAAATAAGGATGTTAAAACATTTAATAAATAAGTTGAAAGGATAAAGAAAATTGCATATGAGTTTCATGGAAAAGAAAGTGAGTACACTAAGGAGATCAAGCTTCTCGGGGTGAAGTGGTTGAGTAAGAAAAATTTATAAAATAATCAGAGAAGAAGTTGGAAACTCAAAAAGTAGAATATAAAATTAATAAATCAAGGTGTCTTGAGGTTAGAAAGACTCTTGGAAAAATTTATATTGATTATGAAAGAGTTGTTGAAGTAAATTTTTAGTGATCTTAGAATTATCATAAAATTAGTGTAGATTTTTAAGTAATTTCTTCAACTATAAAATCTGAAAATTATAAATATATACAATCTTAAAGTGAAAGACCCATATGAAATCTTGGAAAAACCTTTGTTGACAAAAACCAATACAGGAAGTCTACTTAAACCAAGGTAGTGGATAATTATTATAAGAATAAATTTTCTTCAAACCCAATGAAAAATAAGGTTTTTATAGAATCTAAAAAGTAAGCAGAATTTTAGGGATAAGATCAACAGTCTTATGGTGGATCTAGTTTGAGGGTCTACTACTAGTGTTTTGGAACTTATAGGCACAAGGCTTGTATTTTTTTATAAAACATTCCTATTATTAAGAATAATATAATACCATAATTTAGGGGGATATACTCAAATAACCAAATCAATAGATTAGTGAGGAAGAAAATAGTAAATGATAAATCATATATGATGCCTATCCAAAATGGGTTTGATTGTATTTAGGAGATCTGTGGAATATTTGATCACTATAGTCACCATGATGAGGAATTTTAGTCCATGATACCAGGTCAATAACAATAGACAATTTGGGAGATAAATAAGCAATGGAAATCAGGGATGAGAGGTCACTCATTGTTGAAGTGTGTCTCAAATCTAGTAATGGGTGTAAGTCATCGATCCTTGATAGTGTATTCTCATCCCACATGAATAGAGATACATATATCTTGAAAAATATTTATATTCATTATGGTGGTTTAGTGATTTTTTTCAATTAAACTATCTAAATATCAAATGCATCAGAATAGCTGATATTGAGGCCTAGAAGTTAAAATAAAAAAATGGTTTATTTTTTCATGGGCTCAAATATAAAATTTTAATTATGATTTAGTTGTGTAATAATAAAAATAATTTAATTTCTAATTGAAATATTTTTCTTATCAAAAAAATCAAATTTGGTAGTATCATTACTTAAAGTGAAAGAACTAGTGAAATGTTTTTTAAAATTAGAGATTCAAAATATTATTATTACTTGATTCAAAAGATGAAAATAAACTATGGCATAGAAATTTGGGTTATCTCTATTAGATAATTTTGAGTAAGATTTCTAAATGTGAGGTTGTGATGTAATTTACCTATCTCAAAATATAAAGGGAATAAGTATGTGAGATATTCCAGAAAGGTAAAATCACTCAAGGGAGGTATAAAAGAGTTGAGATCTAAACCACCAAACCTCTTCAATTAATACATTCCGATTTGTGTGGACCCATGAGAAACAAGTCCACTCAAGGTGATTTATATTTCATCACATTTACTAATGATTACATTATAATGACCAAGGTGGTTTTTATTAAACACAAGTATAGGGAATTTAACAAGTTTAAAAACATTAGAAGAATGGTTGGGAAATAATTTGTCGTGTGCATTAAGATATTCAGATCTGATAATGGGAAATAATTTATAAGAATAACTTTTGAATACTATCTTCAAAAACATGGTATAAATAATTAGTATATAACTTTATTTACTCTTCAAAAAATGGAGTTTTTGAGATGAATAATAGGATCTTGGTGAATATGGGAAGAAAAATCTTAGTAGAATATGGTCTAACAAAATTTTATTAGAGATAAGTTATGTGAAAAATTGTTCATATTAAAAAAAATGTTTGTAAAGATGAGATTATAACATGGAATCCTATAAATTATGGTATAAAAGGAATCCTACTATAGAGGATTCAATATGAAACATGCCCCATTAGTATACCTAAGATGTACTGTATAGCACTCCATGTGGTATACTTGGTAGGTCATCCAATGCACAAAACTCATTTTATGCCTCATGAGTGAATATCATACCTATATATAAAACTCAATCCTATTAGCCTTAACATTTCATCACAGCCTATGATACTATATGGTGAACATTGGTTAGGGAAAACTCAAATTCTTACTTTGAGAGGTCAAATATCATTTCACTTCATAATTATATGCATCCAATATGAAAGAATGATAAATTGGATATTAGCTTTTGTATAACATGATACATTTTTTATTCCTAAATTTTTTTAAGAATACTAAAAAAACCATATATAAGAACCCATATAATCATATCTCATATGATATAGCATCATAGATACCTTATGTTTGTTATACTTTTAATGTTTTTTTAAACAAATTACATCTCTATGTAATTCATTCCACATCTCTATGTGATCGTCTAATAAAACCTCCCACTAAAATCTTTTAATGGGTAACATATTATGAAGAAAGTATATTTGAATAATTTTTATAATTAGGAATCATATTATCGATGTTCAACTCTTTGAACATAGAAATCAAACTCCTTTACTTCATAACATCAAAAGTTATGATGTTATTGACTTTTTTTATACTTAGAACTCTTCATGTATTCATCATCATCATCATCATAGGACCTTTCCATTCAAACTTTTCTTTAAGATAATGATGGTAACTAAAATTAACTAGTTTCATTAATATTCTTTATTAATATACCATAAACTATTTTAGGATATAAATTGGATTCACTTCAAATTCGATAAGTTTAATCCTTTATTTATCATACTTTGAATTGCACTAAGACAAAACATACTTTTACTAGTTTCTTAGAAACTGCATTTTCATCAAAATATCATACTAAGACATGCAAACTATTTTTTTTAGAAAATAAAACTTGTTTCCTATAATTAGAATATTAAAAAAAGAAACTATTAATAGTTATATCTGTAACTCCCTGACCCCAGTTACCCAGAGTCGGTGCATTATTTTAATACATTGGCATGATTACAAGGATTCAAGTCCCGAAGGACCGATCGGTTTAGCAGTCTTGGAAAATAGATTACATACATGAATGTTACATTACAATTCATAGTATACAAAACAACATAAATAATCCTTCGTGAATGCCATTATTCCCTTGGACTAACTCTGCATATCAATCACAATACACTTCTTGGAATCTTGGGAAAAATAAAATATAGAAAGGGGTGAGCTCAGATGCTTAGTAAGGATAAAAATACAACGGAAACTTTCATAAATAAGCATAAACATTTAAGGCAATGTATAACTAAAACAAAGGCCTTTTAAACTTGAACATCAGCATAATATGGAAAAAATAAAATAAAGTAATGTCATTTACTTATTCACATGGATATTCTACTAGTCGAATAATCACATGCAATATCACTAACCACTTTCAAAATGATGGAATTCATAATTCCAGACTATCATTACCACATAGTCAAGGCCTTGTGCCAGGACTACAAATAAGATTTTGTCAAGGCCTTGTGCCAAGACACTGGTTTGTCTCATGAGACCTACCGATGCATCGAGGAGCTATAGCGGGCTCCACCCGTCACTTACTAAGTCCAATGCATTCCTCATATGAAAATGTTTAAACATAACATAAACATTCGTATTAAAACTGGCATACAAAATGTCAATACTTTACCCATAAACCATGAATGGTATAAAAATAACATATCCACATTCAAACATTTCAAAAAAACTTCAATACTATATGGAATATTTGTATCATAATAAATCAACTTCAAAACAATTTTAAAATCTATTAAAGGATTTTGACATAGATGAAAATGATCTATAAACCTTTTTGAGAGAAATATCCCTTTTTTATGAAAACATTTAAAAGTTAAACAATTTATAAAGGAAGACATTTCAATACATTTTATAATCAAAGTGTCTCATACCACTTTGAAACTGTTGAAAGGAATTAATATTTTAAAAACATTCATGTCCATATAAATAAATCCTTAAAAACCATTTTAAAGACATGGAAATTAATGAGAAAGATTTAGAAGAATAAATATATAAAACATTTGAAATGATGTTTTAGTAAAAAAAATTCCCTTAAAATAATCCCTTTCAAAACTCTTTCATGAAACATGGACATGGATAATAAATATGTCCCAGTAGATACTTATGTAAAACAACCTCAGATAATAAAGATATTGTGAAATTAAATCTTACCAACTGGGTAACTTACGAAACATACACCCCATGAAAGAGGTATCATACAATGAATATGTAAATACACATAAATTAAATTTTATTACACAAAGAATACAATTATGGCTAGTACATACACCACACAAATGGTAATAGTGGCAATATGGCATGAATCTCACGGGAATAAGGAGTGAGATGAATACCCATTACCTTGAACTTTTCCTTGGTTGAGGGTAGGTTAACCTCCTGTATAATAGTTAAATAATTGTTATTAAATTATACAAGAATCATATACATAAATATGATATCATATATGATCTTTTAATATTGCTTTGTTAATAATATTTTAGTATTATCGTCGTTTCGGGTGTTCACTTACTCATTTTCTTTTATATGTTTTGTTACATAAGTTGTGTTTGTTATCCAAAGGTTGTATCTTATTCATATCCAGATTTATATAAAGTCCTTAAACATTATTTTTAATCATAAAATGAAATTATTCATGAATGGATACGATGCAGAATGAATCTCTTCGCATTCGTGGAGACGGTAGTCCGTACGTACGCACGAACGCTACTTCCATTTCATTTTTCATTAAGGAATCAAAACCAAATGATACATAGGTATATTATTATTCAAGTGTAATATAATATCTTATATATGTTACTTAAGTTCATTAACACCATCCTTTATACATTCCATGTATGTTATGAACGAGTCATATCACTTTGAGGGGGCGGTAGTCCGCACTTCCTCAAATGAAATTATCGTATATATATATAAAACATGAAGTGAATAGTGGTATACTATAAAATGTAATTAAAGAAGATTATATATAAAATAAATATCATTAATATCATATTTAATTATATTTACATCATAATGGCCACCATGAGAGGTGGTAGGATATAATTGAACAATCATCGTTTCATGGGGCATTTGGTTGTCATCCACAGAAACATTATGTTTTTCACCCATTATATGGAGGTGTGTGTAAGTGTAGTTAGAATACGTATCATAAAAATATCCTAGTATATTTATTATACTGTTGTTGTTACAAAATAAATAATAAGAAGAGTTTAGGGGTTGGAGAAGTAAAATAAAAGAAAAGAAGCTAAGAGAAATCATTACCTTTAATTTGGGTAACTCCCTTTGGTTTGAACCAAAAAGGACCCTTGAAGTGCCTTCTGTCTAAGGTAAGGCTTCTAGGAGGAGTAGAGGGATGTAGGTAGATTAATTGTACAGAAGTTTGATGAGCCAAAAGGCTTGAGAGGTGTGATTAATTGGTTATAAGTGGTTTCCTTTTATAATGGGGAGGAGGGGCTCTTTAGAAAAAATGTAAATTATTATTTTATAATAAATTCATATTCGGTTTATAATGGCTCAAAACTAGATTATTTAAAGTATAAGGTGGGGATGGGTTGAAAACCACTCAACCAATAGGTTTTAGACAGGTTTGGGTCACTATATTAACCTTATCATTTATATTTAACTCTTAGTTAAATAGTTTGACATTTACCATGTCTCTTTTTATTTTTATATTATATTGTTAATAAACTTACTATATACTTCCAAGAGACCATAAAGTGGTCCATTAATGATACAACTATCATTATATAAGTCCTTTTTCCGAACCTTATATTTTTAGTAATATTATATCAAATTATAATATAATATTTGTTTTAAAAACTCCTTTATGTCAATTTTGACACTATTTAAAAATTGTTTTTTGTTAAAGTCATAAGAACTTTATTAATTAGAAAAAAAATTCATTTAAGAAATCCTAACATGTCATATTAACCAATAAAATTTTTTTATGTCATAAAAACTTTCAAATTATATTTATTTTAACATTTATAATACTAATTATTTGATTCTTTCATTAATAAGAAAAATACTCCATCATTATTGTGTCATAAATAAATTTAATTATTCTATGTCTAAAAATTATAAATAAAATACCATTACGTAGTAAATCTTATTAGATTTATGATTAATATTTATAGTCAGAAATATAATATATATAATTCTACGTAAAAATTGTTTTTCTAAAAGATATATGCTTATGTCATTTTTGCAATTACTTTAACTTAGTTAATATAAAGTGTCATTATCACTTACAAGTGGATCCATGGGGTCCCAAAATCAACCCAAATATGACTATGGTCGTACATGTATCAACCAATAGGGTTTGGACACGTTTTAGGGTAATTTATTATTATTATATTATTATTTGTTTACCCTTATTTACCAGATTTACCCTTTAACCATGGTAAATAAAATATTTACCGAAGTAATTATTCAAAATGTCTAAAAATAAGAGTTACCTGTTTACAAAATTTGGGAATCCTGATTCCAAATATGGAATCCATTTTTTCAAATTCAAAACACATAAGTGGCAGAAATTAATTTAAAATTAATTCCCGCTGTCAAAACAAAAAAGCATGTTTTTAAGAAACAATGACTATCAAAAGATTGACACTTGTTTATGTCCAGTTTAAATTTGAAATTATTTACAATGACCAACATTGGATTAAATGGTAAAAATATATTCTAAATATACTTTAAAACCACTCAAATTCATAATTTTTCACTATTAATTATTTCTATTAAAAAAGTTGTTTTTAATTAAATTTTAGTAATTTTCACTATTCATCAAAATATGAAAGTTATCAGAAAAGTACCAAAAATTCACCCGAAACTAATTTCGATATTCCGAATCCAAAAATGAAGTCCATTTTGAAATATAAAATTTATAAAATTTCAAAAAGTGGGTATTACTATTCATAATGGCTAGTTTGATTGGTTGTGGTGTGTATTAGAACTCGAAGTTGCGTACAACACACGCTATTGTATTATTCAAAGAGAAGCATACCATGGAAGATTAGGGTGTTACACTCTCCCCTCCTTCAATAAATTGTGTCCTCACAATTTATTCTCAGTATTGGATATTTGGGGTTGACATTTCAAAATATCTTAGTTGAAATCCCACATCGAAAAATGGATTAATGAGGACTCTATTTAAAATAAAGAGTGGTAAGTATGAAGGTTACTGAAAATAACACATAATAGGGTTCCATGTAAAAAAACATGGATATGTAAGAGAAATATAACCATAGATATCTGATGTAGAGTGGTAGAGAACATGGCTATGAAAATGCCAACAATCACAAAGCCATAAATTTGTGATGATCTAAGGTACCATCTAGGACAACGTTTTTGTTCTAAGTTCCTTTTCTTAATGTTGAGGAATTTTTTCTAAGATCATATGTAGATATACTTAATTTATAATTAGAGTTTTATCCATTAATAAATTTCTACCACAAACTCATCTTTCACCCCAAAACATAATACAACTCAAAAATATCCTATTTATCCTGATCGTATAGGGTTTCAAATATAATGAATTTATAATTCACATATCAGACCCTTTAAAAAAAGAAACTACATTATACCATCCAGGAACTTCACGTAGTCCAGTGGTAGGCGATAAATCCCAATCACACTATGGTTGTGGGTTCGATTCTCGTAGCTTTGTCCGACGCAACAGGTTGTCACACGGTCTGCATGTTATCCTTTTATAAAAATCCGAAAATAACCTTTCAAACTTAATCCATTCCAACCTTTAGACTTATCCAAAATACTTCTATCTAAACTCATAGTCCAAAATTTAAATGGAAGTTAAACACAATGAAGATCCTTTTTCCCATGTAATAACATGTGAACACCTTCATCATGTTTATTTTAAAACATCGTAACATCTTGAATTACCATAAAACCTTATTGATTACATTCATGCTCCCTTATTCTTTATAGAATACTAGATATACTCATTCTATCCAAAAATGTTGTAAACTCCAACAATGACAAATCACTAATCAGTTTCAAGGTAGTCAAGAATATCCAATATAATTTATTCAAATCAACCATATCTTATTCCAAAATCACTACCACATTATTGGGACCATATTAAGGATTACCTTTCCTTCAAACATGTATTTTACCAAAAGTATAGCTCACTATTCAGTCATCTTTCTTATAACCATATAATATCAAATCCTCAATAAAATATTAATGCATTACAATCCTTATTTATCTCCATAATTCATATAACCAATATATTGTTGATACAACACTCAAATGAAATAATCCTATAATAACAACATAAGAACACTAGTCATTCTTCTTCATCTGAGGTAGTATCATAACTTGATTATTATCCAATAGAATCATTTGGAGCATACTCTGATGATTTGGACATTGGTTCGCGTAGTGTCCCAACTCTTTACAGATGAAGCATTGTACATTTGAAACCTTTTTCTGACCCTTGCAGTCACGTACTTGGTGTCCTTTTTCTCCACACTTATAACAAACTACCATTCCCTTCAGGAAAGTTCTAGTTTGTTTCTTCCCACAGTTATCGCATATGAGAAAATTCTTATTTTCCCTCTTCCCTTTATCCATCTTTCTCTCTTCCATCCTTTTCTTCTCTTGCTTCCCTTCAAATCCATGGAACTCAGAAAATTATTTACTTATCTTATTAACACATGATACTATTTCTTCATATGTTGAGAAAACATGAGAAACTATTTCCCTTCTAAATGTTGGCTTAATACCGTGGAAGATATGATCCTTCTTACTCTTTGGATCATATGATTTTTTGGAGTTCACATTCCTTCTACTGGGCGCCATTTCTATACAATGTCATACACTAGGTCAGTTTATGAATTGCAATGAATAATTCCAAACTTGTAAAATACCTAACGTAAATTGAACAGTTTATGTATATAATCCATAATAATAAAAATGTTTTCTTTGAGTAAGTATATACTCATAAGTCCTTCATAATGGTTTGTAAAGAAAATAAGAATTATCCTAAGCATATCCCCCAGGAGTGTCGAAACCAAGAGTGCAGCAAGGCCTGTTGTCGTGCACCAGTTCTCATTTGAGTCTAGCTCAAAGCGGTGTTTTCAAGTTTTACCCCTAGGTATATCTGTGCCAGAGCTACCTCTACCTGCTCGTATCTAGACAGGGATGTATTTCTCGGAAAACTCACAAAATCTCTACAATACCAAAATTCTAGGAAGTTCTTATATACTAATTCTCAAAGTCTATCTTAGGTCTATGTGATCTAATTAGATTTTATCTAAATCTATATTCCAAGGTTAGTACTAAACTTCCTCTGATACCAACTGTAACGCCCTGACCCCAGTTACCCAGTGTCGGTTCATTATTTTAATACATTTTCATGATTACAAGGAATCAAATCTCGAAGGACCGGTTGGTTTAGCAGTCTTGGAAAATAGATTACATATTGAATGTTACATTATACTTCATAACATAAAAAACAACATAAATAATACTTTATGAACTCCATTATTCCCTTGGCCTAACCCTACATATCAATAACAATACACTTTATGGAATCTTGGGAAAAATAAAACATAGAAAGGGGTGAGCTCAGATGCTCAGTAAGGATAACAATACAGTGGAAACTTTCATAAATAAGCATAAACATTTAAGGTAATGTATAACTAAAACAAAAGCCTTTTAAACTTTAACTTCAAAATAATATGGAAAAAATAAAATGAAGTAATTCCATTTACTTATTCACATGGATATTCTACTAGTCGAATAATCAAATGAAATATCACTAACCACTTTCATAATTATGGAATGCATAATGCCAGACTATCATAACCACATAGTCAAGGCCTTGTGCTAAGACTAAAAATAAGATTTTGTCAAGGCCTTGTGCCAAGACACTAGTTTGTCTCATGAGACCTACCGATGCATCTAGGAGCTATAACAGGCTCCACCCGTTACTTTCTAAGTCCAACGCATTCCTCATATGAAAAGGTTTAAACATAACATAAACATTCGTATTAAAAATGGCATACGAAATGTCAATACATTACCCATAAACCATGAATGGTATAAAAATAACACATCCACAGTCAAACATTTCAAAAAACCTTCAATACCATATGGAAGATTTGTATCATAATAAATCAACTTCAAAACAAGTTTAAAATTAATTAAATGATTTTGACATAGATGAAAATGATTTGTAAAACTTTTTGAGAGAAATATCCCTTTTTCATGAAAACATTTAAAAGTAAAACAATTTATAAAGGAAGAAATTGCAAGACATTTTTTAATCAAAGTGTCCCATACCACTTTGAAACTTTTGAAAGGAATTAATATTTTAAAAACATTCATGTCCATATAAATAAATCCTTAAAAACCATTTTGAATACATGAACATTAATGAGAAAGATTTAGAAGAATACATATATAAAACATTTGAAATGATGTTTTAGTAAAAAAAAGTACCTTAAAATAATCCCTTTGAAAACTCTTTCATGAAACATGGACATGGATAATAAATATTTCCCAGTAGATACTTATGTAAAAACAACCTCAGATAATAAAGAGATTGTGAAATTAACTCTTACCAATTGGGTAACTTACGAAACATACACCCCATGAAAGAGGTATCATACAATGAATATGTAAATACACATAAATTAAATTGTATTACACAAAGAATACAATTATGGGCAGTACATACACCACACAAAAGGCAATAGTGGCAATATGGCATGAATCTCACGGGAATAAAAAGTGAGATGAAAACCCCTTACCATGAACTTTTCCTTGGTCGAGGGTAGGTTAACCTCCTGTATAATAGTTAAATCATTGTTATTAAATTATACAAGAATCATATACATAAATATGATATCATATATGATCTTTTAATATTTCTTTGTTAATAATATTTTAGTATTGTCGTCGTTTCGGGTGTTCACTTACTCATTTTCTTTTATATGTTTTGTTACATAAGTCGTGTTTGTTATCCATAGGTTGTATCTTATTCATATCCAGAATGATATCAAGTCCTTAAAAATTATTTTTAATCATCAAATGAAATTATTCATGAATGGATACAATGGTGAATGAATCTCTTTGCGTTCGTGGAGATGGTAGTCCGTACGTACGCATGAACGCTGCTTCTATTTCATTTTTCATTTTAAAAGGAATCAAAACCAAATTATACATAGGTATATTATTATTCCAGTATAATATAATATCTTATATATTTTACTTAATTTAATTAACACCATCCTTTATACATTCCATGTATGGTATGAACGAGTTAGTCCACACTTCCTCAAATGAAATTATCATATGTATATATATATATACAATATGAAACGAATAATGGTATGATATAAAATGGAATTAAAGAATATTATTTATAAAATAAATATAATTAATATCATATTTAATTATATTTTCATCATAATGCCCACCATGAGAGGTGGTAGTAGATAATTGAACAATCATCGTTTCGCGAGGCGTTTGTTTGTCATCCATAGAAACATTATGTTCTTCACCCATTAGATGGAGATGTGTATAAGTGTAGTTAGAATACTTCTCATAACAATACCATAGTATATTTAGTATACTTGTGTTGTTACAAAAGAAAGAATAATAAGAGTTTAGGGGTTGGAGAAGTAAAATAAAAGAAAAGAAGCTAAGAGAAATCGTTACTTTTAATTTGGGTAACTCCCTTTGGTTTGAACCAAAAAGGACTCTTGAAGTGCCTTCTGCCTAAGGTAAGGCTTCTAAGAGGAGGAGAGTAATGTAGGGAGATTAATTGGGTAGATTTTGGATGAGCCAAAAGGCTTTATAGGTGTGAGGAATTGGTTAGAATTGGTGTCCTTTTATAAGGGGGAGGAGGGGCTCTTTAGGAAAAACTTAAAGTATTATTTTATAATAAATTCATATTCGGTTTATAATGGCTCAAAACTAAATTATTTAAATTATAAGGTGGGTATGGGTCGAAAACCACTCAACCAATATGTTTTAGAGAGTTTTTGGTCACTATACTAACCTTATAATTTATATTTAACTCTTAGTTAAATAGTTTGACATTTACCATGTCTCTTTGTATTTTTATATTATATAGTTAATAAACATACTATATACTTCCAAGTAACCCCCAAGTGGTCCATTAATGATACACCTATCCTTTTATAATTACTTTGGATGAACCTTAGATTTTTATGAATATTATATCAATTTATAATATAATATTTGTTTTAAAAACTCCTTTATGTCAATTTTGACACTATTTAATAATTGATTTCTGTTAAAGTCTTAAAAACTTTATTAATTCGAACCAAATTAATTTAAGAAATCCTAACATGACATAGTAACCAATAAAATTTTTGGATGTCATCAAATATTTCAAATTATATTTATTTTAACATTTATAATACTAATTATTTGATTCTTTCATTAATAAGAAAAATATTGCATCATTATTGTGTCATAAATAAATTTAATTATTCAATGTCTATAAATTATAAATAAAATACCATTATGTAGGAAATATTTTTATATTAATAGTGAATATTAATAGTTGAAAATATAACATATATAACCCTATGTAAAAAAAATTCTAAAAGATATATGCTTATGTCATTTTTGTATTTACTTTAACTTAATTAATATAAAGTGCCATTATCACTTAAAAGTGGATCCATGGGGTCCCAAAATCGACCCAAAGATTCCCATGGTCGGAAATGTATCAACCAATAGGGTTAGGAAATGTTTCAGGGCAATTTATTATTATTATAATATTATTTGTTTGCCTTTATTTATCGGATTTACCTTTTAATCATGGTAAATAAAATATTTACCGAAGTAATTATTCAAAATGTATAAAAATAAGAGTTACCTATTTAAAAAATTTGGGCATCCTGATTCCAAATATGGTATCCATTTTTCCAAATTCAAAACACATAAGTGGCAGAAATTAATTTAAAATTAATTCCTGTAGTCAAAACAAAAAGTGTTTTTTAAGAAACAATGACTATCAAAAGATTGACACTTGTTTATGTCAAATTTAAATTTGAAATTATTTCTAATGACCAACATTGGATTAAATGGTAAAAATATATTCTAAATATAATTTAAAAATACTCAAATTCATAATTTATCACTATTAATTATTTTTATTAAAAATGTTTTTTTTAATTAAATTTTAGTAATTTTCACTATTCATCAAAATATAAAAGTTATCAGAAAAATACCAAAAATTCACCCTAAGATAATTTCAATATTCCAAATCCAAAAATGAAGTCCATTTTGAAATATAAAATGTATAAAATCTCAAAAAGTGGGTATTACTATTCATAATGTCTAGTTTGATTGGTTGTGGTGTGTGCTAGAACTCAAAGTTGCGTACAACACACGCTACTGTATTATTCAAAGAGAAGCATACAGTGGAAGCTTGAGGTGTTAAAATATCTCATATGGTATTTTATGTGTTTAGATAAATATTCTGAAAAGAAGATTTTATTCTTTAAAATATGTCACTATAGGGTGGTGGGAACTCTATCACTCATATTTTAACAATTATTTTGGATAAAATCTATTGTCTTGTATAAAAAAATTATCCTCATCTTCAATATGAACATGTTATATATTTATATCAATTAAAAACCTACATATCAAAACCATCATCTTATTTATTTTTTAACAACTATTTATTATAGAAACACCTCTTATCACATAAGAGGAAAACAATATGACATTATAAAATATTTTTTCTAATAAAAAATATCTTTTAAAGTAATATACTACATCTAAATCATCATTATAACCCCTTAATTCATGACTTGAATACATATTTTGAGCTTTAAGAATCAATAATTTCAATTTTAAACTCTTGTATATATTTACCACACTTGTATAATGTATGGTTAGTATCATATACCCTTCAAAATAAAGGAATTGAATTATATAACATTAATACCTCATGTAGACTCTCTATGGAGTTTATTTCACCCCCTTAGGTATTATAGACAATTTCCCATCCAATGTCCATATTTTCCATAGTGAAAATGCTTCCCTTCTTTAGAAGTTCCTTTCTTCGGTTTAGAAGTTAGTGTGGACTCTCTATGACCTATTTTCTTATCCTTAATTCCAAAAATTGTACTAATTCCTTTATATACCATCATCATGGAACATGAGATTAAAACATCCTTATCCTACTCAGTAATACTCAACATATTTAGGAGAGCAAGTAAAGTTTTTTTTAACTCATTCAAATTACAGTTCACAATAAACTATCAAAACCTTTCTACTGGTGATTATAAAATAAAGTATATGGACAAATCAATCATGAGTGGTGACTCTAGTCTCTCCAAGTCATTTACTTTCCCAATAATATTTATTATATTATTTTAAATAGAAGTTCCCTCAACCATATTACACCAAAATAGTTCCTTTGAAACTTCATATCTTCCATTTTTAGATTGTTCTTGATAGAGCCTTTCTGTGCTATCTATCATCCCAAACACGTTCATGTTCTCATGTTTCTTTTGAATCTTTGAGTTTATTGAAAAAATAATCAATGTAGATAATTAAAGAGATTATTTAATATGCTTAATATAAGAATGTTTCTCTTCTTGACTAGCTTCATCAATAGGTGGTTTCTTAGGAATTTTTTTCTCCAACACATAGAATTTTATTTCTTTCTTAAGATCAATTATTAAGTTTCTATATCAATCTAGAAATTTACTTCCATTAAGATTTTCTTTCTCTGTTATTATTCCCAAATTCAAGTTGGATGATGATGATGTCATTTTATCTATAACATAAACTTTTATCATATGAGTATTAGGTTCTACATTCATTTAATAAGAATTTTTATTAAATGTAGTCCCACTAAAATAATGACCTATTTTAATTAATTCATGTATATTAGTGGGTCAAGATTTATATTTCATTAATATTTGAGTCCACTTTAGTGTTCCTATAAAAACATATCTATTTAGGTAGGTCATTATATTAATCATATAATATATAACACCTTGATAATTGAGTAGAAAACTCATTTCTCAGTTTATCATATGGATATACTCAACTATATTCCTCTGGTATTCTAACTCTTAGGGTTTCCTAGCTAAGTGTGACCCAAATAATACAATGATATTTGGTTACCTAGCTCTTAGGGTTATCAATTTCAACCATTTCTTACACAAGATAATTCATGGGCACCCAAATTTAGTACGAACCTACCTGATTGGATGATTGAATTCTTGATATGTGTTTATTTTGAAAGGAAAATAACATGAGATAATTTAAGTAGATTTATTATCTCAACATATTATCTCATTTATTCCATTAACATGTATGCATTCTCATAATGATTTAGTTTTTAATATATATTTCTTCCACCAAATTAATATGTTCAAATCATATTGATGTGTAACTCTTTACACAAATCATATTTTGTGTTAATAACTCAAATTAAAATCCAATTATATTTACACATATCTAAATACATCACATGAATAAGGCACTTCAAAATATTTCATGTAAATTCTTAGAATCATATGAAACCAAAATACCCACAAGAACAAGCATGGGGAGATAGGTATCCAACCCCACTTTTCTATATAGGGTCTAAGATCTTAGTCTAGTGAGTAGTCTGACCCAAAGTCCCACTACCCATGGTTTAATACTCAATAGAGACCTTAATTGAATCATAATTCTAACACTTAATATGTATAAACTATAACCAACCTTTAAATTCAAGATCATAACTCATGAACAATCCAAATTCAAGATAAAAGAAAACAAAATCAATTATCATGTCTAGCATGTAAATACTTAAATACATGTATTATAATTTAATGAAGTATTTTAAAAACATTTAAACTAAATCATACATGTATTAATAATATAAAAAATTTAAATATATAAATAAAGTATTAAATAGTACTAAATAAATGAAAAATTCATAAATTTAAACATGAGATAAAAAATTATGAATAATTCATAAATAAATAAATTATAAACATTTTATAATTTAAACAGGATTTATAGACAATATAATATAAATAAATATAAAAATTTCACATTTATCCTAATATAAACTCTTTCATATTCTCAATTTACATGGAATTTAATATTAAATCCTTTATATTCCAAAATATATTATAATTATGAAAACTTTTATAATCATATAAACATTTCATATTTTTTGTAAAAACTTTACAAAATTAAACATAAATAAGAAATTTCAATATAAAAATTTTATATTATCATTTAAAAAAATTCATAAATCAATATAAACACTTATATTTTTCCTTATTTTTATAATTTATAAACATTTTATAAATTATTTTCCATGTAAATCCACTTTAAACATAGATCTCATCTACTAAAACATTTTTAGTATAGTTTAACAAAAAATAATAATGCTCTTTCAAATTCTACACATTATATTCATTTTGATGTAAACCATAGTGTGGCCTACTTCCGAGTGATAACTTTTTATATTTGAAAAAACATTATCGTTTCCATTCCCATTACAGTTTTGGATATGGAATATAAAGTGGTGATATCTCGAGTGAAAACTATCTCCATGGGGGTAGCCACGACCATTTCCATGTCCTTTATGATCATTTTGAGTAGACATCATCATGGTGTCCTTGATTGTGTATTGGTGGTCTTATGAAATCATATTCCATAAAAACCATGTCCATTTTTCAACCATGAATTTTCAAATACTACCACATGGTGGTTTATCCTTATGTTGTTCTAAATCATGATATAGTGGTTTGTAAACCATGATACAGTGTTGTTAAAAAACAACACTCTATTTTTTATATAATAACCCAAAATATCATCATAGGATACACAACCTATAAAATCACCTCTATAACCATCTCATCGTCACATCCTTACTACCACACACAACTACAATCACTACCTCAAACCACATAATTTTATCACATCAATCACACAAATCAATTTAAAAGATCGATTTCTTTCTTCTTTTACTTCCCAATCAGTTACTAATTATCACATCATTCTTTATCACTATATAATTAACTTCATCATCTTATCAATTTATTTCATATCATATATTCCAACCCATTAACCATATTAGGATATTAGTTCCATCATTTATCAATTCTCATATAATCTATTATATACTTCTCACATAATTCACTAATGTTATTAATTCTTTATTTACACTTTTATTTACCCATTACCACATATATTAATCACCACATTAATCAATTACTTCATCACTTCATTAATTAATTACATTTATTAACAAATATCCAAGACATTTGGAATGGTGGGGTTCACCTTGCTTGGTCTCTTACAGTGCATTGGAAGAAATGTCTCAGCTCGCACCAGGAGATTAGATACATTGCCACACATACCTATCGTGAAGAAAACATGGTGGCTAATGGTCTAGACAACAAAGGTATCAACCAGAACATTACGTGGAGTGACGATTTATTGGTTGATCTCCTTCTTTTTTATGAAAAAGATTGTAATAAAACTCCCTCTTTCAGACTTTTGTAATTTTCCCTTCCTTTTTAATAATATTTTATGTCTTGGTCATTGACCAAGACATTGCCTTTAAAAAAACATATCTCATCTCATTTTTCTTTTAAAATCATCCATTTATTTATTTCACATCCATATCTAAGGCATAAGTATCCTCGACATTCTATACACACCAATCTCACTACACCATCACATTAATCAAACTACACTAACTTCATTACACTTCAACTTTCATATTGCACTACCACATGCCTCGCATTACTTTTATCTATCACAACATCATATAATGAAGTAAGCATAAAAAAGTTAATAACAATATCACAAATACCATAAAAACTCCATGTCCCTCTTAGGTTTAATTTATTTTATATAATTAATCAATATCAACAGTCTATCCAGGAGGAAAAATATCATCTTGATTAAACTCCAAATAACAACATGGTCAGAAACATACCCAACCACCCCCATATTATCTAATTCAATATGTAGACTTTCATAAGTATAGTATAAAATTATAAAGGTCCATATTCTATATATCTCATGAACCTCAGGTAATAGGGACTCAAATATGATATGTGCATCCCTAGTATACCAGACATCTGTATGACACTCCATGTGGTATACTTAGTAGGACATCTATCACACACAAAGAATCATATTCTTTATTTTGTTTCTCATGATCATATTGTATATTTCTATACAAGAATCCTACTAACACTAACCTTAATATTTTTTCATAACCTATAGTGATACATGATGAACATCAGCTAGGGAATACTTTGAGAGGTTAATTATCATTGAACTTCATGAAATGTGTCTATATATAAATTTATATATCCAACGTGAAAGAATGATAAAATAGAGGTTTCCTTTAATATGATACATTCTAATATTCTTAAACTCTTTAAGAATATTTAACAAAACCAACATAAGAACCTGTTTGTCATGTCATATATGAAAAAGTGCAAGAATAGCCTTATGTTTGCTACATTTTCTAGGTTTTGTTAACTTTTTACATCATATGTAATTACAATAACATATATATGTGAACATATGAAAAAAGTCTCCCACTAAAATCTTTAGTGAGAAAAATCTATAAAGTAAGTCGGTTTGAAAATGGTGAGATTTAGGATGTTGGATAGGTGTAACCTAATCTGTTTGGATAATGTTGGGATGAATTCTAACAGTTCATACTACACATTGGAACTTAACTCTCATAGTTAAATCCCCATGATGATCTTTTTGGGGGTTGTAGGGGGCGATGTGCCCCTTCTATAGGGGCTTAGGGGTTGAAGGCCCCTGGTCCAAATTTTGGGGAATTGTAGAATCTCTAGAAAATTGTAGCAGAGCTGACTGAAGACATCAATAGGGCACTGTATCAATGTGAACTTAATATAGTAGCATGTGATAGTTCACTGTAGCTCCACATAATTATTTCTACTATTACTATAATAGCTTGGACTTGGGTGGTCGTGGCACTATAGAAGTGCATACTCCCATCCAATGATCACTATAGAAAAGTGTACTTACTATTCGGTTGGTGGCATAGTGTTTCATCTTATTTATTATATCATTCAAGAGAGGGTTTCTATAGTTTAGATAAACTCTAAAAAACCTCCCTATAATTCTTCTCTTGATTATAGTGAATTTTTATTCCTCTCGTGGATGTAGGGACCATTTATTAAACCACATAAATCATTGTGTTTATGTTTATCTTCTTTTTCTTATTCTTTTATATTTTCTTCATTTGAATAAATTTTCTATCATTGTAACTCCTGATGTTTCCAAAACATAGGAATAAAATTCCTAACAGTTCAACTTCTTGAACATAGTCAAACTTTTAAACTTCACAGCATCAAATGTTACTATGCCGACTTTTATTGTCTACTTAGAACTCTTCATAAGTGAATCATCATCATCCTTGGAACCATATTCCATCAAAAAAATCCTTGAAATAATATAACTACTTAAATTATTATTTACCAATACATCCTAACTCTCTTATTATATTAAGTAAAATTCACTTTAAACTTAAGATTTATGTAATTCCTTATTTGTTAATTTTGAACTTCTTTAAGTCCAAGCATACACCCACTAGACTCTTAGACATTGTATTTTTTTTAGAATATCTTTCTAAGATACAAAAACCCTTTTATATTAAGAAATAACATTTATTTCCTTTCAGTGGGAATATTAATCAAATAAAATATATAATATATGGTATTATATGTGTTTGGAAAAATTTTATTTGAAAAGAATAATTTATTAAAATATACCACCAATGGGTGGTAGGAACATAATCTCATTTATTTTAACAAATAGATAGATAAATGATTTTATCCTAGATAAACACTTTTATCAAAATATTCTTCTTAAATCATGTTATATAATTGAACAAATCATTACTATGTGTATCAAGATCCATCTCATTTAATTTAAACAACCATTTTTTGCAAGATCTTATCAATAAAAAAATGATAAAATACACATATTATGAAATATTCAACTGAGCATGAAGTATCCAAGTCTCCAATATAACAACACTTTTACTCTATCACTTAGAAATCAATTTCAAGCTTGATCATTCAATTATTTCTTTTTCTTTTGTTTCTATTATCCTGTATATTTACAACACTTTTAAAATATACAATTAGTATCACATACCATAAAAGAAATTAATTCTATAACATTCATACATGAAGTGAACACTCTATGTGGCTTCTTACAACCCTTCATGTAACCCATATAATTTCTTCTCCAATGGAAAACTTTTTCACAATGAGTACATTTCCCTTGGTTTTTCTTTCTCAATTTCACAGGTGGTGTGGACTTTCTATGGCCTCTTTTTTCCCTTTTTTCCAATAATTTTATCCATATCCTTTGGTACCATCAACATGGTACTAGAACCTAGACCATAAATGTCTTGTTCGGAAATCCTCAACATATTTAGGATATCATGTATAGGTTCTTAGATTTCACTCATATTGTAATTCATAACAAATTGTCGGAACCTTACCAATATTGACTATAGAATGAAATATGTGGCCAACACAAGCTTTAGAGGTGAAACTATCATCTATAATTCATTGGTGTATCTAATAATATTGAGTACTTGAGTGGATACTGAGGCTCTTTCATCCATCTTATAATGAAAAAGAGCTTTAGAAACTTCAGATTGCTCATGCCTTGCTTGTTCTTGATAGAGCTTTTTCAAGTTATCTATCATTTGAAAGGAATTAAGAGTCTCATGTTCCTTTTTCAATTTTGACTCCATTGTAACCATGATGAGTGTGGAAACTTTTTTTGCATCCTTTTAATGTTTATTATAGTTATTCAAATCAATTTTTTGAATACCTTTACAAGTTGGTTTATCAGAAATAGTTTGTTCTAACACATGGAACTTTCCTTCTTGTTTGAGAACAATTCTAAAATTTCTATACCAATTGAGGAAGTTTCTACCATTAAGTTTTTCTTTTTCAAGGATTGATCTTATGGTCAATCTTGATGATTATTCCATTTATTTATAGCAGAATATTTTATCAGATAAGTATCATGTTTTATAACCAATTAATAAGGAATTTTATTAAATGGGATCCCACTAAAATGATGACTCCTTTTAAAATCTACCATATCCATTAGTGGTAAAAGATCTATATTTCACTATTACTTGTAATGGTTATCACATAAATAATCCATGACTATATCTGGTAGAAAAAAATTGACAATCATATCATATACGATTCTTGGATAGTTGAGCAAACATCTCTTTGTCTAATCCATCATATGAATATACTCAACTCTATTCCTCTGGTATCCTAACTGTTAGGGTTTCCCAACTAAGTGTAACCCAAAGTAGATCACTACTGGAAATCCCATTTTTACCAATGCTTATATCCCAACGGTTTGATAAACCGTTGGGAATGGTTATGTATACCAACGGTTTGAAGAAAACAGTTGGCATAGAGGCTTTTATGAAGATTTTTACCAACGGTTTATAAAACCGTTGGTATAGGGCTCCATGAAGAGACTTTTACCAACGGTTATCTACTAACCGTTGGTATATGTTGGAATCTATACCAACGGTTTGTGTAAACCGTTGGTATAGACCTTGGTAAACATACATTCCCAACGGTTATTAAAAATCGTTGGGAAAGTTTCCCCCTAAATCCAGTAGCCCCTTCGCTCGATTGCAGTCCCCCTCCGCTCGACTGCAGCCCTAAATTGAAGCTCTCCTGAAGCACTCTCGTTACCCAGTCTCCCAAACTCCATCCATCCTATTCAATCAAACAATTTTTCTGTTCTACACTTCAAATCTGTAAGTTCTAATGTTCTTCATCTATTTTTTATTTTCTAATTTGATTTGACCTAAATGTCTCGAATCTCTCTATAAAAGTACTCAGAAACTCGTTCCACTCATATATCCATATTAAATCAAACAATTTTGTAGTTCAACACTCTAAATATGTAAGTACTACCTTAGTTTTAATGTTTTACATCTATTATTTTTGTTTTCTATTTTAATTTGGTATAAACTCGGTTGTGTTGTTTATGCCATGTGAAGGTTAGTGTTATTGAGGATGAATTGGATGTTGGTTGGGTGATGGATTGGAATTGTGATGTTTTTTGGATTAATTTTAGTTAATCTTCAATGAATTATTTGGGGATTTCCTCCCTTTAACCGAGCCCCCACTCCTCATGGACCCTAGACACCCCCCCCTCTTGGACCCTGGATAGTCCCCCCTCCTGGAACTTGGACAGCCTGGCCCCCCTCTTTCCTGAAACATGGACATCCCCCCTCCTGGACCCTGGACAACCCCCCTCCACCCTCCTCCTAGGACCTTGTATAGTCCCCCCTCCTTCCTGGACCCTAGGAAGCCCCCCACCCTCCACCCTGGACCCTGGATAGCCCCCCTCCTCGATGGACCCTGGACAACCCGCCCTCCTTCCTGGACCATGGACAGACCCTTCTCCCCTTCTCCTTGACCCTGGACAGCCCCCCGCCCCCCTTTCTAGACCCTGGACAGCCCCCCACCCCTCCTCCTAGACCTTAGACGTCCCCCTCACCCCCTCCTCAACCACCAAATACCCCCCCCCCCACTTCAAAACATTGACCACCAAACTTGGACATGCTGTATTTTCTCTAAAAAGATAGATTTATCCTCAAACCACCTCAATAATATCTTAAACAATGCTTATAATGTGGTTTTCACCACATAACATCCAATTGTATTCCAATTCACTAGTCTATCCTCCCTTGGCTAGATTTTACAAAAAGCGTTCAACCATAAAGATCCAAATGAAAATAAATTGATATAAGACATTTGATAATGGATTAAAATTTCAAATTGGGATCCAATGAGGAATATTTGAGATATTATGCATCATGTCCATGAGTAAATCCATTTTTATATATCCGATAAGTTATTTTTCACAATTTTCACACATTAATTGTTTGTAAAAATGGGACAAACATTTATAAAGGTTCTAATATATAAAAATTAATATATTTTTGGATGCAGCTTAACCAACAATGTCTAGCTTGTTTGCCTCTTCCATGATCATCGATGTGCACGTCCCGTCTCCATCTGACCTCGCACGATGGGTGACTCAGCATCTGACTGATGATGAGCACCGGATTCTCTTACTTCCACACCAGATTCATGCCCGCTACGCTCCTGAAGTGATCAATCCCACTCCATGTCTAACTGATGACGAGCGCCAGATTCTCTTACTTCCACACCAGATTCACGCCCGCTACGCTCCTGAAGTGATAAATCCCACTAAGCGTCCATGTGAGCTTGATGACACGGCCACCAGTTCTTGTAAGAGGCAGAGGAGTTCTGAGTTGATGGACCAAGACGATTGACCAGTGTCCATCCATCTGGCTGAAGACGTAAAACATAGCGTTTCCTGGGAGGCGACCTATATTCTATATTTTCATCATTTTTGATTTTTTTACTCTGTTTTAGGAAATAAACATGGCATGTATGCAATAATTTTTTAGCTGCTTCTAATCTGTATGTGCACTTGTCATTACTCTGCATGACTGCTTCTATTTTGTCTGATCCTTGGTGTTATTTTTTATGACATGATGCAGCTATGTTTTGTCTATGTATAGATTTTACAGGTACATAAGTAAGTGCACTTTTCATTATTCCATTCTTTCAGTTTTTCGGCCGATGATACGTGGGAGGTTCGTACCAGAGGTAGACAAGCATCTCCGCGTACCCGACTAGACCCTTCCCCTCTGACCAAACGCATTCGGATTATGTTGAAACATAAGGTAAAAAATCCATGGGTCAAATTTGACGTGTATAAGTCATCCTCGCCTCAATAAAAGGCACGGTGTGGCTCGGATCACTCAAACTGCCTCTCTTTTGTTCAAAATTGACTTATTTTTAAGTGAAATCAAAAACTGACATATAGGAAACTGACCAAACGCCTTCGGATTGTGTTGAAACATTAGGAAAACTATCCATGGATCATACGGGAAACTGACCAAATGCGTTCCAAATCTATTTAAACTTTAGCAAAACGATCTATGGGTCATATGTAATGATTAAGAGTCAATCCCACCTCAATCCGAGGCACGGTGTGGCCGACACCACCCAAACTGTCTCTCTTATGTTTAAAATGGACAATATTTTACGTACATATGTCGAACCGATCAAACGGATTCTGATTGTGTTGATACTTTTGAACAACAATCCATGACTCATATTTGGTGTGTAAGAGTCAATCCTGCCTCAATCCGAGGCCCGGTGTGGCCAACACCACTCAAAGTGCCTCTGTTTTGTTAAAAATGGACTTAATTTTAAGTGAAAACAACAACTAACATACGCCAAACCGACCAAACACATTCAAATTATATTGAAACTTAAGGAAAACGATCCATGAGTCAAATGTGACCTGTATGAGTCAACCCTGCCTCAATCTGAGCCGCGGTGTGGCCGAGACCACTCAAACTGTCTCTCTTTTGTTCAAAATGGACTAAATTGTAAGTGAAATCAACAACTGACATAAGAGAAACCTAACAAACGCCTTTGGATTCTGTTGAAACTTTAGGACAATGATTCATTAGTCATATGTTATGTGTACGAGTCAACCCCGCCTCAATCCGAGGCTCCGTGTGGACAGGACCACCCAAAATGCCTCTCTTTTGTTCAAAATGGACAATATTTTACGTACATACGCCAAACCGATCAAATGGATTTTGATTGTGTTGAAACTTTAGGAAAATGATCCATTTTTCATATGTGACATGTATGAGTTAGCTCCGCCTCAATCCTAGGCCCGGCGTGGCCGACACCACTCAAAGTGGCTCTCTTTTGTTTAAAATGGACTTAATTTTAAGTGAAAACAACAACTGACATACGTCAAACCAACCAAACGCCTTAATATTCTGTTGAAACTTTAGGAAAACGATCCATGGGTCAGATGTGACGTGTTAGAGTCAACCTAGCCTCAATACGAGCCGCGGTGTGGCCAGGACCACTAAAATTGTCTCTCTTTTGTTGAAAATGGACTAAATTGTAAATGAAAACAACAACTGACATACTCCAAACCAACCAAACGACTTCTGATTCTATTGAAACTTTAGGAAAATGATCCATGGGTCATATGTGACGTTTATGAGTCAAACCTACCTCAATCCGAGTTGCGGTGTGATCAGGACCACACAAATTGTCTCTCTTTTGTTCAAAATGGACTAAATTGCATGTGAAATCAACAACTGACATACGGGAAACTGACCAAACGCTTC
The DNA here is from genome assembly GCA_963277665.1 of Viscum album. Taxonomy (NCBI): domain Eukaryota; kingdom Viridiplantae; phylum Streptophyta; class Magnoliopsida; order Santalales; family Viscaceae; genus Viscum; species Viscum album. The sequence goes on along the minus strand of OY728147.1, from coordinate 1,018,344,169 downwards.
AGATTCTGTTGAAACCTTAGGAAAATAATCCATGGGTCATATGTGACATGTACAAGTCAATCGCGCCTCAATCCGAGGCACCGTGGGGCCGGGACCACCCAAACTGCCTCTCTTTTGTTCCAAATGGACAATATTTTACGTACATAGGCCAAACCGATCAAAAGGATTTGGATTGTGTTGAAACTCTAGGACAATGATCCTTGGCTCATATGTGACGTGTAAGAGTTAACCTCGCCTTAATAAGACGCCCAGTGTGGACGACACCACTCAAAGTGCCTCTCTTTTTTTTAAAATGTACTTAATTTTAAGTGAAAACAACAACTGACATACGGAAAAATGACCAAACGCCTACGGATTCTATTTAAACTTTAGGAAAACAATACATGGGTCATATATGATTTGTACGAGTCAACCCCGCCTCAATCGGAGGCCCGGTGTGGCCGACACCACTCAATGTGCCTCTGTTTTGTTTAAAATGGACTTAATTTTAAGTGAAAACAACAATTGACATACGCCAAACCAACCAAACGCCTTCGGATTCTGTTGAAACATTCGTAAAACGATCCATGGGTCATATTTGATGTGTACGAGTCAATCCCTCCTCAATCTGAGCCGCGGTGTGGTCGGGACCACTCAAACTATCTCTCTTTTGTTCAAAATGGACTAAATTGTAAGTGATATCAACAAATGACATACGAGAAACCTACCAAACACCTTCGGATTCTGTTGACACTTTAGGAAAACGATCCATGGGTCATATGTGATGTGTAAGAGTCAACCCCGCCTCAATCCAAGGCGTCGTGTGGCCGAGACCACCCAAACTACCTCTCTTTTGTTTAAAATGGACAATATTTTACGTACATACGCCAAACCGAACAAATGGATTCTGATTATGTTGAAACTTTAGGAAAATAATTCATGTCTTATATGTGATGTGTACGAGTCAACCCCGCCTCAATCTGAAGCACGGTGTGGCCGAAACCACTCAAAGTGCCTCTCTTTTATTTTAAATGAACTTAATTTTTAGTGAAAACAACAACTGACATAAGCCAAACCGACAAAAAACATCCATATTCTATTGAAACTTTAGGAAAACGATCCATGGGTCATATGTGACATGTAAGAGTCAACTCCGCCTCAATCTAAGCCGCGGTGTGGCTGGGACCACTCAAACAGTCTCTCTTTTGTTGAAAATGGACTAAATTGTAAATGAAATCAACAACTGTCATACGGGAAATCAACCAAATGCCTTAGGATTCTATTGACACTTTAGGAAAACGATCCATGGGTCATATTCGATGTGTACGAGTCAATCCCGCCTCAATTCGAGGTGCGGTGTGGCCGACACCACCCAAATTGTCTCTCTTATGTTAAAAATGGAAAATATTTTATGTACATACGCCAAACCGATAAAACGGATTCTGATTGTGTTGAAACTTTAGGAAAACGATCCATGGCTAATATGTGACGTGTACGATTCAACTCTGCCTCAATACGAGGCCCGGTTTGGCCGTCACCACTCAAAGTATCTCTCTTTTGTTTAAAATGGACTTAATTTTAAGTGAAAACAACAACTGACATACGCCAAACCAACCAAAGGCCTTCGGATTCTATTGAAACTTTAGGAAAACGATCAATGGGTCATATTTGACGTGTAAGAGTCAACTCCGCCTCAATCCGAGCCACGGTGTGGCCGGGACCACTCAAACTGTCTCTCTTTTTTTAAAATAGACTAAATTGTAAGTGATATCAACAACTGACATACGGGAAACGGACCAAACTCCTTCGGATTCAGTTGAAACTTTAGGAAAACGATCCATGGGTCATATGTGATGTGTACGAGTCAACCCCGCCTCAATTGTAGTCACCGTGGGGCCGGGACCACCCAAACTGCCTCTCTTTTGTTCAAAATGGACAATATTTTACGTACATACGCCAAACCGATCAAACATATTCTTATTGTGTTGAAACTTTAGGAAAAAGATTCATGGATCATATGTGACGTGTACTAGTCAACCCCGACTCAATCCGAGGCCCGGTGTGGCACTTATGGAGTCACAAGTGATGATACTCCTAAGAAAATACCTTTTCACCATATATTAGAAAAGTAGTTGTCATATGAAGATTGAAATGGGTGTAAATAATATTTGAGTTATTGAAATTCTTATTCAACTATACTGGATGATTGTTGTCATATGAAGATTCAAATGAAAAATTATTCACCATGTCTCTAATCAAAGAGGTGGTCTTTTTTTTGTTGTTTTAAGTTTTCACTGTTTTAAGTGCTGTTTTGTATGCAGGTGTATGCACAGGAGGGTCTGCTGTGCAACAATTCTGGAAATACACAATACCAACGGTTTAGAACCGTTGGTATACTTTGAGAAGAATTATACCAACAGTTTGTAACCGTTGGTATAGTATTTTTTATTGAACATATGCCAACGGTTTCATTGAAACCGTTGGGAAAAAACTATACCAACGGTTGGAAACCGTTGGTATAATATCAAAATCATAGAATTCCCAACGGTTTAAAACCGTTGGATAAATATATACCAACGGTTCATCAAGAACCGTTGGCAAATCAAGACATAGAGTGGGCTATACCAACGGTTTAGTTCAAACCGTTGGTATAGATCTTTCCCCACGCCTTACTTCCCTACGGTTTGGACAACCGTTGGTATAGAATATACCAACGGTTGTCCAGCCTATACCAACGGTTTAGAACCGTTGGTATATCCTCCATTTCCAATAGTGGATGCCAAGAATATACTAACAAAGAACAATCAAGGGGTATTCAACTGAGCTCAAAAATACCATCAAGATAATCCAAAATCACTTATAACTTTCTTTCCTTATAAAAGATAATCCAGGGGTACTCATTTTGAACTCGACAATACCCGATTGAATTATTGAGGTCTTAACAAGTTCTTATTTGGAAGAAATATCACAATGGTATTTGAAGGGGATTTTATCCCACCATCTTATCTCATGTTATTACCTTTTATGCATGCATGCTTCTAGTAATTTAGTTTGGAATCTTATTTCCTCCACCAAATCAATATGTTCAAACCATATTGATGTGTAACTCATTACACAACCCAAAAGTTTGTGTTACATACTCAAAAATAGAAGTCAAACATTTTCATAAAAATCTAGATGCATCATATGCATAAGGTACATGAAAACTTCATGTAAAGGCATAGAGTTATATGAGATTGACAATATCCACATGAGTAAGCCTGGAGAAATAGGTAGCCAACCTCATTCATGAGCTTAGACAAGGCATAAGGTTCTAGGTAGGTAGGTGCTCTAACCCCAAGTCCCTCTGCTTGGGGATACTTTACTCAAGAGAGAATAAAATTCATCATAACTCTAAAACGTAATATGAAAAAACTATATTCAACCACTAAATTTAAGTTAATAAATTAAATTACAAACTGAGGTCAAGATAGATGAAAAACTAAATTCATTATAGAGACATTCCTAACATGTAATACAAGACTCTATCCTAGAGACAGTTTAACTTTTTAAACTAAATCATACACAATATTCACATTTCTTAAACAATTTAATAAACATGAATCTAGTAGGAATAACCTTTTAAATAAATGAACAATTCAGATATGTAAACATGAGATAAACATTTATGTACAATTCATAAATCAAATCTATCTATGAACCCTTTTATAATTTCTAACTTTAACATTATGGACATATAAATATTTTATATTCATTCAAATATTAATTTTTACATATTTAACTTTATATGACATTTCCATTTTAAATATATGATATTATAGGAATTATAAACTATTTATAATCTAATTTATATTATGTAAACCTTTTAAATAATCTAAATATCATATACTTAATAATTATTTAAATCTTGATCATATCAATCATCAAAGAATTTTTTATGTGGCTTAAATAATATCCAAATAAAGACCCTTTAATTTGAACAAATCAAATTAATTAATTATGAAAAATTCATGATTTAAATATAAACATTTTATATTTTTTTCCTTATTTCATAATTTATAAACCTTGATAAATTATTTCTTATGATTTCTAAATAAACATTTTTATTCCTATATCATAAGAATTTTCATATAATTTTTTAGAAGTTATTTCAAATATTAACATAAAAAAATTTATAAACATTTATTTAATTAATTATAAACCATTTATAATTAATTAATTAATTTATAAACCCTTTATAAATTAAATATTCCCAAAATACCTTTTAAAATTATTTATTAACATTTTATAAACCATTTAATAATTTAAAAACAATTTTTAAACACTATTATGTTTACCCTTAGCAGAATCTATATTCTGTGTAAGGGTATACTCCCTCTAACCTTACACAAACACTCTACATAAGGGTAATCTAATTCTGAAGTGCTCGTGTATAGGTAACCTATTGATTACCTTTTTGAAAGCCTTCAATACATGACATTACATTTATGTGAACTCCTTCTCATAAAGCACTTGGTTACCTTTATGTGGCCTTAAGAAAACCACAACTACATTTACGTAGTAACCTTCACACAACTTACCTTTACGTGAGAAGGTTCTTACCCTAACATGGTTAAGGTAATAGGAATCTTACCCTTATACGAGTCAAAGTATTACCCTTATCTGTACCACTCTGCATAAGGTTAAATCTATATGTGAACCCCTTCATATAAATATAAGTCAGGGGTTGTCTTTATGTGGCCACTCATATAAAAGTGTCACTTTGGTTACCCTTACACAATTGATCTGCATAAGGGTGATTACTTGGTTACCTTTATGGAACTTGTCTACGTAAAGGTAACACCTTTATTCTGTTGTGTAGCCTTTCTACGTAAGGATAATCCATCTTAAAAAACAAGTTTTAAGAATATGAAAACTCCACTCTGTTTTTGCGATTTCTTCTTCATTTCCAAGCATGATTTCATAAAACTAAACATGTCACCCTTTAATACCATTGTTGGGTTTTCAGTTAAGATTAAACAAAATAATAATAATCAAGCAGAAGCGATTAAAACCATGACCGCGGATCTCCCATGCAAGATATATGAAACATGTGTAAAAGGAAATTAATAAATAATATAAAACGAGCATACCTACAACCTTTTTAGTCTTCATATAGAGTGTTTGATGTTGATCACCAAAGTGGCAGATGAAATTCTCCCACCTCTGAAGGTATCCACATTTTGCTCCTGAATCACTCGAGGTTTGAGTGGGGGTCCACCGACCTCCACGACATGCTAGTGTATCGTGGTGTAAATGAGGAATATAAAGAAAGATTTTGGGTACAGGGAGGATCGACCAAGCATGAGGATCTAAAATCCACATCCTCGCTATCATTTCATGGTAGTAGTTTAATGGTAAATCAAGGACACTTCTTGATTATTTCCTCATTTATTCATGCGTTAAAACACATGTATAAATTTCATGGTCGATTCATGCATCATATACATTTACTCCTTGTACTTTTCACTTAAATATGAAAAAATTTCATTTAATGATAGATTACGTGGGTGAAATAAAAAATGATAATTGTTTATCATTTTGGTGAAACGGGTCATGTGCCCCCAAAAATTTGGGATATTTGAATCCAAAACAATTTAGTTTTACAAAAATAAACCTGATTATTTTGTAAACATATTACTCTTAACACCACCCTATTATATTTTGAAATGTCCATATAACTACCCTAACACTTTAAATAACATTTATAATTTCAAAACTTTAAAATTAAATTATAAATCTAAAATAAATGGATAACAAATTAAAGATAAATTTTATAATTTTATTATCATTTAAAAATATATAGTTCATGAATTAATAATAATTAATTTAATAGTATTTATATTTAGAATTCATTTATAAATCTAATAAGAACTAAACTCAAAATAATTAAATTTATTTTCTATTTTTACTATTATTTAAAATATTTAGTTGATAAATTAATAATATTTAATTTAATTTGTTTTGAGTTTCCTATGACAACTACCCAAACTCTACTTACTATTATTTAAAATATTTGGTAATTAATTAATAACAACTAATTTAATCTGGCATGAGTTTATGGTGTTCTAAGACAACTACCCAACCTCTACTTGATTTTATTTTTTATTAACTCCACCTAAATATTAATTAGGTTTTGGATTTTCTATCTTGACCCTATAAAAACTTGATCAACCACTACTCTGACCCTACTTAATCGAGTAGTGTTGGGTACCAGTAAACGAGTAATCATTGTCATCCTTATCGTTTTACCACACGATATAATATAGTTTATAACACAATATTAAATACTTTTTCTCTACAATCTGAAATATCTCTCAAAATACTTTTTAATTTATTTGTGAAAATTTAGAACATGATGTTTTCAAAAACCAAACACTAGGTTGTATTTGGTTTTGTAAAACATCATGTTTTAAATTTTCAAAAATGTATTTGAAAATTCACATGATTTTATATGACGAAAACAATTTCTAAAAAATGAAAATGATGCATTTTTTGGGGAAAATCGCTTCTAAAATTTTAGGGAAGAAAAGAAAATACTTTTATAGGAAACTCCAACACGTTATTATTATCAACTCTACTTTCCATATTTACTAACATAATTTTAGAAAATGAAAATAAAATATTGTTTTCAAAAATAAACACATCCTTAAATGATACATCTTCTAAATTTAAGAATCAACTAAAAAATGTAGGCAATGTCACCTACAATTTCAAATTATGAACCAACAACATCAAAAAAATGAGTATAGGTTTGGTTTACCATGATTGATTTAACATATGAACACATCTTGGTCTTAATGTTGGTGAACTTGAGAAGCAGGATCAAAGAAAAAGGAAGTTCAAATGATAAGAACCTCTCTAAGGGTAATACCAACACGAATTAGAAACAGAACATCCAAAAACCCAATATGAAGATACCGTAAAATTAACTTCAAAAATGTCATTTGAATTAACAATGGCAGCTTCTGGTTCAATAATCAAGGTAACCTAGAGGAAACAACAAATACCATACATATCATGAATACAAATCAATGATTAGAATTATTTATTAAACAACAATTTCATAGCAAGAACTTGGACTTACTAAAAGATATTTTCTTATCTCAACAGAAATTCAATCTAGGCTTGTTGTAGGAAACAAAAATGTTGGTTTTAATGCCAATGACACTTCTATAAAAAAAAGGGTAAAAAATTTCTTCATACAATGAGTGAGATATTCTCTTTAAGAAAATATCATCATCTAGTTGTAAAGATAAACCATCTAAGAAAAGACAATATATTTTTTGTGTTGTAAGGTAAGCTAGTTCATGAAGCAGCCTAAAAAATTATATCTGGATACAGTTTTTCATATTGTATGATATGTAAAAAATAGAACCATATAGAAACCACAACTTTTTAATTATATTTCAGGTTTGCATTTTATAAATTTTATTTCATGAAATTACTTTTATAAACTAATTTATCTATAAAATATAAAAAAAATTATTGTAACCAATAAGGTGATACACCTTAGCCAAATAGAAAATAAGAAAAAATCCATGACCTTATTTTATAATAGCTCGGTATGCAAATCAAACTTGTGCATATAATGCATCAATTTGAAGTGTTATAAAAAAATTAGAAAAATAATAAATAAAAATATGATTAATATGTTAAACACCAAAAAATAGGATCATAAGGGTTTCAATGAAAAAACAATCACCGTTTGCAACAACATAGATATTTTGAAATAAAAAAAATTTATAAAGTAAATTATAAAAGTAAAAAAGTATAATTTTAAATTTCAGAATTTATAAAAGTAAATGTTAGGGATAGCGGCTATATAATCATTGGACATAACAAATGTATGAACATTAGAGGCATTCATTGGAATAGTGGATTAATTTACATGTGTGATAAATCATTAAATAATATCTAACTAGAATATAGTATATAATGAATAATGTGGTTAATATTATATTACTAAATATTTTATGTGCGGTTTAAAAATAGAAATCATTTGAAATTTTACTTAAATTATGAATAAATTTGTTTCTATGCATTGGGAAAAAATAAATCAAAATTAAATGAGAGATGAAATAATGATTTTCTATATGTTTACGCAATATAAAAGATGAAAAAAATGATGGTTGAGATGTGTGCTAAGCATAAGAAGTGATAAAAATTATAACTCAAATGTTTGTGCCATATGTAAAATATAAAAACAATGATGAGATAAGCCTTGTCACAAAATTAAGACAAAAATGATGATCAGGATGTTTATGTAAGTTAGGGATTGTATTCTCAAACTGTTTAAATACCTCAAAGTCAAATTACAAGATCATCCTTAGAAACTCTTATAAATAGGTTTTTTCTCTTCTCTCAAACCCAGACACAGATTTCTCTTTTTTATTCTACATAATTATCTATTTTTTATCCCAAGATTCTATCAAAATATTTTCTCACCCTAACTCCACCGAAATAATATTTTTCAACGTCAACGAAGGTATAGGTAGTTTTTCCTTTCAATTAAATTTTTTTTATTTATTCTTTGTATTTTTATAAGGGTAAATCATGTTTAGGAAGGCCAAAATTCCTACTGAGGATATTTAACACATACAATTTCATTATTAAAAATAAAATATGCAAAAAAAATTATCATTCATAACTATTTATTCTATTTTATTTTTTCATTTTTTTTCTTTTATTTCATTCTTACACACTTCACCGCCTAAAAATAGTGATGATTTTTTTTTATCGTTATATTAAGTTCGTATGGTAAAAAAATATCCATTATAGACATTAATTCATATAAGCATATATAATAATGGGGACTAATTTCACTCAAAATAATATTAATAACTCATTAAATTTGTATTTCCATTTCTTTTCAATTAATTAAAATTTAATGCATGAGAAATCATACCCTGTGGAGAAATGCGTATGTACATAAATATATGTTCACCCTGGATTTGTATCATCTCCACAGTGAACTATATATTTAAGTACATGTTCTACAGTGTAAATATAAAAAATTTGTAAAATAATTCTCTAAGGCTGAAATTTTATCATTGAACCCTGTGAACATGAAACTTCAAACTTCGTAATAATAAAATTCAACAACATCCAACTTCTTAGAGGTGGAACATCTCATTTATTGATGGTGGAATTTCACTAACATCAAATTCTGTAGCGATGGAATTTTGAATTGCCGCAAAAATGAAACTTTAATAACATTAATCTGTATGGATGTGGAACATCATAAACAAGAAAATCAAAGCCTTGTCTAATAACATGAGAATTAAAATAATTATATGGAAAAAAATATTAACTTTCAATAAATACCCAATATAATGTAACGTGTACAATATATGCTTGTGCAGAAATCACTTAACAAAAGGATCTCAGAATGATGGTAAAGGATTCCCTATTTTTTCTCATTAGGTTCTCTAAAGCATCTTTAATATTAACTAAAACTCTTTTTGGTGATCTTATTAATCTACAACCTACTTTTATCAATAAATTAAACTTTTCTTCCAGTTTCTCTCAACTGGGAATCAGTTAAATCATTAGATCCATTTATCCTTGTCATTCACACATGTTTCCTTATGCTTACTATTATTGTATGACCCGAGTTCTAATATAGTAAATAAATACAACAACTATTGTCCAATGCACATTATATTTCATTATAATAGTATGACACATAACTAGAAAATTAAATCCACTATAATGGGTGAAACTACATGATAGAACAAATATTTTAAATTATTTTATTCTTAATCTCAATGTTTTAATCCCACCAATGTTTTATTTAAAGTACAATTGTCACATTTTATGTTTTAGGATCATTTTTTAGCTTAATTGAAAAAATGGAATATTTTAGATTTAAACAGTTTTAATATATTTCAATGTTTCGAAAATAAAATTTTTAGCACTTATCCAAATTCCAAAATTCTTATTTTATATGTTTTTATATTTGATGGTCTTCATTTTATCCTTCTGTACCCAAAACTCAATCAATGATTTGAAAGCTCAAATCCAACTCACAATTCAGGCCTCAAAAACTGTGCACAGAACTAGAGAATTTTATTGTTGGGATCATATCTCATAAATGGCCAAACCATTTGAGATGAAATCTACTAAATATACTAAACTTAGGTTTTCTCCAATTACACGTTTCCATCTCTCGTTCATCCACGTTTAGTTATCCTTACATGTCAAACCTCCAAAGCTCTACGACCCTCATTGTTCAATTCCATATTCTCCACCCCACTCCCGCTCCCGCTTGAGTATCATCTCATCGTGACCTATGCTCCCTGCAAACCCGTGCATCCTTCGATATTTGTCTCCTTCTTACACTACAATCTGTCCTCATATTTCTCTGATGTTCTCCTTATCCCGGTTTCACCTCACGTCTCTGCCATCTTTCTTCTCCCGCACGGGATCCGGTATCACCTCTTCGCGACCTTGGGTTTCAGGAAATCACTGATGCTAGCATGCTCCTCCTTTAAACTATGTCTCCTGGTGATGCTACACTTCGTCCTCCTCCTTATCTGATGAAGAATATGGACCGGTTTCACCTCACCTCTCCATCGTCTTCATTATCCCACGCGGGCTCAGGTTTCACCTCTTTGCGACCTAGGTTTTCTACAAATCCACGGTGCCAACATACTCCTCCTTTGGTCTCCCTAATCTAGGGTTTCCTCAGCATCTCAATTAGCTCTCCCTAGTCAAGGTTTTGTATGCGGTTTCCCCACCCTAGGGTTCCAGATCCTTCATGCACACCTCCGAGAACAATATCGGAATCAGGTTTGGTCAATAACACCATTATTCTTAGAAAAGGTAACCTCCGTGATTCAGAACTCTGTTTTTGTATGAAATCAAATCATTCAGACAAATTCAGTATACTTTGTTATCTTGCTTCACATTTATCGTAATCAATTAGTTCTTATATTGATTTACCTTTCAACAGAGTCCCATTATTGAGCTTCTCTTAGAAGATATAGCTGGCCTCTACCTCTATTCGCTTTCTTCTTGGTTTTATGAGTACATGCATATGCCCACTTACTGATATTTTTCCTTTGTCTGATTTCTGATGTCTGGATTATATTGAAATAATTGTTCTTAGATTTCTTATACATAATTGTTTCCATATTGATTATATGACATTGTTTCCAGATTACTCAACCAGTTAAAACAACTTTATTTTTTGGAAAAAAATTTAGGATTGTTCATGAAGAATTTAACATTCAAATGTAACACATACTAAAACTGAATTTAAAGTCATAAAAAGAAATTAAGTGAACATATTTTTTATATGAGTAGTGGAACATGTTGTTTATATGAGCATTGGATAATTGTTTTAGAGCAGTGGAACATGTTTTTTATATGAGCGGTGAAACATGATTTTTTTTGTGGATCATGATTTTACAGTGGATCATGTGTTTTATTTGAGTAGTAGATCATTTTTTTCTGGTAGTGGATCATGTATTATAGAGATTGGACATTCTTATATCATCATACATCCTACGATCCCAACATTAGGGCATGAGGGCATCTATTTTCCCTTAAGGGGTAACCATTGATGATTTAAAGGTGATGTTTCAGTTGTAACTTCTATGTGAACTTTCCATGTTTAGGTATTTTCCATAAAAATATCTATTTTTATGTATAAAAAGATTGATTAGATGATTTTAAGTATTTATTCTTTGATTACTTATACGTGGGAACATGTGGGTTAGCCATTTTACTAGCCCAGCACTGGTATAAGGAAACAACTAGGTGAGGGTTTGGAAATATGGTGTGTAATCCCAATAAAATTTCATTTACTATAGGTATGTCAATTGATATTCAATGACGTATTAAAATTTTTTATTTCATGGTAACATTTTCTATGTTTTTACTGTAGGTATTTTAATTGCTTATACATAAGTGTTTCCATATTGATTATACGACACTATTTCCAGATTACTCAACTAGTTAAAACAACAACTTTATACATAACTTTATTTTCTGGAACATGCTTTTTTTTGTAGTGGGTCATGAGTTTTGTAGTGGATCGTTTGTTTTATTTGAGTAGTAGATAATTTTTTCTAGTAGTGGATCATGTACTATAGATATTGGACATGCTTATCTCATCAGACGTCATACGATCCCAACATCGGGGCATAAGGACGGCCATTTTCCCTTAAGGGGTGACCATTGATGATTTGCAGGTGATGTTACAGTTGTAAATTCTATGTGAACTTCCCATGTTTAGATATTTTCCATACAAATATCTATTTTTATGTATAAAAAGAATGATTAGATGATTTTTAGTATTTCTTCTTTGATTACTTATAGGTGGGAACATGTGGGTTATCCATCTTACTAGCCTAGCATTGGTATAAGGAAACAACTAGGTGAGGGTTTGGAAATATGTTGTGGAATCCCATTAAAATTTCCTTTACTATAGGTATGTCAATTGATATTCAATGATGTATTAAAATTTTTTATTTCATGGTAACATTTTCTATGTTCTTAGTGCACATATCTGACTCTTTTTCCATTTTCTAGGGATGTAATGCATATGATGGATATACATTGTAATTTTTTGGTATGATTTTGATTCTACATAGATTTTCTAGCATATAGGTAGTGAGTTCCTTACATTTTTAGTGTTCCCCCTTAACCGTAAAACTACATTCTCTACATCAGTTTCTTGATCTGGAATTTGAATTAGGTAATAAAATAGTGACTACCTCATTGAAGTCTCATTTTAAGGGAATTTGTACTCATGGCCTCTAGATATGATCATTCATAATTAATTTTGTAGTTTTTTTGACTCCTAGAAATTGATTCTTTTTCATATGATTGCAAAAATGACACACACACCATAACTGTAAGTTCAACTGTAAAATCTGTTATTCTTAAATATTCTATTTTTTAAATGTTATTTTTATAAATTACCTTCTTAATTGTGAAAATTATTATTATTAAATTTCTTATCATATGATTTCATAGATGACGCAGACACCTTCAAACAATAATGAAAACTTCATGAAGAGTAGACTGCAAAGAGTATTATTCCTATCAAGAGGTATGCATATATTTTTTTAACTTTATTTCATGTTCTTGTCTGCCTCATATAAAATATGTTTAAATGATCACCCACATTACAGGTTTATATTACATAACTGATGAAATGTCGGAACTCTATCATTTTCCAAGTTTTTTTTCTTACTATACATCTTTATTTTAATTCTAACCGAGAACAATTCTTCATTTTTATTATTTCAATATTAATTACAGACTCAAAACGTGCACATTCTTTTACTTTTATCCAAATTTATTTTGTAATTACATATATTTTATCATAGATGTTAAATAAGAGTGTTCAAGATGTATGTTCCCTTTTTAAAAAATCACCATCAACAACAGTGTTCAAGATGGATGTTTCCATATATCAGGTATGCTGTTTATCTAAAAATTTGTAATCATTATTCTATTCCCCTTAGATTCATTCATGATTTGTTATTGAATGCCAATTTAAAGACCTGTAAATTTCAAGGAAAATTTTTTCTTAAATACTTTGGAATTTTATGAGTCTACGGTTTCTGAAGGCACTTGATTCCGAGGCCCGGTGTGCCCGGAATCAATTTCCAAAGTTTTGTTTGGGTACGTTCAGTAAGCGTACGTGTGGGTTTTTCTATCTTTTGAACCGGTGCTCGGAATTGAAATCTGAGGACACCAATGAACTCACAACGCCGGTATTCGCCTAAGGGGACCTTTACCGTAGTTGCGTTTTATATGGGTTGAGAGTTAATATTTGGGGATTTAGAATAAAATAAATAAAGTTTGTTGTGTACAAATTTTATTTAGGTAGGTTGGTTATTCCCTCCCAAGGGGAGTTAGAGGTGGGGCTCACACCCACATAACCTCCCATGAGAGGATATTTGTGAGTTGGGGCCCACACAAGCCTAATCCCTTCACCTCCCCTTAAACCTCCCCATTAACTCCTCTTCATTTAATTGAACAACCTATCACTTTTGAATTTTAAAATAACCCTTCACCTTCTTCTCACTCTAATTAATTTTTCCAACCCATGGTAAATTAATTAGGTGATTCACTTAATTAATTAAAGTGGTTTGAATTGTGAATTACATGTGTTAATAAAATAATAGCCTTAGCTATTATTTTATTTTGGGCACTTGTTGTGTTGAGAGATTTTTGGGAGAGTTCTTGAGAAAAGTGTTCTTCTCTTCGGTGAAGAACGCCTCTGATGAAGAATGGATTTCTTCCTCGATGAAGAACGCTCAACGATTCGAAGAACGCGAATTCACTAACGATACTTCTTCTTCAGGTGCACTCCGACATCGATGGAATTGACACTGTTCCTCCACGACGCCCGACTACCACGACGCTTGTCTTCCATGACTCGACGACGTGTGACGTCTTTTCGAAGTAGGGAAATTATGTTCAATTTTATTTGATTAAAATTGTTCTTGTTCTTTTTTGAGAAACATGGTTTGACTTTGGCCAATTGCTACCACCTAACGCGGAGGTCGCGGGCCGAACGGACACGGCCCGATGAAACTCTGTAGTCTCTTTGTTTGCGATTGTGGCGCGTTGGAAGAGGCGGTGATGGGAGAAGCGGCGGTCGTGCGCCGGACACGTACGGAAGAACCACAGCCCCCAATCGTGGGCCGCTCTATCGAAGGAAAACCGGCCTGCCGAAGTCGGTCAGGCCGAAGGAAGACTGCAGTGCCACAAGGGGCATCGTCCTGTGGTGGACCGTGGCCCGCATTCCATGGGCCTCTTCAACAACAAACCGGTCGGCTCGACCGCCAGCCGGGTGAAGGTGTTGCCGCGCCAGGAGGGCACTGCGCTTGGGAGACCGCGGCCCGCCCGAGCTGGCCGCTTGCGCCAGGAAGGTCGGTCGGCTTCGGCCGGCGGTTGGGAGGGCGGCGCCACTTGGCGCCGCCGGTTCGGGAAAGCGGGCCCCCCCTTCGGACCTCTCGGCCCTTCGGGCTGAGCCGCGGCCAGCCGGTACAGTTCGCTCAGTGCTGGGTCAGGCTGGGCTGCGTGATTCACCAGGTCGGACACGCCAAAACAAGGTTGACCCGACCCGTCGGCTCACTGGGCTTTACAGTCCGGGATCGTTTCCACTTAAAGGAGAATATCTTAAAGATTGTGCATCCGATCGACGTGTTGTCTGCGGTACTAGGATCCTTGCAACAAGGCGGTCCTTTTGCAATGCTCTAAGTGAGTTTTGGACGACTTTGGAAAACGGTCGGGTTTGGAATGAGCATATTTCCAATCGGGCCCCTGGAACGGAAAATACAATATCTTTCAGACTGGGCATCTGATTGACGCATCGTTTATCGCGTCGGGTTCCTTTTGATGAGATGGAACTTCGGGATATATCAACTCTGGACTTCATGACAGTTGATGTACCGAACCCCTTGGCTTGAGGAGCAGACCCTCCCGGAATTGAGCGTGCTGTGTGCGGGAACCCTAGAGCTGGCTGCGACTACAACGACTACCGTACTGGAATCCTCCATGGGTTCGATGGCGATGATTATTATTCTTGTATCCTACGTGGGTCTGACAGTTTGACTTCTGTTCTAGTATCCTATGTGGGTCCGACAGAGTAGCTGGTCTAGTATCCTACGTGGGTCCGACATCTTAGCTGGACTAGTATCCTACGTGGGTCCGCCAGCTTAGATGAATCAGTGACTACATATGATCATATCTATCACCTTATGAAAGTTATATAGCTGGGTGAGCAGAGTCTTGACTTTCAATCATTATCATCGATGTGATTGACTTCTTACCTATGTGGACTGGGTTGTGCTTGGGCTCGAGAGTTGGAGTCGAACTGTGATTGATAACTTAGGTATATGTATGGGAATATACCTAATTAGAGTTGATTGATATTTCGAGATTGTATCTTTTCTTTTTGGTTTATCCTTCTTGGATTCTGGGAGACCTTCGGGTGTCTCGGGGTCCCTACTGAGTATTGTTATACTCACCCCTGCACAGGCTATGCCCGCACTACGTTGTGTTGGATGTAGACGACAGATAGCACTGATTGTATTACCCCCGGTTTTTGGTATGTAAGCCTTACCTGATACTTTTCTTGGTTTTAAAAGTTTTGGGTGACGTATGGGAGAATCGGGATATCCTGGAGTGAAGTTTGAAGCAAAGTGGAAGGTGCACGGGCGGCGTACGGTTTGTCAAACCGTGCGGCCAAACCGTGCATGTCTGACTGAGGAGGCAGTGGCTTCTGCATGGTCGGCGCACAGTTAAGGGAAATCGTGCGATGATTCCATGCGTGAAGGATGGCCGAGGCAGAAGCTAACGCACGGTTAGCACATGGTTTGTCAAACCGTGTGAACTAACTGTGCGGTCACTTAAAGTTAGATCCTAAAATTGTGGATCTAACTCGTTTTCCCTTTAATTGCCTTGTTTAAACCACCTAACAGCCCTAACTCGGGATTACTCTCCCTTGAAGGTTGGAAGACTTCTCCTAAGCGTTCTGGAGGCGATCTGAAGGCTTCTCTTGGTGAATCGAAGCCGGATTCTTAAGGTATGTGATCTTTTTTTATCGTTTTCTTATATCTACTTAGGCCTACTTCTCCTCTTCTCTTGTTTTCTTAGATCTCCTCCTTTTAAGGGTAGATCTAAGGGTGTGGATGCCAAATATGACAAGATTTAATCTTGGTTGTGTTAGGAGAAGAGATCTAAGGAGGGTTTTTGGAGTTTTGACCTGGTGTTCTTGAGCATTTTTCGTCCATGGCTTGGTTTTTCCCAATTTGTTGAGGTATGTGGCTTCACTCTCGATTCCTCTTTCTTAGAACTTGAAGGCTTAGTTCAAATTGATTTAATCGCTTGGTTTTGATTGTGAAATTGTGGTGCAAATCATGTTATAAATCTTCTTTAGTGTTGATTTATGGGTTTTGATGAAATTGTGGAAATTGAAAGAATGGTTTGTGAAAAAAAATTTGGTTTCTTGATTTTAAAATAGTGATTTTAAAATATGGATTTGCGGGATTTGGAAAATGTTTTTTGGGAAAAGGTTTTCAATAAAAGGGTGTTTTATTGAAATGGTTTTGGCATGGTTGAAATGGTGTGGTTTTTGGGCATACTTGGTGTGTGTGTTCATATTGTATTTACGAGGCTTGGTTGAAATATGACCTTGTGCTCGGTGCCAAAAGTGTAATGGAACATGGGGAATAATTACTTTGTGACGACTTGGTAGATCAACAAGAGACCGCTCATGAGTATAGAACTTTCATAACGATGCATGCATAGTGGATTTAATGGGTTGTGAAATGGTTGTTTGTGTGGATTTGTGAAATGGAATGAAAGTGCCAAAATGGAAATGGGAATTTGATTGGGAAACTTTGCTTGGTTTCTTTGTTGGAAAATGGTTTTTGTAGGAAAAATGGATTTGACATGGAATTTTCTATATTGTGAACTGTTTTGGAATTGTTTTATATAAATTGTTTTATATAAATGTGCTAACATGTTTTATCCTAGAGGCATGGGTTGGGAAGTCTTCGGGGAAAACCTACTGAGTTTTATTACTCACCCCCTGCTTTGGCACGTTGGTGCTTTTGCAGATGTCATATACCAGGATGTTGGAAAAGGTAAATTCTCACACATTTATAGCACTACTTCGTGACTCTTGGGCTGTTCTGTGATGTTGGAGCTTGGAACTTATGGAGCATGGAGTTGGGTTGTCCTCTTGAAGTCTTGTAGTTGTCTTTCTTCTGTTTACTCTGATTTGGTTTTGTACTTCGTTGTTGCACTTAGTTGTGTTTTTATGAAAATAATGGTTGAGTTGTTTTAGTTTTAAATCATGCATCATATAGTGGTTTCTTGGAGATGTTTATCTAGTTTTCTCTATTTGTTGGTAGTTTTCAATTAAAGGGTAAACCGTCCTACATGTATTTTGAAACCCTTCGGCATTTATCACCAGCCTTTGGCGCCTTGGGGATGTCGCTTAAGTCCTAGTAATGACTCGTTGAGCTCTCAATCCAATGAGAATTGGTGGGTCATTACAAATGGTATCAGCTTGTTCGGTCCTTGCCTAACAAGTAGTCATCGATGTTCTTGGTCTTGGAGTTGAAATTCCTTCTTGTCTATTCCTTTGGTGGTCATCTTAGACAGGAGTAGGATTGTCGGAACTTGAAATTTATAGCATAAAAGGACATAGCTAACCTGTTTATGTTGAACTACAAGTTACCAGGGTGTTGGGTACATAAGTGTTTTGGATACACTTCTAGAATGTTGGAAATTTCATTGTCATGGGTTTAGACAATGAGATGAGCATGACATACATTATAGAGGAATGACTTCCCACTAGGATTTCATAAACCATTTTGAGAAATGGATTACGGTTTGATGCAAAAGCGTGACTTATGAAAATTTTAAGCACATTTTCAAATGAAATATTTTGAAAACATAATGGTTGATGTATTTTGAAAATAGATTGGTTTTAAAAAGAAAGAAAAGATCTATTTTATAAATGGTTGGAAATTGATGTTGTGATAGTGGTATAATAGATATTGAAATGCTAAGACTTCAGTTTCTAGGAAGTGAGACTAACGGCGTGCGTTGTTTGTATAGAAGATGACACTCGTTAGACGTCGTAGAAACCAAACGGAAGAAGCTATAGAGAATGTGGTTGCACCTGAAACACATGTGAACCAAGAGCTAGTTCAGAGTATCATTCAAGCATTTCAGGCGGTGGACACGGGGAATCGGAGGGATGAGTCTAGGAATGTAGACCATTCCGTCCAGTTCCAGAAGCAGAATCCACCCATCTTTCGGGGTGATTCTGAACCACAAAGGGCGGAGGTGTGGCTCAGTAGGATAAATCTTATCTTCGATTTCATCGACACACTAACAGAACTGAAAGTGAAGTTGGCAACATATATGATGGAGGATCTTGCACGACAGTGGTGAGAGCTAGTGGTGTGGGATAAGGTGGATCAAGGCCTGGGCTGGGAGGAATTTGAGGAATTGTTTAATAAACAATTATATCCTCAAACGTTCAAGATCCAGAGGAAAACGGACTTTTTCAGCCTGAAGCAGGAGAATCTCTCTGTCAAGGAATATGCGGCTAAATTCATGAATTTAGTACGCTTTACATTGGAAGTTGTTGTAAGTGCATCGCTGAAGGCATGCATCTTTGAATTAGGGTTGCTACAGGAGATTCATTCGAAGATATTTGTGCACTGTATTACGGATTATACGAAGATGGTAAACAGAGAAGCAGTAGTAGAAAGAGACATATCAGGAGTTATGGTAGGAGGAAGTATGATGATACCCAAGGGAATGGGTGGGAACTCTAATTTTGGGAACAAGCAGAAGAGGGACACCTACTTCCAAGGTGGGAGTGCAAATCAGAATCAGATGGCTAGATCGGTGAATCTTCCACCACGACCCATGATGAAAGCTGTGTGTTTTCAATGTGGTGTGATTGACCACATGAAACGAGAATGTACAGCACCACCAAAAGCATGTCACAATTGAAACAAGATGGGGAATCTTCAGTGATATTGTTGCAGTGCTTTGAGGTCGGGTGCGCGTGACACCTCCCAATAATCGCTAGCATCTTATGCTTCGACAGGGCGAGGACAGCAAAATCAGCCTCATCAGCAGAACAGAGCCAGTTATGGTGATTCTAGGAATACCATGACACCTCAGCCAGGGCAATCTCAACAAGGAAATAAGGAGAAAAGTGCAACAACAAATCAATTTTATGGAGCAGAACAGGTGATTGTGGATGACCAGTATGGACCGTCTATGGTGAGAGGTATGATTATTTTGAATTCTACCATAATGAAAGTGTTGTTTGATACTGGCGCATCCCATTATTTTCTTGCTTCTCAAATTGCTGATTTTCTGAACATAAAACTTTAAATGATGTCTTCTGTGTTAAAACTGCAAACTCCTCTTAGTGAAAGAGAATGCCAAGCCTTCGTGTGTAGAGCATGTGCTAAAACGGTTGATGGAGATGAGTTGAAATGGGAATTCTCCATGTTGGAGATGGATGTCTATGATATAATCCTCGGTATGGATTGGTTGAAAATGTTTAAGGCTCACATCGACTGTTATGGGAGAACGGTTAGTTTCACAACGGAGGATGGAATCGACCATCTCTTCTGAGGAGAGAGGATGGTAAAAAAAAGGTGCAAAGAGCTTGTTGTAACCAATGGTGGGAACGGTATCTTACCAATTGGAAGCGTTGACTTTGGCGTCATTGGAAGAGATCGCAGAAAATATTTTTCCAACTGTGGTGGATCAATTTCCTTATTTTTTTCCTGAAAACTTCTCAGGGTTACCACCTGTAAGAGAAGTGGAGTTTACGATTGATCACCTTCTGGGGACCAGTCCTATCTCACTTCCATCTTATATAATGGCACCAATAGAGTTAAAATAATTAAAGGTGAAGTTAGAGAAGTTGGAAAGAAAAGGTTTTTTTCGGCCAAGCGTGTCTCCATGGGCAGCACCAGTTTTGTTTGTAAAGAAAGCAGATGGAACTTTCAGGCTATGTGTGGATTACCGTAAACTTAACCAAGTTACGATAAAGAATAGATATCAACTTCCATGCATTGATGACCTGTTTGATAAATTTAGGGGAGATCAGTGGTTCTCCAAAATTGACTTACGGACATGATATCACCAGTTGTAAGTTCAGAAGGAGGATATTCCGAAGACAGCCTTCAAAAGCATATATGGCCACTAAGAATATGTAGTCATGCCTTTTGGTCTTAAGAATGCACTAGCAGTCTTCATGGCTTTGATGAATTAGATATTTCAGTCATATCTGTATTCTTTTGTTGTGGTGTTTGTGGATGACATATTGGTTTACTCAAGAACAAGGGCTGATCATGAGAAACACTTGGTGATAGTTTTGGAAATCTTGAGGGACCATCAGTTGTATGAAAAATTGTCAAAGTGCGATTTCTGGATACAAGAAGTACGTTTTCTGGGCCATGTCATTTCTGATAAAGGTGTTTCAGTGGATCCAGAAAAGATAGAAGTTGTTATTTCTTGGAAACTACTGAAGAATGTCTTTGAAATAAAAAATTTTCTTAGTATAGCTAGTTATTACCGACGCTTTGTGCATGACTTCTCATGAATATCTTCTCCTATGACAGCATTGACAAAGAAAAACAGTGCATTTCAATGGATTGAGGAATGTCAGAGATCTTTTCAAGAGTTGAAAGTTCTCCTTACATCAGCACCCATCTTGATTTTTCCAGAATTAGGATAGGGGTATGTGGTGTATTGTGACGCTTCGGGAACAGGGTTGGGTTGTGTTCTCATGCAAGGAGACTATGTTGTTGCTTATGGTTCAAGGCATTTGAGGGTGCATGATAAGAATTACCCAACACATGATTTGGAGTTAGCTGTAGTTGTCCATGCCATGAAGACTTGGCATCATTATCTCTTTGGTGAGAAGTTCACTATGTTTACAGATTAAAAAATCCTGAAACACATTTTCTCACAATGATATTTTAATCTGAGGCAGAGGAGGTGGATAGAGTACCTTCAAATGTTCAACTTTTACTTGATGTATACACCGGGTAAGGGAAATTCGGTGGCCGATACATTAAGCAGAAAGTTGTATGCTCAGTTGGAGAAAGAAGCTTCCGATGAATGGCAGTTGATGTCGGTCTTATCCGACATGCATGTGGAATGAGAAAACCAAGGTGATGTTGTGGTTTTCTTTTCATCTACACTTGTTCATGAACTGGTAAAAGTGGTCAAAGAGGCACAAACATCTGATGCGGAATGTCTGATAATGAGTTCAAAACTCAATGGTGGGGAGAACATTGATGGCTAGAAACCGGAAGCGAGTTCAGTTTTGTGTTTCACAGATCGGATAGTTGTACCTATAGTTTGTCAGAAACAACTTCTTAATTCTTACCACCATTCAAGATGGGTTGTACATCCGGGTACACAGAAGATGTATAAGGCACTAAAGGTCCACCTAAATATTAATTAGGTTTTGGATTTTCTATCTTGACCCTATAAAAACTTGATCAACCACTACTCTGACCCTACTTAATCAAGTAGTGTTGGGTACCAGTTAAAGAGTACTCATTATCATCCTTATCATTTTACCACACTATATAATATAGTTTATAACACAATATTAAATACTTTTTCTCTACAATCCAAAATATCTCTCAAAATACTTTTTAATTTATTTTTTAAAATTTAGAACATGATGTTTTCAAAAACAAAACACTTGGTTGTATTTGGTTTTGGAAAACATCATGTTTTAAATTTTCAAAAATGTATTTGAAAATGCACATGATTTTATATGATGAAAAAAATTTCTAAAAAATGAAAATGATGCATTTTTTGGGGAAAAATCACTTCTAAAATTTTAGGGAAGAAGAGAAAATACTTTTATAGGAAACTTCAACACGTTCTTGTTATAAACTCTACTTTCCATATTTACTAACATAATTTTAGAAAATGAAAATAGAATATGGTTTTCAAAAATAAACACATCCCTAAATGATACATCTTCTAAATTTAATAATCAACTAAAAAATGTAGGCAATGTCACCTACAATTTCAAATTATGAACCACCAACATCAAAAAAATGAGTATAGGTTTGGTTTACCATGATTGAGTTAACATATGAACACATCTTGGTCTTAATTTTGGTGAACTTGAGAAGCAGGATCAAAGAAAAAGGAAGTTCAAATGATAAGATCATCTATAAGGGTAATAACAACATTAATTATAAATAGAACATCCAAAAACCCAATATGAAGATACCCTAAAATTAACTTCAAAAATGTCATTTGAATCAATAATGGAAGCTTCTGGTTCATTAAGCAAGGTAACCCAGAGGAAACAACAAATACCATACATATCACGAATACAAATCAATGATTAGAATTATTTATTAGTCAAAAATTTCATAGCAAGAACTTGGACTTAGTGAAAGATGTTTTCTTATCTCAATAGAAATGCAATCTAGGCTTGTTGTAGGAAACAAAAATGTTGGTTTTAATGCCAATGACACTTCTATAAAAAAGGGTAAAAATTTTCTTCATACAATGAGTGAGATATTATCTTTAAAAAAATATCATCATCTAGTTGGAAGGCTAAACCATCTAAGAAAAGACTATATATTTTTTGTGTTGTAAGGTAAGCTAGTTCATGAAGCAGCCTAAAAAATTATATCAGGATACAGTTTTTCATATTGTCTGATATATAAAAAATATAACCATATATAAACCACAACTTTTGAATTATATTTCAGGTTTGTGTTTTATAAATTTTATTTCATGAAATTACTTTTATAAACTAATTTATCTATAAAATATAAAAAAATTATTGTAACCCATAAGGTGAGACACCTTAGCCAAATAGAAAATCAGAAAAATTCCATGACCTTATTTTATAATAGCTCGGTATGCAAATCAAACTTGTGCATATAATGCATCAATTTGAAGTGTTATAAATAAATGTAGAAAAATAATAAATAAAAATATGATTAATATGTTAAACACCAAAAAATAGGATCATAATGGTTTCAATGAAAAAAACAATCACCATTTGCAACAACATAGATATTTTGAAAGAAAAAAAACTTATAAAGTAAATTGTAAAAGTAAAAAAGTATAATTTTAAATTTAAGAATTTATAAAAGTAAATGTTAGGTATAGTGGCAATATAATCATTGGACATAACCAATGTATGAACATTAGAGGCAGTCATTGGAATAGTGGATTAATTTACATGTGTGATAAATCATTAAATAATATCTAACTAGAATATAGTATATAATGAATAATGTGGTTAATATTTTATTACTAAATATTTTATGTGTGGTTTAAAAATAGAAATCATTTGAAATTTTACTTAAATTATGAATAAATCTCTTTGTATGCATTGGTAAAAAATAAATCAAAATTAAATGAGAGATGAAATAATGATTTTCTATATTTTTACGCAATATAAAAGATGAAAAAAATGATGGCTGAGATGTGTGTTAAGTATAAGAAGTGGTAAAAATGATAACTCAGATGTTTGTGCCATATTTCAAATAACAAAAAAATGATGAGATAAGACTTGTCACAAAATTAATACAAAAATGATTATCAGGATGTTTAAGTAAGTTAGGGCTTGTATTCTCAAACTCTTTAAATACCTCAAAGTCAAATTACAAGATCATCCTTAGAAACTCTTATAAATAGGTTTTTTATCTTCTCTCAAACCCAGACATAGATTTCTCTTTTTTATTCTACACAATTATCTATTTTTTATCCCAAGATTCTATCAAAATATTTTCTCACCCTAACTCCACTGAAATAAGATTTTTCAACATCAACGAAGGTATAAGTAGTTTTTCCTTTCAATTAAATTTTTTTATTTATTCTTTGTATTTATATAAGGTTAAATCATGTTTAGGAAGGTCAAAATTCCTACTGAGGATATTTAACACATACAATTTCATTATTAAAAATAAAATATGCAAAAAAAATTATCATTCAAAACTATTTATTCTATTTTATTTTTTCATTTCTTTTCTTTTATTTCCTTCTTACACACTTCACCACCTAAAAATAGTGATGATTTTTATTTATCATTATATTAAGTTCATATGGTAAAGAAAAATTTCCATGATAGACATTAATTCATATAAGCATATATAATAATGGGGAATAATTTCACTCAAAATAATATTAATAACTCATTAAATTTGTATTTTCATTTCTTTTCAATTAATTAAAATTTAATACATGAGAAATCATACCCTGTGGAGAAATGCGTATGTATATAAATATATGTTCACCCTGGATTTGTATCATCGCCATGGTGAACTATATATTTAAGTACATGTTCTACAGTGTAAATATAAAAAATTTGTAAAATAATTCTCTGAGGCTGAAATTTTATCATTGAACCCTATGAACATGAAACTTCAAACTTTGTAATAATAAAATTCAACAACATCCAACTTCTTAGAGGTGGAACATCTCATTAATTGATGGTGGAATTTCACTAACATCAAATTCTGTAGCGATGGAATTTTAAATTTCTGCAAAAATGAAACTTTAATAACATTAATATTTATTGATGTGGAACATCATAAACAAGAAAATCAAATCCTTGTATAATAACATGAGAATTAAAATAATTATTTGGAAAAATATTAACTTTCAATAAATGCCCAATAGAATGTAATGTGTACAATATATGCTTGTACAAGAATCGATTAACAAAAGGATCTTAGAATAAAGGTAAAGGATTCCCTATTTTTTCTCATTAGGTTCTCTAAACAATCTTTAATATTAACTAAAACTCTTTTTGGTGATCTTATTAATCTACAACCTTTTTTAATAATAAATTAAACTTTTCTTCCAGTTTCTCTCAACTAGGAATCAGTTAAATCATTAGATCCATTTATCCTTGTCATTCACACATGTTTCCTTATGCTTACTATTATTGTATGACTCGAGTTCTACTATAGTAAATAAATACAACAACTATTGTCCAATTCACATTATATTTCATTATAATAATATGACACATAACTAGAAAATGAAATTCACTATAATGGGTGAAACTACTTGATAGAACAAATATTTTAAATTATTTTATTCTTAATATCAATGTTTTAATCCCACCAATGTGTTATTTAAAGGTCAATTGTCACATTTTATGTTTTAGGATCGTTTTTTAGCTTAATTGAAAAAATGGCATATTTTGGATTTAAACAGTTTTAATATATTTCAATGTTTCGAAAATAAAATTTTTACCACTTATCCAAATTCCAAAATTCTTATTTTATATGTTTCTATGTTTGATGGGATTCATTTTATACTTCTGGACCCAAAGCTCAATCAATGATTTGAAAGCTCAAATCCAACTCACAATTCAGGCCTCGAAAATTGTGCACAGAACTAGAGAATTTTATTGTTGGGCTCATATCTCATAAATGGCCAAACCATTTGAGATGAAATATAATAAATATACTAAACTTAGGTTTTCTCCAATTATACATGTCCATATCCCATTCATCCACGTTTATTTTTCCTTACGGGTCAAACATCCAAATCTCCACGACCCTCATTGTTCAATTCCATATTCTCCATCCCACTCCCGCTCCCGCTCGAGTATCATCTCATCGTGACCTATGCTCCCTGAAAACCCACGTATCCTTCGACCTCCATTTCCTTATTACATTTTAATTTGTCCTCCTCTTTCTTTGGTGTTCTCCTTATCCCGGTTTCACCTCACGTGTCTGCCATCTTCCTTCTCCCGCATGAGATCTAGTATCACCTCTTCACGAACTTGGGTTTCAGGAAATCACTGATGCTCACATACTCCTCCTTTAAACTATGTCTCTTGGTGACCCTACACTTCATCCTCCTCCTTCTCTGATGAATAATATGGACCGGTTTCACCTCACCTTTCTGTCATCTTCATTATCCCGCATGGGCTCGGGTTTCACCTCTTTGTGACCTAGGTTTTCTACAAATCCACGGTGCCAGCATGATCCTCCTTTGGTCTCCCTAATCTAGGGTTTCCTCAGCATCTCAATTATCTCTCCCTAGTCAAGGTTTTTTATGTGGTTTCCTCACCCTAGGGTTTTAGATCCTTTATGCACACCTCCGAGAATAATGTCGGAATCAGGTTTGGTCAACAAAACCACTATTCTTAGAAAAGGTAACCTCCATGATTCAGAACTCTTTTGTGTATGAAATCAAATCATTCAGAAAACTTCAGCATACTTTGTTATCTTGCTTCACATTTATCATAATAAATTAGTTCTTATATTGATTTACCTTTGAACAGAGACCCATTATTGAGCTTCTCTTAGAAGATACAGTTGGCCTCTACCTCTATTCGCTTTCTTCTTGGTTTTATGAGTACATGTATACGCCCACTTACTGATATTTTTCCTTTGTCTGATTTCTGATGTTTGGATTATATTGACATAATTGTTATTATATTTATTATACATAAGTGTTTCCATATTGATTATATGACACTATTTCTAGATTACTCAGGTAGTTAAAACAACAACTTTATTTTCTGGAAAAAAATTTAATATTGTTCGTGAAGAATTTAACATCCAAATGTAACACATACTAAAATTGAATTTAAAGTCATAAAAATAAATTCAGTGAACATATTTTTTATATGATCATTGGAACATGTTATTTATATGAGCAGTGGATAATTGTTTTAGAGTAGTGGAACATGTTTTTTATATGAGTAGTGAAACATGATTTGTTTTTGGATCATGAGTTTGTAGTGGATCATGTGTTTTATTTGAGTAGTAGATCATTTTTTTTCTGGTAGTGGATCATGTATTATATATATTGGACATTCTTATCTCGTCAGACATCCTATGATCCCAACATCAGGGCATGAGGACGTCTATTTTCCCTTAAGGGGCGACCATTGGGGATTTAAAGGTGATGTTTCAGTTGTAACTTCTATGTGAACATTCCATGTTTAGGTATTTTCCATCAAAATATCTATTTTTATGTATAAAAAGATTGATTAAATGATTTTAAGTATTTATTCTTTGATTACTTATACGTGGGAACATGTGGGTTAGTCATTTTACTAGCCTAGCATTGGTATAAGGAAACAACTAGGTGAGGGTTTGGAAATATGGTGTGGAATCCCAATAAAATTTCCTTTACTGTAGGTATGTCAATTGATATTCAATGACGTATTAAAATTTTTTATTTCATGGTAACATTTTCTATGTTTTTACTGTAGGTATTTCAATTTCTTATACATAAGTGTTTCCATATTTATTATACGACACTGTTTCCAGATTACTCAACTAGTTAAATCAACAACTGTATACATAACTTTACTTTCTAGAACATGCTTTTTTTGGGTAGTGGATCGTGAGTTTTTTAGTGGATAGTTTGTTTTATTTGAGTAGTAGATATTTTATCTAGTAGTGGATCATGTAATATAGAGATTGGACATTCTTATCTCGTCAGACGTCCTAAGATCCCAACATCGAGGCATGAGGACGTCCATTTTCCCTTAAGGGGAGACCATTGATGATTTGCAGGTGATGTTTTAGTTGTAACTTCTACGTGAACTTCCCATGTTTAGATATTTTCCATAAAAATATCTATTTTTATATATAAAAATAATGATTAGATGATTTTAAGTATTTCTTCTTTGATTACTTACAGGTGGGAACATGTGGGTTAGCCATCTTACTAGCCTAGAATTGATATAAGGAAACAACTAGGTGAGGGTTTGGAAATATGTTGTGGAATCCCACTAAAATTTCATTTACTATAGGTATATCAATTAATATTCAATGACATATTAAAATTTTTTATTTCATGGTAACATTTTCTATGTTCTTAGTGCACATATCTGACTCTTTTTCCATTTTCCAGGGATGTTATGCATATGATGGATATACATTGTAATTTTTTGGTATGATTTTGATTCTACATAGATGTTCTAGCATATAGGTAGTGAGTTCTTTACATGTTTAGTGTTCCCCCTTAACCGTACAACTACATTCTCTACATCAGTTTCTTGATCTGGAATTTGAATTAGGTAATAAAATAGTGACTACCTCATTGAAGTCTCATTTTAAGGGAATTTTTACTCATGGCCTCTAGATATGATCATTCATAAATAATTTTGTAGTATGTTTGTCTCCTAGAAATTAATTCTTTTTCATATGATTGTAGAAATGACACACGCACCATAACTGTAAGTTCAACTGTAAAATCTACTATTTTTAAATATTCTATTTTTTAAATTTTATTTTTAAAAAGTACCTTCTTAACTGTGAAAATTATTATTATTTAATGTCTTATCATATGATTTCATAAATGACACAAACACCTTCAACCAATAATGAAAGCTTCATGAAGAGTAGACTGAAAATATTATTATTCCTATCAAGAGGTATGAATATATTTTTTTAACTTTATTTCATGTTCTTGTCTGACTCATATGTAATATATTTAAATGATCACCAACATTATATTTTTATATTACATAACTGATGAAATGTCTGACCTCTATCATTTACCAAGGTTGTTTTCTTACTACACATCTTTATTTTAATTCTAACCGAGAACAATTCTTCATTTTTATTATTTCAATATTAATTATAGACTCAAAAATTGCACATTCTTTTACTTTTATCCAAATTTATTTTGTAATTACATATATTTTTTCATAGATGTTAAATAAGAGTGTTCAAGATGTATGTTCCCTTTCTAAAAAATCACCTTCAACAATAGTGTTCAAGATGGATGTTTCCATATATCAGGTATCGTGTTAATCTAAAATTTTGTAATCATTATTCTATTCCCATTAGATTAATTCATGCCATGTTATTTAATGCCAATGTAAAGACCTGTAAATTTCAAGGAAAATTTTTTCTTAAATACTTTGGAATTTTAGGAGTTTGCGGTTTCTGATGGCACTTGATTCCGAGGCCCGGTGTGCCCGGAATCAATTTCTGAAGTTTTGTTCAGGTACGTTCAGTAAACGTACTTGTGGGTTTTTCAATCTTTTGAACCGGTGCTCAGAATTGAAATCTGAGGACACCGATGAACTTGCAACGCCGGTATTCGCCTAAGGGAACCTTTACCATAGTTGCGTTTTATGCAGGTTGAGAGTTAATATTTGGGGATTTAGAATAAAATAAATAAAGTTTTTTGTGTAAAAATTTTATTTAGGGAGGTTGGTTATTCCCTCCCAAGGGGAGTTAGAGGTGGGGCCCACACCCACAAAACCTCGCATGAGAGGATATTTGTGAGGTGGGGCCCACACGAGCCTAATCGCTTCACCTTCCCTTAAACCTCCCCATTAACTCCTCTTCATTTAATTAAACAACCTATCACTTTTGAATTTTAAAATAACCTTTCACCTTCTTCTCACTCTAATTAATGTTTCCAACCCATGGTAAATTAATTAGGTGATTCACTTAAATAATTAAAGTGGTTTGAATTGTGAATTACATGTGTTAATAAAATAATAGCCTTAGCTATTATTTTATTTTGGGAACTTGTTGTGTTGAGAGATTTTTGGGAGAGTTCTTGAGAAAAGTGTTCTTCTCTTCGACGAAGAACGCCTCCGACGAAGAACGCCTCCGATGAAGAACGCCTCCGACAAAGAACGGCTTTCTTCCTCAATGAAGAACACTCAATGATTCGAAGAACGCGAAGTCGCCAAGGACACTTATTCTTCGGGTGCACTCCGACGTCAATGGAATCGACACCGTTCTTCCGTGACGCCCGAATACCGCGATGCTTGTCTTCCATGACTCGACGACGTGAGACATCTTTTCGAAGTAGGGAAATTATGTTCAATTTTATTTGATTAAAATTTTTCTTGTTATTTATTGAGAAACATGGTTTGAATTTGGCCAATTGCTACCGCCTAACGCAGAGGGTGCGAGCCGAACGCACATAGCCCGACGACCCTCCGTAGTCTCTTTGTTTGTGATTGTGGTGCGTAGGAAGAGGCGGCAATGGGAGAAGTGGCGGTCGTGCACCGGCCGCGTGTGGAAGAACCACGACCCCCAACCGTGGGCCACTCGGCCGAAGGAGAACCGGTCGGCCGAAGCTGGACGGGCCGAAGGAAGACCGCAGTGCCACAAGGGGCGACGCGCTGCGGTGGACCGCAGCCCGCATTCCGTGGGCCGCTTCAGTGGAAAACAATCTGGTTCAACGGCTGGCCGAGTGAAGGAGCTGTAGCGCCAGGAGGGTGTCGTGCTTGGGAGACCGCAGCCCGCCCGAGCGGGCCGCTTGCGCCAGGAAGGTCAGCCAGCTTTGGCCGTCCGGTTGGGAGGGAGGCTCCACTTAGCGTTTCCAGTTCGGGAAACCCCCCCCCCCCCTCAGACCGCTCGGCCCTTCGGGCTGAGCCACGGCCAGCCGGGCCGCGCCCTGCCGCACCGTGCCGGGCCGCACCGCGCCGGGCCGGGCCGCGCTGTGTCGGGTCGGGCCACACCCCCTCGGGCCGTGCCGCGCCCCTTTGGGCCGTGCTGCGCCCCTCGATCCGGGCCGCGCGATTCATCGGGCCGGTCCGACCCTCTTCCAGGTCGGACCCGCCAAAACCTGGTTGACCCGACCCGTCAACTCACTGGGCTTAACGGGTCGGGCCTGTTTCCACTTAAAAAAGAATATCTTAAAGATAATGTGTCTGATCAACGCGCTGTCTGCGGCACTAGGATCCTTCCGACGATTTAGTCCTTTTGCAATTCTCTAAGTGAGTTTTGGACGACTTTGGAAAACGTTTGGGTTTGGAATGAGCATATTTCCAACTAGGCCCCTGGAACGGAAAAGCCAATATCTTTCAGACTGGGCATCCGATTGACGCACCATTTGTCACGTCGGGTACCTTTTGATGAGATGGAACTTCGGTATACATCAACTCTGGACTTCATGATAGTTTATGTATCAACCCCCTTGGCTCGAGGAGCGGACCCTTCTGGAATCGAGCGTGCTGTGTGCAGGAACCCTAGAGCTGGATGCGACTACAATGACTACCGTACTGGAATCCTCTGTGGGTTCAACGGCGATGATTACTGTTCTTGTATCCTATGTGGGACCGACAGTTTGACTTCTGTTCTAGTATCCTATTGGGTCTGACAGAGTAGCTAGTCTAGTATCCTACGTGGGTCCGACAGCTTAGCTGGACTAGTATCTTACGTGGGTCCGCTAGCTTAGATGAATCAGTGACTATATCTGATCATCTCTATCAACTTATGAAAGTTATATACCTGTGTGATTTGAGTCTTGACTTTCAATCATTATCATTGATGTGATTGACTTCTTACCTATGTGGACTGGGTTGTGCTTGGGCTCGAGAGTCGGAGCCGAAATGGGATTGATAACTTAGGTATATGTATGGTCATATACCTAAGTAGAGTTGGTTGATATTTCGAGATTGTATCTTTTCTTTGTGGTTTATCCTTCGTGGATTCTGGGAGACCTTCGAGGTTCTCGGGGTC
Source organism: Viscum album (assembly GCA_963277665.1). Lineage (NCBI taxonomy): Eukaryota > Viridiplantae > Streptophyta > Magnoliopsida > Santalales > Viscaceae > Viscum > Viscum album. The sequence continues at coordinate 1,018,312,172 of OY728147.1, read as the reverse complement.
CCTATTGAGTATTGCTATACTCACCCCTGCACGGGCTATACCCACACTACGTTGTCTTGGATGTAGAAGACAGATAGCACTGATTTTAGTACCCCTGGTTTCTGGTATGTAACCCTTACCTTATACTTTTTTTGGTTTTAAAGGGAAAGGTGCACGGGCGGCGCATGGTTTGTCAAACTGTGCGGCCAAACCGTGCGTGTCTGACTGAGGAAGCAGTGGATTCCACATGGTCGGTGCACGGATAAGGGAAATCGTGCAATCAGGTCATGCGTGAAGGATGTTCGAGGTAGAAGCTAACGCACAGTTAGCGCACGGTTTGTCAAACCGTGCGGACTAACCGTGTGGTCACTTAAAGTTAGATCCTAAAATTGTGGATCTAACTCGTTTTTCCTTTAATTGTCTTGTTTAAACCTTCTAAGTGTCCCTAACTAGGGATTACTCTCCCTTGAAGGTTGGAAGACTTCTCCCAAGCATTCCGGAGGTGATCTGAAGGCTTCTCTTGGTGAATCGAAGCCTGATTCTTAAGGTATGTGATCGTTCTTGATCATTTTCTTAGATCTACTTAGATCTACTTCTCCTCTTCTATCGTTTTCTTAGATCTACGCCATTTATGGGTAGATATAAGGGTGTGGATGCCAAATATGAAAAGATTTGGTCTTGGTTGTGTTAGGAGAAGAGATCTAAGGAGGGTTTTTGGAGTTTTGACCCGGTGTTCTTGAGCATTTTTCGTCCGTGGCTTGGTTTTGCCCAATTTGTTGAGGTATGTGGGTTCACTATCGATTCCTCTTTCTTATAACTTGAAGGATTAGTTCAAATTGATTTAATCTCTTGGTTTTGATTGTGAAATTGTGGTGCAAAGCATGTTATAAATATTCTTTAGTGATGATTTATGGGTTTTTATGAAATTGTGGAAATTGAAAGAATGGTTTGTGAAAATTGTTTTAGTTTCTTGATTTTAAAATAGTGATTTTAAAATATGGATTTGCGGGATTTGGAAAATGGTTTGTGTGGAAAAGGTTTTCAATAAAAGGGTGTTTTATTGAAATGGTTTTGGCATGGTTGAAATGGTGTGGTTTTTGGGCATACTTGGTGTGTGTGTTCATATTGCATTTACGAGGCTTGGTTGAAATATGACCTTGTGATCGGTTCCAAAAGTGTAATGGCACATGGGGAATAATTACTTTGTGACAACTTGGTAGATCAACGAGAGACCGCTCATGAGTATGGAACTGTCATAACGATGCATGCATAGTGGATTTCACAGGTTGTGAAATGGTTGGTTGTGTGGATTTGTGAAATGGAATGAAAGTTCCAAAATGGAAATTTGAATTTGATTGAGAAACTTTTCTTGGTTGCTTTGTTGGAAAAAGGTTTTGGTTATAAAAATGGATTTGACATGGAATTTGATATATTGTGAACTGTTTTGGAATTGTTTTATATAAATGTGCTAACATGTTTTATCCTAGATGCATGGATTGGGAAGTCATTGGGGAAAACCTACTGAGTTTCATTACTCACCCCCTGCTTTGGCACGTTGGTGCTTTTGCATATGTCATATACCAGGATGTTTGCAAAGGTAAAGTGTCACACATTTATAGCACTACTTCATGACTCTTGGGTTGGTCCATGATGTTGGAGCTTGGAACTTGTGGAGCATGGATTTGGGTTTTCCCCTTGAAGTCTTGTAGTTGTCTTTCCATTGTTTACTCAGATTTGGTTTTGTACTCTGTTGTTGCACTTAGTTGAGTTTTTATGAAAATAATGGTTGAGTTGTTTTGGTTTTAAATTGTTCATCATATAGTGGTTTCTTGGAGATGTTTATCTAGTTTGATCTATTTATTTATTGTTTTCAGTTAAAGGGTAATTCATCCCCCATGTATTTTGAAACCCTTCGGCATTTATTTCCAGTCTTTGGCACCTTGGGGATATCTCTTAAGGCCTAGTAATGACTCGTTGAGCTCTCAAGCCAATGAGAATTGGAGGGTCATTACAAATGGTATCAGCTTGTTCGGTCCTTGCCTAACAAGTAGTCATTGATGTTATTGATCTTGGAGTTGAAATTCCTTCTTTTCTATTCCTTTTGTGGTCATCTTAAACAGGAGTAGGATTTTCGGAACTTGAAATGTATAGCATAAAAGGACGTAGCTAACCCGTTTATGCTAAACTTCAAGTTACCAAGGTGTTGGGTACGTAAGTGTTTTGGATACACTTCTAGAATGTTGGAAATTTCATTTCCATGGGTTTAGCCAACGATATGATCATGAAATGCATTATATAGGAATGGATTCCCACTAGGATTGCATAAACCATTTTGAGAAATGGATTACGGTTTGATGAAAAAGCGTGATTTATGAAAATTTTAAGCACGTTTTCAAATGAAAGATTTTGAAAAGATAATGGTTAATGTATTTTGAAAATAGATTGATTTTCAAAAGAAAGAAAAGATTTGTTTTAGAAATGGTTGGAAATCGATGTTGTGATAGTGGTATAATAGAGATTGAAATGCTAAGCCTTAAGTTGCTAGGAAGTGAGACTAACGTCGTGCGTTGTTTGTATAGAAAATGGCACCCGTTAGATGTCGTAGAAACCAAACGGAAGAAGCTGTGGAGAATGTGGTTGCACCTGAAATATGTGTGAACCAAGAGCTAGTTTAGAGTATCATTCAAGCGTTTCAGGGGGTAGACACGGGGAATCAGAGGGATGAGTCAAGGCATGTAGACCATTCTGTCCAGTTCCAGAAGCAAAATACACCCATCTTTCAGGGTGATTCTAAACCAGAAAGGGCAGAGGTGTGGCTCAGTAGGATGAATCGTATCTTCAATTTCATCAGCACACTAGCAGAACTGAAATTGAAGTTGGAGACATATATGTTGGAGGATCTTGCACGACAGTGGTGGGAACTAGTGGTGTATGCTAAGGTGGATCAAGGCCTGGGCTGGGAGGAATTTGAGGAATTGTTTAATAAACAATTATATCCTCACACGTTCAAGATCCAGAGGATGATGGACTTTTTTATCCTGAAGCAGGATAATCTCTCTGTCATGGAATATGTGGCTAAATTAATCAATTTAGTGCGCTTTGCACTGCAAGTTGCTGCAAGTGCGTTGTTGAAGGCACGCATATTTGAATCAGGGTTGCGATAGGAGATTTGTTCGAAGATAGATGTGATCTGTATTACGGATTATACGGAGATGGTAAACAGAGCAACAGTAGTAGAAAGAGACATCTCAGGAGTTATGGGAGGAGGAAGTATAATGATACCCACGAGAATGGGTGGGAACTCTAATGCTGGGAACAAACAGAAGAGGGACACCTACTTCCAAGGTGGGAGTGCAAATCAAAATCAGACGGCTGGATCGGTGAATCTTCCTCCATGACCCATGATGAAAGCTGGGTGTTTTCAATGTGGTGTGATTGACCACATGAAATGAGAATGTACAGCACCACCAAAAGCATGTCACAATTGCAACAAGATGGGGTATCTTTAGCGATATTGTCGCAGTGCTCCGAGGTCGGGTGCGCATGACACCTCCCAAGCATCGCAAGGATCTTATTCTTTGACAGGGCGAGGACAGAAAAATCAGCCTCACCACTAGAACAGATCCAGTTATGGTGATTCTAGGAATACCATGACACCTCGGTCAGTTCAATCTCAACAAGGCAATAAGGACCAAAGTGCAGCAACAAAGAAATTGTATGGAGCAGAACATGTGATTGTGGATGACCAGTCTGGACCATCTATGGTGAGAGGTACGATTCTTTTAAATTCTACCATAATGCAAGTGTTGTTCAATACTGGTTCATCCCATTCTTTTCTTGCTTCTCGGATTGCGGATTTTCTGAACTTAAAACTTGAAATGATGCCTTCTGTGTTAAAACTGCAAACTCCTCTTGGTGAAAGAGAATGTCAAGCCTTCGTGTGTAGAGCATGTGCTATAACTGTTGATGGAGCTGAGCTGAAATGGGACTTCTCCATGTTGGAGATGGATGTCTATGATATAATCCTGGGTATGGATTGGTTGACAATGTTTAAGTCTCACATCGACTGTTATGGGAGAATAGTTAGTTTCACGACGAAGGACGGAATCGACCATCTCTTCTGAGGAGAGAGGATGGTAAAGAAAGGTGCAAAGAGCTTGTTGTCACCAATGGTGGGAACGATCTCTTACCAATTGGTAGTGTTGACTTTGGAATCATTGGAAGAGATCGTGGAAAATAGTTTTCCAGCTGTGGTGGATCAATTTCCTGATGTTTTTTCTGAAAACTTCTCAGGGTTACCACCTGTAAGAGAAGTGGAGTTTAAGATTGATCTCCTTCCGGGGACCAATCATATCTCACTTCCATCTTATAGGATGGCACCAATGGAGTTAAAGGAATTAAAGGTGCAGTTAGAGGAGCTGGAAATCAAAGGTTTTATTCATCCAAGCATGTCACTGTCAGCAGCACCAGTTTTGTTGTAAAGAAAGAAGATGGAACTTCGAGACTATGTGTGGATTATCGTAAACTTAAACAAGTTACAATAAAGAATAAATATCCAATTCCACGCATTGATGACCTATTTGATCAATTGAGGGGAGCTCAGTGGTTCTCCAAAATTGACTTACGGTCAGGATATCACCAGTTGCGAGTTCGGAAGGAGGATATTCTGAAGACATCCTTCAGAAGAAGATATGGCCACTACGAATATGTAGTCATGCCTTTTGGTCTTAAGAATGAACCCGCAGTCTTTATGGCTTTGATGAATCGAATATTTCATCCATATCTAGATTCTTTTTTTGTGGTGTTTGTGGATGACATATTGGTGTATTCAAGAACAAGGGCTGAGCATGAGAAACACTTGGAGATAGTGTTGGAAATATTGAGGGACCATCAGTTGTATGACAAATTGTCAAAGTACGATTTCTGGATACAGGAAGTACGTTTTATGGGCCATGTCGTTTCTGAGAAAGGTGTTTCAGTGGATCCAGAAAAGATAGAAGCTGTTCTTTCTTGGCAATCGCTGAATAATGTCTTTGAAATACAAAGTTTTATTGGTCAAGATGGTTATTACCTATGCTTTGTGAGTGACTTCTCATGACTAGCATCGCCTATGACAGCATTGAAAAGGAAAAACAGCACATTTCAATGGATTGAGGAATGTTAGAGATCTTTTCAAGAGTTTAAAGTTCACTTACATCAGCACCCATCTTGATTTTTCCGGAATCAGGACAGGGGTATGTGGTGTATTGTGACACTTTGGGAATAGGGTTGGGTTGTGTTCTCATGCAAGGAGACCATGTTGTTGCTTATGGTTCAAGGAAGTTGAGGGTGCATGAGAAGAATTACCCAACACACGATTTGAAGTTAACTACAGTTGTCCATGCCTTGAAGACTTGGCGTCATTATCTCTTTGGTGAGAAGTTTACTGTGTTTGCATATCACAAAAGCCTGAAACACATTTTCTCACAATGAGATTTGAATCTGAGGTAGAGGATATGGATGGAGTACCTTCAAATGTTCGACTTTGACTTGATGTATAAACCGGGTAAGGGAAATTCAGTGGCTGATACATTAAGCAGAAAGCCGTATTCTCAGTTGGCGAAAGAAGCTTCAGATGAATGACAGTTGATATCAGTCTTAGCCGACATGCATCTGGAATGTGAAAACCAAGGTGATTTTGTGGTTTTCTTTTCAGCTACGCTTTTTCCTGAACTGGTAAAAGTGGTCAAAGAGGCACAAACATCTAATGTGTAATGTATGATAATGAGTTCAACACTCAATGGTGGGGAGACCATTGATGGCTAGAAACTGGAAGTGGGTTCAGTTTTGTGTTTCAGAGATCGGATAGTTGTACCTATAGTCTGTCAGGAACAACTCCTTAATTCTTACCACCATTCAAGATGGTCTATACATCCGGGTACAAAGAAGGTGTATAAGGCGCTAAAGGTGCAGTTTTGGTGGAGAGGCATGAAAAGGAAGGTGGCCGAATTCGTCTCGCGATGCTTAACTTGTCAACAGGTTAAAGTAGAGAATCAGAGACCAGCTGGTATGTTATAGTCTTTACCTATCCCAGTGTGGAAATGGGAGCATATAGCAATGGATTTTATTAGAGGTCTTCAAAGAATGGTCCGTAAACACGATGCCATTTGGGTGATAGTGGATCGTCTAACCAAGTCAGCCCATTTCATCCCAATTCGTGAAACCCATATGGTGTAAGATCTTTCAAAACTCTATATCCGGGAAGTGGTAAAGAGACATGGTGTTTCATGACCCGTCCTCAGGGCCCATGTCGTGAATACCCCAAGCCCGCCTTCCATAGGCCAGGGGCTGGCGACTAGCACCAAAGGCATAAATCCCAATAAAAAGGGAAGGCATTGCCTTTATAAAAGTAAACAACACAACAGAGTACAAGAGGAATCTAACACTAAGTAAAGAAGTAAACAAGTGTGATGGAAATAAAAAGGGGTCGGAAATACTAGCCCAATAGAAAGGTACAGCTACAACTGAAAGTAAAGTGCAACTCAAAGTAAAATAGTTAAAAGGTGACAAGCAGCTCCCGGATCGTCCATCATAGATCCTACCTGAAAGGCAGGTACATATGTCCTCCATAGCACTCCGTGTTTGACCGTCTATCCTTCCGTCTACTCCGAGTACCGACTCGTCATGAGATCCACCTCCGGGTACCGTCCAACTCAACATGCCTCAACTACGATCAGTGTTGTATGTCGTCTGCAACTAACACAACGAGGTGCGGGCATAGCCCGTGCAGGGTTGAGTATAACGATACTCAGTAGAGACCCCGAGACCCTCAAGGTCTCACTAAAATCCAACAAGGATAAGCAACAAAGAAAGATCTCAACGGATAACCTTTACTTAGGTGTATGCCCTTACACACACCTAAGTTATCAAGTAACTCATCTCAATCATGAAGAAACACAGAGGTTATGAAATCAACGGATAACCACTACTTAGGTATATTCCCATACATATACCTAAGTTATCAAGTGACCCATCTCAATCATGAGGTAAACACAAAAGTCATTGACTCAGCTCAAACCAGGATTTAAACATGATGTCGAAATCACAAAAGCTGGAGAACTCCTCCTCTGTCGAGCACAGTAGTCCTGTCATGACTCCGAGGTGCTACTCACTAACCTTAGACTACTGAAGTACTCCACCTCTCAAGTACTGTGGGCATGCTTCTACAACCAAGCGCTCCCCACCATGGGTCTGTCGCTACAACCAAGCACACCCCCTCATAGCCTACAGAGGTACTCCTTCTGTCGAGTACCGCGGGTCTGCCACTACAACCAAGTGCTCCTCCACCGTGGGTCTGCCTCTACAACCAAGCGTACCCCACTGGGCTATCCAAATAACTCCGAGATGATCGATCAGAAGTCGTCAAGTCTCAGCCAGCTACTAGGTCTCTACACTCTACTAGCTCGTCACCGGGAGGGTCTGCTCCACGAGCTACTGGTCGATACTCCAAGTATCACAAGGTACCATGAAGAAGTACCCCAAAGGTTTTCCATGTCTTAGGAAACTCAACACAACATACGGCGCGTCAATCGGATGCCTGGTCTGTGTGTTATTAGCCTTTTCGTCCCGAGGGCCCGGTTGGTTTCTTGTACGAACCAACCTGACCGTATCTCAAATGTACCCCAAACTCTCATAGGGTATACTCAAAGGGACCTTTTCTCAACGTGATCAATAACGCCGCTGACGGTTCATCAAATGGACATCCGGTCTGAAAGTTATCGGTTTTCCGTTTGAGGGGCCCGGTTGGATTTCGGGTACAATCCAACCCGGCCCTACTCCAACTGCGTCCAAACCTCAGGTGAAGTATGCCAAAAGAACCGTCTCATCAAGAGGAATCCAACAATTCGACGGCATGTCAATCGGACATTCGGTCCTTAAGTTATAAGTGTTTCCGCTCTGAGGGCCCGGTTGGTTTCGGGTTCGAACCAACCCAGTCGTACTTCAAATGACACCAGTTAACCAAACCGGTCACACCATTGTGATCCATACACAAAAACACATGATATGGACTACCCATTGGTCCAAAACTGATAGCCGGTGAAAAAGTTTCATTTCACCGCAACACGCGCGAATCGGGCCTCGTGGGGCCCGTGCCTCGACCTCGACTTAAATATCCAAAATTGGTCTTGAAACATCCATCTTAATTCCAAGTTCGCAACCTCGAAGATGGTTCGACAATCTGACACCATATGAGAGAGATATGTCTGATACAAGATCCCGTAATAATAATATTATTATTATTATTCGGTGTTTCATGGGCCCGAGCCATGAACCAAAATTTAGTATTCAACTTTAGACTCGAATCGACCGTATTGATGTCAGGATTACATCACCACCGACAGCAATCCAATTGGACGTTGCACGCATGAGTTATGGCGGGTCAAAGATTTAATAATAATATTAAATCTATTATTTTCCGAGCTCTTCGGGTACCCGATCCAAAAACCCAAAAAAGACATCCAATATTGGACTCATAAATTCTGTCTCGAAGTCAGGGTCACACTGCCGCAAACGGTTCGTGAAACCGAGGTCGCACGAAGAAGAGACAGTCAAAACAGTGTTTTATCATCAAAATTAATAATAACAATATTTTATTATTATTAATTATTTACTTATTTATCTTTATAACTCCAAAATCAATCACGATTTTGGACTCCTTGCGCGCTGGAATTCATCCCCAAAACCCCCATTTATCATTTATTTCTCTTTTAATTTTATCCCCGCTATTATCTTATAAATCATCTCTCTCCCCAATCTCATTTACTCTTCCACGATTATGTTCTCCCAATTAGCGCTCCAATCACCCGGCATCCTTCCACACGGCCAGAACCGCCACCACCTTCGCCTGCCCGTCGCGCCGCCGCACCGCCCCCGGATACACGCACCGGCGCGCCTCAAACCAGCCGCATCGCCTGGCCCCCCGTTCGCTCGTCGTGCCACCTCCCGTTACCACGCACCCGACCCCATGCCGCCGCACATCAAGAACTAGTTGGCGGTGGGTCCGAACATGTTCGTAGTCCGTACCCACCGCGTTAGTAGTTCGAATAAACACCTAACAGAATATTCTTCCATGCTCGAGGGAAATAATCACGTAAACTTAAATAAACAAAAAACCCCTACCTCGAAATTGACGTCACACGTCGTCGAGTCGCGGAAGATGGACATCACGGTAGTCAGGCGTCCCGGAAAAACGGTGGCGTCCCATCAACATTGGAGGAAGAGTTTTTGACGTAGCTGACACTTTCATGTGGTGGTGTCTCCTCTGTTAACACGGAGGAAGAAGAAGGCTGGAGAAAGAAAAGTTTCTGGTTATTCGAGTCATGGAGCATTCTTCGTGTTCTTCGTGGAAGAACTCTCCCTTTCAATATCTCCAACGTGCCCCCGACACCGTAAGTTCCAAAACAAAATAATAGCCAAAGCTATTATTTTATTCTCCCATGATATAACATTTCTATCAAGTTCAAATTAATTCAAAAAGACTATTTAATTAATTATGGCATTTGAGTTGGAAACTTTAATGGAAGGGAGATGGAAAGGCTCCACATAATTAATGGGAGGTGTTGCCAAAATAAATAAAGGGAGTGTTAAAGGGGGGTTTAAGGGAGGTGAAGGGTTAGGCCTTGTGTGGGCCCTAACTCACAAATATCCTCTCATGGGAGGTTATGTGGGGTGTGGGACCCACCCCTAACTTCCTCTTAGAGGATATAACCACCCAAATAAATAAAATGGTGCACAACCATTTTATTTATTTTTTTTACAAATCCCCAAAAATTAACATTCAACCCGCATAAAAAACAACTATGGTAACGATCTCCTTAAGTGAATACCGGTGTTGCGAGTTCATCGGTCTCCTCATATTTCAATTTCGAGTACCGGTTCAAAAGTTATAGAATTCCGAACGTACTTTTACTGAACGTACCCGAAAAAAAGTTTGGAAAATTAATATCAGTCACCCTCGACCCACTGCGGTCAAGGTTAGGCTCTACCTAGGTAAAACACACCCCAACGAACCCAACGATACTCTCGTATTTTCAATCCGAGTTACCGTTTAGAAGTTATGAATTTTACAATAAAATAATTATCATTTAATTATTTTATTTGCGGCCAAAAACTAACTTTTTCTGGTGGCTCGCGCTGACCAAAGTTAATATCTGCTTAAATAAAGCATGCCCTCACGAGTTCAGCAGCGGTCTCCAATTTTTATTCTGAGCTACCGTTTGTGAGTTATAATCATTTGAAAAATAAAATAATTTATTTAATTATTTTATTTACGGTTAAGCCATTTTTGGGATTTCTAATAGGAGGCCCGTGTCGTCTAAACTTAAGTCGTGCCTAGGTTAATCCAACCATCCTGAGCACAATGGTGGCCTCAGATTTCTGATCCGAGTAACCGTTCAAGAGTTATTTTACTTTTTCAGGAAAACTGCTTACGCGCGTTAATTTAATCTTAACAAAACTTCGACGGGTCATTCCGGGCACTCCGGGCCTCGGAATAAGGCTCCGTCAGAAACCATAGACTCATAAAATTCCAAAGTATTTAAGAAAAAAAATTCCTTGAAATTTCCGGGCTTTTAAATTACTCCCACCTCAGGGCTTTACATCCCCGTAAAGCTTCAACACACACTAGGGGAAACAAAAGTGGTATTACACGCATCTGAGCCTTCTACTCCCATGTGCTCTCCTGGAGGTTTCTGCACTGCCTGGGGTTTCCTTTTCACTGACCAAGGAAAACCCATCCCATCATTGTAAGTAAACCACAACCTTTTTGCCTAATACCGTCAATCCGTGTATGAACTGTGGTTGCCCAGTCCATACCCAAACTAACGTCGTAAGGCCTCGACGCTGCCACCAAGATGTTCCAACCAAAACTCTCGCCTCAAGGGTCAGATCACACCTGTCGGATTAAGTGTGTTTATTGAGTCTCCTCTCAAAGGTATCTCCAGACGTGAGGGTCAAGTCAACGGTTTTAACCGAAAACTCTAGGTCTGGGACAAGATTCGTGGAAGGAAGTAATGATTGGTACCTATGTCTATTGATATGGCAGCTCGTAGTAGACACAGACCGTACCTCAAATCATTCTTAGAGCCCTTGGGTCACACTCCGTGACCGCATGCATCTATTCTCTTCCCCTATCCTTCAGTTCCCTAAGCCTGGCGGGGACTACAAAGGCGGGTGGTTGTAACATGTCGAAATGTACACCACCTCATGATGCTCTCCAAGCTCTGCTTCCACATCTGCTACTCTGCAGATTCATGTGTCCTTAACACTTCCTATTCTTGAAACATTTTACATGCCCAAGTTTCTGAGACTGGCGCCAGTTCGTATCTTCCCACTGCTAACATTCACGGGCTAAAACCGATCATCCAAAGAACATTCAACCACAAAGGTTCTCTCTAGCACCCTAACATAAGTAGGAATGCATAGAGGAAAGAGTGCTTACTTGGATATCCTTAAACACACCTCGCTCAGAGGTCCGAGATCTAAAGCACTGGTCGTATCGTAGTCATCAAGTACCAAGAATGATTGGTACACCTCGATGAATACTCAGCTACTGACATGTCACCCTGTTGAAGCTGTATAAGCTCTAGAAAACTCTCAGCTACCTCCTCAAGCTAGTGCTCAAATGCCTATGAGTCGGGTTCACCTCGGAACCTGAGGGGTATCTGATGCTGAAACATGTGTAAGGCACTAAGCCTACATGGGTCCTCTACCGGTACTGCCAATTGTAACTGCTAACCAACAGGTAGTGATATAGCTGGCACACTACCCGAAGGTACTATCTCAGGCATCAGTCCACATACCGAAGCCTCATCACTATGCGGACCAACCTCATGGTCACTCACTGGGAAACACCAGTAGTTAAGATCATCATCTACTCTACTAGCTCTAAACTAGGTGTAGAACTCTAGCAATAGCCTCCATCCAGTCCACTACTGCCTGGAAATCTGTCTCGCCTCGTAACCTCAGATGCCTCTGTTGCTGGAACTCGTGCAACGCACTCTGCCAGCGTGCACCGTCCACTAGTACGGCTGGTGGCATCTGTTGCCTAATGGGTGGTGGTGCTGCTGGTACACCACCCAAAGGAGCCAATATAGAAAGAGGGCCCTACACCGGAGCCTCATCGCTCGGTGAGCCGTCATCGAGTACTCTCTCGGAAACTCCAACTGACTGTCTGCGTGGAGTCATCCTGAATAGATGTGACACGGTCAAATGATTTAAACCTGGTGAGATGACCTGGTTTGAGCTGACTTAAATAAAACTTTTGAAACACACACGCAATCAGTGTTTTTGTGCACTAAGTCAGAAATCAGTAGTTAGGGTCCTAGTGTACGGATACGTCGGTCGCCGCACCAACAGTGGACTCCCTGAACTGAAAACCAAACTTAGTACCCTTAACACTATTGCTTCACAGAAAGAAAATATCAAAGTCCTAATTTTTATGGTAAAAACGACTCCTCTGATACCAATTTGTCACGACCCGTCCTCGGGGCCCATGCCGTGACTACCTCAAGCTCGCCTTCCATAGGCCAGGGGCTGGCGACTAGCACAAAAGGCGTAAATCACAATAAAAAGGGAAGGCATTGCCTTTATAAAAGTAAACAACACAGCAGAGTACAAGCGGAAGCAAACACTAAGTAAAGCAGTAAACAAGTGTGCTGGAAATACAAAGGGGTCGGAAATACAAGCCCAACAGAAAGGTACAGCTACAACTGAAAGTAAAGTACAACTCAAAGGACAACAGTTGAAAGGTGACAAGAAACTCCAGGATCATCCACCACGGATCCTACCTGAAGGGTAGGTACAGATGTCCTTCACAGCACTCCGTGTTCGATCGTCCGTCCGTCTGTCTCCTCCGGGTACCGACTCGTCATGAGATCCACCTCCGAGTACCGTCCAGCTCAACAAGCCTCAACTACGATCAGTGTTGTCCGTCGTCTGCAACCAACACAACGAGGTGCGGGCATAGCCCATGCAGGGGTGAGTATAACTATAATTAGTAGGGACCCCAAGACCCTCAAGGTCTCACTAAAATCCAACAAGGATAAACCACAAAGAAAGATCTCAATAGATAACCTTTACTTAGGTGTATGCCCTTACACACACCTAAGTTATCAAGTAACCCATCTCAATCATGAGGAAACACAAAGGTTATGAAATCAACGGATAACCACTACTTAGGTATATGCCCATACATATACCTAAGTTATCAAGTGACTCATCTCAATCATGAGGTAAACACAAAAGTCATTGAATCAGCTCAAACCAGGATTTAAACATGATGTCGAAACCACAACTACTGGAGAACTCCTCCTCTGTCGAGCACAGTAGTCCTGTCACGACTCTGAGGTGCTACTCACTAACCTTAGACTGCTGAAGTACTCTACCTGTCAAGTACTGTGGGCCTGCTGCTACAACCAAGCACTTCCCACCATGGGTCTACCGCTACAACCAAGCGCACCCCCTCATATCCTACAGAGGTACTCCTTCTGTCGAGTACCGCGGGTCTGCCGCTACAACCAAGCGCTCCTCCGTCGTGGGTCTGACACTACAACCAAGCGCACCCCACTGGGCTATCTGAATCACTCTGAGATGATCAATCAGCAGTCGTCAAGTCTCAGCCAGCTATTAGGTCTCTGCACTCTACTAGCTCATCACCAGGAGGGTCCGCTCCATGAGCTACTGGTCGATACTCCAAGTATCACAAGGTTCCACGAAGAAGTACCCCAAAGTTTTTCCACGTCTTAGGAAACTCAACACAATAGACAGTGCGTCAATCGGACGCCCGGTCTGTGTGTTATTAGCCTTTTCGTCCCGGGGGCCCGGTTGGTTTTGTGTACGAACCAACCCAACCGTATCTCAAATGTACCTTGAAATCTCATAGGGTATACTCAAAGGGACCGTTTCTCAACGTGATAAACAATGCCACTGACGGTTCGTTAAACGGATGTCCGGTTTGAAAGTTATCGGTTTTTCCGTTCCAGCGGCCCTGTTGGATTTCGGGTACAATCCAACCCGGCCCTACTCCAACTGCGTCCAAACCTCAGGTGAAGTATTCCAAAAGAACCGTCTCATCAAGAGGAATCCAACAAGTCGATGACACGTCAATCGGATGTTCGATCCTTAAGTTATAAGTGTTTCCGCTCCGAGGGCCCGGTTGGTTTTGGGTTCGAACCAACCCGACCGTACTTCAAATGACATCGATTAACCAAACTGGTCACACCATTGCGATCCATATGGAAAAACACATGATATGGACTACCCATTGGTCCAAAACGGATAGCCGGTGAAAAAGTTGCATTTCACCGCAACACGCGCGAACTGGGCCTCATGGGGCCCATGCCTCGACCTCAACTTAAATATCCAAAATTGGTCTTGAAACATCTGTCTTAATTCCAGGGTCACAACCTCGTAGACGGTTCGACATTCCGACACTGTATGAGAGAGATATGTCTGATATAAGATCCCGTAATAATAATATTATTATTATTATTTGGTGTTTTTTGGCCCCGAGCCACGATCCAGAATTTCACTACGGGAAAACTGTGCTATAGAGACGGGTCATTTGCGATGGGAATGCATTCCCGTCGCCACTAAATAGTTATTTGCGACGGTTAGAGATGTCACGTCGCAATTGTTTTGGTGCGGCTTTCGCGCCAAAACGCGGGAAAGATATTTGCGACGGGACGTATCCTCCCCATCGCAAATAGCAAGCGCAGTAAATCATATTAGCGACGGGCTCGCTACCCATCGTAACCAATTCTGGCGGCAGGGGTATTTGCAATGGGCCCCGTCGGAAATAACCTTTTACACCGCGCGTATTTTGCGACGAGACCCGTCGCAAATTCCCTTTTAACCGCAGGCTGTAATAAATGCGGTGAAGGTATTTGCGACGGGACGTATCCTCACCGTCTCAAATAGCAAGCGGTGGTAAATACTATTTGTGACGGGCTCGCAACCCATCGCAAAAGGTTCTGGCGGTAGGGGTATTTGCGACAGGAACCGTCGCAAATTCCCTTTTAACCGCAGGCTGTAATAAATGTGGCGAAGATATTTGCAACGGATCCCATCGCAAATACTTCTAATTGCGACGGTACACCCGTTGCAAATAATATTGTCGCAAATAATCTAACCTATATATACCCCCATCCGTTTTTTTTTTCAGAACATCCAATTCTTCTTTACTTTCTCTCTACAATCTTCAGTTTTAATAGTTTTAATTTTTTTTCGAGTGGAATTCGACGGTGTCAAAAAGTTCAGCATAAACTTTAAGGTATTTTTTATTTATTTATTTTTATATTCCTTTAATTTTTTTATATTAATTTCATTTTTTGTTATTTAGTTGTAATTTAGATAAATTTAATTTAATTTATTATTCATATTTAGTTTTATTAATAAAATGATTTTGTTAGTAATAATTAGGCATAATTAGTAGATAAATAATATAATTTGGTATAATTAGATTCTTTATCAATCAAGTAATCATTGTCTGGATACGAACAAGTAGAGGAGACTCTGGAACAACTGTACCTAGGGGTGAAAGTCCCGACAAGGAATTTCGGGCCTGACCCGTGGTATCCTGGTACACGACAACGGGTCTTGCTGCACTCTTGGTTCGACACTCCCGAATGATATTTGTATGGTAATAATCTAATTTAATTAGAAATTAACTAATAATTAAAATAATTAATAAATAATTTAAATAATGAGCTAATAATTAGTAGATAATTAGAATAATTACCAGATAATTAGAAAAATTACCAGATAATTAGAAAAATTACCAGATAATTAGAAAAATTACCAGATAATTAGAAAAATTACTGGATAATTAGAAAAATTACCAGATAATTAGAAAAATTACCAGATAATTAGAAAAATTAATAGATAATTAGAAAATTTAACAGATAATTAGAAAATTTAACATATAATTAGAAAAATTAACAGATAATTAGAAAATTTAACATATATTTAGAAAATTTAATAGATAATTAGAAAATTTAACAGATAATTAGAAAAATTAATAGATAATTAGAAATTTTAACAGATAATTAGAAATTTTAACAGATAATTAGAAAATTTAACAGATAATTAGAAAATTTAACAGATAATTAGAAAAATTAACAGATAATTAGAAAATTTAACAGATAATTATAAAATTTAACAGATAATTAGAAAATTTAACAGATAATTAGAAAATTTAACAGATAATTAGAAAATTTAACAGATAATTAGAAAATTTAACAGATAATTAGAAAAATTAACATATAATTAGAAAAATTAACAGATAATTAGAAAAATTAACATATAATTAGAAAAATTAACATATAATTAGAAAAATTAACAGATTCTGTCTCCACATGTAATATTTGCATTCATTTTCAAAATTATCAACCTCCTCACCAACAGAGAGGTGAAAGTGAATTTAAATATTACATGTGGAGACAGAATGTCAAGTTTCAACACTGAAAAGAAAATTGTAACATAATATAAAAAATTATATTATTTGAATATTAATAATAAAATAAGCAGAACAATTAGCGAACAAGCAGAACAATTAACGAACAATTAGCGAACAATTAGAACAATTAGCGAAGGTGATAGATGAACACGTTTGTTTTGGTTAACCAGTCTCTATGTTTATCTACTCATTACCAATTAGTAACATAATTGATAATATAATTAGTAACGTAATATAATAATGTTATTAATTTTATGATTAATATATATGAAGAAATAATATTAATATTATTAAAATAATAAATAAATTATAAATTATTAAAATTATCAATATTCGCAACACGCTATTATTAACATGTTCAAATGTTAAACGATCATCAATTTTTAGATCATGCTCAATAAGAAGTTTGCGTAAGTCATGTTCGATGTAAACTCTATAATTGTCCATGTTTGGTTGACCACCTTGCAAGTAGCATTCCAATGAGACGATCCAAGTCATGTCTTTCTGAGCTATAAGAATAATATCACATGACCCTTTACATAGACCATTCTTCCTTAAAAATTTAAGGGATTAAATTTTTAAGGAACAATGCTCTATGTAAACGGTCATGTGAGATTATTCTTAGAGGTGAGAATGATATTAGTTGGGTCGTCATATTGCAACACTACTTGCGAGGTGATCAACCATGTAAGGATAATTATAGAGTTTAAATGGGACATGACTGACATGAAATTTTTATTGGGCATGATTTAAAAATTAACGACCGTTTAAGATTTGAACATGTTAAGAATAGTCTGTTGCGAATATTGATAATTTTAATCATTTATATTTTTTTATTATTTTAATAATATTAATATTATTTTTTGATAAATATTAATCATATAATTATTAACATAATTATATTACGTTACTAATTATATTATCAATTATGTTACTAATTAGTAATAATTTCATTGAAAATTGTGTCGCTCGTAAGTAGTGGTAATTATTATAGTTTTTTCTTTTAGAGATTGTTTTTCTTCTATCAAATTATTCAAAACCAGTAATGATTTTATATTTTATAGAAAAATATGGAACTACGAAGTCGACAACAGTCATTATTAGATGACCGTGTATGGATAAATCAATGTAGAAATCCAAACAGTTCTGGTTTAAATTCAATATATATTGAGTGTGTGGAGACTTTCTTAGCATTTGCAGCATCAAATTCAGAATTTGTTTCAGAAGGCACAATAAAATTTCCTTGTAAAAAATGTGCACTGAGAACGTTTGACACGTTTGACAAAGTTGGGGGGCATCTTTTGCGTTTTGGTTTTTAATCAGATTATGTTTTTTGGTATCAACACGGTGAACGCAGTTCCAGAGAAGGTGATACTAACTTGATTCCGGATCCATATCAGTTTCAAAATTTAGTACATGATGTTGCAGGTCCATCTGTTCAACATATAAAAACTCATGATGATATTGATTCAACTCCTGAGTTTGCACCGTCTTAATTTTATAAGTTGTTGAGGTCTGCTGAGGATGCATTATATCCTGGTTGAAAGATAAGAAAATTATAAGCAGTTGCTAAATTTATGGCTATCAAATCAGATAATGGAATGTAAAACACTTGTTTTGATCAGATATTTACTTTGATTAAAACACTGTTACCCAAAGGAAATGTTTTGCCTGCAAATTACTATGAGAGTAAGAGGCTGGTTCGGAATTTGGGACTTAGTTGTCATAAGATTCATGCATGTTCAAATGATTTCATTTTATATTCTGGGGAAAATGAGTCGTTGGATAGTTGTCCCACATGTGGGCAACCTAGGTATAAAGAAGCACAACATGGGTAGTCTGGCTTGATTCCTGTAAAATAGTTGAGATATTTTCCGCTTAAATCCAGACTTCAGCATTTATTCATGTCTAAGAATACCTCAACAATGATGTCATGGAACAAAATGAATATTTCAACTGATAAAATATTGAATCATCCAGCTGATGGTGATTCATGGAAACATTTTGATAGAGTACATCCGTCATTTGCTTTAGAATCATGAAATGTGCGACTGGGTCTTTCCACTGATGGTTTCTGTCCGTTCAGATCTTATGGTAGTCAATACTCATGTTGGCCTGTTTTTTTAACTCCGTACAATTTACCTCCATGGATGTTGATGAAAGAACCCTATATCTTTTTGACCTTACTAATCCCAGGACATCCGAAGAAGAATATTAATGTTTATTTGAAACCATTGATTGATGAATTAAATTTATTGTGGAGTATCGGTGTCAGTACATATGATGTTGCTGTAAAATAGAATTTCATACTAAGAGCAGCATTGATGTGGACAATTAGTGACTTCTCAGCTTATGGCATGTTATCTGGATGGATTACACGTGGTCCGAAATCATGTCCTTACTGTATGGGAGAGAACAAAGAATTTATGCTCATCTATGGAAAAAAACCTTGCTATTTTGATTGTCATCGTAGATTTCTTCCAGCTGATCATCCTTTTCGCAGAAACAGATCTCATTTTAGAAAATGCACAATTGAAAGGGATGGACCTCCAAAAATGATATCAGGTACGGAGTTAAAATCAGTTGTATTTTCATTACCTACCATTACATTTGGACCCACAATAAACCAACAGAAAATTTCTGGTTTTGGGAAAGAGCACAATTGGATAAAACGTAGCATATTTTGGGATTTTCCATATTGGTCTGATTTTCTGGTCCGCCACATGTTGGATTTCATGCATATTGAGAAGAACTATTTTGATAATTTGTTTCATATAGTTTTGGATACACCAGGAAAGGGCAAAGACAATGTAAATGCACGATTAGATCTTGCCCAAATTTGCAGGCGTCTAGAACTCGAATTGTTTGAGAATGTTAGAACAGAAAGGTTAATGAAACCAAAAGTAGTTTATAAAATGTCCAAAGAAAGTCACTTATTATTTTGTCAGTGGATTGCAGATTTGAGACTTCCAGATTTTTGTGCTTCTAATTTGGGTAGATGTGTAAAGAATGGTCATATTACCGGATTAAAAAGTCATGATTGTCATGTTTTAATGGAAAGAATTTTGCCCATTGGATTAAGAGATCTGTTGAATTCTATGATTTGGGATTCCATAATAGACATATCATATTTTTTCGGGACATTTGTGTGGCAACAACAGATTACGATGTTCTAAACAAACTTAAAGAAGTTGTTGTAATTATATGTAAACTGGAAAAAATATTCCCGCCATCTTTCTTTGAATCAATGGAGCATTTTATATTACATTTTCCATATGAATAAAAATGTGGAGGTCCAGTAAAATTTCGATGGATGTATCCATTAGAAAGATGCATGTAGAAATTGAAAAAGAAAGTACGTAACAAAGCATCTGTTAAAGGATCTATTGTTGAAGCTTATTTGCAAGAAGAAATATCTTTTTTCATCTCCCACTATTTTGAATCTAAGTATCCCTAAAAACACAACCGCATGAGATGGAACGAGAGGAATATTGATGAAAGTGACAATCAATTATCTGTTTTTAACCAGCCAGAGCTTGGTTTCGGTGGAGTTCATGAACGATGGATTTCAGATGATGAACATCACAAAGCTCATACGTATGTTCTGCTCAACTGTGAAGAGATGACATCATTTGTACTGTAAGTGTTTTTATCACTTATTATATCATTTATGTTACAATAAATAAATTTGTTTTTCATAGGTTATATGATAATCATATCAAGAAACAACTTCCACAAATTACAGCAGCTGCTCTCAAAGAACGCCGACAGAAAAAAAAATCTCTGTGGTTTCAAAAACTGGTAACATAAATTCTTAATGTTTTAACATCTCATTCAATTTATAGTTTATTATATTGATAATTATTTCACAATTTTTCAGGTGTCTCGATATGCTGATAAAATTGAAAAACAGTTGTGTATATTGAGTAACCCACCATCTAAAATGGTTAAATCTTATAATGCATATGTGGTGAACGTTTTTCGATTTCATACACATGTATATGGGGAATCAAAAAAGACAATGAACAATGGAGTTTTCTTGATAGGATCTCATCATAGAGAAAATGAAGTTGACTTTTATGGAATGCTTGATGAAATTATTGAACTCTGTTATCTAGGACAACATTACATAACGATGTTCAAATGTCGGTGGTTGGATACTGAGAGAGACGTGCATGTTCATCCGACTCATGGAATCATCGATATTAAATATAAAAGTGTTCTTACAGTAAATGAACCATTTTTACTGGCTCAACAGGCACATCAAGTTTATTTCACAAAGTATTGTGCTACGTCAAGAGACTTGACTGATTGGTGGATCATAATAAAAATCAAAATTCGAGACAATCAATTTAGGAAGAGTTAATGTGTTATCACTGAAGTACAAGGAATTGAAGTTTTTCAAGAGAGTACTCAAAATCAATCTTTTTTACAAAGAGACATGAGTATCGATGATGACACCCTACAATTAAGAGTCGGTGATGACGATGATGTTAATGATGACACAAATGAATGTGAAATGGTAAGAGATGAAGAAACTGGAAGTCAAATGGATATCGATTATATTGAGGAGGAATATGAAGATGACATCGTCAGATATGAAGATGATGATGAAGGTGAACATTGATATAATTCAATGATAGTTATATATAATCATAACTAATATATATGTATATATAATAATAATTTTCAATTATTTGCTAAAAATATTTATTTTTTGTTTTAGATGGATTCGGACATAATTTGTGAGTTGTTGGAGGCTGATCTAGATTTTGATGAGGGCAATTTGGTGGCATCTGACCCTTAGCCTACAGGCGCTTCAGGAGGTACGCAGAGGGGGCGCGGTCTTGCCCAACTGATGATTCCTGACCCCATCCCCGAGCGACGTCCACGTCTTGGGTTTGATGCACACACATGGAGGTATGATAACCTGTGCATTTTACTATGATTTCATTAATCTATTTACATAATAAATGTATTATTGTTTTTATAGTCTTACGCATATAGTAGTCGGACAGGGCAGCACTATCTTGCAAAACTATTTTTCTCAGCCATGGACCACATGGGAGCAGATTCCTGTTGATGTATAGCAGACCATGTTCAACCAATGGTTGGTACGTACGTAAATAAATAATTTTTATTTTGAAAGTTATTTTATTTATAACTTGATATTTTGAATTATTTGTAGGGTTTATGGTATCCGATCGAGGATACCATGTGTGACCCCATCCATGAGGCATGGAAGGTGGCCATGCGTGATCGATTTCATCAGTTTTTTCACAACTTAAGAAGAGCTACCATGAAGAAATCAGGAGTTTCAGTGTTTGATGACTACTGTAGAGCGCATCGACCAGAGTACATTTCATCCCACGTATGGGATGGATTATGTTCACATTGGTTGAGTGGTGGCTTTCAGAGGAGATCATCGATGGGGAGACAGAATCGAGGGAGACAGGAGGTGACTCATTGAGCTGGGAGTTGTACATTCAGTACTCATAGACAACATCTGGTACGTACATTTTTTATAAATATTTTATTTAACTTTAAATATTAACAATTTATTTTATATTCTTATAGGTTGTCGAGCAGCCTGATATTACGGAGTACGATGTATATCGGAGGATGTATACTGATCTAGCTACTAGGGAGATCATAGGTGATCGCCAGCGGCAGATTGTGGTCAGTATTATTTGTTTTTTAATTTTAAAATTAATTGTATATAATATATTCATAATTTTAATTTTAAATTGCAATTACATGAGTCATATGAGGTCGCAGCTTCACAGACTCAGGCTGAGAGTCAGGCCGAGACTGCTGATTAGGCCAGTGGCCATCAGTTTGATGAGGCGGCCTAGATGCAGGCGACCCAGTATGGATTCGAGAAGGGCCGAGTAGTTGGTATCGGCAGTCGACTGACTCCCGGAGATTATTATGGCACTACTGCAATATCGGCGTCCAGCTCGAGAGGAGCTCGTGCATCATCTTCCGCTTCACAGTATGAGGATCAGTTGCGATCTCAGACTGAGTTGATAGAGAGTCTCCGTAAGGAGCAGGAGGAGATGCGTCTGCAGCAGCAGCAGTATGAGGAGGAGCGTCGACGACAGCAGCAGGTGCACGAGGAGCAGATGAGTATGTGGCAGCAGCAGCAGCATGAGCAGATGGAGTACATGCGCAGACTTACTCGTGCATTAGGGATGGAGTTTCCTCCACCAGCTCCTGCATATCCACCCCCTCCCCCTCCCCCTCCTCCTTCAGATCAGTGATTTTTTTTGACGTTATAAAGTTTGTGAATTCAAAATATATAATATTTTCTATTCAGAGTTTCTGTCTCTCTTATATATTGCATTATTTAATTTCTATTTATTTTTAATAGTTTATTATTTATTTTATTAATAATATTATTATACTTAGTATTTTAATTATTTGTTTATATTTTTTTTCAAATTTTGATAATTTTCATATTTTTATTTTCTAATTATTTTAATAATATTATATTAAATATTTTTAATACATAAAAAGTTTCAAATATTTTAAGTAAAATTATAATTTTTTAATTATTTATAATAATATGAATTCTTTATATTATTATTATTATTATATAATATTATAATATTAATATGATTAATAATATTATTCATATTTTATAATAGTTAATATTTTTATATATATTATAATTTTCAAATATTTTAATTTAATTATAATATTTTTAATATGAATTATAATAATATTATTATTATTATAATATTAATATTTTTTTTACTTTTTATAATTTTTTAATTATTTATAATAATATGAATTCTTTATATTATTATTATATAATATGATAATATTAATATGATTAATAATATTATTCATATTTTAGAATAATTATTATTTTTATATATATCAAAATTTTCAAATATTTTATTTTAATTATAATATTTTTTTAATATGAATTATAATAATATTAATATTTTTTTATACTTGCGACGGGCTGACGACCCTGTCGCAAAAGTTAATTGCGATGGGCCCGTCGCAAATACTTCGTAATATATTTTTTGAATATATTTTTTATACTTATTTGCGACGGTATGAGTAACCCGACACAAATATCATTTGCGACGGTCCCGTCGCAAATGTTTATTTTTTATACTTATTTGTGACGGGTTGCTCAACCCGTCGCAAATGGTTATTTAAATATTTTTTTAAATACATTGATTAGTATTAGCGACGGGAATTCTTCCCGTCGCTAATAATATTATTAGCGACAGTTTCGTCGCAAATAGATTTAGTTGCGACGCCGTTTTCCGCAACGGGCCATTTTCGACAGACTCCCGTCGCAAATGGCCCTTTGAAAAAGAGCTTATTTCCAGTTGTGAGTATTCGACTTTAGACTCGAATCGACCGTATTGATGTCAGGATTACATCGCCACTGACGGTAAGCCAATCGGACGTCGCACGCATGAGTTATGGCGGGTCAAAGATTTAATAATAATATTAAATCTATTATTTTTCGAGCACTTCGGGTACCCGATCCAAAAACCCGAAAAAGACATCCAATATTGGACTCATAAATTTCGTCTCGAAGCCAGTGTCACACTGCCGCAGACGGTTCGTGAAACCGAGGTCGCACGAAGAAGATATAGTCAAAATAGTGTTTTATCATCAAAATTAATAATAACAATATTTTATTATTATTAATAATTATTTACTTATTTATCTTTATAACTCCAAAATCAATCACTATTCTGGACTCCTTGCATGCTGGAATTCATCCCCAAACCCCCCATTTATCATTTATTTCTCTTTTGATTTTATCCCCACTATTATCTTATAAATCATCTCTCTCTCCAATCTCATTTACTCTTCCACGATTATGTTCTCCCAATTAACGCCCCAATCACTCGGCCTCCTTCCACACGGCCAGAACCGCCACCACCTTCACCTGCCAGCCACGCCGCCGCACCGCCCCCGGCTACCCGCACCGGTGCGCCTCAAACCAGCCGCATCCCCTGGCCCCCCGTCCGCTCGCCGCGCCACCTCCCGTTACCACGCACCTGACCCCATGTCGCCGCACATCAAGAACTAGTTGGCGGTGGGTCCGGACTTGTTCGTAGTCCGTACCCATCGTGTTAGTAGTTCGAATAAACACCCAACAGAATATTCTTCCCTACTCGAGGTAAAGAATCACGTAAACTTAAATAAACAAAAACCCCTACCTCGAAATTGACGTCGCACGTCGTCGAGTCGCGGAAGACGGACGTCACGGTAGTCGGGCGTCGCGGAAGAATGATGGTGTCCCGTCAACGTTGGAGGAAGAGTTGTTGACGTATCCGACGCTTTCCCGCAATGGTGTCTCCTCTGTTAATGCGGAGGAAGAAGAAGGTTGGAGAAAGAAATGCTTCCGGTTCTTCGAGTCATGGAGCGTTCTTCGCGTTCTTCGTGGAAGAACTCTCCCTTTCAATATCTCCAACGTGCTCCCAACACCGCAAGTGCCAAAACAAAATAATAGCCTGAGCTATTATTTTATTCTCCCATGATATAACATTGCTATCAAATTCAAATTAATTCAAAAAGACTATTTAATTAATTATGGTATTTGAGTTGGCAACTTTAATGGAAGGGAGATGGAAAGGCTCCACATAATTAATGGGAGGTGTTGCCAAAATAAATAAAGGGAGTGTTAAAGGGGGGTTTAAAGGAGGTGAAGGGTTAGGCATCGTGTGGGCCCCACCTCACAAATATCCTCCCATGGGAGGTTATGTGGGGTGTGGGCCCCACACCTAACTTCCTCTTAGAGGATATAACCACCCAAATAAATAAAATGGTGCACAACCATTTTATTTATTTTTTTTACAAATCCCCAAAAATTAACATTCAACCCGCATAAAACGCAACTACGGTAAAGGTCCCCTTAAGTGAATACCGGCACTGCGAGTTCATCGGTGTCCTCAGATTTCAATTCCGAGCACCGGTTCAAAAGTTATATAATTTTGAACATACGTTTACTGAACATACCTGAAAAAAAGTTTGGAAAATTAATATCAGTCACCCTCGACCCATTGCGGTCAAGGTTAAGCTCTGACTAGGTGAAACACGCCCCAACGAACCCAACGGTACTCTCATATTTTTAATCTGAGTTACCGTTTAGAAGTTATGAATTTTACAATAAAATAATTTTCATTTAATTATTTTATTTGCGGCCAAAAACTAACTTTTTATGGTGGCTCGCACCGACCAAAGTTAGTATCTTCTTAAATAAATCATGCCCTCACGAGTTCAGCGGTGGTCTCAGATATTTAACCCGAGCTACCATTTGTGAGTTATAAGCATTTGAAAAATAAAATAATTTATTTAATTATTTTATTTATGGTTAAGCCATTTTTGGGATTTCTCATAGGAGGCCCGTGCCGACTAAACTTAAGTCGTGCCTAGGGTAATCCCGCCATCCTGAGCGCAATGGTGCCCTCTGATTTTTGATCTGAGAAACCATTCAAGATTTATTCCACTTTTTCAGGAAAACTGCTTACACACATTAATTTAATCTTAACAAAACTTTGACGGATCATTCCGGGCACTCCGGGCCTCGAAATCAGGTGCTGTCAGAAACCATAGACTCATAAAATTCCAAAGTATTTAAGAAAAAAAATCCTTGAAATTTCTGGGATTTTACATGGTGTACCAGTGTCTATCGTCTCAGATAGAGATCTAAGGTTCACCTCTCATTTCTGGAAATCCTTACAAGAAGCCCTTGGGACTCAGTTGACTATGAGCACGGCGTATCATCCTCAGACGGATGGGAAATCTGAGAGGACCATATATATGTTGGAAGACATGTTGCGGGCTTGTGTAATGGATTTTGGTGGCTCATGGGAGGAGCATATACCCTTAGTGGATTTCTTATACAATAACAGCTATCAAGCCTCGATACGCATGGCTCCGTTTGAAGCATTGTATGGGCATCCTTGTCATTCTCCACTATGTTGGGTGGAAACTGATGAAACTTTACTAGTCAGGTCGAGCCTTGTCCAAGAAACAACAGAGAAGATTCAGTTGATTAGAAAGAGGATGGAGATGGCTCAGATTCATCAGAAATCTTATGTGGATCATCACTGAAGACCGCTGTCATTTGCAGTGAGTGATCACGTCTTTTTGAGAATGTCTCCAAGGCATGGAAAACGTCGTTTTGGGAAATAGGGCAAGTTATCTCCTCGATATATATGCCCTTTTGAGATACCAAAATGGGTTGTTGAGGTGGCATATCAGTTGGCATTACCACCATGGTTCAGTGCAGTGCATAATGTATTCCATGTATCTCAGTTGAAGAAGTATCAGCCCGATCATGACCATGTGATCAGATGGGATCACATTGACCTAGAGCTGGATGCTTCATTGATACATATCCGAGTGTGGATTGTGGATAGGCAGGATAAAGTCTTACGTGGAAAAAGCATCATCCTAGTGTGGGTTTTGTGGCAACATGGTCAGATTCAAGAAGGGACTTGGGAATGCGAGAAAGAAATGAAAGAGCATTGGCCAAAACTCTTTCAGTCAAGCAATGGTTTTTTACTTTCTGGGGATGGAAAGTCCAATGATGGGGAGAATGTAGTACCCCTAGTTTCTGGTATGTAACCCTTACCTGATAATTTTCTTGGTTTTAAAAGTTTTGGGTGACGTATGGGAGAATCGGGAGATCCTGGAGTGAAGTTTGAAGCAAAGGGGAAGGCGCACGGGCGGTGCATGGTTTGTCAAACCATGCGGCCAAACCATGCGTGTCTAACTGAGGAGGCAGTGGCTTATGCACGGTCAGCACATGGTTAAGTGAAACTGTGCGATGAGTCCGCACGTGAAGGATGGTCGAGGCAAAAGCTAATGCACGGTTAGCGCACGGTTTGTCAAACCGTGCGGACTAACCATGCGGTCACTTAAAGTTAGATCCTAAAATTGTGTATCTAACTCGTTTTTCCTTTAATTTCCTTGTTTAAACCTACTAAGCGGCCCTAACTTGGGATTACTCTCCCTTAAAGGTTGTAAGACTTCTCCCAAGCGTTCTGGAGGCGATCTAAAGGCTTCTCTTGGCGAATCAAAGCCGGATTCTTAAGGTATGTGATCGTTCTTGATTGTTTTCTAGATCTACTTAGATCTACTTCTCATCTTATCTCATTTTCTTAGATATACGCCCGTTATGGGTAGATCTAAGGGTTTGGATGCCAAATATGACAAGATTTGGTCTTGATTGTGTTAGGAGAAGAGATCTAAGGAGGGTTTTTGGAGTTTTGACCCAGTGTTCTTGAGCATTTTTCATCCATGGCTTGGTTTCACCCAATTTGTTGAGGTAGGTGGCTTCACTCTCGATTCCTCTTTCTTATAACTTGAAGGCTTAGTTCAAATTGATTTAATCTCTTGGTTTTGATTGTGAAATTGTGGTGCAAATCATGTTATAAATCTTCTTTAGTGATGATTTATGGGTTTTGATGAAATTGTGGAAATTGAAAGAATGGTTTGTGAAAAATGTTTTGGTTTCTTGATTTTAAAATAGTGATTTTAAAATATGGATTTTTGGGATTTGGAAAAAGGTTTTTGGGAAAAAGGTTTTCAATAAAAGGGTGTTTTATTGAAATGGTTTTGGCATGGTTGAAATGGTGTGGTTTTTGGGCATACTTGGTGTGTGTGTTCATATTGCATTTATTAGGCTTGGTTGAAATATGACCTTGTGCTCAGTGCTAAAAGTGTAATGGCACATGGGGAATAATTACCTTGTGATGACTTGGTAGATCGATGAGAGACCGCTCATGAGTATGGAACTTTCATAATGATGCATGCATAGTGGATTTCACGGGTTGTGAAATGGTTGGTTGTGTGGATTTGTGAAATGGAATGAAAGTTCCAAAATGAAAATGTGAATTTGATTGGGAAACTTTTATTGGTTGCTTTTCTAGAAAATGGTTTTTGTTGGAAAAATGGATTTGACATGGAATTTTCTATATTGTGAACTGTTTTGGAATTGTTTTATATAAATTGTTTTATATAAATGTGATAACATGTTTTATCCTAGAGGCGTGGGTTGGGAAGTCATCGGGGAAAACCTACTGAGTTTCATCACTCACCCCCTTCTTTGGCACGTTGGTGCTTTTGCAGATATCATATATCGGGATGTTGGCAAAGGTAAAGTGTCACACGTTTATAGCACTACTTCGTGACTCTTGGGATGGTCCGTGATGTTGGAGCTTGGAACTTGTGGAGCATGGAGTTGGGTTTTCATCTTGAAGTCTTGTAGTTGTATTTTTTTTGTTTACTCTGATTTGGTTTTGTACTCCGTTGTTGCACTTAGTTGAGTTTTTATGAAAATAATGGTTGAGTTGTTTTGGTTTTAAATCATGCATCATATAGTGGTTTCTTGGAGATGTTTATCTAGTTGTCTTTGTTTGTTGGTTGTTTTCAGTTAAAGGGTAAATCGTCCCCCATGTATTTTGAAACCCTTCGGAATTTATTTCCAGCCTTTGGCACCTTGGGGATGTCGCTTAAGGCCTAGTAATGACTCATTGAGCTCTTAAACCAATGAGAATTGGCGGTTCATTACACTGATCATGGTAGAGATTTGTGGAGCTAAATGGTACCCAGAGGTGGACCACTTGGCAGGATGTACACGGAGCGGATGGACGGAACCGAGGTACCGAGGAGACCATCTGTACCCAACCTTCAGGTGGGATTCCCGGAGGACAACTTAGTGGTTCATGTTTTACTTTTTTGTTTTTGTATTATACCTTTTAGTTGGGTTTGTATTCTGGCCCATTTACCTTTCATCACTTACTTTGTATTCAGTATTACTTTATACTTACTTCATCTTGCGTACTCTGTTGTGTTTGTTTACTATTATAAAGGCAATTCCTTCCCTTTTATTGGGATTTACGCCTTTGGTGCTAGTCGCCAGCCCCTGACCTATGGAAGGCGGGCTTGGAGTAGTCACGGCATGGGCCCCGAGGACGAGTCGTGACAAATTGGTATCAGAGGAGTCAGCTCTAACACAGAACTCAGGACTCTGATCATTCCTTTCTGTGAAGAAATAGTGTAAAGATTATTGAGTGTGGTTTTCAGTCCAGGGAGTCCAGTGTTGGTGCGGAGGCCGACGTATCCATACACCAGGACCCTGACCTCTGATTTCCGACTCAGTGCACGAAAACACTGATTGCATGTGTGTTTCAAAAGTTTTCTTTGTGATTACTTTTTGTCAACTCACCAGGTATACTTTTTTGACCATGGCGCACCTATTTCTTTTCAAGATGGCCCCATGAAGTCATCCAGCTAGGTTTCCGAGTTACGTGCGAGATGGTAGCCCACCGAGCGACGAGGCCTTGGTGCAGGGCTCCATCACAGCGGAGGCACCAGCGGTACCACTACCCGCTGAGCCATCAATACTACCAGCCTCAGTAGTAGAGAGTGCAGGCCGCCTGAGTGCATTGCACGAGTTTCAGCGACAAAGGCCGCCCAGGTTCCGCAGAGAGACGGACCTTCAAGCAGCCGAGTATTGGCTGGAGGCTGTCGTCAGAGTCTTCAAATTGGTAGGGACACCAGCCGACCTTATGGTGATCCTTGCCGCGAGTCTCCTGCATGCAGCAGCAGGTATATGGTGGAGATTTATTCTCCAGGTGCACGATGAAGTATCTCTACTTTGGACAGACTTTGAGAGTCTCTTCCACTCAGATTTTTTTCCCACCACCCTTCGTGCAGTGCGAATACAGGAGTTACTTCATTTGTGGCAGGGCAGCATGACAGTAGCTCAGTACTCAGCGAGGTTTACTAACCTCTTGTGCTACTCCACGGACATGGTACGAGACCCATTTTTCAGGGCTCGGACCTTTGATTAGGGACTGAGGCACGAGATCAGGGCTTTGATGATCTCCCTCAGAATTCTGACGCAGGCGGGAGTGCTGGAGTGAGCCCTTCTTGTGGAGAGATTTCTCGCTGAGCCGACACCAGCAGCGAGACCCACCGCAGGGCGACACGTAGCAGAGTCTTCTGCAGCCGACAGTAGATAGATGTCGTAGAGGTCCAAGAGGACCAGGCCATCAGGCGAGCAACCTCAGTATATAGGTTCGGTTGTGCGGGGCACCCGAAATAGAGCAAGCTATACGAGGAGCAGGCAGTGCTATGCATGCGGTGGGCAGGGTCACATGGCTCTAGACTGCCCGACTCGTCATGCAGATGAGCAGCAGACAGTGGAGGGACCTCCCAAGCAGAGGTAGAGGTTCGACCATGGTGGTCTGTCGGGATCAGGCAGACGTGGCAGAGAAGCTGGTAGAGCAGCGGGTGGTGGATGACATTTTGAAGCTCTACCACCACCACCACCAGGAGGTCCACCCAGACTACAAGGAGCTAGCGGACAGAGGAAGGTTCAGCTTTAGGCAGTCAAGTCTTACGACCACGGCGCACCTGAGATGATTCAAGGTACTATCTGTATCTACTCCACCCTTGTTGCAGTGCTTACAGACATAGGAGCGAGTCATTCTTTTATTGTCGCTGCCCTTGTTCGGAGCTCGGATATTCCAACGGAGCCGTTGGCTCGATCCTTACAGCTAGAGACTCCTATGGGAGTAGACTCGATGATTATGCACTGGTGCCAGTAGTGTGAACTTACTCTAGGAGGCGAGAGCTTCAGTTGGGATCTTCTTGTAGCGGCGT
Source organism: Viscum album (assembly GCA_963277665.1). NCBI lineage: Eukaryota > Viridiplantae > Streptophyta > Magnoliopsida > Santalales > Viscaceae > Viscum > Viscum album. The sequence goes on along the minus strand of OY728147.1, from coordinate 1,018,281,040 downwards.
CGAGACCTTACGACGTCATCCTGAGTATGGACTGGTTATCTACCGTCTATGCTCAGATTGATTGTATTAGGTTCAAAGTGTGGTGTGTCCGCACAGATGGGAGCAGGTTCACCTTGACCGGCGAGAAGGGAGCCTTTTCAATGCAGGATAGACTTACACAGAGAAGAGGGCAGCCGATCACACATCAGTTGGCTAGTCTCATCCTCAGAGTTGTTGATGTGCGGAGTCTGAGTTTTCCTGTTGTGGTTGATCAGTATGCGGACGTTTTTCCTGATGACATTCTAAGATTACCTCCTCGCAGAGAGGTAGAACTCTACATAGACATGTACCTTGGTACATCACCGATATCTACTCCAGCATATCGGATGGCTCCTGCTGAGCTTCATGAGCTACGGGTACAGTTGGAGGACTTGCAATGAAAGGGATTCATCTGACCCGGTGTTTCACCATGGTCTTCTCCGATTTTATTTGCCAAGAAGGCATATGGGAGCTTGTGACTGTGTTTCGACTACCGTCTCCTGAATCAGGTGACCGTGAAGAACAATTACCCACTCCCGAGTATTGACGACCCCTTTGATCAGCTCAAGGGAGCACGATGGTTCTCGAAGATATACCTCAGGTCAGGCTATCATCAGCTCAGTGTTCGAGACGAGGATGTGTAGAAGACGGCCTTTAGGTGTCAGTATGGACACTACGAGTTCTTGGTTATGCCCTTCGGCATAACCAATGCTCCGTTAGTGTTCATGAGTCTCATAAATAGGATCTTCCAGCCTTACCTTGATCATTTTTTCGTTGTCTTCATCGACGACATACTGATTTACTCGACTACTGAGGAGGAGCACGCCTACCACTTGTGGGTTGTACTAGATACACTCCGAGAGAACCAGATTTATGGTAATCTCTCAAAGTGCCAGTTCTGGATTCGAGAGGTTCACTTCTTGCGACACATCATCTTAGAGGTAGGATTTGTAGTGTATCTAATGAAGATCGAGGCAGTGCTTGCTTGGGAGCCACCCAAAAGTGTGACGGAGGTGCGGAGTTTCCTGGGTCTAGATGGACACTATCGGAGATTTTTTATAGACTTCTCTAGAGTTGCAGCACCTATTTCATCTTTGAAGAATAAGGGGAAACCCTTCATGTGGTCAGATAGATGTCAACAGAGCTTTCAGGAGCTGAGATAGAGATTGACCAGTGCGCCCACCTTGAGGTTGTCGGAGGAGGGCGTTGGGTACGTAGTTTAATGTGATGCATCAGGGACCGGACTCGGGTGTGTCCTAATGCAGGAGCGAGTAGTGATCGCCTATGGTTCACAGCAGTTGAGGCAGCATGAGAAGAACTACGCTACCCATGACCTGGAGTTAGTAACAATGGTCTTCGCCTTGAAGATGTGGCGACACTATCTCATGGGCGAGCGCTTTACAGTCTATTCTGACCACCAGAGTCTCAGGTACATCTTCTCACAAAAGAACCTGAACCTGAGACAGCAGCGATGGCTTGAGTTCCTCCAGGTTTATGACTTCAAGATAGTCTATACTCCTAGTAAGGGGAACTTTGTAGCCGATGCTCTCAGCAGGAGATCGGGCATTCAGCTACTAGGAGAGGCGACGGAGCAGCTAGCCGCATTGCAGATATCCTTTGTGGATAGAGATGGAGAAGCCTTTATACAGTCTCTCACAGTCACTCCTCCACTCCTTCAAGGAGTCAGAGAGGCACAGCATGGGGACGTTGACTATGAGACACGACGTTCTCAGATATCCACAGGGCAGGCGCCTGATGGATTTTCTGAAGGAGGAGAGAATGACATCCTCTTCAGGGGACGTACTGTGGTACCAGTTTCACTGCAGGAGGAAGTGCTGAGGGAGTTTCACACTTCCCCTCTAGAGGTACATCCAGGAGTGGTAAAGATGTACCAGGACCTCAGATGACAGCACTGGTGGCTGGGTATGAAGAAGGTTGTAGCAGAGTTCGTTTCCTGATGCCTCACTTAACAGCAAGTGAAGGTGGAGCACCAAGTACCAGCGGGCTTGGTACAGACCTTAGAGGTCCTAGAGTGGAAGTGGGATGGGATATCCATGGATTTTGTGACAGGGCTTCCACGTACATCCAGAGGTCATGACTCTATCCGGGTGATTTTAGACCGACTCACCAAGTCGGCCCACTTTCTATCGATCAGAGAGTAGGGATCAGTAGAGAGATCAGGACGCCTCTACATTCAGAAGATCGTATGGATTCACAGTGTGCCATTGACTATCGTTTCTGATCGAGATGATCGATTCACTTCCCGTCTTTGGAAGGGGTTATAGGAGGCCTTTGGGACACAGCTTCGCTTGAGCACTGCCTTCCATCCTCAGATGGATGGTCAGACTGAGAGGACCATTCAGACTCTTGAGGACATGCTCTGTGCATGTGTCCTTGACTTTGGTCGTAGTTGGTAGGATCACCTACCCTTGGTGGAGTTTTCATACAACAACAGTTACCACTCCACCATCGGGATGGCACCATACGAGGCATTGTATGTCCGACCTTTCAGATCACCTCTGTGCTATACTGACCATGGGGAGTCAGCACTTATAGGACCAGAGATGGTTCAGGCTATGACGAAGAAGGTGCAGATCATCTAGGAGTGGATGAAGACTGCACAGAGCAGACAGAAGTCCAATACTGATAAGAGACGGAGACCACTGGAGTTCGAGGATGGCGACCATGTTTTCCTATGGGTCTCACCTCGACAAGGTCTATGGAGATTTGGCAGGGGTAGCAAGTTATCTCCGCATTTCATCGGACCTTTCCAGGTCCTCAGCAGAGTAGGTGAGGTGGCTTACCACTTGTCCCTTCCACCTCAGTTGCACCGGGTGCATGACGTCTTCCACATATCTCAGCTGAGGAGATAAGTGCACGACCTGACCCACATCATCGATCACGGGGAGCTGGAAATCGATGATCGGGCGATGTTTGTGGAGGTCCTGTTGGAGATCGAGGATCAACAAGAGTGGGTCATATATGGATAGTCAATACCTCTGGTGCGCATTCTCTGTCAGCACGGGAACCTCCAGGAGAGCACTTGGGAGCGGGAAGCTCAGATGCGAGCTCAGTACCCCCCATTTGTTTTCCTAGTGTGTGGTGTAGCTTTATGGGGGCATAAATCCTTGAGGTGGGAGTAATGTAAAGACTTGGAAATTTCAAAGAAATTTTTTTATTAAATACTTTGGAATTTTACGAGTATGTGGTTTCTGATGGCACTTGATTCTAAGGCCCGGTGTGCCTGGAATCAATTTCCGAAGTTTTTTTCAGGTGCGTTCAGTAAACGTAGGTGCGGGTTTTTCTATCTTTTGAACCGGTACTCGGAATTGAAATCTAAGGACACCGATGAACACGCAGCACTGATATTTCCATAAGGGTACCTTTACCGCAGTTGTGTTTTATGCGAGTTGAGAGTTAATATTTGGGGATTTAGAATAAAATAAATAAAGTTTGTTGTGTACAAATTTTATTTAGGGAGGTTGGTTATTCCCTCCCAAGGGGAGTTAGAGGTGGGTCCCACACCTATATAACCTCCCATGAGTGGATAATTGTGAGGTGGGTTCCACACGAGCCTAATCCCTTCACCTCCCCTTAAACCTCCCCATTAACTCCTCTTCATTTAATTGAACAACCTCTCACTTTCGAATTTTAAAATAACCCTTCACCTTCTTCTCACTATAATTAATTTTTCCAACCCATGGTAAATTAATTAGGTGATTAACTTAATTAATTAAAGTGGTTTGAATTGTGAATTACATGTGTTAATAAAATAATAGCCTTAGCTATTATTTTATTTTGGTCACTTGTTGTGTTGAGATATTTTTGGGAGAGTTCTTGAGAAAAGTGTTCTTCTCTTCGATGAAGAACGCCTCCGACGAAGAACGGCTTTCTTCCTCGACGAAGAACGCTCAACGATTCGAAGAACGCAAAGTCGCCAACGACACTTATTCTTCGAGTGCACTCTGATGTCGACGGAATCGACATCGTTCTTCCATGACGCCTGACTACCACAATGCTTGTCTTCCGCGACTCGACGACGTGTGACGTCTTTTCGAAGTAGGGAAATTATGTTCAATTTTACTTGATTAAAATTGTTCTTGTTCTTTGTTGAGAAACATGGTTTGACTTTGGCCAATTACTATAGCCTAACGCGGAGGGCGCGGGCCAAACACACATGTCCTGACGACCCTCTGTCGTCTCTTTGTTTGCAATTGAGGCACGTTGGAAGAGGCAGTGACGGGAGAAGCGGCAGTCGTGCGCCGGCCGCGTGCGGAAGAACCGCGGCCCGCAACTGTGGGCCGCTAGGCTGAAGGAGAACCGGCCGGCCGGGCCGAAGGAAGACCGCGGCGCTATAAGGGGCACCACGCTACGGTGGACCGCAGCCCGCATTCCGCGGGCCGCTTCAGTGGCAAATCGGTCGGCTCGACGGCCGGCCGGGTGAAGGAGTCGCGGCGCTAGGAGGGTGCCGTGCTTGGGAGACCATGGCCTGCCCGAGCGGGTCGCTTGCGCTAGGAAGGTCGGCCAGCTTCGGCCGACCGATTGGGAGGGTGGCACTGCTTGGCGCCTCCGGTTCGGGAAAGCCCCCCCCGGACTGCTCGTCCCTTCGGGCTATGGCGCGCCGTGTCGGGCCGAGCCGCGCCCTGCCGGTCCGGGCCACGCCCCCTCGGGCCAGGTCGCGCCCCTTTGGGTCGTGCCGCTCCCCTCGGTCCAAGCCGCGCGATTCACCAGGCCGGTCCGACCCTCTGTCGGGTCGGACCCGCAAAAACCAAGTTGACCCGACCCGTCGGCTCACTGGGCTTAACGGGTCGGGCCCGTTTCCACTTAAAGGAGAATATCTTAAAGACTGTGTATCTGATCGACGTGTCGTCTGCAGAACTGGGATCCTTGCGACTAGGCGGTCCTTTTGCGATGCTCTAAGTGAGTTTTTGATGACTTTGGAAAACGGTCGGGGTTAGAACGATCATATTTCCAAGAGGGCCCTTGGAATAGAAAAGCTAATATCTTTCATACTGGGCGTCCGATTGACACGTTGTTTTTCGCGTCGGGTTCCTTTCGATGAGAAGGAACTTCGGGATACATAAACTCTGTACTTCGTGATAGTTGATGTATCGAGCCCCTTGGCTCGAGGAGTGGACCCTCCTAGAATCGAGCGTTCTGTGTGCGGGAACCCTAGAGCTGGCTGTGAATACAACGACTACCGTACTGGAATCCTCTATGGGTTCGGTGACAACGATTATCATACTGTAATCCTCTGTGGGTTTGATGTTGATGATTACTGTTCTTGTATCCTACGTGGGTCTGACATTTTGACTTCTGTTCTAGTATCCTACGTGGGTCTGACAGCTTAGCTAGACTAGTATCCTATGTGGGTATGCCATCTTAGATGAATTAGTGACTACATATTATCATATCTATCACCTTATGAAAGTTATATACCTGTGTGAGCTGAGTCTTGACTTTCAATCATTATCATCGATGTGATTGACTTCTTACCTGTGTGGACTGGGTTGTGCTTGGGCTTGAGAGTTGGAGCCGAACTGGGATTGATAACTTAGGTATATGTATGGTCATATACCTAAGTAGAGTTGGTTGATATTTTGAGATTGTATCTTTTCTTTGTGGTTTATCCTTCGTGGATTCTGGGAGACCTTCAGGGGTCTCGGGGTCCCTACTGAGTATTGTTATACTCACCCCTACATGGGTTATGCCCGCACTACGTTGTGTTGGATGCAGACAACGAACAACACTGATCATGGTAGAGACTTGTGGAGCTGGACGGTGCCCAGAGGTGGACCACTTGGAGGGACGTACACGGAGCGGACGGATGGACCCGAGGTACCGAGGAGACCATATGTACCCACCCTTCAGGTGGGATTCCCGAAGGACGACTTAGTGGTTTTTGTTTTACTTTTCTGCTGTTGTATTGTACCTTTCAGTTGGGTTTGTATTCTGGCCCATTTACCTTTCAGCACTTACTTTGTATTCAGTATTACTCTGTACTTACTTCAGCTTGCGTACTCTGTTGTGTTTATTTACTATTATAAAGGCAACTCCTTCCTTTTTATTGGAATTTATGCCTTTGGTGCTAGTCTCCATCCCATGGCCTATGGAAGGCAGGCTTGGGGTAGTCACGGCATGAGCCCCGAGGAAGGGTCGTGACAGCCAAAGCAATGTTTCTGTAATCTGTATGCACTTATGTGTTTTCATCCTCATTTTTTATAAAACAAATTCTAAATTTTTTTAGTATGTACATGATATTACTACCTTATTGAAGTCTCATTTTAAGTGAATTTGTACTCATGGCCTCTAGATATGATCATTCGTAATTAATTTTGTAGTCTATTTGACTCCTAAAAATTGATGCATTTTCATATGATTGCAAAAATGAAACACACACCATAACTGTAAGTTCAACTGTAAAATATTCTATTTTAAAATATTCTATTTTTTAACTTTTATTTTTAAATAGTACCTTCTTAACTGTGAAAATTATTATTATAAAATGTCTTATCATATGATTGCATAGATGAAACAAACACCTTCAAACAATAATGCAAGCTTCATGAAGAGTAGGCTGCAAAGAGTATTATTCATATCGAGAAGTATGCATATCTAAAAATTTGTAATCATTATTCTTTTCCCCTTAGATTAATTCATGCTTTTTTATTGAATTCCAAAGCAATTTTTCTGTAATCTGTATGCACTTATGTTTTTTCAACCTCATTATAAAACAAATTCTGAAGGATTTTAGTATGTATATGATATTACTACCTCATTCAAGTCTCATTTTAAGGGAATTTGTACTCATAGCCTCTAGATATGATCATTCGTAATTAATTTTGTAGTCTGTTTGACTCCTGGAAATTGGTGCATTTTCATATGATTGTAGAAATGAAAAACACACCATAACTGTAAGTTCAACTATAAAATCTACTATTTTAAAATATTTTATTTTTTAACTGTTATTTTTAAATAGTACCTTCTTAACTATAAAAATTATTATTATTGAATGTCTTATCATATGATTTCATAGATGACACAAACACCTTCAAACAATAATGCAAGATTCATGAAGAGTAGGCTACAAAGAGTATTATTCTTATCGAGAAGTATGCATATCTAAAAATTTGTAATCATTATTTTATTCCCCTTAGATTCATTCATGCTTTTTTATTGAATGACAAAAAAAATTCTGTAATCTTTATGCACTTAGGTGTTTTTGTCCTCATTTTTTATAAAATGAATTCTAAAGGTTTTTAGTATGTACATGATATTACTGTGTTCAAAGCAAGCAGGCCTACACGTTCATCTCAAAATCGGTCCATATGTCCATGCTGTGTGGAATTTTGGGTAATTCATATAGTTTTTAGTATGCTGTGTTTTAATTCAATAAATTTTACTGTTTTTTTAATCATGTTTACATACTAAATATGGGTGACCTATTCATACAAGTATCATTTCTAGCTTGAAGGAATGTTTCACTAATTCAAAGCTCTAGGGACCCTGGTATATTTATGCACTTTGTTGAGTCCTTATGAAAAATTATAGTGCTTTATTATGAATAATGGAAGCTTCTATAGGAGTGTATACAAACTATTCAGGTACTTACTAATCTCTCGATTGGATACATTGTCGGGATAGAAAAGATGAGGATTCTTCACACCATGGACGTCCAGAGAAGACTTCCTGATAGCCATTGTGGCAAGCTACTATTAACAGGTTTTCTATTTTTTCACTATATCTCTCAATACTTCATGCCCTAATGTTATAAATTATTTTCCATATTGGTTATTTGGTTTATGTTTTGTGATTTTAGAAAATGTTCCGCTCATGTTTTAAAAAATGGTTGTTAAATTATTTATATTAAACAAATACAGATAATGTTGTATCCTATATCACTTTTCCACACTTGAGCCTGAATAATATGATTCTTTCTTATGATTTCATTTTGAATCAAAATATTTCATGTTGATCATCTGTTTGTTTGTACATGTAGTCACTGCTTCATAGAATTTTTTATCTATTGATTTAAATATAATCCCATTAAAATCAAAATTAAGGGTATCTTATATGAATATCATTGTGTTTAATTTTGTAGATATTCTATGATTTCTATGTACTGAAATACATTTTTTATGACTAATTCCTTCTTCGTTGAACAACCTTCTCCAATTAAAACTTCTTAGAGCATCTCCACATGCCTTGACATCCCAATTTAGCATCCACTGGACATTTTCCAGCATATAGGCAGATTTACCATGGCTATTTTAGTTAAAATTATTATAAGTTTATACATGTATTATTTTTGTGAAAACATGGTGCATAAAAACAAACACCACCTTATGTTAACAAAAACACTACATGCAAACAAACACAATCTCATTTCAAACTCAACCAATTTGCAAGCAGTTTCTTTATTTCCATATATGATCAATGCTGGAAAAAATAGTGTGAATAGAAGAGGTTTTTAACTTGATTTTTCATGTCCACATTGAGAACACTTTTCATTAAGTCATTCATGTCATGATATGGTTGTAGGCGAAGAGCAGGTGATGGTCGTCCTCTGAATTTTTAAGCAATAAGGCGCAGACGAATGTAATCGGAATAGAAGATATAGTTGGACTATGTTTTCATTTTCAATTTTCTTAGTCAAGTAAGATACTTTTAAATTGATCCTCTAATTTTAATGTCTGTAGGTTAGATTATAAGAATATTTATAGAAACATGAATTTGTTTTCAATGGAGTGGTGAATAAAGAGGTTCCAGGTATCATTGTTGGCTTGAAGGAATGTTTCACTAATTCAAATCTCTAGGGACCCTGGTATATTTACGTACTTTGTTGAGTCCTTATGAAAAATTATAGTGCTTTCTTCTGCATAATGGAAGCTTATATAGGAGAGTATATAAACTCTTCAGGTATTTACTAATCTCTTGATTAGATACAGTGCTGGGACAGAAAAGACAAGGATTATTCACACCACGGACTTCCAGAGATGATTTCCTAATAGCCATCGTGGCAAGCTACCATTAAAAGGTCTGATATTTTTTCACTATATCTCTCAATACTTCATGCCTTAATGTTATAACTTATATTCCATATTGGTTATTTGGTTTATGTTTTGTGATTTTAGAAAAAAAATTGCTCATGTTTTTAAAAATGATGTGTTGAAATGGTTGTTTAATTCTTTATATTAAATTTTATATCACTTCGATATCATGAATTACATGTTATATAATTGGATTAAGTTCTGTATTAAAATGATTAGTGAAAATCATTAAATGTTCTAACTTGTTGTATAATGTTCTATGGAATTCCAATTTTACATACCTACTGTTTGTTGCCTATATTTGGAGTTTCAGGTGTCTACATTAAGTGTTTCTTATGAAATTAGAAACATACCAAGATTATATATAAAAATCAACTATAAAAAAATATGAATCGGACTTCTGGTTATTCAAAAGATGCCTCTAAGTGACAGTGGTTCTGCTACTACAAAGTGCAGAATTCAGATTATGTTACCTACTATGTTTTGATGATTACTTGAGCTGTAGATGTCAAATTGAGGTGATCTATAATGATTTTGAAAGCTTATAAAATTATCTAAAATAGTCATAGCTTGGTTAAAGTCTGGATTGTTCATTTTCTAACTCAAATTTTGTCCTAAATCAGGTGTACTTTTTCTTCTATATAATTATCTTTAATGATTTTGAAATCTTATAAGATACCTACTTTTGCTGCTCCGCCTCAGTCTCCCTTAGCCTGCTTTGCCTCCTGCTCCTTTTCCTCCACTTATTTTACCTCTGCCTGCTTTGCCTCTGCATGTTCAGCCTCATTCACTTTCTTATTTTAGTCCTTTTGTAGGCTTTATTTAGTTCAATCATATACCATGTGATCAATTTTATTTTTCATAATACATAATATTTATATTTCTCATATTAGATTTAGAAATATAATATTGAATGCATTTAAAATATTCAGTATATGCGGAATGCATATTCAGAATATGACTACTAATAGTGTATTTATAATCTTGAATATCTAATATTCATCATATGCATAATAATGTTAAATTTAAAAAAGGTATATTATTCTTATTTCATTGCAATAGTCTTTTCAGGTAGTGACTATAAGTTAAGGTGGGATGTCTGAAAAGAACAAGGACATGTATGTTTCTCTATGGTGGTTACAAGGGTTCTAGAGTTTATAGTTAAGGTAAAGTTGAAACATGTATGTTTCCCTTTGATGATTTACAATGGTTCCAAATCAAATTAAATATGTTACCATTGGCAGTTCAATTTCTTCCATATTTGATAGTTAAGTTTCTAAAACATGTATATTTTCTATTATATTTTGAATTATATTACATTTATTTATTAATAAGTTTATTTTTTACTGCTTTTTGGGTATCCAGTTTACTGTAATGGAATTTTTTAAACCTACTTTAAAAGTTCTTCTTTCCCTTTTCCTCCAATCCCTTCTGATGCATTTCTTTTGAATTATATTTCTAGGGTTCTCTTTACATGGAGTTCTATTTTTATCTAATTTTTCTGGCATGCATCAAATCCCAGTTAATCCCAAATTACCTTCAATTGCATTAAATCCAATAAAAATCTACTAGAGAATGTATTTTATTTCCTATCTTGATGGTTAAAAATATGTTTTCCTGATCAAGAACCAATTTCTTCTGTGGGTTGGAGATGATAAAATCATAGTATCCAGCTTCTTCATTGTGAGTTGGTTCCTACTGATGATCAGGTATGCACTACTATATATGTTTACATATTATATAAGCATTTATTATGTATACATCTACGAATTTTTATAGAACTGTGATATTAATTCTCATGCTACATCAAGATTCATTCTATATTCAACAAATTTTTTTATTCAATTTTAGGTTGTTTGGTCTACTAAAGTGGTTGATGACTCTTTGATGAAGCCACATAGCATGGGTGAATGACTCCACTCAAGGAACAAAAATCATGATGCCCCTCCACTTACCTATTCAAGGTCTCTATTCAATCATGCTTTCAAAAACAACAACTCGGGACTATTGACATTTAGTGAAGAAATAACCAATTTCAATTTGTCTTCATCTATTTTTTTATTCAATTTCATGTCATCAACTATTATAAAGTGGGTTTCAACTCTCTGTCTTCATCGATTTATTTTATTCAATCTCACCTTTAGTTTCATCTTTGTCTTTTATCTCTACATCCTTCATTCCATATTGTTCCATATACACGATGAATAGTTTAACTCCGTTTTCTTTTTTCCTGAACAACCCACTCATTCAATATATTATTATTTCATTTAATTTCTCATTTCCTATTTTTATTATTACAACTACTATATTATCTTTGATTTGTCTTTCACTTCTTAATGCAGTGCCTGTATTATAGTTATTATGATCAAAATTGAAAATGAATTCAAATATTCTTCCTCAAAATTTAAAAGTTCATATAATTTTACTCTATCATTTTTCTTTGTCAACTATTCAAATGGTTTCTTCATATTCTATGTACTATTATTTCATTATCATATATAAATACTTTCTAATTAAAATTTATTTGACATTACTATTTCTTCTCAAATTTTATAAATATTAATCTCTTATTAAAAGAAAAACCAGTAATTGAATAGGCCATGCAATAGCACGGGCGAGTAATAGTGTTACATAAAGATGAAATACATCCGGAGGAACAAGTTTTATTAAGATGTCTGAATCTTATTATTTCATTTTCAAGTCCATAAATGCGTTGGAACTCGGTGCATTGGAATACAAACAGTCAGCCTGGCCAGATAAAATATTCGTAATAAAATGGCCATAACTCTTTCATTACATGGCCAATGAAGCTGAAATTTCGTGGGTCGACAAAGGTGAAGTAAACTAACAACTTTCAAGAATCACGCATTCCCAAATTCTATCATTAAATATGTCTACTACGCGCATACATCCGGTGGACATATTTTGGATCCAAATTTTCACACCCTCTCCCTATAAAAGAGTGTTTCTTCTTCATTTCAAAAGGTTGGAAACTTAAGAATAGAATTTGTTGGCCATTTTATGAAGTTTAGTCTTTTTTTTATTTTATTTTCATTCTTTAATTTCATTACATGTTTTAATTTAAGTGTTCTCCTTTCTCTATTTTTCTTTCTCTCTTTTGTTTTCTTCCCCCATTTTCATCTTCACGATGATCTCTTATGCTTGTGATCATGAGTAGTTAACCCAAGGAAGTTACCGGGGAAGTAATTTAGTGGTGAACCCAATTCATTTAACATTCATTCATATTGTTTCTTATTTACTTATATTTAGGCTAAGTGGGATCTTAGTGGTAAAGGCGCCTTTGTGTCTCCACTTGCCACCTGAGGCTTAGCTTTCACTTCTTTCACATTCTCCCTCGATTGATGAGGTAGATGCACGGTCTCTCGGCTATCGTTGAGAGTGTCGTATATTCAAAACCATAGGCATAAGGGTATGTTCATGCATACGATGGAGTATGCTCATTAAGTAGATTTGAAACTAACAAAGAGACAATGAAGGTTCACTCTGGATAATCTCCCGGGAGGATCTCCTTTCTGTCAAACATCATTCTGTTTGCATTCATTATGTTTGCATTGCATTTGCATGTTTACTTTTATTTTTTCATTTTCAATTCCAAAATATCATTTCTGGTCATTTTATTTCATATATATATATATATATAAATATAGTTAATTATAAGTAGTGAGTGATTTATCGCAACACCTCCTCAAGAGATCGACCTAAGTCAGCCAATGTGCTGCACTTAGTATAAATATTTTTGAGAGCGTGCATGACAATGCTTTATCAAATTGGATCCATTTACGGGGATTCAAGTGGTCTTCAATCACTATTTTTATTCACATTTTGTAAATAATTTTAGTTTAATTTCAAAAATCACAAAAAAATCATAAATTTCAAAAACACTAAAAAGAATCTTTGTTCATGATGTCTTTCAATTCAAATTTTTCTGCATGGACTGATGAATCTCAGGTGCCAGAAGAATTTTTAGATGATATTGATGATAAGTATAAAAGGATTAGTAATTTATTGGGAAAATTGGAGATCCAAATAGGTTTGATAGCTGAATACGTACATGCATTTCAAGAACAACCTGAACCTGGTCCTGAATCAGAACCTGAGCCAGAACGAGTGGTGAAAGAGATTTCACCAATCATTTTTTACGTTAAATAAACCAAGGTTGGTGAGAAGGATATTATAAAGGAGTTAATCATATCATCTCATACTCATCCATTTCTCGAGGAGGTCCTCGATGTACACATTTCAGATGATTTACTTATGGGAGATCAATAATTTTTTGAAGAATCTTGGAATTAATTTGTTGAAGATAACCTAAAACTTGATCTTCCCATGCTTGATAATGAAAAATCATAAGCTTTTGAAATCTATATTGATTTGTAAGATGATAAATAAGATTAACCTTATGATACAGATTTTCCAATGGTATTTCTTGAAGAGATCAATTTCTAATCTGAATTGTTTTCTGACTTCCACTTTTCTAAAATTTATGATACATCAAAAATGGATAAGACCATGGATGATATGAAAGAGACCACCCAAGTGGTGGTGATCGATATAGAAGGTCTAGAGAAGCTGGTGATGGTGCAACTACCTCCTCTGCAAAAAATTGGATACCATTGGGAGGACACCAGATAATTTTACAGGGAGCACCCCTATATTCTATTCCCTCCCACTCTGGATCTTAAATTCTCTCCATATTATTTCTTAGTGGTTAGGAAATTTCTTATTTTCATTGGGGTTCTATATTCTTGGGGTTTACTGATGGACACTGGAAAAAGTCACATGTGGTGGTTTATCTCAAAGAAACCACATCCACCTTCTGATTGGGGATAATCCACTACAATTGCCTGACTAGAGGCAGTAAAAACCTGGCACCTACTTGGGGGGTCAAACCAAGCATTATCCCTTTTATATCCCTTTTCTCTTTATTTTTATTTATTTTTCTTATGTGATTTCATTTCATTCTTGTAGTTTTAAAATCGTAGCATCTAGGAGCTTAACTCAAGGTTGCCACTGAAAAATAAATCAGGTTGTGTCTTTCCTTTTCTTTATTTTGTTTGCTATCCAATTTAAATTCTGTGTGAAAATATTTCTTGATCTAATTTGAGCTAAAAATAGGGTATTAAAAGTAATAAGTGTGGGGGGGTTATTTGACCGTGTTTTTAGGAATTTTTTGTATTCTTTCATTTTATTTTTCATGTTGTTTTTTTAATTTTCTTGTCTTTCTTTTTTTATTTTTGGTGTGTTTTTAAGTGTCATGAGATGAATTGAGTTCTTGGAAAAATTCAAACCATCTTGGAATTTTTGGCACATTGCTTTATTTGGCTATTTGAGGAATTAAATGATTGCTTAATGTATTTTTTTTCTTGATTTCTGATCTTTTCATTTGATGATGTTTGATTGACTGTGAAATTCATGTGCACCAGTGCTATCCAAATTAAAAATCTTGCCCAATCCAAGATGTTTCTAAACCTTTTTGACATCTTATTACACTTATATTTTTCTTGAGAGTCTTGAGACATGTTGTGTGATCCATAACTTTCTATTTTTCTCTTTTTCAAAGCTTTTAGAGTTCATGTAATTTGTCAAGTATGATTGAGGCATCACTTTGAAATCCCTTTTGCATTGAACTCTTATTTTGGCCTACCTTCACATATGACCTTCATTAATCCCCTAATAGACATGAAATACCTTTTTATGGAGCCACATTACAAGACATTTATCTTTTTCCAACCTTCTCTAGAAGTTAAATACATTATTATCATTGAACTCAAGTGTGGGGAGGGAGAAGATGGGATGTATTTTTCTTTCCTGAAGAATCTTTTTGAGATGAATTGAAAGTGTTTCCATATTTATTGCTAATTGGGTGGAGGAAATTTCATGATGGGAAGATTTATGGGTGTAATGAAATATAATTACATATATGGGCTAGGTGTTCACCATTTCTTGAAGATCAAATTCTGCCTCTCTTTTCCTCAAAAACATGATTCTTAAGAGAAATCCAGATCTGAATTTAAGCTGAGACAATGCTAAAATTGGGGAAAAGAGGGATTAAATTCATTGATTATGAAATTAAAAGTGCTAAATTACCAAATAAATATGTTTTTTGAGGTGATTATTTTTTGATTTGATTGAGGAGCACACCATTTTTGAGCAAAACCATTTTCATGCATTTACTTCACTTTAGAGCATAACCCTCCTCATTCTGCCTCAGATGTTTTTACATTTTAAACCTGAAAACCCTCAGAATCAGAACAACCCATGAAAAATAAATCATTATTGATACATTTTTGACTCTATTAAGTGGAGAAACTAGGAGGATAGAAATCCTATAGAGATCACACATGTTTTGAGAATGAGAAAAACTCCACATTGAAAATCCATAAGTGAAGAGAGAAATATTTTTCTGGGGAGGTAGGTACGACATGAATGTGAGGATAAACATGATATTCAATGGATTAATATTATTTTTGAGAAGTTTTTAAATTTTGATTCATGTGTGAGGCATGATATTTTCTCTGATATGATAATTGAGTAGCGTTGTCATTTATACTTTGAGAAGTTTGTTTTGACCTTGGTATAAGATGATTGTCCAGGAGTGAAATGTTTAAGTGTGGGGGAATTGATAGAACAAATATTTTAAATTATTTTATACTTAATTTCAAGGTTTTAATCCCACCAATGTGTTGTTTAAAGGTTAATTTTCACATTTTATGTTTTAGGAGCGTTTTTGAGCTTAATTGAAAAAATGGCATATTTTGGATTTAAATAGTTTTAATTTATTTTAATGTTTCGACCATAATATTTTCATCACTAATAAAAATTCCAAAATTATTATTTTATAGGTTTCTATGTTTGGTGGGATTCATTTTATCATTCTGGATCCAAAGCTCAATCAATCGTTTGGAAGCTCAAATCTAGCTCACAATTCAGGCCTCGAAAAATGTACACAGAACTAGAGAATTTTATTATTGGGCCCATATCTCATAAATGGACAAACCATTTGAGATTAAATGTTACATGGATCTGGAAGACATCCATAGTAACAAGTTTTATTAATATATACGTTTATTATTATTTCATTTTCAAGTCCATAAATGTGTTGAAACTCGGTGTATTGGAATACGAACAGTCAGCCTGGTCAGATTAAATCTTCAGAGTAAAGTGGCCATAACTCTTTCATTACGTGGACAAGAAGCTTAAATTTTGCGGGTCGACATAGGAGAAGTAACCGAACAAATTTCAAGTAGCATACATTCCCAAATTTTGTCATTAAATATGTCTACCACGCGCATACATCTGGTGGACAGATTTTGGATCCAAATTTTCACACCCTCTCCCTATAAAAGAGTGTTTCTTCTTCATTTCAAAGGGTTGGAAATTTAGTAATAGTCTTTGTTGGCCATTTTATGTAGTTTAGTCTTTTGTTTTTATTTTATTTTCATTATTTAATTTCATTACATGTTTTAATTTAAGTGTTCTCCTTTCTCCATTTTTCTTTCTCTCTTTTGTTTTCTTCCCCCATTTTCATCTTCATTGTGATCTCTTATGCTCGTGATCATGAGTAGCTAACCCAAGGAAGTTCCCAGGGGATTAATTTAGTGGTGAACCCAAGTCATTGAACATTCATTCATATTTTTTCTTATTTACTTAGAGTTAGGCTAAGGGGGATCTTAGTGGGCAAGGCACCATTGTGTCTCCACTTTCCACTTGAGGCTTAGCTTTCACTTCTGTCACATTCTCCCTCGATTGAGGAGGTGTATGTACAAACTCTCAGAGATCTTTGAGAGTTCCATATATTCACAATCATAGGTATAATAGAATGTTAATGCATATGATGGAGCATGATCATTAAGTAGATTTGAAACTAATAAAGAGACAATGAAGTTTCACTCTGGATAATCTCTCGGGAGGATCTCCTTTCTATTTAACATCATTCTGTTTTCATTCATTCTGTTTGCATTGAATTTTCATGTTTAATTTTATTTTTTCATTTTAAATTCCAAAATCTCACTTCTGGTCATTTTATTTCATATATATATACACATAGTGAATTATAAGTAGTGATTGATTGATCGCAACATCTCTTTAAGAGATCGACCTAGGTCAGCCACAGTGTTGCACTTAGTATAAATATTTTTGAGAGTGTGCATGACAACGCTTCATCAAATTGGCATCGTTTCCAGGGAATCCAATTGTTCTTCACTCACTATTTTTATTCAAATTTTTTAAATAATTTTAGTTTAATTTCAAAACGCACAAAAAAAATTATAAATTTCAAAAACACTAAAAAAATATTTGTTCGTGATGTCTTTCAATTCAAATTTTTATGCATGGAATGATGAATCTCTGGTTCCGAAAGAAGTTTTAGATGATATTGACGCTAAGTATAAAAGGATTAGTAATTTAGTGGAAAAATTGGATATCCAAATAGGTTTGATACCTGAATACGTACATGCATTTCAAGAACAACCATAACCTGATCCTGAACCAAAACCTAATCCAGAACGAGTGGTGAAAGAGATTTCACCAATCGTTTTTTACGTTAAATAACCTGAGGAGGGTGAGAAGGAGATTCTAAATGAGTTAATAATATCATTCTGTACTCATACATTACTTGAGGAGGTCCCTTATGTACACATTCTAGATGATTTACTTATGGTAGATCAATAATTTTTTGAAGAATCTTGGAATCACTTTGTTGAAGATAACCTGAAACTTGATCTTCCCATTCTGATAATGAAAAATCATCACCTTTTGACCTCTATCTTTATTTGTAAGATGATAAATAATATGCACTTGATGATATGGAGTTTTCAATGCTCTTTCCTGAAAAGATCAATTTCTAAGCTGACTTACTTGAAAGGGAAGATTTCTTGATTGATTCATCATGTTTTAATCTTATTCAAGCTGAATTGTTTTCTAACATCCACTTTTCTAAAATTTATGATATATCACAAATGGAGAAGACCTTGGATGATAATAAAGACACCACCCAAGTGGTGGTGATTGAGGAAGAAGATCTAGATAATCTGGCAGTGGTGCGACTACCTCCTCTACAACAAATTGGATACCATTTGGAGGAGGACACCACAGAATTTCACAAGGAGCACCCCTATATTCTATTCCCTCTCACTCTGGACCTTAAATTCTCTCCCTATTATTTCTTGGGGGTTGGAAACTTTCCAATTTTCTTTGGGGTTACCTATTCTTGGTGTTTATTGATGGACACTGGAAAAAGTCACATGCGGTAGTTTATCTCAAAGAAACCACATCCACCATCTCATTGGGGATAATACACAGCAATTACCTGACTTGGGGTAGTAAAAACCTAGCACCCGCTTGGGGGGTCAAACCAAGAATTATTTCTTTTTATACCTCTTATATTTATTTTTATTTATTTTTCTTATGTGTTTTCATTTATTTCTTGTAGTTTTAAAATGGTAGCATCTAAGAGCTTAACTCAAGGCTGCCACTGAAAAATAAATTAGGTTGTGTCTTTCCTTTTCTTAATTTTGTTTTCTACCCAATTTAAATTCTGTGTGAAAATATTTCTTGATATAATTTGAGCTAAAAATAGGTTTGTAAATGGAATAAGTGATGGGGAGGTATTTTAACTTGTTTTTAGGAATTTTGTGTGTGCTATCATTTTATTTTTCATATTGTTTTTTTAAATTTTCTTATTTTTCTTTTTTTATTTTTGGTGTGTTTTTAAGTGTCTTGAGATGAATAGAGTTCTTGGGAAAATTCAAATCGTATTGGTATTTTTGGAAAATTTATTTATTTTAATATTTGAGTAATTAAATGATTTCTAAATATATTTTGTTTCTTGATTTCTGATCTTTTCATTTGATGACGTTTGATTGACTGTGAAACTCATGTGCACTAGTGTTGTCCAAATTGAAAATCTTGCCCAACCTGAGAGGTTTCTAAACCTTTTTGACATCTTCTTACATTTTTATTTTTCTTTAGATTCTTGATACATGTTTTTTTATCAATAAATTACTATTTTTCTCTTTTTCAAAGCTTTTAGAGTTCATGAAATGTGTAAAGTATGATTGAGGCATCACTTTGAAAGCCCTTTTGCATTGAACTCTTATTTTGTCCTACCTTTACATATGACCTTAATTAATCCCCAAGTAGCCATGAAATACCTTGTTAGGTAGCCAAATTACAAGCCATTTATCCCTTTCCAACCTTATTTAGAAGTTAAATGTGTGATTATCGTTGAACTCAAGTGTGGGGGAGGGAGAAGATGGGATGTATTTTTCTTTCCTGAAGAATATTTTTGAGATGAATTGAAACTGTTGCCATATTTATTACTACTTGGGTGGAATAAATTTCATGATTGTAAGATTTATGGGTGGCATAAAATATCATTACATATATGGGTGAGGTTTTCACCATTTTTTAAGATCAAATATTGCCTCTCTTTTCCCCAAAAACATGATTCTAAAGAGAAATCCAGATCTGAATTCAAGCTGAAACGTTGCTACAATTGGGGAAAAGTGGGATGAAATTAATTTATGATTAAATTTCAAGTGTTAAAGTCCCAAATAATGAGGTTTTTGGAGTTTATTATTTTTGAGTTGATTGAGGAGCACACCATTTTTGATCAAAACTATTTTCATGCATTTACTTCACTTTAGAGCATAACCCTCCTCATTCTGCCTCAGATGTTTTTACTTTTTAAAACTTATAACCCTCAGAGTCAGAACAAACCATTAAAAAGACCTCATTATTGATACATTTGTGACTCTATTAAGTGGATATACTATGAGGATAGAAAGACTATGGAGATCACACATGTTTTGAGAATTAGAAAAACTCCACATTGAAAATCCATGAGTGAAGAGAGAAATATTTCTCTAGGGAGGTAGGTACGACATGAATGTGAGGATTAACATGATATTGAATGTATTAATAATATTTTTGAGGAGTTATGAAATTTTTATTCATGTATGAGTCATGATATTTTCTCTGATATGAAAATTGAGTTGTGTTGTCAATTATGCTTTGAAAAGTTTGTTTTGACCTTGGTATAAGATGATTGCCCATGATTGCAATGTTTAAGTTTGGGGGAATTGATAGAAAAAATATTTTAAAATATTTTATTCTTAATTTCAATGTTTTAATCCCACCAATGTGTTATTTAAATTTCAATTGTCACATTTTATGTTTTAGGAGCATTTTTGAGCTTAATTGAAAAAATGGCATATTTTGGATTTAAACAGTTTTAATTTATTTTAATGTTTCGGCCATAAAATTTTCATCACTGATCCAAATTATAAAATTATTCTTTTATAGTTTTATATGTTCTATGGGATTCATTTTATACTCCTGGACCTAAAGCTCAATCAATCATTTGGAAGCTCAAATCCAACTCAGAATTCAGAGCTCAAAAATTGTGCACAGAACCAGAGAATTTTATTGTTGGGGACATATATCTTAAATGGACAAACCATTTGAGATGAAATGTTATATGGATCTGGAATACATCGGTAGTAACAAGTTTTATTTATATGGACACGTCTGATTATTTCATTTTCAAGGCCATAAATGCGTTGGAACTCAGTATATTGGAATACAAACAGCCAGCCTACCCAGATTAAATCGTCGGAGTAAAGTGGCCATAAATCCTTACTTACGTGGACAATGAAGCTGAAATTTCGTGAGTAGGCATAGGAGAAGTAACCTAACAACTTTAAATAATCACACATTCCCAAATTCTGTCATTAATGATTTCTACCATGCGCATACATCTGGTGGACAGATTTTGGAGTCAAATTTTCACACCCTCTCCCTATAAAAGTGTATTTCTTCTTCATTTCAAAGGGTTGGAAACTTAGGAATAGCCTTTTTTTGCCATTTTATGTAGTTTAATAAAAAAAATTATTTTTTTTCATTATTTAATTTCATTACATGTTTTAATTTAATTGTTCTCCTTTCTCCATTTTTCTTTCTCTCTTTTGTTTTCTTCCCCCGTTTTCATCTTCATTGTGATCTCTTATGCACGTGATCATGAGTAGATAAAACAAGGAACTTCCCGGGGGATTAATTCAGTGGTAAACCCAAGTAATTAAAAATTAATTCATAATGTTTATTATTTAATTAGATTTATGTTTAGGGGGATATTAGTGGTAAAGGCACCTTTGTGTCTCCACTTTCCACCTGAGACTTAGCTTTCACTTCTATCACATTCTCCCTCCATCGAGGAGGTGAATGTACGATCTCTCAAAAATCATTGAGAGTGTCCTATATCCACAAACATAGGTAGAAGGGTATGTTCATGCATACTATGGATCATTCTCATTAATTAGATTTGAAACTAACAAAAAGATAATGAAGGTTCACTCTAGATAATCTCTGGGAAGGATCTCCTTTCTGTCTAACATCATTTTGTTTACATTTATTCTGTTTGCATTGCATTTGCATGTTTAATTTTAGTTTTGAATTTTAAATTCCAAAATCTCATTTATGGTCATTTTATTTCATATATATATACATATAGTGAATTATAAGTAGTTAGTGATTGGTCGCAATAGCTTCTCAAGAGATCGAACTAGGTCAACCATTGTGTTGTACTTAGTATAAATATTTTTGAGAGTGTGCACGATAACACTTCATCAAATTGACGTCATTTATAGGGATCCAAGTTTTCTTCACTCAATATTTTTATTCACAGTTTGTAAATAATTTTAGTTTAATTTCAAAAAGCACAAAAAAATCATAAATTTCAAAAACAATAAAAAAAATCTTTGTTCATGGTGTCTTTAAGCTCAAATTTTTATGCATGGACTGATGACTCTCAGGTGCCAGAAGAAGTTTTAGATGATCCTGATGCTAATTATAAAAGTATTAGTAATTTAGTGTAAAAATTGGAGATCCAAATAGGGTTGATAGATGAATAGGTACATGCATTTCAAGAACAACCTGAACCTGATCCTGAACCAGAACCTGAGCGGGAACGAGTGGTGAATGAGATTTCACCAATCATTTTTTATGTTAAAGAACCTGAGGAGGGTGAGAAGGATCTTCTAAATGAGTTAATCATATCATCACGTACTCATCCATTGCTCGAGTAGGTCCCTGATGTACACATTTCAGATTATTTACTTATGGGAGATCAACAATTTTTGGAAGAATCTTGGAATCACTTTGTTGAAGATAACCTGAAACTTGATCTTCCCATGCTTGATAATGAACAATAATCACCTTTTGACCTATATATTTATTTGTAAGATGATGAACAAGATGCACCTGATGATATGAACTTTCCAACTGTCTTGCCTGAAGAGATCAATTTCCATGCTAACTTACTTGAAAGGGAAGATTTCATGATTGATTCATCATGTTTTAATCTTATTCAAGATGATTATTTTCTAATTTCCACTTTTCTAAAATTTATGATAAAAAAAATGGATAATACCTTGGATGATACGAAAGAGGCCACCCAAGTGGTGGTGATCGAGGAAGAAGAGTTAGAGAAGCCAGTGGTGGTGTGACTACCTCCTCTGCAACAAATTGGATACCATTTGGAGAAGGACACCACCAAATTTCATAGGTAGTGCCCCTATATTCTATTCCCTCCCACTCTGGACCTTAAATTCTCTCTGTATTCTTTCTTGGGGTTTGGGAACTTTCTTATTTTCTTTTGGGTTCTATATTCTTGGTGTTTAATTATGGACACTATAAAAAGTCACATGTGGTAGTTTATCTCAAAGAAACCACATCCAGCTTTTGATTGGGGATAATTCACTTCAACAGCATGACTAGGGGTAGAAAAAATCTAGCACCCGCTTGGGGGGTCAAACCAAGCATTATCCCTTTTATGTCCCTTTTCTCTTTATTTTTATTTATTTTTCTTATGTTTTTTATTTCTTTATTGTGGTTTTAAAATGGTAGCATCTATAATCTTAACTCAAGGCTGCCACTAAAAAATAAATTAGGTTGTGTATTTCCTTTTCTTTATTTTGTTTTTTACCCAATTTAAATTCTGTGTAAAAATATTTTCTGATCTAATTTAAGCTAAAAATAGGGTAGTAAATAGAATAAGTGTGGGGGACGGATTTCAACTTGTTTTTAGGAATTTTGTGTGTGATTTCATTTTGATTTTCATGTTGTTTTTTTAAATTTTCTTGTTTTTATTTTTTTATTTTTGGTGTGTTTTTAAGTGTCTTGATCATAATTGAGTTTTTGGGAAAATTTAAACCATATTGGTATTTTTGGAACATTTTTTTATTTTACTATTTGAGGAATTAAATAATTGTTGAATGGATTTTGTTTCTTGATTTCTGATCTTTTCATTTGATGATGTTTGATTGACTGTGGAACTCATGTGCACAAGTGTTGTCCAAATTTAAAATCTTTCCCAACCCAAGAGGTTTTTAATCATTTTGACATATTCTTACATTTCTCTTTTTATTGAAGGTCTTGAGACATGTTCTGTGATCCATAACTTGATATTTTTCTCTGTTTCAAAGCTTTTAGAGTTCATGGAATGTGTCAAGTATGATTGATGCATCACTTTGAAATCCCTTTTGCATTGAACTCTTATTTTGGCCTACCATTACATATGTCCTTCATTAATCCCCTAGTAGCCATGAAATACCTTTTTAGGCTTCCACGTTACAATCCATACATCCCTTTTCAACCTTCTCTAGAAGTTAAACGCATGATTATCGTTGAACTCAAGTGCGAGGGAGGGAGAAGATGGGGTGTATTTGCTTTTCCTAAAGAATCTTTTTGAGATGAATTAAAAGTGCCGCCATATTTATTGCTACTTGGGTGGAAAAAATTTCATGATGGGAAGATTTATGGGTGGCCTGAAATATCATTACATATATGGGCTAGGTGTTCACCATTTTTTGAAGATCAAACTTTGCCTCTCTTTTCCTCAAAAACATGATTCTGAAGAGAAATCCATATCTGAATTCAAGCTAAAACAATGATACAATTGGGGAAAAGAGGAATGAAATTCATTAATGCTGAAATTACAAGTGTGAAATTCCCAAATAAAGAGGTTTTTTGAGGTGATTCGTTTTTTAGCTGATTTAGGAGCATGCCATTTTTGAACAAAACTGTTTTCATGCATTTACTTCACTTAAGAGCATAACCATCCTCATTCTGCCTTAGATGTTTTTACATTTAAATACTTCCAACCCTAAGACTCAAAACAACCCATGAAAAATACCTCATGATTGATACATTTTTGACACTATTAAGTGGAGATACTAGGATTATAGAAAGACTATAGATATCACACATGTTTTGAGAATGAGAAAAACTCCACATTCAAAATGCTTTAGTGAAGAGAGAAATATTTTTCTGGGGAGGTAGGTACGACATGCATGTGAGGATTAACATGATATTGAATGGATTCATATAATTTTTTAGGAGTCCTAAAATTTTTATTCATGTATTAGGTATGATATTTTCTCTGATATGATAATTGACTTGTGTTGTCATTTATGCTTTGAGAAGTTTGTTTTGACCTTGGTATAAGATGATTGCCCAGGAGTGAAATGTTTAAGTGTGGGGGAATTGATAGAACAAATATTTTAAATTATTTTATTCTTAAATTAAATTTTTTAATCCCACCAATGTTTTATTTAAAGGTAAATTGTCACATTTTATTTTTTAAGATCATTTTTGAGCTTAATTGAAAAAATGGCATATTTTGAATTTAAACGGTTTTTATTTATTTTAATGGTTTGGACATAACATTTTCATCACTGATACAAATTACAAAATTCTTCTTTTATATATTTCTATGTTCGATGGGATTTATTTTATCCTTCTGTACCCAAAGCTCAATCAATCATTTGGAAGCTCAAATCCATCTCACAATTCAGGCCTCGAAAATTGTGCACAGAACTAGATAATTTTATTGTTGGGCCCATATATCATAAATGGATGAACAATTTGATCTTAAATGTTACATTTATCTGTAATACATCGGGAGGAACAAGTTATATTAAGATGGATGTGTCTCATTATTTCATTTTCAAGACCATAAATGTGTTGGAACTCAGTGTATTGGAATACAAATAGTCAGTCAGTCCAGATTAAATAATCTGAGTAAAGTGGCCACAAGTCCTTAATTATGTGGCCAATGAAGCTGAACTTTCATGGGTCGACAGAGGAAAAGTAACCAAAAAACTTTCAAGAATCAAAAATTCCAAAATTCTATCATTAAGATTTCTACCACGCGCATACATTCTATGGACATATTTTGGATCCAAAGTTTCACACCATCTCCCTATAAAAGAGTGTTTCTTCTTCATTTCAAAGGGATGGAAACTTAGGAATAGCCTTTGTTATCCATTTTATGTAGTTTAGTATTTTGTTTTTATTTTATTTTCATTCCGTAATTGCATTAAATGTTTTAATTTAAGTGTTCTCCTTTCTCTATTTTTCTTTCTCTCTTTCGTTTTCTTCCCCTATTTTCATCTTTGCTGTGATCTCTTATGCTCGTGATCATGAGTAGCTAACCCAAGGAAGTTCCTAGGAGATTAATTCAGTGGTGAACCCAATTCATTGAACATTCATTCATATTGTTTCTTATTTACTTAGATTTAGGCTAATGGGGATCTTAGTGGTCAAGGCGACTTTGTGTCTCCACTTTTCACCCGAGGCTTAGCTTTCACTTCTGTCACATTCTCCCTCGATCGAGGAGGTGGATGTACGGTCTCTAGGAGATCATTGAGAGTGTCATATATTCACAATAATAGGCAGAATAGGATGTTCATTCATACTATGGAGCATGCTCATTAAGTAGATTTAAAACTAACAAAGAGACAATGAAGGTTCACTCTGGATAATCTTCCAGGAGGATCTCCTTTATGTCTAACATCATTTTGTTTGCATTCATTCTATTTGCATTGCATTTGAAAGTTTAATTTTAGTTTTAAATTTTGAATTCCAAAATTTAATTTATGATCATTTTATTTTATATATATATACATATAGTGAATTATAAGTAGTGAGTGATTGATTGAAACATCTCCTCAAGAGATCGACCTAGGTCACCCACTGTACTGCACTTACTATAAATATTTTTGAGAGTATCCATGACAACTCTTCATCAAACTGGTATTGTTTTCAGAGATCCAAGTGGTATTCACTCACTATTTTTATTCACGTTTTTTAAAATAATTTTAGTTTAATTTCAAAAATCAAAAAAAAATCATAAATTTCAAAAACACTAAAAAAAATCTTTGTTCATGATGTCTTTCAATTCAAATTTTTTATGCATGGACTGATGAATCTCAGGTGTAATAAGAAATTTTATATGATCTTGATGCTAAGGATAAAATTATTAGTAATGTATTGGAAAAATTGGAGAGCCAAATAGGGTTGATAGTTGAATACGTACATGCATTTCAAGAACAACATGAACCTGATCCTGAACCAGAACCTGTGCTAGAACGAGTGGTGAAAGAGATTTCACCAATAATTTTTTGTGTTAAAGAACCTGAGGAGGGTGAGAAGGAGCTTCTAAAAGAGTTAATCATATCATCATGTACTCATCCATTGCTCGAGGAGGTCCCTGATGTACACATTTCAGATGATTTACTTATGGGAGATCAACAATTTTTGGAAGAATCTTGGAATCACTTTGTTGAAGATAACCTGAAACTTGATCTTACCATGCTTGATAATGAAAAATCATCACCTTTTTACCTCTATATTTATTTTCAATATGATAAAGAAGATTCACCTGATGATATGGAGTTTCCAATAGTCTTTCCTGAAGAGATCAATTTCCAAGCTGACTTACTTGAAAGGGAATATTTCTTGATTGATTCTTTATGTTTTAATCTTATTCAAGCTGAATTGTTTTCTGACTTCCACTTTTCTAAAATTTCTGATACAGCATAAATGTGGAAGACCTTGGATGATATTAAAGAGTCCACCCAAGTGGTGGTGATCGAGGCAGAAGAGCTAGAGAAGCTTGTGGTGCTGCCACTAACTCCTCTGCAACAAATTGGATACCATTTGGAGGAGGACACCACAGAATTTCACAAGGAGCACCCCTATATTCTATTCCCTCTCACTCTGGACCTTAAATTATCTCCCTATTATTTCTTGGGGGTTTGGAACTTTCTAATTTTCTTTGGGGTTACCTATTCTTGGTGTTTACTGATGGACACTGGAAAAAGTCACATGTGGTAGTTTATATCAAATAATCCACATCCACCATCTCATTGGGGATAATACACAGCAACTACCTGACTAGGGGTAGTAAAAACCTAGCACCCGCTTGGGGGGTCAAACCAAGAATTATCCCCTTTTTATCCCTCTTATCTTTATTTTTATTTATTTTTCTTATGTGTTTTCATTTCTTTATTGTAGTTTTAAAATGGT
The DNA here is from genome assembly GCA_963277665.1 of Viscum album. NCBI lineage: Eukaryota > Viridiplantae > Streptophyta > Magnoliopsida > Santalales > Viscaceae > Viscum > Viscum album. The sequence goes on along the minus strand of OY728147.1, from coordinate 1,018,253,585 downwards.
AGCATCTAAGAGCTTAACTCAAGGTTGCCACTGAAAAATAAATCAGGTTGTGTCTTTCCTTTTCTTAATTTTGTTTTCTACCCAATTTAAATTCTGTGTGAAAATATTTCTTGATATAATTTGAGCTAAAAAGAGTTTGGTAAATGGAATAAGTGATGGGGAGGTATTTTAACTTGTTGTTAGTAATTTTGTGTGTGCTTTCATTTTATTTTTCATGTTGTTTTTTTTAATTTTCCTATTTTTCATTTTTTATTTTTGGTGTGTTTTTAAGTGTCTTGAGATGAATTGAGTTCTTGGGAAAATTCAAATCATATTGGTATTTTTGGAACATTTATTTATTTGAATATTTGAGTAATTAAATGATTTCTAAATATATTTTGTTTCTTGATTTCTGATCTTTTCATTTGATGACGTTTGATTGACTGTGAAACTCATGTGCACTAGTGTTGTCCAATTTGAAAATCTTGCCCAACCTGAGAGGTTTCTAAACCTTTTTGACATCTTCTTACATTTTTATTTTTCTTCAGAGTCTTGATACATGTTTTTTTATCAATAACTTACTATTTTTCTCTTTTTCAAAGCTTTTAGAGTTCATGGAATGTGTAAAGTATGATTGAGGCATCACTTTGAAAGCCCTTTTGCATTGAACTCTTATTTTGGCCTACCTTTACATATGACCTTAATTAATCCCCAAGTAGCCATGAAATACCTTGTTAGGTAGCCAAATTACAAGCCATTTATCCCTTTCCAACCTTCTTTAGAAGTTAAATGTGTGATTATCGTTGAACTCAAGTGTGGGGGAGGGAGAATATGGGATGTATTCTTCTTTCATGAAGAATCTTTTTGAGTTGAATTGAAACTGTTGCCATATTTATTACTACTTGGGTGGAATAAATTTCATGATGGTAAGATTTATGGGTGGAATAAAATATCATTACATATATGGGTGAGGTGTTCACCATTTTTTGAAGATCAAATGTTTCCTCTCTTTTCCCCAAAAACATGATTCTGAAGAGAAATCCAGATCTGAATTCAAGCTGAAACATTGCTACAATTGGGGAAAAGTGGGATGAAATTAATTGATGATTAAATTTAAAGTGTTAAATTCCAAAATAATGAGGTTTTGGAGTTTATTAGTTTTTTAGTTGATTGAGGAGCACACCATTTTTGATCAAAACTATTTTCATGCATTTACTTCACTTTAGAGCATAACCCTCCTCATTCTGCCTCAGATGTTTTTACTTTTTAAACCTTCTAACCCTCAGAGTCAGAACAACCCATTAAAAATACCTCATTATTGATACATTTGTGACTCTATTAATTGGATATACTATGAGGATAGAAAGACTATGGAGATCACACATGTTTTGAGAATGAGAAAAACTCCACATTGAAAATCCTTGAGTGAAGAGAGAAATATTTTTCTAGGGAGGTAGGTACGACATGCATGTGAGGATTAACATGATATTGAATGTATTAATAAGATTTTTGAGGAGTTATGAAATTTTTATTCATGTATGAGGCATGATATTTTCTCTGATATGAAAATTGAGTTGTGTTGTCAATTATGCTTTGAAAAGTTTGTTTTGACCTTGGTATAAGATGATTGCCCACGATTGAAATGTTTAAGTTTGGGGGAATTGATAGAACAAATATTTTAAAATATTTTATTCTTAATTTCAATGTTTTAATCCCACCAATGTGTTATTTAAAGTTCAATTGTCACATTTTATGTTTTAGAAGCATTTTTGAGCTTAATTGAAAAAATGGAATATTTTGGATTTAAACAGTTTTAATTTATTTTAATGTTTCGGCCATAAAATTTTAATCACTGATCCAAATTATAAAATTATTCTTTTATAGGTTTATATGTTCTATGGGATTCATTTTATACTCCTTGACCTAAAGCTCAATCAATCATTTGGAAGCTCAAATCCAACTCACAATTCAGAGCTCAAAAACTGTGTACAGAACCAGAGAATTTTATTGTTGGGGCCATATATCTTAAATGGACAAACCATTTGAGATGAAATGTTATATGGATCTGGAATACATCGGTAGTAACAAGTTTTATTTATATGGACACGTCTGATTATTTCATTTTCAAGGCCATAAATGCGTTGGAACTCAGTATATTGGAATACAAATAGCCAGCCTACCCAAATTAAATCGTCGGAGTAAAGTGTCCATAACTCCTTACTTACGTGGTCAATGAAGCTGAAATTTCGTGAGTAGACATAGGAGAAGTAACCTAACAACTTTAAATAATCACACATTCCCAAATTCTGTCATTAATGATTTCTACCATGCACATACATCTGGTGGACAGATTTTGGAGTCAAATTTTCAAACCCTCTCCCTATAAAAGTGTATTTATTCTTCATTTCAAAAGGTTGGAAACTTAGAAATAGCCTTTTTTGGACATTTTATGTAGTTTAATACTTTTTTTATTTTTTATTTTTTATTTAATTTCATTACATGTTTTAATTTAAGTGTTCTCCTTTCTCCATTTTTCTTTCTCTCTTTTGTTTTCTTCCCCCGTTTTCATCTTCATTGTGATCTCTTATGCACGTGATCATGAGTAGCTAAAACAAGGAACTTCCCAGGGGATTAATTTAGTGGTGAACCCAAGTAATTAAAAATTAATTCATATTGTTTCTTATTTACTTAGAGTTAGGTTTAGGGGGATCTTAATGGTAAAGGCGCCTTTGTGTCTCCACTTTCCACCTGAGACTTAGCTTTCACTTCTATCACATTCTCCCTCCATCGAGGAGGTGAATGTACGATCTCTCAGAAATCATTGAGAGTGTAGTATATCCACAAACATAGGAAGAAGGGTAATTTCATGCATACTATGGATCATTCTCATTAAGTAGATTTGAAACTAACAAAAAGATAATGAAGGTTCACTCTAGATAATCTCTGGGAAGGATCTCCTTTCTGTCTAACATCATTCTATTTACATTTATTCTGTTTGCATTGAATTTGCATGTTTAATTTTAGTTTTGAATTTTAAATTCCAAAATCTCATTTATGGTAATTTTATTTCATATATATATACATATAGTGAATTATAAGTAGTTAGTTATTGGTCGCAACAGATCCTCAAGAGATCGAACTAGGTCAGCCACTGTGTTGTACTTAGTATATAAATATTTTTGAGAGTGTGCATGATAACATTTCATCAAATTGACATCATTTATAGGGATCCAAGTTTTCTTCACTCAATATTTTTATTCACAGTTTGTAAATAATTTTAGTTTAATTTTAAAAAGCACAAAAAAATCATAAATTTCAAAAACAATAAAAAAAAATCTTTGTTCATGATGTCTTTAAACTCAAATTTTTATGCATGGACTGATGAATCTCAGGTGCCAGAAGAAGTTTTATATGATCCTGATTCTAATTATAAAAGTATTAGTAATTTAGTGTAAAAATTGGAGATCCAAATAGGGTTGATAGCTGAATACGTACATGCATTTCAAGAACAACCTGAACCTGGTCCTGAACCAGAACCTGAGCGGGAACGAGTGGTGAATGAGATTTCACCAATCATTTTTTATGTTAATGAACCTGAGGAGGGTGAGAAGGAGATTCTAAATGAGTTAATCATATCATTCTGTACTCATCCATTTCTCGAGTAGGTCCCTGATGTAGACATTCCAGATTATTTACTTATGGGAGATCAACAATTTTTGGAAGAATCTTGGAATCACTTTGTTGAAGATAACCTGAAACTTGATCTTCCCATGCTTGATAATGAACAATAATCACCTTTTGACGTATATATTTATTTGTAATATGATAAACAATATGCACCTGATGATATGAAGTTTCCAACTGTCTTGCCTGAAGAGATCAATTTCCAAGCTAACTTACTTGAAAGGGAAGATTTCATGATTGATTCATCATGTTTTAATCTTATTTAAGCTGATTATTTTCTAATTTACACTTCTCTAAAATTTATGATACAAAAAAAATGGATAAGACCTTGGATGATACGAAAGAGGCCACCCAAGTGGTGGTTATCGAGGAAGAAGAGTTAGAGAAGCCGGTGGTGGTGTGACTACCTCCTCTGCAACAAATTGGATACCATTTGGAGAAGGACACCACAAAATTTCATAGGTAGTGCCCCTATATTCTATTCCCTCCCACTCTGGACCTTAAATTCTCTCTGTATTCTTTCTTGGGGTTTGGGAACTTTCTTATTTTCTTTTGGGTTCTATATTCTTGGTGTTTACTGATGGACACTATAAAAAGTCACATGTGGTAGTTTATCTCAAAGAAACCACATCCACCTTTTGATTGGGGATAATTCACTTCAACAGCATGACTAGGGGTAGAAAAAACCTAGCACCCACTTGGGGGGTCAAACCAAGCATTATCCCTTTTCTGTCCCTTTTCTCTTTATTTTTATTTATTTTTCTTATGTTTTTTATTTCTTTGTTGTGGTTTTAAAATGGTATCATCTATAAGCTTAACTCAAGGTTGGCACTAAAAAATAAATTAGGTTGTGTCTTTCCTTTTCTTTATTTTGTTTTTTACCCAATTTAAATTCTATGTAAAAATATTTTGTGATCTAATTTGAGATAAAAATATAGTAGTAAATAGAATAAGTGTGGGGGACAGATTTCAACTTGTTTTTAGGAATTTTTTGTTTGATTTCATTTTATTTTTCATGTTGTTTTTTTTTAATTTTCTTGTTTTTCTTTTTTTATTTTTCGTGTGTTTTTAAGTGTCTTGATCATAATTGAGTTTTTGGGAAAATTTAAACCATCTTGGTATTTTTGGCACATTTTTTGATTTGACTATTTGAGGAATTAAATAATTGTTGAATGGATTTTGTTTCTTGATTTCTGATCTTTTCATTTGATGATGTTTGATTGACTGTGGAACTCATGTGCACAAGTGATGTCCAAATTAAAAATCTTTCCCAACCCGAGAGGTTTCTAATCATTTTGACATATTCTTAAATTTCTCTTTTTCTTGAAGGTCTTGAGACATGTTCTGTGATCCATAACTTGATATTTTTCTCTTTTTCAAAGCTTTTAGAGTTCATGGAATGTGTCAAGTATGATTGATGCATCACTTTGAAATCCCTTTTGCATTGAACTCTTATTTTGGCCTACCATTAAATTTATCCTTCATTAAGCCCCTAGTAGCCATGAAATACCTTTTTAGGCTTCCACGTTACAATCCATTCATCCCTATTCAACCTTATCTAGAAGTTAAATGCATGATTATCGTTGAACTCAAGTGCGAGGGAGGGAGAAGATGGGGTGTATTTTCTTTTCCTAAAGAATAATTTTGAGATGAATTAAAAGTGCTTCCATATTTATTGCTACTTGGGTGGAAGAAATTTCATGATGGGAAGATTTATGGGTGGCCTGAAATATCATTACATTTATGGTCTAGGTGTTCACCATTTTTTGAAGATCAAACGTTGCCTCTCTTTTCCTCAAAAACATGATTCTGAAGAGAAATCTATATCTGAATTCAAGCTGAAACAATGATACAATTGGGAAAAAGAGGGATGAAATTCATTAATGCTGAAATTACAGGTGTGAAATTCCCAAATAAAGAGCTTTTTTGAGGTGATTCGTTTTTTAGCTGATTTAAGAGCATGCCATTTTTGATCAAAGTTGTTTTCATGCATTTACTTCACTTAAGAGCATAACCCTCCTCATTCTGCCTTAGATGTTTTTACATTTAAATCCTGCCAACCCTAAGACTCAAAACAACCCATGAAAAATACCTCATGATTGATACATTTGTGACACTATGAAGTGGAGATACTAGGATGATGGAAAGACTATAGAGATCACACATGTTTTGAGAATGAGAAAAACTCCACATTGAAAATGCTTTAGTGAAGAGAGAAATATTTTTTTGGGGAGGTAGGTACGACATGCATGTGAGGATTAACATGATATTGAATGGATTCATATAATTTTTGAGGAGTCCTAAAATTTTTATTCATGTATTAGGTATGATATTTTCTCTGATATGATAATTGACTTGTGTTGTCATTTATGCTTTGAGAAGTTTGTTTTGACCTTGGTATAAGATGATTGCCCAGGAGTGAAATGTTTAAGTGTGGGGGAATTGATAGAACAAATATTTTAAATTATTTTATTCTTAAATTCAATTTTTTAATCCCACCAATGTTTTATTTAAAGGTAAATTGTCACATTTTATGTTTTAAGACCATTTTTGAGCTTAATTGAAAAAATGGCATATTTTGAATTTAAACTGTTTTTATTTATTTTAATGGTTTGGACATAACATTTTCATCACTGATCCAAATTACAAAATTCTTCTTTTATAGATTTCTATGTTTGATGGGATTTATTTTTTCCTTCTGTACCCAAAGCTCAATCAATCATTTGGAATCTCAAATCCAGCTCACAATTCAGGCCTCAAAAATTGTGCACAGAGCTAGATAATTTTATTGTTGGGACCGTATATCATAAATGGATGAACAATTTGATCTTAAATGTTACATTTAGCTGTAATACATCATTAGGAAAAAGTTATATTAAGATGGATGCGTCTGATTATTTCATTTTCAAGACCATAAATGTGTTGGAACTCGGTGTATTGGAATACGAATAGTCAGTCAGTCCAGATTAAATCATCTGAGTAAAGTGTCCACTAGTCCTTAACTATGTGGCCAATGAAGCTGAACTTTCATGGGTAGACAGAGGAAAAGTAACTGAAAAACTTTCAAGAATCAAAAATTCAAAAATTCTATCATTAAGATTTCTACCACGCGCATACATTCTATGGACATATTTTGGATCCAAATTTTCACACCATCTCCCTATAAAAGAGTGCTTCTTCTTCATTTCAAAGGGTTGGAAACTTAGGAATAGCCTTTGTTATACATTTTATGTAGTTTAGTCTTTTGTTTTTGTTTTATTTTCATTCCGTAATTGCATTAAATGTTTTAATTTACGTGTTCTCCTTTCTCTATTTTTCTTTCTCTCTTTCGTTTTCTTCCCCTATTTTCATCTTTGTTGTGATCTCTTATGCTCATGATCATGAGTAGCTAACCCAAGGAAGTTCCTAGGAGAGTAATTCAGTGGTGAACCCAATTCATTGAACATTCATTCATATTGTTTCTTATTTACTTAGATTTAGGCTAAGGGGGATCTTAGTGGTCAAGGTGACTTTGTGTCTCCACTTTTCACCTGAGGCTTAGCTTTCACTTCTGTCACATTCTCCCTCGATCGAGGAGGTGGATGTACGGTCTCTAGGCGATCGTTGAGAGTGTCATATATTCACAATAATAAGAAGAATAGGATTTTCATTCATACTATGGAGCATGCTCATTAAGTATATTTAAAACTAACAAAGAGACAATGAAGGTTCACTCTGGATAATCTTCCAGGAGGATCTCCTTTATGTCTAACATCATTTTGTTTGCATTCATTCTATTTGCATTGCATTTGAAAGTTTAATTTTAGTTTTAAATTTTGAATTCCAAAATTTCATTTATGGTCATTTTATTTTATATATATATATACATGTAGTGAATTATAAGTAGTGAGTGATTGATTGAAACATCTCCTCAAGAGATCGACCTAGGTCACCCACTTTACTGCACTTACTATAAATATTTTTGAGAGTGTCCACGAAAACTCTTAATCAAATTGGTATTGTTTTTAGGGATCCAAGTGGTATTCACTCACTATTTTTATTCACATTTTTTAAAATAATTTTAGTTTAATTTCAAAAATCAAAAAAAATCATAAATTTCAAAAACACTAACAAAAATCTTTGTTCATGATGTCTTTCAATTCAAATTTTTTATGCATGGATTGATGAATCTCAGGTGTAATAAGAAATTTTATATGATCTTGATGATAAGTATAAAAGGATTAGTAATGTATTGGAAAAATTGGAGAGCCAAATAGGGTTGATAGTTGAATACGTACATGCATTTCAAGAACAACATGAACCTGATCCTGAACTAGAACATGTGCTAGAACGAGTGGTGAAAGAGATTTCACCAACAATTTTTTATGTTAAAGAACCTGAGGAGGGTGAGAAGGAGCTTTTAAAGGAGTTAATAATATCATCCTGTACTCATCCATTGCTCGAGGAGGTCCCTGATGTACACATTCCAGATGATTTACTTATGGGAGATCAACAATTTTTAGAAGAATCTTGGAATCACTTTGTTGAAGATAACCTGAAACTTGATCTTACCATGCTTGATAATGAAAAATCATCACCTTTTTACCTCTATATTTATTTTCAATATGATAAAGAAGATGCACCTGATGATATGGAGTTTCCAATAGTCTTTCCTGAAGAGATCAATTTCCAAGCTGACTTACTTGAAAGGGAAGATTTCTTGATTGATTCTTTATGTTTTAATCTTATTCAAGCTGAATTGTTTTCTGACTTCCACTTTTCTAAAATTTCTGATACAGCATAAATGTGGAAGACCTTGGATTATATGAAATATTCCACCCAAGTGGTGGTGATCGAGGAAGAAGATCTAGAGAAGCTTGTGGTGCTGCCACTAACTCCTCTGCAACAAATTGGATACCATTTGGAGGAGGACACTACAGAATTTCACAGGGATCACCCCTATATTCTATTCCCTCCCACTCTAGACCTTAAATTCTATTGTTATTATTTCTTGGGGGTTGGAAACTTTCTTATTTTCTTTGGGGTTCTCTATTATTAGTTTTTACTGATGGACACTAGAAAAAGTCACATGTGGTGGCTTATCTCAAAGAAACCACATCCACCTTCTAATTGGGGATAATCCACTACAACTGCCTGACTAGGGGTAGTAAAAACCTAGCACCAGCTTGGGGGGTCAAACAAAGAATTTTCCCTTTTCTATCCCTTTTCTATTTATTTTTATTTATTTTTCTTATGTGTCTTCATTTCTTTCTTTTAGTTTTAAAATGGTATCATCTATGAGCTTAACTCAAGGTTTCCCCTGAAAAATAAATCAGGTTGTGTCTTCCCTTTTCTTTATTTTGTTTGCTACCCAATTTAAATTTTGTGTGAAAATATTTCTTGATCTAATTTGAGCTAAAAATAGGGTAGTAAATGGAATAAGTGTGGGGGAGGTATTTCAACTTGTTTTTAGGAATTTTGTGTGTGCTTTCATTTTATTTTTCATGTTGTTTTTTTTAATTTTCTTGTTTTTTTTATTTTTGGTGTGTTTTTAAGTGTCTTGAGCTGAATTTAGTTATTGGTAAAATTAAAAATATCTTGGTATTTTTGGAAAATTTCTTGATTTTGCTATTTTAATAATTAAATTATTGTTGAATGGATTTTGTTTCTTGATTTCTGATCTTTCCATTTGATGACATTTGATTGACTGTGAAACTCATGTGCACTAGTGCTGTCCAAATTGAAAATCTTTCCCAACCCGAGAGTTTTCTAAACCTTTTTGACATATTATTACATTTTTATTTTTCTTGAGGATCTTGAGACATGTTGTGTGATCCATAACTTCTTATTTTTCTCTTTTTCAAAGCTGTTAGAGTTCATGGAATGTGTCAAATATGATTGAGGCATCACTTTGAAAGCCCTTTTTCATTGAACTCTTATTTTAGCCTACCTTTACATATGAAATTCATTAAGACACTAGTAGCCATGAAATACATTGTTATTCATCCACATTACAAGCCATTTATCCCTTTTCAACCTGCTCTATAAGTTAAATACATGATTGTCATTGAACTCAAGTGTGGGGGAGGGAGAAGATGGGATGTATTTTTGTTTCCTAAAGAATCTTTTTGAGATGAATTGAAAGTGTTTCCATATTTATTTCTACTTGGGTGGAAGAAATTTCATAATGGAAAAATTTATGGGTGGCCTGAAATATCATTACATATATGGGCCAGGTGTTCACCATTTTTTGAAGATTAAATGTTGCCTCTCTTTTCCTAAAAAACATGATTCTGAAAAGAAATCCAGATCTAAATTCAAGCTGGAACAATGCTACAATTGGGGAAAAGAGGGATGAAATTAATTTATTCTTAAATTCCAAGTGTGAACTTCCCAAATAAATATGTTTTTTGAGGTTATTAGTTTTTGAGCTGATTGAGGAGCACACCATTTTTGAGCAAAAAAAATTTCATGCATTTACTTTACTTTAGAGCATAACCCTCCTCATTCTGCCTTAGATGTGTTTACTTTTTAAACCTTACAACCCTCAGAGTCAGAAAAACCCATGAAAAATACCTCATGATTGATACATTTGTGACTCTATGAAGTGGAGATACTAGGAGGATAGAAAGCCTATGTAGATCACACATGTTTTGAGTATGAGAAAAACTCCACATTGAAAATCCCTGAGTGAAGAGAGAAATATTTTTCTGGGGAGGTAGGTATGACATGCATGTGAGTATTAACATGATATTGAATGGATTAATATGTTTTTTGAGTAGTTCTGAAATTTTGATTCATGTATGAGGCATGATATTTTCTCTGATATGATAATTGAGTTGTGTTGTCATTTATGCTTTGAGAAGTTTGTTTTGACCTTGGTATAAGATGATTGCCCAGGAGTGTAATGTTTAAGTGTGGGGGAATTGATAAAACAAATATTTTAAATTATTTTATTCTGAATTTCAATGTTTTAATCCCACCAATGTGTTATTTAAATGGAAATTGTCACATTTTATGTTTTAGGAGCATTTTTTAGCTTAATTGAAAAAATGGCATATTTTGGATTTAAACAGTTTTAATTTATTTTAATGTTTCAGCCATAAAATTTTCATCACTAATCCAATTTCCATAATTATTCTTTTATAGGTTTATATGTTCGATGGGATTCATGTTATCCTTATAGACCCTAAGCTCAATCAATCATTTGGAAGCTCAAATCTAGCTCACAATTCAAGCCTCAAAAACTGTGCACAGAACTAGATAATTTTATTGTTGGGCCCATATATCATAAATGGATGAACCATTTGAGCTGAAATGTTACATTTATCTGGAATAAATTCGTAGAAACAAGTTTTATTAATATTTTGGCGTCTGATTATTTCATTTTCTAGGCCATAAATGCGTTGGAACTCGGTGCATTGGAATACAAACAGTTAGCCTGGCCAGATTAAATCTTCGAAGTAATGTGGCCATAACTCCTTTATTACGTGGATAATGAAGCTGAAATTTCGTGGGTAGACAGAGGATAAGTAACCGAACAAATTTCAAGAATAACATATTCCGAAATTCTTTCATTAAATATTTATAACACATGAATACATCCGGTGAACAGATTTTGGAGCCAAATTTTCACACCCTCTCCCTATAAAAGAGTGTTTCTTCTTCGTTTCAAAGGGTTGGAAACTTAGGAATAGCCTTTGTTGGAAATTTTATATAGTTTAGTCTTATGTTTTTATTTTATTTTTATTCTGTAATTGCATTACATGTTTTAATTTAAGTTTTCTCCTTTTTCCATTTTTCTTTTTCTTTTGTTTTCTTCCCCCGTTTTCATCTTCATTGTGATCTCTTATGCTCGTGATCATGAGTAGCTTACCCAAGGAAGTCCTCGGGGGAGTAATTTAGTGGTGAACTCAAGTCATTGAACATTAATTGATATTTTTTCTTATTTACTTAGATTTAGGCTAAGGAGAATCTTAGTGGCCAAGGCGCCTTTGTGTCTCCACTTTCCACCCGAGGCTTGGCTTTCACTTTTGTAACATTCTCCCTCGATCGAGAAGGTGGATGTATGGTCTCTCGGTGATTGTTGAGAGTGAAATATATTCAAAATTATAGGAATAAGGGGATGTTCATGCATATGATGGATCATTCTCATTAAGTATATTTGAAACTAACAAAGAGATAATGAAGGTTCAGTCTGGATAATCTCTCGGGAGGATCTTCTTTCTGTCTAACATCATTTTGTTTGCATTCATTCTATTTTCATTGCATTTACATGTTTAATTTTTTTTTCTTGCATTTTCAATTCCAAAATCTCATTTCTGGTCATTTTATTTCATATATATATATACATAGTGAATTATAAGTAGTGAGTGATTGATCGCAACATCTCCTCAAGAGATCGACCTAGGTCAGCCACTATGCTGCACTTAGTATAAATATTTTTGAGAGCGTGCATGACAGCGCTTCATCACTACTGACATGGAACACAAAACAATATAATACACTACCATAATCTTGATCTCTGGAGGATTATACTCTAAAAATAATGAAAAACGTATAATATAAATTACTATCATGAAAAAAATATCAAGCAATGGAGTAGACATAGTGTATGAACTAAGAGAAGGGTATGAATGATCTTTAATGTTAGAGTGAAGTATATATAAAGGGTGATATAACCATTGGAATGGTGAGGTGACTATTGGAATTTGACCATTAGGAATCACACCATTAGAATAATAACTTCTCTATATGATCATTGTAATAAAAACCATTAAACATACAAATGTCTCATAAAATACATAAAATCATTTGGTAATAATATAATTATCAATTATTAATAATTTTCATTCATCAATGAATAATAATTTAAATATATACATGACTTAGAAAAAATATTTAAAAATTTTCACACTAGATACATGATTTTGAAATACATAAGTTTTTTTATTTAATAATTAAATTTCATACATCGAAATTAACCAATAGTGAATTTTTCATAATTTTTTGACAGTCAAATTATTCATAATTTTTCATAATTTTTTGAGATGGTATGTGTATTCAATAAAAATTATGATTTTTTTATTATGTAAAAATGATGTAATAAATCATATAAAGTCTTGTTCGACCAAAAATATATTTATTTATAAAAATAATGTATTTTAAAATAATAAAACTATTTTTTAAAACCTGAGAAGATGTTTCCAAGGGTAAAATATATTTTAAGATTTTAAAAACAATTCTTTACAAATAAAAACTTTTTCATGTCCAAAATAATATAAATTAAGGCAGTTCGGTTCTTAAACTTGTTAAAAACAAAATCCATGTTCTAAATGTAAAATATCATAGTTTAAAACCATACAAAATCCAATGTTTTTTAATTTTTCCACAATTTAAAGTCCAAGACCAATGTTTTTCTCAAGATGTATAGTGAGACATAGTGAAGTAAGGATTCTCAAATTCTTATTTACATTATTCTTTGAGATCCCACTATTAAGGACCCATGGAGTTCATTCTCAAGCTTTGGGAAGGGATGTAGCAAAGTAAGGGTTTCCATATCATTAGCTTCATTCTCAAGCTTTGGGATGGAAAATAGAAAAGGGTTTCCATATGTTATGATGTTATGTTTTATTATTACAAATCCATGATTGTATTATGAATAATAAATTACTATTTCCTATTATTATACCACCCTTATAATCCATTATAATATTTTCATATCATAAAATTTCAAGAGGGGGATTTCTATTATTGTTTTGGTCTGCAACCATCGCATACATTGACTAATACCCTTATATAATGAAAGTATCTCACTCTACTACACCATCATCAAGGATACCTTCATTCTCAATGTGTGAAGTGCCCAGGATGTGTTGTACTACTAAGGAGGGTTAAATCATCATTCCTCTCAATTCGACATGGATGAAGATCTAGAAATTTCGTCAACCTATCGATCTCTCCTTTTCTTCTTCTACTTCTATAGCTGAATATATTCAGTTTCTCTCACTTCAATACTCTGAATGTTAAGAACACTATGGTAGCAGTTTTCTCCTATATTTCTCACTAACTTATTCTTCTTCAGTTTCTCAATATATATTATTTGAAATCTCGTGAATTAATCAATAACTCGTAATTCTGGAATTTCCAAAAAAACAAGCTATCAAGGAATTAAGAAATATTCTCTCAACTAATATTTTCAAAATACTTCCTTGAAAAATTCTCCTTTTAACTATTCACATGGGTTTTTTCCCCCATGATCCTTGATACAATTTCCAAAAATACTCATCTTCTCATTTAGACTTTTATCACCATTAATCAGTTTCAAATATTCATATCTGAAACTCGTTAATTATCGCACAGAGATCCTCAAACTCTTCTTATTTCCACAAAAACCACAGGCCTTGAATCCACATTTGTATGTAGGAATTATTATCATGGCACGGTCCTCAAATCATGGAAACCTCTCAATATACAGATTCATCTTCATCTTGTTCTTCGTTCTCAAACTTCTTCACAGCATGACCTTCTTCTCCATGGAGTGAAGATCCTCTCCATTCTTCAACTTGAATCACATCACAACTAAAACATTATCCAGTGATATTTGAAAATTTGAATGGATAGCTAAACATCATCATATTTTAATATGGAAATATCGTGTAGTATGATATGACAATATCATATCCTACTGCTTGCATATTCCTCACTAGTGACCATTACAGAACATTTTATTACCCTTATGTATCCCATGTGTGGCTCTAAATGACCTTAACATATCAATAAATGTACCTTTATGCATTTCATCCCTTTTCCATTCAGATATACTTTTCAGTAAGCTTTATATGACCTAGATGCATGCTTCATGTGTGACTTTTACATATTACCTGTGAATTTGAAAGTACTTTTACATATCCAGTGCCTTTGACAAATTTTTTCTACTCATGGATTTATTTTTATGCATCACACACTATTAGAAATTTATGTTATAGCCAAGGTTTAGAACTGTGTCTATAAGCCCAAAAACTGTGGCTATAGGTTATAGCCACGATTCAATGAACCGTGGCTATAGGTATTTATCCACGGTTTTAAATTGTGGCTATAGCCCTTCCCATTTCATAAAAAAACCACCCCACCCCTGGACAGACCCCCCCCCCCCTTTGCGCCTTGGAAAAACCCCCCTTGTACCTTGGAAAAATCCCCCTTGCACCTTGGACAACCCCCCCCCCCCATCCCTCCCCCTCCCCGCACCTAGGACAGACCCCCCTACACCCCTAGATAGACCCCCCCCCCCTTGCACCCCTGCATACCCCCCTTGCACCCCTGGACAGACCCCCTTGCACCCGTGGATAGACCCCCCCTTGCACCCCTGTAGACCCCCATTTCACCCTTGGACAGACCCCCCTTGCACCCTGGACAGACCCCCCTTGCACCTTGGACACACACCCCTCCCCCCTGCCAGTCCCCCCCTCCCCCTGCCAAACCCCCCTTACACCCCTGCAGACCCCCCCCCCCTTCCCCCCTCCCCACTACCCTGAAGACTCCCCCCCCTCCCTGGATAGACCCCCCCTACACCCGGGACACACCTCCTACCCTACAGACCCCCCACCCCACCCTCATGCACCCCCCCCCCCACACACACACACAGACCCCCTTACACCTCGTGCCCCACCCCCTTGCACCCCTTACCCTACAGACCACCACCCTCTCCCCCCTTGCATCCCACCTGCACCCTCCCCCCTCCCCCCTTCCCTACAGACCTCCCCCCTGCCCCCTATCCCCCTGGCCTACAGACCTCCCCCTACCCCCTCCACCCACCCCCATCCTCCCTCCCCCTCCCCACTAGCCTACAGACCTCCCCTCTTTCCCCCTGGCCTACAGACCTCCCCCCTGCCCCCTTCCCCCTCCACCCACCCCCATCCCCCCTCCCCCCTCCCCCTTCCCCCTGGCCTGTAGACCTCCCCCCCCTCCCCCTCCACCCACCCCCATCCCCCCTCCCCACTCCCCCTACCCTGCAGACCTCCCCCCTGCCTCCCTGCCCTACAGACCTACCCCCTCCCCCAAGGTTATCTCTAGAGATAATTCCTTTTTTAAAAGTGATGTTTATGAGTTTAATAAGTATTATACAAGGAATGAGGATGATCAAAGTATGGAATTGGATGGTGGTACTGCTAGCAGTGATACTAACATCTTAGTGGAATCTAGGAAGGTTGGGAAGGATGTTTTAACAGTGGGGATCATTTTATAGGAGGCCTTCACCAATAACAACCTACAAAATAAACATCTTCAATACAAAAGATAAATCCAAAATACTAGTAGAATATATATAATCATTTAAACTGTATATAATATATGCAAGATACAGTAGACACAAATATATCCCATGAGATAAATACAAGGAAAAAAATACATACAAAAATTCTATAGAACATGAAGTGCTGAGAAGATCCACCACATTTCATATACTATTAGATCACTCTTTATCTGTGTTTTTTACCACTACTATCACAAATCCCCATGATCTATAATGAATCTCCTAGAATCCCCAAGCATTTTCTCTGAACAAGCCACCCCAACTCTATGTCTATCCAAGCCATCTCCAAACCCTTGAATCTTCTACTCAATCACAAAACATGTGGGAATAATTATTGTGCATGGTTGAGTATAAATATACCCAATACGATTCCTTAAAACCATAAAGGTAACATAATGTGACAAGTCAGCTCAAATATCTAAGTACTCAAGAGTGTTTGAGAGAAAGAAAAGAAGGAATAATCCATACATTTTGAATTACTAAAAGTATCAAGGACACAAAGAAGTCCTGATTATCTCAAATCTAATCCTTTAATGTCATAACATTTGAGAAAACAAGGAAGCTCAGCACCACTTCCCCCATGCAGATCCCCCCCTCCACTCCCCCCTAGACAGACCCCCCCCCCCCCATTGCACAGCCCTCCCCCCTACACAGCCCCCCCACCCCTAGATAGCCCCCCCACCCCCGGAAAGACCCACCTACAGACATCCCCCCCAGACAGACCCCCCAGCAGACACCCCCCCCCCAAACAGAGCCCCCCTGCAGACATCCCCCACCCCCACAGTGGTTCTCGCATGTGCATTCACACGGTGATAATCCAATACTCTAATAAATGACCCACTGCTCAAAAAAATACATGTTCTAATGGTCTAAAAAACTATCCAATACTCAAATTAAATAAATCATCAACTTCTCAATAAGAGTACATGTAGTCTAAAAATGAATCACAACTCATATTTAATATAAGTAAAATAAAATATTAACTAAAACAAAATAAAATGACTCACTGCTTGAAAATATACTATTGCTGCAATCTTTCATGATGGTGTATTTATCCAAAATTGAGTGTTAGTCCACCCTGTCACCTTGTATGCAGGATCAAAACCCTACATGAATATTGATTATACTTAATATATTGAAAACATACATTTTTGGTTTATACTATTGCAATAAAAGTGGATTAAATATGAGTAAGTAGCATAATTTACAAAAAAAAATAAATTTGAATTCATGGAAAAAATATCACCAAATGTAAGAATCAATTTAAGACAGGGTGCATGTTTACTAATTACACCATGTGTATATACATTAATTGTACCATAGGGGATATGTCATGTATTTGTATATGGCTAGACAATCTATGTACATAGAGTGAACAAGAATATACAAGAATACTCAATCATTGATTGGAGTACACATCCCCCATGCATAGCTCCCCCACCCCTATACAGCCCCCCTTAAACATCACTTGCCCCCTGCGCAAACCCCCTTGAACACACCTCGCTTGCACCACCCCTGCTGGACCCCCCTTGCACCACCCTGTTGGACACCCCCAATGCACCCACCCCCCCCCCCCTTCTGGACACCCCCTGGACAACCCCCCTCCCCCTGAACAGACACCCCCTTGGATAGACCCCCCCTCCCCCCTGAACAGACACCCCCCTCCCTCCTGGACACCCCCTGGACAGACCCTCCCTCCCCCTGGACAGACCCCCCACACCCCCCCCCCCACACACAGCCCTTGCACCCCCCCCCCCCCCCCGTGTACCCCCCTGCACACCTGCACACACCCCCACTGCACCCCCACATTTCAAAAGTAGAGTGAAAGTTACCATGAATAAACCACTCTATTTATTTCATGACATCCAATTAAACTTTAGAAAGTAGGCATAACTGTTACATAATTCACTACATGAGGCATTACCGCTCATGTTCCAAGTTAACCATGTTCGGTTCAAGTTAACTCATTCAATTCATTAAAACATAGCAATTCTATTTATAAGATCAAAGGGGGTCACTTAGTGGTGACTTGGTCATTACAACACTTGCCTGTTTGGGCAATTCCATCTTAAAAGTCTAACAGCGCTTAAAGAGTGTTTTGGTTCAAACAGTTGTTTTAATAAAAAGAGGGCAACCCCCTGCCCCCAGCACACCCCTACCCCCATGCCTCTTCCCTGCACACCCCCCTGCCCACCCCACACCCCCTACCCACCCCATGCACCCCCCGTGCCACCCTCCACATTTCATTCCACTTAAACCACTTAATGCAAGGAAAATCATAAAAAAAACACTCTGATACATGTCACTTAATACAAGAATAACTATTCATTTTATTCTAACAAGGTCCTCTCAATTTAAACACTCAAAGAAAGGCTTTCTTCTATGACAAGTCATTCCATCCAAATCATGTTATTCACTTAGTGGTGACACTACTACAAATATAGCCTTTATAAGCGCTAGAAAAGTGCATTAACAACGCTAAAAAAGTGATATTAATCGAGAAAAAGATAAAGGGGGTCCCTTTTATCAGCGCTCAGAAAATCGCTGATAAAGGAACCTTTTATCAGCGCTAAAAAAGTTCTGATAAAAGACCCCTTTTATCAGTGCTAAAAAAAGTACTGATAAAAGGGGTCCTTTATCAGCGCTTTTTTTTAGCACTGATAAAAGTAAAAAAAATAAAAGAATTATATAATGGGAGGGGGGAGCTTTTAACAGCATTGGACCCCCCCCCCCTTTATCAGCGCTAGGCAAAGCCTCACACTCTCCTTCCTGCACGCTGCCCTTTTTGTGCATCCCCCACATGTTGCACCTCCTTGCTTCTACCTGAACTCGAACCCACGACCTTCCCCTTGAGCGCCTACACCTTTACCACTAATCCATTTCATTTTTTTCTCTATTTAATGATATATCTATTTATTTAATATATATAGTTATATTTATTCATATATTAATATAGATTCATATTAATATAAATATACTTAGTTATATTAATAAATATATTTAGTTATATTAATACATATATATTTATTCATATATTAATATATTTATATTTATTCATGTATTAATATATATAGTTATATTTATTCATATATTAATAAAGATTCATATTAATATAAATATATTTAGTTATATTAATACATATATATTTATTCATATATTAGTATATATATATTTATTTATTTATTCATATATTAATATTTATTTATATATATATATATATATATTTAGTTATAATTTTTTATCCGTATATTTGTATAGTAATATATATTTATAAGATTAGTTTTAAATATATTTATAAAATATGTTTTTTATGTGTGTGTATAAATAAATAAATAATTACATACATACATATATACAACACACACACACACACACACAAACACACACACACAGACACACACACACACACATATATATATATATATGAATAAATACATATATATGTGTATTTGAAAATCCATAGAATGTTAAAACGATCATAACTTCTAATCCAGAAGCGTGTTTCAACTCCACAACCAGTAAAATCGAATAAAATGAAACAATCTTCGATATGATATGTGATGCAGGCCTAACGGACATCCGGATCAGAATTTATACCTGTTTGAATGTTAACAAATCAAGGTATCCCGACTAAAAACAGTTTTGGAGGCCTTCTGAGCCTTTTTTGGGCTTGAAAAATGTGACAAAAGGTTTCCTTCAATCACTAGCGCATAGAGATCATCACAGGCTTCGATTTGATATGTTGTAGAGCTCAAACAGATACCCAGATCAAAAGTTATGTCTGTTTGAAGTTTGAGTTACATTTTCAACTTATTTAGATCTTTTATTAATTTTTTTGACTTTTTGTGTCTTCCAATTGTTATTAAATGATTATTAATCAATGATAATTATAAAATTATTAAATAATAATATTTTTTAAAATATTTTAAATCCATTTTCACTAAATTTATTATATATTAAATTTAATTGTTTATTTATACTTATCTAAAACATATTTAAAATATATATATTATATTTATATCAATATATATATACTCATATAACAATATTTTTTTTCATGAATTTTTTTTGAAACATAAAATTTATCAGCGCTAGTAAAAAGCGCTGATAAATCCCCCCTTTATCAACACTACTAAAAAAAGCACTGATAAAGGGGCACCCTTTAACAGTGCTAAAAAAAGAACTGATAAAGGGGGGCCTTTATCAGCGCTAGAAAAAGAACTGATAAAGGGTCACTTTTAACAGCGCTTTTTTTAGCGCTGTTAAAAGTGCCCCTTTATCAGCGCTTTTTTATAGCACTGATAAAGGGTGGCGCTACGGAAACCCAGTTTTGTGGTAGTGTGACTTGGTCATTACAGCACTAGCCTACTTAGGAAATTCCATCTTAAAAGTATAATGATACTTAAAGGGTGTTTTGGTTCAAAAAATTGTTTTAATAAAAAGAGGGAAACCCCCTACAGGGATATAAAAAGGGTCAAGTATGATGTGTGCTTTATGACTAACACTGACATCAAGTATAAGAAAAACATCAATGCAATAATGTCAAGAAAGGTATACCACTGTGAGTTTTCACAGACAATGCACCTATGTTGGAGGGGTTTTATTACAAAACCATGACTTGTTTATCAAACAAAACAATTATCTTAACTAACACTTATTCAAGAATTTAAATTTAATATAAACATATATAATTAAGAAGGAAACTAAATGCAATTTAAAACATTCTTGAATTAAAGAGTCTAGGAGAGGGGCCCTACCTCAACCTCAAGGCGTGTTTTCTTTTGACGACAACAACTCGAATCTTCCTTTTTTCCACTTGGACACATATGAAACTTCACATATATATATATAAGGATACCTAGCCCCATTTACATATTTTCATGGCCAAATATGCACAAGGGGGTCCTTAGATATATGTTTATACTTGCATATACCCCTTTACACTTGGACATGTATGCATTTTTCATATCTATATAAGCACACCTTTCCCCGATATATATATTCATACTTCCATGAGTGAATATATATAAAGGGGAACTTATATATGTATATGACTACCTATGCATACACATGTAATCCTTCGTCAACAGCGACTCGAATCCACCTCAATGAAATCCAGAACGCAATGCAAAAATATAAATAACCCAAAAATCACAAATATACTCATATGAATAAGCCCATTACCACCCACACACGTATGAATTTTCCATATATATACATAAGAACACCTAGACCCTTATATTTAATCGTGCTGCTATGGGAGGATATACATATAACGGGAGAACTTATTACATACATGCTTACTTATGCACACGCGGTGAGTCATCTTTGAATCCAGTGACTCGAAACCGCCTCAAGGATGATCAAAACGCTATAATAAAATTACCAAGGGCTCTAAAATTAAAAAACCCACAATTATAAACTAAGAGTCATCGAAGAAAGAAGGAAAAACTCACCTTAAACCGTTGGCGGTGAACCAAATCGGCCCGAACCGCTTCGCCTTCGGCGATGGTTGCCACAACACACAAGAACAGGTCCCAGGAGACTTCAACAAAATTCTAGTGATATGATGAATCGTCATTAATTAAACCTAAAAATTGAAGTGGGAGGGACATTATTAGTGAGAAATTAAATAATAGAACAGGTGATGATGAACAATTTTTAAAGTAAATGAATAAACTATAAAGTCCAAGTGCATACCATAGGGGTTCCATCTAGTCTAGATAACTGAACTCATGAATTTTACAACTCCACTGTTGTAACATGATGTTACAATACCAACATGCACCTGGTAAGAATTAAAAGATACCATAAAACTAATTAGTATGGTTAGATCTATGAAAAATATATAAGAAAAATAGCATGCACAAATTGGGTGCATCATACATGAATCAAGTTGAAGTACTATAAGGATTATGTGGTCGGGTAAACTATTATAATGCTCCTGTAATCTATCTACCACCACAACTAGAGAAAATAATTCTCCTATTATAAAATTCATGAACTCTTTAAAAGAGTAAATGCTACTCATATACAAAAATAAAATATTGATATTTTCCACCTACAATCCATCAGTGTGATTGCATCAAAGATAAAAATAAGCCTCAAAGATTTAGAATTTCACTCTATATGAACCATCCAATCAATATAACCCCACCAACACCCCATAACTTTGAATCAATCTCACTCTAGGACATGATTATCATCAAGTGACAAAAATAATATTGTATATGAATGCCCAACCCCCCCCCCCACCCTGCTCCAGCCACCCCCGCCCCCACCTACCCCCCACCAGCCCACCCACCAACCCTACATCACCCCCCTCCTCCCTGCACCAGCCCCCCAACCCCCCCCCCCAACCACCAGTCCCCCCACCACACCCCCCCCAACCATCACCCCCCCCCCCACTATCTCCCCCCTCCCCCTGCACCAGCACCCCCCCCCCCCCGCACCAGCCCCCCAACTTTCTCTAATAACTGCAGAAAAAATCCAAAAACATAATCACGTCCATGAACAAATAAGAAAATAGAATTTTCCATTAGTATACATATATTCCTATAAGGTTAAGAGATTAATAGCATTACAAGTGGTTAAGAGGAACAAAAAGGGGGTGGTTATACAAAATATACTCTAAGAGATGATTTTATTTCTTACTTTGACCATAATTCCAAATATTAGAAGAAAGTAAAACTATTGGAAAAGAAGAAAATAAGTGTAAATGTGAAGTAGAATGATCTCATAGAAGAGATAAAAATGTCCATGATGAAATGTGTATAATAATACAGGATACCAGAATATCTTAATACAAAATTGGTTGTGAAATAAAAGGAACTTCATGAGGCGTAATCTAGGTATCTTAAATATGGAAATACCTTAAAGAATATGATATAAGTCTATGAAAATGTGGTGGATATTCAAGCTGAACCATCCAAGGATGATGAGAAATTCAGCCCCATGAAAAAGGTACAACATTTTTCTAAATTCTCATGAGATAATAAATCTGTTAACTTTCATTATAAAGATTAAGAAATATAATTTGAATGTTTTTAGGATGAATAATGGTGTAAAAAGTTTCCTTCTATGGATGACCTGAGAATGGAAATCCCCAAGGAAATGGGAAAATAAAGGCTGAAGGATACCTGAAAAACAAGCAAAATTTTATAAACAAAATCATCAATATAAAGGAAGATCAAGTTTCAAGGGATATTAATATTTTTGTAGAATTTTTCAGTATAAATCTTTTGAGTACTGGTACAACATCTCATTTCACTGAAACTGGGATGAAAAAAGTGGGAGCAGACCTGAGAAGAATAGAAGTAGTTGTATTAGAAGTAGGAATACTCTTAGTGAGAAAAATTTACAGCCTAAAAACTACTGGAAAGGTATCACCTCTTTATTCCCATTCATTTTATGTATACTTTCCTATAGGGAATTAAAGAAAACAATTGGGGAGATGGATGAATATTGTATTATTTGGGTATAACAAGAATGAAGTATCCTTCCTAGAATACCATTGAAGTTAGATTTTTTATGATGAATAAAGTGAGACCATCCCTCAAGGGGTAAAAAGAATAAATTAATGTTTTTAATAATGAAAAACTGTATGGAATCTCAAAATCTGGACAACCTAATTATAATTGGTCATTGAGGTTATGTTGAATAACCCCAATATTAATTTTTATATTGACATCACGTACTCAATGATTTATGTACTGCATTGATCACTTTTTTATAAACTCTTGTTTCTATAAAGGTTTTTGCCTCATAGACTTATAGTTGAAGATCTCAAGTCTGTTTTCCAAGAATATCATGTGATTCCATCCTTCTCTCACAAGTGGATAAGTTTGACACTTCAAATATATGGAGGAGAATAAGATTTCATGATGGGAGTGCTCGGCATCTAGGACCACTATCAGTGAGTTCTAAAAA
The DNA here is from genome assembly GCA_963277665.1 of Viscum album. Taxonomy (NCBI): domain Eukaryota; kingdom Viridiplantae; phylum Streptophyta; class Magnoliopsida; order Santalales; family Viscaceae; genus Viscum; species Viscum album. Next base: position 1,018,229,704 of record OY728147.1, on the reverse strand, counting down.
TCCATTCCCACTGACCCTATAGCCATTTTGTAACTCTAAACCAATGGGTACACTAATTCAGATCACCCATTAGCTCCATAGGAACTGTCTAACACAACCAGTAGGCCAATAAAAGAAAACATCATATTAATATCAGGGCCAAATCTAGATTCAGTAATATCCCAAAGTTATCGTCTTGTTTCTAGTACCTGAACAAGGAACTTCCTCAACCATCTTTTTTATAAGTTACAAAACACTATTCAATCAAATTCATGAACAAAACTTTAAAAAATAGCCACAATAGCCTCACATTTCCAAACTCTAGGTTCTAAGGTAACACCCAAAGACACCAATGATTAAATCATCACTGGCTCTCTTAGGGATAATAAAACATGGGTCACCCATGGTCCCCTAGATCACGTCTATCAAATGATGATCCAATCTATATAGGGAAACCTCATCTGGAGACTCTAAAAACTAACCCATACACGATCATCACCTCACCCATAAGGGAATTATCAAGAAACACCACACCCATAAGAAATTCCTCAACGATTCCTCATACCCATCTCAAATCTAATCTCAGTGACACCCAACCTTAACCAACACCCTATGGTGTCGGCCCAACCTAAAGGTTCCAATTGGATTAAACCTCCAGCAAGAAGTTCCAAAAATTCAACAAATCAAACCCCAATAATTTGGTCCAAACATCCAAGAAACATCCAAAATAATACTTTTTCCTTCCTTCTGAGAGATTTAAAAACACTTAAAGCTATACCCCTTGGACTACCCAAGGAAAGTTCCTATGAACATCAAAAGAATCCCATTGGCATCACCAGTGGAAAGTTGTCCAAAAAACATACAACCCCCACTTGGGTCTCACACCACACCTCCATTTGAATAACTCTCAAACCAAAACCTTCATGGAAAACCTCTCTATACACTACTCACTTTTAGGGTTCTAGATCCAAAAACTTGAGGGGAACCTCCCATCTAACCTAGACTAAAACAAAGCATCTCAAAAAATGCCTCTAACTACTTGAGGGTTCTAACACCACACACCGCATAGAAAGAAACATGGATAGACCACTCACAGGTCCAAACTCAAATCCCAAGGAAAGAAGTATATCCATATTTCTCTCATTTCCTACCCTTATGTGTCACATAATAGCATGTGAGGTTTTCTGTTGAATCAAAAACAAAGAGAGAGGGATTATGAAAAAAACCCCTCTATGAGACACCCAAGACCATCACTTCTCAAAGATGACCCACAAAGGTTCTCAAGGGTCTCCTAGAAAACCAATAGTAATTTAATAACTAAAAAATTAATAAAAAATTATTTAATAGGGAAATATAACAAATATAGAGCACCCAACCTACCTTATGATGAAAATGATAAAGCTGAAAACCTGAACCTATGATCAAACAGCATCCCAGGAACCTATCTCATTCCATGAAATATAAAAAATTAATTATAAAAGTTTATAATTAATTAATTAAAAACAACCAAATAGGAATAAATGCCTAAAAGATTATTGAGGTGCTTCCACATTCTGAAACCACAACCAACTGCCTAAAATATGCCTAAAATATACCCATGAAATTTATCTAGGAAAAATACCTAACAAGAAACACTTGATTACCAGAAAATTTCAATCAATTTAACTAAAAATTCAAAACAAATCCATTAGGCTTCATACCATCTCCAAAATGATGAGTGATGGCATGCGTTCTGCATCACAAGACATCTAATCTCTAAACTACAGTAAAGAACCAAGATTTCTAGTCAATTCCATCATGTTATGGAGGAATTGGCACTGAAAACCTTAATGGTAACCATTAAAATTATATAGGATAAAATAAGAGTAATAACTAAGGTAATAGATGAAGATTCCTACCTCAAATCCCCGCGTAGGAGGTGTGCTGAAGGAGGAGGTGGGGAGGAAGCCTCGGAGTAGCGTTGGCAGGGAGATGAGGTGATCGTAGGGAGTTTATTAGGTCGTGTCGGTGGGGAGGTGGGCTTGAAATGCAGGAGCCGTGTCGGAAGGGAGGCGTCAGAGCCGCATCGGAGCTGATGGGGAGGTTTTCTGGCTGCGTCGGAACTGAAGGGGGGGGAGGAATCGTGAGGGTAGGAGGAATAACGAGGGGAGGAGGGTAGGGGGAATGTCGAGGGAGGAGGAGGGGAGGAGGAACAAAGAGGATGGCGAGGTATGAGGAATAGTGATGTGGGAGGGAGAAGTTGTGGGAGGGAGAGGGCTTCGGGTGGGGGAGAAAAGCCCGATCAAAGTAAGATTTTAGATGATCTATTTCCACGCCCAGCTATTTGGGTGTGGCTATATCTTACCTATATCCATGTATCATTTAAAATGTGTCTATAGATATATGGCTATAGATCATTTTTCTAGTAGTGACAGGGAGTCCCAACAGTATTCTAAATTTCCAGTCAGCTGTCAAAACTACTTTCACGTATGGAACACATTCTTGGAGTTACTATTATGCATCATCCTTAGGAATATTATGCATTAATTCCTTTTTCAATTTTTAGTTTTCACATTCTGGATGACCACTGCGCACATAACTCTCATCCAATTTTCTTCAATATTCTGAAAATAAAAATTTCTCCATAACTTCTTCAACACCTTCTCAGGAAAACTCCAACCACCCCATCTAATCTCAAAAACATTCTAAAACATCTCAAAAACTCTTTAAATGACTTTGGGAATTTTCATAATGTTTCCAAAGTTCTTTATCATAGTTCAAAATTCCTTCACTAGCCAGCTTCTCAATATCATAAATCTATTATGTTGTAGACAGTGCTCTCAGTAGCCATAGCACTTGTCAATCATTCATATGAATTCCATCTCGACAATCATCAGATGTGTAGACTGCTCCCTTGAATATTTTTACCCAAGTATGTTAAAGCAACACCATCCTTGCCCATTGTTAAGGCAGTATCAAAATCTCATGATCCAATAATATTTTTCAACATATGAATAAATCTTCAACAATATATTACAATGATCTTCACTCACAGTTAACAAAAAATACAACACTAAAAAAAAATCATTAGGTTCATTGATCCACCCTTTGGATTTATTGTCAACTTTAACAATCAAAAGACATCAAAGAATGAACTTTCTCAAAGATAAGTGTCCTAATACCACACTACTTGATAAATCAATGTTTTTTAGAGAATTTCATCTATCAGTGAAAAGAAATTTGTAGTTGGTGACATTGTTGCTCTTCCCCTAAATATATACACTCATTTCTCCCCCCCCCTAATAACAACATATTTGTATTCAAAGGTAACTAGAGTTATTTAACTTGATTAACCTACAGAATCCAAAGGGAAGGGTTGAACATGCTTGTTTGGCCCTAAAACTTCAAATTTTTACTTTAGCATATCACTTTTGTAAAGATATCAGTAATTTGATCTTTTGTAAATGTTAGAAAGGAGGTGTGGCCCAATACTCAAAATACATCCTAAACTCCAATGTGGGACTCACTTCATCTAAAACTTCTCATCAAGCTAGGTGTACCTAGCTTGGATACATAATAAAACAAAAATAAACATCCCCTAACACTCCCCCTCTAGTTGGACACACACATATATACATAGTAGCAATGAAGCCCGACGGTGGTTTGGGCGGCATCAAAGAGGCCTGACATAGATCCAGGCAGAAGTAAAAGAACCCAATGGAGATCCAGACAACCTGATAAAAATCCAGGCAAGGGTGAAGGATCCCAATGGTGATCTAGTGAAAAGGTAGCAAAGGCTATTGGGAAGACATATAAAGGTGTTTCGGAAAACTTATGCAAGACTATTGGAGCTAGGAGGTTGGTCGGGAGAAGCAGCGTCTACTGGGGTCACCTGGTGTCATCGCAAGTTTGGTCCAGGAAATACTGGAGGAGGCACGGACTTAGCGCATGCACGCAGGAAGGAGTGATGGGTTGGGGGTTGGCACACAAGGAGGGGTGATCAGCTAGGGGTTGTGTCTCATAGAGAGGGGTGATGGGGAGGGGTGTCGTCACATGGGAAGGAGTGACGGGGAGGGGTGTTGTCGCACATGGAGGGGTGATGGGAAGGGATGTAAGATCCTGGATCTCCTTTAAGGTATTTTTTTGTTTACGTTTCATTTTAAGTTCCTTATTTTGGTTAAATAATTGTTTTCCTGGGTTCATGTGAAGACCTAGGAGTGTTTCGGTGGTTTAGGACACAAAAGAGGAAGAAAAAGGGAGGGTTTGGGGCATGTTGAATAGTTTGCGCACGGTTAGTGAAAACCGTGCAAAAATACCAAGTAACCATGCGAGGGGGTTGTTTTCAGATATTATCATCCACGCGGATTGTGAATGGTTTCGTAAATTGTGTGGGTAAACCGTACGACCCAAAAAAGTTAATAAATTTACAAAAATGCCATTACAGGATTTTAAGTTCCACTTGGGATTTTCCTTCTCCCCTCTTTCAACCCTAAGAATGAACCAAATCTCCCAAGATCTTCCAAGAGTGATTCTCCCTCAACTCTAGGTCATTTTGAGTGTTGTCGGTTGCAAAATAAAGATCTGAGTAAGGCTAATGCCACTCTTGCTTCTCTTTTTGGTTTAAGGTTTTCATCTCTTCCTTCTCTCCATATGAAACTCTAAAACCCTTCTTTTTCAGTGAGTTTTAGGTTGAGGATTCAAAGTGTTGTTGATTCAGGATCTAAGGCCTTTATTGGAAGTGTGTTCTCCAATGGATTCAAGTTTGGTGGTCTAAAAGTGATATTCCATAGTTTATACTCGAATTTGTGCATGTAGGGTTATGTTCTTGATTTTCCCTTATTGTGTTATTTATTTCCTTTGAAGGTTTAACATAGTGGGTGTCAAATTAACCAATTTAACACCTCATGATACCCATGGGATGCATGGAGGATGACTTGACCAAATTAGGGCCACCCATGGGATGTGTCGGCCCTCCCGATTGGGCTAACAGAAATGTAAGGTGTGAAATTGACTCATAATGATCTAGAGACTTAGCGAGTAGGTTAATTGGTTTATATAATGAGTTATAATGGATGGTGGCTAGTTGTGACTAATGTGGTTAAAGGCTAAGGGATTATTTGGTTGACATTTAAATAGGTTAAATGGGATTAATGGGAATATGATAAGGAATTATGTTTACACTTGAATATGCTTAGTGAGGTTAGCATGGGAAATGGAAATTGGGGCTAAAGGGTTAAGTGATATAAATGATGAGTGTGTTAATGGATTGAGGCATAATTTTAACTTCCCATTTATTTATATTATTGTGATTTTGAAACTGATATTGGCATTGCTTTGTTGTGATGTGGTTAATTGTGGTGAATGACAAGTAAGCATGTGCACGTGGCTTGGTAGAGTGGGGTATAGACTTGAGGTTCTACATCCACGGGTTGAGTTGGACCAAGGTTCTAGATCCACCACTAAATGCACGGGTTATGGAAGGGGATAGAGTTATATTCCCCTAACAGTTTCATTCGACCCGGACTGAGGCTTTGAGGTGAGGATTATGAGGTTATTATAATTTGATGCCTACTGAGTTATAATCACACCCTTCTCGGGCCGCCATTGGGTACCTGAGTAGATTTTATGCTTGCAGGTTAGGATAAGGGCAAGGGTCCTATACTAGGGAGTTGAGTTGGACATGGGATATGTATGGGTGAGGCTCCAAACTTTGAGTCTGTACCATTTTTGGGATTTTGTTGTTTGTCTTTATTTTGGGGTTTTGTTCACTTGGAACTGTAGCATGTCATGACATACTTATTGTTGTATATGGTTGTACCCAGTTTGGGAGTTGGTTATTTATGTATGTTATTAATTGTTTCTTATTGTTTCTGCTATTTAAATTGTGTTCTATTCTGGATTATGCTAGTAAAGAGGGTATAGTCTCCCCACGTGACCTATTAGACCCTCACTGCTAGTCGACAACCTATGGCATACAGGGAGGCGCACTTGAGGTCATGTAGCGACCCATCTTGGGGCACTGGTTTAGTGGATTCTGAGTCGGGGACATTATAAAGTGGTATTAGAGGAGTTCTTTTCTCTTTATTACTATTTGGGGGATGGTTGAAAGAAGGTTAGGAAAGTGTTGGGCCTTGGTAATGAGCTTGTTCTTGGGAGTATCTAACCCATGTACGAGGGAAAACCCAAGTCACCCTGGGAGGGGATTGTTGTTCTTGTTGTTTGTTGTTATATTTGATAATATTTCACCATTGGGTGATGCACTTGTTGTGTGATTTGATGGTTTTGTGATATTTCTCTCATTGGTGGAAGGGTACGAGGTTGTGAATTCATGCATAATTCTAGGAACCTATGTAGATAAGTGGCATGCATCATGGTAGGAACACACATGGGATGGGTGTGCGAGATATAGAGGTTGGGATGCATTTGTTTTTTTCTTAAAAGTAATGAAATTGTGCCCAATGGGATGGCATTAATGGGTAAAAAGGGAAGTAAAAAAGGGTAAGTAGTAATTAGAAAGTGGTGTATAATAAAGAAGTAAAAGTGGATTAACATGTTGGAAGAGTAAATTGGGATGTGGAAATTGTTTTGAATTGGGTTAAAGATAAGGGTTGTAACCATGTGAATTAGATACCCATGTTAGCCATGGTATTAAGAGAGATGGACAAGGGTAGTGACTCAGTTGTGAGTGGGATCGTTTGGGTAGTGTATGAAAACTGGTTTGGTTATGGAAAGTGATGAGTCTGCCTATATCTTTTTCTGTTTTGTAAAAGTGTTATGGTTGCGTTCTAAAGCTCATGTTTGGAATTGTAGATAAATGTCACCTCAAAGACGTGTGCCGGTTGGGAGACATGAGGACGTTGCAAAGAACACTCTTCTAGTAGTGGAGCAAGAGAACGTGGTTATCTAGGAGGATAAGGAAGATAAGTTCTGTGATAACTTTTCTCGTTTTATGCAGATGATGGAACGGGACCCGGGGTGGGTTGCACCGAGTATGTTTGAGTTGACCAGGGAATTTCTATTGCAGCACCCTCCGACCTTTACTAGAGAGGGTGGGCCAGAGGAAACAGAGTTCTAGATAGATTCCATTCAAACAATTATTGACCATCTAGAGACTCCTCTTGGGAATCGATTCAAGTTGGCAGCCTATGTGCTGAGAGGTCAAGCAAAGCGTTGGTGGGACATCATGGTTCAGACGGACCAGGCCGAAAGAATGGTGTGGAAAGATTTTCAGGAGAATTTTCTTGAACACTTTTACCTAGAAACCTTGATGTAGGAGAAGGTTATGGATTTTATGTGGTTGACCCAGGGGACAATGTCGGTAATGGACTATGCTAGTCATTTTACCGATTTGAGACGCTTCATTCTGATGTTGACAGGAGACGAGACAGTCGTGGCGAAATGCTTCCAGGACAGGATGATACATGAGATCATGTCTCAGGTGAATATATTCCATCTGAAAAGGTTTGATGAATTGGTGGACCAAGACCTTATCTCAGAGGGGAACTTGAAGAGAGCTTCAGGTAGTGAACTTGTGGTGCCAACTGGGCGGGCAAGTGGTGTGGCTTCAGAGAGTAGGAAGCACCGTTTTGGAATCTTTCAGCAGGGTGGAAGTGCACAGAGCAATCAGAAGAGGGGGTCAGCTTCTCAGGGCAGCGATCGGGTCTTCTGTTATCAGTGTGGCAGGTCGGGGCACAAGCGTGACCAGTGTCCCCACCCACGGTTGAGTGCCGAGCATGTGGCAGGCTAGGCCACGTGCAGAGTTTCTATAGGAACCTGTGACAGTTAGGGAATGATGGAGGTCAGAGGCAGATGTCGAGTGTAGGTAGGGGTCGGTTACCCAGTATCAGGTAGGCAGTTGGAGCTCCATGGGTCATACCGGTAGAGGCGGTGGATGTGGAACTTCGGGGCGAGATCAGCCTTATCAATAGGGTAGTGCAGTGTAGGGTACTTAGGTCGGATCCCATGGTAAAGGGGTAGGTCGTCTCCATGAAGTTCAGACTACACCTGAAGGTGGTGAGGCGGGACCATCTACTGTTCAAGGTACAGTTCCAGTATCTTCCACGCTCGCTAGTTCTTTATTTGATACAGGTGCTACACATTCTTTTATTTATGTTCAGTTCATAATTGTGTTGGGTTTAACTGTGGAAAGAGCTTGTGGAGAAATTTCACTTGATACTCTGTTAGGGGTATGAGTTGAGGACATCAGACAGTGTAAGGGTTGTGATCTGGAGGTTGGTGGATATCGTTTTCTATGGGATCTGATTGTCCTAGAGATGTCAGGTTTTGACCTAATCTTGGGGATGGATTGGTTGGTGTTACATCAAGCCCATATTGATTGTTACTGACATCGGGTAATGTTCACATATCTCGATGGAAGCACTTATTTCCTTCATGGTGAGTGGGATACTCAAGCAGGTTACGCAAGGCCACTACGCCAGCAGTTGGGAGAACTCACAGTGCAAGTAGCATTCCTTATGTTGAATGATAGGGAGAAAGTGCAGTCAGTCCTCCCTCTTGTTGTGAACCATAGTGAGAAGGTCTTGCGGGGAAAGGTTGTGTCTTTGGTTCATGTTCTATGGCAGCATAGAAACGTTCAAGAAGAAACTTGGGAGTGGGAATCAGATATGCGAATCCAGTGGCTTGATCTCTTTTCTTTGGGGACTCAGTGATGCTCGGAAAGAGCGGCTCAAGGACGAGTCATTATAAGGTGGGGAGGTTGTAAGATCTCAGATCTCCCTTAAGGTATGTTTTTGTTTATGTTTTAGTTTAAGTTCTTTATTTTGGTTAAATAAGTGTTTTCCCAAGTTCATGTGAAGACTCGGGGGTGTTTTGAGTGTTCGGGACACGAAAGATGAAGAAAAAGGGGGTTTATGGGCATGTTGCACGGTGTGCGCACGATTAGTGCAAACCATGCGGAAATCTCAGGTAACTGTGCGAGGGGGGCTATTTTCGAACAGTAGCATCTACACGGTTTGCGCACGGTTTGGAAAACTTTGTGGGTAAACCGTGCAGCCTAGAAAAGTTAAGAAATTCACAAAAATGCCATTACGGGATTTTAAGTTCCACTCGGGATTTTCATCCTCTTCCCCTCTTGCAACCCTAGGAACGAACCAAAGCTTCCAAGAGCTTCCAAGAGTGATTCTCCCTCAACTCTAGGTCTTTTAGAGTGTCGTCGGTTGCGAAATGAAGATCTGAGTGAGGCTAATCCCACTCTTACTTCTCTTTTTCATTTAGGGTTTGCATCTCTTCCTTCTCTCCATCTGAAACTCTAAAACCCTTCTTTTCTGGTGAGTTTTAGGTTGAGGCTTCAAAGGGTGGATGATTTTGGATCTAAGGCCTCGATTTGGAGTGTGTTCTCCAACAGATTCAAGGTCGGTGGTCTACAAGTGATATCTCATAGTTTATACTTGGATTTGTGCATGTAGGGTTGTGTTCTTGATTTTCCCTTGTTGTGTTCTTGGTTTCCTTTGAAGGTTTAATATAGTGGGTGTCAAATCAACCAATTGAACCCCTCATGATCCCCGCGGGATGCATGGAGGATGACTTGACCAAATTAGGGCCACCCATGGGGTGTGCTGACCCTCCCGATTGGGTTAACAGAAATGTAAGGTGTGAAATTGACTCATAATGATCTAGAGACTTAGCGAGTATGTTAATTGGTATATGTAATGAGTTATAATGGATAGTGGGTAGTTGTGTCTAATATGGTTAAAGGCTAAGGGATTATTTGGTTGGCGTTTAAATAGGTTAAATGGTATTAATGGGAATATGATAAGGAATTATGTTTACACTTGAATATGCATAGTGAGATTGGCATGGGAAATGGGAATTGGGGCTAAAGGGTTAAGTGATATAAATGATGAATGTGTTAATGGATTGAAGCATAATGTTAACTTCCCATTTATTTATATTGTTATGATGTTGCAAATGATATTGGCTATGCTTTGTTGTGATGTGGTTAATTGTGGTGAATGGCAAGTAAGCATGTGCACATGGCTTGGTAGAGTGGGGTATAGACTTGAGGTTTTACGCCCACGGGTCGAGTTGGACCGAGGTTCTAACTCCACCCCTAAATGCACGGGTTAGGGAAGGGGATGGAGTTTTATTCACCTAACGGTTGCATTCCACCCAGACTGAGGCTTCGAGGTGAGGATTGTGAGGTTATTATAATGTGATGCTTAGTGAGATAGGACTCGATTTTTATTCCCATATGCTTGAGAATATTGAACATGCCTAATACATTGAACACATGAAAAGGGTAGATTAAACCATGGGATGCATAAGTAGTGAATCTGGATTCAATGGTAGTATAATTTAAAGAAACATAGTCTAGAATTGCCTATTAAACTGTTTACCTTTAATTGTCATTATTTATCACTACTATCTACTTTTACTAGATATTTTGTAGACACCGTTGGTGGTGGCCTATTGAGTTATACTCACACCCTACTCGGGTCGTCGTTGGGCACCCGAGCAGATTTCATGATTGCAGGTTAGGGCAAGGGCCCTATGCTAGGGAGTTGAGTTGGATATGGGAGATGTATGAGTGAGGTTCCAAACTTGGAATCCGAACCATTTTTTGGATTTTGTTATTTGTCTTTCTTTTGGGGTTTTGTTCACTTGGCATTGTAGCATGGCATGGCATATTTATTGTTGTATATGGTTGTACCCAGTTTGGGAGTTGGTTATTTATGCATGTTATTAACCGTTTCTTATTGCTTCCGCTATTTAAATTGTGTTCTGTTGGGGCTTACTCTGGTAAAGAGGGTATAGTCTCCTCACGTGACCTATTAGACCCTCACTGCTAGTCGGTAACCTCTAGCGTACGGAGAGACGCGCTTGATGTCATGTGGCGACCGGACTCAGGGCACCAGTTTAGTGGCTTCCGTGTCGGGAACGTTACAAGGGAGGTCATCACGCAGGGAGGGGTGATGGGAAGGGAGGTTGTCACACAGGGGCTTGGGGCGGAGGGGAGTCGTCGCACAGGGAGGGGCGACAAGAAGGGAGGTCACGCAGGGGCTCGGTGTGGCGCGCAAAGGGGGCATCGCACACAAGAAGAGCGGATGAGCAGGGGGCGTTGCACAAGGAGTGGCGCATTAGGGGTGCGTCGCACAGGAGGAGCAACGTCTTAACCTATCTCTTTAATACCATGTTAAAATAGAAACTCGTACCACACAACAAGATAGGGTGTTTAATTTATAGATGAAAATCGAAAAACAATAAACAATCTACACCGATGTGGGATACAAATATTAAAAATATTTAATACTCTAATACTTTTAACAACTTTGATATCTAACAAGACTTCTAGAAGGTGTTTGTATCATTTTAATCCTAAAAAATTCAAGCCCCTTTAATTTACCCCATTTACCCTCATTAACCTTGACTAAACATTTACCATGGTGATTATTCTTTTACTAAAAATATAAGATGACTCATCTTATTAAATTTTGATGTGCTAATTATGAATTTGGACTTCATTTAATCTAATTTAATTTCTAAATATGAGAAAATTAGTACATAAGATATAGGAAAAAACTGGTTTTCTAGAAAAATGTTTTTTTATACATTAAGCGTTTTTTTTCTTATTTCCTATCAATTAAATATATTTGTTTATATGTTTAAGCCTTATATTAGAGTCATCATTTAAAAGATATAAATTTAATTTATTTAGATAAAATACAAACCACTTATTTGGAAATAAACCTTTTTATAAAATACTCAAAAATTCATCTAAAACTAATTTCGATATTCAGAATCCAAAAACGATGTCTATTTTATCAAAATTAAATTCTAAAATTCGGAAATATAACTTTTAAATATATTTATAAAATAAAGCCTTTTCTACAGCACTATAATGATGAGGTAATAGAATATGCGTTGTGCAGTAGTTTTAGGGATGTAGTGTTTACTTGTTATAGAAGAATCTTGGGTCTTACATTCTCCCATCAAATAATTTAGTCTTCAAAATTTGTGATGCAAAAACAAACGTGGGTCGTTCTTCATCATTGCTTCTTCAAGTTTCCACATTGTGTTCTAACTTGTGATTCCTCCAAAATATTTTCACCCGTCGAGGTGTCTAATTCCGCAAAATTGGCTCTCTTGTGGCAAAAATCAGGACATGCACTTCAGTATAAGATAATTCGGGTTCCAACTTCATCAGCTTATCAATTTATCTCATATCACATATTCCAACCCGTTAACCATATTAGGATATTAATTCCAGCATTTATCTATTCCCATATAATCTATTACATACTTCTCACATAATTCATTAATCTTATTAATTCTTTCTTTACACTTTTATTTACCCATTACCACTTATTAATCACCACATTAATCAATTACCGTGTCACTTACATTTATTCATTGCATTTATTAACACATCTCATCTTATTTCTCTTTTCAAATCATCCATTTATTTATTTCACATCCATATCCAGGGCATGAGTATCCTCCACATCCTATCCACACCAATCACACTACACCATCCCATTAATCAAACTACACCAACTCCATTACACTTCAACGCTCATATTGCACTACCAAACAGCATATAACGAAGCAAGCATGTAATAACAATATCACCAATACCTTAAACAACTCCATGTCCCTCTTAGGTTTAATTTATTTTAACAACAATAAAGCAGGAAAATGCCTTCTGTTTCATTTGCTCCCAGGTTTAGGCACCCCAGGCCTTTTGACATCAGCTGACTTCTCCCACGGACCGACAAGGCAGCTGCATGCTTACAATGTCCTCCCGAGGGAGGCTGCATGGTGGCGCGTTCTCCGCCCCTCCACCCGCCGACGCCATTGCCAACAGTGGAGTAGTCATCTCCTTATTTTTACGGATCACCAAATACGCGACTCCGCCCAAATACACCGCCATCCCCGAGAATCCGAACACTCCACACAACACGGTCGCCACCGGTTTTAAACGGCCATGAACCAGCAGTTTAATGAAGCCGCTCAACAGATAGAATATGTTGATGGCCATCATCATGCCCCCGATGATCCATGTAATTGCTGAGATCTGCAGAAGAAGCAATCAAATGGCATGTGAATGCTTGTTACCAATTGATTTACAAAACATGCATAATTAAGACTGCTTTTGCTTTAAGATCACATTTTCTGTTTTCATTTTTCAAAATTATTTTAGAAAATGTATTGAATTATTTAGATACAAAAATTTGGAATATTTGAATCCAAAACAATTTAGTTTTACAAAACTGAACCTATTTAGAAACCCGTTTATTATTTAATATATTTAGTATATTTAGTTAATAAATTAATAACAATTAATTTAATCGGGTTTGAGTTTAAGGTATCCTAAAACAACTACTCAAACTCTACTTACTATTATTGAAAATATTTAGTTAATAAATTAATAACTAATTTAATCAGGCTCGAGTGCTAAGACGACTACCCAAACTAAAACCCTACTCACTGTCATCCTTGTCGTTTTACCGCACTATATAATATATTTTATAACACAATATTAAATACTTTCTCTACAATCCAAAATATCTCACAAAATACTTTTTAATTTATTTTTGAAAATTTAAAACATGATGTTTTCAAAACCAAACGCTAGGTTGTATTTGGTTTTGGAAAACATCCTGTTTTAAATTTTCAAAAATGTATTCAAAAATGCTTTTATATAAAGAAAACAATTTCTAAAAAATGAAAATGATGCATCCTTGGAGGGAAACTCGATTCCATGATTTTAGGAAAGAAAAGAAAATACTTTAATAGGCAACTCCAACACATTCTTGTTATCAACTCCGCTTTCCATATTTGCTGATATAATTTTAGAAAATGAAAACAGGAGATGTTTTTCAAAACTAAACACAGCCTTAAATGATACATCTTCTAAATTTAAGCATCAACTAACAAAAGTGTAGGCAATGTCACCTACAATTTCAAATTATGAACCGTCAACATAAAAAAACGAGTATAGGTGTGGTTTACCATGATTGAGTTAGCATATGAACCCATCTTCGTCGTACTGCTGGTGAACTTGAGAAGCGGGATCAAAGCAAAAGGAAGTTCAAATGATAAGATCATCTGTAAGGGTAATACCAACATGAATAAGAAACTGAACATCCAAAAACCCAATATGAAGATACCCTAAAATTAACTTCAAAAATGTCATTTGAATCAACTATGGAAGCTTCTGGTTCAGTAACCAAGGTAACCCGGAAGAAACAACAAAGCCCGTATATAGAATGAATACAAATCAATGATTAGAATTATTTATTAAACAAACATTTCATAGCAAGAACATTGACTTGCTGAAAGATATTTTCTTATCTCAACAGAAATACAAGCTAGGTTTGTTGCAGGAAACAAAAATGTCTTGTGTTGATGCCAATGACACTTCTATAAAAAAGGGTAAAAAATTTCTTCATACAACGAACAAGACTAGATATCTTTTGTGCAGTAAGGTAAGCCGGTTCATGAAGCAACCTACAAAATTATATCGGGATACAGTTTTTCATATTGTTCGGTATGTAAAAAACGGAACCATATAGAAACCACAGCTTTTGAACAATATTTCAGGTTTGTGTTTTATAAATTTTATTTCATGAAATTACTTTTATAAAATAATTTATCTAAAAAATATACACATTTTAACTTCATTCTCAAGCTCTGGGAAGGGGAATAGCAAAGATTTCCATATGTAATGATGTCATATTTTATTATTACAAATCCGTGATTGTATTATGAATAAGAAATTACCATTGCCTCTTATTATACCACCCTCATAAGCCGTTATAATATTTTTGTTGGAGTCTGGGTAACTTCCTGCCCCACTTCTTTTGTAACTTCCCTTGTAACTTCCTCTTTCAGTGTTTTATAAATACAGGCCCTCTCCTCACCTTGAGGAATAAGAGGGATCTCTGAATTACATGGTATCAGAGGGATTACGACCCCCCTCCAATTTTGCCCCCCCGCGCAACAGCTCTCTTCCCGGCATCCTGTGCGACGTCCTGTGTAGCTCCTGCCGATCTCCCTCCCGAGCAGCAGCGTCGTCCCGGCGACCCTCCCAGCGCGCGCTCCGTCCTGCGCGCGACGAACCGTCGCCCCGCTGCATTCCTCCGGCGCGCGGCTCCTGACGGCGGCCCTCCTCTCCGGACAGGCCCTCCCCGTCGCGCCTCCTCCCAAGTGCGCAACTCCTCGGCGCACCTCCACTCAGTCGCCGCTCCTCCCGGCGCGCTCCCTCCTCCCGGCGGAACTCCTCTCCCGCCCTCTCCGGCGCGCGACTCCTGCCGGCGACCCTCCTCTCCGGACAGGCCCTCCCCGTCGCGCCTCCTCCCAAGTGCGCAACTCCTCGGCGCACCTCCACTCAGTCGCCGCTCCTCCCGTCGCGCTCCCTCCTCCCGGCGGAACTCCTCTCCTGCCCTCTCCGGCGCGCGACTCCTGTCGGCGACCCTCCTCTCCGGAAAGGCCCTTCCCGTCGCGCTCCCTCCTCCCGGCGGAACTCCTCTCCCGCCCTCTCCGGCGCGCGCCTCCTGCCGACGGTCCTCCTCTCCGGACAGGCCCTCCCCGTCGCGCCTCCTCCCAGGTGCGCGACTCCTCGGCGCACCTCCTCCCGTCGCGCTCCCTCCTCCCGGCGGCCCTCCTCTCCCGCCCTCTCTCCAAGCGGCCCACTCCTGCCTGGCGCGTCTCCCCGCTTCACCCTTCTGTCTGGCGCGGCTCCCCGACGGCAGTTCCCTCCTTCGCCCAGCGGTCCCCTCGCCTCGACAATCTCCCTCCAACCGACCCGGGCTCCTTCAATTTTTTTTCTCCAGCGCCCGGCGTGCTCCGCTTCCCGGCACGCCTCCCTAATTCCGGATCTTCCCTCCGCTGCATCATCGCTATCCACGCGCTGCTTCCATGGCAGACTCCTGCCCTCTGCCCTTTGTCGGTCGTCGCTCCCCTGCTTGGATGTTGGACTCCGGTGCCTCCGACCACCTCACCGGTGATGCTGGTATGTTGACTTCTTACTGCCCTTACACCGGTCCCTCCGCCATCATGGTCGCTGATGGCTCCACTATCCCGATTGCGGGCTTCGGCACCTGCTCTCTGACTCCGACGATTCACCTACCCTTTGTGGCACATGTGCCCCGCAGTCCATTTAATCTTCTTTCCATCAGTAAGCTGACAAAAGATTATAACTGCGCTGCCATATTTTCCTTCTCTGGTGTTGTTTTTCAGGAGCAGACAACGAACCGGGAACTTGGTAGAGGCCGACTTCGGGACGGGGTCTACCTGTTCGATGCACCGGCACCCATCGCTTGCTCATCTACCTCTTCTCCAGCTTTGGATCTTCATTCCCGGTTGGGACATCCGCCGGCATCCACCATTCATCAGCTTTATCCAGAGTTTCGTCGGAATCTTTCTTTTCATTGTGAGTCTTGTACTTTTGCAAAACATCATCGATCTACATACCTTCCTCGGGTGGATACAAGGGCCTCAAATCCTTTTGATCTCGTTCATTCAGATGTTTGGGGTCCTTGTACCATTTCGAGTCATTTGGGATATAAGTACTATATCTCTTTCATCGATGATTATTCGCGAATGACTTGGCTTTACCTCCTACGAGAACGCTCCGACGTGTTTTCCACCTTCCAAACCTTTTATGCTGAGATTCAGAATCAATTTTCCCTCTCAGTCAAATGTCTCCGCTCCGACAATGGGCGTGAGTATCTCTCCAATTCCTTTCGGCAGTTTCTCCAGACGAAAGGCATCCTTCATCAGACCTCCTGTCCTGATACACCCCAGCAGAATGGCGTGGCCGAGCGGAAACACAGACATATTCTGGAGACTGCTCGTGCCCTCCTCTTTCACCGTCAGGTGCCCCTGCAGTTTTGGGGCGATGTCATTCTCACCGTCACCTACCTGATAAACCGTCTTCCTTCCACTATCCTTCGAGGGGAGACTCCTTTTCGGACTTTGTTCTCCTCTCCCCCTCTTCACTCCCTTCCCATTCGCGTGTTTGGGTGCCTCTGTTACGTACGCGACACACGTCCAGGTCTCTCCAAACTCGCTCCCAAACCCCTCCACTGCATCTTTTTAGGCTATTCCCGCACTCAACGCGGATATCGCTGTTTTTCCCCCGACCTACGGCGGTATGTCATCTCGGCCGACGTTGCCTTTGTTGAGAGTTCTCCATTCATCCTTCCTTCTCTTCATCCTGACCCTGCCATCGATGATTGTATTCCTCTCATCATCCATCCTCCACCGTCGTCAACCCCTGTTGACACCCATTTTGGTCAGGTCTACTCCCGACGTCCTTCGACTAGATTCCCCGTCCTGGCCAATAACACTGACGCTCCCGCTCCGTCCGCTGCTCCTGCTCCGCCACCCGAGGACTTGCCCATTGCCCTTCGGAAAGGTACTCGCTCCTGCCAGAGTACTCCTCTATTTGTATCTTCTTACAGGGGTTTGTCCGCTCTGGAGACAGTCTCTGTACCTCGCACGGTTGGTGAGGCCAAATCTCACCCCGGGTGGCTAGCTGCAATGCGGGATGAATTGCAGGCTCTAGAGGATAACCATACTTGGGATCTTATACCTCTTCCAGCAGGCAAACAGGCAGTGGGCAGCAAGTGGATTTACACCGTCAGGCTGAATCCCGATGGCACTCTCTGCCGCCTCAAAGCCCGCCTTGTTGCCAAAGGCTTTGCACAGACGTACGGTGTTGACTACTTTGATACCTTCTCACCGGTTGACAAGATGGCCTCTGTTCGGTTATTCATTTCTCTTGCCGCCCATCATCAGTGGCCTCTTCATCAGTTGGATGTCAAGAATGTCTTCCTCCATGGCTTCCTTGAGGAAGAAATTTATCTGCAGCAACCCCCCGGATTTTGTGCCTTCGGCACCGAATCTCGAGTCTGTCGTCTCTGCCGCTCTCTTTACGGCCTAAAGCAGTCTCCCCGTGCTTGGTTCGGCCGCTTTAGCACGGTCATTAGCAACTTTGGGCTTTCTCGCAGTATGAAGGATCACACTGTCTTCTAACGGACGAGTGCACGTGGCTGCATCTTATTAGTCGTATATGTGGATGACATCGTCATCACCGGCAGCGACTCTGTGGGTATCACCCACCTCAAGGCCCATCTACACCGCCACTTCAACACGAAGGATCTTGGTCCTCTCACCTACTTTCTCGGCATCGAGGTTTCCTATTCCTCGGACACCATCTCCCTCTGCCAACGGAAGTATGCATTGGATATATTACAGGCTGCTGGGCTGACTCAGGCCACTGTGGTCGATACTCCTCTCGAGCCTGGGGAGCGGTCTCTTTATGCCTCCTCAGCAATGTACCCACATCCCGAGCGGTACCATCGGTTGGTGGGCCAACTCAATTATCTTACCATGACTCGACCCGACATCTCCTGTGCGGTTGCCAAAGTCAGTCAATTTATGGAGCATCCAACCACCTCTCAATGGGATGTTGTCATCCGCATCGCCAAATACATCAAGCGCGATCCTGCCCGTGGTCTTCATTACTCCCAGCATCCTCATCAGCATATTGAAGCCTTCTGCGATGCTGATTATGCTGGCTGCCTTGCCACTCGGAAATCTACATCTGGGTTTGCCATCTTCTTGGCAGGCAATCTCATTTCTTGGCGAAGCAAGAAACAGACGGTCGTCTCTCGCTCCAGTGCCGAGTCTGAGTATCATGTCATGGCCACCGTCACTACCGAGATCCTATGGCTTCAACACCTCCTCCAGGAGCTTGGCTTTCCTCAGCAGACTTCTGCTCACATATGGTGTGACAATCAGGCAGCCGCTAAAATTGCTTCGAATCTCGTTTACCATGAACGCACGAAACATATAGAGGTGGACTGTCACTTTAGCCACATTTCCACGGCCGACCAGCTTGCTGACATCTTCACCAAAGGCCTCCCTGGTGCTCGCCTCGCCTCTCTTAGTTCCAAGCTGGGGATCCACCGCATCTGACGCCCAGCTTGAGGGGGAGTGTTGCGGTCCTTATGTATCCAAGCTAGGTACACCTAGCTTGAGGGGGAGTGTTGGAGTCTGGGTAACTTCCTGCCCCACTCCCTTTGTAACTTCCTGCCCCACTTCTTTTGTAACTTCCCTTGTAACTTCCCTTGTAACTTCCTCTTTCAGTGTTTTATAAATACAGGCCCTCTCCTCACCTTGAGGAATAAGAGGGATCTCTGAATTACAATTTTCATATCATAAACTTTCAAGAGGGGATTGTCTATCATCGTTTTGGTCTACAACCATTGCATTCATTGATTAATACCCTTATACAATGAAAGTACCTCATTCTACTAGAACATCATCAAGGATACTTTCCTTCACAATGTGTCAAGTGCCTAGGATGTGTTGTACCACTGAGAACAGGGTAAAATCAACCTTCCTCTACAATTTCGACAACCGGTCGATCTCACCTTTTATTCTTCTACTTCCACAGCTGAATATCTTCAGTTTCTCTGACTTCAATACTCAGAATGTTCAGCACACTCCGATATCAGTTCTCTCCTTTATTTCTCACTAACTTCTTCAGTTTCTCAATATATATCGTAGAACCATACTCCTCACCTCAATGAGAGACGAAACCCTTTATTTATAGATAGAGGAAAAGGAATAAAAGATAGAGAAAACCAATGTGGGAAACATACACATAATTGGGTCCAACATTCCCCCTCAAACTAGAACAGGTTTAGCTTGGAAGAAAAATCTCACAAACAAAAAACAAAGAAGAAAAACACAAAGACCAGCTTGGTGAATGCTGTGGATGCCCAGCTTGGTGCGCATAGAATCCAATCGAGCTCCTGGCAAGCATTTAGTGAAGATGTCGGCAAGTTGATGAGCTGTTGGAATGAAGCTAAAGTTGATATGAAATTTCTCCAGATGATGGCGAAGAAAGTGACAATCAATCTCAATATGTTTTGTTCATTCATAAAAAACTGGATTAGAATCAATCTTCGTGGTCACCTGATTATCACACAAAATATAAACAGAATTGATAGGAAGGTGCTGGGGTAGCTGCAGCGTAGGAGGTTGTTGAGGGTTGGTTAGGAAAATTAATAAAGGGTAGGGGTATTATTGTAAACGGGTTGGGCAGTTAGGCGGTGAGACGAGTTCTTAAATAAGGGGAGATGGACAGTTTGGGGGGTTACGTTTTGCAATTGGAGTTCATTCTGCTGTGCAGAATGGGGGCTACGGCCAGGCCTCAGAGAGTAGCGCCTCTGGAGGATGTGTCTTCTTTTTCTTCAATTTTCTTCTTCTATTTCTTCTTCCTTCTGTAATTTCTGTTGTTGTTAATAGAAGTTCCCACTGTATTTTTCTCTCACATCAATTGATTCCTATCAATTGGTGCTTTCATTGAAAGTTGATTGAGAGAGAATTCTTGAACTGAAGTTTTGGAGTACTCAAGATACAGCAGAACCAGGTAAGTGCAGAATAGAGGAAATCGCAGCAGTAAGGGAAAAAAAGAACGTGACACGACTGTGGATGCACCGGCCACAGCAGTTGAGGCGGAACGAGACGAAGGTACGCAACTCGCAATAATTGAGTGCTAAGTTGAACGAAGCGGTCGCAGAAGCCACACCAGAAAAAGGCAGACCCGGTTCGAACCGGTTGACGCGGACTCTAGCTCGGTTTAAGCTCGATTGAAGGCGACTGAGGCAAACGATGCCAGAGGAGACCGAACAGGACCTCCCGATTACGCCAGACGAAACAGACAACGACGCCGCACCTATAGCAGGCGGACCTAGTACGCATGGCGCAGCAGACGTGGACTACTCACTTGAAGGACTTGACGAAAATCGCAGCAGCAAATGACGCTGCGGATTCATGATCGTTTTTTGTTCGGCTAAAGGAGCTGCCGGAGGAAGTTTTTTTGAATGAGTTTAGAAGCTGACGCGTAAAGGAACTTGATCGATATTCCGCATAGCAGAGAAACGCGACAAAGGGACTCGGCAGCTGGGGTGGATGCGCTGGAAGAAGCAGAACCTGGTTCTTCTAATTGAGAGAACAAACGCTGCAATAGTAGGCGACGCAGCCGTGGAAAAAAAGACGGACGTTGTAGAGGCGTTTGGCCCGCATCAAATTCTTTTATTCTTACTACTCACATTGAAGTTGATGCACTTATTGTACCTGTAATATTTGAAGCAGACAAAAGTGAGAGTCAGGTGCGCAAGGAAGAACAAATGCGAGAAATCTGGGCGAATTTGGCTAAGTTGTAAATGAGTCGGGGGGGGGGGGGGGGGGGCACAATGGCCAACCGTTGATATCAAAATTTATTCAAGGAAGCTTTGCTCGGGAGATTTAGTAGTGTGGCAGAAGAAGAAATGGTGGCTACTATTGCCCTAGCAATGGTTCATTTCTCAGAACTGACGACATGTGTCGAGGAACAGCAGTTGGCAAAGCCTCAAGCGGAGAGGTAGCAAAACCCGTTGGAGCAGCAGCTCGCACCGGAGCATATTGATTCCAATACGCCGCAGACGAAAATTGAAGCTAAAGGACTGGAAGCTTGTTGGGCCGCTCAGGAGAGGGATAATGAGGAGCAGTTTAGTTCCATTACGGTACGACCAGATGAGGGATTTGAAAGTATGACAGTGTTTCAACTAAAGCAGACTCGGGCGATAAGTTCTGGTCGGGAGGATATCAAAGGGAAGGTGGGTTACGTCAAAGAAGGTAGAGGCAATTCAAAGACGGATTCGAAGACGAAAACAGAAGGAAACCAGTGGAAGGTCGCAACAGTGGAGACTGAGGTTGTTACTACTCAAGCTAAGTGTAAATCCACCAAACTTCAGATGCAAACTGGACCGTTGTCATGTGCCGAGGAGAAACTAGAAGAAACCGATACTTTGCTGCTGCGACATTAGGAGTTGCATAATGTGCCGCGACAGACTGAAGAGAAGCCAGAGTCAGCGGATTTGCACGACTGAAATTTCTGGCTCGGCCTGGGTGAGAGGTTACAGACAGGCGTTGCTGATGTTGAGGGCGCATGTCAAGAAAGTTGAGCTGCTGCAAGAGGAGGCTACTCAAAGCTGCTAGGAGTAGCAGCTAGAATTAGCGACCAAAGGGGAGACATAAAGGTTCGAGAGTCACCGCACCGGAAGGAGATTGATCGAGGAGAGGTTTTCGGTTCACGGGCAGCACCTTCATTGCCACTACCATGGATGGCCATTCAACTAATCACCTTGAGAACAATGTGGTTTATAGGTGGGCGGAAATGATAGGAAGGTGGCGGAAATGATCGGAAGGTGGGCTGGGGTAGCTACAGTGTAGGAGGTTGTTGAGGGTTAGTTAAGAAAATTAATAAAGGGTAGGGGTAATATTGTAAAGGGCTGGGCAGTTAGGCGGTGGGAGGAGTTCTTTAAATAGGGGGAGATGGGGAGTTTTGGGGGTTACGTTTTGCAATTGGAGTTCATTCTGGTGTGCAGAATGGGGGTTGCGGCCAGACCTCAGAGGGCAGCGCCTCTGGGCAGTTGGGCAGTGGGAGGAGTTCTTTAAATAAGGGGAGATGGACAGTTTGGGGGGTTACGTTTTGCAATTGGAGTTCGTTCTTCTGTGCAGAATGGGGGTTGCGGTCAGGGTTCGGAGAGCAGCGCCTCCGGAGGATGTTTCTTCTTCAATTTTTTTCTTCTATTTCTTCTTCCTTCTGTAATTTCTTATGTCGTTAATAGAAGTTCCCACTGTATTTCTCTCTCAAAACAATTGATTCCTATCAAGAATTATGTGGCGGGAAACCAATTTCATGATGCTGACGAAGCCATGGAATTTCAGTAGTGATCGTGGTCATCGCACAGTATTCAGATTCAGCACTGGATCTGGAGATGACAGTTTGTTTCCCGAGAGATTAAGTTACCAACCAGAAAAACCGCAAACTCAAAAGTAAACTTTCATATAGATAAACAGTCAGCGTAGTCGGCATCACAGAATGCCTCAATGTCCAGATAATCGTGATGTGAATACCGAAGACCACGAGCATGGTCTTTCTTAATGTATCTAACAATGCGAAGGACATTGTCCCATTGGGATTTTTCCGGATGTTCCATGAATTGACTGACCTTGCTGACAGCGCAGACAATATCCAGATAAATCGTAGTAAGATAATTGAGTTTGCCCACAAGACGATGATACCTATCTGGATGAGAATAAGGGTCAGCGACAGCATGGATAGACCGTTCCCCTAGTTCAAGAGGAGTGTCAACGGCAGTTGCTTGAGACAAGCCAAGTATTCTGCAAGATATCCAATGCATATTTTCGTTGTGAAAGGAAGATACTGATTAGAGAATGGGAAACTTCAATGTCAAGAAAATATGTCAAAGGACCCAGTCTTTTGTATGAAATTGTTGTTGAAGATAAGCCTTGAGATGGGTAATGACATGTGAATCGCTCCCAATGGTAATGAAATCATCAACACACACAACATGATGCAGCCAGAAGACGTTTTTCGAAGTGTGATCCTTTATACTATGAGATAGACCAAAGGTAGTGATGACGGTGCAAAATCTGTCAAACCACACACGGGGAGACTGTTTGAGCCCATAAAGAGACCGACGAAGCCAACAAACATGAGACCCGGTCCTGAAACCAAGGAAGTCAAGAGGTTGTAGCAGATATATTTCTTCTTCAAGAAAACCATGGAGAAACGCATTCTTGATATCAAGTTGATGAAGAGATCAATTATGAGCAGCTGCAAGAGATGTAATTGGGAGGGAGGGAGGGCTAAGGTTAGTTAACCTCCTTCGATACCATGTAGAACCATACTCATTACCTCAATTAGAGACAGTGTTCTTTACTTATAGAGGAAAAGAAATACAAGATAGAGCAAACCAATGCGGGACTCTAACATACACATAATTGGGTCCGAACATATATTTTTGGCTATCTCATGAATTAATCAATAACTCATAATTCTTGAATTTCCAACTCTAACATACACATAATTGGTCCAACATATATTTTTGGCAAACTCATGAATTAATCGATAACTCATAATTCTGGAATTTCCAAAAAAAACAAGCGATCAAGGAATTCCAAAATATTCTTTCAACTAATCTTTTCCAAATACTTGTGAACTTCTCCTTCTAAGTGTTCACGTGGGTTTGTCCCCCACAATCCTTGATACGATTTCCACAAATACTCATCTTCTCATTTAGACTTTGATCGCCATTAATTAGTTTCAAATCTTCGTATTTGAAACTCCTTAATTATCGCACAGAGATCCTCAAACTCTTCTTATTTCCACAAAAGCCGCAGGCCTTGAATGCACATATGCATGCAGGAATTATTATCATAGCGTGGCACCCTCTCAAAATACAAAACCAGCTTTGGCTTGTACTTCGTTCACAAACTTCTTCATTCTTCAGCTTCAGCTTGAAAATCACAGCTTGCATATTCTCACTGGTGACCATTACAAAACATTTTATTACCCTTATGTATACCCTGTGCGGCTCCGAGTGACCCTTACATATCAAGAAATGTACCTTTATGCATTTCATCCCTTTGCCATTTATTCCGCTTCAACTCAGAGATACTTTTCCTTAAGCTTCAGATGACTCTGATGCATGCTTCATGTGTGACTTCTACATATTACCTGTGACTTCGAAAGTATTTTTAGGTATCCGGTGCCTTTGACATATTTCTCTATTCTGCTCACAGATTACTTTTTACGCGTCAAAGGGAGTCCCAACAGGAGGCCAGATTTCCAGTCGGCTGTCAAAACTACTTTCACATATGGAGCATATTCTTGGAGTTACTTTTCTGCATCATCCTGAGGACTCTTGCGCATTAATTCCTTCGTCAATTTTCACTTTGCACATTCTGAATGACCATTACGTACATAACACTCAGCCAATTTTCTTCAATATTCAGCAACTCAAAATTTCTCCATAACTTCTTCAACACCTTCTCGGGACAACTCCAGCCACCACCCCATCTAATCTCAAAAACTCTTTAAATGACTTTGGAAATTGCCGGAATGTTTCCAAACCTCTTCAGCACAGTTCAAAAGCCTTTCACTAGCCAGCTTCTCAATTTCAGAAATCTCTTATGCTGTAGACAGTGCTCTCAGCAGCCATACCACTAGTCAATCATTCATATGAAGTCCAACTCGACAATCATCAGATGTGTAGGCTGCTCTCTTGAATCTGTTTACCCAAGTATGTCAAAGCAACACCAGCATTGCCCATTGTTAAGGCAGTATCAAAATCTCATGATTCAACAATATTTGTCAACATATGAATAAATCCTCAACAGCATATTACAATGATCTTCACTCAAAATTGACAAAAAAATAAAACAGTTCAACAATTTCATTAGGTTCATTCGATCCACCCTTTGGATTTGTTGTCAACTTTAACAACTCACATTAGAAGACATCAAAGCACGGACTTTCTCAAAGAGAACTGTCCTGACACCACACTGCTTGATAAAGCAATGTTTTATAGAGAATTTCATCCCTCGGTGAAAAGCAATTTGTAGCCAGTGACATTGATGCTCTTCCCTCAATCCATACACTCATTGCCCACCCCCCCCCCCCCTTCTGCAATAACATCTTTGGATTCAAAGGTAACTAGAGTTGTGTAACTTTCTCACCCTCTGAGCAGAATCCAAATACATGTGGGGCATTCCAATAATGCTTCAAATGAGAGGGAAGGGTTGAACATGCCTGTTCGGCCTTAACACTTCAAATTTGTCCTTTGGCATAGCGCTTTTGGGAACATATCGGCAATTTGATCTTTTGTACCTGTTAGAAAGGTGTAGGTGTGGCCCAATACTCAAAATACATCCTAAACTCCAATGTGGGACTCACATCATTTAACACTCCCCATCAAGCTAGGTACCTAGCTTGGATACAAAATAAAACAAAAAGAAACATCCCCTAACACTCCCCGTCTAGCTGGACACACACATATACACAACAGCAATGAAGCCCAACGGTGGTTCGGGCGGTGGCATCAAAGAGGCCCGATAGAGATCCAGACAGAAGTAAAGGAACCCGACGGAGATCCAGACAGCTTGATGGAGATCCAGGCAAGGGTGAAGGAACCCAACGGAGATCCGAGGAAAAGGCAGCAAAAGCTGCTAGGAAGAAATGGCGGGGGGTGCAGGAAAACTGATGCAAGACTGTTGGAGCTAGAAGGGCGGTCGATAGAAGCAGCGTCTGCTGGGGTCGCTTAGTGTCATCGCAAGTCTGGCACAGGAAATACTGGAGGAGGCCCGGCCTTGGTGCATGCCTTCAAAAGTGAATCAGTTATTCACTTTTTATAAATTTTAAAACTTTTAGAAACTTAACCCCCACAACCTGTTAAAGTTCATTACTTTATCATGTTTTAGAAAATACCCATGCATGTAAAAGTAGAAAAACAAGTAAAGCACACGAGATTTACAGGGTTCGGGCTCAGTGTGAAAACCTACATCCTTGTCATAACCACTTTCGTAGGTCTATGAAAATTCACTATTATAAAGAACTGAATACAACTTGTGTCAACTCTCGTTAGACATCATCCATCTCCCAATAGGAATGATTATACTGACTCCCGTCAGTTTACAAAGTTTGCTTACAAACAATTGAATCAAAACAAAAGAATAAAGATTGTGTTCAAACTGCTCCACAAATGCTCAGTACGGATCCTCAGTCCGATTTGACTGGGTCCGATTCTCTTAGTCAGATAAGGTTGGGTTCAATGGACTCAGTCCGATGAAGTTAGTCTGATGGACTCAGTACGATAAACTCATTCTCAATCTGCATTACTCCAACTCTGCTCAAATGCTCAGTCTGATCTTCCTCAGCCCGGTAAACAAAACTTTCAGATGTCCGACCTTCTAATGAGGTCACAGTCCAGAAAGATAATTTTGACACGAATTTCGCAGCACTCCACCTTCTCCGCTCACATAAAAAAGTTGCAAAGTACGAATGTAATGTGCTTCTATTTATAGGCGACTCAGAATAGCAAAGGCGGGAAACTGAAAAACTTTTCCTGTTTAATCAAATTTCAAAGCTCTGAAAATCAATCACATTTAAACTTCAACTTTGACAGCTTTAAACCTTCTCAAGATTTATCCGAAATTAGTCTTCTAGAACATACTAACTTTTCTTCAGTTTGATGTAACTTCCTCAACTTCAGTCCGATGTAACTTCATTACAATGGAACTTTCTAAACTCATTACGATGAAACTTCCTCAACTCACCACGATCTGAGTTTCTTCCTCTGCTCATTACGATATGACTATCTTGCTCTACTCATTACGATTTGACTATCTTCCTCTGCTCATTACGAACTGACTTTCCTCATCAGAGTTAGTCTAATTAACTTTCCTTCTCAGAGTCAGTCCGATTGACTTTCCTCCTCGGAGTCAGTCCGATTGACTTTCCTTCTCAGATTCAATCCAATGGAATCCTCATAACGATGGAATTCACTCTGCAACTTTGAAAATCTTCAAACCTCATCAGTTATAACTCATTCAGACTTCTAAAAACTTCTATGTCCGATACTTCTGAATCTGATGCAGACTTTGTCTTGATTCCTGGAACCGATACAATCTTTACGATTCTTCCATTTCTTCAAAAGCTATATCATTAGAGTTTTCATGATTTATGAGAACTTCAAAATTGGCAAAGTATCGTCTGACTTAAGGTTAGAAAGTTTAAGAACTTTTTAACTCCCAACATCATTGTCTTTATTCAACCTCTTCAGCAACATTCTGACCTTCTAACTCAGCAACTTCTTTCTAACAAACATCTTGTCCGATAGATCTTGAACTTTATGTCGATGGATCTAAGTCTGATGGTGCGTCTGATCAATAGTTTTACTGAACTTCCAGCTTCCATCTTCCCTACACCTTATCCGTCCGGTACCACTCAGTCCGAAAACCTGTGTCCGGAAAACAACTTTCTCAAAGACAAAAAGCTTTCTCCCCCTTTATGTTTGGGTTCGAACAATCAGAAACTTTCACCTGTTTTTAAAAAGCATTTTTTCACAAAAGATTAGTCGTCAACAAATACAAAAACTTTGTTAAAACAAAACATCACAAAGGTTCACTTTGGGGGAAACTAGGGTTTGTAAGTGGGGAGAAACGGTGGAAGGGATAGGGTTTGGGAGGCTCTGATACCATGTTAGAAAGGAGGTGTGACTCAATACCCAAGATACCTCCTAAGGGAGGCCTTGGTTGTAACACCCCGACTCAAGTACCCCGGAATTGGTATTATTTTATTACAATGGTACAGAATACATAGACCAAAATACACAGGATCTAGCAGTTTAGCTCCAATTCCATAATTTTTATTTTTCAGATAAGCCCTCTTTTTAACTAGGTTAAGAGAGAACCCTTGCATGACTCAAAGTTCCAGAATACATGAACTGAAAGCCCAGAGACACAAAGACCTTACACATTTGACCTGACATCACTGAAACAACACCTCCTCGACACCTCTCCAATGTACGCGCCTAGCTCACCACCTGGCGATGCGATTAGTTTGTCCTTGCCCCATGCAGAGCTGCATAGGGTCTAAACCCAATGGGGTGTCCTTGTCCCTCCACTGTCCTGTGTCCGGTTTGTTCCGCCTGATGATTGCTACCGCTCTAATCCGTCATCCTGAGGCCGCACGAGTATAGTCAGACCGCCCTACTTGATAACTCAAAAGCCCAATGGCCCAATACATGGCCCGAAAGCCCAATTCGGGTAAATAGTAAAGCTGCTACAATACCCCACCACAATACTTGTTGCAATGCCTCGGAAATTCGCTTCATTCCGGTTTTGAACCAAGCTTTATACAGGATTACGAGGAGTTTTTACCACTTGGATAAGCCCTCAGTAACTCCAGCAGTTTAGCAATCTCAGACACTAAATGCATCATTTGAATACATGAAAACTTTATTATTCCTCCTTGAAATTTCATATGTCACACATGGTAATCTTCGTGGTTTTTTGTTGAAATGAGAAACAATATAAAGAGGAAAGCTTAGATGCTCAGTAAATGATAGTGTACAGCGAAAGCTATCATAGCACAAGCATGTCATGAATAATATGGCAGGATTAAATAAATTGAATAATGTCATAAATAAGCATAATATATCCATGAATAACATAACAATAAATAAACACATTGATATCAATAAGTAATCTTGTAAAATGATAAAAGAGAGGTGAGCCCAATACCTGAGGTGCCTCTCTAAGGGAGGTCTTGATGTTATTTTATAATGAATAATAAAGACCACATAAAACCATAAGTCTGATGTGGGATGCAGACTCCAACACTGTCTCTCAAGCTAGGTCTACCTAGCTTGGACACATAAAGAAAATAGACCAGAGCAAATAAAACCCGAGCAAACAAGAAACACTGCAAACACTCCCCCTCAAACTGGACACCAAACTTGATTACAAAACAAGACAGAATATAACAAAAGATAAATCACCATGGCTGCTGCTCCCCCTCAAGAAGTTGATGGATGATACTGCTAAAAAAGATTGGTTGCTAAGCCGCACAAGCGGAGTCGGTAGACGGAACGTCGGGAAAGCCGCATTGGCGGGGTCGGTCGATGGAGCGTCAGGAATGCCGCACTGGCGGTGCCGGACGACAGAGCACCAGGAATGCCGCACAGGCGGGGCCGGACGACAGAGCGTCGGAAAATCTGCAAAGGCGGATAATTCCATCAGAATGAGCTAAAGAAACAGAATTCATAATAAGCTGAGAAGGAAACAGAATTCGGAATGAGCTGAGAAGAAAACAGAAATCGAAATGAACTAAAGAAGGAAACATAATTCGTAATGAGCTGAGAAGGAAACAGAAATCCGAATGAGCCGAGAAGGAAACAGAAATCGAAAAGGAAACAAAAAACAGAATAAGCTGAGAAGGAAACAGAATTCAGAATGAGCTGAGAATGAAACAGAATTCAGAATGAGCTGAGAATGAAACAGAAATCGTAATAAGCTGAGAAGAAAACATAAATCGTAATGAAATTGAGAAGGAAATGAATTCGTAATGAACCGAGAAGAAAACAGATTCGTAATGAGCTGAGAAAGAAACAGATTCGTGATGAGTTGGCTACGAAGAAGACTCAAAAAGAAAATTTCAGAATTTTTATGAAAAATTGAAAAGGTAAAACTTGAAATTCAATTTTGCATAAATCTCAGAGAAATCTGAGGATTGAAGAAGTTGAAGTTGAAGTTCAAATGCGAAAGCTTTTCGAAGTTTTTGAAATTTTAGGAAGCGGGGAAAGTTTTAAAGTTTCCCGCTTTTGTTTTCCGAGTTGCCTATAAATACTTGCTCAGATCATTTCTTCAT
Organism: Viscum album; assembly: GCA_963277665.1. Lineage (NCBI taxonomy): Eukaryota > Viridiplantae > Streptophyta > Magnoliopsida > Santalales > Viscaceae > Viscum > Viscum album. Next base: position 1,018,199,490 of record OY728147.1, on the reverse strand, counting down.
TGTAACTTTCACGCAAGCGGAAAAAGCGGAGCGCTGAAGAAATCAAGTGAAAGTTATTTCCAGGCAGAGATCTGGTGAAGATCAGACAGCTGAAAGTTTGTTTACCGAATTGAGCAAGATCGTATTGAGAAAGATCGTATTAAGCATTTGAGCAGAGTTAGAGTTTTACATATTTTAAATGGGTTTATCGTATTGAATTCATTGTATTGAGATAATCGGATTCAGCTCCATCGTATTGAGAGAATCGGATCCAGCTTCATCGTATTGAGAGAATCGGATCCAGACTCATCGTATTGAGATAATTAGATCCAGACTCATCGTATTGAGAGAATCAGATCCAGACTCATTGGATTGAGAAAATTAGATCCAGCCAGATCGGACTGAGGATAGGACTGAGCAATTATGGAGCAATTTCAACCAAGTCTTTTGTTTGGCTTAATTGTTTTATAAGCAAACATTGAAAACTGAAGGAAGTCAGTATAATCTTTCTTATCAGGAGATAGAAGGTGTCTAATGGAAGTTAGCACAAGTTGTATTCAGTTCTTCTTAATAGTGGATTTCCATAGACCCATGGGAGTGGTTATGGCAATGATATAGGTTCTCACACTGAGGTCGAACCTTGTAAATCTTGTGTGCTTTACTTGCTTTCCAATCTTTGCATGCATGAGTATTTTTTAAAAGATGATAAGGAAATTAATCTTAACAGTTTGCAGGGGTTATGTTTTGAAAAGTATTGAAACTTATAAAAAGTGAACAACTAATTCAACCCCCCTCCCTTCTCAGTTGTTATCATATTCGTTGGAACTTCATTTACTTTACCAAAATTTTAAGATGTTTAATGGCTACGGGAGTGTTTGAGCATCATAACGACTTGTGAAGGTAGTATAATTAGAGGGAATGGTGATCTCTCATTGATGATATGATGAGAAATTTATAACAATGAAGCATGACAACGTTTCTCATTGAAAAGAAAAGGAAATGGAAAGATGGCAAAAATAAAGGTAGAGAAAAGGTTAGGAACCCTTAACCTTGCAGAGTAGCTTCTTTCATTGGAAAGAAAAGGAAATGAAAAGATTGCAAAAAATAAAGATAGAGAAGAGGTTAGGGACCCCTACCTTGCAAAGTAGTTTTCTTAAAGCTTGAGAGGGACACCTTAGAAACTCCTTAGAGAGACTCTTGAGAGGAGAAATAAGAGGGGATTTTTGTTCAATGGCTTTGGAGTGGAGAGGAATGAAAGAATGAGTGGAAGTGAGCTCCTTTTATAGGTTAAAAAGCGAAACATTTCTTTGGAAACTAAAGTTAGGTGAAAGGTAAAGATGGAATCATATGGGAGTTGGATGAGTTGGGTAAAGGGATATTGATGAGGCATGTGGGATTGACTTCCATACCTAAAAAAAGTCATCTAGAAGGCATTTGTATCATTTTAATCCTCAAAATTTCGAGCCACTTTAATTTACCCCTTTTACCCCCATTAACCTTGATTAAACATTTACCATGGTAATTATTCTTTTACTAAAAATATAGGATGACGTCTTACCAAATTTTGACGTGCTAATTCCAAATTTGAACTTCATTTAATCTAATTCAATTTCTAAATATGAGAAAATTAACTTCCAAATTAAAACGTAAGATATAGAAAAAACTGTTTTTCTAGAAAAAATGTTTTTTTATATATTAAGCGTTTTTATTCTTGGTTTCCATCAATTAAATATATTTGTTTATATGTTTAATCCTTATATTAGAGTCGTCATTTAAAAGATATAAATTTAATTTATTTAGATAAAATACAAAACACTTCTTTGGAAATAAAACTTTTCAGAAAAATCTCAAAAATTCACCTTAAACTAACTTCGATATTCGGAATCCAAAAATGATGTATATTTTATCAAATTTAAATTCTAAAATTTAGACATAGCTTTTAAATATATTCATAAAATAAATCCTTTTCTACAACACTATGATGATGAGGTAATAGAACGTGTGTTGTGCAATAGTTTTAGGGTAGTGTTTACCAGTTATAAAAGAATCTCAGGTCTTACATTCTCCCCTCAAATAATTTCATCAAAATTTGTGATGTATGTTAGCTCATAAACAAATGTGGGTAGCTCTTCATCATTGTTTTTTCAAGTTCTCACATTGTTTCCACTAACTTGATTCCTCCAAAGTATTTTCACTAGCCGAGTTGTCCGATTTTGCAATGTCAACCCTCTCGTGGCAAGAATCTGGACAGGCACTTCATTATAAGACAAGTCGCGTTCCAACTCTATTTCCACAGTGGTGAGTAAGTATGTTAGGATAGGCATGTACTTCATCAATACTGAAACGTGGAAGATGCCATGCACTTTTGAAAGGTTGGGGAGCATAGCCAAACAATAAGTCACAACTCTGATTCTCTCTAAAATTTCAAAAGGCTCAATATGTCTATGACTTAGCTTTCTCTTCTTACCAAACCATATAACTCCCTTCCATGAAAATACCTTTAAGAAAACATGATGATCCCCTTCTTGAAATTCCAAGTTCTTCCTTCAATTATCAGCATGGTTTTTTTGTCTACTCTAAGCTGTCTTGAAATGATTCTAGATAGCTTGCACCATCTCAGTAGTCTCTTCAACGAGTTTTGGACCAACTAGCCTCATTTCCCCAACTTCGTCCCAACAGATTAGAGTATGAAAATTTTCCCGTACAAGGTCTAAGGTGTCATTTGTATACTCGAATGGAAGTTATTGTATGAAAATTTCACCAGAGGTAGGCACTGGTCCCTGTTTCTTGGAAGTCAAGTGAGAATGACCTCAGCATATCCTCTAGTGTTTGGATAGTTCTCTCAAACTGCTCATTTGTTTGAGGATGGTAAGAGGTGCTCAAGTGTACATTGTGTTCAAATCCTTTTAAAGACCCCAAAATTTAGATGTGAAGCGAGGGTCACGATCAGAAACAATTGATAAAGGTGCATCATGAAGCCTCAACTTCATTGATATAAAGTCATGCAAGACATTCAAGGGGTAAATCCTCCCTTCTTGCTAAGAAGTTTGCAGACTTAATGAGTCAACCCACAATGACCCTTAGATGTCTTAGGCAGTTCAGTAACAGAGTTCATTGTAATATTGTCACACTTCCACATTGGTATAGGGAGGGGTTGCATTACACCATTTGGGAGTTGTCTCTCACCTTTTACTTGTTGGCATATCAAGCATCTTGACACATAGCCACCAATTTCTCACTTCATATTTTCCCACTAGAAGTGCTCCCTTAGATCCTTATACATCTTGGTGTATCAGGGATAGAGAAATTTGAGCTATGAACTTCATCCAGCAATTCCTTCTTCAACTCGAATACTGATGGCAATCTCTCGTCTTCCATGGCTTTAATCTTCTTTGTCTTCTTTTGTAAACCCTATGGATTATTTGAAATTGGGTAACTGGAGAAAACATCTCATCATAATCTAGACCCTCAATTAGAGAGTAACATTTGTAAACCAAATGGGATTTGTTCCATGCTACCTATTCTTTATCATTGAGATTATTTTTAAAACTCATTTTATATTAATCACATTTCTTTCTTTGAGATGAGATAAAATCACCCAAGTTTGTTTCCTATTTGATTCAAATCATCAATCATGAAAGGTACCCAATCTTCATGTTGCAAAGCCTCGTTAATACATTTTTGGCTCAATTCGAGAGCAGGCTTGTATGTATAGAATTTTTCAATGTTATGTTTTGAACTCCTTAGCAATTATCCCTAATGATATTATCAATCTTAACATGCTTTTCTAAGTCTTAAAAAAGGAATAATGGTTGGACAATTACTTGGAAAAGGAATGATGTTTCCCCTTAATAATTTCCATATCCAATTTTACTAAATTCATAAATATTGGATCATATCCTCATCATAGATAGGACTCCATGATCCTTCTTACTCAATGCACTTGCCACCTTGTTTGCCTTCACAGGGTGGTAGTGTATTGCACAATCATGATCCTTGAGTAGTTTCAATCATCTTTTTTGTCTCATGTTGGGCTCTTTCTGTGTGGATATATACTTCAAACTTTTGTGATCCGTATGTGTCACATCTTTCATCATAAAGATAGTGCCTCCATATTTTCAATGCAAAGATTACAACTACCAACTCAAAATCATAAGTTGGATAGTTTTGTTCATGGGTCTTCAATTGCCTAGATGCATAAGCAACAATTCTATCATTTTGCATAAGAACACACCCTAATCCTTTCTTTGATGCATCGTTGTATATAAAAAATTCTTCATTTCCCGATGGTAAGGTCAATACTGGTGCATTGATCAATCTCCTCTTTAGTTCCTCAAATCTTTCTTCACATTCCTTCGACCATGTGAATTTAACACTTCTGAGTGTAAACTTAGTTAACGAATTATCTAATCGGGCAAAGTTCTCAACAAATCGCTAAAAGTAACCTGCTACGCCAAGAAAACTACGTATTTCATTTATAATCGTTGGTGCGGCTCATTCTTCAACAACCTTGGTCTTTGCAGGGTCAATGGGTATTTCATCCTTAAAGACAATATAACCAAGAAAAGAGGCGTGTTGAAACCAAAATTCACAATTTCCTATATAGCTCCTTCCATAGAGTGTCAAGAATGATTCGTAAATGGTCTTCATGCCCTTCATGGCTCTTAGAGTATATCAAGATATCATCAATGAAAACCACAACAAATTTATCAAGATAATCCTTGAGCGCTCTATTCATCAAATTCAGGAACACCAAGAATGCATTAGTTAACTAGAAGGGCATTACTGTGAACTTGTAATGCCCATATCTTGTGTGAAAAGTTGTCTTTGATACATCATCCTTCTTGAAATTGATGATAACCAGAACGAAAATCAATGCGAGGTAAATGATACTTCTTCTTTATAGTAATGGAATTGATTTCTTTAAAGTCAATGCACAACCTCATAGACACATCTTTTTTCACAAATAAGACAGGTGTTTCTCAAGGTGAAACACTAAGACGTAAGAATCTCTTATCACACAACTCTTGTAATCGTTTCTTTAATTCCACCGGAGCCATTCTATAGGGAGGCTTATATATGGGTTTTGCATCAGAGATAAAATCAATAGAGAATTCTATTTCACGATCAGGTGGATATCCAGGAAATTCCTCAAGGAATGCATCAATACAACCCTTCATAACAGATAGATCCTCTATTTTAAGGATACTCTTCTCATTCATTGATTTATCTTCTCCCAAACTCAAAGATTGTGATCTCCCTCTTGACAGTAAATTCTTACATTATACTAAGGGTCAATCCATACCAACGATTATGCCATCAATCGACCATAGGTATAACAACCAGGCATGCAACTAAAGAACCTCCATGTATTTTAATAGGGACAGAGCGGTATACTTTTGGTGCTATAAGATTCCACAAGGAGTTTTAACAGACAACTCCTTAATGCATCAAGAGATGATTCCATGTTTTTACAAAACTTGAGAGAGATTAGAGTGCAGATCCAGAATCAAATAATATATTAGCTGACTTTGAGTTCATGATCAAAGTACATGTTATGACATCATTGGGACCTCGACTTCTGCTATTATGATAGCATAGCTTCGGCCTTGCTCCTTTGGATTCTTCTGGAGTGGATTCCCTTGACACGTGGGGCATTGATTTGAACAGTCACAAATCTCATTACAATTAAAGCATTGAACATTTGTGGCTTCTTTCTTTCCCTTAGCACTCATGAGCTTGAAGGCCTTTATCTCCGCACTTGTAGCAAACTATCATTCTCTTCAAACAAGCCATGGGGTGTTTCTTCTCAGGGTTAATGCATAGTGGGAATTCTACTCTTCCATTCTTCCCCTTTGCCAAATTCCTTTCAACATGGTGCTCAATCACCCTTTTCTTCTCTTACTTCCTTTGAAAGTAAAAGACTTGAGAACTCCTTAATCTTGATGGTACCTGTCATAATCTCCTTATAAGATGAAAATGATTGAGAGACTCATATCCTTCTATGATTTGGCTTCAATCCATAAAAGAAGTGATTGATCTTCCTTTCAGGTTTGCGTACATAATCTGTAGAATGTCTCGCTAACCGAAGTTAGTCTCGTATTCAGCAACAGCTTCCCCTTTTGTCTTAAATTCATAAATTGTCTTTCCCTGTCAGCTCTCTGCTCGTGAAGAAAATATCTCCAAGAATATCCACTTTAAAAGCATTTCATTCCATGTTTTCTATTTTTTCCTCTATGTTTTGAATCAAAGACCACCATTGATGACCATCTCACTTCAGTCGATATACAGCCATGATAACCTTCTCTCTTCCACTACATCCCAAAACAAGGAATATCTTCTCTAAATACTTAATTTATTGCTCGGCCACTAATGGATTAGTGATTCCATTAAAAAGCAGAGGTTAATGTCGCATGAAGCAGTTCAATGTTACACCAGGCAGAGGTGTAACAGGTTGTTCCATACAGGCAAGGTTATTTGTCATGACTTGAGTTAACTGACCTAATATATTCATAATTTGCTCAACTCCAACACCAGCTTCATTGAATTGGTCAGGACTGTTGGAGTCTACATCCCACATCGGACTTCTGGTCCGATGTGGTCTTTATTATTCATTATAAAAGAACCTCAAGGCCTCCTTTAGAGAGTACCTTAGGTATTCGAGTCTACCTGGCCAGCGACGGGATCCCCTCTACTCCCCACGTCGTCCACTGCTCCCTCCCGTTCGGCCAGATCCAGTCGGCCGCGACTGGATCTCCTCTCTGGATCTCCCCCTTCTGCTGCTCCTCTGCAAGGCAGCCCTCCTCGCCGATTTCATCCATGTCCAGCCTTTCTGGCCTCCTCTTCGACAGTGGCCCGATTGTGCGGCTTTCCCGGCAATCCGACGTCCGGCTCGCCAGTGCGGCTTTCCCGACGCTCAGACGTCCGGAACCGCGAGTGCAGCATTCCCGGCGCTCTGTCGACCAGCCTATCTGTGCGGCTTTCCCGACACTCCGTCGACCGGTCAGCTTGTCCGTCTTAGCAAACAATCTTTTTCCGCAGCATCATCCATCTTCTTGAGGAGGAGGAGCAGCCATGATGATTTATCTTTGCTTTGTTTTATCTTGTTTTGTTATCAAATTGGGTATGTCCAGCTTAAGGGGGAGTGTTTGCAGCGTCTGTTGATTGTTTTGTTTTTCTTTATGTGTTCAAGCTAGGTACACCTAGCTTGAGGGGGGGTGTTGGAGTCTGCATCCCACATTAGGATCGTGGTCTGATGTGGTCTTTATTATTCATTATAAAAGAACCTCAAAGCCTCCTTTAGAGAGTACCTTGAGTATTTGAGTCTACCTCTCTTTATCATTCTACAAGGACAATATCTACACAGGTTACGGGTGTTGACACAATTTTTGTTTCTTCCATTAAACGTCATTTCTAAACAATGGCATATAATTAATTAATTCATGAATAAAACTATGGATCAAAGTATATAATTCATGTCATGTAATCTAGAAATATTTCTAGAATGTCTAAGGTTTATCATAGGGTTATGTTCTCCATGTTCTTCCGGTGGCTATTTTATTACAATGGTACAGAATACATAGATCAAAATACAAAGGATCGGGCAGTTTAACAATCTCAGAAAACTAGATACATAATTGGACAATACATAAAATCAAAAAACATCAATCAAATACACGAAAATTTTATTATTTCTCCTTGAAATTTCATACATCACATGTAGTAATCTTCATGGTTTCCTGGGAAGATGGGAAACAATGTAAAGGGGTGAAATCAGATGTTAAGGGGTAGTGTAAAGCGAAAGCAATCATAGCATTAGCATGGCATAAATAATATGCCAAGAATAAATAAATTGAATAATGCTATAAATGAGCATAATATATCCATGGATAATATTACAATAAATAAACACATGAATCTCACTAAGTAATCTCATAGTAATGGAAGGCATAATGTCGGACATCTTACTTTTACAGTCGAGGCCTCGTGTCGGGACATTATACATAAAAGTCAAGGCATACACCAATACCCAAACCAGTTTGTCTCATGAGGTCGATGCATCGAAGGGTTATATAATTTCGAACCTTACCCGTTACTAATCGAGTCCAATGCTTTCATCATATAAAGGAATGAATGTATAATACAAATCATAATGTTCTCTAAGGAACCTCATACATAAATCATGGCTAAGTAATCAATAGTTTCCCATATAGGAACATGGATATACGAAATTTTAATATTTCCTCATTCAATGGAACAATATGGCTATCTAGGTGAATATCTCACAACCAACTTGGAAACAAAAGGATATTAACACTGTAATGGAAAACACTCTTATCAAAGGAATAATAACAAGTGATCAAGGGTACTTTCATGGTGTAGGAATATCAATAGGAAATAATCTTTCATTATGGTTCGTAAAGAGCTCGTGAGTCATCCAAAGCATATCCCCTGAGTGTCAACCCAGGTGTGCAGTTAGGTCAACTAGTTGTGCATCGAGTGGAGATCGAGTTAATACTCAACCAACCTTTTTGGGGGTTATTAACACTAGGTGCATCTATGTCATAACTTGTATCCACTTGTTTGTATCCAGACAGAGATGTTATTGTTAGGAAACCACACGCTCTTTACTTTACCAAAATTTTAGGATGTTTTATGGCTACGAGAGTGTTCCCATAATAACGGCTTATGAAGGTAGTATATAATGAGAGGGAATAATGGTCTTTCATTGATGATATGATAAGAAATTTATACCAATTAAGCATAATAACATTTCTCATTGAAAATGAAAGGAAGTGGAAAGATTACAAAAATAAAGATAGAGAAGAGGTTAGGAACCCTTACTTTGCAAAGCATCTTCTTAAAGCTTGAGAGGGACACATTAGAACCTTAGAAACTCCTTGGAGAGACTCTTGAGAGGAGAAATGAGAGGGAATTCGTGCTCAATGGCTTTGGAGTGGAGAGGGATGGGAGAATGGGTGGAAGTGTGCTCTTTTTATAAGTTAAAAAAATGGATATTTCTTTGGTAACATAAGTTGGGTGAAAGGTTAAAGATGAAATCACATGGGAGTTGAGTTAGGTAAAGGGATGTTGGCGAGACATGTGGGATTGACTAGCCTACCTAACAAAGGTCTTCTAGAAAGTGTTTGTATCGTTTTAATCCTTAAAATTTCGTGCCACTTTAATTTACCACTTACACTCATTAACTTTGATTAAACATTTACCATGGTAATTATTTTTTTACTAAAAATATAAGATGACCCCTCTTACCAAATTTCGACGTGCCGATTCTGAATTTAGACTTCATTTAATCTAATTCAATTTCTAAATATGAGAAAATTAACTTTTAAATTAAAACAAAAGATATAGAAAAAATTGTTTTTGTAGAAAAATAACTTTATACGTTAATTGTTTTTATTCTAATCTCCTATCAATTAAATATATTTGTTTATATGTTTAAGCCTTATATTAGAGTCATCTTTTAAAAGATATAAATTTAATTTATTTAGATAAAATACACAACACTTAAAAGAACAATTCTTTGAAAATAAACCTTTAGAAAAATCTCAAAAATTCACCTTAAGCTAATTTCGATATTCAGAATCTACAAATGATGTATATTTTAACAAATTTAAATTCTAAAATTTAAAAATATAACTTTTAAATATATTTATGAAATAAAACTCTTTCTATTATACTATAATGATGAAGTAATACAATGTGTGTTGTGCAATAGTTTTAGGGATATAGTGTTTACCAACTATAGAAGAATCTCGAGTCTTGATTGATATTAATTTATAATGAATAATAAAGATGACATATACCTGAACTCCAATATGAGACCCACATCTTCTAACAATAGAGATATACTCCAACTTCACATCTCCATTAACCATTTTCTCCTTCATAAAATGATATTTGATATCAGCATAGAGTGCAATACAGATTCTTAGACAGATCAATTGCACTTTGATTATCACATGCAATTCTCAAGAGCTTATCAACTTTCACTTTCAAGTCTCCTAGTTGTTCCTTCATCTAGATCATTTGTGTGCATGCATTTGTAGCAGCCACATACTCTGTCTCTCTTAAAGTCACTGAGTTTTGCTTCTTGCATTGTCAGCCTACACGGCTTTCTCCCAAAAAGAATGTACCACCTGATGTTGATTTTCAAGTCTCCTAGTTATTCCTTCATCCAGATCATTTGTGTGCATGCATTTGTAGCAGCCACATACTCTGTCTCTCTTAAAGTCACTTAGTAGCTAACATGTGTGATTCTTCTGGATCATTCTGATATCTAGCACACAAAGCCATTGCATAAACAATGTCAAGTCTGGATGCAGTGAGATAAAACAAGCTTCTAATCAACTTAATGTACTCCTTTTGATTCACATTTTCCCACTTCACACCAACGGTCATAGATGTGTGGATACCTCATTTAAGTCTTTCATGCCAAATTTCTTCAACAAATCCTTCGCATATTTCTTGTGGGATAGAAAAATGAAATTTTCTTTTTGCACAACTTGCAATTTCAAGAAGTAACTCATTTCTCCTAGCATAGACATCTCAAAATGACTCTTCATTTGCCTTAAAAATTCTTCACAAGCATACTTTTTATCTCCTGCAAAAATGATATCATCAACATACACAATGACTAAGAGTGTCTGCTCATCTCCTTCACATAAAGGTTGCTATCAACTTTCCCTTTAGTACTTGTCTACTTCACACAAAGGTTGTAATCAACTTTTCCTTTAGTGAACTTCATCCCTCTCAAGCAACCATCCATCTTTGAATACCATGCTCTGAGGCTATTTTAGTCCATAGAGAGCTTTCTTTAGTCCACACACCATAGTATTCATCTCTATCAAGAATAAAACCATCAGGTTGTTCAACTATGCTTCTTCTTCAAACTCTCCATTTAAAAAGGCAAATTTCACATTTATTTGATAGATTTTGTAGTGCCTATTAGGTGCAACAGCCAGAACCATTCTAATAGTTTCAAGTCTTGTATTTGATGCAAAAGTTTCTTCAAAATCAACACCTTCAATCTGAGAGTAACCTTTGCAAACTAGTCTAACTTTATTTCTTAAAACCCCACCCTTGTCATGGAGTTTATTTTTAAATACTCACTTGGTTCCAATAACATTTTTCCCTTCAAGTCTAGGAACCATATTTCAAGTGACATTCTTTTCAATCTGATCAAACTCTCCATCCATGACATTTATCCACTCCTTGACAACCTTGTAGTAATATAAGAATGGATCCAATACCAAAGATGCCTCACTAAGGGAGGTATTGGGGTTATTTTATAATGAATAATAGAGATTGCATGATACGTCAAGTCCGATGTGGGACTTACACAACTTTTAATCTCTAACACTCCCCCTCAAGCTAGGTGTTCCTGGCTTGGATACATAAAAAAAAACACACAACACTCCCCCTCAAGCTAGGACATATATATTTATCATGCCAACTTGTTGCACAAAAATTGGATTCGTGGTCCAGACACTCCTTTTATGAGAACATCGGCAAGTTGATCAGACGTGGCCGAAGGCGTTCTTCTTTTCAAAGTTTTCTCGAACGAAATGACAATCAACCTCAATATGCTTTGTCCCCTCATGAAAAACTGAATTTGTGGCAATCTTGATAGCAACTTGATTGTCACACCAGATATGTGTTGGTTTCTTGATCGTATATCCAATCTTGCGAATAATTTGTTGTGCCCAAATAATCTCTGCAGTCACATATGTCATGGCACGATACTTGGACTCTGCACTTGAGCAGGAGATAAAAGTTTGTTTTTTGCTTAGTCATGATATCAAATTTCATCCAACAAAAACTACAAAACCAGACGTAGCAAAATCTGAATCACAAAATGCCTCAATGTCTGTATTCCCATGATCATAATATTGAAGACCTAAACTTGGTTCCTTTTTCACATATCTAACAATGCGAAGAACACCCTTCTATTGTGTTTTTGTTGGAGATTCCATAAATTGACTCACTTTGCTAACTGCACAAGCAATATCGGGTCGAGTCATTGTCAAGTAGTTGAGTTTTCCAACAAGTCGTTTGTATTTGTCGGGTGATGAAAACGTCTCACTATCAGAATGTAGTGACTTTTCTCCAGGTTCAAGGGGTGAGTCAACTGAGTCAGCTTAAGTCATTCCAGTCTATTGCAGAAGATCAAGAACATACTTTATTTGAGGTAGAAAAAATCATTTGGCACATCTGGAGACCTCAATCCCCAATAAATATCACAGTGGACCCAAACCCTTCGTATGAAAATGTTGATGAAGGATTTGAGTTGATCAATGTTATCAGTATCACTTCCAGTAATGACAATGTCATTCACAGAGACAATCAAGAGAATGTTGTCTGTTGTAGAATGGTGATAGAAGACAGATGAATCTTTTATGCTTTGACACATGCCAAAGCTAAGCACAACGGTGCAAAAGCGCCCGAACCAGGCACGAGATGACTGCTTGAAGTCATACAACGATCGACGAAGGCGACAGACCTTGGAAGACACCCCCTGAGCAACAAACACAGATCGTTGCTCCATATAAACTTCTTCATCAAGAAAACCATAAAAAAAACATTTTTCACGTCCAACTGATGGAGAGGTCAATGATAAGCAGCAAGAGAGATAAATAGGCGAACTGATGCCATTTTGGCCACTCGAGAGAAGGTAATGCCATACGTCTGCGCATAACCCTTAGCAACAACCCGTGCTTTGAGACGATTTAGAGAACCATCGGCGTTGACGCGCATGGTATAGATCCACTTGCACCTGACAACCTGCTTACCTGTAGGGAGAGGGACAAGATCCGAAGTGTGGTTGGTTTCCAAGGCCTGAAGTTCATCCTACATAGCATATAACCAACCGGGATGAGATATGGCATCGGCAACAGTGTCTGGTGTCGAGTAATCAGCCAGTGTCTCAATAACTCAGGAAGTAGAAGCAGATAATTCATGTTAAGACTAACAGGAGCGTGAGCCTTTGCGGAGTGCAATAGGCAACTCTGGTGACGGAGCATCGGGAGCAGGTGAGTCGTCAGGTGTGGTAGCGATAGTAGGTGGTAGGGTGGCAGAATGTGCGAGGTCGACGAGTATACATTTGGCAAAATTGTGATCCAACAATATCAATAAGAAGAGATAAGGGTGGGGGTGTATCGAGAGAATATGGCAAAATAATTTCGGAATCAGGAAGAGTAGATAGTGGTAGGAACTCGAGAATAGAAAAAACTGAAGATTCGACAAAGAAAACATTAGATGAGACAACATAGCGACGCAAATCTGGAGAAAAGCATCGATATCCGCATTGGGTGCTGGAATAGCCAAGAAATATGCATTTTAGAGCACGTGCATCAAACTTGGTAACTGAGGGGCAAATACCTCGAACATAACACAGCCAAAAATACAGAGGGGTGGGGAATGAGGAGGTGTTGTTGGAATTAAGGAATTGAAGGGTGTCTCCTCCTGAAGAACAGACGATGGAAGTTTGTTGATAAGATAGGTGGTTGTAATAATGGCATCGCTCCGAAAAGTGGTTGGAACTTTTTTCTGAAATAAGTGTCCGAGCAACTTCTAATAGATGGCGGTTTTTTCGTTCAGCAACACCATTTTGTTAAAGTGTGTCGGGACAAGAGGTCTGATGGATAATGCTATGGTCATTAAGAAAAGACTGAAAGGGTCCATATAAATATTCACGACTATTGTCAAAACAAAAGCAGTGAAGTTTAGCGGAAAACTGGGTGGTGATTTCTTGATAATAAGAGCGGAACACAATAAAGATTTCAAAACGATTTTTCAACAAAGAGACCCATGTCATTCGTGAAAAATCGTCGAAGAAAGTAACAAAATACCAATAACCCTGTTTAGATGGACTTGGACTGGGCCCCCAGATATCAAAGTGTACTAAATGAAAGAGTGGATGCACGAGAAAATGCTCGGGGAACATAGGTGACTCGGTGATGTTTTGCGTAATGACAAGACTCGCATTCAAAAGGAAGAAGAGGTACCAATCCTAGAAAAGACTTTTAAAGAATGGAGGCAAGTGGATGACCAAAGCGATAGTGAAGCTGGAGGGCATGATCAGAGGTGGTAGGAATTGCGAGAATGGGAGCTGAGTCAAGCACATATACGCCACCCTGAAGTCGTCCAGTACCAAGCACTCGAGTCGTTGAATGCTCCTGAAATATAATCGAAGTAGGTAAGAAGATGGTCTGACACTTTACTAATTAATAGTAAATTAAAGGGACAATAGGGAACAAAGGCAACAACAGATAATGTCAATCCAGGCGTAATTGTACAACTTCCATAGCCTGCAATCTACACTGTCTAACCATCGACCACAATAATATTACCTCCAAATGAGATCAATCTATACGACCGAAGAATACCTGCATCTCCAGTGATGTACTCAGAGGCACCAAAGTCAACAACCCAGGTGGTGCAGCGTTGGGAGAGACATGTTGTTTGAGTATTGCTAGGGGCAATAGTGGCGCTTGATGATGCCATAGAATGTGCTGAAAATGTATGGGGACAAGGTGTTGAAAGTGCACAGTTGATAGAGTATAAGTGTTGAAGGTGCACGGCTAGACCATCCAGGTATTAATTAGTTTATTAAGGAAAGATCAACATGGATGGCATCGAGGCGTGGTTGTGCAATGTTGGGGGGGGGGGGGGGGGGTCGTCAAGCGTAAGGGGTCCATTACAGCGGCGCAGATGTGGGTGTCGTGCAGGGGCGCAGAGAGCGTTGGGGGCAGGGGGTCGTCGCGCGCACAGGGGGGCGCAGGTGGTCGTCTCGCCACACAGGGCAAGCGCAAGGGTGTCGTCGCGCACACAGGGGGGCGCAGGGGGTCGTCGCGCCGCACAGGGAGTGCGCAGGGGGTCGTCGCACGCATAAGGGGGCCGCAAGGGGGGTCGTTGCGTCACACAGGGGGTGCGCGGAGGGTCGTCGCGCGCGGAGGGAGGAACCGTAGGGGAGCCGTCGTGCTGGACAAGGGGTGCGTAGGGTGTTGGATTGGTGTAGCCCGATCTGGTTGGGCCGAATGCTTGTGGCCCGCAACTGTCGCGGGTCGAGCTCCGCGGTGAGCTCGTTGGGGGTTGCACCTTGAGCAGCTTGATGTCAAGACTGCTTTCCTTCATGGAGATTTGGAGGAGGATATCTACATGCAGCAGCCAGAGGGATATGTAGTGTCTGGGAAGGAAGACCTAGTGTGCAAACTCCAGAAGAGCTTATATGGACTGAAGCAGGCGTCGAGGCAATGGAACAAAAAGTTTGATTCATTTATGTCTAAAAATGAATATAAACGATGTGGCATGGATCAATGTTGCTACATCAAGTCCTTTGGTGATGAATACATTATATTGCTTCTGTATGTGGATGACATGCTCATTGCAGGATCATGTATGCAGAGGATTAATGAGCTGAAAGGGCAGTTGGCTGAGGAGTTTGAAATGAAAGATCTTGGAGAAGCTGGCAAGATTTTGGGGATGAAGATCAAGAGAGACCGCAAAGCTGGAACGTTGATGTTGTCACGGGATGATTACATTGGGAAGGTTCTGAGAAGATCCAGTATGATGGAAACAAAGGCAGCCTCTATTCCCCTGGCGAACCATTACAAAATATCAAAGGAGCAATCATCGAAGATGGCAGAAGAGGTGGAGTACATGGCAAAAGTTCCATTAGCATCAGCTGTTGGAAGTTTGATATATGTCATGGTCTGTACTCGACCTGACATCGCTCATGCAGTGGGAGTTGTGAGCAGGTATATGGCTAACCCTGGAAAGCAACATTGGGAAGCTGTGAAGTGGATACTGAGGTATTTGAAGGGCAGCAAAGAGGCATCTCTGTGCTTTGGGAAAAGAAATTCATTGCAGGGGTATGTGGATGCTGACCTTGGAGGCGATGTCGACAGCAGAAGGAGTACCATGGATTATGTATTTACCTGTGGAGGAACTGCGGTAAGTCGAATATCACAATTGCAGAAGGTGGTGGCTTTATCCACCACAGATGCAGAATACATTGCAGTAACAGAAGCTGAGAAAGAGATGGTTTGGCTAAAGAACTTCTTGGATGAATTGGGAAGAAAGCGAGAGGAGAATGTATTGCACTGTGACAGTCACAGTGTTATACATCTCACAAAGAACCCAGTGTTTCATGCCCGGACGAAGCACATTCAGTTGAAGTACCATTTCATCAGAGGTTTGATACAGAATGGGTTGCTGACATTGCAGAAGATTTGTGGAACCAACAATCCGGCAGACATGTTGACAAAGCCTATGGTGATACAGAAGTTGAGGCACTGTTGTGCCTCTGTTGGTCTCCACTGATGAACGAAGGAGAGAGGCAGAATAATGAAGGATAAGATGGGAGCACAAAAGGAAAACAATTTGTATTTCATGAATCTGTGAATGGAAAGCACGCCACTAGTGAGTGAAGAAGAGGAAGAACTTAGATTAAGTAAGTTGTCTTCGTCAATTGCATCGAAGCATAGCAGTGCAGTGGATCAGGCTCCAAGTGGGAGATTGTTGGATTGGTGTAGCCCGATCCGGTTGGGTTGAATGCTTGTGGCCCGCAACTGTCGCGGGACGAGCTCCACGGTGAGCTCGTTGGGGGTTGCAGGGAGCAACGCGCCCCTGCTCTGAGGGTCCGGGGGCCGAAGACCCCCGGCCCGATTTTTCAGAGCTGTAGCATCTCTGACCACTGTAGCAGAGCTGACCGACCGACACCGACAGGCACTGTAGCAATGCGGACTTCGGAGTCAACTTTACTGTTCCACTTTTGACTTCCAGTTGACAGCCACTGTAACACTTTTGACAAAGGTGGTCGGCGTTCACTGTAGCGACACGGACTTACTGTACAAACAGTGGATCGTCTTCTCCATTTTATAGCTCATTTTTGGGGCTAGGGTTACTACTGCAAAACTCTGTATTTGTGCTCTCGATATAGTGAATTTTCTGCCTCTCCGTGGACGTAGGGATTTTTCCCGAACCACGTAAATCGTTGTGTTCTTGTTGCTTTCCTTTCTCCTACATTTCTTTTCGTTTCTCGTTTCTGTCGTTGTGACTCCCGACGATTCCGCAACACAGGGGGTCGTCACGCCGGACAGGACGGGCCACCAGGGGGGCGTCGTACAGGAGGGGCGCAGTAGGAGGGTCCGCCCGAGAGAGAGAGAGTGGGTTAGGGTTGGAGAACCCGTTTTGATACCATGGAGTAATATAGGAATGGATCAAATACCCAACATGTCTCAATAAGGGAGGCTTTGGGGTTATTTTATAATGAATATTAGAGATTACATGATACGTCAAATCCGATGTGGGACGTGACACAACCTAATCTCTAACAAACCTCAACAATTGTTTGTGGTTCAACTTGTGAAATGAGAGTTGTTTGATTTTCAAGTCATAGTTTTAGTCTTGTAGGGATAGAAGCATCCTGATTTCCAATGATGTTTTCTGGTTCCACATGCTTCTTTAACCCGCTGATGTTTCAATTTCTCATCTCCAGTAGCACCATCATCATAACCGGTCTGATCTGAGGCATCAGCATTATCTGGTTCATTTCAAACTTCTTCACTGATTTTTTCGAAAATCTGCATGTTGTCAACTCCTGTATTTTCAAAAATTACTTCACTTGCCTCATCAAGATTGGGTTGATTTTCAATAATCTTCACATCATAACAGTCAACCAGTTTTTGTAACTTTTTGTTCCTGCACTTATAACCTCTTCCATTGGATAAGTATCCCATGAACACATCTTCCTTGACTTTTTCATCAAAATTTCTCAGATTTGAGTTTTTGATCTTCATTAAACATGCACTTCTAACTCTAAAGCAGTTCCGAGTGGGTTTCTTTCTGTACCATGTCACATAAGAGGTCATGTTTGATTCAGGTCTCAGCAAACATTTGTTCTGAATATGTAAAGTTGTGCATATTGCTTCCCATCAGAAAAATTTTGAAAATTTGTGTCCACAAAGCATAGTTCTTCCCATTTCAACCAAACTTTCATTATTTCCATCTGTAACTCTATTTTGTTGGGGAGTATAAAGAACGCTATACTGATGTTTAATCTCCTGCTTTGAAAGATAGGATTCAAAAGCATTAGAAGTGAACTCTTTTTCATTATCGGTTCTCAACTTCTTGATATAGACTCTTAGCTCTTTCTCAACCTGTCTTCTGAAAATTTTGAACATCTCCACAGCATTTGACTTGTGCTCCATGAACATTACATTAGTCATTCGGGAGAAATCATTAATGGATGTAATAAAGTAGAGATCACCTTTAGTAGTTGATATCTCATAGGCTCACATAAATCAGAATGAATGAATTGAAGTGGCACGGGTTGTGATTGATAGAACCGTAGAGATTATTCAGGAAAAACAACTAGTTTATACAAATCACTACACTTGCGATTACAATTACTACTTTACTAACTGGAAAACTCAAGAAAAGATTGCTAGGAAAATACTAGAAAAGAGGGAAGAACTCCCCGGGTATCGCTCCAGGAGCCTGGCCGAGAGCCTCTGCAAGTCTGCTGCAGCCCGAGAAATGATTCCCACCATGCCTCTTTGTTGGATTGGTGTTGCCCGATCCGGTTGGGCCGAATGCTTGTGGCCCGCAACTGTCGCGGGTCGAGCTCCGCGGTGAGCTCGTTGGGGGTTGCAGGGGGCAACGCACCCCTGCTCCGGGGGTCCGGGGGCCGAAGGCTTCCGGCCCATTTTTTTCGGCATTGTAGCAATGTTGACCACTGTAGCGGAGCTGACCGACCGACACCGACAGGCACTATGGCAGTGCTGACTGACCGACACCGACAGGCACTGTAGCAGTGCGGACTTCGGGGTCAACTTCGCTGTAGCACTTTTGACTTCCAGCTGGCAGTCACTATAGCGCTTTTGACAAAGTTGGTCGCCGATCACTGTAGCAACGCGGACTTACTATTTGGAACAGTGGACCGTCTTCTTCATATGTAGCCCATTTCGAGCTAGGGTTTACTACTGAAATCCTC
The DNA here is from genome assembly GCA_963277665.1 of Viscum album. Classification (NCBI taxonomy): domain Eukaryota; kingdom Viridiplantae; phylum Streptophyta; class Magnoliopsida; order Santalales; family Viscaceae; genus Viscum; species Viscum album. Next base: position 1,018,180,496 of record OY728147.1, on the reverse strand, counting down.
TGTAATTTTGTGCTCCCGATATAGTGAATTCTGCCTCTCCCGTGGACGTAAGGGTTTTTCCCGAACCACGTAAATCGTTGTGTCCTTATTTGCTTTCTTTCTTTCGTTTTCTCGATTCTGTCGTTGTGTCTCCCGACGATTCCGCAACACTCTTCCAACTAACTTCAAACAATATAAACCAAGGAAGAGGTAAAGTGACCAAATTACCCTTCATTAAAATCAGTTGGACACCTCCGCCTAGAATATGTCTTCAAAGGGACCGATACAGGTGTCTCCAAATATCCAGACTGAGTACACTCGCTATCAATTCCGTCCGCCTGAATATTCACCTTGTCCCCAAGGTGAAAGAAAGGGAATTGTGCACGGAATAACAGGGCATTCTCCCAGGTTTCTTCACCATCAGGTCGGCCACTCCATTTAACTAGCCACTGAAGTTCACAGCCACACCCCTTAGAAGCCAACACTAATTCTGGCAAAACCTGCTCAGGTAAATTGTCACAAAAATGTTTGGGGAGATATTCTGGAATGGGATCCCCGATAGCCAACTTAAGCTGAGAAACGTGAAATACCGAGTGAATCTTACTATGAATAGGAAGATCCAAACGATAAGCAACAGCTCCCACCTTAGAAATTACCGTGAAAGGTCGATAAAACTGAGGAGTAAACTTGGGACAAATTTTGGCAGCGGACACGGTTGTAGTAGGGGACCGGAGCTTAACAAAAACAGAATCCCCAGGCTGGAATGAAACATCTCGGCACTTTTTGTTAGCCATTTGGCACATAGATCGTTGGGTTGTCAACAAGTGGAGTTTAAGATGAGAAAGAGCTTCGTCCCAATCAATTAAAGTCGTAGCCACAGAATCCAAGGCAGTGGGGGGAGTGTGGCTCGTGGAAACATGAAAAGAGGTATTGTAACAGAATTCAGCCCAAGGTAACCAACGAACCCACTGCTTCGGTTTGTCAGAAGAAAAAAAGCGTAAATAAGTTTCAAGGGTCCAGTTAACAACCTCGGTCTAGCCATTCATTTGAGGATGGTAATAAGAGCTCAGTTTAAGCTTTGTACCATGTAAACGAAAGAGTTCTTTCCAAAACATACTAGTGAACATAGGATCTCAATCACTAATAATTGCACTTGGGATTCCATGTAAACGGACAATTTCCTTCATGAAAAGATCAACGACATCCTTCGATGAAAAAAGATGTTTTAGTGGTAAAAAATGAGCATATTTAGAAAGGCGATCTACCACAACAAAGTCACTTCACACCCTTGCAATTTAGGAAGTCCAGAAATGAAATCCATAGAAATTTCTTCCCAAATCGGATCCGAAATCGGAAGCGGCTGAAGTAAACCCGCTGGACTTAAAGTCTGATATTTCTGTCGCTGTCGCTGGCAAACAGCACACTCTCAGACATATTTCAGGACAGTTTGGGTCATTCCCTGCCAATACAAACTTGCTGTCAAACGTTTGTAGGTCTTTAGATAGGCCACGTGTCCTCCAAGTGGAGAAGTATGGAAGTAATGAAGTAAAGAGGGAATCAGTCAAGAGTGTTTCGAAAGAACCAAGCGCCCCTTAAAAGTGTGTCGTAATGGAGAGAAAAATCCACAGGACCTGGAGACAGATTTTTAAGGGCTAAAATATGGTCCTGGACAAACTTGTCTTGATTATTTTCAACTTGGACTATAGGCATATCAATCCAACATAGTTCAGAAAGGGCCATTTGCATAATCTGTGGATCGTGTAGTCTGTAAAGAGCATCAGCAGCAGCATTTGCTTTTCCAGATTTGTAAACAGCGTCAAAATTATATCTTAACAGCTTTGCTTGCCAACATTGTTGATCCATGGACACAATCCTTTGACTTAATAAATATTTTGTAAAGACAATTGTAGGTTGAGAAACCCCCTTGCCTCCTTTCCTCAAAGTGAGGCGGAGACATTCTTTTATAATGAATGAAAAGGACCACATCGGACCACAAATCCGATGTGGGATACAGACTCCAACACTCCCCCTCAAGCTAGGTGTACCTAGCTTGGACACATGATGAAAAGAAAGCAACAAAAAAAAACAGATGCTAACACTCCCCCTCAAACTGGACATGCCCAGCTTGATGACAAATACAAGACAAAAACAGAAGAAACGGAAATAATAAAATCGTTGTTGATGCTGCTCCCCCTCAAGATGGTAATATGATGCCGCTGAAAAAAAAAAGGATGGGTCATCGCCGGAAAAGTGCAGGGCCGGACAACAGAGCGCCTGGAAATCCACACGGGTCGGTCGTCAGAGCGTCGGGAAAATCCGCACTACGGGCCGGTCGTCAGAGCGTCGGGAAAATCCACACTACGGGCCGGTCGTCAGAGCGTCGGGAAATCCGTAATGTCGGGCCGATCGTCAAAGCGCCAAGAAATCCGCTCGGGAGGGCCGGTCGTCAAAGTGCCGAGATATCACCGAATCTGACCGGATTTTGGCAAATCTGGGAGATGTCGTGTGCAGGGAGTGGATCCGGCCAAAAATGGCCGGATCTGACAGATGGAGTCGCTGAGAGGCCATCGCGCAGAGGAGGGAGCCGCGCGCTGCGGGAGGAGGGATCTAGACGCGGTGGATCTGGACGCCGGGAGCCTCGACGGGAGCCACGCTGGGAGGAACACGGGGAGGGATCTGCAGAGGGGCGCAGGGAACAGCGCCGAGCAAGGAGGTGCCGGCCGGGGGGGAGAACCGCCGGGGAAGGGAGGCCGCCAGGGAAGGGAGGGAGGGCCGCCAGGAAAGGGAGGTCGCTGGACGAGGGAGGGTCGCGCTCGGGAGGGGCAGCGACGAAGGGTCGCGAGCAGGTTGATGGGGCCGGTGCGCGCAACCAGGAGACGCCGGGGCGAGGGCGCCGAGAGTCGCGCCTGGAACCCGCGAGCGAGGTCGCCGGGAATCACGTCTGAGGGAGATCGGGCAGCCGGAAGCCGCGCCTGGAACCGCCTCCGGGAAGAACCGTCGACGGGATCTGCGGGAGGCGCGGGCTGGAGGAGTGTCGCGGAGAGAAACTGCCGGGAGGGGGACGCCGCGGAGAGAGAGAGGGCCGCCAGGGAAGGGAGCCGCCGGGCACGGGAGGGAGGGCCGCCGGGAAGGGCAAAGCCGCCGGGCACAGGAGGGAGTGGGTGCCGGCAGTTGCGGGAGCCGGATGGATCGTCGGGGAAGGCGGGAGAACCGCCGTGATGGGATGCCGCGACGGGATCGGGAGGCGCGGCCTAGGACGAGGCCGTCGCGCGCAGCGGGGAGAGATGCCGGCAGGGGGGAAGATCCGCCGGGAGTGAGATGTGGCAGAGGGGGGTGACGGCGGAGGACCTTCTTCCCTGGCCATGGAGGCCGCCGCCCCCCACAGGGAAAACCTAGAATAATCTAGGGCTGGAAAAAAAAAATATCCAGAGGGAGGGTTCGGGATTAAATTCCTTTGATACTGTAGAAGAGAAAAATGAGAGGAACCGGAACCCCCAAGGTCTTTCTCCAAAGGAGCCCTTGGGGTGAATTTATAACAAATAATAAAGGTCACACCGGACCTCAAGTCCGATGTGGGATGCAGACTCCAACACTCCCCCTCAAGCTAGGTGAACCTAGCTTGGACACATAATGAAAAGAAAACAATAAAACAGACGCTAACACTCCCCCTCAAGCTGGACATACCCAGCTTGATGACAAAACATGACGAAATAAAAAGAAAGCTGCAAAAGTTGCTGCTCCCCCTCCCGATCGAAGCTCCCCCGTAGGATGATGGATGGAAGATGTTGCGGGCGCAGCAGATGACCACGCAGATCGGCCAGTTGACGGAACGCCAGGAATGCCGCACTAGTGGGGCCGGTCGATGAAACGCCGGGAAATCCAAACTAGCACCGGGAAAACCGCACTTGCGGGGCCGGCGACGGGAGGCGGGGATTCCGCACAAGTGTTGCGGGATCTGGCGGCGCCAACGGGGCCCGAATCCTAGGTGGTCGAGTTGCTGCGCTAGCGAATGGACGTGCCGGCGGACAGAGATGCGGCTGCCGGGAGGTGCCGGGAGATGTCGGCGAGGCGGGGATGCCGCAGGAGGAGGCCAGTGAGGGTGCAGGAGGCCGGGAGGCGGCGCTGGAAGCCGGAGGAGGCCACCTGCGTGGAGCGGCCGGCACGGGTGGAGGCCGGTTGCTGGCCGGAACAGTCCGGATCTGCCCGGATCTGCCCGGAACAGTCCGGATATCGCCAGATCTGGCCGGATCTGGCCGAAAATCGCCGGATCTGGCCGGAAATCGCCGGATCTGGCCGGAAATCACCGGATCCGGCTGGAACGGTCCGGATCCGGCCGGGAATCGCCGGATCTGGACAAAAAATCCGGGAAGGGCCGGAAGGGCGCGCGGAGGGCCGGCCGGGAGGCGCGCGGAGGGCCGCTGGACAGGAGGAGCGCCGCGGGACGGGAGGGCCGGGAGAGCGGTCGCCGGACTGGAGGGAGATCCGCCGGGAGCCGGAAGCCGCGAGCGCGCGGGAGCAGCGGGAGGAGCGGAGCACGGGAGGAGGGCTGCCGGAGGAGGAGCCGGCGCGGGATGAACCGGGGCGGGAGGTCCGGCGCTGGAGGGAGCTGGCAGGGTGGGGGGCGCCTCGAAGGAGGGAGCCGCGTCGGGAGCACCGTGCGGGAGGCGGCCGCGCGAAGGAAGGAGTCGCGCCGGGAGCCGCGCTGGAGCCGTGCGAGAGGAGGGAGGCGCGACGGGAGCCGCGTACCAGGGAGGGAGAGGGCCGCCGGGAAGGGGAGTCGCGCCATGCAGGAGAGCCGCCGGGAGGGAGGACCGGCAGGAGCAACGGAGAGGGGGGGGGGCGGCGGCTATGTGGATTGGAGTCGCCGCCCCCCGGACGGGGAAACCCTAAAGGAAGGGGGGGGGAAGGAGGGAGAGGTCGGGTTTAGCAAACCTCCTCTGATACCATGTAGGTTGAGAAAATGAGAGGAACCGGAACCCCCAAGGTATTTCTCCAAAGGAGCCCTTGGGGTGTATTTATAACAAATAATAAAGACCACACCAGACCTCAAGTCCGATGTGGGATGCAGACTCCAACAGATACCATGTAAGTTGAGAAACCCCTTTGCCTCCTTTTCTCAAAGTGAGGCGGAGACATTCTTTTATAATGAATGAAAAGGACCACATCAGACCACTACAACAATAAATGGTCTGCCTAAAAGGTATTGTCTTCAGTGAGTAACAGCATGCACAAGCACCATTAATTATTTCTCATAAACAGACTTATGTAAGGTAAAATCAGACAACGCTTTGCTGTAATATGCAATTGGCCTTCCTGCATTAGTACCGCACCAAGTCCACCGCCTGAAGCATCACATTCAACAGTAAATTGACGAGTAAAATTAGGTAAACGCAAAATAGGAGTTGTAACCAATCGTTGCTTTAAAACCCTCAAAAGCAGATTGAGCCTCCTGCACCCAATGAAAACTATTTTTTTTTAGTTAGATCTGTAAGTGGTTTGGCTAACTTCCCATAATCTTTAACAAACTTACAGAAATATCCCGAGAAACCTAAAAACCCACGCACCTCCTTGACATTTCGTGGAACTGGCCAATCAAGAACGCTGGAAATTTTCTTGGGTTCCATAGAGACACCGTCCTGAGTTATCAAATGGTCAAGATACTCAACCTCAGGCCTTCCGAAGAAACATTTTTTCTGATTCACAAAGAATTTGTGGCGCTGTAAAACAGATAACACACAAGCCAAATGTTCCAAATGGTCTTTCCAACTGCCACTATAAACCAATATATCGTCAAAGACTAAAACAAATTTTCGCAGCAATGGTTTAAAAATGACATTCATAGTAGCTTGAAATGTGGCAGGAGTGTTCATTAGACCAAATGGCATAACCAAAAATTCATAATGGCCTCCATGAGTGTGAAAACCCATCTTCTCAATATCCTCTTCCCGGAAACCGTGGTGAAAACCCGTTTAAGGTCTAATTTTGAAAAATATTGCGCACCAAATAATTCATCTAGCAATTCAATGGCTGGAATGGGAAATCTATCTGGAATGGTCTGCTTATTTAGGGCCCGATAATCCACGCACATACGCCACGCACCTTCTTTCTTGGGAACCAAGATAATCAGACTAGAATATGGACTTGAACTGCTACGGATGACACCCTGTTGTAACAGATCGGACACCTGTTTCTCAACTTTGTTCTTCATCAAATAAGCAATTTTATAAGGCCAAACATTAACTGGAAACACTGGTTCTCGCAGCAGAATAGCATGATCAGTACGGCAAGGCAGAAGTTGTTATGTAAAAATGTGAGAGAGGGAGGAAAAGAGAAGTTAAACTGTATATATATTGACGTAGCAGCTGAATTACAGTAGCAGAAATACAGCAGGAACACAGCAGAAATATAGCAGTTACAGTAGGAAGAGAGAGAAAGAGAGAGATGTAGGAGAACCCGTGGAAGACCACTCCTCCGAGCCCACCCTTTGCTGGACGTCCCAACGCACCAGCCCACACACAGCAGCCAGCTGTGCAGATTTCCCAGTAAATGAGTTGTTACCCTTACACACACTAGCCCCTCTATTTAAAGGCCCTCCCAGCCAGCAAACCACCCAAACTACTAACAAACTCTAACAACCTACTACCAGCTGTCACCAGCCCCAAACAAACTAACAAACAACCCAAAGACATCACTGCCCCTTGACAGTTGTATACAGGCAGCCCCCACGCCCCTTAACAGACTTTCCAGCCACTGTTGCTTCTCCCCCCCTACACAGGCAGCAACCCACTCAAGTCAATTAACACATTCCTAACATTCGCCCCTCCTTAAAAATCTTGTCCTCAAGGTGGAACTCCAATGACACTGGGCTGATGCTCCGGTTCAGACCATACTCTGCCACTGCCTTGTATGCCATCTCGGTAGCTTGCTGGATGTCGTCCAGTGCTCCTTTTGATACGTGCCCCGAGTACACCACCACCTCCGCTGCTCGCCCCCCGAGTAGGGTCACCAACCGCCCACGCAACTCGTAAATAAAAATCAGGTACCTGTCTTCGTTCGTTGGTGGCGTGTATGTGAACCCTAATGCCCCACCTGACCTAGGTAATATACTCAGTTTCTCAACACCCGGCTGTCTAGGAATAAGATTAGCAACTGCAGTTCCAACAACTGCATGTCCAGCTTCATGCCGAGCAACAACAGCCTTCTCAGATCCCTGTAACTTCACAGTCTTCTTCTCTATTCCAGCTATCAATCGCTCTACAACATGAATAAAATCAACCTTCTTGACAACTTCTTTATTTTTCCTTCCAGCTAACAAAGCAGCTTCATTTATCAAATTTGCAAGGTCTGCCCCAGGGAAACCAATGGTCATAGAAGCAATCTCACTAAGATTCACATCCTCTCCAAGGGGCAGTTCATTCCTTGAAGCATGTACACTTAGAATGGCTTCTCTCCCAATCCTATGAGGCGCTTCCACCGTGACCACACGATCAAATTTCCCTGGTAGACGGAGTGCAGGGTCCAAAACATCAGAACGATTAGTAGCCGTAAGAACAATAACAGCAGAACTGCTATCAAATCCATCCATCTCAGTAAGTAACTGATTCAGGGTCTGCTCACACTCAACATTGCTAACAATGTGTGCTCTACCATCACGACTTTTCGCTACGGCATCTATTTCATTTATAAAGATTATCGACGGTGCCTCCTTTGCCCGTGCAAAAAGATCACGCACACAGGATGCGCCCATGCCAACATACAATTCAACAAATTCACTTGCAGAACAACTTATGAATGGAACTGGAGCTTCACCAGCCACCGCCTTGGCAATTAGAGTTTTGCCTATCCCAGGAAGACCTACCAACAAAACACCTCGAGGAGGACAAGCACCCAATCTCACATATCTGTCAGGATTCTTAAGAAATTCCAGAATTTCCTCTAGCTCCTCCTTGGCCTCATCTACACCTACGACATCAGCAAAGGTGACTGGTTCTCCATTTTTAGAAGACTTTGATCCACCAGGGCCTGCAGACTTGTGATTCCTGATCTGACCATATGTGTGCATGGAAAAACTCACAGGAAACCTGTGGAGAAGTCTTGCAAGCACGGCAACATAAAACAGAGCTATCACATAAGAGAACACCAGCTGGTTGTCCTCTTCTTTTCCCACATTAGAGAGTCATTCCTCTAGTTCAAACCAGTAAAAATGTGATGCCCAGGCTGCAACAGCTTCTTGGCCTAAACCAGAGGAGTTATATAGAGCACGAGCTGGTTGTCCTCCTCCATTGCGCACTTCGACTAGCCCCAAGCTGAAGATAGAAGCCAATCCAGTAGGGCATAATTTTGTTGTGCACTCAGCGGCCTACATTCCATCCTTAGCAATAGTACTTGAAATTCGATGCAGCTCCTTCCGATGTGGTGGTTCATGACACTCAAGGTTTTTCTTCACACCGACACCCTTCACTTCCACATTCCATATAAGAGTCATTGCCTCGTCATTTGCCATATACCTGCTAGAGGACAGCGCATTAAGTGGTTGCAACCCCAACGCTGCTTCTCCACTCGCTGTAAGTTTCCAACCTTTGGACAGCTGGTGAGCACTAGTTATGATGGCACTGTGATCCTCGCCTAGCTCCAACGTGCCTCCCAAACCGTCATTCAGCGTCGAGCCAGGAGCCAAACCTCCTTCCAGTTTACAGTTGTTGACCACCATTTTACCGCCACTACTAAAAGAAGTTGGTGTGGCTACCTCACTTAGTCCCTCAGATTCCACACAGACCATCTGCAGTTGCTTCATTCCTCCGCAATCATGTATTTCCTGCTTCGGACTCGCAGTTGCTTCAACCAATAGCTTCGATGGCAAACCAAGGGCGTACGGTTCCTCCTCGGCACACCCTTCCTGCTCATCCACACCCAAACTGGGAGCAAATAATAACTCCTTAAGTTTCTTTGGTCGTGATCCACGTTGTTGTTCATCATCTCCATATTTCTCCAGCAACGCCGGTTTAAAAATTTCCCATGATGAGTTTGGTGTAGCACTGTGTCAAGACAAAAACCATAGTAGTGCAGTACCTTCCATAAAAAACTGGGCATATTGCAGCTTCATTTCTTCCGATATCCGATTCACCTTAAAATACGCCTCAGCTGTCATGATCCAACTAAGTGAATCATCACCAGAAAAATCAAGCAGCGAAAAACTCTTGCCATTCTGTTGGGCCAACCCAAGTAGAAAAATGTGCTCTCGTATGACAGAAGAAGATAATTCTGCACAACTGATTTTTTTTTTTTACCACGTTGGACTTCCCCACCAGCAACTCACGTGTAAATGTCTCTTCTCTTACGACGCGCGCCTCACTGCAGCGTGGAAGATATTGAGCCCGTCCGTCAATGGCTTTTGCGTCGGCCAAAAAGTTCTCCCAGATGCGACAGTCCTTCTCCGCTGCTCACTCAGTCGTCTTGGCAGCGATCACTCCCAACTCGCACGCGTCACTTGCTGCGACGCGTTTCCCCGTACTCGCGCCTCTCCTCCCGCAACCAGCGAGCTCGGATCGTCAGCTTTGCTCACACGGTTCTCCCCAGTTGGTTCCGTTTCTTCTAGAACGGTCGAGCCTCACAGTGAACAATGGACGCACTGTTCGTATCTTCCGCAGCAGCAACCGCGTTCTCCAGCTACGTTCGCCTCCCTAGCAGCAATCCTCCTCCACGAACTTTTCTGGTTTTCAGCTTGCAACAACTACTGTTCTACGACAGCAACTTCTCTAGCGAATTTTCCCCAACAGCGAACGTCCTGCTGCGTTCGGTTCTGCGCCAGCAAAGACTCGACCAGCTCCTGCGATCAGCTTGCTCCGATCGTATCTCTTTCCTTCTTTTCTTAACTTCCAACGAACAGCGCCTCCAGGACAGTGTGGCAGAAAACAGTTCCTCAGCCTGAACTCCCTCTTCAATCTTCCCCAGCAGAGTCGCCAATTGTTATGTAAAAATGTGAGAGAGGGAGGAAAAGAGAAGTTAAACTGTATATATATTGATGTAGTAGCTGAATTACAGTAGCAGAAATACAGCAGGAACACAGCAGAAATATAGCAGTTACAGTAGGGAGAGAGAGAGAGAGATGTAGGAGAACCCGTGGAAGACCACTCCGAGCCCACCCCTTGCTGGACGTCCCAACGCACCAGCCCACACACAGCAGCCAGCTATGCAGATTTCCTAGTAAATGAGTTGTTACCCTTACACACACTGGCCCCCTCTATTTAAAGGCCCTCCCAGCCAGCTAACCACCCAAACTACTAACAAACTCTAACAACCTACTACCAGCTGTCACCAACCCCTAACAAACTAAAAAACACTAACAAACAACCCAAAGACATCACTGCCCCTTAACAGTTGTACACAGGCAGCCCTCACGCCCCTTAACAGACTTTCCAGCCACTGCTGCTTCCCCCCCCCCCTACACGAGCAGCAGCCCACTCAAGTCAATTAACACATTCCTAACAGAAGTCCCCTAGGCTCTTCGAATAGCTTCGAATACTTCTTCAACAACCTGTCTAATGCAGCAGCAAAGACCTGTACAGTAGAATGGTTGAGCTGTGTTTCCTGAATTCCTGGTTGCATCAGGATACCTTGTGCAAAAATTTCAGAGTTGACAAGAATTGTTTGCAAAGCCAATGGGGCGTCCCGACTAGTTTGAATCCCCTACAGCAGTTAAGTTCTTCCAATGAGTAGTAACATAACCTAGACTTTCTAACCATGACATTCCCAAAACAAGGTCCGGACCAGAAATATTAAACAAATAGGCTTCCACCTCAAAAGCAAATTCGCCCAGTTGAACAGATAAAGTCCTGCACACCCCACTGGAAAGTATTCGCTGGCCATCACCCAAACGCACCCCAAATGGTTTAGTCGGAGTTACCGGAACTGCCAAGATTTTAAATAACGAACTAGAAACAAAATTGTGGCTAGCTCCACTGTCTACAATAACTAATATAGGTACCCCCGAAATGGACCCTTCGAGTATCATAGACTTTGAACCCCTAATTCCCTGCTCAGCTAAAGCACCCAAGCATAAAGCTTGACAAGTCATTTCCACATTTACTGCTTCATCATCCCAATCCGGCAGCTCAGGTGCAGGAGGATCTTGTTTGGTACCTTGAGGGTCGATACATTCCCAAACCATTAGCTGAAATCCTTTGTCTGGACATTTGTGAGCTAAACCAAATTTAGCTCCACGTGAATAACAAGGCCCATAGCCCTACGTTCCTCAAATTCTGAACGAGAAAAATTGCGAGCCCCTTTCCATCTCGGAGTAACGTCCTTCCTTTCAACAGTTCGCCCGCTTTCCAATAGAATAGGGCTGAATTTTACTATCCCACCACTGCCAAATCGACCATAAGACATAGGTACAGCTGACCTCCATCCTTCTGGACCGCGAATAACTCCTTCAACTATTAATTCCCTTTCCACGTTTCATGTCAAAAAAAGTAATCACGCCTTAGTTCCAGGTTCATGTGTAGCCACTGTGATTTGAATTTCTGGACGTAACCCTCCCAAGAAAAAACTTATGTACCAACAGTTAGAAAAACTTGGCACACGCAAACAACTCTCTTGAATTCAGTAATATATTCTTCCACAGTCCCATTCTTCCATACACAACTGCGCAATAGGAATTTGCAAATGGCGCTGAGTTTTATGGATCATAAAATATGTCTTCGCCCGAGCTATCCAAGCTATTGAGAAAGAAGGAAGTTCGACTCGCTTAGCTAGAGAACTCAACTAAATTCACAATGCTTCACCGATTTCATTCTTCTCGCAACTGATCATGTCCACATCCTCCCGCTCATTATACGATCAGCTGCATATAAGCGTGGACAGAAACTTCCCTGCAACTACTGGTCTGCGTCGGATTTTTTCTGCTCCACTCTTTTCCCATTCGAAACTTCCTCGCGAGCCTTAGAAAACTCTGGTCCTTCAATTCGGTGAACCGAATCCGAAACCACCCAGCGCACAGTCAACTCTGCCATAGCCTTTGTTTGCTCCAGCAAAGATCGCGTCAGCTCGTTCACGGACTCCTGCAACTGGACTTGCAACTTCTGCGATAATCCTTCTCCTGTTTTACGAAGCTCACTGAAATTTCCATCACTAGCTTGTTGCATTTCTGTCTGTCGTAACGTCTTAGCCGTCTACACTTGCCACAACCATTCCAACTGCGTTTCAATTGCAGCTACTCTAGCGTCCATCCTTGTCAGCATCCACTAGACAAACGATTCTATCCAGAATTTTCTACTCCACTCAATAGCTCTCTCAATGAAAGCACCAAGATGATAGAACCGTAGAGATTATTCAGGAAAAGCAACTAGTTTATACAAATCACTACACTTGCGATTACAATTACTACTTTACTAACGAGAAAACTCAACAAAAAATTACAAGGAAAATACTAGAAAAGAGGGAAGAACTCCCCTGGTATCACTCCAGGAGCCTGGCCGAGAGCCTCTGCAAGTCTGCTGCAGCCCGAGAAATGATTCCCACCGTGCCTCTTCCAACTAACTTCAAACAATATAAGCCATAAGAGGTAAAGTGACCAAATTACCCTTCATTAAAATCAATTGGACGCCTCCGCCAAGAATAAGTCTTCAAAGGGACTGGTACAGGTGTCTCCAAATATCCAGACTGAGTACACTCGCTATCAGTGATGGCTCGAGGTAAGTGCAATCATAGATACAGTATGTGATGTACGGGCAGACCCTATGGGGTACTGATATGATGATATGTGGTGGGGGTTGTGAATGGTAGGAGAGCATAAGGTTGATGTCATTCATGTTCACGATACTCTAATGTACTAGTTATATGATGTACAGATGAGATGTGGTAAGCGGTGGTGGTCGTGTGGCAGTGATGATGATGATGTTGTGACTGTGGTATATGAGATGAGGTTGTGATGTGATATTTATATTGTGTTGCAGCACGACTGGGGAAGGGATTGGGAGCACCAGAACGTATGACGTTGGGGCGTGAGAGTGACAAACTAGTGAGGAAGTGGTTGCAGAGCGCCTTTTTGATCATTTAATATTGCATTATTATACTTGGCTATGATACTTGGTAAGTGAGCCTTGGTGAGGTTGGAGGGTAGCTAACATTGGTAGGTGCATGTTGATTCTGTTGTTTATTCACTAAAGCATTAACATGTTTATTCCACATTTGCGCGAGAGGTCTTGAGTATCATCCTACTCACTATATATGTATGTTCACCCCTATATATATAAACTGTTTTTCAGGTTTCCAGGGTGAGTTTGGAGATCGAGTTGGGCATTACTAATGTAATGGTCCGAACATTTCCAGCCTTTCCTTTCTTTGTGCTTTCCCGAGAAGTTGTGGGAGAGAGTTTGGTGGTGATCTCGAGGCTTGATATGGTGCTTTGGCTTTTTGGGAAAACCACGGCATGTGCCACGGCTTGTTTTACTGTGGTGATGGTCATGTTGGCTTGGGAGTGCTCCTGTATAACACTGGCTGTGTGACCACGCCCTGGGGAAGGCGTGGTGTTGAGCATGTTGACCCGGTGGCCACCCTGTGCACCACGGACAGAGGAAACGGCCAGCGGAGGGCATGGCGTCGGACGTGGCGCTTTGGTGGAGCGCCTCTGTGAAACGGGAAGGAGCTCACCGTGTCGTGGCCTTGGGCGTGGTGAGGGTAACGGGCGTCCGATCGTGGTGTCTGGCCGTGGCAAACGACGAAAGAAGCACCACGGCTCGAACCACGTCATGGACTAGTTCGTGGTGGCGGTCAAATCATGTTTTTAAAACGGGCGGAGAAAAAGGGTAAACGGCTGGGCGTTTTGGATGTTCACCACGCCGCGAGCTTCCCCTATAAATTGGAAATCGGCCCTTGGTTCGAATTTCTAGCCCTCCTCTCGAACCTTGGACGACCCTAGACCCCCTTGGCGCCTCTTGAACGTTCCTTTTGAGGACTCTAACACCTTGGATCGTCGGATCATGTCTTGTGTAAGACCCCGTCTTTTGCCCGGGTGCGTTCCTCTTTTAAGTTTTTGGTTGAACCTCTAATTTTTGTTAAACTGTTATACCTTGTTAAACGAGCCTTTTTCTTGGCTTAAAGTGAGGTTTTAGAGGTGTTTGGGGGCTCAGAGGAGCCGGGTTAGCGAAAGGTCGGAGGAGCCAGGTTAGCAGGTGTAGTCAACCAGCCAGCCGGTGGGGTCGCGCCAGTGGGGTCTCCAACCGTCCGGATACACTAACGAACACCACCAGCTAGTCGGTGGTGACCACCGGCTACACGGTGGTGACGGGCAGGGCCGGAAGAAGCAGGGGCAAAATTGTATTTTCTACCCCTGAAACCCCCATTTAAGCATTTTAATCCCCAGTTACGACCCTAATTCGGGATTTGTGATTTGTGAAGGCTCTTGTGGCTTATCTGACACCTCTCCTAGATCTCTTGATTCGTTCTTCGATCTGGACGACTTGAAACGGTGAGTTCTTGGATTTGGTGTTTTCTTGTTGTCTTCCTCCTTGAATCCCCTTCTTTCAGCCTTGACGGGGTGGGGATCATGGTGTTGCACTTAGATTTGACACTCGATCTTGGGTGGTCTTAAACAACTCCTTGATGTGTGTCTATTGGTATGTGTAACATTTGAGACTGGGACTTGCGACCACCCAAGAGGTGCCTACCCTTGAGCCTGTGTTATTTTGGTAATTATTAATGTGTGAATTGGCTTAACATGGAATTGGCATAACTTGGTTATTGTGATAATTGGCTTGAAAAAGTAACACTTGGCTTGAAAGTGGTTATTTTGGCATATAAATAGCTTGGCATGATAAGATGATGGAAAGTGGATATAATGGCTTCTGAATGGAAAACTTGGCTTAATTGATATCTATAATGAATTGTTACAATTAGTTTGATAATTGGGTAACTTGGCTTAATGGAATAAATGGTTTGTTAATTGGTAATTTGAGGAATAGACCGATCTGGAATATGTTAACATGTTTGGTGGTTGGTATTATAAATGGATTGCTTGGTATATTGTCTTCTTATGACTCTTTGATTATGTTGATGCTTGAGAGCTAGGTGCATGGTTACATACTGCCTCGGGGCTATGTGCATGGTAACGTACAACTTGAGGGTTGGATGCATGGTAACGTACAGCTCAAGGCTAGATGCATGGCACATACCGCCCGAGGGCTAGATGCATGGCACATACCGCCCGAGGGTTAGATACATAGGTACATATCGCCTAAGGGCTAGATGCACGTTTACTTGATGCCAGATGGCAAGATGTATGGTTATATTTGATGCCTGATGGCAAGATGCTTGGTTACTTGATTGTCTGAGGGCAAGACACGCTGTTTCTGGATTCATGAAATGAGCTATTCATCCTCGACATGAGAATCCACCAGCGGTATGAGTGATTCGTCCTAGGAAAGAGAATAATTGATGAAATATCTAGCATTGTGCCGAAGGAGGTTTGGCTGACTCCAGGCGTCAACCCAGAGCTCGAGGGTCGACGGATTATTTGATGTTCTGCATTAATTTATGAACTAATGCCCCTATTTATCGTATTGTTCCATGCACTATTTATTCAGACTGAATTGTCTAGACACTATGGGTATCGACCTACTGAGTTGTACTCACACCTTGTTCGGACCGCCGTTTGGTACCCAAACAGATTTCATGTGTTAATTTTCCAGTTGCACTGTGATATTGCAATTCAAATTTTATATACATTATGCATGTTTTGCATGGACACTATTTATGTGCGATTATATTTTTTTATTGTGGCATTTTTTATATTTTTCTTTGTGGAATTGGTATCGACATTCAGTTTTCCTTATTATTAAAGAGGTGTTTCGAGATCGTTGATCATTAGTGATCCTACAGCCCCGCTTAATTTGTGAGCTCCTTTGCTACGTTGGGATCGATCCTTTGTTATGCCCCACGTCCAATGGCCTACATCCGCGTGTCCCTGCCAACTGCGTCGTTCGCGATTATTCGAACGGCCTTTTCATCTGGGTCGTCCGTGTGTCGCCATCGCATGCACCTCGCCTGCACCGCCTATCGTTTCACCTGGGGTTCATCATTATGCGTCGGCTCATCCCTTTGACAATCGAGTTTGATCTCTTTACTTTTGCTTTAATCTCTGAAGAACAGTGAGAGAAACCCTCTGGTTTCTTGGGGGTTTTCGGAAAGGAGAACTGATGTTCCGGTCGTATGCTAGCTGCTTCTCGGTGCACAAAGTGCCGACTCCCTGTAACTGGATCACTCGTCTGGTGGAGACTTCAACCTGGGACCAAGACTGGACGATCCTCACACAAACATGGTTGTTGCAGATTCATCTTTCCAATCGTAGTTGTATTTCGGTAAAGAAATCTGGCACTGTAAGCGGTTTAATTCTTGTATTATGTTGTTGTATCCTTTGAATGTGTGTGTGTGAGTTCGTCCACGAGTGGAAGTTGCCTAGGGTGGTGTCCTCTCTGTGCACGTAGAATCAACTCGACCCGAAGCATGTTATATCTAGGTGTTCTTTGCTGTTTTTCTTTTTTGTTTCAACAAGAGCATTCATCATATAATCGGTTTCACATTTTCTAAAATAAAACAATTGTTTTAATCACTTCATAACCTATATAAAACACATCAGTGGATCTTGGTCATTCTTAAGGACAGTCACATCAACGCTACCCTTAACATCATGGATGCAAGTCTGGACAAGGGCAAGGAGCTCGGGGCCCTGTACTTGATTGGTTGTTTTGTTGGACGGGATTGGAGCATGAAGACGGGACCGGACATGGGATTTAGGATCGGGGTTTATGGAGTCTGTTTTTAGTTGTTTTGCTTGTATGACTTCAACACGACATTTAGTTTGGCATACAGTATGACATGACAAGGTTTATTATTATTATTTGGATAGTTGTATGTCCTGACTAGTTTTTTTTCCGTTGTGATTGTTACTCTATTTCAGAGGGTATAGTCTCCCCACTGTATTTCTTAGACTCTCGCTGCTAGTTGGCAGCCTTTGGCGTACGAGGAGGCGCGTCTGAGGTCATGTAACCACCCGACTCGGTCACATGAGGGATAACCGGGTCGAGGACATTATATTGTGGATCGATCTTCTCTTTTCCTATTCTTTTTAGTTTCTTCTTTTCCACGAGGATCATAGTAGCGAAAGGCTCTGTTTGGGGCGTAAAGCTTGAGTGTGGTTTGATGATGGCTTGTTGTGGGTAGGTTTTGGAAAGTTCTCCTTCAAGCTTTATGGGGCTTGATCTCTTGTTTCTTCCTTGTGAGTGGTAGTTCTTTTTGAAGCTTCAATCGAGGTAGGGGATCCTTCATCTCTCCTTTAGATGTACATGTCGGAATACCATGCTTTTGTTTTCCTTTGAGTAGATGGTACGTATCAGCTTAATGAGGATAATTAACCGACTTAAATTGAAATTGAAGGGGAAATCGCATGGGTTTTACTTGTTCTTGTGTTTTTGCCTATAGTAGTGCATGCTTGCTACGTTGTCAATTTGTCTTGTGTTGAGATTGGTGTATTGTTGTGATTGTTTGATTAAACTCACCAAATATCCACTTTCCACTCGAGATTGATACGCACGGCCTGTGATGATCAAAAGTCAAAAGTGCACTAAAGGTGGTGGTTGACTTGTGATTAAACTCACCACATATCCGAGAGGTGTGCATGCACTTGAGCCTATGTTATTTTGGTAATTGATAATGTGTGAATTGGCTTAACATGAAATTGGCATAACTTGGTAATTGTGATAATTGGTTGTAGAAAGTAACACTTGGCTTGAAAGTGGTTATTTCACCACATAAATGGCTTGGCATGATAACACAATGGAAAGTGGATATAATGGCTTGTGAATAGGAAACTTGGCTTAATTGTTTTCCCCGCTCTCTCTTCCGGGTGAGATTGATACGCACGGCTTGTGATGGTCAGAAGTCAAAAGCACACTAGAGGTGGTGATTAACAACATGATGAGGTGGTTAATAGTGGGGGTCACGCATGGTGAGAGGAGGGCACGAGATTAATGTCCTTCATGTTCAATATACCTTACTATTCTAGTTATATGGCTGTGGTTATGAGAGGATATGGATGTAATGATATGTTACACGGGGTGCAAGATGCGATGTGGTTGTCCAGGTGTCTACGGGCATGGTTATTACGGAAGGGATGGGAGCGTCATGACGTACGATGTTGAGGCGTGAGAGCGACAAATCAGTGGGAAAGCGGTGCGAGTTGCCCTTTATCGATATGTTTCTTAATATGTTGTTATATTGGATGTGTTATTTGGTGAGTGTGTCATGGTGAGAATGGGTTTGGTTAGTTAACCTGTTTAGGTATGTGTCAGTCATGTTGTATGCTCACGGGTGCATCGGTATGCTCTTATCACATGTGCATGAGAGACCTTGAGTATGATCCTACTGAGTATACATGTTATGCTAACCCTACGTATATACAAACTGTTTTTTAGGTTTCTGTAAGAACTTCGGCGACCGAGCTGGACATGACTAGCTCGGACGTTGGAGTTGTTGCTGAGTCTTTGCCTTAGAATTTCTTTTGGTATCTGTAGATGGCGAATTCACCTTACCTCAATGTGAGGTGCGGACAATCTTTTATAGATGGGTAAAAAGGATTACATGGTCGAGTATTCCGATGTGGGATTCGGAAATACCCTTTATAATAAAACTGGGTTTAACACTCCCCCTCCAGTTGGACATGTCCGGATTGGAGTAAGAGTCCCACAAAAGAAAGATGACGTCAAACAAGACCATAAACACTCCCCCTCAAGCTGGGTCTCAAGGTGATGGCGAACAAAGTGGCAGTCCACCTCGATATGCTTCGTTTGTTCATGGAAGACGGAATTAGAAGCAATCTTCGTGTCTGCCTAATTGTCACACCAGATATGAGCAGATGTCTGCGGTGGGAAGCCAAACTCATGGATAAGATGACGAAACCAAAGGATCTCAGTCGTGATCGTGGCCACGGCACGGTATTCAGACATCACACTGGATCTAAAGATGACAGTCTGCTTCTTGTTGCGCCAAGAGATGAGGTTGTCTGTCAAGAAAACGGCAAACCCATAAGTAGACTTTCGGGTAGCAAGGCAACTAGCATAGTCAGCATCACAGAAGTCCTCAACATTCAGATGATCGTAATGTAAGTACCGAAGACCACGAGCAAGGTCTTTCTTGATTTATTTGGCAATGCGTAGGACAGCATCCCATTGAGATTTGGTTGGATGCTCCATGAATTGGCTCACATTGCCAACAGCACAGGCAATGTTCGGACGTGTCATGGTGAGATAATTGAGTTTTCCCACAAGACGACGGTAGCTCTCTGGGTGAGAAAAGAGTTTCGTGTTGTCGTAGAGAGACCGTTCCCCTTGCTCAAGAGGAGTGTCAACAGCAGTTGTCTGAGTCAAACCCGCATTCTGCAAGATATTCATGGCATATTTTCGTTCGCAAAGAAAGATGGTGTCCGTAAAACGGGAGACTTCAATGCCAAGTAAGTATATGTGAGGACCGATATCTTTGGTATGAAAATGGTTGTGAAGATGCCCCTTTAGTTGGGCAATTCCAGTGGAGTCGCGCCCGGTGATGATGATATGCACAACATAAACCACCAGCAGGATGCAGCCGGAGGATGTCGTACGGTAGAAGACGGTGTGGTCCTTCATACTCCGAGAGAGCCCAAAAGCAATGACGACGGTGCTGAATCGGCCAAAACAAACACGAGGAGACTGTTTGAGGCCATATAGAGGGCGTCGAAGTCGACAGATATGGGAGTCGCCTCAAGAGACATGAAATCCTGGAGGCTGCTGCAGATACACCTCTTCTTCAAGAAATTCATGGAGAAATGCATTCTTGACATCAAGTTGATGAAGAGGCCAATGATGATGAGCGGCCAGAAAAATGGACAATCGGACAGATGCCATCATTGCAACCGGGGAGAAGGTATCAAAATAGTCTATACCATATGTATGAGCAAAGCCCTTCGCCACAAGTTTGGCTTTGAGGCGATAAAGGGTGTCATCTGCATTGAGGCGGACTGTATAGATCCATTTAATGTCGACTGTCTGTTTGTCTGCCGGAAGGGGGACCAGATCCCACGTGTGATTGTCGCCAACCGTGCGGGGAATAGATATAGTCTCCAGAGCGGAAAAGACCCATGTATGGTGATGTGTACAGAGAAGTATCCTGATAGGAACGAGTACCTTTTTAGAGTGCAATGGGCAAGTCGTCTGGAGCTGAAACAGGAGCATCGGACGAGTCTGGGACGATGGTGTCCCCGGTCTGGACAGGGGATACAGTCGACAGGCAGTGGGAGTATACAATGTCAAACCGGTGACCACCAGAGAGGGGCAACAGAGATGGTTGGATGATGAGAGGAGAACAATCATCGATGGTGGTGTCTGGATAGGGAGGGGGAAGAGTGAAAGGAGAGCTCTCAACAAACGACACATCAGCAGAGATGATATATCGTCGTAAGTCGGGAGAGAAGCACCAGTATCCGCGCTGAGCGCGGGAATATCCGAGGAAAATGCAACGGAGGGATTTGAGAGAAAGTTTAGAGAGGTTGGGGCGAGTGCCCCGAACATAACATAGACAGTCAAACACACGGAGTGGAAGGGGGTGAGGAGGGAGAAAAGAGAAGAGAGTCTGAAAAGAAGTCTCCCCCTGAAGGATAGAAGAAGGGAGTTGGTTTAAGAGGTAAGTAGCAGTCAGGATGGCATCGGACCAAAAAAGGAGAGGCACCTTCATGTGGAATGAGAGGGCACGAGCAGTCTCCAAAATATGGCTATGTTTGCGCCCGGCCGCTCCATTCTGCTGAGATGTATCAGGGCAGGATGTCTAATGAATGATGTCTTTATCCTTGAGAAACTGCTGAAAGGAAGTGGATAAATATTCTCGTCCATTGTCGAAGTGGAGACATTTAAGGGAGGTGGAGAATTGAGTATGAATTCCAATATAAAAGATCTGAAAAGTAGAAAATATTTCAAACCGATCACGAAGGTAAAGTCATGTCATGCGCAAGTAGTCATCAATAAAAGATACATAATAACTGTACCTGGATTGGCTAGGAACCCTGCAAGGACCCCATACATCGGAATGAACAAGGTCGAAAGGATTCACTGCATGTGGTTCCAGTCGATGAACATACGTCACCTGATAATGTTTAGCAAACTTGCAGGATTCACAATGGAAAGAAAGGTGGGGACTGAATTGGGGGCAAAACTTATGTAGGACGGAAGCCGATGGATGACCAAGGCGAGAATGTAGGTTAAGGGCACAGGTTGAGGTGGATGAGCAAGCAAAAGATAGTGGGGTATCGAACATGTAAACCCCATTCCGAAGATGACCTCGACCAAGTTCCCGATTCGTCGTCCGCTCCTGAAAAACAACACCAGAAATTTAAGATTTTGGTGAGTTTGTTGATGGAGATAAGATTAAATGAACTTTTGAGTAACATGAACAATTGAAGCCAAGGGAAATAGACGGGGTGGGGCATGTGCCAAATTCGGTAATGGGGATTGTTGATCCATTAGCAACAGTAATTGTAGAGGCACCAGTGTACGGATGATAGGTAGTGAACATACCGGAGTCCCCTATGAGATGTTCTGACGCACCAGAGTCAAGCATCCAAGCTGTCAGTCGATTAGATACACAGGCGGTAGAGCTGTCAGTCTGAGCAATGGGGGTTGGAGAAGAGGACGGTGGCACAATAGCCCGATACGATTGTATCAAGGCAATTTCCTCCTTCGAGAGCATCGTTCTGTAACGGGTACAGGAAGAAGGGAGACCGCCTTGCGATGGAGCCGATGACGAAGCATGGGACAGCTGCTCAGGCGGTCACACGGACGCACGGATGAAGCGTGGGGTTGCCGTGCGGGAAGGACGACAATGGCGATGAGGGGGCGGCCTTGCAGGAAAGTTGGCGACCAGAGGTGGTGCAGGAGGTCCGCGAGCGAAAGAGCCAACCATTGAAGTGTCGGTGGGCCAGGAAGCACCGAGGGATGGCGGGGAGTCCGGTAAGCCGCTGGAGGGCGGGGCCAGGAAAGCGCCAGAGGGAGATGTCGCGCGGGAGGGGTCCAGCCAAGAAGGGCTCACCGGCGGTGTTCTATCTAAGCGCGTTGATCCGAGTGGAGCGACTGGATGGGTGCGCGCCGGCTAGAGAGGCTGCTGCGGAACAAGCGACGGGCGAACCAGTGGTCACCGAGGGAGAACCGGCGTGGAAGAGCGGTGCGGTTAACGCCCGGCTAGTGTGCGCGACGGAGGTGAGTCGTTCGGCGACATCGGAGGCGGGTCGGGATGGCGCGAGGGAGGTCGCGAGAGGAGGCGGGCCGAGCGATCACGTCAATCAGGCGGGAGGTTTCTGCCTAGAGGGCGGTGCCTGTCGTCTGCTTCGGAAGCAGGCTGGGAAGTGTTGCGGGAGAGGTGGGGTGTCGGTCGGCGTCGGGAGCGGGGGTCAGGACATGCTGCGGGAGAGGCGGGCTGGGAGAGCGTCGCGTCGAATGCAGAGGGTCGGAATTGATCACGCCGATCGAGAGGCTACGTCGATCGGGAGGCAGAAGGGAGGGCGGGGTCGGACGTCGCCGGAAATCCGCAGAGGGTGGGGGTCGATCGCGTCACGACGATCGGGAAGGAGGGTCGTGGTCGGGAAGCGCAGAGGGAGGGCCTCGGGCGGGAGGCGGGCTGTGCGCAACGGGAGCGACGGCCAGGGAAGGGGAGGAGCAGTGTCGGGAGGGTCGCAGGGAAGCGGGGTCGGAAAATGCCGAGAGAGGAAAGGGAGGGAATTATTAGAAAGTTCCCTCTAATACCATATAGATGGCGAATTCCCCTTACCTCAATGTGAGGGGGGACATTCTTTTATAGATGGATAAAAAGGATCACATGGTGGAGTATTCCGATGTGGGACTCGGAAATGCCCTTTATAATAAAACTGGGTTTAACAGTATCCATTTTGGAGACTTTTTGTACTTGTTTCCTTTATACATGCATTATGAGATGGTTTTTGGTTTTTTTTTTCTTTTATGAGTTGGAGTCGCTATGTGGTTTTCATTTTCTCTCTCGATCCTTATTAAATAATTTGAGGGTAATGTCTTCCATATGTGAGATTTTTACACACTCGATATTAGTCGCCAACCCGGGGCCTGCTGAAGGCTGGACTCAGGGGTCATATTTCTCTTCATTGCCGAATCAGGAGGGATACCTTTGGAGGAAGGGGGTCGTAACAACTAGAGCTTGGAGTTGTGGATGGAGTTACTGCGTGAGTACGTTAGGTATTTGTTTCATTAATAGACTTTGTATTTGTATGTCATATTCATGCATTGTGCGACTATTGTGGATCTTGATTTATTCTATATTATGGTGTTGATTGGTAGTTATAATTATGTTCCTACAATTTATGAGGGTAATGTTCCATTTGCATACTTTATACGCTTGGTGCTAGTTGTCGACACAAGGCCATTTGGAGGCCTCAGAGGTCACTCTCGTATTCACTGCAGGCCCAGGAGGGGTTCCCGATGAAGGTGGGTCGTGACAAAGGGAGTAGGCAAAAGGGGAAATCCCCTGCGAAGGTTCATCTGTGAAGGTCTCGCCCACAGGCCTTTTTCGCGTGGGTTCGCTAGCGAACCTCCCTTGCAAAGGGTTCGTCCGCAAACCTCCACCGCAAGGGGTCATCCACGAACCACTGTCACGAGGGGTCCGTCTACGAGGCTCCTCTACGAGCCTCATCCGCGAGGCTCCTCTGGGAACCTCGTCCGCGAGGCTTCCCCGCGAAGACCCATCTTCAGGCCTCGTCTGCAAAGCTCTTCCGCAAGGGGTCGCTTGCAAATCTTCTTCGCAGTGGATCACTCGCAAACTTCCTTCACGGAGACTTGTCCACGAGCTTTCTTTGCACACAGCCTCTAGCTCGAGCCCTGTACGGGCAGTGTCCCTTCGCGTAGGACCTTTATCCAATGCAAAATAGGGGGCCTCCTGGGTATTTGCCGTTCTCCTAATGGCCCTTAACCGTGAAGCATTAGACCTATATTCGGTCATTTCATGAAGCAACCTAATTATAAGTGGTTGGGCCTTCTCTTCCACCCAAGTCATCTACTTTAATTATGTTCGTTCAAATAACCACATGGGCCTCCTATCTGGTGCAAGCCCTAGTCTCTCCTCATCGTGGCCATATTCCCATAAATCCCTTTGTTCTTCCTTGTTTAATTGCCATCAAATAGGACGTGGACATTTGCACTTGGGCCGCCCATGCGTAAGCCCCACCCAATCCTTTGTTGTCCCCCCATTCACAACATAAACATATTTGTCACACAACATAAAACTGCACGACAACATCTTTACCGCATGACGTTAAATTGTATGGTACGGTCCAGTCACACGACCTTAAACCATGTAAATGAAACTACATGGGCTTTGATTCGTGTTAATCGGGATAAGTAGGACGCCTCTTTGAGGTTTAAACCCAACATCAAAAACCATATTTCCATTAAGCCACACTCCTTGTGGAACTCGTATCCTCACTAGGCTATATTCCTTGTGAGTCATACCACTCTTCATTGAGTCATATTCCCCAATAAACCATATCATCCATTCTCACTGGGGCAACATTCTCATGAATCCATCACACCTCCTGTCTAGTTACTAATATAGACAGAGTAGGGGCCCCTTGAGCGTAATTCTCACACCAACCATTGTTAGGCATCTTTCGCTTAGTAGTCCACTCCGTATAACTTTAAACTGCTTGGAAGTGGTCAAGGTTGCACAACCTTAAAAGGCGCCACTACAGTCTTTGTCGCGCGAGCTTAAAAGGTACGACGTGTCTTGTTAAATAACACTGAACTACGTAGGTTCTGATTCCCTTCATCGGGATACGTAGGAAGCCCCCTATCATGGGTCTGATCCCAATACCATGAACACATACCGCCTCCCGAGACGACAATAAACTCTGGAGTGCCCAATTGTGTGACTTTAACCATAGCATCACAAGAAGATAAAAGAAAGATGGACAACCTCTAATATATGCAGATGGTACCGCCGATGGAGAACCAGTGATATATACAGATGGTCTCATCGATAGAGAACCTCTGACTCATACAGATGTTCACATCGACGCTTGATTTCGATCGAATCACTAGCACGGTGGTAACCAATCTAGCACTGGGATTTTTGAAGGATTTATGAACATATCTTAAATCTATAAGAGTCTCGGAGTATGTATAATTCTCCCCTAAATGGTGAGATGAGCTCAATCATCCATCATCTCGACCAACGCACATTCCAAGGCGTTGCTAGTAAAGCCCCAGCGACACCTTGCCCTTGGAAAGCAAGTCTGACACAACTCAAAACGTCGCGAGTGCGGAAAACTACCAAAAACATGGTTGTTGGCTTGTGTTTGTTCGAGGGTCAATGTGGTCATGAGAGGAGGATGCGGGTTGTGTCGCAGTTGCCCGGTGACGTGGAGTATGATTGGAAAACACAAATATGGTATTGGGGAGTGGGATAAAATTTAATAAACAGTGGGCTATTAATGAACTGTTAATGATTGAAATGAATGGTTGATGGCCGAGAGTGAAAGTGGGTGATGGCTAATGAACGGTTTGGCGTTAAACATGGATAAATGAATGGCATAATGAATGCAATATGGTTGGTAAAACGATAAATCTGGAAATGGGTACTGATATGTTTAAATGAGAAATCGGAAAAGTTGTCACGGTTGTTTTTGTGTGGAAAGTGAGGTCGGTTTATGTTGTGGAGATGGCAATTGTTGCTAGTGAACGATGGTGGTGATGTGGTGATGGTTATGGACTGTAGCAATGTTGTCTTGGTATGAACCCTTAGGCTTGTGTGTGGCTATGATATATATGTTGTATTTTCTTATGATTTCTTACGCACCCATCCGTGTCAGATGACCTTACCGTTGCCCAAATGTTTTGGGTTATAGATGTTTTCCACAACATCCAGGTTCACAAGGGAACGGATGTCTAACTTCCTCCCTCTTCCCCGCTCTCCCTTCCAGGTGTAGTACGGGTTGTGATGGCCCATGGTAGATATCGACATACGAGTTGTAATGGCTTAAGGTTTTAGTATGTAATATACTCGTTGATTTGGTTATGTGGTTGTGATGATGATATATGGTGGGGGACGTGCATCGTAGGAGGACACGTTGTTAATGTCCTTCATGTTCACATTACCCTACTACGATAAGGTTGTGATGTGTGGTTACGGTGCCATATGCGGTGATTATACAGTTAAGGCTATGTGGTGGTATGTGGTGGTGGTATGTGGTGGTGACGGTGATTGTGATTGTGGTCTTTGGCATGTGATTGTGATACGGGATATGATGTGCGATAGCACGGCTGCAGAAGGGATGAAAGCACCAAGATGTTTGTCGTTGGGGCATGAGAGTGAGAAATCAATGGGGAAGTGGTTGAGGAGTGTCTTGTTATATTCTTTCAATATTATGTTATTATTCTTGGATGAGATATTGGGTGAGTATTTGGTGATCGGGCTGGACATTACTAGCTCGAAGCTTAAAGCTGCTGTCGGAGTTGTTGTCGTAGGAGCTTCTTTTAGTGTTTCATTTTTGGAGACTGTTTATGCATGACATTTACATGCATTATGGGATATTGATTTTCATTTTATATTATGGAGTTGGTCGGTGGTTTTCTCTATATGTTCCTAGGATTGTAATGGTAATGTCTCTCATTTGTGTGTTTTATACAATCGGTGTTAATCGTCAAACCATAGCCTATTGAAGACAGGCTTTATGGGTCACACTCTTCCCGCCCAAAAGGGGTTGTCAGTGGGGGTGGGTCGTGACAATAGCATTGCAAGGTGAGTATGGTGTCAGAGTTGTGCTCAATGTTTCTGATCTTTCTTCTTTTTTGGGTTCAGAGGATGAAGAGTCAGAGACGACTTCCTTCCAGGGGGGATGATGCGAGCCAAGTCAAAGGTGCACCCGATTTCCCAGTGAGGAGTTGGAGTTGCAAGGCCCAATGATGTGAAGAAGATTAAGGAGGCTTCAAGAGGCAATGGGAGTCCATCTCACCACATTAAAGGCCCAATACATCTTACCTTGCATGGATGGAACAAACGGGGCTATTATCACTCTTCTTCAAGCACAAATGTGGTGCATAAAGCACAAACCTCAAGATTGCACAAATTTTAGAGGCCTAACCCACATGGAGATTCTAAAATGGCATATTTGGACAACAAAATCAAATCCAGTGGACTATGCCCTCAAAGTAAGTATGATGAGCTCTGGGTGGAAAAGCATGCTCTACTTTTCCAAAAAAAAAAAGTCTTCATTAGACAATCTTTTTGACATCAAGAGGGCAAGGTAGGATTAGGCTTTTGGACTATGGGAAATAAGACACTTGAAATTGTATCACCTTGTGGCTATAAATAGTCATCCTCATGGCATTTGTAACTCATTCAAATTTGCATCAGTGAAACTCTTGTTCTCTCAATTATGAGAAACCCCATTATCTTTTCTCTCGCTCTTGTGCATTTTTGTCTTGTTGGTCTACTTATTAGATCATTGATCCAAGATCACAAAGCCTCCAATTCGTGCCTGAACCCAAGTGCATTGTTGTGCGGATTTGCTACCACATCGCTACCTTGAGTGTGTTGTTTAAGTAGCAGGTCACGCTCCTCACAGTGTTGGTTGACTGCTTGCATTTGTCGAACCCCAAACCATTCCTTCGTTGTATCCTACACCATGAAGATCAGGCCACCCCAAGCATCTCACATCACATGCTCATCCAGAGGTAAAGAACGTTAATCAATTTTCAAATATTAATAATATTGCACCAAGCACCTAATAGATCATTACAAAAATAAAAAATAAACTAGTAGGCCTTTTAAAGCTATCATGGCCAAAATCTAATTTCAATCTCGTGGGTCAAAAGGACCTAACAAAGCTATATATCCAATTCCCACTAGATGTCCAGGGATGTAATTTTGGTTAGTTTTTTGCTTGCATGCCCAATTATATTCTCAATGAGTCCTCCATATGCAAGTCTAAACCATCTATATCGAAATGCGATCTCCTCATCTCACTTTAATGGATAAACCCAACATAAAACTCAAATATTTCCAATTTCAAAATACGAGGAAAAATTAAATGTTGCTTAGAAATGTTCAGATACGCACCGAAGAAATAATAATCAGCTCTCCAGCCCCAGCAGAACCACCAATGATAGCAACAATTAAACTAGGTATGATTGCTAAAGATCGAGTTACAAAATTTCGAATCCATGATTCCAATCGTAAATCAAGAAAACCCTACAGAGAGAGAGAGAGCTTTAACAACATAACAAGATGAGGCAAGAAAAATGCATCACCATGCAGGAAACTTTTTAAAAACAAAAAAAATGATCATAATTTGTATGATACTGCAATGCATCGGGTCACAATAAATGACAAAAATACTAATAATTTCCAAGTGCTTTTCAAATGTCATATCTATATCCATATTTGTATCCATCCGTCTATCTATGTGCATGTGTGTGTGTTTTATTTCAACGAGCCAGTCAATTTTTGCATCTGTTCATAAAAATAAGCTGCAACATGTATTCCATAAAAGTAGAATAAATGAATAGATAACATATCATCTGTAAATTGAAACAAGTTTTGATTTATATGTATACAAGGGAGGATATGGAAGTGTGGAACTCTGTCAGGACGCTATAAAACATATACCTGCATCACATATTGACCAGCATATGTTCCTGTTATTGTAGAACTCTGACCAGAGGCCAGCAATGCAATTGCAAAAATCTTTGAACTCCAACTGCCTAAGACATTCTGCAAGGGGCAAATAAAACAAACATTCCAGCCAGAAAAAGATTTAGACTAAAAAGAATTCCAAGGCAATGTCAAAACTTGCATAAGATTTTGTTAGCCATTAGAAAAGGTGGTGGTCACTTACTCTTAGTAAGAAGGAGGCTTTATTCAAGTCCAAATTTTCACAGTTCATTTGATCTTCTGGGTTCAACTTCAAATTTGAGGAATTGCAAACTGCGCCACTTAAAGAAATAATGGATATATTAATGAGAAATGCCACCATCAGTGCCAATGCACTTTCTATCACATAGAACCTGCAAGCTTCCTGTAAACAAGCTAAATTATCAGACAATGCATATAAATCTCATTCCTTATAAACAGCGCAGACTGTGAAATAAAATGCCAGTGCAGAAAATTAACAGCAATTTCAAGGAATTCTGGTTTACAAAACAAAAAACCAGAGCGTTGCAATCATTTGAGTGAATTAAGACTCCTCTCTAACATGATTTAACCAGATGTCATGTACAAAATTATGCATGGTATCCAGATTCTTTTTGTAACTCCATGAACGAGTCTGGAGACTTTTTTACCCCGCAGAAATCACAGAAGAGGTAAAATGTCAAAGCAGGGCAGCATTTGAACTTCTGAGGCATTCTGTGAAGGGTAACCCTTCCAGCAGCAGAAGCCCAATTATGAAACAAGAAAAGATATCTGCAAAGCAACCTGAAAATTCATTTATGTTTGTTGTCTAGGGCTGTGGGATTTATTGATATTTTATGTTATTGGGCCTGGCCCAGCTAATGGGCCAGGGTTTAGTAGGTATTTAGTAGTTATCAGGCAAATTAGTCTGTAATTATATTCTCTTAGTAACTTTTTGATATGCCAGCCCTGCCCTTCGTTGACGGCAGTACCAATATTCCTACTTTTTCTTAGCTATGTGTTTTTGTTGCCATGTCGGATTTAATGATCACAAACACTCAATTATTTTCTAAGGGTTTCTTTGAGCTTTATTTCAAGAATTATAATTCTAAGCTTTATTGATGTTTAATGAACCAATTGGGAAACTTAAAGAAGCATTTTAAAGGCTTAAAGAAAATTCAAAGGTGGCACTGACCACCAGATACCCGGTAGAGGTCTCCAGGAAGCAGTTGCATCTGTTTTGGCCACCGGGTACCCGTAGGAAGAAAGTGGCTACCGGCCACCCAGTAGAAAGGCAGCGGCTACCTGCTGACAAAGGCAGAAGCATGAATTTTTCTCCTCTTCACACTGGCTACCCAGTGGCCACCTGCTTGGTGAAGTTTCCAGAAAAGTCAACCACCGAATCAAAGTCTCCAACGGCCATATTTTGCTTCCAACAGCTCTATTCAGGCTCCAATGGCCTAAAAGAAGATTGAGAGACTATAAATACACCTCTATGAATGCTGTTAGAATGGAAGAATGATGACCCAATACCCAAGATACCTCCTAAGGGAGGCCTTGGTGTTTATTTATAATGAATAATAAAGACGACATAATACCCCAACTTCGATGTGGGACTCATATCCTCTAACAAAGGCAAAGACACCACTGGTCACTAAGTTTACACACTCTTGAGGCTGTTTGTTTTTCTTCTTTGTTGTCATTCTCAATCTTCCGCTCTTTCTCTCTCTTATCTCTTGGTGTGATTCTCATTTCTGTGAGATTGGGGAGTGTGCTTTGCTGGGATTGAATTAAATCAATTCATTCCTTCTTTCATTTGTATTTCTTGGGTGCTCACTACCACTGGAGTATTGAGTTTCTTGCTTCAATCATTGAAAATCAAGTGTAATTCTTCATTTTTTGGGTTACTTGGCTACCACTAAATCCAAGAGATTAAAAGTGTTGGAGTCTGCATCCCAAATCGGACTTGAGGTCCGGTGTGGTCTTTAATATTCATTATAAATTAACCCCAAAGGCTCCTTTAGAGAGTACACCTTGGGGGTTCGGATCTCTCCTTTTTCTCATTCTACATGGTATCAAAGGAGGTTTGATCCAACCGGATCCCTCCCTCATATTTTTTTTTATTTCCATTTAGGGTTTCCATTTTTTTTTCAAGTGCGGGGGCGGCGGCTCTCAGAATGGGTCGCCCGCCCCCCGCCCTCCGCTGCTCCTCCCGGTCGCGCAGGCCCTCCCCTCCGGCGCCTTCGACAGTCGGCCTCCATTACTGCCGGCTCCTCCAGCAGCCGACCTCCAGCAACCGGCCTCCACACTCGCCGGCCCCTCCACGCCGGCGGCCTCCTCCGGCTTCCAGCGCCGCCTCCCGGCCTCCTGCTCCCTCGCCGGCCTCCTCCTGCGCTTCTATTCCGGCAGCCAGCCGACTCCCGTTTCTCCCAGCGGCTGCCCTGCTTCAAGTTTCGGCTCTCCGACACCTCCTGGGGCATCCCCACCTCGTCGGCATCTCCCGACGACTCCCGGCAGCCACATCTCTATCCGCCGGCACGCCCATTCGCTGGCACAGCAGCTCGACCACCTAGGATTTGGGCCCGTTGGCGCCGCCAGATCCCGCAACAATTCTGCGAAATCCCCGCCTCCCATCGCCGGTCCCGCAAATGCGTTTTTCCCGGTGCTAGTTTGGATTTCCCGGCGTTTCATCAACCGGCCCCACTAGTGCGGCATTCCTAGCGTTCCGTCAACCGACCCGGTCTCTATGTGGTTCATCTGCTGTGTCCGCAACATCATTCATCCATCATCCTGCGAAGGAGCTTCGATCGTGAGGGGGAGCAGCAGCCTTTGCATCTTTCTCTTTATTTCGTCTGGTTTTGTAATCAAGCTGGGTCTGTCCAGCTTGAGGGGGAGTGTTTGCAGCTTGTTGCTTGCTTTGTTTTTTCTTTATGTGTCCAAGCTAGGTACACCTAGCTTGAGGGGGAGTGTTGGAGTCTGCATCCCACATCGGATCTCTCATTTTTCCCATTCTACAAAAAGCATTGAGAGAAGACGTAGGCAGTCGTGCAATCGAGTTTCGGCCGAACTTCTATAAAAAATTTGTGATGCTCTTTTAATTCCGCTGCATACTCTGTTTTAGTTTAGATTACATTGTTTTAATTCTGTTTTAATTTAGATTGTTAGTTTTAAATTTTTAAAAGGCAATTCCCCCGCCCCCTCTTGCCATCCTCTGGAACCAACAACTGGTATCAGAGACTAACTTGATTTTTAAACCTGAATCAATTTCAAGAAAAGATTGTGAAGGATGGTCTCTTCCTCTAACACCCAAGGTGCTCCCAAGGGGCACTCAATGGGTCGTGCTCCATTCTTTGATGATAAGGACTTTGGTTATTGGAAAACTCGCATGTCTGCTTTTCTAAGAAGCATAGGGCATCCTGTTTGAAAAAATTTCATGCATGGTTACACCCCTACTAGGAAAACGGTGGACAAATGGACTCCCGATGACATAGCCTCTTTTGAGCTTGATGGCAAAGCCATGAATGCACTTCACTGCGAATTAGATAGGAATGAATTTAATCGTGTTTCCACGTGTCAAACAGCTCATGAAACATGGAAACTACTTGAAGTCACACATGAAAGCACAAAGTCAAGGACACTAGACTTGACATATACAGACAAGACTTCAAAAGTTTTAGCATGCATTTTAATGATCATTAAACCTCGGTGAATGAGCACCTTTCTGATAGGGTTTGGGACGGCAAGGGTAAAAGGGTCGTGGCTAGGGAGTACTGTTAGGCTATTAGGGGAGTGGGAAATCTGGGCCCACATGGAGAATATTGGAATCCATTAGGCTGTTAGAAGGGAGGAAGGGTCCGGTTGTAAATAAAGGGTAGAGGGTGAGAAAAAAGGGATATGGAGAGAGATATTATTTTGGGTTGCGTAGCAGATCAGCCGTGAGGCTTGGGCGAGAGTACCTGAGGTCTCTCAAGTTCTCTCCTCCTTCCTTCTATCTTCTTCATCTGTTGTATTCCAGTTCCTGTTTACTCTCGGCCTCCTATCAAATTGGTTCAGCCCGCCATTGTCGTGCTCAGCCTGCTTCGTTCAAAGGTGAAGTGCACGACTCAGCGAAGCGCTGCCGTTTATTTGCTTCGTTTGGAGACACACCCACCTCATTTTCGATCAGTGCAGACATGCACAATCGACTCGTCGTTCGAAGGAGACGCTCCCCTGACGGTCTTCCTCTACCGGCTTCTGTCCCAACAAGCCACATGTTATTATCATCCAGCAGCACCGCACACCGCCAGCTTCTATCAAACACAACGCACACTACTGCTTCCCACCAACGGCGACACGGGCTACCCGTTTGCGACCAAAAGAGTCGCGCACACCTGGACGACACACACAACCAGCACGTGTTCCCATGAGTCATTCGAAGGCGGCACACACATCCGGCTCACCTTCAAGCGTGATGCGCACCCCCATGCACGTCACCCGCAAAGCTCCCTACCACGTGATATTTTTTTTCCTTGCGCCTCCAACCTCGACCCCATGGAGACCCGCCACCAAACTCGCCTTGACACCCTCGAGCAACGCATGGGCGTTCTAGAATCATCAGTCACTGAGCTTACCACAATCATGACACAAGCTCAACAAAACCGGGACAAGGAACGGCTCGAGCAAGCGATGTTCTGCACCTTCCTGCTCAATCGCTTCGAGAAATCGTCGTAGTAGGAGCCCGGCGGCCCTTCCTTGACGCCAGGCCTACCAGCAGCCCATTCCACTGCATCTGGTACCTTCAAAGCGCAGGGGCGCGGAGTGGTGGTGGTCTCACCTCCGCCTGGTCTCGCCTACGACCAACCCTTTGTTGTGTACTGTGTAGAGCTTCACATCATCGCTGGCACTAATCCGCACGGCTGGATCGCGCACGCCAAGCTCTTCTTCCGCATCAACTAGACCCCAGAGGAAACAAAGGTCCCCTTGGCACAGGTCAGTATGGAAGGAGTTGTTATTCACTGGATTATAATGCTCAACGGGGTGCACCCGCATTTTACATGGGTGTTGTTCTAAGAGGAGCTGATGGCACGTTTCAACGGACTAGAAATTCAAAACTCATATGAGGAACTCACATCTCTCCAACAGATGGGACTAGTGCAAGTGTATATCAAACAATTTGAATATCTGGCATCTCTGCCACCCCGCCAGCCTGAGCCGCAATATGTTGGCTATTTCCTATATGGCCTACGTGAAGACCATCGCAATTGGGTTCGCATTCACAACCCGACAACCCGGCTACAAGCCATGTGATTGGCTCGCCATGTGGAGCTCGCCTTCATCGGAGGCGAGGGCACTCGGTCCCGAGGAGATAGGTTGCGATATTTTCGTGATGTACGCGAAGTGGAACCATGGCAACCACCAGACCATTCGGCGACACACCTGCCGAAAGGGACCACTCTCCCACCATTCCGACGAGGGGAGGCTGATGGGATAGAAGTTCACCGGGAAGTTCCAAATCTGCCACCTCCTGACGGGTGAGGGGTGAGGCATCTGACAACCCAAGCGTGGGAGGACCGCCAGAACAAGGGCTTGTGCTTCAAGTGTGGGCGGCCCTATAGCCCCCTGCACCGGTGTGTTGATCCAAAATTACGAGTGTTGTTGTTAGGCGAAGATGAAGTTGGCACGGAAGGTGGAGGAGCTGAGGGACCAGTTCCCCTCAACCGGTCTTGTGAACAAAACTGCTTTCAAGGGGTGGCAAAGTGATAGTGCCCGATACAGCAAGGGAAAAAGGGTCGTGGCTGGGGAGTATTGTTAGGTTGTTAGGGGAGTGGGAAATATGGGCCCACGTGAAGAATATTGGAGTATGTTATGCTGTTAGGGGAATGGAAGGGTTCAATTATGAATAAAGATTAGAGGGTGAGAGAGAAGGGGTATAGAGAGGAATATTATTCCGGGTTGCATAGCAGATCATCCATGAGGCTTGGGCGAGAGTACTTGGGGTCTCTTGAGTTCAAAACTTCCTTCTATCTTCTTCCTCCATTGTATTTCAGTTCTTGTTTTCTTAATACACAAGTAGTCAACCCTCGGTATCCTATCACTCTCTTGCATGGAAAGGGAGAATAAACTATGTCCGCCCAATTGGAGTATATAGCTGAAGACACTCGGTCAGTTGTTCAGTCTTTGCATTGTGCCCCTCCCAAAGGATGAAGGCGCTTTAATCCTACTTGTAGCACTTGACTTATTTTCTACGCTCCTTTTATGTATGAGATACTTAATATTGTTGGAACTTTATCTTGAATACCCTTCTTTGAATATCACTTACCTTCTCATTTATGCTTGGCTAGTTCTTTTTGGTTATATATTTTGTGGTTAATCTTCTCTTTGAATGATTTATTCTTTTTAACAATAACAAAGGGGAGAAGTATGCAATGTCTTGGTTATCTTTATTTAATCTATCTCTTCTTAAGTTATAAAAAAATTCCAATTTTGTTAAGTGTTTTAACAACCTCTCCTAATTTTTCTAATTTTATTTTTGTATCCTTTTGGGCTATTTAACTTTGTTTCAAATTTTGGCTTTAAGATCTTATCTGAAATTTGTTAAAATCGCATCTTTCTAATATTAAGTGTATGTGATAATCAAAAATGAGGAGATTGTTGGCAATCTCTCACTCTAATTAGTTTTAATGATCACAAACACTCAATTACTTTCTAATGGTTTTTTTAATCTTTATTTCAGAAATTATAATTCTAAGCTTTATTGAAGTTTAATGAACCAATTAGGAAACTAAGAGAAGCATTTTTGAAGTGCCTAGGAAAATGATGCTCCACTAAGGGGGGTGAATCATTGGAGAAGATAAACTTAATGAAACAAATGCACCTATTGAGGGGGGGCATGAACATTCTTATTCTCAGCCTAATCCTAGAAGTTGGAAAACTCATAAAGACCATCCATTTAATAATATCATTGGGAATCAAATGTTCAAACAAAGAGATTTGCAATGAATATTTTTATTTCTCATGCATTTATTTCAGATTTTGTTTCTAAGGATGTTCAAGAAGCTTTAAATGATTCAAAGTGGATTATGGCAATACATGAAGAGTTAAATCAATTTGATAAAAAAGTGTGGACCTTAGTTAAACCCCCTAATGATCAAAATATTATGGGAACCAAATGAATCCTTAGAAATAAATTAGATGAATCTGGACAAATAATTAGAAATAAGGCTAGTTAGTGGCTCAAAGATTTAATCAAGAAAAAGAAATTAATTTTGAAGAATCGTTTACCCCGGTTGTTATATTAGAATCTATCAAAATTCTCTTGGCATATATGCATCTTACTTTTGGAATTAAACTTTTTCAAATGGACGTCAAATGTGCATTTTTAAATGGATATAATTCTGAAAATGTTTTTGTAAAACCCCCAAAATTTGAGAAAGAATCTAAACCTGATCATGTTTTTAAACTTTCAAAAGCTTTATATGGTTTGAAACAAACTCCTCGAGCTTGGTATGAATGGTTATCTAGTTGTCGATTTTCTTGAAAAATGGTTTTGAGAAAGGTAAAGCGGATCGTACTTTGTTTATTAAGAGGAATTGTGACGATTTTTTAATTGTTCAAATATATGTTGATGACAATATATTTGGATCTTCATGTGAAAAACTTAATAATGGGTTTTTAGATTTAATGACAAGTGAATTTAATATGAGTTTAATGGGAGAACTTAAATTCTTTCTTGATCTTCAAATTTATCAAAGGAGTAATGGTATTTTTCTAAATCAATCTAAGTATGCTAAAGATTTAATCAAAAGATTTGGTTTAGACTCAAGTAAAAATAGTAATACCCCAAAGAGTACTTTATGTAAACTTATGAATCTAGAAAATCTGTTGATGTTAAAAAATTTGGAGGCGGGATTGGCGGCTTATTATACTTAACTACTTCAAGGCCTAACTTAATGTTTTATGTGTGCATGTGTGCTAGATTACAAAAGTGATCATAAAGAAAGTCATTTGAAGGTTGTTAAAAGTAATATAAAATATGTTGAAGGATCCTCAAGTCTTGGTCTGTCTTATCCTGTTGGAACTTCTTTTGATTTAATCAATTATGTTGGACCCCATTTAAGGTTAAATGGGTATTTCTGAGTCCCACATCGGACTTACCCACCTTGTAATTAGATTTACTTCTCTATAAAAGAGTATCCCCACCTCACATTGAGGAAAGGGGAATTCACCCTCTACATGGTATCAGAGGGATTTACTCCCGACCCTCCCTCCTGATTTTTTTTTTTTTGCCTTCCTTTAGGGTTTCCCCGTCCGGGGGGCGGCGGCTCCAATCCAAATAGCCCCCCCCCCCTCCGTTGCTCCTGCCGGTCCTCCCTCCTGGCGGCTCTTCTGCCTGGCGCGGCTCCCGACTCCCCTCCCGGCGCCCTCGCCCCGACCCTCCCTCACGGCGGCCCTCCCTTCACGCCGCAGCACCCTCGCCCCGACGCCTCGCCCTCGGCACGCCTCGCCCCGGCTCCCGGCAGCCCTCCCTCACAGCGGCCCTCCCTTCGCGCCGCACCACCCTCGCCCCGACGCCTCGCCCTCGGCGCGCCTCGCCCCAGCTCCCGGCGGCACTCCCTCACGGCGGCCCTCCCTTCGCGCCGCAGTGCCCTCGCCCCGGCGCCCTCGCCCTCTCCCGCGGCGCCTCGCCCCGGCGCCCTCGCCCTCTCCCAGCGGCCCCCCAATGCGCCTTCCCATCCCGTCGCAGCTCCCTCCTCCCGACGGCCCTCCTCCCTCTCCCGTCGCCGGCCCTCCGCGCACCCTCCCGGCCCTTCCCGGATTTTTCGGCCAGATCCGGTGATTTCCGGCCAGATCCGGCGATATCCGGACTGTTCCGGGCAGATCCGGACTGTTCCGGCCAGATCCGTCCCCGCGCATCTCCGCTGCAATCCCGCTGCAATGTCGTCTCCCCAATCTGCTGCTCATCTGCTTCCGCGGCTTCCCAGCACAGACCGGCCCCGCCTCTCCCGCGGCTTCCCGGCACAGACCGGCCCCGCCTTATTCAGCGGCTTTCCCGGCGCTCAGACGACCGGCACCGCCAGTGCGGCTTTCCCGGCACTTTGATGACCGGCCCTCCCGTGCGGATTCTCGGCGCTTTGACTATCGGCCCGACATTGCGAATTCCCCAGCGCTCTGACTATCGGCCCGTAATGCGGATTTCCCGACGCTCTGACGACCGACCCGCCAGTGTGGATTTCCCGGCGCTCTATTGCTCGACCCCGCACTTTTCCGGCAATGACCCATCTTGCGTCCACGACATCATCCATCCATCATCCTGCGGGGGAGCTTTAATCGTGAGGGGGAGCAGCAGCCTTTGCAGCGTTCTTTTTATTTCGTCTGGTTTTGTAATCAAGCTGGGCATGTCCAGCTTGAGGGGGAGTGTTAGCGTCTGTTTTGTTGATTTCTTTTCATTATCTGTCCAAGCTAGGTACACCTAGCTTGAGGGGGGGTGTTGGATTCTGTATCCCACATCGGACTTGTGGTCCGATGTGGAGTTTATCATTCATTATAAAAGAACGCCTCCTCCTCACTTTGAGGTAAGGAGGCAAGGGGGTTTCCTCATTCTAAAAATTATATTGATTTTGATTTCGATGGATGCAAGATAGACAGAAAAAACACAAAAAGGTATGTGTCGCTTTTTTAATAAATGTTTAGTTTCATAGAGCTCTAAGAAACAAAATTCATTAGCTTTATCAATATGTTGTTGCATCTTGTTGCTCGCAATCATTATGGATTAAGAAAAATCTGATTTTGGTTTTAATTTTGAAAAAATACCTATTCACTGTAATAATACCACTGCAATTTCTATTTCTAAAAATCTATTATAAGATTCTAGAACTAAGCATATTGATGTCACATTTCACTTTCTTAGAGATCATGCTCAAAAGGGAAATATAAATCTAGAATCTATTTCTACAAAAAATCGGTTTGGTGACATTTTTATGAAGTCTTTCGATTTAGCTAAATTTGAGAAAATTTAATTTGAGCTTGGCATGATGAAAGTCTAATTAATTAGTATTTGACATGTGTTTAAGGGGAGTTTTGAATCTTAAATTTAGAATTCATGAATCTCGAATTTTAAAACTAATGTAGAAATTTATGTTTACAACTTACTATTTAAATAGATTATTGTTTGGTAGTGGCTCCTTGACACGTGTTTTGAAAGCTACTGATTCAGAAATATTTTCTACAGCTTAAGTATAAATTTTTATATACTTTTAGTTTTTTTATCCACCCTTTTAGTTTTAGACGGGTTGAAATTTCTAAAGAAATTTGAGTTTTCATTTGGTGGACAGGTCGAATCTTAAACCGAGCT
Source organism: Viscum album (assembly GCA_963277665.1). Taxonomy (NCBI): domain Eukaryota; kingdom Viridiplantae; phylum Streptophyta; class Magnoliopsida; order Santalales; family Viscaceae; genus Viscum; species Viscum album. The sequence goes on along the minus strand of OY728147.1, from coordinate 1,018,141,483 downwards.
TCAGAATGTAATTTCGAGAGTGGAACACTTAAAAGTGTTGTTTTTAGAAGGGGTTTAAGGCCCGAAAAGTGTCTCGGGTGTTCGGTTGAGTTTCGGGAGTGCTAGGCTTTGAAAGCTCAATTTCGAGAGAAGCAAATGGGGTGATGGTTAGCACTAACCGTGCGGCGCCCTAAGGGAAACCATGCGACTTGTTGCAGGTGTGCAAAGGGACCACGCGCGGTTGGCGCACGGTTTGACTAATCGTGCACTGCAACCGTGCAAGGTGTGGGTGTGTGGACAGTGAGGCATGCACGGTTGGCGCACAGTTTGTCAAACCGTGCGCCTCTTTAAAGGGGGTGGAAATAATTGTTTTGCCCCTGCTCTTGGGCAAAAATCCCTCTAAGGTATCATTGCAGCATTTTTGCGTTGCTTATGTTTGTTGACAATGCAGGTTTCTATGGTGAATTGTCGAGTTCCAGAGATGTTGTTAACAATCCATGTTGACAAAGAATCATGACAAAGGAGCGGAAGATTTGGAGGCGGTACAAAAGAACATATACAAGGTGGCACCGTTTTCCAGTGTTTGCCAAATTTTTTAGGGTCCAAAATTTGAAGTTTGGCGAGCATCGCGAAATATGGATTTCCTTGAAAATCTCATCAAAATATGGCAGACATAAGTTTCGCGAAGATGGGCTTCATGGATTGGATTTTACGAAGACAAGAAGAATGTTGACGATGTTCTTCGCGATTACGACGAGCTTCGCGAACGGCAAAGATGAAGGGCAATGCGAGGGAGCTTCGCAGCGGCGGCGCGAAGTAATTGACAGAACGCTCTGCGATTACGAGGAGCTCCGCAATCCGAAAATTGTCGTGGTGCATCGCGATATTGAGAGAATTTCGACAGGAATTTCGGAGCTTCGCGATTTGAGATGACGTGGCGCTAACATCGCGCGGATGGTTTAAGGGTCGGTGGAATCGCCTATAAATAGGCCCCGACCCCCTCGAGAGAAGAAGAGAGTTTTCCAAGAAAAATTTGTTGCTCTCGTCTCGCGAAGGTGGTTCGCGAAGGCAGTGTGCTTCGCGAAAGGAGCTTCGCGGCGGCTATTTTAGCTCCGCGAAAGTGGTGTGTTCCGCGTTGGCTCAGTGAGCTTCGCGAAGGAAGTCGCTCTGCGACGACTTGAGCTCCGCGACGACCTTAGCTTTGCGAAGGCTTGAGCTTTGTGAAAGTTTGAGCTCTGCGAAGGTCTGAGCTCTGCGAAGGTGTGTGTTTCGCGAAAAGGCAAGAATTTTGCAAAGGCTTGTTTGAGCTTCGCGAAATTGGGAGCTTCGCGAAGTAGGGTGCTTTGCGAAGGTATTTCCAAAATGTGTTGCCCAGTGATCAGCGGCAAAGGAGTATTCATCAGTGGATGAAATTTGGACATCAATAAAGCATCTACATACAATGGAGGATGCATTCTTTAGTGATAATGAGAAGACCTACAGGTCTATAAACTGTGAGTGGATCTTCTGAAGAAGTAGTGAACTCACTTCAGTTGAGACAGCAGTGTGTTCTCAAATTGTGAATGGTTGTAAACCAGGAGGGACAATGAGTCCGCTTCGAACTTGTAAACAGCAGTACGCTTATAGTGGATTTGGTACATCGGCACATCGCCAGTGTATGCTCCTTGGACGTAGCCCAGTGAGGGTGAACCAAGTAAAATTATTGTGTCATGTGCATGCATTAAGATTCATTCATACTCTGCAACGGGAAGGAGAGAGAGATGGTTTTGTCTAACAACAAAACAAGATCAAAAGGGGTTGTTGTTTTAATAAGTCATACCCTGATTCACCCCCCCCCCTCAGGGTATCTGCCCTAGTGGACCTAACATCTGCCTTCTTTATCTTTTCCTCTTTTCCCTCATTTCTCCAACGCCAGGAAGCCGCTCGAGCTCCTCCCTTGGCCTCCTCCTGGCATGATGAAATCTCCCTCATCCGAACACGGAATCGGTCGTCGTCGGTTGCATTGGATAGCCCTCAGTCTATCATTCCCCTTCCTTCTTTTCTCCGTTTAACTTGCCGTATCGAATACTATTTCCATGCGAGCTCATATACCTTATTTTCAAGGTGTTTTTCTATTCCTTTGTTTCTCTCGTTCCGGCTCGAATCCAAGCCCGATAATGGACGGGTGAAGTGTCCTTAGCATGAGGTAGGTGGTCTAGTTGTTTTTCCCTTAAAAGTTTCATCGTTTATAAATTGTTTTCGTTGTGTCACACACCGAACTTCCCACGCATTGCTCCTAAAATATGAAATACCATAAATTGATCACGTAAACCTTGTTTAGACATCCTTTGACACCCTTATGAATGGTTAGAGAAGATGACCGTAAGGGCAAACGAACAGCTCACTCAAGTGTAATGGTGAGTTACAAGCGACTGGCAACCGCTGCGGATACTGTTGTTCGTAAAGGGGTGATAGAGAACCACGAACCACCGCATCGTAAGGAGCTACATCATGTTCTGTATCCAGATGAGATGGAGGAAAAAGGCTACAACATGGACGTTGGAACAACCAGATTGCCTAGGTTGTGCAGCCTACCCACAGGGTCGGAGTGTAATGTGCGCAGAAAATGTAATGTTTTTACATACATGAAAGCCACATCTCCCCATACCAGCTCGAAGTTGATTGGTGTTTTCAAATATTATGACACATTGAACATGATAACGCTTTCTCCCCGTTCCAGATTGGGAACAAAGAAAACAGCTCTGCTTGGGGAGCTACACTGTATCACATAGATTCGTTCAAGAATGAATCAAACTTCAGGAAGAGCGGCTTAATTGTTCCTGGTTTTGGAGCTGAATTTAATATTGTTCCAACCCCCCAAAGTTGGCACTGTCTGGTCCTGGATGTTGGGTGCACAGAAAAACAGAGGACTATAGATTTGGCTTCAGCCTCCTGTTTGGAGTAGGCTGGAATGTGCAGTGTGAAAGGTTGTCCTGCTGGAAGTAAAATTAAAATAGTCAGTGAACCCCTTGACGACTTACTTTTGGAAGTCAATGCTGAGGGTTTTTGCTTGGGAGTTCAAACTAGGATTCATCCATGGATGCTATATGGCATAATCTCAACTGTTGCTGGAAGTATTGTGAAGATGGTCAAACAAATACTCGATGGAGATTATATAACTTCAGCTTCCTTAGCAATGGCTTTTGGGACTCATTTTGGCCTCACTAGGAGAATTTTGTATGCTATCAACACTAACTACAGAAGAACGTCTTGGATGTTTGAATATTGTGTTTCTCACATGTTGGATTTGATTACACGCCATACTTCGTCCTTGACATATCAGTGGAGCCTTCGATGGCAGGAAAACCCGAGTTTGAAGCTACTGTTGAAGAGTGAGTTCCTATCTATGGTAAAAGTAGGCTGCGATGTTACTGTTTTGTTCCAGGCTGCAAAACGCAAGTGTTGGCCAACTGCAAATGAAGTTGTTTGTGAGGCTCAAAGGCTGAACTAGGTTGGTGGTACATGGGCTGCTGGGATCCGGAAAGACAGAGGAAGAACCATGGCATCAGAAGGCGCTTCATCGTGGCAAAAGGTCGAGTCGTGTCTTAGAGGTCCACCTTGGGGACAATGTGGTTTTTAAGGGGAGGTAATGTTAGGAAATAGTGGAGCCAGCTGGGGTTGTCCGGTATGGAAGTGGGTATAATAATTTGTTAAGGGGTACTTTGGTATTTTAGCATTTAAATTGGTTGTTGTTGACAGCTGTAGTGGGCGGGGGGTTATTGGTTGGCAAGTGGGGCATTAAATTGGGATGTGTTGTAGGGTTGTGGGGGGAGACGATACATTTTTGGATCTACGACAGGCTGCTGTGGGAGCTGGTACGTCGGGACGTCCAGCAGGGAGCTCACTGAGTGGAGTGGTCTTTCCACGGGTTCCTCTCTATCTTCTTCCTCTTCTTCCTCTTCTCCCCCACCCTGTAACTCTCTCCCTCTCTCTGTTCTGCTGGTACGAAATTCAATAAACGGCTTGTATTGCTTGCTCTCGATACAGAAATATACTGTTGTTCCATCTTATTTTTCTCCTCTCTCAATATTTTACATAACAGAAAGTCGTAAACCAATGAAAGTCGTCTTTATGTGTCAAAATCGTAAGTGGATGAGCAATCTGACTATACCCCTAGATGAATTTCCGATAATAGCCCGTGAGGCCGAGGAAACCTCGCACACCTTTGACTAAAAGAGGTTGTGGCCAATCCAGAACTGCTTGCACCTTAGTTGGATCCACTGAAACACCATTTTGGGAAACCACATGACCAAGATATTCAACTGTAGGCTGAGCGAACAGACATTTGTTTGGGATGGCAAAAAAAAGATGTAAACGGAGCGACTGCAAGACAGTTCGAAGGTGATTCAAGTGGTGCTACCAGTCCAAAGCTATAAATAAGGATATCATCAAAAAAAAATCAACACAAACTTGCGTAGGAAGGAACGGAACAAGTCATTCATGGCCGCTTGGGATGTGGAAGGGGCATTAGTGAGCCCAAAAGGCATTACCAAAAATTCGTAATGTCCACTGAGTTTGGAAGACCGTCTTCTCAACATTTGTCTCACGCATTTGGATTTGATACCCCAACTTTAAGTCCAATTTGGAGAAATATTTTGCACCGCCCACTTCATCAAGCAACCGGTATAGGGAATTTATCAGAAATAGTGACCCGATTGAGAGATCTATAATCCACACACAATCTCCATGACCCAGCTTTTTTTTCTTAACCAGCAAAACAGGACTTGAAAAGGCGATGGTGCCAGGCCAAATGATCCCCAATGGCAACATTACACCAACCTGCTTTTCAATCTCATTTTTTTTAAAATGAGGATAGCGATATGGACGCATAGCCATCGGGCCCTGGCCTTGTTCTAACTGAATGTCATGCTCCCGTTAGCGACTGGAGGTAAGCTCGGAGGGTCACAGAAAACATCATCAAACTCATGGAGTACAACCTACACAGCCTGATGTTGTTTTGCCATTAGAGTCGATTCAGAACCCTTATCTTTGCCACCGAGCAACAATTGCTGATGGGCAATATGGCCAAGTAGAAGAAGGAGTCTGTCTAAAGAAGTGGCTATAAGGAATCGCCAAGGTGCACCGTGGAGGGTGTATTTGTGGTTGGCCACATGAAATTGCATTGTCATGGCCCTCCAATTAGTCGTTACTTCGCCGAGAGTATGTAACCAGGCAACTCCCAGGACAAAATCCAAACCGCCCAAATCCAACACATGAGCATTCACCACATAACTTAGGCGAAACAAAATTATGTGCTGCCCCGTTGTCCGGGAGAAATAATATAGGAACTCCAAGGCGGCCTTCCACTTTCATAGAGGCGGCGTTGGCACTGTGAAGAGAAAATATAGGGTCGAAGTAGTGATAAGTGACGACGGAACATTCTGCGTCGCTAGAAGTAACCGCATCTGTCAATGAAGCTACAACAGAATTCTCAGGGATTTCTTCTACGGGGACATCATCATCCCTCACCCAGTGTTTCTCACAACTTGGGATCCAAACATTTATGTAGTGGACCACATGATTGTCCATAGCGGAAACAGAGGTCGTGTTTCCGACGATCTTCCCACTCCTGAGATGACAAATACCGAGCGCCACACCCGCTCGGAGGAGGAGGTTTCGGCGGGTCAGCTTTCAATCCACCAAGAGCTACTTCTCACTGTCGAGGAAGACGCAACGGAAACCCACCGTTCAAAGTCTCTGGTGGCCGGGTGTGAGAAGGTGTCCAACGATCCATCTCTCACAGCCCGCTATATCCGAGGAACGGTTGGACGAAGTGTGAAACCGGTCCCTTTTGAAACTATCATTTTCACATGCCATGCTACACGCATCACCTGTAACCTTGTTTTCGGATTATGGATGTGCACCCAGCTGCGAATGTCCTCGTGCAAACTGTGTAGAAAGTACCCAACGTGCTACAATTCTGGTTGTCATGGAACTAACATACTTGTCAAATAGCGTCGGAGCGGGCGCGATCGCGGTGGTGCGGAGCGGAGCGGTGCATAGCCGCCCTTGGACGCTGAGTCGCGTCGCAGTACGCGATCCCGCCAGTCGCGCCGCAATCGCGGTGTCGCGGATCGCGCGCAATCTTGCTGGTCGCGAGCGTGACACGTATTTGCTTGCAAAAAAATTGCACTGGCCTACAACACCGCCGCCGCACCAAGCCCTTGATGTCGACGACGACCTCCCCGCACCGACCCCTCGACGTCGACGACCACCTCTGCCCCCTGCACACCGACCCCTCGACGCCAACAACGACCCCGCCATACCAACCCCTCGACGCCGCCGCCGACCCTCCTACCCCCTGCGCACTGACCCCTCGACGCTGATGACCCTCCCTGCCCCTTGCGCACCGACCCCTCGATGCGGACGACGACCCTGCCGCACCAACCCCTCGACGCCGCCGGCGACCCCCTTGCCCCCTGCCGCACCGACCCCTTGAGGGCGACCCCACCTCCCCCGAGTCTCTTTTTTTCTACTTTATTTTATGGGTTTTGTTATTTGTTTGTTTTTTGGTTTGCGCCGTGCATCAGGCGCGCCACTTGTCCCTCCCGTTTTTTTATTTTTATTTTTTTTTGTGTGTTTGAAATTTTACTTTCAGCGGCCATTTTAAAAAATTTCTTTCTTTTGTTGTTATATATGCATTATTTTAATTATTTTTTATCTTTTATTTATCATATTTTAATTTTTCAACATATATATGTATAGAATTATATAATTTAAATAATATTAAATGGCCCGCGATTGGATAAAAAAGCGGCCGCGACGCGATCCGCGTCGCCGCGATCCCGGTATAGGACCCCGCCGCGTCGCTCCGCGATCCGAGATTGACAACTATGGGAACTAAAGAGGCAAGGTACTCAAATTGTTCTACATAGTCAGCTACCGAAGCATGTTAATGTAAAAAGCAGTCAACTCTTCATACGGATTTTCATTGTCGAGACAGCTAAATCACGCTATCAGCTCATCCTTGAGAATCATCCAAGTCACAGTTGGTTGCACCTCCTCCAACACTGTAAACCAGTAGATAGCAATATTGTCCATGCAAACTTGAGCGAAGGACATTTTTAGAGTTACCGGGGTCTGATTAATTCAAAAATATAACTCAGCACGAGTCAAACATCCCCGCAGATCAATCTCGTCGAACACCGGAAGCTCCACACGACGTACAAACAATGTGGGATTGGGGCCAAACGTGTCTAGCGCCCCTGGAAAGTGGAGGTGCGGAGAATCCAGCATTGTGAGATTACCGTGAGTGTCCAGAATTCTCGTTCGAGGACGGGGTCGGTCGTTAGGCGTTGTGAGGTAGTCGGACGGCACACCAGACATTGTTGTGTCGTCGGACATTGGTAATTCTTCACGCAATGGTTACTTCTCAGAGTGGCGCATCATATAACATCAAAATTCAGCTTGATCACCGAGTTCCCTTTCCCAACGAAGTCGATCGAACTCTGATTGTTGTTGTTTCTCCAAAAGTTTGGTCATTGTGGTTTCCAAGCGACCAAGGGGTTGTTCGACGCCTTCCAAGCGGTCGTGTTGACCAGAAGATAACGAAGTGCCTCCCTCCAAACGGCAGGTTGGACCAAAGTGTTAAGCCGACCAGATCAAAACACAAATTCAAGCGTGTAATTCAGTATGTTATGGAACTATTACAGAAGAATAGAAAACTAGAGAAAAGGAAGGGGGAGAAACAGGGGAAACTCAGGAGAACTACATCTTCCCACCCAAGCAATTTGGCCGCACAGACATAATTATATTCACTGTTGTTCTCTCTCCCCCTGGTCCCCACTTATAATTGGTTTGCTAAAAGATTCCCGTGCAGTATTTACCCTCTTGCCCTTCTGAGTATACACCTTCCATGGGCCCGCCTTAACACAATGCAAGTGTTCACTCTCCCAATGTTGTTGAATAATAATAAAATATCAGAAATTTCCCTCTCACAATGAAAGGAAATTAGGCTAAGTTACGAATGAGGGGAGTATTTCCGATGGAAATGGAAAAGGCATTTAAGAGAATGGAAAAGGATTGATAAGTTGATATTTTGTCTAGTATGCATGGAAAATATGTGATGACATATGTTAAACAATATTGTAGAAAGGGTGGGCACAGAAACCATTTGTCTTGAATGAGGGCAGAACACTTTATTTATAGAGGCAGGTAACGAGATACAACTCGAGATAGTTATGAAATAGTTATGAAATACCAGAATCAAACTAGAGGAATAAAGGGGATAGGATAGGATTAGTCAATACTAGTGTCTTAAATCTCTAAATACTCTGAAAAATATAAATATAAAATTAAAAAAATTAATATAATTTTTCTCCATTGTTTAGGGGGTATTTTTGACAATAACACATAAAATAATACATAATTATGTCTATAAATTTTATTTTTTGTAGAATGAACAAACATTTAACCTAAATTAGAAGGAATCTTGATTCCCTCTGTTAAGAGTATTAGAATATTAGATATTTTTGATATTCGTATACCACATCAGTGTGGGTTATCTGTTGTATTCATTTTCTCATCTATAAATTAAGCACCCTACCTCGTTGTGAGGTACGGGTTTCCATTTCAACATGGTATCAGAGGGGGTTTAGCATTTGCCTCTCCCTGCGCGACGCCCCTTGTTGCACGTCCGCACACCCTGCACACTGAAACCCTTCCGCCCCGAGCCCCTAAGCGACAGCCCACCCCTTCCGCCCAAAGCTCCTACGCAACGGCCCCTTCTGCCCTGTACACATCGCTCCTCTTGTGCAACGCACCCCTAACGCGCTGCTCCTTGCACGTCGGCCTCCTACATGTCTGCTCCCTGTGTGACAGCCCCCTTACGCACCGCCCCCTCCTGCTCAATAGCCCCTATGCGCCACCCCTCCAATCTATCCCCCCCTTGTGCGCCAACCCCTCTGCACCTCCTGTGCGACGCCCCCTTTGCACGTCGCCCCTCCCTGTGGGACGACCTCCAGAGCGACTGCCCCTTTTGTGTCGCCTATCCCCCCCTTATGTGCCAACCCCTCTGCACCTCCTGTGAGACGACCCCTTTGCGCGTCGCCCCTCCCTGTGGGAGGGCCTCCAGAGCGACTGCCCCTTCTATGTCGCCTATCCCAGTGTGATTTCTCCAGCTGGCCCCTTCCTCTATGACAACCCCCAACCCGTCGCTTCTCTATATGCGACGCCCCAAAATGCACAGTCGCACCCCACTATCATCCATGTTGATCTTTCTTCTATGACCTAATTGATACCTGGATGTTCTAGCTGTGCAATTTCAGAACCAATTCTCTTCCAACTGTGCGCCTTCAGCACTTTGTTGACATGCATTTCCAGCACACAATTTATGGCATCATCAAGCGCACTGTTGCCTATGGCGATACTCCAATGGCATGTCTATCCCGACAGTCCACCTCATCTGTTCTTGACTCTAGTGCCTCAAAGCACATCACTGGGGATGCGAGTATTCTTCGGTCCTATATATCGACCTTAACTGGAGGTAATATTATTGTCCAATGGTCAGACAGTGCATATTGCTGGTTATGGAAGTTGTATAAGTACACTTGGCTTGACACTATTTGTCGTTGTCTTTGTTCTCAGTTGTCCCTTTAATTTACTATCTATTGGTATACTTACAGCTGACGTACAATGTCAGGTCATCTTCTCACCTGCTTCGGTTATATTTTAGGAGCATTTGACGACTCAAGTGTTTGATAGTGGACGTCTTCAAGGTGGTGTATACGTGCTTGACTCGGCTCCAGTTCTTGTCTGTCCTGCCACCTCTGATCATTCCCTCCAACTTCACTGTCGCCTTGGTCATCCACCTGCCCTCATTCTTCAAAAACTTTTTCCGGACTTGGGTCATCTTCTTCCTTTTGAATGAGAATCCTGTCACTACGCAAAGCATCACCGGGTCACCTATGTCCCCGATCAATTCCCCATGCATCCGCTCCTTTTCTCATTTGGTTCATTTTAATATCTAGAGCCCAATCCTAGTGTATCTAAATTGGGTTATCGATATTTTGTTACTTTCATCAACATTTTTTCACGGATGACTTGGGTCTATTTGTTAAAAAATCATTTTAAAATCTTTACCATGTTTCACTCCTATTATCAAGAAATCACCACCCAGTTTTCCGCTAAACTTCATTGTTTGCGTTCTGACAATGGTCGTGAATATTTATCTGGACCATTCTAGTATTTTCAAGATGACCATGGCATTTATCCAAACTTCTTGTCCTGACACGCCTCAACAAAACGATGTTGCTGAACGAAAGAATCATCATATGTTAGAAGTTGATTGTTCACTTTTATTTCAGAAGAATGTTCCAATCGTTTTTTGGGGCGATGTCATTCTCACACCCACATTTCTTATCAACATACCTCCCTCGTCTGTTCTTCAGGGGGACACACTCTTCTATTCTTTATTTCCAACAACATCCCATCATTCTCTACCCCTACGTATTTTTGGTTGTGTGTTATGTTCGAGATATTCGTCCATTGATTACCAAGTTTGATAAGCGTGCTCTAAAATGCATCTTTCTTGGTTATTTCCGCACCCAACGCGTATATCGATGCTTCACTCCAGATTTGCGTCGTTATGTTGTCACATCTGATATTTCCTTTGTTGAATCGTCAGTTATTTTTGTTCCTGAGTTCCCACCGCCATCTATTGTTCCTAATTCCGAAGTTATTTTACCATATTCTCTCGATACACCACCACCCCTATCTATTCCTAGTGATGTTGTTCGATCACGATTTGGCCAGGTATATACTCGCTGACCTAGCACACCTGCCACCCCGACACCTGATGTTGCTACCACATCTAACGACTCACCTGCTCCTAATTCTCCATCCCTCTTCCTTCGAGTAAGCAAGTGGTCGGTTGCAAATGGATCTATATAGTACACGCCAACGTCGATGGCTCGCTTAATCGTCTCAAGGCTCACCTTGTTGCCAAAGGTTATGCACAGACATAGAGTTGATTATTTTGACACCTTCTCTCCAGTGGCAAAGATGGTCTCAATTCGCCTACTTATCTCTCTCGTTGCCTCCTCTCACTGGCATCTTCATCAGTTGGATGTTAAAAATGTTTCTATTCATGGTTTTCTTAATGACGAAGTTTATATAAAGCAACCACCAGGGTTTGTTGCTCAGGGGGAGTCCTCCAAGGTTTGTCGCCTTCGTCGATCGTTGTATGGACTCAAGCAGTCGTCACGTGCTTGATTCAGTGGTTTTTGCACCGTTATGCTTAGCTTTGACATGTGTCAAAACATAAAGGATTCATCTATTTTCTATCATCAATCTGCAACAGGAAGCATTATTTTGGTGGTCTATGTGGATGACATTGTTACCACTGGCAGTGATACAGCTGGCATTGGTTGACTCAAATCTTTTATTCATCAAAATTTTCAAACAAAAGATTTGGGTCCACTTCAATATTTATTGGGAATTAATGCCTCCAGATGTAACAAAGGAATTTCTCTATCTCAGAGAGTATGTTCTTGATCTACTGCAGGAAACTGACATGGCTCGAGCTAACTCGATTGACTCACCCCTCGAACCTGGAGAAAGGTCACTTCATACTGACAGTGAGATGTTTTCATCATCCGACGAATATAGACGACTTGTTGGGAAGCTCAACTATTTGACGATGACTCGACCTGATATTGCTTGTGCGATTAGAAAAGTGAGTCAGTTTATGGAATCTCCAACAAAAACGCAGTTGGAGGTTGTTTTTCGCATTGTTAGATATATGAAAAAGAAACCAGGTTTAAGTCTTCTATATTCTGATCATTGGTGTTAAACCCTCTTTTGTATTATTATGGGTATTTCCGAGTCCCACATCGGAATACTCCCTTGTACATTCCGCTTTTTCATTCTATAAAAGAAGAGTCCCACCTCACCTTGAAGGTAAGTGGGTTTCCCCATTCTACTTGGTATCAGAGGGATTTTTATCCCGAACCCTCCCTCCCTTGCGGATTCCCGGCGTCCTCCCGGCCCCGCCTCTCTCCCTGCTGCCCTAGCCATTCCCGGCGGGCCTCCCCTCCTGTCCCGGCGCAGCCCTCTCGCCCAGCTCCTCTCCGGCCTGCCCATTCCCGGCGGCTCTCCCTCCCAGGGCGCTCCCTCCCAGCGGCTCCCCGCGGCTCCCGACACCCTCACCCGCGCGGCCCCCGTCCCGGCGACCCTCTCTCCCGGCGACTCTCTCCCCGGCGGCCCTCTCTCTCCCCGTCGCGGCCCGCGCCTCCTCCGTCGCGGCCCTCCCTGCTACTGCGCGACGACCGCCGATGGGCCCTCCTCCCGCTCGGGACTCTTCCGCCCGCGGCTCCTCCTGCGACCAACCCTCCGACGCGGCTCCCTTCCCAGCACCGGCTCCCTTCCCAACGGCGATCCCGGCCAGCCCCACCGTGCGCGCGCCCAGCCCCTGCGGCTCACCTCCCGGCGGCCCTCCGTCCTCCCGGCGCGGTTCTTCCCGTCGGCGTCCAAGCCCCGACGGCCTCCCGCTGCTCCCGGCGCCTCCCGCTGCCTCCCGCACATCCCGCTGCTCCCCGACGTCTCCGCCTCCCCGGCTCCCGGTGCCTCGCTGCGGCACATCCCGCCCAGGCGCCTCACCCTCGGCGACTTGCCCTGGCGCCCCGCCCTCGACGTCCCGCTCTCGGCGGCTCGCCCCGCTTCGCCCCGGCACCCTCACCCTCGCCTGGCGCGCTCCCGGCACCCTCGCCCGGCGCCTCCCACAGCTCCAGCGCCTCCAGCGCCCCCCGCCGCTCCAGCGCCTCCCGCTGCCCCGGCGGACCCTCCCGGCAGAGCGCCCTCCTCCCGGCAGAGCACCCTCGTTCCGGCGGCCCTTCCAGCACGCGCACGTCCTGCGCCCGATCATCCCGCCGGCCCGCTGCCTCCGCTCCCGACGCTTCCATGGCGGACTCCTCGGGACGTGGTTGTGCTTCACGTCGTCCACGTCCCTTCTGTCACCATTGTGGCAAGTTTGGCCACCTGATCGCCCGATGTTGGGTCCTGCATGGCCGACCATCTCCGCACCTGCGGCAGGGACAGCCCGCGGTCCGGGACGTGTCCTCGACTGTCGCCTCTCTTTTCCCGTCTCTGGCCCTGTCTATGGCCGACCTCAGGCGGCCTCATGATCCCCCGGCCTCTGTCCGCCCCGCTCCCTCATCGGCTTCTCTGGCCCGTACTGTTTGCCCCACTGCCTTGGTCAGCCATTGCTCCCCTGCATGGCTGCTGGACTCAGGTGCCTCGACCACCTCACCGGTGATGCTGGTATGTTGACGTCTTACTGCCCATATGCCGGTTCTTCGGCCATCACCGTCGCTGATGGCTCCACTATCCCCATAGCGGGCTTCGGCGCCTGCTCCCTGACTCCTTCGATACACCTACCCTCTGTGGCACATGTGCCCCGCAGTCCCTTTAATCTGCTTTCCATCAGTAAACTGACTAAGGATTATAACTGTGCGGCCATATTTACCTCTTCTGGTGTTGTGTTTCAGGAGCAGACTACGAACCGGGAACTTGGTCGAGGCCGGCTTCAAGACGGGGTCTACATGTTCGAGGGGCCCGCACCCATTGCTTGCACGTCTACCTCTTCTCGGACACTTGGTCTTCATTCCCGATTAGGGCACCCGCCTGCATCCACCATTCATCAGATGTTTCCGGACTTCAGTAGGACTCCTACTTTTCATTGTGAGTCATGCTCTTTTGCAAAACATCATCGCTCTTCCTACATTCCTCGCACGGATACACGGGCCTCCCACCCCTTTGCTCTGGTTCATTCCGATGTTTGGGGCCCGTGTACCGTTCCGAGTCATTTGGGCTATAAATACTATATCTCCTTCATTGATGACTATTCGCGAATGACGTGGCTTTACCTTCTTCGGGAACGCTCCGAAGTGTTTTCCACCTTCCAAACCTTTTTTAATGAAATTAAGAATCGTTTTTCTATCTCGGTCAAATGTCTCCGCTCGGATAATGGGCGTAAGTATCTCTCCACTTCTTTTCGGCAGTTTCTCCGGACGAATGGCATCCTTCATCAGACCTCCTGTCCTGATACACCCCAGCAGAACGGCGTGGCCGAGCGGAAACACAGACATATTCTAGAGACTGCCCGTGCCCTCATCTTCCACTGACAGGTGCCTCTGCTCTTTTGGGGCGATGCCATTCTCACTGCTACCTACCTCCTCAATCGCCTTCCTTCTTCTATCCTTAAGGGGGAGACTCCCTTTCGGGCTCTTTTCCCCACTCTCCCTCTTCATTCCCTCCCTCTTCGAGTGTTTGGCTGCTTGTGTTATGTTCGTGACACTCGCCCTGGCCGCACCAAACTCTCTCCCAAATCTCTCTGCTGCATCTTCCTCGGTTATTTCCGCACTCAGCGCGGATACCGCTGCTTCTCCCCGGACCTTCGCCGGTATGTCATCTCTGCAGATGTCTCCTTTGTGGAAAGTTCTCCATTCTCCTTTCCCTCTCCTCCTCCTGACTCTGCCATTGATGACTGTCTTCCCCTCATCATCCAGCCTCTTCCGGATTTGCCTCCTCCTTCCTCTCCTCCTCCTGACCCTGTCCTCGATGTTTGTCCTCCTCTCCTCATCCATCCTCCACCGGCGTCAACCCCTGTTGACACCCATTTTGGTCAGGTCTACTTCCGCCGTCCTTCGACTGTATTCCCCGTTCCAGCTAGTGACACTGATACTCCCGCTTCGTCCGCTGCTCCTGCTCCCCCACCCGCGGACTTGCCCATTGCCCTACGGAAAGGTACTTTCTCCTGCCAGAGTACTCCTCTATTTGCATCTTCTTACAGGGGTTTGTCCGCTCTGGAAACGGTTTCTATACCTCGCACAGTTGGTGAGGCCAAATCTCACCCCGGGTGGCTCGCAGCCATGCGGGATGAATTGCAGGCTCTGGAGGACAACCATACTTGGGATCTTGTCCCCCTTCCAGCAGGCAAACAGGCAGTGGGCAGCAAATGGATTTACACGGTCAGGCTGAATCCCGATGGTACTCTCCATCGCCTCAAAGCCCGCCTTGTGGCCAAAGGCTTTGCTCAGACATACGGAGTTGACTACTTTGATACCTTCTCCCCAGTTGCCAAGATGGCCTCTGTCCGGCTATTCATCTCTCTCGCCGCCCATCATCGGTGGCCTCTTCATCAATTGGATGTCAAGAATGCATTCCTCCATGGCTTCCTTGAGGAAGAAATCTTTCTACAGCAGCCCCCTGGATTTTGTGCCGTCGGCGCTGAATCTCGTGTCTGCCATCTCCGCCGCTCTCTTTATGGCCTCAAGCAGTCTCCCCGTGCTTGGTTTGGCCGCTTTAGCACGGTCGTCAGCGACTTTGGGCTTTCCCGCAGTATGAAAGACCACACTGTCTTCTACAGGACGACTCCACATGGCTGCATCTTATTGGTCGTCTATGTGGATGATATCGTCATCACCGGCAGCGACTCTGTGGGTATCACCCATCTCAAGGCCCATCTTCACCAGCACTTCCACACTAAGGATCTTGGTCCTCTCACATACTTCCTCGGCATCGAGGTTTCCTACTCCTCTGACACCATCTCCCTCTGCCAACGGAAGTATGCTTTGGATATATTGCAGGATGCTGGGCTGACTCAGGCCACTGCGGTCGATACTCCTCCGGAGCCTGGCGAACGGTCTCTTTATGCCTCCTCGGCTCTATACCCACATCCCGAGCGGTACCGTCGATTGGTGGGCAAACTCAATTATCTCACCATGACTCGACCCGACATTTCCTGTGCGGTAGCCAAAGTGAGTCAATTTATGGAGCATCCAACCACATCTCAGTGGGATGCTGTCATCCGCATCGCCAAGTACATCAAACGGGATCCTGCCCGTGGTCTTCACTACTCTCAGCATCATCATCAGCATATTGAGGCCTTTTGCGATGCTGATTACGTTGGCTGCCTTGCCACTCAGAAATCTACCTCTGGGTTCGCCATTTTCTTGGCAGGCAACCTCATTTCTTGGCGCAGCAAGAAACAGACGGTCGTCTCTCGCTCCAGTGCCGAGTCTGAGTACCGTGCCATGGCCACCGTCACTACCGAGATCCTTTGGCTTCGGCAACTCCTCCAGGAGCTTGGCTTTCCTCAGCAGACTTCTGCTCACATATGGTGTGACAATCAGGCAGCCACTAAAATTGCTTCGAATCCCGTCTTCCATGAACGCACGAAGCATATTGAGGTGGACTGTCACTTTCTTCGCCACCACCTGGAGCACAACCATGTCAGCTTTAGCCACATTCCGACGGCCGACCAGCTTGCTGACATCTTCACTAAAGGCCTCCCTGGTGCTCGCCTTACCTCGCTCAGTTCCAAGCTGGGGATCCACCACATCTGACACCCAGCTTGAGGGGGAGTAGTTATGGGTCTTGTGTGGTGTCATCTTATTCTTTTTTTTGTGGGACTCGTTGTCCAAGCTGGGTCTGTCCAGCTTGAGGGGGAGTGTTAAACCCTCTTTTGTATTATTATGGGTATTTCCGAGTCCCACATCGGAATACTCCCTTGTACATTCCGCTTTTTCATTCTATAAAAGAAGAGCCCCACCTCACCTTGAAGGTAAGTGGGTTTCCCCATTCTACAATTGGCATAAAAATATTGAGGCATTTTGTGATGCAGATTATGTTGAATGTCTCTCTTATAGGGGATCTACGTCTAGTTATACAGTATTTGTTGGAGGAAATTTGATCTCATGGCGAAGCAAAAAGCAGACGGTTATCTCCTGATCAAGTGCAGAGTCAGAGTATCGTGTCATGGCATATGTGACTGCAAAGATTATTTGGGCATAACAAATTCTTCAAGAGATTGGGTATACTGCCAAGAAATCGGCACATATCTGGTGTGACAATCAAACTGCTATCAAGATTGTCACAAATCCAGTCTTTCATGAACGGACAAGCATATTGAAGTTGATTATCATTTCGTTTGAAAAAACTTTGAGAAGATCACTTTTGGTCATGTTCACACCTCTTATCAACTTGCAGATGTTCTCACAAAATGGGTGCCTAGACCACGTGTCTAATTTTTGTGTAACAAGCTGGGCATGATAAATATATATGTCTCAGCTTGAAAGTGTTAAGAGTATTGGAATATTATATATTTTTAATATTCGTATCGGTGTGGGTTATCTGTTGTATTCCTTTTCTCATCTATAAATTAAGCACCTTATCGCATTGTGAGGTACGGATTTCCATTTCAACACCCTCAAATGAAGGAACTATCACTCTCTTTGTCTCGTACCAAGCATGATTTCTGACTATTATCACACTCATTCATTTTCTTGTAACACTATACTGTCATACCAAGCATTGCCTTGTTTTAGCCCAAGGCAACATGATGCATAGAAACAAACCAAGTGAAGCTCTCTAGTTTCTAATATAAACACTTAGCTTACCAATGGTGAGAATTGAAGGGAAAGAAAATATTTTTTGAAAAACTCAACTATTTTATTGTGATGGAACCTAATATTACCTTTGCAATTAGCATTGTTAGCTCCATTGTGGCTATTGCCTCGCACGACTAATTAAAAAACAGCAAGGGCTTCTTCACAATTAATCAGGCAAGCGCTCCTTCAGACAGAAGATCGGCGCTAAAGCATATGTTTACTATGTATAAAACTCATATAACATCAATTATCAAGAGGTATACAAGCTCATACGAACAGTCTGAAAAACAGTAGGATGGTTCAAGAAAGGTGAAATTTCACCTTGATGCCATGAACAGACCTCGGTATCTTCCTGGAAAGCACCAATGCTGAATGGAGGAAGAGATTATGTCTGCAGATAAGTTAAGCAAAAAATTATGACAAAAAACAAATAGATGGATAAATACAATTGTTCTAGATGGAAAAAATTGACCTACGGCATAACCATAGCACCAAGAAGTGATATTGCAAGGCCAGTAGCGCCATCTCCTTTGAGTTGAGGAACAAAAAGACCATTCAAAACCTCCGAAGCACTGGGTTTCACATTGCCTAGCTCCACCATGAAACAAGCAGCAATGGTGAATACAAGTAAAGCAATCAACAATTCCAACTTTCTCACCTGAGAAATGAAAAGCACAGGTTAGTGTTATCCAAGTTCACCGCAACCAATCTCTAGATAATTCTAGATCAAAGGGATATGAATCACTAACTCCGATCCTAAATAAAAGGAAAAAAAGTGGGAGGGGGGCATCATCGCCTAAAACATGAGAAAAAGTAGTGTATTGAATTTATTTTCTCATTAATAACCATCATTAATTATGAAATATGATATAAAATAAATTTTAAACTAAAAGTATTTTTGAGAATGCGTGCGTCATCATTGTTAATAAATTCATATGTCCAACCCTTTTTAACCAATCTTCTTAATCTTTGTGTGCCAGTTATTCTTTGCTTAAATTATAGACCAGAAGTAGTACATTTCTCTCTGCATCATTTTGAGTCAAATGAATTAAAAATGACATTTCTTTCATCTTTGCTTCTGAAATACATACAAAAAATGAATTGAATGGCAATCCAGATTTTCTTACACCATATTGCTGCAATGCTAGAAGAACCAACGTGCTGAGCCCTGTCACAAGAACCCCAGACCATACTGGAAGATTGAAGAGCATGTTCAATGCAAAGGCTGTACCAATCACTGGAGGTAACAAATATAAGCCAGAATCAATACCCCCTGCAGATGCTAACACTAAAGTGTTTGTTCTGTTTGTGAAAAAACACTTGCACTTAAATTTCAGAAGAAGAAAATACTTAAATAAGCTGCAGAAAAACACTTTTTCAATAAACAATGTGAAACCACTGATACAAAAGCACTAATCATAAGTGATAAGTGCTATAAACAGTTTTCAAAAAGTATTGTCAAACAGAGTCTGACAAAAAGATGCAGTGGTCATGAATATACGGATACACACACACAAAATAAGTTGATTAACAGTAATTTTCAAGCCGCATGCAATTCCATGGTGAGAAAGCTATGAAAATTATGTGTTGGTTTGAGTCTCGCATCAAACTTTAGGTATCATGTCATCTTTATCATTCACTATATAAATAAACATCAAGGCTCCATAGGAGGCATCTTGGGTATTGGGTCACCACTCTTCCATTCTAGCACGGTATCAGAGCAGGTCTAACCCAAAACCCTCCCTCCCGTCTATCCACCCCCCCCCAGGTTTCCCAGAGATTTCCCCCGCTGGGGACGGCGGCCCCAAGCCCTTGGCCACCGTCACAGCAACCAAGGGCGGGAGACGAACAACCCGAGCAAAACAAGCGACGCAAAACAAGCAGGCGGTGCATACGGGGATGATCTTCTTTTTAGTGCTTTTTTATGTATTCAAGTTGAGCATGTCCAGCTTGAGAAGGAGTATTAAGAGTGTAAGAATGTTTTTTTTGCTTTCTTATGTATCAAGCTAAGTGAGGGGGAGTGCAGTGTTGTCAAAGGCGCGCGGCGCAATAAGGCGCAAAGGCCACTTGGGGATGCGGCGCGAGACGCAATTAAGGCGCACGCGCACATAATTAAATATATAAAGTTTTCAACCATATTTTAAATTAAAAAAAACTTAAATTTAATCAAAATAATACAAATTAATATACATACCGATAATTTTTAACCAAATCATAATCAATCCTTTAGAACCTAAACATAAAAATCATCATCAATGGAAGTTTCATCATTAATGAAAAGCTTCATCATCACCGCGTGTCGCCGGATGCCTGTTGCTACGCGTTGTCGGATGCCTGCTGCTGATGCAGCGTGATTTGTATTTTGGACGCTGTGTATTTTGGACGTGATGATTCTAATTTTATAGAGTTTGGTTCAATTATTTTATTAATATATTAAATAATATATTTAACGCTATATTATACCAGCTCATTTTTCAGAAAAAATAAACCCGATTTCGAGTATACTTAGGATTTCCGCTAGCACCCTCACCGTTGCACCCCGATTTCCATCTATCCTACCCATGATTTATGCGATCATGCGATCGCCCCTTGCTACACCCCTGATTTCCATCCTTCCCTCCTACCCATGATTTTCGCGATCTCCCTCACTGCTGCACTGCACCCCGGATTTCCATCACCACCCTGCATCCACCCCGATTTTCATCCAGTCGCCCGCGATTTTCACCCCACAATTTCCCTCTTCTGTTTCGCTCAATTTCCGCAGCATCAACAATTGGTTTCCCCCGATTTTCGCAGCAAAAGCAATTGGTGCGCCTTTACGGTGCCTTGCGCTTCACTGCCTCAGGGGTTGGCGCGCGCCTTTGGCGCGCCTCGGTGAGGTCGCCTCGCTCACTGATGGTGAGGCGCACCAGGTGCGCCTCGCCTCGCCTCACGCCAAGGCGCGCTGAGGCGCTCGCCTTTGACAACACTGGGGGAGTGTTAGAGGTTAAGTTGAGTCGAGTCTCACAACGGACTTTATGTATCATGTCATCTTTATCATTCACTATAAATAACACCAAGGCCTCTCCTATAAGGCATCTTGGGTATTGGGTCACCACTCTTCCTATAACACCCCAAGGTTTTACAAATAAATTTAATGAAATACATGAAATATTGAGTCTCTTCATAATGGCACTTTGTTTTAAGGAGATAGTTATAAAATATCCGTTAAACATAATTTTTCCGCTTCTATGATTTGAATTTCGAAAAGCGGACATCTACGGTTGTGATCAGTAAGTTATTTGGAGTCGGATAGAACCAACTTGCTTTTTTGGTGAATAATAACATACCCTTATGAATAGTAATATGACCCTTATAAATAGTAAATCCTATTACTTTTTTTGTCTTAAGGTTATAAGATAAGGAGATATTGATTAATTTTCAAGGTGATATAAAATCAGTTATAATTTTTAAATTGTTATTTTTTAAATAAATTATGATTTTATTTAAAAAATAAATTAATCATATTTAGAAAATTATTTTCGAAAAATGGTGTTCATTTTTGAATTCTACACCTCGAAAAATTGTTATGGTGAATTTTTGAAATTTTTCTAAAATACTTGAATTTTTGGTGAATAGTGAAATACGGTAATTAACAAAATATGCTAAATAAATGAATTTATGCATCATGTTTGAGTCATTGATGATGTAAATGGTCATTGGTTCGAAATCACATGCACTTATTACTATTTGGGGTCACATGAATCAAGACTATTCATAATCTTTAGCAAAAAATATTAAACTAATGATTAAAATAATGTAAAATCTCTCCTCTCCTCCACTATAAATACCACTCTCCCTCATCTTCCTCTCACCACTCAAGTCTTGAGCCTTGTCTAAGTTCTGCCAAATACTCTTCTCAAACCCCTCCCCCACGTCCAAGACCTGCTGGTCTCACCAAAAGGCGAAAACTAAGGGTCTTAACGAAGATCTCAAGGAGAAGAGATCAAGAGGTAAAGATCTTCTTTCATTTTCTTGTGTTTTCTTTTCAATTCTTTCTTTTCTTATACTCTCTTCTTCTCCTCTTATCTAAGAGGTATGAAAGCTCCAGTACTATATATATTCTGGAATGTTTATGGAAAAATTCATCATCATTCTTCCTCTCCTCTTCCTCTTATTCTAAAAATAAAAACACCGTCCGTGATGTGCCAATTTACTAAAATCGTGGACGATGTGTTTTCAATTTCAATTACTTCCTTCAAAACTGATTATAAAACCATTTTAATAGTTGAAACAGATTGTAAAGTGTATGATATATCCTCTTTCATGTTCTGGAGTTATCATATATACATAATATTATGTTATATAATGAAACTAGTTCGTGATTATCAAAGAACCGCCAAAATGATCTAAACAGATATCACTAAAGATTTATCTAATGATTCATCCTCATACCATATAACCAAAATGATTTATGGCGTCATTTAATATTCTAGAAACATATGAATACCATTTCATTTCACTTCTGGAATTTCATTTCCATACGATAAGAAAATCAAATACAAACTGGTCATGGAAATCATATAACGAACGCACCCGAAACAATATAAGGAACAAAATACTAATAATTAAAGGGTGTAATGATATTATGAAATGATCATATAAAGTGTTGTAAACATGAATATGTTTCTGTAAGATATTAATAACACTCTTTTAACCATTATACAGGAGGTGTGAACACGTTTGAAGTAAAACGAACCCAAGGTAAGAAATTTTTAACCTGATTTCTATTCTTTGGGTTAACCTTCTACTTCATTAATTATGTGGTATTAAAATTATTTGTGTGATAAATTTTGTTTATATTATGTTGAATTATGTGTATTTACAGTGTATGTATATACATATTTCATCCACTCTATTAAGTCTCACTTCAATTATATGATATTTATAAGGGGTTTTTCTTTTAAAAATCCTTTAAAATTCTGTTTTACAAAATTCAAAAGCAATGTTTATATGCAATTATTCATGTTGTATGATTATGTTATGGTTCTTAGGCATTGTTTATGATGAAGAGTGACACCTATATTTCCCTCCAATGCATTGGGTATGTGTAAGTTGAAGGTTGGTCATATGGTTGTAACTGCGATGGTTACACAATAAAGTAGTCGTGAGGGTTACATTGTAAAGTAGACATAAATGTTACAAATTATAAGGTAGTCAAAAGGGTTACAAGATTATATAAGTAATACCCCAAAATACCTTTATGGTTCTATTTATGTTCTTTATGTTTTGTGTAAATCTCGTGGAAATCTCAAGTTTCACAAAGTAAATATATGGGTGACAAGTATGTCTTTTTGAAAATGATTTCATACATTTACACGTATTCATGAACTAATGTTTTCTTTCCTTTTTATATCCCTTACTGAGCTTTTTGTGCTCATCCCAAGTTTTTAAATGATATTTCCAGGTTATAAAGATATGTAAGACAAAAAAGAAACTCAAGTTAAATGTTATGAAGATTTGACAAAGAAAACATGTTTTATTCGAAAAGTTTTATATTTTGGAAGAAATGGATATTGTTTTTGTGGTATCCGCTCTGTATAAATGAGGAATGTTATGTATGTATTATATCTCAATTCCCTAAAACTCTAAACTTGAAAAGATCCTCAAAGTGAAAGGAAGTGAGTTCTCGACTAAAATTCAATATTATGTAATGTAATAAGGTCGGATCCTTATACTTCCATTCTAAGATTATCAATTGTTGGTGTTGGAGTTTGCATCCCACATCGGACTTGTGGTCTGGTGTGGTCATTAGTATTCATTATAAAAGAACCTCAAGGCCTCCTTTAGAGAGTACTCTGGGGTTTGGGTCTCTCCATTCATTTATCATTCAACATGGTGTCAGAGGGAACCTAATCCCGAGCCCTCCCTCCCATTTTTAATTTTCCCCGTTTAGGGTTTCTCATTATTTCTCCCCCGTGGGGGGCGCCCCCCCCCATGTAGGGCTGGGTTTATTTTCTACCGCCGCCCCTCCGGGCTCGTTTCCCAGGCAGCCTCCCAATGCTTTCCCGGTGGATCCCTCCCTGCTTCGGCCTCCCTTCCGGCGGATCTCCCCCCTGCCGGCATCTCCCTCCGCATCGCATGTGGCGGTCCTCAATCCAGCCTGAGCGGCTCCCTCCCGACGGCTCCCATGCGGAGGAACCCTCCTGCGTGCAACTCCCGTGCGAGACATCTTCCGCGCCTCAGCTCCAGCGCGACGACCGTCAGTGGCCCTCTCGCCCGCGACTGCTCCCTGTGGGCTTCCTCCCCGGTTCGGCGCTGCTCTCTCGTTCCTCGTCGGTTATTCCGCTGCGCCCTGTCCCGTTTTTTTTTATTCCCAGTGGCCTACCAAACCGGCTCTTTCCCTACGCGGCCTCCCCTCCCAACGACTCCTGACCCGCTGCCCTCCCCGGCTCCCAGCCCTGGCGCACCTCCCGATCCCAAGGCACCTCCTCCTGCAGCGGCGCCCGTCTCCCGCGTTTCTCCCGCACGCTGCCCTCCAGCGGCAGCCACCCCGTCCGAGGCTCTCCCTGCCTTCCCGAGCAGCCACGACGCTCCCTCAACCGGACAGTCGTCTAGCGGCCCTTCCAGATTGGCCAAATCCGGCCAGATCTAGTCACTGGTGCATCCTGCGGCGTCTTCGCCTCTACGCCGGCGCTCCACCTATGGCTCCCTCAATGCACGCTGCGGCCCCCTCCTGCGCTGCTCTCCTGACAGCCACCTCCCTTTCCCAGTGGAACCATTTCTGCGCGCTCCTTCCAGATCTAGAGTGTAGTTGGTGAATTCTTCTTTCCTCAATGAGAGGTGGAGACATTCTTTTATAGATGAGTAAAACAAATTACAAGGAGTGTAAGTCCGATGTGGGACTCAGAAATACCCATTAAACTGAAATGGGGTCCAACACTCCCCCTCAAGCTGCACATGCCCAGATTGGATTGAGTCCCACAAAGAAAAAAGAAGACAAGACACAAAGACCATCTCATACTCCCCCTCAAGCTGGGTCATGGAGGCTGTGAACACCCAGCCTGGTAGTGAGAGAGTCAAGGCGAGCTCCTGGGAGGCCTTTGGTGAAGAGGTCAGCAAGCTGATCCGCCGTTGGAATATGGCCAAAGCTGATATGGTTCTGCTCCAGATGTTGTCGAAGAAAGTGGCAGTCCACCTCGATATGCTTCGTCCGTTCATGGAAGACGGGATTCGAAGCAATCTTTGTGGTTGCCTGATTGTCACACCAGATATGAGCAGAAGTTTGTGCTGGGAAGCCGAGCTCTTGGAGGAGGTGACGGAGCCAGAGGATCTCAGTGGTGACCGTGGTCATGGCGCGGTATTCGGCCTCAGCACTCAATCTGGAGACGACAGTCTGCTTCTTGCTGCGCCAGGAGATTAGGTTACCGGCGAAGAACACGGCGAATCCCGAAGTAGACTTGCGGGTAGCGAGGCAACCGGCATAGTCCGCATCACAGAAGGCCTCAACATCAAGATGAGCATGATGTGAGTACCGAAGGACACGTGCAGGGTCTTTCTTGATGTATTTGGCAATGCGGAGGACAGCATCCCACTGAGATCTGGTTGGATGCTCCATGAACTGGCTGACTATGCCAATGGCGTAGGCAATGTCAGGTCACGTCATGGTGAAGTAGTTAAGTTTACCCACCAGACGTCGATAGCTCTCAGGATGAAGAAATGGTTCTGAGTCTGTATGGAGAGATCGTTCCCCAGGCTCAAGAGCAGTGTCAACTGCAGTCGTTGTGCTCAAACCTGCATCCTGCAAGATATCAAGAGCATATTTGCGTTGGCAAAGAGAGATAGTGTCCTCAGAACGGGAGACCTCGATGCCAAGGAAGTAGGTGAGGGGACCCAGATCCTTGGTGTGAAAGTGGTGGTGGAGGTGCACCTTGAGGTTGGCGATTCCTGTGGAGTCGCTCCCTGTGACGATGATATCATCAACATAGACCACGAGCAAGATACAGCCATGCGTCGTCGTACGGAAGAAGACGGTGTGATCTTTCATACTGCGAGAGAGGCTAAAGGCTGTGACGACTGTGCTGAAGCAGTCGAACCAAGCCCGAGGAGACTGCTTGAGGCCATAGAGGGAGCGACGAAGGCGGCAGACATGGGAGTCGGCACCAGATGCAGAAAAGCCAGGGGGCTGGCGCAGGTAGACCTCTTCGTCAAGAAAGCCATGGAGAAAAGCATTCTTGACATCCAGTTGATGAAGCGGTCAGTGATGATGAGCAGCCAGAGATATGAACAGGCGGACAGAGGTCATCTTGGCTACCGAAGAGAAGGTCTCAAAGTAATCGATGTCATACGTCTGAGCAAAGCCCTTCACCACAAGTCGGGCTTTGAGGCGACAAAGAGAGTCATCGGGATTGAGACGGATCGTAAATATCCATTTGCAGCCGACCGCCTGTTTGCCCGTAGGGAGGGGGACCAGATCCCATGTATGATTGTCCTCCAGAGCCTGCAGTTCACCTCGCATAGCCTGTAGCCACCCCGGGTGTGACTTGGCATCGCCAACTGTGCGGGGAATAGAGATCGCCTCCAGTGCTGACAAACCTTTGTAAGAAGATGTAAATAAAGGAGTAGTCTGACACGATCGAGTACCTTTCCGGAGTGCAATTGACAAGTCCACGGGTGCCGTGACAGGAGCATCTGACGAAGTGGGAACAATGTTGTCCTCGGCCTGGATGGGGGTACAGTTGATGGACGACGAGAGTAGACCTGTCCAAAGCGATGATCGGTAGGAGGAGACACCAGAGGCTAGTGAAACAGGAGAGGAAGGCAGTCATCGATGGTAGTGTCTGGATGAGGAGAGGGCGGAGTGAAAGAGGAGCTCTCGACAAACGATACATCGGCAGAGGTGATGTAGCGGCGTAAGTTTGGAGAGAAACACCGATAGCCACGCTGAGTGCGGGAATAGCCGAGAAAAATACACCGGAGGGATTTGAGAGAAAGTTTTGAGAGATTGGGGCGAGTGTCCCGGACATAGCAGAGACATCCGAAGACGCGGAGTGGAAGGGAGTGAGGGGGAAGAGAGGGGAACAGGGTATGAAAATGAGTCTCCTCCTGAAGGATGGAGGAAGGAAGACGATTGAGCAGGTATGTGGCAGTGAGGATGGCATCCCCCCAAAAGTGTAGAGGCACCTGGTGGTGGAAGAGGAGGGCACGAGCAGTTTCCAGAATATGCCGGTGTTTTCGCTCGGTCACTCCATTTTGCTGAGGGGTATCAGGACAGGAGGTCTGATGTATGATGTCGTGTGCCCGCACAAACTGCTGAAAGGGAGAGGATAAGTATTCCCGCCCATTGTCGGAGCGCAGACATTTTACAGAGATAGAAAACTGTGTCTGGATCTCATGGTAAAAGGTCTGAATGGTGGAGAAAACTTCTGTCCGATCTCGAAGAAGGTAAAGCCATGTCATACGGGAAAAATCATCAATGGAAGAGATGTAATATTTATACCCGGATTGACTCGAGTTGGCACAGGGACCCCATACATCGAAATGAACCAAATCAAAGGGTTTGGCGGCCCGTGTGTCAAGTCGAGGATAATATGATGTGCGATGGTGTTTCGCAAAGGTACATGACTCACAATGAAAAGATAAAGATGGACTAATATCTGGGTAGAGCTGATAAAGAGCGGAGGCGGAGGGGTGGCCCAACCGAGAATGGAGGTCTACGGCACGAGCAGAGATAGACGTGCAGGCAACGGATGTCGGACCATCGAACATGTACACCCCATCTCGAAGCTGGCCTCTACCAAGTTCTCGGTTCATCGTCCGCTCCTGAAACACAACAGAAGACGAGGTAAAGATAGCATTACAATTGAGATCCTTGGTCAGCTTGCTGATGGAAAGCAGGTTAAACGGACTGCGTGGTACATGAGCCACCGAGGATAGGTGAAGGGAGGAGGTGAGGGAGCATGTACCAAAGCCGGCAACGGGGAGAGTGGAACCATCAACAACAGTGATGGCTGAGGAACCAGTATAGGGACGGTAGTTGGAGAGTATACCTGCATCCCCGGTAAGATGGTCGGACGCACCTGAGTCAAGCATCCAGGCAAGGGAACGATGACCGACTAAAGCAGTGGGACCACCGGAGTGGGCAAGAGATGCTGATGAAGAGCCCGACATGGAGGTGGTCCTATGATCGTGAATCAGCTGGATCTTAGCCATGGAGAGATCCAAAGACGACGGAAGAGCAGCAGCAGGTGATGATGCATCTCGGATCGCAGTCTGGCCCTGTCGTGGGTGCGAATCGAAACGGCCATGAAGGACCCAACAACGGTCAACCAAGTGGCCGAGCTTGCCACAGTGCCGACAGAGGGGGCGAGGTCGGCCGTCTCCACGGCCGCGTCCACGAGTGTCGGTAGGGCGGCCACCGCCATGACCCAGGAGAGCAGTGTGATCAAAGCTAGGGACGGGTGGGGCAAGGGCCCGATGAGCTTTCCCCAGGCGATGATAAACCTGTGGGATATCCAGCGTAGAAGGGCTGGCAAGCATCTCGGTGGTCGTCGTGGCATAGTCCGGGGCGAGGCCATTCAAGAGATTGAAAATGCAGAGCTGGTCCCGTTGAGTCTGCGCTTCCGTCGGAGTCTGAGGAACGGGCCAGAGTTCTTGCAGATTGTCCCGGAGACCTTTCCATTCCAAAAAATAGGTCGGAAAGGTCTGATCCTGCTGTCGGATGTGGGATAGACGGTGTAGAATGTCGGAGATCCGAGCCAAGTTGTTGGTCTCGGAATACATGACAGTCAACGAATCCCATAGTTCTTTGACAGTGTTGGCAGTTCGGGTAACATCTTTCACCGATCGGTCCATGGAGTTGACCAGTAATGCGAATATTTTGTTATCCGCAAGTTGCCAAGAGTCGAATTTGGTGTCAGTCATGGCGAGTAGAGGATTCTCAAGATGAGAATGAAGGCCCATGCCGCGCAGAGACATCAAGACCGTCTTCCGCCAGACGGAGAAATTTGTGACGTTCAGCCGGTCATCTACAAGCCGGGAGGAGGCGGTGATTAGGGAAGGGAGAACCGAGGAAGCTTCCATGGTGGGCGACGAGAGGCGCGGGTGGCGCGGTCGTCAGGAACAGCCGGAAGGGCGGGCGGGAGCGGGAACCGCCGGGAAGAGCCGGGGAAGGCACGGCCGGCGCTGGGTCGTCGGGACGAGTGCGCAAGGAGGGCGGTGCTTGCGCGGGGTTGCCGGGAGTCGCGTCGGGAGCCAGGGCGAGGGGGCCGCTGGGCGAGGGCGCCGGGACGAGGGCGCCGCTGGGCGAGGGCGTCGGGGCGTGGCTCCGCCGGGCGAGGGCGTCGGGGCGAGGGCGCCGGGGCGAGGGCGCCGCTGAGCGAGGGCGCCAGGGCGAGGGCGCTGCTGGGCGAGGGCGTCGGGGCAAGAGCGCCGCGGAGCGAGGGCGCCGGGAGGGGAGTCGCACCGGGAGAGAGGGTCGCCGGGAGGGGAGTCGCGCAGGAGAGAGAGGCCGTTGGGAGGAGAGTCGCGCCGAGAGAGAGGGTCGTCGGGAGAGAGGGCCGCCGAGAGGGGAGCCGCGCCGGGAGAGAGGGCCGCCGGGAGAGAGGGCCGCCGGGAGGGGAGCCGCGCCAGGAGAGAGGGTCGCCGAGAGTGGCTAGGGCAGAGGGGAGAGAGGCGGAGCCGGACAGAACCAGGAATCCGCAGGGGAGGGAGGGCTCGGGATTAATTTCCCTCTGATACCATGTAGTTGGTGAATTCCCCTTTCCTCAATGAGAGGCGGAGACATTCTTTTATAGATGAGTAAAACAAATTACGAGGGTAAGTCCGATGTGGGACTCAGAAATACCCATTAAACTGAAATGGGGTCCAACATAGAGCGTTGTCTCTCCTATCCGCCGGCACGTCCTCGCGCTTCCTCCACCGTGGCACAGCACCTCGACCGCCTTGGATTTGGGCCCTTTGGCGCCGCCAGATCCCGCAACGATTCTGCGGAATCCCCGCCTCCCGTCACCGGCCCCGCAAGTGCAGCTTTCCCGATGCTAGTGTGGCTTTCCCGGCGTATCATCGACCGGCCCCGCTGGTGCAGATGTCCTGGCGCTCCGTCAACCGACCCGGTCTGTGTGGTTCCTATATTGTGCCCGCGATATCTTCATCCATCCATCCTGAGGGGGGGCTGCGATCTTGAGGGGGAGATGCGATCGTCGCTTGTTTCTTTTTATTTCGTCTTGTTTTGTAATCAAGTTGGGTATGTTCACCTTGAGAGGGAGTGTTTGCAGCATTTTTCTTGTTTGTTTTGTATTGTTGTTGCTTTGATCTCTTATCTTTATGTGTCCAAACTAAGTACACCTAACTTGAGGGAGAGTGTTGGAGTCTGCATCCCACATTGGACTTGTGGTCCGGTGTGATCTTTAGTATTCATTATAAAAGAACTTCAAGGCCTCCTTTAGAGAGTACCCTGGGGTTTGGGTCTCTCCATTCCAGTGTTGTCAAAGGCGCGCGCCTCAGCGCGCCTTGGCGTGAGGCGAGGCGAGGCGCACCCAGGGCGCCTCACCATCGGTGAGGCGAGGCGACCTCACTGAGGCGCGCCAAAGGCGCGCGCCTCATGCGCCAACCCATGAGGCGGTGAAGCGCAAGGCGCCGTAGAAGCGCACCAGTTGCTTTTGTTGCGGAAATCGGGGGAAACCAATTGTTGTTGCAGCAGAAATCGAGGGAAAAAGAGGGAAATCGTGGGGCGAAAATCGTGGGCGAATGGAAATCGGGGTGGCTGTGGAAATCGGGGTGGCGAGGGAAATTCGGGGTGCAGTGCAACGGTGAGGGAGATCACGAAAATCGTGCGTAGGAAGGAAGGATGGAAATCAGGGGTGTAGCAGAGGGCGATCGTGGAAATCATGGGTAGGAAGGATCGAAATTAGGGTGCAGCGGTGAGGGCGCTCGCGGAAATCGTAAGTATACTCGAAATCGGGTATATTTTTTTCTGAAAAATGAGCAGGTATAATATAGGGTTAAATATATTATTTAATATATTAATAAAATAATTGAACCAAACTCTATAAAATTAAAATCATCACGTCCAAAATACAGTGTCTAAAATACAAATCATGCTGCAACACCAGCAAGCATTCGACGACGCGTAACAGCAGGCATCCGACGACGCGTAACAGTAGGCATCCGACGACACGCGGTGATGATGAAGCTTTCCATTGATGATGAAACTTCCATTGATGATGATTTTTATGTTTAGGTTCTCAATGATTGATTATGATTTGGTTAAAAATTGTCGATATGTATTTTAATTTGTATTATTTTGATTGAATTAAGTTTTTTTTAATTTAAAATATTGTTGAAAACTTTACATATTTAATTATGTGCGCATGCGCCTTAATTGCGCCTCGCGCCGCGCCTCACGCCGCATCCCCAAGCGGCATTTGCGCCTTATTGCGCCGCGCGCCTTTGACAACACTGCTCCATTCTTTTATCATTCAACAGTTGACATGATGATTTTCCTATAGAATAAAAGGAAAATGAAATTATATCCCTGAGAATGTCTATTACATCTAATGGTAAAAATTATGACAAAACTTAAATTAAATAAACTGCATACTGTTGGGCAATGCAAACATCATCATCTATACATTTTCCCAGTTACTAACTGTAAAAAGAATTTCCTTTTCAGGCCCACATACCTTCGGGAATGTCACATGCAATTATGGCAATTTCAGCAAGAACCCATAAGATGGTGTTTGGCCATTTTGGATATTCATTTCTACAGTGTTCTGCTAAATGTTTTCCTACAAACATGGAACAAATTTATGAGCTATTACAAAAGGACTTAAAATGCTTGGACGAAAGACAAGAATTACCTGTAACAACTCCCAGGTTGGCAGCTAGGGATTGAATAACAAGTGCTGAACAAGAAGCTAACAGTATGATCCAAAGTAACTGCCAAACAGAGGAAAATCCAAATAAAAAATAGGCTGCATGAAAATCATCATCTAAGATCTATCAAAAGGTGTGAGCCAACCTGAAAATGATAATGCCATGAATTTTAAAAAAACATCAAAATGAAAAGAAAAATAAAACACCAAAAGCATAAGATGGATGCCATATTCTAGTAAAGAGATTTTCCACTAATCATGCTTCGCACAGTGCCTCAGTCCACCCGTCAATTAAGCTTTAAGCAGATATAAATCCACTAGGAAACTGTGGAGT
Source organism: Viscum album (assembly GCA_963277665.1). Taxonomy (NCBI): domain Eukaryota; kingdom Viridiplantae; phylum Streptophyta; class Magnoliopsida; order Santalales; family Viscaceae; genus Viscum; species Viscum album. Next base: position 1,018,109,891 of record OY728147.1, on the reverse strand, counting down.
TAATTTACATGTTCTAATCAAATTAAAAATATGAAGGTTAACATAACATGCATACCCCGTATTTGTATCGCGCTCCAGACTGAAGATCGGTTTCAACTGTAAGTCATCCATGAAAAACGAGTAAGCATGGATTACTTCAAGACTAAAACTTTCTCTTGCCAAAAATTGATACGTGAATTGTCATCTTACAGTTTCCGGGATCTATGTATGCAATGGAAACAAGAAACCCAGGACCCATGTATGCAAATAAGTTTTTCCAGCTTTTTCTCTGCATGGATATAACATAAATGCTACTTGTAAAGGTGTTTCCGATATAAAGTAAGGCAGAATGCATGTGACAGCATACTCTTAATGAATTCTACAACCATGATGTTTTTAGAACAAGTTACACAACAGTAAACTTGAAGAGAGAATTGGGTTCTTGGTACATAGCAGGCTCACTAATATAGGATTTTCAGTTAGCTGGAGAATTACCTTGGAGAATCATTTTTTCACTGAGTCATGTTTTCTCCAAAATTACAGAATATTAATTTTTATGTTTTGGTTTATTAGAAAAAATGCTAAATTTCTATGTTTAATTCAAAGAATTTAAAAATATTGAATAATAAATTTTACTATACTGCCATTTTCTATTTAAGTGAACAGATTTAAAACTTTATATGCCTATGCATTTGTTAAATGATTTTATTTATTGAATAATTTATTTATATAAAAAAGATTATATGAATTCAATATGAATCATTTTATTTTATTTATTTAACTTCATAAAACACCGTTGGATGGAATTAAGATTTCCTTTTTTTACTTTCATTTTGTTTTTTTAACCAGGAATAAAATATCTATTAAAATAATTACTTGAGGATAAAGTTTAAGGATGACAGCGGATCCCCGACCCTACCAGATCCGATTAAGCAAGGTTAGGATAGTGGCTAATCGAGATTTTATAGGATTAGAGTAGTGAATTCAAAACCCGATTAGTATTTGGGTAGAGTTGGGATAGTAGACTTAAGATATTGTAAATTTGAAACTGATTGAAATAATTATTAATAATTTATTAACTAAATAATTTAAAATAATAATAAATTAAAAATTTATTCATTTATTTTGAGTTTAGCTCATATTAGATTTATAAATGAATTTAAAATTTAAATATGATTAAATTAATTATTATTAATTCATTAACTATATATTTTAAAATGATAATAAAAATACAATATATTTTTATTTAATTTGATATCTATTCATTTTCGATTTATAAATGAATTTTAAAATTTTGAAATTATAAATAAGCATTTAAATGAGTAGGAATAGTTAAATGGGTATTTCAAAATATAATAGGATGGGGCTAAGGTGATCGATTTAAAAAATAAATGGAATATAATCAGATTCGAGTTATGGGAAATTAAACGGGTTGAGGCTCCGTGATGCGGAAATGTCGAGAGTCGCAACGACAGAAATGGTCAGCGGATAAAGAAAAGGCAGAAGAAATAAACACTCAGGACACAAAGATTTACGTGGCTCGGGAAATGATCCCTACGTCCACGGAGAGGCGGAATAACTTCACTATGAAAATACGAAAGCACGATTTACAAGGAGTATATCAGAGTTTCTCACCACTCAAAACCCTAGCACGAAATGGGATAATAAGGAGGACGAAACACTATTCCACCTACTGTCATAAAGTCCATTGTGCTACAGTGAAAGACGGCTGGAAGTCCGCATCGCTACAGTGTCATGTCTACCCAAATCAAAAGTGCTATAGTGGCCAACGGCTGGAATTCCACGAAGCTACAGTATTGTTAACTCCAAAGTCCGACCTGTTACAGTAGTCATGCCAAAGTTCGCACTGCTACAGTGCCCTGTCAGTGTCGATCGGTCAACTCTGCTACAGTAATCAGAGATGCTACAGCCCCCGCAATTTCGACCAGGGACCTTCGGCCCCCGAACACCCAGAGCAAGGGCCCATTACCCCCTGCAACCCCTAACGAGCTCACCACAGAGCTCGACCCACACAAGTTGCGGCCTAGTGCGCAGTATGGGCCGAAAACATTCGCCCCAATCATCATCCAGAAACGGATCGGGCTACACCAATCCAACACTCCGATACCCCAAATTTCACAGGCACCCAACCCCATTGCCATCCCTGATAAAGTTGATATAAAAATTAAATAAAAGATGTAATTTTAAATTACCTTGGTTAGAGGTGGAAATCCTTTTATTCTCTAAATTTCTCCCTTAAAAAATTGTTGACGATTTTAAAAATCTTGGTGTGAAGGAAAGCAAACTAACCAGATGTAAAAAAATATATTTTGATTAATTAAATTCTCTATTGGAATTTAAAATTACCCAAACCAAATGCTCCCTTAGGTTTATTGACTTTCGTATCGCTTTATAATTTGCTCATTGGGTGTATACTCAAAAAATTTAATATTGACAAGATAACATCCAAAATCAATTGATAATAAGGCAATCTAAGGACATTATATATATCACGGACATTTGGTTCTGATTTATCTTGAAATTTCCAACCCTCCCTCTTGATTGAGCATAGCATGAGTTCTGCATATGTGCGACGGAGGGGGGATAGTGGGTTAGATATAACATATACCACTGTTGGAACAAAGATAATCTGACTTTGATATTATGCTAATCCTCTCCTTTAACACTTATTAAAAAAATGGAAGAACGTGTGGACTAGATATCAAACTCACTTCAGGAACTGCAATTTGATCATTTTCTACGCTTTCAATCAGCGGTGCATTCCAAAAAACCCGATTCCCCGTGCTCTCAATGAACTGCGGCTGAGGGGCAGTCGAACCCGCCATGGCCTCGTTAGCCAATCTGCAGTCGAATCGAATAAAACGAAAGGAAACTCCAATCGATCAAATGGGCATGCAGCTGCTGAAAATCCATGATAGGGACAAAAAAAATAAGATTCACTGATTCTTGATGCCATTGCGAACAAGAAACGAGAATAGAAAGAAAGCTAACGCCGATAACTCTCCAATCTGGGCTACCAGGCTGTTGGAGAAAAATATACGGGGACGGAAGCCAATTTTTCAAGCGAGTCGGGGATGGATGGGTTTTGCGGTTGCCATGTTTATTCTTGAGCAACGCCGACGAAATTCACAAAATACGAATAATCTTCTTCCTTTCCAGCATTTTTCTCGCTCACCGATGGTGAGCAGTAGCTTCAACTCGTGGGAGAATGAGATTCTCTGCTACGATCCGCTCACTGACATTCATACGATCCCTTTTTTCTAACATTAAGTTCGGTTATGTCCGGGTAAAAGAAAAAAATTGATTTCATAATTCAAAAAAAAAAAGAAAAAAAAAGAATTATTTTTGATTTTTTACATTTTGTTTGGATCCGAAATTTAGTCAAATAAAAGAAATAATTGACATTTCTCCCCACCTTGGTGACAGTTTTTTTCTTTTAAAAGGAAATTGTTTTGATGCAAATGATATAAATAACTTTTTTTGTTAAAAAATAACACACTCACAGGATTAAAGTGCATACTTAACCAAGATAAAAAACAATCATAGATTAGATCTTCGCAAATAGCACACCTACCACCATCAACAATTTATGTTAAATGATACAAATATCCCTTTTTTAAATGTATTTTTATCACTTTTTTTATAACGAATCAAAGAACAATAATTTTGATTTTAATCAATCATTATCTTTCATATCATCAAAATTAAGTAAACATTAAACTACGAACGTATATTAATACAAATTTTAAAATTAAAAAAACAGAGATAATAAAAAATATATAAATTATTCATATAATTTATTAATTCAAAATTATTAATTCAAGATAATCAAAAATATTATTTCAAAAATATTAATTCAAAATAAATTTTAATTCAAAATAGTTATTAATTTAAATTAGTTATTAATTCAAAATAGTTATTAATTCAAAATAGTTATTGATTCAAAATGGTTATTAATTCAAAATTATTAATTCAAAATAATCATTAATTCAAAATAATTATCTGTTCAAATTAGTTATTAATTCAAAATATTCATTAATTCAAAATATTCATTAATTCAAAATTATTTATAAATTATTTATATAAATTACCAATTCAAAATAATCATAATTATTTTAATCAAAATTACCTATAATCAAAATTATTTATAAATTATTTATGATTATTTATATGCACATTATTATTTATAAGCAAAATTATTCATATATGCATAATCAAAGTTATATATATCTAATTGTTATTGTTATTTATAAATTACGTTGAACTTAGAAAAATAATTATTTATAAATTACGTTGAACAGAATATTTTGATACACATGAAAATATTGTTTGTCGTTATTGTTAAAAATGAAAAATATATTCGTTTATATAAATATTAATTCAAGAAAACGGTATAGTCACGAATAAGGAAAACATTTATCCTTTTTTATGAAATTTAATGAACCACAACTTTAAATTTATCAACTAAATACATTTTATTTTCCATTACAATTAGCACATATAAATTGTCAAGGAAAGTATTATAACCATACATGTTATCCACAAGTTGTTTTATAAGTAACTCAAGCAATTTTAAGATTTAAATAAGAATAAAGAAAAAGTTAACAAGGTCGTATAATATTCAAACTGCAAATATAAAATACTTACAACACAACAAATTAAATGATAAAAAACATAAAGGGAATGAAGTCGCGGCTTGAAGGAATACTAGCAGAGGATTGATGCGGTGACGGAGAAACTGGAAGACATCACGTTGAAGGGGGGACGTGGATGGGCTCGAAGGAATGAAAGCCATGAGCGGAGTATTTTTGTCCCAATCTTCCCAAAGGGGTAGGACATCAACACATTTGTCTCAGATGGTTGACATGACAAAGGTGTTATCTCCTCAACACTCTTCATGTTTTATTACACAAAAGTTTTTTGGGAAGGCAACACCTTTCGCGTAATAAAACGCGAAAGGAGTTGCGCATCAACGTTTTCCGCCTCCGCTCTCCTATAAAAGCACCATATCGTTTGTTGTCCCAATGATAAATGACATTAATATTATAATGGTTGGTGATTTGTAGTTTTAAAATAAACTTATAAGTTTCGTCCAATCTTCAGGTTTTAAGTTGATCGGATTTACGAAATACTAATCAATTTAAAGATCATAGTAAAATGATACACGTAGCAGAATTATGGATTGTATGAAATACAATAAGTACAATGGAAATACATTTGTCGAATATTGATGAATGTCCGAAGAAAGAAATCTAAGCAGCGAAAATAGAAAATTAAAATCAACGATAATTAAAAAATGAATACAACCAAAGTTAGAAAACAATGTACGAGGTATTGGTTACCAAACAAGATACTCCTTAAAATAACATTATTAAAACCACACTTTAAAATCAAAGTGTAAAGTTGGTCTTTAAACCAAATCTAAGGTATCCACAACTTTCAACCCAGCGTAAGGTATTTTTGATTTTATACTTATCGAAAGGCCAATCTTCTTATCCTGTAAGTCACTGACTTAGCTTATCTAAAGCATCTCTCTTCCATATACCGAAAGCAACTGAGCTCTATCTTCTTATCCCTAAAAGGTGTCAATCACGCAGGATGAGAAGCAAAATAATTATACCGAAAATACTAAGAGCTTTACAAAAAGCCTCACAAAGACATAACTGTTAATATAAACCCTTAGAAAGAAAACAATTACAGTGATTGGAAGCACTATCGGCAACAAGCAATTGCAAAACTCCAAACTGATCATCAATTTTTAGAATGCTTTGTGTTTTTTCTCCATTTCGTTCTTTTGACGCTCAAGGTTGAAACTTTATTTACAAATAGTCTTGTAACTAACTTCAATAGTCGAATTCCGCAAACCTCAGAGTTAATTGTAATAACATCAACAACAACTTTGTCATCTGCCAATGGCATGACAACCCAACTAATGTTAATAATAAATAAATTTATTGTCTTATTAATATCCTTGATTATATTTCATGGATTCACACTCATTACAAAACCTTTATATATGAGTTTTTAAATCAAAAATGAAATAATTTTATTTTAAATAAAGTTTTTCCATGTATTATATATTTTCATTTAAAAGTTAAATTTACAAATTTTAGAAATTGAATTTGATAAAATGTATTTCATTTTTGACATCATCATATCAAATATGGTTTGGGATGAATTTTTGAGATTTTTCTGAAAATATTTATTTTTTGGGGGTAAATAGTAAAAAATACTAATTTTTATAAAAACTGTCATTTATTTTCAAACATTTACAAAGTCTCATTATGACTTGGATTGGTTTTAAAGTAACTTTAGTTCACTTTGATTAAATGTAATTCAATTAATACCATAAGAATCAAAATTATAGTTGACTTCGATATAAATTCATTTTTATGGTTAAAAACATATTTTTCTAAAAAAAGTTGTCTTTCATTGAGTTTTGCACCCTTGTATTAAAATAACTTTCCACCACTTCCACAAATTGAATCTTGAAAAATAGATTTCATATTTTAAACCAAGAAGTTTAAATTTATCAAGGTGGCCAATTTCATTTTTTTGTCATAATGAATAGTAACCACAGTAGATTGTTATTACCTCAATAACAGGTAAAACAAGTTGATTATGATTAAAACTTTATGGAAAGGTTACAAACTCCCATCTTAATTCTTGTTGGATGAAAGGATTTTGAACCTTGTCACCTTAGTTTTAAATTTGGATATATTTAGTGTCATTTGATCACGAGCAAGATATTTATAATATTTAAAAGTTATGAATAATTACAAGAGCGTCACTCCCCTCACTTATAAAATGATACATTCTCTCATCACTTATTCAAAAACTCTAAGCACTCTATCTCGGTCAAACCCTGATCAAATTCCTTCTCAACTCTCCTCCCCATGCCCAAAGGTTATGATCTCACCAAAAGACCAACCTAGAAGGCTTAAGGTGCAAGCTAAAGAAGGTTTTCCAAAGAAGAGATATAACACTCAACAGAGTTCTTTCATATTTATTTATTCTTTTACCTCCTTCAAACCTATCATTGCCATATTAATATAATAACATCAATATCTCTAATATACTGAAATGTTATTATGTTTATAGTACAACCATTTTAATCTCCCTTTTCATCTTACGAGAAATAAAATAATCGTTTGTGCATACGTGTGGACTACCACCTCTATGAAATTAAGTGTTACGTTTTTCACCACCACCTCACATGGATGGTTATTATGATGAATTTAATGAATATATATGATATTTATGACATAATTATGATTTTAGAAAGATAATATATTACTTTCCTTCTTACCCCTCTATCTGTTGAAAAATGATAGCGTCGCTCGTGCGTATGTATGAACTACCACCTCCACGAAGTGATGCAATTTGTTTTTCATGCACAACATTCATGACTACTTCTAAAATTGTATTTAATATATAAACATGGTAATTATGTTATGATTGATGTTCTATAGATGATGGAATCATGACCCCTTTGACCATGGTCAACTCGTCGAAGTTGTTTTGGGATTATGAACCGAGCATTCTCAAAATGTCTGACATGAACTTAAATGATTTATTAAATATATAAGGCATGTGACCGCAACACAATTAACTGCATTATTTCACCCTTATATCACTATTTTAAACTGGTTTTGTATTAGAAATTACAAATATAATAACAAGTTTCACTTCCCATTTGATTCAATTATTCAAATTTTATCACTGTTGAAAAAGGAACTTATATTTGTTTTGGTGATTTCGTTGAAGGAGGAGGTGATTTGGAGGGTAGGAGATGATATAGAAGGGAAATGGGCCAATTTGCATGGAAGCCCAATGAAATATTTCTACTACTTTACATGTCATGAAAAATCCATGCATCCAAATGGGATGAATTTTTTTGAGATGATCCATAACTCAGAAGGCTACAACTAATCTCAAGAAACCCAAGCCCAATTCGTGCATCTAGTGGCCCAATTGAACCGATCTATCCAGAGAACCGAATCTGCACGAAGTCAAAAGTTTGGTTCAGTATTTTGGATATATCTCTCATTATAGATGTCCAATGGCCTCCAAATTTTACATGCTGATATTAAAGATGCTGGTAAACACCTTTTCTCTTTTGTTCAAGTCGAGATAATTCCATTTACCAACCCAAAACCGAGACAAAAGTGGTATCTCTAAATATGGGTGCCCAAAACCACTTCTCATTTTGGCTATAAATTAGCACCCTGAGCACCCCATTTGCAAGTTCAACCAAGGAGTCAAGTGATACCATTTTGGAGTTCTAGAGGAGTCATCTCATCACCTTGGAGGTTTTGGAACTTCCTATACTCATAGAGTGATCTCTTGAAGCAAGGATCTCTTCATCGAAGCCTTCCTATCATTTTCATGTTGTAATGTCTGTGTTTTTATAATAAACTTTTTAGTTCATCTTTTATTTCTTCCACTTTCTTTTATTTTGTTAAATTATACTCTTCTTTACTCATCATCTTTGGGCTGGAAATCAAGAGTATAAATGAGATTGGTCTATACCCTTTCTAAACCTTTTCACATGCAATACGTTTCTACGATGACTACACCGCCCATGGAAGAGTAGTTTTCTTAGTAATCGATCTACCTATTACCTTCTTCATTTATTTATTTTGAATAAATAAGCTACTTTAATTCACATAATATGACCCATGAATTGTTTTTTAAAATTAGAATAAAATAGGTGATAGAGATAATATTTCCACTATTTTTCATGTCTATTTAAATGATTTAAACCTCACCAATTTACCAATTTGATCTTATTTGTAACAATTTTGGATTTAGAGTGTGTTTTGGGATAAAAGATTAAGTTGCATAATTCTGGATTTTTAATATATTTTTATCACAGGGGTATTTTGGTCATTTATCATAAAATATATTCCCAAATTTTGTGATTCTAATTTTTTTGGAATCCTTATTTTATTTCCTTCATCTTTGTATTTTGGACCAGGAGCTGATTAGAGCATCTAGTAGCCTAAAAAAATCAATGAAGATGAAGATTTTTCCGGGCAGACTGCGTGGACCCCACCTTCGTAACGAAAACACAATTCGGCCTACACAGTTCCAAATGAGATAATTGCACTTGTATATTGAAGAGGACTCCAATTATAGTTCACACATTTAAATTTAGAGTGTTTGGAATATAGTATGGTGGACATTGAATGACATTGTTTTGAATGAAGCTTCCTAGAACCTACATCCAGAAAAAGAAACCGCCAATGAAAAATTCATAACTCTATAATACGGTGCCTAATTAATCTGAAATTTTTAGGGTGAAATAAAAAAATATTTATGAACAACATTCATGAAGGGTTCCATGTGTGAATCTACCAATTAATGGGTAAAAATGTGACAACTTTTGGAGGATGAAATCTGCCTATAGAAGGAGAGGAGCTCCTACCTCTCAATTCATTCCATTCATCACCACACCACCCATCACAAATAGAGTTGGCTTGAGAGAGAAAAGGGGAAGGTGGATATTGATATCCTTAATAATATTCCATCCTTTTAAGATTCAATATATAATATGAAGGCTTCACAAGTGATGTAAGGCTAAGTGACAAGTGGTTGCGGACGACGACACCCGACAGACACTCTCTTCCGAGTTTTGATTTTAACATGTAATCTCCTTTTGAATTTCTCTTGAACCTATATTTTTGAATAAATATGGTTGTTTTATTTATTAAATGTATTTTCAACAAATTTTTTTGATCGTTGTTCTGTCTATAAAGTAGAACAATTGATTTCTCTATTTAAAATTCTTTGGTGAGGTCTTGCCATTGAGCATAGCGAATTCAATTAGGTTCAATTACTTGGAGGTCTTTAAGTAATTAAGTCACTTCTATAGGCAGTAACACAATCATATTGAAGTATTAATATGATTTATATTTTAATTATAGTGTACACTTGGGGGTCCTTGGGGGTACATTTAGGAATTTAAATTAAGAGATATTTTTATATACAAGGAAGAGGGGAGTGTTCGAGAGGGTGAAGCTTGTCTGTGACCGCTGTTTTAATCCTGATTTCAAATACAATATATATTTCCTTTAAAATTATTTCACTTTATCATTTAATTCAAATTATATTTTCAAACTTTTAATCAAATCTCCATTTTCATTGCTGTAAAAAAATAACAACAGTGAGAATTTTGCAACTCGATTGCAACCTCCTCGAGAGACAACCCTGTGGTCACCACTGTGCTACATTAAAAGGGAGAAATATTGATTGAGGTTTTTGTGACACAAAAATGATCACATCACTAAGCAATTAATTAAACAATTATCATAAAAACACGTGATGTCAAGAGTTGTGTAAATTGTGACAGTGCAAACTTAATCAGTTAAACAAAACCACACAGGATAAATTTGTAAAGTTCAAATATAATCCCTAAAATCAATTCATCCTTATTTATAGAATGTATTTATGAACTAATTTACCACTGACCACAATCTATCCTTAGAATTAAGTGGATATTAATTTAAATGACAATTATTAATAATTAAATTAAGAGATAGAGTTAGATCGATTACGCATTTTAAAATTATTTTCTAAAAAAACATCTTCTCGTTGCATTTTCTCAGTCACATTTAAAAAAACACAATCTTCTTCCAACATATTTCTTATAGTTTTATAAACGATAAACCACCTCCCTATTTTTAAGTAGTGTGTTTATGTTATTTCATTTTATTTTCAAAATAACTTTAATATGTTCTTTTAAATTACTTTTTTCTTTGAGAGATGACCTTGGTCAGCCACTATGCTACACCAAAATAACTCGAAACTGAACTTCACTTAAGATCACCTTTCGAATTAGTGTTGTTTTCAGGGAGACAAGTAATTATTTCAACCAATTAGAGATATTTATTTTATTTTTGATTTTATTCTCTTTCTTCCTTCTTTCTTCCTTCTTTATCCAGTCTGAATTTTTTCTTATTCTTTTGTTTTCTTCTTCTCCTTTTTTTGGACCATCAACTCAAACTTCTCATTTCTATTTTATTATGGTCCATTTTTCTTCCTTTCATTTTTATTTGATTTATGACAGGAACTAATATTGAGGATATCTTAGATCTTGACCCTGAGATTGAGCGCAACCTTAGGGCTCGAATCCGATATTCTCAGTCTACATGAAGTTTCAACATCCAATTGGTTAGAGAATTCCTCCATTCCAGTAACATTAAAATTGGAAGCAATTCTAATTCAAACATAAAATAAGAACCGATGGATAAAAACAATAACAATGAACTTAACAGAACCATTCTAGAATTAACTACACTAGATATTAACTATAAACCAAATTGTAAAGCATATCAAAACCTCGAATTGGACTTTGAATTGAAATATGGGTTAATTCACCTTCTTCCAAAATTTCATGAATTATTTGGTGAGAATCCAAACAAACATTTGAAAGAATTTAATGTGATTTGATCAACCTTAAAACTAAGAAATGTCTCTGAAGATCAAATAAAACTAAAAGCATTCTCATTCTCACTTGATGGAACTATAAAATACTTGATGTATTATTTACAACATGAAGACCTAACATGTTGGAATGATTTGAAACATATTTTCTTATAAAGATTTTTTCCAGCATCGAGGACCACTTACATTCGTAAGGAGATCTTAGGGATCAAGTAAGCACAAGGGGAGTCAATGTATGAGTACTAAGAGTGATTCAAGAAGTTGTGTGCAAGCTGTCCACATCACCAAATCAACGAGCAACTCCTCATCCAGTACTTCTATGAAGGCCTCACACCAATGGAGAGAAACATAATGAATGACGAATTTTTAGGGGAATTGGTTGATAAAACACCAAAAATTTCACGTGCATTGATTAATAAGATGACACAAAACTCCCAACAATTTGATGATCGAGATACACCACATGCACTACTGTAAATATGGCCTTTATCAGCGCTAGAAAAGGTCACTAACAGCGCTAAAAAACACTATTAATCGAAATGAAGATAAAGGGGGGTCCCCTTTATCAGCACTCAAAAAATCACTGATAAATGCCCCTTTTATCAATGCTTTTTTTAGTGCTGATAAAAGTTAAAAAAACATTAAAAAATATATATATTTTGAAATTTGGGGGAGGATTCAACAGTGCTTGAAGCCCCCCCAATAGCCCCCTGAACCCCACATTGCACGCCCCAGCCACCACCCCTACCTACACCCTTTAACAGTCTCCCACCCCCCTTTAACAGCGCTAGCTGTTATTCCACTCACGCACGCGACCTGCCTCCCCCTGGATTCAAACTCAGGACCCGTTGCCTGAGCACCCTAAGCCTTTACCACTCCACCATATTGTTTTGCTCTTCATTTATTAATATATCTATTTATTTATATATATATTTAGTTATATTTACTTGTATATTAATATATATATATATATTAACATATATATATTTATATTAATATATATATATAGTTATATTAATATATATATATATAGTTGTATTTATATATTAATATATTTATTCATATATTAATATATATTTATAAGATCATTTTTGAATGAATTTATAAAATATTCTTTTTATGTGTGTTTATAAATAATAAATACATATATACAATACACACACACATATATTATATATATATATATCTGTATGTATAATTATATATATTTATACATATTTACAAATATTATATATTAATATGTATATACATATGTTTAGAATATATAGATAATATATATCAGTTTGTCAATACAGACACACACAAATATATAAATATACACGTACACATTATATAGGTATACATTATACAGGTATATAAATATACATGTACACATTATATAAGTATATAAATATTCATATATTTTTATTTTAAATAAAATGGATATTAGTTTTTTTATTTAGATAAGGCTTATATATTGGGAAATATATTTTATATGAAAATATGTTTAATTATTTATTTAAAAATTAATTTGTTATGTGCGAATATATATAAAAAATGTATATATTGTTATATATTTGATTATAAATAACAGTAAATTATGAAAAATGATAAAATTTCAAAGCCATAATATGAATATAAATGTAATACATTGAAATAAATTCATTCCCCGATGAAAAAGGTCAAAAAGACCCCTATAAAAAAGGCTGACATTCCATTGAATGTTAAAAAAATTGGGTATCTAGACTAAAAACTCAGTTTTATAGGTCTTATAGGCCCTTTTTGACCACGAAAAATGTAACAAAAGGTTCTCTTGGATCATTATCACGTAGATCTCATTGTAGGCTTCAATTTGATAAGCTGTAGAGCCCAAACAGATACTCATATCAAAAGTTATGGTCGTTTGAAGTTTGACTTACGTTTTCAACTTATTTTAGATCTTTTTTTTTTTGATTTTTTGTGTCTTGAAATTGTTATTAAATTATTATTAGTCAATTATAATTAGAAAATTATTAATTAATAATTTTTAAGATATTTTATAAGCTATTTTCACATTATATCATTCATATTAAGTGAAAATTTTTATTTATACTTATCTAAAACATATTTAAAAAATATATATTATATTTATATCAATATAAATATACTTATATATCAATATATTATTTTTTATAATTTTTTTTTGAAATATACATTTTATCAGCGCTAAGAAAAAGTGCTGATAATTCTCCTCCTTTATCAGCGCTACTAAAAAAAAGCGCTGATAAAGGGGCCCCCTTTAACAGCGCTAAAAAAAGCGTTGTTAAAGGGGGTGCCTTTATCAATGATTTTTTTAGCAATGATAAAATCACCCCCTTTATCAGTGTTTTTTAGCGTTGTTAAAGGGTGGCACTGCGGAAATCCAGTTTTGTGGTAGTGATGTTAGAGGAGTACATCAGGTAAGTCCTTCTCTTGAAAATCATTTAATTGATACTAAGTTGGAAGAATTGACCCCTATGGTGAGACATATTGCTTTGGAACAAAATACATCACAACCCTCTCCAACAAGGCCTTGTGGCATTTGCACTGAAACATACCACCCAACTGACTGTTTCCCCCAATTATAAAAGATAGAGGATTGCGCTGTCGTATTTCATGGGAGACCATATCAGCAACAACAACAACCACATCCCTAGAAGAAGTATGATTCCTTTTCACCATAATAAAACTAAGGTTGGAAGGATCAATCTGACATGAGGTATGGCTCTGGACAAAAACAAAAGCCCCTTTTTCAAAAAAACTTCCAACAGCCTCAGCCTTACCAATAGGGTTTCCAACAACCCCAAAGGAGATTTGAAGCTCAAGAATTAACAAGTCAACAATAAGAGAATTCTAAACCAAAGATAGATTCTAACACTGATGACCTTTTAAACCAAATTGTTCTTAATAAAAAAATGAGTTAAAGAGTCAAGATTCGGAGTTGAGGGAATTGAAGACACAAATGTTCCAGATTGCCACTTCCCTCCATGAACCGGTAAGTAAGAACTCTGGAACCCAACCTACTCCAAATCCCAAGGGGAATGTCAGTGCTATCACATTGAGAAACAGGAAGCAAAAAAATGATAAATTTTCACCTACCATTCTTGTAAAGACCCAAAAACTTCATATATATATTTTTAAATTATTTGGGATTATTACGAGTCTGCAAAAATTGACGACACATGATTCTGAGGCCTGAAGAGCCTAGAACGGATTTTTGGACTTTTTTAAGCTACGTTTAGTAAATGTGCGGGCAACATTTTCTATCTTTTGAACCGGTGCTCGAATTAAAAATCTGAGGGTACTGTTGAATCTGTAGTGCCGAGATTCGCTTAAGGGAAGCTTAACTTTGACCGGTAAGGGTCAGACGAAAAAGTTAATTTCTTGGAATTTACAAAAAAATAATAAAATAACTAATTGTTATTTTATTTTTCTTTTTACAGTAGTTGGACAAATGGTGGTGGGATCGTAGTGCAATATCAACCCATTTAATGTCTTGACTCTTAAGTTGTGTAACCGCACCGTTGGGATAAATAATGGGTTATGTAACCGCATCGTTGAGAGTGTTAAGAGGTTCATTAATTAAACTCATTAATGAACCTCATTAATTGTGTGATGAATTAATATCCACCTTCCCCTCTATTTAATCAAAGCTCGAGCTTGGGTTTTGAGAGATCTATGAGAGGAAGCTCTAACGAAGCGTCGATGACTTTCCACTCCGACAAAGAACGCAATTGAGTGACGATCGTTGGGGGAAATGACGGGCGATGAAGAATGCCAACAAACACCTTTAGACATAGACACTCTTTTATCTTCTGCAACGCCTTCCAACAAACTTGAGGTAGGTGGTTTTGTTGTTTAATTAAGAGCAGTACTTTTCTTGAAATGCTACCCATGTTAATGCTAACGTGGAGGGTGAAGGCCAAACGAATAAGTCCCGAACTATAATGACCTGCCAATTCTCATTGTCTTGAGAGTACAACGTGCCATTACTAGGAATTAAGCGACATCCCCAAGACACCAAAGGATGTCAATAAATGCCGAAGGGTTTCAAATATAAGTTGGGGGACAATTTACCCTTTAAGAAATAAACCCATAAACCAACCATAACCAAACATTCACTATATGATGCATGAAAAAATGAAACAACCAACTCATGCATTACCAAAAGAGAACTACACTATTCCAAAAATCAATACATAACCAAAAAAAAATCAGAGTACCAAGTAGAAGACTAAACAAAAGACCCAAAACAAGCCAAGACACACTATACGACTCCACACTGAGCTCCATGCACCAAGCACCACCACATCTCCCAAGCATCACCACGAGCACTAGCAATAAGATGCTTTACCTTTACTTGTGTCCCGGAATACGACATCTGCAAAAGCACTAACGTTCCAAAGTAGGGGTGAGTATAAAACTCAGTAGGTTTTCCCCAACAACTTCCCTACTCACGCCACTAGGATAGAAGAGTTAGCCAAATTTATATAAAACAGTTTATATAAAATTTTTTCTCAAAAGCAATTTATAATTAAATATAAACAAGTTTCCAAAACCATTCGTAACCAAAAGCATCCAAGAGCAATTGAAACCAGTTTTCCAAAAAGTCATTTTTCCAGAAAAATAACCAATCAAGCTTTAAAACCATTTCACGAAATCCCTTTTTGGCATACCCAACCATTTCAAAAAATTACTTTTTGGCATACCCAACCATTTCACAAAATCCCTTTTTGGCATACCCAACCATTTCACAACCCGTGAAATAAACCATGCATGCTTTGTTATGACAGTTCCATACTCATGAGTGGTTTCTCATCAATATACCAAGTCGTCACAAGGTAATTGTTTCCCATGTGCCATTACACATTTGGTACCAAGAATAAGGTCATATTTCAACCAAGCCTCGTACTTAAAAGTTCCATGTGCCATTAAACGTTTGGCACCAAGCACAAGGTCCTATTTCAACCAAGACTCGTATATGCAACATGAACACACACCAAAAATTCACAACAATCATTCCAAAACCTCCTTTAAATAAAACACCTTTTATTGAAAACCATTTCCATCAAAACCAAGTGTGTTCAACCAATTCAAACCATTTCAATAAAACCGTACTTTTATTGAAAACCAAAGAATGAATCAATTTCATCAAGCCATTTCAATACCAAACCATTTCAATAAAACACCCCTTTTTATTGAAAACCCATATTTCATCAAATCATTTACCATTCTAGAAAATCCATAATTTAAAATCAACATTTTAAATTCAATAATCCAAATCACTTTGCACAACAATTCACTAAGATTTCACAATTTCATCAAAACCATAAATCATCACTAAAGAAGATTTAATCCATGCTTTGCACAATCAATTTCATTCAAATAACCAAATTTGAAACTAAGCCAATCAATTCTAATAAGAGGAGTCGAGAGTGAAGCCTCCTACCTCAAAGGTTTTGACGAAAACCCTAACAAACGGAGAACGCACAAGAAAACCAGGCCGATTCTCCAAGAATCCTCCTTAGATCTCTTCTCCTAACACAACCAAGACCAAATCTCATCATATTTGGCATCCAAACACTTAGATCTACCCATAAAGAGTGTAGATATAAGAAACTGAGATAAGATGAGAAGTAGATCTAAGTAGATCTAAGAAACCAAACATGAACGATCACATACCTCAAGAATCCGGCTTCGATTCACCAAGAGAAGCCTTCGGATCGCCTCCGGAACGATGGGAGAACCCTCCTTGACCTTAAGAGAACCAAAATCCCGAGTTAGGGCCGCTTAGGAGGAAAAACTAGCTACATAGAGGCAAAAACGCGTGAGATCCACCTTTATAGGATCTCATTTAAGTGGTCGCACAGTTAGTTCGCATGGTTTGACAAACCGTGCGCTAACCGTGCATTAGCTACTGCCTCGAACGCCCTTCTCACACGGTTTGGCCACACAGTTAGACAAACCGTGCACCGCTCGTGCGGAAGCCACTGCCTCCAAGACCCACTGCGCACAGTTTGGCCGCATGGTTTAGACAAACCGTGCGCCTCCCATGCGACTTCCCCTTTGCCTTAAAACAACATTCCAAGTTCTCCCGACTCTCCCATTCAACACTCTTAACTTTAAAACCATGAAAAACATCAAGAAAGGGTTACATAAAAAAACCGGGGGTACTAAATTCTCCTCACCATTGGCCTTTCTATCCCCGGAAAGTAGAAAACCATCGCTTGCCTGAAAGAGTTCTGGCCACTGCTCTTTCATTTCTTTCTCGCATTCCCAAGTCTCTTCCTAAATCTGAACATGCTTTTTCCACGCAAGACTTTATCCTGCTTATCCACAATCCACACCGGAATATGTACCAACTAAGCATCCGGCTCTAGGTCTACATGATCCCATCTGATCACATGGTCAGGACCAGACTGATACTTCTTTAACTGAGATACATGGAACACATTATGCACTACACTGAACCGTGGTGGTAATGCCAACCAATACGCCACCTCACCAACCCGTTCCAGTATCTCAAAATGGCCTATATATTGAGGAGATAATTTTCCCTACTTTCCAAAACGATGATGTCCAAGCCTTGGAGAGATTCTCAAAAAGACATGATCACTCACCGCAAACGACAACGATCTTCGGTGATGATCCGCATAAGATTTCTGACGACTTTGTGCCGTATCCATTCTCTTTTTTATCAAATGAATCTTCTCTGTTGTTTCTTGGACAAGGCTTGGCCCAACTAGTGAAGTCTCACCTATTTCCACCCAACAAAGTAGAGAACGACAAGGACGCCCATACAATGCTTCAAACGAATCCATGCGTATCGAGGCTTGATAGCTATTATTATATGAGAACTCCACTAAGGGTATATGCTCCTCCCATGAGCCACCAAAATACATTACACAAGCCCACAACATATCTTCCAACATTTGTGTCTTCCTTTCAGATTGTCCATCCATCTGAGGATGTTACGCCGTACTCATATTCAACTGAGTTCCCAGGGCTTTCTGTAAGGATCACCAGAAATGAGATGTGAACCTCAGATCTCTGTCTGACATGATTGAAATCAGTATGCCATGTCTCTTTACCACTTCTCAGATATAGATTTTTGAAAGATCTTCCACCGTATGAGTTTCATGAATAGGGATGAAATGGGCCGACTTGGTTAGACGATCCACTATCACCCAAATGACATCGTGTTTCCATACCATTATTGGAAGACCTGTAACAAAATCCATTGCTATTTGATCCCATTTACACATTGGGATAGGTAAAGATTATAACATACCAGATGGTCTCTGATGATCTGCTTTAACCTGCTGACAAGTTAAGCACCACGAGACGAACTCGACCACCTTCCTTTTCATGTCGCTCCACCAAAACTGCACCTTCAACACTTTATACATCTTCTGTGTACCTGGATGTACAACCCATATTGAATGGTGGTAAGTATGAAGGAGTTTCTCTTGACAAACCATAGGTACAATCATCCGATCTCTGAAACACAAAACTGAACCCCTGTCAAGTTTCTAGCCATCAATGGTCTCCCCACCATTGAGTTTTGAACTCATTACCAGACATTCTACATCATATGTTTGTGCCTCTTTGACCATTTTTACCAAATCAAGAACAATCGTAGCTGAAAAGAAAACTGCACCATCACTTCGGTTTTCACATTCCACATGCATGTCGGCTAAGACTGATATCAACTGCCATTCATTTGAAGCTTCTTTCGCCAACTGAGCATATGAATTTCTACTCAATGCATCCGCCCCCGAATTTCCTTTCCTGGGTGTGTACATCAAGTCAAAGTCGAACATTTGAAGATACTCCATCCATCTCATTTGCCTCAGATTCAAATCTTGTTGTGATAAAATGTGTTTCAAGCTTTTGTGATCTGTAAACACAGTAAATTTCTCATTAAAGAGATAATGTCTCCATGTTTTCAAAGCATGGACGACTGCAGCTAACTCCAAAACATGTGTTGGGTAATTCTTCTCATGTACCCTCAACTGCCTTGAACCATAAGCAACCACATGATCTCTTTGCATGAGGACACAACCCAACCCTGATCCTAAAGCATCAAAATACACCACATACCCCTGTCCTGATTCTGGAAAGATCAAAATAGGTGCCGATGTAAGCCGAACTTTCAGTTCCTGGAAAGACTTCTGACATTCTTATGTCCATTGGAATGGAGCATTGTTCTTTGTCAGAGCTGTCATTGGTAAAACTAGTCATGAGAAATCATGCACAAAGTGTTGGTAGTAACCAGCTAGACCAAGAAAACTGCATATCTCAAACTCATTCTTTGGTGGTTTCCAAGAGATAATGGATTTTATCTTTTCAGAATCAACAGAAACGCCTTTCTTAGAAATGACATGACCAAGGAAACATACTTCCCATGTCCAAAAATCACACTTTGATAATTTGGCATACAAATGATGATATCTCAAGATTTTTAACACTGTTTCCAGGTGCACCTCATGATTATCCCTCGTCTTTTAATACACCAAGATATCATCCACAAACACCACAATAAAAGAATCCAGATATCGCTGAAATATCTGATTCATCAAATCCATGAATACTACTGGTGTATTCGTTAGACTGAAAGGAATGACTACATATTTGTAGTGAACATATCTACTTATGAAAGTTGTATTTGGAATATCCTCCTTCTGAACTCGCAATTGGTGATATCCTGATCACAAGTCAATCTTGGAGAACCACTGAGCTCCCCTTAATTGATCAAACAGATCATCAATGCATGGAAGTGGATATCTATTCTTTATCGTAACTTGGTTAAGCTTACGATAATCAACACACATCCGAAGAGTTACATCTGCCTTCTTCACGAACAAAACCGGTGCTGCCCAAGGAGACATACTTGGCCGAATGAAACCCTTACTTTCCAGCTCCTCTAACTGCGATTTCAATTCCCGTAACTCTATTGGTGCCATCCTATAAGATGTAAGGTAAATAGGACTGGTCCCTGAAAGGAGATCAATCATAAACTTCACTTCCCTTAGAGGTGGTAACCCTGAGAAGTTCTTAGGAAAGACATCTGGAAATTGATCCACCACAACTAGAAAACTATTTTCCTCAATATCTTCCATTGATGCCAAAGTCAACGCTGCCAGTTGGTGAGAGATCGTTCCCACCATTGGTGCCAACAAGCTCTTTGGATCTTTCTTTACTATCCTCTCTCCTTTGAAGAGACGTTTGATGACGTCCTCAGTTGTGAAACTAACCGTTCTCCTATAACAGTCGATGTGAGCCTTAAACATTGTCAACCAATCCATACCCAGGATTACGTCATAGACATCCATGTCCAACATCGAGAAGTCCCATCTTAACGCAGCTCCATCAACAGTTATAGCACATGCTCTACACACAAAGGTTTTACATACTCTAAAGCATCTTTTGGTTCACACATGGTTCTGGTACAACCATATTCTCTGTAGCCTCTTCGGGTTGGTTCCGACAACGCCTACCAGGTGCCATTTTCTAAACCAACAATGACCTTCGTCAATCTCACTCTCTAGCAACTGATGGCTTAGCATTTCAAATTCTATCACATCATCTATCACAACATTGTTTTCAAAACAACCTTTTTCCCATATTCAACCATTTTTGAAAACATTCTGTATGCTTTTTAAAAATCAAACCATTTTCAAAACACCAAATATCGTCTTTTCAAAATCTTTCATTTGAAAATAATTTCTGCATTTTTCAAAAATTCGCACCTTGCACAAAATCCTTACTCATTCCTCATAATGAGATATGCAATCCTAGTGGGAAGTCATTCCTCTACAATGCATGTCATGCTCCTATCATTGGCTAAACCCATGACAATGAGATTTCCAACATTCTAGAAGTGTATCCAAAACACTTATGTACCCAATACCCCGGTAACTTGAAGTTCAACATAAACGGGTTAGCTACGTCCTTTTATGCTATACATTTCAAGTTCCGACAATCCTACTCCTGTCTAAGATTTCCCAAGGAATAGACAAGAATGAATTTCAACTCCAAGACCAAGAACATCGATGACCACTTTTTAGGCAAGGACCAAACAAGCTGATACTATTTGTAATGACCCACCAATTCTCATTGGTTTGAGAGTACAACATGCCATTACTAGGCCTTAAGCGACATCCCCAAGATGCCAAAGGCTGGAAATAAATGCCGAAGGGTTTCAAATATAAGTTGGGGGATGATTTACCCTTTAAGAAATAAACCCATAAACCAACCATAACCAAACATTCACTATATGATGCATGAACAAATGAAACAACCAACTCATGCATTACCAAAAGAGAACTACACTGTTCCACAAATCAATACATAACCAACACAAAATCAGAGTACCAAGCGGAAGACTAAACAAAAGACCCAAAACAATCCAAGACACACTCCATAGCTCCATACTGAGCTCCATGCACTAAGCACCACCACATATCCCAAGCATCACCACGAGCACTAACAATAAGATTCTTTACCTTTACTTGTGTCCCGGAATACAACATCAGTAAAAGCACCAACGTGCCAAAGCTGGGGTGAGTATAAAAGTCAGTAGGTTTTCCCCAATGACTTCCCTACTCACACCACTAGGATAAAAGAGTTAGCCAAATTTATATAAAATAGTTTATATAAAGCATTTTCTCAAAAGCAGTTTATAACTAAATATAA
Organism: Viscum album; assembly: GCA_963277665.1. Taxonomy (NCBI): domain Eukaryota; kingdom Viridiplantae; phylum Streptophyta; class Magnoliopsida; order Santalales; family Viscaceae; genus Viscum; species Viscum album. The sequence goes on along the minus strand of OY728147.1, from coordinate 1,018,087,748 downwards.
ATAAGTTTCCAAAACCATTCGTAACCAAAAGAATCCAAGTGCAATTGAAACCAATTTTCCAATAAGTCATTTTTCCAAAAAAATAACCAATCAAGCTTTAAAACCATTTCACAAAATCCCTTTTTGGCATACCCAACCATTTCAAAAAATCCCTTTTTGGCACACCCAACCATTTCACAACCCGTGAAATCAACCATGCATGCTTCGTTATGACAGTTCCATACTCATGAGCGGTTTCTCGTCGATCTACCAAGTCGTCACAAGGTAATTGTTTCCCATGTGACATTACACCTTTGGCACCGAGCACAAGGTCATATTTCAACCAAGCCTCATACTTAAAAGTCCCACGTTCCATTAAACATTTGACACCAAGCACAATGTCCTATTTCAACCAAGCCTCATATATACATCATGAACACACACCACACATTAACAACTATCATGCCAAAACCATCCTTTAAATAAAACACCTTTTATTGAAAACCATTTCCATCAAAACCAAGTGTGTTCAACCAATTCAAACCATTTCAATAAAACCATAATTTTATTGAAAACCAAAGAATGAATCAATTTCATCAAGCCATTTCAATACCAAACCATTTCAATAAAACATCCCTTTTTATTGAAAACCCATCTTTCATCAAACCATTTACCATTCTAGAAAATCCATAATTTAAAATCAACATTTTAAATTCAAGAATCCAAATCAATTTGCACAATAATTCACCAATATTTCACAATTTCATCAAAACCATAAATCATCACTAAAGAAGATTTACTCCATGCTTTGCACAATCAATTTCATTCAAATAACCCAATTTGAAACTAAGCCAATAAATTCTAATAAGAGGAGTGATTAGTCACTGAAAGTGGATAATATTAATTTTTAATATCTTTATATTCATTGTTCTAAAGTCCATAAACATTTTTTAGTGCATTACATAAATAGAACTTCATTTCTCATCTTAAATGCAATTCATGTTTAAAATGAAAATTTAGGCCCAATAATTCATCTGTTTGTGGACAAAATTATATTCATTTTATGAATTTGATATTTTGGGATATGATTTATCACTTCGTTTGGAACATTTTATCTTTTAGGTCCGATGGATGAATCCCAAGGGAAGATGGATATTTTTGCGCCTGAATGCAGAAATTTGCTGGAGAAAGCATAATGGGCCTAAGGCCCATCAAACAAAAGTGGAGCCCACAAACCAAGCCCAATGAAGTTAAAAATTTTACAATATAAATATAAAAATATGAGGATCATTTTATTCAACTGTGGACGGAGCTAATTCTGATGTTTTCATGATGATAAAGGGAACTGAAGTTGAGATTTAAATGGTGGGCCCGATATTAATGCACATAAAGTTGTCCCACCATTTACACCATAACTTCCAAACGGCTACACTAAATTTCCTGTAATTTTTAAATATAACATAGGACATATGTAAGAGAATATTTTTCTTCTAATACCCCTCTAGATTCGGCCTCCATCAATTAAAAATTCACATGTCAAAACGGTGGACGAATCTGGATGAATTTTCGGGTCAACTTCGAAACGTCAAATTCCCTTGATTTTATCACTCTCCTTTTAACTCTCCCAATTAATGGAGATGTAATTTATTGTTGGGGGGTGTATATAAGTCTCCAAATATTCCTATATAAGGATATTATACTGAAATTAATGTCGATCAAATATTTTTGTTTGGAATGGAAGTTTTTTTTTTCTTTCATTTTGTAATCGCTTGTCAATTTCTCCAAAGTAAGTTTTTCGTTCACCTTCATTTAATTAATAAAATATCATCATAATATTCTTCTTATTAATTTATTATTTATTTTTCCATATCATTTTGATATAGTTTCCTTATGGAGTGAGGTTATTCACATTATCTTTTGTGAAACTCTTCACACAACGATGGAGTGATTGTTTTTTTTTTGCTTCTTCTCCAATTCTACCATCATAAGTCTACTACCCACTTTAATTAATAGAATAGAATCAATGGAGGGATAATAATATAATGGGTTGATACAAGGGAATATAAAGGGGTGAATTGGATGTTATTTCTTAATTTAATAATTCTTAATCAATTCTATTTTTGAGATTTTAATTCAATGATTTACGTTATCCTTTAAACTCACCAATTTTAAGGATACACATCCCTTGTGATAAAACGATACTCTAACTTGGAGTGATCATCAATATTATCCTCCAATTGTATAGTTGATTAGCCTTAGGATAGTGAAAACTCAAAATTGGTGAGTGATTTGGGATGGTTGTTTTTCGTTAAAGGAAACACTCAAATTTAAGACCTTGAAATAATTTAAAAAGAAATTCATCCAATACACCTCATGCGATAACCAAGGATCAACTCATGCTTTTAAATTGAATTCACTTAAGTCTTTAAAATATCAAATAATCCAATAAATTCAAACCAAAGTTGGCCACTTCATAGCCAAATCAACACCATCAAATCACCTTCTTAGAATGCATGTTTCTTAGGTTTCTTTTTAGGTCTCTGAGGATCGATAACCCAAGCCGTACTACAATGACCGCTTACACCGTACTACAATGACCGCTTACACCAACCTGAACCAATGCACCCTCATGCATTAGGCATTATAACATAGGATATTCACAATATGTTTTCAAACCCCATGTCTTGAACCACCTTCCAACCTTTCATGGGATGAAGTCTGAGATGCCTTACCTTCATGTTAAAGAATTTAATGACATTGTTGAAACCATGTGCCCTCCAAATCAAATTGAATCGGATAAAATGAGACTTTTTAATTTTTCTCTGAAGGACTGAGCAAATAATTGGTTAAACAATTTGAGACCAACATCCATTTACTCTTGGGACCAACTTCAATGAGAATTTTATAAAAAATACTCCCCCCATCACAATACAATTGCACTTAAAAAGAGCATACATAACTTTTTTGAAAGAGAGGGAGAAACATTCTATGAAACATGAGAAAGATTTAAGGACACATTAAACATGGTACTACACCATGGTTTCTTAATCCCAGAACAAGTGAGAATTTTATATGAAGGGTTGGGTCCCAGAAAAAAACAATTCATTGATATGATGTGTAATGGAACCTTCAAAAACAAAGCCCCAAATGATGCTTACGAGTATATAGAAAATCTTGCCGAACAGAACCAAACATGGGGAAAATCACCATACTATGAGAAGCCACCCAAATCTAGTGGAATGTACAATCTTGGAGAAGATGAAAACCTTAGAGCAAAACTTGCTGCACTCACGAATAAAGTTGAGGAGATTGATCTTAGGAAGGTCCACAAAACCCAAACTATTGAGCTTGTTTGTACAATTTGTGACAAACATGACCACAAAGACTGATAATTGCCCAACCATTCCTTATATCAAGGATGTTCTTTTAGGAGGACCACCAGAAGAAGTTAATGCAATGAACTTTCAAAAGCCACAATTCCCAGACACCTTCAATCCAAGGTCTAATGACCATCCAAGCTTTCGTTGGAAGGACAATCAACAACCAACACAACAAAAATGTATCAACCCATACCCTCAACAAAACTTTCAACCTCATAATCCGTTCCAACCACAACTAGTCCAATTCCAACATCCCCATGTACAATATAAACAACCTATCCAACAACCCATTCAACAGCCAATCCAACAACCAAAGTATCCTCCTGGGATAAACCAACAAGCTCAAGCACCAACCCAAATTGTTCTATAAAGCCTACTATAAAAAATATGAAAACAAATGGACAAAATGAACTAAGAATTATCATTAATTAAACAATAACTTCAAACCATCAAAACTGGAAAGGCACCCATGCCTACTCAGGCGGTACCATCCTCAAATTTAAGGGTGGAGTCAAGCTGTACTCAAAAAATTCATGAATAATTGAAGGCTGTGACTGTTCTAAGAAGTGAGAAATAAATTGAAAAACCTGAACAAATAAGTTAGAAACCATGTGAAGCTTCAAACTCTAATGAAAATTCAAATGAACCACAAGATCAAACTGAAGAAACTAATAATAATGTGAAAGAAACAACTCTTCAATAAACAACCCAACAACCTGCACCATTTCCTCAATGCATGAGGGGGAAAACCAAGCCTAAATTGAGTGAAAAATTGTGGGAAATCTTCTCACAAGTCAAGTTGAACATTCCCCTTCTTGATTCCATCCAAACCATACCTGCCTACTCAAAGTACATTAAGGACTTGTGCACTTTTAAAAGAAAATTTTCACATAAAAACCAAGTCCTTTTGGCTGCTAATGTGAGTACCACCATTCAAGGGACCATTCCTCCTAAGTTGAAAGACCCAGTTTGCCCTTACATCAATGTTGAAATAGGAGAGAACAGAGTTGTCAAGGCCTTATGTGACCTAGGTGCTAGTGTCAATCTCATCCCCTATGCTGTGTACTGCCAATTAGGCCTAGAAGAGCTCCAACCCACATCTGTCACACTTCAACTTGTTGATCGTATCATTAGGGTTCCAAAGGGGATTTTAAAGGACATTTTGGTAAAGGTTGAAAACTTCATCTACCCTGCTAACTTCATTGTCCTTGACAACCATCCAAACTTAGGAAATAAGGAACAAACCCCAATCATCCTTGGTCATCCTTTCCTTGAAACAATCATATCTGTTATCCGAGTTTGAAATGGGAACATGACCATCACCTTTGGAAACATGAGTCTAGACTTAAACATCTATAATGTAAGCTCTCAAATAGGGGATGATGAGGAAATTCATGAAGTAAACATGATAGGAATCATTGATAATGAATCCATAGAACATTAAGGAATATTTGATGGATGTTTAAGTCAGGATAAGATTGATTTCCTTTTTTCACATGAAGGAAGTTTATCTCCTTGGCTTGAATCATTTTCAAATTTCTCTTATGATAAAGTCTTAGGTCCAACAATCATTGAAACCTTTCAGGAAACCACTTTCATGGAGACTAATCGAACTTCCTTCCCTAAATCTTATCAAACCAATCTTGTAGATGAAATTTCTACACATAGGGATTGGATTCTATCTAAAAATCTAGGAAACAAAAATTGATCTTGATCCAATGTCCCAATCTTCTGCTGAAATTCTGAACTAACCTGATCTTGAATTGAAGCAACTTCCCGCTACACTCAAGTATGCCTTCCTAGGGGACAATCAAACACAACCTATTGTCATTTCTTCTTCTCTTGAATCCAATCACGAGAGGATGCTTTTAGATGTCCTTAAGAAACATACAGAAAGCCATTGGTTGGACCCTATCTGATATTCCTAGGATTATCCCACTAATAGGGACTCATAGGATTTTTCTAGAATCTGATTCAAAGGCATGTAATCAACCTCAACAGAGACTCAATCCTAATCTTATGGAGGTAGTAAGGAAGGAACTTCTGAAATTGTTAAAAGCTGGTATCATATATCCTATAGCTGAGAGTGAGTGGGTGAGACCAATCCAAGTAGTTCCCAAGAAAGCAGGAATCACAGTGATAACCAATAAGGATAGAGAGATTCTTCCAACAGGGGTGAGTAGTGGATGGTAGGTCTGCATTGACTATAGAAAGCTAAACTCATTCACCAAGAAGGACCATTTCCCCTTACCATTCATTGACCAAGTCCTTGAGAGAGTGGAAGGTCATGAGTTCTATTATTTCTTAGATGGGTACTCAGGGTACAATCAGATTGATTTCTCCCTAGAGGATCAAAGGAAAACTATATTCACCTGTCCATTCGACACCTTTGCCTTCAAACGCATGACGTTCGGGTTATGCAATGCCCCTGGAACCTTCCAGTGGTGCATGATGGAAATCTTCTCAGATATGGCAGGGGATTTTCTTGAGGTCTTCATGGATGACTTATCTATCTTTGGGGATACATTTGAGGGATGTATTAGGAATGTAGATAGAGTTTTTTCTAGATGTGAGGATAAAAATCTCATCCTAAACTGGGAAAAATTCCATTTCATGGTAAAGGACTTGTTCTAGGACATCTAGTATCGAGTAGGGGGATTGAAGTTGATAAAGAAAATGTTGACATCATTCTTCACCTTCCATCACCTAGAACTGTTAAGGATGTGAGGTCTTTCTTAGTACATGCTAGTTTCTATAGAAGATTCATCAAGGACTTTAGTTCAATCTCTCGTCCGTTTGTGCTCTCCTAGTAAAGGATGCTCCATTTGTTTGGACAGAAAGTTGTGAGGGTTCATTCTCAACCCTAAAATTCTCTCTCACCTCCCCTCCCAGTATAAAGTCTCCAAATTGGAACCTTCCATTTGAACTCATGTGTGACGCGAGTGACTTCGCTGTTGGTGCAGTCTTAGGACAAATATGTGATAAAACTCCTTATGTCATTGCTTATGCAAGCAAATCCTTAAATGATACCCAAATCAACTACACCACCACTGAGAAGGAGTTACTTGCTGTTGTTTTTGCCTTAGAAAATTTTAGGTCCTACCTCTTAGGATCCCCCATCACTATGTTCACTAACCATTCTGTGCTGAAATACCTATTACATAAACAAGATGCTAAGGCTAGACTAATTAGGTGGGTCCTTCTCTTACAAGAATTTGACCTCACAATCAAGGACAAAAAGGGTGTTGAAAATGTTGTAGCTGACAATCTCTCTAGGATAGAATTTAATGAAAAATCATCTCACCTTGATGTGTTTGATTCATTCCCTGATGAACACTTATACTCTGTGAGTGACTGCCCTTTGTATGCCGACATAGCCAACTTCTTAGTTACAGGAGTCATTCCAAAATTCTTAGGGACTCAATCTAGAAGGAAATTCCTTTCTGATGTCAGGAACTATGTGTTTGATGATCCATACCTCTATAAGTTCTGCCCTGACCAAGTTATTTGGAGGTGTGTCCCAGAATTTGGACAAGAGTCCATCCTTAAATTCTGTCATAGTGAAGCATGTGGAGGTCAATTTTCTTCTAAGAAAACTTATGCTAAGGTTATTCAGTGTGGTCTCTTTAGGACCACCCTCTCAAGGGACTCCTACACATTTTTTCAAAGCTGTCCTAGGTGTCAACAAGCAGGGTCCATCACAAAAAGGAATCAAATGAAACTCACTCCCATCTTAGTGATTGAAATATTTGATTGCTGGGGAATCGATTTCATGGTACCCTTCCCAAACTCTAGGGGATATATCTACATCCTCTTAGCTATTTATTATGTCTCAAAATGGGTTGAGTCCATTCCCACCAAGACTAATGATCATCAAGTTGTGATCTGATTCCTAAAAGAGCATATCTTTTCTAGATTTGGAATTCCGAGGGCTATAATCAGTGATCGTGGAACCCATTTCTGCAACCGCCCATTCTCTTCACTCATGTCTAAGTATGGTATTACTCATAAAGTTTCCACTGCATACCATCCTCAAACCAACAATCAAGCTGAGTTGGAAAATAGAGAAATTAAGCAAATTCTTGAAAAAACTGTCAATCCCTCTAGGAAAGATTGGTCCGAGAAACTCTTAGATTCCCTTTGGGAATATTGAACTACTTTCAAAACTATCATAGGCATGTCACCGTATAGATTGGTTTATGGAAAAGCATGTCATTTACCTGTTGAAATTGAGCATAAGGCCTTTTGGACAATAAAAAAAAAGAACTTTGACATTTCATTGGCTGAAACAAAAAGGAAATTAGATCTTAATGAACTCGAGGAACTTAGAATGGAGGCTTATGAAAATTCAAGGATCAATAAATCTAAAGTTCAAGCCTACCAATCTAGGAATCTCAAATTCAAACACTTTGAACTAGGAAAATTCTTGCTCTTGTATAGTTCAAAACTTCATCTACACCCGGGAAATATAAGGTCTAGATGGTCTGGTCCATACCTAGTGCATCATGTGTACCCTCATGGGGCAATAGAGATTCAGGATCCCACAAGTGGTCATGTCTTCAAAGTCAATGGTCATAGGTTAAAACCATTCATTGAATCATTCAATAAACAAGAAACAAAGGAGTTAATTGAGACAACATATGAACCAGAGAAAAATTGATAGATTTAGGGTTTATGTCGGGCTAACGACGTTAAACAAAAGCACTACACGAGAGGAAACTTGTGGTTTTCATGTTTCTAATCACTGTGAATCATCTTTTGTTTCCTTCTTCTTAATTTTGTTATTTTTTATAGACTGTTGACCTGTTATTTTTTTATAAGTAAGGATGGGTATGAAAGGGGAGCACCATATTCATCCGTGTCACGTGGTGTGATCCCTGAGTAATACCTTACCCATAAATTTAAAAGAAGACAATGTATCATCTGTTTATTTTATTTTATTTTATGTTTTGTAGGTATTTAAAAAAATAGATTGTTGACATGTTCTTATTTTATGAGTAAGGATAGGTATGAAAGGGGAGAACCGTATTCATCCGTGTCACGCGGTGTGATCCCTGAGTAATACCTTACCCAGAAAATATAAAGAAGACAATGTATCATCAGTTTGATTTTTAAAATAAAAAATAAAAAACATGGAAAACCATAAAAATGACGATACTTGGAATTAAATAAATCATTGTGCTGTTTGTTTTGTATTCTTTGTTCTTCTTTGTATGGTTCAAGAACTATTTTGGGTGATACATGTTCAATCAAGGAGCTGCCTACATCCCCCAAGAGATCAATGGAGTAATCTGGAGCATCATGAACTTAAAATTCAAAAACCAGGTGAATTTGTTCCATGTTTATCATTTTCAATTTCCTCTTTGAAATCCTCACCTACCCCCTTCTAACTTTTCTTTTCTTTAAACACTAGGGACAATGTTATTCTATGTTGGGGGAGATGAAATAAAAAATGATTTTTTAATAAGAACATGCATGTAAATAAAAATTCCATTAACCTTGAACATGATAACACACATTACAAACTCTGAAATTGGATATCAAATAATTTTGCATGCCTTGATTATGATTTTAATGCAAGTTTAAGTTCATGAGCATAGTTTTTTGAAAGTGCGGTTGTCCGATGTGAATTTTCAAAGTTTACATTTTCATTCTATTAATAAAAATTCCACAATGCACATCCACTAGATCATGGGTGTAAATTTGAGTTCTTGGGTCCCTTTCAGTATAACATAGGGTTCTGGGGTCACTTTTAGTTTAATTTGAGTATCCAAAAAAAAAAATTGAAAAAAAATAATGACCACATAGAGAAATGTTTTGTCCAAATGTGTGGTGTCTGGCACTTGGGGATCATGACTCCATAGTTGTCTTGCCCAGAGTTAGGCTTTATATCTCTATTGTAGAGCATGGAATTGACAATATGTGTGGTGTCTGACACTTGGGGATCGTGACTCCATAATTTTCTTTCCCAGAGTTAGTTTTTTCATATCTATTGTGGTTAAAAAAACAAAAAAAAAACAAAAAAAAATGGATACTCATCTTAAGGTTTAATGTGATTCCCACCTAGCTCTTCCATTTTTTCCCCTTGAATAATAAAATGGGCCCCATATCTTTTGTGATGCACAACACTTTATCATGCTTAATTAAAATTGGATGAAGTGTGGCGATGAATTTGAACAAAGGAATGGGATTGGGCTTGGGATATGCTTATAGACCTAGCTTGTTTTAAATTATTTTGATGGGTTTCATAATTTTTTTTGGTATATGGTCTTTGGGTGAGCAATGTGTATTAAAATGTTTTTGGAAAAGGAGATTTGAATTTCATATTTGTAATGTATTTTGCTCGGGACTAACAAAACTCAAGTTGGGGGTGTGATTAGTCACTAAAAGTGGTTAATATTAATTGTTAATATCTTTATATTCATTGTTCAAAAGTTCACAAACAGTGTTTTTAGTGCATTACATAAATAGAACTTCATTTCTCATCTTAAATGCAATTCATGTTTAAAATGCAAATTTGGGCCCAATCATTCATCTGTTTGTGGACAACATTATATTCATTTTCTAAATTTGATATTTTGGGATATGATTGATCACTTTGTTTGTAACATTCTATATTTTAGTTCTGATGGATTAATCCCAAGGGAAGATGGAGATTTTTGCGCATGAATGCAGAAATTTGCTGGAGAAAGCATATTGGGACTAAGGCCCATCAAACAAAAGTGGATCCCACAAACCAAGACCAATGAAGCTCAAATTTTTACAGTAGAAATATAAAAATATTAGGATAATTTTATTCAACTATGGTCGGAGCTAATTCTTAATTTTTCCTGATGATAAAGGGATCTGAAGTTGAGATTTAAATGGTGGGCCCGATATTAATGCACATAAAGTCGTCCCACAATTTACACCATAACTTCCAAACGAATACACTAAATTTCCTGTAATTTTTACAGATAATATAGAACATATGGAAGAGAATATTTCTCTTCTATGACCCCTCCAGATTTGGCTTCCATCAATTAAAAATTTACACGTCAAAACAGTGGATGAATCTGGATGAATTTTCGGGTCTACTTCGAAATGTCAAATTCCCTTGATTTTCTCCCTCTCCTTTTAACTCTACCAATTAATGGAGATGTAATTTATTGTTGGAGGGGTGTATATAAGTCTCCAAATATTTCTATATAAGGATATTATTCTTAAAGGAATGGCGATCAAATATTTTTGTTTGGAATGGAAGTTTTTATTTTCTTTCAATTGTATTGTCATGCTTTCATTTTGTAATCGCTTGCCAATTTCTCCAAAGTAAGTTTTTCGTTCACCTTCATTTAATTAATAAAATATCATCATCATCATCTTATTCTTAATTTATTATTTCTTTTTTCCATATCATGTTGATATCTTTGCCTTAGGGAGTGAGGTTATTCACATTATCTTTTGTGAAACTCTTCACACAACGGTGGAGTGATTGTTTTTTCTTCTTCTTCTCCAATTCTACCATCATAAGTCTACTACCCGCTTTCATTGATATAATAGCATCAATTGAGGGATAATCCTATAATATGTTGATCCAAGGGAGTAGTAAGGGGTGAATTGGATGTTATTTCTTAATTTAATAATTCTTAATCAATTCTATTTTTGAGATTTTAATTCAATGATTTACGCTATCCTTTAAACTCACCAATTTTAAGGATACACATCCTGAGTTCTAAAACAATCCTCTACCTTGGAGTGCTCATCAATATGATCCTCCAAGTGTATAGGTAATTAGCCTTAGGATAGTGAAAAATCAAAATTGGTGAGTGATTTGGGATGGTTTTATTTCGTTAAAGGAAACACTCGAATTTAAGACATTGAAATAATTTAAAAAGAAATTCATCCAATACACCTCATGCGATAACCAAGGATCAACTCATGCTTTTAAATTTAATTCACTTAAGACTTTAAAATATCAAATAATCCAATCAATTCAAACCAAAGTTGGCCACTTCATAGCCAAATCAACACTATCAAATCACCTTCTTAGAATGCATGTTTCTTAGGTTTCTTCTTAGGTCTCTGAGGATCGATAACCCAAGACGTACTACAATGACCGCTTACACCGTACTAAAATGACCGCTTACACCAACCTGGACCAATGAACCCTCATTCATTAAGCATGATAACATAGGATATGCCCAATATGTTTTCAAACCCCATGTCCTTAACCACCTTCCAACCTTTCATGGGATGGAGTCTGAGATGCCTTACCTTCATGTTAAAGAATTTAATGACATTGTTGAAACTATGTGCCCTCTAAATCAAATTGAATCTGCTAAAATGAGACTTTTTCCTTTTTCTTCTAAGGACCGAGAAAAGAATTGGTTAAACAATTTGAGACCATCATCCATTTACTCTTGGGACCAACTTCAATGAGAATTTTATAAAAAATACTTCCCCCATCACAAAACAATTGCACTTAAAAAGAGCATACAAAACTTTTTTAAAGAGAGGGAGAAACATTCTATGAAACATGGGAAAGATTCAAGGACACATTAAACATGGTACCGAACCATGGTTTCTTAATCCCAGAACAAGTGAGAATTTTCTATGAAGGGTTGGGTCTCAGAAACAAACAATTCATTGATATGATGTGTAATGGAACCTTAAAAAACAAAGACTCAAATGATGCTTACGAGTATTTAGAAAATCTTGCTGAACAAAACCAAACATGGGGAACATCACCATACTACGAGAAGCCACCCAAATCTGGTGGAATGTACAATATTGGAGAAGAAGAAAAACTTAGAGCAAAACTTGCTGCACTCACGAGGAAAGTTGAGGAGATTGATCTTAGGAAGGTGCACAAAACCCAAACTGTTGAGCTTGTTTGTACAATTTGTGACAAACATGAACATAAGACTGATAATTTCCCAACCATTCCTTCTATCAAGGATGTTCTTTTAGGAGGACCACCAGAAGAAGTTAATCCAATAAACTTTCAAAAGCCACAATTCCCAAACACCTTCAATCCAAGGTATAATGACCATCCATGATTTCATTGGAAGGACAATCAACAACCAACACAACAACAATGTATCAATCCATACCCTTAACAAAAATTTCAACCTCATAATCCATTCCAACCACAACCAGTCCAATTCCAACATCCTCATGTCCAATATCAACAACCTATCCAACAACCCATTAAACAACCAATCCAACAACCAAAGTATCCTCCTGGGATAAACCAACAAGCTCAAGCAGCAACCCAAATTGTTCCACAAAGCCTACTAGAACAACTATGCAAACAAATGGACAAAATGAACTCAGAATTCTCAACCATTAAACAAGAACTTCAAACCATCAAAACTGGAAAGGAACCCATGCCTAATCAGGCGGTACCATCCTCAAATTTAAGGGGGGAGTCAAGCTGTACTCAAACAACTCATGTACAACTAAAGCCTGTGACTATTCTAAGAAGTGGGAAATCAATTGAAAAACCTGAAAAAATAAGCCAGAAACCATGTAAAGCTTCAAACTCTAATAAAAATTCAAATGAACCACAAGATCAAACTGAAGAAACTGATAATAATGTGAAAGAAACAACTCTTCAACAAACAACCCCACAACCTACACCATTTTCTCAATGCACAAGGGGGAAAACCAAGCCTGAATTGAGTGAAACATTGTGGGAAATCTTCTCACAAGTCAAGTTGAACATTCCCCTTCTTGATGCCATCCAAACCATACCTGCCTACTCAATGTACATTAAGTACTTATGCACTTTTAAAAGAAAATTTTCACATAAAAACCAAGTCCTTTTGGCTGCTAATGTGAGTACCACCATTCAAGGGACCATTCCTCCTAAGTTGAAAAACCCGGGTTGCCCTTACATCAATGTTGAAATAGGAGAGAGCAAAGTTGTCAAGGCCTTATGTGACCTAGGTGCTAGTGTCAATCTCATCCCCTATACTGTGTACTGCCAATTAGGCCTAGAAGAGCTCCAACTCACATCTGTCACACTTCAACTTGTTGATCGTAGCATTAGGGTTCCAAAGGGGATTTTAAAGGACGTTTTGGTAAAGGTTGAAAACTTCATCTACCCTGCTAACTTCATTGTCCTTGAAAACCATCCAAACTTAGGAAATAAAGAACAAACCCCAATCATCCTTGGTCATCCTTTCCTTGCAACAATCAACTCTCTTATCCAAGTTCCAAATGGAAACATGACCATCACCTTTGGAAACATGATTATAGACTTAAACATCTATAATGAAAGCTCTCAAATAGGGTATGATGAGGAAATTCATGAAGTAAACATGATAGGAAGCATTGATAATGAATCCATAGAACATCAAGGAACATTTGATGGATGTTTAAGTTAGGATGAGATTGATTTCCTTTTTTCACATGAAGGAAGTTTATCTCCTTGGCTTGAATCATTTTCAAATTTCTCTTATGATGAAATCTTAGGTCCAACAATCAGTGAAACCTTTCAGGAAACCACTTTCATGGAGACCAATCGAACTTACTTCCCTAAATCTGATCAAACCAATCTTGTAGATGAAATTTATACACATAGGGATTCGATTCTATCTAAAACTCTAGGAAACAAAATCGATCTTGATCCAATGTCCCAATCTTCTGCTGAAATTCTGAATCAACCTGATCTTGAATTGAAGGAACTTCCCGCTACACTCAAGTATGCCTTCCTTAGGGACAATCAAACACAACCTATTTTCATTTCTTCTTCTCTTGAAGCCAATCATGAGAGGATGCATTTAGATGTCCTTAAGAAATATAAGAAAGCCATTGGTTGGACCCTATCTAATATTCCTGGGATTAGCCCACTAATAGGGACTCATAGGATTTTTCTAGAATCTGATTCAAAGCCATGTTATCAACCTCAACAGAGACTCAATCCTAATCTCATGGAGGTAGTAAGGAAGGAACTTCTGAAATTGTTAAAAGCTGGTATCATCTATCCTATAGCTGAGAGTGAGTGGGTGAGACCAATCCAAGTGGTTCCTAAGAAAGCAGGAATCACAGTGATAACCAATAAGTATGGAGAGATTCTTCCAACACGGGTGAGTAGTGGATGGAGGGTCTGCATTGACTATAGAAATCTAAACTCATTCACCTAGAAGGACCATTTCCCCTTACCATTCATTGACCAAGTCCTTGAGAGAGTGGAAGGTCATGAGTTCTATTATTTCTTAGATGGGTACTCAGGGTACAATCAGATTGAGGTCTCACTAGAGGATCAAAGGAAAACTACATTCACCTATCTATTCAGCACCTTTGCCTTTAAATGCATGCCGTTTGGGTTATGCAATGACCCTGGAACATTCCAGCGGTGCATGATGGGAATCTTCTCAGATATAGTAGGGGATTTTCTTGAGGTCTTCATGGATGACTTCTCTGTATTTGGGGATACATTTGAGGGATGTCTTAGGAATATAGATAGAGTTTTGTCTAGATGTAAGGATAAAAATCTCATCCTAAACCGGAAAAAATGCCATTTCATGGTAAAGGAAAAACTTGTTCTAGGCCATCTAGTATCGGGTAGGGGGATTGAAGTTGATAAAGCAAAGGTTGACATCATTCGTCACCTTCCATCACCTAGAACTGTTAAGGAAGTGAGGTCTTTCTTAGTACATGATGGTTTCTATAGAAGATTCATCAAGGACTTTAGTTCAATATCCTGTCCCCTTTGTGCTCTCCTAGTAAAGGATGCTCCATTTGTTTGGATAGAAAGCTATGAGGGTTCATTATCAACCCTCAAATTCTCTCTCACCTCTCATCCCATTATGAAGTCTCCAAATTGGAACCTTCCATTCGAACTCATGTGTGATGTGAGTGACTTCGCTGTAGGTGCAGTCTTAGAAAAAAGATGTGAGAAAACTCTTTATGTCATTGCTTATGCAAGCAAATCCTTAAATGATTCCCAAATAAACTACACCACCACTGATAAGGAGTTACTTACTGATATGTTTGCCTTAGAAACGTTTAGGTCCTACCTCTTAGGATCCCCCATCACTGTGTTCACTGACCATTCTGTGATGAAATACCTATTCCAGAAACAAGATGTTAAGGCTGGACTGATTAGGTGGGTCCTTCTCTTACAAGAATTTGACCTCACAATCAAGGACAAAAAGGGTGTTGAAAATGTTGTAGCTAAAAATCTCTCTAGGATATAATTTAATGAAAAATCATCTCACCTTGATGTGTCTGATTCATTCCCTGATGAACACTTATACTCTGTGAGTGACTGAGCTTGTTATGCCAACATAGCCAACTTCTTAGTTACAGGAATCATTACAAAATTCTTAGGGAATCAAACTAGAAGTAAATTACTTTCTGATGGCAGACACTATGTGTTTGATGATCCATACCTCTATAGGTTCTACCTTGACCAAGTCATTAGGAGGTGTGTCCCAGAATCTGAACAAGAGTCCATCCTTAAATTATGTCATAGTGAAGCATGTGGAAGTCAATTTTCTTCTAATAAAACTTATTCTAAGGTTATTCAGTGTGGTCTATTCTGGACCACCCTCTAAAGGGACTCCTATACATTTCTTCAAATCTGTCCTAGGTGTCAACAAGAAGGGTCCATCATAAAAAGGAATCAAATGCCACTCACTCCCATCTTAGTGATTGAAATATTTGATTGCTGGGGAATCAATTTCATGGGACCCTTCCCAAACTCTAGGGGATATCTCTACATCCTCTTAGATGTTGTTTACATCTCAAAATGGGTTGAGTACATTCCCACCAAGACTAATGATCATCAAGTTGTGATCTGATTCCTAAAAGAGCATATCTTTTCTAGATTTAGAATTCCGAGGGCTATAATCTGTGATCGTGGAACCCATTTCTGCAACCGCCCATTCTCTTCACTCATGTCTAAGTATGTTATTACTCATAAAGTTTCCACTACATACCATCCTCAAACCAACGGTCAAGCTGAGTTAGAAAATAGAGAAATTAAGCAAATTCATGAAAAAACTGTCAATCCCTCTAGGAAAGATTGGTCCGAGAAACTCTTAGATTCCCTTTGGGCATATCGAACTACTTTCAAAACTATCCTAGGCATGTCACCGTATAGATTGGTTTATGGAAAAGCATGTCATTTACCTGTTGAAATTGAGCATAAGGCCTTTTGGGAAATAAAAAAAATGAACTTTGACATTTCATTTGCTGAAACAAAAAGGAAATTAGATCTTAATGAACTCAAGGAACTTAGGATGGAGGCTTATGAAAATTCAAGGATCAATAAATCTAAAGTTCAAGCCTACCAATCTAGGAATCTCAAATTCAAACACTTTGAACCGGGAAAATTCGTGCTCTTGTATAGTTCAAAACTTCATCTACACCCAGGAAAGCTAAGGTCTAGATGGTCTGGTCCATACCTAGTGCATCATGTGTACCCTCATGGGGCAATAGAGATTTAGGATCCCACAAGTGGTCATGTCTTCAAAGTCAATGGTCATAGGTTTAAACCATTCATTGAATCATTCAATAAACAAGAAATCAAGGAGGATTTAACTGAGCCGACATATGAATGAGAGAAAAATTGATAGAGTTAGGGTCTATTTCAGGCTAACGACGTTAAACAAAAGCGCTGCATGAGAGACAACCCGTGGTTTTCATGTTTCCAATCACTGCGAATCATTTTTTGTTTCCTTCTTCTTCATTTTGTTATTTTTTATAGACTGTTGACCTATTCTTATTTTATTAGTAAAGATGAGTATTAAAGGGGAGCACCGTATTCATCCATGTCACGCGGTGTGATCCCTAAGTAATACCTTACCCAAAAATTTAAAAGAAGACAATGTATCATCAGTTTATTTTATTTTATTTTATGTTTTTGTAGGTATTTAAAAAAAATATTGTTGACCAGTTCTTATTTTATGAGTAAGGATGGGTATAAAAGGGGAGCACTGTATTCATCCGTGTCACGCGGTGTGATCCCTGAGTAATATCTTACCCAGAAAATATAAATAAGACAATGTATAATCAGTTTGATTTTTAAAATAAAAAATAAAAAATAGGGAAAACCATAAAAATGATGATACTTGGAATTAAATAAATCATTGTGTTGTTTGTTTTATCTTCTTTGTTCTTCTTTTTATGGTTCAAGAATTATTTTGGGTAATACATGTTCAATCAAGGAGCTGCCTACACCCCCCAATAGATCAATGGAGTAATATGGAGCATCATGAACTTCAACTTCAAAAACCAGGTGAATTTGTTTCATGTTTATCATTTTAAATTTCCTATTTGAAATCCTCTCCTACACCTTCTAACTTTTCTTTTCTTTAAACATTGGGGACAATGTTATTCTATGTTGGGGGGAGATGAAATAAAAAATGATTTTTTTTAATAAGAATATGCATGTAAATAAAAATTCCATTAACCTTGAACATGATAACACACATTGAAAACTCTGAAATTGGATATCAAATAATTTTGCATGCCTTGATTCTGATTTTAATGCAAGTTTAAGTTCATGAGCATAGTTTTTGGAAAGTGCGGTTACCCAATGTTATTTTTAAAAGTTTACATTTTCATCCTCTTAATAAAAATGCCACAATACATGTCCACTGGATCATGGGTGTAAATTTGAGTTCTTGGGTCACTTTCATTATATCATAGGGTTCTAGGGTCACTTTTAGTTTAATTTGAGTATCCAAAAAAAATTGAAAAAATAATAATGACCACATAGAGAAATGTTTTGTCCAAATGCATGGTGTCCGACACTTGGGGATCGTGACTCCATAGTTGTCTTGCCCAGAGTTAGGCTTTATATCTCTATTGTAGAGCATGGAATTAAAAATATGTGTGGCGTCCGACACTTGGGGACCGTGACTCCATAGTTGTCTTGCCCAGAGTTAGTCTTTTCATATCTATTGTGGTTAAAAAAAACAAACAAAAAAAACCCAAAAAAATGGATACTCATCTTAAGGTTTAATGTGATTCCTACCTAGCGCTTCCATTTTTTCCCCTTGAACAATAAATGGGCCCCATATCTTTTGTGATGCACAACACTTTATCATGCTTAATTGAAATTGGATGAAATTTGGCGATGAATTTGAACAAAGGAATGGGATTGGGCTTGGGATATGCTTATGGATCTAGCTTGTTTTAAATGATTTTGATGGGTTTCATAATTTTTTTTGGTATGAGGTCTTTGGGTGAGCAATGTGTATTAAAATGTTTTTGGAAAAGGGGATTTGACTTTCATATTTGTAATGTATTTTGCTCCGGACTAGAAAAACTCAAGTTGGGGGGTGTGATTAGTCACTGAAAGTGGTTAATATTAATTTTTAATATCTTTATATTTATTGTTCCAAAGTCCATAAACATTTTTTAGTGCATTACATAAATATAACTTCATTTATCATCTTAAATGCAATTCATGTTTAAAATACAAATTTGGGCCCAGTCATTCATATGTTTGTGGAAAAAATTATATTCATTTTCTGAATTTGATATTTTGGTATATGATTGATCACTTTTTTTTGGAACATTTTATCTTTTAGGTCCGATGGATTAATCCCAAGGGAAGATGGAGATTTTTGCGCCTGAATGCAGAAATTTGCTGGGGAAAGCATAATGGGCCTAAGGCCCATCAAACAAAAGTGGAGCCCAAAAACCAAGACCAATGAAGCTCAAATTTTTTACATTAGAAAGATAAAAATATTATGATCATTTTATTAAACTGTGGCCAGAGCTAATTATGAAGTTTTCATGATTATAAAGGGATTTGAAATTGAGATTTAAATGATGGGCCCGATATTAATGCACATAAAGTCATCCCACCATTTACAACATAACTTCCAAATGGTTATACTAAATTTTCTGTAATTTTTATAGCTAATAGAGGACAGATTTAAGAGAATATTTCTCTTCTATAACCCCTCCGGATTCGGCCTCCATCAATTAAAAATTCACACGTCAAAACAGTGGACGAATCTGGATGAATTTTCGGGTCAACTTCAAAACGTCAAATTCCCTTGATTTTATCACTCTCCTTTTGACTCTCCCAATTAATGGAGATGTAATTTATTCTTGGGGGTGTATCTAAGTCTCCAAATATGCCTATATAAGGAGATTATTCTGAAAGTAATGGTGATCAAATATTTTTGTTTGGAATGGAAGTTTTTATTTTCTTTCAATTTTATTGTCATGCTTTCATTTTGTAATCGCTTGTCAATTTCTCCATAGAATCAATTGAGGGACAATAATATAATGGGTTGATCCAAGGGAGTAGAAAGGGGTGAATTGGATGTTATTTCTTAATTTAATAATTCTTAATCAATTCTATTTTTGAGATTTTAATTCAATGATTTACGTTATCCTTTAAACTCACCAATTTTAAGGATACACATCCCGAGTGCTAAAAATATCCTCTAACTTGGAGTTCTCATCAATATGATCCTCCAAGTTTATAGGTGATTAGCCTTAGGATAGTGAAAAATCAAAATTGGTGAGTGATTTGGGATGGTTGTATTTCTTTAAAGGAAACACTCGAATTTAAGACATTGAAATAATTTAAAAAGAAATTCATCTAATACACCTCATGCGATAACCAAGGATCAACTCATGCTTTTAAATTGAATTCACTTAAGTCTTTAAAATATCAAATAATCCAATCAATTCAAACCAAAGTTGGACACTTCATAGCCAAATCAACACCATCAAATCACCTTCTTAGAATGAATGTTTCTTAGGTTTATTCTTAGGTCTCAGAGGATCGATAACCCAATCCGTACTATAATGACCACTTACACCATAAAACTTGGGTAAATTTGGGCGCAACAAAGGAGTCGAGAGTGAAGCCTCATACCTCAAAGGTTTTGACAAAAACCCTAACAAACATAGAACACATAAGAAAACCAGGCCGATTCTCCAAGAATCCTCCTTAGATCTATTCTCCTAACACAACCAAGACCAAATATCATCATATTTGGCATCCACATACTTAGATCTACCCATAATGGGTGTAGATCTAAGAAACCGAGAGAATATTAGAAGTAGATCTAAGTAGATCTAAGAAACCAAACACGAACGATCACATACCTCAAGAATCCGGCTTCGATTCGCCAAGAGAAGCCTCCATATCACCTCCGGAATGATGGGAGAACCCTCCTTGACCTTAAGAGAACCAAAATCCCTAGTTAGGGCCGATTAGAAGTAAAATCAAGCTACATAGAGGCAAAAATGCATGATATCCACCTTTATAGGATCTCGTTTAAGTGGCCGCACGGTTAGTTCGCACGGTTTGAAAAACCGTGCACTAACCATGCATTAGCTACTACCTCAAATGCCCTTCTCGCACGGTTTGGATGCATAGTTAGACAAACCGTGCACTACCCGTGCGGAAGCTACTACCTCCAAGACCCACTGCGCACGGTTTGGCCACACGGATTATAAAAAATGTGCGCCTCCCATGCGACTTCCCCTTTACCTCAAAACAACATTCCAAGTTCTCCCGACTCTCCCATTCAACACTCTTAACTTTAAAACCATGAAAATCATGTTAATGCTACCCATGTTAATGATAACGTAGAGGGTGCAGGCCAAACGAATAAGGCCCGAACCCTCTGTAGTTTTCGAACTTGGTTGCGTTTATTGTGGGAAACTGGAAGGTAAGGAGTCAGGCGGTGGCGCTGGCCACGTGCCCGGCAGAGAAGAGATGGGCCACTGGCCCAACCGACGACTGGAAGAGGAGGCGCACCCCGGTGGTGTGCTTGGGCCTTGGAATCTGTAGCCGCGACGGGCCGTGACGCTGAAGGAGGCGCGCCCCAGCGGTGCTCCTGGGTGAAGGAAGCTGCGGTCGTGACAAGCCGTAGGGCTGGAATCCCATGGTGCCGTGCGGAGAAGTTAACCCACTGTGCGGTTTGACATGGGAGATGTGACCGGTGGACCTAAATGCATGAGCAGGTGCCAGAAGCAGTTATGTCGTGTCTGGAGAGAAGGGAGCGGGCCCACAACCGTGGGCCGGGGTGAGCCTGGCGGCCGCACCGCCAGGCGAGCTGGACCGTTCAGGCCGACCTAGTGGGTCGGGTCAACCCGATTTGGGCCAGACCTGGGTTGGGTTGACCCAAATCAGATCGGGCTGACCCAGACCAAGTCGGGTTGGGTCAATATGACCGGGTTGAACCGGACCCGGACCCCTCGGTCCAATTACACTTTATTGGGCATATCTCCTAAACTGGATGTCTGTTCGAAGAACTGTCTACGACGATGGAACCTTTAGTATGAGGTGGTCCTTATAAAATAATCCACATGAGTTTTGGAGAAAGTTGGAGTTTGGTCGGGTTGGATCATACCCGAATCCAACCGGGGCATCGACACTAAAATGCTTATAACTTACATACTGAGTGTCCGGTTGACGCGTTGTCTATTGCGTTGGAACCCCTATGACATGACAGTTCATTGGGTTACTTCTTCATGGGACTTCACGCTGGTTGAAATACGATCGATGGATTGAGGAGTGGATCATCTCAGAATCATGTGTTCTTTGTGCAGGAATCCAATGGTTGGATGAGATGTGAAGAATGAATAGAGATCTTGTGTGGATCAGCACCAAGCGATCTTGTGTGGATCAGCATCGAGCGATCTTGTGTGGATCAACACCAAGCGATCATGTGTGGATCAACACCGATTGATCCTATATGGATCAGTACCCAACGATCCTATGTGGGTCAGTAGTAGAGCCTCATGACAGAATAAGATGATCTAGCTTTATGACTAAACATCTGTACTTCTATACTTAAGTTAAACTCGATGTGAGTTGTCTTTTTCTTTGTGATTTGTGATTGAGATCATGCTTTGTGGTTTTTCTTTTATGGAATTCTGAGATACCTTTGGGGGTCTTGGGGTCCCTACTGGGTATTGTTATACTCACCTCTGTGTGAGTTTTGCCTGCACCTTGTTGTGTCTTGTGCAGATGATGAACAACCTTGACTAAGTCTCGAGGAGCCAGGACTTGACAGTGTACGAAGGTGACCAGTTGACATGGAGATCCGTAGTGATGAGTTGTACCTACCCTTCAGGTTGGATCCTTAGTGGAAAATCTCAGGATCTATTTTCCCTTTTTTCTATATTTCTATTTCAGTTGGGCTTGTATTCTGGCCCCTTTACTTCAGTACTTACTTTTACACTTTGTGGTGGTTTTTAGTTGTGGTTGCACCTTTATTCTTCCATTGTGTTTTACTTGTGTATAGTGTGCCCTGTTTGTGTGTGTATGGGTTTTGAGGAAATGTCTTCTCATTTAGGGAAATTTCTTTCCAATGCTAGTCTCCAACCCCTGGCCTATGGAAGGCAGGCTTGGGGTAGTCATGACACAGGCCCTGGGGGACGGGTCGTGACAAAGTGGTATCAAAGGAGTCATTTCTACCAAAAGAACTTAGAGTCTATGTTTTAAATGGATCAAAAATGTTAAGTGTCTTCAGTTTGGGTTTCACTTCAGGGAGTACAGTGTAGGTGTGGCGACCGACGTATCCATACACCATGACCCTGAATTCTGATTTCTGACTCGGTACACGAAAATGCTGATTGTGTGTGTTTTGACAATGTTGTGTTTTTTTATCTATTTGAGTCAGATCACCAGGTATAACTTATTGACCGTGGTACACCTGTTTCTTTCAGGATGCCACCGCGTAGACAACCATCTAGGATTCTAGAGAGAGAACACAATGATGGCCCACCGAGTGATGAGGCGTTGGTGGAGGGCCCTCTTACGGTGATGGCACCTTTGGGTGGTATACTAGCACCACCACCACCCGTGGGGAAACAGTTTCCACCAGCCCCACTAGAAAATCAAGCACGCCTACTGATAGAATTGCACGAGTTCCATAGATATATGCCTCTGATGTTTTGAGGTGAGACAGATCCCCAGGCAGCTAAGGACTAGCTGTAGGCTGTGGCATAAGTTTTTCACTTAGTTGAGACACCAACAGACCAGATGGTGATCCTAGCTGTTAGCCTCTTTCACGGAGTAGTAGGGAGATGGTGGAGCCTGATGCTCCAAAAGCATAAGGAGGTGAAACTCTCCTGGTTGGACTTCGAGACCCTCTTCAGGGTGGAGTTCGTACCAGTGACTTTACGATCAGTGCGTATCTAAGAGCTACTGCACTTACAGCAGGGCAGCCTGACAGTGGCCCAGTACTCAATGAGATTCAATGAACTCTCTCGCTACTCCACCGACATGGTATGAGACCTATTATTTAGGGTCTAGACCTTTGAGAAGGGTCTCTAGAGGGAGATCAAAGTGTCGATGATATCACTCAATATCCCGACGTAGGCTGGAGTACTCGAGCGAGCATTATTGGTGGAGAGCTTCTAGCTGAGCAGGCACCAACGGTGAGAGACACCACTAGATGACAGGTAGTTGAGTCATCTGCAGCAGGTAGTAGGTAGATGACATTGAGGTCCAAGCAGGCTAGACCTTCTGAAGGATGACCCTAGTATGTAGGTTCGGAGGTACAAAGCTCGTAAGGCATAGAAGGTCTTCTAAGGACTAAAGTCTGTTACTCTTGCATTGGACAAGGACACATGGCTCACGACTGTCTGAATCCCTGCGTGGACAATCAGTAGATGATCGAGGGACCACCAAGGCAGAGATCGAGGTTTGAGTGAGGAGGTTCGCAGGGCGGAAGATGTGGCAGAGGATCAGGTCGTGTAGTAGGTGGTGGATGATGGTTTGAGGTTCTACCACCACCAACCCTAGGTGGTCCACCCCAACCACAAGGAGTAGGTAGACATGGGCAAGATCAACTTTAGGCAGTATAGGCCTATGACCACAACACTCTAGAGATGATTAGAGGTACGATCTGTTTCTATTCCACCCTAGCTACAGTTCTTATAGACATAGGTGTTAGTCACTCTTTCATTGCCACAACACTCGTTCGGAGCTCAGAGATTATGATGAAGTCATTGGCTTAATCCTTATGGGAGAGGATTAGATGATTTCACATTGGTAGATGTAGTGCGAGCTCACTCTAGGAGGTGAGAGCTTCGGTTGGGATCTCTTAGCAGTAGCGTCGAGGCCTTACGATGTTATCTTGGGTATGGACCGACTATCCACAGTCCATGCTTAGATCGACTATTTTAGGCACAGAGTGCGGTGTGTCCATGAGGATGGGATTAGGTTTTCCTTCACCGGTGAGAAGGAAAACTTTGTAGTACATGATGGAATTTCTAGGAGGAGGGTGTAGCCGATCACTCATCAGTTGTCTAGCCTCACCCTCAATGTAGTGGATGAGAGGAGTTCGAGCTATCTTATAGTGGTGGACCGGTATGCTGATGTCTTCCCTGATGATGTTCTAGGACTACCTCCTCTTAGAGAGGTAAACTTTTATATCAAAATATACCCTGGGATGACACCGATATATACACCAGCATATTGGATGGCTCCTGTGGAACTTCATGAGTTGAGGGTACAATTGGAAGACTTGTAGAGGAAGGGGTTCGTAAGGCCCATTGTTTCTCCATGGGAGGCCCCGATTTTGTTCGCCAAGAAGGTAGATGGGAGTTTGAGGATTTGTGTAGACTATCGGTTCTTAAATCAGGTGACTGTGAAAAACAAGTATCCTCTGCCGAGTATTGATGATCTCTTCGACCAGCTGAAGGGAGCACAATGGTTTTCAAAGATAGACCTCAAATCACACTATCACCATCTCAGGGTATAAGATGAGGACATATCGAAGACAACCTTCAGATGTCGGTATGGACATTACGAGTTCTTAGTGATGCCTTTCAGCATGATGAACGCTCCAACAATATTCATGGGACTCATGAAAAGGATATTTCATCCTTACCTCGACCGCTTTGTGGTGGTCTTCATTGACGACATATTGGTGTACTTGGTGACAGAGTAGGAGCACGCCACACACCTGTAGATAGTTCCAGATACACTTTGAGAGTAATAGCTTTATAGAAATCTCTTGAAGTGCCAGTTCTAGTTACAAGAAGTCCACTTTCAGGGGCACGTTATCTTGGATGCTGGAGTTGCAGTGGATCTGATGAAGATAGAGGCAGTGCTTGGGAGCCACTCGGGAGTGTGACTGAGGTGTAGAGTTTCTTGGGTTTGGCTGGGTACTACCAAAGATTTATACCTGACTTCTCCAGGGTAGTGGAACCCTTGTCATATTTGACGAAGAAGGGGCGACCTTTATTGTGGATGGAAAAGTGCCAGTAGAGTTTCCATGTGCTGAGGCGGAGACTGATGAGTGCCCCCATCTTGAGGCTACCAGAAGAGGGCATTGGGTATGTAGTATACTACGACATATCAGGAACCATACTAGGATGTGTTTTGATGCAGGAGTGAGCGGTGATCACCTACAACTCACGACAGTTGAGATAACACGATCAGAACTACGCTACCCATGACCTGGAGTTAGTAGTAGTGGTCTTTGTGCTGAAGATGTGGCAACACTACTTTATGGGTGAACGATTTACTGTTTAATCCAATCACAAGAGTATTAGGTATATCTTCTCACAGAAGGACCTGAACCTGAGACAATGATGATGGCTGGAGTTCCTCTAGGATTATGACTTTGAGATAGTCTACACTTTTGGGAAGGGAAACGTAGTAGAAGACATACTTAGTAGGAGGTCTGGTCTATAGTTGCTGAGTGAGGCGACAGAGCAGCTAGCCGCGTTGCAGATATCCTTCATGGATAGAGATGAAGTAGCTTACCTCCAATCTATGACTTTCAATCTCCCACTCATTTAGCGAGTTTGAGAGGCATAGATTGAGGATGTTGACTGTGAGGCTCGACGTGCTCAGATATCATTAGGACAATCTCCTGAAGGATTTTTTGAAAGAGGGGAGCACATCATTCTCTTCAGAGGATGCACCATGGTACCAATGATGCTATGAGATTAATTATTTAGGGAGTTCCACACATCCCCTTTGGTGGTACATCATGGAGTGAAGAAGATGTACCGGGACCTCCGACATCAATACTGGTGGCCAGAGATGAATAAAGTTGTGGCAGAGTTTGTATCACGATGCCTCACTTGTCAACAAGTGAAGGTCGAGCACCAGGTACCAGTAGGCTTAGGTCAGCCACTTAAGGTGCCAAAATGGAAGTGGGATGGTGTCTCCATGGACTTTGTGACAGGGCTACCATGTATGTCCAGGGGCCACTATTCCATATGGGTGATCGTTGACCGACTCACCAAGTCAGACCACTTCCTACCCATCCGAGAACAGGGATTAGTAGAGGGATTTTGATGCCTCTACATACAAAAGATTGTACGGCTTCACGGGGTGTCATCGATGATCATCTTATATCTCAACGCTTATTTTACATCCTACTTGTGTGAGGGATTACAGGAGGTGTTCGGGACTCAGCTGCGCTTGAGCACCGCCTTTCATCCTCAGATAGATAGTCAGACAGTGCAGACCATACAAACACTCGAGGACATGATTCGTGCTTGCATCCTAGATTTTGGCCATAGTTGGGAGGACCATCTACCACTGGTGGAGTTCACATACAATAATAATTATCACTCCACCATTGTCATGGCTCCATTTCAGGCCTTGTACGAGTGACCATGCAGATCACCTCTATGCTAGACAGACCCAGAGGAGTAAGAACTTATGGGTCCAGAGTTGGTACATGCTACCACTGAGAAGGTGAAGATCATCCAAGAGTGGTTGGATACTACACAGAGCCGACATAAGTATTATGATGATAGGATATAAAAACTCTTGGAGTTCGAGGAGGGAGATCATGTCTTCCTACGGGTCTCACCCTGATGAGGATTGCAGAGATTTGGTCAGGGCGACAGGCTATCTCCGAGGTTCATTGGACCTTTCCAGACCCTCAGCAGAGTAGGCGAGGTGGCGTACCATCTAGCTCTTCCCCTACATATGCACCAGGTGCATAATGTTTTCCATGTGTCACAGTCGAAGAGGTACATGCATGATCCATTGCATGTTATCAATTAGGGAGAGATGGACATCGATGATGGGGCAACGTTTTCGGAGTTCCTGGTGGAGATAGAGGATCGATAGGAGTGGGTCCTTCGTGGGAGGTTGATTCCTCTGGTGTGAGTTCGATGACAACATGAGAACCTCTAGGAGAACACATGGGAGCGGAAGGATCAAATGCATGCTCAGTACCCCCATTTGTTTCCCTATTTTTATTGTAAATTTTGGGGATGAAAATCTTTAATGTGGAGAGAATGTAAAGACCCGAAAATTTCATATAATTTTTTTAAATTATTTGTGATTATTACAAGTCTGTGAAAAATTGACAGAATGCGATTTAGAGGCCCAGAGAGACCAGAATGGATTTTTAGAATTTTTTTTAAGGTACGTTCAGTAAACGTGCAAGTGGAATTTTCTATCTTTTGAACCGGTGCTCGAATTAAAAATCTGAGGACACCGTTGAATCCGTAGCGCCGAGATTCGCTTAAGGGAAACTTATCTTTAACTGTTAAGGGTCAGACGAGAAAGTTAATTTCTTAGACTTTACATAAAAATAATAAAGTAACTAAAGGATATTTTATTTTTCTTTTTGCAAGTATTGAAAAAACGGTGGTGGGACCGTAGTGCAACGTCAAACCATTTAATGGATTGACTCTTAAGTTGTGTAACCACACTGTCAGGAGAAATAATAGGTTGTGTAACCACACTGTTGAGAGAGTTAAGAGGTTCATTAATTAAACTCATTAATGAACCTCATTAATTGTGCAATGCATTAATCTTTACCTTCCCATCTATTTAATTTGGGATTGAGCTTGGGTTTTGGGAGAGCTACAAGAGGAATCTCTGAAAAATCACCGACGACTTTCCACTCCAACAAAGAATGTGATCGAGCGACGGTCATTGAGGGAAATTATGGGTGAAAACGAATACTGACAAACACCTTAGGATGTGGACACTCCTTCATCTTCTGCATTGCCTTATAAAAAACTTGAGGTAGGGGGTTTCATTATTTAATTAAGAGTTATACTTTTCTTGAAATGATACCCATGTTAATGCTAACATGGAGGGCGCAGGTCAAACAAACAAGGCCCGAACCCTCCACAGTTTTTGGATTTGGTTGCATTTCTCGTGGGAAACTGGAAGGTAAGGCAGCACATGGTGGTGCCGGCCGCATGCCCGACAGAGAAGAGACGAGCCACCGGCCCAGCCGGTGGTCAGAGAAGGAGGTGCGCCCCATCAGCGCACCTGGGTGGTGGAAGCCACAGCCGCGACAAGCTGTGGTGCTGAAGGAGGTGCACCCCGATGGTATGCCTAGGCGGTGGAAGTTGCGGTCACAATGGGCCGCGACACTGAAGGAGGAGAACCCTGGTGGCACGCCTGGGTGAAGGAAGTCGCGACCACGATGGGTCACGATAATGGAATCCCATGGCACCAGCGTGGCACCACGTGGAGAAGTTAACCCGCCATGCAGGTTGACTCGACCGGTGGACCCAACTGCATGAGCAGGTGTCGCACACGACTATGCCACATCCGGGGAGAAAGGATCCAGCTCGCAACCACGGTCTAGGGTGAGCATAGAGGCTGCACCTCCAGGCGGGCCGATTCGGACCCAACTGGGTCGGGTCAACCCGATTTGGTCCAGACTCAGTTCGGGTTGAACCAAATCAGATCGGGTCGACCCAGACCGGGTCGGACTTGACCCAGACCTCTTTAGCCTAGTTACACTTAATTGGGCATATCTCCTAAACCGGACGTCCGTTCAACAAACCGTCTATGACGACAGAACCCTTAGAAAGAGGCATTCCTTTTAATATAATCCACGTGAGTTTTAGAGAAAGTTGGATTTTTTCCGGGTTTGATCGTACCAGAATCCAATTGGGCCCTCAGCACTAAAACACCTATAACTTACAGACCGGGCGTACGGTTGACGCACCGTCTGTTGCGTTGGAACCCTTATGACATGGAAGTTTATCAGGTTACTTCTTCATGAGACTCTGTTCCATTTGAAATATGACTGATGACTTGAGGAGAGTATCCTCCCAAAATCACGTGTGCTTTTTGTGGGAATCCAGTGGTTGGCTGAGACGTGAAGAATGAATAACGATCATGTGTGGATCAGCACCGAGCGATCCCGTGTGGATCAGCACCGAGTGATCCTTTATGGATTAGCACCGAGCAATCATGTGTGGATCAGCACCAAGCGATCTTGTGTGGATCAACACTGAGCGATCCTATGTGGGTCAGTAACAGAGCCTCATGACAGAATAAGATAATCTATCTTTATGACTAAACATATGCACTTCTGTACTTAAGTTAAACCCAATGTGAGTTGTCTTTTGTTTTGTGCTTTGTGATTGAGATCATACCTTATGGTTTTTACTTTGTGGAATTCTGAGAGACCTTTGGGGGTCTCGGGGTCCCTACTGGGTATTTTTATACTCACCCCTGTACAGGTTTTACCCACACCTTGTTGTGTCTTGTGCAGATGACGA
The DNA here is from genome assembly GCA_963277665.1 of Viscum album. NCBI lineage: Eukaryota > Viridiplantae > Streptophyta > Magnoliopsida > Santalales > Viscaceae > Viscum > Viscum album. The sequence goes on along the minus strand of OY728147.1, from coordinate 1,018,057,959 downwards.
ACAACCTTGATTGAGTCTTAAGGAGCCAGAACTTGGCGGTCTACGGAGGTGACCAGTTGACGTGGAGAGCTGTAGTGACGGCCTGTACCTACCCTTAAGGTAGGATCCTTGGTAGATAACCTTAGGACCTATTTTCCCTTTTTTCTGTATTTCCATTTCAGTTGGGCTTGTATTCTGGCCCCTTTATGTCAGTTCTTACTTTTACACTCTATGGTGGTTTTTAGTTGTGGTTGCACCTTTCTTCTTCCATTATGTTTTACTTGTGTGTAGTGTAACCTATCTGTGTGTGTATAGGTTTTGAGGTAATTCCTTCCCATTTAGGTAAATTCTATTCCGGTGCTAGTCACCAACTCCTGGCCTATGGAAGGCGGGCTTGGGGTAGTCACAGTACGGGCCCTGGGGGACGGGTCGTGACGATTACACTAAGATTCATCCAACCTATAGATATTACTCCATCATCACTGATCACTAATAAACCAAAGGAGAAATAAGAAGATAAAAATATTGATGTTTTTTCTCCTAAAACCCTTCCATTTCCAAACAGAGTTGTACAAACCAAGAAGATGTCTGAAGAGGCGATGCAAAAAAGAGGTTTTGGATACATTCAATCATGTTGAGATAAACATCACTCTACTTAAAGCCATTAAACAAATAAAAATGTATGATAAATTATTAAAATAACTTTGTACCAATCGAAGTGGCCTCAAGGGAAATTAGAGGATCAATCTTGTAAGAAATATGTCAGTACTCATTAAACAAAATCTAGAAATGCCAACAAAGTAAAAGGATCCCAGGACATTCACCATCCCATGCACCATAGGGGAGTTACACTTTTCTGATGCTTTATGTGATTTGGGAGCTTCCATAAATGTGATGAATCAATCTATATTCTATTCTTTACAAGTTGGTGAGTTGAAGCTGAAGAGAGTAGTGGTGCAGTTGGTGAATAGAGTTACAACATATCCAGTAGGAGTCCTTGAGGATGTACTTGTTTGGGTAAGAGACATGATCTTTCAAGCATATTTCTATGTGCTTAACACAGAGGATGATTAAGTAAGTTCTCATGCTCCCATTATTTTAGGTAGTACCTTCATCAAAACTAAAAAAACTATCTTAAATGTCTATGAGAGTACACTTTCCATGGATTTTGGAGATGAATTTGTGATATTTAATGTCACGGACTCCATGAAGTACCCCTAAAAGGACCATTATACTTTTTTTATCTCCCATTTTGAACCACCAAGTAAAAACCCCATGGATTTTTATTTCCCTATACTTAAAGTGATTATGATCATTGGTTCTAGTTTGATGTCTAAGAGCACTTACACACCTATTTATAATGCACAAACTTCGCTTAGATTTGAATTTGAAATGGATTCATATTCTGATTTTGATCATGTTCACTCTAATTATGACTTGGATATTGAGTATTCTTATGAATTTGATTCATTATTCTCTGGTTTTGATGATGTTTATTCTGGTATTGATGTTCATTGTGTATATATTTCATTTCCTTAAATGTATCCATCCATACCGCACCCCCTTCATTGGAACTTAAGCCATTGCCACCAAATCTAAAATAATCATACTTGTTGAGTGGTGACAGATTACCTGTTATAATTGCTAAAAATATTCCTTTTGAACATGAATATTTTTTTTGAATCTTTTGAGGGAGAACATTCGGGGAATCAGGTGGACCTTGGCTAACATACCAGGTATAAGCCCCTCTATTTGCATGCAGAGGATTATTTTGGAGAATAGGGCTAAACTACTGAGGTATCCACAAAGGATATTGAATCCAAATCTTCTATAATTCATTAAAAAATAAGTTAAAAAATTGCTCGAGGTAGGTATAATTTATCCAATTTTAGATTCTCAGTGGGTGAGTCCTATTCAGGTTATACCTGAGAAAAGTGATGTTATTATTGTTAAAAACAAGAGAGAGGAGTTAGTTCCAATGAGGGTGAAAAGCAATTGGCATGTGTGTATTGATTATAGGAAACTAAATCAATTCACTCGCAAGGACCACTTCTCCCTCCCATTTATTGATCAAATTCTCGAGAGACTAAATGGGAAAACACACTATTGTTTCTTAGATGGATTTTCTAGATATTTTTAGGTTCCTATAGATCTATAGGATCAATAGAAGACAACATTCACTTGTCCATTCAGTAAATTTTCCTACTAAATAATGCCATTTTGACTATGTAATGCCCTAGGTACCTTCCAAAGATGCATGGTGAATTTTTTCCAAATTTCATTGAGACCTGCATGGAAGTATTTATGAATGATTTTATAGTATATGGATCTTCATTTTATGAATGTATCTTTTGTTTGGGAAAGGTTTTGATTCGTTGTATTAATATGAATCTGGTCTTGAACTTTGAAAAGTGTCATTTCATAGTAGATCATGGAATTGTCTTAGGGTATGTAGTGTCAAAACATGGAATAGAGGTTGATAGATACAAGTTAGATATTATTTCATCCTCACCATATCCTTTATGATTGTGAGATGTTAGATCATTCCTAGGGTATGCATGCTTTTATCGACACTTCATCCGAGATTTCAGTAAGATCGCTCTACCCTTATCTCGATTGCTTCAGAAAGATATTGACTTCATTTTTAATGATTCGTGTAGGGTATCATTTGATGAGATAAAGAAGCATATGACCACTCCACCGATCATACAGCCCCCACGGTAGGACCTTCCATTTGATCTTATGTGTGATACGTCCAACTTTGTGATTGGAGATGTCTTATCTTAGAGGGTGGAAGGATGCTCACATGTGATTGTCTTTGCATCAAGGACATTGGATTCAGCCCAATCAAACTACAAGACCATATAAAAGGAGTTTCTTTCCATAATATTTGCTTTAGATGAACCATGTTCATATGTATTAATCTCTAAAGTAGTTGTTTTTTCTGACCATGCAACTTTTAGGTACCTCTTAAAGAAGCCATACACAAAGCCCAGACTCATCTGATGGATGCTCCTTCTTCAAGAATTTGATATTGAGATAAAGGAAAAGAAGGGGTCAGAAAACTTGGTGGTAGACCACATGAGTAGGATTACTCACACATTGGAGGATGACACTATGAACCATGAAATGCTTTAGGACACTTTCTCCGATGATTATCTTTATTCCATCTCATGTACACATCCCTGGTATGCTGATTTAGTGAACTACCATGTTTCCTATGAAATTACTGCAAATTTAAAGAAACATAAAGTCCAAAAATTAAAAATAGAGTCTAGGTTTTATGTTTGGGATGATCCCCATCTCTGGCGCATTTGTACTGACCAAGATATTAGAAGGTGTATTCCTGATCATGAGTTTGAGTGTGTTTTACATTTTTGTCATACACTTTCTTATGGTGGACACTTTGGACCCCAACAAATAGCTAGGAAAGTTTTAGAATCTGGATTATATTATCCTAGATTATTCTGTGATACTCACCTATTTTATAAGTCGTGCTCACATTGACAACATACAAAAAATATTTATAAGAGACATGAGGTGCCTTAATAACCCATGTTATTATGTGAAAATTTTGATGTATAAGGAATTGATTTTATAGGTCCTTTACCTATTTCATTTGGTTTCTTGTACATTTTGGTTTCTGTTGATTATGTTAGAAAATGGGTGGAGGCCAAGGCCACCAGGACTGATGATTCTTGTGTTGTAGTCAGTTTTTTCAAGGCACATATTTTCTAAAGGTTTAGAGTACTGAAGGCCATCATTAGTGACCAAGGGACACATTTTTGTAATCAAAATTTGGCTTCACTCATTAGAAAGTATGTGGCGACACACAAAACACCAACACCATACAACTCCCAAACAAATGGTTAGGATGGAGTTTCAAATCGAGAGTTGAAACTAATTTTGGAGAATACCATGAAGCCGAATAGGAAGGATTGGAGCAAGTGCTTGGATGATGCGGTTTGGGATTATAGGTCAACATACAAGACACCCATCGGTATGTCCCCATTTCGGATAGTTTTTGGGAAATCATTTCATCTCCCAGTGGAAGTCGAGCATCAGGATTATTGGGCTATAAAGAAATGCAACATGGATTTGGCCCAAGATGGAATTCAAAGGAAGCTGTAAATTCAAGAGATTGAGGAGATTCGATTGTCATCATATAAGAACTCAATGCTCTATAAGGAAAGATGAAAAGTATATCATGATAGAATGATCCAACAAAGGGAGTTTCATGTTGGAGAGAAAGTCTTACTCTATAGTTCACCACTGAAGCTGATGCTCGATAAGTTTCATACTAGATGGTTAGGTCCTTATATTGTGTCTAATGTATTTCCTTATGTTTTAGTGGAGATCACACAATAGGACACCAGAAGGATATTTACAGTTAATGGGAAATGTTTAAAGAAATACATTGAAGGACTTCCCACCCATGTAGTTGATTTCATCACACTGCATGAACCCATCATCAATTGAGAATATCAATCTATTCCCAACCCTTTCACTTTTAATATTATTTGACCTATTTAAAATTCTGAATTTAATATGCACATATCATCTCATAAGTTCACATTGAGGACAATGAAATATTTTAAGTGTGGGGAAGGGGACAACATTTTGGGGTAGTTATTTAGGATTTTCATTTGTGTGTTTTATGTGTGTTTTCTATTAAGTTTTTGGTTAAAATGTTAAAAAAATATATATTATATAACATGCTCATTTACATGTGGAACATATAGAAAATGCATGTTTTCAAAATTAATTGGTATAATGATAAGCACAAGCACAATTTCATCATCAAGGGATAATTTTTGTAAAAATGGAAGTCATAGATGATATGATTGGTTGTATAATTATAAAACCTTTTATATTTTGACACAATTCTTTGTGATATTTGTTCATGGTAAATTATGTCATTTATTTCTCCATAAAAAACTTCACTCAACCATGAATTGTGAAATTTTTACTACTCAATTGAAGGTATAACCAAGTTAGGTAAAAAAAATCACATTATATCAATGGTTGGTCCATACATTTGTGTCTCTTCCGATCAATTTCATTACTGCACTGAATTGAACTATTCATGTGTACTTATTATCTGAATGTTGTATGCCCTAAAAAAAATCAAAATAAAAACAAAAAACATGGGTTGTATCTTAGGCAGGTCAGAACCCACTCTTTCTTGACCTTTGATATTGTTATAAATATTACAATTAGTGTCGTGATGAGATCAAACAAGGGTTGAAGGATGAGTGTGAGATTTTTTCCAAGTGAAAATTTTGAAAAAAAAAATCAGGGGGTGATTAAATGTACAACACATGAGTATATCTAGTTCGGGAGCTTATGTTTTGACTTTCGAGAATGATTAAGTGAGTGGGTCTTGAAATTTGATTACAAAGGAATGTAGAACAGGTTCAGTGAATTAAACTAAGTAAGAAGAATTGTTTTAATTGACCTAAATATACTGAATAAAGGGTGGAGAAATGATATTGAAATGATTGAAACACACACACATGGGGAATTAATGGCATGATGGACCCATAACTTGTTTCACTATGATTAGTGTCATTAATCTCACTGGATTTTATTTTGATGCAGTTTATGAGACAATGAATTTAAAATTTATTGATATTAAATCTTGATGGGATTCTTACTTTACCTATATTAACATTGTGGATTGAGGAACATGATCATACATATCTTTTCACATTTTTTTTTGAAATACATGATATGAGGTTTTTCTTAGGAGTGAAAAAGGGTAAGTGTGGGGGTGTGATCTCACCACAATTCACTACATTATTTCACCCTTACATCGCTATTTTAAACTGGTTTTGTATTGAAAACTAAAAATATAATAACAAATTTCACTTTCCATTTGATTCAATTATTAAAATTTTATCATGGTTAAAAAGGAAAATTATATTTGTTTTGGTGATTTCGTTGTAGGAGGAGGTGATTTGGAGGGTCAAAGATGATGTAGAAGGGAAATGGTTCAATTTGTATGGAATCCAAATGAGAAATACATGCATACAAATGGGATTAATTTTTTTATATGATCCAAAACTATTTGGGATACAACTCATCTCAAGAAACCCAAGCCCTATTCATGAATCTGGTGGCCCAACCGAACTGATCTATCTAGAGAACTGAATCTATAGGAAGTCAAAAGTTTGGTTTGATATTTTGGATGTATCTCTCATTATAGATGTAAAATGGCCTCCAAATTTGACATGGTGATATTAAATATTCCTTCCAACACCTTTTCTTCTTTTCCCAAGTCGATATAATTCCATTTACCAACCAAAAACCAAGACACAAGTGGTATCTTGAAATCTAGGTTCCCAAAACCACTTCCTATTTTGGCTATAAATTGGCACCTTGGGAACCCCATTTACAAGTTCAACTAAGAAATTAAGTGCTACCATTTTGGAGTTCTATATGATTACTCTCATTAACTTAGAGGTTATGAAACTTCCTATACTCATAGGGGATATTTTGAAGCAAAAATCCCTTCATTGAAGTCTTCCTCTCCTTCTCATGTTGTAATATTTGTATTTGTGTAATAAACTTCTTAGTTTATTTTTTATTTCTTATGTTCTATTTTTTTTTGTTCAATTATATTCTTATTTAATCATCCTATTTGTGTTGGATATCATGAGTAAAAATGATATTGGGTTATACCCTTTCTAAACCTTTGTACATGTAATACGTTTCTACGATGACTACACCACCCATGAGAGAGTAGTTTTCTTAGTAATCAATGTACCTCTCAACTTATTCATTTATTTATTTTGAATCAATGAGATAATGTAATTCACATAATATGATCCATGAATTGTGTTTTTAAATTAGAATAAACTAAGCAAGCAATTGAACTATTAACACAAAAACACGCGAGGACGAGAGTTGTGTAAATTTTGAGAGCACAAACTTAATCGGTTAAAAAAACCACATGGGATAAATTTATAGAGTTAAAATATAATCCCTAAAATAAATTCATCATTATTTATAGAATGTATTTATTCCCTAATTTACTACTGACCATAATCTATCCTTAGAATGAAAATCAAAGTAGGGTGTTGCGATTGCATGTTCTAAAGTTAGCCTAGGGTTTAACTCTTTTCATCTTTATGGTTACGTTAACTCTCATAGGGTTTTAGGGTTAAAAAATTAGGGGATCATAATTAAGTAGATATTAATTTAAATTATAATTATTAATAATTAAATAAAGAGGTAGCGTTAGATTGATTACGCATTTTAAAAACATTTTCTAAAAAAAATATCTTCACATTGCGTTTTCTCAGTCACATTAAAAAAACACAATCTTCTTTCTGCATACTTCTTCTAGTTTTATAAATGATAAAACCACCCTAATTTCAAGTTGTGTATTTATTTTATTTCATTTTATTTTTAAAATATCTTTAATATGTTGTTTTAAATTACTTCCTCCTTTGAGAGACGACCTTGGTCAGCCACTCTACTGCACCTAAATAACCTAAAACTGAACTTCATTTGAGAGTGACTATTGCAACACCTTTCAGCATATCTTACTGAGATTATTATGCTCATCCCATGTTTTTAAGTGTTTTTTCACAGGGCTTAAGTATGATTAAAAACTATATCAAGGTCTATATTTTTGATATGGGGATTCATCTTAAAAGAAGTGAATGTGTTTTAAATAAAATAGGAGTATAAATTTAAGAGTCTTGTTTTTGTGAAAAAATGGACATTGTGTGGAAGTGTACACTTTTTATTCTAAGGGTTTGATATATAATAGTTTTTAATAATTCTATAAAACTATAAACCTAAAAGATCATGTGATTGTAAGAAAATTCAATCCGTACTATTAAACTTATAATTATGGGTTGATTAAGGCCTGGGCTGTTATAGATGGACTTAACGCTTTGCTTTATCTACGAATAGATTTATCAAGCGTCACTAAAATGATTCTAAATATAGTTAATGTAATATTTTAGGAAGGTTTAGAGCACTATAATTTTAAAAACCTTAAAATGTTCTTCGATATTTCAATTATCAAAAATTCATTCTGCACATACACAATAACTAAAACAAATCTTAAGTTAAATAAAGTTTATATAAAGTGTATTGTGATTTAAAAAACAAATAAAGGAAGTGATTCTTTGACACAACAATCTCAAATTTTTATAAAGAAAAAAACAAGCAAAGAAAATTGAAAAGTTCAATAGAATTTTAAAAGAAATCTCCATGTGTATTCATGTAGAGCCTAAAAATTACAGTAGAATCAAATAATAATTTTTTACATTCAAAAAAACTTCTATAATAAATTTATTAGTCATAAAAAAGATATAAAAACAAACTTTAATCTTTCATAAAATTATCCCCCTTCGTTAAATTTCTCAAATTTTCATAAATCCCCCTTGTGGTTTTTAAAAAGAAGGAAAAAAGGAAAGAAAAAAGAAAAAAAAAAGAAAATATTATAATGGAAAAAATTGGAAATTATAAATACAGTCAGAAATCAGAAATTTAGTTCTCTTAGGAATTGTTCGATCATGTTTTTTGGATGCTTCTGATGATTCTTCAACTCTTTGGATCTTTAAAAAGTCCTTTTAACATGGTTGATTTAATCAAAATTTTCAACATCAATTTCATTTCAACTATGTTTTCATATATGATAAGATATTCTTATGATTATTTTTTATGTTGAAATTCATCTTCTATAATTGTCTTTCATATCTTATTAGAAATTTCTATATCATAGAAGATATATTTTTTCATTATCGAACTTTTAACTTCACCTTCTTCAGCAATGATCCATGAGAGTGATTTAGCTGGATCTAGTGGTTTGACTATTTTAGTAGAAATAATTTTGAGCTTTGTAGATGACCTTTTGAGATTATTTTGATAAACTCTCCCAAATTTTATTCCATTGAAAACAATTTTATCATATAATAGAGGAGTGAAGAGATAGAAATTTGAATGCAACTAAGTTACTTGAGATTTAAGTCCTTATAAATATTTTTGAGAATGATACCATCCAAAAATATGTATTTTGTTGTATTAGTGGTCTAGAAATATTATTGTAAAAATTTATGGTCAAAACATATGTCTTATAAATTATTTTTAAGAATTAAATTTATAATTTCTTCACACGATAACATCAATTACCTTTCAATAGAATAAAATAATTATAATGAATACTCCTCCTATAAAAAGAAACATAAACTTAAGATTTATTACCTTATATAAGTTTAAAACGTCTCTCCCTCTAGTGAAAAATGAAATAATGAGAATAATAAGTCAGTATAAGATATGGTTGTAGGAGTTAAACCACCCTGAAGTTATCTTCCAATAATAATGAATGATCTTCCTCTTTTGAGAATGGTTCAAGGAAATGTTTAATTTAAATTGTTTATCTTTCAAAAAAATGAAAAGATTAAATTGGTAGAAAATTTATGTAAAGATAAAGAAAAAAATTAAATCTGGTGAGAATATGGATGAAAAAACTGATGAAAAACTAATGAGAAATAAATGAAAACCCAATGAAATGATAATTTCCCCCTCACTTCGAGGAGTTTTTCAATGTTAGAATATAGTTTGAACATGTTGTGGATTAAATATAACTTTAAATCAATCATTCCTAACTTATGTTTAATGAATTCAAAACTATAAAAATTTAAGGGTTTTGTAAAAATATCAGTAATTTGATTTTTAGTCCCGATAAAGTCAATAATTATATCTACTTTTTGTGTGTGATCCCTCAGAAAATGGTGCCTTAAATTTGTGTGATTTTCTTGTGAGTGATTCATTGGGTTCCTACACAAAGATATAAGACTATTATTATCAAAAATGATTGTAGCTTGAGTAAAATTGAAACTAAAATCCATGAGTTTGTGTTGCATCCCCAAAATTTAGTACCATAACTTACGATTGCTATATATTTAGATTTAGCAGCATAAAATTGTACAGAATGTTGTTTCTTTCTAGAATATTAATCTAAATCTTCTCCTAATAAATGACATGTTTCAAAATTACTTTTTTTATCTAATATAAAACCTCCAAAGTCAATATATGAGTAAATTTTGAGAACAAAGTCATTTCCAGAAGAATAAAATAAATCATGTTCTGAAGTTCCTTTAATGTAATGAAAAATACAATTTTCCACTTTTAAAAGAGATTCCTTCAAATTTTCTTGAATCTTAAAACACAAAAATACTAAAACATAATTTATATTCAACTTGGTGCAAGTTATAGTAAACTTATGATCACAAATCTATAAAGTTTTTTATCTACTATTTTATCAAATTCATTAAGATCAAGTTTGATAGAAGTTGCTACCAGAGTACTTATACTTGATGCATTGTCAAAACCAAAATGTTTAAGTAAATATATAATATATTTCTATTGAGTTAAAATATTTTCTTTTGATTTTTTATAATTTATAAAACCAAGGAAAAATTTAAGTTCTCCCATCATGCTCATTTCAAACTAGTTTTTTAAAAGTTCAGAAAAATTATCAAAAATGGATTTTTATGTTGAAAAAATAATAATTCCATCAACATAAATTTGAACAACAATGATGACTTTAATTTTTTTTATAAAAATGATTGGATAAACACTTCATTTAACAAAATCATTTTGAATTAAATATCCTGTAAGTCTATCATACCAAACTCTTGGGTCTTGTTTATGTAAGATCCCAAATCTTGGAAAGGTATGTTCTTGCTTAAGTTTTTGTTGGGATCCCTTATTTTGGTTAATTAAGTTCTTACCCAAGTCCTAGAGGAATCTTGGGGGTGTTCCAAGTGTTTGAGACATGAAAAGTGGAGAAAAGAATGGTTTTATGGCTAGGCTGCACGGTTTGCGCACGGTTAGTGCAAACTGTGCGGACAACCCAGGAAACCATGCAGAAGATGTGTTTTTGGAAAGTGGCCTCTGCACAGTTTGTGTATGATTTGGAAAATCATGCGGGTAAATCATACGAGGGTGACTTTTTGAGACAGAAGCATCCATACAGTTTGTGCACAGTTTGGCAAACCGTGCGGGTAAACGGTGCGACCCAAAAACCTTTTAAAAATTACAATTTTCCACCTCGGGATTTTTAACTCCAACTTGGGATTTCATCCCATTTCACCCCTATTTACCCTAGGAACGAACCAAACCTCCCAAAGGATTCAAGAGATCAATCTCCTTTGTTTCTAAGGCGTTTTTGGTGCCGTTGGTTGCAAATCGAAGCTCCGGGTAAGGCTAATCCCATCCTTGCTTCTCTTTTGAGTTTAGGGTTTGTATCTTCTTCTCCTCTCCTTAAAAATCTATAAAACCCTACTCTTTTGGTGAGATTTAGGTTGAAGATTCAAAGTTTGGTTGAAGTGGAATCTAAGGTCTTGATTAAGAGTGCGTTCAACTGTAGAATCGAGGTAGGTGGTTTATAAGATATATCCCATGGTTTATTTGAGGATTTGTTCATGTGTGGTTTTGTTCTTGGGTGTCTCTTGGTATGTTTTGATTACCCATGGAATGTTTTGGTAAAATGGTTATTAAAAGGGTAAATGGGAACCCTCACGATCCCCATGGGATGCATTGGGGGTGATGATACTAAACTAGGGCCACCCATGGGATGAGATGACTTTTTCGGACCTAGGGATTTGTGAAGAATAAGTGAGATTATTGAGTATTTATGTAGAGCCCATGATAAACATGTTGATGTAATTTCTTATGTTGTAATAGAATCTAGGTGATGCGCATAGGCTTAGTAACAACCTAATGGATATTCGGTTAAATGTGGAAATGATTAAAGACCACAATGTAATGGATTGTGAGCATGGTAATGAACAAGCCTAGTGAGATAGGCACAGTGAATGAATGCTTAGTGAGATAAGCATAATAAAATTGAATTGGGCTAAATGGCTAAATGATTTTAAATGCGGTAAATGTGTTAATAGATTATGGCATGGTGTTAACTCTCATGTTATTGTTATGGTTTATGTTTTCCTTGGGAAATGATTGTGATGTTATGTGAATGGTTAATGAAAACATATATGTATAACATATGCACATAGCTTGGTAGTGTGGGGTATTGAATGAGGTTATACACCCATAGGTTGAGTTGGACTGAGGCTCTAAACTCCACCCCTAATGCACATGGTAGGGATAGGACTGATGCTCTATTTTCCTATCAGTTGCATCTACTTGGATTGATGCTTCGAGGTGAGGATATGGTTGACATCCACCCAAACTGATGATTTGAGGTGAGGATATGGTTGTCATGGGGTAGTTAGTCCTAGTGAGATAGGACATCTGTGTGTTTTCCTCATGTATGTAATTGTGTACTTAAATCCATGTAACTTGTTGTGTGATGAACCCATGATAAATGTGTTGAAATGGTAAGTTATGGAAATGGTAATAAATGTTGGTATTGGACCTAAACTGGATAAGGGCACTTAATATTTACTTTTTTGTTTATTATTCATTTCCCTTTTTTTCATGCACACTTGTTTATACCAGATATTTTGTAGACACCGTTGGTGGTGACCTACTGAGTTGTACTCACACCCTGCTTGGGCCGCCGTTGGGTACCCGAGCAGACTTTATATTTGCAGGTTAGGAGAAGGTCAAAGGCTCTTGATAGACAGTTGGGTTGGCATGAGTGTCTGTGGAGGAGGGCCCAGACTCGGTGTCGGGACCGTTTTAGGATTTTGTAGTTTGTATTTATTTTGGGTTTTTGTTCACTTTCTCACTTGTAGAAAAACATGGAATATTTACTGTTGGACTTAGTTGTATCCCGTTTTGGGAATGGTTGTTAATGCATGCTCTTGTATTGTTGGTTATTATTCCACTATTTTTTTATCTTCTATTGTGGATTACTCTGATAAAAATGGGGTATAGTCTCCCCAATTGACTATTTGGACCCCCACTGCTAGTCATAAACCTTTGGTGTATGGGGAGGCGCACTTAAGGTCATGTAACCACCCAGCTCGAAGCACCGATTTAGTGGCTTCCAAGTCAGGGATGTTACAAAGTGGTATCAAATGAGGTCTTTCTTCTCCTTCTATGAAATCTAGTTATTTGGGATGGTAGATGGGAGTTAGGATGTGTTGGGACTTGGTAATAATCTCATGCTTGGGAGTAGCTAACCCATGTACGAGGGAAACCCCGAGTCACCCAAGGTGGGAATTTTTGTTCTTGATTGTGCGATGTTACAGTTGATGATATTTAATGATTGGGTGATACACATATTGCGTGATGTGATTGTTTTATGATATTTGGATCATGGCCTCAATGGCACAAGGTTGTGCATTAATGCATCATTGTAGGCACCTAGAGAGGTAGGTGATATGCATCATGGCAGGCACACACGTGTTGGGTGTGTGTGGCATGAAAGGTAAAATGCACCTTGCATTTTGATAATTGAAAATGGAAAATGTTATAAACGAAACAATGAAAGGGGGTGAAGATAAAAGAATGATAAGTTATGATTAATAAAATATATGTAATTAAAGGTTTGTAATGAATTAAAAATGTTGTTTGCAACACGTTGTGTGAGCCTTGTGGTGGTGTATAGTTGTTTAATCCTTATGGACCATGGCCCACGGTAGGGATGTCGAGGTGATGTTTTCTGAATGATATGGTTTATTGGGATGGTGCATGTACGGTGGGTTGTTGTGGCTAGTGAAGAGCCTTCTTGTTATGAATTTGTGAATGTTCTTTGGCATGTGTTCTAAACCTCATGTTTGGAAATGTAGAGAAATTCCACCATGACGTCGAGCGTCAGTTGGGAAAAAAGAGGATGTTGCTGAAAAAACTCCTCCAGTAGAGGGGAAAGAGAATGTGGTGATCCAGGAATGTGGGGAAGAGTGGCTCTGAGAGAACTTGGCTCATTCTATGCAGATGATGGATCAAGACCTAGGGCAGGTTGTACCGAGCATGTTTGAGCTAACCAGAGAGTTTCAGCTGCAGCACCCTTCGACCTTTAACGAAGAGGGTGGGCCAGAGGCAAGAGAGTTCTGGATAGAGTCTTTCCAAACGATACTTGATCATTTGGAGACTCTTGATGGGAAGTGGGTCAAGTTGGCAGCCTATATGCTGCGGAGCTAGGTAAAACATTGGTGGGACATCCTGGCTCAGACTGATCAGGCTGAGGGGATGTTGTGTAAAGATTTATAGGAAATGTTTTTGAAGCATTTTTACCTAGATATTTTGAGGCAAGAGCAGGCTGCAGAGTTCATGAGCCTGACTCAGGGGTCGATGTCGGTGATGGAGTATGTTGGCCACTTCACTGACATGCGACGCTTTGTTTTAGTGTTAACAGGGGATGATTCAGCAGTTACAAGGCATTTCCAGGATGGGTTGAGACACGCAAGATTAGGTTCCAGGTGAATATCTTTTGCCTGAAGAGGTTTACAGAGGTATTATATCAGGCATTGATATTAGAAAGGAACTTGAAGGAAGTTTCAGGTACTGGGATTTTTGTACCAGCTGGGCGGACAAGTGGTGCAGCTTCCGAGGGTCAGAAGCGTCGTTTTGGAAGTTTTCAGTAGGTTGGAAGTGTGCAAGGTGGTCAGAAGAGAGGTTCAACCTCTTAGGATGGTGATCGGGTGTTCTGCTATCAACGTGGAAGGCCAGGGCACATGTGTGGCCAGTGTACTTGGACCTCCAGTTGAGTTCCGATCATGCGGTAGATTGGGACATGTGCAGAGGTTCTGTAGGAACCCTCGGTAGGTGAGCATGAATTTTGGTGGTAGGAAGATGTCAAGTGGAGGCAAGGGATCAGTTGCTCCGTATCAGGCAAGTAGTTGGTGCTCCACGGGCCGTACTAGAAGGGGCGGTGGGCGTAGAACTTTGGGGAAGGATCGCCCATGTCAGTAGGGAAGTGGAGTGTAAGGCACATAGGTTGGAGCCCAGGGTAGAGGGGAAAGTCATATTCACATAGTTCAGTCTACACCTGGTGATGGCAAGGCTGGGACATCGATTGTTTGAGGTACTATCCTTGTAGCTTCTATGCTTGTTAGTGCATTGTTTGACACTAGTGCCACAAAATCTTTTATTTTTGCTCATCTTGTGGTAGTGTTGGGTTTACCTGTGGAGGATGTGTGTGGGTTTATCTTGATTGACACTTCGTTGGGGGTGAAGAATGAGGAATCAGGTGCACATAGATTTTTACCTTCGTAGGGTATCGTTCAAGTCACTTGAGGGTGAAGCTTATGTTTATCGCAAAGAGTGGGATGTTCAAACAGAACCGTTTTTTCCGGCATTTGGGTAGCCTCATGGATCAAGAAGCTTGTCTTATGATTGATGATGAGAGAGGGGAATAGTTTGCCTTCCCTAAAGTGGTGGATCAGTTTTAGGATGTGTTTCCTAAGGATTTATCAGGGTTGCCACCCGAGAGGGACGTTGAGTTCACGATTGAGTTTCTACCGGGAGTGGAGCCAATTTCATTTCTGCCATACCAAATGACACCGGAAGAACTCCAGGAGTTAAAGGTCCATATTGAGGAGTTGTAAAGTAAGGGTTTCATACGTCTTAGTATGTATCCTTGGGGATCTCTTGTGCTTTTTTCAAAGAAGGTTGAATGATCGTTAAGGCTGTGTGTTGATTATCGGAAGTTAAATCAGATGATGGTGAAAAATTGGTACCCTCTTCCTATAATTTATGACCTGTTTAACTAGTTGAGGGGTGCATCGGTGTTTTCTAAGATTGATCTGAGATCATGTTATCACCAGTTGAGGGTGAGGCCTTCTGACGTACAACTGACAACTTTTAGGAGTCGGTACAGGTTGTTTGAGTTTGTGGTGATGCCTTTCGGATTGACCAATGAACCGAAGGTGTTCATGGCTTTGATGAACCAAATATTTCATCCTTATCTGGATCAGTTTGTGGTTGTCTTTGTTGATGACATATTAGTGTACTCGAAAACTCATGACGATCATGCCCAGCATCTTGACATCGTCTTGAGTATACTAAGAGGGCATCGGCTTTACGCCAAGCTGTCAAAGTGTCAGTTCTGGATTGGGGAAGTGAATTTTCCGGGTCACATCATCTCTGAGGCAGGTGTGTTGGTGGATCCAAAGAAATTTCAGGCTGTTGTGTCTTGGGAGCAGCCCAAGAGTGTTTCAGATGTTAAGAGATTTCTGGGTTTGGATGGATATTACAGGAGGTTCATCTAGGATTTCTCTCGCTTGGTAACACCACTATCAGGATTGACCAAGAAGGGAATCATGTTTTATTAGTCTGAGGCTTATTATAATGCCTTTTAAGAGTTGAAAAAGTGGTTGACGACCGCACCGATCTTGATCTTACCTGAGCCAGGTAGGAAGTATGTCCTATTTTGTGATGCGTCTGGTATCGGGCTTGGGGCTGTGTTGATGCAAGATGAGCAGGTTGTGGCTTATGGGTCAAGGCAGTTGAGACCCCATGAGAAAAATTATCCCACTCATGATCTTGAGTTGGTTTCAGTAGTGTATGCCTTAAAGTGATGGAGGCATTACTTATTCGGGGAACGATTCATGGTGTATACCAATCATAAGAGTCTAAAGTATATCTTTTCAAAGTGGGATTTGAATATTCAGAAGTAAATATGGGTTGAGTATCTCCAATCCTTTGACTTTTATATGGTATATACACCGGGAAAAGGGAACAGTGTTGATGATTCTTTGAGCAGGAAGGCTTAGAACCAAGTGGTTCAGGAATCCAACACTGAGTGGAAGGTGATGTCTTTGTTCGTAGAGATGCACCTGGAGGTGCGGGAGGAAAATGGTCAGGTGAATCTTTATTTCGTGGTGTTTGAGTCGATGCTTCTGAGTCGTGTTAGGAAAAGTCATCTCAACAATCCTTAATTTTTGGTCATGAAGGAAAGACTTAAAGTTGAGGAGCCACCTTCTAGTTGGACTGTCAGTGTGGATGGGATTTTTTGTGTTCATGGTCAGGTGGTTGTGCCAGTATGCTTGCGGGAAGAGTTGATGCATGAGTTCCATGCATCAAAATGGGCGGTGCATCCTAGTTTTACCAAGATGTATCATGATCTTCGTAGACAGTTTTGGTGGCCAGGAATGAAAAAGAAAGTTGTGGGATTTGTGGCACGGTGCCTTACCTGTCAGTAGGTGAAGGGTGAGCATCAACGCCCAAGTGGATTGTTACAACTATTTCCCATTACAGAATGGAAGTGGGATGATGTGATGATGCATTTTTTGGTGGGTCTTTTGAGAACTCCTCATAAGAATGATACAATCCGGGTGGTTGTGGATCGGCTAAAAAAATTGTCCCATTTCTTACCGATTCAAGAGACTTATACAGTTGATCAGTTAGGTGAGTTGTATGTCCGGGAAATAGTACGGTTACATGGTGTACCACAGAATATAGTTTTGGAACATGATCCTCATTTCACATCGCGTTTTTGGTGAGGGTTGTAGAAGGCACTGGGTACACAAGTTCTTTTGAGTACAACTTTCAACCCACAGTTATACGGGTAGTCGCAGCGTACAATCCATGTGTTGGAAGACATGTTGAGGGCTTGTGACTTGGATTTCAGTGGTTCCTAGGAAAAGCACCTATCGCTTGTTGAATTTTCCTACAACAACAGTTTTCAGGCTATGGTTTAGATGGCACTATTTTAGGCTCTCTATGGGAGGCTGTGTAGATCTCCACTGTGTTGGTTGGAGGCCGGTGAAACCGAGTTGTTGGGACCGAGTCTCATGAAAGAGACATCAAAGAAGGTTGAGTTGATTCAGAAACAGATGTCAATGGCTCAAAGTAGGCAGAAGTTGTATACAGATCAGAGATGTAGACCCCTTGAGTTTGAGGTGGGTGATAGTGTATTCCTTCAGGTGTCGCTAAGGTTGGGTCACCACAGATTCAGAAGCAGGGAAAGTTAGCGCCCATGTATGTGGGGCCGTTTGAGATTGTGGAGAGGATCGGGATGATGACATACCGATTAGCTTTTCCACATCGGTATAGAAGGATTCATGATTTCTTTCATGTTTCACAGCTACGACGATATCACCTTGACTCAACTCACGTGGTGGATGTTGAGAACATTGAGCTTGAGGCTGACGTGTCCTTTGAGGAACATCCGGTTCGTGTCATGGATCGTAGTGAGAAAGTCTTACGGGGCAAGGTTGTGCCATTGGTGCGAGTACTATGACAGCATGGAAATGTTCAGGAAGAAACTTGGGAGTAGGATTCAGATATGTGGGCTCAGTGGCCCGATATCTTTTCCTTGGAAGTGTAGTGAATCTTGGGAGCTCGACTCGAGGATGATCCATTATAAGGTGAGGAGGTTATAGGATCCTAGATCTTGGAAAGTATGTTCTTGTTTAAGTTTTGGTTGGGATCCCTCATTTTGGTTAATTAAGTTCTTACCCAAGTCCTAAAGGAGGCTCGAGGGTTTTATAAGGGCTCGAGACATGAAAAGTGGAGAAAAGAAGTGTTTTATGGGTAGGCCGCACGGTCTACACATGATTAGTGCTAACCATGCAGATAGCCTAGGAAACCGTGCATAAGATGTGTTTTTGGATAGTGGTCTCCACAAGGTTTGTGCATGGTTTGGAAAATCATGTGGGTAAACCATGTGAGGGTGTATTTTTGAGACAGAAGCATCCGCATGATTTGCGCACGGTTTGGAAAACCGTGCGGGTAAACCGTGCGGCCTAGAAACCTTTTAAAAATTACAATTTTTTCACTCCAGAATTTTTAACCCCAACTCAGGATTTCCTCCCATTTCACCCTTCTTCACCCTAGGAATGAACCAAACCTCCCAAGGGATCCAAGAGATCAATACAACTCGTTTCTAAGGAATTTTTGGTTCCATTGGTTGCGGATCGAATCTATGGGTAAGTCTAATTCCCATCCTTGATTCTCTTTTGAGTTTAGGGTTTGTATATTCTTCTCCTCTCCTTCTTAAGCTCAAAAACCCTACTCTTTGGATGAGATTTAGGTTAAAGCTTCAAAGGTTGTTTGAAGTGGAATACAAGGGCTTGATTAAGAGTGCGTTCAACCTTGGAATTGAGGTATGTGGTCTACAAGTTATATCCCATGGTTTATTTGAGGATTTGTGCATGTGTGGTTTTGTTCTTGGGTGTCTCTTGGTATGTTTTGATTACCCATGGAATGTTTTGGTAAAATGGTTATTAAAAAGGTAAATGGGAACCCTCACAATCCCCATGGGATGTGTTGAGGGTGATAAGACTAAACTAGGTCCACCCATGGGATAAACCGATTTTTCCGGACCTAGGGATTTGTGAAGAACAAGTGAGATTGTTTAGTATTTATGTAGATCCCATGATAAACATGTTGATGTGATTTCTTGTGTTGTAATAGAAGCTAGGTGATGCATCTAGTCTTAGTAATAACCTAAGGGATATTGGGTTAATATGTGAAAATGATTAAAGAACACAATGTAATGGATTGTGAGCATGGTAATGAACAAGCCTAGTGAGATAGGCATGATGAATGAATGCTTAGTGAGATAATAATAATAAAATGTAATTGAGATAAATGGATAAATGATGTGAAATGTGGTAAATGTGTTAATGGGTTATGTCATGGTGTTAACTCTCATGTTATTATTATGGTTTATGTTTTCCTTGGGCAATGGTTGTGATGTTGTGTGAATGGTTAATGGAAACATATATGTATAGCATGTGCACATAGCTTGGTAGTGTGGGGTATTGACTGAGGTTCTATTCCCACAGGTCGAGTTGGATTGAGGCTCTAAACCCCACCCTTAATGCATGGGGTAGGGATAGGATTGATACTCTTTTTCCCTATCGGTTGCATCCACCTGGACTGATGCTTCGAGGTGAGGATATGGTTGAAATCCACTCGAACTGATGCTTTAAGATGAGGATATGGTTGGAATGGGGTAGTTGGTCATAGTGAGATAAGACATCTGTGTGTTTTTCACATGTATGAAATTGTGTACTTAAAGCTATGTAACTTGTTTTGTGATGAACCCATGATAAATGTGTTGAAATGGTAAGTTATGGAAATGGTAATAAATTTTGGTATTGGACCTAAAATAGCTAAGGTAACTTAATCTTTACTTTTTCATTTATTATTAATTTCCCTTTTCGCATGCACACTTGTTTATACTGGATATTTTGTAGACACATTTGGTGGTGGTCTACTGAGTTGTACTCATACCCTGCTCGGGCCACTGTTGGGTACCCGAGCAGACTTCATGTTTGCAGGTCAAGAGAAGGGAAAATCCCTTGCTAGACATTTGGGTTGGCACGAGTGTCCATGGATGAGGGCCTGTACTTAGTGTCAGGACAGTTTGGGGATTTATCAGTTTGTCTTTATTTTGGGTTTTTGTTCACTTTCTCACTTGTAGTAAAACATGGCATATTTACTGTTGGACTTGGTTGTATCCCATTTTGGGAATTGTTTTTAATGCATGCTCTTGTATTATTGGTTATTATTCCCCTATTTTGTTTATCTTTTGTTATGGCTTAATCTGATAAAAGGGGGTATAGTCTCCCCAATTGACTATTTGGACCCTCGCTGCTAGTCGGCAACCTTTGGCGTACGAGGAGGCGCGCTTAAGGTCATGTAACCACCCAGATCAGAGCACTGATTTAGTGGATTCCGAGTCGGGGACATTATAGTTTAAGTCCATAAAGTGATTAGAAATTTAGTAGCTTTAAAACCTGGAGGTTGTTTAACATAAACTTCCCCTTGAATGTATCTATTAAGAAAAACACTTTTAACATCAATTTTAAATAAAATAAAATATATATGTGATATAAAAACTAGTAATATTTAGATAGATTCTAATATTGATACCAAAGTAAAGGTTTCACTATAATCTATGCCTTCTCCTTGACAATAACCCTTACAAAAAAGTCTTTATTTCTAACAATATTTCTATTTTTATCACACTTAAAAACCCATTTTACTTCTCTTAACAGTAGATCTATAAGTCATTAAACTAAGGTCCAAACTTGATTCCTTTGAAATTGATTAAACTATTCTTGTATAGGCCTTATCCAACATTCATCACCCAAGGCATCATAAACCATTTTAAGTTTATATTGTGACAAGAATTAATAATGCTCGCATTGATTTCTTAAGGAACTTCTAATTTGAACCAGTTGACTTACATCACCAATAATATTTTTAGTAAAAGGATTCCTTAATATTTAATGGTTTTTAGGTAAATCATTAAATTGGTATTCAACTAAAATATGTATATATTCTATTGGTGTTGATTATAGATATTAAAAATCTGATTATTTAAATTCTAGTGTATTTAAAATTAATAGTTATGAATCAAATAAAAGGAGTGTTTTAAAAAACATCATTCGGAGAATGTAATTCTGAAGGTTTTATAAAAATAAAAGGATCATATTTATAAAACTTCACATTAATTATTTCTTTAACAACATTAGTTCATTTATTAAAAACTTTATATGCCTTAATGGTTGTATAATAACCAATAAAAATTATTTCATTATCTTTAGGGTCAAATTTATATAATTTATATTTAGTATTCGGGATGAATACTTTACACCCAAAGATTCTAAAGTAATAAAGTTTTGGCTTTATTCTAGTTCCCAATTCATAAGGAATTTTACTTAGAAAAATTCAAAGTAAAACTTGATTTATAGTATAGAAAAAATACTCACAACTTCATACCAAAAATTTATAGTAACAGAATATTCACTTATAAAAGTTTTGAGTAATTACCAGCATAATTATATTTCTTCTTTAAACTACACCATTTTTTACAGTATTCTAAGTAATGAAAAATTATGAGTAATTCCTTTCTTACTGATTTTTTTTTCAAAATCTAATTTCAAAAACTCACCACCTTAACCACTTAAGATATTAATAAAAGGTATATTTTTCTCATTTTAAATAGAAGCATGAAAAATCTTAAAATAATTAAGTCCTTCAAATTTTTATGTGAGAAAATAAACCCAAGTAAGTCTAGTGTAATCATCAACCAAGACGTACACATAGTGTTTTACCCAATGATTTTAGTTTTCATAGGACCAAATAAATCCATGTGCATTGATTTTAAATATTAAAAAGTTAGTACTCCACTTTTATATTTAATATTATACTTATTCCTCTTACCAAATTGACAAGGATTTTAAAATATGGTCAGATTAAACTTAAGTTATGGTAAATCCCTAACATGTTCTTTTTGAGAAATTTTATCTAAAGTTTGAAAGTTACAATGTCCTAATCTTTTATTCCATAACCAAGATAAATCTCTAGTTTCACTTAAATAAATTAAATTACAATGAATTAAGTCTTCTAAGTCAAAAGTGTATACATTCTCATGCATATTAGTAAATAGAATGAAAATACCTTTTGAACTTTGAATAGTGCATTTATCATTTCTGAAGTTCAAAAGATAACCCTCATCCCATAGTTGAATAATGCTGATAAGATTGTTCTTAAGACCTAAAACATATAAAAAATTTGAAATTAAAGTTTTTCTAAGAAAAGAAAATCATCAATTCCATTGATTTCACCCCATGCATTGTCTCTAAAAGCAATTCATCCCCCATTTAACCTTTTCGAATTCTAAAAGTTGGACCTATCTCCTATCATGTTTCAAGAACAATCAATGTTCATGTACTATTTGTTTTGGTTGATGGAACTCAAACTCTTCCTAAAAATGATAAAACTGAGTTTTTTTCACTCATACTTTCTTGGGTCCAGTTATGTTAGCAGATAAAATTTTAAAAACCCACATTTATTCAACTCTTCTATGATAAACAACGGTTATTTCTACAAAAATAAAATCATTATGAAAACTAAAAGATTTCACTTTTTTTAAAAGAAAAATATTTATTCTAGTGACATCCCCTTTGAAATTTAGTGTAAAAGGGTTTACATTTAGGTATAAAATAATTTTATTGAAAATGAGATTTATCAAAAGTAAAACCAACCCCATTAGAAGTTCTAGAGAGTATAATTTGTTTATAAATTTTATCAAAATTTTATTTACCAGAAGTAAAATTATACAAAATTTTCTTTAGGATACTAAATTTATATTTAAGTTTAACAACCAAATTCCAATCAACTAATTTCAGATCATTGAGTTTCTGATCAACTAAATTTATATTAGAATTATTTTTTGAATCTAATTTAGTTGAAAGTTTTGTAATTTCGATGGTTAATTTCAAAATTATTTTATTTTCTTTAATAATTTTTTCTTCAAAAAATAATTGTTTTTTTAATTATTATTTTATTTTTTCATAAGAGTTGTGTATCTAGTCATTTGATCGAAAGTAAACAAAGTTTCCTCATCTTTTCATGTACTTATATTTTCATTATTTGATGGATTTCATTTTTCATCATTTGATGAAGTAGAATAATTATCCTTAGAATTATAAGAGAATTTATAATCTAGAGTTAAATTTGTAAAAGATTCATCGGTTACCTTATCCAAGTAACACTTTTCATTATCTAGAATGTTTGAATAAAATCTAACTATTTTTTGACTATCATTTCCATTTTCTTCTGATAAACTATCCATAGATGTGTCTCCTTTAGGGTCACTCTACTTGTCTATAACTATCACACTTTTATTTCCTTTAATTTTAGAATAAATTCTTAACTCTCCATCCTTATTTTTTAATTTAGGAAAATATGGTCTAATATGACATGTCTTCTTACATTCAGAGAAAATCACTTTTAAAGAATCCTTCTTTTTATATATGTCTTTTATGTCTCTCTAATTTGTATTCTGAAAATTCATATTATTGAAAAGTTTATTATTTCTTCTTTATATTTGAGTAAGTTCGTTATCATTTTCATATGAACCACTTTAACCCAAATACTTACATTTCTTATTTGAAACTTTAGATTTATAAGTATTAGCATAAGAAATAAAATTGTTGGAAGTAGGATTATTGGAAGTATATGTAAATGTTGCTCCATTCTTCCTCCTCTTTCTCAACATATCTTTTAATTTTGCTCTTATATTGTATTAATAACCCAATTAATTCATCCAGACTTAACTTAGTCAAGTGTTTGGTGTCATAAATAGCTATCCTCTTGGACTCCCATTCTTTCAGCATTATACCAATAATCTTTTCAATAATATGATCTTCTAATATCACTTTCTTACCTAGAGATTGTAAACTATTTACAATAGTCATAAATTATTGATTCATTTGAGTTATAGTTTCACCAAACATAAAATAAAAGTCTTGATAATATCCTCTCAATATAGATCTACGAGTTTCTAAAACTTTGGTGGTTCCAAAATGAGTATTTTATAACTGATTCAAATTATTATTGGTTGTTTCATAAGACGGTTTCTGGCTGTAAATGTTTCAAGTCATATAACATAAAAAAGTATTATTATTTTTATGATTTAACTGATATTATAACTTTTAATCTCGATAAAAATGAACAATTTATTTCTCTATAACTTTGTAATTTTTAGTCATCATAATAAATTTGTCAACTCAAATGTTAACGATAAAAGAATTTATAAAATCATGCTAGTAGTTGCAATCTACTCCATCAAAAAAGGTGGTATGACCATATTTAAATTTTTAATTATTCTAACTAGAAAACCCTCCATCATGAAAAATATATTTTCTCCACTAACATAGTTAGTGTAGGGAAATTGAGATGAAATTTTAATGAACTAAGGGAAATTAAAAACAAACTCAGAATCAAGTAGATACTTTCTTTGATACCAAATGTTTTCCCAAGGATAAATGGTAATAATATTATGAGAGGGGAGGGTTAAATTATTTTTTTTAAAAATAAACTTACAATTTTCTTCCAAACATCATGTTTTAAGTTGATTAGATTTATTAAACATCAATCAATTTAAATATTAGAGTAAAATGATACATGTAGTAGAAATCTGAACTGTATGAAATATTATAAGTACAATGAAAATACATTTGTCAAAAACTTATGTAAGTTTAAAAACAGAAATATAAGCAGTGTAAATAGAAAATTTAAAACAACAGTAATTAAAAAATGAATACAATAGAAGTTAAAAAACAATGTATGGATTATTAGTTAACAAACCAAATACTCCTTAAAATGATATTATTAAAACCATGCTTTAAAACCAAAGTGTGAGATAGATCTTTAAACAATATTTAAGGTATCCGGGAATTTCAACCCATCATAATATATCCTTGATTTTATACCTATCATAAATTATGTCTTCTTATCCCCAGAATCCCTCAACATAAGTTGTCAAAAGCAGTTCTCTTATACGCACAAAAAGTAACTAAGCTCTATATTCCTATACTCAAAAGCCATTGATCACATATGATCAGAAACAAAACAATTACAATGAAAACACTAAGATCTTTAAAAAAATCCTTATAAGATGTTCTCTTAGTAGAAACACTCATAAAGAAAATAAATACATTGTTCATAATCACTTTAAAAAACATGTAATTTTAAATCTTCAAAACAATCAATAACTTTTAGAATGATATGTGTGTTTTTTTCATAATTTTATTATTCTGACGCTCGAGGTTATGAATCTATTTATATAAAAATTTGTAACTAACTTTAAAGGTCATATTCTAAAAACCTCAAAGTTTGTTGTGACGATATCGATAATAATTTTTTCATCTATTGATGGACTCAAAGATTTGCTTTATCCACCAATACAGTCACCAAACACTACTAAATTTATCTTAAATACAGTGAATGTAATCTGTTAGAAAGGTTCAGAGTACTGTAATTTCACAAACCTTAAAATGTTATTCGGTATTTCAGTTACTAGAAATTCATTTTTCACATACACAATAAGGAAAAAAAAATTTAAGTTAAATCCAGTTTTTTTAAAATGTACTGTGATTTCCAAAACAAAGAAAAGAAGTGAGTATTTAACTCAACACTCCTCGCTTCTCAATCAATTATCTCATGATTTTTCTTCTACCTTACACTCTACCAATTTTTGCTCCCTTCTTTGGTGTTGAAGTTGAAGACTCTCTTGTGATAGCCTTTAAAGAATAAAAATATTTCAAGCTTCATTTAAAGGTAATTTTTATAATTTATTTTTAGTTTATTTATTTATTTAGTTATTTAATTTCTAATTTATTTTAATTTATTTATTTACATAGTTTTTTAATTAATTAGATGTAATTTTTTTAATAATATTTAATATCAGTGATTAATAAATTATTATTAACTAATTAAGACTAATTATTAATTAATTAATAATTAGTCTTAATTAGTAATTTTATAGTTATCATGAATTAATTTCTATTTAATATCACTTAGTAGTTAATAATAATCACTAAAAAATAATTATTAATTATTAATTAATTAACCAATCATCATTAATGATTAATTAATTAACTAACTAATAATTAATTACTAATTATTACCTATTAATTAATTACTAATTAACTAATAATTAATTAACTAATAATCAATTACTAATTGTTAATTACTAATAATTAATAATTAATTGCAAATTATTAACTAATAATTAATTAAATTAATTATTTATTACTAACTAATAGTTAATTAATAACTAATAATTAACCAATAATTATTTAACTAATAATTAATTACTAATTAATATCATATAGTAGTTATTAATGATTATAACTTATTATTAATATTTATTAATTAATTATCGATCAATTAATAAATTAAAGATTGTGTTATTTTTTTAGCAATAACATCCATACCTGAATACAAAAAAGTGGATGCAAACTCTAACACATATGTAGTTAGGGGTAATAACCCTAAAAAGGCTAGTTGAGTATTAACTCTATCTTCACCTCATGCACGACAAAGAGGCCTAACTGCACACCTAGTTTGACACTCTCATGGGATATTCTTTTGTTAATTAACATGCTCTTTATAAAACATTGAATTTAAATGCTATTTTCTAATTATACCTTTATACCATGAAATAACTACGCACAATTATTCCATTGTCAACTATATATGATTATTCCCTATAATTTACATTGTTTACACTTCTGGAATCATGATCACAAGAAATTTTTTTATGTAGACAATAATGTCTGTCTATGTCTACTACAATGGTGAAGTTATTAAAACTGATTGAGGGGATTCATATAATAGAAAACCAACATGAGTGGTTAGAAAAAGTGATTGTGTTTCCCTAGGATAACTTCATGTAAGAATCCATGGTCGGTTAAATCTAAGACCTAATCAATAGATCTAGTCCATTAGTTATAAACATTTGCAGTACCAATATAAGCTATGACATATAGCTTATCCATTACTTGATGATGAGGATTGGTTGTAATCAACAACATTATTTAATAAATGGTATGATATTGGTTTGATAGAGTTATGCAATGAGGTTTTTATTGTCCAATAGTATCTCGTAATTGTATGATGACGGATCCATACACGAGTCATTGAAGAAGGTTTATCCTAAGATTATATGACTGTTCCATATTATATGGAAGAAGATAAACAAGTTAATACCATTTATATTATGCTATAGCAATTTGATAATGAATAAATGTAAAATGATGAAGAATAAAGAGAAAATAACAATGATGAGGAGGAAGATAAATGAGTCGGGGAAGAAATTACTGGAAATGAAATAGTTTTACACCATCTACAATGCATGATAAATCATCTACTACTATTTACATCTTGTTCAGATGCTATGACACATTTTCCTAAATTCTAATAGAATATTATCACACTTACAACCAATTTTTCTAGATCTATAGAGGATATATTTGGTTTAATAGAGAAAAAATTGTACATTGGAAGTGATTTTCCAATAAAATATGCTCTAAAAAGCATACTAAAATGATTTAATATAGAGTTAAATTGTATATATTTAATTGAGGAATCAAAATAAACAAAAATAAATTATAATATGTGAAAAATATGATGAATTTTTTAAATTTTTCTTGAGGGTGATTCCTGTCATTGCTCTTGGGGGGTGGGGGGTTTATAAGATTGAGACATCTCATACTTGCATTCAGCCTAACCTATCATGGGATCATAGATCATTAGACACTAAATTTGTGTCATTTTTTATTGTTGAGATGATCAAGACATGCTAAGATGTTCATGTAGACCCTATTCAGGAGATAATACAACAAACTTTTGGCTATATGATTTCATATGGAAAAGCATATAGGGTTGAAAAGATGCTAATTGTTAAAGTGCATAGTGACTGAGATGACTATTTTTAGGTATTGCTGTAATTTCTATCAATACTAAGGCAAAACAACCAACTTTTATTCAACCTTGTCACAAATAGACACGAGTCTCAATATAACCGATTTTATCCTTCTCATGTTAAATTTCATTGGTTGTTTTGGGAATTAATTTCATGTATTTTCATATTTTATTTCAGAAAAAAATTATAAATAATAATAGAAAATTTATTTATGGAAAGTACACTAACATACTACTGATTTTGGTAACCCAAGATAGTAACCACACACCTCTACTGCTTATATTTTTCATAGTAGAGAAAGAAAATTATAACTCTTAGAGTTGGTTTTTGGTATGTATTAATAACTATTTCATCCACATTCGAGATTTATGCTTGATATCTAATCATCACTAGGTGATAAATGAGGTAATCAATACAAATCATATTACATAGAGATCCCCAAATGTATATCATTGATACTTCATTGGACATATTATCAAAAAATTTCAAAATACTTTTCATGATAAAGCTTCGAGTAAGGCCAACACAAATCTTGGTATGTAATCTATTTCTTATTTTTTACTATGTAAACATAATGATAATATTAATTTATATGTAATATGATCACTTTGTTCTATCACATGAGCCAGACCAGGGACAATTTTAGAAATGATAGGAATGAATTTATAGGGATAATCATGGAGTTTATGACTACATTATATAGATTCTAAAATAGAAATGGCCATTGACATATAATGAGGGGAATAAGTATGAACACATGACCACAAACATTATAGAGTACATCAATGGAATCTTCATGGAACTTCACAAGTTACATATAATTATCCTAGTTTAGGTTTCATTTTATCATTATGTGAAGTACTTCATAGAAATATGAAGATATACTGTTGATGAGATTTATCAAGGGTTGTGGTATGGATGAAACTTTTATCAAGATATTGACAAGAACATTAAAAAATCTTTCACTTTATAAGTGTGATTGCTCAATTGAGAAGTAAGTAGATTCGAAGTGATAGAGTGTCATGACCCAAACATAGGTAGAAATGATTGAGTGTTGGTGGTATTACTAGACCAGAGGCATTACGACTGTGGAAACTTTCATACATTGAAATTTACATGCATGCACATCATTGCGGTATGTGCCTTTATGAACATCTTGTGGGAACCATATGTTGATACAATGAACTATATTTACACCATTTAAAACCTCTATAGTGAACCATAAATTCCCATTGGGGTTTTTTTACATTTACCACTACCCAAAGAACAACCCACATTGATACTTAACATCAGTAGGTTTTGAATATGAGGCAGACTAAAGTCCAATAGGATTCATAATGAGATGGATTGTCCTAAATAACAAGGTAAATTTATGAGATATAAGTGACGCCTTAACATTTTTGGGATGATTTATCACTCTCAATGATGATGATGCATCACAGGGAAAAAATATAAGGTCCTGATTATTTACAAATTTGATTAGGGTCAAACCTCAGGTCGACCTTCTGGGTGTTTTTCTAAAAGTTTCAGGTTTTCACAAAATTGGATAAGTGTTCATATATATATATATATATTACACATTACAATGGAGGAAAAAAATATTACATATAAATTTGAAAATTAACCTTATGAAAATAATAAAACCAGACAATATCAAGTACTTCAATATCTTAATACTTCCAACTTCAAACTAAATTAACTCTAGCCTTCTTCAATATGATTTAAAGTGCCCCTTAGAATTTATGGTGATTATTGTGAACTATATAAGGGATATTATATAGTTAGTGAATAATTTGTGAAATTTGAACATATAAGGTTTATATAAATAAATACCACAATGAGAAACTAAACAAGATGATGCATGAGTCATTATTAAAGGGTTCAAAACTTTACAAGATGTAAAAGTGTTCATGATTGAAGATTGAGATATTGAGAGAAATTAAACCTCTTATATGAGAATAAGATTAATGGAAAATGATGAAACCTAGTTTTCAAGAATAATATAGATGTAATTATGTACAATACACTATGTGATGAACAAAGATCAAACCATGTTATCAACTTAAGAAAGAGAAAAGGCTTTTTTTGGAAAATTGCATGGATTCATGGGAGACATGCCCACATGCTGAGTAGGTAATGAAAATGAGTTTCCTCTTTGATCCCTGGTACTTATTTCACAATTAACATAACTGTTATATCATACATTCTACCAACCATAACATTTTATTTACATTTTTTAGTTACTTAATAGTTATTTCATTTTTATGCATATAGATGGAGGATACTACTCTACTCATTAAGAAGTATAGACATGTTTCATGTGATGTGCTATTAGGTCATGAGGTTTAATAGGCTAGGGTGGTTAGGGAACACTACTATCATCACATTCCACCTTCACATGTTATTATACCATACTAGTTACGTACTAGTTTTCATGGTGTCACTATATTAGATTTTACATTTTTTGATCATCACCTCCTCGTTTCCTTCATTGAGAGAAGGAGAATTGAGACTCACTCTTTCCACTTGATTGAGGGAGATATGAACATCACCCTAGTGGATAAAACATTTATGATTAGTCTTCATATCTAGGGTGTTTCATTTATAGGACCCAACCATAAAGTCTATCATGATATTGTACATTGATTTATAGACCTATATATTATAGGACATGATACTTATAATGATTTCAGTTATCTATATATGTGTTGGATTGACACGCACTTCACACATTTACCTGATGAAGTTGATGAGTAGTTTTTCATACATCACACATGTGCATATATCTTGCGGATCATTATATGAACAATGTGCATTGATCACTCAAGTATGCATGTCCATATGTTGTATTTGGGGTGACTTTAGGTCTTTGATTAGGCTAGGAGATACAACTAAGAATCTATGTACTTGATATACATATAGAGGATTATGAACTATATGTAGATTAGATCATATTTATCTTGGGGATTTATCATCCTCATTCAGATGTGAGCATGTGAGTGTATCCCTCCCCTAACCCCTATTATTGTTGGTCCTGAGCTTCCCATGAATGTGTTGCATGATGCTCCACATGGATGCTAGTATGATCACCCCTCTTTACTATTTTTGATGCTAATATGAGTTATTGTACTTAATTTCTTCTTATTTATCACTTTATATACTGTAGATTACACGTAGAGTCATGAACACTATTTCATCAAGACACTAATACATAATTTGGCTACATAAAATCTCATGTTTAATAGTCTACTTCCTACTGATGTAAGTATATACATTCTTCTATTGACTTGTCAATTTAAAAATATTATAGTTTTTGGAACTCAATAACAAAATATTTTAACAAATGCGACCTATCATTTTAGATTTCATGGTATCCATATTGAAGTATCTTTAACCATATTCCTACATACTTCACTAATGGGATTGATGATTCTAGGGTTGTAGCGCCTCTTATAGAATTTTATATTATTGAGTGGCACCAACCCGATAGAGTTATGTGTCCGTTTAGATGTGTTCAACATATTTCATCGGCACCCAAATAGCCACCATCGCTTCATTTCCTGAAGCAGATAGGGAGGTAGCATGTCAACTAGAGATGACATCATGCACAATATGTCAACATTTGGGAAATACATGCATCATTTCATATTGAGATCATGCCTATGATGAAACTTCATCTACCACAATAGCTCAAGTATGTGTCACAATATATATTAAAATCTATACTATATCTTACACCACATGATAGATGGTTCTAGGATATGGGAAATAAATAACATTACATTAGTTTGTTTGTTGTACATTTTTCTAGTTCAGTTTGATTTTTTTTACAACATAATCAACTAGATCATATTATCCATAGGTTTGATATTAAAGAGGGAATAATATTTAGTCAAGAAACATATTATGCTACAGTGCAGGACATGATTTCATTCTTTCATTTTGTACACAATTTTATATTCGATCATACACCTTAGGGAGATGAGGTTCATGCTCACGAACATCCTCCTCCAATTGATGACGTTGAAGAGCCTCGACGACGATGATGTAGACCATGTAAGACTATACGTGAGGCCTCACTTTTTCCACATGAAGAGGAATCATGTATAATAGATGACCCTATTTTGGTTGTCGATGTGTACCAACAAACATGTGATCTATTTATATTATTAACATATCCATAATTTTCATATGATATAGTAGATTCGAGCTCGTAACAGATGACATTTACCATGTCTTCATATTTTATAACCGAGCCATCATAGACCATATGTATTCCTCATGAGATGTCAGGTATTTCCACTTATGCAGTGGGAGAATGATCAGGTGCACATCTTGACATCCTAGTGACACTTCCTCCCGATGAATCATAGACAAAGCATTATATAGTTGAGTTTCCTGCATCGAAGAAGGACCCCCTCCAGGTCATTAGACTCCACCACATCACAAAGGTTGAAGATCTCAATACGAGTGCCACATTCACACTCTGTATTATGGTACATGACCTCATTAAATACATATATGAAAATTAACTATACTCATTGTTTTTATATGCTTTCTATGACTTAGATTATTTGACATTACATTGAGTTCTCTATATTAATGATAATGTTCAAAATATTCTACAAACATTAGTAAACTAATTAAATGTCATAAATATATTTCAAATAAATTAAATTATATATAACGAATTAATAACTATAAATAATTAGAAACTAAACGATTAAATGTCAAAAATATATTTCAACTAAATCCATTTTCATTTTTTAAAAACCCACTTGAAAAAACTCTTAATAACTATATATATAGTTTAGGTTAAATAATTCATAAGTTATCATTATTATTTAATAACAATTAATAATAATTGGTAATTAATTAATTATAATTAATTGTAATAAGTCAATAATTATAAATAATTAGTAATTATTTTATAATTAATTAATAAGTAGCAATAATTAGTAACTAAATAAAACTTATTAATAATAATTAGTAATTATAAAATAATAATTAATTATTCACTATTAATAAATTCAATAAAAATATTTATTAAGTATTTATAATAATTATTAATGAATTAAATTATTTAATAATAATAATAATAAATTATTTATTATTTACCTACCAATTATTAGTATTAATTATTACTATTTACTTATACTATTTATTAAATGATAATAATTATTAATATATAATAACTAATATATTTAAATTTAACATATTTAAATTTAGTATGTAGTTAGTAATAATTATTACTATTTAAAATTACTTTTTAATAATATATATTTACAATAACTATTAATATATGTCACAATTTTAAAAATATTATTTATTATTATGAATATATGGAACTATTATTAACATTAATTATTTATAAATTATTATTAATAATTTTTCTAAATAATTATTTGTAATGTTATATATATATATTAAAACTAAAAAATCAATTATTTTTTAATTTTTTTAAACAAAAGGCATGAAGGGATTTCACACCTTCTTAATAAAGTTATATAAGGAGTGAAAGCTCTTGATTCCTTTATCCTCAGCCAAAGGTGTTACAACCTTCAATGCCTTTAAGATCTAGTTTAAAAAAAATTAAAAACCTATATTCATTTCTATTAATTTTTTTTTCTAAAAAACTCAGAATAAAACTTGTAAGAATCCCACTTAACTCAACCAACTTTATGTTTATTTTTTTAAAATATAAATCTATTATTTTTTAATCAAAAATAAATAAAAAATAACTATATTAGTCTCTAGTTTGACCAATTTAACATGTTATATCTTTCTCATAACAAGTTTAAGTAATTTGGGAATTTGGTTTATCAAACATTTTTTAAAGTAAAAACATGGTGCAAAAAAAAAACTATAGTGATTGGTCTCATGGTTCTCATATGTCTTAATAAATGTGTAATTTTGTAAAAATATTCACTTCTTTAAAAATAATTTTTTGAAAATATATTGGGATTGGGTAGAAAAAAGGTGGATTGCATACATTAAAAAAATTCTCCATCCCTCTCTCCCTTCATTTGTGTGTTTGTGAAAGGGTGAAACCAAGATATATATATATAGAGAGTGTGTGTTTTATGAGTGCTTGTAAATATATTATTATTAATTTCTAATATGATAGCATATTTTTGTGTTGGGATGCACACCACACTGATCATTGGAAGATACATTGTCAAAAATATTTAAAGGTGGAACAAGCTCTAGGACTTCCTTGATCAGTAGATACCCCATGAATTCAATGTATTAGAACTTAGGAAGTTTTTATAAACTTTAAATCAATGCATTTAATCTACACTCATGGATATTACAAACAAAAATATCACAAGAAAACAATCAAGTGAAATAAAGTATGAAAATGGACACATAATAATTACATGGTTTTGAAATTAGTTATACATCTATGAGAGAACACTATTTAAACTTTCATTAATCTAAAGTTATAAGATATTAAAACCAATTTGACTAACTGACCAATTAGATCACTAATTTCTCTATTATGTCATGTCACATGTACAATGGACCCACCCCACCTTTATAGTGGGGTCCAACTAGTCAAATGGTTTTACCAAACTTTGATCTTTGTGGACATCCCAACATTGAACTCAACAACCTCTAATTTTCTATAACAATCCACACTTGACCATTAAATTATAGTGAATAGTGTAAATTACTCTTACGGTAGATCTGATGACACTTACATTCCATCCTTTTATGCATAACACTACGAGGAATGAATTTTATATATCATCATTAGAAGCTCAAATTTAAGAATTTATCATAACTTCTAATCAACATCTTTTGGACAACTGACCATCACACATCTTCCATAACATAACTTTTGAACCACCTACCTCCATTGGAGTTCCCACAACCATTTTATTCATCAAGATGAATCATATCTTGAGAATTTATTGCTTTTGATTAACTAATTATAACTTTAACAAAATTCAAATTTCTTAACAATCTCCCACTTGAATAATTATTCAAGGAAAAACTTGGCAACCTCCAACACTTAAGTAAAAACAAACCTCCATATTCACAACAACAAAAATGTCTGATCTACCTTTAGATTACCCTAGTCCCATTAAGGAACAATATTTCCTTAGTATTTCTTGGGATAAAACCTTAGTGAACATGTTGGCATGATTTTATCTTATGTATATCTTTCTTTGTTCCAACTCTCTATCCACAATAATCTTCTAGATGAAATGATATTTTAAGTTGATGTGTTTCATTTGAGCATGAAACATTATATTATTCACCAAATGTATTATACTTTTACTATCATAGTATATAAATCCACATTCTAGGCTTATTCTGATCTCCTCTAACAAACACCCCAACCATATTGATTCTTTCTATACTTTTGTTGTAGCTACATATTCCACTTTCACTATGGACAATGCAACCACTGACTGCAACCTTGACATCTAGCTAACTGTTATTCCTTTGAATGAAAACATGTAGCTTGTGGTAATATTTTGTGTGTATGTATCCCCTCTAAAACCCACATCCATAAATCCCTACACTATATAATCCATTACCAATCATATATCCTTATCTTACAAACCTTTGACATGCCAAAAAATCCACTTCATGGATTCCTAGTGTTCATTCCTCATATTTGACATGAACCGATTAAAGACTCCCACTAAAAATGCAATGTCTGGCTAAGTACATATCATGGAATACATGAAGTTAGGTAACAACCTAATATTTTATATCTATTTCCTTTTAAATAAACTTGAAATATTTGATATCTTGTTTTACACACAATCCCGAGTCTAAATGAGTTGTGATATAAAAATCCTTTAAAACCTGGTCATTAAGTAGACATGTATGAATAATAATAAATAAATTATAAAAAATATTTATAAAAGTTTTAAATAATTCAAATTTATTTATTAATTCATAATAAATAAGTACTCAATTTTCAGTAAAGTTATTTTATGTTTCAAAAATATGTTTTTTTTTTTCAGAAATGTTTTTTATTAAATTTTGCACGCAAACATTATAACTAATTTATAAAATTTTTAGAAATTTTATTTTAGGGAATTAATATAATTTTTTAAATTATAATTTTAATATTATATTATGTTTAATTTTAAGTATTTTTCTAAAGATATTTATTTTTCAGTGAATAGTGAAAAAAATCAATTTTTATAAAACTGTTATTTATTTTCATTAAATAAAGTAATTGAAAAGTAACATTATATTTTGAATTATATATTATATTAAAATAATTATCATTTTATTTTAAGTGATATAAATAATTACATAAGAATCAACATTATATTTTATTTTGGTATAAGTTCTTTTTTGGGCTTAAAAACACATTTTTCTAAAAACAGTTTTTCTGTGTGTAATG
This sequence comes from Viscum album, assembly GCA_963277665.1. Lineage (NCBI taxonomy): Eukaryota > Viridiplantae > Streptophyta > Magnoliopsida > Santalales > Viscaceae > Viscum > Viscum album. Next base: position 1,018,021,498 of record OY728147.1, on the reverse strand, counting down.
TGTTTTTATTTTAATAAATTAAATTAATCTATATATATTAATTGTTTTAATAAAATTTATAGAGTATATATTCAATCAAATATTTTAACATTAATTTTATGGTTTTTATAAGGTAGGGAATAGAAGTAAATTTAGTTTTATGCTTAAAAATAAATTTATCTAAAAATGTGTTTTCGCTGCATTTTGCGTGTTTATTTAAAATTAAATTCATAAAATTATAGAAGTTTAATCTATTAAAATGGATTAAATCTTTTTAATAATCATAATTTATATAATTTAATAGGGTCAACTTAATTTTTTTTTCAAAATTGTGTTACCACGGTTAAGGTAAAAACGGGTTTACCGGGGGTTAACTAAGAGATAAGGGTAGGAATGTTGCATGAACTTATCAAATTATCATTGGTTAAAGATATTTAAAAATTATGTTATCTTATATTAAAATAGTTTTCTATTTTTTCCCTTTATCATGAATTTGACCTTATATTATTGAAATATTTTAAGTAATTCCATGTATGTCTCTCCCCTCACTTATAAAAGGGAACCTTTTATCCTCAATTATTCACACAAATTAAGCCTTATATATCAGCCAATACATATTAAAAAATATTCATAGATTCTTTTAATTAATCCTATATCTTCTAGTCTCATCCTAATACCAATATTTCAAGGCTTAAGGTGTAATCCAAAGGAAGTCTAAAAAAAGAGGTATAAATCTTAACTGAGATCTTTCAATTTTATTTTTATCTCCAACTTATCTAAAACTATTGTATCTATAAAAACATTATGAATATAGTATACTAAATACACTAATATTTTATTATTATAATTCATGACAATTTCCAACCCATTATTCATCAAACGATAAATGAAAGTATCATTCGTGCGTACGTGTGGACTACCACCTCCACGTAGTGATATGATTCATTTTACATTACCATATTTCATAGTTGGTTATTATAATGGATTTAATGTTTATATATGTGATATTTATGATATAATAATGATTCTATAAAGGTGAATTATTATTTACCTTTCTTTTATTCCATCCATTGAAAAGTGGAAAACATCACCTGTGTGTATGTATAGACTACTATCTCCACGAAGTGATGTAATTTATTTTTCATCACCGCTTTATATGAATGGTTATAAAAGTGTATATAATTATGAAGTATTATAATAATTGCATGATTAATATTATATAGATTTTGTAACCATGATCAATGTGAAAGGACCATAACTGCTGAACCAAAACATACATTAAAAATGAAACAATCAACACCTGAAAATGATGATTTAAATATAGAATTATTAATAAATGGTATTGAAATGATATAAGTAGATAATATATGGTATTATATGCATTTATATGGTTTTATTATAAAATTATAATAAATTTAAATTTATTATACATGAGGTTAGAGTTCTTACGAAGTAATACAAACTTGAGGTAAGGGTTCTTCATCTCAATATTGTTTCGTTGAGACATGTTTGATGTCATGCACCTATTTATGTTTAAGAGGTGTATATACTAAACCTTTGACATTTTATATCATGTATACTTATTAATTAATTTTATTTAAAGTTTCAATTCAAATTATTTCATCGAAGTTGTTTTGATTCGAAAGTTACCAAATTGGTAAGGGTTTATCATCTCAAATTGTCTTCTTTGGGGCATATTTTATATTATATAACTATATTATTTTATGAGGTATATCTAATAAAAACTGGATATTTTTTTTATTATTAATATCATTATTTTAATGTTATTTAAAGTTTCATTTGATGTTATTTATTTATTGTGACTTATGAATCAAAAGTTACCAAAGTAGTAAGGGTTTCAAGTTAAAATTTCACTTTTTTACTGAGATTATATATTCTTAAATTTATGATGATAAAATTATATGATATATCTCTAAAAAATATTATTCATTTTATTATCAATTTTTTATTTCTATATATTAAAATTTTTCCTTTTATTTTCCTCTCTTTAAGTACTCAAGATACCGAAAGAATGTTTTTAAGGAAAACCGACATTATTTCTCTCTTCGGTAGAGAATATTTTTATTCTATATCCATATTTTATTTAAAATGTTTTCAATAATAATTTTACCATTACCTAATAATTTTATAAAGTTAATTTTTAACCATGTTTTACTTTTTATAATTTTTTTAAAATGAATATTCCTATTGTTTTCCAAATGAGTCACTTTTGACTTTTTACCGAAAATGTAAAAGAAATTTTTGTTATAATGTACACTGCATGAATAGATTTTTCCACCATAATGGATTCTATTTACTTTGAATCTTACTTTAAAATTTTCTATAGTTATTTTAAAATAAAGTTTTTTCCATAAATTTTGGAAATTTTTATATTTTTGATAAGTGATTTCAAAATGAAAAGAGTATATTTTTCAAGAAATGTTCTATTGGTCTTTTAAATGTATTTTCATCTATAATAAAACCTTTGATGTTTCTTATGATTTACTAATAATATGATCCAATGTTACCATATTCACTCTTTCTTTAGATGGTTTATGATTTTGATGATGGAATATTGTTGAAACCCATTTTTTTTCATGGGTTAATATTTGATGTAATGATAAATATTTTCATGATCTTGTGCCATGTATATAAATGGATTATGATTATGTGAAAATTGGGTATGTTATATCCCTCCAATTAATTGTGTAAAGATTAATATTGTATGATTTCAAAGGGTACATAAGAGTTTATCCCAATCCCAAAAGAGGATACATGGATGGTTAGCCCAAGCCCAACAAGGGTACGCAAGAGGTTATCCCAAGACAAAGTAGGTACATAGGTGGTTAGCCTAGGCCCAATATGGGTACACAAGAGGTTATCCCAAACCCAAAGTAGGTACATGAGTGGTTATCCCAAGAATAAAATGTGATGAACATATTTATGGTTATCCTTGACATAATATTTCTATGATTATGATTATTCCACACTTTATGCTACTCTTTTATGATAGGATTTTATACCAATGTCATTCTCTCATGAGCCATGTTCTTTGATTACTTTATGATTCATGTCTTATGAACCAAAAAAGCTTTATACCATGACTCATTATTATGATCTATTAATTTTTGGATATGGATTTTAAATGTTAAGCTTATGTTATCATACCCTTATTCTCGTGATATGCTTGTATATGATCATTGATTAATATCTCCCTTGTTTACCCTTATGGAGAATTGAAGCTCACATTTTCTTATGTTTCCTTTTCCCTAGGATATGAAGAAAGGTTTTAAATATGATATGTCTAAGAATGGATCTAGTTTTGAATAACTTAATGGGAGATAATGTAGATATTTTATTTAAACATTTTTTATGTATCAAAGTTTCTAAAGAGAGTAAACCTTTACAGTTACAATATGGATCGTAATGATATGTAATGAATATTTATTTAATAAGATGAAATATTTATGTATGTAATTATTGGGTCACCTCAATTAGTATCAGTGCAAGGTTTAGTTATTTTTAGAAAATACCTTGAGAAAACATTAGTTATAACCCTCTGGATAATCCTAAGTATATGAGAACATACTAATTTATGGTAAATAAAGGAGTGTGGTTTTCCTAAAAAATACATCCTTGACTGGATACTAGAAAGTGGATTCATTTGTGACACATATACACCTAGGGGTAATAACTCTAAATGGGATGTATTGGAAATTAACTTGATCATCAATGGTGCATGATGAGTGGGATTAAGACTAAACACCTATATAGACACCCCATAGGATATTATTGGGTTAATTAAAATTTTATTTATGAACCATTATGATGGATTTGGATAGATAATGACCATGGATGAAATAGGTTAAACCTAAGGTGTCATATATTAAGAAAATGGTTTCATTATTTAGACATAGTATGAATGATTTTTTATGATTGATCACTCTAATTAATGATGCTTGATGTCTATGCTAATCATTTTGGTTTTATTAAGCGATTGAAGATAAAATGATAAAGTTGATGTGGTTAAAATCATGGTTAAATATTGAGGTACCCTATTTGAGATTATTTATATGAATTATTGTATATTAAGAAAAGTATTAAGGAATGTTAATTCATATCCTCAATGATTAGGTTTTGAATTAACAGTAAAAAATCCTAATGGTATGATGATTTCATCTCAAGTCTATGATTCTTCTCTAATTAAAGTTTATGAGGATGTACTTACTAAAAATATCATTATTCTCCCTCTAGTTAAATTTGATGTTATTTTGATCTTTAGATTTATTTATATAAATTCCATATCAATTTTCGAGGCCGAGAAGTCACATTTTATATTATAAACCAACCTATGATCGTTTATTAGTGTGAGGATAAATATGAACTTCTAATGGAAATTACATCCATTGTATGGGTCTTTATTCATATTCAAAATGGGTATTTATATCATATGGTTGGGGAGAAACTTAACATAAAATATATTCCTATTATATGGGAGTTTTTTGACATCTTTTCGAAAGAGTTTCCTAGTCTTCCTCTGAATCATGAAGTTGAGTTTTCAATATAACACATACTTAATGCTAAACCCATTTCAAAGACTCTATATAAAATATCACCAGTTGAATTGTAGAAATTAGAGAAGTAACTATAGGATAGTATTTTTAAGGGATTCATTCAGAAAATTGCATCATCTTGGGGTGCACTTGTTCTTTTTGTTAAGAATAAATATGGATAAATGAAACTCTATCTTTATTATTGAGAACTTAATAAGATCACAATCAAGAATAAGTATTATCTACCCTGTATTAATGATTTGTTCAATCAATTACAAGGATATCAATATTTTTACAATATTAATCTTCAATCTGGATACTATCAATTGAGGTTTAAAAGTGAAGACATACCCAAGATAGTTTTCCATATGAGGTATGGACACTATAAATTTATAGTGATGCCATTTTTTCTTACTAATGTCCCTGCTATCTTTATGGATTTAATGAATAGAGTCTTCATAGATTACCTTGATCAATTTTTGGTAGTCTTTATATATAACATTCTTATATATTCTAATTTCAAGGAAGAGCATGAATATCACTTGAGGATTGTACATAAGATCCTAAGGAAGGATAATCTTTATGAAAAAATTTCCAAGTGTGAATTTTTCCTACAAAAAATTCATTTTTGGGTCACATAATATCAAGAGAGGGTATATCAGTGGATCCATCAAAGTTAAAAGTTATTGAACATTGAAACACACTAACTACAGTGACTAAGACCCATAGTTTTCTTAGATTGGATGGATATTATCAATGCTTTGTGAATAATTTCTCATGGCTATCTAATCCACTCACCAAGTTAACTTAGAATGGAGTCAAAATCCTTTGGACTGATGAATGTGAAGAAAATTTCAAGGAATTGAAGAGAAGTTTGGTCAGTGCACCTGTGCTCACCCTAACCTATAGTAGAGAAGAGTTTGTGATTTATATTAATGCATAGAATAAGTGGATGAGATGCGTTGTTATTTATAATGATATGCTGATAGCTTATGCCTCACACCAATTGAAGGTTCATGAGTAAAATTACCCAAATCATGATTTAGAGTTAATTATAGAATTTTTTTTATTAAAAATATAAAGGAACTATATTTATAAATAAATGTGTGACATATATACTAATCATACAAAGTTTAAATTATATATTCACCAAGAAAGATTTAAATGTGTTCCATAGAATGTGGTTAGATGTTATTAAATATTATGACTACCAAATACATTACCACCATAGGAAAACGAATTAGGTGATCGATATTTTGAGTTGAAAGGATCATTATATATTATCTATGATGAAGATAAAAATATATATAATATTTGTGGATTTTCAAAGGATGAACCTTGAAATATTGAATGAAGGTGATAATTGTTATCTTTATCAACTGAGTGTTCAACCATCCATTTATATAAATATTAAAGAGGTGTAAAAGGAGGATGTAGAGATGCAAAATAATTAAGGAGAGAAATTTTCCTGAGTTAAACCTTGATTATGATGGAATTATAAGGTTTAGAAACAAATATGTGTTCCATAAATAATATACTTAAAGAATGAGATATTGTAAGAAGCTTATAGCTCATCATTCTTTATTGATCCTAGAAGTGCAAAGATGTATAGAGATCTGAAAGAGTATTTCTAGTGGGATAACATGAAGATAGATTTTGCAGAGTATGTATCTCAGTGCTTAGTATTCCATCAAGTTAAGTATGAGAGATATAAGTTTAAGGGGATTTTATGACCATTACCTATACCAAAAATGTAAATGGAAAAACATCACCATGGATTTATTCATCGAACTCCCTAAAACATCTAAAGTTCAAATGATATTCAGATTATAGTCGATCACCTTATGAAGTCAAAACATTTTATTAATATAAAAGAATATTTATCTCTTGATCATATTTCCCAAATATACATCAAGGAAGTGGTAAGGTTTTATAGAGTACCACATTCTATAGTATATAACTGAGATATGGGGTTTAACTTGTAACTCTAGTGACGTCTTAAGCAGGCTATGGGTACAAAGTTGTGTTTTAGTATCACCAATCATCCTCAGACAAATGAAAAGTATGATAGGACCATTCAAACCCTGGAGGATATATTGATATCCCATTATTTGGATTTCAAAGGTGGTTAGGATCAAAACCTTCCTCTCATCGAGTTTTCTTACAACAATAACTTTCACTCGAGCATTCAGATGACTCCTTATGAAGCCTCTATGTAAATAAGTGTAAAACTATGACATGATGAGATGAATTTGGAGAAATAAAACTCTTAGGAGATGATATATCTAAGGAAATTATAGATAAGTTAAGATCAAATCAACAACATGTCAAGGTAGCTTAGAGTCATCAAAAGAGTTATACTGATAATTGTCAGTGAGATTTGGAAATCGATGTAAGTGAGAAGGTATTCCTAAAAATTTCTCCATGGAAGAAAGTTATGAGATTCAGGAAGAAGGAAAATATAATCCTTATATATATCACAACTTTTAATATTCTTGATTAATAAGGGATGGAATCTTATCACTTTGTGCTTCTACTGAACCTACCTCAAGTTCATGATGTGTTCTAAGTATATCCTTTGAGGAGGTACATACCTGATCCTTCAAATATACTAAACTCATAGGTTATAACAATGAATCATGATCTTTATTATAAGGAAAAACTAGTATAGATATTTTATTTTAGAGATAAAGTGATATGAAACATGACTACTCACCTAGTTAAAGTTCTCTGGAGGAATCATAAATTTGAGGAAGCTACATGGGAACCCAAGGATGTGATGAAGTAGAGATATACTTATTTTTTTTTTGTATTAAAGTGATGTAATTTCAAGTGAAAAATTAATTTTAAAGGGTTTATAATTTAACAACATGATATTTTACATGTATTTCTTTTGAAATAAACTTGAAGTATTTGATAGCTTGTTTTGTATGCAATCTCAGGTCTTAATGAATCATGATATAATAATTCTTTATAACCTAGCCATTAAATTGGAAGGTATGAATAATAATAAAAATATTATTAAAAATAATTATAATGGTTTTAAATAATTAAAATTTATTTATTAATCATAATAAATATTCACTCAATTTTCAGTAAAGTCATTTCATGCTTCAAAAATATGTTTTCTTTAAAAATATTTTTTTTGCATTTTGTATGTAAAAACTATGATTAATTTATATCATTTTTATAAATTATATTTGAGGTAATGAATAAATTTTTTTAAATCCTCATTCCAATATTATCTTAGGTTTAATTTTTAGGATTTTTCTAAAAGATTTATTTTCCAATGAATAGTGAAAAATACTATTTTTTGTAAAACTATTATTTATTTCCATTAAATAAAGTAATTTAAAAGTCCCATTTTTTATTTGATATTAAAGTAAAATAAATATCCTTTAATTATAAATAATTTAATTAATTACATAATAATCAATATTATACTTGATTTTGGTATAAGTTCACTTTTAGGGTTAAAACCACATTAAACTAAAAACTATTTTTTTATACGCACAATGTGTTTTATATTAATAAATTAAATTAAAATATATATTAATTATTTATTTTAATTAAATTTATATATTATATATTGAATAAAATATTTTAACATTCATTTTATGGTTTTTATAATACAATTAATGGAAGTAAATTCAGTTTTATGCTTAAAAATGCATTTTTTCTTTTAAAAATGGGTTTTCATTGTGTTTTGTGCACTTATTTAAAATTAAATTCTAAAACTTATAGAAATTTAATTTAGAAAAATGAATTATAGATTTTTAATCAAAATATTTAATATAATATAATAGGTTCAACCTATTTTTTTGCACAATGAATAGTAAAAACATTAAAACTTTGTTACCACAGTTAAGGTTAGGATGAGTTTTCCAAGGGGTTAAACTAAGAGATAAGGGTATTAATGCCACATAAACTTGTAAAATTATTATTTTTTTAAAAAAATTCAACATTATATTATCTTATATTACAATAATTGTCTATTTTTATACTTTATCATGAAATTGAGCTTATATTATTGAAATATTTTAAGTAATTTCATGCGAGTCCTCAATTAAAAATGAGAACCTATTATCCTACCTTATTCACACTATTTTTGTTGGATCGGGTTATACCAAATATACACAAGAGGGGGGGGGGGTGAATTGTGTGTATTACAATTTCTTCACAAGATCATAATCTGTCTTTTTAAATTTATCAGAATGATTAAGCAACAGAAAATAAATATCAAAGGACGTACAATGTATAGTGGTTCGTGGAAAAAAAAGGCCCCTAATCCACTTCACCAATGTTCCACTCCACAATCTTGGTGATTTTCACTATCTGGTCCTCTTATCAATAGACTATTCCACAACTGAGTGCAGGCAGTTGACACCTTTGGAACTTTAAGGTAAAATAGATCCTTTTGGTTCATACACAGAACCGAACACACAACTTAGTATGAGAAGTTGATCACTCAAAGTAAAAGAGTATTTGTTCTTTGAAATAATTTCCAGTTGTTCTTCATAATTTCAATAGCATGCAATTGATAGTCGATAGATCGTCGATTTTCAGAAATGATGTTCTTTAGGTAAGAGTAGTTCTGAGTCGATCTGGTTACAGTAGGTCTTGAAATATAATTCACAACTTTTAAAAAAGTCAATTCACAAAAGATATTCAATGTAGAATCGGTGAATCTTCAATCGTGTTTCTTCTTTTTCATAAAAAGAGATTTTTCGCTCTTCATAATAGAAGATCTGTAAGTCTCGATTGTCTCTGTAAACTATATCAATGAAAAACTCAAGAGATTGATATATATTTTTCTTTTTTTGATGATTCACCTCTATATATGTAATAAAAAATAATATAGGTATATAAAGAATAAAGACAATCATTCTCCTTTTAAATTCAGATCCACAAAAGTCACCTTTATAATAGCAATATTCAAATATTTGAATAACAGAGAAGTCGTAACTCCCCTTAAAATTCACCATGAAAAGATCCTCTTAAATAAATCCTTTGAATCATAAATAAAAAGATTTGAATTAGTCCAATACGCGCTTTATATTTGGGCTTTTAATCTATCTTGAAATCAGCCTGATAATCTGCATAAAGACCGTTTCTTTAATAAAGTCGCAATTTAAATCTCCGATGCCAAACGTAGGGTCGAACTGCATAGAAAACATTCTCTGAACATAAGGTTCACAACGTAAGGTTGATCAAAAATTTAATGTTGATCAAAAAAATAAGGTTGATCATAAACGTATGGTTGATCATCCATATTTTTCTCTTCAACTCTCAAACGTACGATATATAATCCATACTTTTATAAGATTCTAAATGAAAGGTAAATGATCCAACGTAAGGTTGTTTAGAAAAGTAAGGTTGATGAACCATACTTTTGAAAAACAAACACGACATTCCAAATTAACATAGGATTCTTCTTCCATACTTTTCTGATATTCCAAACGTAAGGTTCCTTCCAAATGTAGTGTTTCTCTTCCATAATTTTCTGATAATGTATGGTTACTTAACTATACTTTTTTGATAACATGTAAGTGATAGTTCTCATCCTTACGCTATGCTCCTCAACGTAGGGTATGAACAGTGTTTTCAGAACATGCTAAAATGATTTCCGAACACTTAGAGTATGAATAGTGTTTCCAGAAAATGCTAAAGTGATTTCCGAACATGTTGACAAATATCCACGCGGATTAAAACGCTTAAATATTATTTCAAAATAGAGAAATAAATAATATTAATTTCCTGAAATATACTCAAATTAAAATCATTAGAATAAAAAATAATGGTATTTGTGAACATCAAAATAATCATAAGAAAGACAGAGTATTGTTTAAAACAACACTTGCTCAACAATATCCCCCTTTTTAATGATCACAAAACCCATGAAATAACCAATAAAATTATCTTACAAAATTAATTTCATATAAATTAGAATTTTGCAAAGATAAAAACAATATTTTATTTTAACAAAATTATTTCCTAATTTTTACATGTTATCTCTCTTTATAAAGTAAAATAATATCTATTCCTTTATAAATAAAGAATTTTGAGTTTATCCAAAAATTTCTCCCAAAAAAAAATGTTGCGTTTATCTATATTTATCCCCCTTTTTGTGATATAAAAAAGAATGATAGAAGAAGTAATATAACACATTTTAATTTAGCACCAAAATTAAGTAAATGCTATGGTAAACTAGTTATCAATATTTGAATATGTATTAATGGCATTCTAACATAGATAGTATAGTAAAAAAAAGTAATTACACATAAACACATGATTTAAATATATGTTATTGAAAATTTAATTATAAGCACAGTAATGACAATGAGAATCAAGGTTGGTCTAAAAAAGGTTTTTAAAACGGGTTTCAGCACCTCTGAATGATTTCTTTGAGCTCTAACATCTATAGTCTCAGCCTTTTCATCAGTCCATCGCCTAAATGGACTATGAGATCTCTTACTTCCTGAGTCAGATGAATGTCTTAAATAAAATTAACTCTGAAAAACTCATGTAACCTCTCTTCCTTTTCCATAAAAAGAGTTAACTTATCAGTGAAATGATTCAGCAAAACTCTAAGTCCAGGTTCATTCAAATTCAACTAGTCAATAATAAACCTCTGATTTTCCAACAACATAGATAAAGGAGAAATATTGCATTGAAGGTCCTGTAGTTTGTCATTCATATTTCTCATAGCTGCTGTAATGGATTGAAATTTTCTGATCAGATCAGGTATAATACCTGATGTATCAGATTCACTATTTCTGAAAACTACGAATTGTTACTCTATTAAATATTTAAACTCTAGTAAATCTGACTTCATCACCATTTCATATTTGAGATTTTCAACTTCAGCCAACATTTCCTTCTTGAAATTTTCAACTTCTTGCTTAGAAATAGAACTGGATTTCAGTATTCGAAATTCTAGATGTTCCTTTTCCAATGATCTTATTAAAGAACCATTTTCAACTTGAACTTTATTAAATTTGCAGATTAATTACTCTACATGATCATTATCTGAATCAGAGGCACCTTGGGATTGATTTTCAGTTTGAGCTTCCACTGGATTTATCTGAGCTAGAGGTAGGGATTCAGCATCCGATTTCTCCTCATCGTTCCTCTGTACTGGCTTCTCCACTGATTTTTCCTTCGAGTCCTTTCCTGACTCATCCACAGTAAAATATTCACCAATAATTTCAGTGTGAATTTCAGAAGGGGTCTCTGCTGGGTTAGGTTCTTGCTCATCCCGAGCATCTGCTTCATTGATTTCCTCTAAGACAGGTTCCTATAATATAGGTTCCTCTAATATAGGTTCCTCGTGAGCTAATTTCTCTTGGACAATTTCAGTAGGTTGTACATTTTCAGATCTAGATAACTTATCCTGGATTTTCAATAGTTAGATGCACAAATTATTTTTCTACTTGAGGAGTCACCTCAATTTGAAAAACTATTGGTTGATCAACTTGCTGTAATGGAGATTCTCTAATAAATTTGTTTCTTAGAAGAGGTTTAGTTGTTCCAATATTTTCTTGAATAGGTTCCTCATTAGCTTGAGAAACTCTTGGCCTTCTCTACTGAAGTCCTTCTTGGCTTTCCTCATCATTAGGTGTATCAATTGCCTCAAACCGTATCCTCCTTGATACTCCACTAGTTCTAGATTCAGCTACTCCTTCCTTTGATTTTGCAGGTAGCTCCTAAGCACTCTCTTGTTCTTCTTATTCTCTAACTGGCATGAGTTTGCATTTTATTGTTCTATAAAATAAACAAATATTCCTTAGTGTTCCAGCATTGAAAATGTTGCTATGGTGACATTTCACTCGGGCATACAGTATCCTTATTATACCTGACTTAAATAAGATCTTTGAAATGAACCTTCCAAAGGGATAAGAGGTCATCCTTGATTATGGTTGGCAGCAGTAGTTGAGATATCTGATCATAAATCTTGGAAAATTAAACTTTATATCACTCATAAATAGAAACATTATGTACATATCAGGGTATAATATTTTCTCCATCTCAGACATTCTGGGGGCAATACCTGTTTGCATAAATTTAACTAAAATCTTCTCGTCAGGCTCTAGATCTTTCACTAACATCTTTCTTATATTTGTAGAGCCAAACATAAAAGACATAACGTCCTCAGACTTATGGAAATTATCACCAATATTATTTAAATAAAAATGGAAAACTCCCTTATGAGGGTAGTGGAGAATTTTGGCTATCTCCATAGACGAAATTGAAAAATCTTTGTCCTCGATCTTAGCTATCATTGAATCTTCATATTCTCTCAGACTGAAATGAACCGATTTAAAAAAAAGTGATGAAGTTATACCTCATATAGAAATTATGTATAGTCCCCATTGAAGGTTTTCTCGAGTTTCTTAAATGATAGGGCTTGCCTCAGCATCAGATCCATATGGTACAACCATTCCAAATTGATCACTTTTCCTTGCAAAATTTTTCGTCCTGCCGAGTGTTGCCACTTGGAGTTGCTAGTTTTTGGCTCATCAGTCCTTTTGGTTTTGGCCATTGATGTCACAGATTTCTGAAGGTTCGAAAATCTAGGGTTTTGAAGGTTCAGGTGTGGATAGAGAAGAGCAGTATAAGTTCTGAGGGTTTCAAAGGGTTTTGAGAAAATGAATGGTTTTGGAATAAGAAACGGTTTCTGACATCCTTGATTCTCATGTCATTACGCACATAGTAATTATTACATTATTTAAAATTAAAAACTTACGCGGAAAAAGTTTAAAACAGAACTGATGAAATTTTTAAATTAATAAATACAAGTAAAATAAAATAAAATAAGAATTAAAATAAATAATTTAAAATTAAAAAAAATCATTTAAAAATAAATAAACCTAGATCCCTCTTAATAAAATCAAACCTTGCAGTGGGAAGTTGTTTAGTAAAAATATCAGCTAATTGAATTTCAGTGCTTACAAATTCTAAGAATATATTCTTATTAAGAACATGATATCTTAGAAAGTGACGTCTGATATCAATATGCTTAGTTCTATAATGATTCATAGGGTTTTTTAAAATATTTATAGCACTGATATTATCACATAAAATAGGCATATTATTAAAATTTAGTCCAAAATCCATAAGAGTGTTTTTCATCCACAAAACTTGTGCACAACAACTGCCTGCAGATACATATTATACTATGGCTGTTGACAGAGCAACTGAGTGTTGTTTCTTATTAGACCATGATACTAAGGATTTTCCTAAAAATTGAAAAGTCCCTAAGGTTCTTTTTCTATCTAATCTACAACTTCCAAAGTCTGCATCTAAATATGAAATTAAATTAAAATTCGAAGTTTTTAGATAGAGAAGAGATTGAAAAATAGTTCCTTTTAAATATCTAAAGATTATTTTGACAACACTTAAGTGAGATTCTTTTGGATCAGATTGAAATCTAGCACAAAGACATACTGAGTACATTATATCTGGCCTGCTAATAGTAAGATACAATAAACTACCAATCATACCTCTATATAACTTGTTGTTAACTGATTTTCCAGTTTCATCCAAATCAAGTTTTATATTAGTACACATAGGAGTTTAATATGTCTTGCTATTTTCAAGTCCAAATTTCTTTAGTAAATCAGTAATGTATTTTCTTTGATTAAAAATATTTATAAAATCTTTTTGATAAATTTGAAGTCCTAAAAAGAAATTTAATTCTCCCATCATACTCATTTCAAATTCTTTTTGCATTAAATTTGAAAACTCATGACAAATATTTTTGTTTGTTGAACCAAAAATTATATCATCAACATAAATTTGAACCAATAAAATATTATAGCTGACAGTTTTCTTAAACAAAGTTGGATCTCCCATCCCAATATTAAAATCATTTTTTAAAAGAAAATAACTTAATCTTTTATACCAAGATCTAGGTGCTTGTTTAAGGCCATAAAGAGATTTAGTAAGTTTAAAAACAGAATTTGTTTTTTGTGAATTTTTAAAACCAGGAGGTTTCTCAAAATAAACTTTTTCCAATAAGTAACCATTTAAAATGGCAGACTTAACATCCATCTGAAATAATTTAAAGTTCATATGAGATGCACAGGCTAAAAGGATCCTAATGGATTCTAATCTAGTTATAGGTGCAAAGGTCTCATCATAATCTATATATTCTTCCTGATTATGACCTTTAGCTACAAGTCTTTATTTATTTATAGTTATTATTCCTTGATCATATTGTTTATTTATAAATACCCATTTGGTTCCTATAATAGGATAATTATGAGGTCTTTCAACTAAATTCCAAACTTCATTTCTCTTGAATTGGTTTAGTTCTTTCTTCATTTCTATCATCCAACTTTCATCAACTAAGGATTCTTCTAATGTCTTAGGTTCTAATTGGGATTGAAAGGGAGAGAATTTAACAAGATTTCCTACATTTCTTCTGCTTTTTATCCAGTGTCTAGGTCTCCTATAAAATTTTCTAAAGGGTGATTCTTTAGGGTTCTAGATTGTCTAGGTAGTACACTGTTAGGTTCTTCAATGTCATGTTCTTCTAAACTGGACTGGATTTCATTCAAATATTTTTCAAAATCATCTTTTAAGTTATCAAGTCGCATGTTATTATTAAATTTAGATTCATAAATTTGGTCTTTCCTTTTCTCAAAGGGATCAGATTCATCAAATTTCACATGAACTGATTCTTCAACAATCCTTGACTTTTTATTAAAAACTCTATAAGCTTTAGAAGCAGCAGAATATCCTAAGAAAATGCCTTCATCAGATTTTGGATCAAACTTACCAAGATTATCCTTGGTGTTTATGGCGTAAACCTTGCATCCAAAAACTTTAAAGTAATTTACTTTAGGTTTTCTATTATTCTAGAGTTCATAGGATGTCTTTTTAAAAATTGGTCTAATTAAAACTCTATTCATTATATAACATGTTGTGCTTACAACTTCTTCCCAGAAATAGGTAGGAAGACTGTATTCATTTAGCATAGTCCTAACCGTTTCTTGAATATTCCTATTTCTTCTTTCAAAAATTTCATTTTGTTGAGGTGTTCTTGATGTAGAGAAGGTGTGTTTAATACCCATATTTGAGTAAAAGGAATTAAATTATAGATTCTCAAATTCTCCACCATGATCATTTCTTAATGAAGTTATTTTAGAATATTTTTCATTTTTAACAGATTTTCAAAAACTTTCAAATATAGTAAAAGCTTCATTTTTATATTTTAGAAAATAAATCCAAGTAAATCTAGAATATTTATCAACTAAAACATATACATATAATTTACTAGCCAAGATTTCTATTCTTGAAGGTCCAAACAAATCCATATGGATATGTTCTAGAGGTTTAGATGTAGAAATTTTGTTAATAGATTTGCTGAATGATTTGTGCTGCTTGTCAAGTTGACATGAATCACAGAATATATCACTTTCAAATTTGAGACTAGGCAAACCAGAAACTAATTATTTCTTAGATAACTTATATAAATCATATATATTTTAATGTCCAAGTCTTCTATGCCAGATCCAAGATTCATTTATCTTAGCAGTTAATCATTTTACTTTTTGTTTACACAAGGAATTTAAGTCCAAGGTGTAAACATTATCAGTTATTGGTGCTTTAAATTTAACCAATTTATCTTAAAAAATAGAACAATAGTTATTAGAAAAATCAAAAAAATAACCATCATCACAGAGTTGAGAGATACTTATCAGGTTGTGTTTCAATCCTTGTACATAAAGTACTTTATTGATTGAGACTGCTTCTGGATCTCCAATTGTTCTAATGACAATAATCTTACCTTTGGCATTGTCAACAAAAGTGACCAAACCACCATCCTTTTGAGTTAGAGTTCTGAAATTTGAAAAGTTTCCACTCATATTCCTGGAGCAGCCACTGTCCATATACCATATTTCAGTTTAGCTTTTGTGAACTGATTCCTACAATGGCATTTAAACAAGGATTTGTTTTGGTACCCATATTCTGTTGGGTCTAGTAGTGTTAGTTAGCAGAGATTTGGGAATCAAGACTTGCTTTGTTTTTCTATAATCAACAGAATAATATAATATGCTTGTAACAAATGCTTTCTTAATCCCACTTATTTATAGTTTCCTTAAATAAAATTTTCTAGATATGTGTCCTCTTGTTCCACAATAATTACAGATTACTTTTCTAGTACTAAGAACAAAGTAATTTTTATATAGTTTAGGTTTTTCACCTTTACTGCCTATTCCATATCTTTCCTTTTTAATCACATTATTTCAAAGTATTTCATTTAGTGTATTTTATCCTTTTAAAAAAAATAATAGATACACTTTTTATGTTTCTATTTCTGTTTTCAATGTTTTTATTTTAGATTCATTATCTGTACAATTTGTGTTTGATGAGTTATATTTTTTAATTAACTCTTGATGTTGTTTTAGCAGAGTGTCTCTTTCTCCTAAAACAACAGTATAAATATTTTTCAGAGATTTATGTTTCTTAAATAAGGAATCGTATTTATCTTCCAGCATATTATAGTAGGCTGCAAGTTTATTATTTGAACAGCTAGAACTAGAATCAGATTAGTAGTAAGATTGTACCTCATCATATTCTGACATAAAGCACATGTTTGCTTTCAGATTTGATTCTTCTTTTTCTGAGTAAGACTTTAATGAGATGCTGGAGTCTTCAGAAACACTCCATGTAGCTTTCATTACCGTTTTTTCTTTCTAATCATAGTCATTTATCTTGAATAATTTATTTTTCTTATCTTCCTTTAATTGAGGATAGTCAGGTCTGATGTGATCCATATTTTTGCATTCATAGAATCTGACTTCCTTTGGTTCTTTTTCATCCTTTTTGAAGGATTTTCTGAATCCTTTCTTCTTTCTGTAGAATTTACTAAACTTTCTGGCTAAATGAGCCAGTCCTACATATAAATCAGATGAATCAGACTTATCTGATTTCACTTTGATTTCATTCTTCATTTTTCTTCTTTTCTTTTGAGATTTTACCTTCAAAGCAGTATTTTACTTTTGATTAAAACTTTATGCTCATTTTCTTCATCTTCCATCTTAGCTTCATACATCATAAGATTTCGAATTAAATCTCTCATTGTAAGATTTTTGATTGGCGATGATTGCCTAATGACAATCGAATCCATTCCATCTTGGTGGTAGTACTCTTAGAAATTTCAGGGCCTGATCTACTTGTTTGATAGGATCTCCCAAGGCAGTGATGTTATTGAAAATTTCTGTAAGCCTTTCATTCATCTGGGTGATACTTTCTCCTTCAAACATTTTGAATGTGTCAAATTTTAATTTAGCAGCGGCATACCTCATTTTTTTGACATTGTCAATTCCTTCATAAGAAACTGCAATCTTCTGCCACATTTCATAAGCCGTCGGGCACTGAGATACTCTATTGAATTCATCTGGTCGAAGACCTCAAATGATAACATTCATAGCTTTCGAGTTTATGTCATACTCTGCTTCTGTATCAGCACTCCATGTTTCAAGTTTCTCTGGAATCACATAGTGAGTTAGAATTTTCGAGTAGACTCTGTATCCAAGGTTCTTTAAATAAATGATCATCATTGATTTCCAACATCCATAATTTTCACTATTGAAGTAGGGAGCTCGAACCATTGATATATCATCTCGTGTATCATCCATTGTGATTTTTATAATCCAAAAACTTTCATCTTGTTATATCTTTATCAAAATAACCACCTCTGATACCAATTGTTGGATCAGGTTATACCAAATATACACAAGAGGGGGGTGAATTGTGTGTATTATAATTTCTTTACAAGATCGTA
This sequence comes from Viscum album, assembly GCA_963277665.1. Classification (NCBI taxonomy): domain Eukaryota; kingdom Viridiplantae; phylum Streptophyta; class Magnoliopsida; order Santalales; family Viscaceae; genus Viscum; species Viscum album. Next base: position 1,018,003,171 of record OY728147.1, on the reverse strand, counting down.
ATATGTCCTTTTAACTTCATCAGAATGATTAAGCAGTGGAAAATAAATATAAAAAGATGCATGATGCATAGTGGTTCGGGGAACAAAAGGCCCCTAGTCCACTCCACCAATGCTCCACTCCATGAGTTTGGTGATTTTCACTATCTGGTTCTCTTATCAACAGACCGTTCCACAACTGAGTGTAGGCAGTTGAAATATTTACAACTTTAAGGCAAAACAGAGCCTTCTGGTTCATACACAGAACCAAACACACATCTTATTATGAGAATATGGTCAATCAAAGTAAAAGATTATTTATTCTTTGAAATACTTTCCAGTTGTTCTTCAAAATTGCAACAACACGCAATTGACAGTCAATGGATCATCGATTTTCAGAAATGATGTTCTTCAGGTAAGAGTAGTTCTGATTCGATCCGGTTATATTAGATCTTGAAATATAATTTTAAACTTTAACAATAGTCGATTCACAAAAGATATTCGATGTAGAATCAGTGAATCTTCAATCGTGTTTCTTCTTCTTTAGAAAACAGAGCTTTGTCACTCTTCGTAACAGAAGATCTGTAAGTCTTGATTGTCTCTGTAAACTATATCAGTGAAAAACTCAAGAGATTGATATATATTTTTCTTCTTTTCGATGATTCTCCTTTATATATGTAATACAAAATAATACAGGTATATAAAGAATAAAGACAAGTGTTCTCCTTTTAAATTCAGATCCACAAAAGGCACCTTTAGAATCGTGATATTCAAATATTTGAATAACAGAGCAGTCATAACTCCCCTTAAAATTCACCATGAAAATATCCTATTAAATCAATCCTTTTAATCATAAATAAATGGATTTTAATCAATCAAAGACATGCTTTAGATTCGGGCTTTTAATCTGGATTGAAATCGGTCTGATAATCTGCATAAAGATTGTTGCTTTAATAAAGTTACAATTTAAATCTCCGACGCCAAACGTAGGGTTGAACTATATAGAAAAAATTCTCTGAAAGTAAGGTTCACAATGTAAGGTTGATCACAAACATAAGGTTGATCACAAACGTAAGTTTGATCACAAACGTAAGGTTGATCACAAACGTAAGGTTGATCATCCATACTTTTCTCTTCAACTCTCAAACATACAATATATAATCCATACTTTTATCAGCTTCTAAATGAAAGGTAAATGATCCAACATAATGTTGTTTACAAAAGTAAGGTTGATAAAACATAATTTTGAGAAACAAACATGACGTTCCAAAATTAACATAGGATTCTTTTTCCACACTTTTCTGATATTCCAAGCGCAAGGTTCCTTCCAAACGTAGGGTTCTTCTTCCATAATTTTCTGATAACGTATAGTTACTTAACCATACTTTTTTGATAACTTATAAGTGATAGTTCTCATCCTTACACTATGCTCCTCAATATAGGGTATGAATAGTGTTTCTAGAACATGCTAAAGTGATTTCCGAACACTTAGAGTATGAACAGTGTTTCCAGAACACACTAAAGTGATTTCCAAACACGTTGAAAAATATTCATGTGGATTAAAATGCATAAATATTATTTCAAAATATAGAAATAAATAATATTAATTTCCTAAAATATATTCAAAGTAAAATCATTATAATAACAAATAAGAGTATTTGTGAACATCAAAATCATCATAAAAAAGATAGAATATTGTTGAAAACAACACTTGCTCAACAATTTGATCTCTATATATCATCCAATACCTAATAAAAAACCTTCATATATTCCTTTACTTCATACTAGATATTCTTTTCTTCTCTTAAGTTCAATATTTCAAGGCTTAAGTTATAAGCCAATTAAGGCCTCTCAAATAAGAGGTATAAATCTTAACGAAACTCTTTCAATTTTATTTTTGTGTAAAACTTATATAAACCTATTGTATCTATTAAAAAATGATTTATAAAGTATCATAAATATACTAAGATTTTATTATGATGATTTCAAAACCATATCCCACCACTTATCCATCAAATGAGAAATGAAAGTATCCTTCGTGCATATGTGTGGACTACCGCCTCCATGCAACAATATGATTCATTTCCCATCACCATATTTCATGGTTTTTTATTATGATGGATTTAATGTGTGTATATATATATATATTATATTTATTACATAATAATTATTATTTAAAGGTGAATTATTATTTACCTTTCTTTTATTCCATCTATCAAAAAGTGAAAAACATCACTCATGTGTATGTACAAGCTACAATCTCCACAAAGTGATGGGATTCATTTTTCATAAACAATTTATATTAATGATTATAAAAGTGTATATAATGATGAAATATTATAATTATGACATTATTAATATTATATAGATTATGAAACTATGATCAAAGTTCAAGTACTATAACTTCTGAACTGAAACATACATGAAAAATAAAACAGTTAACATCCAGAAATGATGATTTTAATAAAAAATTATTAATAAATGGGTGTTGAAATGATATAAGTGGAACATACATGGTATTATAGGTATTAATATTTTTTTTTATAGAATTATAATAAATTGAAATTTATTATATAGGAGGTTAGAGTGCTTATAAATCAAGACATACCAGAGGTTAGGGTTCTCTATCTCAATATTGTTTCATTGATACATTTTCGATGTTATAGACCTATTTATGTTTAAAAGGTGCATATACTACACTATTTAAATGTTATATAATGAATCCTTATTAATTCATGGTATTTAAAGTTATAATAAATATTATTTATTTCTAGTGTATTTTATTTAAAAGTTACCAAAGTGGTTAGGGTTTATCATCTCAAACTGTCTTCTTTGGGACATATGTTATATTATACACCTATCTTCTTTTATGAGGTGTATAAAATAAAATTTTGATATATTTTATCATTAATATGATTATTTTTATAGTATTTAAAGCTTATTTTTAATTTCATTCCTTTATAGGACTTACGTCAGAAAAGTTAGCAAAGTAATAGGGGTTTTACATTATAATCTCACTTTTTACTGGGATTTTTTATTATTAAATTTATGATGATAAAATTATATGATATATCACTACAAAATATTATTTATTTTATTATAATATATTTATTTATTTAGATTACATATTTTCCTTTCATTTCCCCCTCTTTAAGTACTTAAGAGACCAAAAAAATATTTGTAGAAACCCCAACTCCAGTAACCCAGAGCCGGTGTCCACTTTATTACATTGCCATAAGATACAAGGGACATCATCTTGAAGGACCGATTATTTTAGTAGTATTTAATAACCAAATATATATATTATTCCCATATTGCATTGGAAATATAAAATATATTGCATAATAAATATTCTTGCATCCTTGATATTATTTATAATATCCTTCTCCATATCCTAGGGAAAGGAAAACAAATAAAGGGTGATCTAAAATGATGAGTAAATATTATGTAAAATGGAACCTATTATGATTAAATAATAAATAATCAATATGTAAAAGTAAATAACTAAAAATATATCCCATTTAATCAATAACTTGAGCATGAAATGCATCAATGGAAAATATCAATGTAGTAATCTCATGGATAATAATAAAAAAATTCTCAATAAAGTAAATGATTAATATTTTATTTCATGATATTATACATCATGATATATTTAACATAAATTCCTCATTACAAGATAGTTTAATCGATGGGTAGGTGTACACCAAAAACTCAATTAATAAGTTTGACCAACTGGTTTGTCTCATGAGATCTGTCGATGCATCAAGGGGATATCTATAACTGGGACCCACCCATCACTGTATGTCCAATTAATTAATCATATATTTAATGATAAATATAATTCATAAATAATATGACATATCAAAAAATATCCATACTGATTAAAGGATACAAAATATAAATATTTCCCTAGTCAATCAAATAACTTTCATAGTAAACACCATATATAAAAACAATATAAGGTTTAGGAAATAAAAATATCCATGATACAAATAATATGAATATTTAAGAAAAATTTCTATTCCAATGAAAATTTATCACAAGAAAGTGACCATTTCAATAGAAATTTAATAACCACAAAATTAATAAGAGATATAAGATAACCATCAATTCATCAGAAATATAGGTTTTGTAATAAAATTATGTCCTTTAGATAAATAAATAAAATAGAATTGAAACATTTTAATAAGATTTAATTAAAGATTTAACTTTTTAAAACCATTTAAAACTTATAGAATTATCTAAATAACATCAAACAGTTATGGCAGTGGGAAAATTTGTTTACACTGTTTACGTTAAGTAGAAACATTCCTTTTGACTTTTTGTAAATAAAATCAAAAATGAACCTTTAGGAAAACATTATAAAAATTATTTTCAAACCTTTTAAAAATTAAATGATAACATAAAATTTCCTCAATAAATGATTTGATTAAATAAAAAGTAATTTTTAAAAACAATTTTTAAAAATATGGTCATGGAATAAAAATATACTCGATCAAAAAGATAAATAAGATCTACTTTTATTTTAAATATTATTTTACTTGATTCAAGTGAAAAAGAGTGAAAAAGTTATAATAAAATATTTAAACTCATTAAATATCCATACAAAAAGAAAATAGATGGATTTTGTTAAGGATATATTATAATATTCCTTCAAATAAAATAAAATCAATCCAAAAAAATGAGATTGCAAAATAAATCCTTACCTCTTTTGGTAAATTTTAAATTATAAACCCTTGAAAGAGTAAAATTGAATTGAAAAATTAATCATCATGAATAAATATATATTAATTTTAAATACATAAAAGGATATATATATACACCACATAAAATTAAATAGGTTCATAATACTAAATATGTCTCAATGAATAGGAAATTGCGACAAAATACCTTACCACAAGTTTGAATTACTTAGAAAGAGATCTAACCACCCATATAATAAATTTGAATTTATTATAATTCTATAAAAGAGTCATTTACATACTTATAATATCATATATGATGCACTTATAATATTTCAACACCCATTTATTAATAATTCCTTATTAAAATCATCATTTTTGGGTGTTAACGGTTTCATTTTTCATGATAATTTCAGTTTGGTAGTTCTGATACTTGTAATTTGAATATGGTTAAATCATATAAATAACGTTAATAATGATATAAATATCATATATATATATATATATATAAATTCTTCCATAAAATGTAGAGATAGAAAAATGAATTACACCATTCATGGAGATAGTAAGCCGTACATACATATGAATGTTGTTTTCACTTTTCAATGGATGAAAAAAAGTTAAATAATAATTCAACTTTAAAGATTCATTATTATATAATATCTATAATATATATTTATTAAATATATACTTATTACCATCCATGTAAAGTGAAAATGAAAAACGTATCACATCGCTTCATGGAGGTGGTAGTCCACACGTACGCACAAGCAACATTATTGTTTTCCAACAGATTGGAAGGTAAAAAGGTATATATAATATTATAATTATATAATAACAATAATTTCATAAATATAATATATATTAATTAGTTCCATATTTATAACCATTAAATTAAATTTGCGATGACATATAAATTACACTACTTCATGGAGATGATAAGCCATACGTATGCACAAGTGATGTTTTTGATTTTTGTAGGATGAAAAAGAGGTGGAAAATGGTTTTAATATGATAATAATAACATATTAGTATATTTATGATACTATATTAATTATTTTATAATGTATACCATAGATTTATAGGGGGTGTAAAAAGAAATAAAATTAAAAGTACTTAGTTAAGAGTTATACCTCTTAGTTGAGAAACCTATTTTGGATTACACCTTAAGCCTTTAAAGGATGGTATATTGGAAATAATAGAAGATATAAAACATTTTTATAGAATATTGGATGATATTATGGCATGTATTGGATGATATATAAGGCTCAAAAAGTGTGAGGAAGAGAGGAGAAAAGGCACTCTTTTATAAGTGAGGGGAGGGGAACTCTTGAAATTACTTAAAGTATTAAATTAATATAAATTAATTCTCATAATAACATAGATAAAAATTGATATACTTAAAATATATGATGAATATAAATCTAAATAATCTCATTAAATTATATTTAGACAAGTTTATGTGATGTTTTAACCATTATCTGTTAATTTTAACCTCCCATTAACCCTTTTGAAAATTACCATAATATCAAAGTTTTTCCCTTTTTAAGGGTAAAAATGTGAACAAGATCCTCAACCCAATTGGTCAGGACTCGACAAGTGAATCCAAGTAACCCGAGTTCAAAACCGGGCAGAGACATAATTTCTAGGGTACTGTAGAAGGAACTGTAGTAGTACTGCAACAAGTATTGTTCAATACTGTAGTAGCCAGCACTATTCATCTGTTTGGGATTTTAGGCCACCAGTTTGGGCCTCATTCCTTTAAGGATTTCAGGCTATCCAAGGCCTTTGGGCCAGAAAGGATTTTAGGCCACCTCAAGGCCTTCGGGCCACCTCAAGGCCTTCGGGCCACCTAAAATTGTGCTTAATGACCAGACAGACTCTACAAGGAACAAACACCATATAAGGATTTAGAGCAAGAGCATTCACCAGAGCAGTATCTAAGTGGATTTTTCAGAAATATAGGGTATGGAATTGCTATTGGGACCAACTTGTGCATGCAAGGGAAGCCTTGTCGAACAATCCATGCGAAGGTGGAGAGCTAAAACATCACGTTGAAGAAGTTAGGGAGGAGCAGTTCCATGTAGTTATAGTCTATATATTCCCCTAATACCTACGAGTCATGTAATATCTATGCCTAAGGGCCTTGTAAGGGTTCCCCCTTATCCCTTGAAAGGGGGGTTATCAAAAAATCAATAAAAAGAAGGCCTTAAGTCCATTCAGGCAAAGGGTAAAAAATGTCACCATAAAAGGAAAAGTGACCAATAAATGGACCATGATTTATATTTTCAACCATATCCCATTCAATTGGATAAATATATGGTTTTTATGAATTTTAAATCATTTAATAAAATATTTTTTATTATAAAATATCATTAATGTCATTTTTGGAACTATTCATTTACTTTGACATTAAAGTCATCAAGATAGTAATAGAATTTGAATAAAAACCTTTAAAACATCCCAAATATGTTATAATAATATATAAAATTCATGGAACACAATAATTCATCTAAATTGTATTAATTTTAATATTTTTAAAATCATTTATTTTATTTTTCTATTAATTGAATAAATACTTTGCCGGTGTTGCATAATATTTTAAGCTAATTATTCAATCACTAAAATTAAAAATAAATTATGATGATAAAAAAATTGATTAATATTTCAAATAAACATTTAAAACTTAACATAAACTATTTTTATCCTTATAAAAAATATTATAGATATTAAAGTCAAGAAAGTGACATTTTGTATTTATTCTTTTCTTAAAATAATATAATGGTCAATATAAAATAAAAATTATACCAAGTGACCATATTTTAGATAATTGGATCATAATGTTTAAAATCCACTCATTTAATAATATAAAGGCAAGTTTTAGAGAAATTTTAAAGCCTTATCTCAAAGTTTTGACCATATTTTACCTATTTTACCCTTATTGAGGTGATAAATATTTACCAAGATTACTATTCATAATGAAAAAATTAAAGGGTCATATTTACAAAATTTGATCATACTGATTACAAATATGGAACCCATTTTATCCAATTTAATTCTTAGATGTTTTAGAAATTAATTTAAAAATAAATCTGTAAAAATGTGATGAAAAATATTTCCCCAAAAAAATTTGTTTTTATGCCTAAAAATTAACCTATATCTAGATCATGTAAAATGATGATCCTAATGGAATTAATTATATTAATATAACTCAAATGGATCTTATATCACTTTAATACCAAATACAAAATATAATGGGACTTTAAAATTACTTTATTCAGTATTTTCACTATTCATTGAAAAATAAATATTTTTAGAAAAATTCAAAAAATGCAATCTAAGATAATAATGACACAATGAAAAAATGGTATAATTTTCACATAATAGTATTTAAATAGTTTTTAGGGTTCATTTAAGCTCAGTGTTTTGTGTAAATCAAGCTATTAAAGATATTAAATTCATTTAATATATCATAAAATCACAAGGTGTTACATTCTATCCCCATTATAAGAATTTCTCCCTTGAAATTATATCAATAAGGTACAAAAAACTAATATTACTTATGTCTCATAACATCCTCAGTTTCCCATGTATCTTTATAAAATTTATAGCTTCACCATAAAACTTTTACTAGATGAGTGGTCATGTTTCACAACACTTTCTCTCTATGATCTAGAATCTCCACCGGTGGTTCCTCATTAGACAGATCTTGATCCAGTGGTATTAACTCTAAGTTAAGTACATGTGAAGGATCTATTATATACTTCCTCACAAGAGATACATGTAATACATTGTGAACTTGAGAGATATTCAGTAGAGTCACCAAGTAATGATATATCATCCCGATACGATCATGAATTTCGAAGTTAATGTCATATCTAGTGATCAACTTTCTATTATTTCAAAATATCATAACCTTATTAAAAGGAGATATTTATAGGAATACCTTATCACTAATTTCAAACTCTAGATCTCATCAATGATTTTCAATATAAATTTTTTGTCGACTTTGAGTTTCCCTTATGTGATATTGAATGAATAAAAAATTTTCCACCATTTACTCAGCTAGACCGGGTCCTAATAAATTTCTTTCTCCAAATTCATCCCAACATGTTATAGTTATATACTTACTTACATATAGGGATTTATAAGGATATGTCTGAATGATTGATTGAAAGCTATTTTTATAATAAAATTCTACCAAGGAAAGGTATTAATACTAACCACCTTTTAAATCTATAGAGCAATATGTTAACACATATTCTAGAGTTTTAATGGTCATATTAAACTAACCATATATCTAAGGATGATAATCAATACTAAAACTGAACTCCTCGGATCCCGATTAGATATGATTGAGAGTGAAACTATATGAAATATCATAACTTCCTTAATGTATAACTAAGTAAGATGATCAAGAGAGAAATATTCTCTAATAGTGATAAAATGTACTGATTTCATAAATCAATTGACCACAACCTAAATAGCATTATCCCATTTAGATGTTTTGGGGAGTCCGATGATGAAATCCATGGTAAATTTTTCCCATTTTCATTTCAGTATGGGTAATGATTTTAACATACCCTTAGACTTATGTCTCCCAACCTTAACTTTCTGACACATTAGGAATTAGGATACATACTCTACAATATCCCTTTTCATGTCATCCCACTAGAAATAATCTTTTAGATCTCTATAAATCTTTATAATTCTAGGATGAATCAAGAATGATGAACAATGGACTTCATCCAACAACTCCTTCAAATATTGTATTGATGGAACACATACTCAGTTTCTAAAAATTATCATTCCAACATGATCATGTTTGAACTCAAGAACATTCCTCACCTTATTATCTAATTACACATTTTCCTTTTATGCCTTCTTAATACTATCATAGATGGATAATTGGACATTCATATGAGAAAGATAAGACTTATCCCCTTTCCTCAAAATTTCAAGATATAACTTTTGAAAATCTATAAATATTAGATATATTTAAATCCTTATCATGGAAAAACTAGCACAGTCTTTTTAACTCAGAGCATTAGCCACATTGTTTTCCTTTCCAGGGTGGTAATGTATTGAGCAGTCACAATATTTGATAAACTCCAACCATATTCTTTGGCACATGTTTAATTATTTATATATAAAAATATACTTTAAACTTTTATTATTAGTATATATATCATACCTTTGACCATATAGATAATTCCTCTATATCTTCAATACAAAAATTGATGCTACTCACTCCAAATCATGATTCTGGTAATTTTTCTCATGAATTTTCAATTGGAGAGAGGCATAAGCAATAACTATATCATTCTTCATGAGGGCACATCCCAATACTTTCTTTGATGCATCACTATATATGAAAAACCCTTATCCACTATAGGGTAGTGTAAGAACATATTCAATGACCAACCTTCTCTTCAGTTATTTGAAATTATCTTCACATTCATCTATCCACAAGAACTTGTATCCCTTCCAGGTCAACTTGGTGAGTGAACTAGATAGTCATGATAAATCTCTCACAAAGCACCAGTAGTATCAAACCAGCCCAATAAAACTAGAAATCTTGGTTATTGTGGTGTTTCTATGCCATTTCTCAATAACTTCTATCTTTGAAGGATCCACTGATATAACCTCAATTGAAATTATATGAACTAATAATGAGACTTTTTGTATAAAAAATTCACACTTGGTAAAATTTGAATATAAATTATCATTCCATAATTCCATCGAAAAAATCCTCAAATGTTCTTCACGATATTTTTTAATCTTTGAATATATAAGAATATCATCTATAAAGGTGACCACAAACTGATCAAGGTAATCTATAAATACTATATTCATTAAATCTATGAAGATAACATGTGCATTGGTAAGTAAAAACGAAATTAATATAAATTCATAATTACCATACCATTTATGAAAGGAAATCTTGGGTATATCATCCTTATTGACCCTTATCTGATAATATGAAGATAAAAAATAAATCTTGAAAAAATATCGAGCTCCTCATAATTGATCAAACAAATCATTTATATAAGGCAGATAATAATTTTTCTTAATAGTGATCTTGTTAAATTTTGATAATCAATGAAAATATGCATTGCCTCATATTTATTCTTAAAAAAAGAACAGGTGCACCCTATGGTGAATCACTATGCCAAATTAATCCATTATCTAGATTCTACTGGATTTTTTCTTCAACTCATGAAACTTAATTAGGGCTATTATATATGGAGTCATTAAAATAGATGCAACACTAGGTATGAGTTATACCAAAAACCCAAATTTATAATTTTGGGGAATACTAGGAAACTATTTAGGAAAGACATTAAAAAAATCCAATACAATAGAAATATATTCAATGTTGAGTTTCTCCCCAACCATCAGAGATAAATATCCCACATGAATAGGTAGGAAACCCCATATGATGGAATTAATTTCCATTGGGAGTTCAGGTTTATCCTTTCAATGATATACTATCATAAGTTGATTCATAAAATAATATGTAACTTCATTTCCACAATAATTGATATGGGATTTATATTGATAGATACAATCCATTCCCAAAATTACATCAAATTCAACTAGAGGAAGAACAACAAGATTTAAAAGAAGCATATTCTCACAAACTTCTATCAAAGAGAAGCTATATAATTATGATGCGATCATCACACCATTAGAAGTTTCACTACCAAATAAATATCTAATCATTGGGGTGATGATGTGATACCTTTAGAAAATTATTCAGATATAAAAGAGTGGGTACAACCTGAATCAAATAAAACATTTTCACTTCTAGAGTGAATGATAAGTTTACCCTTCACTACATCACTATGAACTTCCACTTTGGCTGTATTAATTCTATATACTTGGGCTTATTCCCTTATATTATTCTATGGTATGTTGGGGAAATTGTTTGAATAATGGACCATCTCTTTATAATTGAAGCATTTTATAATACTGGTTTCTTTATTTTTCTTATAGTCATTATCCATGTGACCCTTATATTTTAACATGTAATAAATTCCCATGCCCTTCAATAATTTTCAAGGAAGTTTATTTCCACAATTTTTACATTATGGAAGTTGATTCTTTCCCATATTCTTCTTTGACATGTTTCCTTTTTCTTGGTTCTCATTTGAACTCTTCTTCTCTTGATTTTCCTTGATGATATAGAATCTATAAAATTATTTTTCTATCTTAATTGAATTTGATACTATATCCTCATTTGATGAAAATGTTTTAGAAACTAGTGCCCTTCAGGGACTCGGTTTAATCCAATCAAAGAAATAGTTAATCTTACTTTTTAGATTACATATGTAGTTCAATGAATGTCTAGATAATCTTGTAAAGTTATCATATACTATACCAAATCTTTTTATTCATTCTTCTTTAAAGTGAGGAAATTCCTCTCCATTTCATCTCACTATTCTCAAGGGTAGTATTACTTGAAGAATATCACTTTAAAAGTTTTTCATTCCATACTTTCTATTTCTTTAAACTACTTAGTGCTATGGATTAATGACCACCATTGGTTGATATCTACTCTCAAAAAATACACTACCAGAATAAACTTTTCACTTTCATTACTTCCTAAATCTAGTAATATCTTCTCGAGGGACTTAATCTATTGCTCAGATACCAATGGATTACTATTTCTACTAAAATATGGAGTCTTTTGTCACATAAAGTGACCCAACATAGGTGAATCACATTGTGGAACAATATTTTACTCCATAGAGGCAAGGTTATCCATTATAACCTGAGTCTAAAACCCTAATATTATTATGATCTGCTTAGTTCTAACACTAAATATATTGTTTTACTTAGTAGGGAAATCCCTATATTGCATACGTGTGTTGATTCCCTTTCTTTCATTAGGAACCATTACTGAATAATGACACACACTAAGTTATCTAATAATCATCATGGATATTGATTCATAAAATAAAAATCCCACTAATGGTAAAAGTTCTCAAATACTATAAGGCATTATCATAAATCTCATGTCAGCTATGTTCATTTAAAATCAAGTTCCCAAGGTTTATACTAAACCAAACTCTGATACTAATTATATAAACCCCAAATCTAGTAACCTAGATCCAATGTATACTTTATTACATTGGAATATGATATAAGATATCTCATCCCAAAGGACTGATCAATTTAATTGTCTTGAAGAACCAAATACATACATGATTCCCATATTATATTGAAAATATAAAATACATAGCATAAGAAAAATTATCGAATCCTTGATATTATTCATAATATCCTTCTTCATATCCTTAGGAAAGGAGAAAAAATAAAGGGTGAGCTCATATACTCAGAAAGGGTTACATACAATAGAAGATATCATGAGTAAAAAAAGCATAATCAATATGGTAAGCTAAATAACTGAAAACACATACTATTTAATAACTAACTTGAGAACAAAATGCATTCACAGATAACATCAATACAATAATATCTTGGATAATAATAAATGAATTTTAAATGTAGGAAGTACTTAATGTTGGAATTCATGATCTTATACATCAAAATATCTTTACCATCAAGTACTTGTTCCATGATAGTTTAATCAATGGGTAGGTGAACACCCAAAAACCATTTAATAAGTTTGGACAAATGGTTTGTGTCATGAGACCCATTGATGGGATATATATAACCAGGCCCCAATCATAACTATATGTCCAATTCATTCCTCATATATTGAATGATAAATTTAATTCATAAACAGCATTCCTTATCAAGAAATATTCGTACTAAGTAATGGATACAAAATATTAATATTTCCCCAATTAATGAAATAGATTTCATAGCAAAAAATTGTATATAGAAATGGTATATGATTTAAAAAATAATAATATCTATGATACAAAGAGTATGGATATTTAAGAAAAATTTAATGTGAAATGAAAAAATATCACAAGAAAGTGACCATTTCAAGAGAAATTTAATAACCACAAAATTAATAATAGATATAATATGACCTTCAATTCATTAGAAATATAGGTTTTATAATAAAATCATATCATTTGGAGAAATAAAAAATGGAATAAAAATATTTAAAAAAACATTCATTAAATATTTTTCTTTATGAATCCATTTTAAACATTTATAATAAGCTAAATAGTGTAAAATAGTTATGGTGGTGGGAAAATCCATTAACATTGTATAAATTAAAAAGAAACATTCCTTTTGAATGTTTGTAAAGAAAATAAAAAATGACACTTTAAAAAAACATTAAAAAGATTATTTTTAAAACTTTTAAAAATTAAAGGATAAAATATAAAGTATTTAATAAATTATTTTAGTAAAAAAAATAATTTTTTTAAAACAAATTTGAAAAATATGGATATAGAAAGAAAATATACCTGATAAAAAGAGAAATAAGATCAGATTTTCTTTTAAATATTACTATGCTTAATTCAAGTGAAAAAGAGAGGAAAGATTGGAAAAAATATGGAAACTAATTAACTATCTGTAGGATAAGAAAATAGATAGATTTTATTAAGGATAGATTATATTACTCCTTCAATGAAAATAAAGGCAATCCCAAAAAATGAGTTTGTAAAATAAATCCTTACCTCTTTGGTAACTTTGAAATTATAATACCTTGAAAGAGTAAAATTAAATGAAAAATTAATTATAATAAATAAATAAATATTCATGTTAAATAAATTAAATGTTAAATATATACATCACATAAAATTAAATAGGTTCACAATACCAAATACGTCTCAATGGAGTGGAAATTGAGACGAAATCCCTTACCTCAACTTTTACTCGCTTCGATTGCGATATAACCTCCTGTATAATAAATTTTAATTTATTATAAGTCTATAATAGAGTCATTTAAATACTTATAATATCATATATGATCTATTTATAACATTTTAACACCCATTTATTAGTAATTACTTATTAAAATCATTATTTTTGGGTATTAACTGTTTCATTTTTCATGCGAATTTCGATTTGGAAGTTCCAGTATATGTACTTTGATTATCATTTCATCATATAAAGAATGTTAATAATGATATAAATATAATATATCTTCATTATATATATATATATATATATATATATATTTAGGGCCACACATAAAAGTTATATATAGAAAAATGAATTACACCATTCATGGAGACAACATATCTTACGTACGTGTAAACACTGTTTTCAATTTTCAATGGGTGAAATTAAATAAAATTAAATAATAATTAATATTTATAGAATCATTATTATATAATATATATAATATATATTAATTAAATCTATCCTTATTACCATACATGTAAATCAGAAATGAAAAATGAATCACACCTCTTTATGGAGGTGGTAGTCCATATATACGCATAAGCGATGTTATCATTTTCCAACAGATTGGAAGGTAATAAGATATATATTATATTACAATTAAATAATCATAATTATTTCATAAATATAATACATATATATATGTTAATTATTTATATATTTATATCCATACAATTAAAATAGTGATGATAAACAAATTACACCACTTCATAGAGATATTAAGTTGTACGTACACACGAGAGATGTTTTCACTTTCCATAGGATAGAAAAGAGGTTTAAATTGGTTTTAAAATAATAATAATAACATATAAATATATTTATTATACTTTATTCATTATTTTATAATTTTCACCATATATTTATATGTGATATAAAAATAAATAAAATTGAAAGTACTTGGTTAAGAGTTGTACCTCTTCGTTGAGAAACCTCTTTTGGATTATAACTTAAGCCTTGAAAGGATGGAATTTTAGATATAGAATAATCTCTAGGACATGGGAAATAAATCTTTGATGATATTATTGTAGGTCTTGGCTGGGATAGATGGATCAAAAGGTTCGAGGAAGATAGGAGAAGAGATTCCCTTTTATAAGTGAGGGGAAGGGTACTCTTGGAATTACTTAAAGTATTAAATTAATATAAATTAATTTTCACAATCATGTGTCTAAATATTAATATATTTATAATATAGGATTAATATAAATCCAAATAATCTCATAAAATAATATTTATACATGTTTAGGTGATTTTTTAACCCTTATCTCTTAGTTTTAACCCCCCATTAACCCTTTCAACAATTGTCACAATATCAAAGTTTTTTACTCTTTAAGGGTTAATAATGTGACCATAAAAAGAAAAGTGACCCATAAATGGACCATGATTGATATTTTAAATCATATCCCATTAAATTTGATGGATATAGTATTTTTATGAATTTTAAATTATTTAATAATTTTTATTATTAGAAAATATCATTAATGTCATTTTTGGAACCATTAATTTACTTTGACTTAAAGTCATCAAGATACTAATGTAAGTCAAATATAAACCTTTAAAACATTAAAAATATGTTATATTAATATATATATATATATTACACAATAATTCATTCAAATTTCATTACTTTTAATATTTTTAAAATCATTTATTTTATTTTTCTATTAATTGAATAAATAATGCGTCGGCATTGCATAAACATTTAAGCTAATTATTCTATCACTAAAAATTAAAAATAAATTACCATGATAAAAAATTAATTAATATTTTAAATAAATATTTAAAATCTAATATAAAATATTTTTATACTTATGAAAAAATATTAGAGATATTAAAGTCGAGAGAGTGACATTTTCTGTTTAATCTTTTTGTAAAATAATATAATGGTCAACATTAGATAAAAATGGAATAAATTAGAAATATATTAAATAATTTGGTGATAATGGTATAAATAAACTCATAAAATAATATAAAGTAAAGTTTTATAGAAATTTTAATGCCTTATCCCAAATTTTTAACCATGTTTTACCTGTTTTACCCTTACTAAGGAAACAAATATTTATCAAGGTTAATATCAATAATGCATAAAAAATAAAAGGGTTATATTTACCAAAATTTATAATCATAATTATAAATATATAATCCATTTTTATCCAATTCAATTCCTATAAGTTTCAAAAATTAATTTAAAAATAAATTCACAAAATGCGATGAAAAA
Source organism: Viscum album (assembly GCA_963277665.1). Classification (NCBI taxonomy): domain Eukaryota; kingdom Viridiplantae; phylum Streptophyta; class Magnoliopsida; order Santalales; family Viscaceae; genus Viscum; species Viscum album. Next base: position 1,017,986,461 of record OY728147.1, on the reverse strand, counting down.
TGATTTTTTAGAAAAATACAATTTTAAGCCTAAAAATGAACTTATTTCTAAATCATGTAAAATGATGATAATAATGTAATTGATTAGATTATTATAGCTCAAATGGATCTTATATATATTTAATACCAAATCCAAAATATAATGATACTTTTAAATTATTTTATTTAAAGAAAATAAATGATAGTTTTTAAAAAATTGGCATTTTTACTATTCACTAAAATATAAATCTTTTTTGAAAAATTCAAAAAATTAAACATAAGATAATGATGACATGATGAAAACATGATATAATCATCACATAATAATATTTAAATAGTTTATTTTGGTTTTTTTAAAATTAATTTTGTGTGTAAATCAATCTATAAAATAAATTAAATTTATTTAATATATCATAAAATCTGAGGGTGTTACAATGTTTTCAAGGAAAAATAAATTTATTTCTCTATTAGATCGAGAATATATTTTTTTCAATATCCATATTTTATTTTAATTTTTTTATATAATGTTTTTACCATTACTTAATCATTTTATAAATTCATTTTTTACTCATGTTTGAATTTTTATAAAAATGTTTGAAAGGAATCTTCTTGACATTTTTTGAATTAGGTACTTTTGACTTTGTACTAAAAATATGAAAGGAATTTTTGTTCTAACATACACCACATTAAGTAATTTTACTTCATAATGGATTATATTTTATTTAAATTTTCCTTTATAATTTTTCATGTTTATTTTCAAAGAAATTTTTTCCTTAATAGTTTTGGAATTTTTAGATTTCGAATATGTGATTTCAAAATGAAAAGGATATTTTCCAAAAGAAATGTTCCAATGATCTTTTAAATGAATTTTAATCTATAACAAAAACCTTTTATGTTTATAATGATTTAATGGAAATATTTTCCAATGTTTTCATATTAATTGTTTCTTTGTATGGTTAATGATTATGATGATGAAATATTGATGAAACCTATTTTCTTTTCCACAGGTTAAAGTTTGATGTAATTATAAATGTTTCCATGTTCTTGTGAAATAAATATAAATGTATTATGATTATGTGATGAGTGGGTCCGTTATATACCTCCAATGTATTAAGTAAATATTAATGTTTTATGATGTCAAAGGGTACATGAGTTGTTATCCCAATCCCAAAAGAGGGTGCATAGGTGGTTAGCCCAAGTCCAAAAAGTGTAAATGAGAGGTTATACTAAGACCTAAGTAGGTACATAGGTGGTTATCACAAGACTAACATGTGATTAATATCTTAGTTGGCGGCCTTGATATAATATTTCTATGATTATGATTATGACACACTTTATTCCACTCTTTTATGACAGGATATTATGCCAATATTATGCTCTCATGGTTCATGTTATTTGATTCATTTATGATTCATGTCTTATGAACTGACAAGATTTATTCCATGACTCATGACCATGATCTATTAATTTTTGAGTATTAATTTTAAATGTTAAGTTCATGTTCTCATACCCTTATTCTCATGATATGCTTACATATTATCATTGATTGATATCTCTCTTGTTTACCCTTGTTGAGCATCTGAGCTCACCCTTTGTTATGTTTCATTTTCCCCAGGACATGAAGAAATGTTTTAAGTGTGACATGTCTAATAAGGGTGTTATTTGTGAAGAAATTAATGGGAGATGATGTAGATCGTTTATGTTCCAGTTCTTTATGTATCCAAGTTTCCAAATACACTAAACCATTAAATGTTTTAGCATGGATCGTAATGATATGTAATGAATATTCTTATAATAATATGTAATATTTATAAATTTAATTCTTGGGTCGCCTCAAGCTAACTAATTATAATAAAAATGAAACTCCCTTCATGTACTTGATCACATATTTTATTTTTTATGCTTTCATTTTTGGATAATTTGAAGTGTTAGACCAATGGATTTGAGACTGTATTACATCTAGACATCCCAAATATTTTGATTATCCTTCGGATGTACTCCTTTAGAGACAACACCAAACTTTTTACTTTCTTGTCTATAAAAATACTTAATATGAGGATTTTATTAGCCTCATCATGATCTTTCATCTCAAATCATCCAAAAAAATTAATTTTTAGCTCCTGAATTCTCTTAATGTCTAAAACTGCTAGAACCATGACATATACATACATGAGAAAGATAATAAAGGTACTATATTTGAACACATTATGATATAAATCATTATATTATTTTCTCTTCATGAAACCTTTCTCATCCATGAAAGCATCAAACTTCTAGTTATATTGTCTTGGTTCTTCTTTCAATCCATATAGATTCATCTTCAACATACACACTAAGTCCTTATTTCAATTTTCATTGGAACGATTCGGTTGATTCATATAGATTTAATACTTTGAGTCACCATGAAGGAATATTTATTTTATACCCATTTACTTCAGAATAAATATATCAGAAATAAAGAGACTCAACACTATCCATATGGTAGTGTTCTTAACCACTGGTGTAACTATATATGGGAGTTAAATTCCTTCATTATAATGAAATAATTTTATGACCAACCCATTTTTTTACCTTCTTATACTTTTAGATTCTTATTTTAAATTGATGACTAATTTGTTCTCAAGTTCCATATTCCTTTATGGTAATTATTTTATCTCCTAGGTTTCATTTTAATGTAATGAATCTAACTTATCTTTCATATCCAACCCTTAATTTCCAGAATCACTGAGACTTTTCACTTCTTATGGGATCTTAGGTTCTTCTATATCTATTAAAATAAATAAATTCATATCAGTTCCAAACCTTTTAACTGGGTATTCAATCATGGTAGATCTTTTCAAGTCAGCTTGTGGCTCTGCTCTTTTTGATACTATGATTTCAAATACCTCAACTTATGGAACACTAATTTAAGATTTAAAAGTCTTAGAGAACATAACATCTTTTTCTGGCCAAAATTTTAGATTCTAAGTAATACCTGAACCCTTCATAACCTTTTTCCTTTTATAATTACTGTTCCAATCATCTTGAACATAGTCAATTGATTCTTTGTTCTTAATTTTCCTTTCATCCAAATTCCAGTATTTCCACAAGACCTTCTCATTTAAGAGAACATTCCGAATTCAGACCATCTTTTTATTTTCGTCATCCCCAAGTCGAAATCGAATGTTCTCATTTCCATATCACATAAAGAAACATGTCTATGACTTAGCTTCAATTTTGTCATAATACTTTCCATCTACACGAATATAGTCTATACTTATGAAAAATTTGAGGCAGTTAATATTCATTGGTTTTCTAGGTCATAAATGCTCTATAATATCATACCCAATCAGTGCCAAAAGAATTTTATTAACAAGATAAATTGAAAAATTGACCAATTATGCCTAAATATCCTTGTAAATTTCATAATGTAGCCTCACACTCTACAAATTTTCAATTAACATCCAATTTTTTCACTTAAACACACCATTCTACTATGTTGAAAAGGGTATAATATTTTTCATCATGATTCCATTCTTCTGATAGTAGTTCTAGAAATATATTCTACCATATTCACCACTATTATCATAGCTAAAGTATTTGAGATTTATTTTGGTATCACTTAACACCATGTACTTCCATTAAACAAAAAATTTGAACACCTTAAATTTGTATTTCAAGAAGTAAAACTATATTTTTCTTATTTAATCATCAATAAAATCCACAAAGTACTATATCCCATCACAAGAGTGGACTGGTACTGACCCCCAAACATTTATATTAACATATTCTAACTTTTAAAATCTAGGATTTCTTCTATTCATGTTAAACTATAAATTTCTCAAATTTTAGAGTATAAAACTCTCACAACTTTTTATTTCAGTGTGATTGGGATTCAGTGCACCTATTTTTATCAAAACTTTCATTTTCTTCTCGCTGTAGTGTTCAAGATGAAAATAACACAAATATAAACTTTTGAAAGTTATTACTATGATGTTTTTTTCTCCATTTGATCTTTCGACCAGATAAAATATTTCATCCTTTACACCTCTGGACATAACCAAGAATCCACAAGTAATTTTCCACACTCCATTCACAAATCTAGTTCCAAATATTTCTTTATCCAACTAACCAACAAAAATTCAGTTCTTCAATAAACCTGATATATACTGAACTTCTTTCAACTTCAATAATCTTAATTTTTATATTTAAATGTTAATATCACCTTTCTCCATGACTTTTAGAGCTTGATTATCCTCTAAGTGAACTTCATTGAATCTCCTAGATACATAATTCAACACACATCCTTTCTCTATCATATAATGGTATAATGATACTAAATTAATAACCCATGATTCCATTGGAATATTGAAACTCATCAATAAACTACTACTACCTTCAATTGAGATATTTAAAAAACTTGAACTGTTAGAAGCTTCCCTCCAAAGTTCACCTTGTGATACCTATAATATCTTTTGATATTCTTCTTCTTACTACAATTCCAATATATAGGGATAATACTATTATATTTCTATAGAATTATTTCTTTGGACTTATTTTCTAATTTATTGTGACCTCTTCGTTATGAGGAACATCCTTTAATTTTAGTATTTAGCACAGTTCTGATAGGTTTTTATACTTACCTAGGTATGAGCTCTTCATTAATAATAATATTTCTGACATCCTCAAACACTAAGTTGGTTTTCATGAAATAATTATTTAGAAACATTACCATTATGACTAATTATTTCAAAAGTGATGATAATAACAACAATACCCACACATTATTTGAAAACTTGACATTAAATTATCTGAGATCACTTTGAATCATGTTAAAGTCATTTGTATGATTTTCCACTAGTCTTCCTACTAAAAATATGATGTCTAATAACCCCCACATAATAGACACTTTTTTTAAAGCTATCATCTTCTCATAAATTTCTAGTAGATCTTTCATTATCTCTACTATGGTCTTCACCATCCAGATGTTAAAAGTTATGTTCCATTCCTATAACATCCAAATCAATCCCAATTATTTTCAATCCAACATTTCCCATTACAATTTTTTTATATTCTCTAGTTTGACCCGTATAAATGGAACTTCAAGGTCCTTATAAATTAGATAGTCTTCCATCTTCATTCTTTAGAAGCCTAAGTCCGACCTATTGAACCTATCTATCCAAACCTTTCCTTCTTTTTATGCCATAATTTCTAAAAAAATGACTCCCACTAAATCAAAATAATGTCAAAAAAGGAATATAGATAATTTATTCTACTTCCAATAGTACTAATAAGTCTTGGACCAATATTTGATAACAATTTTTTGGGAACACACTACACCGATCATTAGAAGATACACCATTTTAAAGCATCAAATATGAAATAAGTACTAAAACTTACTTAATCAGAAGAAACCCCACAAGTTCAATTGAGGTATATACAATATAAGATTATAAGTATTGTTTAAAAAAACATAATACAATTATAGTGATAAAAATAATAAATCAATAAGATTTTACAATTAAAATATAGAGATAAAAAAGAAATCAATAAACACAATTCTTCAAAAAAGTGACTTTCTTCACCAAGAGATTAATTTCAATAATTCAACATGTTCAAAATTTTCCTAGTGCATTGAAGTGTTTGTTTTATTACCTTTTATATAATTTTATCTTGAATAATATTCATTTTTATAACAAACTTCCCTGAAAATATACATAATTTCCCAAAAATGTCATCACACGACCTCAGGTGCATCTCCTAATCACTATAGGTTTGCGAATAGACTCGAGGGTTTAGTTATAAAAATTGGGGGGAAAAACTCTATTCCAATTAAGCTCATCATGCTTTAATTTTATTAAAAATAAGTATAAGGTATTCATAATCCAATAAATATAAACAACTATTTAAAAAAATGAACATTAGCTCAGTAATTCTTAAAGAGCACATAAACCTCAATATAATTTTTTTTAAAGATAACTAATATACTAAATTTCATTCATGTAATACAATTTTTTCAATAAAAATCATTTTAAATAAATAAAAAACATATTCAAATGACTCACAATGATGATATAATATAAACACCAAAATAAATATATGAAACAAGTAATTGTATACCCAATTTCCTACTACAACATCACCTACCAGACCTTAATACCTTGCTCAATCTTACATTATGATAAAAAAAATCTGCACGTTTATGAGTGAAAAAGTATACATGAATGGAATTAGTATCATCAAACCAATAATACATCACTATATGGAATTATACACCCTCTTATGGTGAATGTATGAATTCTCTACGTGCTCTAAGCATCATTTACACAAAAAAAGTAATAAAATAATTCCAAAAACAATACCGTACAAGATTTAAAACAATAATTATAAAAAAATTACAATGAGAAAATGATGACTTTCTATTATTTATTATCTCATCAAAAAAAACAATCTATGTACATTGTTTATGAGAAAATGATAAATTTATTTCTTATCAAAAGGGTTTCCTTATTTCTTCATTCTTCGATCCTTAAGATGAATATCATCTCAAAGAATGGTGGAGGAGGAATATTTATTAATATTGGATAGGATCATAAGGAATGTGACGTTGTTTCAGAATGACTATGAAAAAGACAGGGGAGGTGAATTGTGTCATTTTAAAAATCTTGGCCAATTCAAAACATCCCTCATAAAATGGAGCGATCCTTTCCTTCTCTATTAAATATAAGTAAGTAGCAGAAAATAAATAAAGGAAAGAATATGAAATGACTATGTATAGTGGTTCAAAAAAAAATCCCCCAGTCCACTCCACTAATGCTTTACTCCACGAGTTTGGTGATTTTCACTAGAATACCCTCTTATCCGGAGACCTCTACAACTTAGCGCAGGCAGTTTACACCTTACAAGGATTTTACAGGTCCTTATGGTTCTTTTATAGGGAATCAAAATATCCAAAACTTAGTATAATAATCTAACACTCCACCATGACGGAGTATGAGTAGTTGACACTTCAGAGAAAATAGATGAGATAGAGAAGTTGAATACTGGTTTAACTCATAGTTGCAACAACAAGTGACAAATGTATAAGACCTTCAATAAAGCACAACATAAAAAGAATAATATTCAACATTGCATAGACTTTTTATTCTTATTTAAATAGTAGAAAATAATATTTGTATTCTTTAGTGTAGGCTAACTTCTTTTTTTTCTTCGCCCAGTGAGAGAATATGGTATATACAAAGAATTTAAATTATCTCTTTGAAATGTCGAATAACAGAATGAAACTTTTGCAATGCTTTTATTTTCTCAAGTGTTTTAAAATATACACTATTATGTTTATATTTTTCCTACCATATATATATATATATTTATAAAGAATAAATGTAACACCCCGCCCCTACCTCATTGGCTTGAGAAGGTGGTGAGGGATACTTGGCCTTAAGAGACGTTCCTAAGACACCAAAGGCTGGAAATAAATGCCGAAGGATTCAAGATCAAGCTGGGGAATGATTTTCCCTTACTACAAACCAACCAATCCATCCACTAACAACCACTATATGATTCATGTTAAATAAATTACCCAACCATGCATTCCCAAAAGACAACCAAGTTGTTCCATAACACAACTCAAAACTAATACAACCAGACATGTCCACACAACATCAAAGTACACTACGAAAACTAAACAACCAAACACCACAAGCCATGACACCACCATATCTCCACAACAATCTCCAAGCTCCAAGCTCCACCAAGGAATAAAAATGCTCCACTAAAGGAGGGTGATGCCTTACCTTTGCCCACGTCATGGTACATGACATTTGCAAAGACACCAATGTGCCAAAGCAGGGGGTGAGTACTAAAACACAGTAGGATTTCCCCAAATTACTTCCCTACATGCGCCACTAGGATAAAACCGTTAGCACATTTATATAAAACAGTTTATATAAAATAAATCACAAGTGAAACCATTTTCATAAGCGAAACATGCCCTTACCAATCCATCACACCCAAACCAAGAAATCAAGGGAAATCCAACCAAACATTCCACAAGTCATTTCATCATTTCACATTAGAACAACAATTTCCAACTTGCAAAGCAATGCACAACAAACAACCAAACAAGAAAACAGTGGATCTTCCGTCCAACCCGTTCACCCATTCACACTTTAGTGGCACTTCCCGTCTACTTACCATTGATGGTGGCCCTTCCGTCTACTATCCATCCCCTTTTTATAGTGGTAATTATCGCCACTTCCACACAACATTCAAAAGAATCCAATGCCAAGTATATAACCCATCAAGGTCACAACCACATGCAATCAACAAATTCCATTGCATATCAATCCACTTCAATAAATCAACCATTTATTGAAAACTATTTTCCATTCCAAACCACATTTCAATAAAAACATATTTATTGAAAACCATTTTCCACCAACCATTTTACCAAATCAATCTCAACAACCCATTTTAAAATCTCTATTTTAAAATCCACAACAATAGCATTTTACCATGAAACCCCCTTTTCCCCAAAAAATCCCCAAATGGATTTTAAACCAACTTTGCACAAAAAAACAAAATTAATTTTAAGTCAACCAAATTAATTGTAACAAAAAACAACTATCTCTAACCAAGTGGAGTCGAGAGAGAAGCCACCTACCTTTAGGGTTCCTGAGAAATCGACCCACAAGCAATCCCACCTCGAATCCGGCGAACGCACCACTGAAACCTCTCTAGATCCCCTTACCTAACCATCATAATCCTTAAAATAATAATTCAAGGAAAAAAAACCCTAGATATACACACAACAAGTGTAGATCTAGGAAACCAATATAGAGGGAAGAGAAGATCTAGAGGAAAATACAAAGAACCTAAGAGAGAAGACTTACCTGGGAGAAACCACCTTCAAAACACCAAGAACCCTCTTCAAAAACCTTAAAAAATGAGTGGGAAAGCTCCTCCACCCCCTGAGAACCAAAGAACCTGAGTCAGCCACGAGTGAGAGGAATTTTGGGGTGAAATAGGTTAAGCCTGAGGGAGCCCAGAACTTATAACCCTATTTTTAAGTGGCCGCACGGTTTGGAAAACCGTGATCTAACCGTGTGCATGATACTACCTTGAGAGATAGGGTCTGCATGGTTTCCTTGAATAGTTTGGAAAACCGTTCACAGGCCGTGCGAAGCCTACTGTCTCCCCTACATGGTTTCCTGGAGAACCCGCACAGTTTCCACTAACCGTGCTCAAACCGTGCACCCATTTAAAAGCCTCCAAAATCATCCAAAACCATTCCAAACTCTCCCAAACTCTTCCCAACTCATCCCATGCACTTTAAACACATAAGAATTCATAAAAAAAGGATACATACCTCAAACTGTGGGTACTAAATTCTCCCCACCATTGTACTTTCCGTCCTCAAAAAGTAGTGAACCCTCCCTTTGACGAAAGAGCTAGGGCCACTGCTCGACCATCTCTTTCTCCCACTCCCAAGTCTCCTCTTGAATCTGACCATGCTGCCACAAAACACGAACTAAATCGATGATTTTACCATGAAAAACTTTCTATTACCTATCCAAAACCCGCACTGGCATGTGCACTAATGAAGCATTCAGTTCTAGCTCAACATGATCCCATCGAATCACATGGCCATGATCCGACTGATAATTTTTCAACTACGACACATGAAACACATTTTTCACCACAATGAACCTAGGTGGAAAATCCAAATGATAATCCACCTCACCAACCCACTCAATAATCTCAAAAGGTCCAATATACCTTGGAGATAACTTTCCTTGCTTTCCAAACCAACGATTTCCCAACCTAGGAGAGATCCTCAAGAAAACATGACCACTCACCTCGAACGAAAACGACCATCGATGATGATCCACATATGATTTCTGACAACTCTAAGATGTCTCCATTATCTTCTTGATCAACTTGATCTTCTCAGTAGTCTCCTGGACAAGGCTCGGTCCAACCATTGAGAACTCACCCGTTTCCACCCAACATAGTGGAGAACGACATGGCCGCCCATACAATGCTTCAAACGGAGCCATATGTATGGATTCCTGATAATTGTTATTGTACAAAAACTTAACCAATGACAAGTGAACCTCCCACGATCCACCAAAATCCCTGACACAAGCCTACAACATATCCTCCAGAGTTTGTATCATCCTCTCGGATTGACCATCCGTCTGAGAGTGATACGCCGTACTCATGGTCAGCTTAGTTCCAAGGGATTACTGTAAGGATTTTTAGAAACGAGATGTAAACCTCAGATCTCTATCAGATACGATCGAAACTAGAACACCATGCCTCTTTACCACCTCCCAGATATAGATTTTGGACAGATCCTCCACTGTATGAGATTCACGAATCGGGATGAAATGGGCTGACTTCGTTAACCGATCCACTATCACCCAAATGGCATCGTGATTTCTGACCGTTCTTGGGAGACCTGTGACAAAATCCATCGCTATCTGCTCCCACTTCCAAACAGGGATTGGTAAAGACCGCAACATTCCTGCTGGCCTCTGATGCTCTGCCTTGACCTGCTGACAAGTCAAGCATCTCGAAACAAACTTAGTCACACTTATTTTCATACCAACCCACCAAAACCGCGCCTTCAATGCTTTATAAATTTTATGAATTCCAGGATGAACATCCCACCTAGAATGATGATACACCCTAAGAAGATCCTCATGACAAGCAACTGGTACAACCATCCGATTCTGAAAACACAAAACTGAATCTCCCTTCAGTTTCCAACCCTCAATGGTCTCCCCACCATTGAGTCTCGACCCCATGGTCACACACTCAGAATCAGATATCTGTGCCTTTCTAACCAGGCCAACCAAGTCAGGAATCAACAAAACCAGAAAGAAGACTACTCTATTTCCTTGGTCCTCACATTCCAACCATATATCAACTATAACCGATATCAACTGCCACTGGTCCGATGCTTGTTTCACCACCTGAGCATATGATTTTCTACTTAATGCATCCGCCACCGAATTTCCCTTACCTGGTGTGTACATCAAGTCAAAATAAAATATCTAGAGATATTCCATCCATCTCCTTTTCCTCAAGTTCAAATCCATTTGTGAGAAAATGTGTTTCAAGATCTTACGATTTATATATATTGTGAATTTATCACCGAAGAGATAACGACGCCACACTTCCAAAGCATGGAACACTGCTACCAACTCCAAATCATGAGTTGGGTAGTTCTTCTCATGAACTCTCAACTACCGTGAGCCATACGCAACCACATGATTCCATTTCATGAGAATGCACCCCAACCCTGATCCCGATGCATCACAATACACCACATACCCTTTTCTTAGTTCTGGAAAAACCAAGATTGGTGTTGATGTAAGGTGACCCTTTAGCTCTTCAAAACACTGCTGACACTGTTCATTCCATTAGAATGTAACATTCTTTCTTGTCAAAGCTGTCATTGACGAAGCCAAATGTGAAAAATCACGTACAAAACACCGATAATACCCAGCTAGACCAAGAAAACTCTGTATCTTAAATACATTCTTTGGTGGTTTCCATGAGATAACAGCCTCTATCTTTTTCAAATCCATAGAAACACCTTTTTTAGAAATCACATGTCCAAGAAAACAAACTTCCTGTATCCAAAAGTCACACTTTGACAATTTGGCATAGAACCGATGATCCCTCAATATCCCCAACACTATTGCCAAGTGCTGCTCATGCTGCACCCTTGTCTTTGAATACACCAAAATATCATCTATAAATACCACCACAAATGAATCCAGATATCTCTGAAATATCCAATTCATCAATTCCATAAACACCACTGGCACATTCGTTAGACCAAAGGGAATAACCACATATTCATAATGGCCATATATACTTCTGAAAGCTGTTTTAGTAATATTGTCCTTCCTCACCTGCAATTGATGATATCCCGACCTTAGGTCGATCTTGGAGAACCACTGGGATCCCCTCAACTGGTCAAAAAAATCATCAATTCATGGAAGTGGATATATGTTCTTTATCGTAACTTGGTTAAGTCTACGATAATCAACACATATCCTCAAGGATCCATCTGCCTTTTTCACAAACAACACCAGTGCTGCCCACGGAGACATGCTAGGCCTGATAAAACCTTTGTTTTCTAACTCTTCCAACTGTAATTTCAATTCCCACAATTCAGTAGGTGCCATCCGGTAAGATGGAAGTGAGATAGGACTGCTCCCCAGAAGGAGATCAATCGTAAACTCCACTTCTCTTACGTGAGGTAACCCAGATTATTATTTAGGAAAAACATCCATGAAATGATCTACCACTATCGGAAGAACACTCTGTTCAACACCCATTGCCGATTCTAACGACAACACCACAAAATGATACGATAACATTCCCACTACTGGTGCCAAAAAACCCATTGCACCTTGCCTTCCATACCTCTCTCCTCTAAAGAGATGTCTAACACCATCGTGTGTCGTCAAATCCACTGTCCGCACATCACAGTCGATGTGGGCCTTAAAAGAAACCAGCCAATCCATTCATAGGATTACATCATACCCATCCATCTCAAGCATTGAGAAATTCCACATTAGCTCAACCTCACCCAAAACGATACAATATGCTCTACACAAGAAGGATCAACACTCTCTTCGAACCAGAGGAGTTTGAAGTTTTAAAACTGAGGGCATCATTTCTACCCTTAAACCTAGCAAATCAACCACACGTGTAGCAATAAAAGAGTGTGAAGCACCCATATCAAACAACACTTCCATCAAGGTAGAATTTAAAAGAATAGTACCTCTCACTGTGGATGGTCATGAATGATCATACACTACAACCTGCTCAGCTCCAAACACATGCTTTCTTGCCCCAATCTGCTCTTTATTTCCCTCTTGAGGCGTTGTGGTATTCTGAGAATCACCATGACCCACTTTACTCTGCTGATGAGGGATGTGCTGCTGTCCCCATCCAGTCGAAGAATATGACATCTGAGATCCCTAAGGAGTTTCATGCGCACCTGACCTTGGATAATTCTGAAAATAATGCTATAGATGCCCCATATGCTTACAATTATGACATGCTTGAGGTTGTGCCATATAATCCCGTTTGATGTGGCTCATAGAACCACACTGAAAACATCCCGTCTTGCTCTGGGGCTTCAGAGGAAGATCTATCGATCCTGCCTTTGGATTATATGCCATATTCCCACTCTGGGAATAAGTTTCCCTCCTTCACTTGAACCTAGCGTTAGAGTTACCACTATTCCCCATGGGTAACACCATGCTTCCTTCGCCCGGAGCACCCAACAAATCCCGCTCAGCCACCAAGGATCTATTCACCATCTCTGTGTAATCATCTATACACAACACCACTATCTTTGAATGGATTTCTTGACTTAACCCCGCTTCAAATATCCTCGCCTTCAACGACGTGCTACCCTCCACCTCAGGTGAAAACCACACTAAGTTCATAAACTTAGTCGCATACTCTTTTACCGACATAATCTCTTACTTCAAACTGAAGAAATCAGTCATGCGCTGAATTTTGAACGTATGTGGGTAGAATTTTTTATTAAACAATTCCTCAAAGCCTTCCCACATCATACCCTGGTCCTTCCCCTCTTGGACTGCCAACTCCCACCACTAAAGGGAAAGATCTTCCAACATATACGTGGCCAACTTCACTTTTAACTCTACCAGTGTTCCCAAGAACTCGAAGATCTTGTTCAATCTATTCAACCATGCTTCTGCCCTCTCCAGCTCTGAATCATCCCTGAAGATGGGTGGATTCTACATTTGAAACTGAACCGCATGATCCACATGCCTTGGTTCATCCATTTTATTTCCACTTTCCACAGCTTGGAAAGCTTGCACTATGCTTTGCACTAGCTGTTGGTTCACTAGAGGCTCAGGTGCTACCACATTCTCAGCAGCCTCCTCCGGTTGGTCTCTATGATGCCTACTCGGTGACATTTCTATAAATATAAAAATAAACAACCATGAGTCTCACTTCTATAGACATCACAAAATTCCATTTCAAATGACATTACACAACACTATCACAACATGGATTTCCACCAATTCACATTTTCCATGTTCCACCATTTTGAAAACCAAATCATTTTCAAAATACCAATTTATTCACACTACAATTTCACACATTTGCATAACCATTTCTCAATTCAGCCCATAAATCATTATGCCCAATGAAATATGAATCCTAGTGGGAAGTCATTTCTACCATGTATGCCATGATCATCTCATTAGATACACCCATGACAATGATATTTCCAATGCCTATAAGTGTCTCCAAAAAACTTATGTACCCAAATCTCTGGTAACTTGAATTTCAGCATAAAAGGGTTAGCCACATCCTTTTATGCTATACATTCGAAGTTCAGACATTCCTACGCCTTGCTACCATCCCGACTCAAGGAATGCACCATAACGAATGTCAACACCAAATCCAAGAATCAACTCCAAAGGACCGAACAAACTGATACCACTTGTAACACTCCACCCCTACCTCATTGGCTTGAGAAGGCAGTGAGGGATACTTGGTCTTAAGCGACGTTCCCAAGACGCCAAAGGCTGGAAATAAATGCCAAGGGCTTCAAGATCAAGCTGGGGAACAATTTTCCCTTAATAAAAACCAACTAATCCATCCACTAACAGCCACTATATGATGCATGTCAAATAAATTACCCAACCATGCATTCCAAAAAGACAACCAAGTTGTTCCATAACACAACTCAAAACTAATACAACCAGACATGTCCAAACAACATCATAGTACACTGCAGAAACTAAACAACCAAACACCACGATCCATGACACCACCACAGCTCCACAACAAGCTCCAAGCTCTGAGCTCCACCAAGGAATCACAATGCTTCACTAAAGGAGGGTGATGCCTTACCTTTTCCCATGTCACGGTACATGACATATGCAAAGACACCAATGTTCCAAAGTAGGGGGTGAGTACTAAAACTCAGTAGGATTTCCCCAAATGACTTCCCTAAACATGCCACAGGATAAAACCATTAGCACATTTATATAAAACAGTTTATATAAAATAAATCACAAGTGCAACCATTTTCATAAGCCAAACACGCCCTTACCAATCCATCACACCCAAACCAAGAAATCAAGGGAAATCCAACCAAACATGCCACAAGTCATTTCATCATTTCACATTAGCACAACAATTTCCAACTTGCAAAGCAATACACAACAAACAACCAAACAACCAAACAGTGGAGCTTCCATCCAACCCGTTCACCCATTTACACTTTAGTGGCACTTTCCGTCCACTTACCATTGATGGTGGACCTTCCATCCACTATCCATACCCTTTTTATAGTGTTACTTATCACCACTTACACACAACATTCAAAACAATCCAATTCCAAGTATATAACCCACCAAGGTCACAACCACATGCAGTCAACCAATTCCATTGCATATCAATCCACTTCAATAAATCACCCATTTATTGAAAACCATTTTCCATGCCAACCCACATTTCAATAAAAACATATTTATTGAAAACCATTTTCCACCAACCATTTTCCCAAATCAATCTCAACAACCCATTTTAAAATCTCTATTTTAAAATCCACAATAATAGTATTTCACCATGAAACCCCTTTTTTCCCAAAAAATCCCCAAATGGATTTTCAATCAACTTTGAACATAAAAAGACAATTAATTTCAAGTCAACCAAATTAATTGTAACAAAAAAACACTAGCTCTAACCAAGTGGAGTGATAGAGAAGCCACCTACCTTTAGGGTTCTTGAGAAATCGACCCACAAGCAATCACACCTTGAATCCGGAGAATGCACCAACAAAACCTCTCTAGATCCCCTTCCCTAACCATAAAAAGCCTTAAAATCATCATTCAAGGCAAATAGAACCCTAGATCTACACACAACAATTGTAGATCTAGGAAACCAAGAAAGAGGGAAGAGTAGATCTAGAGGAAAACACAAAGAACCCAAGAGAGAAGACTTACCCGGGAGCAACCACCTTCAAAACACCAAGAACCCTCTTCAAAACCCTTCCAAAATGAGTGGGAAAGCTCCTCCACACCCTGAGAACCAAAGAACCTGAGTGAGCCCTGAGTAGGAGGAAGTTTGGGGTGAAATAGGTTAATCTTGAGGGAGCCCGGAACTTATAACCCTATTTTTAAGTGGTCACATGGTTAGCTCGCACGGTTTGGAAAACCGTGCACTAACCGTGCGCACGCTACTGCCTCGATAGGTAGGGTCCACACGGTTTCCTCGCATAGTTTGGAAAACCGTGCGCAGGCTATGCAAATCCTACTGTCTCCCCTGTATGGTTTCCTGGAGAACCCTCATGGTTTCCACTAACCGTGATCAAATCGTGCACCAATTTAAAAGCCTCCAAACTCATCCAAAACCATTCCAAACTCTCCCAACCTCTTCCCAACTCATCCCATTAAATTTAAACACATAAAAATGAATAAAAAAGGATACATACCTCAAACCGGGGGTACTACAATAAATATTCAATAGTTATAATGACTCATCTTCCTTTGGATATACCAAAATAAATTCATCAATGTGCTTCCACAAATTTCTCCAAGAGTATAACAACACTGTTGCATTCTTATTTCATCTATAAAATAAACATCTAATAAATGTATTCAAAATAATTTGAATAAATACTATGATAAAATATCTAAAAATAATCCTTTAAAATCTATGAAATAATCCCTAAAAATTAGCAGCAACATCCATAATAAAATTGAAACATTTGAATTTAAATAACCTCATGTATTTAAACTTCACTAAAAAAATGACATTGAAATAATCCAATCATTTTTCTCTTTAAAATATGCACCAAAATCTTTGTAAATAATTTGATCAAAATCATTTGAATTTATGAGTATTTATCCAACTGAAAAACCACTAAAATAATTCTAGATAAAAATACAGCCAGTAAAAACACCAAGAATATGTAAAATAGAGTACCATAAACTTCCACAATTCTACATGTAACTCTTTGTCACTATTGTTGGGAAAATATCCCTCAAGGTAACATTGTAGTGCTTTTGGGTTGATTTTGTTTGTTGAAAAATCAGGTATCCATGGTTTGTTGTGGAGTTCCAAAGAGATTATTGACAAGGTATGTTGGAAAAGATCCAAGAAAAAGGAATAAATGATCTGGTGGTGGTACAGAAAGATGTGTATACAAGGTGGTGTTGTTTCCCAGTGTTTTTTGGGGTTCAAAATCTAGAGGATAGAAAAATTGTTTTTGGAAAATAAGTATTTTCACATAAAAGTAAAATGTTTCACACAAGGGTGATGGTGATTCGCAAAGTTGCGCAAAATTACAGATTCAGGATCATCACGTCAAAATATGTCTAAGGAAAGAAGTGCGTGAAAGATTTGAAAGTGCATGATAGAAGAGTTTGCATGACAAAAGAATATTTGCACACATCTACGAAAAAGAGATGAAGATTTTTTGAAGAAGGATTTTACGTGCTAAATATAACATCAAATTGAGATCTTCCACACTCATATAAATATTACACACATAGTGTAAGGTGCATAAGGAATGTGTATATAGGGTTGAATGAGTATATAAATTGATGGCTACCCTCCTCATTTCAAAATCTCAACCCTTAGAGAAAATTAGGGCTCTGAATTTCATAAGAAGTTGTGCACAAGAGTAAAAGTTGTGCGCAAGAAGAGTTGTACAAAGAAACAACTCAAGTGTTTGTTGTGCGCAAAGAAGAACTTGTATTTTCACGATCAAGGGATGTGGACAAAAAGTTTAAGGGTTTCACGCAAGTTGTACTTATGCAACAAAACTTAAATGTTACACACAAGTTGTTAAAGTTGTGCGCAAGACATCCAAAGGTCACGCAAAACACAAAGTTGTGTGAACCAAAAGGGATTTACCAATAAATCTGTGGTAAAGTGGTATTCATAATGAATATGAAATTATAACTTAATGATATAATAAATGAGGTGTAAAACATATTGATTCAAGTAATCAAAGGAGGATATTCTGAAGAAGCAGTGAACACACTTCAATTGAGAGAGCATTAAACTTTCATATTGTAATTGGTTGTAAACTAGGGTGGATAGTGAGTCCACTCCAAACTTTGTAACAATAGCACACTTTAGTGGATTTGGTACATAATCACATTTCTACTATATGATCCTTGGATTTATCCCAATGAGGGTGAACTAAGTAAAATTGTTGTGTCTCATGCATGCTTTCATTGCTATTTTGAATGGCCCGGAGGCCTTCTTTTTTATTCATTTTTGATAATCCCCCTTTTAAGGGTTTAAGGGGAACCCTTACATGGACCATAGGCTTTGTAACATTACATGACCTGAAGGTATTAGAGGAATTCATCTAGACTATAAATACTTGAAACAACCCCTCCACAGCATCTACATAATGATGTAAGCTCTCCAACTTTTCATGGCTATTCGTTTAGGCTTCCTGTGCATGCATAGGTTGGTCCTGATGGCAATTGAAATACCCTATCATTCTTCCAAATCCGTTATCTCTGCTCTGGTGAATGCGCCTACTCCGAATCCTCATCTGGAGCCTATTCCTTGTAGAGAAGAATGTTTTGTTTAATAACAAAACAAGATCTAAAGGGGAAGTTGTTTTAATCTTCCATACTCTGATTCAACCCCCTATTAGGGTATTTAACCTAGTTGTTATAATAATACATAATTATATTCTCAAGGATTTTTCTATGTAAGATGAAACCATACATTTATATGGGAAAACACCATATAATTGTCTACTGACACTTTAAATGATCAACCTCTTTACAATCAATAGGAAAGTGCATATCCATATATACATCTTAATCACCAACAACATATAATATTAGGAAAAACCTACATTCCTACATGATGAATGAATTCACAACCACTCTATTTCCATACCATCCCAAGATATAAACCCTTATGAATAAATAACAAAAAAAATATCCACTCAAGGTGGAAATCCAATAGTTGTAAAATCTCAATAAACAACTATAATCCTTTACACAATGAATTTTCTATTTCCCCATACATTGGTTAAATACTCCATAGTATGATAACATCACCAATACCAAATACATTCTCAGTCTCTAATCTAATATCCCAAACTATTGTACAAAAGAAATAGCCTATGATACCACTTTGCAATGTTTTTCTTCCGCATACCATTGTACGGTACCTGGTCTGGTAGTATCCACATACCTCAATAATGCCTCTCTATATGATATAGGTTTATGAAAAACAATGAGAGTCTATGTAATTCCATGATGGGACTATCCCCTCAACTTTAGAGTATATTAAAATTTAATTAAACAAAGTAACATACATCACATAATGACATAGGAGAATAAAAAGACACAATATAATTAGTAAATATAAACCCAAGTAACCAATATGATATACAAAATACAATTTCAGATTCATACATCAATTACACATATACATCAAGTAAAAAAGTAATCCAAAAGAAACACCAAAAGACTCCAAGTACCCAACCCCCATCCCAACTTCCATATCCCTCCCAGCTCCATCCCAAAGGTAATCAAGAATTTATCCTAGGGTGATTTCCCTTATATGGTCTTGAAATCATGAATTATACTCAGGCATCAAGTAGAGGCCCGAGTAGGGTGTGAGTATGACTCAATAAGCCCTACCAACGACCCCCCTAAACGAATCTATATAATAGTAATTTCATGGAATGTACAATAAATTAATCATTTTACAATCTTGAAACTGGGAGAAGAATAAATAATCATCTAATACTTGGATCTTTGGCTACACTCAAAGATTGTGCTACCTGCTTTGGATAGTGATAGATGTCTATAAGCATGTCATGAAACCATGAGAAACAAAGTTCTCCAAAAATTTTAAAATACAAAAAATATCATTTTTATTTATAGTTATTACAAACCACCACATATGATGTGTATTCTAGGTATCATAATCCACCACATATCAGGTGTATTCAGATATCAAAAAGCATCACATATAGTGTGTATTCCCGGTTATCACAAACCACCACATATCTGATGAATTTAGGTATCAAAAACCACAAAATATTGAGTGTATTACCAGTTATAACAAACCATCACATATCAGATGTAATCTAGAATCACAATCCACCACACATCAGGAGTCTTCCTAGTAATCACTACCCACCACACATCGAATGTATTTTGATTTTCACAATTCATGAACAACATAACCCATTTGAACTCCGATTCAAAAACACTTCCATAATTATTAAATAAAATAAGGTTTTCCATTGGAATAAATTTATGCCTGAATTTACAACAAATTTAAAGAGAGAATTTTTCAAGGTGAACCACATTTTAAAACATAGTTTTAAATTATGAGTCATTCATATCAAACATGCATGACACACAACACATGCACTAAAGGAAAGAAGCCTGAATATATGAGAAACTTTGGGACCACCTACCTTAGGACTATAAGGAACCACACATCTAGTATTAGCATTTAATTTGACTTTGAATGTAGGAAGATCGATGTAGTAGACAAAATCCCTCAACAAAGTGAGAAATTAATTAAAACTAGCAGAACACAACCCATTAGAGAAGTAAAGAGAGAGAAAGAGAGGAGAGGTAAGGTTTCATAGATTTACCACAAGTCATTAATCACATTAAATAGGAAAATAACCATATTTTGATAGGAAGAGAGTATTAAGGGGCATGTACTCAAGGTGTTTCTAGCACTATAGGAAAAATAACCACCACTAAATTATTGCGCTACGGTTTAAAAAAAATGACTAGGAAAGCGACTTCACGTAACATTTAACAATAGTTCTAAAAAAGAGTGGATAAATGATTTATCTAGGGTTTAAAAATCGTTGTCAAATGTTTAGTGACAATTTTTAATTTTTTTTAAATTTTAATTTTTTTTTCATATTATTAATTATTTAATTGTTTATATATTTATTATTATTTATTTATTTTTCATTAATTATTAATTATTTATTTAACATAAAATAAATGTATATGTCATGAATTCAATGTATAAATTTAGCACAGATATGCATTGGGTGAGATTTGAACCTCTTAGTTATTCTGCAAAACCATTTCCACTTTAGCAAGCTTTTCACGTGGTGAGTAAAGAGAATTTAATATACTTATATATATATACATATAAATACATATAAGTACAAATAAATAAATAATTATATTAAAGAATAATAATAATAAATAATAAATAATAAATAATATAGAATAAATAAATACAAAATAAATAATTAATAACCGATAACTAATAAATAAGAACAAATGATGAATAAATAAATAATTATAAATAATAAAGAATGAGTAATTAAAAATTAAAAATAATCAAATAATAAATAAATAAGTAATAAAAACAAAAAATTAATAATAAACAATAATTCAATATATAGTAAATAAGTAATAAATTAATAATAAATAATAAGTAAATTTATAATAAATAAGTAATAATAAGTAATAAATAATAAATAATTAATAATAATTAATAATTAATAAGAAAAAATAATAAATAGTAAATAGTAAATAAATATATAAAATTACATATAAATTTATTTAAATACATTTATATATCTTATTGAAATATAAAAATATAAACAAATTTACATAATTTTATATAAATATAAGTACAAAGACATACACATACACACCAACCAATTGAATACATATAAATATATATACCAACATCATATATATAAATATACATTAATGTATATAAATTTATATAAATGAATATAAATATTTATAAATATAGACTAATATGAATAAATACATATAAATAACTATTCATAGATGTAATTATATATAAATTTAAAATATATATTGATAAATATATATAAATTATAAATATATATACCTAAATGTATAGAAATACATACATATATATATTATATAATAAATCACCAAAATATGGAAAAAAAAAACATTTTTAATGCCATCAAATCAACATGAATGTAAATCCATGTAATAAAATCATTGATAAGCCAACAAGCATATGAATACACTCTTAAATGAAGTTGAAATCATATCGAATGTTAAAAAATCATGGTATATGAATAAAAAAATCAGTTTTCTAATAATTTTAGGAAATTTTTAACCTTGAAAAATTAATGAACATGGACCCCCATAGTTAAAATAACATGGATTTCTTCACTGACTTCAATTTGATATATAGTAGAGCCCAAACAGACCCCCAGATCAAAAGTTATTGTTGTTTAAAGTTAAAGTTCAATTTTCATCTTCTATTAAAATAGTGATAAATTTTATAATTTTTCTAATAAAAAAATTATTATATAATTTCATTATATATTGACTAATAAGATTTTATTTTATTGGTTATGAAGCTAAAATAGACACAATAATCAAAATTTATGACCATTTGATGTTGTAATCTAATTTAAAAAAAATTAATTTTTTTTAATTTTTTTTTAGAGTTAGTTTTTTAAAATCCCAATGATAAAAAAAAATATTTTTTAAAAAACATATTTATAGGTGGGTTTTAATAAACCACCTCTAAAAAACCACCCTGAATTTCAATATTTCTTATTATGTGGCCAAAAATAGAAGGAAAACCGGGTAAAATCGTTAGGTTCGTAAGGGGAAAAAATAAATTTACCCACTTTTTGTTTGGGAACATGGTTTGGGAACAATATTGGATAATACATGAACCAACCATATTGCCTCCACTATCTACTATCCCCCTCACCCCCATAGTTTGGAACATGTTTAGAAAAACCATGTGCACACTGTTCAAAACACCTCTTCAATAAATTACAAGCTTGTGAGTATTATCAATCTCATTTTCATAGTTTTAATATATGTTCTCCCACAATTTCAACCTTACACAGTTGGAGTTCATGGTTAGTGAAAACTATATGCCATATTCTACCTCTCAAAAAACTAAAATTCCATTCCCCAAACTCTCTAGGAACACCCAAGGCCTACACCACACCCTTTGATACTCATTAATGATAAAATAAAAAGAGATTATCATAATTTAAAAGGGATGCATACCAATCTGGAAGGGCAAGGATTTGTTTTAATGTCCCCAACTTGAAGGCCACTAAATCGGTGCCTCAATTCGGGTTTCCACATGACCACAAACATATCTCCTCGTACGCTAGAGGATTCCAACTAGCAGTGAGAGTCTAATACATCATGAGGAGAGAATAAAACCTCTTTATTAGAGTAAGACATAATAATTAAACACGAAATAAATGAATAAATAAATGATAAACAATAAACATGAATTACCAATCATCTCCCAAAATTGCGTACAAGCCCACAACAAAATAGTAAATATATTATGTCATGTCATATAATTCTAAGTGTAAGGAAAATCCAAAATAAAGACAAAATGAGAATACCCAAAATGGGTTCCAACACCAAGTTCAGTCCCTCCTCCATGCACATCCCATGAATAATCAACCTTGTAGCATATGGTCTTTTCCCTTATCTTTGACTGCAACCATAAAATCTGATCAGGTACCCAATGGCGGCCCGAGCAGGGTGTGAGTATAACTTAGTAGGCCACCACCAATAGTGTCTAAAAAATATCCAGTCTAAAAAAATAGTGTATGCATGTACTAAAATAATAACAAGATAATAAAAAGGTAAATTGAGTGCCATTAGTTAACAATTTTTACTAAACCATTTACATCATTTAATCCATGGGTAAGAAAATTCATTTATAACACAACAACCTAAGCCGGTAAACTACTATGCATAAGGGGATAATTCAAATTACCTATCTCACTAGGTAAAACATTTAAAAATTAATTACATCACACATACCTTGGAGCCTCAGTCTAGGTAGTCTCATCCAATGAAACTGTTAGGGGCATAGAGCCTTGGTCCAACTCCCTAACCCATGCATTCTAGGGGTGGGGTTTATAGCCTCATTCCAACTCGACCTATGGACATATAACCTCAAGTCAATACCCCAAAAACCATACAACCATGTGCACATGCTTCTTTGACTATTTACCACATATACCATATCAAAAATCAAATTCATTGAATGAACATACCATTCACAATTTATAGACCATTCAATACACAAATCATCTTTATAACTTAACCCATTAACACAATTACCATTTACATGTCTCAAATCATTTACATATTTCCATTTCACCCCTAATCCATTTATCACATTCACTTTAATTCATTTAACCCATTCACAATATTCCAAAAAACTTCTTATGCCATTACACAACTAGACACAACTACCATAAATACATTTTTGTACTTCAAGTTGACGTTTCAACATTTTTGTTAAGAGTTCTACTTCATCAAAAATCAATTATATGCTTATCATTACCATTTTCCATGTTCGGTAAGATGGAACACCCCATGGGTGGACCTATGACCATTCTATTCCACCTCAATGCATCCCAATGAGATGATGAGGGGTTCAATTCATCATTTATCCAACCTATTTAATAAATCTTACTAATGTAATCAAAATCAAAACAATAAGGTAATAAGGAACAACCACATACACACACACCAAACATCAAGACTATGGAATATAACTTGTAGAACACCTACCTTGATCCTGAAGATGAATGCTCACTTAACCTTCACATTTGATACGGATTTTAACACCCTTAAAATCTCCAACATAAGATCCTCTGTAAAAAGAGGGTTTTAGGTATTTAGAAGAATAATAACAACTATAAAATCCCTAATCCAAAAATATAAGTAAGAGGATTGTTAGACTCACTTGGAGCTTCGATTTGTAACTAATGGCACTCCAAAAATTCTATAAGTGAAGGAGATTCATCCTTGGAAATCTTGGGGAATTTTGGTTCTTCACTAGGTTTTTTTGGAGGAAAAATGGATAGAAATCACGAGTTATAACACTTAAGTCCCGAGAGTGAAAAATTGTAAAATCCTACTTTTTAAGGGGCACACGGTTTGGATGCATGGCTTTCCAAATCGTGCACTAATTGTGTGACACTCTCTGTCCAAGAGGGGACCATGCTGTACTATCACAAACCAACCCAAGTAGACCCCAAACCGGTCACCAGAGTTAATCCATGACATGGCCTAAAAGGCGTTACTGATCCCCATAGGCTGGCAACTAGTTCCAGGAAACAATAGAATAACCAAAGGATATAGTTTCACCCAATAATAAATAAATAAATTGAATAGTGGAAAGATAAAAAAAGTAGCCTAGTATATATGAATAATTCCAACTGAACATATTTAACACAAAACTGAAAATACAACAAAAATATACAACAACAATAAAATTAGAACTAACAAACACAACGTCTCCATGTTGCCCCGAGGTTCACTCTCTGATACAAAAACCAACCATCACCCATGGTGATTGAAACCAAGCTGAAACTAGCACCACAACCTAAAAACAAGAAATAAATATAGGAATGAGTATTAAAACTCCATATGCATACCAAATAAATCTATTCCCAATTCACCACCTTTAAAATAAAAGAAACATTAATTTCAAGTTTGAAATAAAATATATAAAAGTAAGCTTTTCCCACACATTTCCACTTCAAAACAAATCATGTCCCATTTCCCTTTTTCATTTCCAAAACCAAGTTATTTTCCATTAAAGAAACATTAACATTTTCAATGGGGGAAGTTATGATTTCATTTCATAAATAGAACAAGAGAGAACAAAAAATTTATAAGAGGAAACATTTTCCATAAACATTTGAAAACCAAATCATCACTTTCCAAAGAAGTATACCACACATGAGAACACCACAATAATCACAATATAAGGGTAATAAAAATATGTACATAAGAGTAACCAACCAATCATGCATCTCAATCATCTGCTGTAGTAACTAAGTGCCAAATAGACATGGGTAGAACCTAAGACCTCATGAATAATCTAGAACATACTAATACATGTTGACTCATCCCGAAAACCATTCTTCACTCGATGAAATCAAATACGTCCAACATGCTTGGCCACACCCCACATGGTACAGACTGAGGGACATAATCCCATAGCAATAACAACAAAATATATCCCCCCTTCCATGGGCCACTATCTAGTGTGTAATCTAACTAGTGAAATAATCATTCTTAGAGAATTTAATAGCTATGCCAGGTTCTCCATGTCAATAGTATAGAAGAGAGTTATCCAACCTATTCCAATAAAGTATAAAATCACATGCACATATATAATAACTCAAATAAAATTCACCACCCAAGACACCCCAAGGATCAATTTCTGTCCATAAAAATCATAGATTACAAATAAGTCCACACCGAGGATCTCCCATTTCACACAACATAAATGGATCATAAGGGTTCCATAGTGAGGAAATCCCATCTATTTAATATAAATAAGGCAAAAAATATTATCCAAGGAGACATTTAATAATAATCATTTTCACCACTTTAATAAAAGTGCTAAATGGGCATCAAGATCTTTTCACAAAACCATTATCTACCAAAGAACCAAATCACCCTTTAAAAGAGGTGTAAACACACCATTTTCCATTTCACAATCATTTTAAAAATCTATTTTAATCATTCATATCACACTTTCAAACCAAATAATTTTTTATAAAACCATTTGAGGAACCCAAAACCACCATCAAAATGTCAAAAATATATTTACAAAGCTAACTCATGCTTTAAACATCAGAAAATACTCACAAAATCTAACCAGGCATTTTATTGAACACTAGGTGTGCAATAATTAATAAAATGATTCCATTTATCACAAAATAAGGGAGGAGTCACCACTTTTCATAGAAAAAAATATTCCAAAGATCACACATCAATATTTAGCATATAATGAAGGTTATAAAAATATTAAACCAATAATTCTTAAATTAAAAAGGAAAGTGAAAAGGGAAACCTACCTCAATCTCACGGCGCTTCAACAGCACGCACCCGAAACCACTCTACGAAGGTTCCAAGAGCTAAGATCTACTAATAGGAACCTTAAACTTGAAAAAAACTGATATAAATGAGGGAAAACAAAACCCTAGATCCAAATAACTAAGGGAGAAGGAAATCTCAAGAGGAAATGAGAGAAAAAGGGAGAGGGAGAAGAGAGGAGTGTATTACCTTGAGAAATATCACCCAAAACATTGAAGAAAACCTAGATACACAGCATGGGAGTAGAGTAAAGGCTTAGAGAGCAAGTTAAGAGACCCCTTAGGGTTATTTTGGAAATGGGAAATTTTGGGTTAAAAATCCCGAGAGGGTATAGTTAGAATTTCACAAATTTTAAGATCTGGGAAGCTCGCATGGTTTAACGAACCATGCATCAACCATACACCCCTCACCGGACACAAAAGGAACCCTGAATGGTTTAAAAACCATGTTCCAACTGTGCCAAATTCCATTGTACAAAATTTCACCTAGCCACATGTTTCCGGGGCAAGGGTACACAGTTTGACAAACCATTCACCTTATGCCATAAAGACCAAAACTACCAATTTTCATAAAAGACACTCAAGAAAACTAAGAATTGAACACGAGGACTCTACTATAAAAAATAATAGCTCAAAATAAAACCATGTAAAACTAAAAACTTGAGAGAAAAACTGAGATCAAGGATGAATCAGATCAAATAATGAAAATAAAAATTGCAGGTGTGGCAATTATCCCCACTATAACTCTTTCCGCCCCTGGAAATCCACAACATCTTCCAGTTTATCGATCAAATATTAATGATTATTGAAACCACATGATCCAAACTTTTAAACAACAACATCTCTACCACTAACAAACATAACTTACACATCTTTCCTAAAATAAAACAATAAACAAAACCACACATTTCTATGACAACATTGGAACTACACTGGATTATCAACACGAGAGGCTGGAACAGACTCCCCACCATTAGAAACCAACTAGTACTGATTATCTTTAGGAGAAACTCAATAATACCCATGGTGGGTCTCCCCACCATTAAGAACCAAATAGATTAAACCATCTTGAAAATTTACCTCACAGACCAAACCCCCACAAAATGGGGGCCCCAAAAACGAACCTCCAAACCAAAATTGATCCACAAAGGGGAACTTACAATGAAAAGAAAAACTATAATAAGGATGATTAAACTATCTCACCCCAATGGTGGAGACAAGAGTTGAACCCGAGTTCCCCACACCCCTAGTAGGTCTCCTAAACATGTGAGAAACTTCACTCTAGGGCTTATGGATAGAGCCTTGATGTTTAAAGCATCTGTTGTGCCATAGTAAGGAGCTAATAATCACAACACACAATGAAAATCACTTGCTTAAACAAACCATCTTCACCCAAAGAGGTATTTTTAAGATGAACATGCTGAGCACACCACCCTTTAGAATAGAAATATTCATAATTTATAAAATAAATACACGCTTTCATTAAAATTAGAGTTCTCAGGAGATCCACAACATCCCCTTACATTTTAGGCAAAAAAAAACATCACCAAGCACAACTTCCATAATAGAAGACACACTACAATTGAGAGAGACTTTAAAATGATCCCAAATAGCACTCTACTGCTGCAAACAGGCTCCACGTCGCTTCCTGGTAACACCCCAATAGAATTGTTTCAAGTGAACTAGGCACCCACAAGCATGAAAAGTATTTGGTGTGCTTAGACATGAAGAATTTTTATTATCTATCTTACCACACTGATGAAACACAATGATTACATGTCCATAGGAAGTTGAAGAAATATTTTGAGGCCTTATAATTCCACGAACAACTCTAGAAGCTTCTAGATTCTTCCCCACTTTCCTACTATAATTCCCCTCACCGCCTCTAGGAACTAAAAGAGGGAAGACTACCTCAAGTACTCTTGCCATCACAACTTCAACACAAAAAATCTTCCCTCACCACATCAGAAAAATAAGTTAGATTGAATTCCAATGGCTTCAACTACAGATTAGGATGAATCCCACACTCGAAATACCAATCCTTTGAGGAATCATCCTCAACATACCCAAAATAATATGGAACTAGGTATACAAAGTGACGATATAAATCCAACACCAACCCATCAACCTACTATAGAAATCACTTCTATATTCCCTTTATTACCTTAATCATCTCAGAGAAATAATTATGGATGAAAAAATCCTTGAAGAACTCAAAAGTAAGAACTTCATAAGGCCTGTTCTGAGAGACCAACTCCCACCACTTCTAGGTCATTCCTTCAAAATCCTGCTAATGGGGAACCACCTGTAGCTGCACCATGAACATCCATTGATTTTCTATGGGGGTGAACACTAACTAACAAGAAAACCAAGAGATCAATTAAAACTACATCATCAATAATAGCTCTCAAACTCAAAAAAAAAATCATAAGAGACATTCCCAAAACATAGGAAAAACAATCCATACTACCATTAGATATCAAAAAATCATAAATTTCCACTTAAAATGCTTTTTAAAGAAAAAAACTTGGTGGGTTTTACACTCACCAATAGAATTACTTAGATTCTCACTCACATGCACATTCTCATGCCACCCTGGGCACACATTAACTCATGATAATCTAGAAACTCATCCACCCATATCTTCAACCATCCATTTCCCTACAAAAATCCATGCATTTGAGCACCCATGGAAATACCAAAGGTAAAAAAAATTTCATTTTTTCAAAAATAACATTCCACCAAATTTTTCACACTTTAAATCTAATTACCATATCAAAATTCATGAAAATTTTCAAAATCCCACTAACCACCAAGTCCAAAACCATTTTCAAACTCCGAATATCAATCCATTTCATCTTACTCAAAGTAAGATCCCATGATTTTCCATACAAAAATCCATCTCATATCATTAAAATGATTTCAAAATATAAATCCCATGATTCCCATTAAAAAATATTTTTCAACAGATCCACAATTCCATTCCATTAAAAATCATTTGATTAAAAACCCATTACTTCTCACTTAAAACAAATTTCCCAAAAATTTATTCAAAATAAATTTTTGATTTCCAAGAAAACAATTTCAATAACCCCATATTTTTATTATAAAAATATAATCCCATTAAACCATTTTTGTTTCACCCCAATGGGTAATTTTTAAAAAATATGTTTTCTAAATATTTATTTAAAATGATTCTGAAAACCCATTTTCCAATTTCTAAAAATCTATCCCTTACCACAAAAATACAGTTTTCAAAATTCTAAAACAAGAGTTTCAAATTTTTTTTAGAATCAATGGAGACCCAAAATAAATCATAAGAGAGAACTAGTGTCAATGGGTGACTTGACCATATGGTTGGTGGCCATATGACAAACACACCACCGTTAAGGACAGTCTTCTAGGACTATGTACCCAGCTCTACATGGCTTTTCAGGCCTTGTGATCTCACTGGGACCTTTAGGCAAAATCTATTTTTATATCCCAAACACCAGACAAACCACAAGACCTAAAGAAACAAACCAAACTAGAATTACCATAGAAACCTAAGGCTTGGAATAGAAAGTGTTTTCCATAAACTCCCTCATATCGACACCCCAAGGTTTCAACGATCCTACTCTATCTACCTTGACATCCCCAAATAACAAAGGGCTCTCCAAAAGCTAGGTCCTATAAGGTAAGCCTTCTCTGATATGATTTTTTCATGAACCAACCCAGTTAAACCTTGAACCAATCACCCGAGACAATTCGCAACATGGCCCGAAGGTCATTACCGATCCGCACAGGTTGACAACTAGTGTCGGGCATGAACAGAATAACCAAAGGGAATGATTTCTCCCAATAATAAATAAATAAACCGAATAGATGAAAGATAAAAAATGAGACCAATATATATGAATAATTCTAACTAAACATATTTTACACAAAATTGAAAATACAAAAAAACTATATAACGATAACCAAACTGGACCCGACAACCACAACGTCTCCATGTGACCTTGAGGGTCACTCTCTAATACCAAAACCAACCATCGCCCACGATGATTGAAACCAAGCTAAAACCTGCACCACAATCTAAAAATAAGAAAGAACTATAGGCATGAGTATTAAAACTCCATAGGCTTGCTTGATCAATCTATTCCCAATTAACTTCCTTTAAAATAAAATAAACATTAATTTCAAGTTTGAAATACAATATATAAAAGTAATATTTTCCCACACATTTTCTAATTCAAAAAAAACTAGGTCCCATTTCCTTTTTTCATTTCCAAAATCATTCTTTTACATTAAAGAAATAATAACATTTTCAAGGGGAAATTGATGATTTCATTTCATAAAGGGGATAAGAGAGTACAAAACATTTATAAGTGGAAACATTTTCCATAAACCTTTGAAAACCATCTCATCACTTTACAAAGAAGTAAACCACATGTGATAACACCATAATAATCACAATATAAGGGTAATAGAAATATGAACACAAGAGTAAACAACCAATAATGTATCTAAATCATCTATCATAATAACTAAGTTCCAAATAGACATGGATAAAACCTAAGAGCTCATGAATAATTCAGAACATACAAATACATATTAACTCATCTCAGAAATCATGCCTCACTCATTGACATAAACTACGCCAAACATGATCAACCACACCCCACATGGTATAGACTGAGGTTCATAATACCATATAAATAATAAAAAAATATATCCATCTATTATGGTCCACTAGATAGTTCATAATATAACTAGTTCAACAATCATTCTAAGAAAATTCAATAGTTATGCTAGGTTCTCCATGTCAACAATATAGAAGAGGGTGTGCCAAACGATACCAACTGAGCATCAAATCACTTGCACATATATAATAACTCCAAAAAAAATTTATCACCCGAGACACCCCAAGGATCAATCTCTTACCATAAAAATAATAGATCACAAAGGATTCCACACCGAGGATCTCCCATTTCACACAACATAAATGGATCACAAGGATTTCACAATGAGGACATCCCAACCATTTAATATAAAAAGGCAAGAATATTATACAAGGAGGGTTTTCATAATAATCATTTTTACTACTTTCATAAAAGTTCCAAATAGGCCTCAAGATATTTTCACAAAACCATTATTTATAAACGAACCAAATCACCCTTTAAAAGCAGTGTAAACACACCATTTTCCATTTCAAAATCATTTTAAAAATCAATTTTAAACATTCACATCACACTTTTAAGATAAATTCATTTTTATAAAATCATTTTAGGAAACCAAAACCACCATAAAGATGTCAAAAATATATTTAAAAATGCAAATCATGCATTAAACATCACAAAATCCAACTAAGCATTTTATCAAACACTTGGTGTAAAATATTTAAAAAAATGATTCCATTTATTAAAAAACAAGGAATATGCCACCAATTTACACACCAAAAAATATTCCAAAGATAAAAAAATCAATATTTAGAATATAAGTAAGGTTCAAAAAACATGAAACCAATGATACTTAACTTAAAATATCAAGTGAAAAGGGAAACCTACCTCAATCTCACAATGCTTCAACAACGCACACCCAAAACCACTCAAAAAGGTTCTAAGAGCCAAGATCTACCAATAAGAACCTTAAAAAAGAAACAACCAATATAAATGAGGGTAAACACAAACCCTAGATCCAAATGACCAAGGGAGAAGGAAATCTCAAGAGTAAATGAGAGAAAGAGGGAGAGGGAGAAGAGAGGAGAGAATTACATAGATAAATCTAGCCTAAAACCTTGAAGAAATACTCGATCCACACCATGGGAGAGGAAGAGAGGATTAGAGAGAAATTAAGGAGGCCCCTTAGGGTTTCATGATCTAGGGTGAGAGGAAATGGAGAGTTTTGGGTTAAAAACCTCTAGAGGGTAGAGTTGGAATTTCACAAATTTTAAGATCTAGGCAGCTCGCCCAGTTTGGATGCACGATTTACAAAAATGTGTGCCAACCATGCACCCATAAATGAACACACAAGGCACCCTGCATGGTTTGGATGTACAATTTATGAACTGTTCACCAATCGTGCCAAACTCTATTTTCCAAAATGTCACTTAGATGCACGGTTTCCTAGGCAAGGGAGTATAGTTTGAAAAACCGTGCGCCAATAATGCACCTCATGTTGTAAAGCACAAAACTTCCAATTTTCATCATAAAATCTCATGAAAACTAAGAAGTGAACATGGGACATCTACCAGAC
Source organism: Viscum album (assembly GCA_963277665.1). Taxonomy (NCBI): domain Eukaryota; kingdom Viridiplantae; phylum Streptophyta; class Magnoliopsida; order Santalales; family Viscaceae; genus Viscum; species Viscum album. The sequence goes on along the minus strand of OY728147.1, from coordinate 1,017,953,341 downwards.
AAAATAGTATCTCAAAATAAAACCATGGAACACTTGGAACCTGAGAGAAAAACTAAGATCAAGGATGAACTAGATCAATGAATAAAAATAAAACTTCTAGGTGTGACATGCACAGTTACCTGGGAATCCCACACTGTTTGATGAACCATGCACAAACCATACAGGATGGATCTATTCAAGGTCACATGGCTTATCCTTCCTCCTTTCATGGTTTATTCACATCATTCACCCATCCTCCAGGTATGCACAATTAGGACGCATAGTTACTACTAACCGTGCGCCAACCATGAAAAATGCACTGGATGCCAATTTTTTCCCTATTTCCATGTCCCAAACCCCAGAGACACCACTGAAACAACTCACACACTCATAAAACATTACTTTAACAAAAAATAAATAAACTTACACCAAAACTTAAAAAATAATGTACCTCATAGGAGTTTAGTATCTTATAACTTCCCCATCTTACAATGGCTCATCATCGAGCCTCTCTTCCCAAGTTTTACTAATCTTCAAAAGTAAAGAGATCGGGACACTAAACCCATATATCTTTATCCCTCTACCAAGTTTCTTCCTGAACATTACTATGTCCCAAACCCTCGAGACACCCCCAAAACTCCTCACACAATTGGAAAACATTACTTTAACAAAAAACAAAGAGACTTAAACCAAAAATTAAACAAGAAAATACCTTATAGGAAGTCCAAGAAATTAAAACTTCCCCACTTTATAATATATTTTCCTCGATACTCTCATCCCAAGTATCAATAAGCTTTCAAAGTAAAGAGATCGGACCACTGGGCCCACATATCCCTCTCCAACTCCCAAGTTTCTTCTTTAACTGTCCAAGACCGCACCGTTTGTCCTTCCAAATTTCATGGTTTATTCAAAACATGAACCCATACTCTAGGAATACATGGTTAGAACACACAGTTACTAAAAATTGTGTGCCAACTGTGCAACATGCATTGGATGGCTATTTTTCTCCATTTCCATGTTTGGAACACCTAAGACACCCTTGAAACTCCTCACACACTTAGAAAACGTTCTTTTAACAAAAAATAAAGATACATAAACCAAAAATTAAACAATAAAGTATCTCATAGTAAGTCTTGGATCTTACAACCACCCCAACTTATAACGACTCATCCATAAGACACTCTTCCCAAGTATCACTAAGCATCCAAAGTAAAGAGATCGGGCCACTAAACCACTTTGGAAGAGACAATAGGTATTCCATAGGTCCAATACTATTCACTATATCAAATAGACCCATGTACCTAGGTGTAAAATTTACCTACTTCTGAATTCGGTGGTGACTCAATCTTGGAAACACTTGAAGAAACACACGATCAACCACCATAAACTCAAGAGGTTGATGACGCCGATCTGCATATGACTTCTGCCTACTCTGAACCATATCCATTCATTTCCGAGTTAACTGAACATGATCCGATGTATCATACATGAGACTCATCCCCAAAAACTCTGATTCCCCTACCTTTATCCAACATAATGGTGATTTACACAGTCTACCATAGAGGTCCTCATACGGTGCCATCTGAATCTTCACCTTGTAACTATTGTTATAGGTGAACTCAAAAAGCACCAAATACTTCTCCCACAATCCAAGAAATTTTAGGAAACATGCACTCAACATGTCCTCTAGTACCTGAATAGTATTCCGTGACTACCTTTCCATCTGTGGGTGGAAATCCATACTTAAAAACACCTAGGTACCAAGAGATTTCTGTAAATCCTACCAGAATCACAACGTAAACCTCATATCATAGTTTAAAACTATAGTTCATGGAACTCGATGCTACCACATTATCTCCTAAACATAGAAACCTATCAACTGATCAATGATGAAGGTCTCTAGAATCAATAGGAAATGTCCCAGCTCAGTCAATCAATCCACAATTACCCATATCACATCATTTGTTCAAGGATTCCTCAGAATACCCACCAAAAAATTCATCGTGACATCATCCAAATTCCATTATGGAATGGGAAAGGAATGTAACAAACCACCAGGTCTCTGATGCTCAACTTTCACCTAATGACATGTATAACATCACATCACAAAACCTATAACATATTTCTTTATCCTTGGACACCAGTACTATCTACAAAAGTCATGATATATCTTGTATAAACTTGGGTGCACCTCCCACTTCAATTCATGGAGCTCAAACATCATCTATTCCCACATAAATATAGGCATGACAACACGACTGTGAACATAAATGATCTTATCATCACCAATAGTCAAAATGGAAGGTGACTCCCCACCTATAAGACTTTCCCTCAAATCCAAGAACTCTGGTTCCTCATACTATGTATCCTTGATCCAACTTTGATGGGTAGAATCAACTTCCAAGGAATTAAGGGTTATCTTGGTCCATCCTGCACATCCATACACATATCCACAAACAACACCATTATTATCCACTTAGAACTGGATTCCTGAACTGCTTGATTTTGAGTCTTCTGACTCAAAGAATCTGCAACACCATTTCCCTTCCTTGGTGTGTAGACCAACTCAAAATCAAAGTATTTCATGTATTCAGACCACCTTCATTTTTTGAGGTTTAAATCATGCTAAGAGAATATGTACTTGAGGATTTTATGATTAGTGTACACTTTAAACCTCTCTCCCAAAAAGTGATGCTACCAACACATTAAAGTGTAGACTACCACGACCAATTCAAGATAATGTGTAGAGTAATAATGTTCATGAGGCCTAAACAGTTGTGACCCATATGCTATAAAATATGCACCCCTACTTCATTATGAATCAAAACTACCCCCATACCAACACCATATGTATCACAAAACAAGGTATACTCTTTACCTAGCTTGGGTAGGATCAAAATAAATACAGAATTCATCCACATCATTAACTCCTTGAAGGAATTCTCACATGCCCCAGACCATTCAAACTTGATTCCCTTCTTGGTCAAGCCCGAAAATAGTGCATCTAAATGGGAAAAGTATTTGATTAACCTTCAGTAATAGGAATCCAAACCTAGAAAACTTTAAACATCGAACACATTCTTAGGATTCTCCCCATAAAAAACCACCTACACTTTCTACAGGTCCACCGACACACCTTCCTTATAGATAATGTTACCCCAAGAAATGTACCTTATCAATTCAAAAATAAAATTTTAATAGCTTGGTGTATAGCCTATACTCTCTTAATGTACTCAGGTTAATGTCAACATTGTTGGAATGATCCTCATTTATCTTGGAGTACACCAAGATGTCATCCACAAAGACAACTACAAAATAATCTAGGTACATGTGAAAGATTAGGTTAATTAGGTCCATAAATGATGCTAGTGCATTGGTCAACCCGAATAGTATCACAACAAACTCATATAAACCATACAAACTCCTAAAGGTATTCTGCGAGATATCACAAGGTCTCACCCTCATCTTATATTACCTTGTTCTCAAATCAATCTTAGAGAACATAGAATCACCCCTTATCTGATCAAAATATCATCAATTCATGGAAGAGGGTATTAGTTCTTAACTATCATCTGATTAAACTTCCTATAATTGACACAGTCGCAAGGATATATCAAAATTATTGAAAAAAAACACCGGATATCCCCAAGGTGATGTGATCGGATAAATAAACCCCTTGTTATCTAGTTCCTACAACTGAGATTTAAGTTCTTAAAGTTCTTTTAGTGATATTACATATGGAGAAATAGAAACTAGTTATTCTCTGGGATGTAACTCTATCGTCAAATCAACATATCTCTTGGGTGGAAGCCCCGATAAATCTTCAAGAAATACATCTTGAAACTGATCCACTATAGGAAGAAAGAAAAGTTTCTCTCCTCCCCCATCATTCAATATAAGACAAGCCACTTGGGCTATGAGTTCACCCAACTATTGACAGGATGGCCCTACATGGCCTTCTCAAATATCCCACTCCATACGGTGAACATAAATGTCTCCCTTAGGAGACATGAATGTTACCCTATAGTGGTAATAGTCAACATGGGCCCGGTACAACACTAGCCAATACATCCTCAAAATCATATCAAAACCTAACATTTAGAGAAAAAAAGTACCATAGAAAATAGTACCCACCAATATCAAGGGAACACTCCTTACACTACAGTATATTTTCTGCTCTCACCCCCAATAATGTATCAATCAACACAACCCCAAACATATGCTCCACCGCTAGAACCAACACACTCAAAAACTGAGTAGATATAAAAGAATGTGAGGCAACTGTATCAAAAAAAACACTATAAAGAGTGGAAGCTACAAGAATCATGTTGAACTATCAATAGCCCAACCTCGCCACCTCAAGGTGTAGGATGAATTGCATAAAGTTGACCTATCCCTCTACACTGGGATCCGATCTGAGTTCCCAGTGCTACACTACCCTACAGATAAGTATTCCATTTTCCTAGAACACCACATCCAATACTCAAATAGTACAGATGGTATAGCTCTAACTACCTACCTAATATGGGGTAACCAACCCCTTTCCTTCAATATATATTAGACTTGTTCCCCCATTATCCCCAAACTATCATGATTTCCTACAAAACCTCTGCACATGCCCCAACTTTCCACACAATCAACACTCAACTGGTGGTCATGGACACTAACTACACATGTGTCTCGATATACCACACTGATAACAGAAAAAATGATCACTAACCTGAGAGGATGGTTCTCTTATTTGAATACTATGACAACCACCTCCCTAGTGAAAACTCTCAAATCAACATTACCTACCATCAGAAGTCGTACTGCTAGATCACCCAACTAGAACTGCATATCCACCACCCAAAGCCTCCTCAAGATTCTATTTTGAAATAAGGTCCTGATCCACCACCTCAACAAACCTCTTTAAATGGAATATATTCACATAGTACTTAATATCATGTCTAATTACATCCTAAAAATTCATCATTGTAGCTACCTCATCCCTTTCCAATGATGGAACAAAGCATTACAAGTTAGTTAAGCAACCAATATAACCCATCACTATCATATTCCCCTAAGTCAAAATCATAAACTCTGCCACCTTCCTCTACCTTAAGGTCTCTAGATAGAAATGTTCCAAAAAAATTCCTAGAAACCCTTCCACAACATTCCCTATTCCAGCTCAGTCTGAACCAAGATATCCCACCAGCACATTGCCTTCCCTCGCAATATGTAAGCTACCAATTTGACTTTATATTCAGGAGGAGTCTCTAAGTGATCAAGAATCATCTGGATGAATTATATTCAGAACTTTTCCACCTTAGGTCCACCCTCTCTAGAAAAATTTAGAGGGTGTTACAACTGAAATTCCCTAGTCAGATCAAATATACTCAGCATGACCCACTCTAGGTCATGTTCCATCATATATATAAAATGATCAATTTTATCACAAAATTGATCCTCTCCTCTATTACCCTAGATCATCGGGGTTTATTTCTCCACTTCAAAAGGATAATTATTGGATAAATACTATTATCACCCAACCAACACACATCATCATGGCAATATTTCCCTCTAATGTCAAACACACATCTCAAAACACATAACACAAAACATCCATAGTTTTTACAAAAGAAGTCTCTCCACTAGCCATAAACAACCCACTCTACATATTCCATCCCAAAAGATATTTCCAAACCTATATCACTACTCCTAACCTTCCCTACCATGGTTCATGGTCAACTTGGGGAAAACAACTCACACAACCACATGCTTTTCTATAAAACATCCATTTTTAACCATTTCCACACTCATGACGTAAATATTTCTCTTTTAGGCACCCTTCCATCTTTACCACTTATTACCACCTAAAATTAAATCATTTATAACCTTTAATTAGGAACTATTATTTAACCATTATTTCACATTATTTCCATTTACCCATTTTCATCATCTTTATTAGAAACCAATTCTTTCAAATTTCCAAAGATAATGAAATGTTTCCTATCTTTCATGTCCCACATATCCTCCCCGTGTGTAACTACTATGATGCATGACATATATATCCCTCTATGCCTAAAATGATGCATGAATTCACATCCTCATACCATTTTAGACACAATAAAAATATTATAAAATAGTCACATCACACAACAAGTGCATCACATAATAGTGAAATATCATTCAACTATAACCACACACATCAAGAACAATAATACCACCATGGTTTCATGGGTTTTCCATCATACATGGGTTAGATAATATCATGAACGAGATCATTTACAAGGCCAGACACATTCTAGTCTCTAGTATACCATCCCCAAATAGTAATATAATAGAAAAGAACTACCTTGATACCACTTTTTAATGTTCCCAACCCGAAGGCCACTAAACTGGTGCCCCAATCCAGGTCACCACATGACCTCATGCATGCCTCCCCATAAATAAGAGGTTGATGACTAGAATTAAGGGTATAGTAGATCTTATGGGTATACTATATTATCTTTATCAGAGTAATCCACAACAATTAAACATGAAGTAAAAGAATAAATGAACAATAAACAATAAACATGCATTACCAATCATCTCCCAAACCTGGGTATAATAACACAACCAAATAGTAAATATTCCATGTCATGTCATACAATGCCAAGTGTAAGGAAAACCTAAAATAATGAGAAACTGAGAATCCCTAAAATGGGTTCCAACACCAAGTTCGGTCCCCTCCTCCATGCACATCCCAGGCCTAATCAACCTTCTAGCATAGGTCCCTTCCCCTTTTCCTATCCTACAACCATGAAATATTCTTATGTACCCAATGGTATCTTGAGAAAGGTGTGATTATAACTCAATAAGCCACCACTAAGGTGTCTACAAAATATCTAGTCTAAACAAATAGTGTATGAATGTACTAAAATAATAACAAGATAAGAAAAAGGTAAACCAGGTGCAATTATTTAACAATTTTTACATAAACCATTTAAAACATTTAATCCATGGGTTATAAAATTCATTTATAACATACTAGCCTAAGATGCCCAACTATTATTTATAAGAGGATAAGTCAAATTACCTATCTCACTAGGTAAAACATTTCAGAATCAATTACATCACACATACCTTGGAGCCTCAGTCCAGGTAGTCTCATTAAATGCAACCGTTAGGGGAATAGAGCCTCAGTATGACTACCTAACTTGTGAATTATAGGGGTGGGGTTTAGAGCCTTAGTACAACCGAAACTATGGACATAGAACCTCAAGTAATTACCCCACAAACTACCCATCCGTGCAAACATTCTTATTTAACCATTTACCACATATACCATATCAAAAATAAAATTCATTGAACTCACATACCATTCACAATTTATATCCCATTCAATACATAAATCATCATTATACCTTAACCCATTGACACAATTACCATTTACACATATCAAATCATTTAAATATTTCCATTTCACCCCTAATCCATTTATCACATTGAATTTAATTCATTTAACCCATTCACAATATTCTAAAAAACTCCTTATTCCATGAAAAAACTAGACACAACTATCATTAATACCTTTTTTATAATTCAATCTAATAAGTCAACATTTTTTTCAAGATCTCTACTCCATCATAAATCAATTCTATGCTTATTATTTCCATTTTCTGAGTTTGGGAAGATGACACACCCCATGGGTGGCCCTATGACCATTCTATTCCACCTAAATGAATACTAATGGGATCATGAGGGGTTAAATTCATAATTTATCCAACCAATTTACCAAATATTACCAAGGGAATCAAAAGCATGACAAGAATGTAACAAGGCATGACCACATCCATATAAACCAAACATCAAGACTATGGAATATAACTTTTCGACCACCTACCTCAATCCAAAATATGAATGATCGCTTAAAAACATCATTTGATTTAGAGTTAAACACCATTATAATACAAAAACAATGATCCACTAGAAAGAGAGGTTTTTAGGGATTCAAAATAAGAAGGGAAACTACACAATCCCTAATCCGAAAAAGAGAAGGAAAAAGAGTGTTGGACTCACCCAAAGATTCGATTCACAACCAATGGTGATCTAAATGGACTATAATTGAATGATATTGATCCTTAGGATACTTGGGTTGTTTTGGTTCTTCAATAGGGTTACTTGAGGGAGAATGGATAGAAATCTCGAGTTAGACCACTTAAGGTCCAAAAGGAAAAAATGGTAAAGTCCCACTTTTTAAGTGGTGAAAGGTTTGGCAACATGATTAGCCAAACCTTGAGACAACCATGTACCACCATCTATCTAAGAGGGGGGCAGGCCGCATGGTTACCTAGGAATCCCACATGGTTTGAAAAACCATACACAGACTATACATGATGGTTCTATCCAAGCCCACATGGTTTTTCCTTCTCCTTTTCATGGTTTATTCAAACTGTGCACCCCTCCTCCAAACATGCACAATTAGGATGCATAGTTATTACTAATCATGCACCTACCATGAAACATCCAATGGATGGAATTTGTTTCCCATTTTCCATGTCCTGAACCCTTAGGACACCCCCGGAACTCCTCAAACACTCAAAAAACATTCATTTAATCAAGAATAAATATACTTAAATCAAAACTTAAACAAGAACATACCTTATAGGAATTTTGGGATCTTACATTTCTAAACAACCCATTTGAAATTATATTTTGAGTTATGTCTATATTTTAGATACCATTATCTAATTTTATTAGTAATAGTAAATTAAAATTTTGAGGAAACACTTTATTTAGAGGGAAGAAGATAAAACCTCAATAATTTAAATTATATATTTTCCTTTAAAACCTAATTTGTTTAATAGTTTTCTTCACATGAAACACTAATAGAAAAACCCTAAAACATTATATAACCATTAATATGTATTCATAGAATTAGTGAGTAAAATTAAGATTAAAAAATTATGAAATATGTGTATAGATAAAAATAATTATCATTATTAATACTAAGACCTTGATAAAATTTAGTTAGTGTAGCTAAGTAAATAATAAGACAAATTTATTCTTTAAAATTTAAAATTTCTAAAATTAGATTTTATGTGCTTTATTTTAAGATACTAAATATATTATGGATTAAAAATATTATAATTATGAATAATATGTAAACAAAAAATTTGATTAGTAATTGATAGAAAATTATAAATAAATGGTAAATATTAAAAAATATTTTATTATGAAGAAAATTTTCATTATATATTTATATTTTTATTTAAAAGTAAAATTATAAAATTTGGTAATTTTAATTTTACCAAATTGACATATTTTTTGGATTTTTAATAACAAAATTATCTTAGTATTTTGTTTTGGGGTTTTTTCTGATATAATTGATTTTTAAGTGAATAGTGAAAAAAATAGATTTTATTAAAGTTGTAGAATTTATTAACATATCAAGATGTAAGTATAACATAAATACATATTAAAAAATTTCTATGAAAATATATGCACATAAGGAGTAAAAATATACATTTCATAATACAATTATGTATTTATAAAACCTATTATTAACATTTTAAGGACTTAAGTAATATTTTCCAACAAAAACTTTTTTTGTATTCTCATTTAATTAAATATTATTATGGAAAAGTTTGGTTTTATATTTCTTGGAAAGAAAAGTAACTTTTACTTATTTTACACTAAACCAATTTACAACATTAAAATAAAAAACATTTATAATTTTACCCTAAACATAAATTTTAAGCTGAAAAATGAACTATTTTCTAAAAATGATTTCTTACACGTTACATGTTGTAATTTCAAAATTGAGTTATCGTACAAATATATATTTTATCTAATAAAATGAATTTCATATTTTAATAATTTTTTCAAAATTATGTAATAAGTTCCATTTTATTTTTAGACATTTAAATTTATTTACTTTGGTAAAAACTAGTTTCCCTAATAAAATTGAAAATGGTAAAAGTGAAATTCCAAGAGAAATGGACTTAAAAACACGTTAAAACATTTTTTAAAATGAATGGTTGATGGATTATAATCCTTATATCACCTATCAATCCATTATTATCCATTTTGGAGTTTTTTAGAAGTGAAACATGTTCTATCTTTATATTAAGTTCAAATATCTATAAGAAAACGTTATTCTAACAACTTATAAAAGGGTCCTCTCACCACCCCTTTGAGACCACTCAAAAAATCTAGTTTCCATGTGAAAATAATATATATTTTACCTTATTCTATAATATTATTTCTTTTAATTGATCCTATATTCAAGTTAGACTGGATTAAGACCTCTATTTCCAAGGATTCTTCCAAGGGAAAGCCTAAGTACCCAACGCGAGCACTTTTTACATAATTTTAATCCTTTTATTTATTAATTTATCAAATCTAATTTTCTAATTACTATATAATGAAATTATTGTTTTTTATATTTAATTTTATTGTTCTATGTGAATAACTATTAACAACCTTTTCCCTTTTCTAGTAAGAAAAAAAAAATTATCATTCGTGCGTTGTGTAGACTACTACCTCCATGAAACGACGACTTCTATTTTTCACCAACACCTCTATTCACAGGTTATAAGGGTGATATTTAAAAATAAATGCAACATATATAATATAATTATTATTATGAAAATTTTAATTATAATCAACTCTCTTTCCCTCTAATTCTTTTAGGAATGAAAACATTAATCATGTGTTGTGAAAACTACCGCCTTCAAAAAGTAACACATCTTGTTTTTAATTTATATTATTTATTATTAATAAAACCTCTTAAAATATGATCCAAAACCTTAAAATTATCAACATAATACCATTATTATTCTATAATAATGATATTATTTCAAAATAAACCACTTTCATAATCATAATTATCTATTAATTATAGTACGTTCATGTTTAGGTTGGTCTAACTACCTACACGAACAATGATATTAAAGATATAATGGATAAATATTAGAAAATAATTAATTTTAATTAATGATATAAATAAGTAAATAAATATTTTATTTTGGTTCAATAATTTTAAAAATAATTTTAAACTCATTAATTAAGATACCAAGGTCCGTTCATGCAAAATCATCAAAACACGCTCATCTCTGAATTCATCATTACGGATCATAAAAAAAATCATTTAGAATGAAATTATAACAATAAAAATATTTATATAATATCAACTCCAGTAACTAATATAATCTAGAAATTATTAAATTTGGGATATGAATGAATAACTACACCGCTCTTATGAAACTAGTGCATAACAATCAAGATTACTCATATATGATGTTGAAAGTAGATAATAAGTAACTAATATACATGTTGAGAAAAGCTATAAATGAAGTTTATAAAAGGTTATATATAATAAAAATGTTTTGAAATAAGTGATTTATATTTTTCCTATACAGGAGATCCATGTAATTTAATGGATGCTAGGAATTAAGTTAAGGGTTTATTAACTCAAATTTTCACCCCTTTAGACATATTTATTATTATAAACCATGTTTTATTTGTAATGGTATATATAATACTCCATTTAATATTTTTAATCATGATCTTATAAATATTCATGATATTTAATTTTTCATTTTTAAATCACATTCTTCAAGATAATTTTACTCGAAAGTTTCTAAGTTTGTATGGGTTTATTATCTTAAATTTTCAACACTTAAGACATATCTATTATTATACACCATGTTTTATTTGGAATGGTGTATATAATTCCTAGTTAATATTTCTTTTATCACTAACCACTCATTATTCATGGTATTTAATGTTTCATTTTAAATCACATCCTTCAATTGAATTTGATTCAAATGTTTATAGGGTTATAAGTGTCTCAAATTTTGAAACTTTTTGACATATTTCTTATTATACAGTATATTTTATTTTAAATGGTGTATCTAAACCCCATTTATTATTGTATATAATTATCCTATAAATATTAATGATATATAATGTTTCATTTTATATCACATTCTTCAAGGAATTTTGATTTCACGACCTATCCCCCAGGGCCCGTGCCGTGACTACCCCAAGCCCGCCTTCCATAGGCCATAGGTTGGCGACTAAATCCAGAAAGGCATATCCATAAAATGGGAAGGCATTACCTTTAAACCTATAAACACATAGGCCAGGTACACAACAAGAGAAAACCACATAGTATAACTGCTAAAAGTAAAAAGTATGAACTGAAGCAGAATGGCCCAGTATACAAACCCAACTAAAAAAAGTACAACAGAAAAGGAAAAAATAGATCCTGAGGTCATCCTCCAAGGATCCTACCTGGAGGGTAGGTACAACCCCTCAATACGACTCTCCATATAAACTAGTCACCTCCATACACCGTATAGTCCTGGCTCCCAAATCTCAGTTAAAACTGTACGTTGTCTGCACAAGACACAACAAGGTGCAGGTGAAGCCCATGCAGGGGTGAGTATAACAATACCCAGTAGAAACCCTAAGACCCTCAAAGGTCTCCCAGAATTCCAAAAAGGAAAACCAAAAAGCATGATCTCAATCACAAAGCACAAAGTAAAATACAACTCACACCAAGCATAGAACTTAAAGAACATGAATAATGATGATTAGTCATAAAGCTAAATCATTTTATTCTGTTGAGAAGTTCCACTATTGAACCACAAATAAGTCGTTCTATTTCCAATTCACATAGGGTCGTAAGTCACTGATCCACATAGGGTCGTAAGTTATCAATCTGTACAGGGTTGTAAGTCATCGATCCACACAGGTACGTAAGTCGTCGATCCACACAGGGTCGTAAGTCGTCGATCCACACAGGGTCATAAGTCGCTGATCCATGATGGGCCTCTCTAAGGCTAGTCCTCATTGGGTCTCACTACTTCTGATCCAAACAGGGTCATAAGTTTCTGATCCTCCACAGGGTACTCTAAGGTTGTTCCTCATTGGGTCTCACTACTACTAATCCAAACTGGGTCATAAGTCATCAATCAATATAGGGTCATAAGTTGCTGCTTTCAATCCAAAAAGGGTCGTTCTTAACCTGATATCCAGCCACATGATTCCCGCACTTGGTGTGCTTGAGTTTAATAGATTCTACTCCTTAAGTCATTAGTCATACCTCAACTGCCATGAAATCCCACGAAGAAGTGACCTGAAGAACCGCTATATCATAAGGGTTCGAACGCAATAGACGACGCGTCCATCAGATGCCTGACCTATAAGTTATAGGCATTTTATTACCAAGGGCCCGGTTGGATTTGAGTTCGATCCAACCCATCCATACTCTAACTTTCTCTAAAACCCAAGTGGAGTATCTCAAAAGGACCACCTCATCTTAAGAGTTCCATCACAATAGACGATTCTTCAAATAGACGCCCGATTTAGAAGTTATGACCCTTTTAAGAAAAACTAGTTTAAATTGGGTCCGAGCCTCGTCCAACCCGACCCGACTCAGTTTAGGCTGACTCAAACCGACCCGGTCTGGGCTGACCCGACCCATTGGGCCCAGCCCATTGGCTGGGCGTAGCCCGCTAACTAGTGCGGGGTCTGCTCACCTCCCAAATAGACCGCATCTATTTGGGTTCTCCAACCAGCAACGCCAGGCTGGCACCCCCCTCCAGCTGACCAATCCGGTGGACTGGTCTAGGGAGGGACCCGCGGACTTGGGTCTGCAACCGCTGTGGCCAGAGTCACGATGTCTCCTCCATGGTGCATCACCCGCCTTCAACGGGGCCGATGATGGTCGGCCGCTCTCTATCTGCTGCGGATCCTGTGGGCGCCACCTCCCTCTCACGACCGGTGAGAGCTGGTCTCTTCCATCGGTCACCGGCGCTGCCATGCTAGTGGTTCCACACCGGCGGTGCTTCCGTGGGCCACTGGTGAAGCTCTGGTGGTCTGATTTCCTTTCTGTCTATGCCTACAGGTCTCCTAGGACGCCGCCTTCACTGCGTGGCCCTCAGTTTCTCCTTGCCGCTGCGTTTTTTCAATCACCCCCTAAGAACGCAACAAAACCAAGATTGGAAGAGGGTCTGAGCCTTGTTCGGATTGTCCCACACCCTCTGCGTTAGCATTTTAAACATGGGGAAGAATAATAATCATTAAAACCTCATAATGAAACCCCGCATCAACCTCCCAAAATAATGAAAGAAATGTGGATCAACCCGTTAGTCAGTTGGTCCACATTTGTTTTATTTTCCAAGAACGGGAAAGTAGAAAAAAATTAAACTCATAAACCCCCCTACTTGGATTTGGTGGATTCTATTGTGGATGAAAAAGGGATCCGCGTTCGAAGTCATTCATCGAAGTCCATTTAGAGTTCTCCAATGGTCATCAATATATCACTGTTCTTCGTTGGAGGGTGACATTGTTGGAATTTCGTCAGAGGTTCCTCTCATGGGTTCCCAAATCCCATGCTAATGGTTTGATTAAATAAAAGAAAATTAACCCCCATGTTGGTTCATTATTATGATTCATTAATGAATCCTAATTAATGAACTTATTAATCCACAATCATTACAGTTACACAACGAGAGGATCAAGTCCTTAAATATATCTTATTTAATTCCTGACATTACATTGCGGTCTTTCCATCCATAACTCAATGGTGGTAAGAGAAATAATAAAATAAATTTTAGTTATTTTTTTTCCGAAAGTCCAAAAATTAAAATTTTCATTTGACCCTTGCCGGTTGATGTTAAGCTTTACCTAAGCGAATCCTAGCACTGTGAATCCAACGGTGCCCTCAGAATTTCAATCCAAGCACTGGTTCAAAAGATAGAAATTCTCACCCACACGTTTAATGAACTTATTTTAAAAAAGATTCATAATTCCGTTCCAGGCTCTCTGGGCCTCGGAATCACGTTCCGTTAAGTCTCATAATAATTTCATATAATTTTTTAAAAAAATATGTAATTTCCAGGTCTTTACATTCTCCCCACCTTAGGGATTTACATCCCTGAAATCCACAACAAAAGATAATAAAACAAATGGGGACACTGAGCATGAATCTGAGCCTCCCACTCCCATGTGATCTCTTGGAGGTTTCCATGCTGCCACCAAACTCGCACCAAAGGAATCGACGACCCCTGTAGGACCCGCTCCTATCGATCCTCTATCTTCATCACGAACTTCGTAAATGTCACCCATCATCAATGTACTACTTTCCCCAGTCAATGACGTACGATGGATCATGCACATATCTCCTCAGCTGAGACATGTGGAAAACATCGTGCACCCTATGCATCTATGGGGGAAGAGCTAGGCAGTATGCCACCTCACCAACTCTACTGATAATATGGAAAGGTCTGATGAACCTTAGATATAGCTTGCCACCTTAGCCAAATATCCTCAAACCTCATCTAGGTGAGACCCGTAGGAAGGCATGGTCTCCCTCCTCAAACTCCAAGGGTCTCCGTATTCTGTTAGTATACAACTTTTTCCTGCTCTGTGTAGTCTTCATCTGCTCCTGGATAATCTGCACCTTCTCAGTGGTATCCCATACCAACTCTAGACCAATAAGTACTGACTCACCTAGGTCTGTACAGCATAGAGGTGATCTTCATAGTCACCCGTACAAGGACTTAAATAGGGCCATGCTAATAGTGGAGTGATAGATATTGTTGTATGCGAACTCCACCAAGGGAAAGTGATCCTCCCAACTGTGGAAAAAATCAAGGATTCAAGCACAAAGCATGTCCTAAAGCGTATGTATGGGCCTGCTCTGTCTGACCATCTGTTTGAGGATGAAAGGTGGTACTCAAACATAACTGAGTCCTGAACACCTCCTACAATCCCTTCCATAACTGGGATGTAAAACATCCATCACAATCTGAAACGATCGTTTATGGAAACCAATGAAGCCATAATATCTCCTGTACGTAGAGGTGTCCCAAGACCTCTACTGATTCCTGTTCTCAAATGGGTAGGAAATGGGATGACTTGGTGAGTCAGTCAACGATCACCCAGATGGAATCATGGCCCCTGGATGTACATGGTAGTCCTGTCATGAAGTTTATAGAGATTCCATACCACATCCATTCCAACACCTCAAGTGGTTGTACTAAGCCTGCTGGAACCTGATGTTTGGCCTTCACTTGTTGACAAGTGAGGAATCGTGAAATGAACTCTGCCACTGCTTTCTTCATCCCTGGCCACTAGTACTAATGTCAGAGGTCCTGGTACATCTTCACCACACAAGGATGTACCACCAAAGGGGCTGTGTGTAAATCCCTCAACATCTCCACTCAAAGCGTCACTAGTACCATGGTGCTTCCTCTGAAAATGATGATGTGCTCTCCACCTTCATAAAATCCTTTCGGAGCCTATCCTGAGGATATATGAGCACGTTGGGTCTCGTAGTCAAAGTCCCCAAGATGTACCTCCCTGACTCACTGAAGGAGTGGGGGAGTGACTGTCATAGACTGAAGGTAAGCTACTCCATCACTATCTACGAAGGATATCTACAACACAACTAGATTCTCTATTGCCTCACTCAGCAACTATAAACCATACCTCCTACCGAGTGCCTCTTCCACCACATTCTACTTCCCAGGAGTGTAGAATATCTCAAATTCATAGTCCTAGAGGAACTCCAACCATCTCCACTGTCTCAAGTTTAGGTCCTTATGTGAGAGGATATACATGAGACTCTTGTGATCAGAGTAGACAATAAACCATTCACCCATCAAGTTGTGCCTCCACATCTTTAAGGCAAAGACCACTGCTGCTAACTCCAGGTCATGGGTAGCACAATTCTTCTCATGTTGTCTCAACTGTCATGAGCCGTAGGATATCACCGCTCGTTCCTGAATCAAAACACATCTTAGTCTGGTCTCTGATGTGTCATAGTATAATACATACCCAATGCCCTATTTTGGTAGCCTTAAGATGGGGGCACTCGTCAGCCTCTACCTCAGCTCCTGGAAACTCTACTAGAATATCTCTGTCCACAAGAAAGCCTGTCCCTTCTTTGTCAAAGCTGACAAGGGTGCTGATACTCTGAAAAGTTAGGTATGAATCTCCGGTAGTACCCAACCAATCATAGAAAACTCCATACCTCGGTCACACTCATGGGTGGATCCCAAGAAAGCACTGCCTCTATCTTTTCCAGATCCACTACAACTCTAGATTTTGATATAATGTGCTCTAGAAAGTGGACTTCTCGTAACCAGAACTAGAACTTCGATATCTTTCCATAAATCTGGTGCTCTTGAAGTGTATCCAGGACTATCTGCAGATGCATGGCGTGCTCCTCCTCCGACACTGAGTACACCAAGATATCGTCAATGAAGACCACCATGAAGCAATCGAGGTAAGGATGGAAGATACTGTTCATGAGTCCCATGAACACTTCCAGAGCATTAGTCATACTGAAGGGCATAACCAAGAACTCATAGTGGCCATATCGACATCTGAAGGCCGTCTTCGGTACATCCTCATCTCATACCCTGAGATGATGATATCCTGATATGAGGTCTATCTTCGAAAACCACCGTGCTCCCTTCAGCTGGTCAAAGAGATATTCAATCCTCATTAGAGGATATTTGTTCTTTATAGTCACTTGTTTCAGGAACCGATAGTCCACATAAAGTCTCATAATCCCATCTAAATTCTTGGCGAACAAAACCGGGGCTTCCCATAGAGAAACACTGGGCCTTATGAACCCCTTCCCCTACAAGTCCTCCAGCTACACCCTTAACTAACAAAGCTCCATGGGAGCCATCTGATATGATTGTGTAGGTATTAGTTCCATACTGAGGCACAAGTCAATGTAGAAGTCTACCTCTCTACGAGGAGTTAATCCCAGAACATCCTTAGGAAAGATATCATCATACTGGTCCACCACTACAGGATATCTCAGACTCCTCTCATCAACTGCTCCAAGGGTAAGGCTAGCCAACTGATGAGTGATTGGCTGCACCCTCCTTTGAGAAATTCCATCCTAAGCTGCAAAGGTTACCTTCTCATCAGTAAAGGAAAACATGGTCCCATCATCACGGACACACCACACTTTTCACCTAAAATAGTCGATCTGAGCATGGATCATGGATAACCAGTCCATACCCAAAATGACATCTTAAGGCCTCGAAGATGCTACTAGGAGATCCTAGCTGAAGACCTCACCTCCTATATTAATCTCACACTGTTGGAACCAATGTGTAATCATTGAATCCTCTCCCATATGAGTCTCTAATCGCAAGGGTCAATACAATGGATCCATCAAAATCTTCGAGCTTTGAACGACAGCCGTGGTAATAAAAGAGTGACTGACACCTGTGTCTATAAGAACTGCATCTAGGGTGGAGTAGATACAGATCATAACATGAATAATCTTTGGAGTGTCGTGGTCATAAGACTCATCTGCCTAAATCTAAGCTCATTTCTATCCACCTACTCCCTGACATTGGGGTGGACCACCTGGGGGTGCTGTCGGTAGTACCTCAAATCACCGCCCACCTCCTGTTTCATGGCTAGCTCCTCTACCACGTTTGCTGCCTAGCGTACCTCCTCACTAGAATATCTACCTCTACCTCAGTGGTCCCTCAATTGTCTATTGATCGTCAGTGTGACAGGTCGGGTAGTTGTGAGCCATGTGACCCTGCTCACCGCACGAGTAGCATAGTCTACTCCTCTGTTGACCCCCTCTATCCCGTGAGCTCCACACCTCCGACCCTACATCCCAAGGTCATCCACCAAATGGTCTAGCCCTCTTAGACCTCTAAGTCATCTGCCTACTATCTTCTGTAGATGTCTCAACCATCTGTCTTCCGGTGGTGGCTCTCATTGTCGGTGCTTGCTCAGATAGGAATCTCTCCACCAATAGTGCTTGTTCTAGCACTCCAGCATGCGCTAGGATATTGAGTGATATCATCGACGATATGATCTCCCATCGGAGACCCTGATCAAAGGTCTGATCCCTGAAGAAAGGGTCTCGTACCATGTCGGTGGAGTAGTGAGAGAGTTCAGTGAATCTCACCAAGTACTGGGCCACTGTCAGGCTGCCCTACTGTAAGTGTAGTTGCTTCTGAATACACATAGAGTGTAGTGTTGATGGTACGAACTCCACCTTAAAGAGGCTCTCGAAGTCCAAATAGGTGAGGGTCACCTCATTTTTCAACTGGAGAATCATGCTCCACCATCTCCATGTTGTTCCCTAGAAGAGAATAGAAGCTCGAATCACTATATAGTCTATTGGTGTCCCAACTAGGTAGAAAACTCTAGCCACAATCTCCTGCTAGTCCTCAGCCGCCTGCAGATCCATCTCTCCTCAAAACCTTAGAGGCCTATGCTGTTGGAACTCATTCAGCATACTAAGTTAGCATGTAATATCTACTGGTGGGGCTGGTGGCAACTGCTTCCCTATAGGTGGTGGTGTTGTTGGTACACCACCCGAAGGCACCATTGCCGAAATATGGCCCTGCACCAAAGCCTTATCACTCAGTGGGCCATCATCATAAACTCTCTCTGGAATCCTGTATGGCTGTCTACGTGGTGGGATACTATAAATAAATAGATGTACCATGATCAATTAGTTACACCTAGTGAGATGACTCAAAAGAGATCAAAAGAAAAACATTTCAAAGACACACACAATTAGTGTTTTCATGTACCGAGTCAGAAAACAGAATTCAGGGTCCTGGTGTGTAGATATGTCGGTAGCCGCACCAACACTGGACTCACTAGACTGAAATCCAAACTCAAGACACTTAACACTATTGCTCCCATTCAAAATGCAGACTCTTAGTTCTTCTGTTAGAACCGACCGCCCTCTGATACCACTTTGTCATGAACCTTCCCCTGAGGCCCATGCCGTGACTAACCCAAGACCACCTTCCATAGTCTAGGGGTCGGTGACTAACACCAGAAAGACATATCCCTAAAATGGAAAGACATTACCTTTAAACCTGCAAACAAATAGACCAGGTATATAACAAAAGAAAACCACATAGTATAACTGCTGAAAGTAAAAAAGTGTAAACTGAAGCAGAATGGGACAGTATACAAACCCAACTAAAATAAAGTACAACAGAAAGGGAAAATATCTCCTGAGGTCATTTTCTAAGGATCCTACCTAGAGGGTAGGTACAGATCGTCACTGTGGCTCTCCACGTCAATTAATCACCTCCATACACCGTCTAGTCCCAGATCCCAAATCTAGGTTAAAGCTGTCCATCGTCTGCACAAGACACAACAAGATGCGGGCGAAGACCATACAGGGATGAGCATAACAATACCCAATAGAGACCCCGAGACCCCTGAAGGTCTCCTAGAATTCCACAAAGGAAAAACCATAAATAATGATCTCAATCACAAAGCACAAAATAAAATACAGCTCACACTAGGTATATAACTTAAAGAACAAGAATAATGATGATTAGTCATAAAGCTAAATCATCTTATTCCATTGAGAAGTTCCATTGCTAAACCCTGAAAAAGTTGTTCTATTGCCGATCCACATAGGGTCATAAGTCACTGATTCACATAGGGTCATAAGTCATCGATCAACATAGCGTTATAATTCATTGATCCACACATGGTTATAAGTCTCTAATCCACGATGGTCTGCTCTAAGACTGGTCCTCGTCGGGTCGCGCTACTGCTGATCCACACAGGGTTGTAAGTCTTCAATCCACATAGGGTTGTAAGTCGCTAATCCACAACAGGCTACTCTAAGGATGGTCCTCTTCGGGTCACACTACTGCTAATCCACACAGGGTCATAAGTCGTTTATCCATATAGGCTTGTAATTCGCTGATACCAATCCAAAAAGGGTCACTCTTCACCTGACAACTAGGATTCCCGCACTTGGTGTGCTTGAGTTCCGTAGATTCTGCTCCTCAATCCATCAGTTATAAATCAACTTCCACAAAGTCCCATTAAGAAGTAACCCAAAGAAATTCCATGTCATAAGGGTTCCAATCCAATAGACGACGTGCCAATCGGACACCCGACCTGTAAGTTATAAGAATTTTAATACCGAGGGGCCTGTTAGATTTAAGTTCGATCCAACCCGACCATACTATAACTTTCTCCAAAACCTACATGAATTATCTCAAAAGGAACACCTCATCTTAAGGTTTCCAACTCAATAGATGGTTCATCAAACGGATGTTTAGTTTAGAAGTTATGGCCCTTTTAAGCGAAACTAGGTTAAATTAGGTCCGGGTCCATTTCGAACCGACTGGGCCAACCCGAACTGACCCATTAGGCCTGGCCCAAACCAGATGGGCCATCAGACCAGCCCATCCTGCAATTTGGGTACATCCCACCATCTAGTGTGGGGTCTGCTCCCCTCCCGAACAGACCGCGTCTGTTCAGGTTCACCAACTGGCGGCGCCAGGCTAGTACCCCCCCAGCTGACTGGTCTGGTGGACTAGTCTAGGGCGGGAGACACAGACACGGTTTCACCAACACCATGGCCAGATCTGCTACCTCTCCTTCACTGCACGCCTCCCACCTTCAACATGTCCGACGATGGCCGGCCACTCCTTGTCTGCCGGTGCCGCCACCCTCTCACAGCCCGCGAGAGCCGGCCGACGCCGCTGGTTGCCGGCACCGCCGCGCCAGTGGTGCCTCACCAGCAGTGCTTCCACGGACCATCGGTGAAGCTCAAGTGGTCCAATTTTCTTCTTGTCTGCACCTATAGGCCTCCTAGGACACCGACTTCACTGCGTGTCCCCCAGTTTCACCTTGCCGCCATGTTGCTCGGTTGCCCATGAAGAATGCAACAAAACCAAGATCAGCGGAGGGTCTGAGCCTTGTTCAGATCGGCCTGCACCCTCTGCGTTAGCGTTTTAAATATGGGGAAGAATAATAATCATTAAAACCCTGTAATGAAACCCCACATCAACCTCCCTCAATAAAGAACGAAACATGGATCAACCCGTTACTCAGTTGGTCCGCGTTCGTTGTATTTTCCAAGAATGGGAAAGAAGAAAAAGAAATTAAACTCATAAAACCCCCCTACCTGGATTCGGTGGATTCTATTGCATATGAAGAAAGGGATCCACATTCGAATTCATTTGTCGAATTCTGTTTCAAGTTCTGCAACGATCGTCGATTGATCACCGTTATTTGTTGTAGGGTGACATCGTCGACATTTCATCAGAGGTTTCTCTTGTGGGTTCCAAAATCCCATGCCAATGGTTTGATTAAATAAAAGAAAATTAACCCCCACATTGGTTCATTATTATTATTCATTAATGAATCCTAATTAATGAACTTATTAAACCAAGAGTATTGCAGTTACATAGTGAGAGGATCAAGTCATTAAATGTCTGTTATTTAATACTCGACATTACACTGTGGTCCCGCCATTCGTCGCTCAACGGTGGGAAGATAAAGAATAAAATAACTTTTAGTTATTTTTTTTACAAAAGTCCAAAAATTAACTTTTTCATCCGACCCTTGTCGGTCGAATTTAAGCTTCGCCTAAGCAAATCCTAGTGCTGCGAATCCAATGGTGCTCTCAGAATTTCAATCCGAGCATCGATTTAAAAGATAGAAATTTCTGCCTGCACATTTACTGAACGTACCTTAAAAAAAGTTCAAAATTCCATTCTGGGATCTTCAGGCCTTAGAATCATGTGCCGCCAATTTTTTCTATCTTGTAATAATTTAATATAATTAAAAAAATTATACAGAATTTCCGGGTCTTTATATTTGATATGAAAGTTTCCATGGTTGTAAGGGTTTCTAAGTCTCATTTTCAATTCTTGAAGACATGTCTAATATTACACACAATATTTTATTTTATATGATGTATTCAAATCCCTATAAACTCTATATATAATTAATATCTTTCATTTAATTTTATTTTAATTTCATGTTTTACCTCTCCTATTCTTTTAAATCGTATGTTACCACTACCGTTAGGGTTTTTGCACCCCAATTTTTATTCACTATAATATGATTCATATTAACAAATTATTTTCCTTTTGTATTGAATATACTAGTCTTGTATTACCATCTAAATACTCTCATGATATTCTATTTTTGGGGATTAAACTCTTGGAAATCCATCACTACCTTTGTCTTTCCAAATCATCCTATATTATACGCATAATTTTCCTTCAAATGCATCTCCTTTGTGAACACTCTATATTTCCTTTATTTAATTGAAAGGAGTTCACCTAGATATCATAAATAAATTTATTGGGGAAATTATTTACTTAACCATATACCACTTCCTCTATATGGTGTTATCCTGAGGAATTATTATATAGAAATCTATTCCATTTATTGATTGACGAACTAATGAAAATCTATATATTTTTTATTCCAATATGGATGTTTATTGATTACTTAATAAATTATATTATGTATTGTTTATGTTGGAGTTTGTTCCCTAGAACCAAATTATTTTGTACTTTATTATAACTTATATTCATAGTTTTGAATATTAATAAATTCCTTATCACATCATGATTGTTATTCTGCATAACATTGTATGTGATAATATTCTAAGAGTAACTGTTGCACTAAAAGGTCATAGAGGATCCCTGATATGATGAGAACCCAAAAGTTCTATAACACTATCATTGAATATATGTTCTATATCCGGATGATATCATTTGAGGGACACAAATGATACATGCTATCAAGGGTGGAGACTCATAGGACTTTGAGGCAGCTTCTCATGGTGTATGCCCTTAGTGATATCCAGTAGGATATTATGAGAATAAGACCCAACAATAGAAAATACACATTTATAAGTGTCATTGGATGTTCCTATCTATGGACATGTATATTGGTACTTGGACTTTAAGATTATTATTAATGGATATTATGAGTCACACACTTAGATGTATTGACGAAAACCGTGATGACAGATGTTTGAGGCAAGGTAGGATATGTTGGGTGCATCACGAGTAATATTTCATTAATGAATAACGTGATAAAGGATTTATCCCTTCTGTTCTTTAACAGGAGATAATATATTAGGTTCTTTGATGGAAATGATATAGCCTAAAAAAATCTATGGACATGGTGATCAATACGCAAGTTCTATTTTCGAAAAGTCAAAGAAATATATATTGAGCATATAGGTTGATGGAACTGGAATAGAACTTGCTCGATTAGAGATATTGTGATAAAGGGATTATATTACATGGTAAGCGTTTGTATGAGGTGACATGTCATTTCATAATTAACTTATTTATCTATGGGTGCCTTAGTGTGTTTCTAGACATTAACCATTGACTTTAGGCAGGTTCGCCTAATGCCACTAAGAAAGGGGCCTAGAGGTTCACGCACTAAGTGTATCCAGTATCTCAATTAAATAATTTATTATTTAACAAGTTGAATAAATATTATTACTGGTTGTAGTTTAATAATTATTCATGTATGCCTGATCGCATATATTCCATCACTAGTTATTCAAGAGAATGTATTGTGAGAAGAATAATTAATAAATATTACAGAGGATTGATATATCAAGTTTAATGGTCCAGTGAGAAATAATAATATTGAATATTATTTTATTAAATAATGTTTAATTATAACTTGAAAGTTAAGTGCATGTGAGAAAATAATAATGTTGCTGTTTTTATTTGACACGAGGTTTCTCTATGATTACTGAAATAATAAAAGGAACTTGTGAAAATTATTTATTATTACCCTAGTGAAATAAATGCCTAGTTATATTATTCTCTCATTACCCAAGGGAAAGCCATGAGACACTGATTGGGGTTGTGCATAATGAATTGGAGAAAAGATTTCAAACCTAGATAGTTTATGCCTCTCCAAGAATGTTCTCAAGAAAGAGAGAGATACCCCTCCACCAGATCAAGGAGAATGCTTTGGAAGCAGTTCTCAAGGTGATTGAAGGAGGACATCGCAAGCACAAGGATCTTCTGTGATAGCACCCGGAGACTCCTTCGATAATTTTCAGAGATATGTGGAACACGTGTGGATCACCACTAAAGGATATCTACCCTTGATCTCTATAATGCAATGATGGTACACCTAAAAATATGTGTCCGAATGCATCAAAAAAGAAAGAATCACCTTGAAGGAAATTCTTATTTAATTAAATTAATTATAAACAAAATATGTCAATCCTCTATCTTGGTTCCAAGTTTTTATTCTTTTTTCCTATTTCTTTGATTCAATTATGTGGATCATGACATTCATTATCACATAGATCCCAGATTTTTCATTGAATATGGAAAAAATCAAAGTTATGCACTGTCCCTCCCATGCTTTCGCTGTGCCTGGAACCTACAAGTGGTATTAGAGTGGGAATATTATTGTTTATAATTATTTAATAATCATTGGTTATTTGTGCATTTATAATTTAGTTTTTCAATTCAAGTTTAATTTTTCCCTTTTAATCTGAATGAAGAGATCTATTTCTTTCTATATAATTTCTCATATATCTAACATAAACAATTAATTTTATGATTAAAATTATATCAAGGATATCATTCGGAGGTGCCAAGTATTCTGTCTAGGTAACACAACAATACATGCTTTGTAATCAGAATTACACACCATGTAGTTTTGTTCAATTCATCAGGAGTATTTTAGAAATTACTCAATCTGTGTGCATTAATGACATGCGGTGTAGTTAATTATTACAATGTGTGTTGACCAGGATAGACTGTAGCATGGTCAGCTGGAATATATTCCATGTGGACCACTGGACAGGGCGTGTAATACCTTTTGAGTCAGGGCTGGTCCGTGTATTCCATACATTGCCTACCTGACCGGTGACCATGTAACATAGCGTCAACATGGTGTGTGTCCCACTGGACACACCATGTACTCCAAGATTTCTGAAGTATGACTCAAACACCAAGTCTCTAGACACATACTTCAGATGCATGTTGAATAAAGTACATACCATATAGATCAGATCTACACATCATGTACTTTTACTAGTTACACTGATTTAAAATTTATTATATTATGTAACCCCTGAAACATGTACTTGCATGTGGGCATAAATCTGAGACATACCATGTGATAAGATTTAATATATATATATATATATATAAATGTTTTATCAACATCTACGTAATATTCAAGATCTACACATCATGTATGAGTTGTATTATAGTTATTATTCTATGTGCATGCTATATGTCACAAATAATAAACTGTATACAAGTATAATACATGTTGTGGGTTACCTCCAAGGTATAAGTTATGTACACAGTTAGATTTAATTGAATTTATTAATTTTTTTAAAATTATAATGGATGATAATCTTAAGGAAATTTAGAAAAGGTTTAAGATAAAAGTATTGATTAATTAAAGATAATAATTAATCGATTAGAGTGTGATTTATCTTAAATAATAATGATTAAAGAATTGAATGATAGTTTTATTAAATGCATACTTATTTGCATACATGTGGATGATCATGATCTAGGACAGACCTTTTTATGCGATTGGTTTTGTAAAGACCCGTAAAATTCAAGGGAAATTTTTTCTTAATTTTCTTTAGAATTTTACAAGAGCGCGATTTCAGACGGCACCTGATTCCGAGGCCCAGAGTGCCCGGAATTAATTTCCGAAGTTTGGCTCGGGTACGTTCAGTGAACGAACGAGCGGGAATTCCTAACTTTTGATCCGGTGCTCGGAATTGAAATCCGAGGGCACCGATGAACTCGCAGCGCCGATATTCACTTAAAGAGACCTTTTCGGGAGTTGCGTTTGTTGCGGGTTGAAAGTTAATTTTTGGGGTTTTTAGTTGAGTTAAATAAAATTTGTGTAGAACAAATTTTATTATAACTTCTTAAAACCTATCAAAGGAGGTTGGAAGTGGGACCCACACCCACTTAACCTCCCTTGGGAGGATTAAGTGTGGTGGGGCCCACACGAACCCCTAATTCTTTTCAAATTCCCTAACCCCTCTAAACCCCCTCTTAATTATGTAACTCTTCCCTACTTTAATTCTTGCCAACCTATCTCTTCACTTAATTTTGTCAACTCTAGATTTAATTAATGTATTGAATTCAACTTTTGAATTTTGAAAGGTTGGCAAAGTGAAAATAAAATAAGGTGTAGCTTATTTTATTTTGGGTTATTTTGTTTGTCTTCTTGAGAGGTGGAGAGCTCTTCTTCTTCTTCAAACTCAACGAAGAACGCGAAGAACGTCGTTCTTCAACGAAGAACTTCTCCGCCGAAGAACACGGTCCATCCACGACACCGTATCCGCGACGCGACGTACTTCTTCCGCGTCATCTCTTCCGCGACGGTTTTCCGCGACGAACGCCATCGACAACGACTCTTCCTCCGACGTCAAAGGAATCGAC
The DNA here is from genome assembly GCA_963277665.1 of Viscum album. Classification (NCBI taxonomy): domain Eukaryota; kingdom Viridiplantae; phylum Streptophyta; class Magnoliopsida; order Santalales; family Viscaceae; genus Viscum; species Viscum album. The sequence continues at coordinate 1,017,926,141 of OY728147.1, read as the reverse complement.
ACCGATATTCCACGACTACGTCAACGTGCGACTATCGAGGTAGAGGTTCTTGAGTTCGTTGTTTTCTTTATTATTTGACTTTCCTCAAGACTTGACGAAGAACGCTCAATTTCCGACGAAGAACGCCGCTCCGCTCTTCTTCGTCTCCCGTGTCAACGAAAGAGAACACCGCTTCTTCCTCGGACAATCTTCGTCGGCGTACAAGTTTCGCCAACGACGTGTCTCTTCGAACGCATCCCTTCGTCATCGGATTTGACGAACGGCTTCCGCGACGTCGTCTTCCGCGGAACGTTGACGAATCCTCGAACCTTATACCCGAGGTAGGGGTTGTTGTTTTATTATTTAATTATTTCATACTTGCTCGTGGTTCGTATGACTAACGAGAGGATGTTGATTATTTAAAGTTGTGTTATTATTTAACGTGAGGGGGGCCGGACCGCATGAACACGGCCGAACCCCCTCCATCGTTCATGTTGTTTATCTTGCGGGTAGAAGCAAAGTGGCGTGGTGCCATCGCACCACGCAGACATTCGTGCAATTATTTTACGCGGCGCCGTCGCGCTACGCCGAGGAGAATCTTCAAGAACGCGACGCCGTCGCGCCGCGTTGAATGGAATCAAGGCACGGCGAAGGGGCGCGGTGCCATCGCACCGTGCCGGATTACGAACACCGCGGCCGGTTCCGGGCCGCGGCGGGACGAGGAGACCGCGGCCGGTTCCGGGCCGCGGCGGGAAGAGAAGACCGGCGGCCGGGCCGCCGGCGTCGGAAGCCGAAGGGGGGACCGGAATTTCCGGTCCCGTTGGAGAAAACCGGCCGGCCAGCTGGCCGGCCGGAAGGCTTTAAACCGGGGGAATTAATTCCCCCGGCCATCACCCAAAACCCCCTCTTTATGAGGGGGGCGTTTTTTTTTAAAAGGGAAGGGGGCAGCCGGCCTCCCCTCCCCGGTTCCGTCCAAATCAGGCCCCCCACGTGTGGGGGGGCGTTTAAAAAAAATTGGGCGCGACACAAAGGCCGCGCCGCCCCTCAAACAAACCGCGGGGGTTTGTTTCCCCGCATGCCGCCACCTCGCGGCGCCAGGCCGCCGCGGCCCACCGCGCCGCCGCCGCCCCAGGGGGGGGGGGGGGGGTCGGGCCGGGTCGGCCCGGACCCGGACCCCCCCGTTTCGAACCAGATTTGGTTTTTGGCCCATAACTTGAGCCTCGGACCTCCGATCGACGAACCGTCAGCGGCAACACAATCCTTGGATCGAGACGGTCGTTTCGGTATATCGCACTCAAGGTTTAGGATTACTTTGAGTTCGGCCGGGTTGGTTCGTTCACGAAACCAACCGGGCTTCCGGAGCGGAAACGCTCATATCTTGAGCTACGAACGTCCGATTGACGCGCCGTCAGTCGCGTTGTGTTCCTCTTAGTGAGACGGATCTTTTGGCATACTCCGCCCGAGGTTTGGACGCAGGTGGAGTACGGTCGGGTTGGTTTTGCCTTAAAAACCAACCGGGCCCCGGAGATGAAAATGCCAATAACTCTCAGACCGGGCGTCCGATCGACGCGCCGTCTGTTGCGTTGAGTTCCTGTTGACGATACGGAACTTTTGGATACATCAACTCTGGTCTTTGTGACAGTTGATGTATCAGCCTCTCGGCTCGTGGAGCGGACCCTCCGAACGAGCTAGCTGTGTGCGGGAACCCTAGTGCTGGCTGCGACTATTCTACTGCTACGACTGCTACTGTGACTGCGACGACGACAGTACAGAGATCCTGTGTGGATTCGACGACGACGACTTTAGCACTCAGCGATCCTATGTGGATCAGTGCTACAGGTCCTGTGTGGGCCCGATCCTGTGTGGGTCCTTGCGCTCAGCGGTTCTGTGTGAGCCAGCGCCTACAGGTCCTGTGTGGGCCCGATCCTGTGTGGGTCATTGCGGGGGTTAGTTACCTATTGATCCTTCGTGGGTCCGACGACTTAGATGGATCAGTGATCATCTTTATCGTCCTTGAAGAAGAATACCTGTGTGAGCTGAATCCTGTTGCTTTCCTGTGTGGATTGTGTTGTGCAATCCTGTGTGGATTATGTTTTGCTTTCCTATGTGGAATACGTATACTTTCCTGCGTGGACTGAGTTGTACTTGGGCTCGGAGGTTGGAGCATATTTTAATTGATGACTTAGGTATATGTATGGGCATATACCTAAGCAGTGTCGGTTGTTACTTCGTGATTGTACCTTTCTTCGTGGTTTATCCTTTGTGGATTTTGAGAGACCTTCAGGGGTCTCGGGGTCCCTACTGAGTAGCTTATACTCACCCCTGCACGGGCTTTGCCCGCACTACGTTGTGTTGGTTGCAGACGACGGACAACGTTGACCTTAGCTGAGGCTTGCACAGCAGGACGGTACACGGAGGTGGACCACTGGGCGGGACGTGCACGGAGCAGACGGCGGGACCCGTGGAGCAGAGGAGCTATCTGTACCCACCCTTCAGGTGGGATTTCCAGTGGACAGCTCGGAGTAGCGGCTTTTACTTTTTAGTTGCTGTTTTCCCTTTCGAGTTGTACTTTACTTTCAGTTTGGGTTTGTATACTGGCCCATTTACTTTTCCGCACTTTCAGTTGTACTCTGCTTTTGTTTAGTGTTTACTTTCCGCTTGCTTACTCTGTGGTGATGTTTACTTTTCAAAGGCAATGCCTTCCCAATTTACTGGGATTTACGCCTTGGTGCTAGTCGCCAGCCCCTGGCCTATGGAAGGCGGGCTTGGGGTAGTCACGGCACGGACCCCGAGGGCGGGTCGTGACAGGTTTCCTTTTAATTTATTATTAAATTAAATTGTTGGCTTGTGTGACTTCTCTCCTCATTAATATGTAGGGCCTACATGGCCATGGTTTCTTTTATGTAAGCCTCCTTTTAACCCTCACATACATGTGAGTAAAATCATATATAATGGATGGAGCTCCCAAGCTAGTGGAGACAGTTCAAGTTAGGAGCTGAGACGAAACCAATCCAAGGAGATACAAAGTAGGACAAGTGGAAAGATGTAAACAAGAACCTTAAAAGGTTCAAGGTGTTTCTTCCCTAGGTCAGTAGTTAGTTTATCAACCACTAGATAAAATAACCATTAAAACAAGCTCATGATCATACCATTTATTTTATTTCTATTAGTTGCATGGTTATTAATTATGAATGTTTTTTTGTGATTACATAATTAATGAATTAACAAGAATGCAAGATGGAACTAAAATAAAATATCTTATGCGTAAATATTATCTAAAGACATGGTTAATCACTTAAGTAATACCACTTAATATTAACAAGCATGTGAAAAGATAGTAATTAGAAATTTACATATAAAGGATAAAATAACTCAATAAAATATTAAATCAGTATAGCCTCCCATTACTTCAGTTAGAATTGAATCATAGTTCAAAGTTCTTGACTAGCCAAAGTTGGGGTGCTTTAAATTATCGAGTAATTCTAATTTGAGGTTTTGGGTTGACTTAACTTGGTTGAAATCAAGGGTTTACTTTCAAAACATGAATTGGTGTAATTGAGAGGCAAAGGTTGAGGAAATCTAAATTATTGATTTCAGGATTGGGGAGTCCACTCAACAAATCAAGGAACTATGAGTTAATGTAGTTGGCATTTGGAATGCTAACCTAAAACCATTCAAGTTTCTTGGCCAGCCAAAGTTGTGGTAATGAGAATGGAATATGGATCCTTGCCACTAGAATATCCAAGCAACAAGATATTCCAAATCCAATGGTGAGGGATATTGGGTTTTGATAAAATAGTGGGATACTAATATATATAGTTTTATTTTTTTTGTATAAATTTATCATATAAAGTACTAAATTTTTGCTCATCTTATTTGTAGAAAAATGAATTAAAAATTAAATCAAACATATTTTTGTGACCTATACTCGATATGGAAAACCTTCTCACCAACACTAATTTATAGGAGTGGAAAATGTGCCTATGGGTCATCCTTCACCATGAAAGAAACTATATGTGCTGTAAGGACCTTTACCAATTGCACTTAGAAATGAGGTGAGTGGTGAAGAGATCTCTCTATATGAGAATAATCTGAATGATGCTACAGATGTTCAATTATTCATGTTATCATCCATGTCCAATGAGATCTTGATATATAGAGATTAAATTCCCATATGATTTGCATACAAACCTCATACTTTCATCACTGCCCAAGACTTTATCCAGTTTTATTATAAATTATAATATGAGAAATAATGAGAAGAGTCTACTGGGACTTCTGACCCTGATTCTCCAAGTGGATAAGGACATGGGGCATGACAAACTCATAGTCCTTATGGTGAATAGTAAGAGGAAGGACAAGAAAAAGGGCCCTAAGAATTATAAATAGTCTAAAGACCATGAGCACCATCTGACCAATAAAAAGAAAATACAAAAGTAGGGTAAGGAAAAGGTGGAATTTTTTTTTTCATGTGGAAAGTCAGGACACCTGAAGAGAAACTGCTCCCAGAGGTAAGGGGGATCCAAAGGTTCATTTGTTATCGAGTGAGATATTTCCATTTCTACACATTGGGTATTAGATACAGCTTTTGGTGCTCACATCTGTATTCAAATGCAGGAACCAAGTATATTTTAGAAAATTTACATAGGAGAGGTGGATCTACGAACTTACAATGGTGTGGAGTTAACTTCTCTTTCCATTATTGACTACCACCTTTCATTTATAATGGGAATGATTTTGGTTTTACATAATTATTATTATGTACCTACTGTTACCAAAAACATAATTTCTATATCAATTTTAGATATATATGGGTTTATTTTCAATTTTAGAAATAAAAGTTATTTCTTTTATAAGAAACAAATATGTTATATTATGGAACATTTAAATAACAGTCTGTATGTATTAAATTACAAAAAACAAGTGTTAAAATTAATAATGAATCAAGTTCACATGAATCATATAACACCCAGTTGTGGCATCACCATCTTGGTCATGTAAATGAGAAGCACTTGACAAAGCTATGTCAAGATGGTTATTTAGACTCTTCTGATCTAAAACCATTTGATATATGTCATGCTTGTTTATAAGGAAAAATGACCAAACTACCATTTTATGGATAGGTTTAAAGGGACAAAGAGATTATAGGATTAGTACACATTGATGTGTGTGAACCATTTACACTAGAGTATAGAACTAGATATTATTACTTCATAACTTTTACTGATGAATTGAGTAGAAATAGAAATATTTACTTGATGAGGTTTAAGTCTGAGTCCTTTGAGAAATTTAAGGAATCCAAGAATGAAGTAGAGAATCAGCTTGGTAATAAGATAAATAAGCTTCAATCAGATTGAGGTGGAGAATATCTTAACCACAGTTCATTGACTTTTTACAGGATTTTGGGATTCCATATCAACTCACTCCACCTTATACACTATAGTGGAATGATGTTAGTGAAAGGAGGAACCATACCTTGTTGGAAATAATAAGGTTGATGATGAGTCATGCAGATCTCCTGTTATCCTTTTGGGGATATGCATTACAAACTACAACATAAACATTAAACTGAGTACCAACTAAAGTGGAAAATGGAATTCCCTTAGAGATATGAAGTGTAAAGAAATCCATTTTATTGCATACACATGTATAGGGATGCGAGGTGTTTGTTAAGGATTTCTTAGGCAACAAACTAGCACCCTGGGGCACAAAGTGTATCTTTATAGGGTATCCCAAGGAAATAAAGGTATACTACCTATAAAACCCCTCAAATAAGAAAGTGACTATTTTCAGACAAGCCATATTTCTTGAGAGGGATCACATCCTCAAATAGGATAGTGGGAGAAAGATTTACTTTGATGAAGTTGATGATTAAGATACATAGGAGTTTCTACATGAAAAAGTTCCACATGTAACCATGGAATAAGTGGTTCCTGAAACACAAGTACTGTGTAGGAGTTTAAGAGAGGTAAGGGAACCATAGAGATATGGTTTTATTGTCACCAAGCATAGTGACTCATTATTGTTAGACAATGATGAACCTATCTCCTACAAGGAGGCAGTAGAGAGATCATAAGCTGCAATATGGATAGAAGCTATGAATTCTGAGATGAATTCCATATATCATAATCAAGTTTGGGTTTTGGTTGATGCATCAATTGATGTAAATCCTATTGGGTTTAAATAGGTATTCAAGAAGAAACCAGACATGGAAGGTAAAGTAAGTACCTATAAAGAAAATCTAGTGGATAAAGGGTTTAAAAAACATCAAGGAATTGACTACGATGAAACATTTTCACCAGTTTCCATGTTCAAATCCATCCGAATAATATTTTCAGTTTACCATGACTATGAGATTTGGCATATGGATGTCAAAACTACATTACTTAATAAGAACCTTTATGAAGATGTCTATATGACACAACTAGAAGGGTTTTTGATACCAGTTGATTCCAAAAGTATTTTCAAGTTGTAAAGATCCATTTATGGATTGATTAAAGAATCTAGATCATAGAACATTTGATTTGATGAATCCATAAAATAATTTGGTTTCATTAAAAAAGAATGTGAGCCATGTGTTTACAAAAGGTTTAGTGGGAATATGGTCTTTATCCTAGTAGTATATGTTGATAAAATATTACTTATTGGAAATGACATACCAGTCTTACAATCTATTAAGGAATGGTTGAATAAGTGTTTCTTCATGAAATACTTAGACAAAGAAGCCTACATTCTAGGGATTAAGATCATTCGTGGTAGATCCAAGAGGCTAATTGGACTAATCTAAAGTACATATATTGACTAAATACTAAAGAGATTTAGTATGAAACAATATAAGATGGGATTGGTTCCAGTGTCACATGGTTTACATCTTTCTAAGAAATTTTTTCCCCATACATATAGAAGAAATATAGAATAAGTAATATATCATACGCTTCAGTGATAGGATTAATCATGTATGCCATGTTATGTACTAGACTTGATGTTGCCTTTGCATTGAGTATGGTGGGTAGATATCAAGAATACCTAGGATAACAACATTGGAATGATGTTAAGACTATCCTTAAGTATTTGAGAAGAACTAAGGATACGTTCCTAGTGTATGGAGTAAACAAGGAGCTTGTTATCGGAGGGTATGATGATGTTAGATTTCAGACAGATCATAATGATCTGAAGTCACAATTAGGATATGTTTTCTGTCTCAATGGAGGAGCTGTGGGATGCAAGAGTTAAAAGCAACCAATTTTAGGTGATTCTATAGTAGAGTCCGAGTACATAGCAGATTATGATGCAACTAAGGAATACATATGAATTCAAAACTTTGTCCATGATCTTGAAGTGGTACCTAGTAGTAAAGACCCTGTCACATTTTATTGTGATAATACTATAGTGGTGACTCTTGAAAAAGAGCCAAGGTCACATCAACAGACAAAGAACATACTCTATAAGTATCACCTCTTGAGGTATTTTTATCAAAGGGGTGAAGTTTCAGTGAGTAGAGTATCCACGAAAGAGAACATGGCCGACCCATTGAATAAATGCTTATATTAGCAGAAACATGATTATCATGTGAGAGCTAGTGGACTGAGGGTCATTGGAAGTTGGATCTAGTGTAAGTGGGAGTTTTTTGGAGTTAGTTCCCTAAAACCAACTTCTTTTTTACTTTATGATAACTTATATTCATGGTTTTGAATATTAATAAATTAATTATCACATCATGATTATTTTTCTATGTAACATTGTATGTGATAATGTCCTAAGAGTAACTATCACACTAAAAGGTCAGAGTAGATACCTACTATGATGAGAACCTTGAAGTTCTATGACAATATTCTTGAATATATTTTATATATCCCGATGATATCATTTGAGGGACACAAATGATACAAGATATCAGGGGTGGAGACTTATAGGAATTTTAGGCACCTTGTCATGGTGTACGCCCTTGGTGATATCCAGTAGGATATTATGAGAACGAGAACCGATAGTAGAAAATTCACATTTATAAGTGTCATTGGATGTTCATATCTGCGGATGTTTATATTGGCCATTGGAATTTAAGATTATTATTAATGGATATTATGAGTCGTTCACTTAGATGTATTAATGAAAACCATGATGATAGATGTTCACGGTAAGGTAGGATATGTTGGGTGCACACCATGAGTAATATTGCATTAATGAATAATGTGAGAAAGGATTTATCCCTTCCATTATTTTATAGAAGATAATATCTCATGAATTTTTATGTAAATGATATAGCCTAAATAAATCCATGGTCATGGTGATCAATATAAAAGTTCTATTTTATAAAAGTCAAAGAAAGAGATATCAAGCATATCGGTTGATGGCACTGGCATGCAACTTGCTTTATTATAGATATTGTGATAAAGTGATTATATTACATGGTAAGCATTCATATGAGGTGATATGTCATTTTGGAATTAACTTCTTTCTCTATGGGTGCCTTGACATGTTGCTAGACGTTAACCATAGAATTTAGGAAGGTTCGCCTAATGCCCCTGAGAAAGGGGCCTAGAAGGTCACACAGTAATTGTATCTAGTATCTCAGTTAAATATTTGTTTAGTTAACAAGTTGAATAAATATTATTCCTATTTTTGGTTTAATAATTATTCATGTATTCATGATCACATTTATTCTGTCACTAGTTATTCGAGAGAATATATTATGAGCATAATAATTAATAAATATTGAGAAGGATTGACAGACCCAGTTTAATGGTCCAGTGAGAAATAATAGTATTGAATATTACTTGATTAAATAATATTTAATTATAACTCACAAGTTAAGCAAATTTTAAGAAATAATAATGTTTTTGTTATTATTTGACAAGAGGTTTCACTAGGATTAATGAAATAATTAAAGTCCCTTGTGAAAATTATTTATTATTACCCTAGTGAAATAAATGACTAGTTATATTATCCTCTCATTTGCCAAGGGGAAGCCAATCAAATCTGATTGGGGTTGTGTGCAATGAATTAGAGAAGATCTCAAGCCTAGAGAGTTTATCCCTATCAAAGAATGCTCTCTAGAATGAGAGAGATACTCCTCCAAAAGATCAAGGATAACACTTTGGAAGTAGTTCTCAAGGAGATCGAAGGCATACATTTCAAGCACAAGGATCATCTGTGCTAGCACCTGGAGACTCCTTCAGAAATGTTCAAAGATACGTGGAACATGTGTGTATCACTGCTAGAGGAGATCTACCCTTGATATCTACAACAAAACGAATGCACACCTACATATCTGTGACCAAACTCATCAACAAATAAAGAATCACCTTGGAATTAATTCTTATTTCATTAAATTAATTACAAAAAAAATATGTTGATCCTCTCTCTTGGTTATGGGTTTCTATTATTTTTTCATATTTATTTGATTCAATTCTGTGGATCACAGTGTTCATTATCACATAGATCCCAATTTTTTCATTGAATATGGAAAAAATAAAAGTTAGGCACCATCCGTCCCACGCTTCCACTATACCTGGAACCTATAGTTTAATAACCCAAATTATTTCTCATAATTCATGATGGTATTGTTATCCTTTTGTTGACATTGAGAAAATAATTGATTTTTTTTGTGTTTTTATATCAATAAGGATGTTTATTGATTTCTATGGATAGTTGATTATGTATTGTATTGATATTTTCACCATACATATTATGAATGAATTGGAATTAAAGAAGTGATGGGTGGGGCTCATATTATATACCCATATACTCATTAGTTAGTATCATGAGAAAAATGGTTTGGGAATTTGGTTTATGCCTACCCAATGCAACAATTATTTCTTTCTTGTGACCTTTATGAAAAGAATGATGTCTTGGATGTGGCCTTGACAGTAGGAATGATGTCTCAGGTGAGACCTTGATTGTAAAGATGTCTGACATTATGAATTCTATCACCATAAATTTAGTTATTGTTATCCATGTGATCGTTAAAATTTTATGTCATAAAATGATTTATTTTAACCTCATGTGTTCAAACATATTGCATTATTTGACTCTTATTTATTTATTATATATTATTCATGTCATGATAGCTTTAGATATACATCTTCTCTTACTGAGTGTTTGAGATCACCCTTCTTGGGTTTCCATTTCCCTAGGTTATGAAGAAAAGTATTGAAAATGACATGTATAGAATAAAATATCATGTGTAGATAATTTTTAGTAGATATAAAAAACTTACTATGAATTAAGTAGCTTCTTATTTAGTGGAAAATGTCCTTTAGTTGAGAAAACAATTAAATTTTTTAGTTAATGGGTTGTCTAAATTCCTTAAATATCAAAAGATAAAAGGTTGTGGGAATGTATATAATGAAATATTTTATATAATTCATTTAATTATGAGATATATATGTTTCAAAACCTACATTTGGTATCCAATCCATCTTGAAAAGTATATTCTTTCAACACTAGATCCAGGTGTGTGTGTTTGGGGCATCACAGTTCATTTCAGAGTAGGGTTTAGATAACCTTAGAGGTTATTATATTATTTGATGATAACTTAATGGTTAATAATTTATGTTTAGTCACAATTTTGAAGGTATACATGACCCCTTAGGTTAATATAGATAATTTTTATATTTTTGGTATTAAGATAGGGGAACTTTAGTAAAAAAACATTAAGGATAAGTTTAAAAGTTAATTCTATATATAGGATAACATCCCAAAGTTTTGGTATAGTAGAGATTATGTAGTTCTACTAGAAATTACATCCATGTTTGGATACTATCCCGTGGATACATCCATGACATAGATTCACCTAGGGTAAATCAATATGAAAAAGGTTGGTTGATTATCAAATCAATCATCACTATAGTGCATGATGAGTGAGGCTAAGACTGTACACTTTACTACACACTCCTAGTGGATATGATTTGGTTAATCACATTATCTTTATAATACACTACTAAGGATTTATTATGTTAAGGAATTAGGTTAATGAATATAAGATAACCTAGTTTGAATAAACCTAAATTGAATCAAGAGTGGGTTAGGTTGAACTAAAGGCTAATGTAATAATTTTGAATTATAAGAGATTTTGAGGTTGAATTTTTCATGTACTTATCTTATAATAATATTATTACAATGTTAATTTTTCATCACTCATGATTAAATACTTTTTATTTTAGTAATGGATGAATCCCAATGGAACCATGTTAACAATGGATGTCAGAGACAATGCAGAGACTATCCTAATGAGAAACCTAATGGGTTAAGAGATAAAGTGATAAATCTTGTGATTATGCAAAACTAGTTATCAAGAATTATTATTAACAACATGAAAATTTGTAGATTCCAAACACTCAAAATAAGGGAAGGATGGAGTCTCATAGAATTTTAGGTGATGAAAATGATAAAGAAAAGAATATTTAATTTATTTTATGTCAAGAATGCCTCAATGGAACTAGAATATGATTTATGTGTGGAAAATGAGGTAATGACTCAAAAAGTTTCAAATTAAAGATAAATTAATTAGTTAACATGATTGTGGAAAAATATATTCGTCATATTTGTATAAAATATTTTAATGTATACACCTTATTTAACATTATATCTTGAGTTACGTCTATATTTTAGATACCCTTAACTCATTTTATTAGTGAGTGTTAATAAAAATTGTTTGGGTTCAATTTTTTTGGGGGTGAATATAGTAGTAAAATAATTTAAATCATATATTACCCATTAACAATTAATATGATTAATAGGTTGATTCATGTGCAACATCGAATAAAAACATACCATGGAATGTTATATAACCATTAAGATGTAGCTGTATATTTGGGTGGTAAAAATAGAGCTAACTGAATTATGAGGGATTTTTTTTAAATACGTTTTTCTAAAAAAAAATTTCTGAAAAACTACCTAGGTCAGTTTTTTTTAAAAATACGCTACAAAGGCGGCATCTACGATGCCGCCTTTGCTCCCCCGCGCCAACTTTGGCCCGGATCAATGACATGGCAAAGGCGGCCAGGGGGAGGCCACCTTTCGCCTCAGGGTAAGGCGAAAGGCGGCTTCCGTGATGCCGCCTTTGGCCATACGTAGAGGCGAAAGGCGGCTTCCGCGATGCCGCCTTCGCCTGAACTCCCTATAAAAGGGCGGCCACCCCCTCCCCTCTCCTCACTTGCTCATTACCTTCCTCTCTCCCTCCTCACTTCATCTCTCCGAATTTCTCTCTCTCTCTAAAAAATTCCTTTGCTGTGCGAGTTTTTACGAAGCTTCATTTAGAGGTATGTTTCTTTATTTAATTTAATGTTTTTATTTAATTAATTTAATTTTGTTTAGTTTTAAATCTTTCATTTGTTAAGTAGTTTAGGTAGTTCTTAATATTTGGTTATTTAGTTTTTGTAATTAGTTATATATAGTTTTAAATAATTACTGTTAGGTAGTATAGATTAAGTATAGATTAACTTAAGATTAAGTATTTAGAAATTTTGGTAGCTTAAAGATCATGTGGTTATCTAGTCAATTAAATTCCTATCTGGATACAAACAAGTGGATGTGGATCTGGCACATATGTACATAGGGGTAAAACCCGAAAACACCACTTCGAGCTAGACTCGAACAGGAACTGGTGCACGATAACGGGCCTTGCTGCATCCTGGTTTGACACTCCCGGGGAATATGCTTAAGATGATTAATATTTTCTTTATAAACTACTAAAATTTCTAAAAGAAGAAAAATAAAATCAGTATATTTATCAATGATAAATGATAAATATAATGTTATAGAATCAAATAAGGACATAAGAATTAACAAATTAAAGTTATTATTAGTTAATTATAAAATAATAGAATAATTAACGATTAGTTATTATTAGTTAATTTTAGAATAATTAATAAATAACATAGGATTAAAACATGGATTCATATAATGATTAGCAAACGATACTAATGATCAGTATATTTATCAATGATAAATGATAAATATAATGTTATAGAATCAAATAAGGATATAATAATTAATGAAATAAAGTTATTATTAGTTAATTATAGAATAATAGAATAATTAACGATTAGTTATTATTAGTTAATTTTAGAATAATTAATAAATAACATAGGATTAAAACATGAATTCATATAATGATTAGCTAACGATACTAATGAACATATAAAGTGAAATGAAGAAGAACAAACAAACTAAATAAAAAGGCGCTCTAAAATTACATTCTAATAAATATCATATGGTCAAACATCAGTAGCTTAGTTTATGGTATAGAAAGGCGCAATAAAATTACATTATAATAAACATCATATCGTCAAACATAATTGTTAATATTTTGTTACATTAACATAATTTTGATGAAATAAACATTTTTGATGTAGAGATCCATGTTTTCCTGTGTGTACTGTTATGGGGAGATTATTCAAACTGAGCAAGGATCTTCTTACAGTACACAACCAATTATGGTGGTTAGTATAGTTGATTGTGTTACCATAAGTGAACTTCAAGAGAGAATTCGTGTTTCCTTAAATTTGGGACCTGATCAAGAGATAATGTCTATGAGCTATAGACATTTTCAATTTCCAAAAACACTGTGGCATATAGCTTGTCCATTGGTTGCTGATGCGCTGTGGGTCCAAGCAATTAATTTATTTTCTCAACGGTTAGATGGTACCATAATGGAGTTATACATTGTTGTTGCTACTATACAACAACAACGTACACTTGTAAAAAGACGTAGAAATACAAGAGTGGTTGAAGACAGTCTACCCCATGACATTGAGCCTATTCCAAATGATGCAGCAAAAGAGGAAAACCTAGATGATCTCCCAGATATACATGTCAATCTGACTTCTGATGAGGAGTTTCGTAATGATGGATCAGATGACGATAACAGTGCTGATGAGGAGGGACCAACAGAAGATAGAGAGGAGGTTTTGAGAAATGCAATTGCTGTACATCAACCTCGGTCAATAAATCATCCACCACTATTTTCATCTTGGTTAGAAGCAATGACACGCGTGCCTGAATTCGATAATACTGTTCTCACACCGACAACTGAGTTCCATGGAGTTGTACCAGATAGGTTTAGTGAGGTGGAAAAAACCTTATATATTGGAAGGAATTTTCCCAGTAAAGATGCCTTAAAAAGCACATTAAAGAGATTTCATATTGAGAGAAACTTCAACTATGTAGTTCACGAATCATGTCGTAGTAAATATGTTATACGGTGCGTGAAGTATGGGGATGATTGTAGATTTCGCTTAAGGGCTATTCCAGACATTACATTTGGAGGTTGGAGAATCTCAAGGATTGAGGTGGCTCATACTTGCGTTCAGCCAAGTCTCACACAAGATCATACTTCATTGGATGTAGGATTTGTGTCATCTATTGTTGTTGATATGATTAGGACATGCCAAGATGTTCCAATATCCCTTGTGCAAGAGAGGATTCTACAGACATTCGGTTATAAGATTTCCTATAATAAGGCATGGATGGAGAAATAGAAGGCAATTGTGAAGGTATATAGTGATTGGGATGACTCATATCGAGTATTGCTGCAATTGATAGCCATACTGAGGCATCATAACCAAGTTGTCTTCCATCTGGATACAAACGAACATGTGTCTCCTGATAATCGACTTGATCCATCTCGTGTTCAATTTCATCGGTTGTTCTGGGCATTCCTTCCTTGTATCTCCGCATTTCATTTTTGCAAACAATTTATTCAGATTGATGGAACATTTCTGTATGGAAAATACAAGGGCGTATTGTTGATTGCGGCAACCCAAGATGGAAACCGTTCACCTCTTCCGCTTGCCTTTGCCATTGTAGAGAAAGAAAACTATGAATCGTGGAGTTGGTTTCTGGCATGTATCAGCAACCATTTCACCAACATTCAGGGAGTTTGTTTGATATCTGATCACCATCGAGCAATTAATGAGGCAATCAATGCAGATCCTGATACATGGAGATACCCAAATTCACATCATCGGTTCTGCATTAGACACATTGCTAGCAATGTGTATAAAAAATTCCATAATGAACCGATGAAGAAGGCAATCAAGAGGCTTGGTACGTATTTTATTCGTTCTGTTTTACTGTTTCAATATAAATATAAAATCAATTTATGTGAAATATCATCTATGTTTTGTAGCATATGAGTCGGACCAACGGAGATTTAGAGAATGTTTTGAAAAAATTCGTCAGGCTAATCAAGAAGTTTATGATTATATGATGCGGATTCCAAAAGAGAAATTGACATTGGCATACGACGGGGGAAAGAGGTACGAACACATGACGCCAAACATTGTGGAGTGCATCAATGGTATCTTCAAAGGACTTCGCAAGCTACCTATAACCGCCTTAGTTCAGGAGACATTATATCAATGTGTGAAGTACTTTGTGGATAGATAAAAACTAGTATCAGACGGAATACATCAAGGGCTAAGATATGGAAGACACTTTCAACGAGAGATTGAAAAAAATATTGAAGAAGCTTCTGGTTATCACGTCTGTCTCTTTCGAAGAGAAGACTCCCGATTTGAAGTTCAAGAGCATTCAGATCCTATCACAAATCGCGTCGGTGAAAAAATGGTGGTATTACTGGAAACAAGGCAATGCCAATGTGGAAAATTTCAGGCCTTATGGTTTCCATGTACACACGCCATCGCAGCATGTGCCTCTGTGAACATCTCATGGGAAGCATATATTGATCCAATGTACCGGATGGATATCATTGCCAACTATTATACTGCACCATAGACACCTATTGGGGAGTATCGTTATTTCCCAATGCCTGAAGGCCAGCCGATAGTGATACCTGACATGAATCGGTTACGTCCTCGTGGGAGACCAAAGGCGAGTAGGATGCGTAATGAGATGGACTGACCTCAAGAACAAGGACAAAGTTTGCGATGCACAATATGTCATAAAGAAGGTCATAACCGAAAGCGATGCCCTAACATTGTTGGGTCGACTTCACAGTATCATTTATAATGATGTATTGTCTTCATTGTGACATTCCCATATTGTAAACTAAATATTGTTATCTCTTCTTTATTCCTCGGTTTTCTAAACCCCAAACATCTGAGATAAGTTTTCATATTAATATTCATGCTTTCAAGAAATAACTATAAATATGAGATAATAGAATTTATTTCAAAACTCCGAAAGCAGAACACTTAACCCATATTGAAAAGTGTATGTCAGTTAACCCATTAACATGTTTCTTGGACGTTAATATTAAAAAATTTAACCCTAAACCCCCCAACCTAAACCCCAATCTAAACATGCAGGATATTTTAGCAAACTGTTCTATAACAAATTTATAGTATCATAATAATTAGAATAAGATATTGATTACATACAATTAGATAAATTCTAAAAACATCATTACTAATTGACATGGTTTATCATAATCCAATCCATAAGTAGTTAATCATAAAGCTCCCCCAAAATATGTGTAACCAAATTCAAGACTCAATATTTTAGATAACATAACTTATTTCATATTAATATTCATGCTTTCAAGAAATAACTATAAATATGAGATAATAGAATTTATTTCAAAACTCCAAAAGCAAAACACTTAACCCATATTGAAAAGTGTATGTCAGTTAACCCATTAACATGTTTCCTGGATGTTAATATTAAAAAATTTAACCCTAAACCCCCCAACCTAAACCCCAATCTAAACATGCAGGATATTTTAGCAAACTGTTCTATAACAAATTTATAGTATCATAATAATTAGCATAAGATATTGATTACATACAATTAGATAAATTCTAAAAACATCATTACTAATTGACATGGTTTATCATAATCCAATCCATAAGTAGTTAATCATAAAGCTCCCCCAAAATATGTGTAACCAAATTCAAGACTCAATATTTTAGATAACATAACTTATTTCATATTAATATTCATGATTTCAAGAAATAACTATAAATATGAGATAATAGAATTTATTTCAAAACTACGAAAGCGGAACACTTAACCCATATTGAAAAGTGTATGTCAGTTAACCCATTAACATGTTTCCTGGACGTTAATATTAAAAAATTTAACCCTAAACCCCCCAACCTAAACCCCAATCTAAACATGCAGGATATTTTAGCAAACTGTTCTATAACAAATTTATAGTATCATAATAATTAGAATAAGATATTGATTACATACAATTAGATAAATTCTAAAAACATCATTACTAATTGACATGGTTTATCATAATCCAATCCATAAGTAGTTAATCATAAAGCTCCCCCAAAATATGTGTAACCAAATTCAAGACTCAATATTTTATATAACATAACTTATTTCATATTAATATTCATGCTTTCAAGAAATAACTTTAAATATGAGATAATATAATTTATTTAAAAACTCCGAAAGCAGAACACTTAACCCATATTGAAAAGTGTATGTCAGTTAACCCATTAACATGTTTCCTGGACGTTAATATTAAAAAATTTAATCCTAAACCCCCCAACCTAAACCCCAATCTAAACATGCAGGATATTTTAGCAAACTGTTCTATAACAAATTTATAGTATCATAATAATTAGCATAAGATATTGAATACAAACAATTAGATAAATTCTAAAAACATCATTACTAATTGACATGGTTTATCATAATCTAATCCATAAGTAGTTAATCATAAAGCTCCCCCAAAATATGTGTAACCAAATTAAAGACTCAATATTTTAGATAACATAAATTATTTCATATTAATATTCATGCTTTCAAGAAATAACTTTAAATATGAGATAATAGAATTTATTTCAAAACTCCGAAAGCGGAACACTTAACCATATTGAAAAGTGTATGTCAGTTAACCCATTAACATGTTTCCTGGACGTTAATATTAAAAATTTTAACCCTAAACCCCCCAACCTAAACCCCAATCTAAACATGCAGGATATTTTAGAAAACTGTTCTATAACAAATTTATAGTATCATAATAATTAGCATAAGATATTTAATACATACAATTAGATAAATTCTAAAAACATCATAATGTTATATTTACATTTTACACTTACGACTCATTTTATTTGTTTATATACAGATGGATGATACCATACTACTCACTCAGCAGCCTACCCATATTTCGCAGGCCGTGTTAGAGGGTCATCCAGATCGATTTGTGAAGGTGCGTCGAGCGCACCATTTTCATCACATGGAGCCTCCAAATGCCATTAGACCTTACTTGCACCGTGATGGCTTCTATGGCCTTGCCGTATCAGATTTCAAATTTGTAGATCATTACCTACTTGCTGGCCTCGTTGAGAGATGGAGACCAGAAACACACACATTCCACTTGCCTGAGGGAGAGATGACCATCACCCTAGAGGATGTCGCAGTGCTTCTCGGTCTGCCTATCCAGAGGAGACCCGTTATTGGACCCACTCGTGCAGCTTGGCCAGACCTTGCTCAACGCTTGTTAGGCATTGATATTTTGTCTGACCATAGGGCTACAGATGGATCGTCCATATCTATGCGTTGGTTGGAGTCGCAGATTCCACATTTACAGGATGATGATGATGAGCAGACCGTTATGCGTTACGCCCGTGCATATATCTTACGAATCATTGGTGGGACCATGTGTACTGATCACTCGGGGATGCACGTGCATATGATGTATCTACCCCTACTAGAGGACTTTGATCGGGCTAGGATGTACATTTGGGGATCAGCCTGCTTGGCATACACGTACAGATCATTATGCAGACTATCCCATAGGGACCGTACAGGTCTTGGAGGATGCGTCATCCTTATTCAGATGTGGGCATGGGAGCGCATCCCAGTATTCTGCCCTGACCTTGCTGGTCCACCGGTCGAGATGGAGGTGCTGCATGACGCTCCGCGTGGATGCTGGTATGATAAGTCATTTCTATTGGTTTTTGATTCTACTATGAGTTATTGACTATAATTTCTCATTATTTGTCATTATCGTTGTATTTTACACGTGGTGTCAGCGACACAATTTTGACGTGGTTCTGAGACAACATTTGGGCGTATATCGGCTACAGTTGGACTGTCTCTTACCTGATCAGGTATGTATATACAATCTATCACTGTCTAACATTTTTAATAATAACATCAATTTTGGTTTTTAGTTGGGTGTTTTTTTGACAAAATCACTTGTCATTTCAGATTTCATGGCTTCCATACTGGAGTATTATGGACCAGTTGCCAGCATACTGCACTGTTGGGCTTGAGGATGCTATGGCTGTAGTTCCCCTCATTCACTTTCATATTATTGAGTGGCAGCAGCCTGACAGGGTCATGCGCCAATTTTTTTGTACTCAGCCGATTCCATTACCATCTAGACAGACAGACAAGCTTCATGGGATGAAGCTGACAAGGAGGCAGGATAATGACTGGTCCCAAGTACATGCTAGTTTTATCGACTGCTGAAACAGACATGAAGAGTTATGTATTCAGGGTGTTCCTACAAATCGATTCTCTCTTTCAGAGCAGGTTGACTATGCGCCATGGTATAGACTGAAGTCTATACTGTATCTTACCCAAGCTGGCATAGAGATGCAGAGGATGGTAAGTTAATAAATTTCTATTAGTTTGTTTATTGAATTATTTTCTAATTCCATTTGAATCTACTTATAGGGAAGTCACACAGAGCAGCTTGTTCGCATGAGTGATGAAGAGGAGGAGGGGGTCTTTAGCCGGGCATCTGTCCATGCTACAACGCTGGAGGCGAGGGCATCTTTTCATACGCTTTCCGAGAGCATCTTCACGCATCTGGCTTGGAGACAGAAGGTTCCTACCCCAGAGGAACATCCTGCAGCTGCTGCTGGTGCTGAGGAGCCACGACCACGGCGACGTAGATAGCGTCGTGCTGCACGTGAGGCCTCGCCTATTCCACAGGCAGAGGTCGGGCCTCTAGTAGTCCAGGATCAACCTATTCAGGATGTGCCTCAGGTGGCATGGGATCCGTCTTTCCTGACAGGATATCCGCAGTTCTCTCCATCTTGGGTTCCAGATCCTTTACAACCTTGGATTCTAGAGCCGTCGTTGTCTTGGGGTATAGCTCCATCACAGGCTTCGTTCCCCTCTGTGATGGAGGCAAGTCCTTCTACCACCCTAGTGGGAGAAGGATCCGAATGGCAGTATGAGATGCAATTGACAGCTCCTCCCACTGACACACAGATGGAGGATGTGACAATCGATGTTTCAGTGCCCGAGGATCAGCCTTCTCCAGGTCATCAGACTCCACTGCGCACTTGACGCGGACGTCCTATTCGCAGACCACCATGTGGGACGGAATCTCCTCGCCACAGACATATGCATTGATTGTACATTATTGTTTACATGTTTTATGTGTACTAAAATCAAAATACTATTTTTACTTGTTGGTCAGAGTGGAATCTCAGGAGGGGGTAAATTAGGTTTTATTTATATATATTTATATAACCATACGAACATAATAATAAAACATTAATAATTACTAATTACCTAATTACTAATTATATAATTAATAATTCTATTACTAATTAACTATTTAATTAGTATATAATTAATATTTATATTACGAAATAACTAATTAATTAGTATATAATTTGTAATTTGGTAATTAGTGTTTATTAATCATTAATTATATAATAACTAATTAGTTAATTAGTAATAAAATTATCAATTATATAATACTTAATTATTACATATATAATAAATATTTAGTTAATTAGAAATATAATTAATAATTATAACTAATTAATTAGTAATTGGTAATTATTAATTAGTTAATCAGTAATATAAATATTTATTATAATTATTCATTATAATTAGTAATTAGTAATTAATAATTATTAATAAGTAATTAGTAATTATTAATTTGTTAATTAGTAATATAAATATTAATTATTAATTATTACTCATTAATTATTACTTATATAATAATTAATTAGTAAATTATTAATCTAACTATTAATTATATAATAATTAATCAGTTAATTAGTAATAATTTTATAATCTTTCAAAGTCACGTACTTGAAACACTTTTAAGTTTCAAGTAGGCGGTTTTGAAAGCTTATAAATTATTTTTCATGAACATTTTTTACGAAATTATATTTATTTTCGACTATTTGTTATATGTTTAATCCGTGTTTTATGTTTCATTTATATCGGTCTTATAGTTTATATTTTATAGGCTTTCAAAGTCACGTTCTTGAAACATTTTTAAGTTTCATGTTGGTCGTTTTGAAATCTTATCAATTATATTTCATCAATATTTTTTACAAAATTCTTTTTATTTTCAAATATTTGTTTTATTTTTAATCCATGTTTTAAGTTTCATTTATATTGGTATTATAGTTTATATTTTACAGTCTTTCAAAGTCATGTACTTTAAACATTTTTAAGTTTCAAGTAGGCGGTTTTGAGAGGTAATAGATTATTTTTCATCAACATCTTTGAGGAAATTCTTTTTGTTTTCAACTATTTGTTTTATGTTTAATCCATGTTTTAAGTTTCATTTATATTGGCCTTATAGTTTATATTTTATAGTCTTTCAAAGTCACGTACTTGAAACAGAATCCCACATCAAAAATGTAGAATGTTCTGTGCAGGAAATGAAGAACCAGGATCCCACATCAGAAATGCAGAATGATTTCCAGGGTAAGATTTCTTATAAAATGGAGGTCTGGGTGAGAGCTTCTGTCAGAATCCAGATTGCTGTAATGGCTGTACCGCTGGATCTTTAATAGCAAAGATTCTGCTAAATTTTTTTGTTTTTTTTATATATATATATGTATGTATATATGTATGTATATATATATATATATAAACAAAACAAAACAAAAAACAAAAATAAAAATTTTCAAAAAAAAAAAATTTTTAGGAGAAAGGCGACATCGCGGATGCCGCCTTTCACCCGCAGCGCAAAGGCGGCATCCGCGATGCCGCCTTGCCCCCGAAATGCAAAGGCGGCATCCCGAATGCTGCCTTTGAGGCATATTTTTAAAAATATTTCTATCCTAAGCGTTTTCTGGAAAATATTATTTTTGAAAAACGTAAAAAACAAATCTGAATTATGAGATATGAGATATGTGTATAAATAAAAATAAAGGTTTCTATGAATACTAAGACATTTATAAAATTCAATTAGTGTAGATTATAATCTAATAATACTGATTTATACATTAAAATATAACCCTTCTAAAATTATCTTTTATGCACTTTATTTTAAGATACTAAATATATTATGGATAAAATATATTATTGATATGAATAATATGTTAACAAAAAATTTTATTGGTAATTTATAGAAAATAATAATAAGAATATATAATACATTATAAAAAATTATTTTCCTATAAAGAATTTTTTCACTACATATTTATGTTTTTATTTAAAGGATAAATTCTTAAATTTAAAATTTTATTTTGAAAAAATTGACTTAATTTTTTGATTTATAATGACATATTTAACTTAGTATTATCTTTTTTATTTTCCTAAAATAATTGATTTCAGGTGAATAAGGAAAAATAAAGTTTTTATTAAAGTTTTAGAGTTTATGGATATATCAATAATTAAATATAATTTAAATAATTAAAAAAATTCCATGAATAATGATTCATTTAATGAGTAAAAATTTATATTTTAAAATATTATTATTGATTTATAAAACCTATTATTAACATTTTAAGGAAAAAAAATAATATTTTGTGAGAGAAACTATTTTTTATATTTTCTATTAATTAAATATTATATTAGTGAACTTTTTTATTTTCTTTCTT
The DNA here is from genome assembly GCA_963277665.1 of Viscum album. NCBI lineage: Eukaryota > Viridiplantae > Streptophyta > Magnoliopsida > Santalales > Viscaceae > Viscum > Viscum album. The sequence continues at coordinate 1,017,903,426 of OY728147.1, read as the reverse complement.
TGAAACTCACATAAATTTTATTTGTTATATAATAAACCAATTTTCATAATGAAAATAAAATACAATATTAATTCTACACTACACATAAATTTTAATCTTAAAAATACAATTTTTTCTAAAAATTAGTTTTTACGCATTATAGGTGCTAATGTTAAAATTATGTTTTCTTACACAGAAATTTTATCTGATAAAATAGATTTAGAATTTAGAATAATTATTACTAAATTATTAAATAATTTCCATTTTATTTTTAGTCACAAAAAATGATTTACATAGGTAAAAACTAGTTACTACTGTAAAACTAAAATTATAAAGTAAAAATTCTAAGATTAAGGAACTTAAAAACATGTGTTAAAATGAGTTTTTGTGGTATTATGAACCTTATATCATCCTAAATTCATTATGATCCATTTTTAATACTTCTTAATATGCAAAACATGTGATTTCTTTAAATTAAGTTGAAATATTTATAAAAATGTCATTATAACCACTTATAAAAGAGCCTCTCATCACCTTTTAAAAACCATTCCAACTATTTTTTTTCACTTTAAAATAAACAATTTTACTTAACCTTGAATTTTATTCCTTTTACTTGGAAATATTTATCATAAATTATTTTCTTAAGGTCTCAATTTCCAAGGAGTCTTCCTAGGTAAACCCAACTCCTCAATGTGAGAACCTTTTCCAAAATTTCTTTTATTTTATTTATTTCTTTCCCAAATATAATTTTATAATTACTATATAATTAAATAAGTATTTTTTATATATTTAATTTTATTATTATATGGTAATAAATATTAACCACCTTTCCCCTTTTCTATTTAGAAAAATAAAATCACCATTCACGCATTGTATGAAGTACCGCCTCCACAAATGACAACTTCTTTTTTCTACCAACACCTCTATTAAATGGTTATTAGGGTAAAATTGTATAGTAAATTTGAGATATATAGTATAATTAATTTTATGAATATGAAAAATTATAATCCATATACTTTCCCTTTCATTCTTTAAGAAATGAAAAAGTTAACCGGGTATTATGCTGACTACTTCCTCCACGAAGTAATGTATCTTGTTCTTCATCTATTTTATTTATCATTAATTAAAACATATTAAAATGTGATATAAACAAATTAAATTGTCTAATTAAAATTAATATTATTCTATGATAATTATATTATTCAAAAATAAACAACTTCATTATCATAATAATCCCATTAATTAAGGTATGTTCATGTTTGGTTCAGTCTAACCACCTACTTGAACAATACTATAAAATAATGTCATGGATGAATATGAGAAGTTAAATTACTGGTAATATATGAAATAAAAAATAAAATAAATATTTTATTTTGGCTTTGTAATGGTAACATTAATTTTAAATTCATTAATTAAGATACTAATGTCTATTAATGAAAAATCGCCGACACGTGCTCATCTTTGATTTCATTTTTAAGGATTGTAACCAAAACTCACATAAAATGAACTTATAACATTTTAAATAATTATAAAACATAAATTATATTACATTTTATGATTTTGGAATGATTAAATATGGGATAATAATCAATAACAATGTCACTATTATGAAACTAGTTTAAAACGATCAAGATTACTCATACATGATATTGAAAGTAGATAATAACTGACGAATATACATGTTGAAAAAAATTATAAATGAAGTTTATAAAACTTTATATACATAAAAAAGGTTATGAAATAGGTGAATAATATATTTTTTATACAATATTTTAAAGTACTTTAGTAGAGGTTGACAATTAAAGTAAGTGTTTATTGTCTGAAATTTACATCCCTTGGCTCATATTTCTTGTCATACGACATGTTTTTTTGGAATGATGTTTATAATGTAACTTTAATATATATTTTATCATGATCCAATAATTATTTAGGGTATTTAATGTTTTATTTGAAATCATATCCTTTAAGGTATTTTGACTCAAAAGTTTCTAAGGTTGTAGGGGTATATTGTATCAAATTTTCATCCCTTGAGACATATTTCTTATTATACATCATATTTTCATTAGAATAGTTCATATAATAACCATTTATTATTTTTTATCATTATAATATCATTATTAATGGTATTTAATGTTTCATTTTAAATCATATCCTTTATGGGATTTTAAAAAAAATGTTTCTAAGTACGTAATAGAATCATGTCATAAAATTTCACCCCTTGAGATATATATTTTTATTATAAAACATGTTTTATTTGGATTTTTTATATAATAAACCAATAATATTTTTTTATCATGATACTCTCATTATATTTGGTACTTAATATTTTATTTGAATTCATATCCTTTTAGGGATTTTAACTTGAATTTTTATAATATTTTAAGGGTTTCTTTGTCTCACTTTCAATTTCATGAGAAATGTTTGATATTAAAAACCATATTTTATTTTATATAGTGTATTAAATTACCTATTTGATCCAAGTATAATGAATATCCTTCAATTAATTATATTTTAATTTCATGGTGTACCTCTCGTGTTCTTTTGATTGTTACATTACCATTACCATAAGGGTTTTTTGTATATCAATTTTTCTTCATTGAGATATGATTCATATTCACCACTTAATTCCCTTTTGTAGTGAATACATTAGGCATAGATTAAATTCAAAATACCATCATAATATTTTATTTTTGGGGATTAAATTCATAGAAATTCATCAGTGCCTTTTCCTATCCATACCATCCTCTGTGATAAGCATAATTTTCCTTTAATTATATTTTCTCTATAAACACTCTATATTTACTTTATATGATTAAATGATATTCAACAAGATTAAATATGTTGATTTACTGGGTAAATTATTTAATTAACTATATAACCATTTCTCTATAAGGAGTTATTTTTAGGGATGGTTACATAGAAAGATATTCCATTTATTGATTGATTAACTATTAAAAATACATAAATTTGTTATTCCAATATGGATTTTTATTAGTTAGTTAGAAAATTTGATTATGCATTGTTTAACCATCCACATTATCTTTTAATATGGGTTTTAATATTGTTATCCATTTTATAACAATGGAGAAAAGTATTGATATTATACATGTCTGTATCTCAAAATAGATGTTTATTGATTTCTAAGGAAAATTGATTATGCATTGTATTGATATTAATATCATCCATATATTGAATTCATTGAAATTAAGTGGTGGATAAAGATCAGTATTATATATCCCCTTGATGCATCAGTTAGTCTAAAGAGTCAAAATTCTTGGGTATTTGGTTTATAGGTACCCAATGCAATCATGGTTTCTTGATTACAACCTTAAAAACAAGAATGATATCTTGGTTGTGGCCTTGATGGAAAGAATGATGTCTTGGTTATGTCTTTTATGGTAATTTTTTTAAGAATTATGCATTATATCACCATGAATTTAGTTATTTTTATCCATGATTTTGTTTATATTGTTATGTCATCTATGGATTTATTTTATTCCCATGTGTTCTGTTATACGCCATTATTTGTCTCTTCTTTGTTCTTTCCATATTATTCATGCCATGATAAATTTTTAAATAAATATTTCCTTACTGTGAGTTTTATCTCACCCATATTATGTTTCTATTTATCTATGTTATAAATAAAAGTATTAAATATGATATGTTTAGAAGAAAATATCATGTGTGGAGAATTTATCAGAGATGTTGAAGACTTATTATGAATTAAATAGTTTCTTATATAGTGGTAAAAATGTAATTTAGTTGAGAAAGACATGGAGTTTGTTAGTTAATGGGTTATTCTATTTCTCTAATGTAACATCACAAAATTTTAAAAATAAAACTATATTCGAAAGCATATACGACATGTAACACTAAGCCTAAATGAACCATGAAATATTATTATTTAAACATGAACATTATAACTAACCATTAAATTATGGAGTTTGAATACGATTAAATAATTTATAATATATATTTAATTTTCCTACTCAATATATGTGTATTTATAACTACTTAGTAAATAATCACTTAATTTTTAGTAAATTCATTTTATTCTTCTAAAACACATTTTCTTCAAAAACGGGTTTTATTGCTATATTTGTGAGAAAATATTTTATTTAATTTTTGGAACTTTTTTAAATTTTATTTTATAAAAAGGATATAATTTTTGAAATAAAAATATAAAAATTAGCATATGGTCAAATTTTGAGATTTTCAGGAAAAATTTGATTTTTCAATGAATAGTAAAAGATACTTATTTTTATTAAAAACTATATTTTACTTTAAAGTATTTAAAAAGTAAAAACATATTTTGGATAGGTTTAAAAATTTATTTAGTTTATTTTTACTAAAAATGACTCGGTTATTTTCTTTTTAGTTTAGTTTATACTTGAATTTGGTATCAAAACATTTTTATACTTAAAAAGGAATTTTCTGAAAAAACTACTTTTCGTTGTATTTTATGTTTTAATATTAAGTTAATTTCTACCAAATTTAAAAATTTAATATTTATAATTTAATTCCCAATTTTTAATTCGAAATTAAAAATTCAATAAATAATTCCCATTTATATTTTATCATTATGAATAGTAACCACAATAAATAATTGTCACAATAGTAAAGGTAAATCGGGTAATTAATGATAAAAATTATATGATAAAGAAAAAATGAACCTAACACTTTACTTTATCCTATTTTATGAGTTTAGTTTGGTAATTCCCATCCATGTTATGAAAATATGGCAATTTGGTTCTATATTCCTTTGATTTTGACATTTATATTGTTTTTTGTAAAGAAAATTCAAAAATGTCATTCTCTTTGTTTTATTATCTCTAAATTTTTAGCACAGAGAAAAACAGAGGATCTGGTTGGTTATAAAAGTGTAGTTTGAATGATAAATTATTTTTTATTATAGAAATTAATTTCTAATTTTTATTGATGAAACAATTTCCATAAGTTCTTATACAATGCTGACACAGTACTTATTCAATTAATAGAAAAATTAAATAAATGATTTCAAAAATATTTAAAATAATATAATTTGAAATAATGAATGTGTTCCATGAATTTTTTAGATAAATATAAAATTTTAGGGATGTTTAAAATTATTATATTATAAATCCTTTATCATCATATTAATTACAAAGTCAAATTAAATGAATATTTTTAAAAATTACATTATTCATATTTTAAAATAAATAATATTTTATCAAATAATTTAAAACTACAAAAAAATCATATCACAATATAAGTGATTGGGACATGGTTTAAAATATTAAACATGATCCATTTATGGGAAAATTTTCCTTTTATAGTAATTATAATTCCCTCTAAATAGTAAAAACATTGTTTTTATGGTAATCGTAAAAAAGGGTTAACAAGGATTAAAACAAAATGATAAGGGTAAAAACATAATATAAACTTGTAAAAATTTTATTCTATGAGATAAATTCGTCCCATACTCATCTTATATTAAATTTAAATCATTTTTTAACTATTATTCATTGAAAATTAATTAATAATAATGTAATACTTTAATAAATTCCATGAGTTCCCCTCCCATCTCTTATAAAAGCACAACTCCTTTCCTCTTTTCTTCCCACTTAAATAACATTTTTATTCAGCCAATACCTACTAAAATACCTTCCTTACATAAACCTTGAAATCCTAGATTATTATTTTAAACATAAAGACTGCCTAGGAAAGCTGTAGGTTAAACCTAAAAAGGTTTACTAAAGAAGATTTATGGTTTATAAACAACCGTTTTCATTTTATTTCTTCTCATAACTCATTAAAATATTCTCTATCAATATTGATATAATAAAATTTATCTCTTGTATATACTAGGAAGTTATTATGATTATTTCATAACCTATATTCATCTCCTCTTCCATCAAATGGAAAAAAACCATCATTTTTGTGTATGGTAGACTACCGCCTTACAAACCAATGTAATTCATTTTCTATCACCGGTTATCATGAATGTATATAATGATGGATTTAATGTGTATATATATATATATTATATTAATGAAATAATTACAATTTTTGAAAAGTAATATATCATCTATTTCATTACCTTTCCACTCATTGAAAAATTATAATGTCATTCATATGTACTTGTGAACTTTCTCCTATATTAAGTGATGTGATTCATTTTTCATAACCAAATCACATAGATGATTTATGTAATTATATTTAAAGTAGTAATATGGTATTTATAACATAATTATCACTCAATAAAGTTAAATTAATACTTAACTCTTTTCCATCATGATCATTATAAAATGAAAAAATTACTTATGAGTATGTACGAATTACCATCTCTATAATTCTACCATAGTCCATATATCTTCTTACCTTTCCATTCATTGGAAAATGATAACTTTGTTCATGCGTATGTGTAGAATACCACCTCCACGAAGCAATGTGATTAATTTTTCATCACTAAATCACAGATATTATATGTAAATTTAAATAAATAATTTGATATTTATGATATATTGATAATTATGGAAAGATAAAAAAATATGTACCTTCTATTCATCATGATCATTGAAAAATGGAAATGTTACTCATGCGTACGTATGGCCTATAGTCTTTATGACTGCAATGTAGTTCATATTTCATAACCATATATCATGATTGGTTTTAAAAGTATAATTGATTTATGGAAATGATAATTATTTCATAATTATTATTTTGGAAATATTGAAATAATGGCCTCATTGACCATAGTCAACCTACTGAAGTAATATACCATCCATATATCATTACAATTTATGATGCGAACTTAATTTATTAAGTAATTAAATATAACAAGGTAATAGTTAAAATAAATGGTATAATAAACATTAAAATGTTTATTAAGCAAGTAAATAATTAACATAAGTTTATTATTTAGGAAGATAAAGAACGTATGTGATGAGTTAGACTCAAAGGTTTTCAAAAAGAACTTTCTTAAGTATTTTATAAAAAATATTTTAATTTCTTTATAAAATACAAAAATAGTGTAATATTTTATTGTATAAGACATCAGCATTTTATTCCCACCATAACTGTTATTTGATGTTTGGATTAATTTACAAGATTTCATGTTTTATTCAAAGAAAAACCCTATTTTAATTTGTTCTGAGTATTTTCAAGAATGGGTGGAATGTATATTTTGATATCTATAAATGTTATGTTTATGTGTGTAAGGAATATTTTTATAAATATGAAATTTTTCATGTGTTATGATTATGTTATGGTTCTTGGGTATTATTTATGACGATGATAAGTTCCATTATAAACGAAGGATGGGTGGTTCCATTATAAACCAAGGACAGGTGGTCATGTTATTAACCAAGTATTGATGGTTCCATTATAAACCAAGGATAGGTGGTTTTATTATAAACCATGGGTGTTTGGTTACATTATAAACCAAGCATGGGTGGGTCCATTATAGGCTTTTAATTCATTGGGTAATGATTATGATGAAAGTTTACCATATAGGTTACACTATTTTTAAAAGTGATATTAAAATGATTTTCCAAGTAACCTACATGATTTATTTATCTTTGTTATAGTTTTTATAGAAATATCTTGATTTTATAAGGAAATTTAGTGAGATTATATTTAAATGAAAGTATTTTATACTTCTTAAGGGTGAAAATTATAACTTTTGGAAAAAAGTTTTCAAGAGTTTTTAAATATTGTAAATAAACCTTAATTGGTATTATTTTTTACTTTAATATTTCTTATGAAATATTCATTGAAAATATTTGAGCATATAAATATATTTCCTAGTTAAGATGATTATTATTTTGATCTATAATTTTATTTTGAAAAAGGGAATTTTTTATAAGTATTCATGAACTAAAAGATTCATTTATTTATTTATTTTTATGTCCTTTAATGAGGTTTTTATTCTCATCCCAAATTTTAAAATATTTTCACAAGGTTTTAATGATGAGTAAGTATAAGTATGAGTTCACAATGAAAATATTTAATTTATTTCATGAAAATAAAACATTTTATATCATAAAATATTTTTATTCTGAAAAAATGGTTACTTAGTTGAAGTGTCTACTTTGTGAAGTAATATTTATTTATGTATGGGTGATTGTCTAATTCTCTAAAATTATAAATTGTAAATATGGTCAAATTTAAGAAAATGAATTATTAACTTAAAACTTAAGATTATATAATTTGTAAGGTTGGTTACTTATTAATGGTATCAGAGGAAAGGTTTAGAAAACATTAGATATTAGGATATTTTCATTTGAAGTCTACTTAAGAGTTAGAAATATCTTCACAGGTTTATAAGTTTAAGTTTGATCATAATTTCAATGATTTAGACACCACTTTTAGGTTTTATGTGATATGATTTTAAGGTAACTAATGATATTTTAGGTGATGTTTTATTAGGTTGAAGTACATGTAAACCTTAAGTTTAGCGTGAAGGATTATTTTAGAAGAATATTATTGAATTTTGGGGAATGTAAGATGAAAATTTAGGAATAAACTTTAAAGTTAAAACATTATTTAATGTTGGAATTATTATGTTTATTTTTTTATTATGTTCATAATTTTTTTAGAAATTTTATAAGAACTATAAAAATATAGTATTTGTTAAAGGAAAACTCATAGGCCGCACAACAACCCTTCGCTTTCAGCAAATCCAAGTATATTGAATCCAAAATCAAAGGGAGACAAGGTTTTAATGACTACCACTGGCCTTCGTGATGTCCTGATAACTATGGGATTGAAAATTCATTTTGTGATTAAGTTATTAATGATATTTCAAAGTAGGTTCAATATTTTAGTAACTTTATATGATTAAGGAAAAAAGAATATTATGTAATTTTATTTTAGGAATAGAGATTGAATTATATTTTGGACGCATATATGAATTTAATGTGTATTTATGGCGAGAAAGGTTATTTATGGAAATGATTATAATATTTTGGAGATTATATGATTAAGGAATAAGTATTTTTGGGTATATGACTTTATGAGTGACTAATGTTGATGATAGATATATGTTAAATTAATTTCTAAATAATATGTGATAAAATCCATTTAAATTTTTGGGATTTGAACTTGGTTGGGAATTTTTTAAATAATTTTTAGGGTATATATTTATCAAATGATAAAATTTAAACTTTGGGTGTTATTTTTGAGGCTTTGGAGAATAATATTGTATTTCTTTATATAAAGGTTTATTATTTTGGGGAAGTTTCATGTCTTGTGATAACCATTTTTGTTTTAGTTAATTTGTAAAGATAGGGTTAATATATTGTTATCATTTTTTAGATTACTTGATCTGTTAGATGTTTATTTTAGTGATTCATTCATGAAAAAAAATTTCATCTTGAATACTAATCAATAAAAAGATGATATTGTGGTATAAATTGATTAAAGTTGTAATTTCTCAAGCAAGATCAAGTATCATTGAGAGGGGGATGGGGTGAATTAGTCATATTTTTTTTCTTTTTTATTTACAACTTTTTGAAACAAACTTATCCTACTGTTAAAGAGTTATCACCTTGATGAAAATAAAAAAACACACATCCACAGGAACACAAGAATTTACAAGGTTCGCTACTCAATAAGAGTATCTATGTCCTTAGTATGGTTTGGAAACAACCCAATACCATAAAATCCACTATAAAACAATATTTTTGTGTGGAATACAACAATTAGGATATGACCTTTCACCCATGTAGCACTATATTTAATACAACAATGCATGTGCTTCAAATAACACGAAATGATGTAATAAAATTTGTGTAACAAACATGTTACGGTGCTGCTTGATAAACTATAACAAATGTAATGTTCAAAATAATTTTTCACTTGCTTACCCAGCAGAAAGAAAGAACTTTCCTAGAATTCATAATGATACTTAGTCTAATTTCCCAATATGATTCCCTAGTCTAATTTCTTAATATGAAAATTTTACTCTGTGAGAATACCACTGAAACAATTCTGAACTTCTTCTTCCTCAATCTGGAAATCTCAATATGATTTTACCAGTTCAATGATCTAGCTGAATATGATAATCAAATGAATATGATCTTCTCTCTTATCCTTTCTTCTTTTCTCCAAAAAACTTCCTTAGGTAAGCTAAATCCAAAAACCCATTCTCTCTAGAATTATTCATCACTCCAAATTCTCTCTTCTTTCTGTGAATAATAATCGTGTAAGGAAAGTACAAATTACCTCATCCTTTTATAGGTGAGACAAAAGTGGTTTTAGTGGGATTCTTAAAATCTTTACCGATCAACCAAATTTCCCAAAATCTCAATTTTCCTTAAATTATAGATACACCGTTGACTTCTTCAATGCTTCTTAACTCTTCTATATTCCTCTCAAATATTCTCACAACTTCATCTTTATTCATAATTTCTTTACAATCATATGTCTGATTCCAATTTATCATTTTTATTTTCTCATTATGATGGAATAATTTGGTCACTCCGATTTTATTGACCCAATTTCAAACAAATCTATACAGAAGACATCTCATTACATTTCTCTATACCAACTGAAAAATGAACAAGTAAATAAATGTCTTCACAATATGATCCTACAAACTAACTACCCATTCTGATGCCCCCTTTGGAAATACATCGACAACTACTTCAACCATCCTTTCAAGATCCCCCTTAAAAATACTTTTGTGGGTGGTTGAAATAATTATTCTTTTTTTATTTTTCTTAGTTTTAAGACATTACATCCAATAATTATTATTAGTGTCAGCCTGCACTTGATGGATCGGTCTCAGGCTCACATCGATAATCAATTTCATCACCAGTTCGATGGATATTGACCCAATTGTTAAAAAATAAAACAATTATTATTTCTCTTGAACCTCTAAAAAAATAATCAAAGAATTTATTTTCTCTTGAACCACTTTGATATTGAAAAACATTTCCCATATAAAAAATAATCAACAATTTATCTTGATGAAAATGGTTAACTACATTGTTGATTAATCTCTGATTTTATTTTTCTTTGAATTAATCAGTCCTAAATTTTTTTCCCACAAAACAATTCTACCTCCGATGATTTACAAAAAATACCAATAATATGAATCAGTTTTGGAATCCAGTAGGATGGATCAGTGGCGCACCACATCCGATGGACTGGTTCCAACATCTTCGACTTCATCAACTTCTTTTCTTCTTCTAATTATGATTCACAACACTTATTTCTCTAAAGATTTGTTTCTCATGGATTGATGGTATGAATTAAAACTATTATCTTCACATTTTCACGTTCTAATCAAAACATTATACCCTTAAAACATTTTTCATTTGGTGATCTTATATCGATGGTTTGAGACCAGAAAGCTTCAACTTCAAAAACCTTTATTCATCCCCAAAATTCGTCTTGTAATCATTAATTCCTTATGAAATTTTATAAGTTTAAGATCAAATTCAACATCATATTACTTATAATGGAAAGTATTGTATATTCCTATCCTTATTGAAAACTTATTACTTTCAACCAATCCTCAATATGATTTCCAACACTCCCCTATCTTTCATAAGGATTGAATGACAAGTTTCTCAGACAACTTATGATTTTTGTGAATTAAAAAACATAAAATCATCATCATGTTTTCATCATAGTTATGTAGACTCTGATAAAACTTTCTCATTATGATCAACACTTCATTTCAAACCCAAGGTGAGTCTGATGAAACTTTATTCCAGAAAATATCTTCCCAATATGATGGAATTTCTTAATCATTGTGAGTCTAATTTTCTAAATATGATGGTCAATCCAATTTTCACCAGAAACAATGTGAGGTGATCTCTCATTTTTTGATATTTCCTTGACAACAAAATAAAACACCTGAATATGATTATCTTTCTTATCATCTTGGTCCTAACAATCTCTCCCTTTGAATTTTATTGTCAATCAATATTCATAAATCACTAAACTTTGTAACCTTAATAAATGGATTAATTATCAAAAATTCTAATCCTATGTGAGCTAACTCATTATAGGAAACAAGAATTATTGACAAAAAAACCATGCTATCCAAAATTAGTGACCCATAAAAACCTCATCATGTTTTCTTCACATATTTATTTTCTTCTTCCACTTTCCTGTAACAAAAGTTTACTACAAAAAATTCAAAAAATAGTTAGAATAGTTTACATATTTACATAATAGATTCATAGATTACCCACAAGTCATTCTACAAACATGATTCCTTAAAAGGTTTAACACATATTAAATGGATATATTTATGAAACAATTACCCCCCCTTTGAAAACAGTATACAAAGACTAGATGAGTGATGAGAAAAAAACACATACCTCAACCTTGATTAGAAGGAGGTTAGATGCCCATGTTTAACCTCAGTTTGTGAAAAGGTTCCTTTAGTAAATCTTTTTTGAAAATTTTAGCAACTTGTTCTGATGTAGAAAAATACTCCAACTTCAATTAGTTCTTCTACACATGATCGTTGATGATATTATATTTGATATCAATATGTTTTGAAAAAGAATATTGTACCGAGTTTTTGGTAAGTTTGATTGAACTTTGATTACCACAACCCAAGATCAAGGGTAACTTCACTTCAATAAGTAAATATTTTAATTGGGTCTTCATCTACATAAGTTATGTAACATCTTGAGTGGAAAAAACACACTCAGATTAAACTGTTCTAAGAGTTACTGAATTTTGTTTTTTTATATGCTAACTAACACAAATTTTACCCAGAAATAAAACTCCACCAAATATGGATATTCTATTATAAACATTTCCTAACCAATTATCATTTTAATACCCAAACAAGTCAATAATTTCTGAGCTTTCATACCTGATTCTGAAATTTATTGTGCCTTTGATATATCTGAGAATTATTTTTCCAGCCAATAAGTGTAATTATTTTGGAGCACTATTAAATATTTCACATCAGGTAACAATATAAAAAATTTCAGGTCTTGAGGCTATCAAATATAGCAAACTTCCTATTAATTTTTAGAACTCTTTATGATCAACTTCCTTGCCTTCACTATCTTTAGACAACTTGGTTCTCTCTAAAATTGGTGTGGAAACTACTTTCAAATTTTCCATGTTGAAACTCTTGAGAATATCCTTAGAATAATTTTCTTGAGAAAGAAAAATATGTTTCTTTTTTTGTAAGATGTGTAACCCAAGAAAGTATTTCATTTCTCCCATCATGGACATCTCAAACAATTTTTTCATTTCTTTAAAAAATATTTCACAAGTTATTTCATCATTCCCAACAAAGATAATGTCATCAAAACAAACAATTATGATGAGAGAAAAATCATGACTTTATTTGATGTATAGATCACTATCAACTCATACATTCTTAAAACTCTTATTACTCAAGAAAGTATCCAATTTGGAATATCATGACCTCAGAGTTTGTTTTAGACCAAACATGGATTTCTTCAACTTGAAAACATAACTTTCATCTTTCCCAACAACAGATCCACATGGTTGATCAATATAAAATTTCTCATCAAGATCACCAATAAAAAATAATGATTTCACATCCATATGAAAAATGTTGTAACTTAATTGTGTAAAAATTGAAAGAAAGATTCTAATTATTTATAACCTTACCATTGGAGTAAAGGTTTCATCAAAATCAATGCTTTCTATCTGTGAGTAACATTTTTACACTAATATTACTTTTTTCCTTATAACTTCACTATTCTCATTCATCTTATTCTGGAAAACCCATTTTTTACCAATAACATTTTTTATCTAACTTGGGTACAAGATCCCATGTATCATTCTTCTCTATCTGATCCAGTTCTTCATTTATTACTTGGACCCATTCTGGATGCTCAAAATATTTATTCACATATTTTGTATCTACTTTTGAATACAAAAAAGTTTGTGTAATAACTTTTTGTGTTCTTATTTTTTGAACTTTCTAATATTTATCACCAATAATGTTCTGATCTTCCACCTGATTCCTTAATATGGGATGATATTTTCAAGATTCATCCTCATCACTAGAAATAGATGAGTCTGATTCTTCTTCTTAGGAATTATTACAATTTTTTTCATCCTTATCAGGATCCTTATTAGAATTTATTTCTTCCCAGTTATTTTCTATATCTATATGAGTTTTTTTATCTTACTTATATTTTTAAAAAGAATTTACATAAACAGAGTCAACTAATCTTCCCAAGTCTTTTTTGAAACACCTGTATCCTCTTCCTTTGGGAGCATAACTAAGAAAAATTCCATCTTCACCTCTCTGATCAAACTTTACAAGGTTTCCACATTTTTTCTATATGATTCATGTACTCCCAAAAAATCTAAAATGTTTCAAACATGGAGTTTTTTAATAAAAAATTTCATATAGGGTTATATCCAAACTTGTCCTATAGAAACATCAGTTTTGAATATACACAATAGTGCTCATGGATTTCCTCCAAAAGTAATGATAAAGACCATGTTCAAGTAATATAGTCTGGACTATTTCCACCTAACTTCTATTTTTCCTCTTAGAAAGACAATTTTTATGAGGAGTATATGGTGTAATTAACTCATGATTAATTACATGCTTCTAAAAATAACATTTAAATTATTTATTTTTGTATTCACCACCATTTTTAGTTCTCAATTTTTTCAATGAATATTCAAATTTCTTATCATCTTTCATCCTGAAAATTTTGAACATTTTTAGTGCATATGACTTATGTTTTGTATAAATAACACAAGTAATGTGAGTAAAGTAATTAATGAAAGTGATGAAGTACTTATATCCATGATTTTATTTTTTTCTCATTGGCCCAAATATATCAGAATGAATAAGTTCCAAGGGTCATTTTGAACAAATTTCAACTTTCATATGCATAGAACTTGTAATATTTCTTTTATGATAGATTGTGAGACACTAATATCTTCTTCTTGACATATTAAAAATACCTTGGACACTATCTCTATTTTAAAACTTTCTCATGTTTCTTTGACACATGTGTCCCAGCCTTTTATGAAACAATTGATTTTCTTCTACCATTCCTAAGCAACAAGAGTTTTTTATTTCACCAACTTGAAATAATTTTTTTTACATTATAATATTGTAAAAATCTTTCCATATTTCTCACTATTCACAAAAAATCCATCTTTTCTGAAAATAACTTTGTTACCTTCATAAAAAAGTTTTGAAACACTTAGAAAGTTGTGTTTCATCCCATTAACAAAAAATGCCTTTTTAGATTTCAAATTTTCTTCCCTAATAATGGATGATCCAACACATTTAATTCTGAGTGATTAATCATTTCCAAATGATATTGTTCCTTCTTTGAAGTTTTTCACATTATTCAATAATTTTAAGTCTCCTATCATATGATAAGAACATACAATATGTAAAGACCCGCAAATTTCAAGGAAATTTTTTTTCTTAATTTTCTTTGGAATTTTACAAGAGCGCAGCTTCAGACGGCACCTGATTCCGAGGCCCGGTGTGCCCGGAATCAATTTCCGAAGTTTGGCTCGGGTACGTTCAGTGAACGGACGAGCGGGTTTTTCTATCTTTTGAACCGGTGCCCGGAATCGAATTCTGAGGGCACCGATGAAATCGCAGCGCCGGTATTTGCTTAGAAACGCCTCTTCCGGAGTTGCGTTTGCTCAGACGTGGTTTTTAAATTTTACGGCTTTAAGTCAGAAATAAAACAAAGTTTGTGCGACAACTTTATTTTATTTCACTTAAGCTGCTTGGAAGCCACTTGAAGTCACTTAAAGGCGGCTTGAACTGAGTTGAACTGGATAGGATGCTATCCAGAAATATCCTACCCCTTGGTAGGATATTTGTGAGGCTGGGCCCGCACGAGCCCCGCCGTTTCTTTCGCTAAGTAACGCACCCGCGAAAACCCGTCAAAGTAACTGAAAAGTCAACCGACGCGTTTTCTTTAATTCTTAACAGACCATTTAATTGGGCGGTTTATTTCGTGAATTAAATGGACTGTTTCTTCGTGAATTAAATGGGTCGTTTCTTTCGTTGAATTAATTCAACGAATTGATGGATCGTTTCTTAACCGGTTTCGTGTGTTGGCATGTTTATAAAATAAGACCAACCCAAAAATCCTTGGAAAGGATTTGAAAGAATCTTCGTTCCTCCACCCTCTCCGCGAAGAACGCGAAGAACGCGAAGAACGCGAAGAACGCGAAGAACGCCGGCGACCGGAATTCGACGACGCACACCAAGATCTGCGACGTCGACGAGATCTACCCGCGACGTTCTTCGGCGACGCCTCTTCTTCCGCGGCCGATCCTCGTTCGGCAACTAAGGTGAGAATCGGATCTTTTCTTCTCCCTTTTTAATTTCAATATCAACGGATTTAAACTAATTAAATCCGTTTGATCTTGATCCGGAGATTGGCGACGCGACGCCGGATACCGCGACGACGCGACGATCTCCTTCCTCCGCGACGAGCGATTCCGCGACGACCTCTCGTCCGACGACGACGATAAGGTAAGGGATGCTGGATTGTTTTATCTTTTTGCCCGTGTTTATTATTTTTAAGTAAAGAACTTAATCTCCGACAATTTTAATTTAATTAAAATTGTTGTTGATTTTCCCTCCCGGTGACGTTTATGACTAACGCGGAGGGTGCGGGTCTAACGAACAAGACCCGACAACCCTCCGCCGATCTTCTCTTTTTGCGCGGATTTGGCGGACGACGACGAACCATGCGGCAAGGGCAATTTGTTGGCTCCGCAGTGAAGATCGTCCCCCGGGAGGAGCATCGGCGCAGACGGGAAAGAAATCGGGCCACCGGAGCATCTCCGGCGGCCCGCGGAAGGCGGCGGCGGCGCGGGTCGCCGGCGCGGCGGCGCCGGCGACCGGAGGCGGCGGCGCCCGGCGCGCCGCCGTGGAGGAAGCCCGCCGCGGCTGAATCCGCGGCGGCAACGGCGGCCGGTTCCGCGGCCGCGCGGAACCGGGACGGACGCGGCGGCCCGGCCGCGTCCGCGTGACAGGCGGCCCCCCGCGGGGCCGCGGTTTCCCTCAAGCCGCGGGTTCAACCCGCGGCGGCGGCGGCTCCCTCGGCCGCTCGGCCGAGGCCGAGCCGGCCGGTCCGGTCGGCCGGGCCGCGCCCAGGCCGGACCGGACCCGGCCGAGCCGGTTCGGGCCGGTTCGGGTCGGCCCGGTTCGGCCGACCCGGTTCGGCCGACCCCAGGGGGGGGTTCGGGCCGGGTCGCCCCGGGCCCAGTACCCCCGTTTCGGGCCCTCTACGGTCTTTCGCCCATATCTTGGGCCTGGGACCTCCGATTGACGAACCGTCAGCGGCTACGCGATCCTTGGATCGAGACGGTCGTTTCGGTATATTATACTCAAGGTTTCGGAAGACTTTGGGTTCGGCCGGGTTGGTTCGTACACGAAACCAACCGGGCCCTCGGAGCGGAAACGCTCATAACTTGGGCTACGGGCGTCCGAACGACGTACCGTCAGCTGGGGTAGTTTTCTCTAAGTGAGACGGAACTTTTGGCATACTCCGCCCGAGGATCGGATACAGGCGGAGTACGGTCGGGTTGGTTTTGCCCTAAAAACCAACCGGGCCCCTGGGACGAAAATGCCAATAACTCTCAGACCGGGCGTCCGATTGACGCGCCGTCTGTCGCGTTGAGATCCTGTTGTCGATACGGAACTTTTGGATACATCAACTTCGGACTACGTGTCAGTTGATGTATCAGCCCCTCGGCTCGTGGAGCGGACCCTCCTAAACGAGCTCGCTACGTGCGGGAACCCTAGCGCTGGCTGTGACCTCGACGACAGAGCAGAGATCCTCCGTGGACTGCGACGACGACAGAGCAGAGATCCTCCGTGGACTGCGACGACGGCAGAGCAGAGATCCTCCGTGGACTGCGACGACGGCAGAGCAGAGATCCTCCGTGGACTGCGACGACGGCAGAGCAGAGATCCTTCGTGGACTGCGGCGACGACTGTGCAGGGACCTCAGTGGACTGCGTCGACTACTGCACTCAGCGATCCTACGCGGATCAGTACCCGATCCTGTGTGGGTCCTACTACCGGTTCTGTGTGAGCCACTGCCTACCGGTTCTGTGTGAGCCACTGCCTACAGGTTCTGTGTGAGCCCGATCCTGTGTGGGTCTTCTGCGGGGGTTAGTACCTATCGATCCTTCGTGGGTCCGACGACTTAGATGGATCAGTGATCATCTTTGACGTCATCTGAAAAAGTATACCTGGTTGAGCTGAATCTTATGTTACTCTCCTTTGTGGATTTTGTTGAACTATCCTATGTGGATTTACTATTTACTCTCCTTTGTGGATTGTGTTGAACTATCCTTTGTGGATTTTACTGTTTACTCTCCTTTGTGGATTGTGTTGAACTATCCTATGCGGATTTACTATTTACTCTCCTTTGTGGATTGTGTTGAACTATCCTTTGTGGATTTTACTGTTTACTCTCCTTGTGGATTTGAGTCTTGCTTTCCTTCGTGGATTGAGTTGTTCTTGAGCTCGTGAGCAGAGCTAGAATTGGGGACTTAGGTATATGTATGGGCATATACCTAAGTCGAGTCAGATGTTACTTCGTGATTGCATATTTCTTTTGTGCTATATCCTTTGTGGATTTCGGGAGACCTTCGGGGGTCTCGGGGTCCTTACTGAGTAGTTGTACTCACCCCTGCACGGGCTATGCCCGCACCTTGTTGTGTTGGTTGCAGACGACGGACAGCGCTGATCACGGTTGGGGCGTGGAGCAGGACGGTACCGGGAGGTGGACCACTGGTCGGGACGTACTCGGAGCGGACGTGGGACCCGAGGAGCCTGGAGGCTATCTGTACCCACCCTTCAGGTGGGATTTCCAGTGGACGACACGAGGCCGCCGTCTTTTCTTCAGTTGCTGTACTTTACTTTTCAGTTGTACTTTACAGTTGGGCTTGTATTTCCGGCCCCTTTTCTTTTCTGCACTTTACTTTCCGCTTGCTGACTCTGTGTGGTTGTTACTTATAAAGGAAATGCCTTCCCTGTTTACTGGGATTTTACGCCTTGGTGCTAGTCACCAGCCCCTGGCCTATGGAAGGCGGGCTTGGGGTAGTCACGGCACGGGCCCCGAGGACGGGTCGTGACAAATTGGTATCAGAGGCGGTCGGTTCTACCGCAGACTCTGATCGTCCTTTCTTTCTATGTGAAGCAATAGTGTTTAGTGTATTGAGTGTGGTTATCAGTTCAGGGAGCCCAGTGTTGGTGCGGCGGCCGACGTATCCGTACACCAGGACCCTGACTCCTGATTTCCGACTTAATGCATGAAAACATTGATTGCGTGTGTGTTTCAAGTTTTTCTTTGTGATTACTTGTGTCAGCTCACCGGGTATACTGATCTGCTTTTTGAAAGTCTCAAGTTTTCCTTGTGATTACTTGTGCCAGCTCACCAGGTATACTGTTCTGACTGTGGTGCTCTTGTTCTCCTTTTCAGGATGGCCCCGCGACGACTGCCAGCTAGGGTTCCGAGTGTAGGGCGCGACGGCAGCCCACCGAGCGACGAGGCCTCGGTGCAGGGCCCTTTGCCAGCAGTGGCACCGGCGGTAGCCTTACCCGCCGAGCCACCGATGCTACCAGTACCAGACGCTGACGATGCACGTCGCCTCAGGGCACTGCATGAGTTTCAGAGCCAGCGACCGCCCAGGTTTTGCGGTGAGGCGGACCCCCAGGCCGCCGAGGACTGGCTAGAGGCGGTGGTACGGATCTTCAGGCTAGTGAGGACACCAGCGGATCTCATGGTGATCCTCGCAGCGAGCCTCCTGCAGGCGGCGGCAGGACGATGGTGGAGCCTGATGCTCCAGGTTCACGATGAGGCATCCTTGCTCTGGACGGACTTCGAGAGCCTCTTCCGCTCTGAGTTCTTCCCGGCCACCCTCCGAGCGGTGCGCATCCAGGAGCTTCTCCAGCTGCGCCAGGGCAGCATGACGGTCGCTCAATACGCGGCGAGGTTCACGGACCTATCTCGCTACTCGACCGACATGGTACGGGACCCCTTCTTCCGGGCCCGGACCTTCGAGCAGGGCTTGCGACAGGAGATTCGGGCGTCGCTGATCTCCCTCAGCATTCCGACCCAGGCGGGAGTGCTGGAGCGAGCCCTCCTGATCGAGAGCTTCCTGGCAGAGCCTCCTTCAGCGGCGAGACCTAGCGCAGGGCGGCAGGTAGCTGAGTCATCAGCAGCTGGTAGCCGACGGATGACTCACGGGTCCAGGCAGACCAGACCCCCTCGCAGACGGCCTCAGGACACCGGCTCAGCAGTACGAGGCACACAGCGGAGTGCCAGCCTTTCGAGAGGCAGGCTGTGCTACTCTTGCGGCGGGCAGGGTCACATGGCTCGTGACTGCCCGACTCGCCGACCAGAGGAGCAGCAGACGGTGGAGGGGCCACCCAGGCAGAGGCAGAGGGTCGACCGTGGCGGTCCGCAGGGAGGAGGCGGACGAGGCAGAGGAGCTGGCCGAGCAGCGGGTGGTGGGCGACGCTTCCAGGCTCTACCCCCACCACCACCAGGAGGGCCACCTCGACCACAGGGAGCTGGCGGGCAGAGACAGGCCCAGCTCCAGGCAGTGGAGGCCTACGACCCCGACATGCCAGAGATGATTCGAGGTACGATCTGTGTCTATTCCACCCTTGCTGCAGTACTTATAGACACAGGAGCGAGTCACTCTTTCATAGCCTCTGCCCTTGTTCGGAGCTCGGAGATTCCGACTGAGCCGTTGGCTCGATCCTTACGGCTAGAGACTCCTACGGGAGCAGACTCGACGATTACGCACTGGTGCCGGCAGTGTGAGCTTACTCTAGGAGGCGAGAGCTTCGGCTGGGATCTCCTTGTAGCGGCGTCGAGGCCTTACGACGTCATCTTGGGCATGGATTGGCTATCCACGGTTCATGCCCAGATCGACTGTTTTAGGCGCAAGGTGCGATGTGTTCGTACCGACGGGAGCAGGTTTACCTTCACCGGCGAGAAGGGAACCTTTGCAGCACAGGATGGACTTCCGCGGAGGAGAGTGCAGCCCATCTCTCATCAGTTGGCTAGCCTCATCCTAGGAGCAGTGGACGTGCGGAGTCCGGCTTTCCCTGCAGTGGTGGACCAGTACGTGGACGTCTTTCCCGACGACGTTCCAGGGCTACCTCCTCGTAGAGAGGTAGACTTTTACATCGACTTGTACCCCGGGACAGCCCCGATATCTACTCCAGCATATCGGATGGCCCCCGCCGAGCTTCGAGAGCTGCGGGTACAGTTGGAGGACTTGCAGAGCAAGGGGTTTATCCGACCCAGTGTTTCACCCTGGGCTTCCCCGATTTTGTTCGCCAAGAAGGCGGACGGGAGCTTGCGACTATGTGTCGACTATCGTCGCCTGAACCAGGTGACAGTGAGGAACAAGTATCCGCTGCCACGGATTGATGACCTCTTCGATCAGCTCAAGGGAGCGCGGTGGTTCTCGAAGATAGACCTCCGGTCAGGCTATCATCAGCTCAGAGTTCGAGACGAGGACGTGCAGAAGACGGCCTTCAGGTGTCGGTATGGCCATTATGAGTTCTTGGTTATGCCATTCGGCGTAACCAATGCTCCAGCAGTGTTCATGAGCCTCATGAACAGGATCTTCCAGCCATACCTCGACCGATTTGTCATTGTCTTCATTGACGACATTTTGGTATACTCGACGACTGAGGAGGAGCATGCATACCACCTGCGAGTTGTGCTAGACGCACTCCGAGAGCACCAGCTTTATGGCAAGCTCTCAAAATGCCAGTTCTGGTTACGTGAGGTCCATTTCTTGGGACACGTCATCTCTGAGGCGGGAGTTTCAGTGGATCCCGCGAAGATCGAGGCAGTGCTAGCTTGGGAGCCACCCAAGAGCGTGACAGAGGTGCGGAGCTTCTTGGGCCTAGCGGGATACTATCGGAGATTCGTGCCGGACTTCTCCAGAGTT
This sequence comes from Viscum album, assembly GCA_963277665.1. Classification (NCBI taxonomy): domain Eukaryota; kingdom Viridiplantae; phylum Streptophyta; class Magnoliopsida; order Santalales; family Viscaceae; genus Viscum; species Viscum album. The sequence goes on along the minus strand of OY728147.1, from coordinate 1,017,881,523 downwards.
GCGGCACCACTCTCAGCGTTGACGAAGAAGGGGAAACCCTTCGTGTGGTCAGACAGATGTCAGCAGAGCTTCCAGGAGCTGAGACAGAGATTGACCAGCGCACCTATCTTGAGGTTGCCTGAGGAGGGAGTTGGGTACGTAGTTTACTGCGATGCATCAGGGACTGGACTCGGGTGCGTCCTGATGCAGGAGCGGGCCGTGATCGCCTACGGATCACGTCAGTTGAGGCCGCATGAGCAGAACTACGCCACTCATGACCTGGAGTTAACAGCAGTGGTCTTCGCTCTGAAGACTTGGCGGCACTATCTGATGGGCGAGCGCTTCACAGTCTTTTCTGACCACCAGAGTCTCAGGTATATCTTCTCTCAGAAGGACCTGAACCTGAGACAGCGGAGATGGCTTGAGTTCCTCCAGGACTATGACTTTGAGATAGTCTATACTCCTGGGAAGGGGAACGTGGTGGCCGATGCCCTCAGCAGGAGGACGGGCATTCAGCTGCTTGAGGAGGCGACAGAGCAGCTAGCCTCCTTGCAGATATCCTTCGTGGATAGAGACGGAGCAACCTTTCTTCAGTCTCTCACAGTCTCTCCTCCACTTCTACAGCGGGTCAGAGAGGCTCAGCGTGGGGACGCTGACTGTGAGACCCGGCGTGCACTGATATCCTCAGGTCAGGCGCCTGATGGTTTCTCCCTTGGAGCAGAGCACGACATCCTTTTCAGAGGGCGTACCTTCGTACCAGTTGCTTTACGAGAGGAGGTGCTGAGAGAGTTTCACACTTCTCCCTTGGCGGTGCATCCCGGAGTGGCGAAGATGTACCAGGATCTCAGACGACAACACTGGTGGCCGGGCATGAAGAAAGCTGTGGCAGAGTTCGTTTCACGATGCCTCACCTGCCAGCAGGTGAAGGCAGAGCACCAGGTACCAGCAGGCTTGGTACAGCCCTTGGAGGTCCCGGAGTGGAAGTGGGACGGCATATCTATGGACTTCGTGACTGGACTTCCACGTACTTCCAGAGGTCACGACTCCATTTGGGTGATTGTCGACCGACTCACCAAGTCGGCACACTTCTTACCCATCAGAGAGCAGGGCTCAGTGGAGAGCTTGGGACGTCTTTACGTCCAGGAGATCGTACGACTTCACGGTGTGCCATCGTCTATCGTCTCCGATCGAGATGCTCGTTTCACTTCCCGGCTCTGGAAGGGGTTGCAGGAGGCGTTCGGGACGCGGCTCCATCTGAGCACAACCTTCCACCCTCAGACGGATGGTCAGACGGAGAGGACCATACAGACACTCGAGGACATGCTCCGTGCATGTGTTCTCGACTTTGGTCGCAGCTGGGAGGACCACCTACCCTTGGTGGAGTTCGCGTACAACAACAGCTACCACTCCACCATCGGGATGGCACCATACGAGGCGTTGTACGGCAGACCCTGCAGATCACCGTTGTGCTGGACAGACCCTGGGGAGTCAGCACTCGTGGGACCAGAGATGGTCCGAGCCACGACAAAGAAGGTCCAGATCATCCAGGAGAGGATGAGGACAGCTCAGAGCCGGCAGAAGTCATATGCTGACAGGAGGCGGAGGCCACTAGAGTTCGAGGATGGCGACCACGTCTTTTTGCGTGTCTCACCTCGACGTGGTTTACGGAGATTTGGCCGAGGCGGCAAGTTGTCTCCACGCTTCATCGGGCCTTTCCAGGTCCTCAGCAGGATAGGAGAGGTGGCTTATCGCCTGGCTCTACCACCTCAGTTGCACCGGGTGCACGACGTCTTCCACGTGTCTCAGCTGAGGAGATACGTGCACGACCCGACGCACATCATCGACTTTGGGGAGCTGGACGTGGACGATGGGGCGACTTTTGCGGAGGTTCCAGTGGAGATCGAGGATCGACAGGAGCGGGTCCTACGTGGGCGGTCGATTCCTCTTGTGCGCGTCAGATGGCAGCACGGGAACCTCCAGGAGAGCACTTGGGAGCGGGAGGCTCAGATGCGTGCTCAGTACCCCCATTTGTTCCCCTAGTTTTTGATGTATCTTTACGGGGACGTAAAGCCCTGAGGTGGGAGTAATGTAAAGACCCGCAAATTTCAAGGAAATTTTTTTTCTTAATTTTCTTTGGAATTTTACAAGAGCGCAGCTTCAGACGGCACCTGATTCCGAGGCCCGGTGTGCTCGGAATCAATTTCCGAAGTTTGGCTCGGGTACGTTCAGTGAACGGACGAGCGGGTTTTTCTATCTTTTGAACCGGTGCCCGGAATCGAATTCTGAGGGCACCGATGAAATCGCAGCGCCGGTATTTGCTTAGAAACGCCTCTTCCGGAGTTGCGTTTGCTCAGACGTGGTTTTTAAATTTTACGGCTTTAAGTCAGAAATAAAATAAAGTTTGTGCGACAACTTTATTTTATTTCACTTAAGCTGCTTGGAAGCCACTTGAAGTCACTTAAAGGCGGCTTGAACTGAGTTGAACTGGATAGGATGCTATCCAGAAATATCCTACCCCTTGGTAGGATATTTGTGAGGCTGGGCCCGCACGAGCCCCGCCGTTTCTTTCGCTAAGTAACGCACCCGCGAAAACCCGTCAAAGTAACTGAAAAGTCAACTGACGCATTTTCTTTAATTCTTAATAGACCATTTAATTGGGCGGTTTATTTCGTGAATTAAATGGACTGTTTCTTCGTGAATTAAATGGGTCGTTTCTTTCGTTGAATTAATTCAACGAATTGATGGATCGTTTCTTAACCGGTTTCGTGTGTTGGCATGTTTATAAAATAAGACCAACCCAAAAATCCTTGGAAAGGATTTGAAAGAATCTTCGTTCCTCCACCCTCTCCGCGAAGAACGCGAAGAACGCGAAGAACGCGAAGAACGCGAAGAACGCCGGCGACCGGAATTCGACGACGCACACCAAGATCTGCGACGTCGACGAGATCTACCCGCGACGTTCTTCGGCGACGCCTCTTCTTCCGCGGCCGATCCTCGTTCGGCAACTAAGGTGAGAATCGGATCTTTTCTTCTCCCTTTTTAATTTCAATATCAACGGATTTAAACTAATTAAATCCGTTTGATCTTGATCCGGAGATTGGCGACGCGACGCCGGATACCGCGACGACGCGACGATCTCCTTCCTCCGCGACGAGCGATTCCGCGACGACCTCTCGTCCGACGACGACGATAAGGTAAGGGATGCTGGATTGTTTTATCTTTTTGCCCGTGTTTATTCTTTTTAAGTAAAGAACTTAATCTCTGACAATTTTAATTTAATTAAAATTGTTGTTGATTTTCCCTCCCGGTGACGTTTATGACTAACGCGGAGGGTGCGGGTCTAACGAACAAGACCCGACAACCCTCCGCCGATCTTCTCTTTTTGCGCGGATTTGGCGGACGACGACGAACCGTGCGGCAAGGGCAATTTGTTGGCTCCGCAGTGAAGATCGTCCCCCGGGAGGAGCATCGGCGCAGACGGGAAAGAAATCGGGCCACCGGAGCATCTCCGGCGGCCCGCGGAAGGCGGCGGCGCCGGCGGCCGGAGGCGGCGGCGCCCGGCGCGCCGCCGTGGAGGAAGCCCGCCGCGGCTGAAGCCGCGGCGGCAACGGCGGCCGGTTCCGCGGCCGCGCGGAACCGGGACGGACGCGGCGGCCCGGCCGCGTCCGCGTGACAGGCGGCCCCCCGCGGGGCCGCGGTTTCCCTCAAGCCGCGGGTTCAACCCGCGGCGGCGGCGGCTCCCTCGGCCGCTCGGCCGAGGCCGAGCCGGCCGGTCCGGTCGGCCGGGCCGCGCCCAGGCCGGACCGGACCCGGCCGAGCCGGTTCGGGCCGGTTCGGGTCGGCCCGGTTCGGCCGACCCGGTTCGGCCGACCCCAGGGGGGGGTTCGGGCCGGGTCGCCCCGGGCCCAGTACCCCCGTTTCGGGCCCTCTACGGTCTTTCGCCCATATCTTGGGCCTGGGACCTCAGATTGACGAACCGTCAGCGGCTACGCGATCCTTGGATCGAGACGGTCGTTTCGGTATATTATACTCAAGGTTTCGGAAGACTTTGGGTTCGGCCGGGTTGGTTCGTACACGAAACCAACCGGGCCCTCGGAGCGGAAACGCTCATAACTTGGGCTACGGGCGTCCGAACGACGTACCGTCAGCTGGGGTAGTTTTCTCTAAGTGAGACGGAACTTTTGGCATACTCCGCCCGAGGATCGGATACAGGCGGAGTACGGTCGGGTTGGTTTTGCCCTAAAAACCAACCGGGCCCCTGGGACGAAAATGCCAATAACTCTCAGACCGGGCGTCCGATTGACGCGCCGTCTGTCGCGTTGAGATCCTGTTGTCGATACGGAACTTTTGGATACATCAACTTCGGACTACGTGTCAGTTGATGTATCAGCCCCTCGGCTCGTGGAGCGGACCCTCCTAAACGAGCTCGCTACGTGCGGGAACCCTAGCGCTGGCTGTGACCTCGACGACAGAGCAGAGATCCTCCGTGGACTGCGACGACGACAGAGCAGAGATCCTCCGTGGACTGCGACGACGGCAGAGCAGAGATCCTCCGTGGACTGCGACGACGGCAGAGCAGAGATCCTCCGTGGACTGCGACGACGGCAGAGCAGAGATCCTTCGTAGACTGCGGCGACGACTGTGCAGGGACCTCAGTGGACTGCGTCGACTACTGCACTCAGCGATCCTACGCGGATCAGTACCCGATCCTGTGTGGGTCCTACTACCGGTTCTGTGTGAGCCACTGCCTACCGGTTCTGTGTGAGCCACTGCCTACAGGTTCTGTGTGAGCCCGATCCTGTGTGGGTCTTCTGCGAGGGTTAGTACCTATCGATCCTTCGTGGGTCCGACGACTTAGATGGATCAGTGATCATCTTTGACGTCATCTGAAAAAGTATACCTGGTTGAGCTGAATCTTATGTTACTCTCCTTTGTGGATTTTGTTGAACTATCCTATGTGGATTTACTATTTACTCTCCTTTGTGGATTGTGTTGAACTATCCTTTGTGGATTTTACTGTTTACTCTCCTTTGTGGATTGTGTTGAACTATCCTATGCGGATTTACTATTTACTCTCCTTTGTGGATTGTGTTGAACTATCCTTTGTGGATTTTACTGTTTACTCTCCTTGTGGATTTGAGTCTTGCTTTCCTTCGTGGATTGAGTTGTTCTTGAGCTCGTGAGCAGAGCTAGAATTGGGGACTTAGGTATATGTATGGGCATATACCTAAGTCGAGTCAGATGTTACTTCGTGATTGCATCTTTCTTTTGTGCTATATCCTTTGTGGATTTCGGGAGACCTTCGGGGGTCTCGGGGTCCTTACTGAGTAGTTGTACTCACCCCTGCACGGGCTATGCCCGCACCTTGTTGTGTTGGTTGCAGACGACGAACAGCGCTGATCACGGTTGGGGCGTGGAGCAGGACGGTACCGGGAGGTGGACCACTGGTCGGGACGTACTCGGAGCGGACGTGGGACCCGAGGAGCCTGGAGGCTATCTGTACCCACCCTTCAGGTGGGATTTCCAGTGGACGACACGAGGCCGCCGTCTTTTCTTCAGTTGCTGTACTTTACTTTTCAGTTGTACTTTACAGTTGGGCTTGTATTTCTGGCCCCTTTTCTTTTCTGCACTTTACTTTCCGCTTGCTGACTCTGTGTGGTTGTTACTTATAAAGGCAATGCCTTCCCTGTTTACTGGGATTTTACGCCTTGGTACTAGTCACCAGCCCCTGGCCTATGGAAGGCGGGCTTGGGGTAGTCACGGCACGGGCCCCGAGGATGGGTCGTGACACAATATCCAAAATCCAAGGTCATTCTCCTTATGTTGCTTTGAAAGCAGTTTCAATAACTAGAGCCTTTTCTTTTCCTTTATCTTTCTTAAATTCCGGCTTTTGATAATTGTTTAAAAACTTTTTTTTGTGCCGACAAAAAAACAAGACAAACTTTTGCAAGATGTATAGGTTGTTTATAGCTTTCAAAAAAAGTTTCATAGGTTGGAAAATATTTTAAATTTTTACCCCAACCTTCTCAGGTTTCTTCCAAACAGCCTTCTCAGACTTCTTCCTTTGAGTAGATTGACTATCCCTCAAACTTTTCATTTTGTAATATGTGGAATGGTAGTAATGTTGATGATTGAACCAACACATATTTTTCATGTGTCTGAATCCACCACAATACCAGCTGTATCCATAGAAATATTATTTTCCTCTAAAACTTCCATACTGATCAGAGTTTTGAGCATGTTTCTCAGCAGGCTTCTTATTAAAACTTTTTTGACCAACAACCTTTATATTTTCAACCAAAATCTTATTTTTCAGCTCAATTTTCTTCTCATCCTTATCAAAACCTTAAGTAATATAAACTTTTTCATACTTAGAATTTTTAGAAACTTATAAATTCTTGAATTTGTTGATCTTAACCACATACATAACTTTCTCATATTTCCTCTTCTCAGAAACAATTTCAACTTTCTTCTGAACCTTTGAAGGTAACTTTTTATCCTTATCAGTTTACCCTTTCTAGATATTTCACAAAATTCAGAGATAGAATTATTGAAACTTGTATCCCTCTATTCACCTTTATAATTTTTTTGTTGGGTAAGTTCCAACTCATATTCTTTTGCATTAAAATTTACTTTCATATGTTCATTATAATTATTTTCTTTCTCTAGAGATTTCTTCAAATTACTTATCTATTCTAGAAGCTTTACTTTCTCATCAGTAAAAAATTCTTGATTATTTTCTAAATATTCTTTACTTTTAAAATTCCTGATTTTATTCTCAATCCTCCCAATATTTCTCAAACATTATTTCAATTATTATTTTAGGTGAAATTTAAGTTGAGTTTCTTCTTCTTATTCTTTAGAACTGTTGATTTCAAACTCTTCATTGTTCACTATTACGATGAAAGTATTTTATCCAACCTTCTAAAAAGATTTTTGAGATTCAAACACATTATCTTCATCTTAATCATATTTAGACAATAAAATTATTCTTTTGGATTTGAATAATTTTTTATCTTTTCCTTTAGAATAAGATTTATCCTTATTACCCCATTTCTTACATGATTTTCCTTACCTTATATCATATTCCTCACTATATTATTCTTTATTTATTTAAGTAAAATTGGTCGAAATGTGCCCAACGACTCCACATTCAAAAAATTTCAAGGGAAGTTTCACTTTATATTTACCTATACCTCTTCTCACGTTTTTAGAAAAAAAGGCTAAAAATTCATTAAGATTTTTACATACCTCATTTTTGGAATCAGAATCACCAACTTCTTCTTCAATAAAAATCTTCTTTGAAATTTTCTTCTTGGTAGATTTGAAATAAATTTATCTATCATTTTTTTACCTTTAATAACCTTATCCCCTCTCATATTATAATGAATAAAAGTACTATTAAAATCATACATGGATAATATTTTAAGATCTTTATCTTTTAATGAAGAAACTTTAGCACCAAACTTGTTGGGAATAATTTTCAAGATATTTTCAACAAATATAGAATATTATAACTTTTCACCAAGAAATATAATAGTGCTAAAAATGTCATTCAACCTAGTAAATAAGTCACCAATTGATTCATATTAACCCATATTGATATCTTCATACTTTAGCCTCAAAATTTGTAACTTTGCATTATTGAATTTTGTATTTCCTTCATTAATTTTTTTTCAACTTATCCCATATACCTTTGTCTATGGAAACAACTTTAACTCTTAGAAACTAACTTTCATAAATTTATAAGAGTAAATCATTCTTGTCCCTTCAATCATTCTCAAGATTCTTCTTTTCAATAGATGTAAGAGGAACTTTTTCAGCAATAGGAGGAAATCTATCTATTGCAGCTTCAAGAACATCATACCCATGTAACTTAATATAAGACAACATTATATATTTTTAAATATGATAGTTATTTCCATAGAAAACCGAAATCCTATTACTATTCACACAATTTAGATTCTTTATCACAAATTCTCTTTCAAAACTTTAATAGTGATTAAACAATGGGAACCTTCAGCTCTGATATCACTTATAATTTCCTAAGAAAGATCAAGTATTACTGATAGAGGGAGGGGGTGAATTAGTTATATATTTTTTCATTTTATGTTTCCCACTTTTTGAAACTACATTCACCTCATGTTAAAGAGTTATCAAATTTCTGAAAACAAAATAAGCACACATCCACAAGAACAAAATAATTTACTAGGTTCATTACTCAACAAGAGTAACTACGTCCTTGGTATGGTTTAGAAATAATCCAATACCAAAAAATCCACTAGAAAACAATTATTTTTGTTTGGAATACAATGAGTAAGATATTCCATTATACTTGTGTAGCACTTTGTTCAATACAACAGTACATGTGATTTAAGTAGCATGAAATGATGTAATATAATTTATGTAACAAACATGTTAAGGTGATTCTTGATCAACTATCACAAATGTAATATTCAAAAAAAATCTTCACTTCCGTACCCAGAGGATGGAAAGAACTTCCCTAGACTTTATAATGATATTCAATCTGATTTACCAATCCAATTCCACAGTCTGATTGCTCAATATAGAAAATTTTCTCTATGAGAATACTGCTGAAACAATTCTAAAATTATTTTTCCTCAGTTAATAAATCTCAATACTATTTTTCCAGTCCGATGATCCATCCCAATATAATAATAATTTGAATAAAATCTTATCTCTTCTCCTTTATTCTTCTGTCCATAAAAATTCCTTAGGTAATATCAATCGAGAAAACTCCTCTCTAGAATTATTTAGCACTATACCTTCTCTCTTATTTCTATGAATAACACTTGTGTGAGGAAAGTAAAAAGAACTTCCTCTTATAGGTGAACCAAAAGCAGTTTGATCAAGATTATTAACATCATTCCCTCTCAAAAAAAATTCCCAAAATATCAATATCCCTTAAATTTTGGATACATCTTTGACTTCTTAAATACTTATAAACTCTTCCCGATTCTTCTCAAATATTCTCAAAACTTCAGATTGCTTTAGACATTATTTACAACCATTAGTTTTATTTAGATTTTTTATTCTGATTTTCCCATTACAATGGAAGTATTTTATCAATTTGATTTTATTAACCCACATTCAAACAAATCTGTACTAAAGATATCTCATTACATTTCTTTGTACCAACTGAAAAATGAACAAGAAAATAAATATCTTCACATTATGATCCTTGGAACCAACTACCCATTTTGATTTCCCATTTAAAAACACATTATAAACTAATTCAATCATCCTTTCAAGACCGGCCTTGAAAATAACTTTGTGGGTGGTTGAAATAATAATAATTTTTTTTATTTTTCTCATTCCAAATATCTTGTATTCAATAATGATTATTGGTGTCATCTTGAACTTGATAGATCGGTCTTGGATTCACTTTGATAGTCAAATGTCATCGCCAGTCCAATGGATCTTAACCCAATTATTATAAAATAAAAAAATCCTTCATTCTCTTGAAACTCTTGAAAAATAATTAGAGCATTTTTTTCTCTTTACCCACTTTGATAAGGAAAACAATGTTCCCATATGAAAAACAATCAAAAATTTATCTTGATAAAAATGGGTGACTACATTGTCGATTGATATCTGGTTTTATTTTTTTATGAATTCATAGGTCTCAAAAACTTTTCCCAAAAACAATTCTACCTTAGATAAGACTCTTTATTTGATATATAAAAGATACCAATAATATGAAATGATGTTAGAATCTATTATGATGGATCAGTGACACACCGTGTCTGGTAGACTAGTTTTAGCATTTTTGACTTTAATTTTTTTTTTATTATTTTGATTATGATTCAAACTAATTATTTATATAAGATTTTTTCTCATGGCCTAATGGTCTAACTTAAAACCAACATCTTAACATTGTCAAATTATGATCAAAACATTACAACCTTCAAACATTTGGAATCCGACGATCTAATACCGATTGACTGAGACCAGAAAGCTTTGACTTTAAGAACTTTTCTTCATCTCCAAACTTCATATTGTGATCACAAATTCCTCATGACTTCCTCATAGCTTTGAATACATTTAAGATCAGCTTCAACATCATCTGACTTATAATGGAAAGTGTTGTATCTTCCCATCTTTACCATTAACTTCTTTCTTTCAACCAATCCTCAATATGATTGGAAGCACTAATCCTTTATTTCATAAGGATTGTATCACAAGTTTCTCAGATGACTTATGATTATTTGTGAATTAAAAAATAGAAAATAATCATGAAGTTTTCATTATAGTTATGCAGACTTTGATATAGCTTCCACATTATGATCAACACTTCATTTTGGACCCAAGGTGAGTTTGATGAACCATTCTTCCAAAACACATCTTCCCAATCCAATGAAATTTCTTAATAATTGTGAATCCAATTTTCTAAATATGATGTCCATTATAATTTTCAAAAAAAAAAGTGATGTGATTTATATTTCTTTGATATTTCCTTGGCAACAAAAAACACCTAAATACGATCATCTTCCTTATCATCTTGGTCCTAACAAAAGTATGAAGTTATAATTGTCAAGTAAGTATATTTATTTATGTTCTTAGTATATATGTTAAAGTGATTCCTAAACTCTAGGAAAATAATATTGAATAAAAAATGTTATAATATTACCTTTATTTTTGTTGAATCAATGGTCTTTTTCAAACCTCATTGATTTTTAGTTATTAACTTTCTATTGATCATCCACATTCTTCTAATCAATGATCATTATTAATATTCATCATTATTTGGACACTATTATTCTCCTCGATGTCCATATTTTCACCTCCTAATAATTTTATCCTATTTGGAAACCTAGTTATGCATTATTCTAGATGACCTTCATATTTCCTTTTCCCTATTTTTGAGAGGAAATCTTATTAACCCTTTTATGATGTGAGATTTCAAAAAAGGTATTTTTAGATGAAAAACCCTTCATTACCAAGATTATGTTCACAATATGAGAAAATAATTTTTTAAATGGTTTAAAGAATGTAACACCATAATATTTTAAGACTAAAACTATGTTCTATAGCGTTTATGACACACAACACCGAGCCTAAAAAATTCATGAAATATAATTAATTAAATATGAATGTTATAACCTAGCCATTAAATTGAAGGTTATGAATAAGATTAAAAAATTTATGAAATTTATATACAAGGCCTACTTAATATAAATTTATTGATAAATTTTTAGTAAATAATCACTCAATTTTAAGTAATTTCATTTTATTCTTCAAAAATTCCTTTTCTTTAATTTTTTTTCTGAGAAAATAATATAATAAATTTCTATAACATCGTATATTTTATTTTATAAAAATGATGTAATTTTTGGAATCATCATATGAAAATTATCACATTGTAAAATTTTTATATTTTCATAAAAAATTTTATTTTTCAAGGAATAGTAAAAAAATATTCATTTTTGTTAAAAACTGTATTTTATTTTAAAGTATTTAAATGTAAAATTGTTCTTCGGATTAGTATTATAATTTAATTAGTCAATTTTTATAAAAAATAATCTAATAATATTCTTTGGAATCAAATTTATGCATGAATTTGGTGTAAAAATATTTTTATACTTGAAAACACATTTTTTTCTCAAAAACCAATTTTTATTGTGCTTTTATTTTTAATATTATATTAATTTATACAAATTATTAAAATTTAATCATGAAAAATAGATTCTATATTTTTAATAAATATTTCCAAATTTTTAAAAAAGTTCCATTATATTTTCGGTCATTGTGAATTGTAATCATTGTAAATAATTGTCACTACAGTACTTATAAATTGGGTAATTAAGGATAAATATAATATGATAAGGACAATAATTATCCATAACACTTTATATTATTCTATTTAATGAGTTTATTTATTCAATTTAAATCCATTTTTCTAAAATATTGTTACTTGATTCCATATTTCTTTGATTTTTACATTTATATTACTTCATATAAAGAAAAGTAAAAAAATACCAATCTATTTGTATTTATTATCTCTAAATTTTTTACATAGAAAAAAAGAGGCTATTTTTGAATATAAAAGTTTTATTTTAAATATAAATTATTTATTATCTTAGTGATTTATTTATAATTTTTATTTATGGAATAATTACCTAAATTGCTTATACAACAACGACACATTATTTTTTTCTTCAGTTAATAGAAAAATAATATAAATAATTTCAAAAATACTAAAAATAATATAATATGATTAAATTAATATTTTACATGAATTTTTTATATATATATAAAATTTTAGGGTTATTTTAAAGGATTATATTCAAATCCCTTTGCTCTCATGTTGTTTTCAAATTCAAATTTGTTGAATAGTTCTAAAAACGTCATTAATGATATTTTAAAAAAATAATATTTTATTATATGATTTAATATTTAAAAGGAATATATTCATCCAAGTGATTGGGATGTTGTTTAAAATATCAATAATGTTCCTTTAATGTTTATTATGTCTTTTAATGTAACTATCATGACCCCTAAATAGTAAAATACTTTGTTATTGTGGTAGTTGTCAAAAATGTTAACATGGGTTAAAACAGAAAGAAAAGGGTAAAAAAGTGATATATACTTGTCCAAATTTCATATTATTATAGTATTTATACCATTACTCAACTTAAATTATTTTTTTTTTAAATTTTGGATCCATTTTTCCTTAAAAATTAATTTATATTAATTTAATACATTATGAAATTCGAAGAGTTCCCCTCCCCTCTCTTATAAAATGACACCTCCTTTATTCTTCTATTCACACTTAAAAAACATTTTGGTTATAAAATTACCATCGCAAATCCATCCCTTAAATACCTAATAACATCCTATAACCCTTATTTTGATTATAAATCCATCCTAGGATGGATTTAGTTATAAACATAAAGAGGTTTCTTAAATAATATGTATGGATTTTAAACGAGTGTTTTTATTTTATTTATTCTTCTACCTCCTTAAAATATTATCAAACCATGATGAAAAAATAATATCAATATATTTAATATACTAGGATCTTATTTTTTCAATTTAATAACCAATATAATTCTCCTATTTGACCAAATGGAATACAAAACTATTATTTATGTGTATATCAGACTATAGCCTCGCGAACCAATGTAATTCGTTTTCCATCATCACCTCTCATGGTTGGATATAATGATATATTTAATGTATATATATGATATTAATGATATAATTATAATTATTTTAAATTAATATATAATCTATTTTCTTACCTTTCCATTCATTTAAAAATTATAACATCGTTCATGTGAACCGGTGGACTACCACCTCCACAAAGCGATGTGATTTGTTTTTATCACCATATCACATGGATGATAAATATAAGTATATTTAAATTAATAATATTTTATTTATTATATAATTATCATTAAACAATGATAAAAACATACTTACCTTCTTTCCATCACAATTATTAAAAAATGGAAATGTTACTCATGCGTATGTACGACCTACCATCTCCATGATTGTGACATAGTTAATATTTCATAATCATATTTCATGATAGGAAATAAAAAAATAAATAATTTATGAAAAACATAATTATTTTTTATTACTATTATATATATTATGGAATAGTTACCTCTTCAACCATATTCATCCCACTGAAGTCATTTTAGACATATAATCCAAATACCATCAAAATGTATGAGGTGAAATTAATTTATTAAGTAATTTCATATAACATGGTAATAGATAAAATAAAAGGAATAATAAATATAAAAAATTTTCTTAAGAAATTAAATAATTAACATAAGTTTATTATTCAGTAATATAAATAAATTTTGTGATTCTAAAGACCCCACCCCAGTAGCCCGGAGCCGATACCTTACTTTATTACATTGGCATAAGATACAAGAGATCTCATCCTGAAGGACCAATTATTTTAGTAGATTTGGAGAACATAATACATACTTAGATCATACATTATAATTTAAAATATAAAATAAAACATAGTTAATCCTTTGATAAAACCATTATTCTCCTAGCTTAACCCTGTATATCAGTCATAAAAAACTTCTTTGCATCATGGGGAAAAATAGAACACAATAAAGGGGTGATATCAGATGTTCAGTATGGGTATAAATATAGAAAAATATATCATAAATAATAATAAACTATTACGAAGAGGTAAATAACTAAAACACATGAAATTTAATGAATTACTTGAGCATAATATGGTAGGAATAAAATATGACCAAATAATTCCATATAAATAATCACATGAGAATTAAACTTTACCATGGATATTCTAATAGTCGAATAATCACATGAAATATAAATAAATATTCTTATAATGATGAAATTCATAATATGGGACATCTAAAACATACCATCAAGGACTCGACCAAGAAGTATACATAAATGGGTAAGGCCTCAGCCAAAACCCAGTCTAGTGTGTCTCATGAGAACTACTGATGCATCAAGGGGCTATAGCGGATCCTACCCATCACATACTAAGTCCAATGAATTCCAAATATTAAAGGGGTGAAACATAATCAACATAAAAATTTATATTAAAACTATAATAAAAAATGTAAATTCTTTTTCATATAGTGAACATAATCTTAAACCATTTAAATAAATATGGTGAATGGTGTCAAAATTGTACATCCCCAATTAAACTAATCATAAAAAATTAAATAAAATATTATAGATGGTATCATAAGATATCAAACTTAATTAATAATAATATCCAACAAATTATGTTGACATAGATGAAAATACTCTAATAAAATCATTGAGAAATTCATGAGAGAAACAACACTTTACATTGAAATCAGTTATTCAAAAACTATGAAATTATAAAAGAAAAAATTTTATTTGAAAATTACCATTTAAAATTTTAAATTATTACTCAAATCACTTAAGTTATCATTAAATTTTTGAAATATACTCATTCCATATAAGTTTTTTTAAAAAAAATTCCTTTTGAATTTTGAAAAATAAACATTTAAAATAGTATTTTTAAAGAAAGTGTAAGCATTATCCAAATGAATTGATTATGAGTATCAAATATAAATCCAAATAGAAAAATTAGAGATATAACATAAAATAATCAAAAGTAATTTCACACATAATCATAACATGACATAATAAATGGAGTTGAAGTTTAACCCAAAAATGGAAATTGGGTTAAGAATTCCCTTACCACTTTGTAATCAGTGGAACTGTATTCCCCATAAAACTAATGATCATAAAATGAAAAAAATTAACTCCATGAATATATATATATATATATATAATGTTATATATTAATGGGAATTATTTATACTCCATATAAGAAATAAGGGATGAATAAGGAATATATCTCATAGAAGTAAAAGTGAGACGAGAAACCCTTACCTTATGTCCCAAAGTGTTATGAACTTATACTTAATATCCTGGATAATCAAATTAGATTAATTAATTAATTAATTTAGATCATATTAATCATATATTTTATTTATTATATTTTTTTAAATTAATTTATGTCCATTTCTATGAGTTATAGTGTTTAATTTCCTTATTCTGAGAGCCTTCGTTTGATGGTTTTATGGTTGGTTTCCTTGAGTATAAATACAAGAGTTCTTTTAAAATGGGAATAAATTATCTAGAAGTAAAATTATTTTTTATTAATTAAATTAATTTTTTTTAAATGTTCTAATATATCATTTTGTTATATGGTATTAGGATGATTAATTAGATAAAATGTTGATGAAAATGTCTTAATTTATTTTGGTGGTTTTTATGAACTTCATGAGATTGTGACATTTTATTTAATATTATGTTTATATATTGGTTCTATAACATTATACAAAATATAATATGTATATTAAAATCTTATTTAACCATAATAATTGTTTTGTAACCATACTTGAAGGTGGTAATGGAAAATGAAAACTCGTCATCCATGAAGGTGGTGAATGGACATATCACATCCGATGTTTTCATTTTTTTAAAATATCAAAGGCGAGGAGAATGGATTTGATGATTGATAATCCATTAGAAAAATAATATTCTAGTATATATATATGATACTAGAGTTACCATTCCACTTTTTATAGGGTATGTTAGGATAGTATAGGAAAAGAAAATAAATTATAAAAGAAAGAATGAGGATTTTACCTCTTTAATATTGTCTCCTTGGGAACCTCCTTAGGACACTTGGATTTGGTCATTTGGTAAGAACAAAAGGACTCTAACATTTGGAAGAGGCTTGGGAATTTAATTAGGTAGAATTTAGACAATATTAAAGTCTTAGAATGTGTGAGTATAAGGAGTGGTGAGGGATGATATTTATAGGCGAGGTAAGGGGTGTTTTTAGAATATTTTATTTATTTATTTATTATTTTGGATCAAGACTATCAATAATGTTGATTACTATGAATAATTACATTAACTAGTGAATTTTATTTAGAAATAATTTGTGATTACATCATTAATGACTCATAAATTCATGTATTTAATTTATAATGTTAAATATTGTAAATTACCATATTTTACTATTCATCCAAAATTCAACTATTTTAGAAAAAACCCAAAAATTCACCCTAAACATTTTTAAATGTGTATATTTATAAAATGGAATCTATTTTATAAAATTAATTTTCTAAATAGGTTAAATTTATTTTTTAAATAAAATCATTATTTATTCAAAAATTACTAATTTTGATATTATAATCGATTTTACTACACTTTGAAAAATTAGTTATGGTCTCATAAAATTATCTTATAATTATAATGAAACAAAATATTAATTTATACATATATTTTATGAAAATAAATTTTATTTTAAATTTTTATATTAATTATAAAATCGTAAATAAACATTTACATTTTACAAAAAACACAAACACTTAATTTACCATTTTAAAAAATTTATTTACTTATTCCATGATATAAATATATCATATGTTCATTTATGAGATACCTAAATTTTATTTATAATTTTATAGGTGATTTTATTATTATAATAGAATGATTACTATTGCTAAAGGTCACATTACTTTTCCAATGACCATGTTAATATTTAATAGTATATAATAGTTTAGTTAAGATCAGTGTTGCATTCAATGTAAGCTATGAAATAAATTGAATTTATTTAAGAAGATACATACCATAAAATATTGGTGTGTTATATTCTCTCATCCTTCAATAAATTAAATCCTCACAATTTAAACTTGTGATTGGTAGTCATGGAGTTATCATTTTAAAATACCCTTGTGGAAATCCCACATTGTCAACAATGTTAATAACACTTTCTATTAAATAGAGGGAAATGAAATTGTGATGGTCACCCAAAAAATATGATTCCCTATAGGATAAATTTTTTGGAAAGTGATAACATGGGCATAGAAAAGAAATCTAACTATCATGTTCTGATGGATAGTGATAGAGAACATGTTCATTAGAATGTAAACCATCACAAAACCATAATTTTGTGATCTGTTAAAAGACCATTGATTTCTTAGTAAAAAAAGTAAATAGATAATGTTTTTGTCTGAAAATAATTTCTCTATAGTTTAGGTATTCTACCAAGAGGTTGGAGGATCAAAAATCCCATTTGATTCCAACTTTAAAGACCCCGACCCTAGTATTCTGAAGCCAGTGCCTTACTTTATTACATTGGAATAAGATAAAAGGAATCACATCCTGAAGGACCAATTAGTTTAGTATATTTGGAGAACTATATACATACTTGGATCATACATTACAATTTAAAATATAAAATACAACATAGTGAATCCTTTGAGAACACAATTATTCTCCTATCTTAACCCCGTATATATGTCATAATAAATTTCTTGGAATCCTGGGAAAAAATAAAACATAAGAAAGGGGTGAGATCAGATTATCGTTAAGGGTAAGCAGAAAACAAAATATATCATAAATAAAAATAAAAAATAAGTCAAGATTAATGACTAAAAACACATTCCAATAAAACATAATCCTAATTATAATATGGCTGGAATAAAAGATGATCAAATAATGCTACACAAATAATCACATGAGAATGAAAATTTACCATAAATATTATAATAGTCAAATATTAACATGGATTATCAATAAATTATCACATAATGAGTGAATAAATAATGTGGGACATCATAAACATAACATCAAGGTTTCATCCAAGACACTATACATAATCGGGTAAGACATCAGCCAATACCCAAGCTTTTTTATCTTATGAGACCTCCCGATTCATTGAGGGGATATAATGGGCCCCACCCATTACTTACTAAGTCTAATTCTATCATGACCCATCCTCGGGGCTCGTGCCGTGACTACCCCAAGCCCACCTTCCATAGGCCAGGGGCTGGCGACTAGCACCAAAGGTGTAAATCCCGATAAAAGGGAAGGTATTGCCTTTATATAAGTAAACAAACACAACAGAGTACACAAGATTGAGTAAACACAAAGTAAACTGAGTACAAAAGTAAGTGCTGGTAAGTAAATGGACCTAAATATACAAACCCAACTGAAAGTATAGTACAACTAAGAAAAGTAGAGTACAACAGCAGAAAAGTAAAACAGCAACCACCGAGTCGTCCTCCGGAAACCCCACCTGAAGGGTGGGTACAAATGGTCACCTCAGCTCCTCGAGTCTATCTGCCCGTTCCGTGTACGTCCCGCCTGATAGTCCACCTTTGGATACCGTCCCACTCCACAAGCCTCAACCACGATCAGCATTTTCCGTCGTCTGCAACCAACACAACGTAGTGCGGGCATAACCCGTGCAGGGGTGAGTATACGATACTTAGTAGGGACCCCGAGACCCCCGAAGGTCTCCCAGAATCCTTAAAGGATAAACCAAAAAGGAAGGATAAAATCAAGAAGTATCAACCGACTCTACTTAGGCATATCCCCATACATATACCTAAGTCATCAATACTGTTTTGCTCCAACTCTCGAGCCCAAGCAAAACATAGTCCACACAGGAAAGCACAACCCAGTCCACACAAGAAAGTAAGTCAATCACATCGATGATAATGACTGAAAGTCAAGACTCAGCTCACACAAGTATACTACTTCCGAATAGGGGTGGATATGATTAGATGTAGCCTCTGAATCATCTACTCTACTGAACCCACATAGGATTATAGTACAGAAGTTGTCGCTGCCGAAACCACGTAGGATCCTAGTACAGTAACCATCGCTGTCGAACCTACGTAGGATCTAAGTATAGTCGTCATCACTGCCGAACCCACGGAGGATCCAAGTACAGTCGTCCTCACTGCCGAACCCACATAGGATCCAAGTAAATTCGTCATCGTCGTCGCAGTCACAGCTAGCTCTAGGGTTCCCACACACAGGATGCTCGATTCCGGGAGGGTCTGCTCCTCGAGTCAAAGATCGATACATCAACTGTCTCGAAGTCCAGAGTTGATGTATCCCGTAGTTCCGTCCCACGTCATAGAGGAAAAACCAATAAAAACATGCCCAAGTCATAGAGAATAAGACGACCAAGCCATTTCCCTAAAGTACATGGTGTGTAGGTAAGCGATACACACAGTGTCATCAGTCACCAGGTACTGCCTGTGTGAAACAGCCCATGTCGCAGGGCTGGTCATATAGATAAGTAAGTACACGGCATGTGGTATGGTTACACGCCATGTCCAGACCTCTAGGGTTGGTTCCATGTGCGCTGTCCATGCCTGGCCCTGTGGTGGAGTACATGCCCGTGTACTCCACCCCGTGTCCGTGTATTCCCAGAATACACGCTGAGTCATCACGAAGCTTCTTCTGCCATAGTGAAGGTAGTACACGCCGTGCCTCTTGGCCACGTGGTTTTTCCCGTGTCCTTGTATCTCCCAGATTACACGCTGAGCCTCACGAAGCCTCTTCTTCCTTTCTATGAAGAGAATACACGCCGTGTTACTTGGCTGTGTATTGCTGTCCGTGTCCGTGTATTTTCCCTGAATACATGCCATGTCCATAGAAGTCTCCTCTTTCAAACAGTGTGTAGAGTACACGCCATGTGTCTAGAGTCACACGCCGTGTGTTACTTTTCTAACGTCCAAAACGGAAGCCACAATACGCTTGTACTACACGGCGTGTGCTCCTGGAGTACACGCCCTATATTTTGGAATTTTCCAGAAATGATGCCTCTGGCCAGCACGCCTCCCGAGGTGTCTGTTCTTCGTTCCGATGATCCGATTTCCACGAAACTTCTACTTCTAGGTCACCCCGATGCTCTGAGGCCATTTATGATGTTTTCAGGCCTCCCATTGGCTTTGAAAACACAGCTTGATTCACCGCTCAAGAATGGCCGAAGAACTCCACATATTCACAAGAAAGGCGGAGGAATCAGACCGTGTTATTTTGGTCCAGTCCCTTCCGTATTAGTCTGATAACAAGCAGTTTAATAGGAACAACAACATGGAAGGAAAATCAATCATAACTCAATCCAAACACACCCCTACCTGAAAAAAAGATATCGAACGTCAGGCGTCATGATTGACGGCGTCACAAGGTGTGGATTCATAGACATCGACAGAGAGTGTCCAAGGAAGAAACGACGTCTCCCCTTTTTATCACGGAGAGAATAAAACAAGGCGGACATCATTGGCAAGTTCCCGCATCGGTGTCTCCTATCTTGTCGCGGAGGAAGAAGAGGATGGAGAATCTGGGATCGCCGAGTCAATGTTCTTCATCAGAGAGTTGGCATTCTTCAACAAAGGAGAATCTTCCTTCTTCTTTCACACAAAGCTCTCTCCCCAAATCCCCACACAACATGCCAACCCAAAATTAAAATAAGGTAACCCCTTATTTTAATTGATCATGCCATGAATTTCAAAATAAAAAATTCAAACACTTAATTAATTAATAAAAAAGTTTTAATTAATTAACTAAGGTGTGTGTGTTGACATGAATTTAAGTGGGGAAGTGGAAAGGTTACAAAATTAACGGGGAGTTGCCATGTAATTAAAATGGGAGTTCAGAGGGGGTTAAGGGGTTATGGAATGTGAAAAGGTTGGGGCTCGTGTGGGCCCCACCCCCCACATAACCACACATGGGAAGTTGGGTGGTTGTGGGCCCCACCAACAACTTTCCATGGGAGAGTTTAACTTCCAAGGATAATAAAATAAAATTGTACACAATTTTATTTACTTCTTATTTAAACCCCAAAAATTAACTTCTTCTCCCATGAAAACACATCTACGGTAAAAGTCCTCTTAAGCAAATACAGGCGTTGTGAGTTCATCAGTGCCCTCAGATTTCAATCCCGAGCACCGGTTCAAAAGATAGAAAATCCCGCTCATTTGTTTACTGAACGTACTCAATCTAAACTTCGAAAATTGATTCCAGGAACACCGGGCCTTAGAATCAAGTGCTGTCAGAAGCCATAGACTCGTAAAATTCCAAAGTATTTAAGAAAAAAAAATTCCTTGAAAATTCCTGGTATTTACAAATTCATTCCTCATATGAAAGGGGTGAATCATAATCAATATATACATTCATATTGAAACTAGTATATGAAATGATAATAACTTCCCCCAAACCATCCAGTATAATATGATTAATGATATCATAATAGAACACCCACAATCAAAATGATCATAAAAAATTCCATAAAATATGATAGATGTTAGAATAATATATAAACCTAAATTAATAATAACATCCAACAAATTTTGTTGACATAGATGAAAATACTCTAATAAAATCATTGATAAATTCTTGAGAGAAATACCACTTTACTTTGAAATCATTTATTTAAATAATTGTGCAATTATAAAAGAAATAATTTTATTTGAAAATAAACTTGTAAACTTGTAAATTATTCCTAAATACATTAATTTTTCATGAAATTGGGAAAATACACTCACTCAATATAATTTTTTTAAAAATATTCCATTTAAATTTTGAAAAAGAAACATTTGAAGTGGTATTTTAAAAAAAATGTGAGCGTTAAACAAATGAATCGATTATGTGTAATAGCTGTAAAAAAAAAAATACAATATAAAATAATAAAATGTAATTTCACACATAATCACGTTATGACATAATCAATGGTGTAGAATTTTAACTCAAATATTGGAAATTGGGTTAATAATTCCCTTACAACTTTGTAATCAGTCGAACCGTATGACCCATAAAATTAATTATCATCAAATAAAAATTGAATGACATAAAGATAAATTTATTCATGATATAATATATTAAAGGGAATTATGTAAACCCCTCACAATAAACAAGGGTTGAATGAGGAATATATCTCAAAGAAGTAAAAGTATGATGGGAAACCCTTACCTTTTTTTTGAAAGTGTTCTGTACTTATACTTAATGTCCTAGATAATAAAATTAGATTAATTAATTAATTAATTAATTCCAAACCTATTAAAATTATATTTTATTTATTATAATTTTATTAAATTTATTTATGGCCATTTCAATGAGTTATAATGATTAATTTCGTTGTTCTGAGCGCATTTCTTTCACAGTTTTATGGTCAGTTCCCTTGAGTATAAATATGGGAGTTCTTTATGAATAAGAATAAATTTTATAGAAGTGAAATTATTTAGTATTAATTAACTTAAATAAGTTTAAATGTTCTTATATATCATTTGTTTATATGGTATGAGGATAATTCATCAGATAAAATGTTGTTGAAAACATCTTAATTTATTTTGGCAGTTTTTACGAGCATCACGAACTTGTGTCATTTTATTTAATATTATGTGTATATATTGGTTTTAGAAAATGATATAACTTATAATATGCATATTAAAATCTTATTTAACCATAATAATGTTTTTTGAACATTCTTTAAGGCGTCAATATAAAATGAAAACTCGTCATCCACGAAGGCGGAGAATCAACACATCACAAATGATATTTTCATTTTTAAAAAAATTAAAATAGAAGAGAATGGAGTTGATGATGGATAATCCATTATAAAATAAAATTATAATATATATATTATAATATAGTTACCATTCTACTTTTTATAGGTTAGGTGAGGAGATGATAAGAAAAGAAAAGAAATTAAAAGAGAAAGAAGGAGGATTTTACCTCTTGAATATCGTCTCCTTGGGAACCTCCTTAAGAAACTTGGATTTGGTATTTTGGTAGGAACAACTAGTATTTGACATGTGGAAGAGGATTGGAAAGTGAATTGGGGATAATTTAGACAATATTAAAGGATTTTAAGGTGTTAGGATAAGGGGTGGTTATGAGTGGTATTTATTGGGGAGGAGAGGGGTGTTATTTTATTATTTTATTCATTTATTTATTATTTTTTATCAAGAATATCAATATTATTGATTATTGTGAGTAATTATTGTAAATAGTGCATTTTAGTTCTAACTAATGGGTTCTTACATCATCAATAACTCAAAAATTTATGTATTTAACTTATAATGTTATATACCATAAATTACCGTATTTCACTATTCATAAAAAATTCAACTATTTTAGAAAAATACCAAAAATTAACCATAACCATTTTTATATGTGTATATTTAAAAAATAGAATCCATTTTATGAAAATAATTTTTTGATTATGATAAATTTAATTTTTAAATAAAATAATCATTTATTCAAAAAATATTTATTTTAATATTATAACCGATTTTACGAAACTTTGAAAAATTAATTATGGTCTAATAAAATTATATTATAATTATAATGAAATATAATATTAATTTATGAATCTATTTTATAGAAATAAAATTTCTTTTAAATATTTATATTAATTATAAAATTACAAATAAACATCTGCATTTTACAAAAATACCAACAATTAATTTATAATTTTTAAAACATTTATTTACTTTTTCTATGATATAAATATATCTTATTTTCATTTATTAGACACCTAAATTTTATTTATACTTTCATAGGTGAGGTTATTATTTTAATGGATATATTACTATTCATAATGTCACATTACTATTCAAATGGTCATGTTAATAATTAATAGCATATCACGGTTCATTTAAGCTGGGTGCTATGTGAAACATAAGTTATAGAATAAATTTAGTTTATATAATAATATATATACTATAAAATATTTTGGTGTTATATTATTCTCTCCTAAAAAATTTTATCCTCAAAATTTTCACAAGTATTACCTTCTAAACAGATGAGGTTAGTTCATCTTCATAGCATCCTCAGGTTCCCACATTGCTTCTTCTGAGCTATATTCCTTTGATGCTTGGGAAATTTTTTATACAGTTCCCCGTATACTAATAGTTTAAGCATTACACATTTCTGAATTATTTCTTTCCCTTTCAATCACGGGCCTAGTGGCCCTTCTCTCCATACTTATAGCAAACTCCCATTCCCATCAAGAAAGTACCAGGGTGTTTCTTTCCACAATTATGATGTGTGAGAAAATCCTTCTTTCTAATCTTACTTTTATCCATAATTTTATCTTTCATACTCTTTTTCTATTGATTCCATTCTAATTCATAAAACTTGGATAATTAATTATCTGTCTTGATAGCACATTATACTATGTCCTCAAATGATACAAATATTTGAGAGACTAGTACCTTTCGAAGGATTGGTTTAATCCTATAAAATAAATGATCAATATTAGTATTTGAATTATTGACATAGTTTTCAGTGTGCCTAGATAACCTTATAAATTTAACTTCATACATAGAAATATTTTCTTCTTTATTTTGTATCAAAATCAAGAATTGTCTCCCCACATATGTTTATTGTTTTCTAAGAAAATATTTTTCCAAGAAAAGTTCCTTGAAATAATTCTATTCCATATTTTCAATTTTTTATTCCTCCTTAGTGTTTTGAATCAATGAAGAAAATTAATCTATATATCCTAAGAGATGATAAATTACCATGAAAACCTCCTTCCTTTCATTACTTCCTAAAGCGAGAAATATCTTCTCTAAGAAACTTATCCATTGCTCGACTATAAAGGGATTTGCAGTCCCATTGAATAATAGAGGTTTTTGTCACATGAAGCGGTATAACATTGTTAAACCACATTTTGGATCAGGATACTTCATACTAGAAAGGTTATTACTCATAACCTGAGTCAGTTTTCCTAGTACAATTATAATTTGTTTAGTTCCAGCTGAAAATCTTTCTCCAACATCATTAGCTTTCACTAGAGGAAAATATCTATATGGAATACATGCATTGATATAGTTTTCATTCCTTCCACTAGGAACTATTTCTAAACAATGGTATACACTAGATTAGATTATAAAAATTTAAAACTAGTTAAACAATTAAAAAAATTATGTATAACTAATCCCAAAATCATAAGTTTGGTTACCTTGGGAATATTCTAAAATTCAGTTATAAGGTTATATTTTCATAATATATGTTTTTCTAAATCTAGTTTCTAAATTTTCTACTAAACTTCCTATAATACCAACTGTAAAGACCCTAACCCCAGTATCCCGAAGCTGGTGCCTTATGTTATTAAAAAGGTTTATTATATTTTCACTCATTATGAATAGTAAGCATAGTAAATAATTGTTACAATAGTACTTGTAAAATGGTTAATCAAGGTTAAATATAATAGGATAAGGATAATAATTTTCCAAAACAATTTACATTATTCTATTTAATGAGTCTAATTATTAAATATCGATCCGTTTTTTAAAAATACTATTACTTGGTGCCACATTTCTTTGATTTTTACATTTATATTAATTCATGTAAATAAATGTCAAAAACATAAAGATGTTGTTTAAATAATATGTATGGATTTAGTTATAAACATAAAGAGGTTGTTTAAATAATATGTATGGATTTTAAACAAGCATTTTCATTTTATTTCTAATTTTACCTCCTTAAAATATTCTCAAACCATGATGAGAAAATAATATCAGTATCTCACATATACTGGGAACTTATTTTTTTTAATTTAATAACCAATATCCTTATCCTCTTCAATAAAATGGAATACAAAACTATCATTCGTGAGTATGGAGGACTACCGCCTCGCGAACTGATGTAATTCGTTTTCTACCACCACCTATCATGATTGACTATAATGATGGATTTATTATATATATATTATATTAATGAAATAATTATCATTATTTTAAATAAATATATCATCTATTTTCTTACCTTTCCATTCATTTAAAAATGATAACGTCATCTATGAATACCTATGGACTGCCACCTCCACGAAGCGATGTGATTTATTTTTATCACCACATCAGATGGATGAGAAATATAAGTATATTTAAATTAATAACATGATATTTATGATATAATTATCATTTAATAATGATAAAAACATACTTACCTTCTTTCCATTAGGATCATCAAAAAATGTAAATGTTACTCATGCGTACATACGACCTACCATCTCCATGATTGAGACATAGTTAATTTTTCATAATCATATTTCTAGATTGGAATTAAAATAATAATTAATTTATAAAAATCATAATTATTACTTGATTATTATTCTATAGATTATGTAATACCAACCTATTTGACCATATTTGTCCCATTGAAGTCATTTTAGAAAAACAATATAAATACCATCAAAATATATGGGGTGAAATTAATTGATTTAGTAATTTAATATAACATAGTAATAGATAAAATAAAAGGAATACTAAAAATGAAAAATTTTATTAATAAAGTAAAAAATTTACATAAGTTTATTATTTAGTAATATAAAAAATGTTTGTGATTGTAAAGACCCCAACTCTAATAGCTTGGAGCCAGTGCCTTACTTTATTACATTAGCATAATTTACAAGGAATCTCATCTCGAAGGACCAATTATTTTAGTATCTTTGGATAACTTCATGCATAATTGTATCATACATTATAATTTAAAATATAAAATACAACATAGTAAATCCTTCGATAAAACCATTATTCTTTTAGCTTAACCCTGCATATCAGTCATAATAAATTTCTTTGCATGTTGAGGAAAAATAAAACATAAGAAAGGGGTGAGATCAGATGCTCAATAAAGGTATACATATAGAAAAATATATTGTAAATAAGAATAAATGATTATGTAGAGGTAAATAACTGAAAGAAATGAAATTTAATCAATTAATTCAGAATAATATGATAAGAATAAAAGATGATCAAATAATACCATATAAATAATCACATGAGAATTAAACTTAAACATGAATATTATAATAGTTAAATAATCACATGAAATGTAAATAAATATTATAATAATGATGAAATTCATAATTTTTGACATCTAAAACATACCATCAAGGCCTCGACCAAGAATTATACATAAATGGGTAAGGCCTCAGCCAAAACCCAGTCTAGCATGTCTCATGAGAACTACCGATGCATCGAGGGGCTATAGAGGACCCCGTCCATCACATATTTAGTCCAATGTATTCCAAATATTAAAGGGGTGAAACATAATCAACGTAAACATTCATATTAAAACTAGAATACAAAATATAAATTCTTTTCACATACAGTGAACATAATCATAAACCATCCAAAGAAATATAGAGAATGGTGTCAAAATAGTACATCCCTGGTCAAACTGATGATAAAAAATTAAATAAAATATCGTAGATGGTATCATAAGATATCAAACTCAATTAAGAATAATATCTAATAAAGGGTGTTTCCATAGATGAAAATACTCTAATAAAATCATAGAAAAATTTGTGAGAGAAACACCACTTTACATTAAAATCATTTAATTAAAAAGTTGTGCAATTATAAAAGAAAAACATTTCTTTAAAAATTAACTTTTAATCTTGAAAATTATTACTCAATCCCTTAAGGTATCATGAAATCTAAAAATAATTTTCTTGATGTATAAGTTTTTTTAAAATAAAATTCCTTTTGAATTTTGAAAAATATACATTTAAAAGAGTATTTTTAAAGAAAGTTTGAGCATTAACCAAATTAATTGATTATGTATATAAGATATAAATTCACATTAAATAATTGGAAATATTACATAAAATAATCAAAATTCATTTCACACATAATCATAGCATGAAATAATCAATGGAGTAGA
This sequence comes from Viscum album, assembly GCA_963277665.1. Taxonomy (NCBI): domain Eukaryota; kingdom Viridiplantae; phylum Streptophyta; class Magnoliopsida; order Santalales; family Viscaceae; genus Viscum; species Viscum album. Next base: position 1,017,853,551 of record OY728147.1, on the reverse strand, counting down.
AGTTTAACCCAAAAAATGGAAATTGGGTTAAGAATTACCTTACCACTTTATAATCAGTCGAACCATATGCCCCATAAAATCAATGATCATAAAATGAAACAGTGAATTTCATGAAGATAAATAGATTTATGATATGATATATTAATGGTAATTATGTAAACCTCACATAATAAATAATATTTTAATAAGGAATATATCTTAAAAAAGTAAAAGTGAGACGAGAAACCCTTACCTTATGTCCCAAAGCATTCTGCATTTTTACATAATGTCTTGGATAATAAAATTATATTAAATAATCAATTAATTTATATAATATTAAACATATATTTTATTTATTATAATTTTATTAAATTCATTTATGTCTATTTTTATGAGTTATAATGTTTAATTTCGTTGTTCTGAGAGTGTTTGTATGAAGGTTTTATGGTCGGTTCCCCTGAGTATAAATATGGGAGTTTTTTTTAAATGGTAATAACTTCTATAGAAGTGGAATTATTCAGTATTTATGAAATTAAATATGTTTAAATGGTCTCATATATCATTTTTTATATGGTATGAGGATTATTAATTAGATAAAATGTTGGTGAAATATCTTAATTTATTTTGGCGGTTTTTACAACCATTACAAACTTGGGTCATTTTATTTAATATTTTGTTTACATATTGGTTGGTGAATATTATATAACATATAAAATGTATATTAAAATTTTATTTAATAATAATTATGGTTTTAGGACCAACCTTTAATGTGGTAATGGAAAATGAAAACTCGTCGTCTAGGAAGGTGGTGAATCGATACATCACATAAGATGTTTTCATTTTTTAAAAAAATAAATGGAGAGGAGAAGGGTTTTGATGATAAATAATCCATGAGAATAATAATATTTTAGTATATATATGATACTATATTGGCCATTCCAATTTATATAGAATATGTTAGGAGAGGATAAGAAAATAAAATAAACTATAAGAGAAAGAAGGAGGATTTTACCTCTTGAATATTATTTCCTTGGGAACCACCTTAAGACACATGAATTTGGTTATTGGTAAAAAAAATGCCATGGACGTGGGGAAGAGTATTGGGAAGGTAATTTTTTACAATTTAGACAATATTCAAGTCTTATAATGTGCGAGGATTAGGGGTGGTGGGGAGTGGTATTTATAGGGGAGGAGTGGGGTGTTTTCAGACTATTTTATTAATTAATTTATTATTTTGTATAAAAAATATCAATAGTATTGATTCTTATGACTAAGTATAGTAAATAGTGAATTTCATTTTAAAATAATGGATGATTACATCATAAAAGACTCATAAATTCATGTATTTAACTTATAATGTTAAATATCGTAAATTATTGTATTTCACTATTCATCTAAAATTCAACTATTTAAAAAAAACCAAAAAATTAACCCTAACATTTTTTCATCATGTATATTTATAAAATGGAATGAATTTTATGAAAATGATTTTCTAAATATTTTAAATTTAATTTTTAAATAAAATCACCGTTCATTCGAAAATTACCAATTTAAATATTATAACTGATTTTATGACACTTTGATAAATATGTTATAGTCTCATAAAATTATCTTATAATTATAATGAAAAAATATTAATTTATGGATATATTTTATAAAAATAATTTTTCTTTTAAATCATTATATTAATTATAAAATTGTAAATAAACATTTATGTTTTATAAAAATATCAATGATTAATTTATCTTTTTTAAAATATTTATGCACTTATACCATGATATAAATATATCACATATTATTTTATGAGATACCTAAATTTTATTTATACTTTCATAGGTGATGTTATTTTTATAATGGAAAGATTATTATTCTTAATAGTCACATTAATTTTCCAATGGTTATGTTAATATTTAATAGTATATTATAGTTCGTTTAAGCTCTGTGTTGCATGTAATGTATGATATCGAATAAATTGAATTTATTTAAGAATATATATACCATAAAATATTGGGGTGTTATATTCTCCTATAATCCAATAAATTTAATCCTTATAATTTAAACATGAGATTGGAAATCATGGAGTTATCATTTTAAAATACCCTTGTAGAAATCCAACATCATCAACAAGGTTATTAAAAATTCCTCTTAAATGGAGGGAAACAAAAATGTGATGGTCACAAAAAAACTAGGTTTCCCTATAAGATAATTTTTTTGGGAAGTGATAACATGGGCATGGAAAATAAATCTAACTATCAAGTTCTGATAGATAGTGATAGAGAACATGTTCATTAAAGACTCTGACCCCTGTAGCCCGAAGTCAGTGCCTTACTTTTTTACATGCATAAGATACAAGGAATCACATCCCGAAGAACTGACTAGTTTAGTATATTTGAATAAATAGATACATACTTAGATCATAAATTAAAATTTAAAATATAAATACAACATGGTGAATCCTTTGAGAACAACATTATTCTCCTAGCTTAACCTCACATATATATCATAATAAACTTCTTGGAATCCCAAGGAAAAATAAAAAATAATAAAGGGGTGAGATCAAATTATTAGTAAGGTTAATTATACAATAAAATCTATCATAAATAAACATAAATAAAAAGTAAATGTGAATTATTAAAAATATATTCCATTAAAATATAATCTTGAGCATAATATAGCAGGAATAAAAGATGATCAAATAATGCTATATAAATAATCACATGAGAATGAAAATTTACCGTGGATATTATAATAGATGGATATTAACATGGATTATCAATAAATTATCACATAATTAGGGAATTCATAATATGGGGGAATCAAAAATAAACCATCAAGGTTTCGATCAAGACACCATACATAATCGGGTAAGACATCAATCAATACCCAAGCTAGTTTGTCTCATTAGACCACCCAATTTATTGAGGGGCTATAGAAGGCCCCAACCATCACTTACTAAGTCCAATTCATTCCTTATATGAAAATTGTGAATCATAATCAACATATACATTCATAATGAAACTAGCATATGGAATGATAGTAACTTTCCCCAAACCATCCAGTGTAATATGATGAATGGTATCAAAATAGCACATCCACAGTCAATATGATCATAATAAATTCAATAAAAATATGGTAGATGTTATCATAATAGATAAACCTCAATTAAGAATAATATCCAAAAAAGTGTATTGGCATATATGAAAATACTCTAATAAAATCATTGAGAAATTCTTGACAGAAATACCACTTTACTTTGAAATCACTTATTTAAATAGTTGCACAATTATAAAAGAAAAAATTTTATTTGAAAATAAACTTTTAAAATTTAAATTATTCCTCAAGACCTTAATGTGTCATGAAATTGGGAAAATACACTCACTCTGTATAAGTTTTTAAAAAAAAATCATTTTAATTATTTTAAAAGAAACATTTAAAAGAGTATTTTTAAAGAAAATGTGAGCATTAACCAAATGAATCAATTTTGTGTATCAGCTATAAATACACATAAAAAAAATGAAAATACAATATAAAATAATAAAATGTAATTTCACACATAATAATAGCATGGAATAATCAATGGATTATAATTTTTACCCAAAGAATGAAAATTGGGTTAAGAATTCTCTACCACTTTGTAATCAGACGAACCGTATTCCCCATAAAATTAATTATCATAAAATGAAACATTTAATTAAATTAAGATAAAGAGATTAATTATATGATATATTAAATGTCAATATATAAACCCCACATAATAAATAAGGGTTGAATAAGAAACATATCTCACAGAAGTAAAAGTAAGATGAGAAACCCTTACCTTTTATCCGAATGGGTTCTTCACTTATACTTAATGTCATAGATAATAAAATTAGATTAATTAATTAATTAATTAATAACCTCTTAAACATATAGTTTATTTATTAAAATTTTATTAAATTAATTTATGTCCATTTCAATGAGTTATAATTTTTCTTTTTGTTGTTCCGAGAACATTTATTTCACGGTTTTATGGTTGGTTCCCTTGAGTATAAATATGTGAGTTCTAATAAAATATGAATAAATTCTATAGAAGTGAAATTATTTGGTATTAGTTAAATTCCATAAGTTTAAATGGTCTCATATATCATTTGTTTATATGGTATGAGGATAAATTATTAGATAAAATGTTAACAAAAATGTCTTAATTTATTTTGACGGTTTTTAGGACCATCGAGAAATTATGTCATTTTATTTAATATTATCTTTATATATTGGTTTTAGAACATGATATAACTTATAATATTTATATTAAAACCATATTTAATAATAATAATGTTTTTATGACAATCCTTGAAGGCAGAAATGGGAAATGAAAACTCGTTGTCCACGAAAGTGGTGAATCGACACATCATATATGATGTTTTTATTTTTTTAAAAATAAAAGGAGAGGAGAAGGGAGTTGATTTTGGATAATAAATTATCAAAATAAAATTACAGTATATATATGATAATTTAGTTACCAGGATACTTTGTATAGGGTAGGTGAGGATGTGATAAGAAAAGAAAAGAAATTAAAAGAGAAAGAAGGAGGATTTTACCTCTGAAATATCGTTTCCTTGGGAACCTCTTTAAAAAAACTTGGATTTCATATTTTAGTAATAAAACATGGTCTTTAACATGGGGAAGAGGCCTATATGTTAAATTAGGAATAATTTATACAATATTCAAGGCATAGAATGTGTGAGTAGAATGGGTCATGAGGGGTGTTATTTATTAGGGAGGAGAGTGGTGTTTTTTTATTCATTTGTTTATTATTTTTTCTCAAGACTATCAATAGTGTTGATTATTTTAAGTATAGTAACTAGTGACTATTAGTTTTAAATAATGGGATCTTACATCATAAATTACTAAAAAATTCATGTATTTAACTTATAATGCTATATACTGCAAATTACTATATTCCACTATTCATAAAAAAATCAACTATTTTAGAAAAATACCAAAAATTAACCCAAATTTTTTTATATGTGTAGATTTAAAAAATGGAATAAATTTTATAGAAATAATTTTTTGAATATGAGAAATTTAATTTTAAATAAAATCATCATTTATTTAAAAAATACAGATTTTAATATTATAATCAATTTTACGATACCTTGAAAAATTAATTATGGACTCATAAAATTATATTAAAATTATAATGAAACAAAATATTAATTTATGAATATATTTTATGGAAATAAATTTCCTTTTAAATAATTATATTAATTATAAAATTATAAAAAAGTTTATATTTTAGAAAGATACCAACACTGAATTTATAATTTTAAAACATTTATTTACTTAATCCAGGATATAAATATATCCTATTTTCATTTATGAGATACCTAAATTTTATTTATACTTTCATAGGTGTGGTTATTATTTTAGTGGCTAGATTACTATTCCTATCATCACATAACTATTAAAATAGTCATGTTAATATTTAATAGTATATCACCGTTTGTTTAAGCTAGGTGCTACGTGGAACATAAGCTATCAAATAAATTGAATTTATTTAATAAGATACATACTGTAAAATATTGGGGTGTTATATTCTCCCCTCCTTCCAAAAATTTTCATCCTTGAAATTTTTCTGTGTATTATCTTCACAAAATATGAGGGTATTTCTTCTTCATAGCATCCTCAGGTTCCCACATTACTTCTGAGCTATATTTCTGTAATGCTTGGGACATTTCTATACATAGTGCCCCATCTCCTTACAGTTGAAGAATTATGCATTTCTAAATTCTTTCTTGCCCTTGAAATCATGGTCCTAATGGCCCTTCTCTCCACACTTTTATTGAAATATCATTCCCTTCAATAAAGTACCAGGATTTTTCCTTCCATAATTATGAAATGTGGGAAAATAATTCTTTCACTTATTTCCTTTATCCATCATTTTATCTTCCATCCTATTATGATTTTTCTTCCATTAAAATTCATAAAACTTGGAGAATTATTTATCTATATTAATATCATATTATACTATATCATCATATGTTGAGAATGTTTGAGAGACTAGTTCCCTTCAAAGGATTGGTTTAATCCCATCAAATAAATTGTCAATCTTACTCTTTGGATTATGTATGTAGTTTCCAATGTATTTGGATAACCTTATAAAGTTAGTTTCATATGTAGTAATATTTTCTTCTTCCTTTTGTATTAGAATCAAGAATAGTCTCTCCACATATATTCATTGTTTTATAGGATAATATTTTTCCCAGAAAAGTTCCTTGAAATCCTTCTATTCCATGTTTGAAATTTCCTCTTCCTCCTTAGTGTTTTGAATCAATGACCAGAATTAATCTATATCTCCTAAGAGATATAAACTGCTATAATAACCTCCTCCCTTTAATTACTTCCAAAAGTAATAAATATATTCTCTAAGGAACTTATCCATTGATCAGCTACAAAGGGATTTGTAGTCCCATTTAATAATAGATATTTTTGTTGCATAAAGTGGTATAACATTGTTACACCATGTTGTGGATTGGGATACTCCATATTAGAAATATTATTTCTCATAACCCGAGTTAGTTTTCCCAGTACACTTATAATTTCTTCATCTCTAGATAAATATTTAGCTCCAAAATCATTATCTTTCACAGGAGGTAAATTTCTACATGGAATAGGTTCATTGATATGGTTTTTATTTCTTATATGAGGCACTATTTCTAAACAATGGAATACACTAGATTAGATTATGAAATTTTAAATCTAGTGAAACAATTAAAAAAATTATGTATAACTAATCCTAAAATCATAAGCTTGATTACCTTGGGAATATTCTAAAAGTCAGTTATATTGTTATATTTACCAAATCTATGTTTTCCTAAATATAGTTTCCAAAGTTTATACTAAACTTTTTCTAATACCAACTATAAACACCCCAAACCTAGTAGATTAGAGCTAGTACCTTACATTATTACATTGGTACTAAGTACAAGTGATCACATCCCAAAGGAATAAATTGTTTAGTAGCTTTGGAAAACCATATAAAAACATAATTATTACATTAAAACTTGAAATGGAATACAATATAGTAACTCTATTTTATACACCCCTATTCTATTTGATTATCAATGCATGTCAATCATAATATACATCTTGGAATCCTTGGAAAAAATAAAACATAAGAAGGGAGTGATCTCATATTCTCAATAAGGGTAAGCATACAACAAAAGCTATCATAAATAAACATAAACAATGAGGAAAAGTTAATGACTAAAAACACATGCCATTAAAACATAATATTGAGCATAATATGAAAGGAATAAAAGCTGATCATATAATTCTATATAAATAATCCCATGAGAATAAAAATTAACCATGGATATTATACTAGTAGAATAATCACATGGATTGTCAATAAATTATCTCATAATGAGGGAATGAACAATGAAAGATATCATAAACATACTGTCAAGGCTTCATCTAAGACACCATACATAATCAGGTAATATATCAGCCAATACCCAAACTAGTTTCTCTCATGAGACCTACTGATGCATTGGGGGGATATAATGGGTTTGATCAATCAATTACCAAGTAAAATGAATTCCTCATATAAAAGGGGTGAAGCATAATCAACATATTCATTCATATTAAAACTAACATATGAAATGTTAATAACTTTCCCCAAACCATCCATTGTAATATGATGAATGATATCAAAATTTTAGATCCATAGTAAAATTGATCATAAAAAATTAAATAAAATATGTTAGATTGTATCATAAGATATCAAACTCATTTAAGAATAGTTTCTAACAAAGGGTGTTGACATATATGAAAATAATCTAATAAAATAATTGAGAAATTATTTAGAATTTACCACTTTACTTTTAAATCATTTATTTAAAAAACCACAATTATAAAAGAAAAAAATTTCTTTGAAAATTACCTTGTAAACTTGTAAATTATTCCTTAATACCTTACTATGTCATGAAATCAATAAAATCAACTCAATTTTTATAAGTTCTAAACTATATTCCTTTTAAATTTTGAACATTAACCATTTAAAAAAGTATTATAAAATAAAGTTTGAGTATTAACCAAATAAATCGATTATGTGTATCAGATGTAAACCAAATAAAACAAGTGAAAATAAAACAGAAAATAATCAAAAATATTTTCACACATAGTTATATCATGACATAATCAATGGAGTATAATTTTATCCCAAAGAATGAAATTTGGGTTAATAATTCTCTTACCACTTTATTATCATTCGAACCGTTTGACCAATAAAATTAATGTTCATAAAATTAAAAATTAAATTCCAGGAAGAAAAATAGATTCTTAATATGATATTTTAAAGGGAAGTATTTACCCTTCACATAATAAATAAGGGTTGAATAAGAAATGTATCTCACATAAGTAAAAGTGAGACGAGAAACCCTTACCTTATGTCTAAAAGTGTTATTCACTTGTACTTAATGTCCTAGATAATAAAATTAGATTCATTAATTACTTAATTAAGAGCCTATTAAACATATGTTTTATTTATTATAATCTTATTAAATTAATTTCTGTCTATATCTATGAGTTATAATGTTTAATTTCATTATTATAAGAGCGTTCATTTCATGGCTTTATGGTTAGTTACCTTAAGTATAAATATGTGAGTTCTTGTCAAATGGATTAAATTCTACAGAAGTGAAATTATTTAGTATTAATGAAATTATTATTTTTTAAATAATCTCATATATTATTTTGATATATGTTATGAGGATGATTCATTTGAAAAATGTTGATGAAAATTTCTTAATTTATTTTGGTGGTTTTTACGAACATCACGAACTTGTGTCATTTAATTTAATATTATGTTTATATATTGTTTAAAAAACATGATATAACTTATAATATATATATTAAAATATTATTTAACCATAATAATGGTTTTATTACCATCATTTAAGGCGGTAATGGAATATGAAAACTTGTCATCTAGGAAGGCGGTGAATCGACATATCACAGACGATGTTTTTGTTTTTAAAAAAATAAAAGGAGAGGGGAAGGGATTTAATGATGGATAATACATTATCAAAATAAAATTCCAGTATATATATTATATTATAGTTACCATGAAACTTTTTATAGGGTAGGTGTGGAGAGGATAAGAAAATAAAATAAATTAAAAGAGATAGAAGGAGGATTTTTCTTCTTGAATATCGTCTCCTTGGGAACCTCCTTAAGAAACTTTTATTTGGATTTGGTATTTTGGTAAGAACATTAGGTATTGGATATGGGGAAGAGAATTTTTAAGTTAATCAGGAATAATTTATAGAAACCTCAAGGCTTATAAGCTATGAGGATAATGGGTGGTGAGTGGTGGCATTTATTAGGGAGGAGGGGGTGTTTTTTGATTATTTTATTCATTTATTTATTATTTTGGCACAAGAAAATCTATAGTGTTGATTCTTGTGACTAAGTATAGTAAATAGTACATGTGAGTTTTAAATAATGGGTATTTACATCATCAATGACCCATATATTCATGTATTTAACTTATAATGTTAAATACCGTAAATTATCATATTTCACTATTCATAAAAAATTCAACTATTTTAGAAAAATCAAAAAAAATTCACCCTAATTTTTTTTTCAAAATGTAGATTTAAAAAATAGAAATTATATTTTGAAAATAATCTTCTAAATATAAAAAAATTAATTTTTAAATCAAATCACCATTTATTCTAAAAATATCGATTTTAATATTATAACTGATTTTACGACACTTTGAAAAATTAATTACGGTCTCATAAAATTATATTATAATTATAATGATTTTTTTTTAAATTTATATATTGATTTTATGAAAATAAATTTTATTTTAAATCATTATATTAATTATAAAATTGAAAATAAATATTTATGTTTTACAGAAATACCAACACTTAATTTATCATTTTTAAAACATTTCTTTACTTATTCCTTGATATAAATATATCATATTTTCATTAATGAGATACCTAAATCTTATTTATAGTCTCATAGGTTAGTTTATTATTCTAATGGCCAGATTACTATTCGTAACAGTCACATTACTATTCTAATGGTCATGTTAATATTTAATAATATATCACAGTTTATTTAAACTCAATGTTGCGTGCAAAAAAAACTATTGAATAAATTGAATATATTTAAGTAGATACATAAAATAAAATATTGGTATGTTATATTGATGTGTCGAACTCAAGGTAAGGGGAACTTTACTCTAAAACCCTTTTTAATGTTTTAATGGTTTATTTTCTAAATCATTCTCTTCAATTACCATATTCTTAAAATTATTTTATGGATATATTTATATCAACATAAATGAATTATAAAGGTAATTTTATGTATATTTTAACATTAATTAAAAGTTTTTTAAGAGGAAACATTTTATTTATTTTATACAAAATATTTTTCATTCTTTATAAAAGATAAAAATAAAGTACTATTGTAATGTATATGACACTAATGTTTTTTCCACCATCATAACCATATTTTTTTGTATTATTCTATAATATTTCATTTTATCTTCAAAGAAAAACCCTATTTTAATTTTTAATTTTTTTGTTTTCAAAAAAGGGTTTTAAATGGAATGGATATTCTGATATCTGGAAATTTTTTGATATGTGTGCAAGGAATATTTTTATAATTATGAAAGTTTTCATATGTTATGATTATGTTATGGTTCTTGGGAATTTATTATGATGATGGTTGGTTTTGTTATAAACCATGTATTCTTGGTTCTATTTAAAAAAGTACCAGTAGTTAATTTATAGTTCAAGGATTTTTGGTTCCATTATAAACCAAGGAAGGGTGATTATGTTATAAACCAAGTATGGGTGGTTACGTTATAAACCAATGAAGGTTGTGTCCATTATAGACCTCAAATTCATTAGGTAATTATCCTAATTAAAGTTAAACATATAAGTTATTCTATTTGTAATAGTGATGTGAAAATGATTTCCTAATTTACCTACATTATTTACATATCATGCTTATTATTTTTATATAAATACTATGATTTCAAAAAGATAAGTTAATGAGATTATGTTTTAGGGAAATTATTATCTACATCTAAATAGTTAAAAGTATAACTTTGTGGAATGGTTTTGATGAGTTTTTCTTGATTTAAAGAAACCTTTATGATTTTTATTTTTCATTTAATATTTCTTATGAAATGTTCTTTGAAAATATTTGGGAAGAGAAGTTGATTAATGGGGTAAGAAAATTATTATTTTGAGCCCAATGTTTATTTTGAAAATGAAAAATTTCCATAAGTATTCATGAACTAATAGATTTATTTTATTCTTTATTTTTATGTCCTTTACTAAGATTTTTTTTCCAATCCCATGTTTCAAGAAATTTTTCACATGGTTTTTAGGATGATTATGTAAAATTATGCGGTGAAGACGAAAATTATGAAGATATTTCATGAAAATAAAATTTATTATATCATAAATTTTTTGTTTTGTGGAAAAGATGGATACTTAGTAAATGTTTTAACTTTATTATTTAATATTTATTTATGTAATGGTTATGGACCAATTCTATAAATCTCTAAACTGTAAAGACACTCAAACGAATGAAAATAAATTCATGACTTAAAACTCAATAATATGAAATGTTTAATTTTTGGTCCTTATATCTAAAGATATAAACCAAAAAGATTGTGATAATGTATCAAATGAAATATTTTCATTAATTCATGTAGTTATGGGATAGTTATGTCTAGGAGCCTATTGTTGGTATTCAAGATAATATTTAAAGTATGTTTTTTATCAACCAATTTGGGAGTACGAGTCTGAGGCATCATATTTTACAATGTTTGTCCTTGATGAAAGTCTACTGTTTTCTATAGACAATAATTATCCAAGTCAAAAAAATTTCTTATATAAATATTATAATCAAATTATAATGGGTGGATAGAGATTATCCCGAAACAATGTAACATTATATAACACTTTTGTGACATCAATATATTATTCAAGTGATCAAATTATACCTTTAGTAGGTTCTTTATACTAGCATCACACCAATTTTTAGTTCAATACTTTCTATGACTTTTGAACTTGATCTCTACTAAGCTCTTAATTTCACTACATCAAAAAGGTATGATCTCTTAACGTCAATGTAGTTTCTCCAAATACCTTCCAATATTTAGAATCACTTCTTAGAACTCAATATCTGTACAGAACACTACTTCTTATTCTTGTATAATAAATTCATTGCCTTCTCTAAACTCAAATGAAATGTGTTTCACTGCATTTAGTTGATCAAATGAACTCCAAAAAGTCAGCCTCTCTAACATCTATTTCTTCTTTCTTCTTCACTACATTGACTATTTTATTCTGTCCAACTGATATACATAAAACCCACCTCTTCTTCTTTTTCTATGATACTAGTAGGTCTTCTTATCAAGATTAGTATCATATTCTCCTCCTATTCATCAAGATAGAGAGAGAGAGATACAATTCTCTATTTTTCTAAATTATCTATAAAATTTTAGATATCTTATACTACCTTGACTTTAGGTACTTCTTCCTCTTTCTTTAAGATAACTTTATTCTCTCGACACACTTCCAGTCACACCCCATACAACTAAAACCCCATTTTTTATTCATTTATTTCTTTCTTCATTGTATCATTATCACATGAAACTACATTAAATAATTTATTTAAATTTAAATATACATAAATGGAGTATCAATAAGACTTTCTTACTACCAACCAAAAAAAATTCCCACTAATCCTCCCTATGATATTACATGCACTATTTTCAATTAGTAGGATATTCCTAAAATACCCTTATTTATTACTGATTATATAGTTGACTATATTTATCTTTTATTATTAAGTGAAAAAACATCAATCTTCCTCAAAATATATCCAAAAAATACCACACTTAAAAATCTCCAAATATTTGAAATTCATACAAAAAATTAGCTGATACCATGGGATGTTCTCTTATGGCATGATAGATTCCATGAGATAACTATAAAAAATAAGTTTGAACCTGAATAGTCAAATTGAAACATAGATGTAACTTATTTTTCTAATTCATGTCTTGAATAAAAAATGAACTTTTGATATTTAGACACTAAAGTATAATCCATGCATCAAAAAGATTTTTCCTTTCATTTCTAAATTTCAATGAATCTAGAAATCACTCTTTTTATGCATGGGTAAATTCCTAGCCTTCTATCTCATCTCCATTTCCATTATACTAAAGAATTCTTATTCACAAAATTATTTTTAAACATTTAGTTTACTTAGTTTTATCCTTTTAATCATCCAATTCCATATTCTATTTTGACAATCAATAAATAATTTCAAATATTCTCATTTAAAATTCACAATTAAGGAGAAATGATTGTCCTCATCTCATATCATTCAAATTATCAACAATTAATTCTTGTATCATGGATTAAGATAGATTGATGATGTTTTGAACACAAAATAATAGCTCTTTCATCATATAAATTGAATTTATTCTTTAATTATTAAATATGGAATCTCCATTATTCAGTCTAAAAAAAATCAAAAAAATCACTAATGATTGATCTTTATATAGATAGAAAAGTCGCTTACAAAAATATAGATAATGTTTATATAAAAAAATCCACGGTTATGTAGCCTAGTTGATGGGTTTTCTAGTCTGAATGATGATTATATAGCTTTATCTGATGGTTATTCAGGATACAGTTCAAGCCTATATAAAACTATATGATACCCATTGTTAGGTTCAAATGGTTAAATACCCTAGCGGGGGTGGTTGAATCAAAGTATAATAGATTAAACCTAATTCCCCTTCGGATATTGTTTTTTTGTAAACAAAACACAATTATCTTCTTCTCCTGTAGCAATGTATGAACATAAATTAAATCATGCACAAGACACAATGATTTTACTTGGTCCACCCTTACTAGGATATACCCATGGAGTATAAAACGACGATGTGATGATGTACCAAATTCCACTAAGGCTCACTTCCAAAATATAATGTTCGAGATAGATCACTTCTCTGCCCAAACTCACCACCTTTACAAGATTTAGGGTTATCTCACTGCTTTCCCAAGGGCCACTCCCTAAGTCTCTTTCTCTGGCTCACAGCAGGTGGAAAGGATCAATGTATTTCTCTTCCTTTCCTCACTTCTCTCAAAAGTATCCACTAATTTTTTTTTTGGATATGTAGGTCCCTTAATTTCCATGAATAAAGGCATCCTAAATTATAGGTGGATGCTCTGTTGAAGTTCCACTTTTATTAGGTAGACGAATTCCACTTTTCTGCATACTATTATTTTTCATAAATTACTTTCATGAACAGTTTTAGTCCCTCTATGAACTTCCTTCAATCCTCCATAGACCACCCTGATTCATCCATGAACTATCTTACAGCACGTGGCATGAGTGCCTCATGGATGCCCTTTTCTTCCATGGACTGCCCCTGCTTTGTAGATGACTGAAGCCTTACAGACCACCCTTGCTCCCATGGACCATCCCTTCATCCACTAACCATATCTTATTACGTGTACCCTCCCTTCTTCCATGAACCACCTCAACTTATATGGACCACATCTTCTTCCATAGACCATTTTTCTTTGTGGGATAAAGAGCCATACAAACCACTTTCTATGAACTGACTTTGTGGATAACCCTTCATGGGATTACTTCCCCACAAACTCTCTCTTTCACAAAATCCATCCTTATGAACTCTTTCAGACTTAACCAAATTCTTTCCAGAGTGATGATGTTTTCTAATGAAATATGATCTACTTAATGATCTGATTAGGGGTATTTATATAGGTAAATATATCCAAAAAACTTGATAATCATATTTACCCATAACTTCGATGTGGTATATTGAGACGTGTTTAAGTTAAGGGTATGACTTAAAACTATACACACTTACATAAAATGGGTTAGCCTTCATGAGAAACTATGCTATACGGTTCACATAGAACCTTAACACTTTGCGGTAGATGATGTCATCTACAAACAACAACCCTTTATGGAACCTTGAATTGCCACCTCTCAACAAAAAACAACGAACCTACTTCAAATTATAAGCCACCCATAGACCGTTTTTCCCTATGTGGTTTGCATAGTGTGGTTCACAGTCCACATATAACTTCTATAAATAAATTATTCCTTTACCTATTTTCCTTAATCATTTCACATACCTCCTTTGTGGTTTGTGAATAATGATTTACGCTCTACAAACTATGCTTTGTGGACTCCTTTTCAGAAAACATTCCTTTTCCAAAAAAACAAACTCTTGATTTTGAGACCCAAAAATTTGGTAAACACTGGGAAACTATAACACCTTAAATATCTTCTTTGGAAACACCAACCATACTAATTCACAGTATTCTGGATTTGTCAAAAAAAAAAACAATCACCCCAAAAACACTATAATGATAACTTGAGGAATTTTTTACTAACACCTTTTTAGTATTAGGATTATGGTTATGCAATAGTAGGATGATTGTTATGCATGCTGTAATTTTCAATTTTTCAACATCTACTAAACTAGATGATGGTTTTTTAAATGATATATTATGTATACATAACACATAAAATGACTCTTACACAACCTCCAGTCATCCTTATTTTTAAGTATTCATTAATATAGGTTCATGGACTCTTTAAACCAAATCCATCCTTGTCAACCCATTATCCAAGACTATATAAACACTAAACCTAGAAGACAACATATTATGCACTCTTAGGATGGATTATCTAAAATTTTAAGCCATATTTCAACTTTGAATAATTATAATTCAATCTCCCCACTAGTTGGATGCTTCCCAACCTTCTACATATTTCTATTAACTATTAGAGAAAGTTCTCTATACCTCATCATTGCATGTGTTAGACTGAAGGGTCAGTTCAATAATCATCACATGTTAATGGTCTAATCACTAAGAAAACAAATTAATTCTCTATTTATTAAATAATTGGGTAGCCTACTCTCTTCCCTTTCCAATATGAGATGCATTTTCCTTTGTATGTAAAATTATATACAACTCCTCATTATTTATGATGCATTGACTAACATCATATTGATAATTAATACAATTAAAACTTATCCAAATCCAAGGGCGCTTTATTATCCCAAATTAGACCTATTATAAATACCATTTCCATATAAATTCAATTAATTTATTTCTCTTATTTATTAATAATAATTGAAATAGATAAAATTATTATCCACTTCATTGATACCATGAGTATAGGGAATCTCCTCTAAGGGAATATTATTTTATCCCTTTCCCAAGAAACATCTTCTCCACATTGGTTTTATCCATTTTCCATGTTCTTCATTAGTTACATGAGAGAGGGTTAGAGCCACACATTAGATATAATTGATCCAATAACTAATTTTAACACCCCTTGATTTTATGAAATATATATTTTTTCCAATGAATTTAATTTTATCGATATCTTGTGTTGCACACAACACTGAGTTTAAACAAACTGTGATATACTATCAGTATTATTATTTATACAATACCATTATAACCTATCCATTAACAATATAAAAAGAATAAGAATAAATAAATTTTAAAAATTTATTATAATGGTATTATATAAATAAAATATATTGACAAATAAGTACTTAATTTTTAGTAAAGCCTTTATATACTTTGAAAATAGTTTTTTTTCATAAAATGTTTTTTATTTATTTGTGTGAATGGATAATAAAAATAAAATTTACCATTTTATAAAAATTATTTGAAAAAATAATGTTCATTTTTGAAATCTAAATATCAAAAATTATCTCTGAGTGATTTTTTTTATTTTCTGAAAAGTTTAATTTTTCAATGAATAACAAAAAATACTGATATTTATTAATAAATATATTTTCCTTTAAATAATTTAAAACCTAAATTTAATTTTAATATAGTTTTAAAAGTGAAATTATTTCAAATATATATTTATTTATCCAATTTAGGTCATTGTAATCAATTTCATATTGAATTTTTATATTACAAATTCTATATTTATGAATATATTTTCTTTGGAAACCGTTTTTTCATCACTTCTATGGGTTTAATTTTAAATTATATTATTCCACTTATTTTAATAGAATTTGGAAAAATGGATTAAATATGTGTAATAATAATATTTAATATTATATAATATAGATAACTTAATTTTTTTTATCAAGATAAATATTAAAAATAGTAAAAATTAATTACCACTTTTAAGGTTAAAATGGGTTTATCAGGGGTTAAACTAAAAATATAAGTGGTAAAATAACCTAAAAAATGTATAAATATTTTTTAATTTCAATATTTAGAATTTATATCATATAAGGTTTCATAATGATCCTTTTTATCCCTTTAGTTTGTTAAAAATGTGGTTATAAATTTTTCTTTTAAAAAATTTCATGTGTCACCACTTATAAAAGGGCACCCCATATCCTCTCCTCTTCATACTTACAAAACAATTTATTTCATAAAATCCTTACAAAAATATATTCCTTAATTTCATTTGAACATCCTCAAGGCCTTATATTTATTATTAAACCCTCTTATGAAATATTTTGGTGATAACCTAAGGATGTTTTCTGAAGAAGAGGTATTGTTCTTAATCGAGAAAATTTATATTATTTTTTATTTAAAATCCATAAAATATTCTTTAACTATGATGATGTAATATCATAATTATATTCCATATAATATGATGTTATTTTCTTAATGTAATAACCAACATATATCTCCTTTTCCATCAAATGGGAAATGAAACTATCAATTATATATACGGCGGGCTACCAGCTTGCGAACCGATGTAATTCGTTTTCCATCACAAACTCTCATGGATGGATATAAATATGGATTTAACATATTTATAATAAATTTATGAAATGATTGTACTTATGTAATTATAATATCACATGTATCTTCTTAATATCTATTTTGTGAGAATATAACAATGTCGCTCATGTGTACGGTGGACTACCACCTCGTGAAGTGATGTGGATAATTTTTCACTTATATTTCATATGAAAAGTAATAAGGATAAATTAAATCAATATATTTGATATATATGACATAATAATTACTCCATAAATTTTATATATTATTTTCCAACCTTGTGTTCAATCCGTTAAAAAAATTGAAACAATTTTCATTTTATTAATTTATAGATATATTTTATAAAAATAAATTTTATTTTAAATCATTATATAAATTATAAAATTGTAAATAAAAATTTATGTTTTAAAAAATATCAACAATTAATTTATCATTTTTAAAATATTTATCTACTTATTCCATGATATAAATATATCATATGTTCATTTATGAGATACCTAATTTTTTTATACTTTCATAGGTGATGTTATTTTTATAATGGAAAGATTATTGTTCCTAATAGTCACATTACTTTTCCAATGGCCATGTTAATATTTAATAGTATATCATAGTTTGTTTAAGTTCAATGTTGAGTTCAATATAATCTATCAAATAAATTGAATTTATTTAAGAATATACATACAATAAAATATTAGGGTGTTATATTCTTCTATCCACTAATAAATTTAATCCTCATAATTTAAACTTGTGATTTGAAATCATGGAGTTATCATTTTAAAATAACCTTGTAGAAATCCCACATCATCAAAAAGGTTAATAAAAATTCATCTTAATTGGATGGAAACAAAAATGTGATGGTCACAAAAAATCTTGGTTTCCCTATATGATAAATTTTTAGGGAAGTTATAACTTGGGAATGGAAAATTAAGATATCAATCAAGTTCTGATGGATAGTGATAGAGAACATTCTCGTTAGAAATTCAACCATCACAAAACCATAATATTGTGTTCTTTTATAAATCCCATTTATTTCTTAGTAATAAAAGAAAAAAAATAATTTTTTTGTTTAAAAATCCTTTTTCTAGAGTTGAGGTATTCTACCCAGAGGTTTGGGGATCAAAACTTCCCTCTGATACCAACTTTAATGACCCTGACCCCAGTTGTTTGAAGCCAGTGGCTTATCTTTTTACATTGGCATAATATATAGAGAAACTCATCCCAAAGGACCAATTAGTTTAGTAAATTTGGAGAACTATATACATACTTGGATCATATATTACAATTTAAAATATAAAATACAACATAGTAATCCTTTTAGAACACCGTTATTCTCCTAGATTAACCTCACATATATGTCATAATAAACTTCTTGTCATCATAGGAAAAAATAAAACATAAGAAAGGGGTGAGATCAGATTCTTAGTAAGGGTAATCATAAAATTAAATCTATCATAAATAAACATAAATAATAATTTAAGGTGAATGAATAAAAACACATTCCATTAAAACATAATATCTATCATAATATGGTTAAAATAAAAGATGTTAAAATAATGCTACATAAATAATCACATGAGAATGAAACTTTACCATGGATATTATAATAGTCAAATATTAACATGGATTATCAATAAATTATCACATAATGAGTGAATGCATAATATGGTACTTCATAAACATACTATCAAGGTTTTGTCCAAGATACCATACAAAATCAGGTAAGACATCTGCCAATACCCAAGCTTGTTTGTCTCATGAGACCTCCTGATTAATTGAGGGGATATAACAGTCCCCAAAAATCAATTACTAAGTACAATTCATTCCTCATATGAATGGTTTGAATCATAATCAACATATACATTCATATTGAAACCAACATCTGAAATGATAATAACTTTTCCCAAACTATCAAGTGTAATATGATTAATGGTATCAAAATTGAACATCCACAGTCAAACTGATCATTAAAAATTCCATAAAATATGGTAGATGTTATCAAAATAGATAAAACTCAATAATAATAATATCAAACAAAGTTTGTTGACATATATGAAAATACTATAATAAAATCAATGAGAAATTATTAAGATAAATACCACTTTACTTTGAAATCATTTATTTAAATACTCGTGAAATTATAAAAGAAACAATTTTATTTGAAAATAAAATTGTAAAATTAAAAATTATTCCTCAATACATTAATGTTTTATGAAATTTGGAAAATCCACTCACTCCATATAAGTTTTAAAAAATATTCCTTTTAAATTTTGAAAAAAAACATTTGAAAGAGTGTTTTTAAAGAAAATGTGATCGTTAACCAAATGAATCGATTATGTGTATCAGATATAAATCCACATAAAAAAATTAAAATAAAATATAAAATAATAAAATTTCATTTCACACATAATCATTTAATGAAATAATAAATTGAGTAGAATTTTAACCCAAAGAATGGAAATTGGGTTAATAATTCCCTTACCACTTTGTAATTAGTCGAACCGTATGCCCCATAAAATTATATATCCTCAAATAAAAATTTAATTCC
Source organism: Viscum album (assembly GCA_963277665.1). Classification (NCBI taxonomy): domain Eukaryota; kingdom Viridiplantae; phylum Streptophyta; class Magnoliopsida; order Santalales; family Viscaceae; genus Viscum; species Viscum album. Next base: position 1,017,833,190 of record OY728147.1, on the reverse strand, counting down.
ATGAAGATAAATTGATTCATGATATTATATATTAAATTTATGTATCTAAACCCCACATAATAAATAATGTTTGAATAAGTAATTATCTCATAGAAGTAAAAGTAAGACGATAAACCCTTACCTTTTGTCTGAAAGTGTTATGTACTTGTACTCTATGTCATGGATAATAAAATTAGATTAATTAATTAATTAATTAATTCAAAACCTATTAAAAATATATTTTATTATTTTAATTTTATTAAATCCATTTATGTATTTTTCTATGAGTTATAATGTTTAATTTCATTGTTCTGAGAGAGTTTGTTTCACAGTTTTATGGTCAGTTCCCTTGAGTATAAATATGGGAGTTCTTTCTAAATAGGAATAAATTTTCTAGAAGTGAAATTATTTAGTATTAATTAACATAAATAAGTCTAAATTGTTTTATATATAATTTGGTTATATTTTATGATGATAATTCATTAGAAAAAATGTTGATGAAAATGTCTTAATTTATTTTGGCGGTTTTTACGACCATCACGAACATGTGTCATTTTATTTAATATTATGTTTATATAGTAGTTTTAGAACATGATATAACTTATAATATGTATATTAAAAAATTATTTAAAAATAATAATGATTTTATGACCAGTCTTGAAGGCGACAATGTAAAATGAAAACTCGTTGTCCACGAAGGCGATGAATTGACACATCACAGATAATGTTTTCATTTTTCAAAAAATTAATCGAGAGGAGAATGGATTTGATGATGGATAATACATTATAAAAATAAAATTATAGTATATTTATTATTTAGAGTTACCATGAAACTTTTTATATGGTAGGTGAGGAGATGATAAGAAAATAAAAGAAATTAAAAAAGAAAGAATGATGATTTTGCCTCTTGAATATCGTCTCCTTGGGAACCTCTTAAGAAACTTGGATTTGGTATTTTGGTAGGACCAACTAGTATTTTACATGGGGAAGAGGATTATAAATAGAATTTGGAATAATTTATACAATATTGAAGGCTTATAAGGTGTGAGGAGAAGGGGTAGTGTGGGGTTGTATTTATTGGGGAGGAGAGGGGTGTTTTTTATTATTTTAATCATTTATTTAATATTTTTGCTCAAGAATATCGATAGTGTTGATTATTGAGAGTAAGTATAGTAACTAGTGTATGTTAGTTCTAAATAAAGTATTCTTACATCAGTAATGACTCAAAAATTCATGTATTTAACTTATAATGTTATATACCATAAATTACCATATTTCACTATTCACAAAAATTCAATTATTTTAGAAAAATACCAAAAATTAACCCTAAATATTTTTATATTTTTATATTTAAAAAATGGAATTAATTTTATGAAAATAAGTTTTTAATTATGAGAAATTTAATCTTTTAATAAAATCATCATTTATTAAAAAATACATATTTTAATATTAGAACCGATTTACGACACTTTTCATAATTAATTATGGATAAAAAAAATTATCTTATAATTATAATGAAAAAATATATTAATTTATAATTATATTTTAAATAAATAAATTTTCTTTTAAATATTTATATTAATTTTAAAATTATAAATAAACATATACATTTTACAAAAATACCAACAACTAATTTATAATTTTTAAAACATTTATTTACTTTTTTCAGGATATAAATATTTCATATTTTCATTTATTAGATACCTAAATTTTATTTATAATTTCATAGGTGAGGTTATTATTTTAATGGATAGATTACTATTCCTAATTTCACATTACTATTCAAACGGTCATGTTAATATCTATTAAGATATATAATGTAAAATTTGTGGGTGTTATATTATTCCCTCATTCTAAAAAATTGCATCCTAAAAATTTTCTTGAGTATTACCTTCTAAACAGATGAGAGTTGTTCATCTTTATAGAATCCTCATCTTCCCACATTGCTTATTTTGAGCTATATTACTTTGATGCTTGGGAAATTTATTTACGTAGTGCCCTATCTTCTAATAGTTGAAGCATTACACATTCATAAATTCTTTCTTTCACTTTCAATCATGGGCCTAGTGGACCTTCTCTCCACACTTGTAGAAAACTCTTATTCCCTTTATTAATGTACCGGGGTGTTTCTTTCTACAATTATGATATGTGTGAAAATAGTTCTTTCAAATCTTCCTTTTATCCATATTTATCTCTGCCATACTTTTCTTCTCTTTCTTCCATTAGAATTCATAAAACTTGGATAATTCTTTCTCTGTCTTGATATAACATTATACTATATCCTCAAATGATGATAATATTTGAGAGACTAGTTCCCTTCGAAGGATTAGTTTAATCTTATCAAAGAAATAGTCAATCTTAGTCTTTGAATTATGTACATAGTTTTTAGTGTTCCTGGATTACCTTATAAATTTAGCTTCATAAATAGAAATATTTTCTTATTTATTTTGTATTAGACTCAAGAATTGTCACTCCACATATGTTTTTTATTTTATAGGAAAATATTTTTCCAAGAAAATTTCCTTGAAATCCTTCTATTTCATGTTTTCAATTACCTCTTCCTCCTTAGTGTTTTGAATTAATGACCAATATTAATTTGTATCTCCTAAGAGATGATAAAATACCATGATAACCTCCTCCCTTTCATTACTTTCTAAAGTGAGAAATATATTCTCTAAAGAACTTATACAATTTTCATCTATAAAGGGATTTGTATTACCATTGTATAATATATATTTTTGTTGCATGAAGTAGTCTAACATTATTACACCACATTGTGGATCAGGTTACTCCATACGGGAAATGTTATTACTCTTAACTTGATTTAGTTTTCCTAGTACAATTATAAATTATTCAGCTCCAACTATAGCTCTTGCTCCAACATCATTATCTTTCATAGAAGGAAAATATCTATATGGAATACATGCATTGATATGGTTTTAATTCCTTTCAATAGGAATTATTACTAAATAATAACATACATTAGATTAGATTATGAAATTTTAAAACTAGTGAAACACTTAAACAAATTATATATAATTAATCTTAAGATCATAAGTTTGGTTTCCTTGGGAATATTCTAAAATTCAGTTATAGAGTTATATTTTTATAATCTTTGTTTTCATAAATATAGTTTCTAAATTTTCTACTAAAATTTATTTGATACCAACTATAAAGACCCTGGACCTAGTATCCCGAAGCTAATGACTTATGTTATTAAAAAGGACCATTATATTTTCGTTCATTATGAATATTAAGCATAATAAATAATTGTCACTACAGTACTTGTAAATCGAGTAATTAAGGTTAAATATAATATGATAAGAACAATAATTATCCCCAACACTTTCCATTATTCTATTTAATGAGTTTAATTATTCAATATAAATCTTTTTTTCTAAAATATTATTACTTGGTTCCACATTTCTTTGATTTTGATATTTATATTACTTCATGTAAAGAAATGTCAAAATAATGAATCTCTCTGTATTTATTATCTCTAAATTTTTTATATTAGAAAAAATAGAGGCTATGTTTGAATATAAAAGTTTTATTTGAAATATAAATGATTTATTATATTAGTAATTTATTTATAATTTTTATTTATGGAATAATTACATGAATTTCTTATCCAATAAGGGCACATTTTTTTTCGTTAATAGAAAAGTAAAATAAATAATATAAAAATTATTAAAAATAATATAATATGATTGAATTAATATGTTCTATGGATTTTTTAGATAAATATAAAATTTTAGGGTTATTTTAATGTATTATATTTTAATCCCTTTTCTCTCATGTTGTTTTCAAATTTAAATTTATTGAATAGTTCCAAAAATGACATTAATGATATTTTAAAAAAATAATATTTTATTAAATGATTTAAAATTTAAAAAACATATATTCAGACAAGTGATTGGGATATGATTTAAAATATAAACTATGGTCATTTAATATCCATTATTTCTTTTAATGTAACTATCATGACCCTAAATAGAAAAATACTTTGTTATTACGGTAGTTGTCAAAAATGTTAATGTGGATTAAAACATAAAGATAAGGGTAAAAAAGTAATATAAACTTGTCCAAATTTTATATTATTATATTATTTATAACATTACTTAACTTATGTTTAAATAATTTTATTTCGAATCCATTTTCCTTGAAAATTAATTTATATTAATTTAATACATTATGAAATTCGAAGAGTGTCCGTCCCCTGTCTTATAAAATGACACCTACTATACTCTTTTATTCAATATAAAAAACATTTTGGTTAAAAAATCACCATTATAAATCCATTACTTACATCCCTAATAACATACTGGAACCATTTTTTAATCATAAATCCATCCTAAGAAGGATTTAGTTATAAACATAAAGAGTTTGTCTAAATAATATGTATGGATTTTAAACAAGTGTTTTAATTTTATTTCTTATTATACCTCCTTAAAATATTCTCAAACCATGATGAGAAAATAATATCAGTATATCAAATATATTGGGATCTTTTTTCAATTTAATAACTACTATTTTTATCCTCTTCAATAAAAAGGAATACAAAACTATCATTCGTGTGTACGGTGGATTACTGCCTCACGAATCGATGTAATTCATTTTCTATCACCACCTCTCATGGTTGAATATAATGATGGATTTAATGTGTATATATATATATTATATTGATGAAGTAATTATCATTATTTTAAATCAATATATCATCTATTTTCTTACCTTTCTATTCAATTAAAAATGACAACGTTATTCATGTGTACCTGTAGAATACCACCTCCACGAAGTGATGTGATTTACTTATATCACCACATCACATTGATTATAAATATAAGTATATTTTAATTAATAATATATTATTTATTATATAATTATCATTTAATAATGATAAAAACATACTTATCTTCTTTCCATCATGATCATTAAAAAATGGAAATGTTACTCATACGCACATATGACCTACCATCTCCATGATTGTGACCTAGTTAATTTTTTATTATCATATTTCATGATTGGAATTAAAATATTAATATATTTTAAAAATAATAATTATCAATTGATTATTATTCTATAAATTATGGAATAACGACCTCTTTGACCATATTCATCCCACCAAAGACATTTTATACATACAATCCAAATACCATCAAAATTTATGGGGTGAAATTAATTGATTAAGAAATTTAATATAACATGGTAATAGCTAAAATAAAAGGAATAATAAAAATAAAAAAGGTTATTAATAAAGTAAATAATTAACATTAGTTTATTATTCAGCAATATAAAGAATGTTTTTGATTGTAAAGACCCCAACCCTAATAGCCCAGAGTCGATGGATTACTTTATTACATTGGCATAAGATACAAGGAATACCATCCTGAAGGACCAATTATTTTAGTATCTTTAGAGAACTTCATACATAATTAGATCATACATTATAATTTAAAATATATAATACAATGTAATAAGTCCTTTTAATAAACCATTATTCTCCTAGCTTAACCCTTCATATCAGTCATAATAAATTTCTTTACATGCTGGGGGAAAATAAAACATAATAAAGGGGTGAGCTCAAATGCACAATAAGGGTATACATATAGAAAAAGATATCATAAATAATAATAAATGATTATGGAGAGGTAAATAATTGAAATACATGAAATTTAATCAATTACTTGAGCATAATATGGTAGGAATAAAAGATTATCAAATAATACCATATAAATAATAACATGAGAATTAAACTTAAACCTGAATATTATAATAGTCAAATAATCACATGGAATGTAAATAAATATTCTAATAATGATGTAATTCATAATGTGGGACATCTAAAACATACCATCAAGGCCTCGACTAAGAAGTATACATAAATGGGTAAGGCCTCAGCCAAAACCTAGTCTAGCGTGTCTCATGAGAGCTACCAATGCATCAATGGGCTATAACAGACCCCAACCATCACATACTTAGTCCAATGTATTCCTAATATTAAAGGGGTGAAACATAATCAATATAAACATTCTTATTAAAAATTGAATACAAAACGTAAATTCTTTTCCCATACAGTGAACATAATCATAAACCATCTAGAGAAATATGGTGAATGTTGTCAAAATAGTACATACCTGATCAAAATGATCATAAAAAATTAAATAAAATATTGTAGTTGGTATTGTAATATATAAAAATTAATTAAGTATAATATGTAATAAAGGGTGTTGACATCGATTAAAATACTCTAATAAAATCATTGAGAAATTTGTGAGAGAAATACCACTTTACATTGAAATAATTTATTTAAAAATCTATACAATTATCAATTATTTTTTCCTAAAATTACCTTTTAAACTTGTAAAGTATTACTCAATCCCTTAAGGTCTCATGAAATCTCAAAAATATGCTCATTACATATATATATACATATATATTTTAAAAACATTCCTTTTGAATTTTAAAAAATATACATTTAAAAGAGTATTTTTAAAGAAAGTGTGAGAATTAACCAAATGAATTGATTATGCATATAAGATATAAATCCACATAAAAAAATTGTAAATATAAAATAAAATTACCAAAATTAATTTTGCACATAATCATACTTTACATAATCAATGGAGAAGAAGTTTAAGAAAAAATGGAAATTTGGTTAAGAATTCCCTTACCACTTTGTCATCAGTCGAACTGTATGCCCCATAAAATTAATGATCATAAAATGAAACAATTAATTAAATAAATATATATATAGATTTATTATACTATATATTAATTGTAATTATGTACACCCCACATAAGAAATAATAGTTGAATAAGGAATTTATCTCACAAAAGTAAAAGTGAAACGAGAAACCCTTACCTTATGCCCCAAAACGTTCTGCATTTATACTTAATATTGTGGATAATAAAATTAGATTAATTAGTTAAATAACTTAGATAATATTAAAAATATATTAGATTTATTATTATTATTATTTTCATTTATGCCCATTTTAATGAGTTATAATGTTTAATTTCATTGTTCTGAGAGTGTTCGTTTGATGGTTTTATAGTCAGTTCCCTTGGTTATAAATATGGGAGTTCTTTTCAAATGGGAATAAATGATATATAAGTGAAATTATTTATTATTAATTAACTTAAATAATTTTAAATGGTCTTTTATATTATTTGGTTATATGGTATGAGGATGATTCATTAGATAAAATATTGGTGAAAATGTCTTAATTTTTTTTGCGGTTTTTACGACCATCATGAACTTTTTTCATTTTATTTAATATTATGTTTATATATTGGTTATAGAATATTATATAACATATAATATTTATATTAAAATATTATTTCACCCTAATAATGGTTTTATGAACAGCCTTGAATGTGGTAATGGAAAATGAAAACTCATCGTCCATGAAGGCGGTGAATCGACACATCACATACAATGTTTTCATTTTTTAAAAAAATAAAAGGAGAGGATAAGGGTTTTGATGATGAATAATACATGAGAAAAAATATATTCTATTATATATATTATAATAGAGTTATAATTCCAATTTTTATAAGGGATGTTAAGAGAGGATAAGAAAAGAAAAGAAATTATAAGCGAAAGAAAGACAATTTTACCTCTTGAATATTGTCTCCTTGGGAACCAACTTAAGACACTTGGATTTGGTCATTTGGTAATAAAAAAAATGCCTTGGACTTTGGGAATAAGATTTGAAAGATAATTGGGTAGAATTTATACAATATTCAAGTCTTAGAATGTGTGAGAATAAGGGGTGGTGAGGGGTGGTATTTATAGGGGCGGAGAAGTGTGTTTTTGGACTATTTTATTCATTTATTTATTATTTTGGATCAAGACTATCAAAAGTGTTGATTATTATGACTAAGTATAGTAAATATTGTATGTTATTTCTAACTAATTAGTGAATAAATCATAAATTACTCATATATTTGTGTATTTAACTTATAATGTTAAATATCTTAAATTACCGTATTTCACTATTCATCCAAAATTCAACTATTTTAGAAAAAACAAAAAGTTCATCCTAAAATTTTTTCATCATGTATATTTCTAAAATGGAATCCATTTATATAAAAATAATTTTCTAAATATTTTAAATTTAATTTTCAAATAAAATCTCCATTCATTTGAAAATTACCGATTTTAATATTATAACCGATTTTAGGACACTTTGAAAAATTTGTTATAGTCTCATAAAATTATCTTATAATTATAATGAAAAAAATATTAATTTTTACATATATTTTATGAAAATAAATTTTCTTTTAAATCATTATATTAATTATAAAATTGTAAATAAACATTTATGTTTTACAAAAATACAAACAATTAATTTATCATTTTTAAAACATTTATTTACTCATTCCATGATATAAATATATCATATGTTAATTTATGAGATACCTATATTTTATTTATACTTTTATTGGTGATGTTTTTTTATAATGGAAATATTACTATTCTTAACGATCACATTGCTTTTCCAATGGTCATGTTAATATTTAATAGTATATCACATGTCATTTAAGCTTGGTGTTGAGTGAAATATAAGATATCAAATAAATTGAATTTATTTAAAAAGATACATAACATAAAATATTGAGGTGGTATATTATCCAATTCTTTAATAAAATTCATCCTCATAATTTAAATTTTTTATTTGTAATCATAGAGTTTCCATTTTAAAATACCCTTGTGGAAATCCCAAATCACCAATAACGTTAATACAACTTCCTCTTTAATGGCGGGAAACAACAATGTGATGGTCACCAAAAAACTATGTTTCCCTATAAGAGAAGAATATTAGAAGGTGGAAAAATGGGCATAAAAAAGAAATATAACTATCAAGTTCTAATGGAGAGTGATAGAGAACATGTTCATTAGAAAGTATACCATCACAAAACAATAAATTTGTGTTCTGTTAAAAAGCCATTGATTTATTAGTAAGAAAAGTAAACAAATAACATTTTTGTTTGAAAATATTTTTCTTAGAGTTGAGGGATTATACCCACTATTTTGAGGATAAAAAATTCCCTTTGATACCAACTTTAAAGACTCTGACCCCAATAGCCTGGAGCCAGTGCCTTACTTTTTTACATGCATAAGATACAAGGAATCACATCCCGAAGGACCAATTAGTTTAGTATATTTAGATAACTTGATACATACTTGGATCATAAATTAAAATTTAAAATATAAAATACAACATGGTGAATCCTTTGAGAACAACATTATTCTCCTATCTTAACCCCACATATATGTCATAATAAACTTCTTAGAATCCCGAGGAAAAATAAAAAATAAGAAAGGGGTGAGATCAAATTATCACTAAGGATAATTATACAATAAAATATATCATAGATAAAAATAAATAATAAGTCAAGTTGAATGACTAAAAGTAGATGCTATTAAAATATAATCTTGAGCATAATATAGCAGGAATAAAAGATGATTAAATAATGCTATATAAATAATCACATGAGAAATAAATTTTACCATGGATATTATAATAGATGAATATTAACATATATTATCAATAACTTATCACAAAATTAGGTAATTCATAATTTGGGACATCAAAAACAAACCTTCAAGGTTTCATCCAAGACACCATACATAATCTGGTAAGAAATCAACCGATACCCAAGCTAGTTTGTCTCATTAGACCACCTGATTCATTGAGGGGATATAGAAGGCCCCACCCATCACTTACTAAGTCAAATTCATTTCTCATATGAAAATGGTTAATCAAAATAAACATATACATTAATATTGAAACTAGCATATTAAATGATAATTACTTTCCCCAAACCATCTAGTGTAATATGATGAATGATATAAAAATAGCATATCCAAAGTCAAACTGATCATAAAAAATTAAATAAAATATGGTATATGTTATCATAATAGATAAAACTCAATTAATCATAGTATCTAAAAAATAATTTGGACATAGATGAAAATACTCTAATAAAATCATTGAGAAATTCTTGAGAGAAATACCACTTTACTTTGAAATCATTTATCTAAATAACTGCACAATTATAAAAGAAAAAATTTTATTTGAAAATAAACTTATAAAATTATAAACTATTCCCCAAGACCTTAATGTGTCATGAAATTGGGAAAATCCACTCCCTCTGTATAAGTTTTAAAAAAATCCTTTTAATTTTTTAAAAAGAAACATTTAAAAGAGTATTTTTAAAGAAACTGTGAGATTTAACCAAATTGATAGATTATGTGTATTAGTTGTAAATAAAAATTAAAAATATTTAAATACAACATAAAATAATAAAATTTCATTTCACACATAATAATATCATGAAATAATTAATGGATTATAATTTTTACCCAAAGAACGAAAACTGGGTTAAGAATTCCCTACCATTTTGTAATCAGATGAACCGTATTCCCCATAAATTTGATTATCATAAAATGAAAAATTGAATGAAATGAAGATAAAGAGATTAATGATATGATATATTAAAGGTCAATGTGTAAAACCCATATAATAAATAAGGATTTAATAAGAAATATATCTCACAGAAATAAAACTAGGATGGGAAACCCTTAACTTTTGTCCGAATGGGTTCTGCACTTATACATAATGTCCTAGATAATAAAATTAGATTAATTAACTAATTTAGAACCTATTAAACATATATTTTATTTATTATAATTTTATCAAATTTATTTATGTATATTTTGATGAGTAATAATTTTTAATTTTGTTGTTCTAGGAGCATTTGCTTCACGGTTTTATGACTGGTTCCCTTGAGTATAAATATGTGATTTTAATAAAATATGAACAAATTCTATAGAAGTGAAATTATTTAGAATTATTTAAATTACATAAGTTTAAATGGTCTCATATATTATTTTTTATATGGTATGAGGATAAATCATTAGATAAAATGTTGACAAAAATTTCTTTATTTATTTTGATAGTTTTTACAACCATCACGAAATTATGTAATTTTATTTAATATTATGTTTATATATTGGTTTTAGAACATTATATAACCTATAATATTTATATTAAAATCATATTTAATCATAATAATGTTTTTATGACCAGACTTGAAGGTGGTAATGGAAAATGAAAACTCATCGTCCACGAAGGCAATGAATCAACACATCACAAATGATGTTTTAATTTTTTAAAAAATAAAAGGAGAGGAGAAGGGAGTTGATGATAGACAATCCATTAGAAAAATAAAATTATAGTATATATATTATAATTTATTTACGATTCCACTTTGAATAGGGTAGGTTATGATGTGATAAGAAAAGAAAAGATATTAAAAGAGAAAGAAGGATGATTTTATCTCTTTAATATCGTCTCCTTGGGAACCTCTTTAAGAAAATTGGATTTCATCTTTTAGGAAGAACATATTTTCTTTGACATGGGAAAGATGATTGTAAAGGAAACTAGGAATAATTTATACAATATTCAACGCTTATAATATGTGAGGAGAAGGGGTCATGAGGGGTGTTATTTATTAGAGAGGAGAGTGGTGTTTTTTTTTATTCATTTGTTTATAATTTTTGCTCAAAACTATAAATAATGTTGATTATTGTAAATATAGTAACTAGTTCCTGTTATTTATAAATAATGGGTGATTAAATCATCAATGAGTAAAAAATTCATGTATTTAACTTATAATGTTATATATTGCAAATTACTGTAATTCACTATTCATAAAAATTCAACTATTTTAGAAAAATACCAAAAATTCACCCTAAAAACTTTTCTATGTGTAGATTTAAAAAATGGAATCCATTTTATGAAAATAATTTTTTGAATTTAAGAAATTTAATTTTAAATAAAATAATCATTTATTTTAAAAATATAGATTTTAATATTATATTCAATTTTACGACACCTTGAAAAACTAATTATGACCTCATAAAATTATATTAATATTATAATGAAAAAATATTAATTTATGTATCTATTTTATAGAAATAAATTTTCTTTTAACTAATTATGTTAATTATAAATTATAAATAAACATTTATGTTTTACAAAATTACCAACACTGAATTTATAATTTTTAAAACATTTATTTACTTATTCCATGATATAAATATATTTTATTTTCATTTATGAGATACCTATTTTTTATTTATACTTTCATAGGTGTGGTTATTATTTTAATGGATAGAATACTATTCTTATTGTCACATTACTATTGAAATAGTCATGTTAATATTTAAATGTATATCGCAATTTGTTTAATTTAGGTGGTACGTGCAACGTAAGCATTATATAAATTGAATTTATTTAATAAGATACATACTGTAAAATATTGGGGTGTTATATTCTCCCCTCCTTTCAAAAATTTTCATCTTTGAAATTTTTATGTGTATTACCTTCACAACAGATGAGGGTAGTTCTTATTTATAGCATCCTTTGGTTCCCACATTGCTTCTGATCTATATTCCTTTGATGCTTGAGAAATTCCTTTACATAGTGCACCAAATCCTTACAATTGAATCATTAAAAATTTATAAATTCATTCTTTCCCTTGCAATCACAGTCCTAATGGCCCTTATCTCCACACATGTAGTAAAATATCATTCCCTTCAAACAAGTACCAGGGTGTTTCCTTCCATAATTATGACATGTGGGAAAATAATTCTTTCCCTTCTTCCCTTTATCCATCATTTTCTATTCTGTCCTATTATTCTTTTTCTTCCATTAAAATTCATAAAACTTAGAGAATTATTTCTCTATATTAATATAACATTATAATATATCCTCTTATGTTGATAATTTTTGAGACTAGTTCCCTTCAAAGGATTGGTTTAATCCCATCAAAGAAATGGTCAATCTTACTCTTTGGATTATGTATGTAGTTTCCAGTGTGTTTGGATAACCTTATAAAGTTAGCTTCATATATAGTAATATTTTCTTATTCCTTTTGTATCAGACTCAAGAATGGTCTCTCCAAATATATTCATTGTTTTCTAGGAAAATATTTTTCCAAGAAAAGTTCTTTGAAATCCTTATATTCCATGTTTGCAATTTCCTCTTCCTCCTTAGTGTTTTGAATCAATAACTAGAATTAATCTACATCTCCTAAGAGATGATAAAATTCCATGATAACCTCATCCCTTTCATTACTTCCTAATGTGATAAATATCTTATCTATGGAACTCATCCATTACTTATCTACAAAGATATTTGTAGTCCCATTGAATAATAGATATTTTTGTCGCATGAAGTGGTCTAACATTATTGCATCATGTTGTGGATCAGGCTACTCCATATGTGCAAGATTATTGCTCATAACCTAAGTTAGTTTTTCTAGAACACTTATAATTTCTTCATCTCTAGCTAAAGCTCTTGCTCCAACATCATTATATTTTATAGGATGAAAATCTCTATAAGGAATACGGGCATTGATATGGTTTTTATTCCTTCTACCGGACACTATTTCTAAACAATGACATACACTATATTAGATTATGAAAATTTAAATCTAGTGAAACACTTAAAAAAATTATGTAAAAATAATCCCAAAAAATAAGCTTTATTACCTTGGGAATATTCTAAAAGTCAGTTATATTTTTATATTTCGCAAATCTATGTTTTCCTAAATCTAGTTTCCAAAGTTTCTACTAAAATTCCTCTAATACCAACAATAAACACCCTGGCCCTAGTAGCCTGGAGTTGGAGCCTTAAATTATTACATTGGTACTATGTAAAATAGATCACATACCAAAAGCATAAATAGTTTAGTAGCTTTGGAAAACCATATAAAAAAATAATTATTACATTAAAACTTAAAATGGAATAAAATATAGTAACTCCATTGGATACACCCCTATTCTATTAGATTATCACTACATTGCAATCATAATATACATATTGGCATCATTGGAAAAAATAAAACATAAGAAAGGGGCGACCTCATATGCTCAATAAGGCTAATCATACAATAGAAGCTATCATAAATAAACATAAACAACAAGGGAAGATGAATTACTAAAAACACAGGCCATTAAAACATAATCTTCTGAATAATATGTAAGGAATAAAAGATGATCATATAATTCTATATAAATAATCCCATAAGAATAAAAATTAATCATGGATATTATACTAGTCAAATAATCACATGGATTTTCAATAAATTATCTCATAATGAGGGAATGCATAATGCAGGATATCATAAACATAATATTAAGGATTCAGCTAAGATACCATACATAATCAGGTAATACATCAGCCAATACCCAAAATAGTTTGTCTCATGATACCTACTAATGAATCATGGTCTATACTGGGTCTGATCGATCAATTACCAAGTCAGATGAATTCCTCATATAAAAGGGTTGAAACATAATCAACATATAAATTCATATTGAAACTAGTATATGAAATGTTAATAACTTTCCCCAAACCATCCTGTGAAATATGATGAATGGTATCAAAATTTTACATACATAGTCAAACTGATCATAAAAAATTAAATAAAATATGTTATATGGTATCATAAGATATCAAAATCAGTTAAGAATATTATCTAAAAAAGGGTGTTGACATATATGAAAATAATCTAATAAAATAATTGAGAAATTCTTTAGAGAAATACCACTTTAATTTTAAATAATTTATTTAAAAAGATAAATATTATAAAATAAAAAAAATTTATTTGAAATTTACCTTATAAACTTGTAAATTATTCCTTAATACCTTACTATGTCATAAAATCGGGATAATCCACTCAATTTTTATAAGTTTTAAAAAACATTCCTTTAAAATTTTAAGAAATGACCATTTAAAAGAGTATTATAAAAGAAAGTGTGAGAATTAACCAAATAAATAGATGATGTGTATCAAATGTAAACCAAATAAAACAAGTGTAAATAAAACATAAAATAATCAAAAGTCTATACACATAATCATATAATGACATAATCAATGGAGTAGAAGTTTAACCCAAAGAATGGAAATTAGGTTAAGAATTCTATTACCACTTTTTTATCATTCGAACCGTATGACGCATAAAATTAATGTTCAATAAATTAAAAATTAAATTCCATGAATAAAAATATATTCTTGATATGATATATTAAGGTTAGTATGTACACAAAATAATAAGTAAGGTATGAATAAGGAATGCATCTCACAGAAGTAAAAGTGAGACGAGAAACCCTTACCTTATGTCTAAAAGAGTTATTCACTTGTACTTAATATCCTAGATAATAAATTTATATTAATTAATTAATTAATTAAGAGCCTATTAAGAATATGTTTGATTTAATAAAATTTTATTGAATTCATTTCTGTCCATTTCGATGAGTTATAATGTTTAATTGCATTGTTATAAGAGCGTTTATTTCATGACTTTATGGTCGGTTCCCTTGAGTATAAATATGGGAGTTCTTGTCAAATGGAATAAATTCTATAGAAGTGAAATTATTTTGTATTAATGAACTTACAAAATTTTAAATAGTCTCATATATTATTTTGATATATGTTATGAGGATGATTCATTTGATTGAATGTTGAGGAAAATTTCTTAATTTATTTGGGTGGTTTTTAAAAACATCATGAACTTGTGTCATTTTATTTAGTATTATGTTTATATATTGGTTACAAAACATGATATAACTTAAAATATGTATATTAAAATATTATTTAACCATAATAATGATTTTATAACCATCATTTAATGCGGTAATGGAAAATAAAAACTCGTTTTCCATGAAGGTGGTGAATCGACATATCAGAGACGATGTATTTATTTTAAAAAAAATAAAAGGATAGGAGAAGGGATTTGATGATGGATAATACATTATCAAAATAAAATTCTAGTATATATATATATATATATATTATATTATAGTTACCAAGACACTTTTTATAGGGTAGGTGAGGAGAGGATAAGAAAAGATAAGAAATTAAAAGTGATAGAAGGAGGATTTTTCCTCTTGAATATCGTCTCCTTGGGAACCTCCTTAAGAAACCTGGATTTGGATTTGGTATTTTGGTAAGAACATTAGGTCTGGGATGTGAGGAAGAGAATTGTTAAGGTAATTGGGAGAAATTTATACAATCCTCAATGCTTAAAAGATGTGAGGATAAGGGGTTGTGAGTGGTGGTATTTACTAGGGAGGAGAGGGGTGTTTTTTAATTATTTTATTCATTTATTTATTATTTTGGCTCAAGAAAATCAATAGTGTCAATTCTTGTGAATAAGTATAGTAAATAGTACATGTGAGTTTGAACTAATGGTTATTTACATCATCAATGACTCATAGATTCATGTATTTAACTTATAATGTTAAATACTGTAAATTATCATATTTCACCATTCATAAAAAATTAAACTATTTTAGAAAAATAAAAAAAATAACCCTATATTTTTTTCAACATGTAGATTTAAAAAATAGACTCCATATTATGAAAATAATTTTCTAAATATGAGAAATTTAATTTTAAATCAAATCACCATTTATTCTAAAAATACCGATTTTAATATTATAACCAGTTTTACGAAAATTTGAAAAATTAATTATAGTCTCATAAAATTATATTATAATTATAATGAAAAAATATTAATTTATGTATTTATTTTATGAAAATAAATTTTCTTTTAAATAATTATATTAATTATAAAATTGTAAATAAACATTTATGTTATACATAAATACTAACACTTAATTTATCATTTTTAAAACATTTATTTACTTATTATATGATATAAATATATCATATTTTCATTAATGAGATACATAAATTTTATTTATAGTTTGATAGGTTAGTTTATTATTCTAATGGCCAGATTACTATTCCTAACAGTCACATTACTATTCCAATGGTCATGTTAATATTTAATAATATATCACAGTTAGTTTAAGATCAGTGTTGTGTGTAACAAAAGCTATTGAATAAAATGAATATATTTAAGTAGATACATAAAATAAAATATTGGTATGTTATATTGATGATTCGAACTCAAGGTAAGGAGCACTTTACTTTAAAACTTTTTTTAATGTTTTAATGATTTATTTTTAAAATCATTCTCTTCCATTACCATATTATTAAAATTATTTTATGGATATATATATATATCAACATAAATGAATTATAAAGGTAATTTTATGTATATTTTAACATTAATTAAAAGTTTTTCAAGAGTAATCATTTTATTTATTTTATACAAAATGTTTTTCATTCTTTATAAATGATAAAAATAAAGTACTATTTTAATATATACGACATCAATGTTTTTTTTCCACCATCATAACCGAATTTTTTTTTGTATTCTTATACAAGATTTAATTTATATTCAAAGAAAAAACCTATTTTAATTTGTTATTTTTATTTTCAAAAAGTGGTTTTAAATGGAATGGATATTATTATATCTAGAATTTTTTTCATATGGTTACAAGGAATATTTTTATAATTATGAAAGTTTTCATATATTATGATTAAGTTATAGTTCTTGGGAATTTATTATGATGATGGTAGGTTCTGTTATAAACCATGGATGCTTGTAACTGTTATAAAAAGCAATAGTAGTTAATTTAAAGTCCATGGATTGTTGGTTCCATTATAAACCAAGGAAGGGTTATTTAGTTATAAACCAAGTATGGGTGGTTATATTATAAACCAAAGAAGGTTGTGTCTGTTATAGACCTCCAATTCATTAGGTAATTATCCTGATAAAAGTTGACCATATAGGTTATTCTATTTGTAATAGTGATATGAAAATGATGTCCTAATTTACCTACATTATTTACATATCATGTTTATTATTTTCATATTAATATCATGATTTAACAAAGGTAAGTTAACGAGATTATGTTTCAGGGAAAGTATTATCTACATCTTAAGGGTGAAAAGTACAACTTTGTAGAATGGTTTTGATGAGTTTTTCATGATTTAAAGAAACATTTATGATTTTTATTTTTCATTTAATATTTATTATGAAATGTTCTATGAAAATATTTTGGAAGAGAAGTTAATTTAGGGGGTAATAAAATGATTTTTTTGAGTCCAATGCTTATTTTGAAAATAGAAAATTTTCATAAGTATTCATGAACTAATAAATTTATTTCATTCTTTCATTTTATGTCCTTTAATAAGATATTTGTTACCATCCCATGTTTCAATTTTTTTTTCACTTGGTTTTTAGTATGATTATGGAAAATTATGTGTTAAAGATGTAAATTATGAAGATATTTAATGAAAATAAAATTTGTTATATCATAATTTTTTTGTTTTATAGAAAATATGGATACTTAGTGAATGTTTAAACTTTTTTATTTAATATTTATTTATGTAATGTTGATGGACTAATTCTCTAAATCTCTAAACTGTAAAGATACTCAAATGAATGAAAATAAATTCATGAATTAAAACTCAATATTATGAAATGTTTAATTTTATTTACTTATATCGAAAGATCTAAACATAAAATATTGTGGGAATGTATGAAATGCAATATTTTCATTAATTTATGTAGTTATGATATAGTTATGTCAGGAGCCTATAGTTGGTATTCAATATAGTATTTAAAGTATGTTTTTTATCAATGAATTTGGGAGTATGAGTCTAAGGAATCACATTTTATAATGTTTGTCCTTGATACGAGCCTACTATTTTCTATAGTTGATAATTATCCAAGTCTAAAAAATTTATTCTATAAATATTATAATCAAATTATAATGGGTGGATAGAGATTATCCCAAAACAATGTTACATTATATAACACTTGTGTGACATCGATATATTATACAAGTAGTCAAATTATATCTTTAATAAGATCCTTATACTAGAATCACACCAATTTCTAGTTAAATAATTTCTATGACTTTTGAACTTGATATCTACTAAGTTCTGAATTTCACCACATCCAAAAGGCATGATATCTTCCCTTCAATGTAGTTTCTCTGACTACCTTCCAATATTTAAAAGCACTTATTGGAACTCAATATCTATACACAACACTACTTATTATTCTTGTATAATAAATTCACAGCCTTCAATAAACTCAAATGAAAGGTCTTTCAGTACATTTAATTGATCAAATGAACTCCAAAAATTTAGCCTCCCTAAAATCTATTTCTTCTTTCTTCACTACATTGGCTATTTTATTCTGACCAGCCGATATACATAAAATTTATCTCTTCTACTTTTTCTATAATACTAGAAGGTATTATTCTCAAGCTTAGTATCAACTTCTCCACTGATTTATCAAGATAGAGAGAGAGAGAGATACACTTATCCATTTTTCTATATTATCTCTAAAAGTTTAGATATATATATTTTAGTTAGATCATACTACATCGACTCTAGGTACTTATTCTTCTTTATTAAATAGTAATTTATTCTCTCAAAAAACTTTCAGTCACACCCCACACAACTACAAATCCATTTTTTCTTAAACTATTTCTTTCTTTATTATCTCATTATCACATGTGACTACATTATTTTTTTTTAAAATTTAAATATACATAAATGGAGTATCTATAAGACTTTATTACTGCCAAAAAAACCCACTAATACTCCTGATGATATTACATGCACTTTTTTCAACTCATAAGATATTCCTTTAATACCCTTATTTATTAATGATCACATGTTCGAATATATTTCTCTTTTATTATTAAATGGGAAAAAAATTAATCTTCCTCAAAATATTTTTAAAAAACACCATACTTAAAAATCCCCAAATATATGAAATTCATACAAAAAATCAGCTTATACCATGGTATGTTCTCTTATGGAATGATAGATTCCATTAAACACCTATAAAAAGTCTATTTGAACCTGAATAGTAAAATTGAAACTCAGATCTAACTTATTCTTCTAATTCATGTCTTGAATCAAAAATGAACTTTTGATTTTTAAATACTAAAGTATAATCCATGAATCAAAAAGTTTTTTCCTTTCATTTATAGATTTCAATGAATCTAGTAATCCCTCATTTTACACATGGGTAAATTCTTAGCCTAATATATCAGTTCCATTTCCTTTATCCTCAAGCATTCTTGTTCAAAAATTATTTTTAAATATTTCATTTACTGAGTTGTATCCTTTTCATCACCCAATTCCATATTCTATTTTGACAATCAATAAATAATTTCAAATATTCTCATTTAAAATTCATAATTAAAGATAAATGATCATACTAATCTCATACCATTCATATTATCATCAATTTATGCTTGTATCATGGATTAAGATAGATTGATGATGTTTTGAACACAAAATAAAAGGTCTTTCATCATCTAAATCAAATTTCTTCTTCGGATATTAAATATGGAAACCTCATAATTAAATCTATAAAAAATCCAAAATTCCACTAATGATTGATCTTTATGTAGATATAAAATATTATTACAAAATGATAGATAATGTCTACATAGACAAATTCATGGTTACATATCCTATTTGATGGTTTTTTATCCTGAATGATGCTTATATAACTCTATCTGATTTTTATTTAGGATACACTTCAAGCCTATATAGAACTAGATGATACACATTGTTAGGTTTAAAATGTTAAATACCATAAGGGTGTGTGTGTGTGTGGGGGGGGGGGGGGTAAATTAGGGTATAAAAGATTAAAAATAATTCCCATTTGGATCTTGTTTTTTTCATTAAACAAAACACACTTCTATCCTTCTACCATAACAATGTATGAAGATAAATGGAATCATGCACGAGACACAATGATTTTAATTGGTTCACCCATACTGGGATACGTCCAAGGAGGCTACAAAAAATATGTCACGATGTACCAAATTACACTAAGGCTCACTACCAAAATATAATGTTCGGGTTAGATAACTTCTGTGCCCAGACTCACTACCTTTACCAGATTTAGGGTTAGATAACTGCTTTCCCAAGGGCCTCTCCTTGAGTCTTTTTCTCTGGCTCACTACCGGTGGAAAGGATCAATATATTTCTCCTCCTTTCTTCACTTCTCAGGAAAGGATCCACTCATATTTTATAGATATGTAGGTCCCTTCATTTTCATGAATGAATGCATCCTAAATTATAGGTGGATGCTTTGTTGAAGTTCCACTTTTATCAGGTAGATGAAATACACTTTTCCTCATACTATTATTTTGTAGAAATTAATTTCATGAAATATTTTATTCCCTCCACTAACTTCCTTGAATCCTCCCTAAACCCCCCTACTTTCTCTATGACCTATCTTACAACACATGGTGTAGGTGCTTCATGGATGCCTTTTTCTTCCATGGACCGCCCCTGCTTTGTGGACGACTGAATCCTTATAGACCACACCTACCCCCATGGGCCGCCCCTTTATCCACAGACCATATCTTATTACGTGGACCCTCTCTTCTTCCATGAAACACCTCAACTTCTGTGAACCACATCTTCTTCCATAGACTATTTTCCTTTGTGGGATAAAGAGCCCCAAAAAACCCTTTATATGAACTGACTTTTTGGACAACCCTTCATGAAATTTATTCCCCACAAACTCTATATTTCATAGAATCCTTCCTCATGAACTCTTTAAACTAAACCGAATTCTTCCCATAGTGATGATGTTTTCTAATGAAATATTATCTACTTGATTAGGGGTATTTATATAGGCAAATAGATCCAAAAAACCTAATAAGATGATTTACCCAAAACTTCTATGCGATATATTGAGATGTGTTTAAGTTAAGGGTATGACCTAAAACCATACAAACTTCCATAAAATGGGTTATCCTTCATGACAAACTATACTATACGGTCCACATAGAACCTTAATCCTGTATGGTAGCCGATGTCATCTGTTAATGAAAACCCTTTACAGAACCTTAAATCACCACCTATTAATCGCAAAAAACGAGCCTCCTACAAAGTGAAAGCCTCCCATAGACCATTTTTCCCTATACGGTCTGCATAGCACAATTCACAGTCCGTATAGCACTGCTATACATAAATTATTCCTTTACCGATTTTCTGTCGTCATTTCACAAAAATCCTTTGTGGTTTGTGATAAATGTTTCACGATCCACAAACTATGCTTTGTGGACTCCTTTTCAGAAAACCTTCCTTTAAAAAAAACAAACTCTTGATTTTGAGACCAAAAAATTTGGTAAACACTGGGAAACTACACCACCTTAAATATCTTCTTTGGAAACACCAACCATACTAATTCACAGTCATCTGGATTTTTCAAAAAAACAAACAATCACCCCAAAAACACTACAATGATAACTGTAGGGGTTTTTTACCAACACCTTTATAGTAGTAAGATTATGGTTATGTAATAGAAGGATGATTGTTAAGCATGTAGAACTTTTCAATTTCTCAACATCTATTAAACTAGATGATGGTTTTATAAATGATAGGTTATGTATACATAGTAGAGAAAACTACTCTTACACAACCTCCAATCATCCTTATTTTCAAGTATTCATTAATATAGGTTCAGGGCCTCTTCAAACCAACTCCATCCTTCTCAACCCATTATCTAAGACAATATAAACACTAAACCTTAAAGACAACATATTATGCACTCTTAGGATGGATTATCCAAAATTTTAAGCTATATTTCAACTTTAAATAATTATAATTCAATCTCCCCACTAGTTGGATGCTTCCAAAACTTTTATATATTTCTATTAACTATTAGATAAAGTTATCTTGACCTCATCATTGGATGTATTAGATTGAAGGGTCAGTTTAATAATCATAATCACTAAGAAACCAACTTAATTCTCCATTACCTAAATACTTGGGTAGCCTACTCACTTCCTTTTACAACATAATATACATATTACTTTGTATGTAAAATGATATCCAACTCCTCATTATTTATGATTCATTGATTAATATCATATTGATAATGAATACAATTAAAACTTATCCAAATCCAAGGGTGCTTCATTCTCCCACATTAGACCTATTATCAATACCATTTCCATATAAATTCAATTCATTTATTTCACTTATTTATTAATAATAATTTTAATAGAGAAAATTATTCTCTACTTCATTGATACCATGAGTATAGGGAATCTTCTCTTAGGGAATATTATTTTATCCCTTTCCCAAGAAACATCTTGTCCGCATTGGTTTTATCCATTTTATATGTTCTTAATTAGTTACATGAAAGAAGGGTAGAGCCACACATTCCATATAATTGATCCAATAACTAATTTTAATACCCCTTAATTTTATGAAATATATATTTTTTCAATGAATTCAATTTCATCTATATCTTGTGTTGCACGCAACACCGAGTTTAAAAAAATTGTGATATACTATTAATATTATTATTTATATAATACTATTATAACATAGACATTAACAATATAAATGTGAATAGGAATAATTTTTTTTAAAAAATTAACTATAATGTTATTATATAAATAAAATATATTTACAAATAAGTACTTAATTTTTAGTAAATCCATTATATGCTTCGAAAATAGTTTTTTTTCACAAAATGTTTTTTATTGATTTGTGTGAATGGATAATAAACATAAAATTTACCCTTTTATAAAATTTATTTTAAAAAATAAAGTTTATTTTTGAAATCTAAGTATCAAAATTATATTTGAGTGAATTTTTGATTATCTTTTGAAAAGTTTAATTTTTCAATGAATAACAAAAAATACTGATATTTATTGAGAACTATATTTTCTTTTAAAGAATTTAAAAAATAAATTTAATTTTAATATGGTTTTAAAATTTAAATTATTTAAAATATATATTTATTAATCTATTTTAGGTAATTAGAATCAATTTCATGTTTATTTTTTATATTAAAAATTCTATATTTATGAATATATTTTCTTTAGAAAACCGTTTTTCATCACTTTTGTGGGTTTAATTTTAAATTAAAATTATCCACTTATTTTAACAGAATTTGGTAAAATGGATTAAATATGTGTAATAAAAAAATTTAATATTATATAATAATTCTAACTTAATTTTTTTATCAAGATAAATATTAAAAACAATAAAAATTAATTACCACTTTTAAGGTTAAAATGGGTTTATCAGGGGTTAAAGTAAAAATAAAAGGGGTAAAATAACCTAAAAACATGTATAAATCTATTTTAATTTCTATATTTAGACATTATATCATATAATGTTTCATAATGATCCTTTTTATCCCTTTGGGTTTTTAAAAATGTGGTTATACATTTTTCTTTTAAAAAATTGCATGTGTCCCCACTTATAAAAGGGCACCCCATACCCTCTCCTCTTCACACATAAAAAACACTTTATTTTATAAAATCCTTATATACTTATATTACTTAATTTACTTTTAACATCCTATAGGCCTTATATTTATTATTAAAACCTATTATGAAGTATTTTAGTGACAACCTAAAGAGGTTGTCTGAAGAAGAGGCATTGTTCTTAATCAAGAAAACTTACATTATTTATTATTTAAACTCCATACAATATTATTTAAATATGATGACATAAGATCATAATTATATTCCATATAATATGATGTTATTTTATTAATGGAGTAACCTATATCTATCTCCTTTTACATCAAATGGGAAATGAAACTATTAATTATATGTACATCGGGCTACCAGCTCGCGAACCGATGTAATTTGTTTTCCATCACAACCTCTCATGGATGGATATAAAAATAGATTTAACATATTTATAAGAAATTTATGAAATTATTGTACTTATGGAATTATAATATCACATATATCTTCTTACTTTCCATTTTGTGAGAATACAATAACGTCGCTCATGTGTACGGTGGACTACCACCTCGTGAAGTGATGTAAATCATTTTTCACTTATATTTCACATGGAAGGTAATAAGGTTAAATTAAATCAATATATTTGATATATATGACATAATAATTACTCTATAAATTTGATATATTATTTACCTATCCTGTGTTCAATCCGTTAATAAAATTGAAACAATGTTCATTATAATAATTTATAGATATATTTTATAAAAATAAGTTTTCTTTTTAAATAATTATATTAATTATAAAACTGAAAATAAAAATTTATGTTTTTAAAAAATATCAACAATTAATTTATAATTTTTAAAATATTTATCTACTTATTCCATGATATAAATATATCATATGTTCATTTATGAGATACCTAAATTTTATTTATACTTTCACAAGTGATGTTATTTTTATAATGGAAAGATTACTATTTCTAAAAGTCACATTACTTTTCCAGTGGCCATATTAATATTTAATAGTATATCATATTTCATTTAAGATCTGTGTTGCGTTCAATGTAAGCTATCGGATAAATTGAATTTATTTAAGAATATACTTACCTTAAAATATTAGGGTGTTATATTCTCCTATCCTCTAATAAATTTAATCCTCATAATTTAAACTTGTGATTGGAAATAATGGAGTTATTGTTTTAAAAAACCCTTTAAGAAATCCCACATCGTCAATAAGGTTAATAAAAATTCCTCTTAAATGGATGGAAACAAAAATGTGATGGTCACAAAAAATAGGTTTCCCTATAGGATAAATTTTTAGGGAAGTGAAAATATAAGAATGGAAAGGAAATCTAACTATCAAGTTCTGATGGATAGTGATAGAGAACATGTTCATTAGAAATTCAACCATTAAAAAACCACAATTTTGTGTAATTTTAGAATCCCATTTATTTCTTAGTAATAAAAGAAAAAATAGTGTTTTTTTTGAAAATACGTTTCTTAGAGTTGAGGTGTTCTACCCAGAGGTTGAGGGATTAAAACTTCCCTATGATACTAACTTTAAATACCCCGACCCCAGTAGTTCAGATCTAGAGACTTGTTTTATTACATTTTCATAATATACATATAATCTCATCCCAAAGTACCAGTTAGTTTAGTAAATTTAGAGAACTAGGTACATACTTGGATTATACATTAAAATATAAAATATAAAATACAACATAGTGAATCCTTTAATAAGAACACCGTTATTCTCCTAGCTTAACCCCACTTATATGTCATAATAAAATTCTTGGAATCATAGGGAAAAATAAAACATAAGAAAGGGGTGAGGTCAGATTCACAGTAATGGTAAACATAAAAAAAGTTATCATAAATAAACATAAATAATAATTTAAGGTGAATGACTAAAAACACATGCCATTAAAACATAATCCCGATCATAATATGGATGGAATAAAAGCTGATCAAATAATACTACATAAATAATCACATGAGAATGAAACTTTACCATGGATATTTTAATATTAAAATATTAACATGGATTATCAATAACTTATCACATAATGAGTGAATACATAATATGTTACTTCATTAACATACCATCAAGGTTTCGGCTAAGACACCATACATAATCAGGTAAGACATCCACCAATACCCAAGTTTGTTTGTCTCATGAGATCTCTTGATTCATCGGGGGGGGGGGGGGGGATATATCAGGTCCCACCCATCACTTACTAGGTCCAATTCATTTCTCATATGAATGGTTTTAGTAATAATCAACATATACATTCATATTGAAACCAATATATGAAATGATAATAACTTTCCCCAAACTATCAAGTGTAATATGATTAATGGTATCAAAATAGAACGTCCACAGTCAAAATGATCATAAAAAATTCCATAAAATATAGTATATGTTATCATAATAGATAAACCTAAATTAAGAATAATATCCAACAAAGGTTGTTGATATAGATGAAAATACTCTAATAAAATCATTGAGAAATTCTTTAGATAAAGACCGCTTTACTTTGAAATCATGTATATAAATAGTTGTGAAATTATAAAAGAAACAATTTTATTTGAAAATAAACTTATAAAATTTTAAATTATTCCACAATACATTAAGGTTTCATGAAATTGGGAAAATCCACTCACTCCATATAAGTTTTTAAAAAATATTCCTTTTAAATTTTGGAAAAGAAACATTTAAAATAGTATTTTTAAAGAAAATGTGATCGTTATCCAAATGAATCGATTATGTGTATCAGCTATAAATCCATTTAAAAAAATAAAATTTCATTTCACACATAATCATAGAATGAAATAATCAATGGAGTAGAATGTTAACCCAAAGAATGAAAATTGGGTTAAGAATTCTCTTACAACTTTGTAATTAGTCGAACCGTATGACCCATAAAATTATTTATCATCAATAAAAATTGAATTCCGTAAAGATAAATTGATTCATGATATGATATATTAAATATAATTATGTAAACCCCACATAATAAATAAGTTTTGAATAAGTAATAAATCTCACAGAAGTAAAAGTAAGATGAGAAACCTTTACCTTTTGTTCGAAAGCGTTCTGTACTTGTACTTAATGTATTGGATAATAAAATTATATTAATTAATTAATTAAAAACCTATTAAACATATATTTTATTATAAGAATTTTATTAAATTCATTTATATACTTTTAGATGAGTTATAATGTTTAATTTCATTATTCCGAGAGTGTTTGTTTCATAGTTTTATGGTCAGTTCCCTTGAGTATAAATATGAGAGTTATTTATAAATAGGAATAAATTTTCTAAAAGTGAAATTATTTAGTATTAATTAACTTCAATAATTTTAAATTGTCTTATATATCATTTGTTTATATGGTATGAGGATAATTTATTAGACAAAATATTGATGAAAATTTCTTAATTTATTTTGGTGGTTTTTACGACCATCACGAACATGTGTCATTTTATTTAATATTATGTTTATATATTGCTTTCAAAACATGACATAAATTATAATATGTATATTAAAATATTATTTAAAAATAATAATGGTTTTATGACCAGTCTTGAAGGTGGAAATGTAAAATGAGAACTCATCGTCCACGAAGGCGGTGAATCGACACATCACATATGATGTTTTTATTTTTTAAAAAATTAATTGAGAGGAGAATAGAGTTGATGATCGATAATCCACTATAAAAATAAAATTATATTATATTTATTATACTATAGTTACCATGAAACTTTTTATAGGTTATGTGAGGAGATAATAAGAAAAAAAAGAAATTAAAAGAGAAAGAAGCATGATTTTACCTCTTGAATATCGTCTCCTTGGGAGCCTCCTTGAGAAACTTGGATTTGGTCTTTGGTAGGACCAGATGGTATTTGACATGTGGAAGAGTCTTGGAAAGTTAATTGGGAATAATTTAGACAATATTAAAGGATTTTAAGGTGTTAGGATAAGGGTTGGTGAGGGGTGGTATTTATTGGGGAGAAGAGGGGTGTTATTTTTTTATTTTATTCATTTATTTATTATTTTTGCTCAAGACTGTCAATAGTGTTGATTTTTGCGATTAAGTATAGTAATAAGTGCATGTTATTTATAAATAATGGGTTGTTACATTAATAATTACTAAAAAATTCATGTATTTAACTTATAATATTATATACCATAAATTACCATATTTCACTATTCATAAAAAAATTCATTTATTTTAGAAAAATACCAAAAATTAACCCCAACCATTTTTATATTTATAGATTAAAAAAAAGAATTTATTTTATGAAAATAATTTTTTTATTATGGAAAATTTAGTTTTTAAATAAAATCATCATTTATTAAAAGAATACATATTTTAATATCAGAATCGATTTTATGACACTTTGAAAAATTAATTATGGCCTAATAAAATTATCTTATAATTAAAATGAAAAAATATAATAATTTATGATTCTATTTTAAGGAAATAATTTTCTTTTACATATTTATATTAATTATGAAATTATAAATAAACATCAACATTTTACAAAAATACCAACACTTAATTTATAATTTTTAAAACATTTATTTAATTTTTTTATGATATAAATATATCATATTTTCATTTATTAGATACCTAAATTTTATTTATACTTTCATAGGTGAGATTATTATTTTAATAGATATATTACTATTTCTAATGTCACATTACTATTCAAATAGTCATTTTAATATTTAATAAGACACTTAATGTTAAATATTAAGGGAGTTATATTCTTCCCTCATTCTAAATAATTATATCCGAAAATTTTTTAGGAGTATTAGCTAATAAAGATATGAGGGTAGTTCATCTTTATAGAATCCTTAGGTTCCAACATTGCTTCTTCATAGCTATATTCCTTTGATGCTTGGGAAATTTATTTACATAGTGCCCTATCTCCTAATAGTTGAAGCATTGCACATTGCTAAATTCTTTCTTTTCCTTTCAATCATGGGCTTAGTGGCCCTTGTCTCCACACTTATAGAAAACTACCATTCAATTCAAGAAAGTATCAACGTGTTTCTTTCCACAATTATGACATGTGTGAAGATATTTCTTTCCAATATTCCTTTTATCCATATTTTTCTCGGCCATACTTTTATTCTCTTACTTTCATTAGAATTCATAAAACTTGGATAATGATTTATCTTTCTTGATAGAAAATTATACTATATCCTAAAATGATGAGAATATTTGAGAGTTTAGTTCCCTTTGAAGGATTGGTTTAATCCTTTCAAAGAAATGGTCAATCTTAGTCTTTGAATTATGTACATAGTTTTCATTGTTCCTGGATAACCTTATAAATTTAGCTTCATACATAGAAATATTTTATTATTTATTTTATATTAGTCTCAAGAATTTTCTCTCCACATATCTTTTTTATAGGAAAATATTTTTCCAAGAAAATTTCCTTGAAATCCTTATATTCCATATTTTCAATTTCCTCTTTCTCCTTAGTGTTTTGAATAAATGACGAGTATTAATTTGAATCTTCTAAGAGATTATAAACTTCCATTATAACCTCCTACCTTTTATTACTTCCTAAAGTGATAAATATATTCTCTAAGGAACTTATCCATTGCTCAGTTATAAAGGGATTTGTAGTCCCATTGAATAATAAAGATTTTTATCGCATGAAGTAGTCTAATACTGTTACACCACATTGTAGATCGGGTTACTCTATATAGACAAGGTTATTACTCATAACCTAATTCAGTTTTCCCAGTACAATTATAATTTTTTCATCTCCAACTATAGCTATAGATCCAACATCATTATCTTTCATAGATGGAAAATCTCTACATGGAATATGTGCATTGATATGGTTTCACTTCCTTCCACTAGGAAGTATTTCTAAATAATGACATACATTAGATTAGATTATGAAATTTTAAAACTAGTGAAACACTTAAAAAAATTATATATAACTAATCCCAAAATCATAAGTTTAGTTACCTTGGGAATATTCTAAAAGTTAGTTATAGAGTTATATTTTCATAATCTATGTTTTCCTAAATCTAGTTTCTAAATTTTCTACGAAAATTTCTATGATATCAACAATAAAGACCCTGACCCCAGTATCCTGAAGCTGGTGACTTATTTTATTAAAAAGGACCATTATATTTTTAGTCATTATGAATAGTAATCATAATAAATAATGATCAATACAACACTTTTAAATCGGGTAATTAAGGTTAAATATAATATTATAAGGAAAGTAATTATAACAAACACTTTTCATTATTCTATTTAATGAGTTTAATTATTCAATATAAATCCATTTTTCTAAAATATTATTACTTGGTGCCATATTTAGTTGATTTTGATATTTATATTACTTTATGTAAAGAAATGTCAAAAAAAATTCTATGTATTTATTATCTCTAATTTTTTATATAAAAAAATAGAGGCTATATTTGAATATAAAATCTTTAATTGAAATATAAATGATTTATTATCTTATTAATTTATTTATAATTTTTGTTGATGGAATAATTACCTGAATTTCTTATCCAATAAGGACACATTTTTTTAGTTAATAGAAAAATAAAATAAATGATTTAAAAAATATTAAAAATAATATAAAATTATTTGATTAATATGTTCTATGTATTTTTTAGATAAATATAAAATTTTACGATTATTTTAATGTATTATATTCTAATTCATTTTCTCTCATATTGTTTTCAAAGTCAAATTTATTAAATAGTTCTAAAAATAACATTAATGATATTTTTAAAAAATAATATTTTATTAAATGATTTAAAATCTAAAATAAATATATTATTCCAAGTGATTGGGATATGATTTAAAATATCAAAATTTCCATTATTTCTTTTAATATAACTATCATGCCCCTAAATAATAAAATACTTTGTTATTGCAGTAGTTGTCAAAAATGTTAATGTGGGTTAAAAGAGAAAGATAAGGGTAAAAAATTAATATATACTTGTCCAAAATTTATATTATGATAGTATTTATAACATTACTTAACTTATGCTCAAATTATATCATTTTGAATCCATTTTTCCATGAAAATTAATTTATATTAATTTAATACATTATGAAATTTGAAGAGTGTCCCTCCCCTCTCTTATAAAAAGGCACCTACTGTCCTCTTCTATTCACACTTAAAAAACATTTTGGTTAAAAAATTACCATCCCAAATCCATTAAATACATCCCTAATAACATCCTGGAACCATGTTTTTGATCATAAATCCATACTAGGAAGGATTTAGTTATAAACATAAAGAGGTTGTCTAAATAATATGTATTGATTTTAAACAAGCGCTTTCATTTTATTTATTATTATACCTCATTAAAATATTTTGAAACCATGATGAGAAAATAAGATCAGTATCTAAAATATACTGAGATATTATTTTTTCAATTTAATAACCACTATTCTTCTCCTCTTCAATGAAATAAAATACCAAACTATCATTCGTGTGTACGATGGACTACTGCCTCGCGAACTGATGTAATTCATTTTCCATCACCAAATATCATGGTTGACTATAATGATAGATTTAAAGTATATATATATTATATTAATGAAGTAATTATCATTATTTTCAATCAATATATCATCTATTTTATTACCTTTCTATTCATTTAGAAATGATAACGTCATTCATGCATACCTATGGAATACCACCTCCACGAAGCAATATGATTTTTTTGTATCACCACATCACATGGATTATAAATATAAGTATATCTAAATTAATAACATATTATTTATTATATAATTATAATTTAATAATGATAAAAACATACTTACCTTCTTTCCACGAGGATCATTAAAAAATAGAAATTTTATTAATGCGTACGTACGACCTACCATCTCTATGATTGCAATATAGTTAATTTTTTATTATAATATTTTATGATTGTAATTAAAATATTAATTAATTTATAAAAATAATAATAATTAATTTATTATTATTCTATAAATTATGTAATAAAGACTTCTTTGACCATATTCATCCCACCGATGCCATTTTAGACATACAATCCAAATACCATCAAAATATATGGAGTGAAATTAATTGATTAAGTAATTTAATATAACATGGTAATAGATAAAATAAAAGGAATAATAAAAAAAGGTTCTTAAGAAAGTAAATAATTAACATTATTTTATTATTCATCAATATAAATAATTTTTTTTATTGCAAAGACCCCAACCCTAACAGCCCGGAGTCAGTGGATTACTTTATTACATTAAAATAAGATACAAGGAATCTTATCCTGAAGGACAAATTATTTTAGTATCTTGGGATAAATTCATACATAATTGGATTATACATTATAATTTAAAATATAAAAAACTACATAGTAAATCCATTTAAAAAACCATTATCATTTTAGCTTAATCCTGCATATCAGTCATAATAAATTTCTTTACATGCTGGGGAAAAATAAAACATAATAAGAGGTGAGATAAGATGCTCAGTAAGGTTATAAATATAGAAAAAGATATCATAAATAATAATAAATAATTATGGAGAGGTAAATAACTGAAATACAAGAAATTTAATCAATTACTTGAGCATAATATGGTAGGAATAAAATATGATCAAATAATACCATATAAATAATCACATGAGAATTAAACTTAAACAAGAATATTATAATAGTAAAATAATCACATGGAATGTAAATAAATATTATAATAATGATTTAATTCATAATTTGGGACATC
Organism: Viscum album; assembly: GCA_963277665.1. Taxonomy (NCBI): domain Eukaryota; kingdom Viridiplantae; phylum Streptophyta; class Magnoliopsida; order Santalales; family Viscaceae; genus Viscum; species Viscum album. The sequence goes on along the minus strand of OY728147.1, from coordinate 1,017,800,267 downwards.
TAAAACATACCATCAAGGCCTCGACCAAGAAGTATATATAAATGGGTAAATCCTTAGCCAAAACTCAGTCTAACATGTCTCATGTGGGCTACCAATGCATCGAGGGGATATAGTAGACCCCAACCATCACATACTTTGTCCAATGTATTCCTAATACTAAAGGGGTGAAACATAATAAAAATAAACATTCATATTAGAACTTTAATACAAAATGTAAATTCTTTTCCCATACAGTGAACATAATCATAAACTATCTAGAGAAATATGGTGAATGGTTTCAAAATAGTACATCCCTGATCAAAATAATCATAAAAAATTAAACAAAACATTGTAGTTGGTATAATAAGACATCAAAATAAATTAAGTATAATATTTAATAAAGGGTGTTGACATAGATGAAAATACTCTACTAAAATCATTAAGAAATATGTGAGAGAAATACCACTTTACATTGAAATCATTCATTTAAAAAGATGTCAAATTATTAAATATTTTTTTCCATAAATTAACTTATAAACATGTACAGTTTTAATAAATCCATTATAGTCTCATAAAATATAAAAAATATTCTCATTCCATATATATTTAAAAAAACATTCATTTTGAATTTTTAAAAATATACATTTAAAAGAGTATTTTTAAAGAAAGCGTTAGAATTAAACAAATGAACTGATTATGCATATAAGATATAAATAAAAAAAATAATTTTAAACATAAAATAAAATAACCAAAAGTAATTTCACACATAATCATAGCATGAAATAATTAATGGAGAAGAAGTTTAACAAAAAAACAGATATCTGGTTAAGAATTCCCTTACCACTTTGTAATCAGTCGAACTGTATGCCCCATAAAATTAATGATCATAAAATGAAACAATGAATTCAATTAATATATATATATATATATATTATTATTATATATTAATTGTAATTATGAACACCCCACATAAGAAATAAGAGTTGAATATCGAATATATATCACAGAATTAAAAGTGAAATAAGAAACTCTTACCTTATGTCCCAAAGCATTCTGAATTTATAATTAATGTCATGGATAATAAAATTATATTAATTAATTAATTAAAATAGATAATATTAAACATATATTTTATTTATTTTTATTTTTATTTTGATTTATTCCCATTTTTATGAGTTATAATGTTTAATTTTGTTGTTTTGAGAGCGTTCGTTTGATGGTTTTATGGTCGGTTCCCTTGAGTATAAATATGGGAGTTATTTTAAAATGGGAATAACTTTAATATAATTGAAATTATTTAGTATTAATGAAAATAAATAATTTTAAATGGTTTCATATATCATTTGGTTATATGGTATGAGGATGATTCATTAGATAAAATGTTGGTGAAAATGTCTTAATTTATTTTGGCAGTTTTTACGACCATCATGATCTTGTGTCATTTAATTTAATATTATGTTTATATATTAGTTCTAGAATATTATATAACATATTATATATATATATATATATTAAAATATTATTTAACTATAATAATGGTTTTATGACCAGCCTTGAATGTGGTAATGGAAAAGGAAAACTCATCGTCCACAAAGGCGGTGAATCGACACATCACATACGATGTTTTTATTTTTTAAAAAAATAAAAGGAGAGGAGAATGGTTTTGATGATGGATAATACATGAGAAAAAGATATATTCTAATATATATATATTATACTAGATTTACCATTCCAATTTTTATAGGGGATTTTGGGAGATGATAAGAAAAGAAAAGAAATTATAAGAGAAAGAAGGAGGATTTTACCTCTTGAATATTGTCTCCTTGGGAACCACCTTAAGACACATAGATTTGGTCATTTGGTAATAAAAAAATTCCTTGAAATTTGGGAATATTATTAGAAAGATATTTGGGTAGAATTTAGGCAATATTTATGTTTTAGAATGTGTGAGGATAAGGGGTGGTATTTTTAGGGGAAGAGAGGGGTGTTTTTGGATTATTTTATTCATTTATTTATTATTTTAGATCAAGACTATCAATAGTGTTGATTATTATGACTAAGTATAGTAAATAGTTTATATTATGTTGAACTAATGGGTGATTACATCATCAATTACTCATAAATTCATGTATTTAACTTATAATGTTAAATATCATAAATTAACGTATTTCACTATTCATCCAAAATTCAACTATTTTAGAAAAAACTAAAAGTTCATCCTAACCATTTTTATCATCTATATTTCTAAAATGGAATCCATTTTATGAAAATATTTTTCTAAATATTTTAAATTTAATTTTTAAATAAAATCGCCATTCATTTGAAAATTATCGATTTTAACATTATAACCGATTTTACGACGCTTTGAAAAATTTGTTATGTCTCATAAAATTATCTTATAATTATAATGAAACAATATTTATTTATAAATATATTTTATGAAAATAAATTCTCATTTAAATCATTATATTAATTATAAACTTGTAAATAATTATTTATATTTTACAAAAATACAAACAATTAATTTATCATTTTTAAAACATTTATTTACTTATTCCATGATATAAATATATCATATGTTAATTTATGAGAAACATAAATTTTATTTATACTTTAAAAGGTAATGTTTTTTTATAATGGAAAGATTACTATTCTTAACAGTCACTTTACTTTTCCAATGATCATGTTTATATTTAATAATATATCACAGTTTATTTAATATTGGTGTTGCATGCAACGTAAGTTATCAAATAAATTGAATTTATTTAAGAAGATACATACCATAAAATATTGGGGTGTTATATTCTTCTATCCTTCAATAAATTTCATCCTTATAATTTACACTTGTGATTTGTAATCATGGAGTTATCATTTTAAAATACCCTTTTGGAAATACCAAATCATTAATAAGGTTAATACAAATTCCTCTTAAATTGAGGGAAACAACAATGTGATGGTCACCAAGAAACTATGATTCCATCTAGGAGAAAAATACTGGGAATTGAAAACATGGGCATAGAAATGAAATATAACTGTCAATTTCTGATGGAGAGTTCTAGAGAACATGTTCATTAGAAAGTATATAATAAAAAAACTATAAATTTGTGATATGTTAAAAGACCATAGATTTATTAGTAAGAATAGTAAAAAAATAACATTTTTTTAAAAAATACTTTTCCTAGAGTTGAGGTATTTTACTCACTATTTTGATGATTGGAACTTCCCTCTGATACCAACTTTAAAGACTCTGACCCTAGTAGCTCCGATCTAGTGCCTTACTTTTTTACATGCAAAAGATACAAGGAATCACATCCTGAAGGACTGATAAGTTTAGTATACTTGGATAACTAGATACATACTTGGATTATAAATTATAATTTAAAATATAAAATACAACATGGTTAATCCTTTGAGAATAACATTATTCTCCTAGCTTAACCCCACATATATGTCATAATAATCTTCTTGGAATCCCAAGGAAAAATAAAACATAAGAAAGGGGTGAGATAAAATTATCTATAAGGGTAAGTATATAATAAAATCTATCATAAATAAACATAAATAATAATTCAAGGTGAATGACTAAAAATAGATGCCATTAAAACATAATCTTGAGCACAATATAATAGGAATAAAAGACAGTCAAATAATGATATATAAATAATCACATGAAAATGAAATTTTACCTTTGATATTATAATAGATTAATATTAACATGGATTATCAATAACTTATCACATAATGAGGTAATTCATAATGTGAGACATCAAAACAAACCGTCAAGGTTTTGTCCAAGACACCATACATAATCGGGTAAGACATCAACCAATACCCAAGCTAGTTTGTCTCATTAGACTATCAGATTCATTGAGGGGCTATAGAAGGATACACCCATCACTTACTAAGTACAATTAATCCCACATATGAAAATTAGGAATCATAATCAACATATACATTCATATTGAAACTATCATATGAAATGAATATAACTTCCCCTAAACCATCCAGTGTAATATGATGAATGATATCAAAATAGAACATCCACAGTCAAAATTATCATAAAAAATTCAATAAAATATGGTATATTTTATCATAATAGATAAACCTAAATTAATAATAATATATAACAAATCATTTTGACATCAATGAAAATACTCTAATAAAATCATTGAGAAATTCTTGAGAGAAATACCACTTTACTTTCAAATCATTTATTTAAATAGCTGTGTAATTATAAAAAAAATTTATTTGAAAAAAAACTTGTAAAATTATAAATTATTCTTTAAGACCTTTATGGGTCATTAAATTGGGAAAATACACTCACTCTGTATAAGTTTTAAAAAAATTCTTTTAAATTTTTAAAAAGAAACTTTAAAAAGAGTATTTTTAAAGAAAATGCGAGTGGTAACCAAATTGATATATTATGCGTATCAGCTATAAATCCACATAAAAAAAATTTAAATACAACATAAAATAATAAAATTTCATTTCACACATAATAATATCACAAAATAATCAATGGATTAGAATTTTTACCCAAATAATGAAAATTGGGTTAAGAATTCCCTACCACTTTGTAATCAGATGAACCATATTCCCCCTAAAATTAATTAAATAAAATGAAACATTGAATTAAATGAAGATAAATAGATTAATTATATGATATATTAAAGTTCAATATGTAAACCCCATATAATAAATAAGGGTTGAAAAAGAAATATATCTCAGAGAAGTAAAAGTAAGACGAGAAACCCTTACCTTTTGTCCAAATGGGTTCTGCACTTATACTTAATGTCCTGGATAATAAAATTTGATTAATTAAATAATTAATTAATTCAGAACCACTTAAAAATATATTTTATTTATTATAATTTTATTAAATTCATTTATGTCCATTTTGATGAGTTATAATTTTTAATGTTGTGGTTCCGCGAGCGTTTATTTCACAGATTTATGGCTGGTTCCCTTGAGTATAAATATGCGAGTTCTAATAAAATATGAAAAACTACTTCAGAAAAAAATTATATAGTATTAGTTAAATTCCATAAGTTTAAATGTTCTCATATATAATTTGGTTATATGTTATTTGGATAAATCATTATATAAAATGTTGATGAAAATGTCTTCATTTATTTTGATGGTTTTTACGACCATCATGAAATTATGAAATTTTATTTAATATTATGTTTATATATTGGTTTTAGAACATGATATAACTTATAATATGTATATTGAAATCATATTTAATAATCATAATGGTTTTATGACCAGACTTGAAGGAATTAATGTAAAATGAAAACTCGTCGTCCACGAAGGCAGTGAATCGACACATCACAGATGATGTTTTAATTTTATAAAAAATAAAAGGAGAGGAGAAGGGAGTTGATGATGGATAATACATTAGAAAAATAAAATAAAATTATATATATGATAATTTATTTACCATTCCACTTTTTATAGGGTAGGTGATTATGTGATAAGAATAGAAATGAAATTAAAAGTGAAAGATGGATGATTTTACCTCTTGAATATCGTCTCATTGGAAACCACTTTAAGAAATTTGGATTTCATCTTTTAGTAAGACCATATTGTATTTCACATGGGGATTATGCTTTTAAAGATAATTAGTAATAATTTAGAAAATATTCAAGGCTTAGAATGTGTGAGGAGAAGGGGTCATGAAGGGTGTTATTTATTAGGGAGGAGAGTGGTATTTTTTTATCCATTTGTTTATTATTTTTTCTCAAGACTATCAATAGTGTTGATTATTGTAAGTATAGTAAATAGTGCATGTTAGTTATAAATAATGGGTTCTTACATCATCAATTACTCAAAAATTCATGTATTTAACTTATAATGTTATATACTACAAATTACCGTAGTTCACTATTCAGAAAAAATTCAACTATTTTAGAAAAATACCAAAAAATTCACCGTAATTTTTTTGATATGTGTAGATTTAAAAAATGGAATCCATTTTATGAAAATAAATTTTTGAATATAATAAATTTTATTTTAAATAAAATCATCATTTATTTGAAAAATATAGATTTTAATACTATAATCAATTTTACAACACCTTAAAAATCTAATTATGGACTCATAAAATTATATTAAAATTGTAATGGAAAAAATATTAATTTATGAATATATTTTATAGAAATAAATTTTCTTTTAAATAATTATGTTAATTATAAAATTATAAATAAACATTTATGTTTTAAAAAATTATCAACTATAAATTTATAATTTTTAAAACATTTATTTACTTATTCCATGATATAAATATATCATTTTTTCAGTTAGGAGATACCTATATTTTATTTATACTTTCATAGGTGCGGTTATTATTTTAATGGCTATATTACTATTCTTAGAGTCACATTACTATTGAAATAGTCATGTTAATATTTAATAGTATATCACAGTTTGTTTAAGCTTGGTACTATGTGCAACATAAGCTATCGAATAAATTGAATTTATTTAATAAGATACATATTGTAAAATATCGGGGCGTTATATTATATCCTCATTCAAAAAAATTTCATCCTTGAAATTTTTAAGTGTATAACCTTCACAACAGATGAGGTTAGTTCTTCTTCATAGCATCCTCATGTTACCACACTTCTTTTGAGCTATATTCCATTGATGCTTGGGAAATTCCTTTATATAGTACCTCATCTCTTTACAGTTGAAGCATTATAAATTTCTAAATTCATTATTTCCCTTGAAATCATAGTTCTAGTGGCCCTTATCTCCACACTTGTATTGAAATATCATTCCCTTCAAGAAAGTACCAGGGTGTTTCCTTCAACAATTATGACATGTGGAAAAATAATTCTTTCCCTTTTTCCCTTTATAAATCATTTTCTCTTCCGTCCTCTTATTCTTTTTCTTCCATTCGAATTCATAAAACATGGAGAATTATTTATCTATATTAATATCACATACTATATCCTCTTTTATTGAGAATATTTTAGAGACTATTTCCCTTCAAAGTATCGGTTTAATCCTGTCAAATAAATGGTCAACCTTACTCTTTGGATTATATATGTAGTTTTCGGTGACTGGATAACCTTATAAAGTTAGCTTCATATATAGTAATATTTTCTTCTTCCTTTAGTATCAGACTCAAGAATGGACTCTCCACATATATTCATTGTTTTATAGGAAAATATTTTTCTAAGAAAATTTCCTTGAAATACTTCAATTCAATGTTTGCAATTTCCTCTTCCTCCTTAGTGTTTTGAATCAATGACCAGAATTAATCTACATATCTTAAGAGATGATAAATTTCCATGATAACCTCCACCATTTCATAACTTCCTAAAGTGAGAAACATCTTATCTAATAAACTTATCCATTTCTTAGACACTAAGGTATTTTTAGTCCCATTGAATAATTGATATTTTGGTCGCATGGAGTGGTCTAACATTGTTACACTATGTTGTGGACTGGGCTACTCTATACAGGAAATCTTATTGCTCATAACCTGAGTCAGTTTTCCAAGTATAATTATAATTTCTTCATCTCCACCCAAAGATCTAGCTCCAACATCATTATCTTTCATTGGAGGGAAATCTCTACATGGAATAGGTGCATTGATATGGCTTTTATTCCTTCCACTAGACACCATTTCTAAAAATGTCATACACTATATTAGATTATGAAATTTTAAATCTAGTAAAACAATTAAAAAAATTATATAAAAATAATCCCAAAATCATAAGCTTGATTACCTGGGGAATATTCTAAAAGGTAGTTATATTGTTATATTTCCAAAATCTATGTTTTCCTAAATCTAGTTTCCAAAGTTTTTACTAAAATTCATCTAATATCAACTATAAACACCTTGGCCCTTGTAGCCTGGAGCTAGTAACTTGAATTATTACATTGGTACTAAGTAAAAGAGATCACATCCTAAAGGTATAAATAGTTTAGTAGATTTTGAAAACCATATAAAAACATAATTATTACATTAAAAATTGAAATGGAATAAAATATAGTAACTCTGTTGGCTACATCCCTATTCTCTTAGATTATAACTAAATTTCAATCATAATATACATCTTGGCATCCTTGGAAAAAATAAAACATAAGAAAAGGGTTATCTCATATTCTCAATAAGGGTAATCAAACAATAAAAGATATCATAAATAAACATAAACAATGAGGAAAGGTGAATGACTAAAAAACATTCCATTAAAACACAATATTTAGTATAATATGTAAGGTATAAAAGCTAATAATATAATTCCATATAAATAATAATAAGAGAATAAAAATTAACCATGAACATTCTACTAGTCGAATAATCACATGGATTATCAATAAATTATCTCATAATGAGGGAATTTATAATACAAGATATCATAAACATACTGTCAAGGCTTTATCCAAGACACTATATATAATCAAGTAATACATCATCCAATACCCAAACTAGTTTGTCTCATGAGACCTACTTATGCATCGGGGGGATATGTTGGGTCTAACTAATCAACTACCAATTCAAATGAATTCCTCATATAAAAGAGGTAAAACATAATCAATATATACCTTCATATTGAAACTATCATATGAAATGTTAATAACTTTCCCCAAACCATCCAGTGCAATATGAAAAATGGTATCAAATTTCACATCCATAGTCAAACTAATCATAAAAAATTAAATAAAATATGGTAGATGGTATCATAAGATATCAAACTCAGTTAGGAATAGTATCTAACAAAGGGTGTTGAAATATATTAAAATAATCTAATAAAATAATTTATAAATTCTTTATAGAAATACCACTTTACTTTTATATCATTTATTTAAAAAGATAAATATTAGAAAAGAAAAAAATTTCTTTGAAAATTACCCTGTAAACTTTTAAATTAATCCTTAATACCTTACTAAGTCATGAAATTAGGAAAATACACTCAATTTTTATAAATTTTAAAAAACATTCCTTTTAGATTTTGAAAAAATAACCATTTAAAAGAGTATTATAAAATAAAGTGTGAGAATTAACCAAATAAATCAATTATGTGTGTCAGATATAAACCAAATAAAATAAGTGTAAATAAAACAAAAAATAATCAAAAGTATTCACACATAATCATATCATGACATGATCAATGGAGTAGAAGTTTGACCCAAAGAATAGAAATTGGGTTAAGAATTCTATTACTTCTTTGTTATCATTCAAACCGTATGACCCATAAAATTAATGCACATAAAATTTAAAATTAAATAAAATTAATAAAAATAGATTCTTGATATGATATATTAAAGGGCAGTATGTACACTTCAAATAATAAATAAGGGTTAAATAAGGAATGTATCTCAGAGAAGTAAAAGTGAGATGAGAAAACATTACCTTATGTCTAAAAGTGTTATTCACTTGTACTTAATGTCCTGGATAATAAAATAAGATTCATTATTTACTTAATTAAAATCCTATTAAAAATATTTTTGATTTATTATAAGTTTATTTAATTCATTTCTGTCTATTTATATGATTTATAATGTTTAATTTCATTGTTACAAGAGCATTCATTTCATGGCTTTATGGTTGGTTCCCTTTAGTATAAATATGGGAGTTCTTGTCAGATGGAATAAATTCTACAGAAGTTAAATTATTAAGTATTAAAAAAAGTTTAAATGGTCTCATATAATATTTTGATATATGTTATGAGGATGATTCATTTGATAAAATGTTGATGAAAATTTCTTAATTTATTTTGGTGATTTTTAAGAACATCATGAACTTGTGTAATTTTATTTAATATTATATTTGTATATTGGTTATAGAACAAGATATAACTTATAATATGTATATTAAAATATTATTTAACCATAATAATGATTTTATGACCATCATTTAAGGTAGTAATGTAAAATAAAAACTCATTGTCCAAGAAGGTAGTGAGTCGACATATCACAGATGATGTTTTAATTTTTTAAAAAATAAAAGGAGAGAAGAAGGGATTTGATGATGGATAATACATTATCAAAATAAAATTATAGTATATTTATCATATTATAGTTACCATGACACTTTTTATTGGGTAGGTGAGGAGAGGATAAGAAAATAAAATAAATTAAAAGAGATAGAAGGAGGATTTTTCCTTCTGAATATCTTCTCCTTCGGAACCTCCTTAAGAAACTTGGATTTGGATTTGGAATTTTGGTAAGAACAATAGATATTGTATGCGGGGAAGAGAATTGTTAAGGTAATTGGGAATAATTTATACAATACTCAAGGCTTATAAGATTCGAGGATAAGGGGTGGTGAGTGGTGATATTTATTAGGGAGGATAGTGGTGTTTCTTGATTATTTTATTCATTTATTTATTATTTTGGAACAAGAAAATCAACAGTGTTGATTATTGTGAATAAGTATAGTAAATAGTACATGTGAGTTTGAAATAATGGTTATTTACATCATCAATGACTCATAAATTCATGTATTTAACTTATAATGTTAAATCATGTAAATTATTATATTTCACTATTCATAAAAATTCAACTATTTTAGAAAAATCACAAAAAATTTACCCTAATTTTTTTTCAACATGTAGATTTCAAAAATGGACTCCATTTTATGAAAATAGTTTTCTAAATATAAGAAATTTTATTTTTAAATCAAATCACCATTTATTCTAAAAACAAAAATTTTAATATTATAACTAGTTTTACGAAACTTTGAAAAATTAATTATGGTCTCAAAAAATTATATTATAATTATAATGAAAAACTATTAATTTATGAATCAATTTTATGAACATAAATTTTCTTTTAAATCATTATATTAATTATAAAATTGTAAATAAACATTTATCTTTTACAGAAATACCAATACTTAATTTATCATTTTTAAATTTTTTTTACTTATTCCATGATATAACTATATCATATTTTTATTAATGAGATACCTAAATTTTATTTATAGTCTCATAGGTTAGGTTATCATTCTAATGGTCAGATTACTATTCCTAACAATCACATCACTATTCCAATGGTCATGTTAATATTTAATAATATATCATAGTTCGTTTAAGCTCAATATTGCGTGAAATAAAAGGTATTGAATAAATTTAATATATTTAAGTAGATACATAAAATAAAATATTGGTATGTTATATTGATGATTCGAAATCAAGGTAAGGGGAACTTTACTTTAAAACCTTTTTTAATATTTTAATGATTTATTTTCTAAATCATTCTCTTCCATTACCATATTCTTAAAATTATTTTTTGGATATATTTATATCGACATAATTAAATTATATAGGTAATTTGATATAAATTTTAACATAATAATATTTTTTCAAGAGGAATCATTTTATTTATTTTTTGAATTTTTTTTTTCATTTTTTATAAAAGATAAAAATAAAGTACTATTTTAATGTATATGACATCAATGTTTTTTTCCACCATCATTTCCATAATTTTTTGTATTCTTATACAAGATTTCATTTTATCTTCAAAGAAAAAACCTATTTTAATTTGTTCTTTTTATTTTCAAAAAGAGGTTTTAAATGGAATGGATATTCTGATATCTGGAAATTTTTTCATATGTGTTCAAGAAATATTTTTATAATTATAAAAGTTTTCATATATTATGATTATGTTATAGTTCTTGGGAATTTATTATAATGATAGTTGGTTCTGTTATAAACCATACATGCTTGGTTCTATTAAAAAATATACTAGTAGTTAATTTAAAGTCCAAGGATTGTTGGTTACATTATAAAATAAGGAAGGGTGGTTTTGTTATAAACCAAGTATGGGTGGTTAAATTATAAACCAAAGAAGGTTGTGTCTATTATAGACCTCCTATTAATTAGGTAATTATCCTGATGAAAGTTAACTATATAGGTTATTCTATTTGTAAGAGTGATATGAAAATGATGTCCTAATTTACCTATATTATTTACATATCATGTTTATTATTTTTATATAAATATCATGATTTTACAACGGTAATTTAATGAGATTCTGTTTTAGGGAAAATATTATCTACATCTTAAGGGTGAAAAGTAGAACTTTGTAGAATGGTTTTGATGAGTTTTTCATGATTTAAAGAAACCTTTATGTTTTTTATTTTTGATTTAATATTTCTTATGAAATCTTCTATCAAAATATTTTGGAAGAGAAGTTTATTTATGGGGTAATGAAAATAATTGTTTTGAGCCCCATTTTTATTTTTAAAATGGAAAATTTCTATAAGTATTCATGAACTAATATATTTATTTCATTATTTTATTTTATGGTCTTTACTAAAATTTTTGTTCCCATACCATGTTTAATTTTTTTTCACTTGGTTTTTAGGATGATTATGGAAAATTATGTGGTCAAGATAATAATTATGAAGATATTTCATGAAAATAAAATCTGTTATATCATAGTTTTTTTATTTTGTAAAAAATATGGATACTTAGTGAATGTTTAAACTATATTATTTAATATTTATTATTGTAATAGTGATGAACTAATTCTCAAAATCTCTAAACTATAAAGATACTCAAATGAATGAAAATAAATTCCTGACTTAAAACTCAATATTATATAATGTTTAATTTTAGGTCCTTATATATAAAGATAAAAACCTAAAAGATTGTGGGAATGTATGAAATAAAATATTTTAATTAATTCATGTAGTTATGGGATATTTATGTCTATGAGCCTATAGTTGGTATTCAAGATAGTATTTAATGTTTTTTTTATCAACAAATTTGGGTGTAAGAGTCCGAGGCATCACATTTTATAATGTTTGTCCTTGATGTGAGTCTACTGTTTTCTATAGTTGATAATTATCTAAGTCTAAAAAATTTATTCTATAAATATTATAGTCAAATTATAATGGATGGGTAGAGATTATCCTGAAAAAATGTAACATTATATAACACTCGTGTGACATCAATATATTATACAAATGGTCAAATTTTTCTTTTAGTAGGTTCTTTATACTAGAATCACACCAATTTATAGTTCAATAATTTATATAACTTTTGAACTTGATCTCTACAAATCTATGAATTTTACTACATCAAAAAGGTATGATCTATTCCCTCCAATTTAGTTTCTCTAACTACCTTCCAATATTTATAATCACTTCTTGGAACTCAATTTATTTAGACAAAACTACTTCTTATTCTTGTATAATAAATTCACAACCTTGACTAAACTAAAATGAAAGGTCTTTCACTGCATTTAGTTGATCAAATGAACTCAAAAAAGTCATCCTCTCTAAAATCTATTTCTTATTTCTTCTTCACTACATTGACTATTTTATTCTGGCCTATCTATATACATTAAAGTCATCTCTTCTTCTTTTTCTATGATACTAGAAGGTATTCTTATCAATCTTAGTATAAGATTCTCCTCCGATTTATCAAGATAGAGATAGAAAGATAAACTTCTCAATTTTTCTATATTATCTCTAAAAGTTTATATATATAGATTTTAGATAGATCGTACTAACCTGACTTCTAGTACATCTTCTTTTTTCTTTAAGATCACTTCATTCTCTCAAAAAACTTCCACTCACACCCCACACAACTAAAACTCCATTTTTTTCTTCATTTCTTTTGTTTCTTGATTTTCTCATTATCAAATGTGACTGTAGTAAATAATTTATTTAAATTTAAATATACATAAATGGAGTATCGATAAGAATTTATTACTTCCAAACAAAAATATATATAAAATACCCACTAATCCCCCTGATAATATTACATGCACCTTTTTCAACTCATAAAATATTCCTAAAACTACCTTATTTATTAATGATTACATGGTTGAATATATTTATATTTTATTCTTAAACGGGAAAAAATTAATCTTCCTCAAAATATATCTAAAAAACACCAAACATAAAAATACTGAAATATATATAATTCATACAAAAAATCAGTTTATACCGTGAGATGTTATCTTATGGCATAATAGATTCCATGAAATACCTATAAAAATCAGTTTGAACCTGAACAGTCAAATTGAAACTTAGATATAACTTATTCTTTTAATTCATGTATTGAATAAAAAATGAACTTTTTATATTTAAACACTAAAGTATAATTCATGCATTAAAAAGTTTTTTCCTTTCATTTACATATTTCAATGAATCTAGAAATCCCTCATTTTACTTATGGGTAAATTTCTAGCCTTATATCTTTGCTCTATTTCTTTTATACTCAAGCATGATTGTTCAAAAATTATTTTTAAATATTTCTTTTACTGAGTTTTATCCTTTTCATCATCCAATTACATCTTCTATTTTGAAAATCAATAAAAAATTTCAAATATTCTCATTTAAAATTTACAATCAAAGAGAAACGATCATTATTATCTCATACCATTCAAATTATTATCAATTCATGCTTGTATCATAGATTACAATAGATTGATGATGTTTTAAGAACAAAATAATATCTCTTTCATCATATAAATTGAATTTCTTCTTCAGATATTAAATATGGAAACTTCATAATCCAGTCTATAAAAAATCCAAAATTTCACTAATTGTTAATCTTTATGTAGATAGAAAATAATATTACAAAAAATATAGATAATATTTACATAGAAAAATTCAGGGTTATATAGCCTAGATGATGGTTTTTTAGTCTGAATGATGCTTATATAGCTGTATCTAATGGTTATTTAGGATACACTTCAAGCCTATGTAAAACTAGATGATACCCATTGTTAGGTTCCAAAGGTTAAATACACTAAGGGAGGGGGGGGGGGTGAATTAGGGTATAAAATATTAAAACTAATTCCCCTTAGGATATTGTTTTTTCATTAAACAAAACACACTTCTCTCCTTCTCCCGTAGAAATGTCTAAACATAAACGAAATTATGCATGAGACACAATGATTTTACTTGGTTCACCCTTACTGGGATACGTCAAAGGAGGATACAACGATGATGTGCCGATGTACAAAATTCCACTAAGGCTCACTGCAAAAATATAATGTTCGGGTTAGATCACTTCTATATGCAAACTCACTTACTTTACAAGATTTAGGGTTAGCTCACTACTTTCCCAAGGGCCACTCCATGAGTCTCTTTCTTTGGCTCACTTCCAGTGTAAAGAAACAATGTATTTCTCTTCCTTTCCTTAATTATATGGAAGGGCTCCACTCACATTTTATGGAGATTTATATCTCTCCATTTCCATGAATGAATTCATCCTAAATTATAGGTGGATTCTCTATTGAAGTTTCACTTTTATCAGGTAAATGAAATCCACTTTTCTGCATACTATTATTTTTCAAAAATTACTTTCATGAACTATTTTAGTCCCTCCATGAACTTCCTTGAATCCTCCCTAAACCACCCTACTTCCTCTATGGACTATCTTGCAACACGTGGCACGAGTGCTTCATGGATGTCGTTTTCTTCCACAGACCTCCCCTACTTTGGAAACAACTGAATCCTTATAAACTACCCCTGCTCCCATGAACCTTCCCTTCATCCATAGACCATATCTTATTACGTGGACCCTCTCTTCTTCCATGAAACACTTCAACTTATATGGACCACATCTTCTTCCATAGAATGTATTCTTTTTTGGGAAAAAGAGCCCCATAAACCCCTTTGTGTGATATGACTTTGTGGACAACCCTTCATGGAATTTATTCCCCACAAACTCTCTATTTCACAGAATCATTCATCATGAACTCTTTAATACTTAATCAAATTCTTCACAAAGTGATGATGTTTTCTAATGAAATATGATCTACTTAATGATCTGATTAGGGGTATTTATATAGGCAAATAGATCCAAAAAAACTGATAATCTTATTTACCCAAAAATTTGATGTAGTATATTGAGATGTGTTTAAGTTAAGGGTATGACCTAAAACCATACACACTTCCATAAAATGGGTTAGCCTTCATGAATAACTATGCTATATGGTCTACATAGAACCTTAATCCTATACAACAGCTGATTTCATATGTAAATGACAACCCTTTATAGAACCTTGAATCACTACCTATCAACCAAAAACAATGGGCCTCCTACAAAATTCTAGCCTACCATAGACCATTTTTCCCTATGTGGTCGGCATAGCACAGTTCGCAGTCTGCATAGCACTGCTATGCATAAATTCTTTCTTAACCGATTTTCCATTGTCATTTCACATACCTCCTTTGTGGTCCATGAATAATGATTCATATTCCATTAACTATGCTTCATGGAATCCTTTTTAGAAAACCTTCCTTTTCCAAAAAAACAAACACTTTATTTTGAGACCCAAAAATTTGGTAAATAATAGGATACTACACAACCTTAAACACATGATTTGGAAACACCAACCATACTAATTTGCACTCATAGGGATTTAAAAAAAAACAATCACCACAAAAACACTACAATGATAACTTGAGGGGTTTTTTTATGAACACCTTTGTAGTAGTAGGATGATGGTTATGAAATAGTAGGATGATTGTTATGCATGCGGCACTTTTAAATTTTTTTAAAATCTACTAAACGAGATGACGATTTTTTAAATGATATATTATGTATATATAATACATAAAAAGACTCTTACACAACCTCCAATCATTATTGTTTTCAATTATTCATTAATATAGTTTCAGGTCCTTTTTAAACCAACTCGATCCTTCTCAAACCATTATCCAAGACTATATTAACACTAAACCTAGAAGACAACATATAATGCACTCTTAGGACATATTATCCAAAATTTTAATCCATATTTCAACTTTGAATAATTATAATTCAATCTCAACACTATTTGGATGCTTCCAAACCTTTGAAATATTTCTATTAAATATTAGAGAAAGTTCTCTAGACCTCAGCATTGCATGTATTTGACTGAAGGTTCAATTCAATAATAATCACATGTTAATGGGATAATCATTAAGAAACCAACTTAATTATCCATTAACTAATTACTTGGACAACATAGTCACTTAATTTTCCAACAAGAGATACATATTCCTTTGTATGTACAATGATATCCAACTCCTCATTATTTATGATGCATTGATTAAAATCATATTGATAATTAATACAATTAAAACTTATCCAAATCCAAGGGCGCTTAATTCTCCCACATTAGACCTATTATCAATACCATTTCCATCTAAATTAAATTCCTTTATTTCTATTATTTATTAATAATAATTTAAATAGAGAAAATTATTTTCCGCTCTATTGATACCTTTACTATAGGTAATCTCCCCTAAGGTAATATTCTTTTATCCCTTTCCCAAGAAACATCTTCTCCACATTGGTTTTATCCATTTTCCATATTCTTAATTAGTTACCTGAGATAAGGGTAGAGGAACACATTCCATATAATTGATCCAATAACTAATTTTAACACCCCTATATTTTATGAAATATATATTTTCCAATGAATTTAATTTCATCGATATCTTGTGTTGCACACAACACCGAATTTAAACAAACTATGATATAATACTAGTATTATTATTTATAAAATACCATTATAAACTAGCCATTAACAATAAAAATATTAATAGGAGTAAATAAATTTTTAAAATTAATTATAATGATATTATATAAATAAAATATATTGACAAATGAGTACTTAATATTTAGTAAATCCTTTATATGCTTCAAAAATAGTTTTTTTCACAAAATATTTTTTATTGATTTGTGTAAATAGATAATAAAAATAAATTTTACCCTTTTATAAAATTTATTTGAAAAAATAATGCTCATTTTTTAAATCTAAATATCAAAATTATCTTTGAGTGAATTTTTTATTATTTTCTAAAAAGTTTAAATTCTCAATGAGTAGCAAAAAAACTGATATTTATTAAGAACTATATTTTCATTTAAAAAATTTAAAACCTAAATTTAATTTTAATATGGTTTTAAAAGTGAAATTATTTTAAATATATATTTATTAATCCAATTTAGGTCATTTTGATCAATTGAATATTTAATTTTTATGTTAAAATTTATATACTTATGAATACATTTTCTTTGGAAAATTGTTTTTTCATTGCTTCTGTGGGTTTAATTTTAAATTAAATTGTGCCAATTATTTTTATATAATTTGGGAAAATGGATTTAATATATGTAATTATAATATTTAGTATTATAAAATAAGGCTAAATTAATTTTTTTATCAAGATAAATATTAAAACTAGTAAAAATTAATTAGCACTTTTAAGGTTAAAATGGGTTTATCAGGTGTTAAACTAAAAATATAAGGGGTAAAATAACCTAAAAAAGTCTAAATCTATTTTAATTTAAATATTTTGACTTTATATCATATAAGGTTTCAAAATGATCCTTTTTATCCCTTTGTGTTGTTAAAAATGTGGGTACACATTTTTATTTTAAAAAGTTGCATGTGTCCCCACTTATAAAAGGGCACCCCATATCCTCTCCTCTTCACACTTAAAAAATAATTTATTTCATAAAATCCTTAAAAAAATATATTCATCAATTGACTTTGAACATCTTAGAGGCCTTATATTTATTAGTAAACCCTCTTCTGAAGTGTTTTGGTGATAACCTAAGGATGTTGTCTGAAGAAGAGATATTGTTCTTAATTGGAGAAATTTATATTATTTATTATTTAAAATCCATACAATATTATTTAACTATGATGACATAATATCATATTTATAGTCCATATAATATGATATTATTTTCTTAATATAATAACCTATATCTATCTCTTATTCCATCAAATGGGAAATGAAACTATCAATCATATGTACAGCGGGCTACCATCTCGTGAACCGATGTAATTTATTTTCCATCACAACCTCTCATGGATGGATATAAACATGGATTTAACATATTTATAATATATTTATGAAATTATTATACTTATGGAATTATAATATCACATGTATCTTTTTTACTTTCCATTTTTTGAGAATATAATAAAGTCGCACATGTGTATGATGGACTACCACCTCATGAAGTGATGTGAATCGTTTTCTACTTATATTTCACATGGAAGGTAATAAGGGTAAATTAAATCAATACTTTTCAGATATATGGCATAATAATTAGTCTATAAATTTGATATATTATTTACCTATATTGTGTTCAATCCTTTAAAAAAATTTAAACAATGTTTATTATATTAATTTATAGATATATTTTATAAAAATGAATTTTCTTTTAAATCATTATATTAATTATTAAATTATAAACAAAAATTTATGTTTTTAAAAAATATCAACAATTAATTTATCATTTTTAAAATATTTATCAACTTATTCCATGATATAAATATATCACATGTTCATTTATGGGCTACCTAAATTTTATTTATACTTTCATAGGTGATGTTATTTCTATAATGGAAAGATTACTATTACTAATAGTCTCATTACTTTTTCAAAAACCATGTTAATATTTTATAGTATATCATAGTTTTTATAAGATTTTTGTTGCATGAAATGTAAGATATTTAATAAATAGAATTTATTTAAGAATATACATACCATAAAATATTGGAGTGTTATATTCTTCTATCCTCCAATAAATTTAATCCTCACAATTTAAACTTGTGATTGGAAATCATGGAGTTATCATTTTAAAATACCCTTGGGGAAATCCCAAATTTTCAAAAAGTTTAATAAAAATTACTGTTAAATGGATGAAAAAAAATGTGATGGTCATAAAAAAACTAGGTTTCCCTATAGGAGAAATTTTTAGGGAAGTGATAACATGATAATGGAAAAGAAATATAACTATCAAGTTCTAATGGATAGTGATAGAGAACATGTTCATTAGAAATTCAACCATCAAAAAACCATAATTTTTTGTTTTTTTAAAATACCATTTATTTCTTAGTAAGAAAAGAAAAAAATAATGTTTTTTTTAAATTATTTTCCTAGAGTTTAGGTATTCTACCTATAGGTTGGGGGATCGAAACTTCCCTATAATACCAACTTTAAAGACCCTGACCCCAATAGTTCAGAGCCAGTGCCATATTTTATTACATTGGCATAAGATGAAGAGAATATCATCCTAAAGGGCTAGTTAGTTTAGTAAATTTGGATAACTAGATACATACTTGGATCATGCATTACAATTTAAAATATAAAATACAATATAGTTAATCCTTTGAGAACACCATTATTCTCCTAGGTTAACCCCGCATATATCTCATAATAAACTTACTTGGCATCCTAGGGAAAAATAAAACATAAGAAAGGGGAAATATCATATTCTTAGTAATGGTAAGCATAAAATTAAAGTTATTATAAATAAACATAAACAATAATTTAAGGTGAATGACTAAAAACACATGCCATTAAAACATAATCCCAATCATAATATGGATGGAATAAAAGATGATCAAATAATGCTACATAAATAATCACATGAGGATGAAACATTACCATGGATATTCTAATAGTCAAATATTAACATGGATTATCAATAAATTATCACATAATGAGTGAATGCATAATATGGTACTTCATAAACATACTATCAAGGTTTCAGCCAAGACACCATATATAATCAGGTAAGACATCGACTAATATCCAAGATAGTTTGTCTCATGAGACCTCCTGATTCATTGGGGGGATATAGAGAGCCCCACCCATCACTTACTAAGTCCAATTAATTACTCATATGAATGGTTTGAATCATAATCAACATATACATTCATATTGAAACTAACATATTAAATGATAATAAATTTTCCCAAACTATCCAGTGTAATATGATTAATGGTATCAAAATAGAACATCCACATTCAAACTGATCATAAAAAAATCTATAAAATATGGTAGATGTTATCATAATATATAAACCTCAATTAAGAATAATATCCAACAAAGGTTGTTTACATAGATGAAAATACTTTAATAAAATATTTGAGAAATTCTTGAGATAAATACAACTTTAATTTGAAATCATTTATTTAAATAGTTGTGCAATTATAAAAGAAACAATTTTATTTGAAAATAAACTTATAAAATTGTAAATTATTCCTAAATACATTAAGGTTTCATGAGATTGGGAAAATCCACTCACACCATATAAGTTTTTAAAAAAATATTCTTTTTAAATTTTTAAAAAGAAACATTTAAAAGAGTATTTTTAAAGAAAATGTGATCATTAACCAAATGAATCGATTATGTGTATCAGCTATAAATCCACATAAAAAGAATTTAAATAAAATATAAAATAATAAAATTTAATTTCACACATAATAATAGAATGAAATAATCAATGGAGTATAATTTTAACCCAAAGAATGGAAATTGGGTTATGAATTCCCTCACCACTTTGTAATTAGTCGAACAGTATGACCCATAAAATTATTTATCATTAAATAAAAACTGAATGAAATGAATATAAATTGATTCATGATATGATATATTAAATATAATTATGCAAAAACCACATAATAAATAAGGTTTGAATAAAGAATACATCTCACAGAAGTAAAAGTAAGACAAGAAACCCTTATCTTTTGTCTGAAAGCATTATGTACTTATACTTAATGTCTTGGATAATCAAATTAGATTAATTAATTAATTAATTAAGAACCTATTAAAAATATATTTTATTATTATAATTTTATTAAATTAATTTATGTTATTTTAAATGAGTTATATTGTTTAATTTTATTATTTCGAGAGCATTTGTTTCACGGTTTTATTGTCAGTTCCCTTGATTATAAATATGAGAGTTCTTTATAAATAGGAATAACTTCTCTAGAAGTGAAATTATTTAGTATTAATTAAATTACATAAGTTTAAATGGTATTATATATCATTTTGTTATATGGTATGAGGATAATTAATTAGACAAAATGTTGATGATAATGTCTTAATTTATTTTGGCGGCTTTTACAACCATCACGAATATGTGCCATTTTATTTAATATTATGTTTATATATAGGTCTTAGAACATGATATAACTTATAATGTGTATATTAAAATATTATTTAAAAATAATAATTATTTTATGACTAGTCTTGAAGGTGGTAATGTAAAATGAAAACTCATCGTCCATGAAGGTGGCGAATCGACACATCACATATGATGTTTTCATTTTTAAAAAAATTAATGGAGAGAAAATGGAGTTGATGATGGGTAATACATTATAAAAATAAAATTATAGTATATTTATTATACTGGAGTTACCATGACACCTTTTATAGGGTAGGTTAGGAGATGATAAGAAAAGAAAAGAAATTAAAATAGAAAGAAAGATGATTTTACCTCTCGAATATCGTCTCCTTGGGAACCTCCTTAAGAAAAATAGATTTGGTATTTTGGTAGGACCATCTAGTATTTAACATCGGAGATAGGCTTATAATGTAAATTGGGAATAATTTATACAATATTAAAGGCTTATAAGGTGTGAGGAGAAGGGGCAGTGTGGGGTTGTATTTATTGGGGAGAAGAGGGGTGTTTTTTTATTTTATTCATTTTTTATTATTTTCTCTCAAGAATATAAATAATTTTAATTATTTTGAGTAATTATAGTAAATATTTCATGTTAGTTCTAACTAATGGGTTATTACATCAGTAATGACTCAAAAATTCTTGTATTTAACTTATAATGTTATATACCATAAATTACTATATTTCACTATTCATAAAAAATTCAACTATTTTAGAAAAATACAAAAAGTTAACCCTTAAGATTTTTATATTTTTTATATTTAAAAAATGGAATTAATTTTAGGAAAATAATTTTTTGAATATGAGAAATTAAAATTTTAAATAAAATCATCATTTATTAAAATAATACATATTTTAATATTAGAACAGATTTTAGGACACTTTGAAAAACTAATTATGGCCTAATAAAATTATCTTATAATTATAATGAAAAAATATTAATTTATGATTATATTTTAAGGAAATAATTTTTTTAAATATTTATATTAATTGTAACATTATAAATAAACATCTACGTTTTATAAAAATACCAACACTTAATTTATAATTTTTAGAACATTTAATTACTTTTTCCATAATAAAAATATATTATATTTTCATTTATTAGATACCTAAATTTTATTTATACTTTCATAGGTGAGGTTATTATTTTAATGGATAGATTAATATTTTTAATGTCACATTACTATTCAAATGGTCTTGTTAATATTTAATAAGATACAAAATGTAAAATATTGGGGTGTTATATTCTTCCATCCTTCAAAAAAAATTACATCCTAAAAATTTTCATGAGTATTACCTTCTAAACAGATGATGGTAGTTTATCTTTATAGAATCCTTAGGTTCCCACATTGCTTCTTCTGAGCTATATTCTTTTGTTTCTTTGGAAATTTATTTATGTAGTGCCCTATCTTCTAATAGTTAAAGAATTACGCATTGCTAAATTCTTTATTTTCCTTTCAATTATGTTCCTAGTGGACCTTCTCTCCACACTTGTAAAAAACTTCCATTCCCTTCAAGAAAGTACCAGGGTGTTTCTTTCCACAATTATGACATGTGTGAAAATCGTTCTTTCCAATCTTCCTTTTATCCATGTTTTTCTTTGCCATACTTTTCTTCTCTTACTTCCATTATAATTCATAAAACTTAGATAATTATTTCTCTATCTCGATAGAATATGATACTATATCCTCAAATGATGAGAATATTTGAGAGACTAGTTCCTTTCAAATGATTGGTTTAATCCCATCAAAGAAATTGTGAATCTTAGTCTTTGAATTATGTATATAGTTTTCAGTGTTCCTGGATAACCTTATAAATTTAGCTTCATACATAGAAATATTTTCTTATTTATTTTGTATTAGACTCAATAATTTTCTCTCCACATATGTTTTTTGTTTTATAGGAAAATATTTTTCCATGAAAATTTCCTTGAAATCCTTCTATTCCATGTTTTCAATTTCTTCTTCCACCTTAGTGTTTTGAATCAATGAATAGTATTAATTTGTATCTCCTAAGAGATGATAAACTACCATGATAACCTACTCTATTTCATTACTTTATAAAGTGAGAAATATATTCTCTAAGTAACTTATCCATTTCTCATCTATAAAGAGATTTGTAGTCCCATTGAATAATAGACATTTTTATCTCATGAAGCGTTCTAGCATTATTACACCACATTTTGGACTGGGTTACTCTATACGGGAAATGTTATTACTCATAACCTGAGTCTGTTTTCTCAGTATAATTATAATTTATTCATCTCCAACTGTAGCTCTAGCTCCAACATCATTATATTTCATAGAAGGAAAATATCTACATGGAATACGTGCATTGATATGGTTATAGTTCCTTTTACTAGGAAGTATTTATAAATAATTACATATATTACATTATATTATGAAAATTTTAAACTAGTGAAACACATAAAAAAATTATATATAACAAATCCCAAAATCATAAGTTTGGTTACCTTGTGAATATTCTAAAAGTTAGTTATAGAGTTATATTTTCATAATCTACATTTTCCTAAATCTAGTTTCTAAATTTTGTTCTAAAATTTCTCTGATACCAACTTCCAAGACCCTGACCCCAGTATCCTGAAGCTAGTGACTTATGTTATTAAAAATGGGCATTATATTTTTAGTCATTATGAATATTAATCATAATAAATAATTGTCACTACAGTACTTGTAAATCAAGTAATTAAGGTTAAATATATTATGATAAGGACAATATGTATCCCTAACTCTTTCCATTATTCTATTTAATGAGTTTAATTATTCAATATAAATCCATTTTTCTAAAATATTATTACTTGGTGCCACATTTCTTTGATTTTGACATTTTTATTACTTCATGTAAATAAATGTTAAAAAAATCATTCTCTCTGTATTTATTATCTTTAAATTTTTTATATAGGAAAAAATAGAGGCTATGTTTGAATATAAAAGTTTTATTTGAAATATAAATGATTTATTATCTTATTAATTTATTTATAATTGTTATTTATGGAATAATTACCTAAAATTCTTATCCAATAAGGACACATTTTTTTTCATTTAATAGAAAAATAAAATAAATGAATTAAAAAATATTAAAAATAATATAATATTATTGAATTAATATGTTCTATGGATTTTTTAGATAAATATAAAATTTTAGGGTTATTTTAAAGGATTATATTCGAATCTCTTTTCTCTCATGTTATTTTCAAAATCAAATTTATAGAATAGTTCAAAAAATGAAATTAATGATATTTTTAAAAAATAATATTTTATTAAATGATTTAAAATTTAAAAGACATATCTTCTTCCAAGTGATTGGGATATGATTTAAAATATCAACCATGGTCCTTTAATGTCCATAATTTCTTTTAATGTAACTATCATGACCCTAAATAATAAAATACTTTGTTATTGCGGTAGTTGTAAAAAATGCTAGTGTGGGTTAAAATAGAAAGATACGGGTAAAAAAGTAATATAAAATTGTCCAAATTTTATATTATGATATTATTTATAACATTACTTAACTTATGTTCAAATTATTTCATTTTGAATCCATTTTCCTTGAAAAGTAGTTTATATTAATTTAATACATTATGAAATTCGAAGAGTTCCCCTCGCCTCTCTTATAAAACGAAACCTCCTGTCCTCTTCTATTCAAACTTAAAAATTATTTGGTTAAAAAATTACCATCCCAAATCCATTACTTAAATTACTAATAACATATTGGAACCATTTTTTTGATCATAAATACATCCCAGGAAGGATTTAGTTATAAACATAAAGAGGTTGTCTAAAGAATATGTATTGATTTTAAACAAGCGTTTTAATTTTATTTCTTATTATAACTCCTTAAAATTTTCTCAAAACATGATGAGAAAATAATATCAGTATTTCAAATATACTTGGATCTTATTTTTTCAATTTAATAACCACTATTCTTCACCTATTCGATAAAATGGAATACAAAACTATCATTCGTGTGTATGGTGGACTACAGCCTCGCGAACCGATGTAATTCGTTTTTCATCACCACCTCTCATGGTTGAATATAATGATGGATTTAATATATATATATATATATATATATATATTATATTAATTAAGTAATTATAATTATTTTAAATCAATATATCATCTATTTTCTTACCTTTCCATTCATTTAGAAATGATAACGTCATTCGTGCGTACCTGTGGAATACCACCTCCACGAAGCGATGTGATTTTTTGTATCACCACATCACATGGATGATAAATATAAATATATTTAAATTAATAATATGTTATTTATTATATAATTATCATTTAATAATGATAAAAACACACTTAAGTTCTTTCCATCAGGATCATTAAACAATGGAAATGTTACTCATGCTTACATATGACCTACCATCTCCATGACTGCGACATAGTTATTTTTTTATTATCATATTTCATGATTGGAATTAAAATATTAATTAATTTATAAAAATAATAATTATTAATTGATTATTATTCTATAAGTTATGGAATAATGATCTCTTTGACCATATTCATCCCACTGAAGTCATTTTAGACATACAATCCAAAAACTGTCAAAATGTATGTGGTGAAATTAATTGATTAAGTAATTTAATATAACATGGTAATAGATAAAATAAAAGGAATAATAAAAATAAAAAATGTTCTTAAGAAATTAAATAATTAACATTAGTTTATTATTCAACAATATAAATAATTTTTGTGATTGTAAAAACCCCATCCCTAATACCCCGGAGTCGGTGGATTATTTTATTACATTGGAGTAAGATACAAGGAATCTCATCCCAAAGGACCAATTATTTTAGTATCTTTGGATAACTTCATACATAATTGGATAATAATTTATAATTTAAAATAAAAAATAAAAATAGTAAATCATTATAAAAAACCATTATTCTCCTAGCTTAACCCTAAATATCAGTCATAATAAATTTCTTTACATATTGGGAAAAAATAAAACATAATAAAGGGGTGAGCTTAGATGCTTAGTAAGGGTATAAATAAAAAAAAATATATCATAAATAATAATAAATGATTATGGGGAGGTAAATAACTAAAATATGGAATAAATAATATAGTTGGTATCATAATATATCAACATAAATTAAGTATAATATAGAATAAATGGTTTTGAAATAGATTAAAATACTCTAATAAAATCATTGAGAAATTTGTGAGAGAAATACCACTTTACATTGAAATAATTTATTTAAAAATATGTGCAATTATTAAAGATTTTTTCATAAAATTACCTTTTAAACTTTTAAATTATTTCTCAATCCCTTAAGGTCTCATGAAATCTGAAAAATATGCTCATTCCATATATTTTTTGTTAAAAAAATATTCCTTTTGAATTTTAAAAAATGTACATTTAAAAGAGTATTTTTAAAGAAAGTGTGATAAATTACCAAATGAATTGATTATTCATATAATATATAAATCCACATAAAGTAACTGTAAATATAAAATAAAATAACAAAAAGTAATTTAACACATAATCATAGCATTACATAATCAATGGAGAAGAAGTTTAACCAAAAAAACCAAAATTTGGTTAGAAATTCCCTTACCACTTTGTAATCAGTCGAACCGTATGCCCCATAATAGTAATGATACTAAAATTAAAAAACTAATTAAATGAATATATATTGATTTATTATAGGATATATTAATTTTAATTATGTACACCCACATAATAAATAAGAGTTGAATAAGGAGTATATGTCACATAAGTAAAAGTGAAACGATAAACCCTTACCATATGTCCTAAAGTGTTCTACATTTATACTTAATATACTATATAATCAAATAAAATTAATTAATTAATTAAATTAGATAATATTAAACATATATTTGATTTATTATTATTTTTTATTTTCATTTATACCCATTTTTATGAGTTATAATGTTTAATTTTGTTGTCCTGAGAGCGTTCATTTGATGGTTTTATGGTCGGTTCCCTTGAGTATAAATATGGGAGTTCTTTTCAAATGAGAGTAAATTATATATAAGTGAAATAATTTAGTATTAATGAACTTAAATAATTTTAAATGGTATCAAATATCATTTGTTTATATGGTATGAGGATGATTCGTTAGATAAAATGTTAGTGAAAATGTCTTAATTTATTTTGGCAGTTTTTACGAACACCATGAACTTGTGTCATTTTATTTAATATTATATTTATATATTGGTTATAGAATATTATATAACATATAATATTTATACTAAAATATTATTTAATCATAATAATGGTTTTATGACCAGCCTTGAATGTGGTAATGGAAAAGGAAAACTCGTCGTCCATGAAGGCGGTGAATCGACATATCACATACGATGTTTTAATTTTTTTAAAAAATAAAAGGTGAGGAGAAGGGTTTTGATGATGGATAATCCCTGAGAAAAAATTTATAGTATATATATTATACTATATTTACCATTCCAATTTTTATAGGGGATGTTAGGAGAGGATAAGAAAAAAAATTTACAAGAGAAAGAAGGAGGATTTTACCTCTTGAATATTGTCTCCTTGGGAACCACCTTAAGACACTTGGATTTGGTCATTTGGTAATAAAAAAATGCCTTTGACTTTGGGAAGAGGATTAGAAAGAGAATTGGGTAGAATTTATACAATATTAAAGTCTTATAATTTGTGAGGAAAAGGGGTGGTGAGGGGTGGTATTTATAGGTGAGGAGAGGGGGGGTTTTTGGATTATTTTATTCATTTATTTATTATTTTGGATCAAGACTATCAATTTTTTTTGATTATTATGACTAATTACCATAAATAGTGTATTTTATTTCTAACTAATGGGTTATTACATCATCAATTATTCATAAATTCATGTACTTAACTTATAATTTTAAATATCTTAAATTACCGTATTTCACTATCCATCCAAAATTCAACTATTTCAGAAAAAACCAAAAGTTCATCCAAACAATTTTTCATCATGTATATTTATAAAATTGACTCCATTTTATGACAATATTCTTCTAAATATTTTAAATTTAATTTTTAAATAAAATCACCATTCATTTGAAAATTACCGATTTTAATATTATAACCGATTTTACAACACTTTGAAAAATTTATTATGCTCTCATAAAATTTCTTATAATTACAATGAAAAAAATATTAATTTAAACATATATTTTATAAGAATAAATTTTATTTTAAATAATTATATTAATTATAAAATTGTAAATAAACATTTATGTTTTACGAAAAATACAAAAACTTAATTTATTATTTTTAAAACATTTATTTACTTATTCCATGATATAAATATATCATATGTTAATTTGTGAGATACCTAAATTTTATTTATACTTTCATAAGGGATGTTTTTTTATAATGGAAAGATTACTATTCTTAAGGGTCACATTACATTTCTAATGGTTATGTTAATATTTAATAGTATATCAGAGTTCATTTAAGGTTGGTGTTGTGTGCAATGTAAGATATCAAATAAATTGAATTTATTTAATAAGATACATAACATAAAATATTGGGGTGGTATATTATCTAATCCTTAAATAAATTGCATCCTCATAATTTAAACTTGTGATTTGTAATCATGGAGTTATCATTTTAAAATACCCTTGTGGAAATCCCAAATCATCAATAAGGTTAATTCAACTTCCTCTTAAATGGAGGGAAATGGAAATGTGATGGTTACCAAAAAACTAGGTTTCCCTATAGGAGAAAAATATTTAGAAGTGAAAACATGGGCATAGAAAAGAAATATAACTATCATGTTCTGATGGAGAGTGATAGAGAACATGTTTATTAGAAAGTATACCATTAAAAAACTAGAAATTTATGATATGTTAAAAGAATATTGATTTATTATTAAGAAAATAAACAAATAATTTTTTTTGAAAATCCTTTTCCTAGAGTTGAGGGATTTTACTCACTATTTTGAGGATCAAAACTTCCCTCTAATACCAACTGTAAAGACTCTAACCCCAGTAGCCCGAAGATAGTGCCTTAATTTTTCACATGCATAAGATACAAGGAATCACATCCCAAAGGACTGATTAGTTCAGTATATTTGGATAACTAGATACATACTTGGATCATAAGTTACAATTTGAAATATAAAATATAACATGGTGAATCCTTTCAGATTATTCTCCTAGCTTAACCCCGCATATATGTCATAATAAACTTTTTGGAATCCTGAGGAAAAATAAAACAAAAGAAATGGGTGAGATCAAATTATCAGTAAGGGTAAGTATAAAATAAAATCTATCATAAATAAACATAAACAATGAGTCAATGTGAATGACTAAAAATAGATGCCATTAAAACATAATCTTGAGAATAATATAGAAGGAATAAAAGACGATCAAATAATGCTATATAAATAATCACATGAGAATGAAATTTTATCATGGATATTATAATATATGAATGTTAACATGGATTATAAATAACTTATCACATAATGAGGGAATTAATAATTTGGGACATCAAAAACAAACTGTTAAGGTTTCAACCAAGACACCATACATAATCGGGTGAGACATCAACCAATACCCAAGCTAGTTTGTCTCTTTAGACCACCCGATTCATTGAGGGGATATAGATGGCCCCACCCATCACTTAATAAGCCCAATTAATTACTCATATGAAAATGGTGAAACATAATGAACATATACATTAATTTTTAAACTAGCATATGAAATGATAATAACTTTCCCCAAACCATCCAGTGTAATATGATGAATAGTATCAAAATAACACATCCATAGTCAAACTGATTACAAAAAATTCAATAAAATATGTTTGATGTTATCATAATAGATAAATATTTATTAATAATAATATCCAACAAATCATTTTTACAAATATAAAAATACTCTAATAAAATCATTGAGAAATTCTTGAGAGAAATACCACTTTACTTTGAAATCATTTATTTAAATAGCTAAACAATTATAAAAGAAAACATTTATTTGAAAATAAGATTTTAAAATTATAAATTATTCCTCAAGACCTTAATGTTTTATGAAATTGGGAAAATCCACTCACTCCATATAACTTTTAAAAAATCCTTTTAAATTTTTAAAAAGAAACATTTAAAGAGTATTTTTAAAGAAAATGTGAGCGTTAAAAAAATTGATAGATTATGTGTATCAGCTATAAATACACATAAAATAATGTAAATACAACATAAAATATTAAAATTTCATTTCACACATAATAATAGCATGAAATAATCAATGGATTAGAATTTTTACCCAAAGAATGAAAATTGGGTTACGAATTCCCTACCACTTTGTAATGAGACGAACTGTATTCCCCATAAAATTAATTATCATAAAATGAAACATTGAATGAAATGAAGATAAATAGATTCATGATATGATATATTAAAGTACAATATGTAAACCCCATATAATAAATAAGGGTTTAATAAAAAATATATCTCCCAGAAGTAAAAGTAAGATGAGAAACCCTTACCTTTTGTCCGAATGGGTTATACACTTATACTTAATGTCCTGGATAATAAAATTAGATTAATTAATTAATTAATTCAGAAACTATTCAACATATGTTTTATTTATCATAATTTTATTAAATTAATTTATGTATATTTAGATGAGTTATAATTTTTAATTTTGTTGATCCAGGAGCGTTTGTTTCACGATTTTATGGCCGGTTCCCTTGAGTATAAATATGTGAGTAATAATTAAATATGAATAACTTCTAGAGAATTGAAATTATTTAGTATTAGTTAAATTACATAGGTTTAAATGGTCTCATATATCATTTTTATATGGTATGAGGATAAATCATTAGATAAAATGTCAACGAAAATGTCTTCATTTATTTTGATGTTTTTTACGACCATCACAAAATTATGTCATTTTATTTAATATTATGTTTATATATTTGTTTTATAACATTATATAACTATTAAAATCATATTTAATCATAATAATGGTTTTATGACCAGCCTTGAAAGCGGTAATGGAAAATAAAAACTCATCGTCCATGAAGGTAGAGAATCGACACATCATATATGATGTTTTAATTTTTTTAAAAATAAATGGAGAGGATAAGGGAGTTGATGATGGATAATACATTATAAAAATAAAATTACAGTATATATATGATAAATGAGTTACCATGACACTTTGTATAGGGTAGCTGATGATGTGATATGAAAATAAAATAAATTAAAAGAGAAAGAAGGAGGATTTAACCTCTTGAATATCGTCTCCTTAGAAACCTCTTTAAGAAACTTGGATTTAATCTTTTAGCAACAACAAATTTTCTTTGACATGGGGAATATGATTATAAAGAAATTAGGAATAATTTATACAATATTTAAGGCTTATAATGTGTGAGTATAAGGGGTCATGAGGGGTTTTATTTATTAGCGAGGAGAGTGGTGTTTTTTTTTATTTTATTCATTTGTTTATTATTTTTGCTCAAGACTATAAATTGTGTTTATTATTGTAAGTATAGTAACTAGTTCTTGTTAGTTATAAATAATGGGTTCTTATATCACAAATGAATAAAAAATTTATGTATTTAACTAATAATGTTATATACTGCAATTTAATGTAGTTCACTATTCATAAAAAATTCAACTATATTCGAAAAATACCAAAAATTCACCCTAACAATTTTTATATATGTAGATTTAAAAAAATGGAATACATTTTATGAAAATAATTTTTTGAATATAAAAAATTTAATTTTAAATAAAATCATCATTTATTTGAGAAATACATATTTTAATATTATAATCAATTTTATAACACCTTGAAAAACAAATTATGGCCTCAAAAAATTATATTAAAATTATAATGAAAAAAATATTAATATATAAATCTATTTTATAGAAATGAATTTTGTTTTAAATAATTTTTTTAATTATAAAATTATAAATAAACATTTATGTTTTACAAAATTACCAACACTGAATTTATAATTTTTAAAACATTTATTTACTTATTAAATGATATAAATATATCTTATTTTAATTTATGAGATACCTATATTTTATTTATACTTTAAAATGTGTGGTTGTTATTTTAATGGATAGATTACTATTCATAGCATCACATTACTATGTAAATAGTCATGTTAATATTTAATAGTTTATCACGGTTTGTTTAAGCTAGGTTTTACATGCAACATAAGCTATTGAATAAATTGAATTTATTTAATAAGATACATACTGTAAAATATTAGGGTGTTATATTCTCCCCTAATTCCAAAAATATTCATACTTGAAATTTTTATGTGTATTACCTTCACAACATATGAGGGTAATTCTTCTTCATAGCATCCTTGAGTTATCACATTGCTTCTGAGCTATATTCCTTGGATGATTGGGACATTCCTTTACATAGTGCCCCATCTCCTTACTGTTGAAGCATTACACATTTCTAAATTCATTATTTCCCTTGAAATAATGATCCTAGTGGACCTTATCTCCACACTTGTAGTGAAATCTCATTCCCTTAAATCAAGTACCAAGGTGTTTTCTTCCACAATTATGACATATGGGAAAATAATTATTTCCCTTATTCCCTTTATCCATAATTTTATCTTCCATACTCTTATTCATTTGCTTTAATTCAAATTCATAAAACTTAGATAATTATTTATCTATATTAAAATCACATTATACTATATCCTCATATGTTGAGAATGTTTGATAGACTAGTTCCCTTCAAAGGATTGGTTTAATACCATCCATGAAATGATTTATTTTTTAAATCATTCTCTTCCATTACCATATTCTTAAAATTATTTTATGGATATATTTAT
Source organism: Viscum album (assembly GCA_963277665.1). Taxonomy (NCBI): domain Eukaryota; kingdom Viridiplantae; phylum Streptophyta; class Magnoliopsida; order Santalales; family Viscaceae; genus Viscum; species Viscum album. The sequence continues at coordinate 1,017,766,566 of OY728147.1, read as the reverse complement.
ATCAACATAAATGAATTATAAAGGTAATTTTACATATATTTTAACATTAATTAAATGTTTTTTAATAGAAATAATTTTATTTATTTTATACAAAATGTTTTTCATTATTTATGAAAGATAAAAATAAAGTACTATTTTAGTGTATATGACATCAATGTTTTTTTTCCACCATCATAACCATAATTTTTTTTGTATTTTTCTAAAAGAGTAAATTTTATATTAAAATAAAAACCCTATTTTAAATTTGTTCTTTTTATTTTCAAAAATTGGTTTTAAATGGAATTGATATTTTGATATCTAGAAATTTTTTCATATGTGTGCAAGGAATATTTTTATAATTATGAGTGTTTTCATATGTTATGAATATGTTATGGTTCTTTGTAATTTATTATGACAATGGTTGGTTCTATTATAAACCATGGATGATTTGTTCTATTAAAAAAAGTACTAGTAGTTAATTTATAGTCCAAGGATTGTTGGTTCCATTATAAACTAAGGAAGGGTGATTCCGTTATAAACCAAGTATGGATGGTTACATTATAAACCAAATAAGTTTGTGTCTATTATAGACCTCAAATTAATTAGGTAATTATATTGATTAAAGTTGACCATATAGGTTATTCTATTTGTAATAGTGATATGAAAATGATGTCTTAATTTACCTACATTATTTACATACCATGTTTATAATTTTTATATAAATATCATGATTTAAAAAAGGTAAGTTAACAAGATTATTTTTCAGGGAAAGTATTATCTAAATATTAAGAGTAAAAGGTATAACTTTGTTGAATGATTTTTATGAGTTTTTCAGGATTTAAAGAAACCTTTATAATTTTTATTTTTCATTTAATATTTCCTATGAAATGTTCTATGAAAAATATTTGGTGAGAGAAGTTGATTTATAGGGTAAGAAAATTATTGTTTTGAGCCCAATGTTTTTTTTGAAAATGGAAAATTTCTATAAGTATTTATGAACTAATATAATTATTTCATTATTTCATTTTATGTCCTTTACTAATATTTTTGTTCCCATCCCATGTTTCAAAATTTTTTTCACATGGGTTTTAGGATGATTATGGAAAATTATGTGGTCAAGATGAAAATTATGAAGATATTTCATGAAAAGAAAATTTTTTATATCATAATTTTTTTTGTTTTGTGGAAAAGATGGATACTTAGTGAATGTTTAAAACTTATTATTTAGTATTTATTTATGTAATGGCTATATATTAATTCTCTACATCTCTAAATTGTAAATATACTCAAATAAATGAAAATAAATTCATGACTTAAAACTCAATATTATGCAATGCTTAATTTTAGGTCCTTATATCTAAATATCTAAACCTAAAATATTGTGGAAATGTATGAAATGAAATATTTTAATTAATTCATGTAGTTATGGGATAGTTATGTCTTGGAGCCTATAGTTGGTATTCAAGATAGTATGTAAATTATGTTTTTTATCAATGAATTTGGGAGTACGAGAATGAGGCATCACATTTTATAATTTTTATCTTTGATGTGAGTCTACTGTTTTCTATAGTTGATAATTATCCAAGTCTAAAATATTTCTTCTATAAATATTATAATGAAATTATTATGGGTGGATAGAGATTATCCTGAAACAATGTAATATTATATAACACTTGTGTGGCATCAATATATTATACAAGTGATCAAATTCTGCCTTTAGTAGGTTCTTTATACTATCATCACACAAATTTATAGTTTAATAATTTCTATGACTTTTGAATATGATCTATACTAAGCTATGACTTTCACTATATCTAAAAGGTATGATCAATTCCCTTCAATGTAGTTTCTCTAACTACCTTCCAATATTTATAATCACTTCTTGGAACTCAATATTTATACACAACACTACTTATTATTCATGTATAATAAATTCAAAGCATTCACTAATCTCAAATAAAAGGTCTTTTACTGCATTTAGTTGATCAAATGAGCTCCAAAAAGTCATCCTCTCTAAAATATATTTCTTATTTCTTCTTCACTACATTAACTATTTTATTCTGGCCAGTCGATATACATAAAACTCATCTCTTCTTCTTTTTCTATGATACTAAAAGGTCTTCTTCTCAAGCTTAGTATCATCTAATCCTCCAATTCATCAATATATATATATATATATATAGATACAATTCTTCTTTTTTCTATATTATCTCTAAAATTTTAGATATATAGATTTTATATAGCTCACACTACATTGACTTCAGGTACTTCTTCTTCTTTCTTTAAGATCACTTCATTCTCTCAACTAACTTCCAGTCACACCCCACACAACTACAACTCTATTTTTTCTTCATTTATTTATTTCTTGATTATCTTATTATCACATGTGACTACATTAAATAATTTATTTAAATTTAAATATACATAAATGGAGTATCGATAATACTTTCTTACTCCCAACCAAAAATAAAAAATAAAAAATACCCACTAATCCTCCCGATGATATTACATGCACTTTTTTCAACTCATAGGATATTCCTAAAATACCCTTATTTATTAATGATCACATGGTAGAATATATTTCTCTTTTATTCTTAAATGGAAAAAAACTAATCTTCCTCAAAATATATCCAAAAAATACCACACTTAAAAATCCCTAAATATATGAAATTCATACAAAAAATCAGCTTATACCATGGGATGTTCTCTCATGGAATGATAGATTCCCTAAAATACCTATAAAAAATAAATTTGAACCTGAATAGTTAAATTGAAACTTAGAACTAACTTATTCTTCTAATTCATGTCTTGAATCAAAAATGAACTTTTGATATTTAAACCCTAATGTATAATCCATGCATCAAAAACTATTTCCCTTTCATTTCCAGATTTCAATGAATCTAGAAATCCCTTATTTTACGCATGGGTAAATTATTAGCCTTATATCTCAGCTCCATTTCCTTAATACTCAAGAATTCTTATTTTAAAATTATTTTTAAATATTTCATTTACTGGGTTTTATCCTTTTCATCATCCAATTCCATCTTCCATTTTGAAAATCAATAAATAATTTCAAATATTATCATTTAAAATTCATAATTAAAGATAAATGATCATCTTCATCTTATACCATTCAAATTATCATCAATTCATGCTTTTATCATGGATTAAGATAGATCGATGATGTTTTGAACACAAAATAATAGCTCTTTCATCATATAAATTGAATTTCTTCTTTGGATATTAAATATGGAAAATTCATAATTCAGTCTATAAAAAATCCAAAATTTCACTAACGCTTGATCTTTATATAGATAGAAAATAATCTTACAAAAATATAGACAATGTTTACATAGAAAAAAATCATGGTTACATAGTCTAGTTGATGGTTTTTCTAGTCTGAATAATTCTTATATATCTATATCTGATGGTTATTCATGATACACTTTAAGACTATGCCAAATTAGATGATAACCATTATTAGGTTCAAAAGGTTAAATACCCTGGGGGGGGGGGTGAATTAGAGTATAACAGATTTAAACTAATGCCCCTTCGGATCTAGTTTTTTCATTAAACAAAACACACTTCTCTCCTTCTCCCGTAGCAATGTATGAACATAAATGAAATCATGCATGAGGAACAATGATTTTACTTGCTTAACCCTTACTGGGATACATCCAAGGAGGATAGAATGCCAATGTTTCAATGTACTAAATTTCACTAAGGCTCATTGCCAAAATATAATGTTCCAATTAGATCACTTATGTGCCCAGACTCACTACCTTTACAAGATTTAGTGTTAGCTCACTACTTTCCCAAGGTCCACTCCTTGAGTCACTTTCTCTAGCTCACTACTTGTGGAAAGGATCAATGTATTTCCATTACTTTCATCACTTATCTATAATGGATCTATCACATTTCATGGAGATGTAGGTCCCTTCATTTTTATGAGTGAATGCATCCTAAATTATAGGTGAATTCTCTGTTGAAGTTACACTTTTATCAGGTAGATAATATCCAATTTTATGCATAACATTATTTTGGAGAAATTACTTTCATGATCTATTTTAGTCCCTCTTTGAACTTCCTTTAATCCTCTCTAAAACTCCATGCTTCCTCTATGAACTATCCTACAACATGTGGTACGAGTGCTTCATAGATGCCTTTTTCTTCCACGGACCACCCCTACTTTGATGATGACTAAATCCTTATAGACCGCCCCTGCTCCCATGGACTATCCGTTTATCCAGAAATCATATCTTATTACAAGGAACCTCTCTTCTTCTACGAAACACCTCATCTTCCGTGGAACACATCTTCTTCCGTAGACTGTTTTCCTTTGTGAGATAAAGAGCCCCACAAACCCCTTTATGTGAACTGACTTTTTGGACAACCCTTCATGGAATTTCTTCCCCATAAAATATCTCTTTCATAGAATCCTTCCTCTTGAACTCTTTCAGACATAACCAAATTCTTCCTAGAGTGATGATGTTTTATAATGAAATATGATCTACTTAATGATCTGATTAGGGGTATTTATATAGGCAAATAGATCTAAAAAACCTGATAATATGATTTACCCATAACTTCGATGTAGTATATTGAGATGTGTTTAAGTTAAGGGTATAACTTAAAAACATACACTCTTCCATAAAATGGGTTATCCTTCATGGAGAACTATGATATATAGTCCACATAGAACCTTAATCCTTTATGGTAGCCAATGTCATCTGTAAATGGAAACCCTTTATGGAACCTTGAATCACCACCTCTCAACTTCAAACAATGAGCCTCCTATAAACTGCAAGCCTCCCGTAGACCTTTTTTCCCTATGTGGTCCTCATAGTGCAGTTTGTAGTCTGCATAACACTTCTATACATAAATTATTACTTTATTGATATTCCATCATCATTTCATGTACCTCCTTTGTGGTCTGTGAATAATGCTTCATAGTCCATGAACTATGATTTATAGACTCCTTTGCAAAAAACCTTCCTTTTCCAAAAAAACAAACTCTGGATTTTGAGACCCAAAAAATTGGTAAACACTGGAAAACTACACCACCTTAAATATCTGCTTTGGAAACACCAACCATACTAATTCACAGTCATCTAGATTTGTCAAAAACAAAATCACCCCAAAACACTATAATGGTAACTTTAGGGGTTTTTTACTTACACCTTTTAAGTAGTAGGATTATGGTTATGAAATTGTAGGATGATTGTTTCACATACAATACTTCTCAATTTTTCAACATCTACTAAACTAGATGATGGTTTTTTAAATGATAGATTATGTATACATAGAACAAAAAATGACTCTTACGCAACCTCCAATCATCCTTATTTTCAAGTATTCATTAATATAGGTTCAGGGTCTCTTAAAACCAACTCCATCCTTCTCAAACCATTATCCAAGACTAAATAAACACTAAACCTAGAAGACAACATATTATGAACTCTTAGGATGGATTATCCAAAATTTTAAGCCATATTTCAACTTTGAATAATTATAATTCAATATCCCCACTAGTTGGATGCTTCCCAACCTTCTAAATATTTCTATTAACTATTATAAAAAGTTCTCTAGACCTCATCATTACATGTACTAGACTGAAGGGTCAGTTCAATAATCATCACATGTTAATGGGATAATCACTAAGAAACTAACTTAATTATCAATTACCTAAATACTTGGGTAGCCTACTCACTTCCTTTTTAAACATGAGCTACACCTTTCTTTTTATGTACAATGATATCAAACTCCTCATTATTTATAATGCATTTATTAACATTATATTGATAATGAATATAATTAAAACATATCCAAATCCAAGGGTGCTTCATTCTACCACATTAGACCCACTATCAGTACCATTTCTATAACGACCCAAAGTTTCATTAATGGAAATCCCTCTTGATCTAATTAAATGTCTCTTTATGTTTATATAAAATGTCAACTTCATTGGTTTTATGTTAAGAATTTTGACCGTTGCTATTATAACCGTCGAACAGTGATCACATGATTAGTATAAATATAGGGCTTTAACAAATCCAAATTTACTCATACAAAGGAAGTGATGGCCTCATCCAGTAGAATTGCCTCATATAAAGCCCATTTGTCAGATCTTGGAAAAGAGGTAGCATCCTTGGGATTCAATCTGGACCAAGCCCAAGCTGAGCTTCATCATGTCAATCTCGAACAGGACCGTCTACGGGAGAAGTGGAAGTTGATAGAAATTACCACTCGAGCGATGTTATCTGAGCCACCCCAAGAGTCTGTCACCATCAGACACCTTACCCTTAGGTCTTATGCAGCTGTTTTAAGGGGTTATGTAACAAATCGCTAGTACTATGTTCATGTATATTATTTTTGTATATAACAATGAATATACCTCCTTGTCATTTTTTGATACATTGTAAATAGTTTTTAAAGTACAAATAGTGTTTTTAGTTATTATTTAATTAAGAATTATATTTTATTAAATTAAGGGATTTTTTAATTAAATAATATTTTAATAAAATGTTATTATTATTATTAAATTAATTTTTATTAAATATAAATTATCTTATAATTTTATGAATGCAATTATAATTTTTTAAGGTTTGAAAGCCGTTTCTGTCAAAACTGATGAATTTTCGATAAATGTCGGTTTTTATTTTAAAAGTGAAAATTAGCATATTTAGAAAATTATTTAGATAAAATAAATGTTATTTCTGGAATCAGGATGTCGAAATTATCCAACGGTGATTTTTTCATAATTTTCTGAGACAGCCAAATTTTTGTGTAAAAATTAAATACCGTTTAAATATATAATGTGTTTTATGACATCATAATGACCCAATAGTGATGTAATAAAATACTATAAGATTTATTTTCGTACAATATATGTTTTAACATTAAAATAATGTGATTTTGGGTTTGTTTTACCTACTTTTCAAAGCATTAATGGACCCCTCAAGACTTATTAAACATCTTATCTTTTTAAATTATTTTCCATGGAAGTGTGACTCACCTCCACATAATCAACCTAATTATTTTAAGAGGTTATGACTTTGTTATTATAAAATATTGTTTTCCTGTTACCTTTACCAAAAAACATGGGCAAAAACCATGGGATGGTTTGTGGTTTGGATTAATTTAATGTAAGGGGTCCCAAACCTAAATAATAAATAATTCCCTCACCTTTTCTATATAAACCCACCCAAGCTCCCACTTACTCTTCACTAAAAGCCTTTGGAGTTCACCCAACCTCTGCCCTACTCTCTCTAGAATCCTCCCAAGGTGCCCCAAGCTCCCAAGAAGCCTCTCACAAGCCTCTCTCTAGCCTTTGGAAGCACACTTCCAAGTAAGGGTTTTTTCTTCCTTTCTCATTTTTGTCCAATTTTCTTTAAGTTGTTTTTCACTTTTAATTTCAATTATGAATGTTGGGGTATGGTTTATCACCTCCCTCATACTTCTATCTTTATGTTTTAATGATGGTAGACCCCTTTATCTCTCATTAAATTCCTCCGATGTACACCCGTTACTATGCCAAAATTCCGAAAGGAACTTCTCTCTCCTCATTTACATTCAAGAAATACTTTTGTATCATGAATCTAAATTCCATTACAATTGTTGGGACATGTGTCTATATGACCTACTTACTATCCATTACATTTAAATATGATGAGGAACCCATTTCTCTCTCATCAACCATTTTTATGAATTCTTATGTCACGCCGTTACGCTGCTGAAATCGTACCGATTTTCTAAGCCAATGCCATTGTGTAGTGAATACCATTCCCATTTCTCCATAAAGGGTATTCAACTTTATGCACATTTACTTATTGATTATAAAGTTTCATGTATTAATTCCACATTCCTTAATCGTGGAATAAATGATTATGTTTTATGAATCCATGTTTTATGGTCCATGTGGCACACTTATGCATGAAATGAAATGTTTAAGAAGGGTGCGCCCTTATAGCGATCCAATGAAATGGGTAAAGTATAGTATCATGATATTTTATGTGCAATGAGTGTTTAATCATGATAATTCTAGTGCAATGATGGTTTACTCGTGCTTCATGTGCAATGAGGGTCTACTCATGCTCTATTTGCAATGAGCCTTGGCCCATGCTAATTCCATGTTAAGTGTTGTTGCCACATTTCCATGTTATGATTATCATGATTTATCATGCCTTTATGTTCATGTTTCTCTTATGATCTATTTATATGCCTAATGTATAACATGTATTGTAATCCTCATTTTATTCCATGTGTATTCCCTTACTGGGCTTTATAGCTCACCCTTTTTATGCATGTCCTCAGGTTATCCCATGTAATGCTAAGTACAAAGGAATGTGGTTGTCATGTAAAGGAAGTTTTCAATAAAGATGTTGTATTTAATGTTTTAAGTTTTTATCTAATGATCATAATCCCCAAAGACACTAAACCTCTCGATCTTCTTTTTTGTATCAAGTGAAGTTTTATGTAATAAATCATGTTTAAGTTTGTAATAAAAGCAGGGTAGTCATAGTTGGTATCATAGGATATGTTTAGTTATTTTTGGGATTAGGATTAGAAAACACTAGTAAAGCCTTAGAGACAAGACTAAGTATAATAAAAACATTCCTAAGTTTTGGTATGTACTGATTAAGTGGTTTATCAAACAAATACATCCCTGTCTGGATACAAGAAGGTAGAGGCGGCTCTGGAACAGATGTATCCTAGGGGTAAAACCCAAAAACACCACTTTGAGCTAGACTCAAACGGGAACTGGTACACAACAATAGGCCTTGCTTCACTCTTGGTTATGACACTCCCATGGGATTTGTTTTGATAAATTCAAAAGCTTAGTATGAACCCTTATTAAGGGAATTAAAAAAAATTCCCCTAAGAATATATGTTAGAAAGTAGATCATGAAAATCCTAGATTGAAGCCTATAGACTCATGAGTTAAGGAAATAAAAGTTTATTTATAAGTCATCAAATTTTGTCTTTGGATTACCTATTATGTGTTACCTATAACTTTCCTTTTATTCCAGCCAATGGCTGGTAATAGGAGGACTCAGGCTAACAACCGCTATGAAGATCAGTGTGATGACTGTACTAATCAAATTCCCAATACAATGGGAGCGGGAATTGCGAACTTTGTCATGCTTATCTCTCAGATAACTCAAGTTTTGAATAGAAACACGGGTCAAGAGGAATGTTTAACCCCCACTAAGAAAGAAAAAGTCACTATAGAGATCTTCATGAGACAAAGGCCTCCTACTTTTAGTGGATCATCTGATCCCACGATCGCTGAACAATGGATCAACTCCATTGAAAAGATCTTCTCTATCCTTTAATGTTCTGAAAAAGAGAAGGTTCTACTGGTATCTTATCATATGGGGGGTGAATCTGATCAATGGTGGATGTTGATCAAAAATATGAAGCTTGTGGAGGAGATCGAGGCGTTGGAATGGAAGGATTTCCGAAAGATGTTTTTTGATAAATATTTTCCGTGCACCCTCCGGCTTAAGATGGAAAGGGACTTCCTTTACCTCAATCAAAAAGATGAAGAATCTATTGGACCATATTAGGAAAAATTCACAAGGCTTGCACGATACGCTTCCGAATTTGTTGTTACCGTAGAATGAAAAGTTGACCGCTTCTTTGGTGGGTTGAAGCCTAGCCTACGGAAAGAATTAGTAATCCGTGACTTTGACAGCTATGAGGAAATTTTCCGATGTACCCTCAAGGTCTAAATGGAGATCGGAGAATCATAGGGGTATCATGGGGATACGAAGCGTAAGGTGGACTTCAATGCTGGTGGTCTGATGGATAAATCCAACAGTTCAAAGAAGATCTAGCACCCCACTTGCAAAAAGTACGAAAATAATCACCCTGGAAATTGCCTTAAGGGGACGAGGAAATGCTTCAGGTATGGAAGAGAAGGGCACCTAGCTATTAACTGTCGGCAAGAAAGACCCACGACTACGATAGAGGAGAGGAACGCTCCGTTCGAACCTCAACGCATTGTTCATTGCTACAAATGAAAAGAACTAGGGAATCTTGCAAATCAGTGCCCTAATCCAAGGGTTTTTGGAGGCAACCAACAACCTCCAAGGCAGCAAGGAAAAGATTTTGCCATCACTTCTGCTGAAGTGAACCCCGACAATGAAGTGGTGAAAGGTACGCTAGTTATTCATTCAATAATAGCAAATGTACTTTTTGATTCAGGTTATATTCATTCTTTTATGTCTCGAAAGTTTAGTAGAATAATCCCAACACCACCACAAATCATGGAAGTGAAGATGGCGGTGAGTACGTCAAATGGGGAAATCATTGCATCCCATGAATATAAGTCCTCCCCTATTATAATATGTGGATCAAATTTCCTGGCGAACCCCGTCATACTCCCTCTGGTGGAATTTGATACAATTCTTGGCATGGATTGGCTTTACTTATATAGAGCTAACATAAATTGTCGGGAGAGGGAAATCACACTCCATATGGAGAATTGACCCTCGATTCTTTAAAAGTGTAAAGAAAAAGATGAATCTCCTTTAGCTCCATCATCTCAAGCATGAATATTACTTCCCTATGAGAACGCGTATCTAACTCAAGTGATTGAGTCCAAGGAAGAAACCATCCTTGAAGAAATGCCTATTGTGAGGGAATTCGCAGAAGTATTTCCCTAGGAACTTCCGGTCTTCCTCCTAGAAGAGATGTTGAATTCTCAATTGAATTTATACCCGGGGCATTACCAATATCCAAGACTCCATATAGAATGGCTGTCTTAGAGCTTGAAGAGTTGAAGAAACAACTACATGAGAATTTGGATAAAGGGTTTATACGCCCAAGTGCTTCACCATGGGGTGCACCAGTCCTCTTCGTCAAGAAGAAGGATGGGTCAATGCGGCTTTTCATTGATTATAATGAACTTAACAAAATCACAATAAAGAACAAGTATCCTATACCACGAATTTATGACTTATTCAATCAGCTGTGTGGAGCACAATACTTCTCCAAGGTGGACTTGCGGTCGGGATATTATCAAGTAAGGGTGAAGAAGGAAGATATCCCCAAGACTGCTTTTCGCACAAGATACGGGCACTATGAATTCATAGTAAGGCCTTTCGGACTCACTAATGCTCCAAAAATCTTCATGGACTTGATGAATAGAGTATTTAGAGATTACCTCGACAAATTTATGGTAGTCTTTATAGATTATATTCTAGTATACTCCAAAACCAAGGAGGATCATGAGGAGCATTTAAGAACTGTACTAGAGAATTTGCGCAAGTAGAAGCTCTATGCAAAGTACACCAAGTGTGAGTTATGGTTGAAGGAGGTATTATTATTGGGCCATATCATCACAAGCAATGTGATATCTATGGGTCCCTCCAAAACAGATGCAATTGAGGAATGGTCGAGTCCAATATCGGTAACCGATATCCGTAGCATCTTAGAGTTAGCGAGATATTATTGACGATTTGTGAGGAATTTCTCACGATTGTCCAACCCTCTTACCAAGCTAAATTGGAAGGGAGTAAAGTTTTCTTGGAGTGATGAATGCAAAGAAAGCTTCAAAGAGTTGAAAAGGAGTCTTATCACTGCGCCCGTGCTCACTTTACCCACAATTAGGGAACTTTTTGTGGTATTCAGTGATGCTCTAAAGAAGGGATTAGGTTGTGTGATGATGCATAATGATAAAGTGATATCCTATGCCTCAAGGCAGTTGAAAATCCATGAGCGAAACTATCCAACACATGATCTGGAGTTGGCAGCGGTGATCTTTGACTTGAAAATCTGGCGGCATTATCTCTATGGGGAGAAATGTGAGATATATACTGACCACAAGAGTCTTAAATATATATTCACACAGAAAGAGATAAATATGTGCCAAAGAAGATGGATAGAGCTCATCAAGGATTATGACTTTTCAATACATTACCACCCTGGGAAAGTGAACAAGGTGGCAGATGCCCTAAGTAGAAAGGACCCAGTGATTCTATCAATGATGAGAATTGAGAAGAATCCAATCTTCTTAGACTTGATGAAGATGGACATGGGAATCATAAAGAAGGGAACATCATTAATACTTTCACAAATGATTGCTCAACTGTCTATTTTGGAAAGGTTAAAGAATACTCAAAAGGATGATGTGGGAATTAAGGAAAATGTGGAAGCTATCGAAAAAGGGAAATCCTCAGAGTTTAATGTTAATGAAGAAGGAATTGTGTGGTTTGGGAAAAGACTATGTGTTCCATAAAGTCCAAAGCTAAAGAAGGAACTTTTGGATGACACACATAGTTCAAATTTCTCTATTCATCCAGGGAGCACAAAGATATATCGAGATCTCCGAGAAAACTTTTGGTGGGATAATATGAAGAAGGAGATCGCTGAATATACATCAAAGTGCCTGGTGTGTCAGCAAGTGAAGGAAGAGAGGTAGAAGTCTAAGGGGATGATGCAACCATTTCCCATACCAGAATGGAAATGGGAGAACATCACCATGGACTTTGTCACCGGAATTCCAAGGACATCCAAAGGCAACAATACAATCTAGGTTGTTGTGGATCGTCTTACAAAGACTGCACACTTCATTACTATTCGGGAGGATTTCTCTTTGGATCAACTGGCACAGATATATATCAGGGAAGTGGTAATGTTTCATGGAGTACCACTATCTATTATGTCTGACCGAGATCCATGATTCACCTCTATGTTTTTGAAGAGTCTTCAACATGCTCCGAATACTGAACTGAACTTCAGTACAGCCTATCATCCTCAAACTGATGGCCAATCCGAGCGGACTATCCAAACAGTTGAGGACATGTTGAGAGCATGCTCAATGGACTTTAAAGGAGGATGTGAATAACATCTTCCTCTGTTTGAGTTCTCTTATAATAACAATTTCCACTCAAGCATCCAAATGGCACCATATGAAGCCCTGTATGGGAAAAGGTACAGAACACTGGCATGTTGGGATGAGGTCGGTGAATGTAAGCTGCTTGGACCTGAAATGGTCGAAGAAATGATGGAAAAGGTGAAAACCATTTAGCAGCATATCAAGGTAGCCCAGAGTTGACAGAAGAGTTATGCAAATAACCGTTGATGAGACATTGAGTTTAAAGTTGGAGATATGGTTTTTCTACGCATATCTCCATGGAAGAAGGTCATAAGGTTTGGAAAGAAAGGGAAGTTAAGTCCAAGGTACATCGGCCCCTTATAGATTCTTTATCGTGTTGGGGCTGTGGCCTATCGACTATAACTTCCACCTACCATGACCAAAGTATATGATGTCTTTCATGTATCACTCTTAAGGAAGTACATACCAGACCCTTCACATGTACTCTCTTCTAAGGTGGTACAGTTGGAGGATGATATTTCTTATGAGGAGAAACCAGTGAAGATTTTAGATCATAGAGAAAAAGTTCTATGAAATAAGACAATGCCCCTCGTCAAGGTGTTATGGAGAAACCACAAGTTTGAAGAAGCGACTTGGGAATCAGAGGAAATGATGAAGCTGAGTTACCCACATTTGTTTTAGTATGGGAAAAGGAAAATTTCGAGGGCAAAATTTCTTAAGGGGGGAATATTGTAACGACCGAAAGTTTCATTAATGGAAATCCCACTTGATCTAATTAAATGTCTCTCTATGTTTATATAAAATGTCAACTTCATTGGTTTTATGTTAAGAATTTTGGCCGTTGCTATTATAGCTGTTGAACAGTGATCACATGATTAGTATAAATATAGGGCTTTAACAAATCCAAATTTACTCAGACAAAGGAAGTGATAGCCTCATCCAGTAGAATTGCCCCATACGAAGCCCATTTTCCAGAGCTCGGAAAAGAGGTGACATCCTTGGGGTTCGCTCTGGACCAAGCCCAAGCTGAGCTTCATCATGTCAAGCTCGAACAGGACTGTCTATGGGAGAAGTGGAAGTTGATAGAAATTACCAGTCGAGCGATTTTATTTAAGCCACCCCAAGAGTCTGTTACCATCGCACACCTTACCCTTAGGTCTTATGCGGCTGTTTTAAGGGGTTATGTAACAAATCGCTAGTACTATGTTCATGTATATTATTTTTGTATATAATAATTAATATAACTCCTTGTCATTTTTGGATACATTATAAATAGTTTTTAAAGTACAAATAGTGTTTTTAGTTATTATTTAATTAAGAATTATATTTTATTAAATTAATGGATTTTTGAATTAAATAATATTTTAGTAAAATATTATTATTATTAATAAATTAATTTTTATTAAATATAAATTATCTTATAATTTTATGAATGCAATTATAATTTTTTAAGGTTTGAAATCCATTTCTGTCAAAACCCATGAATTTTCGATAAATGTAGGTTTTTATTTTAAAAGTGAAAATTAACATATTTAGAAAATTATTTATATAAAATAAATGTTATTTCTAGAATCCGGATGTCGAAATTATCCAATGGTGAATTTTTCATATTTTTCTGAGATAGTCAAATTTTTGGGTAAAAATTAAATACCGTTTAAATATAAAATGTGTTTTATGACATCATAATGATCCAATAGTGATGTAATAAAATACTATAAGATTTACGTTCGGCCAATATATGTTTTACCATTAAAATAATGTGATTTTGGGTTTGTTTGACCTACTTTTCAAATCATTAATGGACCCCTCAAGACTTATTAAACATCTTGTCTTTTTAAATTATTTTCCATGGGAGTGTGACTCACCTCTACATAAGCAACCTCATTATTTTAAGAATTTTGGACTTTGGCCTTATAAAATATTGTTTTCCTGTTCCTTTTTCCAAAACCCATGGGCAAAAACCATGGTATGGTTTGTGGTTTGGATTAATTTAATGTAAGGGGTCCCAAACCTAAATAATAAAGAATTCCCTCACCTTTCCTATATAAACCCACCCAATCTCCCACTTCCTCCTCACTAAAATCCTTTGGATTTCGTCCAACCTCTGCCCTACTCTCTCTAGAATCATCCCAAGGTGCCCCAATATCCCAATAATCCTCTCACAAGCCTCTCTCTAGGCTTTGGAAGCACACTTCCAAGTAAGGGTTTTTTATTCCTTTCTCATTTTTGTCTAATTTTCTTTAAGTTGTTTTACCATATTAATTTCAATTATGAATTTTGGGGTATGGTTTTTCACCTCCATAATACTTACCTCTATGTTTTAATGATGTGAGACCCCTTTATCTCTCATTAAATTCCTTCAATGTACACCCGTTACTATGCCGAAATTCCGAAAGGAACTTCTCTCTCCTCATTTACATTCAAGCAATACTTTTGTATCATGAATCTAAATTCCATTAAAATTGTTGGGACATGTATCTATATAAACTCTTTAATGTCCATTACATGTGAATATTATGAGGAACCCCTTTCTCTCCCATCAACCATTTTTATGAATTCTTATGTCACGCCGTTACGCTGCCAAAATCGTACCGATTTTCTAAGCCAATGCCATTGTGTAGTGAATACCATTCCCATTTCTCCATAAAGGATATTCAACTCTATGCACATTTACTTATTGATTATAAATTTTCATGTATGAATTTCACATTCCTTCAACGTGGAATAAATGATTATGTTTTATGAATCCATGTTTTATGATCCATGTGGCACACTTATGCATGAAATGAAATGTTTAAGAAGGGTGTGCCCTTGTAGAGCTCCAATGAATTGGGTAAAGTATAGTATCATGATACGCCATGTGCAATGAGTGTTGACTCATGCTAATTCAAGTGCAATGAGGGTTTACTCGTGCTTTATGTGCAATGAGGGTTTACTCATGCTCCATGTGCAATGAGCCTTGGCTCATGCTAATTCCATGTTAAGTGATGTTACCACATTTCCATGTTATGATTATCATGCTTTATCAGGCCTTTATGTTCATGTTTCTATTGTGATCTATTGATATGCCTAATGTCTAACATGTATTGTACTCCTCATGTTATTCCATGTGTATTCCCTTACTGGGCTTTATAGCTCACCTTTTTTTATGCATGTCCTCAGGTTATCCCATGCAATGCTAAGTACGAAGGAATGTAGTGGTCATGTAAAGGAAGTTTTCAATATAGATGTTTTATTTCATGTTTTAAGTTTTTATGTAAGTATCCTATCCCCCAAATACACCAAACCTCTCGATCTTCTTTGTTGTATCAAGTGAAGTTTTATGTAATAAATCATGTTGAAGTTTGTAATAAAAGCAGGGTTGTCATAATTTCCATATAAATTCAATTCATTTATTTATATTATTTATTAATAATAATTTAATTATAGAAAATTATTCACTGCTTCATTGATACCATGAGTATAGGGAATATCCTCTAAAAGAATATTCTTTTATCCCTTTCTCAAGAAACATCTTCTCTACATTGGTTTTATCCATTTTCCATGTTCTTCATTAGTTAAATGAGACAAGGGTAAAGCCAAACATTCCATATAATTGATTCAATAACTAATTTTAACCCCCATTGATTTTATGAAATATATATATTTTCCAATGAATTTAATTTCATTGATATCTTGTGTTGCACACAACACCGAGTTTAAAGAAACTGTGATATACTATTATTATTATTATTTATACAATAACATTATAACCTAGCCATTAAAAATATAAATATGAATAGTAATAAATAAATTTTGAAAATTTATTATAATGGTATTATATAAATAAAATATTTTTAAAAATAAGTACTTAATATTTAGTAAATCCTTTATATGCTTCGAAAATAGTTTTTTTCAAAAAATGTTTTTTATTGATTTATGTGAATGGATAATAAAAATAAATTTTACCCTTTTATAAAATTTATTTGAAAAAATAATGTTCATTTTTGAAATTTAATTATAAAAATTATCACTGAGTGAATTTTTGATTATTTTTTGAAAGTTTAATTTTTCATTGAATAGAAAAAAATATTGATATTTATTAAGAACTATATTTTAATTTAAATAATTTAAAACCTCAATTTAAATTTAATATAGTTTTAAAAGTGAAATTATTTAAAATATATATTTATTAATCCAATTTGGGTTATTATAATCACTTTAATATTGAAATTTTATATTAAAAATTCTATACTTATGAATATATTTTCTTTGGAAAACTGTTTTTTCATCGCTTGTGTGGGTTTAATTTTAAATTAAATTATTCCACTTATGTTAATATATTTTTTAGAAAATGTATTAAATATATGTAATAATAATATTTAATAATATATAATATGGATAAATTAATTTTTTTTATCAAGATAAATATTAAAAACAATAAAAATTAATTACCATTTTTAAGGTTACAATGGGTTTATCAAGGGTTAAAATAAAAATATATGGGGTAAAATATCCTAAAAAAATGTATAAATATATTTTAATTTCAATATTTAGACTTTATATCATATAAGGTTTCATAATAATCCTTTTTATCCTTTTGGGTTGTTAAAAATGTGGTTACACATTTTTCTTTTAAAAAATTGCATGTGTCCCCACCTATAAAAGGGAACCCCATATCCTCTACTCTTAACACTTAAAAAACACTTTATTTAATAAAATACTTAAAAAAATATATTCCTTAATTTCCTTTGAACATAATAGAGGCCTTATATTTATTATTAAACCCTCTTATGAAGTATTTTGGTGATAACCTAAGGAGGTTGTCTGAAGAAGAGACATCGTTCTTAATCGATCAAATTTTTAATATTTATTATCTAAACTACATTAAATATTCCTTAACTATGATGAAATAATATCATAATTATATTCCATATAATATTATGTTATTTTATTAATTTAATAACCTACATATATCTCCTCTTCCATCAAACGGGGAATGAAACTATCAATCATATGTACGACGGGCTACCAGCTCGCGAACCGATGTAATTCATTTTCCATCACAACCTCTCATAGATGGATATAAATATGGATTTAACATATTTATAAGATATTTATGAAATTATTATACTTATTTAATTATATTATCACATGTATCTTCTTACTTTCCATTTTGTGAGAATATAATAACGTAGCTCATGTGTACGGTGGACTACCACCTCGTGAAGTGATATGCATCGTTTTTCATTTATATTTCACATGGAAGGTAATAAGGATAAATTAAATAAATATATTTGATATATATGACATAATAATTACTCCATAAATTTTATATATTATTAACCTACCATGTGTTTAATCAGTTAAAAAAATTGAAACAATGTTCATGAGTACAAGCGGCCTACTATCTCCATGAATGACGTAATCCATTTTTCCATCTCTAACTTTTATAGATAAATATAAATATAAATATAAATAAATAAATATATATATATAATGAATATATATGATATTTATATCATGTTTAATATTATAAATATAATGGAACCATGATCAAATTGCTAGTACTAAGACTACTGAACAAAAAGATACATAAAATATGAAGCAGTTGTCACCCGAAACAATGATTTTAAAAAAGAATTTTTTACTAAACAGGTGATAAAAGGATATAAGTAAATAATATATGGTATGATACATATTATTATTTTTATTTAATAGATATATAATAAACCTTTATTTATTATACATTAAACTAAAATGTTTAAAAATGAAATCGAGACTTAAGGTATGGGATTTCTTGTCTCACTTTTATTTCTGGGAGTCTTATGTTAAATTCACCACTCATTTCATTTGTATGGTGTATATACTACCCATTTTAAATGTTATATAATGAATATAATTATTTTAATGATATTTATAGTTTAACTTTATGCTCTTATTTCATGGCATTGTGATTCAATGTTTACTAAAGTGGTAAGGGACCTTCGTCGCACTTTTATTTTTGTAAGACACATGCCATATTCACCATTTGATTCTTTTTTTGGTGTATATACTTCCCATGAATGTATTTTTTTATGATTTTGAAAATTTTTATGGGGATTTACCTGTCCATATAAGGTTATTTATTTCATGTGGATTATGATTCAAATGTTACCTATGTGGTAAGGGTTTGATGTTACAATCTCATTGTTTATCGAGGTTGTTTATGATTTTATTCCAATGATGAGATATTATGATCTACCTATCAAGAAACCAATAAAATTTATTTTCATTTGGTTATTTTTTTAAATTATATTTTTCCTTTCATTTTCCTCTCTTTATATACTTAATATTCAAAAATAATATTTTTAAGTAAAAACTGAATTTATTTATCTCTTCGAATGAAAACCCTATTTCTTAAATTTTTGTGTTTTCTAAAAATGTTTTTAAGAAAGTTTTTAATAATATATAATTATGATTTAAATAAATTTTTACCCATGTTTTACTTTCAAAAAAAATTAAAAGGAATTTTTTTTTCATTTTCTGAACAAGTGTCTCTTAACTTTTTACAAAAAATGTGAATGGAATATTCCTTTTAACATATACAACATGAATAGTATTTTACACCATAATGATCTTTCAATTATTTAAATCTTCTATTAAAAGTTTCCAAGGATATATTGAAACAAAATTTATCATAAATATTTAGGAAATTTAGAGATTTTAAATAAGTTTTTTCGAAATGGAAAGAATATTTTCCTCTAGTTTGTTTTAAGGATCATTTTTTTGGAATTTATATTCATAAATAAAATAAAATTTGGTGGTAATTATATTTTACTAGTCATATCATCTAATTGTACCATCATTATTCTATTTCTATATGGTTTATGATTATGATGAAGAAATTTTTATGAAACTGATTCCTTTTCCATGGGTTGTGCTACGATGAATTGATGAGATGATTATGAAACACATTTCTAATATATGGGTTAGACTTTGAGGAAATGGTTATGAATTCCATTTCATTTATTTGGGTTATGATATGATAAATGTTTTATGATATTTTGGAACAAAAATGAATGGATTATGTTATGTGTGGGAACTATATCTCACTCCAATTAATTGGGTAATGATTAATGTCTAGTGAGCTTAAGGCATATATGGTAGGTTATCCTAATACTAAAAAGGGGTACACATGAGGTTATATTAATACTAAAATAGGGTACATGGAGGTTATCCCAAACCCAAAATAGGGTATGCAGGTGGTTATCCCAATCCCAAAGAAAGTACATGGTTGGTTAGAACAATCCTAACAAGTTATTATTGTCTTGGTGGGTATACTTGATATGAGATTTTATATGATTATGTGTATACCAACAATCTATGTCTTATGTCAATGTTATGTTCTCATGGATCACATTATTTGATTATGTTATGATTCATGTCTTATGAAATTAAAATATATATTCCATGATTCAACTTTATGATCTATGATATATAGGGTATTATTTTAAAATGTTATTATCATGTTATAATACCCATATGAACATGTTATATTTATATCTTAGATGTTTATCATTATTGAGAATCTAATCTGGACCTTTATTATGATTCCTTCACCTAGGTTATTAATAAAGGTTTTATGTATGGTATATCTATGAAGTGATTTTTTTTGAATATATTTTTGGAATATGTTTAATATCTATCATGAAATAAGAATATTGTGTATCTAGTATCCAAATACACCAAAAAATTACAGTCATTGGGAATGTATTCGTGAAATATATTGAATATTCATCTAAAAGGATGTAATATTTATGTATGAAAATCCATGGTTTCTATAATTGGTATTAGAGTAAAGTTTTAGCTATACATTGGAAAATAGTATTAGGAAACTTTAGTGATATCCTTAGGTATATGTATAAGGATAATCCTAATAAAAAAATATCCTATAATTTTGGTAAAGAATAAAGAAAGTGGTTTTCAAGAAATTACGTCATTATCTGGATGATACAAATGGGCATGTATCTGAAAATGTTATACCTAGGGTAACAAATCAAAATAAGGATCATTTATTTGGACTCAATTATCACCTAGTAAATGCCAATGAGCCTTGTTTTACACCTAGTTTTACACTTATGGTGGATATTCTTTGAAAATTCACAAACTATTTGCGAACCATCATGAAGGGTTTTTAATAGATGATGAACATGAATGACCTAGGTTAAGCATAACATGTAATAGATTGAAAAGAATGTGTCATTATTTAGAAATCCTATAATTGATTTTTTATGATTATGTGGTTTCCAACTATGATTATTTTTTCTCACACTACTCTATTTGATTTTAGTAAATGGATGGAAATATGAGGAAACATGTTAACATTGAATATGATGGATAATTTAGTGACTATGAGTAAATAAATTGAATTATTATTAGAGATAAATATATTGTGATTATTACTAACCAAATATCATGATATATGGTTAACAATGTGAACTTATTCAATATTTATAACATTCAAAGTAAGATGAAGATGAAATTTTATTAAAGTTCATGTAGTAATGAACATAGAGGAAAGAAGATTCAACTTTATATATGTCAAGAATGTGGGAAGAATCACCAAGAAGTATAACTCAAATAGAGGGGAACATGTTTCCTATATGGAAATGAATGTCATAGAGAAACGAGTTACCAAGGAATTTGATGTCTTCTATGTGAGGAACTTGGGGAATTATATGATTTAATGACCTAAACTAAGGCTTAGCCCCCATATCAATGAAATATCAATGTTATACCAAATACTTGAAGTAAAAGGGTTGAAGTTTTTATTTTTTGGGATTCAATAATAACAAAGTATAAGTATTTTTACCAATGGAATTTTTGTTATAATAGTCATGAAGCATCTATGGATTGTGATAATTTTTTAAGAATATATGTTTTCATATAATATTAACTTAAGAGTTATAGATTCCATTAGGGGTTTATGAGTTTAATGCTGATCATAGGTTCAAGGTTTTAAACAACACATTTTAGGTTCTATGTGATGGGATTTTAATATGATTAATTACATTTTGGGAGAATTTTTTTTAAATATTGTATAAGTAACTCTTAGGTTCAACCTAATGTATAATTTAAAGAACAATGATCTTTTCATAAGTTTAAATGTATTGATAACCTTCTGGTTATGTAATACTTTCAATGATTAAAGTTATTTTAAGTATTTTTAAGCATATTTATTATTGATTTATAAAAATTATATTAATATTATTTTATTAAAAAGGAAAACCTATCACATCTGGAAAGGTTATGGGGATTGAGCCCATAGTTGAAGGGTGATAAGTGTGAAACACCAACCACTAGTTTGGATGATGTATCAGTTAGTATGGTTTTTTTGGATATGATAGATAAATATTAATATGATTTTGGGAAAATATGTTTTATTATAGAGATAACCATGGGTTTAAAAATGATATGGTGATAGAATATGCTTTATGATAATTAAAGAATTATGAGAAAAATTTTCAACTCATTATTTTGAGTTAGCTATGGTAAATTTTTCATCAAATATATGGATCCATTATCTTTATGGATAATGGTGTTATATATATAATCATCATAAAATACTAAATTATATATTCACATAGAAATATTTGAATATGTTCCAGAGAAGATGGTTAGAACTGATTAACGATTATAAATGGTCGATACATTACCACCATGGGAAATATGACATGGTGGTCGATGCTTTGAGTCGAAAGGATCATTCTAGATTATATATGATGAGGATTAAACAATATTTATATATTTTAAAAGGATAGATCTTGAAATAGTAAAGGAAGGGGATAATTATTATATTTCTCAAATAAGGGTTCAACTATCTATACAAATGATGATTAAAGCGGCATATGGAGAAGATGTGGAGATGGAAAAGAAGGTGAGAAATATTCATAAGTTTAGCCTTGATATGATAGAATGATAAGGTTTAAGAAATGTTTATGTTTTCTATCCAAGCCATATTTGTAGAAGGATATGTTATAAGAATCTCATATTTATTCATTCTCTATTCATCATTTAAGTATAAAGATGTATAGAGATTTGAAAGAGTATTTACAATTTGATAAACATAAAGAGAAATATTTTAGAGTTTCTATCTCAATGCTTGGTATATCTATAAGTTAAGTTTATGTGAAAATATTTTAAGGGGATGTTACAATAATTACACATACCAAAATTGAAATGGGAAAATGTCACCATGTATTTTTTCTTTAGAATCCCCAAAAACTATAACGTGCATAATAATATATGTGTTGTATCCGATCGCCCTACAAATTCTGCACACTTGATTTCTATCAGAGAAGTTTTTTCACTGGATCAACTTTGTGGATATATATTAAGAAAGTGGTAAGTTTTCATGGAGTACCATATTCTATTATATCTGATTGGGGTATGAAGTTTACCTCAAAGTTATGGTGAAGTCATAAATAGTATTTAGATACATTTTTATATTTTATCATAGCTTATCATCATAAAATATATGGATATTATGAGAGAAATATTAAAACCCTAGAGGATATGTTGAGGTCTTGTCCTCAAGATTTAAAAGGTGGTTGGATTCAACACCTTCCATTAGTCTAGTTTTCTTACAAAAATACCTTTCAAATAGAAATTTAGATGGATCCTTATGAATACTAATATGAAAATAGGTGTATAAATAAGACATGATTGGAATATGTTAGAGAAAGAAAGAAATTGGTACCTGAGATATCTGAGGTAATTTCATAGAAAATATGATCTATTCAACCATACATCATGGAAGCACAAATTTTATAGAAATGTTAGGCTTAAAATAATCACTGTGATTTGGAATTTGAAGATGGTGAGAAGATGCTTCTATGAATTTATTCATGGAATAAGGTTATGAGATTTGGAAATAAAGTAATTTTGATCTCTAGGTATAATATCCCCTTCATGATTCTTAATTAATTTGGGACAATATCTTATCACTTGGCACTCCCACTGAACCTCCCTCAAGTTCACTATGTGTTCCATGTATCTCTCTTAAGGAAGTGCATAGCTGACCCTTCAAATGTACTAAACATAGAGGTCATAATACAAGGGTAATATCATTATTATGAGGAACAACTAGTGATGATTATGTATTTTAGATATAATGTGCTATGAAACAAGACCACTCACCTGGTTAACATTTGGTGACAAAACTACCAACTTTAAGAAGTTGCATGGAAACCTGAGGTTACAATGAGGAAGAAGTATCCTAAGTTATTTATATCAAATAGATGGAAATTTTTGGGATAAATTAATTTTATGGGGGGTATAATGTAACACCTTGATATTTTAAGAAATATTTTTTTTCAAAAAATTTAATTTCTTTGATAGTTTGTTTTACATAAAACACCGAGTTTTAGTGACGTGCGATATACTATTAATATTACTATTCAAATATGAAATTTATAACCTAGAATTTAAACATTGTGGTATGGATAAGAATAAAAATATTTCAATAAATATTTATAATTTTAATATTTAAATTAAATATATTTAAAAATAAGTACTTAATTTTTAGTAAAGCCTTTATATGATTTGAAATTAGTTTTTTCTCAAAAAAGATTTTATAGATTTTTTTGAAAAAAATGAAACCAATTTTTTACAATCTTACAAAATTTATTTAAAAAAACTAAAATATTTTCTAGAATGAATTTCCAAAATTAACTTTTGTTAAATTTTTGATAATTTTCTAAAAATATTCATTTTTCAATTAATAGTAAAAAAATATTATTTTTTATTAAAACTTGAATTTTTGTTTAAGGAATTTATATAATAAATTTAATTTTAATATATTTTTAAAATTAATGTTAATTTAATTATATATTTATTAATATAATTTAGGTCATTATAATCAATTTCATATTGAATTTTAATATTAAAACATTGTAGACTTATGAAAAATATTTCTTTGGAAAACTACTTTTTCCTTGCGTCTGTGGGTTTAATTTTAAATTAAATTCCAAGGAATATATCAATGGAGTTTGGAAAAATATATAAAATTTTTGGAATAATAATTATTAATATTATATAATAAGTCCAACTTAATTTTTGGTCAAAATTAATAGTAAAAATAGTTAAAATTTATTATCACGGTTAACATTAAAACGAGTTTACTAGGGGATAAAATAAAAATATATGGCATAAAATAACTAAAAAAAATTATCTAAATCAAATTGTATGGACATATTTTGATCTTATATCATATAATGTTTTATAATTATCCATTTTGGATCCCTTTTTCATGTTTAAAACAATGGTTAACCATTTTCCCTTTAAACATTTCATGTGTGTCCTCTCCCCTACTTATAAAAGGGAACCCCATCTATTCTACTCTTAAAACTTTATAAAACAATTTGTTTTGGAAAATACCTAAAAAAATACATTATTTACTTCCCTAACCACATTCTAATGGCTTTATTTTTATATAGAAACCCTCATAATAAGGGTTTTGGTGCTAACCTATGGAGGTTATCTGAAGAAGAGGTATCATTATAACTGAGCATAATTATTTTATTTCTTCTTCCACATCCATAAAATATTATTAAAATATGATGATATAAAAAAATAATTATCTAAAATATACTGATATGTTATTATGTCAATGTAAGAACCTATAATTATCTCATCTTCCATCAAATGGGAAATGAAACTGTCTATATTGTGTTTGGCGGACTACCACCTCGTGAACTGATGTAATTTGTTTACCATAACCACCTCTCATGGATAGATATAATGATGTATTTAACATATTTATATGATATTTATGACACAATGATACTTATTGATTTATTATATCACATATAACTTCTTATTTCCCCTTCCTTGGGAATGTGATAACGTCACTCGTGTGTACGACAAACTACCACCTCATGAAGTGATGTAATTAATTTTTCACTTACGCTTTAAATAGAAGGTAATAAGGATAAATTTAATGAATATATATTATATATATGAAATAATAATTACTCTATAAAAGTGATATATTATTTAACTTCCTTTCATTCCTTTCTTTGAGAAAATTTAAAAAGCGTTTATGCATACGTATGACCTACTGTCTCTATGAATGGTGTAATCCATATTTCTATTTATAAAATTCATGGATGAATATAAATATGTGTATAATTAATATATATGTTATTTATATCATGGTTAAAATTCTTGAAATAATGGAAACATGATTAATATACAAGGACCAAAACTACATATCAATACATACATAAAAGATGAAGCAATTATCACTCGAAACAGTGATTTTAACAATGAATTATTAATAAATGGGTGATAAACGGTTATAAGAAAGTAAAATATGATGTGATACATATTATTATGGTTATAATATATATATATATATATATAAAATAAACCTAAATTTATTATATATTATTTTCAAAATTTTACGAAGGAATTCAATACTTGAGGCATGAGATTTATAGTTACACTTTTATTTCTAGGAGACTTATACTGAATTCACCACTCATTTATTTTTTATGGTGTATATAATACCCATTTTACATGTTATATGAAAAATATAATTATTTTAATTATATTTAATGTTTAATTTTTTTATTCATTCATTGGGATTATGATTCAATGGTTACCAAAGTGGTCAGAGATTTTCATATAACGTTTATTTTTTATGACACTTTCCATATTCACCACTTATTTATTTTTCCTGATATACATACTACACATGAATGTATTTTATAGTGATTATTATGAAATTTATATGTAATTACATTTCTATCTAAGGTTCTTTATTTCATTGGGATTATGATTCAAATGTTACCAAAGTGGTAATGGTTTGATGTTATAGTCTCATTGTCTATAAAGGTTGTTTATGATTATGATTCCAATGATGAGATATTATGATCTAAATCTCGTGAAATTAATTAATTTTATTTTCGTATGTTTATTTATTTGAATTATATGTTTTTATTTCATTTTCATCTATTTATTAACTAAATATTTCAAAATAATGTTTTTAAGGAAAAAATGAATTTATTTCTCCCTTTGGTTCAAATTACTTTTTATTCAATGTTTGTTTTTTATAAATTATTTTAAATAAATTTTTTACCAAAAATGTGAAAGGAATCCCCATTTTAACATATATTAAATGAACGGTATTTTCCATAGTCATGACCAATCAGTGATTTAAAAATTCTATTACAAGTTTCTAAGGTTATATTCAAATAAAATGTATCAATTAATATTTGGGAAATTTTGAGATTTTAAATAAGCGTTTTTAAAATGGAAAGGATATTTACCTCAATTTTTTAATGAACATTTTATTGAATTTATATTCATCAATGAAAAAAACCTTTGGTGTTGAATATGTTTTACTAGGGATATGATCCAATTATAACACCATAATTCTTTCTCTAGATGGTTTATGATTATTATTAAGATATGTTTATAGAACTCATTCCTTTCAATGGGTTATTCTATAAGGAATAAATGTGATGATTTTGAAACCCATTTCCTTCCTATGGGTTACACTATAATGATATGTTTATAAAATCCATTTACATTTAAGGGGTTATGATATGATGACTATTTTATGATCATTTTGAACAAAAATGTATGTATTATATAATGTGTGGTACCTAGGTCTCCCTATAATTAATTGGGAAATGATTAATGTTCTATGATATCAAAGGGTACATGGGAGGTCATCCCAAGCCCAAAATAGTGTACACATGATATTATCCCAAGTTCGAATCAAGTAAATGGTTAATTATACCAACCATAAAATGTTATGAATATCTTAGTGGGTAGCCATGACATTAGATTTCTATGCTTATGTGTATGACAAAAATCTATGTCTTATGCCACTATTATCTTCTCACAGATCATGTTATTTGATTCCTTTATGGTTAATATCTTATGAAATACCAAGATTTATTCAATTACTCATGATTATGATATATGATATATAGGGTATGGTTTTAAAATGTTATTATCATGTTATCATACCATAATTCTCATGTTATGTTGATATCCTCCATGTTTACCCATATTGAGAATCTAATCTCAACCTTTCTTATGTTTTCTTTACCTAGGTTATGTAGAAAAGTTTTAAGTGTGGTATTTATATTAAGTGTACTATGTGGGAAGATATTTGTGGGATATGTTTAAGATCATTCATGAAATAATAATATTGTGTATTTAGTCTCCAAGGACACCAAAAATTTACAGTCCTTGGGATTATATGTGTGAAATATATTGAATATTCATATGAGAAGATGTAATATTTATGTATAAAAATCCTAGGTGATTATACTAATAATATTTGCATCTATATGGGATAACCCTTTATAGAAATTGATAGTAAAAAATCATAAAAAATAAATCTTTCCATTTACAACTCAATGTGATACCAACATTAACTTTCACTACTTTGGGGCTGCTCAAAAATATTTTAAAAAAATATTCTATAATCTGCACTCACTTGAACACACACATCAAAAACATTAAAGGTTAGAGTTGTTTTATTCATCTCATTTGGTTATATAATCATTAATCCTTATAAAAATACTCATTAACAATCAAAACTAATGTGGGAAAGTGAAAATTATAAAAAAATATTTAAATTTTGAAGGGGCTATCGAAAATTAAAAATTCAATGAAATTTCATAAATCTCTGATACCTTTTACTTATTAGATAACTACCCATCAAGGGATATTTACCAAACTTCTTTAGCATCAATTACCAAAATTGGAACACAAAATAATAAAATTTTGTATAAGGTGGATACTTCATTAACTACACAACTTCAGAAATAGGACTAAGAAAAATTTCTCAACCCAGAGACTCCTTGTAACATCCTAGTCCGAGTCACCACTAAGACGGTGGCCAGAAAAGTTGGTCATATGGCCTCAGGCGTACCTCCATATATGTTAGAGGCTGTGGAATAGTAATGAGGGTCTAAAGAGGTGATAATAGGGAGATTGTACCCTCACGTTAGATTAGAAGATCAATTTATAAGATAATAAATAAAAATTAATAGTGGAAGAAGAATAATAAATGGAAGATAAATAACAATAGAAGAATTATATAATATCTGAATAAAAATAAAATGGGAAATTCCAATTCTATATAATGATGCGTTTAGTGTCATGTGTTACTATAAGGTACTAGAAGTAAAAAACACCAATAGTATACTTCTAAAGAATCTTAAGTAAGAGACTAGTCTTGTTCTCCCTAGATCCCATATACACAACACAATAAAATTAATGAATCTGAAGACCTATGAGCAAGAATATCTACTCAGATTACAAATGGCACATGAGAAGGGTGTGAGATAATAATATCTGTAGGCTAGAACCCACATTGTCTAGCCTAATCCATTAATTGATATATAATGTAAAGTAATGAGTTGGTATAAGTAGTAAATAAACAAGAAGTTATGAATAAATAAACAACCCACCCAGGTTCCTAAGGGACACTTGATTGCTATACCTACTTCAACACCCTTCTAGGTATCTATGTTTATGGGTATATCCTCCTACATCACAACAGATCACCCAAATTAGTAGTATATTCTTATATCAAGGATGAATCACTTAGAATATACCATAAAAATACGACATCTACCCTAGGGTAACCAAAATATCACCCTCAGGCATAACTAGAATCTTTCCCTCAGGCATCATGTGACTGTGTATCTTTCCCTCATGCATCTGACATAAATATCTACTCTTCCCTTAGGCATTTAATACCAGTGCACCTAGCCCTTAGGCAGTATGAAAACTTGCACCAAGCCCTCAGGAATCGTGCGACTGTGCATCTATCCCTCAGGCATGTGACATAACCATATACTATACCCTCAGGCATCAAGTACCTATGAACCTTGCCCTCAGGAAGTATAGAATAATATGAAACAAGACCTCAGGCATCCACAGTAAACATGAGTCGTATCCAAACAAACTAAACATGCCAAATAGTGTCAAACCCTCAGGTACAAATCACATCAATGTCATATAATCTAAAAATCTAATCAAGAAAAATCACAATTCTAGTATCAAATATACCAGATTTATCATCAAAATACAAAATGAACAATTTATAAAAATGATTGTCTATCAAACAAATTCATTTCATTAATCCAGGTTCCTAATTACCTTCATAATTATATCAAAATTTTTTAATAAATCATTCAACCCTAAAGTTTTTAATATATTAATTAACTATTTTATCCAAGGTGATCCCACTATAAGAACTCACACAATTTAATATTATGCCAATTCAAAAGTCTAAACCAAAAATCAAACAATTCATCCAATTTATTATAGGGATTGAGAGTCAAACATACTGATTCTTAATAAATCCCAAGGCTGGAACACCTATCGGGTGGCTATAGGTATTAGTATCCTTGCCTATAGAATCAAAAGAATTTAATATTGGTTTAAAAAAAAATAAAATATTATAGTTTAACAAAGATTATCCAATTTTATCGGGTCGTTCTAGTGGCATGCCAGTGCGGTCTCACATATCAAAATTACTATAAATAATTTTCTCAGATAAAAATGGATTTATTTTAGACCCCCCAAATTAATTCCATTGAATTTAATTAATTTAAACCTTTTAAATAAGTCAATTAATCATGTAAAGAAATTCAATTTAATCCACATATTTACATTAAAGAATTCAAGGCAATTCATTTATCAAGGTTCAAGTGGTACTTAGAAGGTACCATGGGAAAACATGGAAAATATCTACATAGGCATTCCCTTCTTATAAATCATGCCAATCATTTATGAGTAGCTAGATCCATTAATCAATTAGATTGAAGTATCCAAGCTATGCACTTATAAGGTAAATTGGTTACACATACATTTATACTGAAAAATGGGAAACTCATTTCATAACTTCAATGAAGGACAAGTCTCAACATGCTATATACCAAACAATAACATCAAGGCATAAAAGGAGAACCAAGGAAATAAGGTAGGCAAGCAATAAAAGTCAAATCACTACTTTTTAGATTAAAGAGAGTGAACCTCTGTTAGAGGGGTTTTATTATTAAATGATGAAATTATTCATAAAACAATTCATTTATCATATTTAATATTTCATTCAAAAACATACTAAATTCAAATCTAAGAAACATTAAATCTAAAAATCATACCGCATTAATTAAAATATAAGGATGTTACGATAAGTAAATTAATTAATGAATTCATAAAATTAAAGGGCAAGGAAAGGGATCTTACCTAATTTAGTAGACCAAGCTGATACTCAGGACTTGTCAGATTTGGCGGTAGCCACTTGAAATTTCCCCGCACTTACACACACATGAATTCTTATATATATATATACATATCCTTTAATCCAAAGTATGTATTCCCCTTTTCATGAGGAAATACATATGAGGAATATATATGTACACACACACACACACAAACACCTATTTATGTGTGCAAGTACCCTCAAATATGATAAAAACTCCCTAAAATCAATTCTAGAGACTCAAAACACCTTAAGACCCTAAATTAAAGGGTGTGAAACCAAGCAACGGGAATAGAACCTCACCTCGAATGGTGGAGGCGAACCGAATCAACCAAATCTGCTTTTCCATCAGTGGCATTTTTCAAAATATGAACAAAAAAGACCCAAGAGGCCCTTTTCATATCCTAACAATAGAAGAAACCACAAAAATATGGGTTAACCTTAACCTAGGGTTTCAGAAGAACCATATAAAGTGACAAGAAAACCAAAGAGAAGGAAGATGGAGGCTTACCTTTCCAGAGTAGAGAAGGATTACCAAGGAATTAGTGGTGAAATCAATGAACAAATGTTCTTCTAGAGAGGTGGTCATTCACCTAAGTGGGGTTCTGTTAGGGGGTTGGTCGTGCAGTCCAGGTAAGGGGGAAGGATACCCTCTTTAAGGTTTTCTTAAAACCTAATTTAATAATACTAATATTAATAACAACAAAAATAATAATACCATTATTATTATTATTAAAAAAATTATTTTATTATTATTTTAACCCTTTTATATCTCATTTGATTAATTTTAATTTTAATTAATTTAATTCAATTTCTTCAAGAAGAACAAACCGCATAGTTTGACCTGCACAGTTTTCCAAAATTTGCGCAAACCATGTGGTGTATAGTGCAAGGATACTAACTATAAAATCACTTCATGTGAGATATTCACATGGTTTAGAAAATTGTATATAGCCCATGCACACCACTAGTGAACCCTTTGGACAAGGTCACACAGTTCTCTATTGAGGGCCACACAGTTTCAGACAAAGTGTGTGCCCTATACATACCCTTTAAAACCTTGATTTCCAAACCTCAATGATCTCAAAACACTATGATAAACTAGAGTAACCTCTCTATCATTCAACTAATTCTAAAAACATACAGAGTATTTTCCCAACTCTCAAAATTTCATTATGAGTTCTGGTTTTAAAAATATACCATCCAGTAATTACAAAAAATCAAATTCCCCCTGAATTTAACTTTGGCTCAAAACACGAGACATTACACTCCCTTCATTGAAGGTATAAAATGAATTAAACTCTTCAAAATTTCTTCCAATTTGGTTTCTAAATATGAAATTTACATGGTAGTATGAAATTATTATTTATTTCTACTTTTTTCTTAGTTGAAATAAGATTATCAAATTACCAACAAGAGAAGTTTGATTCTTTTCCTCTTGCACTAACTTCATATCCTTTTACAACTGGTCTGGCCATCCTATAATATAATCTTATTGAACAATATCTTTCTCCTTTTTTAGTGAGGAATACTTACTTATAGTAAAAGTTTTATAATTTCAATCAATTATTTTTTCCCTTTCTTATTTATTTATCTATGAAAAAGGTCATATATATGGAAACCATGTGTCCTTCTTGGTTTCACCTTCTACACATATCTTCCTTAGATTTCATGTTACCATTTTTTTATCATCTAAAACTATTAACTAAGAGTTTTAAAAACCATACCAATCTAATTATAATTCTCTTGGATTGATCCCCTTTTAGATTCCATCTTACTATATACTTTCATCAGTTTCATAGAATTATTTAAATAATTCATGATATGGCTTCTCTTTCCACAATATGAGAATAATATCCTTATATTAACATTATTATAATCATTAACCATTGATTTATTAGGATTTTTATGTTAAATAGTTTTATTAATTGATGTACTCCTCAGGAAATACTTGGTACTTTTCTTTTGATTCTTAAATTGTTGTTGTAGAATTATATTATCATTAACTAAATATTTTTTTTTTCTGTTGGTACATAATAAAACTCCTCATAAAAGTAGATATATATTTTAAAAAAAATAATATATTATCTCAAATTTATAAAATAGTCTCTTAAAAGATAGATTATTCTATTTCTATAAAACTTTCTTATGCATAACATGTTATCTTCTAACTTCATCATTTCTCCCCAATATTCAGGCCTTTTAGATCTAATACACATTGTAATATTTTTCAATAAATTAATTTCTTTATGTAAA
This sequence comes from Viscum album, assembly GCA_963277665.1. Lineage (NCBI taxonomy): Eukaryota > Viridiplantae > Streptophyta > Magnoliopsida > Santalales > Viscaceae > Viscum > Viscum album. Next base: position 1,017,733,228 of record OY728147.1, on the reverse strand, counting down.
AACCTCCAATAACACAAAAATATTCCAACAAACGTCACTAATTTCACTTCAGGTGTAACTTGTCTACATTTTCCATATTATACACCTTATTATTTTTGGATTGTTCACTACCATTTTGGGTTGGTCTTGAAGGAAAAATTTTCTTGTAAATTTTCACCTCTACCATTGAAAAATATTTTAGGTTTTATAAATTTTTTAATCCTTAATATTTATATAGTTTTGTGATGAAATCTTAACACACAATTGAAATAGATTCAATACAACCAAATTTAGTTGAGTTATGTGATATCATTTTCCATGATCACGAGGATTAAGAATCTCTATATGATCTCAAGTGATTTGATCCACCATTTTATATCCTATTATAAGAAATACTCAATTATGTGGATTTTTTTGAAACACCTTTTCTCATTAGTTTGTGAATTTCTAGATTAGGAGGCTTATAGATTTCTCAACTTTACCTCTAAATCAAAATTCTTTATATCCCTAATTTATTTCTGGTATTCTCGTGTCTACACCCATGCCTCAAATTCTATTTCAATCATATTTAACTAGTCCTAAAGCTCTATATTTTCCTCTTTTAACTAGTTTCCAATCTATTTGATCCTATTTCCCTCGATATTTAGTTGATCCATTTTGATATCTAATGAGGTCATCTAGTGCTTCTTAGATGCATAAATCACATATTTAACAACATCATTAAAAACTTAATTCTCACAAAAAAATATTTTAAATTCTTCTTCATACACAATTTTTATTCCTTTAAATATGGGGGAGATTCATCCTTAATATTTACCAGCTTTGTGAGAGTACTAAAACATCCCATATTTTTTACTAATGCATCTTATATTACATTATCCTATTATTCTAGCTATGATTTTTCATCAATAAGTTCATTTATATAAGAAAATTTATATATTTGATAACTTCTAGAGAGAAATTCTTCAATTAATCCTTAAACCTAGAGAAAAGGTCTTTAACATATTTTATGCATCCTTTTTTCACAACATGAACTTGTTTCACTAGAGTTATAATAAGAATTAGATTTAAATAAAAAGCATTTCCCTTATAATTAAATCTAGCTAATGATTTTTCCTATTCCATATTTGAGATATTTCCTCACTTCCTTACATGTTTATTCTTCATGTTTAATAAGGTTCTAGAAAACATTTCCAAATCCTTCCTGATGGGGATGCAAACCGATTTTTCATTCTAAACCACTTCTTCAAACATCTTAAATATATACTTTATATATTCTAATAAAAACAACTAGTTAATAAATAGTAAATCTATCAAGAGGTATTACATGATCTATTTCAAATTTAATGTCCCATCAAGATCATGTAGATAAATATATGTTTTAGGATAAAATAGGTGTTGTCAAATATTTAAAAAATTCCAAATTTCTCTTTAAACATTTTAAAAAATTTATATTTTTAACCTATAATGTAGGTTGAGAGAGGAGGGTAATTTTTTTATAACCCATGTTACAACCATATGATATATATATAAAGTAGTAATATGAAATACTGTATTTACAAGGTTTAGTTTTCATGTGCACCTACACATTATTGCAGCCAATTATTATACTGGTCCATCGATTTTCATATATAAATCTAATTATAAAATTATAGTGGGTAGATATGAATTATCTATAAACAAATTCACACCATATACCATAGTTATGGGATCACTATATTACAAAAGTGATCAAATTCTTCTTATATTTGGTTCTTTATACCAGTATCATACAATTTTATAGTATATCCCATTCTCTATCTTTTAAAGTAAATGTCCACTAAACTCAGGATGTCAATGCATCAATAAGGCCTGGTCTCCTTCTTTAAATTTATAGGATGATTTTATTAACATATAAGAAGAACAAATTAGGGCTGGTCTTGAATCAAAAAATTTTATACTCAATTTATCATTCAGATATTGTACAAGATGTAAACATCATGGGAAAAAATTCTAAACAATATAGAAAAATTAGGCCACTAGAATGAAGAGAATATCCTCCCATGTAAAATTTATTATTAATATAAATAGTTCATAAGAAATAATACTTCATTCTTTAGATAATTATTTGATGAAGATATTAATCATTTGAAGAACCTTCTCTATTAACTCTATTTACTCTTATCAGTTCCAAGTGAAGAATCCCTCTTGTGGTGATCTAGTCATGCTCTTTTGATTATTAAACAATGCTAATGAATTATCTAGTTCTAGTGTAGAAGATAGATCAAAATACAAATTTTTCCTTATTTATTGTGATGATTCCTTGTAGATTGAAAATTCATCACCGCACCCTCATTATTGAGATGATAAAGGAGGATGAAGAATCTATAGGCCACTCTTCGATCTTGAGAGATAGATATAGATTTCATTATGCACAATGATTCTCTATTCCATTCAAACTCTATACAATAGACATCGTCATAAATATATAGATCTTTGACTAGTATTAAAATATTATTTAATTTCAATATGGACCTTAAATAATATATTAAACCATATATGACACCATTTCATGTAATAATAATAATAATAATAATATATCATGGAATGCGTTTACTGATGAAATTATCATTTTTAATTTACTAGATTTATAATTGATATTTGTTTCCAAACTCAATATACCTCTAGTAGTCCTATATGAAAATTTTCAAATAACCAAATAAATATTAATTCATTTAATAAATTATTATTATATATATAAATAATTAAATAATAACCCTATAAATAAATATTTATATAATTTATAAAATTAACAAAAACTAAATAAAATTATTACTCAATCTTGAGAATAATATTTATATTAACAATTAAATTCGAATAGAATTTAATTGATTTGAATAGAAAAATATAGTGTATAACTCTCTAGGATTATTTCTCATTGGAATTAGGTGCCCTTGGAGAAAGTCCAATATTACTATCTAGTAATGGGTCATGGATCCCCAGAGAAAGAAGTTAATCCCACTACATTGACATCCATACACGAGCACTCGCTGTGTAATTTAATCACTTTTTCATGATATCTCTATTGGATTTGGTGCCCTAAATCCAAATACATTGTAATTTATATTACTTATAGATTCAAATAAGTGGATATTAATATAAATGAATTATCATATATTGATTGTTCTTATAAATAACATTAATGTAATAATTTCTCAGGGTATCCATCATATTAATAACATCATAGAATTTCCCTGTTATGATGAGACCCTTGACCAACTATGATGATATTCCTAAATATAGTTTTGTGGTTTTATAACATACTATGACAGGGAAAATATTTTATAGACCTTCAGGTGAGACTTCTTGAAAGTAGATGAGGATTTTTCTCATTAAGTTCACACTTGGTAATCTTCAGGAAGAGAGATTATGAGAAGAGATTGGCCAGTAAGAATTCCTCATGTTTTGGTGTCCTCTAATATTCCTATATGTGAACATGTGTAATTTCCCTTAGAATTTAATATTATCATTGATGAATTTCATGAATTACACACTTATATTTATTGACCAAAACTATTATGCAATATGTTGGCGGGAAGTAGGGTACGTTGGCTACGTCATGATTGACATGTGATTAATGAATAAGTTGAGAAATGATTTTTACCTTCTATCTTTATGGAAGTGGATTGGTTGACCCTTTTATTGGAATACAACTATTGCATGAAATTCCATGGTCATGGTTTAACGATGTTTATTTTATATAGTAAATGAAAGACATATCAAACATATAGGTTGGTGACATAGATGTGTAACATTCATGATGAGATATTGTGATAAAGGGATTATATTACATAGTTAGAGTTTATATGTGGTTATTTTCATTTAAAAATTAATTTATTTCTCTTGGGAACCCTGGCCCATTGAAAAACAACAATTTTGGACTTTAGGAAATCTTGAAAAATGCCATCGAGAAATAATACTAGAGGGTGACCCACTATAAGTTTCCATTGATCCCAATTAAATTCTATTTTAATTAATTAATGGAATACATATTATTATCAAGAAGGATAAATAATTTGATTCATGTATTATTTATCACATAAATTAAATAATTATTTATTCATTGGATTGGAAATAAAATATATTTAATTATTTTATTAAATATTTAATAAATATTCATTTACTAGTTTTAGATTAAAATATTTATTTAAGAGAATAAAATATTTAATTTGGAATTAAATAAATATTTTGGAGTTATAATAGACAAAAAAACTTCCAGTGATAAAAAATTATTTACTAGTTGGTAAATATTATTTATCAATTTGTGCAAGTTGGCGCACACCATAATATAATAACATTATTATTATTATGTGGTATAGGGTTTCACTAAATATTATTATATTATTTAATATATGATATGCAATTAAATTATTAATTTTATCCTGAACCCTAGATCTATAAATAAATGGTTAGGTATATTTTGTATTGAATTGACATGAAATTGAAAAAGAGATAATTGTTGTGAAAAATGAATTCTATATTGAATCTTCCTTATCTCACCCTATCAAGAATGATAAATATAAGAGAGACTTATTCATGGATAAAGAATAAGTGATCAAGAACGAATAAGACAAGACATTCAATTCACCATTATTTTACCCGAAGATCGTGTGATGTTGCTTGAAGATCATATATGTATGTATAGATCACTGATAGAGAGATTCTATCATTGGATCCTCACAACACAATGAAAGAAATATAAAAGGGTCTTTTCATATGATCATCATTCATCAATGAAGAAATTTTTTAAGATCACGTATTTATTTCTTCAGATATTAAATAAATTTATTATAAAATTGACATGTAATATCCTTGATCATGGTTTCAGGTAATAATGATTAAAATAAATTTTAATATATCTCCCATCACCACATGCTTCTGTTGTTCCTGGAACCAACAATTAGTATCAAATGGATCATGTTCATGTTTCAATTTATAATTATTTATTTTATTGTTGATCTATGAGAAATTGTGGTTAAATTTTCATTTCATGTTATTTGTTCTGTAATTAGATTTGAATTAACATGATTTGAAATATTAATCATATTCATCCACTATTTCATTTTCTTAAAATTATAAGTACAGATGAGTAATGATCAAGGATTCCATTAGGAACTGCAAGATTTTTGGCCTATAAGATAGGGTTACACAATGTGTACTCAGAAGTACACACCATGTACCCTGGTGCACTGTATATGGATGCACTATGGGATACACGATGTGACATGAAGTAATTTCACGCGGTGTATGTCACATGTTAATTAGATAGGGTGGAATGTGGGTTGTTGGATTACAAGGCATGTATCTGTGTACACACCATGTATTCCACACAAGTTATCAGTGTAAATTAGAAAATCCATGTAGTCTTCATACACGGTAAAATCGCATGAGACTGAGAACTTAGAGATTTTTATGTTATAAATGACTTGTATACGGTGTACATGAAATTTAGTTCATTAATCCTGAATCTAAAGAACATGTTGAGTGACTCAGTTAGAAAAAAACACACTAATTAAAATATACACAATGTATATCTTGTCTATACACACTGTGTAGTCTCTTTCCTTAGAACACACAACAGTTTTAGTAGGTTTTTAAGGGACACAACATGTATATGGCCTTTACCAACCATGTAGTCGACCAAGATACATGCTGAAGACCTAGACAAGTATCTTGAGAGCAAAACAAGAAGATATATAGTGTTTATCAAGCATTTACTCTTCGTATAGTTCAATCAAGGTACATGCCACAGACCTAGGTGTTCACCCTACATACTCAGTAACCATGATACGTAGTGTGTAATTGGATGTATATGACATGTAGTATCCTATTAATGGAAATAATTTAAAAAAATACATTAAATTGAAAATCATTAATATTATAATATTATTTTATTGATGACACACCAATGTGTGTGTCAATTTAATAATGGTTTTAAAGAATTATAAATTCTCAATTAATTTATTATAATAAATATGTCATTATTGGTCCTACCATTTCTTTTCCATGAATAAAATTAAGAATGTGTGTCTCTAATTAATTTTGGATGATAATTAATATGAAAGGGAATCAATTAATTCATTAATAAATAATGCAAGTGTGTTCATCATAATAATAAATAAAAAAATAAAGAAATGAATGCTAGAAAGTTAATTTTGTGTATTTTTTTCATGTATGACCGATCATGATCTTGGCCAAGACCTATGTATGTGTTATAATTGATTTAATTTAATTTATTACATGTATTTTAAATTATTTAATTTTTAATTAAATGATGGACTATTAGTCATCCATCCCTTTATTGTTATACAGTACCTGCATGTCCAAGGATATTTATGTAATACCCATTAACCAATCCTTTGGTTCCCCTCACCTGCTTGTAAGTAATAAATACTTGTAATTAATATAGAATCCCAAGGAATTTGGAGGTGTTTCAAGAAAAAACCATGATGATGCCAACTTGGGGATATACAGGTGCACAAGTGCAATGTAGTAACTCATGCCAAGATAAAAAAATAGAGTTATTCCCCTAGGTTAAAGTTTGATTTAATTTTTTCTCATTAAATTAACCATTATATAATCTCATGATTGGGTCACTCAATTTATTTATTTATATCTATCTATTATCTATTTGTTTTGTGTATGCAAGATTAAAATCACATAAGTAAATAAATTAATGCGAAAAGATGGAATTAAAATAAATTATTTATGCATTAATGTTTTATCCAACATGGTTAATTAATTAAGTAACATCCACTTTATATTTATAATACATGTAAAGGATAAAGAAAGATAAAATTTATGCATAATAGTTTAAAATATCTCAATTAAATATTATGTTAGACTTGGACTTCTATTACTTAATTAGGAATGAAACTCAATAGAACTAAGTGATTTACAAACCCTTGTTGGGAAAAATAATTTTATAAGGGGAGTTCTTATGTATGTTTTGGGTTAACATAACCATTTTACATAAAGAGGAGTATCACTTTCTAGAAATGGTGTAATTTGGAGATAAGTGTTGAGGAAATCCATGTAGATATTTCAAGATATTGGAGTCCACTCAACAAATCAAAGACTTGCAAGCCCATAATTGGTAAAGACCTGCTTATCTACGTACCTTGAAGTAGCTTGACCAAGCCTTGTTAAGGTTATGTGAAGGGGAATATAGATCCTTTCCACTATAATATCCTAGAAACTATACATTCCGAGTTCAATGGTGAGGGATTCTGGGACTTGATAAAATAATGAGATATTTATTAAAAAAAATTAAATTTATTATATCTCAAATAATTTGTAACTAGTTAAAGTAATAATCATCTATTTTTATTATTATAGAAAAATAGAAATCAATACCATAAAATAAGTGAAATTAGTCCTTAACTCAAAGTATTTCCTTTCAAATACAAATTTTTAGATGTTGTATAGTTTTTTATGCAGAGCACTATTATCATAAATTTTTTATTATGTGTTGGAATCCTTTAATCCTATTCATCCACCAAAATAAGTGAGTGAAGGTAAAAAGGTATCCTACCATAGATATATTGAGGATTCTTCCTATATTGGTTGTATTATATTATCAATTATGTCTATAGAGTTGATGATACAATATAAAGACATTAATTCTTACACCATAATAACACATCTCCATTCTCTTGAGAAAGATAAGGAAATTCATGAAGTAAATATGATTTTCAATTCATTATATTAGTGTAAACTGGAAGAATGAAATCTATATACTAATCATGCTTTAAAAATTTGGGGGTATATTGATTTAATAGTGAAATTGTGCTTGCACTTGGATAAGAAATTATCTATTAATATTATTTTATTATACTTACCATCATGATTATCTTTATTTTTCTAAACTCGGATAAACAAAATGGATAAGTATCTTAAGAAATTTTTTTCTATACTTCACCAAGAAGATAAGAAATGGTTGAGTCCTATTTATCCACCACATATAGTGAAAAGTTTGAAAGAAAAGGATGAAGATTGTATGGATAATATATATCCAAAATATCCATCACAACATCCTTCAAATATACAAAGGATTCAAAGGTAGAAAAATGAACATGAGGCTATTTTCTTATCTTGTGGAAAGCTTGGACACTAGAAAATAAATTGAAATGAATTGAATAAGCATGCAGTTGTATCATCTTCTGTTATATTCATTAAGTTTCTATTAATTTTTTTATATTAAATTAAATATTCTTACAACATACATGTATTTAAATATAGGAAACAAGATAGAATTTATGGGTTAGAATGTGAAATAAAAAAGAACTGAGGAAGGGTGATTACTATGTCATTCAAGGGGAGAGACATAATTTTTATTTCTAAATAGATTGATTCAAGTTTGAAATAAGTTTTACCAAAACATTTATCTAAGTATTTGTTTTGACACAATGAGACATTATTTCAAATTTTAAATAAATTTTGTTATGTTACTTTAAATACTAAAATATTTGTTTTGTAACTCTTGAATTACATATATCCATTACAATGAATGATGAATATTAAAATATAATAATTTTTCCTCATTGTGGAAAGATAATTATTTATCAAATAAAATTGTATATAGTTGAATTTTTTATTCCCTTTAAATATTTTTAGCCTCAATCGAGCTATATTACTAGATATACAAACAAACTACTTAGCATGTTTTAGATAACGAAACCTTCACATATAAATGTACATCACAAAGCATTTAAAATTAGTTTATCATGTCCATTTGAACTATTATAAAGATAATGGTAACTTCATATACTACATGATATTCCTTTATGAAATTTTAGAAAATTTCAATGAAGTAAATGAGTTCAATTGGTAAAGATAGAGGAATATTAGATCTAGATTGTCGAAGAACATATTATCCAAGTAATCGCTGATCATACACGTGGAGTAAAGGTTATCACAAGCTCATATTTCCTTATATACATCAATTATTTTATGGTAGTTAAAGGATGATTAATGAAGATTATTATATATATTTCAAATCTTCCATTATACTATCCAAGATATATCTTTCAAATAGAAGTGAAAAAACCTACCATATTACAATTATATTTTATAGTGGATTTCAGATCAATTATGATATGAAAATAATCTATTTTGGAACTACCATAAGTGTTTATTGAAAACTATTTGTTAAAATCTAGACTTATCTACAAATGAACATTAAAATACTAAGTTTCATCGAAGTTAATGATCCAATATCAACTAAGGATATTAAAATATAGTCAATATTGACTATATTTCCATAAAGTATTCTTATCTATTGAAAGATACTGGGAGAATACTTAACTTTTATAGGTTAAGGATTTGGATGCACATAAGTGGGCATATGAATATAGGAATACACTAAGCTTAGTGGTAGGAGTAGTTATAGAGACACATACTACATAAGAATTTAGAAACAAAGATGTGGTTTATTTTCATCATAGTGGGTGATACATGTATTATTATTTCAGAATAATAAATCATATAAGGAATACATAAATGAAAATATGATAATATTGAAAACTAAATATAAATACAAGTAATAGAATCTATGTATCAGGATTTATGATTTCATATTTTAAATGTTTCTAAGACATAATAATGCTGGTGAGTATTCAAGAGAAATAGGTCACATATGGCATAATATGGTTCCAATAAAACATGATTGATTATAAAGAGTTTATTCTATGACAAAACTTATCACTTATCATCATGACTAAAATACTTTTTGAATTATTTAGGTCAAAGCATAATTATTTGATCATCATATTGGGTTATTTATTTTTAAGGCCACCTCATTTAGAGGAATCCTTATGAAAGATGTCTATATGACATGAACAAAATGAGACCCTATGATATATGTATACTAGAAATAATTGAAAGGGTTGGTGGTATCAAAAAAATGTCAATAAGATATACATATTATATAATTTCATTTATGAATAAATCATGCATAGTGATATTAGGATATTAATTTAGAAATAAATGAATGATATTTATCCCAGACTAGTTAGTGGGAGCACATTAAGTTTTCAAGATAAATATGTTAATAACATATGAAAACAAATGTTATGTCTTACAAGTTTTTTAAGACTAAGGAATGAAATTTCTCCAAGTTTGACTTAAAGTAGAAACATTATTCTAGGGAACAATATATACATAAATGGATCTATTTTTTTTTCTTAATATAGTCATAGTACATATATTAATAAAGTATTAAAAAATATAAGCTGAAAAAAATTCTGGACTAAATTGTTATTGGCATATAATGCTTCCATTAGAACATACGTAAGAATTGGAAGTGATTATGGAGATTAAAATAATATCATAATATTAAGTATTATAAATTCATCTCATGTTTCATGATATGTACTAATGTTTGATGTCACTAATGTATAAATAAAAATAGATGAATATCAAATAAATCTAACATAATTTCTGAGACATGAAATAATAACTATTTGAAAGTACATTGAAAAGTAAAAGTAGATGAGTTATTAGGGCCTAGAGAAATGAGAATAATAGTGATCAAGATAATTGAACACATATATTTATTTATTTCATGTTGATCTAATATCATTAATAATTCTATAGTAATATTAAAGAAAAACTTATTACCACTAGTGGTTTCCATATCTACAATATTTGTATATGTTACGACTTTTGATACAACTTATGAAGCATTTTAGCAATACCTTATTTTGATTTTGAGTTATAACAAAAAAATAGGTTTATCATTTTATGATAAACTTTGAATATGGATTTAGCCAATATTTTAGGATTTTGAAATGGGAAACAGAAGTGCATATTTAGTTAAATCCCTACTTGAGTTACTTCCTCAATATAGTCATGTTGTAGTAAATAGATTCACCACATAGACATGTTGCTTAATCAACCCTAAAAATGGAAGCATGGTAGGACTTCAAACTATAACTATACTCAGTAGAAGAATTATTAACATTTGAGGACTAACCCGTCGATTAGTAGTTGTTTATAGTTCAAGTGGAAGTATATTGGAGTTAGTTTCCTAGAACAAACTACTTTTTACTTTATATTAATTGTATATATTCAAATAAGTGAATATTAATATAAATGACTTATATCATATTGATTTCTCTTATGCATAAAATTAATGTGATAATGTTCTAGGGTATCCGTCTCATTGATAAGTTTATAACAATTCCCCACTATGATGATATCCTTGACATGATATGATGATATTCCTAAATTTAGTTTTATGGGTAGATGATGTACCATTATAGGGATGATAGTATGTATACCATGAGGTGTGAATTCTCATAAATGGATGAGACTTTATCCCAGGAAGTTCGTACTTGGTAATCTTCAATATGGAAGATTATGAGAACAAACTCACTAGTAGGAATTCTACATGTTTTGGTGCCATCAGATATTTGTATCTTCAAATGTGTGTAATAGTCCTTATACTTTAAGATTATCATTGATTTATGTCATGATTTGCGCACTTAGATTAACTGATCAAAACCACCACGTAATATGTTGGAGGGTAGTAGGGTATGTTGGGTGTGTCATGATTTACATGTCATTAATGAATAAGTAAAAGAAGGGTTTCCCCTTATATCTTTATGGAAGTTGATATCATGACCCTTTGATTGGAATATAATTATCACATTAAATTTTGTAGCCATGGTGAAACAACATTTATTTCAGATAGTCAAGGCAATATGTATCAACGATATAGGTTTGTGGCATAGATATGAAACTTTCTTGATAAGATATTATGACAATGTGATTATATGACACAGTGAGGCTTTATATGTGTTTGATGTAATTATGATATTAAGTTATTTCACATGGGTTCCTTGACTTGTTTCTATATAGTAATGTTGGAATTCAGTAAAACTAGACTAATTCCAATGAGAAAGAATCCTAGAGGGTAACACACTATGTGTTTCCGTCGATATCGATTAAATTTTATTCAAATTAAAATATTGGAATAAATATTATTTTCAATATCAAGGAATATTTTTATTCATGCTTTATTATTCACATAATTTAAATAAATATTTATTTATTTGATTGTGAATAATATATATATATATATATATATATTTTAATATTTAATAAGCATTTATTTACTTGTTTGTGAATAAAATATTTATTCAAGAGAATAAAATATTTATATGGGTATTCAATAAATACCGTGGATTTCAAATGGGCCAAGACTATGTCTAGTGATAAATAATTATTTACAAGCTGATAAATATTATTTATCAATTTTCACAAGTCGTCACATGTCATAAAATAATAATTTTATTATTATTATGTGACATTGGGTTTCATTAAATGTTATAATATTATTTAATTTCTGAAATTCCATTAAAATATTATTTTAACATAAACCTTAGACCCATAAATAGACAGTCATGTCTATTGTATATTATGTTGGTGTGAAATTTAAAAAGAGAAGATTTAATTGCACCATGAATTCTCTCTCCCCCTCAATAATGAGAAACACCGAAAATATTTTCCCAAGACTAAAGAATGAACAATCAAGGATGAACAACTCAAGACATTCAATTCACTGCGCTAGTACCCATAGATTGAGTGGCGTTACTTGGAGATTATAGGAGTATGTGTGGATCACCACTAGAGGTATTTTATCCTTGTATCCTCGAAGTGTAAAGAAGGAAATCTAAAAGGGTCTTTCCGGATGATCATCATTCATCAATAAAGAAAGTTCCTAAGCCTAGGTATTGATTTATTTAAATATTAAATAATTTAATTACAAATTTTACTTTAAATATACTTTCTCAGGGTTTCACGCAATGATAATAAAAATACATTTTAATATTTCTCCCATCACCGCATGCTTCCACTGTGCTTGGAACCAACAATATCATTGTGTGGGTTGAACACCCATGTCATCCATCTATAGGCATGATATTTCTTTATTTAAAAATATGAAATAAACTCAACATTACAATAAGGACATGGAATTTAATACGAAGGTTCTATTTTAATAAATGGGAATAGATATCAACTTGTATAAATATGGAAGGGAAAAAATCCTTACCCAGCTTATACATTAATAACATGCCATTAATGACACACCCAATGTACCCAACTTCTCCATAATATGATTTCATCATGGTTTAAATCAATTTATCTAAGTGTGTGATTCATGATATTAATTAATAATAATAATAAAGTCTGAATACTATCACAAAGGCTCATAGACTAAAATATCCAATGAAACATAAACTTGTGGATTTCCAAATGGAAGATATTTTATCAAAATCTCCCATCTTGGAGACTACCAAGTGTTAACTTCATAAGATAATGTATCATCTATGTATGAGTACTCACCAATGATATTCAAAATACTATATTCCATATAATTTAATGTTATCAAACCATAGAACAATGTTTAATAATATTGTCATGGCCTTTTAAGGTTCTTATTAGAGTAGGAAACTTATATGCCCCTTTCAACGAAACATACTCTCAAAAATTGTTACATTAAAGTCACACAGAATAAAGAATTATATGTAAAAATATATTTTAATTAATATTAAATTATTTTAATATACATGAAATCCAAAATACACACATTTGGTTCTAGGACACCAACTCCAACGGACTCCAACTTGGACTAGAGAGAACTTCCAAAGACTTTCATTTCAGTAATTTTTACATGATGATAAAGTTTCCACTAAACTAGGGATTTAGTCAAGGGATCCACCATGTTGTATTCCATAGAGACTCTTCTCACCGCTAATTTTCCCCTCTATAGAAAATCCCTCAAGAGATAATATTTCCAAAGTATGTTCTTCATTCATTGATGTGATGTTGTCTCCTATGTGAGATCCAAAATTATAGTATTATCACAATAGAGAATAATATGATCTTTATTGCTAGAAATAAAATCCTTTTATTAGATGAAGATATATTTAAAAAATGCTTCTTTAGCTTCTATAGAAGTGTCAATATACTTTGAATCTACAGAATAATCTAAGACCACAACCTTATTTGAGTTTTCCTAGCTCACAACATCTCTATTAAGAGTGAAGATATATCCATGATATGATTTTAGATCATATTGATCTATTTAGAAACTGTAATATGCATATCCTCTGATGACTAGCTACTAATATCATACATATACCAATAATATATCATTATCTCACCTCAAATACATAAGTATAGTATTTACTAGCATTCAATAGTGGTTAGCTTGGATATATTGATATCTTCATACCCTTCTTAAGGAATAAGTGACATATAACATAGTATATAACCTAACATATATGACTATACTAGTCACTAACACATATAGAATCCTTTTAATCCTCTATATCTCATGATGTGTTTAAGGAAACATTTTCATGGAATGATTAATTCCACATGACATTGAAAATAATTCTATATTGGATTGTTCCATATTTATTATTTTTAGTATTTTTTAATAAATGAACTTTGACATAGACCAATAAATCTATTAGATCTATCATGAGGGATCTAGATCACAATAATATATTCTAATCCACCTAAGTACTTTAGGGATAATATTGTGTTTAACTAGGCTTTGACACACTATTAAACTAGTATTTAATTTTTGATATGTAATATGTCATTGATATAAACTACTAGGAAAATGACCACACTCCTACTAAACTATTTATGGACACAAGGATCACATTTTTTCTCTATGAAAAAAATCCATTATAGATTCATCAAACGAATTTTTACATGACCTAAATGATTTCTTTAATACATAAATGGATATTTTCTAGTTGAATACCTTTTCTAAATCCTTTATAGTTACAAACCATTCAGGTTGTGTTATGTAAATATCCTCCTAAAGGCTCCAGTTAAGGAAAACTATTTTGAAATCCATCTAACAAATTTCATAGTCATGGTAAGATTCTTTGGAAAGTAGAATTATGATAGATTTCAGTATAGAATTTGGTTAAAAGGTTTTGTTGTTGTCTATTAATTAACACTATTTGAACCCTTTTGTAACTAGTCATTTCTTATAAATATTGACTTTTCCATCCATTCCCAGTTTCTTCTTAAATACCCAGATATGACCAATGGTATTTTCATCTACTATAGGATCTAACGAAATAAAGATATGGTTTTGATACCCAGAATCCATTTCAGAATTCATAGCTTTTTTCCAATTAGAAACTTTAATTCCACTTACTACTTTGTTATAGTATATAGGATCATTATTATCTACTAATAATTAGTCACTGCCCTATGTTATTAGAAAACCACATATTTTAGGTTCTATAACCTATCGTGTACTTGTATATAGTACTCGTGTCTCTGTAATATTATATTTCATGAGGTTTTTTTGAATTGATTCCTATGATAACTCTTGGTTATCTTGAGCATGGACTTCATTAAAGTCTTTCTTGCTCCCGTTATCTCTTTTAGAGATATTCTGCCTCTCAAGGAACCTGACATGTCTTTCCACTATTATCATTTTATCTTAGGGGTATAAAAGGTAATATCCCCTTATATCCTTAGGGTATCCTATATAAATTCACTTTTTTCCTTGGGGTGAAAGTTTATTGCTTAAAGACACCTTAACAAATACATTACGCCCCCACACATGTTAGTAAAACAACATGAGTTTATTTCCATTACACAATTTGTATCAAATAACATTTTCCACTTTAGTTGTCACATGGTTTAGAATATGTTCTTCTATATATAACTCATACAACCAAAAGGATATTGGAAGACTCACATGACTCATAATTTATCTCACTATGTCTAAAAATGTGTGGTTCTTATTTTCTCTTACATAATTCCTTTGTTGTGTATAAGGAAGAGTGAGTTTGGATAAAATCTCAAACTCCTATAAATAATAAATGATGACTAGGTTGATATACTATCCACCATTTTCTAAGTAGAGTTTTTTAATATTCTTACCAAGATGTTTCTCAACTTAATTCTTATATTCCTTGAATCAATCAAAAGAATTTTTCTTACACATCATTATGTTGAAATTTCCATATTAACAAAAAAATTTAGTAAATGTTATGAAGTATGAGTACCCAACCATGGATTCAACTGGAAAAGTACATGCATATTTGTATAAATAAAATAAATAATCTCATTGAACCTTTAACCTTTTCACTAAAGGGAGTTTTGGTCTTTTTTAATTATAAAAATGAATGACATACACCACAAGGTTTTTGTTCAAAAGAATCAAAATATCCATTTTTATTTAATATGGTCAAATATTGTTATTTTACTTGACCTTTTCATTGATTCAATATTTGGGTGTGGAATGAATCATTTGATCTATTTTTTATTGAATTATATTCCTTGGTTTGAATAATACAGTATGTAAATACCATTATTTTAATTTTTATTACTATAAAAATGATTTCTTTATAAAAATAAGATAAATTTATTTCAAAATTTGAAAATAAATCAATCTATATCATATATAGACACAAAAATTATGTTTTATTATAACTGATGGAACATAATAAAAATCATTCCAAACCAAGATCATTTTAGTTTTTAATGTGAGGTGATAATTCCCAATATCCACAACTACAAGTCTAGCTCTGTTGGAAACTCGTAGATTCATTTCACCTTAGTATTTTTTTAGAATCTACTTGGTACCTATATTTGAATACAAATATGATAACCAATTTTTGTATTTAACACCGAATTTTTATAAAAAACTAGAATACAGTTTATAACAAATAGATATGAAGATTACTTTGGATTCTTTATCTAGGTTTAATTTTTATTCCACTAGACCTTTTTGCCACATGAAAAAATAGTGTCTTGTTCCATTGATTTTACCATGAACCTTATATTCTTATAAGGGTGTTGTAAATAAGATTTAGAGATTAATTTTTTCTTGTAGGTGTTTTCCTGGCATTTCCTTTTATTCACCATTAGGATGTCAGAATTTTATCACTTTTATCCCTATTAATATAAAAAGGTGGATCAAGAAGAATTGGGTGATACTATATATGTTTTTCACAATGAAATTAATAAAAAATATATAGAATATCTAAGGGGATTATGAAAGAATGAGATTGGTTTGTATTTATACAGAGAGTTTAAACCCTAGAACCACTAGGCACTCAATATTTCAAATGATTTTGACTATGTGAGGCCTAACTGGTGAATCTTCTCCCATAATTTTTATGAAGAGAACCTAGGATATATTATATTCTTTAGGCATCTATTTTTTCAAATAACTTTATGAAATCATTTTATATGAGGGAAATCATTAAACACCAAACATAAAGCACATTTCTCAAGTGTTTATCAAAGAATTTGAAATACACATAACTTGATTCCTTAACAAGGGGATCAGGAATTGAGGATTCTAGATCATAAGACTTCCCTTCATGAAACAAAATTAACCATAGGCATCCGAACCATTCCTTAATGCTATTTCTAGTTAAAATATGGAATTTATTTAGAACTGATCATAGGGATAACATGGTTAATAAACTTTTAATTATTATATAATAATATAATAATATATTTTTAGAACTTTTACTGATTAAAAATTATATGAGACATAATTTTTTTAATTATTTTAAGTCTACCTATATTTTATCAAGTCTCGAC
This sequence comes from Viscum album, assembly GCA_963277665.1. Lineage (NCBI taxonomy): Eukaryota > Viridiplantae > Streptophyta > Magnoliopsida > Santalales > Viscaceae > Viscum > Viscum album. The sequence continues at coordinate 1,017,715,609 of OY728147.1, read as the reverse complement.
AGTGCTCACCATTGAAATTGGAATTTCTAGGTACATAGTAATTCTATTAGAAAAAATTATTATTCCCCTTCTCATAACCCATTAAAGGAATTGGTCAATTATTCAAATGTATCTAGATAATAAAGAATTTAAAAACTTCAATCTTATAGCTCTATGATCTATTAAGTGGACTCTCTAATCTAAAAACCCCTTCTCAGATTTCCTCAACACATTCCTCCAAGTTATATCAAGTCTATCAAGGGATACTCTTATTTATGTAATTTGGTTAATTCAACCAAAAAAATCAAAAGATCTCCACAATAAAATAATGTTTCCTAATGAGTCTTGGACAAAAACATAGTTCTATAGATTCAATTATATTCAAGTAATAGATGTATTAGTCTGACAAAATATTTTGTAATGGGATTTTATTTATTATATATAAAATTTAATATTTTATACATTACTTTTATTATTAATATAAAGTGGATTTTAATTTAGAGATTAATCATGTTTCTATAAAACACTTATTCAAAAACCTTTTATTTTAGTTCCATCATTGCATATTAGACCATTTATTTATGACATCACAATGTTTCTTATATAAAATAAATCATTAAGTGACATAAATAAAATAAATACATAAATTGTGTGATCATGAACTTATATAATGGTTTATTTATTTAGTAGAAAATAAATAAACCTAAGACCCTGGGGGAAAATTACTTGTGATGGTCTATCCATGAGTTGCACTATTCCGACTATTCACCTATGTATTACATGTGTTGGTTTCACCCTAGTTTCATCTTGAACCTCCTCTACCTCAGCTCTATCTTGAACTAACTCCATGAACCTTTAGATACTCCTTTTATTAATTATTTTTTTTTGTAAATCACACATAGGTTTGACAAAAAAAACATTAGTTATGGGGACTTGCATAAAACAACCTTGGACACACAAGTTATACATAATAAAATATGGAGATATGACACAAAATATATTATATTTAATTTAACAATAAATAATTTAAAAACCATGAAATAAAATAAAATAAAATAAAACCTAAAAAACACAGGCCTGGTAAAATCTCATAATCATTTATACACATGGAACAATTATTATTTTAAAATAACTAGTTAACATTCATTTAAATTCATTGTTTCATAAGATAAAACAATATCAAATTAATTTGATTAATGGCATTATTAATCTATTAATTGATTTTACTTATTCCATCTAATCATCCTGAAATTAACATATATTTTAATTTTAAATAAAACAAATAATTTAATTTAATTTAAAAATTAATAAAATTAGTATATATATTTTGTACTTTGAAACAACTAAATGAGTACCTATATAAACTATTTAGTATGGTTCTTATTGGATTCAATACACTCAAACGACATATTGTGTACATGGAATGTTTCATAATTTCATGGTTTTTATGTAAAATTAGTTATACCTTGAACAAATTAATATTATGTTTCCTATAAAATTTATTGTGTTAATTCATTAGTATACAATTATCTCACACGATTCATAGTTTTGAATATTATGTAGAATTAATGAAGTATTTTATATAATATAAAACCTAAAAACTGGACTATACTTTCAAATTTATGACACATGAAACACATTCCGATGACGTTTAATATAGTAATTAATTGGATTTAATATTTTTGGGCGAACAAGTAAACTACATGGTTTGTCTAAGCTGGACACTCGGTGTGTAGTTTACATAATCTGATATTTGTAGTACACACTTTGGGACTCAGTGTGCACGTTTTGTAGTTTATTATGAATTACATAGAATGTAGAAAGGACACATGGTTTTTGATTAATATTACATGAATTCCAGTCTATACATGTCATGTATTAAATACACATGCTGTATTAATTACATTATATATCTTGACCCTATTTTTTCACCTTTAAAACAAGTGTATTGCATGGCGTGTTAGAAATCTACATTGTGTGTAGTCTGGAAAATCTGTGTTACACCCTTGTTGATAAATATTATTTGAATTTAATGTATGCATCATCTATTCATCACATGATGACTCAAATTCTACACAAGTGTCTTGGTGAAATGAACAAGGATACATAGTGTTTAATGAAAGAGTACATGTTGTGTAACCATGTATTAACGAGATGTAATTTTTGACACCTTCCGATGAAATATTTAAATGAGTTGTTAATTAATTATTAAATGATCATGGTTATGTGAGTGAAAAATAAATAGGTGGAAGACGATATTTCATTAACAGATCAAAAAGTAATTTAAACCTAAAATAAAATTTAACTTTTAAATTTTTAATTATCAACAAAAAATAAAATAATTATAAATTTTAGCATGACTGCTCTGATACCACATGATGGTTTCTGACATAGTGAAAGCATTTATCTCGGTCAAACCTAACTTGGAAATTTTCTTATTTGACGACTCATTTTCATATTATACAAGAAGTAAAACTCATGATTAGGTAATTTTTCCAAAATTATATTGACAAAGAAGGTTCCCATAATCAAGAGAATATATTTTCATATTAAATTTATAATTTATTTAAATAGATATAAATAAAGAATACCATGGTATTTATATCATTATCAAATGAATATGTTAATCATATGGAAATACTTTTTGGGAAACCATCTTTTCACTTGTAATATCCATGTTTAGAATTCCTCTATCAGGGATCCACATGTGCCCTTTTGATATTCAAACAACATCGATGATTTTTAAGGTTCTAGCATGGTGGATCGATAATATTATATTGATCACAATTATTATTGAAACAATTACTCCAGTATTAAAGAATAATTATTTCAATATCATTATTGAAAATATAGTTAAGGAAGAAGAATATCTTGAGTTTTCTCCATACTTAAGAGAGAGCTCTATATTTCTTTATGCACAATGATTCTATATTTCAATCAAAATCTGCACAATAGACATAGTCTTCTATTTATAGAGTAAGAGTTAGAATTAAAATATTATTTAATTTAATAATGGCCCTCAAATAATATATTAAACCTTATATCACCACATTCCATTTAATAATAATAATATTATTTTCTCATGGTGTATACTAATTGAAGCAATGATAAATATTATTTTATTAGCATATAAATTAATTTTCATTATGAGCCTCAATCATGGTTTATTACTTATCCTTAACATTTATAAAATACCTAAAAAATATTTATTCATTCAATTAATAAATATTATATATCAATGTAATTAAATAATTACCTTGTGAATAAATATTTATTTAATTTTTGTGAACACGAAAACAAGAATAAAATTATTCCTTGGTCTTGAGAATAATATTTATACCGATAATTAAATTCAGATATAATTTAATTGAGATGAATAGAAAAACTTGGTGTGTGAACCTCTTGGATTATTTCTTGTTATCATTAGACAAAATTACCTGAAGTACAAGATTACTATCTAGGAATTTCTTAAGGCACCCAAGATAAAAAATTTAATAACATAGTGTAAAAAACTACATATAACTGCTCATTATGAAATATAATCCCTCTACCAGGATATCTCATCAGTTAGATTTGTAAAGATATATCATCAAGTAGGTTGTACAAATATGTCATCAACCTATATTGTTGATATTTTTTGCTTTAACTATTTAAAATAAACTCATTGATACACCATGCACATGAAATTTAATATAATAGTTATTTTTTAATCAAAGGTTTGAGATATAAAATTCTATAAATATAGACAAGATAAATCCTTTTTAATCTTATTCATTAATTTCATGCTATTCATGCCAAAACCAATGTATCCAAATTCTATATGAACTGGTTTTGTCATGTTTTACAAAAATACCTATAATTTCACGATTCATGAAATTCATGGATAATAATATTAAATTATAAGTTCCATTACACATGCATGCATACAGGAATATCCAATGACACATAAACATATGTAATTCCTACTGGGGGTATGTTCTAATGATCTTCCATCTTGGAGACTACCAAGTGAAGACTCCATGAGATAAAGTCTCATATGTGTATGATTTATCACACCTGACTATTAACATACTACATGTTTCACCATAGAATGTTATTTGAACATAGAACAAGGTCTAGGAATATCATCATGGAATTTTATATTTATCTTCTTAGTAGGGAACTGATATTACCTTTTTAATGTGAAACATAATCTAGGTCATTAGAATATTAAAGTCTAATAGAAATATGAATGACATGTAATAATATATTATAATTAATAATCAATTATTTGAATTTACAAGAAATATAAGGTACACACAGTAAGTTTTAGGACATAAAATCCAATAGAGTCTTTGAATGAATTATTTAATTCAAAATCACATCTTAAAACTTGTCCTTTCTAAAATAATTTTCTTATTTCTTCTTCAATGATTCGATTGTATGATTCTAACCAATATAAGTATGTAAACCTCTATTATTATTTTTCTTTGATACCAGAAGGTCTTCTTATCAAGTTCAGTATCATATTATCCTCTTATTCATAGAGATAGAGATTCACCTCCATTATTTATATATCAAATTTGAAATATCAGATATAAAGATTTTACACAACTCATATAACCTCAGATTCAAACACTTCTTATTCTTTCCTCAAGATTACTTCATTCTTTCAGCACACTTCCACTCACCCCTCAAATAGGTACAACTTCTGATTTTCCTCTTTATTTTCTATCTCGACTATATCATTATCACATTTAGCTTCAATAAATTATTTATTTAATTTTTAATATATGAAAATGGAATAATAAGAAGAATTTTTTTATACCATTTTAAATGTACAATTATAAAATACCCACTTTAAGCTCACTAATGATATTTCATGTGCTTTTTCCAAATCAAAGGATATTAAAAAATAGTCATATTTATTTTTTCTCATATAGATGACTATATTTACCAAATATTATTCAATTGGATTGAATTAATCTCCCCCAAAATATATTTATAAATCCCATACATAAATCACCCTAACTATATGAATTTAATATAACAAAAGATATTTCAGCGTAGGACATTCTCTCTCAGAACAAGAGTTTACATGAAATTCCTGTATAGATTCTATTTTAACCTATACACTCAAATATAAACTAAACTCTAGATGATTCTTCTCATTCATGTAATGAATCACTAATGAAATTATAATTATTAAGAACTAAAATATATTTCATGCATCAATAGATTTTCTTCTTTCATTTCTAGATCTCAGTAAATCTGATAATCCCTCATTTGAGTCTTGGGTAAATTCCTAGAATTCCATATAATCTCTATTTCCTTTCCACTCTAGTAGGTTGGTTCAAAAATTATTTTATAATCAATATAAATTTTAACTTCATCCTCTATATTATATAATTACATCTTCTATAATGATCATTAAAAATTAATTTGTAAATATTATAATTTGAAATTAACAAATAATGAGAAATAATCATCTTTATATCATCTCATTCAATTCATCATCAAGTCATGATGGTATCATGTATTAAGATATTGTCATGATTATTTGAACATAGAATAAAAAATATTACATCATGCCAATTGAATTTCTTCTTTAGATTTTAAATCTTGAAACTTCATCTTTTAGTCTCTATAAATCCAAAATTTTACTAAGTCTTGATGATTACACAGTCATACATGATGATTATACACTTATAGATTATGTTTATCCATATAGAAATGATGTTCACATAACATAGTTTATGGTTATATATTATTGGATAATTATTACATAACATTTTTTGTTTTTTACATAGGACATACACAATACATACACAACACTATATGAATCATGAGAAATTGTAGGATAATGGTTACCCAGTAGTAAGATGAAACATGTGCAACCAAAACTTTTCCATTTATCACTATATGATTCCTTTATAAATGGTTACTCATATGGAAGATGATGTATACATAATACACTAAATTATTCTTACAACACGTCTAATAATATTTATTTTATAAACTTCTTATATTAGGTTCTAGGACTCTTCATGAAATATACATCTTTCTAAACGCTTCATCAAATAGTGTACAGACCCAAAATACAGTAACAATAATTCTTCATAATACAAGTATAGATTATCTAAAATATTTAGTTGCCTTTATTTTTTGAATAATTAGACTTCAATTTAATAACTATTTGGATTCTTCCAAACTTTCTACAACCTTCTATAAACAATTGTGGACAAATATCTAGATCTCAAAATCACATGTCTTAGACTTTAAGATCAACTCAAAATCCATCACATATTAATGTGTTTCTCACCAAGAAACTAACATCATTATCTATTACCCCAATACTTGTGTTGTTTGATAACTTTTATAAATTGACTTAGATTATCCTTTTCATGTATAATGTTAACCAATTCCTTATTCCTTAGGACACATTGACTTACAACATATTGACAAAAAAAACCAAGCTCCACTGAATCCATAGGAAATTCATTATCTAACTTTAGATTTATTTTATAGCACATTAATATTTTATAATTTATTTTCATTAAGTAATATTTGCAATACCATATGGAATATGAAATATAGATATTTAATCAAACTTTGATATACTATTAAAATTTTATTATTTAAATATGAATGTAATGACCTAGAGTTTTATTTGGAGGGTACGAATAGGAGAAACCATATTATAAAATATATATAGAAAATTTTCACTTAATAAAATGAATAATCAATCACACATTGATTGTTAATTTTTTCATAATGATGATATAATATTTTTAACATATAAGGGATATAGTTCATTGAACTAATTTTATATTTGTATTGAATTTTAATAATAATAGATAAAATTAATCATTATTGATAAAATATTATAATAATTGTATTATATTTAAAATTGAGTGAATTAACAATAATTTAATTATTTTTTTCATAAAAGTAATGAGAATAAAGTCATTTTATGATTTAAAAATACATTTTCTTCAAAAAATGTTTCTATTGCATTTTATGCATGGAAATTTTAACGAATTTATGATTTTTTTTTAATTTTATCTGATAAAATGGATATATTTTTTAATTAATAATGTAATTATATTCTTATGATAATTTTTTTGGATTTTTTTTGAATTTTGTTTTGTAAATAGTGATAGATACAAATTTTTGTAAAAAATTTATTTTTTATTAAATAAATTAATTTATAAATAAAATTATGTTTTGAATTTAATAATAAATTAACCTTAGTATCATTTAATTATAAATAATATAATTAATTACATATGAATCAATATTATGCTTTATTTTGGTATAATTTTATTTTGTACATAAAAATGCATTTCTCAAAAAACTGTTTTTCATTGAATTTTGCTCACTTATATTAAAATTGATTTCTTACAATTAAAAAAATTGAATTAAAAAAAATTCATTTCATATTTTGAGTTATGTGGTTCAAATTTGGTAAATAATTTTATTTTATTTTGGTTTATTATGAATAGAATCATTTGTAAAAAAATTGTCACTGCGGTAAGGTTAAAACAGTTAAAACAAGGTTAAAACTATGAGATAAGGCCTACAAATCTCCCTAAAACATGTTTTTATTTTTGTGGATAAGTTATTTTTTAAAATATCCACCCATTATTATAAAATATGGAAATTATATTTTCACTTTTCTTTGATTACAACATAAATATTATTTTAGGAAATAGAAAAATACAATTTATCACTCTCTATTGATTTAAATTTTTATTATGTACTGTCAAAGGGATAAGAAAGGTATGAATAAATATAAAAGAATAATTTTAAATTAAATAAATATTTTTATATTGTTAATTTATTTTTATGTTTTGATGATGAAATAATCACCTTAAGCACATACGCAACACCGACAGAATGTTTGTGTAAATAGTAAAAAAGTATGAGTAAATGATTTTAAAAACATTAAAAGAAATATGTTTTTTATAAATTATGTTTATCCATGAATTTTTTATTTAATAATATTTTACAATTAATTGAAAAATATTATATATTCTAATTCTGTTGTTATCCTGATGTGTTTAAAGTCAAATTAAATGAATATTTCCAAAAATGACTCTAATGATATTTTATGTTATATAGTATTTCATTAAATGATTAAAAAATAAAAAAACAATATTAAAATAGGACTAGTGTAATGTTAAATGTATGAAAATTTCATAAATGTACCATTTTTGATCTACTATTCACTATAGAACTAAATTTAGTACCCTTAAAGGTAAAAAAATGTGTTTCCATGGTTAAGGTTTAAGAAGGTAAACAAAGGGGTTAAACCTAAATACTAGTCTTCAAATTCAATATAAAAAGTATAAATTTTATGGGATCATGTTAATTCAACCTTATAATATCCAAACCTAAAAACTATGTTCATTTGGAACCACTTGACATGATTAGGATATATACTATATTTAAATATTCTATATAATTTCAACTGTGTCCTTTGCCTTACTTATAAAAGGGAATAGAATATTATCCTTTATTAATAAAGTTTGAGAACTACATCTTAGCTAAGAACTATTATAGTAACTTTAATTTTTTCCTTCCCTTTGTACTATGGATTCTGGTCTTCCCCTAATATCATCATAAAAAGTATTAAGGTACAGGACAATAGAGGTCTCTTAAAGAAGAGAAAATCCTTACCATATTCTTTTAAAGTATATTTCATCTTATTCTTCATCAAAATATATTATATCCATCATTAAATAATTAATATATTATCCTCAAAATAATTATATTTTATTTTTACTATGGTACAACCCATGTAAATCTCTTTTTATATCTTATTAGAAATTGAAACATCGATAGTGAGTGCATACAAACTACCACATCCAACAAGCGATGTGTTTCTTTTTTTATCACCACCTCACAAAGAAATTTTATTATGGTGGATTTAGTAATTATATATTATATTCATGAAATAATTAAAATTATATAAATATAATATATTACTTATATTCTTACCCTTCCACCCATTAATAAATGATAACGACATTCATGCATATATGTGTAATACCACCTATACGTGGATATGAAATTCATTTATTTTTCATCCGTTAATGTATGATTATAAAGTTGTATTTAATGTATATAAATTATAATTAGTTTTTATTTAATATTTTTTATATTATGGGATAATTATTCCTTTGACGTTGGTCAACCTATTGTAGTTTTTTTGGACATTATGAATCAAATGTCCTGAAAACTTCTAACACGAAATTAATCAATTCAGTCACTGGTATTAAATGAAATAAAAGAGATTATAATAAGAGAATAAAAATTAAAATGATTCATAAAAAATAAAATAATTAATATAAGTTCACCATGCTGAAGTTAAAGAATGTACATGATAAGTTGGGAGATGAGGTAATGAATTTATCCTCTCAATTTCCTTTCATTGAAACTTATTCTATTTTCACCATGTGTTTTCTTTTTTGTGGTTTATAAAGTAACTTATAGATATATTTTATCCTTCATTTACTTAAATTAAATTTATTTACAAATCCATTTCATTTTCTCTTATTCAACATCTTGTTGTATCAAATGCTACGAAATCTACAATGGGTTTCTCTTTAAAACCTTTTTTTAAACTATTCCTTTCAAATATTTTTATTCAATTTCCTTGTTATTTATTTTTTTTAAAAAATTATCTTATTTATACTTCAATTTTTCTTAATTTTTTTTCAAATATTCTTTACTTTCTTTACAATGGTTTTGAAATTAATATTTTTAATTTTTTTTAATATGGGTCACTTTTGTCTCTTTTAACTAATGTGAAAAATAATTTTTTTAATATACATGACATGAATGAAATTTCCCACCATCAATTAATTTTTATTTTATAAATATAACTATTCAATTATCCATGGTTTTATAATTTAAATTTAATTCCCATTATTTTTGGGATTTTTTCATTTTAAAGCATTTCCCAAAGAAATATATATTTCTCACTATTCTTATGTGAAAATAGAATGTTATTTTCTTATGGTTTCAAATGATTTTCAATGATTTATGATGAAAAGGTGAAATATTCCCAATTATTCATTCATGATATAGTAATTAATTATTATATATGATGATAGGAAATCCTGATATGGCTCATGAAAATGGGTTAACCCAATATTTCTCTCCAATGATTTAGGAAATGGTTTGATTTTCTAAGGTGAAAATGAGGGAGATAATTGGGATGATTACTACAATAGAATTAAATGGGTTCAGATAATCTTGAAATATGTTAAACATGATTGACCATGGGTTATGAATATGATACTCCAAGATAAATATTTTATTCTTGCTAAAGGTTTTATATAAAACTTCTGATTTCATAAGGTAAGGAATGTTTTTTAACATTCAAAGTAAAAGAAAAATTCAGAAAAAGGTTTCCATGATTTTTTCATACTTTACCTATTATTTCTAATGGGTTTCAATGCTTTTATTATAAAAAAGTCTATATTTACTCTATGGATATGTTTTATTTACATGCTTAATGTTTTATTCTATAAAAGGTAAACATTTTCATGAGTTTTTAGGTTTTTCACACACTAATGGTATTCAATCATTTTTTGTATCCCTTAATAAGATTTTTTTTCTCACCCCAAATTTTTAAATATTTATCATTTGATCTAAGTATGTGTATAAACTATATAATGGTCATTATTTCCACTATGATGACTTATATTAAAAGATAAAGAAGTGTTTTGAGTGAAAAAGGAGTTTAAATCTAGAAATTATATTTTGTGGAAATTAATGGATGCTGTGTTTCAGTGTAGTATATATAATTCATTGTTTTCCAAAATTATCTAAATTATAAACATAAAATATACTTAAAATATACTAAAGTGATACCCTTCTTCTATATCATGTAATTGGGGTCTTTTTAAGTTACGGGGTGTTATAGTTTGTATCAAAGTAAATATTTAGATAAAATTATAGGATAAAATGATTTAGATGAGAATAATTTAAGAGTTTATATACCAAAATGTCTTAATACGTCAAATTTATTTTATAAGTTTAAAGTTGTAGATATACCTTTTGAGTATTTATGTGATGATGATGATTATAGAGATCTTGGGAGACATTTATGGGAATAAAATTCTTGGGATTAATATATGATTTAGTGGAGATGTTATTTGGGGAATAATTCCTTTATATTTTTAATACATAATTTGAAAGGTATAGATAAAATTTAGGGTTAATATGATCTTTGAAATTGAGGTAATTATGGTTAATTTGGATAAAATTGTTATTATATTTTAGGAACATATGTTTTATTTTATAGATAACCATGCCATTAAAAATTCATTTGGTTACTATATGACTAATGTTATTTTTAAAGTAATTAAATATTTTAAAAACATTATACGATTATGGTAAGAATAAATTTTATTGGATAAGATGGTATTTTAATTAATGAATAAAATTTGAATTTAATTTTGGAAGAATATAATATTTTATTATGAATTTATGGTTATTTATGTTATTTATGGGGAATATTATAATATTTTGAAAATTATATGATTAGAGTATATACATTTTTGTATGTGACATTATAATTAGTTATTATTAGTTGGGGATAAATTTTATTGGATCTTATAAGAATTTTTTATCAATTCATTTTGATCATTGGGTTTCAATTTTGGTCTAGAATATTTTGAAGAGGTTAAAGGTTAGTGAATTTAGGGAATAATTTAATAGGATATTTGGGTGTTATTATTGAGATTTTGGATATTGATTCATATTGAATATTGTCTTCTCTAGTGATAACCAATTTTTGGTTTTGATTATTGAATAAAATATAAGTAATAACTTTTTATACTTTTTTGGATCTTGTGATCTATTAAATATTATTTTTAGTGCTTCAGGCCTGAAAAATTCATCTTGAATATTCATTTTGTGGAGTAAGAGATGATAAAAAAATAAAAATTGATCAAATAACAATAAAAGGATAAAATTTATGTAATGAAATGGAATTAAAACAAGTATCTATATTTCAATGTGTTATCTATCTCGAGATTAAAAGAATCCCTCAACTTTAGGAAAAGGATCTTAAAATAAAAAAATATCCTTTTACCTTAATTTATGATGATTTGAGGGCCTTATTTATCGCATAATGATTTATGATTTTTTGGTAATTAAATTTATCATGATAATGTTTTCTATCAATATTTATTATTCCATGGAGTTTATTTTTCTCCTCTAAGACCATATTTTTAGTTCCCACTAATGTTTTCCCTATGTGAAACCTAATTATGTGTTATTTCCGGAGACCTTTATATTTTCATTCTACTCTTTTCAATAGGATGTTTTATTATTCATTTTTTTAAAATGTATATATTAATTAAATACATATTGTTATATGATATATTTATGAGTTTAATTGTATTACATGAAAATTATGATTTTCATGAAAAATAGGGTGTATCACTATATACCATTATACATGTGACTGAATGGTAGTGGTTTTCATTGAATATAGTCTTCCACATAAGATATAATTAATGAAACATTTCATGAGATGAAATGGTAGAGAGGAGGTGTATTCATGTATGTGACACATGAACCATACTTGGAATTTAATTCATGTGTTTCAAAGCATGAGTGGAAACAATATTTTGATGATTGTATTCGAAAACCTATATAATATTTTCATATGATAGAATAATGGGATAAATTTACGCCCTCATTCTTGAAAAAAATACCCAATATTTTTATCTCTCTTTATCTTCCTAATTTTAATTTGATATGCCTACACATCTTGAATTAAAGGATATATCCATCTTGTGTAATGAGAGATTCAGTTTGTCTTGTGGATACCTATAAAGGTGGGTTATCTTTTTCCTAACACTCTATAATTTTTATCAAACATATTTTTAGGTGTTAAAAGTTGGTGAAGTGTATGTTGAAACTTATTCAGTATAAGGTTCACCATTATATTATTTCTTCAATGTAGTATTTTGTATGTAGGTTTCATATATCATGTATGAGAGATCCTTAGACAAGGGTTTTAATTAATTTCTCTTGATCTCATTATCATTATTAAATAGAAAAAAATTAGTGGTATAACAGGGGGTATTTCTTAAGATTTATGAAATCGTGTATTGAAATAAATATTAATTAAAAAATCATATCAATGTTTTTCAAGTTATAGTAAAGTCTAGAAAAATGATTTCACTTTATACTGCTAGGATGTGTAAAGGTAACCAAGGATTTACCCTTACACAAAGTGGTATATGTAAGGGTCATCTCACATTAACCTCATATAGATGAGTCTATATAAGGGTCACATGACCTTACCCTTAAATGATGAAGTTTGTGTAAAGGTCATACCTATATGCAAAAGGTCTGGGTAAGGGTAACCTCTTTTTTACCTTGATGAAAATGGTTTTCATGAAGGTAGTACCCATATGCAGTGATTCTATAAGACTTTATATAGGTAAATTAAGAATTATCCTTACATGAAACGATTACATAAAGGTAATAAACTCTGTACCCTTAGGTATAATGAGTTGTGTGATGGTAATATTTGTATTAAATTCACACAAAAAGTTATATTTATGTTGTGCAAAGGTAAGTAGTGACTTAACTTCACACAAGTGATTTTATATGGTCTACGTAAGGGAATAAGGCTTTACACATATACAGGAACACCCTTATGTGTAAGGGTTATCATATTTTTTATAAAATTGGGAAAAAATTATCATTTGAATTAATTTATATAGTTAATAAAAATTTTAACGTCATTATTGATGGTATTTTTGGATATTTTAATTTATAAAAGGATTATATATTTATTAATTATAAGTTTTTTTATAATTACATATATGTATATGAAACATTTTACCTCAAATATTAACTGTTAATATTTGAAATACCTTTTACCCAAATTATATGGCATGTCTTATGATATATAAATAAAAGTGTTTATTTAGAAATAATAATTAATAATTTATAAAGGGTAATGAATTATTAAATAATTCCAAAATTTAAAATGTTTATATTTAAATTATGAATTATTATTAATAATTTTTTTTTAAAATTTTAAAATAAAATGGGGGCCTTATTTATATATCATTTAAGCCACATCAAAAGTGATTTCATGATTGATATGTTTAAGGTTTAAATACCTAATAAGTATATGATATTTAGAATATGTATAATGTTTACATAATAGATATTGGATTATAAATAGTTTATAATTCATATAATAACATATATTTAAAAAGTAAATTCCATATAATGATAAATATGAAAGATTTCATATTGGAAGTAATATAAAATCTTTATATTCCAAATTATGGATTTTCCATAATGTTAAAGATGAAATTATAGAATGGTTTATATTTAGATGTTATTTTTGAATTTTCTGTAAATTTTTATTTCATGTCTAAATATTTGAATTTTTCATTTATTTAATGTTTATTCCCTATTATATTCATGTTTAATAATTTTTTTACGAAACATGAAGGTTGTGTATGCTTTATTTTAATCATTAAACCAGTCGTAGATAGAGCCTTACATTACATGCTAGGAATGTATCAATAAAGAATTTAATTTTTCATCTACCTTGACCTTAGTTTATAACTAAAGTTATCAACTTGAATTTAGTTTTGGAATATAGTTTTATCAAATTTGGTTTATGAGTTATGAAGAATTGGATTCTCTCTTGAGTAAAGTAGCCTTAGCTAAAGGGACATTGGGTATAACTACCAACCTACCTAGAGGCATATGCCTTTTATAGGTTGGTGAATAGGGTTGGATATTTTTTTTCTCCAGGATTACTTATATAGATAAATTTATTCATTTACATGAATTGTTCATGTAACTTATAAATATGATGTATATTGATATCTATAAATATGCTTGACTTCTATTTTTGGGCATGTAACACAAAAGTGTAGGTTGTGTAAAGAGTTTCACCTAAATAAGGTGTGAACATATTCATTATGTATAGGGAATAAGATTCCAAACTAAATTACTAGAAGAATGAATATATAAAAGGAATAACCTGAGACAAGATAGTGAGTTAAAATATGCTTCAAATGCAAAGTATGATATTCCTTCAAAAGCGTCACTTTACAAGACCCTGATCATCCAAAAAAGTAGGTTTTTATACATTAGGGTTCCCCTATATTATCTTATTTAATTAAAGAATGTAATTTATTAAACTAGATTATCATTGTGTAGGTTCTACTATATCAGGTTTTTCTTAGGTTATGTTTTGTTAAAAAAAATTCATCATTTTCTTTGGGTTACACTTAGCTGGGAAAACATTAGAAAGGATACTAGCGGAATAAATTTGAGTTTATTGATATGATGTATTGTAAAAAGGGTTGTCTACTAAACTATTCTGTCACGACCCGTCCTCAGGACCCGTGCCGTGACTACCCCAAGCCCGCCTTCCATAGGCCAGGGGCTGGCGACTAGAACCAAGGCATAAATCCCGAAAAAAGGGGAATGAATTTCCTTTATAAAGTAAAAAAACACCACAGTGTAAGCAAGAAGAAGTAAACACTAAGAAAACTGTGTAGAACAATAAGTGCGGAAAGTAAGTGGGCCAGAATACAAACCCAAACTGAAAGTAAAGTACAACTGGAAAGAAAGTACAACAACTGAAAAGTAAATCAGCAACGTCGATCCGTCCACTTGAAATCCCACCTGAAGGGTGGGTATAGATAGCCTCCTCTTCAGTTCCTTGGGTCCAGCCGTCCGCTCCGTGTACGTCCCGCCCAGTAGTCCGCCTCCAGGTACCGACTTTCTCCACAAGCCTTAGCCACGATCAGTGTTGTCCGTCGTCTTCATCCAACACAACGTAGTGCGCACATAGCCCATGTAGGGGTGAGTATATGCTACTCAGTAGGGACCCCGAGACTCCCAAAGGTCTCCCAAAATCCACAAAGGATAATCCACAAAGGAAAGATACAATATCGAAGTAACATCCAACCCTACTTAGGTATATTCCCAAACATATACCTAAGTCATCAATTCCAGTTCGACTCCAACATCCGAGCCCAAGTTCGATCACGTCCACACAGGGTAGTACAACCCAATCCACACAGGAAAGCACAACCCAATAAACATAGGAAATCACAACCCAATCCACCTAGGAAATAAAGTCAATCATATCAAATATAATGATTGAAAGTCAAGACTCAGCTCACATAGGTATACTTCTTCGTAAGGTGATAGAGATGATCAGATGTAGCCACTGATTCATCTAAGCTGGGACCCACGTAGGATACTAGACCAGCTAAGCTGTCGGACCCACAAAGGATACAAGACCAGCTACTCTGCCGGACCCACGTAGGATACAAGTACAGAGTCAAATACTTCTAGACCCACGTAGGATACAAGAACAGTAGTACTGCTGGACCCACGTAGGATACAAGAACAGTAGTCATCGCCGTCGAACCCACAGAGGATTTCAGTACGATCGTCATCACTGCCGAACCCACAGAGAATCCTAGTACAGTTTTCATCACTAACAAACCCACGGAGGATTTCAGTGCAGTCGTCATCGCTGCCGAACCCACGGAGGATTTCAGTGCAGTCGTCGTCACAGTCGCAGCCAGCTCTAGGGTTCCCGCACACAGAATGCTCGTTTCCAGGAGGGTCTGCTCCACGAGCCAAGGGTTCGATACATCAATTGACACGTATTCTGGAGTTGATGTATTCCAAAGCTCTGCCTCGTCGATAGGAACTCAACGTGACAGACGACGCGTCAATCAGACACCCGGTCTGAGAGTTATTGGCTTTTTCGTTCCAGCGGCCTGGTAGGTTTTTAAGTAAAAACCAACCTGACCGTACTACAATTATGTCCAAACCTCAATCGGAGTAAGCCGAAAGGTCCGTCTCACAAAGAGGAAACCAACAAAGTCGATGGCACGTTAATCGGACATCCGAAGCTCAAGTTATAAGTGTTTCCCCTCCAAGGGCCCGGTTGGTCTCGTGTTCGAACCAACCCGGCCATACACAAAGTTTTCTGAAACCCTGAGTGTAATATACCGAAACGAATACCTCAATCCAAGGATCCCAACACAACTGACGGTGCAGCGATCAGAGGTCTGAAGCCCAAGATATGGGCAAATGACTGAAAACAGTCCGAAATGGGGGTATGGGCCCGGCCCGGCCCGGCCCAACCCCCCCTGGGTCGGCCCGCACCGGGTCCGGCCCATCTGGGCGCGGTCCGGCCCGGTCCGTGTGACCAGCCCTAGCCCGGCCGGGGGGGGGGGGGGTGCACTGGCTCGGCCAGGGGGCCGAGCAGGGGGGACACGCTTCCCCCCTTTGCGCCCCACGGACGCGGTAGGTGCCGCGTCCTCCTCCTCTGGATCCCGTGCGGCCGCGGGATCCGGCCACCGACGCCGCCATGTCGGCGTGGTGTGCCGACAGCGTCTTCCACGGACCACCAGACGCGCTTCGATGGTCTTATTTGCCCGCCGTCTACGCCAACGGCTCTCCTGGGACCCGTACTTTACTACGAAGGCCTCCAATCGGCTTTCTGGTCCTGTTTCATCATCGTCAAATGCTCCACGCATGAAGAACAAAAAAATGGTGGGTTCAGACTTGTTCGTTGGTCCGCACCCACCGCGTTAGCGGTTTGAAACAACACCCAACAATTCCCGGCAAATGATAATCCCCAACCCGCAATTAATAATCCGTGATCAACTTGATAATTAGTTGGTCAGCGCTCATGTTTTAGAGGAAAAAAACATGGGAGTATTATCATTCTCAAAACAACCCCTACCTCAATGAAGTCATCGAACGAGGATCATCGCGGGAAAAGGACGTCGCGGAAGATGGAGTCGCGGATCGAGGCTCCGTAAGCATCGTTGGTGTTCTCCCGATGAAGGATGCGGCATGTCGTCATTCTCCGAAGAAGGCATCTCTCACCGGCTGCGGAGAGGAGAGGAGACAGTACGATGATCTCCCCTTGTAGTGACAGAGTTCTTCGTCGTAGACTAGGCGTTCTTCGCATTCTTCGACGAGGAAGAAGATGTTCTTCAGAGCGCAAGAGTCCTCTTCTTGTTTTCGCACAACGAATCAACCCCCAATAAAATAAGACATTGTCTTATTTTATTAATACACACACATGCCAACGTTAAATTTGAAATTAAAAAAAAAATATCTCATTCAATTAAATAAATTAATTGAAGAGACTTTAACAGTCTAATTAATTGCGAGAGTTGACATATCATTTAAAAGGGGGTGCGGGTGTGTTAAAAAATTAAATGCACGAGGGAGGTTTTAAGGGATTTGAAGGGGTGGGGCTCATGTGGGACCCACTTCACTAATATCCTACCAAGTGGAGTTAGGATGTAGTGGACCCCACTCCAACATCCATTCATAGGTTTAAACTACTTAGAATAGAAAATAAAAATTGTAGCATAAATTTTTATTTCATTCTTTAGTTAACCCATTTATTTAATAACCTCACCCGAGCAAACAGAACTCCAGAAAAGGTGTTCCTAATCAATTATCGATGCTGCGATTCCATTGGTGCCCTCAGATTTCGATTCCGAGCACCAGTTCAAAAGTTAGGAAAACCCGCTCGTTCGTTCATGGAACGTACCCGAGATAAACTTCAGAAATTGATTCCGGGCACACTGGGCTTCAGAATCAGGTGTCGTCAGAAACTGTGTACTCGTAAAATCCCAAAGAAAATTAAGAAAAAATTTTCCTTGAAATTTACGGGTCTTTACATTACTCACACCTCTGGGCTTTACGTCCCCGTAAAGATACATCACAAACTAGGGGAACAAATGAGGGTACTGAGCACGCATCTAAGCCTTCCGTTCCCAAGTGCTCTCCTGGAGGTTCCCGTGCTACCATCAGATGCGCACTAGAGGAATTGACTGCCCATGTAGGACCTACTCCTGTCGATCCTCGATCTCCACCGGGACCTCAGCAAAAGTCACCCCATCGTCAATGTCCAACTCCCCATGGTCGATGATATGCGTCGGTTGTGCACGTACCTCCTCAGCTGAGATATGTGGAAGACGTCATGCACCCGATGCAAATGAGGTGGTAGATCCCGGTGGTAAGCCACCTCGCCTATCCTACTAAGTACCTGGAATGGTCCGATGAAGCACAAAGATAACTTACCGCCCCGACAAAATCTCCATAATCCACGTCGAGGTGAGCCCCGCAAGAAGACGTGGTCGCCATCCTCGAAATCTAGTGGTCTCCTCCTTCTGTCAGCATAAGACTTATGTCGTCTCTGAGCAGTCCTCATCCGCTCCTGGATGACCTGGACCTTCTCTATCATGGCCTGTACCATCTATTGTCCCACAAGTGCTGACTCCTCAGGGTCTGTTCAGCACAACAGTGATCTGCAAGGTCGGCCGTACAATGCCTCGTATGGTACCATCCCGATGGTGGAGTTGTAGTTGTTGTTGTACGCAAACTCCACCAATGTTAGGTGGTCCTCCCAGATGCAGCCAAAGTCGAGGACAAATGCACAAAGCATGTCCTCGAGTATCTGGATGGTCCTCTCCGTCTGACCATCCGTCTGAGGGTGAAAGGCGGTGCTCAGACGTAGCTGCGTCCCGAATGCCTCCTGCAACCCCTTCCAAAAACGGGAAGTAAAGAGAGCATCTCGATCGGAGATGATGGATGATGGTACACCATGAAGCTGTATGATCTTCTGAACGTAGAGACTTCCCAAGCTCTCTACTGATCCCTGCTCTCTGATG
The DNA here is from genome assembly GCA_963277665.1 of Viscum album. NCBI lineage: Eukaryota > Viridiplantae > Streptophyta > Magnoliopsida > Santalales > Viscaceae > Viscum > Viscum album. The sequence goes on along the minus strand of OY728147.1, from coordinate 1,017,695,924 downwards.
GCTAAGAAGTGGGCCGACTTGGTGAGTCGGTCGACAATCACCCAAATGGAGTCGTGACCTCTATAAGTACATGGAAGTACAGTCACGAAATCCATAGATATCCCTTCTCACTTCCACTCCGGGACCTCCAAGGGTTGTACCAAGCCTGCTGGTACCTGGTGCTCCGCCTTCACCTGCTAGCAGGTGAGTCATCGAGAAACAAACTCTACCACATCCTTCTTCATACCCGTCCACCAATGCTATCGTCTGAGATCCTGGTACATCTTCGCCCCTCCTGGATGTACCGCTAAAGGGGAAGTGTGAAACACCCTCAGCACCTCCTCCTACAAAGTAGCTCTTACCATTATACGTCCTCTTAAAAGGACATCGTGCTATCCTCCAATAGAGAATCCGTTGGGTGCCTGTCCTGAGGATATCTGTGCACACCACGTCTCACAGGCAATATGCCCACGCTGTGACTCTCTGACCCACTGCAGTAGTGGAGGAGTGACTGTGAGTGACTGAAGAAAGGCTGCTCCATCTCCATCCACGAAGGATATCTGCAAAGCGGCAAGTTGCTCTGTCGCCTCCCCAAGTAGCTGAATGCCCATACTCCTGCTGAGATCATCGGCTACTACATTACCCTTTCCAGAATTATAGAATATCTCAAAGTCATAGTCCTAGAAGAACTCGAGCCATCACCACCATCTCAAGTTCAGGTCCTTATGTGAGAAGATGTACTTGAGACTCTGGTGGTCAGAATAGACTGTAAAGTGCTCTCCCATCAGATAGTGTCGCTACATCTTCAGAGAGAAGACCACTGCTGCTAACTCTAGGTCATGGATAGCGTAGTTCTGCTCATGCTGCCTCAACTGTCGTGATCCATAGGCGATCACTGCCTGCTCCTGCATCAGGACACATTCGTGTCTGGTCCCTGATGCATCGCAGTAGACTACATAACCTACTCCCTCCTCCGGTAACCTCAAGATAGGCGCGCTGGTCAATCTCTGTCTCAGATCTTGGAAGCTCCGCTGAAATCTATCTGACCAAACGAAGGGTTTCCTATTCTTTATAAAAGCTGAAAGTGGTGCTGCAACTCTGGAGAAGTCTGGCACAAATCTCTGGTAGTACCCAGCTAGCCCCAAGAAACTCCGCACCTCCGTCACGCTCCTGGGTGGCTCCCAAGCTAGCACTGCCTCGATCTTCACAGGATCCACCGCAACTCCTACCTCAGAGATGACGTGTCCCAAGAAGTGGACCTCACGTAACTAGAACTAACACTTCGAGAGCTTACCATAAAGCTGGTTCTCTCGGAGTGTTTCTAGTACAACCCGCAAGTGGTAGGCGTGCTCCTCCTCAGTGGCCGAGTAAATCAATATGTCGTCGATGAAGACCACGACAAAATCGATCAAGGTATGGCTGAAAGATCCTGTTCATGAGACTCATGAACACTGCTAGAGATTTGGTTACGCCGAAAGGCATAACCAAGAACTCATAGTGGCCATACTGACATCTGAAGGCTGTCTTCTGCACGTCCTCGTCCCGAACTATGAGCTGATGATAGCCTGAACTGAGGTCTATCTTCAAGAACCACCGTGCTCCCTTGAGCTGATCGAAGAGGTCGTCAATCCTTGGTAGTGGATACTTGTTCCTCATGGTCACCCAGTTCAGGTGACGATAATTGACACACAGTCGCAAGCTCCCATCCGCCTTCTTGGCAAACAAAATCAGGGAAGCCCAAGGTGAAACACTGGGTCGAATGAATCCCTTGCCCTGCAAGTCCTCCAGCTGTACCCATAGCTCTCGAAGCTCAGCGGGAGCCATCTGATATGCTGGAGTGGATATCGGGGCTGTCCCGGGGTACAAGTCAATATAGAAGTCTACCTCTCTATGAGGAGGTAGTCCTAGAATGTCGTTAGGAAAAACGTCCGCATAATGATCTACCACTACAGGAAAACTAGGACTCTGGCGTGCCATGGTCGTTGGCCTTCGCTGCCTGAAGCTGAGTCTGCCTCTGCCCTCCAGCTCCCTGTGGTCGGGGTGGACCTCCTGGTGGTGGTGGTGGTAAAGCCACAAAGCATCGCCCACCACCTGCTGCTTGGCCAGCTCCTATGCCTCGTCTGCCTGCCCTCTGCGGACCACCACGGTCGACCCTATGCCTCTGCCTAGGTGGCCCCTCAACCGTCTGCTGCTCCTCTGCACGGCGGGTCAGGCAGTCACGATCCATCTGGCCTTACCCGCCGCATGCATAGCACTGTCTGCTCCTCGGAAGGCTGGCTCTGTGTCGTGTGCCCTACACCTTTGAGCTAGTGTCCTGAGGTCGTCCGCCTGCTAGTCTGGTCCTCCTGGACCCCTATGACGTCCGTCTACTGCCAGCTGCAGAAGACTCAGCTACGTGCCACCCTGCAGTTGGTCTCGCTATTGGTGTAGGCTTAGTAAGAAAGCTCTCTATGGGAAGGGCTCGCTCCAGTACTCCTGCCAGCGTCGAAATGCTGAGGGAGATCATCGATGCCCTAATATCATGGCTCAGTCCCTGATCGAAGGTCCAGGCCCTAAGGAATGGGTCCCGTACCATGTCCATGGAATAGCGCGAGAGATCGATAAATATCGCCGAGTACAGGGCTACCGTCATGCTGCCCTGCCACAGCTGTAGTAGCTCCTGAATGTGCACCGTACGTAGGGTGGTTGGGAAAAACTCTGAGCAGAAGAGGCTCTAAAAGTCCATCCAAAGGATAGATGCCTCGTCGTGCACCTGGAGCATCAAGCTCCACCATCTGCCTGCTGCAGCGTGTAGGAGGCTCGCTACGAGGATCACCATGAGGTCAGTTGGTGTCCCCACTAACCTGAAAACTTGAACTACAGCCTCCAGCCAATCCTCAGCTGCCTGAGGGACCGTCTCTCCACAGAACCTGGGTGGTCTCTGATGCTCGAACTCGTGCAGTGCACTAAGGAGACGTGAACTCTTAGCTGATGGGGCTGGTGGCATCGGTGGATTGGCGGGTAGAGGTACCACCGGTGCCTCCGCTGCAAAAGGGCCTTGCACCGAGGCCTCGTCGCTTGGTGGGCTGTCGTCTCGCACAAAGGTCAGAACCCTAGCTGGCTGCAGTCGTGGGGACATCCTGAAAATAAACAGGTGCACCACAGTCAAAACATTATACCTGGTGAGCTGACACAAAGTAATCACAAAGAAAACTTTTGAAACATACATGCAATCAATGTTTTTGTTCACTGAGTCGGAAATCAGATGTCAGGGTCCTGGTGTATGTATTCGTCGGCCGCCGCACCAACACTGGACTCCCTGGACTGATAAACACACTCAATACCCTTAACACTATTGCTTCACATAGAAGAAAGATTAGATTCCTGAGTTCTGCGGTAGAACAGAACTCCTCTGATACCAATTTGTCACGACCTGTCCTCGGGACCTATGCCATGAGTACCACAAGCCCGCCTTCCATAGGCCAGGGGCTGGTGACTAACACCAAGGCGTAAATCCTGACAAAAGGGGAAGGCATTGCCTTTATAAAGTAAACAAACACCATAGAGTAAGCAAGTAGAAGTAAACACTAAGTAAACCAAGTACAACAGTAAGTTCGGAAAGTAAGTGGGCCAGAATACAAACCCAAACTGAAAGTAAAGTACAACTGGAAAGAAAGTACATCAACTAAAAAGTAAAGAAGCAACATCGATCCATCCACTGGAAATCCCACATGACGGGTGGGTACAAATAGCCTCCTCCTCATCTCCTCAGGTCTAGCCGTCTGCTCTGTGTACGTCCCGCCCAGTAGTCCGCCACCAGGTACCGACTTTCTCCACAAGCCTCAGCCACGATCAGAGCTGTCCGTCGTCGGTATCCAACACAATGTAGTGCGTGCATAGCCCATGCAGGGGTGAGTATACGCTACTCAGTAGGGACCCTGAGACCCCCGAAGGTCTCCCAGAATCCAAAAAAGATAATACACAAAGGAAAGATACAATCTCGAAGTAACATCCAAAACTACTTAGGCATATGCCCATACATATACCTAAGTCATCAATTCCAGTTCGGCTCCAACATCCGAGCCCAAGTTTGATCACGCCCACATAGGAAAGTACAACCCAATCCACATAGGAAAGCACAACTCAATCCACATAGGAAAGCACAACCAAATCCACATAGGAAAGCAAGTCAATCACATCAAAGATAATGATTGAAAGTCAAGAATCAGCTCACACAGGTATACTTCTTCGTAAGGTGATAGAGATGATCAGATGTAGCCACTGATTCATCTTAGCTGGGACCCATGTAGCATACTAGACCAACTAAGCTATCAGACTCACAAAGGATACAAGACCAACTACTCTGCCAGACCCACATAGGATACAAGTACAGAGTCAAATACTGTCGGACCCACGTAGGATACAAGAACAGTAGTACTGCCTGACCCACGTAGGATACAAGAATAGTAGTAATCGCCGACGAACCCATGGAGGATTTCAGTACAGTCTTCATCGCTGCCGAACCCATGGAGGATCCTAGTACAGTCGTCGTCACTGCCGAAACCACGGAGGATTTCAGTTCAGTCATTGTTGCTGCCGAACCCACGGAGGATTTCAGTGCACTCGTCGTCACAGTCGTAGCCAGCTCTAGGGTTCCCGCACACAACATGCTCATTTATGGGAGGGTCTGCTCCACGAGCCAAGGGGTTTATACATCCACTGACACATAATCTGGATTTGATGTATCCCAAAGCTCTGCCTCATCGATAGGAACTGAACGAGACAGACGACGCGTCAATCGGACGCCTGGTCTGAGAGTTATTGGATTTTTTCGTTCCAGGGGCCTGGTTGATTTTTATGTCAAAACCAACCCGACCATACTCAAACTATGTCCAAACCTGGATCGGAGTAAGCCAAAAGGTCCGTATCACTAAGAGGAAACTATCAAAGTCGACGACACAACAATCGGATGTCTGGAGCTCAAGTTATAAGTGTTTCCGCTCCGAGGGCCCGGTTGGTTTTGTGTTCAAACCAACCCGGACATACCCAAAGTTCTCCGAAACCCTAAGTTTAATAAATTTAAATGACCATCTCGATCCAAGGATCCAAACGCAACTGACGGTGCGTCGATTGGAGGTCTAAAGCCCAAGATATGGGCAAATGACTGAAAACAGTCCGAAATGGGGGTCTGGGCCCGGCCCAACCCCCCCTGGGTTGGCCCGAAACGGGCCGACCCGACCCAGGTTCGGGTCTGGCCCGGTTGGGAATGGCCCGACCCGGCCCGGTCCCTGCGACCCGCCCCAGCTCGGCCGGGGGGGTGCGTTGGCTCGGCCAGCGGGCCGAGCAGGGGGGACGCACTTCCCCCCTTTGCGCCCCACGGACGCAGCAGGCGCCGCGTCCTCCTCCTATGGATCCCGCACGGCCGCGGGATCCGGCCACCTTCCGTCGCGACTTCAGCTGTGGAGCTTCCTCCTAGTGGTGTTTCGGGGCGCCGCCGCCACCTGGTGGCCGGCAGCGTCTTCCATGGACCACCGGATGCGCTCCAGTGGTCCGATTTGCCCGCCGTCTGCGCCTACGGCTCTCCCGGGACCTGTACTTTACTGCAAAGGCCTCCAATCGCCATTCCAATCCCATTTTTCCATTGTAAAATTATCCACTCATGAAGAATAGAAAAACGGTGGGTTCAGACTTGTTTGTTGGTCCGCACCCACCGCGTTAGCTGTTTGAAACAACTCCCAACAATTCCTGGAAAATGATAATCCCCAACCCGCAATTAATAATCCGCGGATCAACTTGATAATTAGTTGGTCTGCATTCATGTTTTAGAGGAAAACAAACATGGGAGTATTATCAATTTCAAAACAACCCCTACCTCGATGAAGTCGTCGAACAAGGATCATCGCGGGAAAAGGACGTCGCGGAAGACAGCGTCCCGGATCGAGGCTCCGTAAGCATCGTCGGTGTTCGACTGATGAAGGATGCGGCATGTCGTCATTCTCCGAAGAAGGTGTATCTCACCAGCTTCAGAGAGGATAGGAGACAGTATGACGATCTCCCCTTGCGGTGATGGAGTTCTTCATCGTAGACTCGGCGTTCATCGCGTTCTTCGACGAGGAAGAAGATGTTTTTCAGAGCGTAAGAGTCCTCTCCTTGTTTCCGCACAATGAATAAACCCCAAATAAAATAAGACATTGTATTATTTTATTAATAAACACACATTCCAACATTAAATTTGAAATTAAAAAAAAATATCTCATTCAATTAATTAACTTAATTTAAGAGCCTTTAGCAGTCCAATTAATTTGGAGAGTTGACATGTCATTTAAAATGTGGTGCGGGTGTGTTACACAATTAAATGCACGAGGGAGGTTTTAAGGGATTTGAAGGGATGGAGCTCGTGTGGGCCCCACTTGACTAATATCCTACTAAGTGGAGTTAGGATGTAGTTGGCCCCACTCCAACATCCATGCATAGGTTTAAACTACTTAGAATAGAAAATAAAATTTGTAGCACAAATTTTTATTTCATTCTTTTGTTAACCCATTTATTTAATGATCTCACCTGAGAAAATGAAACTCCAGAAAAGGTGTTCCTAAGCAATTACCAGCACTGCGATACCATGAGTGCCCTCAGATTTCGATTCCAAGCACCGGTTCAAAGGTTAGTAAAACCCGCTCGTTCGTTCACTGAACGTACCTGGGATAAACTTTTGGAAATTCATTCCGGGCACACCGAGCCTCAGAATCAGGTGCCATCAGAAACTGCATACTCGTAAAATCAAAAAGAAAATTAAGAAAAAATTTCCCTTGAAATTTACGGGTCTTTACATATCCAAGAGTCGTATATGATATGATTATGATGATTCCAAATTTAAAAAATTATGTGATGAGAGGAACTCCCTAGAGGACTCATTACTTAGTGAAATATAGATCTTGTATCACTAATTGATATGATGAATTTCAAAAGGGGTCATCATTTTAGTGGGATCCCAATTAATAAAAGTAATTATTAAATATTTAATAAAATATGATACTCCTAAGATAAAATCTTCTATTGTAAATAATATCATCATCATAATCAGGATAAACTTTGTAATTAATCCTTGAAAAGGAGAAGCTTAATATATGTTACTCATAAAACTGTTAACTTAAGAAAAATTATTGAACAAGATTGGTTATTTAAGAAAAGTTATTAAGAAAAATTCTTTGTGTTAGAATAGTTCCTTACTTAGTAAAAAAGTGTTGAAATTGTTCAACAATTGAATCTAGATTCATATGGTAGAATAGAGTGATTAATTTAAGGTTTCAATGGAATTAGATGAAAAATAACCAAATGAATATTTTTCTCCACCTACGTGCTCAATATTATTGGGTAAGTCATTGATTTTAATATTTTATTCTCAATATTATCGAGTATGTCAAATGATATTAAACATGATTGAATATGCTAAATTACTCAATGATACAAATGTTTTCCTTAAAACATAATCGGTTTTAGAAATAAATTATTCTATCATGATAGATATATGATATCAACTATATGATATATAAGTTTTTCAAAAATATATAAATTTTATAAGTATAGAAATAATTTAAGGCTAAAGACTTATGGATTATTTCAGATATTGGATAAAAAGAGTTTATGCATCGATAAATTGGATATTTGAAGCTTAGATAAACTTGTCATATGATGTGTATTTTTATCTCATTGAGATCTTAATGAGGGAATGTAAAAAAAATTTTTTTATATGAAATAAGATAGGTGTTTAAATATAGATGGTTTATGATTTTTTTTTAATTCTATAACATTCTATAAGGGAGAAAAAAATTCTTGTTATAGTTTTGGAATTTATATTTTTATCATCTATGAAAATGTTATGAATATATGATTGAATTAAAAGAATGTTTACCTGATATCCTCAAAGTGCTGGAAATATAAATATGAACAATGCATATGATGTCTAGGTTATAATGTAATTTATATATTTTATAAGTAGGTAAAATTTCAAAAAAGAAGAAGAAAAGTTGGTTGAAAAGTTTAATAATGATTCTTCAAGAATCCAATCATGGTCATTGAAATTTAGAATTTTTAGAAAGGAAGAGTAGTAATTAAATATGATTGGATTATCCACGATATAATTGAAAAAGTCTGTAAAAATATATGGAATGTCCATGTCCGGAATTAATGTTATATAAATTAATTTTTAAATTTATTTGATATTTATTGTATATTTTAATAAAGTCTTATTTTAAAATAATTTTTTTAAACACATATAATACCATATATGATATAATTTTTTGGTTTTATATTCTTATATAAAGGAAATAAATATATTTTTAACAAAAAATGTTATCTTTCATAGTATTATATTATGAAGAGAATATAATATCTAAGAGTCTTGTGGGAGTTTATTTGGATTCAGAGAAGTCTAGAGTTAGTAAATAAATAATTATACAAGTCAATATTTAAAGTGAATTTTACATAACATACTAAGAGAGTTAGGATGTATTAGAATAAAATAATTTAAGTAGTTACATTATTAAAGGATAAAGATTCATGGAATGGGTTTCCAAGGATGATTATGATTCCCTTAGAAATATTTTTAAGAAGAAAACAAAAAGTTACATCATAATATTTGATGTTGTGAAGTTAAGAGGTTTAAATATGTTCATAAATTTAAATAGTCAGGATTATGTTTCCTAGGTTTTATTATTATTAAAATTTTCTTAAATCATAGATGTTTCTCACTAAAATATTTAGTGGGAGAATTTGATCAGATGGTCACATATATATGTGTCATGGATTACATATAATGTAATTTTTTAACAAAATCCATAAATTATAGCAAAAATAGGGATAATCTTGTAGTTTATCATATATCTTATAATAAACCAATGATTATATTTGTTTTGTTATATATTCATAAATATTTTAAGAATATTAAAATGCGTCATATTAAAGGAAACCAAAATTTTACCCTTCTTTCACATTGGTTAAATAAATAAATACATTGATATGCATTTCCTAAAATGAAATGATAATTTACCTCTCAAAGTATGACGTTTAGTTATCCATAAGAGATGTTCATCATGAAATATTATAGGTTATAAAGAAATTTTAAGGATAGAATGAGTAGGGTTTTTTATAGAGATATAAAATATTCTCATGATTCACAAATCAAATAATATAATTCTTTTTGTGTGTTGGATGACCTAATAAGTACACCACATAGAGTTTCATATAGATGTATTTGGTATAATTGGGGTGCATTGATTATATTTGTGTCCCCATTACCTAATTTAGGTGATATACCTAGTATAAGAACCTTCATACGTTGATACCCAACATACAAAAGTATATATATTGACTTAGCTAATGCAAGGGTGGTTGGTTATGTTGATGATAATGTCATTGATTGGAGCTTAATCAAGATTAGATTTGTAATATCTTATGATGAGTATGAAATTATGGCCCTTGATTTAGATAGACAGTAGGAGTGTGTAGACGCACCAAGATATTATATATATATATATATATATATATATATATATGTATCTAGGATAAGTGACATGTCACATGCTTATCCACAAGGATGAATATCATGTGAAATATTCATTGATCATTTTAGTTTACACTAATAGCGTAGCAAATAGATGAGTTGGATATATGGTATTAACACGATCTATGTCCCATGGTAACTCTATGCTTTAGAAAAAGGTAAAATAATAGAATACATATATTTATATGATGTAGACCGATGGATAGAGGTATAGAGGTACATGTTTTTAATGGAGATCCCACAAGATACATTTACAACTTAAGTATCATTGATTCTTTTCTAGAGTTCATTATTTTCTTAGATATATGGATCTAGATATTCTTATTTATTTTCAATTCTTTAATAGAACGAGGGGTCAAAATTTTTGGTTTACTAAATGAAGGTTGATTTTTACTTGTAGAGCTACTCTAAGAGTATTTTAGTGTTAATCCAAAAGTGTTTTAGATGTGTATTCATAAGAAATTACATATAATTTAATACAATGTGAACTTAATGTTGGCATTCCAAAAAGGTTTTTGAAGATATCCGAAAGAGTTTAGGATATGGTTTCAAAAGTTATTATATATGACACAGTATAAGGTGAAATGGAACAAAGCCTTTTAGGCTTTATTTTAAGTGAGAGATTGAATGGTATATTCCGTAAATCCATTTTTTATATGATATATTTATGAGTTAAATTTTATTTCCTGTAAATTATGATTTTCATGAAAAATATGCTATATCATTATATAAAATTCTATATGAAAATGAATGATAATAGTTTTCATTCAATACAGCCTTACACATAAGCTATGATTAATAAATAATTTTATGATATGAAACAATATGGATGATATGTATTCTTATATGTGATACGTGAACCATCCCTAGAATTTAACTCACATGATTTAGCACATGAGTGAATGCAAGTTATTAAGGAGTGCCTTCGAAGGCATATTTAATACTATCATATAATGGCCATAAGGGATATAGTTCTTATCTTATTCTTGGAAAAAACTCCTTAAGATCTATATCTCTCTTCATATTCCTTCTTTTTATATGATATACTAACATATCATGAATGGAGGATGGATCCTTCTCATGTAATGAGATATTTATCTGAACCCATGGATACCTCTAGAGCTAGGAAATATTTTGGATACCACTCTGTGATATTTATTAAACATATTTTAAAGTGTTTAAAGGTGATGAAGATAATTAAACAACTTCTGTGGTGTAATGTTTACTAATACAATATTTCTTCATTTTATTATTTTATACACATGTTTCATATATCATATAAGAGAGAAAGTCAGACAAGGGTTTTAATCGCTTATACACAATCTAATAATCGTTATCAAAGTCAAACAATAACTTTCATTTATGATGTATATTTTAAATTATTTTATTTTTTAATATTAAAAAGGTTTTTTCATTTCATGATCGTATGTTTTATCTTCCACTCATAGGAAATCAGGTTAAAATTAATGTTGTGAACCAATCTTACGGGACACAAGATAATATTTTGAGGAAGTGATATCTTTAAGTGTGGTAGAATGTGACACTCCATGATTTTATATTTTTTCATTATGTAATATATTCATTATCATGTTGCATACATATTATCGATCTTTAAACGAAATGTGATAAACTTTTAAAATATTATTATTTAAAAGTTACTATTTTGACAAAGTTGTTAGTTTGGTGGGTATGAATTGGAATAAAAATATTAGGAAATATATGTATGAATATTTTACTTAATAAAATTAAAACTAAATCATACATTAATTACTAAATGGTTGAAAATGAAGATAAAATCCTTTTAGTTGAACAAGATATATTTTTCATTAAACTATTTTTATGTGTGTAATGTATTTTGATATTTATAGATTAAATTAATATATATTGTCAAATGATTCTAATAAATAAACTATAAATCCAATTTAATGAATAAAAATTAATTTAATTATGGTTTTAGATAATTAATTATAATAATGTCATTTTATTATTTAAAAATACATTTTCTTCAATAATATTTTTTATTGCATTTTGTGTGCATATATTTTAATATATTTATTCTAATTTTCGAGATTTTGTGTCTTAAAATGTATATAAATTTTAAATATTCTTTTAAAAATAGTATTAGTATGATTTTTTGAGATTTTTCTGAAAAGATTTATTTTTAAGTGAATAGTGAAAAATACCGATTTCTATAAAAATGTTTTTTCTTTTATTAAAATAAAGTAATTAAAGAGTCCCATTATTTTTTGATTTTGTTTCTTAATTTAACATTAATAAAATTTAATTATAAATAATTTAATTAATTATATTAGAATAAAAAATATATTTTATTTGTCTATAACTTCACTTTTAGCTAAAATAAACATAAAAAAACTGTTTTCATTGAGATTTGTGCCCTTATTTTAAAATTAATCTACTATACTTATAAAAATTAAATCCTAAAAATTTGATTTTATATTTTTAATTAGGAGCTTCATATATGGTAAATACAACCCTTTTATGTTTTTCATTATGAATAGTAAATTTGATAAAACTTTTGTTTGCACAATAAGAGGAAAATGGGTAAAACATGGTTAAAACTATTAGATAATGTCTAAAAACATCCTAAAACTTTTATTTATTTTAATAGATAATTATTTCATAAAAATAACAATCCAATATTAAAAAAATAGAAATTTATTTCTTCATTCCTTTGATTATAAAATTTATATTATTTTAATAAAATGATATTTACAGAATGTCACTCTTGATTTTAATATGTATTATATGTTTTTATATGGATAAAAAGATGTTATGTATTAATATAAAATATTTTTTGAATATGAATTAATTATTTATTTCATGTTAATTTATTTTAAATTTTTGGTGATGTTATAATTAATTTAAATGCTTACGCAAAGCTGACATAGTGCATGTGAATGATGTAGAAAAGTCAAAGTAAGCAGTTTTAAAAACCTTAAAAGAAATATTTTTTAGAATAATTATGGTGTTACATTAATTTTTTGGTAACTAATTTTTTAAAATTTAATAAAAAATAGTTTATATAATAAATAAACTATTATCATGATGAATTTAAAGTCAAATTAAATGAATAGTCTGAAAACAGCTTTAATGATATTTTATATTAAATAATATTCAATTAAATGACTTAAAAATCCAAAAAATAATAAAATAGGATAGTTGAAATGATAAATGAATGAAAAATTTATCCATGGACCATTTTTGATCAAATTTTTACCTTATATGTAAATTTATCACCATTAAATGTTAAAAAATGTGTTACCATGGTTATGGTTAAAAAGAATAACGAGGGGGTTAAACCAAATGTTAATGTTTAAAATGAAAATAAAAAATGTATAAATTTTATTAGTTGAATTGATTTAGACCTTATAGTGTCCAAAAATCTAAATTATGTTCATTTTTTCCACTTGACATGATAATGATATGTATTATATTTAATTATTTTATTTATATTCAGGTGTGTCATTTCACTCCCTTATAAAATAGAACCTCCTCTTATCATTTATTCGCAATGTTTGAGCACTCTATCTCAGAAAATACCTTAACTAGTACCATAATTTCTTACATCCCTTCATACAATGTATTTTTTTCTTCCCGTAATACCATCCTATGAATCCTTAGTATATGACCCAAAGTAGGTCTCTCAAAGAAGAGGTTATCGTTTTACCAGACTCTTTTAAAGATTATTACTTCTTATTATTCCAATAAATATATTATATCCACATTAAAATAATTAATTTTGTGTCATAAATATTATTACAAGTTATTATGATTATATTATAACCCTTTTTATCTCATTTTCCAGCCTATGGGAAATGGGAACATCGATCGTATATACATGTGGACTACAACCTCCATGAGCGATGTGTTCCATTATTTATCACCAACTCACAAGGCTGGTTATTATAGTATATTTAGTAAAACATTATGATATTCACGACACAAGTAAGATTATATAAACATAATATATTAATTACCTTCTAATCCTTTGACCTATTACAAAATGATAACGTTTCTCATACGTACATGTGGAATACCACCTTCATGAAGCGATGTGATTCATTTTTTTATCTAATATTCATGGATAATTTAAAATTGTATAAAATTTAAAAAAAAATATAACTATAAAAAGTTTAATAATATTTATATTATGGTAAAATAAACCCTTTGACAAAGGAGAAGCTACTGAAGTTGTTCTGGGGATTATGAATCGAACATCCTCAAAATGTCCGACAAGAACTTAATGGATTTGGTATCTATATAAGACATGTTAATAAATGAAATAAAAAGGGTTATTATAATTTAAATAAACCTAAAATAGGTTTATAATCATTTAAATAATTTTATAATTTCGTTATACATGAGTTAAATAATGTATGTGGCATGTTGGGAGACAAAGTAATAGATTTATCTTCTAAATTTCCTTTCATTGAGACTCTTTCCATTTTCACCACATGTTTTGTTTTGTGTAGTGTACGAAATTCTATATGAATGTTTTTTATAATTCATTTAATGAAATTAAAGTGGTTTAAAAATCAATTTTATGTTCACTTCTACAACATCATTTGTATCAAAAGTTATGAATTTTAGAAGGGATTTTTCTTTAAAACATTTTTTAAAGTATACATCTCAAGTATTTTTCTTCCATATTCATGTTCATTAAAATATTTTAATAATGATATTATTTATAAATTAAAGGCTATTAAATTTCATTTTAAACTAATTTTTATTTCTAAAAATAGTTTTTTAAAAGGAACTTTTTTAACATTTTTCATGTGGATCACTTTTGACTCATTTTACCAAAATGAAAAAGTATTTTTTAACATATAAGACATGAACATTATTTTTTTCCATCATAAATTTTTTTAATAAAGAATACTCTTAATATTTTTGTGGTTTCATGAATTAAAATCAATTCCAATTTCTTTATGTAATTTTTCAATTTAATTGTTTTTTCAAAATAAATGGATATTCCTCTCTATTTATATGTGAAAATGGAATGTACATTAATTATGGGTTCAAAATTGAGTTTTAAGAACTTTATGATGAAAAAGTGTAAGATTACCAATTGTTTCTTCATGATATGGTACTTTATAATTATACATGATGCTGTATATACATGTTATAGCTCATGATAATAGGTGATCCCAATATAGATCTCTAATGCATTCGGTAATGATTTGCTATTTGAAGGTGAAAAATGATATACATGGCTGTGATGGTTACTCCTATATAAATAATAGGGATTAATTTATTTATAAAAATGTTTAAACATGAGTGAAAATAGGTTATAAAAATTATTCTCCAACATTTTTTTTATTTTTTATAATGTTTGTTATAGAAATATTCTGATTTCATAAGGTAAAGAAACTACCAGACATTTTAAAGGTGAAATGTTTGTTTTTAAAAGAAAATTTTCCAAGATTTATTCATATTTTCATATATTTTATAATATTGTTAATTTTTTTTCTTTGATCAAAGTCTAATTTTTTCATGTAGATATTTTTTTATGTGCTCAAAATTTTGTTGTGAAAAGTGTAAATATTTTCATGGGTTTTCAAATATTTCACTTGACTAATGAGATTAGTTTATTTATTATATTACTTACATTGATTTTTTATACTCATACAAAATTTTAAAATGCCTTTAATAGGATATAAGGATTTTTAGAAACTGTAGAAAGGTCAATCGTTCAGTTATGGTGACTCATATTAAAATGTGAAGAAGTGTTTTGAAGGAAAGAAGAGTTTAAATTTAGGAATCCTATTTTTTTGGGAAAAAATGGATGTCATATTTCAATGTACACAATGTAATGTTATGTTATTTATAATTATATAATACTATAAACCTAAGAGATACTATAAATGTAATGAGTTTCAACCCTTTTTATAAATCATGTAATTATGGGTTGTTTTAGGTACAAGGTTTTATATTTTTTATATACCATTGACTTCCAAATTCAATGTCATTTCATTCAACCCATTATTGAAAAGAAATTTAAAGGAGAAAAATATTATCCCATCTATTGATACCATGATTTTAGGAAAGTTTCTAAAAGGGAATATTACTCTCCCCATTTATCAAGAAACATATTTTCCCCATTGGTTTCATCCTCTATTCATGTTCTTCATTAGTTCCATGAGATAATAGCGGCACCACACTTTCCTTAGAAATGATCTAACAACTAATAAACTATTATTATATTTTGGTTAACCATTTATAGAAAATAATACTGTTAAATTATGTCAATAATTTTTTATAATAACAAGTTAATGTTATACCAAAATTAATTTTCACCTATCAAGGGCCACTCAAATATATTTTCAAAAAATTTATAGAACATACACTCAATTGAACACAAAAATAAAAAACATTCATGTGAATGGTTGTTTTCTTATACAATTTGGTTAGATAACCACTCCCCATGATAAACTTACCCATTAAGAATAAAAACATAAGTGGGAAAGTGAAAAAAATACCTTAGTGTTTAAATTTTTAAGGGGAAGTATAGAATTATAGTTTCAATAAAATATCATAAATATCTAGAAGCTTTTAATTTTTGGATATCTACTATATAATAGATCCTCAAAAAATTTCTTCACTATCGATTACTAAATTTTAAACATATAATATTAGACTTGATAATAATGTGGATTCTATATTATCTAACCAATTTGAAAAAATGGATGAGAGAGATTTCTCAACCCAGTGACTCCCTTATTTTAAGGTATAAAATTTCATGAACTATTCATTATTGCTTTATCATTACCTTTAAAGATGCGAGAATTACTTAGAATCATGGACTGATTATTTATTTATACATTCTACTTAGTTGAAATAGGCCTCTCAAATTTAAAAAATATATTATTTTGATTCTTTTATGTTTACAATAACCACCTTGTCATTTATAACTTCTCGATCCTAATGATAAGACTATTTTATCACATAATCTATATTCTTTTTTAGTGTGTACTCCTTCCTTTTAGAAATATTTTTAGTACTTGAATCCATTGGTTTATACCTTTTCCTTTTCATTTTTTTTAAAAATGGTTATAAACCTGATATCCGTCATCCTTTTATCCAATTCACTGGGAGAGCCAACAACCATACTAATCCAAATATATCTCTCTTGGATTTTTTCCCTATTATATTTTTTATTTCTCTATTATTTATTGAGTTTCATGGTAATATTATAGTGTTCTATGATTTGGACATTCTTAATAATGTAGAAGAATATTCTTCTTATATTGGAATTATCTTCAATATTCATCGCTATCTTATTAGGAGTAGTTTGTTCAGTAGTATTATTCATTGATTTACTCTACAAGGAATACTTGTTACTTTTCCTTTAATTCTTAATATACTATTTTGGTATTATAATATCAAAAATAAAGGTGTTGTGTTAGGGTGGTAAATACCAACACTCCTCGCAATATTTTTCATTTGTCTTGAAAAAAGTCAATGAATATCTATAAGAATTCAAATATAATATTCAAATTTAGATTCTTCCCTTTATATGAAGTATTCTTATGAAAATAAGGTTAACTTTGAACTTCATAATTGCTTCATGCCTTTTAGAGATTGAATGTGCTGGAATATTGTACTAGAAATACATATATATTTGTCCAAACCCTCAATAACACTAACATATTATAATAAAACTCATTATTTTCACTTTAGGTGTAGCATATCATGATTTTCTAGATTTCACACCTTGATGTTTTTGGGAATTTTCATCACTGTTTTGCAATTGGTTTGGATAAAAAAATTTATTATACATTATCACCTCCAACATTAATTTGTTTTGGTTTTTTAGTATTATTGTTCCTCTAAATTTTTGGAATTTTTTAGATTAAATATACAAATGAAATTGAAATAAATATTTTACATTGAGTTTTTGAAAAAGTTATGGGATAATTTTTCATTGAGTTTGAAGAAAAATATTCTCTAAATGATATAAATATCTTTAAGCCACCATTTTGATTATTATTATAACTAAGAATCATTTCTATTTTTTTCTAGAAATACACTTTCTTAGTAGATTGTGAGGTTCTATCTTGGTTGGTATATAAATTTATCATCTTTACCTCCAACTAAAGAAACCTCATATTAAGAATGTATTTATTGTATTAAAGTGAATTCACACTTTCCATAAAATATCTCTTTAATTTATTTAATTATTCCTCATGATATTTATTTACCTATTACAACTATTTTTCATGCTCTTTCACCCAATTTCACTTGATCTCTTGTTGAGATTAATTGATATCCATAGAGACCTTATCGATCTTATCCAATTCATGGATCAATTGGTTAAAAAATACATACACAATTCACTCTCAAAAACAAAATATTTTAATTGTTTTTTGTATAAAGAATTAAATCCCATATAAAGTTGGATACTTTCATTCTTATCATTCGCCATCTTTATGAGAGTAATATAAATTCCCATCTTTTTGGATAATGCATCTTCCATGGCATCAGATTCGTGTTCCCATTGTGATTTTTCATCACTTTGTTACTTGATATAAGAAAATATATATGTGATAAATTTCATAGGGACATTATTCAAATAATGATCAACTATAAGTAGGGTCCTTCTATAAATTCAATGCAACCTTTTATATAGATTGTACTTATTTCACTAGAGGAATAATTATCATCACATTTAACTAAAAAACCCTTACCATTATGATCACCTTAAATTAATAGTGTTTTATATTACTTCTCTGATCTCTTTATTTTATTCCTTAACTCTTTCTTATATATTTTTAATAATTTCTTGGGAAACAATTTGAAATATTTTTAGATATGGATGCAAACATATTGTTCCATCCTAATCGATTCTTTAAAAATATCATATATAAACTTCATATACTATTGTAAAAATAAATAAGTAATAAATAGTATATCCAACTTGAGGTAACCTGTTCTCTGATACTAATTGAATGTCCTAGAAGGACCATTAAAAGACATCTGATATGGCGGTTGGTGAATCAGGTGTGGTCTATGTTTTACAAAATTACAGATTTCTCTTTAAACTATTGAACCCATTTTGACATCGAACCTTATATTCTAGTAAATAAATAAATACCATTACTTATTTAAACTAGAATACACCAATATGTAATGAAGATAAATAATTAAGACGGAGCATGTTTTTTTATAAGGTTTGGTCTCAAAGTGATCCCACTTCTTTTTATAATCACCTATTATCCTAGTCTATAGATATAACACTATAAATATTATTACAAAATTATAGTGAGTGGTTAAGGATTATCTTGAAACCAAGTCACACCATATAAAAATGTTTTGGGATTACTATATTAAAAAATTTATCAATTTTACATCCATTATGTTTTTATACTTGCATTACACTAGTTTCTACTTCAGTACTTTCTTTAACTTTTGACGTTGATCTCCACTAATATCTAAATGTCATTATATAAACAAGGTATGATCTCATTCCTACAATATAGAGTATATTACTAAATTATAATATTCAAAATAAATTCTTGTAACATTGTCTCTACACATAACACTATTTAAAGTTCTTTTAAAATTTATTCACAAAATTCAGTCAACTCAAATTAATTATCCTCAACATCCATTATATAATAAAATAACTTGAATAAATTCAGTATTTATCATCCCAATTTTGTATTTATACTTCACTAATTTGACTGTATGATTATGAAAAATAGGAATAAATCAACCTATTTTCTTCCTCTTCTTTGATAACAATATTTCTTCTTCTTAATATAACTATTAAATTATACTTCTATTCATAAAGATAGAAAAACTTCTCTCATGTTTCTATATCAAATATGAAATATTAGATTTTCAAATTTTATGTATCTCATAAAACCTTAGCTTCCGAAACATATTCATCTTTCCTTGAGTGTACTTAGTTCTCCTTTCAAACTTCTATCCACACACCACAAAACTAATCCTCCCCCTTTTCTTCATTCTTTTCTTTCTCATTTTTCTAATTTTCATTAGAGTTTGGATTAAATTCCTTATTTAATTTTCAATATAAAAAAACGGAATACTAAGAAAACTTTTTTGCTGATATATGAAAGTTATAATTATAAAATACCCACTTATGGAACCCTGATGATATTTTATATACTTTTTCCAACTAAAAGTATATTCCAAAAATACTCTTATTTTGTACTAACCATGTAGACAAATATATTTCTATTTCTTCTTAAATCGGATCAAATTAATCTTCCTCAATATATATCAAAAAAAATAAAACTCTTTAATATCCCTATATTTATATAATTCACACAAAAAATAATCTTATAATGTGGGATATTCATTAGTGGTATGATAGAAATCATGAAATTTATATATAGATTCAGTTTGAACCCATACACTTAAATGGTTACTCAGCTCCAAATTCTTATTCTCATTAATAAATTGAATAAAAAAATGAATTTATGATATTTAAACACTAAATAGAATCCTATGAATAAAAAAAATTAATTTAAAAAAATTAATGAATCTATAAATCCCTTATTATAGGTTTGGGTAAATTCCCAGTATTCCAACTCAGCTTTATTTACTTCTTAGTCAACCAGGCTAGTTAAAAAATCACTTTATAATGTTTATAACACTGAACGTTTTCCTTAAAATCATATAATTATATATTCCATTTTTGTAATCAATAATTAATTATAAATATTGTTAATTAAAATTAATAAATAAAGTGAAATGATTATTCTCTTCGCATTTTATTTAAATCATCATCAAATCATTCTTGTATAATGGATTAACAAATAGTTATAATATTTTGAAAAAAATAATAGATCTTTATTTATCTAAAAAAATTATTATTAAGATATAATATCTAAAAAAATAATCTTTACATATGTATTAATCCAAAATTTCACTAAGTCATTATGGTTACATAGATAAACATAAAGCCCACACGTAGATTGAAGATTTTTATATAGAAATAAATCTTAGTTATGTAACCTATTTGATGGTTACAGGGGCCTATATAATATTTATACAAAACTATATAATAACTATTCATGATATACATAATAAAAACACTTCACAAGTTGATTCTTATACAATAGTCAGATTATGGTTACGTAGTAGTAGGATGATGCTTACACAACAAGAACTTATTTTTTTTCAATGTATGCTAGGGTGAAGCTTAAGAAAATGATATATGATGTATATAAAAATAATAAGATGATTTTTACAAAACCTATAATCATCCTTATTTTTATACTTCTTTCATATTGGTTCAAGGAATCTTCAAACTATCTATGTCCTTCCCAACCCTTCATCTAAGAGTGTATAAACACTAAATCCAGCCTCCAAATTTCTATGTACTAAAAGGATGTATACTAAAAAGCATTTATATAGATAATAACTTTGAATAATTATAATTTAATTAAAACACTAGATAGATTATCCTAAACCTTTTAAATCTTCCTATAAACTATTTTAGTTAGTGATCTAGACCTCGGTTGAACATTTATTAGAATTTAGGATCAGGTTAATAATCATCACATGTTAATGGGTTTCTCACCATGTATACAACCTCATTCCACATCGACCAAATAAAAGTGTAGAATTATCACTTAATTTTACAACATGATATAAATCCACTATTCCATGTAAAATGGAATCCAACTCCTCATTCATCCATAGAAATTGAATCACTCCATATTGAAAAAAAATTATAATTCAAGATTATATAAATCCTAGGCCACTTCACCCACAAAGTATAAATTAATGTTTTTCACAGATATAGAAGAGTTTATAAATCGTAGAGTGATATTATTGATAAAAATGTAGTTTTTAAGGGTCTAGTAAGAGTATGGTTGATCATAGATAAGTTTAAAGTGAATAAAAAAGTTTATACAAGTCAAAACTTAAAGTGGAATTCACATTATATCCTCAAGGGTTTTAGGTTGTGTTGGTAAAAAATTTAAAGTTTTATATTTTTTACTAAAATAGTCTCAAGGGAAAAAGTTTTTTTTAAAATATTTTATAATGTTTATGAAAATAAACCTAGAAAAAGTTTTAACAAGAAACAAAGGTTACAAACATCATAACATTGGATTTTGTAAAGTTATGAAGTTTTAATGTTTTTTTTAAAAAGTTAAAAATTTAGAATGTGATTCCCAGGTCTCATAAATTTTCAAATAGTATTATTTCATAGTTGTTACTATCTAAAAGTGTTTAGTGTGATGTATTATCAGCTAATCACATATAGATGTTATAGGAATGACATAGAGATATAATTGTTTTAAGAAAACTCAAAAAGGGAAACAAACATAAAGCCTATATAGTGTCCTATAATATGTTATATAGTTAAATATATGCTTATTTATTATTTTTATAATATCCATAAATGTGTTTAATATATATAAAATGATTCATGTTGTAAAAAATAAGACTTTAATTTTGAATTCTTTCACACTGGATGCATATATTATAATAATTAAAATGGCAATTGATCTCTCAAAGTTAAACTTCATGTTATCTCTAACCAATTTTCATCATTAAGTACTATATGTTTGTATGAAATTTTAAGGTTCATGTGAGTATCATTTCACATATAGATACCAAATATTCTCATGAGAGACAAAATGTTTTGTGTGTGTTGGATGGATCACCATGTATATGACATGGAGTGTTATACACCATTTCTTCAGAATAATAGGGGTGTATATTTTATATTTTTATTTTACTATAACAAAAGATATAAATATAAATAGAATGATAACCCTGAAACTTTTATACCTTTATTATATAATCCTTGAACTTTAGATAATTAGGGGTGGTTGGGTATATTTCTGATCACGTCATCGGTTAAGGCTTAACCAAGGCGATACTTTTCCTTTTATATGATTAGTACGATATCTAGGACATCTATTAAGATATATTGAAGGATTTTTTAATAATACATATATAATAAATTTGATAATATTATCTTTTGGTTGGGGAGAATTTGATGTTCTCATCCATCAGATGAATGGCATATGATGTATTCATCATCCTGGTCAGTCTATACTCGAATAATTGATAACATATAAGCAACTATATGATATTGACACACATCATACCCTATGATTTATCAATTTATTGGGAAATGATATCATATTAAAATTCATGATTTTATATGATATAGCTATTGGATAAAGGTATAGAGATACATGTTCTTGATAGATATGACTTTATATCTATTTATTGTTTAAGTAATAATAATGCTTTTCTAGAGGTGCATATTTTCTTAAATTTATGGATTTAGGAAATCATATTTGTTACAATGCTATAATGTCCCATGTTTTACACTTTATGGATTAATAAATGAAATTTTAGTTTTATATAACTTGAAGAGATGATCTTAAAGTGTTTATGAAAAATTATTTTTTGATGAATATTCAAAAAGTATTGCATATGATTTGAAACATTGTGAATTTAATGATATATTTCAAAAAGTGTTTTAAAATATATCCACAAGTTTTTTTGGATATTATTTCACAATATATTATATATGAGATAATATAAGTTGAAATAATATATAATCTTTTAGGTTTTAGTGAAAATGGGAGATTGATGGAGATATCTCCTAAAGCCATTATATATATGATATAATTTTGGAAATATTTATTGTTATGATATTTTTAGTTAAAAGTTAAACTTTATACATTTATAATCATTTTTTTTAAAAATAAAATTACACTTTATTAAATACTATGTTTCACTGACTTTATAATTCCCATTATTTTTAATGTTTTTGTAGAAAACCCATATTTTTATTGGATGTAGAAAACATTATAATCAAATGAATATGGGAATTATATTTGGATGAAAAAATAAAGTTTATTACATCAAATTAATTATGTTTAGTCTATAATACAAACTTAATTTAGTTCATTGGTTGAAATAAATTTAGTATTTTAGACGAAATTAGTTGATTCCATTAGATGAATTTTGTTTAGTCTGTTGGATGAATGATGTTTACTCCATCAGAAAAAAAAGTTCATTCTATTAGACAAATTATGTTTAGTCCATTAAAAAAATGATGTTTAGTTCATCTAATGATTAAAAGTTTATAATCGAATGAACAAATTTATTCCATGATTCATTCTAGGATAATGAGATAATGACTTTTCAAATCAATCCATCCAAATTTTACTTAGTTGTAACATATTGCTACTTGTGATTTTTAAATATGTTTAGGGTTTTGGTTCTATGGAACCAAAGTAAAGATTTTAAATTTATTTTAACATTTGGTTTTTGTAATTTTTATTTTCATTCTGGTTCGACTGCAGGATTCTGAGGATAAGAATACTAATAAGGAAGATTATAGCGATCAAGGTATTTTGAGGCTAGGTTGACAGAGGATATTCTGATCATTGTGATTGAGGAACTTCTTGAATAAAAATATACCTTACAGTTTGGTTAAAACTATGGATACTGTAAGGCAAGGTCATTGAATTCCATTACACTGAATGTTGTAATGTTCTTATTTATTTTATAATGTTTTTGTTAGTTTTACTTTATAATTTTATAAAGTTATTTTCTACATGTTATTATTTCTACTACACATTTTATAAGAAAGTTTCCTTTTATAATTTACTTTTATTTTATAAACTCTAATTACATAAATTTTATATGTTTGAAGTGAATCCAACTATAACATTGAAATCATCATACAAAAGTTCTGTATGATTGACCAAAAGTGGTAAAGGTTTTCACTAGTTATAATTTCTAGAAATTATATTTGACCCCTAATTCTTGTATCTATTGATATAATCTCTGGTCCTACATGATATAAATATGTCATCAACTGTTAAAATCATGAAATCTTAGGTGTATAGTTTTCTTATGATAAGAGATATTGTAAGGATTTATATGAGATATCATTCCTCATACTTGACTAATCATAGTATAAACTATGGATAATTCCTTGGGTAGAGAATCAAATTGTAAAATCCATAAATCCCCCCTTAAACTGATATTAAAATTCAAACATTAATCATTAGCATTGGAAAATATTCCATCAAATGGATATCTTTAATTAATATATCGTTTGATGAGATATTCAAATGAATTGGATTAGTTGAGGGTTATAAATGGTTTTTAAATGATGAATTTACTCAAATATTTCATAAAATTTGATAAAATAATACAAATACTCAAGAGGAATCCATGAGAGATATATAATAAGTTAGTATCCATTGAGATAGTTTTTGAAGTGGGTTGAACCTCAACTATGATTTATTCTAATTACACCTACCATAGCTATCTTATTTTCTACCATTTTTCACTTTAGTTACTAGAATACCATTCATATAAGGAGGGTATTTACTATATTATTTGGTAATTCATATCAACCCATGGATACACCATGTATGAAGAAAATATTGGGATATGAAGAAAGGTTTCAAAATACTAGATGTTCAACTATTGGAAATAATTCTAAAAGAATATGGTTAGTGGTAGAAGGATGGACTCATTTTTCAAACAATAGTATTTAAACTAGTAATAATAGGAATATTGAAAGTTTATATCTTATGATAGAGTATTGAATGTTTGTGATGATTGGATTACTCTATAGATATAATCCAATATAATAAAAACTCTAGAATATTACAAATAAAATCGGTCAAGTTCAACAATATTATTGGAAATCAACAGTGACATTCTATATTGAGACTCTCTTTGAATATTAGAAGGCATTGTGACCCAGATGACTACTTGAATTTTCTATAAAAGTAAGTGGGGGTATAAAGAGACTAGTGAATCAGAAACATGTACAATATATTTTGATTAGGTACAATGAATTAGAGTTTTATAGATATTTAATCCTCTATAATGAAATATTGATAAATATTTTTTAGTTGAATGTAATAATTTTTTATTTGATAAATGAAAATAAATCTTTAGTGATTCCTCTCATGCACATAGAAAAACTAATCTTATGAAATTTAATCTCTTGTATCCCATTATTTTATCTATGCATTAGCATTTCCTATATTTTTATTATGTTGAATGTTTGTAATTTTGTCCAAATATTTTTGAGTGGTAGAATTTGTGTGGTGTGTATGGTAGATTGAATTCATACTTTCAGAATACTTAGTTGTGAAGACTAAACTTATATGGGTTTGGTTTTCCATTATTCTATATTTTACGAACTTCTGGTGGATTGATGATTGTGAAATTGATGATCTATTTGTATCTTGGGTGATCGGTGTTTCTTCATCCCTATAAGTTTTATAAAATTAGAGATTTATTGCTCATTCATCACAATGGTATAAACACATGCATGATGTTAGATTAAGGGAATATCTAGATAAATAAATTTTATGGAATATATTTTGGCTTCTTGAGAGTGTAAATAGAATATTATATCATCAATAAGGATTTAAAATAACCATTGAAATGTGTTAAGACTTACATAATTAAGATGCATAATGAGAAAACATAGAGATAAAGAGAGAGAGATAATTTAGTGTTGGTGAGAATGTATGTATAAAAAATGTTTATTTTATCATTCTAGAGATGATTAATACAAAAAATTATTATGAATACTTTGCAAGATATATATAAAAATCCAATTATTTTTAATAAATTTTCCATGTTTATTTGGTTATTTACCTTAAGGTATTTTGAGGGAATACCTAATGATGGTCATGTAAATGATTTCAATATTATTTATGGGTAGCTCAAATTTGTAAAGGTAAAATTTATATATGATGTATGGTTGTTTCCTTTTCTATCCTCACTTCTACAAAGAGGGGATATTATGATTACTATTCTTAGTAACTCTAGTGAAAAAATGATTTTTAATGATATCTAGAATTTGATATTGATGGATGATCTAATATAGAGGAATGTTTAAAGACCTACCAGAATTTAA
Organism: Viscum album; assembly: GCA_963277665.1. NCBI lineage: Eukaryota > Viridiplantae > Streptophyta > Magnoliopsida > Santalales > Viscaceae > Viscum > Viscum album. The sequence goes on along the minus strand of OY728147.1, from coordinate 1,017,669,489 downwards.
CTTAATACTAAAGGAAGGGGATAATAACCTCCATGGATAAAAACCTACCAGAAGTATCATTATGATGATTGGTATTATGATAGAAGTTGAAGAAAGTCAGCTATCATAGGTCCAAAATAATGTATTTTTGGAAGAAATTTGATATCAATAAGAACTTAAAATGACACAATAAGATCACCATAAAAGTTTGACCTTTAGTAGTTAAAATTATGTTATTTTTACAAAAGGGAGTAATAATTATTTGCTGAGTGTGACTACTCTAATAGAAATTTGGGTGATTATGTTTGGATCAAATTTTAATTAAAGTATTTTTATATGATACATATTCACCTAGTTATTAGGGATGTTTTTGAATGTTTATATATTGGATTATGAAGCCATGGATGGTTTTTGGAAATGGACAATTCATCATCCGAATGAAGAAAGAGTGATTATTAAAACTAAAAAAAACATCACTATATCCATAGATTATGAATTTTTTTTAATTTTCTTAGAAAAATTTATGGTTTATTCTATGGGACTAGATTTGAAAATGGGGTATGGAATTTACCCAAGGATCCATGGTGGTTAAAAAAGGCTTAATTTATTGAATTCTTCACTAGACCAAAATTTTAAATGGAAGTATAGTTATCAGAAGTATAAATCACACAAATATATATGTTTGGTATGATTGAGTTAGTCAATTCAGTGATAATAATATGATATTTCAATCATAAAAATGTATACAAAATGTAACACCAAAATATTTTAAAAAGAAAACTATTTTTGATAGCATATATGACATGCAACTCCGAGCCTAAACAAACCATGAAATATTATTTTTTAAATATTACTATCATATCATAGACATTAAATTAGGGGTACTAATAGAATTAAATAATTTATGAAATATATATAAATTCCCTACTCAATATAAATATATTTATAAATTTTTAGTAAATAATCACTCCATTTTTAGTTAAGTCATTTTACTCTAAAAAAATATGTTTTCTTAAAAAATGATTTTCATTGATTATTATGAAAACATATTATAGTTAATTTATATAATATTTAATTTTTCTAATAATTTTATTAAATAATTATATTAAAATTAACTCACGATGGGTTTTTGGGTTTTTTTTCTGAAAATATTGAGTTTTTAAAGAATACTGAAAAATACTGATTTATGTAAAACTATAATTTCATTTCGTTAAAAGACCCCATAATATTTTAAATTTGCTCTAAAATTAATATAATACTCTTATATATATATGAATAATATATTTAATTACATGATAATCAATAATATATGTGACCTTGGTATAAAAATAATTTTAGACTTAAAAAAACATTTTTTTCTTCAGAAAAACATTTTTTGTCATGCTTTATGGAATGATTATAAATTTATTTTATTCCAATTATATAGATTCAATATGATAAAATGGATTAAATATTTTTATTCAACATAATTAATATTATTTAATAACATTCACTTAGTTTTTTGTCATAGTGAATAGTAAAAAAAGTAAAAATTCATCAGCACAGTAAAAGGGTAAATAGGGTAAAACTAGGATAAAACTATGTGATAAGGCCACCATTTTTCATAATAAATCTTTTTCAATGAATTTATTTTTACCCTTAACACCTTAACATCAATATTTATTTTTCATTGGGACACATGTCAATGAAATTGACCTATAAAATAAAAGTAAATAAAAAGAAAAATGGCTCTCCCTTACTTTTAAAAATATCTTATGTGTTCACAAACGGAAAAAAGTAGTGAATGAATATTAATGGTTATTTTGAAAATAATGGAATTATATTAACTATGTAAATTTATTTATACTTTTTAGTAGTTATATAATTAACTTAAATTCTTACGCAATGCCGGCGTAGTATTTATTAAATAAAAGAAAATTAAAAATTATTTTAAAAATATTAAAAGTAGTATAATTTTAATGAATTATTGTGTTCAAAATTTTTTAGGATAATTATAATGTATTTTTGTTTTTTAAAATTTTTACATTTTAATTTCATCCTTTTCATTATTTTTTTTAAATCCAAATTAAATAAATTGTGTCAAAATTGATATTAATGATATTTTAAAATAAATAATGTTTTATTAAATGATCTAAAATTTATAAAAATGTTATATTTTCCATGTTAATGGGAAATGGTTATTAATATCATCCATGGTCCATTTATGGGCCTTTTTTCTTTTTATAGTAACTTTATTGACCCTTAAAGAGTAAACACATTAATACTACGGTGATTTTCAAAAAGATTTAAAATGGGTAAAAAATGATAAGGGTGAAAAAATATACTAAAATTTTCCAATTTTTATTAGATGTGTGGATTTGGACTCATTAGTATCTTATATTGTAATTTTGTCAATTTTTATCCATTTTAATATGTAAATTAGATTATGTTAATTTAATAATTTTACAAATTCCAAGAGTTCCCACCCCTCACTTATAACATAAAACCTATTATTCTCTTTTATTCACACTTAAAGAAGAATTGGGTCTAGTGAATACCAGCAGAAATACCTTAATTCCATCCCTCCATAAGTCCAATAGGATTTGTTTTGATCAGAAAACCATTTTAGGAAAACTTTTTCTGTAAACTTTAAGAGTGTTTCAAATGAAAAAGTATAGTATATAATCAAGTGTTTTAATTTTATTTCTCTTTATACCTCCGCCGAATATTATTCACCAATACTGAAATAATAACACCGTTATCTTTGTTATAATGATATTTTGTATTTCTGATGAAATAACCAATATCTATCTCTTCTTCAATCAAATGGAAAATTAAACTGTCGTTCTTGTGTATGAAAGAATACTACATCGCGAACCAATGTAATTAATTTTATATCACCATATTTTATAGCCAATTATAATGATATATTTAATATGTATATATATATATGATATCAATGAAATATTTATTATTCTAAAAAATTAATATATCATTTATTTTCTTAAATTTTTATTTAGTAAAAAATAATAACATCACTCATGCATATGTGTAGACTACTGCCTCCACAAAGTGATATGATTAATTTTTCATCACCACATCACATGAATGATATATATATATATAATTATTTTTAAATAAATAATATATTATTTTTATATGATGATAATTATATAATTATAAAATAATACTTACCTTATCATGAACCATCCCTAATACCTTGATACCCTGATAACTGAGCTGATCCAGAAATAGACTGAAATGAATTCCTAATCCCCACAGGTCGACAACTAGCACCTGGAATCATAAAAGATAAAAACTAGGAATGATTTTTCCATATAAAATAGTTAAAGGAAAAGGTACATGTCAGTATTCTCAAAAGAAATTCCTAAAGGAGATAGTACCAAAAAACAAATTGGCATTAAAACCCAGACAGTAAAACCACAAAGTACCAGAAAGAAAACAAGGTAAACAACCCAAGACCCAAATGACACAGAACTCCAAGATAATAAGACTCAATAACACTACCACCTTCATGAGACACTTTCCCCTTTCTCAAACCTCGTAGGGGAAAATCTACAAATTCCTGAAGGCAAAGGAAGGGTGTGGGGTAAAACCCCAATAGGGTCTAACCAAGTGTTCCATATAAGATGCCAATAATAATTAGAGAAAATAATGCTTTAAATTTAAAATAGAATAGGCATGGTAGTACAAGTGCATATTTAAAACAAAACATACTTATAATTTCAAATTATGGAAACATTTCAGATAGTGGATTAAGTAAAAAATTTATATAATAATGATTATATAAATTTATAGGCATGTATAAAGCAGTTTTACAAACAATGGAATATATATCAAAATAATCACAAGCAAGAAACATGGTAATTTTACAATAGGTATTATTATTCTAGATTATGTGATCCTCACACACTAATATAGTGATAAAGGATTTGTGAACACACTTCCCTCAGACACTGGCTAGAGAGGACTCATCAACATCCCATTAGGGATAATATCTACTAAGGTATGTATATGTTGGAGTGGTAAAGTGTAAATCCACTTATAGGGCATTCCAATCCTATAAAGTTTGTCCCAAATAAATCATTAAATACCTAGGCTTTAATGTTCTCAAACAGACAATCAAAATTGGAAACATATTCCAAAATAGTTTAAATACAATTTCCCCATTTACCATTTCAATATGCCAATTTCACTTTAAAAACCAAAACATGATTTTTTAATCAATTCATTCATTATTTCAAGATTAAAAAAATAAAGGTTATTATAAAATAATTTTAATCCATTTTTCTCAAATCAATTTCATAAATAAATCTCACAATTCAATTTGACAATCAATTTCATAACTCCATCAATTTCAAATCACACCCCAATTTTCAATTTCATTGGAATTGTGGGGTTTTTTCCAAAATTCATGCCAATCCAATTTCAAATTCCAGTTCACACTCAGTTGGGTTTTCACAATTTAATTAAATTAATTTTTATTTAAATCAGTCAAATAAAATGTTTATATCAAGGAAAATTTCAATGAAATAACCTACCTTAATAAGGATATATCGTATCACAATGCTTATAATGGGAATTAAAAACAAAGGACATCAGTAGTGGTGATCAAGGAAGAAAACCTAGATTCATGATACAAAACAAAGAAGTTTAAATACATAAACAATGATACAGTCTAACAAACCCTAAGGAGGATATATAGAGAGATTGGGAGGGTAAGGAAGAGATAATATCTCTTACCAAAGAATAATTGAATGATGTTCGTTATGTTTTGATCTTCCTTGGAAAGAGTTTGGAGGATCTAAAATGGGTCCTTGAGAGATATAAAGAACTAGTAGGATTTTCAATTCAAAGTTATCATCAAGTAGGGCAATAAATAGGGGTTCATGATTTTTTAAAATATTTTTTAGAATTCAAAAAATCCTGCACACATGGTTTCCTGGAGGGGGACATAGAGTTTTTCAAACTATCTTCCCCTCTGATGTGGTGCACATTTTATACTAGGTGGGAACACCGTTTTTAAAATCATTCACTATCCATGAAATTTCTCCCTTTTGGGTTTACACAATTTCCCCTGGTGGGAACACAGTTTGGGTAAACCAGGTACCAACCATTTACAACCCATAAACTTCCAAAAATTTCCAAATTTTCACCCGAAGCACCCCTAAATGAAACCCAACCAAAGCTTGATCAAAAATAGGGTCAAATATTACCTAAAAATAGTAATAGGATATTAAAAACTCTCCACTATAGAAACTTTCTATCCCAATAAATACTATCAACTAATTTCCATATTAAAAATATAAGGCTACTACTCTCTCATTGGTGCCTCTCTATTCCACATCTCATGAGTATTAGAACCATGCTACCATAGATCTTAAAACAAAGGTATCTTCCTCCCAAAAAGTACCATGGTTTTAGAATAAACTATCCTAATTGGATGCTCAGTCATAGATAAATTAGGTCTGATGTCAAGTTCACTCCAATTTAAAACATGAGATGGATCAAAACAATACTTCTGTAGATGGGATAAATGAAACATGTTATGTATAAAAATCAATTGTGGTAAAAGTTCTAAATGATAACCCACTTTACCCACATTCTCAACAACCTCAAAAGGCCCTAAAAAACAAGAAGCAAGTTTCCCTTACTTCCCATGTTTTCGATGACCCAAATGGGGTGAAACATTTATGAACACCTAGTCACCAACTAAAAATTACAATGCTCTATGGTGACAATCAAAATAAGATTCATACTGGATCTATGCCATCAAAATTATTTGACAAATCAACTAAATATTTTTTGTCATCTCTTTAACCAAACTTGGTCTAACCAAGGAACTTTCACTAATCTCCCAATAACACAATAGAGATTTACAATGATAGCCATAAAATGATTAAAAAGATCTATTCTGATTAAGGAATGGTAAATAATATTATAAGAAAACTCAACCATTCGCAAATGGTCATCCCATACTCCACTAAAGTCAAGAACATAGTCACAAGGCATATGCTTAAGAACATGTACATCTCTCTACGTCTATCCATCCTAATATAAATGGTATGACGTACTCAAAAGAACTTGAGATCCTAGTGCCTTCTGAAGGATTCCCCAAAAGCGATAAGTAAAATATGGATCTCTTTCGAAGACTATAGTAGATGTAACTACATGAAAAGAAAAACATATTTCACATAGAAATTTCCCAACTTTGTAACTTTGGTTATGTCATGAATGGGTGATAAGTGAGACCATTTAGTCAACCTATCAATCACAACCCATATCACATTATTCTTTATCTATGTACGCAACAAATAATAACAAGTCTATAGAAATATCATCCCATTTCTAAGTCAGCACTGGATGTTGATGATGAAAAATTAAAGGAATCTGGTGCTCTGCCTTTACCTGTTGGTAAGTATAATAATGAGATATTTTTTTTGCACCACTCTGTAAAATAAATAACCACCAGAATCATCATCACATATCATCAAAAATCATTGTGGTTCCTGGGTGCACTTCCCATTAGGAATTATGGAAATCACCCATCAAAACTTTTCTCACTAGAAAAGGTACAACATACCAATTCTGGAAGCATAATATACTCTTTGTAGAGAAAAACCGCTCAGAAATGGTGTCCCTACCATAAATAGAGTTCCTAATTACATGGAATTAATTATCAAACTTATTTTATTGAAGAATCATCTTTGTAAGAGTGGATTTCAACTAAAAAATAGCCAAAACAATCTTTCCCCCTATTTCCAGAACTCTTATATGAAACTGAGAAAAAATATTCATTAAGTTCCACTCTTCCTAATATTCTTTCACAGCCCTGGTCGTAAGTTTCATCTCAATGAATCTGTGATGAAATTCCATTTACCAATGGTATAGGATATATTGAAATCAAATTACTACAATTACTCCACCAAATACCTTTGGAAGAGATTAAAATATTTTTGAGAGAAGATATAACTCATGATTTTGTATTATGAAATCATGGTATAAATTTCTCTAAAAAGGTAATACCACAATTTTTTAAGTGCACACATGATAGATGAAAGTTCAAGGTCATGGGTTGGATAATTATTCTTATATCGCCTAAGTTGTTGAGATCCGTAGAGAACAATGTGATCTCCATGTATAAGAACACAACCCAAACTTGAACCTGATACATCACAAAAAACCACATGGCCTTGCCCTACCTTTTGAAGAGTTAACGCCAGTACATAATTAAATAGACATTTCAACTCAATAAAATAACTCTATAATTTATCATCATATATAAACATTACTCCATTTTGAGTTACGGAAATCATTGTAGAAACTATCTTTGAGAAATTATTTGAGAACTAGAAATAATATCCATCTAAACCTAAGAAGCTATGAATCTAAAAAATATTTGGTGCTTTCTACCATTTCATAACAACAACCACTTTCTCAGGATCAACTGAGACACTATGTTCTGATACCTCTTGTCCCAAGAACTTCAACTTCTGAATCTAGAAATCACATTTTGATAGCTTGGAATAAAGTTGGCGATTTCTTAACAATTCCAAAACTACTCTTAGATGATGCACATGACCCTCCTCAGACTTAGAGTAAACAAGGGTTTCATCCAAAAATAAAACCATGAATGTATTGAGATACTCATGGATGATCTTGTTCATTAAATCCATGAAGACTATTGTAGAATAAGTTTGACCAAATGGCATTTCAAGGTACTCATATTGGTCATACCTACCCCGAAAGGTAGTTTTCTAGTTGTTAGAATCTTTTATTCTCAACTGGTGATAACCAGATCAAAGATCAATCTTAAAAAACCACTTCACCCCTTCAAATAGTCAAATAGATCATCAATCTATGAAAATAGATACTTATTATTTACTATTACTCAATTAAGTTTTTTATAATTAGTGCATAGGCCAATTGACCCATCAAATTTCTTAGAAAAAATAATAGGCACCGCCCATGGTGACACACTTGGGTGTACAAAGACTATCTAAAATATTATCCAACTGAGTCTTCATCTATTTCATTTTAAATTGTTCCATGTGGTAATAAGGTATAAGTATTGGATGAGTAACCGACAATAAATCAATAGAGAACTCCACCTCCCTTACTAATGGAAAACCAGAAAAGTCAAAATGAAAGAATTCATGAAACTCGAAGACAAATGGTTGGATATCATCACTCAAATATTCTCACTCCAAGTCAAAATAGAAAATAGATATTACTTTCCCAAAACCTTGATGAGATGGTCTAGAACTAATCAACATATTTTCCCATTCTCACTAAATGATAAAACACACCACATTAGGTGCAGTAATGGAGAACCGTCAATTATAACAATAATTTCAGGATTTATTATCAAGGATCCAATCCATTCTAAAAATAATGTCTAGTGGTTTAATTTCAAGAACTAGAAAACCCAAAGTAAGATTGGTCGCTGATAAAGAGAAGACACAAGAATGAAAATGAAGACCATGATGTATCTTTTTTTAGGGGTGTAGTAATATACATCACATAAGATAAAAGATACATAAGAATATTTAGAAAATTCACAATATGATTCGAAATGAACAAATGATATTCACCGATATCCAATAAAGTAGTCACTAAAGATGAAGAAATAGTGATGGTACTTCTCATAGTTTCTGGGCCTATATCTGCTTCCACTGGAGGCTCTTATACTGCATGAAGAAGATTCATTCTATATTATTGTGGCTAGAAACCCTTAGTTCATGAAGTCTCTAATTTCACCATAGTACTTTTAGGTGCTAATGATCCTATTCCACTACATGGAGTAGAATAGATATGATCAAATTTCTGCATTTGACCTAAGTATTTGTAGGAACTACATATCATGGGTGCCTCAGTATAAACCTGTTTTGAATACCCTATCGTTACACACTGGTAGAAAATCAAAGGGCTTATGCCTAGAACTAAATGCTGTCTAGAGGGACCCTTCTATCAAGAACTGCTACTAGGAGAAAAAGAAATTAAGGCCAAGCCTGAATTAGCAGTAATATCAAATTCAAACATCAATACTCTATCTGGTACATCTACATAAATAGAGAGTTTCATCATGAAAAACTAAGAACAAATATCATATTGAATTCTTATATCAAATAGTTAGGGCTTCATCTTCTCATTCAATACAATATCATGTGAAAAATGCATAAGATCCACAAAAAGATTTGAATATTTTTTCATGGAATTGTCAGCCTTCTCAAGTTTAAAAAAATATATAGCATTAGCCAACACCATCAAAGATGGATAAAATTAGTCAGTGAAAAGGACTTTAATTTCATTCCACTCTAATACCTAATGATTTTTTTCTATCACTATCATCTACCATCATCTCCTGCTAATTCCATCTGACTTGAAGGTGGCACATTTCACCTTGATTGAATCATGCATCTCTAAGAACTCAAACAATTTTTTTAATCTTCTCAACTAATCATCATCCTCTTAAGGATCATTTGACCCTTAGAGCGCTGGTGGATTTTGAAAAAGTAATTCCTAAGTGAGATTTCAAGATTCATCTCTTTGAGGTTACACAACCAAAGCCTGAATAAGAATGGGTGACAGTCCCTATCACAGAGCTTGGACAACACACATGATAACCTCAACCAGATTCTGGTCCATGATAGGATTTGATCGTCTGGGTTCATCAACAGATTCATTATAGATCCTATTCAAAAGTCTTTTTTGAGGAATGATGCTACAAATCATAAAAAAAACAAAGAAGACATCAGAATATGTCTCTAATTAACACCCAAACAAGTAAAATAGAGAAATTAATCACATTATATAGATAAACTATATTTGGATTTCAACTATGAAAATAAAAAGTATGGGAAATAATTGAAATAATCCTTAATACATTTTTTTGAAACCACTTATAGTGTCTTAAGGCTCATTAAGATGAGAGACGACCATAAACTCACTCGTAACTACCTACTATGTCCCGACAAGATCACTAAAACTATATATTTACATCAAGGAAATATTCTTAGCCTGTACCCTTTGATACCACTTTATCATGAACCAACTCAGATACCCAAGTACCCTGATAACTGATCCGGTCATGGCATATCTATATGGGCGTTCCCAATCCCCATAGGTTGACAATGAGAACCTAGAATCATACATGATAAAAAATGGGAATGATTTTTCCCCAAAAATAGAAGAAATAATAGATACATATCAGTATGATCAAATGAAACTCCCAAATGAGATAGTACGAAAAAACAAACAGGTATCAATACCTAAAAATTACAACCAAAAAGTACCAAAAATAAAACAAGTTAAACAATCTAAGACCCAAAAGACACGACTCTCTAAGAACAGAAGAGTCAACAATAACTACCACCTCAAAGTGAAACATTCCCATTTCTTGAACCTAGAAGGAGGAAATCGAAAAAATTCTAAAGGCGAAGGTAGGGTGTGAGCTAAAATCCTAGTAGGGTCTCAACAATTGTGTTATATAATATTCTAATAATAATTAAAATAAATCACTATTTCAATTTCAAATAGAACATACATGGTAGTACAAGTGCACATTTAAAAGAAAACATTCTTTTCATTTAAATTGATGGAAAAATTTCAAAAAAATTTATTAGTAAACATTTTATAGAATAAATTTTATATAAATCCATAGGAATATGTAAAACAGTTTTAAAAATAATGGAATATATATCAAAATAATCACAAATGATAAACATGACCATATTCCAAGAGGTATGATAAATCTAGGTTATGGGATCCTCACACACTCATATAGTGATAATGGAAATATGCACACACGTCCCACATACATTATCTAGAGATGAATCATCAACATCCCATTCGATATAAGATCTCCAAAGGTATGTATTTGTTATAATTGTGAAGCATCAATCCATTTCAATGTAATTCTCATCCTTGTGTGTTTTTCTCAAATAAATCACTGAATAACCATGCTTGTATGTGATAAAACTGAAAATAAAAATGGGAAAAGTATTTCAAAATAGTTTAAAATACAATTTTTTGATTTACCATTTCAATAATCAAATTTTTCTTTAATAAGCAAAGAATGGGTTTTTAATAAATTCATGCATTTTTCAAGATAAAACAAAACATAGGTTCTTATTAAATCATTTTAATCATTTTTTGTAAAATTTATTTAACAAATCAATTTCAAAATTAAATTTCACAATCAATTTCACTATTCCATCAATTCAAAATCACACCCTAATTTCAAATTTCATTGGAATTAGGGGTTTTCCCCCCAAAATTCATGCTAATCCAATTTTAAATTATGATTCTCACGGAATTCAATTTTTACAATTTAATTGAAATAAATTTAATTTAAATCATGAAAATAAATGTTTTATAACATGGAAAATCTCAACATACCCACCTACCTGAATACAGAGATCTCGTATCATAATGACCACAATGAGAATTGCCAAGGAAGAACATAGACAACTCAGTTAAAGGAATCAAACCTAGATTCAAGATCCAAATAAAAGGAGTTTATATACATCAATAATGATATATTCTAATAAACACCAATGAGTAGAGATAATGAGTTAAGGAGAGTATGTATGGGAGAAGATCTCTTACCGAAGAAGAATCGAACGATGTTCTCCAATCTTTGATCCACATTAGAAAGGTTTTGGAGGCCCCAAAATTATTCCTTGAGAGATATAAAGACATAATATGAATTCTAATCCTAGTTTAGGGTTATGAGGGTGAATAAATACGGGTTCAATAATTTTAAAATATTTTTTGGAATTAAAAAAAATCATGCACACGTTTCTTAGAGGGGGCCTCATGGTCTGTCAAACTTTGCTCCATAATTTTGTACCCCTCTAATGGGGAAATAATTTATACTACATGTGAACACAATTTTTCAAACTTTTCACTAGCCATGAAAATCTCCACTATTTGGGTTGTCTTGGCTTCCCCACGTGCATGGTTTGGGAAAACCATGCGCTAACCGCGCACAACCCAAAAAATTCCAAAAATTCCAAAAATTTCATCCGAAGCACCCCTAAACAAGACCCAAACAAAGCATGATTAAAAAGAGGGATAAGGAGTACCTGAAAATAGAAAAAGTATATTGCATACCTTATTTACATAATGATTATTGAAAAATGGAGATGTAACTGATGAATACATATGACCTACCATCTCTATAATTTTAATATAGGTCATTTTCATAACTATATTTCACGATTAGTTTTATAGGTATAATTGATGTATAAAAAATGATAATTATTTCATGATTATTATTCTATAGATGATAGAATAATGACCCCTTTGACCATAAACAACCTTTCAAATTCATTTTCCATATATCAACCAAATATAATCAAATTGTACGATATAGATTAAATAATTAAATATAACATAGTATAAAAAAATGAATAATAACACAAAAAAGGTTCTTAAAAGAGTAAATAATTAATTTAATTTTATTATTTAGGAATATAAAGAATGTATGTTATGATTCATACTCAAATTAAGAGAATTTCTTTTCAAAAATCATGTTTTAAAGTTTCCCTTCCAATTCTTTTTCTTTCTAAGTCCACATTCTTCTAAATGTTTCAAGAAAACTTTTATTTATGAATTAATGGTTTCAAAAGTTATTTTTTCACCATATATTACTTTCTTTACAATTATTTAAAAGGTAATATTTTTAAGGTTTATTATGAGTGACACTTTACATTAAAAACCTCAATTTAAATATTTTAAAGATTTGTTTTATAAATAGTTTTCCTCCATGTACGTATTTATAAAATTATTATATAAAAACAATTATATGGGCTTAAATTAATAACAAAGAAAATTTTATGTATCCTCTACTTCATTTTAATTCTTTTAAAAAGGAATCTTTATAAGTATTTAATTTATAATGTTTTGAATCTGTTTACAAAAGACAAAAATAATTTTCTATTTTAATATATACAGTTACAATTATTTTTTATTCCACCAAAACCAATATTTTATGTTTTTATTACCTTATAATATTCTATGTTTTCATCATAAAAAAACAATATTTCCTTTTTTTTCTTGAAATTTTAGTTTTGGAAATGGGTTTTAAAAATTAAATGTTAGTTCGATATCCAAAAGTGTTTTACATATAGGTTCAATAATGTTTTTCATGGGTTTTATGATGAAAAGGTGAAATAATAAATTTCCTTATTCATGATATGGATCTTGAGAGTTATATATGAGAAACAGTTGAGCCTAATATATATTATACAATGGGTTGGTCCCCATTATATCCCATGAAGACATGTGAGTGTGATATAACTTATATGAAGGGTGATCCCCATTATATCTCTCTATTGCATTGGGTAAGGTTCCTTGTCTTAAAAGGAAATAATGAGGGAGTTACCAGGGTGGCTTCTTATATGGATTTAACTAATCTCTAGTTATTTATGAAATATGTTATGAATGTAATTCTATATGTTGCTTGAAAGTGATTTTTATTCACTTTTTATGTGTTTTAATGGTTTTCTTTATGTAGATTATGTGTTTATTTTTCATGTGGAAATAATTTCTTTCATTTTATTAAAGAAGTTTGAGAAAAATAAAAACATTTAAAGGGATTTTATGTTTTTCACTAGACTAACATATTTCTTCCTTTTCACGTCACTTAATAATATTTTTTTCCTCATCCCATGTTTTTTTAAAAAAATCATAGGGTTTATGTATGGTAAAAATAAAAGAATATTCTAATATTAAAGTTTTGGATATTTTCAATTAAAATAATTTTTTTCATTTTAAAACTTTATATTATTGAAAAAATTGATATGCATAGAATTTTCCACTGGTAATGTCTGGGTTTATTACCATGGAGTTATGAAATAATTATCTAAATCTATAAACCGTAAAGATCTCCAATAATACAAGAAAATGTATTATTGGATAAAAACATAAGATTATGTAATTTTTATGGCTAGGTCATTATAGTTCATAATAGAGGAAAAGTATGAGATTTGGCCCTTGGGAACTCTTGTGTATGGAAAATGGGTGAAACCTAACTCTCTACCCAAGGATTTCATAAGGAAAGAGCTTTGACCAGGGATGGTTATAAGAGTCCCACCCAGGAGGTATAGATTACCATGGATTTCTCTGATGGGTTTCAATTATATCCCATTGATTATAAGACTAGATAGTTATAGATGGTACCAGAGGAAAGGTTTAGATAACTTTAGAGATTAGTATGTTTTTATGTGAGATTAAATTAATATTTTTGCGTACCATAATTGGTTTATATGTTTATAGTCTATTATATGTTCAAAGTCCTATATGCCCCTTTTTATGTTTTTTGTGACAGGATTTTAAGCTAATTAATGATATTTTAGGATTTTTTATTGGGTTGAAGTATATATATAGTTTAGGTTTAACATAAGGCTCTATTTTAGAAGAATGATGATACATTTTTAGGGATGTAAGAGGAAAGGTATGAGGTAACCTTTGAGGTTAAAACATTATTTAACATTGAAGTTATTTAGGTTATTTTGGGGATATTAAGGTTAAAGTATTATAGAATTTCTATGTGTATTGTATTTATAAGGACCATTTTCATCTATACATGAAATAATTAATTTTATGTTTGAATGGAATTTTTTATAAAAATTAATGATAAATTTTCTTGATGGAAAGAAAGAAATATTTCACAACCTTATCATCCTTTATAGATGATTTATTCATCACTATCATGAAAAAACCTTGTTAAAATGATTTTAAAAGATTTTTTAACATCTAAATCACCTGAAATAAACTATTAGATATATAAAAAAAATTTAATTTATCTAAAATTTATATGTATCATGGTATTTAATTTATTTGATTTCAAAATATCAAATCATCCATATCAATTTTCAATGTAAATACCTCCAAGGACTTAACTATTTATTTTTTGGAGATACAAAATTCATGCTGGAAGATAAAGGGGATATCAATAGTATAAGGCCCCGGCCTTAAACATTACTTAATATTGAATTAAATGAATAATTCACATTGAGGATCTTTTCAGGTTTAGAGTTTTAGAGAATTAGAACATAACTATTACATATCAAAAGATTACAAAGTAGGCACTTCTACTAAGATTCCATAGAATAAAAAAAACTCTTAAAAATAAACATGTCTAGTTCCATGTTTTATATAGCATGACATTCCCTTGATCCCATCCTTGACCCTATTACACATTAAGTCTTATGAAAAACATTTCAAAAAAACTTGGGGTGAGCATAAAAAGCTCAGTAAGGGATACACAAAGAATGAAAACAGTTAGTTTATCAAAACAACAAGTAAACCATGTATACTTTAGCAAAGTAATAATTTTCACCTTTATGAAGTAGTCAAAACTATTCACTGAATAAAAGATCATTACTTATCCTTTTGTAACCAAAATATTACCATAAAACCCATAAAAAGATCACATAACATATAAAGGTAACTTGGGACATAAACATACTTAAGTGGAATAACCATACGATCGACTTCCACACATATCTCTTAATGGAATAGCCATACGGCCAACTTCCATACATACTTAATGGAATAACCATATGGACGAATTCCATACCCAATGAATTGGAGGTTATAACGTAACCACCCATCCTGGTATTCACGGCACCACCCGTCATATGGTTTATCACGTAACCACCCGTCAAATGTCCAAGTACCATTATAAAATCATAAGACATAAAATAAACACAATGGAAAGAAAACATTTCCACATTCCGATCACAATATATCACATAAATATATTGACATAAATAATCCATTATAAAAACCATTTTCAATACCAAAAATACATAAAAGAGTATATGGTATTTATTTCATTTAAAAAAAACATTACGGCTTGTTCAGGAAGACAAAGACCAAATAATAATCGTGGCGGCGGAAAAGGTCGTTGTCACCACATACGTTAAAAGAAACATTCCTTTTTGTCGTTTAGTAAAACGATTCATAGAAAAAGATTCCTTTTGTATAAAAGTAAAAGTCAAAGGGGTTTATACACAGTATAAAATAAAGTTGTTTATAAAACGAAATATGCCTCAATGAAAGGAGATTGAGATGAAGTCCCTTACCTCGGGTCTGACTTGACTCGATCGTTCTTTAATGTCCTGAATAATAAACTTGAGTTAATTTCTACTTGCTTAAGAACCTTCTTCAAGTTCATTATTTCTTTTATATCACTTATTATTATGTTATAAACATTATGTAACCATTTAAGATAATAATGTTTGTTTTGTCAATATTTGGTTCTTAAGTCGAAAGTGGACTTCTTACAATTACATGTTGTTCATGCGGTAAAAGGTTCTTTATATACAGAATGATATTCATGATTTTGATATCATATATATCCATCATATACATGTATTTATAATATTACATAATCATTTAGAGGTAAGAAATGAAATGCACCGTTCATGGAGACGGTAAGCCGTACGTACGCATGAACGCTACTTTCATTTCTATGTCATATTAATGGAATTAAAACTAAATAAGAGGTATGTATATTTTAATTCCAGAATTATATTAATCATTTAGATGTATCATTCATCATATATATCGATTATATACATGTACTTATAATAGTACATTACATTTAGGGATAAGAAATGAAATGCACCGTTCATGGAGACGGTAAGCCGTACGTACACATGAACGCTACTTTCATTTCTATCTCATACTTTAATGGAAAGAAATAATAATGATATAGAGGTATATTATAATTCCAGTATAACATCATATATAATAACTTTAAATCCATCATTTTTACATCCCACATACGGCATTAACGAATCACATCACTTTGAGGGGGAAGTAGTCCGCACTTCCTAAAATGAAATTATCGTGTTTAACCACAATGGAAACCATAAAGGTATACCACAAATGAAAAATACAGAAGCATAAGGAAAACATAAACATAATATATATCATATATAAATAGAGTGACATCTTAATGGCCACCTTTGAAGGTGTTATATGAGTGTTGAACAATCATTGTTTCGTGAGGCAGAAATTCGCCATCCACAGAAACAGTATGTCCATTAACCATTAGATGTAGGTGTGTGTGAGTTTAGATCAAAATCTTCTTATAAAAACGTCCTAGTATGTTTAATATACTGGAGTTTTTACAAAAGAAAATAATAAAAAGAGTTTAGGGGGTTGGAGAAGCAAAATAAAAGAAAACGACTCAAGTGAAGACATTACCTTATAATCGGGTAACTCCATTTGGTTTGAGCTAAAAGGCTTCCTTGGGAAGAATTCTACCCAAAGTGAGGCTTCAAGGAGTTAGAGAGGGATGTGGAGAGACAAAATGAGCAGGGGTTGGTCGAGCCAAAGGCTTTGTAAGTGTGGGTAATGAGGTAGAGGTGGGGGCCTTTTATAAGAGGAGAGGAGGGGCACTCTTGGAATGTAAAGAAATGTTACTTTATTTTCAAATGGTTTTCGAATTTTAATGGTCCCACATTGATGTGTTTCAAGGATAAGGTGATAAGAGTTCGATATACACCCATCCAATAGGTTTTGGACATGTGTAGGTCTTAGATTTTACATTATCTTTCCATTTTATTTAAATCGTTAAATAATGAGGTAATCACTGCATCATCATGGTGTCATAAATAATTTAATTTATTTAATGTATAATATTTATAAAAAAAATATCATGATGTAGGAAACATTTTTATCTTTCTAATTAATATTTATAGTCAAAAATATGACTTGTATAACCCCATGAAAAAATTGTTTTAGGAAAACATCTCATGTTTGTGTCATTTTAACTTTAACTTTAAATAAAAGGCATAAATGTCATTATCATACCCAAGTGGCTCCATGGGGTACCAAAAATCGACCCATGGGTTGTATTGGTCGGCCAAAACTCAACCAATAGGGTTAGGAAAAGTTTCAGGATATTTTCATTTTATTATAATATCATTTTTACCTTAAATTACACTAATTACCTTTAATCGTGATTAATAAAACATAAAAGTTACTATTCACCAAAATTTATTTTAATCCCATTGAACCAAATTTTACTTAATAATGAAAATAATTTAAATTGGATTTTTGAGATTCAAAACACAGAAGTGGCAAAGTCCCATTTAAACGAAAAATCAAATTTTGTAACCACCACTTTGCGGTTTCACTATTCATCAAAATTGAAGTTTTTCAGAAAAAAACCAAAACATCACCCTAAGCTATATTTGATATTCTGAATTCAAAAATGATGTCTATTTTACAAAATTCAAATCATATAAGTCACTTTAATTAATTTAATAATCAATTCCCACTGTCATGACAAATAGCGTGTTTTTATGAAACAATAAGTATCAAAAGATTGACACTAGTTTAAGTCCAATTTCAAAGTGAAATTGATTCCAATGACAACCATTGGATTAAATGATAAAAATATATCCTAATTGAACTTAAAAACCAATTCAAAAGATTATCTAATCATCTTAATAAATTAGATTAAAAAGAGATTTTGAATTAAAATACAACATTTTACACTATTCCTTAAAAAATGAACTTTATCGGAAAAATACCAAAAATTTACACAAAGTAATATTTGATGTCCCAATCATAAAGAATAAGTTTATTTTGACAAACATAGATTATAAAATTGTCAAAATATAGATTTAAAAATGGTTTTCCATAAAAGGCAGTAAAACAATCTTTTAAAAATATTAGTGTATTTCATGCTTAAGATTGGATTTATTTTCATTTTAAGCCTCTAAAACACTATCTAATTCATTAATAGGCATAGATAAAAATATCTATTATTCATTACTTACTTGGGATGTTACATCCTTCCCCCCTTTAGAAAATTGCGTCCTCGCAATTTATTTACTTATCGAATAAGTGGGGGTATTTATCCCTCATTGCATTTTCAGATTCCCATGTTGCCTCTTCAATCATATGGTTTTTCCCCAAAACCTTTACCTGATGAATCACCTTATTCCGTAACACCTGCTCCCTGTGGTCAAGTATCTGGACCGGTTGTTCCTCATAAGATAAGTTCTCTTCCAGTTGAACTAACTCTGGACTCAAAACATGAGATGGATCTGGCATATACTTTCTCACCATCGAAACATGAAAAACATTATATCTGAGATAAACTTGGAGGTAATGCCACTCTGTATGAAACTGATCCAACTCTCTCCAGAACTTCATATGGTCCAATGAACCTTGGAATCGGATTTTCTTTCTTAACAAATCGCATCACACTTTTCCATAGTGAGACTTTGAGAAAAACATGATCACCTACCTCGAAAGATAGATCCTTCCTCCAGTTATCCGCATAACTCTTCTGCCTGCTCTGAGCTGTTCTCATGTGTTTCTGAATCAAATGAACTTTTTCTACCATCTCTTCTACCAATTCTGGTCCCATCAGCTTCCTTTCACCCACTTCATCCAAAAATGCTGGAGTTCGACACCGCTTCCCATATAATGCCTCAAATGATGCCATCTGTATATTAGAATGAAAACTGTTATTATAAGAAAACTCAACCAATGAAAGATGTCGGTCCCAACTTCCATGATAATCCATCAAACAAGCTCGTAGCATATCCTCCAAGGTCTGAATTGTTCGTTCTGACTGCCCATCTGATTGCGGATGAAATGATGTACTAAAATTTAATTCAGTACCCAACGACTTATGAAGGCCTTTCCAAAAGTTAGAAGTAAACCTAGGATCACGGTCAGATACAATGGAGAGAGGAACTCCATGTAACCTGACGATCTCTTTAAGATACAATAGAGAACGTTGATCTAGAGAGAATGTATCTCAAATAGGAAGGAAATGAGCAGATTTAGTCAAGCGATCAATATTAACCCAGATTGCATTATTACCTCTAGATGTCTTCGGTAATCCCACGACGAAGTCCATGGATATATTCTCTCATTTCCACTCTGGCACTGGTAGAGGATGAAGCATCCCTTTCGGTAACTGTCACTCTGCTTTAACCTGCTGACAATTCAAACACTTCACAATAAAATTAGCAATATCTCTTTTCATTCCATCCCACCAGTAATACTCCCGCAGATCTCTGTACATCTTAGTACTACCAAGATGAACTGAAAACGGAGAACTATGAGCTTTACATAACAACTCTCTCATCAACTGTGAATCACAAGGCACACACAATCTCTTCCCAAATCTCAAAACACAATCACTATCAATGTTGAATTCATGAAACTTACCTTTCTGAACCAGCTCTACCTTTTTCTGCAACTCACTGTCTTGCTTCTGTGCTTTCTTGATTCTGTCTAATAGAGAAGATCTCACTGATACCTGAAACAAAATAGAAGGACATCCTGTACCAACAACTTCTATGCCAAATTTCATCAAATCCTTAACCAAAGGATCAGGCTTTAAATGCAACATCGTTAATGAAGCATTACTTTTTCGACTCAAAGCATCAGCAACTTTATTGGATTTTCCCGGATGGTAATCAATTGTACAATCATAATCCTTGATTAATTCCAACCATCTCCTCTGTCTCATGTTTAATTATTTCTGAGTAAATATATACTTTAAACTTTTGTGATCAGTATATATATTTCCCACTTTACTCCATACAAATGATGCCTCCAAATTTTTAAAGCAAAAACAACAGCAGCTAATTCCAAATCATGTGTAGGGTAATTTACCTCATGAGTTTTCAACTGACGTGAAGCATAAGCAATTACCTGATCATTCTGCATAAGGACACAGCCAAGTCCCTTCAACGAAGCATCACTGTATATAACAAACTCACCATTCCTGGAAGGAAGTGCCAAAACTGGAGCATTCACCAATCTTCTTTTCAACTCCTGAAAACAATCATCACATTATTTTGTCCAGATTAACTTAACACCCTTACGAGTTAGCTTAGTCATTGGACTAGATAACCGTGAAAAATTTTCAAAAAACCTTCGGTAGTAACCTGCCAAACCAAGAAAACTACGGATCTCGGTTACATTTGTGGGTCTTGTCCATTCTTCAACAACTTTTGTTTTAGCAGGATCAACAGTTATGCCATCTTTTGAAACAATGTGACCCAGGAAAGAAATTTGTTGTAACCAAAACTCGCACTTTCTGAATTTTCCATATAGTTTCTTTTATTTTAAGGTTTGCAAGATAACCCTTAAATGACTTTCATGCTCCTCTTTACTTTTAGAAAACACCAAAATATCATTGATGAAAACAACCACAAACTTATCCAAGAACTCATGGAAATTCTATTCATAAGGTCCATGAATACAACATGTGCATTAGTTAACCCAAAAGGCATAACTACAAATTCATAATGGCCATATCTAGTATGAAACACAGTCTTCGGAACGTCTGCTTCTTTTACTTTCAACTGATGGTACCCCGACCTCAAGTCAATATTCGAAAAATAATGAGCTCCCTGGAGCTGATCAAACAAATCATCGATATGAGGCAAAGGACATTTGTTCTTAACAGTAATTTTATTCAAGGATCTATAATCAATGAAAAGTCTCATTGATCCATCTTTCTTTTTAACAAACAAGACAGGATCACCCCACGGTGATGTTCTAGGTCAAATGAAACCTTTATCTAATAACTCCTACAATTGTTTCTTTAACTCTAAAAGTTCAAATTGAGCCATTTGATAAGGGGGTTTCGAAATTGGATTAGAATCAATAACTAAGTCAACAGTAAATTCAACTTCCCGATCATGAATAATACCAGGCAACTCATCAGGAAAAACATCAAGATACTCATTTACCACTGGCACATCATTAATCTGAACAGTTCCTTTATTTTCAACAATATATGCAAGGTAACATTCATTTCCATCTTTTACTAGTTTCTCAACTTCGTGATATGTTATCAAAAGCAATGGTTCATTCCTGTACACAAACTGAAAATCTTTCTGAAAAGAAACCATTTTAGCTCTGCAGTCAATCTTAGCATGATAAATAGAAATCCAATCCATGCCCAAAATAACATCAAACTCTACTAGAGGCAAAACAATAATGTTTTCGGGTAGATTCCTTCCACACACAAGGATAGAAAGGTTCTTATAATTCCTTTTTGTCTCAACATTCCCTCCGGGTGTTTTTACCATAAGTTTAGGGTTCATATCGTGAGATGGGATTTCCAATTTACTAGAAAACTTCTCAGAAATGAAAGAGTGTGTAGACCCTAAATCAAACAACACATTGGCATAATCTGAACAAACAAACAGTGTACCTGATACCACTTCATTCGATGGCCCAACATCTGCTGAGGTTGTTGCAAAGGATTTCACCACCCTTTTCTGCTTGTAGTCTGGCTGCTTTCCCCCAGTCGAGTTCTTCGTTAGACACTCATTTGCATAATGACCCATTTCATTACACTTAAAACATCTTACCGCTGGCTTTTCATTGCCTTCTTGATCATCTTCCTTACAGTTACGAGAAATATGACCAGACTTACCACACCGAAAGCACTTACCAGACTTGGATAAACATTCTCCAGGATGCATTTTACTACACTTCTCATAAGATGGATATTTGGTTTTCTTACCTCCTTGCTTCTTTGGTGAATTCTTCCCCTTTGCCTGCCAACTGGACCTCTTATTCTGTTGTTTTTCATAGAACACCTGATCATCGACAAACTCCATTTCCACCTTCTCCGTACATCGAACAAGTTTTTCATAACTTTTAAACTCACGAGAATATAAATCCCTTCGATACTTTGGCTTTAACCCTGAGTAAAAATGGTTTATTTTACTATCAAGATCTCATATGAAGTTTGGAGCATACCTTGCCAATCGAGTGAACTTTGCTTCATAAGTAGCCACAAAATCATCCTCCTGACTCAATTCTAGGAACTGTTTTTCCATCCTAAGACGAACCACCTTAGGAAAATATTTCTCAAGAAACATACCTTTGAATTCGTCCCAGTGAAGATCCTGAATCTCATCACTATCCCTGATATTTTTTACCATCGACCACCACTGATCAGCTTCACCTTCAAAACGGTAAACAGCAAGACTAACCTTTTGATGTTCTGAACACGCCATGACATCAAAAATCTTCTCCAGTGATTTAATCCACCCTTCAGCTTGCACGGGGTCAGATGATCCTCTGAATGATAGGGGATGTTGCCTCATGAAATGTTCCACCACTGACATGTTCCTCTGCGGTTGATCTGGCTGATCTCGTGCATGGATACCACCACCATTTATAGCCTGAGTCAACTGTACCATCACTGCAAAAAACTGTTCAGTTCCGATTCCGACCATCTCAGGTTGCTGATTTGGAAAGTTGTCTTCCTCCTGATGTCATCCCAACATAGCTGCTTTGTTTCCTCTGCGGAAAACCATTCTGAATGAAGCAACATGGTAATCCGTAAATGCTATATCATTTCAATCATATTATAATTTAACACTTTCCTAACTCCTAAAGTTGTCTAAACCGACCTTTGATACCAACTATAAGGCCCCGGCCTTAAACATTACTTAATATTGAATTAAATGAATAATTCACATTGAGGATCTTTTCAGGTTTAGAGTTGTAGAGAATTAGAACATAACTATTACATCTCAAAAGATTACAAAGTAGACACTTCTACTAAGTTTCCATAGAATAAAAAAAACTCTTAAAAAGAAACATGTCTAGTTCCATGTTTTATATAGCATGACATTCCCTTGATCCCATCTTTGACCCTATTCCACATTAAGTCCTGTGAAAAACATTTCAAAAAAACATGGGGTGAGCATAAAAAGCTCAGTAAGGGATACACAAAAAATGAAAATAGTTAGTTTATTAAAATAAAAAGTAAACCATGTATACTTTAACAAAGTAATACTTTTAACCTTTATGAAGTAGTAAAAACTCTTCACTGAATAAAAGATCATTACTTACCCTTTTGTAACCAAAAGATTTCCATAAAACCCATAAAAAGATCACATAACATATAAAGGTAACTTGGGACATAAACATACTTAAGTGGAATAACCATACGGTCGACTTCCACACATATTTCTTAATGAAATAGCCATAAGGCCAACTTCCATACATACCTAATGGAATAGCCATATGGCCGACTTCCATAACCAATGCATTGGAGTTTATAACGTAACCACCCGTCCTGGTATTCACGACACCACCCGTCATATGGTTTATCACGTAACCACCCGTCAAATGTCCAAGTACCATTATAAAATCATAAGACATAAAATAAACACAATGGAAAGAAAACATTTCCACATTCCGATAAAAATATATCACATAAATATATTGACATAACAAATCCATTATAAAAATCATTTTCAATACCAAAAATACATAAAAGAGTATATGGTATTTATTTCATTAAAAAAACATTACGGCTTGTTCAGGAAGCCAAAGACCAAATAATACTCGCGGCGGCGGAAAAGGTCGTTGTCACCGCGTACGTTAAAAGAAACATTCCTTTTTGTCATTTAGTAAAACGCTTCGTAGAAAAAGATTCATTTTGTATAAAAGTAAAAGTCAAAGGGGTTTATACACCGTATAAAAGAAAGTTGTGTATAAAACAAAATATGCCTCAATGAAAGGAGATTGAGACGAAGTCCCTTACCTCGGGTCCGACTTGACTCGATAGTTCTTTAATGTCCTGAATAATAAACATGAGTTAATTTATACTTGATTAAGAACCTTCTTCAAGTTCATTATTTTTTTTATTTCACTTATTATCATGTTATAAACATTATGTAACCATTTAAGTTAATAATGTTTGTTTTGTCAATATTTGGTTCTTAAGTCGAAAGTGGACTTCTTACAATTACATGTTGTTCGTGTGGTCAAAGGTTCTTTATATCCAGAATGATATTCATGATTTGGATATCATATATATCCATCATATACATGTATTTATATTATTACATAATCATTTAGAGGTAAGAAATGAAATGCACCGTTCATGGAGATGGTAAGCCGTACGTACGCATGGACGCTACTTTCATTTCTATGTCATATTAATGGAATTAAAACTAAATGAGAGGTATGTATATTTTAATTCCAGAATTATATTCATCATTTAGATGTATCATTAATCATATATATCGATTATATACATGTACTTATAATAGTACATTACATTTGGGGATAAGAAATGAAATGCACCGTTCATGGAGACGGTAAGCCGTACGTACGCTTGAACGCTACTTTCATTTCTATCTCATACTTTAATGGAAAGAAATAATAATGATATAGAGATATATTATAATTCCAGTATAACATCATACATAATAACTTTAAATCCATCCTTTTTACGTCCCACATATGACATTAACGAATCACATCACTTTGAGGGGGCGGTAGTCCGCACTTCCTAAAATGAAATTATCGTGTTTACCCACAATGGAAACCATAAAGGTATACCAAAAATGAAAAATACAGAAGCATAAGGAAAAAATAAACATAATATATATCATATATAAACAGAGTGACATCTTAATGGCCACCTTTGAAGGTGTTATATGAGTGTTGAACAATCATCGTTTCATGAGGCAGAAATTCACCATCCATAGAAACAGTATGTTCTTTAACCATTAGATGTAGGTGTGTGTGAGTGTAGCTCAAAATATTCTTATAACAAAATCCTAGTATATTAAAGATACTAGAGTTTTTACAAAAGAAAAGTAGAAAAAGAGTTTAGGGGGTTGGAGAAGCAAAATAAAACAAAACGACTCAAGTGAAGACATTACCTTATAATCGGGTAACTCCCTTTGGTTTGAGCTCAAAGGCTTCCTTGGGAAGACTTCTACCCAAAGTGAGGATTCAAGGAGTTATATAGGGATGTGTAGAGACAAAATGAGCAGGGGTTGGTCGATCCAAAGGCTTTGGAAGTGTGGGTAATGAGGTAGAGGTGAGGGCCTTTTATAAGAGGAGAGGAGGGGCACTCTTGGAATGTAAAGAAATGTTACTTTATTTTCAAATGGTTTTCGAATTTTAATGGTCCCACATTAATGTGTTTCGAGGATAAGGGGATACAGGTTCGAAATAAACCCATCCAATAGGTTTTGGACATGTGTAGGTATTAGATTTTACATTATCTTTCCATTTTATTTAAATCATTAAATAATGAGGTAATCACTGCATCATCATGGTGTCATAAATAATTTAATTTATTTATTGTCTAAAAATTATAAAAAACATCATGATGTAGGAAATATTTTTATCTTTCTAATGAATATTTATAGTAAAAAATATGACTTGTATAACCCCATGAAAAAATTATTTTAGTAAAACATCTCATGTTTGTGTCATTTTTACGTTAACTTTAAATAAAAGGCATAAATGTCATTATCATACCCAAGTGGCTCCATGGGGTACCAAAAATCAACCCATGGGTTGTATTGGTCGGCCATAACTCAACAAATAGGGCTAGGACAAGTGTCAGGATATTTTCATTTTATTATAATATCATTTTTACCTTAAATTACACTAATTACCTTTAATCGTGATTAATAAAACATAAAAGTTACTATTCACCAAATTTTATTTTAATCTCATTGAACCACATTTTACTTAATAATGAAAATAATTTAAATTGGATTTTTTAGATTCAAAACACAGAAGCGGTAAAGTCCCATTTAAACGAAAAATCAAATTTTGTAACCACCACTTTGCGGTTTCACTATTCATCAAAAATTGAAGTTTTTCAGAAAAAAACAAAAACATCACCCTAAGCTATATTTGATATTCCGAATTCAAAAATGATGTCTATTTTACAAAATTAAAATCATATAAGTCACATTAATTAATTTAATAATTAATTCTCGCTGTCATGACAAATAGCGTGTTTTTATGAAACAATAAGTATTAAAAGATTGACACTAGTTTAAGTCCAATTTTAAAGTGAAATTGATTACAATGACAACCATTGGATTAAATGGTAAAAATATATCCTAATTTAACTTAAAAACCAATTAAAAAGATTATCTAATCATGTTAATAAATTAGATTAAAAAGAGGTTTTGAATTAAAATACAACATTTTACACTATTCATTAAAAAATGAACTTTATCGGAAAAATACCAAAAAATTACACAAAGTAATATTTGATGTCCCAATCATAAAGAATAAGTTTATTTTGACAAAAATAGCTTATAAAATTGTCAAAAGATATATTTAAAAATGGTTTGCCATAAAAAGGCAGTAAAACAATCTTTTAAAGATATTAGTGTATTTCATGCTTAAGATTGGATTTATTTTCATTTTAACCCTCTAAAACACTATCTAATTCATTAATAGGCATAGATAAAAATATCTATTAATCATTACTTACTTGGGATGTTACAAATAGAATATAAGAATATACTGATGTCTAGATTTATGTTATGAATTATTTTTTATATTCTAAGTATGAAACATGATTGAGTTGATATTCAAAAATCATAAGGAAAAAATTCATTTCTCTATTTTTTAGAGTAAAGTATTTTAGAAAAATATAACAATGCTTGGTTAAAGAATTAAAAAGGAAGTTGAATGATGGATGTGTTTGTTAATAAAATTATAAGATATTATTAATATTTTTTAGAATCATGAAACACATAATGATTATTCTATAGAATATTTTTTATTCAAAATTTGGAATAAATTTTAGATGGAATAGATACCTTTGAATGTGGTATAATTAAAAGGTAAATTTTTTTGGGAGACATTTATTGAGTTTTAATATAATTTTTATGTATATAAAACCATTAATATTTATTTTAAATAAATGTTATTTCAAGAAGAATTACTTCAAATTTTATAAACATGATTTTAAGGTTATTGAGATCCTTTAGTATTCATATGATCATTTAACCATAGTTAATTATGGGTTATTACAATTTAGGAATATTTGTTTTTCATATAGAAAATAATGGGATTGAAAAGTGTTTTTTTGATTAAATGATTAATGTTATTTCGGAAGAATATCAATATATTTTTGGGGAGCATTATATGATATTAGGGGAATTCATTTTAGGAATCAAGTTTGAATCATATTTTGGTGGTATATATGATTTTAAATTGGTTTATAGTGATTCATGTTATTTATGGAAATGATTATCATATCATATAGATTATATAACTATGACACATAAATTTTTGGTATTATAATTTAAAATTGATTAATTTTACTTTCTGATAAATGTTAAATTTTATCAAGGATGAATATATGATAAAATACTTCTAATTTTTGGGTTCCAATCATATTCTGGGATTATTTGAATAATTTTTATCTAAATATCTAAGTTAAAAATGGGTGTCATTGTCGAGGATTTAATGATTAATATTGTATTTCTTTATATGATGGTTTATTGATTTTAAAAATTATATTACCTTATTCTAACCATTATGGTTTTAGTTTATGTATAAAGATAAGAGTAATTTCTTATTAAACTTTTTTTGATTATATGATTTGTTAAAAGTTGATTTTAGTGCTTCAGGCATTAAAAATTCATCTTTCATACTCATCATTTGGAGAAAATGATGAGATTGTGGTAGAAATTAATTAGTGGTTAAAATTTCACTTTTCAATTATTACATTATCATTTTGTTTATATTTTATATGGTAAGTAATTATTTAACACTCGTAAATTCATCTTGAAATGAAAATGTGATCATATTACCTTTATTTCTTATGAATCAATGGAATTTTTTACACCACTTTGGTTTCAAATTTTATAGTCATTAAATTTCTCATGATCATTCACTTTATTATGATCAATGACCTATATCAATCCCCATCATTATTTGGGTTTTATGCTTTTCTTAAATGTCAATATTTTCACTTTACACTAATTTTATTCTATTTGGAAGCCAAATTATGTGTTATTTTAAATGACCTTAATATTTCCCTTTCTATATTATCTAGAGGAAGTCTTATCAATCATTCTAAGATGTGTGATTTCAAGAAATGTGTTTTAATTTTTTTAAAAAATACTGATCCTAAGTTGAAACTACAAGGGAAAAAGTTTTTAAAGGTGGTATAATGTAACACCCTAAGATTTTAAAAAGAAAACTATGTTCGATAATGTACATGACACACAACACAAAGCCTAAACAAACAATATAATATTATTATTTAAATATGATAGTTATAACCTAAATATTATATTTTCATGTTTGAGTAGGATTAAATTCTTTTTGAAATATATATAAAGTTCTTAATCAATATAAATATATTGATAAATTCTAAGTAAATAATCAACCAATTATTAGTAAACTTATTTTATTCTAAAAAAATATGTTATTTTAAAAAAAATTATTGATTATAATTAATTTATGAAAATTTAATAATTTTTTTTAATAAAATTAACATAATTTTTGAAATCAACATATAAAAATTATTTTAGGATGATTTTTTTTATTTTTATGAAAATATTGATTTTTCAGTAGTTCATTTCTTTAAAAAAGTCCCATAATATTTTTAATTTCATACTAAATAAATATAATTATAATTCAATAATAAATAATATAATATATTCTATTTTAATCATCATTATATGTGATCTTGCTATAAAATTACTTATAGAATTTACAAAGTTTTTTTGGAAAAGTCGTTTGCTGTTGTGCTTTTCAGGTTACTTATAAAATGAATTTTCCCCTTATATAGATTATTTTTTTAAAATGGATTGAATATTTATAATCACAATAATTAATATTATTTAATAAGGTCTGCTTAATGTTTAGCCATAATGAATAGAAAGAATAGTAAAAATTCCTTAATACGGGAAAAAGGTAAACTCGGTCAAACTAGGTTAAAACTAAGTGATAAGGGCCCCATTTTTCATCATCAATATTATTTAAAGAATTTATTTATGAACTTATAACCTTAGTCTAAAAATTTATATTTTAATGGAATACAGGTCCATGAAATTGACCTATATAATATTTTAATTAATGGAAAATACAAAATGTAGCTCTTACTTTAAAAATATATTATGTATTCATAGAAGGAAAAAAGAAATTTGTGAATGAATATTAATGTTTATTTTTAGAATAATGGAATATTTTTATTATAAAAATTTATATCTAATTTTTAGTAATTATAAAATTATATTTAATTCCTTCAGAACGCCAATTCATTATTTATTTAATTAAAAAATGATTTGAAAAATTTAATAAGTAACATATTTTGAATGAATTATTGTGTTCCACAATTATTTCAGGAAATATAACATATTTTGGTTGTTTTAAAGGTTTATATTTAAATTTTATCTTTTCATTATGTTTTAAAAGTCAAATTAAATGAATAGTTCTAAAATTGGAATTAATGATATTTTATAATAAATAAAATTTTATTAACTGATTTAAATTTCTTAAAAAATATAATATTTATCCAAGTGAATTTGAAATGGTTTATAATATCAACCATGGTTCATTTATAGGCCATTTTTTCTTTTATGGTAACTTTCTTTTTTTTCTAATGAGTAAAAAATTTAATACCGTGGTAATTTTCCAAAGGGTTAAAATAAGTTAAAAAATTATAAGGGTGAAAAAATAATATAAAATTATCCAATTTTTATTTTATTAGAGTATTTTGACAAATAATTATCTAAGATAGAATATTATCAACATTTATCTATTTTAATATGAAAATTAGTTTATAATAATTTAATACTTTATGAAATTCCAAGAGTTCACACCCCACGCTTATAAAAGGGGACATTTTCTTAATTTTTTCTTTACACATCAAGATTCAATTGTTTCAAACAATAACTTTGAAAATAACTTCCTTAAATCACTACCATTGTATTATATTCCATGGTTTTATTAAAAAACCATCCTAAGAAAACTCTTCTTTTAAACCAAAAGGGATTTTCAAAAGAAGAGGTATAATTCTAAATCAAGAATTTTAATTTTTTTTATTCATCTACCTCCTTCAAATATTTCTTCAAACACGATGAGAAAATAAAAAATTACCTTACATAAAATTATATTTTGTTACAATGATTTTATGACCTATATCTATCTCCTCTTCCATCAAATGGGAAACAAAACCATCATTTGTGTGTACAACGGACTACCACCTCCTGAATAGATGTAATTAATTTTACATTTTCACATCTAAATCCTAGTTTTAAGGATTTATTTAATGTATATATATGAAATTCATCACATATTTATCATTATAGTGAATAAATATATCATATATTTTCTTAAATTTTCATTCTTTTAAAAAATGATAATGTCGCTTGGGCGTACTTTTGGACCACCACCTATAAGAAGTGATGTGATTCATTTTCCATCACCACATAAAATGGATAATGTATATATAAGTATATTTAAAGAGTTAATAATATATTTATCATTTTTTTATCATTTTTTAAATATAAAATAATACTTACATTTTTTCAATAATGATCATTGAAAAATGAAAATGTTACTCATGCGTATGTACGACCTATTGTCTCCCTGATTGTAACATAGTTTATTTTTCATAACCATCATTCATGATTAATTTTAAAGGTATAATATATGTATATAAATTACCATTATTTCATGATAATTATTCATGATATGATGTAATAATGACCTCTTTGACCATATTGAACCTACCAATGTCATTTTCAACTTATGAATCGAATATCATCAAAATATATGATACTGATTAAATAATTACATATAGAATGGTAAGAGATAAAATAAAAGGAATAATAAAAATAAAAAAGTATATTAAGAAAGTGAATAATAAATTTAATATTATTATTTAGGAATATAAATGATGTACATTATGAGTCAAACTAAAGGTAGGAGAAATTATTTACCAAAATCCGATTTTAAAATTTCCCTTCCAACTCTATTTCCATCCATGTTCATGTAATTTAAAATGGTTCAAGAAAATTCATATTTTTTCATCAATAGTTTTCAAAGGTAAAATTTTAGTATATTTTACATTCTTTAAAACGTTTTGAAAAGGAATATTTTTATGGTTTCCTCATAAGGGACACTTTACTCTAAAAACCTCATTTTAATTATTTTAATGATTTGTTTTCTAAATATTCTTCTTCCATATCAATATTTTTAAAATTATTTTATAGATATATTTAAATTGACATAAATGAATCATAAAGAAAATTTTATGTTTCTTTTTTTACTTTGTTTCAACGGTTTTCAAAATGAATAATTTTATTTATTTTATACAAAACATTTTTACTTTTTTACAAAATTAAAAAATGTTGTTTTGGATTAGAATATATAGTAAAAACTACATTTATGTCTACAATAACTATTTTTTTATGATTGGATTAATTTATAATATTCCAATTTTTATCCAAATAAATACCCTCTTTACTTTTTTATAGGAATTTTAGTTTTGAAAATGTGATTTTAAACAGGAAATGGTATTTCAATATCCTAATGTGTTTTACATATAGGGTCAGAATATTTTTTCAAGAGTTTTATGATGAAAGGGTGAAATAATAAATTTTTTTATTCAAGATATGGTAATTTAACATTATATATGAAAAATGGGTGATCCCTATATAGATTATACAATGGTTTGAGACCCATTATAGATCATGATAATGGTTGAGCCTGATATAACTTATACGAAGGGTGATATGCATTATAGCTCTCCAATGCATTGGGAAATGTTACTTATCATAAAATTAAAGAAAGAGAGAGTTACCAAATTTGTTTATCCTCTAGTTATTTCTAGCACAAGTTATGAATGTAATGAAATAAGTTGAGTGAAATTAGTTTTTATTTGATTTATATGGGTTTTAATGAATTTAATTGAGCAAAAAGTATACATTATTTTCATGTGGATGTTATTTATTTCGTTATCTCAAATAAAATTTATATATTGGTAAAAAATTCAAGTGTATAAATTTTTTCATTGGGATAATAGATTTATTATTTTTATATACTTTACTAATATTTTTGTGTTCAACCTGTGTTTTGAAAATATTTTTCATAGGGTTGAAGGATGGGTAATCGAAATGAAGAAGACAATATAAAAGACATGACTATTTTTAATGAAAATAAAACATGTTTCATTTTAAAAGTTTTATATTTTCTAAAATATGGATACTTATTAGAAGTGCCCACTTGTAATATATGGGTTTATTATGTATGATTAATGACCTAATTATCAAAAAATATAAATCCAAACAATCCTTATGAATGAAATAAAATTAATTATTGACTATGAACTTGAGATTATTAAAGGTATAAACTGGGTCATTATACTAAAACTTGATTACATGTAAATTATAAAGTATAAAAGTTATATACTGGGGAAACAATAGAGAGTATACTTAAACTTAGATTCTTGAAATCTAATAGTTTATAAATTACATCTTGTACATTATGATGTTTTTGGACAATACCCATTTTAGTCTGATGGTGGTTCCCTATACTTTGAAAATTTCATTGATGATTCTATAAAAAGTTTGGATATTATTTTTAAAAAATAATTTTAATGTATTTCAGGTTTTTATTTAGTGGAAAGATTTTTCAGAAAAGGAATGCATATAGAAGTTATAGTGGATCCGAAAAAAATGGTGGTGAGTACATCAGACAAAACATTAAAAAATTATACCAAAAGAATGAAATAAGACATGATAATATAGTTTTTGTAAATCCACAACAGAATGTAGTGGATGAAATAATGAACAATAATTTTATGTATTATTCTTAGAGTATGTGGTTGAAATCATGAATTCATAGAGATATTTGAGTGGAGGAACTCAACCTAGCTATAGTTCTCTTCAATAGAAATCCAGAAACATTCTTTGGGAAGAAACATTTAGTGAAATTATAGTCTAGAAAATAAAAATAAATTCAACACCTTAAGATCATTAGTAGTTTAAAATTTGTATATGTAAATTAAAATTATATAGATAAACTTGAATCAAAATAGGAAATGTGTTATTTTTAGACATATTGATAAACATTTTGGGTATCATATATGAAATAATGATACATGGTAATTTATCTGAACAAGGGATGTTATCTTAAATGAAAGCATTTTGTGTAAATACCAAAAAAATTTAAAGAAATAATCAGGGGAAAATAAATTTTTTAAGTCCATGTTGATCATAGTAATGTTATAAAATGTTAAAAAATTATGGAGAACTCATATGTTATTTGTAAAAATATTAGAAGTTTAAGAGAAATTTCATGAGAAGATCTTCCAAAAGGTTTTATAGTGAATAAATATTGACTATGATAATTGAATGTTTGGAATTTGATCATGAGAGTACTAAGAATTCATACATCCGTATATAAATCTAATCCAAGAAGTTCCGAGTAGATGATTCAGTTGAAGAGATCAACATTAATTAGAAGACAAGTTCAAAGGTTTTGGACTGAAATGAATTCTATAATTTTAATAGATGTTTGTGAACCTGAATATCCAAAATAATAATAATTGTTTAATGACTCAAAATAGTAGGATTCAACTATGATTAATGATATGTATTTATTTAAGTTCATTAGAACATAAGAGATGAATAATTTTTTATAATGGAAAAAATAACTTGTTAAAAAATTGGTTAACTATATTAAAGAAGAGGCTGGTAAAACCAAACAGTAAAGAAACAACTAGTAGTATAATGTTTTCAATAGAAATAATTATTCTATTTATCAAAAATATTTTTACGAGTAATTAAAAATTATTCCATGAATACATTGATCATTATGGTAGCATCAGAATATATTTACCTAGAGGATATTGTTGTTAAGAAAACCTTACTTCATGGGGGGTTGGAGGAATAAATTTACATAAAATATGTAATAGGTTTCATAGTATATGAGAACCATAATTACGTATGTTAATTGATGAAAATATTGTATGGATTGAAGAAAACAACAAGATAGTGGAATAAAAAATTTGATTCATTTATGTAATAATAAGGCTTCAGTAGATTCCAAATTTATCATTATTATTACTAGAAGTAATGGGATGATTATATTTTCATTATATTTCATTTTTATGTTAATGATATGATAATTATTGAATTATATGAAAGAAATATCCATAAATTGAAAAATAGTTTTTCTAGAAGTTTTGAGATGAAGGATCTTGGTGAATCAAAAAAGATATTGGGCATGAGGATCAAGAGAGATATAAAATATGGAACTTTGGAATTATCTTAGAAAGATTACATATGTAAGATCATCAAAAGGTTTGGAATAACTAGATATAAACTATCCCCTACTCCATGAGAAGGAAAATTTATACTATCATAATCATAAGAACCAATAACAAAAGTAGATTGTTGGTGCATTTAGAGAGTGTAATACTCTTTAACTTCTATAAGCTTAATGTTTACTATGATTTATGTAGGAAAAAATATTATATTAATATTTGGAGTTGTTATTTGTTTATACTGAATCTATGTAAGAATGACTAGGAATCTATTAAGTGGATCCTTTGGTATTTTAATGAAATAAAAATGATGCTCTTTTTTTTCGAGGAGGAATATTTTTTATAAGGTTTTTTTGACTCATATTTAAAAATAGATTTAAGAACCTAAAATATCACAACTAGATTATTGTTTATCAATAGAGGAAAAATAATTAGTTAGATGTCATAACTATAGAAAATTATTAGTTAGTATCTAGGGATCAACATGGGTTTGTTAAAGGCCGTAGCATACAAGGGGTGGGGGTGATTCCTAGTGAGTTAGTTTATGATCTTAATAGGAGAGAATTTGGTTCAAATGTCATTTTTCAGGTTGATATTAACAAGGCTTATAAAAAAGCCAAATAGAGATTTCTTATATGTGTGATGAGATGCTTTGAATTTCACGAATGGTTTTGTGACCTGTGTTTTTGGTGCTATTCTTCTATATGGATCAATATATCTCTCAAAAGAAAATGTTTTGTCTCTTTTAAATCAGTCCGTGGAATCAGGCAGGGTGAATCCCTTTCTCCAAGCCTCTTTATCTTGGCATAGGAGGCCTTATGAGGGAATTTACATAGAGGAATGGAGAGCATAAGGTTTTTTTTCTCAGTAGGAAGGGAAGGGAAGGTGTGTCTCATTTGATGTTCTCCGATGATATTATGATCTTCACAAATGTAAGGCAATGTTTTTTGAGGGGCCACATGGATATTTTTACCATGTATGACCACCTGATTGGAAAATGTATTAATTCCATGAAGATCCATGTTTTTATCTCTAATAAGTTCCCAGGTAATTGATGATGGGATATTCAAGACATATTCGGTTTTCCAAAGAAAAAACTTCTTATGCTTTATCTTGGTGTCCCACTTTCATGTGGTCACATCAAAAAGTTTTTTTGATGATGCTATTAATCGGGTGTTGGGTCATATTTTTAACTAAAAGAAAAAGTTGTTATCATTTGGAGGGAGGGTGAACTTGATCAACAACATGTTGTCCGCCATCCCTATGCATGTCTTATCAGTCCTTAGACCACTGAAAGGAACCATTGCAAGGATAGAGAAAGTTATTAATGCATTTCTTTGGTATTTCGACCACATAGGTCATTGCCATTGGGCTGTTTGGTCTTGTTTGGCTAAACTGGTTGAGGAGCTTGGAGTTGGGTTATGTGAAATTAATGATACCATGCAGGGCATGCAATAGAGGCTTGTGTGGGACATTATTATTGAGGATTCTCTTTGGGACTCTTTCTTCAGAGCCCATTATGGGGAGCATTGGGTGGCCGTAGGTTCCCATAGTCCACTGTTGATTGGGCTTGCAAGGAATATTCTATCATGTTTGGAAGAACTATAGGGATTGACTCAGTGGATCATTGGGAAAGGTGACATCAACTTCTAGAAAGATAATTGGTTAGGATAACGTGTGTTCTTCTCAGGTTGTCATACTCCAGATATTACCTTTAAGGAAGCAAGAGAGAATCCAATCATACTATAGACAATTATTAACCCGGATCAGAAGATGTTTTATGAGGAGATTATCATTAACTCAGAGGAAGACAAATGCTACTTCACGGGGTCGAGTTTGGGTAAGTTCACTACTCGGGATTACAGGTGGTTGATACAGGTGGAGCTGCTACTGGACGAGTGGGCTTAAAAGAGTTGGTGCAAGGAAATACCCACGAAAATGAACCTTCTGGTTTGTCACATTAAAAACAGAGTCTGGATGATAGAGGATAACATTTAGAGGAATGGGGTTCATTTGGATTCATGTTGCTTTTGCTGTTTGAATCCTCAAGGTGAGTCTGCGGTGCATCTTTTTTTTAAGAGTGAGTGGGTGGTGTTTCATTGGTCATACTTCATTCCCATTCCACACTTATTTCACTATCACCTCTCCTTTCACGATATTCTGGTGGCTTGGTTTCAAGGGTCGGAGGGAAGGTCCATGGAATGCAAGGAGATGTGTGTTATTCTATCATCCATTTGTTGGGTCATTTGGGTGGTTCAGAATCTCTCTCAGTTGGGAAAACCAAGATATCTCCATTTTCTATGGATCTGATTAAATGCCCTCATCTTTGAGCTGAGATCTCTATTGAAAGGGGACCAACAACTCCTGGGTCATTGCTGTTCGAATGTACCAACCATGAATGACAGTCAGGTAGGCCGATGGATTAGATGGTATCCACCAATCATAGGTTTTAAACTTAATGTGGAACGTTCACTGATGAATGGGATCATGAGAGGCGGTGGGGTTTTGTGTGATTCATTTGGATTGTTGTTGGCATCCTTTAGGGCATTCTTTGGTCCTAGAAGTTCTTTGGGTGTGGAGGATAGGGTGCTTCTCATAGAAATCACAGTTTGTTGGAGGGCCAATTTTATTGTGGATGAGGTGGAATTAGATTCTGAAGTCCTAGTCAGATCGGTGTGAGGTGTTTATGAACCAGCTTTGGACATGGTCTATGTGATCTGTAGATGTGCACTTGCAACTAATTTTGGTCGGATTGTTAAGCATTGTTTAAGGGAGGATAACTTTTTAGTTGATGCGATTTTATGGGTTGGAAGTCAGGAGAAAGATCTTGTTCTTCATAGTAACTTAGGATCCATTCCCTTGGAGTGTATGTCTTTTATCCAAGGGGAATCCCTTTCTTTACATCATTTTATCCCTCCTTGAAAGCTCTTGGCTGGGTGGTTTTTTGTGGCCACTATTTTTTCCTATAATAAAAAATAAAATTTCAGTTAGCAGTCACTCAAAAAATTATTCAAGTGGGATATTATTAGGGTGAGAATAATTCTTTCATACAACTAGATGTTTAATTGCTTAAAATACATTTAATAGAATATGGTAAGTGGTAGGAGGCTAGACAAGGTGTGGAGAAAAAAATTTCAACCAGTGGTATTAGAACCATAAAAAGATATGATATTTTGATTTAGTCTTGAAGTTATATGATGTTTTTTGAACTATATATAAGGAAGTATATAGAATAAATACATTATAAGATTACCGAATCGAGCATTCAAAGTCAATGAGGTTATTGAAAATCATCAGTGAAATTTTATATAAAGGCCCACCATGAATACATGAAGGTTTTGGGACCTAGATTTCAAGATGATTTATCTATAAAAGGAATTGGCGACCTATATTCACAATGCATCATACACATGTATAATACATTTTTATTATATAAAGTGCATTGGAGATTTATAAATAGTTAATTATATGTAATGAAATCTTACCAAATAGTCTTTTAGATGAATATAATAATTATACTTCCAATGAATGAAAATAAATCTATAGTGATTCCACTCATACACATAGGAAAAATCATATGAATCATGTTAATAACATGTGTTCTTTTTTTTTCTTTAAGTTTTTATGATCCTTTTATTTCTGTTTGTTTTAATTTTTTTTAGTTTGAAATAAGGTGTGTGTGAGGATAAACTTTTTTAGTAGGTATGGTGCCTTAAATTTACATTTATCATATAATTATTTGAGGGAAGTGACCTTTTAGAGGCTTAGTTTTCCACTGTGATTCACTTTGAAAACTTCAGGTGGATTGATGATCATGATACCGATAATCAATCAATAGGTCAGGTGATTGATGTTATGTCATCCCAATAGGAACCCATCAGATTATCCTTTATGATTTTCATCATATAAGTATGATTTAAGACTTGAATAGTAACCAATGATGGTGAAACATACACTTTCATATTTTTTTATTTACATGGTTTATGTTTTTCATAGCATAATGATCATGGAAATAAGGTTTATATTTATTTCCAACACTTTGAATATGTGTTGTTTAATATTTATAAACCCTCCAAAACACACATTTTGGGTCTCTTAGGTAATAAAACATGTGGTACCTAAATCTTAGTTGGTCATGCATCTCTAGAGCACAAGTCATGTCTCTTTAATATGGGCCTCATCTTTTGGGTCGACCAAGTTCATCAAACGAGTGTGACCATAATCATAGATTTAATCGAGCACTATTATCTGATTGGATCTTTTGGGAAATATTATATTCAACTAGTTATACCCTTTCAAAATAAGTATCATCCAATTTGAAAAGGGTTAGATAACTTATATGAAATAATATTTCCATTTATGTAAAACTAAGGTTTCATGTGATAGGAAAATAATTCTCAATTCCATCCAATCTAAATTATCATTTTTACAAGTATCAAATTTCATTTGTTGAAGTACAATAATAAAAATTATTTCATTTCTATACTTCTTCTAAAATTTATTTTTAGTGAAACTCTTCAATAAGTACTAATATTTATGATGAGTCACTATTTTAATAAAAATAAGATTTCCTTATAACTAACGATGTTACCATAGTGGTGGGGGAGAATATACTCTTAAGGAAAGTGGAATTCTAACATACATCAATGCTATCCATATTATATCATTTGATTTTTCCACACTATCCTTATCCACCACATTCAGTAAATCATATTTAGATTAGATTTCAACATTAAATATGTGCATGGATATTCTCAACATCATGATGAAGGTGAAGTGATTTGATGATAATAATTTCAAAATTCTACAAAAATGGATGCAATTACTACTCAGAACTCTTAATATAGTGTATGTACTCTCTATAGGAAGTGCACTAAATAAGTGATTTCATATTGTACTATATCCCTTAGATTTATAAGGTATGATATGTATGAGTTTCATATCACTTATTACAATATAATCATATCATAACAGGCATATGGATGCCACTATTAGCCATTATCATAGTGTTTGAAAAGGCTTACAATATGGATGAGAGTGCATTCTCAATTCCATATCTTATTTATCAGTTACCTTTGGTTATGAATCAATTAAATTGATTCATTTATGGCTATAAATCCAAAGTTTATTTGTTTAAGTGTTTAATGGAATACAAATCCAATGGTACATTAATTATTATAACTTATATCGGCTTCCATGAGATTGAATTTGACCCTCCACTCTCTATATTTATTAAATATATTCTACAAAGAGGATGATATACCCCCATTTATAGTACTACAATGCAAGCTATCCTAAGATGACACACTCTTCAATTCACGATTTTTCATTTATCTTCTTCAAGGATAATCCTAATACTCCTTTTAAGAGAAGGAGTCCTCTAATTATGAACAACAATCCCAGAATATTATAATTCCCTCAATAGAAGGAGTTATTTGAATGCTTCTTAGTAAAACTTATCATGTGTGATCCATAAAAGTGTAAAATTGGAGTTTTCAGCAGTAAAGGCACACATTTATATAATGATATTAATACAAATGTTTATTTTTTTATAATATAATGGCTAATTATGGATTTTCATCCACTGATAATGATCATTACATGATCTCCCAAAACCCATCAATGGTATTAGAGTCACATTCATTAATGAATCGACATGTTTTTCTACTATTTTTTCAATGAAAGTGTATATCATTCAATGATTGGAAAATTGTATTAATATAAAATATGCATGATTACTTTTATTTTAGTTTATTAATAGTGTATGACTACCATATATTATAAGTTTCAATATATTAAAATCCCATGGATTTATACTTCACCATTTTTTATGCCCATGAAAGAGTAGATGTAACAAACTAGAATTTTAAAAATAGAATTTCACTTCTTATAATTATGTTATATAGTATAAAACACATAGATAACGTATAGAACACAATAAAAATATCATTATCATAAATTAAGAATAAAATAAGTAGTATTTTTAGAAATTAAGAAACCTATACCAATGGAATAACAACCTGCCTGTTGGAATTGTAATACGACCATTAGTAATAGTAATCCAATAATTAGAATAATAGCCTCACATATGAAAGGAAAATTAAAGTGTAGTTATCTTATAAATGAAAATATGATGTAATTATATCATGGTATAAGTAAATAAATTTTTTAAAAATTATAAATTAAGTGTTGATATTTTTATAAAATGTAAATGATTATTTACATTTTTAAAATTAATAAAATGATTTAAATGAAAATTTATTTTCTTAAAATAGATTAATAAATTAATATTTTGTTGTATCATAATTTTAATATAATTTTATGAGACCTTAATTAATTTTTTCAAAGGCTTAAAAAAGTTATTATAATGTTGAAATCAGTATTTTTTGAATAAATGTTGATTTTATTTAAAAATTAAATTTATAAATTTAGAAAATTATTTTCATAAAATGGATTCTATTTTTGAAATCTACACATTGAGAAATTTTAGGGGTAATTTTTTTTTTTTTTTTTCTAAAATAGTTGATTTTTTTTGAATACTGAAATATTGAAATTTACGATATAAGAAAAATACAAGAATTTTAGTGTCATGGGTGATGTATGGATGATGTAAGAACCATAATCTCGAATCCCCTTATAAAAAGTGGCATGATAACTATGGTATCATATATATACTTGAATTTTATTGTGTTAACAAAATATCCATCATCAAATATCTTCTCTCCTCCTTTTATTCTAAGAAAATGAAAACATCATCCATGATACGCCAATTCACCGCCTTCATGGATGACAAGTTTTCATTTCCTATTACTCGTTAAAATATGGTCATAAAAACAGTATTATGGTAAAATAATATTGTAATAAACATATTATAACTTTTATCAGGTACTGTAACCAATATATAAATATGATATTAAATAGAATGATACTAGTTTTTGATGGTTGTAAGAACAACCAAAATAAATTAAAACATTTTCATTAAAGTTTTATCTAATGAATCATCCAGATAATAGAAAAAAATATACTATATGATACCATTTAAGATTATTTAAGTTCATTAATAAAATATAATTTAACTTTTGAATAATTATTACTATTTTACAAAAACTTTCATAATTATAGACAAGTAAAACCAACAATGAAACCATAAAAATGAACACTTCCAGAATAACAAAATTAAACTCTATAAATAAAAAAATAGCTATAAATAAATTTAATAAACTATAATAAATAAAAAAATATATAATAGGTTTTATATTTATTAATTAATGAATCTAATTTGATTATTCAGGATATTAAGTGCAAGTGAAGAATGCATCTATGCATAAGGTAAGGGTATTCTCAAACACAACTCCTTTTATTTGGGTCATTCCATTTTAATTCCAAATTTTAGTGTGGATATTATTTTAATATTACTCAAATATATTTTCATTTTCCTTTTCTTCAAGGATATACATGCTTCCAACTTGATTTTATGACAAATATATTTTTTTACTGAAGAACTCTTCTTTTCAAAACACATCTTGATTCCTCTTGAGTTGTTTCTTCTTTGCTCAAGAATGATTTTTTCTAAACCAAATATGATCTCCCTTTTTCATTTAGGAACCCAAATGTTTATTCAATGATGTATTATTTAAGAAATTTTTATGAAACCTATTCCTTTATATGGGTTATTTTATTACTACGATTATTATACACGACATGAATGATTATGTAAATGTTATTATGTGACAGGTGGGTCCAAAATTATATATCCTTCCAATTCATTGGGTAATGTGACATAGATATTGATATAATGTGAAATATCCAGGAACACGATTCTATATTTATTCCCAATGATGATTTTATTATTATTCACATATGGTATGCATGATTATGATTCTATATTTGTTCATAACTATGTGTGGTATTTGACCACTAAGACATGATGTTTAATTTTTATACATTTCTACATTCCATGAATTTATACAATGTTTCCCTTAAGATATTGATAATAATTCCATGCTTATGTCATGATGATAATGTTTATTCCCACTAATGTTACATGGTTTTATGACCCTTATTCATCCTCTTACTAGGATTTTAGCTCACCCCTTTGTTTGATGTATATCCTCAGGTGTCTAAATTTATTAAGGATAAGATTAGTTTTAGAAGGATAAATAATAATAAATTTAATTAATGATGATTTTGTATTATGAAAAATTTATAGAGGATCCTAATTTTCTAAAGACACTAATCCTTTTGATCTTGTATTTGTATCTCCATTCTTTTCTTTATCTTTAAAATGATATAATAGTTATTTTAGAAAAATAATGCTCTATATAGTTGGTATTAGAGTAGGGTTTAGTTAATTAGGGAATTAGGATTAGATAACATTAGTGGAAACCATTAGGATCAGACTAAGTATATGTAAACATCCAAAAATATTTGTTTTAGAAAAACTATTATCACAGGGATCCCATCAGACATGCCTTTAGAGTTAATTACATAAAAGAATAAATTATTGATTAATGATTTGTTGACTTAACTTTTGTTTAAACGTTTTATATTTTAGAAAATGGTAGAAACTAGGAGAAACTAGGCCGAAAACTCATGTGAGGTACAATACAATGATTTCCCAAATAAAATCCCCAATGAAATGGGATGTGGAGTTCAAAACATCATGGAAATTCTTACCCAACTATCTCAGAATATGAATAATAACCTGAATTAGGTGGAACATATGTCTTCACCCAAGAAGGAGAAATTAGCAATTTAGTACTTTATGAATCAACAACCACTGACATTTAGTGGACCTTCTGATTAACTTTTTGTAGAATAGTTTGTTAATTAAATGGAGAAGATATTTTCTGTGCTCCACTATCCTGAGAAGGAGAAGGTGACTTTGGTTGTTAATCATTTAGATGGGGAGGCCGATCAATGGTGGGAATTGATAAAGAATACCAAACTGAAGGATGAAATATAAGAGATGAAGTGGTAAGTCTTAAAGAAAATATTTCTTAACAATTATTTCCCTCAAAATTTTCACAAAAATATGGAGATAAAATTCAGAGAGCTAAATAAAAAGGAAGGTGAATCTGTCACAGATTATAAAAAAAGCTCACAAGTCTTGTAAGGTACACCTATTGTTTTTTATCAATAGTGATAGCAAAATAGATTG
Organism: Viscum album; assembly: GCA_963277665.1. Taxonomy (NCBI): domain Eukaryota; kingdom Viridiplantae; phylum Streptophyta; class Magnoliopsida; order Santalales; family Viscaceae; genus Viscum; species Viscum album. Next base: position 1,017,625,264 of record OY728147.1, on the reverse strand, counting down.
ATTATTTAGTGGTTTAAAACCATAAATTATAAAGGTTTTAACTATTATAGAATTTGGTTTTTAGAAAGAAGTGGTTTTATGTGATGTCAAATTCGAGATGGAGTTTAGAGAATGTTCTAATGGTTATGAAGATAAGAAGAGAAAAATAGAGTTTCAAAATAGTGGGTCAAATGAAAAATGATAAAAGAGGATCTAACCACCCACATTCCAAAAATGTGAAAAGAAAAATTATGGTAATTGACTCAAAGGAATATAGAAATGATTTAAGTGTTGAAGAGAAGTCTATCAAGCTCATGAATGTCTAAGAGACATAAATAAGCCAACAAATATGATAGAGGAAAGGAGGGAACCTCCTAATGCACCACCTATGGTGCAATGCTTCAAATATAGGGAGTAAGGCAAATATACAAGCCAATATAATAAAATTTAAGTCTTTGAGGGTACTAAGTGTCAGTAGACACCAAATCCAAAGGAGCAAGGGGAATATTATTCCCTCACTACTACTAAAGTGGAGCAATAAAATGATGTCGTACAAAGTACACATCCAATTCTGTCAAGAATGTTAAAAGTCTTATTTGATTATGATTCTACAAATTCCTTCATATCCAACAAGTTTTATAGAACTATTTAATTTAATAAATGATACCTTTAACTAGATATATCCATAAAAACACATGGTGGTATGATTATTGAAACCCAAGTGTTGGAATCTTCTTCTATTAGTGTATGTGGGAAGATTATTCTAGAGAATCTCATAGTACTTCCCTTGGTGGAATTCGACACTATACTAGGAATGGAATGGATCTAGTTATGTAGATAACACATCAATTTTTAGAAAAAAATATCTTTTCATATTGTAAACCATTCCATTATCCTATAAAAATGAAATTAAGATCTTGTATCCCATTTAAAAAATCCATCAATGTTGTGGGTGTTGATGCCCTGTGAAGAAGAATACCTCACTCAAATGATTGAGTTAAAGGAAGGTATCAATTTGGAGAAAATTCCCATTATTAGGGAATACACTAAAGTATTTTATGAAGAGTTACCCAGACATCCCCCAGATCATGAGGTTGGTTTCCCCATATATCTTATACCCAGAGCCACTCCTACCTCTAAATTCCCTCATAGAATATCCTTGAACGAATTAGAAGAGTTAAATAATTAGTTGCAAGATCATTTGGAAAAAGGGATCATACGTCCAAGTGCATCTCCTTGTGTTTCATAAATGATCTTTGAAAATAAAAAGGATGAATCAATATAGTTGTGTATCGATTACTGGGAGCTCAATAAGATCACCATAAAGAAAGAGTATCATCTTCTAAAGGTTGATGACTTGTTTGATAAATTATGAGGAGATCAGTACTTCTGAAAGGTAGATCTTTATTTTTGATATCATAAACTAATGGTGAAGAAGGAATATATTCAGAATACAGACTTTCATACATGGTATGGCCACTTTGAATTCATAGTGATTCCCTTCAGACTTACTAATACCCCTGAAATATTTATGGATTTGATGAGTAGAGTATTTAGAGACTACATTGACAAATTTGTTGTAGTTTTTATCAAAAATATTATAATTTAATCTAAGGTCAAGGAGGAACATGAATAACATCTAAGGATTGTATTTGTGACATTAAGGAGATATAAATTGAATGATAGGTTTAGCAAGTTTGGCTTCTCGATGAAGCGAGTCAAGTTCTTGAGACACATGATCATAAGTGAGAGAATTTATGCGGACCCTTAAAAAAATGGTAATTGAGGAATATCCTAGACCCACTAGTGACATTGAAATCCATAGTTTTATTGTATTAGCTGGGTAATACCAATGTTTTGTGAGGGATTTCTCAGGATTGTCTAACCCAATAACCATGTTAATACAAAAAAGGGGTAATGCATGTTTGGATGAAAGAATGTGAGGAATATTACAAGGATCTCAAGAAGTGGATAATCATTGTACCTATACTCACACTACCAATAAGTGGATAATGTTTTTTGATATAAAATGATTCATCAATGAAACAAATGGGCTGTGTACTCATGAATAATGATAATGTGATATCCAAATCCTCACAGAAGTTGAATATCCATGAATATAACTACCTAACACATGATCTGGAGCTAGTAGCTATGGTTTTTTCTGTGAAAATATGGAGAAACTACCTATATAGTGATAAGTGTGACATATATACTGATAATAAGTGTCAAAATTATATATTTAAACTAAAGGATCTTAGAATGAGTCGAATAATATGATTAGAGCTAATCATGGACTATAATTGACCTAAGAAGCTAGCTTATTCTCTAAGTAGAAAAGATCCTACAATCTTATCCATGATGCGTAATGAGAAAAAACTTATCTTCTTAGAAATAAAAAGTATGTATTTGGAAATCATAATGGTAGGGAATAAATACTATCTTACCCAAATTATTTACCAACAATATATCCTAGAGAATATAAAGGAGTCATAAAGAGATGATCAGGAGATTCAAGAGAAGGTAAAAGTAGTTAAGGAAGGGAAGCTACATGAGTTCCAAATAGATGAGAATGGTGTCATCTGATTTGGAACTATGCTTTATGTGACTTAGTAACTGGAGATAAAGATTAATCTACTATATAATGCACATATCTCACCATTACTTATCCATCCCATAAGTACCAAGATGTATTGTGATCTTCGAGAGAACTTCTGGCGGGATAACATAAAGAAGATATTGCAGAGTACATCTCAAGGTGCTTGGTATACCAGAAAGTTAAAGTAGAGTGAAAAAAGTCCAAATCTATTATACCTGAATTTCCTATAACCACATGAAAATGAGATAATATTATTAAGGAATTTTTCACTGATCTCCCAGAAAAATCCAAAAGAAATAATGCAATATGGGTTGTTGTGGATTGACTCACCAAGACTTCCTACTTCCTTTATATTTGGGAATATTTATTTCTTAAAAAAATTTCCAAGTTATATATAAAGGAAGTGGTGAGGCTTCATGGAGTTCCACTTTCTGTCATCTTTGATCATGATCCAAGATTCAAATATAAATTATAGATAATTCTTCAACATGGATTTGGTAATAAATTAAATTTCATCATGACCTATCACCCCAAACTAGTGTTCAATCTGAAAGGAATATGTAGACACTCAAGGACATGGTGACATCCTGCTCTATGGAATTAAATGGAGGATGGGACCAACATCTCTCATTGGTTGATTTCTCATACAACAAAAACTTCAACTCGAGTATTCATATGGTTCTATATAAAGCTCTATATGGGAAGAGATGTAGAACTATAACTTGTTGGCATAAATTTGGTGATCAAAAGCTACTTGGATCTAATCTTGTGCAAGAGGTAATAGAGAAGGTTCAAGCCATCCAAAAACAAATCAAGGATACTTAGATTCAAAAAAATAACTATGCTAAAAACTGTTTAAGGGGCATGGATTTAGATTTTGGAGACACATTCTTTATTTTAATATAACCATAAAATAGATTCATGTGGTTTGGAATGAAAGGGAAGCTTAGAACAAGGTACATTGTCCCCTTTGAGATCCTTGATCTCAAATAAGAAACAACCTATCAACTTTCACTTCCAAAAAATATGGATCAAGTTCATGATGTTTTCTATGTATCTATCTCAAGGATATACAAACTAGACCCCTCACATTTACTGAATCTATAGGTTGTACAAATGAAGAAAAAATCTCATATGAAGAGCAGTTGGTGAAGATCTTGGACCATAGAGACAAATTCCTTTGCAACAAGATGACTCACATTGTCAAAGTGTCGTGGATAAACCATAAGTACGAAGAGGTGACATGAGAATTGGAGTAAGTGATGAAGGATAAGTACACTCACTTATTTTCACCTTAGTATGTAAAATGAAATTTCAAGGATGAAGTTTGAAAATGGGGGAAGAATGTAACAACCCATAATTTTAAAAATGGAATTAATTTATTATAATTATTTTATATTTTATAAAACACATAATTCACATAGATAACCTAATAAAAACATCATTTTCATAAATGAAGAATAAAATAAGTGGTATTTATATAAATTAAGAAACCTATACTGACAGAATAGAAACCTTCAAATTGGAATAGTAATATGACAATTGGGAATAATAATATAGACATTAGAATAGTAACCTTACCTATAAAAGTATAAATAAAATATATGTTTCTTATAAATGGAAATATGATATAATTATATCATGGTATAAGTAAGTAAATATTTTAAATATAAAAAATTAAGTGTTGATATTTTTGTAAAATGAAAATGATTATTTAAAATTTTCTAATTAATATATTAATTGAAATGAAAATTTATTTTCTTAAAATATATTCATAAAATGTTGTATCATAATTATAATATAATTTTAAGAGACCTTAATTAATTTTTTCAAAGGGTCAAAAAATCGATTATAATATTAAAATTAGTATTTTTCAAATAAATGATGATTCTATTTAGAAATTGAATTTATCATATTTAGAAAATTATTTTCATAAAATGGATTAAATTTTTTAAATCTAAAAGTTGAAAACAATTTATGGTATATTTTTGGCATTTTTCTAAAATAGTTGAATTTTTGGTGAATAATGAAATATGAAAATTTATGATATAAGAAAAATACACGCATCTTTGATTAATGGAAGAGGTATGGATGATGTGAGAACCATAATCTCTAAATATAATTAATTATTTAATATATTTAGTGATAAGTATTAAAACTACTGATATTCTTGATCCAATATAATAAACAAATAAATAAAATAATCAAAAAACACCTCTCTCCTCCCCTATAAATACCACCCCTCACCACCTCTTCTCCTCCCACAAAAAAAGAATTGTATATGGTATAAATTCTACTCAATTAATTTACCAAGCCTATTAACCATGTCCATGATATACTGGTCTCAAAAAAATACAAAACCCAAGTGCCTTAAGGAGGTTCTCAAGGAGAAGATATTCAAGAGGTAAAATCCTCACTCTTTCTCTTTTATTTTCTTTTAGTTTTTTATCCTCTCCTCATCTACTCTTATCCAAATTGGAATTATAACTCAATTATCATATATATACTATACTTTTATTGTGTTAATAGAATATCCATCATAAAATCTACTCTCTCCTCCTTTTATTTAAAACAAAATGAACACATTACCCGTGATGTGCCGATTCACCGCCTTCACGGACGATGATTTTTCATTTTCCATTACCACTTTCAATGATTATAATAAAACCATTTTTATGGTTAAATAATATTTTAATATACATATTATAATTTTTACCATTTACTGTAACTAATATATAAGCATGATATTAAATATAATTACACTAGTTCATGATAGTCATAAGAACCACCAAAATAAATTAAAACATTTTAATTAACATTTTATCTAATGAATCATCATAATAACAGAAATAAAAATGATATATGAAACCATTTAAGATTTTTAAAGTTCATTAATAACATATAATTTCACTTCTGGGTAATTATTACCATTTAAAAAAAACTTTCGTAATTATACCCAATTAAAACGAACTAGAAACCATGAAAATGAACACTTCTCAAACAACAAAATTAAAATCTATAACTAATTGAAATGACGATAAAAGAACATAATAAAACTATAATAAATAAAATAAATATATTATATTTTCTTAATTTAGTAATTAATTTATCTAATTTTATTTTTCATGATATTAAGTGCAATTTTAGAACACATTCGTACATAAGGTAAGGGGATTCTCGAACCCAACTCCTTTTCTTTGGATTATTCATTTTTCATGAAAAATTTCAATGTGGATATTATTTTAATATTCCTAAAATATAGTTTCATAGTTATTCCATTTTATTTTTTGTGGGTATACTTGTTTTCTACTTTATTTTATGACAAATATAAAAATTTTCAAGAAAAACTCTTCTTTCCGAAGCACATCTTTATTCCACTTGAGTAGTTTCTTCTTTTATTAAGAATGGTGATTTCTACACCAAACATGATATCCATTTTTCATTTGGGAACCCTAAAGTTTATTCATGAATGTATTATTCATGAAATTATTATGAAACCATTTCCTTTACATGGGTTATTTTATTACTGTGATTGTTATACGTGGCATGCATGATTATGTAAATGTTATGATGTGACAGGGGGCCTAGAATTATATATCTTTTCAATGAATTTGGTAATATGATATATGTCATGATATAATGCACAATATGTGTGAAAATGAGGATATATTTTCTCTAAATGATTATTTTATGATTATTCACATATGTTATGTGTGAGAATGATGCTGGATTTATTCACCCAAGTCATCTTTTAGGTTAAACACCTTTGGAAAGAATGTTTATAGGTCCCAATTTTATCCTTACTTCTCCTAATATGGATATGATACTCTTAATATGTTTATTCCCTAATAATTCCCACATTAATTATATTATATCTATGAATAATTTATAAGAAAATGATCTATACATGTGTTTCCCATTTATAATCCCCAAAATCATTTAAAATAGTCCATGTTCCCTATGAGTACCAAATCCTAAGTAAGACTAAGTTCCCATGAAAAAATATCCAAAGTGGGACACATTCCACAAAAAATAAAACATAAAATCTATTTTTTAGTCACAAATAGCTAGTTTGAACTATAAAATCACCACACTAACTATAGATAGGTACCTCTCACTTGGACATCCTTACTATGTAATGTTAAACTATATGTATTGGTCCTGACCTAAGACCTTAAATTATACAACCTGAACTATGTTTTATTTGATTATTGTGAAACATGATAAATTTTATAGTGACCCATAATTTTTATAAATAGATATATATCTTAATAGATGAATATTCATTCAATAATATTACGTTCTATGCTTAAAAAAAGTTTTTGTTTTATTTAATACTAAATACACAATATCCTTATTTCATGAAATATTTTCAATATCTCCCACAATGATCTTCCCACATAGTACATTTATAATAAATTACATACTTAAAATCATTCTTCATAACCTAGGTAAAAGAAACATAATAAATCGTGAGCTTAGATGCTATGTAAGGGTAAACAGGGGAGATATCGATGCTCGCCTAAACCTAACATAATCATAAGGGTATGAGGACATGAGCTTAACATTTAAGAACAATACACTATATATTATTGATTATACTCTTGTTTAATGTAATAAATAATGATAGTTCATAAGATAGTAATCATAATGTAATAAAATAACATGAGTTATAAGAGCATAAAATTGGCACGAGACATAAGTTTTTGGAATACACATAAGCATGGAAAATCATTTATTTAGTTTAGGATCACTTTTAAGACTATGATAGTAGATTTGTTTCACTACCCATTCTATAATACCCTTATTCAAGTTTCAATTCCAATAATATTTTAGTGTATTGGGTTCACTAACCATTCCATCATATCCTTAGTCATGGTTCACTCCCAAGACTATCATAGTAGATAGAGTAACTTAATGAACTAGCTTCACTCACCATATCAGTCCTTATTATCTCATGGTATATCCATCTTTAAATAATGAATTATAGGGATATATAATTATGGTTACACCCATAAAATAATTAAAACTATACATATGTGTGACATCAGATCATAAAACATTCATCATATCATTATAACGTGATGTATGGGAAGAAAATGGGTTTCATAAATTTTTTATCATTTCATCATTGAATAAACTATGGAAAATAAATAGGTTTCATAAAAATAACACCATAATAATAATAAAAATTCCAGATAAATAATAAGTATGGTATAATTGAATCATATCACTAGTAAATCATAATTAACACAAAATATTTTTATTAAAGATTATTTTTTTAAAGATCACTTGAAATTTTCTTGAGAGAAATCCCATTTGATTTTTAAACCTCTTATTTAAAACACAAATATTTTCAAAATATTATGGAATTTTTTTTGAAAAGAACATTGAAAAATTTAAAAGTAATATTCAAATAATAAAGTGGTTATAACGGTGGGAAGTTTCATTCATGTTATGTAAGTGAAAACATATATCTATTTCACATTTTCATTACGAAGTCAACAATACCTTGTTTAAAAAAGGAAAGAAGATAAATTTTAAATATTTTTTAAAAGTAAATAATGGGTAGAAAATAATATAAATAATCACAGGTAAAGGATAAAAAAATTATTTAAAACATTTTTATAAAACATGGAAATGGATGAAAAATAATTTCTGTTTGAAGAAAGAAATAAAGTTGATTTTCCTTGAAAATATTATTTCAGTATATCGAGTACATAAAGAGAAGAAAGTAAAATAAAAATATGTAATATCAATAAATAAATAGAGTATAATAAAATTCAAAACTTTCCTAAGATACAATTCATAAAATTACACCATTGAAAATATAATCATAAACAATCCCAATAAAAAATGAGATTGTAACATAAGTCTCTTACCTCAAGTATCACTTGATTCAAAAGATATCTAACCTCATGTATAATTAATTTATGTTTATTATAATTATATAAAAAATTATGAACATGAATATGATATCTTGTATTATCCTCTTAAAATATTTCAACACCCACTTATTAATAAACAATTATTATAATTGTCGTTTCAAGATTTTAACTGTATCATTTTTAATTAACGTTTTGGTTATGTAGTTCTAGAAGTTATATCTTGATCATGGTAAAATGATCTAAACAATTTTAATCATGATATAAATATAATTTATATTCATTTTATGAATATTTATATTCATCCATAAAATATAGATGTAGAAAAAATAATTACATTGTTCATAGAGATGCTAAGTCATAAAAATGCATAAACGCTGTTTCCATTTTTTGACGGATGTATCAAAAGAATGTTAAAAAATAATTCACCTTTATAGAATAAAAATAATAAAATAAATAATATATATTTTTATTAAATTCATCATTATAAACATCTAATAAATTGGTAATGAAAAACGAATTACACCACTATGTGGAGATGGTAAGTCATATGTATGCACAAGAGATGTTTTCATTTTCCATAGGATAAAATGAAGGTGGATAATGGTTCTTACATCATAATAATAACAACTAAGTATATTTAATATACCAAATCGATTATTTTAGAATGGATACCATGTATTTATAAGAGTTATAAGAAAAAATAAAATTGAAAATTCTCGATTAAGAGTTATACCACTTTATTGAGAAACCTGTTTTGGCTTATACCTTAAGCATTGAGGGATTGTATTTTTGAAAGACAAAAAACTCTAGGATATGGTAAAAGAGGATAAGATGATATTATATAAGATATTTTTAGATCACAAAGGATCAAACATTTTGAATAATTAAGGAGATGAAGTTCCCTTTTATAAGTGAGAGGAAAGGTACATTTAAAATTACATAAATTATTAAATTAATATAAATTAATTTTTATAAAAAATGGATAAAAATTTATAAAATTAGAATATATGATGAGTATGAGTCAAAATAATCTCATAAAATAAAATTTTACTCAATTTTGGTTATGGTTTCAATATTTTATTTTAATTTTAACTCTTATTAACCCATTTTAACAATTACCATAATAATAATATTTTTACACTTTAGGCATCATGAAAGTTACTATAAATGGAAAAGTGACTTATAAATGGACCATGGATGATATTTTAAACCATATAAAATTCATCAGGAGGAAGATAGTATTTTTATGACTTTTAAATCATTTAATAATATATTATTTATTATAAAATATTATAAATAACATTTTCAAAACCATTCATTTTATTTTAAACTAAAAACAAAAATAAAAAAATGAATATAAACCTCTAAAAAATTTCTATTATATTATAATTATCTTTAAAATTCACGGAACATAATAAATCCCCCAAAAATTATTACCTCTTGGGTTTTGAAAGTAATTTACTTTATTTTTCTACATCTTGCACAAGCATCACATCACCATTTCGTAAGAATTTAATTTTGTTATTTCATGCCAAAAAATTCAAAATAAAATTACATTGAAAATAAATTTATTAATATTTAAAGTAATAATTTATAATTGAACATAATATGTTTTTATATCTATAAAAAATATTATATATGTTAAATAAAAGCTACAGTTTTCACTTTATCTTTTGCTAAAATATTGTAAAGTTCTAAATAAAATTTCATTGAAAAAATGTCATATTTTTAAATTTTATATGATTATAGATTAAATATACTCATATAAGGAAATATATGAAAGTTATGGAATGAATTTAAATCCTTATCACATTAATTTTAACCCAAATTAACCCATTTTACTTTTACCATGGTAAAAAAATTCATTATGGTTACTATTCATATTAGTCAAAAATAAAAAGAAAAATATTTACCAAATTCTGACATCCTAAAATGAAGAATAAATTTTTTAATTTTAAATTTCTATAAGTTGAAAAAATTAATTTTAAGATTATCTCTCAAAATGTGATGACAAGCGGTTTTTTCAAAAAAAAAGTTTTTTTAAAGTATAAAATGTTTTTATACCAAAATACAACATAAATTTATTCTTAATGACCTTAATTGTATTACTAATAATATAAGTGAAATAATTTTACATTAAAATAAATTTTAACATAGAAAATAAATTTTTAAATTCCTTAAACAAAAATACAGTTTTCAATAAAATTAGTATCTTTCACTATTCATTGGAAAATCATTCTTTTTAGAAAATTCTCAAATATTAAACCTAAGTTAATTTTAACAAGATAATTTAAAAAATTAATTAAATATTTTCAAATATATTTTATAAAACTTTTAAATTTTAATTATATTATTTTCAAAAAAAGGAAATAAAAATACTTTTGAGAAAAAAATATATTTATGTAACATATAATAGCTTAATAAAAAAATTAAATAAATATTTATAAATATATTTTTCATCTAAAACTTTTATTAATTTTTTAATATTTTATTTATTTCTATTCACTCCACTAATTCAAATATTATCTTATAATGTTATACTATATTATAGTTCATTTAGAGCCGGGTTTGTGTGCGTCTCAACCTATCGAAGAAATTAAATTTATTAGAAGAGAAATATATCATAAAATATATCGATTTTATATTATAAAACCATTAAAATAATTTCTCGCTTAAATTAAAATAACATTAATATAAAAAAATGAGTATACTTCTACCTAATCACATCCTCAGGTTCCCAAATATATTCTTTGAATTTTATATTCCTCCAGAGAACTTTAACTAGGAAAGTAGTCTTGTTCCATAGAATTTTTTATCTATAACCCAAGATTTCTCCTGGTTTTTATTCAAAATAATTATCATAATAAAATGGTATGACCTTTGAGTTTAGTACTTGAAAAGGACGAGTTATATACTTCTTTAAAAGATATACATGGAACACATCAGGAAATTAACAGAGGTTCGGTTGAATCACCATGTGATAAGCTATCAATCAAAATCAATCAAGAATATAAAAGGGTAAATATAACTAGGGATCATATTTTATTTATTTCTAAATATCATAACCTTTTTCTGTAGAAAAATTCATAGGAATAATTTCTCACCAACTTTGATTTCCAGATTTCATTGATGATTATTAGTACAACATTTCAATCAATTACGGGCTACCTTGATGTGTTGCTGAATGGATCTAAACTTATATACCATTTAATCAGATAACTTAGGTCCCAATAGATTTATTTCACCAACTTAATCCCAAAACATTGGAGTTATATCTTATATAGAATTTTGTTATTCCAATATATCTCAATTGTATTTGTATTTTTATGATTCACAAAATCGTTATTTTAATTCTAATGAGTTCATCTCATCTGTTTTATATTTTAACTTCTTATAAGAAATGAGTTATTTATTTCAATAAAATTTATTGTATTAAAATTTAATTTCATCTATTCTACTAGATTTTAGCTATTTCATTATCATATGTTGAGTAATTATCTTACGTGTAACATAATTATCTTATGGAGTAAAATTAATATCTGCCTTAAAGGTTTTAGTCTTCACCAAAGTGTTTTATCTTATATAAATTTATTTTAAAAGATTTATCTTGTAGATGTAGGAGTAATCTTCCATTTTTTCAAAGAAAAAATGTTTTTTCAGAAGAAAATTTTTCAAAGTCTTTTATCATACGAAAAGGACATTCATAAAATGATTATCTTACAAGCATTAAAGGAATCATTGGAAATTTATTATCTTATGCCATTAAAAAATTAAATTATGAAGAAGAATTATCTTATGAAAATAGTAAATCTAGGTTATCCTTATATCACAAGATATGATGTATCTTTTCTTATGAAGATGCTCAAAAATTTATCTTATGATAAAAATACTACAATTCAGATAGCTTGTGAAGAATAAGCTATCGTGGAGATCATTAGGATTACACCCACAACGTTAGCATAATCTTCATTTGAAAAGTCATCTTATTATTTTATTTATATAAAAAAAGAATATGTCTCAACATGTAAAGATAAATTTGTATAAATTTATGTTTTTCTAAGAATGGAATAATATGAAGAAAAAAATTTCTAACATTGCCACCATAGAAGATTATTCCATATTTGCAAAAGAATGAAACATTCCATTATGAACCCATATTATCAAATTTTAAAAGGATTATTCATTCAACTATTGTAATTATCCATTAAATTTATGTTACAAAATTAAAGAGGATATATAAATAAGAAAGAAAGCTGATACATGAAAAAATAGATACACACATACAATGAACATTCTAATAACATGAATAATGGATGAATATACATAGAAGAAATAACATGAAATTATTTTTTCCAATACTTAAAGGTTTATCGATTGAAATTGAATAACCTCTAGTTATGTACTAAGAATATCATCAACTTTTCTAGATATGCCTTTATCTTTAATTAGTTACTATTTTGAACTATGTTCTGCATCATTTATTTAAATATTTTTCATTTCTATTTCATCGTCACCTATTTTAATTTAGTGTGTTAAGGATATGGATTATTCTTGTGAAGGTATATCCTAGTTAAAATATATTGAACCTTTATAATAAGTAACAATTACTTTCACTCAGCTGGGATCCCTTAGAGAAATGATTTTCATAGAAAAAATCACTAAACTATTAGAGAAGAGTATGTTCAAAATTTCTTGCTTTTAGATTTTATATTTCTTCTACCATTTTGTTAAGGAAAATATTTGAGCCAATATATCTTGAATAGGGTGGTGTTAAAGAAAATAATTTTTCACGAACAAAATTCACCCCCCTTTTGAGTTTTTAGATAGACATTCTTTTGGGAAACAATTAGTTTCAAATCTTGTGACTACCGAGTTCACATATTTCAAAGGTTTAAGTCCAAATAACTTTTTTCAAATGGTTTCATTGTCTGGTAATAGATAAGGTATGTCAATTGTCAGATAACCCTATTTTAATGTTTAAATTATGGTTTCTAAATGGCAAAGGTTACCATATACTTGAATAACCTTGGATTAAAAGTTTATCTCAAAGTAATGAATCCTTATAAAATTCTATAAACACAACTAGAAACATGGGATGTGGAAATTTAAGAAAGATATTATCTTAATTCTAAAGCTATGGATGCTATAATTTTTGGACTTGGTTAAGATGAGTTTAATTTAGTTTCTCAATGTCGAAAAATACATGAAACCTGGAATACTATAGTTGTTGCCTATAAATGTATAGAAAATGTGAATAGCCTCAGATATTATACTATCAAACTCAATTTTGACCACTTAAAAATGATTAAAGGAGAAATCAATACTCAGTTAAATGTAAGGATCACTAAGATTGTGAATATTATTACTGCTCTTGGAATATAAATTATTGATCAAGAGAAAGGTGTGAAAGTTTTAATATTTTTACCACCTAAGTGGAGTAAAATCTCATTTTCCATCTGATAATATACATAGGTCAAAAATTTAAAAATAAAAGATCTCATTGGAAATAATATGATTTATGAGGTAGAAATTAAATCTAAAGTGAAGAGTATAAAATTTTTATAAAAGAAAATGATTATTTTAAGTTTTATACTTATAAATACGAAAAATAGAACATGATTATACATATTTTTGAATCATCTAAAGAGGAAGATTACTTAATAAATTCTGAATCAAATTTTGAACCTATATAATTTTATATAAAATTTATAATGTTATATATAAATAGAAGAGGATAAATAAGACCTTTAAACAAGTACAATTAACATAGATAAAATTATGAAGAAGTTAGATTCTATGTGTGCAAAAAACATAAACACATCAAGCTATACTATCCTCAATTGTAGGATAATAAAAAGTCTGAAGAATTTTTTTCAAGAAGTCCTCATATAGGAAGAAATTCAAGAAGTATAGTAAATTCCCCTGGATTTATTTTTAATACTAAAGTGATTATTCATATTCATAATCAAAATCCAAAGAATATAATAAAAATTAAAACATGTGTTTCATGGAACATTTGGATAAGGTAAATTCTTATTATTATTCTTTTCTTGAGTTTGAATATACAATTTAAAATTTCTTATATAAAAAATTAAATTAATATTTTACCATGTTATAAAATAAGTACAAAATTTTGAAAAAAAATCCCTCATAAATTCCAACAATAAAATTTTTAGGGAAGAGGAGGCCTTAAGAAATAAATTTTTGATTTGAAAATCTGGTTGGAAAATTCTATTGCACAATGTGCTAAATAGACTAGAGCAATTGAGAACCTATAGAAAGATGTTAAAAACATAAAAGGTATTGTAAGTGTTTTTACTAAGGTTTAGGTTTAATAAAACAAAATAATTGTTCAAAACCAACTCATAAGAGATTTGTTTTGAATTTGAAGTCAAGGTGAAAAGCCCAAATTTCCTAAAAACTATTTTTCCCTAGATATAAAAAATATAAATCTCTAAAAAATCACTTATTTTCACTATATATAATTATGTAATTATGATAATGTCTACAATCTGAAATATCCACATTTTATTGGAATTAAAAATGATTTTCTTAAATAATATTTCAAAATTCACTACTAGAATTTCTAGACAACAAAAATAGATTTGGGTTTCTATGTCTTTTGTAGAAAACATTACCCAAGAGTATCTAGGTACTGAAAATACATATAGTTTGATTTTCCACTATTTATAAATAGACACATAAACTATAATGAAAAATAGTTCATGGATAGTGGATATTAAATACACATTGGTGGATATTTATTTAACATTCACTCACTATCTATGATTGATGGAGGCTATGCCACATTTTGTGATAATGAAAAAAAATATAGTTGTAATTGGATATGTTGGAAATCCAAAATCTATCCACAAAAAAGTACTTCATGTTTAATATTAAAAGAAAAATTCGAATATTATTTCTCAAATATTTGATGATGGCTATTTAGTCAAATTTTTTAACAATTCTTTCCTAGTTTATAATGAAAAATCCATCATGTTTAGGGAATCAAGAACAAAACTTATCTATACATTATAATATAATTATTTGTGTATAAAAAATATAATATTTTTAAATGATTAAATTATTGATTCATGGATTTGGCATAGAAATATTAGACATTGTAATTTTTATTATTTGAAAATGTTATCCAAAATAAATTTTATTCTTGATTTTCTTAATCATAAATTGGATAAAAAGAAACTATTTCATGCATGTCAAATTATAAAGAAGCATAAGACTTATTTTTAAACAATTAAATAGGTTGCTACTTCTAAACCCCTAGATATTATCTATATGGATTTTTGAAGACTCAATATAATAGAATTCCTTTTTGGAAAATCTTTTATTCATGTTTTGGTTGATTATTATTCAAGATATACTTGGGTATATTTGTAATGACATGAATTGTTATAAACCCCCCCCCCTAATATTTTAATCAAATGTTTTTCTATGTAATATGGACATAGAAAACAAATGAACTTATTTAGTTTTATTATATCCTATTAAATTTAAATGACTGTTAAGAATCATTGACAATGATAATATATCAGCTGAACAATGATCACATGGTTTGTATAAATATAGGGTTTTAAAATATCCAACTGACACAGACAAAGTAAGTGATGGCCTCAACCACTAGGATCATACACTATAAAGACTATTTATCATATATTTCTAAGGATATAGGATATATGGAATTTTCCCTTGACCAATCCTAAGATAAGATCCCACAACGTAACCATGATCGAAACTATTTATGAGAGAAGTTCTAGCTCATCGAGATCATGACCCAAACCATATACACTGAACCACCCCATGAAAGTCTCACACCTTACTCTTAGGGAATTTGTAGGTGTATTAAAGAGATATGTATCAAGATCCTAGAGATATGATTATGTACATTATTTTTTTAGATAATAATTAAAATATTTTCATCCTATTATTATTACTTTATAAATGATTTTTATTTTGGTTTAATAAACACAAATAGTAATTTTTCGGTAATATTTAAATTCAATCAAGAAATATTTTTATGAATTAACTTATTTTTTAAATAAAAAATATTTTAATAAAATATTATTATTAAATAATTTTTATTAAATATAAATTATCATATAATTTTTATGAAGTCAAATGTAATTTTTTAAGGGTTCGAAAAATCTTATTATAAAAAACTCATCATTTCATAATAAATGTTGATTTTATTTTAAAAGTAAAAATTCACATATTTATAAAATTATTTAGATAAAATAAATATTATTTTTCTAATCATAATGTTTAAATTATCCAATGTTTAGTTTTTCATAATGTTCTGATATATTCAAATCTTTAGGTAAAATATTAAATACCGTATAAATATACTTGGTGTATTATGACATCATAATGACCCAAAAGTGATGTAATAAATTATATAAAAGGTATCCACAACCAAATATTCGTTTTCTCTTTAAAATACTGATATTTTATGTTTATTTTAGTAATTTTATAAATCCATTATGAATCTTGCAAAACCATTAAAATATTTTAAGGTTTTAAAATAATTAATTTAAGAGTATAACTCACCTTCACATAAGAAAAAACATTATTTTATTTTGTTATGTAATTGGACTTATAAAATAAGGAAAACCACTCCCATTTTTTAGAAACTATAGACAAAATACATGGTAATTTTTGTGGTTTTGGTTATTTTATTATACAGAGTCCAAAACCTAAGTTTGAGAAATAATAACTAAATCCCCACTCTTTTCTTATATAAACCCACCCAAGATCCAATTTCTCTTCAATACAACTCCTTGGATAATGTTTTTACTCTTACCTCCACTCTATATAGTCCTCCCATGGTTCCCCTAAGCTCTCAAGAAGTTCCTCCCAAGAATTTGGATTCACACACTCGAGTAAGGGATCCTCACCTTCTCTTCTTTATTCAGGTTTCCTTATTATCTTATGTCTTCTATTTCCAATTCCTTATGTTTGGATATGTATTTACATGTACCTATTACTTCATATTTGATTTAAAAATTATGATAGACCCCTTTCTACCTCATCAACCCATTTTATGAATTTGTATGTGACTTCGTTATGTTGCTAAATTTTCGCCTCGATTTTCTATGCCAAAACAATTGTGTAGTGAATACCATACCCATTTAATACCAAGGGTATTCAACTTTATATACTTATAATAATTTTACTTGTCAATTACATATATTTATTCAATACTAATTTATCTTGGAATAAAATATGATGATGAATGAAACCTTGTTGTATGATCTATGTGGTACACTTAAGAATGAGATTGAAATGAAAATGACGGCTACACCCCAAATTATAAAGAAATCCAATGCATTGGGTAATGTTTAGTCTCATGAGATGTCATGTTGGGATAAGAAGTGAACCTAATTACATTATGGTAAATTTTCCATCATGAGGTCTTGGCTGTTATCCTTGACCTATGATTATGATTCAGTGTTTCACTACAAAAAATGATCACTTTAGAAGGGGTTATTTTTGAAATTAGAAGGGGTTATAACCCCTTATAAAGTCATTAATGGTAGTTGTGAGGAACCACCGCTAATGTGCCTACCTACTATTAGTAGAGGTATTTGTGGGAAAGTGATGGTAAATTCATGGTTAATTTAGCAACTATTACATTATAGTGGGTTTAAACCCCCTCTATTATTGACCTAAATTTACTGCAGATGTCTGCATTAGAGGCAGTTATAACAAAAACTGCTTCTAATCTAGGGATTTAGGGGTGCTTTGAACTGCCCCTAATGGTGATTCCATTAGGGACAATTTTCATACAACCTCCCCTAACCCCCACCCCCTTGAAACCAATAGGTTCCACTTGGACACCCCACAGCAACCCCCCTTGACACCATTAGGGGCCCCTTGACACCCAACACACACACCCAGACAACCCCCGCCACACTCCCCCTTGAACCCCCCCCCCCCCACACACCCTCACAAACACACTCAGACACCCCCTTGACACCACCATGGTACACACACCCGGACACCCCCTTGACAACACCATGGGGTCAGCCCCCCGGACACCCCCCTTGACACCACCATGGCTGCCAGGGCAGCCCCTTGACACCCCCCCACACACCCGGACAACCCCCCTTGACACCCCACCAAGGCCGATGGCCAGCCCCTTGACACCCTTGGACACCCCTGCCCCTTGGCACCTCAGTGTGGCCACCATGACACTCCTCAGCACACAACCCACCTAAATAGACCACCCCACGCCCCGTCAACCCTTGTTCTCCAGAGTGATCATGCGTGCATCCAGGCCTATGCGCCACACCCGTTGTAAAAATCATCCCGCGAGATTCGAAGACCGAACTGGTTAAAACCAGCACTAGCCACCGAACCACTACACTAAGCGCATTTTTATTTAATATATACGATGCAATATACTTATTTATATTCTGAAATATTATATTATATTATATTATGTATATGTGTGTGTGTTTAGAAATATAAATAATATAATATATTTTTATATATATAATATATTGCTCTATAATATAATATATATTTGTCTATAATATTTATATATAATATATATTTATGTATAACTATAATATATTTTGTACAATATATATATATATATTTGTATATATATTTAATAAATATAAATATATATTTATACATATATTAATAAATATTTTTATATTTATGTGTGTATGTGTATTTTTGTATTTATTGATATAATATAATTATAATATATATCATACATATATTATATTAAATATATCTATATTATATCATCTATACACACAGACACACACACATATATATATACAAAAAATTAAATGCATTCATATAATTGGAAATAAATAATATAATTAATGATATATATATATGTACTAAATTAATTTATAATTAATATTTTATACTACAATATATATAAAATAATTATATAATTTATATAAATTTATTTACAATAAAATATTTATAGTATAATATATAATATAAATAAATAATATATTTATATTTAATTTTGTCTAAATTATGTAAATTAGTATACATAACCTAATGTAAATGTATTTATACACAAATATACAAAACAAATTTATTGATTTATGTTTGTGTGTAACAATAATATTATTAATTATTATATGATATATATATATATACTAAATTATATTATAATTAATATTTTATAATAAAAAATATAAAAAATATTTATATAATATTTATATTTAATTTTGTCTATATTATATATATTTTTATACATAATATAATATAAAAGTATTTATAAAGAAATCTATAATAAAAATGTATTTAATATAAAATATGTATAATATAAATCATAATATAAATGTATAGTATTTATAAAACCATATATAAATTTTATAAATTTGAATGAATATATTTATAATTACATTTATATTATGTATATCAATATTTATATATGTGTGTATACATTTTTGTTTATATTTATAAGCATTTATTTACAATATTTATACAATGTCCTTATATATATGTGTTATAATGTATTTAAATACATTTTTATAATGTGTTTATATAATATATATATATATACACACACACATGCACACACCCACATATATATATTGAATAATTTGAATTTATATGAGATTTATTTTAGAAAATAAATAAATATTTAGAGTGGGTTTAAAACCCCCTCCAATCAAAGGGATTTGCAGAGGTTCATAACCCCCATCAAATTTTTTGAATTAGAGGGGGTTAACAACCCCCTCTAATGTCATAAATTAGATAGGGCTTTGACCCGCCTCTAATGTCATCAATTAGATGGGTTTTAAAACCCACTCTAATTTCCTATATTTTAATGGGTTGATAACCCCATCTAATTTCTTAAATTATAAGGGTTTCTAAACCCCATCTAATGTCATGAATTATAGGGGGTTCAAAACCACCTATAATATCATGAATTTTAGGGGGTTAAAATCCTCCTCTAATGTCATCAATTAGAGGGGGTTCAAAACACCCTCTAATTTCTTAGCTTATAAGGGGTTCAAAACCCCCTCTAATCTAAGGGATTAGTAGCATTTCATGAACCACCCTTAATATCTTAAATTAGAGGGGGTTATGAACCCCCACTATTTCTTTAAAAAACAACTATATATTTATATCCAAATGAATGTTAAATATATAGCACCACTAAAAATCAGCAGAATATATAACAACACTAATTATTAAATTAGCAGTGGTTTTGATATAACTGGATCTAAAATCAAACCAAATATTAAAAAACAATGCTAAAAAATTTAGAGAGGGTTATAAAAACACTATAAATTTGATTATTAGAGTGGGTTTTTCACAATACTTTTCTAATTTTTATAGAAAATGAATTTAGAGGGGGTTCATAACCCCCTCTAAATTCCATTAATATAGGGGGTTGTGCAGAACCCCCTCTAATGTTACAAAAAATGAATTTAGAGGGGGTTGTTCATAACACCCTTTAAATAACCCCCTCTAATGTACAATTTTTTTGTAGCATTTCAAGTTGTTCCCACATTTCCCATGTAATGATTATCATTTATATATCATTAATTATTATTCATGTTTTTTATTCACCATTGATATGACTATTTTATAACATTTTTTACCTTGTGAAATGATTATTACCTTATGGTGATATATAACTCACCCATTTATTATGTATGTCCCCAAGTTTTCCCATGAATTTTTAAAATCCATGGAATATTATCATAATGTTAAGGAAGTTCTTAACAATTCCAATGTATTTCCTATTTTACGTTGTTATATAATGTACCTAATTCATAAAGACACAATACTTATCTATATTCTCAGTTGTTTTAAGTATAATATTATGTAATAAATCATGTATTAATGTGTAATAAAGAGTAGGGTTTTTGTTGTTGGAATCAAAGTAAATGTTTTGTTATTATTGGGATTAGGATTGTAAAATTCTAGAAAAAGCGTTACAGATAATACTAAGTATAAGAAAACATCCCTAAATTTTGGTAAGTACAGAGTAAGTGGTTTATCAAGAAAATAAAATCCTATCCAAATACTATAAGTGGATGTGGTTCTCGAAGAGATGTACCTAAGGGTAACAACTCTAACAAGGTGTTCCAAACCTCACTTGGTGTAACCCGATTCACAAGAATATACCTTACTGTGAACCTTATTTGACACTCCTAGGGTAAATGATTTAGTAAATTCATAAGCTCTTTATGAACCATTATTGAGGAAAAAAATTCCCATAATAATATATGTTAGGAAATAGATAATGGATTACATAGGTTGAATCCTAAAAAATCATAAGTTAATGAAATAAATGTAATTTATAAGTTATCCCTTGATTGTTATTGTATTTCGTTTTATGTGTTTAATTTTTTAAAAATAATCGTCCCAAAATTTCCTATTATTGTAGATAATGGCCAGAAATAAAAAGAATCAAGTAAATAATCAATGAGACAAGAAATGTGATGACTACCCCAACGAGATGACGAACTTGATGAGAGAGGGAATCACAAACTTTGTGGTGATACTCTCTAAAATGACTCAGGTTATGAATAGAAACTTGGATCAAGAGGAGTTCTCAAATCCCCCTAATAGATAACAAGCTATGATTGTGTCCCTTATGTGAAAAAGTAATTTGACTTTAAATGGATCATCTGATCCTTTAATCATAGAATAATGGATCAAATATATTGATAATATCTTCTTTAAAGTCCGATGTTATAAATAAGAGAAGGTTCAACTGGATATTTTTCATAAGAAGGGAGAAGATGATTAGTGGTAGACATTGATCAAAAATTGAAATCATATGTAAGATATCCAAGTTATGGGGTGGAATGAATTCTGGAAAATTATTTTCAATAAATATTTTCCTCACAGTCTTAGAATTAAAATGGGAATATATTTCCTTGAACTAAAATAAAAGATTGATAATCTTTAGGGGATTATGTGGATAACTTCACAATACTTTCATGATATTCCTTTGGCTTTGTCATTACCCCCTAATGCATGGTGGACCACTTCTTTGGTTGGCTAAAACCTAGTCTATGAAAATACCTGGAGATATGAGACATTTATAGTTATGAGGAAATTGTTTGATATTCCCTCAAAGATGAAATGGAGATCGATTAATCTCATGGGTATCATGGAGATTTTAATCATAAAGTGATTTTTAATTATGGAAATCTAATGGTGGAATATAATAGTGCCAAAAACATTCAATATCCCACTTGTCAAAGGTGTGGGAAAAAGCACCCTAGAAATTGCCTAAGGGGAATGAGGAAATTTTTTAGGTACAGAAAGAAAAGACACCTAGATGACTATTATTGACAGGAGAAACCCAATAATGTAATGGAGTAAAGGAATTCTTCAGTTAACCCTCAATATATTGTTCATTTCTTCAACTTCAAGGAACTATGGCACTTTTCAAACCAATGACCCAATCCAAATGTTTTTAGAGATAACCAACAACTTCCAAGGTAGAAAGGGAGATGTTTCTCCATCAAAACCATAGAGGTGGATCCTAACAACAAAGTGGTGATAGGTACACTTGTTATTCATTAAATAATATTGAACATACTTTTTGATTCAGGTTCTACACATTCCTTCGTATCATTAAATTCTAGTAGAACTATTCAAACTCCACAAAAAATAGTGGAAGTAGAGTTGTCAGTGAAAAAAAGGGTAAATTATTGCATCCTAAGTATATAACTTCTTCCATATCACAATTTTTGGGCTGAAATTCATATAAAACCTTTTCATACTACCTTTGGTGGAACTTTATGCAATTCTGGGCATGGATTAGATTTCTCTATATAGAGAAAATAAAAATTTCCATGAGAAGGAAATCACTATTCATATCATGAATTAGCCCCCAATTATCTACAAGTGAAAGGGAGATGATGAATATTCCTTAGAGACAACATCTTAACCATGGATATTATTTCCCTTTGAGAAAGTGTATCTAGATCAAATGATTAGGTCTAAAGAAATAATCACCCTTGAAGACATTCCCATTGTAGGGGAATACACTGATGTGGTTCCCAAGGAATTGCGTGGTCTCCCTCCTAGCCAAGAGGTTGAATTTTCAATTGATATTAATCTTGGGGAGTTACCATTATCCAAGAATATGTATAGAATAGATAATGAGGAACTTGATGAACTGAAGAAACAACTACATGATAATCTGAATATAGGGTTCACACACCCAAGTACTTCACCATGGGGTGCACAAGTACTATTTGTTAAGAATAAAGATTGTTCAATGCACTTTATCATTGATTATTGTGAGGTCAACTAGATAAAAAAAGAACGAGTATCCCATACCTCAGATTGATGACTAGTTCAATCATATATATGGAGTACAATACTTCTCCAAGGTGGATTTATAGTCGATATATTATCAATTAAGGGTGAATAAAAAGGATATCCCCAAAACTTCTTTGCTTATAAGGTATATGTACTATTATTTCTTACTAATGAATTTCAAACTCACTAATGCTTTAAAAATATTTATGGACTTGATGAATAGAGTCTTTATAGATTACCTTGACAAGTTTTTGGTAGTATTTATAGATGATAATCTGATATTATCTAAAACCAATGAGGATCATGATGAATATCTGAGTACTATGTTGAATACCTTGATAAAGGAGAAACATTATTCAAATTACAAAAAATGTGAGTTCTAGTTGAGGGAAGCTTCATTGTTGGGGCATATGATCACAAGAAATGGGATATCTGTGGACCCTTCAAATAAATTGGAAATTAAAGGACGGATGAGGTGAACATTTGTTTAAGATATTAATAGTTTCCTTGGGTTATCTGGGTATTATCATCAATTTGTAAAGAACTTCTCATGATTTTCAAACCCTCTAACCAAGCTAACTCGAAAGGGAGTAAAGTTAATATGTAATGCTAAATGTGAATAGTGATTCAAGGAGTTGAAAATGAGGTTTATCACTACCCATGTTTTCACACTATGCATAAGTAGAGAACTTTTAATAGTATTCAGTGATGCTTCAAAGAAGGGATTGGGATGTTTGTTAATGAAGAATGAAAAACTGATAGCCTATGATTCAAGGCAGTTGAAATTTCATGGATAGAACTACCCAACACATGATATAGATTTGGATTCAGTGATCTATGTTTTAAAAATATGGTGTCATTATCTCTTTGGGTGAAGTGTGAAATATATACGGATCACAAAAGCCTCAAGTATATATTCACAAAGAAAGAGCTAAATATGAAGCAACAAAAATGGTTATAGATGATTAAGGAATATTACTACTTAATCCACTACCATCCTAGGAAATCAATAAAAGTGGAGTATTTTCTATGTAAAAAGGATCCATTAATTCTATAATTAATGAGAATTTATAGGGATCCAATATTATTATACTTGAAGAGGATGGGTATGAGAATCATAAAGGAAGGAACATCATCAATCATTTCACAAATGATTTCCCAACCATTTATTTTAGAAAGGTTAAAGGATTCTCAAAAATATAATGTTGGAATTCAAAATAAAGTGAAAAGTATAAGGAAAAGGAAATCCTTTGAGTTCAATGTTAATGAAGAAGGAATTGTGAGATTTGGGTCAAGACTATGTGTTTCATCAAATCGTGAGTTAAAAAAGGAACTATTGGATGATGCACAAAGTTCAAATTTCTCTATTCACCCAGGAAGCACAAAGATGTATTGATATCTCCATGAGAACTATTGGTGGGACAATATGAAGACAGAGATCACTAAATATACATCAAATTCCCTAGTATGTTATCAAGTGAAGGTTGTAAGACAGAATGTTAAGGGGATTATGTAACAATTACCCACACTGACATGGGAATGAGAGAACATCACCATGGACTTTGTCAATGTAATTCTAAAGACATCCATGGGAAAAAATGAAATATGGGTCGTTGTAGATCATCTTATAAATATAGAACAATTTATCTCAATTTGATAGGAAATATCATTAGATCAACTTAAATGGATATATATTAGAGAAGTGGTAAGGCTGCATGGAGTACCACTATCAATTTTATTCGATTGAGATCCGAGATTCACCTTCAGGTTCTGGAAAAGTCTCTGACATTCTCTAAATATAGAGATGAACTTCATCATGTATTATTACCCCAAAAATAATGAAAAATCTGAGCGGACTATGCGGACACTTGAGGTGATGTTGAGAGCATGCTTAATTGACTTCAAAGGAGTATGAGATCAACATCTTCTTCTAGTCAATTTACCTTACAATAATAGTTTTAACTCAAGAATACAAATATCTCCCTATGAATCAATATATGGGAAGAGGTAAAAACACTTTCATGTTGGGATGAATTTGGGGAAACAAAACTACTAGGTCTATAAATGGTCTAGGAAATGGTAAAAAAGTTTAAGACCATTCAGCAATACATCAAGGCTGCTCAGAGTTGACAGAAGAGCTATGTTGAAAATCATCAATGAGACCTAGAGTTTGATTTTGGAGCCATGGTATTCATCCATATATCTCCATGGAATAAAGTGATGATATTTGGGAATAAGGGAAATCTTGGTCCAAGATACATTGACCCATTCAGTATACTTGATCGCATTAGAGTGGTGGCCTACCGACTAACATTCCCACCTAACCTACCCCAAATACATGATGTATTCCATGTATCTCTATTGAGAAAGTACATACCAAACCCATCAAATTTAATCAATCCAGAGGTGTTACCATTGGAGAATGATATTTCTTATAATGAGTAGCCAATGAATATCTTAGATTGTAGAGACAAAGTTCTAGGAAATAAGACAATGCACCTGGTAAAAGTGCTGTGGAGATACCAAAAGTTTAAATAAGCAACATTAGAACCATAGGAAGTGATGAAATATAGTTACCCTCATCTCTAATATTGTGGGAAATGAAAAATTTGAGGGTGAAATTTCTAAAATGGGGGAAGATTGTAATGACCCGAACTGTTATAAATAAAATCCCCTTGCATTTTAATAAAATATATTATTATATAATAGGGGTATAGAAAACACATTCAATTTTTTAGTTTTATTATATCCTATCTGATTTAAATAATCATTAAGCATAATTACCATTGATAATATAGCCATTGAAAAATTATCACAACGTTATTATAAAAATACGATTTTAACAAATCCAATTGATATAGACAAAGAAAGTGATGGCCTCAACCAGTAGTATTATACCCTATGAATACAATTTATTGGAGCTTATAAGGGAGATAGAATCTCTAGAATTTTACCTTGACCAATCCCAAGTTTAGATCCAATAACCTAATCATGAGAAAAACCATTTATGGGAGAATTTTAAGCTCATCGAGATCATGACCCAATCCATGCATGCTGAACCACCCCATGAAAGTATCACCATCACACACTATACTCTTAAGGATTTTCAGGTATATTAAAGGGATATGTATAAATAAAATAGAGATATGAGTATGTACATTATTTTTTATAGAATAATGAACATATTTTCATCCTATTATTGTTACGTTTTAAATGATTTTTATTTTGATACAATAAAACACAAATAGTATTTTTTTTGGTAATATTCAAATTCAATAAAGGAATTTGTATTGATGAAATAAAATATTTTTGAAATACAAAATATTTTAATAAAATATTATTAATTTTTTTTTTATTAATTAAGAATTATAATACAATTTTAATGAAGTTAAATGTAATTTTTATAAGGGTTAAAAAACTATTATTGTAAAAAAACCCAATATTTCCTAATAAATATCGATTTTATTTAAAAAGTAAAAATTCAAATATTTATAAAATTATTCAGATAAAATAAATATTATTTTTTGAATTAGAAGATAAAAAATATCCATTGGTGAATTTTTCATAATTTTTCGAGACAGATGGATTTTAAGGTAAAAATTATATACCATATAAATATATATTGTGTATTATGAGATAATAATGACCCAAAAGTGATGTAATAAATACTATAAAATCTATCCAATAACAAATATAATTTTATATTTAAAATAATTATATTTTAAGTTTATTTTATTAATTTTATAAAGCCATTATGAATCCTCCAAAAACATTAATATATTTCAAGGTTATAAAACCATTTCTTCAAGAGTATGACTAATCTCCACATAAAAAAGGGAATTATTTTATTAAGTTTTTACCATTTCCTTATAAAATATTGAAGACCACTCCCATTTGGTTTAATACATGTGAAAAACCCATGGGAAGGTTTGTACTTTGATTATTTTATTATATAGATTCCAAAACCTATGTTTGATAAATAATAAAGAAATCCCCACTCTTTTCCTATATAAACCCACACAATCTCCCATTTATCTTCACTAAAAATCTTTGGATCATGTATTTACTCTATAATAATTTCACTAGAGTCCTACCAAGGTTCCCCCAAGCTCTTAATAAGCTCCTCCCAATCATTTAGAGTCACACACTCAAGCAAGAGATCCTCATCTTATCTTTTTTATTCAAGTTTACTTATTATATTATGCCTTATTTTTCGAATACCTTATATTGGGATATGTAATTACATGTACCAATTACTTAATATATTATGTAAAAATTATGAGATAACATTTTATATCTCATCAACCCATTTTATGATTTTTTATATGACACTGTTATGCTGCCGAATTTTCACCATGATTTTCCATACCAAAACAATTATGTAGTGAATACTGTAACCATTTCATACCAAGGGTATTAAAATTTATACAATTACACTTATTTTAATTAGGACTTACATTTATTTATTCCACACTGCTTTATCATGGAATAAAATATGATGATTAATGAAACCATGTTGTATGATCTTTGTGGCACACATAAGCATGAGAATGAAATAAAAGTGACGGGTGTGCACAAAATTATATAGAGCTCCAATGCATTGGGTTAAGTTTAATATCAAGAAAAATCATGTTGGGATAGGGAGTCAACTTGATACCTTTATGGGAATTTTCCATCATTATTTCTTTGCAGTTAGCCTTGGACTATGTTTATGATGTAATGTTTTAAGTTGTTTCCACATTTCCCATGTTATGATTATCATGATATATCATGAATTAGTATTCATGTTACTTTTATTCACCATTGATATGACTATTTTATAACATTTTTTACCTTATTACATGATTATTCCATTTATGGGATTTTTATCTCACCCCATTTTTATTTATTTACCCTGGTTACCATGAGCAGTTTTAAAATCCATGGAATATTATGATCATGTTGAGGAAGTTTTCAATAAATTTCATATATTTTCTATTTTAAGTTATTATTTAATGTACCTAATTCCCAAATACACTATACTTATCAATATTATTGGTTGTATTAAGTGTAATCTTATGTAATAAATCATATATTAATGTGTAATTAATAATAGGTTTATTTTAATATTTATTCAAATTTAAGAGTGAATTCAGTTTGGTTTTAATTGATTTTTGTAAACTTATGAAAAATCAAAAAGATGCCAAAATTATTCCATTAAGAATTTATCCTGGATTATCATTTGTTAATAATGAATTTGATTTATTATTCTCAAAATATAGTATTAAACACACCTTCTATTTCCTTAGGAAAACACAACAAAATGGTTTTTTGAAGGGAAGAATAGATATTTTAATGAAATTTCTAGAAAAATAATATTTGAATATAAAATGCCTACTCATTTTTGGGATGAAGCTATATATAATAGTGTTATTTAATTGAATATTTCTAATAAGGACTATATTAAATAAAACCCCCTTTTAACTATGGAATAATATAAAATCAAAGGTAAGATAATTTAATATATTTGAAAGTAATGCTTATATCTTAAACACCATAGAAAATCATGGAAAATTTGATCCAAAATCTTATGAAAGAATATTTCTTGGTTATTCAACTATTTCTAGAGATTATAAAGTTTTCAAAAAAAGTTTAAGGATTTTTTAATTGTCAACTCATGTGATGCTTGATGAAAGTAATCATTTTGATCATAATGTAATTCAAAAATATAAGTTGATTTATGATCCTGATTAAATGGGACATAGAAAAAATTAATAATGAAAAGGATGATGACTTGTAATTTATTATTAGTGAAACAAATACTATAAGGGTTGATACTAATGAACCCAAAAGTGTGTTAAAAATACAACCTAAACAGCTTAATTAACATCCTCAAGAGACAATTATAGGAAGTTTTGATGAAGGAGTTTAGACCGGAATGAATTTAAGAAACCTTATAGAATTATATACCTTTTAATTCCAGTAAAAAAATAGAACTGTATAATATGATTTAGGTGATGATAGTTGGGTTATAGCAATTCAATAAGAGTTAAACTAGTTCCCGAGGAATAAGGATTGTGAATTAATTGATAGACCCTCTCACCACCTTATTATAGGAACAAAATGAGTTTTTAGGAAAAAATGGGATGATCATGGTGTGATCATAAGAAATAAATCTAGATTAGTTTCCAAAGTCTCTAATCAATAAGAAGTTATAGATTATGAAGAGACCTTTTACCCCATATCTAGGTTGGTATCAATAAGAATCCTTTTAGATTATGCATCACATATGAAATTTAAATTATAGAAAATTGATGTTAAATTTATATTTCTAAATGGATTTTTATAGAGGGATTTTATATTTAATAACCTAATTGGTTTGAAGACTCACATTTTAAAAAATATTTTCTTTATCTTACCAAAGCTATCTATGGATATTAACAAGAACATAAAGCATGGTATGAAAGATTAAGTTCTTTTCATTTATAAAATGGTTTTATTATGGTAATGGAAGACTCCACTATTTTCAAGAAAACATCATAAAAAGATAACTTTTTTGGTGAAAATATAGGTTGATGATGTTATTTTTGGGTCAAAAAATCAAAAATTGGGTAATAAGTCTTCAAAACATATAAAAAAATGACTTTGAAATGAGTATGATGGGTGAGTTAAACTATTTAAAGATATTTCGGAAATGTTTCAAACCAAAGAAAATAAATTCTTGACTTACATAAAAGATTTGGAATTGAAAACATTAAGAAATATTCAACTCTTATGATCTCCAATGTTAAAATTGGCCGGGATGAAGCTGTAAAATAATTTTTACAACAATTTATATAGAATAATCAACGAATGTTTAAATTATATTACTAAAAGTCGACCAAAATTATGTTTTCAGTATATCTGTGTTACATATTTCAATATAATCCCAAATAATATCATTTAAATGTTTCCAAATGAAATTTGAGATATTTAAAAGGACCCTTTTCTCTTTCACTACATTTTCTAAAAACATTTTATTTTATTTTAATTTTATAATCAGATGTAGAATTTAGTGTGTGAAGAATAGATAGTAATAATAGCTTTTAAACCTATCAATTTATCTATAAATATTTAGTATCATGGTCATGTAAGAAACAAAATTATATTTCACTATAAACTATTGAGGATTAATATATTGTAGCTAGAAGTTGTTATGAAAAAGTGATGTGGATAAAAAACACACTCATATATTTTTTATTCAACTTTAATCATATTCAAATCAAATGTGATTATAAAAAGTGTTATCAACATTTTTAAAAATCCAATAAACCATTTTATAACAAAACATATTAATTTAAGGATTCATTTCTTAAGTGACCTGGCACAAAATCATGATATCTATAGCGACCCATACTTTAAATACATGGTTAATACTTCAAAATTTAAGCATACTTATTACAACATATAACAAAACCATGAAAGGACCGTATAGGTATAGTGTCTTTAGAAACTGGGAAACATAAACAACTGGTTCATAAAGCATCTACACTGTCTCCCATTTATTTCATCATATCTATAGTCCCTTTTTGGCATATCTTACTTAATACCCTTCTTCCTGACCTAGGGAAAGTAAACATAGAAAAGGGTGAGCTCAAATTCTCTGTAAGAGTAAACAAAAGAAATATCAATCACATCAAATTCATAAGAACATAACATTTTGGAAATCTTACCCTGCAAAAGAGATCATAATTTCATAACATGGGATAAATCATGGTAGTGAAATGTAATCCCAATAATCATAACTTAAAACATGAAACTTTGTGTCATACACACATAATCATAGAGAATCATTTCTTATTAGTCAAGATTCATTTCCAAGACTATCTTAGTGGATAAAGTCCATTTATGAACCGAGTTCACTCCTCGTTTCAGTCCTATTTCACTGAACCGGTTTAACATACCGTTCTAGACATGTCTATATCATGAGATATAAAATCTTTACCCAATGCATTGTAGGGATATATAGGTCCCACCCATCTTATAATGATACCATTCTTATGTGTGCTACAAAATCATAGCATAACCCATGTAATAAAAATGAGAATATTAAACATCATGACATCATAAAACAATTCATATAAGATAAAGGGATTCATAAAAATATTTCCATCATAACATAATCGAATCAATATAATAATAGCGATAGAAACAGAACACTATATTATCTTAGATGGAAAATATTTTTGATAAAACACTTGAACTCCATTCTTGAGGAAAATATCCTTTCTACTTCACAAACATTTTTTCTTTCTTAACATGTCATACGATTTTAAACTAAAAGAAGTTGATTAAAAATAAACTTGAAAACTTGTAAAGGAAGATTCTTGGAAATAATGTTTTAAAAATCCATTCATGCCCTATAAGTTAAAAAAACATTCTTCTCATACTTTTGTCGGAAAAGTCAAAAAGTACCTCGTATGAAAAACGACAAAAGATTCCTTTCATATCTTTTACTAAAAACTCACCGAAGGGTAAAATTAGATTTAAACAATTTCAGGAGGATATAAATAATATTACATATTGAGGAAACATGGATGTGGATGATAAATATTCCCCAGTAAATTATGATGTATAAACAATCTAGGATAAAAATTGAGATTGCGAGATTGTCCCTTACCTTAGGTCTGATTTTATTCGTAAGGGTCAGAACCTCCTGTATAATGATTTAAATAATGTTATTGACTTATTTACAGAATCATACTTATTGTTATGATATCATATATGGTCATATTCTTCGCTTCTTATTAGTAATATTTCATTACTACTTGTTATTCGGGTGTTTATTACTTTTTGTTCTTATGCGTGTTTTGTCGAATAAATTCTTATTATTCTCTTTAGGTTTTAGATACATCATTTCCAGAATAGTATTAGTGTACTATATATCATATTTTTTCATTAAATTCATTTATATAATCATTATTCAATGAAGATCATGTAGAACGAATCACATCACATCGTGGAGACGGTATTCCGTACGTACGCACGTGCGATGATATCATTCCCATGATCGTGGAATTGTATTGGAGTGTATGTATACTATTTCAGAATCAATACCACTTTACAATAATCATATATAGTTATTTATTTGCACCATTATACCCATCCAAGTAAGGTGGTGATGGAAAATAGATTACACCACGACGTGGAGACGGTATTCCGTACGTACGCACGCGCGGTGATTTTGTTTTCCGTTGGATGGATAGATGGTGAAATAGGGTTTTTTCATACTTATAATAACATATAATTATATGAGTGATACTGATGTTATTAATTCATAATGAAAAAACTAAATAAGAAGAAGTGGAAGAAGAAATAAAGTTGAAAGAATCGGTAACGGACATTACCTCTTCTTTGAAGCCCCTCTTTGAGACCTCCTCTTAGGGCACTAAATTTGGTCTTTGAAGAAGAACATGACCTCTTGAATGTTTCTAGGGAAGTGGAAAAGTGAAATGGGCAGGGATAGGCCGATCTTGAAGGCTCAAATTGGTGTGAGGGGGAGAGGGAGGAGGTGCCCTTTTATAAGGGAGGAGAGGGGCACCTTTAGAAATATAAGAAATATTAGTTTATATTAAATCCCAACCCCACTTAAAAACTTCCAAAATGACTCATATCTGAATATTAGATGATATACGGTTGTAGTATCATCAAATGATAAAATTTAGACATGTTAGGAATTTATTTTAAACATTATAAACTTGATTTATCCTTATTTATCAATTTAATTTTATTTGTGGTAATAATATTCTAAATTTTAAATTATTATAAATAATTAGACATGTGTTGTGAATTTTCCATAATTTGACACGTTATGACATTTTAGACCATATAAATTTTAATTTATAATTTTTAAATATTTTTGTGATTTTTAAACAATTTTATAATATGTTATTTTTATAAAAGAAAAATAGTGTCAATTTTGACACTATTCATTTATTTGAATTTAAATAAAATATATACAGAAGATATGTTCGAACTAAAAGCTTTAATATATTTATAAAATGTCATATGTGTCAAGAAAATTAGTGGAGCACATTAAATAGTTCATATAATATTTATTTTAATATTTTTAAAACCATTTATTTGATATTTTAATTAAAACAATAATTTCAACATCACTATTGTGTCATAATTAATGATAATTATTTAATCCCTAAAAATTCAAAATAAATTACTATGATGTAGATAATTGTATTATATTTCTGGAGACTATTTATGTTCGAAGTTTCATTAATTTTATCACTAAATTAAAATTATTATACTTATAAGATGTAAGAAAGTGACATGTTGTCACATTCTTTGGTTTTAATAATAATTAAATTATTTTCATGGAAAAAAGTCCATTAAATGAATCTAATCCGACCCTTAGGTGATATGGGTCGCCTTTTATTCATCCAATAGGATTTTGGAAGGTTTTAGGGTAATTTTATAATCTTATATTTACCCTTAATTACCCGATTTACCTTTAACTATGGTAAATAAAATTTACCGTAGTTACTATTCATAATGCCCAAAAATAAAAAGTAGCCTATTAACATAATTTGGACCCACTGATTCCTAATATGGAATCCATTTTTAAAAATTAAAATCATATAAGTTGCAGTAATTAATTTAAAATAAATCCCGTTGTTAAGAAAACGGGTTTTAGAAGTTAAAACATTGCCAAAGATTGAAATGTTTTTACATATGAATTCAATGTGAAATTAATGCTAATGACATACATTATATTAAATGTTAAAAATATATTCTATTTATACTTTAAAACCATTTAATATTATAATTTAACCATATAAATTATCTCAATGAAAAAAGTTGTTTTTAATTAAAAATTAGCGTATTTTTACTATTCATCAAAATATGAAAGTTATCAGAAAAATATCAAAAATTTATCCAAAGTAAATTTTTATACCCTGATTCAAAAGAATAATTTTATTTTGTCAAATTGAACTTATAAACATGTCAAAACTAGATTTAATGTGGGTGCGCCATCAAAAGGCGGCAAAACTGCATTTTTTGAAAAATACTTATTTTACCCGAAAAATTTATTTTGTTCTCTTACCATGTTCTAGAAAATGTGTAAGATGAATAATAAAATTTAAAATGCAGTTAATACTATTCATAATAGCTAGTTCATAACAATATATCGTTGTTTAGTGAAACCCGATATTGCGTACTACACACGCTATCGAGGAAGGTCGTTAATGCGTGTAAAGCAAGCCAAGTCCGTATTCTATGCTGTGAAAGATTCCTTGGGTGTTGTGTATAACATAAGACATAAAAAAATTCTCATAAAATCTCAGGGTGTTACATTCTACCCCCCTTAAAATTAATTTTTTCCTCAAAATTCATCACTTCATTATAAACAGATGAGGATACCTCTCCCTCATCATATCCTCAAGTTCCCATGTAGCTTCTTCAAATCGGTGGTTCCTCCATAAAAATTTCACCAAGCGAGTGGTCTTGTTCCGTAGGACTTTTTTGCTATGATCCAAAATCTCTATCGGTTGTTCTTCATAAGAAAGATCTTGCTCCAGCGGTACAACTTCTGAGCTGAGTACATGTGAAGGATCAGGTATGTACTTTCTCAGGAGAGATACATGGAACACATCGTGAACTTGAGAGAGATTCGGTTGAAGCACCAATTAGTAAGCTACCTTCCCAACATGATCCAGAATTTCAAAAGGACTGATATATCTAGGGCTCAACTTTCCCTTCTTTCCAAATCTCACTACCCTCTTTCAGGGAGATATTCGTAAGAACACTTTATCACCCACTTCAAACTTTAGGTCTTTTCTTCGGTTGTTGGCATAAATTTTTTGTCGACTTTGAGATGCTCTTATGTGTTGTTGAATAGATCTGACACTTTCTGCCATTTCATCAACAAGATCAGGTCCTAATATCTTTCTTTCCCCAACTTCATCCCAGCAAGTTGGAGTCCTGTATTTCTTTCCATAGAGAGCTTTATAAGGAGCCATCTGAATACTGGAGTGAAAGCTATTATTATAAGAAAATTCCACCAAATGTAGGTGTTGATCCCAACCACCTCTGAAATCTATAGAGCAAGCTCTAAACATATCTTCTAGTGTTTGAATTGTCCTCTCAGACTGACCGTCTGTCTGAGGATGAAAAGCAGTGCTAAAGCTCAACTCTGTATCCAGAGTATGGCGAAGACTTCGCCAGAACTTTGAGGCAGACCTCGAATCCCGATCAGATATAATAGAAAGTGGTACTCCATGCAATCTTACCACTTCTTTTACATATATCCTGGAAAAATGGTCTAGAGAGAAATCCTCTCTAATAGCAATGAAGTGTGCAGACTTTGTAAGACGATCAACTATGACCTAGATAGCATTATTGCATTTGGATGTTTTAGGAAGTCCAATGACAAAGTCCATAGTGATTTTTTCCCATTTCCATTCTGGTATGGGTAATGGTTGTAACATCCCCTTAGGCTTCTGTCTCTCAGCTTTAACTTACTGAAAAACCAAGCATCGAGAGACATATTCAGCAACATCTCTTTTCATGCCATCCCACTAGAAGTACTCTTTCAGGTCCCTATACATCTTCGTGCTTCTAGGATGAATAGAGAATGAAGAACTATGAGCCACATCCAGCATCTCCTTCTTTAATTTGGGGATGGGAGGAACACAAACTCGATTCCTGAACTTTATTATCCCATCACAATCAAGGTTTAATTCAGGAACATTTCTCACCTTCTTTTGTAACTCGACATATTCTTTCTGTGCCTCTTGAATCTTCACATGTATAGATGGTTGAACATTCATTTGAGAAAGATAAGATTTCTCCCCTTCCATTAAAATTCCAAGATCCATCCTTTGTAAATCCATAAATATTGGATCTTTTGTGATCCTCATCATGGATAAGCTAGCATGGTCTTGTCGACTTAATGCGTCTACTACCTTGTTTGATTTCCCAGGGTGGTAATGAATTGAGCAGTCGTAATCGTTAATCAGCTCCAACCATCTTCTTTGACACATATTCAGCTCCTTTTGTGTGAAAATATACTTTAAACTTTTATGATCAGTATAAATATCACACATGTCACCATAAATGTAATGCCACCAAATCTTTAATGAAACGATTACCACAGCTAACTCCAAATCATGAGTTGGGTAATTTTGCTCATGGATTTTCAACTGTCGTGAGGCATAATCTATCACCATATCATTTTTCATGAGAACACACCCCACTCCCATCTTGGATGCATCACTGTAGATCACAAACCTTTCTCCACTGCAAGGTAGTGTGAGAACAGGTGCACTGGCTAACCTTCTTTTTAGCTCTTTGAAATTTTCTTCACATTCCTCTGTCCAAACAAACTTAACTCCTTTTAGAGTCAACTTGGTGAGTGGGTTAGATAACCATGAAAAATCTTTCACAAAACGTCGATAATATCCAGCCAAACCAAGAAAACTTCGGATCTCAGTTACTGTTGTTGGTCTCGACCATCTTTCGATAACCTCTGTTTTTTCTGGATCCACAGATATCCCCACTTTTGAGATTATGTGACCCAAAAATCCAACTTTTTGAAGCCAAAATTCACACTTGGTAAATTTGGCATAAAGCTTCTCTTTTCTTAGGGTCTTTAATACAATTCTCAAGTGATCTTCATGTTCTTCCTTTCTCTTTTAATAGAAAAGAATATCATCTATAAAGACTACCACAAATTGATCAAATAGTCTCTAAAGACTCTATTCATCAGATCCATGAAGATAGCAGAAGCATTAGTAAGACAAAATGGAATCACTATAAATTCATAGTGTCCATACCTTGTACGGAAAGCCGTATTTGGTATATCCTCCCTTTTGACCCTTAATTGATGATACCCTGAACGAAGATCAATCTTGGAAAAGTATTGAGCTCTGCGTAGTTGGTCAAATAGGTCATCAATGTGTGGGAGAGGATATTTGTTCTTGATAGTGATCTTGTTAAGTTCTCGATAATCAATGTAGAGTCTCATTGATCTATCTTTCTTCTTAACAAACAGAACAGGTGCTCCTCAAGGTGACACACTAGGGCGATGAATCCTTTATCAAGATTCTCTTGGAGTTGCTTCTTCTATTCCTGCAACTAAATTGGGGCCATTCTATAAGGTGTCTTTGAAATAGGCAAAGCACCTGGTACGAGTTCTATTGAAAACTCAAATTCATGATTTGGTGGAAGACCTGGCAATTCCTTTGGAAAGACATCATCAAATTCTCGTAAAATGGGCATATTATTAATCGTGAGTTTCTCTCCAACCATTTGAGATAAATAACCTTCATTTAGTGGAATCAAGACCCATAAGATATAAGAAATTTCCACTGGAAGGTTATGTTCATCCTTGCATCGATAGACAATCATAGATTGATCTGGAATATGAAACGTGACTTCCCTTCTTTGGAAATTGATATGAGATCCATATAAAGAAAGCCAATCCATTCCAAGAATCACATAAAATTTCATTATAGGAAGGATCACAAGATTTTCAGGAAGCACTTTCCCACAAACTTTAATCGGAGAAGAATTTTAAACTTTTGATGTGACTGTTGTGCCATTAGGAGTTGTTACGGCCAACTCAACATCTAATTGTTGAGTTAATACGGTGATACCCTTAGAAAATTCTTCAGAAATAAAAGAGTGGGTGGATCCAGAATCAAATAAAACATTTTCTACTTTAGAGTGGATGGTAAGTGTACCTCTCACCACTTCGTTGTCATACTCCACATCGCCGATAGTAATTGCATGTGACTTTCCTTTGTCTTTGTCCTTAAGAGTTTGTTGACGTCGATCATCATCATCAACCCTTGGATTTGGGAATTGATTGGCATGATTCCCCATCTCCTTGAACTTGAAACATTGAAGTGTAGTAGGTTCATTCTGTGTATCCCTTCCTTTGTTTGCATCATTAGACATCTTCTTCCCATTATTTCGACATTCAATTTCCTGATGACCTTCTTTTCCACACTTATAACATTTTCTTGTCCCCTTAAGACAATTTCATCCATGTTTCTTTCCACACTTTGAGCATAAGGGAAAACTCATCTTCTTTTCAGTGTGGTCTTTATATTTTCCTTTGAATTCCATTTTCCTCTTCTTATCAAACCCATGTGACTGATGGGTTACACCAATCTCCATCTCAACCTTGAGAGCACATTGAAAAATTTCCTCGTAGCTATTGAAATACCTTATGGATAATTCCCTTATAAGACTTTGTTTTAAGACACTAAAGAATCGATTGATCTTACTCTCAGGTTGGATAATAATTCCGGAAGCGTACCTTGCAAGTCTTGTAAAATTTGCTTTGTAGGTACCAACAGATTCATCGTCCTTTTGCTTCAGTTCAAGAAACTCCTTCTCCATCTTTGTTTGAAGAATTTTAGGGAAATACTTATTGAAAAATAAGTTCTTGAACTCGTCCCATTCCATGGACTCAATTTCATCCCTTTGCCTCGTATTCTTAATAAGATTCCACCATTGATCAGCATCACCTTCCAAATGATACACTGCTAAGATGACTTTATCATGTTCAGAACATTGAAGAACTGAAAATATCTTTTCAGTGGTACTGATCCATTGTTCAGCCACTAATGGATCAGAAGACCCGCTGAATGAAGGTGGACGCTGCCTCATGAAGGATTCGACAGAATGCTGCTCCTTCCTTTGATCATTTGGAAGTCCCACATGATTCATAGCTTGATAAAGTTGTGTGAGCATGGCTACAAGATTTTTCATTCTAGCTCCCATAACGTTTGGTTGTTTAGGGGGATAATCGTTGCATTGCCCGTGACATTCCGCATTAACACAGTTTATTAGGATTCCAGCCACTGACTAAAAACAAGAAGAATAGTGTGAGAAACACTAATTATAATAGGAAAACCACATAATCAAGAATAAAATTTCACACTTAAGGTCTTATCATAGGTTGTTCATGGCCATTTCTAAAACACTAATATTGTGTTCTATACTTAGACATATCCTTAGGTTTCTTACTAAGGCTTTCACATCCTAGTTTCCAAAGGTTGACTATACCTTTCCTCTGATACCAACTATAGCGACCCATACATTACATACATGGTTAATAATTCAAAATTGAAGCATACTTATTACAATATATAACAAAACCATGAAAGGACCGTATAGGTATAGTGTCTTTAGAAACTGGGAAACATAAACAACTGGTTCATAAAGCATCTACACTGTCTCCCATTTAGTTCATCATATCTATAGTCCCTTTTTGGAATATCTTACTTAATACCCTTCTTCCTGACCCAGGGAAAGAAAACATATAAAAGGATGAGCTCAAATGCCCAGTAAGGGTAAAAAAAAGAAATATCAATCACATAAAATTCATAAGAACATAACATTTTGGAAATCTTACCCTGCAAAAGAGATCATAATTTCATAACATGGGATAAATCATGGTAGTGAAAATTAATCCCAATAATGATAATTAAAACATGAAACTTTGTGGTATAAACACATAATCATAGAGAATCATTTCTTATTAGTCAAGACTCATTACCAAGACTATCTTAGTGGACAAAGTCTATTTCTGAACCGAGTTCACTCCTCGTTTCAGTCCTGTTTCACTGAACCGGTTTAAACTGCCATTCCAGCCATGTCTATCTCATGAGATATAAAATCTTTACCCAATTAATTGGTGGGAGATATAGGTCCCACCCATCTCATAATGATACCATTCTTATGTGTGCCACAAAATCATAGCATAACCCATGTAATAAAAATGGGAATCTTAAACATCGTGACATCATAAAACAATTCATATAAGATAAAAAAATTCATAAAAATATTTCCATCACAACATAATAAAATCAATATAATAATATGGATAGAAACATAACCCTATATTATCTTATATGGAAAATAATTTTGATAAAACACTTGAACTCCATTCTTGAGGAAAATATCCTTTTTACTTCAAAAACATTTTTCCTTTATTAACATGTCATACAATTTTAAACTAAAAAAAGTTGATTAAAAATAAACTTTAAAACTTGTAAAGGAAGATTCTTGGAAATAATTTTTTAAAAATCCATTCATGCCGTATAAGTTAAAAAAACATTCTTCTCATACTTTTGTCGGAAAAGTCAAAAAGTACCTCGTACGAAAAACGACAAAAGATTCCTTTCATATCTTTTACTAAAAACTCACCGAAGGGTAAAATTGGATTTAAAAAATTTCAGGAGGATATAAATAATATTACATATTGAGGAAACATGGATGTGGATGATAAATATTCCCCAGTAAATTCTGAAGTATAAACAATCTCGGATAAAAATTGAGATTGCAGGATTGTCCCTTACCTTAGGTCTGATTTGCTTCGTAAGTGTCTGAACCTCCTGTATAATGATTTAAATAATGTTATTGACTTATTCCAAAATCATACTTATATTATGATATCATATATGGTCATATTATTAGCTTCTTATTAGTAATATTTCATTACTACTTGTTATTCGAGTGTTTATTACTTTTTGTTCTTATGCGTGTTTTGTCGAATAAATTCTTATTCTTCTCTTTAGGTTATAGATACCCCATTTACAGAATGGTATTAGTGTACTATATATCATATTTATTATTCAATTCATTTATATAATCATTATTCAATGAAGATCATGTAGAACGAATCACATCACATCGTGTAGACGGTATTCCGTACGTACGCACGAGCGATGATATCATTCCCATGATCGTGGAATTGTATTACAGTGTATGTATACTACTTCAGAATCAATACCACTTTAAAATAATCATATATAGTTATTTATTTTCACCATTATACCCATCCAAGTAAGGTGGTGATGGAAAATAGATTACACCACAGCATGGAGACGGTATTCCGTACGTACGCACGCGCGGTGATTTCATTTTCCATAGGATGGATAGATGGTGAAATAGGGTTGTTTCATACTTATAATAACATATCAGTATATGCGTGATACTTATGTTATTAATTCATAATGAAACAACTAAATAAGAAGAAGTGTAAGTAGAAATAAAGTTGAAGGAATCGGTAACGGACATTACCTCTTCTTTGAAGCGCCTCTTTGAGACCTCCTATTAGGGCAATACAATTGGTCTTTGAAGAAGACCAAGACCTCTAGGATGTTTCTAGGGAAGTGGGGAAGTGAAATGGGTAGGTATAGGCCGAGATTGAAGGCTCAAATTTGTGTGAGGAGGAGAGGGAGGAGGTGCCCTTTTATAAGGGAGGAGAGGGGCACCTTTGGAAATATAAGCAATATTAGTTTATATTAAATCCCAACCCCACTTAAAAAATTCCAAAATGACTCATATCCGAATATTAGATGAGATAGGGTTGTAATCTCATCAACCGATAAAATTTAGACATGTTAGGAATTTATTTTAAACACTATCAACTTGATTTATCCTTATTTATCAATTTAATTTTATTTGTGGTAATAATATTCTAAATTTTAAATTATTATAAATAATTACAGATGTGTTGTGAATTTTCCATAATTTCACACTTTATGACATTTTAGACCATATAAATTTTAATTTATAATTTTTAAATATTTTTGTAATTTTTAAACAATTTCATAATATGTTATTTTTATAAAATAACAATTGTGTCACTTTTGACACTATTCATTTATTTAAATTTAAATAAAATATATACAGAAGATATGTTCAAAATAAAAGCTTTAATAGATTTATAAAATGTCATATGTATCTATAAAATTAGTGGATCACATTAAATAGTTCATATAATATTTATTTTAATATTTTTAAAACCATTTATTTGATATTTTAATTAATAAAATAATTTCAACATCACTATTGTGTCATAATTAATAATAATTATTTAATCCATAAAAATTTTAAATAAATTCCTATGATGTATATAATTGTATTATATTTTTTGGAGATTATTCATGTTCAAAGTTTCATTATGTTTATCACTAAATTAAAATTATTATACTTATAAGATTTAAGAAAGTGACATGTTGTCACATTCTTTGGTTTTAATAATAATTAAATTATTTTCATGGCCAAAAGTCCATTAAATGAATCTAATCTGACCCTTAGGTGATATGGATCTAAGTTTAGTCATCCAATATGAGTTTGGCAGGTGGTAGGGTAATTTTATAATCATATATTTACTCTTAATTACGCGATTTACCTTTATCTATGGTAAATATAATTTACCGTAGTTACTATTCATAATGCCCAAAAATAAAACATAGCCTATTAACATAATTTGGACCCATTGATTCCTAATATGGAATCAATTTTTCAAAATTCAAATCATATAAGATTCAGTAATTAATTTAAAAAAAATGTCATTGTTAAGAAAACGGGTTTTAGAAGTTAAAACATTGCCAAAGATTGAAATGTTTTTACCTATGAATTCGATGTGAAATTAATGCTAATGACATACATTATATTAAATGGTAAAAATATATTCTATTTATACTATAAAACCATTAAATATTATAATTTAACCATATAAATTATCTCAATGAAAAAAGTTGTTTTTAATTAAAAACTAGCATATTTTTACTATTCATCAAAATATGAAAGTTATCAGAAAAATATCAAAAATTTATCCAAAGTAAATTTTTATACCCTGATTGAAAAAAAGAATTTTATTTTTTCAAATTAAACTTATAAACATGTCAAAAACTAGATTTAATGTGGGTGCACCATCAAAAGGCGGCAAAACTGCATTTTTTGAAAAATACTTATTTTACCCGAAAAAATTATTTTGTTCTCTTATAATGTTCTAGAAAATGTGTAAGAGGAATAATAAAATTCAAAATATAGTTAATACTATTCATAACGGCTAGTTTATAATAATATATCGTTGTTTAGTGAAACCCAGTATTGCGTACTACACACGCTATCGAGGAAGGTCGTGATTACGTGTAATGCAAGACAAGTCCGTATTGTGTGCTGTGAAAGATTCCTTGGGTGTAGCGTATAACATAAGACATAAAAAAAATTCTCATAAAATCTCAGGGTGTAACAATATCACTTTAGAATTTGTTTTCACAAAATTTATTTAGTAAAAATGTTTAAAAAATCTTTACCCACTAACAGATTAAATATTATAAAATCCAAATTATATTTATTTAAAATTAGTTAATTTTATTTATATTTTACTTATTTCATAATGTGAATTTATATTTAGTAAATATCTTATTTTAATTATTTCATTCAAAATTTAACACTTCCATTTTGATTATTACTCACATATTAATAGGTCACATAGGTTATCCTATCATGGTTATCCGTCATGTCACTCTGAGAAACCATCTTGTTACCAGAAAATAAAATAAAGAAATTCAGTTCTATGTACAAAACCCTTTTGAAACTAAAAAACTTCATCTTCTTGACATCTGAATTTTTTACCTAATCCTTAAGTATTCCAAACCCCCATAGACAATGGCAATAACAAAAAGAATATAAATTTTTTATTTTGGTATCTCAAAGCACTTTAGTTCAACAAGAAAGGTTCTAAGCAGGAGAGCAATAGATTTTATGTAGTTGGATGAAATGGATTTTTTCTTATAAAAGTTATAAATCACCAATTATGGGAATTTATGTTAATTGATATGAGAATAGATTTTTTATGTTAAAAAATTTATTAGAGTGTTATTAAGCTACTGTGTTTCATTTTGGTGATAATGAGGATCTAGTTACATAAATAATAAACCAAAAGAATTTTGTGATATCATCTATGACAATGGATGAATTTTTTCAATTCCCTCATGATGTAAATATTGATTTTAGTACCTTGTTAAATACAATCAATGATGTAATAACTCCAAAAATAATAAATTCCCTTTTTAGAAATCTTGATGTTGAGAATAAGACTAAAAAAGATCAAGAAGAAAAGAGAAAGGTTCTGGGGAAGTTCATTCAGTCGGCTATTTCTCAACAAAATAGTGAGTTTGAGAAAATAATTTATCATGATTTTATATTATTGTATCTAATTATGACATAAAAAATTATAATATTTTCTTGGTATATTATGAAGTACATATTCCATATTCAAAATAAATTAGCAAATTTTTACCCTTTCAGAGGGTTGTTTACATTTTTTTAATAAATTTTGTATTCATTTGGATGAAGCCACTACCACACACTTTCATGGTTTA
Organism: Viscum album; assembly: GCA_963277665.1. Lineage (NCBI taxonomy): Eukaryota > Viridiplantae > Streptophyta > Magnoliopsida > Santalales > Viscaceae > Viscum > Viscum album. The sequence goes on along the minus strand of OY728147.1, from coordinate 1,017,580,343 downwards.
ATAATGTTGAGTGATAGTGTATTGAATAAAAGTGGATTTTACTAGATTTTAATATTCAAAAATTTTCTTCTAGTCGTCTTTGAATAAGTGGTTGAAATATACCATACTAATTATAATGGGATTCATCTCATATGGTTGTTTCTAGTGGGGTTTCTACTAAAGTTCCTATAATTTTTTCTTCTAACATAGATGAATGTGTAGATAATATAGATTTAAGAGATATTCAAGATAATGAAACTCTTTTTGAAGGTACATGAAGAGTTAGAATTTTTGTTTATAAATAAACACATGCTGAGGATGAGGGTATCCTAGAATCTCTCTCAAAATCATATAAATTGGTTAACACTCATGCTCTCATCCTATCTCAACCATACATTTTACCTATTTATAATGTAATGGAAATTTTGGTTTCATCCATTACATGTTTTTTTTAGAATTGTTCAAGGGAAAACCATTTTTACTTCATCATGAGTGATCCATATATTCAAAATATATCCTTAAATAGAGACCAGTAAAGAAGTTAGAAGAGAATCAGTAAGTTTTATCAGTTGAAATGAGGCTAGGGGTGATGAGGAAGAAATAGAGGATATAGATGAACACACTCTACTTACTACAATATGTAGAGAAATATTAGAATCATTATAACCCTCTCATGTTAAGGAACTACACCATGTTGATGAGAATCAATAATTTGATGAGGATCATAAGGTCGAAGTGATCCAAGATTTGTTTTATCCAATTTTCTCACACCACACTAGTTCTAATATCCCTACAACCAAATTAGATGATGTGGATGAAATATATAAAGATATATATTTTAATATAATTACTAAATTGGATTAATTGGGGAATCAGTTAGTTGAGTCGATAGACAAAATAAGAACTCTTTAAGAACAAGTCATCTAAAAGGATGATATTTGTGAGTTCAAGTAGCCATTTCAATCATTTTTTTGAGAAAGTTTGGAAAAATTCTATATGATAAGAATAAGGACAAAATTTTACAGATCAGGTTTCCATAGAATTAATTTTGGAAGAAGAGTCTCTCACTATAGACACAATGACTTCCACTATAACATCTATGAAATGTGATCTTCTATTAAAAGATATTTTGAATGATCTTTAGAGAAATGTAGTTTCTAAAATTTAGAGAATACGAATAACTCAATAAATATATATTTTAAATATTGACTAGTATTGGAATTAAATTAGTTTGTTGGTGAAGGATAGAGTAATATTTATCTAAGATGTTTCATTTCAAGTGAAAAAGGATACCAATTTCATAATCATTGGTTTTAATAAAATGGATGGATCCCTAGCCAATAATTTTGACGTTTTGAAAGAGAAATTTGGAAATATACACCAGTTTTTAGTAAAAAAGTTGAGATAAAACTCTTTAGAAGTATAATATGTATAAGATGAATTTGATAAACCTTAAGAGTGACTAGTACCCTCAAAAGTAAAGGAGATAACTCTATCTTATTCTGTTTCTTCTCCTATTACTAGTTTAGTTGTGCTATCAGATAATCATTTTTAGGTGTTAAAGATGTTGGTTTAGAATTGTTACAAGAAAGGGGATCATCAATTATTTTGGAAGTTTCTCATAGATAGTGTATAATAATTTTAATTCTATATTAGATTTTGTAAATAATGATGTTTCGAAGAGACTGGATATGTTTTTGGATGCTTTATACCATCTTAGAGGAAGATTCTCTCTTGAACCTACCATATTAGATCATCATGCTGGTACATATTAGAGATTAAATAAAATATTTGATCCTTATTAAATATACTCAAGGGAGAATCTCAGATCAATTTTATTTAGAAAAGTCAAAGTAAACTACTCTCAACATTCATTCCACCTTAGTATTTATTTCTCAAGGTGATAAAGATGGACCTTGAGGATATTTACTTACATTGGATGATGTTTTTAGAGAATATTATGATGATCCTATGACTAAATCATCTTTAACATCTATAAAACCTCAATATTTTAAAATCACACCTCTAAAACACTAACTAAAAGTACACAATGAAAAAAATTTCTTGATTAGGTTGTTTAATTGAATGGAATCACAAAAAAGGGTTTTTAACTTATTTGAACAGTTGTTTACTTATATTGCATGTTTATTTATTTATAATTAATTCTTATTTATCTTATTTATAAATATTAGATAATTTTTTATATATTATTTCTCATTTATTACTATCATAATATGATTCTTTAATCTTTATTATTTTTAATTATTCAATATTTACTATCTAAATTTTTTAATTATTTTATATCTCCTTCTAATTAATTAATTATTTCTATTATTATTTTCTATATCTTATCCAAAATATTATCGATACATGTCTATGTCAAAATCTATTCATATTCAGTATGTCTTACTCATACTATTTACACTTGTTCTTATGTGACATTTATTGTAATTTTTGTTCTTATGCTACTTGTTTTTTATATCACAGAAAGATGGAGATGAAAAAGAGGATATAAAAAATAAAAAATAAAAATATCTATAAAAATATTTCAACAAATTTTTATTTGTAATTCAATGTACTTTTTGATCATCAAAAAGGGGAAGATTGATAAACAGACTTATGTTGTTCCAATATGGATCATTTGTTTATGTTTTTTAATGATTCACAAATCCATATTTTTATTCTAACTAGTTTTTATTATGTTTTTTTGGATTTTATCTTATTTTAAGAAATGATTTATTTCATTCAACGGAATTTATCATACATGAATGAAAATCCTTCAATTTTTTTGGATTTTACTTGTTTGATTTATCTTGCACTGATTAATTATCTTGCATGTAACATTATTATTTTGTGTAGTAAAATCAATATCTTCTATGAAGATATTAGTCATTTCCAAAGTATATTAACTTATGAAAATATAGTTTGGAAAGTTTATCTTATAAATGAAGAAATTTATCTTTAATTTGTTCAAAGTTAGGAAGATTAGTAAAAAGAAAATTTTTAGAATCCATTTATCATAAAAAAATGGAATTCATAAAATGATTATCTTATGAGAATAAAAGGAAGATGTAGAAATATATTATCTTACACCAGTAAGAAATTATATTATGAAAATGAATTATATTATGAAAAAAATAAATCAACGTTATCCTATGAAATGAAAGATATGGAGTGTCTTATCTTATGAAGATGCTCAAAAATTTATCTTATGAGAACAAAACTATCAGTCTGATAACAAAGGAAGAAGTAGTTATCAGGTAGATCATCATGATTACACTAGTGATTTTACAAAAATATCTTTGGATAAGTCATTTCATGATTTTAATCATATCATAAAATTATCTATCTAAATAAGGAAAGATTTATTTGGATAAAGAATCATTTCTACAAGAATAGAAAAATATGAAGAAGAAAATTTATAACATCGTCATCGTAGAGGATTATTTCATATTTATAAAATAAGGATACACTCCATTAAGAACCTATATTATCAATTTTTAAAAGGATTAATCATTTTATCATTGTGATTATCCAATATGGTAAAGTTGAAAAATTAAAGAGGATATATAAATAGGAATGTTAGTTGCTACGTGAAGAAGGATACACACACATATAAACACTATGTTAACATGAATAATGAACACATGAACATAGAATAAATCACATAAAATGCTTGTGTATTACTCTTAGAATTTTATCTGTTACTATAGAATAACCTCTATAGTTATGCTATGAAGATCATCATCTTCTTTGGGCATTTTTTTATATAATTTCAGTTACTACTTTCAACTATTTTTTTGCAACATTCCTTTAAATATTATTCATTTATATTTCATATACAATTATTTTAATTGAGTGTGTTAAGGATGTGTATAGTTATTGTAAAGTTAGATCATATTTAAAATATCTTGGACATTTTTAAAAAGTAATATATAATTGAACTTAGTTGGGAAACCTCGGAAAATAAGATGTTATAGTGAAAATCACTAAAATCTTAGAGTAGAGTGTTGTTGGAGTAAACTTGGGTATTTATGTTCCCTGAACCACTATCAATATCCTATGTTTAATATTTTTCCTTTTATATTTTATATTTTTGATGCCTGATTTTGTTAAGAGAAATATAGGAACCTGCATACCTTGAAGAGGGTAATGTTAAAGAAATGAATTTTTTAAGAACTCAATTAACCCCCTCCGGTCTTTTCAGTTATCCATTCTCTAGGACAACATTTTTAACTTCTTTCCATAGAGGGAGTCATAAGGATTCATTATAATAGTAACCTGAAATATATTATTGTATGAAAACTCAATTAGAGGATTTATTATCCCAACCACATCTAAAATCCATATAACATGACCTCAACATATAATTTAAGGTTTTAATGGTGTTATTAGACTGACCATCTATCTGAGGATGATAAGAAGAAATAAAACACAAATCTATATCTATATCTTGTTGAAGAATTCTCCCGAACATCGACGTAAACATTGGATGTAGAGACTTGAAGCTTGACGTACATGGACATTACATTACTTTTGCGGAATACTTAGTACATAACAAAAACACACACATAAGGACCGTAATAGTTTAGTGTCTTTGGAAAATCGGAATATAATCTTCTAATCATGGTGAAAGATTTTCAACATATCCCATAAAGATCTTCCCTTTTTTTTCTTACCTAAATCCTTTCTTTATATCCTGGGGAAATGAAAACATAAAAGGGTGAGCTCAAATGCTCAGTAAGGGTAAACAAAAGAAATATCAATCACATCATATTCATAAGAACATAACATTTTGGAAATCTTACCCTGCAAAAGAGATCATAATTTCATAACATGGGATAAATCATGGTAGTGAAATGTAATCACAATAATCATAACATAAAACATGATACTTTGTGGAATACACACATAATCATAGAGAATCATTTCTTATTAGTCAAGACTCATTGCCAAGACTATCTTAGTGGACAAAGTCCATTTATGAATCGAGTTCACTCCTCGTTTCAGTCCTGTTTCACTGAACCGGTTTAACCTGCCGTTCCAGCCATGTCTATCTCATGAGACATAAAATATTTACCCAATGCATTGGATGGAGATATAGGTCCCACCCATCTCATAATGATACCATTCTTATGTGTGCTACAAAATCTTAAACCATACATCATTGCATAACCCATGTAATAAAAATGGGAATCTTAAACATCATGACATCATAAAACAATTCATATAAGATAAAGAAATTCATAAAAATATTTCCATCACAACATAATCAAATCAATGTAATAATAGGGATAGAAACAGAACCCAATATTATCTTAGATGGAAAATAATTTTGATAAAACACTTGAACTCCATTCTTGAGGAAAATATCCTTTCTACTTCAAAAACATTTTCCTTTCTTTAACATGCCATACAATTTTAAACTAAAAGAAGTTGATTAAAAATAAACTTGTAAACTTGTAAAGGAATATTCTTGGAAATAATTTTTTCAAAATCCATTCATGCCATATAAGATAAAAAAGGTTCTTCTCTTACTTTTGTCGGAAAAGTCAAAAAGTACCTCGTACGAAAAACAACAAAAGATTCCTTTCATATCTTTTACTAAAAACTCACCGAAGGGTAAAATTGGATTTAAAAAATTGTAGGTGGATGGAACAATATTACTTATTGAGGAAACATGGATGTGGATGATAAAATACACCCCTGTAAATACCAAAGTATAAACAATCTCGAATAAAAATAAGATTGTGATATTTTCCCATACCTTAGGTCCGATTTGCTTCGTAAGTGTCCGAAACTCCTGTATAATGATTTAAATAATGCCATTTACTTATTACAGAATCATACTCATTGTTATGATATCATATATGGTTCAATTATGACTTTATTTTACCCGTTCTTTTGTAAATTCCATGTTAAAGAGCGTTTTGGGTAAAATCGTTTCATTTGTCGTCCGTGTTTTGAATTGTAATTATTCATATGATTACTTAGATCATGATTACTTAATTCCAGAATATAAAACATGATTTATATATAATATATATTCATAATATACATATATATAATAGATCGTTATATGGAAAGAAATACACCGTTCATGGAGACGGTAGGCCGTACATAAGCATGAACGTTGTTTTCGTTTCCTCATTGAATTGAAAGGAATTAATTGGATGACATACATACATATATATATATATACATAGATCCAGTATCATTATTATGTCATATATTTCATGATTACTTATTATATATACTTTATAATCATTTATGAATGGTTAATCATTGAGAATGAATCTCATCGCGTCGTGGAGACGGTATTCCGTACGTACGCACGAGCGATGATATCATTCCCATTATCGTGGAATTTTATTGGAGTGTGTGTATACTATTACAGAATCAATATCACTTTATAATAATCATATATAGTTATTATTTACACCATTATACCCATCCAAGTAAGGTGGTGGTGGAAAATAGATTACACCACGGCGTGGAGACGGTATTCCGTACGTACGCACGCGCGGTGATTTCATTTTACGTAGGATGGATAGATAGTGAAACAGGGTTCTTTCATACTTATAATAACATATCATTATATGTGTGATACTGATGTTATTACTTCATGATGAAACAAATAATGAAGAAGAAGTGGAAGAAGAAATAAAGATGAAAGAATCGGTAACGAGCATTACCTCTTCTTTGAAGCGCTTCTTTGAGACCTCCTTTTAGGGCACTAAAATTGGTCTTTGAAGAAGACCAGGACCTCTAGGATGTCGCTAGGGAAGTGGAGAGAAGAAATTGGTAGGGTTTGTCCGAGCTTGAAGGCTCAAAGTGGTGTGAGGAAGAGAGGGAGGAGGTTCCCTTTTATAAGGGAGGAGAGAGGCACCTTTGGAATAACTAACAATATTATTTTATTATAAAGACAAATTCGGTTTTAAATAGCTCCAAATTGATTTATTTCGAAGCTAAGGTGGGGATGGGTCGAAATCCTCTCATCCAATATAATTTAGACAAGTTTAGGTTCCTATTTTAACCTTATCATTTAGATTTAACATTAAGTTAAATAATTTTACTTTTACCGTGTGTTCTTGTGTTCTTACACTATAAGGTTAATAAACTTACTATAACAGCCAAACGAACCCGAAGTTGTTTATTATTAATATATATAGCCTTATCTAAGTCATTTTTCCGAACCTTAGATTTTTAGGAATAAAATAACAATTAATAATATGATATTTGTTTTAAAAACTATTTTACGTCAATTTTGACACTATTTAGTAATTTTTTTTGTGAAAATCATAACAGAATGATTAGTTCGAAAAAAGTTAATTAAATCAATAATAAAATGTCATATTAACATATAAAATTAGTGTAATTCATAAAAAGTCTCAAATTATATTTATTTGGGTATTTATAATATCAATTATTCAAATTTTTCACTATTATGGTAATTACTGCATCATCATTATGTCATAAATAAATTAAATTATTTAATTTCTAAAAATTATAAATAAACTACCATTATATAGGAAAAATTATTAGCTTACTAATGAATATTTACAATCGAATTTATCTTATGTATAACCCTATATTAAAAATGTTTTAGTAAATAAACATTGATTTTAACTCTTTTAACTCTTTTTTGAATTAAATAATAATAAATGTCCTAATCTGATACAAGTGGGCCTAAATGGTAATATTTTATTCATAAGGTTATTTTTGGTCTAATTACACTTATCTAATAGAATTAGGACATGTGTTAGGGTAATAATAATATCATTCTTACCCTTAATTACCCTATTTACTTTTAACTGTGGTAAAAAAAAGTAAAACGTTACTATTCCCCAAAAATTATTTTCATCTCATTGAACCACATTTTACTTACTGACATCAACCATGTCTCTCGGATTTTTAAAATTCCACTCACAGAAGCGGTAAATTTAAGTTTTATGAAAAATTCATTTTTTTAAACTACCACTTAGTGGTTTCACTATTCATCAAAAAAATGAAAGTTTCCAGAAAAATACCAAAAATTAGGCCTAAGCTATATTTGATATTATGAACTCAAAAATGATGTCTATTTTACCAAATTCAAAACATATCAGTTGCATTAATTAATTTAAATATTAATTCCCATCGTCAAAACAAATAGCGTGTTTTTAAAAGATAATAACTATCAAAAGATTGACACTTGTTTATGTCTGGTTTAAATGTGAAATTATATCCAATGAAAAGCATTGTATTAAATTGTAAAAATATATTCTAGATATCCTTTTAAAGCACTCAAATTAAAAATTTACCACTATTAATTTTTTCAATTAAAAAAGTTGTTTTTAATTAAAATTTAGTAATTTTCACTATTCATCAGAATATGAAAGTTATCCGAAAAGTACCAAAATTTCACCTTAGGCTAAATTTGATACTCCGAATAAAAAAATTAAGTCCATTTTGAGAGATAAAATTTCTAAAATTTTAAAAGGTTGTTATTACTATTCATAACAGCTAGTTTTAATAATATTTTAATAGCATATCGTTGTTTAGTGAAACTCGGTATTGTGTACTACACATGCTATCGAGGAAGGTCACGATTTCGTGTAATGCAAGGAAAGTGAAGGATGCGTGTTGTGCAAGCTTCTTTTGGTGTAGCGTACAACACAAGACATTAATGAATTCAAAAATAATATTTTTCATAAAATCTCGGGGTGTTACATTCTACCCCCCATAAAATGAATTTCTCCCTCGAAATTCGTCGGGGTTATAAATCGTTTACTATTAATAGAAACCCACATCATAAAAAGGAATACTGAAACTTAATTTTAAAAACTAAAGTATGAAACGTAATGATTACCCAATGTAACTCATCACTGCGTTTCCACGTAGGAGAATATAGGTGAAAATATGGATATGGAAGAAAAATCTAACCATCAAGTTACAATGGAGAGTGGTAGAGAACATGGCTATGAAAAAGCCATCGATCACAAAGCCATCGATTTGTGATAATCTAAGGTACCATATGATTTATCAGATATAAGGGCACTAGGAAAACATTTTTAGTTTTCAAGATCATTTTCCTGAAGTTGATGAAATTAGAATTAGAATAAATACTTTTGTGATTTTTGTACAGTCTCACCATTGGTCGTTATTTGGACAATTTCCACTTCATCTTTTAAAGAAATGAAGTTGAATTTGTCATTCGTGAAGTGTTAGCAGATCATGTGATAGAATGATGGGTCATTCCATCTGTCTAAAAAAAAAAGGTTATAAAAATCATCAAAAATACATAAGTCCATATATAGTGAGATTAATCATATATGGTTCCTAAAATGGACTTATACATCATATATCATACTTCTAAATATAATAAAACTAGTTTCTACTAAACAGGGACTTCCTGTAGGCCAGTGGTAGGTGATAAAGGCCAGTCGCACTTCGGTTGTGGGTTTGATTCCCACAGCCTTGTCCGACGCGATGGGCTGTCGCCCGTCCTGCAGGTTGTACTTTTTTTTCTAAAACTACATTACTATAAAATCCCATAAATAATATCGAAAAACTTCTATCCTTAAAAAATACTAACTTATGTCCAACATAATCCATTCCAATCTTTAGGCTTATCCAAAATACTGAAGTTCCCTCTCATAATATAGTGAAAACGATTACCAGAGATTTCATATAACAAGAATGTTAATACCATCGTTGATCCCCATATATCATAAGATATGTCCTGTTGGTCACATTCCAAATATTCAAAGGCCTTAATCATGTATTCTCTTGAAAAATGAATACCCATTGAATAATAGTAAAAACATGAGTGTTGTCAAAAGTTAACTCATTCCACATACCAAAAACCCAAAATTCTATATACTCAAACCATGATATAACTATTTCCTTATATGAGTCATGATCTCATGAATACTATAAAACATTTAATTTTCTCCTTATCCCTTCATTATGCACATTACAAAAATATCTGAATAACCTTTCATGGATACTGGTACCATTAATCATACACTTTCAAAACTCAAGGAAAGATAACAGTGTAACAATCCTTAGATGTCTCTTTATTCCATAGTACCATGAGATTACTTATACAACATTACACATGATAAACATGTAATCATTCCACTACATTCTTAAACCATTGACCGAGCTTCAACAATTCTTTCATCTCATATATCATTTGTAGTCTCTTCATAATCATCAACATAAATACTACCCATACGACCATACTAATTCTCTTCATGAGACTTTCCCTTAGGGCATTGGTTTGCATAATGCCCGTACATTCCACATTTAAAACATTTAACCATTGTTGATGTCGTAGAAATACCATTATCCTCATCCCTGGTGTTAACTGAACCTTTTCCTTTGCACTTATTGGCTTTGTGTCCTTCTTTTCCACACCCAAAGCATCTTCCAGTTCCTTTGAAACATTCTCTTTGATGCCTCTTCCCACATGATTTACATAGGGGAAATTGAACTTTCTTTCCACTATGATCATCATGAAACTCCATCTTTCTCTTATTAGCTGAGTCAGGAAACTTACCAAAATTTACTTTATTGATCATATTATGAGATTGCTGATTCGGCATAATAATGATGTTTGTACTTCCAAATCCCATTTCATTTGTTTTCTCATGAAGAATATCATTCCATTGTCCATCATATCCTCCATTATCGTGAATCATCTTGTTTCCAGCCATTTCCTAAAACCCGAAAAGAATAGTGTGAGAGGCAAAAATCATAATAAAGGGGGAGTAACTTCAATATCTAACATCTTTGGTTTAATATAATATCGTTACCATAGTTCTAGGACTATATCCTATACGTATACTTATCCTTAGGGACATCCCTAGACATACCTTAGAAATATATCTAGGGATCTCACTAACATTTTCGCATCCTAGTTTCCAAAGTTTGACGAAACCTTTCCTCTGATACCAACTGCAGAGACCCGAAGCTTGATGTACATGGACATTACATTACTCTTTCAGAATACTTAGTACATAACAAAAACACACACACAAGGACCGTAATAGTTTAGTGTCTTTGGAAACTTGGAATATAATCTTCTAATCATGGTGAATGATTTCCAACATCTCCCATAAAGATCTTTCCTTTGTTTTCTTACCTAAAACCTTTCTTTATATCCTGGGGAAAAGAAAACATTAAAGGGTGATATAAAATGCTCAGTAAGGTTAAACAAAAGAAATATCAATCACATCATATTCATAAGAACATAACATTTTTGGAAATCTTACCCTACAAAAGAGATCATAATTTCATAACATGGGATAAATCATGGTAGTGAAATGTAATCACAATAATCATAACATAAAACATGAAACTTTGTGGCATACACACATAATCATAGAGAATCATTTCTTATTAGTCAAGACTCATTGCCAAGACTATCTTAGTGGACAAAGTCCATTTCTGAACCGAGTTCACTCCTCGTTTTAGTCCTGTTTCACTGAACCGGTTTAACCTGCCGTTCCAGCCATGTCTATCTCATGAGATATAAAATCTTTACCCAATGCATTGAAGGGAGATATAGGTCCCACCCATCTCATAATGATACCATTCTTATGTGTGCACAAAATCTTAAACCATACATCATTGCATAACCCATGTAATAAAAATGGGAATCTTAAACATCATGACATCATAAAAAAATTCATATAAGATAAAGAAATTCATAAAAATATTTCCATCACAACATAATCAAATCAATGTAATAATAGGGATATAAACAAAACCCTATATTATCTTAGATGGAAAATAATTTTGATAAAACACTTGAACTCCATTCTTGAGGAAAATATCCTTTCTACTTTAAACACATTTTCCTTTCATTAACATGTAATACAATTTTAAACTAAAATAAGTTGATTAAAAATAAACTTGAAAACATGTAAAGGAAGCTTCTTGAAAAAAATGTTTTAAAAATCCATTCATGCCGTATAAGATAAAAAAACTTTCTTCTCGTACTTTTTTCGGAAAAGTCAAAAAGTACCTCGTACGAAAAACGACAAAAGATTCCTTTCATATATTTTACTAAAAACTCACAGAAGGGTAAAATTGGATTTAAAAAATTGTAGGTGGATGTAAAAATATTACATATTGAGGAAACATGGATGTGGATGATAAAATACACCCCAGTAAATACCAAAGTATAAACAATCTCAGATAAAAATGAGATTGTGATATTTTCCCTTACCATAGGTCTGATTTGCTTCGTAAGTTTCCGAACCTCCTGTATAATGATTAAAATAATGTCATTGACTTATTCCAGAATCATACTCATTGTTATGATATCATATATGGTTCACTTATGACTTTATTTTACCCGTTCTTTTGTAAATTCCATGTTAAAGAGCGTTTTCGGTAAAACCGTTTCATTTGTCCTCCGTGTTTTGAATTGTAATTATTCATATGATTACTTAGATCATGATTACTTAATTCCAGAATATAAACCATGATTTATATATAATATATATTCATAATATACATATATATAATAGATCAGTAAATGGAAAGAAATACACCATTCATGGAGACGGTAGGCCGTACGTACGCATGGACGTTGTTTTCGTTTCCTCATTGAATTGAATAAAATTAATTGGATGACATACATATATATATATAGATCCAGTATCATTATTATGTCATATATTTCATGATTACTTATTATATATACTTTATAATCATTTATGAATGGTTAATCCTTGAGAATGAATCTCATCGCGTCGTGGAGACGGTATTCCGTACGTACGCACGAGCGATGATATCATTCCTATGATCGTGGAATTTTATTGGAGTGTATGTATACTATTACAGAATCAATATCACTTTATAATAATCATATATAGTTATTATTTACACCATTATACCCATACAAGTTTGGTGGTGGTGGAAAATAGATTACACCACAGCGTGGAGACGGTATTCCGTACGTACGCACGCCCGATGATTTCATTTTCCGTAGGATGGATAGATAGTGAAATAGGGTTTTTTCATACTTATAATAACATATCACTATATCAGTGATACATATTTTATTACTTCATGATGAAACAACTAATGAAGAAGAAGTGGAATAAGAAATGAAGATGAAAGAATCGGTAACGGGCATTACCTCCTCTTTGAAGCACTTCTTTGAGACCTCCTTTTAGGGCACTAAAATTGGTCTTTGAAGAATACCAGGACCTCTAGGATGTCCCTAGGGAAGTGGAGAGAAGAAATTGGTAGGGTTTGGCCGATCTTGAAGGCTCAAAGTGGTGTGAGGAAGAGAGGGAGGAGGTGCCCTGTTATAAGGGAGGAGAGGGGCACCTTTGGAATAACAAAAAATATTATTTTATTATAAAGCCAAATTCGGTTTTCAATAGCTCAAAATTGATTTATTTAGAAGATAAGGTGGGGATGGGTCGAAATAATCTCATCCAACAGAATTTAGACAAGTTTAGGTTACTATTTTATCCTTATCATTTAGATTTAATATAAAGTTAAATAATTTTACTTTTACCGCGTCTTCTTGTTTTCTTACACTATAAGGTTAATAAACTTACTATAACAAGCCAAACGGACCCCATGTTGTTTAGTATTAATATATATAACCTTATATAAGTCATTTGGCCGAACCTTAGATTTTTAGGAATAAAATAACAATTAATAATATGATATTTGTTTTAAAACCTATTTTATGTCAATTTTGACACTATTTAGTAATTGATTTTTGTGAAAATCATAACAGAATTATTAGTTCGAACAAAGTTAATTAAATCAATACTAACATGTCATATTAACATAAAAAATTAGTTTAAATCATAAAAAGTCTCAAATTATATTTATTTGGGTATTTATAATATCAATTATTCTAATTTTTCACTATTATGGTATTTACTGCATCATCATTGTGTCATAAATAAATTAAATTATTTAATGTCTAAAAATTATAAATAAAATATAATTATTTAGGAAATATTATTAGCTTTCTAATTAATATTTACAATAGAATTTATCTTATGTATAACCCTATATTAAAAATGTTTTAGTAAATAAACATTGATTTTAACTCTTTCAACTCTTCTTTGAATTAAATAATAATAAATGTCCTAATCTAATCCAAGTGGGCCTAAATGGTAATATTTTATTCCTAAGGTTTTTTTTGGTCGAATTAAACTTATCCAATAGAATTAGGACATGTTTTAGGGTAATAATAATATCATTTTTACCCTTAATTACCCTATTTACTTTTAACCGTGGTAAAAAAAAGTAAAAAGTTACTATTTACCAAAAATTATTTTTATCTCATTGAACCACATTTTACTTACTGACATCAACCGTGTCTCTAGGATTTTTGAAATTCCACTCACAGAAGTGGTAAAATTACGTTTTATAAAAAATTCATTTTTTTAAACTACCACTTAGTGGTTTCACTATTCATCAAAAAAATGAAAGTTTCCAGAAAAATACAAAAAATTAGGCCTAAGATATATTTGATATTATGAACTCAAAAATTATGTCTATTTTACCAAATTCAAAACATATCAGTTGCATTAATTAATTTAAAAATTAATTCCTGTCGTCAAAACAAATAGTGTGTTTTTAAAAGATAATAACTATCAAAAGATTGACACTTGTTTATGTCTGGTATAAATGTGCAATTATATCCAATGAAAAAAATTGTATTAAATTTTAAAAAGATATTCTAAATATACTTTAAAACCAATCAAATTAATAATTTACCACTATTAATTATTTCGATTAAAAAATTTGTTTTTAATTAAAATTTAGTAATTTTCACTATTCATCAGAATATGAAAGTTATCCGAAAAGTACCAAAATTTCACCTTAGGCTAAATTTGATACTCCGAATCAAAAAATCAAGTCCATTTTGAGAGATAAAATTTCTAAAATTTTAAAATGTTGTTATTACTATTCACAACAGCTAGTTTTAATAATATTTTAATAGCATATCGTTGTTTAGTGAAACTCGGTATTGCGTACTACACACGCTATCGAGGAAGGTCGTGATTGCGTGTTATGAAAGGAAATTCAAGGATGCGTGTTGTGCAAGCTTCTTTTGGTGTAGCGTACAACACAAGACATTAATGAAATCAAAAATAATATTTTTCATAAAATCTCAGGGTGTAACATTGGATCCTTTACAAATAAAATTAAATTTGGTACTGTATAAAACATTAACACTTTCTTAATTTATAATCTATAAAGATGATAAAGAGATATATCTTCTTAGATATAAATGAAGTGTGTTTAATTTTTAAGGTTTAAAAATACTACCAAAATAGCATTATGTCCTTTTGATGTTTTGGTGAGTCTAAAAAAAATCCATGGTGATGTTTTCCCATTTCTATTCTGCTGTGGGTAACATTTTTAACACCCCCTTAGACATTTTTATTTCAACCTTAAATTTCTAACATACCAAACACTGAGATACATACTCTACAATATCTTCATTCATGTTCTTCTATTAGAAATAGACTTTTAAAACTTTATACATATTCATAATTCCAACACAAATAGTGACATATGAACTATGAGCTTCTTCCAATAACTCCTTAAAATATATTATGGATAGAACACATAAACGGTTCTTGAACCTTATCATTTCTTCACAATCAATGTTTAACGTAGAAAAATTTCCTACATTATTTTGAAATTACACGTCTTCATTTATACACCTCTTTATTCTTCACTTGTATAGATGATTATACACTGATTTGAGAAAGATAAGATTTATCACTCTCCTTAAATAATTCTAGATCCATCTCTTGAAAGTCCTAAAATATTGTATCTTTTGTGATCCCTATCATAGATAAGCTAACATGATCCTTTTGACTCAATTCGTTTTTCACCTTGTTCACCTTCCTAGGGCGGTAATGTATTGAGATACCATAATAATTAATCAACTCTAACCATATGCTGTGTTGTATATTAAAATATTTTGAGTGAATATATACTTTAAAATTTTATGACCAGTATATAAGTCACATGTTTCTCTATAAAGTTAATTCCTCCATAACATCAATGAAAAAATACTACAACTATCTCCAAATCTTAAATTGAGTATTTTTTTCATGAAAATTAATTTTTCATGAGGCAAAATCTATCATCATATCATTTTTTCATGTAGAAATATATTGGTCCCTTCATTGATGCATTACTAAATATTCCAAACCATTCTCTAATTTTGGGTAGTGTAAGAATGGGTGTAATGACTAAACTTATCTTCTGTTCTTTGAAATTCTATTCACATTCATCTATCCAAAGTAGCTTTTTTACCTTCCTAGTTAACTTAATGAGTGGATTATATAACCATGAAAAATTCTCAAAAAACCATCAATAATATTTATCCAAACCAGGAAAAACTGTGAATGTCACTCCTAGTAGTTGTTCTGGGCCAATGTATAATAACTTCCATCATTGATGGATCCACCAATATACCCTCACTTGAGATTACATAACCCAAAAAATTAAACCTTCTATATCCAAAATTCTCACTTGGAAATTTTTTCATTAAATTTATCCATCCTCAGAGTCTTCAGTATAATTCTAAAGTGATATTCATGCTATTCCTTTTTATTGGAATATATAATATTATCATCTACAAATACTTCCAAAAATTATCAAGGTAATCTCTAAAGACTCTATTTATTAAATCCTAGAATATAGAGTGGTATTTGTATGACCAAATGTAATCTATATAAATTTATAGTGTCTATACCTTATATGGTTTGACTTGGGTAATCTTCCTTCTTGAAACTAAATTTATGATATACATAGTGAAGGTCAATCTTGAAAAATTATTGAGATTTGCATAGCTGGTCAAACATGTTATCTATACGGGGTAGAGGATACATATTCTTGATTGTGATAGTTTTTAGTTCCTGATAATCAATAAATAGTCGCATTGATCCATCTTTATTCTTAAAAAAATATAATGTGCACCCCATGGTGATGCACTTAGAAAAATAATTCCCTTATCAATATTCTAATGGATTTTGATTATTAATTCCTACAACTTAATCAGGGCCATTATATATGGAGTCTTCAAAATAGGTGTAGCACCAGGTATGAGTTCTATTGAAAACTCAACTTCATGATTTAGTGTAAGACTAGAAAAATACTCTAGAAAAACATCAACAAAATCTCAAAAAATAGGAATATATTCAATGTTGAGTTTCTCCCCAATAATTAGAGATAATCACCCCTTTTGAATATGAATCAAGTCCCATATAATGGATGCAATTTTCATTGGAGGTTCATATTTATCATTGTACCAATAAATGATCATAGGACAGTTAATAATGTAAAATATTTCTTTAATTCTATAAAAAATAATATTTTATTTATATAAATAAATCAAATCCATGCCTAAAATAACATCAAATTATATTAGATAGAGAATAATGAGATTTGTAGGAAGAATTTACTCACAAACTTTGTTCAAATAATAATCAAGTACTTGAGATGTGATAATCACACCATTAGTTTTATTCAATACTAATTCAACATATAATCATTGTATTGGTTCTGTGATGACCTAAGAAAATTCTTCTGACATAAAAGTTTTGGTAGATCTAGAATCAATTAATACATTAGTTTTTATAGAGTGGATACAAATTTTATCATTCAACACTTCATTATCATAACCCACATTTAAAATAAAAAACACATGGGATTTAACTTTGTATATGGTATTAAGAGGTTTTTGGAATTGATCATCATCATTAATCTATGGATTTTATCACTGGTTTACATAATGACCATACTCCTTATATTTTAAACACTAGAGTGTGGGTGGTGCATTTTGTAGTGAATTATCCCTATCAATAAATAACTCCATCTCCCCATACCTTTGGAATCTTATTTCTTGATGACCTTCATTACCACACTTCAAGAATTTACCAATTACCTTAAGATAATTTCCTCCATGTTTCTATACACGCATTGAGTATAATAGAAATATCATCATCTTCTCTCAATGGGTTGTAGAATTTTTTTTTGAATTCCAACTTTCTTTTCTTATAAAAACAATGATATTGATGGGTAAATAAAATCTATGTTTACACTTTGATATCACATAGAATTACTTATTCATATATATTGAATTCACATGTGTATAATTTCTTTTACAGACTTTATTTTAATCCACTAAAAAATTGATCATTTTTATTTTTATTCTGGATGATAATACTAGATTCCTACCTCAAATTTCTTATAAAATTTTCCACATATGTAGTCAAAGATTCACCATTATTCTTATTTATCTCATGTAATTCCTTCTCTATTTTCATACAAATAATATAAAGAAAGTTATTATTGAAATATATTCTCTTAAAATCATCCCTTATAATGGATCAAATTTCATATTTTTTCCCCATGTTCTTGATAAGATTCCACCATTTATATGATTTTCCCTCCAAATGATAAATATAAAAAATATTCTTTTTAAAATTTTCAAAGACTAATGAATGGAAAATATTTTTTCAATGCTACTAATTCATTTCTCTACAACTTTTGGATCATATGATCCCCTAAAACAAGGTTGATGTTATTCCTTTATTTTTGTATTTAAAATCCTAGATTGATTCATAAGATGGGAAATATGTATAAATAAAGAAATAATAATTTTCATTCCAACTCTCATAATATTTAGTTTCTCAAGAGTAAAATCATTTCAATGTCCATCACATTTAGTATTAACACGGTTCATTAAGCTTAAATCCATTAACCAAAACCAAAGAACATACTATGAGAAATAATAATCATAGTAGAAAATTACATAATCAAGAAAAATTATTTCTAGTATTCTTACTCATAACACCTTCTTCTAAATCTATAGAACCTTAGGTTTAACCTAGGTTATCCATGGTCATTACTAAAAAATTAAAATGTTATACTATACTTATAATTATACTCCTGATTTTCACTAAATTTATATAATCCTAATCTCTAAATATTGACTAAACCCTAATCTAATACCAACTATAGTGACCCATACTTTTCATAAATAGATATTACATCTTTATATAAGAATATTCATTAAATAATATTACATTCCACACTATAACTGTAAATGTTTAGTGTATTTTGAGATTAAATACCCAATCTTATTATTTAACGAAATATCTCCAAAATCTCCCACAAAGATCTTCCCTTATAGTACTTTTGTGAGAGATAAACTACATAAAAACATTCTTCATAACCCAGGGAAACAAAACATAATAAAGGGTGATATAAAATACCTAGTAAGTGTAAGCAATATAGTTATTTATGGTCACTTAAATATAACATGAGCATAAGGAAATGAGAAAATGAGAATGGAATTTCAGAAACATACCCTGCATATCATAGATCATAATCTTGAGTCATGGAATAAATTTTCACAATTCGTCATACATGAATCATAAACATACCATATAACACAACCAATGAGTTCATAACATTATCATAAGACATAATTTTATGGCTTAAACATAAACCTAAAAAACAATTTCATTAGTCAAGGATCACTACCAATACTATCATAGTGGATTGGATTTACTCCCGATTACATCATATCCTTATTCAAGGTTCAGTTCCCAGACTATCAGAGTGGATTGGATTCACTACCTATTCTATCATATCCATATTCAAGGTTCACTCCCAAGACTATTATAGTGGACAAAGTCACTTATTTAACAAGTTTAACTCCTTATTCTAGTTCTTATTATCTCATGATATATCCATATTTTCCTAATACATTTAAGGGATAGATAATTTTGGTCCTATTAATAACATAATGAAAACCATACATATGTATTATACAAGATCATAAAATATTCATCATATCGTCATCACATAACCTATGTAAAAAAATAATGGTTTTATAAACATTTTATCATTTTATCATAGAATTACCTGTGGAAAATAAATGAGTTTCATAAAAATATCATCATCATAATCATAAAACATTGAGAAAATGAATAAAGATAGTATCATTGGATAACATCCCCAATAAATCATAATTAACATCAAAGGATGTTAACAAAATGAAAAATTTCTTGAATTGATCACTAGAATATTTATTGAGGGAAATAAAATTATATTTTGACATAACTTATTTAAAACACAATTTTTTTAAATATTATGGAAAAAATTTTCTTCATAAACAACTATGATATATTAAAATGGAATCTTAAAATAATTTAATGTTCATCATGTTAGGAATTTGTTTATACCATGTAGGTTAAAACAATGATTCTTTTCATGTTTTTTTTTGTAAAAAGTCAAAAGTACCCCATTTGGAAGTAGAAATGAAGATCCATTTTAACCATTTTTAAAAAATTTAATCATAAGTAAAAATTAATTTAGAAGATAACAGGCTAATATAAAAAATATTCATGAATTTTTTTAGAAAGAATATAAAGGTATGAAAAATGATTTTCAATTGACAAGAGAAATAAAGTATGTTTTCCTTAAAAATATTATTTTATTATCTTGAGTACTTAATGAGAATAAAATTAAAAGGAAAAATTTATTCTATAGAAATAACCATAGTATAATAAAATTTTATGGGCCTCTGGATAGAGGATCTATAAAATTGTATCATTTAAAACTTAATCAAAAAAATCCTTATAAATAATGAGATTTTTGCATAAATCCTTTACCTTAAGTTTCACATGCTTTGAAATATGTATAATCTCATATATAATAGCTTTATATTTATTAAAAATCTATACCAAAATCACATAAATTATTATAATATCATATAAAATCCACTTATAATATTTAAACACCCATTTGTTAATATTTTTTATTAAACTTTTCATTTTTAGGTGTTAATTGTTTCGTATTTCATGGAGGTTTCGATTATTATTTTTTGTCATTGTACTTTAATCATGGTTAAAGGACCTAAACAATGATAATAAAGATATATATGTCACATATATTCATTATATATATATATATATATATATATATATTTATCCACCAATGGTAGAGGTAGAAAAATAAATTACACCATTCATGAAGATGGTAAGTCCTACGAACGTGTGAACGTTGTGTCAATTTTTAAAGGATGGAATGAAATAAATTTAAATAATTATTCAACATTCAATAATAATAATAATAACACAAATAGAATATGTATTTAATAAACCCATCATTATAACCATCCAAGTGAAGTGGTGATGAGAAACGAATTAAACAAATATATGGTGATGCTAAGACATATGTCTACACAAATGATGTTTTCTCTTTCTATGTGATGGAAAAAGGAGGATAATGGTTATTAATTAATTATTATAACAATTAATTATATTAAATATACTTATTTAATTATTTTATAGTGTATACCATGGATTTTTAGGAGGTGGAAGTTGTAATAAAATTGAAAACACTTGGTTAAGAGCTATACCTCATTAAAGAGAAAACTATTTTGCATTACACATTATGCCCTGAAGGGATGGTCTCTTTATAATAATATAAGCACTAGGATTTTTTTGAAGAAAGATAGTATGATATTAGTTATATAATTGGCTGATATATAAGGATTAAAAATTGTGAATTAAGAAGGATAGGAGGTTCCAGATTATAATTAAGGGGAGGGACACCCTTGGAATTACTTAAAGTAATAAATTAATATAAATTATTTTTTATATTAAAATGGATCCATTTTGATATAATTTAAAGATAAGAATATTAATATTCTAAATCCTCTAAAACAATAAAATTTGGATAATTTTTTGATATTATTTCTCCCATTTTTCATAGTTTTAACTCTCATTAACCCTTTTTAAAAATTACAGTGAAAATAAAGTTATATATTTAGGGGAAATAAATTTACTATAAAATGAAAAGTGGAACATAAATAATATATGGTACATATTTTCAAACTTATTCCATTAAGTTAGAAAAAGATATTATTTTTATTATTTTTAAATATTTTAATTAAATATTAGTTATTATTAAAAATAATTAATGTCATTTTCAAAACAATTCATTTAATTTGACTCTGAAATCATCATTAAGGAAAAGGAATTCAAATATAAACCTCCAAAAAATTCGTAATATTTTATATGTATCTAAAAAATTTATGTAACACTATTAATAAATGAAAAATTATTAGTTTTAGAGTTTTTAAAATAATTTACTTGATTTTTCAATTTTTTTCACAAGCACTGTTTTAGAATTGCATAAAAATATAATTTAATTACTTAATTAATAAATATTAAAAAAAATTTAAATGATAAATGAATTAATAATTTATTAAAATAACCATTCATAAGATATCATAAGTTTTTTTATCCCTGTTAAAAAATATTATAGATATTAAAAGAAACAACGTTACATTTCTAACATTGTATTTTACTTAAATATAATAAAGGTAAAAAAATGTGAAATGGCCAAAAGTATTATTTTAAATACCCATATTTTTCATGTAATTTTTTTAATTATATGGGAATATTACGAGTCCGTGAAAAATGACGATGCGTGATTCCGAGGTCTAGAGTGCCCGAAATGAATTTCTGAACTTTTTTTTTCAATACGTTCAGTAAACGTGCGAGCGAGTTTTTGTAACTTTTGAACCGGTGCTCAAAATTGAAATCTGAGGGAACCGTTGAACTCCCAATGCCAATATTCTCTTAAAGATACCTTCACCTCGACCGTAGTAGGTCGAGGGTGAAAGATAGGTTTTTTCTTTTTGTGGGAGAAAATAAAATAAACCAGCTTTATTTTATTTTTGAAATTTAATCCTCCCAATTTGTTTTTGGTGGTGGGGACCACCCAAACTTGGAAACTCTCTATTTGAATTCAGTGGTGGAGACCAACCAACCCTTGAACATCCTCTTTAATGAGGGAGGTGACTATTCGTTTCTTTTCCAATTAATTCTTCCAACATCAAATTAATTAATGTGCCAACTGTAATAAAATTAATAAACATAATTTAATAGGTTGGATCCTCATTTTCTTGAGTTTGGGGGAAAGTGTTGGTGAAGGGAGAATTGGGGAGATAATTGGAGAACATTCTACAACAAAGGAAGTCCTCCAACGAAGAACACCTTCTAGAAACGAAGAACGAGGAGCCGACCTTGGAGTGTCTTGCGGGAGCGATGAATGCCGACTCCTCAATGACTTCGTCTCCTTCCTCATGCCACCTCTAATGGAAAATCGAAGTAGGGATTTGTTTTTAATATGATTGAATTTTATTGATTCTTTATATCCTAAAATCACGACGACGATGGCCAAATGAACATGGCGATCTACCCACACATAAACCTTACTCCTCTTTCTTTTAATTTTTCGTGCGTTCTTTGTGAGTTCATCAATGGATAATATTTATTGACGCTGTAAACATAGAGTTTTTCTAAGCGCGATATATGGACACGGATCCCTCGACGCAAGGATCATGAATATCTAATCATTTAATTTTTCGGGCTTGGAACGAAGCCGCAGAGGCTCACAGAAGAAGGCAGCGGCCGACAGCCGGCCGACCGTGAGGGAGGAAGGGCGATGTGCGTATGTATCGCCGGTGGAGCATATGGTCACGACCGCATGGACGTGGCGGAGGCGGGAGGGCGGCTGGAACCCGGACGGTCGTAGGTGGACAGCGGTGCCATCGCGCCACTGGAAGGAGAACCGGCCAGCCAAGGCTCACTATGTGGGACAACTGAGCGGTCCCGTGTGCTAGTAGGGAGACCGAACGACTATCGGGCAATTCAGAATACCAGAGGGGGGGGGGGGTGCCGCCCCCCAAGTTATGGCTAGGGTGGACCGCCTGCCCACTGCGGGCCACACCGCAGGCCGCCTAGTGGGCCGTGCCAACAGACTGCACTACGGGATGCCCAGCGGGCCGCTTCCTTTATGGTCTAAGCCCGCCAAGGTCCAGGCCATCCGGTTTGGACCCAGACCAGGTCGAGTCGACCCGAACCGGGTCGGACTGGACCCGGACCCATCTGGACTGAGTTTTATCTTTTTGGCTATAACATGAAAAATGGACATCCGTTTGACGAACCGTCTATAGCGCCAGGATCCTTGGATCAAAACATTCCTTTTGGTATACTCCACTTTAGTTTTGGATAAGGTTGGTGTATGACCGGGTTGGATCGGACCCCGAATCTAACCGGGCCCTCGGAGCAGAAACGCTAATAACTTACAGACCAGACGTCCGATTGAATCGCCATCTATTGCATTGGGTCCTTTTTAATGTGAAGGACCTTTGGGATACTTATTCGTGAAACTAAGTGGTGGTTGAGTTTTGAACAATGGCTTGGGGAGCGGTTCACCCAAGCGCTCTACGTGCAGAACTCTGCGACTGGATGAGATCTGACGAATACTGACCATTACTACTCGGCGTGACTTGACAGGCCCCGTGGGGAGCGCCTCTATGTGACGCGACAGACCCACGGTGGGGAGCACCTCTATGCGACACAGTAACCCCACAATACTCGACAGGAGGAGTACCTCAGCAGGCCATGCGGGGGAGCGCCTCTATGTGATGCGGCAGACCCATTGTGGGGAGCACTTCTTTGTGACTCAACTGACCTATGGTACTCATCAGGAGGAGTACCTTAGCAGTCCAAGATTAGTGGGAAGAACCTCTATGTGACATGAAAGACCCACTGTACTCGATAGAGGAGGAGTTCTTTAGCATCCAAGGTGTTTGACGATGTGATTGGGGATGTTACTTATTACTACCCCTAGAATAAATCCTAGTGTGAGATATCTTTACTTTGTTCTTGTGATTGAGGTTATGATATGTGGTACTTCAACTTCATGGTGTTACATTCGTTATATAATTCCCACATATATAATATGAGTATAGCTTGATAACTTAGGTATATTTATGGGAATATAACTAAGTAGAGTTGGGTTCTTTCTTTGTGGTCTTTCCTTTGTGGAACTCTAATAGACCTATGGGGTCTCGGGGTCCCTACTAAGTATCGTTATACTCACCTTTTTTGGGTTATGCCCACACCTTGTAGTTTTTGGTGCAGACAATGGACAACGTTGACTGAGGACAAGGGTACCAGGACTAGAGGTAGCTCGGAGTTGGACTTTAGATGAGGTGTACCACAGAGACAACCATTCGAGAGATGAATCTACCCTTTAGGTAGGATCCTTGGTGGGTGTTCACAGGATATGTTTTCAGTTTAACTTGTACTTTTCAGTTTACTTGTAATTTATAGTTGGGCTTGTATTCTGTCCCTTTTTTACTTTCTATACACACCCTTTTTACTATATATAGTTTTACATTGTGCTTGTATCCTGCTTTGTGCTTAGTTGTGTGAGTTTATAATTTATAAAGGAAATGTCTTCCCGTGTTTAGGGAATACACATTTTGGTACTAGTCGCCAGCCCCTGACCTATGGAAGGCGGGCTTGGGGTAGTCACAACATAGGCCCAGAGAGATGGGTCATGAAAAATTGGTATCAAAGGGAGTTCAGTTCTACCGATGAACTAGGAATCTGATCTTGTATTTGTAGAGAAATAGTGTTAAGTGTTTTGAGCATGGTTTTCAGTTCGGGGAATCCAATGTTGGTGTGGTGGCTAACGTATCCATACACCAGGACCCTGGCTTCTGATTTCCGAATCAGTGCATGAAAACACTGATTGCGTATGTGATTTTTTTAAAAGTTTTCTTTGTAGTATTTTTGAGTCAACTCACTCGGTATAAACTTAATGACCATGGAACACCTGTTTATTTTCAGGATGCCTTCATGCAGACAGCCAGCCAGGTTTCCAGTTAGATTACGTAATGACAGCCCACCAAGCGATAAGGCTTCAGTGTAGGGCCCCCTTACAGTAGTTGTACCACCGGGTGGTGTACCAACAGCACCACTACCCATTGGGTAGTCGATGACACCAGCCCCAGCAGCAGAGGGTGCACGCCTCTTGAGTGCATTGCACTAGTTCCCGCGCCAGAGGCCACTGAGGTTCCAGGGTGAGGCAAATCCACAGGTAGTGGAGGATTGGATGGAGGTTGTGGTTAGAGTCTTTCGACTGGTAGGGACACCAAATGATCTCATAGTGATCCTTGCCGCTAGCCTTCTTCAAGAAGTAGTGGGCAGATGGTGGACCTTGATGCTCCAAGTTCACTATGAGGTCACTATCATATGGGAAGACTTCGAGAGACTTTTCAGGGCGGAGTTCATCCCAGCGACCTTACACTCAGTGCGTATATAAGAGATTCTCCACTTGTATCAGGGTAGAATGAATGTGGATCAGTATTCAGCGAGGTTCATCGACCTTTCATGCTACTCCACTGATAAGGTGTAGGACCATTTATTCAGGGCCCAGACCTTCGAGTAGAGGCTCAGATAGAATATTTGACCTTTGATGGTTTCTCTCAGCATCTCGATGCATGGAGGGGTGTTAGAGGGAGCAATTTTAGTGGATATTTTCCTTACTAAGCAGTCCCCAACAGCGAGACACACCACCAGATGACATGTAGAAGATTCATCAGCAGTTGGCAGCAGACAGATGATATAGAGGTCCAAGAAGACCAGACCTACATGTGGACGACCATAGGATACAAGGTCGGTGGTGCGGGGATCTTGAGGTAGAGCAAGACATGAGAGGATCATGCAGTGTTACTCATGCAGTGGGTAGGGTCACATGGCTCGTGACTTCCCGACCTGTCATATTGATGACCAGCATACGGTCGACGGACCACCGAGGTAGAGAAAAAGGTTCAATCGAGTAGGTTCATATACAGGAGGTAGACATGGTAGAGGAGAAGGCTGTGCAGTAGGAGGTGGGTGGTGATTTGAGGTTCTACTGCCACCACCACCCGGAGGTCCACCCTGACCATAGGGAGTAGGTTGGCATGGACGATCTCAGCTCCAGGAAGCTGAGGCCTATGAAAATGGTGCTCTAGAGATGATACGAGGTACGATATGTATCTACTCCACCATATCTAAAATACTTATAGACACAGGTTCCATTAATTATTTTATTTCCATGGACTCATTCGGAGCTCGAAGATTCTGATGGAGCCGTTGGATCAATCCTTACGGATAGAGACTCTTACGGGATTGGATTCGACAATTACACACTGGTTCCGGCAGTGTGATCTTACTCTAGGTGGTGAGATATTTGGCTGGGATCTCCTAGTAGCGGCATCACGCCCTTATAACATCATCTTGGGTATGGAATGGTTATCTACAATCCATTCTCAGATTGGCTGTATTAGGCGCAAAGTGTGGTGTATCCGCACAGATGGGACAAGGTTTTCCCTCACCAGCAAGAAGGGAACCTTTGCAGCACCGAATGGACTTACTCGGAGGAGGGTATAGCTGATCACACATCAGTTGGCTAGCCTTACCCTCAGAGCGGTTTATGTTGAGAGTCCGAGCTATCCTGTAGTGGTGGACCAGTACGCTGATGTTTTCCCTGATGAAATTTGGTTCTACCTTCTCCCAGAGAGGTGGACTTTTACATCGACTTGTACCCCGAGACGACACCAATATATACCTTATCATATCAGATGGCTCTCGCAGAGCTTCAAGAGCTGTGAGTACAGCTAGAGGACTTGCAAAGCAAGGGGTTCATTAGGACGAGTGTTTCTCCTTGGGAATCCCTGATTTTGTTTGCTAATAAGGTAGATGGGAGTTTGAGACTCTGTGTGGAATATCGACGCCTGAACCAGGTGACTGTGAAGAACAAGTATCCACTCCCGAGAATTAAATATCTCTTTGATCATCTGAAGGAATCCTGATGGTTTTCAAAGATAGACCTCAGATCAGGCTATCACCAGCTCAGAGTACAAGATGAGGATGTGCAGAAGATGGCCTTTAGATGTCGGTATGGTCAGTATGTGTTCTTGGTTATGCCATTCAGTGTGACCAATGCCCTAGCAGTGTTCATGGGACTCATGAACAGGATCTTTCATCCCTAAATTGATCGTTTTGTAGTAGTCTTCATCGATAACATCCTGATATTCTCAGTGACAGAGGAGGAACATGCCTATCATTTGCAGATAGTTCTGGACACACTCTGAGAGCACTAGCTCTATGGTAAGCTCTCAAAGAGCCAGTTTTGGATAGGAGAGGTCCACTTTATGGGACATGTTATCTCAGAGGCTGGAGTTTCATTGGATCCAGTGAAGATTGATGTTGTACTAGCTTGGGATCCACCCAGAAGCGTGATAGAGGTGCAGAGTTTTCTGGGTTTGGCTGGTTACTACTGGAGGTTTGTGAATGACTATTCTGGAGTTGCAGCACCCTTGGAAGCATTGAAGAAGAAGGGGTAACCCATTGTGTGGTTGGAGAGGTTCCATTAGAGTTTACAAGAGCTAAGGTAGAGACTAACGAGCTCCCCCATCTTGAGGCTACCAGAGGAGGGCATTGGGTACGTAGTCTACTACGACGCATCAGGGACCAGGATTGGATGTATCCTGATGCAGGAGTTACTAGTGATCGTGTATGGTTCTCAACAGCTGAGACAACATGAGAAGAACTATGCTACCCATGATCTGAAGTTAGCAGCAGTAGTCTTTTCCTTGAATATGTGGCGACATTACTTGATCGGTGAATGTTTTACAGTCTACTCTGATCACAAGAGTCTCAGGTATATATTCTCTCAGAAGGACTTGAACATGAGAGAGCAGTGTTGGCTTGAGTTTCTCCAGGACTATGACTTCAAGATATTTTATACTCTGGGGAATGGGAATGTAGTAGAAAGTGCACTCAGTAGGAGATCTAGTATACAGTTTCTGAGTGAGGCGACAGAGCAGCTATCCACTTTGCAGATATCCTATGTGGATCGAGAAGGAGTATCTTATCTTCAGTCACTGACAGCCACTCCCCCACTACTTTAGCAAGTTTGAGAGGCGCAACTTGGGGATTCTGACTACGAGGCTCAATGTGCTAAGATATCCACAGGAATGCACCTGATGGATTTTATGAAGATGGGGAGCATGCCATCCTCTTTTGGGGTGTACTATGGTACTTGTGATGCATAGGGAGGAAGTGTTGAGGGAGTTCCATAAATCCCCTCTAGCGGTACATCCAAGAGTGGAGAAGATGTACCAGGACCTTAGGTGTTAACACTAGTGGCCGGGAATGAAGAAAGTAGTGGTAGAGTTTGTCTCTTGATGCCTCACTTATCAGAAAGTGAAGGCGGAGCATCAGGTTCCAACAGACTTAGTTCATCCATTGGAGGTACCAGAGTGGAAGTGGGATGGAATTTCTATGGACTTCATGACGGGTCTTCCATGCATGTCTAGGGGACATGATTTTGTCTGGCTGATTGTAGACTAACTCGCCAAGTCGGGCCAATTCCTACCTATCAAAGAGCAGAGTTTAGTAAAGGTCTTGGGATGCCTCTACTTGCAAAAGATTGTACAGCTTCATGGAGTTCCAACTACAATTTTCTTCGATCGGGATGCACTTTTTACTTCCCATCTATGGAAGGGGTTGGAGGAGGTATTCGAAACACAACATAGTTTGATCACCGCCTTCAATCCTCAGACGGATGGTCAGATGGAGTGGACCATTCAGACCCTTGAGGACATGCTACGTGCTTGCGTCCTTGATTTTGGCCATAGCTGGGAGGATCAATTTCTCTTAGTGGAGTTCGCATACAAAAACAGTTATCACTCCACTATTGGTATGGCACAATTTCAGGCGTTGTACGGACAACCTTGCAGATCACCTTTGTGCTGGACAGACCCAGGGGAGTCATCACTAATGGGACTATAGATGGTGCGAGCTACCATAGAGAAGGTGTAGATCATCCAGAAGTGGATGAAGACTACACATAGTAGGCAAAAATCATATGCTGACATGAGGCAAAGACCTCTGGAGTTCAAGGATGGTGACTACATCTTTCTATGGGTCTCACCTCGATGAGGTTTGTAGGGATTTGGTCGGGGTGGCAAGGTATCTTTAAGGTTCATCGAACCTTTTCAATTCCTAATCAGAGTTGGTGAGGTGGATTACCGCTTAGCTCTTCCACCTCAGTTGCACTGGGTGCATGAAATTTTCCATGTATCTTAGCTGAGGAGATACGTGCACGACCCAACTCACGTCATCGACCATGGCGAGCTAGACATCGACGATGGGGCGACGTTTACGGTATTTCTAGTAGAGATTGAGGATCGATAGAAGCAGGTCCTTCATGGGAGGTTGATACCTCTGGAGTACGTTTTCTGGAAGCACAAGAACCTCCAGAAGAGTACATGGGAGCAAGAGTCTTAGATACATGCTCAGTACCCCCACTTGTTTCCTTATTTTGAGATGTGGCTTACGGGGACGCGAATCCCTCAGGTGGAGAGAATGTAAAGACCCAGATTTTTTCATGTATTTTTTTTAATTATATGGTAATATTACGAGTCCAAAAAAATTGACAGCGTGTGATTCTAAGGACCGGAGTGCCCGAACTGAATTTATGAACTTCTTTTTAAGTACATTCTGTAAAAGTGCGCGCAGGTTTTTGTAACTTTTGAACTGGTTCTCGGAAATGAAATCTGAGGGCACCGTTGAACTCGTAATGTTGATATTCTCTTAAAGAGGCCTTCACCTTGACCGCAGTAGGTCGAGGGTGAAATTTAGTTTTTGTGCTTATTGTGGCAGAAAATAAAATAAACTATATTTATTTTATTTTTGAAATTTAATTCCCCCAATTTTTTTTTGGTGGTGGGGACCACCTGATCTTGAAAATTCCTGATTTGAATTTAGTGGTGGGGACCACCTGACCCTTAAACTCCATCTTTAATGAGGGAGGTGACTCTTGGTTTCTTTTCCAATTAATTGTGACAACATCACATTAATTAAAGTTCAAACAATAATTAAATTAATAAACTTAATTTAATAGGTTGGCTCCTCATTTTCGTGAGTTTGTTGGAAAGTGTTGGCAAAGGGAGAATTGGGGAGAGCTTTGGAGAACATTCTCTAACAAAGGAAGTCCTCCAACGAAGAACGTCTTCAAGAAACGAAGAATGAGGATCCGACCTTGGATCATCTTGTAGGAGCGACGAACGCCGACTCTTCAATGACTTCTTCTCCTTCTTCGCTCCACTTCCAATGGAAAATCGAGGTAGGGGTTTGTTTTTAATATGACTGAATTTTATTGATTCTTCATATCCTAAATTCATGACTATGATGGCCAAAAAAACATGGCCATCATCCCTCACATAAACCTTGATCCTCTTTATTTTTATTATTCGTGAATTCTTCAATGCCTAATATTTATTGACACTGGAAACATGGAGTTTCACTGAGCGTGATATATGGACATGGATCCCTCGATGCAAGGATCGTGAATATGCAATCGTTTAATTTTTCAGGCATAGAACGATGCCTCAATGGCTCGCGGAAGAAGGTGGCGGCCGACACCTGACCAACCGTGAGGGAGGAAGGGCGACCTGCGTCCACGCCACCGGTTGTGAAGAAGGCCGCAACCCGTCAGCCATGGGGGAGAAGGGTGACGACTGGCATCCGGTCGGCCGCATGGTAGAGTGGCGGCGTGCATCCACGCCCCCGGTGGAGCAGAAGTTCATGAATGCTTGGCCACGGTGGAGGCCTGAGGGTGGCCGACACCCAGCCGACTGTAGGTGGATAGCATCACCGTCACACCGCTAGAAGGAGAACATGCTGGCCATTCCAGTCGGCCGAGGCGCACTGTGAAGGACCTCCGAGAGGTCCCGTGTGTTAGCAGGGTGACCGAACGACCATTGAGCCGTTTGGATTACCAGGGTGGGGGGGGGGGGGGGAGGGGGCTCACCCCGGGTTGTGGCTAGGGTGGACCGCCTGCCCACTGCGGGCCGTATAGCAGGCCGCCCAGCAGGACACACCAGTGGGCCGCACCAACGGGCCACGACCTTCAAGGGTCGGGCTGGGCCGCTCCCTTCGCGGACCGGGCCGGACCACTGCCTAGCGGGCCGAGCCCACTAAGGCCCAGGACATTTGGGCCGGACCCAGACCAGGTCGAGTCGACCTGAACTGGGTCGGGTCAGTCCAGGCCGGGTCGGTCCGGTCTTGTCGGACCAGACCCGGGCCCATCTGGACCCAGTTTTACATTTTTGGCCATAACATAAAAACCGGACGTCCGTTTGACGAACTGTCTACGGAGATGAGATCCTTGGAGCGAGAAGGTCCTTTTGGCATAATCCACTTGAGTTTTGGATAAGGTTGGTGTATGGCCGGGTTGGATCAGACCCCAAATCCAACCTGACCCTCGGAGCAGAAACACTAATAACTTACAGACCAGGCGTCCGATTGACTCGCCGTCTATTGTGTTGGGTCCCTTTTGATGTGATAGAACATTGGGATACTTCTTCGTGGAACTTCAGGGCGGTTGGGGTATGACCTATAGATTGGGGAGCAGTTATCCCAAGTGTGCTACATGCGGAACCCTGCGACTGGCTGTGATCTGGTGACTACTGACCATTACGACTTGGAGTAACTCGACATGCCCAGTGGGAAGTGCCTCTGTGTGATGCGGTAGACCCACAATACTCAACAGGAGGAGTAACTTATCATACCATGAGGGGTAGGGCCTCTGTGTGATGCGGCATACCCATGGTACTTGACAGGAGGAGTACATCATCAATCCATGATTTGTGGGAAGTGCCTCTGTGTGAAGTGGCAGGACCACTGTACTCGATAAAGGAGGATTTCTCCAGTAGCCAAGGTGTTCGACGATGTGAATGGGGATGTTACTTGCTACTACTCCTAGAATAAATCTTGGTTTGAGTTGTCTTTACCTTTTTCTTGTGATTGAGGTTATGCTATGTGATACTTCACCTTCGTGGTGGTACCTTCGTGGTATACTTCCCACATGTATGAGATGAGTATAGCGTGATAACTTAGGTATATGTATGGGGATATACCTATGTAGAGTTGGGTTATTGATTTGTGGTCTTTCCTTTATGAAATTCTATGAGACCTATGGGGTCTTAGGGTCCCTACTGAGTATCATTAAACTCACCCCTACATGGGATATGCCCACACGTTATTGTGTTTGGTGCAGACGATTGATAACATTGATTGAGAAAGATGGTACTAGGACTGGAGGTAGCTTGGAGGTGGAATTTAGACGAGGCATACCGTAGAAGAGACCGTTTTAGAGTTGTACCTACCCTTCAGGTAGGATCCTTAGCAGGTGTTCACATGAGATGTTTTCAGTTTTACTTGTACTTTTCAGTTTACTGGTACTTTATAGTTGGGCTTGTATTCTGGCCCCTTTTTACTTTCTGTACACACCCTATTTACTATATATAGTTTTACTTTGTGCTTGTATCCTTCTTTTTCTTATTTGTGTGAGTTTACAGGTTATAAAGGCAATTCCTTTCCGTTTTTAGGGAATACGGCTTTTGGTGCTAGTCGCTAGCCCCTGGGCTATGGAAGGCGGGCTTGGTGTAGTCACGACACAGGCCCCGAGGGACGGTTCATGAAACTTATTTTATATTTTTAGATGATTATGTACCAAATATACCCATCTAATGAAAAAAATGTAAGTGTTCGAATGAATGTGAAGCATTATCACATCAGTTTCCCCCTAATTAACCGATTTTACTTTTATATTGATAACAAAACATTACTGTGGTTAATATTCATATTGATCAAAAAATAAAAGGGAAATTTTTAAAAAGTTATTACCTTATAATTAATGATATAGAATCCATTTTTTAGGAATTATTTTATATTAGGGGAAGAAATTATGTTTAAAATTAACCCACAAAATGTGACAAATTACTGTTTCATTTTTTTTTCAGAAGTATAAAAAGTTGTTATACCAAAATATAGCCTAAATTTAATTACAATGAAATTAATTGGATTATTAATAATATAAATGAACTAATTTTAATTTTACAAAGATTTTGAAATTTAATGAAACATTGTGAATTCATTAAATAAAAATACAACATTTAATAAAAATTAGTATTTTCACTATTCATCAAAAAATTAATCTTTTTAGAAAATTATTGAAAATTAATTCTAAGATAATTATAAAATGATAATTTCAAAATTAAGTTCATTTTTTCAAATAAATTTTCAAAAATTTTAAAATTTTACTTAAATTATTTTCTCACAAAAAGAACATAAAACATTTTTGGGAAACATATGTATATTTAATGAATATAAAGAATTTACTAATACATTGAATATTTATTTATTGGTATATTTTATTCATCTAACACATTTATACATTAATATTAAAATATTATTTTTTCCAATTCAATCCACAAATTTATTGGCTAGGTTATAATGGTATACTATATTACGGTTCATTTAGACGTAGGTTAACATGTATCACAAGCTATCAAAGAAGTTAATTTTATTTGAAGAGAAATACATCATAAAATACCAAGGTGTTACATATTGGATTCTAATCTAAGGTTTAATCCAAAAACCCAATAGGTATTAGATTAATTAGCTTAAAATTCACTTCAATAGGTCTCAAACATATGACATTAAAAGAAACTTTATTTGGTCATGGTTTTATAACCACAAATGAAACCACCTTTTTCTTAATTACATGACCTTAAAAAGAATGACATGTCCAATTAATTGGAACTAAAATACAAGGATTTATATTACCCTCATAAGAATATGTAGGTATTCCCTCTCAAGGGCCTAATCCAAACCCCACAATATACATCACCTCCCTGGATGTATATAAATTTTGGAGTTCCCAATTGTGAGACTATAAAACCAAAATATAATTAATCAATCAACTAGTAAGATTAATATTTTAAATCAATCATTTTCATGATAGTAACAAGTATTAATACTATTATTATTATGGATTAAAAAATAAATCTTAAATATATAAGAGATTCATGTAGTATGAAATAATTTTCCCTAAAAGTGTGATATGTGCCTAACCTCCCTTCCCCGTGAACAATGCATAACACAATGTGTCTCTAGTAAAGTCATAGTAACAAATTTCCTTATTAAAATAGGTCTAAACTATGATAAAACTTTATGAGGAATAGGGATAATTCAAAATAGAATGGTGAAACTTACATGAATCCTTTAACTATGAAAAATATTAATTGACCACATGCTTTTACTTATGATGTTACATTAATAACCTTCTTGTTTATGTTTATTTATCTATTTGGAAACCACTAATAACTCACTTAAATAAAAATATAGTTATTTAATCATGTACTGTCTAATTTATAAGGACTCTTATGGGTATACATTATCCATGATGAAGGTTGTGTCCTCATAGCCCTAATGAATGTTTTCTCCAACACAACATCTCCAAAATCTGGTGGTGAAATTTTTTGTGTAGAAATACTAGTGAAATGAATCCACTTTAAAATTTGAAATGGATCATGAAATAATCTAATAAAAAACTCTCTAATAATCCAACTAATTATAAGCTTTGTAGAAGAACATGACCCTCACTACCATGTTCAACCACTTAGGGAGTCTATCCATGAATTGGTATAACACCTACCTGCCTTATCTTATTGTGGTTGAGGAGGTTGTCAAAAACATCCTCAAAATTTCCCATAATCTTCCCAGGATGGTTCCTACTAGATACTTATTTCACCATCACTTTATGGACCCAAACCCTCAAAAATATAACAAGGATATCTCTTAGGAGATCCCAAACTTGGTGGTCCAAACTATGGCACCAGGAGAGGTCTCGCCCAAGGTGACAGATGAATAATGACCAAGAATATGCTTATATTCTTTTTTCCCACACTTGAATTCTTTCATAATATCCTATAATTAACAAGATAGTTTTCTCATATACTTAATGGAATTAAATAATTTCATAGGTATATCTTGGTCACAATTGATGGATCCGATCAGTATATCCTAGTTTGTAAACAAGGAGGAGGATTATATCCCTATTTCTACCTATTAAGGACATAAGTAGTCAAGGAGTATGCACATATCTCCAATAATCATAAAAAAAATCCTTGATATATCCCAGCAGAAATCAAGGAGTAGGTTGATATCCCTAGTCCCATTCAAGAAGATTACTGACATTTTCCAACAATCACATAAGAGTAGGATCATATCTCTTCTTCAACCAATATCCAAATATCTCAACAATATATTCCAAATAAAATATTAGGAGTGGAATCAAATTGCTACCCCATAAACACATAAGAGATGGATCATATCCTTGATACCATATATACTCTGTAAGGTAATCGATATATTCTAGTGGAAACCATAAAGCATGCCTATATTCATTTTGAATCCTAAGAAGATCATTGGTTTATTCTGGTGGTAACTCAAGAGTAACCTAAGAGGGTTCCCCTCATGAGAGTCACTGTATGAACTATGGGAACAATATTTTTAATGAGGTTCAATACAATAAAATCTTCATATAGCGGCATTTTAAACCACCACCAAATGGTTCTACAATAGTTTCAAAAAACCACCGCTAAATTCGGTGTCGAAATGCAGCACACGATAGTTTCTTCAATTTAGTGATGGTTTTATGTAATCATCATAGAACATGTATTTAGATATGGTTTTTTGGGAAAAAAATGGAGAGGAAATAGCAGTGATTAAAACCCTCTCTAAATCCTAATGTTTTTAGAAAAAACCACTACTAAAACGAATAAAACCACCACTAAATAATAGCATGACATAATTAGTGGAAATTTTAACCACCTACTAAAAAACAATACACCATAATATATTTTTGGTTTAAACCACAATGAAAAAAACCATATTTAAGGGCTATTTCAACTTCCACAATATGATTATTTACAAAAAAACCAGCTGCAAAATTTGTAGCCCCAAAACCCTAGAAAAAAACAGACAATGCACAAACTGAAACATTCCACCATAAATTTATACCAAAATGTATAGATATTATAATTATATTCCCATAAATTAATAAAATAAATATATAAAAACATGAAATAAAACATAGACACATGGTTATACAAGACATACATAGGTCACCCACTATCCTGATCCCATCTAAAATATTATGAAAAAGATAAAAAATACACACATTGGACCTATTGAAATCCCCAGGCCACATAACCCTCCCACCAAATACTTTTAAAGATGTTATATTACAATTCGCTACATATCCTATGATCTAAAAAATAAAAAAAATAAAAATAAGGTACACACACACACACACACACCAGGGTGACCTTTTATAAGGGCTGATGTAAATTGGGTTTGATAGTGGTCTAATAATGATTATTTAGGATTTTATATGTTTCTAAAGGTATTAGATAAATATTGGGGGTGTGTATGATAAATAAATTTAACATAGTTTTTCATCAATATGTTTTGAAGATAAAGGAAATTGGGTACCAAGTGGTATAGTATCGGGTACCCAATGTAATAGGTATAAGAGAATGTTGGCCCTGGAGGGATATAGAGGGGTGGTTTCCCCTAGATGGGTACTCGGTGGCTAGCATGTACTTGATGCTAGGTTATATGGTACACTGTATCATGGTACAGGGTCCCTGATTCCATTCTATTCTATTTTATATTATTAATTAATTAATTAATTTTTTTATTTATAAAATGATTGAACCTCATTTATATCCTAACCAAGAAGGGGGATAAACCTATCATCCCTTATCCTTTATTTTTTCTTCACCCAATATGGGATCCTCTCCCTTCTTCATTAGTTCATCTAATGGGTTGTCACGGCGAGTCAATATTTCCAAGGTTTAACATTCCAAGTTGTCTTTTTCCAATTTTTTCACTAATATGGGTAGTTTTAACTAAAAATTATATTTTTAAGGATTTTTAACTAGTTTTCTAATTCTTTCCTCCTCTAGTTGAATCATGTTGAAGGTTTTGAAATCTACGCCTCTTAAAGTTCCATGTATGTTTTTCTAAGATTCTTTTTATGTTATATATATGTTTTTGAGTCTTGTGATTTATGGGCTTGAGTAGGATTATGGTGCGACTGGGTATAGAACCACTTACCATTTCTATTGTTTGTGTGGGATGTTGAGGGGTGATATCATATAGGAATTAGTTCTTTTATGAAATTTTTATGATTTTTATCTTATTATGGATTATATTATTGTGATGAAATTAACTATTTATGAATAATTAGGATTCATATGAGGCATTTTTTAGTTTATATCCTTGGAATTTTTTTTGATGTGGCATGTGTGCTCATGGGGTGAATTTCATTTACTAATGTGAGATTAGTGGTGATAACTACATTCTTGGGTGGTAATAGTGGTTCTATTTTTTTTTGATATTTTAGGTTATTGTTGAGTAATAGTAATCAAGGGCCTGATCTTGTTAAGGTCATGTGTGCATGGGACATGACCCTTGAGGTTTAGTTAGTCGCTATTATTTATGAAACTCTCAATGGAACTGTGGATTTGAATGGATGTTATATACTATTGTTTTGGAGAAGTTATATAACAAAAAATATATCCATGAGACATGGGTGGTGATGTATATCACCATATGGGAGAGAGACTATCAGGCTTTAGTTTCTCTAGGTTCATTTAGCCTCAACCCACACTTATGAGAGTGTTTCTCACGAATCCTAATCCATATGGTCATCTCACCCATTTTTTAGTAGTCTTAATCCTCTCAAACATATCATACTAGACTTAGGGAAACCAACCATGGATACCCATATCAAGTCTCAAATCCAGATACCACCCTACATCTCTTTTCAACTTACACAATACTCTCTAACCATGGTGACATGGTCACCAAAAAATTCTAATTAACAATAGTGCTAAAGAGAACATATTATGATCTTAAGAGGCCCAAAATAATCATATATATTTATTTATATTTTTCTTAGACCATAGTAATCTACACCATCCCATGAAACATGAATGAATTAAAGTAATCATATATAAACATCTATATTAATTTACACTAAACATAACATTCCACCATACAGTTATACCAAAAACATGATATAAAGTTATTCAGCCTCTTCAAACATGGGAAATCATGAAAATGTAATTTTAATACTCTGTGACACAAAAGATACATGAAAAAACCCTCCCTTTATATATTAGTCCAAGATATCAAATAGATCACTAATCACTGCCCTGATGATGAACTATGCTCGTCACCATCTCTCTCTCTATCTCTACTTCCTACTATCGACACCTGTAAGAAAATTATATTGAAAATTAAATAGTGTTGTTTATTTATATTTAAACTTAAAACTAATAATTTTTTTTGAACTTAATTATTTTGAAGTTGTATGATTTACCTTCTCACCACTAGTCATCGATGAAATATCATAGGGAAGATATTTTATCATCTTTTGATATAAATCAACAAATGATTTCTGTAATAAGATATTTGGGCCCCTCTTCATGAATTGTGTTTTTCATAATTTAAAACTCTCTATGAGAATCTCAAGGTAGGGAGTGACTATAACCAAAATCAGATACGACTACAATCCCTAATGGCCTACTAAAAACCTCAGATGATACTGGTCCCAAACCCATCCTGTGCACTTGACCAAGATGCTCCTTCCTAAGGAAATTACCAACTAGGTCATCCTAGATGATTGAGAAGGACTGAATGGGATTGATATCCAATATATCATTAATTTTTACCTATAAATAAAATATCATTCATATTTTTAGTAATATATATTAACATAGTGACACCTAATAATAATTTATTATAATGAAAAATGAATTCATACCCCAACTTCTTTGGTAGGGTCATTAACATAACTCCCATCATATTTTTTATGAACATCCAACCATAGTTCTATTCAAGAGACTTGGTGCCCTAAATTTTGGGATTACATTAAACAAATATAAAGAACAAATTTAATATATAGAACATATAATATTATCTTATAAATATTTAAACTAATGAAAACATTACCAGAGTTTATCAACTTTTAGAAAAACTCTTTAAACCCACAGTGAGAGGGTTGATTATCTTAGCTCACTCGATGCATTATTCCTTGAACGATCTTAAAATAAATAACATGTACTTTAATAGTAATGTATGTAATTCCATATCCCTATCATATTCATTTATAGAAGTAAAATGAGATTAATATAATAATATATATTTAAATACCACGTGCATCTCATTATGATGGGTATCAACAAAAACTTTCCATTTCTTTATAGGTACCCCATTGGGTACCTTATCATATAGTTTTTGGTTCTCAATGAAGTATTATTGAATTTTTTTCTATAATCTCCATTTAAAATATTTCCACTTCTTACCCAAATTTTTAAATGTCTACTTTCGTGCTATAAGATTAGAAACAAGAAAGTGGAAAAGATCTATAAAAAGAGTTTAATTTTGAAAATATTAGAATATTATAACATAATTACATTAAAATACACTATAATGTATTAAAATAACCTTTATATATGAATAAAAAACTTTATTTTTCTAAGATGAAGGCATATGAATCTAATCAGCATACATAATCGGAAGGGTAACCAATGCTGCCACCGAATGGCCTTGAATATAGAAAAATAATCTTGTAGAGTCATTTGTAGGGACCCCATAATAGTCAAATGGGATATATATCATTAGACAGTTCAGATTCTAGACATATGAACTTTTCATATTTTTCTCTATAGTATCATTGTTTCAATATTTTATGAAAAAATAGTTAGTAGTATAAAAAAGTGAAATAACTTTAGTAATATTAAAATTTGTAACAATAAATTTCACCCTCCAATATTTCTATAAACAACCAGGAGTGGTGACCTGCTTCCTCACTATTGAGGCTGCTGAATTGGGAGGTGTTGGTTGAGCCACTGATGGGATGCTGATAGAGGGTATGGGAAATGGTGTAGTAGAACAAGAAGATGGTGTCTCAAATGTTGTAGGGAGGGGGACTGATGGATCATTATCTATCAGTATGGTCGAGGGAACATCAACTAAGAGTCAACTGGCATCAGTATAACACTTCCTCTTTATCAATCCTATCATTTAATCAAATAAAATTAACTTCAGAACATATATTTAGAAAATTTCCTGCAATAAAAATAAATGATAAAATATGCATAGTATTGACCCAAAAAATATACATAAATATGATAATGAATGACTACACAAATAAAATTAGTGGTTGATAAATGAATGGATGACTACACATAGAATAAATTTATCCATCAATCATGTCATTTTCCTACTCTAAAATTCCTTAATATACTTCATCCACCCTTTTAAGACTAATTTTTTCAATATCACGATAGAAAAATAAGTTCGTTAATTGTAGTTGATGGGATTAAATGTGAGAGGTCAAATATTCCACTTTATCACCAATATCGTACATGTCTCTTTGTTTTACGTGATCAACTAAACTCTACCCTTAATTTGTGACATCTTTCACATTATATAACATTTTCACCGGTGATTATAAGATATACAGATCATGTAATTCCTGGTCACCAACATCCATCAAGTGAGTGAAGTTCATAGAAGTAAATTGCAAGGAATCTCTTTCAACACCCCTGATAATATCTTCCCAATTGAATTTGAATAAAAAAACTAAAAAATTCCCATGGATGTTTAATTAGGTAATATCAGTCGACTTTTCATAATTTCCCACTTCAAAAAAATATAAATATACCACTATTATATGTTTTCAAACCTTCTTCCTGATTGAATGTACAAAATTTAAAGCCATTAACATTGTAATCTTCAAACTTTATAGCCTGTTTTAGAGGACCTTGAGAAAGAAACTTCAAATCTTCTAAAAAGTCATCTTGAGTATTAGTATTCATGATCTAAAAAAAGTAATATATATTATTAGAGTTACAAAATACATGTTTCAACTTAATATCCATATTGATTGCAATATTTATGAACTGAAGCATCGTACAAACCATTCTACAAGCTCTTTATTAATAGCTTCTGTTATATCTTTCTCATTTTATGTTTAGCCTCTCATTCTTATCTTTGTTTGTATCCCCAAATATTTAATAAATGTATCTATAATTTCACTATTGTGCAGCATATATCTATGTGCCTGTAAGAATTCCATTTCTGTTAATGTAACATTTGAGTTCCTCCTAACTGATCGGCCAATAACATGAAATATTTTTGATTTCCCATGTAGTTGAGATTGATTCTTTGTGTCATAAACACGTACAACACAATTAAATATTGTTTCAATATAATATATATATCAAGAACAAAAGTTAAGATCATATCCATTGAAAAAGTGTCAATAAAGACCATATCCATTGCAAATAGTTTCAATAATGATCACATCCATCGATAATGTTTGGGGCCTCCTAATTTCGCTTCCTCAAACAAATACATAGTTAAATTCATCATTATAGTAGAAAAAATGGATTAAAGATCATATCTATTGAAAAAATTTTCAATAAAAATATATCCTAAAGGTTTTCAATCTCAAATGGTTGTAGAGTTTTCTCACATAGTTGTCTAAAGAATGTTCAAAATTGGAGTACAACAACAGTAACCTTTTTTGGTAATAATGTACGCAATTCCAATGGTAGAAAATGATTGAACAAAATATGTGAATATGGAATGTTCAATCTATGTAAACTATGATTATTTAAGTCAACACACATTGATATGTTACTTAAATACCCATCATATACCTTTATATGTTTTAAAATTTGAAGGAATGTATTATTATCCCTATTTTTCATTGCAAAAATTTCTAGAGAATACTTTTCATTCTCATCTGGCCAAGGATAATGCTTTATGACCATTGTTTGTAAGTATTTATAAGCATTGAGAAGATCCTACTATTTTCCATCCTCATTAAGAAATGGGAAGATGAAATTATCACAAATATTCTTCTCAATATACATAACATCGAGATTATACCGCAATAATTAAATTCTCAATACAAAAGTTTAAAAAATATAATTTTTTTATTCCATTCTTGCATTCTGATTTCACTTGATGATGCACCTCAAACATATTTCCCACTATCATTAAAATGATGC
Organism: Viscum album; assembly: GCA_963277665.1. Taxonomy (NCBI): domain Eukaryota; kingdom Viridiplantae; phylum Streptophyta; class Magnoliopsida; order Santalales; family Viscaceae; genus Viscum; species Viscum album. Next base: position 1,017,537,499 of record OY728147.1, on the reverse strand, counting down.
ACCTTCTCAAATTTTGTTTCAACATTTCCAAGTTGTGCTAACATTTTAGAACCTGTTAACAAATTTGGAGGTGGTATATGATCAATATAACCCTTGAATTTTGAATTGTTCAACCTAAATCTATGAGATTAATTAAGAAATATTATATGATATTAGAATAACCATTTTAATATGAGGTAGTCATTCTAGCTCAAAATCATATTTAAAAATAGGACAATACAATCCTGTGTAATTTTTCTAACTTGGAAAATTTCTAAGTCAAGGGAAGTCATTAATGGTCCACATAAGAACAACTTTCATTTTGTATAAGGACCCAACTTAATTACAGACATAATCTTGAATTTAGTCAATAAGACACTTCCTTTTACATTTAGGATCTTTTAAAGTTTAGAGTTTTGGAGAATTGGGACATAATACATTCATAACATTACACATTGTTACAGAGTGGATACCATAAAAATAGTTTCCATTTCTTTCAAAATTTAAAAAATTAAAACTTAAAAAATTATTACTTGACAATTATTAAACATTTAAAATGGATTTCTTATTCTTATTACACATCCATTAACCTATTAAATCATTTAAAACTTGGGATGAGCACAAAACTCAGTAAGGGATATAAAAAGAAGGAAAGAACACATTAGTCCATGAATACTTGTAACATAGGAAATAATTTTCAAAAGACATACTTATCACCATTATATATATACATACATTGTGAAACATGATATTTACACAATAAATAAGAACATAAGTATAACAATAAAGGTATCTTGGGTCATTAATTACATAATCTTGTAACCCTCTCAACTACCTTATAATTTGTAACCCTCCCAGCTACCTTATAATTTATGTAACCATCGCAGTTACACTTGGAGTAACCATACGATAGACCTCCAACTTACACATACCAAATTAATTGGAGGGAGATATAGGTCCCACCATTAATCATAAACAATTTCCAAGAACTAGAACCTAGTCACACAACATGAATAATTTCATAAAAACATTTCATTTGAATTTTGTAAAATAGATTTTTAAAAGAGGATTTTAAAAGGAAATCCCCTTATATATATCATACAACTGAAGAGAGACTTAATAGTGTGAATGAAATATGTATATAAACTGTAAATAGACATAATTAAACATTATATAATCAAAAACCATCACACAATCAATTTTAATACCACATAAATAATGAAGTAGATGGTTAACCCAAAGAATGGAAATCTGGTTAAGAATTCCCTTACCTCAGGCTTGTCTTACTTCAAACTTATTTAATTTTCTTGTATAATGATTAAAAGAATGTTATTTTAATTTTATAGACACATTTTCATATTTATAAAACCTTATATGATCATTTAATAACCTTATTTCACCCCTTAATTGTCAGTATGTTTTTCCTTGCACTGTTTTGGGTGAGTTCCTTACATGATTTCCATGATTGGTTCATGATGGATGTTCTTGTCGATTGGCAGTGAAAATCCAGAGTTGGAATGGAAAGGTATTTAGATATTTCCATTAAAATAATTTATACCATTTATAATTTTGATGTTTTATATGATGATGATTCATAAATTAAAACATTAATGATGTTCGTTTAGATCATTTTAGTGGTTCTTTGATAATAACAACCTCTTTTTGTCTTATAAATTAAAACCATGAGTACAAAATAATTCCAGAACCATGGATGAAAAATAATACATATATTATAACCCAGTTCAACAATGGAAATGGTTTCATGACCAGAATTTAAAGAAATAATGGAAATTGAAATCACATCATCCACGATGTCGGTAATTCGACACATCACAGACAAAGTTTTTATTACTTGAATAAGTGGGAGAGGAGAAGAATAATGATGATGAATTTTTCATGAACATGATAAAATCCAGAATATGCATCATTTATCGATATTTAATGATTATTTGATAATAATAGATGAAGAAAAAATAAAAAATAAAGGAACTCAAAATAAAAGAATAATTGAGAAATCCCGTACAAAAATTCAGCTGCCTAACGACTATGCAACATGGTTTTAGAAAATACTAAAAAGAGAGAAGACAAAGGGTCACCCATCCAAAAATGAATCATAATATATAATAAGTCAATAATAATAAGGAAATAATAAAATGGTATGGAAACATGAAAGTTATATCACATAAAAGGGAACTTGAATGGAAAAAAGAAAGAAATTGATATTTTTCTTACCTTGTAGTGAAACTCCTAGAACTTGAAGGGTGGGACCTTGGGGGATCAAGAAAACATTGGGAGGGCTACTAGGGAGGTAAGGAGGTTAGATCCTCATTGATGAGGAATTTATAATGATGTTAATGAAGGAATGGGGTGGAATTTATAACAAAAGTGAGGGATTATTTTAATAATTTTCAAGGGACACCTCATTAGTGGTATTTGAAAAACCATTGGCTTACCCATGGTATTTTCACATGGTATATGCCACTGGGGACACCTCATAACTTATTTTACTGTAAAAAAGTCTTTCAAATTTAATACATCATCATTACATCATTAATGATGTCGTTAACACACCGAAACTCAAAACTGTATTTTTTACTATTCACCAAAAAAATCAATTGTTTCAAAAAAATCAAAAAAATTTACCCTAACCATTTATCGAAGTGTAGAATTAAAACATGAAGTCAATTTTTTGAAAATAAGTTTCTAAATATTTTTAATTTAATTTTTTAATAAAATCATACTTAATTCAAAAACTAATAATTTAAAAACTATAACGGCTTTTATATCACATTTAAAAATTAATCAAGATTTCATTATCTTAAAGCCTTAAAAAATAAAATAATAATACAATTTACTATTCATTAGGGGCATATTAATATTCATATTACTATTCATATGGGTATGTTACTACTCACCAAAAAACAAGTTGGTTCTAATATACACCAAATAACATACTGAACACAATTGTAGATAACCATTTTTCGAAATTCAAAACATAGAATAAGTAAAGTTATGTTTAAAGGATACTTATAAATATCTAAATTAAACAAAATTTCCGGCATTTCCATTTATTTTTAGAAAACCTTGGGGTGTTACATTATCCCCACCTTCTAGAAATTACGTCCTCACAATTTTATTTACTTATTAAACAAGTGAGGGTATCTTTCACTCATAGCATTTTTAGACACCCATGTTGCTTATTCAACCATCTGGGTTCTCCAAAAAACCTTTACATGGTGTATTACCTTATTCCGCAATACCTGTTCCCTTTGATCAAGAATCTGAAGCGGTTTCTCTTTATAATAAAGGTTCTCCTTCAGCTGAACTGCTTCTGGGATTAAAAAAATGATTCAAATATACTACATATTTCTTTAACATTGAAACATGAAAAACATTGTGTAACTGAGACCAAATCAAAGGAAAAGCTACTCAGTATGTAACCGGTCCAAATTTCTTCAGGATTTGAAAAGGACCGATGAACCGTAGACTTAGCTTTCCTTTCTCACCAAAACACATCACTCATTTCTGATGAGAGATTTCAAGGAAAACATGATCACCTACCACAAAAGAGAAGTCTTTACTTCTATTATCTGCATAAATTTTCTACCTGCTTTGAGCTATCCTCATGGGTTGCTGGACCATCTTCACTTTCTCAGCCACTTCCTCTACTAATTCTGTCCCCATCAACTTTCTTTCACCGACTTCATCCCAAAATGATGGAGTTCGACACCACTTTCCTTACAAAGCCTCAAATGGTTCCATCTGTATGCTAAAATGAAAATGGTTATTATAAGAAAACTCAAATAAAGAAAGATGTTAATACCAAATTCCCTGGTAGTCTATTGAACAAGCTCGAAGAATATCCACCGAAGAGTGAATCATTTTTTCTGACTGCCCATCTGATTGAGGATAAAAAGATATACTGAAATTTAACTTTGTTCCCAATGACTTCTGAAGTCCCTTCCAAAAGTTAGAATTGATCCTGGGATCCCAGTCAGATACAATGGAAAGAGGAACTCCATGTAACCTTAAAATATCATTGAGGTACAATCGAGAAAGCTTATCCAAATACATTGTATCTCGAATAGAAAGAAAATGTGCAGATTTTCTCATCTGATCAACAATAACCCAAATTGCATTGTTATCTTGATATGTATTAGGTAGTCCCACCACAAAGTCCATGGATACATTCTCCCACTTCCACTCTATCACTGGAAAAGGCTGAAGCATCCCCTTCGGTAACTATCGCTATACTTTAACCTGCTGACATGTCAAACATTTCATGGTAAAATCGGTGATATCCCTTTTCATTCCATCCCACTTGTAATACAACCAAAGGTCTCTATAAATCTTAGTACTGCCATGATGAACCAAAAATGGAGAAGTTTGAGCTTCACATAATAGATCCTTCTTCAACTGAGAATAACAGGGTACACACAACCTTTTTTAAAATCTTAAAACACAAACTTTATCAAGGTTAAATTCTATAATATTACCCATTTTAACCAATTCTACATTTTTCTATTTCTCACGGTCTTCCTTCTGTGCTCGATTAATTCTATCTGACAAAAAATACTACACTGAAACCTGAAACAAAATAGATGTATCCCCTACACCAACAACTTCTAAGCCAAAATTAATCAAATCCTTAATCAATGGACCATGTTCCAAACGTAACATGGTTAATGATGCATGATGTTTTTGAATCAAGGAATCCTTCACTTTTTTTGCTTTTCGAGGATGGTAATTGATTGTGCAATCATAATCCTTTGTCATCTCAAGCCATCTTCTTTGCCTTATGTTTAATTCCTTCTGAGTGAATATATACTTCAGACTTTTATGGTCAGTATATATTGGAAATTTGGATCCGTATAAATGATACCACTAAATATTCAAAGAAAAAACCATAGATGCCAATTTCAGATCTTGTGTGGGATAATTTATCTCATGAGGTTTTTGTTTTCTTGAAGCATAATAAATTACCTTATCATTCTGCATCAAAAAAAATCCAAGTCCCTTTAAAGAAGCATCACTGTAGATGAAGAATTCACCATTTCAAAAAGGTAAGGCCTAAACTAGAGCATTCACCAATCTCTTCTTCAGTTCATGAAAAAACATCACATTATTTTGCCTAGAAAAATTTAACCCCTTTTCTTGTTAAATTAGTTATCGGGCTAGATAACTGAGAAAATTTCTTAACATAACATTGGTAATAACCTGCTAATCCAAGAAAACTACGAATATATGTAACATTTTTGGGTCTTGGCCATTCATCAACCAATTTTATTTTGGCAGGATCAACTATTATTCCATCCTTATTTACAATGCGCCATAGAAAAGAAATTTTTTGCAACTAAAAATCACACTTTCTGAATTTTTCATAGAGTTTCTTTTCTTTTAAGGTTTGTAAAACAACCTTTAGATGTTTTTCATGCTTCTCTTTATTTTTATAAAATACCATAATTTCATTAATAAATACAACCACAAACTTATCCAAGAACTCATGAAATAATTTATTCATAAGATTCATGAATACAACAGGTGCATTAGTTAACCCAATGGGCATAACCACAAATTCATAATGCCCATATCTAGTACTAAAGGCTATTTTTGGGATGTCATCCTCATGTACCTTCAGCTTATGGTATTTGGATCTCAAGTCAATCATGGAAAAGTATTGAGCTCCCTGGAACTGATCAAACAAGTCATCGATATGAGGAAAAGGATACTTGTTTTTAACAGTGATGTTATCCAAAGATCTATAATCAATGAAAAGTCTCATGGAACTATATTTATTTTTAACAAACAAAATAGGAGCTCACCATGGTGAAGTTCTAGGATGAATGAAGCCTTCATGAAGCAAATACTGCAACTGATTTTACAATTCAAGAAGTTCTATTTGAGCCATACGATATGGGGGTTTTGAATTTGGCATAGAATCAGGAACTAAGAAAATTGTGAATTCGACTTCCCGATTAGGTATGACACTAGGTAACTCATCAGAAAAAACATCAAGGTATTAATTTACCACACACACATCATTAATCTGAATAGTTCCCTTGTTTTCAACTATATGAGCAAGATAAATTTCATTTCCATCTTTTAATAGTTCCTCAGCTTCATGATATGTTATCAATTTTATGGGTTCATTCTTGTATAAAAATCTTAGCTTGATAAATAGAAATCCAATCCATTCCTAGAATAACATCAAACTCAACTAAGGGTAAAACAATAAGGTTTGCAGGTAAAGTCTTTACACAGAACACAATACAAAGATTTGTATAATTCCTATTTGGTATAATATTTTACCCTGGTGTTTTAACAACAAGTTGAGGTATCATTTATTGAGGTGATATTTTCAATTTACCCAAGAATTTCTCAGAGATAGAGGAATGTGTAGACCCCGTATTAAACAAAACTTTATCAAAATCTGAGTGAACAAAAAAAGTACATGATACAAATTCATTGGATGGATCGAAATCTGCTCAAGTAGTCAGAAAAGACCTCACTAGACCTTTATGATTATAGTCTGTCTTCTTTGCATCATTCAGATCCCTCTTTAGGAAGACATTTTTATAATGACCCATCTCACCATATTTAAAACACTTTATAGTTTGATTATCGAGATTAGTTTTATGACCATTTTCATTGACATATCAGGCCATATGTCCAGACTTACCACATTTAAAGCACTTCTTAGTTTTTCTAAGACATTCCCCAGGGTGTTTATTGCCACACTTTTCACAAAATAGAAATTGGATTTTCTTACCATCAGATTTCTTTAGTTGATTCTCACCCATCACTTTCCACCTATACCTATTCTTCTCCTTATTGCCAAAATGCACGTGATAATTAGCAAACTATATCTCTACACTCTTAGCACACCAGACAAGTTTTTCATAACTTTTGAATTCACGGGAGGCCAACGCCCTTCGATACCTTGGTTTTAGTCCAGAGTAAAAGTAGTTGATTTTTCTATCAAGATCCAGAATAATATTTGGAGCATACCTTGCCAGTCGGTTGAAGTTTTCTTCATAAAAAACCACTGAATCCTCCTTCTTTTGCATTAATTCAAGGAATTTCTTCTCCATCCTAAGTCGCACCACCTTAGGAAAATATTTTTCAAGGAAAATAATTTTAAATTCATCCCACTCTAAGGCATTAAAATCCACTCTACCCCAGATATTCCATACCATTTACCACCATTGATCAGCTTCACCTTCAAAACGATAAATGGAATGGCTTACCTTTTGATTGTATAAACATCCCATAACATCTAATATCTTTTCAAGGGATTCGATCCATCCTTCAGCTGCAACTGGGTCAGAAGATCCATTGAAAGTAGGAGGGTGTTGTCTCATTAAATTCTCCACTAATGTCATGTTCCATTGTGGTACCTCTATATTTTCACTTTCATGGATGCCACCACCATTTATTGCATGCGTTAGCTGAGCCATTACTATCACAAACTTCTCGGTTCCAATCCTTACCATTTTGGGATGTAGATTTGGAAAGATGTCGTTGTTTTGGTGCCTCTACTCTTTAGCATCCCCGTTCCTTCTGTGGACAACCATTCAGAACAAACAAATCTTATATGAAGCAACACGGTAATATTTAAATGCTATAACATTTCAAATTAATGATAGAGTAAAAATAATTTATGGTATTCTTTTAACATCATCCAAACCCCTAAAGTTATCTAAACCATCCTTTGATACCAAAAATAAGGATCTGACTTTATTACATACATAATCTTGAATTTAGTTAAGAAAACACTTCATTTTAAATTGAGGATCTTTTCAAGTTTATAGATTTAGATAATTGTGATATAATACATTCATAACATTACACGTTGTTACAGAGTGGATACCATAAAAACAATTTCCATTTTTTTCAAAATTTAAAACATTAAAACATAAAACATGATTCCTTGAAAATTCTTTAACATTTAACATGGATTAATTATTTTTCTTACACATCCATTAACATGTAAAAATCATTTAAAACTTTAAAAATAAGTAAAGAACACATTAGTCTATGAATACTTGTAACGTATGAAATCATTTTCAAAAGACATACTTATCACCTGTATATATATATATATATATAATTACTTTGTGAAACATGATATTTCCACATTAAAAAAGAACATAAGTAGAACCATAAAAGTATCTTGGGTCATTACTTACATAATCTCGTAACCCTCTCGGCTACATTATAATTTGTAACCCTCACTACTACCTTAAAATTTGTGTAACAATCGCAGTTACACATGGAGTAACCATATGACCGACCTCCAACTTACACATACCCAATGAATTGGAGGGAGATATAGGTACCAAACTTCATGATAAACAATTCCCAATAACAAGAACATAATTATACAACATGAATAATTTCATAAAAACATTTCTTTTGAATTTTGTAAAATAAATTTGTAAAAAAGGATTTTAAAAGGAAACCCCTTATAAATATCATACAACTGAAGAGAGGCATAATAGAGTGGATAGAATATGTATATACATAGTAAACAGACATAATTAAGCAAAAAATAATCAAAAAATAACACAATCAATTTTAATACTACATAAATAACGAAGTAGAAGGTTAACCCAAATAATGGAAATCAGGTTAAGAATTCCCTTACCTCAGGATTTTTTTACTTCAAACTTGTTTAACCATCCTGTATAATGATTAAAAGTGTTTTATTATTATTTTAAAGAAACATTTCCATGTTTATAACACTTTATATGATCATTTCATAACCTTATTTCACCCCTTAATTGTTAGTATTTTGTTTCTTGCATTGTTTTGGGTGAGTTCCTTACATGATTTCCATGATTGGTTCATGATGGATGTTCTTGTCGATTGGAAGTGAAACTCTCGAATTGGAATGAAAAAGTATTTAGATATTTTCATTAACATAATTTATACCATTTATCATTTTGATGTTTTATATGAGGATGATTCATAAATTAAAACAATAATGATGTTCTTTTAGATCATTTTAGTGGTTCTTTGATAATAACAACCTATTTTTGTCTTATAAATTAAAACGACGAGTACAAAATAATTCCAGAACCATAGATGAGAAATAATACATATATTATAACCTGTTTCAACCATATAAATGGTTTTATGACCATAATTGAAAGAAATAATGGAAATTGAAATCACATCATCCACGATGTCGGTAATTCGACACATCACAAACAATGTATTTATTCCTTGAATAAGTGGGAGAAGAGAACAATAATGACGATGAATTTTCAATGAACATGAGAACATTTAGAATATAAATTATTTTTGGAGATTTAATTCCTATTGGGTTATAATATATGATGAAAAAATAATAAATTAAAGGAACTGAAAATAGAAGAATAATTGAGAAATCCCTTACAAAAATTTGGTAACCTAACGCCTATGCAACATGGTTTTAGAAAATATTAAAAAGATACGGGACAAGGATCACCCAAAAAAAATGAATCATAAAATAATATAGATCAAGAATAATAAAGAAATAAAAACATGGTATGGGAACATGAATGTTATACCACATAATAGAGAAGTTGAATGGAAAAAAGAAAGAAATTGAGAAATTTATTACCTTGTAGAGTAACTCCTAGAACAAGAAGGTTGGGACCTTGGGGGCTCAATTAAACATTGAGAGGTCTATTATCGAGGTAAGGAAGGAAGATATTCGTTTATGAGGAATTTTTAATGAAGTTAATGAAGGAATGGGTTGGTAATTATAGCGAAAGTGAGAGATTATTTTAATAATTTCTAAGAGACACCTCATTAGTGGTATTTGAAAAACCGTGGGATTGCACATGGTATTTGCCCATGGTATAAGCCACTTGGGACACCTCATAACTTATTTTACTATAAAAAAGTCTTCCTGATTTATTACATCATTATTAGATCATTAATTATGTCATTAACACACCGAAACTCAAAACTGTACCTTTTTACTATTCACCGAAAAATCAATTGTTTCAGAAAACTCCAAAAAATTCACCCTAACCATTTATGAACGTGTAGAGTTCAAAAATGAAGTCCATTTTTTGAAAATATTTTTTGAAATATTTTTAATTTAATTTTTAAATGAAATCATACTTAATTCAAAAATTAATAATTTAAAAACTATAACTACTTTTATATCAGATTTAAAAATTAATCAAGGTGTCATTATCTCAAATCCTTAATAAATTAAAATAAAAATTCAATTTACTATTAATTAGGTCATATTAATATTCATATTACAATTTATATGGGTTTTTTACAATTCACCAAAAAAAAGTTGGTTCTAATAGACTCCAAATAACATACTGAACACAATTGTAGATGACCATTTTTTGAAATTCAAAACATAAAAGCAGTAAAATTTTGTTTAAGGCTACTTATAAATATAAAAATTAAAAAAAATCAAGCATTTAAATTTATTTTTAGAAAACCTTAGGGTGTGAAATTATCCCCACCTTCTGGAAATTGCGTCCTCACAATTTTATTTACTTATTAAACAAGTGAGGGTACCTTTCCCTCATAGCATTTTCAGACTCCCATGTTGCTTCTTCAACCATGTGGTTTATCCACAAAACCATTACCTGATATATTACCTTATTCTGTAATACCAGTTCCCTTCGATCAAGAATATGAACTGGTTTCTCTTCATAAGAAAGGTTCTCCTCCAGTTGAACTGCTTCTGGTCTCAAAACATGAGTCGAATCTGGTCCATACATCCTTAACATATAAACAAGAAAAAAATTGTGTACCTAAGAAAAACTTTGAGGAAAAGATAGTCACTATGCAACTAGTCCAAATTTCTCCAGGATTTCAAAAGGACCGATGAATTGTGGACTTAGATTTCCTTTCTTACCAAAATGTATCACACATTTCCAAGGATAGATTTTAAGGAAAACATGACCACCTACCTAGAAAGAGAAGTCCTTCCTTCTATTATTTGCATAACTTTTATACCTGCTATGAGCTATCCTCATGTGCTGCTGAACCATCTTCACTTTCTCAGCCACTTCTTCTACTAATTCTGGCCCCATCAACTTTATTTCACCGACTTCATCCCAAAACACTGGATTCCGACACTGATTTCCGTACAAAGTCTCAAATGGTACCATCTGTATACTAGAATAAAAACTGTTATTATAAGAAAACTCAACTAAAGAAAGATGATGATCCCAAATTCCCTTGTATTCTATTGAAAAAGCTCGAAGCATATCCTCCAATGTTTTACTCATTCATTCTGACTTCCCATCTGATTGAGGATGAAGAGCTGTAGTGAAATTTAACTCTGTTCTCAACGACTTCTGAAGTCCCTTACAAAAGTTAGAAGTGATCCTAGGATCCTAGTCAGATATAATGGAAAGACGAAATCCATTTAACCTGAAAATATCCTTGAGGTACAATCAAGAAAGATGATCCAAATATAATATATCTCAAATAGAAAGAAAATGTGCAGATTTTGTCAGCCGATCCACCATAACCAAAATTTCATTTTTACCTCAATATGTATTAGGTAGTCCCACCACAAATTCCATGGATACATTCTCCCACTTTCACTCTGGAACTGGAAAAGGATGAATCATCCCTTTCGATAACTTCCACTCTACTTTAACCTACTGATATGTCAAACATTTCATGGTAAAATCAGCAATATCCCTTTTCATTCCATCCCACCTGTAATACTCCCAAAGGACTCTATACATCTTAGTACTTCTAGGATGAACCAAAAATAGAGAAGTATGAGCTTCACACAAAATATATTTCTTTAACTGAGAATCATAGGGCACACACAACCTTTTTCTAAATATTAAAACAAAAACTTTATCAAGGTTAAATTCTAGAATCTTACCTATTTTAACCAATTCTACATTTTTCTATTGCTCACGATCTTCCTTCTATGCTCACTTAAATCTGTCTGGAAATAAAGACTGCACTGAAACCTAAAACAAAAAACATGTATCCTCTGCACCAACAACTTCTAATCCAAAATTCATCAAATCATTAATCAAGGTATCCTATTCCAAATGTAACATTGTTAATGATGCATGATGTTTTCAACTCAAGCAATCCGCCACTTTGTTTGATTTCCAAGATACTAATTGATCATGAAATCAGAATCCTTTATCAGTTCAAGAAAAATTCTATACCTCATGTTTAATTCCTTTTGAGTGAATATATACTTTAAACTTTTATCATCAGCATATATTTGACATTTGGCTCCGTATAAATGATGTCTATAAATTTTCAAATAAAAAACCACACCTGACAATTCCAAATCATGTGTGGGATAATTTAACTCATGAGGTTTTAGTTGTCTTGAAGCATAAGTAATTACATGATCATTATCCATCAAAACACAACCAAGTCCCTTTAAATAAGCATCACTGTAGATGATGAAATCACCATTTTCGTAAGGCAAGGCCAAAACTGGAGCATTTACCAATATCTTCTTTAGTTCCTGAAAAAAAACATCACATTCTTCTATCCAAAAAAAATTTAACCCCTTTCCATGTTAACTTAGTTATCAAGCTAGATAACCAAGAAAATTTCTTAACAAAACATTGGTAATAACCTAATAATCAAAGAAAATTGCAAATCTCTGTAACATTTGTGGGTCTTGGCCATTCATCAACCAGTTTTGTTTTGGAAGGATCAACTATTATTCCATCCTTATTTACAATGTTCCCAAGAAAAGAAATCTGTTGCAACCAAAAATTCCACTTTCTGAATTTTCCATACAGTTTATTTTATTTTAAGGTTTGTAAAACAACCCTTATATGTTTTCATGCTCCTATTTATTTTAAAAAAAATACCAGAATGTCATCACTAAATATAACCACAAACTTATCCAAGAACTCCTGAAATAATCTATTCATAAAATTCCTGAATACACCAGGTGAATTTGTTAACCCAAAGGGTATAACAACAAATTCATAATGACCATATCAAGTAAAAAAAAGGCTATTTTTGGTATTTCATCCTCCTTCACCTTCAGATGATGGTATCCGGATCTCAATTCAATCTTGAAAATGTACTGAGATCCCTAGATCTGATCAAACAAGTCATTGATATGAGGAAAAGGATACTGTTTTTAATAGTGATGTTATTAAAATCCCTATAATCAATGAAAAGTCTCAAGTAACCACATTTCTTTTTAACAAAAAACATGAACTCCACATAGTGAAGTTCTAGGATGAATGAAGACATTATCAAGAAAATCCTGTAACTAATTTTTCAATTAAAGATGTTTGGTTTGATCCATACGATATGGGGGTATTGAAATTGGATTAGCATTAGGAACTAAGTCAATTTTGAGTTCGACTTCCTGATTAGGTATGGCACTAGGTAACTCCTCTGAAAAAACATCAAGGTTTTCATTTACCACAAGCACATCATCAATCTGAACAGTTCCCTAATTTTCAATAATATGAGCAAGAAAACTTTCATTTCCATCTTTCAACAATTTCTCAGCTTCCTGATATGTTATCAATTGTATGGGTTCATTATTGTATACAAACTGAAACTCTTTATGAAAAACTTCTTTAGCTATACAGTCAATCTTAGCATGATAAACAGAAAGCCAATCCATTCCCATAATAACATCAAACTGTACTAAGGGTAAAACAAAAAGGTTTTTAGGTAAAGTCTTTCCACAGACCACAATAGAAATATTCTTATAATTCCTCTTTTCTATAATATTTCCCCATGGCATTTTAACAACAAGTTCATATCTAATTTTTTGAGGTGATATTTCCAATTTACCCAAACATTTCTTAGATATGAAGGAAGGTGTAGACCTTGTATCAAACAAAACTTTAGAAAAATATGAGTGAACAAAGTACCTGATACAACTTCATTAGATGGCCAGACATCTGCTAACGTAGTCACAATAGATCTCACTAAAACGTTCTTCTTATAGTTTGACTTCTTTGCATCATTCAGATATCTCATTGGGTAATAATTTTCATAATGACCCATCTCACCACATTTAAAACACATTACAGTTTTCTTATCAGGATTAGTCTTGGGATCATTTTCATTGCAATATCAAGCCATATGTCGAAACTTACCACATTTAAAACCCTTCCTAGTTTTGTTAAGATATTCTCCAAGGTGTTTCTTGCCACACCTTTCACAAACTAGAAACTGGATTTTCTTACCATCAGATTTCGTTGGTTGATTCTTACCCATCACTTGCCACCTGGACCTCTTCCTCTCCTTGTTTCCAAAATGCATGTGATCTTTAGTAAAATCCATCTCTACCAACTTAGCACATCGTACATGTTTCTCATAACTTTTGAATTCACAGGAGGCCAACACCCTTCAATACCTTGGATTCAGTCTTGAGTTAAAGTGGTTGATTTTTCTATCAAGATCCAAAATAAAATTCAGATCATACCTTGCTAATCGGGTGAATTTCGCCTCTTACACAACCACTAAATCCGCGTCCTTTTGCTTCAATTCAAGGAATTTCTTCTCTATCCTATGTCACAAAACCTTAAGAAAATATTTTTCAAGGAAAAGAATTTTATATTCATCCCACTCTAAGGAATCAAAATCATCTCTACCACTAATATTCCTTACCATTGACCACCACTGATCATCTTCACATTCAAAATGATAAACGGAAAGACTTACCTTTTGATTTCCTAAACATCCCCTAACATCAAATATCTTTTCAAGGGATTTGATCCATCCTTCAATTGATACTGTTTCAAAAGATCCATTGAAATCAGGAGGGTGTTGTCTCATAAAATGTTCCATTACTGTCATGTTCTATTGTGGTACCTCTATTTGTTCTCTTTCTTGGATTCCACCCCCATTTATTTCCTGTGTTAGATGATCCATTACTGTCACAAACTACTCTGTTCCATTCCCTACCATTCCGAGCTGTAGATCCGGAAGGATATCGTTCTGTCGGTGTCTCTCTTCTTCAGCATCCCTGTTCCTTCTATAGACAAGCTTTCTGATCAAAAATATCTTAGATAAATCAACATGGTAATCTTTAGATTCTATAACATTTCAAAATAATGATAGAGTAAAAATAATTTATGGTATTCTTTTAACATCATCCTAATCCCTAAATTTATCTAAACCATCCGTTGATACAAACTATAAGGACCCAACCTTATTACATACATAATCTTGAATTTAGTAAAGAAAACACTTCCTTTTACATTGATGATCTTTTCATGTTTATATATTTAGAGAATTGGTACATAATACATTCATAAAATTACACATTGTTACAGATTGGATACCATAAAAACAGTTTCCATTTTTTAAAAAATTTAAAACATTAAAACATAAAACATGATTCCTTGAAAATTATTCAACATTTAACATGGATTACATCTTTTTATTACACATATATTACCTGTGAAAATCATTTAAAACATGGGATGATCCCAAAACTCAATAAGGGATTTAAAAATAAGGAAATAATACAGTAGTCCATGAATACTTGTAACGTATGAAATAATTTTCAAAAGACATACTTATCACTAGTATATATATATAATTACTTTTTGAAAAATTATATTCCCAAAAAAAATAAGAACATATGTATAACCATAAATGTATCTTTGGGCCTTACTTACATAATATGGTAACCATCTCGGCTACCTTATAATTTGTAACCCATAGGGCTACCATAAAATTTGTGTAACCATCGCAGTTACACTTGGAGTAACTATATGGCCGACGTCCAACTTACACATAAACAATGAATTGGAGGGAGATATAGGTCACAACCTTCATTATAATCAATTCCCAAGAACCAAAACGTAATCATACAACATGAATAATTTAATAAGAACATTTCTTTTAAATTTTGTAAAATAGATTTGTAAAAGTGGATTTTAAAAGGAAAACCCCTTATAAATTTCATACAACTGAAGAGAGACTTAATGGATTGGATGCAATATGTATATACACTATAAATATACATAATTAAACATAATATAAGAAAACCCCTCACAGAATCAATTTTAATACCACATAAATAACGAATTAGAAGGTTAACCCAAAGAGTGGAAATCAGGTTAAGAATTCCCATACCTCAGTCTTGTCTTACATAAAACTATTTTTAAACTTACTGTATAATGATTAAAAGAGTTTTATTAGTATTTTAATGAAAAGTTTTCATGTTTATAACACCTTATATGATCATTTTATAACCTTATTTTACCCTTTAATTGTTAGTATTTTGTCCCTTGCACTGTTTTGGGTGAGTTCCTTACATGATTTCCATGATTGTTTAATGATGGACGTTCTTGTCGATTGGAAGTGAAACTATAGAATTGAAATGGAAATGTATTTAAATAATTCCAGTACCATAATTTATAGAATTTATCATTTTTATGTTTTATATGAGGATGATTCATAAGTTAAAACATTAATTATGTTCATTTAGATCATTTTAGTGGTTCTTTGATAATAACAACCTCATTTTTTCTTATAAATTAAAACCATGAGTAAAAAAGAGTTCTAGAATAATGGATTAGAAATGATACATATATTATAACCTGGTTCAACCATATAAATGGTTTTATGACCAGACTTTAAATAATTACTGTAAATTAAAATCACATCATCCACAATGTTGGTAATTCGACACATCACAGACAATTTTTTTATTCCTTGAATAAGTGGTAGAGGAGAAAAATAATGATGACTAATTTTACATGAAAATGATAAAATCCATAAAATCCATAATTTATATATATTTCATGCCTCTTGGGAAATAAGAGATGAAGAAGGAAGAATAAATAAAGGAACTCAAAATAGAAGAATAATTGAGAAATCCCTTAAAAACATTTCTGCAGCCTAACGACTATGCAAAATGGTTTTAGAAAATATTAAAAAGAGTGGGGGAAAGGGTCACCCATCCATAAATGAACCATAATATAGAATAGATCAATAATAAGAATCAAATAAGGACATGGTATGGAAACTTGAAATTTATACCACATAAAAGAGAACTTGAATGGAAAAAGGAAAGAAATTGAGAATTTTATTACCTAGTAGAGTAACTCATAGAATTTGAATTTTTAGACCTCTGGGGCTTGAGGAAACCTTGGGAGGGATACTAGGAAGGTAAAGAGTCTATAGATTCTTTGATGATGAATTTGGAATGAAGTTAATGAAGGAATGGGTTGGTATTTATATCAAAAGTGACGGATTATTTTAATAATTTCTAAGGGACACCTCATTTGTGGTATTTGAAAAACCATGGTCTTGCCCATGGTATTTTCCAATGGTATATGCCACTTGATAAACCTCATAACTTATTTTACTATAAAAAATTCTACCAGATTTTTACATCATTATTACATCATTAATGATGTCATTAACACACCAAAACTCAAAATTGTATTTTTTACTATTCACTAAAAAATCAATTGTTTCAGAAAAATCCCCAAAATTAACCCTAACCATTTATCAATGTTTATAATTCAAAAATGAAGTCCATTTTTTAAAAATAACTTTCTAAATATTTTAAATTTAATTTTTAAATAAAATCATACTTAATTAAAAAATTAATAATTTAAAAACTATAACTGCTTTTATATCACATTTAAAAATTGATCAAGATGTCATTATCTTAAATCCAAAGAGAATAAAATAATAATACAATTTAATATTCAGTAGGGTCATATTACTATTCATAAGGTATGTTACTATTCATAAAAAACAATTTAGTTCCAATAGACTCGAAATAACATAATGAATACAGTTGTAGATGACCATTTTTTGAAATTAAAAAAATAAAAACAATAAAATTATGTTTAAAGGATACTTATAAATATCTACCTTAAACAAAATTTCAATCATTTCAATTTATGTTTAGAAAACCTTGGGGTGTTCCATTATCCCCGCCTTATGGAAATTGCATCCTCCCAATTTTATTTACTTATTAAACAAGTGAGGGTACCTTTCCCTTATAGAATTTTTAGACTCTCATGTTTCTCCTTCAACCATGTGGTTTTTCCATAAATCCTTTACCTGGTGGATTACCTTATTCCGCAATACTAGTTCCCTTCAATCGAGAATCTGAACTACTTTCTCTTCATATAAAAGGTTATCCTCCAGTTGAACTACTTCTGGGCTCAAAACATGAGTTGAATCCGGTACATACTTTATCAACATCAAAACATGAAAAAAATTATGTACCTAAGACAAACTCAAAAGTAATGCTACTCGGTATGAAACTGGTCCAACTTTCTCTAGGATTTCAAAAGGACTGATGAACCATAGACTTAGCTTTCCTTTCTTACAAAAACGCATCACACTTTTCCAAGGAGATATTTTAAGGAAAGCATGATCACCTACCTCGAAAGAGAAGTATTTCCTTCTGCTATCTGTATAAATTTTATGCTTGCTCTGAGCTATCCTCATTTGTTGCTAGATCATCTTCACTTTCTCAGCCACTTCCTATACTAATTCTGGCCCCATCAACTTTCTTTCACCGACTTCATCCCAAAACACTAGAGTCCGACACCACTTTCCATACAAATCCTCAAAAGGTGCCATTTGTATACTAGAATGAAAACCGTTATTATAAGAAAACTCAAATAAAGAAAGATGTTGATCCCAACTTCCCTGGTAGCCCATTGAACAAGTTCAAAGCATATCCTCCAAAGTTTGAATCATTCATTATAACTAACCATATGATTGAGGATAAAAAGCTGTACTAAAATTTAACTCTGTGACCAACAACTTATAGAGTCCCTTCCAGAAGATAGAAGTGAACCTGGGATCCCAATCAGATAGAATGGAAAGAGGATGTCACGACCCGACCCAATGGGGCTCAAGCCGTGACTCCCCAAGCCCACCTCTAATAGGACATGGGCTGGCGACTAGCGCCGAGTAGGCTATCACACACATGGGAGAAATTAGACTAAGGTACCTGTACACACGTACCCACAAACACCTCTATGAAACAGTGCAGAGATATATAAAACTAAAAAGAAAATGCATGCATACAACTATCCCAAACCAGAGTGCAACAACACTACAAAAAGGAAAAAATAGGGCCCACTAAAAGAAAACTACCAAGGATTCCAACCTGCTCAAAAGAAGGGGTACGCTGCCAAAATCACCACTGGAAAGCTCCTCAGCACAGCTCCGACAAGACTCAACGGTCAGACCCGCTCACTCAGCTCCGCCTGCCCCGAGTCCTCTTGGGACTCCGTCGAAAGGCATGTGGTCTGCACAAGACACAAACATGCACGGGCAAAGCCCGTGTAAGGGTGAGTATAACAATACTTAGTAGGCACCCCAAAAACCCAAAACAAAATAGAGAAACTGAAAGGTAACAGTCCGCTCATCCCAGCCAGAGATAACTCAGGTGAGAGAGAAACTCTATCTCGTGAGCATCCTTGGCTAAACAGAACTAGTCAGCTCAATCTAGGTAAATGCCTATACATACACCTTTAACATCCGCTCAGGTATATGCCCAAACATATACCATGAACATCTAGATATACTCATCTCACACACCAAGCCACATGAGGTACCGACCTCATCACCAGCAACGGTTCACAACCAGAAGAACACACTCCATGATCACTGCCCTCCAGATGACACTCGTCTGAGAGATACACTCCATTGGGACCCACACAAAAATCTCAGACGCTCAACCAAGATATCACTCTTGTCAGATATCATCACTGAGGAAACCTCGCTGAAACAATAAAAACAACAAACTCCTCGGATAGGGGATCACTCCTAGGGTCTGCTAGGGGATACCAAAACCCACACCGATATACGAAGATCTCAGATAGGGGATCACTCCCAGGTTCCATTGGGGGATACCACAACCCGATCTGGAATTCTTAGATCTCACAGATAGGGGATCACTCCCAGGATCCGCTAGGGGATAACACAACCCGATCTAGGAGTCTTCAGAAGAACGTCACTTAGATAGAGGATCGTCACGCATGTAAAGGTGGTCATGATGATACTAGAACCCTATCTAGTATAACTCATGATGTAGGGGATCGAACCAATGATGCACCAACCCTACCGAAACCACATTTTGAGTAGGGGATTGTATAACCAAAGATACTGCAACCCTACTACAATCTTCATGCTGAGTAGGGGATCGTATACTCGATGATGCCACAAGTCTACTGAGCACCACCCACTACATAGGGGATCATATTCCCGATGATTCCACAAACCCTATGGAGTTAACCAGCTAGATAGGGGATCTCCGCCCATGGATAAGTGGTCACAGCGATACCAAGAACCCAATCTTGGGAAACGATGCTAGAGGATCCCGCTTCGGGCCCACCGGAGGGATGACACAACTCTAACAGATTAAACATCCCATCGAGAGGATCACAAACCTATACTAAGGTTGTGATGTCGCGCAAACACTTGTAGGAATGAACCAAGGGAGTACCCTCAACCACTATTGGTCCAAACTTTTCCAACATGAGAAACCCACCAGAACGCCACACTGTGCACCTCCAAGGCCGATATCGAGGCCACCATCGTGATCCACGCTGAAAAACATGCAGGATAGGCTATTTACTCGCCCAAAATGTACAACCAGTGATAAGAGTCCTATTCACCAAAGATAACCCATGTGGGGCCCACACTACAATCCCAAAACTCATCAAGAGGATCATACCACTGTGATCCCCTCAAAAAAACACACGAGATTGACTACTTGATCATCCCAAATAGACACACGTTGAAAAAGGTACTATTCAATGAAGCCAGCTCGGGTGGGGCCCACACCATGCTCCTGAAACTTGTGAAGAAGATCACACCACTACGATCCCCTCAGAAAAACACATCGGTTCGACTACTCATTTGTCCAAAACGGACAACCGGCGGAAAAGTTACGTTTCTTCGTAAACGCCCAAAAGCAGCCTCATGGGGCCCACATCCTGATCTCTATCCCAGAACCTGGAAACTATCCAGAAAATTCCGCTGTACCATCAGGGTCTTAGTTCCACTGATGGCACGTCAATCGGGCACTCCAGGTATAAGATACAATGGCCCGAAGTCGAATACTAATAAAATATTATTATTTTATTCGACGTTTCAAGCTCTTGGGCCAAGATCCTGAAACTTTAAATTCCCAAAACCACCTCAAAGGGTTTTCCTTAATTCCAGGGTCACGTTGCCGCAGACGGCACATGAAACAAACACCTGGTTTGCAAACTGCGGGGGTTTAAGGAACCCCCAGACGAAAACTGGGCCGGACCGGCCCAACCTGGCCGGTCTGGCTGGCCTGAAGCAGCCCGCAATGGCCCAAACAGGCCTACACCGGCCGGCCAGGTCGACCCCGCCGCTGGCCCGCCCCGGCCGACGGCCTTATCCCGCGCTGCGGCCCGCCCGCCATGGGACCACGACCCTCCGCTGTGCTGGGCGGCGTGTCGCCGCCGCCTCACCACACCGGCCCGCCGTGGCCGGCCACCCCTCTCTGGCGCCGCCGCGTCGGCGCCGCACCGGCGAGGCTTCTGCAGACCACTGGGACCACCCCAGTTGTCCGTTTTTCGATCAGGAGGTGTCTGTGCGACCCTTGGGACCCCTTCAACACTGCTACGAATTCAAAATGAAAAAAAAACATAGCAAAAATGGGATCAGGGGTTAAAACACAAATTTCCTACCTCACGGGCGAAACGCCGAAGCTTCGTGTGCAGAACAACGCCCGCGACGCGCTGGATCTCAATCTGCCGACGATCAGCATCGAAATCAGCTGACGTCGGCTCCTTCGTGGGTTGTTTGTTCATCGGTGAAGAGTAGGAAAGGGGTGGTGGCCTCCTACGTGTACAAGGGGTTGGGGGGGGGAGAGATTGATTATTATTATTATTTTTAATAAAAACTTAATTTTAGCTCCCCGCCAACACGCCTCTGACCCGGCACCCGGCACCGACTAAAATTATGTTGCGCCTAGGAAAAAAAAGACGCTCTGAACACAACGGCAGACTCGGATTTTTGATCCGAGACTCCGTTCAGAAGTTATTCTAGACGATGCTCATAAATAAACTTTTCCATTTATTAACGAAAATGCCCATGGTGGGATTTCTCATAGCAGGCCTGCGCCCACAAAGTTTATATCCTTCCTAGGGTAAAAAGAATGCTCCAGACGCAATCATGCCTTCAGATTCCAGTTCTGAGCTATATTTTAGAAGATAACACACCCCCGCCATGCACATAGTATAAAAAAACGTAATATTTTTATAAAATTAATTTCAGGCACACCGTGCCTCAGAATAGTACGCCATCATCTCGCCTAGCTCTGGAAATATTCATAGGAATATTACAAAGTCTGATAGGGCAAAAATCTAGGTCTCTAGAACCTCCCCACCTTAGATCTTTTCATCCCCGAAAAGTCATAAGCATAAGGAAAGCAACTGGACTCTCAACTAGGTCTCCCATACAAGCAAGTTCTCCAACAAACACCCCTTCTCGAACACATAAGTCAGAGGGTCTCATCCACTACACCTCAACACTATCAGCTTTGGGCGGCCCTAACTTTCCCGCATGGTTTTGATCACGTCACAAAAATGTGTCTCAGTGGGGGAAGGATCCCTCCTCCTCACTCATTCGAAGCACACCGAACAACACCCACATAGGGTCTTACCAAAGCCCTGAAAAAATCCTGAGAAAGCAACGGAAAGGGAAGAGTACTGTTAAACAGTGTCTATCAAAACTACTATAGAAAGTAGAAAGGACACAAGGCATACCTCTATCCATCCGTGCAGCCTCTAGGTCAATTGCCTCTAGGGAATGCAGATGTCCTCACCCTCACCCTCCAGCTCCCTGAGCTCGACATGGACCACCTGGGGGTGGTGGTGGTGGAATCTGATACCGCTTACCACCTCCCACTGCTGCACCCGCTCCATTGAATAGTCCGCCACCTTGCAGACCTCCATACTCAAGACGTTTCCTTTAACAAGTCAGTCTATCAACCGGCTCCCTCTCAGCAGCACGATGGGTCAGAAAATCTCTAGAAAGATGTCCTCGACCATCGCAAGCGTAATAGTGCCTCTCCTACGGCTGACCAAAACTGGCATGCGAGCCCTGAGCCTCAGATCCTCCATACTGGGGTCTCCTCCTGAAACTTCGCATACGTCCGGGCCCCTGAGTCTGTCGTCCGCTACCAGATGCTGATCCGACTGATGAAGTCTCATCTCTCGCATGCCCACCACTAACAGGCAGGATCTGCTCGGCCAGAAAGCTCTCCACCACTAGGGCCCGCTCCAGCACTCGAGCATAGGTGGGTAGACACATGCAAACCACACTCGCCTAGATTTCTCTGCATAGGCCCGACTCGAGGGTCCGAGCCCTAAAGAACGTGTCTCAAACCATATCCAGGGAGTAACATGACAAGTCTGTAAACCTCGCCGAGTACTCTGACACAGTCATGACCTCCTGCCGAAGCTGTAGAAGCTCCTAAATCCGCACTAACCTTAGTGTCACCGGATATAACTCTTCCCTGAAGAGATTCTCAAACTCTGCCCACGTGAGCACCTCCTCATCGTGGGACTGCATCACCAAACTCCACCATTGCCCGACCGAACCATGCAGAAGTCTCGCCGCTAGGACCACCATCTGATCTGTGGGTGTCCTCACCAGGCGGAAAACTCTGGTGACTTCTTAGAGCCAGTCATCAGCTACCTAAGGGTCTAGATCACCATATAACCTCAGAGGTCACTGCCTCTGGAACTCGTGCAGTGCACTCAGCCTACACACAACCTCATCCTGCACTACCGACAAAACCAGTTGCTCGACAGGTGGTGGATCAAATGGTGGACCATCTGTAGGTGCAGCCTCAGAACCCGCGCCCTAGTCTACAGCCTCTACATGGGGCAGATCGTCCCCAAAATCCTTTTACAGAACCCTCACTGGAAGTCTTCGTGGAGGCATCCTAAAATACAATCAAGACACTCTATATTCAAAGATTATATCTCGAGAGATGACTCAAGAAGAACAAGGGAAACCCAAAAACCCAGTCCAATATGATGCATGTACCGTTATGTCCCAGTGACTAGTGTCCAAACGTCCCGAGTCGAAAGACGGGTTATCAGAGTCCTAATGAATGGATACGTCAGCCGCCGCACCAACACTGGAGTCTCTAGTATGAAAGATGAACTCAAAACATCATGACATTGCCGTTATGAAACACAAACCAAACTCACAGCAAATCCAGCTACACTCTGAGACCCCAAATGTGGAACCTAATTTGATACCACATTATCATGACCCAACCCAACGGGGCTGGAGCCATGACTCCCCATGCCCACCTACAATAGGCTAGGGGCTGGTGACTAGCACCAAGTAGGCTATTACACACATGGGAGGCATTAGCCTAAGGTACCTATACACACGCACCCACATACACCTCTATGCAACAGTGCAGAGATATATAAAACTGAAAAGAAAATGAATGCATAAACCTATCCCAAATCAGAGTGCAACAACAGTTAAAAAAGGGAAAAATAGAGCCCATGAAAAGAAAACTACCAAGTCATCCAACTTGCTTGGAAGAAGGGATACACTGCCAAAAGCACCACCGGAAAGCTCCTCAGTACAGCTCCAACAAGACTCCATGGTCAGACCCACTCACTCAGCTCTGCCTGCTCCAGGTCCTCCTAGGACTCCGTCAAAAGGCCTATGGTCTGCACAAGACACAAACATGTGCGGGAAAAGCACGTAAAGGGGTGAGTATAACAATACTGAGTAGGAACCCCAAAAACCCGAAACAAAAGAGATAAACTCAAAGGAAACATTCCGCTCATCCCAGCTAGAGGGAACCCAGACAAGAGAGAAACTCCATCTCATGACCATCATTGGATAAACACAACTAGTCAGCTCAATCCACGTGAATGACCATACATACACCTTGAACATCCTATAGGTATACGCCCAAACATATACCATGAACATCCAGATATGCTCATCTCACGCACCAAGCCACATGAGGTACCGACCTCATCACCAGCAATGATTCAAAACTAAGAGAACACACTCCACAAGCATTTCCCTCCATATAACACTCGTCCAAGAGATTCACTCCATCGGGTCCCACACAAAAATATCATATTCTCACCTGAGAGATCACACTCATCAGATATCGTTAATGAGGAAACCTCGTTGAACCAACAAAAACACCAAACTCCTCGGATAGGGGATCAATCCTAGAGTCTGCTAGGGGATACCAGAACCCACACCAGTATATGAAGATCTCAAATAGAGGATCACTCCCAGGGTTCGCTGGGTGATACCACAACCGGATCTGGAATTAGTAGATCTCACAGATAGGGGATCACTCCCAAGATCCACTGGGGGATAGCACAACCCGATCTGGAACTCAGCAGAAGCACGTCACTTAGATAGAGGATTGTCTCCCATATAAAGGTGGTCACAATGATACCGGAACCCTATCTAGTATAACTCGTGATGTTGGGGATCGAACTGATGATGAACCAACCCTACTGAAACCACACTTTGAGTAGGGGATCATATAACCAATGATACCACAACCCTACAACAATCCTCATGATGAGTAGGGGATCATATACCCGACGATGCCACAACCCTTCTGAGCACGACCCACTACGTAGGGGATCATATTCCTGATAATGCCACAAACCCTACGGGGTTAACCTGCTAGATAGAGGATCACCACCTGTGGATAAGTAGTCATAGCGATACCAAGAACCCAATCTAGGGAAACGATGCTAGAGGATCCCGCTCTGGGCCCACCAAAGGGATGCCAAAACTCTAACAGATTAAACATCCCATCGAGAGGATAAAAAAACTATACTAAGGTTGTGATGTTGCGAAAAACCTCGTAGGAATGAACCAAGGGAGTACCCTCGGCCATTGTTGGTCCAAACATCGCTAACCAGAGCGACCATCCACAACGCCACACTGCGCACATCTAAGGCCGATACCGAGACCACCATCGTGATCCACGCGAAACAATACGCAGGATAGGTTGTTTACTCGCCCGAAACGGACAACCAGTGAAAAAGGTACAATTCACCATAGCTAACCCATGTGGGGCCCACACTACGATCCCATAACTCATCAAGCAGATCATACAACTGCGATCCCCTCGAAAAAACACAAGGGATCGACTACTTGATCGTCCCAAACAGACACCTAGTTAAAAAGGTACTATTAACTAAAGCCAGCATAGGTGGGGCCCACACCACGCTCCCGAAACTCATCAAGAATATCCCACCATTGCAATCCCCTCGGAAAAACACACTGGATCAGCTACTCGTTCGTCCAAAACGGACACCCGGTGGAAAAGTCACGTTTCTCCGTAAACGCCCAAAAGCAGCTTCATGGGGCTCACATCATGATCTCCATCCTAGAACCTAGAAACTATCTTGAAAAGTTTTTCGTACCATCAGGGTCTCAACACCACTGACGGAACGTCAATCGGACGCTCTGGGTAGAAGATAGAACGACCCAAAGTCGAATACTAACAAAAAATTATTATTTTATTCGACGTTTCAAGCTCTCGGGCCACTATCCCAGAAATTTAAACTCCCAAACCCACCTCAAAGGGTTTTCCTTAATTCCAGGGTCGCGTTGCCACAGACGGCACGCAAAACAGAGACCTGGTTTGAAAACTGCAGGGGTTTAAAGAACCCTCACACGAAAACTGGGCCAGACCGGCTCGGAGCGGCGCAAATCGGTCGGCCCCAGCCAGCCCAGATGCTTCCCCCAAAAGCCCGCCCCGGCCGGCGGCCCTCCGCCGCGTTGCGGCCCACCCCGCCGCGGGATCACGGATTTCCTCCACAATGGGTGGCGGGCCTCTGCTGCCTTGCCGCGCCGGCCCGCCGTGGCCGGCCACCCCTCACCGGTGCCGGCACCGCCACGATGCACTGGAGCTCGATCTGCCGATAATCGGCATTGAAATTGGCCGATGTCAGCTCCATCGTGGGTCATTTTTTTTTCGGAAAATATTAGGAAAGTGGGAGTTGGCCTCTTTCACATACAAGGGGTTGGGGGGAGATATTGATTTTTATTATTATTTTTTAATAAAATCTTTATTTCAGCTCCCCGCCAACACGCCTCCGACATGGCACCCAACGCCGACTCAAATTATGTCTCACCTCGGGTAAACACAACATTCTGAATGCAAAAGCGGACTCATATTTTTGATCCGAGATTCCGTTAAGAAGTTATTCGAGCTGACACTCATAAATATATTTTTCCATTTATTTACGAAAATGCCCCTGGTGGCTTTTCTTACAGTAGGCCCATGCCTACAACTTTTATACCCTGCCTATGGTAAAC
Source organism: Viscum album (assembly GCA_963277665.1). Taxonomy (NCBI): domain Eukaryota; kingdom Viridiplantae; phylum Streptophyta; class Magnoliopsida; order Santalales; family Viscaceae; genus Viscum; species Viscum album. The sequence goes on along the minus strand of OY728147.1, from coordinate 1,017,510,220 downwards.
GACATGCTCCGGATGAAACCGTGCCCTTAGATTCCTATTCTGAGATACCATTTAGGATATAATACACCCCCGCCATGTGCATAGTATAAAAAAACTTAATATTTTTATAAAATTAATTCCGGGCACATCGGGCCTCGGAATCGCACGCCGTCTTTTCGCCTAGCTCTGGAAATATTTGTAAGAATATTTCAAAGTCTGACAGGGCCAAAACCCAAGTTGCTACAAAGAAACTCCATGTAACCTAACAATATCCTTGAGGTACAATCGAGAAAGCTGATACAAAGACATTGTATCTCGAATAGAAAGAAAATGTGCATATTTTATCAGCCAATCCACAATAACCCAAATTTCATTGTTACCTTGAGAAGTATTAGGTAGTCCCATCAAAAATTCTATGGATACATTCTCCCACTTCCACTCTGGAACTAGAAAAGGACGAAGCTTCCCCTTCAATAATTACTGCTCTGCTTTAATCTACTGACATGTCAAACATTTCATGGTAAAATTAGCAATATCCCTTTTCATTCTATCTCACAAGTAATACTTCCGAAGGTCTCTATAGATCTTAGTACTTCCCGGATGAACCAAAAATGGAGAACTTTGAGCTTCACATAACAAATCCATCTTCAACTGAGAATCACAAGGCACACACAACCTTTTTCCAAATCATAAAACACAAATTTTATCAAGGATAAATTCTGGAAGCATGCAAATTTTATCCAATTCTACCTTTTTTATAGCACATGGTCTTCCTTCTATGCTTGGTTAATTCTGTCTGACAACGAAGACTACACTGAAACCTGAAATAAAATAGATGTATTCCCTGCACCAAAAACTTCTAAGCCAAAATTCATCAAATCATCAATCAAAGGATCATGTTTCAAACATAACATGGTTAATAATGCATGATGTTTTTGACACAAGGCATCCGCCACTATGTTTTATTTTCCAGGATGGTAATTGATCTTGCAATCATAATTCTTCATCAGTTCAAACCATCTTCTATTCCTTATGTTTAATTCCTTCTGAGTGAATACATACATCAAACTTTTATGGTCAGTATATATTCGACATTTGGATCCGTATAAATTATGCCTCCAAATTTTCAAAGAAAAAACCACAATTTCCAATTCCAAATCATGTGTGGGATAGTTGAACTCATGATTTTTAGTTGTCTTGAAGCATAAGAAATTACCTGATCATTCTGCATAAAAACACAACCAAGTCCCATTAACGAAGCATCACTGTAGATAACGAAATCACCATTTCGGGAAGGTAAGGCCAAAACTAGATCATTTATCATGAATCTCAGTAATAACCTACTAATCTAAGAAAACTATGAATCTATGAAACATTTGTGGGTCTTGGACATTCATCAACCACTTTTTTTTGGTAGGATCAAGTGTTATTCCATCCTTATTTACAATGTTCCTAAGAAAATAAATCTTTTGCAACCAAAAATCACACTTGCGTAATTTTCCATACAGTTTTTTTTCTTTTAAGGTTTGTAAAACAACCCTTAAATATTTTCCATGCTCTTATTTATTTTTAGAAAATACCAAAAATACATCAATAAATCCAACCACAAACTTATCCAAGAACTCATGAAATACTCTATTCATAAGATTCATGAATACAAAAGGTGCATTAGTTAAACCAAAGGGCATAACAATAAATTCATAAAGCCCATATCTAGTAAGAAAGGATGTTTTTGGGATGTCAACTTCCTTAATCTTCAGATGATGGTATCCAAATCTAAAGTCAATCTTGGAAAAGTACTGAGCTCCCTGGAGCTGATCAAACAAGTCATCAATATGATGAAAATGATACTTTTTTTAACAGTGATGTTATTCAAATCTTTATAATCAATGAAAAGTCTCATGGAACCATATTCCTTTTTTACAAAAAATAGGATCCCCCATGGTGAAGAGCATGGAGGAATGCCTCCATTATCAAGAAAATCATGAAACTAATATTTTAATTCAAGAAGTTCTATTTGGGCCACACGATATGGGGGTTTTGAAATTGTCTTAGCATCAGGAACTAAGTCAATTGTGAATTCAAATTCTCGATTAGGTATGACACCATGTAACTCATCCGAAAAAACATCAAGGTATTCATTTACAACAGGAACATAATCAATCTGCACAGTTCCCTTGTTTTCAACAATATGACCAGAAAAACATTCATTTCCATCTCTCAATAGTTTCTCAGCTTCCTGACATGTTATTAATTGTATGGGTTCATTCTTGTATAAAAACGGAAATTCTTTTTGAAAAACAACTTACTTAAATCTACAATCAATCTTAGCATGATCAACAGAAATCCAATCCATTCCCATAATAACATCAAACTCGACTAAGTGTAAAAAACAAGGTTTTTAGGTAAAGTCTTTCTATAGACCATAATAGAAATATTCTTATAATTCCTATTTTCTTTAATATTTTCCCCTAGTGTTTTAGAAACAAGTTCATTTCTCATTTGTTGAGGTGATATTTCTAATTTACCTGAAAATTTCTCAGAGATAAAAAATGTATAGACCCCATATCAAACAAAACTTTAGAAAAATCTGAGTGAACAAACAAAGTACCTAATACAACTTCATTGGATGGCCCAATATCTATCGACGTAGTCATAAAGGATCTCACCACACCTTTCTTCTTACAGTCTGGCTTCTTTGCATCATTCAGATATCTTTTTGGGTAGGCATTTGGACAATGATCCATCTCACCACATTTAAAACACATTACAATTTTCTTATCAAAATTATACATTGGAGCATTTTCATTGCAATATCGGGACATATATCCAAACATACCACATTTCAAACACTTCCCACTTTTGATAAGACATTCCCTAGGGTGTTTCTTGCCAAAATTTTCACAAACAGAAAATTGGATCTTCTTACCATCATATTTCTTTGGTTGATTGTTACCCATCACTTGCCAACTATACCTCTTCTTCTCCTAGTTTCCAAAATGCACGTGATCATCAGAAAACTCTATCTCAACCCTCTCAACACATCACACAAGTTTCTCATAACATTTGAATTCACAGGAGGCCACCACCCATTGATACCTTGGCTTCAGTCCTGAGTAAAAGTGGTTGATTTTGCTATCAAGATCCAGAATAATATTTGGATCATACCTTGCCAGTCGGGTGAAGTTCGATTCATACACAACCACTGAATCCTCCTCATTTTTCTTCAATTCAGGTAATTAATTCTCTATCTTATGTCCCACTACCTTAGGAAAATATTTTTCAAGGAAAAGCCTTTTAAATTCATCCCACTATAAATCATAAAAATCCTCTATACCCCTAATATTACTTACCATTTACCACCACTGATTAGATTCATCTCCAAAATGATAAATTCCAAGACTTAACTTTTGATTGTATGAACATCCCATAACATCGAATATCTTTTCAAGGGCTTTGATCCATCCTTCAACTGCAACTGGGATAGAAGATCCATTGAATGAAGGAGGGTGTTGTCTCATAAAATGTTCCACTACTGTCATGTTTTGTTGTGATACCTCTATTTGTTCTCTTTCACGTATGCCACTACCATTTATTTCTTATGTTAGCTGGGACATTACTATCACAAATTTCTTGGTTCCAATCCCTACCATTCTGGGCTATAGATCTAGAAGGATGTCATTCTATTGGTACCTCTCCTATTTAGAATCCTTGTTTCCTCTATGGACAACCATTCTGAACAAACATATCTTAGATGTAGCAACATAGTAATCTTTAAATGCTATAACTTTTCTTATTAATTATAGAGTAAACATAATTTATGGTATTATTTTAACATCATCCTAACCCCTAAAGTTATCTAAATCATCCTTTGATACCAACTATAAGGACCCAGCCTTATTGTATACATAATCTTGAATTAAGTCAAGAAAACAATTAATTTTACATTGAGTATGTTTTCATGTTTAGATATTTAGATAATTGGGACATAATACATTCATAACATTACACATTGTTACAGATTGGATACCATAAAAACAGTTTCCATTTTTAAAAAAAATTTAAAACATTAAAACTTAAAACATGATTACTTGACAATTATTCAACATTTAACATGGAATCCTCATTTTTATTACACATTAATTAACCAGTGAAAATCATTTAAAAATTATGATGGGCAGAAAACATAGTAAGGGATATAAAAATAAATAAAGAACACATTAGTCCATGAATACATGTAATGTATGAAATCATTTTCAAAAGACATACTTATAACCTGTATATATATAAATACTTACTTTGTGAAACATGATATTTCCAAAATAAATAATATAATCAGTATAACCATAACTTTATCTTGGGTAATTACTTAAATAATCTTGTAACCCTCTCAGATACCTTATAATTTGTAACTCTAAGGACTACCTTACAATTTGTGTAACCATCATAGTTACACTTGGAGTAACCTTACAGTCGACCTCCAACTTACACATACATAATGAATTGGAGGGAGATATAGGTCCCAAAATTCATCATAAACAATTCCCCAGAGCCATAACACAAACATACCACATTAATAATTTTATAAAAACATTTCTTTTGAATTTTTTAAAATATATTTGTAAAAGAGGATTTTAAAAGGAAAACCCATTTTAAATATCATAAAACGAAATATATACTTAATAGAGTGGATGAAATATTTATATACACTGTAAATAGACATAATTAAGCATAATATAAGAAAATCCTATCACACAATCAATCTCAATACCACATAAATAATAAAGTAAAAGGTTAACCCAAAGAATGGAAATCGGGTTAAGAATTCCCTTACCTCAGGATTGTCTTACATTAAACCTATTTAATATTCTAGTATAATGATTAAAAGAGTGTAATTAGTATTTTAAAGAAAAATTTTCATGTTTATAACACCTTATATTATCATTTCATAATTTTATTTCACCCCTTAATTTTTAGTATTTTGTTCCTTGCACTATTTTGGGTGAGTTCCTTACATGATTTCCATGAATGGTTCAAGATGGATGTTCTTGTCGATTGGGAGTGAAACTCCAAAATTAGAATGTAAAGATATTTAAATATTTCAAGTAAAATAATTTATACCATTTATCATTTTGATGTTTTATATGAGCAATATTTATAAGTTAAATCATTAATGATGTTCGTTCAGATCATTTTAGTGGTTCTTTGATAATAACAACCACATTTTGTCTTATAAATTAAAAACATGAGTACAAAAGAATTCCAAAACCATGGATGATAAATAATACATATATTATAACCTGGTTCAACCATAGAAATGGTTTCATGACAATAGTTGAATGAATTAATGGAAATTGAAATCACATCATCCAGGATGTCGGTAATTCGACACATCACAGACAATGTTTTTATTCCTTGAATAAGTGGGAGAGGAGAAGAATAATGATGATGAATTTTACATGAACATGAGAACATACAGAATATACATTATTTTTGGAGATTTCATGCCTCTTGGGTAAGAATATATGAATAAATAATAAGAAAATAAAGGAACTCAAAATAAAATAATAATTGAGAAATCCCTTACAAAAATTCGGCAGCCTAACGACTATGCATAATGGTTTTAGAAAATATTAAAAAGAGAGGGGAAAGGGGTAACCAATACATAAATGAATCATAATACAGAATAGGTCAATAATAATAAGTAAATAATAACATGTTTTGGAAACTTTAATGTTATACCACATAAAAGAGAACTTGAATGGAAAAAAAGATAGAAATTGAGATTTGTTTTACCTTGTAGGGTAACTCTTAGAGCATGAAGGTTGGTACGTTGGGGGATCGAGGAAACCTTGGGAGGGATAATAGAAAGGTAAAGAGGATAGGTATTCATTCATTAGGAATTTTTAATGAAGTTAATGAAGTAATGGGTGGGTATTTATAGAAAAAGTGAGATATTATTTTAATAATTTCAAAGGGACACCTCATTAGTGGTATTTGCAAAACCATGGGCCTGCCCATGGTATTTGACCATGGTATAAGCCACTTGGTACATATCATAAGTTATTTTACTATAAAAAAGTCACCATGATTTATCACGTCATTATTACATCCTTAATGATGTCATTAACACATAGAAACTTAAAACTGTATTTTTTATTATTCAGTGAAAAATCAACTGTTTCACAAAAATCCCCAAAATTCACCATAACCATTTATCGATGTGTAGAATTTAAAAATGAATTCCAATTTTTGAAAATAATTTTCTAAATATTTTTAATTTAATATTTAAATAAAAACATACTTAATTCAAAAATTAATAATTTAAAAACTATAAATGCTTTTATATCACATTTAAAAATTAATCAAGATGTCATTATCTTAAATCCTTAAGAGAATAAAAATAATAATACAATTTACTATTCATTAGTCATATTACTATTCATATTACCATTCATAAGGGTATGCTACTATTCACTAAAAAATAATTTGGTTTCAATAGATTCCAAATAACATACTGAGCACAATTGTAGATGGCCATTTTTTGAAATTCAAAACATAGAAGCAGTAAAATTATGTTTAAAGGATACTTATAAAGATCTACATTAAACGAAATTCAAATCATTTCAATTTATTTTTAGAAAAACATGGGGTGTTACATTTTGAACATTTTTTTAGAAGATGTATCATATATATCAACACCATTGCTCCATAATCCTACAATTATTCAATTAGAGGTTACAAGTATACATCAGTATGATTTCCAAGTTTTTTTGTTCCAGGAATAATAATCAAAATAATAAAAGAAATTGGTTGCATACACATCCATATTAGAAGAATATAAAGGATCAAAAAAACTATCCAAATGCTATAACTAGTGATCAAAGTACCAAATGGGTTGAATCCATCAAAAAAATCCCAATCAAACATTACTAGGATCATATGAGAAATATAGATGTAATGAATCAAATGTATTACATGATTTTTAATCTCTTAGATGTCACATTTCCCGTCATTGTTATTATCTATAGAATACCACTTCATGGGTTTAGTGGTTTTCGATGACATGAATAATCTTTTAAATCAAGGATTTAAATGAAAGTAACAAAAAACCATTATAGGTGTGTTCTTTTTCTTATTCCTCATAGTAGTATATTGATCAAGACTTATAACATCACCCATTAACAACCATCTAGAATAATAATTTTTTTTTCAATCCTATTTGTTTGACTCCTCTCCCCAATAAAGCATAAAATCATTGAGATACACATTTATTTTTTTATAATTCACACCAATATTTTTAACAACTTTTTTGATATCATAAAAAGACTCATGGATATTTTCTTCAAGAAATGCATCAAAAAAAAATTCTATATCATGGAAACCACCTTATTTGTAATTCCCCATAGGCATTTGATATGGTAAAACTTTAGTGGAAAAGAAAGTTTTGAATATTTTAAACATCCACTATACAACTCTTGATTTCCATTATCAACTAAATCATTAAATGAATTTGTATGATTAGTGATGTTTTATCTTACATTAGTATCCATAAAATAATGATGAGGATCCAATTATATGTTACAATCTTGATCTGGTTATCCTATAGTCTCAAAACATCACCTATCAAGTTGTTATTTATATCACCCTCATATGGTTGTTATGATATGTTTTGATGTTTATGTTAGTGTCTTAAAATGATTAATGTATCATTTATAAGGTTTTTCATTTCATTTTACATTGTTTAAAAAGTTGGGAACTCATTCTATCAATTGAAATCAGTGATCAAACTTTTTGTAACGTTAGATTCTCCATGCCTAATATAACACTTATATTTATCATAAAATTACTTCAATATCATGTGTTCAAAAAATTCATATTTCTTTAACCATCTTCTAAATTTACATTTAGGACATGTACATCTTATTCTCCCATCAACGGATTTATTGGAAATTAAAAAATCAAAAAACTCCTCCAAAACCTTAGCATACCGAGGTGTGTTCCTCGATAATATGATCTAGCTTTTATCCATATCACAATGTGCCTACACTTTATTAATTCTTTTTAAAATAAATAAGTTTTAATAAGTAGGAAAATAGATAAATGTATTTAAAAAAAACACAACCTAAGTATTTATAAGAAGATTCATTTAAGTACTAAAAAAATCAAAGTAAAAAAAGGAAATCAATCATGGATAAAATTATGTAAAATACAAGAAAAATAAAAATCATACATTTATTAATTTAAAATAGGCATCATGGGAGAAACAACCTAGGGTCACTAATTCTAGGTGAACCTAGTAATTATCTGTCACCATAGTATTGGATTTAGAGTTCCAACACTTATCTATCTAGAGGGGTTTTCACATAATTTTTCACTAGAATTTCTAGTGGTGATATAAGAGATTCTATTTATGTATGTCACATTATATTTTTTATTTTTTATAGATGGTATATCTCAAACCAACTAGAGTGGTTTTAAAATTACCTAATAGATCCACAACATTTCAAGAAATAGTATTTGAATATGTTTTATTTGGAGTGAATAATTTTATCTTACCTAATGATTTTTGTGTTTTAATCATTGAGAAGGATATGAACTATTCATTGTCACTTATAATATTGGATAAAACTTTCATAAAAATAAAAAATGAAATCATAAATGTCCATAAAGGTACTATAATAATATAGTTTGGTTAAAATGTTTTCCACTTTAATATTTTTGATTCCATCATGTACCCATAATAAGAGAACTTAAATTTTTTACATTGTCACATTCTGATGAGTATAATCCTTGCGAAGAAAGTTGTTTGATATAATAAAATTTTGATTTGGTAAATAAATAAAGATCTGAAAATTTGATAAAAAACAATTGGAAAAAACATAAATATTCTATCCAACCATCTGAATATGAGATAACTTTTGATTTATTTGATGTATTTTACTATTTATTCAATGAATTTTTTTAATACTTTATATCTTGCATATGAAGTATAAAAAATTGATTTAAGTAACCCAAATCAATTTAAATCTTTAGTCCAACCTCTAGATCTAAAATTAAAACCGTTGGATACTATTTTAAGTTATTTATTTCTAATAAAGAAAAAAAATGATAATTTAAAGAAAAATTTCTCTTAATAAATAAAAAAAATATGATAGAAATTTTGAGATAAAATGCACAAGTTATAGACTGGAATTAAGGATACATTCCTAAAAACTAGTGTAAATGTTCCTAATATAAGTGTAACAATAAAAAACCAACATTAACTAGAGTGGATTATTATTTTATGTAATTAATACCTAAACTATCAAGTTATCTTGTTAACTACTTTCCTTATAATTATTTAACAACTACCACAAATATGATGACTGTGAGATAAATAACTAAATAATACTTAAACTATTCCTCCACAACACATCAGGTGTAACTTATGATTGTAAAGGATGGTGTAAATATAAGGGATTGATAAATAAAGATGTAAGAGATTTATTTACCTATTTATAGTGCTAACTAAGATATTATAGGTTTATGAAAAAATTTCAGCATGACCTTATCAAAATTAGGAATTAATCACAGACATATCCTAGTCGTTGGAAAGGGTACATGTTTATCAGGGAAACTTAGATAGTATAATAAATTAAAATAAATATATAAAAATGAAATTACATATGATCAAAATCCAAAATATCCATAAATTATATAAATTTCATGAAAGTAGGAAAATACCACTTATACAAAAGTGAGGGAAACCAAACAAAAACTAAGTTCAAAAAAATAGAGGTTTGATGAGAGGGATCTATTGAATTAAAACTTATAGAAAACCACTTCATGTATTCTCCACTCATCAATTAAATGGTACACATATCAAATTTAATATGAAAATAGATATAACATGATTTTTCGGTTTAATATGACCAAGAGAATGCTAAGAAAATATGAATTAATTATTTAAATCCCATATAGAGGTGTGGTGGATTCTAACAACTGAACACGATCAATTGAATTGTAATAAAAAAAATACAATGTGTACCCATGCTCAAAAATACAAGCATGAGATATGATAATGACAACACACCATGTGGGGGTTAATATGTGGTGTGTCATTTTTCACAATGTATTAACCTCTATTTTTCACATAGTTGAGTGGTGATTAAACATTGTATAGATGGTGTAAAGTCAATGTAAACACATATGGTTTATCCCCTTCAATATCGTGGAATCCATGTGGTCAAAGTATGAGACATGTAATTAATACACATCCCTCATATTGAATTTCAGAAAACCGACATGAAATCACATGATGTATTTGGCATATTGGTTGATGTACATGACATTTTAAACAAGAAATCACATTTAGAATACATGTTGCGTCCCTAGGAATGTATAAAAGGTGGATACAAATAAATAACATGAAATATAGCTTGATATAAAATCCGTATATCTTGTGAAATATCATAGAAGGTACCTGACAAGGAAGGAATTTCATGTGAGTCAAAACAAGGATAAAATTTAATTAATTAAATAAAAAAAACTTAATATTGTGCAGCTGGTTGTACATGCTTTGTGACTGAGGTTTATCACACTAATCACATGAAGAGTGATTTTTTACATGTTGTGTGGAATTAAATGATTCAATAATTATTTTTCTTATTATTATTAAAACGAAGGACACATATGGTAGTCATAAATTCCTTCCTCTTAATGAGAATCACTAATAGTACACACTGTGTATATTCAAGGCATGTCATGTTGTTATAAATTCCATGAAAACTATGTGGCTTGAACCATGAAAAAACACAAGGTGTAATACCCCAGCACATCATGTTGGCATACATTCCATGAATGTAAATATTATTTTACAAGGACAACACAAAGTGTTAGTCAAGCATGATATCATGTAACTGTATATATAGTGTAATAGTTGAACTCTAAAAATTTTTATAATTAGAAGACAAATAATATGCACAACGACTTCTACAATATAAGTCATATACTTATTTAACTTTAAATTAATATTAATTTATTTAATTTATATAAATTATAGAGGATGATAATCTACAGGGATATTTTGATTGATAATTAAGATAAATTATTTATTTAATTAATAATATAATCAATTTATTAATTGGAGTAATTTATCATAGTAAAGAATAATTTAGAATGAATGAAATCTAGTTGAAAAGAATATTCATTTCATGTTCTTGATGATCATAAGACAAAAAATCCTATATATGTCAAGGTATAGTTATCCCATCACATACCATCAAACTACCCATCGATAATGAGTGTACCTAAGAAACGTTTTCTATATAATCATATAATATCCCATTCTATCATGCTTCATACTATACAAATATCAAATTTAACAACAAGTATAACTAGTATTAAAATTTAGAGCATGAAAAGAAATCAACAAGCAAGATCATAACACATTTTATAACATGAAAATTATTCTAAATAATAGAGGATTTCACTGTGACAAAGAGAATAAATCAATTCCATGTTTCATCAGAATTGATAACTTATTTAATGTGTAATGAAAATATCCCAATAAAGAAAAAGTTTTGTAGTATAATCTTTAAACATGATAACAATAAACCATGTTAAGTAAAAAAATTACAAACATTGTAAAACAATTTGTAAAAAATAAAATAAGAAATGTTAGAATAACACTAAACCCTTACCTTGAATTGGGAGTAGTGGCAGTGACAGTTCAGGTGAGAGAAGGGATGAAGGATTAGGCTCAAGCTTGGGGGGGGGATAAGTAGGACAATGGTGAGGGGGAGAAGGGGGATAATGACAATGACAAGGGGGATAAGGGGGGAAACAGTTAAGGGATAGGGTTTGATGGGGTCAGTGGAGTAGTGTGTGAAGTGGGCCGATGAAGAGGGAGAATGGGGCCAGCAGCATGGGGTTGAAAGGGGCCAGCGGCGAAAGGCTGGGGTTCGATGAGGTTTGGGGAAGCGGGGTTGGGGTGTTAGGTTCTGGGGGGGGGGTGGAAGAAGTGTTGCTATAAAAAAAATGTTTTAGCGATAGTTTTTAGAAAACCACATCTAATTACTTATTTTGGTGTAGTGGTTCAATCATTGGTCTCTTGATGTAGTAAGTCTAGAAGTAATTATCAAGAAGGGAAATATACAGTCTAGGATCATCCCTATATCTATACCACTATCAATGCTAATATTCTTGAGAATATTCAATATATCTTGGTAGCAACCCAAGAATTTACTAGTTCCTCTTCAATAAAAGAATAAAGCTATAGCTATTGAGGTCCTTCTTACAGTATCAATATTAGTAAATCTGATGGTCCTCTCCAGAGTACCCACTATAGTGGTCCTTCCCATGGTTACATGAAGATCAAAAATTTCCTCCCCAGTGTATAGATTGTGACCCCCTCGCATTATAAATATTGATTGACAAGGATGTCCTTACCTTACCATATCATAAATAATTAGTAACCATGAATTTACTCCCTGTATAATCCATGCTAATAATGGAAGAGGTTCTCCCTAGGGTATATATTATAGGGGTCCTCCTTGCAATAAAGTAAATCGTAAAGTAGAGATACTCTCCATACAACAACTAAGGTATCGACAATTAGGTTTCCCCTATTGCGATCATTATGATGTACCCCCCCTAATGACTTATCATCTCAACATGATGGTTATACCCCAATTAATGTTTCTCTGGGTTTTACATCACATAAAAGGCACCTAATAAACTGAGTCCAACTACACTAAGAATCACATCACTCACTAGTGACATCTCATCATTTCTAAAATAGAACCAAGGATTAAGGTCATCATCAACACTAACCTAAGATCACTTACCATTTAATATAATTTAGGAGATTACAACAGATCCCTCTATTCTTGATAAAGTAGTGGAAAAAAACTTTTATAGTCAAACCAAGTCAAATAAACCCTCATGAAGGAGGAAGAAAACTCCTTGGATATGTGGAAAGGGACGATAATGGATAGAATGTTGGTTATTCTTGGCCTATGGCCAATCCCTATTATCACATTCCAAATATATTAAAATATGAATATTTACCTTATCTACATCACAACTTATGGGTGAATATTTATCATTTTAATACCAAATACCAATATTAGGTGGATTATGATAACAATCTGAATATGCTAAATGATATTTTTTTATCAATATGATTTGAATATATTTTTACTAGCTTAGAAACCTAAATCAAGGAAAAACTTAAGTTATCATGGATTACTTAACTACCCAAAGTAAATCTAATAGATAATCGTTGATACTTTTCCTAATGTGAATATTAGAGGATGGGGTGAATATATAACTATACATTTCACTCCACCAATTTCCAAACAAGACTCATTAGTAAAATTAGACTACAATGTAATTTATTTAGGATAGGTCTCAAGAACTAGTTCTATATATGTTAGTTTATCTATCCAATAGAATATTAGTATTCCTAAGGCTGAAAAATGAAATAAAAAAAAGGAGAGAGCCATTAATTTAATCATTTATTAAGTTTTCATGTAGGTGATACAATCACCCAATTTATGGAATGTGAATCCTATGACCATAGTTTATCCCTCAAGGTTGAGAGAATCATTCCATGAATATGTGCTGCATCTATGTCATTCCCAACTAGTGTCCTAACATTGAAGAAGTCTACAAGAACTACTACCTCAGTAGCATTATAGGGACAATCCATACCTTCATGGTTGAGAACATTTATACCACCCACTATTATCATGAAATATAAAATGGATTTATGATGTAATGGTTGCAGAGAAAATCCCTCCCTCGATGCATATGACTAATGAAATTATTACTCCCCTTAATCTAAGTAAGTCAATGTTATATAGTTTTGGATCGACCTCACAAGATCTATCCCCATAATTTCTCTCAAACCATGATCTATTCCCTTTATTAAGAGCACATTAAGAGAAATTCACTGAAGACTAGCTCAATATAAACCTCTATAAATTGATTCCAAGGGAGTATTAAGGAGAAATTATGAAGCCTTGTAGGGTTAGTAAGCCAAAGCAGTCCAAAAGATAATGAAAATATCATTATGGATTTTGATTAGTCTCTTGATGGATATTAAGAGGATGTAAAATATCAATATAGCTCTAATAAATATTTTACTCATGAAACATGTATTTCATCATTAAATGTTACTAATTTCAACATGGAGGATAAGTTAAGACACAATCTAGCTTAAAGGAATGTAACTTGGAAAAATACATTAAAAACATGTTCCGCACCAAAGTCCATGAATATGGTGTATGTACTCAACATCATATGAAGACTCATGATTTATAGACCCTTCAAACATTCCATTAACACATTATCTATGATCTTAGACCAATGATAAATGGAAATTTGTTTCAATATCCCACCCACCACCTGAAGAAGTTAATGCTCTCTCTTCTATGTTGAGGTTTTTGGAATATTAAATTGATTTAAAATAATTAAGGTTGATCAATTTTCTGCTTCTTAGAGTAAATATTCCTATTGAGTGTAACTTCTAGGATGAGGATAGATATCTCATTTAATGTAGCCCCTTCAATAAGAATTATTTTTTAAATCCATAATATAATAATCCAGAATCTTGATAATTCCATTACTAAGAATCCAATTAATCTTACCCCAGTGGTCGAATACTATAATGAATATCCTATAATGGGGTAGTAAAAAAATCTATTTCAAGAAAGGTACTAAAAATTGATTTGATATTCATATCAACAATGGAAATAGATGATTCAATTATATATATAGGATCACCAAATACCACTACTCGAGTGTTAGAATATGTGATAATATCACTAGAAATACTTAACTCCATTGCGTCCCTTACCAATTGAATTGAAGCTATAAATGGGTGGTGTACACCGGTACAACTAGAAAGAAAACCATACCTTGAATGATTATAATTGAATATACCCCCACCTAATTTTAGAAACCTTAAATTTCTAATATTCAATGGTAAGTGTGATATATATTAGGTCCTCATAAAATTTTCATCTTCATATGGATTCATTATGGGAATTCCAAAGTAATAGGAAGAAGAAAAACTAAGGAGTTTTGTAAGAAACCAGGAAGGAAAAACATTTAACTAGTATAAAAAATTTACAGTTATATTTATTATCAATTTGGAAGATCTATAAAGTGATTTAATATTTCAATTTAGTTTGACACTAAAAAAAACTACCCATGACCTCTCAAATTTAAAACAACGTAAAAATGAGATGGTAAAGAGTAGGCTCTCTTGGGAGATCGCTTCTCTTGATAGCACCCTAGGGTTTTGGGTTTGATGATGTGGTCAGTGGGATTTGGCTCGATCAGCGGGTTATTATCGGTGGGACGATGTGCAAAAGGTGTGATCTGGTTGGAGTGTTTATGCACTAGCAATGCTTATCCTCAGTGGCTAGTCATCTGGTGTTGGGATTTTTGGCATGGTCGATGTCCTTCACGACTTCATTGGATTTGGATTTTTCTTTTTCCATGGATCACTTCTATAATGGTGGCATCTTTCTACTCTGGTGGAATGTGGTTCATGGTTGAATTGTCTTCATCAGCGGTGGTGTTGGTTTTTCTAACCCTTCACGTCGATGATCCAATATTTCTTCCCCTAACCCCACCAAATCATTGAATATGTTCTCATATAACTTGATTATTTCTGATTTTTTATATAGGATTTGTGAAGGATTTTTTGTCCTACAGATCTTGAATGTTTATATTGTTGTTATAGTTCTGAAGGCGCTTCCACATTTTATTCTATTTGTTCTTTAATGTTGATTTAGTGATTGTGGGGTTCTTGGCACTCTAATACGCCTTCTATTTCTTCAAAGTCCTCTATGATGCACATCTCTGTTTGCTTCAGTTTCTCCTATGATACGCTTTTCAGTAGCTCCAGTCGCATCTACGATGCGTGTTTTAGTTGCACCGGTTTTCTCTGTGATGCACTTCAGGCTACTCCGGTGCCTCCTTCCTCTCCCTCTCGGCGGTGTGTTTTTGTTTGATGTTGTTTTTTCCTGCATTGGTTTTCTTGTTGTTTATTTATAAAGGATTATTGGATTTGAGATGGTATGGTCTGCAATTCTCTTTGGGCTATGATGGTTTTGCGCTGTTCATGTTTTGATGATTTTTACTCATGACAGTGATGATTGAGTTGTGGTGATCGAGAAGGTGACGTGATAATGCTAATATGTGGTATCATCCTTCCTATATTTTCTTGGTTCTCTACTCTGGTTCTCAAATTTCCTCTTTCTATCTGAGGTAGAGTAGTACTATGGTATTCTTGGTCATTTAGAACATGAGTTCGAGCATCCAGTTCAGAGATATCAATGACAATTATCAGTTTAATGGATTTTTGGTGTCTTTTTTGGATTTGAAATTTTGAAAATTCCCAGTGGATATTTTTTATGGTGAATGAAACCATCACTCTACAAGGATCATCTCCATATGAGGATATATATAAGGAATCATTCATCTATCCATATCCTATCAGATTTGGATGAAAGATATGGTATGAATGTTTTATCAATACCAGGCCCATGAAACCCTGCACATGATAGATAGCCGAGAATTCATGTGTGGTGGAGGATTGAAATAATGATGTAGTTTCTAGGGAGGGGTCGTTCCTTATAGTCCTAATATGGTTTTATTCTTGTATAATTTTATTTTGGGTTTCCAATTTTTCCCTCAAAACTAATTTTGAAATAAATATTTAATCTTTTTTTAGAGGGTAATAAATCTCATAATTGGGTGGAACGGCTGTACCTATTCACTAAACATGAAAATTCAAAATGATATTTTTTTGAGATATATATTGAAAATAGAGGTTAAATAATACCATATGATTATCTAGGAATTTATATTGACAAAAAAACAATGACATAAGGAAAGAGATTTTGTAATGAAAAAACTATTACCATCATGCTTAAACTAATTCTAGTGATAAATCAAACTAATAAACCAAATCAATACCATTCAGTTTCTTATCTTAAATAGTATATGAAAAAATTTACCCCTCATAAATAGGGAAGGATTTATCAAATCCATCAAACGTTTAAGTACCAAAAGAATAAATTCTATTCATTCTAAAGAGGATAGGTTCTGGGACATTTCATCACTGACGTGGAAACTAATTTACTCAAAATTATGGATTTTTAAAAACATAATAAAGTCTTTCTAAATAACCATAAAAATTACACCCCCTTCCATAAAATAATGGGACACAATAAACAAGACTTCATTATCTTCAAGGGTATACTTCATAAGATATTTGACTCTAACAAAGTTATGTTGGGTAAACCCTCGACATAGGTGACCTATATTTCTACATCTTTACTAGAAGAGGAAGGATAATCGAAGGAAGTTCCAGATAGGCATTTAAAGATATTTTATTACTATATTGCATAGAAATAAATCATATGGATGGATTTTATATTCATGTAACAACTAAATAATCCATTTATGACCTTGTTTCCCTTATAAATTAGAAGGATATATCTTCATCGTCAAACTCTTGCAAGATCTAATGCAACCGATGTTAGAAAAATAAGGATATCAAGGAAGAGGCATTTCCAATACTCAAGAAGTCTAGAATCTATATAATTTATTTTACCCATCAATTGGAGGATGAGAATTAACCCATTAAATGTAAGATGATGAGTCACAATATGGATCCATCAATTTCATCCACCCAACTTACCCCTTTATTATAGAAGAGGAAGACTCAGATGAACCTAGGTTTTCTGCGAATAATCCGGGAAAAGATTGCAGTGGATGAAGAGGTAAAAGAATATGGAATTTGAATGGAACCCAATATTTAGTCATAATTGTTTCTAATAATATATACTATGATGAATCCGAGAGGTAATCACTCCAGTGAGCACAATAAGAACATTAATATTATCCTATATTATCAAGGGCTCATTCAAATCCAATTGTAATAGAAAGTTGAAAAAAGATCATGTAATTTTATAGCTATCATAAAAATAGAGTAAGCACAAATTTTATTAACCCCAAACATAGTAGCACAATCAAATTTATCTTCAAAACCTCTTGCTGGGGAAAAACATCATGGTGGAAAGCTGCGAACCTTGGTGTAGAAGTATGATATATTGAAGAATCCTTCCATTATCCCAACTAGGCTATCAATACTGCATGCCCTTTTCAAATAAAAATACTCAAGGTATCCATTATTAAGGACCTTTTAGTCCCTCAATATTTGAAGGATAAAGTTATTGTAGCCAAAACATACCAATTAGAGACTGGATCCACTGAATTCGATACAATTATTTTATTTATTGATAAAGATTGGGAATGTTATGTTCATGGAAATATCATACATTTGTACATATCTATAAATAATAATGATATATATTTCAACTAGACCCTAATTAATAATGGTTAGATGATAAAACATACTCTAATTCAATACCTCAAACACTTGAGATATAGTGAACATGAATTTTGGAATTCCAATTTTGATGATCTAGAGACTTGACAAGAGAAAATAGAGGCCCATTAAAATATCAATTTGAGAGCCTAGTTTGAAAATCTAATTTATAACTATGAATTCAAGGAAGTCCATTAATACATGGGTTTTAATGATTTATTATGGATTTCATTATTCTATATTAATTTAATGGATCCCTCATCATATCATTAGTGGTTGGAGTATTATATCAATGAGAATGTTAGGGTACTTTATAGTGATAATCCCCCCTTTGAGTCCAATGAATATCATTATATAGATGTATGTTTCTATAAAATTTATGGGAAATATCCAGTTATAAATAACTGCATTAATATTACTACTCCCAATTCCTTGGAAATTTTTCCCATTAATCAATGGAGAATAATTAAAATGGTTACGTGTTTCCCATTAATCAAATTGTGGTGAAATCTCTTGATTTGGGAAATCAATTGGTTTCATATGGTACATTAGACAATAAACCAAAAAATATAATAAATTTATTCTCACATAATTCTCATACAGATGATTCCATTTAAATACTACCATGGATAATGGAAAAGGATTCAAAACAATCCATGCATATCATCCTCACCCCTGAGAATCTCTATCATTGTGAATGTCAGACCGATCATTAGTCATCACTTTAACCAATTGTATATGAATCTAAAAATAAGAATAAAACCATCATGGGTTTTAGGTATGTTCTATTGCTTATTCATGGTATCAATTGAATTAGATGATCCTATCCATTTGGAGGAAGGATTTTACATAGATGAGAATAAAAATTCCCCCATATCATCACCCATATCTCAAGATGCTATTATATTTTTTACTATTGATGCTAGAAGATAGGAGGAGGAATTAATTATATTTCATCCACCATTTGTTGATAAATAATATAGACCATTGTCGATGAAATTGTATAGATTAATCTAGGTTCATAGAAAGATCTATGAACTATATTTATCAGTTTCTCTATAGCTGTAGAAGAATATGAAAAATAAAATTCCTTCCTTAAAAAAATTAAATATGTGTATTCATGGAACAACACATAAATTATTTGGTTGGATCATGATGTAGTTACCCATCATTTGGGTCTGCTAGATGCCCATTATGATTATAGTAAATTAATATGAAGAATAAATCTGAACCTACTTATAAATTTAAATATGAGATTGAAAATATAATCAAAGCCAGATTCATTGAGGAGTTTAAATACTTGAAATGTTTCACCAGTATAATTCCCTTAAAAAGGATAATTGTAAACTTAGGGACTTTATTTATTTTAGAGATCTCAACTAGTATTCCCCAAAAGATTATTTCCTAGTCCTGATAATAAGGATACTGATTAATGAGATGATCATATTCAAGGAACTCTCCCTCATTGATGTTTATTCTTAGAATAAATATATTTGAATGGAACATAATGAAACTAAATTATGGTAACCTTAAGGGTTTCATCATGAATCTCACTGGAAAAAATTCCTTCTAAAAATTGACATAATAAGGGATCCATCTATCATTGGTATAAATATTTTCATAAATCATTCAATGATCTTATACATTACATCCTACATAAACCTATTTTGATGCATCTTATAGAAGGGAAGATGGTTATCCTCTATGTGTAAACCTTATAGTGATCACTCAGCACTCTCCCTACTCATATTAATTATAGAATAAAGAATAATCATATCATCTATCTTAGTGGGACAATTTTGTATTCAAATATATGATTCTACGATATTGAGAAGAACTAACTCGCATTGATTTTCATGGTACAAAATTTGTGTCATTATTTGTATCACCATGAGGTCCACTTAATAACTTTTGTTCACCCACTGAAATATAACCATATCAATTTAATTCTCACTGGATGTATTGCATGGTGGGTGGTCATTCTCTTTAATTTTTTTATTTAGTCAATGTATTAAAATGTAATCAAGGGGTAAGAATTAGTAAATTTCATTACAACAGACCTCATCCAAAAATATAACTGTTATACACATATATCCCTAATGAATAGGTCTTATATATCCATGAAGCCTCCCAATCATGGGAAATAAACATGGATGATGCCTCTAAAAGCCTAACTAGGAGCGTGGAAAATTTAAATATAAACCAGGTTATTCTGGGGATTGTATTCATTTCTACAGGGAAATCAATTATTCATTAATCTTTATTATCACCAAAAGGATGCACCAATAATGATAAATAATTCTATTCCCTCATCATATACTTGTAACAAGCCCTGAAAATACTAGTGGCCTAATTGAATATCAAGCATGATTCCTAGTTGGTTATCCAATAATCTAATGGTCACTGTGATACCTAGAAGGAGTAGTTGATTCTATTTCTTGATTATTTATAGGGGTTAATGGCTTAATTACCCTTAGATCCAACACTGTATCACATTCCACATTCATAGAAATATAATAAAAATGGACTGGCCAATGAAACCACTGATCTGGGAGATTTGGACCATGATGTGATAGTGAATCTCATCACACACCATAGGGTGGTCTACCCATTATCAACAATGACATGGAAGATATAAATGCATTTTATACCACCTTTGACCAAGGATATCCTTTATCATTCTTATTATATTCCAAAATAAGATATATTTCTCTTATAATAGACTACCTATAAAATGGAATTATTTATCAAAATAAAGAAAATAAAGAAAATAAAGATAAGATCATATAATGACCATCAATTTTTATCCTTTATAATGACCTCAATTCACAAAATGTCCTATATAAGATAGTATTTGATGAAGTCCTCTTCAGATTCATTAAATAAAAAGAAACCCTCACCATTATACAGGAAATTCATGTCAACACCTATAGTGTCCACCAGTGAGGAACCAAAATCTTTCATCATTTTAAGAGATATATATACTTAGGGAAATTAGTGATTCTAGAATAAATGAAATATACCAATAACTAACATGATTTTCAAATATATTCCAACTTCATCAACCAAAATCTATTTTTTTTAACACTTAAAAATAGTTTGGGAAATTACCTTATATGGAATAAATTTCATGGGGCCATATCCCTCAGATACAACTAGGTAGTTTAAGTACATCTTTACTTTCGTTGATTTTTTTCTCTAAATTAGTCATGTATATATCCCTTAAAGTAGTAAGGATAAAGGCTATCATCGACATTTTAAATTCTAAAATCATCACCACATTTGTTGCCCCTCGCCCAATATTGATATATGACACCAATTTTTGTACTTATAAATTGAAAATCATGTATCATGAATACAATTTTGAGTCCAACCACTCATTAAACTATCATGAAATAGTGAACTGATAGATAGAGTTCTTCAATACAAATATGTCTATTATCTTTCATAAGATGATGTAAAAGTTAATAAATACTAGTGAGATAAGATTTTATATACTCTGCATGATTATCATTACACAACTCTTACTTACACACTAACGAACCCATCTTCTATTATATATAGGACAGAGCTAGTCCATCCTATTGGGGTCCATTTTCATTTTCTTCATATTGAATTCTATAATCAGTTTTCATTACAGACATTTCACACCTAGGAGGTTAATCATTATCATTTCTCTTAAGCATTAAATAATAAAAATTTCCTCCACTAATTTGTTCAAGGTGAATTAGGGATGTCTCTCAAAACTCCAATGTTACCAGAGAAGATGCCCCTAAAATTAGAGCTGAAATGAGAAGGACATTATACAATACAGATAGTTAAATCCATTGGACCTTATTCCATAATCAAAATGGATGGAAAGCATATTATTCCATCTACTAATGAAATTTTTATCAAGAAATATTTTCCATAATGTTATTTTGGGTTCATATAATTCCATTCCTTATTACTTTAAGAGTTTTAGTGTTGGATATCATCATAAAAACCTAATATAGAAGAAATCCAGGTGCATATAAATGTCTATAAACTTTCTAAGGTATAGTCCTTGTTACATGACTATAAAATAAATGTTATATATTCCATCCCATATCAATTTAAACTATTCATAGTGGTCTATCCCGTATAACCCTAAAATTCTTGTAGAAGTCTATTCCATTTGACCTCAAATTAGAAAATTCCCCATATGTAAGAGCTTAATATATAGGTGTGTTTTCTTTTAAATAGGATACAATGGTTTTGGTTAATTTTTTTTTAAAAAATTTCATGGTTCACTTAACCAATTAAAATAATGAATCATATCATAACTAAGTGTGTCTTGAATCCAATTTTCTAGGTTAAAGAGTGACAATTAGATCTCTTATCCCAATACTTTCTAAAACTTATATTTATATTATTAATTCTACCCTAGTTATGTGGTCTTCCATATTTCATGTTTCTTTTCCACTATTATCACACCATGATAATTTTCCACTTCATTTCCATATTCACCTATACATGAGTTAGATCTGTGTATAAAACTTTAATGAAATTTTTGTGTCTTAATTACTTCTAATTTAGGGTATTTAGTGATTTTGGGATCTCAGCCTGGGTATAAATATAAATTCTATTTTATTTAAGCCTAGTTCTTAGGCTCTACTCATTTATATTGGGTTTCCTCTCTATGGGTTCAGATATAAAACATATCCATTTTATTCTTATATATGATCCAAATCTGTACAGGTACTTGTATTGAGGACCCTATATTATTAATTTAAACTTTATATCATTTGAGTCCTTATCTCATGATATTAAATTTCAAAATATATTGATACATTACATAATGTTTTTCATATTATATAACCCAACTATTACGTTTCAACAAAGTGTGAAAATGATTTTCCAGCCAAAGGGTTATTATAATGGATGAAGAAACTCCAAAAGATATATTTTAATATCTTGGAGGGTGATGGTTCAATTGAAACTGTGAATTTTGGAAGTTAACATAGACTTGATGATGTTTACTTGATGGTGTAGTTGTAATATACAACCAAAAGTTACCCTTGAACTTAGTTTGATGGATTAAATGCTCAAATAGAAAAGTACCTGAATAATTTTATTTAGGAAGAAAATATAAGTTTTTACACAATATAGTTTTTAAAAGTGTGTACAATGTACCAAGTGAATGAGTATAGGAGGAGAGAGAATTAGACCAAATAGAGAGATTACAAAAAAAGTATATGCAATATAGATTCAATCACCTTGGAGATAAAAAAATATGGATAATTATTGCACAACAAAGACTCTTCTATATTTAACGGTATGGATCATTTGATAAAAACTTAAGAAATATGTTGTAATAATTTTTTGTTTCCTCAGTAAATGTATAATTAATGTTCCCCTTGGTGTATAAATCATATCTGAACCATGTAATTTTTATTATTATTTTCTTTTGAATTATTTCAATCATTTTATTTTGATAATTCTTTAATGTGTGTGATTATAGTGGTTTATGCATTGTGGTATAGTGATTTAGGTGCATAGTAATCTATATTCTAGACACTATAGTGCAAGATCCATTATCAGTTCCTTTTTTTTCCTCCATAACTTCTAATGGATATCTTTCAGAGGTTAAATAGAAGATATTTCTCATCCTAACAAGTTGTATTGGTGCTTCAGTAGAAGTATCTTTAGATAGTCAGACCCTAGTGAAGGTGATTTTGATCTTAGTTTAGTTGTATCATTATTTAATTTTCCTTATAAGATTATTTTTCAGTAATTAGTTCCAAATACATCTTATATGTTCTAGAATTTATTGTAAGTTCACTATCTAAAAAAAATAATGTCATTGGATGGGGGTAACCTCCATGTGGATAAGTTCAATGAGATGGATTTTTGGGTGATGGATAATTAATATGTAGTATTTTTTTGATATAAAAGGATCTTAATCTACCATCAATGAGTAAAAATCTATAATTAATTAAGATGGAATAATATGAGAGTATGAATATGAAATCACTGGGGTTGATAAAGATTTCATTAGTCCAAAATGTGGCTTAAAACCTCCAAGAAGTGAAAAATACTTCTGAACCTGTAAAAAAATTCACTAACATGTATGGGAAGAAGACAAAAAAGAATAATCTTTTCCATTTTTGGAGGTTTCATGGAATAAAGATATCAGAAGGTAAACTAAATAAATATGACATTAATGAATTCAACATTTTATTGAGCTATTTGTATTCGGTGAAGTAAACATTGGAGATCTAGATCCATAATTTGTGTTGCTGTCATCCCTATCTAATTAATGGGATGTGAAGGTTATGATAATTAAACATTAAATTATTATTTATAAATGATTATTTTTGGAAAATATAGATCTGATCTTGAATTTGGATCTTCATTGTAAGGATATCCATGAGTCTTTTAGAAGCACCTATATTATCGAAGGAAGGGGTGTTTCCCAACATTGAAAGGTTTGAGGAAATGGAAAGGAAAAATAAGTAGGAGTTGGAGTAGCTCAATAAGGTGGTTCCATATATTTTTATTGTGGGAAAAAAGGGAACGTAATGAAGTATTGAAATTAGTGGAGATTGAATTCTAAAAGATACACTTCTAGAAGTGAATCTATGAATCTTTTATTAGATGATATGAGTGATCTACTATTGAGTATAACTATTTCTATTATGTATTGGATTACAGAATATAGAGCTTCATTTAACTCAACATTTGAGAGGGGGAATTTTTAGAACTATACTTTAGAATGATATAATAAGTATCATATTATAGATGAGAAGGAAGAGATTATAGAAAAGGGTGACATCTTTTTCTGAACAAGGATTGGAATTATTCTTGATTTGAAGGATGTGTGACACATAACATGATTAAGGAAAACCACAATTTACATTTTAAAATTAGATGATGTAGGTTTCTATATAGCCTTCTTAGATGGAGTGTGGAAAATTTTACAAAGTTCCATGGTTCTAGCCAAAGGATTGGAGGACAAGATATTGAATCCTAGGGGAGTATCAAAAGGTATGATTAATATTAGTGAAGTAACTTTCAAAATGTTATTTAATGACTCTCTAGGTCACATGAGGGAGATTGGAATAACATTTATGAATATTAATGGTATTTTGAACATCATAGGTGTAGAATATGGGACATGAAAAGACTGTACCTTTGAAAATTAGTGGATGTTGTCCTTCCAAATGGACCGTAATCCATTGAAGAACTAAAGGCTTGAGTTGTTGTATATATATATATATGGGATTTAAATGGTTCATTATCATAGGGCTTCATTGTTCTATGTGATATTAATTAATGACGCGACATTAAAATTAAGGGTTTTATTTCTCAATAATAAGTCTAAGGTGTTCAGAACCTTCGTCTAATAGAGAGGCATGGTGGGTAAGAGGAATGATTTCATGGTTGAGTTCCCATGGTCTGATAATGGTGGGGAGTAAAAAAGTAATGAGATCCGAAGGTTATGTTGTTAGGAGGTCATATGTTTTAAGAATATGGTACTAGGTACTCCAAAACATAATATAGTCATTAATAGGATGATTCTAACATTAGCATACATAGTGGTAAGTATGATAATTATTGTGGTTTTTTCTAACGTGTTTTTGGTGGAAGTGGTGAATTGTGTGGCATAATTTCTCAATGAGAATATCTCTTCTCCATTTGTTAGGGAACTACTATAATTTTATTGGTTTGTAATGAAGTTTGAATTCACCCATATCAAGGTCTACAGTGTTTTCTATTACATCCATGTTGATTCTAATGAGAGTTAAAACCATGAATCTAAGTTCAGAGAATGTAACTTTATGTGATATAGAAACAAAGAGATTTGTTCTTGACTCTAAGAAAATAATATTTGAAAGGTATTCATTAGTTGGAATATATTCCTCAGTGAAGATATCATAAGGAATTACCAGAACTCAGCTAAAGTTTCTGATTAGTGAAAAGCATCATCAGAGACTCAAGAATAAATGGATTGATTTCTATAAGTTATGGATATTATGGATAATTCAAGAAGTATGTCAGTATTGGGAAAAATAAATAATTTGGAATTTATAGTCAATGTTAGTATAGTTATGTTTGTGTTTCAAAGGATGAAAAGACCATAAAACTATATGATTATAGAGTCTAAAGATATAGCTTCTAAATAAATATCTCTCAAAGATAAATATTTAGAAGTTGCAGTACCAAAAAAAGATGATCCACAAATGGAGTTTCAAAGAACAACTACAATAAGGTGCCTAGTGTATAGGTGTATGAGTGATCTTAGATACATGATTCTTAAATATAATGGATCCCAAGATCTTGTATGAGGATAAGAATCTTAAAAAATCAAATCAATGAGAGTTATCCATGAGTAATCAAATTGATTTCATCCATCTAACCAAAATATGGGAGATAACAGATAGGACTAATGGGAAGAAATTCATCAAAATAAATGTGTGTATCATTTGAAGAAGAAATATGGTGGTAGATGGAGGTATAAGGTATTACCAGTCATTAAAGGTTTTCAGTAAAGGAAATGTGTGGATTTTTTAGATATATTTTCATCCATAGTTAAAGATACAACTACCTATATGGTACATAGTATAGTTTACATGGAGGGATTTCATTTGGAATAGATAAATGTGAAGAAAAAAATATTTCATGGGTCCATAGTTGAGAAAACCTATATGAAGCATCCAACTAGTTTCATAGAGCATCGAAAATAAGACTGTGTGAATGATAAATCATTTCCTTTATGGTTTAGAAAATGTTAGAAAGAAGTAAAATCATAATTTTGATGACTTAATGGAAATGATATAGTTCATTGGTAGTAATTTAGATCATTTATGTTACTGGAAGGTATTTGATGATGGGTTCTTCATCATCTTACTTCTATATGTTGAAGATACATGTATTACCATTATAGTAATGGAAAGGGTTGTTGAGTTAATGATTGAATTCTATAGAAGTATTGAGTTTAAAAATAATTATTTGTCTAAATGGATATTAGGGATAAGGATTATGAGGATCATAAAAACAAATACTTATTACCCAAATCAAGCAGGTTACAACTAAAATGTGGTGGGGCACTTCAGTGTGGTGAGAAAAAACATATAAAAAATCCCCTATATTGATATTTAAAAATTATAAATGAATATAATTTGAGTTAGTGTACATGGTAAATATTCCATATGAATTAATAGTTAGAGTCCTATTGTATTTCATGGTTTTTACACAACTACATCAAACACTACACAAGTAGTGGGTATTGTTAGTAGGCACAAGTTCAATCCCAGAAGAGAAAATTGAGATTCTATAAAGTGGATTCTATGATAATTAATGGATTCCAAAATAATGGAAATTCTCTTTATAATTGATGATTCATTTGAGGGGTGTTCTGAATTTGACATTGGGAAAGACTCAGACACTTGGAAGAGAACCAACAGATATGTGTTGACCTTTATAGGGATGGTTATTAGTGAGATGCTAAATCTTAAACTAGTATTTTCAATCTATAAAATGGAATCAGAGTATATTACCTTAAAAAAATTTAGGAAGGAGTTTATTTTTCTGAAGTATATGTTTGATGATATCAAAAGAATAAAAGATGATGGGTTGCCATTTTTGATTCACAAAGTGTAATTCAATTATTCAGAAATCTGATGTTTCATTCTAAGATGAAGCTTAAAAATATGAGGTATCACTTTATCTATAATATATTATAGGATGGAGTGCTGGATATATGGAAGATAAAAAGGTTTCAAAATCAATAATAAATTATAAAAAAGTTCATAATTTAGGATATTCTAAGGTAGTGGTGTGCCTTAGTAGGGTTGGGAGGACTGGAAACAAGGTGCAGGAACCCTGAAGTTAAAAATAAAGTTTTAATAATGATAGGAGGTTAACAAAATATTATGGAGGAATTTGTAGTGAAACATGGAAACTGATTATCATGTGAGATATTTTTAGGTTTTAGTTGAGTGTGATAACCATTATTCGACCAAAGTGTAATTCTAACATAAGGAGTAACTCCAAAAGATAACTTATGATGGAATTCATGGAAATGGTGGAGTTATAACTATGATGTATTGAAGTTAAAAAGTTAGTTAGAAAATATGATGTTGACCATATAGTATAGTCAAATGATAAAACAAGAAGTTACCCTTTAACTATGTCTGATGGAAGCATTGTGTAAAGTGAAACATACATACTTATGTTTATCCAAATAAAAAATATATGGTGTTAGTCATGAGAGTTATCAAAATTTTTCATGATGTACTGGGTGAAGTACTTGAGGCAAAGGGTTGACTTGATCAACTAAAGATATAGTTATGAAGAAAATGAGATAAATGAATATATTCACTCTGGAGATTGAAATATTTAGAGAGCGATTATACCAACTAGATTCTACTATATTTAGTGGTATGGATCATTTTATAAAATCTTAACCACTAGATTATAAATATCTTTTATTTCCTTAATAAATGTTAAATAAGTATTCCCCCATGGAGTAGGACTCAAGTTAGAACCATGGGGATTGTGTTGTTATTTTTTTATTTCATTATTCTAATAATTTCCTTGTGATAATTCTTGATTGTGTGAATTAATAGTGGTTTTTATGTTGTGGTATGATAATTTAGGTGCATTGAATTCTATTTTATGGAAGTTTTAGTATGGTTTATACCACACGTTCATTTTTTATGCCATTTTATATTCTCATTATTCATTATAATATTGTTGTGATCCCAATACAAACATCTTGACATAAGATCCATATATATATATAGGGGTTTTTAGGGAATGGTTTCAACCATTATTCCAATGTTGGGATAAAAAGCATGAATTCCTATCGTAACATAGATCTACTATCCTAGATATATCTATATCAACTCTTCTACTTCTAATCCATTACTAGTAAAAACAACTCTCATATCATACATATAGGTTAGGCCTATTATTTGACTATTTAATAAGAACTATATGGGGATTTATTCCTATTATCTCATGATATGAAGTGACCTTTGAACTATATATTTATAGGTTAGAAATATATAGTTCAAAGCTCACTTCATATCATGAGATAATAGGAATAAATCCCCATATAGTTCTTATTAAATAGTCAAAGAATATGCCTAAAGGTTCCCCTACCAGGAAACAAATATTTGTGCTCAAATGAAAAGACATAAAGCTTACAAGATATACCACATGGAATTATAAAAGTCAACCAACTCTCTCAAGGTTCCCCTACCAAGGAAAAACATTTATGCACCCCTTTGTTAATTAAATATTGGTTCATATGATTTTTTTTGAAAAGTATGAGGATATAATTATAGCTTACATAAGCCCTTTCAAATATTCAAATCATAATTACAAAATCCCTCTTCATGATTTTCAATATACTGATACACTCATAACCCTTTTAAGTGAATGGGATAACCTTAACATATGACGATGGTATATATTATGACATATTCATCCCATTTATATCTATTTATGGGTAAAAATATAAGAGGGATCCATATCTTATATCTAAGTGAGATAACCTTGGATTATAATGATTTCATATGTGACACTGTATTTGGCCCACCTATATCCATCTAAGTTCATACAATCATAAGGAAACCAAATACAACAATACTTTTCCAAACAAAATTTCTCTAACATATGGTGATGGTATAAATGTCCCCATATTCAACCCACCAATATCCATGTGAGGGTACATGTTTAGAAAACATTGTATTGATTCATTTTCTTCATTAATTCAAGAATTTATAATTAAGGATCTACTTAATGTATATTTAAACAATGTTTATGTGGATTCACTTTTTTTATATTATCCTTTTTCAATTTCACATATTATCATAGAAAAATATTCAAAGAAATATAGAAAATAGATAAATTCATAGTATCTTGAAATTGAAAATCTCTATTATTCATTGATTAAATATGATAAGAAAATCTATAATATTGAGTGTCTATCCCTCTATAAACATAGAAAAATAAAGCAATAAAAATCAACTATTATAGGATATATTTCTCTAAACTCAATAAACTGGTTAAATTTCGATGGGAAACACCAATTGAATATTAAAAATCAACTCACCTAGAAGCATAATCCTCAACCAGTGGGCATGTTTTCTTGATGTGTGCAACTAATTCATGGTTTCTCTACTCAAATGTCTCAATTATGGCTGATACTTCTAGTATATGTTGTAACAACCTAGAACCTAATAAACCAGAGTTGGTGTTTACTTAATTACATTGGGATGATATATAAGGGATCATACCATGATAGATCGATCAATTTAATAGTTTTGGAGAACTAGATACATACATGATTCTCATATTACTTTGTAAATATAAAAACATAGAAAAAAACATTATTTCATCATAAAAATCAATCAAAATAATATAATTAATATCTTTTGGAAAGTAAAAAGAATAAAGGGTAATCTAAGATACTCAGTAATGGTTATATATAATGGATTTTATAATTAGTAAATAAGATATAGTCAATATGAAATATTGGAAAATCAAAACACATGCCTTTAAATAAATAACATGAGTTCAATGTATATCCATTGATAATATCAACATAGAAATAAAATGGATAATGGAAACTAATTTCTCAGTAAAGAAAATGTATACATCCAGACATTTATGATTTTACCATCAAGGAATCAGCCATGATATCATGAATATTATCATCAAGTCCTTGGTTGGTACATACTTAGTAAATAAGTAGGTGTAAACCAAATACCCATATATTATGGTATTCCTACTATATTTACTCATAAGACATATAGATGCATCAAGGGGATATCTATAAGTGATCCAAACATATAATTTACAATCCCTATGAATTTATAATATATTGAATAATCACTAATTTTTTTTTTCTAAATTCATATAGTGAAATAATTTTTTGTATTGAATCGATAACATAGAACATAAAATATTTTTCCATTAAATGAAATAACATTCTTAATAAACATCCTTCAATTTATTCCATATATAGAAATTACATATGGTCAAGATAGAATAAAACTAGTTTAAATGATGTTATATAAATCAATGATACTCAATATACGTTCATAGATGAGAAAATAATGTCTAATGAATTTTTGGAGAGTGATAGGGAATGGGGTCATGAAAAATCTAATGACCAAAAAACCATAAATTAGTAAAATATGAAAGAAGACCATATATTCATCATAAATGAAGGAATATTTATTAAAAATAACCCTTTCAGAAATAAAAAAATAAAATAGAAGAAATAAAATCAAAAAAACTTCAATGTTACTTTGTTTAAGAATGAATATATAAATAACATTCAAAATTTCATTCATTTCTTTATGAAAATGATAACCTTTTATTTTGATAAAATTTTAAATAAAAATGACCAAATTATTGAGAAAACGATTTTCTTTCAAAATAACCATGGAAAATTGTATGATAATATTAAAATTAATGGATGGTTATAATGATGGGAAATTCTATTAGTGCGGAAAACATTAAAACAAACATTCACTTCACACTTTGGTAAAGAAAAGTGAAAATGACTCATAAGGAAAATATGAAAAATATTGCCTTTTAAACCATTGTAAATAAAGTAAAAAAATAGTAATAATTAATTTTGTAAAATTTGGAAGAATAAGTAAGATCTCTCTTTCAAAAAATTTAAATATCCTTGATGTGAAAGAAAAATATTTGCAAGAAAAGCTTTTAAAAATTAAGATTTTAAAATAAAGTCCCTTACATGTGACTCACATTCTGATTCTCGATGAAACAAGATAATAAAGGAAAAAAAATTAATCCAAAAACATAAACATATGAGAAGATAATATATATGTTTTAACATATTAATATATCGAATGAAATCTGAACATAAACAATCCTGAAATAAAATGAGATTGTAATTAAATCCTTTAACGTGGGTATTCGCTTAGTAGTATGTGTTTGATCCAAAAATATAAGGGATTTATATTTATTAAATTATTTGTTAAAAGAATAATTGATAATCCATTTTTAAGGTCCTTTTATAATCATTCCACTCATTTAATAGTTCTTGATTATGCCAACCATTTATGGGATTTTAGTTACTTTCTACCAAATTACATCAATGTATTTTCCATGGTTAAAAGAGCTATAAAACAGTTATATCATCTCAATAATGTCAAAAATTTATTGAATATAATTTTTATTCTTTATAGAATATTTTAGGATCATCCATGCATAGTGGTAATAGAAAAATGAATCACATAACTTCATAAAAGTGGTCGTCCACATGTACACATGAGCGACATTATAATTTTCCAATGGATGGATGGTTTAGAATGTAGATAACATATTATATTTTTAGAATCATAATTATTTCATAAATATCATATATATTCATTAATTGCATCATTATATCCATTAAAATAATGTGGTTATTGAAAATGAATTACACTACTACGTGGAGATGGCAGGTCATACATTCGCACAAGCAATGTTCTCATTTTCCATATGATGGAAAAAAGATAGTAAATGGATGTTACATTAAAATAAATACTAATAAATATAGTTAATATAATTATTTAATTATTTTATAGGGTTATTGAATATTTTTAGAATCTTTACGAATGAACGAACTTGGAAACATCTCAGTATGAACACATACCTCTTTTTTGGTAACCACCTTCAGCTTACACACTAACCTTATGAATTAATATTTTGGTGATATAG
The DNA here is from genome assembly GCA_963277665.1 of Viscum album. NCBI lineage: Eukaryota > Viridiplantae > Streptophyta > Magnoliopsida > Santalales > Viscaceae > Viscum > Viscum album. Next base: position 1,017,477,138 of record OY728147.1, on the reverse strand, counting down.
GGTCATCTAGAATATAATAATGGATTTTTGGAATCTATTTTTTTTGTTAATTTTCAATATAATCATCTCAATTAGTGTGGAAAAAATAGGAGAGGGGTTCCCTTTTATAATTGTGGTAGGCGGAAAACATATAAATGCTTGAAACATTATTATTTAATATATTTATTACTCACGTATAGTGGCTCTAAATTTTCATATATTACAATATAATAAGGGTAATAAAGAAATATAACCAATAAATTTGGTTTAATATAGTTTTTTGTGTTATGTTTAATCCTTATCCATTTATTTTATCCCATTTAACACATTTACCCTCAACCAAAGTGATAAATATTTACCACAAATACAATTCATTATAAAAAAAATTAAGTTGACATTATTAAATAACATTAATTTTTATTATTTGAAATAATGATTTCTTTTTACACTATCCAATTTCTATAAGTGTAAAAAATCACATTTAAAATATATTCATAAAACTCAATGAAAACGGTTTCTAAAAAAAATTTTGTTTTACGTATAAACATTATTTCACAAAAAATATATAATATTGATTCAAATAGAATTAATTATATAATATTAAATAAAATGATTCATATATTTCTTTAAAACTAAACCGAAACCAAAATTAACCTCGTAATTAATTAAGAGATAAGAACAAAAAATAATATCTATTTGAATAAAAACATTAATTAGATTTCTAAAATGTTAATCATATATTTCTAATTTCAAAATTATATTTTCGTATAAATTTTATTTCTTATTAAATATATATTTTTTCTAGGTAAAATCTTACAAAAAAAATCATGTTATTATTATATAATTATAATTTTTTAAAAGTGACTATTTTTGTAAAATTTATATTTTCACTATTCACCAAAAAACAAATATTTCCAAAAAATATTAAAAATTCACCAAAATATAATTTATAAATGGTGAATTAAAAAATGAAATTAATTTCATAAAATTAATTTTATAGAAAAAATTTGTTTATATTTTAATCACATTATTGAATAAAGCTATGTGCATTATGCTATTTTTTTCATAATAAAAATCTTTTTATAAATAAATCTTGAGTGTTAAATTCTTCCCTAAAAAATTTTCATCCTTAAAATTTATATAATGTCACTTCATTACTATATGTGAGTAGTTTTTCATAATGACTTCTTCAGGTTTTTGATTTTCTTCTTATATTTTATGATTTCTCTAAATTGACTTCAAAAATTGAGTCTTTTAATTTTACAACACTTGTTTCCTAGTGTCAAGAATCTCGATAGGCTCTTCCCAGTAAGATAAATAATGTTACAATTATATTTAAAAAAAATTTAGTACATTAATTGGGTTTTTAGTGGACTTACCCATTAAATTGATTTGGAACAAATCATGTACCTTAGAGAGGATTGGTTGATTTGTAAAACCAAAAGCGACATATCAAATTCTTTCTAGAATTTCAAAAGGCTAGATATTTTTGGGACATAATTTCAGTTTATTTTAGAACTTTATATATCCCTTCCATGAAGATACATTCAAAAAACATGATTTCCCAATTGATAATATAAATCTCGCATTTAATTACCAGAATAATGCCTTTTTTTACTTTATATGCCTTAATATAAATCTTAGTAGTTATTATTTTCATCATTTTCTCCTCAACATGTTCTAGGGATAAAATATTACTTACACAAACTCTATCTTAACATATTGGTGTATGATATATTTTCATGTAAAATGCTTCATATTTTTCCATTTGAATACATGAATGAAATATATTATTATTTTCAAATTCCACCAAAGATAAATAATGATCCCACCTACCTTGAAATCCAAATGATCATGATATCATAATTTATTTTAATAATTTATTAGTCCTTCCAAAATATCCATCTATCTGAGAATGATAATCACTACGCATATATAACTCATTTTTGAGATGTTTCTAAATAAATTTCTATAATTTTGAAGTAAACTGTTGTTTAGGATCAGATATAACCAAAATGGGTGCACCATAAAGTCTTATAACTTCATTAATATAGCGTAACATTATGTGATAAATAGATATATCTTCAAATATAGTGAGGAAATGTGAATACTTGGTAAAGTTATCAACAATAACCCATATGTCGTTATTATTTTTAGAAGTTTTTTGAAATCCTGTGGAAAAATACATTTTAATATAGTCCCATTTCATTATTGGAATAGTTAAGGGGTTTAGTAACACCTTTAGGATGTTGTCTCTCAACCTTTACCTATTGAAAAACTAAAAATATGTATTCAAATCCTACTAGTTCCCATTTTGAATTGTCCTACCAGAAATGTTCTTTTAAATCATGATACATTTTGGTTCCACTAGGGTTTATAGAGAAATTTGAGCTATGATGTTAATCTTATCATTATATTTTTAGGTCATGTATAGATAAAACATAAATCCAATTTCAAAATTTGAATATACCATCTTTAGAGATTAAGTATACCAACTTTCCATCATTCAGAGATTATATTTTCTTTTTAATATTCTTATCATCAAGATGGGAAATTTTTTATTTCTCCAATTAGGATTGATTGGAAATAATTTAGATAATATGTAATGTTTCTCCTTACTAATAAATTATTATATATAACTTTACTAAATCCATGAATATAAGATCATTGGAAATACTCATTTTAGAAAAAAAACCCCATGATCATTCCTACTCAATGAATCACCCACCTTATTTTCCTTCCCATGGTGGTAGTTTGTTAATAAATCAAAATAATTATGCAGTTATATCCATCACCTATGCCTCATGTTGATTTATTTATCCAATGAGATGTATTTTATACTTTTGTGATCCATATATATTTTAAATTTTTCACAATAATGTATATTCCTATATATCATCAATGAAAAGATTACGATATCCAACTTGAGATCATGGGTTGTTTAATTTTGTTCATGAAAATTTTACTGCCTTAATTCATAGACAAAAATTATATGGTTTTGTATATGGAAACATCTTATTCCCTTCTTTGATGTATCATTATCTTTTACAAATACACTACTATCTGACAGTAAAGTCAATATCAATTCCTCAACCAATCTCTTCTTTAAATATTTAATATTTTATTTGAATTATTATAACCATAATAACTTAACTCATTTAGGTTTAAATTTGGTTAATGGGTTATATAATTGAGAAATTTTGTCAAAAAATAATCGATAGTAACCTTCTAATATACGAAATCTAGGTACCTTGTTTATATTTAACATTATTGGCCTTTCCATCATTGAATTTTTCTTTGTTAGGTCAACTAATATTCCATCATTAGAGACTACATTACTAAGAAAATAAAATTTCTAAATCCATAGTAAAAATTTACTAAATTTTCTATATAAATCCTTTTCTTAAAGAGTCTCGCGAATGATTTAAAAATGATTATTATGCTCATAAAAAATTTTATAGGATTCCAAGTTATCATCAATAGATACCACAAAAAAATTATCAAAATAATATTGGAATAATTTATTCATGATATCCATAAAAACATAGGTTTCATTATTGAATCCAAATGTAATTACTGTAAATTCATATTGTCCATACCACATAAACAATCTCTTCTTGAGATTATATTCCTTATTTAGAGTTTATGATTCCCAAAAAAGACCAGTATTTGAAAAATATTAAGCTCTTTGAAGTTAATCAGACAAATCATTAATAAAAGGTGGAAGATACTTGTTCTCTATGGTAATGGAATTTATTTCCCTATAATTAATTCATATCCCAATACACCCATATTTCTTCTTACCAAAAATAATATGGGCTCCCCATGGTGAAACACTATGGTGTATAAATCCCTTATCACACAACTCTTGCAGTTTATTCTTGAGTTCTTCTAGTTCCACTATGTCCATCCTATAAGGATTCTAAGATAGAGGTTTTTCATTAAGTATATGATCAGTTGATAAATCTACCTCACACTTGGGTGAATTTCCATGTATTTCTTCAGGAAACACATCATTGTATCCTTTCACAATATGCACATCCTCTATTCTAAGGATTTCTTTCCAATTGACAGGTTATGTATACTCTTATTCTATAAGATTTTAATTAAGGATATATACTAGAGGTGGATCAAGACATAATTCAGATGATTTATTCTCCCCTCTATAGAGAGGGGATTCTATATCTCCATTATTATCATAATTTTATTCTCTTGGAAGTAAATATTCACATTATAATTTCAAATAAAATATATACTATGATTTATATCAAATTAAACCATATTTATAATAATCATGTTTGAAAATAGGGTATTTTCATGTGTCAAAATTGTAATTATTGGAATATCTTTGTTGTAATATGATTTCTACTATGAGTATTGATTGATAATTTTATTCTTAAGGTGTTAGGGATTTCTTTAATTTTATAGGAAACCATAAAAGATATAAAATCATGAAAATATCTAGAATCAAATAAATAATTAAATAAATTTGAGGTTGTGATAAAATTACATGCCACCACATCTTTAAGAAATTCATCCTTAGTTGTGGTAATCTCATAATCATAGCTTTCTCTCGTTGGATTATTCTATGGGAGGTTTCCTTGATGCTTGAGACATAAGTTTTAATAATTAACCATCTCCTTATAGATGAATCACTATATATAAATACTTTCTTTATTTACCTTTCATTCATGATGAATTTGACCCTTTCTCCACACTTGAAAAATATTTATGTTTCCATTAACAATGAACTTGGTTTTACATTCAACAATTATCACTTATTAGAAATCCCATCCTTTATTTCTTCTTCTTGGAAATTTTGTTATTTATATTTCTTAGACAACTTATTCTTTTATGGATTTATCTTAAAGATATAATACCTAGAAAATTATTTCCCATCCTTGATGGATCTTTATACTATATCATAATATGTTTAAAAATTTTGAGAAACTAATTACCATTATGTACTTTTATTTAGCACATCAAATAAATTGTTAATCTTTATTTTATGATTTTGTAATTAAACTATAATATGATTGGATAATCTCTTAAATTTATCCTCATAATTTGTAATAAATTCTTATTAATTTTTATTTAAAGTGAGGAACTTCCTATCCATTCCATATCACTGCTCTTGAGTAAATTATTTCACATATAATATTACTTTAAATCTTCTCAATTTAATAAATTATATTTCATCATCCTCTTTAGTGTTTCAGATCATTAAGAACCCTTGATCATAATCCACCTTCAGAAAATACACTTCCATAATAACATTTTCCCTTTCATTACTTCCCATGGTCAAAAATAACTTTTCAAGGGACTTAATCCATTATTCATTTACCAATGGATTAGTAGTCTTATTAAAATATAGATCCTTATATCTCATGAAGTGATCCAACATAGTTGAATCATGTTTTTGAATAATAGGGTTCTATATAAGGGAATGGTTATTCAACCTAGCCTAAGTTAGAAACCCTAATATAGTCATGATCTTCTCAACTCGAACACCATCAATATTTTATTAATCAATAAGAAAATCCCTATATTGAATATGGGTATTTATTACCTTACTTATACTAGGTTCTATCTCTAAAAAATGTTAGGAACTAAGTTATCTCATAATCATTAGTAATATTTATTCCTAGAGTAAAAATCCATCTAATAGAAAATATTATTAATTACTTTAAGGGATTATAGTAATTTCCATGATATTTATGTTCATTTAAAACATAGTTTCCAAAGTTCCTACTAAAATAGCACTGATACCAACTATAATAATATTGACTCTAGTAATAGAAACATGATGTTCTATTTATTAATTTTTTATGAGATACAGGGGATCGCACTACACATGACCAATAAATTTAGTAGTCTTGGAAAACTAGATACATATGTGATTACCAAATTATAACATAAATTTAAAAAAATAACATAATAAACTTTATTTCATCCATGAAATGAATCAAAATATACTTCTTTATTTCCTGGGGAAAGGAAAAAATTTAAAGGGCGAGCTTAGGTGATCATTAAGGGTTATATAATATATCATGAGTAAATAAGGTATAACAAATATTCTGATGTTTAGAATTAAAACAGATTATATTCTATAAAAAACTTGAGTTAAATTTACATCTATGGATAATATCAACAAAGAAAATGTAATTCCCCGACCCTTGTTACCTAGATTCAGTGCATTATTACATAACATTGGCATGATCACAAAATATCGTGTCTCGAAAGACTGATTAGTTTAGTAGCCTAGTAATTACTAGATACATTCATAAGTCTTACATTACCTTATAAAATGAAAAACTACAACAACATAGTCTCCATAGGCCACACTCATATCCTTAAGACTATCCCTACAGCTCAGTCATAATATACTTCTTCGCATCGTGGGAAAAATAAAACATAGAAAGGGGTGAGCTCAGATACTCAGTAAGGAAAACAATATGGAAGAAAATTTCATAAATAAGAATAAACATTTAAGGCAATGTAAGACTAAAACAGAAGACTTTTAAAATTGATCTTAGGCATAATATTGTAAAGGTAAATTCAAATAATTCCATTTACTTATTCACATGGATATTCTACTAGTCGAATAATCACATGAAATATCGATAGCCACTTTTATAACGATGGAATGCATAATTCCAGACTTCATAACCATATAGTCAAGGCCTTGTGCCAAGACTACAAATAAAATTTTTTCAAGCCTTGTTCCAAGAAACTAGTTCTTCTCATGAGACCTACTGATGCATCGAGGAGCTATAGCGGGCTCCACCCGTCACTTACTAAGTCCAATGCATTCCTCATATGAAAAGGTTTAAACATAACATAAACATTTGTATTAAAACTAGCATAAAAAATGTCAACACTTTATCCATAAACCATGAATGGTGTAAAAATAACACATCCATAGTTAAACATATCACAAAACTTTCAGTACAATATGGAAGTTTTGTATCATAATAAATCAACTTCAAATAAGCTTAAAATCCATCAAAGGATGTTGACATAGATGAAATCAAATCTTTTTTTTGGAGAAATATCTCTTTATATTTTGAAATCATTTAAAAGCCATATAATTATAAAAGGAAAAATTTAAGTTTAAAATATTCTTATAAGCTTTTATGGAAAGCTTCGACAATGTTATAACGGCGGAAAATATCCACACCTTCCCTATAAGTTAAAAAAACATTCTTACCTTAATTTTGCCGAAAAGGTCATAAAGTACCTTGTTTGAAAAATAATGGAAAGATTCCTTTCAAACCATTAAATGAAAATTAAAACAAGGGTATACATGAATTTAACCCATAGTCTAGTAAATAATAAATTTTTTTGGAATACATTCTTAAGAAATATGGATGTGGAAGATAAAGAGGACCCATTAGATACTTACGTAAAATCAACCTCGGATAATAAATAGATTGTGAAATTAACCCTTACATTGTAATTTTCATTGGTCGAGGGCACATTAACCTCATACATAGTAGTTAAATCATTTTTATTAAATTATAAAATAACTATATACATAAATATGATATCATATATGATCTTATAATATTTCTTTGTTAATGATATTTCAATAGTATTATCATTTCAGGTGTTAACTAATTCATTTTGCTTTATATGATTTGTTATGTAAGTAATGTTTGTAATGGATATGATGTATATTATTCATATTCATAATGATTTTAAGTCTTTAAACATTATTTTTAATCATCCAATGAAAATTAGTCTTGAATGGGTACGATGGGGAATGAATCTCATCGCGTTCATGGGGACGGTAATCTGTACGTATGCATGAGCGACAATATCATTCTTTTGATATTAAAATCATATATAATTGGATGGTATATTATATATAAAGAATCATTATCATGTTATATTTATTATTTACATCATTTATAGTCATTATTATACCCATCTAAATGATGTTGTATTTGAATAACAAACTACACTACGGCGTGGAGATGTTAATCTATACGTATGCACATATGGTGACTTTGTCTTTTATATGATGGATAGAATAATGAATATGGTTGTACCATTTTTATAATAACATCATAGTATATATAATATACTAGACTTATTATTTTAGAATGGAAACAATAAATAAATAGGAAGTGGAAGAAGAAAAGAATTTGAAAGAGGTGATGAAATATTTACCTCTTCTTCAGGTTCTTCCTTTTGATTTGATCAAAAGGGCTCCATAGGTTGAATTTATGACTAAATGAAGGCCTATATAATGAAGGAAGGGAATATTAGAGGATATTTGGGTAGGTCATGGCCGAGCCAAATGGATGTTAATGTGTGAATTTGAGAGAAGGGGAAGTTTGCTTTTATAAGAGATGTGAGGGTCACTTTAAGAAAAACTTGAAATATTATTTTATAATAAAATCATTTTCAGTTTCTAAATGATACAAAATTAATTATTTAAAGTATATGGTGGTTATGGTTAAGAAACCTTTCAGCCAATTGGTTTTCTACAGGTTTAGGTAATCATATTAACCTTATCTTTTTTATTTAACTCTTAGTTAAATAGTTTAACATTTACCATGTCTCTTTGTATTTTTTTATTATATGGTTAATAAACTTAATATAAACTTACAAGAGAACCCCAAGTGGTTAATTAATGACATATATTATATTATTTAATCCTTTTTCCTAACCTTATATTTTTAGGAATAGAATACCAATTAATAATATAATATTTTTTTAAAAACTCTTTTATGTCAATTTTGAAACTATTTAGTATTTTGTTTTTGTTAAATTTATAACAACATTTTTACATAGAAAATAATTCATTTAATTAAACCTAACATGTCATATTAACCTAGAAAATTAGTTTAATTCATTAAAAGTCTCAAATTAGATTTATTTGAATATTTATAATATCAGTTATTTTAATCAATCATTAATAAGGTAATTACTGCATCATCATTGTGTCATAAATAAATTTAATTATTTAATGTCTAAAAATTAAAAATAAAATACCATTATGTAGGAAATATTTTTATATTTTTAAATAATATTTATAGTCTATTTTATCTTATGTATAACCCTATATTAAAAATGGTTTAGTTATTAAACATTGATTTAAACTCTTTTAACTCTTCTTTAAATAAAATAATAATAACTGTCCTAATCTAATCCAAGTGGACCTAAAGGATCATATTTTATTACTAAAGTTGTTTTTGGTCTAATTACAATTATCTAATAGAATTAGGACTTGTGTTAAGGTAATTATGATATCATTTTTACCCTTAATTACCCTATTTAATTTTAACAGTGGTAAATAAAAGTAAAAAGTTACTATTCACCAAAAATTAGTTTTATCTTATTAAACCAAATTTTACTTAATAATATTAACTGTTTTTCTTAGATTTTTGAAATTCAACTCACAAAAATGGTAAAATTATGTTTTATAAAAATTTGGAAATTCTCCTAGGAGGTGGGTAAAAGACGGTAAAAAGTTCAATAAAAATTTTATATATCTAAACTCATTATAAAATGAATTCAATGTATTACATTGAATTTATATATGTATTATGTATCTATTTTGACCAAAAATAAATTTAAATAAAATAAATTATTATTTAAATAAAAAATCAGTTTTAAACAATAACTCAGTGTTTTCACTATTCCTAAAAAATTGTAAGTTTTTAGAAAAATACAAAAAATTCATCCTAAGATAATTTCGATATTCCAAATCCAAAAATAAAGTCCATTTTGAAAGATAAAATTTATAAAATTTCAAAAAGTGGTTATTACTATTCATAATGGCTATTTTGATTGGTCATGGTGTGTTAGAATCTCGAAGTTGCGTACAATGCAAGCTATTGCATTATTCAAAGGGAAACCTACTGTTGAAGCTTGGGGTGTTACATTAATCTCTCCTTCAAATAGTTTTTTCCTTGAAATATCTACAATACTACCGCACAAAAATATTCAGGTGGTTCTTCATCACAAGGTCCTCTGGTTCCCACGTTGCCACTTCCATATTATGGTTTCTCCATAGAACTTTTACTAGACAATTCGTCCAGTTTCTCAGCACTTGTTCTCTGGTATCATGAATTTTAACAGGATCTTCACAATAAGATATATCGGGTTCCAGTTCAATTTCTCCATAGGTGAGTAAATGCATTGGTTCAGGCATGTATTTTCTCTACAGTGATACGTGGAACACATTGTGAACTTTGGAGAGACTTGGAGGAATTGAAAAATGGTATGCTACAGCCCCAATTCGTTCTAGAATTTCAAAAGGCCCAATGTACCTGGGACTAGATTTACCCTTCTTACCGAATCACATCACTCCCTTCCATGGAGAAACCTTTAAGAAAACATGATCTCATACCTAAAATTCCAAATCCTTCCTTCGGTTATCATCATATCTCTTCTGCCTACTTTGTTATACATTGATGTGGGTTTGAATAAACTTCACCTTTTCCATTGTTTCCTCGACAAGTTCTAGGAATATTAGTTTTCTTTCACATACATCATCCCAAAAAGTTGGTGTGCGACATCTCTTTCCATATAATGCTTCATATGGTTCCATGAGAATACTTGAATGGAAGATATTGTTATAGGAAAATTCCACCATAGGTAAATATTGATCCCACATACCTTGAATGTCAAGTGAGAAAGATCTAAACATTTCTTCTAAGGTTTGACTAGTCCATTCTGATTGTCCATCAGTTTGAGGGTGGTAGGAAATGCTCAAATAAAGTTCAGTATCCAAGGATTTCTGTAGACTTTTCCAGAATCTTGATGTAAAATGGGGATCATGGTCAGAAACAATCGATAAGGGTACTCCATGAAGTCTTAAAACTTCATTAATATATAGTCTTGCTAGACGTTCAAGTGGTAAATATTCTCTTATAGAAGGAAAATGTGATGACTTGGTAAGACGATCAATAATGAAACATATGACATCATTCCTTCTAGGAGTATTTGGTATCCCAATGAAAAAGTCCATCGTAATATTATCCCATTTCCACTCAGTTATGGGAAGTGGTTGCATGAATCCTCTAGGCTGTTGCTTTCCAGCTTTCACTTGTTGACAAACCATACATCTTGACAAAAAATCAGCAATCTCCCTCTTCATGTTGTCCCACAAAAAATGTTCCTTCAATTATTTATACATCTTAGTGATACTAGGGTGTTCAGAGAAATTGGAGCTATGAGCATCATCCAATAATTCCCTTTTTAGATCCAGTAAATTGGGAACACAAAGTCTCTTCCCAAATTTCAAAATCCCATCTTCATATGTGAAGTCACTCAATCTCCCTTCATTCATAGCTATAATCTTCTTCTGAAACTCCTCATCACCATCCTAAGAACCTTTTATCCATTCTAGTAAATATGGTTTGACAACCATTTGAAAAAGTATTGATGTTTCACCTTCCATGATTATTCCCATATCCATTTTCACTAGATCCATGAAAATAGGATCTCTTTAAACTCTCATCTTATTCAAAACTCCAAGATCCTTTCTACTCAAAGCATCTTCCACCTTATTTTCCTTCCTTGGGTGGTAGTGTATAATGCAATCATAATCCTTGAGTAGTTTAAGACATATCCTTTGCCTCATGTTGAGTTATTTTTGTGAGAAAATATAATTCAAACTCTTGTGATTAGTATAAATCTCACAATTTTCACCATAGAGATAGTGTACCCATATTTTTAGAGCAAAGATTACAGCTACTAAATCAAGATCATTAGTAGGATATTTTTTCTCATGAATTTTTAGCTGTTGTGATTCATAGGAATTAACTCTATCATTATGAATAAAGACACAACCAATTTCATTATTTTAAGCATCACTATAAATAACAAACCCATTATTCCCCAATGGTAGAGTCAAGATAAGAGAGTTGACTAATATTCTCTTCAGTTATTCAAAACATTCTTCACAAGCTTTTGTCAAAACAAATTTAACCCCTTTATGTGTGAGATTTGTTAATGGGTTATCCAACTAGGAAACATTCTGGATGAAACATCGATAATAACCAGCTAAACCAATAAAAATGCATACCTCAGTTATACTCATCGGTGCTGTCCATTCTTGAATTTCCATGGTCTTTGAAGGATCAATAGAGATTCCATCCTTAGAGATAATATGGACAAGAAAAGAAATATCTTGAAGCCAGAATTCACACATTCTAAATTTCCCATATAATTCATTTCTTATAAGAGTCTTTAGAATAATGCCCAATTGATTTTCATAATCTTCATAGATTTTGGAGTATACCAAGATATCATCAATAAATACCACTACAAATTCATAATGATATGACTTGAAAACTCTATTCATTAGATCCATGCAGAAAGAGGGTGCATTAGTCAGCCTAAATGCATTACTGTAAACTCGTAATACTTGTACCTCGTTCGAAATGCTATTTTCAGTATGTCTTCCTTCTTCACACGCAACTAGTGATATCTAGATTGAATGTCTATATTTTAAAAACATTGATCTCCATGAAGTTGGTTCAATAAATCATCAATGAAAGGTAGGGGATACTTGTTCTTCATTGTTATAGCATTTATTTCCCTTTATTCAATGCACAACCTCATAGATTCATCTTTCTTCTTAACAAAAATAATAGGGGATCCCCATGGAGAAACACTAGGGTGAATAGATCCCTTATTACTCAATTACTTTAGTTGTTTCCTTAGTTCCACTAATTTCACAGTGGTCATTCTATCATGGGTCATCTATATAGGCCTTGAACTAAGAATTAAATCAATAGAAAACAGAATTTCTCATTCTAGAGGATGTATAGGTAAATCTACTAGAAACACATCAACATATTCTTAAACAATAGGTAAATCCTCTATTTGAACATTCATTGCCTCACCCACAGTTATTTCATTCACTTCCTCCCCAATAATTGAATTTAGTTGAGCTACTAGGGGTAGATCTAGATAAGAATTAGGTGGTGACGTTTCTGCTCTAAAGATAAGGTACTATTTATCATCATCAGGAATTTTAACCTCTTTCTTCTTACAATAAATTTTCTCATCATGGTCCGAAAGCCAATCCATACCAAGGATTATATCAAATTCAATCATGGGTATGATGATGATATCATCAGATAAAGAACATTTATATGGCCTAATGGGAACTGATTCACAAAACATTGTTGCAATGATACTTCCCTTAGGTGTTTTTACAGACAAATCTCTTGTTAATTCAAATTGAAAATATCTAATTCTCTTAGAAAACTAGGAAGATATGGAACAATTCGATGATCTAGAATCAAATAAAGCATTTTCTAAACATCAGGGAACCATTAATTTATCTTCCACCACATATTTTAAAGCTTCAACCTCAGTAGTATTGATATCATAAGCTTGGACTTGATCCCTTGTCCTTTTATGAGGTAAGTTTCCTTGGCTCTTAGGACATTCATTTTCATAATGCCCCCTTTCTCTAAAATTATAACATTCAACATTGAAAACCTCTTTATTCTCCTTGCAATCATGAGCTTGGTGGCCTTTTTCACCACACTTGAAATAGACTCTTATTCCCTTCAGGAAAGTACCAGGGTGATTCTTCCCACATTTACCATAGGATGGATATTAAACCTTTCCCTTCTTCCCCTTATTTACATTTTCATAATGTTCATCAAATCTCTACTTCTCTTTCTTTTCTTTAAAGTCATAAGACTTAGAGAATTACTTTTCTGTCTTCATAGTAAATGAGATAATATCTTCGTATGAAGAGAAGGATTGTGAGACTAATTATTGAAGAAGAAATGGTTTTAACCCATCAAATAAACGATCAATCTTACTTCTTGGGTTACATATATAATCTACAACATTCCTTTCTAACCATGTAAATTTAGCCTTTTATTTTGCTACATTCTCATCCTCCATTTGTCTCAGACTCAAAAATTGACTTTCCATATTCTCTCGATGGTCATGAGGAAAATAGTATTCTAAGAAAATCTATTTAAACTCACCCCACTCCATATTTGATACTTCATCATCTTTCTTTGTGTTTTGAATCAATGACCACTATTGATCTACATCTCCCGTGAGGCGATAAAATGCCATGAAAACTTTTTCCATTTTTCTACTCCCTAAAGAGTGGAACATTTTCTCTGAGGAACTAATATATTGATCGGATAAAAATTGATTTATAGTCCCATTAAATTTTGGTGGTTGTTTCCTCATGAATCGGTCTAACATTGATCCTCCGCGCTGTGGATTAGGGTTCTCCATACGGGTAAGGTTATTATTCATAACCTGAGTGAGTTGTCCCAGTATGGTGATAAGCTGATCATCACCAATTGCATCACTAGCTCCGCTATAATTATCTTCAGTGGGAGGGAAATCCCTACAGCGATTACATGCATTGATATTGTTTCCATTCCTTCCACTAGGTTCTATTTTTAAATACTGGAATACACTAGATTAGTTTATGAATCACAATACATAATTCCAAACTTGTAAAACAGTTAACATAAATTGAACAATTTATGGATATAATCCATAATCATAAAAAAATTTCTTTGAGGAATTATATACTCATTAACCCTTTTTAATGGTTTGTAAAGAAAATGAGGATTATATTAATCATATCCCTAGGGAGTGTCATAAACAATCATGCAGAAAGGCCCGTTGTCGTGCACCAGTTCCAATTCCAGTCTAGCTCAAAGAGGTATTTTCAGGTTTTACCCCTAGGTACATCTGTTCCAGAGCCGCCTCTACCTACTCGTATCCATACAGGGATGTATTTCTTTGGAAACTCACAAAATCTATACAATACCAAAATTCTAGGAAGTTATTCTATACTAATCCTCAATGTATATGTTAGGGTAATGTTCTCTAATAAGAGTTTTTATGAATCTAGCTTCCAAGGTTTGTACTAAACTTCTTCTAATACCAACTGTAATGCCCCGACCCTAGTTACCCAGATTCGGTGCATTATTACATAACATTGGCATGATTACAAAAGATAAATTCTCAAAATATGGTTTAGTTTAGTAGCCTTGGAAATACTAGATACATTCATAAGTTTTAAATTACATTATAAAATGAAAAACTACAACAACATAGTCTCAATAGTCCACACTCATATCTCTTAGACTATCTCTATAGGTCAATCATAACATACTTCTTCACATCCTAGGAAAATTAAAACATAGAAGTGGGTGAGCACAGATGCTCAGTAAGGATAACAATATAGTGGGAAATTTCATAAATAAGCATTAAAATTTAAGTCAATGTAAAACTAAAAAAATCCTTTTATACTTGAACATAATCATAATATGGCAAAGATAAAATCAAATAATTCCATTTACTTATTCACATGGATATTATTCTAGTATAATAATCACATGCAATATCGATAGCCACATTCATAATGATGGAATGCATAATCCCAGACTTTATAACCACATAGTCAAAGCCTTGTGCCAAGACTACAAATAAAATTTTGTGAAGGACTTGTTCCAAGACAGTTTTTTGTCTTACGAGGCATATCGATGCATCGAGGAGATATAGAGGGCTCGACCCGTCACTTACTAAGTCCAATGCATTCCTCATACGAAAAGGTTTAAACATAACATAAACATTAGTATTAAAACTAGCATACAAAATGTCAATACTTTTTTCATATACCATGAATGGTGTAAAAATAACACATCCATAGTTAAACATATCAAAAAACCTTCAATAAAATATGAATGTTTTTTATCATAATAAATCAACTTCAAATAATCTTAAAATCTATCAAAGGATGTTGACATAGATGAAATCAAAACTTTTTTTAGAGAAATATCTCTTTCTATTTTAAAATCATTGAAAAGTCATATAATTATAAAAGGAAACATTTAATTTGAAAATATTCTTATAATCATGTAAGTAAATCTTCAACGATGTTATAATGTCCAAAAATATCCACACCCACTGTATAAGTTAAAAAACATTCTTACCTTAATTTTGTCGAAAAGGTCAAAAAGTACCTTGTTTGGAAAATGATGGAATGGTTCCTTTCAAACCATTTTATAAACAATCAAACAAGGTTATAAATTACTTTAATCCATAGTAATGTAAATAGTAAAAATGTTTTGGAATACATTCTTAAGAAACATGGTTGTGGATGATAAAGAGGTCCCAGTAGATACCTACGTAAAAACAACCTCAAATAATAAAGAGATTGTGAAATTAACCCTTACCTTATACTTTTTATTGGTCGAGGGTATGTTAACCTCCTGTATAATAGTAAAATCATTGTTATTAAATTATTCAATAACTATATACATAAAAATTATATCATATATGATCTTCTAATATTTCGTTGTTAATCATATTTTAGTAGTATCATCATTTCAGGTGTTAACTGATTCATTTTCCTTTATATGATTTGTTATGTAAGTAATGTTTATTATGGATAGGATGTATCTTATTCATATTCAGAATGATATTAAGTATTTAAACATTATTTTTAATCATCAAATGAAAATTATTCTTGAATGGATACGATGGGGAATGAATCTCATCGCGTTCGTGGATACAGTAATCCGTACGTGCGCACAATATCATTATTTTGATATTAAAATCATATATAAATAGATGTTGTATCATATATAAAGAATAATTATCATGTTATATTTATTATTTACATCATTTATACTCATTATTATACCCATACAAATGATGAAGTATTTGAATAACAAACTACACCACGGCGTAGAGACGGTAATCCATACGTACGCACGTATGGTGAATTTTTCATTTATAGGATGGATTGAATAATGAATATGGTTGTAAATTTTTTATAATAACATCAAATTATATATAACATACTCAATTTATTATTTTATAATGAAAACAATAAATAAAGAGGAAGTTGAAGAAGAAAAGAACTTGAAAGAGGTGATGAAATATTTACCTCTTCTTCAGGTTCTTCCTTTTGATTTGATCAAAAGGTCCCCTTAGGTTAGATTTATGACTAAAGGAAGGCCTCTAAGATGAAGGGAGGATAGTTGGGAGGATATTTGGGTCTGTTTTGTCCGAGCCAAATGGCTTTGAAGTTGTGAATTTGAGAGAAGGGGAAGTTCCCTTTTATAAGAGAGGTGAGGGTCACTTTAGGAAAAGCTTGAAATATTATTTTATAATAAAATTAATATAGATTTATAATGTCTCAAAAATGAATTATTTAAAGTATAAGTTGGGTATAGATAGAAAAAATCTCAACCAATAGGTTTTAGAGAGGTTTAGATCGTCATATTAACCTTATCTTTTAGATTTAACTCTTAGTTAAATAGTTTGACATTTACCACATCTCTTTGTATTTTTATATTATATGATTAATAAACTTACTATAAACATTCAAGATAACCCCAAGAGGTTCATTAATGATATATATAATATTATTTAAGGCTTTTTTCTGAACCATATATTTTTAGGAATAGAATACCAATTAATAATATAAACTTTGTTTTAAAAACTTTTTTTTGTCAATTTTGACACTATTTGGTCTTTTGTTTTTTTAAATTCATAACAGCATTATTACTTGAAAAAAATTAATTTAATAAACCCTAACATGTAATATTAACCTATAAAATTAGTATAATTCATTAAAAGTCTCATATTAGATTTATTTGGATATTTATAATTTCAATTATTTTAATCTTTCATTAATAAAGTAATTACTGCATCATCATTGTGTCGTAAATAAATTTTAATATTTAATGTCTCAAAATTATAAATAAAATACGATTATGTAGGAATTTTTTTTATATTTCGAATAAATATTTATAGTGAAATTTATCTTATGTATAACTTTATATTAAAAATGGTTTAGTTATTCAACTTTGATTTTAACTCTTTTAACTCTTCTTTAAACAAAATAATAATAAATGTCCGAATCTAATCCAAGTGGACCTAAAGGATCATATTTTATTCCAAAAGTTGTTTTTCTTTGAATTAAAATTATCCAACTTAATTAGGACTTGTGTTAGGGTAATTATGATATCATTTTTACCCTTAATTACCCTATTTACTTTTAACTGTGGTAAATAAAAGAAAAAAGTTACTATTCACCAAAAATTATTTTCATCTTATTAAACCACATTTTAATTAATATTATTAACCATGTGTCTTGGATTTTTAAAATTCAACTCATAGAGGTGGTAAAATTAAGTTTTATACAAATTTGAAAATTCTCCTAGGAGGTGGGTAAAATATAGTAAAAAGTTCAATAAATTTTTTATATATCTAAACTCATTATAAAACGAGTCCAATGAATTACATTTAAGTTATATAGGTATAATGTATCTATTTTTACATAAAATAAATTTAAATAAAATAAATTAGTATTTAAATAAAAAGTCGGTTTTAAACAATAACTTAGTGTTTTTCACTATTCATCAAAATTGAAAGTTTTCAGAAAAATACCAAAAATTTACCCTAAGCTAATTTAAATATTATAAATTGAAAAATTATTTCCATTTTAAATGATAAATTTTATAAGATTTCAAAAAGTGGTTATTACTATTCATAACGGCTAATTTGATTTGTCGCGGTGTGTTAGAATCTCGAAGTTACGTTCAATGCAATCTATTGCATTATTTAAAGGGAAACGTACCGTGGAAGCTTGGGGTGTTACAATAATCACATAGTTAATAGAAAATGAATTCTCAATAAATAAAATGCATAAATCTATACATTCATGATCTTACGATCGAGGCCTCAATGAAGATATCACAAATCGTACCATCAAGGCCTTTGTTAAGAAATTACTAATAAATGGGTATTTATAAACTAGATACCCATATAATATGACATGTTGATAGTCTTTTCTCATGATACCTATCAATGTATTGATGGGATATCTATAATGAAGCCCCAATAATCACTTTAAAGTCTTATACATTACTTGAATATTAATTATGAATAAAATTAATTCTTAAAATTACTTATAAATCAATATTGATCTCTATTGAATTGAGAATAGGGTACATCAATATTTCCCTAATAAATGAAATAAATTTTATAATAAAAATCCTTCAACTGATACCATGTATAAAAAATGGTATATGGTTGAGAAAAAATAATATTAGAAGAAATGATGTTATATAAATCAATAATACTTCAAATATGGACACTGAGGAGAAAATAATGTACAATGAAATTATGTATAGTGATAGGGAATGTGATCATAATAAAGTTAATTATCATAAAAATATAAATTAATTAAGGGTGAAATAAGACCATCAATTCATCATTAATAACCATCTGGTAATAAAATGAAGCCTTTTTGAAATAGAAAAAACAAAATAAAAACATTAAGAATAACTTCTTTGTAAATTTTTATAAAAAAAAGCTATAAATCACTTTCAATATTTTTTATTTTCTTTACAAAAATAATACCCTTTTTATTTAATAAAATTTTAAATAAAAATTCCAAGAATATTTAGAAAAATAATTTATTTGAAAATAAACATGGAAAATTATAATTTATGTTTCAATGTAAATAATGGTTTGATGATGGAAAATTATGTTTATATGGTAAAAATTAAAACAAATATTATTTTCACACTATGGTAAAGAAAGAAAAAAAAGACTCAAACATGGAATATTGAAAATATTTCTTTTTGAAAATTTATAAAGAAACTAAAAAATCATATAAATTGACCTTTTGGAACCTTGGAAAATAAATAAGAACATTTTTGAAAATATTTTAAAGAAACTTGATAAGGAAAAGCGTTGGGAAGAAAACTTTGAAACACGGTTTTTTTTAAAGAAAGTCCCTTACATATAACTCACATGTTGATTCTTGATGGAATAATAGAATAAATAGAAAATAAACATGTAGACGCAAACCTAAATTTATGAGAATAAATTATATGGGGTATATAAGATTAATATCATATAATTTTACTAAATTAAATTTAAACACAAAGAATCCTGAAATAAAATGAGATTTTAATATAAATCTGTTACATTGGGTTTCCATTTAGGCATATTTATTTTATCATCCTATAAAAATAATTTAAATTTACTAAACACCTTTTTAATTTTTTTCACCTATCTTCCATTTTTCCTATTATAATTATTTGAAATCCATTCATTTAATAGTTATTTCTTTTTTGGACCATTTAAGGTTGTTTTAGTTAATGTCTCTAAAATTACGTTGGTATATTTCTAGGGATAAAGGTGATATGAAATTTTTACATCATATATATAATTTTATTAATTTCATGAATATATGTTTTAGTCATTATATATAATTTTATAATCATCCTCGCATGATGGTAATAGGAAAACAAATCAAATCGCTTCATGAAGGTGGTAGTTCACACTTATGCACAAGCGACATTATCATTTTCCAATGGATCAAAAGGTATGAAGGAAAATGATAAATTATATTTCTAGGATCATAATTATTTCATAAATATAATATATATTAATTAATTACATATTTATATCCATCTAAAAAAAGTGGCGATGAAAAATGAATTACATTGGTATGTGGAGATGAGAGGTCCTACGTAGGCATGAGGAATGTATACATTGTCCATAGAATGGAAAGAAGATATACAATTGATGTAAAATTAACATAAAAAATATTATTATCGTGAATATAATTATTTAATTATTTTAATATGGTTATTAATTTTTTGGTGGTGGTTTAATATGAAAATATCTTAAAAAATCTCGGTAATAACTTGTACATATTCTTTTGGTAACCTCAATTAGATTACACTTTAAAATTCCTGATGTGGTCATTTCATGAGAATAGTACCTATAGAACATGAGCAGGGGTGATTAGAAGGTATTTCAGGAGTTATTGGGTGATAAATGTTTCTCAAGTGGTGTATAGAAAAGATGAGAGATGGTTCCCTTTTTTAAGTGAGGTGGGTGGAAGACTTGTAAATATTTGAAACTTTATAATATAATACATGTATTACTCAAGTAAAGTAGCTTAAAAATTTAATATATTAAAATATGATAATGTTATGTTTTAATTATAACCAAAAATTGAAGCTTAGGTAAGTGTTTTGTGTTATCTTGAATCCTTATGCATTTATTTTAACCCTTTGAAATCATTTTACCCTTAACCAAAATTATAAATATTTATCATGGCTTTTATAAATTATGAA
The DNA here is from genome assembly GCA_963277665.1 of Viscum album. NCBI lineage: Eukaryota > Viridiplantae > Streptophyta > Magnoliopsida > Santalales > Viscaceae > Viscum > Viscum album. The sequence continues at coordinate 1,017,456,034 of OY728147.1, read as the reverse complement.
AAAAATTAATAGAAATTGTTACAAAATATTAATTATAATTATTAATAATAAGTATTTTTTTACAATATTAAATTTTCATAAGTGTTTAATATTACTAATAATATGAGTTTGTGAAATGAAACGAAAAAAATGTTTATAACAATGATTATTTTAATCATAAAATTAATTTTATAGAAAAATAAAGTATATTATTGATTAAAATGGAATTCATTGGATTGTTTTTTATAAAAGAAGAATTATTTTTATTTAAATGCAAAAATATACCAAAATTAACCTTATAAATAATTTATTAATTGAGAATGACCAAAAATAGTTTTTTCTTTAAATAAAAACATTATATAGATTTCTCAAAAAATTATCCTTTAGTTAGAAGTTCAACATAATATTTTATTATTATTTATATTACTTCATAAATATATATTTTTTTTATAAAAAAATATTCATAAAATTTTATGTGATTCTTTTATCATTAAAAGTTCAAAATTTTTTTTTGGTAAAATAGTTTTTTTCACTATTCAACTAAAAATCAATTTTTTTTTTAAAAAAGAAAAAAATTACAATAAGATAAATCGAATATGATGCATTCCAAAATTTAATTCATTTAAACAAATTAAAATTATAAAATTTGGTATTTTATTTTTTAATCAAATTCTTGAGTAAATCTATGTTCATTATGTTATTGTTTCTTTATAAAGAAAAGCTCACATACAATAATTGAACCTCAAGTGTTACGAATGTGATATAATCTTTGATAAATGGGACTGATTTTCCTAAATTTACATGGTTTAGGTGACCACATAGTTAAAAATACATAAATCTCAGATATTTTACACATTTATCTCTTTAGTATCTTTCTTTATGGACTCTACTATATGGTTATTATTTTCAAATGACTAGAGGACTATTTCTTGAATCATTAATTGATCTTAAACAAAAAAGGGTTGATATATAATATAATTCATTTTTTGATAGTAAAAAATTCCAACACCAAAACTATGTTATATTTGTAAGAGGATCTTGTCCTTATCACCAATCCCCTCTAGGAGAGTTTCAATTATGATTGTGTGCACTTGGATTCTGCCCAAATTTTCACCACCTGATATTCAGTAGCAAGTTCAAGATTTGAGATCAGGTCACTTACCACTATAGGTATATAGTCATGAATCAGATCAATTTATGTAGATGATGTTTTTAATAATTTTTAAATATATTTCAAGGAATAAAAACTCATTTTTTTTACTTTTTTAGTGGAATTACATCACTTCTAGTTTTTATTGATATTGTAGGATTTATTATGAATATAACTCAGTTCAGTTTTTTAATCGTTTTCAATAAATTCAATAATCCTTTGAACATGACATGTTTTAATTTTTGTTTCTATGAATGATTAATTTTTTAACATGAAATTTTTGATAAGTTTAGTGAATTCTAGATTTTGTATGTCTTTCTCTAAGAGTCCATATGGATTTTTAATTTTTTATAACTTTTACAGAGTTTCATAAGAATTTTATTTCATATGAATTCCTTCCAATATCATAATACTTTTAATACTATTTCACATGAATTTTCTTTGATTTTTTATTATTTTTCCAAAATCAGAAGATTTTCTCCATAGATCATTTATGACTTCTAAATTCTTACATAAATTTTTTGAATCCATATGAATTTTCAATCCCAAAATCATTTTATACTATATGATTTTTTTTCATATGACATGAAAATTATTATGAAATTATAGTGATGAAAAATATTTATAGTCTTATGATTTGAACTGTGATTCTCATATTTTTTTATATTTCATGAATAGTGGACAGAATGCTTTACAACACAAGGAAGAATGTTTTTATATGATGCAAAATTTGAAGAACATCGAATCCACTTAAAATTTATATGATCTTATTCCATGGAGATTTTTTTACACCATGGATGAAGAATAATAATATATCATACTGCAACTTGAAATGTTTTACCATAATGAATATTCTAGGCTATCATGATGATAACTTAGATAAACTAATCTATTAGCCACATGATTTCATTTAAGATAAAAAAGAAGAGTCAAAGGAATGAAAATAATTAAAATTTAAAAAGGTATATTTTTCATGGGTATTTAATGTTACCAACTCAACAATGTATGTAAGGAGGAGTAAATTATTATTACTTCCACCAGTAAGTTACATGTAAAGGCTATTGTATGAAAATTATGGTTCCCTAGATGAAATGTAAAGGGATTAAAAATTTCAAAAATATTTTCCCCACTATTAAAAAAGGATATAAGGGTCATGAATCAAGATATTGAGAAGATACTATCATTGATTTCCATCTATAGGAATGGGATAGAGCACACTAGATAGGATGAATATTTAGGAGGAGAAAGGATTTTATTTATTCATTTGTGGTTAAATTACTATATGACTATGGATAATGGATACCTAAGGAAATTTCTTTTTTGATACCTTTTTCAATTCATTTTATCTTTTTTAATTATCCATGGAAAATATTTTCATGAATTAAGATGGTCCTTTTCTTCCTTGAATTAAATTTCTTATAAACTACTCTAGAATGTTGTCCAACTTATGAAAGTAAGGTGTTTTATCTATATATTTAATTTTCATAGGAATGGTATTTCATTTTTGTATAATAATATTAATTAGTTTTGGTTTCTCAAAGGTATTATAGTAATAAATTCACTTTCATAAGGGGATAAAAACCTATATTGTGGTAATTATATAGTTTTTAGACATATTTAGGCATATTATTTGAGGTATTAAAGTATACATTTTTGAATTCTATTAGTTAATGTTTTTAGATAATGAAGAATGGAGTGATATAAAAGTGAAACCTTGTCTACTTCTTTGTCAATTATTATTTCTTACTTATTTTTAGTAAGTGTTTATTATGATTTATAACATAATTACTAATTTATTTCAAATATAATTTTTTTTTTAATTTTACATTTAATTTTGATTAAAAATTTCTAATTTCCAAGATTTATAACCTTTAACATATAAATTAACAAAAGTAATAGTTTTTGAGAGAACCATTGGGACCACTATACTTTATTATTTATGGTAAAATATCATGATAAAGGATTTCATGCTAAGATACCTCTCGTAATACATCGTAGAAGGACTCAATTTAGCTAGTGAGATAGGTAGGGAAGTCATTAATTGATTCTTCCTGGTCATTTTCTGGGACCAAATCAGTGGGAGAACCCTCCACTAATGGATTAATTTCCACTGACAAAATAAAATTAACAACATTGATATAAATAGTAATTTTAACTATCTACATTGGGTTTATGACAACTTCATTATATATAGGGTAGAAAGGTGAGTGATCAATCCAATTTTTTACAAAAAAAATTAACATATTATATATGATTTTAAACTTTTATTTGTTTAATTTAGAATAAAAGTATTCAATTTTAGAGTTCCGTGAATCTATAATAAAATTAAAAAAATTATTTAAATCAATATTTTTTATGGTTTTTTTCATTTTTCAAAATTAATTTAAAAGTAATGAATTAATTTTATTATTTTATTTATAAACTATTAATTGGATTTCAATCCTGAATTTTCATTAATTTTAATAAATTATGAAATAAAATAAAAAATACTTCATTAATGTTGTGTTTTCTTAGTTGGAAGGATAAAAATGAAAAAGGATGAAGCTTCTCTATAAATCACCCACATTGACATAATAGTATTATGAAATCTAATATAACATTGGCCTGAGTGTATAAATTCAGCTCCCCATGTCATAATTATTTAAAACATTTAAGATGAATTTTCTTGGAATCGTGTAAGTCTTATTGATTATATGACTTTAAACTAACATTACAATAAGACTTCAGATGCACTCAGTATGACTTCTCAGTGGACCTATATCAAAATTTGGATGCCTTGGTGTATGAGTTTTAGATCTTGTATGACTTTACACCTAGATATTTCTAGAAAGATATTACTTCCCCAACCCTCATGTAAGACTTTGAAGTAGTCTCATTAGACTTTCCTAAGAGTCTGCATGACTTACTGTTGTAAGATACATAACTCGTAAGCCTACAATTAGCTATGTTATACTTCCCATGAAGCTTGTAAGACTCCAATGTGATACGAGATGAGTTTCCTACCATGTGTATAACATGTGACTTTTCTAGTCTTTGAACCATAGGGATTAAAATATGAAAAAATAGAAAATAAGTATGGAATTATATATAATCATCTCCCACTTCCCGATTCTACCCTGATTGAGATAATATGATCTAGAGCTTCTATGTGGCCATTTTCTTTAAATTTGATTAAGGAGAAGATAATGGGAAGATACTTCAAGACTTGGAAGGTTCAAGGGGATACTGTAAAGGAAATCCAGACCCTTGTACAATATATATAGAGTCCAGTGGAGATTTTATTAGATAGCAACTAAAATAAAATTAGATTATGAAAGTAATGGAATCAATAAATAATGAATATGAGGTATGTACTACTCACATGGGAAATGAAACTACTGAAGTTCAGAAAGGAGTCTAGATCATTGTACCACCCCTTTATAAAGATTCCTATCATTGGGAGGGGGATCTAATATGAATAATTCAAAATCAGATATTCTATTAGGTAGTTTTACTTATTTTTTTTAAAATATCTCTCCATTTATGGCACATTTGTCCCTTGGTGGTCCATCTGAGGAGAATTTCTCCAACAACCTATGACAAATTGTTATGTTTAATCATTAACTCCCTCTTTTTTATCTTATTTGAAATATTATATTTACTTAAAAGGTGTATATTTCCTTTGTTGATTTTATTTTCATTCATATTATTTTCCTTCTTCATTAATTTTCACACACAATCCCCTGGAACCTCATTCACTACCCATACGATGGAGGGGGGTGGTTTAATCCAAGTGTAATAAAAGGATTCTTCTTAATATCCTATGTGATAATAAGGAGTATACTGATCAGTTCATTACTATTTTTAAACCAAAATCACCATGGAAAATTGGTTGAGTAATCCTATAATTAATGAGAGATAAATAAAGTAACATGTTACTGAATCATTATATACAACGTGAGTGAGGGTAAATATATACAGTAAGACCAAATTATTAAAATTGTATTTTTTTTGAAAAGTTGATGGGAAAACCATTTTATTAAAAAAATAAAGATATCTTTATAAATATTGGGCAAAGGAGAAAACTGTTACAATGATTCATTGAAAACAATGGAAACTAAAAGGGCACACAGGCCAAATGTGGACTAAAACGCAAGACAAGAAACAAACATTCAAGAAAGAATCAGTTAAGAGTCCATTTCACCCCTCAGTCAGCACCTACAAAAGCAAAATCATTCAAGGATGATGTGCCACCCCCTTTATAGGAAAAAAAGAACACTAAAAATACATACTCAAAAGAAAAAAAAGAACACTAAAAAAACATACTCAAAAGAAAAAAATACATTTTCTTTAGAGACAACCCAAGTCCCACTATTTCACTACATTTTACATGGGTTCAAATTTTATCAGTGGAGAGGGCCATGACAACCAATGTATCAACCTGAAAAAATTTTAGAGAGTTTTTCTAGTGTTTTTGTCTATATTTTATTTGATTTATTTCTATTTTATATTTTTTGATACATGATATAATAAATTTTTGATCGACTATTATTATTTTATCCATAGGTTAAGATAAAATTATTATATAGAGTTATAAATCATATACTAAATATTAATATGGATAGGTATTTTATCAAAATTACTTTAATTGAATATAAATGATTCTCTTCTTCTTCTACAAAATTTACCTTAGGATGTGAACAAATGGAATACAATATAACTTGACTTAATATAAATTTAATGGATTTTTATGAACCCAATTTCAATAATAATAATATTCATCTTCAAAAAATATATGACCTTGAACATAAAACAAGAATTATCTATCTCCCACATAATCTTTTATGGATTTGTGGTAGAGGACCCGAACTAGTATTTGAGAGTGTTTAGGAATGTGTTCAGTAACATAAAATCTTGACCATTATGAGAATCTCATATTAGCTAGATTTTTTTTTACATTCCACATAAAAGGATCATCCAAAGAGTGGATATACTTTCTAGAGACTGGATAAGTCACTATCTAGGTTAAACTCTAGATTTCCTTACTCCATAAATACTTTCCAGCTTAATGGAGTGCCCAACTAAAGTAGGAAATCTATGGGATCAAACAAAAAAGTGTGGAAATTCAATATGAGTTTTTGGATAGATTTAAGATTCTAATATCATCTACCCCATATCAACTAGTCAAAGAACAACATTTATTGGTGTTATTTTACCAAGGATTACTAGAAAATGATAAAAACTTATTGAATTCTTCCTTTGGAGGAGAACTAATTTAAAAATAACAAGATAAATTCAAATAACTGATATATAGGTTCTCATAAAATTTCTAAAATTATGTGCAGGATTTACTACTAGATATGTACATGAGGTAAAAATTTCGAGCAGTAATTTTATTGAAACTAATATTGAATAAATAACTTCTCTTGTGAGATAATTATCATTAAACAAGGTTGAGGAAGCATCACCATCACACCCCTTGAGTGTTTCATATTTTTCATCCCCTAGAGAATTTTACTAATGGCTTCCCTCAGGTGAAGGCGATCAAGAAATTTGATAACATTTAAAAAATTGAATTCCTACTACATTCAAGTACTCAGGGGTCTAATAACTATTCTATAATTTAATATATAGCTAGAAACCAACATCTAGTAATTCTACCCTTCTAACATTCTTTTTAAAAAATACACCATCCCCCACCATTCTTGATAAATTGCTCCAAACCCTATATAAGATACCAATAATGAAAAAAACAAGAAACCTCAATGAAATACACACTAATACCACTTTTTTATTGACAATTTAACAAAATATACACCCTCCATCTCATGGATTAGAGATGAAGGAGTTGAATGGTCAGTTTGGATTGATCATCACTACTTTGAATAAATTGGCGAGTCAAGGATCAAGTAAGCTCATGAACTAATAAATTCATAATCCTATGTTAAATAAAAATATCTATCTCTCTATAAAGTGGAGGTAAATTGAAAATAAATTAATATATACTCATATAAGATGAATCTATGACTGGACAACCCAAGTGGGAAGAGTCAACCCCTACAGATAAATTAGTAGAGCTTACTTTAAATTCATAACCAGTACACCAGGATAATAGTAATACCAAGATGGAATATTTAACCTAACCCCAACTTCACTTCCCATAAGAATGAACTCACCCAAGAAGACTAGTTAAGAATACATACAACGAGAGATGCTAGAAACATTCCAAAAATTTAAAATCAATATCTATTTGTAAAAATCAGTCCACTAAATCCTCATTTATGAAAAGTATCTCAAGGAAATTCATATAAATAAATTAAAAATTAAAGGATGTGAAAATGTGCGTTTATATATAAATTTATATGCAATAATAACCCCACAAATACCTTTAAAATTTAAAAAACTAGGAACTTTTACTTTCCCCTGCACCACAGAAGAGGTTACTTTCACAAATGTGTTGTGTTAATGAGGAAAACTAATTAATGTAAATACTTAATTAGTATATTATTATTTATATATAAGATATCTTAATACATCAAAACATGGTGTGAAACTGGACAACCAAACCACTACTTACCCAATAAGAGTTTTAGAAGATGTACTGGTAAGAGTCAAGGGGAAACTATTTCTATCTGATTTTTGCGTCTTCATAATGTAATAAGAAATATGTATATCTCATTATCAAATCATCTTATGTGAGAAAATTTTGAAAAATACTAAAAATATAACTAATCTTCATGAATAACACTTTTAATTTATTTTGTAAAAGAATATATTAAATTTAGTATTTTTGATTCAATAAAACAATTTCATGAAGAAAAAAATTTACATGATATCATTCTGAAATTCACCATGTTTTGAGGAATAAATTGAAATGTTAGATAAAGTAATAAAATTTTTAGAATCCCTATAAATAAAATATCATTATCATAATTCATTCTTTGAAAATGAATTAAATATAGAATCATATGTTTGTCTTGGCCAGTTTAAGGAGATAAATGAAGAATACTTTGATGATTTACTAAAATATCAGCCTAACACATTTTCTTTATATATGTATTTTTTAAGCATGAGAAATACTAATTTGACACCATGATAAAAACACTTACATGATCTTTAACTTATATTGATTCACACTAATTTTTAATATGGTTATATTAAAGTAGATGAGAAATACTCATGACAATCACAAATAAATTAGATCATAACCAATAACACTAACTATTTGACATTCTAAAACATAATATTAGGACAATAGGATGGTTATTGGGATACATTCTCAGGATTAGACCCATGTTTTTCGTGCACTAGATTCTACTAGAAAATGAGTAAGACCCCATAATATAGACCCAAATAAGGATCAACCTGACCCTCATGGAATTTTCAAAAAAAAAATTGATTCATTGGTGGAATATTAAATCATTTACACGATTTTAGACTCTAATTGGGTGAGTCCCATTCATATTTTTCCCAAAAATACTGGATTCGCTATTTTGAAATATGATAATAATGAGCTAGTTCCCACTAAGATTTAGAATATCTACACATTCCAAATTAATTATATAATATTTTGACATGTTACCTAGAAATACCATTTACCCATCCCTCTTATAGATCAAATGTAATAAAGTCTAGCTGTGAAGGATCACTATATTTTCCATAAATATTTTTTTGTTATTTTTTGGTCCTCATAGGTTCATAATACCATGAAAAACCCATATTCAGTTATCCATTTAGTAGGTTTTCATAAAAAAGGATTCCTTTCAGGCTATGTAATACCCCGTGTACTTTTCATCATTGTGTAGTAAGAAACTTTTCAAATCTGATTAAAATATTCCATGTAATATTTCTTGATGGATTTACTATTTATGGAACACTCTTTTAAATATGTTCTCAAAAATATGAAATGGTTTTAGAAAAATGTGTTGAAAAACATTTGAAATGTCATTTTATAATGGACAATGGAAATTACATGGGTCATATCATTTCGTAGGAAGGAATTGAATTAGACAAGGCCAAGGCGAACATAATCTCTACACTAACTTATCCCAAAATTATGAAACATATTAGAATATTCATAGATCATGTTGGATTCTACATGAAATTTGTTAGATACTTTAGAAAAAATAATTTTCCATTGACTTAAATCCTCAAAAGGATGAAAAATTCTTTTTTAATGAATCATCCAATACATCCTTTTACAAACCTAAAGAGGTTCTAACAACAACCACTATAATTAGTTTATTTTTTGGGAAGAGACCTTTGAGGTGAAATGTGATACCTATAACCGAGTAGTTGGGGAATTTATTTAAAAAAGTATTGATGAACATTAACATGTGATAGATTATAGTTCAAAAAAATTAGAAAATACTTAGATCAATTATACCACATCAATGGAATTTTTGGTTGCTATTGTTGTTTTAGAGAAATTTAAATCATATGTGTTAGGAAGAAAAGTAACCATGTAACTTAATCATGAATCAATAAGATATTTGATTAAGAAATATAATTTGAAACTGATATTGGTGAGATGGATGCTACTACTTTAGGAATTTAACTTGGATATCAAGGATAAGAATGGTTGTGAGAACATAGTCTCAAACCACATGAGAAAATTTCCCCACACTATTGAGGTTAAAGAACTCATTGAACAGCCCATAATAATTCTATCCTTAGTGAATAGATGTATAAAATTGAAAAATTAATCTGGTATATTGAAATAGAGAATTATCTAGTTACATTAATGGTTTATTACTTCTTTAATAAGCAAAACACTATTAAGCTAAAATCTGAATCCAATTACTATAATTGGGAGGATTCTTATTTATAGGAAATTTATCATGATCAAGTGATTTGGGTATTTTTACCTAAGGAATATTTAAAATTTAATATTATATTTTTTCATACCCTTCAATTTGGAGACAATTTTAGGCCTCAGATAATAGTTAAAAAATGTTGTAAGCTGTTCTTTTTGGTTAAAAAAATTTAAATACTCATATAATTTTTTCAAAACCTGTAAAAAAATTTAATTTTGGGGAGGAAATTAAAAAATACAATAAATTATCAAAAAATCATTATTTTTTTAGTGAAATATTTTATGTATGGTCAATATATTTCATGAGTCTATTTTTTTTGTTTTACCTATATTCAATTAGAAATAGATTATATTTTAAATTTTATTGAATCTTAAGAAACTAAAATCGATGACTTGAAATTATTTATTCAATTTGTAAGATCAAATATATTTTTTGGGTTTTTAATATCTTAGAAAATAATCAGTGATAAAGGAACACATTTTTTCAACAAAAACATAGAAAAACTTATGAATAAGTACAGGGTACAACCTAATATATATACAAACTATAACCCATAAAAACAATGGGTAGGCTGAGGTATCCAATAGGGAGTTAAGTAGGATTCTAGAATAAATAATTCATTCTAACCAAAATAAATGGATCACCAAGCTAGAGGATTCACTTTGGTCATAAAAACATCCTTTAAAACCACCTAGGTATGTACCATTACTATATAGCATGTAAGAAAATATTTCAATTTCCTATTAATAAACAACACAAATCCTACTAGGCTATAAAGAAAGTGAACTTGGAAATAAACAAGGAAAGAGAACAAAAAAAGTACCAAATAATGAAACTAGAGGAGCTGAGAATGGAATAATATGATAAATCCATTTTTTATAAGAAATATATTCATATTTCCATGATAGATTCATTTATAAAAGATAATTTAAAGTTAGAGATAAAGACCTACTATTCTCTTCTAGGATGAGACTCGTCCTTGGTAAAAATCATTCCAAATTGACTGGACCATTTACAGTGACAAATTTTTTTCAATTTGGTGTTGTTTAGATCAAATGGTATTTAATTATAATAATATTTTAAATTAATCATAAAATATATCAACAATTTTTTATGAATGTTTTTGAAAAAAAACTAGTGGAGGAGTTTGAACCCCTCTTTGATGAATATAAATAAAGAACCATTATGTTTTCTCATTTCTTACCACTAGTCTATAAACTCAACATCATTTTTTTTATTCATTGATAATTTCATATATAAACTAATTATAATTAGAATATGAAATAAGTGTGGTGGTGAAAAAGAAGTTTCTAGGATTTAAATTATATTTTATTTCTTCAATTTTTTTCATGTGCTTTGGGTTGAAAAATAAAATAAACATAGAAGACATTTTTGAAAAAAAAAACATCCCCCACTATTGAAATAAAAATATTCCTATTAAAGTGGGAACCATGAAATATTATTCTTTAAAATTAGGGAAACGAGTGTGATATAAAATAAGAAAATGAAATTATAATAATAACATGAGGAATCTAAAATTTGAACTTAAACATAGGTAACCTACCCATTATGATTAATTATCACCTCAGGGGTCCAACATAAATGAAATTTCAATAAATCATATGACATGGAGTCAAATAAGTAGATGAGAACTCATTTTTAAGTCTCCATAATTCAAAAAAAGATATGTGAGTGAGTGTTTTCCAGGAAATATGAGATAAAGTGACGTGATATCCTTCTTTTCGATAGTTTCTTCTATTCATTAACTATTTCAATTAGTCTGAGGTGATACCTGGTATCTAGGGATGGTTTTCTTTTAAGTTTATCTACCCTCATATAATAACTGGTTTTCACAAACATTGATTATAAAAATCTAATAAGTGCTATTTGAAAAAGGGTAAGAAATGATTTGGATAATTCTAAACATGTATGAGGAAGGGGAAAATTATATATCTGAATGTCATATGAGTAGTATTGGGGTGCTGTTAAAATGGAAATTGAAATAGATAGCTTATGGGATATGGATTTAGTAAAGTTCAACTTGTTAATAACTTAATTAAAAAAAATCATTCTACTAAAAATCCTAGAAATATAAAATTTTTATTAGATGAATAGCCACCGTTGTGAACTTTATGAAATGTTATAGTTTAAGGGTTTGAGAGTAATCCAGATTTTTTTTTAAATTTTTTTTAAATAATAATGTTGTGTTATCAGCATTATGAACTTTAATTAAAAATAAAAGTCTCTAATTTTATAGTAGTGTGAATATATATTTAAAAATACCAAGGGATTTTAAGAATAATTTTCAATTGTTATAATCATTTTTTGAATTTATTGAAAATACATAAATTGATTTTTGGTTTTTTAGATTAAACTATTAATATTCTCTTAATTATAAATTTTCAATTACTTTTAATAAATTATGATATCACATAGACAATGCCTAAAATAAATTTATATTTTCATGTTTTCTAAGATGTAAATAAAAATAGATGGAGTTTATATAAGACTTCACCCAGATCCATGAAATATATTAGAGTAGTGGTGTAAGTCTTTGTCCTTGGAATATGACTTTAGTTCCCTTTATTGAACAATGATCCAAAATTTCATATAACATTTCCTAGAAATGTGAATGACTTATTTCACAATATCTTGAGACCATTATCACTATAAGTCTTCATAGCCTTCCCATAAGACTTATCAATAGCCCCGTGTTAGAATTTGGTTTCCCTAGAATACCACTTCCATATAACGTATGACCTTTCATGAATACCTTACTATATGTATACGAATTCCCTTTCACTCCTATAATATAATGAATTAGTCATGTATGAATTTTCTACCATTGCATATGAATTTAGTCTATGTGAGTAAATTTTTTGTATGAGTTCAGTCCCTTATATTAGAATTCCTAATAACCTTTTAAGACATCATAGTTATTTGAGATGAGTAGGCAACTGGATGCATGATATGGGACATTGCAAATTTTTTAAGAGTGGTGATTAAAATATGGAATTTAAAAAATAATAAGGGAATGACTTAATATAAAACCCCACTTCCCTAATTTTCCAAAATTGATAAAGAATGATCTTGAGATTCCATGCGGATATCATCTATCAAGCTGAAGAATAATAAGATCATAGGAAGAAACATTGATGATGAGAAGGTTCAATAGGATCTTGTTGAAGGAATGTAGACCCTTTTCCACGACACATATAATACATTGGAAATGATGTGAGTTAGACACCAAAATTAAAGAGGGTTATGAAGGTACTAGAATTGATGAAGAATGAAGAGGAGGTCCATGTTACTCATGTGGTATTTAAAGCTACTAAAGCATAGGAAAGATATATGATCACTATACTACTCATTTAAGATGATGATTATTTATGTGGGTGAATAAAGCTGGATAGATTTGATCTAAGATCTACTACTAGTGTGCTTTATTTTTTTTATTTGTTATAATCCCTCTCTAGTGATGTAATACGAAACCCTTGGTTGTCGGTGCAAGGAAAATTCCCCTGACTCCCTATAATTAATTCTTATGTTTAATAATCCACTCGATCATTTTTTTATCTTTCTAAAAATGTTATATTACTATATAAAGGCAGTGATTTCCATTATTTATTTATTATTATTTCATATTCTATTCCTTATTCACTAATTTTTAAAAATAGACACCCATGAATTTAATCACCACCTTTATGATTAAGGGTAATGGGTTGAACCAAGAGTTATATGTGGTTTCTAATAACTATTATTGGTTATAATAGGGATTGAAATGAACATTTCATTCCACTATTTGAACCTAAATCACAAAGTAAAGAAAATTGGTTGAGATAATGGATAATTAGTGAGATATAAAGAGAGGATCATCTTAATGATTTGTGATTTATAGGGTAAGTGAGTGTAAATATAAAAGGTAAGAATGATTTCTTGAAACAGAATCCAAACAACCTTTTTAATTGAATTATCAAACACACACATTGAACCCATAAAAGATATATAAAACACAAAAAATATCACCATTCCCTTTTTATAAAACCCATGTCCCACAATTTCAATAAATTTTACTCGGGTTTAAAATTTTGTTGTTTTGAGGCCCGCAATAAACACCACATCAATGAGACTTACATGTATTTTTTAGGTTTCTTACTTGAAAGATCATCTAATTCATAGATATATTAAAAAACAATATCAGGTATCTGAATGTATGAAATAATTATTCCTCTCACCCCTTAGATTAGATGACCTAGTACACCATTCAGAGAGTGATATATACATGCTTGGGCATAATTCCATGGCAGTTTGGTTGGAGCATCTACATGTGAAAAATATACTTTTGGGTTTGTATCCACCTAATTTAGTTTCAACGAAAACTAGAATATTATGGTAGGCTGTCACTCAAACCAATCTCCAATGATGTAAAATTGGGAAACCATTTATAGACATCGTAAATTATGTGTGAATTATAATGTGGTGTAAGAATCATAGATAGTATATTCCTCAATTCAAGCTACCATAACTCCATCTTAGAATGAAATGATAAAAAGCCACTCATCATGAGTACCACTATGATTTTAAATAACTACCATGGAGATTGAATCGCAAGGAACAAAGGTAAAATGGGAATGATTCCATAATGTGTAAGAATTCTCATTAGTACTCACAGGTATTAGATAAACATAATTGAATTTTTGTAATCTAGAGAGGAACAAAAAACAAGGAATTGAAGTTGTATTGTGAAAATTTTAACACCACAAGTGTTTTTACGCCCAACTATCTAAGAATTAGAATGGGTCATTGAGCAGATATGGGGTACTCATATATTGAATGAGGTACAATGTGTGATAAATTTGGGTGAGGATATGTACTTCCATGATGATCAGTTTTCTTTGAGATAATAGTATCACCATCCCTATGGTTTCAACCATTACACATGAGTAAGAATACCATGTAGGGAAGATCCACCTACTCATAATTTCATCAAAAAGCCCTACCAGTCAAAAATTTGTAGCATCTTTCATCATGATTTATTATCTCCAAGTGAGATAGTTGATCTTAGGAATTTGAGGTTTATAATTTCTACCATTTCATTAAAAAAGTGTCATTATATTATTATAATCCTACTAAAAACTATCTTTTCAATTTCACACATCTTCAAATCAATCCAAATTCCAAGGTACCACCTTTATATATACATATAAATTCCCCTGTAAAATCATTATCGGGCCCTCATAACATATCCCTCATAGTCCACATGATGGTCCCCATTTAAATACTCATAGAAGAGAGCTCACAAACCAATCACTCAGAAGAAATACTCCCCATAATACTACACAAATCCAATGAGGATTAATCATGCTTACTTCAAGAACCAAGACTACCTATCACTGTCAAAAGGGTCCTCCTAACCATTCATGAGATGAATGAACTTATCACCCTTTATGAATAAGACCTCTATTCATACCATAATATCTTTATAACGTCAAACATAGGATGTACAAAATTCAACCTGATCCCAAAGGCCTACTCTATCCCCCCATACAACCAACATTCATGCTCGCCCCTTATATATGGAGTCAGTGGGTGATTCTAAATCCCTCAACAGGTGTTTGAGAACTTGCTCTAACACTAGGAGTCTCTATTACCTCTTATTCATCACCTATGGATCTCTTAGTCCCTACCTAAATTACCCAAACCCAAATATCTCATGTATAAATGCACAATATCACATATAAAAGGTTATGGTAAAGTTTCACAGGGAAATTCGACCTTGTTAAGGTGATAACCCCTTAATCAATGGATGTATGTCCTTTGTCCAATCCCACACCAACTCTCATACATGTCATGAGCCCCTATCTCAATTCTTGAAACTCAAATAATGAATAATAAAAATTTATAAGTAATTAACCAATAAAAACAAAAGGTTATAACCACTAAAAGATCACTGGGTAATGTAGTGACACTAAATCCAAGAATAATTGACATGTAGAAGGTTATTCAAATTCTCTTAGTACCACAGCAAGTAAAAACCCCATGAATTGACACCCAAATGACTCTCAATGTTAAACGGAATTGAAAAAACCCTAGTAAATTAATATGTCACATGATCTATTAAAATAAATTTTTTATTATAAACATGTTGTAAGAGATGTACAGTATGTAGGAGGAGGAAAGAAAATAATAAATATGAATAATAGAGATGAATTATTCTCCCCCTACCAAGGAACCCGACCATTACCTATATTATTTTATAATTACTCTCTCTTATGCTAACCTCCTCTTAAACCACCTATACCCCCAACATTTTTCTATAATGATATTCCAAATAAATTTCCTTGGAGGCCATAACAAAAATTATTTTTTATTAGATAAACTAGAATACTCATATTCTATTATGTGGCCCCTTTTTTCACTCTTTGAATAAAAAGTATAGACATTTGTAAGATACTACCACCTATTAATCACATCTCCTTAGAAATTAGTCTTTTAATCAATATTGAAGGAATTTAATATATTTTAGATACTGAATTCATCTTCCCATTTTTATTCATCATCTGATAGTTTGTTTCACATGACCAGTCACTGAGGCTGTTAGAACTCTAGATAATAGTAGTACACATAGAAGAACGTAAGTAGAGTAAATATAATTTTTTTATTACTATGTCATAGATCAGTAATAGATTTATTTTTTAGGATTAAAAATAAAATTATAGTAGGGGAACTAAGAAGAGACGACCTCCTTATGCTCTTTCCTTACTGCGGGTTGTGAGTTTTAGGAAAAGACCAGCTCTCCTCAAAGAGTGCCTCCATCAAGGATCCCTTACAAGAAGAATCTAAAAGTATACCCTAACCTACTAACATACTATATTTAAAATCCCTTAAATTCCAATAAATCATAGAAATGTAATAAAATTTAATGTGTAATATTTCAAAATAAAGGACAATAAAAACATATATTTATAGTAAAAGGTTCTTTCCCTTTTATTAGTTTAGATTAGAAGAACCTTATACAATGTATAATGTTATTTTATTCTACTATAGGTGATTCTATTAATATAAATGATCATTGAGATAAAGACTATAAATACAAAAATGTTTTGGTTCATCAAAGAAGGTATATAAAATAATATTATAGTATTAAAATTTTTTATAATCTTTTGATATGATACATGAGGAGCAAGATAGGTAGTGAAATAAGTTGAATGTCCCTCTACAGGAGCATATAAACGTTTTATAGATCTTAAAAAGAAGAACATATTTATTTTAATTATTTATGATAAGAAAACTCTATATGTATTATTCAAGCCATAGAGGTGGTAAGAAGTATAGAAACTTACCCAAATACTTATGGAAAAATCATAAAAGAGCATATTATTTTATGTCCTACTAAACCAGATGAGGTAATTAATGATATTTCTTCATGTTTATATAAGATTAAAATATAACAAGCTTCCAACTATTCATTTATGGAATTCATGAGTCTGATAGTACTGTTAGCTACATAGGAACATAAAGGAATTAATAAAATCGCAAACCTGTCTGTATGTTAAAAATATATAGAATAGATAATGAAAAAGAAGAATATTCATAATATCAAAATTATTAAGAACTCAAGAGTTGCGGAGAAAACTTCAATAATAGATATGATGAAAACAAAATTGAAGGAATCCATAAAAAATTACTTCCCAACTAACACCATGATCACCAAGGCAACCATCTCTTGAATTAAATGGGTCACAAATAGTTGATGGATCATTCAAGGGAAAATAGAGTAAGAACATAAATTATAATGTCCAATATGTAAATAAATATGGTAAATTTTCCAAGTCTTCTTTTGACATTGATGTTTATGATAGTGGAATGAAATAGATGGAGTAAATTTACTAAGACAAGGAAATACTTATAGAACATAGGGATTCCCCATCTCTAAAATTGGAGGATGAACTTGAAAAGATTAATTTTATTCAAGTTTTAAGGATGTATCATGTTTTTATATGAGGAGATATTTGTTTAATAACTATGGTAGAATAAGAGTTGTGTAGAAATTCATAAAAAAATGATCAACTAAAATGTTTTCAAAAGATGTCTAAAAATATTTGTTAGAAGAAGATGTAGGTATATGGTTCTGAAGAAAGATATAGAGAACCAAAAACCACTACATTGAAAAAAGTATGATCATGTTTAAAAGAATATTATAATGGATGAAGTTAAACCTATTTTACCATATCATCTTGGTGATTCCTTTGAGGATGAAAATTAGGGTAATGATAGTGTTGAAGTGAATTTAATGGATTTTTATCCTTATTTAGATATCACGAATGTGATGATTAAAAGTTCTTGTTTAGATGTTGAGCGTTGCAATAAGGATTTCTAGGAGATGGTTCCAGTAGATTGAATTTTTGGTTTCATTTTAATATTTTTACTTTTTAATTATGAAAATAATTTGGATGGAATAGATACTCATAAAATAGTAGGAAATAATATTTTGAAGTACCATTTTACATTAAAGAAGATTGTTGCTTTCCTTGAATAACTTCTAAAATTATCATGGAAATATCCCTTCCATTTTATGAATAGTGATGCAACATTAAGGCACATATAGGTGATAACTGAATGATTAAATTTTTTAACAACCATGGTGTGTTGTTGGTATTGGTTTTGAACTCTCTAGAGGACAGTGTAGAATCAAGTGTATATTATCATGAGGGAATGAAAAAATAGTTCTCTGCTGAAAGGAAGTCATGTTTTGGTTTTTTAGAAATCATAAAATTATATTTGTTTAGGTGTTGATAAATATATTAAATTCTACTATTATATCTAGTGATTACAAAAAAAATCCTTAGTCTTATATGAGGTATAAATTGGTTATACAACTCTAGCTGGTTCAGTCGAGAAAAATTATTCATCACACTTAGAATTTATTGTTGTAGTTATGGAAATTGATCAATATGATTTTTTTCTATTAATTTGTATCATATAAGAGTTATATAACTTTTATAAAGGGGGTTAAATATTCTAAGTCCTAATATTGTGCTGGTATATACACCAATAGGGAGTGAAGGCTTTGAAAGTACCGTGTTTAGAGGTTGATGGATTGTTAGGGGAGGATTTTTCATTAGCTGATATAGTGGAATTTATAGTTTCTACTCAAATATCTGTAAACCCTAGGGAGGGTGTTGATATCCCATTTCCTAGTGATATAGAAATGAATAATGTAAACTACATTGAATCCATGTTTTATACTAAAGAAAGACCTCCTCACTGATTAAAAATGTGGATTTCTAAGAATAAAGTATCATTGGTAATTTTATTTTGATCCTATGATATAGATAAAACAATGAATACATTTTAATTTTTAGGTATATAAATTGATTCAAACTAGATATATGACTTTAATTCTAGTTTATTTCTGCTATACCTAAGATAGTGGAGAACTTTTAGGCACTTTGTAAAGCTAATAAAGGAATGGGAATTTCAATTTGGTTACCTATACTCTATAAGGGATCAGTTTTACATTAGATTAATTCATTATTTGTTTCAAAAGGTGGTTATTTATAAAATAAAAAAGTCATTGTTAGTGAAATTATTAATGGGGGGAATTTATCATATGATAAATTCAAACTAGATCATTATGAAATCTGTCTCATATCTATGTTAAATAATGGTCTAGATACGAATGATTATCAAATTTTTTCACTTTTAAGCTTAAGAATCACCTTGATGGGAAGCATGTTGTATTAAATAAGGTCATTTTAGGGATACAAGTTGATAAAATAATTGAATAGGCATGATAAAAAAGTGGGAAACCAAACATATTCAAAATGTTTTTGATTATGGTGAAGATTCTAGAAGTAAAATTATTGATTCATATATTTTTCTCAAGAATGAAAATAATAAAGTATAGTTAAAGAGTCACCTTTTAGGGGTTCTTATAAAGACCTTTCTATGAGAAATAAACCAATAATATATGGATTGAGGATGGGGAGGAAGATTTTGAAATAAAATTGTTGATAAATTATTCCATTGAACTATTATTCTAGAAGTTCACATAAAGAATTAATTCTATAATCTTCTAGCTGAAACTGATTCCAGATGAAAATTCTGTTAACTTAATTATCTGAAACTTGGTTGAAAAAAAATTTCTCCAAATAATTTCAATAATTTGAACCTCACTTATTCCTTTTTCACTACAAATAGATTTAACATTCATGCAATGTAAAGTAAATATAAGAAAGTGAAAAGGACCATAATTTTTTATGGTTTATATTGATAGTCCTACATTCATATGAGAAACATTGTAGCATTTAATTTATCTAGAATAAATATTACAAATTTATGATTAATATTATACAAGAAATAAATTTTTATCAACACACCGAATTATATCAGAAGACCATCCCCTATAGAGATATTTATCTGGTTATCTAGTAGCATGAACCTTCAAAAAGGACAGGCATCCATCTATTTCACTATTCCAACTACCGAACTCTTGTATTAATATTCAAAGTGACCACTGCTTATGATAAACTATAAAACCCACAATAAGAACAAAACACTCATAAAATTCTAAGAGTATAATCTGAATCTCTTCGAACCAGACTGCATGAGCATGAGCACATCAGAAGAATCCCCTTAAAAAAATTCTCCTAGGAAACTCACCCCATAATGTTTATGAATAATAATTTTTGGTTAAAAAACTTAAAAAATCACCATAACTTCTAGAAGCATAAATTTTGGTTTCCTCATTTTGATCAAATAAATAAGGCTTCAAATTTCTAAAGATATACCACTTGATGGATACTTCATAAAAACCCTACTGTCACAATATTTAACATTCAAAACACAAATCATGATTCTACAAAATGTAATTTTACTTCATATCCATATATTCACTCAAATTATACATAAGATTTATGTTTCCTTAGTATTTCTGGACCCAAAATCATGGTAAAAATATAAATTGATTTTGTTTCCAACTACATTCCATAATTCCAAATCACTATCCTCCAACAACTTATAGATGTAATGTACTTAAAAAAATTAGTTATTAATTGAGACATGAGATTCGTATCTAAATTATTTTCACTCCGACAGTCATAGTAGAGTAATACTTTCTATTGGATACATATAAGTTCAAAAATCAAACATATTAACCATATCATCTCCAAAATTTCTTCTCTTATAGCCACAAGATTTTCTTCTTCTGTAAAAGGTGTTATCATTAATTTTAACATGAAAAGAAAACTCACTATGATTCATCGAAAAGTTTAAACATATCTAGTTGTTATATTTCAAGAATCAAAATCACCCCAAAATTCTATATCCGCAAATACAAGTAATAAATCACCATATCTAAAAAAAGTGATACTCATTTTGTTCCTTTAAGATATTGATAAAATATTTAATAGCTTCCCAATGAACCTTTATAGGATTTTCCATAAATCAGCTGGCCACTCCCACTACATGAAAAAAAATTGGGTGTTTAAACACCATAAAATATATCAATATTCTAACCATTAAGGTATAAAGAACATTCAAAATGTATTTATTATATTATTCAATTCATGTTTTTTTTGTTGCTTTGATATTTTGAATTAACCTGTGTAAGAAGTTGAAACTAGATTATACCCAATTATTCTGAATATTACAATGATCTTATAAATGTAATATTTTTTGATAAAACTAATATTCCAATTTTTAAATCACATTCAATCCTCATTCCTAAGATATTCTTTTCTTTATCTAGATCATTCATTTAAAAAATATTGAGATAAATCCTCCGCCAACATTTGAATCAGCTAAATATTAAAACTTTCCAACCATATATCATCCATGTACAAATGTAGTATTATAAAGTCATTTACACGACACTCTTTTGATGACAATAGTGATTGTAATTACTCCATATGAAACCTATTTCTTATAAGAAGGATCAAACTTGTGGTTCCATCATATTATTTCATTTTTAAAATCATAAATACTCCTCATTTTTCACACCAATCCTTGATTATGAAAATCACATAAAACAACCAGTTTCTTTATATGAATTTATTTTCCTAAATCCCCATGAATAAACTATTTTTTCCCTTTCATGTGATTAGTATAATAAATTCTAAAAGAAACCAAAATAAATATAGTTTATATGGTGATATGTTTTACTGTCATAGAGAATATATTGGATAAATTTATTCCCTCATTTTTCTGAAATATATTCACAACTAAAAAATATTCATATCTTTTATTTTTATAAAATTATTATTTTAAATAGAATAATAACTTATTCTCAAGGGATTTCTTCCTATATGATAACTTC
The DNA here is from genome assembly GCA_963277665.1 of Viscum album. NCBI lineage: Eukaryota > Viridiplantae > Streptophyta > Magnoliopsida > Santalales > Viscaceae > Viscum > Viscum album. The sequence goes on along the minus strand of OY728147.1, from coordinate 1,017,433,791 downwards.
ATTACCTCCTAGGTGTTATTCAGTTTTATTGATTCAAATTTTCCATAATTTCTAACTCCCTCATTCCAAAATATCCCAAAGTAGACTCTTCTTTTAGGCTCTCTAATTCTCTTGCATCATTTATTAGTAAGAAACTCATATTGGTGCCATAAATTATCACCAAAAATTTGATCCTCATATATATTTTTTCATTATATTGTGAATTATATTATTCTAGAACATTAAATTTTGGAAAATATCCTTCTCAAAGTCCCCCTTCTAAAACATCTCTATTAGGAACTCCTGAGCTAAATTTCCCAGTTGAGAAGCATTATAATTTATATTTTTCTAGACATCCTTAAAAACATTATATGCATTAATTTGAGTTTCTATCCATAATTTATAACTTTATTATAGATTTAGAAAAATTTGATCATTTTGGAACATGTGATCTCTAATAAACACTATTCAGATCAACTTAAATTTTAATTCACAACTACCTTCCCTTTTAAGTTATATTCTTTCCACAAGATCTCCTCATTGAAGAGAAAATTTTGAATCTAATTTTTTTTATTTTCATAATCCTAAATTAAAAAACGAAAGTATTCTTATAAATTTCCTATGAACAAGCATGCATGATATTTTTCATTAATCATTTCATTTTGTTTTTAATCCACATGAATATAGGATAAAATTATAAACAATTTTTAGTGAGCTACGTCCAAAAATTTTACTAACTAATGATATTCCAATAATTTATGTATAAATACTACAAAAGGACTTTTATTTATTAAGTATTTTATTGTTCTTACTGCTTCCACCCAATATTCCTTAAGAGTCTAGAATTCAGTATCATACTTTTTTCTTATTCATCAATGCTTGATTTATTCTCTCAACTACACCATTTTTCCTGGTGTTCCTGGAAGATTATTATCATGCCAGATTCCTATTATATTAAAGAAGATTCAAAAATTCCTCCCACTATACTCACCACTTCTTCCTGATATTTGAAACTTTATCTTGATTCCAGTTTCCCTTTCCACCAAAGACTTCTATTGAATAGAGATTCCAAATACTTCACTTTTAGGTTTCAAAAAGTAAAACTATAATTTTCTTGTGGAATAAAAAACAATAGAAAAATATCTAGAATTTACATAAAGAGGTATAGTGGTAGTTCCCAAAAAATATTTATAAACACGTTTTATGTTTTGGAATTTTGGATTCTTACTTAAAATATTGAAGGACACCTTCTGTTTCTTTGTGAGTATACAACTATCATACCTACCGAATTCAGATTGATCCATCTTCTGTATGCCTCTATATTCTAGAATCATTATACTCTTATAAATGAGAATCCTAAAATGGTTATACTAAAGTTATAAGATTTTATAATATCTACTTCTAAAAAGTATTTCTTCCATTTCCCTTCCGATCAGATACAAAGACCCATATTCATCTCTAGATATGACAACAGAACCTCGAGTTATCTTCTAAAATTCATTAGAAATTATGATTCTAAAACTTTATTCATCTAAATTAATCACATAAATCATGTTCTTATTATTATCTATAACATATAAAGCTTCCTTCAGTATAAAAACATCATTTATTCAACTTCACATTAACATCTCAATATACCAAAATATCAAAAGCATCATCATCAGCAAGATGAACATTACCAAATTCTTTAGAAAAATAATTTAATAAAAACTCTTTCCATAATATGTAATATAATGAATATTTTTATTCAAGAGTCCAAGATTAAATCTTTGTGGAATTATTTTCAAGTATATTTACACTACCATTCACTGTAATACCATGAGTTTTTGTGAATTTTTGTTTCAAATTAATTTAATCTTTTTGATATTTTACATTTCATGAAATAATAAATTTTTCTTATATTATATGAAAGCATAAATTTATTATTTTTTTACACCACACCATGTTAATCTTTTTATATATTCTACACTAAGATAATCTTTCACTATACGCAACACCAACTCGGCTTGTGTTACACGCAACATAGAGTTTCTATGAAACAACATTTTATTATTATAATTACATAAATGAGATAGTTATAAAAAATATTTTAAAAATGGTAACAATAATAATAATAATAATTTTCAATACTATTTAGAATGGTTTTATATAAATAAAACCTATTTATAAAACACATATAATTTTTCATAAAGACTTTATATATTTAAAATACTATTTTCTCAAATGAGATTCTTTTTATGTCCTATGAAAAACAATAAAATTAATTTTAGAAAATTTAAAAATTTTAATTTAATAAAATAAACATCATTTTTGAATTAATAATTTAAAAATTATCTTAGGGTGATTTTTTCTACTTTTTTTTGAAAAAATCATTTTTGGATGAGTAGTGAAAAAATAGTGAATTTTTATTCAAAACTTCACTTTCACCTAATTAATTTTTATTGTTAAGTTATATTTTAATTTGGTTTTAAAGTTAAATTAGATCAATTCTAATAAATTAATAAAATTTAGGAAATTTTAACTAATTTCACATTGAGATTCAATTTAAAAACATTTCAACCTTTTTGATATTTTCACATAGAAGTGCCTCTTTAGTGACATGTCTGTGAGATTAATATTAAATTAATTTATGCTACTTATGTGTTTATAATTCAGAAAAATGGATTCTATATTTGGAATAATAAAAATTTATAATTTCTAGTTAAGTCAGATTAGTTTTTGACAAATAAGAGTAGTGAAATTAATTAAAATTAATTACAATGATTAAGGTAAAAATTAGTTTACTTAGTGGTTAATCCTTAATATTAAAGAAAAAAATGTCATAACCACTTGTTTAAAATCTATTGGCTATGGACATTTCAACCATATCTTCTATTGGTTTTAATTGTATGAGTTAGTGGTACACTATTCCATAAATGTGACCTATATAATAAGTTACATAAGGAAAAGATAAAAAAGAAACCTTCCTTACCTTTAACATTTATAAAGGCTAGAGATATAGACCAAAAAGGACCTTAGTTTGGTTGTACACATTATTTTGAAAGGTAAAGGAGTTTTTGAAATCATATTAATTTATATTTAATTTTTAGAGACGAATTATTTATATTAACTCTTTATGCAATTCCAAATGAGGTAATTAATTCATTAATATTTAACTAAAATAAATTGTATGAAGGAATGGTGGTGGTGAGGGTTCATGAGAGCTTCTTTAATGGAGTTTTTGATGGAATTTAGGGATTTCAATCATGCATTTCTACACTACTTTATGTCTATGATCTTGGTTGGAGATAAGGATGATACTTAAAAGAAATATGGTTTGTTGATCGGAAAAGGTATATAGTGTCGATTTGAAGCACTGAATCAGGTGGGTGATGCATGTATTTTAGAATCTGGTGCTCAGAGGGTCAATATGAGGTCAAGGGAAGTTTTACTACTGACCGAAGAATGCATGGATCATTGAGCTTCAATGGTGAATCGATTGGTTGATGTGTGTATTTCGCATCTTCCTAGTGATAATAGGGTTGATGTAAGACTGGTTGGTTTGGATTCTTGGAGGGTCGATGTGTGGTTAGATAGATTGGGATGAATTAATTGTTATAGAAGTGTTGTGGTGATGAATGGTGCATGAAGAACAGATCTAGTTGATGTAATTATTATTGAAAGATCCGGTATGTATTCAAATTTTAAATCTCATGGTGTTCAGCTGGATCGAGCATTATTCAGGGACTCTTGCAATGGAAGGATCCTTCTAAAGGGTTTTAAAAAACATGTTGATGTAAATTAGGAAGCTTTTTCCGAGAGACTGGAAATTGGAAAACACTCCCTGATTGCACATATTGTGTTGCCTAAATGTGAGAAGCCTTGGACGTTGGGGGATTTGGCCTATCTCCTTTCATTTTTACAGTGCTTCTCATATGAGAGGTGTGCCTTCCTTGGCAATAGTTTTTTTTCACTACCTCTTCTCTTCGCATGATTCTAAACATCGGGTGTGGAGCATTGTTTCTCTATTATTAAAGCCCGAATGTATTCATCTACATGAATGGTATTTTTATTTCAATATATATTGGGTAATAAATTTATTATATTAGGAATGGGTTCATATTTATGTACTTAATTATATCATTTGGCTTCTGGAATTTTTTCATGATATTGGAACGACACTTGGGACTCCCTTCCATCTTGATAAGGAAACTTATTTTGTGTATATTTGAATTTTTTCACAGATTTTTGTGAAATTTTATCTCAGTTACAGCATTATTGATAAGGTAAATTTATACACTCCTAAATATGACATCTTAATTGATGTTTAATATGATAGAAAACCAATTTTTTGTAATTCTTCTGTGGATTTTGGTTACTCCCTAGAGTTATGTCAGAGGAAGGCCTTCTGTGAGAGGTGGGGGATGAGGGGAAACTCACCTTATCTTTTTCAAAGGATTCAAAAAGTGGTGTAAAATCCCTTAGTTAATGATATGAATATTCTCGGGAGGCCCTTTTCTAATAGGGTTGGTGGGCATGCCCCTGAGAAATGAAATTCTCATATGCCAAATTTAATGTGAAAGGGGATAAAAATGAATGACAAGTCTCTGGATGATAATAATACTAGGACCTTGAATGCTCAGGTGGATATTGTAGAGGATTTAATAACAAATGATGGTCATGTTTCACCTTATAATGTAGAATAGGGAGCGAATTTGGAGATTGGTGGTCTTACTACTACAAATGTGGATGATTCTCCTAGAAGGGTTTTAAATTGTCAGAATAACTCACCAACAGAACATTCATTTGATGGGGTTGATGTTTATTCTGATATGATGGTCATATTGGCAAAGGCTACATAGGTGGGGGATGGAATTAGTTAAGAACATGGTATTGTTTTCTTCTTCTCATCCTATTTGTTTGGATTTTAGTGATGCCTTTAATCCTCAGTATTCCAAGAAGAATGTGATATTCTAGTATGAGTCTGAGGTTTTTGACCTTCACAAAGATATCCGGGATGCCTAAAAAAATTCTAGTTATTAAAAAATTGTTAAATGGGATAAAATTTCCGATAATGTAAGTGATAAAGAGCATAAGATAATTTTATTATACACCACTCATCCTCTAGGCCTTAGTGGAGCTGTTTCCTTTAAGGAGGCTGTCATTAATGGAAAGAGAAATATGAGTGGAAAGAAATGGGAAAATATGGATCCTCCAAAAATAAGGCCCTAGAAGGATTATTCCATTATTCCAAGAAATATTTTGACTAGATCATCTTCCATGTATTTAAAGTCAAACCCAACCTATAATAGGAAAGGTCCAAGGCATAAATTCTTTGGATTCTCAATCATGCTCATACATAGTTAGAGTGGGAAACTACTAATGATTATGACTATGGATTTGAAAATTATATTTCTTTTATGACTCTTAAAATAGTTTTCTATATGATTAAATTTCTCTTTGATTTAACCCATATGTTCTGTTATTATCTTTTTTACTTTCTCTTTTAATAAAAGACTAAGAGCTTTGCTTCTGGCTAGAACTTTTTTTTATATAAATGATACTAAAAATATTAAAAGTAAAAAAATTGTTTGAATTATTGTAATTTATTTATTTATATTAATATATAATTTCACATAGGTTTTAACTTAATATATATAAAATTTATATTTTTATTGATATTTTTTAAAATTTAAATAAGGTAAAAAATGTCTAAATGGCCATTAAATTTATTTTAATAAAAGATTTAAAAGTTACTACCAATCGTGTATTCTGAAAAATTATTTTTTTATGTTAATAATTATCAAATATGTTCTATTAATGGAATAATTTATTTTTATAATTAACATATTTACCTTTAAATAAAAAAAACATTGTTAGTACAATTTGGGTTCAAGTAGTTTTTTTGTGCGTTACATGTTCTTGCTTTAAAATTAATTTCCTACAAAAATGTGATTTAATTTTTTTAAATTATATATAATATTTATAATTTTATTTATTTATATTTTATGATAATTATAACTTTAATTTATTCTTAATGTTGAAATTACTTTGGTTATGAAACTTATTTCCTTAATAAAAACCAAAATGATAAAGGCAGGAAAACTTATAAGTTAAGGGGAAAATTATAAAAACAAACTTATTTTAGTGAGGTGGATGTTTTTCTAGACCATAATTCCCTTTTGATCCATTATATGTCCATTTTTTGAAGCACATAAGGTAAGGTAGATCACCCGATATTGTTTAGCTTTGGGTATTTATAAGAATATCACTCCTCATCCTCTACAAAAATGCATTCAATCACCCCCTTAATTACACCTCTCAATACACTTTGGATAATCCCAAAACATCCCATATAATCTCCAGAAAACCATAATATCAACATAATATCATCACTTTTTGAATATATTCAACCAAGGAAGCCCTTTGGTGTAAACCAAAATGAGTTACTCAAAGAAGAGGTAACATCTTTCCACAACCTCTTTTATTTTATTTTCATTCTTCACCACCTAAATTATTCTTATTAAATGATTATATAATAACCTAATCATACTTAATATACATAGAGTTTTTTATTATTACTTTTTGATCTTCATCTACACACACTTCCATAAAATGGGTAACGAACTTACTGTTCATGTGTACGGCGGTCTACCACCTTGCGAAATGATATTGTTCGTTTTTTTCCTTTACCACTTATCATGGTTGGAAATTATGATGGAAATACTATTTTTATATGTTATATATGATATTTATTATGTATTTAGTTTTATTAAATTATTATTTAAAACATACCTTCATACTTTCCATTTTTTGGAAATACGATAACTATGTTTGTGGACGTGTGGACTGCCACCCCCTCAAAGTGATGTGATTCATTCACACATTACAAGGAATATTTATGGATGAGTTTAGTGAATTTATATGATATATATGAAATAATAATTATAATTTAATGATAATATATATATATATATATATATTATTACATTCCTTCATTAAATGTGATAATAAAACAGAGATAACGTTCATGTGTACCTACGACCTACTGTCTCTATGAACAATATATTCAATTTTTTATTTATATCATTTATTGATTATTATAAATACATATATACTAATTATATATGATATTTATACAGGGGTTTAAATTTATTAAATAATTAAATCACGATCTAAGTAAAAGGAACATGAATAAGAAGTAAAATCATGTTCGAAAAACAAAGCGGTTATTACCCGAAACATAACCTAAACATGAAATTATTAATAAACAGGTTATATAAGGCCATAATAAAATCATATATGGTATGATATATAAGAATATGTTTATGTTTAAGATTTATAATAAAATTATACTTATTATAAATTATTTTTGAACTTGTACGAAGAAAGTCAAGACTTAAGGTAAGGGTTTTCTAATCTCACTTTTATTTCTATGAGATTTATTTCTTATTAACCACTCATTTATTTTGATTGGTTTTTATGATTCCCAAGACTATATACTACTATTATTATCCTTAAATTAATGGGTATTTACATATCCACTTTATGATCTCTCTTTCATGGTGTTTAGGGTTCAAAATTACCAAATTAGTAAAGTAATTTTGTCTCAATTTTCCTTCTTTGAGATACATGCCATGTTATGCCCCTATATTATTTTACGTGGTGTATATAATAAAATTTGTAACATTATATAATGAATATAATTATTTTCATGATATTTTAAGCATCATATAATTTCATTTTATTACTTGGAGTGTATGATTCAAAGTTACAGAGTGGTAAGATTTTATTGCAACAATCTCATCATATGTCAAAATTGTTAATGATTATGATTTCATTGATGAAACATTATGATACGTATTTCAAATAACACTCATAAATTTTATTCTCATCGGGTTAGTCATGAAATATTCATTTATTAGTACCATTTTTACACTCTTTGGTACTTAATATAATTAATAAAACGTTTTTATGAAAATATGACCACATCCGTCTCTTTGGTCGAAAATAAGTTTTACTCAAAAAAATGATTTCAAAAAATCTTTTTAAAAAACGTTTTTTAAATGATATTTTATGATCATTTTAAGGGAAATTTATTTAATTTTTTTATGGTTTTTTAAATCATCTTTTATATGTTTTCAAAGCAATTGTTAATGAAAAATGTTTTCAAAAGTGGTTTATGTTTTAAAATCCCTTTTCCAAGAAAAAATGATATTTTACTCAAGAAATATTTGTAAAGGATCTTTCCAAATTATTTTCCATATAAGATGACATCATTTGGTGAAACTCATACCTTTTTAGGGATATGATCCAAGATTACATTTCATATTATTTATTTGAATGGTTTATGTTTTGATGGCATGATGTTTATGAAACCCATTTATCTTCCATGGGTTATATACATATGAAACCAGATTCTTTTCACATGTTATGTTTTGATAAAATGATTATGAAACCTATATATTATCCACAGGTTATGATATGATTACATGTTTATGATACACATTTCATTTTATATGTTATAATGTGATGAATGTTTATAATATAGTGGAATGTATATATATGATTTCATAATGTGATGGGTGAGACCTATATCTTCCTCCAATGAATTGGGTAATGATTTACATCTCACGAGATACTGATGGGAAACAAGTTGATGGGATTGATCAATAATGGGAAAGTGGTTTGTTCTAATCCAAAATGGGAAGTAGATGTGTCTTGATCCACTATGGGTAGATGGGGAATCTTAATACACTATTGGAAGATTGGGAAACCTGATCCCTTATAAGGTAAGTACTATGACATGGGATGATAGTGCATCCCGCCCAGTAGGTGAAGTCCCCATGAAGTGCCCTGATAAGTTTTTTCAATGAGCATTGACTTATTGGTAATGTTTTTATATGATTATGTTTATTCCAAAATTCTATGTCTCATGCCAATTTTATGCTATCACAACTCATGTTCTTTGATTTACTTATGATTCCTGTCTTATGAAATTCTAATCCTTATGAAATAACTCATGATTATGTTCTTTGATATACATGGTATGAGCTTCTACTATTATGATCATGTTCTTATACCCTTCTGCCCATGTTATGCCTAATTATATCCCATGTTTACCCTTACTGAGCATCTAAGATCACCATATTAATATGTTTTCTTTCCCCAAGGTATGAAGAATGGTTTTAAGTAGGAGTACTAAAGGGTAAGATCTTTACGAGAGATGTTGAAGATATTTCACCAAGTTAGAAGATTATGTTTCCACTTTCCCAAATACACTAAACTATTACAGTCCAATAGAATGTATTTTTCTAATATGCTGAATAATAATATAAAATTATGTAATTCCACATATGTTAAGACTGGGTCTCTATAGTTGGTATCAAAGGTACAATTTACTTAAAATTTTGAAACTAGTATAATAAAACATTAGTGAGATCCCTAGGGATATTTCTAAGGACATTTTAGTGATGTATCTAAGGATAAGATTAAGGTGTTAAAAATTTTAAATTAGGCTTCATGATTTATGCATTCTATAAGTAATTTTTCATGATTATGTTCTTTTCTACTACGATAAGTGTTTCTTACACTATTCTTTCAAGTATTAAATAATAAAGGGAACTAGAAGGAACTAGGTTAACATTAAATTTTTCAGATGTGGAAAGTATGGGAATTATACAATTGATTTTCTAAGTGGAAATATCATGAAGATAATTGGGAATGTGCTATTAACATTAGTTTTTTTAAATGTTGGGGCCGAAACCTCATTTATTATTAAATCAAAGAAAAGACCTCTTTAACTGGGTAGAGGGAGACCCATTACATAACGTGAATACCTAGTTGTCATTTAGCCCATTACATGGCTCGTAGGATTATTTTTTTTGGCCCAAAGCCCATTCTGTGAATAGTACGGCTATAGTACTCGCACTGCTACATTACCGCACAATACCCACTACTGCTATAATACCCTACCGCCGCTACAGTGACCTGCCGCTGCTACAGTGTCTGCCATTTCTACAGTGCCGCCACTGCTACAATACACTACAATGGTGCTAAAATCTACGCCTAATGGATTTTAAAACCCCATTTTTCATGTAGAATTAAGGGATGATTACCGCTAATCCAAACCCCAACTACATGTGGTATTAACATTGGTTATACTATTAAATATAAAGAGACAAAAAAAGATATGTAAAAGGTATGGAATGGTCTTCTATTATTGTTTACATTGAACATAAGAAGTGTGATTGGATTAATGTGGAGGACCCTTAATAAATGATGTATATTTCATATTATATGAAATACATATTAAGGAATAAGTTGTTAAAGACTCATTAATGGTTTTAGAATAATGTTGGATGATTTAGTTCCATATGTTATATAATTCAAATATTATGTTGTATTAATCATAATGTATATAAGGATTGTTTGTAGAAGTTTTTTTAAGTATTTTTAAGATTGTGTTAAATTTAACTGATGACCTAGATATTTAATTTAATGGAATGTATACATTAAGGGAAGGTAACCCTTAAAATGTTCTTGAGGATGAGAAAATGATATTTTGTAAGGACAAAGAGATGATGACATGGATAATGTAAATTGGATAGTATTTATGACCTCATAACTGATAAAGTATTTCTTTGACAATGTGGGATATGTTATCATTGATGAAGTTTATAACTTCTTTGATTTATGGAATATATCTAGTAATATTTGGAACAATAAATAATTCATGTTTTTTTGAAAGGAATTATAGTAATCGAAGTTATTACCATGTTTAAGGGAATATATGATGAGGGTATCCACATGTTTTTAAGGTGAAAACCAAGAGATAATTTATGATATATGGGGGATTAATGCTAATTTTATTTTAAGTATAATTTCCTTATTTCTAAAGTTATTGAGTTTAAGCTTTTAGAAGGGTTATAATATTAACCATTTATGGAATGGTTTTTGTTAATATTTGGATGAGGTTTTAGAGATTAAAGTATTATCTATCCATATGAAGAATTATTCATATTGGATAACTTTTTATAACTTTTTTTGTGATAAAGACAGATGGAATGACTAATCATTATATTTATGGATCTTATGATCTACGAATGATTCAAAAATGAAACATTCACCTTGATTTGTTGGAATAAGAGAGGAAGTAGAAAATTTTCAAGGCATAAAAAAGTGTGAGGCTTCTATGAAATAATTTAAGTATATCTTCTTATAAAAATTCTTAAACTTTAGGGAAAAGGGACTTGAAATAAAAGGTTTTCATGTTCTAAAAGTTTTTAATGATATCAATGACCTTTTTCAATCCTCTTTAGTCTATAGATTTTTTTGTTAACTTTATCATAACCATGTTTTCTATCACTCTCTACCAGAACTTGATTGTTATATTTTTCTTCCATGTCCATGTTTTCACTTTCCACCTGTGTTCTCCAATATTGAAACCTAGTTAATAGTTACATTAGGTAACTGTTAGGTTTCTAACTTTCCTTTTTTAACTGAAGTTTTAGTATTATTTTTTACAATGTGGGTTTTTAAGAACAGAAAAATTAAAGTATTAAAAATTTGATAACGTAGATGAATTTTGTGGGAGAAATTAATTTTAATGGGTTTATAATGTAACATCCCAAATTTTTCAAAATTATATATTTTGAATTAATATACTATTTTTGATATTTTACATTTCACACAACACTGAATTTATATCGTGTTATATGAAAAATAAAGTTATTCTCACTTTATACTCTACACTAAATTAATCTTTCATTATCCACTACACTAATATATGCTTTTCCTACAAGCAACACTGACTTATCTTGTGTTACACACAATACTATGTTTCTAGAAAACAAGACTTTATTATTATAATTATTTTAATGAGATAGTTATAACATAGATTTTAAACATAGTAACATAAATAATAATAACTAATTTTTTTATATTTTTTATAATTATTTTATATAAAAAAATATATTGATAATAAAAAAATATAATTTTTGGTAAAGTCTTTATATGTTGAAAATACTATTTTCTCAAATGAACTACTTTTTATGTCCTTTTTTTGAATAGTAATAAAATTAATTTTACTTTTTGTTTTCAAAATTTATTTGATAAAATAAAAAACAATTTAATTCAAAATTTAAATATTATCTTAGGGTAAAATTTTATGTTTTTTCTGAAAAACATTCTTTTTGGATGAACAGTGAAAAAATACTGAATTTTAATTCAAAAATGCTCTTTCGTCTAATTTATTTATATTGTTAAATTGTATTTTAATTTTAATTAGATAAAATTTACATCAATTAAACTAATTTAGGTCATTGTAATCAATTTCACATTGAAATTGGATATAAAAACATTCCAAACATTTAAATATTTTCTCTTAAGAGAATGAATTTTGCGACATGTCTCAGAGATTAATTTTAAATTAATCTCTACCACTTATTTTATTAGAATATGGAAAATTTTATTTTAATAATTTTAATCATCATAATTTAAAATTTCTAGTAAGTACAAATTAGATTTTTTAAAAATATTAGTGAAAATAATTATAATTGATTACAGCGAATGAGGAATAAATTAGTTTACTTAGTGGTTAAATATTAATCTTAAAGGAAAAAATTAAATAGACACCTGTCCAAAAGAAATTACATGCCCATATTTTGAAAATATACCCTTTTATTTAAATTTTATGAGTTAATAGGACACTATTCCATTATTTGACCTATCTAATAAGTTAATTATGAAAAAAAACAAAAAAAGGAACCTTCACCACCTTTAACATTTATAAATCCCCAAGATATGAAAAAAAAATAGTTCAGTTGTACACATTATTTTAAAAGGTGAAAGAGATTTTGTCAGAATATTAATTTATATTTAAGTTTTAGATATGAATTATTTAGATTAACTACTTAAGGAATGCTAAATGATGTAATTATTTAGTTAATAATTAACTAAAATAAATGAAACTAAGAATATTAAAAGTGAATTAAATTTATTGAAGTATCATATTAAATTTTTTAGATGAATAAAATTTTTTAAACAGGTGTGAACTTAATATATTCAAATTCCATATTTTTCTTGATAATTTTTTAAATTTAAATTAGTTAAATAGTGTCAAAATGGACATTAATATTATTTTATAATAAATGATATTTTATTAAAAGATTTAAAATTTAATACAAATCATCTATTCTGAAAAATTATTTTTAGATTTTAATAAATATAAAATATGGTATATTAATGGAATAATTTATCTTTTATATTTAAAATATTGACTTTGAAATAGGAAAAACATTATAAGCACAGTTCGGGTTAAAGCGTTGTTTTTATGTGTTACATGCGCTTGTTTTAAAATTAATTTCCATCCCACATGAGATTTAATTTTTTTAAATTAAATATCATATTTATAATTAATTAGATATATTTTTCTTTAATAAATAACACATTAATTTAGACTTATTTTTTAATCTACTTAGGTTAGAAAACATGTTTCCTTAATAAAAACCAAAATGATAAATGTGGGGAAACATTGATATTTTGGAAAAAGATTATAAAAATACAATTAATTTGTGTTTAGAAGATTTTATTGACCATAATTACCCTATAATAAATTATTTTTTCATTTTTTAAGCACATGAGGTATTGGGGACCTCCCAATAGTGTTTATCTTTTAGTAATTACATGAATTACACTCCTCTTCCTCTAAAAAAGGCATTCAATCTTCTCCTTCCTTATACCTATCATGACACATTGGATCATAAAACCCCTAATAAAATATGATCCAAAAATAACACATATAAACTTATAATCCTTAATTTATGAAGAAAGGTATCCAAGGAAGACCTTTGGTTCAAACTAAAAGGAGTTACTCAAAGAATAGGTAACATCCTTCGACAAGCTATTTTGTATTATTTTCATTCTCCACCACCTAACATATTATTATTACATGAATATATTGTTACATAAGTTTCCTAAATATACTTATTTGATTTTATTATGTGGTTTAAACCTAAAACTACCCACACTTCCATCAAATAGGTATTGAACTTACCATTCTTGTGTACAGCGGGCTACCGCCTTGGGAAACAATGTTGTTCTTATTTTCCTTTACCACATATCATGGTTTGGAATTTTAAAGGAAATAAAATATTTATATATTATATATGATATTTATGATGTATTTTTTTAATTATTATATAAATCATACCTTTATACTTTCCATTTTGTTAAAATATTCTAACTTCATTTGTGGACGTGTGGACTACCGCCTCCTCAAAGTTATGCGATTCATGCACACATTACCTGGAATGTAGTAAGGATGAATTTATTAAAATTATATGATATATATTAAATAATAATTTAATTTAAATGATAATATATATATATATATATTTCATTTACTTTTTTCTTTCAATACAATAATAAAATGGAAACTACATTCATGAGTACATATGTCCTACCATCTCCATGAATAGTGTATTCAATTTCTTATTTATATCTTTTATAGATTATTATAAATGTTTATATACTGAATTTATATGATATTTATATCATTTTTATATTCTAGAAATAATTAAATCATTATGTAAGTAAAAGTACCAAGAATAACAAGTCAAACTATGTATGAAAAACAAAGTGTTTATTACCCGAAACATAACCTAAACATGAAATTATTAATAGAAAGTTAATAAAAGTACATAATAAAATCATAAATGATATGATATATAATAACATGGTTATTTTTTATATTTATAATAACCATATACATATTATACAGGTGTTTTTAATGTGTACTAAAAAAGTCTATACTTAAGGTAAGAGTTTTTTGGTATCATTTTTATTTCTATGAGACTTATTACTTATTCACCACTCATTTATTTTATGAGGTGTATGTACTACCCATGAATATATTAATTATTATCATTAAATTTATGGGTATTTACAAATAAATTTTATGATATCCTTTTCGTGGTATTTACAGCACAAAATTTACCAAATCAGTAAAGTAATTTTGTCTTAATTTGTCTTCTTTGAGAAACATGCCATGTTATGCCCCAATATTCTTCTACAAGTTGTATATACTGACATTTTACATGTTATATCATGAATATTATATTTTTTTGATATATTAATCTTCATTTAATTTCAATTTCTTACATGGGGAGTATGATTTGAAGTTACCTAGTGGTAATAGTTTATTACAACAATCGCATCATTTATCTGGATTATTTTTTATTATGCATTCATTGATGAAATATTATAATAAAAAATTAAAATAAAACTCATTAATTTTCTTCTCCTATAGATATTCATGATATATTTATGTATTATTAACATTTTAAAACACCTTATTACTTAATATAATCAAGATAATGTTTCTAAGAAAATCTGACAACATCTCTCTCTTCGGTCGGAAGTCTGTTTTATTCAAAAACCATATTAAAAAAATGTTTTTTTAAAATTAAATTTTAAGATAATTTTCAAGGAAATAATATTTTAAAAGTTTTTATGGTTTTTAAAATCTTCCATTATAATTTTTAAAATCTATTTTCAAACACAAATGTTTTAAAAATGGTATATGTTTTAAAAGTGTTTTTAAAGTAGAAAGGATATTTTCCACAAGAAATGTTTTTAAAGGATATTTCAAAATTATTTTCCATACAATATGAAATACATTGATGTTACTCAAGTATTTAATAGGGATATTATCCAAGGTTACCATTCATATTATTTCTTCATATGGTTAATGTTTTGATGGTATGATGTTTATAAAACCTATTTCTCTTCCACTGGTTATGTACTAATGAAACCTGATTATTTTCTTAGGTTATGTTTTGATGAAATGATTATTAAACCTATCTATTTTCCATATGTTATGATATGATTACATGTTTATGAAACCCATTTCATTTGATTTTTTATGATATGATGAATGTTTATGATTTAATGGCACATATATGTTTGATTTCATTATGAGATGGGTGTGACCTATATCTCCCTACAATGCATTGGGTAAATATTTATATCTCCAAAGATAATTATAGGAAATAAGTTAATGATCTTGATCCATAGTTGGAAACAAGTGTTTCCTAATCGAAAATGGGAAATGGGTCTGTCTTAATCCACTATGGGAAAATGGGGAAACTCGATCCACTATGGGAATATAGGGAAACCCGATCCACTATGGGAAGATGAGGAAACTTGATCCACTATGGAAAGAAGGGGAAACTCAAAACCTTATAAGGAAAGGAATACTATTGGGGATATTGGTGAATCCCACACAATAGGTGTAGTCCATGTGAAGTTCCCTGATAAGTTTTGGCAATGTGGCTTAACTTATAGGTAAATTTTTCATATACTTATGTGTATTACACATGTTAATATCTGATGTTAGTTTTATTCTCTCAAAACTCATGTTATTTGATTTCTTTATTATTCATGTCTTATTATATGCCAATATTTATTCAATAAATCATGATTATGATCTTTGATATGAATGGTATTATTATCTATTGCTATGATCATGTTATCACACCCTTATGCTCATGTTATTCCTACATATCTCCTTTGCTAACCCTTAATGAGAATCTAAGATCACCACTTTCATATATTTTCATTCCCCTTGTTATGAATAAAAGTTATAAGTACAATTACTAAAGGGGAAGATCTTTAAGGTGGATATTGATGATCTTTCAACAAGTTAGAAGATTATGTTTTCATGTTTTTAAATACACTAAACTTTTACGGTCCTCTGGAATGTATTTTGGTAATTTTATGAATATTTATCTAAAATTATGTAAAATTTATGTATGTTAAGCTAATATATCTATATTAATGACCACACTTATCTCTCCAGAAGAAGTCCTTCTAGATTTTTTCTTCTTATATAGACAATCTTTCTTAGGGTGACATATCTTTTTATAGTGCCAGTAAATAAGACGTCTTCTATAATACTTACCTCTTCTCCTCTCCCATGATTTCAAATATAACTAATTATGATTCTTTTGATGTGGTGAGTGACCTATTCCTTCAATTTTCAATGCCTCCTAATATATGTTTCACTATCTTTACTTAAAATATCTAAATAGGGAATCCTGTTTCGAACATCAGTGAACACTAAACAATCATTTACTCTAGATATACTCAAATCTGTTACCATGGATTAACACAAATTTTTAAAGATGATTACAAAAAAATTTCACAAACATCATATGCAAATGTTTCCATTACATGCCTCATCTAACTATGTATTAAGTTAAAACTGTTTAATAGATTAGATTCATATCTTACTTTTGGTAACCTCATATTGAATAACCTCTACATAAAGAAAACCTTATTGAATTATATTGTTTTCTCATTAATATATACCAAAGAATATATCAAATATTATATGGTTTTTCTCCTGAATTCTCAAATCCAGATTCTAGAATAATGAAATTTTTATCATTTTAAATTATTTTTTATTCAACTTTTCCCTTTCACATTTTTACCACTACTTTTAGTTTGATACCCTTTAATGGAATCTCTTGATATTTATTAATGAGATAGTATATTCATTTTATAGAAACAAAAAACTTTTCCATAAATATTTTTAATCTAAAAATTTTCTTTCATTTTTGAAATAATCCTTCTAAAAAACAATGACTCCCACTGAAATTAATCTATCTAAAATGAGAAAACTACTAGAGCTATAAATAAACTTTCCTATTTTAAAACATATTGATAATTCTATCCATTTAAATATCATTCTAAAAGTGAATTGGAAGTATCCATTATAGAATCCTTTGAATGAAAGTGATTTTAAAAGGAACTTCTTCGAACATAATATTTCAAAACATGGTAGAAATAAATTCCAACAAAGTCATTAAACTAAGTTGATCTTCACTATATCCCTATTAAAAACAAATTTATATAACATTCATGCAACGTAAACTAAATGTATGTAGGTGAAATAAAACATTAATTTCATGTGATTTGGGTTGATAGTCCTATGTTTATGGGAGAAAAATTGAATCATTTCATTTATCTAAAAGAAATATTACAACTTAGTGATTAATATAATATAATTAGTCACATAATTTTTGAACACGCCATTATACTTCAAGTTCTTCCCACTACACACACATTTATAGGAAGTTTCATTTGTTCATACTTTTACACTAAACTCTAAAAAGTTTATAGATCTATATATTACACTATTTTAACTATTTATATACTATAAAAAGTTTCAATGTGACTAGCCTTTTAGATAAAATAGTAAACTCACACCCAGAATGAAACACTCAACATCTTCTAGAAGTACAAGTTAAAACTTTAGAAAATAGAATAACTTAAACTAAGAATAACAGAAGGACCCCCTTCTGAAACAATCTCCTTATAGAACCCACATTTTGGAATATTTAATGAATAACCACTATCAATGCCACAACTTCAATAATTTTTGAAACTTCCATAACCACTCATTTAGGTTTTCTCCTTATGATAAACTAATATAAGATTAATATTCCCAACACAAAGGTATTTTATGATTTCCAAAGTTACTTTATGGTTGTATTTTTGGTCAATTAGGATTTCTTGGAACACTATTTAAGGTGTTTGAAGATATCTTGATAAATCCATTGTTTATTCTTATTTTTTATATTTTGGGGTTCTAGAAATGTTTGGAGGATTACATGACATGGAGATACTACCACACTATGGTTATATCTTTAAGAGCTAAAGAAAAAATGGTCTAGACAAAGGATATGACATTGATACTACCATCCACCCAGAGGGAAGTTTCCAAGATTGATAGTTTATTATCTGGGGTGACTAATAAATTGATATCCTTGTGAGTATCAAGGAAAAGTAGTAGGAATAATTTTAATGTAGGGTGTCACTATATGGAATTTTTTTTATGTGAGGTGGAATCAGGTAGGGGTTGTAGTATGGGGTTTACCACTGTGTGGAAATTATAGGTGATGTGACATCAATTGTAATAAAGGATAAATATTCTAAACTCATATATGATACAGTTTTCAGTTGAAATGTGTTATTCCCCAATACTTTAGACCCCACTATGAAAAACTGAGGTTTGATTTCACACAAGGAAGACTTATGTTACACATCATTCAGTTGGAGGAAATTTCATAGATGTGATCACCAAATTTTCATTATAATTAGAGTTTTGATGGTAACCATTTCATGGAGAGTATGATAAAACCCATCTAAAATTAATATCACTGGGATGTGATGAATTACACACTGTATCATGTCTTCTATGCGGTGAATGGTGTGTTTTTGGTTGTATGAATGATTTAGATATTTTAATTCTATATAACTTTACACTATGGGTTTTAAACCACACCATAAACAGAATGAAGAAAAATATTTCCAAGCCATAGAAAGAGTTGGTTCCATATAGGATCTATTTTTTAGGGTGATCATTTATATTTTAATCAATTTTATTGGATATTTCACCATAATGGTTTATTATACACCACAGTCTATATAGAGGTTGAAAATCAGTTAAGCCAAATATGATTCATCACACTACAAAGAGGGATGGCACGTTATTTTTTTCTAATGAATTTGAATATTAGTGACCATCTAGTAGTTACAATATACTTTGGTAATTATTTGCGTGACTAATAACTATCAAATTCCAATTGAACAGTAATAAATTGATGACAGATTACTCAAGGGAATAATTTAAAGTATAATAAAGAAAAAATGTTAATTGGAGTATTAATTTCAAATTTTTAATTTAAATACTCTTAAGATATATAAAAATATAGTGTTCATAAGAAGGAGACCACACATAGAATAGAGAAAAATAGAGATTAAAAATCAAATAACAAAGGACCTGTTAAGATGAAATTATTTAATATATGATACTGAGTGGTAAACTATGATAAAACTTGGGTTCATTAATGAATAGTCTTGATAGAAGATAAATTTTTATCTCTAAAAAAAATATGGAAAATAAGACTAAATCATCATAGAGAAAATCCATGTTGTTTGATGTTATCAAAATTTTAATGAAATATTATAAGATCAACATGTATGTCAATTTCATAATTTTATCATTAGTGTATGTATTGTGTGGAAGAGCGGATGTGAATATAGAACTGTGGGAGTAGTGATCTATTTCTAATGTTATAATCATATATTAGTGAAGTAGTTTTTAATCCATATATCAACACTTCATTGATATATGATCCTTTGAGGAGCCTTTTATTATTGAACCATATAAAATCGTTGTATTCATTCTCCTTATATTTATATATGATATTGTAATTTAAAATAATATCCATTTTTTTGTTGATGATTTTAAGACAATATATAATTTAATCTTTATAGAAGAAGAAGTGTTTTCACCATAACTCCCCCCATTTAGAGTTTATAGTGGGACATGGGCATAAAAAGTGGTATCAAGGCCATTGGTTACTTCTTGAATCTGTAAATAGTTATCTATAGTCATGGAGAATTATTTAAATGAAAAGAGAGATCTATTTTGGATTTATATAACTATTATGTATAGAGGAGTAAGATGATATCTCATCTACATTCTTTTCACCTTTATTTATATTTTGTAGCAGTACACTAGATATAAGTGATCCCATAAGAATATCAATAATGGATGTTAACAATCATTTGTTTAATTATTATGTTATGCCTTAAAATGACTAATTGGAAGAAATTTTTAATCATATATAGGTAAATATGATGAAATATTAAACAAAAAATGGTATTTTTGATAAAATTTATAACACAAAAGTAAAGGAGTAAGAGTAATGGGATTTATAGAATAGAATTGAGAATTTGAAAATAATATCCAATGAAAATATAGATGGTTCCTTTATTCATCTTACTAAAGTTGTTGGTTTCATTCATGGGATTAGTGAGGTGATATTAAAGCTATAGATTATAAAAAAATCATTATAATATTACCAATTATGTAAAAACCAAAAATTAGTTTCACTATAGGAGATAAATATTTGTAAGTTATCTCTTGATGACTAAAAAATAAGTCAGTTGTGTATGAGATACGAGTGAAGATAAAAATATATTTAAAATATTTTTTTATAGATATATCATTAAAATATATTGATAAGTATGAATTTCTGGATGATTAAAATGATGATGATATAAGTAATGATTTAGTATCCCTTATTTCATGGTTAATTAAAAGAGGTAAAGACATATTTTAGGTAAAGTTACCATATCTTGTTTCTATTATGGGAAAGTTTCACACATAAAAACTAGGTATCCAAAGAGATATTATGATTATTATGGTGATTATGAATTCTCACGAAGATAGAAATAGAAGTTTACCCCTATAAGTAAATTGAATTCTAGCAATTCAAGTGGAATGAAGTTTTAGATGAAAGTTTTTGTTAGCAACTAAGAATAGAATTATCAAGAATACCTATTGGAAGGAAATTAAATTGATTCTATCTTAGATGTGTAATATGATATAATGGAATTTTTAGGAAAATATAATGCTAAATTTTATGAATAATATGATCTAAAAGAGGGGTTTTTGACCACTATGTTGAACTATGATGATATTCTAATGAACCTGAATTGCAAAGAAAAATAATGGGAAAATTAATAGTTTTTTAAAGAAGACTTCAAGAAATTTTTATGAACATTATTTTTAAGTTGATCATCTTGAGAAAGTATCAAAACTGTATGAAGAATTATTAGTAAAATATTTAAATATTATGAATAATTGATTGAATATTGAATAGAAAACTATGATCATTGATGATATTAATTTAACAATCATTGAGAAAGTCAAGAATAATGTGACTTCTGAAGAATAAGTTATTTATTTTAGAAAAAAGGTTAAACTAAAATAAAAATAAATGGTTTAAATAAGATGATTTAATTTTTAATTTTTTTTGAAAAAAACACTGAAAGAAAATATAAAATGAAATATAAGAAATTATAAATAAATGATTACTGATAAAAGGAAAAATGGTTTTATTAAAACAGATATTTGTTTTGATGATGAGACATATAAAAAAATTTCCATAATCTTGAAGAGAATAGGGAAGAAGTTAAATAGAAAAATTTCTCAATTAATGAGAACTTATCATCCTTCAAATAAATATAAAAAAAGATAGATATTTGCAGAGAGGTCAAAAAATAGGATACCTACATTAATGAAATGTAAATTTTATGATTTTCATGTCCACAATATGACTTATTACTGTGAAGTTGAATGTTTCTTGGGAGGGTAATATTTTCAAAGTAAATAAAGAATAATTGGAACATACACTTCCTGTGGTAGTACAAATTCTTTCTATAGTTACTATATTAGTTATAAAACTTTTGATATAAAGAAGTTGATTGTGGGTAGGGATTATAAAGATATTATTGTGGAAGAAAAATGAAATTATATATATGAAAATGTAATATTATTCCCAAAAAAACAAAAGATTTATTATCTTAAAAAAAATTTACTTGAAAAATTATACATAAAAAAAGATAAGAGTCTAATAAAAGTCTCAACTCATTTGGGATTATATTAGAAAAAAATAAAGGTGGATAACAAGGAAAAATTAACCTTAATTTTTTTAAATAAACAAATAATAGTTTCACATTGATTTTGGATTGTAGGAATTCATCACATATTATAGAAAATATGAATTTGTTAAAGAAATTTAAAAAAGATTTGATAGAACCATGCACTCCAGAAATGATGAAGTATTATAGATTAAAGAAAGTGTATAGACTCAAATCCCTGGTGTTGAATTGAAGAAAATCAATGTTCTATATTTTAATGAACTTTGTCGCAATTTATTGATAATTAGTGAGCATTGTGACTCTAGTTTGGAGGTAAATTTTAGTTAAAAAATATGATATGTCATATTAAAATATAGGAATTCATTTATGAAAGGTTAGAGTATTGATGGTAATTTATATCAGGTTGATAAAAATGAAAATATATTTCAATTAATAGTGGAATAATAAAATAGATTTATGGAATTAGAGGATACTCCGTTACATGCCACAAAGTATGGGTATCATATCAAAATACGAAGTAGTAGTGGATATTCCTAGAAAGGGGTGAGATAAGGAAAATATATTTGACAATTTTATATAAGGTAATATGGTTTTATATCCATATCCTCTAGATAATAATAGAGAATTAGTTTTTCTATATTTTATCCACACTGATGTGCATGGTTTGATTGTCAAGACAATAACCTACAATGATTGGTATTTCATTATATTTATGGTTGACTGTAGAAGGAAAGTGTGTTCCATGTTTATATATTCAAAAATAGAAGTTTTGGATTATATAAAATGGTCTTTAAGAATAGTATAATTTTAAACTGAAATAACTGTAAAAATTATAATATTGAATAAAAGAACATAGTACACATCTTATGAGGTAGAAACTTTTATGGAAAAAAATGGTATTAAACCCGAGATATCTTCAGTGAGGACTCCCCAATAGTATGGGGTTGTGGAATGAACATATCATGTCCTCAAAAATATATAAAATACAATTTTGATAGATAGTTTCATCTCACACAACTATTGTAAACAAGTAGTTCATGTGGCTATCTATACACAAAATTGAGTATTACTCAGTCTAGGGGTAGAAAAGACTCCATAAAAATGTGAAATTAAAAGGAAACCCTATATGAAGTATCTTAGAGTATTTTGAAGATTTTTTTTTTCATATGAAATAAATAAAAAATCAAGTAAAGTATGGTGATTAAGCAGATGAAGGTGTTTTCCTTGGATACTCTATAGAGTGTAGGCCTACAAATGTTTTAATCTAAGGCTCAAAATGATTTTTGGGAGGTGTGGTGTAAAAGTTGTTGAAAATAAAGACAAAGTAGATTATATAATTTCTATTTCCAAATAAGTGTTTGGAGATAGAGAATAAACAAATAATTTTTTTGAAGTAACTCAATATGTTTAGGCTATTAATGATTCTAAGATTAAATCAATATAGAAAAAAGTGAAGAGTTGAGTCAACCTATGACACATTCATTACGGAAATATGTTCTTGTTGACTCAAGCAACATCATTTGAGATAAATATATTAGATCCTTTACTCATGGAATAAAAATATTAGAGCACACTGAACTACTATCTGAAATTGAACCCACTTCTTTTGGAGAATCTAGAAAGGAGGAATCATGGGTAAATTCCATGAATGAATAATCATATCAAATTGATAAAAAACACCCTTGGAATATTATAAATAGACCTGGAAAATTATAATTTAATTTTTACAGATTGGGTATTCAAGAACAAGATGGATGAAAATGTAAAAGTAATTTGGAATAAAGTAAGGTTGTTTTTTTCAGAGCATATTCTCAGATTAAAGGCATTAATAATTAGGATAGTTCCAAATTGATGGAGAGGATGGAGTCTGTTAGAATCTTATTAGTAGTGGTTTTCTAAATAAAAATCAGGGTTTTTTATATGGATGTTAATATGGTGTTTTTAATTGAGTCTTGAATGAATATATATATATATATATATATATTAAACAACCGATGGGATATGTTCTTAGAAATTATGATTCAAAAGTTTATATGTTATGAAAATATTTTTATAGCCTAACGCAAGTACCTCATGCTTGGTATGTAAAGCTAGATAATTTTTTGGTCCATATGGAGTTAAAATTATGAGAAGTTGATCAAATACATAATGAAAATTTATAGATGATAGAATTTTATGGTGTTGGTGTATGTTAATGACATGATATTTAGTTCCACCAAGTATAATTATGAGGAAATATTTTCTAATTTAGGGATTTATGATTTTAATATTTCAATTCTTAGAGAATTAATATTTTTTATTTTGTTGAATATTCATCAAGATGAATGGAAGATACTTATTTCACAAGTGATGTATGTAAAGGAAGTTAGGAAGAAACTCAAAATGGATGACTGTAAGAATATTTAAATATGATAGTAGTTAGAAAAATCATGGTAATCTTGATGATAGTGAGGGGGTGGAAAAAAATTTATATAGAAAAATCCTTTGTAGTTTACTCTATTTTATTGGGAACATGTTAGATATTTTCTATGCAACATATGTAAGGTTTAAGATTTTTTCTAATAAAGAACATCTCATAATAGTAAGGGGAAGATTGAGTTATTTAAAAGGAACATTATATTATGGTTTTATTCAAATCTTGAAAAAATGAATTTATTGGAATATTTGGATGATTATTGGGACAATGATATTGTGGAATCAAAGTCCACAAGTGGAGGAGAATTTTACATTGTAAGCATTTTTATATATTATCCAAGAAAGGAACAATATTGTGTTTCTTTAATAATAGTAGATGCATTGTATAATTCAGTCATAAAATCCCATATATAGATTATATGGATGATGCAATGGTTGGAAGACATTAGTGAAGTATTAAAATATCCAATTATTATTCAATGTGACAAAAAACAAGTTATTATATTTTCTAAAAAGAAATATAATTATTCTCATATAAATGACATTGAGATTTGGGGGCACTTAATAATGGATAAATTGGATATAAATAGATATCATGTTATTCATTATAACTCAATATTAGGTGGTATATATTTTCACAAAACACTTGTCGGCTCATGTGTTTGAGAGGTATATGTTTAACCTTAGAGTTTGAATAATCTCATCAAACTAAGTTGGTTTGAATAACCCCTATCCCCATTTCATTAAACAGTATATCTATAATTTCCGGAGTTATTATGGGTTTATATATTGTATTTGGTATAAAATATAGAAGATATACTATTTATGGTGAATTCACAAAGAGAGAAGTAAATTTTAAAAATTAAAAACAACATTATGGAAATTATTACATTATCTTGTCTCCTTTATTGATATTTTACTAAAATTGGTTTATTTAAATTATTAAAGGCATTTTTTTGGTTTTTTAGAAATTAATAGTTAATAACCCTTTCCATTTTACTGTCAAGGGGAGAGTAGGTTATAAAGACCTCTCAAGTAAAAGTGATCATTGTTAAGGATTTTTAAAAGTGATTATTTCCATTAAAAAATCATGTTGGAACCGAAGGTATTTAATTAGTAGAAATGGTATTTAATGATTGGATTTGTTTCCAATGATAATTATTTTGGAACTCTTTTAAAGGCATTTGAAGAAAGCTCAATGAATATTGAGTTTGTCCTGAATTTTTTTATATATTTTAGAGTTATAGAAATGGTAGGAGGATTCCACACCAAAGTTATACATACCATTATGTGGTTATGTTTATTTAGTTTACAAAATGGGAAAAACAAAGTCTAGCACACTGATGTAGCCATCCACCTAAAGGGAAGTGTCTGTTCTTGATAGTGGATTGACTAGGGTGGAAAGGGAGTATAGAGCCCAGTGCGGGTTGGAGTTATGTGGCAGGTGGAAAAGTTACACGTATTGGTAACATGGAGGGTATTATTATTTAGAGGTGAAACTAGTGAGGGTGTCATAATTTGGGGTGGTACCATAGAATGATAAATATAGGAGATGAAAAATTGTGGGTAATAAAGGGGTACTTTTCTCGAGTCAAGTCTAATGTGGGATTTATCCAAAATAGGCTACGTTATAAGACTATTGACCATACAAAAAAGTAAATAGGTTAAATTTAATATATAAATGTATATATATATATCTATAAGACTTATGTAACATTTCATAGATCCAGATACCATTTTTCAGATGTGATCAACCAAATTTTTGTATCACTAGTGTTTTTAGGGTACCTACATCATGGAGAGAATGTTACTCCACAACCAGAATTAAGATCAAAGAGAAGTAACAAAGACCCCATTACAACATGTCACTAAAATGTGAAGGATGTATTTTTTGGTTCTTTTAAGGATTGAGATATTCAGAGTCTATAGAACTATACACCATGGATTTATAAACCTCAATATAGATCAAATGAAGAAAAAAACATCCACACTATAGAAAGAGATTGTGGATAGAGTGTCCGTTTTTAGGAATAAAACAATAACTTTTAATCAAGTGTATAAGTTATTTCACAATGAGTGTTCCTTTTATACCATATCCTATATTATAGTTGGAAAAAATTGAAGTCAAAACTAATTCATAATTCCACAAATAGGGATATTTAATTTCATTTTTTCCTAAAGAATTCAAATAGATATGACCATGTGGTATTCACAAGATGCTTTGGTAGTTATTTGGGAAACCAATAAAAATTAAATTAAAATTTTATGGTGGGGATTTTATAGTATATTATTAAAGGGTAATATTTTAATTAAAATAAATAAAGATGTTTAATGGAGTTTGAATTTAAAATTTGAAATTCAAACAATCTCTAGATATAGAAAAAAAATTATCTGCAGAATAATTATATCACACACATAATAGAGAAAAGTGTAATATTGAAGGCAAGGGTTCATATGATCTATTATGATGAAATTATTGGATAAATAATATTTTTTTGTTAAATCATGATAAGACTGAATTTAATTGAATATTAGGATTAAAATAATATTCTATTGTGATTATCTTATAATAATATGGAGGATAATATTGGAGCATCAGGGGGGACACCCTTTTAGTTTATTGTTATCTATATTTGATTTAAATCTTATAAGATCAACCTAAAAGTAAATTTCATCATGTAATACCTCTTATAAGTAGTGATTGGAAGACAATAAGATGCTATAAACCATAGTGTAGAAACATGCGCTTTCTAAATTTTTAATCACATATTAGTAAAGTAGTGGATAAGTAACATATCTAAAAATAATTGAAATGTACTAATTTTAGTATCCTTTTATTGGTAAATAAAGAAAAATAATTTTTTTAATTATCATTATATTTCTATATTTGGTTGTGATTTAAAATGAAATTAATTTTTTTTACTTACTAACTCTATAAAAATATAATTTTTTTTAATAATAAGAATAAGTTTCGTCACCATAATTCACCCCCTATTAGGGGGTACACTGAGACTAGGGTACAAAAAATAGATACTATTAATCTACACTATCTAACATAAAATTCATAAGGATTTTGTATAATAGGTAACTAGATAATATTTAGTTATGTATACTTTAAAAAAATAACTTTGGTAAAATAGTTTTTTTATATTTAAAGATGGAGAGATGGTGTTGGTCTATCTATTATAACATTATGATATTCATCTATATTTTCACTTCAAGGGAAAATTGGTTTTCTTAAGAGTGGTAAAATGTTAGGAATTTTTGTTGTGAGGGATATATATTTCTGAGGTATTGTGTGTACTTGGATAAATATAAGAGGGAGTGGATGATAATAGCAAGGGGTAGTTTTTTATATTTTTGACGATAGTTATAGGGGATAATTATATCAGGTAAGAGTTATTGGTAGTTGGTTGGGGTTATTAGATAAGGGAGATTATTTTAGGGGAGAGTACTATAAATAGTTTTGGGTTTTGGTTGGGCTAAGTGTTAGGTTAGGTCTTGGGTTTTCTTGTCTTTCGATCTAAAAGGTGGAATTTTATGGAGAGTTCTTCTTATTTCTCCTCTTATTCCTTTTTACAACTATTACTCTCTAAAATTATCTTTTATATTAATATCAACATAATTATAAAATATATGACCACTTTCATTATCCTATCTACTAAAATTTTACCCTTTTTAATAATAAAAAGTAAATGATAGTAGTAATTGAGATTAATGGTATAGTGAGTACAACCAGAATTACAGTACCTGGAAATAGGGAGAGATCACCTCTTTGTGCTCCTTCCTTTATATGGGATGTGAGTTATAGATAGATACCACATCTATTTAGTGACTACTATAATAGGTATTATGTTCCATGTAAAATATACAATTTTACCTTAACCTACTACCATCGTATATTTAATATCCCCTTACTACCCAATAAGCACAGCAAACTAAAAAAATGAAAGGACAATACACCTCCTATGAAGAAAAAACCAATTCCCCAAGAGAAATATTCCCACAAAACCAACACAAAATACTATCATTGACATCCCATTACCTTAAATTACTAGCATTTACTACTCTTAAAAAAAACCTTATCCTCAAGGTAGACCTCTAAAAGAATGTTTAAACTTCTTTATCACTAGAACAATATCCCTTGAAGTTGTTGGAAAACTTGTTCAAGAACTTTCATCATTCCTAAAAAACAATAAATATATTTAATCACTAAAATCGTTTTTTTATCTTCACCTTACCATATTCACCATATATCTCATCGATCTAATCCACATAAATTTCATCTTTAACATGATTTTGTGTAGGATAATATTTAGATGTTAACCCATTTTCCAAGAGATATTATTCAACATCAGTTTAATCCTTGGGTATACTTGACATCAATTTATGAACTTGTTATACGACTCTCAACTGTTATAATTTTGTTTATATAAATCATATTCCATGTGGTCTCTTATTCTATAATATTTTGGGTGTGAAATGTCAAATTCAATATTTTACATCGTTTTTCCAATGTGATTTAAAAAAGACTAACCAAATAAACCATCACATTCATTATTTATTTTTTTGTAAGTATAATATCTATTATTTGGCCCTAAAAACATGAAATATTTTAATTGATCATGATATATAAAAATGGTAGAGAATAATTATTTCCTTTTGAACTAGAAACCAAAATCAAGAAAACTTCACCCAAATCATTACCAATACAAATGGTGAATATAGATGGGTTTAAATTCCATATTCATCTCCTATATTTCTAAATATCAATAGAATAACAAATAAAACCCATAAATGAAATAAAGTTACTGTAAATATATCCATATAGATCTTCTTCCACAACTTAAGTTGGATTATCCATATCTAATGCACAATTTTCCCACTTAAACAAGACATAGTACCAAGATAGTCAAGAGTATGACCACCCACAATAGAAATCCATTATTCAAACATAATAAGTGATTCAATTAAAATAGCCTTCACCACCTGAGATACAAAATCAGATAACTTCATTCTAGTGGAATAAAAAAATTTAAATACAATCCTATCAATGTTAGGATGTGATTCCAAATCTATACTTGATTCATAGATTGAACAAGTGAGGTTATTAAGAATAAAAAAAGAAAAAACTAACCCTATTAACACTTTACAAGATCTAATAAGAGACATATTAAAACATATTAGGTTTTAGTTTTATAAGGAACCCTGAGGCTGATACACGTTCCACTTTAATTGTATCCATAAATAAAAAAGAGTTCCAAATTTTAAGAACCTATTGAACAAACATATTGAATTTTTAAATTGGAAAAATGATATTTACTATAATAAATTTTTTCTATGAAATAGGTGAAATAATTTTTCAATACCAAAATAGTTTAGATTTATTATTATTTCTTCCATCATATATAAAAAATTACATGATCTCGTATTCATTTTGTAAAATTCATGAATCACTCCCTTAACCAGAAAATCCTTTACTCCCTCCATATCAACAATATTAAGAAAATGATGATGATCTTATCATTGTGTTGGTTCTTGTTTATCTATTTCATCCATACGATCACCAATATCCCTTGTAACACAAAACTATTTTATCATAGGTAAACTAATTTCATAATTTCCCCTATTATAGCCTGTATACATCATTTCAACAACAATTTTTTTCTTATCCAATGTTCACATGGATTGTAGAGGAATCCCTTGAATTTATTGAGAGGTATTTTGTTTCATTTCCACCTCACCTAGATCTAATGTGTGTATAGAAAGATATCATGACTCATTTTTTAAACTATATCAACTTGTGTTGTGGGAATTAATCCATTCAATCACATCGATGCATACTCTAACATGTTATAAAACTTGATATAGGCATCCTTATTCCTATTATATTCCACACAAAACAAGATAGAAATGGTATAATGATTTTACTTAACTAAAAGAGTATAAGGTGAAGTGATTTTATTTATTCCTCGCTAATCTTGTATAGCTAGTGGTATGATCAGACTTGATACTTCCCCATTAATAGGTTTCAAATGTTGAATATGAACAAGATACACCACATAAGAGTTCATTTCCCACTTATCAACACTATAACTTGGATAATAGATTAACTCTTTAGAACATTCAAAACTAGAATCAAGATTCACTATGTTTAATTCCTCTCCCATAATGTATTGCAATATTTCATGATTTATGCCTCTTCCACATCACATGTCATCCATATATAATTTTCTTGATCTCCTAGAAATGTAGTGGTAAACTTCAAATATTCCTTTTTAGGCTATGAATCTCATGATTATTTTTATCATGATCTTTATGTCCCCAATAAAAAACTTCTAAGAATTTATGATACTTCATCATCATCTTTCCCATTCCTATTAATCTCTCAATGATTATTCTTCAATGAACAAATTTTAATTAAAGAACTAAATTATTAGGATTCCAATGAGTAGTATTACACATAAAAAACATAGTTATATGAAATATATTTTTTTATTACAATTATATATAATATTAATGGAGTAGAAGGAGGAG
Organism: Viscum album; assembly: GCA_963277665.1. NCBI lineage: Eukaryota > Viridiplantae > Streptophyta > Magnoliopsida > Santalales > Viscaceae > Viscum > Viscum album. The sequence goes on along the minus strand of OY728147.1, from coordinate 1,017,402,360 downwards.
AGACAAAATTACAACAAGGGGAACCATGGGAAGACCACCTCTATGAGATCCTTCCTTTATGAAAGCTATCAGTTCTAGGGGCAGACCACCTCCCCTCAATAACTACTTCCATAAATCCTCCCTTCTAATTAAAATCCTAATGTATTCCTTAAACTACCAACACACTATATTTAATATCTCCTACCAGCCGAGCCACTAAAAAAACTAATAAAAAATATAGGACGATACCACCACATTGGAAAACAAAACTCATACCCACAAATGAATAAACCCACTGTCCCCACACACATCTACATCACTGCATGCCTATACCCTCAAATTTTTAATAGAGGAACTGTCACATTATTCTACAGAAGGAATTTAGTTTATAAAACTTTCTTAGGTTCACCCCTACTATAGAGTCTTATTGTAAACCCATTAGAAGATCTGAATGAAAGGTATGATCCAAAAATATCATTCTTAGGATTTGACACATGAAATATTTAATGTGTCTGATCTTTTAGGGAAAATACTACTACTATCCATAGGACTAATTAGTTTCAGTTCTAAAAATGGGATATATAATTAGGCAGATAACTACTCATTAATGCAATGATCTATAGACTGTTTGTTATAGGGCCTTAGTTTCAGGTTGACCAAATCCTCTAGTTAGAAAGAATAATTTCATATAGATTGGTAAAATTGGTGATTCATATAATTTTTTGTATGATAAATATGTGTTTTGAGTTGGGTGAGAGCCTCATCACTCTCTAACAATGTGTCAGCTACTGGTTCTACATTTACCTTGCATGATATGGAATTAGAAATAGTTGGAGGATTTATACCATAAAAAATATCAAAGGGAGTGGTATTAATATAGAAAACCCAATTATTGTTTCAACATGACTTATCCCATGATAACTAAAATGTCCACCATTTTGGTTTCTCCCCCATAAATCATTATAAATAAGTTTCTAAGATTCAGTTAACCAATTATATATATATGTCCATTTTTGAATGATAAGGGGGTCTTATTTTTAATTTAATTCCTTATAATTTGAAAATTTTAACATAGAAATAACTTATAAATAGTATATCCCATACACTAATATTTGTTTTTTGAATCTTGTATATTCTGACCACATCATAGATAACTATTTTTGTGACTTCTTTAGTGGTGTAAGGATGTTTTAAAGAAACAAAATGAGTATATTTGGAGAGTTTGTCTATAAGCACTAAGACAACATCATATCCATTTGTTTTTGGATGCTCTATAATTAAATATATTTATTATTATTCCCACACCAAATTTGAAATTTATAATGGTTGTAATAAACTAGCATTTTATATTGTAGAGTATTTATAGTGTTGAAATATCACACACCACTAAAAACGTTTGATAACTTATTTTTCATTTGAAACTAATATAAATTAACACCCAACATACTATATGTTCAATAATTATTTGATTTCCCTCTATATGAAGAGTTTTCAAACTCCTATAATAATTGTTGAGTCAATTTGGAGGTGATTGGTATCACTAACACGCCTTGTACAATAATGATCCCAAAGAATAAGTAAATTCCCCCTTAGTTTAAGTAACTTACTACACACATTCAATGATATTATTGAGTTAGAGTTAATTATTTCTACCATACTCAAATAACAATCATAATTAAATAATAGAAATGATTTATACAAACTTAGCTATGAAATTTATTCTTTTGGATATGTTTCATCTGCTATTGTACTTTCTTTTTTGGGTTTATACCTGACTTTGAATTTGTATGATAATAGCTTAGAAATCAAGCTCTATTGATCTGCTATGGTACTTATCTATTATAGTAGAAATTTTATACTAATTTTATTTGAATATATGATGAATTCTTTACAGAAAATGTAAAACTTCTAATTTTGTATTTATAATACCAATTAAATGATTTTATTTTCTTAGGTATAATTTGATAAGTTGTTTTCTTCTAAATAATTACTAAAATATGAAATGGTATTTCGATATTTCATAAGAACTACTCACACTACTCACCTCAAATCACTTCATTCCACTCCAAACTCCTTTAAAAAAACTATCAATGCAATAACTAGAGATACTATAATAAATTATTTTAATTATTCAAAGACTTATTGAGTATACATGGTCCACTTGAATCCATACATCTATATTAAAACTATGAGGGGCTAGGTAATAATTCCACACCCTTGTATATATTTTAGATATTATCCCATGAGCCCTAAAAATACTCTTACTCACTTGATAGTTAGTGGTCTTGACCATTCTAAAATATCCTTGATTTTGGTGGGATCGGTCAAAACCCCTTCCTCCAAAATTATTTTTTCTAGAAATTCCACCTATACCTTATAAAATTATAATTTATTTTGGTTAACAAGAATCTTTTTTCCTATCGATACTTATATGATATCTCCTTGATGTAACCATAATATCATTAAGAAATATTTATATGATCTTACATAGTATAGGAAAGAATATGTCACCCATAGTCACATCAAAATTTGAAGAAGCATTGGTGAGGCCCAAGGGAATCACTGATTATTCATAATGGATTTTGTGTTTGTGGAAATAAGTCTTCTAAATATCATTTTACCTCATTAAAATCTAATGGTATCCTAATTTTAGATCCATATTAGAGAAGAATATCACTCTATAAAAGTCATCAAATAATTATTTGACTATGAGAATATGAAACTTACCTAGAATTTTTATTTAGGAAAGTGTTCATTGGTACACACACATCCACCAAGTACCATTTTTATGTAAGGTTCCCACTTAACCAAAGGTTTATTTTAAAAAAATAGAAAAAAATATTGAGGAGAAGTATCCACTCGAGATAACTCTAAGAATTTTGATATGAATTATTTCCATCACCTACCCTTTAATATTTTTCTTTTTAAAATAGGGATACCAATAAGGTCTTACTATCACTATTCCTTACCACATGACAGAATTAATTTTTATAGCCACTCTATCATCGATTTGGTAATATATTATGATCTCTAAACGGTATTTTAATTCTCCCCAAACAGCATTTAAAGCTTATGTTATAGCTTGGGATCAAACAAAGACTGTATTTGGCTATCTCTTCTCTCCTAAAGTTATGTTTTTTTTCCATATTATGATTTGTGGGTCAATACATACGGTGACGAGACTACCTAATTTTAGCCAGGGTCTGCAATAAGGGTATAATCATACCCATAAGATAATAACTTCATGGTTATATTCTTCCTATCAGTCCATAATTCCCCAATAGTACGTAGACATGTAATTCTCATTATTAAATCCAATCCCCTAATGTCCAATACACGATCATCAACAAAAAAGAATAATTTACCATGAATATTCATTGTTCTTGGAATACTTATTGAGAAAAAATCAGTGCCCATCATCCATCATGAATCTCATTATTTATATATAATGTACCCCTAATATTATAAATTTGATCATCTTAGAATATATCAAATTGTGGGGTTCTCTATTATCGAACAAAACTAAAATAAGAATTTCCCATACATGTTCCTCTACTTTAATTGAATCCTAATCATTACCACTTTGGAACTACTAATAGAATATGAGTTCTATATACATTAATAATTTAAATTTTACATCCTCTAAATTCTCCCCCATCTTTTAATTCCTCTACCATTGATGATTCACATTCCTATATTGTTATATATTCTCTAAGAAATATGATCTTTTTTCTTAATCTAATACATTGATGCATTAGAATGAAAGGAATTCCATATCTGAAACATAGCCAAATCTTTATCCTTTACTTTAACTCCTAGGTATTCAAATGTCATACCCATGACCCTATTTTCAACAACTTCTTTGGTTCCTCCCAAAAAACCCTTTTTGGAGAACTCCCTAGTAATTTATCATGTTAAAAAAATGTCCAATATTTCTTATGTAAACCAAGATGTTGGGTCTATTTCTATTTAATTTCTATAGGTAAATTTTTTGTATGAGACCCCTTATTTTAAATTGAAATCCCACTCCCATTATTACTACTATTATAATATTCTAGGAAAGGTGCAATGCCTATAACCGCATTTCTAGATTATGTATTTGAACCAAATTGTTAATCTCCTTTTATAAATAATGAAGGAAGTATCCCACATTTTGTTTCTTTGGTTTATGTGGAAACAAAAAGTATAAGTATTCAAACTAATTAATATAATACTGAATTATTTCGTTTTATTTTTGTGTTACTATTTCATAATACGGATTTTTAATTTCAAGGCCTTCAAATCCCCCAATAAATTCTTCTTCAAACACTTTCCAAGTTTCTCTTGGGAGTATGCCCCTAAGATGATGAACCATTGGTCCAAAAAACTTCTATTCTCACATACCAAATGGGTAATTTTGTTCATTTGGGTGTTTTAATGATATTTAAATATATTTTGACTCATATATTATAACCCTTAAAATCTCTCTAATCAAACATGGGTAACTCAACCTATCACACAACAGAGAATTGGTTATTTTTATGCTAGTCATGTTTTCTGCCAAAACCGCATCCCTCACTTGCTTCCTTATTTTTCTAGTCTCCTATAAATGTGTCATTGTCATATTTTCACCACTAAAAGTATCTCTTGTCTTATAGTGATATCTTTTAATTCTAACATACTAGGTTTTTGGGATATTTTTATAATTTATTCTGGTCATTCCACTCTTTCACCCACTTTTGTTTACCCCTATGTTAACATTCCCATCACCTCTAATAGATTTTAGAGTCCCTTTTCAACAATTCAAATCCAATGATCCATTCCTTAAAAATATTTATAGCTTCATATATTCATTTTCCTCCTATAACATGGGTGAGTGTTAAATCTAGAATTCCATACTATTTGATAAGTCCCATGACCTAGTGAACTCCATTTTTCATTATAAATAGGTAGTAGGATAAGTATAGTATTAAAGAACATAAAAGAAATTTTAAAAAAATCAAAATATATGAGAAGAATTATTTCCCCCTACCAAGTTACAAGGTTTTTGTTTATATTATTCAATAATTCCCCTCTTTCCTCCTCACCTATCCTTATAAATTCTTATACCATAATAACTTATTCATCATGTGGGATTCGTAACAAACAATATTGAGGACCATAAAAAACTCTCTAATCTCTTAGACTAAATAGATTCTCCAGGTTCTACAAGTGGTGGTTATTTTTCTTCTTTTAGGATAAACTATCTTGACTTTAATGGGATATAATTCTCTATTATAAAAATTATCATTCAATATTCAACCATAAAAATTAAGAGAAATGATGGGAAACGATCATCATCCAACATACTGTAAAAACTTCACCATTAATCTCAATGATATCAATTTTATTCCACCATGTTAGGATGGAATCATTCCAAATCCCTTATAAAGAGTGAATAAAATAGAGAAGGAAATAAGAGAGAATAGATGAGAGGATATTACATTGAATTAGTGCAATGAATCTGTAATTTCCCCAAATCTATCATAAAACTATAGCCTAAGACAAAGTGCCACGTGACCTCATATGTACACCAGAGATTATGAAATGGAAATAAATGTATGATAATACCACATGGGGAGACTATAGGCTCAACATCACAATAGTAATTATTATTTAAATAGAAAAATATCTCAAAAACAAATACAAATTAGAAAAAAACTAGATTTACAGTGGAATTCATACCTTAATAAATAATATCCATCATGCAATAATAAAATTTACACATGTTGGTCACACATTAAAACATAAAAGAGGGATTGTTAAATGGGATAACTATATAAAATATAGGAAACTAAACTAAATAAAATAAAAGGAGACATAAATATAACCCTAGATATCACCTCAGGCATCTTTTCACATCCCCATTGAGTACCACATGCTCATCTACATGTACTAGGTCCATTTCATGAACACTTATTGAAACTAAAAGTTTAGTACATACACCAAAGTTCTTGTTTGTGGTGTGGGAAAAAATAAGTGGGAAACCATGAATTGTGACCCTAATAAAAACTAGTATTCATGTGCATTCATGTACCAAATTAAATTAAATTCATGATATCCCACAACCATATCCAATATATAACAGTTGGATTATCAATAAGCCTATTATCAACACATACCTTATGGTCTATAAGGAATTATACCTCAAAAGGATAGTTTAAATATTGAGTAACACATCTGAATAGTTTTGTGGAAGTACACCAAACTCAGAAAGCGTATCCACATTCAGAGGGAAGTGCATCCCATCGGACATACCCAAACATCTTAAGAGTCATCCTGTATAAGTTACATAACAACCATATTGGGAGACATCACATCCAACCATCATTAAAACATCTATAATTTCTTCGAATGTTCTGACCCGTTACTTTATTTATTTTTAGTGTTGAAGGAGATGGAGAGTGAAACACCCTAATATTTGGGAAAATATTTATCATTAATAAATAAACATGTTTGATATATTGTGAATCACATAACAATGATATTATCTTAATAATTATTATTAATTAAAAAATTAAACATATTATATGGTCTATAATTGTTAAATAAAATTTATAATTTAGTTATAAAATACTATTGATCCTAAAGAATTATTAGGAAGTATTTTTTATAATATTTTTTTAGTGAAATATTTTTTATTTAAATAATTAATTCATATTATTGAACTTATGACAACTTATTTTTCAAACATGTATAATATGAACTCATTTGTTATAAATTCATTATAAATAAAAATAATAGAATTTGAAATTAAAATGATATGTTTTTCTGAAAATATGTTTTTATGCATGCAATGTTTTTTTATCTTAATAAATAAAATTAATCACTAATGATTAATTATTTTAATAAAATATGTACATAATATATTCAATTAAATATTTCAATATTAATCTAAGGATTTTTATCATGTGAGGAATAATAATAAATTCAAATTTATGCTCAATAATGCATTTTTCTATATATGGTTTTAATTTAGTTTTCAAAAATAATGTTAAAATAAATTTATTAAAAATATAGATATTGAATATGATAAAATTATTTCCATATTTGGAATCACCATTTCAACATTTTTCATAAATTTAAATTTAAATTTTTGTTATTATGAATAGAAACTGAGGGAAAAAACTTTTCTATGGTAATCGTTAAATCAGTTAATTAGATGTTAAACTAAAAATAAAAGGGATAAAATAAAGTAAAAATTGTCAAAATATTATTTATTAATTGGATTTAGACAAAAAATTATCTTATCTTCAAATATGGTTATGTTTATTCTACTTTCACTTAAATATGGCTTCACTATTTTTTTATTATTTTAAGTATTTACAAGAGTGACTATCACCTCACTTATAAAAGGGAACCTAAATTACTCTCTTATAACAACCAATTGATCCATTAGATAAACCAATATCTTCTAAAATAAGCACCTAATATCTTTTTACAGGACCTTAAGGTGGTTTTGTTTCAAAAGATATATTTAGGAATCCTTATAGTGCTTTTTCAAAAGAGAATACCCGATGAAGAAGTATAAGTTCTTACTGCTCTTTTTCATATTAATTTCCTCTTAATCCCCCTCAAAAAATTTATAACCATCATAAAATTATGGAATAAGTATCTTTACTACACTGGTATGTTTCTATGTTAATGTCATATCCATTTCATTCTCACTCCCATCTGTTGTAAAATGATAATGTTGCTCGAGTGTATGTGTGGACTACTACCTCCATGAAGTGATGTAATTAGTTTTTATTTTATTCTTTAAATATATGGTAATAAGGATATATTTAATGAATCTATATTATATGAATGATTTAATTATTATTAAATAAATTGAAATTATTATTTACCTTTCTTTAACTCTATCAATCAAAAGGTGTAAACATCACTTGTACGTACGTACGTACTACCATCACAACAAAGTGACGTAATTCATTTTTCATCACCTCTTTATATCTATGGTTATACAAGTGTATATAATGAATAATTATTATTCTTATTATATGATTAATATTCTAAATATTATTAAATCATGATCAAGGTAAAAAAACTGAATCCATTGAACATAAACATGCATGGAAAACAGACCAATTTTCACCTTAATGTTAATATTAATGGCTAATTATTAATAAATGTATAATTTATTTTTTTAGGAAATTATAAACTGAAAGATAATTATTAATATTTTTATATTATAGACATATAATAAATCTATGTTTACTATATATGATATTAAGAGTGCGTATAGAGAAATTCATGACCAAACGTAAGGTTTTATGTTACAATTCCATTTCTTTATGGGGGTTTTTATGTTAAATATAAATTTAGGGAAATTATTGTTGATAAAAGATGGATTTTGTTTGGATATTAATGGGGAGGGAGATACCCAACATTTTACTAAATTTAAATTATTTTTAATTATCCCCTCTTACTCTCAAACCTCTACCCTGGTTAAGTGGAATGGATCTATTTTATTTTATCAACAATTAAAAATACATGCAATGAAGATAATAAAAGGGAAAATAGAACACAATTATATTTATAAGATTTGGTACTAAAAAATACTCCTTTTCATTATCAACCTATTTTTATTTCATAGATTCTATTATTAGTATAATTTTAGGGATTAAAAATAGTAAGAATTGGTGTAAAATGTTTACAAAGGAAGTAAACAATATTCTTGAGTTAACAAAAATATTTATAATGGTACCACCAATCTCCAATGTCATTGTCTATATGGGAACCACCATTTTTTCAAATAAATTTAATAAAAACTCTAAAAAATATCTTCTTTACTTCATTGGATGTATTTTCATCCACTGAATAATCCTGTTCTTCAACTGAAGGACTATGAATGTCACTATGTCAACAATATTTTATGCACACTGACCTTCCACTATTTAATAAGTGGAAGATGATACTTTCACTTTAACTCACTATTTTTTTTATAAATACCAACTAAATAATTCTCATTATAATGAAGGTTGTCGTGTCACATTATTCATGAATTCTAAACTTGCACATAACAAATGAAATTATTTGTTAATATATGTTCTGTTCAATTGTACTCAAATCTTTTAATATCAATGTTTTTCAATGAATTTGTTTCTTCATTATCAAAATACTTCTCAACTTTTATATTTAAATTTGTTTGATACAATCACATAATGAAACACATACATGTATTTCATGAAATGTTTTAACCACCTATATTCTTCACACAATTGATGAGTGCCTGATATTATTAGAGAAAAACTTCACCAATTCGAGTAATACAGCATGGATCTTAGAAGAATTTTAGGTCTATTTACTTAAATATCTCTTCAGTTTGAGATTAACATATCAATAGCCTGTTAGTTTTCAGCCTCTACATAACACTGTGTGTATGCAGGATCACCCTTTAGGAAACTACATTGAGTGAGAGTTGTTATTCTTCTTTACACAACACAATGGAGTTATAGACCCAGTTTTTTGGAAAAAAATTCTTTATGAAATACTATGAGGTTGATCAAAACTGATCGAGTGTTTATGGTATCAAAATATTCACAACTAGAAAGGATTTTGGATTTATTATTTTCATAATTGTGCAGTTCCTAATGTATCCAAGTGGATCATGGTTCTCCATTTCATAAAGTATAAACATATAAATCTTCCCCTCCATGAAATAATGGATTCAAAGGTGGATCTATTTCTTTGTAAAATAGATCTCTCTTTAGCATATTGGTAGTACATATCACTTCCCCAGGGCCTCACCTCTTATAAGAAAATATCATCATCGTCGGTGTACCTCCTTGGATTCACATTTTATACCATGTTAATATTAATTTAAAATCCTACAAATAATGTCATGTTATGGAATTTTAAATGCTCTAAGATCTATTCATTTATTAAATGTGTGTTTCCTTTTATAATTAATATCTGTAACATAAACAATGGTGGTTTCTTCATGTATCTCCTTTCTAATTCATCCTGTGAATGTGAGAAGGATTACATGGTTCTAATTTCCTTTAATTCTTAGAACTCAACCATAGATCAACAACTTGAAATGATACATGTAACTTCATTTTTAGTTTACCCTTGTTGAATTATTTGACCAAACCAAATGCAAGAAAGAGTTTTATGAGATTATATTTTATAAGCTCAAAATCATCTAATAAAAATGGCCACCTTTTTCTTCTTATCAACCTTGATTGTACCATATTATTTTAACAAAGACATTTGGATTTCATTCTTACAATTTAAAACTACATGCATGATTATTTTAACTTACATGTCTGAGTTAATGTAATGGAGAAATAATAAAAAATTATCATTACATCCTCATGTGGATAATTGGACACTAGGTATATTAATTCGACATACAAAAGATCCTCAAAGAGTCATAGGAAAAATATTTCATCCCTGACAAGATGAAATGTTCTAGATAATCCACATTTTGTAGATGGTGTTCTATCTATATATTTTCAAGGTAGATGAACAATGAAAACTTCTATCCCCATCCCACATTGATTTGGCCATCTGTCTACATAGAGGTTTATTACTCAAGTGTCACCACAACCCCTAGAGATGGCTATCAGGGATCAGCACCCGTTACACTATCCACTACATGTTATGTAGGATTTAACACACTAGAACATCAAGTACACACCATACAACCAACCACTCATGGTCCGACACACAACCCATGTAAGCCTTACTGGTTGGCCAGAGATGGCTCCCATTGGGTATGGTAGACATCTGTCCCACATGAGCTTGTGGTCGAGCCTTGGACTTGGCTATCCAATAGGTTAGAAACTTTTTTAATAAAATGACACAATAAAATACTTATCAAAATAATATGTATAGAAGATAATAAAATTCTATACAATTAAATTCCAACCAAGTCCTTTATTCTTCACTTCTTGAATACATCCTTCGCTTCTTCATAGAATAATAATTTCTTTTTTCATGCCATATTAATTACCATTATGTAAAATAAAACATGAACCCAATATTTGAATTATACTCAAATAATATGCACTTATTGTATCAATGTTAATCCCCCTCATCATATGGCATTAACAACTAAGATCCTCATAAAAAATCATCTGAGTTTCAAGGAGAATTTTCCAAGAATGACTTCCAATTTCATAATATGAATCCAAAATAATTCTCTAGGAATCATAACCAATAATGAATAATTTTCTTACAAAATGATAACTAATGATTCCATAAAAATTATCTAGGTATCATCACTAATATTCTTGAATAAATCTGAAACTCTTTCCATATTTATATTTCCATGATTAATGACAAATCATAGCGGACTTCATCATACATTAACTTTTTATTCCTTCTAATATATTGAAAACAAATATAACCATACTAATTAACCAACCAAATGGGATTTTCAATTATATTATCCTTATCCTTTAAACCCCATATATTATATTATCATATATTTATTCCTTGAATTTTTAAGTATTAGTACCGTTTTCCTCTCTTTGATACTTAAAAATATTAAGAATTTATTATCAAGAATAACTGGTCTTATTTCCTATTTGGTCGATTTCTTTTATATACATGTAAATTTTATGTAAAATTATTTCAATAGTGGTATTTTAATAAAATTCAATTATCAATTTTAATTCATTTTCAACCATATTTTAATTTCCTTTAAAAGTTCTTTAAAATTATTTTTTATAATGTTTTTCATAGAGGTTATTTATGAATTTCTATAAAGAGTGAGAAATGAAACATTTTTATCATTTTGAACATGAAAATATTTTCTTTTATTTGAGACTATTCTTTTTTTGGGGAATCCTATATATGTTTACATGGTTATTTTAAAAGATTTTTTTTCATAATTTTGTTTTAATTTTTAATTTTTTATGATACCAAAAGAAAATGGTATTTTTTCTATTTTCAAACAAATGATCAAGTGCTCTTCTAATGATATTTTTCATCTCTGAATTGTTATGATTCATTGGGGATATGATCTTATGATACCCTGAAATTTATTTATAGAGATGTATTATTATAATTATATTTTAAAAATGATTCAGTTAAACCTTTTCTTTTCCCATAGTTTAATTAATAAATGATGAAGGAATGGTTTTTTTTGATACTAACCATTATCATTATCTAAGTGGAAATGATTACGTGATGATGAAATGTTTATAAAACCTATTTATTTTTAATGTGTTATTCTATGGTGAAATTATGAATTTTTTATGATATTTTGGTACAATATATATAGTGTTAATTATATCATGGTTGGGGGAAGAATTATATATCCCTAAAATATATAGGATAAGGATTAATATCTCATGAAATAATATAGAGTAGAGTATGGAGTGAACCTAGTTCAGTAAGAGAATATATCATTTTGGATAATATTTAGAGTTAACCTTTACTATGTAAATTATATAATGGTGAGTAAATCCAGTCCACTATGATAATCTTTGGAGTGATCCTTGACTATGGAAAACATTTTATATAGTTATGTGTATGTAAAAACCTATATATTATGTTTCTGATATGTAAAACATAGAATTATTATAAATTAATATATTCAAATAAATTACATTTATTTGATAGGTTTCATTACATGAAACACTAAATGTATATTTAATTACAAACAACACAGTGTTTAGCTTGTGCTACACGCGATAATGAGTGTTAACAAACTATGATATATTTTTAATATCATTATTTAAACATGACTATTATAAACATGACTGTTATAAGCATGAAATTATACATAGATATATGTATAGTAATAAAGAATTTTATAATATTAATCATAATGGTTTTATATAAAAACATATTTGTAAAAAACCAATTAATTTCTTGAAAAGACTTTATATGTTTCAAAAATATGATTTTGTAAAAAACAATTATATTATTACATATTATAAACAAATAATAAAAGATTATTTTTCCAATTTTAGAAAATTTATTTTTCAAAATAAACTTAACTTTTTAATCTACATGTCAATATTAACTCACAGTGAATTTTTTTATAATTTTCATAAAAGATAATTTTTTAGTGAATAGTGAAAAGACTGGTTTTTATAAAAAAATTTATTTTCATTTACACAAAATAAAAACATAAAAAAATTAATATGGTTTTAAAAGTAAAATTAGTTCCATTATATATTTATGAATCCAATTTAGTTCATTGAATTCAACTCTATATTGAATGGGGGTATTAATACTTTCAATACTTATGAAAATTTTCTCTTTGGAAAACTATTTTCTCATCTTCTATACAGGTTTAATTATAAATTAAATTCTACCTAATATATGAATATAATTTGCAATAATAGATCATATATTTATAATAATGATAATTTATATTTTTTAATAATTTCAAATTAACTTTTTAACATATTAAATAATAAAATTGGTAAAAACTAATTACCCTTATTAAGGAAAAAATGAGTTTACCAGGGGTTAAACAAAAAATATAAGGGCTAAAATGACCAAAATATTTATTCAAAACTCATTTTCTAGCCATATTTCGACCATATATCTTATATTATTGATAATTGTCTAATTTGAGCCTAGTGGCTTGATAAAAACGTGGGTACACCTTTTTCTTTTCAAAAATTCCATGAACATCATATCCCCCACTTATAAAAGGCCACCCCAATCCTCTACTCTTCACGCATCCAAAACTATTTGGTTCATAAAATACATATCAAAATAACTTATTAATTCTCTCCTATAAACATAGAATCCTTTATTTTTTCATAAATCCAACCTAAGAAGGATTCTGGTGCAAACCTAAGGAGGTTTCATAAAGAAGAGCTAACGTTCTTCAACGATCATTTTTATTTTATTTCTTCCTCAAAATACATAAAATATTATTAAAAATTGATAATTTAATAAACTCAGTATCTTACATATATTGAGATTTTATTTTGTGATGTTCATGACCTACATCAATCTCCTCTTCCCTTAAATGGGAAATGATAATGTTGCTCGTGTGTATGATAGACTATTGCCTCATGAATATATAAGATGATGGATAATATATATATATATATATATATATGATATTTTTAACAAAAATATAATTTTATAAATATATTATCACATTAAATTGTTTTTAATTTCCATTCCATGGGGGATACAATAATGTCAATCGTGTGTACGATGGACTTCCTCCACGCAAAGCGATGTGATTTATTTTCCAGTTACATTTTACATGGAAGTTAATATGGGATAAATTTAATGAATATATGTTATAAATAATAAATCATAATTATTATGGATAAATAATTATCATTTACCTTCATTTTGTTCCGTCCTATAAGAAAATGGAAACAACGTTCATGTGTATGAATGACCTACCGTCTTTATGAATGATGTAATTCATTTTCTATCTCTAACTTTAATGGATTGTTATAGGTAAATATATAGTGAATGTAAATTATAATTATATCATGGTTAATATTCTCAAAATTATACAACCATTATCAATCTAAAATAATGTAAAATACCAACACAAAACATATGCGATAAATAAATCATTTATTACCCGAAACGTTATTATAAAATGAAAATTTAAATAAACGAGTTATAAAAGGGTATAATTACATCCTATATGATAAAATATATATTATCATGGTTCTGAAATATATTTATAATAAATTTGTATTTTTTATAAAGGAGTCTAGATCACTTTATAGGCAAGAGGATACCAAGGTAATGGATTTTTGTCTAAATTTTCATTATTTGAGACAAATGTTCTATTCTGAACCAATATTCTTTCATTAGGTCCATGTAAAACACCTATAATATGTTATATAATTAATTAATTTATTATCATGATATTCAATGTTTCATTTAATATTATTCTTCCATTGGGCTTACAATTCAATGTTACTAAATTGGTAAGGGTTTTGTGATACAATCTCATCGTTTATTAGAATTGTTTATGTTTATGATTATGATGATGATATCTTATGATCTATATCTATATAAACTAGTTTATTTTATTATACTATGATTATTTTTTGAGAATAAAATTTTCCCATCATTTTTCTTTCTTTATGTAGTCAAGAGTTAAAAATATTTTTTTAAGAAAAAACATATTAATTTATCTCCTCAGTCGAAAAGCCTTTTTTTGTTCAATATCCTTGTTTTCTAAAAATGTTTTAAAAAATGTTTTAACATTACACCAAGGATTTATTAAATAAATTTTTATCCATGATTTAATTTTTTATGATATTTTTTAAAATGAAACTCTAGTTTTTTTCAAACAAGGTCTATTTGGATTTTATTGAAAATGTGAAACATATCCTTGTTTTAAAATGTTATACATGAACAAAATTTCCCAAACACATGGATAATAATTTTTTTGAACCATTACTTATACTTTTCAAGGTTTAGTTTCAAATAAAAGTATTTACTCTATATTTTATGAATTTTATTATCTCTTAAAAACTGTTTTTCAAAGTAGAAAGTCTATTTTCCTTAAGAAATGTTCGAAGTTATATTTAAAAACCATTTTCCATCTAAGAAGATATCCTTCGATATTAATTTTAATTTATTTGGGATAATATTGAATGATACAATCCTTATCATTTCTCTATATGGTTAATTTTTAAGTTGATAAAATGTTTATTAAATCCATTTATTTTTCACAGTTTATATTATGGTGAATTGATGAAATGTTTATGAAACCCGTTTTATTTACATGGGTTATAAAGTGTTGATATTTTCAATGTTTTATGATATTATGGTTCCAAAAAGTATGGTTTTCATTATGAGATGGGTGATACCTATATATCCCTCTAATTCAATGTTAAAGCATTATATCTCATGAGATAACAATGAAAAAATAGTCGATGGTATTGATACACTATGAGAAACATGTGAGTCTTAATCCACTATGGGAAACTTTTCAAGACCTCCTCCCCACAAAGTGTACCCATACTGAGACAGAAATGGGAGAAGAGAGGTAATGACACCCGAGTCCCGCCTCCAGTTGGCACTAGGTTGAAAAATAACACCAATGGTATAATAAACACACCGATGAGTTTCATTACCCTCTAAGAGAACACTTTTGAAAGAGAGAGATACGATAGACACCAACCAAATCATTCTTATATCACAAAGTAAAAGAAACCCATGTTCAAATAGGTAATGTCATGCAAGAACAACTACAACTGAAAGGGAAAACTGTAATTACCAAAATAAAGTAAAAGAATAGTGACAATGAAGCCTGAACAACTCCTACAAAACCCCGAGCTAGTAGTAATTAGCCTGATATCCAACCTACTTTATGTGAACTAAATATAGTTTATATAACATAGGGTGGGTATAAAAGTATAATTATTAGGATCCTCCCTGGAGCCTCTCATGTAAAAGTAAACTAAGTTTGCTAAATCACAATGAACAACAAGTAAAACTAACTCATCACCTAAACAAGTATATTATGTTTCCAACCTCACCATGGATACTATCACCAAGTATCACAAAAAATATTATATAATATAATAAGTAATGTCAAGGGTACCCCACTACCACATCCCAACTGGTTTTTCACTTTTCCCCAACATCGCATGTCTTAAGCATATCTCTCCCAAAAGGTTGGCCCGAATACACTTGGGTGAAGTACCACAACCTGAACCTCATGAAACTCACCCCCAAATCCACATAACCAAAAGAAACTAAGTAATTACCAGGAGCCACCACAGCCTGCATAACATTTTCCAAACATCGAGTGTTATACCCCAATACATCACAACCCATAAGCCAAGTAAGTATCCTCAATCCATCACAAACTATACGTGTTATACCTATAGAAACACTTAAGAAACTATATCTAGATTATATGTTTGTGAAATAAACACAATATATTATACCCATCTACACATATATATGTATAAAACTAACCATCATTCATACCATCACAAGTAACTACCAAGAGAAGAGTGAAGGGTCAAAGGTGGTAGTCAACCATAAACCCTCCTTCTAAGATATTGGGGGAAATACCCCCACGGCTCAGAATCACTAGGGTGTTAGTTTCCCTAACTGATAGGGTGAAATAACGTATAAAAACAAAAAAATTAAATGACATAATATATCTCAAAATCACACAATATGCATAACCCTGTCTTAGAATCTAGTGTAGTTAATGCCTCTCAGACTCCCAACTGCCACTGATAAGAATTTATATCCTATAAGAGAACAACCATTTAAATATAGATATTAAGTTACTTTATCCCTTTTTATTAGTTTTAATTTACATTAATTTATTATTTACCCATTAATTAACCATTATCAATTCCATATTAAATTCCATTATCATGACAACTAAGATCTATGCCCCCAGACATAACCGAACCAAGTCCACAACTTCTCAATATCACAACCTCAACATTGAATCCCATCAAGATCCAAACCCATGGGTTAAAAGTTTATTCATACCTTTATTAAAAACATTAAAACTCTATATATTTTTATATTTTCAGGTATTATAGGAAAACATTCTAAGTTAGCAAATATAAGGGGATCAACACAATTAGTATATGAACTGACCATGAAGTCTTTGTATCCTATAAAAGGATCATAGACCCATCCATCCTTGAGAATATAAACATAGAAAGCACATGGAATAACCTATGTGTATTTGACTCTTTTTAAAGAAGGTTAAGAAAGACTATCTACCTCAAGAAGTGGGGAAAGTAAAGCGGATAAAAAAATAGTAGGTTCAAAAAGCATCCAACTTTTATATAAACAGGTAAGCCCAACATCAACCTCTTCCACCATCTCTGATTCCCTCCCTGACTGACACATGCATAAGCCAATGAATCTCTCCACTCTAGGCATCAAATTCTACCCCAAAAATCAGGCCTCCCTACCCTAGGTACCACAAAAACCATCCAATCTCAACTATCCCAGGCTCACGTCCCATACGAGCCTTTCTGCCCCCACAACCACAAGTATTGTATCCAAAGCACATCTCAAGAAATAGGAACACACATAGAAATCGGGATATTGGACCTAAAAAAGTAATTAATCCTTCATATACAAGGGGCTCTCAGATCTCTAAAGAACAAGTCACAAGGCCTTTAAAACAAAAGAAAAACCAAGACCTATAAGGCATTACATTTTATTCATAGAACTGTTTTTTATTCCATCTTGAATTAACTGATTCATTATCATGGGTTCCATCTATGGGAAACCTAATAAATGAGAATCTCAAGCTATTATAAATTAATTAAAAAAACAATTTATAATTCCTTTAATAGTTTTATCAACAATAATCAACATTATTTAGGTTCATTAACCAATTCAATTAAACTTGCATATCTGTATCAATCAAATTACAATAGCAACCAGATTCATTAACATGCCTATTTAAACAGTTATAAAACAAATTAAAATTAATCTAGGATTTACATTATTTACCAATTTCCATCAATAACGACATGATAAACAATAAAATCATATATATCACACTATCTAGAAAAATAAGAGGTAATGACATCGCTAAGAAATTGGTACCAATTATTTAATCTGGTTAAAATATTAATTAGGTCAATTTCATTTTGATCCAATGGGATACATCATTCAAACTCTACAATTTCAATTTAATAAGAATTGAGAAGAAAAAAATATCCTCTGCCTAAAAAGGTTTTTGATGTTCCTTGCATGAGAACAGGAAACATAACGGATCACGATCACCTCTCCCACAACGAATGCATCCACCCGAGTACGCCGTGATACCACCACACCAACCAACAACTGAGAAATCACTATTAGAAACATGGATATCAAATTCCATCGCATGGAAAAGAGAAATGATAAGAAACATATTGAGGAACTCATAAAAACTAAGGTACAACCTACATTATATTGAAGACGGATTGAAAATTCTTGATTTCAATAAAACAGGGGGTGCACATACAAAAGGAAAAACTCCAAGGGGAACACGATCCAAGGATTGTAGTTTTATCACAATAATCCAATGGGAGGAAAAAATTTGAGGATCCCTTACTGAGGAAAAATGCGATGGAAGAACAAGGGAAGAAGTTATTTTGGACCTTTTGAAAATCTTAATGGAGAAACAATTTAGATACAGTTTATATTTTCCATTAAAGGTGAATCTCACCATGATTACATGTCTTGATAGAGTAAAGGAACTTTTACCTTTAGTAATTTTTAGATAAAAGTTATGGCCTTTGAATCAACCTTAAATATCTTAAAACAAGGCTTTGAAATCATTTTACATCAAATAAAACAGCAAATAGGAAAAATTACATCAAACTGGAAATCTGGAGAAAATTGAAATTTTGAAAAACTATTGGAAATTACTCACCATTGGGTGAGTCTAAATTTCAAGTCACTAATGGATGATTATCTATTTGGAGACCCACCATTGGATGAGCTACCACTGGACGAATCACCATCGTGAGTCACTGTTGGATGTGCTACTAGTGGATGAGTCGTCGTTGGGAGAATCGATATTAGATGAGCTACTGTTGGATGAATCACCATTGGGGGACACCATTGGTGAGATACTGTTGTCGGTAACCATTGGTGAGATACTGGTGTGGGTCGCCATTGGTGAGCGACTAGTGTGAGTCACCATTGGCGAGCTACCAGTGCAAGTCACCGTTGGCGAGTTAGCAGTGCACGTCACCATTCTGGCTCATCGTTACGAATAACCCCAGCAAATCACCACTACAACTAACCATCATAACCTACCATTCCTAACTCACTAGTCTTAAACCACCATTTAAATAACTTTATTTTTGGGAAACTCTTTAAATGATTCACCATTGCCTCCTAAAATACCTCACACTCGAGTCCCACCTCCAGTAGGCCCCCGGGTAGGAAACTACACCAAAGGTATATTAAATACGCTATTGGGAGGCATTTACCTATAATAGAACACATGCGAAAGAGAGAGATAAGATAGACACAAACAAACTTCTACTCAGAGTACAAATAAAAATAATCCCAAGTGAACATATGTAATGTCATGCAAGAACTACTACAATTGAAATGGAAATCTACAAGTACCAAAAGAATGTAAAATGAAAATGACCACGAAGCTGGAACAACTCCTAAAAAATCCTGAGATAGTAGTAACTAGCATGATCTCCAACCTCATCCAAGTGACCTGATTTTTTATATAATGTAGGGTGATTATAACAGTATACTCAGTATGCTCCTCCCCAGAGCCTATTGTGAAAAAGTAAAGGAAGCATTCTAAAGTACAGAGAATAATAAGTAAAACTAACTGATCTCCTAAACAGGTATACTATGTTTCTAGCCTCACCATGAATACTCTCACCATGTATTTCATACAATAGTATACAATATAATAAATAATGTCAAGGATACCCCACTACCACTTCCCGATTTCTTTTCTGCTTTTACCCAACATCGCACGTTCTGAGCATCTCTCTCTAAAAAGGCTAGCCCAAAGACACCTGGGTGAAGCACCAAAACATGTACATCATGAAACTCACCCCCATATTCACATAAAAAAAGTAACTAGGTAGTTCCCATGAGCCACCACATCCCATATAACGTGTATCAAATAATGGGTATTATTCCTCAAGCCATCACAACCCATATGCCAAGTAATGATTCTCAAGGCATCACAACCTATACACGTTATACCGATGGTAGAACTTAGGAAAATGTATCTAGATTATTTGTGTGTGAAATAACCACAAGAAATTACAACCCTCTACACACATATATGAAAAAAACTAATGTGCATACTAGAACAAGTAAATACCAAGAGAAAATTATAGGGTCAAAAAGGGTAGTTAGCCATCCATCCTCCTACTAAGGTGTTGAGGAAAATACCCCCCAGGGCTCAGAATCCCTGGGGTGTCAGTTTCCCTAAACGATAGGTTTGAGTATAACACTGAAACAAAAAAATTACAGAATATAATATATCTCATAACCACACTATTGGAATTACCTAGTCCTAGACTCAACTACACCTATCGCCTCTCAAACTCTTGGCTACCACTGCTAAAACTTGATATCCTATAATCACACAACCATTTAAAGGGCTATATTAAGTTACTTTATCTCTTTTTATCAGTTTCACTTTACATTAATTTATTATTTAACCATTAATTAAACATTATTAATTCCTTGTTACATTCTATTATCATTCCAACCAAGATCCATGCCCTCCAAGAATAACCAAACCGAGTACATGATTTCTCAAAGTCACAACCTCAACATTACATCCCAGAAAGCTCCATCCCCATGGGTTAAACATTTATCCATTCATTTATTAACAACATTAAAACTTTCATATTTACATATTTATAGGTATTATATGAAAAAAATTTAATCTACCAAACACAAGGGGCTAAACACAGTGAGTAGATGAAATACCCATCAAGTCATTTCCACCTATAGTAGGAGAGTAAACCCATACATCCTTGAGAATCTAAACATGAAAAGAACGTGGAATTCCCCATGTTTTTTCAATTCTTTTGAAAGGAGGGTAAGAAATACCATCATCCTAAAATTGTGGGGGAAAGTAAAGAAGATATAAAACAATAGGATCAACAATAATCCAACCTTCATATCAATAGGTAATACCATATTCAACTCATTCCATCATCTTCAATTCTCTCCTGAAAACCCACATGCATAAACTGATGTATCTCTCCACTCTAGGCATCAAATTCTACCACAAAAACTAATCCTCCCATCCCCATGTACCACAACAGCCATTTAGGCTCAACCATCCCAGGATTACATCACATCTGAGCCTTCCTACCCCCACAACCACAAGTCTCATATCTAGAGCACATCACGAGCAGTAAGAAAGAACATAGAAACCTGGAACTTGGTCCTAAAAAAGGCATTCCACCTTCACACACAATGATCTCTCATGGGTCAAAATCACAAGGCACATGGATTTACAATAAGCAGGCAACTCAGGCCCTATAATGAATTATATTTTATTCATACAACCAATTATTATTCCATATTGAACTAACCGATTCATTATCATAGTTTCCAAATATGGAAAACCTAATACACAAGCCTCTCAATCTATTAAAAATTAATTGAACAATAATTTATCAAGCCTTTAATACCTTTATCAACAAGCATCAACATGATTAAGGTTAATCAACCAATTCATTTAAACATGTATATCTGCATCAACCAAATTAAAACATCAACTAGATTCATTTACATGTCTATTTGAATATTTATAAAATTAATTACAATTAATCTTAGCTTTATGTTATTTAAAAATTTTCATCAAGAACAACATGATAAACAATAAAATAATAGATATTGCACTATCTTGGAAAACAATTGTCAATGACATCACTAAGAAATTGGTATTGATTCTTTAATCTGATTTAAATATTTATTACATCAATTTCCTTGTGATCTAATGAGATAAATCATGATAAATCTAAAATTTCACATAAATAAAAATATATAATCAATAAAAAGTTTCCAATTTTCCTTACACGAGAATGAAAAACACAACAGATCACGATCACTTATCCCACAATAACTTCATCCACCCGAGGATGTCATGGCACCCCCTCACCAACCAATAACCGAGAAAGCTCCATTAGAAACATGTAAATCACATTACATCACATAGAAATAATAAATGGGAAGAAACATATCAAGGAACCTAGAATAATTGAGGTAGAACATACCTTATATTGAAGACAAATCGACACTTCCTAGTTGCAACAAAATAGGGGGTACACATGCAGTTGGAAAAACTTCAAGGGGAATGTGATCCAAGGATTGCAGTTCGATTGCACAATTCCTATGGGAGGAAAAAACTAGGCATCCCGTACTAAGGGAAATCATGAAGTAATAAAATGGGTAGAAGGTATCTTGACCCTTTTGAAAATCTAAATAGAGCAGTAGTTTAGATATAGTTTAGAATTTCTATTAAAAGAAGATATCATCAAGATTATGCATCTTGACTGAGTAAATGAACTCGTACCCTTAAAAAGAAATGGATAGAAGTTTTTGTATTTTAATAGGCCCTAAATCCCTTAAAAAATCATTGAAAGTGTTTTATTCCAAAGAAAAAATCAAAGGGGCGAAACTGTTGAAAACTAGAAAACTGGAGAAAACTGAAATTCTGAAAAAACTATTGGAAATGACTCACTGTTGGTTGAGTCACCACTGGGTTACTCACCATTGTATGATCTACCATTGAAAGACTCACTGTCATGAGTCTTCGTTGGGAGTATCACCATTGGACAAGCTACTGCTGGAGGACTCACTGCCGTGAGTCACCATTGGCGAGCTACTAATGAAAGTCACCATTGGTGATATACCAGTGTAATTCTCTGTTCTAACTCACCACTTAGACTCACCATTGTGTCTCACCCTCACCACCTACTGTTCTTGACTCCCTAATCCTAACCCACCATTGGAAAAATTAGTTTTTTAGAAAACTCTTGAAATTAGTCATCGCTGCCTCCCAGAACACCTTAACCACTAGATTTTCACAACGTAATAGACTGAGGAGGTTCGAGAAATTACAATACTAGTGAATCCAGATCCACAATGGGAAATAGATGATAAGTCCTAATACACTATGTTTATGGTCTTTGTAGTTAACATTTATATATGAAAGCTTTTTCTATATTTATGATGGTGCCACACTTTTATGACATGATTTTATGGTTTATGACAAATTTATGACGACTTGTCACACTTATGGTATATTTTTTGAAACAATAAAGTATTATTCCATGAATCATGTCCATGATCAAATATAAGTTTATTTTTAACTTCATAAGTTATAATCACATACCCTTACTCTTATCTTATGCTTTTATATGATCATAGATTTATGTCCCCTATGTTAACCATTACTATGAATCTAATCCCACCCTTTCTTAATTTTCATTAGCTATGTTATAAATAATGGTTTAGGTAGTTTATTCATAAGAGTAGTACTATATGGGAAGATCATGGGGGAGATTTTGAATATATTTTATGAAATAATAAGATTTGTACTATAGTCTCCAAATATAATAAACTATTATGGTCCTTGGGAGTGTGTTTATGATATGTATTGAATATTCATCTATAGAGATGTGAAATTTATTTATTAAAATACTTGTTCATTATAGTTTATATCAAAGGAAATGTTTAGTGACTCTTTGGTTAATACGATTAGAAAAACATTTTTAAAATCTTGGGGATATGTCTATATATAGGATAACATCCTAAAGTTTTGGTAAGAAATATATTATGGGATTTTCCTAGAAAAAAATCCCTCTATGAATACTAAATATTGATGTGGTTCTGTAAAAGAGGTTCCTAGGGGTAATAAATCCAAAATATTAACATAGAAATTGACTCTAGTGTTACCTGGTATATAATAATGGGTCTTAATTCACACCTATCTTGACACTCCTAGGGGAAATTCTTTGGCTATTCCACATTTAATTTATGAATAATTAAGAAGGATTTGAATATGTTATTATAATGAATACCATAGTTTAATTCTAAGGTTTCATAGATTAAAAATAAGGTCTTATGGTTTAGACATCCTATAAATGATTTTTCATGATTATGGGGTTTTACACTATGATTATTGTTACTCACACTATGTTTTTTTGTTTTGGTTAATGGATAGAACCCAAAGAAAACAAGTTAATACTGAATGTGATGAAAAATACATTTATTTTCCACCTGAGAAACTATATTCTATGAGATTTGGGATGAAGAACCTTTTTTTTTGTGGTCATACAAATTTCTTAGGACATAAACCATGTTAAACATCCAAACGATTAAAGGAGGGAACATATTTCTATAGAATCCTTAATGGAAGAATATCATCCTTATTTTAATGGGTCTTCTAATCTTGTAGTGGATGAGAAATAGATCTAAAGTATTGAGAAGATATTTTCTTTTCTATAGTTCTCGGAATATAAATAATTTGTCTTATTTTTTATCATTTGTAAGGTGAAGCGGATCAATGTCGGAACCATATTATGAATATAAGTCAGGAGGAGGAAATTGACTCCATGGAATGGGATGAGTTTTGAAGGATATTTTTCAACAATTACTTCCCTAATATTCTATATACAAATATGTTGAAGGAATTTCATGAGCTTAAGTAGATGGAAAATGAATCTATTGGTACCCATGAAGCTAGGTTTACAAGGCTTGAAAGGTATGATTCATGTTTATTAATCTGTCCAAAGATGAAATTTGATCAATTCTATGGTGGATTGAAACCATGAATCTGAAATGAATTGTATATAAGAGACTTTAGTAAATATGAATAATTTATTCATTTTTCACTCAAGGTAGAAATGAAAATTAGAGATTCACACTATTCTAATGGATTTGACAAGAAAAGAAAGACTTAGTCTCATAAAAACTCAAATTAATCAGTAGGTAATACTAAATTCCAACAATAAGCATGAAAAAAAGATAAGAAGAGGCATTAATAGAATTTATTGAGTGGAATGGGGAGGTTATTTAATTGTACAAAGGTGGGTCATAAGTACTGAGAATTTCAAAATGTAATTAATGGTCTGGTCAATGCAATATAGGAGAAGATGATAACAAATAATGCACCACCCATGATATAATGATTCAAATGAAAGGAATATTGTAATTATGAAGACCATTTCTTGAATCTAAAGGTAGTTTATTATCAACAACAATATCCTCATTAGCCAAATGATAAAGGGTAATCTCATGTGATCACAACTAATGAAGTTGGTTAACAGAATAATGTGATGAAATTTACACTTATGATCCACTCTAGAATAGATAATATATTGTTTAATTCTTTATTTACCCACTCTTTTATATCTAATAAATTTGAAAAGGGTATTAAACTACTATATCAATGATTACATATTGAGTTAGATATGAAAATTCATAACGGTATAATCGTCGTATCACAAGCATGTAGTTTCTATCCAATTGAAGTTTGTGGGAAAGTGCTTCCTAAAAATCATGTGATTTTCCCTTTGGATAAATTTTATATGATTCTAGACATGGATTAGAATTATTTATATGGACCCTATATTTATTGATGAGGAATGGAACTCACATTTTATATTCTGAATCAACCTATTATCATCTATCTTTGTGAGTCCAAATACAAACATCAAATGGAAACTAATTTAACCTTATGGGTACTTATTATTATCTATGAAGGTTATTTGTCTTAGATGGTTGGGGAGAAACTCAACATAAAATATGTGCCTATTGTTTTGGATTATTTGGTCTTTTCAAAGGATTTTCCTAGTCTTCCTTTGAGTTTTGAAGTTGAGTTCACAATAGAACTCATATATAGTTTTTCACTGATTTTGAAGACTCCACATTTAATGGCCTCCATTTAGTTACAAGAATTCATGAAAAAACTCTAGGATAATCTTGATAAGTATTTATCACCCTAGCACAAAACCATGGGGTGAACCAATTCTCTTTGTTAAAAATAAATATAGTTCAATGAATCTTTTTGTTTTTTTAGAACTTAACAAGATCATTATCAATAACAAGTATCCTACACCCCATATCTAGGATTTTTTTGATCAATTACGAGGAAGTCAATAGATTTCCATGATTGATCTTTGATCTGGGTACTATCATTTAAGGTTAAAAAGTGAAGAAACACCCTAGACAACCTTCTGTATGTGGTATAGAAACTATGAATTAATAATGATTTAATTCGGTCTTACAAATTCCCCTACTATATTGATTTATTTAATGTATAGATTAATTATATATCACCTTGATCATTTTTTGGTAGTATTTATAAATGGAATTCTTATATACTGAAAGTTAAAGGAAGATCAATAAGATCACTTGAGGATTGTTATGAGTACGCTAAGGATAGAAATTTGTATGTCAAAATTT
Source organism: Viscum album (assembly GCA_963277665.1). NCBI lineage: Eukaryota > Viridiplantae > Streptophyta > Magnoliopsida > Santalales > Viscaceae > Viscum > Viscum album. Next base: position 1,017,375,504 of record OY728147.1, on the reverse strand, counting down.
ACCAAGTTTAAATTTTCGATTTGGAAAGTTACATTTTTGGGACATATAATCTCATGTGAAGGTGTTTAAGTTGATCCTTAAAAGTCATATATTATTAAAAACTGGACCAAAACAACCATGGTAACTGAGATCCATAGCCTTATTAGTTTGGAAGAATATTATGGACACTTTGTGGAGAATTTTTCACTACTATCAAACCCAGTCACCACATTAACTTATAAAGGTATCAAGTTCCTTAAGACAAATGAATATTAGGATGTTTTCAAGTAGTTAAAGATAATATCAGTCAATGCACCTATCCTCACACTTCCTTATAGTGGGGAAGGGTTTTCAATCCATATTGATGCATCCAAAAGAGATTAATATGTGTTCTCATGCATAATTATATAGTAATAGATTATTCCTTATTTCAATTGACGGTTTATGAAAATGATTAGACAACTCATTATTTGGAGTTATCTATGAAAATATTTTTGTTAAATATATAGAGGAATTATACTTATTGATAAAATTATAATTTATATACTAATCAAAAAAATTTAAATCATATATTCACACATAAATATTTAATCATATGTCAGCTAAGATGGTTAGAAGTAATTAAATATTAGTAATTATCAATACATTACCACACTGGGAATGAAATCAATGTGGCAGACGATTTATGTTGAAAGGATCATGCTATATTATCCTGGATGAGGACCAGAAATGAAATAATATTTATATATTTTTAAAGGATAGATCTGGAAATCATAGAGTAAGGGGAGAATATTTTCTTTCTCAAATCAATGTTCAACTATCTATCCATGTGATGATTAAATAAGCCTAGATAGAAGATGTGGAACTAAAAAATAAGGTGAGAAATGTTCTTGAGTTTAACATTGATCATTATGAAATAATAATGTTTATGAACTATGTATGTGTTCCATCCATATATTATTTGAAGAAGGAGATATTAAAATAATCCCATAGTTCATTCCATATCAATTCATCGTAGGAGTAAAAATATAAATAGATATTTGATTGAGTATTTTTGGTTGGATGGAATGAAGAATGATATTTAAGAGTTTTTATATCAATGTTTAGTATGTTAGAAAGTTTAGATTGAGAGAAAAAAAATTCTAAGGGGGTGTTACAACCACTACCTATACCAAATTTTATATGGGAAAACAACACCATGGATTTTGTTTTCGGACTCCCCAAAACATATAAAGTGAACAATTCTATTTGGGTTGTAGTGGAACACCTTATAAATTCAGCACAATTCATCAACATTAGAGGGGACTTCTCCCTTGATAAACTAGCTATAATATATATTAAGAAACTGGTAATATTACATGGAGTACCAAATTCTATTGTATCTAATCAAGATCTGAGCCTTACCTCAAAGTTTTGGTGAAGTCTTCAACAGGTTCTTGATACAAAGTTAAGCATCAGCACTACATATCATCCTTAGATAGATGGTTAGTGTAATAGAGAAAATAAACCATACAGGATATGATGAGATATTATTATATGTATTTAAAAGGTGTTTGGGATCCAAAAATTCCTCTAATTGAGTTTTCTAATAACAATAGATTTCAATCGAACATTCAGATGAATCCCTTTGAATCCATCTACTAAAAGAAGTGTAGAACTCCAACATGATGGAATAAAGTTGGATAAAGAAAGATCTTGGTGCCTAAGAAAGATGAATAAATGGTAGAGAATGCTATAATAATTTAGAAACACATCAAGGTAGCTAATATTTAGTAGAAAGGTTATGCTGAAAATATATAGCATGATCTATAATTTTAAATTGGTGACAAGTTATTCATATAAATATCTCTATCAAATAATATTATAAGGTTTATAAAGAATGAAAAGTTAAGTTGTAGATATATTGGTCATTTTTATATTCTTGGTCCTATAAGGATAGTAGATTATCATTTGGATATTTCACCAAATCTCTTTCAAGTTCATAATGTGGTCCATGTATCTCTCTTGAAGTAGTACATGCCGGATCCCCCACTTGTATATAACTCAGAGGTCATACCACTAGAGTATGATATTTTTTAAAAGGATCAACCAACAGAGATTCCGGATCATAGACATAAATTTATTTGAAATAAGACCACTACCCAAGTGAAAGTTTGGTGTAGAAACCACTATTTCAAATAAGATATGTGGGATCCTCAAGAAATGATGTGGTTAAAGAATCCCAAATTTTTGTATTAGAGTGACAAATTTTGAGACAAAATTTTATTTTAAGGGGGAGGAATGTAACCACCCATGTTTTTTTGAATTGTATTTTTTTGAGTAATTTGATGTTTTTGATAGTTTTTATTACAAACAACACCTAATTTATCTTTCATTACACATAGCACTGATTTTATCTTGTGTTACATGTGCCACCGAGTCTTAAGAAATTGTTATATATTACTAATATTATTTTTTTAACATGACCATTATATACTAAATATTAAAATTATCTGTATAAATAGCACCAAATGATTTTTAAAAAATAATTATATTTTTTTTATATAAATAATAAATATTTATAATTGATTACTTAATTTTTAGAAAATTATATATATGTTCCCAAAATATTATTTTCTAAACAATTAAGTTATTATTGATTATTGTTAAAAAATTGAAATTTTTAACACATTTATAAAATTTATTTAAGATAATAAACATTATTTGTAAAATCTAAATATCAAATTTATCTTGGGGTAAATATTTTATAATTTTCTAAAAAGATAAACTTTTTAGTGAATAGTAAAAAATTCTGATTTTTATTAATAATTGTCTTTTCATTTACAACATTTATTAAATTATAAATTATTTAAATATGTTTTTTTAAAGTAACATTTGTTAAATTATATATTTACTAATCAAATTTAGGTCATTAAAACCGTTTCCATATTAAATTGGGATATTAAAACATTCCAAAATTATGAAACTTTTATCTTTGGAAAGCCGGTTTCTCATTACATATTTGGGTTTAAATTTAAATTAAATTTTGAAAATTCAATGAATTTAATTTATAAAAATAAATCCACTATTTGGAATAATAATAATTTATGATATAAAATATTTTGAACTTATTTTATGAGCTTATGAATAGTAAAAGTCGTAATGATTAATTACTATGGTTAAGGTGAAAATTGGTTTACCGTGGGATAAACTAAAAAAGATAAGGGGTAAAATGACATATAATTTTTTCTAAAACCAATTTTATAGACATATTTTGACCTCATATCTTTTAGGATCAATAATGGTCCATTTTGGATCCTTTTGGCATGAGAAAAATGTGGGTACAACTTTTTCTTTTCAAAAATTCCATGTGTGTCCTCGTCTCCACTTGTAAAAGGTATTCCCCTATCCTATACTCTTCAACTTCCCAAACCCTTTATTTAATCAAATAATTACCCAAATAAATTCCTTAATTTCATCCTATCATTCTAGAATATTTATTTTTATCAAAAATCCAACCTAGTAAGGCTTTTGGTGCAAACCTAAGGAGGGTACCTTAAGAAGTGGTAATGTTATCCAAGAATCATTATTATTTTATTTCATTCTCCACCTCTTTAAAATATTATTAAACCATGATAATATAATTACTTCAGAATAATCCATATACTTATATTTTATCATGTTATTTAAATGAAATATATCTGTCTCCTCTTTTCGAAAATCAGAAACGTTAATGTCGCTCGTGTGGGAAGCATACTACCGCATCACGAACCAATGTGACACATTTTCTATAAACACATATAATAGTTGGGAATGATTATTGATATAATGTATATATATATATGATATTTTTAACATAAATATACTTCTATAAATATATTATCACATATACTCATTTACTTTCTATTCCATGGGGGATATGATAATGTCGATCATGTGTTTGGAGGACTACAGCCTCACAAAGTGATGTGATTTAATTTTTTACATATGTATAAAATGAAATGTAATAAGTGATAAATTTAATGAATATATGTGATATATAATACATAATAATTTTTATAGAGAAATAATTATTATCGACCTTCCTTTTGTTCCATTCATTGAGAAAATGGAAACAATGTTCATGCAAATGTATGACCTTCCATCTCCATGAATGATATAATTAATTTTCTATATCTAAAATTAATGTATTAATATAAATAAATTTATAAGGAATATATATGATATTTATATCCAATTTAACATTCATTAAATGATATAATCAAGATAAATATTAAAGGACCAAAAGTATAAAACCAAAATATATGTGAAAAACGAAGTAGGTATTACCCCAAACGTAATTATAACAAAACATTATTAATAAAAAATAAATAAAATGGTATAAGTACATCATATATGATATGATATATATGATAATATTATTTTAATATATTTATAATAATTTTATATTTATTATAAAGGAGTCTAGAGTGCTTTTTAGGTAATAAGAACTCAAGGTAAGGGATTTTTGTTTCTATTGGCCTTCTTTGAGACATATGTAAGGTTATGAACCAATTTTCCTTTTTGAGGTGTATACAAAACCATTTTGATATGTATTATCATGAATTTATTTATTCTCATGATATTTTAAGTTTCATTTAATTTTATTATTTCATGGGGATTGCGATTTAAAGTCACCAAAGTGGTAAGGGTTTTGTGATACCTTCTCAACATTTTGCAGGACTGTTTTTTATGATTTTGATGACGAAATATTATGATCCATGAATGAGGAAACACAAAAATTCCCTTATCATTTATTAATGTCAAGATAATAAATTTTATACCTTAATTTTCCTCTATATTTGTACTTTAGTGTTTAAAATAATATTTTTAAGAAAAATCTTCTTTATTTATCTCTTTTGTTGAAAACACATTTTCCTTCCATATCCATGTTTGTAAAAAAGGTATCAAGTTTTTTTAGAATTATCACAAAGATTTATTAATCACATTCTTTCCTAGTTTTTAATTTTTTATAAATTATTTTAAAAAATCTTCATTTTATTGTCCAAACAAGGCCTATTTTGATTTTACCAAAAATGTGAAAAGAATATTTATTTTAATATGTACTGCTTGAACGAAATTACCCACTATCATGACCACTAGTTTTCGTAATATTACTTTATAATTTTGAAATATAATATTAAAATAAAAATATATGGAAAAAATTATGAGTTTTTTTATAAAAAAGTGTTTTTAAAGTGGAAAGGATATTTTCCTAAAAATGTTCTAAGTGATCATTCAAAATAATTTTCCATAGAATATGACACCCTATGATGTTAAAGAAATTTTAATGAGGATAATATTTAATGATTCCATAATTATTGTTTTCAAATACTATTAATGTTTTTCTACATGTTTATAAAACCCATTTATTTCTCATAGGTTATGCTACGGTGAATTGATAAAATGTTTATAAAACCCATTTTATTTACATGGGTTATAATGTGATGATACGATGAATGTTTTATGATATTATATAACACATAATTATAGTTTTAATTATGATATGGGTGGGTCATATATATCCATTCAATGCATTGGGTAAAGATTTATATATCATGAGATGACAATGGGAATCATTTCGATGGGATTGATCCACTATAGGAAACCGATGAGTCCTGCTCCAATATGGGAAACAAGCATGTTTGAATCCACAATGGGGAATAGGTTATAAGTCTAGATCCACTATGTTTACTATCTTGGTACTTAACATTTATATATGAAATTTTTTATAATATTTATGATGACGCCACACTTTTATGACATGATATTATTATTCATGATTGATTTATGATTTTTTATTACTCTTATGACCCATTTTTTCTGAAATGATAATGTTGTATTACATTAATCATATTTATAATCATTTTATAAGAGAAGAATTTTGTGAGAGATGATGAAGATATTTCATGAAATATGATGAATATATATAATATCCAAATACACTAAAACTCTATGGTCCTTGGGAGTTTATTGTTCTGATATATATTTAATATTCAACTAAAATGATGTAATATTTAAGTCTGTAATAGATGGGTCACATCAATTTTATTAGTGTGGGGTTTAGTTATTTTTGGATATTGAGTCGGGAGGAAAATAAAGATAAAAATTAAGAGAACCAATGAATAAATAAAAGTGATATAGAGTAAACCAAAAGTTGTCATAGGTTGATAACAAAGTTCCATAATTTAGGAAATATTAGTAATTATTTTCATAATTAAATTATTTATCACTCTGATTACTAATGCATGATTCTCATATTAACATTTTTCTGGAAAGGTATTGAAGATATGATGTTGAAGTTGAGGTGGTGACATGTACACTCAAATTTTCAATTATATTATTTGAGAATAGTCATATGAATTACATTATATCATGAAATGTATCTAGGAATTTTATTTCATAACCTTTATGATTAGATATTGATTTATTCATGAAAAATATTAATGGTTTGATGATCACATCTAAATACTATATCTTTTATTCGATAGAAGATTGTGTGAATTTACATCTTTCAAATCTTATGATTATAACTCTAGTGCAATTTAATTGAATTTTGTGAATTTATTAGATTTAATTATATAGACCCCATATCTATTCTTGGGGAAGATATGTTGCATTTGATATTCCAAATCAAACCATAATTTTCTATTAGTTTGAGAATTATTATGAACTTCCAATGGAATCTACTTCAACAAAATAGGTATTATTACATATTAATTATGGTTATTTATCTCAAATAGATGGGGTGAAACTCAACATTTTGGATATTCATATTATGCGGAAATATACAAATTTATTTCCTCAAGATTTTCTTAGTCTTCCACTAAATTATAAAGCTTATTTTTCAATAAAACACATAAAAATTGGTACACCTATTTCAGTAACCCCTATTGAGTTATAGAAATTAATAAAGAAACTCTATGATAATATTGATAAGGGATTAATTTAGCTAGGTGTGTTTCCATAAATTGTAACTTTTATTATTATTAATAAAAAAATGGATCAATGCATATTCTCATTTATTATCAAGAACATAACAATATTACTATCAATTTCAAGTATCATTTACTCTATATTAATCATTTGTTTGATAAACTATGAGGAACTCCACACTTTTCAAAGATTGACCTTAATTATTGATATCATAAGGTGTGGGTCAAATTGAAGTACATATCCAATATATCCTTTTTTTCGAGGTATGTACACTATGAATTTATAGCGACTCCATTTGGACTTTCTAATTTACTTGATATATTCATGGATTTAATGAATTGAGTCTTTATAGATTACCTCGATCAGTTTGTGATAATCCTTATAGATGATATTCTTATATATTTCAAGGGTATGGAAAAGAATCAATATCATTTGAGGATTATGTTGAAGACCTTTAGGAGGTATAAGTTATATTCAAAATTTATCAAGTGTGGATTTTGGATTTTAAAAGTTCAATTCTTCTATTATATAATCTCAAGTGATTGTGTATCGGTAGATCCTTTATAGATGAATGTTATTGTGTAATGGACCAATCCAACTATGCCCACTAAGATCTACAGTTTTCATTAACTGGATGGATACTATCTATGATTTTTGAGATTTTTATAAAATATATATAATCTAATAAACAAGTTTACAAGGAATGAATACATGTTAATTTTGATAGATTAAGGTGACGAAAATTTTAGGGAGTTTAAAAGAAGTTTGGTCAGTGAAACTGTGTTAACACTATCCTATAGCGGAGAAGATTTTTTTGATCTATAATGATGCATTAATGAACGTGTTAGGATGCATCCTCATATATAATTACATGAAATTGATTATACCTTACACCATTTAAAATTTATGAGAAAATTACCCACCTCATGATTTAGATATAAAAGCGGTAATTTTCATTAAAAATATAGGGGAATTATATTTCTATTTAAATATGTGATATATATACTAATTATAGAATATTAAACTATATAATCACACATAAAGAGTTTAATATGCGCTGAGTGATATGGTTGAGTTGATTAATTATTATGGCTTCTAAATACATTATCTCCCAGGGAAGGAGAACAAGGTGGAAAATGATCTAAGCTGAAAAGGACAAGCTAGTTTTTCCATGAAGAGTATTGAAATAGATTCAATACAGGTGTATTTTAAGAAAATGAATCTTGAAATAATGGGGAAATGGGTAAGATTATATCTTTTATAGATAAATTTTCAATAATTCATCCAAGTTAGGATTAAATAGGTGCAAAAAGAATATATGGAACCCCTATAGATACTGAGGAATGTTCATATGTTCAACCATGGTTGTGATTGGAAGATAAGGTTCAGAAAGTGAGTATGTGTCCTATTAATACCAGATTTGAATAAGGATCTATTTTATGAATCTTCTAAATAATTATTCTCTATTCATTCTAGAATAATAAAGATGTATAGAGATGTTAAATATCATTTTGGGTGGGATAACAGTAAAAGGGATATTACATAGTATGTATATAGATGCCTTGTATGTTAATAAGTTTAGGTTGAGAGGAAGAATTATAAGGGTATGTTACAACCATTACCTATACTAGAATATAAATGGGATAACATTACCATGGAGTTTCATCATGAGACTCTCCAATACAATTAAAGGGAACACTACTTTTTTGTTATAGTCAATTTCCTTATAACTATCAAAGAATATTTCACTCTTGATCAACTGATGATGTTATACAATAAGTAAGTGTTAATGTTTCATGGATCACCACTCTCAATCATATATGATCGAGATACATGGTTGATCACATTGTTCTTTATAATTCATTAATAATATTTGAATATGGAGTTCAGGTTTATCATTGAATATCATCCTTGGATAGATGGTTAGTATTAGAGGACCATTAAGCACCTAAACAATATGTTAAGAGCATGATATGTTCATTTTAATGGGGTTTTAGATCAACCCCTTCATCTGGTTGAAGATTATTTTATTAATAGCTTTAACTCAAGCATTCATATGTCTTTTTATGAATCCCATTATGGAATGAAGTGTATAATTACATCATTCTAGGATCAAGTTGGGGAATACAAGATATTGGGACTCAGGCTAGTTTAAGAAATGATAAATAAGGTTAGAGCCATTTAGAAACACATCACTGTAGCTCAAGTTCAAAAAAAGATATGATGATAACAATCAATGATATCTAGAGCTCAAATTTGGTCATAAGGTATTCTTTAAAATATCTCATAGTAAGAAAGTTATGATATTTTGAAATAATGAAATTTTTATGCTAAGATATATCGACACCTTTAAGATACTTAACTATATCGAGATTATATCTTATAACTTGATTCTCTCACAAAACCTCTCCCATATACATGATGTGTTCCAAATATCTATTTTGAGAAAAATACATATCAGATCCTTCACCTGCACCAAACTAATTCATCAATACCATTAGATCATCATCCTTCTTATGAAGAACAATGTGTATAAATCATGGATCATAGAGATAAGGTGTTACAAAATATGAATACTCACCTGGTTATGTTTCTTTGGAGGAATCATAAATTTAAGGTTGTGATGTGGGATCCTGATGATGTGACTAGGTATAGGTATCCTCAGTTGGTTCTATCATAGTTGCAGAATATCGAGGGCCAAATTCTATAAGGTAAGTAGAATGTAACACCCTAATATTTTAGAATATATTTCTCATTAATAAAATAATTAATTTTATATACTTTTAAGCATGAAAACAAGAAATAATGGGAATAATTATTAAAAATTATAAAATGAAGCACATTATATGGTATATAATTTTTGAAAACAATTTCTATATCAATTTGGGAATACTATTGATAATAAAGAATTGTTTCGAATTATTTGGATTATAATAAATGTTTCCTTCATATAATTTATATTTAAAAAAATAATTCAAAGTCTTGAACTTATGTGAAATTATTTTTAATAAATTTATAAAATTAATAAATTGGTTATAAATTACTTATAAATAAAAATAAAATCATTTGAAAGTAAAAAAAAAGATATAATTTTTTAAAATATTTTTTATGCACGCAATATGTTTTTATCTTAATAAATTAAATTAATAACTATTGATGAATGATTATAGTGAAATGTATTGATAATATATTCAATAAAATATTTTAACATTAAACTAATGGTTTTTATTAGGCATGAAATAAGAATAAATTTTATTTTATGCTTAAAATTAAATTTTTAGAAAATAGTTTTGGTTGTGCTTTTGGAATTTATTTTTAGAATATATTTATTAAAATCCAAGAAATTAGAACTAATAAAATGGTTTCTATATTTTTAATCATCATTCTTAAATTTTTAAGGGTTTAGGATTTTATTTTTTGAAATTGTGAATAGTAACAAAGGTAAAAAAAATTAATACTATTGTAAATGTTAGAAGGGTTAATGAGGGATCAATATAAATATATAAGGATTAGAATAACCAAAAACCATATCTAAATATTATTATTTATGTAAATTTCAATGAAAAATTATCTTATATTCTAATTTGGGTCCTTTGGAAAAAATTTCAGTTTAATTTGAATTTATTATATTTTAATGTTTTTTGTATTTAATTGAGTTTCACTCCCCTCACTTATAAAAGGGATCCTACTTTCCTCTGTTCTACAAAAAACCTGATCACATTAGATTTACTATGATATAAAAATATACTCTATAACAATACTTATCTATGACCTTAAGGTTCTATTTTTTCCAAAAGTATCATCCATGAATCCTCAAGGTTCTTTTCAAAGGTGGATACATGAAAAAGTCATATATGTTCTTATCGTTTTATTTATTTTTCTTTCTTTTGAAACCTCCAAAAATTATTTTATAACCATGTTAACATGATGTAATTTGTATATTATCTATTATAATATTTTTTTATTTTAATTTTATTTTCATTTCTTATCTATTTATTATCTATTGGAAAATGATAATTTCATTCATTAGTACATGTGGACTACCACATCAATTAATCAATGTGATTAATTTTTTATTTACTCTTTATATGGATGGTCATGAAGATTGTTTTAATGGATATATATTAAATTTATTGATTAATTATGAGTATATAAAGATGAATTATTATTTACCTTTATTTCATTATATCCATAAAAAAGTGGAAACACCACTTTTACGTACATATGGAAAATGTCTCCAAGTAGCGATATGATTCATTTTACTTCACTACATTATTAAAAAGGTTGTGAAGTTTTATATAATGAATAAATATAATACTTATTTACTGGTTAATATTTTTGAAATTTTAAAAATTTAATTACCGATACCTTTTATACATATTATTAATTGACTTTTGAGATAAATATCCAATAAAAAAACCTAAGGATCTAGAGGCGTAGTGTCCTTGGAAGACTAGTGGCACATGCTTGTCATAGGGCATGGAAAAAGAAATATTATTTTCCTAATTTAGTAGAATGGCTATTTTAAAAAGATTATCTAAACAAAATATCTTCATCAACACAACCCTATCCTATTATTTATTTTCATGGAAGAGGTTTTAGGACATCCTAACGGTCCATTTATGGGTTTCAAGACATAATGGATCATCAAAGATTGAAAATTTGACTCCAAAATTTGACTTCAAAATTATGCATGTGGTATCCCCTTGTTTTGATAAAATCAACAAAAATAGTCTTCTAAGAAGTTGTTAAAAAATTTCTGGTTCATTTGAACGAAACATTTCAGGTCCATTAGCCACATTTTGAACAATTTATAGCTAATTAACTCAGAAAATTTATTCTGTCTAGGTAGAATGATTGAAATTCATAAGTCCAATTTCACATGAATTAATGGCCTCTATTTCTGTTGAATCAAGAGGGGATATTGTTTTTAAATTTCTTCCTATATATTTTATATTTATCATGGTTTAATTTTAACTCTATATCTTCATCCATTTACGAGATATAGGTTCATCCTAAAAAATATCCAGATATATACATAGATTTTGTGGCCTAAAATATGAGAATAATTTGGGCATTCAAATGATGGATTCATATTTGGGTTCGTAAGAATTAAATGAATCCCATGATTTATTTAATCCTAAAAAAAATTAATAAATTAAATCTGTGAATAAATAATTATGTCGAAAATACTGAAATAAATTAAAATAGTTAAATTTTAAAATTAAACCATTTTCCAATTAATCACAAAAATCATCAGAAACCATAAAATGTTAAAATTGAAATTAAAATATATCTTTTTTGGGATTAAAACCATAGAAATTTGTTTGAAAATATTCATGAACATTGTGAGTTTCAATACCTCTACACTTAAGACATTATTTTCATCAAGAATAACATCTTGATATTTAAAATTAGAGGTCACCAAAGATATCATTATTCAAAAATTAAAAAACAATCAATGTGAAATAAAATTGTCAAATTTTGTATAAAATATCAATTCAATTTCCAATTTTTCAAAGAAACAATCAATTCATATATTTTAATTTTCCCCTTTAAAAAATGATGGAACTTACCCTGTCATCTATTCCAGCTCCTCAATTCATTATTATTAAACATACCAAATCACGATCTGCCTAACTTTTGAATCTGTAACACTACTATATTTTTGTGAAATATATATTTTTTGAATTAATTTTTATATTTTATATTTTTCCTTTAACAAGACAGTGAAAATAAATATATATTTATATTAAAACCTAAGTCAAACATTCCATTCACATGAAAATAACATGTATTGTGATACACAGAACACTACCTTGTCTTGATCTATACATAAAAATGACATGGCTAGTGCTACATGCAACAACAAATTGGCATATGTTACATGCAATTCCGAGTTTCTATAAAACTTCATTTTTTGTTATAATTATTTAAACAAGTTAGTTATAACCTATATGTTAAAACATAGTAATATGAATAGTAATTACTACTTTTTAAATATTTTTATAATGGTTTTACATAAATAAAACATATTGATAATGAAAAATATAATTTTTTGTAAATTATTTATATGTTTAAAAATAATATTTTCCCGAATGAATTTTTTTTCATATCCTTTGTTGAAGAACAAAAAGATTAAATTTAGACACATATAGAAATTTAATTTCATAAAATAATCTTCATTTTTGAATTTAGAATGAAATTTTTTTCTTAGGGTTCTTTTTTGGGATTATTCTCATAACATCATTTTTTGATGAATAGTGAAAAATACTGCATTTTAGTTAATAAATGCCTTTTTGTTTAAATAATAATTAATGTTAAATTATAATTTAAATTTGTTTTAAGGTCACATTATATCATTTATACATATATTAATACAATTTATTTCATTATAATAAATTTCAATTTGAAATTGAATATAAAAACATAACAAACTTTTGATCATTTTCCTACTTTAAAAACCTGTTATTTCGTCCCAACTGCGGGATTAACATAAATATTAATTTTGCCGCTTATGTGAATTTAATTTTAAAAAAATGAACATACAACTCTATAATAAGTATAATATTTATCGTCTAATTATATCAAGTTATTTTTGTACCAAAAAGATTAATAAAAGTGATTTAATTTAATCACATCGATTAAGGTCAAATTAAGCTTAATTATGGACTAAACCATAAAATTAGGGGCCCAAATGACCAATAAACTTATAAAACACCCATTTTATAACCATATTTATTAAATAAACCTTCCATTATTTACTTTTGTTAGTTTGGTATGAATTTCTTTAGGTATTAACATGTGTACACCAGACTTGTTTTCAAAAATTCCAAGTGAGTCATTTTCCTTCGCTATAAAAGGCCACCACATCTTCCTCTTCTTCACAACTCTCAAATCTATTAGGTTCATCCAAGATCTAATAAATACACTTATAAACATACCTCAATTACTCTTGTAATCCTATCCTTGGTCAAAAATCCATCTAATGAATCATTTTGGCACAAACAAAAAAGAGACACCTGATTAAAAGGAGGTTTGAATAAGTATGATGTGAGTCAAGACATAAGGTAAAGGAATCTAATCTCACTTTTTATTTATGTGAGATACAAGATTTATTCACCACACATTCCTTTTTTGTAGTGTTTATACTTCCAATGTATGAATTATATGATGCTTATAATTATATTAATTGTTATTTACATACCCATTTGATGATATTTATTTCAAGTGGATTATGTTTCAAAAGTTACCAAATCAGTAAAATAGTTTTGTCTCATTATTCCTTCTTTGAAAATCTTGTATTATTATTCACATAAATTATTATTATAGGTGTATATTCTTTCATTTTAAATTTTATATCATGAATATTATTCTTTTCATGATACATTAAACTTCAGGTAACTTCCTATTCTTACATGGAGACTATGATTCAAAGTTTCCAAGTGATAAGAGTTTATTGAAACAAACTCAAAAGTTTTAAAGATTTTTTTATGATTATGATTCCTTTGATGAAATATTAGTATAAATCTATCAATAACACTCATTATTTTCTTTTCTTTTTTTATTAATGATATATCCATTTATTAGTACTATGTTTCCACTCTTTTTAATTAAGGTAATTTGGAAAAAGTTTATAATAAAAATCTGACCCTATTTCTATCTTCGGTTGAAAATATGATTTATTAAAAAAACCGTCTATTAAAAAAATTCCAGCTTATTTTATAAGTTTTAAAAGAAGTTTTTTTTCAAAAAATTTTCAATCTTCTTTTATATGTTTCCAAAGAAAACAGTTTTTAAAATGACTTCAATCCTTATTTATAAGTTTTCAATCTATTTTCAATGATATTGTTTTCAAAAAAAATTCCAGATTATTTTGTAAGTTTTCTAGGAAAAATGTTTTCAAAAAAATTTCAATATTCTTTTATAATTTGTGAAGTAATTTTTTTTCTAAATATTTTCAAGCTTCCTTCATAAGTTTTCAATTAAAACAAATTACAATATTTTTTCATGATATATTTTAATGTTTCCAATGTGTTTTAGAAGAAAAATGATTTTAAAATGTTATGAAGCTTATTCTTTATGTTTTCAATGAAAAAAGGTTTTCAAAATTATTTAAAGCCTTATTTATAAGTTTTCAATGTTTTTTATAATATTTTTTTTAAAGGTTTTATACAGTAAAAATCCCATTTCAAAGAAGAATGGATATTTTTATGAGGAAATGTTTTTAAAAGATATATAAAAATTATTTTCCATCTAAGATGACATCCATTGATGTTAATCATGCCTTTATTGGAAATGATGTAATATTTACATTCATATTATTTCTCTGAATGGGTTATTATTAGTGTCGTGTTCTTTATGAAACCAGTTTCTATTTCACAAGTTATCTGCTTATGAAATCCATTTCTCTTTCATGGGTTATATTTTTTTGAAATAAATTTACCTTTCTTGGGTTATAATTTTATGAATTTATTTCTATTTGATGGGTTATACATTTGATATATTAATTATGAAACCTATATCTTTTTTCTAGAGGTTATGATATGATTGTCTGTTAATGATACCCATTTCATTTAATAGGGTATGATATGAATTTTTATGATTATGTGGCACATGTATGTATGATATCATTATGATATGGGTGGGACCTATACATAACTATAATTAATTGGGTAATTATAAATGTTTTATGAGATCAAAGTGTAGACAATAGGCCATCCCAATCTCAAAACAAGAGGGTATACATGAGGACATCCCAAGCCCGAATCAAGAGGGAATACAAGAGCACATAACAATCCTGAAAAAAGAGGGTACATGAGAGGACATACCAAGGAAAAAACAAGAGGGTACATAAGAGGACATCCTAAGCCTGAATTAAGAGGGTACATAGAAGTTCATCCCAAGCCTAAAACAAGAAGGGTAAACGAGAGGACATTCCAATTCCGAAATAAGAGGGTACACATGAGGGTATCCCAATCCCAAAGCAGGTACACAGGTGATTAACCCAAGTCTAACATGTTAAAAAGGCCTTCATAGGATGCATTGATAAAGGGTTTTTATATGCTTATGTGTTTTCCACATTTCCATGTTTTATTCATGCTTTATACATTCATAGATTACGTTCATTATTTCCTTATGATTCATCTCTTATAAACTACCAATATTTATTATGATATTTGGTATACAAGGTATGATATTCAAATTTTATGCTCAAGATCTATAACCTTTATATCATGTTATTCTTAAGTATTTCCTTTATTTACACTTATTGAGTATATTAGATCACCCCTTTCTTATGTTTCCCTTCCCCGAGTTATGATGAAAGGTTTTTGGTATATGTACTATAGGTGGAGATCTTTATAGGAAAGGTTGAAGATCTTTCACCAAGAGAGAAGATTTTGTTTCTAAGGGTCCAAAGACACTAAAATATTACAGTCCTTGGGAATGTATTTTTTTTAATGTACTGAATATTCATTTAAAATGATGTAATATCTATGTATGTTAAGCCTGGGTCACTATAGAATATTTTCTCTCATTACTCATGATACAACACAATTACATTTATGCTCATATCATGATAAAATTATGCTTATCCATAGGATTATAAAGGAACTACTTTCTGCACTTCGTAAATAAAAAGCCACATAAAATAATGAGGTATTTCATTAAAGGTTCAAATGACTCTAAGGATTCGGGTTTGTAGGAATTTATGTTTGAAAAGTAAGTCTCAAGGAGGAGGTTTTTCTCTTAAATAAATGTTCATTATATCAAAAGTAAAATCTCAATGAAATTAACCCCTTCAAAATTGTAACAAATACCACTTTTTATACTCAATGTAAGTTAAGGATCAAAGTAATGAATAATGAATTATTTCTGGACCCTCTTGAATATTTTTTTTTCTTTAATAAAAAAAAATCATTTTTAAATAACTTTTTAATATTTTTTTCATTTTATAAATTTATGGTTAGAATACAACTCATACCCACCTCTTAACCGTATATGATTAAAATCATAGGTCTAAAAATGGTGTTTTTTGGTTTTCCCAAATCACACCTGAGTCATTTTTTCTTTTTTTGGGTGTTTTTTATCATTTTTTCTTTTTTATTTAAGAGGGAAAATAATAAAATGTTTAAAAAATGAATAAAAACCTTGATCATTACCAAACGTATCAACCCCACACTTAGTCCTTACAATTTATTTCATCCCTTTCACCATGACTCCCTTCACCCCCACACCTCAACTTTAAAATATCATGAAAATACTAAGAGGAGGGTAAGAATGGATAAAAATAGATTGAAACATGGCTCACCCAAAACAAGGTCATTAATGGTTTCTATGGGCCAAAAAAGTATTTATGTAAAGGTGGTATTTGAAGGATAAGGGGTTTTCAAAAGATCCCTCAGTCATTTTATATGTGTTATTATATAGTAATTGCTTTGAAAAATTAAAATGAAATTTATAGCAGGTGGAATGTCCCAAGATTACTCAATAAATATGTTTAAGAATAAATATAAAGTACTTGGTCTAGAAATTATCTCTGGAATGAGACATATGATTTGGAAAAATCACTCAAGTAATGAATAATAATAAAGAATCAATTCACATAAATTTCATAAATGCAAATCATGAAGGACTGTTGAGAAATTTAATTTACTTGAATCAATTAATTCCCTCAAATCATGAATCCTCATTTTAATATACCTACTTCGCTTTAATCATCCAATTACTGAGTTTATTTATTCAATATCATTATCATTTAAATCTAAAAGATCGAATAATATAATTCCCAATAAAATCATGTCTCCTAAATATGTCAATAAAATCATAAATTCAAATGTGGGAATGTAATTCAAGTTTAATCTCAAAAAAGGTTTTAGAAAATAGTGTAGGTATTTTAAAAGATAAACAATAAAAGTGGACTCCCTTTCCCATCAAGCTTTATACCTTTTATCCCACTATTTGGGGTCTTCCTTGTGCCATAATATTATTATAAAATAAAATTACTTAATTAAGAGTAAGGATCATTTTATTTAAGTTTAAAATATAAGAGGGAGTGGTATATATATTGGAATAATAAAAATAATGAATTTGAAATATAAATTACTATAAATAAAGTTGTAATATAAATCTTAGTTTGATCTCCAAAGTTAGACATGAATTTTTTCTTCCTCCAAAGGGTAGTAGTAGCTGTTACCCATAATCTAATTGTGGTTGGAGCTTCATGGATTTAAACCAACACATGTTTCTTTTACCAACACTCACATATTTAATCATGTTTTGGATAACTCCAAGTTTAGATTACACCATATCTTCCCCCTTCATAATTAGGTAAAATTTCATGGAGGGGGTATGATGATGTATGAAACCTCTTTTTTTTGTTTATGACTTTTGAAACCTAATATTGACTATCCAATGGTTTCTACAAATGTTTTGCATTAAAAGAGAAATAAAAGGGAGATTTATAATGTAATTTAATATGAACAGAATTCAAATTTGAATAATTAATTTCAAAATATTCTCTTTTATTATCGGTAGTGAGTGTATCTTGGTCTTTTGAAAGATCCACTAGGATAATTTCATGGTATTCCTCTTATAGATGTTAAATATGCTCAAGGAGATCCATGTGTTTCTCAATATGTTAATTTTATCGTCATCTTCCTCCATTTAAAAGTTTAAGTCAACCAATTCTATAAAATAAAAATAGCAGGGAGTGATACTCAATTCAGTTTCAATGAAATTGCATAATAAAGAGTTCATAAAAGGGTCAACTCCCTGAATTGGTATGGACTGAATCACATATTCCATTGAAAGTTACAATTGGATTCGATCATTAATTGATGGGGGTAGGTAGTCAATATCCTCTAATATTTCTCTGAATTACACCACTTGGGTGGTTTCTCTTTATCCCAATTCTAGAGAGACTTGCAGTGGTACTGATTCTTCTTCTTTGTAAGGAATAATTAGATCATGTTTTATTTCAATTTATACACAATTTCTCCATAATTTATCCAAATTTAAAAGATACCATCTTATAAATAATAATAAAATGATCTTTTATCTATCTACTCTAGAAATGGTAATGTGAGTTAGAATTAATCTTTTGGTACCTAGACATTTACCTCCTTAGATTCATCAATTTTAAAGATTTATGGTGATATTTATTCCACTACAACCTTAAGTTATTGATTCACCTCAAGGTTGGGTTGGTCCATTAATGTATTGACATATTCAAATTACCTTTTATGTTTTATCATCGATTGTTCTATGCTTTCTCTAAGTTATTTCCCTAGATCTCTATTATAATTTTCTTCTTGTTGTTTTTGATATTGTTGTTCTTGCACCTGCGAGAAATATACCCTTGCATAAAAATCTGAATTTTATTACATCATATAAAGATGGGTTTGTTATATTTGTTATAAATAAAAATAAAAATATTTACAAAAATTTTATTTAAAAAAATTGATCCCAATAACTATTTATATCCCCGACAATAATGCTAGTTATGACGCATGCCTGCCATAGGGCATGGAAAGAGAAATTTTATATTCTTAATGCAACAAATTTTCTATATTTTATAGCTTTTATTTCTAATATATACTCTTTAATACACCATTATAATTTTATTTAAATTCATGTAAGTGGATTTGGGGTGTCGTAATGGTTCACTAATGGGTTTCGAAACATAAAGGGTCATCAACGAGTCAAAATTTTGAAATAACTTTTTCGTTAAAAACTATTCACATTATATCCCATAATTTAGACCAAATTAGTGAATATAGTATTATAGAATGTTTTCCCAAAATATATTTATCTTTTTAACACAAGATTTCATCTATATACACCACATATAAAAGAATTTATAGCCAATTCACCCCAAAAAATTATTTTAGCTATGAAGAATCATTTAATTCCAGAAATATGGTTTCTCAAGAATTTATGACATTAATTTAGGTAGAATCAAGTGGGGTCATATTTATAAAATTTGGTCTTCAATATTTTATCTTTTTAATTATAGAATTACAACTTCATTGTTTCATCTATTTTTGGTATATAGGTCTATATTCAAAAATCTTCATATCTATGCATAGATTTTGTGGCCCGAATTGTGAGATTATTTGGGACTTTAAATAATGGATTTAGATTTGGGTCTAGTAATTTCAAACATGTCATACAAGGTTAAAAGAATATTTCTTTTACATTGTAAAAATGTTAGAAAAGTGTATTGTATAGAAGGAAAAATGAATATCTCTTTGAAAAAAATGAAAAGAAAAAATGGGTAATATTTATTTTAATAAACCATCTTTAAAGGTCAAATAAAATATTTTTAATTTTTTTAGAAAACATTGTTTTGTAAGAAAAATTATTTCTGACTAAATAGAGAAATGAATTGGGATTTTATTAAATCATTTTATCAAAATTTTAAGTACCAAAGAGTGAAAAAAATGGAACTATTAATTGAAAAAGATTATGAATAAATTGAGTAAAATAATATTAAAGGGTTTATAAAAAAATTATTATATAATTTCCTTTAATGGAAATTCAATAATTCACAACCTCAATTAGAAAGATATTGTGAAATAAACCATTAAATGATCATAACGTTAAAGAGGGAATTAATCAATGAATCGATTATGTGTATCAATTGAAAAACCATATAAAACATGTGTAAATAAATAAACAAAAAATTACATTACATTATACAAGTTATCATATAATATTAACAATAATTAGGAAGTACCAAAACACAATGAAAATGAATTTAGTTATGAAATTTCATTACCACATGAAAACGTTATGTTCTAATCCTCTTATATGAAATAATTCAATTTTAAACTCAAAATAAAATTAATAATTAATAATTAATTATATTAAATGTAAAAGGGTATTTATATACATCATATAAAAGAAACTTGGTTCATATCATTACAATATACCTCAATCAAATGAAATTGAGACCAAATACCTTACCTTACATTCCCTTTTGATTGGCTATTTAAACTCTTGTATAATGGTTTTAATAATGTTATTAACTTATAAAAAACCATATTAATATTTATAATATCATATATTATTCTTTTATAACATCTTATCACCTATTATTTTAATAATCTTTCATTATTTTCATTGTTTTGGAAATTAATTTCCTTTTTTCAAGAATGTTTTAACATGGTTTTTTACTATTTATTAGATAATTATTTTATAATTTAATGGATTTAAAACAATATTTTAATATCATATATATTACTTATATATTAATTTATATTAATCCATAAAATTTAGTGATAGAAAATTAAATACACCATTCATGGATATGGTAGCCCGTACATACACAATAATGATATTTCCATTTTCTTATTGGATTGAAAGAAATAAAAATAAATGATATATATATATATATATATTGTCATTAAAATATCATTATTATTTCATATATATCACATATTTTTATTAAAATCATCATCAATACATTCCATGTAAGGCATGAGAGAATCACATCACATCGCGAGGTGATAGTCCTATATGCACATGAACGACGTTATAATATTCCCATACAATGGAAGCATAAATGATTGTTCTATATAATAATTAAATAAGAATTAATACACCATATATATAATAAATTTCATATATAAAATGTATTTACATCATTATTCCCAACCTTGATAGGTGGTAATGGAAAAACGAACAACATCAGTTCGTGAGGAAATAGTCCACTATAAACACAAATGATGATTGTGTAACCCATTTTATGAAGCGTGTGAGGTTTTAGGTTATAAAATTAACATAAAAACATATAAATATATTTAATATATTGATTTTATTATATAATCCTGATATAATAATAATTGAAGGAGGTGGAGACGGAAATAAAATAAAAATGCTTTAAGAAAAACATTACCTATTCTTTGGGTATCCTTATTAGCTTTTCTCTTATTAATTCAAAAGTTGGATTTAATCCAAATATAAGGATTCTATGATGAGGTTTTTTATATTGGGAAGTGAATTGGGAAGGTTTTGTATGATCCAAATGTCTTAGAGGTATGAATACGTGAGGGAAGTGAGTTGCCTTTTATAGTGGAGGAGAAGTTTCATTCTAATAAATATAAAAAAGTAAACACTTTTGAGAGGTATTAATTACCTAATGTTTTCCCAATAATGAAATTGTTTTAAAAAAATATGGGATATTGTCTAAATATTTCTATAAAATGGGTATTTTACAAGTTTAGGGACATTTTTTAACCTTATAATCTATGTTTAACCACTACGTAAACTTGTTTTTACCTTAATTGTTATAATTAATTTTAACTTCATTCACTAATCATTATCGTAAAAAATTAAATTCACATTATTATAAATTATAAATTACTCTCATTTCAAATATGGAATCCATTTTTCAAATAAAATTTACAACGTTGGAAAAAACTGATTTAAAATTAATCCCACAAACGTGTTGAGAATGCGAGTTTTGGAAAGTCAAAATGTTAAAAAATCTATAATGGTTTTGTTTATAAATTAAATATTAAATTTATTTAAATAAAATAAATTGGATTGATTTATTTTTAATTTAACTAATTCATCCATTAAACAAATTAAAAATATAATTTAATAGTATAAATTATTTAGACAAAAAGTTAGTTTTTAACCAAAGTTTAGTATTTTTCAGTATTTAAAAAAAATTAAACTTCTCATAAAAATAAAAAATAAATTCAATCTAATATAATTTTGAAATTAATATTTCAAAAATTAAGTTTAAATTTATAAAATTTAGTTTTAAAATAATTTTTTCATTAAAATGCAGTAAAAATTCATTTAGAAAAATACATTGTTTATGTGTAACATCGAATTTATTATTATCTGATGACAATAAAATCTATTGAATTAATGCAATTATTTTTTAATAGAATATAAAATATGTAAATTTAATTATGATCATTCATTAATAGTAATAAATTTAATCTAATAAAATAAATCTCTTTTTATAGTATAAAAATAATTCTTTATAAAAATATTTCCTTTATATTCAATTGGTTTTTATTTTCATTTATAATTAATTGTTAAAGAATAAATTAAACCATATATTATAATAAGTTATTTAATTTTATTCATACCAAGCAATTTAATTTCTAAGAGATAATTTCCATTTTAAATAATAACAATAATACTAGTATTCTATAAAACTCGATCTTACATGTAATAAAAGATAACGAATAATATAGTTCTTGCATGTAATGATAGATAACTCAGTGTTGTGTGAATTTCAAGATATATAATATATTTAATTTATTGAAAATATTATATATATATTCTAAATTATCTGGATATTATATTCGCTTCTACGCTTGATGTTTCGTGTCTTACACGTAATGGAATAAAATGTTATTATTTTAGAATCTCAAGGTGTTACATTCTTCCCTACTTAAATAAATTGAATCCTTACAATTTAAACATTATCTTATTAATAAGAAGTTGATATTCAAAAATACCTTTTTTAAAAACCCAAATTGTCAGAATGTTTTTAAAACATTCTCTTAATAAGAGAGAATGTGAAGTGCCAAGGTCATATAGAACAACACATAACTAGGTTTCCAGGTAGAAGAACATCAGTAGAATAAAGTAAAAGTGTAAAGATTTATAGATATTAATTGGGGTGATTGATCAAAAAAAGTGAATTATCAATGGAAATTTTAGTGGCTCAAAACATTAAATCTGATTGGTTTAGGGTATCAAAACCTTAAATCAGATAGGTGTGGAAAATTAAATGAAATTATCAAACCCTATTTTTTATTTTATTATTTTATGTAATCTTATTTTTTTTCTTGGTTCTTATCTCTCGAGTTTTGGGTGTTCTAGGTTTAAATTTTGAGATTCAGGATATTTTTCATCTATTATGCAATTTAGGTTCATGATTTAGGGGTAACAGTGCATCCTCTTGATGTTGGGTCTCTTTTCAGTTCATTTTGAACTTGCATGGTTCGAGTTTCACGGCTTCGGCATGGTTTGATCCAAATTGTGATGCACCTAGGAGAAATCATGCAGGTCCTTCGGTGTCTCTGGTTGAGGGAACATAGCCCGAGCATTGTTATTTCAACCATAGAGAAGGCAAGTGTGTGGTTTTGAAAAATTTTATAGAATCATGTCGCACGATTAGCGCATGGTTTCCCAAACCATGCGGCCAAACCATACAGATTCCCTATGTGTCTAGTAAGGGGTGCATAGTTAGCACATGATTTTGGAAACTGTGTATCTTAACCATGAACAATACTCATGTGTCTTAAAAATATGAATTAACTTTTCTTCCCACTTCTAATTTTAACCCCAAATTTTCTTTATTCCTCTATCCTGGCTCGTGTGATACTAGGAAGCCTCCTCCCTTCCATCTCATGACTCTTCCCCTCTTCCAAGTGTGTAATAAAGGGATTTATTTATGTTTTGGGGGTGATTTTTCAATTTATTCTCCTCCTCTCTTCCTTATCTTCCTTCTTCTTCCTATTTATTTTGATTTCATATTCTATCTTGGTCTTGTTGGTCATGGTTTCGTGTTTTCTGTAGTTTAAAATTTAGTTTATTCATTCTTAGGGTTCCTTGTGGGTTTTCTTGCTTCTTGGAACCATCGTGGAGTGGCTTCAGGTTTTCATCATGTAATCACTTTTGGTTTGAGGTAGGAATCCCTTTGAATTTGAACTTTAAATTTAATAATGAATTGGTTTCGTGATTTATGAACCTTCCTTGTATAATAATTTGTGATGAGTTATTTTTAGAATGAATGTTTCATGTGTAATGAGATTATTTCCTCTTTGTTTTAACTATTTTAAAATGGTTGTTTTGGGTTTTGTACACCATGTTCTTGAATAAATTCCTAATTATCCTATATAAATGTATTTTGGATTTAAAATGGCGGTTTTGGTTCCTTAAATAGGGGTTTTATATGCATTTTTGATTTTGATGGTGGTATGTGTTTTGTTGTTTAAGATATGATTTGACCTGCGATGGTTATGTGAGGCACAATTGGAATTTTCAAAATAGCTTCGTTTCAAAAACCTCCTTTGAATTAATCTCTTTCCTTGTTTTTTGACAATAGTAGGGAGTTTCCTTGAATTGGGAATTCCCTCATGTGTTGATGGTTTGAGGGAAAGGTTTCACTCTTTGGGGTGGTCGGGGTGGTTTCTTTTTTGCATGAATCATGTGATAGAATGTATGTGTTTTTGTTTCTTGGATTTTTTGTCACACCCCATTGTGAACATGACATGGGAACCTAGATTAGCTATGAGTAATTCTAAGAATTCTTTATGTACAAGTTTAGTATTCCTCTCTGGTTAGTGTCCCTTAGTGGTACCTTACAATTCTTTAGTATTGGGCCCCTCAGTTAGGACAGGAAGGGTAGGACTAAGCATTCGAGCTGGTTGATGGCATCGAGTTAGGCATGCCTACAGAATTAATTAGTTTTTACTGTGTTTTGAATTTTCTTATGAGTTTCTATGTATTAACAAGTTTTCTTCGAAAAAATGATTATCTTCAGCGGATAGTCCTGGTGTCTTCTAGGTATGGTTACCCGAGTATTGTTCTCCCATTTCCCTCATCACATTGTCATGATCTCATATTCCTTATGTGGTGTTATTCTTGATAAAGAAAAATAATGTTCAGTTTTTCTATAAAAGGTTTCATGGGAAATGTTTTGAATGAATATTTTATTACCATCTCCCCTTTGTACGAAATGTGAGGATCTCCCATATTGGTTTCTTTCCCCCTTTACCCCCTAAAATCTTAAGCCACCATCATTGAAAAAAAGTTTTCTTAGAAATATGAATTCAATTGATTTTAATTTTTTTTCGTTAAAAATAGAGTGTGTAGAAACACTATGTTTTTTATTTATTATATTTCAAAATTGAAATTGATAAATAATTTGTTTAAATGAAATTCATTAGGAATATATTTATTTGGTAATTTCTAATGAGTTTAAATACTGAAACTTATGTCTCTTTCTTATTTTTAGCTTCTGGTGTAGGTTGCATCATAGTTTTGGTCTTTTTGGGTGTTGTTGGATTTTGGGATCATAGAGTGACCTTTTGGGTCATATAAAGTTTTAGTGGTTTTTAGGTTCAGTTTAGGATTTGATTATAAACTTATTTATATTTTTAGTTTATATATAGATGTTTTTCAGTTGTTATATTTATTTATTTATTTGGTTTTCCGTGTTTATTTACACTTATTTTTTATTTATATTGGGTGAAATCATTCTCTTTGGTTATTTCTGATTCCATTGGTGCTTGTTGTAGACAAGGATGATTGGGAATTCCCCTCATACTTTATTGTGGACGGGCTCGGGTGATTGGTTCAGGGTCAAACTATGGTGGTTCTTGATAACATGGTATTAGAGAAGGATCCTTTAGAGGACCTAGCATTCAGAATGACCATTGTTATTTAGGATGTCAACATAGATAGAGTGGAACTTTCAGAACTCAGGGGTGTTGGTATGTGGAATATTTTGGCCGACTCTTTATGTGAATAACTTTGGGTTACCATTAAAATTTGGTTTTTTCTTGGATTGTATGATTCTCAAGGGTTGTTTTGTGCTTGAGAAAAAAATGAGATCTAGGACAATTATCGTATAGAGATTATAGGGGATAGAAATTTATGTGAGTTCGAGGAAATAGTCTTGAAGGACTCTCTATGATGGTGGTGTGATTGGTATACGGCTACCATCCATGTGTCCAAGTCACCCATCGACACCAATTTTCTCCTTTGTGAGCTTGTTTTGAGTCTTCTGGTTTTTTATATTGTTTTGAAAACCCTTTTTTTGAAATCATAAAAACTAGATTTCAAGAAGTTTTGTTTTTGTTATTATAAGTTGGAAAATGTGTTTCCAAAGTGGTTTTAAGAGAAAGTATTTGAAAATTGATTTTTAATAAGATGAAATTGGATTAAATCAGGGAATGGTTTATCAAAATTGGATTTCTATAATCAAATATTTCAGTTTTATAAAAATTTATTATTTTCGAAATGAAAAATTAATTTTGAAATGGGGTAGTTTTTTGGGAAAAATCTTGGGATTTTTCTAATTTTTTTGAAGAATTTTAAATGGGAAGTAGATTGATATATTGAAACTAGGGTTGAGAATTTAGTTTCAATAAGAAAAATGTCTTTTTTTTACCTTTTTTATTCTTATGGGTGCTCACATTCATGGATGTGTGTGAGGAAGTGGATGATTGATGGCATAAGTTGATGATTTCTTGGGCTATCATGAGAATGTTCTTGTGTGGGGATCTATAGAACACCATTTGTTAGTGTTCAACTTACCAAGTCTTCGTTCTTTCAAAAAAAGTATTTTTAGGTGGAAAAATATAGTGTTTTGATATCCAATGGTTGTGTATAATGTTTTATTGTAATTTTGAAATGTTGTCTAAGTGGTGTTTTGAGTTTGAGTTCTTGTTGGTGAATTGGGATGGATTGTGTTCTTGGTTTCCTTATTGATTCTCATCTTCCACAACAGTGATTCAATGGATATTCAACGTGCAACTATGGGAGGTTCACTGATAGCATACCCTCCAGTTGATCAACCTAAAGTACATATTCTTGAGTTTTTAATGTCGAACCCTCTCTATTTAATGATCAAGGAGATTATTTGGAAGAGGATGAGTGGAAAAAGAAAATATAAAGAATCATTGGTTTCCTTGAGCTTCCTATGTCCCTAAAGGTGACGTTTAATACCATTATCCTTGAATTTATGATTTATAAGTGGTGGAATTCGGTTATTCAGACCAATCCTTGAGGAGTCCTTTCATGGGAATTCATTAAGGCCTCAATCATCCAATAGTACTTATTTATGTTTGTGAAGGTGAGGAAGATGATAGAGATTTTCTTCCTATAGAAAGGTTATGGATCAATATTGGAGTTCAATTATCATTTTTTTGATCTAGTTCATGATCTTTTGAAGTGGGTTGAGGATGATTCTATAAATGCTTAACATTTTAGAAGTGGATTTCATCCTGATCCACATTCAAAAGTATTAGAATTTGGTCTAACCTCCCATGTCAATGTAGTGAGGCAAGTTGTTGGGTTGAATTCATGTTATAAGGAGTTCCTAAGGCAACTAACCTTCCTAGAATATCTTGAATCAGAGAAGGGAATCCCAAGAAGAGAATGAGAAATTGACTTGAATCTGGTGGTGCTAGCACTACTACAAAATAGGCCTTTAATAGTGCTAAAAATGGAATTTATAATCACTAAATAAGTTATGACTACTTGAGAGAGGTTAAAATCCATAGTCTTTTATCAGAAACCCTAGATGGAGCTCGGCGACGAATTCCCTCCCCTTCCTGGAGGCGGAAGGGAGGCGCAGGATCGGGTGTCTCTGCCTCATTCACCGCGAAAGACTTTCACTCCCTTCTCAAAACCTTGTTATCTCCCGGAGTTCCCGACGATCTCACTATGCCCGAAAGTGCCTGATCTCCATCAGGGGGATCCGCAGCTGCCGATTTCTTCTTCGGAGTTCTCTGATTCCACGAATCTTCTGAATCTTACATTGGTAGCTCGCTTCGCTCGGAGAAGGCCGTCGGTCGATGAGTTTGACCGATTTATATTTGGGAAATGGGATCTGCAAGAACGTGCTGTTGTTGGGCTTCTCGACAGCCGCCAGTTCATGATTCGGTTTGCCTTAGAGGAAGACCTGATCCGTGCCTGGTCCGGCACCCACCGTAGTTGTAATGGATGCCGGTTCTTCCTGCTTCGTTGGTCCTTTGATTTATGTATGAATCGTGATCCGTCAACAGTTTCCGCATGGGTTAGTCTCCCTCTTCTTCCTCTTCCCTTTCAGAACCCTGCCATCATCCGCATGATTGGTAATATGGTGGGGCGATTCCTATGCTCTGATGTTCGAATGGCGGCTGTATGTCATCCGGTGAACCCCCGCATCTGTGTGGAAGTGGATGTTGCAAGGCCGGCAGTCAAGTGGGTGTGGCTCACTGTTGGTGAGGAGTTCAGGTGGAGACAGCCCGTGGTGTTCGAGTCGTGGGTTGGATTTTGTAATACTTGCAGTCGTCTGGGACATTCGCCTGCCAATTTTCATTCTGTGCTTCTGAACAGACAGTCTTTTAGCCGGCAGGAGAGAATGGAAGTGGCTTTCAGGCCGAGTGTGTTGTCTTCTGAGATGTGGTCTCTGGAGGTGCTGAGGATAGGAATGGTAGGGCCGCAATGCCTCTGAGGAGCGGTGCAGAGGACCCCTCAAACCCCAAGGTGTCTGATGTGTTCAGCAGGCTTCAGCGTGACCTGCAGGTGGGTGATGGAGTGCTGCATGCCAAGGCAAATGAGGTCTCGGGCCCTTGCGAAAGGGGAAGTATTGCCGGTGCAAGTGTTGGTGGCAGTGAGTTGCAGCAGGAGGTGCGTGTGTCGGTTATTGCTGAAAAAGATGGTACGTTGTTTAAAGAAGCTGTGAATGTGGATAATGGTATGATGATTGGTGTTGGCAGAGGCAGTGAACTTATGGAGGCTCCAGATAGTATCAATGGTGTGCATAGGAGAGATGGGATGGATGGAGAAGCAGGGTTCATTTCTGCTTCTGTCAACCGGGTCCAGGACTTGGAAATTGAGCAGGGTGAGGAGAAATCTCCTGTGAATCAGCTGCAGAATGAACCCTCTAGTCAGAATAAGGATAATGAAACAAAAGATATGCTACAGGGAGCCTTAGTTACTCAGGAGTCTCTGGAACAACCAAGGTGCCTTGCTGTGATTGACACCAATGGTCAATTTCAGAAGCATAGTGGAGGGGATGATAAGCTTCAGTCGGTGATTATTCATGGTAACTGGGGGGACTGTTATGACAGTGATCAAGAAAACTCTGGTGTCATGATCAAACCTTCATTTAGTGATGTGGTTCAAGGTGGGAAGGCAAAGGCGAAGTTGGTGGAGGCTCGCGAAGCCTTGACTGCTCCGCGACGCAGGCCAAAGAAGGATTACTCCTATCTACCAAAGCCGTTAAACACCAGGTTCTCTGGCGGAAATAAGGAGCTCCTAGCCCTGGAGAGGATGAATCTGCGACGGAAATATGCTAAGGTTTTGAAGCAGTATGAAAGCTCGGAATGGGAGACAACTTTAGTGGAGGATATGAATGGGGACGGGTATGGTTGTAGTGACATGTAATTTTCCTTCTTTCTGGTTTTTATTGCTTGTCTACTGTCTTTTTCCTTTATTTTAATAAATGGTCAGGGGAGTACCCCCTGACTGCGCCTTCCTGGTATCAGTGCTTATAAAAGTACTAATAAAGGGGCATACTATAGTGTGTTTTTACAGAACACTCCACCACTAGTGCAGTGCACTGTAATAGCACACTATAATAGAAAAAATGCAAAAAAAAAATATACCAAAAAAAGTATTAATACAAAATTTATATGAATAAAAAACAATCTGAGCTCGTTTTCTCAATTTTTGCGATATGATACACATTTTAAACTAAAATGATACTTATATATTGAAAAAATGAACTTGGAGTCGTACCAGTCACACCATGAATCATATTGAGGTGTGTCTAATTTTTAAATGTCTCAAATTACTTACGGATCATTTTCCTAAAGTATCAATATAATTCAAATGTGTTTTCCTGGTTTTGAGTACACTACTTGTATTTTTTTACTAAAATGTCATTTTAAATCGAAAACATGCACATTGACTCATAAACTTCCTATCATGAATATTTTTGACATGATACCAATTCATAAAAATTAAAAATTACTTATTAATCATTTTCTTAAATTATAAAGACAATCCGAGTGAGTTTGAACAGTTTTCAGTGAGTGACACTTTTGGAACTAAAATGTTGATTTTTAACTGATAACGGACACCTTGAGTCATACCAGACACATCGTGTATTATATTTACATGCAAATTATTTATACACATCACAAATGATTATGGATCATTTTCCTAATTTATCAGAATAATATGAATATTTTTTCTTGGTTTTGAGTAGGGGAGTTGTCCATTTTACAAAAATTGATGTCAATTTTAAATAAAAAGAATAACTTTAAGTCATATTAGTCACAAAATGCATCTTTTTTGAGGTTAAGATAATTATTACATGTCCCAAATATCTTATCTATCATTTTTAGAAAGTATAAAAAAATCTGATTGTGTTTACCCAGTTTTGAGTATGTCACGTGTCTTTTTTTACTAAAATATCATTTTAAACTGCAAATGCGCACTTTGAATCATACTGATCACATCGTGTATTGGTTCTATATCAGATCTATTATTACATTTAAAAAATTACTTATTAATAAATTTTATAAATTATCTAGAAAATATGAGTGTGTTTTCTTGGTTTTCAATGAGTGACATTTTATGGACTAAACTGTCGAATTTAAACTGATAACGGACACATTGAGTCATATTAGGAACACCATCCATTGGTTTGTGGTGAAGATAATCAATAAAAATAAAAAATTACTTATGGTTCATTTCTCCAAATTATAAAAACAATATTAATGCGTTTGATTAGTTTTAAGGAGGTTAGTTGTCCTTTTTATTAAAATTGATGCCATTTTTAAATAGAAAGACACATTTGGAGTCATACTGATCACACCGTACATTGTATTGAGGTACAGATGATTATTAAATGTCTCAAATGACTTATGGATTGTTTTACTGAAGTATAAAAACAATGAAAATATATTTTCTCAGTTTTGAGTAGGTGAGTTGTCTTTTTTACTAAAACTAATGTCAATTTTAAATAAAAAGACGTACTTGGAGTCATATCAGTAACACTGTAAATATAATTGAGGGGAAGATAATTCTTACACATCCCAAATGGATTATGGTTCATTTTAGGAAATTATAAAAATAATATGAATGTGTTTAGTTCATTTTGAGTACGTCACATGTCTTTTTTAATAAAATGTTATTTTAAACTATAAACAAACACTTTGACTCATACTAATCACATTGTATATCGGTTTGACCTAAACCTAATTCCTAAACGTCAAAAATTAATTATGAATCAATATAATAAATTATCAATTAAATATTAGTGTCTTTTCTTAGTTTTTATTGAGTAACCGTTTTTGAACTGAACTATCGATTTTAAATTGATAATGGACACATAGAGTCTTAACATGAACACCGTGCATTGTATTGAGGTAACACTGATTACAATACATCAAAAATTACTTATGGATCTATTAACTAAGGTATCAAAACAATATCAATGTGTTTTCTCAGTTTTGAGTACCCTAGTTGTCCTTTTTATTAAAATTTATGTCATTTTTAAATAAAAATACTCACATTGAGTCATACTGATCACACCATACGTCAGATTATGGTATGACTGATTGATACATATCTCAAATGAAATATGGATCATTTTATTAATGTATCAAAATAGTCCAAATATATTTTCTTGGTTTTGATTACGTCACTTTTTTTTACTAAGAATCCATTTTAAACTGGAAACACACACTTTGACCTATACCGATCACATTGTGTATCTGTTTGATGTGAGACTGATTTCTACACATAAAAAAGGAATTATGAATTTATGTTCTAAATCATCAAGACAATATTATCGTGTGTTCTTTATTTCTATTGAGTGAAATTTTTGAACTAAATTTTCAATTTTAAACTCATAATGAGTACAATTACCTATAATAATAATTATTTATAATTAATATAATTTAAAAATTATTATTATTAGTATTTTTTTAGTTTCATTAGAAAAAATAGTATTATACATATATATCAAATAATATATTATATATTTAAGTAAATTTAAATATGATAAATAATATAAACGCACATATATATATAATTATATTCAAATAAAGTTACTAATATAATATATATATAACATATATATATATATATATAATATTTAAGTAGATTCACTTTATTTATCTATGTATTGAATGATGAGTGACCTCCATTTTATAGTTTTTGATGGTGGTAGGTGTGAACCCCATTCAAGAGTATTGCCTACCGAGGTAAGTGTGAATGAAGTAAACATCTCCATCGACTTCTTTTTCCAATAATATAAAATCTTATAATTTTAAATATAATAAAACCTATTTAAAAGTCCATGTTTTGTCAAATTTTGTTTTAAAAAAACAACAAAAAATTATTTAAAAGTTTTATTCAGATCCTTGTGGACAATGTTTGAGGATAAAAATGAAAGTAATTCATTATTAACTCTATATCCATGTCAAATAAAATAAATTAATTTCTGTAAAATACACTCATAAGCTGAAATTACACTGTAGTAACCTAGGAATCCAGGGTTGTGTAGTACTAAAGTCTCATATTCCGATTCTTCTATCTCCACACTCTTCATTTCTATCCAGCCCTTCGCTCTATTGTTTATATAGTTGTGTGGATATTTTTTCTAGTAGTAGGTGGAAATGGAGGAATCAAGTTAATAACTAGTTCCAATAGTGTAATTCTTACAAATGGGAGGCATTTCTCCTTTCATATAATATAATGAAGTATAATTGTCATTCTCTTCAGCTCATCTCCCAAACAGTTATCATTGAATTTTACTATTTGATACACATTCTCCATCTCTTATGGACATGCACCTATGTTTCATGAAATAGTCTATGAATTAGTCATCCATGGGATGAATAACGCTTATAGTAGCAAAAGAAACATACAATATATGGGGGTGAGTCTCAAGGCAAAAAACTCAATTATAACTATTTGGGAGATGCAACTGATGAGGATGATAATTGAACTTCATTATATTCTCAAAAAGGGAAAATGCATCCCATTTGTGATAATTTTACCATTAAAACTAGTTATTAACTTGAATCCTTTATTACCACCAAATACTTCTAGAGAAATGATCCATAAAACTAGGTAAATGATAGGGTGAAGGGTGGGAAAGAAATACAGAGGGTGGAGACTGAAGAATCATAATACACAACTGTAGTGTTGTGCAACCCGAGGGTCTTGGGTTTCTATAGTGTAATTTCATATGATGAGTGTATGTTAATAAAATTAACATATTTTATTTTATGCGGAGGCACAATTAATGAAAAATTAGTTTCATTTTTATCCTTGAAATTATCTACAGGTATACGAATAAAACTTTAATAAAATAATTGGTTGAGGATTTGTTTTAATATTTTTTGAAAAAACATGACTTTTTTTAATAGATTTATTTTATTAAAAAAATATTAGGTTTTATATTGTTTGGAAAAGAGGTATATGGATGCATTTACTTCATTCACACTTACCTCAATACGTAATAAATCTAAATGGGGTCCACACATTCCACTATAAAAAACTATAAAATGAAGGTCACTCCTCATTCCATACATAGATAAATAAAGTGAATCTACCTAAATATTATATATATATATATATGTTATATATATATATATGTAATATATTAGTAGCTTTATTTGAAAATAATTATATATAAATATATTTATATTATTTATCATATTTAAATTTATTTAAATATAAAATATTTTATTCATTATAAATATAATAATATTTTCTCTAATGAAACTAAAAAATTAATAATAATAATAATTTTAAAATTATATTAACTAAAAATAATTATTTTTTTGGTAATTGTGTATAAAATATAATTATTTACCAATTTTAAAGATTAATTATTTCAAAAAAATGTGTATATAGTTACCTAATTTTATTATTTTGAAAGTAACATGAATTTCGAATATTTTATTGGTTATTTAAGTATAAATTATATTAATTTTAATTAAATGTATATATAGAACTAAAAAGTATGTATAGACCTAAAATGATGAATACATAAAAATAATTTCTAATATATATAATTTGATAACTCCAATTCACTGAGTATATGTACCCCCTTGCGACTCGTATTGAACAGCCTTTGCATTGTACGGGTTAGTAGAAACATCCAACTAACTTTCCCCCATCAATCATTCATCAACACCAGGATTTAATCCCTTTCCGTTATCTCCAAAAATAGAAACTTGTTGTTGTTCATGGTTCTTGGTCCCTTACCTAGAGGTATATCTACAGTGACCCAATTTCTTACAGAAACCATAGAAATCTACCCATGATTCAAACCACACAAACTGCTTGTATAAAAATTAATCTATAATTTTAATCCAAATATAATCCATAGGAACTCTGAAGATATCAACTTCCACAGAAATGTGAGGAGGAATAGGGTGAGAAACTGATTGGGTTCTACTATCAGAACATAAATACCTACCAACGAGATTCCATAGAATGCATATAATCATAGGATTTTGAAATGGTAAAGGGATCTTGGGGAAAATAATCCAAATCATTGGTGTTGGAATGTCGCGCTTCATATGGAAGTCATATGACCACTTGGAGAGTTAGAACCAGAATTTGTTCAGCTTTGGGGGGTATTGGACCAATCCCTAAGAAGATTTTCCTCCAAAGAAAACTGAATCATGATGTTCCTTTTGTCGAGAAAATATACCATTACTCGATCTTGAAACCCCCAAGAATCAAAGATTTACCAATCAAACATGTCCACCAAAAGGAGACATTGTTTAAACCGCCCAACCAAGGTTATATTAAAATGATTTGATGTTGCATTGTACTCTGTGGTCAAGATCAAAATATTTGTGACACCATTGAACATATTTGGGACCTTAGGGTGAAGCAATTGAGGTAAAGATGGGAGAAAATCTAGGTTAGAAAAAGGGGAGAATGAGTGAGAAGCACCCTCAAAGGGTTCACAACATGTTTTTCATTAATATAACAATGGTTTTTCAATAGGTTAGGTTTTTTTAATTTGATCGAGACACTTTTATCAGTATTTTTTAGCACTGATAAAGGATTTATTATTATAATTATATATAATTTTTTTAAATATATATATATGTATATATAGTTAATCAATATATATAAATACAAAAATAGTAAATATATTCCACATTTAAATATATTTATTATAATTTTGTAATTATTTAAATATCTAATTTGTTATTTATAATTATATAAATATTTTTTAAAATCATATTAAAATCATTATATATATTTATATAATAATATATATATATTTTATAAATATATATAAATATAAATATAGTAAATATATTCAATATTTATGTAAATTTATTATAAATTTAATAATTATTTAAATATATATAACTTTTTATTTATAATTATATAAATATTTAAAAGAATATTTATTTATTTATAATTATAAATATACAATTTTATAAATATAGTATGTAAATTTTTAAATATATTTATTTATAAATATTAATTAATATTCTTTTATAGATATTTTTTAACATTATTAAAGAATATCTAATTTTAAGTGAATGCGTGTTAAAAATGGGTGAAATTGAATAAATTAAAAATAAGTTCACTTTAATAATATTTAAAAAATAGATATATTTTTGTGTGTACATTGTATATTAAAATTAATTAATTATGTTTGTGTGAAATCAATGTAACACACATTTTATCTATGTTAAATTCAAAAATCAAATGACATTCAATTATAAGTCGATTACTCTGTGAAATTAGTTAGTATTATTAATTCATATTAACTTTTAATTATATACCATTATTCACCAAATAGAGTGCATAAATATTTTTTAATATATAAATCATATTTATATACATTAATATATATCTATATATTTAATATATACTATCTATTAACATTTTCAATAATCATCTGATTAATAAAATGTTTAATATTTTTCTCAATTTACATATTTTTAATTTTAATTTGTTTATTTTTCATTTGGAATATCTATATATTTAATACAACATTTATTAGTTTTTATAATTTATATAATTAATTTATTCATTTTTATCAATAATTATTTTATTAATAATTTTTTACTATTTTTTTAATAAACTCATTTTTTATTTTTATTTATTTAATTTTTTCATTTTATTTATTTAGACCTTTATCAGTGCTAAAAAGTGTAGATAAAGGACTCCTTTATGAGTGTTAAAAACATAATATTGTTAATGGGTACCCTTTATTAGTGCTAAAAATAAAGTGCTCATAAAGGGTATCCCTTATTAATGCAAAAAAGAAAGCGTTGAAAAATCGTACCCTTTATCAATGCTGAAAAAAGAAGTGATAAGTGGTTAAATTTATCAGGGATTTTTTTAGCACTGATAAAGATTCCATTTATCAATGTTTTTTTCTAGCGCTAATAAATATTGACACTGTTAAATACAGGTTTTGTAATAGTGCAGTCACAGAATGAAGAGGCATGCTGATCCTTTGTCATCAACTGTTGTGCACAAGACCCTAGTGTGTCATCAATGCAACAAGACAGGTCACAAGAAGTTGTCGTGTCCAAGTGATCAGAAGACCTTTCCTACCTGTGGAAGTCTAGGACAATTCCAATGGATCTGTTGGTGTGTTTTTAGGAAGTTACATGGAACTAGGTCCACCCCTTCAAAAGATAGATTCACCCATCCCCTTCAGAGTACACCCCTACCTGTTTGCAAGAGTAAGGTTCTAGTGTGAGTCCAATTTCAAATTTTTTTTGTATAAGTTATTTTTTTGTAATGGATATAGTGAACCTTTTTGAGAACCTATATTTTAATGGAAGTACTTATTTTGGGTAATTATGAATTTTTTTATTTTGTGTTAATGTTTTCCCTATTTTGTGTCCTCTTTCTATTACTTTTAATTTGTGGTGAAAAAATATGATATGTGTAAATATTATGAATCTCTATTTTTGTGGTAGTACCATATTTGTGTGGAGAAAGTTTCATGGTATATCATGTTTATTTGGTTCTTTATGGGGGGTTTTTATGGCCATTCTGGCCTAAAGATGTAGTGTTAATGGGTTGTGTTGGCTGGGTACCCAACTAAAATTCTAAAATAGAGGGGAGTCAATTTTGGCATATGTGTTGGTAATCCGATTTAGTTTGAGGTGTCAGTTTGAAAAGAGGTGGTTTCTTTTGGAGTTGTTTGATTCATGGTCTTTTCTATCTAGTTGGATTTTGGGATTTTGGGAGTACTGCCAATGGGTTTTTGTGGCAAGGTTGTGGAAGTTTTAGTGTGAGTTTTCTGTAATTTTTCAAGTAGTTGTTTTTTTTTTCATCTGTTTGTTTGGGGGTGGAAGCTTGTTTTTTCAACTTAGTGGTGGTTACAGTGCTTCTGATTTGAGAAATAGGACCATGTAAGTATGAAAACCTTTGTCCTTGATTGATCAATTGGAAACTATAAGGCTTTATAGGGGTATAAATCACAATGGTGGGGAGAATTATCACACCTTTGTTTTTATTTTCTTCTTTTATATCATCTTATTTTTCTTGTTCTTTTCTCTCATGTTTTGGGTGTTATAAATTAAAATTTTGAGTTTTGGGCTATTTTTTATTTTATTTCACGGTTTAGGTGAATTGTTAAGGGGTAACGATGTGGCCTCCTGATGTTGGGTCTCTTTTCTGTTTATTTTGAAATTACATGGTTTGAGTTCCATGGCTTTAGCATGGTTTGATCCAAACAGTGCGTCTCCTAAGAGAAACTCTTTGTGTCCTTCAGTGTCTCGAGTCAGGGGTGTAAGTCATGGGCATGATTATTCAAATAGTGAAAAATGCACACATGAGTTTCTGTATTTTTTGATAGAACCTTATCGTATGGTTGGTTCATGGTTTACTGAACCATGTATCCAAACCTTTTAGGTTCCCTATGTGTCCAGTTAGGGTAACACAGTTTGCGAAACCTTGCATACTAACCGTGGACTATTACCAAGTGTCATAAAATGTGATTTTACCTTTCTATCATCTTAAAATTTTAACCCCAAAACCCTATCTTACACTATCTTGGATTTTGTGGTACCATAGTGTCTCTTTCCTTCCTCTACATGCATATTATCCTCTTCCAAGGGTGGAATAAAGGAATTTATTCATTTTTTTGGGTGGTTTCTCAAGGTATTCTCCCCCTATCTTCCTCATATTCTCTCTTATTCCTTTTTCAGTAGAGTTCCTCTTCTACCATAGTCATGTGGGTATAGCTTTCTTATTTTACTTGGTTTAAATTGGGTGTTTTTTCTTATTAGGGTTCCTTTGGTGTGTTCTTGCTTATTGAAACCCTTATAGAGTTGTTTGAGTTTTCCTTTGTGGAAGTGCTTGTGGTTTTAGGTAGGCCACCCTTTTAATTTGGCCTTTAAATTTAATAATTCATTGGTTTATTTATTTTTTCACTTACCTTGGATATTAAATTGTGTTTTATGGTTTTAGAATGAATGTTTTCTTTTTAATTAGGTGACTTTTTCTTGGTTATATTTTTTTTTGAAATGGTTGTTTTGGGTATTGAACACAAAGTGGTTGAAGAAATGGCTGGTTGGAACTTGTAAATATATATTGTATTTAAAATAGTGGTTTTGGTTCCTTAAATGGGGTTTTAAGTGGATTTATGGTTTATATGGTGGACTATGATAGTTTATTTATGAAATGATTTGACAAGAAAAGGTTATGCGAGGCCTGATTGGCTCTTTTAAAATGGATTTGCTGAAAAAACCTCCTTGGAATGAGTATGTTGACTTGATTATTTGAAAATAATAGGGATTTTATTCATCTTAGGACTTCCCTCACATATTTATGGTTTTAGGGAAATTTTTCACTAATTGGGGTGGCCGAGGTGGTCTCGATTTGTGTGACTCGTGTGGTCGATTGTATGTGTGGTTGTTGCTTGTATTTTTTTAAGACACCCGAGTATGAACATAACATGTAATCTTAACTATGAGGACTTATGAGAACACATACTATACTAGTTTATGATTCATATCTATCTACTAGACCTTAATATGAGATTTCTCTACTTTTGGATTTCACCCCTAAGTTATGCCAAGATGGGTAGGACTGAGAATTTGGTCCAGTTGATGTCATCGAGTTATACACACCTATGGCAGGTAAAGGTGGCATTGGCTCTCCCAACATTCAATTAAATGGAAAGGAGACAAGGCCTTTGCCTCCTTTACACATTTTAAATCAATAAATTTTAACCTAGCCTTATTTTAAAATATTTATAGAAAAAACAAAATAAAAACTCAATCATATCGATGGAAAATATTTGTGGTATCATGAGTCTAACTAAAGGCTTCATGATTCCTTGAGGTTTCATCATGTTGATGATGTCAAAGCGGAACCATGCACTATTCTCCTTCGAGGTATCTCGGTTTATTGTGTGATTTGATATTTTTATGGAATATCTTTATAGGGAATTCCCAACATGAAATCTAAAAGTTTTGTGTAGTTCATCTCATGTGCAGATCCAGGAATATGGTTCTACTTCTCTTTTCAAAATAATATACTCGGTATATTTTTATTTTCTCATGATATAATATCAAGTGTAAGGTCTTCCTATAATGGAAATGTCAACATGAGGAGTTATACCCAGTGAGGCCAATACCCCGGTTACTTCACCGTTAGATGAAGTTGAATCAGAAGATGATTCCTAGCTAGGGGAACCATGTATTATCCTCCTTCTTTACTATAGGTAAATCAATGTGCATGGTGTATTCCTATTCAAGAGATACCTCATGGTAGAGCATGCATGGAATCCTCACATGAGTTATGGATTCATGTGAGGCATCGAGTCTTCCAATAATGGAAGTCATGTTATCAACTAAATGTTCTGGTTTATCTCCCTTGGCGAAAAGTCTGGTATTCGAGTATTGGGTCGAAGAAAAACTGCAACCTCATTTATCAATCATGTGACATCCCACTTCTTATATATATAAAGAAAATTTAAATTTTATTTAAATTTATTTATTATAAATATAATTATTTATAAAATAATAATAATAGTAATAGTAATAATAATTATAATAAAGCTCATTAAATTGTGAAAACAATGCGCACACCACAAAAATCATTAGTACAAGTCATTATTCATTATTACCCTTCAAACACACTATGGAAAAGTTCATGGAACACATTTATTGGTGTCAAAAAATTACCCCATTATAATTGGATTCATTCTGAAAAAAGAATATGATTCGGTTGTAAATATAGGACACTTTCCATATATCTGAATAATGATGAATTCAGATAGAGTGTGGTTAATAGAGAGAGGGTTCTCTGATTTTTTCTTTGGATAGTGGATCTAGTGAGCATATCTTGATTTTTTCTAAGGACATATAGTGGGACCCATAATATTTGTATATTTTTATTTATCTTTCCCAACTTTTTTTCTAATATAAATATTAGGGAAGACTTAGTCGGAAGGGACTACTATTTTTATTATGCTACCATCTTCTCAGGTTTTTTACTTAACTAGTTTTATTTATTTTTTATTTATAAGTTCTCAATATTTTTTGGATCACACATAGTGGATTCCATTATTAGGTTTTCAAACTGGAAATCATTGTGTTTCATTTGGTTGGATGTTTCAATGTCTTGAAAACAACACCATATTTGTGTTGTAGTTTATGGTCTTTTATCATGGACCATCTATTGCTATAGTTTAGGTTCTTTTAGCTTGGACCTTATTTTGATGTAGTTGAGGGTATTTTAGATCAAACGTTACAAAATTTGAGATATAGCATTTGTGATATAGTATTTTATATGAAGGTTAATGTCTTGTTATAATGATATTTGTTGTACTGTTTAATATCATGTTGTAAGTACATAAATATGCTATTCTATTTAGAGACTTTTTTCCAGAACATTATTGATGAATGTGGAATCAAGCATTAATAATATGGATTACCCAAAACACCCTAAGGTGTTGATTTCCTTCATGTTGTTATCATGGATCTTAGGGATCATAGTTCCATTACTATAAAGAGAATATTCCTCTGGTTGGTAGGTTAAATACCTTATGTGTTAGTAGCATGGTCAAACAATGGTTTCCCCAATACTTTCTAATGTCCGTGAAAGCTTTTAGGATTGACATGGTTGGATGGTAAAATATTAAGAAAGCTGAGTCCACATGGATAGTTGGTAAATGGGTGGTATAATTAAAAACCCAAAATATATAGTCAAGGAACATTGAATGGTTTAGACTTATTGGGGATGACCATATC
This sequence comes from Viscum album, assembly GCA_963277665.1. Taxonomy (NCBI): domain Eukaryota; kingdom Viridiplantae; phylum Streptophyta; class Magnoliopsida; order Santalales; family Viscaceae; genus Viscum; species Viscum album. The sequence continues at coordinate 1,017,333,601 of OY728147.1, read as the reverse complement.
ACTCTGAGTCGAGGGGTCCCACCATGGTATTACCAAGGCTCACAGGGACAATATTTCCTTTCTTGTAAAAAGGAAACACCTTAGGTTGGTAGGTAAAATATCTTATGTGTCGATAACACTATCAAATAGAGGCACATAAACTCTTTTTTTACGGACATGAATTATTATTTAAGACTTGAATGTTAAAGAATTGAAGTTGTATATTGACTGAAAGTTTTCCTGGACGGGTTTTGGCACCCTAGGGTAGTTTATCTGTTTAAATTTGAATCTTAGGACCTACACCATGTGATTTAAAGTCACGAATTGTGGGACATAATATGGTTTGGGAATGGATTTTGCATCCCAGATTTGAGAAAGGGTATAACACACAGGGATATAACCTCGGGGATATATAATCTCCTTGAATAGTATGGTTATAGGGATTTTTAATCATAATATAAAGTGTCTGGTTCTGAGTAATGTTTTGATACAATCATACTAGGAATATCTTAGAAAACTCTAATGAGATGATTTCTACCATGGTAATTTAAGGGCTCACAAGAATTAGAAATCCTTTAATAGGACCTAGATGCCTCTAGTTTGTAGGTTTAATCCCTGATGAATCTATATCAAGGTCAAACAAAGAGATCTATTGTCATTTTTTTGGGCCATGAATGTTTTAGGACTATATGAGATTCTCAAATCATGATGTGTGATTTGTGAAAAATTTAATATTCAAGAAGGGTTCAAGAACCCTTAATGTTTTATTTCCACCTAGTGAACTTGTTATCTTGGTGAGGAGATGCAACAAATCGTTAATATAACTTTTTCCTAGACTAAGTCTTACAACGACTATATCTTGGGTTTTACTAGGTCTATAATTTGGATCCTTTGATATTTATACCTCATTAATTTATTATCTAACTTTTTACTAAACTCTAGAGATAAATATTTTATCCAGATAAGACTTGACTTTTTATAAGGAAAACCTTTTCATGTTTCCATCCTGATATGTTTTGTGGGTATTTCACTAAACATTTAGGGTCTTGTGATTTGGACTATCAACAATAGAATTTAGGGGCATACATCTCTGACTAAAGTGTAGGAAGTTTAATTATGTGAAGCACATGGTCCTAATATAAGGGGTAATGTTATACGAGAGCCAAATAAAGATACCCAGGGTCAAGAGTACTCCAACATCATTCTGAGTGGGAAATGAGTTTTTTTAACTCATGGATCAAGGTTCCTAGGTCATGAGTAATGATATTGTTCAATCATGTTGGGGATCGACCTAAACACCCTCAAGTGTTGACTTCTTCCGCAGTGACGTTAGGCTCACAAGGATCATAAAACCATTCATATAGGGATGATATTTCTACGTTTGGTAGGTTCAATCACTTATGCATCTATAGCATGACCAAATAGAGAGATATATTTTACTTTCCAGGGGCTATGAAAGTCTTGCGGAATCTTGAGGTGCTCAATACTTGAAGTGTGACTTATGGGATGAGGGGATTAAAAGATGATTGAAGCACCCCATTCTATGGTTTACCATGGTTAGGTTCTTGTGTCCCTTTAATAGGGGATGTCGATGGAAAATGGTAAACACCTTTTAACATCTTGTAGTAGGGATTCAATTGTTGTGATGGTTTAATGTCATGCAAACAATATATTTTCCTTGCAGTTTAATGTCAATAATTAAAGACGTTCCTTTCTTGTTGTTTAACATTGTGTGGTAAGGATGTGAGAACTAACATAAAATATTGAGGAATATGTCATTGGGTAAACATTTCAATGGTCAAGGGAATTTGGATATTGGGCATATTTTCTCTATGCACATGCTTATTAGTGGGTATCCCCATATGTCTAAGTTCTTATTGTGTAGATATATCACATGTGCAAGCCAGCTTTATATAGAAGAGACTCATGCATAGGAAAATTGAGATTTTATAGATCAAACCATTCTTAAAAAGTGGTATATGATGATTCTTGTCATGCAGTCTAATGTCATGCGGCTAGGAAATTTACTACATAGTTCTAGAGCATATACTGTTAGGGGTGACTTTCTATCATTTCATATGTTATGACTTAACCCAGTATTAGAGATATAGGTTTTTATGTGTACCTTGTGATGTTAGTAATTAGGACATATGTAGTTATTATATGAAAGTTCCATGTGCAAGTCTGACCCATACACATATATGGGAGGAATATTAGTTTTATCATGACTGGACCCAAGAATTGGAGATCAGGGCAGGGGATCACTAAGTGTCTTGGTAGGATAGGAATAAGGCCATATATAGTTTCTGAATGAGGATATCTCTACGTAGGTTTGACCTATATGAATATGGGGGCATTTTTCTTGTTGATTATTATATATGATCCTAATATTGGAGACCTGTGAATCATTATGTACCATGTGATGAAAGGAATCAAGCCACACATAGTTTTCGAGAAACCATGCTTTTCAACATCATGCAATAATAATGTAGGATCCATGATGTGAAAAGGGGATATTGTGACTATGCCTAATAATATAGGTACGGGAGTCACAAAATATCCCATGATGATAGGAATCAAGTCACTTGTAGTTCTGGAATAAAGGTGTGCTGGGAGACCAACACCAAGGAAATTGGTCCTCTCCGGTGAGAACCATGGAAATGTGTAGTTATATATTATGAATGAGATGTTAACCATGTAGTTTAACATCATGTAGTAAAAAATTATGGTGTGTATTTTAATGTATTTCATTCCGGGCCATGATAACTGTAACACCCGATACTTTTATGAGAAATTTTTTTTATGTTATATAAATCATCAAAGGAATCTTTCACTACACACAACACTAGATTGGCTTTCTTTACACGCAACCGCGACCTTCCTCGATAGCTTGCGTCATACGCAATACCGAGTTTCACTAAACAATGATATATTATAATATTAGCCGTTATGAATAGTATTAATTGAATTTTTAATTTTATAACATTTTAATTCATCTTATACATTTTCTAGAATGAGGTAAGAAAACAAAATCAGTTTTTTGGATAAAAGAAGTATTTTTCAAAAAGTGTAGTTTTACCACCTTTTGATGGTGCACCCACATTAAATCTAATTTTTGACAAGTTTATAAGTTCAATTTAACAAAATGAAATTCTTCTTTAGAATTAGGATATGAAAATTTACTTTGGATAAATTTTTCATATTATTCTGATAACTTTCATATTTTAATGAATAGTAAAAACACGCTATATTTTAATTAAAAACAACTTTTTTCATCGCAATACATTATATGGTTAAATTATAATATTGAATGTTTTTAAAGTACAAATAGAATATATTTTTACCATTTAATATAATTTATGTCATTATCATTAATTTTACATTGAATTCATAGGTAAAAACATTTCAATCTTTGGCAATGTTTTAACTTTTAAAACCCATTTGCTTAACAATGGGATTAATTTTAAATTAATTACTACAACTTCTGTGTTTTGAATTTTGAAAAATGGATTCCATATTTGTAATCATTGGGTCCAAATTATGTTAATAGGTTACTTTTATTTTTTTTTATATTATGAATAGTAACTACAGTAATTTTTTTTATTTACTACAGTTAAAGGTAAATATGGTAATTCAAGGTTAAAAGAATGTTATAATAATTCAAAATTACCTTGAAACTTGTCCTAACCTTATTGGATGAGTATTGGCCGACCATGGGCATCATTTGGTCGATTTTGGGACCCCATTGAGCCACTTGGTAGTAACAATGACAATTTGGATTAATTAATTTAATGTAAAGACAAAATTGACATTAACAAAAATCTTTTAGTAATTAATTTTTATAAGGGGTTATATAAATTATATTTTCTACTATAAATATTCCTTAGAAATATAAAACTATTTCCTACATAATGATATTTTTTTTGTATTTTTTAGATACCAAATAAATTAAATTATTTATGACACAATAATGATGAAGTATTTAACTCATTAATAAATGATTTAGATAAATAAGATTATAATGATTAAACTAATTTCTAAAACATGTCCAATTTTGATTGTATGATTCTATTTCGACCATGAGTCATCTTATATTAATCTTTATTTATTTTTGGACCTTTGTAAATCGAAGATAAGTTTATAATAAAATAATATTTCCACACTTTCCAAAGGTGCCCCTCTCCTCCCTTATAAAAGGGAACCTCCTCCCTCCCTTCCTCACACCAATTTGAGCCTTCAAGCTCGGCCAAACCCTGACCATTTCACTTTCCCACTTCCTTATAAACCTACTAGAGGTACTGGTCTTCTCAAAAGACCAACTCTAGTGCCTTAAGAGAAACTTTAAAGGAGGCACTTTGAGAAAGAGGCAATACCTTCTACTGTTTTCTTCAAGTTCCATTCTTTTTATACTCCCTCTTCTTTAGTTGTTTCATTATGAGGTAATAACAATAGTATCCCTCATATACGGATATGTTATTATAAATATGAAACAACCCTATTTCACCTCTTATCCATCCTACGGAAAACGAAATCACCGTGCGTGCGTACGTACGGAATACCGTCTCCACGCCATGTGTAATCTGTTTTCCACCACCACCTTACTTGGATGGGAGTAATGGTGAAAATAAATAACTATATATGATTATTTTGAAGTTATATTGATTATTAAATAGTATACATACACTTCAATACAATTCCATGATCATGGAAATGATATTATCGCTTGTGCCTACGTACGGCCTACCGTCTCCATGATGTGATGCGACTCGTTCTATATGATCTTCATTGAATAATGATTATATAAATGAATTTAATGAATTAATATTATATATATTACACTAATACCATTATTTAAATGATTTATCTATATCCTATAAAGAGGAATAAAAATTTATTCGATAAAACACGCATAAGAACAAAAAAGTAATAAACACCTAAATAACAAGTAGTAATGAAATATTACTAATAAGAAGCTAAGAATATGACCATATATGATATCATAACAATAAGTATGATTCTGGAATAAGTCAATAACATTATTTAAATCATTTTACAGGAGGTTAGGACACGTACAATGCACTTCGGACCTAAGGTAAGGGAAAATATCACAATCTCATTTTTATCCGAGATTGTTTATACTTTGGTATTTACTGGGGTGTATTTTGTCATCCACATCCATGTTTCTTCAATATATAATATTATTTCCATACACCTACAATTGTTTAAATCCAATTTTACCCTTCAGTGAGTTTTTAGTAAAAGATATGAAAGGAACCTTTTGTCGTTTTTTGTACGAGGTACTTTTTGACTTTTTCGAAAAAAGTACGAGAAGAATGTTTTTTTAACTTATACGACATGAATGGATTTTTAAAACATTATTTCCAAGAATATTCCTTTACAAGTTTTCAAGTTAATTTTTAATCAACTTATTTTAGTTTAAAATTGTATGACATGTTAAGAAAGGAAAAATGTTTTTGAAGTAGAAAGGATATTTTCCTCAAGAATGGAGTTCAAGTGTTTTATCAAAATTATTTTCCATCAAAGATAATATAGGGTTCTGATTTTATCCCTATTATTACATTGATTTGATTATGTTGTGATGGAAATATTTTTATGAATTCCTTTATCTTATATAAATTGTTTTATGATGTCATGATGTTTAAGATTCCCATTTTTATTACATGGGTTATGCAATGATGTATGGTTTATGATTTTTTGGAACACATAAGAATGGTATCATTATAAGATAGGTAGGACCTATATCTCCCTCCAATGCATTGGGTAAAGATTTTATATCTCATGAGATAGACATGGCTGGAACGGCAGGTTAAATTGGTTCAGTGATACAGGACTGAAACGAGGAGTGAACTCGGTTCAGAAATGAACTTTGTCCACTAAGATAGTCTTGACTATGAGTCTTGACTAATAAGAAATTATTCTCTAGGAATATTTGTGTATGCCACAAAGTTTCATGTTTTAAGTTATGATTATTGGGATTACATTTCACTACCATGATTTATCCCATGTTAAGAAATTATGATCTCTTTTGCAGGGAAATATTTCCCAAATGTTATGTTCTTATAAATTTGATGTGATTGATATTTCTTTTGTTTACCCTTACTGAGCATTTGAGCTCACCCTTTTGTATGTTTTCATTCCCCAGGTCAGGAAGAAGGTTATTAAGTAAGATATGCCAAAAAGGGACTATAGATATGATGAAATAAATGGGAGACAATGTAGATGCATTATGAACCAGTTGTTTATGTTTCCCAGTATCTAAAGAAACTATACCTATACGGTCATTTCATGGTTTTGTTATATGTTGTAATAAGTATGCTTCAATTTTTAATTATTAACCATGTATGTAAAGTATGGGTCGCTATAGTTGGTATCAGAGGAAAGGTATAGTCAACGTTTGGAAACTAGGATGTGAAATCCTTAGTAGGAAACCTAAGGATATGTCTAAGCATGGAACACAATATTAGTGTTTTAGAAATTTCCATGAACAACCTATGATAAGACCTTAAGTGTAAATTTTTTTTCTTGATTATGTGGTTTTCTTTTTATAATTAGTGTTGCTCACACTATTCTTCTTGGTTTTAGTCAATGGCTGGAACCCGAAGGAACCGTGTTAATGCGGAATGTGATGGGCAATGCAATGATTGTCCCCCCTGATCAACCAAACGATATCGGAGCTGGAATGCAAAATCTTGTAGCCATGCTAAAACTACTTTCTCAATCTATGAATCATGCAGGACTTCCAAATGAGAAAAGGAAGGAGAAACATTCTGTTGAATCCTTCATGAGGCAACGTTCACCTTCATTCAGCGGGTCTTCTGATCCATTAGTGGCTGAACAATGGATCAGTGCTACTAAACAGATATTTTTAGTTCTTCAATGTTCTGAACATGATAAAGTCATCTTAGTAGTGTATCGTTTGAAAGATGATGCTGATCAATGGTGAAATCTTTTTAAGAACATGAGGCCAAGGGATGAAATTGAGTCCATGGAATGTGATGAGTTCAAGAACTTATTTTTCAATAATTATTTCCCCCGTATTCTTAGAATAAAGATGGAGAAGGAGTATCTTGATCTGAAGTAAAAGGATGATGAATCTGTTGGCACCCACGAAGCAAATTTTACAATATTTGCTAGGTATGCTTTAGGAATTATTATCCAACCTGAGAGTAAGATCGATCGATTATTTAGTGGCTTAAAACCAAGTCTTCGAAGGGCGTCAGCCATAAGGGACTTCAATAGCTACGAGGAAATTATTCGATGTTCTCTCAAGGCTGAGATGGAGATTGGTGTAACCCATCAGTCACATGGGTTTGATAAGAACAGGAAAATGTAATTCAAAGGAAAATATAAAGACTACACTGAAAAGAATATGAGTTTTCCCTTATGCTCAAAGTGTGGAAAGAAACATGGAGGAAATTGTCTTAAGGGGACAAGCAAATGTTATAAGTGTGGAAAAGAAGGTCATCGGGCAATTGAATGTCGAAATAATGGGAAGAAGATGTCTAAAGATGAAAATAAAGTAAGGGATACACAGAATGAACCTACTACACTTCAATGTTTCAAGTGCAAGGAGATGGGTCATTATGCCAATCAATGCCCAAATCCAAGGGTTGATGATGATGATCGACGTCAACAAACTCTTATGGCCAAAGACAAAGGAAAGTCACATGCAATTACTATCGGCGATGTGGAGTACGACAACGAAGTGGTGAGAGGTACACTTACCATCCACTCTAATGTAGCAAATGTTTTATTTGATTCTGGATCCACCCACTCTTTTATTTCTGAAGAATTTTCTAAGGGTATCACCGTATTACCTCAACAATTAGATGTTGAGTTGGCTGTGACAACTCCTAATGGCACAACAGTCACATCAAAACTTTACAATTCTTTTTCGATTGAAGTTTGTAGGAAAGTGCTTCCTACAAATCTTTTGATCCTTTATACAGTGGAATTTTATGTTATTCTTGGCATGGATTGGATTTCATTATATGGAGATCATATCAATTTCTAAAGAAGGGAAGTCACATTTCATATTCCAGATCAATCTATGATCGTCTATCGATGCAAGGATGAACATAACCTTCCAGTGGAAATTTATTCTATCTTATGGGTCTTTATTCCACTAAATGAAGGTTATTTATCTCAAATGGTTGGAGAGAAACTCATGATTAATAATATTCCCATTGTACGAGAATTTGATGATGTCTTTCCAGAGGAATTTCCAGGTCTCCCACCAAATCATGAAGTTGAGTTTTCAATAGAACTTGTACTGGGTGCTGTGCCTATTTCAAAGACTCCTTATAGAATGGCCCCAATTAAGTTGCAGGAATTGAAGAAGCAACACCAAGAGAATCTTGATAGAGGATTCATACGCCCTAGTGCGTCACCTTGGGGAGCACCTGTTCAGTTTGTTAAGAAGAAATATGGATCAATGAGACTCTGCATTGATTATCGAGAACTTAACAAGATCACTATCAAGAACAAATATCCTCTCCCACGCATTGATGACCTATTTGACCTACTACGCAGAGCTCAATACTTTTCCAAGATTGATCTTCATTCTGGGTATCATCAATTAAGGGTCAAAAGGGAGGATATACCAAAGACGACTTTCCGTACAAGGTATGGACACTATGAATTTATAGTGATGCCATTTGGTCTTACTAATTCCCATGCTATCTTCATGGATCTGATGAATAGAGTCTTTAGAGACTATCTTGATTAGTTTGTGGTAGTCTTTATAGATGATATTCTTGTATATTCAAAGTGAAAGGAAGAACATGAAGATCACTTGAGAATTGTATTAAAGACCCTAAGAAAGGAAAAGTTTTATGATAAATTTACCAAGTGTGAATTTTTGCTTCAAAAAGTTTCATTTTTGGGTCACATAATCTCATTATAGGGGATATCTGCGGATCCAGCAAAAACAGAGGTTATAGAAAGATGGTCGAGACCAACAAAGTAACCGAGATCTGAAGTTTTCTTGGTTTAGCTGGATATTATTGACGTTTTGTGAAATATTTTTCACGATTATCTAATAAACTCACCAAGTTGACTCGGAAAGGAGTTAAGTTTGTTTGGACAGAGGAATGTGAAGAGAATTTCAAGGAGTTGAAAAGAAGGTTATCCAGTGCACCTGTGCTCACACTGCCTTGTAGTGGAGAAAGGTTTGTGATCTACATTGATGCATCCAAGAAGGGATTGGGGTGTGTTCTTATGAAAAAAAAATATGGTGATAGCTTATGACTCACGACAGTTGAAAATCCATGAGCAAAATTACCCAACTCATGATTTGGAGTTAGTTGCGGTAATATTTGCATTAAATATTTGGAGGCATTATCTTTATGGAGAAAGGTGTGACATTTATAATGATCATGAAAGTTTAAATTATATTTTCACACAAAAGGAGCTGAATATGCGCCAAAGAAGATGGTTGGAGCTGATTAAGGATTATGACTTCTCAATTCATTACCACCCTAGGAATGCAAACAAGGTGGCACATGCATTAAGTCAACAAGACCATGCTAGCTTATCCATGATGAGGATCACAAAAGATCCAATATTTTTGGATTTACAAAGGATGGATCTTGGAATTATAATGGAAGGGGAAAAATCGTATCTTTCTCAAATGAATGTTCAACCATGTATACATGTAATGATTAAAGAGGCGCAGAAAGAAGATGTCGAGTTACAAAAGAAGGTGAGAAATGTTCCTAAATTCAACCTTGATTGTGACGGGATAATAAAGTTCATGAATCAGGTTTGTGTTCCTCCCATCCCAGAATTAAAGAAGGAGCTGCTGTATGAGGCTCATAGTTATTCATTCTCTATTCATCCTGGAAGCACGAAGATGTATAGAGACCTGAAAGAGTATTTATGGTGGGATGGCATGAAAAGAGATGTTACTGAATATGTCTCTCGATGCTTGGTTTGTCAGCAAGTTAAAGTTGAGAGAGAGAATTCTAAGGGGATGTTACAACCATTACCCATACCTGAATGGAAATGGGAAAACATCACTATGGACTTTGTCACTGGACTTCCTAAAACATCCAAATGCAATAATGCTATCTGGGTTATATTTGATCGTCTTACGAAGTTGGTACACTTCATTTATATTAGAGAAGATTTTTCTCTTGATCAGATTGCCATGATATATGTAAAGGAAGTGGTAAGATTGCATGGAGTACCACTTTCCATTATATCTGATCGGGATTTGAGGTTTACCTCAAAGTTCTGGCGAAGTCTTCAGCATACTCTGGATACAGAGTTGAGTTTCAGCACTTCTTATCATCCTCAGACAAACGGTCAGTCTGAGAGGACAATTCAAACTCTAGAAGATATTTTGAGAGCTTGCTCTATGGATTTCAATGTTGGTTGGGATCAACACCTACCTTTGGTGGAATTTTCTTATAATAATAGCTTTCACTCCAGTATTCATATGGCTCCTTATGAAGCTCTCTATGGAAAGAAATGTAGGACTCCAACTTGCTGGGATGAAGTTGGGGAGAGAAAGCAATTAGGACCTGATCTTGTTGATGAGATGGCAGAAAAGGTCAGATCTATTCAACAACACATAAGAGCAGCTCAGAGTCGACCAAAAAGTTTTGCTCACAATCGAAGAAAAGACCTAGAGTTTGAAGTGGGTGATAAAGTGTTCTTACGAATATCTCCATGGAAAAGAGTAATGAGATTTGGAAAGAAGGGAAAGTTGAGCCCTAGATATATCGGTCCTTTTGAAATTCTGGATCATGTTGGGAAGGTAGATTATCGATTGGAGCTTCCACTGAATCTCTTTCAAGATCACAATGTGTTCCATGTATCTCTCCTGAGAAAGTACATACCTGATCCTTCACATGTACTCAGCTCAGAAGTTGTACTGCTGGAACAAGATCTTTCTTATGAAGAACATCCGATAGAGATTCTGGATCGTAGTGAAAAAGTCCTACGGAACAAGACCACTCGCTTGGTGAAAGTTTTATGGAGGAACCACCAATTAGAAGAAGCTACATGGGAACTTGAGGATATAATGAGGGAGAGGTATCCTCATCTGTTTGTTACGAAGTGACGAATTTCGATGGCGAAATTCATTTTAAGGGGGGTAGAATGTAACACCCGAGACTTTTATGAGAAATATTTTGTTTTTATGTTATATAAATCATCAAAGGAATCTTTCACTACACACAACACTATCTTGGCTTGCTTTACACGCAACCGCGACCTTCCTCGATAGCTTGCGTCGTACGCAATACCGAGTTTCACTAAACAACGATATATTATAATATTATCCATTATGAATAGTATTAACTGAATTTTGAATTTTATAACATTTTAATTCATCTTATACATTTTCTAGAATGAGGTATGAAAACAAAATCAGTTTTTTTGAAAAAAAAAGTATTTTTCAAAATATGCAGTTTTACCACCTTTTGATGGCGCACCCACATTAAATCTAGTTTTTGAAAAGATTATAAGTTCAATTTGACAAAATAAAATTCTTCTTTAGAATTAGGATATAAAAATTTACTTTGGAAATTTTTTTCATATTATTCTGATAACATTCATATTTTAATGAAAAGTAAAAACACGCTATATTTTAATTAAAAACAACTTTTTTCATCGCAATACTTTATATGGTTAAATTATAATATTGAATGTTTTTAAAGTATAAATAGAATATATTTTTACCATTTAATATAATGTATGTCATTGGCATTAATTTTACATTGAATTCATAGATAAAAACATTTCAATCTTTGGCAATGTTTTAACTTTTAAAACCTGTTTGCTTAACAACAGAATTAATTTTAAATTAATTACTGCAACTTCTGTGTTTTGAATTTTGAAAAATTGATTCCATATTTGGAATCAGTGGGTCCAAATTGTGTTAATATGTTACTTTTATTTTTTTGATATTATGAATAGTAACTACGGTAATTTTTTTATTTACTACGATTAAAGGTAAATAGGGTAATTCAAGGTTAAAAGAATATTATAATAATTCAAAATTACCTTTACACTTGTCCTAACCTTATTGGATGAGTATTGTCCGACCATGGGCATCCTTGGGTCGATTTTGGGACCCCATTGAGCCACTTGGTAGTGACAATGACAATTTGGATTAATTATATTTAATGTAAAGACAAAATTGACATTAAGAAAAGTCTTTTAGTAATTAATTTTTATAAGGGGTTATATAAATTATATTTTCGACTATAATTATACATTAGAAATCTAATAAGATTTCCTAAATAATTATATATTTTTTATAATTTTTAGACACCAAATAAATTAAATTATTTATGACACAATAATGATGAAGTATTTACCTCATTGATAAATGATTTAAATAAATAAGATTATAATGATTAAAATATTTTTCCAAAACATGTCCAATTCTGATTTTATGATTTTATTTCGACCATGAGTCATATTATATTCATCTTTAATGATTTTTGGACCTTTTTAAACCGAATATAAATTTATAATAAAATAATATTTCCACACATTCCAAAGGTGCCCCTCTCCTCCCTTATAAAATGGAACCTCCTCCCTCTATTCCTCACACCAATTTGAGCCTTCAAGCTCGGCCAACCCCTGCCCATTTCACTTCTCCACTTCCTTAGAAACCTACTAGAGGTACTGGTCTTTTCAAAAGACCAACTCTAGTGCCTTAAGAGAAAGTTTAAAGGAGGCACTTCGAGAAAGAGGTAATACCTTCTACCGTTTTCTTCAAGTTCCATTCTTCTTATACTCCCTCTTCTTTAGTTGTTTCATTATGAGTTAATAACATCAGTATCCCTCATATACTGATATGTTATTATAAACATGAAACAACCCTATTTCACCTCTTATCCATCCTACGGAAAATGAAATCACCGCCCGTGCGTACGTACAGAATACCGTCTCCACACCGTGGCGTAATTTATTTTCCACCACCACCTTACTTGTATGGGTATAATGGTGAAAATAAATAACTATATATGATTATTGTAAAGTGATATTGATTCTGAAATAGTATAAAAACACTTCAATACAATTCCATGATCATGGGAACGATATCATCGCTTGTGCGTATGTACGGCCTACCGTCTCCACGATGTGATGCGACTCGTTCTATATGATCTTCATTAAATAATGATTATATAAATGAATTGAATGAATTAATATGATATATATTACACTAATACCATTCGTTAAATGATGTATCTATATCCTATAAATAGTAATAAGAATTTATTCGACAAAACACGCATAAGAACAAAAAATAATAAACACCCGAATAACAAGTAGTAATGAAATATTACTAATAAGAGATAAGAATATGACCATATATGATATCATAACAATAAGTATGATTCAGGAATAATTCAATAACATTATTTAAATCATTATACAGGAGGTTCAGACACGTACAAAGCATATCAGACCTAAGGTAAGGGAAAATATCACAATCTCATTTTTATCCGAGATTGTTTATACTATGGTATTTACTGGGGTGTATTTTATCATCCACATCCATGTTTCCTCAATATTTAATATTATTTCCATCCACCTACAATTGTTTAAATCCAATTTTACCCTTTGGTGAGTTTTTAGTAAAAGATATGAAAGAAATCTTTTGTCGTTTTTCATATGAGGTACTTTTTGACTTTTCCGACAAAAGTATGAGAAGAATGTTTTTTTTAACTTATACGGCATGAATGTATTTTTAAAACATTATTTCCAAGAATCTTCCTTTACAAGTTTTCAAGTTTATTTTTAAACAAATTATTTTAGTTTAAAATTGTATGACATGTTAAGAAAGGAAAAAAAATTTTGAAGTAGAAAGGATATTTTCCTCAAGAATAGAGTTCAAGTGTTTTATCAAAATTATTTTCCATCTAAGATAATATAGGGTTCTGTTTATATCCCTATTATTAAATTGATTTGATTATGTTGTGATGGAAATATTTTTATGAATTCCTTTATCTTATATGAATTGTTTTATGATGTCATGATGTTTAAGATTCCTATTTTTATTACATGGGTTATGCTATAATGTATGGTTTATGATTTTGTGGAACACATAAGAATGGTATCATTATAAGATGGGTGGGACCTATATCTCCCTCCAATGCATTGGGTAAAGATTTTATATCTCATGATATAGACATGGCTGGAACGGCAGGTTAAACCAGTTCAGTGAAACAGGACTGAAACGAGGAGTGAACTCGGTTCAGAAATGGACTTTGTCCACTAAGATAGTCTTGGATATGAGTCTTGACTAATAAGAAATGATTCTCTATGATTATATGTGTATGACACAAAGTTTAATGTTTTAAGTTATGATTATTGGGATTACATTTCACTACCATGATTTATCCCATGTTAAGAAATTATGATCTCTTTTGCAGGGTAAGATTTCCAAAATGTTATGTTTTTATAAATTTGATGTGATTGATATTTCTTTTGTTTACCCTTACTAAGCATTTGAGATCACCCTTTTGTATGTTTTCTTTCCCCAATTCAGGAAGAAGTTTATTAAGTAAGATATGCCAAAAAGGGACTATAGATATGATGAAATAAATGGGAGACAGTGTAGATGCTTTATGAACCAGTTGTTTATGTTTCCCAGTTTCTAAAGACACTATACCTATACGGTCCTTTCATGGTTTTTTTATATGTTGTAATAAGTATGCTTCAATTTTTAAGTATTAACCATGTATGTAAAGTATGGGTCTCTATAATAACCCAATCATTAAATGATATTTCTTGTTTATGTGGGGCATCCATTTTCAAAAATTCTTAATCTCACATGAGTTATGATTAGTGAGGGAAATAGGGAATAGTAAAGGTTTCTCTTACCATGAAAAGTAAAATAATGGAAGGAAAGGGGAATTTTTTATCATTAGATTGGTGGTCCAAGATACAGGATTGGGGCATCCCTATATATCTCATTGGAATAATAATAAATTCATACGTAGTTCTGGAAACCCATGTAGTTTAATGTCATGTAATGAGGAAATCAGTCATGTAATTTAACTTCACGTGGTAAGGATGAAGGTGACTCGACATGAAAGAAGAGAAATGTTATGGATGGGCATAAGAATAGAGGTTTTTGAATCACTACAAATCCTGTGATGAAAGAATCAAGATACATGTAGTTCTTGGAAACTATATAGTTTAGTTTCATGCAGCGATGACATCATCCATGAGATTTTACATCTTGAGGTATGAATAAAGGGGAATAAATGTGAAATAAAATGAATATTGGGTATTTATGCACTTTTATTTCATGTGGTGAGGATATTTTCCATTCATTTTAACGTCATATAGTAAGGAAAAAATGTGATGTTCAGTTTAAAGTCTTGTTGTGAGGGATACATCAATACAATTTAACATCATGTGGTTAGGACGAGCTTGTGAATTTTAATATTATAAAACCAATACTCATTTTTTAAATTTATCATCATACGAATAAGATTTGTTTTTTAATTTTAATGCAATATGAAAAGGATATAGGATTCTTGACGGAATCTATACAAAATATTTATTAATAAATACCAAATTGATGGGGGGGGGGTGACACAGTTCCCATCCATTGTAGAAAGTGAATAGGCTCCATTAGGATAGACCTGATGTATGATATAAGGCTATTCCCATTTGGGTTCCAACTTCAGAGGTTTATTTCCTTGTATCATTGGGGTTCTGAGAGATAATATAAGTTCTCATTGTAGGAACGAATAGAGGAATACCTTTTTATTGATGTCCAGTGCAATCTGATTCGGATGGACTTTAAGGATGTGAAATTTACGCAACATGTTCTCGTCTAGATTCTCTAGTTCATCCATCCAATTTTTTGATTTCTCATAATCTGAGAGCTTTCCACAAATATATATTCAAAGTGAGGGAAAATAGACTTCTATGGGAAACACTTCCTTGGTTCTATACACTAATGAATATGATGTTTTTTGGGTAGCACTACATGTGGTGGTATAATAAATCTATAAAGAATGGATGAGATTTTCTAACCAGGATATCTTGTCCTTATTCACCACCTTTTAGAGTATATTCAACAATTTCTTACTAAATGCCATTATCTTCCCATTTTCTACTTTACAATAGTGGGATGAGTGATTGGGATAGATGTTGTACTCCTAGAACAATTTCTTCTACTCCATGTAATAGATGTTGGTGTTTTTTCCATCAATTTCACATGAGGGACTCTGAACCTAGTGGTGATGTTGGATATTACAAAGTTGATTATATTATTCATCCTAAATTCCACAAGGGGTATTTCCTAATCCCATTTGGAAAATAATTTTGTATCAATACGGATGTACTAAAACTATTTAGCTTTAGTTTGTGGATATATCCCCACAATGTCAATTACCTATATGGAACAGAGACTTGAATATTTAGCTATATTTAGTAATTTATGGGGATGATGGATAAAGTTTTTATAGATTTGGAAAGAAAGAAATTTCTTTGATAATTCCACATAGTCTTGTATCATGGTTTTCCAGTAAAAACCTATCCTCCTAATTTTGTCGGAGAGCATAGTCTTTGATTGATGAGAATTGAAAGATCCTACATATGGAATTCTTCCGTTACGATGAAAATATATCTTTCTACTATGAATCTGAGGAGGATTATATTAAAGCCACTCTTGTGGAGAGATTTATGCTCATTTGGATTATCCTGCAGGGTAAAGTTCGCTACTCGGTACCAAATTTTTTCTCTTGAATCTCAATTTATTGGGAGATTTCCATTCTGAACATAACCAATTACAGACCCTATCCACTGAGTGGTGGATATCGGTTTATCACACACTTGGGTGGTGTTGACCTGGTTGATCTCATCCATATAATTGACGATGATCGATGTGACCATTATTTGGAACATGATACACAAGATTGATTCATCTTGATTAGGTTCACCCAAAACTATGGCTGCATTATCCAAAGTGTTAGTAAAAATATTCTATGATTGGGGAACATGATTTAATGTGGGTTCAAAAGGGAACTATACAATTATTCCATTGACTTAGCCAATGAGAGGTGCCAATTATTCTTTTTTATGGAATATTTTCCAATGATCTACTTTATCACTAGATGCAAATACCATTTTATGTTCAAGTAGGATATATGAAGCTATAGGGACAACTCTAATCCAGCGATGAGGGCTTAGTATTCTACCTCATTATTCATGTGGCCTTAGGATTGTGAGAAAGTGTAGGGAAAAATTTCTTTGTCTAGAGAAACAAATACAATCCCTAAGACACCCCCAATTGAACCTTGGGTTTTCCAGTCACTCGATGATAAGAATTTGAAAGGCTCGATAAAAATACATATCCCATGTTTGAGGGATTTCATAGGCATAGAAAAACTCGTCATCTAAAAGTTTTGTGTTCACATTTGTGCTATTTGGAGTGGGGTGTCTCATAATGAAATCAGCCAGCGCCTTCCCTTCCACCAAATTATGTGACATGAAATAAATTTTGTATTATTCCAGAATGACCACCCATCGGTAAAAAGTTTATGTCAGCATAGGTAAGCCAAGGATGTACTTGATAGGGTCAATTTGATATACCTGGTGGACTTTGTGGTGTTTCAAGTAATGCCTCATCTTTTTCACTACAAAGATGTGTGTGTGATAGTTATTTTTGACTTCAGAATATTGATGCTTAGTTTATAGCATCATTTGGATGTGGTAATAGATAATTTTATCACTCCCCATGTCATTTTTTGCAATGTGAGTTCCAAGTGGTTACTCCATAGAGGCTATATATTAGATAAGTGTCTTTCCTTCCTCCAATAGAATTAGGACCAGTGGGTGCAGTAGGTACTTATTGAGACTCTCAAAGTCTTCTCGGTGATCCTCATCTTATTTATAGGTTATTCCATTCTCCATTAGCTTGGATAATATGTGATATTTTCTGGCTAGGGTGGCTATGAAATGCTAAATATAGGTGAGGTTCCCTTAGAGAACCTTCAGTTCATTGGGATTTTGAGGGGATGGCATTGCAATAATTTCACAAAGGTTTTCAGGATCGACCTCAATGGAAAAGTGGTGTACCAAAAATAAAAGTAATTCCCATGATGTTACCCCAAAATCAAATTTAAATGGATTTATATTTAGAATATTCTATGAAAAATGTTTTAGAATATTTGAATATCCATGAAGCGATTACCTCACTGTTGATATTTGAAAACCTAGTTCTTGACCTAACATTTTTCTATTTATCCCAAGAAGGGAATAAAGATATGATGTATGGTGCATTGATAAGTAGAACCAGGGTTCTTTAAGACAAAGTGAATTACTTGAGAGAAAATATCCCTTTGGGTGATCTAAAGGTAGTGGCTTACTTATCTTTAGGGGTCATCTTTAAATGATTGTACCCTAAGTACCCATCCATAAAGGAAAGGCCATGGAAGTCATAAGTTGCATCGATCAATATTTATTTTATTAGTAATGGGAAATCACCCTTCAAGCAGTGTTTATAAGGATATCTAAAATCAATGTAGACACTAATCTTCCTATTCCTTTTCTGGACAAGGATGATTTTGGTGAGCCATATTAGGTATTGCACTTACTAGAAAAAATTATCTTTGATCAATTTTTCAACTTCCACCTCTAAATTTGTGTCATGATAGAGGTTCACCCTCATGAACACCTACATGAGATCATGATGGTCATTGGGTAATGCTAGATTGTGCTTAGCCACATCTAAATTCTATCTGGGAATTTCTATATAGTTCCAAGAGAACACATATCTATATTTATTTTATGAATGAAAGGTACTTATCTTTCTACTAGAGAGGCATGGTGGTGCTAATCAGTGTATTATGTGGGTCTTCTTTTGTCACTGTCAAGATGAGAGGGTCCATGGGAAGAGGTATTTTTATCTTCTACTACGTGAATCATTATAGATATATTCTAGAGTAAGTTTTAATTTGCTCTGTCACTAGGGATATAAGTGGCTTGGACATCTGTGATTAGGTCTATTACCTTAATTAGATTTATGGGAATCACATAGTCACTATCGAGCACAATCTAAGGATTCACAGGAGTGTTCTCCAAGCCACTGGGTGCTGAAACATGTATAATTTCATCCAAAATTGGGTGTTATCCTTAATTTTTATAGAACCTTTTCTTATTATATGTGGCTTTACAAGTCTTAAAGGGGGAACTATCCCCATGTATTAATCCAACCATCCCATCAACATGGTATTCTAAACACTGATGAAATATTGAAGGTACCACCTCATGGCTATATAGCCAAGGAATTCCTAGAAAGAAATTGTATGTAGTGACTTTTTAGATAACCATAAACTCAAAATTAGACGTGAGATCCCCAAATTGAGACTTGAGATTGATCTTCTTAGGAGGAATTTTCTCATTATTATCATACCCTTTAATGATCATCATTGTGGGAGATAGATCCCTATCACTATATCCTAAATTCCATAGGGTTGAAATTGGGTTGACATTGATCCTGGAACCTTTTTCAATCATAGACCTTCATATATCGACATTATCAACTCTACATGAAATATATAGAGGTCTTATGTGTCCTTAGATGACCTCTTCTAAAACTGCTATGTAAATGAGATGGAGATATAACATTCTGATGGAATAGTCTACAATCAATAATCCTCAGCTATAGAGACTTATGTCTTGAAATACCATGGTATCTGGATGAATTCAATGAGTTCCTCTTTGAGTTATTTTTAAATATGGATAACATCCAAGATTTAGATCTTTGTAGGGAAAATTGCCAACTATTTATGAATTTTGTACTTTTGTGCCAAATGATAGTGCTAACTGAAGGGGGGTTTCCCCATTATTATATGGTTCTAGAGATGATTAATTTTAACTGGATGGGATTGTTACATGTAAAAAGGTAAAAAGAGCATCTTCTTCTAGGGGTGTAGGTTGTGCTAGCCTTCCTCATTATCTAGTCTGACCAAATAATCATAAATTTCCTAGGCGTTCATGTAATATGACTTGGCACAGATGACTGCCAAAGGGTATTGAAACACATCTATGTATTTGTTGGGATTTATGAATCAATTTACCATGGGTATCATCTGCATATATATCCTCTGTGGGGACATGAAAAAAATACTAGGTTCGATCATGCCCGTATTAACCTCTATATCATCAATTGCTACTCCTTTAGCCTCTAATTCCCCAGTTAGGTATGGAGAACTCATATTAGAAGGAATATTGATCAATGGAGAAATTTTATACTAATTTTGTCACATTATATAACAAAAAATAATCTCTTTGTCCAATGAGGTTTTGATTTGTTGAAATGGTTCCTTTGTTTCAGTTATTTCATAGAAGAAATCTACAAGTTTCAGATCTTGAATCAGAGCTAAATATGACTTTTCCTCTTCTGTCTCTTCCTATGTTCGATGATCACATCCAACTTCGGGAGGTATATTTGATGTTACCTCCCTAGGTGGAGGAACCATTACGTGTCTGTGAAGATATTTTCTCAGGTTAGACTGATCATGGTAAACTATCTTTCGAGTCATCCAGATTTTTAATTTATATCCATATCTAGCCATAAAATTTTTCCAATAACCTTCTTCTTCTAATTAGGCAATTATTATTCAGGTTACCTATTATAGAGAGCTATCACACATCACCTATAAAAAATTAGACATGATTGAGAGGATTTCTTTAATGATGAACAAATTATGGATATTGTAACTCAGCCTTCTTTGGAAAGGGAAGTAGTCGGGATGATCAGTGAGTTCAAACTCATTGGGATTCCTAAACTATGGTATATTGAGTAGGTTATTGTTAATGGTTGAAAGTAAATTACTAGGTACCTACTCATTTTTTAAGGATTATGTTTTATTCATCAATTCCTTAAATACAAAGTTCCCATGATCTATTTTTTTCTTCTAGAAGAGTATCATGTTGTGGATATTGTTGTTCGATAAGAGGATTTCGTCTATTCACGGTCTGATTAAGTCATTGTACATGAACTACTTCCAATTTTAGGGTAAAAACAACACTCTCATACTTGCTGATATTTTTCCCTACATCGAAGGAATGAGTTGAGATTTAGCCCAGGTCTTCTAAATGGCGTATTCCAAATGTTTTGTCATTTATAAAAACTCACTTAACCCATGTGGATACTTCATCAGGATCAGAGCTGTCTGTATCTCATCAAAAATATTTTCATCATAGAGTTCCAAAAATTTCACATTTGATAGAGTGATGCTTAGTGAATACGTTAAACCTTTAGATCTAGATATGAAGTTATACGACTTTAATTTTTTTTACATAAAGTTCATCAGGTTAAAAAAATATCTTTTTTAGCCTGGAGATAAACTGGTAAAGTAATTGATGAAAAATGACTTCCCATCCTTTCAAGGATCCTACTAGAAGGATAGTGTACCTAACAAATGCGTCCTTATTAGAGTCTATACAAAATATCTCATCTTGGTCAACTCATGTTGATCTTGAGGGCCCATCATTAGACCACATCAAGATATTAAGTATGTGGGATGTTTTTTGGGGTCTACTACACAAAACATTATAGAGAAGGTTAGATTTTAGAAATTGGGTGGGAGAAAAGTTCCATCCAACCATTTTATATATACATACTTCTTAGGCTACACATGTGAATGTCGGCCCTCCATAGATTTCATTCAAGTAGATATGGAATTAATGGTGTTAATTATTTCAAACGTACTTCTTTATTATCCACTTAAATTTTATAAGGAATGGTCAAGGCTTAATAATATGGCTTTATTTTCATCCCCTGCTGATTCTAAATTTATTTTATGATTCAATGATTTCCCTAGTGAGGGAGAGGATATCACTATTATGGAGGGAATTCATGATCATTTTCGAATTCCTCATTTATGTATACTAGCTTCCTAGAACCAGAGTCAGTCTAACACTCATATGACACTCTCAAAGGTAGATCAACTCTTTCCAAATGTATGGGAGGATGGATATTTGTCATTTTATAAAGAAGATACCCAGTGGGAATGTTTTCCATGAGTGTCTTCTCATTTATTTATCTGAGATTTTATATCTCATTATCCAATTGTTCAATTAATTCCTCCATAGGAGGAATTTTAGTTATTTTGTGTGGTGATTAGGATGTAGCTACACCATTACCTTTATCCTTGGTAGTGTTCCACCGTAGAGGTGGAAACTTGATATTCATAGTTGCTAGGTTTTGGTTCCTCCTATGGTTCCAGGTATGTACTACCACGGTGGGTGCATCCAAATCATCCTATCAGCGTATATTTTCTATATTGTATCCCTCTCTATCCAAATCTTGATATGTGTTATCTATTGAATTGATTGGGGTGACATTCACATATTTTTATCAGGCAATGGTAGTTATCACGTTATTCTAAATGTAAAAGGGTAATTATAAACTTCATGAATTAGGGATTTTTATTAATCCCTTGTCCATATTGGGCCGTTTTTACTTGTGACACTAGTGGGACTTGATTTCCTTAGTCTTATGCTTCTCCCATCTTAGAGTTTGATTAGTGACCATGAGAGAGATTCTGATCATGATTTCCGAATGGGCCCTAAATAGTAGAGGTTTTTTTATGGCTGGTGGAAGAGATGGGATACTGACTATCAATCTTTACCTCCCAAACTTGAGAATAATAATTCCCTATGTGATTATGGTGATGGTTATAATTCCCCAAGACAAATGGGTCGGGGACCATTTAGGGCCAGAATTGGCATTGGATGATCCTTTTGTTGAGGATTTAAGGATTTCGGTTGAGGATTCGATGACTACTGGGAAAAATATTTAAAAATAAATTCCCATATCCTAGTAGTATGGGTTTGATTTGGAGAGACCATTTATTTCCATTGGACCATATCATGGGATGATAGACCTATTTATATCATCCCACCTTTTTATTATATAACCTTTCCTTAAATTTTAAAAACAGAGGATCTTTAAAGATTAGTGCCTTGGAAATCAGGAAAAATATACACGTAAACATAAAAAATTCTTCTAATACACTGGTAAGGATTCATAATAGGTTCATCCTAAATACAATTACTACATCTCATAACCTGGGGACATACATCAAAGGAAAAGGTCAACTGAAGGCCCAGTAAGGAAAGCAATGGAATCAATTTACTTGTGATTTCAATAAGAACTAGATGAAAAACATAAAGACATGAGAAATGGAAGACGATTCATATCATAATAAAAAGAACATGAATCATAACTTGAATATGTGGATAAAAAATTTAATTAATACATTCATGAACATATCACCAAGGTTTGTCCCCAAGGTGTCATAAAAATTACAACGTTATTCACCAAAGTATCATTAAACCGGTAATATCTGTAGATGAAATTCTTTACCCAATGAATTGGAGAACTATTAGGTAACACCCTTAATATGTACTTATTTTCATGTGATATACATATATAATAATCATACATTTTACAAATAACCCATAGAGAGTAAATGAAATGGATTTCAATTCAAAATCATGACGTTTTAAAAGTGCTTAAAAATATGATCGTTATGTATTTTATAACCCATGGAAAAGGAATAAGGGTTTCATGTATGTAACTTCCAGAATAAAATATATAACTTTTGTGTCTTTATAAATACCTATATAAACTAAATTGGTTTGTTAATTCACATAAATAAAATAATATAATTTATTGAGAAAAAGAGAGAGAGATTTTAAGACAAAAATTCTATAGCATAACGGCTATAAAACACGGTTTTAGAAAATATTGAAAAGAGAATGTACAAGGGTAAACCACTCATAAATAAATCATAATAAAATATGGTTATATAATAAAAAAATAATATCATGGAATGGATATTTTAATGACATACCACATGAAAAGAAAACTTAAAAAAAGAGAAGATGTGATTTCTTTTACGAAAAATGCAGCAGCCTAACGGCTTCACTTAAAATTCAGAAAAATAATTTTATGAGAGTGGAAAGGGTCTCTAATAATTTTTAAATAAAATGGATAGAAATAAGGACATATAATAACATACCCCAAAAAATAATATGGAAACTAGAAGACATAACATAATGGAAGGCATGACACAAAAGAGGAGGGTGAAAGGTTCCCTAACCTTGAAGAGTAACTTCAAAAGATCAAAGGTTGGAACACTGGGGGGATTGAGGGAACCTTGGGAGGACTACTTTGGACGTAAAAATACCATATCATATTTTAGTAGGAATTTGGAATGAAAGTAATGGGGGAATGGGTTGGTATTTATAGAAAAAGTGAGAGAATATTTTATTAATTTCCAAGAGACACCTCATTAGAGGTATTTGAAAAACCATGGGATTTCCCATGGTTTTGGACATTTTGAACACCTAATAACATATAATACTATTCAAAAGTATACCATAACTATTACATCATTTTTACATCATTAATGATGTCATTAAACACACCGAAATGCAAAACTGTATTTTCAATATTATCTGAAAAACAAAACATTTTATAAAAATCTCATAAATTCACCCTAACCTAATATCGATGATCTGTATTCAAAAATGAACTTCATCTTATGAAAATAATTTTCTAATTATGAGATATTTAATTTTTAAGTAAAAACACTATTTACCCAAAAAATACTAATACTTAACTAATAATTTCAGAAACAGTTATTTACTTATTCAATTATATCACATTACCATTCAAGATGCCTAAATTATATTTATAATTTCTTAAGTCATGTTACTATTCCATTGGTCACATTACTATTCATAAGGATAATATTACTATTCATAGTTTACTATTTACTAAAAATTATGTTGATCTTATTTTAATCTAAATTTCTTGCAGATCACAACTATAGAAGACCATTTTTTGAAAATCATTTCACATTATTAATTATTTAATGTATACAAAAATAGTATAAAATATATTTTTTTACAAAATTTACCAATAAAACGAAACTTCTATAAATTCTTCCTATATTTTTCTTGATATTTGATGTTCACAAATTTCACCATAATCAGAAATAAAAATTTTATTTATACAAAAGGATTATACAAAGTAACTAAGTCCTTATTACATAGCCCCTTATAACACCTGTATATGACCTACGAGTAAGGTGTGCTATGGTGATAGAATATTGGGGTGGCTCAGACAACATTTCTCGAGTGGTGATTTTTATCACCTTTAATTTCTCCCGTAAGTGATTCCGATCAAGCTTAACATGCTGGAGTTTAGCTTGGGCCTGGTCCAGAGAAAATCCCATTGATGCTAACTTTTTCCCAAGCTCTGACAGATGGGATTCATATGGTCTGAGTCTACTGGATGAGGCCATCAACTATTATTTATATATTAATTAACCATGATCACTTGTATTTATAAACAATAATGATAATGTTAAGAGTATATTTTTGAATGGTCATATTAGCCAATGGTCATATAACAGTTGTAACCCAATAATCTCATTTTAATTATACTCACTTAATTAATTAAATGATATAGTTTTGTTGAGTATAAAATAACACACAAATTCAAGAAACAAATATTATTCAAAAGTTTGAGTTGTTACATTATTCCACCCTTAAGAAATTCCGTCCTCAAAATTTCAACTCATACCCTATGAAAAGAAAAGGTGTGGGTACTTCTACCTCATAGACTCCTCTGGTTTGCACATGGCTTCTTCACATTTTTTGTTCCTACACAACACCTTAACAAGGTGGGTAGTCTTGTTGCATAGAACCTTGTCTCTATGATCCAAGTTCTCCACTGGCTGCTCCTCATAAGAGATGTCATGTTATAGTTGTACCACCTATGTATTTTGTACATGTTAAGGGTCAGGTATGTATTTATTTAAGAGGGATACATGGAAGACATCATAAACTTGTGATAGATTTGGAGGAAGTGCAAGCTGATAGGCCATTACTCCAACACGATCAAGTATTTCATAGGGGCCAATTTATATGGGGCTGAGATTCCCTCTATTCCCAAACCTTATGACTCTATACTAAGGTGTTATTCAATGAACGTCATTTTCACCCACATCATACTCTATGTCCCTTCAACGGTTTTTGGAATATCTCTTTTTCCGACTTTGAGCAACCTTAATGTATTGCGGGATGGAATGGAATTTTTTTGTCAACTCCTACACAAGATCAGGACCATGAATATTTCTCTCACCAGATTCGTCCCAACAAGTAGTAGTTCTACATCGCTTCCCATATAGAGATTCACAGGGTGTCATTTGAATTCTTGAGTGGATGTTTTTTATAAGAGAACTTCACTAAAGGGACATGTTGATCCAACCCACCTTTAAATTTCATTGAGCATGTTCTCAGCATGTTCTTGAGGGTTTGAATAGTAATTTTAGATTGGACATCAGTTTTGGGGGTGATAGACCATAGTGAAATTCAATTAGTTACTCACATCATGTTGAATAATTCTCTAGAATTTTGATGTGAACCATGGATCATGATCAGATATGATAGAAAGTATAACTCTATGCATCCTTACCTCTTATTTCACATAAATCCTAGAAATTTTATCAAGAGATAAATCTTCCCGAATAGAGATAAAATGGGAAGTCATGGTGATATGGTCCACAATAACCTATATCGCATTATTTCCTTTGGAAGTTCTCTAAAGACCAGTGATGAAGCCCATTGTGATATTGTCCCACTTCCATGCTAGTATGGGTAGTGATTTCATTACCGATTTAAGAATTTATCTCTCCACCTTTACTTATTTACATACCAGGAACCTTGAAGAGTATTCAACAATATCCCGTTTCATATTATCCCACCAATAATGATCACAAAGGTCTCTATACATTTTCATGCTTCCCATATGTATAGGGAAAGTAGAGATATGAGATTCATCCATCAGATCCTTCTTTGTTTCCCAAATAGATGGAACACATAGTCTTGTACAAAATTGCAGAACACCTACTTGATCAATATTGAATTCAGGAATCTTCTCATCCTTCACAGCCTCAAATTTGTTATGCAGCAAAGGATCTTCTTTCTGAGCCTTCTTGATTTTCTCTAGTAATGAAGGTTGAGAAATAATTTGAGATAGGATTGATGATGTCCCTTCCATTATAATTCCCATGTCCATATTTACTAGGTCATTGATCAAAGGATCCCTTTGAATCCTCATCATGGAAAGAACAACTGGGTATTTCCTACTTAATGTATCAGCAACATTGTTTTGTTTTCTGGGATGATAATGAATAGAACAATCATAGTCAATAAGAAGTTCAAACCATCTCCTCTTCCCTATGTTAAATTACTTTTGTGTGAAAATATTCTTCAAACTTTACTGGTCTTTGTATATATCACATTTCTCCACATTAAGATAGTTCCTCCATATCTTCATAGCAAGAATGACTGCAGCTTGCTCAAGATCATGTGTAGGATAGTTCTTCTCACAAGTCTTCAACTACAGAGATGCATAGATAATGAATTTGTTATTTTTTATGAGGACGTATCCAGGCCCTTTCAGAGATGCATTGCTAAAAATAGAAAATCATATTCCACTTGAGGGAAGAGTTAGCATGGGTGTGGTAACCAATATTTTTGCCAGATCAGGGAAACGTTCCTCACACTCCTTTATCCAGATGAACTTGACCCTTTTTCGAGTTAAATTGGTTAATGGATTAGAAATTCTTGAAATGTTTTTCACAAACATCCTATAATATCCCAATAATCCAAGGGAACTATGAATCTCAGTTATTTTTGTAGGCTGAGGCCACTCCTCTACAACCATTATCTTTGTATAGTCAAGCATTATTTCATCATCGGTTACAATGTTCCCCAAGAATAGAACCTATTGTAATCAAAATTCACATTTTTTGAACATTGCAAAAATCCTATCCTTATGTAGAGTTTGTAAAATAACTCTTACATGATCCTAATTATACTCATGAAATTTAGAATATATCATAATATCATCAATAAAAACTACCACAAAATTATCAAGGTAGTCTTTAAAGACTATATTCATCAAATCCATAAAAATAGTAGGTACAATAGTCAGTCCGAAGGGCATAACAACAAACTCATAATGCCCATAACTTCATCAGAAGCTAGTTTTTAGAATATATTCTTTCTTCACCCTCAATTGATGATAACTAGAACAAAAATCAATCTTAGAGAATAATTGTGCCCTAGAATGATGTTCAATTAAGTCATCAATTATTAGAAGTGGGTATTTTTTCTTCAAGGTTATTCTATTTAGTTATCTATAATCAATACATAGCCACATTAGTCCATTCATCTTCACAAAGATAACAGGTTGTCCCCATGGAGACACACTTGGTTGGATAAAACCCTTCTCCAAAAGATCTCGGAGATGTTTCTTTAATTCCCCCCGCTCTACATTTTCCATCCTATACAAGGTCGTTGAAATCAGATGAGATCTAGTTACGTGTTCAATGGAGAACTCTAACTCTCTTTCTAGGGGAGGTCTGGGTAACTCCTTAGGAAATAAGTCAATGTATTCTTGGACTATGGAGATAATTTCTATGCATAAAATCTCATTTTCTTCTTTTTCTTCACTGATCAACTGCATAAAGAAGGATATAGGAGGTTCTTCTAGGCATAGACCATGTTGAGATATCTCTCCTTGGAAGATAACTGTAGTTTTTCCATTCAATACTACTTAGATTTTGTTTCTTCTGCATTTGATATTAGTATTATACATTGAGATACATTCCATCCCTAGTATAATGTTGAATTATATAATGGGAATGACTACTAGATTTACAAAAGGATTGTGGTCAGAAAAGTAAATACTAGAGTTTCTAAACACTGACAATGCTTGGATAATCCCATCAGGAATCTTTACTAATAAATCTACTTCTAAAATTTCTATGGTTGATTATAAATTATTTGAAAACTTGGAGGAAATAAAGGAATGTGTAGCACTAGAATAAAAAAACTACTTTCTTGGTTTGAGAGAACAACAAGAGTACCTTACACCACATCATTTGGAACTTCAACATCAGTCATCATGATAGAAAAATAATTACCTTGATCCCTTGGTCTTTGCTGAGGCTGATGGTGGTTATCCTCCACTTCCCTCAGATTTGGACAATGATTGGAAAAGTTCCGAAGTTTTCCACACTTATAGTATTGGACATCAGGTAGGGCCGACACCATATTCCCCTTTATGTTAGTGTTAGGAATTTGAAGCTTCACCTCACTATGACAATTTCATGCTATATTGCCATCTCTTACACACTTATAGCACTTACCACTCCCATGAAGGCAGTTCCACAAATGATTCTTCCCAAATTTATTATACGTGGGATGTTTCACTTGCTTTCCTCTTTTTCCCAGATCAAAGGTCCTCCATTAGATGGGCTCCATTGATCACTTGTTGTAATTGTATTTATGAGACCACTGAGTCTCACCAAACTCTAGTTCAACTTTTATAGCACTCATACCATGCAGTATGGCCATCTCTTCCACACTTGTAGCACTTCCCACCCCTCGAGCCGACAGTTCCCCAAGTTCTTCTTCCCATCTTTATTACACATGGGACATTTCAATTTCCTGCCTCCTCTTCCCTAATCAAAGGTCCTTCCTAAGATGGGATCCACTGATCTCTTATTTTCATTGGATTTATATGACCACCACATATCACCAAACTCTAGTTTGACTTTCATAGCACTCTTCCTGATCTCCTCATAGTTATCACAGTCTTAGTTGGATAGATTGTTCCCTAGATGAGGTATTAGTCTACTAAATAATCTATCAACCTTCCTATTAGGATCGATGACAAAGATTTAGGTGTAACTTTAAACTCTTGAGAATTTCATCTCCTAGCTTCCAATAGATTCATTCTCCTTCTACTTTAGCTCGAGAAATTCCTTCTCCATTTTTTGTTCTCATAGAACGAGGTAAATACTTAGTGAGTAAGATCCCTCTAAACTCTTCCCACTCCATAGCTTCATCCTCTACTCTTATCATCATGTTTTTAATTAGTTCCCACCACTGATAATCTTCTACCTCTGAACAGTAAATATCCAGGGTGACCTTATCTTGTTCCAAATAATGGAGCACAAAAAAGATGTCCCCGATAGATATGATCCGGTGTTCAATAATCAATGGGTTGGCCGATCCACTAAAGGTTGGTGTTTGTTGACGCATAAAGGACTCAAAAAAATGTTGTCTCCTTCATGGGGAGATCAGTATCTCATATTTAGTCACATTATTTTCCATAACTTGAGTCAGTTGGTTCATCATTCTCATGAATGCTTCCATTATGTCTTCCATCAGAGGGCCATCAGCGCATGGTCCATTGCGGTCACCATTTTCATGATTTATCCTATTGGTTTCCATTTTATAAGATAATAAAACATTAGTTTGAATATTAGTTCATTTATGAATCTTTTAACTATAAAGTATTTTTATGTCTTAAAACTTCATGCTTAAACATAGTATTCTTTAATAATAAGTGCATTTCTCTATAAATCCTTCATAATCATTTATAAAAATATTGTAATTAACCAAACTTATCCATTGGGAGTGTTAAACCAAGAGTGTAGAAAGGCCCATTTTCATGTACTAGGATAACCCAGGTCATGACTGAAACTCCTTGTCTGAGTTTTCACTCCTACATACATCTGTGCCAGAGCCACATCCACTTGTTCGTATCCAGACATAGATTTATTTGTTCTGAAACCACATACTTAATATTTCACCAAAATATAAGGAAGTATTCCTATATTTAAACTTATCTATAGGGTTCTTCCTAAAGTTTTCGTATCCTAATTTCAACAAAAAACTAAAATATCATTTGATACCAACTATGGTATCCTTTTTTTTTATTACATAACTTTTCATTACATTTTACAAACAGAGGATCTTTAAAGTCTTGTGTCTTGGAAATCAGGAAGAATATTACAAAAAACATAAAACATTCTTCTAATAAATTTGTATGGATTCATAATAAGTTCATCCTATATAAAATTACTGGATATCATATCCTAGAGACATACATCAAAGGAAAGGGTGAGCAGAAGGCCCAGTAAGGAAAGCAATGGAATCAGTTTACTTGTGATATCAATAAGAACTTGATGAAAAACATAAAGAAGTGAGAAATTGAAGAAGAGGAATATCATAATAAAAATAACATGAATCATAACATAAATATGTGGCTACAAAATTTAATTTAGATATTCATGAACATATCACCAAGGTGTAATAAACATTACCAGGGTTATTCACCATGGTATCATGAAACTTGTCATCTCTAGAGATTAAATTCTTTACCCAATGCATTGGAGAGATATCATGGAGCATCCTTAATACGTATTTATTTTCATGTGATCCAGATATACAATAATTATACATTTCATAAATAACCCATATAGGGTAAAATAAAAGGGGTTTACTTCAAAATCGTGACGTTTTAAAAGTGCTTAAAAACATGATCATTATGTCTTTTATAAACCCCGGAAAAGGAATGAGGGTTTCATGTATTTCAATTCATGAATAAAATATATCAATTTTTTGACATTATGAATACCCATAGAAATAAAATTTGTTAGGGAATTCACATGAATAAAATAATATAATTTCTTGAGAAAAAGAGAGAGAGATTTTGAGATTAAAATTCCACATCATAACAACTATACAACATGGTTTTAAAAAATATTGAAAAGAGAGAGGAAAAGGGTCACCCACTCATAAATAACTCATAATAAATTATGGGTATAGAATAAAAAAAAAGATCATGGTATGGATATTTGAATCACGTACCACACAAAAAGGAAACTTAAAATAAAAGAGAAGATGTGATTTCTTTTAAGAATAATTTGGTAGTTTAATGACATCGCTTAAAATTTAGAAAAATAAGTAGATGAGAGTGGAAATGGTCTCTCATCATTTGGAAATAAAATTTATAGCAATAAGGATATATAATAACATACACCCTCATTATAATATGGAAACTAAAAGACATAACGTAAAGGAATTCATGACTTAAAAGACGAGGGTGAAAAGTTCCCTTACCTTGAAGAGTACCTTCATAAGATCAAAGGTTGGGACCTTGAGGGGATTGAGGGAACCTTGGAAGGGAAACTTGGGAAGAATACATGGAAGGTAAAAGTACTATAGCTTCGTTGATGAGGAATTTGGAATGAAAATAATGAAATAATTTGGTGGTATTTATAGAAAAAGTGAGGGAATATTTTATTAATTTCCATGGGACACCTCATTAGTGGTATTTGAAAAATTATGGGCTTGTACATGGTATTATCCAATGGTATTGGCCACTTGGGACACCTAATAATATATATTTCCATTCACTAGTCTTCCAGAATTATTACATCATTTTTACATCATTAATGATGTCATTAAATACACCGAAACTCAAAACGGTATTTTCACTATTCACCAAAAAGAAAATCATTTTATGAAAATATCATAAATTTACCCTAAACTAATATCAATGATTTGAATTCAAAAACAAACTATAACAAACCATACTTTACATACATTGTTATTACTTCAAAATTGAAGCACACTTATAACAACATATAACAAAACCATGAAAGGGCCATATAGGTATAGTGTCTTTAGAAACAAGGAAACATAAACAACTGGTTCATAAATCATCTACATCGTCTCCCCTTTATTTTATCATATCTAGAGTCCCTTTCGACATATCTTACTTAATACCCTTCTTCCTGAATTCGGGAAAAGAAAACATAGAAAAGGGTGAGCTCAAATGCTCAGTAAGGGTAAACAAAATAAATATCAATCACATCATATTCATAAGAACATAACATTTTGGAAATCTTAACCTAAAAAAGAGATCATAATTTCATTACATGGGATAAATCATAGTAGTGAAATGTAACCCCAATAATCATAACATGAAACTTTTTGACATACACACATAATCGTAAAGAATCATTTCTTAGAAGTCAAGACTCATTTCCTAGACTACCATAGCGGACAAATCCCATTTCTGAACCGAGTTCACTCCTTATTTCAGTCCTGTATCACTGAACCGGATTAACCTGCCGTTCTGGCCATGTATATCTCATGAGATATAAATCTTTACCCAATGCATTGGAGGGAGATATAGGTCCCACCCATCTCATAATGATACCATTCTTATGTGTGCCACAAGATCATAAATCATAGCATAACCCATGTAATAAAAATGGTATTCTTAAACATAATGCCATTATAACATAAATCATATAAGATAAAAGGAATTCATAAAAATAATTCCATCATGTAATAATCGAATCAATGTAAAAATAGGGATAGAAAAAGAACCGCATATTATCTTAGATGGAAAATAATTTGATAAAATACTTGGACTCCATTCTTGGATAAAATATCCTTTCTACTTCAAAAGCATTTTTCCTTTCATAACATGTCATACAATTTTAGTCTAATTGAATTTGATTAAAAATAAACTTGAAATTTTTTAAAGTAAGCTTCATGGAAATAATGTTCTATGAATCTATTCATTCCGTATAAGTTAAAAAAACATTTTTCTCGTACTTTGGCCAGAAAAGTCAAAAAGTACCTCTTATGAAAAACGACAAAAGATTCCTTTCATATATTTTAATAAAAACATAACAATGGGTAAAATTGGATTTCAAAAATTGTAGGAGGATAGAAATAATATTACATATTGGGGAAACATGGATGTGGATGATAAATATGACCTAATAATTACCTAAGTATAAACAATCTCAGATAAAAATTGAGATTGCGAGATTTTCCCTTACCTTAGGTTCGATTTGCTTCGTATGTGTCTGAACCTCCTGTATAATGATTTAAATAATGTTATTTACTTATTCCATAATCTTACTCATTGTTATTATATCATATATGGTCATATTCTTAGCTTCGTATTAATAATATTTTATTGTTACTTATTATTCTGGTGTTTATTGCTTTTTGTTCTTATGCGTGTTTTGTCAAATAAATTCTTAATATTTTTTTAGGTTATTGATACCTCATTTACATAATGGTATTAGTGTAATATATATCATATTTATTCACTAAATTAATTTATATAATCATTATGCATTGAAGATCATGTAGAACGAGTCGCATCACATCGTGGAGACGGTAGGCCGTACGTACGAACGAGCGATGATATCGTTCCCATGATCGTGGAATTGTATTTAAGTGTATGTATAATATTTCAGAATCAATATCACTTTAAAATAATCTTATATAGTTATTCTTTACACCATTATACCCATCCATGTAAGGTGGTTGTGGAAAACCGATTACACCACGGCGTGGAGATGGTATTCCGTACGTACGTACGCGGGGTGATTTCATTTTCCATAGGATGGATAGAAGGTGAAATAGTGTTGTTTCATATTTATAATAACATATCAGTATATGAGTTATACTGATGTTATTACTTTATAATGAAACAACTAAAGAAGAGGAAGTATAAGAAGAAATAAAGTTGAACGAATTGGTAACATACATTACCTCTTCTTTGAATCGCATCTTCTTAACCTCCTCTTAGGGAACTAAAGATGGTTTTTAAAGAATAAAATAACCTATATGATGTTTCTAGGGAAGTTGAGAAGTGAAATGGGCAGGTTTTGTCTGAGATTGAAGGCTCAAAGTGGTGTGAGGTGGAGACGGAGGAGGTGCCCTTTTATAAGGGAGGAGAGGGGCACCTTAAGAAAAACATATAATATTATTTTATTATAAAGTCATATTCGGTTTTTAATAGCTACAAATTGATTTATTTCGAAGCTAAGGTGGGTATGGGTCGAAACCCTCTAAACCAATTGGGTTTAGACAAGTTTAGGTTTCTATTTTAACCTTATCATTTAGATTTAACTCTAAGTTAAATAATTTAACTTTTACCCTGTCTTCTTGTTTTCTTACGCTATAAGGTTAATAAACTTACTATAACAAGCGAAAAGAGTCCCAAGTTGTTAATTATTAATATATATAACCTTATCTAAGTCATTTGGACAAACCTTAGATTTTTAGGAATAAAATAACAATTAATAATATAATATTTGTTTCAAAAACTATTTTTTGTCAACTTTGGCACTATTTGGTAATTGAGTTTTGTCAAAATCCTAACATCATTATTAGTTCGAACAAAGTAAATTAAATAAATAATAATATTTCATATTAACCTATAAAATTAGTTTAATTCATGAAAAGTCTCAAATTATATTTATTTGGGTATTTATAATATCAAATATGTTAATATTTCCTTAATAAGGTAATTACTGCATCATCATTATGTCATAAATAAATTAAAATATTTAAAGTGTAAAAATTATAAATAAAATACCATTATGTATGAAATATTTTTATCTTTATAATGAATATTTATAGT
Organism: Viscum album; assembly: GCA_963277665.1. Taxonomy (NCBI): domain Eukaryota; kingdom Viridiplantae; phylum Streptophyta; class Magnoliopsida; order Santalales; family Viscaceae; genus Viscum; species Viscum album. The sequence continues at coordinate 1,017,298,275 of OY728147.1, read as the reverse complement.
CGAATTTATCTTGTTTATAACCCTATATTAACAATGTTTTAGTTATTAAACTTTGATTTTAACTATATTAACTCTTCTTTAAATAAAATAATATTAAATGTCCTAATCTAATCCAAGTGGACCTAAATGGTCATATGTTATTCCTAAGGTTATTTCTGGTGGAATTATACTTATCCAATAGAATTAGGACATGTGTTAGGGTAATAATAATATCATTTTTACCCTTAATTACCCTATTTACTTTTAACCATGGTAAATAAAAGTAAAAAAGTTACTATTCACCAAAAAATATTTTTATCTTATTGAACCACATTTTACTCCTTGATATTAACCGTGTCTCTCAGATTTTCGAAATTCCACTCACAGAAGTGGTAAAATTAATTTTATTGTACATTTGGAAATTCTCATAGGAGGTGGGTAAAAGACGGTGAAAAGTTCAATAAAATTTTTATATATCTAAAATTATTATAAAATGAATCCAATGAATTGCATTGAACTTATATAGGTATCATGTATAAATCTTGACCTAAAATAAATTTAAATAAAATAAATAATTATTTAAATAAAAATGCGGTTTTTAAATAGTAACCTAGTGTATTCACTGTTCATCAAAAATTGAATGTTTTCAGAAAAATAACAAAATTTAAACCTAAACTAATTTCGATATCCTGAATCCAAAAATGAAGTCCATTTTCAAAGATAAAATTTATAAAATTTCAAAAATTGGGTATTAATATTCAAAATGGCTTGTTTATATAATATTTTAATAGCATATCGTTGTTTTGTGAAACTCGGTATTGCGTACAACGCAAGCTATCGAGAAAGGTCGCGATTGCGTGTAAAGAAAGCCAAGCTAGTGTTGTGTGTAGTGAAATATTCCTTTGATGATGTATAAAACATAAAAACAAAATATTTCTCATAAAATATTGGGTGTTACATTCTACCCCCTTAAAATGAATTTGTCCCTCGAAACTCGTCACTTTGTAACAAACATATGAAGATACCTTTCACTCATCATATCCTCAAGCTCCCATGTAGCTTCTTCAAATTGGTGGTTCCTCCATAAAACTTTCACCATGTGAGTGGTCTTGTTCCGTAGGACTTATTCGCCACGATCCAGAATCTCTATCGGCTGTTCTTCATAAGAAAGATCTTGCTCCAGCGGTACAACTTCTGAGCTGAGTACATGTGAAGGATCAAGTATTTACTTTCTCATGAGAGATACATGGAACACATCATGAACTTGAGAGATATTCGATGGAAGCACCAATCGGTAAGATACCTTCCCAACATGATCCAGTATTTCGAAAGGACTGATATACCTAGGGCTCAACTTTCCCTTCTTTCCAAATCTCATTACTCTCTTCCAAGGAGATATTAATAAGAACACTTTATCACCCAATTAAAACTATATGTATTTTCTTCGGTTATCGATATAATTTTTTTTTCGACTCTTAGCTTCTCTTATGTGTTGTTGAATAGATCTGACATTTTCTGCCATCTCATCAACAAGATATGGTCCGAATAGCTTTCTTTCCCCAACATCATCCCAGCAAGTTGGAGTCCTTCATTTCTTTCCATATATAGATTCATAAGGATCCATCTGAATACTCGAGTGAAAGCTATTATTATAAGAAAATTCCACCAAAGGTAGGTGTTGAACCCAACCACCTTTGAAATCTATAAAGCATGCTCTTAATATATCTTCTAGAGTTTTAATTGTTCTCTTAGACTGACCATCTGTCTGAGGATGATAAGCAGTACTAAAACTCAACTCTGTATCCAGAGAATGATGAAGACTTCGCCAAAACTTTGAGGTAAACCTCAGATCCCAATTAGATATAATGGAAAGTCGTACTCCATGCAATCTTACCACGTCCTTTACATATATCCTGGAAAGATGATCTAGAGAGAAATCTTCTCTAATAGAAATGAAGTGTGCTGACTTCGTAAGACGATCAACTATGACCCAGATAGAATTATTACCTTTGGATATTTTAGGAAGTCCGGTGACAAAGTCCATAGTGATATTTTCCCATTTCCATTCAGGTATGGGTAATGGTTGTAACATCCCCTTAGACTTCTTTCTCTCAGCTTTAACTTGCTGACAAACCAAGTATCGAGAGACGTATTCAGCAACTTTTTATTGCATGCCATCCCTCTAGAAGTACTCTTTCAGGTCCCTATACATCTTCGTGCTTTTAGTATGAATAGAGAATGAAGAACTATGAGCCTAATCCAGAAGCTCCTTCTTTAATTCTGGGATGGGAGGAACACAAACCCGATTCCTGAACCTTATTATCTCATCACAATCATGGTTGAACTAAGGAACATTTCTCACCTTCTTTTGTAACTCTACATCTTCTTTTTGTGCCTCATTAATCTTCACATGTATAGATTGTTGAACATTCATTTGAGAAAGATAAGATTTTCCCCTTCCAATATAATTCCAAGATCCCTCCTTTGTAAATCCATAAATATTGGATCTTTTTTTATCCTCATCATGGATAAGATAGCATGGTCTTGTCGACTAAATGAACCTGCCACCTTGTTTGCTTTCCCAGGGTGGTAATGAATTGAGCAGTCATAATCCTTAATCAGCTCCAACCATCTTCTTTGGCGCATATTCAACTCTTTTTTCTGTGAAAATATACTTTAAACTTTTATGATCAGTATAAATATCACACCATTCACCATAAAGATAATTTCTCCAAATCTTTAATGCAAAGATTACCGCAGCTAACTCCAAATCATGAGTTGGATAATCTTGCTCATGAATTTTCAACTATCGTTAGGCATTAGCTATCACCATATCATTTTGCATAAGAACACACCCTAGCCCCTTATTGGATGCATCACTATAGATCACAAACCTTTCTCCACTACAAGGTATTGTGAGCACAGGTGCACTGGATAACCTTCTTTTTAACTCCTTGAAATTCTCTTCACACTCCTCCGTCCAAACGAACATAACTCCTTTTCGAGTCAACCTAGTGATTGGATTTGATAATCATGAAAAATATTTCACAAAACGTCGATAATATCCAGCCAAACCAAGAAAACTTCGGATCTTAGTTACTGTTATTGGTTTTGACAATCTTTCGATAACCTCTGTTTTTGCGGGATCCATAGGTATCCCCTCTTTTGAGATTATGTGACCCAAAAATGAAACTTTTTGAATCCAAAATTCACACTTGGTAAATTTTGAAAAAATCTTCTCCTTTCTCAGGGTATTAAATACAATTCTCAAGTGATCTTAATGTTCTTCCTTTCTCTTTGAATAGACAAGAATATTGTCTATAAATACAACCACAAACTGATCAAGATAGTCTCTAAAGACTCTATTCATTAGATCCATGAAGATAGTAGGGGCATTAGTAAGACCAAATGACATCACTATAAATTCATAGTGTCCATACCTTGTACGGAAAGTCGTCTTTGGTATATCCTCCCTTTTGACCCTTAATTGATGATACCCTGAACAAAGATCAATCTAGGAAAAGTATTGAGCTCCACGTAGTTGGTCAAATAAGTCATCAATGCGTGGGAGAGGATATTTGTTCTTGATAGTGATATTGTTATGTTTTCGATAATCAATGAAGAGTCTCATTGATCCATCTTTCTTCTTAACAAACAGAACATGTGCTCCCCAAGGTGACGCACTAGGGCGTATGAATCCCTTATCAAGATTCTCTTGGAGTTTCTTCTTCAATTCCTGCAACTCAATTGGGGCCATTCAATAAGGTGTCCTTGAAATAGGCAAAGCACCTGGTATGAGTTCTATTAAAAACTCAACATAACGATTTGCTGGAAGACCTGGAAATTCCTCCGGAAAGACATCATAAAACTCTCGTACAGTGGGAATATTCTTAATCATGAGTTTCTATCCAACCATTTGAGATAAATAACCTTCATTTAGTGGAATCAAGACCCATAAGATGGAAGAAATTTCCACTGGAAGGTTATGTTCATCCTTGTATCAATAGACGATCATAGATTGATCTAGAATATGAAATGTGACTTCCCTTCTTTGGAAATTGATATGAGATCCATATAAAGAAAGCCAATCCATGTCAAGAATCACATAAAATTCCACTATAGGAAGGATCACAATATTTACAGGAAGCACTTTCCCACAAACTTCAATTGGAGAAGAATTGTAAACTTTTGATGCAACTATTTTTCCATTAAGAGTTGTCATAGCTAACTCAACATATAATTGTTGAGTTAATCCAGTGATACCCTTAAAAAAATCTTTAGAAATAAAAGAGTGGGTGGATCTAGAATCAAATAAAACATTTTCTACTTTAGAGTGGATGGTAAGTGTACCTTTCATTACTTCATTATCATACTCCACATCGCTGATAGAAATTGCATGTGACTTTCCTTTGTCTTTAGCCTTAAGAGTTTGTTGACGTCGATCATCATCAACAACCCTTGAATTAGGGCATTGATTAGCATAATTCCCCATTTCCATGCACTTGTAACATTGAAGTGTAGGAGGTACACTCTATGTAGCCTTTTCTTTGTGCGCATCACTAGACATCTTCTTCCCATCATTGTAGCATTCAAATGCCCGATGAACTTCTTTTCCACATTTAAAACATTTACTTGTCCCTTTAAGACAACTCCCTCCATGTTTCTTTCCACACTTTGACCATAAGGGAAAACTCATCTTCTTTTCAGTGTGCTCTTTAGATTTCCCTTTGAATTCCATTTTCCTCTTCTTATCAAACCCATATGACTGATGGGTTACTCCAATATCCATCTCAACCTTGAGAGCACATCGAACGATTTTCTCGTAGCTATTGAAGTATCTTATGGATAATTCCCTTTGAAGACTTGGTTTTAATCAACTAAAGAATTGATCGATCTTACTCTCAGGTTGGATAATAATCCAAGAAGCGTACCTTGCAAGTCTTGTAAAATTTGCTTCGTAGGTACCAACAGATTCATCATCCATTTTCATTAGTTCATGAAACTCGTCCATCTTTGTTCGAAGAATGTGAGGGATGTACTTATTGAAAAATAAGTTCTTGACCTCGTCCCATTCCATGGGCAAAAGTTCATCTCTTTCCCTCGTATTCTTGATAAGATTCCACCATTGATCAGATTCACCTTCCAAAAGATATACTACTAATATGACTTTATCATGTTCAAAAAATTGAAGAAATGAAAATATATTTTCATTGGTACTGATCCATTTTTCAACCACTAATGGATCAGTAGACCCACTGAATGAGGATGGACGCTGCCTCATGAAGGATTCAACAGAATGTTGCTCCTTCTTTTTCACGTTTGGAAGTCCTTCATGATTCATAGCTTGAGAAAGTTCTGTGAGCATGGATACAAGATTTTTCATTCCATCTCCCATAACATTTGGTTGCTTAGGGGGACAATCATTGCATTGCCCGTCACATTCCGCATTAACACGGTTCCTTTGGGTTCAAGCCATTGAACAAAACCAAGAAGAATAGTGTGAGAAACACTAATTATAATAGGAAAACCGCATAATCAAGAATAAAATTTCACACTTAAGGTCTTATCATAGGTTATTCATGGAAATTTCTAAAACACTATGATTTTGTCCTATGCTTAGAGATATCCTTAGGTTTCTTACTAAGGCTTTCACATCCTTGTTTCCAAAGGATTACTATAACCTCCCTCTGATACCAACTATAATGACCCATACTTTACATACATTATTATTAATTCAAAATCGAAGCACACTTATTACAACATATAACAAAACCATGAAAGGACCGTATAGGTATAGTGTCTTTAGAAATTGGGAAACATAAACAACTGGTTCATAAATAATCTACATCGTCTCCCATTTATTTTGTCATATCTAGAGTCCCGTTGGGCATATCGTACTTAATAACCTTCTTCTTGACCTAGGGAAAAGAAAACATACAAAAGGGTGAGGTTAAATTTTCAGTAAGGGTAAAAAAAGAAATATCAGTCACATCATATTCATAAGAATATAACATTTTGGAAATCTTAACCTGCAAAAGAGATCATAATTTCATAACATGGGATAAATCATAGTAGTGAAATGTAACCCCAATAATCATAACATGAAACTTTGTTTCATACACACATAATCATATGAAATCATTTCTTAGTAGTAAAAACTCATTGCTAAGACTATCTTAGCGGACAAAGTCCAGTTATAAACCGAGTTCACTCCTCGTTTCAGTCCCGTATCACTGAACCGGATTAACCCGCCGTTCCAGCCATGTCTATCTCATGAGATATAAATCTTTACCCAATGAATTGGAGGGAGATTTAGGTCCCACCCATATCATAATGATACCATTCTTATGTGTGCCACAATACCATAAATCATAGCATAACCCATGTAATAAAAATGGGATTCTTAAACATCATTCCATTATAACATAAATCTCATAAGATAAAAGGAATTCATAAAAATAATTCCATCATATCATAATCAAATCAATGTAAAAATAGGGATAGAAACAGAACCCCATATTATCTTAGATGGAAAATAATTTGATAAAATACTTGAACTCCATTCTTGAAGAAAATATCTTTTCTACTTCAAAATCATTTTTTCTTTCATAACATGTCATACAATTTTAAAATAAAAGAAATTGATTAAAAATAAACATGAAAACTTGTAAAGGAAGCTTCATGGGAATAATGTTCTATGAATCCATTCATTCCATATAAGTTAAAAAAACATTTTTGTTGTACTTTGGCCGGAAAAGTCAAAAAGTACCTCTTACGAAAAACGATAAAAGATTCCTTTCATATCTTTTACTAAAAACGTACCAATGGGTAAAATTGGATTTAAACAATTGTAGGAGGATAGAAATAATATTAAATATTTATGAAACATGGATGTGGATGATAAATATGCCCCAGTAATTACCGAAGTATAAACAATCTCGGATAAAAATTGAGATTGCGAGATTTTCCCTTATCTTAGGTCTGATTTGTTTCATACATGTCCGAACCTCCTGTATAATGATTTAAATAATGTTATTGAATTATTCAAGAATATTACTCATTGTTATGATATCATATATGGTAATATTCTTAGCTTCGTATTAGTAATATTTCATTCCTACTTGTTATTCGGGTGTTTATTTCTTTTTGTTCTTATGCGTGTTTTGTCGAATAAATTCTTATTCTTCTTTTTAGGTTATAGATACCTCATTTATATAATGGTATTAGTGTTATATATATCATATTTATTCTTTCAATTAATATATATAATCATTATGCATTGAAGATGATGTAGAACGAGTCGCATCACATCGTGGAGACGGTAGGCCGTACGTACGCACGAGCGATTATATCATTCCCATGATCGTGGAATTGTATTGTAGTGTATGTATAATATTTTAGAATCAATATCACTTTAAAATAATTATATATAGTTATTATTTACCCCATTATACCCATCCATGTAAGGTGGTGTTGGAAAACAGATTACACCACGGCGTGGAGACGGTATTCCGTACGTACGCACGCGCGGTGATTTCATTTTCCATAGGATGGATAGAAGGTGAAATAGGGCTGTTTCATATTTATAATAACATATAAGTATATTAGTGATACTAATGTTATTACTTTATAATGAACAAACTAAAGAAAAATAAGTAGAAGAAGAGATAAAGTTGAAAGAATCGGTAACAGACATTACCTCTTCTTTGAAGCGCCTCTTCTTAACCTTCTCTTAGGGGACTAAAGATAGTCTTTAAAGAAAACCAGGACCCCTAGGATGTTTCTAGGTAATATTAGAAGTGAAATGGGTAGGGTTTGGCCGATCTTGAAGGCTCAAAGCGGTGTGAGGAGGAGAGGGAGGAGGTGCCCTTTTATAAGGGAGGAGAGGGGCACCTTATGAAAAACATCAAATATTATTTTATTATAAAGTCATATTTGGTTTTTAATAGCTCCAAATTGATTTATTTAGAAGCTAAGGTGGGTATGGGTCTAAATCCTCTCAACCAATGGTTTTAGACAAGTTTAGGTTACTATTTTAACCTTATCATTTAGATTTAACTCTAAGTTAAATAATTTAACTTTTACCGTGTCTTCTGGTTTTCTTACACTATAAGCTAATAAACTTACTATAACAAGACAGAAAAACTCCAAGTTGTTAATTATTAATATATAAAACCTTGTCTAAGTCATTTGGATGAACCTTATATTTTTAGGAATAAAATAACAATTATTAATATAATATTTGTTTTAAAAACTATTTTATGTCAAATTTGACACTATTTGGTAATTGATTTTTTTTGAAAATCATAATACCATGATTAGTTCGAAAAACGTTAATTAAATAAAAACTAATATGTCATATTAATCTATAATATTAGTTTTATTCATGAAAAGTCTCAAATTACATTTATTTGGGTATTTATAATATCAATTATGATAATATTTATTTAATAAGGTAATTACTGCATCATCATTGTGTCATAAATAAATTAAATTATTTAAAGTCTAAAAATTATAAATAAAATACCATTATTTAATAAATATTTTTATCTTTATAATTAATATTTATAGTTTAATTTATCTTATTTATAACCCTATATTAAAAATGTTTTAGTTTTTAAGCTTTGATTTTAACTATTTTAACTCTTCTTTAAATAAAACAATATTAAATGTCCTAATCTAATCCAAGTGGACCTAAATGGTCATATTTTATTCCTATGTTTGGTTTTGGTCGAAATAAACTTATCCAATAGAATTAGGACATGTGTTAGGGTAATAATAATATCATTTTTACCCTTAATTACCCTATTTACTTTTAACCGTGGTAAATAAAAGTAAGAAGTTACTATTCACCAAAAATTATTTTTATCTTATTGAACCACATTTTACTCCTTGATATTAACCGTGTCTCTCGGATTTTCAAAATTCCACTCACAAAAGCAGTAAAATTATGTTTAATGTGCATTTGAAAATTCTCCTAGGAGGTGGGTAAAAGACGGTGAAAAGTTCAATAAAAATTTTATATATCTAAAATTATTTTAAAATGACTCCAATGAATTACATTGAACTTATATAGGTATTATGTATCAAATTTGACCTAAAATAAATTTAAATAAAATAAATAATTATTTAAATAAAAAGTCAGTTTTTAAATAGTAACCCAGTGTTTTCACTATTCATCAAAAATTGAATGTTTTCAGAAAAATACCAAAATTTCACCCTAGGATAATTTCAAGATTATGAATCCAAAAATGAAGTCCATTTTGAAAGATAAAATTTATAAAATTTTAAAAAGTGGGTATTACTATTCATGACAGCTTGTTTATATAATATTTTAATAGCATATCGTTGTTTTGTGAAACTCGGTATTGCGTACAACACAAGCTATCGAGGAAGGTCGTGATTGCGTGTAAAGAAAGCCAAGCTAGTGTTTTGTGTAGTGAAAGATTCCTTTGATAATGTATATAACAAAAAGACAAAATATTTCTCATAAAAATCTGAGGTGTTACACGAACTCCATTTTATGAAAATAATTTTCTAATTATGAGATATTTAATTTTTTAGTATAAACACTATTTACCCAAAAAATACTAATACTTTACTAATAATTTATAAAACAGTTATTTACTTATGCTATTATATCACTTTACCATTTAAGATACCTAAATTATATTTATACACTATTAAGCAAGTTCACTATTCCATTGGTCACATTACTATTCATAATGGTAATATTACTATTCATACATTACTATTCATTAAAAATTAAGTTGATCTTATTAGACTCTAAATTTATTACTGATCACAACTATAAAAGTCCATTTTTTGAAAATCATTTCACATTATTAATTATTTAAAGTAAACAATTTTTTTAAATATCATTTTTTCGGAAATTTACCAATAAAATGGAACTTCTATAAATTCCTGGTATATTTATCTTAATATTTGAAATTCACAAATTTTACCATAATAATAAATAACAATTTTATCTATACAAAATTATTACACAAAGTAATTAAGGCGTTGTTACATAGCCCATTATAACACCTTCATAGGACCTAAGAGTAAGGTGTTCTATGGTGACCGAATCTTGGGGTAGCTTTGACAACATTTCCTGAGTGGTGATTTCTATCAGCTTGAACTTCTCTCGTAAGAAAATCTGTTCAATATTAACGTGTTGGAGTTCGTCTTGGGCGTGGTCTAGAGCTAATCCCAGTGATTTAACCTCTTTCCTAAGCTCAAACAAATGTGATTCGTATGGTCTGAGTCTACTAGATTTGGCCATAAACTCTTTTTTATGTATTAATTAACCACGATCACTTGTATTTATAAACAATAATCATAACATTAAGAGTATAGTTTTCAATGGCCATATTGACCAATGGTCATATAACAGTTGAAACCCAATAGTATCATTCTAATTATACTCACTTCATTAATTAAAGGATATAGTTTTGTTGAGTATAAAATAACACACAAATTTAAGTAAAAAATATTATTTAAATGTTTGGGTTGTTACACTGGTGATGGTGATTGAGATATAAATTCCCCGAGCCCAATGGGATAGGGTTTGTTTTCATTAATTACTAATGTGTTCTAAATCCACTTGGGAAATAATGATCTGAGGGGTGGAGGCAGTGGTAGATATTCTCCCAAACTAGTGGGATGGGATTTCTCTTAGATGAATACTATGGTATATTCTATTAAGACCTATTAGATGTAGAGAAGCTATGATTTTCTAGTATTGGGTGCATTGGTATCCCATCATAGAAGTTAATTTCTATAAGAAGTTATTGGGTTGATTGTAGCTTCAGATTCCGTGTATGAAATGCATTCTCATTGCTTCTAGGGGCCCAGTTCAACGATCTATGGGTTGTCCTCTCCCTCTATTTGTGATTTCGTAGAATTGTTAAAATGGGGGAATTCGTTTGTACTGACCAGATGGATTAAACATTACTCGTTCCCCTAATTCCACTATAGGCTATTCCATTAAAGGGCATCATATTTGGGGATTTCATCTATTATGGGGACATAGTGAAGAGAAATTCTCCATATTTTACCCATCCTCATATATGTATGTATAAATACACTATATAAATTGGTTGATGTATATTTTTTGTAATGTAGAGACAAATAATACACATGCACTTGTGATTCTCTTCTAGTCCTTGGCTCTGAGATATATAAAAGGAAGCCATATTCAGTTGATAGTAGAGTGTATTGATGATCTGAAGGTGATACTCATATTTTGGACAAGGGCGATGTCTAAAGATCAATATTTGATGGGTTTCCCACATATTTTGGAAGAGGAAAGACATGAAATATTTCTCTATATTATCTAGGATGTCATAGTTAGAAGATGAAATTGGATAGAACATGGTTTGGTGGTTGTTTCTGGATTACTCTCTCCATATCTCAATGTAATATTCCTTTTCATCAGACAAGCTTTCCTCCATCTGGTTACACCATAAAAGATTTTTCTTGGGGTAACCTATTGACTAGAGTGGAGTGTTTCTTATAGAAGATGGGGAAATATATTTGGTTGACCTTGATGTTTTAAGGACCTCTATATATGAAGGTGTATGAGTTTTGAGAACCTCTATATATGAAGGTGTCTGAGAAATGGAAGTATTTCATTATTTGTGGGAGGTATCACCATGGAGATGTTGAACAAGGCTTATGCCATGAGTAGAGTCTATATGATCCATCTCCACACTACCATGAGAAGGAATATAATGGTAATGATCTAATTCTACTTTGTTTTGAGAGTTGGTAGACCCTTGGGGTGCGGATAATGTGTCCTGAAAATCCTCCATGACACTGACAATCGGATGATTAAAAATGTGAGCCTCATTTTATATGATGGTCAGAATATACCAACCCACCTTTTAGAATTGTGTCAGGATATAAGCCTTATGTATAATGGTTTGTATACATTTTTGATAACTTTCTGCTGTTGTGGTAGTACGATACCACTAGAGAGAATCTACTAGAATATTTTCAGTAGCTTCACTAACATGAATATGAGCCCACCACAAGGATTTTACACTCTCATTTGGGGATACTTGATTCTAATAAAGATATGATCTCAATCCTAGGAATTTTTAGTTTTTCACTTGTATTTTTCAACAGGAATATGATCCTTCCCCGAGGAATGAGTTACTCTCAGTTGGTGATCCTCAGTTAAAATAGGGATATGAGCCAGATCATGAGCCTTTGGAGTATTCCACCGGTATTTTTCTCTAGGAAGATGTGCTTTTCTGGAGGCATGTGTTGCTCTCACTTGGTGAGCCCCAAACAAAACAACAATATGAGCCCAATCCTGGGCCTTTTGAATATTTCCTCAGTCGTTTACTATAGGAATATGAGACTTTCCCAAGGCATGTACTTCTCTTATTCAGTGATCCCCTGTTGGAACATGAATATAAACTTGGTATAGTGCATCATCCATTACCGGAATATACCAATAATCTTCTAGGTCAGATGAAAGAATATGTGCTTTCTATATAGAACCCACTTGTTCATACTGATCCGAGTGTTGTGATTCCCTAGCAATAAGGATATGAATATACTCCTATCCATGTATATGTACATGGGATGGAATATTTTGGAAGATTTCTTTAGATATTTATATGATGTAATGGAACATTTTCAAAGTGTTCATAAGAATATAAGCCTACACATTTTTTTCACCACTATATACTAGAATATATATTGAATTAATGTGGGAATATGAGCCCAATTTTTTCCTCCTTGTGCCATATAAATATGATGATGGGATTCATGAATGGTGGTAGGGATATGCGCCTCCCCCTTGATTACTATGGGAATATGGATGCATAATTCTTCTAAGTAAGAATTGATATGATCCTCCTCACTAGCTAATGCTGAAATAATCCATTGAAAATTGTTAGTGGATTTGGGGATATGAGACTACTCTCGGTTAGCCAAATATTTCCCACATGATGTTTCTTCCTTGTTTCCCATTCATGGGTGTTGGAGGTGGAAGTGTGTCAGACGGTTCCCTCAGTAGGTGACTGAAGGGCACTAACGAGATGGAACTGAAAAAAATCATTTAACAAGATCCCGCCTCAATGGCTCCTAGACTATAAGGGAGATGTAGTTAACTCTTTGATCCATCTTTATCAGATACATAAAGTTTTTATTTTCATTCTCTGGGGATAATCTTTTAAAATGGTTGTTAGTGCCAATGAGTGCCACTAACATTATTGTATATTTCTTTGGATGATGTGGATTCATCAATTTTAGTGTTTTGAGACCCTCATGGTAAGCCTCAAGGGTCTAGATCAAACCATTTTGATGGTAATCCCAGACCTTTGCATTCTCCTCCTTACACTAAACGTTTCAGGTGGGTGAGGTTGTTATGAGACCCATGAGTGTTTCATCTATAACTAATTTTCTATAATGATAATAAGATAAATACATTATCTTAGGTCAAGGTGTTATTTGTGAGATAAGTATCTGAAGTCACTATTACAACAAGGAACATGGTCATTGATCAGTGTATCATCATAGGCATGATATGTACTCAATTAGATATGCATGGGTAACACAATTTACCACTATTATTCCCAGTTGGCTCATTCAACTCACGTGGAATTATTAAAATGGGGATGGACTTATTTCATGAAAATCCAAACTACATAGGATCATCCTATATTTTCCATAATTTGTAAAATCCATGTCACAATCCCCATTTCTTGTGTGTAGGATATGAAAAAAATTCCATGATGCATGCTAAAATGATCATTTTTCTATTTGAGAGATTCAGGTCAAGTTCAACATTTTTATTTGCACAAGATATGAAAAATAATATGGCATGATAAATGGTTAAATGATTATTTTTTTAATTTGAGAGATTCACATTAGGTTCAAAATTTTTATTTTGTAAAAAATATCTCACATTCCATGGTAGGAACAAAATAGTATGAGAAAAAGTGGGATTTTTATTATCTTTAACATGTGTAGAAGATATTATAGTTAAATTATATCCATTCACATCAGTTTTATGATTTTTGTTTCATTTGAAAGATGTGGATTACCAATCTTTATGGTTTGATTATGGTGGTTTCAATGTCTTCTATAAACATTCAATTCATGCTCACCATTTTTATCTCTAATGAAAACTCCCAATGTCTCCTACATCCTTAAGTGAGTGAGGAACTACTTTACAAAGGTAGGTGGTCCTTTGGGGTTTCTGGCTGAACGATTCTTGAGAACTCAAATTGGTTGATAGAATTGGAGAATGGTCTCATAACACACTTTTGAAGGGCATTTTTACCTACTCTGAGACTCTATTATAGATTTATGACCTATTTGACAATCAATTTCTAATCCTGATATGGGATCGGTTACCCTAACAATGTGATAATGTTTTGAATATATCTATATATAGGGGGGGTCTACTATGGAATCCATATATATGTATCTGTGGTTCTTTATCCATTTCCCATTAATGGGTAGCTTCTAATATTTTAAATCCATATAACTAGGCACTTTGGAATGTGCTATAATCCAAGATGGTGATTAATATTTCTAGGATTGGATTGAGCCATTATGAGGCATCCTATGTATCCTGTTTATAACAGGAATAAAAAACAACATTGTTTCTTAAACCTATGTAGTTTAACAACATGTAGAAAAGAGATATATGATATAAATTAGTTACCATGTATTAAGATTGAACCTCAGGGTGGCGTCCTATGTATCCTGATTATGTCAAGAATTAGAAACATCGTCTTTCAATCATTCCCTTCGGACATGTCCCAAGGTAGATTCCCTTAAAAAAGAGTAGTTATATGAAGCCATTAATCGTGGATTACACAATAAGGTTTCCCTATCTGATGGAGATTCATGATAAGAATGATATGAACATTGAAAATCCCTAAGCCCACATGAGTTGTGCTCAGTGCGATAAACAAGGGATTGCAATTAATTAGTCTCACTACATAGGGATACAAAAAATATGTTTTGGGACAACCCTTTGGATGTTTGAAATAGATATCATTCCTATTGAAGGAATCCTATATCTCCTGATTATAGTAGGAATCAAAGTACACATAGTTCTATTTCCATCTCAATCTGTTGGTGGATGACGTAGAATGACCATCCCATATAAGTTATTGGGTACTGATGGTTAGAATATCAGAGACATGGAAGGATTCACATTGAGGTTGATTCCCATTTGAGATCAGGCCATTAGAAGGCATCATAGATATCATGGTTATAATAGGGATTAGAGTTATGACAGTTTAATTGATCAGGGATTACACTCTAAGGTTGACCTTTGGACATTTTATTTAGAGTTATGGCTTAAGAATTCATCCTATATATCCTAGTTATGTAAGGAATCAGAGTTATCATAGTTCAGTTGCTTTCTCAAATTACTAGTGGATGAGGAATAATGAACATACCATGGGAGAGATTGGGTCCCAATGGATGGAATCTCAGAGACATGGAGGGCCTTACACTATAGTGGATTCCCATTTGATGTCATGCCTTAGGAAGTAATCCTACACATCTTGCTTAAATAATGAATCTTAGTAATCGTAGTTTACATTATCATGGATTGCACTTTGAGGCTACTCTTTGGATATTTTATTATAGGGATTAGGCCTTAGGAATTCATTCTATGTATCATGGTTATGTGAGGAATCAGAGTTCTCATAGTTCATTTTCTTTCTCAATCCACTAGTGGATGAGGAATAGTGATCATCCTATTGGGTTCTGATTGTTATAATGTCTGATACATGGTAGGGCTTATACTGAAGTGGATGCCTATTTGAGCTCAGGATTTAGGAATACATCCAACATATCCTATTTATATAAGGAATAAAAGTTATCATAGTTCTCTTGATCGGGGCTTACACATTGGGGTTTCCCTAATATGGGGGTAGTCATATCATGCAAATAATCCGGGATTAGACACTAAGTATTATTTAATATGGGGTTAGTCATATCATTCCTTTGATTGGGGCTTACAAACTAAGGATTCCCTATTACGGGGTAGTCATATCACGCCACTAATCAGGGATTACAAGCTGAGGCTTCCCTAAAATGGGGAAATTCATTTCATGACACTGATTGAGGCTTGCACTCTAAGGTTTATCTAATATATCCACTGGAAAAGTTTATCATATCTTGGGATACTGGCTTCACATGTTTAAATTATTCTCCTGATGTGTTCTGATCATTTGCCTAACATGTTTAAGGATGTATGTTCATGTCTTGGTTGACTAGCAGACATGTCCAAAGACAATCATGTGATCCAACTGACTTGTCAGGAGGATGTCACATAACCTGAATGAAATCTATGGAGTCCATTTCATGATCATGTTTGACATGTTTGGAGGTTATCACATGGCCTGGATGAATTTCTCGGAGGACAATATATGATCCAAGATGACATTTCTAAAGGATTTCGTATGACTTGAATGACTTGTTCAGAGAACATTGCATGATTATAGATAACATGTCTAGAGGAAGTCATATGACATAAGATAAAATATTTAAAGGATGTCGCATGACCCATGATGACATGTATGGAGGGTGCAATATGACCTAGCTAACTTTTCTAGAGGACATCGCATGACCCAAACTGATATGTTTGGAGGGTGCTGCATTACCAATTTGACATGTCTAGAGGATTTCACATGACCAAGGATGAAATGTCTTGGTGTCAATGTGATACATATATAACTTCATATGGTGTCTCTACATAACATGTGTGACATGTATGAATGACATCACATGACCCAGGATAACATATATCACTATCAACATGAGACCCTATGACTTTTCCTAGTTTCATCACATAACTCCGAGGATATTTCTAGAAGAAATCACAATATTTAGAAGGAAATCATAGTGGACATTGTAAGAGAAGGGAATTATTCCTAGATTTCATCATGTTACTTACTTTGACATGTCCAGGGTAATTAAAATGGTGCAAATAGTATGTCAAGGGAGCATCATATGACTTGAGCAACACGTCCCGGTGCTGTTGCATGACCTTGGCAAGTCATGTGAAGGACATGAGGATCAATGTATATGTTATTATCATATGTATCATCTCTTTTTTATCTTTATCACATCCTTTATTTCATATATTTCTTAGTTTTGTCTAGTTTTAGCTTATTTTTAGGCTTCACATAACCTAAACACCATACATGATCTCCTTCACATAATATGACCGATATGTCAGACGTCATTCTTGTGATCAAGAATGATCATGAAATGTGTACATTTAGTCCCCTTGATACCTTAGGTTGTTACCCTATTTCTACTTGGGATAAGGTTTATGTGATCATGTTGTTGACCACATTGTGAAGACCGCTTTAATGCTCCTATGTGCAATAAATCAATATATGTTATTGATGAGGGTGGGGGGATTTATAGGCATGGAATTCTTGATTATACATGATCTTACATGGTTCATATCTCATAGATTTAGGAAACATTTAGTGGAGGGATTTAGTGTATTGTGCTTCAAATGATTCTATCATGGTCCATACATGGTTTCATGTGATATTCATAGACCATGAGAATGTTCTTACTTTTACATTTTTATAGGACCTAGGCCGATCAAATGGATTTTCGTAACCAATTGGGAATGTCAAGGGGCTTCATCAAGGTTAGGCAGACATGTCTAAGAGTCTTTGTGAGATCCAGATTTCTTTGGAAAGGCCTTCACATGATTGAAGATGACTTGTCTGGTGTCATCTGGGAGACAAATGTTATTTTTCTGGGGTATTTCATGAGACTAAGGAAACTTTCCAAGATACATTATATAGGATTATGATAACATGTCAAGAGGGAATTTGTGAGATCAATGGTGATCATTTGATATTCATAACCCATTTTGAGTGATGGTCAGTATATCTTCTCTCTGAAAGAAGCTTCATTATTTTACCCTTTTATTTCATTATTAATTTAAAAAATGTTTTGGATCTTATGATGTTGTGTGAGTGTTGTCAAATAAAACCACTATTCTTGTCTACAATGCATCACATGACCAATAATGGGTCTCACGAAGTTGTGAGATTATTTATGTGGAAAACCATTCTCCTTGTCTTTATTGAATTGCAAGATCAGTGATGGATCTTGTGATGGTGTGCATGCATTATCATGGACAACCTATCCGAAATTTGTTGATATGAAGGGGAATCACGTGTTCAATGATGGATCTCGCAACAATGTGTAGAAATTTTCAAGGAAATTCACTCTACTTTCCTTTGATGAATCACACATTCAACGATGGATACCATGACATCTTGTAGAGAATTACAGGGAGAGTCACTCTGCTTATCTTTGATGTGTCATGTGTTTAATGGCGGATCTCATGATGGCATGTAGACACTATCAGGGGTAGTTCATCTACTTAACTTTGACACGTTTCATGTTCAATGACTTATCTCATGACAACATGTAGAAATTGTCAGGGATAGTCAATCTACTTTCCCTTGACGCATTTAATGTTCAATGATGGATCCCATTATTGCATGAATACACTGTTAGGTAAAGTCACTCTACATTCATTTGATATATCATGTGTTCAATTATAAAACTCATGGATTCATGTGAACATTATCAGGGAAAATTACTCGGCTTGCCTTTGATGCATTGCATGTTCAATGATGGATCTCAGGACAGCATGTAGACATTGTCATGTACATTCACTCTAGTTTATTTTGACATGATGCATGTTCAATGATGGATCTGGAGAAAATGTGAGGACATTTTTAGGCACAATCACTCTTCTGTCATTTTATGTTCCATGTTTTCAATGGTGGATCTCAAAATGGTGTTCGAAAATTATAAAGGACATCCATGATTCATTCCTTTGATGTGTTACGTGTTCACAGATTGATCTTGTGATGGAATGCATACATTTTTAGGGACATTATCTCTTATTTTCTTTGATGTTTATTATGTTCTTGGTTTCATGAGTCTATAACATGACCAATAGTGTTCTCATGTCAAATATTCATTCTAAAAGGTGAACAGATAGCGTTGAAAATTTTCAAATGAATATCGCATAACCCAAGATTTTTAAAGGTGTGGTGTAGACAAGGATTTTCGTGAGGGAATTACGTGAAATTTAAATCATCATGTGATTGTGTAAAGGGGGTCATGAAATAGAGTCTCATGCAGAATTTACTTATCATTACCACAATACTCATGTATGGAATATATGTACATTCTATGCACATGATGGTAAAAAGTGTGTCATGAAACTTCTCATGTGTGCATTAATATTTCATGTGTGCATCACAAACTTACATCAGATCAATATGATTCACTAGTGGGACTTGACTGTTATTCATGCTCAGCTTTCACGGTGCATCAAATAATTTATTTAGTGCTTCATCCTCAGTCATTGAGTTTATGTTAGAAATTCTCCAGGTAAATGGGTATTTAGTAATTTAATATTTTTTTGGGTGGAGGTAGGATGATGATATGAGCTCAGTTCCATGTTCTTGTTATAGTGATTATGTAAGTGAGATATTAGTTTTATCTATGTTGGAGTATGAACCCCCACCCCACCCCCTACCCTGCTATACTGCATCCCTATATGTGAATAGTTTTACAGAAACTCAACCCTTCTCCTGATTGATTATGTGAATCCTTGTCTCTCTTATAATGGGTTATACGGTGTCACAACCTTTTTCATGATGGGTTACACAGTGGTCATCTCTTCATATGAGTAAAATCTTGAAGTCTCTTATGATGGGTTATGTGGTGAAAGAGTTTTTCACATGAGTTCAAGTATTTATCCTTGTATAAACTTCCTATCATAATCATTATGGATCATGTGATGCTCATTTTTGCAAGAAAAATGAGAGCTCCCCTTTCAGAGTCACAATTGCCTCTAACTTGTGATCTCCCTTATGCATTTGTATACATTGTATTTTAATCCAATTTCACAGCTAATAAAGGTGACATTTCATCAAAATAAATTATTTCTTCATCACATTAACTCTCATAGATTTATATCAAAAGATATTGGTGAATTTGAATTATCCTCACATAACATGGAGGTTCATTGTGCTTCAAGTTCACAAATTCTCTTCCATTTTCATATCTCTTCCACCAAGAAGCAACCAACCATCATGAGTCTGAACCTTAATAGGAAATTTCTATCAACATTCATGGGTATCAAGATAAATTTAGATAATAAACAATCTTGGGGATCATAGAGGGGTTATACTCAATGAGGTTGATTCCTTGGTTTCTTTATAGGCTGATGATGGTGCAACAAATAATAATCCCAGTGGTAGAGGATGCATTCATTATCATCAAACTTCATACTGGATAATATTAGAATGCATGCAATATCTTTACCATTGAGTAATTCAATTTAGGCTATATTTGGAATCATTTCCTTCACATTATGTTTTATTTTTAGGCATAGTGTTTCTTTGCTTCATGTACTTCATATAAGAATGGCAGTGACTTCACACAACATATCCATTGCATCCTATGTTTTCTATGTTGGAAAATTCTAAATTATCAACATGAGAACACAATTGAATGTCTTTTACAGAAGAAGGAAAAAATATAGAAAAGGAGATAAATTTTTGTACACAACCAATTGGGATGATTTTCAAGAGAGGATTCCATTATATACACACATAAAAGAAAGATATAATTAAAATTGAATTAAATCCACATAGTATCTTTAATGAGGTCCAACCATGTTAAGCCATAAATGAGGGAAAATAATGACGGGGGATGGAAAAATAATGGAGGAATTAATCCAAATTATTTAAATTAGTCAACAATCACCCCCTAATTCATTCCGCATTCACCAGATTTTATTGTAGTCAAACTTTGTGCACTACTCGAGAAACACGACACACCCAAATGGCTTCATGAGAATTTCTTTTTACTATTACTCCCTCAAATCCTTCTTGTCATTTTTCACTATATTCTCTACAATTAACATGGTATGTGGGTGGGTAGGCATGGATTCCATGGTGTCATCGGGTTTGGATATGGAGGATGTCGATATACTATTGGGCTTCCGATCAAATGCGTTTTTACTGCCCACACTAAGGGATGCCCATGGGATTTCTATGTTGAACCATACACTCAATATCTTTTTATCCTCATGAATTGTCTTTATTTAGTATAAATTTTTTTTCTACTTCACCAAATGGGGTTTTTCATCGGTCGTACTAAAATATAACTCACGAGAGAAGAGCTCACACAGTGCAAACCCAGAAGTAACCGTCATCCTTATAATGTTTTTGATGGTGTGAAACCGAAGCGGTTCAT
Organism: Viscum album; assembly: GCA_963277665.1. Lineage (NCBI taxonomy): Eukaryota > Viridiplantae > Streptophyta > Magnoliopsida > Santalales > Viscaceae > Viscum > Viscum album. Next base: position 1,017,276,996 of record OY728147.1, on the reverse strand, counting down.
TTTCATGATGGGAATATTTTTTCTTATACCATATTGTATGGTAGTGAAGTTAAATCTACTGTAACTAATAGTGTAGGAATCACCTTGACCAAGTCTGGTGTATCAGCGTCTACGAACATACTCAAGTGGGTGTGGGTGATGATCTATAGTCTCAGATAGTGTTTTCAGTCTTTTCAATATTTGGTATAAATTCCCTTGTGTGTTTAATGGTGGATGGATCCTCAATAATAAACAATCCTTGTTCATAATGAGTACTCCAATCCCATTGATCTACCTCATTGAAGATGACATCACGTGTTACATGCACGCAATTGTTGATGGGATCATGCACATGGCATTCTTTGGACATAGACTCATACCCCATAAATATCATTGGTGTACTCCAGCCATTTGGATTCTTCAGGTGTAGCTTCATGTTCTTAATATGTGTGCTACATCCAAAGGTGAAGAAAAATTGAACTGGAAGTTTTTTTCAATGGTATGCCTTGTATGGCGTCATCCCATCAATGTTGTTTTTCGATACTCAGTTAAGGATGAAGATGGTGGTGGAGATTACCTCACCCCATAACATCCTTTGAAGTCCCTTAGGCTTAAGAATGCTTTGATCCATGGATAACACGGTCTAGTTTTGTTGTTCAACAACACTATCTTGTTTTTGTGAATAGTTGGATATGAGTTTTCATTGTATGCTACGATTGGTAAAATATTTGCCAAATTCCATTGATTTAAACTCATCACAATGGTTAGTGTGGAGGACCTTCAGCTTGTACCCCATCTACACATCCTCTATGGATTGAAAATTTCTGATTAAATCCAGAGTATTTTCATTTCTGGCAAGTAGATTGAGCTAAATGTAGTAGCTGATTTCATCCAAGATTTGCAGAAATTAGTGGTTATCACTTGGAATCATTAGTGTGATCATCCCACAGAGGCCACTGTGGACATGGCCAATGACGTTTTCTGCATAATGATTCAATTTTTCAGGGAAATACACTAGAAATTGCTTCCTAGTGAGGTAGATTTTGTAGTCTTGATCTACCTGATCAATCCATGGAATCTCTCACACCATTTTGGGTTGAGAAATCTTGTGTAGAGCCTAGAAATTCTGTCCATCGTACCTTACATTCCAACACCATTCCAACTCTGACTTCATTGTAGAAAATCATATACGATGTGTAATGTTGAGTCTTAGCCTTTACAACTGATCAAGGAAGTGTTGTTCCCTAGCTATAATTTGTCATTTCTTATCATAGATCTTCATGATTCCTCCATCAATTAGTACCTTACAACTATTCTCGTAATTTTTTTTGATACTGATGATGTTGGTTGTGAGACTTGGGATGACATACACCCTCGTGAGCATATGGTGGTCTCCGGTCTTGTCGAAAAATAAGATCGTCCAACACCCCTTGATATTAACGATAGATCTGTCACCAAACATGATTGTGTTTTGGATCCGAGAGTAAATATTGTTGAAGAAAGCATGGTAACTAGTCATTTGGATTATGTAAGTGTTTTCTAGGTACCATATGTCATCATCACATGCCTCTTTATAATCATGTTTTCCAAAGACCTTCACCTCGACCAGTTAGAGAGGAATGCATTGTGGTGGAAAGGAATTGGAAGTAGAAGATCATAGTGGTGGGGTAAAGGGAACCATGGTGCAAACCATTTCCATAAGAATCATTGGATCATATTTTTCTCAAAGGGTTATAAGGTCCGTAGAATGTTTCATCCTACTACAGAAATATATGGTCCAGTAAAGCATTTTTTTTATAATAGGGAGATTGGTCTCTTGAGACGCCATTTCTACCACCAGAATTCTAATCGTTTGGTTTTTATGCCTTAGGAATCATGATTGAGTTTCAAGGTAAGAGATATTAAATCCTCAAAGGGAATGGTATAGTACCTGCCACATGGCCTTGGTTATAGACATAGTTGATCCCAATCCAGCACGTGGGATGGGGCATCGCTGGCCCAAAGAGGCACAACCAAACAACTACTATTAAAATTTCATCACTTTCATTTCCTCAGTTTTTGTTGTTTGTATTTATTCATGGATTTTAGCAGCACCCATTTCTGGACTTGGATTCATTGAAGGGACCCTACCCTGTTTTGTAGTCATTCATCCGAACAACCCACTCTCCCTCAGTGTGGAGAAATTTCCCTCCATTTTCCATAGTGATTTACCACTCAAAATGGTCCTTCACTGCTTTGATTCTCCCTGTTACCTCATCCACAGAGAAAATCAAGACTTCAAGAAGTGGATCAATTAAATGATCAATTTAGAAGAACCTAGAGATGATGAATTTAGGGTACTTTTCAATGAAATTTTATTGAGGCTATGGATCTCTTTGGACTGTATGTTTTTTACATAACCTGATGAGAACCATCACAAAGTTGTCCATTGATTTGTTGTTGAAAAAAGAAATTCCTTCATACTACTTATGGAGGTTATATGTATTGAACTTATGTAAGTGATCAATTCGGATGTTCATGGTATTTATGGGGTCCCAAATTTCCTTGGATCATTCATTGATAGCAAGTTTGGAGATCATCTCTGGTGGGATAGCGTAGAGGATGGCCTCCAACTCCATCCAATATTCCTGTAATTCTACACTGCCAGTGTGGATGGCATCCCAAAGTCTATGTTCTTTGAGAATAACCTTTATCATTAAATAACAGTCATTTTATTTCATATTTATAAGGATAATATATGTCACTTATCCCTATATCTCCTTCACCACTTGATGTACCACTAGAGGGCCAATATCTTCATCAATGAGAGCTTTGGGATGTGCCGATGATGTTTGGAAGAGTCAGGGTGATGAGGGCTCAGATTGTGGCATCATGGGTCAATTCAAAATTTCTTTGATTACAAATGCTTTAAATGCTCGATCAATCAACATGAAAACAAAAGAAAAATTATTCAAAGGGTGAAGGAATAATTCTAGAACATAATAGATGTTTTGCACACCACCAAGTGGGATGCTTTTCTAGAGAGTTTTCCATTACATTATACACACATATAAAATAAAGATATATTTAAATTGTAATTAAAACCATGTGGATTCCTTAATTACTTCAAACCATGTTAATCTATAAATGATGAAAAATAATGAGGGGAGTTAAAAATAATGATGGAATTAATCCACACTATTGAAATTAGTCAACATTATATTCTAACTTCATGTTTTATTTTTTATGGTTCAATCCTCCTTTCATGTATAAATATTATAATTATGTTTATCCATGCACCATGATAGGTTACGATGTATATTCTTTTCTTCACATACTCTAGGTCATCCATGCACAAGTTTAGGAGGGTGTGGCACTATATTTCTTCGCATGTTACAGGCTATTTACCCACTAGGCCAGGCTTTCTTGGAACTCCTATAACTCACATGATGTATAATATTACACAAGTAGGATATACATGTTGATGGAAATGGACCATGCATTGAACTCTAATCATAACTGAATACAATATTTACAACATCGCGTGTCTACCTAGAGACTTCGCAATTCCTTGAGTGTTCTTCCAGTTGATGATAGTGAAGCAAAACCATGCACTATTATGCTTTTAAGAACCTTGGTTCAATGTGCAGTTCAATATTTTTATGGAAACTATTTATAGGGAAGTCCCAACAAGAAATCAAAAATTGAATTGTAGTTAATATCATGTGTTGATCCAAGAGTATAGTTTTATTTCTCTTCATATAATAAGATAACCCGTATCCTCTTATCTTTTCATGATACAATATCAAGCATGACATCTTCTTGTGATGTAAATGAACACACGAGGGGTTATACCAGATGATTCCTATCCCCTAGTTTCTTCATCAGCAGATGAAGTTGAAGTAGAAGATAATTCCATATATGGGGGAACCATGTATTATCCTCAGTTCTCACTATGGTAAAATCGATGTGCATGCTATATTCTTCTTCAGGAGACACCTCCAAGAAGTCCGTTCATGGAATAATCACATGAGGTATGTATGAATGTGACTAATTGAGACTTCCTAACATGGAAATTTGGTTATCTATCAAAAAGTGATGATTCATATCCCATGGAGGATAGCCTGGTAGTCAAGTTTTGGGTTGAAGATGAACCACAACCTCATTTTTTCATCACGTGAAATCCCTATGCTTATATATATATAATTAAAAGTTCTACTTTTTATTTCATTTTATTTATTATCATTATTATTATTTATAAAAACATAAAAATAATAATAATAATAACAATAATAACACTCCTTCAATTGCATAAACTGTACACACACACACCAAACATCATTTTCATATGTCATTATGCATTATTACCCATCAAAAACTCATTTCATGTATCCATCAATAGAAAAGTTCCTAGAACACATTTAGTGGTGTCAACAATGTGTTGAGAAACGTTTTTCCCTAAATCTAAGGTGTTTTAACTTTGGATCTCAAGAGTTCTCTCTCATCTTGGTATTCTTGAATACATGGCCTCCCTTTACTTCAATTTGCATGGTTGTACTTGTGTGTGATTGTGTATATTTGTATATATGTATATATTAAGAAATGTATAATAAAATAAAATTAAATGAAAATGAATCTATATATATATATATTTAAATATATACCTATTTTATATATAAATAAATTTATTATGTGTATAGTAACTAAACTAAATCACCAGAAAACAATTTAATATAATTATATGACATTATTTCTTGATAAAACATTAATTCCTTATCCTTTTTCTCAATACAATTTAGGTTTTCATTACTTCGTAGTGTTTCTAAAGTGTGTATGACTTCATTATTAGGAAAATAATAAAAGTTATTATTAGTAAATTTATACTTTTATTATGAATATTTCGTATTTATTTAAAACCTAGGATTTATATATTCACAAAAAAAATTTTAGATAGACACATATATGTAATTATATATTTACACTAAAATTATGATACCTTGTTTAAATATCAATGTATATATACTTTATATGCATACCTTGTGTGTGTTTATTTATTTTTTATACTAAATGATTATTTTTGAACCTAAAAGGATGGATATGAATGGAAAAAGGTTGGATTCTAATTTCATTACAAAAAAGTATGAGGATTGAGTTAAATATTTCAATATGTTTTAAATAAAGCATTCATAAGACCATTATGAAATCCTTGTCCATTTTTAAATTGTTTTTATTCAAGAAAAATTCATCCAGATGATTTATAAGGATATTTTTTTTTCATGGTATAGATCCAAGATATAAATATTGAACATATAACAAGGAAAAATATAATGTACATAGTGGCTATGATGATACTATTATTTATATATAATTTGATATGAATAATAGTGTTAATCATGATGGAAATCATATGGATAAAATGAAAATAAAAATTGATGATCACCTTCATGATTGTATAAAGTTGTTTGAGAAGTTAAAAAGATATGTAACGAGACCATTGTATACTGATTATTCAATATATAAAATATTTCTAGACATATCAAAGCTATCAAATTTGGAAGCTAGTAGGGGATAGAATAACACCGGTTTTATAGAAGTACTTGGTCTTCTGAATGATATGCCACCAAAAGAAAAAAAACTTTATTATTGGATATATGATACTAAAAGAATGCTACATCAAATGAGAATGATATGAGAAAAAATAAATATATTTAAAAATTATTTTATATTGTTTCTCAAGGAAAATTATTCATTTTGGACAAAAAGGGGATTATATACCTTGAATGTGGGATGGGGAATCAGGGTATGTATATTCTTTTTGAAAATATTCATACCCCAATGGATCATAAACTCTTTATTTTAATAGTCACATAATTTTATTTTTAATGTTTATTTGGATCTTATAAATTGAAAATTTTTTATATGATGATCTATAGAAAGTAAAGAAAGAAATAAAAACACGAACAAAGTGATTTTTACTTAGTTCACCACTATGGGATATTCCAAAGATAATTCATCCAAAATATGTTGGTGAACCAAAATTACTAAGGTCATTTCTTGTTTTTTTAGGCTAGGTCCCTCCTATATAGGCTCAGAACCATTACAATGTTCAGAGTGGAATCGTTGTCCCTCCTAGTTTATAACCAATCATAATTGAAATATCACTGATCTCTCAACTAAAGTGTTCTCACTGTCTTTTAGATGATTCATATTTTGATCCCTTGAATTAATGTTTTTTACACCTCATTTAGGGAATAATTAAGTTCCAGTTTCATCCAGTTTATGAATTCCACTTTAGCACATATTTATTGGGAAAAACATTCTCAACACTTTCCTAATGATCACTACTTTCACAAATCTCACAAAGACTTCACAAAACTACAAAATTCATGAAAATAATATTCTTTTTTAAAAAACACATAACCTTCAAGAATCTCACCAATTTCACAAAGCTCAAATGGACTTAGAAAAGAACGATCCTTTCAAAAATATCACTTAGCCTTGACGAATTTCAACACATTGGAAGAGATTAAAACTTCTATTTATCTTTCATAACCTATTAAAACTTAAATACTTTCATGGTGCTTTTATATTTTGGAAAGCTATCATAGCCTTCACAAAATTCCTTTCTTCATAATTTTTTTTTAAATAACAACCTTCAAAAATTCAGGGCCTTTGGATTTTCGTTATGGATTTCTCTCTTCAAATGAGAGGGGTAGATGACTATTTATTGGGGTTACCTCCCTTTTCCGAAGCATCTAAGCTCACCGCTACCTTTTTGCAAAGAATACCATTTTTTTGAGAACCACACTACCTTTTAAAATCATCAAGGAAATTTTCCCATTATCATGGAGTTTTATTGTATTTCCATCACACATAAAGGCACCTTCAAACCTTCATGACACTAGGTACCTTCAGAAATATCAACATCTTTGTGAACCTTTAATATTCCTGAAACTCATTACTCTTCTATATTTATATGAAGAATTAATGGAAATCCAAATTTTATGTTTCTTGAGTCATCCTATAAATTTTGAACCCCAATATTTTTTTTGCAAGAACAAGGAAATAACACCACCTTCTCCACAAAACTTTCTGTACCACCTCTATAGAATCCATTCCTTTGTCTTGGTTATTTTTCAATATACCTAGTCAAAAACTATGCTGGAACTCCACAATTGACCTTGTCCACCAACTTTTTCACAAAAAATAAACCAAAATTCACTACAGAGTTACTTTCCATGATTTTTTCCAACAATATCTCCCAATTGGTTTGTTGAAAGCAGTTCACTCATTGATACACTATTAAATCTTCTTCCATTTTATAAAAAAATTATCTTCCTGATATTCTAGGTAGTGATCAAGGATTTACCCAACACACAGTTTAATCCCACATGAGTCATTCTTGATGTGACAAAATAAGTGTAGTATGCAAAGTACATCCATGAGTAACTTATTTCCTAATTCTAATTGTAAAAATTCATGCAGAGATCAAGAATACCCCATTATTCATCCATATATTGTAAAATTATAGCATAAAAAACTTCTCTCATGATTTATCTTTCTTAAAGTACAACTTTAGTATCTTTAGACTTAAGAATTCCCATACTTCATTGCTCATTATATCAGATTCTCTCACTTTCTTGATATATAAATTTTCTCCCCCTTTTATAGATACAATATCTACCTATTTTTCAATTAACATGAAGGTGAATCCTTTGTGTTCTGAAATAGGTTAAAGAACAAGGATCACCACATTAGTAAAAAACAATGCATACCTCCAAGAGAGGGGGTCCCACATTTACATGTGGGGAGTCGAATTAACTCCATGATCTAGTCGATGATGTTAAAACTCTTCTTTGGGTAAGGCCTTCATTATAATATCTTCAACCTTTAGTTTAGTAGGCACATAATCCGATTTCATAATCCCATGCTACACCTTCTCCATGATAAAGTGATACTTTATTTCAATTTTCATCATCCATGAGTGATGTTCTATATATTTTTTAAGAATTATAGAACTTGAATTATCACAATGGATTTCGATTGGAGACTTTACTTCAAATCTAATATCATCAAGATGTTTCTTCACCCAAAATAACTGCAAGAAATATTATTTAGTCGCAATATATTTGGATTCTATAATGCTCAATGAATTGATATCCTATTTATTATGATCCAATAAATAAGAAATACAACAAGGTAGAATGAACCACCTTAAATTTATTTTCAATCATATAATTATTTGGTCTAATCTATATTATTATAGCCTAATAACTCTTGCTGAGATTTTTCATTGAATAGAATACCAAAATCCATTATTCCCTTGATATACAGAAGTATTCCTTTTTTACTTCAAGTAAGTAGATTTATTTGGGATTTCTATGATACCATGTTTCTTTATATGTGGAAAAAACAATATATGGTCATGTACCTATTATGTACAATGGGACGCAAATGATCTACCTATATTCTGTGGAATTAACAACTTTTAATTCATCATCACATGATAGTCTCATCCAAGTAGCCACTAGATTAATCATCTCATTGGAAATATTCCTAACAAATATTCTCAAAAAATCATTGGTATATTTATATTGAGAAAATTATGTGTCATTAATTCCTTGTGTCACCTTTAAACTAAGGGAAAATGTCAGTTCACCAATCATTGACATTTCAAACTCACTTTTCATGAATTCAGTGAAAAAATTTCAATGAGCTTAATCTGATCTCCCAAGTATTATGTCTTTGACATACACCAACACCATCGTAATTTTATTACTATTATTGTTGACATAGATATTGTAATGAAATACAAAATGTTGAAAACCAGGATTCTTCAAAAACTAATCAATCCATAAGTAGCACAATCTCAGTGATTTATTTAAACCATATCGTGAATTTTTCAGTCGAAAAACACTATTATCATAATGATGAGTCAAAAAACCATATAGCTCTTTGATATAAAATTATTCTTTTAGAAGCCCATTTAGAAAAAGTCACTTGACATCCATCTGGAAAACTATGAACATTTTATGAACTTCTATGTCCATGATTAATTTGATTGTTTCTAGCCTTGAAAAATGGTGAAAATGTTTAATTGAACTTCAATACTAACTATTTAGGAGTACTATTTTCCCAATAGTCATGCTTTATTTCAAACCTCTATAAAATAATAATTTAACTTGTTATGAAAGACCATTTGGTCCGAATAAATTATTATCTGTTAGTCTCAAAATAATCTCCCACTTTGATCATGCACTTCTTCTTAGCCCACGTTACACCTTAGGTTGGCATCCAATGACTACTTGTATTTTTCAACTATTTCTAAATCTCACATTCGACTTAATTTATCATATCCAGATTAAACCATTTATTATTTTAGAACTTTTCATGATCTAATTCATATTATTATTTATAACTACATGTTGCTGAAATATTTTCAGCAAGTGTAATTACTATTTATCATTGAGTAATTAGAAGATCGTTTAAGACCACTAAATAATAACTAATTGTAGGGAAAAGAGTATAATTTAATAAATGTGATTTTTTCCCCTATAACTCACATACTTCCATGGATTCTAGTAACATGACTTTCCACAATTCTACATAAGAATATCTTGTCATATGAGGCTATATCATATAGAGTTTATATCACCATATCTCCTTGAAAACATCTTTCTTTATTATATCCTAAAAATAATTAGCTAATTAAACATTATAATAACAAAATAGATAATCATAAAATACATGAACGTTCTTTATTCCCCCCAAGAGGTCTTTTCTCAATAGAGAAACAAAAATTGATCTAAGGCATGATACCAATGGTCAAATATTCAATGAGACTTAAAAAATGGATCATTCAAGTATAAATTTGATATATTTTCAGTATCACATAAGATAATTCACCATATAATCAAACATATGTGAATTTTACGAGTTTGAATTTTTCTTGTTTTAGGTATATCTATTCAATTCATGCACTCATTCCCTTTTAGCAAAAATACACCCCATATATTTTATCTCCATATTAGTATTGAAAACATTAAAATAGTTATTTAAAACATTTAACATATAGGGAGAGGGTTAACTCTAGAATCTATAATAGGAGGACTGTGGTTAATCCTGATAGATTAACCCTTTAATATTTTATTACAAATCATTGTACTCATTCTAGTCATATTCTAACTACCAAGCCAACTTCAATTAATCTAGTCATATAAACAGACATTCATTACCCACAGGATTAGTCTTATTTTGGTATATAGGTTTGACCGGCTTGGAATTTTTCCCAATTTGGGGTTCAATCCCACTGGTACAAATTTCTCTCTTCACCACTCTACTTATATTACATTTTTCATGATTCATTCTATGATAAAGTATATTTTCGAAGATCATATTCTCTTGATTCTTCCTCTATTTGAGGTATATTTTTATTACCTGAAATTCTATCATTTTTTATGAAAAATAAATTTGTTGAGGACTTATTCGTTCCATTTTATTTATTTAGTTCTTTGAGTCATCTTCCCAGGACGTTCTTGGAGCGAGTCTTTCCATAAAAATAAATTAATTTTAATTACCACTCGAGCAGTTCCTTGTGTTACCATTAAGTCTATAAACTCATTTTCCCACTTAGTAGGTTGTCTTATACTATAATATTTTTAATTTTACACCACTAGAGTTAGGGGTCTTCTTCTAAGTTCCTTATCCTTCCCCACTTTCTTCTAGCTATAATATATTTCCAAATTCCTATGATTAGAACTTATAAAAAATCTCCCATAAAAAACATACCCATTTTTATCATTTATTTGTTCATATGCTGATGAATCTATTGTTATTATTCTAACATTGATCCCTCAGGCATCTTGACACATACTCATGGTCTGTCTCAGTCTTCCAAAGTAGTATAATTTCATGGATACTTTTTTCTAAGAGACTTATATTTTATATTTTTCAAAATGATTTTGATTATTCTGAAATTTAGAGAAATTTATATCATTATACCATAAAATATATTCCAAATACTTAGAAAAATAAACTTGAAATGTGACCATGCATCCCACAGAAATAGCACATGTTGTCAAAAAAATTTGAATAAGTATTTTTAGGTATATTTCCATATCCTACAATATTTTTCAAATTTCTATAAATTTTCAAGGATATTTACCCATCATGAATAATAGAAGATTAATTGTATCCAATACTAGATTTTCCCAAATAGAATGGCATTAAGGATAAGATAATCATTTCATGTTTTCCCTCTAAAATTGAATAATTTCTTTTCATTTAATTATTAACTTCCAGAGGATAATAAAATAATAAATGCTAATAATCCTTAAATTCATGGATTCCCTTTTGAATTAGATTGCACCACTTCTTTCTTTACTGATTCTGGATAATCTCCCAATATTTTAATCCACTTATCTCTTGATTCAAGTTGAGAATTCAGTTTTCCTATAATAGTCATCTCATTATCCAATTCTTTGGAGATCTTATCCATCATGTGAGATTGAATCTTTATTTTAGATTTTTTTATCAATAGAGTCATTACAGTGTGAATTCTGATATTGTATCATTTGGTTCTACTAAATTAGTATAGATATTTTTTTAGAAAGATTATCATTTATGGATTCCAAATTCTGAATTTTTTATGAGTTTAGATTCTTTTCCTTGTCACAAACTTTGAGTTTTTCTATATTTGTGAACATATTTTTCAATTCTTCATCTTGGTAATAAATCTTATCCATAAAATTAGTAGACACATCAATATTAATTTTTTTAATCTTTTAAGGATTTTGACTTCATTTCCTTATACTTGGATATGAATATCTCAAGACTTATTTTCCTCTCTTAATTTTTGTTCCAATTCCTATGTCATGTGGTAACCATATACTACTTTAATTCTTGGTAATTATTCATCATCTATAGTTACAAAATCACATGGAATATAGGTTTATTCATTAATTCCATCATCATTTAATGGGAAAATAATATCACAATTGGGATTTTTTTTGGTTTTCTTTAATTGAATTAGATTCTTTCCATAGATATTTCCACACAGAGGAAATCCACTAGAATTTTTCTTCTTTTATGTTCTTCCCATTCTAATGATAGAATGAGATAATAACCCACTTGAACATTAATTTCAACAATTTAATGAACCAATTAAGATAAAATAAATTTGATAAAAGAAATCAATCCTATAATACCAATTATTAGGCCCAAATGGAGTTAGATACCCTGAGAGGGTGAGGGGGGTGAATCAGGGTATGAATATTCTTTTCAAAATTCTTCCTAAACCATTGGATTTTTACCTCTTTATTATAAGGGTCACTTAATTTTATCTTTAATTTTTATGTTGATATTATTATTTCTAAATTTATTAGGCGATGATGCATATAATGTAAAGCATGAAAGAAAGAACAATGACGCATTGATTTTTACGTGGTTCGCTACTACAGGCTAGTCAAAGCAGAATTCATACAACAATTTTTTAGTAAACGAAAACCAATAAGATCACTAATTTATGGTTTATTCTTGGTTAATACTATCTAAGATCTCTATACTTACAATTTTTGGAGTCGAATCACTATCCCTCCTGGTTTACAACCAATCACAATTGAAATCTCAATGCTCTCTCAACTAAACCATGCTCACTATTTTTCATAATATTATTCTCTTAATCACTTGAATCTATGTGATTTACACCTCATTAGGAGAATTATTAAGTTCTATTTTCATCCACTTTATGAATACCACTTTTCCAGATATTTACTGGGTAATACCTTCTCAACATTTTTGAGATGTTCACTGATTTCAGAAAGCTCACACATCCTTTATAAATATTCCCAATTCATTATAATAATAATAATGTACTTTCATGGACCCCACAACCTTTGTAAAGATCACTAAATTCATTAAGATCAAACATCCTTCGTGAAGCACCATCTATTCAAGAAGCTCAATACTCTTTGTAAAGCTCAAAACTTTCACAAATCTTAAAACCTTTTGTTGAATTTCATAAACTTCACAAACTTCAATACTTTAATGACTCTTATAAATTTCAGTTAGATTTCATTGCCCTCAAGAATGTAACTTATTCATGAAATTTTTAAAAAGAACAACCTTTATGAATCACCTTCTCAAATTAAAATCCTTGGATTTTCATTAAGGTTTTATCTATTAAAATCATGGAATAAATTCATATTTATAAACATTGCCTCCCTTTCGAGAAGCTTCCAAGATCATCACCAACTTTTTTTAATTCTTCCCCTTTCTTTTCATGAACCTCCCTATATTCATGAATAACCAATGAAATTTTCCCATTTATGAATCTTATCATAGTCATGGATTATTACCATCTTTCCATCTCATATTCACAAACCTTCAAACCTTTGTGGAACCAGCTGCCTTTATGAAGATTAACGTCTCCATGATCCTCTATTATTCACAAAACTCATTCCTTTTCCATATTTTTATGATAAATTCATGGGAATCCAATATTCACAATGCTTGAGTCATCCTAGAAAAGTTGGAACCCAAATTGTTTTAGAAAACATTGGGAATCAATGCCACCTTGTACACAAAACTTTATATACTGTCTCCAAAGCATCTATTCCTTTGTATTTGATCTTTTTCAACATAACAAATAAAAACCATGTTCGAACCACATAAATAACATTTTCCATGTGATTTTTATATAAACACAATCAAACAAAAAACACTACCAAGTTACCTTCATGGATTTTTTCCAAATATATTCATTCAAGAAATTCACTAAGTGTGGAAAGACTCAATCAAAGAAAGATGAATCGAGTATTTGAAAATATGTACATTACATTGTTATAATTAAAAAATTCATGTGACTATATATGTCATGAAACCACTTGGAAATTGACATAGAACAAAAATAAAATAATTGATGTTGGTAAAATGCATCACCCAAATATTATCCTCAGTGGAATAAAATTTAATATGAGTATCTTGAATTAGAAATGATTTGAGAAACCTACATCTTTCTTCATATATGGATGGAATGAATTCTTTTGATATACAATGTAGTACTCAATGTTAATAGAAATTATGTTCAAAAATAATACCCTACCACTTTGGTTATACATAATGCACAATTACATTATGTTGTCTATACTAATATCTAGGCCAAAACAACCCAGTAATGGTATTGATGTCTATTTAGATCTATTGATTTGATATATGAATTTTATATGGGATACAAGTGCTACATTGTATAGTTCTAATGTAAGTGAATACTTTACATTTGGATCCATGTTGTATGGGATTATAAATGAAATTCCATATTATGTAAAATGTTTAGGTTATAACATTATTAAAATGATTGGCTATCCCATTTCTGAAAAAGGTACACACTCAGTTAGTTTGGATAATTCCTAAAATATTGTGTTTTTAGTAAATCCCAAATTTTTAACCTAATGATAAAAATAGAAATCATGTATGAAATCATTCTATGGAAGTACATAACAAGGTACAACACTATCTCCACTTACGGGTGATCTACATTTGGATAATGTAAAAGATATCAACACTATTTTTAATAAACCATTTTCAAAAAACCTTATAAAATTAGGTTATAAAAAAAGAAATCGATTTTCCATGATTTATAATACTATAATTGTTTGTATGTCATAAATTTTCCTAAAGTAATTAATGTAGAAAATAAATTAATTTGATAGTGCTATTGGAATGTTAATAAAAGTACTATAAAAAATATTGAATTAAGGATAGATTAGACATGATTGACATAAGAATTAGGGAAGAGTTGGAACTGGTGAAGGGTGAAAGTTGAGATTTTCTCTAACTAGTATCTGGAACTCAATCAACGAAAGAGATACATCATATTTTCAACATTATTAATGGTGAAATGGTTTTAAAATGGTATTCATCATATATAAAAAATATCAAGTTAATGAATGATTTGTAGCTAAAGGTTCTAAAATTACATGACACTCATGTTTTGAGGCAAGATTTAATGCATTTATATTTACGTTGAATTTTTCATAAAAATTAATGAAATAAATCATAAATACATTTATTATTTTTTATATCCATATACAATCAATATTTTTCCCTAATTAAGTTTCCAATCATGAATAATAAATTGTAGTCATACTATGTGAGTTAGAGATATTCTTCCCACCATCATTCTTTGATATAATAGTAAACTTGATGCTTCACATGGTAAGAGTGATTTAAATTTTTAGTCTTGTACCTTGCAATTAGATATACACCATTTAAGAGTATATAAATATTTTGAAAGGGCATGTCAAGAAATGAATTCAGCCAGATTTTTATTTACTATAGAGTGATATATTATTGAAGATCTTGTGTAACTTTGTACCAATTACTAATCAGATGTTGGTAGCATTGGTCTCCCAAAATTCCATTATAGTATACACCTTGTGGGTGAAGGGATTAAATTGATGTCCACAAAGTAGTTCTTAGATATTTTTATCCATGATTGGATGAAATATAGATATCAAAACACATAATCAATAGTTTATATAATGGTTTTGAGATAATATTTATAAGGAGTTATCTTCAAATATGGAATCAATTACTGAATAACTTATTTAGTTATCCAGAGAACCAAGTGTAAACTTATTATCATAAAATGTATATGTAATTGATGGTTATATATTCTATATGAAGAAAAATGTTGATTGATGTATGATAAAAAATAGTGTATTTATACTTGTGGAATAAGCGATGCATGTCTCCATTTCCAAGGATATAAATCTAATATTTGTGAATATGTTATTCTTTGGAATCATTAAACAAATATAAAAGTTGATTTATAAAATATTTCATTTGTCAATTTTCCTTTGAAAATGAGTTTGAAATATAAGTGTAGTTAATTTCAATGAATTGGGCTTCCTGAAGGTGATTTTAAGTGTTTAAGGGTATAATAACGAACCACTAATAATGGAATTATAGGAAGTGAAAATATTTTATGTTTTAGATCCCACAAAATCATTAAATTGTATTGTTTGTGACTAAATCAACTATATGGTTTGATCCAGATCCAATTGAGTATTTAACTTTCTTTGGGAGATCTCATTCATTTTATGATAGTCCTAATATAGATAGTTTACTATATATTAGAGGCATCCATGAGGAGTGGATTTTTATACTTGATAAAAGATCCAAATCCATTTTAATATTAATGAAAAAATGTGTTTAGTAAATAAGTTTATGATTTTTATAATATACTATGATTTTCCACATTATGTTAGGTATTCTATACTAGATTTAGGTAATCTAAATAAAAATTTTAACTACTCATATACATAATAACTTCTTCATGTCTTGGTGTTTCTAATCACGATGAATAACACACTATATATGTTGAAACTAAATTTTTTTTAGGAGATCAAAATCATGTGGATGAAAAACAAGAGCAGTGTAGAATCACTATGTTAAATAAATTTATAAAGTCAATAAGTAAAGGTATAAAATTTGATGTTCGATAGAATCAATATGGACAACTTTTTTCCCTCAATATGTAAATTTTAATTAGATACATTGGGATTACAAATAGAATTCATGTGACGATTGATATAATTACATGCCGCAATGTTGTCTCTTAATTTATGATAAAAATTTGGGAATATATTAAGGTAATTTTATGATATACTTTCTCTATTTTACCAAAAAAAAATATAAAATTAAAATTTAATTTACTTTTAATTATTTCTAGAAGTGTTAATTTATTCCATATGATTTCTATAAGAAATTTTTATTAATGTTTTCTTGAAAAGATCATAGAGTCTTTGAGAAACTTTTGAAAAATCATAATATAAGGGATGCTGAGGGAAAAGTAAACCCACCCACCATCTATGTATGAAATAATTATAAACCAAGAAACATTGAAATATTTCATTAGTCACTATGATGAGGAATAATTTTCCGTGCATTGTAATTGATAATATTTTATTTTAAAAAATAAAAACCTATATACCCTTACTATAAAGCACTGATGGGGTATGATTAACCTGAAAAGAAAATGGATTGTATTTCAATTATATAGTAAACCTTTTATTTGATATTAAAAGGAATATGTTCCTTTATTTTCATGAATATTGATGAATTAGATTATAAAGAAACATACATTGTATGTTATATACTATGGAATGAGGCGCGTGATAATAAAGAGGGAAAACTAGTAGATGAAAACACAAAAACATTATGGGAATCATGTGTAAGTATGGCATAATAGTAATTTTTTATTCATTATAACAATATTTTATAGAAATATCTATTTATGTTTTTATGTACATAATATGGTTTAGCCTTAAGAATAATCATTGAAAATATCCAAAGAGAAACTACTCTTAGTATTATTGATGTGGCCAAAAAAAAGGCCGCATCAGTGGTGTGGGTTTTGGAGTGTCACCTAGGGTATATTTTAAGAAGACAACGTCGTAAAAAATACATATTACATAATTCAAGAAATTTAGTCATAAATAGATTCTTAAAAATATAATATAGTTCAGAATAGTTTTATAGATTATTATATTTAAAATGATCAAAGAGAACTAATAGCAGAACAACTATTATTAAAAAAAGGGAAACACCCCACTAGCTTTGAGGATAATTATTCTTCTCAATCCCCTACCTAACCAGAGGTAATGAATCTTTTCATAAAAAATTCTTCTAAATGTGAATAAAAATACTAATAAAAACTTTTAATTACAAAAGTATTGTAGTGTAAACTTTTATGTTATCTATATATATCTGTACCCACCTATTGGCTTGTTGTGTGGGGTATAGTGTAAAATTTCCAAGGAGACCTGAAACATAATAATTAAATCCCAAAATATCATGCAAGAGTGGGGATTTATGTAGCTTGTGCGATGAGTGTTGACTTTCTTATTCCTCCTTATTATATGAATGTCAATATAATAGATGATTCTATTGGATCTTTCGTAACATGTTTGTTTAATATTTTAAATAAATATGATGTTAATTTGCTATATCCTTTTAAAAAATCATAATAAAAACCTTCAACAGTTGATGAAAAAATATCTAAAATTAGTTATGGTATTATAGATGAAAAAAACAATGGGGAAAGGAAAGTTGGATCAAGATAATAAATTGTGTCAACCAAGAAATAAAAATGACCTTCGGAGAGTACCATCACCCCACATGTTTCACTGCCACATATATTAACATTACAAGTTCATATAGAAACAAACTTCAAATATGGAAATGCAATATATATTGAATATGAAGAATATATATTTGGAGAGGCCATTTACGACATGATTGTTCTTAAGAGTATAAATTAAATGGTAATGTTTTAATGGATGAGATTCTTAGTTGTGAATGATTACATGACACACATTAAAATAATATGTATGTTAAAAAAATATACTATGTTACATATAGTTAGTAACTAATTATATTTACTATAGGAATATATATTACTAATATATAATGGTAAAACCCTACAAATAAAATTTTAGGCCCATTATTCTTACTATCATTTCTATTCTAGATGTTCATATACAAAAGGAATAAATTGAAAAAATAAAAATGAACAAAATGTATTGTTTGAAAAATAAAGTAATGAAAGACAGACTCCTCTTAGTTCTTACAATGTAGGGTTAATACTCTAAAATCTAATCATATAAAATATATTTTTCTTTTTTTAATTACTTATTTGTTTATATTTTTTAGGAAGCATTGGGTTCTTATCGCACTCAGTTTGGTTATACTAAATGTTTATTTTGTTGCGTCCAAAGAATGGATTTCTATTAAATAGACCACATATGATGTCCATTGTGAATTTTTATTGAAATAAATCATCATTTTAAAGATGAAATTCAAATTACATGTTTTATTTTCTGTTTTAATGATAATTTTGTTAAGATAGTATAATCTATAAATATAGTTTAAATCATGGTGTTAGGACAATGATATAACACATAAAGCCAATAAATATTTTCCAATGGAGACATATTAGTGTATATATAATAATATTTATCTATCAAAACACATTTCAAAACAACTCAATTATTTTTTCAATCATTATGTGTTGTACAAAATAAAATAATTGAAATGAATATGCATACCATGTTTCTAAATTGATGAAAAATATAATACACCATAAACAAACTAGCATCCTTCTATATGTATTCATATAGTAATTATAATTTCACCAAAAAAAATTTTTAATCGTTTGTTTGTCGATATTTTAATGATATTAATAGTATTAAATACAATATCTATAATCAAAATAATAAGTATATTTTTTTTATATATGAGTGGGAAGAGTACATGGTGTCATAATGTTCACTGATATCAAGTTGAGGTGATTACCTATTCTATTTTTTATAAGTTATATTTATTTATTATATATCATTTTGAGTTTACCACTCATCAATCAGAAACATTATGTGATCTATAGGACTAAAATTGTGTTTTCATAATAAAAAATGTCATTTTAGTATAAAATGAGATTTATATATCCAAAAATGATAAAACGAGCTTGGATTAATTTGATACATTAAAAAAAAGATACATAATTCATTTATGATGTTCAATAATTGACCTCATGTCAATAAGACACATGATGTGGATTTTATGACTAAAAATTTGTGTTTCCACATTAAAAAACTAACATTTTTCTCAAATAAAAACTTAATATAAAAGAAACCATGAAAATGATCTCATATTGTCTTTATAATTTAAGACAATTATCTATAAATTATTTTTGATATGTATTAATGAACCAAAAATCAATTAAACCCATGATGTGACTAGTAGGACACAAAATTCATGTTCATAATAAAAATTTCATTGTTCTCTACAACTAAATTCCCTTGTCCAAAAAACAAGAAAATAAGAACAAATTGTCGTTATATTTTAGTTAAATAATCCATAATTCATTTTTTATGTGTAGGAATTGACCACAGATAAATTTAAAAAAATATTTGGCCTATACAACTAAAATATGTGTTTGGATAAAAATCCGTCAAGGATCCCCTCAAATATTTTGGGTGTGACTATTTTTGTTGACAATTCTAGATGACTGCAAATGAGTACGGTTGGTATTTTATGAAGACAGGTTTTTAAGGTGGCACCGTTTCCCAGTGTTTGTAAAATTTTTGGGCCTCAAAATCAGAAATTTATGTTTGGAAATGTATTTTTTCTTCATAGGAGTGTACGGTATGAAGAAAATTGAATAAAATATTAAGTAGATAAGAACCACATATCACAATTCATGGACCACGTACCATGTTACGGGAACGGTACGCAAAGCGGTGGGAACGGTACGCCAGAGCAGTTTGTGAAACTGGAAATGGTTCGCAGTGATGGTTTTTGGTGAAGTCCGTGCGATACGTGGATGGATTTTCATCGAAAGAGGAGATAAACAATGCATGAGCAAAGGCAGTATGTAGAGTGCAAATGAAATTCAGTCTACTGGAAGCCTTGCAGTTCACAGTGGCAAGAGGATCAGTATGCGTTTGAGGCTAGATTGAAGATAAAAAATCCCAGGTTAGAGGATTTTGTGGATATCTTTTCCTATATAATAATCTCTAATACCATTGATTTCTATTGATACCAAATATCATTATAGTTAATATTTTTGTTCTGGGATTTTGGAAAAGTTTTAAGTAGGTTCGTAAGAAATAATTACATGAAAGCTAAAGTGGTTCGCGTGAAAGAAAATTTCACCGAAGGTGTTTGAGAAGATTATGAACCTACAAAGGAAGAATCATTATCCAGATGAGGAATCTATGGTACATGAGATAGAGAATTATGTAAGAGGTATGTGTAGGGGGAGCTCTGGTACGCGGAAGCAAAGACTATCTACGAATAGAGAAAAATTTGTAGATAAAGGGAAGTTCACATAGGCAGAGCAAAGGTAGTAGTACGTGGAGGTGGTAGTAGTTTTCAGAAGTCAGAAGCAGTACACTGAGAGGTGTTATGTCTACCAAACATGCTACATTGTACGCGGAGGTACAATCTGGTTCACAGTTTGGTCATGGAAGCTTGAGAAAGCTTGAAATTAGTTTGTAAAAGTATTTATCGGTGCCTAGGAGTACCCAGGAAGGTGGAATTCACTTACAGGTGAAAAAGGAACATCAACAGAGTGTCTACCTATAGTTGAGGATTCATGAATTCATGAAAATTAAGGGACTTACATTTCCATAAACTGTAATTGACCATAAAGTCTATAAGATATGTGTGTATTCCTTTTCAAGAGTAGTGAGTGAAGGAAGTGGAAGACATCGACTCTTTCCACTGGTAGTGAATCAGAGAAAAAGGCATAGGGAGTGACCCTTGGGAATGTAGTGAGAAGACCCTAAACATTGTTAAGGTAGCGTTCCTATGCATAAAATATCTATCCTGACTATTGTACTCATTATTGGAAGTGAGCCTTAGTGAATTTGGTACATCAGCACATTTCCGTTGTATACTCCTTAGATATAGCCCAGTGAGGGTGAACCAAGTAAAAATCATTTTCTCCTGTACATGATTTCAAATCTGTTTGTATATTTCTATAGGAGGAAGAGAGAATTTATTTTTTTCTTACAAAGAAACAAGATCCAAATAGGAGAAAGTTTTAATATATCAAACCTTGATTCACCCCCCCTTCAGGGTATTCTACCTAGTTTAACTGAAAATATATTTTTCACATTAAAAAATGTCATTTTACTCTTAAAATTGTTTCATATATCCAAATATAATAAAATAAGATCAAATTTTCTTGATATTATAGATTAATAATTCATAATTCATTTTTCATTTTTAAGAACTAACCACTCAAAAATTTGATACACGATGTGGTAGGTAGGACCCTAAGATTGTGTTTATAAAAAAAAGTAATTTTTTTTCTAAAACATGATTCAAATATTTAAAACTAAGAAAATGATCATGGATTTCCCTGATACTTTAGTAATATAATCCATAATTCATTTATGACATGTTGAAATTGATCGCATTTCAATTTGAAAAATGACAAGGGTGATATGACTAAAATTTCTTGTTTTCAATAAAAAGTACCATTTTAGTCTAAAACACGATTCAAAAATCCAAAATCAAGAAAAAAAAAGCTATTATTGTCTTGGTACTTTAGGAAAACGATCCATTATTCATTTTCTACATTTATTAACTGTATTCATCTTAATCTGACACATGATGTGACTATTATGATTCAAAGTGCATGTTTTCACAATAAAAAAGGGTCATTTTACTCTAAAATAACCATCACATAGCTAAATCCAAGAAAATAAGTTCATATATTATTTTTTACAATGGGGAATAATATATAATTCATTTATGGAATGTAGTAATTGACTACACATTCATATGACACAAAATGTGGTTTGTATGACTCCATGTGCGTATTCACAAAAAAATTAATTTTATTCTCAAACATGATTAACATAGCCAAAACTAAGAAAAATAGTATGGATTATCTTTATACTTTAGGAAAATGATCGATAATTCATTTTTGATGTGTATTAATTTACCTCAAACAAATCTAACATATGATGTGGTCAATATGACTCAATATGTTTGTTTTAAATATAATAGTACCTTTTTAGTCTAAAACATGTTTCACATAGAAAAAATGAGAAAATAATCTGTAGTCCCAAAAATTTAGAAAAAAGATACATATTTTTTTGGTGTGTAGGAATCAGTTTCACATAGTCTAACACATGATGTGCCTGGTATGAATCAATTTGTATGGTTTTAATATAAAATAACAATTTTAGGTTAAAACATATGCCACACTATCAAAATTTAGAAAGATTTTATATATTTAATATATGATGTTCCAGAATTTATTTTTTTCATTCTGAAACACCACATTGTTGGTATGACTCAATGTATGTGTTTTCAATATAATAGTGTCATTTTACTCTAAAAAATAATTTGGATCTCCAAAACTAAACAAATGAGATCATATTTTCTTATTACTTTATGAAAAATGGTCCATAATTCATTTATGGTGTTTAGTAATCAATGAAACATAAATATAACATATAATGTGACTGGTAGGACTCCAATATCATATTCATAATAACAAAATATAATTTTAGTTTAAAATATTAAATTCATAGTCAATTGAAAGATAACGAGCCCTGATTTTCTTGTTACATTATTAAAATGATCCATAATTCATTTTTCACGAGAAGGAATTTACATAAAAAAATTATCAAACGATTTATCTTATAAGACTCTAAGTGTGAGTTTTCACATAAAAAAATGTGTCATTCTACACTAAAATATAGTTCACGTTACCGAAACAAAGAAAAAAAACATGGGTAGTCTTTATATTTTATGAAAATGATCCACAATTAATTTTTATGTATAGGAATTAACTATACGTCAATTTAATACATAATATTCCAAAGAGGATTCCAAGTGTTTGTTTATAATTAAAAAATATCATTTTATTCTAAAAAAATATTCACATGTCTGAAACTAATAGATTTTTCTCAGATTGAATTGATACTTTGGGAAAATGATCATTAATTCATTTGTGACATATAAGAATCAAAGTCATATCAATCTAACACATCATGTTGTTGGTATGACTCAAAGTTCATATATTAAATATAAATGTTTTATTTTAGTCTAAAACATGTGGAACATATCCCTAACCATGAAAATGAGATCTTATTACATTATCAATTTAGGAAAATGATACATAATTAATTTTGGTGTGTATGGAATTATTGAACAATGTTCTGACATATGATGTTGGTGATATGACTCAAATAACGTGTTTTTAATATAAAAGTGAGATTTTATTTTAAAATGCACATTACTTTGTCAAAACTATGAAAAATATGTTAGATTATTTTTTTTGAAAATAATACGTAATTTATTTTTTATGTTTAGGAATTGACCATTTTCAATCTCATCCATGATGTGGTAGGTATGACACCAAGTGAGTGTTTTCAATATGATATTGTAATTTTAGTCTAAAACATGTTTTAGAAATCCAAAAACTCATAGATGCTCTCATGGTTTCTTGGTACTTTAGGAAAATGAAAAAAAATTCATTTATGATATATTGGAAGAAACCTCATATCAATCTACCACATGATATGATTAGTAGGATACCAAGTGCGTTTTCACAATAAAAATGTAATTTTAGTCGAACATGGGATACATATATCCAAAACAAAGAAAATATTAGATTGTCTTAATACTTTTGTAAAATGATCCATAATTGATTTTTGATGTATAAGAATTGACTATAAATCAATCTAACAAACGATGTGGCCAGTATTACTTAAATCATGTGTTTTCACATTAGTAAGTGTCATTTTATTCTAAAACACGCATCAGATAACAAAAATGATCAATCAATCTCAAAATATCCAATTACATTACGAAAATTATTCATAATTCATTTTTGATATGTACAAATCAACCACACATAAATTCAACACACAATGTTCACGGTTGGACTCCAAGTACATGTTCCCTATAAAACAATTTATTTTATAATAAAATGCGATTCACATAGAAAAAAGAGAGAGCATGTCATATTTTATTTATAAATTATTAAAATGATCCATATATTATTTTTTGTAATGTAGGAATTGACTACATGTAAATCCGACACACCATGTGTCTGAAATGACTCAGCGTGTGTGTCTCAAAATTAAAAAAGTGTCATTTTGGTCACAGAAACATGTCACATAGCCAAAAATAACAAAATGAGGTCATCTTTTTTTAATACATCAGGGGGAAAAAATCCACAATTCATTTGTGAAATGAAGTAATGGAATTCACATCAAGTCAAACATGGTGTTCTCAATATGACTCCAAGTGTGTGTTCATAATAGAAGATGACATTTTAGTCTAAAACACAATTCACTTAGCCAAAACAAAGAAAATAGGCTCGGATTATTGTGATAATTTTGGAAAATGATCCAGAATTCATTAATGACTTGTATGAATCAAGTGAATATCAATATGACACACAATGTGGCTAGTAAGACTCACATTTCTAGTTTTCAATATAAAAGTGTCATTTTAGTCCAAAATATGGTTCAAAAAGATAAATCGAAGAAAATGAGATAGTATTGTCTTGATACTTAAGGAAAACAATCCATAATTCATTTTTCACATGTAGTAATTGAATTAATGTCAATATTACTCATGATGTATCCAATATGACTTAATGTGCTTGATTTCAAAATAAAAGTTTCATTTTTCTCTAAAATATGATTCACATTGCCAAATCCTAGAAAATGGGCTCTGATTATCCTGATACTTTAGAATAAATGATCCATAATTCATTTTTGATGTGATGGAATCAGCCTAACATCAATATGACACAATATGTGGTTAGTATGACTCAAAGTGCATGTATTAACATTAATAGTCTTATTTTACTCTAAACATGTGTCATATAGCCAAAGTCGTGTGAACAAACTTGTATTATCTTGATAACTTATTAAATCAATATATAAATTATTTTTCATATTTAGGAAGACAATTCATATCAATCTGACACAAGATGTGGCTAGTATAACTCAAATTACATCTTTTCAATATAAAAGTGTCATTTTAGTCTAAAAGCACACATCACATTGGAAAAATTGAAAAAAACTCCTGTTGTCTTGAATCTTTTTTTAAAATGATACATAAATATTTTGTGGAATATTAGAATAGACCACACATAAATCTAACACATGATTTGGCCAGTATTACTCAGTGTGCATGTTTTCAATACAAAAGTGTCGATTTATATTAAAATGTGTGTCAAATTCTCAAAACCAAGCAATCAAGCTTGGTTTGTTTTCAAAATTTTGGACAATGATCTATATTTGAAAAAAGAAGTCTTAGGAAGTGTGAATGGAGATCCTTGATAGAATATGTGGACCATATTCAAGTTTATCTGGCAAGATTTAATGACTAATAATATAATTGTTGTAATTAATTATATTCACGTAAACCCTAGCCTAGTTGGTTTGGTTTTCTATGGTGCTCTGATGTGGCTAGGGTTCACATCCCAACCACTAGCCATAGTTCCCCCATTCTAATGGTGGGACTTTCTTCCCCCATATGTGAGTGCATGCAGGAGGGCTGGTGTCATCATGAAGCTAGTATATGATGGTTGGGTTGATGCTGGAAGGAGGCTAGAAGTGGGCTCCAGTGGTATAGGGGTGCACAGGGACAACACTAAATGGTGACACAGGTGGTGATGTTCACTTGTGGGTTGATGATGGGGGTGATATCCTCTGGTGGTGTTATCGCATAATGACGATACTGAAGGTGATTCAGGTAGCAAACTAGTCTTGTGGGGAAATGGTGTGGGGGGGGGGGGGGTCTCTGGTGGTGCAGGTGGTTGAGGTGGTTAGGATGGATTCTTGTGGGGCCACATGGGGATGTTGGTGGGAAGGTTACGGGTGGTGGCATATGAAGAATAACACTCATATGGGCATAAGGAGGGGCTTTCCAGATACATGGATACAAGTCATGGGCCTATAGACAATGTTTCATTAGGCCTAGGGGATAGGGGTCCTAGAGGCCACATGAGTCCCTTCAAGCCATTTATTTCATAGGCCTATGTTCCTCTGGGCATATGTACCATGTAATGGGTTCCCATTCAACCCTGTTTAAAAGTGGGGTTTCCTTTCAAAAATAAAATGGGGTCAGTCCCCAACCTATTTCAAGCAATTAATTATATCAATAACTAACAAAAAATAATGACTTGATATAATTAATAAAAAATAATATAAAAAATAATATAATTAATAATTAATAATGTAATAAAAAAATTATTATTTAATGATATAATTTTTAACAATAGTTTAAGTAACTAGGAAAATTAAATGCTGATAATATCATTAATAAATTTAGTAATTAAAAATATAATTTATATAGCTTATTGAAAACAATGTAATTAATAATTCATAATCTAATTAATAATTAATAATTGAATTAAAATTTAATTATATAATTAAAAATATAATCATTAAAAATATAATTAATAGAATAACTGATCATATCATCAATACATTTAGTAATTAAAAATATAATTTATCATATGAGGATTATATAACCTTAAAATTATATTTTGTTTTTTTATCTACTGTTACTAAAATAATTCTTTTATTGTAGTAACACGCTTTTTTAATGAGGTTGATCATTTGAAAAGGCATTTTATAATATATTTTTTGTATACTGGGTTGTACTTTTTTTAAATAATTTTTAATATTTCATCAATGTAAATATTTATTATGAAATTATTTATTGTAAAATTTGAATTGAAATGATAGTACAATGTAATATTTATATTCTAATTGGGATTAATTATTATATTTAAAATATTATATCTACGGTTTATAGTATTTTGTTTTCTTTTATGTCTATTGTAGGGTTACATCTCTAAAATAGTTGGTGTTACCATTATTGGTGCTAAAAACCCTGATAAAGGCCCCCTTTATCAGTGCTAAAATAAAGCACTGATAAAGTCATATTTTACTAGTAGTAAATTAAATTTCTGACAAAGGATCCCTTTTTCATACCTTTATTTTATGACCGATAATGGATTTATTTTCAATGATTAGATTGTCATCACCTAATTGCACTGACAATGGCTATTTTAAGCACTAACTTTGGCCATATATATAACCTCTTTGGATGTTCTCACATAGGCTTCTTTTTAAGGAACATTGGATTGGAATTTTGTTGAGTCCATGAAATATATACATAGGGGGAGACACAAGTATATAATTTGTAATATATTTGGTATGTTAATGAATTTATAACCTGTGGCAAGAAGAAGATGTGGGAGAGATATTTATAAGGGGAGGAAAGGGGTGTTTTGAATATAATAATAATTTGTTTATTATTATTGCTCAAGACTATCAGTATTATTTATTATTATGACTAATTATATTACTTTATGCATGTGAGACCAAGAAAATGGTCATTTATGTTTTCTATGACTCATTTATGCAATTTTTTTTCTTATAATACATATTACTTTATTTTGTCGTATTTTAGTATTTATAAAAAATTAAACTAATTTTAAAAAAACTTCAAAAATGATAATATTTCAAATTATAGATTTCATAAATTAAATCCATTTTATTAAAATAATTTTCTAAAAATAAGAAATTCGATTTTTAAATAAAATCATTATTTATTTGAAAAATACCGATTTTAATATTATGATCATTTTTTGACCCTTTGAAAAATTATGTATGGACTCATACAATTATATTATAATTATAATGCAACATAATATAATTTTATTAAAAAAAATTATTAAAATAAAATTTATTTAAAAACATTATATTTGTTATAAAAAATAGATAAGACATTTCTATTTTATAAAATACAAGAACTTATTTTATCAGTTTTAAAATATTCATTTACTTCTATCATGATATAAATATGTAATATTTTCAATTTATAAGATAAAAAATATGATTTGTCAATTACATAGGTGAGGATACTATTCTAACTGTCATGTTACTGTTAATTTTTGTCATATTACTTTCTAATAGTCATATTAATGTTCCAACAGTCATATTTTTAATTCCCATATGAGTTCCCTATATTCTATAAATATGTAATATTTCATTCATTCTTTATTTTATTTTTATTTTCTCTCAATGTTATATATATTTTCATTTTCCAAGTTTATGTTTCATTACTATTATTATATTTCATTTCTACAGTATTGTTTATGAGTGTGATCATTCTAGGGAATCAAGAAAATATGGATATTCATATTATTGTTATCATATGTTCTACTTTCTATACCATTATAATACATATAATTCTTTTGACTATATTTATTCTCTAAATATAACATTCAATTTAATATAATAAATTGTTTTTGGATCTATCATGTGGTTCATGTGCATAATTTAATATTACATTACTAAATATATTACATTTATATAGTCAGAAGACAAATTCCCTTGATAAAATTATGAGTTGTTACATTCTTCCCCCTTAGGAAATTTTGAACTCAAAATTTCATTTCATCCAATAAGATGAAAACACATGACGGTAATTCTATTTCATTTCTTCCATCAGTTCCCGTGTCACCTCCTCATACATATAGTTCTTCCATAGTGGTTAGACTAGGTGAGTAAACTTTTTATGTATAACTTTATGTCTATGGTCCAAGATATTCACAGGATACTCTTCATAAGAGTGGTTATTCTCTAACTATTACACTACTAAATTTAGTATGTGTGAGGGACCTATTATGTACTTTCTTAAGAGGGATACATAGAACATACCATGTTCTTGAGATGGTGTTAGTGTGAGTTCTAATCGATAGGACACAAATCCAATGAGATCCAAAATATCCAAGGTGTTATTATATATATAACTTAGCCTTACCTTCATCACAAATATAATGAATATATCCCCTAAAAATATGCAGAGAACACTTAATCTACAACCTCAAACATTAGGTCTCTTCGATGGTTATACAAAAATATCTTTTTTAGACTCTGAGTTACTTTAATGAGTTGTTGAATGATATTGAAATTTTCTACCATTTCATCAACTATTTAATGTCCCAGAAACTTTTACTCGCCAAATTTATCCAAATAGGAAGTTGTTATACATATCTTCCCATTAACGACTTTTTATGGAGATATTTGGATTCTTGAGTGGGAAATATTATTGTTCGAGAACATGACTAGAGTAATACGTTGATAACATCCTCCTTTGATGTCCATAGAGGATGCTCTCAACATATCCTCAACTATCTAGATTTTCCACATATATTGGACATTGATTTGGGGATGATAATCCCTATTGTAATTCAACTTAGTTTATAAATCTTGTTAGATAATTTTACATAACTTGGATGGAAACCCGGGATCATGATCAGATATAATTTATAGTGGTGTTCCATGAAGTATTACCACATCAATGATGTATATCCTTACATTTTAATCGAGTGATAACCCCTTTTTAATTGTAATTAAGTATCCAGTATTTGTAATATGATCTACCACAAACCATATCAAATTATTTCATATTGATGTCTTTGGAATTCCATTGAAAAAAATCCTTGTTAGTGTTTTCCTTTTTCCATGTTGGTATGGTTAAGGGTTTCATTATCCCCTTAGAATTTTTTACTTTCATCCTTCACTCGTTGATATACTATGAACATAGATGTACATTCCATGATCTTCTTATTCATATTGTCCCACCAATTGTGCTCTAAGAGATCTCAATACATCTTTTTTCTCCCAAGGTGGATAGAGAATGTTGATCTATATGCATCATTTAATAACTCACTTTTAATCTAAAGCATTCATGGTCCACATTTCTATGACCCAAATCTTACAGATCCCTCTACATATATTTTGAACTCTGAGTATTAACCTTTTATTATATAATCTATCTTATTCTTTATTTAGAAATCTTCTCTTTGAGTATCCTTTATCTTCTCTAGAATGGAAGGTTGAGAAATATTTAAGCTATGTATGATGGTATTCCTTGCTTTATGACTTCAATGACTATCTTTTAAAAGTATAAGAATATTGGATACTACTCAATTCTCATCATTGATAATGCTTAAAGATCCTTTATACATGGAGATATACAGCTTTATTTAACTTCCCTAGATGTTAATGGATTTAGTAGTTAAATCCATTTATCATATTTAATTATCTTATCAGGTTCATATTAATATCCTTCATTGTGAATATATATTTTAGACTCTTATGATATGTATATATTTGACACTTCTCCCAATATAGATAATGTCTTCAAATATTTAATGCTAAGCTCACTATAACCAACTCTTGATCATGGATTTGATATTTATTATCATGATCATTCATCTGTATTGAGGTTTAGGCTATCATTTTATCATTTTACATTAGTAAAAATCTCAATCCCTTATTTGAAGCATCACTATATACCACGAAATGTGTTCCCCACATAAGGGTAGTGTAACTACTGATGTAGAGATAAGCCCCCTTTTCAATTCCTTGAATATCTCTTCACGTTCATTATTCATAACAAGAATCAAACCCCTATGAGTAAACATGGTTTTTGGTTTTGAAAATAGAGATAAGATTATTATAAATCACCAATAGTACCTACCTAGTCTATGGAAACTACATATTTTCATCACATATATTGGTATATGTCACTCATAAATCGCCTTTTCTTAGGTGGGTCCACATATATCACTTTCTTGGTGATAACATTCCCCGAAAATGATACTTCCTCCATCATGTACTTGCATTTACTATAATTTTAATTTAAATTTTCCATTTAAATATTCAATATGATAGTACTCAAATGATCCTCATGTTCCTCATTATTTTTAGTGAATTTCAGAATATAATCTATACAAACTACCAGATATGTTTAAATATAATTTCTATGTTATATTTCCATCAGGTATATATATATTTTTATAGCATTAGTGAGTATGAAGGGCATCATGATGAAATCACATTTTATATATCTTGTTCTAAAAGAGGAATTGGGAATATCTTCCTTATTCACCTTTAATTAGTTATATATTGATTGATGGTCAACCTCAGAGAAGTTCTAGGACCCACATAGATGATTGAATAAGTCACAAATTCATTGAAAGGGATAATTTTTCTTTGTCAAGATCTTATTGAGTTTAGGATAATCAAGGCATAGGTATAGTGACTCATTGGTTCTCTAGATTAAGAGGACTACCACATCCCACAGTGAAGCACTCAGGTTCAATAAACCATTTTCCATATTCTATTGTAACTACTTCTTTAGTTCTTCTACATAATTATTGTCCATTCTATTAGGAGTCCTGGATATTGGAAGATATCTAGGTATAAGTTAGATTGAGAACTCAACCTCTCTATTAGGTGAAAGATCATACAACTCTTTAGGGAATACATCTATATAGTCCCACATAATGGGCACGATTTCTAGCACGATTCTCTCCTTTATATCAATAATTCGAGCTAGATATGATTTCTCATAAGGCAATAATATCCATTCGTTAGAAAAATATTCTAAAGTAGATTTATCCTTCACCTTACACTTGAATTGAATCAAATGATGCCTTAGGATGAAAAAAGTGACCTTCCTTTCTTGAAATATGATTTTGGAATTATATTGGACAATCAATCCATGCCCAATATTGCATCAAATTTCACTAAATGGTGAATGAAAATATTTTCAAAAAGGTTCCATCCACAAATATTGAATGGGGAGGAGTCATATACATTGGATACAATAATTATTATATTTTTTGTTCAAAATGATAACTCAACCACCATGTTTTGAGGTGGTGTTTGAATAGTTATACTGAACTTGTGAGATATGAATGATTTTATAGAACCAGAATAAAATAGTATGTTAACTATTAATGAATGAAAAATTAGTGTAACTGTCACCACATCATTTTCAGGTTCCACCTCATTTTTGTGATTTCATAATCCTTCTATTATATCTTAGACTTAGAGGTTGTTTTCATTGGTTATATTCAATAACCCTTGGATTAGGGAACTGTCTTGTATATTTTATATATACCATGTAGTTAAAAAAACTAGACTATAATATTATTATTGATGGGAACCTTTTATTGTTCTATCACATTAGTGGTATTATTCATTTACCTTTAAATTGGATTATCCTGATGGCCATATTTTCCACAGTTTAAGTATCTCCCTCTTCCCAGAAAACATTTTCTTGGATTCTTCCTTCCCATACTTTTGACACATGGTTAGTTGGGTTTTATCTCATCTATGGGATTTATCCATTGATCCCCCTAAATTAAACTCTATTTAATTTTTTTTATCTCCACCTCCTCGAGACCACCAAGAATCACTAATCTTCATTTCAACCTTAAGGGAACATTCAAAAATCTCAGGATAGGCATAAAATCCTCTATTAATCAAAGAATTTAATATACCCATCTTTAATCCAGTAAATAAGTGGTCCACCTTACTTTTTGTATTCAGGAAATAGTTGGAGTAGTATTGTGAATGCCTTGTAAAGTTTTCCTCATAATCCATGATAGATACATATTCCTCTTTATTTATTCCAATTAACCCTCTCTATTTTATGTTGAAGTGTTTGGGGAAAATATTTTGTTGAAAAGTATTTTCATTAATCCTTCAAATTCCATGGATTTAATTTCTTCTTTTGGATTCATGTTCTTGACCAGTTTCCACCAGTAATCATCTTCTCCCACCATATTATAAATTAATGGTATGAATTTCCCATATTAAAAGAATTAAAGGACACAAACTATATTCTCAATGGACTTAATTAATTATTCCACAATGAGGGGATCAGAAGATCCACCAAAGTTATGTGTACTTTTTCACATAATGTACAGAACCAAAAACATTATCTTTCTTAGGATTAGGAGGCTATTCTACATGGATTAAGATATTATTCATAGCTTGAGTCGGTTGAACTAGCACTGTGACGAAGTTATTGCCTGCAAATCACATTATGTTAGCCATCTCATTGGGGAAATCACCACATTACCTATCATAGTGGTTGTTGGCACAATCCATTAATGTAAATAATGGAAAATAATGAGTGATGAGGATACATAGACCAGAAAACATATAAAATGGGAGTAATATACATAGAACTAATAACATATAAATGGCAGGTATATCTTAACTTATGAGTCTCCAGGTGTCAATATTAATTAATTATTTTAATTTTACTATTAGGGTTTCTAACCTAACCATCTGTTCAATTCCTTCATAAGGGTTCATAATGAGCTTATGGATTTACCAAAGCATATTCCCCAATAGTTTGAACATAGGTGTGTAGAAATGGAACATTTTAATTCTTGGGGAATAGGTCACTTTAATAGCCAACTAATCATTTTGGGGTTATTATACCTAGGTACATATATCATAGATCCACATCAACTTGTAATATCTATAAAAGAATTTCATTTCGTAGAAGACTAGAAAAATAATAAATCATTATAAAACTAAAAGAACATATTTATTCTAATAACCATAGTGATATCCTAAATCACTTTGACATTATAAAAATGAATAAGAAAATATATGGAATACATAAGAAATGGGGGGAGAAATGAATCCCAGTAAGGGAATAGGAATGATAAAAGAGAATAACATATGATTCAAATGTCATAACCTGATATCATAAAAAGAAAGGATATAGAATAATCATATGGAACCATTAAATAAAAAAATTGAATCATAAGATCATGGAAGCATAGAAATATGGAAACATCATAATATAATACAACATAATCATAATTTAAGGCTCACTGTTAAGACAACATAACATGGTGGTTAAATCCCCATAATGGATTAACTTTACTCCCTAATATCATAATTATCATATCATGAGATATAAACACTACCAAATTCATTATATTACTATATATGTGCACCCATAATAACATTTACAATCATATGTGTACAATATAAGGAAAATATTCATAAGGTATAAGCATAAGGAACGATCCATGAAAAGGTAAATGGATTATATATTTTATCTTAGGGAATAACCGAATGTAAAATCATAATGATTCCCATGAAAGAAGGGATTAAATAATTTTTGAACACTAATTATGGAGAGATAAGTATAAGTCCTTAAAATAATGTCCATTTTATTTTAATACATTAAAATAGTTGGGAAATGGGTTTTTAATGAACATCTTTTGCAGGGTTTAATGAAAAATGAAAATTAGTATTTAATGAGTAAAAGATCATAGTAATTTCTATAAAAAAATGAACCAAAATGGTTATATATATAAAAAATAATGTTTCTATTAACCATGTATGTTTAAATAAATTTCAATGAGTGTTACTTAAAATGTGATATGAAAAGTGAGAAGTTCCCTTTAATTGACTCCACTTACCGAATGAAATTTAGAATGGATCCTTTAAAAAAATTATTTATTCAGCAAAGAAATATCGATTAAATTTATTATATATTTGTGGGAAACATATACATAATATATATTAATTAAATAATAATAATATATTAATAATGTGTGGTAAAGGGAGAAAAATCACAACCCAATGAAAATAGGGTGGTTTAGAGAGATCCCTAACCTTAGGACCATATTTTCTCATCTATTTCACATAAACTCATGAATAATTAAATAAATTATTTATAAACCATTTCAAATATATATGATTTATTATCAAGATTTTATGTTATTTTATATTCATTTAATTGAGAAATTTGTTCTGTATATATTGTCTCAAGGTCGATTGTGTCATGTGTCTAAGGTCACATTAGTTGTGGTTGATTATGGGAGTTCATTAAAAAATGGTTCCATAACTCTAAAAGTATAATGGTATGGGGTTAATCTGTTTACACAAGACCAACATTTTCTTAGTATCTAATATTTTTTATTAATAATCATGATTTAGAGAGTATAATCTTTATTTGCTTAAACTATTTAAGTGGGTTTCCCTACCATGGTGAACTTATTGTGTTTCCAATAATATTATGAATATATTTTCATTAAATAATATGAAAAAATATATAATATGACTATTTAGTATATTTTAACCAATAGATGTTTTTTAAACAATCCGTGAAGGTAGTAATGGAAAATCAAACACATTGTCCACTAAGGTACTAAATCGACCATAATATGGACAATGTTTTCATTTTTACAATAATAGAAGAGAGGAAATTGGATAATATATTGTCAATATATATAATAAAAATTTATTATATTTAAAATAATGATGTTTTTTATAATGATGTAATAAATAGATATGATATAGTATAATAAGAAATAATTAAAAGATAATTTTTTTGAGAATATTACCTATTTGGATGTCCTCTTTTAGACATCCCCTTAAGGAACCTTGGATTGTTCTATTGGTGAGACCACAAATTATAGATACATGGGTGGAGATATGGGGATATAATTTTATAGATTTTTGGTAATTTAAGGATGGTAGAATGTGTGAGGATAATCGTAGGTGAGGGGTGGTATTTTTAAGGGGAGGAGAGGGGTATTTCTAAATATAAAAATCATTTGTTTATTATCATATCTTAATACTATCAATAGTATTGATTATTATGACTAAATATTGTAATATAATCATATGATTTTAATTCAGTGGTTACCTACCTAATCCGTGACTCATTTGTTTATGTATTTTTTCTATAATGAAAAATATTGTATTTTTTAATATGATACTATTCCAAAAAACAATTTTTAAAAAATAAAAACAATTAACCTAATGAATTTTATACTTCTAAATTCAGAAAAATAAAATCCATTTTACAGAAATAATTTTATAAATATAGGAATTTTAAATTTTTGTAAATAATTAAATATTTGAAAAATAAAAATTTTAATATCATGATAATTTTTATAACCATTTAAAAAATTATTTATTCTCTTATAAAATTATAATATAATTATTAATAAACATAATATTATTCTATAATTTTTTTCTGATAATATATTTTATTTAAAAAATTTATAATTTCTATAAAAATGAAAATAAAACATATATGTTTTAAAATAACACAAACACTAATTTTATTATTTTTAAAAAATTTATTTACTTATACAATGAAATAAATATTTTATATTTTCATTTTATAAGATACCTATATATTATTTTAAATTTACATACGTAGGAATACTATTTGAAAGGCTATGTTACTATTCCTAACGGCCAGATTACTATTTAAATGGTAAGATTACAATTCCGATAGGTATATTTGTAAGACATATAAGTTCCCTACCTTCTATAAATACCACACATTTCATTCCTTATTCATTCCCTTCTATTTTTTAACAAGGTTGTATATGATTTTATTTTCAAAATGAACGTTTCATTACTAATATTTTGTTTCATTTCTACAGTTTTGTTTGTGAGTGATATCAATCTAGAGGGTCGATCATATCTAATTTTTCATGATATTATTATCTCATTTTCTACTCATTGTCCCATTTTTATACATTAATGACTTATAGTTGTATTTATTTTTTCAATTTAATGGCAACGTTATTATATAAAAAAAATAATTTTGGTTTTATCATGTGGTACATGTGATTTATATAATACTACATTAATAAATATGAAACATTTATACAATCATAAGGTAAATTAAATTAATTTTATTGTGGTTCATTATATAAAACATGACCATGGTGAAAGGCCTAGAAATAGTTAACTGATTTATTCAGGGAAAACATACCATTATCATCAAAATGTTCATTTTAAAGAAGAATTATTAATAAATAGGTAATTAAAATTTTTAAGGTAATGATATATTTTAACAAAAGTATGAGTTTGGTTCTAGTATAGTTCTACAATAAATCTAAATTTATTATATTGGAGCTTATGAGAACTTATGAATATATTCATGACTTGAGGTAAGGATTTCTATTAAATTCTCATTTATTTACATAGTTGTTTATGTTAAATTTCTATTAAGAGAAATTATATGATCCTTATTTTTTACACACCATATATTTTTAAATACACTATTTATTCTTATAATTTATTAGTATTAGTACCATTTTCCTCTCTTTTCTACTTAAAAATATCACAAAAATGTTTTTATGAAAAAAATATTTCCTCTTTGGTCGATAAACCTTTTCTTCCTTGTCCATGTTAATTAATTTTTTTGAAGAATTTTATTTTATATGATTTAATGAGTATTTAAATTAATTTTCAGTAATATTTTAATTTCCTTTAAAAATTTTAAAAATGGTTTCTTACTGTGTTTTTTAAAGAGGTTATTTATGATTTTTGATAAAAATTATGAAAGGAATCATTATTTTAACGTTTACCACATAAATTTTTTTATTTTATTTCATGAATATTATTTTATTTTAATATTACTTTACATGTTTACATGGTTATTTAAAAAAATATCTCTTCAAAAATTCTAGTAGTTTTTAGTTTTTAATGATTCAGATAGAGAAGGTTATTTTACTTGTCTTCAAAGAAATGTTCAAATGCACTTCTAAAGGTATCATTCATTTATAAGGAATATTCTTATGATTCCATCCACTTAATTTATCTAGGTGGATATGATTATGTGATTATTAAATGTATATTTACCAAATTTATTTTCCTTGGTTTATGATATAATGAAATTATTAATGTTTTTATGATATTATTTCACTCATATATATGTTTTTGATTATATGATGTGTGGGAATATAATTATACATACCTCTAGGGAATTTGGAAAATATTAAAATCTCATGAGATAATATAAAATGGAATGTGTAGTGAACATAGTTTTGGAAGTGACTCTATACATTATGATAGTCATAGATAAAACCTTTAATAACGAAATAATGGAATGGTGAGTGACACCAATACACTATGATAGTCTTAGTTGTGAGCTTTGACAATAGAAATGATTTTATATGCATATGTGTATTCCAAAAGCTTATATCTTATACTGATGATTTTTTCACATGTATCATGATTGTTTAGCAATGATTCCACTCACTTATGACTTATTCCTATGGTTATCACATATCATTATTGCATGATTGATGATTAATGATCCATGGATGATTGGGTTTGAATTCCCTAAGTTATGATCATGTTATCATAACCTTATTCTTATATTATGATCACTTCTGTTCACTTATGATCATTGATTGATATCATTTATGTTTACCCTTACGGAGAATATAATCTCATCTTTTCTTATGTTTCTGATCCTTAGTTTATGAATAAATATTTTGGAATGGTATATCTATAAAGTGTAGTATGTGGGAAAAAACTGTTTGGAAGATATTGAAGTTATTTTTTGAAATATGATTAATATATACCCATTCTATAAAGATGTGAAATCGTTATAATTATGTGGAATTTATTATTATGATATCTATTTAATATCCATATAAAATTATGTAGTATTTATGTATTTAATGCTTAGTTCATCTTATGGTGAGGATAAAGGAATATAGGTGGCGGTTGAAATGTGATTTTTTAGGATAATTATGTCAATTTAGTGAATAATTAGATATAGTATAGGGTGTTTATATAATTTTTTGTGTCACAGTGTGAGAGGGGATTCATATAATGGAGACGCAGTGGAGATGGTTTTATGATTTGATCGCATTTAATAGTTATGAAATATTGTATTTGGTGATGAAATTTATTTTAATTGGTTGTTTGTGAGGTTTCTCATGAGTGAACATTGTGGTACAACCATACCTTATAGAGAACAATAAATTGGGGAAAATTTCTATTGTTCTTACATTGGATTTATTTACAACATGGTATTAAGTTTTATGAGATGAAGTTGTAGAGGTTGAGTTTTTGTGTTTCTATATTGGACGGAATTACACCATGGATACTTGGTTATAGTGTGACCCTATCATAATTTTATCAGATTGGAATTTTTGAATGAGAATTTAATGTGGTGATATAGTGGATAATTATGAAATTTATATAGATTTAGTGGTATTATCCCCATAACGGTGCAAAATTGTTATGACTCACTATGATTCCTTAAAATTATAATGTTCAAATAAATTTGGAATGAAAATTGAATTATTTAGATTTCGTCGATTTATCTCAAACTACAGGTGATCCAAGGTGTGATTTTAGAGAAATTGTTTACACTTTTGATATACTTAGGCCTTAAATTTATAAGATTTATTTATTGTGACCCTAGGTGAGTTTCATCCTCATTTTTTTATATTTTATTCCTCTTCATTCATTATGGAGGGAATATATAATGATTTGGACTTTGTTTTGAGGGCGTAATTATGATTTTGGTTGATCAAGATTTCTATTATGTGGTTCATTTTTACATACATCTTTTATCCTCTTTGATTATGCATAGATTTTGAATCATCGGTTGAGGTAGCTGATTTATAAACTTATATTTTATCTTCATGATTAATTTTATTGACCCGCTTGATGTGATTCCTTACTAGAATATAATTATTTTCCTTGTTTATATTGTTTAATATGGATTCATGAGTCTTATTAGTTTATGGGGAGAGGGAAGAACATGTGTTTAAATCTATTTCAATAAGAACTAACAAAATAAATATAACAAACTTTTTAAGAGAAGTTTATAAGGGAAAAATTAAATTAAATGTCCTTTATGGTTTTCCATGCTATTTTTTATGTATTGATCCTTATTAGTTGATATTTACTACTGTGTTATTGATGGATGGAGAAATTTCACTTTTTCATAATTAGATAATTATTTAAATATGGTAATAAAAGGTGACTTCTAAAAGCTGGAATATATATATTTTATTATTGTTAATCATTGATAGTTGATTCTATAATTTACATTGTTTTTTCTTTTATTGTAAGGGAGTGTTGTGATTTTTTTTATATTTTTTCATTAAATTTTGTTAAAATTATTTATGAGATAGTACTGGTAATGATATATTTTTTATCATAAGTGGAAATATAGGTTTAATGATGAGAAATATGATAAGAAAAATACAAATTTAAATAAATGATGAAGGGGAGTGGGTGTTGATGTGTTGTGATTAATTGTGTCTCCATTGAATAAATTATAGAACAGTTTATGCATTTAAGATTGTAATGTGAATAAGGATGAAATTTGAAGGTAATGAGTT
Organism: Viscum album; assembly: GCA_963277665.1. Taxonomy (NCBI): domain Eukaryota; kingdom Viridiplantae; phylum Streptophyta; class Magnoliopsida; order Santalales; family Viscaceae; genus Viscum; species Viscum album. Next base: position 1,017,236,477 of record OY728147.1, on the reverse strand, counting down.
AATGATTATATTTTAAAATTGTGTAATGAGTTATCAATAAATTAATTCATGGAATGTGAAAATAAAAATGAAATGAATGGAAGAGATAGTTCTTATGAATATGATGAAGTGCTATAGTTCAATGGTTAGTTGGTTTTTGATAAAATCTTAATGATCTATATTGATGATTATAACTAAATGAAATGTGATAAATATTAATACACTACTTGAAATGTGATGTGGGGTGATGAATGGTTCATCACAGGAAAATAAATGGCATAATAAATTTTATGAGGCTAGTAAATGGTAAACATGATAAATGAGAGTAAAATGAGAATCTGGAGTTATTTTATTTGTGCATCCTTTTTCCTGACACTTTTTTTGGATATTGATGGTGTTTTTTTTATGTTTTTTATTATATTATGTGGTTTCTAAGTTATTATAGGTGATTATGATGTTTTTTGGAACACGATGTAGAAAAGGTAGGAGCGATGAGGAATTTTTGAGGCATATTTATTGATTTATTTTTATGATTATTATGGTGATGTTGATATTTCTGGGCCATGGGTTATGGTATTTGTATGTTATCTAGTTTTGGTTTTTGGTTATGGAAAAGGTTGCAGATTTTGTGGGATATATACAAAATGGTGGAATGATGTTGATAGAGGAGTTTAGTGATTATATTTCTCGCGTATATTTATAATTATATATATGGTTATGATTTTTATAGTTTATATCAATATTTATTACTCATTCAAATCTTTTACAAAAAAATATTTATTTTTTTAGAGGGATGATCTTACTGAGCACTCCCAAGTTCTCACCTCACCACATTTTTCTACGTTTTCCTAGGATAGTTCAATAGGTATTTGATCTGTTGTTTGGATATCTTGGATAGAGCTATTTGATGAATTGAAATTTTAGATATTATTCATAAATATATTTATCTTGATGTTTTATATATGGTATATAATAATATTTGGATTATGGGAATTAAGTTTTATAATTGAAATTATTTATATTTTATTAGTGGATTTTTGTATTATTCTAGGGATTTTATGAGGTCAATGCACATCATTTTAACATTTTATACCATTATTTCTAGTCTCTATCTTGTGGCATATTAGAGATGGGATTTATGGGTCATCCTCACTTTTGCTGCAGTCTGTGGAGGGGTTTAAGTGGTGGAGGGTCATGAAAATTGGTATTAAATATTTTTGTTGATATTTAGAGTGGATTTTAGAGTTAAGAACATGTGATGATTTCATGGGATTATTAGGTGAGTGGTGAAACTCAAGAATAAAATGTCATGTAGTCCAAGGAGACTACTAAGTTAAATATATTTCAGGCCACCTATTATCCAACCCAAGGGATTTGAAAACCTACTAGGTGAACCATAACCATTGTATGGTAGAAATCATTAGGATACACATGGATCATTATCATTAATTTCATTGATATTTTAATTATAAATATTATATGTTTTTATATGACTTCCCTTGTATATTTTAGTTTCTAATGATTTAACATGAAGTTTATGACATGGTTACATAACCATGATGAAAAAGTAAAATAGTGATTAAATTAATAACATGGTTTAAATAATTTCTAGTTTATTCTTGAATGCATTGTTTCCAGGATTACTACAACATGTTCCATATAAATAGATTTTCATCTTCATTATTGAATTGTGTAACTTTTTGAAATTGTTCAGGGATGTGTGTGATTTTTTTTGTAAATAAATTTTAATGTTTTATTATTGTATGAAATATCAAATTTTTAGAGCCTTTAATAAATTTTTTGTTAATATATTCCATGATAATGGCCTGAATTTACTTGTTTTGGTGCTATGCTCAAAATTTCTTGATTTTTTACAAGTTGTTACATAATGTGTAGTTTTTGAAAAATAGATAATTATATGTAAGGGTTATATGTTTATTATTTATTGTTGGAATCATGTATAATGTTGAAGAATATATGTTTTATTAATTATAGAAACAATAGTATGTATTTCCCCAAGCATGTTATTATGTTGAGCCTATATTACCTCAAATCATGTTTTGATAGTTGTATTTTTTTAAAATAATTTTTATTTTGAGTCTACAAATATTTATTCCAAAGGGTAAAATTGTATTTATATTTTCATTTTTTATTTAAAATAATATCAATGTTATAATATTAAAATAAAATGTATAATGATTTATCATAAATGAATTTAATGTAATTGAGAGTGGGACATGATATTATCTTTGATTATTGATTTCCATGAGATGTCAACATTTTTTTTGAAAATATGTTTCCAAATAATAAAATTATAATATAAGGGATCGATAGTATGAGGTTTTTTGTAATTAATTTCATGTTCGGATGTTCTATGTTGTTTATTTAAAATCTTTTTAAAGTTATTGTTTTCAATGATCATTTCAATTTCTACAATTATGTGTTACTGTTTTGATGGAGTTGATATAACAAAGTCACATATACTTATAATAATTTAATGTTGGAAATTAAATTTTTTTTGAATGTCTAAAATTTTGTGATGATGCTATTTATTACCACACATAATCATTTTGAAAAGAATAAAGAAAAATGTAATACATTATGGTGTTTGTTTATAAGTTTTTATGTGGTTGGTGGTGTTTCTATGTTGTGATCTCTGTAGAAGTGGTTGGGAATCATTATGTCTAGTTTTTTTCTTGGAATATGTTGTGATTTATATCTATGGTTAATTACTTTATTGAGTATGAGAAGTTGTGATTTTTGATGTGGTATTGGTTAATGGTTAGTTTCATGGTATTAGTATATGTTTTATGGAATTACCACTTTTGTGGAATGGAGATTGTTTTGTGGATATTTTTGGGTGGTTTATTGGTGTTTCACATTGCAGTTTATTTACTTGGTTGGAATGAGGTGATGTTTATTGATGTGATTTTCTTATGGAATGTAGTTGTATTCTATTCTGTTCATATGATTTTGTAGTTGTTTAAACTATGTCATTGTTTTGTCGAAATAAAGCCAATAAAAATTACATTAATATATTGGGTATGGAAAGGATAAGAAGGAATCATGGGATAGAGAATTTCAAGTTTTTAGTGGTTTAAGGAACCAAAGATATTCAATAAATCCTCTAGGATTGATGTAGATGATTGGTTGGAAAAAGCCGAGGTTTACTTTAGGTTGCTAAAGACTCCATATCAACTCAAATATGTGTTGGAATTGTATAGTTTTAGAAAAATAATAGAAGTTGGTTGGATATAAATTGGGTTAACCCATAATATATTTCATCAGAATAATTTATTTAATTATTCAAGCAATATTTCTTTTCCTAGGAATAGATGTGATATCATACAAATGAGATTAAGATGATTCGACAGGTGTATGAGAGTTCGTGAAGTCTTCAGAATCATTTAATAGATTTTATTAGTTTATTTATATATTTTATTCTTGATAAGATATAATTAATGAAATATTTCATTTCATCATTGAGTTATTTGATTCATTGATTTTCCATGCCATTTTAGTTGAAGTCTTCGGAAGTGGCGAGACATTGAGAAGAGGTTATGGAGAGATGTTTATCTATGATGGAGGATTCTAGTGAAGTAAGTGGTTGAGAAGGATAAGATTAATTCTATGATTATTTGTACTCAAAGTTCATAGAAGAATATTTTAGGAGAAATTCAAGAGAATGATCATGGATTATTAAACTGGGGTTGAGTAGCTCAAGGTGTCCTATCATTTAAAAACTAATATTTTTTAGATGTGATGATAAGGGACACCATCAGTATGATTTCCCTAATATTAAGAATATTTATTAGTAATTTATAGAGAGTTAGTTATATGGATGTCCCATGATGAATATAAACTTGTCAATAAATCCTTTCTGTGGTTTTTTAAATTCATTTTAATGCATGTGTTTATTGAGATTTAAAAGTTTAAACACTTGTGTTTTCATTAAAATTCCAGGAACTGTGTTCTTTCAAAAGGTATTATTTGGTAAAGGGGTTGTTTTAAATTGGGTAACTATTTTGAATAATTTTTGAGGTTAAAAGAGATGTTGATGGGGAGTCGGTTGTGAGTAGTCATGGATCATGCTATGGTAGAATCCTTTAATGAAAAGTTTCTTGTTTGAGTGGTGTATTCCTTTGTTTTGAGGATTTATATGTGTTGTTATTTTTATAATAATTATGAATAATCCTTTATTAATAGTGTTTATAGATTTTTTTTCCATAAATAATAGGTATTTTCCCTTTCTCAATATAAGATTTATTTTCAATTTATCTAAGTCTGTTTTTGATACTCGATGATGAAAATCAATTACGAAGAATCTAATGTAATAAACTAGAACATACCTTTTCATTACATTATGTATTCTTTTGATGGATATGGTGAGAGGATGAAAGAATATAGGTGGTGTTTGAGTTGAGATTAAGTTGGGATATTTAGGTCATGGTGTGGCCTCCTTAGGCATGTAGTGAAGATTTGGATGAAAGAGAGGGTGGTGTATGGTTTTACATGTCATTATATAAAAAAGGAATCATGGATTGGATACCTAAAATGGATAGTTTTATGATTATATTACCTTTTATAGTTGTGGGGTGGAGGATTTGGTCCTAGTGTGTAATTTCCTTAGGCAATTTGTAAGGTTTTCCAGGAATTGACATTATGGTGTATCCATTCCTATCGCAGCACGATGATCAATGTAAAAATTTACACGGTTTTATAATTTGGAGGACATTATGGTGTGGCCTTGGGATTCAATGTGTGATGACCTATATGTTTAGTTTTTCTGATTCTATATTGGTTGAAAACGCTTCGTGGTTCATTGGTCATTATGAAAATCTTCCTTGGTTTTATCAGATTAGAAAGTTTGATCAATCATTGTAGGCGAGATATAGGGTGGATCATAGTGTTATTTTTTATGATTTAGTGGAATTTATGCTGTTGTGGTGTGACCATGGTCTGCCACACCATGACACTATAAAATTAAAATATTACAAAAAATTTGAAATTCCATCTTAATTATTTAAATTTCCTTCATTTCACTCAAAATTTAGGTGACCTAGGGTACTATTTTTGTGACGATGAGTTCCCATTTGGTGGCCTTAACCCTCATATTTATTATATTAATTTCATGTGATCAGGGGTGATTTTTTTCTTTCATTTTATTCTTTTTCTCCCAGGTCATTCAAATTTGAGGGTTTGTGTAGTGAGTTAGCCTTGGTTTTGATTGGGGATTATTGTGGTTTATATTGATTGAGCTTCCTATCACATGGTTCTGTCTTGTGGAATTATTCTTATTTCACTATTGAAAACTAGGCCTTTAACAATGCTAGTATAAGGTCTTTATCTTATTTATAGAAGTGAAGATAATGTATGCAAAGTTAAAGGGATAACTTTAACAGTGCTTATAAAAAGTGCTGATAAACGTTCCCTTTAACAGTTCTAAAAAATGTTATAATAAAGGGGGGATTTATTATTTTTTTAGTGTTGTTAAAGACCCCCTTTATCAGCACATTTTTAGCACTGCTAATGGGGGGATTTATCAGTACTAAAAATTTATGATAAAGGCATGACTGATTAAGGGGGAAATTTTTTTGGTTCATGCATCCTTTATTTGTGCTTCCTACCCCAAAACCCTTTATCAGCACTTCCCCCACACCTTTATGAGTTCTTTTTATAATCCCACCATCCTGCATGCCCCATTACCTCTATTGTGTTTCGAACCTGAGACCTCCAGCTTATACATTATAACTTTTTCCACTCCCCTATATTGTTTTGTTTTAAATTTTATGATACATATTTATATTTATATATATTTTGTTAAATTTTTTATCCATATATTTATATTTATGTTTTTATATATATTTACATAGATTTTTATATATTGGTTTTTATATATATTTATATATATATGTTTAAATACATTTATAAAATATTTTTTGTGTGTGTGTTTGTGTATTTATAAATACATACAAACATACATATATCAATTTTATTTAGATAAAGTATATATGTTGAGAAATATATTTTATATGTAATTATGTTTAATTATTTATTTTTAAAATTAAATTTTTATTTGTTAATATATAAAAATATGTATATATTGTTATATATTTTATTATAAAAAATAGTACATTAGGAAAAATGATAGAATTCTAGAATCATAATATCAATATGAATGTAAGACCTATGAATAAATTTATTCTCCATTGAAAATGAGAAAAATAACACCTTAAGTTATCATGAAAGTCCATCGAATGTTAACAAATGGGGGAACCCTAACTAAAATATTAGTTTTGGAGGCCTTTTCGGCCTTTTGTGCATAAAAATATCTGACAGTGATTGTATGTGGGTATTTATAAATACATACAAACATACATATATCATTTTTTTAAGATAAGGTTTATATATTGAGAAATATAATCTTTATGTAAATTTGTTTAAAATTATATTTATAAAATTAATATTTTATGTGTAAATAGATAAAAATTATGTATATACTGTTATATATTAGGTTATAAATAACAATAAATTATAAAAAGTGAATTTTTTTAAAACCATAACATTAATACGAATGTAATCCCAGTGAATAAATTTTTTTCCCATTGAAAACGGGAAAAAATACCCCCTAAATGAGGTTTAAAGTTCATTGACTGTTAAAAAATCAGGGTACCCCGACTAAAAAAACAGTTTTAGAGGGCTTATGGGAATTCTTAGGCCTAAAAATTTGAAAGTGTGGGTGTATGTGTGTATTTATAAATACATAAAAACATACATATATCATTTATATTTAGAGAAGGTCTATATATTGATAAATCTATTTTATATTTAAATATTTTTTCTAAAGGTTGGGGTCGAAGCCTCATTTATTATTTAAATCAAATTAATGAGATCTTTTAACTCGGTAGAGGGAGACCCATTACATAGTCCGAAGGCCCAGTGGGCATATAGCTCATTATATGGCCCGTAGGTCCAAATATTTTGCCCAAGGCCGATTATGTGAATAGTACTGCTATAGTACTCTACCTAATACATTACTGCACAATATCGTACCCTACTACAGTACCACATAAATGAGGCTAAAAGTCAATCTAATGTTAAAAAATCAGGGTACCTCAACTAAAACCGTAGTTTTGGAGGCCTTCTAGGAATTTTTTCCATGGAAAATGCAAATGTGTGTTTTTATAAATACATACAAGCATACATGAATTATTTTTATTTAGATATGGTTTATATACTGAGAAATTTATTTTATGTTTATATTTGTTTAATTATTTATTGAAAAAAATTAAATTTTTATGTGAAAATATATAAAAAATAAGTATATATTGTTATATATTTGATTATATATAACAATAAATTGTGAAAAATGAAAAATTTTCAAAACCATAATATCAATATAAATGTAATACATGTGAATAAATTTAGTCTCTATTGAAAATGAGAAAACATACTCCCTTAAAAAAGGATCAAACTCGATCGAATGTTAAAAAGATAGGATATCATGACTAAAAACTCAGTTTTGGAGGACTTCTAGGCATTTTTGGGCCTTGGAAAATGTTACACTAAGTGTGTATGTGTGTATTTATAAATAAATACAAACATAAATATATAATTTATATTTTTATTTTCTTTATATATTGAGAAATATATTTATTATATGCAAATATTTTTAAATATTTATTTATAAAATAAAATTTTTATGTGTGAATATATAAAAAATATGTATATATTGACATATATTCTATTATAAATAACAGTACATAGTGGAAAATGATAAAATTTGAAAACAAAAATATCAATATAAATGTAAGCCCTGTGAATAAATTTAGTACCCAATGAAAATGGGAAAAAGTCCCCTTAAACGGGGCTGAAAGTCCACTGCATGTTAACAAATCGGTGAACCCTGACTAAAAACTCAGTTTTGGAGGCTTTCTAGGAATTTTTGGGCCTCGTAAAATGTGATAGTGCGTGTTGGTGTGTATTTACAAATACATACAAACATACATATAGCATTTTCATTTAGAAATGGTTTATATATTGATAAATGTCTTTATTATGTAAATATGTTTAATTATTTATTTTTGAAATTAAAATTTTTATGTGTGAATATATAAAAAATATGTATGTATTGTTATATATTTGATTATAAATTACATCCCATTATCAGAAATGATAAAATTACAAAACCATAATATCAATATGAATATAAGACTTATGAATAAATTTATTCCCACCAAAATAATATGAAAAAATACCCCCTTAAATAGGGCTAAAAGTCCTTCAATTGTTAAAAAATTGGGGTACCTTGACTAAAAAAATAGTTTTGAAGGCCTTCTAGGCCTTTCTGGGCTTGAAAAATGTGACAATGTGTTTATGGGTGTATTTATAAATACAAAAAAAACATATATATCATTTTTATTTAGATAAGGTTTATATATTTATTAATATATTTTATATGTAAAAATATTTAATTACTTAATTATGAAATTAAATTTTTATGTGGGAATATATATAAAATATATATTGTTATATATATAATTATAAAAAATAGTATATTGTAAAAAATGATAAAATTTAAAAACTATAATTTCAATATAATGTTAATCCTTATGAATAAATCTAGTCTATACTAAAAACAAGATAAAAGAACCCCTTAAATGATGTTCAAAGTCCATCAAATGTTAAAAAATCAGGCCACCCCAACCAAAAAAGTCAATTTTAGAGGCCTTCAAGGAATTTTTGGGCCTCAAGAAATTTGATAGTGTGTGTGTATGTATGAGCACATGAGCCACATCCCAGTTGGTGAGGACTCTTTAAGTGCATCCAGGTGACCTAGAAAGAAATCCTGGCAGTGGAATATTTTTTGAGGGAACTGTAGTAGTACTGTAGCAGGTACATTAGCAGGAACTATAGCATGCAATGTTTGGCACTGTAGAATCCAGGAATATTCCTTTGTTTTGGCCTTTGGGCCACCAATTTGGTCTTTGAGTCCTTTAAGGCCTTTGGGCCACCCATTCCTTTTGGTCAGTAAGGCCTTAGGGCCACCTTAAGGCCTTCGGGCCTCCTTAAGTGCAGATGCAAACTAGACAACCTATAATGAACAAGCTCTAAGAATGATGATGATCAAGGACCTTTAACCATAAAAAAAAGCTAAACAGATTGAAATAATGAGAGGGAATGGTAGCTACCATCGAGACAATCCTGTTCATTCATGATAAAGCCCAGCCGAACATCCATGCGAAGGTGGAGAGCTGATTTCACGATGAAGATGCGGGGGAGGAGCAGTTCCAAGTAGTTAGTTTGGGTTGTATGTAATGTTTGAAACCAACATGCAATGAATTTTTCTATGGCCTACGGTCCATGTAATACATATGCCTATGGGCCTTGTAAGGGTTCCACCTGACCACTTGAAAGGTGGATTATCAAAATCAATAAAAAATGATGGTCTTCGGGCCATTGGAGGACAACGTTTGTGTATGTGTGTATTTATAAATTAATGTAAACATACATATATTAGTTTTATTTATATATTGATAATATATTGATAAATATATTTTATATGTAAATATGTTTAAATATCTATTTATAAAATTAAATTTTTATGCATGAATATATAAAAAATATGTATATATTGTTATATATTTTACTATAAATAACATTACATTGTGAAAAATGATAAAATTTTAAAACCAAAATAAAAATATGATTTTAAAACCTATGAATAAATTTACTAACTACTAAAAATGGGAAAAAATACCCCATTAAACAAGGATAAAAGTATATAAGATGTTAAAAAATCAAGGTACCCCCACTAAATACTCAATTTTGGAGGCCTTCTAGGCATTTATGGGCCTCAGAAAATGTGATGGTGTGCACGTGTGTGTGTTTATAAATACAAAAAAACATACATATATAATTTCTATTTAAATAAAGTTTATATATTGATAACTATATTTTACATGAAAATATGTTTAATTATTTATTTTTAAATTTAAAATTATATGTGTGAATATATAAAAAATATGTATATATTTTTTATATTTGATTATAAATAACTGTACATTATAAAAAATGATAAAATTTTAAAACCATAGTATCAATATTTATGTAATTAATATGAATAAATTTAGTCCCTATGGAAAATGGGAATAAATGCCCCATAAACAAGTCTTAAATTTCATAGAATGTTAAAAAATTGGGGTATCCCGACTAAAAACTCAGTTTTGGAGGCTTTCTAGGCATTTTTTGGCCTCAATTGTTGTGACAATGTGTGTGTGTGTATGTGTGTATTTATATATATATAAAAGAACATACATATATAATTTTTATTTATATGTGGTTTATATATTCATAAATATATTTATTACATAAAATTTTTAATTATTAATTTTAAAATTAAATTTTTATGTGTGAATAAATAAAAAATATGTATATATTATTATATATTGGATTATAAACAAAATTGAATTGTGAAAAATGATAAAATATCAAAACCATAATATCAATATTAATTTATGTCTCGTAAATATATTTATTCGCCCTAATAATAGGAAAAAACACCCCCTTAAATGAGGTTGAAATTCCCTTGAATGTAAAAAAATTGGGGTTGCTTGACTAAAAAATCAGTTTTGATGGTCTTCTAGGCTTTTTTGGGCCTAAAAATGTGATAATATGTTTATTTATAAATACATACAAAAAAACATAATTTTTTTTATTTATATAAGGTTTATATATTGATAAATATATTTTATATGTAACTATGTTTAATTATTTATTTATATATTTAAATTTTTATTTATGAATATAAAAAAACTTGTATATATTGTTATATATTTGACTAAAAATAAAATTTATTTGTTAGAGATGATAAAATTTAGAAACCATTATATCAATATGAATGTAATATCTATAAATAAATTTAGTCCTCACAAAAAATGGGGAAACCCCCTTAAACGAGGCTGAATGTCCATCGCATGATAAAAAATCTGGGTACCCCGACTAAAAACTCAATTTTGGGGGTATTCTAGGCCTCTTAAAACTCAAAATATGTGATTGTCGTTTACCTATGTCACTAGGGGTGTAGAGCTTGTTGCATGCTTTGATTTGATATGTGGTAGATCCCAAACAGAGACCCACATCAAAATTTATGACAATTTGAAGTTTGAGTGATGTTTTCAACTTATTTTAGATGTTTTATTATTATTTTGATTTTTTATATTTAAATTGTTATTAAATGACTATTAATCAATAATAATTAGAAAATTATTAATTAAAATTATTTTTAATTATTCTATTATCCATATTCACTAAATATATTATATATTATGTGTAAATGCCTATTTTTCCTTATTTAAAACATAATTAAATATATATATTGAATTTATATGAATATGAATATATTTATATATTTTTTTTAATGAATTTTTTTTTAATATATACACTTTATCAGTACTAGTAAGAAAGCGCATATAAGGGGGGGGGGTCTTTATGAGGGCTTTTTTTAAGTGCTGAAATATACCCCTTTTATCAGTGCTTCTTTACTAACAATAATAGGGGGTATTTAACAGTGATTTTTTAGAAGTACTAACAAAGGGCCCCCTTTAACAGAACTTTTTTAGTGTTGTTAAATAACCCCTTTAACTATGCTAAAAAATCTCTTTTAAAGACCCCTTTTAACAACGATGTTTCTAGTGCTGAAAAAAGGGGTTTTAATAGTATTTTTAGTGAGTGCTGTTAAACCCCTATTATTGGATAAAGCAATTTTTAGTAGTGTTTTCCTTTATTGTGTTGCTGTTTTGAAGAATTTTTTGAGGTTGCAGATTTCTAAACACATAAACTATATTCTCTAATAATTTCCTTGACTAAATTTTTGTGATCTATTCCAAGCATGTTATAATATTCCACTTTTAAATATTCTTATGTGGTTACCTGGCTATTCAACATTCATAGGGAGAGGGAAGGACATGTGGGGAACTCTCTTTAAATAAAAGTGGACTAAATGAAGGTAAAAAAATTATTAAGAGAAAATTTAATGGAATATATGGAATTATATGTCATTTATGGTTTTCCATGACATTTACTATGTGTTAGTCCTTATAAGATGATATTTACTATTTTGGTTTTTAGGCATATTAGTATCACTGGATATACCTATCTTCTTCATAATTGGATAATTATTTAAATTTGCTAAAAAATGGAATTTCTAAAAACTATAATATAAGAATTGTCTCTACTATTAATTTTTTATGCTTGGTGTCGTAATTTACATTGTTTTATCTTAACCTGGAATGGAGTGTTGTGAAGTTTTTTTCAATATTTTTTCCTTAAATGTGTCCAAAATGGTTTACGAGATCATAATTGTAATGGTAAATTTGTAGTGGGAATAGGAAATCAATTTTTAATATTGAAAAACATCATTATTTAAATATATCTTAAAAGAAATGATGATGGGGAAGTGGGAGTTTATGTGATATAATTTGTGATGTCTTCATTAAATAATTGACAAAATATTTTATGGGTTTAGAAAGGTAATGAAAATGAGAATGAAATTTTAAGGTCATGAGTTAATGAGTATGATGGGAAACTAGGAAATCTATTATTAATAAATTTATTGATGTAATGTGAAAAATGAAATTGTAAATAAGGGAAAAAGTAGCTTTTATGAATATTATGAATTAATTGAATAAAAAGGGAAGTGGGTTGTGGAAAAACTGTTAGAGAACAAAATGAATGGTTATAAATGGTATGAATCTGAAAATTATAAACGAACAACTTGAAATGGGATATTTGTATATGAGTGGTTTAGCATGGATCAATAAATGCAAACAAAAATCTAAAGAGGTTGGTAAATAGTAAATGTTGGAAATTAAAATAATGTGGGAATGTGAATTTATTGTATAGGTTGATTATTTTATCGGATGTTTGGTTTTTCTATTGATGATTATGTTTTTTCATGAATGTTATACTTTCATGTGTGGTTTCTATGTTTTTTAAATTATGTAAAAGTGATTTTGGGTCTTCAATTTGTAAAATGTTGAAGTAGTGGTGAATTTCTAAGCCTTTTATTATTATTATTTTGATTATGGTTATTATGTTGATGATATTTCTCAGTAATGGGTTATGGTGTAATAATATGCTCATGGTTTAGGTGTTTGGTTTTAGAAATGGTTGTGTAAATTGTGTAAAATTGAGAAATGGTGGAATGATATAGAGATATGTGTTCAATGATTTTATTTCTAATGTGTATTTCTACTTATATATATGGTTATAAATTGATTATTTGATACCAATCTTGTTTACCCTTTTATATTTATTGCACAAAGATATTGATATTTTTTGAGATATGATCTTACTGAGCATAACCATATGATCACCCCACCACAATATTCTAAGCATTTACAGGATAGTTTTACCGGGATGTGAATCGTTGTTTGGGTATCTTGAATGGAGTGGGTGGATGACTTGGATTTTTTATAGATTATTCTTGGATTTATTTTTCATAATTTTATGTATTTGACATATAAGTAACATTTTTGTTGTGAAAATTTATCTTGAGGAATGGATATTAGTTAATTTTTTGTGTATTTTATTATACTATTCTTGGTGTTTTATGTGTGTAATACCTCTCATATACATGTTTTATAACCTTTGTGAAAGTTTCCAAACCAACGTTTATTGGAGGTCTGATTTGTTAGTCCCTCTCAATTTTCCTATAGGATCAAGAGGAATTCCAGTGGGGGTTGGTCCTGAAAAAATATTTGGTTCATCATATCCAATTTTTTTTTAAAATAACTCAGAATACATCACATCCTATCTACATCACAAACACCAAGTGATAAATCCTTCCAATACACATAAAAATATCTTAGGGAAGAATAACATCCAAATTTATTATATACTTCTCAATTGGTATCACATCCAAACCTAATCAAAACATTTCAGGAGGTATCATGCACAACACGTATTACAAACATATCCTAAGATTGTAATTGGACCCAATATTCCACCGACAAACATCCCTTGGTTGGAATTTCACCCAAATATAAAAAAATAATGATCTATATTATCATCACAACCAATATAATTAATAACAACACCCCATAACAATCTAATACTGAATAGCCATGTTATAATTGACTATTTCCAAAAATAAATTAACCAAATGAACAAGTCATATATCAGTCATACTAGGTCACTCGCCCCTATGGTGTTATACACAAATACTAACATGTTAATTCAAAAATTCATTAGAATGTATTAGTATTTCATGTACAAACACATATCTTAATGGTTGTAAAATATTAGGTACACATAAGAAAAAAACTCAATAGAAAGTCTATCTTTCCACTTAGGTCAACCAATGCATGAACTATAATCAACAAGATACACTTGATAATTACAAACATTGCTCATCTCTTAATTCATGGACAAGGACACCCATCACAGTTCTATTATTAACGTATTTCCACTTTCCTAAGGAAACATGGCCATCCTTGACCTCGTTCTCTATTAATAAGGATTATGGGACATATCGTAATCTAGTTAGGCCAAATCCATCACTCAAGAATAAATGGAACAATATTAACTTCCATTATGGGTCATTATAGAATATATACACATGATCACATCCCATGAAACCAATACCAAGATAATCCCTATCCTCACTCTTATTTACTACTTTAGGAAAACATCACAAATTAAGGCAATCCCCAAGGGTCATGAGACACATTTCCCACAAATGGAAACCCTATTTGGGATTTTATTATACTCCAATAAAGACTCTCACTTAGGATAAAAATCTATTCATTTCTATATCATAAATAAAAAATCATTTATGGATTTCTAAGAGTATAAGAAAAGTCCATTAACATACCACAGAAAAGGGGAAACCACTCACAGTTCCCATTTAGGTCATTCACACCCACTTACCCCACTTAAAACCCATATATTATATGTAACACATATGTTATATTAATATTAGGAACCACCTACCTGAAGCACAAAGTTATTCACTTAATCATGATCAATCCATCCATGACCAAGAGATCATTAACCACAACCATTATCCATAAGCCCCTAACTCATGCAAGAAGATCTATAATTAATTATAAACAATTAATAATTATTTTACTTTATAAATTCATCACTATTTATTTCGGAATAATTGAATAAATACTCATTGGGTAATGTATTATTGCCATGATCTTGAGTAATGAGGTGCATATCACTTCCAGTACACCCCTCGGGTCACTATCACCAAATTCCCCAATAAAAGACATCAATTCAACAATAAATTTCAAACGAATTGATGAAATTTTATAAATAAAATAGTTTAAGGATGTGGTGATATTGAAACAATTCAAAAACACTTATTTTCATCCTCCTAGGCTCTCTTATAAAATTCCATAAAAAATAACCTTGATTTTTTATCCAATTTCACATGAGCCAGTGGAATTAACACCAAATCCCTATATTCATGTTGTCATAATTAGAAGGAATGAATATAATGTAGAGGGTATAAAGGCATAATATCTCACCTATATCTATGAATTCACTAGCCTAAACCTTTAATGGATCAATGGAGTGGAAGGGAGGGAAATATGAAAAAAAGGGTTGACCTCACATCTCTTCCCATCCGACTTAACCTAGAAAATATTAAGGGGTTACTAATTTAAACACTCAATTTTTATAAAAAAATCCAATAAGGTAATGATCCACATTATCACTCTATAATGCTAGGGAACCTTGAAAACTACACATGTTCATGTTGTGGCGTGAACATACATGTCATGAAGAAACACAAGGAGATAAAAAATAGGCTCCAGTCAATATGATTTGTGGGAAATCCCACATTTATTATGAAATCTGAGGTTAAATATTTTTGATGTTTGAAAAATGATCATAAAAAACATATAGAAATGAGACTATATTCAGGGTACTCAATGAGGTAGACTAAGATGGATCAGCTTAAACCTAGATGGACCAGGAATAAAAATGTTTGGTCCATTTAGTCCTGTATTTGATGTGGGCTTATAAAATTTAAGCATGTCATTCCATATTCTAAGTGGACCGATCCACGGGCCTTCCAACATTTGTAATAAAGTTTAAAAAAAAATTTTAAACAAAATATAACACTTATTATTTAGAAATATTGAATATTAAACACACATTAGTCATCACATAATTATTAATATATTTTAATTTATATTATTTTTATTCTTGGAAAATTAATATTTTTTCTACAAAAAATGATCATTAAATTTAAATATAATTAAAATTTAAAAATAAAAATTTATTTTGGGCCCTTGGGTTAACCTGCATATTTTAATATTGGTTTGAATAAAGTGGAAGTATTTTTCAAAATTATATTTTAGCCTATTTAAAATGTGATCCATTTTTTATAGTCCATTATACACCATTAATATGGGATGGTAGGAATGGAACATGGGTTTGAGGCCTATTAAGAACTCTTAGACCATATATATGTGGGTTTTCCTACACATTAATGGGTCAGCCTGTGGGCCCATAGAGAGAATGAAACGTACAATAAATATCTTACATTCCCTATTTGTTTTTATTTTTTAGGTCCAATGTAGGATTGTGTATGCATAGTCACTGGGAGTTCAATCAATTATTTTATTTCACCAACCATTTTTTTAAATTTTCTAAAATTATAATATAATTTTCTTCACGTGTGAGGTGAAAAATTAGAGTGTAGTGTTATGAATAATAGATTGAAGGGTTTTAATTAAAACACATGTGCCACATGACATGAAGATTTCTTTTTATTAGAGATTAAATAAATAAATATGTTTATTTTATAATTTTTTTTATTAAAAAATTGTTTATCCTAATGTTTTTCTTTAACTGTATAAAGAATTGGATGGGCTTGTAAATATTGTACCATATAAAACAGTCTCAAAGAAACAAGGGGTGATTCTAGGAATTATTAGGTAAATATTTTCTCATATAAAATATCTCATTAACCCATAGAATTCAATTATATTAAAAAATATTAATTAAATACATGGGATTTATTTCCAAGGGATTAAATAGTTTAGATGTCTTGGGAGACTAGATACATACATGATTCTCAAATTATATATAATAATATGAAATATTAATTTTTTTTGATAAATTTTATATTTATTCTAGTATGTTCTTATAATTATTCATAGATACCATATTTGTATACTAGGGAAAAGAAAACATATTAAAGGTTGATCTTATATGCTCAGAAATGGAAGGTGTACAATAGAATCTATCTTAGAATAAATAAACCATAAATAATATGGTAGAGATAAATAATAATCAAACATTCAATATAATTAATATCAAAATGAGGAATATATCTTTGGATAACATAAAAGCGTAAATAATATCATGATTAATCATAAAATGTTTGATAATGATATAAAGCATAATTTTGGACATCATAATCTTATCATCAAGACTTTATGGCTAGACATCATACAAAAATAGGTAAGGAATATTCTAAATACCCAAATTTGATTATCTCATAAGACCTACCAATGGATTGAGGGTCTATAATGGGCCTCTCCCATAACTTACTCTGTCAAATTAATTTTATAATATGAAATAAATGAATAATAATTCTATACTTTATCAATATAAAAATTCTAAGTGACAAAATGACATATGGAATTTTAATATTTTCCCTATTAAATCACTAGAGAAGAAAGATCATAAGATATCCAGAGTAATATAGTGGATAATATCATTAGATTATATCCCTAGAGAATTATATGATTCATAAAATAATATTAAAAAATATTAAAATAATTTCAAAATATATATGGAATATTTATTAAGGAAAATACCATTTTTATTTTAAAATCACTAATTTAAAATATATTTTTTAGTATATTAGGAAAAACATTTTATTTGATTAGATTTATGAATAATTTGAATGATTGACTAAGTAAATTAATAGTCATGAAGTTGGGATAATTAATTAACGTGGTAATCATTAAAACAAATATTTTGTTCACACCTTTAGTAAAAATTATCTTCTTTGGAAAATGATATGAATATTAATTTTAAAACATTTTATAGATCGTAAAACTTTGGTAAAATTTTATTCAATAAATCATTTTATAATATTATAAAAATTCTTGAAAACATTTTATAAAAAATATGGATATGGAAGGAGAAAATTTCCAACCTAAATAGAAGAACAAAGTAGGTTTTTATTAAAAATATTTTTCAAAATTTTGTGTAATTAGAGAGAGAAAAATGAATTTAAAACATAAAATTTCCATAAATAACTATACTATAATAAAATATTTGTTGTTTAAGATAAAAATATCTCATAATTACTCCAATGAAAACTAAAACATAAACAATCTGGAATAAAGATGAGATTGTGCAATGGACCCTTGCCTCATCTTCGAATTGACTCATAAGTGTTTTTAACCTACATTATAATAAATTTAGATTTATTTTAATTACATAAAAGAACCATATTGATAGTTATAATATTATATATGATCTAATTATAACATTTTAACATCAATTTATAAATAATTATTTAATAAAATCATTATTTTTGAGTTTTTACTATTTTTTCTTGTATGTTTTTACTCAGCAGTTATGGAACTTGAATATTGATTATAGTTCTATCATGTACATAATTTTAATCATGATGTTAATATTATATATATTTATTATATACATTTTTGGAATCATCTATGAAATTCAAACATGAAAATGAAATCAAATTGCTTCCTGGAGTTTGTAGTCAACAAATACACATGGGTGATATTATCATTTTTAATGGGTGGAAGGGTAAGAAGGTTGCTGATATATTATATTTAAATAATAATAAAGATTTTATGAATATAATATATATTCATGTGTTCCATATTTATAACCATACAAGTAATTTTGTGATGAAAAATGAATTACACTGCTACATGGAGATGGTGGGTCATATATACACAAGAGCGATGTTTTTGCTATCCATAGGATCAAAAAAAGGTGTAAATGGTTATAACATTACCATAATAACATTTCAGTATATTTATGATAATGTATTTATTATTTTATGATTGATACAATATATTTATATGAATTATAAAAATAAATAAACATCGAATGAGTTGGAAAATATCATTACATCTTCTTTGAGAGGCCTTCTTGGTCTTACACATTAATCCTTGTTTAGATGGTCTTAGAAGAATACAATAAGATCAATATCTAATGGAAGGAATATATGAATATTTTTAGTTAGGGAATTACTGTGATAGAGTGATCAATTATTATGAATGAGGGTGGATAATAAGTTCTATTTTATAAGTGTGGGGAGGAATACACATGGAATAACTTAAATTATTTAAACAATATAAAGTATTTTACAAGTGAGAGTGGCACAAAATGTCTAGAAATTCAGACATAATATAAGATATGTTAAAAATACCATCATCCAATAATATTTAGAAATGATAAATTTTCCTTTTTTCCAATATCTCTTAGATTAACCCCACCCAAAGAAAACTCATTTTAAACATAACCATTGTCATGTATTTTTACTATTTTTAATATTCATAATGAACAAAAATTAATTTAACTTTATTACTTAATATTAATTATTTTCATTAAAATTATGCAATACATTATAAAATATTCAATTTTCATATGTGTAAATTAATAATTTTAATATGAGTGTAAAAAATGAAATGAAAATCGTTTTTAAAAAAATGTTTGTGTTAATAAATTTTAATATTTTTACTATTCATAGTGAGAAAAACTTTTGTTGGACTTATTACCTAATATTAATTATTATTAATCAAAATATGTAACCAATTTTAAAATAATTAATATTTATAATTGTAAAACATTAATTTTAATATGATTTTGAAAAATTCAACGAAAACTATTTTTAGGAAAAATGTTTTTATTAATCATTAAAAAAGTTTTAAATAAAAAGAATGAATAATATTGATTCCAATGAAATTAATTTTATTATGTTAGAAATGTGTCATTTTTTCATTTAATCCAAACCAAAACCTAAAATAACCATGTATATACTTCATTAAGATAGAATAACAAAAAAATGTTTTTATTTGAAAAAAAATATTACTTATATTTCCAAAATGTTAAGAATAAATTTCTATGTTAAAAATTATATTTTTATGAATTATATTACATACGGAATATATAATTTTCATTAATATTTTTTATATAATCTTTCTAGTTATTCTCATATCATTATAAAATCAAAAAAATGACTATTTTGTAAAATCATTATATTTCACTATTCACCCAACAATCAAGTATTCCCAAAAAAAATTTATAATTCTTCATAGAAAAATTTTATCATTATGAATTAAAAAATATAATGAATTTTGATCAAATTCAATTTAAAAATTTCTGTAATTTAAGATTAAATTACATTCTTGAATACAACCACCTACATTATGTTATTGTTTCTTTAGAAAGAAAATATTACTCTAATTGAATCTCATATGGTATATTCTTCCCATATTCAAAAATTTAAACCTATAAATTTCTAGAATTTCACCTCATGAAAATATTTCGGTATTTCTTCATCATAACATCTTCTGGTTCCCAAATCACATATTCTATCATACGATTTCTCTAATGTTCCTTTCTTAACTCAGTTATCTGATTCCTCAACACTAATTCTCTAATTTCAATTATAAATATAGAATCTTTATAGTAAGATAAATCATATTCCAATTCTATGTCCTTATATGAGAGAACATTAATTGGGTCTTCCATTTACATTATTTAAAAAATATTGAATCCATCATGTACTTTAGAGAGGCTAGGTAGAATTGTAAAATGTTAATCCATAAATTTAATTATTTCTAAAATTACAAATGTGCCGATGTACCTAGGATATATTTTCCTTTTATTTTATAACCTTATAACACCCTTCAATGAATATACATTCAATAAAATATGATCAACCACTTGAAATTCTAAATCCTTCATTTGGTTATCGAAGAATTGTTTTTTCTACTTTTAGTTACCTTAATATGATTATGAATAGTCTTCACTTCCACTACTTTATCCTAAACAATATCTAGGCCTATAATATTTCTTTAACTTACTATGTTCTAAAAAAATTATGGCATGTCACCACATTCTATATAATTCTTCGTATGGTTCCATTTGAATTCTTGAATAGAAAATATTATCATATGAAAAAATCCACCAAAGGTATATATTGTTCCCACATACCTTGAAGGTCAATAAAGCATGACCTAAATATATCTTTTAATATCTAAATAGTAATTTTAGACTACCCATCATTTTGAGGATGATAGTCAGTGATCAAACATATCTCAGTGCTGAGATCCTTTTGAATACTTATCTATAATTTTAATGTAAATTATGAATCATAGATACAATCAAAAGAGGTGAACCATGAATCCTCACAAATTAATTAACATAGATCTACATGAGGAGATCCAATGTAAGATAATCCCTTTTATAGAAGAAATATGTGTACTCAGTAATGTGATAAAAAATAAATCATATATCATCATTTTTTCTAAAAATATTAGGAAATCTAGTAAAATATTCTAGAGTAATATCATACCATTTCCAAATAGGAATTGGTACAGGTTTAATGAATCATTCGTGATGTTTTATTTCAGCCTTTAACTATTGGGAAACCAAGAATCCTAATACACAGGCTAATATTTCTCAATTCATAATAACCCACAAAAAATGTTCCTTCCAATCCTGGTACATTTTGATTCCACTATGGTGTATAGGGAAATTAGGCTATAAGATTCATCAAATAATTATCTTTTTAAATCAATAATGAATTAAAAATATATCCTATTTCCAAATTTAAAATTAAAATATTCATATATGAAGTCTACCAACATCAACTTATTTACATATTTAATTTTCTTTTGAATATTATTATCGTCAAGTTTTAAACATTTTATTTTGTCTAATAAGGATGGTTTGGTAATCATTTGGAATAGATGTAATGTTTCTCATTACTTAATGATTCCCATATCCAACATAACAAAATAAATGAATATAGGATCTTTTACAATCCTTATTTCAGTCAAAATTTCAGGGTCTTTTCTACTCAATGCATCAAACACCATATTTTTCATCTAATGGTAGTATTGTACTAGTTAATCATAATAATTTAGTTGTTATAACAATAGAAATTTACTCATGTTGTTATACTTATATAAGAATATGTATTTAAATGTTTTATAATATGTATATATTTCACATCATTCACCATAATGGAAATGGATCATTATCTCAATGAAAAGATTATGGTTACCAACTGAAGATCATGGGTTGGGTAATTCTATACATGAATAATTTATTGCTTTATTTATTAACAAAAACACAATCATTCTTTATAAGGAAACTTCCAAGTATTTTTTATGATGCATCTATAAATATAATAAGTCTATCACTTCCTTTTGATATAGTCAATATCAGTACATTAACCGATCTCCTCTTTATTTCTTACAAAATTTCCTTAATTTATTCTGACCATATGAACAGAAGCCCTTTTTCTATCAACATGGTTAATGGGTTATGTAATTAAGTGAAAATTTTAATAAAGTGTCGATATTAACTTTTTAATCCAAGGAAACTACATACATATGTTACTTTCATTGGCGTTTTCCATTATATAATTACTTTTATATTCAATGAATCAACTATTATTCCATCCTTATATAAAATAGGACCATGAAAGGAAAATTCCAAATTCAAGAATTTATATTTTCTAAATTTTCTATTTAACAATGTTCTATAAGAGTCTCAAGAATGATTCGTAAATGATTATTTTTCTCAATATAGATTTTATAGTACATCAAGATATCAAAAATAAATATCATAATGAAATTATCAAGATAATCCTTGAATAATTTTTTCATTAGAACAATAAATATAGATTGTGTATTAGTAAATACAACGAAAATTATTATTATTTTCTATTGTCCATACCTTATATGAAATGAAATTTTAAGAAAATATTCATTATTTTTTTGTAGTTTATGACACATAGAATGTAGATCAATCTTTGATAAATATTGATTTCACTAAAGTTAAATAAATTAGTCATCAATGTGGTGAATAGGATAGTTTTTCTTCAAATTAATGGAATTTATTTCCCTATATTCAATGCATAACCACAAATACCCATATTTTTTTCTAAAATAATAATAATAGTAAATGTTTATGGTGAAATAGTAGGTTTATAAATCACTTATCACGCAACTGAGGCAGTTGTTTATTCAGTTCCATTAATTACACTATGATTATCCTATAGAGATTCTTAGATATGGGGTTTTTAACAATGATGATATCAATATAAAACACAAATTCATGCTCAGGTGGGTTTCCAAGTAGTTTTTTAGGAGACACATTAATATATTCTTTCATAAAACGTTTATCAACTATTCTAAGGATAAATTTCTCATTCATAGGTTTTTTATTATATTCTTCTCTAATAATTTCATTAATGGGGGATATTAGAGTTCGATCCAAATATAATTCATATGATATAGTCTCCCCTTTCATGGAAAGGGATTCCATATATCTATCAAAAACTATAATCTCGTTATCTCATAAATATATTTTCATATTATATTTTGAAATCGAATATATACCAAGGATTTTATCAAATATAACCGTAGGTATAATTATCAAGTTTAGAAACCGATTATATTTATGTGGAATAATAGGAACTGACTGAAATATTCTTATTATAGTATTTTCCACTATGAGACTTCATTGAAAAAAATTTTCTTAAGTATATAGGGAAATATTTAATTTTCATTGAAAAATAGAAGATATAAAAGTATGTGAATATCTAGAATCAAGTAAAAGATTATCTAAATTTGAGGTTATGATCAACATACCTTCCAATTCATCTTAATGATCTTTAGCCTCAGTTGTAGTGATGAATTTTTTTTTCATTCTCCGTAGGAATTTTCTAAGGAAAATTCCATTCATGATTGGGTAATTAATTTGAATTATACCCCACCTCCTTGTAGTTGAATAATTTGAAATTTAATGCTTCATTTTCCTATAGAAACTGTAATCCTTATTGACTTTCTATCCTCACTTGAATCAAACTCTTATTCCTAACAAGAATATACCTTCGTGTTTCTTTCCATAATTACTCCATGTTTAAAAGTAAACCCTTAACTTATTCCCATTTTTCATATTTCTTTTTCTAGAGTGCTTAGATGCCCACTTATTTTCCTGTTTTCCCTATAAAACATAATACTTGTAGAACTTTTTATTTGTCTTAATTAAACTTGTTATTATAACCTTGTATACTAATAATTTATGATAGATTAATTCCCTTCAAATAATTGGATTTAAATCATTAATGAAATAATTAATCTTAATCCTTGGATTAAATATAAAATATATAGCATGAGATTCTAAACTTGAAAATTGAGTTTCATATTCACTGATATTTTATCCTTCTATTTTATTTAGAATAAAAAATTTCCTCTCTATATAATCTTTTTTCTCATATAGAATTTGTTTTTTGAAGAATATTTCCTTGAAATTTTTCCACAAAATACTATTTATTTACTTTAACTCTTTATTTTTTTGTATCAATGGCCCCCATTGGATAGATTATCCTTTAAGATGAAAAACAACAATATTAACATTCTCACATTCACCACTACCAGCAATGTGAAATATATTCTATTATTACTTAATAAATTTCTGAACTACTAATAATACAAGATGTCCATGAGTTGTGAAAACAAACTCTTAACAAATTTTGTTAAATAAAATTAAATAATTACATAACAAGGGAGGTTTACATATTTGAGTATAAAAGTCACCATGCACATTCATCTTAACAAAATGTGAGTAGAAATATGGGTCCACAAAGGACCATCTTAAGCTTACCTATGTAATGGATATCCTTGAAAGAGCATCAGAAACTTTATTATCTTCCCTATAATAATCTATGATATCCAAGGTGGTACTATTTAAGAGTTAAGGAATTTGATCTAAGATGGAATCAATCTCCATGGGACATTCCTATACCAGATATTCAAGATATCCACTTCCATAGTTGAATTAGACTCCATCCAAAGTAATATCCATCCACGGTGGACAATATATTTAATTTCCTTGATCATTTCCCATAATTCAGCTTCAATATCACATCTATTTCTAATTAATTTGTATAATAATCCTTTAATGAATACTTGATGGGTATTAAAGACACCTTCACAACAAGAAGGTATGGATGAAACTAATGTCACCCCATCCACATTGACTTTTAACCAAGAGGGTATCATAAGAGTCCATCTAATTTAATTTATTACCAGAGGTTTCCTGGTCCTTCTCGGAACACCAAATATTCTAAAGACAATAATATCAATAACAACCTTATTCATAATATCTCTTTGGAGATAGAAAGAAGTGGTAAAATCCATATAAATGGCCTTCATTCCAACATGTAGGTCAGGGGAATGATTTTCAAAATAAATCCCATTTCATGATTTCTATATATAGTCAATGATTGAAGAATATTCTATAAGAAACATACCTTGAACCTACACACTATTTCTATCGACAATAATGGATTTCATCATGCCCTCAAAGCTGTATATATTCTTCCTATAACTGAATTTATCTTGAATATACTCCCATAATCTACATTTAAAACTACAAGTAACAAATATATGATTTATTTTTTCCTAATATTTCAATTAGAGATAACAGGCCAGTGCAATCTATATTTTAGTTCTTAGTATGTTGTGAATCAGTAGATTCCTCCTCTATATGCACCAGATTAAAAAAATTAGATGGGGGAATTAAGGAATTCATGATGGTTAGAATACATAGATAAAAAATGGAATTACCATCAAAATTATGCATCTACCACTCCCTAGTAACAATCTAGACAATATTTTTCTTATTTTTTTATGATTATTTCTCTATAAAAAAATCATATCTCTGAATTTCAATCCAAATATGAGGTTGAATAAATTTATAAGTGATAGTATCATTTCATTTAAGTTTAGTAATGGAGATCTGATTCATGGGGTTAGGGACAACCACATCCTAATACAGTGTCTTGGTCATCCATGGTGTGATCCAACAATTCATATTAGGAGGATTTAATACCATCCATTTTGATAATTACATGACATGAGAAGATGATTGTTTTATAGAAGTCCAGACATATGGGGATAAAAATGAGGAGTATGAAATTTTAATTTTTTAGATGAATCTACTTATTGGAACTAAAAAGAGTTATCATTAGATATAAAGAGGTTCTAGGTTAATTTACTATTTATAGCTTCGTTAAAGAGTATAAAATCCTTTATATCAAATATTCCCATGTTAGTGAGCATGGAACACTCTTTCCAAGCCATAATAATCAGATTTTTATCATGAATAGACCCAGTCTAGATGAAGTATTAGTTCAAACATTGAATCTCTTTAATACGCTCCTTGGACCATATACACAATAATAAGGCATATAAAACCAAGGAATTTATCATAGGGTTGACCAAGAAAATTATTCAATCTTAAGACATGGTTTTCCCCTTCCACATTTCAGTCTAATTATTAATTATGTAATATGTATTTTATAGGTATCACCTTTACAATTTATCTTAAAAGATGAGAATACCATGATATATAAAATTTATTGATCCTCTCTTCTCCCTAAGAGATTAGGAAACTATTTTTTCTTGGATATGAGCACCCCATCCCCATAGAGAAAAAAAATATTTTTTCCAACTGATGACTTGGTCAACCACTTCTTCATAGTTCCCAAATATGGGGTACCCTTACCTAAAACCCTATAACATTGAATCAATATCATTGTAGATTCATTAACAATTATTTATATCCTAGAACACTTGATAATTATGTATATCAGATTGATAAGAGTGTTTAAGAATCCATGTTTTCTGAGAATTGTAATAATGAAGATCCATTTAAATATGTCAAAGGATTTTGATATGTTGACTTTAAGAGCTATATTTTCATCTTTCACCTTCTTATTCATGATATTTACACCTTTATAGGTAGTAAAATGATAATTCTGAATGTTCATTTTGGGAAAAAACCCAAAATAATTATAGAGTAATGATTTCTTTATAAATATCTCCCAACCATGTGGAAATAATATTACTTATGGATTTTGGGACAGTGTTCCCAATTTCAATTTTCCAGTAGTCCATGATGTAGACAACATTTTCCTTTTTTTCAATGTAATGAATTTAGAGATAACACCATAGGGTATGGAAGCATGATTGAAAAAGTACCGTAGTGCATTAGTGACCTCATCATGCACAATATCCCAATTGAACATGAATAATTTCTTGTTTTATCTATATGGTACTACCACACTATCAATGTGTAAGGATAATATGGCTATTAGGATTTATTTCTCACATGAGTCATAAACCAACTTCCTTTTTTTTATCATAAATGATGGGAGAAATTTAATTTTTCATTATCAAATTCATATACCAAAATATTTTTATAATTTATTCAGCTCCATGTCCAATGCCAAACCAAGCTTCATTGTCTTTACTAGGAGGGAAATACCCATATTGATCAAATATATTTATATTTTTTCCATTCTTTCCACTATGAACCATTTCTAAACACAGGAATATACTGAATTAGAAAATAACATTTTGAATTTTAAATCATATTATATAATTCCAAATCTGGTGTAACATTTAACATAAATTAAAAATTTATGTATAGACAATCTGATAATCATATTCCTAGTATCTTTGGTAATATCTTAAAATCATATAAATAGTTTTAAATCATTCATAATGATTTCTAAAGATCAAGTAAATAAATAAAATAATATCCTTTAAGAATCTCTATCCAAGTATGTAGTCTTAATCCCACTCATTATGAACTATTAATGATAGATTTAATAAACAATCCACCCCTTTTATAGTTTTTACCCCTAGATGTATCTTTCCTTCTACCACATCCACTGTCCAATATCTAGATAGGGATGTATTCTCTTGGAAAACAAAAAAATATCTAATTTATGAAAACATTTTGATATTATCCAATACTAAGAATTATCCTTATTGTCTATCGAAGTATTATGTTATCTAATATATGTTTCCCTTAATCTAGTTCCAAAGGTATATACAGAAATTCCTTTGATACCAACTATAACACCCCGACTCAAGTAACCAAAATCCAGGGGTTATTTTATAACATTGGCATAAGATACTATCGAAATTATATCGAAGGATTAGATTGTTCAATATTTCTTGGAGAATATATACTTTCAAGATCATGAAATTACACATGAAAATAAGAAATGCAACTTAAAATCCTTATGATAACTTAATTATTTTTTCTATTATATCCCTGAAATCATTAAAATATACCTTCTTGGAATCCTAGGGAAAGGAAAACATAATAAAGGGTGATCTAAAATTCTATATATGAGAATTCATACAAAAGAAGCTATCATAGAATAAATAAATCATAAATATTATGAAAGATATAAATAAAAATCAAATATTCTATATATAAAATATCAAAAAGTGGAAAATATCCATGTATAACATAAGAATATAAATAATCAACTTGATACAAATAACTAGATTCTTAATTATATAATACATAATTTTATACATCGTGATCTTAACATTAAGGCCTTGTGCCAAGACATCATACATAAATAGTTACAACATACAGAAAATACTCAAAATAGATTCTATAATTAGATCTACAAATGAATAATGGGGATATAAGGGGTCCTTTACATCAATTATTAAGTCCAATTAATTATTTATATGAAAAAATGTATAATTATTCAATACGAAATAAATATAAACATTTATATTGAAAAATCAGAATATT
The DNA here is from genome assembly GCA_963277665.1 of Viscum album. NCBI lineage: Eukaryota > Viridiplantae > Streptophyta > Magnoliopsida > Santalales > Viscaceae > Viscum > Viscum album. The sequence continues at coordinate 1,017,207,620 of OY728147.1, read as the reverse complement.
GAATTTTAATATTATACCCAATCAATTACTATAGAAACATGTTCATAGGTTATCTAGAGTAATATGGTGGATTTTACCATTATTTTATATCCTAAAAAATCCTGATATTCATTAAATAATGTTGACATATATGAAAATAATTTTAAAATATCCCTGGAATTTCTCATGAAGAAAATATAATTTTTGTTTTGATATAACTCATTTAAAATATAAATATTTCAATAATATTTCAAAAAATTTATTTGAGATGAACCATAGATACATGTAATGTAATATTCATGGAAATTCAAATTTATAATTATGGGAAAATTTATTTATGCCATAAGGGTTATAAAAATGATTCGTTTTAAACCATTGGTAAAAAGTTCATCATTTGGAAAATGTTGAGAATATATTTTTATTTTTATTATATAATTTCAATTATGGGTAAAAAATAAATATATAAATAATTGGATAATTTTAAAATTTTTCATTAATACAATTTAAATAATATATAACCTTGGAATAAAATGATTCTCAACTTAATAAAAAAAAATTGAATTTACAGAAAAAAAAAATCGTTTGGACTTTTGAGTACTTAGAGAGAGTAAATGAGATTGAAACATGTAATTTTAAAAAAACCAAAGGATTAGAAGATATATGGGGTTTATGATAAAGACATCATATATTTCCTCCAATGGAAATTTAAACATAAAAAACCTCGTACAAGGATGAGATTTTGAAATAAACACTTAGCTCAAGTTAGAAATCCCTCACAATTTTTTTGAACATCTCTGTAATAAAATTGAATTTATTTATAATTAAATAAATAACCATTTAAATAATTATAATTTCATATATGATCCATGTATAAAATTTCAACACCCATTTATTTAAAATTATATATTAAAATCATCATTTTTTAATGTTAACTATTATATTTTTCATATTTGTTTCAATTTAGAATCAATATCCTTTCATCTTGATCTTGTTTCATTAAATATAGACTATTAATCATGATAAAAATATCATATATAAATATAAATATAAATATATAAATATATATATTTATTATATATATTTATAATAATTCATGAAAGCCGACATGAAAAATGAATCACATCACTTTGAGGAGGTGGTAGTCAACACGTACACATGAGCGAAGTTATAATTTTTTAAAAGGACTATGGGTAAAAAAATAAATGATATTTTATATTAAAATAATAATAATTATTTTCTAAATATAATATATTTTCACTACTCCAATATTTATAACAATCGAAATAAATTGGTCATGAAAAATGAAAAACATTGCTACCTGGAGATGGTGGATTGTGTGTACGCATAAGCGATGTTTTCATTTTCCAAAGGATGTAAAAGAGGTGGAAATGGTTTTACCATAATCATAATAACATATTAGTGTATTTATGATAATATATTAAATATATTAGGATTTATACAACATATTTTGGTGAATTATAAGAATAAATAAATTTTAAAATAGTCGGTAATAATGATTACATATTCTTTGAGGGGCTTCCTTTGGATTACACCTTAAGCATTCGTTGGATATTCATAAGAGATTACTATAGGTTCAAAAACTAAGGAAAAAGTATAGTAATGTTTTTGGGTATTATTTTTCAATATAGAGTGTTCCATGTTATTAATAAGAGATAATAACAAGTTGTATTATTTAATTGAGGGTCGAGACATAGATAAAGTAACATAAATTATTTAAATAATATAAATTCCTTTTATTTTGAATGTGCAACCCAATGGAAGGGAATTAGAATATAAGATAATATAAGGTATAAATATCTTCAAAAAATAATATTAATTCCGGTTTAAGTGTCGTTTTTGGCCTAATGTCTTTGATTATCCCCTTATAGACCTATTTTATCCCAAATCGTTGTAATAATTTTTTTATATTTTTACTATCCACTATAATGAAAAATTGAGTTGAACTTATTAAATAATATTAATTTTTATATTTCAAAATATGTAATTCCTTTTTAAATATTAAACATGTATAATTGATATAAATTAATTTTAATATAATTTTTCAAAACAAGATGATAACCATTTTCTGAAAAATCTTTATTTTAAGAAAAAAATGATTTTATAGAAAAATAAAGTATAATGTTTATTCTGATAAAATTAATTGGATTTTGTTAAATTAAATGAGAATTAATATCTTTAAAACTATAAAAACATAAATTATCTTTATATATACTTGATTAATAGAGAAGAAACAAAAACAGTTCTTATTTGAACCGAAACATTACTTATTTCTCCAAAATATCAACATATATTTCTATGTTCAACATTATATTTTTATATTATTTATATTAATTATTAATGAAGTGCATTGTGTTGCATTTGTTGTCAATGAGGCATGAAGTTGTCTTGGATTGAATGGATGTCAAGGAGTCAAAATGTGAATGTCAAAGGATGTGATGATGATGGTGATGAAGGAGAATGGCCATGGTACTAAGATGCATGTCACTTAGGAGATTCACTAAGTGGCATCGGAGAATATGGTTGAAACATTCTCCATGAACATCTGACGATTGTTGAGCTTCTCTTTAAGTTCAAAGAACTTGTATCCTGATGATACAATGTCACAACATTGATTGAAGACCATGCATTGTCTTCACAATGCATGAGGAGTTGAAAGGAGTTCCATCCACAACTACTAAGTGGATGATGTGCACTAATGAAGTCCATGCACTATCACTTAGTGCATGAGAACATGAAGATGATCCAATTGATCTCTGATTAGATCAATGAAGCACTTTGAATAATTTAAGTGATTCAGGAGTTCGGTTGAAGATGAAGAACCTTCGGGAATTCCATTACAAAGTGATAAATAAATGTTGAAGATAATGGAGGAATTTCAAATGAAGAAGAAGAAAGAAATGAAGAAGAAGAGAAAGGGCATTTGGCATTTTACACTTAAGTACTTTGTATACTTAGTGTATATTCAAGCAAAAAATATGCCAACCTCAAGGGCCAGCCTTAAGGGTTCAACCCAAGGCACATGTGGGAACCAGTCACCACGCCCAAGGGGATCCCATGGGGCCAGCCCAAGAGAGGTCGGGGCCGTGTATAAGCCCCGAGGCCACGCGGTGATGAAACCCGCGCAGCGTGGGCGCAGGAGCGCGCCCGAAGGGTGCATAGTGGGCGCCAGTGGCGCGCCCGCAGGAGCAGAGTGGGCGCAGAGCGCGCCCGCAGGAAGAACCCGGTGCGGGGCGGCACCGGGAGGGGAGAAGTTCAATTGAAGGGAGGCCGGCAGCGGCAGGGTAATAAACCGCGGAAAAATCCCGCGGCGTTTCGATGTGGGACGCGCAAATTCCACCGGGAGCGAATCCCAGCCGCTCATCTGATCTCGCGGACGATCAGCGCCGCTCATCTAATCTGCCGCGCGCCGCGATCGATCCAGCCGTCCGATGTCTATCGATCGCCTGATCCGACGGCTAAGAGACCGTCCTCTTCCTCGAGCTCGAGCCGAAGCCTCCCGCGTACCTCCTTCGAACCAGAGGCTTCCCGAAGATGGATTTCGGGTTCCCGACCACCTCTGAAGGAAGTGAAGCCTCCACTGTGATCGTCTGGCCAAGATGAACTGTTCCATGATTAAAAAGTGGGATTGCATGCAACGAGAGAAGGATTCGAGATTTGGCCGAAGGCAAACCGAAGGTGCCGAGGCCAGTTGGTGTTCGAGCTTTCCATGCATGGATTGGAATTAAAGAGGCCGTGCATGCGTTCAAAGTCGCATGCACGTGGAGAAAATTAAGGAAAGAACCCGCGGTGGAAACTGAGGAGAAAAACAAGATTTCACCGAATCTTGAAGATCCGAAGATCTCGGGTGTTTGAAGTTATTGCACGCGGATAATCTGAGGCAGTCTCTGCCTATAAAAATGAGGCCGAGCCCTCTGTGCCTCTTGCTGATGCGCTGAAAGTTTGAAGAGAGTCCCGCGAAGCCTCTGCCTCGCGAAGTAGAAGCCCCGCGCAAATTATTTGCGCGGCTGTTGTCCCGGTGCCACCCGAGGCCCGAAGTGTTCCCTGCGCGCCCCTCTTGCGCGACAGGAAGGAGCCGAGCCGCATATTTGCGCGCTCGAGACTCTTGTTCCCTCTCTGCCCGCACCCTTGCGCGGCAGGAGGAAGGAGCCCGCGGCAGTGTTGCACCCTTGCACACTTGAGCCTTGCGCGGCTGCCCCTTGCACCCGAGGCTTGTGCGGCTGTTGAAGAAGAAGAGGCCGCACCCCTTGCGCGCCCTTGGTTGAAGCCCGCGGGTGAGACCCTTGCGCGCCTCCTTTGGCATTTAGGTGGAAGACCCGAGCCTTTGTGCTTGTGTGCCAAGTGAGGAGAACACCCTATGGGATGATTGAATTTGGGCATTGTGTGTGCAAGTGGGTGAAGTGAAGACCACACATTTGTGTGTGTGTGCAAACTTGAAGAACCACCTACGGCTCAAGTGTGTGCAAGAATGAAGGAGTAGGCCAAGATCAAGTGTGTGCTAAAAGAATATTATTTGTGTGTGCTAAGTGAGGAGGAAGAGCACACTTGACCGTGTGTGCATTTGAAGAGGCCGAGGGTTGTGACCTTGTGTGTGCACCAAGTGAAAACACATTTTGTGTATGCAAAGTTGAAGAACAACCTACGGTTTAAGGGTGTGCAACAAGAAGAGGGAAGAGGCCAAAGTCAAGTGTGTGCAAAACAAAGAACAATTTATGTGTACATAAACAAGTGACAAAGAAGGCCGAACCTATGTGTGTGCACAAGAAGTGTGTGCTCACTTAGAAGAAGAGGAGAAGACCCACACAAAGTACAACACACTTTTAAGTGTGTAAACAAATAGAATTAAGTGTGTGAAGATTGAGAAGAAGGTGTGTGCTTAAAGTGACTACACCCTTTGTGGGTCTACTGCACCAAGAGGAAGAAAAGGAAAGTGCATGATTGCATGCATGCACGTGCACACGTGAACAGTGCTAAATCAGTGGTGTGCAACTGAGACTGGACCAGAAAAAAGATAAAGATATTATTTGTCTGAGAATTCAGTAATTGGAGAGAAGCCGGGGCATCCTTAGAAGAAGGTGATAAAGCCCGAGCTAGACGAGAAGACCTGTTCACCACAAGTGATCAGAAGAAGAGCAAGGCCAGCAGCCTTTATCCCAGGCTGCTGAGGATACTTGAAGAAGCTTAAAGTAAAGAAGAGCTACTCGTGCGACTCGAGGAGCCAGGAGAAGACCCTGTGGGACTCAGGGAGAAGAAGTCTTCAGTGGGATTCTGGAGCAGGCCAGTGGGACTCTGGTAACACTGTGGGACGCAGTATAAAGACCCTCCTGTGGGACTCAGGAGAGATACGGTGGGAAGCTGTATCGACCATTGTAATACTAACAGATTATAATGGGAGAATCCATGCTTGGAGAGCATGGAAAGGATGTAGGCCTTTGGTGCTGAACCTTTTAAATCCTTGTGTCCTGTGCCTTTTAATTACTGCATTATCCGGGAAAGGTTGAGAGATACAAGAAGAGTGGATCGAGGCTTTAACCAGACATAGAGGTTTAATTGATAAGAATCAATTAATAAAATGTTTTAAGGGATCACTGATTCACCCCCTCCCCCTCTCAGTGATTCACATTGATCTGGGCACTTCAATTGGTATCAGAGCGGAGGTTACCTCTAAAAGATCCAAGAGAGTCTTTATGAAGTGCAGATTTGAGGAAATGAGCAACCAGCCTCAAATGGAGATATCTGCCAAGACTCAGAAAAATAGAAAGAAGAAACAGGCCAAGAAGATGAAGAAAGCCTGTCCTAGCTGTGATGAAGATGAAACAATGAATGATCTTCAGAGTGCACTCAAATATCTTCAGAAGACAGTTCCCATGGAAGTGGCAAAGTGTATAGCTACAGGCATCCATGATCTTCATGAAGAAAAATCACAGTTAGAAGAAGAAGCCAATGCTATGGAAGATCAGCTGGCAAAAAGGGTAGGCATAACCAACACTCTCAGAAAGCTGGTGAATGCCAAGGATGAAACTGTTTCCCTTTGCAATGAAAGATATGAAGATACCTGTGAAGAATTGCAAAGGAGCACTTCTGAGAAAGAAATATTTTTGATAATTATCAAAGAAGTGTTCCATGCACTGGAGAAGCTGCACAAAGTCTCAATGATTGTCAGAGATGCTCAACTAGAAGACAAAGTCAAAAGGGTGAAGGAGCTTGACAACTCATTGCTTGAAATGAAGCAAGTGCATGAAGACCAGATGAAACAGCTGGAAGAGAAATGGGAAGGAAAGCTAAGAACTGTTGAGGATGAGAAGAACTCCCTCAATATGAAATGCTTGGAACTGGAGGTGATATTGAAAAATCAGCAATCACCTAAAGCTGAATCCTCCCAGTCAGCTGAAAGAAGACATGTTGCTACTCAAGTATTCTTTGAGCAGGATGATTCTAAGAGAAAGACATCCTCCAATAAAAGTGCAACATCTTCTAGAAAGAAGGTACCATCCATACCATCTTGTACTCATGCTTCTAAAAGTGTTTCTACTAAAAGTGCAGGATGGAAGAATAATTCCAAACAAATATGGATGAAGACAGTAAAGAAGCAGAGCTCTCCTGAAACAGCACAACAGGTCAAGAAAAGTACCCTACAATCAGAAGGACTGAAGAGGTCAAGATTCGTGGGACAATGCTGGTGTTGTAACAGGTATGGGCACTGTGCAAAGGATTGTTGGTACAATCCACTAAATGTCAAAGCACAAAGGAAGCTCATGCCAAGGGGGAGCAAGCCAGAAGGAAGGAATCAACATCCACAGGTCCAGAGACATCTGTTTACTGCTAATAGATTTGGATTACTTGACAACATCTGGGATGATTGCAAAAGTGGTCAAAAAGATACATGTCAATCTCCAACTGTATCCAGAGCTCAAAAGAAGAAAAGATCACTGAACCTGGCTCAGAAAGATTCCTTGGGAAGCAAGCAGAAGAAAGTGGAAGATGCTCCCAAGAAGATTTTGAGAAATGAAGAGAAGTCCTTGGAGTCTGAATCCAAGAAGGGTGATGCATCAAGAAGAGCCACCAAGAAGACATGCTTCTACTGTGGGAAGAAAGGACATATCATGGATCTTTGTAAAGAAGCCATGAAAATAAATAGAAGCCAACTGAACTCTAACAGACAATCAATCCAAAAGAAGCAGAAGGGATTGATTGAAAACAAGTTGCCTAAGAGAGGTAGCTTGACAGCATCAAAAGAACCATGTGGAATTTCCAAAACTGAGGCCACTCTTCCAAATGATTTACTAGTCATGTGGCCAAATCAGTTGCAACTTGCCAAAGATCTGCAGAGAGCTGAAGATGAAGTTCTGGCAATTGCTAAGGCAAAAAGGAAACAAAAGATTTCACATGAAGATGTATTGATATCCACACCAGCACAATCATCAATGAAGATCAAATGTGCAAGTGTGAAGAATGGTGAAAATGGGACATCTCGGTTGAGAGAATCTTCTCAACCTTGTTGTTCACATTGATGAACCAAGGAGGTTCCATCTTATTCCCTTATACTATTGGTATTTACATGTGCTAACATTACAGGGAATTGAAGATGATGATCATTCTCAACTGGAGGATGGTTTGGACAGAATGGAGTGCACCCCTTGAGGGGGAGCCAATCTGAAGAAGATGGGATTCTGAGATTAATACCATCTTGAGAAAAGTGAAGGTATTCCAATCATACTTTCACCCCTTGTTTCTTAATTGAGTTTATCTTGTCAATTAAGGGGGAGTATGGATTGAAGACATATGGATGAAAGGGGGAGCTTTATCTTTGCACCTGAACATTCTAATATTTTTTGTGAAGTATGTGCAGGATTTAGCAATTCATTGGTATATCTGAAAAATTTCAAACCCCTGAAGCATGATCTCACATGTACAGTGAATTTTGGACAGCTTTGAATTCCTTGGTCATATCACTCTTGTTTTCTACACCGGGTTAGCCCAAGTAGACTTAGAGCTGATTTACTAAAGGTTCTTTGCTAAAGAGAACATGTGACATCATCCCTCTCCTAGTGTTTTTCAAGAAGATACTTTTCAATGGGAGGAAGATATTTCTGGAAGAGAACCACACCACACCTTTGCATTTGATTGCCAATAAGGGGGAGAAATATTGGCACACATATTGACCCATTCATATGTGCTGAAGTGGTGTATTGACAACAAATACAAAGGGGGAGATTGAAGTGCATTGTGTTGCATTTGTTGTCAATGAGGCATGAAGTTGTCTTGGATTGAATGGATGTCAAGGAGTCAAGATGTGAATGTCAAAGGATGTGATGGTGATGGTGATGAAGGAGAATGGCCATGGTACTAAGATGCATGTCACTTAGGAGATTCACTAAGTGGCATCGGAGAATATGGTTGAAACATTCTCCATGAACATCTTACGATTGTTGAGCTGCTCTTTAAGTTCAAAGAACTTGTATCCTGATGATACAATGTCACAACATTGATTGAAGACCATGCATTGTCAAGGAGTCAAGATGTGAATGTCAAAGGATGTGATGGTGATGGTGATGAAGGAGAATGGCCATGGTACTAAGATGCATGTCACTTAGGAGATTCACTAAGTGGCATCGGAGAATATGGTTGAAACATTCTCCATGAACATCTGACGATTGTTGAGCTGCTCTTTAAGTTCAAAGAACTTGTATCCTGATGATACAATGTCACAACATTGATTGAAGACCATGCATTGTCTTCACAATGCATGAGGAGTTGAAAGGAGTTCCATCCACAACTACTAAGTGGATGATGTGCACTAATGAAGTCCATGCACTATCACTTAGTGCATGAGAACATGAAGATGATCCAATTGATCTCTGATTAGATCAATGAAGCACTTTGAATAATTTAAGTGATTCAGGAGTTCGGTTGAAGATGAAGAACCTTCGGGAATTCCATTACAAAGTGATAAATAAATGTTGAAGATAATGGAGGAATTTCAAATGAAGAAGAAGAAAGAAATGAAGAAGAAGAGAAAGGGCATTTGGCATTTTACACTTAAGTACTTTGTATACTTAGTGTATATTCAAGCAAACAATATGCCAACCTCAAGGGCCAGCCTTAAGGGTTCAACCCAAGGCACATGTGGGAACCAGTCACCACGCCCAAGGGGATCCCATGGGGCCAGCCCAAGAGAGGCCGGGGCCGTGTATAAGCCCCGAGGCCACGCGGTGATGAAACCCGCGCAGCGTGGGCGCAGGAGCGCGCCCGAAGAGTGCATAGTGGGCGCCAGTGGCGCGCCCGCAGGAGCAGAGTGGGCGCAGAGCGCGCCCGCAGGAAGAACCCAGTGTGGGGCGGCACCGGGAGGGGAGAAGTTCAATTGAAGGGAGGCCGGCAGCGGCAGGGTAATAAACCGTGGAAAAATCCCACGGCATTTCGATGTGGGACGCGCAAATTCCACCGGGAGCGAATCCCAGCCGCTCATCTGATCTCGCGGACGATCAGCGCCGCTCATCTAATCTGCCGCGCGCCGCGATCGATCCAGCCGTCCGATGTCTATCGATCGCCTGATCCGACGGCTAAGAGACCGTCCTCTTCCTCGAGCTCGAGCCGAAGCCTCCCGCGTACCTCCTTCGAACCAGAGGCTTCCCGAAGATGGATTTCGGGTTCCCGACCACCTCTGAAGGAAGTGAAGCCTCCACTGTGATCGTCTGGCCAAGACGAACTGTTCCATGATTAAAAAGTGGGATTGCATGCAACGAGAGAAGGATTCGAGATTTGGCCGAAGGAAAACCGAAGGTGCCGAGGCCAGTTGGTGTTCGAGCTTTCCATGCATGGATTGGAATTAAAGAGGCCGTGCATGCGTTCAAAGTCGCATGCACGTGGAGAAAATTAAGGAAAGAACCCGCGGTGGAAACTGAGGAGAAAAACAAGATTTCACCGAATCTTGAAGATCCGAAGATCTCGGGTGTTTGAAGTTATTGCACGCGGATAATCTGAGGCAGTCTATGCCTATAAAAATGAGGCCGAGCCCTCTGTGCCGCTTGCTGATGCGCTGAAAGTTTGAAGAGAGTCCCGCGAAGCCTCTGCCTCGCGAAGTAGAAGCCCCGCGCAAATTATTTGCGCGGCTGTTGTCCCGGTGCCACCCGAGGCCCGAAGTGTTCCCTGCGCGCCTCTCTTGCGCGACAGGAAGGAGCCGAGCCGCATATTTGCGCGCTCGAGACTCTTGTTCCCTCTCTGCCCGCACCCTTGCGCGGCAGGAGGAAGGAGCCCGCGGCAGTGTTGCACCCTTGCACACTTGAGCCTTGCGCGGCTGCCCCTTGCACCCGAGGCTTGTGCGGCTGTTGAAGAAGAAGAGGCCGCACCCCTTGCGCGCCCTTGGTTGAAGCCCGCGGGTGAGACCCTTGCGCGCCTCCTTTGGCATTTAGGTGGAAGACCCGAGCCTTTGTGCTTGTGTGCCAAGTGAGGAGAACACCCTATGGGATGATTGAATTTGGGCATTGTGTGTGCAAGTGGGTGAAGTGAAGACCACACATTTGTGTGTGTGTGCAAACTTGAAGAACCACCTACGGCTCAAGTGTGTGCAAGAATGAAGGAGTAGGCCAAGATCAAGTGTGTGCTAAAAGAATATTATTTGTGTGTGCTAAGTGAGGAGGAAGAGCACACTTGACCGTGTGTGCATTTGAAGAGGCCGAGGGCTGTGACCTTGTGTGTTCACCAAGTGAAAACACATTTTGTGTATGCAAAGTTGAAGAACAACCTACGGGTTAAGGGTGTGCAACAAGAAGAGGGAAGAGGCCAAAGTCAAGTGTGTGCAAAACAAAGAACAATTTATGTGTACATAAACAAGTGACAAAGAAGGCCGAACCTATGTGTGTGCACAAGAAGTGTGTGCTCACTTAGAAGAAGAGGAGAAGACCCACACAAAGTACAACACACTTTTAAGTGTGTAAACAAATAGAATTAAGTGTGTGAAGATTGAGAAGAAGGTGTGTGCTTAAAGTGACTACACCCTTTGTGGGTCTACTGCACCAAGAGGAAGAAAAGGAAAGTGCATGCTTGCATGCATGCACGTGCACACGTGAACAGTGCTAAATCAGTGGTGTGCAACTGAGGCTGGACCAGACCAAAGATAAAGATATTATTTGTCTGAGCATTCAGTAATTGGAGAGAAGCCGGGGCATCCTTAGAAGAAGGTGATAAAGCCCGAGCTAGACGAGAAGACCTGTTCACCACAAGTGATCAGAAGAAGAGCAAGGCCAGCAGCCTTTATCCCAGGCTGCTGAGGATACTTGAAGAAGCTTAAAGTAAAGAAGAGCTACTCGTGCGACTCGAGGAGCCAGGAGAAGACCCTGTGGGACTCAGGGAGAAGAAGTCTTCAGTGGGATTCTGGAGCAGGCCAGTGGGACTCTGGTAACACTGTGGGACGCAGTATAAAGACCCTCCTGTGGGACTCAGGAGAGATACGGTGGGAAGCTGTATCGACCATTGTAATACTGACAGATTATAATGGGAGAATCCATGCTTGGAGAGCATGGCAAGGATGTAGGCCTTTGGTGCTGAACCTTGTAAATCCTTGTGTCCTGTGCCTTTTAATTACTGCATTATCCGGGAAAGGTTGAGAGATACAAGAAGAGTGGATCGAGGCTTTAACCAGCCATAGAGGTTTAATTGATAAGAATCAATTAATAAAAAGTTTTAAGGGATCACTGATTCACCCCCTCCCCCTCTCAGTGATTCACATTGATCTGGGCACTTCAATTAATATATATATTTAATATAGATAAAATGTATTATAATCTTTAAATTTATTCTTATTTAATTATAATTTCATAAAGGATATAGTTTTTAATCAATATTTTTAAATTTCATCCTAAAATACACTATTTTTGGAAAAAATTGTAGAAAATACCTGAAGATAAATTTAAAATTATGAATTCAGAAAATGAAATTCATTTCATTAAATTTAATGAATAAAATTATTTAATTGAAGTTTAAATTACAATATTGAATAAATCTATGTGTATTGTGTTGTTGATTTTAATAAAATAAATTCTTACTATAAATGAAGTTGAGGTGTTATAGTAAGAGACAAAATGAGCCTAGGACCATAATGTCTTGGGACATTTATAAACAAACCACTAGTTTTTCAGGCCTCACAACACCCCATAGTTGGATAACCTAAATAATATACAACCAGTAATTTTGGCATGACCATTTACATCTCAATACAATTCCCATTTCCAGAGTAGCACTAAATTATCATGTCCCATACATTACAGTGCAATCTGGGGAATTAAAGTGAAATGGAACCCTATTGTAGTGTGACACCTTCCTTTGATCCAATAATTACCCTTTTATAGGATCTTTATGACTTATTTTATCCCATTTGGCATGAATGTCCACCTAATACAAAAAAACATTCTTACACAACCTCTCACCAAACATTCCTGTTGTGATGTAAGATTCAACATGCAACATAATTCTTGACCAAAATAAGGCTATCTATTGATATATCAACTTTCATATTCTTCTAAGTCCTCTAAGAACTAGAAATCATCAAAATAAACATGGTTTTATAAAAATTTAAACCATAATTCACCTCAATATATTTTTAGAGTTACAAATTTCCCATTAGAACACTTATCATTCTCGAGAAGCCTCCTTGTGAATCACTCATGATCCAAATTAGTCCCTAGTTACCAATTAATACTCAACTTTCCAATCTCTTATAGTTAAATGTTATTACTAAAACAAACCTGAACTAGTGTAATAGCCCAAAACCTGAACTCCTCTCACTCTGGTTCATTACACAAACAAATTGTACTTTAAATTACACATGTCAGATCATTTTATTTTCCATTTTACTCAATCACACATAAAACACACTAGCTAGTAGCCCATCTTTAATTTTATCTCTATAAAATAAATGACCCATGAATCATGACAATAAAAAATTCCAATAAATCCCTAAAAATTTCACACTCAAAATTTTAGTCATGAATTATTGGTTTGTTAAAATCACACCCTAATGGTTGACATCACTGGTCATCACTAGGCCATCTTCTACTCAGCTCCACACCCAAGAATATTTTAAATTTTTCAATTACAACCCATAGTCTCACCCTCAGACTATTCTCATAACACAAAGTCTCTACTTATCACATATAACATCATACCTATATTCCAAATAGCTAGCCACCCAACTGGCTTATAATCAAAAAATAATAATATCCATCAGTTACTATATGAACTAATTATACTTATTAGAATCCACAGGCATGTTTAGTTATTTCACCTTTACCATCATAAACTAAGTGATTACTTCCAAGATTCTATAAAAAAACCATTCTATAGTTGTGTCTACCAACATTCCACACTCAATATCTACCAAAAACCATTCAAAAATTATCATCAAATATTCATACAATCTATTGTGTTCTTCCCATAATAGGATTTCCCTTATTATTTATTTATATGAACTAATATATCTTTATATTTCCATTTTCTAAATATTGATCTTCATAATACCCACTTTTTACAACTTGATAAATCAGACCATTAGTCTCCCTATTGTGTCTTACAATGTCGTAGGGCTCCATGCCACTGTTTCCCACATTACATTATGTATTCATTTTCGTGAAACCTGGTCTTAGTGAATATAACTCAGGTTTTATAACCCCTTTAGGTACCATTAAATACTCATGTACCACTATGATATAAACCACAAATGTTACCATTAGAAACTCATAATCTCATTAAATCCCAACACATTGATCATACCTAGGTTTGTTAGTTCTCACTGTTTAATTACATCGAACCATCTCTATACAAAATTTCCCACAACTTTCCACAATCATAACATAACTAATCATAACCCTAGTGTGATAATTCACCAAATTCAATTTTTATCCCATTATAAGGCTCGAAGAATTCATGGAAACTAAGGACTCCTAGACCCCTCAATTATATAAAGGAACCTCTTATGGTCCTATACCCCATATGAGTTTGAAAGGAACTAAACACATATCTCAGTTCAGTTAACCTTAAATACAAGGATCTTCTGAAACCATCACAAATAAAAAAATTCATCATGTCCTATAATATGTTTTAACACTACTCTTATACCAAATATCACAAAATCTAATATTTTTGAAAAATATTCCTAATCAGCAAGCTCTACATTTCATTAATTTCCAATAATTCCTACACAATCACTAAGATCACTATCCGAGGATGATCTTAAACATTATTTTTTCACCCATCTTAAGGATAGTATCAAAACCCAATATATTTTCCCACATTAGAACACTACAGAATTACCCTCAAAATTGTACATGACTTCAACCATATTTTTTTGAAACCTCATCCACTAGAATTCATAAAAATTTATTACTAACTTTATATAAAACTCACACAAAATGATTATAAGTCATATTAACCCAATTCTAGGATCATATTTCTAATCAAATTTTTTCTATGCCCTTAATCCTATCAAAAACATCTAGTATGAAAAAACAACTTTCCATCCCCATCCATACATACCCAAGGAATCCCTCATGATTAAATCAAAAGAATACCACACATCATTGAGGTATTGTTCAAATAATATAAAGTATATACCTATTATTACCATATGAAATGAATCTATATGTCTTGGACATGACCTTTCTCTTAGTTAACTTTATATTATCACAACACATTCTGATAAATATTATGAAAATAACCTCACAACCATATAATAATGTAGACTCAACAATATACTAAGTCATATATTATCATCACCTAGGCCCTCCGCCTTCTCTATAGTTTATATACCATGAAGTATCTCTTATTCTCTAGCCTCAAAGAAATTAAAGAAACTATTAATACATCATTACATCCATTAAATATTATCAATATTGAGTATTCTAATACCCATAACAAAATTACATCTCTAAGGGTGAAAATACTCACTTGGTTCCCATATATAAGACTACCCCAACTAGGATCAATGTCACCTTTATGTATATCAATGATATAAATTTATATTAATTTAAATAAAGGGAATCCTAAAAAATGATCCCAGTTAAGTTGAACACTATTAAAAAATTATTTGGTCAATTTATGAATAGGTTATTATTAACACATTAAATAATAAAATCCTCTTTTCCTTTCAAAGATATTATAACCATCACACAAAAGAATTAATATTTCATTTTAACCTATGTGTTTAAGTTTATGAATGAGAACAAATCTATTTTCACTCTAGGAAAAGATAAAAAATAAATCAATAACCCAAAACATAAAACAAGAAAAAAAATAAACTGATATATTGACTTAAAATGAAATAAAAACAATCCCAACTTCATAAAAAGTTGGAATTAATCTTTAGAAGTTGATGGCCAGGAACAAGCATAAATTTCACCCTAAGTTTCACCCATTCCTAGATCCATATATCATATCTCAAATATAAATACAAATCAAAACAAATATTTAGTACAACTTTGTAAGATCCTAAAATCATTCACCCACTACCAACTAGAGCTGGATCACCACATAACATCTGACACACCTCAATATATTATAGAGGCTATCGACTAATAATGATGGTCAAATAATACAATATGGGGATAATATTCCCAAAATATATCTATAGGAAATCAAAGGTAAATATATGAATATCTATAAATCAAATAAAAATCACAGTGCAAGAAAAGATTTATATAAGAAGACATTCCATATTAAATAACATCCACTATTATATAGAAAAATTATTACATAAAGGTCACACAGATTAATATAAAAATGATGCCACCCAATGGGTCGATTGTATACTATAGAATAAATGACACTAAATAAAATAAATATGAAACCAAAATATAATCTATGGAATAACCTCTGACTTGTCTCAAATTTCCCACTGATTTTCTCATGTTCATCCACTTTTATTAGAGGCATCAATCAAACTTTCTTGTTAACCACAAGGACTATATGGGAACCAAAGTTCTTTTGTAGAGTGTGCGGATAGAACTACACCTATGGTGATTGTAATAAAAAATATTATACGTGGGAATGAATGTACTAAATGAAATTAAATCCATAACATCACACATATATATCCATGTAGAATTATTGGGTACTCAAGAAACCACCCCCAAAATCAACTTATACTTTCTTCACCCAATACTAGAATACGACATGTCAATAATGTTACCTCAAACGTCTTGTCTATATACTAAGGAACACATATAAATAGTTTTGTGATAGTTCACCATGTTAGTCTTCTTAGGATATTACAATAGTTTTTACAACATCAGAAACAATAAGAAACCTTAAATAGATCACCATGCATGAAAAATAAAAAATAACATTATACATAAAATGAAGAACATCTATGTGTGTCTTAAACTGATAAATATTGTTTCATTAGTCTTCAATCATATGATTTTGATGAAAATAACTCAATAGAGTCCATCAAATTCTTCTATATATGGTGTATTAATCATCCATACAAAAAAACATGATGCTCTAGTGAGACTCTTCTCCACCCTCACTACTACAAAAATGGCCTTTAACAGCACTAAAAATGACCATTATCAGCACTAGAAAAGTGATGACTACATGAGTGAGGTTAAAAGCCCTGATATTTTATCAACACTGAAAAAGAACTGATAAAGGGTTCCATTATCATTGCTTTTAAAAGAACTGATAAATGAACCATTTATTAGAGCTTTCATTTAGTGCCGCTAAAGGAACAATTTATCAATGCTAATAAAGTGTCATACTAAAGTTTTCTGCAACAACACACTATAGCACCACTGCAATGTACTGTAACAATACACTATAACACTAGAAACAAATTAGATATAAATAGAAATAAGTAAAAATACTTAATTTAAATGAAATGAAATTTACTACACAAACACAAGAAAAAAACACTATATTATAGACATTTCAAACATTGGTTTATACAATTACATAAATATAAATAATCACTTACATTAAAAACATTAATGTTCATCTCTCATTTAATCCTGACCCGAATCTTTCAATTTCTAAACAACCCACCCCTTCTCAATAAAAAAAGCACCAGTATAAGAATAATTCTGTTATTAATAACAATATAGAGAAATAAATTAATAAAAAGTGTCAATATTACTAACATTGATGTCAATTTTAAATAAAAAGACACACTTTGAGTCATACCAGTCACACCATGAATCAAATTGAGGTGTGGCTAAATCCAAATCGCCTCAAATGACTTGTAGATTGTTTTCCTGAAGTATCAAAACAATATGAACGTGTTTTCTTAGTTTTGACTACATCAACTGTCATTTTTATTAAAATATCATTTTAAACTGGAAACACACACTTTTAAATCATTTTGATCACATCATGTATTGGTTTCATGTGAAATATATTCCTACATGTCAAAAATGTCTTCTGAATTTTTTTAATAAATTATTAAGAAAATACGAGTGTGTTTGATTAGTTTTCAGAGAGTGACACTTTTTGTACTAAAATATCAATTTTAAACTGATAACGGACCGTTTGAGTAATACTGGGCACATCATGTATCAGATTGAGGTGAGACTACTTCATACACCTCAAAAATGACTAATGGATCATTTTATATAACAAAAAAATCCTAATGTGTTTTCTTGGTTTTGAGTAGGACAGTTTTTCATTTTATGAAAATTGATGAAAATTTATATAAAAAGACATACTTTGAGTCATATCGGTCACACTATATGTCGAATAGAGATTTAGATGATTCATAAATGTCCCAAATAACGTATGGATTGTTTTCTAAATGTTTTAAAACAATATGAATGTGTTTTCATAGTTTTGAGTACATCACTTATCTTTTTTACTAAAATGTCATTTTAAAATTAAAATAGACACTATGAATCATACCAATAACACTGTGAATCAGATTAATGTATGACTAATTCCTACACATCAAAAACGACTTATGCATCATTTTACTAAATTATTTAAACAATATAAATATTTTTACTCGGTTTTGAGTAGGTAAGTAGGCCATTTTACTAAAATTGATGATAATTTTAAATAAACAGATGCAATTTGAGTCATATCGATCACACCGTCTATTGTATTGAGGTGATAGTGATTCCTAAATGTCCTAAATGACTTATGAATAGTTTTGAAAAAGTTTCAAAACAATGTGAATGTGTTTTAATAGTTTTGAGTAATTCACCTGTCTTTTTTTCTGAAATGTCATTTTAAAATTGAAACATGTACTTTGACTCATACCGATCACATTGGGTAATGGATTGAGGTGTGTCTGATTTATGCACATCAAAAAAGACTTATGGATAATTTTACTAAATTATTTAA
Organism: Viscum album; assembly: GCA_963277665.1. NCBI lineage: Eukaryota > Viridiplantae > Streptophyta > Magnoliopsida > Santalales > Viscaceae > Viscum > Viscum album. The sequence goes on along the minus strand of OY728147.1, from coordinate 1,017,189,299 downwards.
AAAAATTGAATATGTTTCCTCTATTTTGAGTTGGTTAGTTGTGCTTTTTACTAATATTGATGACAATTTTAAATGAAAAGATGCACTTTTAGTCATATCGGTCACACCATGAAACATATTGAGGTGAAACTGATTCATACATGTCCCAAAGGACATATGGACCATTTTAAAAAAGTTTCAAAATAATATGAATGCATTTTCTCAGTTTTGACTACATCACATGTCTTTTTTATGAAAATTTCATTTTAAAATTGAAACATTTACTTTGAATCATACTGATCACATTGTGTATCATATTGAGGTTCATCTAATTTATATACATAAAAAATTACTTATGGATAATTTTACTAAAGTATTTAAACAATGTTAATTCATTTTCTCAGTGTTGAGTAAGTCAGTTGGCATTTTTATTAAAATTGATGTCAATTTTAAATAAAATCCCACAATAGGAGTCATACTGGTCACACCATTCGTCAGATTGAGGTGGGGTTTATTCATGAACATCTAAAATCCCATATAAGTCATTTTCCTATAGTAGAAATACAATATTAATGTGTTGTTTTGGGTTTTGAGTTGTCATGTTTGTTTTTTTAATAAAATTGTTGTCAATTTTAAATAAAAAAATACATAGAGTCATACCGATCACACCATGCATCAGAATGAGGTGAGGGTTATTCTTACACATCCATAATTAATTATTTATTGTTTTCCTAATGTATCAAAACAATATGAATGTTTTTTATTAGTTTTGAGTAAGTCACTCTTCTTTTTTACTTAAATTTCATTTTAAACTTAAAACATGCTCTTTGACTCATATATATAACATCGTGTGTCCGTTTGATGTGAGATTGATTCCTACATTTCACAATTGATTTACGAATTGATTCTATAAATTATTAAAAAAACATGAGCATGTTTGCTCAGTTTTTAGCAAGTGGCACTTTTTATAGTCAAATGTCGATTTTAAACTGATAACGAACACATTGAGTCATATCGGGCACATCATGTATCATATTGAGGTGTATATAATTCTTACACATAAAAAATGACTTATGGATCATTTTCGTAAATTATCAAATTAATATGAATATTTTTTATTGGATTTAAGTTTTTCAGTTTTCTTTTTTACTAAAATTAATGTCAAATTTAAATAGAAAAAAGTACTTAGATTCATACTGGTCACATAATGTGTTGGATTGAGGTGAGGTTGATTTTTATATGACCTATTGTCACAAAAAAATACAAATTATAAATGTTACCATGATTTTCATTGAATTTATTTTTCAAAATTCCAACACGGCAGGAACATCTTCAAACAAACCACATCAAATTGAAAAAAATAATCCACCTATGTAAGAAAAAAATTATTAAGAGTACTACTAAAAATAAATAAATAAAATATAAATATGAAATAATATATTAATTATATGTAAAATGATTTTAACATGAAAATATCTAGATTACCTATGTGATTGAACAGTGGAAGGAACTTTATAGAAAGTGATAAATGTCAACACTGGAGGGGTGAAAGGTTTTCATGGAGAAGAAGTATATGGATGTTTTGGTGAAGAAAGGAATGAAATATGGATAGAGAACCCCTAATCTATATGGACCCAGAATTTCCATGTTACTATTTTTAATTATATGGTAATTTTACGAGTCTGTGAAAATTTACGGTGCATGATTCCAACGCCCGAAGTGCCCAGAATGAATTTCTAACCCTTTTTCGAGTACGTTCCGTAAACGTGGGATTGGGGTTTTTTAACTTTTGAACCAGTGCTCATAATTGAAATTTGAGGACACCATTGAACTTGCAGTGCTGGTATTCCCTTAAAGAGACTTTCACCTCAACAACAGTTGGTCGATGGTGAAAGTTAGTTTTTTTTTGTGTTTTTCATGAAAGAATAAAATAAAATATTTTTTTTTAACATTTTTATTTTTTGAAACCTCACATGTAGATGTTATGGTGGTGGGGACCACCCAAACTCTCATAATGGGAGAAACCCCTTGAAATCCCTCATTAATGAAGAGTTAACATATGGACTCCCTCCAACTTTAATTATTCCAACATATTTCATTTCATTGAGTCAATTAATTGTTCCAATTAATTATGCCGACGTGCCAACATAATTAATCTACCCAATTTAAATTATATTGGATCCTCTTTCCTTTGGGAGGATTTGGTTGGCAAAGGAGAAGGGGAGAGCTTAGATAACTTCTCTCCAACGAAGCACAACCTTCGTCGAAGAGCGATTATCCGACAAACCGATGAATGAGCCCGGGATCAGAGGCGTGTGGCGAGCGCGACGAATGTCGACATCTTTGAATTCTTTCTCGCATATACATCAACGAACATTCGAAGTAGGGTGGTATTTTGAATTTTTCCCCTTACCCATTCTTGAGGACTCTTTGTAATTCAACAAGGAATCATAGCCACTTGCTATCTCTCTAACGTGGAGAGTGGACACCAAATGAACATGGCCTGATCTCTCTACAATTCTTGTGATTATTTGTTTTGTTCTTCACAATGAAAGAGATGGCGTGACTAAACCACCCGATGGAAGAGAAATGTGGCTTGCAATGTAGTAGTGGAGGAAGGACGGCCAGCAAAACCAGCCACTGACGAAGGCGTGGCGCGTGAAGGTGGTGCACGGAGAGTAAGGCTGGCCATCCGGCCTGACACGGAAGAACGCCGAACCACGACCCTCACGCCACCCTGTGGCCCCCAAATCACCCCGCAGCCCCGCGACACCCAGTGGCCCTCACGCCACCCTACGGACCCTGTGTTGCGCCGCCTCGCAGCCCCTCGCGCCGCCCCGCTGTCCGCGCGCCGCCCCGCGGCCCCGCACCGCACCGCGACCCCTGCGCCACCCCGCGACACCCACATCCCCCTGCGACCCCGCGGCTCCCAGCGGCCCCTACGTTGTGTTTCCCCGCGGTCCTCCCCCCCCCCCCCCCCCCCCCCCCCCCCCCCCGCGCAGCACCGCGGCCACCCAACCGCCGGGCCGGGCCAGGTTGGCTCAGACCGGGTCGGGTCGGGTCGGATCGGGCCCAGACCATCTTTGACCCATTTCATCTCTTCTGTCCATAACATTGGCACCGAGTGTCTGTTTGACGAACCACCTGTGGTGCTGTAAATCTTGGAGTGAGATGGTCCCTTTGGTATACCCCACTAAATATTTGAATAAAGTTGGGGTACAATCGGGTTGGATCGATCACGAATCCAACCGGGCCCTCAGGACTAAAAGGCTAATAACCCACAGACCAGGCATCTGATTGATGAACCATCTATTTCATTGAGAACCCTATGATGTGGAAGTTATTTGGGATACTTATTCATGGAAATTTGTGACAGTTGGAATATCGTCAAATGGATTGAAAAGCTTACCCTCCTGGAGACAAGAGAGCTTAGTGCGGGAACCCTGTAGCTGGATGTGACGATGTAGTAGGATCCTGTTTGGGTATGACGACGTACTGATGATGTACTAGGATCATGTGTGGGAATAATGACATACTGATGATGTACTAGGATCCTGTGTGGGTTTTATGCTATATTGGCGATGTACTAGGATCATGTATGGGTCTAAAGAGGTACTGGCGATGTACTAGGATCCTGTGTGGGTTTGACGATGTACTGGAAATGTACTTGGATCCTGTGTGGGTCTGACGATGTACTGATGATATACAAGGATCCTGTGTGGACTAGATGATGTACTGACGGCGTACTAAGATCCTGTGTGGGTATGAAGATTTATTGACGATATAGTAGGATCCGGTGTGGGTCTAACGACGTACTGATGATGTACTAGGATCCTTTGTGGGTCTGACGACGTACTGACAGTGTACTAGGATCTTGTGTGGGTCTGACGATGTACTGACGATGTACTAGGATCCTGTGTGGGTCTGACGATGTACTATGATTCTCTGTGGGTCTGATGATGATTTATGATCCTTCATGGGTCTGCCTTTTAACAGAGTATGATGATTCGACAATAACATCTAATCATCTTTACTATTATACCTAAAATATACCTGGTGTGAGTTGATTCCATACATGTGTGGTACTTTCCCTTTGTTGTAATACCTTGGTGGTATTCTTCTGTGTGTCGTACCTGTGTGGTACTTACCTTCGTGGTACTCCTTCCTTTATTGAAAAATTGATCTTGGGATTTTGAGTTGGACTCTGTGTTTCCTCATGATTGAGATGGGCATACTTGTTAACATAGGTATATGTATGGGCATATATCATAGTAGGGTTGTCAGTTGATTTCATGCTTTGTGGTTTATCCTTTGTGGATTTGGTGTTATCATTAGGGTCTCAGGGTCCCTACTGAGTATCATTATACTCATCTCTACACGGGATATGCCCGAACCTTATTGTGTTTGGTGCAGACAATGGATAGTGCTCACTGAGGAGGAGGGTACCAGGACTAGATGGTGCCCGGAGGTGGACCATATGGCGTGTCGATATGCAGAGGAGATGGGCAGATGTGGAGTGTTGAAGAGGTGATATGTACCTACCCTTCTGGTTGGAACCTTAGAGGATGACCCAATAGCTTTTGTCTCTTATGCAATTTTATTTTATTTCAGTTAAACTTGTAACTTTACTTTTGGGATTGTATTTCGACCCCTATTACTTTTGGAAATATTTTTTCTATATAGTTTTACATGTGTTCATATCTCGCTATGTTCTTAGTTGCGTGTGTTTATAGGTTATAAAGGCAATGCCTTACCATTTTTAGGAATACTCCTTTCGATGCTAGTCATCAGCCCATGGCCTATGGATGGCGTGATTGGGGTAATCACGACACATGCCTCGAGGGATGTGTCATGACATACTCTAAAAAAATAATCCACCTATATAAGAAAATATTTATTATGTGAGTTATACTATAAATAAATAAATTAAACATAAACATGAAAAAATACATTAATTCTAAGGAAAATGATTTTACTATTCAAACATCAATATTACCTCTGTAATTGATCTGAGGAAGAATATTTTCTCTTCCTTCAAAATAAGTGGAGATAACCTGAAAAAAAGTGATAAATGCACAAGTTTAGGGGTGGAAAGGTTTTGAGGGAGAAGAAGTCTGTGGAATTTTTGGTGTAGAAAGGAATGAAATATGGACAAAGCACCCCAACTTGAAAAAAATAATCCTTCTGTATAAGAAAAAAATTACAATGTGTGTAATACTAAAAATAAATAAATTAGACATAAATATGAAATAGTAAATTAATTATACGTACAATGATTTTACTATGAAAACAACAAGATTACTTATCTATCTTTGTAGAGCCAGTGTCGTTGATCTTATTTCAAAGTTAGTGAAGGTAACATAAAATAAAGTGATAAATGAACCATTTCTTAGGTGAGAAGGTTTTTTGGGACAAGAAGTATGTATAATTTTTGGTGGAGAAATGAATAAAATATAGACAAAGAACCCCCAACTTGAACAAAATAATCCACCTGTACAACAAAATCATTATTATGTGATTAATAATAAAAATAAATACATTAAACATAAATTTGAAATAATAATTTAATCCTACAAACAATGATTTTACTATGAAAATATAAATATTACCTCTCTTATTGAGCAGAGATAACATTAGTTCTCTTCTTTAAAAGGAGTGACCCATAGATAATAATCTTCTAAAATAAATGAACTATGAAAGGAATAATAAAAATTAAATCAATGTTCTATTATATAAATTTTCAGTAAAATAGAGAAATTATATCTTTAACTTAACACTAAATCATTCCAAAGGGTTTACATTATTATAGTTTGGTCTTATGGAGGACTGTTAATATCATCATGTGCAGAAGACATTTTCTGTATGAGTAGTAAATAATTTAATTTATATTATGTTAATTAAGTAGGGAACATATAATATTATGAGCAAAAAATATATATTAAAAAACACTTTTACCTTCTCATTTAACCCTCTTTATTTTTTTAATGTTTTCAAGGATTTGGTTCCTCGATTGAGAATCCAAATATTTTCATTGTGGTCCCCTCTAATATAAAAGTAGTTGTCTACATTGGGAATGACATAAATGGATTATGATGACTTGATAAAAGGGTTATTCTCGATTAAATTTTCTTCTAAATCAACATTTTTTTAGTCGCCAGTAGACAATCAACCAATTCTTGTTTGTTGGATCAGGGACATAAAATACCTACACTTATTATGATTCCATTTTGAACGACTCATATTTTTCCCATTCTATACTAAAATTCACCTTCACAAACCCCATTTCATCAACTTTCACTCTATTGATATTGTCAACCCATTTGAAAAGGTAAAGAGGTACATGAAATGTTTTATAATCCAACTCGTATATCAATTTGATAAATCCAAAATATGAAACATTTTCACAAATTGGATTTCCATCCATGGAAATAGATATGTACATAACTTCATCCACAAGCACAACAACAATATTTTGTATCATAATGAATTAATCATGTTATTTTGTATATAACGTGTAACCATTGAGTACAAAACTAGTGTAATATATAACATTTTCATTAATTCCTCTGGCTAGCCACTGAATTCATATTTTTAGATAACTCCTTATAAATTTGATCTCTGAACCATCCTATAAGATTTTGATTGTGTTTGTTTAATAACCATCATCCAACCCTTGATGGATTCAAATATCTAAGAATTTATTTGTGGGATTCAATGTATGGATCAAAATATTCACTATTATATAATATGTAAATATGTTCTTGATCCCTCTCTATTATGGTAATTGTAACAACATCTCTTCTGGATATCCCTCTACCCATAAGGTGTTTGGTGTGAAGATAATTGAGGAGACCAATTCTTTCAGCATCTGATAGGTAATAGATATAGAATTCAATAGATACTTCAACAATATATCATTATGCATTACAACCTTCTCACCAACTTTGATTCTTGACATACCGTTTCAAAATATTAATATAATTTTCAATGGGATATATCCCTATATAATGGAAATGACCACATAGTTGAACCTCTCTGACCATGTGAACCGTCATGTGGACCATTATATCATAGAATATTGGTGGGATGAATATATCTAATTCACATAATATGACTGCAAACTCTTTATTCGTGATGGGAAGATTCATTGGGTCTACCAATTTACTACATATGGATTTGAAAAAGAAGAAAAGTATAGTTAATGTATGTCATAAATTTTGTGGAAGAATACAATGGAAACCAACATGAATTAAATCTATCATAAAAACATGAATTTCCTATGATTTATTCCTTGTAAATTCAAATTAGTCATTGGAATGACATTCTTGATATTGGATGAATACCCCTTTGGAACTTTCATACATGTAAGGAAAAGGAAAAATTGCAATTTTATATATTTGGATAGAGTGTAAGATACTGGAGAAAAAAATTCTTCTTTACCATTCACTAGTTCCAAATCATTCATTTTCCCCATTTCAATCAACTACATTATAACCTTGATTCCATATTTTGTTTCTCCAGAAACATTTAGTAATGTCCCAATAACACTATCAAACAAATTTTTTTCTACATGCATGACATCAATAAAATGTCTGACATATAAACAATTCAAATATAGAAATTCAAATAAAATTGATCTCTTAAACCAACTTGGTATTTTAAGGTTTTTCTTAAATGGTTTACCGAAAATAGTTTCAATCATTTTTACTTTTTTTTGTAATTTTGATCACCCATTATTGGACATATTGTTGTACCTTGTTTGATTTTCCTAATGAATGTTGTCATCTAGGATCAGTATTTATTTCACTAAGGTAAAAATTTCTAACCCCTAAAAACAAAGTCTTCATGGAATGTTTCAACCAAACAAAGTAAGTGCATTTTTTACAATTGGGACACTCCAAAATTCCTTTAATTCTATATCCTAATTAATTTACATAACTGGGTAAGTCACTTATCATTTCACACAACATGACTCTAAATATAAATTCTTCACTTCTGTGAGCATCATACATGGTAACACTTGTATCCCACAAAAATTTTAGATCTTTAATCAATGGATCCAAATAGACATCAATAACATTACTGGGTTTATTTAATCTAGATATAAGTAGATACAATATAATTTATTTTTACTTTATGCATAACCATGATGAAAAGTTATAATTTAGCAACAAGACATGCCATGTATTGTGAGTAAACATTTTTACACAAAAAGGATTTATTCCATCTATAGATAATGCATGAGAACTGTTTCTCGGCTCATCTCTAAAGTTAGGAAACTCATAATCAATTTTCTTCCATTGAGGAGAATCTACTAGATAACATAGTTTCCCATACTTAATTATTGTATATTAAGGTCATGTTAATTTTATTGAGGTTTCCTGAAATCTATTTAGTCTTCTAAATCATGGAATGATAGAAAATTACCATAAATATTTAAGAGGCCTTAATTTATTTTTCTTGTATCGATCGGTGCCACACATAGGGTATTTTATTAGTGATTAATGGTTCTTGAGAAACAATCTGTAATAATTGGGACAAGTATGTATCTTTTTAGAGATCATTCCAATTGAATGTAACATTCATTCAGAGTCATATGTTCGGCATGGTAGTTCATTTACATATGGTATCATATCTTTTAGAGGACCAAGTAGTACTATGAATCTGGTGTTACTCCATCCACTGCTAGATTTCAAATTATATAACTTCAATATAACTGGCAATGTTGAGTATTTGGTATAAGAGATATAAAATAGTTTCTTAAAAATACTATTTAACTCCACAAACAACTTTGTAAAACCATAAAGGTTGTCTTTAATTTCCATTATCATTTTTTCCATGTTATCTCAATCATATTTTATAAAGGTATTCATATCAAATGATTCATAAACCCTAGTATCATCCCAATCGAGGTCCACATTTAGTTTTCCCTATGTTTAGTCCAACATTTAAAGCATTGATCTATTCTGTGGTAAATCAAAATTTCTTTAAACTCTTATAGATAATTTTTCTTGAATAACAACAACATAAACATAGATAGAGGATTTTAAAAGGGTCGTCTTCAAGCTCTATTGTAAACATGATGAACCCATTAACTCCATATTTATATTTGTTTGTCAAACGAATTGTGTGCATCCATTTTGGGTATATATCCATCCTATTGGGTTCATAAAAGATTAATTTTATACAATATATAAATAAATAAACATAATATATTCATTATAAAAAGTGAAAGTTATAAATAATTCTAATAAGGGAAACTCAAAATTTGATTATTTCGAAGAATTTTAGTATATTGAAGAAAATGGGTAATTGAATTTAAAAAATGAATTAATCCACATCAAATATTTCCCAAATACCCTAAAAATATAAAATATTTTATAGACAATTAAGGAATCATAAGAAACTCAAATATGATAAAAAAGAATAGTGATATCTCATACAATAAACTAGATCAATGGTTTCATGGATCAGGGAATAAAAATAATGATAAAAGGGAGAGATCTATCATTCGTTTTGTACCATTTTGGTCTATTTTTAATGAATGGTATGAATCTTGGTTCGAGGGGATTAATATTTGATGATGGAAAATATGGATAATTTATACTAGAATACCTAAGTGCCATGATATTCTAAATCTAATAATAAGGGATATTGGGATTTTAAGAAATAGTGGGAGATGTAATACAATCATTAATAACATCACAATCAGAAATCATTAAAATGTAATAAATATTATTGGATTTTTGTAGATATTGGAAAGGTACATGAATAAATCACATTACTTATGATCTAAATTGTAGAAAGGAAATTTCATATCTAGTTAAAACTTCATGAAGCAGTACATACACTAACACTTTATATTATACCAATAATATAAGTAATATTTGTTTGAATACCTTATACATGATTATCAACCACGTAGCAATAGTGAGGGTGATAAGGATACCAATAGAATGTACATTGGGGATGAATAATATTTCTGATGAATCATGTTATTAGTTATGTCGTTGATATAAGGATATAGAATAAGGTAATGGATAGATACACTATTTTTAAACATATCAAGTAATATTATAATGAGAGGTATATAAAGGAAGATAATAATTGATATTATAACCAAATTTTATAGGTGTAAACCGAAAGATGGATAGTGTAATGACCCTAGCCTGAATCACCAAAACAACACCAAGTCTGATCATCTTATGAATTCTAACACACCTCAAAATCACTAAAGGATTGTTTAAACATTGGGTGTAAAAAACCATATATGGGAGGTGGTCCCCTCCCCAAATTAGAAATAATTAGTACTAGAGGTCAAACAAAATTCTAGCATGAACCTTGGGGTCAATGGACTTGCTGACCCAAAATCAACATTACCCAATATAGGAATACCTGTTAGACAAACACTATGAAAATAAATGATGCAATAACTATATATACATTCATACATGTCACATATAAAAACTCACTTATAATCTATAAGAAATATCAAATAGATAAAAACCTGATATTCAAACATAACATGAAGTAAAGGAACTATAATGATTCAAAAAGTGAAGGTTTGATGTGATAAAACCTCATGTCCTTAACTGAGGACGGACCCTTTGAATATTCTCTATAATAAAGCTAAGGGCTATAGTTATTTCTAAGTAGAACTAGATCCTATGATACATATAACCAAAAGAGGAACATACACCACTCCAGTAACATGGTACTTGAAAAATTTCATCTGAAGCTGCATGTCCACTGAGGTGTCCATGAATGGTGTTAGCATATATATAATCATTAGGGAACCATAAATGTACCATAAACCAGTATTCAATAAAAAATAATATACATGAAAATTTAGACACATTTATATACATATGTGAAAAAATTATTTAGTAAGAATATTTAAAACAAAGCAGAAAAAAAATGAATAAATCAAAAATTTAGTGTCATATATAACCAATAACTCTGTATATCGAGAGGGTCCATACATGAGTAGTCAATCAAACAATTGATCATAAAAAATATTTCTGTTCATAATCAAAAATCAAAATAGTATACAATCACCAAACCACAAATAATGACATTGTCGAATAAGAAATGAAAACAGAATCTAAAAATACACAAAGAAAATTGAAAGCCCAACCTTTCTATGTTGAAGAAAATCAAAGACCCTAGTGGAAATCAAACACCAGATTTCAAATGAGATTTCAAACCAACTTGAGGCAGTCGAGTGGTGTGATTTGATCTTGGATTCACCAAGGAGGAGCACTAGTATCAGGTGACTTCTGTGTAAATCTTCTGATATCACGACGGGTTCGTAAATGGTTAGGGGTTTTTAAATATATCAAGACACTTTTATCATCACTTAAAAATAATTAACAATAAAGAGTATTTTTATCAGCACATAGGTAATAATCACTGATAAAAGGACTATTTATCAACACTTTTTTAGCGCTGATAAAGGTTGGTCATTATCAGCACCATAAAATGGAAAATAAAATCAATCTTTATCAATAATAATGTTATAGAACTAATAAATATTAATTCAATCAGTGATTTGTTGAGCATTGATAAAGTCTCATCTTTATCAGCATGAAAAAGAGCTGATAAATATGCTTTTATCAGCACATATTACTTAAGTTCTAATAGAGGATTTATAATTATAATTATAAGTAAAAAATTGTAAATATTTATATATACTTAATAAATATATATAAATATAAATATATTAAACATATTCTTTTCTAAATATCTTTATTATAATTTTATAATTTTTTATTTATAATTATATATACTTTGAAAAAAATATTTATATCATTATATATATTAAATAATTATACATATATATTTAATAAATATATATAAATAAAATATAGTAAATGTATTCATTATTTAAGTAAATTTATTATAAATTTAATAATTATTTAAATATATATAATTATTTATTTATAATTATATAAATACTTTTATAAAAATATTTACTTATTTATAATTATAAATATATAACTGTATAAATATAGTAAATATACATTTATAAATATATATATTTTAAATATTTTCTTACAAATATTTTTTTAACATTATAATGAATTATTAATTTTATGTGCATTTATATATGTAAATAATGAGTGAAATTGAATAAATTAAGAATAATTACACTTTATAAATAATAAAAAAGTGGATATGTTTTGTGTATGTGTATGTATATAAAAATGAATTCATTATGTATACGTGAAATCAATAAAACACACATTTGATTTATGCTAAATTAAAAAATCCAACGATATTGAATTATATGTCAAGTACTATGAAATTAATCAATATTTTTAATTGATATTAATTTTTAATTATAAACCATTATTCAAAAAATAGATGAATATTTAATGTAATGTTCATTAATATTTTTTAATATTTAAATTATATTTATATAAATTAATATATATCAATATATTTAATCTATACATATTTAATAACATTAAATATAAAATTATCTACTTAATATAATTTTTAATTTTTATTAATGTATAATCAATTTACTCATTTAATCAATAATTATTTAATTAATAAAATTTTTAATATTTTTTTAATAAATTCATTTTTTATTTTTTATTTATTTAATTATATCATTTTATTTATTCATACATTTATTAGTACTAAAAATGTGCTGATGAAATAAATATGTATCAACACTAAAAATAAAGTATTAATAAAGGATACCCTTTATTAGTGCTAAAAATAAAGCACGGATAAAGGATACCCTTTATCAGTGCTAAAAATAAAGCGCTGATAAATATGCCATTTGTCAGTATTTTTTCCTTGTGCATATAAATACCGGCACTATTAAATGCATTTTTTGTATTAGATTCATAATATGATTGTACCCCAGGATGGTAAATAAAGTGGAAGAGGGAGTTATATATATGAGAGATATTCATCTAGGATATTTCATAATAATCAGACTTGTTGTTTTGATGGCCTTGGTAATTTATATAATATCTTAGAAAATTTACTTGTGCCCTGTGTATTTTTTCATGTGTTACATAACACATGAGTTAATAGAATATGGTTACAAAATCTTGTAACCCATTAGCTGAATGTGTACATGTATTTATCAAATAAATCAAAACATTGATTCTCAGATTGTTTAATGATAAATTATCTAGAAGTAGAAAGATATAATAATGAACATTCTTTATGAAACACCCTTAATAAGGAACTTGATATTCCTTGTATAAGTAATATCATACCATATGATATAACCATTCATGTATCATATGTCTATGGATATAGGGAAAATATCCTCTATTATCCAACTTACACTAAAGTCTCAAAGATTTAGTGTCATTTAACCTTATATTTTATCTTATTCAACAACTTTTGGAATCGTATGAAAACTTGTTTTTGATATATTCAAAAAAATCATTCAGAAATACATCATTAATTTCACCTCGTATCAATTCAAATGAAAAACATTGTGAAAACCCATCAAAAAATATTATTGGATAAACATTATGACACTTTTAGATTGACACTATGAGTCAAACTCAATCCCAATTATGTCAACAAAAAAGTGTAACCCCAAATAACTTTGTATCATTGAAAAAAATATGAATTACCAAATCAATAAATGTAATCAATGTGTGACCTATAGAAAAGAAATTGTACTACTAAAGTTACAAGGGACTCTACTATGATCTCCTTCAGAAACACATATCTCTATACATGGGTCCACTAGTTGTATTCTATACAAGAATTCAATTTCATATGATTCATCTTTCAAAAAAATTGAGTGACTATTGCACAATGTGTATATCAATCCCATATAGAAAACTCATATGTCATCAATTATTTGAGTATAGAATGACTAGATTGATGAATACATCACATTCCATTCACCATTTTTAATAATCACATCATATTCCCCCCACCAAAATATATAATCACATCATATGTAATATCATTGTATGAACATATGCTTGATAAATCTATCTCAATCCATGGACTAGAAGTTATACCAATCATATGAGAGGAAAAATATCATCTTAGTTGAGCTTTAACTAATGACATGATCAATAATATACCAACCACCCCTTGATTATTGAATCCTCATGAATTTTCCAATAAAGGTATTAAATTATGAATCATATCATCCTAGGTATCTCACCCACCTTTGGTATTTGGGACTCAAATATGAACCCAAAACCCCAAGTATACTAAAAACATAGTGTGTGACACTCTATGTGGTTTACTTCATGGGTCATCATGCATAAAAACATGTTTTGTTTTGCCTCATGAACCTATTACATATCTCTATATAAAAATAATATTCATTATAACGTAAACATTTCATCATAACCCATTATACTCTATAATAAACATCAGTTAGGGATTACTCAATATTATACTTTAAGAGGTAAATTACCATTACCCTTCATGATATATATATTGGTAAATATATATATATATATATATCAAAAATGTTTAAGAATTATAAAATTTAGATTACCTTTTATAAAAATATAATATATTTTATATTCTTAAACTCTTTTCATAACATTTAAAAAAATTCGTAAGCATCAATATAATATATCATATATGATAGATTTCTTGACAAGTCTAATGTTTTCTATATTTTTAGGGGGTTTTCTAACCGCTTTATATATCTATGTAACTTCTGAATCATCTATATGTGACCATATCTTAAAATCCTGACAATTTTTTTTCAAAGTTAAATCTATGAATTAAGGTATTTTGAATAATGGAAATGCTTAGTAATTACATTCATAGTGTTCAGCTAATTGACCATAATCTTCAAACTTATTATTTTCACAATATAAAAACATTTTATTTTAATAAATTGAGTTTTCTATATATAATTCTTTCTAATTTTATCATCATAATCCTAGGACCATTTTATGTAAAACCTTTTCCATGAAAGTGAAGTTTCAATTTATGTTTCGACTGGTAAAATACATTATTTGTTATCTTTTAACTTCTCTATGACTAAATATACTCATACTAGCCTTTCTTACACTATATTATATTTATAATATTATGTTAAGATCTACAAACTTATTTAGGTTAGAAAATAACCCTTATTTTCTCTTAATCTGAATATTTAATAAACTATTATTTCCATATCATATATGGTATTCTATGTATTTGTATAATTTTATTCAAAATAATTTTATTATTTAAAATATTCCACTAATGGTGGTGGGATCAAATATATCACATTTTAATATACAAATGGATAGATACATTTATGTAAGATAAACCATTTTTTATCCTCATATTCTTTTTAAAATAAAATTTCCAATTAATTGAATCATAGACCATGTGTATTAAATCTATTACCTAATATTTTTTTATAACAACACTTTGTTAGTAAAAAATTCACTTATCATATAAGATAAATTAGATAAAGATACTCACCCATTTGTTATATCTATTTGAGATTTATATTTTCCATTACATTCAAATCATTAATGAATCCAATCTTTGCTTCATCACTTGAATGAAAAATAAAAGATCTATTAATTGTTACCATGAATTTTAACTCCTGTATACTTACAACATTTAGATAGTATAAATTTGGAATCACATACACTTCACAATGAAAGAATTATTTTCAATAAAATTAATACAATACATGGATAATCAATGGAGTTTTAAAAATACCTTAAAGTGTCTTTGAAAATTAAATCATATGAAAAATTACTCCTCCTTCTTAATAAAACATCAAGGTTTCAAGGAACTTAACTCAATACTTGAAGAAATAATATTAGACTTTACAACTAACTTTTCTTTTTTTGGTTTGAACTTTTTATCCATTTGAACTATCAATACAACAACAGAACATATAAATAATATTCCCAATTCATCTAACCCAACACTTTCAAAATTTTGAGTAAACGTTTCTTATACTCATTAATATTATAGGAACACTTTGATTAATGACTATAAAATTAATTCCCAATCTAGATCAAGAATTAAGGAAAACCTAATTGAATCATTATATACTTATCATAAGCACCAATATCCTCTTATTTAAAAACATCATGTTGTAAAATAATTTTTTTTCCACAAAAAATTATAATTTTTCTTTCTCAATAAAATTTTATAAGTTTTATACTGATATAAGAAGTGGTTTACCTAATGATTTAGTCTTTCAAGGATTAATCTCAAATATATGTTTGATAATGATTATGGTATTTATATATAAAATTATATTTTATCTAATAAACATCATGTTATGTATTCATTTAATAAGTAATTTTATTAAATTTATTCCCAATAAAATTATAATCCATTTTAAAACCACCATATCCATCAGTGGGATAAGATCCATATTTCCCTAGGTAAATTGTATTATTTGGAATTACTCTCACTAATTAGTTATTTGGGAAAGGAATCATCATATTCATATCATATATATATCGTGGATGATTAAGTGGATAAATCTTTTTTTGATCCATCATATGGATAAACTCAACACCATTCAACTGGTTCCCTTCCTAAGGGTTTCTCAACTAAGTGTATCCTAAAAAAAAGTTCAAGAATATAAAGTTAATAATATTAGGGACACCCATTAATTTATTACCTCACAATATAATTCAAGGGAACCCTTCTTTAGAAGAACCTACATGGTTGAATGACCGAGGTACTAAAAATTGTTCACTAGGGAATGAATTTGATACTTAGTATTTTTAAAGGGGATCTAATTCTCACTATATTATATTATGTTATTATATTTATATGTAATTCATTATAATGATTTATTTTTGAAAATTTATTCCTTCTACAAATTCAATATGTTCTAACTATATTGTTGCGTAACAGTTTACACAACTCATAGCTTATATTACAAAAAATATTTGAAGGAATTTATATTCATACATACCCAAATTAATTCCATGAATAAGGTACCTGAAACCCTTTCTTGTAAAGTCTTATAATTATTTGAAATCAACAATCCTTATATGAGTATACCTTGAGCTATAGATAGTAAACCCTCACTTTTCTACACAATGAAAAGCCTTTAGGTGAGTGAGCAGTCTAAACCAATGTTCCACTACCCAAAGTTAATTTAATCAAGTTATTCTTTAATTATATCAAAATTCTTATAAAAAATATTTATAAATTATAACTAATTACACAATTAAATATAAAAAACAAGTATAAATTAAATTTTTGGTAAAAGAAAATAAAATTCAAGATCATACCTCGAATGTAACTCCATAGTTAGATGAATTAAAATCTATACAAAATATATATCTCTTTAAACTAAATAATATATATAATAATAATATAATAATTATATCTATTAATTAATACAAGGGAATAAAATTAATAGATTAATAAATCATAAATTTAAACATAAGAAACAATATCCTTGAACAAATCATAAGTAAGGTTAATAATAAACACATTATATTTTAATATTCAATATAAATATTCCATAATTATATAAACATAACGAATCTAGATTTATTTCCAATATAATATCTTTAATATTATTCAATATATGAAATTTATTTTAAATATATTACATTAAATGAAATTTGAACATTAAATTTTCCAAATCTATAATGTAAACAATCTATATAATCTAAATCTCACATATTTAACATTTATTTAAACATTAATCAAATCAATTATCAAAACCCTTTTTGATATGATGTAAAAAAATTCTAAAATAATTCCTTTCATTTGGAGACTTTAAATTAAATTTTATAAAGAATTCATAATAAAATATAAACATTTTTTTTCAGTTTACTTATTTTTAAATTTATAATTTTTTATAAATCACTCTTATAATTTCAATATAAATAATTCCGATTAAAAATATAAGTCATTCCATATAATTTGAAAAAGCTATTTTAATATTAAAATTTAATATTACAAAATATTTATTTAATAAATGTTTCATAAACATTCAATTATTATTTTTTAAATGATTTTATAATAAATTAATTTTTAAAAAATTATAAATTAATTAAAAAACAGAAAATTTATTTTTTTATAATTTATAAAAAAAATACTTTATTATGGAATTGAATATATCATTTAATTTTAAGAAAAACATTTTTTATTCTTTAAATAGTTTATAATGGAATCCCTAGTGAAATCAATCACCTATTACAACTGATAGAAGGAATTGTGTATGATTAAACTGATGATGTGAATCCTCATGTGTGATTAACCGTTAAAGAATCATATGACATGAGCCCTATATAAAGAGAATACATTGTGTGATGGTCTTGTGTAAGAATTAACCAGCATATATCATACACATGGAAACTATGAATTATGTTATTGGGACCAACGTAGTGCTTGGGAAAGATCTATATAAGATTAAGACAAGCACTATGTGACATTAACTCACTGAGAGAGCCCATGAATTGTATTAACATCATGCAATCCAATATTTATGTACGATTAATCCATGTTGGCCCACATCATATTTAAACCATGTTATGGTGTTCTGTGTAAGTTGAAACTAGTTCTAAGGGACGGTAGGTCACATATCATTAAATCATCATGCCTTAGTTTACATAGGATTAATTTATGGTTCCTGGA
The DNA here is from genome assembly GCA_963277665.1 of Viscum album. NCBI lineage: Eukaryota > Viridiplantae > Streptophyta > Magnoliopsida > Santalales > Viscaceae > Viscum > Viscum album. The sequence goes on along the minus strand of OY728147.1, from coordinate 1,017,170,744 downwards.
TAGCGACACCTATGAGAAGCCACTTGTGTAAATAACTGATCAGTAGATAAACTTCCTCTTATATCATTGTTAGGTTTTTTAGAATATATTAATAATTTTTAATTTTTAAAAAAATAATGAAAACATTAAATTTAATATCTCTATGAATTGAAACCCAAAATCACATTATAAATAAAATGAATAATGCCTTTGTGTACCTAACACTAAGGAATTCTACATCATTAGCCTTGAATTTTATGCGCTTGATGAAGAACTCTTAATAGAATCCATCAGAATCCTTTCATCATGGTGTATTCATGAGTCGTACCAAATCACTCAACACTTGAGTGGAACTCTCTTCCACCAATGACATTCTAGTATCTTATAATGAAAAATTGAGGAAAAGAGAGGAATTCAAATATGTGAGATATTCTATAAAGAGGTTTCAAAAGTATCATAAACATTGTTTCTATTGCCTTTGAACATTATATAATCTTTATGACATGTTCCATGTTCCCCATTAATTTATTCATTCATTACATAATACATTAGTAAATATCATATGGTTACAATAGCTTATAACCCATTGAAAAAATGTGTAAAAGAATTTATAATATAAATGATACATTGAATCTCCCCTAATGTAATTAAATTTTATGTGATAGTAGAATGATATAAACACAAACATGACTTAGAAAACACCCTTAAGAAGGCATATGATATGCCTTGCATAACTTACATTATACCATTTGATAAAACCATGCATGCATCATATGTGTACATATTTATGGAATATCTCCATGAAACCCAACCAAGGAAGTGTATCCACACATAGAGGGAAGTGAAACCCACATTAAATTCCCATCCATATTATGAGGAATCATGTATTATCCCAATCACAAACATATTTGGGAGGCATAAAGTCCAACCAAAATATTAACATCACAAGAGGAATCATGTCCAACCTACATCTTAACATATCAGGAGGCATAATGTCTAACCTACATGAAAAACATATTAGGAGACATCACATCCAACATGCATCATAAACCTCTTGGGGGGAATCACATCCACCCCATATCAAAACATTTCGGGAGCCTCTGGATAAAACCCCAATCACAACTATCTTGGGCGCCATAACATCAAATATTCTTCAAAATATATTGGTAGAAATAATGTACAACCCACATCACAAAATCTTGGAAGGTTCATAATGCAACAACCCTCAACATAGAATAACTAATAAAACTTGATCTGGTGCTTCACAGTCAAACCCATATAATTTTATGTGACGACTCCCCATAATCCAAAATTTAAGCTTATACTGGACTTATAAAGAAATGTCTACCCCACCCCCTCCCCCCATGTGGAACATACTTTCATGCCATGTAAAAAAACCCCATTATTGCAACATGGTATAACACCATCATCTCACTTTTATATAGAATACAACTAGATCGATCACCAACAACCACCAACATCAAAACCTCAAAAAACCAAACCAAAAAAACCACAAATAAATTCACTTGGATCAAAAACCTAACCCAAAACAGAAATTTTGATACCCCATAATTTCGGATTTATCAAAATTAAGATTTCCCTTAAAATTGCTAACCTATAATGATGATAATAATTAAAAACTCTCTAACATATGAATTATCATCTATAAGAAGCATATGAGTTTCTATTAACTCTCAATCCACTGTTTGAAATCTGACACCACTCATCATTACTGATTCTAAACTCAACTAGATGAAACTCAACAAAACACACACTTAACCTAGATGACTATATATTCTTTAAAAATTCATAATCAAATCCTCAAAACACGGTATTCACATCACAAAAGTTTCATACAATGTGATTCCCACATCACTACATCCAATTACATATGGAATAACTATTCAACCCTCCACTATCTAAATTTTATTGAATACATCTTACCTATAACACTCATACACAATAACCTCAATGTATTAATCACAAATTAACTCTTATAGGCATCAAAAAATTTCCCAAATTCCCACACCTAAGTTCAACCTTGACTCTCGGTTTGATATCATAGAAAAAATCACAACCCAGAAAAACTTTCCTCTGTAAACTTCCCATGAGTACTCATATACCGTTGATCTAAGTCCCCCTTGGACTAAAGATAGAATTAAACCCCTTATTAATTACTAAAACATTGATTCAATTCAATATCATTTCATAATTAAAAATTTGGTATTCATCTATGAACCATGAAGAATCAAGTATTTCCTTACATCAGTATCTTTGTGACATATCAACCAACCTCCATTCAATTTCATCACACCTAACACCCTTAAGACATGAGGATCATACTCGAAAAAATAAATAATATTACCCTCACAATAGGAGTATCCATATCATCACATTGCAGGATAGATATAACTAGTTCCCTAACTTTATTCCCAATAAGTCATTGACCGTGTTGGCCAAATTTCACAAGCTCTCTTTTATCAAAGCATCAATTAAAAATTGTAATCTTACTAGGACAATCATCATATGAGTAGAATTGTATACCAACCCCAATCCTATAACTCCATAATCAATATAGAATATCCTTATACTGACCACCATAAGAACAATTTTATTTATCTTTTCAGAGCCTTATCTAACTCATCACCCCTCCACTCAATGCCACAAGCTCTAAGCTATTCATATCCTCAATACCGCATGAAAATAAATGTTCCTCTACCCATACTCAAACTAATAGAATCCACATAACTTTATAAATCACACCTAAAGTGTAACAACATACCAAAACCCACTATATCCATGCATCTTGAATCTAATTTATTGATAACCAAAAAATCCAAAACTCCACTCTAAACTACTTTATTTCTCATATTTCCCAAAACATATGCAGTTTTTATCTGACATATCACATAGACCCTTTATATCACCCCACATATATAGGAGTTATCTCATTATTTTTTCTCAAGTCTAAAGTGAATTTCTAAATAATACCCTCACTGGTTCCTTCCCATAATCCATCTTGGTCACTTACAAACTAGAAGATGGATTACACTCCCATACTACCAAATCATACAAACATACCAATACATTCATGAGACATGTCTCATTAATCATAGGCTCATGTGCCTATATAATTATCCGTACATTAATTGAATGCTAACAAACCTACATAAGGGTACTCTTTGTGCGTCTTTTCCTAATGAGTCCATGGAATCTCACCAATGTGATGTCTAAACCCATGATCACATATTTTTTATGTGTAAATTAATGCTAAATAATGTATAATCACACTCTACTCACCCTAGAATTGACCATTTTTTATCACCCTCACTATACCACATTCCATTCTCTACCCTCTCATGGGTATCAACCCATTACCAACACATCAAGAGCCCAAACTAACCCACACAGCATTATCATATACCACCCACATATAAGGATTGTATAATCACAATATGATATTAAAACATGATAATATCCACTTTTTTGGTCATAAAATAATACTATAAACTTATTAAAAGGACCCAAATAATTGTGGTCTAGGTTATTAAAATAGTAACACCCTTAGATTTTGGAAATTATTTTTTTCATGTTAATTTTATATTTTTTATATTTTACATTCATACAACACTAAAAATAGTTTATTTTATATTAGTTCACTATATTTAAATTACGTACACTACATTCCATATAAATTTTAGATTTTTTTGCACTAAAAATTACAGTTAGCCTTCATTACACAAAATAATAAATTTCCTCGATGGCTTGTGTAACATGCATAACCGAGATTTACTAATGAATAGTATTTTATTAAATTATAATTATTTAATATAATAAGATATAAACTTGAAATAAAATTATATTTTATGAATATTATTGACTAACTTATAAAAAAAATATTTTTTACACAAATTTAAGATTAATTCATAGCTTACCAATTAATTAGAAATGAAAATATTAGGAACAATTGAATATAAAGGATATATTTTTATTTTTATGCTCCCAAAGGTGTTTTTCATAATTAATTAAATTAATTAAAATTATTAAGTGATATTATTGTATTATATATTTTATACATTCAATAAAATATTTTTCATATTCCTACAATAGATTTTATAGACATTAGATAAGAACAAACCTAATTTTATACTTAAAAACCAATATTTTTATAAAGGTAGTTTTACAGCCTTTTAATAGAGAATCCATTTTAAATAATATTGTTTTGAAATTTTATAGATTTAATATGTAAAAATAAACTCTATATTTTCAATGAAAACATAATAATTATGTTAGGACAAATTTTTGTTATTTTTCAATAAGTTTTCATTTTTTTAATGAATAGTTAAAAATACTGGATTTTAATTCAAAACCACTTTTTCATCTAATATATTTATAATGTAAAATTATATTTTTAATTGGTTCGAAAGTTTAATGAGATAATATATTTATTAATTAATCAAATTTAGGTCATTATAATTAATTTCACTTTGAAATTGAATAAAAAAACATAGAAAACTTTTGAACATTTTTAATTTAAAAACTAGCATTGTCGACCCGACTATGAGTTTAAATTCAAAATAATTTCTTCCACTTATGTGCTATGAATTTTTCAAAATGGATTAAATATTTTTAATAAACATAATTTATAATATCTAATATGGTCAAAATAGTTTTTGATAAAAAATATTAGTGAAATTAATTAAAATTAATTATAATGTTTAAGGTTAAATTAACTTTAGTAATGGACTAAACCATAACCTTAAGGTCTAAAACAATATATAAACATTCCAAAAAGTTATTTAATGGTTATATTTTTACCTTATACTCAAAACTATATACATTTTAAAATTATTTTATCTAATTTCAATAAAAAAATTTGTGGTGTTTCCCTTTTCCGAAATATTACAAAAGTTCCACTTCTTCTCCATTATAAAAGGCCTCCTCGCCTCTCACTTACTCACACCTATCAAGACACTTTATCTCGACCAAAATATAATGAAATATCTCCCAAAAATCCCTAAATTATTTTTTTTATACTTCCTTTGGGAATAAATCCTTCCATGTAATCCATTTGGTGCAAACCCAAAGTAGTTACCTAATTAAGAGGTATAACACCCTCCCTCAAACTCCTTTATTTTATTTTCTTTCTCCAATCCCTAAACTTTTATTATTAAATTATTTTATTAAAAGAATATATATAATATACTAGGATGTTTTTATTCTATGTTTTTGACCTAAACTTACGCATAATTCAATATAATCGGTAACGAATATTTTTTTTACATGTACGTTAAACAACCACCACACTTAATGATGATTGATCATTTTTCCTTTACTGCCTGTCATGGTGGAAGTTATGGCAGAAAATATATTTATATATGTTATATATTATATTTATTATGTATTTATGTTTATTTAATTCTTCTACAAGTCAACTCTTTATACTTTATATTTTGTGTTAATACGATAATTTCGTCTGAGAAAGTGTGGACTACCACCCCCACAAGGCAATGTGAGTCATTTATACAATACATGGAATATATTAAGGATAGGTTTAGGGAATATATGGGATAAATATATGATATAAAAAATATAATTTATTAACTATATAAATATGAATATATGTATTTTACTTTCTTTCTTTAAACATGATGATTAAACAAAAATAATATTAATTTGTATTTACGGTTACTGTCTCCAAGAACGGTGTATTCTATTTCACATTTATATATTATTTGGATTATTATAATACATATATACTGAATATAAATTATTTTTAAATCATGGTTTAAAATCTTGAAATCATTATATCATTATAAATACCAAAGATATGACAAATTAAGACACATTTAAAAAAGAAAGCAGATATTACCTAAAGTGAAACCTTAACATAGAATTGTTAACAAGTGGGTAATATAAAGACATAATAAAATAATATATGGTATTATAACTAAGAATATGTTTATGTGATATATTTATAATAAATTTATATCTATTATAAAATATTTTTTAATGAGTACAATGAGATTCAAGACACAAGGTAAGAGAATTTCATCTCACTCTATTTTAGTGAGATACATGCCTTATTCACCACTCAAATATTTTTTGTGGTGTATATATACTATCAATGTATTTATTCTATGACTACTATATTTTTCTCTATGGGAATTTACATATTCATTCTATGATCTTAATTTAATGGGTTTTATGTTCTAAAAGGGTTTCTAAGATTATTTTATATGTTTTCAAGGAAAACAGTTATGAAATGGTTTACAATATTCTTTATAAGTTTCATGGAATAAGTTTTTCATATTTTTTGAAAGATTAATTTATAATATTTCAAGTATATTTAAAAATAATATAGTTTTCAAAAAAATTTATGTTTTAAAATCATCTTTCAAAGAAGAAGGATATTTTCCTCAAGAAATATTTTTAAAAGATCATTAAAAATTATTTTCCATCGAAGATAACATCAATTGGTTTTACTTATGAATGTATGAAGAAATGAATCAATTTAACCATTAAAATTATTTCTATGAATGGTTTATGTTTTGATGACATGATGTTTATAAAACTCTTTTCCCTTTAACCGGTTACATTCTTTTAAAACCCACTTCTTTCATAGGTTAGGCTTTTGATGAAATGATTATGAAACCTATATCTTTTTCCACATGTTAGTTTATTATTACATCTTTATGATACTAATTTTATTTCAGGGTTAAGATATGATTGTTTATTATTTTTTGGTACATGTATGTATAAATTAATTATGAGTTGGGTGGGACCTATATCTCCCTCCAATGCATTGGATACATATTTATATATCATGAGATATACTAAGATGGTATTGGGAGTGAACCTTGACAACTAAGATAGCCATTATAGTGATCCATGACAACTAAGATGGTATGAGGAGTGAAGTCATGCTACTAAGATATCCATGTGAGTGAATGATAAATAACAATATAGTATGGTGAGTGAACCCATACTACTAATATGGTCCTGGAATTGATGTCTTAGCAACTATGAAAAAAATATTAAATGATTATGTGTCTTCTACAATTCAATGTTTTATTCCAATGTTATGATTTCATGGCTTATGACCTTATATTTACTTATGATTCTTCTCTTCTGAACTATCAATATTTTTTCAATGAATCATTTTTAAGATCTTTGATATATAGGGTATGATATTTTAATGTTATGGTCATGTTATCATACCCCTATTATCATGTTATCTTTACATATTTCCCTTGTTTAACCATACTGAGCATTTGAATTCACACCTTTTTATGTTTCCTTTGCCTTGGGTTATGAAGATACATATTATGTTTGAAGTTTATAATATGTTTTCTAGTCAATAAGAAACTAGTGGGAGAAAAATGTAGCTAATTTATGAACCAGTATTTATGTTTACATGTTTCTAAAGGCACTAAACTAATATGATCTTTGGGTGTCTATTTGTATTGTGTTTTATGTATTCTAAAAAAAATAATGTAATATTAATGTATGTGAATACTGGGTCATTATAATTAGTATCAAAGTAAAGGTTTATTTAACCATTGAAAACTAGGATAAGAAAACCTCAGTGATAACTATAAGAACATGTCTCGGGATAAGTCTAAGAATAAATAAAAAGTAATAAAAAATGTCTTTGAATTTTGGTAAAGGATAGAGTATGTGGATTCCTAGTAATACATCCTTGTCTAGATGATATAGGTGGATAAATATCACAGATGTATCTAGGAGTAACAACTCCATCAATATATTCTAGGATTGACTTAGGGTAATCTGGTACATGAATATGGGCCTTGCTACACACCTGGGTTGACACTCTCAGTGGATATGCTTTGAAAATTCACAAACTATTAATGAAATATTTTGAAGGATTTGAATATAGTATAACTATGAATAACATAGGAAAAAAATTAGGTTCCATCAATTAAAAGGTATGTTTCATGATTTATACATCCTATAAGTAAATTCTCATGATTATGTGATTTTCTTCTATGATTTGTGTTTCTCACCCCATGATTTTTGGTTTTAGTCAATGTATAGAACTATAAGGAACATGGTTAAAATTGAATGTTTCAAATTTTAAAATTATGGGTGTTATGAAAATTGATCCCCCAAGTTGACATCTCATAAAGAGAATTAGGATGTTGGTGTGAGTATTGGTAATAATTAGAAGGATAAAGAGACTAAAAATGACATGTGAAAGGGATGTGATGTTCTTCCATTATTGTTTAAATTAATTATAAGTATAATTAATAGATTGAGGTTGAGTAACTTTAATACATTACTCATATTTCATATTCTATGAATGATGTATTAAGGAATGAGTTAATGAATCCTAAGTAATGGTTTAAGAATACTGTTGTATGAAAGGTGTATTGATGTTTTGAAATTCAAAGATTTTTTATATGAATCATGAAATATATAAGTATTTTCCATATAAGATTTAATTAAGGTTTAAAAAGGATATATTAAATGGTGACATAGAAATAAAAAAGTTATATTTTGATTAAGGTAAGGTAATCCTTAATGTGATCAAGATATTGATAAAAAAATTTTTGGCATGGACAAAGAGACGATTTATTTAGTAAACGGTATAGAACCGATTTCCCTGAACATGATTATTGATTTGTTGAAAAGGTGTTCTATGTAATCATGTATTAAGTTAAAAACTTCTTGAATTTAAGGAATATATTTAGTAACCTTTAGAATAAGAAATCATGTAGGATTTACAAAAGTATTTACTATAATTTAGGTTATTATAATGTTTCCGTAGAATATATGATGAGGGTATTAACATTTTTTGGAATGTGGAAACCAAGATATACTCTATGATATATGGGGGATTAATGTTAAACTTATTTTTTGACATTATTTTTAATGTTTTGGATTTTAATATTTTAAAAGGGTTGTATGGTTTTCCATTTATGGAAATATTAAGTTAAACTTTGGATGAAGTTTTGGAGAATAATGTATTATCCCACCACATGCGGATTTACGAATATTAGATTACCTATTATAAAAACATGGTGTTGATTATAACTTATGTAATATGGGATAACATATCATGGATCTCGTGAACTGTTAGTGCACAATTAATAAAAAATTCACCTTAATTGTTTGGAGAAAGAGGTGAAGTGGATCAAGGAACAATGACTTGTGAGTTTTTACAAAAATCATGAAAGTATATATTTTCATTAAAATTATTCAACTTTAGTAAAAAGGATATTGAAACCAAAAATTTTATCCTAGTATCTCCATTTTTATTAATTACATGGTCCCTTAGTTCAACGCAGATCATCACTTTTTGATTGTCAAATTTCTCCTGAGCCTTTTCTCTATTACTCACCATCGAAACATGATGCTTATATTTTCCTTATATTTCCATATTTTCACTTTCCAGCTACATTCTCCCATTTGGAAACCCAGTTATACGTTACTTTGGGTAACTATTATGTTTCCAACATTCCTTTTTTTAAAAAAGTTTTAATATAGATTTTTATGATGTGGGCTTTTATGAAAATAAATATCAAGTATTAAACCTTTGATAATCCAAATGAATTTTTTGAGGGTTAAATTCATTTTAAGGGGGTATAATGTAGAACCCTGGTATTTTTTGAATTATTTTTTAGAATTAAGTTAACCTATTTGATATTTTGAATTTCACGCAACACTAAAAATAGTTTATTTTATATTAATTCACTATGTTTGGCTTACTTTTACTACACACAACATAAATTTCAGATTTTTCATCAAGAAACAAAGAGGATATCTTGTGTTACATGCAATAATACTTTTCTCAATTGCTTGTGTAACAAGTATGAACAAGGATTACAGACCAATAATATATTATTAAAATAAGATTATTTAATATAATAAGATATAACCTAGAGGTTAAATTAGAGGTTATTAATATTGTTAACTAACATAGTAAAAATATATTCTTTATAAAAATATAATATTAATTCATAGGTTACCAATTAATTAGATATGAAAATATAAAAAAAATTGAATATGAAGGATATATGTTTATTTTTATGCTCCCAAAGGTATTTTTTATTAATAAATTAAATTAATTATAAATATTAAGTGATATTGTTTTAATATATATGTCATATATTCAATAAAATATTTGTTCTATTCTTCCAATAGATTTGATAAACATAAGATAAGAACAACCCCAATTTTATAATTAAAACACTTTATTTTTATAAAGGTAGTTTTACCGCCTTTTAACTGAGAACCCATTTTAAAACCATTTTTCGGAAATTAACATATTTAATATTTCAAATTTATATTTCTATTTTGAATAGAAACATAAAAATTTGGTTAGGATAATTTTTTGGTATTTTTCTGTAAGTTTTCAATTTTTTATTGAATCTTTTACAATACTTGATTTTAATTCAAAACAGCTTTTTCATCTATTTATTTATAAGGATAAATTGTATTTTAAATTGGTTTAAATGCTTAATTAGAGAATATTTTTTTCACTAAACCCAATTTTGGTCATTATAATTAATTTTAGTTTGAAATTTAATATAAAAACATTGAAATCTTTTGAACGTTTTTACATTAAAACCCCACATTATCGACCTGACTGTGGGATTAAATTTTAATTAATTTTTTCCAATTATGTGATTATAATATTGAAATATGGATTAAATATTTTTAAATACCATAATTTATAATTTATAATAAGTCCAACTTAGTTTTTTACTCAAAATATTAGTGAATGTAATTAAAATTAATTACAATGATTTTGGTTAAATTATGCTTAATAAGGCACTAAACCCTAACCGTAATGACTAAAAAGGCATAAACACTGGTACAAGATCCATTATATGGACATATATAGAGCCTATACTCCCTTTTATACACTTTTAACTATTATTGTATCCACTTTCAATAAAAATAACATTGGTGGGGTCTCCCTTTTCTAAAACATTACAACAATGTCACTCCTCTATTATAAAAGGCCTCCTCTCATCCAACTTCCTCACACCTCTCAAGCCAAATGGGATCGACCAAAATCTACCCAAATAGATTAAAAACATCACTCCATCCATTATTTAATACTTAATTTGGGAATAAATCCATCCATGGAAGCCCTTTGATGCAAACCAAAAGGAGTTACCTGATTAAGATGTAACACACTCCCTCAAACTCATTTCATTTATTTTCTTTCTCCACTTCCTAAACATTTATTATTCCATGATTTTATAAAAACGCAATTATCCTCAATATATTAGGTTGTTTTTATTATAAGGGTTATATCTACGCTTGCATACACTTCTATCTAATGAGTAACAAACATACTATTTATGTGAATGGTGAACTACCGTCTCACTAAACAATGATTGTTCATTTTTATTTTACAGCCTCTCATGGTGAAAATTATAATGGGAAATATATTTATATATGTTATATATCATATCTATTATGTATTTATTATTCTCTAATTCGTTTACAACACATATCTTTATAATTTCCATTTTGTGTTAATACGATAATTTCGTTTGAGGAGGTGTGGACTACCGCACCCTCAAAGCAATGTGATACATTGATACACTACATGGAATGTATTAAGGATGTGTTTTGTGAATATATATGATATATATGATATAATAAATCTATTTTAATATTTATATAAATAGGTACATATATATATATATGTATTTTACTTTATTTCTTTCAACGCGACAATTAAACGGAAATAGGATTCATCCATACGTACGGCTTACCATCTCCATGAATAGTGTATTTCATTTCATACTTCTATATTATATGGACTATTATAAAAAAATATAATGAATATAAATTATATTTAAATAATATTTTACTTTCTGGAAATCATGATATAAGTATGAGGACCAACAATATAAAAAATTAAGACATATACAAAAAACAAAGCAAATATTACCTGAAGTGAAACCTTAACCTAGAATTATTTAAAATCAGGTAATATAAATCCATATTCAAACCATATATGGTATTATAAGTAAAAATATAGTTTTTTTGAAGATTTATACAAAATTTATATTTATTATATATGAGGTTTGAATGAGTATTACGAGATTCAAGACATAAAGTAAGGGAATTTCATCTCACTCTTTATTCTCATGAGATTCATTCCTTATTCACCACTCACTTATTTTGTGTGGTGTATAAATATTTTACATGAATGTATTATATTAATATTATACATAAATATATTGGTATTTACATATCTATTATATGATCTTTATTTAATAGGTTTAATCTCCTAAAAGGGTTTTTAAGAGTCTTTTATAAATTTTCAAGGAAAATGGTTTTGAGATGGTTTACAAGATTCATTATATGTTTCAAAGAAGAAGGTTTTAAATTTTTATTAAAGATTCCATATATGTTTTCAAGTATATTTACAAATAAAATTGTTTTCAAAATGTTTTATTTCTTAAAAATCATTTTTCATAAAAGAAGGATATTTTCCTCAAGAAATATTTTTAAAATATATTTCAATATTTTTTCCCATATATGATAACATTCATTAGTTTTAATCATGACTTTATGGGGAAATGATTCAATTTTTCCATTCATATTATTTCTATGAATGGTTTATATTTTTATGGCATTATATTTATGAAACCTGTTTCTCTTTCATGGGTTATATTCTTTTAAACCCCACTTCTTTCACTGGTTATTCATTAGATGAAATGATTATGAAACCTTTATATTTTTTCATAGGTTATGATATTATTTAATGTTTATAATAATCATTTCCTTTCATGGGCTATGATATGACTATTTATGATTTTTTGGAACATGTATGTATGATTTCATTATGATATCGGTGGGACCTATATCTCTATCTAATGCATTTTGTAAATATTTATATCTCATGAGATATAATAAGATGGTATTTAGTGTGAACCATGACTACTAAGATGTCCATGGGAGTGAATGATGATTACCAAGATGGTATGAGGAGTAAACTCATGCTAAAAATATGTCCATGGGAGTGATCCATGACTAAAAATATGATATGGGGAGTGAACCCATACTACTAAGATAGTTTCAGAAGTGATTCCTTGGATACTATAGAAATCATATTATATACTTATGTTTTTTACACAATTTTTATGTTTTAGTCCTATGTTATGCTTCCATGGATTATGTTCTCTATTTATTTAAAAATCATGTATTATGAACCACCAATATTTATGTCATGATTCATGTTTATGATCATTGATATGCATGGTATGATCTTTTAATGTTATGATCACGTTCTTATACCCTTATTATCATGTTTATGTTTACATGATTCCCTTGTTTACCCTTACTGAGTATCTGAGATCACCCGTTTTTCTGTCTCCCTTCCCCATGTTATAAAGAAGTTTTTTTTATTTTTTGAAGAATGGTTCTAGTCAAGAAGAACTTATTAAGAGATAATATAGAATATTTATGAACTAGTTTTTTTGTTTCCAAATTTCCAAAGGTAATAAACTAATATGGGTTTATGTATCTATTTGTATTTTGTTTTAAGTATTCTAAAAAAGTGATGTAATGTTAATGTATGTCAAGACTGGGTTATTGTAATAATTCCACTAACATATGATATAGAAAAATACTAGATATTTTTTATTGACAGTTTAAACAACTGAAACCTCTATCATACTCAAGGATCAATCACACACACACATAGAAATTGAATGGATTGCAAGGGATGATAAATGAATAATCAAAGTAACATAAGTGAATTGAAACCATTAATACCGTATCATTATGATGTTAAAATAGATATCTTATGTATACAAGAAAAAAATAATATAAACCAAACACTATATAATTCCACCATTTGTATCCTTTGTTATGTTTTTTAATATCATTGAGAAGCAATCAAAAGGATATTCACGTGGAGGTGTATCCATTGGTTACATAGAATAACCAAAATAATTTATTGAAAAAAAATTATATCCTTAATAATATGTTAATATCATAAAAAAATTTGGAAGGAAAAAAGAGGGCTTTAGGAGTTGAGGGTTTTATCCATAGTGTATTCAAGAATTGCATCCACACATACCCTAGACTCATAACTTTTCCACCTTTATATAGGCTAAAGGGAATCTCCTTAATCCATGAATTTACATGTATGTTTCATTAATGTATAAGTAATTTCATTGGTTACATCTCATCCAACTCTTATACACTAACTCTCCAATCCATTTCATCATAGGAAATAGTTAATTAGTGATATCAAAATGTATATGAGATTCTCATTCTTCTACAAATCATAGAAATTCTAAATGAATTGTACCTTATGATTCATGGAATTGTGAATCACCTATGTCATTTAATACAACCATTAAAGGTAGAAAACATGATATATGTAAATCAAAAAAATATGATATACCATAAAGGATTAAATATAAACCTTTTACCATATAATTATCATACCCTATTTCAAAGGGTATCATACTATATTATATCACATGGATTTATGGAATATTTATTTCAATATCCCACTTTCAATAAATCCTAATAGACTACTATGTAATTTTACCTTATATATAATCATGTATAATAAATTTTGAAATGATATCTAAAAATCATTTTGGATATCTTTCAAAACACTTTTGGAAATCTATCTCTAATTTCACCTTGTATTACATTGTATATAATACCTCATCAAAACCATTTTAAAAAATCCTTTTGTATTAAACTATAGAAAAATATTAGAGTATCCCTCTATCAAAATTTGTTCTTATTTAGTAAATTAAAAATATTACCCCATGGGAATTTGTAGAATTAAAATAAAATATAAATCAACATAACCCTAAATATATGCAAAGGGTTTCCTATAAAAAAGAATCAATGCAAATAGAATTATAAATAGATCTGATATAATATCCCTCAAATTCATGGGTTTATATACTTGTGTCCATTGACCATGTCACATTATATAATTTACTTTAAAACATTCCATTAATCTAATGCATCGAGTGATAATATGACATAGTGTATGCTAAACCCTTATATCCTCCCCATATGTTCTCAACTCTATGAGTACATACTAATTAGGTCCAGGAGAAAATATAATTTTTTTCATCTAGTTGATGGTAAAATCACATGTCCCTCATCCAAGTAGGTAAGTACATCATATGTACCTTTTAATTATAGGCATACATTTCCTAAACTTATTTTAATCAAGGGGATATATATCATACTTATCATATTGCTGAAAATATCTAATCTTTTTGAGATTTATTTGATGACATGACCAATTACATACCCAAACACCCTCTAATTAGATAACCCTCAAGGATTTTGTAAGAATATTTTCAAAGTGTGATAGTTCTCATACATGGTAAATTTCTGTTCTCAAGTAGTATAAACTCCAAATATGAACCATTCTCCCCATGTATAAAAAATACATAGTGTCAGAAACTCCATGTAGTACACTTATTATGAAAAACCCACTTTCCACCACCTAAGAATATTCCATATCCAAATATAATAATCATTCTCAGGATAATCATAATATTTCTTACAAGAACTAGGACTCTAATAACCCTGAGTTTTGTTTACTTAATTAAAATGTTATATGATACTAGGGATCATAAAAAAGTACTGATTAGTTTTTTAGTCATTGGATAATAGATACATACAAGATTACTATATAAAATGGGAAAAATAAAACATATCATGAAATAATTTCTTACCTCATTTAAGATCATCCAAAGATCCCTTCTTCATCTCCTCGTGAAAGGAACCCATTATAAAAGGTGATATCAGATGCTCAGTAAGCTAACACATAAAATAGAAGTAATTATGAGTAGAAAAGAAACATGAGTAGAAAAGAAATAAATAAAATGGTAGAGTGGATAATCAATAAATCTTCCATTTAATTAATAACATGATATTCAAAATATATCAATAGAAAATGACCACATAAAAACACATGGATAATAATAACTAAAATATTAATGAAGGAAATGAATAAGGATGCAATATATGATCTTTCCATCAAGGGAACCATGTCACAAACCATGCTGGGTCTCCATCTGACATAGCGATCGACCCAGTTTGTGGCATGGCCTGATGGGCATTCCTGATCTCCATGGGTGGGAAACTAGTGCCCATTTATCAATAATGATACATGGGAGTTATTTTACCCATTCACATAAATGTTAACAACAACCAAGAATAAATAAACCAAGACCCTAAAATATACAACCAAACACGGCTTAACAACTTCCCAGAATCAATTTATTATTTAAAATATAACCAGAAGTTTCTACAATGAAAGGGGAACAACAATACTATCCCAAACCTTCCTAAAAATAGAGGAGTAACATCTTTAATCCATATCCCCCGGACCCACAAGAGACGGCGACTAACAACCTGAATCACCCTCATTGAAATACGTTCCATTACATAAGTCAAACACGTAACAAGGTATACATACACCCAAAGGTGTATGTAGGTTGTGATCAAATTCCTATTACGATGCTGCCCAATAGAGATTTCATTTTATAACATTAAAATATAATTTAACATGCTCATTTAAGTAAAGTGTTTTGAAATATTATGAAGGAAAAACATATCATGTGTAAAAATTCAAAAAAGTAACACTTTCAAGAAAACCATTTCTTCCCAACAACATTCTTAAAAGAAAAAGGGAGTTTATAAAAACATACACTTGAGGTCCAATGTATTCCAGAAGTTGGTACCAAATTATATAAGTTAGCACACCATGGGTAAATCCATAGGGAAAATCTAGCTTGAGTGGGAGAATAGAACCTCATACCATAGTGTAGGGTTTCTTAGAAACCACAATTATAGTTTTCTCATACAAAAGACACTAGGAGGGCACACCCTAATAGACTAGTTTTCTCCTATCATCATCATAATTTAGTTAGTGATCTAAGCATCAATCATTGTAAATGAAATTGGGATGAACCACATTGATATAATCTAGAATACTAGAACCATTCATCCCACATAGATAATTGGGATCCATTGTGATCAATTATGTCATACATGTCACATAACACAACATTTCCACTTCACTGAAACCAAACAATGAGGTACACAAAATACATATCTACTTTCCAAACAAACCTATTTGAAACCGAAAAACTATTTGAAACCAAACACAAACTAAAACCACTTTGACACATGATTATCCATCCTTAAAAAACTTAATAAATATGTTTCATAACTTAAAAAACACTTACAAGATTTACAACAAAGATTTACACTTAAAAACAACCAATTCTTTTTAGAAAATAACTTTTCAATCCATTTCAAAAAGATTTTTTCACCTTATAAATATTTTTCAAACACTTTTGAAGAATGAAAAAAAAGGAAAATATGAAATACACATGGAACACATCCCATTTTACTTAAAAGTTCATTTTTCAACACCAAAACAAACTGTATAGTTTCAAAAACACTTTTTCGCACAACATATATAATTTATAGAACAATAATAAGAAAAAAAAAGTATATTAAATTAATAAAACATATTTTAAGCATGGAACCACCAAAATCATATGAAGAAAATTATAGAAAATGATGTGAAACCCCATCCCCACAACCATGAGACCCTAGAAAGTCACGATTAAACCAAAAATAACAATATCAAACCCAATTAAACAAGAATGAAACATAAATCACACATCCTACCCATTAAAAAACAGAAACCCCATATATGGAAGAGATAAAACCTGAAGGTGGAGGGAAATAAAAGTTAAGAAGAGTTACTTGAATGTTCTTGAGGAATCAGAGCGAAAAACACAAAAAATCGAATCCTAAAGAGAGGAATAAAATGAGGGAGGCTCACCTTGGTCCGAATAGTTCGAGTGGCTAAAGCGAGAGGGAGGAATGGGGTTAAAATCAGAGAGAGAGAAAAATAAATACCCACAATTTTTAATGAGTTGGCGGGCCATGTGGTTAGTGCCCATAGTTTTTCAAACTGTGTGGAGATTGGGCGACCACCTCTGTCAAAGAGGACACATACCACACGGTTTATCCGCACGATTTTCCATACCATGAGGAAGTCATGTGGTCTCCTCTGGCTATGAAGGTTACCTAACGCAAGGTTTCTTGGCTTAGAAGAATAGTCACGTGCTAGTTGTGTGGTAGCTACTACATTAACCAAAAGATACCTCACTGTTACTAGTAGAAGGCATATAGTTACAACTAACCATGTGCCAAAAGCATGCCACACCCTATCCACCAAAATTTTTCACTTTTTCATGAAAATTCAAGGGGGAAATGTTGGAAAAGAACTAGGGTAAATTTGAAAACCTAGGTGTGACAATTCTCCCCACCATAATGATTTCTACCCCCAGAAATCTATCCTAAGGTTTGATTTGAAAACTAATAACCAGTTTTGTTTCTCAAATCAATGATTTTTCTAATGAATTATCAATGGTAAGAAGACTATAACACTATAAGAAGAAAAAGAGGCTTAAAAATTGAACTCGGGAGACCAAAATGGACTCCCTTCTATGTGCCACCCACCCCAAAAGTAAAAACACCTCTACTTGGTCGATCAAAAGAAATGAGCTCTCACAACATATAATAAAACCTCTTGATCCCATAATACCATAGTGTCACAGGCTGCACGTCTCAGCATAGCGGTTCGCCCGTTCGACACCCCAGCCCCCTCCAAGGCGGGCAAGGTTCAGCCTTCCAACACTTTATATGTGAGGTTTACTGGTTTCATCCTACCATGGACTCATCAGGAGAGTGGACCAAACACCCAACCAGTGGTGTCAAGGTTGAAACGCACTATCCTCCTCTTTGTTGGGGTGACTCCCATTTCTTCGATAAGAACTAACCAGATGAACCACAACTTTGATGTTCTTGCTAGTGTGGGATAGGACCCCCATGACTGGGTCATGAATTTTTTCCACCACCTTTCCATGCACGCCCTTGTGCATGCAGGATCGTGGCCTTCTATGTGTCCATGAAATGGTGCTTCCAACTAACTAGCTACCAAGCATGGCCTCAGGGGATGCTCCTTCTTTGTCATTGGCATCAATGGCCCACCCACTCTCTTGGTCGCAAACCACTGTGGTCCACCCTCTCTTTCAGGGTCGAAAACCACCTCCAGGAGACCCACCATTCATAGTGGCGTCTCTGCCGCTGACTTCTCTCAAGCATGACCTTCTCTGTCAGGCCACCTCTACATGACACCCCGGGACTCCGCTCCCACCACCAAGGTCCATCCAGCATCATTATGCAACACCACGAGGCACATTCCCTATGATACCACTAGTCACGGGTTGAGCGTCTCAACAAAGCGGTTCACCCGTGCGACACCCCAGCCCCCTCCAAGGCGGGAAGGGTTCAGCCTTCCAACTCTTCATATGTGAGGTTCACTAGTTTCTTCCTTCCATGGACTCATCAGGAGAGTGGCCCCAAATCCCAACCAGTGGTGTCAAGGTTGACACGCACCATCCTCTTCTTTGTCACGGCGACTCCCATCTCTTCGATAGGTACTAACAAGATGAACCGCAGCTTTGATGTTCTCGCCGGTGTGGGACATGACCACTATGACTGGGTTGTGACATTAGGCATCACCAAACACAAACCACATAGTTTTCCTGAAACAAACAATGAATCAAAACCAAGAAACCACTACATTTCCTCAACAAACCCGTTGGGCACACTCCAATCCCAACATTTACTCATAAGAGGAGATTGGGGTTAGGTAGATCTGAACAAGAATACCTACTACCAAGACAAAACCAGGAAAGAAATGTAATTACAAATATGGTGAGGCTCGAACAGACTCCCTACCATAATAAAAAAACTAACACCTGAGACGTAACTAGAACACTAACATGGGGAGGGCTGAACAGACTCCCCGCTATACGGAATAGGTTAACATAAATTCATTACAATGGTATTTTGGTGAGACCCATAGTGGGTCTGACCACCATATGAACGGACTAGCTTAACTGACTAGCACAGACTGACAAAATAAACCCAACATGAGCTAATGTGGGAGCTTCTCACTCAACCCAACCTCCCACTACAAGGGACCCCACCAGAGAAACTCCAAACCATACAGAAGAAACTACGTAGTTCACTATTCCCATGGGGAATCACCATCCATCGATTATACTAAACCCAAAACCAAGATTTAAACGGACTAACTAGGATGATCATACAAGAACAACCACTTATAGATTCACCCCCATAAGGGTACAAGTACTGAGGTTCAATAAAATGAGACAACTACGCCTCCTTATAACCAAGAAGGAGTTCTTAAACCCACATAGTTCAAAATGAACACATAGGGTTCCCATTTCCCTTTCCACCAATCAGGACAATACATGATGAAATGTCTACACAAGAGGCTTAATCTGTTTCCATTTACCACAATGGAGATAGAAGATATACAAAGATCATTCATACCCCTAGGGTTTTTTGACTACGCACCAACTTCACCACGAGACATATGGCTTGAGAAATGATGATTTAAGCATATTCTTCCTTGTAATAAGGAATTGAAAACCCCTAAAATTATTTCCCCTTCTAGTGCCACAAGAAACAACACTATGATCCAGAATACACCAAAAAAAGACAATATGTACCAGGACCCACTTTTCCTTAACTTGGAACTTTACCAAGATATGGGATTAGAAGATAAAAATGAATCACCCCTTTCACCCTAACCTAGAAACAACGAAAGGAAGGAAAAAAAGAATAAACATTCACTATGAACATATAATTCAGGATTTCCCAGAAGAAAAACATGTTAATGATAAGATTGATGTTTTTAAAAGGTTTCATAACATCTACCTTTTCATTAGAATGAGAATAAGACACTGAAAAACACAACCAAACATAACCATTGAAACCTAATATTACTTACAAGAAAAAGAACCTTAAACCAGGTCCCAAGCCTTATATGATTTCAATAAGCAGCCATAATAGCCACTTAGGACCAAACATTCCACACCGAGGGCCTATTATGGACCCTTTCTTTGATGAAACTGACGAAAGATCTAATATCCTCTTAAGACAATATCCAACACCAACAACCCATACCACTTCCTTTTTTCCTAACTATAATCCCTTTCACTGCTTCCATGTAGGATCTTCAGGTTAAAAGGTGTAAAACATCACCTTTGACAATTCAGGATACCTAAGAAACCAAAGTATATTTCAAATTTCCACATCCACCCTCCCTCCATGAGAGTATCCTCTTAATTTAAAAAATATTATAGGGAGATTAAACCTTGAAACACAATAAGAGAGTCCTTACTTTGATCAACTAGATATTTTTCCAACGACGGACTACATGTGGCCGCACTTCGAACATGCATTGAACCTTATGGGGGTGTACACTAGCCAACATGGAAATCCAATGACCCAATAAATCTAGTACATTGCCTTTAATGTTTGATAAAAAACACTTATCTCATAGATGGAACCACTTCAAGTATTCCCTAATCACTTCCCAAAAAGGGACCACTACCCCACATTTTTAAAACAACCTACCAGAAAAAATCAAACACAAAACACTAATCAACTAGAAATAATTCTCAAGATCAAAATGCCTCACATCCAACATTCTCAAAACAAAATGAGACACACCACAACATCTCTTTAAAATCAACATTGGAACTAAAAAATTATATGTGGTTTACACACTCACTAATGGTATCTCAAGAAGTATCACATATTCCCGTATTCATTCTAAACTAAGAACCAATCCGCATTCCACATATAGACCATACATTTGGTCAGTAATGAGAGTACCAAAGGTCAAAAAAATCCTTTTAACCTTACAGAATGAAAAATTCAACCCACACATTCAACTCCTCAATTGATCCCCCATTTCAAAATTTTGTAAATCTTTCTAAAATTCACTAACCACCAAATAAAAAATCAAATAAAACTCATTTTCAAAATCTTCAAATCAATTAAAAAACATTCGACCCATTTCAAAACACTTTCAATTGTACAAAAACTTATTTCAGTAATACCCATTTAATAAAAAACTCATTTATTTTATTTTAAAATAATATTACAAAAATCATTTTTTAGAAATAAATTCCCATTTCTGAATGATTAATTTTCGATAAAACTCAAGTATTGATTAAAAAACCCAATCTCACTAAAATCATTCTCATTTTACACAAATAAAATTTCATAAAAAATACAACTTTATAAATATCCATACAAAACAATTCTGAAAATGCATTTTCTATATTTTGAAATCAAACATTTCATCTTTAAAATATATTTTTCAAAATTTTCAAACAAGTTTTTTAAAAATGATTTCCAAAACCCAAAGATAAACAAGACACTTCTCAAATGAGGGAAACTAGTGTCAATGGGAGACTCATACCAAAGGATGGAGACCATATTCCAATGAAACCACCATCGTGGAGAGTGTTCTAGGACATTTTCCTCCACTCCACATGGATTTCTAGGCCCTAAAATTTCATTTATAACATTGAACCAACTCTATTTTCATTTCCTAACCATCAATGAATAACCATCCAGAAGAAGTGACTTAGATAAAACCCACCTTCCCAGGGTGACGGAAGTCCCATCACGAGGTGTGTTGGCCAGACACCCCACTCATAACCAAAACATTGAGCACTGACAATCCTATCACCAGTCTACCTAGAGTCATTCCCAAGGAACATGACTCAAAAGAGAATAACCACTCTATGATATCATTTTTCCATGAACCAAGCAAGGTCTCTATCTGACTCAGAGCCCATCCTAGTCTGTTGCCTGGCCCGAAGGGAATTTTCGATCTCCATAGGCTGGAAACTTGTTCTTGAGTATCAATAATGATACATGGGAATGATTTTACCCAATAACACAAACATGAACAACCAAAAAGTATAAATAAACCATGTATTACAATATAAAACCAAACATGGGTGAACAATTTCCCAAAATCAATTTACAGTTGTAAACAAAACCAAAAGTAGCTATAGTGACAGGGGAACAAAAATACTTTCCCAAACCTCCATGAGACAAGAGGAGTAAAATCCTCAAACCATCATCTGCAAGACCCATAAGAGAAGGCCACTAATAACCTAAATCACCATCACCTAACTCCTTTCCACTACCTGATTTAATCATATAACAAGGTCTACATACACCCAAAGGTTTATGTAGGGTGGGAGACAATTTTCAATAGGAAGCCACCTAAGAGTGATTCCACGCTATAACTTTAAAACATAATCAAACATGCTCATTTCAGTAAAGTCTTTTGAAATATTTCTGTTGAAAAACCATTCATGAGTAAACATTCAAAAATGGAATACTTTCAAGAAAACCAATTCTTTATAAAAATATTCTTAAAAGAAGAAGGGAATTTATAAAAAACAGACACACACGAGGTCCACCATATGCTAACAGATAACACCATATTATATAATTCATATAAATATGGGTAAATATCTGGTGTCAATATAGAATGAGTGGGACACTAGAACCTCGTACCTTGATGTAAGGTGGATTAAAAACCACAATCACAATTTTCTTGTGCGCAAGCCAATAGGAGGGGACACACCAATGGCCTAGTAGTCTCCCATAAACATCATAGTTTAGTTAGTGTTGTAAGTGTCAAACCTTCTAGATGAAATCAGAATGAACCAATTCCATATCATCTAGTGTGCTAGAACTAGTCATCCCACCCAGATACCCGAGATTCCCTTATTCTCAATTATGTCTCACATATAACATAAAACATCACTTATACTTCACTTAAAAAAACAATGAGATACAAAAAATAAACTGCTACTATCACAACCAGAAACTTTTTTGAAACCAAGAACACACTAAAACCACTTCAACACATGATTTTCACCACTTACACAACTTAATAAATATTTTCTATAATTTAAAAAACACTTCTGACATTCAAAATAAATATTAACACTTTAAAGACAACCAATTACCTTTAGAAAATACCTTTTAAATCCATATTCATATCAAATACATTTCAAAAGTGTTTCACACCTTCCATACATTTTATCAAACACTTTTGAAGTTTGGAAAAAAAAGGAAAATATGAAATAGACATGGAACATAGCCCATTTTGCACAGAAGTTCATTTTTCAACACAAAAATACATTTTCACTTCACATATAATTTATAGAACAATAATTAGAAAGAAAAAAAAGGTATATTAAATTCATCGAACAATGTTTAAGTATGTAACCACCAACCTCATAAGAAGAAACATTCTAAAAATGATGTAAAACTCTATTGGCACCACCACAAGACCCTAACAATGAAATATCATACCAAGAATATCAAGATAAAACCATATTAAACATTAAAAAACCTAAAATAAAACATCCTACCTATTGGAAAACTAAAACCCAATAGAGGGTGGAGATAAACCCTATAAGGATGAGGTAAACAAGAGGGAAGAGGACTTCATTTGATTATCTTGAGGAATCTGAGCCAAAAACACCTAAAATCTAAGCCCAAGGAGAGGAGTAGAACAATAGAGGCACACCTAGGGATGGGGAGTATGAGAGGACTGAGAAAGAGGGAGGAATGGGGTTTAAATCATGGAGAGAGAGAAATAAAACCCCATAATGTTTAATGATATTACATCCCACACTATTTTTCTGCATAATTTTTCAAATCGTGCGATAACTGTGTGACCACCTATGCCAAAGAGGACTCCTACCACATGATTTATCCGCACGGTCTTCCTTACTATATGGAAAACATGTGGTCACATTTGGATGTGAACTTGACCTACCTCATGGTTTATGGGATGAGGCGCACTATCTTTTGTTGTCCTTGCAGTAGCTACTGCCTCGACCTATATCTATCACTTTGTTACCTGGGCAAGGAATTCAGTTACAACTAACTGTGCACCAACCATGCAATACAAACTATCCAAAAATTTTTTTATGATGTTAATGAAAATTCATGGGGGGAATTATGGATAAGAGGTAGGATAATAACTAACAATGGAAATACCTCAAAAATTAAGAACCGTCACACCTAGTTCCTCAGAAAAATAACCGAGAACCCGACCCAAGCCGGAATAACGATAAATTTAAAAACATGGGTGTGAAAATCCAAATAATACACCATGGAACATACTATACAGGCCTTTTTAAGAAATTTTAATTAATGGGTAGGTATTTAACATATACCCAACAAATTATTCTATGTTTTTTTTCTCTTGAGATCCGTTGAATCATCTATGGGTTATCTATAACTGTGACCTACCTATAACATAAAAATGTCAAATGTATTCATCATATATTAAATCAATATTATAATACATATTTAATATTACTTATAAATAAATAAATTTATTTATTTAATCAGTAACACAAAAATTAATATTTTCCCAGTAAATAAAACTGATTTTTTAATAACAATCCTTACACTAACAACGAATATTTATATGGTATATGATTAAGATAATATCAAAGTTGAAAAAATAATAATAAATATTTCCCTGATACTAAAAAATTGGAAACGAAGGGGGGAAATAATGTATAATTAATAATAGACAATGATAGAGAACATAATCACAAAAAAATAAATGATCTCAAAATAAGTTCTAATCCATAAATCATTCAAGGTTGATAGAAGGATATCAATTCATCATAAATGTGGGTTAGAATTAAATTCTTGTATTTTCAAAATATAAAAGAAAGATTCGTTAAACATTATAATTTTTTTAAAATGAATTTACAAATCACTTCCAAAATTCTTGTTAACCTTTGATATAATAATGTGTTTTTTTTATTTTAATATAAAAATGTCATATAATAACAGAAAAAGGATTTTGTTTAAAAGGAAAGGGAAGTTTTTACAAAATATAAATAGATAATAATGAATATTGAAAAAGTAATATTTTTTTATTTGAATCATTTAATCCATCAAAATAAAATTCTAGTGTGTTTTCACCATTCATTCATTCCATATACATGAAAATAAATTCCATTCAATACATTTAATAGAATCAAAAAAGTCTTGATCATAAAAATTCAAAATAATCATTTTGGACCATTTTAAAGGAAGTAAAATTTATTATAAAAACAATTAACATTCATTTAAAATTAGATAATAACATACATAAAACAATTTGAATAATATGGAAATGTGAGAGAGGATTTCAAAACGAAAAGTTGAAATAAGGTCAGTTTTGTTTAAAAACATTCATCTGGTATTTGTGTACTAAAGAGAGGATAATATGGAATAAAAATTTAGAAAACCTAGAAATAAAAATGGGATAATAAAATAAATTAGGTTTAATAATATAAAGAGAATATATTTTTTCCAACGTTAATTTATTCATGAACAACAAGAGTAAGGGTGAGATTGTAAAATATACGTAAATGACTTTAATAAATTTTGAATCCATACCTATTAAAAGAGGAAACATGAATATAAACTTCAAATACCATGAATAAATATTAAGTAATGATATAATATGTTAAAAGTCTTGTATATACACTATATAAATGAAATTAGGTGCAGAATATAAAATATGTCTCAATGGAGTGGAATTGAGATGAAAACCTTTTACCTTGGATTACTACTTGGTCAGATATGGTATATAATCCTTGATAATAAATTTAAATTTATTAAATACTTGATTCAGAACCTTTTTCATATATATTTGAAATTTCTTAAATTCCTTTTAATATCATTTAACATCCATTAATTGAATATTAATTACTTATATCGACCACATAAGTTTTTTTCAGTCAATTTCTCTAAAAATACTTTGGTATATTGTCCATGGATAAAGGTGTTATGAAATTTTGAGTTTATATAAAAAAATTAATAATGTAGTTAGTACCATTTTTTATACAATTTTATAATAATCCATGAAAGGTGGTAATAAAAAAATGTACCACATCATTTCATGGAGGTGGTAGTCCACACATGCGCATGAGAAATGATATCATTTTCAAAAAAATGGTAGGGTAAGAAGTTAGGAGATATATGATATTTATGAAATAATAATATAATTAATGTAAAATATATTCATTAATTCCATATTTATAACCATCCATGTGTGGCAATTATGAATAAATAATTACACTACTACGTGCAGATGGTTTCCCAAACATACACACGAGTAATTGATTCATTTTCCATGGGATGTAATTGAGATTTAAAATGGATGCGCTATTAAAATAACAATACCTTGTTTTTAAAAGTATATTTATTTAATTATATTAATATAATTGTTAAATATTTTTTGGTGGTATAAGAAGAAATGAATTTAGAAAAGCTGAGTAACAACATATAACTCTTCCTTTGGTAATCTCTTTTGGATTACACCTTATTCCATATTAAAGAGGTATTTCAATGAGAATAAGAAAAAGTGGTTGAAAAAAATTGATGTTATTTTGGTTGGTATTATAATAGTTAATTATCCAAAAAAGTGCATATAAGTAAATAGATGAGGTTCTGTTATATAATTTTGGTCGGTGGAAAACTTATAAATACTAAAACAATTATTATATAATATATGTCTTACTAAAGTAAAGTGGATGCAAATTGTTATAATATCAAATATAAGAATCTTAATTTAGAAATAAAACCATCCAATTATATTTAATAATTTTTTGTGTTATCATGATGCTTTATCCATTTATTTTAACTATTTTAACACATTTTACCATAAAACAAGGTGATTAATATTTTCCATGGTTACTATTCATAATGATAGAAAATTAAATTTTCTATATTACCTATTACTAGTTATTTTGATTCCTAATATGGAGACCTTTTTTACAGGATTCAATTTCAAGAATTTTTAAAAATTACATATAATATAAGTTCAAAAAATTAAATGAAAGTCATTTTTAAAAGCAATACTCTTTCTAGGAATTAAAATTATTTTATAGAAAAATAAATTATAATATTGATTATAATGTGATTAATTGGATTATTTAAAAGAAAATTAGACTTATTTGAACTTCAATCCAATCCATAACTATTAAAATAGGAAAAAATATTTTTATTTCAATAAAAAATTTAGTGATATTTTCTACCACATTTAGAAATTTTGTTTGATGAGACCCATTATTGTGAATGTGTTTCCAGAGGAATAACTTGATATTTGAGAGATATTTATCCACATAATACTTGATAATTTTATCATATTCTTATTGGAGTTTGAATAATTATTCTTCTATCAGGATAGATAATATGAGAAATTTTAATTAATGTACTTTTATCCTATGATTATTTTTCAATCAGATTACCGTATTTTCATCATATAATATTACAAATGATGAATAAACATGATTAATATTCATTCCAAAATCATGGAAATAAATTTTTAATGGAATTGAATAACCATAATATAATGATTATTTATTACTCATATAATTAGAAACTTACTAAAATAAAAAATGTGAGTTCGAGAAAAAAATATCAAAGAAAATTATAAACATCAATTACAATATTATAAACCATATCACTAATTAAACATAAATTATTTTATACCTTATCTAGTAATCCATTAATCCTCTCAACCAATTGAACCTCAAAAATAATTATTATATCAATGTTAATAATAGGTATAACAACTATATTTTTAATTAATGAAAAATTTTATTCATTTTAATAGTGACCATCAAAAAATCTCATTAGAACTAGAATACTATTAGACATATTAATTGAATAATCCTTACTCATAGTCTCAAGTGGTGATTCAATATCTAGTAAAAAATATAAAATTATATATATATATATATAATCAAATATATCATGAGTATGTAATTAATGTAAGTGTTATCACTACTCAAGGTACTTTAACTTAAACTATAGTAATTGAATAAGAATAGTCTTTATCATTCAACCTCATATGAGGTAAATTACCTTGATAATTGGGACAACAGTTTAAATGGTTTCCCATATCCTTATAGTTGAAACATTGAATATCAATGATTTCATTCGTTCACTTGCATTTATTATATATATTTCCATTATCTCCACACTTTCAATAAAGTATCATTCCAATTAATAATTTATGAAGATATTTCTTTAAATAATTATCACATGATTGAAGTCTCATCCTTCCATTATTTTCTTTTTTCCCTTTTATTTTTCCTTGGTGTTCTGTTTTCCGTTTATTGACATGATTTCATTTGAAAAAATATGGCTTAGAGAATTCATTCTCCATCTTGATGGCACTTGAAACCATATCTTCATATGATAAAAAAGTTTTATTGAGTAGTTATCTTTGGAGTATAAGATTAATTCCATCAACGAAATAGTACATCATAATTCTTCGATTACATACTTAGTTTATAAAATGACTTTATAATATTACGAAATTTACCTTGTACTCATTAATATGTTCCTCATACATCCATCTTAAATTAAGTACTTTTTTTATATCAACCTGTTTCAATCTAGGAAAATATTTCTCAAATAAAATCACGTTAAAGGAATTACATTCCATTCCCACTATATCCTCCTTAGTGTTTTAAATCAATGAACACCATTGATCTTCATCTCCTTTTAAACAATATACTTTCAAAATAATCTTTTCCATTTTATTACATCCCAAATCTAAAAATATGTTTTCATGGGACCTAATATATTGCTTAGTTTCCAATAGATTAGTAATTCCATTAAGGTTGAAGGATTATGTTGTATGAAGTGGTCCAACATCATTGCACTACACTAAGAAGAAATAGGTTGATCTATATGGCCAAGCTTATTAGTGGTAGTTTGATAAAAATTCCCCAAAATATTCATTATATTTTTAATTACAACAGCAAACATATTGACTTATTCTAGTTGGAAATCAAAATGTTGACTAGGGGTTTAGATACAGTTTCCCTTCATAATTTTATGATCCATATGTAAACAATGGAGAACACATAATTATCTAAAAAAATATTAAATATTATTCCATAACAAACAAATATATAAAAGTTATTTAACATTATAGGGGTTTATCTTATTGCTCATGCTAGCTGTATTTATAATTATATATATATATATATATATTAATATATATATAATTATATACATATATATTTATTAATATACATATATACATAATTATATAAATATATTTATAATTATATTAAAATACATTTTCATTATATACTTATTATATTTATAATTATATGTATTTATATATAAATATATATATATATATATAAATATTTATAATTATATAAATTTTTTAACATATTTTTTTATAATAATAATTATATATATTTAAATAATTATAAAATTGTAATAAATATATCTAAATAATGAATATATTTTTTATAATTATTTTTTAAAATATATAATTTTTATTCTTTAAATATTAATTTATAATTATATACATTTAAAATTTTTAATTATATTACTTATTTTACTGAAATTTGGCCTTTATTAGTGTAAGAGTTTAATCACTAACAAAGATATCTTTTGTCATCGATTTTTTAAAGTGCTGATAAATGCCTTCTCGATCTTCTAAATAGAACCCCAACAGAGTCATCCTCACTCATGTTGTTCAAGCTCTAATTGAACTAAATCCCCTTCATCTCTCTCTCCCTATCTCTATCATTTTAGACAAATCAACTCCTTTAGAAGCCATGTTATTTGATCACATGTGATCTGTCTCTCCCCCCTCAAAGATCTTTATTAGTTTTTAATTTCTTAAAATGGATTGAATGGTCTATGTGAAGATATTTTTATGGATTCATCTAGGTATATTGTAACTAACTTTCATGGTCTTGTTTCCTACCCATCCTTAGAATAGTTCCACCATCCTATGTCTCTCTATATGGTTGAACGACCTGTGCAACATGTCTATGAGTGATGTTTCCTAAAATTTATTATACAGTTAATTGTCTCATTTCCAACCCACACCAATACATTTTTTTCGTAAAATAAATTAATATGGAATACGTTAAGAAAATTTTATCCTAAAATGGAATTCTATAAACTAAAATATATTATCTAATTCTCAATTTAAATCATGGTTTTGAGAGGACTATAGAAGGTAATGTGTTATCAGTTTGAGTGGAGTACATTATACAATCATCAAACTAAACTACAACTAAAAAAACCAATTTTTTTTTTAAAACATGTCATTAAATTGTGTAATTTATTTTTTGTTTCCATTAGAGTATCATCCTTCAATATTATTTTCTTTTTAGGAAAACATAATATAATGAAATATGGTTTCATTATAGACTCAATTTCCTTTTGATATTGGAGGAATGTTTTTTTTCAATATTCATTAATAATGGGGATATTCTTATTTATATTTTAGTGATTTTATTAATTTTTCCATTTCATTATCGATATTATATGAATTAGTTTTAAATAAATATGTTATGCAAAATTATGGTTTATGGAATTATATTTTTTTTAATTCCCATTCCATTAATTTTAACTGAGAAATAAGATGTATGTTTTTTATATAAAATAAAAATCAGCTTATCATCGACCACATGTTATATGATTTATTTATTTATTATTGACTATTTATATTTGATGTATTTATTAAATTATATCTTATTATATTGGAAAATATTTTTTATGAGTCATGATATATGTTCTGTGGGAACCTTCTTTATAAAAGAAGCACTTAAGGAAAAGGTTATATGTTTTATTAGGTTATAACATTTATTTAGTACATGTGTGTTGTCTTAAATTTTTTATATATTTTATTATATTAATAAAATATAATTTTTTATAAATAACATGTTTTTTAGAGATAATAAACTATTCTCTAAATTATTGAAAATCTATGTGCTTTATATTATGATGGAATATTTTCTCAATATACAATTATTTGCTCTATAAATTTTATTTTGTATCTGAAAAATTATATTATATATATTGAATTAATATATATTAATAAATTTAAATATTTTATATATTATGTTTATTTTTTTAGGTTATGTAACCTTTATTTTTAAATAAATTTTTAATAAGGTTACATGTGGAAAAAAATATATGATAAAATATTAAACTCACATGCATTAAAATTTTATTTTTTTATATTCATTAATTATTAGAGTGTGGATTTTGACTGATAAATGTTAATTTTCATTTTCATTGCTACATTTTTTTTATTTTAGTCTCTTACATAAGATAACTAATCCTACATTCCTTAAAAGCTCTCATTTGAACATAAGTCAATTGTGAGTTATTTTTTTGGAATGTTTATTAATGAAAAGTATTTGTATTGTTATTAATGAAATTTTATAGTGGTTTTGGATATTATATGAAATGTAAAATATACCAAAGATTGATAACACTACTATTTTTGAAATAGGGATTCATCAGTAGGTTATAATAAATATATATTTGTTAGTATTCCCATAATACATGTTTTAAAATAATCTACATAAAATGAGAGTAACATGGAATCCAACTTCACTTTTATCATCAATAATAGTTTCATACATTAGTTTCATGAAATTATAAGATCATTTAACCTTTGTTAAAATATGATTATTAAATGATCTTGTATGATCTGAGGAAGGCTATTTTTACACAAATTTAAAAATCTAGGTCAAAATTCAATGAAAAAAGAACATGAAATTTCAAGGGATTTCTATTATCAAAAAATAATAATTTTTTTACCAATATATTTATTACCATATTTCTTTCCCACAAAACATCAAATCACGAACCTAGAACCAGAGCCACATGTTTATCCTATGTTTTTCCTTTATATGTGACCCTTGTGTAATCTAATAACTATTTAGGAATCATAATGGATAAAATTAAATTTTTGGATTCCCTATATATGAATATTGATGAATAAAAATTGGAATCTAATTTCAAAACTTGTCATGTTCTATGGTAGGAGGCCCATATAAATAAATAGGATAAACTTGTTGATGAACATAAAGTATTATAAGAAACATGGGTAAGTTTGACATAGTAGTAATTATTTATTTTTTATAAAAGTATTACATAAAAATATATATTTTTAATATGTTTTTATATGGATTAGTCAAAAAATCAGTATTGATCATACTGGAAGAAATGAAACTTTCAGTAACTTTGAAGTCACCAAAACTATATGGTCATGTTAGAGATGGAGGCTCTAGAATGTCACCTCAAACATATTTCAGTAAGAAAACACTATAAGAAGATACATACCATATTATTAAAGGAATTTTGGAAAAAAATTGATTCCATTCAAGATTTTATTGTCATGTATGGTTTTTTCATACCAATATATGTGAATGGATCAAAGTGAACTAGTAGTGGAATAAATATTAGTACATGAACAATAAAATGAACCCACTATATTTGAGGCTTGTCATTCCACTCAATAGTATACTTAACCTGAGGTAATCAATTTTTAATGAATATTTCTCCTAAATGTGAATGAAATAGATTTTGATAAAATTATATAACAAAAATTATATTGGGTAATGTTATATGTGTTTTTTTTCTACCAACACCCATAAACCACCTTTTTTCTAAGGGTATGGTGTATAATATCCTATAAGAGATGATACATAACAAATAATTCCCAAAATATGACATGAGAGTGGGTATTGAAGTAGATCAAGATCTATGTGATGAGTTTCATGTTCCACTTCATGATCCAGATATTACAATGGTCAATGATTCTATTGGAACTTTTATAGTATGGACAACTAATATTATAAAGATACATGAGGTGTGTCATTAAAAAACTCAATTTAATAACATGTAGTAATTGATAAAAAATTCTTTATGTGAGATCTAGTATTACAGATGAAAAAATATATGGGGAAATGGAAGCCCAGATCTAGAAAGTATAATGAATTGACCAAGAAAACAAACATTATGAGAGTACCGACTTCCCACCAGTTCCACTACAACATATATTATCCTTAAAAATACATGAATACACCACATTCAATGATGTATATGTTTCCTATCTTCAATGTGAAGAATAAATATATTTAAATGTAAATATATACATAGTTGGTCTCAAGAGTATAGTTGAGGTTCTCAAGTTTTAATGGTTGGGGGTCTCAACTGGTAATACATACATAAGGTGCATTTTCATAATATGCATGTCCAAAAAATGATCTAGTATGTACATTAATGTTATTAACTATTCATATTTTATAAAGGCATTTATATTAATAAAATATAATGATAAAACCATATGAAGAATGTTTTTTATTCATTAATCCCTATATCATTTTTATGGATGAAATTTATTTGGATTGGAAAGAAAGTGTTAAGAAAAAGTATGAACTAAACCGGGTGTTTGAGAATAAAATGATAGAATATAGACTCTTTTAATGCCTAAAATTTAATGGTAAAAACTTTCAATGTAATAATATAAAATATTTTTTTATTTTTTATGATGCACATAATAATGATAATGATTAACTTGGGTACCAAAGATATTTATTTTTTCGATCCAATGCATGGATTTCCATCAAACCAACCAAACATGATGTTTATTTTGAATATTTTATGTAAATTAAAGAATATTTTATAGATAATATTTGAATTATTTGTTCCAGTTTCGATTTTATCATGAATTGTATTATGATAGTGTTATGTGTAAATATAGGATAGATTATGGTATGAGTCCAGCGAATAAAATTATGAATCATATAGATTACATAAAATGGAAATATATTAAGTTATATATATAAATATTTTACTATCATAACATAGTTAAAAAAGTTACTTATTTTGGATAATTTTATTCAATGATCGATGTAGGATAACAATAATTATTGTTGATATTTTGTTTTCACATTTATGAAAGATATCATATACCATCAAAATATTGGAATCCCTGAATAGGTAATTTCCCAAGGTGATTATAATTTAAGTAAAATTATTTATTAATAGTTAATTTTTCAATATTGTATTAGTAATACCAAGATTTCAAACAATATACATACTCAAAAGAAGAAGTAAATTTGTTTGGAGATGAGTGGGCAGTGTACATGGTGTCAGAATAGTTGTGGGCATAAACTTTAGGTGACTAACTTCTATTTTTTGAGATTATATGGGATATACCCATAGAGATTCACTTGGGATGTGAATAATTAGAATCATAAATCCGATATATTATTTTTGATATTTTATTAAGGAGAAGTATAATCCATGAATTTTATTTATTTAGAATTGAATGGGAAGGATCCATGGTGTTAGTATTTATACAGGCATCATGAAAAGGAGACTTCCTTATACTTATTTAGTTAGTTTTACACCATTTTATCTACTTTAATTATTTAATTTCCTTATCATTTTTATCAAATGCTATTTTTTTTTAAATTTTTAAAATAGTTTAAAACACATGACCCATGATAAAAACAAATAAAGTTAATTCATATTTATTTGACACCTTAGTTAAATGATACATAAGGCCTTTTTGACATGTAGGAATTGACCACATATCAATTTGACACCTGATGTGGTTGGTATGACTTGAAGTGTGTGTTTTCAATTAAAAATTGTTATTTTACTTTAAACTATGTGTAACATCACCAATATTGATCAAATGATCTCAAGTTATATTAAAAAAATTGTATAATGATCCATAATTCATTTGAGACATGTAACAACTGAACTCATGTCAATATAACATCCATTGTGGTTGGTATAACGCGATGTTCATGTTTACAATATAAAATTGTTATTTTAGATTAAAATAGGAATCACATGATCAAAACAAAAAAATGATCTCAGATTGTTTTCAAACATTAATAAAATAGTCCATAATTACTTTTCATCGGTAGGGATTGAAAACACTTAAATCTGACAAGTGATGTGTTCAATATGACTCGATTTGCGTGCTTTCAATATAAGTTTCATTTTAGTTTGAAACATGTTTCACATCACCAAAACCAAGGAAATGATATAAAATTGTTTTGAATTTTTTTAAAATGATTCATAATTCTTCTGTGATGTGCAGGAGTCGAATATATATATTAATCCAACATCTAATGTTGTTTGTATGACTATTAGTATGTTCTTTCAATATAAAAGAGTTTTTTTAGTTTAGAACACGTTTCACATGCTCAAAACTAAGAAAAAAATCTTATTATTTTCCAAAACTACAAAAAAACAGTACTTATTTTTAATGTGTATTAATTGACCACACACAAATCTGACTCATGATGTGGTTGGTATGATTCAAAGAATGTATTTTCAATATAAATGTCTCATTTTAGTTTAAATCACGTGTCACATTAACAAAATTGGGAAAATGATCTTAGATTATTGTAAAACTATTGTAAAATGATCTTAAATTAATTTGTAATGTGTAGGAGTCAACCAAGCATCAATCTAATAACCAATGGAGTTGGTATGACTCGAAAAGTTTGTTAACAATATAAAAGTTCCATTTCAATTTAAAACATGCGTCACATCACCAAAACTAAGAAAAAGAGCTTAAATTGATTTAAAACCTTAGGAAAATTATTGATAATAAATTTAATACATGTAAGATTCATCTTCATTGAAATATAATGCTCGATGTGGTCGATGTAATTTAAAGTGCACATTTTCAATAAAAAAGTTCTATTTTACTCTAAAACACATGTTACATTGACAAAATTGTGAAAAAGAGCTAATAATTTTTTCAGGATTTAAAAAAATAACCATAATTTATTTTCTATTATTAGTGATTAATCACATACCAATATGACACATGATTTCTTAGTATTACCTGATGTACATGTTTTCAATATAAAATCATTGTTTTAGTTCAAAAATAATCACACAATGAAAACTGAGAAAATGATCTCTAACTATTTTGAAACATTTGTAACAAGGTCGATAATTAACTTTTTTACATCTAGGAATTGAACACATGTCAATTTGAAACCCGATGTGGTCATTATGACTCTAAGTGCGTCTTTTTCAATACAAAATTATAATTTTAGTTTAAAACCCAAATAAAATATCCATAATTGAGAAAATGAGATCATATTATTTTAAAACTTTTGGAAAATGTTCCATAATTAATTTCTTATTTTTAAAAAACAACTTCACATAAATATGACTAAGGATATGACCAATTTGACTCAAAGTTCGTGTTTTCAATATAAATGTTCCATTTTAACATAAAATGTGGTTTATATCATAAAAATTGAGAAAATCAGATCATAACATTTCAATCTTTTGGAAAAGGATCTATAATTAATTTTTCACATGTATGAATTGAAATCATGAAAATCTGACAAATGAAGTGGTTGATATGACACAATGTAGGTGTTTTAAATATAAAACTAAAATTTTAGTTTAAAACACACATAAAATAGCCAAAACCGAGAAAATAAACTAAAATTGTTTTAAAACATTCATAAAATTATCCATAAATTTTTATGTGTAATAATTGACAGCATATAAATATGATACACGATATGAATGATATAACTCAAGGTGTATGTTTTATATATAAAGGTTTCATTTTAGATTAAAATTCATGTCACTAGAAAAAATTTAGAAAAAGAACTCTAATTTCATTCAAAATTTAAGAAAATGATCCGTAATTCATTATTTATTTATAGAAATTATCCACACATCAATCCGACAGATGATGTGTTAGGTATGAATCCAAGTTCATTTCCATTTTTGTTTAAAATATACATCACATCACCAAAAATGAGAATACAATATCATATTTTTTTCTCATCATTTTATCTACTATTAATTAATAAATTTCATTATCATTTGTATTTGATACTTATTTAGTTAATTTTCATAGAGATAATGATTGAAGGATAATAATAAATGGTTTGATATTTGAAGGCTTGTTCCTAAAAATAATGTTCTCTTGAATTTCCTCCTATCCATAGTGAGATTTGTTTCACCACAAGAGAGCACCAATTCCAAAGGACCTATCTTTGAGATCAAAAAATTTAACTTGTCAGAATAAACCGCAACTCAATATGATACATGTTTCTCCCAATATGAGTCAAATTATATGTTTTTATTTAATAATTAATTTTTTTTATTTAATTATTTATAGGTATACTTACATAATACTTTTTTTCTTATATAATTTTATTCTTTTTCATGATATGGGGTAGTCTTTTAAACAACTAATAGCTTGATCGGGAATAAAGGGAAAAAATAATGGAACATTGATTTTTTAAAATGTATGTTATAATTTTTACTTACTCTTTTAATTATACAAACCATTTATTGAAATGACTATAATATACTGTTTTTTCTTGTATTTTTATTGTAAATTTTATTTCAATTAAATTCTATATTTTCTTCTATATTTTCAAATGTATTTTATTTTTTACTATTATAGTGTAGTGTAATTTTAAACCACCCTACAATAGTACGACCCTTTATAAATTCTATTAATATAATTGGTAAATGAACCATTTATCAGTGCTAAAAAATCACTGAGAAAGGGATCCTTTATTAGCTATACTAGACGAACCAAAAAGGGATCCTTTATCAATGCTATAAAAAATGATGATTAATGGATCATTTACTAGTGCTAAAATATCATTGATAAAGGACCAAATTTATCAATTATCTATTTATTAATGATAAAGGTAAACTATATAATCACTAAATAAAACCGTTGATAAATGGGTTCCTTTATCCATGCTTAAAGAAGCACTGATAAAGTTTAATATTATCAATGGTTGTAAAAACACTGATAATGCATCCCTTTATCAGAAATTCTCTATCACAGATGAATTACTAGTAATTTTAATCAAGTTTAGATTTTCAGTTATTTTTATTAGTGACAAAGGCATATTGTGTGTTGTTAAAGGCATTTTGTGTAGTAGTTATATGACCGTATAGAATTAATAACTCTTGAATAAAAACTCCTTAAAATAGAAAAAATAATTGCAACTTTAAATACCTTCAATAAGGATTAATATATTAAATAATATGTAAAAGGGATAAAATATACATATTATAAAATACATTAGGTATATAATATAAAATATATTTCAATGGAGTATAATTGTGATGAAAACCCATTACATTGGGTTCTTTCATGGTCAGAATCATTATACGATCATAAATAATCAATTTTAAATTTATTAAATACTTGATTTATAACCGTTTTAATCTATATTAAATTTTCTATTGTCTTTTTATAACCATTTTACATACATTCATTGAATATTTCTTTCTTATGTCGATCTCTTGAAGTTGTTCTGTCAATTTCTCCAAAATTACTTCAGCATATCAACTACTCTTAAAGGTTTTATAAAATAGTTAATTTATTGACAAAAATTTAATAATTTTGTTAATATAATTTTTATTTATCTTATGTAATTTTATAATCGTCCACGAAAGGTGGTAATAGAAAAAAATCACATCACTTTGTGGGGGTCGTAGTCGAGACTTGGGCACGAGTGATGTTATCATTTTAAAAAGAATGGTAGGGTAAGAATTTAGGTGATATATTATATTTAAAGAATAATAATTATGATACAAATATCTAGTATATTCATTAATTATATCTTAATAACCATCCAAGTTACTCTGTCATAAAAAATAAAATGCATGACTATGTGAAGATGCTAGTTTGTATGTATGATCGAGTAATGATTTTACTATCTGTAGGATATAAAGGAGATAGAAAATTGATGTACCAATATCATAAAAACATATTATTATGGTAATTATACTAATTTAATTATTTTAAATTTTTATTGAATATTTAGAGGAGGTTTAAGAAGATAGGAACATGGAAAATATCAGTAAGAATATATATCTCACCCTTTTATAATATCTTTTGGCATACGAATTAGGCCTTATTAAAGAAGTATTTTGGTGATAAAAGGAACTAAATTTTAAGAAATAGAAATTTTTAATGTATTTGGTTAGGTATTCTTCAAGATAAGTGGCTTAGGAAGTGTGTATAAGGGGGGGGGGGGGGGGAGCTCCCGTTTTATAAGTGAACTGGATGGAAAACATGTAAGTAATTGAAAATATATTATATAATATATGTATTACTCAAGTAAACTGGATCACAATTTTAATTTATTTAGATATAAGAATTTTAAGGATTAAAATAAAACCAAATAAATAAATTTGGCATGTTTTTTGTTTTATCATGAAGCCTTATCCCGTTATTTTAACCCTTTATGTCATTTTACCCTTATCTAATGTGATAATTATTTAGCATGGTTACTATTCATTATAAACAAAAAATATGTTGATATTGTTAAATAATATTAATTATTATTATTGAAAACATTTAATATATTTCAAAATATTCAATTTCCCACATTGTTAAAAAAATCTTTTAATATATTTTTGCAAAACAAAGAAAAAATCATTTTTAGAAAAAATGTCCATTTAAAGAATAAAAATGATTTTAGAGAAATATAAATAATAATATCCATTCCCATTTAATTAATTTGATTATATTTAACAAAAGGATACTTATTTTAATTTTAAAACAAATCGCAACCAAAAGGAACCATTTGAATACTTTATTAATTTAGAAAAATCAAAAATTGTTTTTATTTTAATAAAAGCATTACTTAGATTTCCAAAATGTAAAAAATATTAATAATTTCAAAATTATATTTTTAATTTATTTATAATCCTTATTAAATATGTATTTGGTATATAATTTTTTTTCATAAATTTAAATGTTATTATTTTATCTTGGTAATGTCATAAAAATGATAGTATTTATAAAAGCAGTATTTTTCACTATTAACACAAAAATCATATAGTTCAGACAAAATACCAAAGATGTTAGACTAAACTAATTTTTATATTATGATATCAAAAATAAATTTCATTTTAACAAATAAAAATTTTAAAAATGGTATAAATATGTCTAATTTATACACATAAAATAAGAAAAAACCATTTTTAGAAAAAAGTATTTTTGAAACAAAAAATAAGTTTTTTCCCATTATTTTCTGAGTGAAAACTATAATATGATTTTTAACATATTTTATTTAATATATTATCAATAATAGTTATAAAAATAATTAATTAATAGTTATTTTTTTAATTTATTAAGATAAAAATAATTATGCCTTTAATAATAGTTTTCTGAAAAATATATTTCCTTACCATCAAATGATTATATCATCACTTCTAAAAAATGGTAATAAATGTATGAATGATTAGTCATTATTTCACATGTATAAAAAAAATAAATTTTTATTATATTTAATATTCAGAATAATAATATTTTAACATTTAAATGAAAATACAAAATATACAGTAAAACTGCTTTTATATAAAAATGACAAACATAAAATTATTTCATATAAATTACCATTATGTGTTAATATATTTATTTATAAAATTTATATTTATAATGTATTTATATTTACCTTTAATTTTAATTAATTTAATATTCACTTTATTTTGGTTTTCTGTATAGAATACACTATTCAATATAACATTTATTTAAACGAAAATACCCACCAAAATCTTGGGGTGTTATATTTCATCATAACCTATAGTACTTCATGACTATGATTTGTTAGGGATAAATAAATTTCATTATTTTAAAGGTAAATTATCATTATATTTCATGAAATTTATATAAATATATACACATATACATCTACCATGAAAGAATGATAAACTTGTGGTTTCCTTTTGTATAATCATGATACATTTTATATTCTTCATTTTTTTAATAATATTTCACCAAAACCATATATATGAACCTATATAACCTATAATATATTATAGAATTTTAGATCGAAATTAAATTTTTTTAAATTTTAGGTTTTTTTGACTTGTTATATCGCTATATAATTCCTACCACATCTCTATCAGATCACTTAATAAAAACCCTCCCACTAAACTATTTATTGATTAAGATCTAGGAAGTAATATATTTGGAGTAATGATGAGAAATATGAATCATATTCCAAATGATAAACCCCTTGAATATATTAAAACTCTTTAATCCAACAAAATATAATGTTACAATGTTAGTACCTACTATTATCTATTTAAAACTCTTTCTATGATCACTATCATTATTTTTTATACGCTTTATATCAAAATTATTATTGAAATATTCTATTAACTAATGTATATTTTACATTGTATGTTTCCCAATAGATCCTAAGACCTTTTAGTATTTTAAGTGATGTTTACATTATTATTGAAACTAAATGTATCTCTTTACATTTTTATTACCTTTTTACCCTAAACTATAAAGGATATTAAGTAAAAAACACTATCAACATTGTTAGGAATAATCCATGTTAAATTTAAACTTTGATAAATTTAAACATACTCCCACTAGACTCTAAGAAACTACATTACCATAAAATAATTATAATAAAAACAAACCCTTTTATATCTAGACATTAAAATTATTTTCTTCTTGTGTGAATAAAAAATAAAATTTTATTTTCATATCATATATGGTATTATATTTTCTTATAATATATAATGAAAAATATACTATAAAGTGAAAAACACAAGAATTTGACTATAATAATCTTTTACCTGTTTACTTTAAACTTCTTTAAGTCTAAACACACTACTATTATACTTTTAGAAACTATATTCCTTTCATAATATTATGCTATGAAAGAAAAACTCCATTATGTTTGGAAATAAAAAATATCTTCCTATTATGGGAATTCAAAAAAAAATGTCTATTATTTCTATATCATATATGGTATTCTATGTAGTTATTTACAATAATTCTTTACCAAATATGAAACTTTTGGTGGTGGAATTATATTCACTCATATTTTTGGATAAATAACTTACTATACATAAAAATTCATTTATCATTATCTCATTTTAAAGTATTTTTTAGTTTTAGAAGAATCATAAATGATGTGTATCAAAATATTCATATCATTTATTAAACCAAGATTGTTTATAACCACTTATCATAAAGAGAAAAATGAGGAAAAAATATAAATATTTCTTTAAAATCCATCCAACCATGATGTATATCATTTATCCATGTTATTAATGCAGCAACTCCTTACTCCATTACTTTAAATAAAATTAATGATCCCATCATCATTTCCATCTTCATTTATAAACTCTTGTATATTTACAACACCTACATAACATATAATTTTTATTATATCCCCTTATGAATAAAATACTATAATTTTATAACATTAATTACTAAGGTGGAATATCTACATGGTTTCTTACAACCCATCATTTATTATAATTAGTTCCATTTCTAGTGGCTATTTTTTCAACAATGAATTCATTATCCCTCTTTTATTTTCTTCTGTTTAATCAACAATGAGAAATATCCCCAATCCTCTTTTACACTCTCTTTGGAAAAAAACATTTTCCATTATCCTTTGGTACCATCAAGATGATATTTTATCTTATACTTCTTGTGTCATTATCATCTGTCCTCCACATATTGGGGATATTGATTAAATTTTTTCTAAAATCATTCATGGTATAGTTTATAGTAAACTGTAAGAGCATTTTTGGTAGTAATTCTATAATGAAGTTTATATCCATATCAAGCCAAGTATGTGAATTCATGATCTCCAATTCATTATCATACACAATTATTTTGATCATATAGGTTGATATTGAGGTTCATTCTGTTATTTTACACTAAAAGAGATCCTTATACACTTCATGTCCATCATGCATATGTTGTTCATGATATATCCTTTTCATGTTTTCAATCATCATATAAATATCCCAAGTAGAATGCTTCTATTTATATTTGGATTGAATGGTTAAAAAATTGACATTATAGACATCTAATGAATCCTTCAGATGACTATCATAGGCATCTAAGTCCATTTTTTGACAACTCCACCTATTAGTTTCTTAGGAAAGGGTTTTTGTAACACATAAAATTTTTCTTATTACATGAGATTTTTTTTAATATTTGGTACCAATAGAAAATATATTATCATTAGTTTTTTCATGTAAAATATTGATCTCATGGTTAATGTCTAAGATAAGGAATCCATTATCTATTATATTATATTTTATCATTTTGGTGTCATTTTTTATATCGATTTAATAAGGACTATTATTAAAAGCAATCCTATGAAGAATGAGGACTCCATTTATCAAAATATTTAGTTAGCTAAGATCAATATTTCACTAATAAATGAGTCTAATTTATCATTATTATCACTACTTAGTTATATAGGTATGTAATAATCCCAATCATATCATATATGAGCCTTTAATTATTTAGCAGACAACTCTTTAGTTGAATAAATCGTATGGATATAAAATAAAATATATTCATTTGGTATCCTAAATCATAGGGTTTTTGAGTTATGTTTAACCTAAATATCACTACAATATATTGTTATATAAGTCTTAGGGTTGTCCATTTCCACAACACCATATACAATGTAATCTATGGGAGCCCTTTTATGTAAGAAACAACCCAGTTTAAAAATTGAGGTCTTAAATTGTGATTTATTTTAATGAAATATTACACTTTTTATTTAGAAGTGTCTTTTAATCTCACTATCTCTTATCATGTTATTTTCTTTATGTATGGATGAATTTAATATTTTAGATTTGGAACCCACATTCTATCCACCAAATCACTATATTGAAATTATATTAATGTTAACTTTTTACACAACCCAAAGGTTGTGTTACTCACCCAAAAATAGAGGAGAAAAATATTTACACATTAAAAAATTCATCCTATGCCTTGGGTATGTGAAATTTCCAAGAAAATTTTATAATTATTTGAAATTGATAACCGTCTCATTTGTTTACTTAGATCCACAAATAGCCAACCCCCGCATTTCTAGAACAATTCATAAGCCTCCATAATAGTGGGAAGCTCAACCAAAAATCCCTCTAAGAAGAGATAATTTACTCAATATAGAATAGAATTCATCATAAAATATAACACCCAATATTTATAAACTATATTAAACAACTATATTCATGTTAATAAAATTTACTAAAAACCACGGTCAATGTAGGTGAAAACTCAATATTATTTTTTCATATATTGGATGTCACACATGAAATC
This sequence comes from Viscum album, assembly GCA_963277665.1. Classification (NCBI taxonomy): domain Eukaryota; kingdom Viridiplantae; phylum Streptophyta; class Magnoliopsida; order Santalales; family Viscaceae; genus Viscum; species Viscum album. The sequence goes on along the minus strand of OY728147.1, from coordinate 1,017,125,857 downwards.
AAAATTTATAAGAATTAATTTATCACAAAAATTTAAAAAAATTATTATTACATTAATGATTTATAGACACAAATATTTAAAGATGAATAAAAAAAATAAAAAATTTATTTAGTTTCTTAACCATGAGATATACATTCATGAATGACTTACAGATTAATAATTACAAATACCCTAATTTATTATAGACATTACATTATTATATAAATATAAACTCTTTATCTTTATTCCCAATATAATCATATTAATACGAAAAATTATATATAATTTATTGAAATTTATTATATTTCATGAAATATAAATATTTTATAATTTCTTTTTTTATCTTGTAAATAATTTATATAATATAAAAATTACATATTAATATTAATTAATCCTTCAAAAAAATAACTTATCAAAACCACTTTTGATTTGGTTTAATTATTTTTTAAATAATTCCATTTTAATTTAATTTATTGAAATTAAATTAATAATTAAAAATACCCTGATTCATGGCATGGCCCGAAGGGCATTCCCGATCCCTATAGGCTGGAAGCTAGTGCATAGGTATCAAACACATGTTTTAGAAGTGATTTTACCCATTTATATAACTAATAAGAGTAAACATCACATAACTGCTAAACATAACAAAATGGGGTAGACGACTTTCGATATTCGAATTTTATAACTTTAACTAAAACCAAAGGAATAATAACAGAAAGGGAATCACAAAAATTTATCAAAAACCTCCATGAAACGTGATTGATATCACCTTAAAGACACCACCACCAACACTTGAAAGAAGTGGACACTAGAAACCAGATCAACTATCACTACCATGATATATATTTCCTTTACCTAGGTCATACATAATAAAGTCCACATGAACCCAAAGGTGTATATAGGGTGTGATAGAAAGACTAATAATATTCCACCCAAAATGAAATATTCCATCCGATAACATTAAAAGAGAAATAAACATGCACATTTCCATAATAACATTTGAAACATTTATAAGAAAACATTTTAAGGAAAAAATTCTAAAGAACACTTTTTATGGAATTTTTTTAAAAAAAATAAGTTTTCTTGAAATAAAAATGTACCCATGGTCTTTTGTATATCAATGGCTAGCACCACATCACATAAGAATCATGTAACAAGAGATCACCATGGTCAAATATCTATAGGTAACTAGCACAAGTGGGACACTATGAACCTCATACCTCAGTGATCAAAATCCTCTAACTCAGCGTCGAACAATGTTCCCATACACAATCCACTATAGGGGATCCCATCCCAAAGGACCAGTGGTCTCTAAATCATAAGAAAATACAAATATAATTCCCATGCACTTGGCACTAGAGGGGACCCCATCACAAAAATCTAGTGGTGTCTGATCGTATCACATGTTTAGTTAGTGTAATAGTGTCAAACCTACTAAACGAATCTAGGCCTCAACCTGTTTTGAATAATCTATCATACTAGATCCAGTTCACCCACCTAGATAACTAGGATTCTGTTTATTCTCAAATTTAATCTCACACATCAAATAAATCAAAACTTTCACAAACACATGAAAAGAAACACAAGCACATAAATAATCACATATTTCATATTTTCCCATTGATCCAAGGGTCAAAGATCACATGGAAAAAACCATTTTTTATAAAAACCCATTTTCCTTTTCACATGCACACCAAAGATCAAGGAACCACTATGTTATAAAATGGATTTTATCTAATAATGTAAAATAATGGAACCACGCACCTCACCCATGGAAACTTTTAGAAATCGATGTGAAACAAAAATTTCACCTCAACAAGACCCAATAAAGTCAAGATCCAATTATAACCATCATTATTTCCGCCAATAACATATGATTAAACACTATTTTGGTTAAATAACCCATTGTAAAACAATATCTCAAGAAAGAGGGAAGAGGAACCCTATAATAAGGGAGAAATAAAAATAATGGAGACTTATATAGTGATTCATAGAAGTTATCACACCAAAACCATGTAATGATTGAAGATCAAGAGGATTAAAGTGGATAAAAGAAAGATTTTGGTTCTAAAAGTCTTGAATGGGGTAGATTTGGGGTGATTTGGGGGTTAAATATGAAGAGGGAAGAAAGGTTAATTACTAATTTGAATGGACTAGAAAAGTCACAGAGTTAGCCCATATATTTTTTCAAATTCGATAGAAACTGTGTACTTCTTACTTTCTAAGTGGAGAAATCCACATGGTTAGCCCACATGGTTTTCCAAACCTTGCACTAACCATGCGGTCACTACTATCCAAAACCAACATTTGTCAAATGAATTTTTAAGAAAGGGTGTACATTTTCCTATAAACATGTGAAAACTATGCACCAACTATTCTCATGCCTAAAATATCCATTTTCATAAAAATTTCAAGGGTAAACCCAAGGATAAACATAAGACTAATAATAAAAAAAGGAATAACTCAAAAAGAATAAAAAATGTGATAATTACCCCACCATGAAAACATTTTATCCCCCAAGAAGTCCTTCCAAAACACGATCAGAGAAAAAAATGGGTACTCCTCCTCAACCCATGTCTTTTACCCCCAAGTCTCATTCCCATCACTATCATGCTTCCAAAGAAATCAGACCAATAGAATATACTTCCCACAAAGCACTCTCTCCTAGGAATCAACATTCTGCGCTCGCTGCTCAAACACTGATAGATTTGGTTATAACTCTAATTATTCTTATATCAACATGTGGGACAAATATTGATTATACATTTTCAGATTAGAGATATGGAACATGTCATGAATTGACATCAATTGAGAGAGAATATCTAAACTGTATACCACCTTACCTGTCCTCTTGGTAATCTAAAATGGAATGGAAAACCTTGGAATTAGATTCTCTTTCTTACCCAAATGACGATGCCCCATTAGAGGTTCCACTTTCAAGAGTACATGATTTCCCATTGAGAACTCCTATGATCGACACCTCTGATCGACATAAGACTTATGAAAAATCTATACTGTCAAAAAATGCTACCTGGTCTATTTAACTTTATCATACATTTCTTGAAAAAGGATCGATCCCAAAAATGAGGTCTCACCCATATCAACCATATATAGAGGTGACAAACATGTACCATTATAAAGAACCTCAAAAGGAGCTATTTGAATTGATAAAACCTAATTTTTTATAAGAAAACTCAACCAATCCAAAATGGTTATCCCAAAAATCTCCAAAATCCAACACACTTACCGGGAGAATGTATTGCAGAATCATCCGTTTTTTTTGGTGGTATGTCATTCTCAATTTTACATATGACCCCATCACCTTTTTAAGTTAGTAATAAAACCATGAGGTGAATTTAGGGTCCCTATCAAAAATAATTGCTGATTCGACACCTCGAAGACTCACAAAATCCTTTACATAAAACCAACCTAGCTCATCCACCTTGGAAGAATCCCTAGTCCGAATGATAGGGGATAACTTGGTCAGATGATTGATCACCACTCAGATATAATTCTTCACTTAGTGTGTATTAGGAAAGATGAAAATAAAGTAAATGGTGATATCATCCCATTTTTATGTAGGAATAGGTAGTGGGTGAAGCAAACCAGAGGGCTTTAGTTCTCTTCTTCAACCATCTAACAAGTATAACACTGCAATACAAAGTTAGCTACATCTCACCTAATACTTAGCCACCTAAATGCTAAAGAACATCATAGTGTATCTTGGTAGCACTATAATGAACATCCCACTAAGACTGGTGGCTATCTTGCATCACCTCATTCCTTAATGAAAACAGAACCATGAAGCAACCCCTTAGGCACAAAACTCCCTTAGGGGAAAACGACCAATCAAAAATCATCTACCCACCATTTAGAAACTATATAAAAATATTTAAAATATCATCACTCAACTTATCTTACCAAATAAACTCTATAAGAGAAGGTTCCTATTGAACACTAGCTTATAAAAAATCTCCACTGTGCTCTTTGGTCTTGATATGCATTTGAGAAAAGAGCCACAACAAAGTCCACTCATCACTAGATTATTTCAACAATTTCACCTTCACTTTTCTACTCAATGAATATTGAACCACATTAAATTTTCCTGGGGTATAGAATATATCAAAATCGAACCCATGAAGGTACTCAACCCAACAGTTCTTCTTGAAATTCAAATATTTTTGGGATAAAATGTAGGCTAAACTATTATGCTCTCAATAAACTACAAACATTTCGCCAAAAAGATAATGGTACCACGTATTTAGGGAATTCATCATTATCTCTAACTCTAGGTCATGGTTTAGGTATTTCTCTCAATGTGGTCAGAGTTGGAATGAACCATACCCCACCACACAACCATATTGCATCAGCACACACCCAAGACCCATTCCTAAAGAATAATTATAGACAAAATATCCCTTTACAGACTTCAAATAAATCAAGACAAGAGATGTGGTCAAAATATTCTTAAGCTTCTCAAAGGAAACTTAACACTATGTGATCCATTCAAATTTTACCCCTTTCTAGGTAAGCACTATCATGGATAAAGAATTCATTGAGAAATCTCAAATAAACAGCCTATAAAACCCTACTAGGCCTAGAAAGCTCCTGATCTCAAAATCATTCTTCAAATTCTCCCATGACATAATTGCACTAATCTTATTAGGGTCCACTGAAACCCCTTTCTTTAATATAACATTACCCAAAAACATTACCTCCCCGATCCACAATGTTCATTAAGAAAAAATCTTATAGGGAAGATGATACCAAGGAGTAGCCAACACAATAAAAAAAATGTTTCTCTTGGTCCTCTTTAGTGTCTAAATAGACCAGTATTTCATACAAAAATACCATGACAAACAAATACTAATGTAACAACCTATTCATAATCACTGTAAAGACTATTGAAGTATTTTTCAATTCAAAAGGCATGATCAAGTACTTGAAATGGCCATACTTTTTTCAGAAGGTAGTTTTCATAACATCTGCCTCTCTAACTCTGACTTGGTGATACCTGTAATATAAATCAATCTGGGAAAACCAATTTCCCCCTTATGCTGATTGAAAATGTCATCAATTCGGGGAAAATGATATTTTTTATTGATAATTACCTTATTTAGCCTCCAATAATCAGTAAAAGATAGATAAATATATCAACCATTTTTCAAAAAAGAATCGAGTGGCCCAAGGTGAGAGGCTCGGGTGAGTAAATACTTTGGATTCCAAATATTCTAGTTATACCATTAATTCCACCAACTATGTGGGCATCATACTATATAAGGGAAGAGATATTGGCATCATTCCCAGCACTGAATCAATGGACAACTCCACATACATCTCTAGAGGAAAACATGTGAAATCCTCTAGAAAACCTATATGAACACATCAACCACAAGAGGTATTCCACCCTTAGGATCACTTTCATCAACCTCTAATGTGATTAAAAAGATCTGAAAAATGATATTTCTCAATTCTAGAAGTGGAGGTCCTGCATGACCCGACTGAGGATCCCATTCACCTTGAGAAACATGGGCATTTCCATTAGCTTCCCAAAAACTCACACACCGCCTATAGAAATTGATGTGCGCCAGAAAACATACCATCAAATCCATACCAAGGATCACATCAAAGAGTTCTATCTCCAAAATAACAAAATACCATCCAACTCGACCCCTGATATAGTGAGTACATAGGACAGACACTTCAAGTCCTGTTATAGCTTCTTAATAAGCTATGTTACCTACTCTATTCTATAAGGTATAAGTTCTGTTGGAAACATTAGAACATCAAAAAATGGATGGAAATAAAGGAAATAGAAGCAGCAGTATCAAACAAAACAATATCTACAGATGATGTAATAAGAACTATACCTTAAACTGTTGTAGGACCTGTATCCAATTCCACTAGTGCTCGATCCACCGCATAAATTTGCCTCATCTCAGGTTGACCATAATATTGATCCCAGTCATGTGACTCTATCTTAATGTGAATTTATATAGAAAAAGATCCAAACCTTCCTCTATGAGCTCCAAACTATGAACCCATTATCATTGATGGTTATGAATTGGCAGTAATCCCTTCAGAAGCTACATAACCTACACAACTCTGATATAGGAATTCAACTTTGTAAAATCACTGTAAGTTCCCCATAGCTCTACATGAGTGAAAATGTATGGGTTGAGAAGAACAAATAGATCACATTTACCCATCTTTTCCAAACTAATGGCATTGTACTGACCCAACATAAGAATCCATAAACAAAGACATCTGGGAAGAATGGACTAAACTACCACCTCCTGTCTTCCCATGTTTATCTTGTATCCACTTTTTATCCAATGAACTACCACTTCCCACTTCTGACACTCCTCCATGAAAACTAGTCTTGCTTCTATGATCAATATCAACCATCATAGAAATAAAAACCACCCCAACATAGGTTTTTAGATTAAACAAGAAGACCTGATATCTAATCTATATCCATAACCACATCCCTAACTTTTGTGACTTCATATTCTTATTCGAAATGACCTAAGGTGAGAATCATACTAGCACTATAAAGTGGTCGACATACTCCATCATGGTTTACTCTCCCTAGAAAAGATTAAAAAACTCTTAGGACCAGAATAAATCTAAAATTTCATGAAAATACTACTCATTGAAAATATCCTTAAAGGAATCCCAACCCATCTACTTATGCTTCCATGTTTTCACCACTAAGTCCCACCACTTCCAACTGGGAACTTCCAACATGAATGAAACACATTTCACTCAAAATACCTTAGAAGTTTTAAGAAACTTGAACATCCTTTTTATATTTACAATCCACTCATATTATCCCTGAGGTTTTGTGATTTCTCATAAATAAAGAGGCTTTTTCATTAGGAACTCTTGAGCCATTTCTTTTCCAAGACTTGGCTTGACTTCTATAACATGAGAAAGACCAGAGGCCACTCTGTATCAAAAAAATTAGACGGCACAAACCATAGAATCCATTAAACTTTGATCAATTGGGGAGGGATAACTCTTTCCCTATTCTTCTTTAAGTTTCACAGGAACACTATAAGGAGGAATTTTAATGAATCAATCAATAACTATTAGAAAAAAAATCAACACATATTCTAAAAAAAATTATAAACAAAAAAAATCCCAAACACTTCCATAAACAAAAACATAACCAAATCCATCATAATAACAAGACAAACCAAACCAAACCACCAAAAATAGTGTCAATATAAAATTTTCATCATATACATCTCACCTTGAGGAGAAGTCAAACAAAATCCCAACATCCGATGGAGACTCAATCCCTAGCATGTGGTTTGTTTTCCAGACATCCCACTCATAACTAGAACCCCAAGTCCTAACAATTCTAGCTCCAATCTATCCAAAATCATCCCAAATAACTTGACCCAAAAATTTTATTACCTATTATGATACCATTTTTTCATAAACCAAGCGAGGATTCCATCCAAACAGACACCTGACTTAGTTCATGGCATGGACAGAAGGGCATTACTGATCCCCACAAGCTGGAAAATAGTGATTAGATATCAACAATATGTTTTGGGACATATTTCACCCATTTATATATCCAAAAATAATAATCTTCACATAATTGATAGACACAACCAAATGAGGTACACAACTTTCCAGATTCAAAATTTACAACTTTATCCAAAATCAAAGGTACTACAATGGAAAGGGAAACACCAAACTATACCAAAAACCGCCCTGAAACAATAGGTACATCACTCTCATGCCACAACCACCAACACCTACAAGAAGTGGACACTATAAATCGGATCTAGCATCACCACCAAAATACATATTTCCTTAACCTAGGTCATATATAATAAAATATACATTAGCCAAAAGGTTTATTTAGGGTGTGATACAAATCCCAGTACGATTCAAACCAAAAGAAAAGATTCCATTCCATAACATTAGAATACAAATCAAATTCACATTTCCATAAGAACATTTAAAACATTTCTAAGAATTTTTTTTAAGAAACCTTTCTTAAGAACAATTTTTAAAGAAAACCCTTTTTAACAAATAATCTTTATTGAAATAAAAATGTACACAAGGTATACTATATAATGATGAATAGCACCACATAACATAAGAATCATGTCACAAGAGAGATCCCTGAGAAAATCCTTATAGGCATACCCCGATGATCAAAATCCTCTGACTCGGCTACCAACAACATTCCTATGAACAAGCCACTAGAGGGGATCCCATCCCAAATATCAACTAGTATCTAAATAATAAGCCAATACCAACAGATTTTTTTTGCATGATCCACTATATGGGATCCCATCGTAATGATCTAGTGGTCATAGATCATACTGAATGTTTATTTAATATTGTATCAAACCTTCTAGATGAATCTAGTCCTCATCCTCTTCCAAATCAACTAGAAATCTAGTTATAGATATCCCATGTAGATACCTAGGAATCCCTTTGTGCTCAAATTAAATTTCACATATCACCTAAATAATCACTTTCATATACACAATCCAAGCATCATAAGAACACAAGGAAATCACTGCTTTCATATTTTCACATTGATCTGACGATCAATGTTCACATGGAAACTACAATTTTCCATAAAAAACCATTTTCCATTTCACACACACACCAAAACCATATAGAAATAAATTTCACACCACATTCACAATTTATGAAACCCATTTGAAAACACAATAATAATATCACATATAAAATCCAACCATTTCTAGGGTCAAATCCCCTTTCAAAATCATACTCATATCAAAACCATTTTATAACATTATTCATATCATTTTCAAAATTCAAAGATGCATTAAAGGTTAAAAAACTTATCCAACATGAAACAAAACCCATTATAAGAGAAAAATACACTTTTAACAAATTTAAACCCTTTAATCTCATTTAAGAATGATTTATCACCTTTCACACAAGGGACAAAACATATTTAAGAAACACCACAAAATATAATTCATGAAACATTACCACATTCCTTTAGAAAACTCATTTTTATCAAATTTTCATCACAAAACCATTCCAAAACATATTTCATATCACATAAAAAATCCATAGAACAAATTTAAACAACCAAGAAGTCAATAAATACTCATCCAATAATTTAAAATCATGTAACCACCTACCTCACACATGTAAAATTTTGAAAATTTATTTAAAACCAGAATCACACCTCCAAAAAAACCTATGAAGGAAAGACCCAATAATAAACATCATAATTTACACTAATAACACAAGATTAACCCCTCTTTAGGCTAAAATTCCAACTGGGAAATAATATCTCAAGAAATAAGAAAGAGAAACCCTAGAATAAGAGATAAATCATGAGAAAAAAGACTTACTTAGTGATTCTTTGAAATTCCCACACCAAAACCACCTAGGGATTGAAGATCAAGTGGTCTAAGGGGGAGAAAAGGGAGCTCTTAGAGATACAAATCCTGAGTGGGATGAATTAGGGGTGAATTTGAGGTTAAATATGAAGAGGGATTAATGTTAAATTACAAATCTTAATGAACTGGAAAAGAGTCATGATTTTCCCACATGGTTTTCCAAATTATGCACCAACTGTGCACCCCTTACAGTCTATGATAAGTAAGTTTCATGGTTTTCTTGCACGGTTTTCTAAACCTTGTACCAACCATGTGGTCGCTACTATAAAAAAAACATTTTCCACACAGTGTCCTAGTAAAGGGAACATGGATTCTTCTAACTGTGTGCTAACCATGCGCTGCCTGCTTCAAAGACCAAAATCTCTATTTTCATCAGAATATCATGGGAAAACCTAAGGATAGACATAATACTAAAAATAAACAAAATAATTAATTAAAAATAAATCACATATGTGACATATAAACACATTATAGTTAATTAATTTATAAATACTTTTATAAAATAATAAATATCCCAATATAAATTTTATTTTAATTTATAAACAATTTGTAAATTAGCCCCATGGGGTGAAGTTTAATGGTTCCTCCCTTGTTTTACATGTGGTGGTGATTTGAGGAGGCCCTGGTTTCGAACCATTTCATTTATAACTTTCTTTCCATTATTACCCCTCCCCAAACCAACTATGTATAATAAATGTATAAATTATATAATTCCAATCATAATTGAATTTAAATAAGTAAAATTTAATTTCAAATCATGTTTAATGATATATTAACAGTCATAGAGTATGATAGATTGGGTAAAGCATGTAAAATGTTTAATCACCATTAGTCACATCTTATTAATTCTATCCATATCACTTCATACACAAAATATCAGATCCAAGGGTTTTATACTCCCATGATTCATATCGAAATAGAAAAGTTATTAAAATACTCTATTTTAAAATATAGGACTATGTGATATCATCAAATATGATTTCATGATGACATATGTTAAGATCTATAAAAAGAGTTATCATTGAATACAACACTATATTTAGGAACTAGGGACTAAGCGCTATAGTCCAATACACTATTTAGAACATGTTTCTATTTTCCTATTAAATTTAATCATACAATCCTTCAATGTCTATATGAAATTCTCATTTATTCTAAATATCCCCTTATTCCCATCATCACGGAGTATAGAAACACTAATGATATTTTACCTTAACCCATTGATAAGAAGAATGTTGTTGTATTTATTCATAAAAATACTTATGTATCCATCTCCTTGAACATTTAGTGAAACATCATTTCTAAAATTGATAAAACCTTAATCATACCAAAGGATATCTTTCAAGAGGTTTTTTACTTGGTCATGTGTGATGAGAAGCCATATTCAGGGATTTATGATGTATCTTATTTTATAGAATTTTAATCCCCCTAAACTACCATAACATTCTGTTGAGTATTTCATTTTTTAAAAGGTTTATAATTATCTTTTTTCCTCATCTATTCCAGTATCATGGTAAGAACCTTCTTGGAGATTTTTTTGGGATGATCACACTTTCCATAGGCCTATTAAAGAGAATCAAAGGAATTTTTCATGATTATATTCTATTTAGGATATTGTATTTATAGGTAACTTATAATTTCAATATTTATTTCCACCAAATAACTATTTACATAATAATTTTCCCTTTGAATGATATGAAAAGGAATGTGGGAGCATATGGAAGACCTCTCCACTGACCAACTTCTACACATGTTTTGGCCATATAAAATCATTTAGTTCTATATCCCAAAATTTATTTCTTAAATTGAAATTTCATACCACTTATATAATCTAATAATTCTGTTCAACCATCTTTACAACCATTTATTTTACTATCACAAAAGCTCTGAGCACCTTCATCCCCTCAACTATCAGTGTTTAAAGGACAAACTCATAGTGCCTCTAGTTTGTTAACACTATGAATCTGGTGGATAATATCAAAACATTTGATAGATATGTATAGAACATCATAAATTACTACACTAGATCACTGAATATGCATCTCCCTATATTCATGTTAGAATGTTAGGGAAGTATACAATGCTATAGTTTAGTCCTCTTGGACAAAAATAGTAGGTTTCTAAGGATAGTCCAACTGATGACTACAAAGATTATTCATCACTAACCATGAACATGGAGAATATCATTATATTCAGTCCCCATGTAAATTAGGTTCATGATATAGAAAATTTTTTAGGTGGTTAAAACATTCCCACTAAGGACCCATAATAACAAGTGAAACATCTAGAGGAGTTCAAACATTTTAGCAAAGATATTCCATGGGACTTTGGAATCCTCCCAAAACACCACCATAGAACACCCACTAAAACCTTAATATGGGTATGGTGTTTTTGAGTCTCTGGTATAAAATAAGTCATTAATAAAATATTCATATATTCTTAGATAACCAATTTAGTCTAGGAGCTCATGATAAGTTTGCAAGTCAATATCTATCTTCGTTGATGATACCTTTTTGACTGGGATAATGTTACATACGATCTCATCACACATACCTTACATCCTTGAAAATTTATTGTTTTTCATCGATCAACCAAAACATAATAAGGGGGTCTTCTTACTGGATGCATAGTTTGGTATTCCCTATGGCTCTATATCTGATGGATAAGCATGTTTTCCCACCTCTAGAAAAAGATTACTATACTATATGGGTGATCTGATCAGCAAGGGTACAAATTTTTATGTAAGTTTCCCATGATGAGTTAATTAGCCCACTTGATATGTTCATGGTGGAATTATAGATATAATATGATTTAGTACATCTTGAAAGGAATTTATACCCAGAGTGGGTGGACCATGTACCATAATATCTAAATTTCATCAACCCAAGCTTCACTTTCTCCAATGTCGTGGGTGACTCAAAAGATCACCTTGCTTACTTTGCCTCTCGATATGGACCAATGTTGGTCATCCTTAATATGTATGAGTTGTGCTGGATATAATAATTCATTCATACATCAGTGGGACATTTTTTTCTTGGAAAAATAATCACGCCAAAAGATTTTTCTCATATTAAGAGGATCATCACAAAAACATCCTATACCTCTTTAGATCTACCATGGATAGGACATGTGTTATCGATATATCCAAATGAAAAAATATGATAGGAAAAAATGTTTCATGAAATTCATTACATGGTAGAATGGAATGGCATAATCCCGCGACATGAAACATCCCTTAAAATAATTTTTTGCGATGTGTGTAGAGAACATATGGATGAGATAGTCTCAAATATCATATCCCTAAAGAACCTTATAATATTTTGAGAGTTCTTCTTGAGGGAATATCATATTGAATAGGTCACATTATAGATCATGAAAAGGTATCATCATATTCTTATAACACCCATTAATTTTTTTTTGGTAAAACTGGGAGTGTTGATATGATTAAGGATTCATACCCTCAACAGTTTCAGCTCTAGAAGGGACCTTAGAACAAGCCGCATCATGTATTGGATGGTGATGTAAAATTTTCCTACATATCCCATACAAGGATTCCATATTGACCATTTATTTAGTATTAGAAAAATTTATACTCTTTCAAGGTTGAGAAATTCACAAGATTCTTCATTTGTACCTTATATAATATTTTCTTGACTATAAATCAAGAAACAACAAGCGGCATAATTGAGGAACTATCCCAACTATTATCCTTATGATAAATTCCTTGTAAAAAACTAGTATGTCATTATCTTCATGAATTGGATCAAGAATATAGTAGATCACGGAATTGGGAAGTTATTAAATCCTAAGGAGTATGTCACATGCATATCTACCATCCCTGATGATAATGGATATATCATGGATTGGAAATAGTTCTCAATCCAAGTAGATTAATAATTTTTTGACCAACTATTTTGAAATATGGATGCTCGGTCCCATGGGATTTTTCATGTGTGACTGAATCATCTAACACCATTTACCACTACTTCATCCTCTCCAATGATATTAACAATTTTACAGCCCTCTAAATCTTGATGTCTCCAATGCTGATGTCTCAAGGATGATAGGGAAACCCAAAAAATTCCAAATCTTTTCTCCACACTTATAGATTTAATTCTATATATACTAGGATGAAATCCCATTATCCATTAGAAACCATAGGAATAATCTTATATGTAACAAAAGTTCACCTCTGTCAATTCCATTATATATTTAGACCTTTGTGTAGACCCTAAAGATGAATCATGCAAGTTGGATATTCTTAGAGACTCTCTTTGTTGTATTATATAAAATTTAAAACATTCCTCAGAAAAAGACAATGCATGAGGAGCCAACCTCAAAAACACTATCAATATTATTGATATAAGAAGGCTATCATTTCTTAGATATTAGTAATAACATCCATCAATATACAAATATTTTAGGGTATCTATGTGTCCCATTAGATATTTTAATATCTAGATTAGTCACACACATAAAATCATCAGAATAATTTTATGAGTTTAAACCAAGAACCTACACCCCAACCAATAATTCCTTCATACTTCTTATCAAGGAACCACCCCATAAGAGTATTAACATACCCCTAATGTGAAATAATGAAGTGATCAAGAAACTAACTTGTATCCCATATCATATCTCATTCCTAAATGAACTCCATCTATCAAGATCACTTCATGAATCCCTCATTGAGGCCCAAAAGGGAATTCTAGTGTTTGACACCATAGTGGCTGCCACTAAATCTTATAGAATATAATATGTAGTGCCTAGCATGACTCTATATCAATGAAGTTGTGATACTTAATGGGGAACCAATCTCAATTGTGTCTAATTGTGACCCATGATTTACATCGAAATTCTGGAAAATAATTTATAAATCATTGGATACTAAACTTCGATTGAATACTCTTAGCACCCTAAAACTTATGGGAAATAAGAGAGGATTATCCAAACCTAATAAAACATGTTGATATCATGTTCACTTGACTTTCAAGGTATGTGGTATCAATATTTACCTTTAGTGGATTTTTCCAACAATATTAGTTTTCATTCAAGTATTCAAATGGCACTAAATGAATATTTGTATGGGAAGAGATGTTGTAAACAAATATGTTGGGATGAAGGTGGTGAAAGGAAGCTTGTGGGCCCATATATTGTGGAGGAAAAAATAAAAAAGGTAAAGACTATTCAAACCCATATCAATGTAGCTCAAAGTAGGAAAAAGAGTTATTCTGATAATCAAAGTAAGGATTTAAAATTTCAAGTAGGAGATCGGGTTTTTTGAAGATATCTCCATGGAAGGGTGCTATAAGATTTGGGAAGAAAGGGAAACTAAGAACTAGGTATATTGGACCTTTTCAAATCCTTGAAAGAATTGGAACTATTGCATATCATTTGGAAATGCCACCTAGCCTGACTAAAGTACATAATGTGTTCCAAGTCTCACAGTACATAAAGTACATTCCAAATCCAACGCATGTCCTCACTTATGAAGGTATAGAATTAGAACCTAACTTATCATACAGTGAAGAGTCTATCCAGATTATGGAGACAGAAGAATTGGTTTTGAGAAATCGGACGACTCGACTGGTAATGATACTTTGAAGAAATCATAAAATTAAAGAGGAAAAATGGGAGTCTGAGGATCTTATGATTAAGATCTACCCAAATATTTTTGTGAGGTAACACTTTGTGAATTTTTAGGATGAAATATTTGTATGGAGGAATGAATGTAACATGCCAAGGTTTTGAAAATAAATATCAAATTCATGAAACAATGATTCCCTACAAAACAACACTTAGTTATAAGCTAGTTGTTAAACATAACTTTACCTCTACTATGTTTTGAATTTAGAAAAACAATTATCTAGTGTTGTAATCAGTATGTTATTTAGAGTCAGATACAGCCAACTTGATTTTTTTGTGAATAGTAACATTCCCTTATGAATAGTAATATGACCCTTATGAATAGTAAATCATATTATTATTTTATTTTCTTAAGGCTATAGTATAATGACATCTTGATAAATTTTTCAAGGTGATATAAAATGAGTCATAGTTTTGAATTTGTTAATTTTTTTAATAAAGTGTGATTTTATTTAAAAATTAATTAATCATATTTAAAAAATTATTTTCAAAAAATGATGTTTATTTTTTGTATTATAAATGTCTAGATAGGGTGAATTTATGAAATTTTTATGAAATTCATGATTTTTTTATGAATAGTGAGATACATTAAAATACCATATATACAAATTTTCATTTAATTAAACTATTTATGATATCATGAATGATGTAAGAAAACAGGGTTCAAAATCACATGACCTCTTCACTATTTTGATCACAAGAACCAAGACTATTCATTGCCTTGAGAAAAAATATTAAAATAATGATTAAAATAATGTAACACCCCTCCTGTCCTCCACTATAAATACCACCCTCATTCCCCTCTTTTCTTCCCTACTCTAAGCCTTTATGATCTTTAATGTACTGCCCATATACCCTTACCTCGTAACTCCCCACTTCCAAGATCTCTTGATATTTCTAAAATTCCAAAACCCCTTTCCTTAAAAAGGTTCTCAAGGAGGTTATTTCAAGAGGCAAAGCATCTTTATTTTTCATTTAGTTTCATTTCAAATTTTCTCCTTTTCTTATTCTCTCCTAACCTCCCCTTTCCAATTGATACTTATAACTCCATTATAATATTTATATGGGAATTATACTATGTTAATTTAATAACCATTATCAATCATATTACACTCTCTCTCTCTCTTTTATAAATGAAATCATCGTCTATGAGGTTCTAATTTACAACCTTCGTGGATGATGAAGTTTAGTTCTTCAATTTAACCTTTATTTCTAGTCATGAAACCATTTTTATGGTTGAACCAGACTAATATATGTATTATAACCAACATAATATTAAGGAACTAATATATGTACATAGTATTAAATCATATAACAAAACTAGTTCATAATAATCCAAATACCGGAAAATAATTTAAGTGATTACCATTTCATCCAATGATTCATCCTCATACCATATAAAAATGCTATATATAACCAGTAGAACTTATAGATGTTCAGAAATAATATATAATTTCAATTCTAGAGAATTACATCCTTCTCACATGAACATTAATACTCATATACAAATATACGGAACATGAAACCCAATGAAACGAACACTCCAGAACGGTAGAATTCAATCACATAACTATTAAAGACATAAATAAACTTAATAAAATAATGATAAACTAAAAAAATTCTAATAGGATCTGAGTTAAGTTATTAATAAGTCTAATTTCACATTCAAGGACCTCAATTTCAAGAGCGAAACACATTCAGACTTAAGGTAAGAGTTTTCAACCCGAACCTCCATTTTATTTGGGGTTACTTTCATTATCTACATAACTAACTGAAATTGTTATGTATTATTATTTACTCCTCATAAATTCAGTTTGAGTAAACTATATATGTTTACCGATCAGAATTCTTCTTTATTTTATGGGGAGTTACACGTTTTTAAAAGGAACTTTCAAAATTCTTTGAAAAATACAAGCACGATTCATGAGAATTTTTAAAATTATTACCTATTTTCAAGGGAAATATATAATATGTTCTTATGAAACATTATATTTCTAAAATAATTCATTTTATTATAAAAATATTATGTTACTTCAATTATTTTTTTATAAAAATACTTTTCCAAAAGAACTCTTATTTTCAAAGTAAAAGAGTATTTATCTCAATAATTACTCGATGATTTTATAAGAGTATCTTCATCTATTTTAGAAAACCTTTTGATTCTTATGTATGATATTATCTAAAATATTTAATTTAGTGGTTTATTATTATTTCGACTGTGGATGTGCTATCCTAACTCCATTCACCAATTTAGTTTGAATGTTTATTGTTTATGCTTAATGTTAGGGGAAAGTTATTTATATTTCATATGATAATTTAAATATGAATGTATATGTTTTTTTATGTTTATCCACACTCATATGATGAATGCATTAGAATTATTATGTGATGGGTGGGCCCACTATAACAACTCAATTCATTTTTAGGTCTCATGAGTCAAATAGATATGGACTTGGCTGATGCCTTTCCCATTTTAAGATATGGTTTTGGCCGAGGCCTTAATTATTTTTTGATGTTTGGGCTGAGACCTTGATAGTATGTTTCAGAATGTCCATCATATGAATTTTCCTTATTATGAAGCTATAAATTCATAGTTCATGTGGTTATTAAACTAGTATAACATCCATGATTATGTTTTATTGTGGTAATATTTAATCATCTCAAATTCCGTCCAAAATGAGTTCAAGTTTATTATTTTTAGAAGAATATGGTGTCAATTTTTCACCATGCCTAATGCTTAGGTTTATTATATCTTCTACTGTATTTTTTTCTCTTACTGAGAATTTGGTCTCACCCCTTTTATATGTTTTATTTTATTAGGACATGAAGAAGTTTATTATGAATGACCTGTAGGGATAAACTTATAGTTATGGGTGTTCCCAATAAAACTCATATGTTTTATTTCATTTCAAGTTGTAAATTTAAACTTATTTAAGTATATGTCTTTTCAAATTTACTAAACTATATTTTACATCAGGATAGGACTTTCTTTTAATTAATCCAATGTAATGTAATAAGGAACCAGCTCTGAAAATGTGGGGTCGAGTCTTTACATGTTCATCCTATATTTATAATATAGAGGCCACTAAATATCCCAGAACTCACTATTTTGAGGATGAAGACTTTAAATTTTAGATTTCCGAGATGTTGATGCTCTAAGTTCATAGAACCTCAACCATCATTCACTATCATAAAATCCACCAACCACTATAGACTCTTTTAGGTTAGAAAAAAAATCACTTGAATGATCCCTTAAATTCATTGGAAATTGTTTGATACTTTTTTATGAAACATAATTCTATGAAGAACAGTCTTGTGAAAGTGCGCCATGTCTTAAAAAAGTGGATGTTTCAAGAAACCAAAAAAATTTAGAGATACTGTTATATCCTATTATTTAATACCTCCTTCATGAGACTAAATTCCATAAGAATCAATGGAAAGTTTTACCTACATTCACCTAATTTAGATTCATTCATGAAAACTCTATATGTCTGACCATAATTATGGCCAATTGGGAAGCATTTATGTATGCTCTATAGGTATATTTAATAATATCAAGTATTATTCAAGCCTACTCATATATGTAATCCCCAATTGTGTCCTCATTGATGGTCTTACCCTTGGTCTAATCAACTATATATACCTCTATACAATCCTTTATGTAACACCCCAAGCTTCTATGATAAGCTTCTCTTTGAATAATGTGATAGCGTGTGTTGTACACAACATCGAGTTCTAACACACCACAACCAATAAAACTAGCTGTTATGAATAGTAATACCTACCTTTTGAAATTATATATATTTTATATTTCAAAATGAACTTCATTTTTGGATTCAGAATATCGAACTTATCCTAAGTTGAATTTTTCTGAGAACGTCCATTTTTTATGAATAGTGAAAAATACTTAAAAACAAATTTTTTAATCAAAATAATTTATAGTGATAAATTATATTTTCAGTGGTTTTATAGTATAATTAGAATATATTTTTACCATTTTATCCAATGGTGTTCATTATAAATAATTTCACTTTGAAATTGTACATAAACAATTGTCAATCTTTTGATATATATTGTTTCTTAAAAACATGCTATGTGTTGTAACAACGTGAATTAATTATAAAATTAATTAATGAAACTTATATGTTTGGAATTTTTTAAAATAGAAATCATTTTTGAATTAGGAATATCAATTATAGCTTAGGGTGAAATTTTGGCATTTTTTTGAAAAACTTCAATTTTTTATGAATAGTGAAACTACTAAGTGGTAGTTAAAAAACTGAATTTTTTCATAAAACTTAATTTTACCACTTCTGTGAATGGAATTTCAAAAATCCGAGAGACACGGTTAATATCAAGAAGTAAAATGTGGTTCAATGAGATTAAAATAATTTTTGCTGAATAGTAACTTTTTACTTTTATTTACCACGGTTAAAAGTAAATAGGGTAATTATCGGTAAAAATGATATTAATATTACCATAACACATGTCCTAATTCTATTGGACATGTGTATCTCGACCCAAAACAACCTTAGGAATAAAATATTATCATTTATGTCCACTTTGATTAGATTAGGACATTTATTATTATTTAATTCAAAGAAGAGTTAAAAGAGTTAAAATCAAAGTTTATTTACTAAAACATTTTTAATATAGGGTTATACATATGATAAATTCGATTGTAAATATTAATTAGAAAGATAATACAATTTCCTACATAATTATATTTTATTTATAATTTCTAGACATTAAATAATTTAATTTATTTATGACACAATGATGATGCAGTAATTACCATAATAGTGAAAAATTAAAATAATTGATATTATAAATACCCAAATAAATATAATTTGAGACTATTAATGAATTTAACTAATTTTATAGGATAATATGACATATTAGTATTTATTTAATTAACTTTGTTCTAAGTAATCATTCAGTTATAAATTTCAAAAAAATCAACTATTGAATAGTGTCAAAATTGACATAAAAGAGTTTTTAAAACACATATTATATTATTAATTGATATTAAATTCATAAAAATCTAAGGTTCGGCCAAGAGACTTATATCATGATATTTGTATCATTGATGGACCACTTGGGGGTCACTTGGATGTATATGGTATGTTTATTAACAATATAATATAAAAATACAAAGATACATTGTAAAAGTGAAACTAATTAACTTAGAGTTAATACTTAAAGATAAGGTTAATATAGTAACCCAAACCTGTATAAATTCTATTGGTTGAATGGTTTTCGACCTATACCCACCTTAACCTTTGAATAATCAACTTTGGAGCCATTATAAACCGAATATGAATTTATTATAAATTAATATTTCTAGGTTTTCCAAAGGTGCCCCTCACCACTCTTATAAAAGGGCACTCCTCCTTCTCATTTCTTCACACCTTCAAATCCTTTTGGTTCAGCCAACCTCTGCCCAAATACTCTCCAAACATCCATCACTACAACCTAGAGGCCTTAGATTGATCATAAATCCAACCTATGGAGCCGTTTTGATCAAATAAAAAGGGAGAACCCGAAGAAGAGATAATGATTTCACCACCCTTTTCCAAGTTCCTTTCTTCTTCCACTTATTCTTTCATTGTTATTACCATTATAAAATAATAAATCCAGTATAATATATATACTGTGATGTTATTATAAATATGGTAGAACCATATTCAGTATTCTATCCACCCTTTGAATAACATGTCACCATACGTGCGTACTTACGGCTTACCGTCTCCACGTCGTAGTGTAATTGTTATTCAATATATTATTATTTAGATGGGTATAATAATGATGTGTAACTCATGTAAATAATAAATATATCATGTTAATGATTCTTTATATATGATATAACATCCATTTATATATTATTTTAATATCAAATGAATGATCTTGTCGCTCGTGCGTACGTACGGACTACCGTCTCCACGAACGCGATGAGATTCATTCTCCATCATATCATTCAAGTATAATTATCATTTGATGATTTAAAAATAATTTTTAAGGACTTGATACCATTCTGTATGTGAATAATATACAACCTATCCATGACAAACATGTCTTATGTAACAAAACATATAAAAGAAAACGAGTAAGTTAACACCCGAAACAACGATAATACTAAGATATTATTAACAAAGCAATGTTAAAAGATAATATATGATATCATATGAATGTATATGATTCTTGTATAATTTAATAAAAATTATTTCACTCTTATACAGGAGGTTATCCTACCCCAACCAAGGAAAAATACAAGGTAAGGGTTATTTCACAATCTCTTCATTATCCGAGGTTGTTTATACGTAATAATCTACTGGGATCTCTTTATCATCCACATACATGTTTCTTAAATATGAATTTCAAAACATTTTTAATATTTAATAGAATATGGGTTAAAGTCATTTATACCCTTTTTTTAATTTTTATAAGAGGTTTATAAAGGAATCTTTCCGTCGTTTTCCAAACAAGGTGCTTTTTAACCTTTTTGACAAAATTAAGGTAAGAATGTTTTTTTAACTTATACGGTGGGTGCGGCTATTTTCCTCCGTTATAAAATCATTGAAGCTTCCCTTACAAGCTTATAAAAATATTTTCAAATAAAATGTTCTATTTCATAAATATAAGACTCTTAAATGATTTCAAAATATAAAGAGATATTTCTCTAAAAAGAGTTTTGATTTCATCTATGCCAACATCCTTTGATGGAATTTACGCTTATTTGAAGTTGATTTGTTATGATAAAAAAAATCTATATTGTATTGAAGGTTTTGTGATATGATTGACTGTGGATGTGTTCTTTTTATACCGTTTCATAGTTTATAGTGAAAGTATTGACATTTCGTATGCTAGTTTTAATACGAATGTTTATTTTATGTTTAAACATTTTCATATAGGAATGCATTGGACTTAATATGTGATGGGTGGAGCCCGTTATAGCTCCTCGATGCATCGGTAGGTCTCATGAGACAAACTAGTGTCTTGGCACAAGGCCTTGGCAAAATCTTATTTGTAGTCTTGGCACGAGGCCTTGGCTATGTGGTTATGATAGTCTGGCATTATGCATTCCATCATTATGAAAGTGGTTATTGATATTGCATGTGATTATTCGATTAGTAGAATATCAATGTGAATAAGTAAATGGCATTATTTCATTTTACTTTTTCCATACTTTGTTGAAGTTCAAGTTTAAAAGGCTTTTGTTTTAGTTATACATTGCCTTAAATGTTTATGCTTATTTTTGAAAGTTTCCTCTATATTGTTATCCTTACTGGGCATTTGAGATCACCCCTTTTCTATGTTTTATTTTTCCCAGGATGTGAAGAAGTATGTTATGAATGACCTGCAGTGATTTTATGTGGCGATATGAGTGTGGAATATGGAGACTTTGTTGTTGTAGTATTTTTTCACTTTATGATGTAATGTAGAACTTTATGAATATATGTAGTGTTTCCAAGGCTACTAAACCAATCGGTCTTTCGAGATTTGATCTTTCTTGTGATCATGCCAATGTTATGTAATAACGTACCGACTCTGGGTAACTGGGGTCGGGGCGTTACAGTTGGTATCAGAGGAGGTTTACCACAAACATTGGAAGCTAGATTTAGATAAACTCTGATTAAATCGTGTAGACCTAAGATGAACTTTGAGGATTAGTATAGAAGAACATCCTTGAATTTTGGTATTATAGAGATTTTGTGAGTTTTCCGAGCAATACATCCCTGTCTGGATACGAGCAGGTAGAGGCAGCTCTGGCACAGATGTACCTAGGGGTAAAACCTGAAAACACCACTTTTAGCTAGACTCGAACGGGAACTAGTGCACGACAATAGGCCTTGCTGCACTCTGGGTTACGACACTCCCGGGGGATATGCTTAGGATAACTCTCATTTTCTTTACAAATCATTATGAAGGGTTTATGAGTATATACTTCATCAAAGAAAACATTCTTATGATTATGGATTATATCCATAAATAGTTCAATTTATGTTAAGTGTTTTATAAGTATGGGATAATGTATTTTGATTCATAAACTGATCTAGTTTATACCATTGTTTAGAAATGGCGCCTAGTGGAAGAAATGGAAACCGTATCAATGCACGCACTCCATGTAGGGATTTCCCTCCTGCTCAAGATAATTATAGTGGAGCTGGTGATGCAACTGGTGCCGATCAGCTAATCACCATACTGGGACAACTCACTCAGGCTATGAATAATAACCTTACCCGTATGGAGCACCCTGATCTGCAGCGTGGAGGATCAATGTTAGATCGATTCATGAGGCAACAACCACCAACGTTCAATGGGAGTAAAAATCCCTTAGTAGCTGAGCATTGGATATTTTCCCTAGAGAAAATATTTTTGGCTTTGGGGAGTTGTGAAAGGGAAAAAGTTATCATGGCGGTTTACCGCCTCACTGGAGATGCTGATCAATGGTGGTCATTGATTCAAAATACAAAGGAAGATGATGAAGTATCAAATATGGAATGGAGGGAGTTCAAAGATTTATTTTTATAAAAATACTTTCCTCGCGACCATCGAGAAAATATAGAAAGGTAGTTTCTAAGTCTGAGACAAAAGGGGGATGAGAATGTCACAACGTATGAGGCTAACTTTACAAGGTTAGCAAGGTATGCTAGAGATTATATAAGTAACCTAAGAAGTAATATTGATCATTTCTTTGATGGGTTAAAACCATTTCTCCATCGAGCATTCGTCTCACAATCCTTCTTGTCGTACGAAGACATTGTCTCGTGTGCTATCAAGACTGAAAAGGAATTCTCTAGGTCTTATGACTTTAAAGAAAAGCAAGAGAAGAAGAGACCTGCTGATCAATCTAGGAATGGAAATAAGGGGAAGAAGGGAAAGCTTGAATATCCATACTTTGGTAAATGTGGGAAGAAACACCCCGATACTTTCTTGAAGGGAACAGGAGTCTGATACAAGTGTGGTGAAAAAGGACACCAAGCTCATGATTGAAAGGGGAAGAAGGAAGCCACCAACGTTCAGTGCTACAATTGCAGGGAGATGGGGCATTATGAAAATGAATGTCCTAAGCGTCAGGAGAACTTACCTCAAAAAAGGCCAAGGGATCAAGGCCAAGCTTATGCTATCACTACTGCTGAGGTAGAAGCTCCGAAAGATGTGGTGGCAGGTAAGTTAATGGTTTCCTCACGTTTAGTAAATGCATTATTTGATTCTGGATCATCGCATTGTTTCATATCTTCCGAATTTGCTATGAAAATTAGATATTTCCAATTTGTTTTAACAAGGGAGTTATCAGTTAAAACTCCTAAGGGAAGTATCATTGCAACAATGTTTTGTGAATCAGTCCCCATTAGAGAACATAAATGTTCTTTATCTGCTTATCTCGTCATCATACCTATTATTGAGTTTGATATAATCCTTGGTATGGACTAGCTTTTGGACTATGATGCGAAGATTTATTGTAAGAAGAAAGAGGTTACAATTCATGATGATGATGATAAGGAACACCATATCTTTAGAGCAGAATCGTCACAACCTAATTCTCATTTATATCCACCCCCAGTAGCTCAACTAAATTCAATTATTGGGGAGGAAGAGAATGAAATAACTATGGGTGAGGAAAGGAATGTTCAAATAGAGGATGTACCTGTTGTGAAAGAATTTGAATATGTATTTCCAGATGATTTACCTGAACATCCTCTAGAATGAGAAGTTGAGTTTTCCATTGATTTAATTCCTATATCAAGGTCTATATTGAATACCCCTTATAGAATGGCCACTGTAGAATTAGTTGAACGAAAGAATCAACTAGAGGAATTGAGTAATAAGGGATTTATTCTGCCTAGTGTTTCTCCATGGGGAGCCCCTGTTCTTTTTGTTAAAAAGAAAGATGTATCTATGAGGTTATGTATCGACTACAGGGAGATCAATGTTATAACAATAAAGAACAAGTATCCCCTACCTCGAATTGATGATTTATTTGACCAACTGCATGGAGCTCAATACTTTTCAAAGATTTACCTTCGATCTGGATACCATCAGTTGTGTGTGAAGAAGGAAGACATTCCGAAGACAACATTTCGAACAAGGTATGGGCATTACAAGTTTACTGTAATGCCTTTTGGATTGACTAATGCACCCTTTGAATTCATGGATATGATGAATAGAGTTTTCAAGGAGTATCTCGATGAATTTGTGGTGGTATTTATTGATGATATCTTTGTATACTCCAAAAGCTACGAAGATCATGAAAATCACTTGCGCATTATCTTGAAGACACTGAAAAGGCATGAATTATATGGGAAGTTTAGCAAGTGTGAATTATGGCTTCAGGAGATTTCTTTTCTTGGCCATATTGTCTCTAAAGATGGAATCTCTATTGATCCTTCTAAGACCAAGGAAATCCAAGAATGGCCAGCACCTACGAGTATAACTGAGGTATGTAGTTTTATTGGTTTAGCAGGTTATTATTGATGTTTCGTCCAGAATTTTGCCCGATTGGCTAACCCATTAACGAATCTCACACGTAAAGGGGTTAAATTTCCTTGGAAAAAAGAGTGTGAAGAATGTTTCGATGAACTGAAGATAAGATTAGTCAATGCTCCTATATTGACTCTACCATCGGGGAATGATGGGTTCTTTATTTATAGTAATGCATCGAAGAAAGGACTTGGTTGTGTCCATATGTAGAATGATAGGGTTATTGCCTATGCATCACGACAGCTAAAAATTCATGAACAAAACTATCCTACTCATGATCTCAAGTTAGAAGCTGTGATCTTTTCTTTGAAGATATGGAGGCACTACCTCTATGGTGAAAAATGTGAGATTTATACTGATCACAAGAGTTTGAAGTATATTTTCTCACAAAAATAACTCAACATGAGGCAAAGGAGATGGCTTGAATTACTCAAGGATTATGATTGCACGATACACTACCACCCGGGGAAGGCAAAAAATGTGGCAGATGCTTTGAGCATAAAATATCATGGAGTTTTGAACAATATGATAATTGAAAGGGATCCAATTTTCATGGATATAGTGAAGATGGACATGGGAATAACTAGGGAAGGATAAACATCAATGATTTTTCAAATGGTTTCCAAACCATCTTTACTAGAAAGGATTAAGAGTTCTCAGACTGATGATAGAGAATTTCAAAAGAAGATTAAAGCTGTGAATGATGGGAGACTGAGAGACTTTGTGTATGAAGATGGAATTTTGAAATTCGGGAAGAGACTTTGTGTTCCCGATATACCTGATTTAAAAAGGGAATTACTGGATGATGCTCATAGTTCCAATTTCTCTATACACCATGGGAGCACCAAAATGTATAGAGATTTGAAGGAACATTTTTGGTGGGACAACATAAAGAGGGAGATTTCTGATTTTGTGTGAATATGTATGGTTTGTCAACAAGTGAAAGCTGGAAGGCAACACCCTGGAGGAGTCATGCAACCTCTTCCCATACCGGAGTGGAAATGGGACAATATTACGATGGGCTTTGTCATGGGGATACCAAAGACTCCTAGAAGGAATGATGAAATATGGGTTATTGTTGATCGTCTTACCAAGTCAACACATTTTCTTGCTATAAGAGAAGATCTACCACTGGAACGTCTAGAAAGACTATATATTAATGAAGTTGTGAGACTTCATGGAGTACCCCTATCGATTGTTTCTTATCGTGATCCCCATTTTACTTCATGATTCTGGAAAAGTCTTTAGAAATCCCTGGATACTGAACTTCATTTGAGCACTGCTTACCACCCTCAGACAGATGGACAATCAGAATGGACTATTCAAACCTTAGAAGACATGTTGAGATCTTGCTCACTTGACTTTCAGGGTATGTGGGATCAATATTTACCTCTGGTAGAATTTTCCTATAACAATAGCTTCCATTCGAGTATTCAGATGGCACCATATGAAGCGTTATATGGAAAGAGATGTTGTACACCAACATGTTGGGATGACTTTGGTGAAAGAAAACTTGTAGGCCCGGAACTGGTGGAGTAAACGATGGAAAAGGTGAAGGTAATCCAAAATCACATCAAAGAAGCTCAAAGTAGGAAGAAGATCTATGCTGATAATTGAAGGAAGGATTTGGAATTTCAAGTCGGTGATCATATTTTCCTAAATGTATCTCCATGGAAGGGAGTCATACGTTTTGGTAAGAAAGGTAAATTGAGTCCCAGGTACATCGGACCTTTCGAAATTCTAGAACGAATTGGGGCTGTAGCTTACCGATTGGCAATGTCGGCAAGTCTCTCCAAAGTTCACGATGTGTTCCAAATATCTCTATTGAGGAAATACATGCCTGACCCAACACATGTACTCATCTATGAGGAATTAGAACTGGAACCTGATTTGTCTTATTCCGAAGAGCCCATCAGGATTCTTGATGCGAGAGAACAAAAACTGAGAAACCGGACGACACGTCTGGTAAAAGTTTTGTGGAGAAACCATAAGATGGAAGAGGCAACGTGGGAACCCGGGGAACTTATGATGAAGAACCACTCGAGTCTTTTCATGTGATAATATTCTAGAAATTTCGAGGAAGAAATTATTTGAAGTAGGGGAGAATGTAACACCCCAATCTTCTACGATACACTTCTCTTTGAATAATGTGATATCGTGTGTTGTACGCAACATCGAGTTCTAACACACCACAACCAATAAAACTAGATGTTATGAATAGTAATACCTACCTTTTGAAATTATATATATTTTATATTTCAAAATGAACTTCATTTTTGGTTTCAGAATATCGAAATTATCCTAAGTTGAATTTTTCTGAGAACGTCCTATTTTTATGAATAGTGAAAAATACTTAAAAACAACTTTTTTAATCAATATAATTTATAGTGATAAATTATATTGTTTAGTGGTTTTATAGTATAATTAGAATATATTTTTACCATTTTATCCAATGGTGTTCATAATAATTAATTTCACTTTGAAATTGGATATAAACAATTGTCAATCTTTTGATATATATTGTTTCTTAAAAACACGCTATTTGTTGTAACAACGGGAATTAATTATAATATTAATTAATTAAACTTATATGTTTGAAATTTTGTAAAATAGACATCATTTTTGAATTTGGAATATCAATTATAGCTTAGGGTGAAATTTTGGCATTGTTATAAAAAACTTCAATTTTTGATGAATAGTGAAACTACTAAGTGGTAGTTAAAAAACTGAATTTTTTCATAAAACATAATTTTACCACTTTTGTGAATGGAATTTTGAAAATCCGAGAGACGCAGTTAGTATCAAGAAGTAAAATTTGGTTCAATGAGATTAAAATAATTTTTGGTGAATAGTAACTTTTTACTTTTATTTACCACGGTTATAAGTAAATTGGGTAATTAAGGGTAAAAATTATATTAATATTACCCTAACACATGTCCTAATTCTATTGGACAAGTTTATCTCGACCAAAAACAACCTTATGAATAAAATATTATCATTTATGTCCACTTGGATTAGATTAGGACATTTATTATTATTTAATTCAAAGAAGAGTTAAAAGAGTTAAAATCAAAGTTTATTCACTAAAACATTTTTAATATAGGGTTATACATAAGATAAATTAGATTGTAAATATTAATTATAAAGATAAATAGATTTCCTACATAATTATATTTTATTTATAATTTTTAGACATTAAATAATTTAATTTATTTATGACACAATGATGATGCAGTAATTACCAAAATAGTGAGAAATTAAAATAATTGATATTATAAATACCCAAATAAATATAATTTGAGACTTTTAATTAATTAAACTAATTATATAGGATAATATGACATATTAGGATTTATTTAATTAACTTTTTTCTAAGTAATCATTCATTTATAAGTTTCACAAAAATCAACTATTGAATAGTGTCAAAATTGACATAAAAGAGTTTTTAAAAAATATATTATATTATTAATTGATATTAAATTCATAAAAATCTAAGGTTCAGCCAATAGACTTATATCATGATAGTGGTATCCTTAATGGACCACTTGGGGGTCGCTTGGATGTATATGGTATGTTTATTAACCATATAATATAAAAATACAAAGAGACATTGTAAAAGTGAAACTAATTAACTTAGAGTTAATACTTAAAGATAAGGTTAATATAGTAACTCAAACCTATCTAAATTCTATTGGTTGAATGGGTTTCGACCTATACCCACCTTAACCTTTGAATAATCAACTTCGGAGCCATTAGAAACCGAATATGAATTTATTATAAATTAATATTTCTAGATTTTCCAAAGGTGCCCCTCACCCCTCTTATAAAAGGGCACTCCTCCTTCTCTTTTCTTCACACCATAATAGCCTTTTGGTTCGGCCAAACTCTGCCCAAATACTCTCCAAAATTCCCTCACTACAATCTAGAGGCCTTAGTTTTATCAGAAAGCCAACCTAAGGAGCTGTTTTGATCAAATAAAAAGGAAGAACCCGAAGAAGAGGTAATGATTTCACCACCCTTTTCCAAGTTCCTTTCTTCTTCCACTTATTCTTTCATTGTTATTACCATTCTAAAATAATAACTCCAATATCATATATATACTGTGATTTTATTATAAATATGGTACAACCATATTCAGTATTCTATCCACCCTTTGAATAACATGTCACCATACGTGCGTACGTACGGCTTACCGTCTCCACGTTGTGGTGTAATTGTAATTCAATATATTATTATTTGGATGGGTATAATAATGATGTGTAACTCATGTAAATAATAAATATAACATGTTAATGATTCTGTATATATGATATAACATCCATTTATATATTATTTTAATATAAAATGAATTATATTGTCGCTCGTGCGTACGTACGGACTATCGTCTCCACGAACGCGATGAGATTCATTCTCCATCGTATCCATTCAAGTATAATTATCATTTGATGATTTAAAAATAATGTTTAAGGACTTGATACCATTCTGTATTTGAATAATATACAACCTATCCATGACAAACTTGGCTTATGTAACAAAACATATAAAATAAAACGAGTAAGTTAACACCCGAAACAACGATAATACTAAGATATTATTAACAAAGCAATGTTAAAAGATCATATATGATATCATATGAATTTATATGATTCTTGTATAATTTAATAACAATTATTTCACTATTATATAGGAGGTTAACCTACCCCAACCAAGGAAAAGTACAAGGTAAGGGTTATTTCACAATCTCTTCATTATCCGAGGTTGTTTATACGTAATAATCTACTATGATCTCTTTATCATCCACATCCATGTTTCTTAAAAATGAATTTCAAAACATTTTTACTATTTACTAGAATCTGAGTTAAAGTCATTTATACCCTTGTTTTACTTTTTATTAGAGGTTTATAAAGGAATCTTTCCGTCGTTTTCCAAACAAGGTGCGTTTTAACCTTTTCGACAAAATTAAGGTAAGAATGTTTTTTTAACTTATACAGAGGGTGCGGCTATTTTCCGCCATTATAAAATCATAGAAGCTTCCCTTACAATCTTATAATAATATTTTCAAAGAAAATGATTTATTTCATAAATATAAGACTCTTAAATGATTTCAAAATATAAAGAGATATTTCTCTAAAAAGAGTTTTGATTTCATCTATGTCAACATCCTTTGATGGATTTTACGCTTATTGGAAGTTGATTTATTATGATAAAAAAACTTCTATATTGTATTGAAGGTTTTGTGATATGTTTGACTGTGGATGTGCTATTTTTATATCGTTCATAGTTTATAGTGAATGTATTGACATTTCGTATGCTAGTTTTAATATGAATGTTTATGTTATGTTTAAACCTTTTCATATGGGAATGCATTGGACTTAATATGTGACGGGTGGAGCCGAATATAGCTCCTCGATGCATCGGTAGGTCTCATGAGAAAAACTAGTGTCTTGGCACAAGGCCTTGGAAAAATCTTATTTGTAGTCTTGGCACGAGGCATTGGCTCTGTGGTTATGATAGTCTGGCATTATGCATTCCTTCATTATGAAAGTGGTTATTGATATTGCATGTGATTATTCGATTAGTAGAATATCCATGTGGATAAGTAAATGGCATTATTTCATTTTACTTTTTCCATACTATGTTGAAGTTCAAGTTTAAAAGGCTTTTGTTTTAGTTATACATTTCCTTAAATGTTTATGATTATTTTTGAAAGTTTCCGCTATATTGTTATCCTTACTGGGCATTTGAGCTCACCCCTTTTCTATGTTTTATTTTTCCCAGGATGTGAAGAAGTACGTTATGAATGAACTTCAGGGATTTTATGTGGGGATATGAGTGTGGAATATGGAGACTATGTTGTTGTAGTAGTTTTTCACTTTATGATGTAATGTAGAACTTCATGAATATATCTAGTGTTTCCAAGGCTACTAAACCAATCAGTCTTTCGAGATTTGATCTTTCTTGTCATCATGACAATGTTATGTAATAATGCACCGACTCTGGGTAACTGGGGTCGGGGCGATACAATTTAATTATGTGTAATCCCCATAACCTACATTCAACTAAGCTATCTTCCATGTTGAACCATCCTGGTAACCAAATTTGTGGCCACAATTAATGAATTATAGTCATCATCTTCATCAAAAAATAATACTTATAGAATTATGTAAAACCATGTGAAACACTCCTTACAAATAAAATTAAACTATTCCACTAAAACTATATGGGTTTTGATTATTTTTTAGTAGGATACATAAGACGCCACCATAAGGTTTAATCCTAACATCCAAAAACCATTATTGTCCCACATCTAAATAGAGAGGTGATATCATAAAATCCTTATAAAATTCATAGATATATTCAAATCCTATCAGTATTACCTTAAGCTATTAAACCTTGAACTCACATATGCTAAGATCACAAGATGATTATTTAGCATCTTTACCAGATACTAAATTGTGCCTACCATGTACTCAAAGGGATCTAAAACATGATTTTCCACCACATTACTTTAAACTATGTGTGTCCACTATGTGAATCAAAATTGTGAATGTCCTCAGAGGACTCTAAACCATGAGTCTCTCCAAGGGACTCTAAATAGTGAGTGTACACCACAAGACTCTAAACCATGAGTTTCTACCACAATACTATAAACTCTGACTATCACCCACTTGATTCTAATCCATGAGGGCCCCCACTGAACTTTAATTCATGATTTTACCCATTATATTTTATTCAAATATATCACATGTGCGATGAGAACAAGATGAGCCATCCTGTATCATGTGATGAGCATGGGATACCTTTGGTGAGGAGACTATAATAACTTATTTGATGATCTTAGGATGCCTTATGAGGTGAATATAAGATGCCTTCAAGACTAAATATATGTAAGATATAAAAAATTATTACTATATTTAAACTGTAAAACTATATTTTTTTATGTGATGGGTGTAATATGCCTGCATGATCTAATATGAGGAAGATAAGAGAAATGTATTAATTTATATATTCTCATCACAGTAATCATCTCCATACAAATTCATTCTCCTTGCTAAGATATCAAGTGATGTATTTATCTAATTTTCACTTAAATATGGCATTTGACACAGGATCTATGAGCACCTATTTAATATATGATGGATTCCCAAAATTTGAGACAATATCACCAGGTGTTGATCTCCCATCCTCACATTCTAATAAAATATGTCTTTAGAAAAAACCCTAGAGGTGATATGTCACTCGCCTTTGTAAAGTGGGAATATGTGACTCAAATCATGACCACCCAAGAAAAATCCAACTAAATAGCCCCAATTGAAAAGCATCAAAAACAACTTCTCATACCATTCATATTTTATGAATTAGATAAATAAGATTTACCTAATGTGATGAATCATATGGTATGATTCATATGGAAGTCCTATTATTCAATAAGGAAACTAAATATTAAACATTAACGTTCATATTTTCTTATTCACTAGTTATCATTATAACATTATAATTCATGGGATAATAGTGTTAGTTCTTGTTTAGAATGGGTTTTTAACCTGAATCATAAATTGTAACATACATGAAAATGTATAACCACATGAGTAGAATCTCTAAGGGCTATATGAGGAGGATGTCACCATAAGATGGTGTTCATCGAAACTGGATTATCCTCTTACGAATTATCTCTAACTTTTAATGTGTGTTCCTCCTACTTTACCATGAGATATTACTAGTATATCATAGTGAGAAGAATAATATTTTCATTACCTATCCCAATGGGGCCTATTCTGTGTATACCCCAAGCCCACCACTAATAGGCAAACTGTATATGCACAGACACATATCTTATACCATAAAATGTTGAAATATAAAAAAAATAATAAGAACCTTTGCATACATCTAAAATACCACCATTAATGTGCGACAACAAAGTACTAAAAAGTATGGGGAAAATAAAATCCCACCAAATAAAATTAAAAGCATGTCCAACCTAATAGAAGATGACTCTTTTCATTGAAACAGTAGGAACACTTCCTAGTTTATCTGGATAATTAGGATCCACTCGGTCCTAGCCCCTATATGACTTTCTCAAATGGCCATCTATCTACATTAGACATGACACATGTAGGAAATTCCCATCCATGGGTGTGTATAAGAATACCTACTATAACACCTTAAAATCACTAAGAATATCGAATAAAAAATAATTCACAGGTCATCATAGGTATCTGTCAATGAAATATGTAATAATAAAATCCAAATATACCCATAGTAGACACACAACCTCATGTAATGTCACAATGGTAAATCCATCCTAGTATTTTGGATTACAGTTTACATATAAAACTCATCTGAGAGAACACACTCTAAGAGTTAGATAGCATTAATAGCATCTATCCAATATGTTTTTGTCATCAGGTCTCATCATAATAAGTACACACAAAAGTATTAAGTGAACAATACATAGATGTGTATGACACCCAATTCCATGGAGTATACCAACAAACCAATCCTGATTATCCCATTAAGTAGGGGTCTGAAACCCACGTAGTGTTTGTCAGGATGAAACCAAGAACCCCATTAAGGGAAAATAAAGATGATAAAGGATATCACTTTGGGCCTCACAGAGAGAATCCGGCAAGTCTATCCAAGACTGAAGTTTCTCATATAGGACCATCATCAAATTACTGCGGGTGAAAACCCATACTAAACCCTTAGGTAATGGATCATGGGAACATACCCTAATTAAAATTTCCTAAGACGATGATGAAAAGGGCTCCATGTGATCATTGAATAAGTATACGATGTGTACTAGAAGTAGAAAGTGAGTCCCTTTGGCACCAAGTTCTACCCATGTATCACAGCATGTTCCCATGCCTGTGTCTGGGTACATGTTGTGTCTGATCCCATGCACTCCTGATCATTTTCAAGTACACTGGTCTGAACATATACCCATAGACTAGCTATGTGTTTGGCAATGTTTTTAGTCACGTGTCTAATTATGTCTTCCTAGATAACATGCTGATTTTCTAGGTAATTTTCCATGTCTTTTAAAATGTTTCATTCACTTTTTGATACTTATCTTCTATGTGGAAACCCTATTGTCACAGTAATATCCCCCCACAACATGTAATTCTTGATTTGAAGCTATGTAACATGTAATTTCACAAAATTTGAGAACTTATTAAAGCATTGTTTTCTATGTCATAACTACCACATGTCTCACTAAAAACATGAATATGAGGTCATACAACCATTTACATCACTAATCATCAAGTTCCGGCCTAAGAATCAATTTAGAAATTATCCACACATGTCTTACATAGCCAAACTATTGAACTGAGATGAAAAAAACTATAAATACATCTTGACTCTAATTTTATCATTCTCTTTCATTTCACCTCAATTGTATCCTCAATCATGTGTCATAACTTCAGTATCGATCATTTTCATCGAAGAATGGTCACACAATGATATAATATTGGGTATTTCATCGAACCATATGCTATTGGAATTTCCAAAAATTATCATGTGAGTAATGAGGGAAGAAATTAACAAAAAAAATGTGAGGAATGGACCTCAACCAATTGTCATGTTTTCCTCAATTTTATTCTATTAAAATTAAATTTGAGGAGATATAATATAATCAACAATTGAAATCCCCTGAAACTAGATAAATAGTTCCCCTACCCACTGTACTATCGATATGTAAATGAATTCGTTAATTTATTGATTCACATTTATTGAAGGAATAATAAAAATGGGATAAATCCACATAAAACAACATCCTACATCAATATAGATTCATCACTGTTGAGTATTGAATCTACATCGTTGTCATTAGAGAGAACCACAAATCAAGATGGCGTGATAATCCTCTACCCTAATCTGATATGATGTCATCCCCCATGACTTTCCACATCCAATGGTCCTATATGTTTTTATGGATAAACAAAAAACCCTGAGAAATATTCAAAACCATATATTTATAAAGGATTCTAGGTCACGACATCAAAAAATATGAACAATTTTTTTTTAATTTTCATGTTATTATACTTTATAAACATTCATGAAGCTCACAAAGATTATGTCATACCTAGGGTAATGACCATGATATGAGTTCAATGGTAACCTCATATTTCTAATATGATCCTCTATTTAAGAGTTATTCTATTCTTCAAGAAAACAGTGTGCATGTAAATTTGATATAAATAAAAAATTAATTTTTGTCTCATTGAGCCTCATAATCATGTGTCGTTTTAGCAACTGGTCTCAATAATATTACTAGATATATTTTAATACTTTTCATAGAAAAATAAAGAGCATAAAATCTCCCAAACATTGGGATTTATGTACCATAAATCTAAAACAAAAGGATACTCAAAGAGATGTGGGTACTAAGCATGCATCTGTGTCCCCAACTCCTAGGTTCCCTTTTGATGATTCATATTCTACCACCAAACATGTACTAATGGAATCTCTTTCCCATAAAGGATCCTATCTTACTAATCCCCAATCCCTATCATGTACGCAAAAAATAAAACATCATCATCTATATATAGCTCTCCCCATTTGATAACATGTAATAAGTCATGCATGTATCTCCTCAACATTGACACATGGAAGACATCGTATACCCGGTCCAACTGTGGCATTAGAGATACATGGTAATCCACCTCACCAACTCAACATAGTATCTAGAAGGGGCCAATGAATCTTAGATATATCTTGTTTCCCTAAAAAAATATCAACAACTCACATTAAGGTGATACCAAAAACAACACGTGATCTCCCTCCTAAAACTCCAAATGCCTCCATCATAGGATTTTATAGGACTTAGGATAGATCTGTACAGCCCTGATCCTCTCTCTAACGATCTGCACCTTCTTTGTCATGATTTTCACTAACTCTAGGCCCATAATTATTGACTCTCCTAGGTTAGTCCGGCATAAGGATTACCTACATGGTAACCAATAAAAGGCCTCAAATACTTCCTTAGATATGGTGGAATGGTAATTGTTGTTGTACACAAAGTCTACCAAATATATGTGATCTTATTAAGTATATCCAAAACCCATTATGAAATATCACAAAATGTCCTCCAAAACCAGATTGATCTGCTTAGTCTGGCTGTCATTCTAGGGGTGAAATTATGTGATCAAACACAACTGAGTCCCAAAGGCCAACTCTAATCAATTCTATATCCAAGATGTGAAGCAAAAATCAAAATGTAAAATAATAATCATGGGAACTCCATGGAGATGGACTATCTCATGCATATACAAGACTATCAAGCTCTCTACTGGACTCTACTCTTGAATAGTTAGAAAGTTGGATGAATTGGTGAGTTGGTCTATGATCACCTAGATAGAATAATGAACTTAGGATTTATATGGTAACCCCATCATGAATTCCATGTAAATCCTATCTCAATTCCAATTTGTAACCTCAATGGGTTGATCAAAATCTTCTAGAACCTGGTGCTCAGCCTTCACTTGCTCATATGTAAGGAATCATGAGATAAGCTATAAAACTCTCTTTTATATACTTGGACACTAGAACCACCATTAATGTTCCAATACATCATTTCCATTATAGGACATACCACTAAGGGTAAATTATGAAACTCTATTAGCACCACATTTCTCAACGCAATTGTAATAATCATCCTTCCTTTAAAAGAATGACATCCTCCCTACCTTTATAAAATCTTTCAAGAGCATGTTCAGTGGATATCTATGTAATTAGGGTATCAACGTCGATTTCCCCATGTTTTACCTCCCTAAATCATTATAAAATAATTGGGGTAACAACCATACAATAGAGTTAAGGTTATCTATCCCCATTCACAAAGAATAACTGTAATGAGGAACAATTCTCGAATGACACATTCAGTACTCAAAAACATGATCTCATACTATTAGAATATTCTAATGCATTATTCTCCATAGAATTATAGACAATCTCAATGTCATAATCCTTGAGTAAAAAAATACATAACCATTTTCTAAAGTTAATATCATTATAAGATCAGACATACTTGAGACTTTTGTGGTCATAATAGAAGATAAATTTATCACCCATCATGTAGTTTCACCACATTTTTAGTGAGAATACTAACACTGATATGTCAAGATCATGGTTTGTGTAGCACTGTTCATGTGGTCACAAATACCATGAACCATATGCAGTAATTTTCTTCCTCTGTATCAAGAAACAACCATGTAAAGTCCTTAATGCATCATATAAAACTACATACTCAACACCATCCTTTGAAAATATTATGATGGGAGTGATCATCAATATATGCCTCATATCCTAGAAATCCTATTAGCACCTATATGTCCACATGAAAGGATATCCCTTTTGGGTTAAATATGTCAACGGAGATAATATTCTATGGACATCAAGTATGATTTTCTGATAAAAACCTTCTAAACCAATGAATCACTGCACATCCATCATTCTCTTGGGTGGATCACAAGATAACAATTTATTTTACTTTTCTAGGTCCACTTATACACTGTCTTATGAGATAAAATGTCCAACAATGTGGACCTCCTAAATCCAAAACTAGATCTCTGAGATATTTCAATAAATTGGGTGCTCTTGGAGTACATCCCAGCCCATCCTTAAATGTCTCACATGCCCCTCCTTAGAGTCCAATTATACTAGGATATCATAAATGAACACTACCATAAACTCGTATAAGAAAGGATTAAAGTTATAGTTTATGATACCCATGAACACTTTTGGGGCGTCTATCATGACAAAGGAAATCACCAAGTACTCAAAGTGACCATAAAGATATCTAAATTCCATTTTCAGTATATACTTATCTCATAATTATAGATGGTGATAACGTGGTCTGAGGTCGGTTTTCAAGAACCATTATGACCATATAAACTGATCAATGAGGTTATTTATCCCTATATGTGAATACTTTTTCTTACAGTCACCTGTTTTAGTTGGTAGTAATCCACACACAACCTCAAGCTCCCATCTTCCTTCTTGGAAAACAACACTGGGGATACCCAGAGTGAAACAATGGTCATGATAAAGAATTTCCTTTGCAATTCCTCCAACTTCACCCTATGATCATGAAGCATTCATAGATCCATCTGATATACTATCATAAATATCAGTGTCATCCGAGTGAGGACCCATAACATCCACTGAAACTATAGCCATGCTATCCAACTAGTGAGAACTATGCTTCAACCTCTTATGAATGAGTCTATCTCATTCTACATGGGTTTATCTTTCACCCAAAAAGACAAAAATAATCACATCACTATGGACTCACTACATCATCAACTTGAAATAGTCTATCTAGGAATGAACTACTAATAATTATTCCATACCTAAGATGATTTCGTAAGGCCTCATCACTGCCATAAAAAGATGCCAAATGAAACTCGCACCTCCAAGAGTTAGGTCACACCATTCGTAAAAGTTTTTGATTGTTGAGCTGCCTTCAATAGGAGTTTCAAGTTCAAAGGTCGACCAAAAGGCTCCACCAAAATCTCTAAGTATTGTAAAAGATAATAGTAGATAACAGAATGACTCACACCTATATCTATCCGTACTTCAGCTATGGTATAAAAGACATTGATCATACCACGTATCATCCTTAGAGCCTCAATCTCATAGTACCTGACTACCGAGAGTTACCCTAACCCCTATCCCATAGTTTTCTAAGCCTGGCATGGACCACCCGGGGGTGGTGGAGATAGCAAACCATAATTTATACCACCTAAAGCTCCCCTCCCAGATCCTATGCCACATCCTCCTTCCTATATAGCTTCCTTCTCCCCCACTTCCTCTACCTAGATTTCCCATATACTGTCTCTCTATTAATAACTTTTTGAGTTGGATAATCCATTTAAAGATGATCCTAACCCTCAAAAGAGTAGCCCAACATCTCCCTAGGCTGACAAGATCCATCTTGTGATACTTGAACCACATACCATATATACTAGGATTTCCCTCGGAAATGTCTCATAGTTCCAAGTCCCTATGTCCATAATCATCTCCTGCTACTGAAGTCTTATCTTTTATGTTCCCACTTCCAACACCAACTATCTATATCTACTCATCCAAGAAACTCTCAACTACCAAAGCACACTCTAGCTCCCCATAGTTGGTAGTAATTTATATAAGTATCACATTAGCTCATATGTATTTGCATATTCCTCCCCCAAAGGTTGTATATTGAATGAAATGATTATGTACCATATCCACTAACTATCAAGAGAGGTAGGGGAACCTCAATGAATACTCATCCATAATCATACCAGACTTCTAAAGATATAGAATCTTTGGGATGTGCATATTCCTCAAGGTAACTAGAGAAAACTCCATTATAAATTGGCACTCAAAATCATACCATGAGAGAGTTGAATCATTGTACAACTGGGTCCTTAAATCACACCATTGTTCCATATATCCATGAATAAGACTCACTTCCATGACCACTATTCGGTCTGCATGTGTCCTAAAAAGATGAAATAATCATTTCAATGCCTCAAGCTAGTCTTGATGTTCCTGGGGGTTGGGATTACCTCATAACCTCATGGGTCACTCTCCCTGAAACTCATAAATAATTATCATCATGTTCACCTCATCTTCTATTACAATGGGTTCAATCTACAACTATACAGGTTGTGGTAAGACTAGTGCACTACTTAGAGGTAACACCTCTTGAACAAATCCATGTATTGAAGCCTCATCATTGAGGGGATCATCCTTAGGATATGGATTCTGAATACTATATAGCCAATGTCATAGAGGCATCCTGATATAGATAATACGCACCATGATTGATGAGTATATATTGAGTGCTGACTCAATAAGGACATGGAAAACACAACTCATTCATATATGATGCTTGTAATAATTTTTTCCATACAACCAATTTATGCATATACTGAGATAAAAGGAAGGTGAACAGAGTCCTGGTGAATGGATATGTCATCCACCACACCAACACTAGAGTTATTGGCCTAAAATATATACTCAAAACAATTTTTATTATTTCCAAAAACTGATCTTATATACATAGATCCTATGGTAGAACTGAATCCTCTAATACCACTCTATCATGACTCGTCCCATTGGGTCCCATGTTGCAACTACCCAAGACCACCTTGAATAGGATAGAGAATGATGATAGTTCCAAGTAGGTGTATCACACACATGGGAGGTCATAGCTGAATGTACCTGTACACACACACACACACACATCTCCAAGCCCACACAATGTTGAAATGTAAAAAAATCGATATTCATGCATGTATACATCTAAAATCCCACCATCAGATTATGAAGAAAATTACTGGAAATAAAGGATAAGTATATTCCCATAAAAAGAAATTGTAAAAAAGTATAACTTGAAATAATAAGACTAATTTCAATGAAATAATAGGAACACACCTCGGTTTTTGGGCTCACTAAGCTCTTCATGGTCTTGGTCCCACAAATACCCCATTAAAAGGATTGTCATCTACATAAGACATAACATGTGTAGACAAAGAAAATGAAAGGGTGAGTATAACAATACCCATCATGACAACCTGAAATCAATATGAATATATCATAATAAATAATAGTCATCTCATCATAGGTATATGTTAATGGAATATGTAACAAGAACATCCAGATTTATTCACAGTACAAACATAGAGTCAAGTGAGACCACAACTGTAAATCCAACCTAAGATTCACAATCAAATGCTCCATACAAAAATAATCTAGGATAACACACTCCATGAGTGGGATAAGATTTATGGAATCCATCTGATATTTCATGCACAATGAGTATTTCCAAAAGTTGTACATTCTGGAAGTCTAAAGAGAACGATACCCATAAGGGGATCACACCCATGGCCATGACCTATACCAACAACCCAATTTGAATTAACCCACTATGTAGGGGGTTGACACAAGAGTATTTTTGGTCACAACGATACCAATAAACCCACCAAGTGAAGTGAGGATTATAGAGTATCTCACTCTAGGCCTCATTGAAGGATTCCAATAACTTTGTCAAAGATTGAAGTTCCTCAAAGGGGGTCACTATCCTATTATATAAGACACAACAATATTCTAAAAACATGAGGAATGGATCAAAGGAAATTACCCAAATCAAAAACTCCCAAGATGAATAGGAAAATGGCTCCAAGACATCTTTAAGGAAGTACATGGTGTGTAATGAATGTACACAGTGTATCCCTTCAGCAGCGAGTCCTACCCATGTGTCATGGCCCATGCATGTGGTTGTGTCTGAGTACACGACATGTCTGACTTTGTGTACTCCTAACTATATCTAGGTACACAAATCTATCAATGTGGCCCTATATTGGATGTGTGCCTTTCAATTTCATCTAGGAAAATAGGCCATGTTTTCAAGTAAGTTCACAAACCATGTGAAATGTGTCACATGATTTGTGATAATTATCTCCTCCATGATACCCTTTCAATGAAGCTAGGGGCCTACATAGTGTGTAATTATGGATTATATGTTGTGTATCCTAGAATTTCAAAAAATCCAAGATCTACTTAATGCCTTTCTGTCCACACCGTTGCCACTATGCACCACTCTATAAACAAGAATCCAAGGTCGGTTGACCATTTATGCCATCTATCATTGAGTTATAACATTTGAATCCATTTTGAAATCATCCACACATGTCAGCTGTCTCCATTCCATTAGAACAATATGAACATAAACCATCGATCAATCCTGACTCATCTCTGATCATAACATGTCATAATCAAACCTCAATTTCATCCTTGATCATGTGGTATACCCATAGAATCGATCTATTGAACATAATAATGGTCTCACAATGATCTAATATCGAGTATTTCATCGAATCGTGGGGAAATGGAATTTCCCCTGATCAATGTGCAAAGAATAGGGGAAGAAATTAAAAAAAACAAAACATAAAAAATGAATATTAGAAAATGTCCATATAGGCCTCAATTTGATTTCATTGGAATGAATAATAAAGAGATAGAATATAAACAAAAATTAAAATCCCCCAAAATCAGATAAATCTAACTAGAACATATAATGATCTTGGTCTACGAATCAATTAATTAGGTGATTGATTGGCGTTCAACATAGAAAAAATAAAATAGGGATAAATCCACATAAAAAATATCCTACCTAGAGATTGATCGATCACTAATGAATAATGAATCTGCATCATTATCAGTGGTGAGATCACCAAATCTTGATAGTGGAGAATTCATCGATCCCGATTTGATCGGATGTCATTTGACAAAAATGATATCCTCCAATGGTCCTATGGGACTTCATTATTAAGTGTAAAACCCTAAGAACTCATCATAAATATATACTTATAAAGGATTCTATATTTTTCAGTAAAAATATAAAATAAATAATTTATTTTATTTATTTTAATTAATCTCTTACGACTTCAATTTATCCAAACTTATGATGCTGACAATGATTATGTCATTCATAGGGTAAATATAACAC
The DNA here is from genome assembly GCA_963277665.1 of Viscum album. Lineage (NCBI taxonomy): Eukaryota > Viridiplantae > Streptophyta > Magnoliopsida > Santalales > Viscaceae > Viscum > Viscum album. Next base: position 1,017,082,837 of record OY728147.1, on the reverse strand, counting down.
TCTAAGCTCAATAGAGGTATTATATTTATTATTCAAGAATATGTTTAATATTTATTATACTTTTTCGTGAAAATTGTGCATGCATGAATTTAATATATTTAATATATTTCAAAAACTAATTCCGGGATCATCAGGCCTCAGAATCATGCACCATTTTAGTAGCTATTATCAGAATTATTATTAGATATATTAAAATAAATAACATGAAAAAGTGAATTTATGAATATCATAAAATGTTTTTGTGGTTCATTTTATATCATGGATAAACCAAGGTCGAGGGATATCAATATATTTCAATTAGTGGTCATCATCAAACATGTGATTGAGAAAAGTTCTAGTGGAATCCATTGATGAAGTGAATAAATTAGGTTATTCATTTTTATATCTTATGTTATTTCAATTTCAATATAAGGTTATCATAAAATATTTGGTTTTTAATTAGTTTCACTATGATTAACAAGTGTTTTTTATCCTTATAACTCATCACATCACATGACTAATTTATTCATTCGTAATAATTTGAGTAACATAGGAGAACATTTATTAAACTCATTCATATTATCAAAACCATTATGATAATAATTACAGAAATCCTCAATTAAATGTTATAATAATAATGAAATTAATTAAATTAATCAATCAAATGAAGTAATTGAGTGGTGAATAAAGTTCACTCCATCATCTTGCATATAATTCCTTTGAAATCATAAGTTAATTCATCTATTCAAAATCATATGATTATAGATCCAGCTGTTCGATAACATTAATATTTTGTTACTTAGGAAGGTTTTTCTCAAACACATAAAATCTTACTTCATTTTTTTAACTATTCTTATGTTTCATTGACATTATAAGAAATGTTATCCAGTAAAATTTTCCTTTTTAAGTATTGATCTCAAAATCATGTTTGATGATGATGGTGGTGGTATTAATCTACAACAGAACGTTTTATCATATGATTATTAGGTTTTATATTCATCTAATAAATTATTCTATTATATTTTAACATAATAAAATGATAACCCATTTTATAATTCTATTATACCCATTAGTGGGATAATATCTATATTTTACTAAGATTTGGGTTGCTTTAGTGTTTCAACCACTACTTATCTCTATAGGTAAACAATCAAGTTAGTCATATAAAATATAACTATTGGATAGTTGAGATAATAAATTTGTATGAAAATCTATCATATAGATTCACTAAACATCATTCCTCTGGTATAATAATCCTATTCAGCTTTCCCAGTTAAGTGTGACCCAAAGCACACACTGAATATGAGAACCTATTTTTATTAGGATCACCCATTATATACTTGTCTTACACAAGATAATCTATGGGACAAAATTATTATGACCTACCTTGATGGATGATTGAGGTCTTGATAAGTGTTTTATTTAGAAGGAATCTTACACTTTATATTTTTTAGGGCTTTTAAATATCACTATATTGTACCATGTATTCCATTCACATGTATGCATGATCGTAATTATTTAGTTTTTAATTCCATTAATTCCACCAAATCACTTTGTTGAAACCATATTATTGTGTAACTCTTTACTCATGACTTATGTTACTAACCCAAATATAAATTCAATTATATTTATATATATCCAAATGAAACACATGAATAAGTTACATGACACCATTTCATGTAAATTATTTGAATCATGTGAAGCTAAAAAACCCCCAAGAGTAAGAATAGAGTAATAAGTAGACATCCCACAAATTTTCTTGATATAAACTAAACTCGCAGTCCCTCTACAAAAAATTCATAACTCAATAGAGACTTAAATTTAATATAAATTCTAGCACATAATATTTAAAAACTAAAATTAAATTCTTAATTTGAGATCATAACCAAATACAAGCTAAGTAACTGTAGAATATTATTAAATAAATTATCATAAATATCTTATAACTCCTAAAATTTATGTGTGATAATATATAAAATAATTTTAACACTCAAAAAAATAATACAACCATTTTTAAAATAAAATTAATATTCTAGAATAAAAACATTGAGTACCTTAAAAAATCCCCAAAATAAATGAAAATTTCACCGATTTTGATATGTGAAAAAAATTTATGAACTATTCAGAAATAAATAAATCAAAAATAATTTCTAATCTATCCAGGCATTTTTGTTATTCCATATATGAATAAATATAAAACATATAATTTTATTTCTAGAATAAACTCTATTATATTATCCTTTACAAGAAATCTATTTAAATATTTTTTATTTGAGATATAAATATTTTTTATATCATATCTATTATGTAAAATTTTATGATAATAAAAATATCATATTTTTAATATTATTTAAATATATATTATATTAATAATTTATTTTTTTATTTGGTTCAAATAAAGTTTCAAAAAAATCATATTAATTTGAACTTTTCAAAATAATAATCCTAAAAAATTCATAATTTAATATAAACTCCTTTATGTTCTTCATTATTTGATAATTTGTGAACACTTTAAAAATTTTCCAAATAATTAATATATAGGCATTGAATATCAATATTATAGGTCATTCCATATAAATCAATGGTATTTTAATATTGAAATATAATAATATAGATAATTATTTAATAAAAGTTTCAAAAACATTTATTAATTAATTATAAACATTTGCGAATAAATTAATTTATAACAAAGTTAGATATCAAATAAATATTAAAAAGTAAATTTTTTTATAATTTATAAACATTTTTTAAATTATATAATTCAATATATATTTCAAAATTTTAAAAAATCATATTTTTATTTTATATCATATTTAATGACACGCCTATATCATAAGTCAAGATTTAGTTCAAATATGATACCTTATCTTATGATACATGTTTCATGTCCTATAATAGATAATCTTGTATTTGTGGTAATATTTTAAGATATATCAATATTGTATATTTTGGGTTACCTATTATGGAAAAAGATAATTCCTGAGTTTCCTAATAGATACAATGCTCTGTTTTAATGCTATGTAAAAGCAGTGGTTGAAAATATCATAAACTATGAGTCCCCATATCATATTTTAATACATGACTAAAATCAAAGGACTTAACTATTCCACTTGTTATGATATCTCATATCATATACAATCATCATATAACAACTTATGATATCTCCTATTTTAACAAAAGACACAGTTTAAAATCTATATCATTTTTTATTATTTAAAATATAACAAGTGAAAATAAATTCTATTCTAAAGTATAACATTATTTCTATACCACTAATGAGTTTATAAAGATTTAATAACAGTTATTCTATTTGAAAAAACCAATAAGAAATTACTAAACCCAAAATCTCCATGTTATAAAACTAAAACCATAAGAAATATAAATAAAGGGGATGTGTACCTTACACAAATGTTGGTTTAATATCCTATGTTTGAACACAAGTTTCATGAAAGTCATTAAAAAGAAACCAACATGATCCTTCCTCTATGATGTGCCTATAGACCGATCTAAATCTCCCATTATTTATGTGGTATTATACTTCACACCAACACATTCTAGTATATCTTAATAAAAATTAATAATTAGAAGAGAGGAATGGAATAAATAATCAATAAAAACCACATATTTCATTTTAATTTAATTATACATATTTATATAGGCCTCTGGGACACTCCTTGATCCATCATGGACTTTAATCTAACATGATATGCCTAAGGGAGAGTGTGCCACCACTGAGGTGGGAAGAGAAGCAGTGGTCATGTAAAATAAAAAATATCTCTTAAAAAATAAATGATTCCCATCATCGGTTAGTGTGAAACGATCTTGATGGAATCGATGTGATGGTGAAAGAGTTAGTGAGAATACACACACACAATACATGGATTTTTAAAAGGTTCATTAACCTTTATTATTAGGTGGTTGATCTTTGATTTGTAGAGGTTATGACCTCATTGAACACATTCCAATTTATTATCAAAGGAATAATTAATATAGAAAGATGATTTTATTGAACTCTAATTAAAATATAAAATACTATCTTTAAAAACTCAAATAATCTCAACTTCCAATACCTCAACTGCCTTCAAAATTTGGACTTTTCTTATACCCTTGTTCATATCCTAAAAATTATTCCAAATACTCCATGTAATGCTATTTGAAATGGTGTATCTTACTTTTTTCACTACACATAAACATTCTCAATGGCTCTTCTACTTTTTCATAGACCTAACATGCATATTATCATAAAAACTATAGTAACAGTGGGATAATAAGATCTGAAAGATAAGTAAGACTGAATCCAAATGATATGAAAAAGTATAATAGTATATTTGATAATATTTCTTACAAGATCAACTAAATTTATTTTGGAATGAATGAATTCTCTAAAGCCATTATTCCATATATCCTCTTGATCCACGATCATTATGTTGTGTCTTGGGAACTGTAGTGTGGTATACCTCAAATATTCAGAACACAAAATTCACTAAAACCCCATCACCTAGGTCATTGTGTTTTATTTTCTCTTTTTGTATTGTTTTATTCTAAACTTCACCATCCATTGTGACAAGAACTAGTGTCTCACAGAACATTATATACTTGACCCCCAAAATAGTGCAACACTTAACTCTATTGGGATAGTATTCATGGAATTTTTAATTTACCCTCACATTTAATATTATCCATTGTAAAAAATTCATCTCAACTATATTTTAAGGCTTCCAAAATTATATTTATTACTTACCCGTGTCAGATAAATAGAAGGACATAAACTCTCATGTTAAAAAAAATCATTCCACTATTATCTTCATCAAAATTTGACTAACCTGTACAAAATGTTTTTTATCATGCATGATATTAAATAGTTTATTCATATAAATAAATCAATGATAATACCATCTCAAAATGGGTAAATTATTTCCTGCATGATATTAAAGAAAAACATCTATGGTGAGATAATATCATTGACACTGTGATTTGGAATCTGCATCAAATCATAAATTATTTCATTCTTATATATCACTACTTAACTCAAAAGTGATATAAATTCACCCATGAGAATGTTTTTAATAAATAAAAACTAATAAAAAATCAAAATTATTATTGAATTACCTGGGGAAAATAATCATTTAATTCCTCCAATGTAAAGGTCATTTAAAAACCTCACCATTGGATATAATGGCAATTATGAGAGATCATCCTCCATTAGTGTAAGATCAGTGTCTTATGGAACATGTATCAATTTAGATAAAATACACTCATCCCGTCTCCCCATTTTTCAATTCAAATCTATGAGGGTAATTTAGAGTTAAATATCTCAAAGGGATCCTCAATATCTCTTTTTTAATTTCTTATAAATTTAAATTATCACATGTGATCTACTCAAAACATGAGCTACTAACACCTCAAACTCGAAAATATTATACCTTCAACCCCTATATTATAACATTAAAATGAATCTAGAGTATTATCCCTTTAAAAGAAGTTATCTATTCATATTCTCCCTATTTTTATGAAAATTCAAAGAATGAAAGACTTATAAGTCTTTCATGAATTAGTCACTCCCAAAAACATTCTCATGTACTAAAACTAATCCTTGATCAAATTAATTCTCTAAAATATAAATTATTTGATATTTAATTAAACAAAATTCTTATAAATTTCCACCATGCTCCACCTTCTTCTTGATGAAGTGGTATGTGATGTTAATATGCTTCGAACATGAATATTACACTAGATTTAATGAAATGTTGATTACACTTTTATTATCATTCCCAATCACCATTTGGTATGAAACATCAACCATCACATATTCTATATGTGACATCATCCATATCATTTGATTTCTGTATTGTGATAAGACAACATACTCAACTTCTATTCACCTAAGATTAATATAATTCGGATTCATGGAGTTTCATGGAATACTTATTCCATAAATAAATATGTTAAATCATAAATAAAGAGTGTGGTTTTCTAAACACTTAAAAGAAAAACTTAGAAATCCCCTTGGGCTAACATATTTGTTATTGGTTCTAAGTTGACACCTGCTACCATCTCCACCCAACCCATAATGCACTGGATCAGGGTGAACCAGCCATTGGGGCACCCACTCGGGTCCCCTAGGTCAAACACATGAGAGGAATCGTACTAAATATCATCATGATGCACATATAAATGAAGGAATACTTCTTGGTATCCTATAAGTCGGCACATAATCATAGGTATCCCTCTTGGGATCCTCAATCATAACAAATCTCACAGGTAACACATCACATAACCCCATCTCTAACATCTCACAGCCTCATAAACCAAGAAGGGGAAGACCCATCAAGGGAGATTCCCACGAGGAAAATGATAATAAAATATAAGTCTAGATAGATGGATTATGTCCCATCATAGTCCAAGGTTTGACTCTAGCTTGGCCCAAATTCCCATTATATCCACTATCTCAAGTCATGCCTCAGTCTTGCTATTGAATGACTATCCAAAGGAAACACCAAATGAGGAAATTTGGGATCCAATTACATTTACATCAATAATTTGTATGACCCTCATTTGTGTATCATCCTAGGTATTACTCTTAGTAGACAAAATAATCTATTTACTAGGGTAAGAACATATCCATTAACTGAGTCACCCCAAAACACCTTCTAGGAGTCCTAAAATCAACCCAAAGTTTCGGCAATTTTTGTATACATGAACAAATTATCAATATAAACTTATTTTATTTGCAATTATTAATTTAGGGACTAAAATCAATAAAAAAATCCAAGGGTAGTAAAGGATAAGTACACGATGTGTACACCCAAGTACATAGTGTCTACTCTCAAAGCCACACATCAACATGTACTTTGGCCTAAATCATCCATTAAACCCCAAATACAGTACTTGCATAACATATAAATGGCATGTTCCCTGCAAGGGGTACCTACCCATATACCACACAGGTCATGGACAAGTGTCTCTTTCAGGGTCATGTACTTATACATGGTGTTCATCCCACATGGGGTCTGTTCGCGTACCCAACATGACCAAGTTACCCTGCACGTGATGTTTAGCCATGTACCCAACCACACATTGAGAAATAATACATGGAATGTACTCCAAGTTCCTTTCATTTAGTTCAAAAAATTAATCTTCCCTGAATACGAAGAGTGCATGACATTTTTTCATAAAACCACAAAACATTGGATTGAGATTTCTCAAATGGGAACCCCTATAGTTGACCTGAAACCCCATTTTTTACATAGTTAATCATAGATCAAACCGATGGTGGTTATTATAATTTATAATAGGTCACATAAACTAAAATTCTTTAAATCTACATTGATTTTTAGATTTTTTTTAAAAACATGCCTTTAGGTTGAATCTTCCAAAGCTTTACCTATATCAATGTTCTATGGTTGTCGCAGAATAATCTGGCTCCTCCCAAGATCTACGGTGACACCTCTCTTATTACCTCTCCCACACCAATTTATCTATTTTAATGAAATATAGAAGAACCAAATTGGTTTTACATGATAATTCATGGGATACAGGTTAAGAAAATTGGGGAAAAATAAATAGAAGAAATGGGGAAAAAAGAAAATGGGACCCTAGCCCAACCCTTATACCTCACATGAGTTTATGCATCTACTAAAAAAACCAAAAAAAAAAATTTGATTCAACCATGAAGTCAGGATATCAATCTAAATATCCATTCAAAAATATCACCAAACAAACAGACATGAATAAATGAATCTTTAACTAATTAAATATTTGGTATTTATTATTATTTACAAAAATTAAACAGCTCTGAATTCCACCAAAATAATTTCATAGGGTAAAATCCCAATTATAGGAATAATAAAGTTAAAAAATTATTTGAGATCATATTTTAGGTTAAAATGACCATTTTACCCCTTAAAAGAATCCATAGGGAGAAATTTAAATTTATTCTCAATTTCACAATCCTAGAAAACATATGTATTTACATTATACTAAATACATGCTATATAATTGGTGATAATTTGATATATAGAACTTTTCTAGCTCAAACCTCCTCCATTAAGGAAAAATACATATCCTAGATATGATTTTCACTCATTTTTATTTTTTTGGACACTAGCATATGGGTATCCCCTCAAAACAAGTTCTTCATCTCCTCCATAAACTAAGAATATATTCATTATATGTCATATGTACTTTAATATAGTATTTAAAAATTATTAATGTTGATCTACTAGTTATAGTTGATATTTTTCTACCATGATCGAGGAATTGTAGACATTAATCCCAGTACAAGGCATGAATTTCATGGCAGGTCCTATTATAGATGTATAAGGGATTTTGCTCGTTCCCCATATCTATCGTTTTTTGTAAGAGGGTACATTTTTTAGGGATATGTATACCATTTGAAATTAGAAACAATCCTATCTTGGATTATTATTTATTAAATCTCGATAATTCCTTTTGAATTTATATACCATGTCTTTGTTCAAGAAGCCTCTAAGATCTATCACAATTGGTCTAGATTCTATGAATGTTTTCTACTTCACCAAAGTATTTTGCATAGAAGAAATTATTTAACCATTTATTAACTATAATTAATAATGTGATAACATTTCCCATCATTTATATACCTCCAAAACATATTACTATGAAAACTACTACACTCTCATTATACCTTTTGTACACATAGGGCTCACATTCATTCTTTGTGAATCAAAATTCTATCATTGGTTATAAAACAATTTCATATGATACTTATATTTCATTAACCTATGAATGGATTTATGTAACATGAAGACTATATTAGAATCCCTAGCTTTTATTAATCCGTTAGTTTATTCCATATATAAACATTTCAAACGGTTTCTATTAAGGGAGGCAGTCTTGACATCCATTTTCCATACCTCATAATTATTGTAAGCTATTATTCCAAGTAGAATTGTAATTTATTTAATCATGAAAATTGGTTAAATGTTTTCATCCTATTCAGTGACTTGATGTTTCATTAACCCTTTATAAACCATTCATTCCTTACTAGTATATTACCATATATATATATTTTCTTCTTGAATACCCATTTTTACAAAATAGGATTTAAATCAACTGTAGGATATACCAAAACCCAAACCTGGTTCTTGTACATGGAATTTATTTCATAATTCATTGTATATTTCTAATTTAAAACATTTGAGTTGTTTTCTACTCTCCTATAGGATAAATGTTCATTAATTTTAACTGATAATGTATCACCTTACTCAGTGGATAGAAAACCATTTCATTATGGTTTTCTAAAATCTCTGATCCTACTATATAATACTTTTTCCTCTATAAAAATATCTTACACGTGGTCTTGTATAATTTTTTATTATACTAAATCTTTCATATCTTGAGCCTTGAATTCATAAAACTCTATATTTCTCCCTCTATATCCTTTATATATGTCCTCCATTTATATAAATATGGATTTCATTTTCATAATAAATTAAATATCATAGCTATAAAATTGGTAATATCCTCTTATTTCTTTGAGATATCCTATTATGATTCACTTAGATTCTCATGATTTATGTTTTATACAAAGCGTATCGTTAAAAAATGATTCAAATTCCCCCAAACACATATATATGAAAAAATATATTTCCTCCCATTCTAAAACTCATATATAATCCCACTTTCCACTTTATTTTTCACTTAGTCAATTATATATTCTATTATTTTAATGTGTATCCCTAAAAGGATAATGGAAGACCCACACAACTCATCACTACTCTGACCATGTATAACAATGTGTGGTTTCACTATTCAATAACATTATTACATTGTGGTGTATAAGGAGGATTGTGTTGACATAGTTTCCAAAACATTTTTAGGTAATCAATGAACTCTTTTTTACAATATTCCCAACCTCAGTCTAAATGAATTTTTTTATCTTCTTATTAATTTTATTTTCTTCTTCATTCTTGTGTTCCTTAAATTTATCAAATGAATCATACTTATACCTCATTATGTAGATATATTAATATCAACTAAATTCATCAATAAATCTTATGAAGTAAGAGAATCCACTTATAGATTCTTCTATAAATAGTCAACACACATGTAAATAAACAAATTCTATAATATTTATATATTTTTCAACATTACCATTAATTAGATATTTTTTCATTTTTCTTTGAAAACAAGAAATATATTTCCAATTATTATAGTTCAAAAGGATCTAAATACCATCCTTGATATAATTTTATCAAATGATTTAAATTTATATGACCAAGTCAGTGATGCCACAATCAGGCATGAAATGAGTCATATGAACCTAATTAGTTATCTATTGTTGAGACTTTATTTTTCATATTATAGTGCATAAATACCGTTATTCAAATGTGGCATCCAATAAAAAATGTTGTCATTATAAATGTATAATTATTTATTTTAAATAATTTAAATAAAACTAATCATTTCTAAACTAGACATAGATATTATATTCTTGGTTACATTGGGAACATAATAAAAATTCTTTAAATCATTAACCAATCTAGTTGGAAATGAGATATGGTGGTCTCCAATAACCATCACAACTAGTCTCACTCCATTGGAAGATCAACGATCCACCTCACCTTTGGTAATATACTATAATCTACATTGTTCATATATTTGGATATATATTTGAGAACCATTATCTATTTATAATACCAATTTTTTAGGAATAAAAATATTACACTCAATAATGAATGTACATGAAAATTCCAATAGCTTCTTTACTTGGACATGGTTTTTCCTCCAGTGGCCTTTTTTCCACATGAGAAGAAGATTGAATCCCACCCTTTAGCCTCTATTTATATCTTTCACTTTTTGATTGGGTGGATTGAAGGTTATTTATACGTTAAATATTTCTTTGACCATTTCACCATGTGTTACAACCACACACTCAAAACACCGTAAGAGGAAGCATGAACTAAGGTGTCCTATTATTCTTTTGTATCGTTAGATCATGTTCTCATATGAGAAAAAATAATTCCATCCTACCCATATCCAAACAGATACACATTCGATAAATAGAATGTATATGTGAGGATAATATTTTTTTACAAGGTTCATAACATTGGGATAATCCAAGGAGCATAGATAGGTGGTCTATCAATTTACTAAGAGACAATACTATCTACTGTATCTATTAAAAAATCTAGAAAAGACACACTATCAATCATAAGATTACTACCTCATTATTTCTCAACACGTACTAATTTTAGACAAGTAAAACATTAAATAATAGTAAAACACGGGTAACTTATAATTTTCCTTCAAAATTTAAAAACAACAGGCCAGCAAGGGTGTTGTCATTGTTATCCGGTTCCTTCTTCAATTCCTAATATTCCATGAATCCACAATAGTCATCATTTCCTCCCATTTTTCAGAGATATAAGTATTATCAATCACTAGATTCCTGGATGATATATTGTTATATTTTAATATGGAAAACCCACAAAAAGACATTAGGACTTCCTTCTACTAACTTGAGTCGATTTTTCCCATTTAATTCTGATATTTTTCTCCTGAAAACTTGATTGTTTTAATATGAGAATATTATTTCTTGGTGAGGATATATTATTAAATACATTTTAAAATTGATAACATTTGGTGTATTTTATGGTTTTTTAATACTATATTCATGTATAAAGACATCATGACAAGATCCATGCATCTTTTAAAAAATAGTGTTGCACATTACTCTCACGACCAAGAACCACAGTGCATTCTACCTCATTCTCTTGATAGGTTGTGGCATGAAACTACTCCATGGTGTGGGCACCTTAAAAATTATAAATCCAATAAATTCATCATAATACTATTCATGGCATAGTTATTTTTTCAAGGAATTATCATTATCAATTTTACTTTATGATTTGTAAAGCACATCATGATTCAACATAGATTCCAAAAAGTCTATGATGGGCCTCCCTATTATCCATAATGATCCATTCAATAAAAAACTTAATCTCTATGGTGTGTCATGAATCTTATCCTCATTTCAAAACATCCATTACTTCTACTAGATGATTCTTATCTTTGGAATGATAAAGGAAAAACCATAAATTTGATCAAAAACCATACCTACCTTTCAATATATTTTATAAATAGAAGGTGGATTCTGCATACCAATAATAATTCTTCTAGTCCTCAAAAAAACATACATAACTCAAAATGTTTCTAAAAACTATTATGATATCTCTATAAAAAAATATGTATGACAGGGATGTCTTGAAAAAACTTATGTTTTGTTTAAAAACAATTATGCATCTAAATAAGGTTTTGAGAAACCACAATTGTGTTTTGAAAAAAACACATACACATTATAGGGGGATTTAATTTATCCAATTTTGACATTTTTTATAGTCTAGGGAATGTATCTTACACATCTAGTAAAAATTATTTCTCATTATTCAAGAAAATTACATATAAAAAGGAACCTACTAGTGTAATGTCATGGAATTTTTATGATGGTAAGGATCATTTTGTTTTTGGTATAAATTACTTGGTTTATCCAAGTAAAGGTGACTTATGTTGTAATGATGATCTTGGAAGTATATGAGTAATTTTCAGAGCCCGAAACATCAAGTTGTGGAGAAAAAAAAATCCAAGTACATGGTTCGACCAAACCATGCCATGAAAGACACATGGTTTGGAAAAACCATGATGGGTATTGTAGGGATCTACAGTGGGGAGTGTGCAGGTTGGGGATGGTTAGAAAAACTATTCTCCACAACTACGCATGTCCACTGTCAATTGAAAAGTGGTAGGCACATGGTTTGACCTACGATTCGGCCAATAAATGAGCCCATTAAAATAGGGTAGGAAATTCCATTTTCTCCTAAGTAAATTAATTATCATTATTTATTTTTTCCATCCACCCTCTTTTTTCTAGAGGACCGCATGATAGGGATCCCTTCTCCAGGCCTATGCTTTGATTTTGGCTATCTTCTCCATCTGACCTCCATTTTCTGACACTTTTTATCACATTGGATTGATACTAGAAATCTCTATAATCGTATTTCATTCATTATTCATTTATATCACCATCATCCCCATTATTTTGGGGAAATATAATATTATATATTATTAATCCATTCAACTATTATTATTTTTTCATCCATTTTACATCAAACCTAAAGTCGATACATGATGAGGAGTAATCCATAGACCTATGTTTGGTGGTCTAGTAATTTTAACTAAAATTTTAGGTGATTTTAAAGAAATATTCCTTGTTCACCACAACATAAATTTTTGTGTAATACCTTAAACATATTTTTTCTTCTTAATTTAATTGAACCATGTTGAGATACCTCATAGACTTATATTAAACAATTAGAGGATGCCATCCTCATTATTTTACACCCCTATGGGTGTGTTAAATTAAATTACTGGATTCATATAAATATTTAATTGAACAAACTATAGAGACTAGGGAATAACATGCAAGGATGTTACATTATTTTAGATGAATATTCAATACATTGAAAAAGTACATACACAAGGACCATAATAGTGTTTTTATTTTGGAAACATGGAAGAATAATATTCTATCTTGGTGGAAGATCTTAAATGTCTCCCATAATGATATTCCCCTTTAGTAATCCTACATAAAACCATTATTCATATCCTTATGAATGGAAACATAAGAAAAGTTGATCTCAGATTCCTAATAAGGGTAAATAATGTAGATAGGTAAGCATAACATGAGAACAAGGGTATGTGAACATTATAATGAAATTTAAAGATGATATCCAACATATAAAAGATCATAACCATGAGTCATGTCATAAATATTGGTAGCTCATAATACATGAATCATAGATAATCAAAGAACATGATCGATGACATAATAACATAGGAATAAGAAATAAGATTATGGCATACAGATTAGCATAAAAATTATTTTGTCAATTATAACTACCAAGACCTTCCTATCATGTTAGGCTTACGATAATCAACTGTATACCTGCTTCAGGCTTGGGATTTTCTCCCATGTACCCTCTTGTTTTGGGCTTGGGATTCCCTCTCATGTGCCCTTTTTCAGGGGCTTAGGATGACCTCTCATTTACCCTCTTGTTACGAGATTTGGATAACCTTCTATGTACTATCTTATTAAAATCTTGGGTTTCCATTCTTCCCTATTATTATATGATTGGGGTTCCCTCATGTTTATCTTCTTATTATGGGATTGGGATTCCCTCATGTGTTCCCTCTTGTTATAGTCTTGGGATGTCCTCCCATGTTCCCTTTGAGCTCATAGATCATTTACTATTACTGAATGAATTGGAGAGAGATATAGGTCCCAACCATCATGTAATGAAATCATAGATACATGTTCTACAGTATAATGAAACATTCATCATATCATGACCCATAAAAAGTGATGGGTTTCCTAAACATCATATCATATCCCATGAAATGAAATGGTTCTCATAAAAATTTTATAATAACATAACCTATAGAAAATAAATAGGTTTCCTATTCATTTCATGATATAATAACCTATGAAATGAAGTAGGTTTAATAAGTGTTTTATCAATGTATAACCCAAGGAAGAAAAATGGGTTTCATAAACAAGTTTTGATCTTAAACATAAACCATTCAAAGAAAGAATAATAATGGTGTCCTTTTATCATATTCCTAGTAATGTTTTAGTAACACCAACGAGTGTCATATTAAATGGAAAATATTTTTTAAATATCATTTAAAAACATTTATTTTAGAAACTAATCTTTCATATTTGAAAAACTATTTTTATAAAATAAAACATTTTAAAATCATATTTCTTTGAAAACAACCTTGAAATCTTATAAAGAAATATTTGAAAACCATTTTAAACACTTTATAAAAGAAAATTTCTAAAAAAATAATTTTTTATAGAAATTATCTTAAAATAAAATTTAAAAAAAAATTTAAAACATTTTTATAAAACATTATTTTCGAATAAAATTGATTTCTGACCGAAGAGAGAAATAAGGTAGGATTTTCTTAAAAACATTTTCTTAATTATCTTAAGTAAAAAAGAGTGTAAAAATGTTACCAATATATGAATATATAATTAATAAACATATGATAATAAAATTCATGAGTTTTATTTAGATAATTATCATAATTTTTCATCACTGAAAGCATAATCGTAAATTATCCCGATAAAGGATGAGATTGAATTAATAAACTCGTACCACTTTGATAAATTTTAATCCTAATTCCCAAGACAAAATAAAATCACTTGAATATTAAAATATAATTAAAATAAATATATTAATTATATAACATTCCAAAAGGTTTTATATACACCTCATAAAATAATTTAGGTTCATAACATAACATGTGTCTCAATAAAGGCAAATTGAGACACAATTATATTACTGATTTGGTAAATTTTATGTCATAAACCGCATGAAAGGTAGATCATAAAATGGATATGTAAATCCTCATAAATTTAATAATAATAATCATATAATACATTCATTGGATGTATGTACACCACACAAATAAAACAAGAGGTGAATATGGCATAAATCTCAAAGAAATAAAAGTGAGACTAGAAATCCCTTTACTTTAAGTCTTGAATTTATTCATACACGTTCAAACCTCCAATATAATAAATAAAAATTTATTATAAATATACCATAGATACATATTTTTATATATCATACCATATATGATTTTATTATGACTTTTTAGTACCCATTTATTAAAAATTGAAGATAAAGTTATTTTTCATGTAATAACCACGTTGTTTTTCTTACATGTTTTAACTTGTTATTCGTGGTCCTCTTACATAGATCATCATTTAATTACTTGTCAAATTTAATGTGTGGTATAAATAACATATATAATAATTATATACATATTTATAATAATATAAAAAATATATAAATATGAAATTAAATACACCGTTCATGGAGATTGTAGGTTTTACATATGAATGAATATTGTTTTAATTTTTTTATTATATTGAATGAAAGAAAGGAAAATGAGGTATTTATTTATTATCATTATAGTATAATTATTACTTAATAAATACTAAATATTTTTAATAAATTCTTCTTTAATACGATCCATGTAAAGTGTGACCAAATCATATTACTTTGAAGAGGTAGTAGTCTACATTTTCACTAATGAAGATATCGTATTCCCAAAAAATGGAAGGAATGAATGTATGTGTTATATAATAATTAAATAATTATAAATAAATCATAAATATCATATATATAAAAAAACAAATAATTCCATCATTATTTTCAACCTTTATAGGTGGTAATGGAAGAATAAATGGCATCGGTTCGCGAGGTGGTAGTCTCCTATACACGTGAACGATGATTACATATCCCATTTGATGGAATTTTCTATGGGTGTAGGTCATACACATAACAAAACAACATATCAATATATTTAGGATACATATTTTATTATAAAATCATGAAATAAGAATAATATAATGGGTGGAGAAAGAAACAAAACAAAAGTGCTCATTGAAGAACGACACCTCTTCCTTAGGTAACTCATTTTGGTTTCCACCAATGGACTTACATGGTTTTCTTTATTCCAAAATAGAGGCTCATATGATGATATGAGGTATTTTTTGAGATTATTTGGGTAGATAGTGGCTAATAAAATTGGCTTTATAGGTGTGAATATGTGAGGGGTATGACTAACATTATATAGTCGAGGAGTGGAATTCTTATCAATAAAAAAAGGTAAACACTATTGACAGGTCTATCTGGTATTATATTACTACAATAATGTTCCATTTTTTATCAAATATGGTAAATGAGAGATTTATGGGAATAAAATTGATTTTGTGAAAGTTTATAGGTTATTTATCCCTTTAATTTTAATGTTTAACCACTAGGTATAATTGTTTTTCTCTAAACCATTGTAATTAATTTTAATTTCTTTCAATATTATTTTTGATCAAATAAAAAGTTAAACTCAATAGAAATTATAATTTATTATGATTCAAAATATAAATTTAATTTTCAAATTCCAATCATAGAGGTTTCAGAATTTGTTTTAAAATTAATCTCGCAGATGGGATGTAGCAACGAGTTTTTAATGTAATAAGTTCAAAAGATTGAAATATTTTTTTATCCAATTTCATTGTGAAATTGATTCCAATGTCCTAAATTTGATTTAATTATGTATAATTTTACTAATTATAATTTAAGAATAATTTAAAATATAATTCAACTATAAAAATAAATAAGATGAAAAAGAAATTTCGAAGTAAAATTCGTTGTTTTTAACTATTAATCAAAAAACGAAACTACTCAGTAAAGAATAAAAAATTTATCCAAAGTAAATATTGATATTACAATTTCAAAAATTATTTTCTTTTCAAAAATATATTATGAAAATATAATTTTTTTTAAAACAAGTGTTTCATTAAAATTCGGTAAAACCTCATCTTCAAAATATACATTCATTTGTGCATAAAATTAGATTTACTCTTATCTCTTTTCTAGAAAATACAGAAGATGAATTTTAAATTTTTAATTGAATATATAATATTAAAATTACATTAAAATAATTCATCATAATTGTTTTGTTTAATTTATTTAGATAAAACATGTTTTTTTATAGAATTGTTTTTTCAGAAAATGAATTTCTTTATTTTTGAATTGTTTCTAATCTCGTTTTTAATTTATTCATTAACAAAGAATTAATTTTTTAAACATGAATAAAACGTATTTTCGTAATTTAGTTAATACCTTTCATATCTACCATCCTAAAATCTTGGTGGTAACTATGATAAAATTATAATAAAAGTATCAATAATATATTGTAGTTTGGTAAAATTCAGTCTTTTGTGAAATGGAAGATATCAAAGGAACTTGGAATTGTGATTAACACAAGAAAAAATAGTGTTTCGTGCACCACAAGATAATATAAGATTTTCATATAGTAAAATAATTACTCGTATTAGTATATAAATAATGTTAAAATTGTTGTAACATGTAATGAAATCTATTGAAGAAATGTAATTTATTCGAAAAAAATAATTCATAATAGCTCGACATGTTAAATTTTACTCCCCTCAAAATGAACTTTCACCCTTGAAATTGAGCTGGTTTATCAAATGATTAATACGTGAATGTTAATTTTACGGAAACACACATCATAAAAATAAACACTAAAATTTACTTTAAAAGGGGAATTTTGGAAACATGCTAATTACCGAAAGTAACTCATATATAGTTTTACACATAGGAGAACATAGGTTGAAATTGAATCCATGTGAACGAAAAAGAAATCTAACAATCAAGTTCTGATGGAGAGTGATATATTACATGGTGAGGTAAATGTTAATGATCATAAATTCATAAACTAAATGGGCTTGAAATAGGTCATTGATATCATCAAAAATGATGACAATGAGACAAAATCTTATTTCAAGACCCTTTCCCTAATGTTAAATAATTTTCATAAGAAGATATAAATACATGATTTCATCACAATCTCACCCTTTTGTTGTTCCTTCATTAATTTCCCATTCATCTCTTAATCCAAGAAATGAAAGGTGAATTTGTTATCCTTGAAGCACTAACAAGTTATAAGATCCATAGATATACTGATAAGCCATTCCATCTATCTCTAGGTATCACCAAAACAAAATGGTTAACACAAGTTATCTGATATTTATAAATATTCATATTGAAATATAATACATAAATTTCTAATACTTCAACCAAATTTCAATATAAACATTTTCATTAATGTTTAACATTTTTACACTTATGAAAGATAAAAATACTAAATTTTTTGAAAGAAGGTCACTAATATTAACATTGATCCCTCATAAATCATAAATTCTCTTTTGATTCTCACATAACAAATATGTGAATACCTTCATCATGTATTCTATTTAGACATGGTAATTACCTTAATTACCATAAATATTATTTAAAACATAAATGATTCTTCATTCCTTACATAGAACACAAATTATTTTATATACTACAAAAAACTATAAGTTTCATTAATGATACTATAAACCAATTTTTCAACAAATACTTTATGATTCTTTAGGTCATTAATACTACCCAATTTACTTTATCCATATCAGTAATCTCTTTATCTAATATAAACATAATTTTATCAAAATCAAGAACACATTGTGTTTTACCTTCACTTGATCAGAATATCACCTATCTATCTCATCAACACCATTCAAAATATTTTTTCAAATCCTTAATGAAAACACAAACTTCATAATTCATAACTGGAATTTCAATACATATACTCTTAAATAATCCTACTTCTTTATGAAACCATTATTCATACTTCCTCATCATATTCTTTAATACCTATTTATTAAAATATGAAATATGAATCATGTATTAACATTCATCAAACTTATTTTAATCATGCTTATAAATAATACTAATAGAAGAGTACAAACCTTTCATATAACATTTTTAATCCCTTCATCAGTAGAAAAACCATTAATCTTACAACCATTTTGATTCCCTTAATTATATTTAATCTTATGAAATTTATTTTCATAATTCCAATACTTTACACACCCAAAACATTCAACTATTGAAAATACATTATAAAGTTCATTATTCTCATCCATTTCATTATTTTCTTTCATTTTCCCTTTGCATCTACTTGCTTTGTGTCCTACTTTTCCATATTCAAAAAATATTATTGTTCCACTAATACATCCACTTATAGTTTCTATAAAATGAGGTAATTCTTTGGAAACCACCCTCTCAATCATTTACAAAAATTCCATGAAATTTTCTTAAACATTAACTCATACATAGACTTAACCTTAAAGACATCCTTAGACATAACCCTACAAATATCCCTTAGGATCTCACTATTGTTTTCTCATCTTAATTTATAAAGGTTTAATACACATTTCCATTGATTACAGCTATAGAAATTTATACTTAACATATATGTATATTAATCATTTTAGATTAATATTTAAAAAATTACAAAGGTAAATGTTTATGAATCATAATATATTTGTGTTCTTGGAAACATTGAAACATTATCTTATAACTTGGTGAAATATATTTAATGTATCCCATAAAGATATTATCATTTAGTACTCCTACATAAAACCATTAATCAGAACCTAGTTAAATTAAACATAATAATGCGTGAGATCTGATGCTCAATAAGGGGAAATAAAGGAGATACGTAAGCATAACATGAGAATAAGGGTATGGGAACATGATAATAAAACTTTAAGATGTTGGAAAAAATCTCTCAAGGTGTTGTGTTGTAATGTTTTGGGTGTGATTTTGTTTGTTGAAAAAGCTAGATGACTTCAAACGAGTATGGTTGGTGTTTGTCGAAGACAAGTTTTTAAGGTGGCGCAGTGTCCCAGTGTTTTCCAAATTTTGGGGCCTCAAAATCAGAAGTTCGATGTTGGAAAAATGAAGGATTTCTTCATAGGATTTAACATTATGAAGAAATTTAAAGGAATTTGGAAAAGGGTGAGAACCAAATACCATAATTTAGGGGCCACATACCATATTCCGGGGATGGTACGTGTAGCGGTGGGAATTGTGTGCGGATACGGTTTGCGAAACCAAAAATAGTTCATGGCTGAGGAATGGTGCGGTAAGCGAATGGATTGATGTTGGTAGAGGAAATCGACCACATAAGATTAAAGGCAATACACTGAAGGTGTGGAAAAATGGTTTACAGGTAGCAAGCAGTTCGCGGTGGCAAAAGGATCAGTAAGCAATAGAGGTTGAATCAAAGATTTGGGAAATCATGGATTAACGGTTTTGAGGATATCATTGCCTATATAAGAAACTCTAATCCCACTGATTACTGTGGAGATTGAACATCATTAGAGAAAATAATGTTCTCTAGTAATTTGGTAAAGTCTAAAAGTGGTTCACACTGATGGTGTTTTCGGGGATTCTTAACTCACTAAGGAATTATGGTACACGGAGAAAGAAGTCTGGTATGTAGAAGGTGTTGTCTCGGTACGTGAAGGAGGAATCTCCAGTACGCGAGATGGATAATTCTTCAAGATGTTCATGGAGGGAGAACTCTAGTATGTATACGTGAAGATAGTCCATCAATAAAGAATAGTTCACGGACAGGAGGGGTTTCACAAAAGAGGTTCTCAAAATCGTTATGCGATAGCGGTACGCGATCGCGATGGTGGAGGCAGTCCGCGAATGAAGGGAGGTTCGCAGTAGTGGAAAAATTATAAGGAGTAGTTATTTCATATATCGAAATAAATACATAATATGTGGTAGGATCAAGTGGTTTGTGATTTGCATAATGAATCTTTTGAGAGCATTAAATCAGATTGTGAATGTATTTTCTGGTACCTAGTAGTACCTAGGAAGGTGGAATTCATCTGTTGGTGAAAAAGAAACATCAATAGAGCATCTACCTTTAGTTGAGGATGTATGAATTCATGAAAATTAAGGGACCTACATTTCCATATACTATTTTTGACCTACAAGTCAATAAAATGTTAGTGGATTCATTTCCAAGAGCAGTGAGCAAAGGAAGAGGAAGACGGTAACCCTTTCCACTATCAGCGAGTCAGAGAAAGAGGCATAGGGAGTGACCCATGGGAATGCAAAGAGTAGACCCTAAACCATGTAAAGGAAGTGATCCTAGGCATAAAAGATCTAGCCCAAACATTATACTCATTATTGGTAGCGAGCCTTAGTGAATTTGGTACAACAGTACAGTATCGTTCTATGCTCCTTGAATATATCCCAATGAGGGTGAACCAAGTAAAAATTTTTGTTTCTTGTGAATTACATCATATCTGTTCGTATATTTATATAGGAGGGAGAGAGAGAATTGAGTTTTGTATAACAATGAAATACTATCCTAAAGAGAATATTTTTTAATCTATCATATCGTGATTTACCCCCCTGTGATGGTATTCAGCCTAGTGGACCTAATAGAAGATAATAACCTATATATAAAAGCTCATAATCATACATCATAGCAGAAATACTAGAAATTCATAAGACGTGAATCATATGAAATTAAATAAAATGATACATGATAGCATAACCTAGGAATAATACATCAAATTTTGGTGTACACCTAAGCATAGAAAATATTATTTCAAGTCTTCATACCAAGGACTACATAACAAGTTAAGCTTGGGATAATCACCTCGTTACCTTCTTTGGGATTGATATTTAATCTCGTGTACCCTCTTATTTTAGGCTTGGGATTCCCTCCCATGAACCCTCTTGTTATGGTCTTGTGATGCCCTCTGTATACCCTCTTCTTACAATATTAGGACTCTATCCCATGTACCCATTTGTTATAGGAATAAGATTCCATCCCTTATACTCTCCTGTTATGATATTTTGATTCAATCTCATGTATCATCTTGATATGGACATGGTATTCCCTCTCTTGTTCCCTCTTTTTATGGGATTTGTATTCCCTCTTATATACTCTCTTTTTAAGGACTTGGGATTCCCACTTGTTTACCCTTTGGGATCATATAACATTTACCATTATCCAATGAATGTTCGGGAGATATAGGTACCAAAACATCACATAATGAAATAATACATAAAAGTTACACAAGATAATGAAACAATCATCATATCATGACCCATAAAAAGATATTTGTTTCATAAACATTATATCATAACCCATGACATGAAATGGGTATCATTGACATTTAATCAAATCATAACCTATGAAAAATTTATAGGTTACAAAATTTGTTTATCACAGAATAAAACATTAAAATAATCATGGTTCATAAAAAGATAATCAAGGTATAACATGTGGAAGAGGAATGGGTTTCATAAACAACTTGTCATATTAAACATAAACCATTTAAAGAAATAATAATATTTTCCATGGACCATATTCCCAGTAAGGATTTAATAGCACTAATGGGTGTCATCTTAAATGGAAATTAATTTTGAAAGATTATTTAGATACATGTAAAATATCATTTCCTGTTATATTTTTTTAAAACATAAAACATTTCTAAAACCTTTTTGTTTGAAAACAACATTGAATAATTATAAAAGATTTTCTAAAAACCATTTTAAACACTTTATATATCATACCAAATTTGAAAAATTCTTCCCATTTATTTTTTTAAATATCATATAAAAAAATTGAAAACATTCTTATAAAACATGGTTTTTGAATAAAACTATTTTCCGACTAAAGAGAGAAATAAGGTCGAATTTCCTTAAAACCATTTTCTTAATAATATTAAGTAAAAATGAGTGGAAATATAGTACCAATAAATTAATATATCATTAATATCATTATTATAAGAATATTAATGTGATTTATTGAGATATGGATCATAATATTTCATCACTAGAAGCATAATCATAAATAACCCTGATAAACGATGGGATTGATGCAATAAACTTGTACTAATTTTGTAACGTTGAATCATAATCACCGTGAAAGAATAATATCGTGTAAAGATTAAAAAAACATAAAAATAATTATATTCATGATATAAAATTTAAAATTTAAGTATATACACCTCTTAAAATAATATTGGTGCATAACATAATATGTGTCTCAAAGAAGAAAAATTGAGACAAAATTACCTTATAGATTTTGTATCTTTTGAACCATAAACTCCATGACAGAGACATCATAAAATAGATATGTACATTCTCAATAATTTTTGTATAATCATAATATAATTCATTAATGGTAAGTATATACACCACACAAAATAAATGGGTGGTGAATATGGATAAGTTTCATAGAAATAAATGTGATACTAGAAATCCCCTTACATTAAGTCTTGAATTTCTTTGTACACATTCAAAAATCTTATATAATAAATCTAAGTTTTTTATAACTCTACCATAGAACTATATTATTATATATAAGCCATATATTTTTTTATTATGTGAATATATTACCCTTTTATTAACAATTCCATGTAAAATTATGTTTTTAGTAATAACCGCTTTGATTTTCATACATGTTTTGACTTGTTATTCTTGTTATTATAACATATATAATAATTTACTTATTTACACAATATAAAACATGATATAAATACCATTTATATTAATTATAATTTTATTTATAAAAATCTAATAAAATTAGAAATAGTAAATTAAATACATCTTTTTGGAGATGGTAGGTCGTATATACGCGCAAATGTTGTTTTCATTTTCTTATCATATTAAAAGAATGAAAAGTAAATTATATATATATGATCATTAATTTATCATTATTATTTAATAACTATCACATATTTTTAATAAACCGTATTTAATACATTCTATGTAAATATTAAATGAATCACATCACTTTGAGGGGTGGTAGTCCACAGATCCACAAACGAAGATATCGTATCACACAAAATAAAAAGCAGGAAGTTATGTGTTAAATAATAATTTAATAAGCATAAATAAATAATAAATATAATATAAAAATAATAATTAAATCATTATTCTCATCCTTGATAGGTGTTAATAGAATAATAAATGACATTAGTTCGTAAGGTAGTAATCTGTCGTACACACGAATGATGATTCATATCTCATTTAATTGAAGTGTGTGTGGGATTGGGTTGTAAAACTAACATAAAAACATATAAATATATTTATGATAATTAGGATATTATATAATCATTTAATAATAATAATTTAATGTGTGTATAAAGAAATAAAACAAAAGTACTCGTTGAAGAATGTTACCTCTTCTTTAGGCAACTCCTTTTAGTTTTCACCGGAGTACTTCCTTGTTTTGATTTCTTCTTGAAGAGAGGATTATAGGATGAGATAAAGGATTTATGGAGAATATTTTTGAGGTTTTATCTAATAAAATGGTATTCATAGATGTGAATAAGTGAGGGGTGTGAGATACCTTTTATAGTAGAAGAGGAGTGGCATTCTTGTAAATACAGAAAGGTAAATAGTATTGAAAGGTATCCCTTACATAATACACTCTAATAATGGTAAAGTTTTATTAAATATGGTAAATGGTATAAATATGGTAATACTATGTATTATTTACATTTTTATAGGTCATTTCTCCTTAATTTTAACGTTTAACCTCTAATTAAACTTGTTTTTCTCTTAATTGTTGTAATTAATTTTAATTTTTTTCACTGATATTTTTGGTAAAAAAATAATTTAAACTAAATAGACAAAATAAAATATTCTGAATCCAAATAAGGAATCCATTTTTAAAAATTAAAATCAAATGAGTGGAAGTATTTAATCTAATATTAATCTTGCAAACGGGATGTAACAATGAGTTTTTCTAAGTAAAAAGTTCAAAAGTTTGAAATGTTTTTTCTATCAAATTTTAATGAGAAATTGAAAAAAATGAACTATATTGAATTTCATCATGTACAATTGAAATATTTATACTTTAAAAACAATTTAAAATAATATTAAACTATATTAACAAATTGGATGAAAATGAAGTTTCCAATTAAAATTCGGTGTCTTCTTCTCTTAATCAAAAAATGAAACTTCTTAGAAAAGTACCAAAATTTTACCCAAATTAAAATTTATTTATTACAATTTCAATAATTAATTTTATATTTTCAAATATATATTATATAATTGTTAAAAAATAGTTTTAAAACAAGACATCCATTAAAAGGTGTTTGAACCTCCTCTTAGAAAAATACATCCTTTTATGCATAAAATTTGATTTATTCTTCTCTATTATCTATAAAATACATAAGATTAATTTTAAATATTTGTTTGATTATTGAATAGATAAATTACATTAAAATAATTCATCAATTTTTTTTTAAATTTACTGATATAAAACATGTTTTCACTTAGAAAATAGTTTTTTCAGAAAAAGAATTTCTTTATTTTAAAATAGTTCCTACCCTCATTTCTAATTAATTAAATACAAAATAATTAAATTTATAATCTTACATAAAACATATTTTCTTCCTTTTATATTTTTTATCCTAATGGCTAGGTGTTAACTATAATTATATTTTAATAATAATAATAATATTATATTGTAGTTCAGTAAAACTCATTTTTGAGTGCAATTTAAGCTATCAAATGAAGTCTAAATTATGTGTGACACATGTCAAAAATAGTATTTTATATAAGAGAATATATTATAAGTTTTGTTTTTAGTACAATATTAATTTGGTGTTGTGTATAGAGTAAGCATAACTTGGTGTACCATGAATTGTAATACATTGATGAAATTTTATGTATTTGGGAAAATAATAATTCGTGAAAACTTAGGGTGTTAAAAAAACCCTATGTTGTTTTTATTGACATTAATAGTGGATTTTTCTTGATTTAATAAGTAAATAGAAAAAATCAATTAAATGAAAGTGTGTGGAAAGACTATGTCACATGTTATAATTAGTTAATGAATTATATAAACTGCGACACCCATTGTTAGATTGGGTAAAATGAATATAAATGGTTACAAGGAATTTCTTTATGATTATTATAATTAGACCATAGATATTAGTCGTTAGACAGTATATAAGGGACTTTTTTAGTAGGGCGTTTCCTGCTGCCTTATATTAGGTCATGGGAATAACTTCTCTCAATATTAACTTGGATGATGGTCATGATGATTCATGATCCCTTGCATCGAGTATTGGGAATGAAGACTCACTCCAATATCTCAAGTGGCAGGCATTCCATTTCACATTTTCATGAGATTTAGGTGCAATACACTTTTTGGATCCTATAGCTTGTATGACTACGCCTGGATTTTAGAGTTATCCTCCTTGTCTAGCTAGCATCTAGTGTTTATGTATATTCTTATATATGTCCTTTCATATATATTGTATATATATATATATTATATATAATTACATATCAATATATGTATTGGTAAACTGAGATTAAATTTATTCTAGCCAATGATAAAGAAGGCAGTGATAGCCAAGTATCCTCTAAGAACCTGAGAGAACTAGTTTATGGATTTCAATATTTCTATTATTTGTTATAACTTCACACTTTGACTTTATACATAGTGACTAGATTATTATAGACACCGTTGATGGTGGAACATTGATTTTATCTCACACCCTATTCAGGTCGTCAATTAGTTCCTTGATGGACCATATGTATGCAGGTAAGGACAAGGACAAACAACCTATCATGGATGCTTGAGCAGATTTGTTTATATCATGGTAGCATGGGATTAGAGGACCGAGCATATGAACACGAATATACTAGAGATTTATTTTTCTCTTTAATGATTTTGTATATAATTTTTATATGTTAGAACTATTTATCCCTTGTATACCCAATTTTTCAATAGCATGACATGGAAACATTTTGAAAATGATTAATCCAATGTAATTATTATTATTTTTCTTGGATTTTTTCTTTATGTTTTTTGTTATTTTACTTTACTTCATTGTTTTTTCAATTATATTATGATTCCACTATTTATATTTTTTATTATTAAATTTTTTTACTCTTATAATAGAGGGTAGAGTCTCCCATCCATACCACTATAGATACTTGCCACTAGTCAAAAGCTTCAGGTATACAGGGAGGCGCACTTGAGGCCATGTGACCCACTGGATTGGGGACCTTTTAGTGGATCATGGGTTGGTACATTATAAAGTGGAATCATATGTTATTTTTACATTTGTATTACTATATGGGGATTAGATGGGAGACTAGGAATATGTCATTTTTTTGTAATGAGCCTATTCCTAGGAGTAGCTTACCCACATAAATGGGAAACCCAGATTACTTGGGATGTGATATTATTATTATTAGATTATGTCACAAACCCCTCCCTCCAAAGATACCCCTCCTGGGATGGATTTGATGAAAGGAAGATAATGAACCTCAATTCCCGACTCCAGTAGGCCTCGAGTTCAAGACTAGCACCAAGGGTGTAAAAATCACATAATATGGGAGTCATTACCCTCTATAACAATAAATATCGGTACATAAGATGATTCATCCATAATAAAACTCGAAGAAATAATATAAAAAATCAAAAACCATCCCACATGCATGTATAAATGAAAAAATACAATAATAGTGTCCAATGTAAGTACCCAAAAGAAAACATAAGGTAAGAACACAACAACTATCCAAAGGTCTGAGCGATTAATACCCAACACAGTCCACATAATCATCCTGGAAACCTAAGAAATGTTTTATATATGTAGGGTGAGCATACAAGTATACTCTGTAGGAAAACCCAAGTCTCTCGTGATCAATTATAAGGATCATACTAATTCACCTATGAGAAAATAACAGAACCTAAAAAAACTAAAACAGGATTACTAACCACCCATCATCGCCAGGGTATGCTCACCAAATTACACAAACCAAGTAATATTATATAAGGTAAATCACATTGATGTTAGGGTACCCCATACCACTTTCCCACTGGTATACTGCTCTTACACCCAATGTTGTGCATCCTGGAGCTCTCATCTCTTCCGTACACCACACCACCACAAAAGCATGATCACAACACACCTTACCCGCAAACACCTGGGATTTGCACCCCAAAAGCACAATAACATCTCACCTAAAAACACCTGGTCAATCACTCCTCATCCCAAAGACACATGGGACACATATCACATCACCCACAAACACTGAGCCAATCACGTCGTATCAAGAGACATCGGGGCCACATGCCATATCTCCAAAAAGCACCTGGGCTATTACAACCACCATATAATTCAGTAATAGAACTCCATCCATCACAATATGTGCCATATCTACCTCACTTAATAGAGAGAGTGGGATAGAGTGAGTATCCATCCATCTGTACTCCCCACTAGATGTTAGAAAAAACACCCATGTGTGACTATGAGGGTGTTCGGCACATAGTGATCAATGTGGTTGTGGTATGTATATAAATCACAAGAATATATATGTGTTTATACATATATATATATATATATATAGATAAATTCACACAATCCCAACTTATGGGTTTACAAATGAAACACTAGAAAACTCATTACTTACCCACTTTACTGCCACCTCAAATAACATAACATACAAGATAAACACAAGACACATATCATTTTCATACTTTAATTAATATTAAACCATTTTCTAGATTATCCATTACCAACCATTCTATTAAATGTTTATTTTAAATCATTATCATGTCATAATTTTAGTTCATGATGATTTTCTATTTTTCAATCAATAACAATTAGAAAAATATCATAGCACAATACACATCAAGAAGCATAGTAAAATTCATTTCAGAAGTTGAAGAACCTTTATTATCTTTTGTGGCTCCACACTTTCTCCATGTTTAACACTCATTCGCGATTTATCATAAATCTACATCTAGATACGGGGTTATGTTTATTGGATTTTATTCATGAAGAAATTCGGGTCAAATTACCTATACAGTCACTACTATCCTTCTTCAAATTCATCATGTCCAAACTATATCACAACACCTACATAGGGTAAAACATATTTCCATATTTAATAATTAATCCCTTATTTAATTTCAATTTATTAATTTATGGTGTTTCATAGAAACCGTATTATTCTAGGGAATCCATTTATTAGCAGAATATACATGGTTAACCAGTTTTTATATATAAGTGTTCAACAGAACAAAAAAACATGAATCCCACAAACCATCCATTTAAAAATCAAGGACCCCCAATGACCATGATATTCAGTGGGAAGTTATCCCACACAAATCACAATACCGACAATATCAATAACTCAATAAGACCACACATCAAATTCCTCATCCCCCTATGTATTGATTTTAAACAATTTAGATTATATTTATTAATCAGAAATCAACTATATCCCTAAAAGATAAACATTTATATACCCATCCAACATGATACACAACTAATAAAGATTAATTAAATTGTACTTGGAAGAAGAACAATCCACACTTTTTGGTGGCACCAATATAGGGGCACACACAAAATAGAAAATTCTCTAGGGAAAAACACCAATAAACTGTAGAAAGAGGTTACATAACTCTTATGGGAAGAAGTATTCAGGATGTCTGGTATCCAAATAAAGAAGAAGGAAAGAACAAAGGGAAGGTCCCTGACTTAGAAGGATTATATTCGGAATATATGGGATTTGAAATGGTTGTAAATATTTGTTAAAGGAGGATCTAACTAAGACCATGAATTTTGACTATTTAAAATCCCCTATACTTATTAAAAAATTAAAGATTTGATAGTATCGCTTGAAACAACTTTCAAACCTCTTAAATATGGGATTAAACTCATTTGACATAAAAAATGGATGTTAAAAGTGAAAAATTGTAAAAGCTTGAAATGTTATTCTTGTGGCACTACTAGCGAGAAACTTCCAGCTGAGGGACCACCAGACAAGGCACCTCTAGTAAAGAACTGCCAGATGAAGCACCAACCATGAACCACCACCATACGAGGCACCACTAGATGAGCCACTGTAACACCCTGGGATTTTATGAAATATATTCTTTTTAATTTCTTTCAAATCTTGTGTTGTGGTTTATACCAAGATTATCTTGCGCTATACGCAACACCGTATTAGCTTGTAGTATATGCAACACTATTCTTGGATCATATTACCGAAAATTTCCCGTTCGTTTGATAGAAGTTATTCTACAGAACATCGAGTATATATATATATATATATATATATATATATATTCTGTGTATAAATGAAATATGGATGGATTCTATTATACAAAAAAATAAAGGAATCTTGCACTACACAAAACTCTGACATGGCTTGCTTTACACACAATCACAACATTACACAGTAGCATGTGTTGTACGCAACATCGAGTTTCACTAAACAACGATATGTTATTAAAATATTATATAAACTAGCTCTTATGAATAGTAATACCCAATTTTTGAAATTTTATAAATTTTATCTTTCAAAATGGACTTCATTTTTGGATTCAGAATATCGAAATTGGCCTCAGGTGATTTTTTTTTATTTTTCTAAAAACATTCAATTTTTTATAAATAGTGAAAACACTAGGTTGCTATTTAAAATCCGAATTTTTATAAAAAAATTATTTATTTTATTTAAATTTATTTTAGGTAAAAATTGATACATAATAACTATAAAATTTCAATCTAATTCATTGGAGTCATTTTATAATAATGTTAGATATATATAAATATTTTATTGAACTTTTCACCGCCTTTTACCCACCTCCTAGGAGAGTTTGAAAATTTACATAAAACTTAATTTTACTACTTCTCTGAGTGGAATCTCGAAAATCAGAGAGACACGGTTAATATCAAGGAGTAAAATGTTGCTCAATAAGATAAAAATAATTTTTGATGAATAGTAATTTTTTACTTTTATTTACCACCGTTAAAAGTAAATAGGGTAATTAAGGGTAAAAATGATATTATTGTTACCCTCACACATGTCCTAATTCCATTGGATAAGTATAATTCGACCAAAACAACCTTAGGAATATAATATTATCATTTAGGTCCACTTGGATTAGATTAGGACACTTATTATTATTTTATTTAAAGAAGAGTTAAAATATATAAAATCAAAGTTTAATAACTAAAACATTTTTAATATATGGTTATACATAAGATAAGTTAGACTATAAATATTAATTAGAAAGATAAAAATATTTCCTAGATAATGGTATTTTATTTATAATTTTTAGATATTAAATAATTTAATTTATTTATGACACAATGACGATGCAATAATTACCTTATTAATGAAATATTAACATAATTGATGTTATAAATACCCAAATAAATGTAATTTGAGACTTTTTATGAATTACACTAATTTTCTAGGTTAATATGACATTTTATTATTTATTTAGTTATCTTTTTTCGAACTAATCATGTTGTTATGATTTTCACAAAAATCAATTACCAAATAGTTTAAAAATTGACATAAAATAGTTTTTAAAACAAATATTATATTATTAATTGTTATTATATTCCTAAAAATCTAGGTTTCGGCCAAATGACATAGATAAGGTTTTATATATTAATAATGAACAACTTGGGGTTCGTTTGACTCGTTATAGTAAGTTTATTAACCATATTGTGTAAGAAAACAAGAAGACACAGTAAAAGTTAAATTATTTAACTTAGAGTAAAATCTAAATGATATGGTTAAGATAGTAAACTAAAATTCTATAAAACATATTATATGAGAGGATTTAGATCCATCCCCACTTTAGCTTATAAATAAATAAATTTAGAGCTATTATAAACCGAATATGACTTTATTATAAAATAATATTTTAAGTTTTTCTAAAGGTTCCCCTCTCCTCCCTTATAAAAAAGGAACCCCTTCCCTCTTCTCTTCACACCATTTTGAGCTTTGAAGCTTGAAAAAACCATGAAAATTATTCTTCTCAACCTCTTTATTTATATCATAGAGGTTCTGGTCTTCTCAAAAGACCAACTCTAGTGCCCTAAGAAGAAGTTTAAAGGAGGTGTGTCGAGGAAGAGGTAATCTATTTCAATGATTCTTTAAAGTTTTTTTCTTCTTCAACTTCTTCTTATCTAGTTGTTTCATCATAAATTAATAACATCGGTATCACTAATATACTGATATGTTATTATAAATGTGAAACAACCCCATTTCACCTTCTATCCATCCTACGGAAAATGAAATCATCGCGCGTGCGTATGTTCGGAATACCGTCTCCACGCCATGGTGTAATATGTTTTTCCACCACCACCTTACTTGGATGGGTATAATGGTGTAAAGAATTACTATTTATAGTTGTTATAAAAACATAAAAATTCTGTGATATTATATCATCCACTCGAATTCAATTTAATAATTATGGGAACGATATCATCGCTCGTGCGTACGTATGGATTACCGTCTCCACGACGCAATGAGATTCATTCTCCATGTTAACCACTCAAGAATTATTTTAAAGTATATATAATGAATAATAATGAAATATATGAAATTATAAAGCTACTGTATCTATGTATATATATATATATATCATCTACTTACTTCCATTATAGTCAATAAGGAAAAAAACAGCATTCATGCGTACGTAAGGCCTACCGTCTCCATGAACTGTGTATTTCATTTCATTTATCTATCTATTTTATATATATATACTAAATCTATATGATATATAAATCATGATTTACATTCTGGAGGTAAGTAAATAATGATATAAGTAATAATAATATCAAGAACAACAAGTCCAAACACGTACGATAAATAAAATGATATTACCCAAAACGATGCTTTAACCTGGAATTTACAAAAGAACAGGTAATATAAAGTCATATGTGAATCATATATGATATAATAAATATTATTATGGTTCTGTTACAAGTTAATAATATGTTTATATCAACTTTAATGAAGTCTCAGACACATACGGAAGAAATTGGACATAAGGTAATGGATAATTTTTCAAATATCATTTTTATCTGAGATTGCTTATTCATAAGTATTTACTGGGGTTATGTTTATCATCCATGTCCATGTTTTCTAAAAATGTTTTCATAAAATGTTTAAAATTATTCCATGTATGTTTAAAGTCATTTTTACTCTTCGTTGACTTTTATCACATTGTATTGAAGGAATCCTTCCTTTGTTTACCATATAAGGTACCTTTTGACTTTTCCAGCAAAAGTACGAGAAGAATGTTTTTTTAACTTATATGGCATGAACTGATTTTTATGTTTCATAAAGCCTTATTTTAATGAATCTTCCTCTACAATATTTCATGATTATTTTCAAAAAAATACTTTTCTTTTAAAAATTGCATGGCATATTGAGAAAAGAAAATGATTTTCAAAAGAAATGATATTTTCCTCAAGAATTCATTTCAAGTGTTTTATCAAAACCATTTTCCATATAAGATGAAATTATTACATATGTGTATGTTTCAAGTATAATGTCTCTATGATTTATATGGTTTCACGTTTCTTTTGATTAAATGATATCCATTTGTTTTATATGGATTATGTTATGATGGGATGATGTTTATGAAACCCATTTTATTCTTTGGGTTATGATGAATGATTTATGTTTATGTTGTGACACACATAAGAATGATTTAATTATGAGATGGATGGGACATATATCTCTCTCAAATGCATTGGGTAAAGATTTATATCTCATGAGATAGACATTGCTGGAATGGAAAGTTAATCCAGTTCAGTGTTACAGGACTGGAACGAGGAGTGAACTCGATTCAGAAAGGGACTTTGTCCACTAAGATGGTCTTGGAAGTAATGTCTTGGCTACTATGGAAATCATATCATGTGGTTAATGGTTTTACACAATTAAATGTTTTATTCCCATTCTATTTTATCATGATTGATGTTCCTTCTATGATCTATTCCTTATGTATTTCAAAGACTTATTTCACAACTCAAGTTTTTGATGGTTAAACTTTATGTTCATGTTTTGAAGTTCAAATGTTTATGGTTTGTTTTATTTTCTCCATGCTTACCCTTACTAAGCATTTGAGCTCACCCTTTATATTTTTTCTTTTCTCTAGGATTTAAAGAAAGGTTTTAGGTATGAAAAGAAAAGGGGAAGATCTTTATGGGAGATGTTGAGGATCTTTCACCACGATTAGAAGATTATATTCTGAGTTTCCAAAGACACTAAACTATTATGGTACTTGTGTGTCTATTTTTGTTATGTATTAAGTATTCTGCAAAAATTAATGTAATGTCTATGTATGCCATGATTTGGGTCTCTACAGTTGGTATCAGAGGAATGTTTTAGTAAACCTTTGGAAACTAGATGTGAAAACTTTAGTGAGATACCTAGAGATATTTCTTAGGTATGTCTAGGGACGTCTCTAAGGTTAATTATAAGTATAGTTTATAGTTCTAGAATTACAACAATGATCTTAGAATTAAACCTATGATGTTAGATATTGAAGTTATTCCCCCTATATTTTGTTGTTTTCCTATTATGATTTTTGCCTCTCACACTATTCTTTTTGGGTTTTAGAAAATGGCTAGAAACAGGAAGATTCACGATAATGGAGGATATGATGGACAATGGAATGATATTCTTTGTGAGAAACCAAATGAAATTGGATCCGGAAGTCCATATATCATTATTATGCCTAATAAGCAATCTTATAATATGATCAATAATATCAACTTTGGTAAGTTTCCTGACTCATCTAATAAGAGAAAGATGGTGTTTCATGATGATCATAGAGGAATGAAAGTTCAATTCCCCTCATGTAAATCATGTGAGAAGAGGCATCAGGGAGAATGTTTCAAAGGAACTTGAAGATGAATTGGGTGTGGAAAAGAAGAACAC
Source organism: Viscum album (assembly GCA_963277665.1). Lineage (NCBI taxonomy): Eukaryota > Viridiplantae > Streptophyta > Magnoliopsida > Santalales > Viscaceae > Viscum > Viscum album. The sequence goes on along the minus strand of OY728147.1, from coordinate 1,017,047,633 downwards.
AAAGCTAGTAAGTGTAAAGGAAAAGGTTTAGTTAACACCATGGAAAAGGATAATGGTATTACTATGACATCAACACCGATTAAATATTTTAAATGTGGAATGTACGAGCATTATGCAAACCAATGCCCTAAGGGAAAGTCTCATGAAAAAAATCAACATGGACGTATGGGTAGTATTTATGTTGAGGATGATCAAGAGACTACAAATGATATGTGAGATGAAATAATTGTTCAAGATCAGTCAATGGTTTAAGAAGGTAGTGGAATGATTTATGTTTATCAAGTGTTTTTTTGTATAGGTAATGGTACTATGAAATAAAGACACATCTAAGGATTGTTACACTATTTTTTTCCTAATGTATTTGAAAGTATATTTTGAATGGTACCGGTAACCATGAAAGGTTATTTAGATATTTTTGGAAAGTAGATGATATGTGCATAATGAAGGGATAAAGAGATAATGAGATGTTTGATGGTATTAATGAGCTCATAACTGATATAAGGACAAAGTGGTATCATGGTTTGAGTATATAGAATTTTTGGATTTTGGTATGTGGAAAGAGTTAACTTTTGACAGCATTCATGTTTTCACTAAGGTGCAATGGGTATTAATTTTTCAAGAGAATACATGATTAAGGTATTCACATGATTGGAATGTGACCAACAAGATATATGAAAGATAAATGATTGTATTCACGTGCTTGTTATATGACCTTTTTAGTAATCGTTCTCTTTATACTATGAGTTTGGAAATAAGTATTTTGGATAAGCCTAAATATTGGAATCAGTTATGTTGAACATAAGTTAGTATTGTTTAAGGATAGATTTTTTTTTGATTTTATTGATAGAATGTTATAATTGTGTATTTTAAGAAAAGGGACAACCTGCAAAACGGGCGTCAACCCGTCGCGTCAGACAGGGTTGCGGGAATCGAACCCACAACCGAAGTGCAACAGGCCTTTATCTCCTACCTCTAGCATACAAGAAATCCTTGGTTAGTATAAAATAGTTTTATTTTGTTAATCCCTATGATAGATGAAGTATATGTCCATTTTTGCAACCATATACGATTAATATTAGCATATATGGACTTATGTATATTTAATAAATTGTGCTAAACTTTTTTTAATAAAAACAGATGTAATGACCTATCATTCAATCGCATGATCTGCTAACACTTCACGGAAGACAAATTCAACTTTATTTATTTAAGAGATGATGTGGAAATTGTTCAAGGCACAAACAACAATGAGATTATACCAAAATCAAGTAAGTATTTCTTTTAATTCAAAAATTCTTCAACATTAGGGAAATGATATTGAAAACCAAAAATGTTGTCCTAGTGCCCTTATATCTGAGGAATTATATGGTACCTTAGATCATCAAAAATTTATGGCTTTGTGATTGTTGGATTTTTCATAACCATGTCCTCTACCACTCTCCATCAGAACTTGATGGTTAGATTTCTCTTCCATATCCATATTTTCACCTATGTTCTCCTATGTGGAAGCCCATTGATGAGTTAATTTGGGTAACCGTTATGTTTCATACTTTACTTTTTAAAATTAAGTTGTAGTACTCCATTTTACGATGTGGGTTTCTATGAAGGAAACTCTCAAGTAATAAACCATTTATAACCCCGATGAATTTTGAGGGAGAAATTCATTATAAGGGGGTAGAATATAACACCCCATGATTTTATGAGATATTTTTTTTAATTTCATTCATATATTCTGTTGTATGCTACTCCAATATTATCTTGTTCTATATGCAACACCTTATTAGCTTGCAGTATATGCAGCACTATTCTTGGATCGTATTACACAAAATTTCCCGTTCCTTTGATAGAAGTTATTCTATGCAACATTGAGTGTATATATTTAAATATATTGAATGTATAAATGAAATATGGTTGGATTCTATTATACACAACAACAAAGGAATCTTGCACTACACGCAACCCTGACTTGGCTTTCTTTACATGCAATCACAACCTTGCACAATAGCATGTGTTGTACGCAACACTGAGTTTCACAAAACAACGATATGTTATTAAAATATTTTATAAACTAGTCATTATGAATAGTAATACCCACTTTTTGAAATTTTATAAATTTTATCTTTCAAAATGGACTTCATTTTTGGATTCGTAATATCGAAATTAGCCTAGGGTGAATTTTTGTTATTTTTCTGAAAACTTTCTATTTTTGATGAATAGTGAAAACATTGGGTTACTATTTAAAAACTGACTTTTTATATAAATAATCTTATATTTTATTTAAATTTATTTTAGGTAAAAAATGATACAAAATACCTATATAAGTTTAATTTAATTCGTTGGAGTCATTTTATAATAATTTTAGATATATAAAAATTTTATTGAACTTTTCACAGTCTTTTACCCACCTCATATGAGAGTTTGAAAATTTACATAAAACATAATTTTACCGCTTCTGTGAGTGGAATTTCGAAAATCTGAGAGACATGGTTAATATCAAGGAGTAAAATTTGGTTCAATAAGATAAAAAATATTTTTTTGTGAATAGTAACTTTTTACTTTAATTTACCACGATTAAAAGTAAATAGGGTAATTAAGGGTAAAAATGATATTATTATTACCCTAACACATGTCATAATTCTATTTTATAAGTATAATTCGAACAAAAACAACCATAGGAATATAATATTATCATTTAGGTCCACTTGTATTAGATTAGGAAACTTATTATTATTTTATTTAAAGAAGAGTTAAAATATATAAAATCAAAGTTTAATAACTAAAAAATTTTAAATATAGGGTTATACATAATATAAATTAGACTATAAATATTCATTATAAATATAAAAGTATTTCCTACATAATAGAATTTTATCTATAATTTTTAGACATTAAATATTTTAATTTATTGATGTCATAATGATGATGCAGTAATTACCTTTTTAATGATATATTAACATAATTGATGTTATAAATAGACAAATAAATGTAATTTGAGAATTTTTATGAATTCCACTAATTTTATAGATTAATATGACATGTAATTTTTTATTAAGTTAACTTTTTAGAACTAATCATGTTGGTATGATTTTCAAAAAAATCAATTACAAAATTGTGTCAAAATTGACATAAAATAGTTTTTAAAACAAATATTACATTATTAATTGTTATTATATTCCTAAAACTCTATGTTTATACAAAATGACTTATATAAGGTTATATATATTAATAATGAACCTCTTGGGGTTCTTTTGGTTTGTTATATTAATTTTATTAACCATATAGTGTAAGAAAAAAAGAAGACACTGTAAAAGTTAAATTATTTAACTTACAGTTAAGTCTAAATGATATGGTTAAGATAGTAACCTAAACTCTTATAAAACTTATTGGATGAGAGTATTGCGACCCATACCGACTTTAGATTCTAAATACATCAATTTTGAGCTATTATAAACCAAATATTACTTTATTATAAAATAATATTTTAAGTTTTTTCAAAGGTTCCCCTCTCCTCCCTTATAAAAAGGGAACCCCTTCCCTCTTCTCTTCACACCATTTTGATCCTTGAAGCTCGGGAAAACCATGAAAATTCCTATTCTCAACCACTCTAGTTATATCATAGAGGTTTTGGTCTTCTCAAAATGACAATTGTAGTTCCCTAAGAAGAAGTTTAAAGGAGGTGCATTGAGGAAGAGGTAATTTATTCTACCGATTCTTTCAAGTTTCTTTCCCCATCAACTTCTTCTTCTATAGTTGTTTAATCATAAAGTAATAACATCAATATCAATAATACACTGATATGTTATTATAAATATGAAACAACCCCATTTCAGCATCTATCCATCCTACGAAAAAAAGAAATCATCGTGCGTGCATACGTACAGAATACCATCTCCACGCCGTGGTGTAATCTATTCTTCCACCACCACCTTACTTGGATGGGTATAATGGTGTAAAGAATAACTATTTAAAGTTATTATAAACACATAATGATTCTGAGATATTATATCATCCACTCCAATTCAATTCAATAATTATGGGAATGATATCATCGCTCGTGCGTACGTACGGATTACCGTCTCCACTACTACAAAAACGGGCAATAACAGCGCTAAAATCGGGCTTTAACAGCACTAGAAAAGCGCTGTAAATCTCAGCGCTGATAAAGGGGGGGGGGTCCTTTAACAGTGCTTCTTTAGTGCTGTTAAATGTCACCTTTAACAGCGCTAAAAAATCACTGTTAAATGTCACCTTTAACGGCGCTAAAAAAGAGCTGTTAAAGGATACCTTTAACAGCGCTAAAAAGCGCTGTTAAAGGACACCTTTAACCGCGCTTTTTTAGCGCTGTTATATGTAGCCTTTAACAGCCCTCTTTTAGCACTGTTAAATATCTCCTTTAACAGCGCTTTTTTAGCGTTGTTATATATCGCCTTTAACAGCGCTAAAAAAGCGCTGTTAAATCCCTACCTGCTGCTAATAAAAAACCTGCACCAGTACAGCCAGCCGAGAAGACCTGCACAAAAACCAGTATATCAACCCCAGACCTGCACAAAAACCAGTATATCAACCACAAGCATTTCATCAACCGATCACAACCCAACCAAACAGTGTTCTTACCATGAGTTAGATACCGTCTACCCAGAAACAAAAACTACCTCATTACATAGTATCACAAAATATTCCTACACAACTCAGAAGATAAATACTAGAACATTCCACTATGAATTGTTTCTCCTTGGATTGCCACTTGGTTTTGAAAAATCGTGCAGAGCCCGTGCTCCTTGAATCATTCTGCAATACATAAAAAGGATATCCCAACTCTCCCAACCATCACCCTTAGTAATTATGTATATTAATACAAAAAAGTTAACATATCATAAACTGGGGGACTGTAATGAGACATCAAGATTAACATTCTATATATAGGATTGATGTCTGGTAGGATTGGTTGCGTTGATACATGACTCTACCTGGACCTCAAAAATAGATATATGATCTCACTCCAGGACTTTCAGAGAGACTCCAACTATGTCTAGGACATCCTGCTGAAGCGATCGTACTACCGTAAGTAGGAAAAGATACCAAAACTATCCTAGGAAGGATCATGGGAGCAAAACCTAATGAAATATGTCCTTGATATAGTGTTCAAAGAGATCAATCATGGTACATAAAATTATGTGTCATTTAAAGGGTCACATGCCTTGTCCCTTTACCCTGGGTAACTCCAATGTTCAGCTGCCTGTGTGAATATACATGTCATATCAATAGGAAATTACATGGCATGTTAAAAAAATATATGTGTTACCCTTTGATCTTGTGTCCTCTTATGCACCCTTTCCCTATGTTAGTACATGACGTCGATCCCGTGTGATTCTTCCTGTGTATCTGTACAAGGGATAAACTGCGTAGCTGGCTCATTAAAGACGTGTAGTGGGATATATTCCATGTAGGAAAGCCCTGTAATCCACCCCATGTTTGTGTATCTCAAAAATGCATGCCATGTCTTGGGGGAGGGTCTACACTACATGTGAGGTGGATATCTCAGTTGTTGATTTCACTTAAAAATAAGTCCATTTTGAAGAAAACAGAGGCACTTTGAGTGGTGTCGACCACACCGGGCCTCGTATTGAGTCGGGGTTGACTCATACACATCAAATTTGACCCATGGATCATTTTCCTTAAGTTTCAATAGAATCCGAATGCGTTTGGTCAGTTTCCCGTATGTCAGTTGTTGATTTCTCACTTAAAATTAAGTCCATTTTTAACAAAAACAGAGGCACTTTCAGTGGTGTCGGCCACACCAGGCCTCGGATTGAGGCGGGGTTGACTTTTAAATGTCAAATTTGAACCATGTATCGTTGTTCTAAAGTTTCAACAGAATCCGAATGCGTTTGGTTGGTTTGTCGTATGTTAGTTGTTGATTTTACTTAAAATTAAGTCCATTTTTAACAAAAACAGAGGCACTTTGAGTGTTGTCGGCCACACCGGGCCTCAGATTGAGGCGGGGTTAACTTTTAAACGTCACATTTGACTCATGGATCGTTGTCCTTATGTTTCAATAGAAACCGAATGTGTTTGGTCGGTTTGGTGTATGTATGTAAAATATTGTCCATTTTAAACAAAATACATACACTTGGAGTGATACTGGCCACACCGCGTCTCGGATTGAAGCAGGGTTGACTCGTACACGTCACATACGACCCATGGATCATTGTAATAAAGTGTTAACACAATCCTAAGGCATTTGGTTGGTTTCCCGTTTGTCAGTTGTTGATTTCACTTAAAAATAAATCCATTTTGAACAAAATAGAGGCACTTTGAGTGGTGTCAGCCACACCGGGCCTCGGATTGAGTCGAGGTTGACTCTTACACATCAAATTTTACCCATGGATCATTGTCCTTAAGTTTCAACAGAATCCAAATGCGTTTGGTCGGTTTGCCGCATGTTAGTTGTTGATTTCACTTAAAAATAAGTCCATTTTGAACAAAAGAGAGGCACTGTGAGTGGTGTCGGCCACACCGGGCCTCAGATTGATGCGATGTTGAATCGTACACGTCACACATGAGTCATTGATCGTTGTGAAAAAGTATCAACGCAATCAAGAGCCGTTAGATCGGTTTGGCATATGTACGTAAAATATTGTCCATTTTAAACTAAATACATACACTTGGAGTGATACCGGTCACACCGCGCCTCTGATTGAGGCAGGGTTGACTCATACTCATCACATTTGACCCATGGATCGTTTTCCTTAAGTTTCAATAGAATACCAATGCGTTTGGTCAGTTTTCCGTATGTCAGTTGTTGATTTCACTTAAAATTAAGTCCATTTTTAACAAAACAGTGACTCTGTGAGTGGTCTCAGCCACACCGGGCCTCGGATTGATGCGGTGTTGAATCGTACACGTCACACATGAGTCATTGATCGTTGTGAAAAAGTATCAACGCAATCAGAAGATGTTAGATCGGTTTGGCGTATGTACGTAAAATATTGCCCATTTTAAACTAAATACATACACTTGGAGTGATACCGGTCACACCGCGCCTCTGATTGAAGTGGGGATGACTCGTACTCATCACATTTGACCCATGGATCGTTGTGCTTAAGTTTCAATAGAATCCCAATGCGTTTGGTCGGTTTTCCGTATGTCAGTTGTTGATTTCACTTAAAATTAAGTCCATTTTTAACAAAACAGTGACACTGTGAGTGGTGTCGGCCACACCGGGCCTCGGATTGATGCGGTGTTTAATCATACACGTCACACATGAGTCATTGATCATTGTGAAAAAGTATCAACACAATCAGAATCCGTTAGACCTGTTTGGCGTATGTACGTAAAATATTGTCCATTTTAAACTAAATACATACACTTGGAGTGATACCGGTCACACCGTGCCTCTGATTGAGGCGGGGTTGACTCGTACTCGTCACGTTTGACCCATGGATCGTTTTCCTTAAGTTTCAATAGAATCCCAATGCGTTTGGTCGGTTTGCCGTATGTATGTAAAATATTGTCCATTTTAAACAAAATATATACACTTGGAGTGATACCGGTCACACCGCATCTCAGATTGAGGCGGGGTTGAGTCGTACACGTCACATATAACCCATGAATCGTTTTCCTAAAGTGTCAACACAATCCGAAGGCGTTTGGTCAGTTTCCTGTATGTCAGTTGTTGATTTCTCACTTAAAAATAAGTCTATTTTGAACAAAACAGAGGCACTTGGAGTTGTGTCAGCCACAACAGGCCTCAGATTGAGGCGGGGTTGACTCGTACATGTCACATTTGAAGGTGAGTATGCATACACAATAGTTTACCTTCTTAGAGAAGAGTTTCTGGAAGACTATAAAAGACATGAAGCAATGAAGATCATTAGAGTGTTGGAGAAAATGTGGTTGCTACAAACAATGTTGAAATCGGCTTGTGCAAAGCGACCTAAGTTACAACTTGTAGGTATTGTACTCTATTTTTTTCTGGAAGGTTTCAGTTTAAATGCATTTTGGAATGATCATTGTTAGCCATTGTCTTTTAGGTTTTTTTGACAGCCGAGGGGAAAGGGTGGGGCATGCAGACATTGGAGGATATGTCGAAGGGTGATTTTGTGTGTGAATATGTTTGAGAAATGTTAACTCCCGCAGTTCTGAAAAGAGTCACTATTTAAAAGAAAGTCACAAGTTTAGATACATCTCATGATGGTCAGTTTAAAGACATTTTGAGGGACACTACTAAAGACATGCTCAGATATTCACACATCGCCCACTTATAGATCATTGTCTACTACAATGATCTTCCAAACAAGATATGCATTAGAACGCTCACGATACATAGAGAAATTCACTGCCCATCTTCGAGAATGATCTGAAGCACAAACCATGATAGCATTATGTTTTTCCTTGAAAATTATCTTTGAGAAGTGGAATGGCAATAGTTTCACACATGAAGAGACAAGTAGAGATGAAAAATCACAAGAGTGAGTTGCCATTCCAGTTCGCCAAGAGAATTTTCAAGGAAAAACATAATGCTGTCATGGTTTGTGCTTCAGATCATTCTCGAAGGTGGCCAGTGAATTGCTCTATGTATCATGAGCGTTCTAATGAATATCTTTTTTGGAAGATCATTATAGTAGACAATGATCTAAAAGTGGGGAATGTGTGCATATCTGAGAATGTCTTTAGTAGTGTCCCTCAAAATGTCTTTAAACTGACCATCTCGAGATGTATCTAAACTTGTGACTTTCTTTTAAATAGTGACTCTTTTCAGAACTGTGTGATATGAAGGTATTTTGTAGATTTTACTGGTTCATGCATGATATGAAGGTATTTTGGAGATTTTACTGGTTTTTTTGTCCAAAGGACAAAGAAATGTGGTCCATCATTCTTGCATGTTACTGGTGCATTTCATCTGTTAAAATGGACAAATGACCCATTGGAGAAAGAATGTTTTATTTAATAATAATTACAATTTTTCTACAAACATTTACATACAAGAATGTTTCATCTTTTTATCCCCATGAACCCCTCTCAAAAATTTCCGCCAATTATACACGTCTGCAACTCTTGCAATAAAAGTCAGATCTTCATGCTATATCTGGACAATCTTGCATCAGGTATGCGGCCCACTCATTTCTGAACATATCTACATCGTCTTGTGAATATGACGCTTTTCGGCATTCATAATAGTACTGAAAATTATATAAATAAAGAATTAATAAATAATTTAAATGAAATAGTACTTTTTTTCAAAAATACCTCTTTAGGGATTCTAATTTGTCCATTGAAAACGATCTCTTTCATGAATCTACAAACATAATAACCGCAATCTTTGTCGTTTGTTTGTTTTGGATACTGCAGAAACATTGATCATGAGGCGAGTAAGTAACTTGTGTTTCATATATGCTTGGATAGTGCAATTTTATTATATATACCCTGATATTTGTCCAGACATAGTACTTGCTCGGCTGCTTATGCTTAGCCCCTGTCCTCATACCATGATTTAGACGATATTGGTACACCGCCCTATTATAACAGAATCCTCAGTAAAAGATAATATATATTATATAAATTGATGTTTAGACCTAAAACGTAGGATGTAGTGTCTTACAGATTGACAAACTGCATCACATGCGGTCGGTTTGTTGGATATCCGTGCTTTGAGTCCAGAAAATAAATCTTGGGAGTATCCAAATGCACCGCAATTAGCATCCAATGTTGCCTAAATACACAAAAAGGAATAAGTAATGAAAGAAATGAAAATATAATTGATATGCTTTAATCGTATAGTTTTACCCCTGCATGGTTGGTATGAGGAAGAGTCGGTCATCCGTTATCTTGCTGTCAAATGCTTTCATCAAAGAAGTTGCTCTTTCCTTAATTTTTGATTCTGATAATTCTATTTCTTGTGTTGATGTGATATGAGGACTGACGAGTCCGAACTTTGGCTCATGAGGAAAACCCTTCAACTGCTTTTCATCGGACCCTTCAGTAGTTTTGTACGATAACAGAACAATCGACCACTTTCGGTTTGCGGGGTCTGGAACATAAAATACTTGTACCGCTTGTGATGCCATTATAAATTGTTCATCTTTGTACCCTTCTTTACTGAAATCAACTTTCACAAATCCCAATTCATATATTTTAACACCACTGTTGTTATCAACCCATTTGCATTGAAAAATCGGCAATTGGAATGTCGTATAATCCAACTCCCATATTCTTTTGATAATGCCAAAGTATGACATATTCGCGAAAATTGGATTTCTATCCTTACTACTAGAAACATGCATTGCTTCAGCCACAAGTGTTACTCCACTATTTTGCATGGTACTATCTTCATCATGTTTATCTGTATAGAATGTATAACCATTAATTACATAACCATTGTAAGATAATACATACACGCTTGGTTCGGTAGCTAGCCATCGAAGTCGTTCTGAAATTGAATTCGGATTTTCATCTAACTCCTTAAAAATATGGTCTCGAAACCGTCCTATAAACTGGTGATTATGTGTATTTTCTATCCATTTTTCAGCCCTTGATGGATTCAACTGCCTCAAAATTTCTTTGTGGGTTTCAATATATGGAGCAACCTCCCAACTGTTATGCAAAACATAAAGGTGGGCCTGCTCCCGATCAGTAATATTGATTGTCACAACATCTCTTCCAGAAATTCCCTCACCCTCAATGTGTCCAGTGTGACGAGATTTCGGCAGACCAATGCTTTCCACATCAGATAGGTATTCGGTATAGAATTCAATGGCTTCCTCAAAAATATATCGCTCCACAATACAACCCTCTGGCCAACTTCGATTTTTGACATACCCTTTCAAAATATTCATATACCGTTCAACGGGGTACATCCATCTATAGTGCACAGGACCACAAAGTCGAACCTCTCTCACCAAATGAACCATCAAATGAACCATCATATCAAAGAATGTTGGCGGGAAGAACATTTCTAATTCACATAATATGATGACAATATCTTTTTCCATAGCTGGCAATTTCCCCGGGTCTAAAACATTGCTGCATATAGCTTTGAAGAAGAAACAAAGTTTTCTTAACGTATGATGAACATTCTTGGGCAAAATGCAACGTAAAGCTATAGGAATTAAATCTTGCATCAAAACATGGCAGTCATGTGATTTCAAACCTTTTAACTTCAAATCATTCATTGACACAATGTTTTTGATATTTGATGAATATCCCTCTGGAACCTTTACATCATTGAAGAAGTTGCAAAACTGATATCTCTCATCCCTAGAAAGAGTGTACGCAGCTGGAGGAAGAAACGTTCGATTTTCACCCTTCACGGGAGCCAACTCTTCTCTTATTCCCATGTCAACCATGTCCAACCTTGCCATAATTCCATCCTTTGTTTTTTCAGGAGCATTTAGCAACGTTCCTATAACACTGTCACATACATTTTTTTCCACATGCATCACATCAAGAAAATGTCTGACATACAGACATTTCCAGTATGGTAATTCAAAAAAAATTGATCTCTTTTTCCAACCGATTTTCGTAAGGTTTTTCAAAAATGGTTTACCATAAAAAGTGTTCATGTCTTTTACTTTCTCAAATAGCTGATCACCTGTTAGTGGAGACGGTGTTTTGCGTTGTTCTGAACTTCCATTGAATGATGTCGTCCAAGATCAGTACTTATGTCGACGGGGTAGAAATCTACGATGTCCTAGAAACACAAATTTGGATGAATGTTTAAACCTAATTGATTCTGTATCTTCTTTGCACACAGGACACCCTTGACTTCCTTTAATGCTATAGCCTGACAAATTTCCATAAGCAGGGAAATCATTTATCGTCCCATACAACAACGCTCTCAACGTGAAGTATTCTTTTTCATAAGCATCATACAACATAACAACTGAATCCCACAATAACTTCAAATCATCGATCAAGGGAGCCAAATATACATCAATATCGTTACCTGGTTGTTTTGGTCCTGATATAAGAGAAGATAACAAAATGAATTTCCATTTCATGCATAACCAGGGTGGCAAGTTATAATTTACCAATATAACAGGCCAAGTACAATGAGTGCTGGTTTGAAAACCAAAAGGATTCACTCCATCGGTAGATAACGCAAGACACAAGTTTCTCGACTCATTTCCAAATTCAGGATACTCATGATCAATTCTCTTCCATTGAAGAGAGTCAGCCAGGTGACGTAATTTTCCATCTTTATTTCTTTTATTTTCATGCCACGACAATTGTCTTGCAGTTTCTTCACTTCCATATAGACGCCTAAACCTTGGAATGATTGGAAAGTACCCTACAACTTTCGTAGGACTGTGTTCATATTTCTTGTATCGAGAAGCACCACACTTTGGGCATTCTGTAAGTGATTTGTTCTCCTTGCAAAACAATATACAGTCTTTCGGGCAGGCATGTATTCTTTCAGAAATCATACCCATCGAGTGTAGCATTTGTTTAGCTTCATATGTCCGTCTTGGGAGCTCATTATCTTCTGGAAGCATGTCATTCAAAAGAGAAAGTAGTTCCGTGAAACTGACATCACTCCATCCATTGCCTGATTTCAATTTATACAACTTCAGTACAGCTGAAAATGCAGTATATTTAGTGCAACCAGCATACAATGGCGTCTTTGAACAACTCTTTAACTTCTCAAACAATTTTGGGCAATCACGGAGTTCATGTTCAACTGTCCCTGTCATTTCCTCAATATGATCATCATCATCATTGATATCTGTAATCACATCCTCTATACGGTCTTCTTCATTATCCATATTTGTAATCATATCTGATGATCCATAAAATGCAGTTTTATTTCATCCAATAGCTACATTCGCTTTTTCCCCGTGTTTATTCCAACATTTATAACTCCTATCTATTCCGTGACATATCAAATGGTCTTCCAACTCCTCTGGAGTAATTAGTCTAGAATAACAACAACGTAAACACTGACAAAGGAGTTGAGAAGGATCCTTTGCATGATACTGTGCAAACTTGATGAACTCTTTCACTCCGTTCTCATACTCTATTGTCAAACGATTAGCATCCATCCAATCATTATTCATCACCATTAGTTCTGAATAAACAACATGGAACATCATGTCCATTAATTACAAATGAACAATAATGAATGTCGTGTCCATTAATTCCATGTAAACCATAAGGAGCATATTGTTCATTAATTTTGAATAAGAAATATGGAACGTCATGTCCATTAATTCCAAATAAATAATAAGGAATTTCATGTCCATTAATTATGAATAAGCAGTACAGAACACCATGTCCATTAATTCCAAACAAACAATATAGAATGTTAATTCCATTAATTTCGAATAAGCAATATGAAAGTTCATGTCTATTAATTCCAAATAATCAATATGAAACATCATATTCATTAAAGAAGGTAATAATGATGTAATCACATCCATATCATATTATGATCAAGTCTATGGAATATCGCCCTTGCATTTTATCAATTAATTTGATAAATTTATGTCTTATAACTGATAATTAGTAAGATGGGGTCCAAGGTATATAATAAATAGCACTACATTGTTTAAAAATTGTTAAGGAACATGGCCTTACAATTCAACTTTTATTTAATTCATTTATAAGTGATCAAGTAGTCCATGGGTATGTCCATTACACATAAATATCATTAATTCCCTTTAATAAACCCATGGGCATGGGATATATCAACACATGTCAAAGGTGGTTCAATTTGAAGCCAAAGATCAATAGGGGTCATGGGCCTATAAGATACACACCCTAAGGGGGTGATTCGAGTAAGGTATACAACCTCCAAAGAATAAGTTTGGTGCACAATGACTAACCAATTTAAGACATGATAATCTACTAAATTAATTTTATATTTTATAGTCAACATGCAGAAGGTTCACCACACGACACAATAGCGCATCATATAAACTAGGGGTGTCCATGGGTCGGGTCGGGTCGGGTTGGAGGTGTTTCAAGGCCCGACCCGAACAAAAAAGTTCGGGTTGGGTCGGGTCGGGTCACAAGCTTCCAGAGCAACCAACCTGACCCAACCCGACCCAGTGGGGTCGGGTTACCCGTCGCATGCCCGAAGGACCCAACCCAACCCAACCCATCGAGGGTCGGGTCAATTTGGGTCGGGTTATATGTGTAAACCCGACCCAACCCGACCCAAACCAATCCAACCCATCCCAACCTAATGGACCCGAACCATCCACTCAAACCCAACCCCCCTAGACCCAACCCGATGGACCACCTGCACTGCACCAGCCTGCTGCAAAAAAAAAACCAGCCCCCCTGCACAAAAATTTCAGCCCCCTCCCCCTGCACCCTCTGCCCCCTCCCCCAGGCACACCAGCCCTCCCCCTCCTCTACCCTGTACAACACAACACCCCTCTCCCCCTGCCCCCTCCCCCCTACACAGTCTCCCCCCTCCTACACCCCTGCACAAAAAACCCAGACCCCCCCCCCCCCCCCGCACAAAAATTTCAGCCCCCCTGCACAAAAATTTCAGCCCCCTGCACCCTCTGTCCCCCTCCCCCAGGCACACCAGCCTCCCCCCTCCTGTACCCCGTACAACAAAACAACCCTCTTCCCCTGCACTCCCTGCCCCACTCCCCCTGCACTCCCTTCCCCCTCCCCTCCCCCTCCTGCACCCCCGCACAACACCCCTACACCCCTGTATGGAACCCTTGCACCCCTACACTAGCCTGCAGCAGCCTTGCACCCCCGCACCCTCCCCCCTGCACACACACACCAGCCTCCCCCTCCCCCTGCAAACCAACCAGCCTGCCCCCCTCTCCCCCGTGCCTGCACACCAGACCCCCCCCCCTGCACCCCTGCACCACCAGCCTCCTTGCACCCCTGCGCCTGCCAGCCAACCTCCCCCCTGCACACACACTCCCCCTGTAAACCAGCCTGCCCCCTACAAACCAGCCAGCCCCCCCCCCCCCCCACCAGCACGCCAGACCCATCCCCCTCCAGCAGCACCACCAACCGGCCTCCCTCCCCCCTCATGCCCCCTACCCACTCCCTCTTGCAAACCATCTTGTCCCCTCTCCCCCTGCCTGCACACACTAAACCAACCCAGCCTATCTCCCCCCCTGCCAGCACACACCAAACCCAGCCTCCCCCTACACACGCCAACCCCCTCTCCCCCCTGCCTGCACACATCAAACCTACCCATCCCATACCCCTGCACACACCAGCCCCCCCTCACACCCCCTGCAAACCAGCCCCCCCTAATGTGACTCACTATCAACACCAGTAACAGAACCAATTGAAGTTAAAGTGGAGTAAATTCATGATGCAGTAGAAATAAACATTACTAACATAAGGAAAATAAAATCAAAAAAACACACAGCAGTAGCAGATTTGAAGAATGAATAAGCGAAAACATATTCAAAAAAATCATCACCAGGAGTAGAGTGAATAACATTGATTCAGTCTGAAAAGAGGGAGGAGGGGAAGCAGAGGCGACAAATAAATGACAACCACATAAAAACCTACATTGCAAAACAATATTTAGGGCATCCACATACCTTGGGTGAAGAAATCGGATGTCCAAAGAGGTGAGGGAGCCTTCTGCGCTGCCTGGAAGACGCGACCACCGGAGTAGGGGTGCACGGGAGGAGCCGCCAACCGTTGAAGAGGAGGAGTAGGGTTCGGAAGGGAGGAAGATCCGCGGAAGAGGGTCGAGAAGAAGGAGAAAGAGTACGGCGGAGGTCCGGCAAAGGGAAGATCGGGGGGAGGAAGCAGTCGCAAGGGTACAGTCCCGCGAGAGCTTAGGGCACGATAAAAAAGAGGAGACTGTCGGACTCCTTTTAATAAAATCGGAGACATGTTTTAACAGCGCTAGAAAAGCGCTGATAAATCCCCCATTTATCAGCGCTTAAATTTTAGCACTGATAAAGGGTGGCTTTATCAGCGCTTTTAAATAGAGCTGATAAAGATTATCCTTTATCTGCGCTTTTTGATTAGCGCTGATAATGGTAGCGCTTTGCTTTCCCGTTTTTGTAGTAGTGCTCCACGACGCGATGAGATTCATTCTCCATGTTAGCCACACAAGAATTATTATAAATTATATATAATGAATAATAATGAAAGAATATGACATGATAATGATATTTTATTTATGTATATATATATATATATATGTAATATACTTACTTGCATTCAAGTCAATAAGGAAAATAAAACAGCGTTCATGCGTACGTACGGCCTACCATCTCCATGAACGGTGTATTTCATTTCATTTATCTATCGATTATATATATATATATAATGAATATATATGATATATAAATCATTATTTAAATTATGTAAGTAAGTAAATCATGATATTAGTAATAATAATATCATGAACAACAAGTCCAAACACCTACGATAAATAAAATGATTTTACCCAAAACGATGCTTTAACCTAGAATTTACAAAAGAACGGGTAATATAAAGTCATAAGTGAATCATATATGATATAATAAATATTATTATGGTTCTGTTAAAAGTTAATAATATGTTTAAACCCACTATACAAGAGTCTCAGATACATACATAAGAAATTGGACATAAGGTAAGGGATAATTTTTCAAATCTCATTTTTATCCGAGATTGCTTATTCGTAAGTATTTACTGGGGTTATGTTTATCATCCATGTCCATGTTTTCTAAACATGTTTTCATAAATTGTTTACTATTATTCCATGTATTTTTAAAGTCATTTTTACTCTTTGATGAATTTTTCCACATTATATTGGAGGAATCCTTCCTTTGTTTACCATATAAGGTACTTTTTGACTTTTTCAGAAAAAGTACGAGAATAATGTTTTTTTAACTTATACGGCATGAACTGGTTTTTATGTTTCATAAATCCTTATATTCATGAAGCTTCCTATACAATATTTTATGATTACATTCAACAAAAGCCGTTTCTTTTAAAAATTTCATGGCATTTTGAGAAAAGAAAATGATTTTAAAAAGAAAGGATATTTTACTCAAGAATTCATTTCAAGTGTTTTATCAAAACCATTTTCCATCTAAGATGAAATTATTACATATGTGTATGTTTCAAGTATAATGTATCCATGATTTACATGGTTTCACTTTTCTTGTGATGAAATGATATCCATTTGTTTTATATGGATTATGTTATGATGGGATGATGTTTATGAAACCCATCTTATTCTTTGGGTTATAATGAATGAATTATGTTTATGTTGTGGCACACATAAGAATGATTTCATTATGAGATGGGTGGGACCTATAGCTCCCTCCAATTCATTGGGTAAAGATTTATATCTAATGAGATAGACATGACAGGAATGGAATGTTAATCCCGTTCGGTGTTACAGGACTGGAACGAGGAGTGAACTTGATTCAAAAAGGGAATTTGTCCACTAAGATGGTCTTGCAAGCAATGCCATGGCTACTATGGAAATCATATCATGTTCTTAATGGTTTTCCATAATTAAATTTTGTATTCCCATTCTATTTTATCATGATTGATGTTCCTTTATGATCTATGCCTTACGTATTGCCAAGATTTATTTCACAACTCAAGTTATTGATGTTTAAACATTATGTTCATGTTTTGATGTTCAAATGTATATGGTTTGTTTTATTTTCTCCATGATTACCCTTACTGAGAATTTTTGCTCACCCTTTATATGTTTTCTTTTCCTCAAGATTTAAAGAAAGGTTTTAGGTAAGAAATCAAAAGCGGAGGATCTTTATGGGAGAGGTTGAAGATATATCACCACAATTAGAAGATTATATTCCGAGTTTACAAAGACACTAAACTATTACGGTCCTTGTATGTATGTTTTTGTTATGTATTAATTATTCCACAAAAAGTAATGTAATATCTATATACGCAATGATTTGGGTCTCTATAGGCACCACCAGTGAGCCACCACTAGATGAGGCACCTCCAGATGAGGAACTTCCAGTGAGCCATCTTCAGACAAGCGAATACCAATTAGCCACCAACAAGATGTAATTCCTCTAGGATGAGACAATTCCAGCAAGCTACTACCAAGATGAGACACCACAATGGATCCACCACCAGCATGATACTTCCTGGATGAGGTACCACCAGCAAACCATCGCTAAGATGAGACACCGCCAGCGAGCCACTGCCAGTGAGCTACCTCTAGGTTGAGACACCACCTATATGAGATGATGTTGGAAAACTAAAAAACCGGAATTTTTGAAAACTGTTCAAACAAAATAACATTAGAACATCTCTCATATCCCAAAAATATCCTAGATTCCCCAAGACACCTCAAGAAAAAAATTTCCAACAATGTAATTTACTAGAAGGTCTGATTCATTACTTTTGGTTCCTCTCAAACAATTCTCTCCCTTACGAATTCAAAACCAACCCAAAAGGAAAGAGAGGAGGGGTCCAGACAACCATCCCATGAGATACCTCTCAAGATTCTCGTTATAACTCAAACAACACCACCAACCAAACACACCAAACCAAAAAAGCAAAAACATCTCGCACAACCATATCACCATGAAACCAAAACTGCAAATCCTCTTCTCACACACAACCATATTTACAAACAAGCACTGCACACCCAACAAATTGAATCATACCAATCACAAGAATAAGTTAATTCCATCCTATAAGTCAAGATAGTATACTCTATGTGGAACTGATTCACCCTCATAGGTTTAATCGTATCATAATTAATGTATCTTGATTAGGAATCAGTTCCTCCCCTTTCCATATGTCAGGACATTATCACACATCATGAACCAAGGATAATATCTCATCTCATAAGACAAAGGGATCCAAATGTCATATTATAAGGAAAATCCAAGCAAGGAAAACTCAAAACTACTCTAAGTACTAGGAACACATCTTGGTATCTAACCCCAAGAACTCTCATCCTAGACACCATGAATCCAAAACATATAGACCAATGGAATGGTTCATTCACACATCACCTTATCCTAGATATCCTGGATCTCTACTAGTCATTCCACAGATTTCATTTCATCTTTGATATCCAACTCTCCGAAGTCAATGACATGAGAGCCATCGAGAAGATAACAACGAAGCTAAGAGACATGGAAGACATCATGGATCCTCTCCAACCTCGGTGGAAACGCCAACCGGTATGACATCTCGTCAACATTCCCCAACACCTCAAAGTGACCAAAAAAATGGGGAGAAAGCTTACTCCCACTGCCAAACCTACACTTCTTGCGTAGAGTGGAAACTTTCAAGAACATGTGGTCTCAAACCTTGAATTATGAGGGACTCCTTATTCGATCGACATAAGATTTATATCAGTGTTGAGATACTTTCATCCTCTCCTGAATAAGATGAACATTCTCTGTTGTACTCTACACCACATCGGGACCATAAATACTTATCTCCCCAACCTTTTTATAGCACAATAGAAAATGACATAGTCTTCTATACAAATATTCAAATTGATCCATGCATATAGAAGAGTGATAGTTATTATTATAATAAAACATTATCAATGGTAGGTTTTTTACCCATGATACCCCAAAGTCCAATATTCACACCAACAAAATATCCTTCAATGTTGGGATAATCTAATTCATCTTCCCATCTATCTGTGGGTGGAAAGAAATGATGAGGTGTAACAGAGTTGCAAATGCATGTTGTAATCCCATCCAGAATCATGAGGTAAAAAACACATCCTGATCTAATACAATGGACCTTATAACTCCATGAAACCACGCCACCACAACCATGTACCTCTTAGAAAAATCATCCAGTGTGCCCAACTCCTTAATCACATAGAAGTGATCCGATTTCACCAATCAAGCCCCTATCACCTAGATAACATAAAAAAATACCTAATATTTGGGTAACCATATGATGAAATCCGTCGATATGTCTTCCCATTTACACATGGGAACATCCATGGGTTGCAATAAACCACTAGGAACAAGATTACTTGCCTTTACATGATGGAAAACGCATCACTTCACCACAAACTCTGCCACTGTTAGTTTCATCCTTGGACACCAAAACCGCATCCTCAAGCCATGAATCATCTTGGAAACTTCTAGGTGTACCTAAAAAAGTAATATATAGAACTCATGAGGAAATATATTGTGCATTGGTACCTAAAAACATCCTTTTATCAAACATAATGTGGTTCTGACTATCCTCTGACCTTTCCTTTAGAGCATCGCGATGGACAACATGATCACATGTCACCTCTGCCTCAAAGTATCCACACTGAGACTCCTCCACCCACTACATGAGATCATATTTCACCATAATCTAAGACATTCATCCTCAACCACTATCCCCCATTTCACCAAAGTGAAAGTCCTAAAACTCCTCCACCACTCTCTAAGTATCCCCAAATTCTCTAACAACACCCTTACATGACTTTGTTCTCAAAGAGTCATCCATGAAATTACCATTTACTAAGGTGTATGAGATTTCAAAATCATAATCCTAAAGAAACTTAATCCACCTCTACTATAAAAGATAGAAATCACTATGGGAAAACATATACCTTAAGATCGTGTGATCTGTGAAGACCACAAAGTGCTCCCAAATTAGGTATTTCATCCATAGATTCAACGTGAACAGAATTACTTCTAGTTTTAGATAATGGTTGGAATAGTTTCCCTCATGGGTATGTAAATTAATAGACCCATAAGAGATCAATACCCTCAATTGTATTAGTATGCATCAAAATCCTAGATAGGAAGCATCAAAACACACCTCAAGAATCACCCTTTCCACTGGAAACTAGAGTACTTAAGCATTAAACAACTTCCCCTTCAGGTTACCGAATGCTTCCTGGCACTGATCACTCCACCCAAAATCTTTTTTCGTCCTACTCGAAGATATAAATAGGGATGAAACTAAATATAAATTAGGCATAAACCTTCAATAATATCTTATAAGACTAAGAAAAATGTAAACCTATGCCACATTTTTGGGTTCTACCTAAGAAAAAAATATTTCAACCGTCGACAGGTCAACTGCCACACCTTGATGAGACACCACATGCCCAATAAAATGAACCTCCCATGTCCAAATCATACACTTGGGAAATTTTTTTAGATTTGGTGGTGCCGAATAACACAAAAGACAGTTCTAAGATTCTTGGTGTCCTCCTCCTCTGACATCGAGTAGACTAAGACTTCATTGATGAATATAACTAAAAACTGGTCTAAAAACTCACATAAAATGGTTTTCATAAGTCCCATGAACACAACTAGTGAGTTTGTAACTCCAAATGGAATGACTACAAACTATAAGTGTACATAACTATATATGAAGGCAGTCTTCAGGTTATCACTCCCCATCACCCTCAATGGGTGATATCTAGACCGCAGATTGATCTTAAAAAACCAACTCGACTCTCTTAGCTGGTCGAAAATATAATATATTCTTGGAATAAGAAAATGGTTCTTGACAATCACCGGATTAAACCTCCTATATTCAATACAAATCCTCAAACTATCATCATACTTCGTGGAGAACAACACTAGATCACCCCATGGTGACACACTAAGCTTGATAAAATCCTTAATCATCATGTTATATATCTGAAGTATCAACTCCCAAAACTAAAAATGTTCTATCAGATAGGGAGCCATCAAATTTGGAGAAACATCAGGCTGCAAGTCAACCTAAACACAACATAATGTCGAGGGGTTAGTGTCACAACCTCTTTGGGAACCTCATCCATCCCAGCATATTCTGTTTCCACCAACAACTCATTCAATAATAAAAGAATAGTCTCCATACAATGACTGTCCACATGAAAACCCCAATCTTCAATTAAAAACACACGTAACTATCCATATTAGAAAAAATTACTCTCCTCTAAAATAATTTGATAACATCACCTATGTAATAAAACCATTCGATGTCGTGGATGAAATTGTATAGTTGTATCTATAGCATGAAGTATCCCCATAGGACCGATGTGCCCCATCATTAGTCTACACTACCAGCAGACATCAAACAAGATGGTCTGGCCTATGACTGGTGTAGTCAACATCAGGGGAATAAGAAGCCTCTCTATGTCTAGTTCGAGAGAATGGGATTGATATGGTGCAACAAAGGTGTAAAAAACTCTTGAATCAAACTAGAAATAAACAAGAGTAATAAAAAATCGGATCATACCTCTGATGATCTCTAGCTCCTTTGGAACTGCTACCTCCACTACATGTAACTGACCATGCCCAGCTCCTCTTCCTATTTTCTATTGATAACCTCCACGATCATGCTCAGGTCATGGTCCCTAAACACTAGGAACATCCTAAGCTAGGCCTCTACCTACCCCATCTCCCCTTTGTGGAGTAAAAACCTACTGCACCTACTGCTGAAACATCATTTCACAATAGCTATTAAGCCTAGAATTGAACATATCCACCTCCACCAAAATTATCTCAGGGAACCACAAGTCACTACCTATGGAGATGTCCATGAACCCCAAAACCATAAAAAACTAGCATGAATATCCTAGTAAAATAATAAAAACCACAATCCCTAGAAGATCATAAAGGAAGCTACTGAAGTTGACTCCCCCCGGTCGAAACCTCAATGATCCTAGTGCTCAAGACCTTCCACTAACATCTCTTCCCCTCTAGGAACCCTTCTAGTTTCCCTCTTGATGAAAACCTCATTTTGAGTGCATCCTCTTTATCACATCCCCCTTCTTCTGAACCTCCAGATACATCAACAATGTAAAAGGAGCAACTATATACTGGATTTAAGGATAGAGTTCCTCCTCAAGAAATATTTCATGAGATTCCTCATCTAGAAAAAGATCTAGGGAAAAATGAAGAAGGTCTATGAACATGATTTGAATATCCCACACTAACATTCTACCCATTTAAAGAAAAATAAATTAATGAATCTTCAGTGCCTTCATGGTCGATGAAAGGAACTCAGCCTGGAAATCCATCTGGAAGTTAACCCACAAAACATCTGCCTCCTTCCACTATCCTAGATACATTGTCCACCACTAAGGTGCATCTCCTCGCATCTAACTAACTTCCAAAGGATGCAAATACCCCATGGGGGCCCAGATAAAACTGAAAGTGATCTCAATATCCACTAACAATCTCTATATCTCTACATATGAAAACATACCCACATACTTTCCCAAATCCTTCCACTAAAAATCACACAACATCTTCTATCAGTAATCATCGTCATCATCCAGATCAACCTGAAAATGATCAACTGGGTCATCCTTATGAACCTCAATTGCTTGATCCACATGTAGATGATGACCAAGACCCATGGCTGAAAGGTAAAAAAGGATTTACTAAGATCAAGTAGTATGCAATCTTCACTAATCATTATTTAAAGTCTTTTAATTTATTTCATAAATTTTAAACATCCCAAAACAACCCAATTAAAACAATAACACAATTAATTATAATGTATGAACCTTTCCTATTCCTCTTCATTTCATGCATGCCCATATAACTTAGTCATTCAATAAGATCTTAGTTCGTGTATTAGATCATGAAGAGACCTAAAATATACATTCACAGTTGGTCTCCCAAGACTATGTCATGCACCAAGGTCAACTAGAACTATTTCCATACCATCCTATGCAATTCTCATTTTTCTTAACTCCAACATCCATCTTATCTCTCAACCATTAACTATGATAACACTATTTCACAACCCCTCCTCTCAATGATACCCCTCTTAGGATGGTAATGATGGAACAGAAGATAATGGCCCCCAAGACCAGCCTCTAATAGGCTCTCGGTTGGTGACTAGAATCAAGGGTGTAAAAATATCACAATATGAGAGGAATTACCCTGTATAAGAAACAAGATTGGGAGATAAGATGAATCATCCACAATAAAACACCAAGACATAATATGAAATAAATCTAAATCAATCTAACATGAATGTATAAATGAAACAAATATAATAAAATTATCAAAATTAAGTACCCAAAATAAAATCTAAGGCGTCATCACGGGAACTATCTTAAGGTTCAAACTAGTAATGCCTATTGTGGTCCAAATTATCCTAATAGAAACCAAAAAATTGTTTTATATTCATAGGTTGATCATACAATTATAATCTATATGAAAACACAATTCTTTCATGCACATGTAGAAAGATCATACTAATACACCTGTGAGAAAACAGTTGAAAAACTAACACCTAAACAGGTATACTAACCACACCAAACTCACCAAGGAATGATCACCAAATAACACAAACTATGGAATATAATATAAGTTAAATCCCATCAATGATAGGGTACCCCACACCAATTTCCCATTGGAATGCTGATCTCACACCCCACGTTGTATGACTAGCTAAATCCATCTCTTCGGTATACCATATCACCCCATAAGCACGTTCACAACACATTGTGCCCAAAGGAACCTGGGATCCCCACCCCCTGAGCATGGTCACGTCATTCAAAAAAAAACTTGGACCATAACACCTCATCTCTAAGACGTCTGGGACACATATCACTTCACTCTTAAATACCTAGGCTATCATATTTTTTCCGAGACACATGGACCACATACCACCTCACTCGAAAACACCTAGGCTATCACACCCACCATCTGAGAAACTCAAATACCTATTTCTATCACATCATACTCCATACCTACCTTTCATGGAAGAGAGAGTGGTAGATATTGGGTACCCTACATCGGTAATCCCCATCAGATGTTGGAAAAAACACCCCTTGTGTGACTACGAGGGTGTTCGAAAAATAGTGCTCAAAAGGGGTTGGGTGCATATAGAAATCAAAATAATATACAAGTGATTATAAATATATGTTTTTAAATGAACACCATACCAACCTATGTGTTTAAAAAAAAAATCACCACCTTACTCAGGACTTCCCCACATTTCTTCCACCTCTAAAAGAAAAACTCCATACCGGAAAAACAAAATCCAGAGTTTGTTTTCAGTATTTAATTAATATTAATCCATTTCCCATATTATCCATGACAAACCCATTCTATAAAAAGTGTAGTTTAATTCATTATCATTTCATCATTACAATTCATAATGATTGTCCATTTAGCCATCCGCACTAACCAGAAAACTCTCACAACACAACACACATCAAAAAACATAGTAAAAGTAAATTCAAAAGGTGAAGAGCACATATTATCTTTTGTGTCATCACTCTTCCTTCATGTTCATCACCCATTTATGATGTATCCTAAATTAAACTCTAGATACTGGGTGAAGCTTTCTGTGTGTTATTCATGAGGAAATTTTAGGAAGATTACCCATACAATCACTATTGTTCTTCTTCAAACTCATCCCGCACCAACCATATCACAACACATGTCGAGGGTAAAAAATATTTTCATATTTAACAGGGAATCCATTATTCAATTTTACTTTGTTAATTCAGGGTGATATCTTAAAAAGCATATGATCCTCAGGTATCCATTTATTAGATGAATATACATAGTTAACAAGTATTTAAATATAGCGTTCAACATAACCAAACAATATGCATTCCAAAAACCATTCAGTGCACAATCAAGGACCACAAACAACCAATATTTTTAGTGGGTAGTTATCCCATAAAATTAACAAAATCAATAATATCAATAACTTAGTAAGATCATTTTTTACTTTCCATAACCCCCTCTATATTGATTTTAAACCAATTCAATTATCTTTATTAATACAAATTCAACCATATCCCCCTAATATAAAAAATTATATGCCAATACCTCATTATACATAATTAATAATGTAAAAGGAAATTCTACCTAAAATAAGAATGATCGATAGTTCTTGGTTAAACAAAATATAGGGGCGTGCATACAACAGAAAATCATCCAGGGAAAAATACCAACCAAGTATAGCAATACACTACTAGAAAATAGGTCTATACCCACGGTTTTTCAAAAAACCGTGGGTCTAGGGATAGTATGTGAACCTATACCCACGGTTGTGCCAAATATTGTGGGTATAGTTTTCTTTTAAGACATATACCCATGGTTTTGGAGAAAACCATGGGTATAGGGTATTTTACGAAGGCCTATACCGACGGTTCTTCAAAACCGTAGGTATTGTGGTTTTTTATTTGAAGACCTATACCCACGGTTCTGGAGAACCGTGGGTATAGCTTTCCCATGCTAAGGTGGGGAAAAAAATTAGGCGGGACGTGGAAAAAAATTGGCTGTGAGGCAGTTATTCACAGTTTAGATTAATATATTTAGGTAAATATAAATATATAATTTCAAGAATTTGGTAGCTCGGTTGGTAAACTGTTCGTCGTGGATTCTGTAGGTTTCCAGTTCAAATCACTCTGGTAGCTTTTTTGAATTTAATTACCCTGCGTGGATAACATTAATATAAATACGCAAATGTATTCACAGATGATGAATATGAATAACAACTTGGTTTGTTCGTTGGTGGAGCACTTTCGCGATGCTTAGCGCGAGACGTGGTTTCGAATCCCATGGAGAGTTTTTTTGAATTTAAATACTCCGAATTAATATATATATATATATATATATATATTTGTATGTAGAAATATTTAAATATAAAAAATAAAACTTACAGGTCAGTTGGTCCGTGGGTGGGGCACTGCCACAATGATCAGTCCACGGTGCGGGTTAGAAACCTCCCCAGCCCTGTATTTTGAAAAAAATAAAAACCCCACGGTTTGAAAACCTTGGGGTTTGTTATGTGCCATGTTGTTCCAGTGTGCACCACATTTGACTCCCATATATCCACGGTTCTCCAAAACGTGGGTATAGGCTGTGACCCCTATACCGAAGCCATTCCAGCCCATAGTTCCCAAAATCGTGGGTATTGGCCATACCCATGGTTTTGAACCATGGGTATAGGTCATTTTATCAATAGTGATAGGTTACTCAACTCCTATTAGAAGAAGGATTTGTGATATCTAGTATCAACATAAATGAGAAGTAAATAATAGAAGAAATACCCCTAGATTAGAATGATTGGAACCAAAACACAGGGGATCTAAAATAGTCTTGAATTTCCATTAAATGTGTATATGAACAATACAATTAATTTTGACTATTTAAAATCCTCTAAACCTTATATGAAAATAAATATATTATTGATATCCCATGAAATGGCTTACAAAAATCCTAAATATAACATTAAACTATTTTACATAAAATAGGAATGTCATAAAGGAAAAATCGGAAAAACCAGAAACACTATTCATGAGGCACCACCAGTGAGGCACCCCGAGCCGAGGCACTACCAGGTGATGCACCACCAGCGAGGAACCTCAAGATGAGGAACCACCCATGGGCCACATGTAGATGAGGCACCACCAGATGAGGTGATTATAGTGATCCACTTCTATATGAGGAACCTCCAGACGTGGCACCCCCAAAGAGCCATCGCTAGACGAGAGACCACCAGTGAGCCACTACATGGATGAGAGACTACTAGTAAGCCACTCCAAGTGAGCTAAAGCTAGGATGAGACACCACAAGCAACCCACCACTAGTCAGATACCTCCAGGATGAGACACCACCATTAAGGAACTACCAATGATCTATCTCTAGGATTAGACTCCGCCAACGAGCCACTACCATTGAGCTACCACCAGGATGGTACACTAACAGGATGAGACACCACTAGGATGAGATGCCGCCGGAAAACTAGAAAACTAGAATTTTGTAAAACTATTAAAACTACATATTTTTGGAATATCTATCATGCCCAAAAACAACTGAGATTCCCTAGGACACCTCAAACACAAGATTCCCCACAAATTAATGGACTGGAAGGTCTAGGCCATTACAGATTGTGCATGTAATAGTTGTACTAAATTAACTATAGTGTGATGTACTTGTTTTGCGGAATTATTATTATTATTATTATTATTATTGTATATTTCTTTTAACCTTTACCTGATATGGAAATGATGTAGTATCTCATGCATTATCATATGACTTTAGGACTTATACACCATTCATTTTTCCATTCCATGTTTACTTACATCGTGCATTTTCTATATGCGTATTTTTTTATATTTTGATATCTATTAGAAATGTAATAATGTTTCTTGAAGGGATAGAGTAAATAGATTGATTAAATTTTATTCTCCAATATAAACTATGATTTCCCATATATATTTTTTATGTTAGTTTAATTATACAAATAAACCATGTTTGAGCCATGAACCCCTGGTTTCATGAGATAAAACATTAGTTGATTTTATTTCTTGAATGAAAATGGTAATTTATAAATGATGTTCTTCTATAAATTCAAAATGGTTATTCATTTAATCAAATCATTTTGTATGATATGTTACATCCTGATACCGTATGTGAGTGCCAGGTTGCAGTTACATGACATACCAACTGAGATTTATAAGAAGTATTGCTTTTATAAATTGTGGATGGGGACACATCTAACAAGAACATGATATATATATATATATATGATTATGAAATTAAATTGTTTAAAACATTTAAATTAAATTTTTACTGTTAAATGGAGATCTTAATTGGATATTAAAGGGTGTTATCCTCTATAACTTGCAATGTACACTCCATATAGTAGGACCTTTGAAGCGTGATATGATACCTGGACCAAAAATTGGCCTTAATAGTGGTTAGATGGGGTGTCTCTAATATTTATTATAGCATATTATGGTCTCTCAATATCACATAGACTTGGATATGGGAGCGTAAAGAGAGGTGTTAGTATGAAAATCAAAAGGCTTATACCTGTCTTGATCGTTTATCCATGATATTTTCAACTATTTATTTCTATTCTCAGGTGTGTGTTTAGAATTGTATAATCATTCCACTATGATGGCCTCAAGTTGTATGATAAAAGGATTGTGATGACCCTACTCCAAAATGTGGTTGTCCCTAAGCCACCAATGTTACCTCCCATATTCAAACCCATGGCACCACCTTATATTTAGAAGCTGGGAACTAATGCCAATTTTTGAGAGGGTTTGCTTCATGTGATTCAGTATATAAATGGAGTTTCTAGACATTTTCCAAATATGTAAGAGTTTATATAGTAATTCAAGTATTAGAACCCACCTATGTTTTCAGGTGATAGTGACCCCCAGGCTACCGAGACATGGCTAGAGGCCTTGTTTTCTATATTCAAGCATCTAGAGATTCCTTCATAGAGGAGGGTCATGATTTTTGCAAATCTTTTACTTAATTCTGTTAAAATATAGTGGGATCCCATTACTAAGATATAAAAATACAAGGATATGATCTCAAGGGATTTTCATATGGTCTTTTATGATTTCTTAATTCCATAGACATTGAGTGATGACTAGGATAGGGAGTTCATGAACATGAAGATGAGAGAAATTTACGTGATGGAGAATTATTTTCATTTTTCTAATATTAAGAGACATAAACTAACACTAGTTGGGGATGAGATCATGACTATGGGATGATTTTTGGATAGGATTTTATATGCTATCCAATGGAAGGTTACTGTTTATTGGTTGAATACTACTTATGAGATAATCAATCAGGATCGCAATACTATGTGAAATTAGAGGGAAGCCCATGGTGTGATATAGAGAAATTCATCACCCAAACTTGAAGTAGTTCTTTTAGTATACGGAAGCATTTACCAATGTTTTCTCATAGGGGTAGTGGTAGCAAAACAACTTGTAATAACAGTTTCATTATATGTCACCAGTGTAGAATTTCAGTGTACATAAAACCCCAGTGCATGGGAGATCCGGTTGAGTGAAGATGATATGGTAGGATGGTTCATATTCATAATTTCTATAGGATATTTCCCCCATTTCTTAGTGAGAGATGATCAACATTGACTCTACATTCAGAAGAAGATCCAATAATACCTCACCAAGTAGGGAGATGGAGTACTGTCGACCACTCAGGAAGAGGTTTCGGTCAAGGAAGGGGGAACCAGACTCATAAATAACAATTCTAGTAGGGCAGGCTTGATCAGGGTAGTTAGATTACAAATAATGATCATGGTATGGGCCAGTTTAATGAAGTGAAACTTATGTCAAAGGAGAAGAGTGACATGCCTTCTATAGTTCATGGTACTATTCTCATAGAAATTACTTTACTGTCTTCCTTTTTGTAGATAGGTGAATAATAATATTTTATTTATATGAAAATTATGTAGTGTTTGGGCCTCGATATAGAGTAATTTTTGTGTGATGAAACTTGATACCCTGTTACATATATGGTCAAAGAGTGTTCACTATTGTAAGGAATGTCCACTTGATATAGCTAGTTATATATTCATGTGTAATATTTTTCTCTTTGAAATGGTAGGGTTTGATATAAATATTGGGATTCACTGGATAGTTTCCTATCAATCCAATATTGATTTTTTTATCATCATAAGTTGACACTTTCATCACGAAAGGGCAGTAGATATAATTACCAGGGGGAATGTGATGTTTGTGTGACTTCAGATGGACCTGAGCATTAGGGGTTGGCTAGAGTGACAACTCATATTTATGGTCTTTTCTTGGATGATCAAGGAATGCGACCTCCCAATTTCCATCCTATGGTAGTTCACTTATGGTATGTATTCCATAACTACTTTTCTAGGACAACTTCATTGAGGGAGGTATAATTATCCATTGACCATGTTCTCAGGGTGTCACCAATGTTCATTCCTCCTTATGTGATGGCATATATAGAGATTATAGAGCTCAAGAAGTAGGTGAAAACCATAGAAACAATGGGTTTTATTTGATCTAATACCTCTCCATGGGGTTCACTGGTTGTTTTTTCTAATAATTCAAATTTTACCCATATTCTTTTCATGGATAACCAATGGTATAACTATATCATAGTTAAGAATGTGAATCTACTGCCTCGTATAGGTAACCTATTCAATAATATCCATGAAGGGAGGGTGTTTTCAAAGATTTATTAGAGGTTAGTATATCCATAGTTGTATGCTATTCCTTATAATATACTTTTTACAAATTTCTGAAGTATGTTTTTTCTTTTTGAGTACCATGTAATTTAGTTTGATATTTTGAATGTGATAGATTTTTTCAGGGCCTAGATAAATTTGGGTTTCAACCCATATCCAAATTATTTCATGGTATTCATTTTATATGACATATTGGTGTATTATCACACTCAACATGACCATTCCCAACATGTTTATATCATGTTTAATACACTAAGAGAGCACCATATTTACACATAGCTCACCAAATTCCACTTTTCGATCAACAAAGTCCACTTCCTAGGTCACATCATCTTTAGGTTGGGAGTATCATTATACCCTAAGAAGGTGTGAGCATTAGTTTACTAGGATAATCCCAAGAATATATTTGATATAAAGAGTTTTTTTAGGGAAATTGGGTATTACATATGCTTCATCTTTGATTATTCATGCCTAGAAGGGTCTCTGGTGGGATTGACTAAGAATTGTGTGAAATTAATATGTTCATAAGATTATGAAATATCCTTTTAAAATTTAAAATATAGGTTGACTTCAGCACCAATAGTTATTCTTTCAAAGCCTAGAAGGAGCTACACAATTTATTTTGATGCATCCAGAATCGGGTCGAAAGTAGCTCTGATAGAGGAGAAGCATATTTTAGTGTATGGGTCCCATCAGTTTTGACCACATGATTGGAATTACCTAATGCACAACCTCGAGTTGGTAGCAGTAATGCATGAATTACATTGTTGGGGGAATTACTTTATTGGAGAGTGACTTACGGTTTTCACATACCAAAAAATTCTCAAGTATATATTTACATAATAAGACTTAAAGATCATGTAGCATAAGTGGGTTGAATACCTATAATACGTCAATTTTGAGCTTTATTATATGATTGGTAAAAGAAATGTATTAGTTGATGCTTTGAGCCAAAAGAGTTAGACATAATATATTCAAGAGGCCAATGGTGAGTGGGAACTTATAATGTTGTTTTCATAGATCCATGTTCAGTTTCAAAATATTCATAGGCATATAGTCCTCTCAGATTTAAAAGTTAACTATACGCTTATATAAGAGTTTAAGATGAGGTAAAATTTATATCTTAAGGGCCTAGTACTAAGGGAGAGTGTTTCAGATGAGTGTTTATCACCTGGTTTGACCGTGGATGAGGATGAGACCTTACACATACAAAGATGTGTCTAGGTTCTAGAATACATTTAAGAGGAGTTGGTACAACAATATCATACCTCATTATGGGAAGTGTATCCGAGCATCACCAAGATGTATTGAAAAATGCAACACCATTATTAGTGTCATTTAATGAAACAATAAATATCTGTCTTTGTTACTTGGTGTTCCACTTGTCAGATGGTGAAGGTGGAACACAAAAAAAATGGTCCATTTACAACCATTATCCATTCCTGAGTAGAAATGAGATGATTTCATTATGGATTTAGTGACAAGTTTTCATAAATATCTTCAATACAATGATAAAATTTTGGTATTATATGATTGGATGAAGAATTTCACGCATTTCCTACCCATTTGGGGCACCTTCTACATAGAAGTTCTAGGGAGGTTATACGTTAGGGATACCATATAAATTAATGGATCTCAAAGTTATATTGTATTTAGCAGTGATGATCATTTTACATCACAGTTCTAGATGGGGTTATAGAAGGCCTTGGGTATATTAGTTGTTCTATGACAAGAATATCACCCTCAGACCAATGGAGAAACATATCACATGATTTAGGTGTTAGAGGACACAATATGTGCTTGTGTTAATGACTTTGGGGGTTCTAGGGAGAAACATATACCCATAGTTGAGTTTGATCACATCAATATATTTCAAGATACCATCCAGATGACTCATTATGAATCTATGTATGGTAGGAACTACGATTCATCTTTATTCTTGTAAGAGATAGGTGATGCATCACAACATAGACCACATCATGTTTAGGAGACTTCAGTGTAGGTTTATCTAGTCTAGAAGCTCATGATGACGGCTTATTCTAGGTCACAATCATATTCCAAACACCATCGATGACCCATTGAGTTTGAAGTTGGGGATTAGGTTTTCTTACATGTTTTTTCTATGTTGGTACAATGTTAGATTATGAGGTAGGGCAAGCTAGCTCCATGATTAGTTGGAAATTTTCAGATCTTAGAGAGAATAAAACCAGTGGTATACCATATATCACATCCTCAGAGATATTGGTCCACGAAATATGTTTCTAATGTGTCTTATCTAAGTCAGTATTATCTATACCCATCTCATATTTTATATCCTAAGGTGTTTGATTTAGATATGGATGCTTATTTTTAGAAGTAACTAGTGTGTATTATGGATCAGGTCATGAAATATTTCTGAGGTAGGTTAGTTCCTCTAGTGTAGCTATTATGGCAGCACAACCAAGCACATGATTATACATATATGTAAGAATCCAAGGTACGTGCTCAGTAGATAGAGCTTTTATATGATTATCCTTTACTAACCTTATTAGGCTTACTCAGGGATGAGTTTATTTAAGGATGAGAGGTTGTAATGACCTATATTATTAGGAAGGTATGGATAATTTTATTCCGGTTTAAACTCCATTTTTTATCATAGTGAATGTTATATATTCCCTAAGGATGGTATTTTAATAATCCAAGGCTTATTTGTAGCTGGGAACTCTGAGTTATGAAGGAAAAGGAAAGGATTACAATTTGACCTACCCATGAAATGTAGGTAGCAAAGTTTGGAAATATTTTATGGGGTGATTTAAGGCTCCATAGTGGGGAAAACATTTTTTTATCATTGTTTGAAAAACCATGCTTCATAACCATGTCTATCCACTATCTATTAAACAGTGGCTGGCACAAAGTTTGTGCATAGTTTGGACAACTGTGTGACCAAACCATACACCCTTTAAAACATGGGATAATATATATTTTCCCCTGTTATCCATAAGTAACCTTATTTCATTTCCCTCCTCCCTCTTGTTTCTAGTAGACCACATTATAGGGAGTCCACCTCCACACCTAATCCAGGAATCAGGATATATTATCTATCAATCCTCTCTTTTCATCACTGCTTATCATGTTGGATCATAATCAGTAATCTCTTTAATCCTCCAACTTCCATTATGCATTTATCATTCCATCTTTATCTCTTTTTTAGTTTTAGATAATATGACCTTTTTTCATTCATATATTTTTATATGTTCTTCTATTATAATTTAACACTTATATAAATAATGGATAAGGAGTCATCCATAGTCCTAAGGTAGGTGTTCTAGTAATCTTTCCTAAAATTTTAGGTATTCTTATAACTTCATCAATTGTTTCACACGTCTACATTTTCATGAAGTGCTTTGAAAAATTATTTCCTTCTAAAATTAATTGATCCACGTTGAGATACCCCATAGACCCATGTAAGACTATTGGATGACGTTTAAATCAATATTTCTCACCCATTTGGTCTATTTAATTAAATTCCCTTTCAGAAAGAAATTTTTAATTGAGAAAACAACCTCCTAAGTGGTTTTTCATGAATTTAATATTGGATTTTCCTTGATTTAAAAAGTAAATAGTTAAATGTAATAGAATAAAAGTGATTTGAAAAACCACTTCACATGTTATAATTAGTTAATGAAATATATAACTTATAGAACCCATGGTTTGACCAGGTTAAATGAATGTAAATTATTTAAAGGAATTCCCTTATGATTATTATATTTTGAACATGGATATTAGTTGTTGGACAATGGATAATGGACTTGTTGAGCATGGTTTTTCTCACTCCATTACATTGAGTGTTGGGAACAAAATCTCACACTATTTACTTAGATGATGGTCATGATGATCCATGTTCCATTGTATCAGGTGTTGGTCATGATGACTTACCCCATTATCTTGAGGGACATGCATGATGTCTCACACTATCATGAGATTTAGGGATTGTACCCTTTTTAGAGCCTATAACTCATTTTACTGTGCATGGATTCTTGAGTTACACCCTAGGTGTATCTAGAACCAAGTATATATGTATATGCCTTAATATACTATTACTCATATAGTGTATATACATATATACTTATTATGCATAATTATTGATGAATATATGTATAGGGTAAACTGAGATCCCATTTATTTTGTCCTATACCGAAGTAGGTAGTTTTAGCTATGTATACTCTAGGAACCAGAGCTAACAAGTTTATAGATTTTAGTATAATAATTATTATTTTTATATCAGAACAATAATGTGCTATACACACCCACTGAATTTTTTTAGACACCATTAGTTGTGGCCTACTATGTTTATCTCACACCTTGTTTGGGCCACTAATTGGTACTATGATAGACATTATGGATAAAGGTAAGTAAAATGGAAAGAATTTGGTCATGGAGGTTTTATTGTATTTTTTATAGCATGGGATCATGAGATAATATGACCAATGTTCATGATACTAGTCATGATATATTTTGGCCTTTTTTCTTTTGAATAGCATGTTGTGTATCCATGTACTCTATATCCCATATATCCCTATTTTATATATCAGTATAACATGATTTTTTTTATAATTCATCATATTGAATTATTATTATTCGTATTTCATAGATGCTTTCTTTTTGTTGTTGGTTATTATACTTGACTCTGTTGTGCTATCAGTTATATTACGCCTCTATTATTTATTTTTATATTTTGTTACTACTTTTATACTATGATAAAAAAGGGTATAGTCTCCCCGTCATACCACCATGGTTCTTCACAGCTTGTTTTCGACCTCTTGTGTATGGGGAGGTGTGATTGAGGACATGTGACCCACTAAATTGGGGCACATTTTAGTGGATCTGGTGTTAGGACGTTGTGACTACAATTTTTAAATTATATGTCTTCTCAATATATTTTGTATATTCTAAAGATATTATATATAGATAGAGACCTTAATAAATTTTCAAAATAAGTATTCTATAAATATTTTATAAAATATAATTTTAAAAACCTCACA
Organism: Viscum album; assembly: GCA_963277665.1. Lineage (NCBI taxonomy): Eukaryota > Viridiplantae > Streptophyta > Magnoliopsida > Santalales > Viscaceae > Viscum > Viscum album. The sequence goes on along the minus strand of OY728147.1, from coordinate 1,017,011,745 downwards.
CCACTTTTATATTCTAGACTACTAAAATTCAAGCTACCAAAATTCAAAACCTTCACCTTATTACCTTAAAATTGTTAAACATTCAATATAAATTCTTATGAAATCTATATTCAATAACTTGGGAATGGTATCAGTGAATTATTTTAACAATCATATTACTTTTAATCTTATAAAGTTAAAAATTCTAATTTATAAAAAACGAATCACTATAATATTTGGTTTCAATATTTTGTCCTGCTGTATTTCTTTCAATTAACCACATATTATTCCAAGATTAACCATTCCATTTTATCCATTAACCATATTTATGGAATTATAGATACATGAAACTCACTCTCCCCATTCCTTAAATATATTAATTTGAAAAAAATCAATGATCTCAGTTATGCCAATACGTAATCTAATTTGAGAATTCACAAAACATTTAACATGAAATGTACTAATCATAGAGACATTAAAAAATTCTAAAACATTACATGAGTATATTATATTGTATAAAAAATAAATATATTGATTAAGATATATTTTTATTATTTCTAACCATCATTATAGATATAGATAAGTCCCCATGGATAGTTCCTCTACTGTATTCTTATGCATAATAATATATGAGAACCTATAATAAAATCACAATAACCAAGTGAAGCATTATATTCAATGGGGAAATGGGACTTTATGTACCTTTTTAAGATGAGGGGGTGTTTGAATACCAATGTTCAACTTATGCTTCTCAAATTTTTGAGTGAAAAAAGGTTTAGTCAGGATTTCTTCCACTTATTTATTAGTTCCAACATGTTCTACTTTGATCACTCATTACTCCACCTTATATTTAATGAATTAATATCTAATATAAATATCTTTTGTGTGTTAGTTATAAACTATATTCTTCAACAGAATGATTTCATTTTTATTTTCAAATAAAATATTAACATAGGTTGGTTTAATTATTAACCAATATGCTCCAACTATTTATTCATCTATAAATGTTAATTACAAAACATAGTTATTGAAATATACTCTTATTTTATCATATTAGGGGATGTGATTTCCCTTTTATTACTCATCCATCCCACACATTTATTTCCAAAAAATAATTCACCACTTTTTATGGATTTTTGAACCACCAAATATCCATCAAAGTCATTATTAGAAAAGGATCATAATTCCCAATCATTTCTTAATGTAAAATAAAAAAATTTGTGAGTACCAAATATGTACTTCATAATCCTATTCACTATGATAAGATGATAAAATTATTAATTTACTTAGAAACACATAACTGAAAATGATCAATATGAAATATCTAATTGAGTAGCTATGAAATACTATAGAATCTTAATTATTCTTGAATTAAATGTAGAATAAATAGATTTCCCATCCCTATACATCCCACGATCGGTTCTAAATGTAATCTGAGTTGAAATTGGTTTTGAATCATTCATACATAGCTTTAAAGATAAAATATTAATTTTTTTGAGCATCTTATAGTCCCATAAAATATATGAGTTCCCTTATTAGGGAAATCTAAAATTATAACCTCATGATATTATCAAATTCTACCATTTATTTTTTATATGTTCCACTGAATATGATATCATCTATATAAATGAGAAACATTAATTTTTCTTAGTTATTTGACTTCATATATAGGTTTTGATCAACACCCTCACTTCATAATTCAAAATTATTTATATATATGTCTATTCAAGCATACATGCTCCTGGTTCCAATTTTAGGACATACAATTCCTTCTCTAATCTACACACATTAGTTTCATTATTTTTAATATACAATCCCATTAATTTTTCAATGAGAACCACCTATTCAAGTAAACAAATTTGGATAACTATTTTTATACGTCATTGGAGTATCTTAAACCTTCATTGAATTATTATTTCCAAGAATATCCAAATCAACTCGAGTCACACCACTACATTGAAGGTATCTTCAATGTTGAAACCTTTAATTTATGCATACATTACACACTAACTCTTCCTTCATTCAAACCACATTTCCATATTCATTAATTTTTTCTTGAAGAGCCTCTTTTTTATAATCACATTTAGATATTCAATCCACTTCACAAGATACCATATTTTAATATTATTAATCTAATCTATTTTCTCATTAATATATTTAACCCAAGAATTATATTTTTCAATTATTTAAATTATATTGGTTTCATTTCTTATAGTACATCATATTCTTATATATCCCAAATAATTTCCATTTGTGCCGGTGTACACCTATTTATAATTATATCTGATGGATCAACATACATTATCATGTTTCACTTCTATGATGTAGATTTAATTTATTTAGATTTTGTTTCCAATTCTAATACATCGTCGTAATTTGCATCATTTGATATAATATTTTCAGTATTTGTGTTGATATTATAATTATATTCAAATAATTTATAAAGGTTTAGAATTTTATATTTATTTCCATACTTATTTTCAATAACCAAAAACTAATTACATTCCCAAATATTATTCAATCTTTTAATATAGAATTTTTAGGACTTTCTCCTTGATAAATAGGCTAAAAATACTCCATATGATATATCTCTATAATTTTATTTATCCCTATATTTATTGTAGATATAGAATTTAATTATAAAGAATTAAAAATTCTTCAGTGAATTTTTCCTTTTATGTCACATCTCACAAGGATTCCTCTCCTCTCTAGGGATTAAAAATGCCCAATTTTACGTGTGTATCTATACAACCACTTTTTAGTAGTGTTGAGATATTCCACTCTCGATGAGTTATTTATTAAATATAAAGTTCACCATTCTATTCATAATTCTATAAACCTATTCAGGTCTTAAATCCTCAATGAATATACTTTATACATAATTAAATACTTCTCGATGTAGTTTTCCACCTCAATAGATGTAAACATAATTATTTTGTTTCATTAAAAATTTTTTATTAAGCATCCAATATATATTTTAACTCTCTTTCAATACCTATTTATAAAATTAATAAATTTTTTATTACTCTATATGAACATAATATATGAAATTATACTATGATCATCAATAAAAAGGATGTATTAACTTTCTATGTTTTTACAAGATCAATTCATTGGGACACATACACTAGTGTGAAGCAGTTCTCATAGATTAGATTTTATTTTAATTTTCTAATAATATGGGTTTTGAACCATATTTCTCATATTCACACATCACATATTTTTTCTTGATATAACTTTGTGTTCGTAATGTCTATTATGACTCTTATATTGGATAATTTTTCTTATTGTTTATTAAATAATATGGATTAGCCTTCAGTGTCACATGTTATTTTATTACTTCACTATAAGAAATAATGTTATATATTTACTATCCACTTGGTATAGATTAATATTTGTCCTATAACTTTCATGATATGGTTCTCAACCTTCCCTTTGATCAAACAACCTTTTAGTTAAATATAACCTCATGTCTAGAGCTATACATTTTATAATCACTGTAACATCAACAGGTTTTAAGAAATAAATTATTTCAAATTAATTTAAATATTTTAAATATTTTTTTAGACGTAATGAAAACATTATCATTCATTATACACAAAACCATTTTTATTTTTCGTTTTATATAACATCATGTTTCTTCAATAACTTGTGTTACACGCACGACCAAGTCTTACTAGAAAATAAGATACTATTAATATTATTATAGTTACCACCTAGATTTTTGGAAAGGTGGGTATGAATAATATTAGCTAAATTAAGAAAATATGGTTTTAAAAACGAATATATAATTAATAAATTATTTTCCAACTAATTATAAATGAAAGCAAAATCTAGTTGAATATAATGGAAATGTTTTTACGAAAAAAACTTTTTTTAAGCCCACAAAGACATTTATCTAAATAAATTATATTAATTACTATAATTGAAGGATATTAATTAAATTAATATATTATATATTAAAAAAAAAATTAAATTCATCCAATAAGTTTTAAAGTCATAAAATAACAACAAATCCAATTTTAAGCATGAAAAGCTGTATTTTTCTAAAAAGTTGTTTTTCCGCCTTTTATTGGTACACTAGTTTTAAAAATAAATTTTAACACTATTTAAATTTTATTTTACAAAATAATATCTCTTTTTAAAAGATTTATTTAAAAATATACCTAGGTTTAATTTTTGGTATTATTTTGAAAAGTTTCATAATTTCATGAATAGTAAAAACAATAAATTTTAATTGAAAAAGTACAATTTTTAACTAATTAATTTTTTTGGTTAAATTATATTTTAAATTATTTTTACTATATAATTATTTCAATTGAAAATAAATAAATAAAATTTAGGTAATTAAAATAAATTTAACATTTAAATTGGATATAAAAACATTTCGGTCTTTTTGATCTTTTTAGTTTAAAATCCTATTTTTACATCCTATCTGCAGGGTTAATTTTAAATTAAAAATTTCCAATTATATGATTATAATTCGGGAAAATGGATTCCATATTTAAAATAATAATAATTTATATTTTATTCTAAGTTAAACTTATTTTTTTACCAAAATTATTACTGAAATAAATTACAATTAATTATCAGAAATAAGGTAAAATTGAGTTTACTTAGTGGTTAAACATTAATATCAAGGGAACAAATGACCTAGAAACTTATTCAAACTCATTTTATAGACATATTTACTCCATAAAACCAATATTATAAAAAATTTATTCCTTGATGCATATTATTTAAGATATACCTCCCAATAGCATTTACCTTTTTTATTTAAGAGAATGTCACTCCTCATCCACTATAAAAGGGATTTCACTATCCACCCCTATTCACATTGAATGACACTAGACCACACTGAGAGGGGGGGTGAATCATGGTGTCATCCTTTTCTATTTTTTTCTAGATTGTGTTCCCATGTTGGTAGAAACTTGTTTAAACCTGTATGATGGATATGTGTAGTAATTAAAACATTCACATGCAGAAGGACATAACAACACTTTTACATGGTTCACCACTAAGGGCTATGCCCAAGGAGAATATACTGACAGGTTTTCATTCATACAAAATTCCACTAATCTTCACTACCTATGGATTACAACGTTTTGGGAACAATCACTCTATCCCAAGAACACTACCTTTAAAAGGTTTTAGGGATAACACATTTTATCTCTTGGATCACTTCCAATGACTCCCTCTTGATCACTGAATTGGAATAATATTCACTAAATTTATCGACATAAAGGTCACTTATACATATTTACATGAAATTATATGTCTTATTTTATCATGAGACACTTCTTGCCTCGATTTCCTGAATTTATTCTCTTTTATAATCAGTTTTATCCTTTAGTGCAATCACTGAATGCACTAAAACTTCTTCTTTTCTGCCAGAATCACATGTACCTATGATGTTTCTGCTTCTAAAAACTATCCCTAATTTTATGGACTATCTATGATCTACATATCATGCATATTCCACGTACTACACCTGATCTATGTATAGCTCATGCTTTGCAAATAACCCCTGCTCCACACACTGCACCTGCTTTGTGCACCACGCCTGCTCTTCGCATGACACCTGCTTCGTGTACCTTGGAAACTCTATGCACAACATCTGTATACCACCTCTGTGTGCCGCCTTCTGATACAATATTTATTTATTTCCTCTATGTTCTACCTTCATGTACCATTTCTTCTTTCCGAAAACTTCTTCTTCAAATTCTGTGAATTATATCATCTATTACATACAACTTTTTCCTATGAAAAATCTCTTATACGGACAGCTCTTAGGAATTGCTCAAACCATTTCATCTTTTTTATAACAATTCATCTTAAAAGTAATGTTTCCCATGTAAAAAATTTATACTTATTTGATTTCTTCTACAACGGTGATATTTTCTTATTGAATTCTCTCTCTAATGATGGTATTATCACTCCTTATATAGGAAAATAAATCTGCAAATTTTACTAATCCAATTTAACCAAATTTTCAATGTGGGATAATTTTCACCACATACTGAACTCCATCCACATACTATAATCATGTTGTTCTATGTATTTCATATCTTTCACCAATTACAATCCATATCACATATCGTAACTCCTTCCACTATAAACCATCACCGCAAACCATTTTCTGTTTAGTGAACTGCTCTGATTACCGTTCTCGCAACCATATATGTGGTCGAGAACCATTCCCTAAATAGGGTACATAGTCCATGCTCTGAGTTATGTGGTTCCATTATTTTTCTGATTTTCTTTTTTATTTCACATACAGTACAATATTATGTGAAAAAACCTTCTTTTTCTAACATAATTCTTCCGATTTTGAGGCCCAAACATTTGGAGAACACTAGGAAACATCACCACGATCAATATCTGCTTTAGCAAGAACACTCATGCTTCTTTTCTGTCATATATCTTTTTCCAAAGTCATCTGATTTCATCATGAACCTTATCAATCATGATATATAGTCTTTGATTGATCACCTTTATCACCTTCAGATTTTCAAAGAAAAGTATTGAAACATCATGGTCTTCCAGCATCATCATTCATTCCAATCAGAACTGAATATGATTGATATCATCTTTTCTCAGATTTACATGATCACCCTTAAATCTTAAAATCTCCACATTATCCCTCATTAAAGAATTCATATCTCTTCAATTAATCTCATTCATGGTTTGATTGAAATGTGAGATGTTACATGATCACTTTATATCTTCAATACCTTCAACATTATATGAAATGGTTTCATTGTTGTAATCAATGTACCACCTTTGATACATGCACTTTAAAGATAATATTAGTTCAACAATCATCTGAATTACCACTTTCAATAACTTTGGAGTTCTTGTTCATCTTCATATTCATTTTCATCTTCATTTACAAATGTTGACAACAAATATAACCTATTCACAAAGTGGTCCCAACACACACCCCTCAAGACTTTTTTCTTATCAAACATCTACCCAAATAAACTCCCAAAATCTCTCCTCTAATCCTATAAGCCTCAATTTTGTCACAAAAAAAACCAAATAATTCATTTGGTGAAAAAAATACTTACCCAAAGAAGAGGTAATGTTCTTCAATGATCACTTTTGTTTTACTTCTTTCTACATCACTTTAATTATATTTATATAATTATTATATAATAACTCCAGTATCTTCAATATATTGAGATGTGTTTATGTTATGGTTTCAACCTAAAACTTCACACACTTCTATAAAATTCAATACAAAACCATTTTTCATGTTTACAGTAGCCTATGACCTTGCGAAACGATGTCGTTCATTCTTCAATTACCACCTATCAAGGTTGGGAATAATGATGTAAATAATATTTTAATATTATATATATATACACGATATTTATGATTTATTTATTATTTTTAAATTATTATATAACACATAACTTCATGATTTCCATTTTTTGGGAGTATGATAACATCGTTTGTGGATGTGTAGACTAACAGAAACTCAAAGCAATGTGATTTATTCACACTTTACATGGAATGTATTAAGGATGTGTTTAATAAAAATATGTGATATATATGAAATATATATGAAATATATATGAAATATATATGATATTTGTGAAATAATTGTCTTTCTATAAATATACTATTTGGTTTTCTTCTTAGGTTTTCACACACTGAAATAGTGATAACGTCGTTCGTAGACGTGTGAACTACCACCTCCTTAAAGCTATATTATTCTTCTTCTTTCATCACCAAATAAAAATAATGATATATATAATTGTATATAATTAAAAAATATGGTATTTATTATATAATTATTATTTTTTAAAGATAAATTTTACTTACATTTTTTCCATAATTATCATAATAAATGGGAACGTTACTTATACATACATACAACCTATTGTCTCCATGATTGTACCATTGGTTTATTTCATATAAACAACATCTATAATTAGTTGTAAATGAATAATTTTTTTATATATATGATTATTATTTCATTATTACTATTTTGGGGATTTTTAAAAAATTATCTCTTCTATCATAGGCAACCTACCAATGTTGTTTTGACACATAATCCGAATATGTTCAAAACATCTGATGTAAACTTCATTGAATTAGTAATTGTATAAAAATTTAAAATAAGTGAAATAAAAGTAATAATAAACATTAAAAAGGTCCTAAATTATGTAAATAATAAACAAAATCTTATTAATTAAGAAAATAAAGACACACATGATGAATAATACCTAAGGTAATGGACTTTATCTCAATCTCCTTTCATTAAGGAATATCTTGATGTTATGAACCATTATTATTTTATATGGTGTATATAAAACCACATTTAATTTTATTAAAAACTCTATATTATCATGTTATTTAATGTTTTTATTAATGTCAATATTTAATAATTTTTATGATTCTATTGTTTCCTAAGTGATATAGGACATTTATTTTAAAATGAATGATTGTTTAATGTTTTCCTTCAAACTATTTCACTTCCATGTCTATGTTTTTTAAACAATTTCATTAATGTTTTATATGTACATAAAATATATATAAACAAAATTTTATGCCCATTTTTTACATTATTTCAATTTTTTTCTAAAATAATCTTTTTACATGTTCTATAATATATGTTTTGAAAAATTAAGATAAAATGTTCAATTCTTAACGCACACAGCAGCAAAACATTTTCCACTACTATGGATATTATTTTATTTATATCTTCCTTTCCAATATTACATGTTTTATTAAATGAAAAACCCTTTTTCTATTTTGGGTAATTTGGTATTGAAAATGGGTTTTCCAAGAAAATGGGGTTCTGGTATTGAAAATGGGTTTTTAAAATAAAAGTGTGTTTTTAACCCAATGTGTTTTTCATATAAATTTAAAAGTGTTTTTAAAAGGGTTTTATGATGACTGTTTTTTCTTATTTTTATCACACTTGAGAATTATATTAAATGGGCAAGATTGATATAACTTATACAAAGGGTTGATCCCCATTATATCTCATGGGTGAGCCTGGTAAATCTTATACAAAGGGTATGGCCCTATTATAGCTCATGAGAAACGAGTGATCCTGATAAAGATTATACAATGGTTTGAGCCCTATTACACCTCACAAGTTAGCCCGATATAGCATATATGAAGAGTGATCCCCATTATAGATCTCAAAGGAATTGGGTAATGATCTTGTTGGAAGTTGACTATAAGGATATTCCAATAAAAATTATCTTGAAAGGGTTTTAAGAAAATGATGCTACAAATTTCCTGAATAGGTTTTAATTGAAATATGTGGGTTTAAATAATTTTATATGAGAAAATTGTGTGGATTTTTCATGTGCAAATGTTTTATTTGAAAATCAACGTAAAAAATATATTAGTTTTCATGTGTTCACCATAATAACAATATTGCATTTTTTATATCCCTTACAGAGATTTTATGCTCCTCACACAATTTTAATTAGTTTTATTAGGATTTAAGTATGTGTAAGAGAATGGAAGATGTTGTGTTTAATTTAGTGAAGATTTTCCAAGAAAATAAATCATAATATATTTTGAAACTTTTATATTATGTGAAAATGGATAATTATTTAATGTTTCGACATTGTATTTTATTGTTTTTTATGCATGTGTTAAGGCCTAATCATCTAAAACTATAAACTTGAAAAATCCTCCATGTGAAAGAATTTAATAATTTTAACTTCAACACATGATTATGTAACGATTAAGGATGAATCCTTATAGTTGGTATTAAAGGTCTGTTTAGAAAACTTTGGAGATTAGAATTTTTTTATATGAATTTATCTTAAGAGTTATGGATATTGTCAAAGGTATATGTGATTTAGATTAATCGTAAGTTCAATGTCTTAGACACCCCTTCAAGGTTTTATGTGATGAGATCCTAAATTTATTAATGGAATTATTTGGATATTTTTAATTAGTATTAAGTTTTTCTATCCCCTTAGATCATCATAAAGTGTTATTAAGGGAGGAATTATTTTTCATTTTAACAAAAGTATAACCTTTATACTCGGTGAAAATCCATCTCATCTAAAAATGCGGTGGGGATTTAACCCATGACCAAATAATGATTAGGGTTTTATGCCGACCACTGGCCTATATAATTTCCTGGTTAGAATAAATTTTTTTACAGTTTAATATTATGTTTATTTTAAAAATATATAAATTTTTTTTAAGGAATAATGGTTGATTTATGTTATAAGAATATATGATTAAATCCTTCCAATCTTTGGGATTTGAACTTAGTCAGATATTGTTGAAGAATTTTATAAATAGTTATTTATAAAATGATTTTTTTTAAACAGTGGGTACTAAAGTGGAATTTTTAAGATTAATGTATCATATGAAGGTTTATTCCTTTTTGGGAATTATCATACCATATACTATCCATTTTGGTTTTGTTTAATGTTTAAATATAAGAGGAATATATCGTTCTCCACTTTATGGTTATGTGGTCTTTAAATTTTATTTTTTTCTTTAAGAGTAAGAAAATTCTTCTTGAATATTAATTTTCTGAAAAAACGATGATATTGTGGTGGAAATTGGTTAAAGAATGAGATTTTAATTTTCAATTAAGTATATTTCATTATGTTTTCAGTATAAAAAGTGAAATAATCCTTCAACTTTAAGAAAAGGATCTTATAAAAATATCTTATCATATTTTATGATGATATGAATTAACTTTTCGACACCTATTTGGATTGTGTTTTTTTAATTGACTTCTTATGGACTATTTTCTCTATCACTCTCTATTAGTTAATTATAATTATTTTTCCCTTCCAAATACATCTATTAATTTTCCACCAATGTTCTCCCTATGAGGAATTCTAGTTATGCATAACTTTAAGTTTTTTTTGGTTTCCCAAATTCCATTTCTAAGGGAAGATATATTTATTTCATTTGTATGATTTTGGTTTAAATAAAATAATTATAAAATAAATGTTCATACGTTGATAATGAAGACTAATTTTGAGGGAAAATTCATTTTACAAGGGGAGGGATGTAACATCCTGAGATTTTATGAAATATATTCTTTCAATTTAATTTAAATTCATTAATATATTATGTTATATGAAATTCAAAGTTTATCTTTAATTATACAAAACACCATGTTTACATTTCCTTGTACATAACATCAAGTTTCTTCATTAAATATTGTTAGACACAAGGCTAAGTCTTACCAAAAAACAATATACTATTATTATTATTATAGGTATCACCTAACCATTGGAATGAAAGCAATGAATAAGATTAAATAAATCATGGAAATATGTTTTTAAAAATTTATTTATAATTAATTAATTAATTATCAATTAATTATAAATGAAAATAAAATGCAATTGAATACAAAATAAATGTTTTTACAAAAAAAACTATTTTTATGCCCACAGAGGCCTTTTATATAAAAAAATTAAATTAATTACTATTAGTGGAGAATATTAATAAAATTTATATTTTATATATTCAAAAATATTTATTTATATTCATCCATTATGTTTGATAGTCTTAAAATAATAACCAATCCAATTTTAAGCATGAAAAGATGTATTTTTCTAAAAGGCGATTTTGCCTCTTTTTAATGGCCCACATGATTTAAAAAAAATAAAACTTTTATAAATTTTATTTGAAAAAATATACTTAATTTTTGAAATAGGAATATCAAAATTTACCTTGGTTAAATTTTTGGTATTTTTCTGAGAAGTTTCATTTTTTGATGAATAGTGGAAAACGCTTACTTTTAATTGAAAACAAATTTTTCTTATAATTTATTTTCATATGTAAATTGTATTTTAAATTTGTTTTAAATTATATTTAGTTCAATTACACATAAATAAATCCAAGTCATGTAATTTTAATCAGTTTTACAATGAAATTTTATATAAAAAACATTTCAAACATTTGAAATTCTTACATTAAACACATGTTTTTTCATCTCGTCTGTGGGATTAATTTTAAAAAATATTTTCCAGTTATGTTATTGTAAATTTTTAAAATGGATTATATATTTATAATAATAATAATTTATAATTTTTAGTAAGTCCAACTTAGTTTTTTTTACAAAAATATCAGTGAAAGAAATTAAAATTAATTACATTGATTAACCTAAAAATGAGTTTACTTAGTGGTTAAACTTAAATGTTAAAGGGCCAAATGACCTATAAAATTTTAAAAAACACATTTTTTGTACATACTTAAACCATATATGCTATTTTATAAAACTAATGTTTCATAATTGGATGATCATAATGTAATTTAGACCTCCCAAAAATGATTACCTTTTGTATTTATAAGGATGTCACTCCTCCTCCACTATAAAAGGGCATTCACTCTCCCAATATCTTCACACATCTCAAGAATTTTGGCTCATACAAAGCATAACCAAATAAACATAAAAAATAAATACTCTCATCTTATAAAACTCACTTTTAAAATAAATAAAAACAAGGAAGTACATTGCCATAATCTCAAAGGAGTTACCCAATGAAGATGTAATGCTCTACAATGAGAACTTTTGTTCTATTTCTTTATTTAGCCCGTAAATTATTTAATATGTAATCATTATATAAAAACCCAATTATATTAAATATACTAATTTGAATTTTTTTTTACTACCTAAAAATTTAGAAACTTTCATCAAATGGGATACACAATCATCATTTGTGTGTACGACGGACTACCGCCTCACAAATGGTTTTTGTTTATTCTTCCATTACCACATATCAAGGTGAAAATAATGATTGTAATAATGTTTCTATATGTTAAATATTATATTTATGATGTATTTGTTTTTATTTAATTATTATATAACACATACCTTCATGATTTCTATTTTGTTGGAATATGATAACATCATTTGTGGATGTGTGGACTACCGCCTCCTCAAAGCAATGAAATTCATTTACGCTTTCCATTGAATGTATTATAGATGAGTTTAATAAAAGTATATTTCATATATAAAATATATATTATATTAATTACATAATTACCTTTCTATAAATATAATATATCAGTTTCTTCTTACATTCTCACACACTGAAAAAGTGATAACGTCATTTGTGGATGTGTGGACAATCGCCTCCTCTAGGTGATGTGTTTCTTCTTATTTCATTACTACATCAAAATAATGATATATATAAGTATATATAATTAAAAATATGGTATTTATGTTATAATTATTATTTTGGAAATATAAATTTTAATTACCTTTTTTCCATAATAATAATTGAATAGTGGGAACATTACTTACATGTATATATGGCGTATCGTCTCCAGGATTGTAATGTTGGTTAATTTTTCATAAACATATTCCATGATTGGTTATAAGAGAATAATTTATGTAAAAATATGATTATTAATTCATGATTATTATTCTATATATTTTTAAATAAGACCTATTTGACCATATTCAACCTATCAAAGTTGTTTTGACACGTAAGATGAATATGGCCAGAACATCCGATATAAACCTAATTGAATAAGTAATTGTATACAATATTGTAATAAGTTAAATAAAAGTAATATTAAAACATAAAATGGTTCTCAAGAAAGTAAATAATTAAATTAAGTTAATTATTCATTAAAATAATGATACACATGATAAATCAAGCTCAAGGTAAGGGACTTTGTCTCAACCTCCTTTCATTGATGTGTATCTTAATGTTAGGAAACATTATTCTTTTATAAGGTGTATATTAAAACCCATTTAAATTTTATATAAAAAATTCTCTATTATCATGGCATTTAATCTTTTTTAATTCCATTCCCTAATTTGTTTTATAATTCATGTTTTTCCCAAGTTATACGATACTTTTATTTTAAAAATAATCATCATTTAAAGTTTTCCTTCCATCTCTTTATCTTCCATGTCCATGTTTTTGAAATAAATTTTATTAATGATTTTATATAGAAATAAAAGATTTATAAATTAAATTGTATTCCAATTTTTTCTTTATTTCCAGGGTTTTATAATATAATATTTTTTCATGTTTTATATGGAAAATTTTGACAAATGAAAATGGAATGTTTTATTCTCAACATACACAGTGACAAAAACTTTTCCACATCCATGTAAATTATTTTATTTCTATATTACTTTTCAATATAACAAGTTTTATTAAATTAAAAACCATTTTTCCTTTTTTATTTAGGTATTAAAAATGGGTTTTCCAAGAAAATGGTGTTTTCTTATTGATTATGTGGTTTTAAAAGAAAATGGTATTTTTACCTAAAAGTGTTTATCATATGATTTTTAAAATAATTTTCAAAAGGATTTTATGATGAATGTTTTTTTCATGTTATGGTACTTGACCATTATACGAAACTGATGATCTTTATACATCTTATATGAATATTTGAGACCTATTTTAGGTCATGGGTGATCATGATATAACTTATACAAAGGGCTGATCTCTATTGTAGCTCATGATAAATGGGTGAGCCCAATATTGATTATACAACGGGTTGAGCACTATTATATATCATATGTGATATCAATATATCTTATACGATTGGTGATCCCTATTATAGGTCTCAAATTAATTGGGTAATGTTAATTTTGGATGTTGGTCGTATGTTTATTCCAATTCAAAGGGCTTTGAAAGGGTTTTATGATTAGGATGATCTATGTTTCCAAAATAGGTTTTAATTGATTTCTATGGATTTTAATGATTTTATTTGAGAAAAATGTGTCTGTTTTTCATTAGAATTTGTTTTTGATTATCATGGTAAATGTTATATTATTTTTCATGTTTTCCCTAGACTAATGGAATTCATTATTCATGAATATGTTACTGAGATTTTGTGCTCAAACCATGTTTTTAATTGATTTTTTTCAGGATTTAAGGATATGTAAGGGAAAGGAAGAATCCAATATGAAAGTCATGGATATTTTTCATGAAAATGAATCATTATATATTTTAAAACATTAATATTATGAGAAATATGAATACTTATAGAAAGTAACAACTTTTTATTTTACGGTTCTGTTTTGTATGATTTATGTTCTAATTATCTAAAACTCTAAACATGAAAATATTATCCATGTGAGTGAAAGTAAAATTCATGACTTAAACTCAATATTACGTTATAATTAAGGTTGAGGCCTTATATGCACTCAATATATTATGATTGAAGACATATACATATAGTACTTATATATCTTAAGCTTCTCACCCATGAACCAAGACCTTCCACTTCCTTTAATATTCAAAACCTCTTCATTTCAAAACTGAACCATTCCATCAAATCATATTGTTACAATTATAAATAATTTTATATTTATGGTCATTTATAATGAATATAAAGTATCAATTATCCTATTGATACTATTATTTATAGCTTAGAGATAAATTTCTACTAGGTTATCCTTTTAAATATTTTTATTTTTTATCAAATATATGCATACAAGTTTTGGGTCATAAGATGGCGTCACCTATTTATCTTAATTAAACATAGTTAAAACATGTTCTTGTTTTTTTTTAAATTATGATTATTTAATTTCCAAATGAATCTAGATGGGATAACTTATATTCATCTTCCTTTTCCATCCATGGAAGTTGTTTTTATTCATTATTTTCTTGAAATAAATATCTTTATGCCCTAAATTAGAAAAATGAAAATAATATCCATAGAAATAATTTATTATTTAGGACGAGGGATGTATTCTCATTCTTTTTTTTGAATTTTCAGTACTTCTCCGATTAAATAATTCTTTTTCTATCCAAAGTTTCACATGGTGTGGGAAAGGTGTCGACAAAATGGTAACTTCATTAGAGGAAATATCATCTCACCCTCACCCCTCCACATGTATCCAACATTTAAATATCTTCTCAGTTAATAATTAACTCTCACAGAAAAAATAATTTCTCTGAAATTTTTCTTCTCTTTAATCGGGATTTTCCATGTTTATTATTATTATGTTTTTATGTTGCAGTCAACATCAAATTTATCCATGTACCCATGCAATTTTTCTTGAGTATTTGATCAGCACCTTCTAAGCCTAATTTATACCCTTCTAATAATTCATTATCTAATATATTCCCAAACTATATATTTTTCATTGAATCAATAGAATTTATTTCTTATGTAAGGTTATTTTTTAAATTATCTACCTATTCATTAAGAGATTTATCCTTCTTTCCCCACTCATTCAAAGAATAAATAAGTTTATCAATTACTTCATCCTATTCATAAATTTTTAGATTGAAATTTTCTACTTAAAATAATATTTATAGACTCAGTATTTGATATTTTATTTATTTCTCTAGTAAATCAACCTCATATTTATTCTGATCCAAATATTCAAAAACCTTTTTCAATAAACCACCTATCTTTTAATTTTCTTTCATTGATCATTGATCTCTTCCAATTCCCCCCTTGAACTCTTCTTTGAGATCAATAATTCGTTCATGTTTTTTTAATCTTCCTTTTCAAACTCTTCCTTTTAAACAGTAACCATAATTTCATTTTCTATATCTTACACAAATTTTTTTAGCTTCCTTTAGTTAATCCTGATAATAATTTTCTTCTTTCCATACCAAATTATCCTCTGTAACTTCTTCATAGATGAATTAAACAGTTTGAAGTCTCTTTTAGGAGGGAATTTTATTTTTTGTTATTTAATAATTTCTTCCATGCCTCTATTATCATTAATCCTCCTCGAACACCTTATAGGAATGTGCCAAAATTTATCATAAAAAGGAGAGTACAAGGATAGAATCTTTTCGTACTTACCTTATCCTCCCTTGAATTTTACAAGGGTAGATTTTCTTATAGCTTTACAAAAATCTCATATGCAACCAGTCTTCTTTGTAGATCATCTAGACATATTTCATCCAAGTTCCAATCTTTATGATATTGTGATTTTGGAATATAAATAGGTGTAAAAAATTTTCGAATATTATTCATAATTTTAATATCATTTATTTCTTCTACAAGTCCCTAATAAACTCTAAAAAATTATTTATTTGATTGAATAATATCTCAATATTTTTATTATATTGTATCCTTAGATTATCAAGTATATTTTATATCAATTGAATCTTATTACCATCTACCTTTTAATAACCATCATATATATTGTTCTATTTAACCCAATGGCCTTAGAACTCAAGTGTATTATCACATCCATTTAAATTTGGTGTGAAAAATATCTAGAAAATTTATTTTGATATTTGGAATCAATATCAAGAAACTTTTTTCTAATCTAGCTATAGATAAATCTTAAACAAAACTTACTTGTATACTATGAATATAAAAATAAAAAAATTTAAGTCCAAGATACCATATATTTGACCTCATTCTATTATTCTAGATCATATAATTTCAACCATAGAATAGGTGTACTCATTCTACATTCACTATTTTCCATAATAATTCACTTTATGTTAAAAATTAAATGCTCATAACCAAGCTCTGATTCAAAATATTGTAACTAGTTTACTGACATACACTAAGAAGGGTGTAGATTAGTGTGTCCTATTATTCTTTTCATTAACTTTTTCTTGTTATTATGTGATAAAGAATAATATAATATTGTCCATGTAACACTCTAATATTTTAAAAAGAAAACTATGTTTGATAGCGTGTATGACATAAAACTTTGAGCAAAAATGAACCATGAAATATTATTATTTAAATATGAATATTAAAATGTATCCATTAAATAGGTGGGTGTCATGACCCGTCCCCTAGGGCTCATGTCGTGACTACCCTAAGCCCTCCTTCCATAGGCCAGGGGTTGGTGACTAGCACTGGAAAGGCATATCCCAAAAAGAGAAGACATTACATTTAAACCTGTATACACACATTTCCAACCACATCCCAACACACTAAAAGGGGAAAACAAGTATACCACTAAAAAAGTCTGAGTCAATGTACAATTTAATGTAATTGGTCCACAATACAAACCTAATAAGGAACTAAAAACAATAATGTACAAATGGAATCTCTGGTGGCCATTCACATAAAACCCCATCTAATCATGAGAGTAGTGAAACTACAGGAAGGTAAAGTAGCATGTTCAGCCCACCCAGTCCTACTAGGACCACCTAGTCCTAGGCCACCATGTCCACCATCATAGAGTTCTTCAGTCTCGTCCCCCTAAACACCTCTTTCAAAATGTCAATTGTCTTCACTGAACACAACATGTCTAGGCGAAGCCCGTGAAGGGGTGAGTATAACAGTACTCAGTAGGGACCCCATGACCCATGAAGGTCTCTCAGTAATCCAAGAAGGAAAACACCAAAAAAAATACACTAGAGGGAAAACCACCAATAAATACCTCAACCACATAGCACAAAGTAAAATACGAAACTTAAAATAGGTATAACTTAAGTACAAAAGTAAAAATGATTAGTCATAAAGCTATATCATATTATTCTCATTGACAGGCTCTACTACTAACCAGAATAGAGTTTCCAGGTGCTGACCCACAGAGGATCGCTAGGTGATGACTCACATAGGATTGCTGGGTGATAACTTATAGAGGATCACTAGGTGCTTACCCACTCATAGGATCTCGAGGTGCTGACCCACACAAAGGATCTCTAGGTGATGAACCACTCAGAGGATCACTATTTGAAGACTCAATCAGAGGATCGTTAGGTGCCAACCCACCGAGGATCTCTAGGTTCCGACTTATAGAAACTTTCTAGGTGCATACCCAAAGAGGTTCCTTAGGTTCCAACCCACAGAGGATCGCTAGGTGTTTATCCACTTAGAGGATCAATATTCTTTCTTCACGTCACAACCAGCCACTGGATTCTCGCACTTAGCATGCTTTATTCTTAGAGGATCCGCTCCACTAACCATTGGTCATATATCAAACACCAAGAATTCCCACATAGAGGTAACCCAATGTTCCATCTTTTTGTAAGGGTTCCAACACAATAGACAGTGCATCGATCAGATGCCCGGTCTGTATGTTATAAGCTTTTTAGTAAAAAGGGCTCGGTTGGATTCGATACTGATCCAACCTGTCCATAATCCAAATTACATAAAAAAAACAACTATATTTTATTTAAAGGATCTCCCTCTCACGAGGGTCCCAATGCCACTGACGTTGCATCAATCAGACGCCCAGTTTGAGAGAAACAATCATTTTAGTGAAAAGGGTCCGATTGGGTCCGGGTCCGGTCCGACCCAATAGACTGACCCGATTGACCCAGTATGGAGGTCCAGTGTGGGTTTCCAATGGGTCTGGCTCTACTGAACCATTGGGCCCATAGTTCCAGCCCAACATTACTGCTTCAGCCTGATGGTGGGTCCGACCCGGTGAGCAGCACGTCCGACTCACTAGCCAACTCTGTCCACCCAGCCGAGACGTGCCAGACAGCCGCATCCGACCTCCATCCCACCTCGTGGTTGACCCAGGGAAGCCTCCTCACTATGGTAAAGAGACCGCGGCTACTCCACATGGCTGAGCATGTTGTTCGTATGTTTTTCACACACCAGAGCAAGCTGCTCCTCCACACGGCACTGACAGGCACTGTGTCACCTCGTTGTCACGACCCCACCAGCCGAATCCGCACACTGATGAGTGTGACACTCCTCCCGGCCACCGACCCTTGGTCCCAATCTGGAACATGGTAGGTGCCTCTATGTTCCATCACTGTCACTACCGGTTCCACTACCAACGCGGCGGTAGAATATTCAGCAGACCACCAGATGTGCTCCGGTGGTTTGTTCTTCACGTCACCTGCATCAATGGAATTGATAGGCCATCACCTTCACTGAGACAACCTCAAACTCTCTTGGCCGTCATTTTGAGAAATCATATATGAATAACACACAATAAACAACCATGTTCGAAGGTGAGGGCCTTGTTCGTGTCGGCTCGCGCCCTATGCGTTAGAGTTTAAGCATGAGGTATGTATTGATCACATGACAAAAGTGAAACCCAAATACAAGCCCCACCCAATTATCCACCCGCAAGAATGAGATATTTGCAGATCAAAACGTTATTCGATTGGTCCACATTCATCATTAATTTTCAATAATGAGAAAGACACATTAAATAACACAAACCCCTACCTCATTGACGTTCCGTGTCGAAGCGTTCATCCTTGAGGTTTCAAGATATCAACGTCACTTCTGGCTCCATTCTTCGAGGTTTTTCAAATTTGGTGGAGTCTCATTAGAATTCTTCTTACTTCATCATTAGAGATAGAAATTCAACATAGTTTCATTATAGAATCCTCCAAGATTAGTTCCCAAACCCCACACATTTAATTATTTAATGAAAAAAAAGTGCAGCGACACTGCGCCCATCAATAATTCTCATTAAATTAGACTCATTTAACAAGCCACATTTAATGAGACATTAAAGTAATAGTGTTTTGGTTTCAAATGAGATATTATTGACCCTCTAATAATGTGCCTCATTGTTGCCTCGTCGCTGCACTATATCGTCGCCGTCCGCCACCCAACGGTGAGAAAAAAATAAAATAATTATAATAAATTCTTTTATTATTTTCCTCGAAAAGTTAGAAAAATAAATTTTTTGCTCATATGTTTCTAACCAAATTTAAGTCATTTATAGGAGAATCGCGACGTTATAAATTCAACAATGCCCTCATATTTTTGATCTGAGCACCAGTTCAAATGATTTAAAATCTCTCTTGCACGTTTATTGAACATACCTTAAAAAATGTTCTGAAAAAATTAACAGTCACCCTCGGCTTATATCGGCCAAGGTTAGGATCTTCTTAAGGGGGAAACACCCTCACGAGCTCAACGGTACTCTCGGATTTTCTATCCGAATTACCGTTTAGGAGTTATAAGTATTTTAAAATAAAATAATTGTTAATTATTTTATTTTCGGCCAAAAAACTACTTCTGTCGTTGGCCCTTTCTAGCAAATTTTAGGATTTATATTGAGAAAGAATACCCTCATGAGCTTAGTGGTGGTCTCATATTTTTAATCCGAGTCACCCTTTGTGAGTTATAATCATTTGAAAAATAAAAAAAAATTATTTACTAATTTTTTATGGTTATTCCATTTCAGGTTTTCCCATTGGGGAGTTGCACTGAATAAACTTAAGTTGTGCCTAGGGTAAACCCGCTATCAAGAACGAATCGGTGTGCCTGGTTTTCTGATCTGCCTATAGTTTAAGGTTAATTCTAATTTTTCAGGGAAACCACTCAAGCACTATTTAAAGCTTAATATTTTTCGATAGACCATTATAGCCACTCTGGGCCAAAGAATCACTTGCCGTCAAATTTTTCAATCTCAAAATAATTCCATATAATTAAAAAAAATTACACTAAAATTATGAGATGTTACATTCTCCCCACCTTAGGGATTTACATCTTTAAAATCCAAAACAAAAACTAAACCAAAAGATGGGGGTACTGAGCATGAATCTAGGACTCCTCCTCCCATGTGATCTCCTAGAGATTCTAGTGGTGCCATCAGACATACACTAGAGGAATCAACTACCCACATAAGAACCACTCCTATCGATCCTCTATCTCCATAGGGAAGTTCGAAAATGTCACCCCATCGTCAATGTCCAGCTCACCCCAATCGATGACGTGTGATGGATCATGCACGTAACTCCTTAGCTGCAACACATGGAAAACATCGTGCACTTAATGCATCTATGGGTGAAGAGCTAGGTGGTACACCACCACACTAAATCTACTCAGGATCTAAAATGTTTCAATGAACCTTATAGATAGCTTGTCGCCCCATCCAAAACTCTATAATCATCATCGAGGTGGGACCCAAAAGATAACATTATCTCTCTTCTCAAACTCCAAGAGACTGTGTCTCTTATCAGCATAAGACCTCTGTCTTCTCTCTGTAGTCCTCATCCACTCCTAGATGATCTATACCCTCTCAATGGTAGCTCGTACCAACTATGGACCCAAGAGTACTGACTCCCCTGGGTATTTCCAGTATAGATTTGATCTACATGGCCGCCCATAAGAGACCTCAAAGGGTGTCATTCCAATGGTGGAGTGATAGATATTATTGTATGCAAAATCCACCAGTGGTGGGTGGTCCTCTCAATTATGACCAAAATCTATTACACCAGCATGAAGAATGTTCTCTAAGGTCTATATGGTCCGCTCCATCTGACCATATGTTTGGGAGTGAAAAGTTGTGCTCAAACGTGCTGGAACCTGATACGTAGCTTTATCTTTTTGACAAGTGAGGAATCATGAAACAAACCCTGCCACCACTTCATTCATCCCTGATAAATAGTATTGACTTCAAAGGTCCTGGTACATCTTTTTCACACCAGGATGTACCTCCAAAGGGGATGTATGGAATTCCCTCAACACCTCCTTCTGTAATGTCACTGGTACCATGGTGTATCCTCTGAAAAAGATGACTTGCTCCACACCTATAGAAAATAAATATGGAGCCTGTCTTGAAGATATCTGAGCACATCAGGCCTCGTAGTTAATATCCACAAATTGTGCCTCCTATACTCACTGATGGAGTGGGGGAGTGACCATCCCAGACTGAAGGTAAGTTGGTCCATCATCATCCATGATATATATCAACATCATGGCTAACTGCTTCATCCCCTCAATCAGTATATGTAATCCAGACCTCATGCTGAGCGTGTCTGCTACCACGTCCCCCTTCCCAAGAATATATACTACCCCAATGTCATAGTCTTAGAGTAACTCCAATCATCTCAATTTTCTCAACTGCCGAAAATCCTACGGGGACCTTTCCATCCCTGCAAATGGCTACACCCTTTAACTGATGGATGTGTCCATCGTCCCTTTGGTAGTTGGTACTCTCTCTCCACGTCCACTTTGTTAAGGTTCTAGTAATCCACACATAACCTCAAAAACTGGGTCTTACAAATCCCTTCTTATGTAAGTCCTCCAACTACGCCATGTACTTGAGAATCTCTATGAAAGCCCTATGATATACTGATGCTGATATCAGTGACATATCAAGATGTATAATGATACATAATTACCTCCCCCCATGGTGGGGTAATCATGGAAACAACTTTTGAATGGATTATCCCACACTCTGCCACTACCGTTGGGAACTGAAATCTCAAAACATCTGCTACCATGAGGGTAAGGCTGGCCGACTCAAGGGTGATCAGTTTCACCCTCCTATGAAATATTTTATCTCATGTTTCAAGGCTTTCATTTTTAACCAACCATAGAAATCCCCATTCCAACACTATAGATGTACTGCATCCTTTTGGCCTAAAACTATCAATTTGAGAACAAAAAGTGGATGAACAGTCTATACTCAAACTAACATCATAAGGCCTAGACGCTGCAACCAAGAGGTTCCAACCAAAACTGTCACCTCAAGGGTTAGATCACACCATCGACATAAGTTTGATTATCGAGTCTCCACCCATAGGTATCACTAGACATATGTATTAAGTCAATGGTTTAACCAAAAAATATAGGTCCTGAACATGATTTGTGACAAGAAGGAAGGATATGTACCTATTTCCATTAATACCGAAGCTATTTGTAGACACATATTGTACCTCAAATAATTATTTGAGCCCTTGGGTGATACACTTTGATTTCATACAGCTACTCTATATCACTTATTCTTCCCAAAAAATTTTACACATCTATGTGTTTGAGACTGACATCAGTTTCCTGATTTCCCACTACTAATATTCACTGGAAATATCTTCTCAGCCAAAAAAATAAACCAGAAAGGCTCTCTATAGCACCCTAACATACGTAGTAATTCATAGAGGAATATTGTTGGATCGAATGTCCCTAAACAGATCTCGCTCGGAGGTCCAAGACCTGAAGAACTGGTCATATAATATTCATCGAGTACTTAGAATGGTTGGTACGCCTCGAATAATGCTTAGTTACCAATATGTCATCCTTCCGAATATATAGAAGCTCTGGGTAACACATACCCCTTAGCATTTTATGGCAAGAGACCCCCTTCTATGAGGAAGTTTCCCAATCTCTGTCCATGAAAAAGTCACCTCATCATAAGATCAGGGTAATCTAAACCCTATCATCACCCTACTGAGCCATGTAGAAGGATCACTTCCAAGACCAACATCTAATATAATAGTGCCTTGGATATATGGAAACTCATTCATTATCTCAAAATTGTCCTTATCCACCTGTTAGTCAGGCTCACCTCGGAACATGAGGGGTATCTATCGCTAAAACTCATATAAGGCACCAAACCTACATGTTTCCTATACTTGTTGTGCTAGTAGAAAATGTTGACCAACAAGAATTGGTATTGCTGGGACACCACCTGAAGGTACCATCTTGGCCAAAATACCTCTACCAAAGCCTCATCACTCTGTGGACCATACTCATGGTCATGCATTGGAATCCTGGATGGCTGTCTGCATGGGGGTATCTCAAATGATAATCAATATTAACCATGGTTAAAAGGACATACATGGTGAGATGACTCAAAATAGGTCAATAGAATAATATATTCAAAACACATGAAACTATTGATTTTATGTACCAAGATGCAAAACATAATTTAGGGTCCTGGTGTATGGATACATCGGCTGCCACACCAACACTGGACTCCCTAGACTGAAATCCGAACTCAAAACACTTACCACTATTACCCCCATTGAAAATATAGACTCTTAGTTCTTCTGGTAGAACCGAACACCCTCTCAAAACAATTTGTCACAACCCATCCCCCAGGGCCCGTGTTGTGACTACCCCATGCCCACCTTCTATAATCCATGGGCTGGTGACTAGAAATGGAAAGGCATATCCCAAAAGGGAAGGCATTGCCTTTAAACCTATATACACACACATCCAACCACATCCCAACACACTGAAAGGGGAAATAATTATACCACTAAAACAAGGCTGAGTGCAAGTACAATTGAATGTATGTGGTACAAAATACAAACCCAACAAGGAACTGAAAATAGTAAATTACAAAAAGAATCTATGATGGCCATCCACGGAAAACCCCACTTAATCGTTAGAGTAGTGAAGCTACTGGAAGTCGAAGTAGTATATCCTACCTGCCTGGTCCTACTAGGACCCACCAGGACCTAGTCCACAAAGTCCACCATTATAGCATTCTTCATTCTTGTCCCCCTGATCACCTCTTTCGAAACATCGATCATCTTCACTAAACACAAATTGTACGGGTGAAGCCCATGTAGGGGTGAGTATAACAATACTCAGAAGGGACCCTTAGACCCCTGAAGGAATATCGGTAATCCATGAAGTAAAACACAACAAGAAAAATACCCTAGAGATAAAACCACCTAGGAAGACCTCAGCCACATAACACTATGTAAAAGACACAACTCACAACAGGTATAACTTAAGTACAGAAGTAAACATATTTAGCCGTAAAGCTATATCATCTTGTTCTGTCGAGAGACTTTGCTGCTGACCCGCAGAGGGTTGCTATGTGTTAATCCTGAGAGGATCACTAGGTTCTGACCCCCATAGGATTTCTAGGTGCGGTCCCACAGAGTACCCCTAGGTGCTAACCCACTCATAGGATGGTTAGGTGCTAACCCACTCAGATGATTGCTGGGTGCTGACCCACTCAGTGGATTGCTCCATGATGACTTGCTCAGAGGATCGCTTGGTGCTGACCCATAAGGGATCACTAGGTGTGGACCCACAGTGGATCTCTAGGTGCGGACCCATAGATGTTCTCTTAGTGATGACCCACATAGGATCGCTATTCTTTCTTCAGGTCACAGCCAGCCACATGATTCCCACACTTAAAACATTTGATTTACATAGGATCTGCTCCACCAACCAGGAGTAATACCTTCACCACAGAAAACCCACATAGAGGTGACCCATATGAATTTCTTATTATAAGGGTTCCAATGA
Organism: Viscum album; assembly: GCA_963277665.1. Taxonomy (NCBI): domain Eukaryota; kingdom Viridiplantae; phylum Streptophyta; class Magnoliopsida; order Santalales; family Viscaceae; genus Viscum; species Viscum album. The sequence continues at coordinate 1,016,985,942 of OY728147.1, read as the reverse complement.
AATAGACGATGCGTCGATCGGATGCTCGGTCTGTAATTTATAGGCTTTTAAGTAAAAATATATGGGTTTGATTTGTGTCTGATCTAACCCATACATAGTCCATATTCTGTAAAAACACATGTGGATTATCTTAAAAGTACTACCCCATCACGAGGGTCCCAACGCCACTGATGGTTCATCAATCAGATTCCTAGTTTGAGAGATATATGTGTTTTAGTAAAAAGGGTTTGGTTGGGTCCTGTCCAACCCAACCTGACCCGGTACGTGGGTCAGGCATGGGTTCGGCCAAGAGAGCCGATTAGGCCCACTTCTCCATTCCGAAAGGATAGGTCTAGCCCAATGGCGGGTTCGGCCTATGGTGAGGGTTCAGTCCACCCATCCGAAATGCGGCATACAGGCGGGTCCAGCCTCCGTCCGACACTCAGGTCGACGCGGGGTGGCCTCCTCTCCATGGTCAACCTATCGTGGTAGCTCCACATGGTCGGATCGGCTATTCTTCCATTTCTCATGCACCCGAGCGGGCCGCTGATCCATGTCGCATTGACGGGCACCGCGCCACCTCACTGCCATGGCCGGTCATAAGTGGCCCCACCTACCACCTCAACGCCCCAACTAGCGTACCCCTCCACCAAACAATAGGCCCTCCATCCCTATCAGGCATGTAGCCGGTGCTTCCATGTACCATCGTCGTCACTACCGATGTCATCACCAGCGCAGCAGTAAAATCTTCGGTCGACCACCAGACGTACTTCATTGGTCCATTCTTTACGTTGCATGTGTCTATAGAATTGATTGGTCGTCACCTTTGTTGTGATGACCTCAAACTCACTTTGCTTCAATTTCGATAAATCATCCATGAAGAACACATAATACACAACCATGGAGGAGGGTCTGGGCTTTGTTCATATCGGCTGACACCCTCTACGTTAGTGTTTAAGCATGGGAGAAATTATTTCTCACACGACAAAAGTGAAACCCCAATACAAGCCCCGCACAATTATCCAACCGTAAGAACGAGTGATTCGCAAATCAACCCATTAGTTAGTTGGTCCACATTCATCGTTAATTTTCACAAAAAATATGTAACTTTAAATATCACAAACCCCTACCTCGTTGACATTCAGTGTTGAAGTGTTCCTCTTTGAGGTTTCAAGATGTCGGTGTCAATTTCAGATCCGTTCTTTGAGGTTCATCGAAGATGGTGGAGTCTCGTTGGAGTTCATCGCCATTCTTCAATGGAGAGGAAAATTTTCAAGAGTTTCATCATATAATCCTCCATGTTTAATTCTAAAACCCCACATGTTGGATTATTTATAGAAAACAAAAAGTGCAATGATGATTCACCCATTAACAATGCTCATTAAATTAGACTCATTTAATGAGGTACATTTAATGAGATATTAAAGTAATAGTTTCGCGGTTTAAAATGAACTTTTATTTACCCTCCATTAATCATAATCTTCGTCACCTCGTCATCGCACCGCATCGTCACTGTCCACCACCAAAAAATGAGAAAAAAATAAAATAATTCTATTAAATTATTTTATTATTTTCCTCAAAAAGTTCAACAAATTACTTTTCTGGTCAAAGCTTTCTGAATAAAGTTAAGTCATTTATAGGTGAATCCCATCATTTGAAATTCAACAGTGTCCTTATATTTTCAATCCGAGCATCGGTTCAAAAGATAGAAAATCTTGTTTTCATGTTTACTGAGCGTACCTTAAAAAAAAGTTCAGATAAAATTAACAGTCACCCTCGAACCACGCCGGCCGGGGTTAGGCTTCGCCTAAGGGGGGCACGCCCTCACCAGCTCAACAATGGTATAAAAGTTTTAATCTAAGTTACCATTTATGATTTATAAGGATTTGACAACAAAATAATTGTTAATTTATTTCATTTGCAACCAAAAACTAACTTCCACCATTGGCCCGTGCCGGTCAATGTTAGGATCTGACTAAGGAAAGAATACCCTCATGAGCTTTGCAGTGGTCTCATATTTTTAATCTGAGTCACCATTCTTGAGTTACAATCATATGAAAACTAGAATAATTTTATTTATTTATTTTATTTATGGTTATGCCATTTCGAGTTTTCTCGCTAGGGGGCTACGCCGACTAAACTTAAGTTGCGCCTAGGGTAAACCCACCATCATGAACGCAACAGAGCCCTCAGATTTCTGATCTGGTCACCCATTTAAGGGTTATTTTACATTTTCAGGAAAACCACTCACACACACTATTTAAAGTATAACATTTTTAGACGGATCATTTCGGGCACTCCAGGCCTAAGAATCACGTGTCGTTAAATTTCACGGTCTCGAAATAATTCTATATAAGTAAAAACAATTACCCGGAAATTTTGAGATGCTACAGTGGGAATAAATAAGATTAATTACTTTAAGAAATTTATATAATTTTCATAATCAGTATAATATAATAAATTTTTTTAGTAAATAATCACTCATTTTTTAGTGAAGTCATTTTATTCCCGAAAAACATGTTTTCTTTAAGAATGATTTCTATGGATTTTTTAAGAGAAAATATTATAATTAATTTATAGAATATTTAATAATTTTTATTTTCTAAAATGAATAAATTTTTTAAAATAAGAATCTCAAAATTAAATTAGGATGAATTTTTTGGATTTTTCTGAAAATATTCATTTTTCGGTTAGTAGTGAATAATAAAGTTTTTTTTTGTAAAAGTATCACTAAATTTATTTGAAAAAGACACATAGTATTTTAAATATGATCCTAAATTAATATAATTATCCTTTATATTGAAATAATATAATTAATTATATGATAATCAACATTATATGTGATTTTGGTATAAAAATACGTTTAGGCTTTAAATGTATTTCTAAAATAAAAACCATTTTTTTGGCATGATTTATGGTATATTCAAAAAGAAATTTCTTCTAATTAGAGATATTTCATTTGGTAAAATAGATTACATATTTTCAATTAGTATAATTAATATTATTTAATAATTTCAATATTATATTTGGTCAAAATGAATAGTAAAAATGGTAAAAATTCATCACCACTATAAAATGGAAAATCGGGATAAACTATGTTAAAACTAAGTGATAAAGCCAATATTTTTCATCTTTAATATTGACGGATGAAGGTATTTAAACCCTTGTTACCTTATTATCGAAATTTATTTCTACATAGGACTCTTTTTCATGAAAGTGACCTATAAAATAATTTAAATATAGGAAAAAAACATCACCCTCATTCTATAAAAAAACCTCTTATGTGTTTATAGAAGGACAGAATGAAATTGTGAATAAATAATAATAGTTTTTTTATCATAATAAAATAATTTTTATTATGGATATTTATTTATAATTTTTATTAATAATATAATTACCATATGTTCTTACACAAATATGACACATAATTTATTTAATTAAAATAAAAATAAGATAATTTTTTTTATAAAATATTAAAATTGATATAATTTGAATAAATTATTGTTTTTTAAAAAATATAGTTATAAAATATTTGGTATATTTGAAAGGATTATATTTTAATACCGTCATTTTCCTTATGTTTTTAAATTAAAATTTAATGAATAACATAAAAATTAACATAAATATATTTTATATTAAATAACATTTTATTAAATGATTTTAAATTCCTAAAAATATTATATTTGGACATGTGAATTATAAATGGTTCTTGTAACACATTGATATTTTATGAGAAATATTTTTTTGATGTATTATGTTATATGCAGCACCAAAGAATTCTTTCACTACACAGAACACTGTCTAGGTATGTGTTACACGCAAGAGAAACCTTCCTCGATAGCTTTCATTGTACGCAATACCGAGTTTAACTAAACAACGATATATTATTAAAATATTATATAAACTAGCCATTATGAATAGTAATACCCACTTTTTGAAATTTTATAAATTTTATATTTCAAAATGAACTTTATTTTTGGATTTAGAATATCAAAATTAGCTTAGGGTGAATTTTTGGTATTTTTCTGAAAACTATCAATTTTTGATGAATAGTGAAAAACACTGAGTTATAATTTAAAACCGAATTTTTATTTTATTTAAATTTATTTTAGGTCAAAATAGATACATAATACCTATATAATTTCAATGTAATTTGTTGGATTCATTTTATAATAATTATAGATATATAAAAATTTTATGGAACTTTTTACCGTCTTTTACCCACCTCATAGGAGAATTTGCAAATTTACATAAAACTTAATTTTAAGGCTTTGGTGAGTTAAATTTCAAAAATTCGAGAGACACCATTAATATCAATGAGTAAAATGTGGTTTAATAAGACAAAAATAATTTTTGGTGAATAGTAACTTTTATTTTTATTTACCACGGTTAAAAGTAAATAGGGTAATTATGGATAAAAATGATATTATTATTACCATAACACATGTCCTAATTCTATTGGATAAGTTTAATTCGAACAAAAACAACCTTAGAAATTAAATATGACCATTAGTCCCACATGGATTAGATTAGGACATTTATTATTATTTAGTTCAAAGAAGAGTTAAAAGAATTAAAATCAAAGTTTAATAATTAAAACATTTTTAATATATGGTTATAAATAAGATAAATTCAACTATAAATATTAATTAGAAATATAAAAATATTTTCTACATAATGGTATTTTATTTAGAATTTTTAGACATTAAATAGTTAAATTTATTTATGACACATTGATGATGCAGTAATTACCTTATTGATGTAATATTAACGTAATTTATATTATAAATACTGAAATAAATGTAATTTGAGACTTTTTATGAATTAAACTAATTTTTAGGTTAATATAACATATTATGGTTGGTTATATGAATAATGTTAGAAGTAATAATGCTGTTATAAATTTAGAAAAAATAAAATACCAAATAGTGTCAAAATTGACATAAAAGAGTTTCTAAAAACAATATTAAATTATTAATTGATATTATATTCCTAAAAATCTAAGGTTCAGCAAAAAGAATTATTTAATAATATATAGGAAATTAATGAACCCATTTGAGTTTGATTGGTAGTATATAGTCTGTTTATTAACCATATAGTGTAAGAATACAAGAAGACACGGTAAAAGTTAACTTATTTTTCTTAGAGTTAAATCTAAATGATAAGGTCACAATGGTAACCTAAACTTGTCTAAAATCTATATTTTGAGAGTATTTCGACCCATATCCACTATATCCTCGAAATAAGTCACTTTGGAGCCATTATAAACCGAATATGAATTTATTATAAAATAATATTTTAAGTTTTTTCTAAGGTGCCCCTCACCCCTCTTATAAAAGGGCACTCCCCCTTCTCTCTAATTCACACCTCAAAAGTCATTTTTCTCGGCAAAACCCTACCCAAATACCCTTTTAACTCATATTATAGGCCTTACTTTAGTTAGAATTCCATCCTAAAGAGCCCTTTTGATCAATTCAAAAGGAAGAACCCGAGGAAGAGGTAAATATCTCACCCCCTATTTCAAGATCCTTTCTTCTTCCACTTCCTCATTCTTTGTTTTTTCAATTCTAAAATAATAACTCTAGTATCTTATATATAATGTGATTTTATTATAAATGGTACAAGCATATTAGTTATTTTATCCATCCTATGAATGAAAAAGTCACCACACGTGTGTACGTACGGCTAAACGTCTCCACGTCGTGGTGTAGTTTGTTATTCAAACATTTCATCATTTGGATGGGTATAATAATGAGTATAAATGATATAAATAATAAATATAACATTATTATGATTCTTTATATATGATATACCATCCAATTATATACGATTTTAATATCAAAAGAATGATATCATCACTCCTGCGTACGTACGACCTACCGTCTCCACGATGTGATGCGACTCGTTCTACATGATCTTCATTGAATAATGATTATGTATATGAATTGAATGAATAAATATGATATGTATTACACTTATAACATTCTTTAAATGAGGTATCTATAACCTAAAAATAGGAATAAGAATTTATTCTACAAAACATGCATAAGTACATAAAGCAATGAACACCCAAATAACAAGTAGAAATGAAATATTACGAATATAAATATACTAATATGACCATATGTGATATCATAACAAAGAATATGATTCTTAAATAAGTCAATGAAATTATTTAAATCATTTTACAGGAGTTTCGGATACGTACGAAGCATATCGGACCTACGGTAAGGGAAATCTCACAATCTCATTTTTATTCGAGATTGTTTATACTTCAGAATTTACTAGGGCATATTTATCATCCAAATCCATTTTTCCTCAGTATGTAATATTATTTATATCCTCATAAAATTGTTTAAATCCAATTTTACCTATTGGTGAATCTTTAGTAAAAGATATGAAAGGAATATTTTTTCATTTTCAGTACAAGATACTTTTCGACTTTTCCGGCCAAATTACGAGAAGAATTTTTTTTTAACTTATATGGCATGAATGGATTTTTATGACTTCATAGAACATTATTTCCATGAAGCTTACTTTACATGTTTCCAAGTTTATTTTTATTTAACTTCTTTTAGTTTAAAATTTTATGACATGTTAAGAAAGGAAAAATGTTTTTAAAGTAGAAAGGATATTTTCCTCAAGAATGGAGTTCAAGTGTTTCATCAAAATTATTTTCCATCTATGATAATATAGGGTTATGTTTCTATCTCGATTTTTACATTAATTTGATTATTTATTGATGGAAATATTTTTATGAAGTCCTTTTATCTTATATGGATTATGTTATGATGGCATGATGTTAAAGAATCTCATTTTTATTACATGGGTTATGCTATGATATATGATTTATGATTTTGTGTCACACAAAAGAATGATTTAATTATGAGATGGGTGGGACCTATATCTCCCTCAAATTCATTAGGTAAAGATTTATATCTCATGAGATAGACATGGTCGAATGGCAAGTTAATCTGTTTTAGTGATATAGGACTGGAACGAGGAGTGAACTCGGTTCAAAAATGGACTTTGTCCACTATGATAGTCTTGGAAATGAGTCTTGACTAATAAGAAATGATTTTCTATTATTATGTGTGTATTCCAAAAAGTTTCATATTTTATGTTATAATTATCAGGATTAAATTTCACTACAATGATTTATCCCATGTTATGATATTATGATCTCTTTTGTAGGTTAAGATTTTCAAAATGTTATGTTCTTATGAATATGATATGAATGATATTTCCTTTGTTTACACTTAATGAGAATTTGAGCTCACCCTTTTTTATGTTTTCTTTTCCCGAGGTCAGGAAGAAGGGTATTAAGTAGGATATGTTAAAATGGACTCTATAATGATTAAATAAACGGGAGATAATGTGGATGCTTTATGAACCAGTTGTTTATGTTTCCCAGTTTCTAAAGACACTATACCTATACGGTCCTATCATGGTTTTGTTATATGTTGTAATAAGTATGCTTCAATTTTGATATAATAACAATTTATATAAATTATGGGTCATTATAGTTGGTATTAGAGGAATGGTATAGTCAAATGTTGGAAACTAGGACATGAAATCCTTAGTAATAACCCTAAGGATATGTCTAAGCATAGAACACAATATTAGTGTTTTATAAATGGCCAGGAATAACCTATGATAAGACCTTAAGTGTGAAATTTTATTCTTGATTATGTAGTTTTCCTATTATGATTAGTGTTTTACACACTATGCTCATTGGTTTTAGTCAATGGATGGATCCCGAAGGAACCATGTCAATGTTGAATGCGACGGGCAATGCAATGATTGTCCCCCTGAGCACAAAAACGTTATGGGAGCTAGAATTCAAAATCTTATAGCCATGCTCACACAACATTCTCAAGATATGAATGATGTAGGACTTCCAAATGATCAAATGAAGGAGCAATATTCTGTTGAATCCTTTATGAGGCAGCTTCCACCCTCATTTGGCGGGTCTACTGATCCTTTAGTGGCTGAAAAATGGATCGGTACCACTAAAAAGATATTTTCAGTTCTTCAATGTTCTGAATATGATAATGTCATCTCAGCAGTATATCATTTTGAAGGTGATGCTGATCAATGGTGGAATATTATCAAGAATACGAGGCAAAGAGACGAAATTTAGTCCATGGAATGGGATGAGTTCAAGAACATATTTTTCAATAAGTACATCCCTCGTATTCTTTGAACAATGATGGAGAAATAGTTTCTTGAACTAAAGAAAAAGGTTGATGAATCTGTTGGTACCTTCGAAGAAAATTTTACATGACTTGCAAGGTATACTTCCAGAATTATTATCCAACCTTAGAGTAAGATAGATCGATTCTTTAGTGGCTTAAAACCAAGTCTTTGAAGGGTGATAGCCATAAGGGACTTTAATAGCTACGAGGAAATTGTTCGATGTGCTCTCAAGGTTGAGATTGATATTGGAGTAACCCATTAGTCATATTGGTTTGATAAGAAGAGGAAAATGAAATTCAAAGGGAAATCTAAAGACCACACTAAAAAGAAGATGATTTTTACCTTATGCTAAAATTTTGGAAAAATCATGGAGGGAATTATCTTGAAGGGACAAGTAAATGTTTCAAATTTGGAAAAGAAGGTCATCGGCCATTTGAATGCTGCAATGATAGGAAAAAAATATCTAGTGATGCGAACAAAGAAAAGGCTATACATAATGAACCTCCTACACCTTAATGTTACAAGTGAATGGAAATGGGGAATTATGCTAATCAATGCCCTAATCCAAGAGTTGTTGATGATGATCGACGTCAACAAACTCTTAAGGCGAAAGACAAAGGAAAGTCACATTCAATTTCTATCGGTGATGTGGAGTACGATAACGAAGTGGTGAAAGGTACACTTAACATCTACTCTAAAGTAGAAATTGTTTTATTTGCTTCTTCATCCACCCACTCTTTTATTTCTGAAGAATTTTCCAAGGGTATCTCCGTACTACCTCAACAATTAGTAGTTGAGTTAGCTGTGACAACTCCTAATGGCACAACAGTTGCATCAAAAGTTAATAATTCTTCTTCAATTGATGTTTGTGGGAAAGTGATTCCTGAAAATCTTGTGATCCTTCCCATAGTATAATTTGATGTGATTCTTGGCATGGATTGTATTTCCTTATATGGAGATTATATCGATTTCCAAATAAGGGAAGTTAAATTTCATATTCCCGATCAATCTATGATCATTTATTGATGCAAGGATGAATATAACCTTCCAGTGGAAATTTCATCCATCTTATAGGTCTTGATTCCAATACATGAAGGTTATTTATATAAAATGGTTGGAGAGAAACTCATGATTAATAATATTCCCATTGTATGGGAGTTTTATGATGTATTTCTAGAGGAATTTCTAGGTCTTCCAGCAAATCATGAAGTTGAGTTTTCAATACAACTCATACTGGGTTCTATGCCCATTTCAAAGACACCTTATAGAATGACCCCAATTGAGTTGCAGAAATTGAAGAAGCAACTCCAAGAGAATCTTGATAAGGGATTCATATTCCCTAGTGCATCACCTTGGGGAGCACCTGTTCTGTTTGTTAAGAAGAAATATGGATCAATGAGACTCTGTATTGATTATAGAGAACAAAACAAGATCACTATCACGAACAAATATCCTCTCCCATGAATTGATGACTTATTTGACTAACTACATGGAGCTCAATGCTTTTCCAAAATCGATCTTCATTCAGGGTATCATCAATTAAGGTTCAAAAGGGAGGATATACCAAATAGGTATTTCTGTACAAGGTATGGACACTATGAATTTATTGTGATGCCATTTGGTCTTAATACTGTCTCTGCTATCTTCATGGATCTAATGAATAGAGTCTTTAGAGACTATCTTGATCAGTTTTTGGTAGTCTTTATAGACGATATTTTTGTCTATTCAAAGGGAAAGGAAGAACATGAATATCACTTGATAATTGTATTAAAGACCCTAATAAAGGATAATATTTATGCCAAATTTACAAAGTGTGAATTTTAGCTTCAAAAAGATTCATTTTTGGGTCACATAATCTCAAAAGAGGGGATATCTGTGGATCCAGCAAAAAGAATGGTTATCGAAAGATGGTCAAGACCAACAACAGTAACTGTGATCTGAAGTTTTCTTGGTTTGGCTGGATATTATCGATGTTTTGTGAAAGATTTTTTATGATTATCTAATCCACTCACCAGGTTGACTCAAAAAGGAGTTAAGTTCGTTTGAAATGAGGAGTGTGAAGAGAATTTCAAGGAGTTAAAAATAAGGTTATCCACTGCACATATGCTCACACTGCCTTGTAGTGGAGAATGGTTTGTGATCTACAGTGATGCATCCAAGAAGGGATTAGGATGTCTTCTCGTCCAAAATGATATGATGATAGCTTATGCCTCACAACAATTGAAAATCCATGAGCTAAATTACCCAACTCATGATTTGGAATTATCTATGGTAATATTTTCATTAAAGATTTGGAGGTATTATCTTTTTGGTGAAAGGTGTGATATTTATAATAATCATAAAAGATTAAAGTATATTTTCACACAAAAGTAGCTGAATATGCGCCAAAGAATATGGTTGGAGATGATTAAGGATTACGACTGCTCAATTCATTACCACCCTGGGAATGCAAAAAAGGTGGAAGATGCATTAAGTCGACAAGACCATGCTAGCTTATCCATGATGAGGACCACAAAAGATCCAATATTTATGGATTTACAAAGGATGGATCTTGGAATTATAATGGAAGGGGGAAAATATTATCTTTCTCAAATGAACGTTCAACCATCTATACATGTGAAGATTAAAGAGGCACATAAAGAAGATGTAGAGTGAAAAAAAAGGTGAGAAATGTTTCTGAATTCCACATTGATTGAGATGAAATAATAAGGTTCATGAATCGGGTTTGTGTTCCTCCCATCCCAGAATTAAAGAATGAAATATTTGTTGAAGTTCATAGTTATTCATTCTATATTCACCCTAGAAGCACGAAGATGTATAGGGACCTGAAGGAGTACTTCTGGTGGGATGGAATGAAAAGAGATGTTGCTGAATATATCTCTTGATGATTGGTTTGTCAGCAAGTTAATGTTGAGAGAAAAATGTCTAAGGGCAACCATTACCTAAACTAGAATGGAAATGGGAAAACATCACTATGGACTTTGTCACTGGACTACCTAAAACATCCAAAGTCAATAATGTTATCTGGTTTATAGTTGATCGTCTTACGAATTTGGAACACTTAATTGCTATTATAGAAGATTTATCTCTTGATTAGCTTTCCAGGATATATATAAAGGAAGTTGTAAGATTTCAAGGAGTACCACTTTCCATTATATCTGATTGTGATTTGAGGTTACCTCAATGTTTTGGCGAAGTCTTCAACATGCTCTAGATACAGAGTTGAGTTTAATCACTGCTTATCATCCTCAGACCGACGGTCAGTCTAAGAGGACAATTTAAACTCTATAAGACATGTTGAGAGCTTGCTCTATGGATTTCAAAGGTGGTTGGGATCAACACCTACCTTTGTTGGAGTTTTCTTATAATAATATCTTTCACTCCAGTATTTATATGGCTCCTTATGAAGCTCTCTATGGAAAGAAATGCAGAACTCCAACTTGTTGGGATAAAGTTGGGGAAAGGAAGCTATAAGGACCTGATATTGTTGATGAGATGGAAAAAAAGGTAAGATCTATTCAACAACACATAAGAGAAGCTCATAGGAGGCAAAAAAGTTATGCCAACAACTGAAAAAAAGACCTAGAGTTTGAAGTGTGTGATAAAGTGTTCTTACGAATATCTCCTTGGAAGAGAGTAATGAGATTTGGAAAGAAGGGAAAGCTGAGCACTAGGTATATTGGTTCTTTTGAGATACTAGATCATGTTGGGAATGTAGATTACCAATTGGAACTTCCACCGAATCTCTCTCAAGTTCATGATGTTTTCAATGCATCTCTCGTGAGAAAGCACATACCTGATCCTTCAAATTTACTAAGCTCAGTAGTTGTGTCGCTGGAGCAAGATCGTTCTTATGAAGAACAGCCAATAGAGATTTTGGATCGTAGAAAACAATTTCTATGAAATAAGACCACTCACTTGTTTAAAGTTTTATGGAGGAACCACCAATTATAAAAAGCTACATGGGAACTTGAGGATATGATGAGGTAGAGGTATCCTTATCTGTTTGTTACAAATTGATGAATTTTGAGGGCGAAATTCTTTTTAAGGCGGGTAGAATGTAACACCCTCATATTTTATGAAAAATATTTTGTTTTTATGTATTATGTTTTATGAAACACCCAAGTAATCTTTCACTACACAAAACATTGTCTTGGCTTGCATTACACGCAATAGAAACCTTCCTCGATAGCTTGTGTTGTACACAATACCGAGTTTCACTAAACAACGATATATTATTAAAATATTATATAAACTAGCAGTTATGGATAGTAATACCCAATTTTTAAAATTTTATAAATTTTATCTTTCCAAATGAACTTTATTTTTGGATTTGGAATATCGAAATTAACTTAGAGTGAATTTTTCGTATTTTTCTAAAAACGTTCAATTTTTGATGAATAGTGAAAACACTGAGTATAGTTTAAAACCGAATTTTTATTTAAATAATTATTCATTTTATTTAAATTTATTTTAGATCAAAATAGATACATAATACCCATATAATTTCAATGTAATTTATTAGATTCATTTTATAATAATTTTAGATATATAAAAATTTCATTAAACTTTTTACAGTCTTTTACCCACCTTCAAGGAGAATTTGCAAATTTACATAAAACATAAATTTACCGCTTCTGTGAGTTGAATTTATAAAATCCGAGAGACATGGTTAATATAAAGGAGTAAAATGTGGTTAAATAAGATAAAAATAATTTTTGTTGAATAGTAGCTTTTTTCTTTTATTTACTATGGTTAAAAGTAAATAGGGTAATTAACAGTAAAAATGATATTATTATTACCCTAAAACATGTCCTGATTCTATTGTATAAGTTTAATTAGACCAAAAACAACCTTAGGAATAAAATATGACCATTTAGGTCCACTTGAATTAGATTAGGACATTTATTTTTAGTTAATTCAATGAAGAGTGAAAAGAATTAAAATAAAAGTTTAATAAGTAAAACATATATAATATAGGGTTATACATAAGATAAATTCAACTATAATACTTCATTAGAAATCTAAAATTATTTCCTACATAATGGTATTTTATTTATAATTTTAGACATAAAATAATTTAATTTATTGATGACACAATAATGTTGCAGTAATTACCTTATTAATGAAATAATAACATAATTGAAATTATAAATACCCAAATAAAAGTAATTTGATACTTTTTATGAATTACACTAATTTTATGTGTTACTATAAAATATTAGAGTTAGTTAGATGAATTTTTTTCTAAGTAATAATGTTGTTATGAATTTAGAAAAAACAAAATACCAAATAGTTTCAAAATTGACATAAAAGAGTTTTTTTAAAAAAAATATTAAATTATTAATTGATATTATATTCCCAAAAATCTATGTCTCGGCCAAAAGACTTGAATAATAATATATACGACATTAATGAATCAATTGGGGTTCGATTGGAAGTTTATAGTATGTTTATTAACCATATAGTGTAAGAATACAAGAAGACACAGTAAAAGTTAAATTATATAACTTAGAGTTAAATCTAAATGATAAGGTTAAAATGGTAACCTAAACTTGTATAAAATATATTAATTGAGAGGATTTCTCCCACCCCACCCTAGCCTCGAAATAAGTCACTTTGGAGCCATTATAAACTGAATATGAATTTATTATAAAATAATATTTTAAGTTTTTCCTAAGGTGCCCCTCACCCCTCTTATAAAAAGGCACTCCCCCGTATCTCTAATTCACACCTCCAAAGCCATTTTTATTGGCCAAAACCAGCCCAAATACCGTATCAAATATCCTCCCTTTATGATAGAGGCCTTACTTTAGTCATAAAGCCAACTTATGGAGCCCTTTTTATCAAATAAAAAGGAAGAACCTGAGGAAGAGGTAAATATCTCACCACCTATTTCAAGATCCTTTCCTCTTCCACTTCCTTCTTCTTTGTTGTTTCCATTATAAAATAATAACTACAGTATCTTCTATATACTATTATGTTATTATAAATGGTATAACCATATTAGGTATTTTATCCATCCTATGAATGAAGAAGTCACCACACGTGCGTACATACGGCTTACCTTCTCCACATCGTGGTGTAGTTTGTTATTCAAAAATTTCATCATTTGGATGGGTATGATAGTGAGTATAAATGATATAAATAATAAATATAGAATTATTATGATTCTGTATATATGATATACTATCCAATTATCACTAAAAAATATTTGACTTTTTCCAACGGGGGTATGTCTGTTGGTAAAAGTGAATTTTCTGTTGGTAAAACATTTTACCAACATTTCTGTCCCTGTCACTAAACTATTCGTAAAAACATTGTCGTTAAATGTTTTTGCAACATATAAAATAGTTCTGTTGCAATAATAATAATACCAACAGATAATATATTTGTTTTTTAAAGTGTTTAGCAACAGGTTCTGTTTACAAATTCATCTGTTCGTAATAATATTACCAACATATAATATTTGTTTATAAATTACATTTACATAAAAAATTATAAATTTTTATTCCCTATAAAAATTCATATTATTTTTATTAATTTATAATATATAATACATATGTTTTAATTGTTAAAATAAATATGAATTTAGCACATGTTCAAACTTAGAAAGGAATTAATAATATTAATAATAATATTCATTACAAAACCAATCCATACAAAGGCGTTGGACAACCCCGACCTGCACCATGCTAGATCCCTCAACCACGTTAGATCCCCACCACCACACTGGATCCCCCAACCACACTGTATCCCCACCAATCAGGATCCACCACCCCCAACAGCTCCCGCCCATCATCGCTGGCGACTCTATCACCAACAACTCTAACCCATCAATTCCAGCTCTAGCCCTAGTAACTCCGCCCATCCATGCCAGCTCTAGCTCCAGACCATCCATGCCAGCTCTAATCTATTCCAGCTCTATCTCTATCACATCCATTCCATCTCCAGCCTCATCTATGCTAACTCTAATTTATACCATGCCCTTCATCTCCAATATCTAAATCACAATCCACCAAAAATCATACCCAGATCAGTAAAAAATATCTGCATGAATTGAAAAAAAAATAAAAAAATAAAAAAATAAAAAAATTGCTTGAATATTGATGTTTTCAACTTCACTGTTGAAAAGGTGGTTTTTTATACTGGCTTTTATTATCCTGGTGGTCCCTAGTGAGGTTTTTTGTAGTGATTTTTAATGTCCAAATCATGTGAGAGGATTTTTTTATACCATTAAACCCCCTGATAAAATACATTTTTTTGGCATTCTGCTAAATCAACACACCTTCTTTTGTAGATGGGTTCTCTTCCTTATAAATTCCATTTTTTGGTGAAGCAAATAGTCCCTTAATAGATTTTATTCATCAAAATAATACATGAGCAAAGTTTTCTCGTAGTGGGGGGATGTTGGGGAGACAATCATTTACATAGGGGAAGTAAACAGTTTTAAAGAGGATGAGAAAGAATTTATTACCCATTAATCTAGGTGGCAGTGGGAGAATGATCTTCCTTCAATTGTTCTTCATGTGAATGTTTTTGGGCTGACATTAGCTTGGCATAGTGGGCCTCGTTTCACTTTTTTTTAGAGAGGATGAGGTTCCTAGCATGTAAGCTGCAGGGCAGGTTTCAAGCTGGTGAGGGCCTGGTTATTTGGGGAGTGGTCTTGTGGTAAATTGGGCTAGTAGTGAGGTTTCAAAGGGCCTTGAAGGACTATTAATTTTGGGTAGATATTACTTGGATCTCCAATATCATTGATCAATAAATTTGTATGTAGTGATGATCTTACTCCCCCTTGAGCCAACCAAGCAACACCAACCAACCTCAATTCGGTCCACCTGTAGGGTTTGAATCGAAACCAATGAGCACCAGCATGAATTCCAATACAGATGCAGAAAGGATCACACCAGTCGAATCCATCTTCATCAGGTTTTCATAAATCCGCCTGGAAGCCTCACCTGACCTCCTTAGAATTGCATTTAACAAGTTTTGTGTGATGATAAACAAGACAAACCAAAGCAGCACCAATCAATCTCTGTGGCATTGAATGAACCTGCATCAAAATTCAGACCCAAACAACAACACAAAACATGAAGCTCATCCCATCTAAAGCACATGTCCTCACATGTTCCATCCGAGCAGCGACATCTTGAACTAGACGTGAGTGGACCGACCTCTCATGGTAAGCAGTGGAAAACTCTTAACATGAAGTGTAGTGATCAAAAAACCCTCACTATTACTCCAAGACTCCCCTTGATAACATTTTAGTCAATAATAAAGGTATCATGAATAATAAGATTTATGAATCTCAATATCAATAGAAATTTGAATGATTCCAAAGGATATAATTAGACTGCACTTGTTCTTTCAAAAATTAGGTTCACCAAATTCCATATATTAATATTTAACATAATGATAAAATACCCAAAACATTGATATTGGAAGATGTAATGTCATGAAAAAATTAGTGAAAATGATATAGGTTTGGAAAACAAACAAAAAATTGCCTTTAAAGAATGTGAAAATGATACATGTTTGGAAAATAAAAAAGAATGCTTCTGTTCATGTATTATGAAAAATGAGACATACATCACATTATTATTTTATAATCTAATCTAATATATTTTTTATACAAAAATTATTAAAAACAAACACATAATTAATATTATCTTTTACATAAATCAAGAATTATCATAAATTACACTAAAGAGCTAGAGGAAAATACAAAGAGCAACAACAATGCCTCAGAGACTTGGAACCAAACACAATAAGGGGTGAATCATCACATAAATTCTTATATTAGTATGATCATTATAACATCTATATTTAACTATCTATTGAGGATAAGTGGGAAATCACTCTATAATGGAGTTATTATGAAAATAAATTATTGACACAATTTATAAAATAATAATTGTTTAATTAAATTCATTACTTGTTGACTTCTTTATCCATAATAAAGATCAAGTGATTTAGGTTGGATTGATATTACATAACTAGCATTTAATTCATATCATGATCAATTGAATTTTTGTTCTAAAACATGTTTTGGATTCTCTTAAATCATTTATAATTTTATTTATTTCCAAATTGAGGATTAAATTTGGATTAGAGGATTAGTGTTCAAGGAAGGGCTAATACCGTATCTGAAAAGATTTGATGAAAACTTCTTGTGGTGTTGATCACTTTTGATAAATGGTTTTTTAGTGTTTTTAGATTACTTAATGAAGAGTATTTTAATGCCCCTTATTTTAAGTGGGGTTTTCATTGAATTTAAGAGTCCATTTGACAACACTTCTTGTTTTTTCATTCTGTTTATCATAAGCGATAATATTTAGAATGTATAATGAACCACTACAGTGCTCATCACTTATCATAAGTGTTTACACATAAAAATTTCTATATTTCCTGTTGATGAAATGTTTCCTGCCACTTTAGTGGTATTATTTTGGTATTTAAGTATAATAATTTTGCAGAAACAGGGCACACAATATTTTTTTTTAATTTATGATGTTTCATAAAAGTAATAACAAAACAAAAAATACATATTTTTTGAAATTATTTATCATAAATGATGAATACTATAATAAATTTCAATAAGTTGTATCAAATATACCCTACATGAAAGTGTTTTTTCATAAATGTGATAAACACGAATTATTTTCCAAACTAAGTATACAAAGTGATTAGTACAATGAGTAGTTTTCAATAGGTGCAACCAAAAAAACCCAATTTCTCAGAGTTGGCACCCATACCAACAAGATTCCAAGTATTATATCCCTAGAAATCATTAATTATCAACTGTTTTAATAAAGTTAGGGTTTCCATTGGTTTTCAATGATAATGACTGCTCTGTTATCATTACTCTTGCTAATTGAAAGTGATCATAAATCATAAGTCTAAGATTAATCGGAATTAATGGAACCAATTTGATAAATGAAATAACACACAGTAACTACCTAGCTTCATATAGTGGTTATCAACCTATATGGGAAACCAGATGCATGAAAACGTTTCGAATTTGGAAACTAGAGAAACAATATCACTAAGAATAAAAAGCTTTGGTCACCATTATTAATCAAAATCAATGTCATTAATACTGTACATATGTTTTAATGAGCCATATCTTTATCGAGAAGGGAAATAGGTAGCAAACCCAGGTGAAAATTTACTAAGAAATTACGATTTAGATCTATGTTCTGGACAGTTTCAATACAGGGCCTACAATAGATATTCACATGTTCGGTACTTGAAGAGTGGTTGAACAAAGAATCAATCAAATGACTAGAGAAAAATCACATCTAAACCAGAACAACCTAGCATACATAGCTTTTTCAACCTTTCATGTTTGATTATCAGCTCCAGATAAATAACATGCCAGTTTCTTGTGGGAGTTTCTTCAATAAAATATCCTTTTTTAGATATTAACATTTGGAAATTTGAACTAGTTATGGATAATAGACAAACCATGAGTTCATAATGTAGCAATTGAACAGTTGAAAAATGAAGACCATTAAATTTTATTTTAGGGAAGAGATTATGGAATGGCCTCGAAATAATCTTAGAGAACATGTTGCAGATCATACAAATACCATTGTCACTGATGCTAGACCCACAAAGATCAAGAAATTCAAAAAATGTACATATTGAACCAATGGAAACAATAGTTGTGTCAGTGATTTCTCACCAAAGCATCAATAGAAGCATCTACAAACTCATGAAGTTATAAGCCATTAGAGCAAGTAGAAAACCATGAGAGAGCTATACTAAGGCAACATGTATGGTCATTGACATTGGGAAACTCCTTCCAAGATCATTAGTATTAAAATTTTCTAAAATAAAAAAAATATAAAGACAGTTCCCTCAAATTAGAGTAGTTTATGGCTATCTTGGACAAGGAATGAAGATTCAAAAGTAAAATCGTAGAAAGGATCGAAGAACACAAGCTGAAACACATGAGATTACCAGACACTTCCATGTTATGTCATGAAAAACAATTATCATCAGTAATAATGTTGCCCAATTCAACACCAATTATCTGATTTAAATTGAATGGCATGGTTCCATTTATGTTGTGCATTTGAGTGTTTGGTAAAAGAAACTAATTTTCACCCCTTATGTTGTGGGAAGAGAAAAATCCATGGGGGAATTGAATAAAATGGAAGAATGAATACCTATTTTTATTTGTTCAAAAAAATGTACCATCGAAATAGAATCGAATTGGGACCCGAGGACGATGATCTGTGAGCAGGGGCTATAGAGGTGGATCATAGAGAGGGGCTGGTAGGGACACCAACACGTGGGGAAGGGGAACATGGTGGGGATGATTGTGACCCGAGGATGAGGAATATGGTAGGGGATCGGGGAAGCGTGGGATTTAGTTGAGGTAGGCATGAATATCAGGGATGTGGTGGATTCAGTACAAATCTAAACAGGCATAGGTGATGCAGGGAAAACCTGGGCAAGATGAAGGGGATGATAGGAGCATTGGCGGTTGATCAGGGAGAGGTGGCGGTGGTGGTGGCGGTGGCGGCGGGGAAGGTGGGGGGAGGGTTGAGATAGTGGGGGCGGTGGTGAGGAGGTGTTCTAGGGTTAGAATAAAAAAATTTAGACCACACATCAAAATAATTATTTTTGTTTTGTAATGTTTTTTTAGATTTAATTTATATTATATATATATATATCATGCTAAGAACCATTGTCACATTATTAATTTTTTAATTCAATATATAAACACATATTTTTAATTGATAATTGATAGGTCTTTGTAAAACAATTTTTAAATATATATTCAATTATTGGAAAATGATTAATTGATATTGAATAATTTATTGTGATGTGTATTTTTAATTATAAAATATTTGTACCTAAAAATACATATGTAAAAAAATTAATTTATTGGAAAAATAATTATTGGTATTTGTATGATAAAGGGACATTTAATTTTTAATAATTTTTTATTTGTATTTAATAATAAATATTAACAGATATATTGGTTGATAAAATGATTTGTTGGTACCTATAAAATATTTTTTATTATTTAGTATGTTTTTCTAACTATTTCTATTGATGGAAATAGATTTGTTGGTAATATTTATCATTAATAATAGATTCATATGTTGGTCAAAAAATGTTGTTATTAGTATGATAAAGCTACAAATATTATTGTTGGTAAAAGATACGTCGGTATTCAACCATCAATATCAACGGATATGTCTGTGGGTAAACACAAGTATTGGCGGTCAATATTAATACAAATAAAACCAAATATCTGTTGGAATTACTCATTTTTTCCAACAGATATATTATTTGTCATTAAATTTCTATTGAAAAAATTCAAATATTTTGTAGTTTATATACAATTTTAATATGAAAAGAATGATATCATCACTCGTGCGTACGTACAATATACCATCTCCACGATGTGATACGACTAGTTCTACATGATCTTCATTGAATAATGATTATATAAATGAATTGAATGAATAAATATGATATATATTACACTAATACCATTCTGTAAATGATGTATATATAACCTAAAAAGAGGAATAAGAATTTATTCGACAAAACATGCCTAAGAACCTAAAGCAATAAACACCCAAATAACAATCAGCAATGAAATATTACTAATAAGAAGATAATAATATAACCATATATGACATCATAATAATAAATATAATTCTGTAATAAGTCAATGACATTATTTAAATCATTATAAAATAGGTTCATATATGTACGAATCATATTGTACCTAAGGTAAGCGAAAATCTCACAATCTCATTTTTATCCGATATTTTTTATACTTTAGAATTTACTAGGGAATATTTATAATCTGAATCCATGTTTCCTCAATTTGTAATATTATTTCTATCCTACTAAATTTTTTTAAATCTAATTTTACCTATCGGTTAATTTTCAGTAAAATATATGAATGGAATCTTTTTCATTTTCTGTACGAGATACTTTTTGACTTTTCCGGGCAAAGTATGAGAAGAATATTTTTTTAACTTATACGGCATGAATGGATTTTTATGACTTCATAGAACATTATTTCCATGAAGCTTCCTTTACATGTTTTCAAGTTTATTTTCAATTAAATTCTTTTATTTTAAAATTTTATGACATGTTAAGGAAGGAAAAAAAATATTGAAGTAGAAAGGATATTTTCCTCAAGAATGGAGTTCAAGTGTTTTATCAAAATTATTTTCCATCTATGATAATATAGGGTTCCGTTTCTATCCCTATTTTTACATTGATTTTATTATGCTATGACAGAAATATTTTTATGAATTACTTTTATCTTATATGGCTTATGTTATGATGGCATGATGTTAAATAATCCCATTTTTGGTACATGGGTTATGCTATGATGTATGATTTATGATTTTGTGGGACACATAATAATGATTTCATTATGAGATGGGTGGGACCTATATCTCCCTCCAATGAATTGGGTAAAGATTTATATCTCATGAGATAGACATGGATGGAATGTCAAGTTAATCCAGTTCAGTGATACATGACTAGAACGACGAGTGAACTCGATTCAGAAAGGGACTTTGTCCACTATGATAGTCTTAGAAATTAGTCTTGACTAATAAGAAATGATTTTCTATGATTATGTGTGTATTCCACCAAGTTTCATGTTTTATGTTATTATTATCATGATTACATTTCACTACTATGATTTATCCCATGTTATGATTTTACGATCACTTTTGGAGGTTAATATTTTCAAAATGTTACGTTCTTATGAATATTATATGATGGATATTTCCTTTGTTTACCCTTACTGAGAATTTGAGCTCACCCTTTTTGTATTTTTTATTTTCCCCAGGTTAGGAAGAAGGGTATTATGTAAGATATTCCAAAAGGGAATCTAGATATGATGAAATAAACAGGAGACAATGTATATTATTTTTGAGCTAGTTTTTTATGTTTCACAGTTTCTAAAGACACTATACATATACAGTCCTATCATAGTTTTGTTTTATGTTTTAATAAGTATGATTCAATTCTGAAGTAATAAAAATATATGTAAAGTATGGGTCGTTATAGTTTTCAATATCAACTATGGTCTATTTATGGTCTTTTTTCATATTATATCAACTTTTGGGACCCATAAATAGTAAAACCTTAATATAATGGTAATTATCAAAAAAAGGGTTAAAATGGGTAAAAAAGATAATGATTAAAACATCACATAAATATTTAAAAATTTTGTTTACAAGAATATTTTGTCTCATAAATATCTTATCTTATAATACCATCAATTTAGATCCATTTAAATATGAAAATTAATTTATATTAATTTAAGACAGTAAGAAATTCTCATAGTGTCATCCCCTCTCTTATAAAATTGCACTTATTCTTCTAATTTATTCACACTCCAAAAAACCATTTGGTTCATAAAATCACTACCAATTTACTTATTTAAATCCCTACCCACTCATTAAATTCTTTTTCTTGATTATATAAAAATCCAATGAAAACATTTGTTGTAAACCTTAAGATGGTTTTTGAAGAAGCGTTGTAGTTCTTAATTAAGTATTATCATTTTAATTCTTATTCCAACTCATTAATTTATTCTTAAATCATGATAAAATAATAACACCACTATATTCGATATAATTTATTTTTTTACGTAAATGGAATGACCTATATATATCACCTCTTCTATTAAATAGGAACTGAAACCATCTTTCATGTGTATGGAGGACAACAGCCTCTCAAACCGACATAATTCATTTTCCATCATAACCACTCATAGTTGGTTAAAATTATGGATTTATTGTGTATATAAGATCTTAAGGACATATTAATTATTATAAATAATTAATATATCATCTATTTTCTTAACATTTCATTCATTGAAATATGATAACGTCACTCGTGTGTATGTGTGGACTACCACCTCCATGAGGTGATCTGATTCGATTTTCATCACCACACCACATTTATGATATATAAATTTATATTTAAAGAGATTATATGGTATTTATGATATTATGATCATTTTTTAAATATAAAATATTACAAAACATCTTTCCATAATGATCATTAATAAATGGAAATGTTACTCTTGTTATGTACAACCTATTGTCTCCGTAATTGGAACATAGCTCATTTTTCAGAACCATATTTCATGATTATTCTTAAGGATATTATTGATGTAAAAAAATATAATTATTTAATGATAATTATTATTATACAGATGATGGAAAAATTACCTCTTTTTCAATAGTCAAGCTACTGAAGTCATTTTTTTAATTGTAAACTGAATATCATCAAAACGTCTACCGTTGAGTAATTAAATAAATATAGCATGATAAGAGATAAAATAAAATGAATAAGAAACTTGAATTTTTTTCATAATAATGTAAATAATTAATTTTATTTTATTATTAAATATTATAAATAAAGTATTTTATGATTCAGACTATAGTTAATGGATTCTATTTAAAAAAAGATTCTTCTAAAGTTTCAATTCCAACTCTTTTTCCTTCCATGTACAAGTTATTATAAATGTTTCAAGAAAATTATTATATATTAATAAATGGTAAAAAAAGGTCATTTTTTACCAAATTTTACGTCATTTCAATTTTTTTTAAATTAATATTTTTATGATTTTTTATAAGAGATATTTTACATTAAAAACATCATTTTAAATATTTCAAAGTGTTATTTTGAAAACATTTTTCATATATACACATATTTTTAAAAATATTTTAGGGATATATTTATATGGGAATATATTACTTCTAAATGAAATTTTTATGTGTCTTTATATATTCATTAAAAGGTTTACAAAATTAGTCTTTTAGGTATTTTATACATATCATTTTGACATTTTTTACAAAATATAAAGGGGATGTACCATTTTAACATATATAGTGACAATGAAATATCCCACTGCCATAAACATTATTATATTTGGATTTATTTAAATTCTTCCATATTTTTTTTAAAGAAAACTCATATTTCCATATTATTCTAAGAATTTTAGTTTTGAAAATGGGTTCTTAATTAAGACAAGTTATTTTGATATTTTAATGTGTTTTACATATAGGTTAAAAAGAGTTTTTTAATAGTTTTATAATGAATATGTGCAACCATAAAATTTTTTATTCATGATATATTAATTGAGAATTATAAATGATAAATGGGTGAACTAGATATGGCTTATATAATGTTTTGGGTACCATTATTTCTTATGAAGATGGGTGATCTAGATATAGATTATATGAATGGTGAGTGCTATTATAGCTCTCTAATGAATTGGGTAAGGTTCCTTATCTTAAAAGTAAATAAGGAGAGAGTTACAAGGGTTGTTTCTTTTAAGAATTTAACTAAGCTCTAGTTATTTCTAACACAGGGTTAGAATATAATGCTCTAATTTTTCTGAATGTGGGGTTTTCTTATTGGGGGTTTCAAAGGTTTTATTTGGGAATTTTTTTTCTTCTTATGGAAATTATTTATTTTATTCTCTCAATTAATATTGAGATAAAGGTTAAAATTTCAATAATTTTCACGTTTTTCACTAAACTAATGGATTTATTATTTTTGTCTTTTAAATGTATTTTTTTAAAATCCCATGTTTTCAAATGATTTTCAAATGTTTTAAGGATGGGAAATGGGAAAAAATAAGATAATTTTAAAGTCATAAAAAAATTTCATGAAAAGAAAACTTGTTTCATTTTAATAGTATTCTATTAGGGGGAAAATGGCCAATGAATAGAAGATTCCCCTTGAAATTTATGGGTTTATTATGTAGGATTTATAACCAAATTCAATGAAACATTAAACCTTAAATGTTATTGGGAATTAACTAAAATTTATTCTTGAATATAAACTCATGATTATGTTATTTTTAAGGATAGGGCCTTATAGTTAGTTGAGAGGAAAGGTTTAAATAACATTGGATATTATGATGTTTTTAAGTGAGATTAATTTAATAGGTATGGATTCCATCATGGGTTTATATCTTTAAGAGTTATTTTATTATCAATGCCTTAGATAACCATTTTGGGTTTTTAATTGATGGGATTTCAGGGTGATTAATGTTATTTTAGGAGATGTTTTATTGGGTTGATGTATATGTAACCTTTATGTTTAACATAAAGTATTATTTAAGAATAATATTTTTAAATTTTATGAAATATATGTGTAAAGGTTTAAGATAACATTTGAGTTTAATTTTTTTTAAATTTTGATGTTATTTTGGTTATTTTTTAGTATTTTATGGTTAAAGTATTACATAATTCCTTTGGGTATTTTCTTTAAAAGGACCGTATTCATTTGAACATAAATTTATTTCATGTATGGATGATAAAGATTTTTATAGATTATGTTATCTTTATCAAGATGGAAGGAAATAAATATTTCACAACCTTCTTATCCCTTCTAGATGATTTAATCATCACTATCACGGTTAAAGCTTATTCAAATGGTTTTGATGTATTTTTAAACATAAAAATCAACTAAAAGAAACCATTTGATCCATCTGACACATTTTCATTTCTATAAAATTTCTATGGATCATGGTATTTATTTTATTTTATGTCAAAATATTAACTCATCGATATCGTTTGAAATGGGAAATACCACTAAGGACTTGACTATTTATTTTCTAGGGATATGGAATTCATACTTGAAGATAAAGGGGATATCAACAACATAAAATAATACTATCATGTTTGGATTAATGTTATGGTTTATTTTCTTATATTCTATTTATGAAACATGATTGAGTTGATATTGATGAAGCATAAGGACATATTTAATATCTCTGATTTGTGGAATAAATATTAATTAATTAAAAAAACATGGTTAAAGGATTAAAAGGAAGTTTAAGGAAGATGTGCTTATCAATGATATTATGATATATTCTAAATATTATGAGAATCATGAAACACATAAAGGCTATTAAATAGTATGTTTTTAATCAAAATTTTGAACAAATGTTAGATGGAATCGGTACCTTTGCAAAGTCACATAGCGAAATGATGATAATTTTCTAGAGACATTTATTGAGTCTTAATAATTTTTTTAGTTATATGTAACGTTTATGATTTTATTCTATTTCATTAAATGTTATTTGAAGATGTGTGCCTTAAATGTTTTAGGAAATAAGTTTAAAGAAATTTAGAATATTTATGTTTTATTTGATTTTTTATATTAAGGTTATTATGGTTTATTAAAATTTGAGAATATATGTTTTATCATATAGAAAACCATGGGATTGAATAATGATTGGTGATAAAGTGATTAATGTTATTTCAGAAGAAGATCGCTATAATTTTGGCAAATAATATATGATATTATGGGATTTCATTTCAGGAAACAAGGTTTAATAATATTTTAAGGTATATATGATTTTAATTTGGATTTTGGGTGATTCATGTCATTTATGAAAATCATTAGATATCTTGGTGATTATATAACTTCAAATTATACATGATGGGTGTGAGACTGTAAGTGTGATTCCAGTTATTTGGAGATAAATGTTAAATTTTTATCAGGGAAGAATATGTGATCAAATCATTCTAATATTTGGGTTTCAATATTAGTCTAAATTATTTTAAATAATTATTTTAAAAAACGCCTAAGTTTATTATTTAGTATTATTTTTTAAGAATTAGTTATTATTGTGGAATTTCTTCATATGATGGTTTATTAATTTTTATAATTATCTTACCTTGTGATAACCATTATGTTTTTTGTTAGTGTCTAATGACTAGAGGAATAACTTGTTATTATTTTTGGGATTATGTGATCCATTAGAAGTTGATTTTAGTTTTTCAAGCATTAAAAAAATCACATTGGATACTCATCATTTGGATGAAAAGATGAAATTATTGTTGAAATTTATTATTGGATGAAATTATACTTTTCAACTAAGTATATTTTCCTTATTTTCATAGTCGATATGGTATGAAATTTGGTAACTATAGGAAAAGAATATTTAAATGTAAATTTTATCCTATTCTCTTCATTTATAATGAATAGATGAAATTTTCACCCCTATTTGTTTTATGGTTTTTTGTTCATTAAATTTCTAATGATAATTCACTTTCTTGTGATAAATGATCTTTGTCACTATATCAACCTGAAATTTTTAATAATATTTATTTCCTAAATTTGTGTGTTATTTTATTTTATGCTCAACAAAACTATATTCTTTAATTAACAAAGTGTGTATGATTAAATGAGTCTGTTGGGTTTAGACTGTTATATGACTGTTGGAAACTAAACCCTTGACATTACAATTATGGTCTATAAATACAAGTGATCTTCGTTAATTACTACAGGAAGAAGATTTGATGGCCTCATCCAGTAGATTCGGGTCATTCGAAGCCCATATAAAGAAACTTGGTATGGATGTAGCACCACTCATCTTTGCTCTGGACCAAGCCCAATTCTAACTTCATCATGTAAAGCTTGAATGGAATTGACTACGAGAGAAGTTTAAGCTGATATAAATCACTACTCGGGAAATGTTGGTCGATCCACCCCAAGATTTGGTCACCTTAACATAGCTTACACTTAGGTCATATGCTGGTGTTATAAGGGGCTATGTAACGAGAACTTAGCTGCTTTATGTAATCCTTTGAAATAAATAAAATTGTTTTTTCTTCTTATGGTAAATTTTGTGAATTTGAAATGTACAGATAAATATAAGATGTATATTGTTGATGAATTTTGGAAAAAGGGATATTTTAAAATATTTATGTAAACATTAAATAATTAATAATGTATAAAGATTTTCAAAAAGTGGTCTTCTACAGTTGTGTTTAGTAAGAAATTTAGAGTATAATAAGATCAACATAATTTTTGGTGAATAGTAAATTATGAATAGTAATTTTGCACTTATGAATAATAATGTGACCAAATGAAATTGTAAACTCGCTTAATAAAGTATTAATATAATTTAGGCACCATGATTAGGAAATGTGATTAAATAAAATAAGTAAATAACTGCTTCAGAAATTATTAGTTAAGTATTAGTTTTTTCAGGTGAATAGTGTTTTTATTTACAAATTAAATTAAATTTTTATACAATTATTTTCATAAAATGGAGTTCATTTTTGAATTCAGAGCATCGATATTAGGTTAAGGTGAATTTTGGGGATTTTTCTGAAGGAGTTGAATTTTCAGTGAATAGTATTTTTACTTAAAAATTGAATATCTCTTAATTATAAAATTATTTTCATAAAAAGGAGTTCATTTTTGAACTCAGAGCATCAATAATAGGTTAAGGTGTATTTTTTGGATTTTTCTGAAAGAGTTGATTTTTCAGTGAATAGTAAAAATACAGTTTTGAGTTTCAAGTGTTTAATGACATCATTAATGATGTAATAATTATCTAATCATTCTTTTCAACTTATGAATAGT
This sequence comes from Viscum album, assembly GCA_963277665.1. Lineage (NCBI taxonomy): Eukaryota > Viridiplantae > Streptophyta > Magnoliopsida > Santalales > Viscaceae > Viscum > Viscum album. The sequence continues at coordinate 1,016,957,367 of OY728147.1, read as the reverse complement.
TTGATATGCTATGAGCTGTACTAAGTGGCCAATACCAAGTACAACTACCATGGCCAAGCCCATGGTGTTTCTAATACCATAGATGAGGTGTCCCTTGGAAATTAATAAATTATTCCCTCACTTCTCTTATAAATACCAAGCCATTCCCTCATTCATTTCATTTCCAAATCCTTCCCAATGAAGTTCTGGTCTATTTTCCTCCCAAAAAGTCCTCCCAATGTTCCTTCAAGCCTCCCAAGGTCCCGAACTTCAATCTTTCGAAGTTAATCTTCCAGGTAAGGGAACATTTCACCGTCTTCTTTTAGGTGATGACTTCCTTTATATTATGTCTAATAGTTCCATTTTTTATGTGGTGGATTGTTATTATATATCTTTACCACTTTTAATTTACTGTACAATTGATTAAAGACCGTTTTTACTCTCATAAATTGAGTTTCTTAATTTTCAAGTGATGTCATAAGGCTGCCGAAATTTTTATAAAAGAAATCACATCTTCTCTTTCCTCTCAAGTTTCCTTTTCAGGTGGTATGTCATTAAAATTTCCATACCATGTTCTTATCCCCATGTTATTATGTCTTTATAATGTATTATAAGTTATTTATTTGTGGTTTAACCTTGTACCCTCTCTTTTCAATGTTTTCTAAAACCATGTAATATAGTCGTTATGATGCAGAATTTTCGTCTCAAATCTCACTTTTTTTCTCAAGAAATTCTCTTATAATATTTATGAGAAAACCCAAATCTATTTTCATTTCTAGGGGTATTCATCAATAAATAAAATTGACCTATTTTATTATGGAATTTACATACATATAACCCTCACTCACTTTCCATGGGTTATAAATGACATAACGATCAAGTTTATAAGAACTTTTAAAATGTCACAATTTTGAAATGAAACCCATTTCTTTTATTCTCTATCAATTATTTATAGAAATTTTGATTATGATATATTTAGATCACATAAAAATAAATGCATAATAAATGTGTTCCTTGATAGTATTCCAATCCATTAGGTAAATAATTAAATCTTTAGAGATGACAAGTTTCACGATACCTTGGTAATTTTTATGGCAACTCGGGGATATAACTTGGCGACATGTTCATGAATGTCTAAATTAAATGTTTTAACCACATATTCATGTTATGATTCATGTTCTTATTAGTATTATATTTCTATACATCCATTGCTCATGTCTTTATGTTTTTATCAAGTTCGTATTGATTTCACAAGTAAACTGATTCCCTTGTTTTCCTTACTAGGCCTTCTTCTCACTCTTTCCTTTGATGTATGTCTCTAGGTTATGAGATGCAGTAATTGTACTTAGTATGAACCCATGATGAATCCTTACAAGTGAATTAGAATGATTTTTACGTTGTTTTCATGTATTATGTTATTTATTTCTAAGACACTAGACTTTAAAGATCTTCTGTATGTAAAATGTAATGAAAAGTTTTGTAATAAAAAGGTGGGATGTCATAGTCACTCTCCATTGCTATTTGGGAATCACACTTTTCTTCTATGTCCATATTTTCACTTCCCAAATGTTATCCTATTCAAAACTGAGTTATGTTTTATTCTAGATAAGCTTTATATTAATGAGAATTAGTTAAAGTTGTGAGAAAAAAATTTATTGAATAGGTTATAATGTAACACCCATTTATTTAAAAAATAAAACTATGATTGATAGTATATACAACAAGAAACACCAATTCTAAATAAACAATGAAATATTAATATTTAAATATGTCCATTATAACCTAGAAGTTAAATTGGAAGTCATTAATAGGATTAAATTCATTATGAAATAAATATAAAGTTCGCACTCAATATAAATATATTTATAAATTCTTAGTAAACAATAATTCAATTTTTTGTAAACTTATTTTATTCTCCCAAAATACATTTTCTTCAAAATAATTTTTATTTCACTTTATGAAAAAAATTATAACAATTTTGGAACTTGTTAAAATTTTATTTTATAAAATTAACGTCATTTTTGAAAAATAATATCAAAAGTAACTTTGTATTATTTTTTCGGATTTTTTAATATTGATTTCTCAGTTAATAGTGAAAATATCATTTCCGAGTGAATAGTGAAAATAATGAATTTTGTAAAACTATAATTTCATTTCAATGAAAAATACCAATAATATTTTGAATTTGATCATAAATTAATATAATTATCCTTTATTTAGAAATAATATAATTAATTATAGGATAATTAACATTATATTTTTTCTTGTTATAAAAATACGTTGAGACCTAAAAATGGATTTTTTTTTTCTGAAAATAATTTTTCGTCATGCTTCGCGGGATACATAAAAAATGAATTTATAACACTTATATATATATTTAATTTTTTTAAAATTGATCTATATTTTTAATAAAAATAATTAATATTATTTAATATGGTCAACTAAAGTTATTTTCATAAAAAATAATTAAAATAATAAAAATACATCACCAAGGTAAAAGGGTAAATCATGTAAATGTTGGTTAAAACAAAGTAATAAGGCCACTATTTTTTATATGAAATCTTTTTATATGATGTTATTTTTACCCTTATATCCATAGGATTGATATTTATTTTTATATGAGATACATTTCCATGAAAGTGACCTATATAATAATTTATGTAATGAAAAAGAAAAAATGTCACTCTCTTACATTTAAAAATCTATTATGTTTTCAACTAGGTAATAAAGTTGTAAAATAATTTTAATGGTTATTTTAAAAATAAATGAATTATTTTCATGATGGGAATCTATTTATAATTTTTATTAATTATATAATTACTTTAAGTGTGTGCACCACACCAATTTAGTATTTATTTAATTAGAAGTAAAATAAAATAAATGACATTGAAAATATAAAGAGTGATATAGTGTGAATAAATAATTAAATTAAAAATATATTCAATATAATTATAATATATTTGGGTTATTTTACAGGTTTAAATTCAAATTCCATCTTTTTGATTTATTTTTTTAAATTAAAAATAAACAAATAGTGTCAAAAATGATATTAATGATAATTTATAATAAATAATATTTTATTAAATAATGTTAAATTAATAAAAATATTATAATTGGTAAATTGAGTTATAAATAGTTTATTATATTGACCATGACCTATTTATGTGACTTTTCCTTTTATACTAATTTTATTAACCCCTAAAGAGTAAAAACATTAATATCATGGTAACTGACAAAAAGGGTAAAAATGATAAAAAAACAAAATGATAAGGGTGAAATAATCACCTAAAATTGTCCAATTTTTATTGTATGGGATAATTTCGACTCATTATTATATTATATTTTCATATTATCAATTTTTATCCATTTTAATATGAAAATTAAATTATATTAATTTAATATTTTAATAAATTCCCAGAGTTCCCTCCCCTCTCACATAATAGGGAACATATTCTTTTCATTTATTAAAACATAAATAACTATATGGCTCATCCAATACCTACCCAAGTCTAATAATTACATCTATACCTAATTTTTAGAGGCTTTATTTTGAACAGATAACCTTCCTAGGAAAACATTTCGTGTAAACCTTAAGAGGGTTTATGAACAAGATTTATATTTCATAATCACAAGTTTTTATTTTATTTCTTATTTTAACTCCTTCAAATATTATTCGACCATGATGAAATAATAAATCAAATATATTGCAATTAATTGTATTTTTTTGTTTTTGTAATGACCTATATACATCTCAACTTCCATCAAATGGGAAATTAAACTGTCAATCATGTGTATGACGAACTACCACCTCGCTAAAAAATGTAATTTGTTTTCCATCACTACCTCTCATGGATGAAAATAATTATAGATTTAGTATATGTATATTATTAATGAAATATTTATCATTATACATAATTAATAAATTATCTATTTTATTAACTTTTCAATCACCGAAAAATGATAACATCACTCATGCGTAAGTGTGGATTATCACCTCCACAAAACAATGTGATTCGCTTTTCATGACCACATCACATGAATGATATATATATATATATGTGTGTGTGTGTGTGTGTGTGAGTTTATATTGGAAAAAATATGTTAATTATTATATTATAATAATTTTGATAATATAAAATAACACCTACCTTCTTTTCATAGTGATCATTGGAAAATGGAAATATTACTCATGCAGACGTATGACCTACAATATCTATGTTTGTAATGTAGTTACTTTTTTAAAAAAATACTTCATGATTTGTTTTTATTGTATAATTAATGTATAAAAATAATAATAATTTATATATTATTATTCTATAGGTGATGGATTAATGATCACTTTGACCATAGTCAACCTACTGAAGTCATTTTCGACTTATGAACCAAATATCGTCAAAACGTCCGACGTTGATTAAATAAATATATATATCATGGTAATAGATAAAAATAAAATGAATAATAAACATTAAAAAGGTTATTAATAAAGAAAACAATTTACATAACTTTATTATTTATGAAGATAAATAATGTATGTTATGAGTCAGGATAAGGGAAAAGGATTTTCTATTAAAAATCCTCTTTTAATGTTTCATTTCCAACAATTTTTCCATTTATGTCCATGTTCTTCTAAATTTTTCAGGAAAATTATTTTTTATGCCTAAATGGTTGCCAATTTTTATTTTAAACCATATTTTACTTTCATTAAAAAAATTAAAATATAATCTTATTAATGGTTTTTATAAAGGACAAATTTATTAAAAATCCTTATTTTAAATATTTTTAATATTTCTTTTCAAAATAATTCACTTCCCTATCAATATTTTTTAAATTATCTTATGGATATTTTTATACAGACGTAAATGAGTTATAAAAGGAATTATATGTCACTTTTTAATTTATTTAAAATGTTTTCAAAATGAATCTTCTTAGGTATTTTATGTAGAACATTTTGATGTTGTTTAAAAAATACAAAAATAATGACCCATTTTAACGTGTATGGTGAAAATTAATTTTCTAGATTCCATAACCATTAGTTTTTTTTGGATTACATTATAAAATTTCATGTTTTCTTAAAATAGAAATTCATTTTCCTATTTTTGTTGGAATTTAATTTTTTGAAAATGCGTCTTTAAAAAGGAAATGGTATTTCAATATCTAAAAGTGTATTATATATAGGTTCAAAAGAGTTTTTCAATGGTTTTATGATAAAAGTATGTAAGAATAAAATTTTTGGTTCATTATATGGTACTTGATAATTATATATGATTAATTAGTGAGCCTGATAGAGCTTATATGATGGGTTGAGCCCCATTATAGCTCATGATAATCAGTGAGACCGATATAGATTATATAAAGGGTGATCCCCATTATAGATCTCCAATGCATTGGGTAATGTTATTTAACATAAAAATAAAGAAGGATGTAGTAACCTAGGTGGATTATATGGTGGATTTAATTTGTCTCTAGATATTTCTAACATGGGTTATCAATTTAATGCTCTAAGTTACCCAAAATTTGTTTTTATTTTATTGTTATAGGTTTTAAAGGTTTTCATTGAGAAAAATGTGTTTTTTTTAATGTGGAAATTATTTATTTAATTATCTAAAAATAAATTTAGATAAATGGTAAAATGTCAAGGGTTTTCATGTTTTTACTAGAATACTGGATTTCTACTTTTTTTATGTCCCTTATTGAGCTTTTTTTCTTATCCCACATTTTTAAAATGTTTTATCATAAGGTTTAAGTAAGGGTAAGGGAAAATAGGAGGCCAAGTTAAAATTCAGGAATATTAGTCATGAAAAGATAAGTTATTTAATTTTAATAGTTTTATATTAAGGTAAAATTTATACTAAGTAGTAGTTTCCTATTGTAATGTATGGGTTTATTGTTTATAAGTTATGCCATACTTATCTAAAGCTCTAAACCATAAAGATCCTTATGAATCGAAGAAAATAAATTCTTGAATAAAAACTTAGGATTATTAAATGTTTAAAGTTATATCCTTATAGTAAATCTTTATAAAAAACACAAAATTGAGATGTTTAATGTGTAACAACATGATATTTTAAAAGAATACTACATTCAATAGCACATATAACATGGAACACCGAGCATAAATAAATCAAGAAATATTATAATTTCAGGACCTCCATAACATAGTAATTGAATATTGGATTTTATAGAAGTAACGGATTTATGAAATATATATATAAAGGTTATAATAAATAAAAATGCATTGATAAATTGATAATAAATAATCACTTAATTTTAAGTATATCCATTTATTTGTAAAAATATGTTTTCTACAAAAATGGGTTTTATTTTTTTTTTGAGTGAATATTATAATTAAATTATTTAAATTTTAGTAATTTTAATTGAAAAAAATAATAATTTTTTTAATTTCACATACCAAAATTAACATTGTTTGAAATTTATATATTTTTCTCAAATGATTGATTTTTCATTGAAAAGTGAAAAATAACAATTTTGGTAAAATATTCATTTAATTTATTTTAAAAAAATCTCATTATGATTTTAATTTTATTATAAATTAACATAAATATTCATTATTTGAATATTATCTAATTAATTACATTTCAATCATCATTATACCTTAATTTTTTATTAGTTCATTTTTGGGCTAAAAAAATCATTTTTCAAATAAACTTTTTTTATTCCATTTCACACATTTTGATTAAATATTAAATATTAATCTTAGAGTAATTTAATATTATGAAATTAAATTCATTTTTTATTTTTAATGTTAAATTTATCCTAGTGTTATTTTTTTACATTTTTTTGAAGAAGTTAAATTTTTATTGAATAGTAAAAAATAAAATATTTATGAAATATTGTATCTTTTATGATCTCACCAAGAAATAAATATGTTTTGAAATTTTATTAAATATATTTAATGAATCATCAATGATAATATAATACAAATATCACACAAAATTGTTCAAAACATATAAAATAGAATTTATTGAATGATAAATATGACAATTATTTTCAGTACCAATGTAGTGCCTACACAGCACTAGAAAAGAAAAATTTGGTATCCTAGAGATAATATTCAATAAAAATGTTCTATTATATATAATTTATTATTAAATATTAATTATTATTGATGGTTTATATATATATGAATTATGGAGTCATATAACAAGTTAATTATCCAAATTATAGTGTAATGTTTCTAGAAGGTTATAAAATTCAAAATAATATATTAAATTATTTTTCTTGATATAGATGTGAGTAAATATACATATTAAGTGAATATAAATGTTTATTTTTAAATTTATTTATTTATTTTTGTGATTTTAATATATTTTTAAATTTTCATGATGAAATAATAACCTTACATTCTTATACAACACTGACATACTGCTTTTATAGGATGTAGAAAAATCAGGTAAATTATTTAAAAAACTCAAATAGTAATATTTTTTGGGGGAGTTAAAGTGTCCCATGAATTTTTCAACTAAATATAAGATATTAATTATATGTGAAATGTTTATATTCTATTTTAATTCTATATAAAATTATTTCCATACATTTATATTACATTATTTTTTATGAACATTTATTACATTACACAAACATATGACTAAGGATCGTAAAGGTATAGTGAATTTGGAAAAATTGAAACACAAAAAAATGGTTCATAGGTTCGCTGTATAATCTCCCAATATGTTATTCATAACTAGTACCATTACTATATATATCATACATAATCTATTTCTTTATAACATGGGGAAAGGAAACATAATAAAGGGTGAGATGTGATGCTTGGTAAGGGTAAAAAAGGGAGATACATAAGCATAACATGATCACAAGGGTATAAGAACTTGACCATAACATTTAAAAACATACTCTATATATCCAAGATCATAATTTTGAGTCATGTTATAAAAATTATTAGTTTATAAGAAAATAATCACAATAAAAAAACAATATGATCCATAAGAGCATAACATTAGCATAAGACATAGAATTGTGGCAAACACATAAGTATAGAAAATCATTTCTATAGTAGTGAATGATCACTTCCAAGGATATCATAGTGGAATAGTTTCACTCTAAAAACTATCATAGTAGTCAGGGTTCACTCCCAAGATCATCGTAGTGGAAAAATTACATTATTAAACCAAGTTCACTCTTCATTCTAGTCATATTTATCTCATGAGATGTAATTATTTACCAAATTCATTATAGAGAGATATAGGTCCCACCCAACACATTATGAAAATCATACATATGAGGAACACAAGATAATAAAACATGCATCATATCATAACATTGAAATTAAGTTGGTTTCATAAATAACTCATCATATCATAATCCATGGAAAAGATACAGGTTTTATAATCATTTCATCATTTCATCAAAGCCTAACTCATGGGAAAAGAAGTAGGTTTAATAATAATTTTATCATAGTATAACATATGGTGGATAAATAGGTTTTATAAAAATATTGTCATCATAAACCATTTAGTAAAATAAAAATATTTGAATCCTTAGTTCATATCCCCATCAAATTATAATCTACATCAAAATATTTCATCTTAGATGGAAAATGATTTTGAAATATAAACCACTTTGAATTTTCCTTGAGGATGATAAATTTTATTTGAAAATAAATTTTCAAATATATAAATTCATAAAAAAATTTGGGAATCCTTTTTTTTAAATACACATTAAAAATTATAATTTATTCATTAATACAGTGTGAGATCATTATATAAAAAATTGTGTACATGCTGTATAAGTTAGAACAAATATTCTATTACTATTTTCGGTAAAATGCAAACATGAATTGTTTGGAAAATGACATGAAGATTACATTAAAAAATAATAATAATTTATTTATTATCAAAAATTTATTTAATAAATTATTCATTTAATGTTAAAAAAATTTAAAAACAATTATTTAGAAAACATGGTTTTGGAATAAAAAGTGGTTTTCGACTAAAGAGAGAAGTAAAGACGTTTTTTCTTAATATTTTTTAGAAACCATGGGTAAAATAGGTGATGAAAATGAATTTAAATAATGTATTCTAAAGAACTAAATAGAAGATAATTTTATTTCAGTTTCTTTAGAGATAGACCATAATATTTTATCATTGGAATCATAATCATAAACAATCCGGATAAACGATAAGATTGTAACATAAAACTATTATCACTTTCATAACTTTGAATCCTAATCCTCATGAAAGAATATTGATAAAATAAATATAAAATATAATTATAATAAATAAATTCATTATATTAAATGTAAATGGTATTGTATATACACTTCATAAAATAATATTGGTGCATTACATTATATATGTCTCAAATAAGGCAAATTGAGATAAAAATCCATTACTATTTTTGTAACTTTTGAACCGTAAACCCCATGAAAGGGAGATCCTAAAATGGTTATGTAAATCCCAATAATTTTTATTTTAGATATCATAATATACATTAATGGGTATTATATACACCATATAAAATAAAAATTTGGTTAATATGGCATGTGTCTGATAGAAGTAAAAAGTGGGATGAAAATATCATAACTTAAGACTTGACTTCTGTTGTACATGTTCAAACATCATGTATAATAAATATATGATTAATATTAATATATTAAAGAATAATAAATATATATCATACCATATATTATTTAATTATTACCTTTTATTACCTGTTTAATAATAATTCCTTCTTAAAATTACATTTTGGGAAAATAACTGCTATGTTCTTCATGTATCTTTTCTTTTGTGATTTTTGGTCCTATTAAATTTATCATGGTTGCATAATATCCAAAATTTTAAAAATGATATAAATATCCTATATATTCATAATATATTTTTTTAGAGTAATCCATTAGAGTTAGAGATTTATAATGAAATTAATCATTCATGGAGATAGTATGATGTATGTATGCATGAATGTTGTTTCCATTTTCACAATGGGTTAAAAGAAATAAAGTTAATTACTATATTAATATTATAGAATCATTTTTATGTCTTATATATCTCAAATTTTCCTTAATAATATCTTTATTACCTTCCATGTAAAGCGTGAATGAATCAAATCACCTTGAAAGGTGATAATTCATCATACACACGAGCGACATTATTATATTTCCAAAGAAAAAAAATTATAAAGATATATGTGATTTAATAATTACATAAATATAATAATAACAAAAATATCATATATAAAACATTTAATCGATCCTTATATCTAACTGTGTGGGGTGGTGGTGGAAAACTTATAACATCTGTAAGCAAGACGGCAGTCCCCTGAACACATAAATGATGATTTCGCAACCCATTTGATGGAAGATGAGATGGTTGTAGGTAATTACCATAAAATATCAAAATATAAGTATATATAATATATTTAGTGTATTATATCATCATGTTATAATAATAATTCAAGTATGTGGGGAAGAAAGAAAATAAAAATTCTCATTGATGAACTTTATGTCTTCTTCAAGTAACCTTCTTATGTTTTCCCCAAAATCCTTCTTAGGATTGTTTTCTGACCAAAATAAGGCATTTAATATTAGAGGTGGGAATTAATGAAGTAATTTTTGAGAGAATTTTCGGATACAATGTTTTCTGAATGTGTGAAGTGGGGAGATGGGTGTCCTTTTATAAGTGAGGTGAGTGGCCCACTTGAATTTTTTTCAAAGTGAATGATTTATTCATGATTTTTCACATGAAAAAAGGTTCCAAAATGGACCATTTTTTGATAATATAGCTACTAAGGTATAAATATATCCATCCAATGGGTTTTGGAAAAGTTTTTGGTCGTTTTTATCAATTATATTTTCTGTTTAACACCTTGTAAACCCATTTTTACCTTAACCGCGATATTTAATTTTTACTATTTTTACAATTAATTGTGGTAAAAAATTTAATTTTACATTATTATATATATAAATTATGATGATTCAAAATATTTAATCCATTTTTAAAAATTCCATTCATAAAATTCAAATGATTTAATATAAAATTAATACTACATATGTGACGAGAAAGTGATTTTTTAAAAACCAAATTTTCAAAAGTTTAATATGATTTTATATAATAATTTAATATTAATGATTTTTAATTGAAATTACCATTATTTTTCACTGTTCACTTAAAAAAACTTTTCAGAAAAAATACCAAAATATTACTCTGATAATTTTTACATGATTATTTAAAATATTAATTTTATTTTATCAAATTCATTTTCATAAAATATTAAAAAAAAAATTTATTATTCACAAAAATAAAGAAAATACATTTTTTGAGGAAACAATATTTTTGAAACATATAAATATTTTTATAAAAATTAAGTATTTTTTTATCAAAATGTTTTCTTAATATAAAACTATTATACTTAATATTTAAAAATTATATATTTCTATTCATAACTCTAAGTGTAATGGCTAGTTTATAATGGTTACATTCAAATAAAAATATTTTTAATATATCTTGGCTTGTTAAAATTTGGTGTTGTGTGTAATTAATGCTAAACTCTGTGTTGCATACAATAAAATCAATCAAAGAATAAATTGTTTTGTGTAACATTATCTATTTAGATAAAATTTACTTAATTTGGAAAAAAATAAATCAAGGTGGTACATTATCCCCCCTTAAAATAAATTTCACTCTCTAAATTCATCACTATAATACAAAAAAAAAATTACGATACTTCTACCTCATCATATCCTCAAGTTCTCACATCGCTTCCTCAAACTGGTGGTTTCTTCACATTAATCTGACTTGGATAGTGTTGTTATTTCATATAATTTCCTTTATATGATATAGAATCTCCAAAATTTGTTTTTCATAAAAAATTCATTCTCCATTTATACGACATCTAAGTTTAATACACGTGAATGATTTGGTAAGTACTTTCTCAAGAGAGATTCCTGGAACACATTAAGAAATTGATAGAGGTTCAGTAAAAGTTCCAATTAATATGATAACATCCCAATATTATCAAGAATCTCTAAAGGACTGATATACCAAGTGATTATTTTTCCATTCTTTCCTAATATCATTACCTTCTTCCATGGATAATTTCTTAGAAACATATTTTCACAATCATCCAATACTAGATAACACCGATGATTATCAATATTAATTTTTTTCCAACTCTGAGCTGCCTTTATGTATTATTGAATGGATCTAACCTTCTCTAACATTTATTAATCTATATAAAGTCATAATATATTTCTTTCTCTAACTTCATTCTAACATATTGGATATCTACACTTCATTCCATGGAGGGCCTCATAAAGACCCATCTGAATATTTGATTGAAAGCTATTGTTGTATGAAAACTAAAATAAAGGAAGGTTTTGATCTCAACCACATTTTATATCTATAGAATAATATCTCGACATATCTTCTAAGGTTTTAATTATTGTCTCAGACTGACTATCAGCATGAGGATGATATGCTGTGTTGAAACATAACTCTATATCCAGAGCCTATAGAATATTTTTCCAGAAATTCAAGGTAAATATTAGATCCCAATAAAACAATGGAATGGTGTACTCCATGACAACTTACCAATTCATTAATTTATATTCTAGAAATATGATCAAGATATAATTATCTCTTAATAGAGATAAAATTAGATGATTTTTTATGGAATTGACTAAAACCCGTATAGAATTATTCCATTTAAATGTTTTTGTGAGTCTGATGAAAAAATGGATTTTATATTTTTTACCATTTCTATTCTAGAATAGGTAATGGATATTACATCCCCTTATAATTTTGTCTCTCAGCCTTTACATGATAACATACCACGCACCGATATTGAAACTACACAATATCTCTCTTCATTCCATCCCACCAAAAATAATCTTTCAAATATTGAAACATATTCATTCTACAGGGATGAATAGATAATAAAGAATTTTGAGCTTCATATAACATATAATTTTTCTTATCTAGTATATATATAGTTCCTAAACCTTATTATTCTATTATGATCAACGATAAATGAGAAAAATTTATAACTTTTGTTTACATCTCTACATCTTCATTCTGTTACTATTTAATTTTTTACTTGGATTGATGGTTTAACATTCAATTGAGCAAGACATTATTAACCACATTCCTTTCAAATATCCACCTAAATAATTTTTAAATATATAAATATTTCATCTTTTTTGATTCTCATATTGGATAATATATCATGATATTTTTGAATCAAATCATCATTCACCTTGTTCACTTTCTTAAGGTGGTTATGTACTAAGCATCCATAATCTTTTATCATTTGTAATAATATTTTCTAGAATATATTTCACTCTTTAAATTTTAATTTATACATTAAACTTTTTTCATCAATATATATATATATATATATCACAATTTTTTTAAAGATAATTCCTTGGTATCTTTGATGAAAAATTTTCCGCAGCTAAATCCAAACCATGAGTTGGGTAATTCTTCTCAAGAACCATAAATTTTTAGGAGGTTTAAGCTATAACCATGTCATTATGGATAATAGTAGATCTCAATATTTTCTTGGAAGAATTAATATATATTACAAACCCTTGTCCACTATAGGGTAACATAAGAACAAGTTTTCTAACTAATTGTCTCTTTGTATCATTAAAATTTTTATCACACTCATCGGCTAAGAGGAACGTAGATCCCTTAAAAGTTAACGTGGTGAGTGTTTTAGATATTCATGAGAAATTATCAAAAAAATATCAATAATATCTAGCTAAACCGAGAAAAATATAGATCTCATTCACCATGGTTAGTCTGGGGCAACACTCAAAAGCCCCCATAATTGAATAATCTACTGATATACCCTCTATTGAGATTATATGACCGAAAATGAAACCTTTTATATCCAAAAATCGCACTTTAGTTTCTCCTTCCTTAGGGTATTTAATATAATTACCAAGTGATCTTAATTATCATCCTTTTTATTGTGATCGATAAGAATATCATCTATAAGGACTATAAAAAACTGATCATAGTAATCTTTAAAGACTCTATTCATTAAATTCATGAAGATAGATAGGGAATTTGTATGACCGAATAGAATCACTATATATCCATAATGTTCATAAATTTTATGGAATATTATCTTGGGTATATAATCCTTCTTGACATTCAGTTGATGATATCAAAAATAAAGGTCAATCTTTGGAAGGTAATGACCTTCATGCAGTTGATCAAACAGGGAATCAATATGGGGTAGTGAATATATATTCTTGATCATGATCTTTTATAGATCCTAATAATCAATTTTTAGTTACATCTATCCATCTATATTTTCAACAAAAAGAATAGGTTCACCCCAAGGCGACACACTAGGTGGAATTAATCTCCTTCCAAGTTCATCCTAAAGTTACATCTTCAATTCCTACAAATCATTTGGGGCTATTCTATAGGGATTATTTGAATTGGTTTGGTTCTAGGTATGAGTTCTATTGATAAATAAACTTCATGTTTTGGTGGAAGGATGGTAAAATATTTTAAAAATATATCAAGAAACTTCTACACAATAAGTGTATCATCGATGTTGAGTTTCTTTCCAACCATATGAGATAATATCCACTCTTTAATAAGAATCAAAACCCATACAATAGATGTGATTTCCATCAGAAGTTTATATTTATCATCACCTAGATATACAATCATAGGTTTGTTTGGAAAATAAAATACCACTTCCCTTCCATGGAAATTAATGAGGGATTTATATATATAAATTCAATCCATGCCAAAGATAACATCAAATTTAACTAGAGGAAGAATAAATTTTTATAGGGAGTACATTATCACAAACATTAACCAAAGAATAATCATATACCAGAGATATGATCATTGTACCATTAAGGGGATTCCCTACTAATTCTATAGTAAATTGTTTGGGTGGGATTTTTATACCCTTAAAAAATTAAAAAAATATGAATGAGGGGGTGGATACAAAATCAAATAAGACATTTGTAGTTCTAGATTATATAGTAAGTGTACATTTAACCATATGTTTATCAAACCCATCATCATAAAAAAGTGATCACATTAGATTTATGTTTTTCTCTTAGCATTTGAGGTTACTACCATCGATCTTCATAATTAACTTTTTGATTTGTATATTGATTAGAAAAAATCACATACTAATTTTATTTGAAATACAGTAGTGTGGGTGGTGAATTTTTTGTATCTTTCTCTCTATTATCATCATTAGATAACTTCTTACCATAACTTCAGCAATCAATTTCATGATAAACCTTCCTTCTACACATAAACCATTTACTAGTTACCTTAATAAAAATTCATCTATCTTTATTCCTATACTTTAAGAACAAAGGAAATATCATATTATTCAATACATGGTATTTATATTTTACTTTTAATTTAATTGTTATCTTCTTATCAAAACCATAAGATTGATATGTAAGTCTAAAATCTATTTCTAGCTTCGTATCACATCGAATACTCTCTTCATATCTACTGATGTGTCTTATGGATAAGGAACATCATAGACATAGTTTTAAGCCACTGAATAATTGATCAACCTTAAATTCAAGTTGGATGATAATACCAAAAGCCTACCTTGAAATATGTGTAAAACATTCCCCATAGGTACCAAAGGATTCATACCCCTTTTTATTTATCTCAAGGAACTCCTTTTCCGTCTTCATATGAAAAATATGAGGAAATGGATTTTTGGGAAATATGTCCATAAACTTTTCCCAATCCATGGATTCAATTTAATTAGGTTAACGTTCATTCTTGAGAAGATTCAACCATTTATCCGCTTCACCTTCCAAATATAAAGAGCCAAAATGATTTTTTCATGTTCCAAAAACTGGAAAATAGAAAAAATATTTCCAATCGTACTAACCTATTACTCAGAAACTAGTGGATCTTTAATTCCACTAAAGGAAGCTGGTTATTACCTCATGGGGGTCCCAAGATAACATTATTCAATCCTTTTTTTCATTAAAAGTGTATTATAATTCATGGATTGAAAAATTTTCATGAGCATAATAATGAGATTTTTCATTCCATATCCCATTGAGTTTGGATGATTATGAGGAAAATCATTTCATTATCTATCTCACTCAATATTAACATGGTTCTTTCAGGTTTCATCTATTGAATGAAGCCAAATAACATAGTGTGGGAAACAATATTCATAGTTGGGGAACCACATAATCATGAAAAATATCTTATAGGCCGTCTAAATAATGAAACCTTATTATTTATCTATGACACTTCCGGTTTATCCTAATTCATTCATATCCATAATCAAATTAAATATTTAATAATGGTTCACAAATATTTTGGTAATTTCTATATCATATCCCCTGAGATTATCAAACCTACCGTGTGTCAAGGTCTATTTTCATTCATCGGGTGATGATAGAGTCCATGTTAGTGTTCCCTTTGGGAAGTTATTAAACCTAGGTACCTATGTTCCAGATCCATATCCACTTAAAAAATCCATAATGGGATGTAATTCCTTAGAAACTACTCACTCCATCCTTTACTAAAATTATATAAAAGTTTCCTATAATTTGAATCATTCGTAGACTTATCCTTAGATACTTACCTAGACACATACTTAGAAAATATCCCTATGAATTTAAAAAAAATTTTCTCATCCTAGTTTCCAAAGGTTAACGAAATATGTCCTATGATGCCAACTATAGTGACTAAGGGATTTTATACATAGATATTACATCACTTTTTGATAATCAATTATTACATTACACAAACTCACACCTATGGATCATAAAGGTATAGTTCTTTTGGAAACAAGAAAAACTAGTTCATATGTACACTACATCATCTCACACTATGTTCTTCATAACTAGAACCCTTATAAGACATATCATACATAATAAATTTCTCCATAACCTGGGAAAAAGAAACATAAGAAAAGGTTATCATAGATGATCTGTAAGGGTAAAAAATGTATCACCCTAAGATTTTATGAGATATATTCCTTTTAATTTCTTTTATGTATTTTTTGTATACTACATCAATATTATATTTCTCTATATGCAACACTGTATTAGCTTGCAGTATACACAACACTATTCTTGGCTTATTTTCACACAATTTCCATTACTTTTGATAGAATTTATTTAACAAAACACTGAGTATAGATTTTGTTCAATGAATAAATGAACTAAGTTTGGATTACGTTATACGCAACAGCAAAGTAAGATTGCACTACACGCAACAATAACATGGATTGCATTAATTGTAGGAGTATTAGGACCATGTTGGATAGAGAAGGAAGTAATAAGAGTTTGTTTTCATAAAGTGTTGTCTTTTTTTTGTCAAATATGATAAATCAATTCACATTGTAAAGGACATGAAATTCAGATAATGCTTTTCTAATTTTTATTTCACAAATAACATAAGTTAAGAGAACTTATGTTTCAATCCTTATGACGGAAAGGGGGAGTAAAGGTGCTGCCAGTCATATACAGTTTCGATTGAAAGGAAAGATACTGGTGGAAGACAGGGAAGTTATAGTACTTTCTATGGAAAATCTAACGATGCTAAAGATGCCCGATCAAAGACTATATATCATGATAGATATGGTTTGTGATGAAATTAGTTATTTATTTAATATTCCAGATGATAATTAAGCTACATTGGTGTTCTTTCCTAAGCATATTTTAAGGTGGTTTCATTTCCTAGTGATTGCCAAATTTTTAGGCCTGAAAAATGGGGGTTGGAGAAATATGTTTTTGGAAACGGATGTCACGTGCAAGTTTGAAGATGGATTTTAATTTTGTGCACAAGGCATGATTCAAGGTCAGAACATTGAAAAATGGAAAAGGCATTGAGTGCGTAGAAAATTGGGCAAAGTGCACGAAAAAATAATGTTGCACGAATGATTAGATTTGCGCACAATATGGAACGTGGTTCAAAATTTTGCGTGTAAGTGGTGTTTTGAGATAATAATGAAGAAAAACAGTAAAAGAAAGAATTTTTGAAAAGATAATATAGTGCACAAAAAATTATGTTGTGATAATGAGCTTTTACACACATGAAGTAGGGCTTACGCGTGGATTAATGTTTTTCACACAGGGTTAAAAATGCCCATAAATACAAGGTGACCTACTCTCATTTTTTAAGGCTCAAAACATAGAAAAATATCGTGCTATGAAGCGCATAAAATTATATTATAAGTGAGTTTCTTGAAAAAAATTGGTTTTTCTCAAAAGAGGAAAGTTGCGTGAAGAAATGGAAAGTTGTGTGAAAAAGTGGAATGTTGCGTGAAAAAGGAAGTTGCGTGAAAAAGGGTTTTCATGCCAAAAGGGAATATTTACACGCAAGCCATTCGAATTGCATGCAAGGTACCCTAAAGGCTGGGTCAAAAAGTTGTGGTCTCTTTATGTTTTTATTTTTGCATAAGAGAGTTCTTACTGGCTTCTCGGTAAGAAAGTGAAGATTTGTACATCAGAGAATACACCTGTTCAATTATAAAGAATGAATTAAATATTGTAACTCCCTATTTATGCTAAGAGGTTGCACACACAATTGTAGATTGTTTTACAAGTTCTACATCAGTTCATGGTTATATCATACTTTTTTTATTCCACATTAAAGAATTTATTTCTAGTGGATTATGCGGTACTGGATTATTTTTGTACCGTACCAAGGACATAACTACTCTTGTTGAGTAGTGAACCTTGTAAATCTTATGTTCCTATGATTGTGTGTGTTCAGAAAAGACGATACTCTTTAACCGGAGGAAAAGGCTATTTCAAAAATAAGTAAACATAAAAATAAAATGGAATCACTAATTCACCCCTCCCCCTCTCAAGGATAATTGGGATCTTCAAAGGGTGACCATCCTCAATAGCTTGCATAGTACGCAATAACGAGATTCACAAAACAATGATATATTATGAAATTGTTATATAAATTATATTTTATGAATATTATTAACCCCATTTTTAATTGTATATAACATTATAATTCATCGTAAATATTTTATGAGAACAAAATCAATTTTTTTGGATAAAAGAAGTATTTTAAAAAATGTATTTTTACCGCCTTTTGATGGAACACCCATTTTAAATCTAGTTTTTGACAATTTAAGAAGTTATATTTGATAATATAAACTTATTATTTGTTATAGAGACATAAAAATTTAATTTTTATAAATTTTTTATATTTTTCTGATAACTTTCATATTTTGATGAGTAATGAAAATAGGCTATATTTTAATTGAAAACAAATTTATTCATCAAAATAATTTATATGGTTGAAATATATTATTGAATTGTTTTAAACTATAAATAGAATATGTTTTATATTTTCGGACAATTTTTGTCATTTTCATTAATTTTACATTTAATTCATATGTAGAAACATTTCAATCTTTTGCAATGTTTTAAATAAACCCCATTTTTTACAACAGGGTTAATTTTAAATTAATTACTATAATTTCTCTGCTTTTAATTTTTGAAAATTAATTCCATATTTGGAATAATTAGGTCCAAATTATGTTAATGGGCTACTTTTATTTTTTGGGCATAATGAATTGTAACTTTGGTAATTTTTTATTACTGTAGTTAAAGGTAAATCAAGTATTTACGGGTCAAAATAATATTATAAAATTAACCTAACGCCTGAAAAAAATTGATGAATAAAATTATAACCGTATAATCTAAGGTTCTTAATAAATTCATTTTATAAATTTTTTCCATTAAAATGATGTAACTATTATTAAAATAAAAGAAAGTGAGAACATGTCACTCTCTTATATCTTATAAGTTTAATAATTTTAATTAATTTATAAACCTTATAAAACATCGAAAGAAAATAGTAAATATAAATATGATTAAATTTTCTATATCATGTGAATTTAATTATAATATTTAGTTATTAATTAATTTTCTTTAATGATGACACAACAGTGATGTAAAAAAAATTTATTAAAAGAAATATCTAATAAATGGTTTCAAAAATATTAAAAGAAATATCATATGAACTAATTATAGTGCTACACAAATTTTCGTGGTTACTATAACATTTTAGGAATATATTAAATATTTTGGTTTTAATTTATCTTTTGTAAGGATTTTATTTAATGTCTAATAAATGAATAGTGTCAAAATTGACACTATTAACCTTATATAAACAAAATCATTATTAAATTATTTAAAAATCCTAAGAAAATTAAAAAATTACAAAGTGATAATTATAAAGTAAAAAATTTCATAAATTAACCATTTGTGGTCAATTAATACAACACAAGTAAATATTAATTACCATTAAATATTGAGAATGTTATTACCAAAATAAAAAATTAATAGAATAACTAAGTTTCAATTAAAAAGATAAAGTTTAAATTCAAAAAAAAGTTTTCAAAATGCATTGATTGATGATATTAAAACCCTATATTATCTAATATTCTAATTTGGGAAAATTTTGTGGTTTTTTGGTAGGTTTTTATTTTATTATAAATTAATATATTTGAGAGTTTCCTAAAGATCTCATCTCCTCTCTTATAAAAGGGAACCTCCTCCCTCTCATCTTCACTCCATTTTAATCCTTAAAGATCATACAAAACCTACCCATTTATCTTCTAAAATTATATAGTTAAATTCTAGAGGTTCTGTTCTTATCAAAAGACCAATTCTGGTGCCATAAGAAAAAATTTAAAAGACGCACATCAAGGAAGATGTAATCTCTTCTGATGATTCATTCAAATTTATTTATTCTTCTACATCCTCTTATTTAGTTATTTGATTATAAAGTAATAACATAAGTATCACTCATATACTTATATATTATTATAAATATTAAACAACAATATTTCACCTTCTATCCATCATATGAAAAATGAAATCATTGTGTGTGCGTACGTACGACTTACCATCTCTACGCTGGGGTGTAATCGGTTTTTCACCACCACCTTACTTGGATTGGTATAATGGTGGGAATATTAACAATATATTATTATTATAACATGATAATAATTTTAAGATATTATTAACCATCCACTAATATACGATTTAACAATTATGGGAACAATATAAATGATCGTGTGTATGTACGACTTTCCATCTCCATAGCGCGATGAGATTCATTCGCCATCTTAACAATTCAAGAATTATTATAAAGTATATATAACAAATAATCATGAAATATAAGACATAATAATTCTAAATGATATATATATATATATGTCATTTACTTACTTCCATCTAATTTAATAAGGAAATGATAACAGCGTTCATGCGTACGTATGTCCTACATTCTCCATGAACGGTGTATTCAATTTCATTTATCTATGATATAAATATTTATATAATCAATATATAAGATATATATATAAGTCATGTTTTAAATTCTAAAAGTAATTAAATATTAATCTATGTAATCATATGAAGAATAACAAGTCCAAACACGTATGATAAATGAAATTATTATTACCCAAAACATTGCTTTATCAAGGAATTGACAATTGAATGGGTAATATAAAGTTGTAAGTGAATCATATATGATATCATAAATATTATTATGGTTATGTTACAAGTAAATAATATGTTTAAACCCCTATACAAGAGTTTTATATGCATATAGAATAAATCATACCTAAGGTAAGAGATAATTTTGCAGTCTCATTTTTATCTGAGATTACTTATACGTAAGTATTTACTGGGGTTATATTTATCATCCGTGTCCATTTTTTCTAAAAATGTTCAATAAAATGTGTATTATTCTTCCATGCATTTTTAAGTCATTTTTAACCATTTTTTACTTTTACTACATGGTATGAAAGGAATATTTATTTTGTTTACCATTTGAGTTACTTTTTTGACTTTTCCAACAAAAGTATGAGGAGAATGTTTTTGTTTAAATTATACAGCATGAATGGATTTTTATGGTTTCATGATGCCTTATTTCCATGAATCTTACTCAAAATTATTTCAAGTTTATTTTCATCTAAATTATTTTATTTTAATACTTTGCGGTATTTTGAGAAAAGAAAACATTTTTGAAGAAGAAAGGATATATTCCTCAAAAACTATGTTCAAGTGTTTTATCAAAATTATTTTCCATCTAAGATGACATAGGGTAATATTTATATCCCTATTATTACATTTATTTGATTTTTTTGTGATGGAATTATTTTTTATTAAGTCAATTTATCTTATATAGATTAAGATATGATGACATACTGTTTAAGAATCTCATTTTAGTTCATGGGTTATGCTGTGATGAATGATTTATATTTTTGTAGCACATGTAAGAATGATTTCATTATGAGATGGGTGGGAACTATATCTCCTTCCAATGAATTGGGTAAATATTTATATCTCATGAGATAGATATGAATGGAATGACAGGTAAATCCAGTTCAGTAATACATGCTTGGAACGACAAGTAAACCCGGTTTAGAAATGGACTTTGTCCACTATGATGGTTTTGGAAATAATGCCTTGGAAACTATGGAAATCATATTATTTGTTTAATGGTTTTCCAAAATTCCATGTTTTATTCCCATGATATTTTATCATGATTAATGTTTCTTTATGATCTATTCCTTATATACTACTATGATTTATTTCATGACTCAACATTTTTATGTTCAGGTGTATATAGTTTTTTTTATTTTTTCCATGTTTACCCTTACAAATAATTTAAGCTCAACCTTTTTATGTTTTATTTTCCCAAGGATATAAATAATGGTTTTAGGTAGGAATACAAAATTGGAATATCTTTATATGAGATGTTGAAGATCATTCATAATGTTAGAAGATTATGTTCCAAGTTTCCAAAGACGCTAAACTATTATGGTCTTTGGGAATATTTTTGTGTCTTTTATTAATTATTCTGAAAAAGAAATTTAATTTCCATTATGTAAATATTGGGTCTCTATAGTTGGTATCAGATTGAAGGTTTAGTAAACCTTTGGATATAAGGATGTGAAAACTTTAGTGAGATCCCTAGAGATATTTCTAAGGTATGTTTAGGGATGTAACAATGGAAAGGTATAACTATAGGTTATAGTCTGAGAATTATG
This sequence comes from Viscum album, assembly GCA_963277665.1. NCBI lineage: Eukaryota > Viridiplantae > Streptophyta > Magnoliopsida > Santalales > Viscaceae > Viscum > Viscum album. Next base: position 1,016,934,357 of record OY728147.1, on the reverse strand, counting down.
TTAACAATAATAATTAATCTAGGACTAGACCAAAGATTTCATAGATTGAAAGTACCCCTTTGATTGTGTTTTTTTAGAATGATTTTTTCATCTCACAACATTCTTTTTGTTTTTTAGTCAATGGAGGGAACTAGAAGGAATTGGGTAAAAATTGAATCTGATGAAAAAATTGGTGACTATGAGAAAATAAATTTTGTCATGACTAGAGTGAGTGATATTGTGATTATGTCGAATTAGTCATCATAGTATATTATTAACAAGGTAAACATTAGTAGTATTCCTAAGTCATCGAATAAGAGGAAGAGGAACATTAATGCATGTCACCATGGTGAGGAACATAGAGGAAAGAAGATTAAGATTCATATATATCCAGAAAAGGAGAATAAGAACGATGAGGAATACCTAAAATGGAGGGGACGATGTTATCTCTATTGGAAAAGGGTCATAGAGTGAAAATTTTTATGGAGTTCAATGTCTCATCTGTGGAAAACATGGGCATTACCCAACTAAATGGCCAAACAAAACGATCTACATATAATAAAAATGAAGTAATTATTCAATGCCTTCCATTAAAGTAGAAGGATTGAATTATTTATTCATATGAGTCCACAAATGATGAATGTAGAATTATATAAGAGTTATCAGTTTATGTTTTTCACTAAGGATTTTCAATAATATGCTGAATAGTTATAATGGATAAGAAATGTGATTTAATGAAAATATGATATTTTTAAGAAACACATGATTAAGGGAAGGATAAACATTAATATGAGCATGATGTTGATATAATGATATTTGTTTAAAGATGTGTTGGAATATATTAGTTACCTTAGACCTGGTTATGTTTTTGTTGAAATATGGGTTATGTTGTCACGGATAACGTATATAACTTTTCAAGACTTAAGGAATATATCCAAAAAGTTTTGGAAAAAGTAAACGTGTATGTTTTAATTAAGGATATATTTTAATTTAGTTTATTACCATGCTTGTTTATGAAGTAATTCATATGTTTAGAATGTGACCAACAAGATATATTGTATGATATATGGAGGATAAATGACGGTATTTACATGCTTGTTATATGACCTTTTTGGTAATTGTTTTCTTTGTGCTATGAGATTGGAGAGAAGTATTTTGGATAAGACTAAAGGTTGGAATGGATTAAGTTGGACACCATAAAGTATTATTTAAGGTTAGAAATTTTTTTATATTATTTATGGAATGTTATAATAGTATAGTTTTAGAAAAATGACAGCCTTCAGGATATGCAACAAGTCGTCGTGTCGGACAAGGATGCGGGAATCAAACCCACAATCAATGTGTGGTGGGACTTTTTTTCCTACCACTAGCCTATGATATGTCCTTATTTATTATAAATTAGTTTTATTCTATTAAGAAATATGATAGATGAAGTATAAGTCCATTTTTGGAACCATATGTGATTAATCTTACCATAGATGGACTTATGTATATTTAATAACATGTGAAAAAAATTTTGTGATAGAGACAGATGGAATAACCTATCATTAGATCACTAGATCTACTAACACTCAAGGAATGAAAAATTCAACTTCATTTACGTAAATAATAGATGAAGTGGAAATTGTTCAAGGCACGAACAATGATGTGATTGTACCAAAATCAAGTAAGTATTTATTCTCATGAAAAATTCTTCAAATTTTGGGAAAGGGTCTTGAAAACCATAAATGTTACCCTATTACATTATTATCTAATGAATTATGTGGTCCCTTAAATCATGATAGACTTATGGATTTTTGGTAGTTAACTTTCACCAGATATTATTCTCTATCACTTTCCATCAGAACTTGATGGTTATATTTCTCTTCTATATCCATGTTTTCACATATCCCCATTGTTATCCTATATGGAAACCCAGTGATGAGTTAATTTGGGTAACCATTATGTTTCTAACATTCCTTTTTAAAATTAAGTTTTAGTATTTCTTTTTATGATGTGTGTTTCCATGAAAGAAACTTTCAAGTAGTAAACCATTTATAAAACCAATGAATTTCAAAGGAGAAATTCATTTTAAGGGGGGTATAATGTAACACCCTGATATTTTATTAGATAGATTACTTTATATTATTTTTATTTCTTTTGTTTTACAATACACCAATATTATCTTGATCTATATGAAACACCGTATTAGCTAGAAGTATATGCAATACTATTCTTGTCTTGTGTTACACACAATTTCAAGTTATTTTGATAGAATTCATTTCAAAAAACATTATGTATGGATTTATTTCAATGTATAAATGAAATAAGTTTTTATTATGTTATATGAAACACCAAAGAAATATTTCACTACACGCAACAATTACATGGCTTGCATTACATGCAAGAGTGACTTTCCTCGATAGCTTGCGTGGTACACAGTACCAAGTTTCACTAAACAACAATATATTATTAAAATATTATATAATCTAGAAATTATGAATATTATTATCCATATTTTTAATTTTATTTAACATTACCATTCATCTTACATATGATATGAAAACAAAATCAATTTTTTGGATAAAAGAAGTGTTTTTAAAAAAAAATACAGTTTTACCGAATTTTGATGGAACACACATTTTAAATCTATTTTTGAATCTTATATAAATTATATTTGAGAATATAAACTTATTTTATGGAATTGGGACTTAAAAATATACTTTGAATAATTTTTTCATATTTTTCTGATAACTTTCATATTTTGATGAATAATGAAAATACGCTAAATTTTAATTGAAAACAACTTTTTTCATCAAAATAATTTATATGTTCAAAATATATTATTGAATGGTTTTAAAGTAAAAATAAAATATATTTTTATATTTTAAGACAATTTATGTCATTTTCCTTAATTTTATGTTGAATCTATATGTAGAAACATTTCAATCTTTTGCAATGTTTTAAACAAAAACCCATTTTTCCAACAATGGGATTAATTTTAAATAAATTACTGCAACATATGTGTTTAAAATTTGGAGAAACGGATTACATATTTGGAATCATTAGTTTCAGATTATTTTAATGGTATAATTTAAATTTTTTGGCATTATTAATAGTAACAAGTCCAACCACATATGATAAATGAAATGATTATTACCAAAACATACATTAACATGGAATTAAAAAATGAACGAGTAATATAAAGTCGTAATTGAATCATATATGATATCATAAATATTATTATTGTTCTTTTAAAAGTTAATAAAATTTTTAAACCCACTATAAATTATTTTTTGACACATACATAATAAATCAATACTAAGGTAAGGGATAATTTTGAAAAATCATTTTCATCCCAGATTGCTTAGACGTAAGTATTTACTAGGGTTATATTTGTCATCTATATCCATGTTTTCTAAAACAATTTCTCAAAATGGTTAATATTATTCCATGTATGTTTAAATCCATTTTTAAACATTTTTACTTTTACTACATGGTATGGAAGGATTATTTCTTTTGTTTACTATACAAGGTACTTTTTTGACTTTTCCAGCAAAAGTATGAGGAGAATGTTTTTGTTTAAATTATACAGCATGAATGGATTGTCAAGGATACATGAATAAATATTTCCACTAAACATCCTATACCTTATGTGATGTTTATTTTAAACAGAATTATTTTCTTTTAAAATTGTGTAGTATTTTGAGAAAAGAAAACGTTTTTGAAGAAGAAAGGATATTTTTATCAAGAACTAAGTTCAAGTGTTTTATCTAAATTATTTTCCATCTACGATGACATAGGGTTATGTTTATATCTCTATTATTACTTTTATTTGATTGTTTCTATGATTTAATTGTTTTTATGAAGTCCATTTATCTTATATAAATTATGTTATGATGATATGATGTATAAGAATACCATTTTATTTCATGGGTTATGCTATGATGAATGATTTATGTTTTTGTGGAACCTGAAAGAATGATTTAATTATGAGATGAGTGGGACCTATATCTCCCTCCAATTCATTGGGTAAAGATTTATATCTCATTATATATACATGATTTGAAAGGAAGGTAAATCTGGTTTAGTAATACATGGCTGGAACGTCAAGTAAACCCAATTCAGTAATTGACTTTTTCCACTATGATAGTCTAGAAAACAATGACTTGGCTACTTTTGAAATAATACTATGTGATTAATGGTTTTCTATAATTCCATATTTTATTCCCATGATATTTTATCATGATTAATGTTCCTTTATGATCTTTTCCTTACGTACTACCATGATTTATTTCAGGACTCAGGATTTTCATGTTTTAACTGTATGTTCTTGTTTTTATGTTAAAATGTATTTGGTTTGTTTTATTTTCTCCATGATTAACCTTACTAAGAATTTTATCTCACCCTTTTTATTTTTCCTTTTTTCCATGATATAAATAATGGTTTTAGGTAGGAAAAAAATGGGATAATCTTGATGGGATATGTTAAAGATATTTCACAATATTAGAAGATTATGTTCCAAATTTCCAAATACAGTAAACTAATATAGTCTTTGGGAATCTTTTTGTGTCTTGTACTAAGTATTCAGAAAAATAAATGTAATTTCCATGTACTTCAAACTTGGGTCTCTACAAAAAACATAGATTCATAAGCTTAACATGAAACTAATTTTATGAGAACATGATCATAACATTTGAAAAGCATAACCTGCATATCAAAGTTAATAATCTTGATTCATAGCATAAATATTGTCATTTTATAATACACGAATCATAATGGAATCAAGGAATATTATACATAACTGTATAAAATTGGAATTATATATAGAATTTTAGATTACACTTAAGCATTGAAAATCATTTCAATAGTATTCAAGGCTCACTGCAAATACTATCATAGTGGAATGTGTTCACTCCCCAAACCATCATCGTAATCAAGGTTTACTCACAAGACTATAATAGTATGCCAAGTATCTTTTGGAATTGGTTTTAATACATGTTCCAATCCTATATATCCCATGAGATATAAATATTTACCCAATGTAATGGAGAGAGATATGGCTCTCACACATCACATAATGAAAATCATATGAATGTATTCCACAAGATCATAAAACATTCATCATATCATAACTCAAAAAATAAAGTGGGTTTCATAAAAATTTCTTCATATCATAACTACTTGAAAACATACAAGTTTCATAATTGTTTCATCATTTCATCATAACATATCCCATGGGAAAAGAAGCAGGTTTAATAAGAATTTTTTCATGGTATAAACCCTGGAGGTGAAACGATTTTCATAAATGTCTTATCAACATAAAAAATCATATAGAGCATAATAATGGTATCACTGGTTTATATACTCAGAAAAATAATAATTTTCATAAAATTATGTTATCTTAATATTGAAAATTATTTAGAAATATTAATCACTTGGAACATTTCTGGAGAAAGATAACATTTCTTTGAAAATCACTTTTAAAACAAAACATTCATAAAATATTTTGGAAATAATTTTCATTAAAAATATAATTTAAATATTATAATTTAATATTTAAAACATTGGAGGGTTATGACAACTAAAAATTTCATATATGTAATACATGTTAAAATAATTATTACATTCACATTTTTACTAAAAGCCAAACGAGCATTGTTTGGAAAAGGAAATGAAAATTCCTTTCAAATTTTTTTTAAAATTTAAAAAAATGTATAATTTTTTAATAAATAATTTGATTAATTTTTTAAATTATTTTTTAAAAGTAGTGTTTTGGATGAAATTAGTTTTTCAACTGAAGAGACAAAAAATGCAACTTTTATTTTAAAAAAATATTTTGATCTATTATGTACATAAAGAGAGGAAAATAAATAGAATACCTATATCAATAAGAAATAACCATAAGATAAAAATATTCATGAGTTTATTAATATATAAACCATAATATTTCATTATTAGAAGCATAATTATAAATAATCTAGAAAAATGATGATATTGTAACATAAAACTCTTACAGATTTTATAACTATGAATCCTAAGACCCATGAAAGATTAAAACTGAAAAAAATTAAAATGCTATGAAAATTAATTAATTAATGATATAACATTTCCATGATTCTATATATGAACCTCATAAAAGAATGTAGGTTCATAATAGAACATATGTTTCAAAGATAGAAAATTGAGACAAAAATCCATGACCACTTTGGTAAATTTTGAATCGTAAACCCCATTAAAGTGATATCCTAAAATGGATATTTAAAACCAAATATTTTTTTGATTCATCATAAAATAAATTCATGTGAAGTATATAAACTACATAAAATAAATATATAGTGAGTATAGAATGTGTCTTATAGAAATTAAAAATGAGACGAGTATCCCTTACCTTAAGTCTCTACCTCCGTCACACATGATCAATAATCATGTATAATACATGTAATTTTATTGTAAATATATTAAAAAACCACACATATATATCATTATGCATATGATTTACATATGACCTTTTATTACCTGTTTATTGGAAATTCCTTATTAAAATTATGTTTTGGGTAATAACTGATTTTTTTCACGTATATTTTTATTTATTATTTTAGGTTTTATTATATTTATCATGGTTCAATAGTCTAAATTTTTTTAAAAAGGATATAAATATTATATATATACCTTATATATGTTTTTATAGATATCTATAAGAGTTAGAGATAGAAATTTAAATACAATAATCATGGAGATGGTAGGCCATATGTACGTATTAATGTTGTTTCAATTTTCTTGGTGGATTTAAAGAAAAAGGGTAATAAATAAATTAAAATTCAGGAATCGTTTTTATTTCATATACATTAAATATTTTAATTAAACCTATCTTTATTATATTCTATTTAAATCATGAATGAATCGCATCACTTCACGAGGCATTAATCATCCAAACACACAAACAACTTATCGTATTCTGATAGAATGGAAATTATGAATATATATATATATAAAATAATAATTACATAAGTATATTAATATCATAAATATAATATATAAAAATTTAATGCATCATTATATTTCACTTTGGGAGGTGGTAATGTAAAACGAATCACATCAGTTCGTGAGGTGGTTGTCCATCGTACACACAAATAATGATTACATAACCCATTTGCTGAAATAAGATATGGTTTTAGGTCATTATATTAACATAAAATGATCCAAATATATGTTATATACTGAATTTGTTATAAAATAATGGTTTAATAAGAATTTAGGTAGGTGGAGTTAGAAATAATATAAACATTCTTGCTGAAGAACGTTATCTATTATTCGAGTAACCTTTTTAAGTCTACGCAAAAACCATTCCAAAGATAGATTTTTTGACAAAAAATATTATTATAATATGATATTTGGTAATTAATGAAGTTATTTGGGAATGTATTGGATGAAAATATGGGTTTTAAAATTATAAATATAGGAGGAGAGGGGTGGCATTTTATAAGTTAAGTGAGTGGCACACTTTAAATTTTTTGTAAATAAAAAGGCATACCCATATTTTTTACATTCCAAAAGGAAACAAAAATATACCATTATCAATAATATAAAATATAAGGTCTAAATATTTCTATAAAACAGGATTTATATATTTTTTATTTTATTTTTAACCCTGTTATTTTTAATTTGATCCCCAATAAACCCATGTCTACCTTAACTGTGTTAATTAATTTTTATTTTTTAAAAGTTTATTATTGTAAAAAGTTTTGTTGAATGTATTATAAAATATAAAATATTGTGATTATAAATATTGAATCTATTATTCTAAATTTCATTCACATAATAGGAAAATTTTAATGTAAAATCTATCCCGTAGAAGGGATGATAAAAAATATTTTCAAAGAGAAAATGTTCAAATGTTTAAAAAGTTTTATATAAAATTTTAATATTAGAAATATTTCAGTGAAAAAAATTAGAGTAATTGATATATGACTTAGGTAATGTTACTTTTAAACCTAATTTAAATAAAAAAAAAGAACCTTATAAATTCTTTAAATGAAAATATAGTTTTCAATTAAAATAAGTATTTTTCAATATTCACTAGAAATTTTAACTTTCTAGAAAAATACCAAAAAATAACCCTAAGATAATTTTGATATACTGATTTAAAAAATTAATTTTATTTTATTGAAATAATTTCCTAAAATATTCTATAATTAATTTTATAATTAGTCAGAAAATAAAATAAAGAACATTTTTTGGGAAAATAGTATTTTTGAAATATATATAAAGACTTTACAGAAAATTAAGAATCTTTTTATCAATATGTTTACTTCTTATAGAACCATTATAATTAATATTTAAAAATTATTCACTACTACTCATACCTCTAAGTTTAGTGTTATGTTCATAACATCCTCATTTAAATTATAATATTAATAATATGTCATGGTTTATTAAAATTTAGTGTCAGGTGTAACATAAGTTAAAATAGATATTTCCTGTAATGAATGCTATAAAAGAAGATCATTATTTCATGTAATAGAATATATTGAATTGTTTTTATAATATTCAGAAAAAATATCAAAAATATTCAAGGTGCTACATATAAACATATCTTGTTGTTTTCAAAGTAAAATTATGTGAATTGTTTTTAAAATGACATTAATCATATTTTATATTAAATATTGTTTTATTAAATTATTTAAAAATCAAAAAAATACTAAAATATGATAATTAAGATGATAAATATTTTAAAATGTCATAATGTTTCCATATATGATCCAATTTTCACCATATAATTAACAATATTACCCATTAATATTGAAAATGGAATTACCCCACTTAATGTTACAATTGGTTAACTAAGGGGTTAAACCAAAATATATGGTTTAAAATGATATTTATACCTACTTAAATTTGATTATGTTATTATATTTGGACCAAATCCTTAATATCTTTAAATTCATGTCATTTTGGAAATATTTTATAAGAGTTAAATGCATATTATGTTATAATATTTCATATATTTCCAAAAATGAAATTATTGATATTTTATAATAAAAAATATTTTATTAAATTTTATTAAGATTAATAAAAAGACTATATTAGTAAAATAAAATGTTATATGGTTAAGAATATAAAACATGTTCTATTTATGGGTCACTTTCTCTTTTATAGTCACTTCTTTTACCCTTAAAAAGTAAAAAAACATTGATATCAAGGTAATTGTCAAAATGGTTAATGGGGGTTAAAACTAAGAGATAAGGGTTATAAAATAATATAAACCTATCCTAAATATTTTGGAAGATATTATTTTAATTCTTACACACATTATATTATAAATTTTTCAATTTAGAGTCACTTTAAATATAAATTTAATTAACATTAATTTACTACATTAAGTAATTATATGATTTCTTTTCCCATAACATATAAAAGGGAACCTCTTATTCTGTATTTCTCGCACCTTTTAATCCTTATATCTCAACCAGACTCTAAAAATTTATATTATAAACTTTAATATTAACTAATTAAAGATTTTTCTTATAATACAATTCAAAGGATCTTTAAGAAGGAATCTAAAGGTGACCTATCGAAGAAGATGTAATCATCTTAAACAACCTCTTTCAATTTATTTATTGTTATACCTCCTATAAATCCATTGTATAAATTAAAATTAATTAATTAATAATCTTAAATATAATTAATTATTAATATGATGATTTAATAACCATAATCTATCTTCCACCAATCTGTTGGAAAATGATAACATAGCTGGTGCATACATGTTGACTACCACCTTCATAAAGTGAGGTGATTCATTTTTTGTTTCCACTTTACATAGATGAAAATATTTATAGATTTAATAAATATATAAGATATATATGTTATAAAAATTATCCATTAATTTTGAATTATTATTTTCCTTTATTTAATTTCAACTATTAAAAAATGAAAATAGATTTCATGTGTACGCACGACCTACCATCTCCCTGAATGGTGTAATTCTTTTTTTAATACCTATATTTTATAGATGAATATATATATATATATATATATTGAATAAGTATGATATTTACATCTATTTTAACATTAGTTATATTATGTAAACCTGATAAAAGTACAAGGACCTAAACTACCAAACAAAAAATATTAGGAAAAATGAAACATTTAACACATGGACCCAACGATTTCAATAAGGAATTATTATTAAATGGGAGTTGAAATATTATAAGTGGATCATATATGATATTATAAATATGTACATGATTATTTATATAATTATATTAAATTTAAATTTATTATAATGTTGGTTAGATAACATTCTAATAATGTGAAACTTGAGGTAAGAGTTTCTCATCTTACTTTTATTTATGTGAGAATTATTCCATATTCAGTACTTGATTCCTTTTTTTGGTGTATGAAATTCCAAATTTTTTTATTATTATGTAATGAAAATTATGTTATTTTAATAATACATTTAAGGTTATCTCTTTCATTATGTTTTGATATAGATATTACCAAAGTAGTACGAGTTTTACGTTACAATAACATTATTCACTAGGATTATTTTTTATTAATTTTATGATTATGAAATTTTATTATATAACTCCCAATAAACTCATGAATTTTATTCTCCTATGGTTATTTATAGTGATTAAATTTATTCCTTTCATTTTCCTCTCTTTAAGTTCTTAATAAACTGATATAATATTTTTAAGTAAAACCAAATTTATTTCTTTATTTATTCAAAAATCATTTTTCTTCCTAGTCTATGTTTCCTAAAAATGTTTTCAAGAATGTTTTTAATATCATCCTATGATTGTTTAAAGTTATTTTTACCCATTTTTTATTTTTTAAAAATGTTTTGAAATAAATATTCAAGTCATTTTTTAAATGGTGTACTTGAATTTTTTACCAAAAATATCACATGAATCTTTGTTTTAATGTACACAATATGAAAGGAATATCCATTTATCATGATCGTTCATTACATTGAAGAATACTTTACAAGTTTCCTATGTTCTTTAAAAATAATTTTTTTCATGATGTTTTGTAAATATTTATATTTGAAATAAGTTATTCCAATGTGAAAATATTATTTTCTTCAAGAAGTATTCTGGTGATAATTTAAATAATTTTTTATATACCACTATTGAAAATTTTACCTATCCCAATGGTTTGAAACCATTTTTATATCCCCTAAAACCATTGGGATAGGCTATCCCATTTATACTAGTAAATTTTGGAATGTTGTCCATATCAATAGACCTATACCAATAGTTTTATAGAAACCATTTGTATAGAGTTCTCTAAACTTACTCTATTCCAATAGGTTTAATGAAACCATTGGGATATATGTATACCAACTATTTTGGAACTGCGGTATACATATCCAGCATACCAGCATACCGTTGTCTCTACTCTAAATGTTTCAATGAAATCAATGGGATATATATATATATATATATCAACAGTTCTAGAACTATGGTATACATATACTGATGTCTCTATTCCAACAGTTTCAATAAAATCGATGGGATATATGTATACCAACGATTCTAGAATCATATTATACATTGAATACCAATGGTATACAAAAACGTTGGTATACACTCTTCTCCACAAATGTATACCAAATATTTTGTAAACCATTGGTATATCCTTTTCTCCCTAGAAAACAATAATCCCATCATTCACCTCTTCCATCCAGAACCTGCCATCCAGAACCTTTTAACAAGAAACCTGTAGTAAACATGAAAGCTATCAGAATAGTGGTTGTTTCACTAAAATGTCCCTTACAAACCATTGTTACTAGTTATTTTATTAAATAAAATTCACAATCTCTTCAAGATATCTATATAAAACATGCATGCCTTGGGAATATGAAGGAGAAGCATGTGCATGAAAATTTCCAACACATAAGAAGTTATATGTTAATACAAAATGTATAATACCCAACCAATGATAAATTATCTATGGAGAACCTCAATAGAAGTACTGATTATTTCAAATGTATAAAAATTCAAGAAGGATATTGAAAATATTAAATAGTTGAATTCAAGATAATTCACTTGAGGGTATATCACCAAGAAATTAAACTTGGAGGTCATTGTATTGGGGGCTGGGACCTCACCCCCAAAGGAAGACATGAAGAGTAGATCTTATGTCTCGATGAGCTGTGTATTCTAGAGTAATGAATCTTTATGTCATCATTATTTTCATATCCCCAAATTACTAGAATAGTGGGTCAAATACATCTTGTAAAAAGCTATATAATTTAAGTAATGTGCGTGTAGTGTAGGTAATTATGTGGGATTTAAATTTAAATGGGTTGTTACATATTATCCTTTCATCTTAATTATTACCATTCTCTCTCTTGTTGACCATAACTGAGAGATAAGGGTTTTCCTAATATATGCATCAACTATCAACCCTTATGTCACAATAAATGCATCAGTTTGGGAGGCAATGTTTAAACATGGTTCTAAAATCCTATCTATAAACTATATTATGATCTGATAGGGTAAAATAGTGTTTATAAAATATAGGTTGATCACTATGATATGAGGATCACCATATCTTGGTAATAATATCATTAAAATTAAAATCACTACACATATCTCTCACTAAGTGCATAAACCTAAACCTACAAAATCACGGTACACACTTCTCATTTTTCTCAAAACCAAACTAACTTCAATATTTTGTTTTATTTATGGATTATTAAAAAATTTAAGTCATTTATATACCATTCATAGTGTATCAACCTAGACTTAGACTTAAATTTATTTAAATTAGTTAGTGTTTCTTAGAGTATATAGATTTTTTACCTTGGTTTCATTGAGAGATTTAACGATGTCTTTTAAGCATGTAAGAATTTGTGTCATTGATGGGGAGCAGTGACATGAAATATTTATGATTTTTAGAAATTTTACATTTATAGTTTTTACTTTTTCCATTTTTTACACATATTCTTAACCAGTTTTATTTTTATAACCTACTTTGGTACACACATATTAAAAAGGATAAAAAAAGGAAGTGGAACACACTTTTATTTATGGGATTTAAAGGAATCTGAGAAGAATAAATAATAACATACAATAAGAGGACATCATGGCTAGAAGATAACTAGGATAAGAAATGAAAAGGTAGTGGGATAGGGAGAAGATCAATGTCTCTAAGTAAGGATCCCAAAGATGCAATATCTCATCAACTACAGATAATGCACAAATGTGTGGGGTCAATTTGTGTATCCTCATCCCCCCATTTTTTATTTGAAATTATATATGAAGATTAAAATAATAAAAATTATTTCTCATTCCATCCAATTCACTAGGATTCCCTATTTATAACTTTATTATCACATTGATATTTTCTTATAATTCTATGACACCTTCCATTTTAATAATGTAATAAGAGATGTAGTGAGGTTGTGTTTATTCTACTTCTCTCTCAGAGAAAAATATTTGGGGGGGATCCAGAGTGTACCCCTATAATCAATCATAAGTTGGGAGGATCTTATAATATATTTCTAGAAAATATTCCTCCATCCTTCGAGGGTCCTCCAATTATCAGTGTACCTAATGGTATTTAACCTTTTCAAGGTTCCTCCCAATCTTTTAGTTACTAATTCTGAGTTATCAAATACATCTTCAAAGTATAATTTTTGGTGATGGAAGTTTATTTTTTCCCTAGTTTGTTACTTTTCTAGATTATGATGCATGTATATTCATCTTCCTTCTTGTTCTTTGTATTTGAAATGATTCATAATTATAAACTAAAAGTTCTTGATCCCGATTAATAAAAAAATTATTTTAGTAGCAACATTATTTATCTATTTTGGTATATGCATATTATATATTTAATTGTTGATAATTAATTTATATTACATTAGATTATGCTGAATGATAATATGTGAAAGGTTATGTATAGATGGAAGGTCTCCCATAGTTTTATTGGATACCTCAACACATTTCCCTTGGTATATTAAATCTAAACATAATGACTTTTATTGCATAAAATTTAGGATGTGACAAATTTTTTCAATTTTTAAGGATAGGTTTTGGATTTAGAAACATTAGAGTATTTTTTTAGGATAGTTATAATCAATTTTATTATAAATTTATAGTATATAAATTCAAAATAAAGAATCGTGAAAATATTTTTTGGGGAAAATTATTCTTGAGAATAGTTTTAGTTTATATCATATTAATAATTGGATGTAAAATAGGAGAACATGCATTAACTAGATTTAGGTCATGATTCTGTGATCCAAGGATTATACCTTTTGTTTTATTTCCTCCATAATATATGTGAGATGGATTAATAGATGTCTAGAATTGTAAATATGTTCCCAATCCCTCCTCAGTTATTCCATGTTTTATGGTCCCTCCAATTATTTAGAGATAGTAATTTCCTAGTTAGACTCAAATATAGTAATGAGTAGGATGGAGTAAGGTGGATATGCTACTTCCTTGGGCTGGCACAAGGGTCTGGGCATCAAGGAATCACCATAGAGGAAACAATTCCCATAAACAATTAATTACAATAGTAGAGGCAAATAAATACAATTTTATCATCACTAATCCGTACATCATACATCGATGCCTAAGGAAAAGGAAACAAATATAAGAAACATGATATAAAGGAGTAAAAAATTAAAACACATTAATTAATCACTCTAATACCCCAATCTCCCTCCCCTAAAAAGAAAAGTGTGTAGGTACATTTAGTTCCATTTTGGCCCCCTTCGCAAAATATAACTATCCTTCATCTTTATAAAGCGATATACAGTGTTAGTGTCTGATGTGATAAAGAAAATTAAAAAAAACTAAACAACAACATAATTGTCTATTACGACTATACAAATAACTGCCCAACATATAAAAACCACAACACCTCATGGGTCAAATCATGTTCTTACAAGCTAGGGGAAGTATACCAACATTTCAAAATGATACTATCAAATATTATGTACCTATTAATTAAAAATTAATATTCCTATTAATAGTATATAATAAGTTTGGATCCAGTTTCATCTTAGTTCTATTTTTATATACAAGTTAGTTTGGGACATTTTCCTTAGATTTAGTTCATATTGTTTTTTTATATTAGCTTAGAAAATTTCATTCATTTTGGTTCTAATGGATTAATTTTGATTACATTTGGTTCAT
This sequence comes from Viscum album, assembly GCA_963277665.1. Lineage (NCBI taxonomy): Eukaryota > Viridiplantae > Streptophyta > Magnoliopsida > Santalales > Viscaceae > Viscum > Viscum album. The sequence goes on along the minus strand of OY728147.1, from coordinate 1,016,919,241 downwards.
ATATGTTTTCTTTAGTTTAGTTTAGTTTATGTCAGTTGCGATCATATAGGTTTGAATTCATTGCATTTGGTCCAATTTTATTCTCTATTTGTAATATTATATTAGTTCAATTAAGATTAGTTTGACTTGGTCCAATTTAGTTTCATTCATTTTTGAACTATATTTTATTTATTTTGATCATTAAAGATCTATTTCTGATGATCATATTTACATATATACGAGTAAGTTTCAGTTAGTTTGTGAATTTTTTTAAAAAACAATAAATTTTTTATTTGGTTTTATTCTATCCATTGTCGGTTTGTATGTTGTTACATTATTTAGTTCAGCTTATTTTGGTTTTACCCTTCATAATATTATTTGGTTTAGTTTCATATGGTTCATCATGGTTTGTTATTTTTGATGCAATCCTAATTGTGGTAGGTTAAGAGAGGTCTAATTGAGGAAGGTCAGGTGTGTTTTACACTGTTATTACCTAAGAAGACATGACAAGCAGATTTTTCCCTTATAGAAGGATGTATAATGTGACCTTTAATTATTTTTATGAATAGAAGAAACATATCACATTTTTGTGATGTGGTATCTATAGAGTTACTATATAAATTTCCACTTGAAATTATAGATTTGGGAGTGATCTTGAACATGGGAATCATGTTGTATAATCTAAAGTATGGTAATTATGAGGTATGTTTGGATTTTTATTTATGATTGGGATATATTTTGACTTCAAAAACCAACTTTAAGATGACATTTTTTTGTATATTATTCATATTCCCTTAAATTCTTGAGAGAGTCTCATGGTTTGATTTTTTATGTTATGTCGAGATGGGATTATATGTAGTTCTTTTCATGTAATGTTGGAATTTTGGTGCATTAGTATTAATAAAACACTAATATTGGAATTATTATGGTGAATAAAACTATTTTAGTACCTTTATAATATAATTACTTGGATTGGTAAATTATGATGAATGTAGAGGGTGGAATGTGTAAGAATATCGGGAAGTTAGAGACTGGTGTTTCTTTGAATATAAAAATAGAATAAAATGAGTTATATATTGTCTCTACGTAAACATTATATTTGTAAGTTGGTCAATGGCCTTTATACAAAGTCGTTTTCTACAGTAATTGATGAAATGTAGTTTTAGTGAACATTCCATGTACACCCCAAAATTGGAATAATGTTAAATGTCGTGAATAGACAGAGATAACCTTTGTACATAATTATTTTTTGTACAATAGACTGGGTCTTGATAAAGACACTATGGATCCAGTTTAGATAATCAAGATAGTATTGGGTGTAGTTTTGAGTGGTTGGATCATTTTCAAAGACTTCAGATATCAGCTCTTAAATATTAATGTCATTGATCAGCTACTTATATAGATGTTCACTCATTTAATAAATCATGTATTGAGGAGAAAAGAAAAGTAAAATTCTATAGTTCATAATACAATCATGGTTTCATGGTAAGATGGTATATTGGTGTGTTTATAAATGATTTTTGAGTGTAATTGATTAAGTTGAGGTTTATTTGGAGTTGAATGAAATTTTTTAGAAGTGATTATTGTATATTTTAAATTATAGAGATATATATTGAAAATAAAATATAGTATATCTAGATCAAGCACAATTATAGCATGGTTTTATCTGGTATAGTACTAATGAAAAAGAGTATCATTAGATCCTAGTGGAGAATTGGGTCACTAGATATGTGCAATATTTATTCTTGAGAAAAAAATAACTTCTAGTTTTTTTGAGAAATCATTTTTGAAAAATCATCCCAAAATTACTTATTTTTTAAGTTGAAATAGATGGGATCTAATTATATATCTTTCACGATAAAAGACAATATTGGTTGTGATTTCCAAAAATTTCTCCTGACCAACTATATCCCAAATTAATGTTTGATTTGTTTTCCATCTAGGTTAGTGGTTCTTATCTTGAAATATATGCTGGATCAGTTTGTATTATCTTATTAGGTAGACAAAGAAACAAAATAAGAAACAAGATGAATAAAATTTAGGGGGAATACCCAGTTTTATTCATAAAACTAGTTGTAAAGAGGCCATTAGTGAAACAAACAAGAAGGAAGCTCTTACCCACACCTATAAGGGAAAACAAAAATGGACACACCAAATGCGTTCAGGTACAAAAAAAACTACAAAAAAACAAAACAAAAAATCTTAAACCCTTTTAATTGTGGTTTGAAATATGGATAAAAATTTTCCAATTAGTAAAGTTTCAATAAAGCACACAAGGGTTGTTCATGAACCCTAGAATTTATCTATTCCAATTAAGAATTTTGAATTAAATAAAAAAATTATTCAAATTAATTAATAATGGGAATAAACTTCAATTGAATTTATAAGCTTCCACATGCATCATAAAACAAAATATAATTCCATATGGACAGTATAAAAGGCACATATCTTTTACCGAGGATTTTTTATATTGATCCCAAGGTCCGACATTAGCTGACATTGCTCGCTAAGCTCATCTAACCTCTCGCTTGATCAACCAGGATCATCGCATTGCCCTGAGCTTCTATGTTACATCATGAAACAATTATTAATTAATTATAACTAACTAAATAATGAAATTATACCCCTTAATCTTATCAGTTAACTCACCAGTTCATTATTCTATGTCAAAACCATTATCAGTAACATGCATTCTACTCCTGATTCATCCCTAAATCTAGGCTGTACAAATCCCCGATTAAAAATACCTATTCAATAACTAATAAAATTGATTTTGTGAAAAGCCCCTTGGAAATATATGAAATATTGACATGCCTCAATGGATCGATGTGAAAAAATATGAAGACATAATCTTTGGTTCCCCTATTCCAAATCATAGAAAATCTCTATCATAAATGATAGCACACTTTAGTGAAAATAAATGAATAACCCTAAAAGAGAAACTTATGAAATCATAACTCTTATAAGGGAAACATTGTAGGAGGGATGTGGAATATCATTCCCATTGATGCTATCAATTTTCACCCAAGATTACCATGAATGGACAAGATATGGTGGATAGGGGGAGTTAGTTGATCCCTTTGTTGATGTTATGTGGATGACGTAGAGAGTATAGTGTGTGGGGGATGACAGAGTGGTGGATTCTAAGAATTGGGATGGGAGGAGGGGAGCAGTGAGCAGCGCTGAGAGGATGTAAGGGGCAAGTTGTAATTCTAGGGCTTGGGATGGGAGGAGGGGAGTGGTGCTGTCAATATGGGAGAATGAGAGCATGGGGGGAGTTAGGATGGGATAAGGGGGGTGCTAGGGGGGAGAGTGTTTTAGGGTATTTAGGGAGGTCTATCCCAATTGTTTTTAGATAAACGTTGGGATAGCCTACAATATATTGCCCTATCCCAACAGTTATTTAAAACCATTAGTATAGGGGAATGGGGATATCCCTTTCTTCTAGTAGTGTATAATAATATCCTTTTATGTTACTTGTGATTTATGAGGGTTATGATCCAATCATACCATCCACCTTCATTGTTTGTATGGATGATGATGATGATTTAAGAATGATGTTATAAAATTAATTAGTTTCCCATAATTTAATTAAGTTATGATAAAACATTTATGAAACTTGTTTTTCATTTTCATGGGTTATGATGTGATGAATTTTTGAAATGTGTACAAAACCCATTTCTTTTAAATTGGTTTTGATATATTTTTACAATGAATGCTTTATGATCTTTTGTAACACATGAGAATAGATTATGATTATGTAATGGGTGGGACCATAATTATATATCCCTCCAATGAATTAGGTTAAAATATATATTTCATTAGATAATAAGGACTAGAATTGGGAGTGAACCTAGTTTAGTAAGGTACATTTTCCATCTTGTAAGCCTTTGGAGTGAACCTTGTATAAGGATATGATGAAATGGGAAGTGAACCCAATATAATATGATATTCTTGGAAGCTATCCTTGACTAAGGAAATTATTTTCTATGCTTATGGGTGTTCCAAAAACATACGTGTTATGCCAATGTTATTCTCTCGTAGATCATGTTATTTTATTCCTTTATGATTCATTTCTTAAAAACTTCCATGATTTATGATGTGATTTAAGATTATGATCTATGATATGTTAGGTAAGGTATTAAAATGTTTATTTCGTGTTATCATACCCTTATTATAATGTTATATTCATTGATATCTCCCTTGTTTTACCTTCCTGGGCATCCAAGATCCCACTTTCTTATCTTTCCTTTACTCATGATATAGATAGGGATTCTAAGTATGATATGTCTAATAAGGGTGATATGTATGAATAACATGGTGGGAGATGATTTATATATCTTTTGAACAAGTTCTTTATATATCCAAATTTACAAGTACAATAAACATATATAATATTGTCATGGATCGTATTGTTATGTCTTGGATATCCATCTAAAAAGATATAATATTTATGTCTAAAAGGTTTGGGTTAATATAGTTAGTATCAAATAAGAGTTTAGTTAGTCTTCAGAGATTATGAGTTGAGATCTTTAATTAATACCTTGGGGATAATACTAAGTATAGGATAACATTCTAATGTTATGGTAAGATATATATTATATTTTTTTACTAGTAATGCATCCTTGCTAGGAAATGTCAAGTGGAAGTGGTTTTAGAAAAATTAATCTCGGGGTAATAATCCAAAAATGAGTTGGTTGAAATACATCTTGACCATCATTCTGGTGCACAGTGAGTGTTCCCTTACTTTGTGCATATCCTATGAGATATTCTTGGCATTTTCCCTATGCACTATTATGAAGGATTTGAAAATATGAGAACCAAGTATGTCCTTTGTTAAACATAATCTTTCATAGATTGAAAAGAAATTTGTATGATTTAGATACCATATTAATTATTTTTCATGATTATATTATTCATCATTAAGACTATTTTTTCTCACATTACAATTTTTTTTGTTCAATGAATGTAACCTTGAGGATTTGTATTGATATAGAATGTGATAGAAAATGGAATGATTGTCCTCTTTAAAAACCAAATTAAATGGGAGTTAGGAGGATACACCTTTTAATTATTCCTAATCAGTTATCTCATAATATTATTTAAAATATTAACTTTCCTGAGTTGTATGAAACCTATAATTAGAAAATAATTTAGTTTTAGGGATACCATGAAGGGAAGATGATTTAGTTTCCTATATGTCAAGTATGTAGGATGAAGGACTCAGCTAAATGTCTTATAGGAACTATAAGATGTATTTTGTGTCTAATAAAAGGGCATAGATAATGTAATTGATGAAGAAAAATGAATATTTTGTGGAAGGGAAGTGAATCCCATCCTAAGGTATCATTTATAGTTCAATGTATAATTTGTGGGGAATAGGGTAATTATTAGAGCCAATTTCCTAACCGAAGGGTTAACTCCTTGACCAAGGAATGATATATTCTAGTCCAAACATTTTAGTGTAAGGATTGAATTATTTGTGTATTGGTATTTGATAATAATGTTATAGAACTATTATATTAATGATATATGGGATATAAGAATCATGAAAAGTCTAAGGATTGTTCTATTTTTTTATTTAATGATTTAAAATCTCATTTTGAATGGTACCAATAACCAAGAAAAGTGATTTATTGGTGAAGTGATAACATATAGATGGGATAAATATATGATTTACATTGATGATGTAAATGGGATAGTATGTGTAACCTTAAAATTGGTTAGTTATTTTTTTACAAAGTGATTTAGGCCATCTTTGATGATGTTTATTAAATTTATAATTTATGGAATATATTCAATAATATGTGATTTTGATTAATGAATGAGGATTGTATTATTTTTTTTAATCGGATATATTTTCATATGGGGTTAACTTAAGAGTTGTGGATATAATCATGGTTTTATTAGTTTAAGGTTGATTATAAGTTAAAAGGTATAAATACCACTTTTGCTGTTTTGTGTGGTAGTATTTTGAGGTGATTTGAATATTTTATTGGATTTTAGGAGGAATAATATAATGGGTTTTAAAAAACCATTTGGATTATAATATAATTTTATGTTAAATTAATTATGGTTTGTGGGATAGTGGGATATAGATAATATTGATTATTGAAAATTGATTCATTTAAATGGTGATATTTTCAGAGATATTTATGGTCAATATAAGGAATAACATTTAGTTTAGTATCTAAATTTTATTAATGATATTTTCGCAAAATTCAGTACATTATAAAATTATATTTTTTAATTAATGATATTTTTTGACATGCTTCATTGGTTTGAGGTATATGTAACCTTTAGTTTAAAAATGTGATTTAAAAAGAAAGATTATTTGGGAAGAATGTAATTAAATTTTTTAGGATCTAAGATGAAAGATATTGATCACATTAATGGTTAAAAAATTCTTTAATGATATGGTTATTGAATTTATCCGGGTGTAAGGTTATTTATGAAATGATCTAAGTTAAACCTTTGTTATTGTTGTGGATATTTGGGACTTAAGTAGGATGTTTTATGAATTTTTGATATTATATTACCTTCTGATAACCATTCAATTCTTTTAATATATGAAGATAGGTGGAATATATTAATATTATTTTTAGATTATTATGTTTATTTTCATCCTTTAGCACTGAATATGGTAAAGGAATTCCACAAATCATGGAAAAAAATCTTGAAAAAAATAATTTAACATGTTGTATTCTTTTCTAATGAATCAATGGTTCTTTTCACAAAACATTGATTTAGGGTTCTGTGGTTATTAAATTTCTCTTGGTCATTAAATTTCTTGTGATCAATGTTTCATATCAATCTCTCTCGTTTTTTGGAAATTAATTTTGATCTTATTCTATATTTTTACTTCCCACAAATGTCCTCCAATTTGGAAACCTAGATATGGATTTTTCTAGATTCCCTTTATAATTACTTTTCCCTTTTTTAAAAGGATACTTTATTAACACTTTTTAAAATGTGAGATTTAAATTAAGGAAATTTGAAATACAATGCCCTTTATTACCTAGAATAAGTTAAAATTTAAAGTCCATAGTTTATTAAAAAAGGGAGAATGTTACAACCTAATATTTTAAAAGAAAAACTATGTTTGATAGCATATACAAAATCCAACATCGAGCATAAATGAACAGGGAAATATTATTATTTAATGACTTTTATAACATAGTCATTGAATTGGAAGGAATGGATAAAAGTAACCAAATTATTAAATATATATAATTAATAAAAATAAAAAATTATTGATAAATTATTAGGAAATAAACACTCAATTTTTAGTAAAGTCATTTAATCTTCGAAATACATTTTCTTCAAAAATAGTTTTTTATTTTATTTTAAAAGTGAATATTATAATTAAATTATTAAAATTTAAAAAAAAATTAAAAAAATATCATTTCTTAAATAATGATATAAAAATTATCTTAGGGTGAAATTTTGGGATTTTGATTTAATATATTGATTTTCTAGTGAATAGTCAAAATAGAGATTTTTGTAAATCTTCCATTTATTTTCATTGAAAAAAATATCCAATTATACATTGAATTTCATCATAACATAAAATTAGCATTATTTATTTTTATAGTATTTAAATAATTACATTTGAATTATAATTATACCTGATTTTTTTATAAATTCATTTTGGGCTTCAAAATACATTTGTTAAACAAACTCTTTTTCATTCTGTTTTAAACATTTATGTTAAATTTGATTTATTCCACTTATAAAAATTGAATTTGATAAAATGGAATTAATTTTTAATTCATAAATTAAAATATAACCTCGTATTATTTTTTATATTTTTTTGAAAGTGTTAAATTTTTGATGAATAGTAAAAATGCAGTTTTTATAAGATGTGTCATATTTTATGATATTACCAAGTCGTATATATGAAATATAAATTTATGAATATTCTGTATCAAATAATTTATGATAATATACTAAAAATATAATACTAAAATAATTCAATATATATATATATATGAATTTATTTTATGATATATATGAAAATCAATTTCAGTGTCGACATAGTGTTTACACAACACTGGAAAAGTAATATTTTGGGTATGAGAATTAATATTTGATTAGGAAATATTTTATCAAATTTGTATTAAATGTGAATTATTATTTATGTTTTTTATGGATAGATATCAATTTTCGATGTAAATAACAGATGACTTATCCAAATGCTTTTCTAATGTTTGTGCAATGCTAGAAAAGTCATAATAACATATTAAATGAGTTATGATGACATATATGTGAAAAAATATACATATTTAATTAATATAAAATTTTATTTTGAACTTAATTTACTTATACTATTATGATAATTTATTTTTAATTTTTTGGGATGAAATAATTACCTCAAATGATTACATAAGGTTGACATAGTTCTTTTTAAAGTAATAGAAAAATCAAGTAAACGATTTTAAAGACTCTAAATGTAATATTTTTTGGCTGATATAAATTATCACACTAATTTTTAAGATAAATATAATATATTAGATACTTTTTAATGGTTTATATTCTAATTATATTTTTCATGTTTTTTCAAAGTTGAGTCATTTGAGTAGTTCTTAAATGACATTAATAGAACTTTATGTTAAATAATATTTTAGTAAATTATTTTAAAAATATAAAAAATCATGAAGGTGGATATTTATAATGATATATTATCTAAAATTAAATCTTTTTTCTATTTATTAAATAATTTTTACTTTGTAATTAATATTACAACCATTTAATATTAAAAAAGTCATTACCATGGTTAATGTTAAAATTGGATAACCAAGGGGTTAAACAGAAAGATAAGGTTTAAAATGATATTTATATTGGTATAAATTACATTGGGTGATTATATTAATACCATATCATCCTTATCATTGAATATATTTCATTTTGGAACAATTTTAAATTAGTTAGACACATAATATATTATAATATATCACGTATTATCTAAAACGACAATAATTAAATTTTATAATAAAAATTATTTTCCTAAATGATTTAAAGAATTATTAAAAATCCTATATTCAGAAAATTTAATGGTAAATGGTTGAAAATATAAACCATGTCCCGTTTATGGGTTATTGTTCCTTTTATTGTAACTTCCTTGACCCCTAAAGAGTAAAAAACATTGATATTTGGATAATTGTCCAAAGGGATAATTAGGGGGGTTAAAACAATGAGGTAAGAGTTTTAAAACCACTTAAACATTTACAAATATTATTTAATGATGTTATTTGAAATTTTCATCATCCTATATTAGAAACATATCAATTTGGATCCACTTGATCGTAAAAAACAATTTATATTAATTTAATACTATATGTACTTCTAATAGTTCCCTTCCCATAACTTATAAAAAAACATATTCTCATCTATTCTTCAAAATTTTTTAGCACTCTATCTTGACCGAACTCTACCCAATTATCTTATAATATTCCATAGTGAATATTTAGAGTTTTTTAACTTCATAAAATACCATTCCAGGGGACCATAAGAAGGAATCCAAAGGAGGCATTCCAAAGAAGAGGTTAACATCTTACACGACCTATTTTAATTTATTTATTCTCCTACATACACTATATCAATGATATAAATTATATAATAAGGACATTAGTATCTCAGTTCTATTGAATTTTGATGATGATGATGTAATATTCACCTTATTCTCATCCATTTGAAAAGGATAACATCACTCGTGTGTATGTGTGGACTACCACCTCTATGAAGTGATGTGATTCATTTATCATTTATATTTTACATGGATGGTATTAAAGATATATTTAATTAAAATATAAGATATATATGTTATAAAAAATATCCAGTAAAGGTGAATTATTTTTTACTTTTATTTTGTTCCTTCTGTTAAAAAAATGAAAATATCACTCAGACATATATACATCCTTCTATCCACATGAATAGTGTAATTAATTCTTTATCTCTATAATTTATAGAAGAATATAAATTATAGATATTATAAAACCATGATCAAATTATAAGTACCCAAAAAACTAAACCCAAAATATCATGAAAAATAAAAAATTTAACACTCAGAAATTACATTTTTAATAAATAATTATTAATAAATTTGACTTAAGATTTTATAAGTGGGTCATATATGATATGATAAGTATTTATATAATTTTGGTATAGAATTATAATAAATTAAAATTTATTATATAGGATTTTATTTCTATTTCAAATCAAGTACAAATTTAGGTAAGGGTTTCTCATTTGAATATTATTTCTGTGTGACTTATAACATATTCATTACTTGTTTCTTTTATGTAGTGAATAAACTACCCATGAATTTATTTTATTAATATTTTATGAAAATTATGGTTATTTAAAAATCCAAAAAAAAATTCAATTTCATGAAGTTTTTATAAGGATATTACCAATATTGTAAGTTTTTTATGTTATGATTTCATTATTTATCACAATTTTTTATCATTAAGTTGCTAATGATGAACTTTTATGATTTACCTATCATTGAACTCATACCTTTTCTTGTCCTCTTGTTATTTATAAATATTATATGTTTTTATTTCATTTTACACTTTTTATGTACTAAATATATTAATAGAATATTTTTAATGAAAACTAAATTTATTTCTCTCTTTGATCTAAAATCCTTTTTCTTCCATGTCTATGTTTTATAAAAATGTTTTCAAGAATTTTTTTCTATTCTTCTATAATTTTTTAATGTTTTTTCCCAATTTTAAAATTTTTAAAAAAATTTAAAATTTAATCTTTTTTTATCAAGGTAATTTTTAATTTTTATAAAAAAAATAAAATGAATCTATGTTTTTACATACATGGTATTAACAAAATTTCCCATCATCATGATACTTTAATGATTTGAAACTTCCTTTGTATGTTTCAAAGGATCTTCTCAAATAAAATATTTTCCTTAATATTATCTAATATTATTATATTTCAAATAAGTTATTTCAAATTGAAAAGTTAATTTTTTCCAGGAAATGTTCCAGTTTTATTCTAAAGGTATTTTTCATCTATGCTAACATCCTTTGATATTACTTATCCTTCACTTAGGTTGTGATATAATGAAAACATACACTTAAATTATTTTGATGTATTGTATTCTTGATTATTTAAAAAGGATTATATTAATCATGTTTCTTTCCCTTAGGTTAATTATGTTATGAAAATTCCTTTAAGAAGCACTTTTCTTTTTGATAGCTTATGATATGATTAAATCTTGAAGTGTGTATGAAACTAATTTCTTTTCCATAGGTTATGATATATTGTTACGATGAATCATTTAGGATCTTGTGATACACATTTGAATAGATTATAATTATGTTATGGGTAGCCCCAATATTATATTACAATCTAATAAATTGGGTAAATATGGATATCTCATTAGATAATAAGGACTATAATGGGGAGTGAACCAAGTTTAGTAAGGTACTTTATAAACAATGATAGTCTTTGGGCTGAACCTTTACTAAAGATATAATGGAATTGGGGTGAACCTAATCAAATATGAACTTCATCATTGTGTACCTTAAAAAATCAAATTATTTTCTATTTTTATGCATATTCCACAAACATATGTCTTATGACAATGTTATACACTAATAGATCATCTTATTTAATTATATAACGATCCATGTCTAATGAAACAGAAATAATTTTCCCCTTATTTAAGATTATGATATATGATATATTGGGTATGGTTTTCAAATTTTAATATCATGTTCTAATATCCTTATTCTCATGATCTTATTACATAATCATTGATATCTACCTTGTTTACACTTACTAGGAATCTAATCTCACCCTTTCTTATTTTTCCTTTTCCCATGATATGAAGAGATACTTTATGTTTGATATTTATTAGATGGGTTCCAACTATGAAGAACATACTGATAGATGATTTAGATATATTATGATTTTTTTTCTTTATACATGTTTTGAATTAAATTAAACTTATAGGATTCTAGAATGTATTTTAATGTTTTTATTAGATATTCATCTAAAAAGATGTAATATTTTAGTCTGAAAATTTCGGTCATAATAGAAATTAAATGTTTGCAGTTGGGTATTTTTCTTGGTTCAACACAAAAGGATAATTCAAATAGTTTACTCTAACAGTGTTTTGACATACTAATAGGTAACTCTGTCCACTATATATGTTACAAAATTTAGGAAGGACACACTGTCTATTCTATGTGAACTACCTAATCTTGTCTCTATATAGAGTTCACTTAGATAAGTAAAAATATAATAATAATGAAACATAAGTTGCATAAAATATTTATTTAAAATATAATAATACTACACTGACAAGGGAGTTATCATTGTGATTTGATACCCAAACATCCATGAATTCACCATAGTGTTTCCTTTATCGCTTTTTCTTAAATATAATTAGTGTTATTCAAATAACTATTTCATGAGATATTTTTTATATTTTTAATATGTAAAATCTAAAAAACCACAGAGGTATTTCCTTCTTCTAATCTGAGTAAATTTTTTATATTCATTTTTTCTATTTTCCTCTTACAAAATAGGATATTTTAATTATGATAATTTACTAAATTTCCACGGAAAAATTATTAAACATATTTTACTATTGATAATTTATGTGGTATTTTCTGGTTAATTGAGGACCATATCCTTGAATATATAAATATTAACATAACTCACACATCTTACACAAAATAACATTACAAATTATTAACATATCTAGACAACAAGGCAAGTTACACCTCTTGTTCTTAACATGTTACAAGATTATCCTACTCTATGATGTGGGAATATTAAAAATTCTAGTAATAGTGAATTTATGTTATTCAACTTCATGGAATGGATATTTATTTCTTAGTGTGATAATTAATAATCACATTTTACGATTTTTGAAGGAAATTTTAATTCCACAATGCTTCTAAAATGTCCATTATAGGGCCCCCTTTTTTAGGAATCATTTTAAGAAAAAACATCATGATCCATGGTGTAGAATGAATCTTATCCCCATTTCTTATTCATAAAGGATATATATACATCATAAAAAACAACTCTTCAAAATGATTATGGATAAAACCTTATAATTTGATCCAAGAAATTACACACATCATAAAAATATTACATATATAGGGAGGACTATTCAATACTTTTTAATTATGGTAGTCCCTAGAAAAACTTATGATACTAAAAAAGGTTTTAAAACCCATATATTTTTCGGTGTGACCTCGGTGGTTCCAAGTTTTGTTTTATACATATTTTTTTTATGTTCTCAATCCATTTCTAGGTTGATCATGTAGTTTTTAAATTGGAAACCTAAGAGTAAATGGAAATATTTCAAAAAGAAAAAGTATCAAGTTAAAATGAAATATTTTTACCCTCATAAAGGGAGTGTCTCATGATTTTAGTTCACTCAAGTCTGGTTAGAAGACATGCACTAGTAATTTTAGGAACCACAAGTAAATATACGCAATTAAGAAGTAGTGTGTCTTTTGATAGTCAAAGAATCTCTTGTAGTTGGAGATAGGAGAATGATGTGATTTGAATTTTATAGAATAAGGATGAGACAATAAGGAGATATTTGCCTCTAAATACCCACCCAACCCCCACATTTTGGTTTAATTAATATTTGAAGGAGGATTAAAGGATCTCACTTCATGTAAGTCAAAACTACAAGAAATTTAAATGAGTAAAGGATCTGAGATAAGGTGTTACATAAAGCTATATTTATGTAATTACATGGATAGAGTATTAATAATTGGTAGACATGAAGGATGTATGGAGAACCTACTTGAGAGAAGTCACCTGAGTAAAGGGAGTTGTGAAAATACTACTTGAGAGAATTAAATTAAGCTTCCAAAATCTATATAAAAAGACCTAAGGAAATAAAATATGGTAAAGGGGCCCAGAAAAATCCTTACCTCATTGTATTTAAGGAATTTATTGAATCATAAATTGGAAAAGTTTGGGACTTGGGAGAACATAACCTAGGAGAAGCTATAGAATTAGGAGAAATAAAAGATCTGAGATTGAGGGATTAATTAGAGCATCGAATTTGTACTTTAATGATGAAATTATAAAGCATTATTCCCATTAATTTGGAATAAAAATTCAAGTCATTAAACTAATGAATATTTAATCTAATGTAATGGTAGAATTAGTTGTTGTCAAAATGAGATATGAGGGAGGAAATGTGTCATCCATGAATTCATGTAATGGATGTGCACCCAGAACATACTGATCTTGACCAAAAAATATAGTCATATAAACTAGTGAAGAATTGTTACTTATGGTGTGACAAACACATCATCAGTGTATAATCCTTGTATCATCCATTAGTGTTAGACCAAGTAGTAATTTCGGTGTTTTGTTATTATTTTTAACTTTTATAATGGTAGTGAATGTGCATATTATTTAGACAGGTTTAACAAGTTCTTACCAGTATGTTAACATGATCCTTAATTATGAAAAAAATGTAATACTAATTCACCTATCCCCTCTTAGAGTGTCCAACGTTTTAGTATTTTACACTATAAAAAACTTTCACATCACTCTGGGGTTTTTTAAAAACATTACATTTTCTATGGAAAATTTTTTAACATCATAGAGAGGTTTTGAGAAAAAATACATTAGCTTCAAAAAAACTTATTCATCATAAGAGGATATAATTTTCCCCTTTAATTCATTATATGGACTCCATTGAAAATATATTATTCATCTTCTCAAAAATATTACCTATTTTTGAAAAACATTACATTAACAAATAAACCTCCAAATGTTTTCTAATTATGTGTCTTATTAAATTCTTAAACATCTACCAAATATATTATATATATGAAGAAACTTCTAATATATTAAGAAATATTTATTTTTTAAATATTTTATTCACTAAACATTAAAATTCATCATACCACTTTTATATTATAGAATAATAACATTTATTCTTATAAACATCCAAACCACTACCTTATGATCTTCCAGTTGTTCTCCTTTAAAGATAACATCTTGAACACTAATAAATTAATTATCTTATAAAAATTATCAAATATTCTATCATACAATCCTCTAACATTCAAGATTACAAACTTATATCTTTTTGTTGATAATAAATCCAATAATTAGAACCTATAGTTCCAAAAACATTCCTTTAATATCCTCCAATATAAGGAAAAAATGATTTTCATGATTTATATTATTGTCCAATCGATGAACTTAATTTAAGAGGTTCATGAGTGTCTTCTAGATATTATTAATGATTAAATTCATAGTAAAACATAATAATTTTTTAGGAAGTGATGCGGGTATGAGGTTTGTGCATAATTCCTTGGGAAACATGAATCCAATAACATGAAAATTATCAATGTATCAAATAATCATAGCTAATTGAGGTCTAGTAGGAAATTATTATCCTATATTGAATGCAAAGAGTTCTTTGGATATTTCATACCACTCTTGATTGGTTTTCTTCTAATAGATATAATAGAGAAGAGATAACATGTTGTCTGGATCCATGTCCTTGTGAAGCTTATAGGGATCACTAGTCATGGATGATGGCATGAGGAATTTGGAATCCAATGAATCGTAAAAGTGATCTATGAAGATTTTTTGTACCTCCTAACCTACCTCCTTATAGGTCTCAATGGGAAATGGGGACTCTAATACATAAAAATTCGTCACTTAGCATAGTAAATTGTGTAAGGCCCTGTACCACTTTTAGAATTTGGCACTGGTAAAGAGATTATATTTATCTAATATATATTATAGGGATAGTAATGTGATCAAATGGATTAAAATTTTCTATTATAAAAAAAATATGATATTCTTAGTACATCACCTTGATTGTGGGTTATGATATAATAAATTACATTTTTAGCCTCCCATAATCAAATGTCAATATTAATCACCATTAGATTCAGAATATCTGTTCACTTGGATATTCCTATGGAAATGTTCCATATTTACCGTTAAATTATCCAAACAGGGGATTGAAAAATTATTCAAAGGTATATATATATTATTTTCTTTCCAACTACAGTATCTAAATGATCCTTGATATTTTGAGTAGACTACACAATCCTAAAATATGTCACTTGAATTTATTCAATGGTTATCTCAATGTTTCATCATGTCTTGCCATGGAAGTAAACTATTGATTCAAACTAGGTAAATTCAACCTAATCCATTAGTTATAACTCCTAAATAATGTAAATAACCTTTATGAGGGTAAGAAAAGTACTTTGAACTATAATTATATTCTAACTCAAGTGGTGAAAGGATTTAACTAACATAATATTTTATTTTATGGATATTTTTAAAATTATGAATAAATAATATTTATTTTATTCTTCACATTTTTGTTATTAATATCTGGATTTTATATCATTAATCAATAATTTATAATTAAATAATTTATTCATAATTTTATTTTATTTTTCATATAATTATCTTTAATTTTTTTTACCATATGTGGTTTCATTTAATCATGAAAATAAACCTTTTATTACATAAATAAATAAATAAATAACCATTCACTATAATAATAAAATAAACAAGTGATAAGACCATAATATTATATCTACAGGTTGGTTAATCAAGAGGAGATAAACTAACCTTGACCCCTGGAAAGACAACTCTTTAAGCTGAAACCTTGTATTGAGTAGTAGCATTAATCCATTAGCATGTATATCTAATTGGTTTGTTTTACCACAACACAGGTCCCAAATCACCTCCTATCATTGGGAGGTCAACCCTTTAAAAAATTTATTCACTCATGGGATAGAGATACCAAGGGTTACAGTTACGAAAAAATATTTCTTAGACACATATTCCCAAACATAATAAAGGATAAAGAGATGGTACACAGATTATTATATTTAATTTTATAATAAATTAATGCACAAAATAGATGAATAAAATAACCAAATTAAAAAAATCCAATACATACATAGGTCGTTCAAGATCCTGGATAATCCCAAAATACAACGAATGTGTATTTAAACATGTTAGAATTCATGTCAACTCATTATTATTAAGATAAATTTAATTGAATTAATAAATTAACCCTATAATTAATTAATTAATTCCTCATCTTCAGAATCACTCCTAATATTTTTTGAGATTCAAAAAGAATCCCATGGTATTTTTTTTAATAATTTATATATATTTAAAATAAAAATAAAATGAATTCATGGTATGGTGTGTACTAATGAGGTCACAAAACATGTACCTTTCTATAACAGATTAAATTCATCATTATAATTAAATATATATATATATATATGACATGTACTCTATAGGTGACATAGTGTGTATCTTTTTGAGTTAGATTATTTCCATTTAGGGAATTTATTTATTACATAATTTTTTTATTCACATGGCTCATTATGGGAATTATGTTGTGTACATTCCTTGTCATTCAACTCATACATACATAGCTTCTATTCCCACAAAGTGTATCTTAATATACATAGAGTTTTGTTCAATGGGTAAAGTAGCATAGTCGTTGATACTCTGTTTTTTTTATTTTTGATGAAAATATTATGAAGAGTTTCTCAAGAATGTTAAAGAGGAAAAGAGTCAAAATAGGAATTGAAGGGAATTTTTGAAACTAGCATGTGCACATACCTCTGCACATCAGAAGGCATTCTCAACCCCTGTGTTGTACTTACGGGAAGGACACCCCTCTGTGGGACACCTTATTTGGGAACCTGTTCCATAAACCTACGCAAGAAACATCCTTCATTTAGGGTTCACTATTTCTCTATAGATAGGACCCTCGAGAACCTCATTTGAACAACTGGAAAATTTGGAGAAGACCTAAAGCTCTATTTATACAACCCCTTCACCTGGGTCCTCTAAAATCCATCAGTTATGCCTATGCAACCCGAGAAAAGAAGGAATTAAGGGGGATAGTGGGTTGAAAAGTCCCTCTAGGGTTTGATACACAAAGAAATATATGTGAGGATCATTTCCCTCTAGTGTAAAACCACATGAATGAAGCCCCTTCCCTAATTAGTGACATGTGTGAAACCCAAATAGGGACACATGAGAGACCAATGAAGCTGAGTCTAAAGTCTCACCCATGTTTTTTCCCAAGGTATTCTATTTTCCAGAGAATATCTAGGTCACAAATTATTATTCCCCCAACAAGAAGCACATCTTGGTCCTACCATGAGCTATGTGTAAAACCTTTTCTCACCAAGACAGGACCTACATGAGACTCATTTGAACACTTTTTCCAGCCACTAATATTAGGTCCCCTTTACCTTTGGATCCCTTGTCTGAGGGGACCCAATTGGAACCCCCACCGAAGACTCTAGACTTTCAAATCCATCGTAATAACAATACTATCATGTCTCCCATTTGGGCATACATTCCTTCATTTAGAGGTTTATGGCACTTTTCATACCTGATGGGTAGGGTTCATGAGGTGCATGTGGGTATGAATTACCTTGGTCATGAGGACCCTAACCTTAGGGGTGGTATTAGGGAACTCTTGGTCTCTGGTACTAGGTCTTGGACCATGTCCTTCCATAGTTGTCTCTATGACTCGAAGGCTACAGATCCAGGAAGGGTGGGAGAGGATAACACTTGCCTTTCCCTTTGAAAGGGAATGAGATCCCCCTCTCTCTACATAGAGCTAATTTGAGGCATCCCCCCATGGAGTAAGCACCTAGACTTTCATGCAATAAATGTATTTCTTCACTCTTTATTTCATCTCGATACCTATAGGTTGTAGCCAGATAGAACAGCAAATATGACAATCCAAGCTATCAATATAAGAGGATATATGGGATCATCAAAGCCCTTTATCTCTCCCTTTGGTTCTAGGTAGAACAACAGGAGGTAAGTGACGTCACCCCATCCTCTTCCACCATTGGAAGGTGGATCATGTGGTTTTCCAAATCTCTTGCTTCCTCTTTCTCACATTCATGCATGACTCATCACGACTCATGTGGGATTATAGGATAGCCATGGTCATGGAATCTATGCATTCAAATGCATGTTTTGGAATAAAATCTTCTTCCAAATATTCCTCTCATCGTCCTTTAGAATGTATCTATAGGCATGGTCCCTCAAGGTCATATATCCAACATCATAGAAAAGTGGATTGTGTGGTTTCCCAAATATTTTGTTTTATCTAGTTTCTCATACTGAGCATGACTCATGTGGTCTTAGAGGTTGATAGTGGTCATGAAATCCACATGTTCCCAAACCTTTCTTGAATAATTCCTATTGTAATCCCCAACCAATCCATGGAACTCTACTTGGTATAATCCCCAACCTATCACAATATGGCATCCTCCTAGGTGTAATCCCCAAACCAAACCCTTAAATCTCCCAGAGTCAAGTCACTTCTCAGGGACCCAAACCCAATCAGGGAATCCTCCTTAAGAGTAATCCCCAAATTAATACTCTCAAAGGGAAATAATCCCATATTATACAAATCTTTATAGGGCCTCCATAGGTGGAGGTATTCATAACTGAACTGTGTGGGATTTGATTCCAATACAAATGGGATCCATAGGATGCCTCCATGACATCTAAACCCAACACCCAAAATCAACCCTATTCTACCTGGGCCATATTCCCAAAAGATTCTTATTCAACCTAGGAAACCATATCCCTTCCATTTTCCCCATGATGATTTAGCATAAGTCCCATATAATGCATTGACAATGCACCATTTTCCTAGATGTACTTTCTTCATGATAATAAACAAAAAAATTTGGTCCTCATCACATTACCTTAAAAGGAATGATATTTCTCGCTAAGTGGAACTGAACTATGTGGGTTTTTATTCCTTTCATAAGGATGCATTGGAATCCCATCTTATGGGTTAAATTGTCACATCAAAACAACTCCCATATCCTTGGATATTGATTCACTCCAGAGTGACCCACTGTGTGACTCAAAAACAACATCATAATTAGGTGGAAAAAGAATATATAATTAGTTTGTAAGAGGAAACCATTGACAGAGAACCTTTGATACATACAAATATCTCCATTGATGGAGAACCACCAGTACATATAGATGATTCCAAATTCCATACAAGGTAATAATTGATTGTCAATTCATGTTTAACCTAAATCATTAATGGGATTTAATAAATGATTCAAAAACATTTCATTAATCTATAATAGAGTCTCATAGTATGAAGAAATTACCCCCAAAAGGGTGTGATGAACCTGGCCTCCCATCATATCGGCCAGCGTGATTTCTTAAGTATCATTGGACAATATGCTCAACAAGTGTCTGCCTTTGGAAAGAAGATCCGTCACAGATATATAACCGTTATTTATTTCTGTTTCCATGAATAAACCAATTGGAAACCATTATGTAATAGTGAAACTGATGTTAATGATTTCACAAAACTCAACCCCCTACAATCAATCTCCGGGTGCCATATTTTCATCGGAAATAAAAATGGTGAACCTGACATGAATCCTTAAACAAGATGATAGTGGCACCCATATGTTAGGACCCTTTTTCTCTTAAAATTAAATATGGCCAAAAAATACAACCAATCATGTCTGTGTTTGTTTAAATGAGATGCTTATTTGATGGGATTTTCATGTTTCTTTTTATCATATATATTCAAGTACTTCCAATGGGTTCAACCTTTAATCCAAATGGAGTCACACCAACTCTCTACAACCTACACTCTAGCTATAGTTCATGTTAGGTATTAATAAAAGAAAAGGATGATGTCACCAACCCAACCTCATCAATGATGGGTCTCGAATGCACTATTTTATGAGTATCCCAAAAATGATAAAATCCTGGCCCTTGGGGTTGTCTGATAGGCCCTCCATCGCCCAAAGCCCCATTGATTTTCTAACTAGCAATAGTCAGTGGTTTAAAAGAAGATAGACCCTATCACAATCTAGAACTAATTTAGAAGCTTATCCCATAAATAAAATATCTAGTACCTCCATTATCTTAGGTAGGTGGATCAATAGGACATGGAAAACCTCTTCTATAAAACACAGAGGTCCTTCCAAGGGGATCATAACAACAATCACCCTTGCTAACACTGCATTGATGTAAACCCCCAACATAATGAGGGTCCCATCTTTAGCTGTCTGGTCCAGGTCATCTTGAACTGAATAGTCTATTTTATAATGACCCATACTTTACATACATTGTTAATACTTAAAAATTGAAGCATACTTATTACAACATATAACAAAACCACGAACGGACCGTATAGGAATAGTGTCTTTAGAAACTGGGAAACATAAACAACTGGTTCGTAAAGCATCTACTTTGCCTCCCATTTATTTCATCATATCTAGAGTCCCTTTTTGGCATATTCTCCTTAATAACCTTCTTCCTGACCTGGGGAAATAAAACATACAAAAGGGTGAGCTCAAATGCTCAGTAATGGTAAACAAAAGAAATATCAATCACATCATATACATAAGAACATAACTTTTGGAAATCGTAACCTGTAAAAGAGATCATAATTTCATATCATGGGATAAATCATAGTAGTGAAATGTAATCCCAATAATAATAACTTAAAACATGAAACTTTGTTTCATACACACATATTCATAGAGAATCATTTCTTATTAGTCAAGACTCATTTCCAAGAATATCTTAGTGGAAAAAGTCCCTTTCTGAACCGAGTTCACTCCTCGTTTCAGTCCTGTTTCACTGAACCGGTATAACCTACCGTTCCAGCAATGCCTATCTCACGAGATATAAAATCTTTACCCAATTCATTGTAGGGATATATAGGTCCCACCCATCTCATAATGATACCATTATTATGTGTGCCACAAAATCATAAGTCATACATCATTTCATAACACATGTAATAAAAATGGGAATCATAAACATCGTGAAATCATAAAACAATTCATATAAGATAAAGGAATTCATAAAAATATAATTCCATCAAAACATAATCAAATAAATGTAATAATAGGGATAAAAACATAACCCTTTATTATCTTATATGGAAAATAATTTTGATAAAACACTTGAACTCCATTCTTGAGGAAAATATCCTTTCTGCTTCAAAAACACTTTTCCTTTCTTAACATGTCGTACAATTATAAAATAAAAGAAGTTGATTAAAAATAAACTTGAAAACTTATAAGGGGAGATTCTTGGAAATAATGTTTTAAAAAAATCCATTCATGTCGTATAAGTTAAAAGAAAACATTCTTCTCGTACTTTTGTCGGAAAAGTCAAAAAGTACCTCGTACGAAAAACGACAAAAGATTCCTTTCATATCTTTTACTAAAAACTCACCGAAGGGTAAAATTGGATATAAACTATTGTAGAAGGATATAAATATTAAATATTGTGGAAACATGGATGTGGATGATAAAATAGACCCCAGTAAATACCAAAGTACAAACAATCTCGGATAAAAATGAGATTGTGATATTTCCCTTACCTTAGGTCCTTTTTGCTTCGTAAGTGTCCGAACCTCCTGTATAATGATTTAAATAATGTTATTGACTTATTCCAGAATCATACATATTTTTATGATATCATATATGGTCATATTCTTAGCTTCTTAGTAGTAATATTTCATTGCTACTTGTTATTTGGGTGTTTATAACTTTTTGTTCTTATGCGTGTCTTGTCGAATAAATTCTTATTCTTCTCTTTAGGTTATAGATACCTCATTTCCAGAATGGTATTAGTGTAATATATATCATATTAATTCATTAAATTCATTTATATAATCATTATGAAATGAAGATCATGTAGAACGAGTCACATCATATCGTGGAGACAGTATTCCGTACGTACGCACGAGTGACGATATCGTTCCAATGATCATGGAATTGTATTGGAGTGTATGTATACTATTTCAGAATCAGTATCACTTTATAATAGTCATATATAGTCATTATTTACACCATTATACCCATCCAAGTAAGGTGGTGTTGGAAAATAGATTACACCACGACGTGGAGACGGTATTCCGTACGTACGCACGCGCGGTGATTTATTTTTCCGTAGGATGGATAGATGGTGAAATAGGGTTGTTTCATACTTATAATAACATATCATTATATTAGTGATACTGATGTTATTACTTCATAATGAAACAACTAAATAAGAAGACGTGGAAGAAGAAGTAAAGATGAAAGAATCGGTAACGGACATTACCTCTTCTTTGAAGTGCTTCTTTGAGACCTTCTTTTAGGGAACTAAAATTGGTCTTTGAATAAAACCAGGACCTCTAGGATGTCTCTAGGTAAGTGGAGAAAAAAAAATTGGTAGGGGTTGGCCGAGCTTGAAGGCTCAAAGTGGTGTGAGCAAGAGGGTGAGGAGGTGCCCTTTTATAAGGGAGGAGAGGGGCTCCTTTGGAAGAACTAAAAAAATTATTTTATTATAAAGTCAAGTTCGGTTATAAATAGCTCCGAATTGATTTATTTCGAATCTAAGGTGAGGATGGGTCGAAATAATCTCATCAAATAGAATTTATAAAAGTTTAGGTATCAATTTTAACCTTATCATTTAGATTTAACATTAAGTTAAATAATTTTACTTTTACCATGTCTTCTTGTGTTCTTATACTATAAGGTTAATAAACTTACTATAAGCAGCCAAACGAACCCCAAGTTGTTTATTATTAATATATATAACCTTATCTGATTCATTTGTCAGAACCGTAGATTTTTAGGAATAAATAACAATTACTAATATAAGATTTGTTTTAAAAACTATTTTATGTCAATTTTGACGCTATTTAGTAATTAATTTTTGTGAAAATAATAACAGAATTATTAGTTCGAAAAAAGTTAATTAAATCAATAATAACATGTCATATTCATCTAGAAAATTAGTATAATTCATAAAAAGTCTCAAATTACCTTTATTTTGGTGTTTATAACATCAATTATGTCAATATTTCATTAATAAGATAATTATTGCATCATCATTGTGTCATAAATAAATTACATTATTTAATGTCTAAAAATTACAAATAAAATACCATTATGTAGGAAAGCTTTTTATATTTCTAATGACTATTCATAGTCGAATTTATCTTATGTATAACCCCATATTAAAAATTATTTACTTATTAAACTTTGATTTTAACTATTTTAACCCTTCTTTAAATAAATTAATAATAAATGTCCTAATCTAATCCAAGTGGGCCTAAATGGTCATATTTTATTCCTAAAGTTGATTTTGGTCGAATTACACTTATCTAATATAATTAGGACATGTGTTAGGGTAATAATAATATCATTTTTAACCTTAATTAACCTATTTACTTTTAACCGTGGTAAATAAAAGTTAAAAGTTACTATTCACCAAAAATTATTTTCATCTCATTGAACCACATTTTAGTCCTTGATATTAACCGTGTCTCTCAGATTTTCGAAATTCCACTCACAGAAGCGGTAAACTTTGTTTTATGAAAAATTTAGTTTTTTTAACTACCACTTAGTGGTTACACTATTCATCAAAAATTGAAAGTTTTCAGAAAAATACCAAAATTTCACCCTAGGATAATTTCGACATTCCGAATCCAAAAATAAAGTCCATTTTGAAAAAATAAATACTATAAAATTTCAAAAACTTGTTATTACTATTTATAATGGCTAGTTTTAATAATATTTTAATAACATATCATTGTTTAGTGAAACTCGGTATTGTGTACGACGCAAGCTATCAAGGAAGGTCGCGATTGCATGTAAAGAAAGCCAAGCTAATGTTGTATGTAGTAAAAGATTCATTTGATGATTTATATAACATAAAAATAAAATATTTCACATAAAAGTCTCAGGTGTTATATTCTACCCCCCTTAAAATGAATTTCACCCTCGAAATTCGTCACTTTGTAACAAACAGATGAGGATACCTCTCCCTCATCATATACTCAAGCTCACATGTAGCTTCTTCTAATTGGTGGTTCCTTCATAAAACTTTCACCAAGCGAGTGGTCTTGTTTCGTAGGAGTTTTTCGCTACGATCCAGAATCTCTATCGGCTGTTCTCCATAAGAATGATCTAGCTCCAACGGTACAACTTCTGAGCTGAGTACATGTGAAGGATCAGGTATGTACTTTCTCATGAGAGATACATGGAACACATCGTGTACTTGAGATAGATTCGGTGGAAGCGCCAATTGGTAAGCTACCTTCCCGACACGATCCAGTATTTCGAAAGGACCGATATATCTAGGGCTCAACATCCCCTTCTTCCCAAATCTCATGACTCTCTTCCAGGGAGATATTCGTAAGAACACTTTATCACCCACTTCAAACACTTGGTCTTTTCTTCAGTTGTCAGCATAACTTTTCGGTCGACTCTGAGCTGCTCTTATGTGTTGTTGAATAGATCTGACCTTTTCTTCCATTTCATCAATGAGATAAGGTCCTAATAGCTTTCTTTCCCCAACTTCATCCCAGCAAGTTGGAGTCCTGCATTTCGTTCCATAGAGAGCTTTATAAGGATCCATCTGAATACTGGAGTGAAAGCTATTATTATAAGAAAATTCCACCAAAGGTAGGTGTTGATCCCAACCACCATTGAAATCCATAGAGAAAGCTCTCAACATATCTTCTAGAGTTTGAATTGTTCTCTCAGACTGATCGTCTGTCAGAGGATGATGAGCAGTGCTGAAACTCAACTCTGTATCCAGAGTTTGCTGAAGACTTCGCTAGAACTTCGAGGTAAATCTCGGATCCCAATCAAATATAATAGAAAGTGGTACTCCATGCAATATTACCACTTCCTTTACATATATCCTGGCAAGCAGATCCAGAGAGAAATCATCTCTAATAGCAATGAAGTGTGCAGACTTGGTAAGATGATCAACTATGGCCCAGATAGCATTATTTCCATTGGATGTTTTAGGAAGTCCTGTGACAAAGTCCATAGTGATGTTTTCCCATTTCCATTGGGGTATGGGTAATGGTTGTAACATCCCCTTAGACTTCTGTCTCTCAGCTTTAACTTGCTGACAAACCAAGCATCGACAGACAACATCTATTTTCATGCCATCCCACTAGAAGTACTCTTTCAGGTCCCTATACATCTTCGTGCTTCCAGGATGAATAGAGAATCAAGAACTATGAGCCTCATCCAGCAGCTCCTTCTTTAATTCCGGGATGGGAGGAACACAAACCCGATTCCTAAACTTTATTATCCCATCACAATCAAGGTTGAATTCAGGAACATTTCTCACCTTCTTTTGTAACTCGACATCTTCTTTCTGTGCCTCTTTAATCTTCACATGTATAGATGGTTGAACATTCATTTGAGAAACATAAGATATTTCCCCTTCCATTATAATTCCAAGATCCATCCTTTGTAAATCCATAAATATTGGATCTTTTGTGATCCTCATCATGGATAAACTAGCATGGTCTTGTCGACTTAATACATCTGCCACCTTGTTTGCTTTCCCAGGGTGGTAATGGATTGAGCATTCGTAATCCTTAATCAGCTCCAACTATCTTCTTTGGCGCATATTCAGCTCCTTTTGTGTGAAAATATACTTTAAACTTTTATGATAACTATAAATATCACACCTTTCACCATAAAGATAATGCCTCCATATCATTAATGCAAAGATTACCGCAGCTAACTCCAAATCATGTGTTGGGTAATTTTGCTCATGGATTTTCAACCGTCGTGAGGCATAAGCTATCACCATATCATTTTGCATAAGAACACACCCCAATCCCTTCTTGGATGCATCACTATAGATCAAAAACCTTTCTCCACTACAAGGCAGTGTGAGCACAGGTGCACTGGATAACCTTCTTTTCAACTCCTTGAAATTCTCTTCACATTCCTCCGTCCAAACAAACTTAACTCCTTTCCGAGTCAACTTGGTGAGTGGATTAGATAATCATGAAAAATCGTTCACAAAACATCGATAATATCCATCCAAACCAAGAAAACTTCGGATCTCGGTTACTGTTGTTGGTCTCGACCATCTTTTGATAACCTCTGTTTATGCTGGATCCACAGATATCCCCTCTTTTGAGATTATGTGACCCAAAAATGCAACTTTTTGAAGCCAAAATTCACACTTGTTAAATTTGGCATAAAGATTCTCCTTTCTCAGGGTCTTCAATATAATTCTCAAGTGATCTTCATGTTCTTCCTTGCTCTTTGAATAGACAAGAATATCATCTATAAAGACTACCACAAATTGATCAAGATAGACTCTAAAGACTCTATTCATCAGATCCATGAAGATAGGAGGGGCATTAATAAGACCAAATGGCATCACTATAAATTCATAGTGTCCATACCTGGTACGGAATGTCGTCTTTGGTATATCCTACCTTTTGACCCTTAATTGATGATACCCTGAACGAAGATCAATCTTGGAAAAGTATTGGGCTCTGCGTAGTTGGTCAAATAAGTCATCAATGCGTGGGAGAGGATATTTGTTTTGATAGTGATCTTGTTATGTTTACGATAATCAATGCAGAGTCTCATTGATCCATATTTCTTCTTAACAAATAGAACAGTTGCTCCCCAAGGTGACGCACTAGGGCGTTTGAATCCCTTATCAAGATTCTCTTGGATTTGCTTCTCCAATTCCTGCAACTCAATTGGGGCCATTCCATAAGGTGCCTTTGAAATAGGCAAAGCACCCGGTACGAGTTCTATTGAAAACACAACTTCACGATTTGGTGGAAGACCCGGTAATTACTTCAGAAAGGCATCATCAAACTCCCGTACAATGGGAATATTCTTAATCGTGAGTTTCTCACCAAC
Organism: Viscum album; assembly: GCA_963277665.1. Taxonomy (NCBI): domain Eukaryota; kingdom Viridiplantae; phylum Streptophyta; class Magnoliopsida; order Santalales; family Viscaceae; genus Viscum; species Viscum album. Next base: position 1,016,891,534 of record OY728147.1, on the reverse strand, counting down.
CATTTGAGATAAATAACCTTCATTTAGTGGAATCAATACCCATAAAATGGAAGAAATTTCCACTGGAAGGTTATGTTCATCCTTGCATCGATAGACGATCATAGATTGATCTGGAATATGAAATGTGACTTCCCTTATTTGGAAATTGATATGAGCTCCATGTAGAGAAATCCAATCAATGCCAAGAATCACATAAAATTCCACTATAGGAAGGATCACAAGATTTGCAGGAAGCACTTTCCCCCAAACTTCAATCGGAGAATAATTATAAACTTTTGATGCGACTTTTGTGCCATTAGGTGTTGTCACAGCTAACTCAACATCTAATTTTTGAGGTAATATGGTGATACCCTTATAAAATTGTTCAGAAACAAAGGAGTGGGTGGATCCAGAATCAAATAAAACATTCGCTACTTTAGAGTGGATGTGAAGTGTACCTTTCACCACATCGTTATCGTACTCTACATCGCTGATAGAAATTGCATGTGACTTTCCTATTTCTTTAGCTTTAAGAGTTTGTTGACATCGACAATCATCATCAACCCTTGGATTAGGGAATTTATTGGCATAATGCCCCATCTCCTTGCAATTGAAACATTGAAGTGTAGTAGGTTCATTCTGTGCATCCCTTCCTTTGTTTGCATCATTAGACATCTTCTTCCCATCATCGTGGCATTCAAATGCCCGATGACCTTCCTTTCCACATTTTAAACATTTACTTGTCCCTTTAAGACAACTCCCTCCATGTTTCTTTCCACACTTTGAGCATAAGGGAAAGCTCATCTTCTTTTCAGTGTGCTCTTTAGATTTTGCTTTGAATTCCATTTTCCTCTTCTTATCAAACCCATATGACTGATGGGTTACTCCAATCTCCATCTCATCTTTGAGAGCACATCGAACGATTTCCTCATAGCTATTGAAGTCCCTTATGGCTAAGGCCCTTCGAAGACTTGGTTTTTATCCACTAAAGAATCGATCGATCTTACTCTCAGGTTGGATAATAATACCAGAAGCGTACCTTGCAAGTCTTGTAAAATTTTCTTTATAGGTACCAACAGATTCATCATCCTTTTGCTTTAGTTCAAGAAACTCTTTCTCCATATTTGTTCGGAGAATACGAGGGAAGTACTTATTGAAAAATAAGTTCTTGAACTCGTCCCATTCCATGGACTCAATTTCATCCCTTTGACACGTATTCTTAATAAGATTCCACCATTGATCAGCATCACCTTCTAAACGATACACTGTTAAGATGACTTTATCATGATCAGAACATTGAAGAACTGAACATATCTTTTCACTAGTACTAATCCATTGTTCAGCAACTAATGGATCAGTAGACCCGCTGAATGAAGGTGGACATTGTCTCATGAAGGATTCAACAGAATTTTGCTCTTTCCTTTGCTCGTTTGGAAGTCCTACATGATTCATAGCTTGAGAAAGTTGTGTGAGAATGGCTACAAGATTTTTCATTCCAGTTCCCATAACGTTTGGTTACTCAGGGGGACAATCATTGCATTGTCTGTCGCATTCCGCATTAACACGGTTCCTTCGGGTACCAGCCATTGACTAAAACCAAGAAGAATAGTGTGAGAAACACTAATTATAATACGAAAACTACATAATCAAGAATAAAATTTCACACTTAAGGTCTTATCCTAAGTTATTCATGGCCATTTCTAAAACACTAAGATTGTGTTCTATTCTTAGACTTATCCTTAGGGTTCTTACTAAGGCTTTCACATCCTAGTTTCCAAAGGTTGACTATACCTTTCCTCTGATACCAACTATAATGACCCATACTTTACATACATTGTTAATACTTCAAAATTGAAGCATACTTATTACAACATATAACAAAACCACGAAAGGACCGTATAGGAATAGTGTCTTTAGAAACTGGGAAACATAAACAACTGGTTCGTAAAGCATCTACTTTGCCTCCCATTTATTTCATCATATCTAGAGTCCCTTTTTGGCATATTCTCCTTAATAACCTTCTTCCTGACCTGGGGAAATAAAACATACAAAAGGGTGAGCTCAAATGCTCAGTAATGGTAAACAAAAGAAATATCAATCACATCATATACATAAGAACATAACTTTTGGAAATCGTAACCTGCAAAAGAGATCATAATTTCATATCATGGGATAAATCATACTAGTGAAATGTAATCCCAATAATCATAACATAAAACATGAAACTTTGTGTCATACAAACATAATCATAGAGAATCATTTCTTATTAGTCAAGACTCATTCCCAAGACTATCTTAGTGGACAAAGTCCCTTTCTGAACCGAGTTCACTCCTCGTTTCAGTCCTGTGTCACAGAACCAGTATAACCTACCGTTCCAGCCATGTCTATCTCATGAGATATAAAATCCATACCCAATGCATTGGAGGGAGATATAGGTCCCACCCATCTCATAATGATACCATTCTTATGTGTGCCACAAAATCATAAATCATACATCATTTCATAACCCATGTAATAAAAATGGGAATCTTAAACACCGTGACATCATAAAACAATTCATATAAGATAAAAAAATTCATAAAAATATAATTCCATCACAACATAATCAAATCAATGTAATAATAGGCATAAAAACAGAACCCTTTATTATCTTAGATGGAATTTTTTTTGATAAAACACTTGAACTCCATTCTTGAGGAAAATATCCTTTCTGCTTCAAAAACACTTTTCCTTTCTTAACATGTCGTACAATTATAAACTAAAAGAAGTTTATTAAAAATAAACTTGAAAAATAATAAGGGATTCTTATTGGAAATAATGTTTTAAAAAAATCCATTCATTTCGTATAAGTTAAAAGAAAACATTCTTCTCGTACTTTTGTCGGAAAAGTCAAAAAGTACCTCGTACGAAAAACGACAAAAGATTCCTTTCATATCTTTTACTAAAAAACATCGAAGGGTAAAATTGGATATAAAATATTGTAGAAGGATATAAATATTACATATTGAGGAAACATGGATGTGGATGATAAAATACACCCCAGTAAATACCAAAGTACAAACAATCTCGGATAAAAATGAGATTGTGATATTTCCCTTAACTTAGGTCTGTTTTTCTTCGTAAGTGTCCGAACCTCCTCTTCTTTGAAGTGCTTCTTTGAGACCTTCTTTTAGGGCACTAAAATTGGCCTTTGAATAAGACCAGGACCTCTAAGATGTCTCTAGGGAAGTGGAGAGGAGTAATTGGTAGGGGTTGGACGAGCTTGAAGGCTCAATGTGGTGTGAGCAAGAGGGTGAGGAGGTGCCCTTTTATAAGGGAGGAGAGGGGATCCTTTGGAAAAACTAAAAATATTATTTTATTATAAAGTCAATTTCGGTTTCAAATAGCTCAAAATTTATTTATTTCTAAGCTAAGGTGGGTATGGGTCTAAATCCTCTCATCCAATAGAATTTAGACAAGTTTAGGTATCAATTTTAACCTTATCATTTAGATTTAACATTAAGTTAAATAATTTTACTTTTACCGTGTCTTCTTGTGTTCTTATACTATAAGGTTAATAAACTTACTATAAGAACACAAACGAACCCCAAGTTGTTTATTATTAATATATATAACCTTATCTAAGTCATTTGGCCGAACCTTAGATTTTTAGGAATAAAATAACAATTAATAATATAATAATTTTTTTTAAAACAATTTTATGTCAATTTTGACACTATTTAGTAATTAATTTTTTTGAAATTAATAACAGAATTATTAGTTAGAATAAAGTTAACTAAATCACTACTAACATGTCATAGTAATCTATAAAATTAGTAGAATTCATAAAAAGTCTCAAATTGCATTTATTTTGGTGTTTATAACATCAATTATGTCAATATTTCATGAATAAGATAATTATTGCATCATATTCGTGTCATAAATAAATTAAATTATTTAATGTCTAAAAATTACAAATAAAATACCATTATGTAGGAAATCTTTTTATATTTCTAATAAATATTTATAGTCGAATTTATCTTATGTATAACCCCATATTAAAAATTATTTACTTATTAAACTTTGATTTTAACTATTTTAACCCTTCTTTAAATAAATTAATAATAAATATCCTAATCTAATCCATGTGGGCCTAAATGGTCATATTTTATTCCTAAGGTTGTTTTTGGTCGAATTACACTTGTCCAATATAATTAGGACATGTGTTAGGGTAATAATAATATCATTTTTACCCTTAATTAACCTATTTACTTTTAACCGTGGTAAATAAAAGTAAAAAGTTACTATTCGCCAAAAATTATTTTCATCTCATTGAACCACATTTTAGTCCTTGATATTAACCGTGTCTCTCGGATTTTTGAAATTACACTCACAGAAGCGGTAAAATTAAGTTTTAAGAAAAATTCAGTTTTTTTAACTACCACTTAGTGGTTTCACAATTCATCAAAAATTGAAAGTTTTCAGAAAAATACAAAAATTTCACCCTAGGCTAATTTCAACATTCCGAATCCAAAAATTAAGTCCATTTTGGAAAAATAAAAACTATAAAATTTCAAAAAGTGGTTATTACTATTCATAACGGCTAGTTTTAATAATATTTTAATAACATATCGTTGTTTAGTGAAACTCGGTATTGCATACGACACAAGCTATCGAGGAAGGTCGCGATTGCCTGTAAAGAAAGCCAAGCTAATGTTGTGTGTATTAAAAGATTCCTTTGATGATTTATATAACATAAAAACAAAATATTTCACATAAAAGTCTCGAGTGTTACATATATGGACAACCAAGGGGAAATAACTGGACAACAAGGAGTAGGGAAACACCACATTCCTATCTGAATAAGACTACAAAGAAATTGTTTTGGAAAACTATGAGTGGGAACAAACATCAGCCTTTTCTATTTCATCTTGCCAAAAAACTCACCTGGCGACATCAATGGAATTCTTCCATTGAAATTTGGCCACAGACACTGATTAGGAACCTACTCATGCTTGCACTAATCAATTCATCCAAAAACCTCATTTAGAAGAACCCATAGAATACAAACAACCAAATATGGTGACACACCGTGGGCAAGAACAAACACCTAATCACAATTATAAATCATGCCAGTTGAATTCAATGTAAACATGTGTGCAAGATAAAATCATTGACCACATCCATCATGATTTCCAGTAGCCTCACATAGAAGTGTCCAAATAAGCCTTCCAGCCAAATTTAGTAGCAAACCACAAGTAAAATCACACACCTACCTCCATTCATCAAGCCTACCAGAAGGTTCATCTAGCAGCATCTGGGAAAATCAGTTGGAAGGTAATGATGATAAATATGGTGAAGAATAAATCCCTTATCCCCACACTCGAGTGCGGCCAGTATCCACTATTAGTAAATGGAGGACAAGAGAAGGCACATACCCCAAATATAGATATTGTGTGTGCTTATATCCCCCATTCCCTCCACTGAAGTCACCCGGTATATCCTAAAAATAGTTAAAGGGAAGACACATATCCATTCCCACTTCATACAGACCTTTCAAGACATCATAATGGTGAAAATAGTACTGAATGAAGGATGGACACATAGATCCATCCCAAAAAATGGGGAGGCTCCTCAGCATTTCACCCCAGAATACACACTTACATCTACTCCCGTATAAGAGAGTCAGGGGGAAAAATATTCCATGATATATGGAAAACTAGATTGGGAACATACAACCAATCTAATATGAGTAAATTAGATTATTCCAATGGCCACACGAATGTTGGCACAAAACCCTACCAAATTTCTAGGATCATGTTGAAAAATTCTAGAAGCAACGTGGAATCCAGTCAAACAAGCTTCCATTCCTAAAGAACACATTCCCCAATAAGTGATACCTATAACTCAAAAGAAGGTATCAAAAAACTAGCCTCACCAGATACAAGTAGAAAATTATGGTCTGATATACAATACCTCTCTACTTAATAATGGATTTCTTGAAACCCTCATACATTTATATGTAACATATTAGAATCCTAATATCCTATAACCAAATTAGGGGAGTAGTAATAGTAATTATAAAGGTCCTCCTTGGACATTTGACCATGAAGGCTTGATTTATGACCATAATATGATCAATCATGAGATTCCATCTTCTAATGAGAGTCAGAGAAACCCTCTATGTGGATATAATATCAAAGAAAAAGAGGGTATTCCCCTTAATGTAATCCACCATGGTAGTCCTCCTCAATATGGGGTTCAATGTGAAAATTCTCTCTGCAGTAGTGTTTCATTTAATCAAAAAATATTCCCCTTGGATATGTAGTGATGAGAAAGCCCTCTGACCTTGAGGAACTTGGGAAAACGAGTCCAGTCATGTCTAATGCCTTATCATTGACAAATGAAATTATTTCTCAGATGTAAGACATCCCATGGTGATGTTAATTCTACAAACCACCCTTGGGTAATCTTCCATCCAATATGAAAGTAGAATCCCCTACCAATCTCATCATTTATGATAAATAAAGAGGAAACCATCCACTCTAGCCAGACCATATTGCATCGTCATTAAAAAAATACGATGACGAAATGATGATCATAAAGAAACAACTAGATAAATATGAAAATCCATTCACATTCTATCCTTTATCCACCACTCAATACAACATTCCAAAAGTTTTTTGAGAAGATTGTGTGCATGAAATCATCCTCAATATATATAAAACTCATCATCAATTGAGAGAAAAAGTATTAAAATATGATGAGTTTCAGAGTAACGAAGGTAATAGAAGGGATGAAATTCCAAATTTTCATAGAGGCTCCCCCAGCTACCTGGCATCGAATGTTAGAGGAATATAAAGGATCACTTCAACGTGCATGCCTATGAACTTTAAAAATATTTTGACAAAGAATCATAGATGCAATAACTGGTGTTCATATTAGAGGATGGGATGAACACAGATAATTACATTTAATAATTTTCCCCGACCAGAAAGTCTTGTGGAAGGTGGTATCAAGAATTTTATAGCTTTAGGCTGGCTTTAAAAAATAAACTCTTTTCACAACTTATGAAATGCTCAACAAAAACAGGCCATGTCCAACTCTCACTAGTGTTGTTTTATAAAAAATAAGGCTATTGGAAGACTTATGCATCATGAATTTTAAAATATCAATAAATCCTCCCTAATAAGGGGATTTAGTCATAATATATCACAAATGTTAGAAATAGTGTAATGATCATTGGACATGGGTGATTCAGGGTCATACCTGGTGATACATCTATACCATGTTGGGAAAAATCTCTGTAAAATCAGAAGGGCAACAACACTAGAATTTGTAGTAGTTTAGAAGAAACCAAAGCCCATGTGTATGGGTTATTTCTTAATACAACCATCGAGGATGAAAAACTAGGTTAGAAGAGTTGTAAAAGTGGAATGGGAATAGCCCCAGACCTCAGGTATAGGGTTATTTCACCTCAAAAACCTCTTCCTTAGTGAAATTCTATATTATACTGATTATGGGAAATATCCTAGAATATATCTTCCAAGATCAACTCATCCCAATATCTAGTACCTTCATTAAGGATTCACATGGCTGAAATTTCTGGAGATTCCCTTTAGGTTACCATCCTCCAAATAGATCCCAGAGAATTAGAAAAAGAGAGGAGAAGGCCTCGTGGAGTTCATAGAAAAAAGAAGCATCACAAAGAAACTAATATAATGTCTAAAATGAATTAAAAATTAGTGAATATCATTAAAAGTATACCTAGAGACTCTATAAAACATGATTCCCACCCAGATAATGAATTATAGGAGTAAATTTCAGTTCAAAATATGGTACACATTGAAATGATGAAGAAGGCGTGCATACCCATAACTAGAGACTCACCCTGAATTTGGGCGGACCCTTAATCACTATATAATTACCTCCTAAAAAGGTATCAATACGGAAAAGGGTAGGGGTAATATTTTTCCTCACCTACTTCCTTGAGAGGCTGATCCCATTTCACATGAAGAAATATTATCTCAACAAGAGGAAGAATTGAAAAAATTGAGGCCACTCAATGTAGTTTTACTCTGATTCAACCTTCTTATTTTATATATTCTTCAAGAATATCCTCAACTCGCACTCCCAACTGGCATACCTCAACAAAGAGTATTTTTCATAGTGAATGAAGTGGCTCTGGAAGACCCACTCAATATGGGATACTAACCACCAATATACTTGGATCTTACAATATTATATTGGGAATTCCCTTTTTGGTGTAGAAACAGAATCGGGACATGCACATCCTTATCGGCCTACCCCTATAGGATACCCACGGTGGCCACCAGCAGTGTTTCCATAGATGGACTTATAGGATGATGCACCTATTCAAGCTTTGGCTCAGCTAGACATTCCTCTAGGTCTTCTGAACACATTGAGTCACTAATAACCCAATTTAAATCCATAGAGTAATGACATAAGCTGAAACAGCTATAAAACAACCTTACCCAGGATGGGTAGATCCAAATCATCCCCCACCAACCATTTAGAACCCAAAATTTCTAAATTTTAATTGCTCAGGTGACCAAAAGAAGCCTTTGATTCATTTCTTATCTTATTGTGATCCCATGATGGGGACCCTGAACAATAGAAGATAGTGAAAATCATGTTTTTCATGTAATCATTGTAGGGATAAAACTTTTTATGGTGCACTAGATATCTAGATCGGTTGATTACATGGTGGGAAGACCTCCATTATACGTTTCTATTTTATTTTATCTTGATATTATAGATTACAATATCCCTCTACCTTCAAAACTATAAATTTGAGGATAATTAAAGGTTCTCAGGTTTTATTTCTTAGTGGAAAGGATTGATATACTCTATAAACGAACTACTTGTCCAAAAATAATTTTTTCCCATCATTATTGCTAATATTCACGAGGATTTGTGTACAGTACTTACCCATATAAAATACATATAAGGGTTTTAGTACCTTTCCAAAATTTCTTATAGAGTGAAATACTTCTTTACATAGACCAAAGAAAATTCTCCAGTAATTCTATCAGCTCATGTAAAGATAATATGGAAAGTAAAGGCTACCAATATTACACTTATGTAGTCCCCTATACTCTCTCTATAAAAGACCAATATTTTATGTTATTCCGCTTTAATAATTTAATGTCTTTGATAGTTTATACTTCACGTAATACTATGTTTAAAACTATAAAAAACTATTAAGTGTGAAAATTGGAGTAGTGATGTAACCATTAGGAATAGTAATATAACCAAAAAAAAGTAACTTCATCTATGAAAGTATAAATTAAATTTATGTATCATATAAGTTTTAGTATGATATAATTATATTATAATATAAGTAAATAAATTTTTTAAAAATAATAAATTAAGTGGTGGTAAATTTTTAAAACATACATTTTTATTTACAAATTTATAATTAATATAATATTTTAAATATTTTTTCAATAAAATAGATTCATAAAATAATATTCAATTTTGTATTATGATTATAATATAATTTAATAATACCTTAGTTGATTTTTCAAAGTGTTATAAAATTAGTTATAATTTTAAAATTGAAATTATTGGAACAAATAAGGATTTTAATTAAAAATTAAATTTCACATATTCAAAAAATTATTCTCATAAAATGGATTTCATTTTTAAAATATATATTTTGAAAAATGGTTTGGGTGAATTTGTGGGTTTTTTCTAAAGTAGTTGAAATTTTGGAGAATAGTGAGATATGGTAATTTATAGTATAATCTAAATACATTAATTATTGAGTCATAAATGATGTATGGATATTATAAGCACTATTGGTTTGAACTAATATTCACTAGTTACTTTATTTGATCACACTAATTATCACTATTTATTTTCATGAGCCAAAATAATAAAATAATGAATTAAATATTCAAAAAACACCCCTCTCCTCCACTATAAATACTACCCCTCACCAACCCTTCTCCTCACATATCCAAATCCATAAATCATACTTATATTATACCCATTTCCTCTCCCAAGTCTCTCCACCATTTATAGGATCCTTTTTTCTCAATAAAAGACAAAACCCAAGTCCCTTAAGGAGGTTCTCAAGGAGAAGAATTTAAGAGGTAAACCCCTTAATCCTTCACTTTCACTTTCTTATATTTTAATTTGTTATTATTACATCACCTAATCTATATAAACATTAATGATAATGCTAGTATCTTATATATACTGTAATATTATTATTTCAATTTAAAATCCACTATCAATTTTCTTCTCCTATTACTTTTATTGTAAAAATGAAAACATTGTCTATGGGTTGCCGATTTATGTCCTTCATGGACAACATGTTTTCATTTTTCAATTCCTCTTTCATGGATTGTCATAAAACCATTTTTATCATTAAAAAAGATTGTAATATATGTATTAAATATTATTTAATGTTTTGAAACTATATATATACATAATATTAATTAATAAAACAAAAATAGTGTGTAATGGTTGAAGAATTCCAAAATAATCCAAACGGTTATCACTAACATTTATCTAGTGATTTGTCCTCATACCATATAAAAAGTGAAAAATATTACCATTTAATATTATATAATTTCCATAAAATCATATAATTTCAATTTTGTAAAACTATTCTCATTTTATATTATTTCCACACATGTATACAAGTAAAGCGATCAAGAAATACAAGGAAATGAATGCTTCTGAACGATAAAAGTGTATCTTATAAATCATAAAAAAGACCATAAATGTACTTACTAAAATTCTAATATATAAAATAAACGTTTAATAGGATATAATTAAATTATTATTGAATATAATTTCATTATTTAGGATATTAAGTACAAGTGCAGAATGCTTTCAGACATAAGGTAAGATTTTCTTCCAAAATCTCCATTTTCCTTCTAGATACACTTTCTCTCATGTTACCCCAATGTAATTCTTAATTATTCTTACATACTCCTAACAAAAGTCTATCTGTATTTTCCAAATATATGTATCTAGTTTAATTATTATTCTTTTTATGGGTAATTACATGTTTTATATGGGTTTTTAACTCCTCCCGATAAGTAAGCCCGATTAAGGGGAACTTCCCAATTTCTTACCCATTTTTAATCACTTAAATGTGAAATTTGACATATACGGATCACATCATGTATCAGTTTTACATGATACCAATTCATACACATCAAAATCGATTTTTGAATCAATTCCCTAAATTATAAAGAAAATATGAGTGTGTTTGTTAAGTTTTCATTGAGTGAATATTTTTGAAGTCAAATGTCGATTTTAATCTAATAATGGACACATTGATCCGGTTGTATTTTATACTAAAGTTACTGTCTATTTAAAATAGAAAGAAATTATTGGATTAATATCAGTCATATCATGTGTTATATTGAGGTGTGGTTGATTCTTACACATCCCAAAGTCTCCAAAAATCCTAAATGTCAATGTTATCATGATTTCTATTGACTTTATTTTTCAAATTTTCAACACCACATGAGCATCTTCAAACAAACCACATCAACTTAAAAAACGAATCCACCTATACAAGAAAACAATTAATATAAGTAAAAATAAAAGGACATAAATTAAACATAAAATTTGAAATGATACATTAATATAATGGAAAATAATTTTACTATGAAAATATCAAAATCACCATTATGATTGAGGTATGGAAGGAAGTTTAAGGAATGTGATAAATTTAAACACTACAGGTGAAAGGATTTGAGGGAAAATAAATATGTAGAAGTTTTGGTTTAGAAGGAGATGAAATATGGACAGATCACCCCAACTCAAAAAAATAACCCACCTGTATAAGAAAATTATTATTATGTGAGTAATACTAATAATAAATAAATTATATAAAATATAAAAAAAATACATTAATTCTTTGGAAAATGATTTTACTATGAAAAAATAATTACTAACTCTCTGATTGAGAATATATAGAAGTGTTTCTCTTCCTACAAAGGTAGTGGAGATATCTTTAAAGAAAGTGATAAATATTACATTAATGGGGTGAAATGGTTTAGAGTGAGAAGCATGAAAGTTAGATAGAGAACCCCCAACTCAAAAAAAACAATCCACCTATATATTAAACCAATTATTATGTGTTTAATACTAAATAAATTAATTAAACATTAATATGAAATAATACCGTAATTATATGAATAATGATTTTACTATGAAAACATCAAGATTAACTATTTAATTGAGCAGGGCCAGTGTTGTTTATATTCTTGCAAAGTTATTAGAGAAAAAATGAAATAAAGTGATAAATGAAACATTGTAGGGATGAAAAGGTTTTGAGTGAGAAGAATTCTACAAAATTTTTGGTGTAGAAAGGCATGAAAGATGGAAAAAGCACCCCAAATCGAACAAAAGAATCCACATATACAATAAATCAATTATTATTTGAGTAAAAATAAAAATAAATAAAATAAAAATAAATATGAAACAATAAATTAATTTTATGGAGAATGATTTTACTATACACACATCAATATTACCAATATTATTGGACAAAGATAGTGTCTTTTCCCTTCTTTCAAAGGCATGACACATGGATATACATATTCTAAAATAGAATAAATCTATAAGGAATCATGAAAATTAAATCAATGTTTCATTATATATTATTTTGTTAAAATTGAGAAAATATATCGTAATATTACCTTTACATCTTTATAAAGGGTTTCTTTAGTCCTGATTTAAGTTAATAAAAAATCTAAGGATTCTCTATGCACTTAAATAATATTTAGAAGACTATATGGATGTCAAGAAATCATGATACAATTAATGATATTGATGTTTATTTGGATCCATTGATCAATGGAGAAAAAAAATAGGATTGGTTGTAAATAACTCACAAAGTTAATAACAAAACTAAGGATTCTCCATGCACTTTACTATTGTTGGTTAACTACTGCTTAACATAGCATCTGACCAGAACATCCTACTGGACGTCCCCATGATGCTCTCATCTCACACACGCTCTCCACTATCTCTATCATATCACCCTTCAACATTCACTTTTCTTTCTCTTGCTCACAATTTTATTCATTTTTCAAACAAGTGTAAATATTTTTCCTTCATATAATTTTCTAATTATCATGTTGCTTCATCAATCATAGGTTTTTTCCACAAAAACTTTACCCAATGAATTAGACTATCCTATAAAAGTTTCTCTTTATGTTCAAGAATCTAATTAGATTGTTTCTCTCTATGTGTGGGATGAGAGCATCACGAGGATGTCAAGAAAGTACTTTAGGTTAGATGCTATGGTAAGTGGTAGCTAACCAATATTAGTGAAGTGCATAGAGAATCCATAGTATTATTATTAGCTTTGTGAGTGATGCAGAACCAATCCATGTTTTGTCTCCATTGACCAATGGATCCAAATATACATAAATATTCATCTAACTCTTCTCAACTAATTTTTCTAGAATATTAACAATGTAAGAACATACATAAGATTTTAGATGTGTTTCTTTGCATTCTCTTTTGAAAACCTGATGAACTCTTTAAATCCATCTTCATATCTGTTAGTCAAACGATTAACATGCATCCATTTTCGGTTCATATCAATCCTATTGGGTTCATAAAATATTATCTTTATACAACATATAAATAAATACACAAATGCTATTCCTTATCAAAAGTGATAGTTATATAAAATTCTAATAAGGGAAACTCAATATTTTATTGTTCCATAGAATTTCAGTATGTTGAAGAAAATGGGAAATTTAATTTAAGAAAATAATTACTCCACATAAAATCTTTATTGAATCCCCTAAATAAATGAAAATATATTATAGGAAATTAAGGAGTAATTATAATCTAAAATATGATGAACAAGAATAATAAACTCTCATTAAATCAACTAGATCATTTGTTTCATGGATTGAGAAATAATGATAATGATTAATGGGGGGGAACTATCATTATTTTGGTAGAATTTTTGTGCATTTGGATTGAAAGGAATAAATCTTGGTTCAAGGGGATTGATACATTGATGAAGGGAAGTGTATGGATCATTTTTCTAGAATATTTTAGCACCTATATATTCCAAATCCCACAATAAGGGATTTTATGATTTAAAAAAATAAGGGGAGATATAATATAATCATTAATAACATCACAATTAGTAATCATTAAAATTTTAAAAATATTATTTTATTTCTGTTGATAAAGGAAATTTACTTGACTACATCACTTACTTTATGATCTAAATTGGAGAAATAGAATCTCATATCCAGTGAAAACTTCTAGAAGCGGTTAAAACACAAACACATTGTGTAATACCGAGAATAAAATTTAAATTTGTTGGAATCCTTTCTACCTAATTATCAACCACATAGACAGAGTGAGGGTGTGAAGGATGCCCATATAGGGCACATAGGGGATGCATCATATTCTTGATGAATCAGGTTATTAGTTATGTCTCTGATATGAGGATACAAGATAAGGACATGGATAGATACACTATGTTGAATCATCTTGAAGAATATGATAATGAAAGGGGGATAAAGGTAGATAGTAAATTATATTATCACTAAACATTAAAGGTGTAAACCATAAGATGGATAATATAATCTCCATAGCATGAATTACCCAAACAACACTAGGCTAGATCGCCATATAACCTCTACCACACCTCAAAGTCACTAAATGCTGGTTTAAACATTAGGCATAAAAACCCATAAATATGAGGTTCCCCCCAACCGAAACAATTACTACCAAAGGTCGAACAAAATTCTAGCATGACCCTTGGTGTCAATGGACATGCAGACCCAAAATCATCATTACCCAATATAAGCATACCTGTTAGACAATAAATTATATAAATAAATGATGAAATAGCTATATAGACACACATACATGTCATGCCAGTATAAAAAATCACTTAAAGTCTATAAGAAATATCAAATAGATAAAAACATGATATTCAAAAATAACGTGAACTAAAGGCACCAAAATGGTTCAAAAAGTGAAGGATTTATGTGATAAAATGTCATGTACTCTACTAGGGGTGGCCCCTTTGAATCTACTCTCTAAGAAAACTAAGGACTATAGTTAATTATAAGAGGAACTAGATCCTATGATGCATATAACAAATAAAGGAACATAATTCACAATATTAACATGGTTCCTAAAAAATAGCTTCTATAGTTGCATGTCCATTGAGGTGACCATGAAAGGTGTCAAAATATATATAATCATTAGGGAACCACCAATGTCCCTCAAATAAGTATTCCACAAACAAGAATATAAATAAAAATCTTTACACATTTATATAAATATATGAAATAATTATTTGTTAAGAAGATATAAAACAAAGCAGTAAAACAACAATGAATAAATCCAAGGTTTAGTTTCAGATATAACCAATAACACCATATATCGAGAGGGTCCATACATCGGTAGTTAATCAAAAAACGGATCATAAAGAAATCATTTTGTTCATAACCTTAACTCAAAACAATACACTATCACCAGCCCAAAACTAACGACATCTTCGAAGAAGAAAAAAAAATTGAAACAAAATAGACACAAAGAAAATCAATAGGCCTACCTTGCTAGGTTGAAGAAAATCTGAGACCCTCTTTGGAATCCCTATCTGCAATAGAACACTGGATGTTGGATGAGATGTTTGAGAAATTGGAGGCAATCGAGTGGTGTTATTTGATCTTGGATTCACCACAAAGGAGCACCGGTAGCGGGTGGCTTCTATAGAATGTATCTGATATCACGATGGGTTTAAAAGGGTTAGGGTTTTTTAAATAGATTGGGACACTTTTATCAGTGCTAAAAAATAAGCGTGGGTATATGGACTCTTTATCAGTGCTTTTTATCCCTGATAAAGGTAGATATTTCTCAGTTCTAAAAAAGCACTAATAAAATCAATCTTTATCAGTACTAAAGTTATAGAGCTGATAAATATTTATTTTATCTTCACTTTTTTTAGCACAGAGAAAACCTCATCCTTATCAGCACTTATTACTTAAGTGCTGATAAAGGATTCATAATTATAATTTTAAATAAATAAATTATAAATATTTATATATACATAATAAATATATATAAATATAAATATATGAAATATATTCATTTTTAATAATATTTATTTTTATTTTATAATTATTTATTTATAATTATAGAAATATTTTTAAAAAATAAAATTTATATCATTATATGTATTTATATAATTATACATATATATATTTAATATATATAGATAAATATAGTATATATATTCATTATTTAAGTAAATATTTTATAAATATAATATTTTTTTTAACTATATAGAATTATTTATTTATGTTTATATATATAATTTAAAAAAATATTTATTTATTTATAATTATAAAAATAAAATTTTATAAATATAGTAAAAGTAAATTTATAAATATTTTTATTCATAAATATTTTTTTACAATTATATTTTAAACATTATCAATGAATACCTAATTTTAAGTGCATGCATATATGTTAAAAATGAGTGAAATTGAATAAATTAAGAATAAGTACAGTTTAAAAATACTGAAAAAATGGATAAGTTTTATATGTGTGCATTTTATATAAAAATGCATTAATTATGTATATATGAAATGAATATAACAGATATTTGATCAATGTTAAATTGAAAAATCAAACGACATTCAATTATATTTCAAGTACTGTGCAATTAGTCTATATTTTTAATTCATATTAATTTTTTATTACAAACCATTATTTAATAAATATATTAATATTTGATGTAAAGTGCATAAATTTTTTAATATATAAATCATATTTATATAAATTAATAATTACCTATATATTTAATATATACACTTTAATAACATTAATTATCATAATTATCATAAATATATAATTTATAAAATGCTAAATATATAATATTGTGTAATCAATTTATTCATTTTTATCAATAATTATTTCATTAATAAAAATTTTAATATTTTTTTAATAAGTTCAATTTTTATTTATATTTTAATTTATTATTTCGATTTATTTATTCAGACCTTTATCAATGCTAATCAAGCGTTAATAGAATAAATATTTATCATCAGTGAAAATAAAGCACTGATAAAGGGTGCCCTTTCTCTGCGCTAAAAATATACCACTGATAAAAGATACCCTTTATCAATGCTAAAAATAAAGCGATGATAATATGTTAAATTTTTCAGTTCTTTCCTTAGTGAAAATAAATATGCCATTTGTCAGTTTTTTCAATTGCTAATAAATACCACAACTGTTAAAGGCCTGTTTTGTAGTTGTGACCATGAATTAATTTTTATGTTTATTTATGATAGCTACTGGTGTACTTTATTAACCTTACTGAGAATCTGAGATCACTCCTTTTTATGTTTTATTTTTCCCCAAGAAGTAAATATATATATTAAGAATTATTTGCAGGGATAATCTAGGATTTTATAGGTGTTTCCAATAGAGTTTATATATTGTTTTTCCCTTTAAGTTATAATGTAAAACATATATTTGTATATTTTTTTCCAAACATTTTAAACTATTTAGTCTTTTAGTATGTGAACACTACTTCATAGTTCCAGTGTAACAAAATAAGGCACCAGATCCGGGCTACTGGGTTCTGGGTCATTACAGTTGCTATTAGAGAAAGTTTAGTGGAACCCTTGGAAACTAAATTTTGAATATATTGATTAAGAAACATAACCCTATGATAAAAATTGAGGATAATCATATAAGAACATCATAGAATTTTTATAAGGTGGAGATTATGTGGATATTTCTTGTAATAATTCCCTTTATAGACACTAGAAGTGGATGTGGTTCTAGAACAGATGTACTTAGGGGAAACAACCCCAACAAGGTGTGTCGGGCCTGACTTATCGTAACCTAAAACATGACAGTGGGCTTTACTACACACCTCATTTAACACACCTAGTGGATTGAACTAGGATAATTTACATTTTCATTACAAATAATTAGGAAGGATTTAAAAGAAAATATGTCCCCAAAGAACCCATGTTTATGATTATGAGATTAACTATGAATAAATTTTTAAATATATGTTAAGTGTTACTAGTTCGAAATTATGCATTAAGAATAATAATCTTATTTAGGGTACACCATTTTTTAGAAATTTTGCCTAGTGGAAGGAATGGAAACTGTATCAACATGCGTATTCCAAATAAGTATTTCCCTCCTATGAAATAAAATGATGTTGGAGAAGGAGTTAAAACTAGATCTGAGAAACATATAACTATAATGGGACAGTTGACTCAGGTTATAAAATATATTTATTACCCATATGAAGCATCTAGATCCACAATGTAAAAGAAAATTTGTAGACCATTTCATGTGGAAACAACCTCTATCATTGAATATGACTACAAATCCATTTGTAGTTATGCAATGGATAAGTTCCTTAGAGAAGATGTTTCTTTCTTTGGGATGTAACAAAATAGAGAATGTTGTCATGGAAATTTATCATCTCTCAGGAGAAGCAGATCTATGGTGGCCATTTATTCCAAACCTGAAGGAGGAGGAAGAAATATAAAACAATGAATTTAAGGATTTTAAGAAAATTTTCTTGGAAAAAAATTTCCCTAGCGAACAATGAGAGGATGTGGAGAGAAATTTATTGAATCTAATGAAAAATGAAGACGATAATGTTTCTATGTTTGAATCCAACATTACAAGATTATAAAGGAATGTTTTAGATTACATATGAAATCCATAGAGAAATATTGATGGTTTCTTTAATGGGTTAAAACCATTCCTTCGAAGGTCACTAGTCTCCCAAAATTTCTCATCATATGAAGATTTAGTCTCATGTTCTATCAAGACAAAAATAATATTTATACAATTCTTATAAATTTAAATGAAATCAAGAGAATAATATGACTACTGAACACTCTATAAAATAAAATAAGGAAATGGGGAATAAGGGAATATTTTAATTTTCATCATGTGATAATTTTGGTAAGAAACACCCTAGTACATTCATAAAGGGAATGATAGATTTTTATAGGTGTGGAGAAAAAGATGAGCAAGCCCATGATTGGAAGGGAAAGAAATAAGCTGCCAATTTTCAATGATATAATTGTAATGATATTGGACATTATGGAAATTATTTTCCTAAGAGTTAAGAAAACATTACACAGAAAAGGCCAAGGGAACAAGGTTATGCTTCTCTGGTCACAAAAACTAAGGTTTAAGTTCCTAATGATGTGGAGGCATGTACTTTTATAATATCCTCAAATTTATATCAAGCCTTGTTTGATTCTAGATCATCACATTCATTTATATCTTCTCAGTTTTCTTTAAAAATTAGATATTTCCAATTCACCTTAACTAGGGATTTATTATTAAAGAGTCATAGTGGAACCCTTATTTCAATAAATAGGTGTCGAGTATTTCCTATAATAACACATAAAAATTTTCTAATTGCTAATTCTATCATCATATCTATGGTTTATTTTGATATAATCCTCGGTATAGATTGGATTTCAAAACATCTTGTAAAAAATTATTTCAAAGATAAGGAAATTATTATTCTAGATAAAGATTTATATTTTCTTAACTTTAATGGGGATACCTCATCTTCTATGAAACATCAGTATCCACCTCCAATAGCTCTTCTAAATGAAATTCTACGGGAGGAAGAGAAAACATCATCTATGGATGAGGAAATAAATCTTCAAATTCAATATCTACCTATTATAAAAGAATACATTGATTTATTTCCAAGAGTATTTATCTAGACATCCTCTCGAGTGACAATTTGAGTTCTATGTTAATTTAATTCCTAGTGAAAGAACTCTATCAAGGACACCTAATACAATGAACACTACAGAATTAGTGCAGTTGAATAAAGAATAGATGAATTTAGCGACAAAAGATTTATTTTCCCTAGGGTTTCTTCATGGGGATCCCATGTCCTATTTTTCAAGAATAAATATGGTTCCTTGAGACTATGCATTGACTATAGATAAATCAATGCTACTATAATAATGAAAAAGTATCATCTAACTTTCATTGAGGACTAAATTGATAAACTTCATAGAGATAAATATTTTTAATAGATTGGCCTTCAATCTGGATACCCTAAATTTCATGTAAGGAAGGAAGATATTTCAAATATATAATTTCAAATGAGTTTTAGACATTAAGAGTTTATAGTTCTACAATTTGGACTCACTAATTTACCCTTTATTTTTATGGATCTAATGAACAGAGTTTTTAGGGAATATCTTGATGATTTTCAATGTTATTTATTAACGATATCTTGACATATTTAAACTGATATGAGTACCATGAGAGTCACTAGAAAGTATTTCTAGAGACTATTAGAAGAAAAGAGTAATATGAGAATATTAGAAAGTGTAAATTTTGGCTTCAAACTGTTTCTTTTCTTGGTCATATTGTCTATATGGATGGAATATCAGTTTATCCTATAAAAGAAAAAGAGTTCCATAAATGGAAAACACCAATGAACATAACTGAGGTACATAATTTCATTGGTTTTGTAGGCTATTATCGGTTTTTATTTAGAATTTTGACTTATTAGATAACCTGTTAACCAATATTACTCGTAAAGGGGTTAAGTTAATATAGACTAAATAATTTGAATTATTTTTTCAAGAATTGATGGAAGATTATTTAATCCTTTGATATTGACTCTACCATTAGGAAATGGTGTATTTTTTATTTATAATTACGCGTCAAACAAAAGGACTTTGTTGCATCCTTATGCATAATGATAGAGTTATTTCCAATGCATCAAGGTAGTTAAAAATCATAAAAAAAACTATTCAACTTGTGATCTTTAGTTAGAATTTGTAATATTTGATATGAAACTATAAATATAATATCTCTATAGTGAAAGATGTGAGATATATACATACCACAAGAGTTTGAAATATTTATTCTCATAGAAATAACTCAACATAAGTTAAAGGCAATGGCTCCACCTACACAAAGATTATGATTTTTCAATAAACTACCACCCAGGGAAGGTGAATAAGGTAGAAGATGCATTGACCAGGAAGGATCATGGAGTTCTGAACAAAATAAAGATTTACAAGGACCTTGTTTACCTAAATCTAGTAGAGATTGATATGGGAATTGTCAAGGTTGGTGAAAAAACATTACTTTTTCAATTGGTTTCCCAACCATCTTTATAGGAAAGTATTGAAATTTCTTAGTATGATAATGAAAATTTTCAATGGAAAAGTAAATCTTTAAATGATGTGAAGATGATAGACTTCATGTATAAGGATGGAATTCTAAGATTTGGGAAGAGGATTTATGTTCCCTATATACTTGATCTAAAAAGGGTTTTATTGGATGGTGTTTATAGCTCAAATTTATCTATACACTCTGGTAGCACTAAGATGTTTATATATTTGAAGGTGCATTTTTGGTGGGATAATATGATGTGGGAAAATAGATTATTATGTATCAAGTTGTTTAGAATGTAAATAGGTAAAGGTTGAAAGAAAACATCAAAGAGGAGTTATGAAACCTGTTACTTTTCCTACATGGAAATGGGATGAAATTATAATTTATTTTTTCACTATATTACCAAAAACTACAAGAAATAATGATGCAATATGGGTAATTTTTTATTGACTTTCCAAATCTGAATATTTTCTCACTATAATGGAGGATTTTCCTTTGGAGGTATATATATGACTCTATATTAATGAAGTTGTAATAATTAATGGTGAACTACTTTCAATTGTGTCTATCCATGATCCACAGTTTACATAGAAATTATATAAAATCTTCATAATGATTTAGACCCTGAGCTTCATTTGAGTAAAGATTGTCACACTCAAACAGACATGAAATCTGAAAGGACCATTCAAACATTAGAAGACATGTTGAGATCATGATCACTGGACATTCAAGGTATATGGGATCTGAATTTACCATTGGTAATGTTTTCCTATAATAATTGTTTACATTCATGTATTCAAATGGAACCATATGACACATTGTTTAGAAAGAGATTTCATACACCTACTTGATGGGATGAAGATAGTGAAAGTTAATATGTAGGCCCATAGCTTTTGAAGGAACAATGAAAGAGGTAAATACTATTAAACTCATATCAAAGAAACTCGAATTATGAAAGATATATATGCTGATAATTGAAAAAATGATTTGGAATTTTAAATTGGAGATCATGATTTCTTGAAAGTATCTCCATGGATGGGTGTTATAAGATTTGGAAAGAAATGGGAACTAATCCATAGGTACATTTGTCCTTTTGAAATCATGGAGAGATTTGGAGTTTTGGCTTATCATTTTGTGATTCCACCTAACCATTCTAAAGTACACAATGTATTCCACATCTCTTTATTAAGTAATTACATTCCAGACCCAGCACATTTCCTCACTTATGAATGAATAGAATTGGAACCCTATTTATCTTACTGTGAAGAGCCTATATCGATTTTGGAAATTAGAGAGTGGGTGTTGAGGAATCAGATGACTCAATAGGTAAAGGTAATATGGAGAAAACATAAAATTGAATCGGCGATATGGGAACAGAAGTAATTTGTGATAAAAAACTACCCAAATATTTTCATGAGGTAAAATTTTGGAAATTTTGATGATGAAATTTTTTGAACTAGTTGAGAATGTAACACCCCAAGATTTTATGGTATGCCTCTTTTAAAATTTAATGTCATTTAAAGTTTATACTTCACAAAACTCTTTGTTTAAAACCTTAATATACTATTAAGTGTGGCCTTTAGAATAGCAATATAACCAATATAGATAATAATATAACCAATAAAATAGTAATTTCATCTATGAACGTATAAATAAAATTTATCTATCTTATAAGTGTTAATATGATATTATTATATTATAGTATAAGTAAATAAATTTTTTAAAATAAAAATTTATGTTTGGGTATTTTTGGTAAAACATGGCTATTTATTTACACTTTTATAATTAATATAATAATTTAAAAGAAAAATTATTTTCAAAAAAATTATTCATAAATTAATATTTTATTTTCATATTTTTATAAGATAGTTTTTTGATATCTTAATTAATCTTCAAAGTTTTATAAAATCATTTATAATTTTAAAATTAGATTTTTTCAAAAAAAATGATGATTTTATTTGAAATTACATTTCTCATATTTAGAAAATTATTATTATAAAATGGAGTTCAATTTTAAATTTTACACATCAAGAAATGGTTATTTTGAATTTTTGGGATTTTTCTAAAATAGTTTAATTTTTGGTGAATAGTGAAATATGGTAATTTATGGTATAAGCTAAATTCTTGAATTATTGAGTCACATATGATGTAGGAATAATTTGAGCACAATTTTTTAGAACTCACATAAAATATTTACTTTATTTAGTCATAATAATCATCACTATTGCTTGTCTTGAGCCAAAAATAATAAAACAAGGAATAAAATATTCAAAATACACCCCTCTCCTCCACTATAAATACCACACTTCATCACCCCTTCTTCTCAAACATCCAAATATTTAAATATTTCCTATACTATTCCTTTTTCCTCTTCCAAGTCTCTACCCCAAGACCTTGATAATTGTTTATCAATAAAATAAAAAACCCAAGTCCCGTAAGGGGGTTCTCAACAAGATGAATTTAAGAGGTAAAACTGTTAATCCTTCCCTTTCATTTTATTTTATTTTCTTCTATTATCCTTCCCACACCTCATCATTACAAAAATTAATGATAAGTATAGTATATTATATATACTATAATGTTCTTTTTTCAATGTAAAATCCACCATCAAGTCTCTTATCCTCTTCCATTTATTCTAAAAATGAAAACATCGTCTTTGAGGTGTCGATTTACCACATTTGTGGATTACATGTTTTTGTTTCTCAATTCCACCTTCAAATCTAGTCATAATACCTTTTTTCTGGTTATAAGAGATTATAATATGTGAATGAAATCTTATTTAATGTTCTAGATCCAGTATATATACATAATATTAATTAATAATACAAAATTGGCATGTGATGATCGAAAAAACCAAAATAATCCAAACGGTTATCACTAACATTTTATCTAATGATTAAAACTCAAACCATATAATATATTTAAACATATAACTATTTAATATTCATTAATTTAATTAATAACATATAATTTCATTTTTGGACAACTATTCTCATTTTATATGATTTCACATACACGTATACAAGTAAACCGATCATGAAAACCAAGGATATGAACACTTCCAAATGATAAAATTGGATTTATAAATCCTCAAAAAGACCATAAGTGAACTTATTAAAATTAAAATAAATAAAATTGATATTTAATATTTTCTTAATTAAATTATTATTTAATCTAATTACAATATCTATAATGTTAATTATAAGTTTAAAATGCTTTCATACAAAAGGTAATGGTTTTTTCCTGAACGTCCATTTTCCATTGAGATACACTTTCTCTTGGGTTACCCGAATGTAATTATTAATTATTATTTTTTAATCCTAATAAATTATGTGTGTATATTCCAAATATATGTATCTATCTCAACTCTTCTTCCTTTTATGTGTAATTACATGTTTTATAAGGTTCTTTTTAATTCCTTTTGATATGAAAGGTCGATTGAAGAGAATATCCCAATTTCTTACCCATTTTTAAGTATAGTATATAATTTGTTTCAAGAGAAATATATTTTTATGAAATCAATTTTTTTATCATGAAAAACTATCTTGGTTAATTTATGGATTTATGAAATTTTTTTTGAAAAATAAATCTTCTTTGTAATGTAAAAAGGGTATTTCTATAAAGAATTCCTCAATGGTTTTATTAGGGTATTTTCATCTATTTAAAAAACCCTTCATTAAATCTTATGCATAATTGGGATTAATCTTTTATGATACCATTTACCATATTTATTGAATATTTTATGATTACTTCTTAGGGGATGTACTATTTTGATACCATTCTTTATATTTCTCTATATGGTTTATGATTATTTTTATTATTTAGAGAAAGTTACTGACATTTCATATTTTAGTTTCATTCATAATGTATATGTAGATTATGTTTCAACCATTTCATATAAAGAAGGAATTTTACTTATTACATGATGGGTGTAGACCTCTATATCCCCTAAATGCATTGGTAGGTGTAACACCCGAGACTTTTATGTGAAATATTTTGTTTTTATGTTATATAAATCATCAAAGGAATCTTTTACTACACAAAACATTAGCTTGGCTTTCTTTACACGCAATCATGACCTTCCTCGATAGCTTGTGTCGTACGCAATACCGAGTTTCACTAAACAACGATATGTTATTAAAATATTATTAAAACTAGTCGTTATGAATAGTAATAACCACTTTTTGAAATTTTATAGTTTTTATTTTTTCAAAATGGACTTCATTTTTGGATTCTGAATGTCGGAATTATCCTAGGGTGAAATTTTGGTATTTTTCTGAAAACTTTCAATTTTTGATGCATAGTGAAACCACTAAGTGGTAGTTAAAAAAACTAAATTTTTCATAAAACTTAATTTTACCACTTTTGTGAGTGGAATTTAGAAAATCAGAGAGACATGGTTAATATGAAGGACTAATATGTGGTTCAATGAGATGAAAAGTAATTTTTGGTGAATAGTAACTTTTTACTTTTATTTACCACGGTTAAAAGTAAATAGGTTAATTCAGGGTAAAAATGATATTATTATTACCTTAACACATGTCCTAATTCTATTGGACAAGTGTAATTCGACCAAAAACAACCTTAGGAATAAAATATGACCATTTAGGCCCACTTGGATTAGATTAGGACATTTATTATTAATTAATTTAAAGAAGGGTTAAAATAGTTAAAATCATAGTTTAATAAGTAAATAATTTTTAATATGGGGTTATACATATAATAAATTCGACTATAAATATTCATTATAAATCTAAAAATATTTCCTACATAATGGTATTTTATTTGTAATTTTTAGACATTAAATAATTTAATTTATTTATGACACAAAGATGATGCAGTAATTATCTTATTAATGAAATATTGACATAATTGATGTTATAAACACCAAAATAAATGTAATTTGAGACTTTTTATGAATTCCACTAATTTTATAGATTAATATGACATGTTAGTATTGATTTAATTAACTTATTTAGAAATAATCATTCTGTTATTATTTTCACAAAAATTAATTACTAAACAGTGTCAAAATTGACATAAAATAGTTTTTAAAACAAATATTATATTAGTAATTGTTATTTTATTATTAAAAATCTAAGGTTCAGCCAAATGACTTAGATAAGGTTATATATATTAATAATAAACAACTTGGTGTTCGTTTGGCTTCTTATAGTAAGTTTATTAACCTTATAGTATAAGAACACAAGAAGACACGGTAAAAGTAAAATTATTTAACTTAATGTTAAATCTAAATGATAAGGTTAAAATTGATACTTAACTTGTCTAAATTCTATTGGATGAGAGGATTTCGACCCATCCCCACCTTAGCATCTAAATAAATCAATTTAGAGAAATTTAAAACCGAACTTTACTTTATAATAAAATAATATTTTTAGTTTTTCCAAAGGAGCCCCTCTCCTCCCTTATAAAAGGGAACCTCCTCACCCTCTTGCTCCCATTACATTGAGCTTCAAGCTCGGCCAACCCATGCCAATTACACCTCTCCACTTCCCTAGAGACATCCTAGAAGTTTGGGTCTTATTCAAAGGCCAATTTTAGTGCCCTAAAAGAAGGTCTCAAAGAAGCACTTCAAAGAAGAGGAGGTTCAGGCACTTACGAAGCAAAACGGAACTATGGTAAGGGAAATATCACAATCTCATTTTTTATCCGAGATTTTCTATACTTTGGTATTTACTGAGGTGTATTTTATCATCCACATCCATGTTTCCCCAATATGTAATATTTATATCCTTCTACAATAGTTTATATCCAATTTTACCCTTCGGTGAGTTTTTAGTAAAAGATATGAAAGGAATCTTTTGTCGTTTTTCGTACGAGGTACTTTTTGACTTTTCCGACAAAAGTACGAGAAGAATGTTTTCTTTTAACTTATATGACATGAATGGATTTTCTTAAAACATTATTTCCAAGAGATTCCCTTATAAGTTTTCAAGTTTATTTTTAATCAACTTCTTTTAGTTTATAATTGTACGACATGTTAAGAAAGGAAAAGTGTTTTTGAAGCAGAAAGGGTATTTTCCCCAAGAATAGAGTTCAAGTGTTTTATCAAAATAATTTTCCATCTAAGATAATAAAGGGTTATGTTTTTATCCCTATTATTACATTGATTTGATTATGTTGTGATGGAATTATATTTTTATGAATTCCTTTATCTTATATGAATTGTTTTATGATGTCACGATGTTTAAGATTCCCATTTTTATTACATGGGTTGTGAAATGATGTATGATTTATGATTTTGTGGCACTCATAATAATGGTATAATTATGAGTTTGGTGGGACCTATATCTCCCTCCAATGCATTGGGTAAAGATTTTATATCTCATGAGATAGACATGGCTAAAACAGTAGGTTATACCGGTTCAGTGAAACAGGACTGAAACGAGGAGTGAACTCGCTTCAGAAAGGGACTTTGTCCACTAAGATAGTCTTGGCAATGAGTCTTGACTAATAAGAAATGATTCTCTATGATTATGTGTGTATGCCACAAAGTTTCATGTTTTAAGTTATGATTATTGGGATTACATTTCACTACTATGATTTATCCCATGATATGAAATTATGATCTCTTTTACAGGTTATGATTTCCAAAATTTATGTGCTTATGTATATGATGTGATTGATATTTCTTTTTTTTACCCTTACTGAGCATTTGAGATCACCCTTTTGTATGTTTTATTTCCCCAGGTCAAGAAGATGGTTATTAAGTATAATATACCAAAAAGGGACTCTAGATATGATGAAATAAATGGGAGGCAAAGTAGGTTCTTTATAAACCAGTTGTTTATGTTTCCCAGTTTCTAAAGACACTATACCTATATGGTCCTTTCTTGGTTTTGTTATATGTTGTAATAAGTGTGCTTCAATTCTGAAGTAATAACAATGTATGTAAATTATGGGTCGTTATAGTTGGTATCAGAGGAAAGGTATAGTCAACCTTTGGAAACTAGGATGCGAAAGCCTTAGTAAGAACCCTAATGATAAGTCTAAGCATAGAACACAATCTTAGTGCTTTATAAATGGCCATGAAGAACCTAGGATAAGACCTTAAGTGTGAAATTTTATTCTTGATTATGTGGTTTTCCTATTATAATTAGTGTTGCTCACACTATTCTTCTTGGTTTTAGTCAATGGATGGTACCCGAAGGAACCATGTTAATGAGGAATGCGAAGGGCAATGCAATGATTGTCCCCCATGAGAAACGAAACGTTATGGGAGTTGGAATGCAAAATCTTGTAGCCATGCTCACACTACTTTCTCAAGCTATGAATCATGCAGGACTTCCAAACGAGCAAAGGAAGGCGCAACATTCTGTTGAATCCTTCATGAGACAGAGTCCACCTTCATTCAGCGGGTCTACTGATCCATTAGTTGCTGAACAATGGATTAGTACTACTGAAAAGATATTTTCAGTTCTTCAATGTTCTGAGCATGATAAAGTCATCTTAGTAGTGTATCGTTTAGAAGGTGATGCTGATCAATGGTGGAATCTTATTAAGAATACGAGGTAAAGGGATGAAATTGAGTCCATGGAATGAGATGAGTTCAAGAACTTATTTTTCAATAAGTACTTCCCTCGTATTCTCCGAACAAAGATAGAGAAAGAGTTTCTCGAACTGAAGAAAAAGGATGATGAATCTGTTGGTACCAATGAAGAAAATTTTACAAGACTTGCAAGGTATGCTTCTGGTATTATTATCCAACATGAGAGTAAGATCGATCGATTCTTTAGTGGCTTAAAACCAAGTCTTCGAAGGGCCTTATCCATAAGGGACTTCAATAGCTATAAGGAAATCGTTCGATGTTCTCTCATAGTTGAGATGGAGATTGGAGTAACCCATCAGTCATATGGGTTTGATAAGAAGAGGAAAATGGAATTCAAAGGAAAATCTAAAGAGCACACTGAAAAGAAGATGAGATTTCCCTTATGCTCAAAGTGTGGAAAGAAACATGGAGGGGGTTGTCTTAAAGGGACAATTAAATGTTTCAAATGTGGAAAGAAAGGTCATCGGTCATTTTAATGCCACGATGATGGGAAGAAGATGTCTAATGATGCAAACAAAGGAAGGGATACACAGAATGAACCTACTACACTTCAATGTTTCAAGTGCAAGGAGATGGGGAATTATGCTAATAAATGCCCTAATCCAAGGGTTGATAATGATGGTCGATGTCAAAAAAACTCTTAAGGCTAGAGACAAATGAAAGTCACATGCAATTTCTATCAGCGATATGGAGTACGATAATGATGTGGTGAAAGGTACACTTACCATCCACTCTAAAGTAGCAAATGTTTTATTTGATTCTGGATCCACCCACTCCTTTATTTCTGAATAATTTTCTAAGGGTATCACCGTATTACCTCAACAATTAGATGTTGAGTTAGCTGTGACAACACCTAATGGCACAACAGTCGCATCAAAAGTTTATAATTCTTCTCTGATCGAAGTTTGTGGGAAAGTGCTTCCTGCAAATCTTGTGATCCTTCCTATAGTGGAATTTGATGTGATTCTTGGCATGGATTGGCTTTCTTTATATGGAGCTCATATCAATTGCCAAAGAAGGAAAGTCACATTTCATATTCCAGATCAATCTATGATCGTCTATCGATGCAAGGATGAACATAACTTTCCAGTGGAAATTTCTTCCATTTTATGGGTATTGATTCCACTAAATGAAGGTTATTTATCTCAAATGGTTGGTGAGAAACTCACGATTAAGAATATGCCCATTGTACGAGAGTTTGATGATGTCTTTCTGGAGGAATTACCGGGTCTTCCACCAAATCGTGAAGTTTAATTCTCAATAGAACTCGTATCGGGTGCTTTGCCTATTTCAAATACACCTTATAGAATGTCCCTAATTGAGTTGCAGGAATTGAAGAATAAACTCCAAGAGAATCTTGATAAGGGATTCATACGCCCTAGTGCGTCACCTTGCAGAGCACCTGTTCTATTTGTTAAGAAGAAAGATGGATCAATGAGACTCTGCATTGATTATCGAGAACTTAACAAGATCACTATCAAGAACTAATATCCTCTCCCACGCATTGATGACTTATTTGACCAACTACGCAGAACTCAATACTTTTCCAAGATTGATCTTCGTTCAGGGTATCATCAATTAAGGGTCAAAAGGGAGGATATACCAAAGACGGCTTTCCATACATGGTATGGACACTATGAATTTATAGTGATGCCATTTGGTCTTACTAATGCCCCTTCTATCTTCATGGATATGATGAATAGAGTCTTTAGAGACTATCTTGATCAATTTGTGGTAGTCTTTATAGACGATATTCTTGTCTATTCAAAGAGCAAGGAAGAACATGAAGATCACTTGAGAATTATATTGAAGACCCTGCGAAAGGAGAAGCTTTATTCCAAATTTACCAAGTGTGAATATTGGCTTCAAAAAGTTGCATTTTTGGGTCACATAATCTCAAAAGAGGGGATATCTGTGGATCCAGCAAAAATAGAGGTTATCGAAAGATGGTCGAGACCAACAACAGTAACCGAGATCCGAAGTTTTCTTGGTTTGGCTGGAGATTATCGACGTTTTGTGAAAGATTTTTCATGATTATCTAATCCACTCACCATGTTGACTCGGAAAGGAGTTAAGTTTGTTTGGATGAAGGAATGTGAAGAGAATTTCAAGGAGTTAAAAAAAATGTTATCCAGTGCACCTGTGCTCACACTGCCTTGTAGTGGAGAAAGGTTTGCGATCTATAGTGATGCATCCAAGAAGGGATTGGGGTGTGTTCTTATGCAAAATGATATGGTGATAGCTTATGCCTCACGACAGTTGAAAATCCATGAGAAAAATTACCCAACACATGATTTGGAGTTAGCTGTGGTAATATTTGCATTAAAGATTTGGAGGCATTATCTTTATGGTGAAAGTTGTGATATTTATACTGATCATAAAAGTTTAAAGTATATTTTCCCAAAAAAGTATCTGAATATGCACCAAAGAAGATGGTTGGAGCTGATTAAGGATTACGACTGCTCAATCCATTACCACCCTAGGAAAGCAAACAAGGTGGCAGATGCATTAAGTCAACAAGACCATGCTAGTATTTCTATGATGAGGATCACAAAAGATCCAATATTTATGGAATTACAAAGTATGGATCTTGGAATTATAATGGAAGGGGAAAATCTTATCTTTCTCAAATGAATGTTCAACCATCTATACATGTGAAGATTGAAGAGGCCCAAAAAGAAGATGTCGAGTTACAAAAGAAGGTTAGAATGGTTCCTGTATTCAACTTTGATTGTGATGGGATAATAAAGTTTAGGAATCGGGTTTGTGTTCCTCCCATCACGGAATTAAAGAAGGAGCTGCTGGATGATGCTCATAGTTCTTCATTCTCTATTCATCCTGGAAGCATGAAGATGTATAGGGACCTGAAAGAGTAATTCTGGTGGGATTGCATAAAAAGAGATGTCGCTGAATATGTCTCTCGATGCTTGGTTTGTCAGCAAGTTAAAGCTGAGAGACAGAAGTCTAAAGGGATGTTACAACCATTACCCATACCCGAATGGAAATGGGAAAAAATCACTATGGACTTTGTCACATGACTTCCTAAAAAATCCAAAGGAAATAATGCTATCTGGGTCATTGTTGATCGTCTTACCAAGTCTGCACACTTCATTGCTATTAGAGAGGATTTCTCTCTGGATCTTCTTGCCAAGATATATGTAAAGGAAGTGGTAAGGTTTCATGGAGTACCACTTTCTATTATATCTGATCGGGATCCAAGATTTACCTCGAAGTTCTGGCGAAGCCTTCAGCATACTCTGGATACAGAGTTGAGTTTCAGCACTGCTTATCATCCTCAGACAGATGGTCAGTCTGAGAGAAAAATTCAAACTCTAGAAGATATGTTGAGAGCTTGCTCTATGGATTTCAAAGGTGGTTGGGATCAACACCTACCTTTGGTGGAATTTTCTTATAATAATAGATTTCACTCCAGTATTCAGATGGATCCTTATGAAGCTCTCTATGGAAAGAAATGCAGGACTCCAACTTGCTGGGATGAAGTTGGGGAAAGAAAGCTATTAGGACCTGATCTCGTTGATGAAATGGCAGAAAAGATCAGATCTATTCAACAACACATAAGAGCAGCTCAGAGTCGACAGAAAAGTTATGCCGAAAACCGAAGAAAAGACCTAGAGTTTGAAGTGGGTGATAAAGTGTTCTTACGAATATCTCCCTGGAAGAGAGTCATGAGATTTGGAAAGAAGGGGAAGTTGATCCCTAGATATATCGGTCCTTTCGAAATACTGGATCGTGTCGGGAAGGTAGCTTACCGATTGGCGCTTCCACCGAATCTCTCTCATGTACACGATGTGTTCCATGTATCTCTCCTGAGAAAGTACATACATGATCCTTCACATGTACTAGGCTCAGAAGTTGTACTGCTGGAGCAAGATATTTCTTATGAAGAACAGCCGATAGAGATTCTGGATCGTAGCGAAAAAGTCCTACAAAACAAGACCACTCGTTTGGTGAAAGTTTTATGGAGGAAAAACCAATTAGAAGAAGCTACATGGGAGCTTGAGTATATGATGAGGGAGAGGTATCCTCATCTGTTTGTTACAAAGTGACGAATTTCGAGGGAGAAATTCATTTTAAGGGGGGTAGAATGTAACACCCGAGACTTTTATGTGAAATATTTTGTTTTTATGTTATATAAATCATCAAAGGAATATTTTACTACCCACAACATTAGCTTGGCTTTCTTTACAGGCAATCGCGACCTTACTCGATAGCTTGCATCGTACGCAATACCAAGTTCCACTAAACAACGATATGTTATTAAAATATTATTAAAACTAGCCGTTATGAATAGTAATAACCACTTTTTGAAATTTTATAGTTTTTATTTTTTCAAAATGGACTTCATTTTTGGATTCGGAATGTCGAAATTAGACTAGGGTGAAATTTTGATATTTTTCTGAAAACTTTCAATTTTTGATGAATAGTGAAACCACTAAGTTGTAGTTAAAAAAATTGAATTTTTCATAAATCATAATTTTACCGCTTCTATGAGTGGAATTTTGAAAATCAAAGAGACATGGTTAATATCAAGGACTAAAATGTGGTTCAATGAGATGAAAATAATTTTTGTTGAATAGTAAATTTTTACTTTTATTTACCACGGTTAAAAGTAAATAGGTTAATTAAGGGTAAAAATGATATTATTATTACCCTAACACATGTCCTAATTCTATTGGACAAATGTAATTCGACCAAAAACAACCTTATTAATAAAATATGACCATTTAAGACCACTTGTATTAGATTAGGACATTTATTATTAATTTATTTAAAGAAGGGTTAAAATAGTTAAAATCGAAGTTTAATAAGTAAATCATTTTTAATATGGGGTTATACATAAGATAAATTCTACTATAAATATTCATTAAAAATATAAGAATATTTCCTACATAATGGTATTTTATTTGTAATTTTTATACATTAAATAATTTAATTTATTTATGACACAAAGATGATGTAGTAATTATCTTATTAAAGAAATATTGACATAATTGATGTTATAAACTACAAAATAAATGTAATTTGAGACTTTTTATGAATTCCACTAATTTTATAGATTAATATGAAATGTTTTTATTTATTTAATTAACTTTGTTCGAACTAATAATTCTGTTATTATTTTCACAAAAAATAATTACTAAATAGTGTCAAAATTGACATAAAATAGTTTTTAAAACAAATATTATATTAGTAATTGTTATTTTATTCCTAAAAATCTAAGGTTCTGCCAAATGACTTAGATAAGGTTATATATATTAATAATAAACAACTTAGGGTTCGTTTGGCTGCTTATAGTATGTTTATTAACCTTATAGTATAAGAACTCAAGAAGACACGGTAAAAGTAAAATTATTTAACTTAATATTAAATCTAAATGATAAGGTTAAAATTGATACCTAAACTTGTCTAAATTCTATTGGATGAGAGGATTTAGACCCGTCCCCACCTTATCTTTGAAAAAAAATCAATTTGGAGCTATTTAAAATAGAACTTGACTTTATAATAAAATAATATTTTTAGTTTTTCCAAAGGATCCCCTCTCCTCCCTTATAAAAGGGCACCTCCTCACCCTCTTGCTCACACCACATTGAGCATTCAAGCTCGACCAACCCCTACCAATTACTCCTCTCCACTTCCCTAGAGACATCTTAGAGGTCCTGGTCTTATTCAAAGGCCAATTTTAGTGCCCTAAAAGAAGGTCTCAAAGAAGCACTTCAAAGAAGAGGAGGTTCAGACACTTACGAAGCAAAACAGACCTAAGGTAAGGGAAATATCACAATCTCATTTTTTTATCTGAGATTGTTTATACTTTGTTATTTACTGGGGTGTATTTTATCATCCACATCTATGTTTCCCCAATATGTAATATTTATATCCTTCTACAATAGTTTATATGCAATTTTACCCTTCGGTGAGTTTTTAGTAAAAGATATGAAAGGAATCTTTTGTCGTTTTTCGTACGAGGTACTTTTTGACTTTTCCGACAAAAGTACGAGAAGAATGTTTTCTTTTAACTTATTCGACATGAATGGATTTTTTTAAAACATTGTTTCCAAGAAGATTCCCTTATAATTTTTCAAGTTTATTTTTAATAAACTTCTTTTAGTTTATAATTGTATGACATGTTAAGAAAGGAAAAGTGTTTTTGAAGCAGAAATGATATTTTCCTCAAGAATGGAGTTCAAGTGTTTTATCAAAATTATTTTAGATCTAAGATAATAAAGGGTTATGTTTTTATCCCTATTATTACATTGATTTGATTATGTTTTGATGGAATTATATTTTTATGAATTCCTTTATCTTATATGAATTGTTTTATGATGTCACGATGTTTAAGATTCCCATTTTTATTACATGGGTTATGAAATGATGTATGATTTATTATTTTGTGGCACACATAAGAATGGTATCATTATGAGATGGGTGGGACATATATCTCCCTCCAATGCATTGGGTAAAGATTTTATATCTCATAAGATAGACATGGCTGGAACGATAGGTTATACCGGTTCAGCGAAACAGGACTGAAACGAGGAGTGAACTCGGTTCAGAAAGGGACTTTGTCCACTAAGATAGTCTTGGCAATGAGTCTTGACTAATAAGAAATGATTTTCTATAGTTATGTGTGTATGACGCAAAGTTTCATGTTTTAGTTTATGATTATTGGGATTACATTTCACTACTATGATTTATCCCATGATATGAAATTATGATCTCTTTTGCAGGTTACGATTTCCAAAAGTTATGTGATTATGTATATGACGTGATTGATATTTCTTTTGTTTACCCTTACTGAGCATTTGAGCTCACCCTTTTGTATGTTTTATTTCCCCAGGTTAGGAAGAAGGTTATTAAGTAGAATATGCCAAAAGGGACTCTATATATGATGAAATAAATGGGAGGCAATGTAGATGCTTTATGAACCAGTTGTTTATGTTTCCCAATTTCTAAAGACACTATACCTATACGGTCCTTTCTTGGTTTTGTTATATGTTGTAATAAGTGTGCTTCAATTTTTAAGTAATAACAATGTATGTAAAGTATGGGTCATTATATTAGGTCTCATGAGACAAGCTAGATTGAGTTTTTACCAAATTATGGTGTCTAGGAAAAAGCCTTTGATGGTATGTCTATGATGTCTGACATTATAAATTACCTCATTATGATATTATTAATTGATATTTAATGTGATTATATTACTATTATAATTTCCATGGTTAACTTTAATGTGATTAATAATGGAAGTATTTAATCATATTTTATTCATGCTATATTATGATCAACATTACATTTTAAGGGCATGTGTTTTTAGTTATTCACCATGTCTTAATGTTCATATTTATTTATGATAGATTTTATTTTACTTTAATATCCTTACTAAGAATATAATATCACCCATTTATTATGTTTTATTTTTCCCCATAATTTGAATATCTTAATTTCGAATGGCATGAAAGAATAATATAACAGTTTATGGGTGTTTCTAGTGGAGTTTCTATGTTGTTTTTCCTTTCAAGTTGTCATGTAAAATTTATATTTATATATTATTTTATAAATATACTAAAATATTTAGTCATTTGGGATTATAAAACTTATTTATTGTACCAATATAATAAAATAATTAACTAGCTCTGAGCTAATGAGGTCTGGGTCTTTAAACGCTCTCACTACAAAGCCCACAACATATCATGTAGTTTTATTTCTTAAGCTTCAACAACAATGCACACATTATCAGGATGATCAGAGAGAGAATATGTGAAAATAGTTTTAGGAGATGATAATGTTCTATTATTTTTTAGAGTCTAAATCCTTGGATACTTCATCTAGGTATTGGAAAACATATTGACCATGTTTCCAAATCCCATGAAACCTAGCAAGGATAGTGATAAAGATATCCCAAACTATTTTCTATTCCATAATGTAATGAAGAACAACATCTAGGATTGTTTTTTTTTCAAATAAATCTCACCAAAGATGGTGGAATCTGAGAAAGTGAAGATAGGAAAACCACATGAACAAGATTCTTATGTTTTGACCACTGATCTGAAAGAGGTGGATGAATTAAAGGAAGTTAACTAAAAGGGTATACATAAGATCAATGAGTATATAGTATGAAAAATGAACAAAAAAATCATTCTATCCTCCATGCATAGTTTCAAAAACCCATTTCCCCCCAATCGATTCTCCTAAAACATAACTGACTATACTGGTAGCTCAGTCCTCTGAAAGATAGTATTTTAGAAAATGACATGGAAGAAAGAGTAAGAAGAAAAAAGAATAATATGAACATGTTCTAAGGATAAAGTTGGTTTCAAAAATAAAGGACTTCATTCCTACGGTCTCAAGAGCATGGTCACTACCTCACCAAATGGTATAACAAGAGTCAACCTAAAATACAGAATATCCATCAGATAATGTGTTTTTCTTCAATTACATTAATGTTATTCACTTAATGGATACCTTATCAGATGATGAGAATAAATATGAACCCAAATTACATAAAATTGATTAGGTAAATAGCAGAATATAACATTTACTTTGAGGATATATGGGAATATGTGTTCTTCACATGAGTCCCTACTCTAACCACATCCCTACTCAAACTGTCTACATGGTTGAAACTTGTAAGAGATCTATCCAATAAGCTCAGTAGAATAATGGGAGTTTCACCAAACATGATAGGTTTATCCCTGACATGATCATCCTAGATGATTTATTAGAGGACAATCCATCTTCAAATTGACATCAACATGCGGGAAGACCTAATTGAATTAATCCATAGAGAGCAGAGGCACCTTCAGATCCTATTCCAAGGGCTGGTCAATCCATATCAAGTATTTCAGCTCTTTAATCACCCTAAAAAGAGTATCCCCATGCTGGGAAGCACAAAACTTTGGACCAAAAGTATGATTTTTTGAAGAAATTATACCCTATGCTAATTTTTTTTTCAATCCAAGATACTTTGTGTCTATTAGAAGACATTCGAGTATCATTCATATAAACCTTGTAAAGACTTCATGAATTTGACTTCAAGGATTTTTCGTCCAAAGTATATCATCCGGAGAATGGTCCTACAGAATTCCATACGATAATATCTTTCATAGACTAGGATGATGAATCCATGATATTGGGACATGTAATACCCTTTTATATATCTAGGAGGATAAATGGAAATGGTATTTGATGAGCCTTTATTGAAAACGGCTCCGGGGTCAACCTCATTATAATCCGAACACTATTTCGACTAGGTTTTAAGGAATCCCACTTGTCCCCGTACACATTAATGTTACAGGGTTGTGACAGGATTGAGAAAAATAATCTTGAAGAAATCAAAATCAAGAATCATTTTGGGGATCTCATATATGAATCATAATTCATGGTTTTTAGGTAGGATACAACCTTTAACTCTTTTTGAGGAAGAAATTGGCTACTTTATCATGCGGTTATCCCCTAATCATACTACCAATGCCTCGAATATTGTATCAATAGTGTAATTGGGAAATTTTAATGTGTAAAATACCCATTTAAATCTCATGAATCATAGTACATTGACATAGGATTCTACCAGAGGAAAGGAAACAGTCGGTGATATACAATTCCACTCGAATCAATGACCTGAATGGTCTAGCGATGATCCTAGATAATCCTTTCAAGAATATGAGTGTATATTATATACTTCCCATCATAAAAATTGAAAATTTGTGTCAAAATTTGAGGACATGTTCAATGGGTTATGTGTTTTCAATCGTGATAACTAAGCCTGAAAACCCTAGAGAAGTTTCCAACTCTTTGAGGAGTAATGAAAGCCCAACTGAAAAATTCCTCATTTCATCCAATTATATTAAATAAATCTATATTATTTCATCTAGTAACAAAGAGGTTTTCATGAAAATGGGATAAAATGAATATTTTCATTCTAAATCCCTTATCTCCCATTCAGAACTCCAAAAGAATCATCACCCCAGCAATCAATCCAAAAATGATTGATTTATCTTACGAATGTCCAAATGTCAATTCCTCCCCTAACTCCAAAAACTTTTCTTCACCACCTACGTCCTAGGCACATCCAGAATAGGTGATGAAGAAGGGAGTGGTGGAGGAGGAAGATCTTGGGGACACCCCTATAGAAATTGAGAAAGTTGTCTCCACTACTATTAGTGAACACATAGAAATATATATGTCTATAGTTAAAGATCCATAACCCATTTTGAAAAGTTCAAAAATAAATTTTGAATAACATTTGGTATATACTTATTTTCTAAATAAAAACTAGGATGTGTTTGATTAGAATTAAATAGATATTCTAGGCCCCAATCTTGATGTGTCCACCCATCACTTGTGCATGACATAAGACCGTTAGGGATACAAACAAGTATCCAGACAGACACTCCCCACTCACACCTCCAAAATTGAGGCTGAAGTGGATAATTTCATTAAGCATGAATTTATCCGAGAGGTAAAGTATACGAAATAGATATTTGAAATTGTATCTATACAAAATAATAATAGAAAAATTATAGTTTTCATCAACCTCAGATATTTGAATCGGAACTTTCCAAAAGATAACTTCCAGATTCCCATCATAAAACTATTTATTGATGTGATGGATTGTTATCAAGCCCCCTCCTTCATGGATGGTTATTTAGGGCATAAGAAAATTCATATGGCATCAGAATATGAATAATACACTACCTTTATGCATACCGGGGATTATTCTTCTATCGATTAATTCCCTTTGTATTGAAGAATATTGGTTCCACATACCAATGTGCAATGCATTGCATATTCAAAACTTTTTTTTGGAAGTATATCGAATGCTATGTTGAGGATCTAGTGGTTATGAATTGAAAAAATTATAACCACCATGATGACTTGGAGACTATCTTCAAAAAGATACAAAAATCTTATTTTAAATACAAACCCATTTAAATTTTCTTTCGGGGAAACCTCAAGAAAGTTTATCTGCTTTATCATACGACATCTTGGCACTGAAGACGACCCAGAGAAAATAAAGTTTATCCTTAAAATTTCCTCTCCTCAAAACCTGAAATATTTGAATGGAATTTGGGGGCACTTAGTATATATATACTTATTTATAGAAAACCTTATTGGAAATTGTTTTCCATTCACAAAATTAATGAATAAAGGGGATGCATATTAGTGGAATGATGACTTTCAAGAATCTTTCAATAGTATCAATAATTATCTCTTGAGTGCAGTAGTATCAATTCCACATGTTTAGGGAAATCTTCTTATTCTATATTTGATGGCCCTAGAGTGATCACTAGGAAGCTTCCATGCACAAAAAATGATGATGGGACTGAGAAAAACCATTATTATCCCATTCAAACCATGATGGACACTGAGGCTCATTATTCAAATATCAAGAAGAGATACCTTGCATTAATCTTTTCAGCTCCGAAACTAAGGCTCTACTTGAAGCACCAAAAGTTCCATTTGGTCTCTCTCAATAACTCACTCAAATACATCCTCAGTCTTCTTATGGTGACAAGATTTCTGGAAAATTGGGTGGTTATTCTTAAATAGTTTGATATATAATTCATGCCTTTGAAAGAAGTGAAATTTAAAGAATTGGAATATTTATTTACAGAATAGGCATCTACAGAAATATCACCATTAAGTACTAAAATTCCAAAAACGTGGATATTATCTATTCAGGATGACCCCCAAATGAGGTAAATAAATTTTTATAGTGACTCTAGGATCCCAA
Source organism: Viscum album (assembly GCA_963277665.1). Lineage (NCBI taxonomy): Eukaryota > Viridiplantae > Streptophyta > Magnoliopsida > Santalales > Viscaceae > Viscum > Viscum album. The sequence goes on along the minus strand of OY728147.1, from coordinate 1,016,851,071 downwards.
CAAGGAAGAGAATAGAAGACCCTAAATAAAAAAATCGGTTTAGGGATCAAACTAATTTCCCCAGTGAAGGTAGTTTTACCCTACTTATTCCTCTTATCATAATGTTGCAAAAACAATGAGGCAGAATCACAGGCCCTCATTATAGGCCTAGAAATAGAACTCCAAATACCATTAGATCATCTAAAGGTGAAAGGTGATTCAGAGTTGGTAATTAAACATATTGATAGGGATTATGCCATCATAAAAGAAGATTTAATCCCCCTTCTTCACTATTCCTAAGGTTAAATGGATGAATTCCCCTTGAAAACAACATTTAATCACATCTTATACCCACAGAATTCTTAATTATATATATTATAGAATGTAGTTACAACTATAGAAAATATAAACAATAAAAAAATAGTCCCTGACATTTTCCATCGCTAAATGGTATCAACTTTTATTCAAGCTATAATAGAAGAGATTAACAAAATTATCCCTATCACTAAAATGTATTGTCCTGCCACTAGGTGGATGATTCCCTTCATAGAATACTTTAAAATCAATTACTCTCATTTGAAAAAGTTTGGAAAGAGAAAATATGACAGTGAGCGTCAAACTTCACTCTTTACAACACTCAAATCACCATAAAGTCCTCTATAAATGAGGATTTGATAGAGTTATTCTAAAATGTATCAATAGAGAAGAGACTATAGAAATTATGAAATTAATACATTTGAGAGGCAATGGTGGCCACCATTCAAGATACAAGCTTTCCAAAAAAATATGAAGGTTTGGATACTTCTGTCCTTTGATTATAGAGGGTTGAATAGAATTCAATAAGAAATGTAAATCCTTCTAAGTTCATTCCAAAATCATCCATAAACCTCAATAATATCTACATACTTTCAAACACTCTTGTAATTTTTCAATATGGGGAATGGATGTATTGGGAACATACCCTCTAGATACGTCCAACGTGTTTGAATACATCTTAACTAATATCGACTTCTTCTCCCATTAGGCTGAGGTTATTCCCCTCAAAGATGTTGGGTCCAAAAGCATTGGCAGTTTTATGATATACAACATCATTACTAGATTTTGTGTTCCTTGTATAAAACTAATGAACAATGTCAAAAATTTCTATTCTAATAAGGTGTAAAATCCATTACATTACTATAATAGAAAATCCAACCATTCATCCTGCTATCATGCAGTGGCCAACAGATAGATGGAGGACTTCAAGAAGACCCAATGAAACATACTCTAGAAGATAGTGGATGAATATAAAAAGTATTAAAATGAAAATCTCTTGTATGAATTATAGGAATAATAGACTGTATCCTGTACTACCACACTGGAAACCCCGTACTCACTGGTATATGGAATAAAAGGATCTTATCCCATTGAGGTTCAATTTATATTTTTTTGTATTGTAATTTGATAATGGTTATCCATGGATGAGAAATCCCACAAACTATTGAATGAATTGGAGTCACTGGATGAGAAAATATTTCATACCTTTTATTACTTATAGGTCCATCAAAATTGGATACATGGGATTTTAACAAGAAGGTCCACCTCCGTTCATTCCTCCAAGGAGAGTTAGTACTGGTTCTTAGGACTATAATGAAACAAGGAAGGAATCCTCCAAATCTTGAACCAAAGTGGGAGGGGCCTTACTCAAAAAAAATTTCAACTCCAATGAAGATTATTAATTAATATAAATGGATGGATAGATCATTATGACCCAAACCAATGAAATATTTCAAAATAAGTATTTCCTGCAATCACATGATGCTCATATCACACATGAGCCTCACCTCAGTTGGTGGGGAATATTCAAGTGAGTCCATGAGACCCGAGATCAAATCCAGGCAGAAATATATTTTTGGGAATTTTGGTAGTGTTGTAGAAGGTACTATAGTAGGTAATGTAGCAGGTAATATATTAGGTATTTTTGTAGCTAAAACTATTCAACTTTAGGATGCATATTTAGTCCTTGAGTCCTTCAAGGACATAGAGCCACTAAGCCTTCTGGTCAATAAAGATGTTGGGCCCCCTTAAGGCCTTAAGGACACCTCAAGGCATTCAAGACACCTTGAGGCCTTCGGGCCAGATGATGTGAACATGAAAACCCATACAGATTCCTCAAGTAACAAGTTCCATAGGAGGATTCAGAGAAAGTTAATTAACCAAATTAGGGATATTGGATATAAAACAATGAGAGGTTATGGAAATTTCCATTGGTACTAGGTATGTGCATCATTGCAAAAGATGTATATCTGAACAGCCATGCGAAGGTGGAGAGCTAATCATGATGCAAACACTGGGGAGGGGTGGTTACAAGTAGCCATAGTCTATATTGAATTCCACCAAAAACATAGAGACAGGTAATTTCATGAGTCTTATGGGTCATGTAATGGTTCTCCTTCAACCCATAAAAGGGGTATTATCAAAATGTATAAAAATTGAAGGCCTTTGGGCCATTCAGGTAGACATGATGCTCATCTCAGCTGCAATATGTTAAACTGCATAGTTGGTATTTGTCGCATGACCTTAAAAAAATGAAATATCATCCAAGACATAGGATGTCAAATTTCATAGCACCATAGATAGTCCATTCTATAAGACTCTAAATTGTAAAGCATCTCAGCCTAACTTTATAATGATAAACTTTAATGTTCACATCCTTGTTTCATTATGTAAAACTGTGCAAAATTTTGATTTTTGTTTGAGTGGATCATAATATACGGTGTTGCTACCCCTAACACACCATTATTAAAGAACTAAATGTGGATTAATTATCATTACCATGAGATACATAGTGACACAAAGACCTCCCATCTCCGCTCCATCCATAATAAAAAAATTCCCCCCTTTCCATATGTACGAATCAAACCTACACAAGGATCTTTTTCAGAACTATGTATGTCTTGATTATCAATACAATCAGATGAGTAGTGATGTTTATGATACATGTCTTAGGCCTGGACATCTATCTAGAATATTTCATAGCCAAATTTTCCTTGTTTAAAAACCAGATTGAGGTGAGGAGGTATTTTCAAGAACTATGTCTGGCTTTATTCTTTCTTCAACAAGATAGGTAGTGATGCCTGAGTTATATCCACTTGTCTAGCTACAATAAATACACAGACAACATCCTCATTGAATGATGAAAAACTACACAATATTTTATAACTACATGTGGCTTCCCAATGATATACGTAGTGAATTCCATATTTCTATCCTTGGTCCCTGCTATGACATTTCCTCTCTTTCACATCGGTTCATCTTTTTCCTCGCCGCATGAAATTAAACTGAATTGGATTTCATAATTATATAAGGCATGATCCTCATTATGATGAGATATATAGAAATGCTTGAATCTGAAATCCTAGTATAGCTACATTAAAATCTAAATCACTTATTCCTCCCTTGTATTGTCTTTGTGTAGTGGAAGAAATATTTTCCACTCATTATTTCTCACACTGAGCATGGATCACGTGGGCTTAGAATTTTTGGTAAAGAATTTCCTTGCATGAGAAATTCATATCAATTATAATTGATGTTATCATGGTTTTGGATTTAATACCTTAAAAGACACACCATATGACATTTCCACAAGGCTTGAAACTTAATGGATTCCCCAAGAACTACATGTGTCTTGATTCTCATATTAATGACATATGTAGTGATGTTAGAATCATTAATCATAGGCCCAACCGCAACATAATATCAAGAATTTCCCCACATTCCCATGTATGGGTCAGATCTACATAAGAGGATTCAATATGGTGTCGCACCCCATGGTTGAACCCATATTAAAAAACCCATTTTTCTCCACACATGAATTCAATCAGTTTGTGGAATCTTTTTAGAACTACATGTGGCTTGATTATTTCTCTAACAAGATATGTAGTGATTAATGGATCCCATAACCTATTCTAACTAAAATATTCTTTTTTTCACTTTGAGTTACCTTCATCCTTACCATGTGACATTAAACTACATGACTAATACCATGGATTCATGACTTTAATCTTCATGGTACCTCAAGAACTATGTGTGGATTGATTCCCATTACAATGAGATGTATAGATAATCCTAGTTCTCATGTATTAGTCCCAGCCATGGGGTATATATATATACCCCTCTCTTATGTATAAAAAAAGATCTATGTAGAAGATATTAAATTGGGTTTCATCGTTTAGGGGTCCATCATGGAAACAAAGATGTAAAAAATCCTTTATACAATAGACTCAACATTTCTTGTCCAATATTAATCCAGATGCTTCCTTTGTGATCAGACATATCAATTCCACACTTCATACTCCTAATCATGAACACTTTAATATCTTTATAATATTTCTCCAGATCCCAATGACAGAATGTATGATAACTGAGGACTCCTTTTCCTGACTATGAATAAACATGCCATATTTTTTATACATAATATCACCAAAAAAAGGTTTGTTAGCTAGAGGATTCCTCTATTTGACAATGTAGAAACACACCCCAAATTTATTTTCATAAAGTATCCCACAAAACATGTTTTTCAACTATGGTAACTTCACCATTGGGAAAATCCTCTCCTATCCTTGTATGATTTGATGACATTATATTGGAACCAATGATTCCAATAAATCTATAGTCATATCTTGAATATTTATCTCGCATCCTTTTTCCCAATCTGAAAACCCCAATTACATGGTTTCCAATTTCCTCCCTCATGTTCAAAGTATGTCGGAATCATCTTTTCCCAGTAGACCACATATCACATATCGTTTCCATAATTCTATGGTCCTAGTCATGTGACCTAAAACTACATACACCCTATTTCTCATGTTTGGGTCAGACATGAAGAGGAAACCTTTCCCCCATTCTTGGTTATTTTTTTCTTAAAATGATTCTCCCATATTCATTTACTTTCCTTCCCCAAAACTAGACTATGTGTCTGGTGAAATATAACTCTCCATAAAAAAATTTTAACCATCAACAATATAATGTTATAATTCCTAATTACTCTTTTTTTATGACTACATTGTAACACACCCTTGTTGGATTTTCATAAGTTGACCACCAAATTTCAAGGCCTATTAGCCAAAGGATGTCACTATTTTACTATGTTGTCAAAACCCCATTTGGGTTTCCATAATGTATACCACAATGGTTTTTGTTAACTACTGGTAAATTTTTCCATAGAAGTGACCTCCTCTATCTCCATAATCTCCATTCCAAAATACCACTCTTTGGATCTAGAAATACCCATATTACAGCATTCAAAATTCCCCTCCTCATACCTAAAAATGATGGTGCATTCCTGAATTGATTACTGTGAAACGAAAAAATTATTAATCTTTCAGTCAAAGAAAAATACCTTAAATTATAGCCCCTAATGTCTTCATTGTATGACATTAAACTTCATAGAATAATGTCTAAGTCATAATATGTTAAATTATACCACAATTTCATTAACTGTAAGAAATTTAATTGCATGTTCAATTTCTTGATCGCAGGAAATTAAAAAACATGATGCTTTAACCCTTTTCATAAAGGGGCCTTTAACCCCTAGAATCAGACATTTAACAATATGTACCCTCTTTTACACAATTAAAATTCATGTAGAAGCAGTTCACCATTCATGGACAATGAAAATAAAAATTATCCCTTCATTATCAAACATATCCCCTTAGAAAAACCACCCATAGTTGTCTTGATAAATCTAAACATTCATAAACATCATTCAGTCATTCGTAATAGAATTTCAGAAATCTTAAGAACTCATTTTCTTGAGTATGTTGTAACACACCCTAGTTTTCTTTTCATAAGTCGTCCACATATTTTCTGGGCCTTTCGGCCAAACTATGCCACTATTTGATTGTGCAGTAACACACCCTATATGGTTTGGCATAAAATATCTTACAAAATGGGTTTATCAACCAGTGGTAATTTTTTATCTAGGAGAGACCTCCTATATTAAAAAATATGTTTTTTATTCATAAACCACGAAATCATGACTCAAAATTCTGCTTCGGGTGTTTAAAAAATGTTCAAACATTACTTGACAGTAATAATTTTTGGTTCATCATTTCAAAACATGTGGTTAATGTTTTGGGACCTAAAACAACAGCCTCAATAGTCCAGTTTGCACAACATTATACTTCCCACAAAAAAGAGACATATTAATCACCAAATTGAAAACCCACAAATGGAACTATAGGTAAAAGTAAAATCTAAACTCACTAGACCTATAATATGTGGGGTTTTGGAAAAAATCAAGAAATGAGAATAAAAAGTCACAAGACTTATTAGGCTGAAAAATCATAAGTGTGGTCTAAGAAAAAAACAAGTATTTCCTGTTAAGTCTTCTTTATATAAGGATTATAAAAAATTAGGGTGGTGAAAAAATTATTTTTGTAAGGATTTCCATATGACCATAGAAACAGTTGAACTATGATCTCTAGGTCCCATGGATTAGGGAAAAAATTGAGCAAACTCCCACCTTGTCATCATAATTATAACACGATGAAATTCAATAAAATATGTCATTTTCAGTGTTGTATTATGTTCATAATGTGAAAAATGTAATAATAATTGATTGGGTACAAAGATCCCATTAATTTATGGTCTAAAGTATAGGGGAACGTCAACACACTAAATCATCTCTACCAAATTTTATAATTTTTCCTCAACATAAGCTTTAATAAGTTGAACTATGGCTGCAGCATTTTCCATAGATTGTTGAATCCAGGACGATTGTGTAGTCACTACCTCCTTAAGTTTATGAATATTATCTCACTATGTAGTAATGGTATCTCTTTTTTATGCCAAATCACCAGTCAAGTATTAGAGGAGTTGGAATACCTCTTCCATTAAGGAATTTAATTCGTCTTCATGGAACACCATTTGGAGAGATTTATCATCATGATGATCTTGATATTCCTATTCCTTCTTGATATGTATAAGATCATTCTGAGACATATTATCCCTAGGATCTTCAAATTCTCCCACAAAATGTACCTCAACTCACTATGATCTCCACTCCTCTTCCCTTTATCATACCATCAACTTCACCATAGGAGGGATGTCATGGTAATCGAATCCATTATATCCAATAATTCCAAACTTTAATGTAAGTTGATGAAGTTAAAATGATATTTCTTCAAGAGGCAGATCCTTGAATATCCTTTATATGTCTCTCCATATAATGCACTGCATAAATAGAAGATCCTCTTACATATCCATGCTTGATCCCAAATCTATCTTAGAGGGAGAGATATATTTATGGATTAGGTAACTCAACGAGTCACCTTATTCTTCACCCTCATAAACATCCTTAGATTCACCTAACTATATTGGTTAAACTAGACTATAATCTCCCCTCTTTGAATGAATCACCAAATTTGATTTAAATGAGTAAATAGTGACACCTCTCATCAACATTGGGAGGTCAACAGAAAATAAAGGAAGTGAAGAAACAAAAGTGGAAAACAATATTTACCCAATGTTGGATCAACCATTGAGATTGATATCTCTCTAGTACTCCTAGCCTTATTTCTTGGAGAAAGTACCTCATAAATAGGATTATCCTCATAATTTTCCTTTTAAAAAGGGATCAGGGTTTCTCGAGGATCTCCCACTTTGGTATTCTCATTCATCACTCCCTTAGAAATGGGATTATGGTGGAATTGGATTATTTATTCATAAAGTTCATTAGAAACATTCTCTATATAAAAAGTTTCACAAGTTGAGATTTTATGTAAAGCATTAGGTGAAATAAGGTCAACAATGTTTTGGCAAATGCAAGGAAAAGAAAACTAACATTCATCAAATTCTCTAATAAAATCCTCAAACTCCTTGAGGGAACATAAGGTATCAATTTTTTGATTAATTATATCCATAATTTCATGATACATTGTGTCAAGTGTCATAGGAAACACATTTCTATGGACCCAAATTGGCTCTACCATCAATCCCCTATTCCAAATTCTCAGTAGGCACACCATTTTCAGACCCGAAAAAATTAGGGTTAGCATCAACAAATTCATCAGACCATATAAGATCTCGGTCATCCGCTTCCATAACAACAATGGGACCAATTTTGACTATTTTAAGGTACTCTTGTGTATACAACCGATCATTAATATAATTAGTATGGGAATTTCAAAAACTTCACATGACACCTTAGGGAGTGAATTTGACATTATCTTGGAACTCTCTCCTTTATATAGTATTGGGGGTAGAAGCAGTTTCATCCCTAGATGCTTCATCCATCAAGATGAGGAATTCATCAACATGGGTATGTGCCTCTCCCAGGGTGTCCTCCCTAATCCTTAAATAACCAACCCCATATCCCTTATATAAGGAAATTTTTGTAGATTCTGTAAAATAAAAGTATGACAATAAATAGTATTTCAAGAAATTCATATTATTAAATGACATCACAAAGAATTACTATGATACATATTCTAGAAAAAAATGTTCCTCATTCTTTAACTTCATCTATTAGGATGGGGAAGGCCCCATATATTTCTTCTCAAAAATATAAAATTGATTTCATGGTCGAGGAACTACTCCCACAATTTCCTCCATCATCATCCTGTAACCCAGGGACAGTTCCAAGGGATCAGGAGACTCAGTTTACACCTCTATGGGGGTGCACGTGGGCCCATACCTCCGTGACCCAAGAACCTCTTATGTTTCTGATTATTTTTATTCTATCCTCCTCATCCAATATGCTAAATAAATCCCCCAAAAATTAATTATATTAGATGAAAAATTAAGAAGATAAAGTGGGAAATAGAAATATACATTCTCTGGGTAATAGTAGTAATCCCATTTGGCTTGGGTGTGACCATTTATGCCCACATGTCTTCATAAATATAGCATTTCAGACACTCTCTTTGTGATTGAGATCTGATAATCAATTTCATATATCAAATCCTGCATATTCTAAATATATCTCCGCACCTCAACCAAATCATGATCAGTTTGGAGACCAGAGGGTGATCAGATATCTCCCTACTCTAGGATTCATAATCCATCTTGGAAAATATCCACATTTCCCTAATGTCCTGAGATATTATCTTCCAAGCACAGATAACTAAGGGTTGCACATAATTTGACTCTGAAGTATCTGGTTATGAAGAAGACCTAGAATCTTTTAAGTTGAAATTATTTTTAGGTCCCTTGAACCTCATAGAATATTGGGAGAATATAACTCGGGTATTCTCATGACGATGATGACTAGAACATTGTGGATGAGAAGTTTTAGTTTTCTCAACCCTAGCCTGTTTGGTTGTCTTTGCTCGAGATTTCCACAAAGTCTCCTGAGATTTAGTATCGTCGCCTTCAGTTCAAACCATTCTACTGTTCATGCCACGACCAGTAGTTTTCATGGTAGAAACTTAGTAAATTCATTTCATTAATACCCATTGAGGGTATTAAGATATCCACACATTGGCATACCCAACCTCTACCCCGACTAATGAATCCTATGGGGTAATCTTGATGGAAATTTTAGAAACCTCTATGGACATCAAGATTTAGAACATTCATACTACCATCAGATTTTTATAAAACCTAACATGCATATGGGTGAAGATTATTGATTGTTACAGACATTTGAATTAGGGGGTAAATCGATACAGATCATTGACCTCCCATATTATTTCACTATCAAAGAAATCTTCCAATACACTATATTTGAATGAAATCATTTACTCCCTCAGTTCATCATCATCCTTTCCATTTTTAGTGAATGTCCCTGTCGGTTGATCACTATACAGGAAGAATTTGAATTATGCTGAAATGTTCAACATCCTCAACACTTAATCATACGTTATGTTTAGAGGTTGGATTCCGGAATCTGTAAGAACAAAGGGGTGAAATTAGATGATAGGGAATTTAACTAGGATCAGTAGTATATAAGATCTTAATTGTGATACAATACACCCCCATAAATCTTTAAATAGCCTTGTAATTATAAATAGAGCCTTTCCATTGTATGTATGTATCAAAAACCAATAAATTCATTCCAAGACAGAGGCATTCAACCATATGATCCATCCTTTTTCAAGTTTTGCTGTGATAAAAAATACCCTTACCTCACTCCTCCATTAGATTCATAGACTATATATAAATATATAATTATCCATATTCTGAGGAAACCGACCAGATGGGTCTTCATAAAAACTTCATAATTACCCTTATAACCCCAATGGGTATACTGTACCTTCTCTAGTGTATGACAGAATGTGCCAGGAGCACCATGATTCTCTGAAGTAGGGAATCCTATAGGGTTATGTAAAGTGAGACCTTATCCTTATAGCTTGAGAAAATCCTTCATCCATATTCCAAGATGAATGTGACCCTTGGTGAGAGGGTCCTTGTTCTACAATTTCTATACACCTTAAAGAGATTGTGAGACAAAGGTAGGGACCTTTCTGCATCGTCCCGTGTTGTCTTTAGTGGGATAAACTCATCTTACATGTCCCCAAAAATAGGGACTCTAAATTTGTTTAGACATCCCACAAGATAATACTGAATTCAACATAAATTAGATAGAAATAATTTTTCTAAGGAACTTATCGGCTCAATAGATCGGGCATGATTTCATGGTTTTTGTAAACATAAGTTTTCCCTTCCCAAATAGCCTCAAAGATATATATGTCTTGCACCTCCTTTGGGAACTCTACACAAGTCTATCACACCCTATAATACCACATCCTCTCGATCCTGACTCCCCCTCTAGAATATAATTCATAGTCCTCCTTCCAACCATGGGTCAGATCTATTTGTGAAGAACAAAAATTTGAATCATAATAATGATGGTTTTATTCCTTGATATACAACTTTATATCCATAGTTCATTTTATATGATTCATGAAACATAAATTTATAACATTTCCTTTCTTAATATAATAACTCTTGAAGGAAATGTTTATGGAAGGGTAGTTGGTGTGCTTCACAAACCAGGACTTCAGGAAGTAAATTTAATCCCTAGGGATGAAGGAATCCCTCAAAATTATATGATTATACAATGTTAGGAAATCATTTTTTGGATACTCACATTGATACAGTACGAAGTTCTTTTCTAGATATGTATGATTAGGTTCAACCATGTTTTAATAATCTATCCCAAAAGCTTTGATCATCTCTCATGCACATGCATCATCTTTCCCAAGATAATTCATTGGATGAGCCATTTAAAACATATAAGATGGCATCAAGTTCTCTCATTAACGTAAAATATTAACATAAAAATGTTAAATTTTTAACTTGTAATAATTCAAAAATATGTAAAAGGAAGAACTTCATGCATGACCCTCGACCAGGTATCCTTTGTAGGCACCTCAACTAGGTTCTTTGTGTAGGAACCCAGGTTCGGTCCTTTATGCAGACTCCTAGATATGGTTCATCCTATGTAATAGCATTACTCAATTGGTTGTACCATAGTAAATTACTTAGGTGTTCTTCATGAAAAGAGAAGTGTGGAATGCCTAGGGAGATGACCTATTTGATGAGAGAAAAATATTTAAATGTATAATGATAGAAATAAACAAAGGGGTTGGTGGTATTTATAGACACCATTGGCCTTCACACAAAACCTACACCGTGAACCTACAAACTAGACCTTGGCACCCGGCCCACACTACCGGTTTACAACGGTACCCTACGCAAAATACCTGCTCCATCTTCAGAATCATTTCCCTATTATACCTCAAGACTAGACACTCTTCTCTCAGTCATATCCAATCCTGAGGGGGGGGGGGGTCTTTTGTTGAAACTCCATTTTTTCAAGTGGGATGAAAAGATTATGAATAGTTTCTGAAGAATTTTAAAGTGGTGCAGATACCCATGATGAATCAAAGGGACTTTCCCAATATCGCATGCACACACCCCCCATATGCATAAAAAGTTTCATACAGTCCCTTTCATTATACTGAAGGGTAAACCACACCATTACAAGACACTTTCACTGAGCACAAGTTCCATGGACCTACGTGAGAAACCTCCTTCAACTAGGGTTCCCTACTTTTCTATAAATAAGACCCTCAGGCTCCTCATTTTCGCAACTGGAAAATAGAAAGAAGAACTAATGCACTGGTTCTGAAGCCCCCTCACCCAGGCCCTCCAAAATCCCCCAGGAATCCTTCTAAAACCTAATAAAATAGGTAATTAATGGGGATAGTGGGATCAAAAATTCCTCTAGGGTCTGAAAAACAATGACACTTGTGTGAGGACCTCCACCCCCTAGTGTAACACCACCTATGTGAGGCCCCTTCTCAAATCAAGGACCCATGTGAGACTCATCCAATGACACCTAAGAAGACCCATAGTGCCATGGATAAAGCCTTACCCAAGTGTTTTTTCCCAAGTGGTATGTTTCCCATCACATTTCTAGTTAATGTAGCCATATTCCCCGTAATTCAATCACTTCCATCTCGTCCTATGACCTACATGAAGCACATTTTTCACCAATATATAACCTATGTGATCCTACATTGAACCCTTTTTTATGTAATCAATGGAATGTCCCCTTGTTATTTGGATCCCTCATCCGAGGGGGACCAAATTGGAACCTCCACTAAAGCCTATGGACATGAAAAACTCTGGTAAGAGGAAAACTAGCGTGTCTCTCATTTGGGTATACATTCTTTTAGTCAAATGATTCCCGAATGTGTCCTACATTATGGGTAGGGTCATAAGGGTGTATGTGGGTATTATTTCCCTCAGTCATTAGGACCCCAACCCTAGAGGTGGTGTTAGGGAAATCCTGGTCTTAAGTACTAGGGTTAGGAACATGTCATTCCCTACCTATCTCTAAGACCCAAAGCCTCTAGTTCCAGGTAAATATGGTGAGGATCATGATTGCCTTTACATTTAATATGTAATGAGATCCTCATCTTAGCCATGTAACAAATTTTAGGGAATCCCCTGGAGTAATCCCCTAGCCTTTCTTGCAGGACCCCTCATGCTTCACTCTTTCCTCTGTCTACGTACCCATGGGTCGTAGCTGAATAGATCACCAAATGTGACTATACTAGATATAAAAATAAGAGAAGATATGGGAATATCATATCCTTTTCTCTCTATCTATGGGTAGAGGGTATAAAAATGGGAGGGAGGTGTCATCGCCCATTCCTCTTCCACCAACAAAAGGGGGATCATGTGGTTTTTTTGGATCTTACGCTTCCTCTTTCTTATATTCAAGCATGAATTATCATGGATCATGTGGGATTAGAGGATTTCTATTATCACGGAATTTCTATAGTCATATGCATGTTTTTGTAGAGAATCTTCTTGTGGGTCTTCCTCTATCATTCCATCATTATAACTCTATAGTAATGGGTCCTCAAGTCCATGTATCCAACATCAAGGAAAGAAGGATTGTGTGGTGTCTCAAATCTTTCATTTCCTCTTATATCTCACATAGAGCATGAATAACATGGTCTTAGAGTTTAATGGGATTCATAACATCCACATGATCCCAAAACATTTAGAAATCATTAAAAGTGTAATCCCCAACCAATCCATGGGCCTTCTACTTGGTATAATCCCCAACCATTCACAATTGGGCCTCCTCCTCAAGCCTAATCACCAAACCAAACCATCAAATATCTATTATTAAAGTCACTAATCATGGACCAAAACCCAAACAGGGTATCATACTTAGGAATAATCCCCAAATTAATCCTCTCAAAGGGCCATACTCCCTTATAAGACATCCTTCGGAGCGGATCTATAGGCAAAGGTCCTCACAACTAAACTAAACAGGATTTGATTACCATCCAAATGGGATACATAGGAACTCTCCCTGAGGTCCAAAACCAACACCCAAAATAAACTCTATTCTCTCTGGGCCACATTCCTAGTATATCTTTATTCAACCTAGGATCCCATATCCATTCGAAGTTCTGATGGTCTGCTTCAACATAAGTACCACATCAAACATTGACTAGGAACCTTTCACCTAGACATCCTTTTTGTAATAAATTAAACTACATGGTTTGGTTCTCATCACATGATCTTAAAAGGTATGATGTATCCCATTAACTGGTTCCGAACTACGTGGGTCATAATTCCTTTCAAAAGGATACATATGAAGCCATCTTATGGGTCTGATCTCAACATCAAATAAACTCTCATCTTCCAAGTTGATGATTTACTCTAGAGCTCCCACCTGGGTGGCTTAAAAATAGAGTCATAATAAGGCGAAAAAAATATCTAATTAGTTTCTAAGAGGACACCATTGAGGAAGAACTTCAGATACATATCAATAGATCCATTGATGGAGAACCATGGATATATATAGATGATTCTAAATTCCATACATGCTAATAATTAATTGTTAATTCAACGGTAACCCAAATCATACATGGAATTTAATTAAGGATTTCAAAACATATATTTAATCTATAAGAGAGCCCCAACGTAGGCAATAATCCCCCCCAAAGGGTGCGATGAGACCGAACTCTCATCCTCTCAACCAATGTGAGTTATTAAGTATCATTGGACCAACTCCCAAAAGAGCTCCTACCTTTAGAAAGCAGTTCCCTCATATGTATAAAACCTTTGGGTGTTTCTAATTACATGAATAAACATATTGGAAACTTTTTGGAAATTGTGAACTCTATGTGAATGATTTAATAAAACTCAATCCCCTACAATTGATCATTGGGAACAACATTTTAATTTGAAATAATAGTCTACATGGTGTGTACGACCACATGACATGCTATAAATACATGTGGCCTAATCAATGGTAATACACATAAATTATATGGAATATACCTTAACTCTTACATGTTATATAATTACAAAATTATATTATTAATAATTTTTAATCATTTATAACCACATGACATGTTATGAATCACTTAGTGTGTGATTGGAGTAGATTCTCAATAATTAGATAGATTAAAACCAACTACACACAATGTATTTTGGTCTCAATTTCATTATATATGTGTTAAACCATATGACATGCTTGTCTCGGTGTGTAATATGCGAGTTGGCATGTTTTACATGTTGTTTAAATCTATCTACATGTCATGTGATCAATTTCTATCCACCCACATGACACACCTAGAGTTTCAATGTGTATGTAACATTGTCCTCCATGTGTTATTTGATGTGTTCATCCAAATGGAAATCATGTAATTCTCATCTGGTCATGTCACTAAGTTACCAGTAAATACGCTTATTGTAATGATGTTAGGTAGTTGACCCTAAGGAATTCCATTATTTAAAAGTATTTAAAAACATATGGGGCTACATAATGTGTACACTAGTTACACATTGTGTAATCCATATCAAATTGTGTGTTGCATTAGAAGTCAATATGTGTTTTTTAATGACAACATGTATCGACCCACAAGGCATTCCATGATTTTCATATCCCATACCATGTATGATTGAACATGGGTATAAGGTGTGTAATTTTTCATTGCATGTCATGTATCTGTTTCAAGAAACTAGTATCTTTGGAACCTCCATATGGGAACTTCAATAATTTTTTATGTGTTCTTGGATAGTTCTAGGTCATGTGAATTTAGATGAACTCATTATCTTGGATTTTGTATTAAGAATGAAAAAATCAAAATGAAAATTAAAAAATAAACATAGATATTTAACAAATAAATTATTAACAATTATATATTATAATTTGATCACTCTGATGCTACATGAGGGTTTTAGGGAATTGAATAAGAGTTGGGATAGTGGGCAATAATAGTTTATCATTAGTTTCAATGGATAATATACAAATAAATTGATGAGGGAAACCACATATTCTCTAATAGTGGAGAGTCCACGTTTAATTTATAATTAATTTAAAATAATAATTTCCTTGAATATTATCATTATTCTTGATAAATTTTGATTCTTATCTTATCATACATTTGTTTCAATAAAGAATCCATGAAATTATTCTTTTAACTATTTTAATACTTTCTCCATGAATCTTAAAAAAAATCGTTAGTATTTTGGGTGATAGAGTAGAGTAACATAGTGCTTCATGTTATTCATCATTGATCACAATGAGGGGATTTCTTGTTCACTCTTTTTCTTTATAGGGAGGAAGATATTCACTCTAGTTTGTGAGATAATATCTTTAAAAGGTCCATTATGAACAAAAAATATCCTACTATATAGTTATATGAATTATAATATATAAATAGGGTTAATGTTTGATAATTTTGTCAAGTCCTTATATTAATTATTTTATCTAAGTTAGTCATTGTGTATTTTATTATTATTATTATTATTATTATTATTATTATTATTATTATTATTATATCACTTGAAATGTGTATATTTAAATAAAATTTTCATCAGGCCCTTAACATTTCTCTTCAATAACCATAAATATTTATCGAATCTTGAATGATTTAATATTTATTTAAATAAATAAATATTATTCATTCAATAATTAAAAAAAATAATATATTCACTAATCTCACAAATGAATATTTATTTTATTATTCACATAGCTAAATAAATATTTTTATATTAATTTATTAGCTGAACTAATAAATAAGTAAATATTTAATTATTATCTAGTGAATAATAAATAAGAGATAAAATCCAACAAACATAGTATGAACATGAATAATTCATGATTAAATTTATGCAATAAACTAAAATTGAATAATTTTTATTCCAAAATATTATAATAATGTTTATTATTAATATTAAATTTAGTAGAATTTAATAATAATATAGATACACTTGGTGTGTAACCCTTTAGGCCTCTTTCTCAGTGTCATTAGGTGAACTTACTTAAAGTACAAGATCATCATCTAGAATAGAGTTAAGGCACCCATAGATAATGATGTTAATGTAACAAAATAAAAATCCTTCTTATAAATTAGATTTTGTAATATAATTTTTTCCTCTATATCTCATCAAAAATTATTTATACTTGTGTTGTCACCCTACATACATGATTTATATTTGATTAAATTTCCAAAATGAACTCATCAATGAACTACCATGACCATGGATTTAATCAAACAACATTATTTAGAAGGGAAAATGATATATTATTTGATTAACTCATAAGAAAAAAATCATTTCTTGAATTATTCAATTAATTGTATATCACTTATCTCATACCCAATGTATGTTAACTCTCCATGATCATATTTCATCATAATTTTCATCCACACATCATAGCACTTTACTTGTGATATACATTAATAATAATCTTAAGTATAATGACCAATACACATGTACATAGATAGGAATATTCAATGACACGTATAACATGTGGAATTCAAATTCGTGGGTCTGTACTAAAAACATCCCTTATTGGAGATTACCGTGTGAAAACTTCATGAGAAGATGACTCAATTTCTTATGTGACTCCAACACCTAATAGTGAAACATCATATGTGTCGCACAAAATAAATGTACTATAGACTATAAGACACATTTTTTAAGAATATTGACATAACATTTCTAGGTTCTCATTATAGTGTGGAACTACTATAATCTTTTGATGGGAAAAATATTCTAATGGATTTTATCGTATTGATGTTACAAAAAATAAAAAAAATCATATGATAAGATATTTATTAATATTATTGTAATTCAATAAACAATGTTAGTTGGTTATAGGGTACTAAATCTTAAACAATTTTCCTAATATTTTTATCGTATTACTAATAAGTTCTTCCATTGGGTCTATACCTAAGAAATATATCTACATATTCCCTATTACTGAACATATCCCAATGCTTATCTTTAATCTTAATAAATCATGGGTTTTTAAATACCATTAAAATATTCAATCACAACTACTTTCCAAACCATAACTCGTATGGTGTAATGATGTGGTTGGATCACTGTAGGCATAAATTTATAATTTCAAAAGCCTCAGTTGTGTCTTGTCTCTATATGAATTTTTATGTTCTATGCTCAAAAATCATTGTTCTTACCAGGTCCAACAAGCTCATATTTTTACTCTATGAAACTCTATTTTTTTAGGGTGGTATATAGAAAATTATATTTATTTTATATCCCATTATTATCAATATATGGATAAAATAATTAGTTATTTTATTTGGATCTACTATTAAATTGAAATATTGTAATGGAATATCCTTTTTACTTCTTACGAAGTGTTATAATCTATTTGAATTTATCAATATATTTTGATTTAATTGATATAAAATAGAAATAATCCACATGAATAAAATAATAAATAAAATTCATGAAATAATTATCTCTATTGGTTTATTTCAGTATTATTAGACCACATAGAACTGCGTGTGCAAACTCAAGGGGTTTCTTTATTTTAATTTACACCGACTTATAAAACATGTTCAATGAATTTTTTATGACATTTAGAACACATGTTAATTATTTCACATTATAGAATTTGTATATTTCTCACAACATAATGATTTATAATCTTATCCATATGATTTTATTACCAAATGGATAAGTATTCTACTCTATAGCTGGTTTTTATCTTTTATGATCATACAACATGTATTCAGAATTTGAGAAAATTAGAACAAGTTTGTTTGTTTGATTCTGTTTAAATGTAATCATGTAATATTTTAAAATCATTTAGAAACACATATTGTCCCAAAACATCACATAATTCCCATTTTCATAATGTTTAGAAACAATTACGATATTTTTTCTTAACCCAATTATAATGAGAGTAACACATTATGTGATCTCCCATCAAATTTTATGTTATTATATTTAAGAAAAGTATAGTGAATACTAGTTTCAGAAATATTAACAACATCCTCAGTGATATTAAGAATTTATAGGTTGAGTAATAAAGGAAACAGGGCCATCCTCTCTCTATATATATAGAATACCACTCCATCGAACATAGGAACTCCCTTTTTATTGGTGATATTCATTGACTCCATATAAATCATTGATCAAAGATATAAACATTTAAACGTAAACTAAAATATATGGGAATCATACCTAGAACCATTTAAAGAGAAATTTGATACTACATAATAGTTATTAAATGATTAAATAGTAAAAAAAATATTTTCATTAAATATTTCTTTGATACCAATTGATATTCCAAAGGGAGAGTGTACCACCACTGAGAGGGGGGTGGTGAAATAGTGGGAGCCTAAAACTAAAAATATCTCATAGTGAATATATGATTCCCATCACCAGTTAGTTCAAAATAATATTGATGGTGATGATGTGATGATGATTGGTCGAGCAAGAAATAACAAACATGGACACAACGGTTTTTACAAGGTTCAGTCACCCTTATTATCAAGTGGATAATCCTTAGTATACAATGGTTTTCATCCCACAAAATAATTTCATATTTATCATAAAAGGAACAAGAAATGGAGAAATGTTTATCTATTATTTCATGATGAATGATAAGTTCTGAAAATTAGAATAGTTTACACTTCCCATGTCTCTGGTGCGTCCCTAATTTGAATTTGTGTGAAATCTTTTCTATCTCATAATAAATCTTTTAAACCCTCCATGGAATGATCCTCAAATAGGTGGATATATTTTTTTTCTATCACACACCAACATTCCTAGTGGGTTTCAAATTTATTTAAAGACATAAAGTGCATTTCGGCATGAAATCTCTTGTTGTGGAAAGATCCTTAGATCTAAAAGGTATATAAGACTAAATCCTAAAGTTCATATAGTATGTCATAATATCTTTATATAGATTGGTGAAATGATATACTAATAAAAATATGACAACATTCAATTTTCTATAAACATCAATCCATAGATCCTCTCTGATCATGTCCATTGAGGTGTGGCTTAGGCACCATGGCATGATGTGCCTCAAAACTCCAAAAAATCAATTCCTTAAAAATATATTACCTATGTCATTGAAGTTGTGTTCCCAATGTTGTATCATGATCTTCCCCACTTCAACACCTATTTCGGTGTTAATAAGTCTATC
This sequence comes from Viscum album, assembly GCA_963277665.1. Taxonomy (NCBI): domain Eukaryota; kingdom Viridiplantae; phylum Streptophyta; class Magnoliopsida; order Santalales; family Viscaceae; genus Viscum; species Viscum album. The sequence continues at coordinate 1,016,831,159 of OY728147.1, read as the reverse complement.
ATAGTACAATGTACACTTGACTAAGAAAACAATATGACACTTAAATATCTTGAGGTAGTATTCCAGATGTAGTCTACATCTCCTAACTCATATGATGGACCATTGTATTACAATTATTTCAACTGTTTCATGATTATTATCATGTTAGATTCATTCCTTCCTCATATTAGATTAATTATGTGGAATAACCTCTACCATTATATAAACTCATTCCCCTATAATCTCAATTATAGTGTTACAAACAAGTTCGTGTTGTAATCTATCTCACATAGGATTAGATCATTTCTGTGTTGGAATGAATTAGAGATGAATCCCTCTCATTTAATGTAAATTATTTCATGTGTGAAATTAATTCAAACTACTAATAGTGTGATAATATCCTTAACACTATGATTTTTAATCGTTAATGGGAATTTACTCCTTTTATTCCTTTGAATATCTACTAAAATACAATGTGATACCAACTCACCCATGAACTTGTTTCCAATAAATAAAATATAAAAACATATAAAACTCATGAATAAATTCTACTGAATAAAATTTATAGCATGATAGAAATTTAAAGGCCATCTAAAGACCTTGTCATAGGATATAATAGTGTATTTGAGATAACTCCATCTATTTATGTATGATCAATTCTGTATTGACCATGTCTCAATTATGATTAATGTAGCTCATCTCAACTCCACCTTAATTCAAATTCATAATGGTTATTCAAGATTTAATCTCTAAAAGGTTCTTCAAGACACTATTAAACATTTGAGTAATTCCAAAAGTTGTAAACACTTTCTAAACTACATCCAAGCATTTCCATGCATGTACTATGTAATCTCATTTGATTCAATAACATTTTTCATCATATGAAACATTTATAATCAATTATTACCTTTATGTCAAAGATATTCAAACATTAAAACATAACGCTCAAATTACCAAATTAATTGTATGGATACAATATGGATCTTTCAATATAAATACACATTACCTTAGGTCATAGCCTAAATTATATAGTACAACAAACATAAGAAGAAGTGTTTTATGATATCACCATATCATAATAAGTGATATGCCGAAAAAAATCCTAAAACATGCCTTAAGTAGAATCAATTCCCTACCATACAATGACCCAATATTACACACTAGGATATAGGCTAATATACTAGGATTTGAGGCATATATCCATCATGGTAAACTACCATAATATATTTAATTACCCATTTATAATTTTAAAATTATTTTATAAATTTAAATGAATGGTTGTCAAATAAAGTAAATAAATTTTATAATTCTATAATTTTATAATGTTATAATATTTTTAAAAACATTGTTGGTGATTTAAGAATAATGCGACCAAAAATTATTTGTGACATTTTACATTTTATTATGAGTAGTTCAGGTGCATAATTTTTTATCTTCCTCATAATGTGAACAGATATCATTTAAATCATTTTACATTTTATATTATGGAATAATTTTTGATAATATTTCTCAAAAAAAATATTTGTGTATACCAAACAAAATATGAGAAGTATTTTTAACATGGAGTTTATAATAAATATTCACATAAATAATGATATTATATTTCAAAAAACAGACCCTTTTTTTAACACGATCTATCAAATAGTTACATGACTTTAATCAAATGACCCCTAATAATTAATTCGATGTCAATATTCTAAATAATCATTTTTATTTAAAACTTAATATTATGATAAATTATTTAATATTGATATGCGTACTTTAATTTTAAATTTTATTAATCATAACATGTGATATAAATCATGGACAAGATCAATCAAACCATCAGTTCGTGTAGATTCTAGTTCAGTATGTGTTGTTATACTGTTGTGGGGGCCAGAAAGATTTTTCCTACCTCAAACCAAGAATATTACCACTTTGGATATCTAATTATAATTATAAATAGACTAGAATAGGCTATTTAGATTTCAATTGTTTGAAAAAATTATGGCATGTTTGGGATGGAATCATCATAATGTTAAAAAAAAATTGGCACAAATTTATTTGCCTAAAAGATTGAGTAATAATTTTATAAATATGAAATTCACTAGAAAATGGCGGATTTAAAAAAATCGTGTCAATGTATGTATTTAGAATATATATATATTGAGGATACATTATTTTACCTATTCAATCCCATCTTATATATATTGAATTTCAACTCTATCATTATCTAAATGTTGTATCATTTTTCTTTATTTATAAATTAAAAAATCCACCTTTATTAAGAAGAAAAAAATTAGGGTCCCTCCATATATGAATTATAATAATTGGTTTTCAAACTCTGTACCCCACTCAAAGACGTTAGGGGTGGAGGTCCCCTACCGACCAAGACAATCATGCCACGTTTCTGACCATTTCCCCTCATATTGTGCCTCTTACAATCTAACCCCTTGATACCTAGATAACTTTCACTAATACTAACACCTCCACCAAAATTTCACTAACCACAAAACCCATGTTGTATCATCCCAATTTCACCACCCACCTAGTTCAACATCCATATCTCGCATTAGCTTTCTTTTTTATGAAACCTACTCTCTAACCAACCTCATTTTCAAGTACCTTATTCACTCCCTCCAAGCGTGATGTATCCCAATAAAATATTTGTGCACCAACCCTACTCTAAGTTATAAAGAACCTCCTTATTTATCACAAGACTCTTAATATTTATTATTATATTTTATTATATTTTAAAAATATTTATTTTTTCAATATATTTAAAGGGGAAGACAAGTGATTGGAATATATTCCCACATTAAAAATGTGATAGAAAGGAACTTCCTTATAAAGGGTAATAATTTTTCAATATTCGAAAATGATAAAATGTTTGATATAATCCCATGGTGACAATGCATCACAATCTCCACAATAACATGTGCACAAGTGATCTCTCAATATAGCCCTATGATGACACATATTTTCACTTTATATGCCATATTAATGATAGGTTCTTAAAGGTGACTATTTTTTGAATAGAACAGTCATGATACAATGATAATATCACATGAATTTGTTCCTAGTCCTGAATGGTTACACCAATTAGATATTTTTCACCAAATTTGACATGACCTCACCCTCTTGGACCCCACATGGGCTAGAAGTTAGGCAATTGTTCCAACACAATCCCACATATAATATGCAAGGGGTTGACGTATGGCACTTGGAAGAAATATCATAGACATGGGAAGCCTTAGCCTAAGAAATCTAGGGCTAGTAAAATATCTCCAGAAATAATATAATAATATGAAACCATACATAATAATAAGTTTTAATATAATATACATGAAACACATGACAATAATCTACAAAAATATGATATATTCTACATTATAAAGAGGGGATAAATACAAGATCTCAACAACTAAAATATATACTGTCCTGGAATAACAATAAATGAGATCTAAATTCCACACTAGTTCACAACTCCGGAACTGAAAATAATGACCACCATCGAATACCACCAAGATTTAGGTCCACATTTTCCATGTCCCCAGAATTCACCTCCAAATATTGTTCCATATAAATCGAAAACCATTTTTGTGAATAAGGCCTATATAGGATTGAGTATAAATATACCCAATAGGACACCCTGAAAATGAAAAGGAGGAATGAAGAAATGTTTTATCTTAATGATATTGTAAATTCATATATGAATTAAAGATCATGTCAACCAATAATGATGGATAATCCCAATATTTAATTCTTAACACCTTAAAGATCATATACAAAAGGGAACTGGAAATACTCAAGAATATCATAGGACCCAAAGAATCTATAATACTCTACTTATATAACTTTCACATCATCTCTCTAGAATAATGGTGGGGGACCCACACCTTAAAAAAGTATGTAAGTTTGAAAAGGGAGTACTGAACCCTATAGTGGATCTGCTTCTCATTGAGGGCAACAATGTAGATTGAGAGATTGATGAATCCATGGATGGAGTAACCACACCCCATCTCATGGGAATAATATTAAATCTATTGGAAATATAGAAGACTCAACCCTTATAGGAATAAAGGTAATATTGAACCCAATTAACATGTGGAGGACTCACACCCTATCGTCAAGATGTATTTAGGCAAGTACTGACCTCATGTCTACTCTGAATTCCATTCCAATAATCTATCGTTACCTTTACAATGAAAAGAAACTCTATATACATAAAATTCCATGGAAAAAAACTATAAATTATGAAGAGATATTCATCATAGAATATTATATGAAAAAATGATCATAATATACTATTAATTTTCCTAATTCAAAAATCCATCATAAAAAATATGGAAAAATCATAAGACCACATAGTACAAAATATGTTATCCTGTAAGATACAACATGTGAGCCTGAGGTAGTATTCTGGTATGTACTACCATTTTCCAGTCATGTAGGGCCAATATTAAGGATATATGCACTAAAGCCTTTATTTATATGATGATATTGTAATTATATATATGGTACAACATAAGTATGTTGTAGAGTGAGATGTGCATGAAAGCTTATGCATATTGAATGCCTTGTATTAAGGATATCATATGGCTTGATATGAGATAACATGCCTCTTCCTTGACTGGTCATATTGTTTGACATAGAACATTCATAGGTTATATAATTTTATTGTATGATCTATATATGACAGTACAAATAATATTGATAGTCAAATGCTCATCGTTGACATTCCAAAATGTTCTACCAACTGACTTCCATTAAAAAATGTTTCATATGATGAAATGGGAAACACAATTATATTCTCCAAGGGTTAAAAATTGTTTATAAATAATTTCTTCACTTTAACCTTATATAACATTAAAGTAAATGATACAAATGCTTAGGGAGCATTCCTGATTGATATATAATAAAGTGAAATCCATCTAGATTGTTATTCGAGTTGGTTGAACCTAGCTAAAGATTTCTTTAGATTCTACCAATCATAGTCATCTCCTCCTCCATCCTTTATTTCTTAAAGTACTGGCAGACCATGGATGTGGGGAGGTTCCATGAAAAACTATTGGGTGATTGAGATAAACCAATGGATACACTACAGAGGGAGTAAACCATTGGTTGATCATTAGGGATCATTATAAAACCACTTTAATTTATGACATGAGTGATATCCAATGATAGTGAATGGTGTGAATTCTTCATTTTATGTTTAAATGTTTTTTTCATATAGTGGTGAAAATGGTAATGAGGTTATAATGGAATCTACTCCTTTAAACAAGGTTTATTAAATCTATAGAAATTCTTTAATGGTATTATAGTTCTACCATGATTCTTGATTCTCTAAATCATGTATAAAATGAATATATATATATATATATATATATATTATTTGAAGTCATATTTGATAATGTCAAAAATTATATTGAAATTACATTTTGGCTTGTATTATGCTATTTCATATCATAATATGCGATAGGCTCACTCCATGATAGAGGTGTTTTCATAGTGAGAAATTCAAATTAATTCTTGGGTCTTTAAATATATTAAAGAATATGATATAAGAAATTGTATGGGATTATAGAAATGATATAATATCTCATATTGAACGATAATATCATATGGATGATAACAATATTATTGTAAAATATGAATCACTATCTTCTAAAGGTGATATCACAAAAATGGAATTATCTATCATAAAATATAATTAATAATGAGCAGTGATATTGAACAAAAATAATAATCATTAAAAATGATCAAAATGTAATTCTAAAATTTTTAAAGGTATATTATACCAAATTTATATTTTAAAAATGTTTTAACTATACAAGTGTTCAAAATCAAGGAAATAATTGATGTAATTTCTAGTTTTCATTCAAATGTATTAGAAAATGATGTTATTATATTTAGAATGTAAAGGAATATTTAAAACTCAACTTGATAAGAAAAAGTATTTGTATTCATATATCATTTCTATTATATAATAAGAGAAAAGTTTTGCCAAAAAATAGTTATTATTAATGTTTGATATAATACACATGGTTTCTGTTCATAAAATGCTATAATAATCTTGAGAAATAAATAAGGATAAAAAAGTTCTCAAAAAAAGTATATATCTAGATGTTTGTTGAAATTTGATTGATGTTATTCCACCACCCATTAGTGAAATATTTTAAATAATAAAGTCTTATATTGGGAATGTTTATCTAAAAAAATATAATTATATATAAGATATGAATATAAATAGTTATATTTTTATTATTGCCAGAAATATTAAATAAATTTTATTTCTAAACCACAAAGAGTATCTGTATCTTATCAGTATATTCTTTAAGAAAATATAGTTTTTAAGAGAATGATTGGAGTATAGTTTAACATAGATAAGTTTAAAGTGAAAAAAATATTATACCATTCCAAAAATAAAGTGAATGTCACGTTATGTCCTAAATTATTTAAGGTAAATTTGGTAGAAAATTCTAAGAGTTTCATTTTTTTACCAAAATGTTCTCAAGGAAAAAAATTAATTTAAATATTTTTATAATGATTATAATAATGAACTTTGATAAATTTATAAGTATAAAATAAATGTTATTAACATCATAACATAGTATGTTTTCATGTTAATGAGATTTAATGTTAGTTCAAAATTTAGAAAACTATGAATATGATTCCTAAGTCTCATAATTTTTCAAACTGTGTGATATTATAGATGTTAATAGATAAAATAATTTAATGGTAGGTTTTTATTATATTCTCACATAGATATGTGGTAGGAATTAGATAGAGATATAATTAGATTACAGAACCAAAAAAAGTGTAGAAAACATAAGGAATTTGTAGTGGTCTATCATATGTGATATGATTATACTAATATTAATGTATGATTTTTTTAATATTCTTAGCCAAATGAAGACTCAAATTTATCTTTATTTCATAGTGGACATATATATTAAATGAAGTGAAATTATAATTGACCTATAGAAGTGTGAATTTGAGTTTCCTCTAACCAATATTCATCATGAAGTATTTTTGGTTTTAATAAAATGTTTTTTTAACCGGACTACGATTTCATATATTGAATAAAAATCATAATACACAAAAGGATTTTTGTATGTTGGATAGACCTTATGTATTCCACAAAGAGTGCCACACACTATGTCTCTGGTATACTAGGTGTGTATGTTTTATATTTTTATTTCCCTATACCTAATCCTAGAAGATACCTAGTATGAGAACCTTCATACTTTAATACCCCTCTTAAGTAAGCCATGAGGATTAGATAATACTAGGTGGTTGGGTTTGTTGTCGATCATGTCATCATTTGAGGCTTAATCACGATGATATTTTTCTTCTTGTATGATGATTATTATATTTAGGGACTTGATTGAGATAAACTAAAATAGTTTATGATAGTACCTATATAAGTCATGTGATATATTTATCAATTTCATGTGGTGAATGTGGTGTTCTCATCTATATGATGAATGCCACGTGATGTATTCTTCAACCTAGTCAGTATATACTAAGAGAATTGATAACATGTTGGTAAATATACAATATTGACATAACCTATGTATTATATTTACATAATGTCTTAGAAAAATAGATCATTTGAAAATCCATTTTTATATGATATATCTACCAGACCTAAGTATATAAAAACATGTGTTTAATAATGGTCACCTCAGATCTCTTTGTATCTTGAGTAGCCATAATTATTTTCTATAAGCCTCCCTATGCTTAAATTTATAAGAATTAATATTTTTTTAATGCTACAATGTCTCATGGGTTCACACATTATGGTTGATTGGGTAGGTATTTAGTTTTATTAAAATCATAGATCTTCTCTACAAGTTTTTAGAGTTTATCCAAAAAGTGTTTTAGATGAATATTCACAAGGTATTAAATATGATGTGATACATGGTGAATTTGATGATAGATTTTAGAAAGTGTTTTGTAATATATTCAAAAGTATTTTTGGATATGATTTATCAATTTATTGTATATGATAAAATATATGGTGAAATAATATAGATTGTATTTTGATTTATTTCAATTGGGTTATTTATAGAGATAATCCCTAATGTCATGATTCATATGTTTCAATTTTGTCTATATCATATGGATTGATATAAGTATTTCATAGAGTGGTACATTCATTTATTCCTAGGAATATCCTATTCATTGTATTAGATATATCATAAGGCTATTTATCATTCCTCTTCCTTGACCGACGTAGTGTATGACATAGACACGTTATAAAGTAAAGAATCATATTGTAAAATTCATATAACACCCTCAAACTAGGATTGAAATTGGAACAGTAATCATTAAAATTTATGAATATTCCACTGAATGGTTGACATTAATAAAATTTTCAAATGATGAAACATTCAAAAGAATTGGATTCAATAAGAGTTATAAATGGTTTTTAACCTATGAATTTACTTGAAAATTATATAACATTTCAATAAATACTATTTATATTCCTGTAGAATCATTGTGGTATTTAAAAGAAGGTATTGACCATTGATATGGTTGTTCAAGTTTCTTAGACCTAGAACAATATTTTTACCTATTCTTCTTTACAAAACTCTATCATCCTATATCCTTTTCCACTCAAGGTACTAGCTTGAAATATACTAAAGAAGAATCCAAACTATACTATTGAGTGATTCATATTTTCATCCAATAAACCATAGAGGAATGGACCTTTGGGTTTCAACATGGGAATATTTATCAAACCACTTTGATTTAATATTTGATAAGTAGCCACTGACAATGAATGGTATATGTTCTAAATTTTTTATTTACATGGTTTCGGTTTTTCAAAGAATGGTGATAATGGGAAGGAGGGTTTTAATGACTTTTATAATTTTAATAAGTGTTATTTTATCCACAAAAACCCTTCACAAAATACATTACATTTCTCTTACGTAATATGATGTGTGAGACGAGCGATTAATTTGGTAATGTACCTCCATATCCCAATTCATGTCACTGTAGGACACAATGTATCCACTAACCCACACTGTATATCAGAATAGAGGAATATTTTGGAATGTAATCCAATAAATCCCATGTTTTTTTATTATAATACATAATGTTTGATTCATAATTACACATCATGTGATATTTTACTCATTTGTATAAACCCTAGCTATAATTGACACATGGAATTATGTGTTCCTTAACAGTTACATGTCATGGGATCACAAATTCAATTTATAGAAACCCTATCCTCCCACAATTCATATCACCATCACCACTAAAAATTCGACCTCCAACCAATATTCTATCATTGACTATGTCTGATACCACTAGGGGTCATCACCTTGCCTCATCAAAGAAACATCACCTTTACTCTTTCCACTATTATCAATTACGAAACCCTTGAAAAAATATAACAATGTCTGAATAGTCGCACCATTGTTTTCTAGACTAATCCCCACCATGATAACCTCACATTGCCTCTTATTTTCCACTATGAATGGGTATCATGATTCTTTCACCATTACATCATCTGACCTACTGACCCAACTTACATATACAAACCACAAACCATTGTGAAGGTAAATGGTGAAATATCATTTCCATAAGAAAAATATGAGGTAGATAAAGGGAATATTAGTGGCCAGAAACAATTTCATCACCCATAAATTGATTTTCAGTTTGATTATCAAAGAAAATATAGAATCATATAATGTAATAAATAATATAATTAATTAAACAATAACAATTATCATTAATATGAGTGTGATATAAGAATGAAGATTATTCACATAAATGTTTTTCCTAAATAGTCATGAATAAATAATTATGAAATTAGTAAATTTATAAATACTAAATAATAAATAATGAGGCAAGAAAATGAGAAAAAATAACCCACCCCGTGGTGAATTGATGAAGCTTATTATTTTAATCTTTTTGATCCATGAATTAATCACCTATATGAAGAATGTAAACCTACTATACTTGATTATTCACCATGATTAAGGTTATTTATTTTCAAAGATGGATAATACCATAAAAAATATTATTGAACTATTTATAATATTAATTTAGGTTTATCAGTAATAAAATTAAAAAAATTAGAAAATCATAGTCAATGTCTTGAAGGGTCAACATGATAATTATATCTCATTAAATAATACCCAATGTTTAAAACATCATTATAGTGTTAAAATTTCCATTCAGATCATTATTTAAGATATATTAATTATTTATGAACATAGGCTAAAAATAATATTTTTTAAAATATTAAATATTTTTCAATGACCTATGATGCTATAAAAAAAACAAAAAATTCATACAAAGACCCTAATAAATATTATCAATAGTATTAAAAGTTTCTGAAACAAAATTCTTGGCCACTGTAAGATTTGTCACATCTAGTGGGTCAACCAATTTGATCAAATGAGTGTTAACAAGATTATAGATCTTATCAATCTCCATTCATTGAGCGAATATGATGAGCATGATTAAATCTAAATATATATATCCATATAATATTGGTATACATCCAATTTAAAAGGGTAGGATAAGTTATCCAAAGGTATATTTCTATTCCTATAAAATTTAGGATCCATGTGATGGAGAAATCATGTTCAATTCAATTAAATATAAATTCATCATATTTTACAAGATTCTAATAGTTATTTTAAGAACAATGAAACAAATCACATTATTTCTATATTATTTTCCAAATTTCTTCAAGTTTAACTCTCCTATAATTACTAGTTTCGATCTATGAGCCATTTGTATATTCGAAATAGGATTATCCTATAACCTAGTGTTACCATAATGGTGGGGATGGATCTACTCATAAAGAGAGTGACATTATAATGTTCCTTGATGGTATTTATCTTCTATCATATCAGTTTTCCACACCATACTTATTGAATAAATTCTTATAATCAAATTTAGATTATATTTCACCATTAAATATGTTTATGGATATTCCCAATAACATGATGAATTTGAAGTGATTTTCTGAAGACAAAAAATGGAAAGGTAGTATGAGAGGACACACTTAGTACCTGCAACTATTAAGATGGTGTATGACCTTTCTATTAGAAATTAACTCAAATAAGGGATGGAATATTTTAAAATATCATTTAAATTTGTAAGAAACAATATTCATGATATTCATATAATAGGTTATGATATAATACAATTTTAAGAGGCATAATGATACCATTGTTAGACTTTATCATAATATACGATAATGATTATGATATAAATAATATAGTGAATGATTACTTCAATATATTATTAATTATTTACCTTTGGTTATTAATCAATCAAATTAATTCATTTATAGATATACATTCATAGTATAATTTTTAATGTGTTTAAAGAATATGAAACTCCAATGGGTTGTTCACTACATAATGCATGTCAAATTCCATAAGAAATATGTTGATGCTCCACTCCTTTCATTGAATGAAGAGAGTCTATAAAATGGATGATATACCACTATATATGACACTAAAATTAATTCTATCCTAATATTAATCTCTCTTCAGTTCTTGGTTCTTCATTCATCTTCATTTAGGAAGGTGCTAGCACATCTTATAAGAACTGAAATTCTATAATTACGAATGAGGATCCAAGATCGGTGTAATTCCCCCATAGTCAAGAGTCATTTGGATACTACTTAGTGATACTTATTAAGATTAATCCATTAATTATTACAATATGGAGATTTCAATATTAAATTTAGGTCTAAGTATTATGTTCTTTATATACATGATGATTCTGTTGATGATAGATCAGGTTTTTAGGGGATTACTTATACTTATAATGATCATTAAATGATCTCTCAAACCCCCACCAGTGTTATTAAAGAAACTATAATAAATTATTCGACATTTTAAAAAAAATCAAAGAACATGTGTGTGGTAAAGTGTTTGGGTCCATATCATAAGGTACAATATGTATGATTGATTCTGTTATATCTTACTTGGAGTGTATGAATACCATATATCAAAGGGAATGATATGTAGAAATTTCATAGATTTTTATTATGAAAATGGTGATGCTCAAAAAGACTATACTACCTATATAAATAAGATATTATAAGAAAAATTGAATGATGGAATATTTCTCTAAAAGAGCACAACCATTTTTTAATATGTTTAGTTGTTCATGTGGAAATCATTCATGGACATAAGAATTATTTGCATCCAATAATCCCTTCTTGGTCACATAAAATTCTCATGGTCATGTATAATTTGTTTGTATAAAATAGTGACTCCTCATGGCCATAGAACCCCTTTCCCTCTTGGTACTCACTTAGTGGATTCATGATTAATATCATTCATGAATGTGTGATGTATCTTCTTAACAAAGATGGAGAATATTCTAAATCACATGACTATTGTGTGATAATTTATTTTGGGATGAAATTTATCAAATAATTCCTATAAATACCAATAATTCACTTCAAGAGATAGGCATATACTAATTTTTTAATACTTTATAGAATTTGTAGGACATTTGTTTTTTCATCTATATAGAGATCGAGATAGGAAGATTTAATCATTCAAGAATCATTAAATTTTTTAAAGACATCAAATAAAACATAGGTAACTCAATGAGTTTCATCAAAATCAGAAAAAAGGAGGAGAATCATGATAATACTCTCACGTATATAAACCTGATAGGGAAATCTAAATATGTACTTCATGAAGGAATCCTGAAAGAACCCCAAGTGAAGGGTTCATCATGTAAAATCCTTCATGACCTGTCTTTAATTCCAATCCTTTATTGAACCATGATCCTTTTCATATAACCTTAATTGTATATGATATTTGGGTTTCCTAGGATGATTTTTAGCCTCTTCCCAATGACCCCATACCATAAAATATCTGACATGTAATGGGTCATTTTTTGAAGGAACCCTATTACAATAACTAGGCCCAAAGAAAACCCTCTCTTCCACCTAAGTTATCTACCTTGGGAAATTTGATCAAGATTACCTTTCTTGCATCCTTTCTACTAGTTCAAATCCATAAAAATACCATTCTATTAATGTATCCTTCATACCCCCTTGAAAACTATGAGCAAGCTATGTGTATGAGTACACACCCCTTCAATCATATATTCCCTTGATAATGGATGATTCTCATGTTTTATTTCCAAACTTATGGGGTCCTTAGTGTAATTAAAATCACATATTACCTTAAAAATAAGGTAATTTGTTGTGATTATACTATTAAAACATTTATTAAACCATGTTTCTCATCTTGGTTTCCTCATATAAATAATCATGTTAGACCCATCATCCATTAGAACCCCTTTGTCCACTCAATGATCTAGGAATCTCTATAAGGGCCTCCAATCTGGTGTAATCCCCAAATTCATCTTTCACCTGAGTCGTATTTTAGTTTGAAAACCTTTAGTAAATATGTTCATAATCCCACTTATATCCTTCGTGATTCCCTATAGGATATGGGCCTCCTACTAAATGTAAGACCCAATCATGTCCCCATTAATGATCTCATCACTATGAGTCATTAATGATCCAAATACCAATATATAGGAATCCCTTGAATCAGCCACAAACTCTTCCTCAATTGGCCATATCTCATATGAATACCCATACTCCCTGGGTCATATTCCCCATGAAACCATATCCTTACTATGCCATATTCTAAATGAACCAAAAATATAATCTCTTATCTAGTTACCAATAGATATAATGAACCAAAAATGAATAATTCATGCATAATTCCCCAAATTATCATTGATAGGCACATATTTTCTTGATAACCTTATCGCATGATGTTAAACTACAAGGATTGGTCTTGAAATAAAACCTTAAATTGTGAAACCCTAACTATGAGGGATTTGATAACTATTAGACATGATATATTGTATTTCTCTATAAGGTTCAATGCCAACATTGTATATGTCATTGATGCATGAAATTAAAATGAAAATCAATATGCCTTGGACAACTAACCATAAAAGGATATTCATTGGGTCAAGGTAGTATAACCTTAAAAGGTTCCACTTTATTCCTCATGAAACGAACATAAATTATATAAGGTGTCCTATTAAATGGAACTAAACTACATGGGTTATCATTCCCATAAAAGGGCTATATTTTAATCCCCTCTCATGGAACCAACTACATAATATTTATCACCACCCAAGATGATGATAAATTCCTATGTTCCCATATATTTATCTTTAAAACCATAGTATAATTAATTAATAAACTAGTAAGGTGAACAATTTTGATCAATTTTTTTCATGGTGGTAACCAGTATTTATACTATTATTGGGAAGGACACACAAATATTTCTTAAATATATAAGGTATTCCTAGAGAGGGAAATTATTTCCCCTAAAAGGGTGATATGCACTTGACTTACCATACTCTTGACCAATGCAAAACACAAAGTGTCACTAGTAAAGGACTAGTGAATTCCTACATTTGGAAAGAAAATTTTCACTATATAAAAACATTATAGGAATGGTGAAGCATCATAAAATTAATGATGGACCTAATGTGAATCCTTTACCTATAAAAGTTATCAATCAACAACATGATTTTACTAGTGATGTCACAATAATATGTTTTTTATGTTATTTTCTTCTTTAAGAATCCTATTTTAACTCTCTTCAATCCAAATGGTGAAATTAAATCATTCACATGACAATATATGATACCCAATATAGATATACCTCATCCACAATGATGGTTGTATCCTAGTATACCAAATTGAAATTGTCTCTAACCCAACATCTCCATGATTGATGAATAATGCCATGGTGTTGATGAAAAGAAAATATTAACAAATTATAGTTGTATCATTAAGGACTCTTATAGATGAAGTATATATAGGTTTCTAACAAATTAAAGGCTACAAAAAATGTGTGTGACCCCTACATGCATGTTAAACCAAGTTGGGAGTCTATCACTATAGCATGATAACACTTACCTCCCTTATCTTAAGGGTTTGTAAGAGGATGTTGGATAGATAATTGCTACTATTCACAATATTCCCTAAAGGGATCCTACAATCCACCTTTGTCTCTAGTACCATGCATCCACAACCCGTTAGCAATATACTAAGGATATCATCTAAAATATCCTATCCCCAGTGATCCAAACTAGGGAACCCAAAAGAGAATATCACTAAGAGTGACAACAACCAAATCCCAAGAACATTATTGTATTAATTTTCCCACTCATGAATTCCATATTTATATCCTAGAAGATATAAAGGAGTATTATTATATCCATACTCACACTCAAGATGTTTGAAAACATATCTCGATGACAATTGATGAAGTCTGTCGACCTATCCTGGTGGAAACTGACGAGTAATACTATATACATTTTTATATATATAAATATTTCTAGAATATCCTAGGGATAGTAATTTGGAAATATTATATCACTAATCATAATTAGAAATGTATTTGACTCATCCCCACAATAATAAATGAGTAGTCCCATATCCCTACTCCCATATATCTGGCTTTTCAACCCATTTGAGCCACAACATAGAAGTAGAAACATATCTATTCTCTCACCAACATCCAGATAGATTATTAATACATTCTAACAACATGAGTGTAACAAAATTCCTAATAAAACATACATTAATGATCATGCTCATATCCTCACTCCCATCCATACTTGGGAAGTTCATCAATATATTCCATTGGATTCTCCAAAGTAGGCCCATATTCGTACCCTCTCTCAAGATAATCATTGGTATATTCTGGTGGTAAAATCAGAGTCTCTTTGTAGAGTTTTGACAAATGAGGGTTATTTTCCACACTGGTTTTCCCTAATTATTATTGAGTTTCCAACCTTTTTCACCTAATAAAATATTTCCAAAAGGAAAATAAAATAGGTAAATATGAAGTCCCAAAGTAGGACCACATCCCTTCCTATATCAATGATAATATTATTGTGGGTATTTATCATATATCAATAGAATCCCAAGAAAATTTCAGTTCCACATCAACATGAGAACATAGATATGGCTATGTAGATCCCCCCTTGGGTAAAAATATCAAAAACACTATTTTGCTTCTCCATGTTACCCACCATAGAGGTCTTCTATGTGAAAATATGAATATTAATATAGAGATCCTCAATCTAGTGCATGTTTTGAAGGTCCCCCACACTACATGAAGAATATATGACAAAGAGGTACTCCCTATCATAACGCTAGAGAACCACCATATGGTATATGTTTCATGGTTCCTACCTGCAATAAATAAAATATCCAAAGTGGATATACTCTCCATGATAGAGAATCTAGTATCAAGTATGTAGTTACCCCCCTAGTACTTGTTGTGATGTCCCACCCTGCAATGGATTATATTCTCAACAAAAAGGTCCTCCCCATGTTATAATTGATATGATTTTTCCCTAATACCAAGAGGAACTCAAGAAATCGAGGCCAGCTACACCAATAAGATCATTATGAATTGATGAAATATCATCTCAATTTAAAGATTACCCAATAATAAAATTATCATCGGCACCTCCCTAGGATCACTTACCCACTAACATACCCGAAGAGATTCTACCGGATCCTTGTTTTCTTGATAAAGTGGAAGAGAAAAAAAAATTTGGTCAAATGATGTTAAATAATACCTCAGATGGGAAGAATTTAACTGCATGGTTATGTGTAAAATGTTTTCTAAGGATAGAATATATGTCATGTTTTGGCCCATGTACACGCCCCAATATACTAAAATATAAATTCATACCTTATTTGTGTCAAAACATATGGGTGACACTTCATCAACTTAAGACTATAAGACAATATTAAAATGAATATTCCAACCATATAAAGTTGTTCAATGAATCTTGTCATCAAACTAATTTGGCCGCCATTTTAGTGGATTGGATCCTTACATCTAGGAAATAACATTTGTGCCTCCAGTGTTATTTCCTAAACAGTATAAGGACACCCTTCAAGATAATCACTAATACTCCATTAGAAATAAATATCAGATATTGGGGTCAATACAGAGCTCTATATTACATCCCACTCACTGTCCAACAAGTCTCATCAAATAAAGTAACCTACAGTTTTATTTCTTTGGTCCAGATATGAGAAATTGGGTTTGTATATATTAGTCGGTCTATCCGGAAGAATATTACTATTCATAAGGCCAATAAATGGAATAATTGGTGAGGGAGATCCATTGAAAAACTATTGTATTAGGCTACCAAGAAGGTGAAGCAGGCCTCCCATTTGGGGAAAGGGAAGCCTATAATTATAGATAAACTCGTAATAGAAAGTGGATCCTACCTTGAACGTGCACTACATCCAACTCATGCCATACTATTGGTCTAAAAACCTATAATTCCATGATAGAATCTTCTTTGGTTTCATCACAAGTACAATGCTATCCAACAAGTCTGGGGAAATTTATATGACCACCATCAACTCCTTTATCATCAAAACTAAGGAAGATCTAGGATGTGATAGTTTCAATGTGGAACCAAACCCAACCCATAGAACTAGGGGCATTATTATCCCTTACTCTTCTAATACATTTGGTGTTATATATGTTTGGATTAACTTCACATGAACCACCCACAATGTTTCTCCTATATCACAATCCAAAACCTTCATTAGGAGTGAATTTTGTGAAGTCCATTGGATACTACCATAGGATCAACCATCATAAAAAAACTCATGGGGAACATAATGGTAAAATGATAAATCCATTTAGGGTTGGAATGCTAAAGTAGTCAACCAAGAAGAATAATATTTGGGAAGATTTTTATTTTCCTCTTGATATATATTCAAAGGATGGAAAATACCCCTAAAACTATAATAAATATTCAAGACCCACTATGTTCTTCACATCATTTAATGTTATTGATGTAAACCCCATGGATAATAATAAACATTACACAACCATAGAGTAATTTAATAAGGAAACATATATATAAATAATGGTCTCCAATAAAGTCCATGAAGAAGGTGTGTGTAACAAGAATCATAGGGATACTCATGACTTGGGAGTTCCTCCAAACCTGTTATTACTTCCTACATAGAGATCCTTGACTAAACATAATAGGAAATTTGTGATCATATACCACCTATCACCCAAAAAACAAGCCTCTCTTTATTGAGGATGGGATTTATACTCAGATGAATTAAAGATACTCAATGATGAGCTACATAGAAGAAATATCCCTACAATTTGAAACTTCTAGTTCATAAAAAAAATATCCCTTGTAATGAATATTTTTCAATAAGAGGGAGTTGGTCAATAAATGATAGAATAATACAGTTATCGAGTTAGTTTATAGACTAGATAAATAGTTTATAAAACCTAAATGGATAAAGAGTACTAGGAATATCCTTCTCTAGGGAAGAAACCACTACCATGTCAATCAATATATTATAGATCTACTTGAGTCAAAAATCAATATAATACACAAAGATATTAATTATATTTGGAACTTATCATTGCCTCTACTCGATCATCAACTCATTTTATTATTCTAATAGAACTCTTTGACTCCATAAAACCCTTTTACACTCAAATGGAATATATAGAAATATAACACACATTAATATAACAAAAAAGTAAACAATACCCAGAATGAGTTGACTTTACTCAACCCCTCCCACTTATGGAAACCGTACATTACCGTTATTCAATGGTATGTTATATTTATAGCTTCTCCTTATGTAATTTTTGTCTTGATAGAGACCCATGATGGAAACACTGAATTGATATGAAGAAGAAAATAATTTTTTTTTGAAAACCATGGAAGGACTAGTATTTATTTGACATAGTAAAATATGAACCATATTTATTACCAATTGATAAGAAATCTGAAGTTGGTTCCTCTCCCGGTTTAGTTTAACAATAGAACAAATGATTTTTCTCGACCTCTTAAATTTTAAAAAACATGAAAATAAGAGGGATGTAGATTTATTCACCATGTTAAAATGTTTAAATTATTAAATAAAAAATTGACTTTCACAGGATAATTTGTTGGATATATATAAAAAAATCTTGGTTGAGTTATAAACACCACTTATTCCCTTGAAATATCCTGGTGGGTTTTAAGAGTTTATAGAAGTAGAACAGTTCCATGATGATTCTATAAATAATTCCAAGGATAAGTCTTTACTAACACTAATGACATAGGGAAGTAGAAATTTTAAGGCAAAAACAATGAAAATGACACTCAAACCATTGATGGTTCTAACTCCAACCCATAATCCCACTCAGTAACATGTGGTGCCTCCTCTTGAATAGTAGAGTCAATAACAGTTACTTTATCAAGAGGGGTGAAAGAAGTAAATTCATCTAAATTTTGAGGATTCTAAGAATAAATTATTTTTTTATAAAGAGAGTGTATATTCTAGGATATTTAATCCCTAAATGAAGGACAACCTACTAAAACTTATAGAGATTAGGAAACCCAATGAATCTAATCTAGATGATCATCATAAATACGACCCCTTCTATTGGATACTGGGACACAATATCTAATACATATTTATCTTCATGGATATAATCCATGTTTCTATTACTTCACCAAAAGAATAAGAGGACTATAAGGAGGTTTTGGATAGGTGTGTGTAGAAATTTGATAACTAGATGACAAAATAAATCGCTCAGTTAAGCACACATTATATTTAGGGTTCATTGAAATCATCTTATTATTACCCTTATTTATAATATAAAGTTAGAGGAGAAATCTTCATAATCACAGTCATTGAAGTGCACATGCAATTGGTTTTAGTGGAATAATTCATGGAAGCAATATCCCTTTGTTGTACGAGATATGATCTCAATTTTCTATGATTTATTGTCTCCATCACTGGGATGATGGAAACCACCCCATAAAATGGGATTTTCATTAGATGATAATTCTTAATATAGATTTTTCAATTTCATATGGACCACTAACCTCTTTGTTAGTGAAGTGGAATACTTAGATAAACCCATGTTCCCCACTAATAATTGGGGAAAAGGTTCTAAAGGTAATGGAGTTTGAGGAATATGGAATTTGAATGGACCATAATGCTTCAGAATAGTTTTTGGTGAAACCATATATGTAGATGAAACCCAAATATGAGCACTCTAGTGAGCTCAACAAGGACATCGATATGATCATAAATCATTTAGGGAATATTTGGACCTAATTATACTGAAAGAGTGACTATAAAAAATGAAATTTTATAGTAGACATTGAAATATCAGAAATATGGCTTATTCAAACCCCAAAAAAAATATAACCCCTATTTCTAGTCAAAGGGAGGAGCTTCAAGTATAGTCAACTTCAGTCCCAAAACCTAAATCTAGGTAGAAACCTCACAATAGGTAGCATCAACCCCTGGTATAAAATTATGACATTCTATTCATCTATAATTCATCCCAACTAGTATATCAATCCTATATTCCCTTCATATATCAAAATAAAACATGTAAGCACTTATGGAGACCCTTTTAAACCATCAGAAGTTTGTGTTTGAAGTTTTCGAACTCAAGAAAGATTACATAGACACTAGATCTAGTAAATGCCATATGATTATCTCCTTAATGGGAGAATATTGGGAAACTTCCATACAAGGTAACATCATACAATTTTATATATCTATCAATCTTGATGATATCATCGTTCATTAGGTCCTTGTTGATAATGTTACTAGGATCAACTTCATTCCAATTCAAAAACTCTAATTCTAAGGCTATATTGAATATGGATTTTCCATTTCACGTATGAAAATCTAGGTTATGAAGGGAGAAAAAATAGGACCCTCATAAAGTTCATTATTAGAGCCTAGTTCAATTATATCATTTATGACTCCAAATCCATGTTCAACTATTAAGACATGGCTTTCAGCACTCTTTTTGGGAGGTAATTTCTATATTTGTATGCAACATTTTCTCTATAATATAATTAGTTCATGGTGTATTATATTAATTTTAATTTCAAGTTACATTATTCTGTTAGTTCCCCACTTGAATCCACTAAATAAAATTATATAGATATAGGTTTTTATAAAAGGTATGGGAAGAAGCTGGAGTTAAATAACTCTATTTAGATGACCACTCCCAATAGCCAATAAATCAATCCCATCAATCCATGGAGTAAACTCTATAATGGATATGTGTTTATAATTAATTTAATTGAGGTGAAAGAACATGCTCTTGGAATCTATCACATCACCTAGGCCCCATTAAATAATAAACCAAATAATATAAACACTTTACTCTCATATGATGGACAAGAACACATTTTCATTTAATGGTCACTGCCAAGAAACTAAAAGAATTCTAGAAAATCAATGTGTATCATCCTCACACATGAGATTCTTTTTCATAATTGAAGTTTGGATGATATATATTCATCACATATAAGACTCTTCAACCAATTGTGTATGAATCTCAAAATATTATAAGAATATCATGGGGTTTAGGCCTATTTTATTTGGTCCTCATGGTGTCAATTTCATCATAAAATCTCTAGCATTTAGAGAAAGTATGTTATTTTATGGGAATAAGAACTCCCCATATAATCTCCTAGATACCAAGAGGATAGTTTATCTTCTACTCATAATGATATTAAAGAGGTGGAGGATGAAATTAGAGATGCTCCTACAAAATTAGTGGATGTAATCTACATCATCATTAATGAGATCGTACTGATTAATCTAGATTTGGAGGAAGATATATGACCTACATTGATCAGTTTTTCTATATCTCCAAAAGAACCTTAGAAATAAAAATACTTACTTAAGAAACATATATATTTTTTCATGGGAATACATGAATAATATTAGGTTAGATGTCAATTTGGCTGCCCAGTATTTTGGTCGTATGGATGACCATCATGATTATTAGCAGTAAATAAGAAGAATGCATCTAACCCATAATTCCAATGTCAAATACAATGATTAAAAAATCATAAAATATAACAACATTATGTAATTTCAATGCTTAATGTGGCCTTCAACATTATTCTGATCAATAAAAACAAGAGGCAAGTTAGAGACTATATTGATTTTAGAGGTCCCAATCATCATTTCCTAAAAATATGATTTCCCAATCCTGATCATAAAGCTACTAATCGATATTACAGTTAGCTTCTAGGGCCTATCCTTCATGGATTAATATAATGGATATAACCATATCTAAATGGTCCCTAGAGATGAGGATGTTACTATCTCCATGTATTCCCAAGGGGTAAACAGTTACCAACAAATTCACTTTATCTTGAATAATTCTAGCTCCACTTACCAACATTCCATGCACTATATTTTCAATCCTTTTTGGGAAAAAATGGTGTGTTATATAGATAATCTTGTGGTCAAGTCCTAATAATGATGTGAATATATTTACAATTTTGAAACATTTTTCTATAAATTCTGAAAACACATCTGGAAGAAGAACCCACTAAAATATAAATTTGATGTAAGAACAGGGAAATTCCTAGACTTCATGGTATGCCCTTATGACATCAAAGTATACCCTGAAAAAACTATGTAAATACTCGATATTATAAAACATGAAACCCTCAAATATTAAAGAGGACTCTAGGTATATCTCATATATATGAAGTGATTCATTGGAAATATAACTTCAAAATGTTTTACCTTCCACAAAATAATGAACAAGGGAGTTAAATATCACTGGGTAGAGATTTTAAAAAATAAATTATTGATCACAAATGGTACCTTCTTTATACTTTAGTATTGATGCCTCTTGTGAAAGGTTAGGATCTCATCCTCTATGTTGAAACCCTAGAGTATTAAATTGGTGCCTTTATTAGTTGGAAGAATGAAGTGATAAAAGAGATTAGTCTCAAAAATCATAGTAGGACAACATTGGATGTTGATACCTAATTGTATGATATTGAGAAGAATAATATCACATTGATTTTTATAATACATAAGCTGATGGATTATTTATATCTCCATAAGGTATACTTGATCTCTCGTATTGACCCTTTCAATTATATCCTTAATCATCTAATTTCAATTTGATGTATAGTATGGTGGATGGAAATTATGTAACAATTTTATATTCAGTTCAAGTATTAAAAAGAAATAAAAGTGAAAGCATTAGAAAATTTCTTTATAGTGCACCCTATGCCAAAAAAAACACTTCTACTCACAGTGATCCTTGATGAAGTGATTTTATCTATACTTGAAGCATTAAAATCATGAGGAATATACTTTTAGGGTGTTATAAGAATACCAATGGGGAAGATAGAAAACTCAAAGCTCAATTGTGTTGTTTTAGGGATTGTCATTATTTCTCTAGTGAATGTTTTTCTTCCTTACTCCTTGTTATCAAAAGTATGATCCAATAATGAGGTGGAATATCATTCACTCATTACTAGAATTGAACTAGTAATGTAAATACAAGTGTCCTAATTAAATATAAATGGTGATTTTGAGTTAGTGATCATGTAATCGAATAGTGAAAATTTCATTAAATATAAAGGTTTTATTCCCTTTTTTTTATTTGTGTGGATTGATGAATTATTTCCCCTCACATCCAATATTGTCTCATATACCACATTCAAAAAATACAAAAGAATAAGAATTTTTCCAATAGATACATAATTATGGAAGTTATAGGAAATTATTATATATTCATTCACATCATACACTGTAGGGAGGTCTCCCCATTCTTTAATAGTGACTTGGAATAGATAAATGAATTAAACAAAACCCTTGACTAAAGAGAGACTAGGTCCTCATCAATCGATTATACAATAGTATGGATGTATCCTATAATTAACTACCTTCAAAAGATAATTATTATATATCACTAATCTAAGAATGAGAAGATCTAGTGATAGGAAGAAAATTTTATCCTTTATGAAAACCTAAATTCTCAAAAGGTTAGATAAAAGTGAGGCTTTGATGGAGTCCTCCTAAGATGGATTGAAGGAGGAGATACCCTCAAAAATATGTAAAAAGTTCATGCCAACACCTCCAGTTCCCACCAGTCAGGAACCAAACTCTTACATTATAATACCTAGAGTTTTTATGAACCTTTTTTAAAAATAAATTAATTTTATTTGATTCCTTTCATTGCACACCACAGAAAGTTATGTTTTTATTCTACACTACACTAAGATAAGCTTATGTTACATGCAACACTGACTTGGCATGAAGTACATTCAACACTTAGTTTCTAAAGAAATATTATTTATTTATATAAGGAAAATAAAACATATTCATTATAAAGGAGGGTATGAACATGATTAACATAATTATTTATTTATGTTTAATACATGTAAACCCCTTTTGAAACTAAAAGGAAATCATTTTATAAAAAAACATTTTTATTGCACATAAGTGTGTTTTATACCAATAAAGAAAATAAATAAATCATGTTGGATTCTATTAATGAAATATATATTCAATATAATTTTTCTAAAATCCATATTATGTATTTTCTAGACAGAATATAAAAACAAATCCAATTCAACGTATAAAAAAAGTATTTATGGAACATTATTTTTAAATATAGTTTTGAAAATTTAATAAATTATATTTGAAAAAATAAGTTTCTTTTCTGAAAGTGGGATATTAAAATTTACATTTGTTTAATTTTTGATATTTTTCGAATAAGTTTCATGTTTTTATAAATAGTGAAAAATACTGAATTTTAATCGAAAACATATTTTCCACTGAAATAATTAATAGTTTTAAATTACATATTTTATTTGTTTTCAAATATAATTAGATACAATTTTTATAATTTAATCTATTTTAGGTCATTGCAATCATTTTTAAATTGAATTTGGATATAAAAACATTTCAATCTTTTGGATCTTTTCACTTTAAAATTTTGTTTTTTCATTTTGTCAGTGAGATTAATTTAAAATTAACTTTATCCAATAATATGCTTTGAATTGTGAAAAATGGATTCAGTATTTGGAATAATAAGTTCCAATTTTCTTTATTAGTTATATATTATTTTTTGGAAAATATTTATAGTATCTTTGGTGATTTTTATTACCACGGTTAAGGGTAAATCAGGTAATTAAATGTAAAAATAATATTATAAATATTATAAAAATACCCTTAAACAATATAAAAAGTTTTGGGATGAAAATAATTTGACTAATATGACCTTATTATTCTAAATTGAATTATTTAATGGATAGTTATCCATGAAAATTCTTTAGATATTATTAAAATCAAAGTGAGTGAAAAAATTCCATGCTCTAACTGTTATTAGTATAATATTTTTAATATGGGGATAAATAGAATATATTATAGAATATTTATATTATTATTAAATATAAAATGATTATACACAACATAGTAATTTGTTTTTATTTTTTAGTGAAGAAAAAAGTATCATAAATTATTACACAATGATGATGCAGTAATTATTCAATTAATGAATCAATTAATTAAATGATATTAGAAATATTAAATTAAATATAATTTTACATAATTAAGGTGATATGATAATTTTTTAGGTAAATATGACATTTTATTATTGTTTTAAAAGAATTATTTTTAATATAGCTTACTATATTAGTTTTCTTAAATTTAAAGTAATGAATAGTGTCAAAACGGACAATTATGATATTTTATAATAATAATATATTATTAAATTATTTAAAAATAATAAAATATAATTATAAATAAATATAAATTATAATATTGTATAAAATGTTATTAAATGTTAATTTATTATTCAATTAATATATCATAAGTAAAAATTACCACCTTTTACTATTGAATAAGTTGTTACCTGAGTCAAAATTAAAATAGGATAACTAATGGTCAAACAAAATAGTCAGGTTTAAAATATTTCCAAAGATTATATAAAATATATTTTTCTATGATATTAAAACCCTATATCATATTATATTTTAATAAATTTCATTTTTGAGGTATTTGGATTATAAAAAAATATTTGGAGGGAATTCTAAAAGTTCACTTCGCCTCTCTTATAAAAGGGAACCTCCTTTTATCTTTTCATAACACTTAAACTACTATTTTTTCATCTTAAATATATTAAAATATCCTACCAAAATCCCTTCCTTGATTCTATAATCTGCCCTTCGGGCAGAAATTCAACCATGGAAGCCTTCCGGTGAAAACAAAGAGGGGTTTCACAAATACGAAGTAACATCCTCTCGCATGCTCGTTTGTTTTATTTTCATTCTCCACCAACTAAAATATTCTTATTACATGATTATATAATAACATAAGTATCCTATATATACTTAGTATTTTTATTTTAAGGTTTTTACCTATAATAAAACAAACTTCTATCAAATGGGTAACAAATATACCGTTCTTGTGTACAGCGAACCACCGCCTCACAAAATGATATTGTTTATTTTTCTGTTACCTCCAATCATGATTGGGAATTATGTTGGAAAATATATTTTTATACGATAAATATTATATATTTATTATTTTGTAATTATTATATATATATATTCATAAATATATTTCATTTACTTTCTTTCAAAATAATCATTAAACGGAAACAATCGTCATGCGTACGTACGACCTACTGCCTATATGAACAGTGTATTCCATTATATTTATATCATTTATATATTTTTATAAATATTTTTATACTGAATATATATAATATTTATATCATGTTTTCTATTCTTAAAATTTGGTAAATCATGATCTATGTAAGTGGATCAAGAATAACACGTCAAAACAAGCAGATATTACCTAAAATGTAACATTAACATGGAATGTTTATTAAATGGATAATAGAAGGTCATAAGTGAATAATATATTATATTATTTCATTTAATATTTTTATTTTTTATATTTATAATAAACTTTAATTTATTATATAGTATTTTTGAATGAATACGAAGAGATTCAAGACTTGAGGAACAAGATTTCTGTCTCACTTTTATATTTATGAGACATGTGCCTTATACACATCTTGTTTTTTATATGTGGTTTATATCCAGCCCATGAATGTATTTTATAAGTATTATAAAGAATATTATGGTATTATCATATCCAAAAAAAATTATTTCTTTCATGGGGTATACAATTCTATTTATCATAAAGTGATGAGTATTTATTTCACAATCTCATCAATATTTGGGATTGTTTCGTTTAAGAGTCCATTAGGGAATATTTCTCTTCAATGCCCATGTTTTCTAAAAAAATAAAAAGTGTTTTTTCTATTCTATTATTTATCTTTTAAATCATTTTTACCCATTTTCTACTTTGTACTACACATTTTGAAAGGAATCGTTTTGTTATTTTCCAATTGTGGTACTTTTTGAATTTTCTGGAAAAAGTATGAAAGGAATGTTTTTTAAAAATTACACCGCATGAACGGATTTTATACCATCATAACACCTTATTTATTTTAATATTCCATTATAATATTAAAAGTTTATTTTCAAATTAATTTTTTTATTTTAAAATTTCACCTCATTTTAAAAAAAGAAAATGTTTTCAAAGTAGAATGGATATTTTCATCAAGAAATTTTTTCAAGTGATCACTAAAAATTATTTTCCATATAATATAACATTATTTAATGTTACTTATGTTTTAATAGTGATATTCTTAAAAGATAAAAATATTATTCTTTCTAAAAATGGTTTATGTTTTTGATGCAATGATATTTTTGAATGCATTTATTTTCCATGGGTTATCTTGAGATTGGATGATGATTATAAATCCCATTTCATTTCATGGGTTGTAACATGATTAATGATTTATTCTATTATGGAACAAATATATAGTTTTCATTTTATGATATTAGGGACCTATATATCCATCCAATTAATTTGTTAATGATTTATATCTCATGAGATAATGGAATATGGGGAAAACTGGTCCACTATGGGAAGATAGGGAAACCCAATTCCTTATATGGAAAGGATTGTGACAAAGTATGGTGGTGTGTCCTACCCCAAAGATGTATTCCCCAGGGATTTCCCTATTAAGTTTTTTAAAAATTCCTTGGCATATAGGGAATGATATTTCAGGTTTATGTTTCTTCCAGAAATTCCATGTCATATTCTTATGTTATGCTTTTATAGATTATTCCCTTGATTACCTTATGATTCATGTATTATGAAATTCCAATATTTATGTCATCACTCTTGGTTATGATCATTGATATGTGTGGTATGACCTTTAATTTTCATAATTTGGTTCTCATAACCTTATACTTACATATGTCCCTTGTTTACCCTTACTGAGCATCTAAGCTCATCTTTTTATGTTTCCTTTCCCCAAGTTTTGAATATATGTATTATTTGTGGTCTGTATAAGAAGGGTGTTATTCATGAAGAACCTAGTGGGAGATAATATAACTCACTTATGTACGAGGTTATTTGATTCCATGTTTTTAAATTCACTAAAATAATACAATCATTAGGAATCTTCTTGTATAATGTATTATGTATTCCGAAAATATGATGAAATGTTAATGTATGAAAAGTGAGAGTCATTGTAGTTGGTATCGGAGAAAAAATTTATTTAACCTTTGGAAACATGGATGTGTAATGTTTGATGAGATTTCATGTGATATTTCTAATTTTATGTCTAGGTATATCTCTAATGATAAGCCTAAGGGGTCATGGATTAAAGAATTTTTAACAATTTAGACATCATATAAGGGGTTTTTCATGATTATATGGTTCCTCACTATGACAACAATTTCTTACTCTGTGATTTTTGGTTTTAGTCGATGGTTGAAACTAAAAGGAACCTAGTTAATGGAAATTTTGATGGACAATGCACCAATTTTCATCTTGAGTTGCCCAATTCTATGGGAGATGTAGTGAAAAATATTATTGCTTTGCTCACCCAAATTTCTCAAGCTATGAATCATTCTATAATTACAAATGATAAAAGGTAGGAACAAAATTCTATTGTGTCCTTCATGATGTAACATCCACTATCTTTAAATGAGTATTTTGATCAACTTATTGTTGAAAAATGTATTAGTACCACTGAAACTATATTCTCCATTATCTGGTGTTCAAAACATGAGAAATTCATTCTAGCTGTTTATCGGTTAGAAGATGAAGAAGACTACTGATGGACTCTAATCAACATTATAAGGCTACAATTTGATATTGAATTCATTGATTGGGGTGAGTTTAAGAAATTATTATTCAATAAGTATTATCCTCATTTTATTAGTACAAAGATAGAGAAACAGTTACTTGAGTTGAATAAAAAATATGACAAATATGTCGGTACCTATGAGGCCAATTTTAACAGACTTGTGAGGTATGAATCTAGAATTATCATCCAACCAGAAAGTAAGGTTGAATGATTCTTCAGTGGGTTAAAGAAATTCCTCACAAGGGTGTTAGTAATAAGAGAATTTAGTAGCTATGAAGGGATTTTGAATTTTGAAATCACAGTTGAGATGGTGGTTGGAGTTACATATCAATCTCATGGTTTAAGAAATTAAATGATGATGGAGTTTAATGGAAAATATAAAAACCATAGAGAAAAGTAGATAAACCATACTTTATTCTATATGTGTGGAAAGAAGCAAAGAGAAAATTTTATTGTGGGGTCTAATAAATAATTTAAGTATGGAAGGGAAGGCCATCAATCAATTGATTTCTTAACTGATAGGATTAAGTTTTCCAATTATGCAAATAGAGGGAGATCTGCACAAGATTCACCTCCCAAACTTCAGTGCTTCAATTCTAAAAATAATGGTAATTATTCTAATCTGTTCCCAAACCCAAGGTTTATTGATGATGATTGGTGTTAGAAAACTCTTAAGTAGAGGGACAAGGGGAGATCTTATATGATCACTATTTCTGTTGAGGGATGCGATAAAGATGTGATGAAAGGTGTACTTACCAACCAATCAAGAATTGTTAATGTTTTATTTGATTTTGTATCTACCCACTCTTCCATATCTAAAAACTTTTCTAAGGGTGATATTATTTAACCCAAATGTTTATATATAAAATTATCATTCAAAAACTCTAATGGTATGATGATTTCATCTCAAGTTTTTGATTCCCCTCCAATTAAAGATTGTGGGAATGTGTTTCCTAAAAATCTTTTCATTCTTATTATGGATGAATTTGATGTCATCTTAGGAATTGATTGTATTTATCTATAAAAATCTCACATTAATTGTAAAGGAAGGTATGTTAAGTTTTATGTTTCAAACCAACCTATGATAATCTATCAATGGGATGATAAGTATGAAATCCCTATCGAGATTACATATAGTGTATAGGTGTTAATTCACATTCAGAAGGTTTGTTTATCTCAAATAGTTGGGGAGAAAATTTAAATAGATGACATACCTTTTTATCATGGTTTTTTAGATGTGTTTTCAGAATAGTTTCTTAATCTTCCACCAAAACATGAAGTTGAGTTCTTTATAGAACTAATACCTGGTTCTACACTAATTCCAATGACTCATTATATAATGTCCCTAGTTGAGTTTTAGAAATTGAATAAGAAACACAAATAAAACCTTGATAAAGGATTCATTTGTACTTGTGTGTCACCCTGGGGTGCACCTGTTTTTTTGTGAAAAATAAATAAGGATCAATGAGAATATATATTGATTATTCGGAGTTAAACAAGATTACAATCAAGAAAAAGTATCATCTTCCCCGTATTGATTATTTATTTGATCAACTATATGGATCTCAATACTTTTCCAAGATTTACCTTCATTCAATTTATCATAAATTTAGGTTCAAGAAGAAGGATATACCTAATACAATATTCCTCACAATGTATGGGAACTATGAATATATAGTGATGCCTTTTGGTCTTACTAATTCTCTTACTATCTTTATGGATTTTATGATTTGAGTATTTATAGATTACCTTGACTAGTTTGTGGTATTATTCATAGATTATATTATTATCTATTAAAAGATAAAGGAAGATAATTTAGACAACTTGAGAATTATTCTAAAGAGCCTATGGAAGGAGAAAATGTATGAAAAATTTAAAAAGTGAGAATTTTGGATGCAAAAGGTTTCATTTTTTGATCACAAAATCTCCAGAGATGGTATATCATTAGATACATCAATGATTTAGGATATCAAGTGATGTCTTAGACCAATAATGGTAACTGAGATCTGCAGTTTTCTTGTTTTATTTGGATATTATTGATTATTTGAGGATAATTTCTTGCCACTATATAATCCTCAAACCAGGTTAACTCAGAAGGGTGCCAAGTTCCTCTGGACAAAAGAATGTGAGAAAAATTTCAAGTAACTAAAGAGGATATTAGTTAGATCTCCTATGATAACATTACCCTATGACGGAGTAAGGTTTTTATTCTATAGTGATGTATCCATCAATGGATTAGTATTTGTCATTAAGTAGAATAACAAGGTTATCACTTATACCTTGTGACAATTGAATATTCATAAACAAAATTACCCAACTCATGATTTGGAGTTAGCCAAAATAATTTTTTCCTTATAGATATGGAGGTATTATCTCTATAGAGAAATTTTTATATATATATATACTGACCATACAATTCTAAAATATATATTCACATGGAAGGATTTGAACATGTGCCATAGAAGATGGTTAGAGATGATAAAGGATTATCACTACTCAATACATTATCACCCAGGGAAAGAGATCATGGTTTCCGATGAATTGATTCGAAAGGATCATGTTATACTATCCATGATGAGGATCACAAAAGATCCAATATTTTAATATTTTCAGAGGATGGATCTGGAAATCTTGAAGAAAGTGGAAACATATTATCCTCCTCAATTTAATGTTCAACCCTCCATCTAACTAATGATTAAATAGGAACATAATAAAGTTTTAGAGTTGAAAAAGAAGGGTATAAATGTTCCCGAGTTTAACCTTGAACAAGATTGAATGATAAAGTTAATTAACCATTTATGTGTTTCTTCCTTACTATTTTTAAATAATGATCTATTAGAGGAAGCTCATAGTTATTCGTTCTCTATTCGTCCTGGATGTACGAAGATGTTTATAAATTTGAAGGAATACTTCTGGTGGGATGACATGAAGAGCGATATCTCAGATTTTTTATCTTGGTTCTTGGCATGCCACCATGTAAAGGATGAATGAAAAAAGATATAGGGTTGTCGCATCTATTACCCATACCATAATGGAAATGGGAGAACATCACTATGTGTTTTTTTGTTGGACTCCCCAAAACCTCTGAAGGGTTTAATGATATATGTGTGTTAGTCGATCACCTTACTAAGTCACCACACATTATTTCAATCAAAGAATATGTATCTCCAGATCAACTGGACATGATATAGATTAAGTTAGTAGTAAGGTTTTATGTAGTACAACATTCTATTGTATCTGATCAGGACTCATGTTTTACCTCAAAATTCTCATGAAGTGTTTAGAAAGAACATGATATGGAATTGAGTTTCATCACTACTTATCATCCTTATATTAATGGTCATTGTGAATGAATAATTCAAACCCTATATGATATGTTGAGATCTTGTTCTTTGGATTTCAAAGGTGTTTAAGATCAACACATTCCTCTATTTGAGTTTTCTTTAAAAAAAATCTTTCACTCAAGCATTCATATAACTCCTTACGAGGACCTCTATTAGAAGAAATGTAGATCTCTAATGTGCTTG
This sequence comes from Viscum album, assembly GCA_963277665.1. NCBI lineage: Eukaryota > Viridiplantae > Streptophyta > Magnoliopsida > Santalales > Viscaceae > Viscum > Viscum album. The sequence goes on along the minus strand of OY728147.1, from coordinate 1,016,798,599 downwards.
GATGAAGTTGGAGAAATAAAGCTATTGGAACCTGAGATCATTGAAGAGATGGATGAGAAGGCTAGGACCATTTAGCATCATATCAATACAGCACAAAGTTGGTTGAAAAGTTATATTGATGATTTATGGTGTGATCTAGAATTTAATGTTTATGAGAAGGTGTTTTGAAGAATTTCTCCATGTAATAATTTTGTGGGGTTCGAAAAGAAATTGAAACTAAGACCTAGGTATATCGGTCCCTTTGAGATTCTTGATCATATCGGGATGGTATCCTATCGCTTGGTACTTCCTCCAAATCTCTCTCAAGTCCATGATATGGTACATGTATCTCTCTTGAAGAAGTACATACCTAATAATTCACATGTACTGAACTCAATGGTCAGACCACTAGAGCAGGATCATTCATATGAGGAATAACTAGTTGAAATTATGGATCATATAGAAGAATGTTCTATGAAACAAAACCACTCACCATGTCAATTTTTTGGTGGATAAGCCATCAGTTAGAGGAAGGTACGTGGTAACTTTAGGATATGATGAGGTAGTAGTATCTTCGTTTGTTTGTATTAGAGTGATGAATTTTGTGGGAGAAATTAATTTTAAGGGGGGTAGAATGTAACACCCTATATTTTTATGAACTTTTTTTAAGTAAATTAATTTTCTTTGGTTTCTTGGTATTCACACTACACTAAGTTAAGTTTTCATTATACGCTACACCATGATAAACCTACACTACACGCAACACTAACTTGGCTTGCATTATATGCAACACTGAATTTCAACAAGACAATTATTTTATTTAAATAATAAAATTAAAACCTTTCTATTTTAATCGTGGGTGTGAAAAACATTAACATAATTATGGAATTAGGGTTTATACATATAAAACCCTTCTGAAACTAAAAAGAAATCTTTTTCTGAAAAACTATTTAATTGCACATAATTGTGTTTTATACCAATAAAAAAATAAAATCACTAATTATGGATTATATTAATTAAATATATAATCAATATAAGTTTTTACAATAATGTTGTTTTTTTCTAGTCAGGATTTATGAAAAAAATCCAATTTTATGTAAATAAGAAGTATTTTTTAAAAAATTTAGTTTTTTCTCCTTTTGATGGTGGACTAGTTTTAAATATAGTTTTTGAAGCTTTTTATAAATTATATTTGAAAAAATAAATTTTTTCTTTGAAAGGGGGATATCAAAATTTACTTTGGTTTGTTTTTTGGTATTTTTCTAATAAGTTTCATGTTTTGAGGAATAATGAAAAATACTGAATTTTAATTAAAAAAACTTTTTACTTTAAATAATTTATAGTGTTAAAATATATATATTATTATTTTAAAATTATAATTAGATAAAAAATTATCATTTAATCCATTTGAGTACATTGGAATCAATTTAATATTGAATTTGGATATAAAAACAATTCAATCTTTGGGAAGTTTTCACTTTAAAAACTTGTATTATCATTTCATCAAAGAGATTAATTTTAAATTAATTTTATCCAATTATGTGTTTTGAATTGTGAAAAATAGATTCCATATTTTTAATCATAAGTTGAAAATTTATTAATTAATTACATTTTATTTTTGGACAATATAAATAGTAACTTCGGTAATTTTTATTACCATGGTTAAGGGTAAATTGGGTAATTAATAGTAAATATAATATTTTAAATATTATAAAACTACCATAAAACGTTAAAAAATGTTATTTTACAAATATTATTCTACCCATATCACCAAATTATTCTAAATTTAATTATTTAATGGACACTTGTCGATGAAAAATATGTAGATATTATTAAAATCAAAGAGAGTGACAAAATGTCTCACTCTTACTTTTAGTAAGTATAATATTTTTAATATGGAGATAAATATAGTTTATTCTTGACTCTATATATTATTATGAAATAAAAAATGTTTTTATACATTATAGAAATTTATTTTTAATTTTTAGTGAAGAAATAAGTATCATAAATATTTACAAAATTATGATGTGAGAATTATTTGATTAATGAAAAAATCAATTAAATGATATTATAAATATTAAAATAAATATAAATTGACTTAATTAAGGTGATAAACTTATTTTATAGGTTAATATGACTTGTAGTAGTGTATTAAAATAATTCTTTTAGGATATATTGCTTCATTTGTCTTCTTAAATTCATATTAATGAATACTGTTAAAACATACTCTTATGATATTTTATGAAAATAATTTTTTATTAAATTTTTTAAAAATAATACTACATAATTAAAAATAAAAATAAATTATAATATTGTATAAAATCTTATAAATTATTCATTTACGGTTTAATTAACATCAAATAATTAAAAATTACAACCTTTTGATATTGAATAATTTGTTAACTAGATTAAAATTAAAATAGGATAATTAAGGGTTAAACAAAATGAGAAATTTTAAAATAATACAAAAAATTGTCTAAAATATATCAGTTTATTATATTAAAACCCTATCTCAACCTATATTCTAATACATTTAATTTTGGTGATATTTTTATTGATAATTAATTTATTATAAATTAATATGTTGAGGAAATGCCAAAAGTGCCCCTCGCAACTGTTATAAAAGGGAACATATTATTCTTTTTTCTTTAAACATGAGAGCCTATTTGGTTTGGAAAAACTCTATCAAAATATCCTCCCAAAATCCCTCCATAAATCCTTTAATCCCTCTTTTTATAACAAATCCAACCAAGTAATCCTTTTCATGAAAACTAGTAGGAGCTTCCCAAAGAAGAGGTTACATCCTTTCAGAAGTTCTTCTATTTTATTTTCATTCTTCAACCCCTAAAATATTCATATTTTATGATTACTTAATAACCTACATATCCTAAATATACTGAGATTTTTTTCTTTTAAGGGTTTTACCTACTCTCACACACACTTCCATCAAATTGGTAACAAACTTACTTTTCTTAGGTACGGTGAACTACCGTCTCACAAAATGATGTTGTTCATTTTTCCTTTACCACCTCTCATGGTTGGTCATTATGATGATCACACTATTTTTATAATATATATATTATTTATTTATGCTTCTGGAATTATTATATATATATATAATTGTAGTTATTGTTAATTAGGTGGAGTTAAATTAAATTAGAAATAGATAGTTTTATTTATCATTGTTTAGGTTTATTTATACAAATAATTATTTGTGATTAGTATGAATTAGTATAAATTAACAGTTAATTAAATTAATTAGTAATAATTAGTATTAAATTGTAATAATTAGTATTAAATTGCAATAATTAGTAATAAATTGAAATAATTAGTAATAAATTCAAATAATTAATAATAAATTGAAATAATTAGTAATAAATTGAATCAATTATTAATAAATTGAAACAATTAGTAAAAAATTCTAATAATAATAATAATTTTTAATAATTGGTAATACATTTTAATAATTAATAATACATCCAAATAATTAGTAATAAATACGAATAATTAGAAATAAATTTGAATAATTAGTAATAAATTAAAACAATTAGTCATAAATTGCAATAATTAGTATTAAATTACAACAATTAAAAATAAATTGCAACAATTAGTAATAAATTTGAACAATTAGTAAAAAATTCGAATAATTAATAATAAATTTGAACATTTAGTAATAAATTCGAAAAATTAGTAATAAATTGTAACAATTAGTAATAAATAAAAAGAATTGGTAATAAATTGGAATAATTAGTACTAAATTATAATAATTAGTAATAAATTCAAATAATTAGTGATAAATTGCAATAATTAGTAATAAATTCAATTAATTTGTAATAAATTTGAATAATTAGTAATAAAATCACATAATTAGTAATAAATTACAATAGTTAATAATCAATTGTAATAGTGACTAATAAATTGCAATAGTTAGTTATAAATTGGAATAGTGAGTAATAAATTGCAATAGTTAGTAATAATTAGTAAAAATTATCCAATAATTAGTAAAAAATTTGAATAATTAGTAATAAAATCGAATAATTATTAATAAATTTGAATAATTATTAATAAATTATATAATTAGTAATAAATTAAATAATTAGTAATAAATTCGAATAATTCGTAATAAGTTCGGATAATTCGTAATAAATTTGAATAATTAATAATAAATTTGAAGAATTAGTAATAAATCTAAATAATTAGTGATAAATTTGAATAATTAGTAATAAGTTTGAATAATTAGTAATAAATTTTAATAATTAGTCGTAAATTCGAATAATTTGTAATAAATACCAATATATAGTAAAAAATTGAAATAATTAGTAATAAATTGAATTAATTAGTAATAAATTTCAATAGTTAGTAATAATTTTAAAATAACTAGTTAAAAATTGTAATAATTCGTAATTAATTGAATTAATTAGTAATAAATTCGAATAATTAGTAATAAATTTTATTGATTAGTAATAAATTTGAATAATTAGTAATAACTTCAAATAATTAGTAATAACTTCTAATAATTAGTTATAAATTTGAATAATTAGTATTAAATTGGAATAATTATTAATAAATTTGAATAATTAGTTTTAAATTGCAATAATTAGTATGAAATTGCAATAATTTGTAAGAAATTACAATAATTAGTAATAAATTGTAATAAATAGTAATAAATTTCCATAATTAGTAATAAATTGTAATAATTAGTAATAAATTGCAATAATTAGTAATAAATTAGAATAATTATTAATTAATTGAAATAATTAGTTACAAATTTGAATAATTAGTAAAAAATTGTAATAATTATTTATAAATTAGAATAATTAGTAACAAATTAAAATAATTAGAAATAAATTTGAATAATTAATAATAAATTTTAACAATTAGTAAGAAATTCAAATTAATAGTAATAAATTTGAATAATTAGTAATAAACTGCAATAATTAGTAATAAATTAAAATAATTTGTTATAAATTGTAATAATTAGTGTTAAATTTCAATAATTGGAATTTTATTGTAATAATTAGTAATAATTTGTAATAATTACTAATAAATTACAATAATTAGTAATAAATTGCAATAATTAGTAATAATTTACTATAAATAGTAATAAATTTTAATAAATTTAAATAAATTTAATATTTAGTAATAACATGGAATAATTTTTAATAAATTCGAATAATTAGTTATAAATTTCAATAATTTTGAATAAATTTCAATAATTTCAAATAAATTTCAATAATTTGGAATAAATTACAATTATTTTGAATTAATTTCAATAATTTTGAATAATTTTCAATAATTTAAATAAATTTTAATAATTTGAAATAAATTACAATAATTTTCAACAATTAGTAATATTTTTCATCAATTAGTAACAAATTTAAAAAAATTAGTGTTAAATTGCAACAATTAGTTACAATTAGTAATAAATTCTAACAAATTCTAATAATTAGTAATAAATTACAATTAATAATAACAAATTCTAATAATAATAACAAATTATAATAATTAGTAACAAATTCCAATAATAAGTAATAATTAAAAATAATTAGCAATAATTATGATGAAATTGTAATAAATTGCTACAAAATGTAATAAATTTCCATAATATCCATCAGATTGAAAGCTCCCTTTTTCCCAACACCTTATCTAAATAAAATTTTCTCCCACTAAAATCACTATGAAAAAACAATCCTCATGTACTGATATTCATTTTCATATGCATGATAATAGAGAGTAGTGTGGCGAGGCCTTCCTGCTCTCTATTCACATGAATACAAAAATGGATTTGCATTCATCAGTGTATGTTTTTCAAACTGATTTAGTTGGATAATGTTGAAAGGTCATTATATGTCGATTAGAAGAGGATATTTTTTTGGATGACTCGCTATCTCCATTGTCTGTGACAGAATTCACAAAGACAAAATCGGCTCAAATGTACAAATATCCATTTTGTATGTATGAGGATAGAGAGAAGGGAGGCCTCATCACACTGCTCTCCATCTTCATGCATATAGAAATGGATATCCAAACGTCTGAGTAGATTTTTCATAGTGATTTTAGTCGGAGACAATAGAGATGAGTCGTCGGGAAAAAGAGCTACCTCCAATCCGTTAGAAATTGTGTCATTAGTTATTAAAAATTATTAGTACAAATTAGCTGTAATTAATAATAATTAGTGGTAATTAATATAAAATAGTATACGTTAGGTTATATTAGTATAAATGTTTTAAAAAAAATACTATAAATAAGTATTGAATAATAGAAATTAATATAATTTAATAATAAATTGAATTTATTTTTCTTCTCTTTTTTCGATAGAGTTGTTATTATATATATTACATAAATAAACTAACTATTTTATAATTTTTAAAGAAATATGGAATAAGGACGTCAAAAAAATTTATTAGATAATCACGCCTGGATAAATCAGTTCAGGAATCCAAACATTTCTTGTTTAAATATTGTATATATTGAGGGTGTTGAAGATTTATTATCATTTGCATCATCAAAACCGGAATTTGTTTCAGAAGGGACAATTAAGGGTCCTTGTATAAAATGTGCTCTTATGACATTTGAAAAATTTGACAATGTTGGAGGCCATTTATTGAGTTTTGGATTTCAAAGAGATTATGTTTTTAGTATCAATGTGGTGAATGCAGTTCTAGAGAAGATACTAATAATTTGGTTCCAGATCTAGCATAGTTTGAAAATTTAGTATATAATGTTCCAGTTTCATCTTTTCAACAAGATGAAACTCAGGATGATATTAATTTAACTCTTGAGTTGGAACTATCTCATTTTTAGGAGTCTCTGAAGTCCATTGAGTATGCCATATATCCTGGTTAAAAGATAAGAAAATTTGAAGTAGTTGCTAAATTTATCGCAATTAAATCATATAATGGAATGTCAAAAAGCTTTCTTGATTAGATATTATCTTTAGTTAAAACCCTTCTACCTGAAGTAATGTGTTGCCTATGAATTTTTATGATGGAAAGAGGATAGTTTGTAATCTGGGTCTTGGTTATCATAAGATTCATGCATATTCAAATGATTGCATGTTATATTATAATGAAAATTAGTCATTGCATAGTTTTAACACATGGGGACAATCGATGTATAAAGAGGCTTAACAAGGGACGTCTTGATTGATTCCTATAAAACAATTGAGATATTTCCCGCTTACACCAAGATTGCAACGTTTATTTATGTATCAGAACATAATGACATGTATATCATGACACTAAACCAATATTCCAATTGGAAAAACCTTAATTATTCTCTTTGATGGTTATTCATGGAAACATTTTTACCAAGTGTATCCTTCTTTTTCTTTAGAAGCATGAAACATGTGATTGGGTCTTTCTACAGACGCTTTCTATCCATTTGATTCTTATTGTATTCAGTATTTATATTGATCTATCATTATATATCTATAAAATTTACATCCTTATATGTTGACAAAGAAACCACATATATTTTTTACCTCATTAATTTTAAGACATATAAAAAAGAATATATATGTTTATTTGAAATCATTAATTGATTAGTTAAATTCATTGTGAATTAATGGTGTCAGTAAATTTTATATTGTTGCGAAACAAAATTTGTTGTTGAAAGATGCATTGATGTGGAAAATTAGCGACTTCCCATCATATAGAATGTTATCTGGATGGAGTAAAAATGTTCTGAAATCATGTCCATACTGTTTAAGAGATAACAAAGCATTTATGCTCGTCTAATGAAAAAAATCCTTGTTTTTATGACTATCATCGCAGATGTCATCCAACTAATAATCTTTTTTGGAGGAATAAATATCATTTCAGAAAAGGCACAATTGAAAGAGATGGACCTCCAAAAATGATCTAAGGTAAAAATTTAAAATAAATTGTCTCTTCATTACCTCCCAACACATTTTGACCAATAATAACCCAATAGAAAATTGATGGCTTTGGGAAAGAAAACAATTGGATAAAACAAACAATTTTTTGGGATCTTCTATATTAGTCTAATTTTTTGGTTTTTCACATGTTGGATTTCATGCATATAAAGAAGATTTTTTTTGATATATTATTTCATAAAATGTTGGATACACCAGGTAAGACCAAAGATAATGTAAAGGCACGATTAGATCTTGCCCAAATTTATAGGCAACCAGAACTTGAACTATTTGAAAGTGTCAGATCATAGAAGTTAATGAATCCAAAAAAACATATACACTCTCCAAATAGAATATATTATTATTTTGTTAGTGGATTGAATATTTGATACTTTTAGATGGTTATGCTTCCAATTTGGGAAGGTGTGTCAGAAATAGTCATATTACAGGATTAAAAATTCATGACTATCGTCTTATAATGGAAATACTTTTTCCAATTTGATTAGTAGGTATGTTGAATTCTATGATTTTGGATGCTCTAATATAAATATCATATTTTTTCAAAGAAATTTTTGTGGTGACAAGTGACAACGATGCATTAAGTAGATTGTATGAAGATGTTGTTTTAATTTTATGTAAACTAGAAAAAATCTTACCACTAGATTTTCTTGAAAAAATTGAACATTTCATAATACATTTTCAGCATGAAGAAAAATGTGGAGGTCCGGTACAGTTCTGATGGATATACCCATTCAAGATATGCATGCAGAAATTAAATAAAAAGTTATGTAAGAAAGAATCGATTGAAGGTTAAATTGTAGAATCTTATTTACAAGAGAAAATTTATTTTATTTTATTTCATTACTTTCAATCTGAATATCCCTTAAAACAAAACCATATGATCCATAACAAAGGAACTATTAATGATGAAATGGGAAATAATTTATTAGTTTTCAATCAGCTCAAACTTGGATTCAGTGGAGTTTATGAAATATGGCTTTCAGATGATGAACATCACATAGATCATACATATGTTCTGCTCGACTGTGAATAAATGACACAATTTTTATAGTGAGTGATCCTATCACTTATTCTATAACATTTGTTATAGTAAATAATCTAATTTTATTTGTAGGTTATATCATAATGATATCAAGAAATAACTTCCACAAATTACAGTAACTACTCTTGAAAAACATTGGTAAAAAAACTTTTTTTACTAGTTTCAAAAACTTGTAATATAAATTATTTTTGGTTTATCATATAAAATCAATCTATTATTTGTTATATTGATAATTGATTTTCAAAATTTAGTGTATCTCAACATGTAGATAAAATTGATAATTTATTACATGTATTGAGTAACCTTCCATAAAAAATTGTTTAATCGTATAATTCATATGTGGTGAATGGTTTTAAATTTCATACACGTGTATATGGGGAATCAAAAAAAACTATAAATAGTTGTGTTTTATTGGGAGGTTCTCATCATAGAGAAACTGAATATTACTTTACAGCATGTTGGAAGAAATTATTTAACTATGTTATTTGAGGAATTATCACCTAATGATGTTTAAATGTTAGTGGTTGGCTACTGAGGGAGGTTTGTGTGTTCATCTTACCCATAGAATCATTGATATTAAATATAAATGTCTTTTTAGTGTAAATGAACCATTTTTATTGGTTAATCAGACATATCAAATTTATTATTCAAAAAATTTTACTACTTTAAGAGATTTGGGTGATTGGTAGAGCTTAATAAAAATTAAACCTCAGGATAGTCAGTTTACTCAAAGTCTATGTGGTTTCGTTGAAGTAGAATGATTTGAAATTTTTCAATAGACTTATCCAAATCCATCTTTCTCATGAAGAGACTGGGATATCTATGATGACACCACTCAATTAAGGGTCTATGATGATGATGATATTAAAGATGTTAGAAATGAATTTGAAATGACAAGAGATGATGAAACTGAAAGTTGTATGGAAATTGATGATGCTGAGTAGGAATATGAAGACATCGACATCGTCAGATATTAATTTGATGATGAAGATGAACATTGACATAGTTGAATGTTGGTTATAATCATAAATAATATATATCTATATATAATAGTTTATTTCAATTGTTTTCTAAAAAAATTCACTTCAGGTTTCATATGGATGAGGATTTGTATCAACTATTGGAGGAAGATGAGATACCTTTGGACAAGTAGGATGTTGGGTCATCTTACCCTCAGAGTACTGGAAGAATAGGGGAAACTCAAAGGGGGCGTGGTATTGCACGGTTGATGATTTTTGACCTGATACCCAAGCGACATCCATGTATTGGATTCGATCCATGCATTCATAGGTATGTTTACCTGTGTATTTTAGTTAGCTTTTAATAATTTATTAATATACTAATTGTTTGATTATTTGTTTTTTTCACTATTTTATACATATAGTAACTAGATAGGGGAGTAATATACTGTGCATTTATTGTTTTGAAGCATGGCTCTCATGGGTTTATATCCCCGTTGATGTGAAACACCTCATGTTCGATCATTGGCTGGTATGCAAATAAATTATATTTATTTTGAAATTAATTCAATTAATAATTTTATATTATAAATTATTTGGAGGGTTCATGGTATCCCATTAATGATAGAATACATGGGGATATCTAGAAGTAATGGTAGGAGAATATGTGTTACTGTTGTAGTCATTGTTTTGCACAATTTGAGTAGGAAATAAATGGAGAAAGAAGGAGTGATAGAGTTTGATGAGTCTTGTTGTTCCCACCAACCTAATTAAATTTCATCTCAAGTTTGGGATGGATTATTTTCACACTGGTTGGGTGGCCGTTTTCAAAGGAGACCCTTGGTAGGGTAACAAAACCGAGGGAGACATGAGGTGACACATCGAGCCAGTAGTCGTACATTCAATAGGTATAGGGATCATGTGGTAAGAACTTTTTTTAAAATATTTTATATAAAATTAAAAGTAAATGGTTTGTTTTATATTAGAATAGGTAGTCAAACAACCTGATATTTCAAATTTTGACATTTATAGGAGGATGTATAGTGATCCGACCATTGGAGAGATTAGAGGTGCTCACTAGCATCAGATTATGGTAAGTATATTTTCTTCTTAAGTTTAAAATTTAACTTTAAATAATATTTTTACTATTTTAGTTTTAAATTTCAATCAAACGAGTCAAATTTGGTCATGACATCTAAGAAACAGACTGAGAGTCAGGATGAGACCGATATTCAGACTAGTGGCCCCCGATTTGATGAGACAACATTGGTGAAGGCGATCCATTATGCCTTCGACAAAGGTCGAGTCATTTGTATCGACTCTCGATTGATGCCTATAGATTATTATGGAACTGATGTGATGTCGGCATCCTGCTCTAAAGGTTATTGTGGAGAGTAATCATCATCTACTGCACAGTATCAGGAGCAGCTACAATCTCAGAGTGAGCTTATAGAGAGTATACATAATGAGTAGGAGAAGATGTGTCAATGACAGATGTAGTAGCATGAAGAGTTCATATGGCATTAGAAACAATAGCAACAGAAGATACAAGAAGAGATGTGTCGATGGAGGCAGGAGCTGGAGTTGGAGCAGTTGAAGTACATGCGACGTCTGACTCATGGTTTAGGGATAGAGTTCCCTCAACCATATCCTTCAGATGACCCTCCCCCTTAGTGATCTATTTATTTTTTATGATTAAACATTTGAAAGAAAATTTTGTTTTTTAATATTTACTATCAAAAAATTTACGTGGTTCATTTTTTATATTGTTGTGAATATTAAATTTTTTATTTTTTATTTAATTTTTTATTATTTTATTACTTTATTTAAATTGTTTTATTATTTTATTAATTATTATTATTTTATTATTATTATATTTTTTTATTAATTATTAATTTTGATTATATTCTTTTGATTATTTTTTATTTTATTAAATTGGATTTTTGATTATTTTATTTTTATTAATTTTTTATGTTTTTTCATGAATATTGAAGTTTTCATTATTTTATAATTTTTTATTATATTAGTAATATTAATATTTACAATATTATTATTATCATATTATCAATGTTATTATTATTATTATATGAATATTATTTTGTTATTTTGTTATTTAATTAAATTTACTAATATGAATATTATTATTTCATTAATATTAATATTTTATTATTATTATATTTGTCTTTTTATTTTTATATACTATTTGCGATGGGAACCGTCGCTAATAGTATTTGTGGTGGGTCTCGTCGCAAAAACTATTTGCAATGGGCTGTCACAATAAGGTATTTAAATAACCACTACAAAGTTATTTGCGATGTGTGAGCATCCCGTCGCAAATATTTACTTTTTACAACAGACCTTCTCAAAAAATTCTTTTTTGCGACGCCGTTTTCTACAACAGTCATTTGCGATGGGATCTAATCACAAAAGGGTATTTGTACGAGATCCCATCGCAAATGACTCAGTGAAAATTGCCCAATTTTCAGTAGTGTAAATATATTATCTAGCTCTTAAAGGGTTCTAAAATATTTGAACATTACTTTAGAATGGATGGTTTATTGGAGGGGTTTGTTGACTCTAACATTAGGGGTGACATAGACACTCAGAAGAGAACAATCAGATATGTGTTCACATATAAAGGGATGGTTGTAAGATGGATTTCTAAGATTCAACTGACAGTTTCACTCTCAAAAATATATGTTGTGTATGTCACTTTAAAAATGATAGGAATTGATTGACTTGGATGAAGGGGGTGTTGGGGTATCTCAAAATAAATAAAGATTATGGATGTTGTTTTTGTGAATAAAAATTTTGATTCATCTATCCAAAAATTAGATGTTTTATTCTAGGATAAATCACATGCATATTAAATTTCACATCATCAAAAAGTTGTTGGATAATTGAGTGTTGGATCTGTGGAATATATAAGGTATTTAAAATCCAAAATATATTCTAACAAAGATTATATTTAGATATGTGATAAGGTGGTATTATGGCTTAGTGGGGTTTGGATGACCGAAATATTTTTTGGAGAACCGTGAAACTACAATGATAGTTTGGGAAACATACATGGGTTTTTGGAAGCTAATGGAAGACTCAATAGTGGTTCATGAAAAGTTATTCTTAAGTGGAAGATTATTAGCTTTCAGTAGAGTGTGAAAACTATTTTCGGGATAAGGATTTATTCTAACATGAGGAAAAACTATAAAATATAACTTATTATTCCTTTGAGGGTGATGGTTGAGTGACAACGATGAAGTAAAGAATTCTATAATTTATGCATACTAGATGATGTTGACTTAAAGTTATAGTCGAAAGACGGAACTATAAGTTACCCTCCAACACAGTCTAATGGAAGCAGTGTGGAAAGTGAAAAGGACTTTTGTAAGTTTCTTCATTTATAAATCATACTTTATTACTTGTTAGAGTTTTCAAAACTATACATAGTGCACTGGGTGGTGGATTTGTGGAAGTGGGATAATTTAATCAAATAAAGAGATAGTCATTATCATATGAGCAACATGGATGCACTCACCCTGGAGATAAAAAGATGTGGTTATGGGTTATAAAATTTGGATTCTGCTATATTATGTGGGATGTTTCATTTGATCAAAAATTAAGAAATAACTTGTAATGATATTATGTTTCCTTAATCAAAGTAAAAGTACCATTCCCCCCATGGAGTAGGACTTACATTCAAACCACATATTTTTTTCTTTTTTCTTTCATTGATTCAATCATTATCTTCAAATGATTATTGTCTATCAGTATTTTCAGAGATTTTTGTGTTTTGGTACAGTGATTTAGGTGCATAGTCTTCTAAATTCCAGACACTGTCACGCAATCTCAGCTTCGGGTTCTTTATTTCTACTATAATAAGTTCTAGTGGACATATTTCATTTGTTTATTGGAAGATAGTAATAATCCCAACACAAACTTACATACATAATATTTAGATACATTTAAGGGTTTTGGGAATATTGATTCTATCCATAGGACAATAATAGGATAAACTACCCAAACTTATAAGGTTTCCCAGATCTCCTTTCATTGGTATATCCATAGGGCCTCTTTTTATACCAATCCCAAGAATGAATAAAAAAGGATTCTCTCTTACATATAATATATATCTATATATTAAATATTTAATAAGAACTGTGCATTCATTAATTATTATTATCATAGGATATATAGTGATCTCTAAAAAATATAATTCAGACCCAATCATAGACCGTTCTCCATTTCCACTCAACTTCAACATCTAATAACAACCTAATAATTCTTAGTTTTAGACTGGAGTGTCCTAATAATTTTTTAATATTCCCTTAATACAAACCACACTTTATACCTTGCGTTTTTTGAATCTCCATGAATCATTCATTTCTACTGGTAATGAGTGCATTTGGCTCCAGGGGATACCTATTCTTGGTAGTGCAAAATGTGTCGCCATATTCAGCACTATTAACCAAAAGGCATATCTCATCCTGTGGTGAATGTCCTCAAACCCCTTATTCCATTGAGAGAATTTTCCTAGAACCCATAATTTTAATAACAATCGGTGGTCATTATTATCATACTTGTTCAATTTTATAACTACCTGACTCAAATACATCAAGTTATGATTTGCATCATTTTCATTCTCTATTAAAAGGTTTTAGTGCACTCCTAGATCTTGATCCCCAATTGTATTGTCACACCCTATGAACTCATGTAATAACTAAAAAAACCATAAACTACATGCACCCATACATGGGATCTTCTAAAATAAAATTAGGCTCTCTATTAATTTTAGGTTTATCTCTCCCTTTCTAGATAGACTATCTCACCCATTGGTCAATGTTGTCATACCTAAAATAATATCAACCTTTGGCGAAGGAAATTTGACCATAAACTACATAAAACTTACCTAAAATCTATCTAAATTTGTGAAATTGGTATTTCATTCTTGTTGGGTACACATTTCCCTTCCTACTAAGTTGATTAAAATGTATTTTGGTCATATGTTATAACTTTAAACTATATCCTCATCCTCATCAATGTTTTCAACCTTAAACATCATCCTTTAATATTCCAACATGTATAGGCTTAAAATGCCTATGAAAAGAGACATAGTAATAAAATAATTAAAATAACTCTAAGGGTCGCCTGGTAAAAAGTTTAGTCTCCACTCACTAAGAATTTACTTAAAATAACTAAGTAAAAATTCAATCATTTGAAAAAAAGACAAAACAAATCTTGTTGAAACCCCATAAAGGGCGGCCTAAGAAATATGTGAGTTACTACCTATTAAGCCTCTATAGTTTGAGGATTAAGAAAAAAATAGATCTTAAATGAAAACACATAAATCTTGTGGGTTCCACCATATAACCTTATAAAAAATCAAGATACTCTCACTAGTTTGTTTGACCTATAAACAAAATTAGAGCACTCATATGGTCCTCATATAGTGGTTTAGATAATTTGTTTGAAATGCCTAAGGACATAATTCTAGGGTACTTGATACCTTTTTAAAATTTGAATTCTAATTAAAAAATACCCATTTAGGATTTTTATTCACTCGTCCCCCTTTTACTCGAATGGGCTTACCTCATCATATGGTAAGGGTATATTTGCCTCCATATTTGATCCACTTATATACATCTTAAGATTTAAATTTAAAGAGGGACCCATATCTCATATCCATGCGATATAACCTTATATTATACCAATGGAATATGTGACACTATATTTGAACCACCAATATTCATCTAAGCTCTCATGATAAAAAAGAAACCAAATACCAATGTCCTTTTTCTCACAAACGTTACCCATCTTATAGTGATGGTATAAGTGTCTGTATATTTGACCCACCTATATCCATATAATATTACATGTTTAAAATAAATTATATTGAATTATCATTTGTAATTGGATCTAGAATTCGAAAGTTATGATGTACATAATCTATATATAGGCAATGTTCAAATGGATTCAGTTATAATGATATTAAATTTTTTTGCTTTCATAGATTATCATAGATTAATAGTCAAAGGAGTATGGAAAATAAATGAATTAATATTAGATTAAAATAGAAAATCACTATACAATTTAACAAGGGAAGCTATCACATAATTTGGTTTTTTGAACTAAACAAATTGGTTAATGTTTAATGGGAAGAACCAATTGACTACTAGAAATAACTTCCCTTGGTATTTTTATCCATGAACATTTGGTGTTTTTGTTTGATGTGTGTAGGCAATTCATAATTCTTACACATTATGGACTCAAATTTTGTGGAAAATTATAAAATTTAAACTCTCAGATTTTTTATGTGAGCATCATATTCCTAAATTTCAATGGTTTAGGTGTTCATCGAGTCATGAAGCTGCAATTCCTTAGTAGTCCACTAATAAAGTTCTTTAGTAACCCACTCCATGAACTTCACCTGATGGCTTGTGCTATAAAATGAGTGGATATATCATTCTTTAATCACCATTTGATCCTTAACAGGAAATTTTTTATAGATGAGAGTACGCATTTTTCATTTGTCAAAACTTCCTACACCCAAACCATTGAAGAGTTGGTGGATGCTATCAACCTTATAGAAAATATTATCTAGCTAAATTTTAATGATGATTACATGGACTCAATTCCAAGACCACTTTCTCACCACCTTATCTTAAAAATAGTAACATTAGTATTTTTTTTCTTGGGTCACATACAACTATAGGTATATAGTCCGTGATTAGATCTATCATAGGAGGACATGATTTATCATGTGAGATGAATAGGGATGATTCTTCAACCACTCATTCATACTCAGTGTTAGATACTGAATAAAAAAGGAGTATTATCCAACAATTGACCACTTTTTTCTATGTAATGGAATCAATGTTGGTGATATAATGAGTAATTTTGACTATTGTAATTGGCTTCACACCCGCTTCAATGTAGAGATGGTATGAAGGTGATATTCCCCTGTGTTGTTTGGGGTTCTTGCCTGTAAGGTCCTTTGGTTCAAAGTTCTATTCTAAAAAACTCTTAGCCATCTAAATAAAATAAGTAAATATTTTTCTCACCTATCATATCAGTTGACCTAGTACATTATTTGAATAGTGCTCTATACATTCTTGTTCATAATCCCATGATAGTTTTGTTGGAGGGAAAACTGGTGAAAATGAAACTTTAGCAATTTACCCCAATGTTCCAATTTTAATTAGAACTAGTGAATGGTGTTATGGTATCTCTCCAACTAAGATAAAGTGAAGAAAAATAGATAAACCCTTTGTTGACATCAGAATTATAATACGAACAGGTATAGGATGTATAACTTGTATAAGGTCATTGTATCAACTCATGCTACTATATCTCCATCATAAAATGAAATGACAAATTACCACTCATAAATAGGGATGTACCATTATCAATAAATGCCGCATAGGGAACATCATGATAATACAAGAAAAATTGGGAATGATTCCTTAATATGTTAGCAATCTCATTAGTACTCAGAGGTATTGTCTAAACATCAATGCTGTTAAACTTGACTTTGAAGGAATACAGAATGGGGAATTTATATGGTATTTATAAACTTGTAACACCAAAATTTGTCAGCCACAGAATTGTATAATACCTAAAAAAGATACTATTTTAATACGGGGTACTCCACTATTGAATATGGATTAATATATTATAAATCTTGGGGAGGAAAATCACTTATTGGTTGTTTGGTAGTCCATGATCTAGTAGCACTACCATTACTAAGATTGTAAACCTACCATATAAGTAAGTATACCTAGTAAATAAGATCCACCCACTAATTATTATTTCTAATATCCCCCAATTTATAAATTTGGATCCATTTTCACCTTAATTTCATATCTGCATGTGGTATGGTTGATCTTGGGAATTGGATTTTTCTAATTAATTTCATTACACTAAATGAGATTCATTTAATTATTAGAAACCTAACACCATGTCTTTTTCTAATTCCCTATATCAACATCCCACTCAAATTGTAAGGGATCACCTTTATCTAAAAATATAAATTCCCCTTAAAAACTAATTGTTAGACCCTAAAAACATATCTCTCACATCCCACATGAGGTTCCTCACTGAAATCCTCCCAAAAATGTTCTTAAAAATAATTACTTGGAGAAAACCCTCCCCCCAACACTACATGATTCCCTAGAGGACTCATAATTATCACCACTAAATCCAAGACTAACTCCCACCATAAAAATGGTGATCACAACCATTTTTGAGATGAATAACCTTCTAGCCCATCATGTCGATGTTCATCATGAACACCATACCAGCCTAAATAAGAACAAACTAGGATATCAAAAACTCATCATGAGCACAAATACCTACTCTAGGTCATTTTACACCCAAATTTCATCCTATACCCTTGAAAATAAATCCATAAGATGATTCTAAATCATTTAATATGTAGTAGATCACTCACTCCAACACTGGGGGCTCTAAGCCCCCTCATCCATCCCTAAAAGATCTCATGGTATCTATAAAAATTACCAAAACATTAATCCCCCATGTAGTAATGTACAATTACACATATAATGTTATATGGTTATGTTTTATATGGATAACCTACCTTGTTAATGGGTTAACCCATTAATCCTTGCCAGCACATCCTTATTTCAGGCACACACTAACTCTCATTCAGTCCTTGATCCCCTATCTCAAGCCACAAAACACAAAAAATTATTTAAAACAACTTAATATTAATTAAAATTAAAAAAATAGAATAACCACTTAAAAATAAATAGGTAATGTAGCATAACTGAAACCATATCCACCAATATAAAAAAAGATCATTGGAATTATCTCAATAATCATATGAGAAAAAACCCATTAACTAACACCCAAACGACAAACAATTTTAAAAGGAACAAAAAACTAATCCTAGTAAACTGATAATACACACAACCTCCTGAACTCAATTTTTTATTTTGAATATAATGTAATAGAAGTACGGTATGGATGGGGGAGAGATAAAATTAGAAAATCTGAATATAAGAGAAGAATTATTCTCCCCCACCCAATCCAACAAGTTTTTTACTATTTTCTTCTCTAATTATCCACTCACCTCCTACCCTTGCCTTATAATCACCTTTATTCTCCAATTGTATTTGCATGTGAGATTTTTAAAAAATTGTAGTAGAGACCATAAAAAATTCCCCAATTTTTTAGACAGCTATAAGCTCCAGATTCTACCATGGGACTCCTTTTACCATTTTAGAATAAACATTCTAAACATTAGTAGAATATTATACCCTTTTACTCACCCCTCATTGAAAATTAGTCCTTTCCTTAATAATGAAGGAAGGAAACTAGCTTTAGATACATAATTCATTTTCCCATGTCTCTTCTTCAACTAGTCACCCATTCGATTTGGCCATCAATTGATGGTGTTAAGAATCAATTTAATAGTATTATGCGTAGAAGAATTTAAGTAGAGGAAAGAAAATAATTATAACTATGAGGCCTAATAATAGTGGATATTTATAATTAAAAGTGTATATATACAATTATATTAGGGGGGAATGGAGAGATACCCCCACTATGCACTCCTTCTATGTTGAGGGTTTTGAGTTCTGGAGAGAGGCCACCTCTCCTTGGTGACTGCTTCCAAGAGGGACCCCTTCCATGTAAAATCCAAAATTATCCCCTAAGAAAATATCAGTAAATTTATAATATGTCCCACATACGCATCCAATATAAAAGAAATAAAAAATAAAAACTAAAGTAAAATACTTTAAATGAAACAACAGAATTAATCAGTATTTACAGTAAAGGGTTCAAACCTTTTTATTAATTTATATAAAGTATAACCTTATAATCTCTATAAGCTTACTTCACGCTACTATTGTTGATTCTATTAAGAGAAATGACCACTGAGGGAAATGATTATAGAGGAACAAACATTGATTTTAATCATTAAGAAAGACAGAAAGTGACATCAGAATATCAAACACTCTTATAAGCCTTTGATATGGCACATGAGGAGCTAGTGAGGTAGTAACATGAGTTATATATTGCACTTCATGAGTGAATGTGTGTACTGTAAATCTCGAGAGATATCAAAAATTTAACCAGATTTTCAGGATGATAGGTAAGTTATGGAAATGTGACATATCTTGTATAGGATCAAAGAATTTTAGAAACTTGTCATACTAGTCATGAAATGATCAGAAAAAAGAATGTTGTTTTCAGTCCTGTTTATCTAGATGAGGTAATTTCTATTCTTAGTGATAGTTTAGATAAGTGGAAAAGATAAAACCCATATTATTCTTCAAAAATCATACTATATAAGTAATGATTATTGAGAGTACTAAAAGATACATAGTAATGGAGAGGAATATAAAAAATCATTGACTTTTCAGTATGTTAGGAATTTCCAGAACATATTAAAAATTTGAAGAATGGAAACTATAACTCAATTAATAGGAACTCAAGAGATCATAAATCAACTTATTTACTTGATTTGATTAAAATGAAACTAGGGGACTCTAGAAAACCAATTATTTTAAAATTGACACTATCATCACCAAGGAATGCATCAATTGAATCAAATGGATCCCAAATAGTTTATGGTTCATCCCAAAAAATTTGATTGAGAACAAAAAGGATGAGGTTACGAATATAAATAGTGATTGTAATTTTTCAAAGTCATATTTTGATGTAGTGGTTTTTATAGTGGATTGAAATGTCCAAAAAACATTGCAAATGGAGGGAAAATACACCAAAAAATTGGATAAAGGAATAACATGCAGGTTCAATTGAAAATTTAAAAAGGATATTAAAGAAATCGAATTTGAAAAAAAAACCAAAGTGGTCTACATACTGATTTCCAAGAATGGTACATGGATGGTATTTCCTGCAAACCGAATAGTATGCAGAGAACATACGAAATTCTAGCCCATGAAGTATTATCCAGCGAACCAGGAATTTCATGGAATAAATGAATGATGGAATTGGTCCTCCATGAACCACGATGTTAATGGAATAGAGGTAGAGAAATTACACCCTCAAACCACGGACCTGTGAACTTTGTTGTTGGAAAAAACACGATGGAGAGGTATGCCTCACAAACCATCCCTGCAAACATAGTTTGTGGGTGAGGAAATTCCAGAAAAGTCTCGCAAACTATGAAATTCATGGGATTGAGGTGGTGATTTCTGCCGCTAGGAATCACAACCCCACAAATCAATATTGACCGAGTTGTCTGTGGTTCAGGTGATTTCTTCATGGACTTCCAAAAATGGTCCATGTGACCTAAAGATATAGCTTCCAAAACACTCTATAATGGGGACCACAAGGGGAAATGAAGATATATCATATCCTCATAGAGCATAGAGTTTACAGATGAAGGACTTTGAAGGAGAACAATTGATGATGTATGGTACTGTGAATGTTTTCCAGTAGGTATAAAAACACCATAAACCATAAAAATAAGTAAGAATAGTAATATGGTCAAACTGCAGACCTAATTGTCGAACTGAGAACCATAGTCCCTTCTTGAATGAACTTTCCATGAACTGTATGACTAATGTTCCTTCTTCAATCCAGCGTACTACATAGCACATCACTATGTGAATGAAACCCTACTGCATATAGTGTTCTGCCACACAGATGGACTCCAATGCCACATACCACCATGGTATGTGGTCAGAACCTCAGGTCATGTACCCCTATAGTACATGAACCACACATAGGTTTTCATACCACTTCAGTACGTGCAAGGAATCTCTACCCACATAGCAATACATTATGTAGAGGGATCCCAATACCACATAAGGAAAAATACATGGAATGGGGTTCCATTAGGCATTACACCTTCTAGTTCTGATCATTTCCTTCCAAACCCATCACACCCTCCATGGCTCCTCCACAAACCAGTCTAAAGGAATTAGCCCAAAGCCTCTTCCAAAGACACCAAACCCATATGAATACACCATCGTGCACACCAGCATTCCCTTATGAGTCAACATACCTGTCGTAAGAGGAGACATGTGGGTAATCCCCACAACAGTACGGGCCCCCAAAGTGTTCCTATGTCCATATTCCTATGGTAATCTGGGTTCTAACCTTGGGATGATCACATGTTCCTCCTCGTTTTAAATATTATGTGTAATCACTTTCATTTCCATTTAATGAGGTCCAGTGATAAGTCATAGGGATTATGCTTTCATTACTCTTTGATGAGGAACACTACTCCTTCCTTTTCTAGAACCCATATTATGGAACTCTCACTAAGGGAAGTCACTAAACTTCTTGTAGGAAGGGGGGATATTTCTCCTCTTCACCTTAGCCCGATATGTGTTGGGATAGATCACCACATGTGACTGTCCTAGATATCAACACGGGTTAGAGTTGTCACATTCAAATCCACCACTCTCTCCCTTTGGGATAGCATTCATATCCTCTTCTATCATCGTCTTATTTTTTCATCAGAGGAGAAATGAAATTGTGTGGTTTTTCATATTGACGTCTTCCTCTGGTTTCTCACATCGAGCATGATTCACATGGGATTAGAGGTAAACAATGATCGCAACATCCACCCCATCCATAATTAAACTACGAGAACTCTGATTCCTACTCTAACCAAAATATGTAGGATGACTAGCAAATGAATGAACTCAAAGGACATTCTCCTTAAAAGTAAACCCCAATAAGAATTACCCCTAGATCACTAGGAAATCCACTTTAGGAATAATCCCTAACACAACTCTTTCAAGAAAGGCCTCCTCTATAGTGTAATCCCCAACCATGTCCTCTCAAATCGAAAGCTCCAATGTATAATCCCCAATCATGTCCCCTAAAAAAGGGAATCCTCAATATGAGTAACCCCAAATTAAATTCTCACAAATGGGTCTCCTATATGGTATAATCCCCGACTGTTCTTCTTTTATGGGTAGCTACTGTGCATAATCCATATCTCAAGAACTACAAGGAATTTGATTCCCAACCAACTGGGATACACATGAAACCTCTTTGGCGGTTAAAGATTGATGCTTCATGGACCATACCTATTCAATCATATTTATGTCAGTTCTCACTTTTTCTTACCATATGATTTTAAACTGCATGGATGGGTCCTCATCATATGACCTTAAAAGGTGATGTGTCTAGTTAAGCAGCACTGAACTACATGTATTCTGATTCCACTCACGAGGATACGTAGGAATCCCATCCTATGGGTTCAATCCTGATATCGAAACAACTTCCACCCCCTGTATGATGATAAACTCTAGAGTGCCTTATCAAAGAGATTAAACTAGCATTGTCTCTATAATTACCAACCCATGCATATATATGGTAAATCTTTCAAGCTAGGGGTAAAATGCGAACACATGATTTGGAAAGAACCAAGGATTCACGAACATATGAATATTTATTAAATCTATAAGAGAGTCCCATTGTAGGAAATAATTCCCCCCAAAAGGGTGTGAGGATCCTGACCTCCAATCCTTTTGACCAATGGATTCATTAAGTGTCGTTGGCCGAATCATCATCCAATGAGCATCTACCTTTGGAAGGTAAATCCATTAATCATGGATACAAGGGTATTTGGGTGTTTTTATCTCCACGAATAAACCCATTGGAGATAATATGATGACATCATACCACACATGAAACCCTTCATAATAATGGATAATTGGTTACTATCAGTTGGGACATTTTTTCCCTAGTATGATGCGAATCGGGTCGAAACTAAAATGTTGAACCCAACGTGAATCCTTAACCAAGGTGTTGGTATAATCCCACCACAATCCCATTTTAGTCGAAAAAGAATATGGAAAATCTATATTTTCAATAATGCATGTGATCATGAGATGCTACTTTGATAGTGTCTTGTTTTTTGTATGTCTCATATTTAGATAGTAGGAATCTAGCCGAGCTCTCTTTGATCCATAGAGAATCTCAACAAATTACTCAGAAATGCACGTTAGTGTCTGTATAGGTGTATGAATCCGAGAACAACCAGAATTTTTTTCCTACCCAAAATTTTCAGTGTTGGGTTTCAAACATTTTGATCAAATAGTAACACCAAAACTGTACACTCCCCACAGTGGATCATCTAAGGCAGGCCCTCTAATTGGTGAAAGCTCACATGCCACCTCTTCAGCCACAGCTGACATCCCAGTATAGGATAGCCCCATTGGTTGTCTCCGACCTCTTAGGGAGCCTTTCCCTAGAACAAAACAATGAGTACCTCCCTTATCTTTGGGAGGTAGATGAAGTCAAAACTGATTACTTAATCCCAGATGTAAAGGAACCCCACTCGAGGGATCCTGTTGGAGGACACCACCACCAGCAACGTACAACCCAATATTCTTTATTTTAAGAGGATCTCATGCCAAGTGCACCTACAGAATTCTAATAGACATAGACCCCTCAGGCTCCCCACTAAGAGAAAAAAATTCACAATCAGGAGTAGGTTGTCACCCTTGTTCCCGAGGAGGAGATTCATCGCACAAATGCGACGACATACAATGGGAATACATAAAACTCTACCTCGTCTTCTCAAGTTTTCCATAAATGTAAAGTGTAAAACTATGAGTGAACATATATTCTTGCTCAATCTTATGAATCCCACCATAGATACATGGTGGAACATCATGAGCCCATGCAAATTCCCGCCAACAATTGTGAGTCCTACTGCATAGATAGAGTGGAAAATTATAGGCAGATGAAAATATATTCTAATGCACAATAAGACCATAATCCTAATAGGATGTAACCCAGTTATATTCAGGTACAAATCCCCACCGATTCACACCAATTCCACCATCCAAATAGGGTGGAAATCCATGGGTAGTCATATAACACTACCAATGCATATGAAGACCACCAGTTAAATACAGTGGCAAGAAAATATGAGAAAATTAAAATTTATGTAGATTCATACAAAGCCCACTAGACAAATATGGTGGAAACTAGAAAAGAAAGATGAATCCATACTTGTTCCTCTATCCCAACACAAGAGTACCCCTAGTAACCATAGACAACCCATGGAGGACTGGAGCAAGCACAAACTCATTCTTTGAAATCGGAATGGGAATTCATACCTATTCTAGCCAAAGACATATCTCAACACATCTTGGAAATGATGGAGGATTAGACATAGATCCTAGATTATATCCTCCAGACATGTCAAGACATCACTACATCGATATAAAAAGTGAGGAGTTTTATCCCCCAACCAAGTATCCATGGGTTGGGTGATTCATCCACAAAATTAGAAAGTCACCCTAGAGCATAACTACATCCCTGCTTTAGTCTAGGTGGTTCAACGACCATATTTTGTGATACAATGACAACCAGATCAGGAAAAAATGCATGTTCCAACTGGGGGACACAGGTCCAATGTGGTGGTCACCCCAAGGCAGATATATATCCCAACAATAATTCAAGACGTCCTTTAGTGTATACAGGTGGAATCACAGGAACCAACCGAATAGGGACCCATATATGATTGTCGTTTCCAATAGAAGGCATCCCCAGTTTCTTTCAAGAGAGTTCATACAAATGAAAGGTGCCAAAAGAAACTATAAAATTAAGAGCAAAATCATGATTTTCCTCTTCTAGAAGCTGGAGTTCTTGACACCGTAAAACATATATCAATAATGGATCAAGATATTGTTAGTCCATTACCAAATTAAGGAAGTGGAACTAGTGTTTGTGAATTTCCTCCCCATAATGTCTCTAATAGTAGCACTGAAGGGCATCTCTAGAGCACCCATGAGGGCTTACATCTAAGGCCAGAAATGATCAATCATGAGATCTTATCTTCTAATGCATGTAAGGGTACACCTCCCCTTGACCATAAGATCGAATAGTAAGAACATATTCCCCTTACTGTTATCCACCTTTATGGTCCTCCCAATGGTATAAGATACAGATATGTTTGTCCCTATAAAAAAATGTCAATTTGTGATGGTAGACCTCACCATAGTGGTAGTCACTATGAAGCCCCCCCCCCATCCCACAGTGACATCATGTAATGATAAGGTCCTCCCTTTATTACCGTACATCCTGAACGCCTTCCCCAGAATGTACATTGCAGATACTATCCATGCAGACAGAGCTATGTTGGTAGTCCTCACCAAGATAGTAGTCATTGTGAAGGCCCTACCCTCAATGATGCCAAGAAGTGATAAGGTCCTCCCCTTACTGTGATCAGCCTTGAAGGTCTTCCTCAGGGTATACACTGCAAAATTCCTCTCTACGGCCAGACACTATGCTAGGATGATAGTCCTATCCATCACAGAACCAACTACAAAAGTCCTCCCTGTAGTCAAAATTCATGCAGACAAACCCCCCCCCCCCCCCACACTATCAGGTCAAATGCGAAAAATCCCTCATATGCCGCAGTGTTTGAAAAAATATAGTACAACATTATGGATACTCTCTCCAGGACAACAGATATCCCTTATCAACCATAGGAAGGCCCAACTCCATGATCATCTTCAGAGACACCCCTATACCATTAACATGGTAAGGAGACTTCTGCCATCCCAGTTGCTTGGAATGAAATCAATAAGGAGCAGTCAAACCGAGCGGGTCAAGCTAAAGAATACCTGGAGGAAGCAAAATGATATACGTTTCTTGTGATAATATAACTAGCTAGGGATGACATACCAATGATTTATTATCCCACATCCACATTCCAGTTCAATATACCAATAGATTTATTAGTAGAATGTATGCATAACATTCGCCTCAATGTATGGGAAACTCCCTGCCCATGAAAAGAAAAAAAATTACATACGGTAGGTATATAGACCATGTTAATGACATGGGAGACCTTTTCCATAAAATTGACCTAGAAGAACTTTCATATTCACAATGAACACAATCAGAAAGGTGAATGAAAGACCTTGGGATAGCCTAACTCTTTGCACTGCACATGTTTCATGACTTATCAACAATTCCTCATCCAGTGTTCATATCCAGGGATGGAAAGAACATGGAGATCTACACTTCACCCCACTTCCTATACTAAATAACCCACTGTATGTGACATCATACAATGTCATCATCCCTAGAAGGAAGTCAAATGAAGTCCCTACTTTGGAAAGGTGGAATTCTCAATGAGAATTGGCCTTGAGTATGTCTCAAAAGCATCAGGACAGATGAGAGTAGGCCATCAAGAAGCTCCTAAACCAGGCTACTGAAAAAATCCATTAGGATTTCCATCTATGGGTAGAAAATCAATGAGCATTGATCATGTCCTTAGAATACACTAATTCACATGCATACCCAACAACATATCTGGCTCACACTTGCATGGGGATGCATGAGATCAAGAAGGTAGAAATTGTAGCAGAAACCACAGAAATATGAGACCATCCACTACCCACAGGGATGGGGGAATTTTTAATAAGAAATTTCCCTGTAATACCAGCAAATCCAGGCCAACGTACAATAACAGAATAATGGGAGAAACCCCTGCCCGTAGGGCTGCGGGAATTTTTATCTCAAATTCCCACCCAATGGGCCTCTATATTCTCTCATCTAGGGAGAAAATGGATAGAGGGGTAACCCATTCCATCCCATCAAATTACTCACATCCCCCAGAATGGAGATGTACTACAAGGTCATATTAGGTCCCCCTTCAAGTCCCTCTTTTCCGAGAAACCCAAAGAGTATCACAGAATGGCTGAAGAAGATCCAACAATGGACACAAGAATCTCTCATACCATTCATCACCTTGTACGCCACCCCCAATGAAGTATGCATCAGTTAATGTCTTGGAAATTTTCCCCATAAACCTCTTTGAAAATGATACAAATAATGAGAAAACAAGAGATGAGGGTTCCCTCCCAGGGACGGTCCACACCGATCCTGGAGGTGTGTATACCCAAAACTAAAGATTTTTCCTAAATTTAGGTTCCACTAAGCTATTCTTCCATTATCTACTATGTGAATACCCAATAAGTAGAATAATATGTTTATGTTCTATGACTTTCCTCCTCCCCTTGAAGATGATTCTCTCATGCTAGAGGAGAGATTCGCTCAACGGGAGGAATAAAGGAATGAACTAAGGTGAATTAGAGCTAAGATTTTATGATCAATCCTTCCTATTGGGTATGTTTCTTAGGTAGATAATCAACACACACTTCCATCATATATAACTCTGCCTCATGGGCTCATCCTGATGGACAAATCAAGGCTAAAAAGCACATTTTAGGCAGCACTGGGACTGTTAGTTTAACTAAACCCAATCCCGACAAGTTATAAATATTTCCCTCCAACGGGGAAGAAATAAGAATAGATTAAAGAGAATCCACAAAAAATTCCCCTAGCTGGGTATCCACCTCAAGTACCAGTAGTGCTAGCACATCCAATCATTCCCCCTACTACACCAACTCATGCTCATGTCCAACAGGGAATGCATCAAGGGCTCCTAAATACCATAAATTTATTGAAAACTCAAATGGACACAATAGAGGAGAGGTTTTAACTAATAAAACAATAATGGAAGAAATTCCATGACTAGGTGAGCAGTTTCCTACCTCCACCAGATTCTAGGAATCCCGTATTCCCAGTGTTCAATGCCTTAGGGGACCCGGATCAACATCTAATGCACTACTCTTATTATTGTGAACCCATAATGGTTACCCCATAGCAACAAGAAGTATTGAAACTCATATTCTTTTTGTAGAATATTCAAGGCTCAGCCTTTATGTGGTATAACATTCTACAGTATAATTCGATCACAGGCTAGGAAGACCTCCTATGGTAGTTTCTCTTCCAGTTTAGTTCGACATTTCCAAAGACAACATTCAGTGATATCATGAACTATAAATAGTGAAATAATGTGAGAGTTTCATACGTCATAGTAATATGGAATGTTCTAACTTACTCCTTGAACTATCCACTCCCCCAATATGAGATTCATTCCATGTTCATCAATAATCTCCAAGATGAGCTGCGAAAAACACTCATTCATATGAAATATACAGGTGGGTTCTGATATTTCTCTACAATTTCTCAAAGGATAGAATATTCCTTATTATGGAATATTTTTTATTCCCATGTAACCCCATTGGACCTAGGAAAAATCATAGGGAGAGATTAAGTGGATTCGATTATGATTAATCCACCCCTCCACCGGATCAAGCTCCAAGACCTGCACTAAACCATGCAGGGCCCTCTATACTTCAGCACCCACCCCCACCTCAACAAGAAGATTGAAGGGTGGGGGGGTAAAGGAAATATATTATAGGAATGAAAAAATAAACATTACTCGTTCTAAGATGATCAAGATTTTGGTTACTTTGTATCTACCATGAATAGTAACTTGATTCAGCTACCAGAACCAAAGAGGGATAATGACGTAGGTCTTAATGAATGACTTGATTATTGTACCTATCATTGAATAATGGGTAACACCATCCAGGAGTGTTTTTTCTTATAATATCTCTTTCAAATAATGATATATTCTAGACATGTAAAGCTGGGACCACTACCAGTACAAGTGGTGTATGTTTTCACCATTGATCCGGATGGATGGGAGTGGGAAAAGTTTATTATCAAGAAGGAGAATAAGATAGATAGTTGGATGAATTGAAAGATAGTCAAATGAGATCTTGGTATACTCCAAGCATAGATGAAGTAATCATCTATGACTCCAATAACTCCTGATGAAATGTGGCCAGCATCCTCTTCCCCACAATCCTCTAAGGACTAAGAATGCATGGAACAAGTGAAAGAAGACGAGCCAAAACCAACGAAAAAATTGATTTTAAAATCTCATATTTCATTCCAATATATCTAAAATGACAAGAAACTCCCCACCAAATGGAATAATGGGAATTAACCTGCCAAATGACACTATCAGAAGAAGTCAATCATGAAGAGTCGTTATTAGATGGGGAACTAATTTTCTGCTCTATCAAGGTCATCCACTTAGTGGATCCCTTCTCTGTTGATGAATATGGTTATGAATCTGAGTTCCCCCAAAAAATTGTGGAAACAAATTAAGTGTTTGTAAAATCCGACAATACCTAGTAATACATAGTCATGACATAATCCAAATCCCTGGCTGCAGTCCCTCTTAAACTATCAATGTTATAGAAACTTGTATAAGAGCCCTTAAGCAGGCCCAATGGGAACATGAAAGGTTATCTACCCTTGTTAGAAGAAAATATAGACCGATCATCCTAGTGTAACCATAAAAATAGGAATAGTTGTTTAACCTCCTGTGGCATGTTTACTGACATGCTCGGCTAAGTCTAAAAAGTGTATAAGCACCACCAACTCCTATTTTAGGGGATTAAACATATAAATTCAAGGCTCAAGTCCCTAAAGACCTTGTAAAAGAGCACCCACAAGCAGGTATGTTCTAACATTTAGAACATAAATATGATATCGTAAGATAGCTAGCTTCAGTACTATCCAAGATGTCAATACTAGATGCACTGAACCTGTTAGTCGACCTCAAAGAGGCACTGATAGAAGCTTTGCTAAGTCCCCATGAATTTGAAGCCGAAGTAGCCGTTGATAAAGTCTATCCGGCATAGAATGGACCCCACAAAATTCCATGTGGTCAGTTCTTTCATAGATCAAGATGAATACACCATTATGCAAGTTCACATCAAACCCCAATATGTTCCTGGAAAGATAAATGGTGTTGATATTCAAAAAATATTCATAAAACAGGATCTGGAGTTAATCTCATCCTATTGTGGACACTTTTCTGGCTAGGGTTGAAATAAAGACAGTCTAATACCCTATACCCCGAACTTCTTGGTTTATGATAAAAGTAAATAGAATCTATTGGGCTAAATCAAGATCAAAACCTGGTTGGGTGACCTCATGGACGACATAGAATTTTTGGTGGTCCGGAAAATTACGATCTTCAATGTCCTTCTTGGAAGTCCTTGGCTACGTCAACAAGTAGAAATTACCTCATCATACCATCAATGCGTCAAATATAGAATCAATGGAAAAATTGGGACGTTGTATGCTGATAGATCCCCATTTTAATCTTCTGAATCACACAACATCGATGCAAAATTTTATGAGCAGGAAGGGAAGTAGTCTCTAACCAATGACATCGATTAGTTCGCTACACCAAAATGACTATAAATATCCCCTACCAACCCAATCAAGAAGCTAAAAGAAGAATACATACTCCCTACCAATCAGGTGGAGTACATGAGTCCAAAATTGGACACATATTCAGTCATCTTTATGATCTCAGTCATGGCTATTGAGCCTGATAGTGTTAAAAAGTGCACTGGCCCTCAAGAAAATGGTGAATGCTCAAACAAAAATGCACCAACCCATCCTCAACGATCCAAAAAATTATAGGCTTTCTTACTAAGGTAGAATAAGATGTATCTCCACTAAAAGAGAGTGAGGACACTCCTCCACCCCTCACTCCATCTCCTCCAAAGAATTCCCTATAGCCAGCCATGATAGAAGAACCTGTTATAGCCTCAAAATACCAGAATTCTGATTCCTTTCCCAATTACGTAGAGATAATCTTGAGAATTCTCTACCCATCATAAGAGAAAGAGGAGGATGAGGGGATGTGTAATAAGAAAAAGAATAATATCTTAGGGATTCCCCTCCTACATTCATGGTGTCTCTACTACCATTGATGAAATCAAGGAAATAAACCTGGGTATTGAAGAGGATATGCAACCCAGTCATTTTAGAGTGTCCATGTCTTCCAAAGAGCAAGATATATACACCTCATTCCTAAATTATAATTGATATTTTTTTCTCATGGAACTATATAAAAATTTAAGGCCTCAATACTGAGGTTTCCACTCACCACATGGGCCTGCTAGAGGACCATCATGGTTATAAGAAAGCCTCCAAAAGGACTTGTCCAATGCATGCCTCCAAGATAGAGGTTGAAGTTGACAAGAATATCATAGAGAACATCATTTGGGAGGTCCAATATCCAATATGGATAGAAAATATTGTACTTTTACAAAGAATAACTGGAAGATCAAGGCCTGCATTGATTTCAAGGACCTCAACAAGCACTACCTGAAAGATGATTTCTCTGTCCTGATCACAGAATTGTTGATTGATTCAATTTACAGATATGAGGCTCTCTCATTCATGGATAGTTATTTAGGGTATAACCAGATATGAATGGACCGATAATATGAATAATCCATATCCTTTAGGGACCCATGGAGTGTTTTTCTACAAGGTAATACATTTCAGTTTGAAAAATGATGGCACCACATATCAACGCACTATGCATCACATTTTCCAAACCTTCGTTATAAAGTTCATTGAATGTTATGTTGATGATCTAGTGGTTAAGTCAATATAGATATCAGACCACCTATCATATCTTGAAACCTTTTCAAACAAATTACAAAAAAACTGTTTGAAAATGAACCCCTAAAATGTGTTTTTGGCGTCACCTCAGTAAAATTCCTTAGATTTATTGTACACCATAATGGCATTGAAGTTGACCCTAAGAAGAAAATTCCATCCTTTACATGTATCCTCCTAAAAATCTCATTGGGTTAAGAGGACTCAAAATAAATTTTTCCTACATTCTTCACTTCATTGCCAACATTGGAGGAAAATGATTTCCCTTTACCAGGTTCATGAAGAAAGGGGTAACATATCACTGGACTGATGATTTTTGGGAAGCATTTGAAAATCATAAGAAATATCTCTTAATTTCAATGGTGATAATACCACCTATTGAAGGAAGACCACTCAATATATATGTAACCGCCTTGGAGAAATCCTTAGGCACATTCCTCGCACTGAATAAGGATGATGGTAGTGAGAATAGTATCTATTATCAGAGTCAATAAATTATTTATTCTTAGACTTAGTATTCAAATATGGATAAGGGATTACTAGACTTGATCTTTGCAGTTCAGAATCTGAGGCATTATCTGTAACACCGTGAGGTCCACCTAGTCACTTGTAGAAAACCTCTCAAGTATATTCTCAGTTTTCTAATGTTGACTAGATGTTTATCATGGTGGGTAGTCATTCCATAGGTGTTCAATATACAGTTCATACCCTATAAGGTTGTCAAAGGTCAGGAATTAGCAGACATCCTCTATGAACAAACCTTAATAGAAGTGACTACATTGGAGATTGAATTACCTAGTGAATAGGTGTTATATGTTCAAAAGGATCTCCATATGTGGGATATGAGTTTCAATGGAACGTCCAGAAGCCGAATAGAAAAAAATAATGGAAGACCCTAGACTCAACAATGTGGTTCTAGGATTCATACTCATATCTTTAGAAAATTCTGCCATTCCTTATTCCTTCTGACTATAAGATGTATGCACAAACAATGAAGTAGAATACCAGGCCCCCATTATAGGTCTAGAGCTATCACTCCAAGCATAGACAGAACACTTGAAAGTAAAAGGAGACTTAGAATTGATCATAATGAAATTCAATGGTTACTATGCTATCTTGAAAGAGGATTTAATCCATTTGATAAAACATTTATGATAATTAATGTTATAGAGTGGACACTGACTTATGTCCCTCAGTTGCAGAATGCATAGGCCAATGCATTTGAAAATACAGTCATAGCCTTGGCTGATCTGGATTGGAATGAAATTATCATCATCATTTACCACCGATAGATGGTTGCACCATATTTTCAGGAAAATATAGAATAAATCAACAAGATCAGTCCCATATCCAAGCCATATGGTCATACTACCAACTAGATAGCCTCTATTGTGGACTATCTTCAAAAGAGAGAACTCCCACCATATAGGGCTATAATGGAATATACTAGAAGACAAGTAATAAAATTCATATTGTATGATGGAACATATTAACAAAAGATTCTCTACAAGAAAAGCCTTGATGGAGTCCTTCTCAGGTTCCTTAATGGAGAAGAGACCACATCCATCCTGAAAGAAGTTCCAGCAGGTACCTGTGGGGCACATCAATCAACATCCAAATTCTCTCATCAAATTTGAAGGCATATGTAATATTGGCCCACCATGATGCATTATTGTGTTGATTTAACCAAAAGTGTCATTCCTATCAAGTCCATTATAATTTCATCCATAATCCCCTAGAGTTTCTTCACAATGCTAATTAATCTTGGCTATTCTCCGTATGGGGAATGGACTTCGTGGGACCATATCCTCCCACCATAGCGAGACAATTCAAGTTTATTTTGACAACAACTGACTTATTTTCCAAATGGGAATATGTTATAACCCTTAAAGAAGTTAGAGAAAAAATCATTGTTAGCTTTTTGAAATCCAATATTGTTACCAAGTTTGGTGTCCCTCACATAATACTGATAGACAACAGGACTAATTTATGCTCTATTGAATTGGAAAAACTCATTAAGGAGTATGGAATCAAAGATAACCATTCATCCTTCCATCATGAATTATCCAACAAAAAAAATAGAGGATTTCAACCAGAACCTATCCAACATAATCTAAAATATGGTAGATAAGGATAGTAAATTGTGGAAGAAAAATATCATATATTCTCTTGGTTCTTAACAAACCACATCCCGCACCACCACTCAAGAAACCCCTTACTCATTAGTATACGGTACAGAGGTGGGTTTTTCCATTGAAATTAAACTTCCATTGCTCCACATAATTGTCTGTGATCAACTATCTACAGATGAGTAATCCCAAAAATGGTTTGATGATATGGATCAGTTGGATGAGAAAATATTTCACACTTTTCACCATTTGGAAGTCTACCAAAATCATATTTCACGAGCCTTCAATAAAAGGATTCGCCTTCGGTCTTTCTTTGAAGTGGAAATGGTGTTTGTCCTTAGAACCCCCATGATACTCGAGAAGAAACCTCCAATATTGGAGTCAAAATGGGAAAAATCATATTTCATACAAAATTTTTACCCCAGCAGAGAATATTCCATAATTTCAATTGATGGGAAGCTCTCCAAAGCTCCCACAAATGCATGATTTTTTAGGAAATTTTTTATTTCTCCAAAATCACAACAATACATCCAAATCGCATGATGTAAAACTAAATAATGATGTTTTCTATGTTGTATGATGTTAAAATGCATAACATATTTGTCCTTAATTCAAGACGTTAAACTACATGGAACTAGAAATGTTCTCACACAAAGGGGTGTTTCCCCTGGTATCGGTCTCCTACAATTAGATGCTAAAAAAATGTATACGGATTGATTCCCATACACTGATGGGATACGTAGTGACACTAAGATCATTCATACAGGTATATACACCATAATAAATGACTCCCTCCCTGTGCATGGGTCAGACTAGTATAGGGAAAATTTTGACATAGAATTATGTACGACTTGATTCCCATCTACCCATGGAATATGTAGAGATGCCTTCATACTAGATCTTGGAAGATCCACCACATGGTAACAAAATAACTCTATTTTACTCTCAAATACCTCTGTATCACAAGTGGATACCATGGCAATTCCTTGTTTCTCACATTGAGCGTAGCTCATGTGAGCTTAAGAATTATGGTAATGGTTTTCCCTCAGATGAACAGTGGATACAATTATGCTATAGTCCCATTAAAAGTGGTTACAAATTCCCCCTCCCTATGTATGATTCAAAAATATATAAGAAGGAATCTCTAGAACTAAGTGTTTATTGATTCCTTCCCCTGCGGGATACGTAGTTATGCCCAGATCTTCCATCCTGATCTAGACATCATCAAATAAAGAAAAATATAAAATTCCCCCTCTTTGTGCATGAATATGACTGGCATAGGGGGTTTCTAGAACTATGTGTGGCTTGATTCTTTCCCTCATAGGATACGTAGTGACACCTTGATTTTTCATCTTGGTCTAGTCGCCACCCAAAAAATGCATCCTTTCCCTATGCAAGGGTCAGACCTATGCAAGGAGTTTCTTCATAGAGACACATATGGGTTCATTCCTTCCCCTACAGGATATGTAAGAAGCACCTAGATCTTCAAACTTATGCCTGAATGCAACAAAGTATTAAAGGAGAATGCCTCCATCCTTCTTCATGATCCCCCTGTGTGGAAGAGTAATCCCTTTTTGATCCTTATTTTTGACACTCAGTACAGATCATGTTGGCCTAGGAGTCTTGGTAGAGGATTCCTTGTAGGCATACCAACTCAATACTGGCCAAATTCCTTACCACAAGACATAAAACTATAGGGCCAAAGTCTTTACCGCAAGAGGTAAAACGACAGATCCAAAGTCCATACCATAATATGTAAAACTATAAGGTACCCCAAGAACTACATTTTTGTTGATTACTGTCATTATAGGATATGTAGTGACACCCAAATATTACATTCTAGTCTAGATTCCACCTAATAAAGAAAAAATCCCTTCTTCCCTATGTATGGATCAGAACTATACTATGAATTTCCCTCCAAGAACTATGTGTGGCTTGATTATTTCCCCTACAAGATATGTAAGGACACCCAAGTTGCACATACGTGGGTCCAACCATGAAAAATGGGGAAATATAAATGCCCCAAATCTCATATGAGAATGAAAAGTCAAGAAATAGATTCCAAACCTTGTTTCCTATGGTAAGGTTTTGACAAAGGTTCATGCTCTCCCTTGCAAATGGATTTGATCTGTGTGGGGAACTTCATGAATCTTGTCTAATCAATGTCTAGACATTCCTCATGTACCGGGTCATACCCTTTTCATCTATCAAAATCCATGACCCAGGTAGTATTGGATCCCCATAAACATCCAAGTTCATCAAAAAATGGAGGTTCGGTGTCCCGAGGACACCATTTCTTGTCTATGCGTACAATACCTCGGTGGATCTGCATATGATTCCAAAAAACAAGCCACTTAACCAAGGGAAAATGTTTCCTTAGGAGAGGATTTTCTTACTTATATACACCCAATGCCTTCCAAGACCCACATCATTCCTTCTGATTCGAGGGCCCATAGGATCGTTGTTTACACCTTCTTCCCCCACCCCCTCACATCCGGGGAATGCTATAATATCCTAACATGATTAGACCATACATAGCCATGATTCCTATGAAAATTTATCCTGAAAACATGATGCTAAACTTTTCCATAAACGTCCTTCTTGAAAGACTAAAAATTTCCTGGACCCATGAATTCGATCTGATTCATGACAAGTCAACCACGTCTTTACCTCATGACGTTAAACTGCATGGCCCAACAATGTTCTCAGATGAGAAGAAATTTCCTCCAGTATCACTCACCTAATATGTCATGCCTGAAGAGTACGACTGGTCTGATTCCTACCCTCGTGGGATTCATGAAGATTCTTATACCTTCATCCTAGCACAACTACCCCAAATTAAGGAAATAAAATGCTTCCCCCCTATGAATGGGACATATTTTCACATGGGGGTTCTATAAAGTGTCATTGGAGGTTTGAATCCTACTCCATGGGATACGTAGTGGCATCCAGATCTGATGACCCGAACCCCACCACAAAACACTAGAATTTTCCCCTCCACTGCATGAGATCTAAGTCCAAGCCAAGGACTCCCATAAAAGTTTTATTTGTTGGACAATATCAAGAATAACTGAGTGTTACTTCATTCATATCTTTCCACCTACGTACTTTCCACACAATGTTAAACTGTACAAAATTCTTCCTAATCACATGATATTAAAATGAATGATGGAACATCCTAACTACGTGATAATAAACTTCCTGATATGATGTCCTCTTTGTATGATGATAAACTGAACACCATTACTTCTGAGTGTAAAATGATCCCTTCTATTGATCATTCTATCCTCTTGTTGCAATATGAAATCCTTATCATCCCTTGTTTCTCACACAGATCATAGCTCACATGGGCTTGGGGACCTCAATAGGGAATTCATCATGAAATTATGGTACATTAATCCATGATTTTGGTCCTAGTATTATGACTATAAAAAGAACATTATTTTTCTTTACCCCTCAATGGGGGAGACCAAGGTCCTAACCGTATGACATTAAACTATTAGGTATCCCCAATATTGAAAAAATTCCCCTCCCATACCGATGGATCATACCCAGGTAGGGTATCCAATCTCTGGGTTCCATGATCTCCAAACCTAGGCCTTTCCCCACTGAGGGAATAAAAATTCCTCACCCTACCAATGATTCAGATCTATATATGGGAGTTCTCAACTCTATGGGTAAATCACGGCCTGAATTTTTCTAATGAATCCAAGAACACTCTTTCCATGTATCAAACTCCATGATTTAAGTGATATTGGATCTTCATAATCATCCACGGCTATCAAAAATGGATGGTTAGTGCCATGCATTCACCTTTTTTTGACTATCCACAAAATGCCCCAACAAATCTACATATGTTTCCCACAAAAATGGTCTGTCAACCAACGGAAAATTCATCCTCAGAAGAGGATTTTCCTACCTCTGTACACATAATGGCTTCCAAGACCTGTATCATATCCCCTAATCCAAGATCCCTTGAAACCACAACTTGTATTTTCATCCCTACCCACATCCTGGACATGTCAGAACATCGTGTCTTGATTACCCTCCAGTTACATAGGGCTTCCATATTAATGTTCTAATTGCATAAAATATAAACAACACGATAATCGATATCTATTATTCACCCTTCGGAAAATTTTCATCAATGGATACTTCCCCTTATATTCCCACACATGAAATTAATATTCACAGGCAAGTTTTCCATACGCCCTGCCTCATTGGTGAGTCTGTATCTAAAAAAATTCCCCATCCATATGGATGAATCAGATCCACATCAGGATGAGAATTAAAATACCTATGTATGTACTGATTCCTATCATCATAGGATATGTAGTGAAATTTGAATCTCATATCTAGAGTCCATCCATGAAATAGATGTGTCACATCCCTACCTGCGCAATGGTCAGCCCTGCATAAGGAAACAACTCATATGGATAGGATAAAAATTCCTCTAATTATTCATAGATCCACCCTTTTAGGTTTAGGAACCCCTTGTTCACAAACCATACTCTGTGTTCATAAAGGTTTGAATCCTCATAATTTCATGGCCATCAGAAAATTGACGGCCAGGGTCCTATGGACACCATTGCTTGACTATGTGCAAAATGCCCCATTGGATCTGCATATGTTTCCCAAAACATGAATGTTCCAAGTTGGAGTTATGTATCCCTGATAAGGGGAGGGGTGAATCAATGATACCCTTTTATTGTATGTTTCTTTTAAATTGAAACAACCTTCACCTCCTATTATAGATTTCAATTTCCTACTGAAAAAAACTCAACACACATCCATAGTAACATTAAGATTTAAAAGGTTCAATATTCAATAAGAATAATTTTTTCCTTAGTATGGTTTGTAAATGATCCAGTACCATACAATCTGCTATGAAAACAATCCTTGGATTATAATGAGTAAGATGTAACCTTTTACTTGTGTAGAACTGTGAAACAATCCCACAAGTTGTGTGCACCCTCTTAGCACAATAGAGTAATACAATTTTTTTTAACAACTCATGTTAACTACTATTCTTTTCAATTCAACAAATGTATTAAAATTGTAATATAATTAATCAATTACTTACCCAGAAGAAAGGTAAGAACCACCAGTACTTTGTTATAAAACACTAAGTCCAATATTTTTTTAATTCGATTTCTCTGAGTCCGATTCTGAAAAACCACTACTCCCAGACCAATTTTTTGATAGAATATGATAAAGAAAAATTGGTACCAATTCAATTCACGAATAAAATTGTCAACACGGATAGAATACAAATGTATCATCTGCACTCAAAACAATTTTCAGTCCGAATTGAATTGATCTTCTTCTCAATAGAAACCTGGAGCTTCTATATATTCTATAGTGAACAGTGAAAAAAAATGACAAAGTACAATGTTCTTGTTTCCCTTTTATAGGTGAACCAAAAAAGGTTTAGGAAGGAATCCCAAAATGATTCCCACTCACACAAATTCACCCACATTTCATTGCAATTATGAATTTTTCAATTCTTCTTGATTATTCGTGGAACTTCTACAATATTTATCTCTTCTTTTCGAGACTCCCATTTAAAATGTTGATACAATTACAATTGAGGATAAATACATGGGTTCGATCTTCTGAATCAGATTATTTCATGTTTATTTCTTCAAAATAATGTTTGATACCATACCAATTGAAGAAATGCACTTCTCCACTTGATATATAATCACTCTTTTAAATGAAAGTCTCCCCCTTGAAAATTCATTCATCAATATCCACTTTCTTTTCTTTTCTCTTGACCAACTTGAGAAAACGCATAATCACATTAAAAACATGTTCTTGAATCATGACTTCATGAATTTGAATGTATTTTGGATCAGCTTTAACATTGTTGGAATTCAATTGGAAATTATTGTAACTTTCCACTCATTCCTACTTCTTTCTGTTTATATCAACCCAATCATGATCTTTTCTAAATGAAAATGATCTGGATACAATCATCTTGAATATGATCATTTATGGTTATGATCATTTTGGTTACAATCACTAGTTATGATTGTTGGGTACCATCATTCTAGTTACGATCATTCTGGATATGATCACTAGTTACAATTGTTGGGTACGATCATTCGGGTTACGATCATTATGGATACGATCACTGGTTATGACTGCTGGTTATGATCATTCTAGCTACGATTGAATACAATCTAAAAACAATGATCTACCCTGATATGATAAAAAAATCTGATAACAAAGATCTACCCAGATACGATACAATACAATCTGAATGTGATTCATTCTCAATCAACACCATCTCTTTCCTTTTCTTCTACCTGAATATGATTTTTTTGAAAAACAA
This sequence comes from Viscum album, assembly GCA_963277665.1. NCBI lineage: Eukaryota > Viridiplantae > Streptophyta > Magnoliopsida > Santalales > Viscaceae > Viscum > Viscum album. The sequence goes on along the minus strand of OY728147.1, from coordinate 1,016,757,939 downwards.
TCAGTGTCTCATATTCTTGTAGCATCACCTCATCCATTGGTACCAATTTTCAATCAGCGCCACATTTCAATCGGCACCACTTTCATCGACATCACCTATTCCATCGACGCCACTTTTCATCGGCACCACCTAAATAAAAATTAGCACTGAATCCTTAAATTCCACTTAGTATCCCATTATTTTGAATGAAAATTGATACAATCTGGATACAATTGTTTTGATAGACAATTGATACCACCTCTTTAATCTTGATACGATTTTTTTGAAAAACAATCGGCACCACTTATTTCTTTCTGCCATCCGGATATGATAAAACTGAATATGATTCTTTTCTATTGTTTGGAAAAACAACCGGCAACACTTCTTTCTCTCTATCATCTAGATATGATAAATATGAATACTATTCTTTTCTGATTGTTTTTAAAAACAATTAGAATATGATTATTTTTAAAATAAACCCAAAACAATTGTCTTCCAAGACAATGTGAAGTGATTTATTTTCATAAAAAACAACCTTGACAACAAAAGAAAACTCTTGAAACCTTCATCGCCTTAATCATTAGCTTGGTACCAATAATCTCCCAGTTTGGATTTTTTTTCCACCAAGTTTCATAAATCATAGAACTTTGTATCCTCAAGAAATGGATTACATATCAACAATTCTAAGCCAACGTGAGCTAACTCATTGTAGGACACAAGAATCATTAATAGAAAAACCTTGATATCAAAAAGAATAATCATGAAAACCTATTTCTTTTCCCTTTATTTCATCATTATCCCTAGAAAAAAATTCAATTTCCGTTCCTACAACCACTCCAAAAACAGTTAGAATAGTTTACACACTAAACAATGCTAAATTCACAGCTTACCCACAACTCTCTCTTTTGTATAATAGATTTATGAAAAAAAACAATTATCCCCCTTGAATAAACAATCCAAAGAAAAGATGAGAGAGGGGACAAATACACATACCTAAAACCTGAAGAGAAAGAGGTTGGACACCCATGTTCAACCTCATTTTTTAGAATTATTCCTTCGATAAAGGTTTTGTGAAAATATCATCAACTTGTTCTGATGCTGGAACATACTCCAACTTTAATTCATTCTTATCCACCTGCTCTTTGATGAAATGAAATTTTATAACAATATTTTTTGAACGAGAATGTTTCACAGGATTATTGGTGAGATTGATTGTACTTTGATTGTCACAACCCAATAGCACGGGTAACTTCACTTTAACAAGTAAGTCTTCCAATTGTGTTTTCATCCACATATGTTGAGTAGTTGCTTGAGTAGCAGAAACATACTCAAATTCTATTGTACTGAGAGTTACTAAGTTTTGTTTCTTAGAATTCCAACTAACAAAATTATTTCCCAAAAAGAATACCCAACTAGATGTGGATCTTCTATGATCATCATTTCCTACCCAATATGCATCAAAATAACCAAATAAGTCAATACTATCTGATCTGCAATACCTAATTACAAATTCTGTTGTGCCTCTAATGTATCTGAGAATTATTTTTCCAGTAATAAGATGTGATTATCTTAGAGGACTCTGAAATCTTGCACATAAGGTAACAACATAAAAAATGTTGGGTCTTGAAGAAATCAAATACAATATACTTCCAATCATCTTTTTATACCCTTTCTGTTCCACTTCCTTTTCATCACCACCTTTACTCAAATTTGTTCCCACTAAAATGGGTGCGGAAACAGGTTTTGAATTTTCCTTTCTAAACCCATTGAGAAGTTCTTTAGCATACTTTTCATGGGAGGGGAAAATAAATTATTTAATTTCTTGGATTTGTAACCCAAGAAAATATTTCATTTCTCTCAAAATGGACATTTCAAATAAATTCCTCATTTATTCAACAAATACTTCACATATACCTTCATCATTACCAACTAAGATAATATACTCAACATAAACAATTACAGTGAGGGAATGCTCTTAACTTTTTTGATGTAATGATTTTTATCCACTCTTCCTTTGTTAAAATTCATCTTTCTTAAGAATGTATCCAAATTAGAATACCATTTCCTCGGAGCATGTTTTATTCCATACAATTCCTTTTTTAATTTTCACACATAACAATAATCTTTTCCAATATCAAAGACACAAGTTTGTTCAATATAAACCTCTTCTTCAAGATCACCATTTAGGAATGTAGATTTAACATCGATTTGAAATATTTTATAGCCTCATTGTGTTGAAATAGAAATAAAGATTATGATCGTTTAAAGTATTTCCACTGGATTAAAGGTTTCTTCAAAATCAATACCCTCAATCTGTGAATACCCTTTGCAAAACAATTTTTATTTGTTTCTTATAACTTCACCTTTTTCATTCAACTTGTTCCGAAAAACCCATTTTGTGCCAATGATTTTTTTTTGTTTTCAAGCTTCGGTATGAGTTCCCATGTATTATTCTTTTCAATATGATTCAATTATTCATTCATATATTGAACACATTTTGGATTCTCAAAAGCTTATTTCACATCATTCGGCTCTAATTTTGAATTCAATGAAGTATGTGTAATGGAATTTGTTTTTATTCTTTTTTGAACCTCTTAATATTGATCACCAATTATATTCTATGCTTCCACATGTTTCCTAAGGCTTGGATAAGATTTTATATTTTCATCCTCATTAGAAGAAATATCTTAGTCTTATTCATCACCTTTATTAGGATTACAATCGTTTGTATCCTTACCAGAATTATCTTCCCCAACTTTCTCAACTTCATTGTCTGCATAAACATGTTTATATTTCTTAGATACATCAATCACTTTTACGTCAACTGAATCAAAAATTCTTTTTTTATTTGTTGAATGATTTTTACCCTCTTCCTTTTGAATAATATCCAAGAAAGATTCCATCCTCCCCTTTCTGCTCGAAACTTACCATATTTTCCACCTTTTTTTATAATTCAAGGACTCCAGAAAACTCTAAAGTGATTTAAACTTGGAGTTTTCCCATAAAACAATTCATAGAGATTCATACCTGATTGAGGCCTATAGATACAATGGTTTGGAATATAAATAGAAGTACTCATGGCATGCCTCGAAAATTAATGAGAAAGGTTATTCTCAAGTAACATGGTTCTTCCCATTTCCAGAAAGCTTCTATTCTTTCTCCCAGCAACCTCGTTTTTTGGGGAGCGTATGGAGAGATATACTCATACTGAATTCTATTATTCACAATATAGTCCTAAAACTCTTCAATTTTTTATTCACCACCATTATCAGTTCTCAGCTTCTTCACAGAATACTCACATTCTTCCTCATATTTTCTTCTAAAAATTTTAAACATTTTCAAATCATTTGATTTTTGTTTCATGTACGTAACACATGTAATGTGAGTAAAATCATAAATGTAAGTATTGAAGTACTTAAATTCATGTGTTGATTGTTTTCAAATTGACCTGTATATATCAGAATGGATCAACTCCAGGGGTTGTTTTGAACAAATATCAACTTTATTATGCACAACATTTTTAATTTTTCCTTTCTCGTAGATAGTGAAACACCAATCTCTTATTCTTGGAAAATTAGGAATGTATTGAACACTATATCTTTTAGATAACTTTTTCATGTTTCTCTGACACATATGTCCAAGCCTTTTATGCCAAAACTGATTCTTTACCACCATATTCATGTAACAATAGTTTTTTGAATCACAATCCCGAAACAAATTTCTATTCGTACATTGGCCTCTTGTAAAAATCTTTCCATCTTCATCACTATTTACAAAAAGTACATATTCCTTTAAGATAATCTTGTTACCCTCATCACACAATTGTGGGACACTTAGTAGGTTCTGTTTCAGCCCATCAACATATAATGTTTTCATAGATTTCATATTTTCTTTTCCAGTAATGGATGACCCAACAACTTTGATTTTCAACGATTCATCATTTCCAAATGTCATTGTTCCTTCTTTATAATCTTTCACATCATTCAAAATTTTCATGTCTCCTATCATGTGAGAAGAACACCCACTGTCAAGTATCCATCGTCATTATCTTTTCATGACTTTTAATGCAGTTTCAACAAAAAGGGATTCTCTCCATTATTTTTATTCTTCACCTTCAGATTTTGAGAATTGAGAATATTTTTATGTTCCAGTAACAAAACAAGATATCCTTTTGCATGATTTCTAGGTTGTTGACACCTTCCTAAAATAGTTTCCAAGGTTTGGAACCTATTCTAAATCATTACTTCATTCTTTTCGGATTTCTTCAAATCAACCTTCTCTTTTTTATTTCATTGATGAGATTGAATCCCACTCAATATCTCCCTTTCATAACCTATAGTATAATAGTAATGTTGTTGATTGAGCTAACACATACTTGATGTGTGCCTGAATCACCAACAATACCAGCAATACCCATTGAAAGAGTATTTTCTTCTAAAACCTCCTTATTGATTAGAATTGTGTAAAATTTATCAACCATATTCTTTTCAAATTAAATTGTATTATTCACCTTCTTTTCATCATTGATAGGATCAAAAGTATTAAAAAAATTCATGATCTAGATAAAACATTTTTTGTCTCAGGATGGTTTGTATCTTCTGAATTTTTCACTTTGACTAAATACATAACCTTCTCAGCATTCTTTTTTCAGACAAAATTTAATTCTTCATCTCACCCTTTGAAGGTATATTTTGTCAAGCCTTATCAAGTGTCTCATTATGAGAAAATTAGAGAGTTTTTTTTTGGACAAGATCCAAATCTTCTTATTTTTCCTTCAACTTTACTTTCAAATTCATACTACATTTCTTTTCATCTTTAAAATACTTCTCCAAATCATTAATATCTTTAACCATCTTTTCCTTCTCACTAGAAAAACATTATAGGTTTCTTGATTATTCATCTTCTAAATTTTTGTTTTTCTTTTCAATACTTCTGATCTTTCTCATACATTCTTTCAACTCTTCTTTATAATGTATTTCAAGATGAGTTCTTTATTTTTCAAAACTACTGCTTCAGAATTCTTCATCATTCACTATTGAAATGATATTATATTCATTACCATACTCAATGGATTTTTCCGAATCAACATCATTCACTTCTTCTTATTCTTCTTCATCTTTGGAAAGAAATATTCTTCCTTTTGATTTGCAGAATTTCTTTTCTTTCCCCTATTCTCCCTTTTTATTCGATAATCTCCATGTATTTCTTTCTTCAAAATCACTATCCTCTTCTTTATTTCTTCAAGGAAAATTAGCCAAAAAGTGACCAATGCCTCCACTTTCAAAACATTTCAATGGAATTATCCCTTTGTATTTCCATGTACCTATTTTCACATTTTTAGAAAACTAGGATAATATTTTGTTGATATTTTTACATACCTCATTTTTTAAATCAGATTCACCAGCTTCACCTTCAGTGCCAATATTCTTTCCGTTTTATTTATTCATAGGCTTGAAATACATTTATCTATAAACCTTTGTTTTGGTATTTAGGGAATTCAATCTTCTAATTTAATAGGTGATAAGAGTGCTATATAAATCATCAAGAGATAATGTTTCAAGATCATTATCTTCTAATTAAGAAACTTTTGCCTTGAATTTGTCTGGTAGAATTCTCAAGATCGTTTCAAAAACTGTAGAGTCTTATATCTTTTCACCAAGACATCTGATATTTCTCACAATGTAATTCATCCTGGTAAATAATTCCCCAACATATTCATGCTCATTCATCATCAAATATTCATACTTAAATTTCCATATTTATAACTTTTACTTTTGTATTTCCTTGGTATATGTTTTTTAAATTACCCAATATACCTTTTTATATGGAAACCCCTTTCACTACCAAGAATTAACTTTCATAAAGTGATGATAATATAACATTCTTAGCGCTTCCATCATTCTCAAGAAAATTCTTCTCAACAGGTGTAAGTGGAGCACTATCATTAATCAGAGGAAACCCAACTGTCACAGCTTCAAGAACATCATAACTGATAGACATAAGATATGGAAGCATTAAATATTTATATATATGATATTTCTTTCAATCAAAGACCTGAATACCATTACTGTTCACATAGTTCATTCTCTCCATCAGTAAAGAATAATGAAGGTAACCTAGCTCTGATACCAATTCAAAGTGCCCATTCGTAGTAATGTATCACTGAGAGGCGAATGGGTTGAATCAATGATACTATTTTTATTTTATGTTTCTTTTCAATTGAAACAACCTTCAACTGTTGTTATAGATTTAAATTCCCTACTGAAAATAAACTTAACACACATCCAAAGGAACACAAATATTTACAAGGTTCACTATTCAATAAGAATAGCTACATCATTGGAATTGTTTAGAAATGATCCAACACCATACAATCCACAAAGAAAACAATTCATGGATTACAATGAGTATGATGTAACATTTCACTCATGTAGAACTATGAAACAATCCCACTAGTGTGTGTGCACCCTCTTAGCATAATAGAGTAATATAATTGTTTTGTAACAACTCATGTTACCAATACTTCTTTTCAATTAAAAAATGTATTCAAATTGTAATTTAATTCATCAATTACTAACCCATAAGAAAGGTAAGAACTACCTAGACTTTTTTATGGAAAACTCAGTCGAATCTTTTCTGAATACAACTTCTTTGAGTCTGATTCTGAAAAAACACTACTCTAGGTTCAATTTTTTGATATTATATGATAGAGAAGAATCAGAATTACTTCAATTCCCGAATACAATTGTCAAGCCAAATAGAATATAAAATAATCATCCCCACTCAAAACAATTGTCAATCTGAATAGAATTGATCTCTTATTCTCTATATAAACTTGAATCTTATCTCTCTTATGTAGTGAACAGTGAAAAAACCACAAATTACAATGTACTTATTTCCCTTTTATAGGTTACCCAAAACCAGTTTATGTGGGAATCAAAAATTGTTTCCTGCTCACACAAATTCACCCACATTTTAATTTCACCTAAAATATCGAATCAATTATGACTTTGTCAGAGTTTCTCTATTCCTCTCAAAACTTCAACAATTTTCATCTCTTTTTTTATAGACTCCCATTTCAAATGTCAATATAATTAAAATTGATGTGCAATAAATGGGTCTGATAATATGAATTCGATTCTTTCATGCTGATTTCATCAAAACAATGCTTGATAAAATACCAATTGAATGTGTTTGAAGAAATGCACTTCTCTACTTGAGATACAATCACTCTTTTAAATGACAGTATCCCCCTTGATATTTCATTCATCAATATCAACATTCCTTTATATTCTCTTGACTCACTTGTGAAAATGCATCATCACATTAAAACATGTACATGACTCATGACTTCCTTAATGAATTTTAATGCACTGAGGATCAGATTTAGCATCATCTGAATTCAATTAGAGAGTATTGTAACATTCCACTCATTCCTTATTATTTATTTTCATCTCAACCCAAGAATTATCTTTTTTCAATACAAATGGTCTAGATATGATCATCTTGAATACGATTATTTTGGGTTATGATCATGATGGTTACGATCACTGGTTATGATTGTTGGGTACGCTCATTCTGGTTACGATCATTCCGGATATGATCACTGGTTACGATTACTAGGTACAATCATCCTGGTTATGATCATTCTAGATACGATCACTAGTTATGATTGTTGGGTATGTTCATTCTGGTTATTATGAAATGCAATATGAAAACAATTATCTTCCCTGATACGATACATTACAATCTGATAATGAAGATCTTCTTGGATATGATACAATACAATCTGAATGTGATTTATTCTCAATTGACACCATCACATTCATTTTATTCTACCTAAATACAATTGATTTAAAAAAATAGTCTGTTTTCTAATATTCCATTGGCATCCCCTCATCCATCAACACCACTTTTCAATCAGCGCCACTTTTCCATCAGCACCACTTTCATCAGCATCACCTATTCCATCTGAACCACATTTTATCAGCACCACCTGAATAAAAAACAGCACCAGATCTTTATCTTCCACTCAGTATCCAATTGTTTTGAAAGACAATAAATAAATTCAAGATACAATTGTTGTTAATGATAATAAGACCTTTCTATTCCACTTGGATATGATTTTTTTGGAAAAGAGTCAGCACCAATTCTTTTTTCTACCATCTGAATACGATTATTTTTTGATTGTTTTGAATAAAAACTGGTACCACTTCATTCTCTCTACCATCCTCATATGATAAATCTGAATATTATTCTTTTCTGATTGTTTTGAAATACAATATAAATACTATTATTTTCAAAACAAACCCAAAAATATTGTTTTCCAAGACAAAGTGAAATGATTTATTTTCATCAAAACCAACCTTGACAACAAAACACAACTCTTGAAACCTTAATTACCTTTATCATCAGCTTGCTCCCAACAAAATGGTATTTTCAACCAAGGTTAAATTTATACTCATGAGATAATTTTCCTACCATCGTACACCCTTATGGAATTTATTTTCCACCTCAATCCCTAGATTTGGAAAACCCAGGATTATGGTTTACATATTTCCCTTTCAATGACTAAAGATAAATGATGTTTTTTTTCAAACTAATCTAGAAAATATGAATCATTTACCTTATTCTATTCATGGTAAAATTATTTCATAAAAAAAATATCAAATTTCCTTGTTATATAATGTTAAACTACACTATGCACTAACCCTCCTTTACAAAACTCAAATTCATGTGGGAGAAGTTTCTCATCCAAAGGTGTTAAAAAATACCTATTACTTTGAGACATTGTTCCCTTAATAGTTCACCCACTGTGTACTTATGTATAAAATTAAATTCAAAATTCTACACAAATTTCTTGGCCATCGGAAATGGATGGCCAGTGTCATATGGACACCTTTGTTTGATGATGCACACAATGCCCTAGTGGATCTGCATATATTGCCCACAAAAATGTCCTATCAACCAAGGTAAAATTCATCCTCAGGAGAGTATTTTATTACTAACATATTCCCCATGTATTCTATACCCCATATGATGTTCCATATCTAGAAATCATGAAACCAGTGTCAATAAAAATTTATTATCCATGTCTAAAAGTTATTAGGACATCCTCAGTCCAGGAGTCCTAAATTGGGGCCCTCACCCAACAAATCACAATCAAATTTGTTCAAAATAAAACACCAGTAATGATAACCCAACTTATAAGACTATAAACTACCAATAAACAAGTGGAACATGACTCACTAAGATGAAAACCCACAAAGGGAATCTCTGAACAAAAGTTATGTACCCACTCGCTAAATCTATACTACATGCGGTTTAGGAAAAACATTGAGCAATCAAAAAATTATCAAGAGACGAGAATAATGTTAGGTTAAAAACCTAAAAACTATATCCAAAGAAAAATTCAAGTTATACCCATTTATCCAACACAAAATTTGGTTTATGAAAAAATTAGGGTAATAAAAAAAAGACACAATGTTTTTAGGCCTTTTTCATGTAACCCTAAAAATAGTCAAACTATGCTCACTGAGTCCCTCAGCTCGAGAAAAATTAGAGCATGATTTGAACATCTCCCTTGTACTAGATTAGGAATTAAGTTGATATCTAGTTGAAATTTCTATTTAATATAAAATTAATCATGATTTATTGACATTACAAGAAAAGGTTAAAGAGAAGTAATGGAGAGAAAAATATTTTCATTCTATGAAATAAAGGTATAGAGGGATTCCACAACTTGAAACCTCTCCCCAAGGATAAATAAGAACAATGATTCACCACAATATAATAGATTGCAATGTATCCTAACTAGCTCTTTCCATTAGGTCAATAATTGTGTGACATGGACCATCAAGAGCCTTCTCTAAAGCAATACTTTTTGCAGCTTTAGATTCAACTGAAGGATGCAATCAGTGTAAAATAGCACTGAGATCCCACCATTTATATTTGTTGGATTAGAAATACACATTTTATATTTCTAGTTGTGACTTTAGTTTGGCCACATGAGCTTCATACTTTTATAGCTTATTTATTTGGGCAATCACCTGGTCATGAAAATTTTCCTCCTCAGTCATTAAGTGATGCATCTCTTCAGTGAAGTCCTGAAAGGTTTTGGTTTTGTGATGTGAAGCATTGAACTGAGTGAGGCTATCTGGAAAAGTGAGTAGATCCTCTCAAGCTATGAAAATTTGGTACAATAGGATATATAGGTGTTGGTAGTCAGAGACACATGAAACCAGGTCGATGAATAGTTGTCAAAAGGTCTCTCACTCATTAGAAAAAAAATTTAAGTGGTGTTTATATGTCAAGAGTATATATTTGACCCCATGACTATCCTCGCATGGCTCAATTCCTTTTAATAGAATTGAAGTTTCAACTTTGGTCCTCCACCTCAATGAGAATATAATCTAGAAGCACCATCGTAGAAGACAGAAGCACCACCCAAGAAGGAGGACATTCCCTCTCGCTAGATGGTTCGGTCTCTCGAACTAGGTGTGGGGGGATGGTCACAATATTAAGAACACTTGTTGATTTTCCACTTGAACCAACTTCAGTAGGGCCATGAAACGTATCAGCTGATGGTACAATGTCTAAACCATTATCCACAGGGATAAGCTCGTCAGAAGAATGCCCCTATGAATGTATGTGTCAAAAAATAAAATTTCTTCTTACAACCAGAATAGAATAAGATGGCACAACTGAAAAAGTTGAAATGGGACTAGAAGAAACCAGGGTCATTTTCACCCATCAGATTAGTCAATCTAGCAACCCCTTAGGAAAGCATGTTACCCGTTGTTGGGAATACTCCAATGATAAATAAGTGGAGGATAATATGGGAGGAATAAAGACATGTATTCCATATTCCTCACTCATCATTATCAAATATAGTTGATGAAGGATTTCTGGGTGAGATTCCCTCTTAACCAGTGTAACTGGGGGGAGTGTGACTCACTGTAGACATTTTAATTACCTGAAAAACTGGTAGGGCATATAGGGTTCATGGACGGTTAGCCTATATATACAAGTAGATAATATTACATCTTAAGGTGCCATGTGGTATGAGCGTGCTTCTAAATAACCCTTCCCATCATATGCTATTATTACAAAAGGCATGGGGTAAGGTGAAAAAGAAAACTGAGAAACTTCACTTCGTAGTTTGACCACTCCATCAATACTCAGAGATCAGGGGTGAACAATGGAAATTTTGAGAAGGGTTGGGTGGATGTTATAATGAGTAACCATTGAAGTATAATGATACTCATAAATGTAAAATTGATCTTTTATCCAACCATACTAAAATTTAAATGGCATGTTGAGACAATGTAGAGTACTCCCTTCTTGTATCTACCCTAATAGCTCATAAATTAAGGAAAGGGTAGGGAAAACTATGTTGATAAGCTGCCCCTTCGCCAATGTGGTCATCGTCATCATATTTGAAGCTCTAAAACAGGTGTAAAAATCAAAAGAGGGAAAGATCGATCCACTCAGGAACATGGAAAGAAACCTACTAATATGACCTCAGGTGATACGTCTGACTAGATCTCATAGCCCATGGTGGTGTACAGACTTGTCTTTAGGGTAGCACAATATGATCTAAGAGTTTTCTAAAACTGTTGAGTTGGATGTGTTCGGCTGGTTAAAACTTCAGACATCGGCCCACTCGCTTGTTGGAACAATCTTATCCAATCTTCGAATGAAATCAATGAGTGGGAATGAATCATATAATTAAGAAATATTTCTTCTAGGACTAGTAAATCCATCTCCAATAGGGATACTAGTTTACTGTTCCCCAAAGTATTGGTTGTAGGAAGAAACTCATCATACATGTCACCAAGGATGAGAAGTCCCCTAACATGGTAGAAATCCAATAAGATGATCCCCACCTTATTGTGGGACAAGTGAAAGGTGTAAGTCCTCGAACACTAGTGAATGAGTAACTCAGGAATCATTTTTCCTAGTGAATAAATGGAAAATTGGGAGGGCCACACCGCTTGGGTTAGATTAATAGATTTCAATGGCGCAAAGGCTTCCAATCAGTTCTAATGAACCCAGAATGGCTAGACCCACTCGGCAGAAAAGAACCCTCTAGATCGGATATCCCATTTGGAGCTCCACCCTCTATTGGGATTGATTTGTGATAGGTTAACAAATTATGGGTAGTTCTAAACCACTAATTTGGAATATGTAGTGCGGCATCGTTGAGTGTTTTTCATCCTCATAGATCCATTCATAAAAAAATATGACATTCCAGCTCGAGGTGGTGATGATTTCCCTCATAGAAAGAATATATATCTGGCTATACTCTTGATACATATCAAGGTGAATGGTGAAGCCACTACAATCAACTGGCGTTAAGTTAATGTCATCCTGAAGGAAAATATTATAAAGTGACAAATGGATAGATAATAGATAATCCATAAGATCTAGTCAGAGTAGAAATCTAAGGATACCCTCTTGAGAAACAATTTTGGAATGAATTTTGTATTCAAAATTCCCAACCATATCTTCTCTCCTCTTAGTCACTTCTATTTAGATAAGTGTAAGATACATCTCCTTTCTATATAAAAAAGGCCATACAAAAGGCTAGTCCAATGAAATATTTGATCAAAAGAACAGTGAAAAGGGACTAAAATAAGTCCTTATAAAAAATATCGATGCACGAAACACTTAAAACAGTTTTCGGAATTCTCTACAATGTGCTGGTCTGTAAAGTGATGGCTAGCGAACCGAACGGTTCACAGACTGGGCGAGTGATCGCACTGTGATCCTCTGTTGCATTTTCACCCTGACACCACTATGCTAAACTTGTTTTATATTGAAAATTATAAAAATAATAATAAATTACATTCCATATTTGAATCATTTTTTTATCACTATTATAAAGGGAAATTTTACTTGTTTTGATGATTACATTGTAGGAGGAGGTGATTTGGATGACCCATGATGATGTCCAGGAAAAATGGTCCAAACTGTGTAGGATCCATGCACACCAGTGGACTCATCTGCACACTGCTACTGAACCATGCATCCAAATAGGATAAAATTTTGTGGGATGCTCGAAAATACATTAGGATACATTTCTTATAAATAAACCCAAAACTAATTAGTCCATCTGGTGGCCCAAATTTCTTGTTCTGTCCAACAAACCGAATCTGCATGAAGTCAAAGGTGGTGTGTGGTGATCTGTCCATATCTCATGCTCTACTATTCCAAATGGTGCCAAACATTCGGTGGAGATAGTCACGATGTGGGGATAAAACTTTTTTATTTTCTCCAAAGCAATATCAGGCTTTCTGGAGGTCATAACCCATGTGACAAGTGGTTTTAAGATATTTGTGTGCTCATAACCACCTTCCCATTTTCCTATAAAACGGAACATTGAGCTCCCCATTTGTAAGTTTGGCCAAGGAGTGAAGTACAACAAATTTTGAGTTCTATATGAGTCATCTCATGATATTATAAGTTACGAAGGCCCATATCCTCAAAGGGGAGATCAAGGATGAAGATGTAGTTCCACCCGAGCTTCCTCGTCCTCCTGATGAGAGCTAAATGGTGGACGATCATTTCGAGGGAGCTACACATACTTGGGACGGAGTTATGACACATGATATTCTACTTTTTTTCTATAATTTATGTGATAAATATTTCACTTATTTTAAACTATGATTCAATACTTCTCTGAATACATTTCTTTCAATATAATTAAGTGAAACACTTTTTATCTCAACACTGATTAGTTTAAAATTTCATGTGGGAATATCGTATTGTTCCAATTTGATAAAAAAAGAGTATTATTTATCTCACACATACATAATATTTCATTATTATTTGGTAGACATTATTTTCTATGTTTGATACCCAAACCTTGACAACACGATTATTGTGTCAAGGGGTGGTACATTGAGCATCATTTTAAGAGGTAAGAGGAAAGTCGAGATCTTGACAACCCTCAACCAAAGGGTTCCTTTAAACGGTGTGTATTTTTCAGAATGATGAACTCAAAAATATGTGTATTAAACTTGAAATGATATCCTAATATCATAATTCTAAAATAGAAACTTTATTTATTGACTATTAAATTCTTTAAGTTAAGTTATTTTCTTACAACTATTTTTAAATTCACCCCCTATTTTAGTAATCATTGTTAAAAATACACACTATAAGATACCAAAGCTCCTTGAGAGATGACCTAGGGTATATCCTATACTAAATAATCTTCTTTAAATAACTATTAATTTGATGTGTCACAACAATACAGTCAAATTTTGGTGTTATTTCTGTGGATCACTTTGGTTTTTAGTGCTTGTTTTTTATAAGATTTTGGTAAATTTTGTAAATATTTATCTATTTTATAATATACCTCTACCTATCTTTTTGAATTTTGATCTATTTATTGTGTAGTTTTGGTGCATGATGCATTCTAATATGGGAGATTTACCTCCTTTCAAACCCAAACCGGAGAGGATCTTACGTCAGCAACCCTGAGACGCATAAGAGAACCCTTTATTGGAGGACACATAAGACAACAACACTCTTCTTGGTCCTTTATCTTCTTCTTCTAGAACCAATATCAAAACTGGAATAAACATTAATAACATGGATGAAAACAATATAAAACTAAAAGAACTAACCTCACTTGATGTTGATATCCAGCCCACCTATATTCAAATTCAAGGCGAGGCACCCAACATTTAACTAAAATCTGGTTTAATTCATTTATTACCAAGATTCCATGGACTTCCTAGAGAATATCCACACAAGAATCTTAAATAATTTCATATAATGTGTTCTAATTTAAATCCTACTAATGTGGATGAAGAATGAGTACATCTTAGATCATTTCCTTTATCATTATAAGATACTTCAAAAGATTGGTTTTACTATGTTAATTCACCAATAAGAGGATGGGTAGACAGGAAACACCTTTTTCTTAAAAAATATTTCCCGGCCTCTCGAACTACAACTATATGGAATGAAATTTGTGGTATAAGGTAGTCACAAGGGGAAACATTACATGAATATTGAGAATTCTTTAAAAGGTTATGTTTATGTTTCCCACACCACCAAATAAGTGATCAACTTTTAATTCAATATTTTTTAAATGTTTAATTCCTATTAATAGAAACATGATTGATGCAGCTCCAGGCAGTTCACTAGTAGATATGACCCCAATTGCTGCAAGAACAGTAATTGGGAACATGGAATAAGACACTCAACAATGTTTTACAAGGTCCAATATACCCACTCGAGGTGTCCATGAGGTGTAACATACCTAATTCGAGAATAAGGTGGACATGAAGTTTGAAGAAGTAAGTACCCTTCTTTGACAAATTTCTCTTTCATAAGGGAAATCCCAATCTCCTCCCCCCATCTATTGTGGTATATGTTATTCTGAAACCCACTACTCCATCCAATTCCCCCAATTGAGAGAAACTTCTGAGAGTTGTGAGGCAATATTTCTAGGCCGCCCCTATAACCAACCCTTTAGTCATGAACCATACCATCCATCTAACCCTGGATGGAAATAAAACCAAGCCTATAGGCAAGGGGGTATTCAACCCAACCTCAAAAATAATAGAACCAATAGGTTTAGAGTAGTCATCCACCACCACCACCCAGAAATCCCCAACCACCCCAAAGACATTTCTAACAAACCCCTCCAAAACTAGAGACTAGCCTAGAAGATATGACGAAACAAATGGCTGCCAACAATATCAAATTTTAAAAAACCACTCAGGAATCCATACAAGACCTCAAAACCCAATTAGGCTAACTTACTAACTCGGTGGGGGAAATTCAAAGTCCATGGTTTGGTAAACTACCATCTCAACCATTTTTTAACCCTAGAGATAAAGTAAATGTTAGTGACATCACCCTTAGGAGTGGAAAACAACTATAAGGTCAAATTAATACTCTATTAGAGTCATCCCCTCTTGAAGAAACCTCCATCCCAACCATTAAAAATGTTCCAAATGTTGAAAAACATGTTTTGAGAGAATACCTTTCAAAGGAAAGAGTGTGTTTGTTGATGACCCATATATACCAACCATTCCTCTTCCATTTCCCCAAATGACCACCCAACCATGAAAAAAAGGAAACTGATATCGATAAGGAAATTTTGGAGACTTTCAAAAAAGAACTGGTAAACATCCCCTTGATTGATTATGTAAAGAAAATTCCATGGTATTCCATGTTTCTAAAGGATATGTGTACACACTAAAGGCGACTTCGTAGAGATAAAAAGGTGAGCTTGGGGAGGAACATACAAGCATTAATAGATCCATCACTTCCCACCAAGTGCAACGATTTTGGGACATTCTCAATCCCATGAACCATAGTGGAGTATTAATTCTCCAATGCTATGCTTGATTTAGGTGATTCAATAAATGTGAAGCTTAAATCCATTTACTCTACATTGCAGGTCAGGGAACTAAATCTCACCAGAATTATTGTTAAACTGGCTAATTTGAGTACTCCACACCCTTTTGGTGTGTTAGAGGATGTTCTTGTGAGGGTTAAAATTTTAAATTGTCACGCTAATTTTTATGTGATTAAAATGGAAGATGATAGAATGAATAGACATGGCCCAATTATATTAGGGAGACCTTTCTTGAAAATAGCCAAAAACATAATTAATGTCCATAATGGAACATTATCTATGGATTTTGGTGGTGACATTGTCCACTTCAACATCCTGGATGCCATGAAGCACCCCTCATAAGAACATTTCTATCTCTCTGTTAATTCTATAGATATATTCCGTTCCCTTGAAAAAACTTTATTTCATTCCCTTGACCCCCTTTTCATGTTTTCTTCATTGATAGAAATTCTAGGAAATGATTCATTCATTGATTATTGTAGTGGTCTAGAGAAATGTAATGCATGTTTTTTGATTCATGATTACTTGAACACTAAGGATCACTTGACTATCAATGATACTGCTAATCTTGTAAAAGCTCATTAAACTATTGAGGATGATACCATTGAGCCGTTAGATGAGATCAATGACCTCTCACATTCACGTACACTCCCATCAAAATAAAATCCACATGAATTGGAACTGAAAAAACTGCCTCAAGATTTAAAATATTAATATCATAAGAATGGATACATGTTTCCAGTCATCATTACTAGTTCACTCCCTCCTGAGCATGAATTGCGACTACTTTAACTTTTGAGGGAGTATAAATAGGCTTTGGGATGGACACTTGTAGACATTCCTTGTATTTTCCCTTCAATTTTCACACATCATATTTTATTAAATGGTGAAGAAAAACCAGTGAGTCAGGCACAACAATGACTAAACCCCAACCTCTTCGATTTAGTAAAAAAGGTAACAAAACTATTGGCTACTTGAATAATTTACCCCATCTTTGACAGCCAATGGGTTAGTCCAGTACAAGTGGTTCCTAAAAAAAACGGCTAGACTATAATAACAAATGAAAATAATGAATTGGTTCAAATTCATATGTATAATAGTTGGCGTGTCTGTATAGACTATCGATGATTAAACCAACACACTAAGAAGAGCCATTTCCTTTTTCCACTCATTGAAAAAATCCTAGAGTTGCTAGTAGGTAAGTCAAACTACTATTTCTTTTATGGGTATTCTGGATACTTTTAGATCTATATTTCCACTGAGGATTAGGAAAAGTCAACCTTCACTTTCCCCTTTGGCACATTTTCATATAGGATAATTTCATTTAGTCTGTGTGATGCTTTGGGTACTTTTAAGTGATTCATGGTTGGTATTATTTTAGATTACTTGGAGAATTGCATGGAAGTATTCATGGATGATTTCATAGATTATGGATCCTCTTTTGTTAAATGTTTGAGTATTCTTGGTTTAGTCCTACGTCACTGTATTGAAAATAATCTTGCATGAAATTATGATAAATTCCATTTCATTGTGCAAAAATCTATAGTTTTGGGGGATTCCATTCCTAGAGATGGTATCCAAGTAGATAAATCAAAAGTGTATGTCATTTCTTCCCTAACATTCCTTAGAAATATACTGGATGTGTGGTCTTTCCTAGGTCATGTTGTATTTTACCATCATTTCATTTGTGAATTTAGTAAAATTGCACTCCCCTCTCCTGATTACTCTAAAAATAAAAAGAATTTGTTTTTGATAAATAATGTGAGGAAAATTTTAATAAGTTTAAATGGAGTCTCACATAACCCCTGGTAATCCAACCACCTTGGTGGGATTTATCATTTGAGCTCATGTGTGATGTCTCTAACTATGTAGTTGGGGCAGTCTTATCACAAAGGGTCTATCGAGCTCTACATGTCATTGTCTATGCCTCATGAACTTTGGACCCTACCCAATAAAACTATAACACAACTAAAAAAATTCCATTCCACTGTGTTTTCCTTGGACAAATTCAGGTCATACCTTTTGGGGACTGAATTCATTGTGTTCTCAGACCATGCAACCCTCTGGTATCTCCTTATAAAACTGAAATCCAAAACACATTTCATTCAATGGATGCTCCTCCTTTAGGAATTGTATTTAGAAATTAAAGATAAATAAGGAGAAAATAATGTGGTGGCTGACAGTATCGGTAGGATCTACACATCCTCAGACATTGACCAATCCCCATGTCTTCCAATAAATGATATGTTTCTTGATGATAAACCGTACCGAGTGCAATATGTTATTCCATGGTATACTAAAATTGTAAATTATTGGATAACATCTTGCATTCCTATTGATTTCAACAAAAACAAAACTGACTATCTAAAACATGATTCCTTTTGGTACATTTGGGATAACTCATACCTTTGGTGCACCTGTAGTGATCAATTAATCAGGCGTTGTGTTCCCGATAGTGATTTTTAATCTGTCCTTAGGTTTTTCCACACTCTTATTTGTGGGGTCCACTTTACTCCCCAACGGACTTCTCGTAAGGTCCTTAATTCTGGTCTCTTTTGGCCCACATTATATTGGGATGCCCATGACTTCTTTAAATCAAATCCTCACTATCAAAGAATGGGGAATGTGTCTAAAAGAAATGAGATGGCACAAAACCCTTGATCTTCCAAGACATTTTCGATGTTTGGGGAATTGAATTTATGGGACCATTCCCCAATTCATTTTGTAACCTATACATTCTATTAGTATTGGATTATGTTTCAAAATGGGTATAGGCATGATCTAAAAGGACTGATGATTCTAAGGAAGTCGTGGAATTTTTTAGAACCAAAATTTTATGTAGGTTTGGCTTACCTAGGTTTATCATCAGTGACCAAGGTTCTCATTTTTGCAACCAAACAATGAAATCTCTTTTACGTCAGTATGGGGTCAGGCATCGAGTGTCTATTGCTTATTGCCCACAGTCCAATGGTCAAGATGAGGTGTCAAATAGATATGTAAAAAATATTCTAGAAAAAACCGTTCAACCCAATAGAAAAGATTGGAGTATTAGACTCGATGATTTCTTATGGGATTATCGTATTAATTTTAAAACTCTTATTGGCATGTCACTATATCGATTAGTGTTTGGATAGAGTTATCACCTCCCTATTGAGATTGACCACTTGGCCTACTAGGCTGTTAAACAATGAAATTCTAGTATTTTTGGTGAAGGTTCTAGAAGAAATTTACAGATTGAAGAGCTGGAGGAAATGAGAAGAGATGCATATGAGAACTCTAGGATTTATAAGGAGTGAACGAAGGCTTCCCACGACCGTCTTATCCTTCATCTCCAGTTCCACATTGGGTAGAAGTTCCTCCTTTACAATGAAAGGATAGATTTTCATCTTGGTAATCCTTTTTCCTGCTTGTTTAGACCGTACACTATTGCTAATGTCTCTCTATTTGGTGTTGTCTAGGTTAAAAAAAAGAAACTATGAAAACCTTCACTATGAATGGGAAGTGGCTGAAGAACTTCCATGAATCCATTCCAGAGTCCCCAATGGATGAACTCTATGTTCAAGAAGCAATAGATAAATGAAACTCACCATGTTTTATCCTTCCATCCCACATTCTCTTTTATTATAGTGAGGACACTGCACACTTTAAGTGTGGGGGATGGTTATATTCTTGGGTTAGTTAGGAATGTTCATCATCTTTATTATTTTTCCCTTTTTAGCTTTCTGAATTGTATTTACACTTTCCCCCTTTTCCCTCCCACTCACCTTTATTGCGGAATGTTACTTTTTTTATGCCCACTTTATCATGGAAAATGATGCATCTTTAATCATGGAAGTTATTGAAAATTAATGTGGAATGTCCGTATTTCATGTTTTTTTAACATTCAAAAAAATTCTGATAAAATTTTCATTTCAGAAAGAATTCAATACTACAGTGTGACATTCATTTGAAATTTAGTTCTTTGTCGATGATATAAATGGTTGTATCATTTTGAAACCTTTGAGATGAATGGTTCTTTTTTGTGAATAGTTTAAGGGAAAATTGTGCCACTTAATCTCTCCACACATTTTTTTACCCAACCATGAAATGTGAAAATTTATTACTTAATGGAAGGTAAATATAAGTTATGTTGATTTTTCTCTACTTTTCAAAATCATTTTCCATACGTTCGTTCCTTATCCGATCTATTTCATTACAGTACCAGATTGACCTATGCATGTGTACCTGTTATCTGACGATTGTATGCCCTCAAAAAAAGGGGTTGTATATTGGGCAGGTAAAAAACCACCCTTCCCTGACCTTTGATCTTGTTATAACTATTACAATTAGTGTTGTGAGGAGATAAAACATGGGTTGGGAGAAGAGGGTTAGATTTGTTCCAAGTGAAAATTTTGAAAAATTAATAAATGATGGGATTGATGAAATGTACAACATATGAGGATATCTAGGTTGGGAGCATATGGTTTGACTTCTAGGAATACTTAATTCAGTGGGTCTGGAAATTTTATTGCAAATGATGTGGTGAAAGTTCAATGGATATGATCTTCTAAATTAAAAATTATTAAAATAACTTATATTTACTCGATAAAAAGTTGAAAGAATAGCATGAAATGGTTTTCACACATACACATAGAGAATTAGTGACATGATTAACTTTTTAATTATTTTATTTGATTAGTTTCATGAATCTCATGTAATTTCATTTGGATACAATTTTTTAGATGTCTTTTTCCATGATCACTAAGAATAACTCCTCGGTGTGATTTTTACTTTGATCACATTTCTATCAAAAATTAAATTTTCATTGAATGTAAAATCTTTATGAAGTTGGAAATATATACTTGTATAATTTTTAGAATTATGACTTTTTCAAGGAGTGAAAATGTTTAGGTGTGGGGGTGTGATCGCACCATGATTCACTATTTCATGTTAACCCTTAAACCACTGTGCTAAACTTGTTTTATATTGAAAATTATAAAAATAATAACAAATTACATTCCATTTTTTAATCATTTTTTTTATCACTGTTAAAAAGGGAAATGTTACTTTATTTGATTCCATTACAAGAGGAGGTGATTTGGAGGGCCCATGATGATGTCCAAGAAAAATGGGCCAAACTGCACAGGATCCATGCACACCAGTGGACTCATCTGCACACTTATACTGAACCGTGCATCCAAATGGGCTGCTATTTTGTGGACTGAACCAAAATTCATTTTTATACATTTAATTTGAATCAACCCATGACTCATTCATCAATTCGGTTCTCCAATCTACCTGATCTATCTTGCACACCGAATCTGCATGAAGTCAAAAGTGGTGTGTTGTGATCAATCCATATCTTGGGAACTACAAGTCCAAATGGTGCCAAAAATTCAGTGGAGATAGTAAATAGGTGGGGCTACAAATTTTTGTATTTTTTTCAACGTAAGATAAGGCTATATGGAGGATGAAACTGATGTGTGAAGTGGTTTTATGAAATCTGTGTGTTTAAAAACACCTTCCCACTTTTCTATAAAATGGCACCTTAGGATCCCAATTTGTATGTTCGGACAAGGAGTGAAGTGCTAAAAATTTGGAGTTCTAGAGGAGTCATGTAGTCATACTAGAATTTCTAGAGGCCCCTATCCTCATAGGGGGATCTTGTATGAAGAAGGAGTTCCACCCAAGCATCCTCCTCCTCCCGATGTTGAGCTAAATGGTGGATGATCTTTCGAGAGAGCCACACATACTTGGGAGGGAGTTCTGACACTTAATATTCTATTGGTTTTGTCTGATTTTTTTGATAAATATTTCACTTATGTTTAAATTTTATTCACTTTTCCTCTGGGTACATTTCTTTCATTATAATTAAGTGAGACGCTTTTTATCTCAACACTGATTGGGTTGAGGTTTCAAGTGGGAATGTCGTATTGTTCCAATTGGACAAGACAAGAGTCATATTTATCTCACACATATATAAATTTCATTATGTTGTGGTAGCCTTTCTTTTCTATTTTTGATACCCATACCTTGACAACATGATTGTCGTGTCAAGGGGTGGTACTGTGTGCATCATTTTAAGAGGCAAGAGGAAAGTCGAGATCTTGACAACCCTAAACCAAAGGGTTCCATTAAACCATGTGTATTTTTCAGAATGATGAACTCACCAAGATGTGTAGTGAACATTTAATGATCACCTTATCTCATAATTCTAAAATACCAACTTTATTTATCAACTATTAAATTCTTTATGTTAAGTCATTTTCTTAAAACTATTTTCAAATTCACCCCTTTTTAGTGATATTTATTAAAAATACACACTATAAGCTACCAATGCTCTTTGGGAGATGACCTAGGGTCTTCACTATACTAAAAAATATTCTTTATATAACTATCAATTTTATATGCCACAACAATTCTTTCAACAATCCACATACCAATCCTTGATACGCGATCATCTGATGTGAAGACTTAAAATGTTTTTGTTTGAAAATTAATGTTCAGTTCATGGATTTAAAATTTTATTTCATAGAAGAAGGCGACTATGAAGTGTTATGGGTTTATAGAAGGTAAATTATGGTTCATGGTCAAAGGAGTCTTTGAAAGTGCTGGTACATTGAATCAAGGAAATCCAAGAGAAAATGTAGAGTGTTGTTCATAAAGAAATTTGATAAATGAAAAATGAATTAGCCCCCCCTATATATTGGCATTTTTTCCCTATGGTTCGATATTTCTACCAAAAACCAGTTCAGTTCCAGACAACTTTATATACTGGAATATCCTCCTCTTCATCCTGATTATCACCCATTCTGATGGGAGCATTTGTAGGGTCCTAAAAACTCCAAAAAGGGAAGGAAAATACTCCCACAAATTGGATTAAGGAATAATATATATTTTTAATTAAAAATTTGCGAAGGATATTGAGTAAATCCAATTTGGAAAAGAAATAAAGTGGTCTTTGTACTGATTTCTAGGAATAGAACTTGTATGGTATTGCCCACGAATTGAATGATATGAGAAAAACCCAAAAAATTCTATCTCATGAAGTATTTTATAGTGAACTAGGAAGTTTATGGAAGAAATTAAGAATGGAATAGGTCCCCCACAAACCATGACATTGGAGAAATGGAGGTGGAGAAATTTCACACGCAAACCGTGGCCCTGTGATGTCATTGGAGAAAAAATGACGGAGAGGTACACACCCAGATAAAATCCCTACAAAATCAGTTCGCGGACGAAGTGAGGCTGGTGGAATCTTGGAAACTGTGTCCTTTGTGGGATCGAAGCGCAGATTTTTTCCACTATGAACTGCAACCCTACAAATCAATGTTGATCGAGTCATTCATGGGTCGACTGATTTCTTTATGGGCTTCTGAAAATGGTTTCACATGAACCAAAGATACCACTTCCCCAACACTCTATAAAAGGAACCACATGTATAACTGATGATAGATCGGATTTTCCAAGGGCATGGAAATTAAGGATGAAATACATTGAAGGAGAATGATCAATGAATTATAGAACCATGAATGGTTTCCAGCATGTATAAACCCACCGCAGACCATAAAAAGAAGGAAGAGTAAAAATATGGGAAAATTTCATAACTAATTGGTGAACCATGAACCATACTCCCTTTAAGGATAAACTTCATATGAACTGCAAAACCAATTCCCCTTCTTCAATCTGGTATACCACATAGAACATTTCTATGTAGATGAAACCCTACCCGACATAGCATTCCGCCACACTGATGGACTCCAGCATCGCATACCACTACGGTATGTGGATGGAAACTTAGGTCATGTACCACTAATATTTTTAGACCACACCCAGGTATGCATACCACTTCAATAATTGGATGAACCCTTTACCCTCATAGTAGTATGCTAGGTAGAGGGATCCCCATCCCGCATGAAGAAAATGTACGCGGAATGGGGTGACTTCGAGCAGTCCACCTTCTGGTTCTGATCATGTGCTTCCATACCTGTCACACCCTCCATAGCTCCTCCACAAACCAGTCCAAAGGAATCATAACAAATCCTCTTCAAAAGGCACCATACCTATATGAACAGACCATCAGGTTCATCATTTCACCCTTGTAAGTCTACATACCCATGGTAAATAGAGACATATGGGTAATCCATGCAATGGTACGGGCCCTCGAATTGTTCCTAAGTCTACATTCTCATGGTAATATGGTGTCTAAACTTAGGATGCTAACTTGTACCTATTTTTTATAAGGATTAAGGGTATTCACATGCATTTCCTTTTGACGAGTACCAGTGATAAGTCAAAGGGATCACACTTTCCTTCCTCTTTGATGAGTAACACTACTCATATCGTTTTCTAGAACCCATTTCAAGTCACTCCTACTGGGGTAAGTCCCTGGCCATCTTGTGGGAGGGGGATCTCTTTCTCTTCTTCACCTCATCTTGGGATGTTTCCTAATATATCATTATACGTGACTATCCTAGATATCAACATGGGTGGGAGTTGGCACATTAAAATACCCCATCTCTCCCTTTGGGCTAGCAGTCGCAACCTCTTATGTCTTCTTCCTCCTTTTCCATTAGAGGAGAAGGGAAAGTGTGTGGTTTGTCTGCTCTATAGCTTCCTATTGATTCTCACACCTAGCATGAATCATGTGGGATTATAGGTTAATGATGATCACAACATCCGCACCATCCAGAATTGAACTACAAGAACTCTGATTCCTTCTATAACCAGGATATGTTGGATTCCTACCAAAGGACTAATCTCAAAGGAAATTCTCCTTAAAATTTAGTCCTAATAATAATTCCCTCCAACTCATTAGGTAATACTCTTCAGAAATAAGTCCTGATGTGACTCTTTCAAGAAAGGCCACCTTTATGATGTAATCCCCCACCATTTACTCTCAAATGGGAATCTCCAATGTGTAAACCCCAATAATGTACCCTTGTAAATGGGAATCCTCTTTAGGAGTAAGCCCTAAATGAATTATCAGAAATTGGCCTCCTCCATGGTATTCTCCCCGACCATTCTTATTTTATCGGTAGCTTCTATGCATAATCCCCATCTATAGAACTACATGGACTTTTATTCTAGCCAATGGAGATATGTAGGAAACCTCCCCAGGGGTTCAAGCTCAAAACTTCATGGATCTTACCTATTCCATAATCCACACGTCAATTCACCCTTTTCCTTACTGCATGATGTTAAACATCATGGATGAGTCCATGTTGCATGACATTAAAGATAATGTGTCTAGTTAAGTAGCCCCAAACTATGTGGGTTCTGATTACTCTCACGAGGATACGTAGGAACCCCATTTTATTAGTTCGATCTCAATTCTGAAACAACATCCATCCCCCCTAGATGATGATAAACTCCATAGTGCCTCATCATACGGCTTAAACTATAATTATCTCAGTAATTCTCGACCCATGCCTATATATGGTTAATCTTGTAACCTAGGCGTAACCCGCATACACGTTCTTGTAAAAGAACCAATGATTCAAAAATATATGAACATTTATTAAAGATATAAAAGAGTCTTGAAGTAGGAAATAATTCCCCC
Source organism: Viscum album (assembly GCA_963277665.1). Classification (NCBI taxonomy): domain Eukaryota; kingdom Viridiplantae; phylum Streptophyta; class Magnoliopsida; order Santalales; family Viscaceae; genus Viscum; species Viscum album. The sequence continues at coordinate 1,016,732,035 of OY728147.1, read as the reverse complement.
CCAAAGGGTTTTATGAGCCTAGCATCCCAACATCTTGACCAATGGATTCCTTAAGAGTCATTGGCCAAATCATCATCCAACGAGAACCTGCCTTTGGAAGTAATTTCAATGAATCATGGATATAAGGTTTTTTTGGGTGTATCTAAATCCCTGAATAAACCCTTTGGAGACCATATGAGGACATCTTATGTGATGTAAAACCCTTCATAATAATTGATAATTGGTTACTATCTATCAGGCCATTTTCTGACCTAGTACGATGAAAAATCGGGTCGAAACATGCATAGAAAGAGATTAAGCACATTTATATATCCAAATAAATTCTTATTGGATATAGGGTTATCCCAATTAAAAAAATAGAGATGAAAATTTCAATGATCATTTTTTACCCATGTTTTAGGGCTATATAAATTTTTTATATAAGGAGATAATTTTTCAAAAATTGTGTTAAAACAAAATTTTAGGAAGGATGATAGTAAATATGAGCATCTTAAAAGGATACAAAATATATCTATAAAAAATTCTAAAATAATCTTCAAATAATAGGTTTGGAAAGTAAGGCATGGATGATCAAAAACCACCACAAAAAAATTAGTATCATATTCTAAATACTGTTGTAATGGATGAAATAAAGTTTGTTGTGCTTGATTATCTTTATCATTCCTATGATGAAATATTTTTTCCAATATGGTGATGAAGTTGTTGAATAAGGTGTGTGGAATTATTTGGATGCTAGAAAGTATTTATTAAAGGTACTTGTTTACATGTTTAGTGTTATGAAAAGTATTTGAAGAGATGGATCTAGATGAAGAAATTATTAATGTAGTATTAATGGTTCCCTATCCAATTATGATAATAAATTGGATAAAAAATAATATTATAATATATTAATAAAGACACCTTATGAAGTAGTGTTTTTAATTAAAGAATAATGTGGTCTTCCTTGAAAAACAATTGAACTTATCATGGAAATATATCTATTTTTGTTATCATTGGTGAAATATTAAGGCCGTTTAAGGTGTTGAATTATTGGTTAAAATTTTGAATAGAATGATGTATTATATTCATTTGTTTTAAACTCTCCATAGGCTAGTGTAGAATCGAAAATATCTTATCATAAGGGCCGGAAAGAATGCTTTTTTACTGGAACATAGTCAAATTTGATCATTTTTTTCATTACAACAAGATTATTTTTATTCAGGTACTAAGAAAGATAAAGACTATTATTTCTATATCTATTTATGGATATTTATTTTAAAATTTTTTTATGAGTTAGAAATTGATCTTACTACTATTACTAGTTCATTTTGAAAAAATTGTTCATCAAATATGGAACTTCCTACTAAAAATATTTTGTCAGACCCATATGAATTATTTGTTTCAACTTTTGGTCATATAAGAGTGGTGTTGTTATTGTAAATAGGAAATAGAAATTCAGAAGCAGAATATAGAATAGATATTGTCTCCTAATGGTATTGTTAGCTCATGTCGAGTTGTGCTTGTAGACTGATGGATTGGCAGGGATGGATATATCAGTTTCTAATAGAGTATAATTTATAGTTAATTATCAGATATCTGAAAACTCTAGAAACATTACTAATATTTTATTTCCTAATGTAAGATAAAATACTTAAGGAAACTACATTGAATCCATATATGGGACTATGGAAAAAACTCTTCAACTACTATAAATATTGATTTTTAATAATGATGTTTCATTGGTAATTGAAAACATTTTTTGAGCATTTAATATGGCTATGATACATAATGATATTTTATTTATATATATATATCAATTGATTCAAACCCAATAAGATAAATTCATTTTGATTTTTTTCATGTTTTCCTTAAGATATTAAGGAACTTTTTGGCACTTAGTACAAGTGATAATGGAATGAGAATTTCTATTTGGTTTCCTATACACTACAAGGAATTTGTTTTCCATTATATTAGTGCAAGATTTTTTATATAAGGTGGTGATTTTTAAAAAGAAAAAGTAAATATTTTAAAAATCATTTATTAGGGGAATTTTTCATTTGAAATTTTCATACTACATTAATATGATTCTGGTTTCTTCTCTAAAAAATAGTGACACATATACGAATAGTACTTAGTTTTTTATCACCATTAATCACCAAACTATCCTTGATGGGAAGAATGTTATATATAATAAGATTTTTTGAGGGATTGAAATTATTAAAATAATTGAAGAGGTGACATCAAAAAAGTAGAAAAACTCTCTATTTTTTAAAAATTATTGATTGTGTTGAAGCTTCCAAAATAAAAATTCTTGATATATTTATTATTATTATAAAATGAAAAAATTAAAATAGTTAAAGGCTAATCTTCAAGAGATGCTTCTAATGATCTATCTAAGAGAACTAAACTAACTATATATTGACAGAGGAGGAGGAAAAAAATGTTGAAACAAAATCTATTCAATAATTCAAAAATGTATTTTATGGTTGGATTTTTTTCAATTAGGGGATATTTAGAACACTTGTAAAGGCATTTTAAGAAAGATTAAAAAATCCATTGTTTATAATGATATATTTTTAATATATTTTAGAGTTATGAAAATGGAAGGAGGATTCACTTCTATGGTTATAATGACCAAGATATGGTTTAATTTTTAGAGTTAAAAGGGGGATTTCCTAAGGCTATCACACTGAAGCATCCAACCATATAGAGAGCAGAGACCAAGATTGATAGTAGCTTAGTGAGGGTGGTAAAGGAGTAGATAACCCAGTATGGGTCAACACTATGTGGTAGGAAGAACTACAGTGAAGGGAGGCACTATGGAGTACAATTTTAGTGTAGGGATAAATTGGTGAGGGGTCCATAGTACGGGGTAGTAACATGAATGGGAAGTGACAGTTGATGATGCATTAATGATAATAAAGGATAAATATTTGGAAGTCGGGTTTGATGTAGGATTCATAAAAAATGGGTAATGATGCAAGACTTATAACCACATCACAAAATACAAAGGTTCTATTTCATATAAGGAAGGCTTCTGTTACACATCATAGATTCGAAGGATGCACTGTAGAGGTGATCATCCAATTTTTGAAATCACTAATGTTTTTCGGGTACTGGTATTATAGAGGGTATGTTATTCCACAACCATATTTATGATTTAAGGGATGTAATGAATTATTTGTCATTATAACATCCCAAGAAATTCAAATAGTAATTTTATTTTAATTAATTATATATTTTTTTTATAAATTAAAAAAAATATTTTTAATAAAAACTTTTATGGAACTAAAGTATTTTGTGTAATCTTAATAATTTATTTTCCCAAATTATAAAATTTTACTTTATAGCATGCATGAGTTTCCATTAGAGGTTGTTACTAAATATAAATATATTAAAAAATATTTTTATACAAAGTATATTAAGTTATAAATGTCCTTTTATTTAAAATTATAATTTGATAATTTTATTAATTTTTAATTTCTTTATAAAATGTTAATATTAGAAATAATATTAGCATGAAATATTATTACATGATGATAAATTGTTTTTAATAAATAATTGAATTTATTTATTTATTTTTATTACTTGATATGTTTTAATATAATTTATTATCATAAAATGTTGAATTTTTTTTATATAAACTTTTTTTAGTAAATAAATTAAAGTAATTTTAATTTAATTAAAGCAATGATTTATAATTTTAAGTATTTAAATATCGAATAAATTAATTTATAAATTTAAAGTTAATAATAATAATATTATTATTATTAATTAAGAGAAAAACATGTTATTTAGTGAAATTATTATTCATTTTAACATAAAATATTTTATAAATATAGGAATTTATATTATGTTTTTTTGATAAAAATTTTAAATTATAAAGGTACTTAATTATATTAATATAAAAAATTAAATTCATATATAAGGTTTTTTTTAAAGTGTTACAAATTTTGTTTAAGAAAATGGTAAAATAATTTTTTTAAGTGTGATGATTTGTTTGAAAAAATGGTGAAAACAAAGAATTAAAAAAGTAAGAAGAACAAAACAAAAAAAGAGAATATAGAAGGTAAAAAATATGAATAATAATAAATAAAAGAAGTAGGAAATGTGGGTTGATAAAAATATTAAATCAAGTAAAATATGATAAAAAAATGGGAATGGATGTTGTGTTTAGTCAAAGGTTAAAGCCACACCTTTTGAATTCTTCACACTCCTAGATATAAGAATCAAAATTTAAATATAATATGAAAAAATAATATATATATATATATATTCAATATCAAAACAAGAATGAACCAAACAATTGATACGTAAAACAAACTTCTAAATGATTTTTGATAAATATATATATATATATATATATATATATATATAGTGATTCAAATTGTGAATGATTAATATAATTTAATATACATATAATTTGTATCTTCCTTTAGAAGATTGAGTTAAATAATTGGTTTATCATATAAATTTTATATTATAAATTGGTGTTTTAATCCACCTCTCCATTGATCTATTTTATTTTATGAGTTCTCTACACCCTGCTAAAGTTTTCCACACCTACTTGAGCACTGCATTATCTTCTGCACCCTTCCTACTTTTCTCCCAATGTGTTTGAGATTTGGTAGTCTGTTTGAATTTAAGGTAAGTAATTAATTATTTATTTTATGTCTGAATTTATTTTTTTAAGGGTTATTTATGTTTTACAAATTTATAAATGTATATATATATATATGTATATGTATTTATATCCTCAAATTCTATTATAAAACCATATAAGTGATTATTTTCAAATTTATTTCTAAGCCTATCAATTTGTGTTTTCTAAGGATTTTAATTTATCTATCAATTTTTGTTTACATATATATACATACCAAGATTTATTTTTTCAGAATTTATAATATAAGGGGTTTTTTCAATTTTAATTTTAATTTATCGTATGTAAGGGATTTATTCTTAATTTATATTTTTGAGGGATTTCTCCTATTATATCAAATTCATGTTGTTGTAAGGGGTATATTTTTAAATACAATATATATATATATATGTATATATATATATTTATGTTTTCAAATTTTAGAGTGGAATCATGTAAGGATTTTAATAAATTTTATCATATCCATTTTATAAAACAAAATTTCTATTTTTCATTAAAACATAGGCTTAAAATAAAACCCTTGTAAGGATAATAGTAATTCATGTAAATAATTGATGTTTTAAAGAAGTAATTAATAAGTTAATTATAAATAATAACAAATGTTTGTTTTGTTATTATATATTTAAAAAATTTTTCTTTAAAAATAAAATCTTCATGAGAGAAGATATCATTTTATGGTCATTATTTTCTGTGTACCTTTTTTTACAAATGATTTATATTATCATTTTATGTTAAAATTTTAATAAATTTTTTTATTTCATGAGAAAAAATGTCTCTTCACCTCCTTTTATGTTACTCAAAATATAGATACGACCATAAACTAAGTTATCATTGACATTCCATGCATTTTTATTCAAGTATTCATTTATTTTATTATGTATTTATATTTAGGACTTTTAAGTAAGACCAATTGTTTATAATCATGGAATTATCCTAAATATAATTTTACAAATTCTGAAAAAAATGGTTATGATATTTTAATAACTTTTTAAAATTATTTTATTTTAAATAAAATAATTAATGTATATATTATTTTGAAACAATTTTGGGTTATAATTTAGAAATACCAACTCATTAATATTTTTTTGTAAAATGGGAACTAGAGTATCGAATGTTAAGTTATGGTATGAGGAGTGAACCCATAACCTTAAGGGGACATTGTCCCATATGAGATATGGCTAAGGGGATTTACAGATTTCTTATAGAATTTTAAGTATCATATTTAATCCTTCAAAATTATTATTTTCAAATGGAGAAATCCAAGGAATTATTTTAAAATGTTATTATTTTGGAAATTTATAGTTTTCAAAATTGTATGAGAATTATTATATTTCAATTCTTTGAAAACGTATTTCTATATATTTATTTATTAAAATGAAATATTTTAAAGTTATTTAACAATGATCATAAAACCCATTATTGAGAAAAATAATTTCTCAGTCTATATTTTAAATTCATTTTTCATAGGTTTAGTGGATTCACTTTGTGATGTGTATTTTATTTGAGGAGGCAGCACATACAAATACTTTGTGTTTATTTAATATTATTTTGTATAGTTTTTATAAAATGTAATATATAATGTCTAATTTTCCAAAACCAAGAGAAGATAAGGTCCAGGAATGTATTAAATGTTGTGTATTTGTTTATTTTATTTTATTAAAAAATACACATCATTTATTTGTGCTCAACTCGGAAGTGTGGGTTCGGGGCATCACAGTCACAACATGTCACTGATGTCATGAAGGGTGTGTTTTTCGGAAATGTGAAGGATTCATTTATTCAAAGTTTATAAAACTCCACACCATGGAGTTTTAGGCCTCATTTTAGATAGCATAACGCAACATACCTCCATACTGAAGAATGAGATTTGGATATAGAGTATCTATTTTTTCAAGTGTGACAGTCGAAATATTTATCAAGCCAAAATGAAGTTTCACCAGGAAGATATTTTTTATGCCGCAACCTATGTAGTATTTGAAAATAAATTATTTTAAAACTAACTCAACACACATTAGAGAAGGATATTGCATCGTGATATGTGTTACATAAAGAATTTGAAATAAAATGACCATGGGGAATTCATGGGATACTTTGGTATTATTTGGGAAACCAATATATATCAACTTCTAAATTAATGGTGGAAATTTGATAGATGGTTATTTAATGGAATGATTTTAATTAAAATAAATAAAAAAGTTCATTGGTTTTTTAATTCAAATTTGAAATTCAAACATTCTCCAGATATATTAAAAGTTTTTTAAAGATAAAGTCTCAAATATAGAATAGAGAAATGAAAGATAATAAAAATTATATATCATAGGATATATTATGAAAGAATTATTGAATATCTGGTATTATTTTGTGAAGTATGATTAGAATAAAGTGAATAAAAGATAAATTATGAAAAATATATTTTTTTTATTTTATTTGAAAAATCATAAATAGAATATTTCAATGTCATAAAAATTTTATGGATTTTTGGTGTTATCTTCCAAATATTAAAATATTTTAAGATTTACAAATGATTTGATTTCATCATTAAATATCACTTATAAGCAGTGATTGGATGAAAGGAAAAGGTCATGGATCTTCATGTATTTTTGAGATCCTTTTAAATTTGTAATCATATATTTTTAAAGTACCGTTTAACTTGTATATCAACAAATCATTGATATGTGATCTCTAAAGAATAATTTTATATGTGAACCAATTAAAATAAGTGGGTTTTACTCCTTATATTACTATATTTGATTGTGATTTAAAATCATAGTTAAGTTTTATTTACCAATGCAGAGACAAGATCCAATTTAATAGAAATAGAGGAAGAAGTTTTGTCACAATAATTCTACCCCAACCTACCTAGGGTGTACACTAAGACCAAGTTACAACAAGTGGTATTAAAGAGATTTTATTTTTCTTGAATCTGTTAAGATTTTTATATAGTCATGAATAATTTTGTAAATGTAAAAGGAGTATCAATATTTGATATATGAAATTATAAAATATAGAATAATTGGATGATATATAATCTATAAACTATTTATCATGATGTATAATCTATAGAAGTACATGATATATAACGAACTATTCTTCTGGAATATTAATGGTGGAGGATGACAAAAGGTTTTCAAATGATGATTCTAAGGATCCAAATTCCTTATTGGGTGATATTTTTAAACAAGTATATATAAAGTTTATTGAAAATTTAATAGCCAAAGGTATTTTAAATAAACATGATAATATATTTAAAGGAGACACCAGAGAAAAGGAGGAAATGTTGAAAGTTTTACATAATATATATGATAATGTAAAATGATCTCCAATGAGATTTTAGAATATTTATTTAATCATATCTCGGATTTTTTTCTATTTCTAAGCATGTAAAATGATCAAATACTTTAATATGGTGAAAAATATCATTAGAAAATTACCACTTGTGTAAATTCCAAAGTATCAGTACTAGATAAGATGAATCTTAACGAGTTGTCTCTTAATGTCTTAAATAAATATAGTTGTGTATGATATGTGGGTAAAGATGGAAATATCTTTTGAACATTAATATAAAAGAGATATAATTCAATTATATTGAGAAACCTGAATTTTAAGAAGATGAAAATGAGGATAATGTAAGTAATGATTTCTTATCACTAATTATAATTATTTTTAAAAGAGGAAAAAGGTTGATTTTAGTTTAAGTTACCTCTAGTTTTTTTTTCATTTTTGGTGGATTAGACACAGTTTCAATAGGTTTCTAAATAGATATGATGAAGAGGATGGTGATTATGAATTCTCACACAGACTAAAAGAAATGTATCCCCAAAAATTAATTTCAATTCTAGGGAATTCAAGTAGAAATAAGTTTCATAGGAATGTTATTTTTATTAATAAATAAAATAATATTGAAGAATATCTATTGGAAATAATTTAATCAGTGTTTATCTCTGATTTGGAATATGGTATGATGGAATAAATGGAATAATAAAAATCTAGAGTTGAAGAACAAAATGATCCATAAAGGGAGTCTTTGATCTCTAGGTTGAATTATAAGGATCTCTTGAGAAACATTGTATAGAAAAAAAAGAATATGAAAATTAAAGGGGTTTTAAAGGATTATTTATACTATATTATTTATCTTAATCTTGAAGTTGATATTCTTGAGAAATTAGCTAAAAATTATGAATAAGTGTCAACAAATTATAAATATGATATTAGTTATAGGTTAATTATTGAATAACAATCTAATATCATTGATGTTATTAATTTATAAATCAATGGTCATTTCAAGATGATTAAGAATCTTTAAGACAAAGTTTTTTCTATGATAAATATTATCGAAACAAAAATAAAAAGAGATATTTAAAAGAATAAGCTTCAGTTTTAAAATTTTTTATATGATGTTTTGAAAGAAACCAAAGAACAAGGTATATGTACTTTTGAAAAAATGTTGAGTGCTCAATGGATAAATTGTTTGGGTAAAATTTTAATTTTATTTAATGGTGAAACATGATAGAAAATGTATATAATAATGAAGATCACAATGAATTAGTTAGAAGGAAAAGTTTCTCAACCAATGAGAAATTATCAATGAATAATGAATTATACAAAAGCTAGATATGCGTGGAGAGGTAAAAATAATAGGATATTTACATTGATTAAATGTTTTTTGTGGTTTTCATGGACACATTGTGTCATATGTTTATGAAATTGAAAGTTATATAAGAGGATAATCTATTGGAAGATAATATAAAAGAGTTATAATATACACTTTATATGGTATAATATATTATTTATATGGTTATTATTTTAATTTTTTAAACATTGAACATAATATAGTAGATTATAGGTAGATAAGAGGAATATATTCTTATGGGAGACAAATTAAAGTTGATTTAAGAAAATATAATATGATTCCATAGACTAAGATATTTTATCCTCTTAAATAAGAAGAACAAGAAAAATTTGGCATGATGGGTTTCATTGAAAATAATGAAAAGAGAACAAAAAAATTATAAACACATTTGGGTTTATCTTACAAGTAATGAAATAAGACTATGAAAGAAAAAATGGTATAAATTGAAATAAAAGTTAAAATGAATAATAAAACCTAGTTTTTAAAAATGAGTGTCTATCTTATATGATAGAAAATATTAATTTTTTGAATAATGTTAAAGGATGATTTGATGGAACTTTGTGTTTCAGAAATTATAGAGTGTTGAATATTAAAGGAAGTGGAAAGAATTTAATCTATGGTTATGAATCAAAGAATACTAACATTATTTTTGTTTTTGAACATTGTAACAATTTATTGACAATTAGTTAAATTTTTCACTCATTTTTGGATGTCAAATTCAGTTGAACTTATCTTGGGAGGAATATGTAATGGGGAATTTATATGGTATTTATAAACTCGTAACACCAAAATTGTTCATACACCTAATTTTATAAGAACTAAAATAAGATACTATTTTAATATGGAGTACTCCCCTATTGAATATGGATTAATATGTTATAAATCTAGGTGAGGATAGTCACTACCATGTTTTTACACTTTCCTTGATCTAGTAGCACTACCGTTACTAGGTTTTCAACCCTAATATATGAGTATGAATACCTAGTAAAGAAGATCCATCCACTCAGGACTATATCCAAGAGAACCACCAATTGAAAATTTGGATCCATGTTTAGATTAATTTTATATCCCTATGTGGTATGGTTGATCTTGGGAATTGGATATTTTTAATAACTTTCATTACATTAAATGAGTGTCATTTTATTATTAGAAACCTAACAACATGTCCCTTTATAATAACATACATCACAATCTCACTCATAGTGTATGGTAATAACTTTAACTAAACATATCAATTCCCATTTAATATCATTTTTATAACCACAACACATATCTCTCACATCTCATGTGTGGTTCCCTATTAAAATCCTACCAAAAGATATCTTCCAAACTAATATCTTGGAGAAAACCCTCCCCAAAACACTACATGATTCCCTAGAGGACTCATCATTCCCACCACTAGAACCAAGACTGCCTCCCACCCTCAAAAGGTTGATTCCAACCATTCGATAGATGAACAAACTTCTCACCCTTCAGGCCTAATCCCATCATTAACACCATAACAGCCTAAATAAGACCAAACTATGATATCAAAAAATCAAAATGATCACAAATGTCTACTATAGGCCCTATCGCATCCAAATTGCATCATCTCCACCTAAAAAAATCCATAATGTGATTCTAAATCACTCAATATGTACTAGAGAAGTCACTTTGATAATAGGGCCTCTAGGCCCCCACGTTCATTACTAAGACATCTCTTAATATCTATCCAAATTACAAAAACATTAATCCCCCACCAAGGCATGTACAATTACACATATAAAGTTATATTTTTATGTTTTATTAGGATGACATACCTTGTTAAGGGGTAAACCCATTAATCCATGCCCTCAAATTCCCATTCCAGTCCTATACTAACTCTCATCCATTCCACAAGCCCCTATATCAAGCCACAAATCTCAACCAATTAATTATAATAAATTAAAATTAATTATACAATTAAAATAAAATATAATACCCACTTAAATATCACTAGGTAATGTGGTGACACCGAAACCATAGCCAGAAACATGCAAAAGGTCATTGGAATTCCATCAGTAATCCTATGAAAAAAAACCCATGAATTAACACCCAAATGACAACCAATATTAAAAATAATAAAAAAGGAACTTAGTAAACTAATAAGACACAAAAATCATGAAATCAATTTTTTATTATAAATATAAAGTAAGAGAAGTATGGTATGGATGGGGAAAGTGAAAAATTAGAAAATAAGAATATAGGGGAAGACTTATTCTCCCCAACCCAATTCACTTGGTTTTTCACTATATTCTTCTAAAATTATTTTATATCCTCCTCCCCTCCCCTTATAATCACATTTATCCCTTCCCAATTTTCTTTTTGTGGGATTCTAAAAAATAGTAGTAGAGACCATAACAAATTTCCCAATTTGTTAAACTAACCATATTCTTCCATAGGAATCCTTTTCCCCTTTTGGAATAAACTTTATATAATTTTTTAGAATATTATAACCTATTACTCAAACCAGCATGAAAATTAGGCCCTTATTTAAGACTGAAGGAAGGTAACTTTCTTCAGATACAAAATTCTTTTTCCCATTCTTATTGTTCATCTGGCCATCCCTTCCATTTGATTATCCAATAAGGGTGTCAGGAATCAATCTAATAGTATTACACATAGAAGAATTTAAGTAAAATAAAGAGAAAACAAATATAACTATACTCTACAATAATAATGGAAATTTATATTTAAGAGTTTATATATATAATTACATTAGAGGGTTAGAGAGATTCCACTGCTATGCACTCCTTTCTTGTTGAGGGTTGTGAGTTCCGGAGAGATACCACCTCTCCTTGGTGACTACTTCTAAGAGGGATCCCTTCTAAGTAAAATCCAAAATTATCCCCTAAACAACTATTAGTGAATATTTAATATCCCCCACCTACTTATCTAATATTAAAAAACTAATAAAAAATAAAGTATAATACTTTAAAAGAAACAATGGAATTAATTTTTATTTATTGTAAATGGTTCTAACATTTTTATTAATTTAGATAAAGGAGAAACTTCTACTCTCTAAAATGTTACTTCGAGCTACTATTAGTAATTCTATTGAGAGAAATTATCATTGAGAGAAACGATCATAGAGGCACAAACATTGAGGTTAATCATTAATATAGATATAAAGTTATGTGAGAGTATCAAAAATTCTTAGAAGCATTTGATATGGAACATGAGGAGCGAGTGAGGCAGTAACGTGAGATGCATATCATACTAAATGAGATAATGAGTGTACTATAATGATCAAGAGGAATCACCATTTTCATTGGATATTCTGTATGATAAGTAAATTATGAAAAGATGACATAATCCATGGAGGATCCAGAAATCTTAGAAACTTTTCACACTGTTCAAGGAATGATTAGTAAGGAGCACATTGTTTTCATTCCCATTTATCCAGATGATGAGATTACCATTATTAGTGTTAGTTTAGATAAGTTGAAGAGAGAAAATCTTTATTATTCATCAAAAATTATTACTATATAATCCATGAGTATAAGAGTAATATAATATACATAGTAATTTAGAGGAAAAGAAAAAATCATTGACTTGTCAGTATGATAGGAATTTCTGGAACATATTAAGAAGGTGAATAATGGTCATGATAAAACTGTTCTTAGGAACTCAAGAGGTCAAGTATCCACTTATTCACTATATTTGATTAAAATGAAACAAGAGAAATCTATAAAACTATTCATTTCAAAACTAACACCATCATCACCAAGGCATTTATCACTTGAATTAAATGGATCACAAATAGTTAATGGATAATCCAATAGAAAGAATATTGAGAATAAAAAGGGTATGGTGTATGGTATTAATAGTGATGGAAATTTTTAAAAGTCATATTTTGATGAAGTGGTTTTTTAAAGTGGATATAAATAGATTAATAAAATTTACATATCCAAAGAAATTATTATAGTATGTAGGGTTATCTCAACTCCAAAATTAGAGATGAAAATTACAATAATAATTTTTTATCCGTGTTTTAGGGATATATAATTTTTTTATATGAGGATATAATTTTTTAAGTATTATTTGAAAACTAAATTTTAGGAAGAATGAAAATAATCATGATCATCCTAAAAGGATAAAAAAAGATATCAATAAAGAACTTCTAAAATAATTTGCAAATACTAGGTTTCAAAATGAAGTTATGGATGATCAAGAACCACCACCCTAAAAGAAGTATCACGTTCTAAATACTATTGTAATGGAGTAAATGAAGTATGTTGTGATAGATTATATTTATAATTCATATGAAGAAAAAAATATCTTCCCTGGTGATGTTGAATTGGTTGAAGAGGGTGTGTGGCATTATTTGGATGTCGGGAAATTTTGATTGAAGATACTTGTTTAGATGTTGAGTGTTGTGACAAGTAGTTTTAAGAGATAGAACTAGATGATGAAATTATTGGTGTGGTTTTAAGTGTTTTACTCTCCATGTATTATAATAAATGGGATAGAAAAGAAGATTATAATATAGTAATAATATCACGTTTTTAAGTAGAGTTTTCCATTAAAGAAGAATGTGGTTTTCGTTGAAAACATATTGAACTTATCATGTAAATATCTCTATTTTTTATGATAATTAGTGAAATATTAAGCCCCTACAAGGTTTTGACTAATTGATTAAACTTTTTAAAGAATTATGTGCCAAAGGAATTTTTTTAAAATCTCCCGAGGCTAGTATAGTATTGAAATTATAATTTTATACGATCTAGAAAGAACATATATCTATTGGAAACATGTCTTCTCTGATTTGATTTTTTCCTAATGATAATTATCCTATTATTAAGGATTTATGAAACATAAAGAATAATATTTATATATCTAATTCTGTCACTTGAATTACATAGTTCTATATAAGGTATAAATTGGTCTTACTACTATTTCTAGTTCATTTGATAAATGTTTTCATCAAAGATGGAACTTCCTACTAAAAATATTATAGCAGGACCATTTTTTTATCTTTAGGTCATATTGGAATGGTATTTTTATTATAAATTGGTGATATAAATTCGTGATATAAATATGGTATAGATATATTCTTCTAAAGGGATTGGTAGCTTGTGCCGAGTTATGAAAGTAGATCGATGGCTTGGCAGGGAAGGTTTCTTCAGTTGCTAATATAATTGAATTTGTAGTTACATATAAAATATTTGAAAATATTAGAAACATTACTAATATTATATTTCTTAATGTTAGTTAAAATAATAAAGGTAACTACATTGAATCCATATATGGAACAATGGAAAAAATCTTCACCTACTAGAAATGGTGATTTCTGATAATGAAGTTGTATTGGTAATTGAAAACATTTGTGGAACCTTTTATATGGATATGATTAAGAATTCTATATTTTTTTAAATATTTCAATTGATTCAAAAATATTAAGAATAATTCATTTTGAGTTTATTATTATTTCATTAATACATTAAATAACTTTTAGGAACATGGTATAAGTGATAAGGGAATGTAAATTTTTATTTGGTTGCATGTATACTATAAGGGGTCAGTTTTCAATTGTATTAGTGAAATATTTATTATATAAGGTGGTTATTTTTTAAAAGAAAATGAAACTATTGGTAAAATTATTTATTGAGAGAATTTTTCATCTGAAATTTTCATACTAAATTATTATGATTCAATTCTCTTCTCTATAGAAAATAGTGATCCATATACGAATGGTACATAGTTTTTTAATCACCTTAAATCAACCACCTCACCTTTATGGGAGGCATGTTATATACAACATGTTTATTTGGGGGATATAAATTGTTAAAATAATAAAAGATGTGACATCAAAAAGTGGTAAATATCTATTGTTTGTAAAAAATATTGACTTTGTTGATGTTTCCAAATTTTTCTTGATATATTTATTTTTATTGGAAAATAAAATAATAAAAATAGTTAAAGACTAATATTTATGAGTTTCTTCTAAATTAACATATAAGAGAACTAAACCAACTATATATTCATAGTGGAGGAGGAAACAAATAATGAAAAATGGTATTTTATTTTTTCCAAATGTATTTGATAATTCGATTTATTTTCAATTAGGGATTATTTAGAACACTAGTAAAGGTATTTGAAGAAAGATTGAGGAATCCATCATTTATATTCAAAAATGTTTTTTATATTTTAGATTTATAGAAATGAAAGGAGGATTCCATGCCATGGGGATACTGATAAAACTATGGTTTTGTTTTTAGAGTTAAAAATGATGGCTTTCCAAAGTCTAGAACATTGAAACATCTTCCCATATAGAGAGTAGTGACCAATCTTAACAGTGGCTTAAATAGTGTTTTAGAGAAGTATATAACCCCATATGGATCAACACTAGGTGGTTGGAATAACCGTAGTGAATGGAGTTACTATGGAGTACAATATTAGTGTGGAGAGGTACTGGCTAGGGACCATAGTATGGGGTAGAACCATGAATAGGATGTGTTAGTTGATGAGGCATTGAGGATAATAAAGGATAAATATTAGGAAGTTGTATTTGATGTATAATTCCTCCAAAATGGGTTCTTATTTAACACGTTTTACTACCTCAAAGAATATATAGGTTTAATTTCATATAAAGAAGTATTATGTCACACATCATAGATTTTAAGACCACACCGTAGAGGTGATCATCCAATTTTCAATATCACTAATGTATTTAGGGTACTTGCATTATAGAGAGTATGTTATTCCACAACCATATTTAAGATCGAAGGGAAGTAATGACTTATTTTTGATATCTTTTCATTGATGTTGTGAAGGGTTTTTTCATGGCAATGTGAAGGATTGATTTATTTAATTTTTATAAAACTCTACATTGTGGACCTGTAGACCACATTTTAGATAGCATATAGAAAAATACATCCACACTATAGAAATAAATTTGGATATATGGGATCTATTTTTATCAATGAAACAACCGGTATTTTTATAAATTCAATATGATGTTTCATCATGAGTATTTGTTAAGCTCCACAACCTATATAGTAATTGAAAATCAATCATGTAAAAAATGAATCATCATATATTATAGGGGGATGTTTCATGGTGATATGTGTTTCCTAAAGAATTAAAACTACTTTGTCCATTTGGAATTCATGGGATAGTTTGGTAGTTATTTGAGAAACCAATAAATATCTAATTTTAAATGAATGGTGGATATTTTATGTATGATTATTCAAGGGAATAATTTGAAGTAAAATAAATATGGAAGTTATTTGAATTTTTAATTTCAAATTTAAAATTCAAACATTATATGGATATAATTTTTTTCATAAAAAAATACTAACATATAGAATAGATAAAAGAAATATAATGAAGATTAGGGATCATATGATCAATTGTGGAGAAACTATTCAATATCTAGTACTGGTTAAGGAATTATTATTAGACTAAAGTTCACTAAAGAAAAATTATGAAAAAATATTATTTTGTACTTATATTTGAAAAATATTAAAGAGAATATTATTGTACCATAAAAAATTCCTTTATAATTGGTGATATATATTAAGGATTGAAATATTTTAAGATCAACCAGTGAGTTGATTTCATCATTATATATCACTTATAAGTAGTGATTGGAAGAGAGGAATAGGTCATGGACTTTGATGGATTAATGATATATTTTTAAAGTTGTAATAAAATAGTATTAAAGTATTGGTTAACCATTATATCAACACATCATTGATATGTGATCCCTAAAGTATCATTTTATAGGTGGAACAATTAAAATAATTGTGTTTTTACCCTCTATATTTCTATATATGGTTGTGATTTAAAATTAGATTCACGTTTTATTTTCCGCTACAGAGAGAATATACAACTTAATATAAATAGAGGGAGAAGTTTTACCAAACCCATTCACCCTCACCCTTCCTAGGGTGTACATTAAGATTGTGTTACAATAAGTGTTATCATAGCCATTTAATGTTTATTAAATATATAGAGATTTTTCTATTTTCATGAATAATGTTTTGAATATAAAATGAGTATCCATATTTTATTGATGAAATTATAAAATATAGAATAATAGGATTATATATCATCTAAAAACTCTTCGGCTTGATGTATGCTCCATAATAGTATATAGATTATAAGTAACTGATTAACTAGAAGATAAATAATGGAGGCTTAAAAAAGGTTATTGAATGATGATTCTAAGGTTCTAAATTCCTTGTTGGGTGTTCTTTTTAATCATATATATATATGAAGGTGATGAACTATTTAAAATCCAAATGTATTTTTGATAAACATGATAATATATTTAAAGGCAACACCAAAGAAAAGAAGGAAAAGTTGAAAGTTTTACGGAATATATTTGATGATGTGAATATGATCTTCAATGAGAATATATATGATTTATTTAATTTTCTTTCTAATTTTTTATTGTTATTCTTGCACTTGGTTAATGATTAATTTCATTAATATTGTGAGAAATATTGTTATAAAATTACCTCATATGTAAAATATGATGTATCAGTACTAGAGATGATAAATCATGGTGAGTTGTCTCTTAATTAATTATATGGAAATATGGTTGTGTATGAGATGTGTGTGAAGCTAAAAAGATCTTCTAAACATTAATCTGAAAATAAATAATTCAATGTTGTTTATAAACATGAATTTTCGGGAAGTAAAAATGAGGATAATGTATGTGATGATATCTTATCACTTATTATAAGTAATATTAAAATAGGTAAAGGTAGTTTTGAGTTCAATTTACCTCTATTACTTTTTACTATGGGATTATTGGTCACATTTTTGATAGGTGTACAAAGAGATATGGTGTGGAGGATGGTGATTATTAATTCTTACCAGGGGAAAAAAATAAAAATTTCCCCTAAAATTAATTTCAATTCTAGGTAATTCAATTGGAAATAAGTTCCATAAGAAACTTCTTTTTATCAATTAAGAAGATAATATTATATAAAATCCATTGGAAATCATTGAATCAATTTTTATCTTTTATGTGGAATATGGCATGACAGAATTAGAGGAAAAATAAAAAACCTAGAGTTGAATAATACAATGATCCATAAAAGAGAGTTTTTGATCCCTAGGTTTAATTTTAAGAATATATTGAGAAAATATATATATAAAGAAAAAAAATATAATAATTAAATGTTTTTATAGGATTATTCTAACTATACTACTAAACTTAATCTTGATGTTGACCTTCTTGATAAAGTAGTGGAAAATTATGCACATGTATCAGCAAAATCTAAAGATGATATTAATTATCGGTTAATGATTAAAAAACTAATATCATTGATGATATTAATTTATATATAAATGGGGAGTTCAATAAGATTAATAACATTTAAGAATAATTTTTTTCATTTATAAATACAATTAAAAACATCAGAAAAAATATTTCAAAGAAGAAGCTTTCGTTAAGAAAATTTTTGGATGAATTTTTGGAAGAATGGGGAGAACAAGGTATAAGAACATTTAAATAAATGTTCAGTACTCAAAGGATAAATGGTTTAGGTAAAATTGTAAATGGATTTGATGGTGAAACATCACATACAAAGTCTATAAGAATGAAGTGAACAAGGAAGCATTTAGATGAAACAATTT
The DNA here is from genome assembly GCA_963277665.1 of Viscum album. NCBI lineage: Eukaryota > Viridiplantae > Streptophyta > Magnoliopsida > Santalales > Viscaceae > Viscum > Viscum album. Next base: position 1,016,713,154 of record OY728147.1, on the reverse strand, counting down.
CTCAACCAATTAAAACATATAAATGAATATGTAATTATACAAAGGATGGAGATATGTGGAGAGGTGATAACAATAATATATCTCCATTGATGAAATGTTTGTTTTGTGGTCTTATTAGCTACACTATGTCATATTTTAATGAAATTCAAAGTTATCTAGGAGGAGAATATTTTAGAATATAATAAAAAAATAGAACATACAATTCTTATAGTAGCATATATTATTTATAAAGTTATTATTTTAATTGTTTAAACTTTGAACATAATATAGTATATTATAGGTAGACAAGAGGAATATATTCTAATGGGGTACAAAGTATTGTTGATATAAGAAAATATAATATGATTCCATAGACTAATATATTATTCTCTTAAAGAAGAAGAATAAAAATTTGGAATTATGGGTTGTGTTTAAAATAATGAGAAGAGAATACAAAAATTATCAACAACTTTGGGTTTGTCTTAAAATGGATATAAATAAGACTAATAAAAAAACAAGGTATAAATTGACTTAAAAGTAAAAAAACAAATAATCACACATGGTATTTATAAATGATTATTTATCTTATATGATATAAAATATGAATTTTTTGAATAATTTTATAGCATGAGTTGGTGGAACTATGTGTTTTAGAAATAAAAGAGTATTTAATATTAAAGTTGAAATAATTTACTCCCTAGTGATGAATTGAATAATACTGATATTCATTATGTTTTTCAACATTGTCACAGTTTATTGATATTTATTTCACTTTATGACTCGGGTTTGGTTGTGAAAATTAGTTGAAATGTATAATGCATTAATGGAAAATATGATAATTATTTAATTAAAGGTTAAAAAACAAATGGTAATTTTTAAAAGGTTGATAGAAAAGAAAATATTTTTCAATTAATAGTTAAAAAACAAAATAGAATTTGATATTGGAGGCTAGTCCATGTCTATCAAAAAAGTATAAATAAATTATGAAAATTCAGAGTAGCAGTGGATATTACTAACTTGAATTAATATTGGAAAAATATTTTTGAAGCTTGTATGTGAGATAAAATGGTTAAAAATCCATATCATCTAATGAAAAAGAGAACATCGAGTTTGCTGAATTGGATTCAAACTCTTGTGTGTGATTTTATTGGTCAGGTAGGTAGCTATAGTGAGAATAATTTCTTTTTATTATTTAATTACTATAATAATATAGGGTGTTCGATATTCAAACATTGAAAAAATAAAAATGTTGGATTGCATACAATTTTTTCAAGGAAGAGCATAAAATGAAACTCTGAGAGTAATGAAAATTATGAGATCGAATAACTAAATGGATTATAAATCTTATGAGGTTTAAAATAATTTATAAAATCATGGTATTAAAAAAAATGTGTCTTTTGTGAGGACATACTAATATAATGGGTTTATAGAAAGAATAAATCTCAAGGTCACAAAAATAGAAAAGAAATTTTTGATAGATAGTGACATCTCACACCACTACTATAAGGAAGCAGTTGAAGTGGATATATGTAATAAAATTAAAGTATTACATAGTTCATGGATAGATAAGATTCCCAATGAAATTTCTTATTTAGGGGAACCCTAATTTAATAATATTAGTTTTTTGGTTGAAATTTTTTCATCCAAAATAAAGAAGTAAATCAAGTAAAGTATGGTGATACAGGGGATTTTGGTATTTTATTAAACAACTCAGTAATGAAAAATAAATATAAACATTTCAATAAAATACTTAGAAATATATTTGAGATCATTGATATAAATGTAGCTAAAAATTAAGACAAAGAAGATTTTGAAATTTCTGTTTTTTAAGAAGTGTTTCAAAATGGAGAAGAAAAAAATAGAGATTTGGCATAAAATAAAAATTATTATGTTAATGATGAGTCTATGATTGGATTGGTAGAAGAAAAAATTAAATAAGTTATTCAGCCTGTGACTCATTCAATAAATAAAATAGTTTATATTTATCCAAGAAATATAAAAGGATAAAAGTATGTTCAAATATACATTCAAAAAATGAAAATAATAAAACAAACTAGTCTATTATCTGAGATTAAACCCACGTCATTTAAGGAATCGACAAAGGAGGAATCGTGGGTGAAATAAAAAAAAGTAATTGGATAAAAATGTTAAAAATATGATTTTGAATCTTATGTAAAGACCTAAAAATCATAATTTAATTGGAAAAAAGTTAGTCTTTAAGAATAATATGGAAGAAAATAAAAATGTTATTGAGCATAAATCAACATGTATTTTCAAAGGATATGATCAGGTTGAATGTGTTTATTTTTAAGAGACTTTAGAACTGGTTGTGATAATAAAGACAATTAGAATCCTTTTAGTAGAAGTTCTAAGAATAAGGTTCAAAATGTTTTAGATGGAATTGAATATGGAATTTTTTAATAGAGTCTTGAATGAAGAGGTATATATCAAAAAAGTGTTTGTATTTTTTCTTAGAAAGGATTATGAAAAAATTTCATGTTAAGAAAAGTTTTATATTTCCTAAAGTAAGCACCTCATTCTTAATATATAAGAATGGACACTTTCCTAAGACAAAAAAAAAGTTAAAAAAAGAGGGTTTTATCACTACCAATGTGTGAAAATTTATAAGGAGGGGTATTTCATGGTGTTGGTGTACATATATAACATTATATTTAGTGGGAATAAGAAGAATTCTATTAAATATTTTCCAAATTAATGATTTTTAAGTTTGAAATGTAAATTATTGACCAGTTGATATATTTTCATGGGCTATAAGTTTTTCTATATGAATGGAATACATTCGTTTCATATGTATAGTATGTAAGGTAACTCTTGGAAAAATTAAGAATAGATAATTCAAAGTTTGATTCAATATTTATAGTCATTAGAATAAAACATGGTGAGCCTGAGGACAATGAGGGGTGTAACGTCCCGGCCCGACTCACCATCGACCTGGTGGCCGGACCGATAGGTCACATGGCCTCAAGTGTATATCCATGTACGCCAGAAGCTGCCGACTAGCAGAAAGGGTCTCGAGAGGTGATAGTGGGGAGACTATACCCTCTTATGAGAATTTCACAATGGTATCTTAGAGTGAATAACATTAAAAAGTGGAATCCGTAATAGATAAACAATAAACAATAGCAGTGGAAGACAAATAGTGATAATTTTTATAAAAGGTTGTCAAAGCCAATTTATCACAATCTAGGGATGATGATACAGATATGGAAAGCAGTAAACAATACAACATGCTTTCAATACAATACAAATGAAATTAGAAAAGATAGTAGAGCCCAACGGTGTTCTCCTGAGAATCCCAAGCACCCACTTGGTCCACTACTCTTAACTCCTCAGGTACAAACAGCACAACATACAACCTAAGTCCTACAAGAAAGAAGGTATACTCAAGTAGCCCAGTACAATGGCGGCCCGAGTAGGGTGTGAGATAATAATCTCATTAGGCCTGCACCACAGGTGTCTAACCCAATCCAGACAGTGTGTATTTAATAGAACAACAACAGTTAAATCAGTATACAAGGAAGGCAGTAAACAAGGAAACTAGCAAGACCGACCCAAGCATTGTTCTTTGGCTTGGCATCGCTTTAAGTGCCCATTCCATTCATTTATCATTTTTATTCAGGTGTTCAAACTATTCCTTGAACCCGTTCTTGGAATACTCAAATCGGAAACCAAGCATCATTCAGGGAGAAAATCCACCAACACCCTACAAGCCTATTCCGGTGAACCTCTAGGAACCCGACATCGCTCTACAAGCCCGTTCAGGATAACCTCCTAGGTACCCGACCTCGCTCTAGGTGCGGTATATTTTGTCAAGTGAGACCATCCCTGGAATCCTATAAATAAGATCTGGGTATCGCCCATGACATATCATGCCCTATTGAGTCCGTCCATGGCATATCATACTGGATCCATGATTCACTCGGCATTACAGTAACAAGTCTTGTATGAGTCCGTCCATGTCAACTCACATTGGTTCCATGGTTCACCCATGACTTTTTTCACATTTCAACAGTTCAATAACATTTAACTCACGTGGGAAAACAAGTCAAGAATTATCATACAAGGTTCAAGGGGAAAATCTCCATCCCATACTCAAAACGATTTCAATTGCAATTTCATTATATTGCAATTCATTCATAATTGTTATCATGATTTCAATTGAATGCATAAGGTAGTACCTCTTATGCATTTCAAGTAGTCATTCTACATTCAGAAACATGTTTATAATACACTACTAATGTCATTACCTCATAAGAATTCAAATAATCATACTACATACATATAAGTGAACACATTCATGTTCATACATAAGGCAACCCATCTTAGGTATTCATCTCAAGACATTAACATATTCACCACATTTATATAAGGTGCATGAGGCAACCCGCTCATGTATGGTATTGGCTAACCCCCTATTCATTCCTCATTCCTTCTATGTCATTTCAAAGGCGTATAGGGATTTACATAGTATTAAGAGGTGCTGCGGACTACCCCTCCTAGGTAAGTCCCATTCACTAGATTCATGCCACTATCCTGGGCCAGGCTTATTTCATTATTCCAAGGCATGGTCTTACCACCCTAATCTACTTACTTATCAGTTTAACCATTTCATCTGATTGTGTGGAATTATCATACTTTAATCATTTGGTAAAAATCAAAGGAAAACATGTCATCAACAATTATCACCCAAGAATCACAGAGATCAAGCAGGCATGCATAAGAATCTACTTCCTACTTTTATCTTGAAGACAGATCACCTATGATTGAGGGGTTTTATTATTAAATCGTGAGTTTAGTGACCAAGAAACCATTTTATCTCATTCTGGCAATTGACACTCTTTGCACGGAAGCATTTAATTGAAACGAAACGTGCATAATTAAAGCAATGCAGTATTAAACTCTTTAAAGGCTTCACTTCAATTTAAAAGTGCAAGGAGAGGGACCCTACCTCAAGGTGGATCGATCCATCCACTCCGGCTATTGGATCTTTCTAACTAAAACCGCCAAAGCTCCGGAAAACCAAAACTATTCAAAAAGCCTAATGCACAAGGAAAAACATACCAGAAACTCTTTAACAACCTAAGACATTAATTTAGAGGATGCACAAACACTAACCAGGAAAACCCTTACCTTGGAAACAAACCGGAGGATCTAAATCACTGCAATCCACCTCGCCATCGGCGGCAGATGTCGTACACACACCGACAAGGTCCCGGGGGACCTTCCGCATAACCCTGGACCAAGCAGAACAAGAAAGAAACTGAAACCAACCACACCCTAAACTTAGGGGTGCTTGGCGGAACGAAATTAGGGCAAGGAGGAGCCCTAAAATCGGCCAAGAAAGAGAGGAAATAAGGGAGGATCTTACCATGGAGAGTTGAAGAAGAAACCTCCAGAAATAGGGAGAAAATGGAGGAATAGAGGGAGAAAAGAAGAGCTCTGTGCGTCGCGGCTCCAAGGCGGAGGCCTCGTGTGGGATCTGGCTGAGAGGAGTGAGGGAGAGATCTTATTAGATTTGGTTTTTATTTTAATTTTATTTTAAATTTAATTAAAAACACAATAGGAGGGCCGCACACGGTTTGACCTGCTCGATTTTCCAAACCGTGTGAAAACAGTGTGGCACCCCACTAGACACCCCAGGGCACCCCGCACGGGCTAGCCGCATGGTTTGGGGAAACCGTGCTCAAGACGTACAGACTCCTCTGCCTCCCTAACTTAGGTTGCACGGTTTGCGCACAATTTGGAAAACCAAGCGCCAACTGTGCGCCTTATTCTACACTTTAAAAACCATCCTCCTTCGGGTACGACGCACTTGAAACCCCTCAAGCCACTCGGGACACTCATCAGGCATTCACCCATGTCCAAAAACATTAAAAATAAATACCCAAACCTTCGGAAACTCATTCCGAAGCCCGATCATAAATTCAACCGGTTCAGTAATTTGAAAAGATAAAAATCCTTCACTTTTTAACCTGGTTCAAAAAGTTGTTCCTTACAACCATCCCACCTTAGAACTTCTCATCCCCAAGAAGCCTTCGAAAACAACTCACACCTCACTCGTCCTACAAGGGTCGTGAAGTTTCATTCAAACGATCACATTACATTTCCAACATTCAATGCTCCACAATCATCCACTTAAGCAGACGACACTTAAGTCATCCACACCCGAGAAAACACTTGTTTTTTCCACCAAACCAACACGAAATCTCTTACCTAAGCCCATTTCACAAGTGACATGATCACATCGTCATCTCGTCAAGCAACCAAACACGGGTACTTTCCACCTTAGATTTTTCGTGTTAACGACCAAGACTGAAACCACATCTCCACCACCTTTTGAACTGTCTTTCAAAAACATGCTTTAATAATTCCAACGACGCACCTGGAGTGATTTTGAAACAATAAAATGGGCGATTTCCTCATCGACCTATAAATCCAAGTCGAAAAGACTCAAGCTGCTCCGACAGACTATTCAAGAAGACACCCGGCTTAGGTGGACGGTACTTTACAAGATGAACAATGATGCCTTCTCACAAGGCATCCCGCATTTATCACAAGAACATTCAACAAAAATCTCATACCTAAATCTTGGTGACGTCTCAAAGATCAACCCATGAAGGAATCCACACATCCCGCATGCAACGTCGGAAGAAAACAACCGAAAGAGCTCAACATCTTTAAAGCTTTAGCACATCATAAGACCGATGCTCTCTTAGTGAATCCAGGACGAAAGCAAGATAAGGGACAAGCTCGTCACCTAGCAGAGTACACTAAGAGGATTAAAATGGATTCCAGTTATTAATACCCAAAAAATATAAAGGAGATCAGTCAAACCACCCCTACTCGACTCTAGAGAAGAAACTCGGCTCCACCTATTGATGCATCAATATTTCAACCGACCACGATTCCTCTTCCCACACGAGGCATTCTTTGATCAACCTTACCGCCAAAACCCAAAAGCATTCAAGCAGAACCTGACTATTTTCCAAGATGGTCCTTCTTGGCATGCTCCTTCTACCCAGAAGGACACGTTTTACTCAACTGGCACGACACTTCCCACCTTAGAAGGGTCGGCGTCATCGAAAGGAGAAAGTAAAGCTACTCATAAGAAGACTTGTTCATAATTTACTGAACTAATGTGTATCGCTCCTCCAATCCATGATAACCACGTCAAACATACAAGGAATCCAAAGCAATAATACCGGCATGTCAACGACTTGAGTCTTCCGAAAATTATCATGAGCATTGGGACAACTTGATTCTCAAATGCCCAGGTCACTCTACCACGGAGATGACCCAAGACCGTACATAGCAGCATAAGAGATTTAGTCGAACGTCATATTGCCCCATACGACCATTCTCTTGGATGATGACATGTCAATTCATCCATTATCATGCAAAAATAAAGGGTCAAACGACCAAAAAGGCGATCGATCATGCCCGAGGCATGTCCAATCAACTGATACAGAGCATTACCCGATGCTCAAATCCTTAACAAGATAAAAAGATGCATGACCACCAGTCTGAACAATGGTGTCATTAGAACTGGAAGTCCTAAATGGGACAACGGTACCCGAACAACACCAAACTTCAGAAAGTTCACCGAACAAGCCAAGCACAGAAGCTCTAAGGGTGCTACCTACCACGAGCTAGCCCCTCACAAAAAACGAACATCAACCCATGCACTTGGTCATGACCAAAAAAATTCATCCGACTCAAAAGCCTATCATTTAATCCATTACAAAAGAAAAAATCCTATGGGAAACGCTCGATCTACCATTCCCAGGCCACACAAGAGAAACTCATCCTGCCCTCAAATGGGGTTCAAATAGAGGACACCACAACAGGTTCCTTTTTCCAAGACCTTTATATCTAACCACATTTATTCTTTTAATCACTTTAAAAGATTCATTTAAAAACTTCAAGTGACCCTTTTCAAAATCAAAAGTCACTAGGCACTTGATCATTAACAAACAGCTCAAAGCATAACAGGCAAGTTTCAACAAAATTACTTTAACCACTAAACATTTAGTAAACATCCCGTCTCTTTTCAGGAAATTTATCATAATAAACTCCTTTTAAACAAAACAGAAAACCGATGAGGGTCCCAGCAAACTAAAACATTCCATATCGGAAAGAAACAGCTTTTACATGTATGATAATTTCACAGAATATCATGCCATTACATCCATCATCGGTTGTCATTTCCCAACTCGTGAAGCTGCCATACACTCCAAGGGTTGAAAATTGGATCTCATTAAACAAAACAATCACATATGAGAAGTTAACATGTTCAAATCAATCATCCAGTCATAAGGGTGACCACCTACCAATCTGTAAGGCGCCCATACACTTTACAATTTGGCATTTGGCTCCCTTCATTCAAAACCAATTTCAATTAATTTTACAATTTAAACTTTAGAATCCATTTTTATGGTGATTCAATTACACATTATACCCTTTCCATCCATAAGGCGCCCATACACCTTATCACTGAAAATTGGCACCTATCGTAATCACAATCACTTAATCTAGAAAAAACAACCAATTTCATTTTAATCAAAACAGCATGCTATCGTAAGAAGTAAGACATAACATGCTATATGAAAAAATCATGGCACAAAATAGAGTAGGCATGATAAAGAAACATGTAGCATACAATAGTCCACACAACACCTATGACAATAGCATGCATCAACTAATGCATCTTAGATGGTATGGCATAATGCATGGTATGAAATTTCTTTAAAAGGTTCCTATATGATGCATGAGATGGCATACGCTCATCTCATTGGGTTGAAACTAAAATAGAACCCATAATTGCATCAAATGTATGAGGATAAATTATGTGTGTCACCCAACGGTGAAATAAAATCAACTATAATAATCAAAATCATTAAAATAACAATTTCATTCAAGGCAATTTGGATTTTCTCTATACACGGGTTAGCTACTATTGAGCACATATTATTACCAAATTCCATCTCCTTCTTATCCATGTCTAATGTTGCCCAAAGAATAAAACAAATCAGAAGTGAAAATCCTCTGATACCACTTTGTAACCTCCCGGCCCAGCTCACCATCGACCCGGTGGCCGGACTGGTAGGTCACATGGCCTCAAGCGCGTCTCCCCATACGCCAGAGGCTGCCGACTAGCAGTGAGGGTCTCGGGAGGTGATAGTGGGGAGACTATACCCTCTTATAATAATTTCACAGCGGTATCTCAGAGTAAATAACATACAAAAGCGGAATACGTAATAGATAAACAATGAACAATAGCAGCGGAAGAAAAATAGTGATCATTTTTATAAAAGGTGGCCAAATCTAGTTGTCACAATATAGGGATGATGATACATATATGGAAAGAAGTAAACAATACAACATGCTTTCAATACAATACAAATGAAATAAGAAAAGACATCAAAGCCCAACAGCTTTCTCCTGAGCATCCCAAGCTCCCGCTTGGTCCTTTTCTCCTAACTCCTCAGGTACAAACAGCACAGCATACAACCTAAATCCTGTAAGCAAGATGGTATACTCGGGTACCCCAGTGCAATGGCGACCCGAGTAGGGTGTGAGATAATAATCTCAGTAGGCCGGAACCACTGGTGCCTAACCCAATTCATATAGTGTGTATTTAATTGAACAACAAAAGGTAAAGTAGTAAACAAGTAAGGCGGTAAACAAGGAAACTAGAAAGATCGACCCAAGCGTTGTTCTTTGGCTTGGAATCGCTTTATGTACCCATTCCATTCATTTATCATTTTTATTCAGGTGTTCAAACCATTCCCTAAACCAGTTCCTGGAATACTCAAATTGGAAACCAGGCATCGTTCAGGGATAAAACCCACCAACACCCTACAAGCTCGTTCCGGTGATCCTCTAGGAACCCGGTATTTCTCTACAAGCCCGTTCCGGTGAACCTCCTAGGTACTCGGCCTCGCTCTAGGTGCGATATAGTCGCTCAACTGAGCTCGTCCCTGGAATCCTATAAATATGATCTGAGTATCAACCATGACATATCATTCCCTGTTGAGTCTATCCATGGCATCTCATACTGGATCCATGATTCACTCGGCATTACAGTAACAAGTCTCGTATGAGTCCGTTCATGTCAACTCACATTGGTTCCATGGTTCACCCATGACTTTGTTCACATTTCAATAGTTTAAAAACATTTTACTCACATGGGAAAATAATTCAAGAATTATCATTCAAGGGTCAAGGGTCAAATATCCATCCCATACCCAAAACCATTTCAATTTAAATTTCATCATATTGCAATTCATTTATAATTATTATCACGATTTCAATTGAATGCATAAGGAAGTACCTCTTATGTATTTCAAGTAGTCATTCCACATTCACAAACATGTTTATAATACATTAATTATGGAATTACCTCATAAGCATTCAAGGAATCATACCACATACATATAAGCGAACACATTCACGTTCATACTTAAGGAAAACCATATTAAGTATTCATCTCAAGACATTAACATATTCACCACATTTATATAAGGTGCATGAGGCAACCCGCTCATGTACAGTATTGGCTAACCCCCTATTCATTCCTCATTCCTGCTATGTCATTTCAAAGGAATATAGGGATTTAAAAAGCATTAAGTGGTGTTGCGGACTACCCCTCCTAGGTAAGTCCCATTCACTAGATTCATGCCACTATCCTGGGCAGGCTTATTTCATTATTCCAAGGCGTGGTCTTAGAACCCTAATCCACTTTCTTATCAGTTTAACCATTCCATCTGATTGAGTGCAATTATTATACTTTAATCATTTGGTAAAAATAAAAGGAAAACATGTCATCAACAATTATTACCCAAGCATCACAGAGATCAAGCATGAAAGCCTAAGAATCTACTTTCTAATTTTATCTTGAAGACAATGCACCACTGATTGAGGGGTTTTATTATTAAATCGTGGGTTTAGTGACCAAGCAATCATTTTATCTCATTCATGGAATTCACACTCTTTTCACGAAAGCATTTAAATGAAACTAAACTTGTATAATTAAATAAATGCAGTATTAAACTCTTTAAAGGCTTCACTTCTATTTAAAAGGGAAAGGAGAGGGACCCTACCTCAAGGTGGATCCATCCGTCCCCTCCGGGTCTTGGAGATTTCTAATTAAAGCCGGCTAAGCTCCAGCAAACCAAAACCATTTCTAAAGCCTAACACACAAGGAAAAACATACCATAAACTCTTTAAAAACCTAAGACATTAATTTAGAGGATGCACAAACACTAACCAGGCAAAACCCTTACCTTGGAAACAAACGAGTGGATCGAAATCACCGAAATCTGCCTTGCCTTCTGTGGCGGATGTCGTACGCACACCAACAAGGTCCCAGGGGACCTTCCTCATAACCCTGTACTAAGTAGAACAAGAAAGAAACCAAAACCAACCACACACTAAACCTAGGGGTTCTTGGCCGAATGAAATTAGGGCAATGAGGAGCCCTAAAATCATCCAAGATGGAGAGGGAAGAAGGGAGGAGCTTACCATGGAGATTCGATGAAGAAACATCCATAAATCAGGAGAAAACAGAGGAAGAGAGGGATCCAAGAGGAGCTTCTTGCGTCGCGGCTCCAAGGGGGAGGCCTCGTGCGGGTTCTGGTTGAGAGGAGTGGGGGAGAGATCTTATTAGAATAGCTTTTTATTTTAAAATTAATTAAAAACACAACAGGAGGGTCGTGCACGGTTCGACCCGCACGGTTTTCCAAACCATGCATAAACCATGATGCACCCCACTAGACACCCTAGGGAACCCCGCACGAGCTTGACGCACGGTTTGGGGAAACCGTGCGCAGGCCGTGCGGACTCCTCTGCCTCCCTAACTTAGGCTGCACAGTTTGCGCACAGTTTGGGAAACTGTGCACCTTCTTCTGCACTTTAAAAACCAGCCTCCTTCGGGTACGACGCACCCGAAACACCTCGATCCACTCAAGACACTCATCGGGCATTCACCCATGTCCAAAAACATTAAAAAGAAGGACCCAAACCTTTGGAAACTCATTCTGAAGACCGATCTTAAATTTGACCGGTTCGGTAATTTGAAAAGTTCAAAATCCTTCTCTTTTTAACCCGATTCAAAAAGAGTGTCCTTACAAGGGGGTATACTCGAATTAATATGGAATAATCATTGGCAGTTTACTATATCTTACTATCACCAGTCTAGATAATTTTTATTCTACATGCTTGGCAGTAAGTTTTTACATTTTCCCTATAAAATAATATCTCATGAAAGTGAGAATAATAATGGGGTATGTTCAAGAAACTTTACATTATGGTTTTTTTTGTTCAAATATGAATAGAATTTAGATTAATTGGAATATTTATATGTTGATTTTTGTATTGATATTTTGGATCAAAAACCCATAAGTGGAGGAGATTTTATATTATAAATAATTATATTGGTTGGATATAAAAGATATAAGACCGTGTTTCTTTAATCACATTAGAGGATGAGTATATTTCAATCACTAAAGCTCAAACATATCTTATCTATGAAAAGAAATAGTTAGAAGATATCAATGATGTTGTACAATATCCAATGATTATTCAATGTGAAAAAAGTGAAATTGAGTTGTCCTAAAATTTTGTTCAGTACTCTCACACAAAGAACACTAAGATCGAGTACTATTTCATAAATTAAAAATTGGATAACACCATAGTTATGCTAAAAATTATTGGAACTCAAGATCAAGAGGAATATATATTCACAATACCCTTGGAAAATCATTTGTTTGAAAGAAAAAGTTTATACCTCAGAGTTCAAACAATCTACTCAAACTATGGAGATTCAAATATCCCCTCTCCCAATTTCAACTAATTCTATATTTGAAATTGTCTGTGTTCTTTAATGTTCATATATTGTACTTGGTTTAAAAAATAGGGATAGATATTTTTCAGGGAAGTTCTCATAGAGAGAATTCTATTTTTAAAACCATTGATTGAATTATTATAATTAATACTTTATCTTGTTTCCTACTCAGAGATTTGTCACAATTAGTCTTAGAAGAATTATTAAAGGAAATTTACTAGGTTTATAAAGAAGTACATGGTTGAATAAAACTTTTTTATTTTATTTTTAAAATGGGGTGATTTACAAAGTCATCTCAAGTAGAAGTGAGTATTGTTAATGTTATTGAAAAACGATTATTTCTAACAAAATCAAAAGTATGGGTATAATGTAACTAAATGTATTTGATGATTTCCAAAGGTAGTTAATGATTGTATTTTTCATCAATTAAGATTTTTTTATAACTATTATAATGTTTTGGAAGATGGGTTGAGGAATCTAGATTATATTTTGATTTTTTTTTTATTTTGGAGTTCTATAAATGGAAGTAAGATTCCATGTTGTGGTGATACTGATCGAGTTTTGGTTTTTTTAGATTTAAAGAAAAAGGCCCCAACCCAAGGTTAGAACATAGAAGTTTCTATCCACCTAGAGGATATTGGACAAGCTTAAGAGTGACTTTTCTAGGGAAGTATAAGAATAGAGAGACCATATCATGTTTATTCTAGGCAGTAGGATGAACAATGTGACAAAGTAGTTACATGGAGGAGAGTTTCATTGTAGGGTAACACCAATAAAGGGGGCATAATATAGGTGGTTCTATAGTTAGGTGATGATAGGTAATGAGGCAATAAGGGTAATAAAGGACAAATCTTATGAATTCAAGTCCCATGTGGGATTCTACCAAAAGGGTCTATGTTGCATCACTATTGACCATTCTAGAAATTAAATAGGTTTGATTTACCATAGGGAAGGATTATGTTACATGATGAAAAGTTGAAGACCAAATCGTAGAGTCAATCATCCAATTTTCAGCATCACTAGATTTTTTTAGGGAACCCACATTATGGAAAGTATGATACACTGCAACCAAATTTAATATCAAAGGGAAGTGATTATGATCATGCCACAAAATGTCTTCTTTGATGTAAGGGGTGTGTTTTTGTAAATTCAAATTATTGAAATATTTTGAGTTTATAGAACTCCACGCTATGGAGTTATATACCACTTAATATAAAGAATAAATAAAAATATTTACATGTTGTAAAAAGAGATTGTTTTGTGGTTGATCTATTTTTAGAAGTGAGGCAGTAATGATTCTTATCAAGTTTTAATTATATTGCACTGTGAGGGTTTGTTTCATTGCATACATAGTAGATGAAAATAAGTTATGAGAAACCTAGATCATTATAATGAAAATAGAGATATTTGACCATGATTTTTGTTTCTTAAATAATTCAAATAATTGTGACCATGTGACAATAACCTAATTATTTTGTTGTTATTTGGGTAACTAATAACTATTAAATTCAAATTTAATAGTGGATATTTGATGGGAGATTATCCAATCAAGGTGTTTCCAATAAAATAAAGAAGGGAGTAATTAAATTTTAAATTTCAAATTTGAAATTCAAAAAATATCTGGATATAGAAAAAATTGGTGTGTACAAGAAGACGTTCACACACATAATATAAAAGAGAGAGAGATATTGAAAATCAAGGATCATAGGATCTATTATGATGAAATTATTGAATATATAATACTGATTAGTGAAGTGTTGTCATACTAGAGTGCATTTATGATCAGTCTTGAAAAAATATTATATTTTCCTTATCTTTAAAAAGTCTGTAAGAGAATATTGGTTCATAATGGAGAAAACCCTTGTTGTTTGGTGTTATCTATCTTTGATTGATATCTTTTAAGTTCAACCTATGAGTTAATTTCATAATTGTATCCCTATTGTAATAAGTGAGTGGAATAGAGGAAGAGGTTTTGGACCTTTATGGACTAATGAGCTCTTCCTAAAGTTATAATCACATTATAGTTAATTGTTTATTAAACGATATATAGACACATCATTGATATGTGATCCTTGGATTATGTTTTTTTAAGGAAACCAATTAAATTCTGTTTGATCATTGTCCTTATATTTTTTTTATTTTGTTATTATTTAAAATAATATTCAATTTTTCTTTACCAACACAATGAAATGATCTAATTTAATATAAATAGAAGAAGAAGTTTTGTCACACTAATTCACCCTCTATTATGGTGCAAAATAGGACCAAGGTATAAAAAAACAGATAATCTTAATGAATTTTTCCTAGAAGACACTTGGAAAAGCTTGTGTAAAATGGGTATCCAGTTATTATGTAGTTAGATATAATTCAAAAACAAATATATTTATAGTAGTAATTTTTTATGTTTTTAAATAAAGATATGGGGTTTTTATTTCTATTCCAACATTAATACATTCATTCATATTTTTACCATGAGGGTAATGTGGTTTTTTTATGAAGGGGAGAATTTTAGGAATGTGGGGGTGAGGGTTGTCTGTGTGAGTGATCATTTTTTGTGGGTTGTCTGTGAGATGGATTGAGTGATAACTACCAAGGGAAATTTTTTATTTTGTCGTAGATAGTTGTTGGGTTTGGTTATAGAAGATAGGTGGAGTCAATTTTTGGTTAAGATTATTAGATAATTGATCTGATTGTGGGGAGGAAAATATTGATATTTTTGTGTTTCAACTTAGTTGGTTGGGAGGTAGGGCCTTGGTAGATCTAGACTGTCCTGATCTTACCCACTATGGGCCCATCTATAATTATGGTAAGCTATTTTTTTCCACAATACCACCTTCAATAGGACAATGGATTTAAACTAGCACTAATAAGGATTACAAATAAAATGGGAGGACATATCCTAATCATCTTGCATCAATATATATATATATATATACACCACAAATATATAAAATAATATATAACCATGTAGGATATACATAACTAACTAAAATGTAAAATATGCATGTGTGCCTCTCAAGAGACCAAGGGAAGAAAGCTACCTCATCACATTATCTCCAATCTGAACATTTTCATCTATAGAATCCCACCGGCTCCACCATGCATTTTGTTGTGTAGTATGAGGTTTGAAAGACTACCATGTATATATTCCATCTACATAGCCACACCAATTATGATGAAGGAATACCATTCAAGGTTGAGTATAAAAGTACCTAGTAAGATGCCTTAAAAATGCCAACTAGGATGTATATTAGCATGCAAACAGATTGAACAATATGACCTCCCAATAAAATCGAAGTGAAACACATCGAATAGAAAGGATACATAACCCAACACCCACACATGGTCACCACCCTATATGGTAGGGAAAACTAGGTAAAAAAAATTACTTTTCCATTTTTACCATGGTGGAAACTGAACAGGTTCTGCACCTTAGAGAAAGAAATGTCCCTACTCTATATCCACCATAGAAGACCAAATCCATCAGTCTGGGGAAAAGAGGATACCTATCAATTACACCAATAAACCCGAGTAAAAATGATAAGTTTCACAATAAAAAAAGATACACTAAACCACAAACCAAAAGGTTCCTATTTGAATTTCTATTGACAAAGATGTTGAGTGACTGGTACTAATTCCACACTATTGTTCCATGAATGTGGCCCTGCACTTCACCAAGCTCACCAAAGAAGGATAACAACAGTTCCTAGAACTATTAGAACATCTAAGAGAATAAAACAATTATGAAAACAAATGGGTGAGGCATGCCTCGTCCAACCCTTGAATATGACAGGTTCCTAGCATCCCAGACATAATCAAAGGAGGAAAGAAATAATTATTTGAAGAATAACACCACTCAAACCCACCCCTCTCTAGGGGGAGAATTGAAATATAAGGAACCAATGAACCCCTCACTCCTAAAAACTCTACACACATGAATCATCAATGGAATTCATCCATCATTATCACCAATCCATGAAATTCAAAATCATAATAGGAGACCCATGCCTCACCAGTAAATGCATCCTTATTGAGGGGGTAATGACCTTGAAAATTGATATATCTCTAGCGATAAACCAATATCAACATATGTACAATATTATAAGTGCATTTGGGATCCCTTTACACACAAATAAGTGAAATATATTATGAACGATACTATCTCCATCCATTTAAAACTTCTTACACCCAATAACATGGGGAAATGAGGAACTACATCATTGCATGAATAGATGACCACACCCCTCTATGCAAGGGGATATTGACTCTATCAACCAAAAGGAACTACCCACCCATCTCCCTATAACACAGGCTCAAGTAAATGTCTCTAAACACACATTTAATACCATAAATTTTACATAGGCATCAACTTATAATGGTCTGAGGAAAGCGACAGTAGATAAGGGTTTCTAAACATTTCTCCACGTCATTTTTGTAGGTTCCAGAAGTAGAAACAGAGTAGGATGGGCATGTACCCAACTTTAAAAATTTCCATAATTGATGATTAATCCAAGAACAATACAACGATGAATGACAGTATCCAGAGAAATAAATCAAAGATAAAAGAAAAAGGAAAGAACCTAGAACCGAGAAGATAGGATCAACATATTTTGTTTATAATTAATTTAATTTAATTATTGAATTACCTCCAAGGTGATTCTTTCTAAGTTTATGTGTTCAACTAAAGCTCTGATGTGCGGCTTATTTGTGATGTAGAATCCAAGGATAGGAATCCTCTAGAAGTGATCCACACATTCTCCATGTATCTCTGTAAATCGATGAAGGAGTCTCTGGGTGCTAGCATAGAAGATCCTTAAGCTTGCGATGTCTGCCTACAATCACCTTAAGAATCCATTCCAAATAATTCTCATTGATCATGTGGAGGAGGATCTCCCTCATTCTCGAGAGAATTCTTAGAGAGGGAAGAGATCTCTAGGCAGGAGAGATTTTCTCAAAGTATGTTGTGCACACAACCATTGGTTAGTCGGTCGAATGATCCCTTGGATAATTTAAATAATAATAACATAACAAAGAATTTAATTCACCAGATAATAATAAATAATTCGCAGAGCTGCTGTTACATAATTTATTATTCCATGTGAAACCTCATGTCAAATAATAATAGAAATGTTATTATTTCCATGACATGTACTAAACTTGCATGTTATATTTATATATTTTTTAACCAAATAATATTTAATATTATTACTCACCGGACCCATAACATGGTCCACCAATCCTCCCTAATATTTATCAATCATCAAATAATATCTATTTATTTATTAAATAAATATAACGGCATTATTAGTCGATAAATAAATATCCCATCAGAAATATATTTTCTCGAACAACTAGCGATAAAATAAATGTGATCAAGAATACATAAATTACTATTAAACCACAATAATTAATAAAATTTATTCAACTAGTTAAATAAATAAATTATTTAACTGAGATACAGGCTAAACTTAACGTGTGACCCTCAAGGCCTCTTTCTCATTGGCATTAGGCAGTATTTCCAAATGTCCGAGATTACTATATAGCAATGGGAAAAGCCACCCAAGAGAAATTAGTTGATGCCACAAGGACATGTAACCTCATACAAATTCCTACCATGTAATATAATCCTTTTGTCACAATATCTCCAATCAAGCAGGTAACTTACAAGTGACATCAACCCATGTGCTTAATTTCTCATTCTTTAACTTCCCAGAATTGAACTTTCATAGAGAACACCATGGACATGGATTTAGTTAAGATATATCATTTCCATCAAAGGGCCTAAGATACCAACTTTTGTAGAAGTGAAAAATACTTTCTCTCATTGTTCATTAATGCAGTATTACTCGTGACACAACCAAAATATTCTACCTTGCTGTGAACATCTGTCACCACAGTTATTGTTAATACATCTAAGTACGCATGTCAAAATACCCATTAATAATAATCTTAAAGTCTAAGGACCAATAAATATGTCCATAGATAGAAACATCCATTAAAACTTATGAATGTTGATTTTTAACTGGCAGGTCTTGTTCTCATAATATCCTCTTGGATATTACCAAGGGTACACACCATGAAAAAGTGCCTCAAAGATCAATGAGTCCCCAACCCTGATATATTGTATCATTTGTGTCCCTTTAAATGATATTATCTAGCCATAAAATATATATTCAAGAATAGTGTCATGGAACTTCCAGTTTCTCATCATTGCAAGGATCCTCTATGACCTTTTAGTGCGGTAGATATTCTTAGGACATTATCAGATACTATGTCATGTAGAAGAATAATCATGATGTGATATATAGTTTATTACTATTCATCTAATGAATATTGATTTATCATATAGTACAACGAAGTTGGTTTCTAGGTACCAAATCCAACAGACTCCCAGTAGCACAAATCCAACTATTAACAACCTTCAGGATGCTTGCTCTCACATGATATTCATGCTTCTGTTGAGATAGGACTTTAATCAAGGGGTCCACCACGTTCTCTTCAATGGACACTCTAGTCATTGCAACTTCACCCCTTTGATAGAAATCCCTTAAGAGGTGATACTTTCGGAGTATGTCCTTTTTCTGTTGATGTGATCTTGTCTCTTTTACAAGATCCATCACTGCAGTATTATCATAATAAAATGTAATGGGATCCTTACTACTAGGTACCACATCAAGATCATAGACAAAGTTCTGATTCCAAACAGATTCCTTAGATGCACCAAAAGATGCTATATATTTGAACTCCACTGTAGAATTAGCAAAAACTGGCTACTTTGAACTCTTCTATCTCATATCAACTTCGTTGAGATAGAAAACACATCCCGATTGAGACTTCATATCATTATGATCTATCTGAAAACCATAATCAGAATACCCTATTATGACAAGATCCTCATCTAATCCGTACACTTGGAACATATCCTTATTTCTCCTCATATACTTAATGATAGTCTTGATAGCAGTATAATTTTGTTCTCCGGGATATTCTTGATACCTTCTTACTATGCATAGTTCATAGGCAACATTAAGTTTAGTACATAACAAGACATACATGATAGATCCTATCATTGAATAATATGGAATCTTGCTCATTCTATCATTCTCTTGTTTTGTCTAGGGACACATTTTATTAGATTTATTTAACCCATGTGACACTGGAAGAAATCCCCTCTTGGATTGTTTCATACTAAATCTATTTAGTATCTGGTCAATGTATATACTTTGAATTATTCAAAAAAGCCTCTTTTATCTATCACTAATGATCTTGATCCATAGAATGTAGGATGTTTCACCTAAGTCCTTCATAGAGAATCACTTGTTCAACTATTCCTTGACTAACTGCATGTTTGGTATGTCATTTTCAGTAAGAAATATGTCTTCAACATGCACTAATAAGATAATGACTAAATTCCCATTAAAATATTTTTAAACATATGGCTCACATTCATTCATAATGAAACCAAATTATTATATGGATTCATCAAATCGAATGTTCCATGACTAGATTCTTATTTAATCCATAAATGGATCTCTATAACATTCATACCCTTTTAGCATCACCTGATGTCACAAACCCTTCTAGTTGTGTCATATAGAAATCTTCCTGAAGGTTCCCATTAAAGAATGCAATTTTGACATCCATCTACTAAATATAATAGTCATGGAAAGCTGCTATGGAAATTATGATTCTTATGGATTTAAACATGGAAATTGGAAAAAATGTTTCATCATATTCAATTCCTTGATGTTTTTTAAAACTATTATCCACCAGAATTGCTTTATAGGTACTAAATTTAAATTCCATGTCCAATTTCTTCTTGAATACTTATTTACACCCAACAAGATTTACATCAATCAGCACATAGACCAGAAACCATCCTTAGTTCTGATACATGGAATCCATCTCAAAATCCATAGCTTCTAGCCATCTTGCATCTTTTGAGCTCTCTAATTCTTCCTTGTATGATAAAGGTTCATAATTTTCCAACAATAATGAGTCACCATCCTCAGTTATAAGGAAACCATATCTCTCCAGTTCCCTTACCTCCCTTGTACTCCTATGTAGTAGTTGTGTTTCAGGAACTACCACTTTTATGGGGACCTGTGGAACTTTTTCCTGTACCAACTCCAATGTATCTTGAGTATCAACTTCATCTAAGTCAATATTTCTCCCACTATCAATTTTAAAGATGTTTTCCCTCTCAAGAAATATGACTTGTCTAGAAATAGTCACTTATTGGTCTGAGTGGTTGTATTGGTAGTATCCATTTATTTCCTTCGGATACCCTATTAAGATACACTTCGTGCCCCGGGGTGATAGTTTGTTCCTTGAGAAAGCCTTAACAAATTCCATGCATCCCCATACACATGTATATGAAATGATGGGTTTCTTTCCACTACATATCTCAAATGGAATCCCATTTTCCTCCTTAGTTGGTACTTGTTTTAATGTGTATATTTTAGTTTTCAATGTATATCCACAAAAGTATAATAGAAGATATGAATGACTCATCATAAACCTTACCATGTCCAATAAGGAAACATTCCTCCTTTCACTAACACCATTCCTCTGTGGTGTATAAGGTGGAGTGAGTTGAGATGGAATCCCAGACTCCTAAAAAAGTTCAACTAACTCTTGGTTAAGATATTCTCCACCTCAATCAGATAAAATATTATTTAGATTCTTACCAAGTTGATTATCTAATTCATTCTTGAACTACTTGAATTTCTTAAATTACTCGGACTTATACCTCATTAAGTAGACATAACCCTATCTACTCAAGTCATTAGTAAAAGTAATGAAGTAATAATATCCACCCCTAGCTTATTCTAGAAGTGGTCCACACACATCAGTCTGTACCAATCCTAGAGGATTTTTGTCTCTTTGACCCAGTCCACCAAATGGAAGTTTGGTCATTTTCCCTTGAAAACAATTGTGACATCTATCAAGTGGTTTAGCTCGGAAGAGTCTAAATAACCATCTTGACAGAGCTTTGTCAGGAACTTTTCATTTACATGACCAATGAAGTGATTCCACAACTAGGTGTTGTATGTGTCATGTGTACGTGATTTTTTATCAATTTAAAACACTTGGTTCTCTTAATTTAATACATATAGACCATTATTTAAATTCCCCACACTATAATATATGTTGTCCTTAGAAAATTAACAACATTTATTTATAAACTTGAAAAAAATCCATCTATATCTAAACTGGATACATAATTTATGTTATTGGTAACACTAGGTACACAATAACAACCATGGAAAACCAAAATAATTTCTATTTTCAATGTGGGGTGGTAGTGACCAATAGAAATTGCAGTGAGCCTCGCACCAATGGCACCTCACAGATCCACCTCTCCTTAGGCAATTTTCCAGAATCTACTAGGTTCCTTCATTTGAATACAGATGTGAGCCCCAAAATCTGTATCTAAAACCCAATGTATAGAAATGGAATGATTTCACTCGATAATGAAGACACCTTTGGCTTCCCCTTTCCTCTAGGTGTAGTTCCTCTTCTAGTGGCCTAACTTTCCATATGAAAAGAATACTTCCACCTTTTAATTTCCCTACCACTGAATCTTCTTCTTCTTGGTCGGACGATTCTTAGAGGCTTCATATTTTTTATAAATCTTAGGACCCTTTTCCCTATCCTTCCTCCTCATATTCACCATAATGACTGTAAGTGTTTTAGAACCCATGTCCTTATCAACTTGGAGAATCAGGTTATGAAGATCTGATAGACTCTTCTCAGTATTTCTCATATTATAATTCACAATAAAACTAGAGAAGGTCTTAGGCAGCGATTATAGTATGAGATCTATACACAATTCATTAGGGAATTTAATCCCTAAGATGTACAGATGCTCAATATAGCCAATAAGGTTGAATATATGTGTTCAAGCTGGTTTAGACACTCCAAGCTTAGTAGTTAACAAAGCGTTGTTGATCTCATACATCTCCAAACTCTACTTCTATTGATAGAGATATTGAAGGTGAGACATCATGATATAAGCATCCATTTACTCATTTTGCATCAAGAGATCATTAGTCATGGATGAAAACAAGAGGCACTGAACATTTGTAGCATCATTCAGAAGTTTCTCATACACAGAGATTTCCTCATAACTTTCCTCATTTCCAAGTTCAACTAGTAAAGGATCTTCCAGCACATAAAATTTCTTCTTATGGAGATGGATAACCTAAAGGTTCCCTTGCTAATCATGGAAATTAGTTCCAGTGAGAAGGTTTTCCTTCTCGAGTATGGATCACAATTATATGTTTGATGTCATTTATTTTTTTCTACATTTTAAGATGAACAAGGTTTTAAGACAATGAAATAAAATAATATCTATCAGTCTCCCAGTATTTTGTCGAAACCAAATCTCCCTCACCATTGATGTAACGACCTGGACCCAAACAGCCACTCAGAATAGTGCTAAATGGGTCAGGTGTTACAACCTAAGGCACTCCTCCCTGAACACCAAAGGCTACCGAATAGTATCAAGGACCTTATAGGTATAGTGGAGAGGCTATACCCTCTTAGAGGATAATAATGGTACTGATCTGAGTATAATAATAAAAATGCAGCAGAATAAATGACTCAACAGACTCGAACCGGACCTTCAGAGCAGAAGCACATTCAATATCAATAAATAGTGAAAGTAATAGATATAAAAAACAGTAGAAGAAAGTAAACACAACAGCATGCTGATCAGTTATAAATACTACTGAACGAAAAACATTCATCGAAGCAGGTCATACATATCCATATGTAAAAGTGTGCCAATGGATAACCAACTGTATCTACAAAACACGTAAGCATGCTGATATAGGACAGAAAGAAAAACAAAGTAAACTTCTTCTAGGCAATACCTCAAGGTCCCTACCATCCCCATGCGATATCTAATACAGTCTAGCTCCTGAAGCTGATCTCTTTCATTTAGGTAAATCCATAAAGTTTTCACACATCCTGAAGGGACCATGTAGGGTGTGAGATGAATATTAGCAGGATACCACCAAATGGTCCATACCTAATATAAGTTTTTAAATAGGCATGCAGTTATAAGGGAAACAATAAACAATATGATGCACAAATAAACACAAACTCCATTGGTGCTGAGTAGCCACCATGGAGTGTCACCTGCTTTGGCCAACGCCAGAATCTCTATCATGTAACTCGACACCATGTGCCCTCTAACACCGCGTTTCTTAAGTACCAACGTCTTGAAGGCACACCCAAGAAATAGTAACCTGGAGGAACAAAGATACCTATCCTCAAATAAGTAATCGGAGGGGCAGTGATGTCTACCCACAAATAAAGTAACCGAAGGGACAACGATTTCTGACCTCAAAATAATTTAACTAGAGGGAAAATGATGTCTTCCCTGAAAATAACGGTGAGCCTCTGCCCCCAACTCGATATCCTCAACGATATCCCCTGAAGTCTCCTAACCTCCCATGTGGCTTCCTATGACAAGAACCCCCAAACAAATGGTACCTAAAATGCAAAAAACGGGGGCCTCAACCCACATGAGTGGTTAAAACCACCTTATCACGAAGTATCTCTATGTGAACACTAATCATTGTTCTGGGTGAGCTATAATCACCAAAATAGTACCCAAGCCACAACACCTCTGACACCTCGTGTCCCTATGACCATGCTACTCAAGTTTGATGGCCTTATCATCCCAGTAACCCGGGCCATGCCCAACCTAATAGTAATCCTTCCTCAAGCTGACGCCCATGATGCCCAATCCTGTGGTCAAAACCACCCAAAGAATCCCAGAAAATCCCATCATGTGATCAACATCACTCAAGAATATTTGAAATATTCCCAACACAACCCAAAGGTTCTAGCATGTGAAATTCAACAATTAGATATATAAAACATTTAATGAAAACACATAAATAGGCAAAACAATCTAAATAGTTGAATTTTATTAGCCCAGCGGTTATCAAACAACAATAATGAGGTCTTGAATGCCTCTAAAAATTCATATCAATGTTTAATAAACTAAACTCACCATTTTAATTAAACCAAAACAATTATAACCATTCCGGCATTCCCCATCCAAAATTCCTCGATGAGAAACGACCACTCGCCTGGCCCCGCTCAAGAAAAATAGGTAACAGGGCATACCCAAAGGCATCCCATATGTCAAATAATAGTTAAACAGGAAATAACAGGTAAAATAGGGTCACGCTCAAAATACCCGAAAATACGCCAAAGGCCGCGCCACCCAAAAGTATGTGAAAACACAAAAAGAGGTATGAACCACCTACCTAATACTCGTATGATAATACTCCGTCGATAAGAGACTCCAATTAGGTCTAAAACGTGGTACATATACAACAGAATAAAAGCTGCTCAAACTCTTATAACTCTCTCTTGAATAAAAATTAAGAAAAAAAGCTCAAGAAGAATCAAGGCCTTACCAAGGGGGTTCCAATGCATATGATGGTGATCGAAACTGAGTTTTTACGGAAAATACGGAGGAAAAACAAGATTCAGCCAGCTCTCCCTACTCAATCCCATTGAAGGGTTGAGTTTTTTCCTCAAAATGAGGCTACTGCCCGTTTTAGCGAAAAAAAGAAAGTACACAGAGTGTACTTATAACTACATGTCGTGTATCATTTTATTGTTCACATGACGGCTGATATTTGGTTGTAGACTTGCTGACTAAATACACAACATTTACCTAGGGGTACAAGGTGTGTACTTTTCTACCTGGCCGACATCCCCCACACTCCATGCATATCCCGATACATGACCCCTCTACACGGTGTGTACAAATAGTTCACAGTGTGTAGTTGCTTAAAAAATTCTACCCTGCCAACAGGCCTACATGCCAGGTATGGCCTTCACATGTTCAAGGGTACACAACGTGTCTATAACTACATGTCGTGTAATAAGAAATTCCTACATGGTCATCACACGACATGTACTTGGAAAGCACATGGCTGGTACTCGCCCAACCCATACACAACATGTACATTAGAGTATACGGCGTGTAGTCTGGAAATTTCCAGAACATCCCAGATTTTCCCAATTCTCTCAGGAACAAGTCAAAAATTTAAACAGGGTCAGAATTTTGACCCATTATAAAAACCTGGGTTCTTAAAATCTCCTCGCCTTAACATAGCTCGTCCCCAAGCTATCAAACGAAACTCAGAGATGGAATCGAACATACCACTCAAATCAAGTAACCCGGACTAACCTAGTCTCAAAGGTTCCAGCTAAATTCATCAAGGGGATCCCCACCTTAGGAATTTCGAACCTCAATCTCCACCAAAAAAAACTCAAAACAAGAAAAGGTTCACTAACTTGTTTTCTGAATGCATGGTCCTCTCATGACGCATCATCACCCATGTGCCTCATTGCTACTCTTGTTTCGTTCCTGACACCCAATGTATCCTGCACCGCATTGGTGTCTGCCTCCACGAGGTCAGTCATCGCATAGATGATCAAAATAAAACCATATTCCATGCACCTCATGTAACATACATCCGCATTGCCTCGATGCCTGAAGCACCACATGTAACCCATATCCTCAATGCCCTGATTCCCACAACACCTCAAGTAACCCACATCCTCGATGAATCGATTCCCATGGCACCTCAAGTAACCCGCATCCTCGATGCCCCTGATGCTACACATATCATACATATATATATAAATATATCACGCACTTGATGTGGCGTCAATCCCACCAACCAGAATCTTTTCAGTCCACATAGATCTTGGGCATCTCGTGCACTCAAAATGAACATGATTCTATAGTTAATGACAAAAGGAAAACATGGAAATCCCAGCCACACCCATGGTGTACCTATAACCATTGTCGGCTCACCAGCCTGCTCAGCCTTTGGAAACTCCACGGCGTGCACCTGTCCGGAAGTACAGCTGCTTGTTGCCTGACCTCCCTGCGGTGCTGCTCCAGCCACTGGCCATTGACCCCTTAGCTAGATGCTATTGTATCTATCACGTCCTCTATGTGCAGCTGAAATTCAGATACCCTCTCCTAGTACTAAACTTGAACCAACTCCAGATTCCACCGTCTGTCCTAGTCCCTGCCTGTCGGCTTTCTGAGAAGGCTACCTACAGAACCTCTCCAGATGCCCGAGCTGTCCACATGCCCGGTACTCCTTCGGAGGCCTATCACACTGAGTCTGAAAATGTCTGTGTTGTCCACACAGAAAGAAAACCACTGAAGAACTACTATGAGGTGGTCTAGCTGAGTCATTTACCTGACTACCCTATTGGAACTCATCCCATCCCCGCTTCTTGTTGTCTGAACCATCACCTGAAACTGTTCCCTGACTAACCTTGGGTATATCCCTCTGGTTTCCCTCGGCTATGAGCGCTTGATTCACCACCTTTGAGAATGAAACCAGCCTGAAGATATTCACCTAGATTAGAATCATGTGTCATAAGCTATCCTCAAAGTGCCTCACCCTTGTCGTGTCATCACTTACCATTCCAGGTGCAAAGCGTGATAACTCAATGAAAGTATCTGCATAGTCCAAGATGGACATGTCTCCCTATTGAAGACTCAAGAACTCCCGATCTCTCTTGGCCCTCAGTGTATTTGGGTAAAAGTGCTCAAAGAACCTATCCTCAAAGTACTTATATGCTAGTCTCTTGTGCCTGCAATCCTAAACCTATACATCCCACCAATACTTTGATGGTCCTCTAAGCATGTACGTCGCCAGCTTAACCCTCTACCCCGGAGGCATCTCAAGCTGCTCAAAGATCATCTACATGCTCTCTATCCAGTTCTCAGCCACCTTCGGACCACCCTCACCCTGGAAAAGAGGCGGGTTATGCGACTGAACTCTTGTGTCAGATATAGCATAGATGGCTCTGTACCCTGTGCACCTCTGTCGATCCCCTGCAAGACACATCCCAGGCTAGCTCGAAGCTTTTCGTTGAGCCATGGTCCAAACACTACCAAACCCGGCTGATGTCCAACTTACACTGGATCCTGAACCAGATCCTGCTCCTGTGGCACTGTACCATCTCTCACATGACGCTCCATAGAGACATATAAAAGGAACCCATTGAATACTATAAATGGTCAGAAAACCCACATACATAACAATACATTTATATAATGCAGATAAGGAAAGTAGTAAAAGGTATCACACAACTACCATCCTTACTCTCCCCCACCGCAACAATTCCCCATGGCATCCCGACCTCATGGAATTTTTAACCGCCCCCAACAAAGCCATATATCAAAAGTACCTCGGGCCATGCCCGTCCTGACAACCAACGTTGCCTCAAACCGACGACCTAGTCTCCAAATCCTAGTGATCAAAATCACCTCAACCATAGTACATGTCTACTATCATAAGATCCAGACCCAAATACCCTACAATTCTACAAATATATAAATTGTGGCATAGCACATAGCAATAAATAAGTGATTTTTTTTCAGAAATTTCACCTATTCACATTTCAAGATAACACAAAGCATAGAAATTGACATTTTTTCACATGGTATAATCACATCATAAAGAATACGTGAAGTTATGAAATTGAAATACCCCTAAATGTGTCTATCGAAAGTCAAGCAAAGAAGACTTTCCATACTGGGCCAAGGTCCAATTCTCCCTTACCATACCGGGTCAAGGGTTACACATCAAAATCAATAACATCACACACCAAGTGAGCCGCCATGGTGGAAATCATATAAATTGTAATCTCAGCAAACTAAAATAACAATTATCACCCATTGAAACTTGGTTCATCCCTCATACCTGGGGCTGTAGGAACCCAAGCACAAGCTAGAAACCTATTTTACAGTAACAACCTATCTCCAATCTACCATATCCAAAATAATAAAACCAGCATAAATAAAAAAGAGAAGTTTCAATCTCATTAGTATCCAACGAAACACTGTTACTAAATCCATGTCAAGAATTTTTCTGATACCACTTTGTAACAACTCGGACCTGAACAACCACCTGAACAGTGCTAAACGAGTCGGGTGATACTACCTTAGGCACACCTCCCTGAACGCCAAAGGTTTTAAACTAGTACTGAGAGTCTTATAGATATAGTGGGGAGGTTATACCCACTCGAAAGATAATAATGGTACTGGTTTGAGTACAATAGTAAAATTTCAGTGGAATAAATGACTCAGCAGACTCGAACCATACCCGCAGAGCGGAAGCACATTCAATATCGATAAACAGTGGAAGCAATAGATATAAACAACCTTAGTAGAAAGTAAACACAATAGCATGCTGATCACTTAAAAATACCACTGAACAACAAACATGCATCCAACCAGGTTATATATATCCATATGTAAAAGGGTGACAATGGATAACCAACTTTAGCTACAAAAAAAGTACGCATGCTGATACAAGATGGAAAGGAAAATAAAGTAAACTCCAACTAAGAAAGACCTCAAGGTCCCTACCATCCCCACGCGACAACTAATACAGCCCAGATCCGGAAGCTGATCTCTTTCCTGCACAAAAATCCATAAAGTCTGCATGCATCTCGGAGGGCCCATGCAGGGTGTGAGATGAATCTCAGCAGGATACCACCCAATGGTGCGTACCTAATATAAGTGTTTAAACAGACATGCAGTTATAAGGGAAACAGTCAACAGTACGATACACAAATGAACACAAACTCCACTAGTGCCCAGCAGCCACCATGGAGTGTCACCAGCTTCGGCCAATGCCGGAATCTCTGTCATGTATCCCAGAACCATGTTCCCCCTGACATTGCGTTTCTCAAGTATCGACGTCCCGAAGGCACACCCAATAAATAGTAACCCAAAGGAACAACGCTACATTCCCTCAAATAAGAAACCATAGGGACAACAATGTCTTCCCTCAAAATAATGTAACCGGAATGATAGCGATGTCTGCCCTCAAAATAACGGTGAGCCTCTCCCTCTAACCCAATAGCCTCAACACTATCCCTTGAAGGCTCCTCACCTCCCACATGGCTTCCTACGGCAAGCACCCCCAAACCAAAAATACCTAAACCGCAACTAATGAGGGCCTCTACCCACACGAGTGGTCAAAACCGCCTCATCATGGTGTCTATCTATGTGCACACTACTCATAGTTCCGAGTGAGCGGTAATCACCAAAATAGTACCCAAGACACAACACCTTTAACACTTCGTATCCCTGTGACCATGCCGCTCAAGTCTGATGGACTTTCCATCCTAGTAACCCGGGCCATGACCCACCTGATAGTCATCCTGCCTCAAGTCGATGCCCATGATGCCCAATCTTATGGTCAATAACCACCCAAATTAACCCGGCCGAGACCAACCTATGATCAGTATCACTCAAGAATATCAGGGCCATGCCAAAAACAACCCAAAGGTTCTATTATATGCAATTTAATAATTACATATATAAAAAATTTAAACAAAAAACATAAACAAGAAAAACAATCTTAATAGTTGAATTGCACTAGCCCAATGGTTATCAAACAACAATACTGAGGTCTTGAATGCCTCTAAAAATTCATATCAAGTTTTAATAAACTAAACACAATAGTTTAATAAAAAACAATTATAACCATTTTGGCATTCCCCGGACAAAATGCCCTGATGATAAACAACCACTTTCTTGGCCCCACTCAAGAAAAATAGGTAACATGGCATACCCAAAGGCATCCCATAGGTCAAATGACAGTTAAACAGGAAATAATAGGTAAAACTGGGTCACACTCAAAATACCCAAAAACACACCAAAGGTCGCACCGCCCAAAAGCCGACGAATACACAAAAATAGGTATGAACCACCTACCTGAGACTTATAATATGATACTCCTCTGATAAAAGCCTCCAATTATGTCTAAAATGCGGTAGATCTGCAAAATAATCACAGCCTCTCAAACCCCTATAACTCACTCTAGAATAGAAATGAAAAAATGGCTCAAGAAGAAATCAAGGCCTTACTGAGGGGGTTCCAACGCATCTGACGGTGATCGAAACAAAGTTCAGACATATGATACGAAGCGAAAACAATCTCAGGCCATCTCTCCCTGTTTAAACCCATCGAAGGGTTGAGTTTCTGCCTCAAAATGAGGCTACAGTCCATTTTAGTGAAAAAAAGAAAGTACATGGCATGTACTTATAACTAAATGTTGTGTATCATTTTAATTTTCACACGATGGCTGATATTTCGCTATAGAGTTTCCGAATGATTGCGTGGCATGTACCTAGAAGTACACAGCGTTTACTTCTCTACCCGGATGACATCCCCAACACGCCATGTATATCCCGATACACTGCCCCTCTACACGGCATGTACAAATAGTACACAACATGTAGTTGATAAAAAACATTCTACCCAGCCAATAGGCCTACATTCCATGTATGGCCTCCACAAAGTCAAGGGTACATGGTATATCTATAACTACACATCGTGTAGTAATAAATTTCTACACGGTCATCACACGACATGTACTCGTGAAGCACACGGCCGATACTTGCCCAACCCATAAATAGTGTGTACTTTAGAGTACATAGCGTGTAGTCTGGAAATATCCATAACTTCCCAGATTTTTCCAATTCTCTTAGGAAGAAGTCAAAATTTCAAACAGGGTCGGGATTTTGATCCGTTCTAAAAACCTGGTTTCTTACAATTGGCTTCAGATTATCCTATTGCTTGAACATTCTAGTGGTAAGGATCCATATTTATCTTCACATTACCGCAACTAGGGTTGGTTAAGAAACATGAAAGGTTTTAGGTGGGAATTCCAAATGCCAACTACATTAACTCACATCTCCTTGATCTATTGAGTGGACTCCCCAATCCTGAAATCCGTAATTTTGGATTTCCTCAAACATTTCCTCTCAGTTACACCATGCCCTACTAGGGCAGTAAACCCTTGATGTAAACTAAGTTATTTCAACCCAAAACATCAAATTATAATTCCCCAATAACTGAAATCACTCCAACTGGGGTTGGTCCATCACTCTAAACTAGGGTTCGATTCTAACCGAAGTAATGGAAGTCTATACTAACTTAATATTTAATTGGGGGATTTAAACTTTTATGCATAAATTTCCACTTATTATCTTTTCACATGGTTGTTAATGTTAAGTGGGATATACATAATTTATTAACCATGTATAGATAATATTTATGAATAAGATATTTCTATTTTAGTTCCATATTGTATGATTGTTAGTTCATTAATTAGGTTAGTGCATCAAACATCCATAATGAATAACCATACAACTGATAGAAATAAAATAAAGGGTATGATCACAAGCTATACTATTGGTTATTTTATCTAGTGGTTGATAAAATAACCCTGAACTAGGGGAGAAACATGTTGAACCGTTTAAGGTTCATGTTTACATCTTTCCACTTTTCCACCTTTGTATATCCTTGGATTAGATTCAACTTGGTGTCTAAATTGAACTGCCTATACTATCTTGTGATCTCCATACATTACAGATTCTTTTAAGTCACATACAGGTGAGGGGTAAAAGGGTGATTACAAAAAAGAAACCATGAGAACACATGCTCTATATATTAACGAGGTGAAGGCACACAAGACAAAAATATTAATTAAATTAAAAAGGAACAAATCACATACAATGGTCTTGTCAGTCTCATGCTCATCCGCAGACATGCCACTAATTACACATTTAATAAAACTAGAATTCATTTATTTAATCGTTATTATTAATGTAAATTTTTCTCTAATCAATTAATCATTATCTTTAATTAATCAATCCTTTTTATTGTAATCCTTTTATGAATTTCCTTGACATTATCATCCATAATATTATACATAACTGGTACCTTGGAAGGAACCTGATGAATACCCTTCCAAAACTACCCACCATGTATTTATTCTTGTATACACTTTATTCTTTGTGACGTGTATCATGCACACAGAATTATAATTATAATATAACTCATACATTATTTGTAGATATTTCAACATTATGCCGATATTAATTAAACACACATATATATATATATATATCAAACACCTATCACATGTTTTTTCCTAGATTTATTCCCACATGAAGGTACATGTCTCAAGGGTTACATATTCTAATAATAAAATTTTTAAATCTAGAAATAGTACACGACATGTAGATCCGACTACACGACGTGTACCTTTCTCACTGTCCATCCAAAGTACGCACCCGGGGAAATAACATGTGAGGTGTACTTTGAAATTCTTTAGAGTAAACATCATTTCCGGTGGGCCAGATACCATGCAGACTCTGAATTACATGTTCACCAGCTGGTCAATCCATGTATGGGATACACAACTTGACCCTAACCCTAAGGGACTACACACTGTGTCTAGTGGGCCACATGGCGTGTAGATCGGATGACCGTGCACCAGTATCTCCTAGTCAACATACGGTGTAAGAGTTAACTACACCTCATGTCATTAATGCACATGGATTGAGTAATTTATGAATTAATTGTTATGAATTGATTACAAATACATGAAGTTTATATTTAACTACACTACATTTATTCTTGTGTTATCTGGATAGAACTGTAGGCACCTCCTAAAGAGATCTTCAATTTAATTTTAATAATAAAATTATTTATTTCTGATAGATCTGTGAGAAATGATAATGGAGGAAAAGATCTTGAAATTTAGATTACAATAAAAAATAAAAAAGAATTTAAAAACTAAATTATTAAACTTTAAATCATAAATGAATTATTTTTGTAATTATAAATGAAAATATGACTGCTCTGATATCACTAGAAGGTTATAGGCGCAGTGGAACTGTAGGATGGGCGTGCACCCAATATTGAAAATTTCCATAATCGATGATTATTCCAGGATCAATACAATGATGTGCACCAGTATCTACAAAATTGAATCAAAGATAAAATAAAAATGAGTGAACCTTGAACTAAGAAGATATAATCAACATATTTTGTTTATAATTAATTTAATTTAATTATAGAATTACCTCCAAGGTGATTCTTTCTTCATTGATGCATCTGACCATGGGTCTGAGGTGCATCTTTTTTGCAATATAGAATCCAAGGATATGAATCCTCTAGCGGTGATCCACATGTTCTCTATGTATCTCCAGATGTTAACAAAGGAGTCTCAAGGTGCTAGAGTCAAAGATCCTTACTCTTGTGATGTCTGCCTTCGATTTCCTTGAGAATCTCTTCTAAAGTGTTATACTTTATTTATGTAGGATGATATATCTCATTCTTGAGAGTGTTCTTGGAGATGTTTGAGTTTTCTAGGCTCAAGAGCTTTTCTCGAAGGATGTTTTTCACACAATGATTGGTTAGTTGGACAAATGACCCCTTGGATAATTTAAATAATAATAACATAATTGGGAGTTTAATTCCCCAGGTAATAATAAATAATTATCAAAGGTGGTGTTACTTAATTTATTATTCCATGTAAAACCCCATGTCAAATAATAGTAGCAATTATATTATTTCCATGACATGTTCATAAATTGCACACTATATTTATAAATTATTTAACAAAAAAATATTTAATATTATTTCTCACCGTACCCATAACCTGGTCCACAAATCCTTCTCAATATTTATCTATCCTTGAATAATGACTATTTATTTATTAAATAAATTTAACTCCATTATTCTTCGATAAATAAATATTTTTTCCACAATATATTTTCTAAAATAACTATCAATGAAATAAATTTGATCAGGAATAATTGAATAATTATTAAACCAAAATAGAGAATAATATTTGTCCGACTTCTTAAATAAATAAATTATTTAACTGAGATACTGGTTACACTTAGTGTGGGACCTTCTAGGCCTCTTTCTTGTTGGCATTAGACAGACTTTATAAAAGTCCAAGATTTCTGTCTAGTAATGGGTCAAGGAACCCAAGAGAAAGAAGTACATGTCACAACAACATGTCACCTAGTACAAAAGCTTATCATGTAATATAATCCCTTTGTAACAATATCTCCAATAATGTGGGTGGAATGCAAGTACTATCAACCCATGTAATTAATTTCTCATTATTTGACTTCCTGGAATTGAACTTTCCTATAGAACACTATGGAAATGGATTTAGTTAGGCTATATCATTTCCATCAAAGGGCCTAAGATATCTACTTCCATAGAAGTTCCAAATCATTTATCGCCTTATTTATTAATTCAGTATTACTCGTGACACACCCAACATATCCTACCTTCCCACGAACATCTATCATCATGGTTTTTGTCAATGCATCTATGTGTACAAATCATAATACCCATTAATAATAATCTTAATGTCTAAGGACCAATACACACATCTGTAGATAGAAACATCCAATGACAATTAAGAATGTGGATTTCCTACTGGCAGGTCTTGTTCTCATAATATCATCCTGGATATTTCCAATGGTGCACAACATTAGAAGGTGTGTCAAAGTTTCATGACTCCCCACCCCTGATAGCCTATATCATTTTTGTCCTGTCAAATGATATCATCTGGCCATAGAACATATATTCAAGAATAGTGTCATAGCACCTTCGGGTTATCATCATAGAATGGATCTGCTATGTCCTTTTAGTGGGATAACTCTTCTTAAGACATTATCACATACTATGTCACAAAAAATAACAATCATAATTCAATAATTATTTTATGAATATTGATGCAAGGAATACAAGTTTGTCATAAAGTATAAAGAATTTATATTCTGGGGAACCAACTCTAACAATTTTTTCACAGCTCAAGATAAGACATGAAGGTGAGAAAGAATATTTATATCATTGATTGATAAGTCTAAATAGAGTCTATATCAACTAAGGAGATTATTTTGAACTCCTCATCCCTCTGAATCAATTCCACATGCACCAATGCCAACTATAGGGTGTATGGAATGAAGGATAGATTCATCTATGAGTTTTGTGCCTATCTAAGACCCGTTGAACTACTCTTCTACGAAGTGGGTCCGATCAATATTTTATAAACACCAGTGCATGTTACCCTACATCCTCTAAGATATCTAAAGATATAAACAACTCTCGTAGGTTACTACCCATCAAAGACATATGGGGTTCTCACATCCAACTTCTATATACACCACAAGGAGTCCACATCATTGAAACCTACTCATCTTCATTTTCTGAACCCCACTATCATTTAAACCCAAATATTAAGATCTTAAACAATCCTTGAATCATCTCTCCATAATCCATTAATAACTAGGAAGACCACATAGTCATGTTATACATGGAAATATATTTGGAATGGACTCATATCACATCCAAATATGAATATAGGGAAATAGAAAGTAAAAAACCCATTAGAAAGGGGTAGTACACAATGTGTACTAGGGGTGCACACCATACACATCCAAAAACCCATCTTTGGGTATGTACCCAGGCCAACCCAACATGTACTTCCTTAATACATGATGTTCCAATAAGAAAGACGAGGTGTTGGCTACATGGGTTCCTAACCATGTACCCTAACCAATCTCATGTCATGTTTCCCAACATGGAATTTAAATGTATATGGAATGTATTTAAAATTTATTTCTGGTTGTGTACATAGCCAGATCTTAAGTTTTGTGTCGTATGGTCCTACACGGTGTGTCTATTTTGAAAACATGTTATGTAGAAAACATCTCCAACCTATAACACATTTTCTGAGCACATAGTGTGAATTGTTGACACTAAACGGTGTGTAGTCTATATTTCTATATGTAAAATGACTGCTAACTACCCAAATCCAAGTTGAACACCATGAATTTAGACCAATTCCAAAGGGAATGTGAAAAGAAGGAAATTAATAACCTTATACACAAGCAGGATTAATTTAAAAATAAAAATGGGGAGGAATTTAAATAATGTGACCTACCTCTTAGAGGAACATCATAGCTTCATAATTGTGTGATTTTGATATGCAATCCAAGTTTTTTGCATCCTAATTTAGCCTCTATCAATCCCTTCAGACACATCCTCAATCACCCCTCTCTCTCTATTCACATATTTAGTAAGGAATGGGAGGAGTGTCCTCATGTTCACATGGGGAGAGAGGAAGGTTTAGGGTGTTTTAATAACCATATTTAAATTAAATAGAATACCCATTAAATGGGTATATCCCTTGTCTAAAAACAAAATGAATATTATACCTCACTTAGGTAAAACCCTCTATTGAAAATTCAACTATAGATTTGAAATTAAAATATAGAGATCCATTTATGAGATATCATCTTTTGAACCCAATGAAATAATTATTATTTAATTAACACAAATTAAATACTTTAAATAAATATCTTGACCCAAAATCTGATTAAATTTTTTATCTTGGGTAAAAAATGAATTCTTGAATCAAAAGAACCATTGGAAAAAATTTCTAATGTCATTACCTAAGATAGAATGGCCATTTTACCCTTTATAAAGCATGGGGCTACAAAACACCAAAACAAGCTATGTCTTTCATAAAATAAAACCAGAATCATTACATTCTCCCAAACTTAATTATTTTCTCCCTAAAAAGAGAAATAACTACCACAACTATATAAGAAGACATCAAGATAACCCTCTACATGAAATTAAGAACACCACCACATGAGCTCCTCTATTTTGGAAAATATATTTTATGTAGGAATCCAAAATATATCCCACTCGTGAGAACACCCCATCCCAAAAATCTAAATGGTGATATTTCATCCAAGATTATACTTCCAATATATCATCGTGCATATCAACCCACTATACTGAATTATTTCAAACCATGTGTAACTCACCATGCGATAATTCACCATGGAATCCCATAAAAAACCTTAAACTAGTAATGGTAAGATATCATTTATCTTACCATAAAATAATTCCTCAAACCATCAGTATATATTGGATACGGTCCATTCTATATGGAACTTTCTAGGGGAATCATAATCCCCACCTTCAACTAGGGTAACCCAAAAAATATTCTTCAGAGATAATCAAAATGAGCCAACATGTGGTCTTGATCATTTTAATAGGAGAACTTCACTATAACACAATCCCAATAACACTCTTTCTAAATATAATCCAAACACACACCACAATGCTGACTAGTTTAGAGTATTGGGTAAAATAAACCATCTCATATTTTCATCACAAAAGGCTATAGAGATTACACATCCATAACAATAACCTATGCCAGGTCCTCATCCATCATAGATGAACTAGTCCAACCACTCATGCACATTAATTTTACACCTATTCAACTTCATTAACCCATGAAAAAATAATGGGATGTTCAACCAAACTCACATCCTTTGAGGGGCCTCCAGGGAAACTCCGCCAAATAGGGCACAAAAATATGAAATCTGACCACTAGTCATCTCGATACTCACTACCACTCAACTAACATAGTCCAAATAGTTTCTAAAAAAGTATTATGTGAGACTAAATTCTAAGCAAATATCCATGTGGATTCATTTAATAACAATGAAAAATATAATCATAGATCAACCTCTACTTCAGTCACATGAAAACACTTGAAGTAATTCATAATCAAGGACATAGATATTGATTCCTTGACCACATAGGGAATACCATAAAGTAAAAAGGATAATTCATAACTCTATAGTTACTGGTCTAGCCCTCTAAAAACTGCAACATATAAAACAACCTCTCTAACCTATGAAAAAACTGGATAAAGCATCTGAGTTTCGATCCCACTCTCCAGAAAGGTCATACACTTGATGAAGTGAACTATGATTTGAAGAATTAATTGTAAAATAGCTCATGAAATTTTCCACTCATCAGAATATAACCATGGTTGTCCTCTATCCTTGAAACAATAAAATTATATCTCACTCTGACATGTAGTAACTTCTAGGGAACTCATTGGAAACATCTCTTCTCACTACCAAAAGAAACGTTGTTAAATGGACACCTCTAATAGATTCCCCTGACCTCGCCACATTGACCTCGAGTCTATATATGGATATTTAAAATCACTATCAATAATGAAACATTGAGGGAAGAGAACACATGGGTGGTAAAAAACATACACATACCAACCCAAAAAAATGTCATTGATCACACCTAGGCCTTATCAATCATTGTTTGGTACATCCCTTCACAACTCATGCTGATAATCTAAATACCCTAAAGATAACCATATATCATATTCCTACCCTAAGTGAGAGAGGATTTCAACACAAATAATTCCTCACGTATAAGGGGAGCATCCATCTAGTCTGGGATCCCAAATCCTGGTATCGAACTCACCATACTAATCACTCTCTCATCAAAGGATCCCATTAGGAAACATCAAATTGATCCATGAATCATCCTAAATAAAACTCTCAATTACGACATTGAAACTAAACACTGCACTAATCCTAGCTATAATAAATCACTAATATATGGTGAAGTACCCAAAACTCATCGTGTATCAACAAACCAGTCGAGGGAGTACTAACCTCACTAGTGGTGGAGCTGAACCACAATAACTCTTTTATAAGGAAGGCTCGCACCCTAACTACTTATAACTGTATATAGAAACTCATACCTCACTAGATAAACCATATACAAGGGATTATATCCAAAAGTAATAGGATCTCATGCCCTATAGAAATGGGGGGATTCCAACCCTACATGTATATTGAGATAGAGCATCCTACACCCTGATTATATATGGGGAATACTGATTGTGTCTATTAAATGTCCCACCAATATATAATATCATTCTCCAGATGAATGGGGGGATAATGATCCTACCAATGAAATAAATTCTCTAGGACTAATTTTGAGGATAATGTGGCTCAATGAGGAGAATATTGACTCTAGTGGAGGATCTTATATCCCATTTGAGATTTTATATCGAGGGGATGTCGACTACTTATATAAATAATCATGTTCCCCCTAAATCATCGGGAGATACCGACTCCATCTGATCCCAAAGTAGAGGACCCACACTTTTCTAGAATACACTTTTGTTGAGGGGGATACAGACCCATCCTAAGGATATTGGGGAAAAATATCCCTCAATAATACACCATATCCAAGGGAAGGTGAATCCCATAGATAGAGGATTTAATTCCTTAGTGAATGAAGGGGATTCCCAACCCTAACTGCTAATGGTTTTAACCAAAAAAACATTTAATAATGATTATATTGAAAATCCCACAAACTATTGAGTAGTCTCGAGGATCTCATCATCCATAAAAGATCCATTTCACACATCTAAATAAATAATTTCCCTAAGGGAAATCAATATCCTTATTACATAGTGTCGGCATCCATATGGGACGTCAAACCATAAAATCCACAAATTAATAGATCGTTATATGATGCATGGAACTACAAAATTATACCTTGTGAACAATACTATGACTACACAAGTTATTCACCAAGTTCATTAGATTCCTTTAATGGGAAGGTGTTGGCTACTTCACCCTACCTAGGTTTTCTTGTATGAAAACTAAACCTATGTTCCTCAATAATTGTCTCCCAATATGTCCCAAACCAAACTCATGAGAAACCCATCTCCAAACCATGTCCTTGGGGAAGACTACTCTAATACCACTCTATCACGACCCATCCCATCA
Organism: Viscum album; assembly: GCA_963277665.1. Taxonomy (NCBI): domain Eukaryota; kingdom Viridiplantae; phylum Streptophyta; class Magnoliopsida; order Santalales; family Viscaceae; genus Viscum; species Viscum album. Next base: position 1,016,672,782 of record OY728147.1, on the reverse strand, counting down.
AGGCCAAACCTAAACTGATATTAAGCTAAGTGTGACACTATAGAACAACCTATAATAGACCTAGGGATAGAAACAAACACCAAGAAGTTTTAACAGTCAGAGTGGAGTCCTTATCCTAGTCATCTTGTATCTAGATAAATACAAACCACCAACCAATAAAATAATTCACAACCACATGGAATATAAATAACTAGATAAAATTTAAAATGTGAATTTTTACCTCTCAGGTGAATTGGAAAAGAGATACACCACATCACATCATCTCTAAACCCTACCAGCTCCAAAATCCTATTGGGCCCACCACACTTCTGTTGTCAGTACTAGGTTTGAAAGGACTCCAAATATATTTGTCATATACATATTCAAACCAAGTGTGGGGAATAAGAACCATGTAGGTGTGATTATAAAGTAATATGTAAGATTCTCTGAAAAAAAATAAGGAAATATGGTCATTGGTCAACATTCAATAAGGAAGAACAAAATGATCACCCAATGCAATACAATGGAAACTTAGCCCAGGAAAAACACATCACCAGACTCCCACACATGGTCTCTATCCTATTTTCTAAGAGAAACTAGGGGACACCCATGTGGTCTCCCATATACACTATGGTAACACTATAATAGGTTCCATACCTCAGGGAATGATTCCAAACTACTCAATATTCACCACAAAAAAACCAAATTAGTCAATTTAGGGAAAATTTCAATGTCATAAATTCAGCCATAGAAAACTAATCAGTTTCCCAATTAATAATGGTACATTGAACCATGAACTACATGGTTAACACCCTAAATTCCACTAACACATTGGGAGAGTGACTAGTACATTTTTTAGAACATCGTTCCTTATACAAGATCCTATGATTCACCAAGGAAACTAGAGAACACTACCAAAAGTTCCCAACTTTCATGGAACATCAAAGAAAAGACCATGTTTTAGAAAAAATTTGGCATAAGAACACTTAAACCAACCTATGAAAAATATAGGATCCCATCATCCTCTATGCACTCAAAGGAGGAAAGAAATAGTTGTTAGAAGAGTTCCACCACTTGAACCTACCCCTCATTAGGGGAATAAATAAGATAGAGGGAACCAGATCACCCCATTATTCACAAGAATCTATTAATGTGAACCATATATGAAAGTAAACCATTATTATCATTGACCCATGCAATATGAAAACATAATGGGAGACCCATGCCTCACTAGTATTGCAACTAGGCTGAGGGGGAACCAAACTTGGATATGTATCCATCTCTTCTGAGAAACCGCTACCAAAAATAATCCAATACTACAATTTCATTGAGGATACCATGTCTGGACAAGGGGTGAGATCCTTTATGAAGGATACCGACACCATGTAAGAAATAACTACCCATGCCTCAGGAGAGGGGGAAACGAGGAACCACAACAAAGCATGAATAGAAGACTCATGCCCCATTATATAAGGTTATGTGAAATACATCAACCAAAAGAAACTACCCACACCTCAATATAGAACACAATCTTAGGAAATGTAACTGAAATTATATTTAACATATCAAATGATACATAAGAATTGACTCTGATGGTCTCATGATGTGACCACAGAGAATTCTCTACAAATGTTTCTCTATCTTCATCGATCATATCCTATGATATAACATGAGGGGGAGAGAGAGATAGAGAGTAATTCTATCATCAACTTTTTGCTGGCCACAAAAGCTACCTCGACTAAGGAGGTAAAAACCAACTCCTTTTTCCTCTGAATCCAAGCCACATACACCTATATCAATATTAGGGTTTATAGAGAGAAGGGAAGATCCCTCAATAAGAATTATGCTTATCAATGACCTACCAAACTGCTCAACTGTGAATAGGGAACCACCCATGACTGGGCAAACACTGTCACCTATGACCCTACATCCTACATGATATTCAAATATACAAATAAATATAAAATGGTACAGAACAAAGAAGACAGGTGGGGTCCCATGCTAAACTTCTAACCACACCACATGGAGTACATATCTCTCACACCAGCTCTACTCCATCATCTAAACCCCACTATCACCATCACCCCATGTATTGATATCCACAACCAACATAAAAAAATATCTCCATCATCCTTTAATAACAAAGGTAAACTAAAAATATTTTTCTACATAGAAAGATAATCATAATAGACTCCTATCACAACCAAATATAGGTACATGGAATGGTAAAGGGAAAAAATTGAATAAATTGGTAGTATATGACATGTTCTAGGGGTACACGGTGTTCACTCCAAGACACCCAACCTTGGGATTTTACCTGAGAAAACTCAGTGTGTACTTTCCTAGTATATTGGGGTGTCCTAAATACACATAGGTTGTAGGATACACGGGATCTTATCCATATACTCTAACCCATCCCATGTCATGTTACCCGACATGGTGTGTACTTGTACAAACCATGTGGTGTATGTTTGTCTTTGGTTGTGTACATGGCTAGAACATGAGTCAAGTTCCCTATGGTACTAAAAGACATGTATATCTAGACAACTAATCATGTGGACATAGTCTCAAGCCTAATATGCTCCAGCTAACTAAAGACATTTTTTCTTGCCACTACGTGGTGTGTAGTTGGGATTTCTATATAAAAATCACCTAAGATCTGACAAAATCATTTTCAAACACCACAGATTTGAATGGATTGCAAATAGAAAGAAAAAAGTAGTCAATTCACAACACAATATAAAAATAAAGATTAATTTATGAAAAAAATAAGGAGGAATTTAAATAATTAAACCAACCTCATAGTGTATTTTCCTAGCTTTATAATTGTGTATTTTTAATATGCGATCCAAGGTTGTTTCATTTTGATCTGGCCTTGATCAATCCCTTTAAAAGCCTCCTCTATTTTCTAAATCCCTATAAGTTAAAACCATCAATATGTAATGGTAAAAGAGGTTGTTGGATACAATATGTAATGAGATACTCAAATACAAGAGGGGGTGAATTGTATACTTTCCAAATCCCTAAAGAAATTATTGGATAACCAAAATTCACAACACCTCTAAGATCTAATAACTTGCTTGATTCCAGAAAAGTGATTCTGGAAATGAAACTTAACAAAAGTTTACAACAACTAAGATTCTACCTTAAAGCATATAGAATCCAATATAATCAGAGTACAAGTATAAGAAAGTATAATAGGATTATACTTTCCTCAACAACTAAAACTAAAGTGGAAAAAAAATATAAATACTACAAGTAACAAGTAGTAACTCTTATAAACTAAAGAGAAGGGTATCCAACAACCTTGGATAAAATTTCGATTGATTTATACTTTTAAGAAAGTCTGTCTTACCCAAACCCAGGTAAGCCCTCAATATTAAGATCAATATCTGTATTGCTATCCCCATAAGCCCTCGATTTGTAAGGAAATCAGAACCTCTGACTTCACAACATGAAGTCTCTGATTTCAAGGAAATCACACCTCTGCACTAAGAAAATCGGCACGAAGCAATGTTTGAACAAGTTGTTCAAACTTTCTATACAAATCTTGAGATTTTATAAGATCCTATCTCTCTATAAATCACTTCAACATCATGTAATCACATTGTCAAAGTTCAGTGTCTCAAAAAGTTGTGAGATCGTTCAAATGAGCTCTAATTTATAGGCACATCTCCAACAGTATGATCCCTCATCCAACTGTCATATTTTTCCTTAAATTTCAGAGGGAACTGTACAAGTGTCACTCAAGCAATATTTAGTGAGTAACTGAAAGCAAGACATAATTTTATAACAAAAAAAGTGTAAGTATAACTAAAATCAGACATTCAGAATGTAAGAAAATGAATGCTCAGAATCTAACAAAAATTTAGTTCAGAGTCTATAATACAAGGATATTTGGATTCTATTTTCTATGAATTTGGAATCTGAACTCTATAGAATTCTCGAGTCTGAATTTCAAGGAAATTCGGAATCTAGATTCACAAGAATTATGAACCTGAACTCACAATTTTCAGAGTTAGAGTTCATGAGAATTTGGAGTCAGAACTCATAAGAGTTCGGAGTTTGAATTCAGAGAACTAGGAGTCAGAACTTAGAGAGGATCGTATCCAGAATTCATAGTCAAAATTCGGAGTTAGAACTCAGAAGAGTTCTTACCCAGAATTCGTAATCAGAATTTGGAGTCAGAACTCATAAGTGTTCTTATCCAAAATTCGTAATCAAAATTCAGAGTCAGAACTCAGAAGAGTTCATATCCAGTATTCATAATCAGAATTCTAAGTCAGAACTTAGAAGAGTTCGTAACCAGAATTCTGAGAATCCAGATCCTAAAACAGAATGCTTCAGAACTAGGTAATTATAGGATTCTGAGGTTTTGGTTTCAAACCGAATTTTATACTTAGAAAAATTTTGATATGAACAATTAAAACAAGGTAAGGATAAATTTCCTTGGCGAAGGACATTTTTCCTTATACAAGTCAAACACAGTGTAAAAATAGATTTTCCTTCAGATAAGGTGTTTGTGATTTTCAAAAAAAGAAGTAATGGTAATGTCATAAGGAAACCTTATTTACTAAACAATCTCCCCCAAGTATGAAGGAATGGAAAAGTCATAAGGAAATCCTTATTGACTCAACAATCTCCCCTTTTTTAGAAAGCACAAACATCCTTACGAAAAAAATAAAAGGTCTTAGAAAATATTTTTCTAGACATTGAAAATAAATCTGATCTCCCTTTTTACATTGTCAAATATGAATACCACTAACCCCCCCCCCCAAGGCTTTGGTACTCTAAGGATCGTATTCTAGATTTCTGGAATGAAAATTTTCATTTTAATGTGGACATCTTCATAATGAGAACTCCCCCTTTGATAAACTCCCTCTTACATAGAGATATTTTTTCTTTTACTTAGAATACTGTTTCTTTCTCCCCCTTTGTGATTTTCAAAAATAATTTGAGGAAATGGAAAAAAAATACGGTACCTGAAATATTAGTACAAACATACAAACAAAACAAGAAACCACATTTTCATTAGGATTGGAAGAATTTTTACAAGGAAAAATAGATACAATAAAATATTGGATTTGGATCTATTTTGCTTCTTTTTCCTTGGGTATCATCTTCTTCATGATGGTTTTCCGCTTTTTTAGCTCTTTGTCATCCTCCTCTACTTTCTTCTCTACGGTTTCTAACCTATCATCCTAAGCCTTCAGAGCTTCTTCCTGAGCCTTCCAAAAGTCATCTTGTTACACTATCTTTTCTTGAATCTCGATTCGGAGATCCCTTTCTGTTTTCCAACTTTGGAAAACATAATTCAACTTCCCATTCAGATCTTTGACATCCTGAATCTCAGTATTCTGTTCAAGATTTATATTTTCCTCAAATATATTTATTAGATCCTTGATTTTTATATCTTTATTATCAAAATATACCTTAACATCATCATGAAAGTCATCAAGCTCTCTCAAATCTTTGAATATATTCTTTGACCATCTCACTATTTTCTTGCATGATTTTCTGTGGGCTTCATAGTTGATAAAGAAATTCTTGTGTTCAGCCTCAATCTTTACACACCTATCCATCACCATGGATACAGAGTCTGATTTCTGAATCATGCTATGCTGAAGCATCTGGCATCTAGAGTCAATTGTTGGAAAGATTGGAATGGTTTACACTAGCTTCTTCAGGGACTGAATGACAAAATCATGTCCCAGAGCCGATGACTCTGAATTTGAAACTTTGCTAGGTTGTGGTTCTTCCACCAGCTCGACAAGCTTCCTCTTAGAGGATCCACCAACTTGTTTCTTCCTTAAATAAATTTTGGTTTGTGTTTCAAAAACTACTTGTTTTCCTTTTTCGGTTTTTGGAATAGCTTCTTTATCTGGAGACTCATGATCACTCTAAGACAACTGAACAATCCTATCTTCATCAATTTTTTCTTTCTCACCTCCTGCCTCAATATCCTCAGGGTGAATGAAGTGATGATTATAACTCTCTTCCTCAGATAATTTGTTCACTTACTCTTTAGTCTTCTCATCAACTCGAGGGGTAGAAAGTTTCGAGGATCCATCTTGATAATTATGGATTGAAAATTTTTCAGAATCACTTTCCTTCTCATGATAATCTTCATATTTCTTAATCAGATCATCAGTGTGACTAGTACTTTATTCCATTTCTTTCACTTCTTGCAAAACTTCTATATGTTCAGCAACCATCTCGTGAACTTTTTCCGGAGTCATAAACTTTTTACCCAGTGTCTCAGGTAATGGTTCAACTAAGATTGATTTCGGTACTGGAATGTTCTCAGATGCTACTTCATTAGCCTTCAAAAGATATTGCACAATCTCTGCCTCCGACATCTTCATCTTAATCTTCTTCTCTTTGTCTTACTTCTCAAGCTCTTCAGCAGCTTTCTCTTTCAATGCTTTGGCCTCTGTAGGGTCTATGCCAAACTGTGGCTCCCCTTCTTTCTGGTTCTTCTTATCCTCCATCCATTTGGAAACAACTTCATCTGGATAAGATTTCTACTTCTTGGGATTTGGAGGTGCGGTTTGAGCTTCCTTATCTTTAGGGGTTTCACCTTCAACTTCTACTTCCTTCAATTTTCTTTTCTTTCCATCTTCCTTTGATGGTTCATTCTCTTCAGCATTTTTCAGAACAGATTCTGCCTCTTCCACTAGCAGATCCTAAAACTGTCCTGAATCATTAGAAAATCCAACATTCATTCTTTTCAAGGTGTCATTGCTTACTAACATCACATTGAAATTCCTCAGCTTGGAACTGCAAGAAATCTTGATAGATTAAAGACACCAAACTATCAACATGGAGAGTAGGGAAGGATACATGATTATCTGTGCTCTCAGATTCCCATTTTTGATATTCTCTATTATAATGAGAATATGCTTCATCATATTGATCTTCCTTAGATTTACCAAAAAATCCGAGATATACATATCACTTTTCTTAAGAGTGTCATTGTCACCCATTCTTGGTATGATAAAACCCTAAACCTATAACTCTAGAATCCGATTTTTGGTAGAAAAGTGAGCATTTTTTGCGGTCTTGACATCTGTAAGTCCAAGACATTGCATAGAATTCACTTTTAGAAAACTCCCTTGAACATCTGGCAGGTTGTGGGAACAAAATTCTGCCTCTCCATCATAAGATAACCCCACCAAGCTAGCAGCCTTGGTGTATGAATGTGCATATGTTTTTCCATTACTCTTGATGGAAAATTTTTCTTTTCCATCTTCCTTGAAAAAAAGGCTGATTCATAAAACTCAATGAGGAGATCCGGATACACAAGATCTTGAGCCCCTTGATTTGAAATGGATGCACGCTCCCATCCATTAAGCTTGATATTCTTGGAGATAATAGAGTCATATTTGTTGAAGAAGTTTGGATGTACCAACCTATCCCTATATATCTGTCAATCCAGAATTGGCTTGACAGTAGACATCTCTTGAGAAGGAACTTTACCAGACATTCAGAATTGTGCACTTCTGAGAAGTTTGGAACATGATTTTGTAGTGGGTCAGAGCTTAGACAAAAAAATATTGAGAACCAATGTGGGACAACCATCATGGGTCCCTTTTTATTGGTGTTGTAGTGACGGTTAATATTCCCATTTCAATCCAATGGATGAGAATTCTTTTTATCAGATCTGACGGTTAAAAAGATAGCCGCAAGGAAATTTTGGTAGGATCCGATCATTTGAGGTTTTTAAAAGAAAATATTCGGATTTAAGGAAACTACAATCCGAGATGTTTAAAAAAACTAACAGAAAGTAAAAGGTTATTATGAAAACTCAAGGAAGAATCATACCTTTTGGATTGTTAAGAGAATTATTCGTATTGAGGAAAATTCTTCTTGAAGGACTTTAGATTCCAAAAAAAACATGAGTATGGAAAATAATTAAGTATACAGATCTTCATTATGAAAAATTTCATTACAAAAATCTTCATTAAAAAAATCTTAAGTACGAAAAAAAACATTACAAAAATATTCATTATGAAAAATATGAAAAACTTCACTACGAAAAACATGAAAAACTTTATTACGAAAAACATGAAAAACTTCATTACAAAAAACATGAAGAACTTCATTATGAAAAACATGAAAAACATCATTACGAAAAACATGAAAAACTTCATTAGGGAAATCACGAAAAACATCATTTTGAAAAATATGAAAAACTTCATTACAAAAAGTATGAAAATCTTTATTAGGAAAAATATGAAAATCTTCATTACGAAAAAAATGAAAAACATCATTACGAAAAATATGAAAAACTTTATTAAAAAAGTATGAAAAACATCATTATAAAAAATATGAAAAACTTTCATGAAAATGTACTCCCCCAATGAAAAGGAGTTTATTACTGTAAGGAGATTGGTTCGACAGGAAGTTACTGAGGAGGATTACCTTACGATTATCATTTCTAAACACTATTTAATGTATTAAAATCTAGCGGAGGGTAAATATTTTTTGAAAATATCAGAAAGTTGATCTGGCATTCCGATAAATTGAAGAATGATATCTTCTTTTTGTGTGTGATCTCTAAGACAGTGATGCCTAATATCTATGTGCATTTCATGAGAGTGATGTTAAGGGTTTTTACTAAGGGAAATGGCACTTTTATTATCGCAAAAAAATTTCTTTTGGTAAAACTCATACCATAGTCTGTGAGTGTGTGTTGCATCCATAACACTTTAGCACAACAACTTACAGCTGCTATATATTCAGTTTCAGCAGTGGAATGTGCTAATGAGTGTGGCTTCTTGCATGACCAAGAAACTAATGAATCTTTTAAGAAATGACAGGTTTTTGATTTACTCTTTCTATCCATTTGACATCCACCAAAGTAAGCATCCGAAAAAAAAATTAGAATAAAATCATTTCTAGAAGTATAGAAGTGTCCTAAATCCATGGTTCCATTTAAGTAGCAAAAAATTATTTTCACTGCCTTTAAATGATATTCCTCGGTATTGGATTGATATCTTGCACATAAGCATACTGAAAACATTAACTCTGGATGACTAGATGTCAAGTAATGTAAACTTCCTTCATACCTCTAAAAGTTGTTTGATCTACTGGTTTCCCAGCTTTATCAAGATCAAGTGTGTTTGAGGTACCAATGGGAGTAATAGTACTTTTATTGTTGTCATATCCATAATTTTTTAGAAGACCATTAATATAATTATGTTGGGATATATAGATTCTTTCTGGTTTTTGAGAAATTTGAAAACCAAGGAAAAATGTTAACTCATCCATCATACTCATTTCAAACTCAGATTTCATTAGATCTGTAAAGGAATCGATTAAGGATTGCTTAGTTGAACCAAATATAATGTCATCAACATAAATTTGAACAATCAAAACATTTTTCTTATCTTTCTTTATAAAAAGGGTTGGATCTCCATTTCCCTTAACATAGTTATTTTGAACCAAAAAATCTTGTAAGTCTATCATACCAAGCTCGAGGGGCTTGTTTAAGGCCATACAAAGCTTTGGTAAGTATAAAAACATGATCATGATGTTTTGTATCTTAAAAACCAGGAGGTTGTTAAACAAAAACTTCCTCTTGAACATAACCATTAAGGAAAGCACATTTGACATCAACTTGAAAAAGTTTGAAATATAAGAATGCTGCAAAGGCAAGTAAAATATGAAAAGATTAAAGTCTAACTATTTGAGAATAGGTTTCTTCATAGTCTATTCCTTCTTGTTGATTATAGACTTTACCAACTAATATAGCTTTATTTCTTACAATGATTCCATTTTCATCTCACTTATTTCTAAAGTACCATTTTACTCCAATAATAGAAGTTTCCTTAGGTCTTTCAACCAAGGTCCAGACTTTATTCCTTTCGAATTCATTTAGTTCATCTGGTATAGATTTAATCCAATCATCATCACCTAAATCTTCCTCATTGCTTTTTGGTTCAAATAGGGAATGTATTGCTAGATGTTATACTTCATTTATTAAGGAACTTATACTTCTTACAGGTTGATTTACATCACCAATGATATTATCACAGGGATGATTCTTTAGAAACAACTGATTTGGGTTTTGTAAAACCTATTCATCAACATAGGTTAAAAAATATTCTAGGGTAAATGTTTTAGAAGTATCTTCTTGGAAATTTTCCTTATCAGAAAGATCTTCTAACACAGGTTGATAATCAGTTTTTGAAAATACATCCGAAGATGTAGGTTCGGGTTGTTTAAAAACAAAAGGATCAGTTTCATCAAATTTAACATGTATTGTCTCTTCAATAGTACAAGTGTATTTATTGAAAACACTTTATGCCTTAGAAGTTGTGGAGTAGCCTAAGAAAATTCCTTCATTAGATTTTGGTGAGAATTTATGTAGATTGTCTTTAGTATTCAGGGTGAATACCTTGCAACCAAAAACCTTAAAGTAGTAAAGTCTAGGTTTTCTACCATTACATAACTCATAAAGAGTTTTAGTAAGAAAATGTCTAATCAGAACTCGATTTATAGTATAAAAATAAGTACTTACAGCTTTAGGCCAAAAAATTTTGGCTACAGAATATTCACTCAACATGGTTCTAGTTATCTCTTGAAAAAATTTGTTCCTTCTTTCAACAACACCATTTTGTTGAGGTGTTCCTGGTGCTGAAACGTTATGAGTAATGTCTTTTATAATACAAAAAGTTTCCAAATCAGAATTTTTAAATTCTCCTCCATGATCACTATGAATATTTATTGAATGAAGCTTTTATCATTTTTAACTTGGGCTCTAAAGCAATTGAAATATGAGAAGGCTTCAGACTTCTTTGCTATAAAATAGACCCATGTAAATCCAGTGTAATTAGAAACTGAAACAAATTCATAGTACTTGCCTCCAATGCTTCCAGTTTGTGGTGAACCAAAAATATCCATATGAACTAGCAGTAATGCATCAGTAGTTGAGACTTCACCGACTGATTTAAAACTTTATTTATGTTGATTTCAATATTGAAAAGGGTCACAAACTTTATGCTCTGGTAGATCCATAACTAACCCTTTCTTAGAATGTTTGCATAAGTTCCTAAGGTTACAGTGACCTAACCTTCTATTCCATAACCAAGAATGATATTCCATTTCACTAAATCAAGGTAAGTCTTGGCTCCTAAGGTCTTCTATGTTTAGTGTGTAAACATTCTCTTGCCTATGGGTAGAAAGAATGAACTCTTTCTTGGAATTGTGTACTAAACACTTGTCACTCCTAAAATTCACAAGGTAAACTTCATCACATAATTGTATTATGCTAATGAGGTTGTTCTTAAGAACCTAAACGAATAAAACATTTTAAATCAAGGTTTTTCCAAGAAGAACGATGTTACCTATACCAATAATTTCTCCCTCAACATTATCTCCAAAATTTACTTTTCCTTTTTTTGTCTTGATAATATTTTCAAAGTAGTTTTTTTACCAGTCATATGCTGGGAACATCCACTATCCATGTACCACTTATTGTTGTTGTTAATCTCTCTAATTTATTGAAAACAAAATAGTTAGACTTTCGGAATCCAAACATTCTTGGATCTGTAAATTTCAGAAAGCAAAATTTTAGGCACCCACATCTTCTCAAAAAAATAGGCTTTATGAAATATTAAAGACTGGGTTTTGTTTAGAGAAAAATTCTTTTCCCAATGTCCACCACACTGACACTTAGTACAGAATGGATCACTTTTAGGAACAATGTAATTATTACTAAAAATTGGTTTAGAACTGGTACAACAAAAACCAAAACTATTCATTAGAGGTCAGATTTGAGAATACATTTTATCAAAATTTTCATTACCTAAGGTAATGTTTGACAAACACTTACTCAAAAAAAATATTTCAGATTTGATTTTGATAACCAAGTTCTTGTCTTCAAAAACATTTTATTTTGAACAAGATCAAGGCTCGAAATATTTTTCTTAGAAATTATGTTTTCTAGATCTTTAGAAAGTTTATTCTTCTCAAAACGTAAAACCTCAGGATTTTTTGAAATAATTTCAAAATCAAAATTTTTCTTATCAAGATCTTTAGAAAGATCTGATATTTCCTCAGTAAGAATAGTATTCCTAGATTTTTCCTTATCAATAATTTTCATGATTTTTGGATTCTCAGTATCAAGATGTTTGGAAAACCTAGAAACTTATTTCTTAAGAAGGTAAAGTATTATCTTCATCAGAAGAAGATTCTTCATCTGAAGAGTTATAATATTTATCATTACTATAATTTTCGTTTAAAGAAACATTGGTCAATGACTCAGCATTGTGTACCTTAGCCATTAAACAATGATTATCAATAGGTAGTCTTGCTATTAGACCAAGATTCTTCTGGCCAGAAGATTCATAATCTAAAGATTCATCTGAAGAGTCTCCACCACTGGCACTCCAGGTTTCATTAGCTTTCAAGACTTTCTTAGCTTTAGCCTTGTAATACTTCTTTCTATTTATATCAGAATGATTTTCCTTTCTTTATTTTTTCCTAATCATAGGACAATTAGGTCTTATGTTTCCATCTCTCTTACATTCATAACATGTGACTTCTGAATCTTTATTATCTTTCCTTTCCTTTTTCTTATATCTGGATTAAAAGTTCCTATGTCCAACTATCTTGTTCATCCTTCGAGAATGATTTGCTAATTCATTTTCTAAGGATTAACTTCCACAAGATTCAGATTGGATAACAACATTCTTAGATTTGGATCTAGTAACTCTCTCAGGAGTCTTAGTTTTCGTATGATTTGAAGTTGTAGTAAAAGAAACACTGCCATTTCCATTCTTCTTCTTTACGTTATCATCATCTCTCTTCATTCTAGTCTCATGCTGAAGAAGAGTTCCAAACAGTTCATCTAAGGAAATCTGAGTAACCTTTATGTTCTCATCAATACTAGTCCTCTTGGATTCCTATTCATTCGGTATGATGTCTATGATCTTATCAACAACAGCTTCATCATATAATCCTTTCTCACCCATGGATTTCAAACTATTCACAATAGTCATGAATCTTTGTTGCACCTTACATATGGGTTCTCTATAAAGAAAGATCAAACCATGATATTCAGCTCTGAGCATGGCTCTTCTTGTTTCAATTACTTTGGAAGTTCCAAAGTGAGTAACTTCAAGTTTCATCCATATAGAATTTGCTTCTTCACAAGATGAAATTTAACTATATATGTTTCTAGTGATGGAACAAAGAAAAGTATTGTGTACCTTATAATTCAGTTGATATGCATTATTTTCTTGATTAGTGAAGGTACAAACTTCTTTTTCAGGTATTTTATATCCTCCAGTAAGCATAACAAAATTATCAACTCCAGTATTGATAATGAAAGTCTTCATGCGATCTCCCCAATATTCATAATCATTTCCATCAAAGATAGGTGGTCTGGTTGGATTGATATTGTCTATGGAGCCAACATTTATTCCTTCCATTTTAAAGAAAATTCATTCCACAAAAACTTGTTAATAGAAAAAGTTCGTAAACAAGGAGAATATTCTTAAGAAAGGAAAAATATAGAACAAGAGTAAATCTAAAAAAATAATCTGAACTATAAGAGTCCGAAAAACTGATTCCGGAAAATAAGAAGAAGAAGAATTATCTTCTGAATGTAATTGTGAGATTAATTCAGAGGTCGCCTCCTCTGATACCAATTATTGGATCAAATATGTAATGAGATGATCAAATACAAGAGGGGGGTGAATTCTATACTTTAAAAATCCCTAAGGAAATTTTTTCAAAACCAAAATTCATAACACCTCTAAGCTCTAATAAATTTCTTGATTCCAGAAAAGTGATTCCAGAAATGAAACTTAACAAAATTTTACAACAAATCAGATTCAACCTTAAAGCGTATAGAATCCTATATAATTAGAGTACAAGTATAAGGAAGTATAAGAGGATTATAATTTCCTAAACAACTAAAAGTACAGCGAAAAGACAAATAGAAATACTACAAGTAATAAGTAGTAACTCTTTTAACCCAAAGAGAAGGGTATCCAACAACCATAGATAAAAGGTCCCCTGATTTATACATTCAAGAAAGTCTATCTTACCCAAACCCAGGTAAGCCCTCAATCTGAAGATCGATATCTATCTTTTTATCCCAGCAGGACCTTGATTTGTAAGGAAATTGTGACCTCTGACTTCACAACTCGAAGTCTCTGATTTCAAGGAAATCTCACCTCTGCACTAAGAAAATCTGAACAAAGCAAAGATTGAACAAGGCATTCAAACTTTCTGCATGAAGCCTTAGAGTTTATAAGAGACTCTCTCTCTAGAAATCACGTCAAAAAAATTTATGCACATTGTCAAATTTCAGTGTCTCAAAAAGTTGTGAGCTCATTCAAATGACCTCCTATTTATAGGCATAGCTCCAATGGTTGGAACCCTCCTCCAACGGTCATATTTTTTCTTCAATTTCGGAGGGACCTGTACACATGTCGCTCAAACAATGGTTAGTGAGTAACTAAAAGCACGACATCATTTTATAAAAAAATAAGTGTAAGCATAACTAAAATATGATATTCGGAATGTAAGCAAATGAAAGTTTGAAATCTAACAAAAATTGAATTCGGAGTCTATAAAAAAGGATATTTGGATTCTATTTTCTAGGACTTTGGAACCTGAACTCTATAGAATTATGGAGTCTGAATTTCAAGGAAATTTGGAATCTGCATTCATAAGAATTCGAAACTTGAACTCACAGAGTTTGGATTCAGAGTTCATGAGAATTTGGAGTCATAACTCATAAGAGTTCAGAGTCTGAATTCAGAGAACAAAGAGTCAGAACATAGAAAAGTTTGTATCCTGAATTTGTAGTCAGAATTCGGAGTCAAAACTCAAAATAGTTCGTACAGAGAATTCGTAATCAGAATTCGGAGTCCGAACTCAGAAGATTTCAAATCCAGAATTTGTAATCAGAATTTGGATTCAGAACTCAGAAGAGTTTTTATCCAGTATTCGTAATTAGAATTTGGATTCAGAACTAAGAAGTGTTCGTAACTAGAATTCTGAGAATTCAGATCCTAAAACAGAATGCTTCATAACTATGTAATTATAGGATTCCGAGGTTTTGGTTTCAAACAAAATTTTATACATAGAAAAATTATGATATGAACAATGAAAACAAGTTAAGGATAAATTTCTTTGGGGAAGGAAATTTTTCCTTATAGAAGTAAAACATAGGGTAAAAAGAGATTTTCCTTAAGATAAGGTGTTTGTGATTTTCAAAACAAGAAGGAATGGTAAATTCATATGAAAACCTTATTGACTAAAAAATCTCCCCTAAGTATGAAGGAATGGAAAAGCCCTGATCAAAACCTTATTAACTCAACAGAGGCATCGTGTAAGTATAGGAAGAGATAAAGGTTTTGGGAATTTTAATACCCATTATTAAATTAAAAGGAATACCCATTAAATGGGCCTATCCTAGGGCCTAAACCAAAAAAGAGATTATACATCACCAAGTTACCCCCCCCCCCCCCCAATTTAGATTAAAAATGAATTCATAATTCCAATGAAAATATAAATTTAGGGCATGTTATCATTCAAACTCAAGGAATTAATTAATAATTAATTAATAAAATTAAGTACTATGAAAAAATCATCTAATTTAGAATCTCACCAAATTCTGGCCCTAGGGTAAATGTTGTATTATGAAATCAATGGAAGCATCAGATAAACTTTTTTGAGGTAATTACCTAATATAAAATGTCTGATTTACACTTTATAAGGGGTTGGGCTTAGAAACTCTAAAATTTTCTAAGTCTTATATGCCTGAAAACCCATATCATTACATTATCCTTGCCTCGAGGGGGTGTTCTTACATGGAGAGTTCTTGTTCTCATTCATATTCCTCTTCTTCTTCTTTTTCATCTATTATAACTCTATAAGAGTTGTGTTTCTTATTATATCAATAGAGTGATATAGTAGACGAATGCCTAAATTTTCCTTACTAGTAACATTTTCCACCTTTTACTAATAAAAAGGAAATGTCAATAGTAATGTATATTTGCAGTAGAATAAGTAGAGATAGAATTATAGTAGGTGGAATAGAGAGATATCACTTTCATACGCTTCTTATTGTAGGATCTGAGTTCCAGAGAGAGGAAACCTTCCCTCAGTGGATGCTTCCAAAAATTCTCCTTCAAAGTAAAATCCAAAAGTATCCTCTAACCAAATACTAGAATATATTTAATATCTCGTACATACGCAGCTAGAAAAACAATATAATATAAAAAGTAAAGGACAACACCACCACCTTACAACTAAAACCCATAACAATGGATAGAAAATCCCAATATCTTCACCCACATTTATATCATTGATAGGCCCCAACCCGACACTACTAACAAAGGAAACGATATATTATTTTTTTAGAATGAATTTCATTGAAAACACTTTCTCATGTTCATCCCCCTCTATAAAGTCATCTACTAAACCTATGAAAGTAATAAATGAAAATTTTAATTCTTAATAGCTCTCTCAAGTTGTAAATCATGTAAAATCAGATATATAAAATCTTTTGGGGGTAAAAACAGATTATAATCCATAAGACCAATCCATTTAGGAACTGCAATGGATCTATAAAATTTATTATACAAATTATCATTGATGAAATTAACTAATTACTATTATTGATGAGTAATTAGCTTCATATATACCTGATCCCAACCTTGGAAAGAATCATTCCATCAATGGATGTCTTATTTGTGTTTTATATAGTTTTGGGTGTGATGAAAATGAGTGCTCAGTTGGGTGACAGCCTCATCACAATATATTAACACCTTTTATACAACCTCCACCTTTACCTCACTAGATAGGAAAATAAAATAGTTTAGGTTTTTTCTCCCATACACTAATTAAGTGGGAGTTTCATTAATGGAGGTAGGACAAGTAGTGTTGTAACACAACTTATCTCATGGTAACCAAAATGAAATGTATTTTTTTGACCCCTGTAGATCATTGAAAATAAGATTCTAAGCATCAAATTATCACTTCCATTTTTTCATATGTGTGTTTATGATAAGAAGAGATCATCTTCAATATCATTACTTTTAATTTGATCAATTTTGTACAAAAAAATTCCTTAGAAATTGTAGATTATGGTCACTACTAATTGAATAAATAATTATATATAGTTAGGTCACCTTTTAGATAAATTTTTATATGAATCTTCAAGTAGTGTAAGGATATTTTTAAGAAAAAAATGAGTATATATGGAGATTTATTCTATGACCACTAAAATAACATCATATGCCTTGGATTTTATAATCCCTATAATGAAATATATTGAGAGTTACTCCCACACCACTTCTATAATTTCAATAGTTTTTTATAAACTAACACGATGTAGTATGGAATATTTAAAGCATTGAATGATTACACACTCCTACAAAAATTTTAGTACTTTCTTTCACATTCCCATTCAATATAAATTATCCCCTAAATTCCTAGAAGTTTTTTAATACCAATACTTTCCACCCAAATGAGAGTTTTCAAAATCCTATAATAATTATTGTATTCATTTGGATGTTGTTAGTATCACCTGAAGTCCCTTTTATAGATATGTTCACCATGAATAAGTAAATTTCCCATTAGTTTTGTCTCTCCCTACACACTTTGAATGATAATTCTAAGGTAAAGGTTTTAATTTATTCCTGACCTCAAATCATAGCCATCCCTCTATACCATAAATTATATATACAAACTTAAATATGATATTTAATCATTGGAATTCATTGCTTCTGCTATTTTATTGTCTTTTTCATTTTTGTACCTCACCTTAATATGGTACCCTAGTACTGTGTTAATAAATTATGTTGATATTATATGGTAATTATCTACTATAGTAAAAATATAAAACTCTCCATAATGGTATTCATTAAGAAAATTTTTTAGGAAATAAATCGACAACAATGAGTAACTTAATAGTTATCATTAATTTTATTTAATTTTTATATGTATTTTCTTGACCCAATTAGCCACATAAATTGTGTTCCATTCCATGTCACATTGGCCTAAGGCGTGCCTCTCTGTATTCCAATGGCTATCGAATAACAGTGAGGGAGTAAAGGGTGATATTTAGGATATTATACCCCTAATTATGATAATATAATGGTCCATGTAAATATATAATATGTAATGTAAAGGATAGAAATACATAAACTAGACCGGTAACCCACCCATGGAGAAAGATCAAGAAATAAAATACAATAGTTGAATCATAATCAACAAAAATAGTGGAATAAATAAGAAATTCCAAAAATACCATTTGTATATAAGCATTCATATCAATAAAATCATACATATCAATAAGAAGTAGAGTCTTCATTGGATGACCACAGTATATACATATATATATATATATAAGCATGCTTGTATAGAGATGAAAACTCAAAAGATAAACTCTAATGGATTCGGGAACCTCAAGATCCCTCACCATACATCCCATTCTAATCATCCCAACAATAAGGTCTAGCTCTAGAGTTTGAACCTTTACCAGATTACAAAAGCATGAAATCTACACACGTCCCGAAGGGCCCATGTAGGTTGTTAGAAATAATCTCAATAGACCACCACTAACATGTGAATATCATTCATTTTTATTAATAATGTGTATCCAAAATAATAAATAAAACAACACAGTGCACAAGCATAATATTAACTTGCACCCCTTGTGCTTACTATTCACAAGGGAGTGATCACCAACTTCGGCCAACACCATAATACCATTGTGGAGATGATATTTAGACTAATACCAAATCATCCCTAGATACTGGTCATCCTAGGTGAACCCATAGGTTCAACCATTGAATTTCCCCCAAAATATCATGCCATTAATCAAGTAACTGATGTCTCAAGGGAACACCCAAATAGTAAAATCTTGGTTCCTCATACCTCATCTCAGAAGAAACCCCATCGGCCCTTGGCCCGACATCTGAGGCACAATGATATATTTACTCCAAATAATATCATCATTGGCTCAACTGTCGATGTCCCATGAAATGGTTATATCTATCTTCCCAAAATATCTATATCTTAATAGCCACAATAATTTCAGACCTTAGGCCTCATCCCCCAACCAACATCCTCAACACTGTCAACTGATAGATCCTCGCTATCCCAACGGATTTCTATGATAAAAAACTCCATCTAATTCCCTAAGTTGTATCTAAAAAAGGATTATACCCACACTAGTGGTCAATAAAACCTCAACATTTGAGTCATATTATGTGAAGATGACTCTAGAAAGCACATTGGCCAATTTGAGTGAGTTGAAATCACCAATAAGAACCTAAACCACAAAAATCATGCACCTTGTTCCTCTGGGACCATGTCACTCAAACCGATGTCCAATTCTATCAAATATCACATGGGTTGTGACCATAACTTGATGAAATATTTACCTCATCCAATGACTGAGTCACCCAACCAGTGATTAACATCACCATAATAAATATATATCTCAGGCCACAACTAGTATGATGATCAAATCACCTTTGTCCTAATGGACAACACCATCTCAATCCTCAGGATGAGCTTGTCATGATCCCATAAATCTCATCCAAATAAATTCACACATATATATATATATATAAATTCAATATAAATAAGTTTAACTACTCAATTTAAATAAATAAACACCCCAACCGAAATTTCCCAAGGTTTGGCCTCTCTCCAATCCTCGACCATTTGTATAAATGAGGATCATTCCCATAGATATCTCCAACTTGTTCAATTAAATTAATTAAACACAAGCATTTAATCTATGGGTCTCTCTCAGATTACCCAATGGATTTCTAAAATATGTGCCACCAAAACACTCACAAGATCACAAATAAAGTTAAAAAACACCTACATAATATTGGTAGAAACCCATATGTGCAATCTGAGCCTCTAAATTGAGCCGATTTAGAACAAATCAGCGTTTTAGATGAACACCCTAAAAATAGGTTAAAAATAATAACAAAAATTTAGCATATTGAATGGTGAGGTAAATGAAGATTAAAATAAATATAAAAAAAGGGATTATTGATATAGATCCAATTCCATAGATGGATTGAAGAATGGAGTCTAGATGGAGAGTGTGGCTGAATCCCTAGTGGAGGAAGAAAAGAGTTAGTTTATTCTTCTGTGTGCAACCCACAAAGGAAGAAGAAGGAAGAAAAAAATAAAAATGGGGTAAGGTCCAAAATGAAATTTCATACTTTTAATGGGTCACATGGTTAGTTCACATGGTTTTCCAAACCATCCTTCAACTGTGCGACACCTACTACCCAAGCTTCAGGTTCTCATGATTAATCTGTATGGTTTTCCAAACTATGCGCAAACCATGTGTGATACTTCAATCAAAAACTATAAAAATGGTTTTAATATCATGCATCTTCTCTTACAATATTTTTCAAACATTGTTTATTGCACCTGGAAGACTGCATGGTTTCTCTTTGGAGGCCACCCAGTTTGTTCAAACTGTGCACCCTAGTCTTCACACCCTTTAAATATTGGGTTCCCCCCCCCCCCAATATACCAGAAACCCAACCAAAACCCCAACACACTTGCAGATCATTAATACTCATCCGAAAAAATATCAGGTCAGAAGAAAACTAAAAATTAAGTTTGTACAATCAATAAAAGAGTTGGTCTACCCACCAAACTCCGAAAGTTAAAAATGTTCATGGAATTTAACCCACTCTAAAAACCTGGGAAGTTATAATATATCCACCTCAACATAACTAATCCAAAATCTATCAAAAAAACATATAGATGGTAATGAAAATACCCATCCCATTAAAAACACCACAGTATACTCTGGTCAAATGGGAACAAGTCAACTACATCAATGGGCCTCCCCAATATCTGATTTACCTACCTCGGTCACATCCCAACCCCAAATTCAACTAAAAATGAGGTTTAACCAACTATCCATATACTCAAATTCCTCCCATGATGCATATTCACTTCTGAACTTCATCAGGTGCTCTTGTTTCATACCAAAAGCCCTTCAGAATCCCACAACGCATTGAATCCTACCTAGTTCCCAAGTCACACATGGAACCTAAGAGGTCCTACAAATCAATAGATGCTCAATATCAATGCTAGTACCTCACACATCAATCAATTCCTACATCTCTATGATGCTTGAATTCCAACTCACCTCGAAATCCATGTACCCAATGGTTCTCACATAAAAACATGATGACACGCACCCAATACATACATACATACATACATACATACATACATACATACATACATGCATACATACATACATACATACATACATACATACATACATACATACATACATACATACATACATACATACATACATACATACATACATACATATATATATACATACATACATACATACATACATACACATACATACATACATATATAATGAATTTGAGCTAATTCCAACCTACTAACCAGTATATGGTTAGTCCAAAGTACATCTTGTACACCTTGTGCACCAAAAACAGACATGCCTCTAAAAGGTTCATTCCAAAATAAAACATAATAGTACCCCAATCATTCCCACGATGTACGTTTGACCACCATCGACTCACCATCCTCTTCTAACCCTAAAATCATCATGGCATACACCTAGCTTCATGCCCGACTTCCTGAAGTCCGAACACCCTACACTGTTGCACCATCCACCAACCAATGAACCCACTAAAATTTCCCACTTTCTTTTCCATGACTTCCTCATGTAGTTGAAACATGACTAACATCACCTAATACCACTCCCCATCTAATCCCAAAAACATTAGTCTTCCTTATTCCATGACTTCCATCTATCCAAGAAGGATTTATACAGAACCTATCCATATTTTTTGACATGTCCACATTCCTAACACTCCATTGGAAGCCACTTGCACAGAGTTCATACATTTCCTAGACACCCTAACTAAAAGAACATAGTTGATGACCCACTTTGAGGTGGTATGCCTATGTCCTTGGCCTAACTACCCTGCTGAAAATTTTCTCAACCCCACTTCCTGGTATCTGAAGTGTCTCCACCATAGCCACCTAATTCTATCACTCGACTCAAGTATGAATGATCATTAAAATATCCCATTTTAAGAGTGATTGATTCACTACCTATGAGAATGATTTCAACCTGAATATGTTTACTTGCACCCAAATGGCATGTCATAAACCATCCTCAAAATGTCTCACCCTCAAGGTGTTTTCACCCACCATGTTAGGTGAGAATCCAAAAAAACTCGGTGAATATTGCTCCATAGTTTAGGACAAAGATGTTACCCTCCTGTAGGCTCAAGAACTATTGAGTTATCTTTTCCCTAAGAATCTATTTGAATAAGTTCTTGAAGAACCTAGTCTCAAAGTTCTTCAAGGATAGTGCCACATGTCTATGTTCATAAACATGCATGTCCTAGAATCACTTAGTCAGTCCTATGAGCATGTAAGCGGCCAGCATCACCCTCCTCCAGGGAGACATATCTATATTCTTGAATATCATCTTTACTACCTCAATCTAGTTCTCAAATGAATGTGGTCCAACCTCACCATGAAATAGAAATGGGTGCTACAAATGGAGCTCCCAAGTTAGATACTTCATCGAAGTATTTTCTCCCTGATCCCCCCTATCAAACCCATGGATGGCACGTACCAAACCCGATCTGAGTTTCTCATCAAGCCATAGACCAAAGGCTATAAAAATATATTGGCTTCCCCACCTACACTAGAGCCTATACATGAGCCTGTACCTACAACCCATGATCTGCTAACCCTTTGTGGCCTCATTTTGACCTTCAAGGGACTCAACATATTCTCTCCCTATCGGTACCGAATCATCTCCCTCCTGACGCTCCATTGGATCTCATCTAGGTGGCATCCCAATAAATACTAGTTCACGGATAGAAAACCCAAATAACATATATATATATATATAATTGATAGGTAAATAAGTAATCGGTGGAGTAAACTCACAACCCTTACCCTCCCTCATTGCAACCATGTCTCATGAAGTCCAGCCTTTTATCCCCTTACCTACCCATATTGAATCTAGGTATCACATATTCCCCAGGCTATTCCCATATTAAAGAACCTTTTCTCCTTAATCTTATGACCTCATCGCCCAACATGGTGATCAACATAACCCCATATCATCATCCCTACCCACTCTTATAAGATCTAGGATTAAATTTATATGTATCACATATTAAAAACATGTTTCATTACATTCACTTTCCTAGGTTGGTTCAGTGAGATGCAACCAAAGAGAGGCTAGGTAGGAAAACACTACTTTTATTCCTTTTATGTCACTTTAAACAAGACATCCCCTCTTAGCACAATCCAGGTCCTGAATAACAATCACACACATTTTCTATCACTACTCATGCATATATATATATATATATATATATATTAAAACTTTTTATGTTCCTATAAAAATTAAGCATAAAAACACCATTTCCATACTGATATAAGGGTCAAATAACTGCACCCTTTCCATTCCTGGTTAATGGTCACATATCATAATAGAAAAAAATAACATTCCAAGTGTACTACTTAAGGTGGAAATAAAATCAACTATAAAATGATAAAATCATAACATAAATTCCCACCCATGGAATCATGGTATGTCCCCCGTGCATGGGGATGCATGAATCCAAACATGTGTTCTAAACATAGTTTTGAAAACATACTAATCTTCGGTCTACCACACACAAATAGTAAAACCAAACAAGAAAATATAAATTTTGAAATCATTAGTATCCATTCGGACACTGCTACTAATTCATGGTCAAGAACTACTCTGATATTATTTGTAGTGTCTTGACCCGATTAGCCACCCGAACAGTTCTTCGGGCCGACTGCCACTGGCTTTAGGCGTGCCTCCCCAGATGTTAAAGTTTTTCGACTATTAGAGAGGGTGTAAAGGGGTAATAGTGGGGAGAATATACCCTATGGTGATGATAATATAATAGTATAAATAAATATATAATATTAATCAGAAAGGAATGAACAAAAGACACTGGACCAGTAACCCTCCCATGGTAAAAGCATTGGAAATAGCATACAATAGCAGAAGCATAATCAACAACAGTAATAAAATAAATAAACAATCAAAAAAATACCATTTTTAGATAATCATAAATATGAAAACAACTCATAAATATCAATAAGAATAAGGCTCACCAATGGTATGCCACATCACATACATATATATAAGCACAATTTTATAGATAAAAAAATTAAAAAGATAAACTCTAGCTGATGTAGGAACATCAAGGTCCCTTTCCATCCATCCCATGATAAATATACCAACACTAAGGTCTAACTCAAGAGCCCAAACCTTTACCTAATCACAAAATCATGAAATCTATATGCATCTTAAAGGGATTTTGTAGGGTTTGAGAAAGAATCCCAATAGGCCACCACCAATGTGTGCCAATTACATTTTTCATTAAGCTTATGTATCCAAAATAATAAATAAAATAGTACATCACACATGCATAATATTAACCCACTACACTTGTTCTCAGCAGAAATAAGGGAGAGATCACCATCTTTGTCCAGTGAAGGAATACTATAGTAGAGAGGAACCTTATCCTAATCCCAAGGCATACCCTGATACTAGTCATCCAAGGTGAACCCTCAGGTTCAACGTTGAAATTTCACCTGGAACCTTGTTCCATCAATCAAGTAAGTAACATCCCAAATCCAAGACCAAACAATAATATCATGGTCCCTTGGACATCCACTCAAAACAAACCATATTGTCCCTCAGACTATCTTATATGGAATAGTGATATCTTTCCAAAAAATAATATCACTATCCTACTAATACCTGAAGTCCCAAGGAATGATGATATCAGTCCTCCCAAAATAGTCTTATCCTAACAACCTCAAGCATGGAGAGACTTAACCCCAAACCAACAGTCTCAACATTATCAACTGATGGATCATTCCCATTCCCATAGATTTATACAATATGCACCTCTATCCAATTTTCTAAGACACATCTAACAGACGAAGCTACCCACATAACTGATCAATACCACCACAAAATATGTGTCCTAATATGTAAACATGACTCTGAATGTCTCATTGTCCATCATGGGTGTGAAAAAATCCTGAATAAGAACCTAAGACACAATAATCCAACACCTGATTCCCCTGTGACTGTGTCACTCAAACTGATGGCTAACACTGTCCAAAAACATAGTTTGTTCCTGTAACCTGAAAACCTTTCCACCTCATCAGATCGATGATTCAACCAACCTATAATAAAAATCACCCAAGTATATATTTCTTTGGGCCATGCCCGACCTTATGATCATATCGCCTCATTCTAGATGGAAAATTCTATCTCCATTCTTAGCCCAAGCCCTACACAATCATATAGAACTCATCCCATGAAATTAACATATATATATATAACAATTAAATATAATTAAATTGATCATATAAATATAAATAAATAAACACCCTAGCCTAAACCGACCAAGTTCCTACCTCTAACCAAGACTAAACCATTTGTAGAAATGAGGAGCTTTCCCATAGGCATCTTCAATGGGTTAAATTAATTAATTAAACCACACATTTAATTTTTAGGGTTTATCTCATAATATCAAATGACATATTATAAACTATGCCCCAAAAACACTCATGAAATCATAAAGAAATGAAAGAACCATCAACCCCATGTTGGTAGATGCACACACGTCCAATATTAGACTCTAACTTAATCCAATCTTGAATAAATCGATGTTTTAGATAAAATACCTAAAAATAGGGTAAACCCACTCACACATATTTAGAAAACCATATGCTTAGGAAAATGAATAATATAAGAAATAGTAATCAAGGGATTAGTGATATGGATCCAACTCCATAGATTGATCGAAGAATAGTGTCCGGACGGAGAGTGTGGCACAATCCCTAGTGGAGAAAGAAAAGAGAGAGTCCCCTCTACTAAGAAATAACCATGAAGGAATAATATGAAAGAAATAAATAAAATGTGGGTGAGTTAAAATCATAAATATATACATTTAATGGATCTTACAATTAGTTCACACAGTTTTCTAAACTGTGTGACACCCTCTACCCACACTCCAGGTATATATGGTTTTATAAACCATGAGAAACCCATGCATGAGCCATATATATAAAACTAAAAATATGTATGTATGGAAATAAAACCCTTCTTGAATAGTTTTTCAAACCATGTCCAATGCACCAGGAGGGCCACACAGTTTGTTCAAACTGTGTTCCCTAGTCTGCGCACCCTGGAAAGTTTGGGTGTTTAGCCCCTGAAAAACCTGAAACCCAACCAAAACCTCAATAAACTTTCATAGAATTAATATTAATCCAAATAAAGTTCTTGAGTGAAATAAAAACTCATAATCATGTTCTGATAATCCTGAAAAGAGATTTTATACCCATTAAACTCTGACAATTCAAAATGGGAAAGGAGTTTAACCCGCTCTAAAAACCTAGTACATTTCATTATAAATATATAATCATGACATATATTACTTCTTGAAATCATATATTACTAGTATTAATGTCATAATACTTTTTTGGTAAAAATGGAGATGTTGTTATAATATCATTTATGTAGGTGGTTGAATTGATCCAAATTGAAGTATGTTATACTAGTGTATGAGTAAATGTTTAGATTTATATAATAATAGTATAATTTTATAAAAACAATAGTTATTTAAATATAAAATCATTATATCATATTTTTATGATTATAAATATTGGATATGGTATGTAAATAGGAAAAGTTAGAAAAAAACCTAGATACAAGATGAATTCTTCCCTTCTCAATATGGGTTACTTCAGAATGAAAAATTTAGGATTCCATATTGGAACTAAAATCCACCAAAAGCCTAATAAGATTTTATGATATGGAAAATTGGTAGATATAAAATATTTAACTAAATGGTTTATCTGGTTTTGAAGTCATAGAGGAGGAGTTCTTTTTTAGGTGACTTTTGAGTGGCATTTTTGAAAATATTCGTTCCTTAATGTTTAAGGTTGTCATTTAAAAAGGAAAGTAGAAAAAAATAATAAAATAATATATATTGGATAATTTTTTGTCAAGAATTATCTCATATACCCATTTTGAGATATGTTTTTATGATATTTTAATCCTTTACCACATAGTTTAACCCTTTTTCTACCTCATTTAACATTTACCGTGGTAACTCGATTTTTACCTCGATAACTACTGTTTATGATTAAAAATGAAATTAAAATCATTACCAAATTTATATGTTTTGATTAAATTTTTTTACTCCATTTAATCTAATAAAATTTATAAATATGTGAAATTTCTCCTTTACATTTAAAAATAAAATATTAAAAAATTATTTTTATAAAAAATTAATTTTTAAACATTATGTGTTCTTAATAATATTTCATATAAATTTATAATTAAAAGATTTTTAATCTAATTATTTTAAAATGAAATTTTAAATTAGATTTATCATTTTAAAGTGATCGATTTAATTTATTAAGAAAAAAATACACAATACTACAAAAATAGTTCTTTGAAAAAAATATCGTTTTTCAACAATAAATAATTTGAACATAAACCGATAAAAATAATTATTCATATTATAAAAAATTAATTTTATCAATAAATTGTATTAAAATGTATTTCTAAATTTTATAAATACATAAAATCATTAATTTAATAATATTAATATGTAATGTATAAAAAATATTTTTATAATAAAATATTTAATTAATTATTATCATTTTATTTCTTTTCATAATTATATTATTTTATAATAGAAATAAATTACATTAGATATACCCAATGACCATATATCCAATAACGTTTTTTCTAGTGAATATACATTAAACAATCATATTACAAAAAATATTATATATAATGGCCAGATATCATTTTATATATAACCTTACGTACATTCTGATAATCATTCATTCTATTTATTTACTTCTCTCTCAACATTTTCATTTAATTTCTAATTATTTGACTTATGTTCATTGTTAAATTCAGAGGTATGATCCTTAACACAAACTATGATTGTAAAGATTACATGTTCATAGTGTTTTTATTTACTTATGATTTTAGTAATCTTATAATATGATCATTGATGTTTCATAATTCACTCTTATAATGTATCAATTTTTATCTTGTATTGTAATATTTTATCTCAATAAAATGTAACACTATTTATTTTAGTTTACTATTTCATTTAAAAAAATATATTCATCAAAATATTTATTAGATGAAAAACACATAGAAAATCATAGGGTGATATAATATTCACATAATATACCCTCAGTGTTGGTTGCCAACCTAGGGCCTATTAGAGGTGGGTTTTATGGGCCACCCACCATCATTATAGGCCTAATAGGGGTTCCAATTAGTTTGGGTCATGAAAATGTTCTATCCCATATTTTGATTGAGAGTTAGGGTGAACTATAGAGTCAAGAATGACTGAGGATTCTATGGGATTAATAGGGAAGTAGAGTAACACAATCCTAACATGAGATATAGACAATGGATACAAGAAAGGATATAGATATTTTTGGGGTCCTATAATAAATTTTAAATAATTTTATAGCCTAATATAAAATTTTAAGTGAGATATAACCATTTTAGGGTTTAAATGATAGGGAGGTACATGCATCTTTTTCATCAATTACCCTAGAATACAAATTCAAGATCTTATGTGTGATTCTATGATTATTTTATTGTGCAATAATTACAATTAATTTAATTTTAACTTTATGAAATAATGTTATATTCTTAATGAAATAATAGAATATTAATAAATACTTTTTCTTTCTTGAATGAATTTCTTATATTCTTGTTACAATATATTCCTGGTAAATTTATTTTCATCTTCATTGTTGATGTGTCTGACATGTTGATCTGATTTTAAGATGTTTAGGATTGTCAGTAATGTATTATTATTGTATGTAATTTCTGATTTTGATATCATTTATAAAAAATGTTGCTTTTAATTAATCCTATGTTAATATAATGAAATTAATTGTTTTTGGATCTATTCTTTGGGGTTTTCTAATTTTCTTACAATTTTTTATTTCAGGTTTAGCTGTTGAAATTTAGATGATCATGTGTGAGGGTAAGACGTGGATTGTGTATTGTGGGAAGAATATCTATAATTGAATAATGTTTTTTTATTCATTATAAAAACATGAGTATGTATTTTCTTAAGCATGTTAGTGTGTTGCAAATATCTAGTAATATGTTTAAATAATGTTTAGTTTTATCATTTAAAGATTGACGAATGTGGATAAAATCATGTGTATATTTTCTTTTATAATTTACAGGCATTTATAAATGATAATATTGAAACCAAAGGTATGATTATTTCTCCAAAATGAATTTAATGAAATTAATAGTGGAGAATGATGTGATCTTTGATGATCTATTGCCTAAATATTTTGATATGTTTTACCGAAAATTTGTTCCCTGAACCTTAAAATTGTAATCTAAGGGTTGGAAAGTATAAGGTCTTTCTATAATGAAGTTTATTCTTGAATTTTCTATTTCATTTGTTTAAAAATAGTGTGATGTGGTTTTCATCAATAATTTTTTCTATTTATGTGATTATGCATTGTTATTTGAATTGAGTTGATAGAATCACCTCCCATAAATGCTTAATAATTTAAATTTGGAAATGAACAGTTTTTTAGAAATATGAAAATTGATGATTATGTTATTATTTTAATAACTTAATCTTTACGAAAAGAATGATGAAAAATGTGAGTGGTTGTTTTGTTTTATTTTTTATTTTTATACGGTTGGTTATTTTTTCTTGTTTCGGTCTATGTAGAAGTGGTTAGAAATCTTTTTGGATGGTTTTTTGTTGGGATATGTTGGGAATCATGGTTTTTTCTAGTTACCATGGTGATTGTGGGAATTTATTATTGTGGATGTGGTAATAGTGAATGGTCAGGTGTGTGGTAATGGTGGATGGGCTATGTAATGGTTGGTTATGTGAAAGGGAGACATTTTTGTGGCTGTTGTGGGTTAATTTAAGTGGTTATGGGTGTTTTCCAGTGAGTATTGTTGCCTTGATTGACATAAAGAAATATGGTTTGATGTGTTTTTATTACGGAATGTTATTGTATTATGAGATGTTTATGTTCTTGTCTGTTTCTGACAACATTGTTGTTGTTGTTTTGAAAGATATACCACTAAATAACCATTGTAACATTGGTAATGGAAATGATAAAATGGAATCAAGGGATATCACACTATTTTATATTCAGTTAAAGGAGGTATTAAAGTTATTTGGTAGAGCCTCTAACCCCTATGATGAGGATTGGTTTTAATAAGTTGTGTTTTACTTTGGGTTAGTGAAGAATTCAAAAAAATGAGTTTTTTGTGATTTTATTATTTTGGATGGTGGTATGGAGATAATCGGAGGTAAAGTGTGGTAACCCAAAAGAGATTCCCTACAGGTAGTTTCTAAGATTATTTAAGAAAATTTATTTTCCTAGGTGAAGATTCGTGATCATATAAAAATACTTTAGTAGATTCAATAGGGGCCTAAGAGTGTACAAATATTTTGGAACCATTTTATATATTTGGATAGTTAGTTTCCATGTTTTTACAAGATGATAGAGAATGATTGCAGCCTTTTGAGACTACCATAAGGTTGGAACTTTAGTGATCTATCATTCCCTTCCAGTTGAAGTCATGGAAAATAGTAATTGAATGATCATATATCATGGAGAGTGGTTTATCTATAGTACATGGTTTTGGTGACTACCCCTCTTCAGTGGTTGGGAATGTTTAGAATAATGATATGAGTTATGGGACTCAAAGTTTGTAGAATAAAATACTGAAGTAATATATCTAGAGATAGAGTGCAGCTTGGTTCCCTGGGGTGGAGTTTCTCAAGGAATCTTATCTCTAAAGGGATAATATATTTTCAATGTTATATTATGGGATACTTCCAATATAATTTCCACAATATTAGACAAGTTTATTAGTATTCAGTGGAGAGTTAGTTAAATGTATTTCTTTGGTTGATTCTACTCCCTAACTAAAACACTAATATTGTATTTTGAATTCATTTTAAAGTGTTTGTTGATTTATATTTGAAAATTGGAATAATTTAGTTTACTTTAAAATCCTTGGAACTATTTTTTTAAACTTATATGGAAGTGGATTTTTTTTCAATGGGTGATTGTTTTGAATCATGGTTTTGGTGAAAAGAGTAGTTGATGGGGAATCAACTGTAAGTAGGGTTGGATGGTGTCATGGATAACATCATCTGATTATCAGGTTCTTGTTTGAGAGGTATATCCCACGGTTATGAGGATTTTTAGGTGTTGTTCTTATGGGAGGAATTGTGTATCTTCCCTTGTTGAAGGTATTGGTAGTGCGTTTGTTCTATTTGTGAGCTATATGATCAATCTATGGATAGGATTCAATTTCTTCTTATAAATATATATTTATTCTTGAGAAAAATAATCATTTGAGTGGTGTCTAATATAATGTACTGGACCTTCCGGGACTATTACTTTATATATTTCAGATGTTGAAGGAGATGGGGAGAGGTTGTAGAAATATATGTGGTGGTTGAGTTGAGATTAAAATGGGAGAAGTAGGTTATGGAATGGTCTCCAAAGTCATAGTGTGAAAGGTCAGTTTTAGTAGAGGGTGGTTCTTGTAACACCCCAAGATATTGTGAAATATTTTTTTTGAATTAATTTTATCTTTTCTATTTTTTTCATTTAACACAATATAGAATATAACTTTCATTATAAGAAAAACACTATGTTTGTCTTACATGATACACAACAACAATTCAAGATTATTCTACACACAACACTTAGATTAGCTTGAAGCATATGAAACACTATTCTTGGCTAGTGTCACAAAATTTCGAGTTCTTTTGATATCTTTCATTATAAACAATATCAAATTTTACTCAATAATAGAATATTATTAAAATATAATTATTTAATATAATAAGATATAACATAGCCATTAAATTAGAGGTTATGAATAATAAAACTAACTTGTGAAATATATGGTTTATAATATTAATTCCCTAGTTACCAATTAATTATAAATGAAAATATATACTAATTGATTATAATAGAATTATTTATATTTTTATGCTCCCAAATTCATTTTTTCATGATAAAAAACTAATTACAATTAGTGAATGATATTAATGACAAATAAAATTTATATATTCAATCAAATATTTCTGATATTCATCCAATATATTTTATTGGAATAAGATAAGAACCAACTCCATCTTGTGGATAAAAGCCCTATATTTTCTAAAAGGGTAATTTTATCACCTTTTAATGGAGAACCCATTTTAAATCCAATTTTTGTCACTTTTATAGTTTTTATATGCCAAAATAATCTTATTATTTGAAATTAGGATATAAAAATTTACTTTGGTTGAATTTTTGGTATTTTTCTGATAGGTTTAATATTTTGATGAATAGTAATAAAATATTGCATTTTAATTGAAAATGGATTTTTGGTCTAAATAATTTATAGTGTTAAACTATATTTTTAATTAGTTTTAATGTATAACTAGAATATTATTATCATTTAATCCAACATAGGCCATTGGAATCCATTTAAAATTGAATTTAGATATAAAAACATCTCAATATTTTTTATGTTTTAACTTTAATAACCCATTTCCTCACCCCATCAATGAGAATAATTTTAAATTAATTATTAATACTTCTGTAAGACTCTGGTTCTTACTTTTTGGTATGGATATTTTCCTTTTTGTTTATACTTATGAAAATGGGGGAAAAGATATCAAGGGATGGCGGTAGGCCAATTAAATTCCATGACTAGAAGTTACACGTTGTATATTTCTCGATACATGTCATGTAATTAGATTTACTTGCCATATAATCCGAGTAAACATCCATTTAATGACCTAGCTATAATTTGTATGGGCACGACATATGGTCTCAAGTAAATGTTGTGTAATTTTCCTTTCTTTTCGTTAAATCGGTAGTAGAATTGTTTTTGTAAAAACATATACAACTCACCCCTTCATTTGACGAACAACACACCCATGCGATCTAAGAATAGGGTGGCCTCGTGTTTTATCACCTAATCTCTAATTCATACGTTTTCAAATGTGTTAGAACCCAATTGATAAGATCTATATTCATCTTGATACGTTCTTTGTGATTTTTTATCTCATTGAGTTTATAGGACCTTGAGCATTTTACCATGTTTTTTAGATCTACATCGTTTTAGATTGAATTGGAGGATGACACTAGACAAAGAGAGTCACCCAAGGACTAGGTAGGTGGTCTTGTGTCTTTCACAAATTTTCATAGTGTTTATATATTCAGTAGTGTCGCATGCCCATTTTTGGGGTGTCACTTGATTTAGAATTTACTCTTATTGTTGCGTATTGGTGTTTAGGAAATCAAATAAGTGTTTTAAAGTACGAATTTGGTTTTTACCTTGATTAAGGGCCACCCCATGGGTGTATTTCCTATAGAATAACTGTTTATGGCCATTTGGCCAAGGTTTCCTATGAGGCATGCCTTGTTTCCCTTATTGGGTTTTTAAGTATGACTTTCATTTATAATGGAATTGTAATTGTGATAAATTGAAATTGAATTCATTAAGGGGTTCGGATTAGTGATTTCCCTTTCCCCCATGTTATGCCTATGTCTGTTTAAGTATGTTTGAAATTTTTTCCCCAACAATGAACCTGCCCATGTGAATTAGGTTATTATGAATCTATGTGATAGTTTAATTCCCATGTGTTTCTTTGTATAAGAATTGTGATCACATGAGTTATTGATGTTAAACCATGTGATAGTTTAATTCACATGTGTTTATTATTATATGATATGTTCACACATGATTAATATGTTAAAGCCATGTAATAGGTTAATTTACATGTGGATTCTTTTATGAAATGACTAAAATGGGGTAATTAGAAATGGGTGAGCTACAGTCTTAGTTAAAAGACAAGGTCAATCTCATATGACTAATTTCACCTTATATACATTGGGTGAACCATTATCTCAATTAAAAGAAAATACAATTGATCAAGCGGTTAATTATGTAAAGGCCATGAGTGAGCCTTAGATAGGGTGGTTGGGCTTATTCAGACTTATTTAAAATGTTGAGAAAACCAAGGATCTATTGAGCGATACCCAGGCTAGGCTCTATTAGAAAATGATTAAAT
The DNA here is from genome assembly GCA_963277665.1 of Viscum album. NCBI lineage: Eukaryota > Viridiplantae > Streptophyta > Magnoliopsida > Santalales > Viscaceae > Viscum > Viscum album. Next base: position 1,016,638,595 of record OY728147.1, on the reverse strand, counting down.
GACTATTATGTCATGAGTTGACAGTTACCTTTATACGGGGGGGGGGGGGGGGGGGGTTATCGGGCCAAGATCGGACCTCAAGACTTTTATATAATCCAAATAATCCAAAGGAATTGAATAATGAAATAGAATGACTAATGAAAAAATTTCCAAGATAAATCACAAGCTTGGATTTGGTCTTCACTTACACTTGGTTACATTGTCTTCTGAGACATCTGTTGTGCTTACATTTGAGTACCTTCGGGTTTACTGCCTTCACTATTGTACACATCCAATTATAAATATCCACCAATATATTGGCACATAACTTGGGTGGTTTCCTACTAGGATTTTGTCTCACAGCCTATTTGTTTCATGCTTTTGGACCCAAATAGATTATATGATTGTAGGTGTTGATTCGGGAAAGACCCCTACTTCTGGTACTTGATTTGGTGCTTAGTGGTAAGCGATCATGGGATCAAGCCGATGATTGTGATACTTCATAGTCTCTTTTTGTTTCTTTATTCATTTGAGACATATGTTGTGTATTATTTTAGTGTACTTGTTTTGGATGTTTCTAAGAACATATAACATGCTGCATAATATTTTGTATGGAATGATGCTTGGTTATTTATCTTATCAGTCTTCTGTTTTTTATTTCACTTATGTGTTGTTTATTGATTCCTCTATTGTATTATTATTTATTACTCTATGTTACACTCTACCAATAAGGTAATAGTTTCCCCGCTATCTCACCTTTGGCCCTCACTACTAGTCGAAAGCCTCTGGTATTTTGGGAAATGCGCTTCAGGCGATGTGGCCAACCAGGTACGGGGCACCAGTTGAGTGACATCTGAATTCGGGATGTTACAAAGTGGTAACAGAGGAGTTTTTTTTCTGTATTTCCATACTATTTGAAGATATTAGATAAGGATAGGAAGGAACTGGATTTTTGTAAATAGATTTGTTAGGGAGTAACTAACATGCGTATAGAGAAAATCCAAATTTCCTCAAATTGAATTTTGCCTTTTGGATTATGAGTTGTTATGGTTGATTCAATTTCACAGTTGGGTGAAGCACTTGTTTTTTTTGTATTTATTGATATTATGGTGGTTCTATTTTGTTTCAACATGATGAGATGAGGGGTTTCCATCTCATGCATCATATAAGAACATGTTAAAAATCACATGTCATGCATTCCTTCCATGCCATTTAGATAGAATTTATGATTTCATGTTGTTGTGATTGAGTTAATTCTAGATGTGCATGATGTTGTGATATGTACCATGATATATATGCCTTATATTTTGATAGGTGTAGTGGTATCTGTTATGGTTGAATTGTATGGACACCAAACTTTGGTCCATGAGGAGTATGGGCCCTTTGGGATCGGAATTTGGTGGATCATGTTTCGGCCATGGGATATAGATTGTGTTTTTATGTGCTATATGTGGATTCCAAGATTTGCTTTTTGGGGAGTATGGACCCCCACAGATTTAAATTTGGCACATTGTTGCTTTATTTTTAAAAAAACAGGGGTTCTAGGGAATTTTTTGAGGCTTACTGTCTGGAAACCCAAACAACATGGCATGTGATACTATGAACACATGCCATGTGTTCTTATATTTGGGAAGAGATAACTTTTCATAAGTTCACATCGTGTACATGGAGTACATGATGTGTGATAATTTAACGTGTTTCTGGACATGTGAGAGAGAACACATGTTTTTGGTTTTTGGTTAGTGCACACCGTGTACAGTAGATATACACCATGCGGTTTTACTTAGGTAGACCCCGTGTGACTCTGACCATGTGGATGTACATGGCCAAGAGATATAATATGAGTAAATTCCATGTGTCAGGATAACGCACCAAGTACTTGGTATGTTTACACTCCTAGGCATGTGGGAGTACACACCTAGGTAAGAGAATTATGGTACACATTGTGTGTGGTTTTTACATGCTGTGTACTTCTTTTTTGGTGCCCTTTAAGGGGCTTTTCTTATTTTATTCCCCATTTTCAATTTTGTCCCTTAGATTAGTCCTTTGTAAGTAGTTTTTCAAATATATCACAATGGTGAAACATGTGGAGAATTTTGAGGAATCCTACTGGGTGTTTTGGGGATTCTTTTTAAATGGAGTGGTTCTTTCTCCAGTTACCATTTTGAGTTGTCACCTGAGAGTGAACTTGTCGTGAATGACTGATTAGGAGTTAAGACAAGCCTAGTTAAGACCTATGATCTTAGATTAGTTGTGAGTTATACCTCATGACCTATGATTTGAGGATGTCTCCCTTGTGAGATGTGTCCTTATAGCCTATGAGGTCATGATACAATTTGATATTAAGAATTTTTTTTAGGATTCCTATTCTTGTGTTTCGACCTAGAGATCCAAGGATCCCATCAGGGATGCCTTTTCTTACATTCTATTCTAGGGAGTCCCTTATATGATCTATCTTTTGTGTTCCGTTTTCACGGATCCCTATTGTAGGATTCCTCTATTGTTTATCTTTCGAGGATCCCATATAGGATTCCTCCCGTACCATTTTTTCTAAGGATCATGTGTAGTATGCCTTTGCTCATGTAACCTGAAGTATCCCAAGTAGCATTCCTCTCTATGTTATGAAACTTATTATTTATAAGGGTCTATCCTATGGTAGAGCTTTCTAATGTTGGTACCGCCCAGGTTTCGTTGTCCCTAGTAGGAAATTGAAGTCTTTAAAGATGAAACCCTTTTTTAGATGGGTGATCATTGTATCTTGACCCTTGATATGGGAATGAGCATTAGGGAATGATTGGTTCAACATGTTAGACATTCTTTGATCATTGTTAGCAACTTAAGAGGTAGTGTGAAACTCTCTATCCATAAGTGATGGGTGACTTGGTACGTTTCCATTTGTGTAACTGGTTGTGTTGATGATATGCTTTTGAGGTAGTTCTTGCGCGAGCCATCTGGCACTAGGATGTGTAGGGTGGATAGCCTATTAATAGTACCCAGAATGTGTCATTTTTTCTTGTAAAATTGGGGTATTATATGTTGAAAAACATAGTACCTATCGAGTGTTAAATATTAAAAACAAGTTGTTGAGTTTGATTAAATCGTTGAGATTTAAGCTGTTATGTCTGTTCTCGGTTATTTCTAGAGTATAGTGACCTAAAACTTTTGGAACCAAGTTCATCCCATTGCTTGGGAGAACTATCTGGGACTTGGGTGTTTTGACACTCTGTTGGTTTAATTTCATCTTTCATGCCATGTGATATGATGAAGTGATCTTGGTTTCTGGAACGACACTTGTGTGTTTAAGTTGGTTATGAACTAGTGCATATATGAGTAGGTATTCCATCTTATAATCATCTAGGATACTCCTAGGTAGAGATCATCTTGTAGGTTCTATTTAAATGTGTCCTTCCATGTATAAGGATGAGAATCAAGGACTATTCAATGATGATTGTTCTACTTGAATGCCTTTGAGACTTACGAGTCATGTTTCATTTTGATGCTTTCTTGAAAGCATGATAGTTGTTGCAGTTGACTATTTGTGAAACCGTTATAAGGAAATGATGATCATGGATGGACCTCAGTGGTTAAGCATAATCTATCACAAAAATTCTTTGGGATAAAGGCATTACAGTCAGTTAAATGACGATGTTTTGGAAATTGAAGTTGATTTTCTTTCAAGAGTTCGACCAGTAGTGGTTCGACTATCCTTTTCTAGTGATCCTTGAAATCCTCTTAGTGTTTTATTTCTTAAGAGAAGAACATGTCTCCTATCTTGAAATTATCTTTGAAGCACTAAGGGAGCATCAGTTATACATCGTTCTATTGTTAAAGGTTGTTGGGATAGTTCGTGAACTCCTTCTATGTCGTGTGCTATATGCATAGTTTAAAATGAGTCTTGGTTAATCCTGAGTGATACTTGGGGTTCCCATGTAGGAACACCTTATATGGACTTAGGGATTATTTATGTTTTTATTGATGTGATTTCCAGGAGGATGCCGCTATAGGTTCATTGAGGGTTATTATATGGACTTTCGACCTTTTACCAAAGTCTCACTTGTAACAGAGAGTATGGACCACCTTGGTGAGTTACTTAGACTCTGGATTCATGAATATGAGGTTATCTCAAGATTGTAGTCTGGTACGAATGTGATGTTTTAAAAATAGGTTATGGTTCTCCTGGGATGGATTTAGAATTATTATTTTAATCATGTTATGTCATGGACTTTTAATTGATCAAGGGATGGATTGACAAAGGATCGTTACTGAGAGATAGGTATGAGCTTTGGTGAATAGGATCATTGTGTGCGTATGGTGCTTTGGGATAAGGCATTGTGTTCTTTTGAAATACATTGGCCTTCTAAGCTAGGAGTTTCTGAGATAAGTCATCAAGTGATGTTTTGAATCATTATCCTTCATGTTCTTCAAGTTTGGTTCCACTAAGCTAGTTTAAACACTCCACTAGTTTAAGGTGGGTGTGGTGTAAAAGTCCACATTGTCTTTTGAGGAAAGATTGTGTGGCCTCTTTTGATGAGGTATATCAGGGTTCGACCATTATTTCCTGTGAGGCTGCTGTTATGAACCTAGTTATGTTAGTCTTTTCCCAGTAAAATGAGAATCATGCCATAAGTGATTCTAGAACACTCAGGGACATTCATGGTGGATTCTTCCAATGTTGGAGGTGTTGTGGTAATGATTTCATTTGAGTTGTTATTGACAGGATCATGAAGGTTTCACTTTTCCTTCTAATCAAGGAAACATTCATTTTTGATGATATTTGAATGTTTTACATATTTATGGTTGTACGAATGCATGGGGTCCCATAATCTATCATTTCAGATAGAGATTCCCATTTTACTTCTCATTTCTAGAAAGGGAAATAGAGGTATTTGGGTACATAGAAGATTATGAACATAGATTACCACCCATAGTTATATGGCTAGTCAGAGCACATGATTTAGGTGCTAGAGGAAATGATTCGGTCATACATCTTATTTTGTAAGGGATCTTTGGAGATAAACTTACCATTGGTTGGGTTTTCTTATAAAAATTGCTTCCAGGCTACTTTTTAGATGGCTCCATTTGAGGATTTGTATAGTAGGCCATGCTGATAACCCTTGTGTTGGATAGAGGTAGAAGAGGTAGCTATGTTGGGACCTCATCTTTTCTCGGATACCACCGAACATGTTCGGGTGATTCTAAAGTGGAAAACTGCTACAAAGTCACATTAAGAAATCTTATGTTGATCCATGCAAATGACCTCTAGAGTTAAAGGTCAGGGATCATGTTTTCCTACATGTTGCTCAAGTTTAGGACATAAAAGTATAAAGATATAGGGTATGATTTTGACAAGATACATCGGATCATTCAAAATTCGGGAGAGAGTCGAGTGTATTGCCTATCAATTGCAGTTACCTCAGTTGCAACGTCACCTTTCAGACCAGTCTCCCACTTTTCAACCTGAGGAGTTTGAGTCCCAAGTAGATGCATCCTTTAAGAAGTATCCTTCTATATTGTGGATCATAGCAAGAAGGTTCTCCATGGATAGTATGTTCCTATTTTATAGGTTCTATAGAATCATGACTAATTATAATATTAGACTTGGAAGAGGGAGGCCAATATATGATCATAGTTGCTACAGTTTTTCTTAGATATTTCTTCATCACCCTTCTAAGGGAAATTCAAGAATGAATTGCATTAAGGGGAATGTTTGTAAGAAACTGATTCTTCCTTTGAGGTATGGATCTTTCCCTTTTAGTTTATACATATGAATATGGTGGGAAAGTTTTCAAGGGCTAGTTGAAGGACTGTTATGTGATGTGACTGGAAGTTACACACCATGTATTTCTTCGTACACATAGTGTAATTAGATTTACAGGCCATATAATCCCAGTACCTGACCATGTAATGACCAGGCCGGGATTTGTAAGGAAAAAATGTGTAGTCTCTAGTACCACCATGTACTTTTCTTTTTTTCATTAAATTAGGAAGTAGCATCATTTATTTTAAAACATACATAACTCACCCCTTCATTAGACGAATAGTGCGCCCTGGTGATCTAAGGATAGGATGGACTTTTGATTTATCATCTGATCTCTAATTCGAACACCATTGGATGAGTTGAAACCCAATCAGTATGTTCTTGATTCTTATTGAGTCTTTTTTCATGATTTTTTCTCTTGATGAAGTTATCATACCTTGATCATTATACCTCATTTTTTAGATCTACATCATTCTATCTTGAATTGGGGGCTAACACTGGATGCGGAGAGTTACACGATGACTAGGTAGGTGGTCTGGTGCCTTTGTCAAATTTTCATGATGTTCATATATGTTGGGGTGTCGTGCACCCATTTTTTTGGGTGTCACTTGATTTATAATTTACTCTTATTATTTCTTATTGGTGTTTAGGTAATCGAATAAGTTTTTTAAAGTATGAATTATCTTGTTTACCTTGATTAAGGGACACCCCATGGGTGCATTTACCGTGGAATGACTTTTTATGGTCATTAGGCTAAGGTTGCCTATAAGGCATGCCTTGTTTCCCTTATCGGGTTGTCAAGTATGAATTACATTTATAATGGAATTGAAATTATGATAAACTGCGATTAAATTGATTAAGGGTTTGGGATTAGTGATTTCCCCATTTCCCCATGTTATGAATATTCTTGTTTAAGCTTGTATGAAATATTTTCCTCCAACTGTGAACCTGCCCATGTGAGTTGGGTTATGCTAAATCCATGTGATAGTTTAATTCCCATGTGTTTCTTTGTATATGAATTGTTCCCATGTGATTTATTGATGTTAAACCTTGTGATAGTTCTATTCACATGTGTTTCTTGTCATGTGATATGTGCCCATGTGATTAATATGTTAAATCCATATAATAGTTTAATTTACATGTGGCTGTATATATGAAATGATTAAGAAGGGTTAATTAGCAATAGGCAAGCCATAGTCTCAGTTAAAAGACAAGGTCGGGCGCATGAGACTAATTGCACCTTATAGACCTTGGGTGAACCATTCTCTAAATTAAAAGACAATGGAAAACCTCAAGAGTTTAATTATGTAAAGGTCATGAGTGATCCACGGATATTGTGGTCGAGATCATTGATACTTATTTAAAATTTTGAGATAGCCTTGGATCCATTAAGGGATACCCCAATAGGCTCTATTGGAAAATTATTAAAAGACTATTATGTTATGAGTTGACGGTTACCTTTATATGGGGCAGGGGCGGGGTCGTCGGGCCTAGGCTAGAACTCAAGACTTTTATAAAATCCAATGGAATTGAATAATAAAAAAAGAATGACTAATGACTCATATTCCATGCCAAAGCACAAGCTTGGATTCAGTCTTCACTTGTACTTGGTTACATTGTCTTCTGAGACATCTATTGTGCTTACTTTTGAGTAACTTCTGGTTTACTGCTTTCACTATTGTACATTGTCTATCATATATTTCCATTGAAATATTAGCATAGACCTTGTGTGGTTGCCTACTGGGATTTAGTCTCGCACCTTGTTTGGGTCATGCTTTTGGGTCCCAATAGATTATATGATTGCAGGTGTTGATTAGGGAAAGCGCCCTAATATATGTACTTAATGTGGTGCTCAAGAGTAGGAGAACATGGGACCAAGCCAAGGCTTTTGATGCTTGCTAGTATCTTTTTGTTTCCTTGTGGTTTTGATACATATATTTTTATTACTATAGTGTACTTGTTTGGGATGATTTCTTAGAACATATAACATGACACATAATCTTTTTTATGGAATGATTCTTGGTTATTTATCTTATCAGTCCTCCACCGTTTATTTTAGTTTTATATTGTTTTCTGATTCTTCTATTTTATTATTATTTATTCTTCTGTGTTACACTCTACCAATGAGGGCATAGTTTCCCCACTATCTCTCCTTTGGCCCTCACTATTAGTCGGCAGCCTCTGGCATTAGAGGAAATGATCTTGAGGCCATGTGGCCAACCAAGTATGGGGCACCTGTTGAGTGGCATCCAGATCTGGGATGTTACAACTTCTTTGTTATAAATTTAACAAATGTATTACATATTTGGTATAAATGAGGCCAAATTATTTAAATATGGTTCTTTTATTTGTTGAAAATATTAATAGTAACTTTAGTTATTTTTTATTAACATATTAAAAGGTAAATCAAGTAATTAAGGGAAAAATAATATTATAAATAATAAAAAATCACCCTAACAGTTTTAATAATTTATTTGATATGTGATTTTTGACAAAAAACATATTTTGGAAGAAATTATAACCTTTTTAACCCACTTGGATGAGAGTAATACATTTATTATATGATATTTAATGAAAATTTAAAGATGTCATACTCATATTTTTAATAACTATATCATTTTTAATAGAGTTATAAAGAAGGTAAATTTGACTATAAATATTCATTTGAATGATAAAATGGTTTAATTTATCATGGTAATTTATTTTTAATTTTTTAGTAAATAAATAAATACCTTAAAGTCTTATATAATGATGATGTAGTAATCATTTAACTAATGGAAATACCAAATAAATGATATTCAAAATATTAAAATTAATAAAATTTATATAATTGATGTCATACAAGAATTTTATGGATGAATTTAAAATTTTAGGGATGATTTAATATAGCCGGTTCAAAGATATAATGTTGTTATTATATTTTTAAAAAGATAAATAATGAATAGTATCAAAATTTACACAAATGATATTTTAGGAAAGTAATATTTGATTAAATTATTTAAAAAAAATAAAAATATTAAATAAAGAAAAGGGGATTTTATATGGTCTAAAATATCTTAAATTCACCAATTTTTCTCTAATTGACACATTATATATAAAAATTATATTCTCATAACATTAAAACATTTTTAGCATAGGTAAAATTCAAATAGATTAACAAATGGTTAATAAAAAAGTTAAGGTTTAAAATTATATCAAAACCTATATAAAATTTATTGGTTGATGAGATTAAAAAATTATCTCATCTTGAATTTGAATAAATTTCCTTTGGGGGGTATTTTTATTGACATTGAATTTATTATAAATTAATATAATTCTAAATTCTAATAGTTCTCTTCAACTTAATTATAAAAGGGTGCCTCCTCCCTCACTTCTTCACACCACATTGAGCCTTATATCGTGACCAAACCCTATAATTTTTTTATATAATTTAATATACACATTGTAGATGTGATGGTATTTTCAAAAGGCCAGCCCTAGTGTCCCTAAAAGGTCATCCAAAGGATGTTTTCTAAGGAAGAGGTAATCATTTTTACCTACACTCTCACAATTATTTCTTCTTCTAATTCCTCTTCATGTGTTTTTTACATATAAAGTAATAACTTTAGTATCACCTATATGATTATATGTTATTATGATCATGGAACAACCATATTCCACCTTTTATCCATCCTAAGAAAAATGAAATCAACACTCGTCCGTACGTATGACTTACCATCTCCATGTTGTGGTATAATCTGTTTTTCATCATCACTTTACTTGTATGGGTATAATGATGGAAATAATATATATAAATGATAATTATAAAATGATTATTATTCTATAAAAATATATACACCATACACTTTCATATTATTTAATCATTAAGGGAATGATATCTTTGATAATGCGTATGTACAGCTTATTGTCTCTATGTAGCGATACAAATCATTTTCCACCACCATCTTTTATGAGTGGGAATTATGATGGGTTTAATTTTTTTATATTATATTTATTACATATGTATACTTATTTAATTATAATAACATTTATATTTTTTTACCATCTAATATTTTTCAGAAATGATAACGTCGCTCGTGTGTATGTATGGCTTATTATCTCTATGATGTGATGTGAATAATTTTTCATCTATATTTCATATGGATGGTAATAAGGATGAATTTTATGAATATATATGATATATATATATCATATAAAATATTATATAATGATAATAGATCATATTTTTTCTTTTAATATGAAAAGAAAATGAAAACATCATTCAGGTATATGTATGGTATATCGTCTCCATGAATGGTGTATTTTATTTTCTACCTCTAAATTTTTTTAATCAGAAAAAATAAATATATACTGAATATATATATATATATATATTATTTTTATAATTATTATCATTATGGATATAATTAAATAATGATCAAAGTATGAGGACCAAGAATAACAAGTCAAAACATGTACGAGAAACAAAGAGGTTATTACATGAAACATAACTAAAACATGGAATTATTAATAAGCGGGTGATAAAAAACATAATTAAGTCATATATTGTATTATATATATGAATATGGCTCCTTAATGTATTTATAATAAAAATTTATTTATTATATAGTAGGTTTTCATGAGTACAATGATAGTCAAGACATAAGGTAAGGGAATTTCATCTCACTTTTTTATTTCTCTGAGCTACATGTCATATTAACCACTCGCTTATTTTATGTGGTGTATATACTAACCTATGACATTTTATTTCATTAATTTAATTTATTTAATGATATTATAATACTTAATTGATGTTTTTCTTTCATGGGATTCATGATTCTAAAGTTACTCAAGTGGTAAGGGATTTATGTCTCACTTTTATTTGAGTGGGACACATGCCTTATACAGTAATTATTTATTTTAAGTGGTATATGTAATTATCATTAATTTATTTTATGAGTAGTATTATTAAAATATATAGGTATTTATATATCCATTTAATGATCTCTTTTCATTGGGTTTAACTTCTTAAAAGTTACCAAATTGGTAAGAGAATTTTGTCTCAAATTTCCTTCTTTAAGACACATGTTGTGTTATACACATATATTCTTTTACGATGTGCATATACTACCCTTTGAAATTTTGTTTCATAGATATCCTTATTTTCATGATATTATAAGATTCATGTAAATTTATTCTCTCTTTGGTCGAAAATATGTGTTACTTCAAAGAATGTTTTCTCAAAATGATTTAAAAGTGTTTAAAATGATATTTTATACATTTTCAATGAAAAGGGATTCAAAATATGTTTAATTTTTTTTTAAAAGATTTATTTATATGTTCTAAAGTATGTTTTCAATGAAAAATGTTTTATAAATTTTTAATGATTTAAAAATCACTTTTCACAAAGGAGAGGATATTTTCCATTAGAATTATTTCAAGTAATCTTTCAGAACGATTTTCCTTCTAATCAACATTATTTGATGTTACATATGTTTTAATAGGGATATAATCCATATATTCCATTTAGTTTTTTCTCTTAATAGTTTATTTTTATGATGGAATGATATTTATGAAACCTTTTTCTTTTCCATGGGATATGTTATGATTGAATGATGTTTATGAAACCCATTTAATTCCATAGGTTCAGACAGGATGAATGATTTATGTTCTTATGGAACACATTTCTATGGTTTTTATTATGTGATGGGTGGGGCCTATATCTCCCTCGAATTGATTGGGTAATTATTTGTATCTCATGAGATAGACATGACTGGAATGGGGAGTGAACTCGGTTCAGTAAAGGACTTTATCCAATAACATGGTCTTGGGAGTGAACCTTGACTACTAAGATAGTCGTGGGAGTAATCCATGATAACCAAGATGGTATAATGAGTTAATACATACTACTAAGATTTCCTTGGCAGTGATACCATAACTACAATGAAAATCATTTTATATACTTATGTGTCTACCACAATTTCCATGTCTTATTTTTATGTTATGATTTTAGATATTATGTTCTTTATTTACTTATGATTTATGTCTTTTTAGCTACCAATATTTATTCTTTGATCCCTATTTATGATCATTGTTACACAGTGTATGATCTTTCATTTTCACAATCATGTTCTTATACACTTATGCTCATGATTATGTTTACACATATCCCTTGTTTACAATTACTGATCATGTGGGCTCAACCTTTTTATTATGTTTTTTCCCCAGGTTATAAAGAACTTTTTTAGGTAGGGTCACTAAAGGGGAAGATCTTTGTGGAAAACATAGAAGATATTTCTTCAGATTGGAATTTTTTGTTCCAATTTACCAAATACACTGAACTAATATGGTCTTTGGGAGTGTTTTTGTTTAAATTATGAAATGTTCTGAAAAAAGGATTTAATATACGTGTATGAAAATTTAGGGTATTTATAGTTGGCATCAGAGAAAAAATTTAGTTACCCTTTTGAAACTAGGATGGGAAAACCATAGTGATAAACCTAAGAACATGTATAAGTATCAGGCTAAGGATAAGGAAAATGTTCTAAAATTTTGTTAAGGGGTGGAGTGATTGTTTTCCTAGAAATAAATGCCTATATGGATACTACAAGAGGATTTGGATCTGGAATATATGTACCTAAAGGTAACTACTATGAAAATGTGTGTCGATCCTTACTCGAATGTAACTTGGTACACTACAACATACCATGCTTCACACCTGGTTTCACACTCCCAGGGGATATGCCTTGGGAATTCACAAACTCTTTGAAAAACATCATGAATGATTTAAATAGAATATGATTATGAATAAAATCGGAAAAACCTAAGGTTTAATATATTAAAGAAGTTGGTATCATTATTTACATATCCTATAAGTAATTTTTCATGATTATGTGGTTTTCTGCTATGATAATTGTTTCTCATCATATTCTTTCTGGTTTTATTCAATAGTGGGAACTAGAAGGAATTGGGTGAACATTAAATATTTAATATGTGGAAAGTATGGTAATAATAAAATTTTATTTCATAAGTGGAAATCTCATGAAGAGAATCAGTAAGGTCCATGATTATTGGTTATACTACTGATGATAAAGACTGCAAAAGACATATGAAATCCATGGGATGTTCTTCTTGTATTATTTCTGTTAAAATTAAGACGCATTATTGGATTGAGTTTTAGGAACCTTAATACATGATTCATATTTCTTAGAAAGTTGGTATTGAGGGATAAGATGATGAAGCCTGAGAAATGGTTTAAGAATAAAGTTAGATGATTGAAGTGTATTTGTTTTGAAATTTAAGGATTATGTTATATGAATCATGAAATATATAAGTATTTTCGATATAAGTTTTTCATTAAGTATTGAAAAGGATATATTGAATGGTGATGAAGACTTAGAAAAGTGATTTAATGGAAAGTTGATATTTTTTAAATAAAGGGATGTTTCCCATAATCTGTTCAAGATATTTAGAAAATTGTGTTTATCTTGGATAAAAAGATAATTGACTTGGATAAAGGAAATTGGATAGTATTTATAACCTTATAAATGATAAAATATTCTTTAAAAAATTTTGTATATATTATCATGGTTTAATTTTACAACTTCTTGGAATTAAGTAATATATCTAGTAATATTTGGAATAAGGAAGCATGCATGTTTTTCAAAAGGATTTATGGTAATTCAGGTTATTACCATGTTTTAAGAGAATATATGATGAGGGGATTCACATGTTTGGAATGTGATAACCAAGAACTAATTTTTGATATATGGGGAATCAATGTAATGCTTATTTCATGACCTTATTTATAAATTTTTTATTTAAATTTTTAGAGGGGTTATATGGTTAACCATTTATAGAAAGTTTATGTTAAACATTAGATGAAGTTTTTGAGATTAAAGTATTATATTACCACATGAGGATTTATGTATATTGGATAACCTATTCTAATAACTTTGTGTTGATAGTAACAGATGAAATATGGGATGGGTTATCATGGATCTCATGGTCTATGAGTGCTTCAAGAATGAAAAAAAATCACAATCCTTTTTGGAGAAAGAGTTGAGGTGGAAATTGATCGCGACACAACAAAGGGTGAGATAGTACTAAACCATGTAAGTATATATTCTCATGAAAATTATTCAACTCTAGGTAATGGATATTAAAACCTAAAAGGATATCAAGGTATCTTATTTTATGATGAATCAAATGGCCCCATAGATCATCATAGATTTATGGGTTTGTGATTTTTAACTTTATCCTAAACTTATTCTCTATCAAAATCCATCAGAACATGATGGTTATATTTCTCATACATGTCCAGTTTTTCAATTTCCAACAATGCTCTCCTATGTGGAAACCTAGTTATGAGTTAATTTGGATAACTATTATGTTTCTAACATTTATTTTTAAAAGGAAGTTTTAGTAATCATTTTTACGATGTGGGTTTCTATGAAGGTAACTTTAATGTATTAAAACTTTTATAACCTAGACAAATTTTGCAGGTTATATTCATTTTAATGGTGGTAGAATTTAACACCCTGAGATTTTTTGAATTTATTTTGAATTAATATAATCTTTTGTATATTTTGTGTTTTATGCAATATTGAATATAACTTTTGTTATATGAAAAACATTATGTTTGGATTGAGTTATATAAAACACCATGTTGATATTTCACCATAATAAATACATATATTATATTATAGTATACGTAAAATTATGATTGTCTTGTTTAACATAAATTCATGTTCTTTTAATAGCTTGAATTTAACATAATATTGATTTTTACTGAACAATAGTACACTATTAAAATGTTATTATTTATTACAATAAGATATAACCGAGCTATTAAATTATAGGTTATAAATATTATTAACTAACATAGGAAATATATGGTTTATCATATGAATTCATTGGTTTCCAATTAACTAGAAATGAAAATATATACCAATTGATTATAATTGATTTTTTTAAATTTTATTTTACCACTGTTGACCCTAGAAAACGAATCCCAAAAATTTTCCAAACGTTCTAATAGATGATCCCGGAGGATAGCTTGTTCGGAAAACTTTGATTTTACTGGTCGTGGATCCCAAACGGAGTTACGGATCAGAAGTTATGGTTGTTTGAAGTTGGGCTGCTGGGGATGGCCATCCTGGAAGGTTTTCAGGAAAAGTATGAGTTTGCGCGTAAAAAAGGAGTTTCACGCGGAAAACCATTTGCGTGCGTGGAATATTACGTGCCCATATTTGCACGTGCAGAATATTATGCGCACCGCCTTGGGCACGTGCAATTTTATGTGCACCGACTTGTGCGCGCAGAATTTTACGCGGGCCGACTTGAGTGCGAAAAACCCTTCACGCGCGCGCAATTTTAGGCATACTGACGCACGGGTTTCCTCCTATAAATACAAGGGAACCCCCCGCCCCTTCTTCAAGAGTACCCCGGAGGTCGTCCACCGCTCTGTTGCGCATAAGTCCAGAGTTTCCGTGCTCGCGCGGAAAACCCCCCTCCGGCGCGCAAAACATTAGTTTTGCATAGAAAAGGGCCTACCTACCCAGTTTTCCGTGCAACACATAATATTTGCATGAAACAGTGCCGCTGAGCACGATTTTTCGCACGCCAGTGCAGCATCGGTCCTATTGCGTGCAAGCCTTCCCTATTGTGCGCACCACTTCCTTTTGAGCGCAATGCATCCCTATTGCCTGCAAATCCTTCCCTTTTTCATGCACCGCATCCCATTGTGCGCCCGCATCCAGTATTGTGCACGCTGCATCCTATTCTGCACCCTCATCCGGTATTGTGCGTGTCACATCCTATTGTGCGCCCACATCCGGTATTGCGCGTGCGGCATTCTATTCTGCGCCCTCCTCCGCTATTGCATGTACTGCATCCTATTATGCGCCCGCATCCGGTATTGTGCACACCACATCCTATTGGGAGCCCGCATCTGGTATTGCACCCACTGCATCCTATTATGCGCCCCCATCCGGTATTTCGCGCACCGCATCCTATTCAGCGCCCGCTTCCGGTATTGCGTGTGTCACATCCTATTGGGGGACGCATCTAGTATTGTGCGCGCCGACTCCTATTGTGTGCCCACATCCGGTATTGCGTTTGTCGCATCATATTGCGCGCCCGCATCCGGTATTGCGTGTGCCGCCTCTTATTGTGCACCCGGCTCCGGTATTGCGCACACACATCCAGTATTGCACACCCGCCACACCTATTGCGCGCCGACCCGGTGTTTCCCGCGCAACATCCCCAATTGTGCGCATGCCATCCCTATTTTCACACGCAACAGTGTTCAGGCCTGCACCCGCTGGTCCATACCATGGGGCCAGTCCCTTCGCTACTATCATAGATGCCCATGAAAAATGGAGAGTCACACCACAAAATTCTTGGGCCGGGACGCCGGGGTTTTCCATTACGCCCTTATGCGTAGCCTCTCTCCACCTATGGAATAGCATGATTTGAGATACTCCTCTACACACCATGAAATACATTGAGTCTACATATTCCTCTTGGTTCATTTCACGTGTCGTGAGTCCAGATTCTTATCATCAATTCCCCGAGTACCTTGAGTCGAACCATTCCTCAGGAAGCTCCTTCAAACCCTATCACTTGGCTCCTATGCCAGGATGAACCAGAAAGGGCTGCCCTTATGTAAGACTCAACACCAGCCGTTCTAGGCACCTTATGGAAACAGTCCTATCTGCATGACTATAAACTATAGTACTCCCTATATTCCACACATAGGATGCCTCTTACTCCAAATAAGAGATGCCTTTTTCTCCAAGAATGAGATTCCATAGTCCTATCTACATGATTATAAACTGTAGTAAACCCTACGTTCCAAACATAGGATGCCTCTTATTCCAAATAAGAGATTCTTTATGCTCCACACATGAGATTCCAACAGTCCTATCTACATGACATTAAAATGTAGTAATCCCTATGCTCCAAACATAGGGTGCCTCTTTCTCCAAACAAGAGATGCCTTATGCTCCAAGTATATGATGCATTATAAAATGATCACAGTGGAGTAATATCAAGGGCATTGGAATCCGTTCAAACATTCCATCACTCCACCTCACGCTTTGCGTGTCCTTCATTCAGATCGTCATCCACTTCCATGTCTGATGGGACCCCCTAATGGTATGGATGATAGACCTATGGTCCGCCTGCTATAACAGTATGGATGATAGACCTTTGGTCCGCCTATTGTAACAATATGGATGATAGACCTTTGGTCTGCCTGCTGTAACAGTATGGATGATAGACCTTTGGTCCGCCTGCTGTAACAATATAGATGATAGACCTTTGGTCCACCTGCTGTAACAGTATGGATGATTGACCCATGGTCCTCCTACTGTCCTAGGCCAATTCCCCAGAAGACATTGGACAACACTTTGAGTCAGGTCCTGTGCTTCGAACATGGTCAGTAGTCGACCTTCATTTGTTTGTCTTAATTTATGGCTAACGTGATATGGATGTTGTGTTTCCACCACGGTCAACAGTTATCCTCCATCACCACGCCACCCTCACCACGTTCCGAATGTCAGGCATGTGATTCACACTTTTCATCTCCCTTTGGTCGGACTGATTCCAATGCCCTTGACATTATCCCTCTTGTACGCTAGCGCATAGGTGATTACCTCAACCCACCAGTGAGTTGGGATTCCCTTATGCCCAGACATTAGGAAGACATTGTGGGAAGCACCCTTTCATAAGCCCCATCCCCCATTGCTACTCCATAGCGGTACATGGGAAACACCCTTGCATAAGCCCCATACCATCCTGAACTACATGGACTTTGATTCCCTACCACGGGGATACGTAGGAAGCCTCCACGAGGTTCAATCCCACCACCCAGTCGTTCCGACCTCTTCATGTCGGTCCGCCAACCATTATGGGCCGCCTCAGAGCGTAAGCCGCATATCCATTGTGGGTCGCCTCAGAGCGTAAGCCCCATATCCACCACTGTAGGTCGCCTTACAGCATAAGCCCCATGCAACATGGTCCCCCTTAGAGTTTAAGCCCCATACCACCATGGGTCGCCTCAGTGCGTAATCCCAATATCCATTGTGGTCTGCCTCAGAGCATAAGCCCCATATCCACCATTGTGGGGTGCCTCATAGCGTAAGCCTCATATCCACCATTGTGGGCCGCCTCAGAGCGTATTCCCCATGCAACCATGGGCCGTCTCAGAGCGTAAGCCCCATACCACCTTGGGCCACCTCAGAGCGTAAGCCCCATAAAACCATGGGACGTCTCAGAGCGTAAGCCCCATCCATCCATCACTATGGGGCA
The DNA here is from genome assembly GCA_963277665.1 of Viscum album. NCBI lineage: Eukaryota > Viridiplantae > Streptophyta > Magnoliopsida > Santalales > Viscaceae > Viscum > Viscum album. The sequence goes on along the minus strand of OY728147.1, from coordinate 1,016,620,564 downwards.
CCTCAAAGTGTAAGCCCCATCCACCATTTCTGCTCCATAGCAGCACACGGGCAACACCCTTGCGTAAGCCCCATACCATCGAACTACATGAACTTTGATTCCCTCCCACGGGGATACGTAGGAAGCCTCTTCGAGGCTCAATCCCAACTAAAACGTTGCCCTTGCGATGGTCCCATTTCATTCCCCCTCCATTTCATTAATCCATCCACCACCCATACTGATTCTTACCCGGGCCACCACATCCCGGTGTGATCATGCCATTCATCCCGGTGACGCTCCTTGTGGTACCCGGGCAGCTAACCATGCGTAAGCCCCAGCATGTCTCCGGGTCGTTGTCCTTTGTGTACACCCCAAATCATCACCCCTTTGAACTACGTGGGTTTTGATCCATGTACTCTATACAGGGTACGTAGGAAACCTCCATGAGGCTCAATCCCATCCAATGGTAAACCCTGGTGTCCCCCATTTTAGGGTGCACACTCCCTGATCCGCCCTCAGTGGTGTTCAGATCAGCCACGGTGTGACATCTCCCCGACATGGGGTGCACCACCTTGGATCCTCCCTCATTTGGCATTCTGATCCATTCATCTTCAAGGTGTTCCCTCCTTGGGATGTACCAATCTGATCCGTCTCTATGGGACGTTCTGATCACCCTCAAACCGTCTCTTCAAGACGTTAAACTTGCGGCATACCCCGTGTTAAACCTGGGAAGCTGAGGAAAATCTCAGAAGACACGCCCTTGGAGTAACCGTCTCCACAAGATGTTAAACTCGCGGCATACCCTGTGTTAAACATGGGAAGCAGAGGAAAACCTCAGAAGACACACCCTTGGCGTAACCGTCTCTGCAAGACGTTAAACTCACAGCATACCCCTTGTTAAACATGGGAAGCTGAGGAAAACCTCAGAAGACACGCCCTTGGTGTAACCGTCTCCACAAGACATTAAACTCGTGGCATACCCCGTGTTAAACATGGGAACCTAAGGAAAACCTCAGAAGACACGCCCTTGGCGTAACCATGTCCGTAAGATGTTAAACTCGTGGCATACCCCTTGTTAAACATGGGAAGCTGAGGAAAACCTCAGAAAACATGCCCTTGGCATTACCATCTCCGCAAGATGTTAAACTCATGGCATACCCCATGTTAAACATGGGATGCTGAGGAAAACCTCAGAAGACATTCCCTTGGCGTAACCATCTCCACAAGGCGTAAACTCACAGCATACCCCGTGTTAAACATAGGAAGCTAAGGAAAACCTCAGAAGACACGCCCCTGGCGTAACCATCTCCACAAGACGTAAACTCGCGGCATACCCGTGTTAAACATGGGAAGCTGAGAAAAACCTCAGAAGACACACCCTTGGCGTAACCGTCTTTTCAAGACGTTAAACTCATGGTATACCCCGTGTTAAACATGGGAAGCTGAGGAAAACCTCAGAGACATGCCTATGGCATATGATTCCCCGTATCTGATGTAGGATGCCTCGGGTTCTGAACCCTTGAGATGCCCTCTTATGAGGAAGAATACAGGTTCCCCAATGTCCACGCACACAAACATTCCCTGACATGCCTGATGTTGTCATCTACTCCGATCGAAGGTTGCTACCATGTCAGGACCCCATGGAATGTCCCACCAAAATTAGTGTAATTAACCGGCGTCCATGAAGATATGGCGCTGAGAATGAGATTCAAGAGCGCGTCTTAAATCTATAAGGTAGACCCGGACTAGGTGACGAGCTCTGAGGTGGAATCCACAGAAGGTAGAACCGATATCCCATCATCCCGGTTTCGATCAAGGAGAGAATGTCCCTGAACAAGGAATGGATGCTGCCCACCTTTGGAAAGTAGGAATGGGGGGCAATAAGCCGTGCATCCTCCTCCGCGTGACGGACGCGCGCGCGCCCCCCGATGGAAAGCGTCGGAAACAACCACAATAATTTTATTGTGATAAATAAAAATAATTATAATTAGTGAATGATATTAATGAAATATATATTTTATATATTTTAAAAAATATTTTTTTTATCTTCATCCAATATATTTTATAGGCATAAGATAAGAACCAACCCAATCTTTTTCATAAAAATCCTATAGTTTTGAAAAGGGTAATTTTATCACCTTTTAATGAAGAATCCTTTTTAAATCCAATTTTTTATAGTTATATAGTTTTTATATTCCAAAATAAACTTATTTTTTGAAAATGGGATATACAATTTTACTTTTTTGAATTTTTGGTATTTTTATGATAGGTTTCATGTTTTGAAGAATAATAAAAAATATTAAATTTTAATTGAAAACAAATTTTTTGTCTAAATAATTTAGTGTTAAAAGATATTTTTAATTGGTTTTAAATTATAACTAGATTATGTTTATCATTTGATCCAATATATGTCATTGGAATAAATTTTACATTAAATTTAGATAAAAAACATTTGAATCTTTTTCATTTTTTACCTTTAATAACCCATTTTTTCACCCCCATCAATGGGATTAATTTTCAATTAATTACTACAAATTTTTTTAATTTTTAAAAACGGATTAAATATTCAGAATAAAAGTTTCCATATTATTTTAAAGGTATATTGGGTAATTAAGGGTAAAAAATTACCCTAATAGTTTTTTTAATTTCATTGGATGAGTTGGTTTCTACCAAAATAAACCATGGGCCTAAATTATTACCATTTTAATCCACTTGGATGAGAGTGAGATGTTTATTATATTTTATTTAAAGAAACATCTAAGATGTCATACACATATTTTTAATAACTATATCATTTTTAATATAGGGTTATATAGAAGCTAAATTTGGGTATAAAAAGTCATTTGAAATATAATTTTTGTTATTCATCATGGTAATTTAATTTTAATTTTTTATGTTATAAATGAATACCTTAAAGGCGTATTCAATGATGATGCAGTAATCATTTAATTAATGGAAATACCAAATAAATGATATTCAAAATATTAAAATAAATATAATTTGACATAATTAATTTCATACACAAATTTTTTAGATGTATTTGACATGTTATGGATGAGTTAATGTATTTTCTTTGAATATATCATGTTTTCATGATACTTTTAAAAAGAAAAATAATGTATAGTGTCAAAATTGACACAAATGATACTTTATGAAATTGATATTTTATCAAATTATTTAAAAATAATAAAAATATTAAATAAGGAAAAGGGGATGAGATATAGTATAAAAGTTGATAAATTCACCATTTATTGTACAATTTATACTTTTTATGTAAAATTACATTCTCTTAACATTAAAAACATTGTTATCATTGTTAAAATTAGAATATAATAACTAAGGGTTGATAAAAAAGATAAGGTTTAAAAGTACATTAAAACCTATGTAAAATTTATTGGTTGATGATATTACAACATTATATCATTATATCTTTGAATACATTTAATTTTGGAGGTATTTGGATTTATATTTAATTTATTATAAATTAAAATATTTAAAATTTCTAAAAGTGCCCCTCACCTCAATTATAAAAGGTCACCTCCTTCCTCACTTATTCACTCCACATTGAGTCTTATATCTCAACCAACCATAAAAATGTCTCTAATGAACTTCCTTATACACATTATAGAAATTTTTTACTTCTCAAAAGACCAAACCTAGTGTTTATAAGAGGAGATCCAAAGGAGGATCACTAAGGAAGATGTAATCAGTTTTACCAACTCTGTCAAGCATATTTCTTCTTCTACTTTCGCTTCATGTGTTATTAAAATTTTAAAATAATGAATATATTAACACCTATATGTTTATATGTAATTATTATTATGAAAATAACCATATTATAACTTTTATCCATCATATAAATAACAAAATCATCACGCGTGTGTACGTATGACCTACTGCCTCCACATCATTGCGTAATATTCTTTTCATCGTCACTTTAATTGGATGGGTATAGTGATGGAAATAATATATATAAATTATAATTATAAAATTATTTTGATTATGGAAAAATATATACACCATACACTTCCATATTATTTCACCATTAATGTAATGATATCTTCATTCATGCATACGTATGGCTTACCATCTCCATGTAGCAATACAATTCGTTTTCCATCACCATATTTTATGGGTGGGAATTATGATCGGTTTAATGTTTATATATCATATTTATGAAATTATTATACTAATATAATGATAATAACATATTTATCTTTTTACCATCAAATCTTTTGATAAATGACAACGTCGTTCATGCTTACGTATGACTCACCATCTCCACGATGTGATGTGAATCATTTTTCATATATATTTAACATGGATGGTAATAAGGATGAATTTTATGAATATATATTATATATATAATATAAAAATTAATACTTAATGATAATATATCATATTATTTCTTATAACATGACATGAAAATGAAAAAAGCATTCATGAGTACGTTCGACCTACCATTTCCATGAACGATCTATTTTATTTTATACTAATAACTTATATATGTGTGTGTGTGTGATATTCTTATCATGTTTATAATTTTTATGATAATTAAATCATGCTCTAAGTATGAGGACCAAAAATAAAAAGTCAAAACATGTATGAGAAACAAAGCGATTATTACCCGAAACATAAATTAAACTTGGAATTATTAATAAGAGGGTATTATAACATCATAATTAATATATGTTATTATATATATGAATATTGTTTTTTTAAATATATATAATAAATTAATATTTATTATACAAGAGGTTTTCATGAGTACAATAAAATTCAATACATAAAGTATAAGAATTTCATCTCACTTTTTTATTTCAGGGAGATATATGCCATATTCACTTCTCACTTCTTTTTTGTGGGGTATATACTGACCTATGAAATTTTATGTCACTAATTTTATTTATTTAATGATATTAAAATCTTTAATTGATGTCATTCATTCATGGGGTTTATGATTCTAAAGTTACTCATGTAATAATGGATTTATGTCACACTTTTAATTCTGTGGGACACATGCCTTATACACTACCAACTTCTTCTAAATGGTGTATATACTGGCCAATAATTTATTTTAGGATTATTATTCCTAAAATTTACAGGTATTTACATATCTTCTTGATTATCTCTTTTCATGGGTTTTATGGTTTAAAAGTTACCAACTCGGTAAGGGAATTTTGTCTCAATTTTCCTTCTTTGATACACATGTTGTGTTATCCACTTGTATTCTTTTAAAAGGTGTATATAATACCCCTTGAAATGTTGTTTAATGGATCTCCTTATTCTCATGATATTATATGTTTCATGTAAATCTATTCTCTCTTCGGTTGTAAATCTGTGTTCCTCCAAAATAATGTTTTCGAAAAAAAATCAAAAGTGTTTTAAATGATCTTTTATGCATTTTTAAAAAAGTGGGATTTAAAATATGTTTAAAATGGTTTCAAATTTTCATTTATAAGTTTTCAAGGATACTTTAAATAAAAAAGTTTTGATAAATGTTTTATGATATAAAAATAATTTTTCATAAAGGAAAGGATATTTTCCTCAAAAATTAATTTAAGTAAAATTTCAAAACTATTTTCCATATAAGTAAACATTATTTTATGTTACTTTTATTTTAATGAGGATATGATCTAATGATTACATTTATATTATTTCTATAAATGGTTTATGTTTATGATGTATTGAAATTTATTAAACCCATTTATTTTTCATGGCTTATGTTATGATTGAATGATTATTATGAAACTCATTGTATTCCATGGGTTCAGATATGATGAATGATTTATGTTCTTATGGAACACATTTTTATTTATTTCATTATGTGATAGGTGATACCTATATATCCCTCAAATTAATTGCTTAATGATTTATATTTAATGAGATAGACATGGATGGAATAGGGAATAAACTCGGTTTTGTAAAGGACTTTTTCCGCTAAGATAGTCCTGGGAGTGATCCTTGACTACAATGATGGTCATGGTAGTAAACAATGACAAAAAATATGGTATGGGGAGTAAAGCCATACTAAAAATATGGCCTTGGTAGTTATTTCTTGAAATGTGTGAAAATAATTTTATATGCTTATGTGTCTGCCACAAATTCCATGTCTTATTCCTATGTTATGATTTCATGGGTTATGTTATTTATTTCATTATGATTTATTTATTTTGAACTACCAATATTTATGACATGATTGATATTTATGATCATTTATATATGGGGTATGATCTTCTATTTTCACGATCATATTATCATACCCTTTTGCTCATGATTATGTTTACATGTCTACATTTGTTACTCTTACTAACCATATGAGCTCACACTTTCTGTTATGTTTTATTTTCCCTAGTTTATAAAGAAATGTTATAGGTAGGGATACTAAAGGGAAATATATTTGTTGTAAAAAATGAATATATTTCACTATATTGGAAGTTTGTGTTTCATGTTACCAAAGGAACTAAACTAATATGGTCTTTATGTGAGTGTTTTTGTATTGTATGAAATTTTCAACAAAAATGATTTAATATCCATGTCTAAAAATCTAGGGTAATGATTATTATATATTTATTTGTTTAATGACATGATATGGGAGTCACAGTTTGGGGACCTAGTGGGGGTTTTTAAATGATTTCTTACCTTGGATGGTCATGGTGTGAAGGATTTCATTGTGTCATGTAATTTCATTTGTTAGTTTTTATGGATTTCCATGAATGGATACTTCTATAATGTGAAGGACTAGGAACTAGTTTTCTTGGTTTCTTCATTGTGAGGGGGTCTTCATAATGTGGTCTTGGTTTTTTGGTTCAATGACTTAGAGGTTAAGCTTTATTGGTTCTATGTTAGGTGAAATCGCACTAAGGTTCCTTGTCCAAAGTGTGACCGTTACTTGGTTTTATAAAATTATGAAGTTTGATCAATATTTTAATGTAAGAGATAAGGTGGACCCCAGATTTATTTCTGAAGATTCAATGGAATTTTCTCCATCTTGGAATTGCCATGGAATGTCATGATACACCACCATAAAGCTCTAGTATTCTTATAAATATGTAATTCCCTGTGAATTTTTTAAATTTACTTTGACTTGTCTCAAAGTTCCAGTGATACAACGTTCAATTTTGGATACCTTAAGAGACCTTTGGATTTCCTTATCCCTCGTCTTCAATAGATTCATTTTTTGTAATCCAATATAAGTTTTCTCCTTATTTCTCTTTGTTTTCTCCATGATAATTCATTATAGATTGGTTGGGTAGTGGGTTAGCCTTAGTTTTTAATGGGTATGTTTTGGGTTAGGTTGAGTTATCTTCCTCTTACATGGTTCAGCCTTGTGTATATATTCATCTTATTCTTGATTGCATTATGGCTTTGAAGCATCATATGAGGTGGGGTATTTCTAACCATATCCTCTATATTCTAAAATAATGTTCTTAAAAGACTTTATGTGATCCTTTAAAATATTTTTATCATACTTCTCTTTTAAATTTTTTAATGTGGATTCCTAGTTATTCTTAGTTTATAGCGAGAGGGAAGAACATGTGGGGAACTTTCTTTAAACAATAATGAACTAAATTAATATAATAAACTAGTTAAGATAAATTTAGAAAGAAATTTTAATTATAATAGATTTATAGTTTTCTTTGATAATATATATATATATATATATCCTTATTATTTTATATTTACTTTTTTTATGCCCACTGACTTTCCAAAATGATAATGGAAATAAGAGACCCCATGGATCTGCCTACATGCACCATCAATCAATCATGAACTAGTTGTATGATTTTGAGATGTAAAAGCCTCATGGTTCCATCAACTAAGAAACTGATCATCAACTGTAGTTCAACCTACTAGTCAAGAAATTCAGAGATATATACACCATGAAACTATCCATAAACCTAGTGGATTCCTATTAGATATTTTGTGCTTATTCACCATGAACTCCATTAGTAGAGTCAAGATGTGGTCACACACCCCCTACTGTGTGGACCACTATTTCAAGAAATTATTTACCTAAAAATTTCTTATAAATAACAATGGTTTATGTTTTTTAAATACACACTTATAGGAAGGAGGATATAGATATAATTTATAGAAAATGATAGGAAGTAATTCTTCTCATGGTAATTCTCAAAATTCTTGAGCCATGTGAAAATTTTTCCTCCCCAAGGGATTATCCACTAGCTTATTGTGTGCGTCTTTTCCAACTAATATATCAATTAGATACTTTTAAATCATGAATATACGAGTTAGGTCAGGCCTCTTCTATTAATCTCTCACGTGGATCAGCCTCCTTCATGAGTTCCCTAGGCTGGTTTACCCTTTGTGTTCATATCTACCTCATGGGCCAGTTTTTACCATGCACCCACCATGCGGATGGACATCCCTCCATGAACCTACCAGTAAAACTTGAACCTGTTTAAGTTTATTGAATCCATACCCCATTAGTGGATGTTTATAGGGTATCTAATCAACCTATGGGACATTTTCACCAATAAAACCCTGATAAGACCAACTTAAGTCCACCTTTGAAACAATTGGACCAATATGATCAGGGCATGAACAGAAGCATGCACCCCTTTGATCATGTATTCCCAAATTAAAAGAATATTGGGAAGTATATTTCCATATAGTTAAAACCCTTAATAGGATTATAATCATGGATTCCCTTAATAACAAGGGTTCCTATCATGAAGACACTAGAGCAACCTCTCTGGGATCAATGATGGATTTCTTCTCCATTGAATGAGACAAAGAAAACCCTCAAGGGAATATCCAATTCACATTACCCAATATGATTTCCTTAATGGGACACATTCCCTTTAGGTTATCCCTTCTATAGTACACCAATATTCTTTCTTTCATGATTCTATATTTCCCTTACCTTCAAATCCTACCCTACCTATTAACAAGCCCATAGATAAGACAACGAGATTCATATTCAGGTATAATACCCAAGATGATTCTTATTGGAGGTAGCATAAATGAGTTAGGGGTATTCATAAAGGAAAGTGGTGATTCATAATTCCCATTAGAATCTATTTTTTCACCCTTATATAATCGGTTTATCTTCTATTATCTCTTGTTTCTCACATCGATCATGACTCACTTGGGATTATATATCTAATTTGATCATTAAATTAGAAGAGTTAACTGGTGTAATATTTTGTGTAATCTCTAATTCTCCATTATAAGGTATCTACATATGTGTAAGACCTGTTTAATACTCTATTTTCATACCTTTAATGACATAGAAGTCCCCATAGCATGTTATTAGAATGTATTATAAACATCATTTCAATATGATGTCAAATTGTGAGGTTAATTTCTTAATCACACAATATAAAACTTCACGATAACATCATTATCACACGATTTTACTAAATAGTAATATATTATGACACAACTTTTAATTGTATTATTTGAACTATGTGGGATTTGATTCCAAATAAAATAGGATACATAGGATGCCTCCCTAAGTTTTAAATTCAACATCATCAACCTTTCATATCCACCCTTGTGGGGATATCTTACCAATGAAGAAACTTACATCCCTACTCATTGGACCATATTCCCAATTAATCTATAAATCATCACTCATTAAGCCGTTTTCCCTTTGAAACATCATTTTTTCCATTAGGGAGATATTTTTCTAAAGACCATATTTTAACAGGCCATATTCCTAATAAAATCAAGCCACCACCTGAAGGGCCATATCCCATCTGGGTCATATCACATTTCCCCCACTAGATCATATTCTTTACAAGACTCATCCTCATTGAATAATATTCTCTTCATGGTTTACTAGAAAGGGTCTCTCATATGTAAGTCCCACTTCAACCATTGATAGGAACCTTTCAACTAATCATCTTTTCTGTATGACACTAAAATATATAGTTCGATACTTGATACATTACCCTAAAAGGTAATACATGGACTTTTAAGTAATATCAAACTATGTATGTTCTGATTCCTTTTAAAAGGATACATAGGAATCACTTTTTATGGGCCTAACCTGATACCACCAACACCTACCTCTTTCCGGGATAGAGATAAAATCCAAATTTCCCATCTATGGGGAATTAAATAATAGTCCATTCAAATTAAACATCACTAATAAATAAATAATAGAAATGGAAAACCTATGATTCATACATATGTTAATATTGATATATGTTAATGAATGACTGCTGGAACAGGGGTAAATAGCCTCACAATGAGACTAAGGAACGATTAAAAAAATTTCTTAAGTCTATAATAGATTAAAATATTTTTAAATATATCCACAAAAGGAGTGATTATTCTAACCTCACACCCTATCAACCAATTCATATTCAACCTCCCACCCTCACGACCAACACGCATTCTGAAACATCACTTGAAAAACACCATAGAGATCACTTGCCTTTGGAAAAAAGGCCTACAATGAAATCCATATTAAACCAACATGGATACTGGGGTACATCTAAGTTTTACCATTAGAAAAAAATGGTGAACCTGAAATTAATCCTTAAACTATAATATTGATTGGTCATACATGATTTTTTACTTGAGATATTATATTGATGGGTTTTATTGTTCATGTTTATTGACCATTTTTGGACCAGCTCGGAACTCCTTCTAATCCAAATTTATGGAATAACCTCATTGAAAAACATACATCTGATCTATAACCAATGTATGGGTTGTGTCAAGCTTGAAGGTTTTTTCACTGATGCAGCATCTCTAAAACAAGTAATGAATGCATTGGTATGGGAATTACTTGTGAATAGTAATATTCTAAAGTTAGAGGTCCCACATGAATCCCTCATTAACATGATGCTCCACCAACCATCCATCTAATGATGAGTGGTGGTGAAGAAGCATGAAACACCTTTTATAATTCTTAATCACTTCAAGAGTATCTACGCAGATTGCAATAACATGCACCTCTCTTATTTTAGTTTGGTGAATCAGGATGTTAGTTATGGATTCACTTAAATTCAAGATTTAACTAGGAGGGATCTTGTCAGCTACCACCATTACCAATGTTTTACATCATCATCCTTCCAATATCCTACTAAGGACTCCTCATGGGAGATTCTTTCTCCGATAACCCAGATCCAAGAAACCATGAGAGATCTCTAAGGGTGGTGATCCACTATTCGTAGGGAACATCATCATATTCCCTCTTACATTGAATAATCCTTCTGAAATTATTTGGTGTTAACCATAAGGAATTTCCAAAATCTTTAATTATACCCAACAAGTCTTCTAGAATATCCTAAAAATGCTAGAGGAACTACTTTGGAACATCTTAATGTGTAGTTGGGGGCGGGCCCATATTCCGTCTCCTAATAATCAATATTGTCATTGTACATTGGGGGAATTGGAAGATGTATTTAAATACATGTTGGATGTAACCAGGGGTATGAATATATTGTCTCTCCCATATGAATACCATCGGCATATCCCGACAGTAACCAGAGGATAGGAGCAGGCTCATTTTCCCACTCCCTTTAAGGAAAGGGCTTATATCATTGTTCCTAAGGAAGAATCCCATATATAGATCTTGAAATTAATATATGGAAATACATGTACACCTGATCACATCATAAAATACTCTCTGAATATCCTAGAATTAGTATTATAAGATAGCCATCAGTGTATTCTGAAAACCATTGGAGGGAAATAACATATTTTTTCTCCCACCACTAGAGTAACTAATCAACATGATTGAATATCTAACTAAGATAAACACCACATTACTTCTCCTATTTTAGAGTTTATTTATCACATCCCTGTGAAGAAAGGATTGTAGGATCGAACATATATTTATGTTCCAACTAGAGATCATCGTCCTACTTTATTGTAGACCCATATTCCTGCCACTCATGAAAAATCTCATCGGTATATTCTGATGACCACATAGGAGTTACCTAAGAAGTCTCTCGTATATTAAGGCCATTTTGTACAACACATGTCTCCCACATTCCAATAGATAGAATCTAAAAGGATTTCTTATCAATGGTATCCCAAAGTTCAGGTGTAGGCTTATATCCCTACCATGATAAATGTTGGTGTACTTCAGGCCCTAAAATATCATTCAATAGAGGCCTATGAATATACTGACTCTTAATCTAAAATGAGTAATCAGTGGTGGTTGAAAAGTTCATCCCCATAATGTTTCCACTAGTATCTATAGATGTCCTCCCTAGAGCACCTTTTATTATGTTATTCCTCATAGTGATATCAAGATGCATCCTAGGAACACTTCTCGTGAAAAGAGATTTTTGAATCCTCCCCAAAACCATAAGACCAATCTATAAGAATTTCCCACCCTTTATATATCAAAATCCATCCACCATGAAGGTCCTTACCATGTAATATGTTGTTGTAATCCTCCATGAATCCAAAAAATGAGCCATGATGGTATTACTCCCCATAATAGTGTTCCCTATGAATTTCCTCCCCATAAAGACACCTCATTTTGAAAATAAGGTTCTCCCTTTACATAAGATACATTTAGAAATACCCCATATCAAGAGGCACTCAAGATAATGAGGAAAACCACTTAAAGATCCTTATCTGTGAAGAGAAATATTCTTTCTCAACTAGAATAATTCCATAGGAAGGGTTCATTATTTATACCACCACCAGATCACCCATATTTCTATACAATGGAAATGATTCCAACCAATCCAAATCCCCTCAGTAAGGATGTTGGGAAACAAACACTCTGGTCAGATCAGGTAGAGGAATATCTCAATAAAGATTAATAGTATATTATAATGATTAGGAAATATCTATCCAATGAAAAATTACCAATCATATATTTTATTGGGACCACAAATCATTATGAAATTCATGAATAATTAGACAAGGAATAAATACACCATATTCATCTAAATCTATGAATGACTCTTCATCATTTGAGGAAAAATATATACCTTACATTTAATATGAAAACCATGTCAAGATAATTGATCAACCTTGTCATCAAATTGACATCTCCACCATTTTAGTGGAATAATTATCTAAATTGGGAAGGTGACATGAATATATCCAATAATTATTAATTAATGATTTATGGAATTTACTTAAATTGATTATTTACACTCCATCTAATGTACAATTGAAATGTTAGAGTAAATATAGGGTGTTACATTTCACTGTGCTTCTATATAGAATATTCCACCTAGGAAACTTTCATGAAACATCATCAATTTAGTCCATGTATCATGCTTGAGATTCGTACATTTCAGACATCCTATTAAATAGGGTCTTGTACTCTCTAAATACATAAAAAACTGATTGGGAACAATCCATCAAGATACTCTTACATAAATCCTCAAAAAATTTTGAACAAGTCTTCCATCTGGGAAAATAAAAATATTTAGAGAAATTTTTTCCCTTAATGGAGATAAACTCGCTTTCAGAACCTGCACTACATCTAGCTCAAGCTCAAAAAAATACTTAAAAATCATAAGGTCATCAGTAGTTGTCACTGCAACAGCAGTACATGAGAAACCCTGGCCCATAGGTCATGGGAATTTTTACCACCACTACCATCCCAAGGAACATAAAATCCCTATCATGTTCAAGATCTCATGATCCTAGAACCAAGTCAACCCCAACCAATATGATTGGAAGTATTTTTATTTCATCCTCATTCTACTCCATGGAAGTCATCTTCTCCATGCTAGGGGAGGTTTCATAAGAAATATCCTTATGGTTTCTCCCATCATTTAACCCATATCTCTCTTTAATGTTATGCCCGACAGGAGTGTTTGGAGAGTCCCTTAGAATTACCCTCCATAAACTATATCCAAGGGCACTTTGAAAGGAGAAGGCATATCCCCGCAGGGGAATCAAGTCAAAATAGACTATAAAGAATGGTAAGAATGAGATGGGTTGTGGATTGTATCTTTAAAGATATTTGATAGATGATATGTCTCCTCAATCTTATTATGATGGCACGATTATGGAAGCATGTTATGCATTAGTTAATGTCATCAATATCAGTCAGACTGATGATCCAGAGCATGATTCTGGTATTGAATAGATATATGCAAAATTTTATTTCCAGAACACTATTCACATTAAAACACATAAAGATTGTGTGCCTGACTATCGTCAGATATAAGCTCAAAATATGGGGATTCTCGTGAGTACTTAGTTACTATAGCTTTTACGGGCCTCAACCAATGAAAAAGGATAGGGTGAGGCTATATTCCACACATTACCTAAATAATTTGAGCCTCCCACTAGAAAAAACAATATGTTCCCAATATGAAGTGGAAATAAAGGTGTTAATGTTATTCAATGTTTAGTTGCTCATGGGAAATATTTATACTGAGTATAACCCCTAATTTGAGAGTCATATTTCTCCTTTATTAGATCTCCCTCAACATGGAGAAGTCATTAAACCAATGATCCGAGAAATCAAACACCCCATCAACTAAGGGGTTAAACATCCAGTATACATGGCCTTGGTGGTTGTATATTATCTACAGTTTCCTCTACTAGGGCGTCAACTAGAACACTATAAGGTGAGTTACCCCAATCCCACCCATACCGATTATCAGTGACAAAAATGGGTAGGCCAACTATATCATTTTATACCCACTACCTCTTCTCAGGGTCTGGATATCCAATCATTCTTCTAGAACTCATTGACTCCACTAAATTTATGGAATATTAAATGGAGGCCATGGATGGGATATATGAACCAGTGCAACCAAAAAGAAACCCATACCCTAATTGAGTGTACAAGAGTCCTTCTTTTGTTAACATTAAAAATTAAAATTTCCCAACCTTAAATGAAACTAGTGACTTAGTGCAGTATTTGATTCACTTTGTATCTCTATGTGGTTATATAATGGGAACCCTTAAGTATAAAGAGGCAGTTAAGCTTATATACATTCTGTAAAGTCAAGATGGACTAGTGTTTGTCTGGTATATAAATTTTCTAACCATATCATTCATGGGATAGGAGGACCTTTGATGATATTTTCACTATCATTTCAAATCAATATAGAGAAATAAAAAATAATTGACCGCTCAAACTATAAACAATGTGATAATGAGAGAGTGTCATACTTCACTTCCAAGAAGAAAGGTTTAACATATTCTTTGAACATACAACTTCTCAAAGAATAGTTTCATGTGATATTCATATAAGATATTCATGATGTGTTTCAAATTAAACTCATTAGGATAAAATATATAGATAGATTTTTTGATTTCAACATAGCTACATAAATATTGGATGATTCCTCCTAGTAGACTAAGTCCAAATCTAGACTGATGTTGACAGATCAAGGTAAGAAGACTAGTAATGTAAAAAAAATTGGGATGGTTAAACCATCATTTATGCATTCCAAGGAATCCAAATCTCTAAAATATCATGTGGTTCCTCATCCCAAGTGACAAAAGTAGTATTAGAATATATGTTAAGAGGGGGTAAAAGAGAATATATTTGTTTCTTATAAAGATAAGAAGAAACTTTTTTATTCTTTTTGAAATGATAAGGTCTATAAATACATTATAACAACTATATATAATAATTTTATAAAGATAAAATATCTTATAAATCATAATCAAGATGAACACTTTAATGGAATAAATTATGTCCCATTTCACTATATGTTAGGGTATACCATCTAGAAATTTTTTTTCTTCAAATACAGCCTTGAATATATAGAAAATTCTGAAACATTTAAGATGGGAAAGCCACCAAAAATAGTATACTGTGTTTATGTCATATTACTAAAAGAAGAGGTGGGGTGTAAGGAAGTTACAAAAAATGGTGAAAGAATTTTTTTTGATTGGATAACTAAAAATATGTTCAACTAATCACATTCCATCCTTAGGTTATAACAGAATCAACCAGTTGAAGCCCCACCTCCTTCTATGAAAACAAATTTGAATTCTTTGACAACACAGTATTCAAAGAGGTGGTTTTCTAAGAACAAGAACAATCATCATAATAAGATCAAGTCACATGAAGATGAACTCGTGTCAATTACCACGCCAATTAAAACTCTCTCATAATTTATACCCCTAGAATTCGGATTATAGGAAGCACCCCGCAAAATGGTTCAATGTACATGGACCCCTAAAATGAAATACTCATTAGATGAAGAGTATCTATATATCTATATCAATTTAATTTAATTATAAAATCACTTATATGTTGAATAATATATATATATGATCTTAAATTTTCCTCACAAAATCAAGGAGAATGAGAAAGAGGTCGTCGAAGATGATGAGGTTAAGAGAGATAAGGTCTCCATATATCTCCACTCTCAAGCCACATCCTTGATAAAACTATATATACTATAGAGACTAAGATAAATGAACTTTAGTGGGCCCAATAGGATCACCATTTTACTCCTAAGTTTTCTAGGGCCTTCAATCCTGATCAACATGAAGGACCAATTGGAAAATCGGTATCTTTTTGGTCGATATCCAAATATTGGAAGGTCATATCAATCAAACCCATGGATGAAAAAAATATCCTCAAGTTCCAATCAGTGAAGGAATTCACTAGCATAGGTAATCTCAACTCCCAAGCCTCAAACTAGAGAGAAACTCCATTAGGAAATCATAGGCCTCTCACTAAAAAGTATTACATATTGAAATAATTTTTCATCATTCCATCCAATAATTAAATTCTTGATGTACTAAATATTTAAAATGAACTTTAATAATCACTTGTTAAGGATCTATAAATCCCCCAAGAGTTTGAAACATAGGTAGATTCCACTAAAGTATATCATGTAGAGACCAAACCTATTAAATGTCATGTGATCATATCTTTTATAGAGAAAGACAGGGAGATGACGATGCAGGGAAATATTTTGACCTTATACATATATGGAAGGATATATTATTTTAACATTTATTGATCCAACATTAATAAAAATACTAGAATCAGCCTCACATTATTCTATATACTTTTATGATTGGGCCATAGCGAGGCTGATTTGTCTCCCTCTACCCTAACAATTCAAGGGTATGAAAAAAGAAAGTAGAATCCTCTTAGCCAAATCAAGTTTATATCATAGATTAGGGACTTTGTATATAATTTTGAGTTTATAGTTTTTCATCATGATATCTCTTTAAAAGTAATTTTTGGAATACCATAGCTCTATTCCCACACAAAAGTACGTTCATTATACATAAAATTCCTCAAATACTTCATCAACGGGAAGGTTGGAGTGTATCATGATGATGGTCTCCCATTTGAATCTCTCAAATCTCAATGTATAGATGTTGGATTTTATCAAAGGGAGGGAAAATAGTCAATGAAAAGTTCTTTTATCCAAACCTCTACTCTAAATAGTCTTGATATGGCTCCAACTAACCCATTCCATACACTCAACGAGGACTATAAATTTCCCACCAATTGAATAATGGTAATAACTCTTGATTTGGGGGGTCATTAAGCTATACAATACCCATCTAAGCATATGAAGAATTTGGTAAACTTTTTGCATATAATGATTTGTTTAAATTTTCCTCAGAAAAACTACCTTTAGGAGGGAGAGATAATTTTATACCATATATAAATATTGATCTCATTCCTAAGAATATCTATAAGATAGATTTATTGATTAATCTTTAGCACCAGTCAATATAACCAAAACACTTATACAAATTGGATATGAATCCTAGGAGAAGAAGGAAAGCCACAGGATTGGATTCATTTTCCTCTATCTTCATGATATCATTCATATCGACCAAATCTTGATGCATCGAAGAAGGATCTGATCTCATTAAAGACGATGATTCCCCAAATGAAATTTTTTCCCCTTTATCTCCAAAACATAGATAGGTCCTTCCATCACTATCTCTATCAAGTAATGTCCCCACATCACTACCAAAAATTTAAAATTATCCTTTGTCATCTCTTAAAACTTAAGATATCAACACCTATTTTTACCTGGTGATAGTGGAGAGGAGAGAGATAATATCTAGAAATATCCCTAAAATTATACTCATACATTATTACTCTTAAAACATGTAGATTATTCTATTCCATTCAAAAAGTATAAAAATTGCCTCAAATTGTCTCACGGTGAATAAATAATATATTTATCACTCATTTCTACTTAAATTGTAGTATCATAAGGAGACAGAGAATAAAAGGAAGATCTTATAGATTCCAATCCTCCATTTGAGTAAGGAATCCCCACCACCTTTGATATGCCTAGAAAAGTGAATATGTGTGTATTGGAAGAATCGTGGACTACTTTAATCAGTTCTTCCATATCAATTAAATAATAAGATTCATAAATATATTTCTTGAAGAATTATTGAGATATATTTACATGGAATTATATGAAGATGTTTGGGCTTGAACCTAATGTGTCCATCCATCATTTGGGGTTTCTTGAAGACCATAATGTCTATAAATAGGAATCTAAGAGAATATATATGACTCGTGTTTCTAAGGTCAAAGTTGAATTTTAAAAATTTATCAAAACAGAATTCATTCATGAAGTTCAACACCCAAAATAGATTTAAAAAATTATTCTCATAGAGAATAAAAATAGAAATATTAGAGTTTTCATTTATTTAAAGTATCTCAACTATAATTATCTAAAGGGTGAATTCTCATTCCTGATAAAGGAACTTTTTATTGATGAAAATGTCAGTTCCAAATATTTATTCTTCATGGATAGATACCCTAGTTATAAATTGATTTGAATATCCCTAAAAAATGAGGAGTCCACCACATTTATAACTCCCCAAGGATTATATTGCTACCGAATAATTCACTTTTGATTAAAGAATACTATTTCCATGTAACAATCTTCTGGGAACAATATCTTTAGGTAATTTTAGGGGAAGAATGTGGAATGTTATGTGTATGATTTTTTTTAACTCCCAGTAGTTTTGTGATCATATTATACATATTGAAACAGTTTTCAAGAAACTATAGTAACACAGTCTCAATATGAACCCATTGAAAAAAAGGTTTTTGTGGGAAATCTAGGAAGTTTCACTACTTCTGGGTACATCATCATGGCATTGAGATCAGTATTTAGAAAACCAAGTAAATTATTAACATGTCACCTCCTCAAAATCTCAATGGGTTGAGAGGGATTCCAGAATTCTCCACCTACATCAGGTGCTTCATAGTAAACCTTCTATTAAATATCCTACCCTTTACCAAGATCATGAACAAGGGATTCATCTATCCATGGGATGGTGATTATCAAGAGGATTTCAACAATCTAAATAAATATCTCTCAAGTATACCAATATTGATGTCTCCTATGAAAGGGAACCCACTTATTTTATACGTGGATGCTTTTGAGTGATAACTTGTTTCCTTCCTCGTATAAGAGAATGATTTAGGAAGATAAAATTGCCTTTAATATCATAGTAGATCCATTCTTGACTCTGGGACTTGATATTCTAATATTGAGAATAATTTTCTTACACTAATTTTTATACTTTTGAAATTGATACACTACATGAAGAATCATTAGATATATCTAGTATCCTATATCAATATTATTAATTATGTCCTCAATCATCTGATATTGACTGGATGGTCGGTATGTTGTGTGATCATTCTTCAATATTTTGATATATAGTTCATTCCAAAAAAGGAAACCAGAGGAAAATCATTGAAAAACATTCTTATAACATATCTTAACTTAGAAAGTATGATAACAGATATATAATTTTCCAATGAATAGGTATTCTACATTTTTGACACATTATAGATATTGAAGATGTGTTTCAATAGGGATTCCATGGGTCCAATAAGTAGAAGGACAGAATATATGAAACTCAATAAAGTTGTCTTGGTAATTTTTCTTATCTATCCATAAACAAGGATTTTACATATTCTTTAATACTATTGAAAGGATATACTAACAATGATGTTGGATATAAATATCTCATTGTAGGCTTGGAATTGGCTCTAAAGGTTCCAGTTTCATGATTAAATTTCAAGGGGGATTTAGGGTTAGTAATTAAGAAGATTAACGAAAAATATTTCATTATGAAATAGAAAATAATTCCATTTCTCAATTTCATATGAGGGTTGATGGTAGAATTACCCTATGAACCAACATCACTTCATGTCCTACTTTTTCAAAATTACTCTATAGATTCATTGGCTAATGCATTCACAGCCTAGGAAAATCTAGACCAGGATGAAACAGTCATCAACATTACATATAATAGAGTAGTTTCATCATTCATTAGAAGTGATGTGGAAGAGATTAATGTGATTTATTATAATCATAATCATGGAAAGTTGATAACCTTTCATAATGATAGCACAATGGGATGAGTTTTCCCCTTATTATTCTATCTCAAAAGCTGATTTATTCCATTTGACCGAGCCAAAAAGAAATAGATCTGATGATGGGTAGTAAACATCATTTTCTATGGTGGAACAAATTTTCAGAAAGTACTATATAAACAAGCTTTGATGGAGTGCTAATTGGATTTATAGAAATATGATATAACTCCACTATTATGTAAGAACTCCATATTTGTTTTTATTATGCTCAATAATCTAGAAAAAAGATCTCTCATCAAATCAAATGTCATTTATACTTCTAGTCATCAATGGCCTAGAATTATGTGGAATTCA
This sequence comes from Viscum album, assembly GCA_963277665.1. Taxonomy (NCBI): domain Eukaryota; kingdom Viridiplantae; phylum Streptophyta; class Magnoliopsida; order Santalales; family Viscaceae; genus Viscum; species Viscum album. The sequence goes on along the minus strand of OY728147.1, from coordinate 1,016,599,974 downwards.
CTAAGAAGTTCCATTATTTCTAGATACATTCCAATTTAACCTATAATCCCACAAATTTTATATATAATACTAAATATTTTTCATAATTTTCTATCCTGTGAATAGATTTAATGGGTCCATATCATCCAGCAACATCCAGGCAGTTTAAGTATATCCTTACTTCTACTTACTTCTTCTCTAAGTGGGTCAATGCTATATTCCACAAAAAATTAGGTTGAAGGAAATCATTGTATTTTTGAAGTCAAATATCATTACCAAACTTAGTTTCCCTTACACAATATTGATAGATAATGACATAAACTTCTTCTCTTAAAAATTGAAAAGGTGATATCATCAATACGACGTCCAGTCCAACCACTCTTCCTATGACCATAAAATAGAAAATAGAAAATAAAATCTTTTAATAAGACTCTGTCTAATATACTAAATAAGATTGTGGATAAGGATAAAAATTCATGGCCTAATAAAATATTTCATTAATTTTGGGCCTACACCACCACAACTTTTATGACTTCACAAGTGACCCTATATTCTCTTGTATATGGAATAAAATCAGTACAAACCATTAGGGTTTATCTACCCTTGCTTATTATTTCCATATATAACCAACAATATAGAGATTAATAGTATAGGTAATGACTAGATTATATGGAATTACTAGATGATAATATATTTCACACCTTACACAACTTGAAGTCTTATAAAAACCAATTTGCACAAGCTTTCAAAAAGAATGTTTTCCTATATTCATTCCTCTAAGGAGATATGGTATAAGTTATCATAACTCTAATGATACTAGGAAATAATCCTCTAAATATATAAAAAAATGATAAGTACCATATTTCATACACAAGTTTTACTCTAATGGATCTTATTTCTTAGTCACAATGGATATAGAGGGCGTCATGTTGGCCACCAAAGAAAGGTTTCCCAAAATGCACTTTTCATAAATTTCACATTTTTTCACCTCATACTAGTTGCATTAAATAAAACCACATGAAAATATCCTTCTCATGTGACATTCAAATATATGGTAACTATCCTCCATGTAATATATTAAACTATATAGTGATAATCCTAGTTACATGGTGTAAAAATTTATGAAAAATTCAACACTATAGATTCCAAACCTAATAGAATGTGTTAAAAGTTCCCATTTCCAATAATCTATTGAAATATAGGTAATCCATAGTTTCCTTTTCTTTCTCCCTATAAGAATCATTCATTTGGGATTAAAGTACTTGGTTAATCATTCCATTCAGAATTAGTAATAGAACCATGAATAAAGATGTCAAATAATATAATCCATTCTACATGACATTAAACTAGTTAGATATGCCTATTCTGCATGACCTAATTTCCCTAACACATAATAAAAAAATATATTTAGGTAACCTTAGCACATAATCTATATAGGTACCCTTGTCACATAATATATATGAGAGTAAAATCTATATAGGGACCCTTAACACATAATCTTCCTATGCTTGAGGATACTAATAGACCATTTCCTTACATATGATCTCGATATATGTGGGGAACTTCTCTCAAATAACTACATGTTGATTAATTATTATATATTTAGGATACATAGTGATGTCGAGATATTTTATCTCAAGACCATCCATAAATAAAAATATTCTCTCCCATGTATAAAATATTTATCTAAATAGGGGCCATCTCTCCATTTCTAGGGGATTCAATGGTTATGTATATACCGATTGACCCTTAAATCATATTTTTCTCAACCTATGATAGAAAATGTCTCATTTAATTTGTATGAATTAAATATATGTAGACTCATTAATTGTATAGTTATTCATCCTTGAACCCATACTAAAAAAATGTTTCCGTACTATGCAATAGATTGACCTGCATAGGGGATCCTCCAAGAAATACATGTGGTTTAATTTCTACCTACACAGGATAGATATGGATTCTTAGATACTTTATCCTAGGATGAACTATAAATAAACAAAAATAATCATTTTCTCAACATATGACCTTGATATATGTAGGTAATTTCTCTCTAAGAACTATGTGTGGCTTGATTCTTGTTACTTCAAGATACATAGAGACACATGGATCCTTTATCTTAGGCACAACCACAAATTCCAACAAAGAAACAACCCTCTTTATTATGTGAGTCACCACACTAAGGTGAGACCCAACCACCATCCCTTACACATAGTTACGTCTTGTAAAAAATAAGCCCCATGATAATTATGAATGGATTAATAAATTTTTATGTCCTATTTAAATTTTTTATTTATGTAGAGACCCCCAATATAGGTTCACCCATGGAATATATTACTAAAAGTGGATCTTATTTGTGTAGAAGATTGATCTCTTTAGTAGTTCTATCTTCATCCCATCGGGATCTAGTGGTTATGGCTATATTAGCTGACCTTGGCATCATAGTTCAGCTAACTTGTTATAGAAAATTCTTAGTTTACTATATATGAACTAGTTCAATACCATAAAAATCCTCATAATAACTATGTATGGATTGATTCTTGTTATCATGATATATATTTATGCCTAGATCTTCTATCCTAGGAACGAATGAAAATCTCAATCAAATACCTACTTTGACTTAGTTTTTTGGCCCTTCCATTAATATCATGTTTCCCTTCACCATTCAAATAGTGGTAGGAAGCCGTATCATTTTTTGAATAATCTAGATCTATAAAAATACACTCTATAAAGGTCATAATCATATGACCTTAAATTATATGAAACCTAAGTCCTTATCACATGAAATTAAACTTCATGAAATTTAGTCTATCATAAATAAACTTAAACTTCTCAGAGAAGCCTCCTATATGGCTTAATTTCCCTACATGAGGACTAGATCCATGTATGGGTGTGGCATGTCATTTTTCTAACCAAAAAAAACTCACGATAAAATACCCCTTTTTCTAATATTATACCCTAATTCATAGAGCCTCCCCTAAAATATTTAAACTAAGTATAGATTGATACCTACTATGTCAAAGATGTGTAGTGACGTATGAATCATATATTTGAGACCTATCTAGGAGACATTATCCATTTCCACTCATTTTAAGGAAATCCTAGAAATTTCATCATGTATATTTCAATTCTAAAATTCTTCAATCAATTTTCTACAACATCATATTTCATAAATCATATTTTTTGCATTGAATGTCATGGATCACCCCAAATATTCTTTTAAATAGATAATGAGAATATTTGACTCCAAAAGAAATTTCTTCTTAACTATGTATATAAGCCTCTCATATGGATCTGCCTATGGACCCCTGATATGGCCTATTAACCTAACACATATACATCCTAAGGGGAAGATCTCAGAATACTTTTTCACCACTACAGCATCACAATGAAACTCATCATTCAAATATTTTCCATATTCATCACGTTTATACATGTTTTATGTCACTTCTCCCGATTCAAGATACTCGAGTACTGATTTACAACATCACCATTCCTCTATTTAAAAGGTCCCAAGATGATTTTAGTTTTTAAGCCCCCATTTGGATTGTTATCCCCACCCATAAATTCCATGCTTCATGAGCATAGTTTTTGTGCACCTTATATAGGAAATTATGTACTATCATTAGAACCTTAATTAACATTGGTTTTTTCCTTATTTTTACTTATCAAATTTCACCCTTATTGGTCAAAGTTGTAACTATAATGACCTATAATTTTATCAATGGAATTTCCTTCTTATAATTATTTCATAAAACAAACACATCACATAGAGAACCTAATAAAAACATTATTCTCATAAATAAACAATTATACATTAGTGAAAAAATAAACTAAAAAGAATTCAAAATATTATAAAGGGATAATAAATAGAAAATATGATTAAAAAAATGGGAAAACATTGGATATGCTCCATCCACTAGAATAAATGAACTCATGAACAAAGTTGTAGAAATAAATAAAAAATTTAATAATAAAATATTCATTTTGAAGATGAAATTATATATATAACCATAAAATAAAATATGATTGAATGAAATAAGAGGTATTTAATTGAATTAAGAAACTTATATGACCGTTATAAATCAGACCATTGGAATTGTAATCTGATTATTAAGAATAGTGATCTGGCCATCAGAATAGTAACATAACCTATGAGAGTATAAAGTAAAATTTAGGTGTCATATAAATAAAAAATGATATATTTATATCATGGTATAGTAAATAAATTTTTAAAAAATGATAAATTATGTGTTGGTATTTTTAAAAAAATGTTTGGTTATAATTTTATAATTAATATAATCGTTTAAAATAAAATTTATTTTCATAAAATAGATTTCTAAATTAATATTATATTTTATTATAATTTTATATGACATCTATTAATTTTTCAAAGGGTCAAAAAAATCAATTATAATAATAAAATCAGTATTTTTCGAATAAATGGTGATTTTATTTAAAAATTAGATTTCTTAAATATAAAATATAACTTTCATAAAATTGATTACATTTTTTAAATATACATGTAGAAAAATGATTGGTGTGATTTTTTAGGATTTTTCTAAAGTAGTTTAATTTTTGTGAATAGTGAAATATTGTAATTTACGGTATATATAATTATCATCCAAATACATGAATTTTTGAGTAATGAATGATGTAATCACCCCTTTGTTAGAACTATAACAACCAATTATAGTATTAATTAATAAGAATCAACATTATTGATAGCCTGGATCCAAAATAATAAACTAATAAATATAATAATCCAAAACACATATCCCCTTAAAAATAACTCCCATTCTCTTCACACCATATAAGCCTTGTATCTTGTCAATATTATACCCATTTACCTTCCCAATCCTCTTCCCCATATAAAATATTTACTGGTCTTAACAAAAAAAAACATTCCCAATTTCTTTAAGGGGTCCTCCAATGATGTTATATTTAAGAGGTAACTTTCTCAAACCATCTCTTTTAATTTCATTTTTTTCTACCTTCTCCTAACCTAATTCATCCATAAAATCATAATAAAAATATTATCATTTATATAATTTAATTTTATATTTCTAATTTAATATCCACATTCCACCCCTTTTCTCATCTCCTATTATTCAAAGAAATTAAATCATTGTTTAAATTATTGCTGTTTACCATCTCCGTGGATAATGAGTTTTCATTTTCCATTGTCACCTTCAAGGTTGGTCATAAAACCATAATTATAGTTAAAATATATATTAATATGTATATTATAACTTTTTTATTTATAGGAACTAATATATATATATATATAATATTTATAATGACCCATACTTTACAAACATTGATATTACTTCAACGTTTAATAATATTCCATACAAAATATAACAAAGCTGCAACAAGATCGTATAGGTATAGTGTCTTTAGGAACTAGTAAACATATACAACTGCTTCATAATACATCATCATTTTCTCCCACTTATTTCGTCATAACTGTAACCCTTTTTGACATATCTTAATTAATACCCTTCTTCATGACCTGGGGAAAAGAAACAAATGAAAAGGTGATCTCAGATGATCATTAAGGATAAACTAGGGAGATATAAATAATATAATAATCAAAAGACATATGAATATAATATTTAATGATCTTATCATACATGTTAATGATCATTATATCATTCCATGGGATAAATCATAAAATTTCATAAGAATCAATGAACATAATCCCTACAGTCATAACATAAGACATGAAGTTTTGTTGCATACACATAGGAATAAAAAATCATTTCATATTAGTCAAGGCTCATTTCCAAGACCATCATAATGAACAAAGTCCATTATTTAATCGAGTTCACTCCTCATTCTAGCCCTATATTACTGATCTGATATCATATCGCATTCTATCTATGTTATCTCATGAGATATAAATCTTTACCCAATGCATTATAGGTGGATATAGGTCTTACTCATATCATAATAAAATCATTCTTACATGTTCCACAATAACATTAATCTTTAGTCATAACATAAGGAATAAAATGGGTTTCTTTAAACCCCATTCCACCATAACATAATCCATGTAAAAAAATAGATTTAGTCAATATAATTCCATCATAAACACAATAAAATCATAGGAACAATAAGTATATTATACTTGAAACATAACCCTATTAAATAATTCCATCTTATATAGAAAATAATTTTGATATAACACTTGAAATTAATTCTTGAGGATAATATCATTTCTTCTTCAAAAACGTTTTCTTTTCTAAAAATGTCAAGAAATTTTAAAAGAAAATAATTTATTTGAAAATAAACTTTAAAACCTAGAGAGGAAGCTTCGTGGAAATAATTTATTGTGAAGACAAAAAAACTTGTTCATGCCATATAAGTTAAAAAAACATTCTTCTCATACTCTTGTCGAAAATTCAAAAAGTACCTCGTATCAAAATAAAAAAAAAGATTCCTTTCATAATGTTTAATAAAAATTCACTAATGGGTAAAATTTATTTTATACCTTTTTATAAGGATATAAATAATATTTTAGAATAAATATTTATGAAACATGGATGTGGATGACAAATATACCCCAGCAAATACTTACGTATAAACAATCATGGATGATAATGAAATTAAAAAATTATCCCTTACCTTAGGTCTTATTTCCTTTGTATGTATCTGAAACTACTGTATAATGATTTAAATAATTTCATTGAATTATTTCAGAATCAAATTAATTTGTATTATATCATGTATGTTCATATAATCTTCTGTTTATTAATAAAATTTCATTATTACTTGTTATTCAAGTATTAACTACTTCCTTTTCATATGCGTGTTTTGTTGAATAAGTTATGATTATCCTAAAAAGGATATAGTTAAATAATTAAAAAATTATATAAAAATTATATATATCATATTTATTCATTCCGTTAATTTATACAATTATTATTTGATGAACATCATGTATAATGAATTGCATCGCATCACATCGCGGAGATGGTAGTCCGTTTGTACGCACGAGCGACAATATCATTCTAATAATGAATGGTATTGAATTTAATGGTGTATAATATTTTAAAATTAATATAATGTTATAATAATAATATATAGTTGTTATTTACCTCATTATACTCATCCAAGTAAGGTGGTGGTGGAAAACATATTACACCACGGTGTGGACACGATAAGTCATATGTACGCAAGCGTGGTGTTTTTGTTTCTCGTGGGATGGATAGAAAGTAGAATATTGTTGTTACATAATCGTAGTAACATCTTAGTATATAATTAATACTAGATTTATTACTTTATAATGAATCAACTCATTAATATTAAGTGGAAGAAGAAAATGTTTGAAATAATTAGTAGAGGAGATTACCTCTTCTTCAACGTGCTTCCTTTAAATCTTCTCTTAGAGGACTAGAGTTGGTATTTAAAGAAAAAACCTATAAAATGTAACTAAAGAATTTTAGAAGAAAAGTTTCATGGTATGAGGATATTGAAGGATAAAACTAAAGTGAAGAGGTGAGGGAGGAGGTGCCTTTTTATAATTGAGGTGAGGGGCACTATTGGGATCTCCAAAAATATTAATTTATAATAAAATTAAACCCCATCCAAAAACCTCAAAAATGTCCCAATTTAGAATATAAGATGATATATTGTATCAATATCATCAAAAAATAGATTTTAGAAAAAAATTTCTATCAATTTAAACCTTATCATTTTAATTAACATATAGTTAACTTATTTAATTTTTAACTAGGGTATCAAATATTTAAATATTAAAAGTGTGACATGTTTACTTATTTTTTTTCAATTATACCATAAATAAATACCTTAGAATATTTTATAACATATAATAATTATTCTATTTTTTTAAAATGTTTTATGATTTTTAAATAATTTAGTAAAACATTATTTTGATAAATAATCAATAGTATAAATTTTGACATTATTCAATAATTTTTTTTAAAAAATATTAATATAACAAGTTATATTCAAAAAAAACTATTTTATTGTATTACTAAGAGGTAAATTTCATATATTAAATTCATTATACATATAAATTATCCCAAATTTTATTTATGTTAATATTTTTAATAACATTTATTTGTTATCTCTATTGATAAAATAATTACTATATCATTTTTTTGTAATTATTTAATATACTTATTTTCTGAATACAAATTAAAAATATAAATCTATGATGAAAATAAATCTACTATATTTTAGGATAATATTTTTATTCTAATTTATCTTATAGAAAACTCAACATTTAAAATGTTATACTTATTAAATTACGAATTTGAAAACTTTAACATCACTTTAAATAAAATAATATAAGTGTCACAATCTCTTCTATACGGCTCCAAATGGTCACTAAATCTACCCTTGGATGTTTATGGTCGAGATATACTCAACCAATAAAATTTGGTCAATTTTTGGGTCTTTTATGGTTATTATCATTCTAATAAAAAAATATCTGATTGATTTCTCATCAATTAATTAAGTTTTACATCATCAAATTATAAGTCTTTAAGGTAATTATTTATTTCATAAAAATTAAAAATAAATTACCATGATAAATAGAAAACATTTAATATTTAAAATGAGAATTTATAATTGAATTGATATTCTGTATAAACTTATATAAAATATGATTTTGTTATTAAAATTTGAGTGAGACATGTTAAATTTTTCTTTAAATAAAAATAAATTAAGTGTCATAATATCATCCAAGTGGCTTCCAATGGACACCATTTAGACCCAAGGATGATTTAGGTCAAAATAAAAACTCATCCAATGATATTATGAAAAGTGTTAAGGTAATTTTATAATAGTATTATTTTCATTAATTACCGTATTTACCCTTTTATGGTATTAATAAAATTTACCAAAATTACTATTCATAATGCCCAAAAGTAAAATAAATATATTTACATAATTTGAACATACTAATTATAAATATGGAAAACATTTTTTTCAGAATTCAAAAAATTGACGTTTAATTAATTAATTTAAAATTAATCTCATTTTTAGAAAGAGAGAAAGAGTTTTAAAAGTCAAAACATTGCAAAAGATTGAAATGTTTTTAAATATTAATTTAATGTAAAATTAATACTAATGAAATAAATTCTGTTGAATGATAAAAATATATTCTATTTATAATTTAAAAATATTCAATGTTATAATTTATCCATATAATGTTTTCAATGGAAAAAATTGTTTTCAATAAAAATTTAGTGTATTTTACTATTCATCAAAATTTGAAATTTATACGAATAATATTAAAAATTCAACCAAAGTAAATTTTTATATCTCTATTCCAAATAAAATGTTTATTTTGTTATATAAAAATTATTAATGTATCAAAATATTAATTTGAAAGAGGTTCTCCATTAAAAGAAGGAAAATTACTCTTGAAAAATATAGGTTTTTATACATCAAATAGGGTTTATTCAAACCCTTTGAAAAATTATCTATTGGATTAATATAAAAAATATTTTACTAACTATATAACATATATAGTTCTTTAATTTCTATTAATAATATAAATTCACTCAATTTATCAATACAAAAATAAAAATATATAATTGATTTAGATTTCTCATAAAGAATTTGTAACAAATGGTTTCACCATACATTTTCATAAGTTAGTTATATTTATACCCGCAAACCTAAAATCATGGTTAAAATAGTCATTTTATATTAAGTGTGTCTTCTGGTTTTCTTAAACTCTTCATTGCATTTAATGACAGTTATTGAAGAATTAAAATTATTTAAAGAAAATATTTCATAAAAACACTTGGGCATTGCATTATACCCCCTTAAACTGAATTTCGACCTCAAAATTAGTCACTTTGATAAAAAATATAAGGATATATCTCCCTCATAATATCATCAAGTTCCCACATAGCTTACTCAAATTGGTGGTTCCTCCACAAAGCTTTAACCAAGCAAGTGGTCTTGTTTCGTAGAACTCTTTCGCTATGATTCAGAATCCCTATTGGTTGTTATTAATAAGAAAGATATTTCTCTAGAGGTGTGAATTAAGAGTTTAGTACATGTTAAGGATCAGTTATGTAATTTCTTAGGATATATACATAGAACACATCATGAACTTGAGAGAGATTTGGCTGAAGTGCCAATCGGTAAGCTACCTTCCCAACACGATCCATAATTGTAAAAGGACGGATATAACTAGGGCTCAACTTTCCCTTCTTTCCAAATATAATTACTCTCTTCTATAGAGATATTCATAGAAACTCCTTATCACCCACATAAAAACCTAGGTATTTTCTTATGTTATTATCATAAATATTTTGTCGACTATAAACTGCTCTTATTGTTGAATAGATCTCAGCTTTTCTGCCATTTCATCAACAATATCAGGTCCTAATAGATTTCTTTCCCCAAATTCATCTAAGAAAGTAGTATTTTTAAACTTCTTCTTATATATGGCTTCATAAAGATCTATCTAAATACTATAGTGAAAGATATTGTTGTAAGAAAATTCCACCAAAGGTAGGTGTTGATCCCAAAAATCCTTGAAATCCAAAGAGGAAGATCTCAACATATCTTCTAGCATTTGGATTGTCCTCTCATACTGACTATATATCTGAGGATGATAAGTAGTGATGAAACATTACTCTCTATCCAGAGCATGCTGAAGACTTTTCTAGAACATCAAGGTAAACCTCCGATTTTGATCAGATATAATGTAAAGTGGTACTCCATGCAATCTTACCACTTCCTTTACATATATCTTGGAAAGATGATCGATAGAGAAATCCACTCTAATAGAAATGAGGTGTGTATAATTTGTAACGTGATCAATTATAACCCATATATAATTATAGCATCTAGTTGTTTTGTGAAGTTTAAAAACAATTCCCATAGTGATGTTTTCTCATTTACATTATGGTATGGGTAATGGTTGTAATATCCTTTTAGACTTTTTTCTCTTAGCCTTAACTTGCTAACAAACCAAGCACCAAGAGACATATATGGAAAAAATATATTTTCATTCCATCCCATTGTAAAAACTATTTTAAGTCCCTATACATATATGTGATTATAGAATTAAAATAGAATGAAGAATTATGAGCCACATCCAATAGATCCTTACTTAATTCTAGTATGGGAAGAAAACAAACTCAATTCATAAACATTATTATTCCATCACAATCGTGGTTGAATTAAGGAACATTTATCACTTTATTATGTAGCACTACATCTTCCTTATGTTCCTCATAAATATTCACTTGTATAGATTTTTTGAACATTCAATTGAGAAAGATAATATTTATCCCCTTCCTTTAAAATTTCAAGATCTATCCTTTGAAAATCCATAAATATTGGATATTTTATGATCCTCATCATGGATAGGCTAGTATGTTCCTTTGAACTCAAAGCATCTACCACCATGTTCCCTTTACCATGCTGTAAATGTATTGAGAAGTCATAATCTTCAATCAACTCCAACCATATTTTTTAATTTATATTCTGCTCCTTTAGTGTAAAAATGTACTTTAAACTTTTATGATCATTATAAATATCACACCTTTCACTATAAAGATAATGCATCCATATCATTAGTGAAAATATTACTGTAGATTACTCCAAATCATGACTTGTGTAATTTTTCTCATGGATTTTTAATTTTCATAAGGAATAATCTATCACCATATAATTTTTTCATGAGAACACAACCCATCCCCTTCGTGGATGCATCACTATAAATCAAAATACTTTATCTACTATAAATAAGTGTGAGAACTGGTGCACAGGCTAACCTTCTTTTTAGCTCTTTGAAATGTTCTTCACATACCTCCATCCACATGAACTTAACTTTTTTCCAAGTCAACTTTGTGAGTGGATTGGATAATTGTGAAAAAAAATCACAAAACATAGATAATTTCCAACAAAACCAAGAAAACATCTGATATTAGTTACCATTGATGGTTTTGGACAACTTTCAATAAATTCTATTTTTCTAGATCAATTGATATCCCCCTCTTGAAATCATGTGACACAAAAATGAAACTTTCTCAAGAAAAAATTCACACTTGGTAATTTTTTCATATAGATTCTTCTTTTTTAGGGTATTCAATACAATCCTCAAGTGACATTCATGCCCTTAATTTCTTTTCAACTAGACAAGAATATAATATATAAATACTAACACAAAATAATCAAAATAGTATCTAAATACTCTATTCATTATATCCGTGAAAATAGTAGGGGCATTAGTAAGACCAAAAGTCGTCACTATAAATTCATAGTGTCCATACCCTGTATGGAATGTTGTCTTTGGTATATACTCCTTCTTTACCATTAATTGGTGATATCCTAAATGAAGATCAATCTTGTAAAATTATTGATCTCTGTATGTTTGGTCAAAGAATCCATCAATGCGGGGAAGAGGATATTTTTTCTTGATAGTGATATTGTTAAGATCTTAATAATCAATGCAGAGTGCCATTGATCCATCTTTCTTCTTAAAAAACATAATAGGTTCACCCCAAGGTGACTCACTAGGGTGTATGAGTCCCTTGTCAAGATTCTCTTGGAGTTTCTTATTCAACTCATGCAACTCAATTGGTTCCATTCTATAAGGTGTCCTTTAAATAGGAATATCACCCGGTATGAGTTTTATTGAAAACTAAACTTCACGGTTTCTTGGAAGACCTGGTAATGCTTTTAGAATGGAATCATAAAACTATTATAAAATAGGTGGATTATTAATTGTGAGTTTCTCACCAACCATTTGAGATATATAACCTTCATTTATAGGGATCAACACCCATAATATGGAATAAATTTCTACCAGAATGTTATATTCATCCTTACATCGATATATGATCATAGATTGATATATAAAATGAAATGTTACTTCACTTACTTTAAAATTTATATGAGATTCATATAGAGAAAGACAATACAAACCAACAACTAGATCAAATTACATTATAAGAAGGATCACAAGATTTGTAGGATTCACTTTTCCACAAACTTCAACAAGAGAAGAATTATAAACATTTGATGAGACCGTTGTGCCATTAGGATTTGTCATAGCTAAATCAACACCTAATTGTTGAGGTAATACCATGATACCCTTAGAAAATTCTTTAGAAATAAAAGATTCGTTGGATCTATAATCAAATAAAACATTTTTTACTTTAGAGTGGATGGTAAGTGTACCTTTCATCACTTCATTATAGTACTCCACATCACCGATAGTGATCCCATGTGAATTTCCTATTTATTTGTACTTAAGAGTTTTCTAACATTGATAATAATAAATAAAACTTGTATTAGGGTATTTATTGGAATAATTCCCCATTTCCATACACTTGTAACATTAAAGTGTAGGAGGTGAATTATGTGTATCCTTTTCTCTATTCACATCATTAGAAATAGTTTTACCATCACATCAGCATTTACCTACCCAATTACCTTCTTTTCCAAACTTAAAACATTTACCAGGTCCTTTAAGAAAATTTCATCCATGTTTCTTTCCACACTTTGAGAATAAGGGAAAACTCATCTTATTTTTAGTGTGGTCTTTATATTTTCCCTTGAATTTAATTTTTATCTACTTATCAAACCCATATGACTGATTGGTTACTCCAATATCCATCTAAACCTTGAGATCAAAATGAACATTTTATTCATATTTATTGAAGTTCCTTATGGATAATTCCCTTTAAATACTTGGTTTTAAGCCCCTAAATAATCGATAAATTTTACTCTCAGGTTGGATAATAATTTTAGAAGCATACCTTACAAGTCTTGTAAAATTTTCTTTATATGTACCAATGGATTTGTAGTCATTTTTCTTATGTTTTAGAAACTCTTTATCCATATTTGTTTGAAGAATATGAGGAAATTACTTACTAAAAAATAATTTCTTGAACTTATTAAATTCCATGGATACCATTTCATTTCCTTTCCTCGTATTCTTGATAAGTTTCCACCATTGACCAGTTTCACCTTCTAAATGATAGATTATTAATATGACTTTATCATGTTATGAACATTAGAGAACTAAAAATATCTTTTTAGTTATACTGATCTATTTTTCATCCCCTAATGGAATGAAAGATTCATTGAAAGAATGTGGATGCTACCTCATGAAGGACTCAATAGAATGTTGTTCCCTCCTTTACTCATTTGGAAGTCCTGCACGATTCATCGCTTGAGGGTGTTGTGTGAGCATAGCTACAAAGTTTTTCATTCTATATCTAATAACATTAGGTTTCTCATGAGGAAAATCATTTTATTTTCCATCACATTCATCATTAACATGGTTCCTTCAGGTTCCATCCATTAACTCAAACCAAGAAGAATAGTGTGAGCAACACTAATCATAATGGCAAAACTACATAATAAAGAATAAAATTTTAATTTAGGACAATTTAGGTCTTAACCTAGGTTATTCATGATAATTTCTAAAACACTAGGATTATAACCTATACTTTGACATATCCTTTGTGTTCTTACTAAGGTTTTCGCATCCTGGTTTCCAAAGGATAACTATACCTTTCCTCTGATACCAACTATGACAACCCATACTTTAAATATATTAACATTACTTTAAAGATGAAGAGTATTTATTAAAAAATATAAAAAATACACGATAGGTATATATAGGTATAGTGTATTTAGAAACTATGAAACATAAACAACTAGTTCATAAGACCCCTTTATTACCTCTCATTAATTTCTTCATAACTAGAACCCTTTTTGACATATCTTGCTTAATACCCTTCTTACTATCATGGGGGAAAGAAACATGTGAAAGGGTGATCTAAAATTATTACTAAGGTTAAACAAGGTATTTATCAATCATATCATAATCATAAGACATAAGAACATAACATTTGAAAATCTTATCATTCATATAAAAGATCGTGACATCATTCCATGGGATAAATCAAAAAAATTCATAAGAATCAATGAACATAATCCCAAAATTCATAACATAAGACTGATGTTTTTTGGAATACACATAATCATAGAAAATAATTTCATATCAGTCAAGGCTCATTTCCAATACCATCATAGCAGAAAAAGTGCATTACTAAACAGAGGTCACTCCTCGTTCTAGCCCTGTCTTACTGAACTGAGATCATTTCCCAATCCATCCATGTCTATCTCATGAGATATAAATCTTTACCCAATGAATTAGAGGAAGATATAGGCCCCAACCATATCATAATGAAATTATTCTTACATATTCCATAATAACATAAATCATTCATCATAACCCAAGGAATAAAATGGGTTTTTTAAACATCATTCCACCATAACATAATCCATGTAAAACAAATGGATTTCCTAAATATAATTCCATAATAAACACAATAAAATCATAGGAACAATAAGGATATTATTATTTAAACATAATAATATTAGATAATTTAATCTTAGATGGAAAATAATTTTGATATAACACTTGAAATTAATTCTTGGAGAAAATATCCTTTTTTCCTCCAAAATATTTTCTTTTCTCAAAATGTCGTGCAATTTAAAAAAAAATATATTTATTTGAAAATAAACATGAAATTGTGTAGAGTAAGATTCATTTAAATACGTCTTTTGAATATGTAAAAATATATTCATGTCGTATAAGTGAAAAAACCATTATTCTCATACTCTTGTCAAAAATTCAAAAAGTACCTTCTACTGAAAATGCCAAAAGATTCCTTTCGTATCATTTAATAAAAATTAACCAATGGGTAAAATTCACTTTAAACCATTTTAAGTAGATATAAAAAATATTTTTTAATACATATGTAGGAAACATGGATGTGGATGATAAATATACCCTAGTAAATTCTTACGTATAAAAATCTCATATAATAATGGGATTACAAAATTATCCCTTACCTTAGGTCTTATTACCTTTGTATGTATCTGAAACTACAATATAATGGCTTAAATAGTGTCATTGACTTATTTTAGAATCATATTCATCTTTATGATATTATATATGATCAGATTATCATCTGTTTGTTAATAACATTTCATTGTTACATGTTATTAATGTATTAACTGTTTCGTTTTCTTATGCATGTTTTGTCGAATATGTTTTGGTTCTACTTCATAGGTCATATTTATATCATTAAACAATGATATTAACATCATATATATCATATTTATTCATTCTATATATTTATATAATCATGATTTATTGAAGATCATGTAGAATTAATCGCATCGCGTCGTGGAGATGGTAGGTCGTTCATACGCACGAGCAACTATATCATTCCTACAATTGTTGAACGGTATTTAATTTAATGGTGTATAATATTAAAGAATAAATATCATATTATAATAATAATATATAGTTATTATTTATATAATTATACTCATCCAAGTAAGGTGGTGGTGAAAAACATATTACACCACAACGTGGAGATGGTAAGTCGTATGTACACACGCGTGGTGATTTTGTCTTTTGTAGGATGGATAGAAAGTGGAAAATTGTTGTCAAATAATAATAATAACATATAAGGATATAATTTATACTATATTTATTACTTTATAATGGAACAACTCAAGACGATGAAGTATAAGAATAAATAATTTTGAATGAATTAGTATATGAGATTACCTCTTCTTTGACGTGCTTCATCTAAATTTCCTCTTAAAGCACTAGAGTACGTATTTTAAGAAAAAAGAACATATAGAATGTAACTATGGAATATGATAAGGGAAAATGTCAGGTTATGTATGTGATTTAAGTCTCAAATTGAAGTTTATAGGTGATGGAGGAGTTGCCCTTTTATAATTGAGGTGAGGGGCACTTTTGGGATCTCCAAAAATATTAATTTTTAATAAAATAAGAAACCATCCAAAAACCACAAAAATTTTCCAATTTATAATGTGATATGATATAGGGTTGTAATATCATCAAAACATATATATTAGATAGGTTTTTTATCAATTTAAATCTTATCATTTAAGTTAACACTTAGTTGTATTATTTAATTCATAACTAGGGTTTCAATATTAAAAGGGTACCATATTTACTTATTTGATTTCAATTTTACCATAAATAAATAACTAAGACTATTTTTGACCATATAATATTTATTATATATTTTTAATAATGTTTTATTATTTTTAAATAATTTAATAAAACATTATTTTGATAAACACTCAGTAGTGTCAATTTTGACAGTATTTAATTCATTGATTTTTATCAATATTAATATAACAAGTTAAATTCAAAAAAACTATATTATTATATCCCTAAGAGGTCAAGGTAATGCAGAAAATGCATTAGACATATTAATATTTTTAATAGAATTTATTTTTATCTCTACTAATAAAATTATTACTACATAAATTTTGTGAAATTATTTAATATATTTATTTGTTGAATAAAAATTAAAAAATACTATGATAAGATAAATCTAATATATTTGAAGAAAATGTTTTTAGTAAAATTTATCTTCTAAAAAATACAACATTTAAAGTTTTATACTTATTAAATTATAAATGTGACAACTTTAACATCACTTTAAGTAAATAATATAAGTGTCATAATCTCTTCTATAGGGCTCTAAATGGTAACTAACTCGACCCTTGGATGGTTATGATCAATGCATACTCAACCAATAATATTTGGTCAAGTTTTTTGGTCTTTTATGGTTATTATCAATTTAATAAAAAATTATTGATTTCTCTTCAATTAATTAATTTTTACATCATCAAAGTATAAGTCTTTAATGTAATTATTAATTTCCTAAATATTACAAATAAATTTCCATGATAAAGAAAAACATTTATCTTAAAAATTAGTATTTACAATCGAATTTATCTTATGTATAACCTTATATAAAAATTTATTTATTTATTAAAATTTTAGTGAGTCGTATTTAAATTTTCTTTAAATATAAATAAATTAAATATCCTAATCTCATCAAAGTGGCTTCCAATAGACCCCATTTCGACCGAAGGATGATTTATGTCGAAATAAACTCATCCAATGATATTAATACAATTGTTAGGGTAATTTTATAATATTATTCTTACCCTTAATTACCTGATTTACCATTTTACCATATTAATAAAAATTACGGAAGTTACTATTCATAATGCCCAAAAATAAAATAAATCTATTTAAAAAAATTGAACATAATAATTATAAATATGGAAATGATTTTTCAGAATTCAAAAAATTGAAGTGGCATTAATAAATTTAAAATTAATCCCATTTTCGGAAAGAGAGAACAAGTTTTAATAGTTAAAACATTGCAAAATATTGAAATTTTTTTACATCTGAATTCGATGTAAAATTAATGATAATAACATAAAATATGTGGAATGATAAAAATACAGTCTATTTATACTTTAAAAATATTAAATATTATAATTTATTCATATTAATTATTTAAATGAGAAAAGTTTTTTTTTCAATTAAAATTTAGTGCATTTTTACTATTAATAAAAATATGAAATTTATGAGAAAAAATATTAAAAATTCATACAAAGAAAAATTTTAAATCCCAATTCCAAATAACATATTTATGTGGTCATATAAAAATTATTAATGTGTAATAATATTAATTTAAAAGTGGTTATCTATTAAAAGGTGGAGAATTACCATTTTGAAAAATATTGGTTTTTATACATCAAATAGGGTTTATTCAAACCCTATGAATAAATATCTATTAGATGAATATAAAAAAATATTTTATTAAGTATGTAAAATATATATTTCAATAATTTCATTTACTAATTGTAATTCACTCAATTTATTAATACTAAAATACAAATATATAATTGATTTAGATTTTTCATAAATAATAGGTAGCGAATGGCTTCACCATACATTTTCATAAGTTAGTTATATTTATACCTGCTAACCTAACATCTAGGCTAAAATGGTCATTTTATACTAAGGGAATCTCATGGTTTTCATAAACTCATGATTGAATGCAATGAAAGTTATTTAGTAATTAAAATTATTTAA
Source organism: Viscum album (assembly GCA_963277665.1). NCBI lineage: Eukaryota > Viridiplantae > Streptophyta > Magnoliopsida > Santalales > Viscaceae > Viscum > Viscum album. The sequence goes on along the minus strand of OY728147.1, from coordinate 1,016,581,031 downwards.
AGAAAATATTTCAGAAAAATATCTTGGTGTTACAATATTAAATAAAATGAATGTAGTTTGTGATGATCAAAAAACTGCAATAATAATCTAAACATTTATCATTATTGTTTTGTCAAATGAATCATACTCATACCAAAAAAATGATATATTGTACCATTTAAAAAATTTTAAGTGAATTAATACCATATAATTTTCCTTAGGGAGAATTATTCCCATTTTTCAATAACTTGCATAATTATATACAATTAAACAAAAAATGAAACAATGAAAACGAACACACTCAGAATGATGAAGTTGAACTTTATAACTCATATAAATGACCATAAATGAAATTAAAAAAATTATAATAAATAAAATAAATGTATAAGAGGTTCTGAATTAAGTAAGTAATATAATTTTATTATCTAGGACATTAAGTGCAAGTGTAGAACATATTCGGACAAAATGTAAGGGATCATTATGAACCTCCATATTTCCTTTAAGTTATTTTCTCCCTTTATTCGCCTCAATTTATCATTTCATTATTCTTATATACTTATTTTATATTATATATATATGTCTCAGAAATATATACCAATTTTTTTGTTCTTTCTTTGATGGGGATATAGATGTATTAAATGTTTCCTTCTTAAATCCTTCTAAAAAGATGATTAAGGATAAATTATTTATTTTCTTCATCTCTTTTAAATTAACACTCAATGAAATGTTTTAAAACGAATATGATGTATAAAATCACAAAATATTATTTTTAAAATATTTTTATTTCACTTATTTTTTTATGTAAATTTTTATTATCTTATCACTTTTAAAAAAAAATTACATATTTTCTTATAACCCCTCCTAAGCAGAAAATTTTCATGGTTACTAAACCACTCCTTTTACATATTTTCACTTTAGTTGGACATAATTTAACATCATAAATTACCATTTTTCTTAATTTTTTTTCAATTAGTATTTAAATCCCTTCCTTTATCCAAACCAATATGATACACCCTTGGTTATGCCTTATTACATTATTATGATGCCCATTTCATTCCATGGGTAACCCTTATGTGTATTATTTATATTTTATTATTTATTTGGAACACATATTCATGGACATGTTATAATGGGTGTGCCTAGATATAACTCCAATGCATTGGATAATTTTTTGTCTCATGAGATGTTATATAGGGGATTATGGAGTAAACCTAATCCATTATGGGACGTTGTCCCCCATGTGATGTCATCTTAGTAGTTATCCTTGACACATGTTTATGTCATGTTATGTGTTTCTACCATATTTATATATTTCAATGATCATATGATTTAATTTTATATATGATATTCCTCTACATGTTTATTCATATGACATGATTCTTATGTTATCATGATATGACTTTGACTCAGGTGTTATGCTTCCTTTACTTTCTTATTCCATTAATAGGATTTTTAGCTCATCCCTTTTGTCTATGTATTCCCTAGGTTATCCCATATATATGTAGGATCTAAAAAGAAGGTATGATCTCATTATGGAATATTAATAAAAATATTATTTATTCTAGTTTCATGTTTTCTAATAATATTCCTAGACTCTTAAAGAAACCAGACTATTCAATCCTTGGTTTTTATTATGATTAAAATCATATAACATTATTCGTAAAAGGTAGGGTTTCTATAGTTGGTATCAGATCATATTCTATTTATTTTTGGGGATTAAGAATAGAAAATTTTAGTAAGAATCCAGGGGATAATTCTAACACAATGGATAACCTAGATTGAAACTTAGATAATCATAAGTTAGGATAAAATTTTCTTTTATATATCATTCATTATATGCTCATTATTATCTATGTATTCTATCCCCATAATTTTATTTTATTTCTTTTTCTTAGTTAATTATGGGAAATAGGTTAACCTATTCCAATAATCAATGTGATAGGCAGTTTGAAAATTTCCCTAATGAGATACTAGAAATGATGGGAATAGGATCCAAGAACTTTATGCTTGTACTACTTCAAGTGGATCGAGTTATGAATAATAACTTTAATCTTGTGGAATTTCCTCCTTCTACAAGGAAAGAGAAATTTGTTGTAGAATCCTTTATACGACAATTTCCTCCTGTATTTAGTGGATCTTTTGATCCACTCAATGAAGAATAATGATTAACTCCATTGAGAGAATATTATTTGTCCTTAAATTATCAAAAGAAGAGAAATTTATACTGTTGATCTATCATTTTGATGGGGAAGCTAATCAGTAGTGGACACTAATCAAAAATAGAAAGTCTTAGGAGGAAATTTATTCCATGGATTTGGAAGGATTCATGAAATTATTTTTCAATAAATATTTTCCTCAAACACTCCATATTAAGATATAGAGGGAGTTCCTATAACTAAAGAAAATGTAAGATTAATCTATCGAGGTGTATGAATAAAACATTACAAGGATTTCATGATATTCCTCTGGCCTTATCATAAACACTAAATGTAAGTTGGATCCCTTCTTTAGTAGATTAAATTAAAGACTACAAAAATAAACAATGATTCAAGAATTTGATAGCTATGAGGATATTGTCTGGTGTTACCTAAAGGTTAAGTGAATATTGTTCACTCTTAGTGGTCTCATGGGATAAGATATAAGAATATGAAATGGAGTTTAATATGAGAGGATCAACAGATAAATCCCATGAAGTAAATAGAACCCAACATCCCACATTTCAAAAGTGTGGGATGAAAAATCCTAAGAACTGGATAAATATAACCAAGAGATACTTCAAATGTAGAAGATAGTGGAAACGAGCTAATTACTATCAAATGTATTCAAAGAATCCCACTAATTTTGAATAAGAATGTAAGGTTCAGATCAACACTCAGCCTATAGTGAAGCGTTTCAACTTCAAGTAACATGGGTATCATGTGATCCAATTCAATAAGACAAGGGTTCAAAAATACAATTAATAACAACAACCTCCAAGGAAATAAGGATGGGAATATGTTATCACTAGGTGGAGACAAAAAATAATGTGGTGATAGGTACACTAGTTATTCATTCAAGAGTATAGAATGCACTATTTTTCTATGGTTTTATGTAAGCTTTGAAATATTGTATGTTTACTATAACTATTCAAACAGCACCTCAAAATATGAACATAATGTTATCTATGAGGATATTCAATGGGAAAATTATTGCATATAAAGTATATTACTCTTCCCTGGTAAAATATTTTGGGATGAACCTCCCAAAAAATCTCATCTAACTTACTTTGGAAGAGTTTGATGTTATATTTGGCATGTATTTTCTATAATTATCCAAATCCAACATCAACTATAATTAAAGGGAGACTACTCTTTACATTCAGAGGCATCCCATGATTTTGTACAAGTGTAATGAGAAGGATTAATCTCATTCCTAATCATAATCTCAATTGTGGATATTATTTTCTTAGGAGTAATCATATCTCCATCCCATGATTGAGACAAATGAGAGGATCATTCTTGAATACAGTCCCATTATGAGTGACTACACTAATTTTTTCCCTAAATAATATCCTAGTATTCCTCTAGACTGAGACGTTGAGTTATCAATTGATCTTATACCTAGATCTATGCCTATATTAACGAATCCTTACAGGATAGCCACCATTGTATTAGAGGAACTGAAGAAGTTGTTATAAGAGAATATGTATAAGAGTTTTATATGCCCATGTTCTTCATTGTGGGGTGTGTCAGTCCTCTTTTTCATGAATAAGGATGGATTAATGCACCTCTGCATTGATTATCGTAAGCTCAAAAAAACCATGATAATGAAAAAATATCTCATACCACAAATGGATGACTTGATTAATCAACTACATGAGGCCAAGTATTTCAAAAATGTGGGAATTTGGTCAGGATATAACCAATTAAAGAGGAAAAAGGAAGATATTTCCAAAACTACCTTTTTAACAATATATGTACACAATGAGTTCATAGTGATACCCTTCATATTATGATATTCTCTAAGAGAAAATAGGAACACAAGTAGAATTTTAAAACTATTTTAAAGACTTTATGGAGGGAGAGAAAATATTAAAATTATAGTAAATGTGTGTTCTGGATGGAGGAAGTTTCATTATTGGGTTATGTTATCACCATCAAAGGAAACAATTTTAAAACAATGGTAATTGAGGAGTGACCCAGACCAGCATATGTAATATAGATCCATAGTTTACTTGGTTGATCTGGGTATTTCCAATTATTTTTGAGTAACTTCTTATGATTTTCAAACACACTAACCAAGATGACTCATAAGGGAGAAAAAAAATTGTGGACCAGTGAATGTGAAGACTACTTCAAAGTGGGTAAAAAGAGGCTTATCAAGACACACGTACTTACACTACCAAAAAGTGGGGAAATTTTTTTCATATATAAAAATTCTAAAAATAATGTATTTTTATTTTTACTGATGAAAAATTATAAATTGATACCTATGCCTGAAGGTAGTAGAAAGTTCAGGAGAAAAATTATAGATTTGGTGGATGTGATCTTCATGATGAAAATTTGGTAACATTATCTCTATTGGGAGAGGTGTGAGATATATACTGATAATAAGAACCTAAAATATATATTCACACAAAATTAACTAAATATGAACCATCTAATATGTTTAAGACTCATCAAGGACTATGACTCCTAAATTCACTATCGAAATAGTAAATAAAATAACATGGTAGATGATCTAAGTAGAAAAATAATGTAACTTTATCAATGATGAGAATAGAGAAGGATCCAATCTTCTCAGACCTACAAATTATGGATAAGGGACTCATAAATGAAGGTAAATCATCATTACTTTCACAAATTATTGCTCAACCATCCCTTTTAGAGAAGATAATGGATGTTCAAAGAGATGATGTTGAACTTCACAAAAAATTGGAAGCTATAAGAAATGGGAAATACTTAAAGTTACAAACTGATGAGAAGGGGTTGTAAAATTTGGGTCACGACTATGTATTTCATTCTATATTGAGATAAAGAAAGATATTTTGAATGATTCACATGGATCAGCCTTCTCTATTCACTCAAGGATCACAAAGATGTATGAAGATTTCTGATAGCACTATCGTTGGGATAATATGAGCAAGGAGATCACTGAATATGTATCAATTTGTTTGGTATGTTAGCAAGTCAATGATGAAATGAAAACATATAAGGTAATAATGTAACTATTACCCATAGCTATATGGAAATGGGAAATCATCACTATGGAATTTCTAAATGGACGTCCAAATACATCCAGGGGAAATGATGTTATATGGTTCATTGTGGGTAATCTTAAAAAGACTGATCACTTTATTGTGATTCAATAGGACTTATCACCTGACCAACTTATATGAAGATACATCAAAGAAGTGATGAGGCTGTATGGATTTTCATTATCAATTATATCCAATCTCGATCCTAGATTTAACTTCATGTTCTGGAAAAGGCTCTAAAATGATCTAAATACAAAGTTGAACTTCATTACGGATTATCACCCCCAAAATGATGTCCAATCAGAGCAGACTATTCAGGAATTGGAAGACATGTCGACATCATGCTCAATGTACTTTAAAGGAGTATGGGACATACATAATCCAGTTTTTGAGTTCTCTTACAATAATTGTTTCCACTGAATCAAACAAATGAATCCATATGAATCCCATTACAGTAAATGATATAGAACACCTACAAAATGGGATGAAGTTGGAGAAGGTAAGCTGCTTGGACCTAGAAGAAGATCACCAATCTGGTCTTCATGTACTTAATATGATTTGGTATATTGAGAGGCTTGAAGTCCTTGGGTTCAAATTAAACCAAGAACAAGAAGTGGATCTCATTCTTGCCTCTTTACCGCTAAGCTTCTTAACTTTCATTATCAATTATAACATGAATGATATGAAAAATTCACTCCTAGACCATTTGGATTTAGTTCTCCTAGATGACAAGGATATGAAAAAAAACCAATTCATTTGTCCTTATGGTGAAAAAAATAAATAAGGGAAAGGAAAATGGTTCAAAGGCCAAGTTAAGGCCGAAGACAACAATGCATCATCATGTAAAAGTACAAAATATTTAGAGGTAGAGTAATGGGTAAGAGGTTGTCTACTTTGGATGAGGCAACAAAAGCCACTATAAGAAGAATTACAAAGCTGGGAAGAGGAAGAAAACGGATTCTTCTACTTCATGTATTTTTTTCATTGAATGAAATACATCCTTATCTAGAAGTTGTTTATTGGTTATGACATGTGACTCCCACATTTTTATTCATATACAGGAACCGAGTAGATTCAAGAAGATTGAAAAAGGTGGAGGGGATCTCTAAACTGTAAATGGTGCAAGTCTGGTAGCCTTGGAAGTGGGATACTGTCACTTAACCTTTCCAAGTGGTTTGGTTTTAGTTTTAAATAATTGTTATTATGTACCTTATATAACTAGGAACATAATATTTCTGTCGAGTTTAGACACTATGGGATTTTATTTAAGTTTTGAACTAAATGTTGTCTCTTTTATAGGGATAATGTCTATTATGGTATGGAACATCTTAAAAATGGATTATATATACTTGAACCCAAGAACGTTGTAATGGATATCATTGAAAAAATTAGCCAATATGACTCATATATCACCCGCCTATGGCACTTTAGGCTAGGTCATCTAAACGAGAAGCAATTATGAAGATTACATCAAGAAGGGTATCTAGATTCGGTATAGTTAGAACCCTTGGATGTGTGTCAATCTTGTTTAGAAGTAAAAATGACCAAGTCACATTCTCAAGGAAGGGAGAAAGAGCCAATACTATACCTAACTTAATGTATACTAATGTATGTGGTCCATCTACAGTAGTGGCTACAGGTGGTTTTTCATACATCATTACTTTTACTAATGACTATAGTAGGTATGGCTATATCTAGTTAATGCAGTATAAGTCTAATTCCTTTCAGATGTCTAAGGAATACCAAAATGAAGTAGAAACCCAACTTGGTAAGAAGATAATAGCACTCCGCTCAGACTAAGGTGGAGAATATCTTAACCAAGCTTTCATTGATCACTTGAAACAGTGTGGGATAGTGTCCTAACTCACTCCTCATTGTACACCATAATGTAATTATGTTAGTGAAAGGAGGAATATGACCTTTCATGACATGGTCAAATCAATGATGAGTCATGAAACTCTTCTATTATCCTTTTGGGGATATACTTTGCAGATAGCAACATATACCATTAACCGAGTACTAACTAAAGCTGCATATGGGATTCAATATGAGTTATGGTATGGAAAGAAATAAAGTCTAACACTCATACATGTATAAGGGTGCAAGGAATCTGTCAAGACATTACCAAGTGACAAATTAGCATTCAGAAGCACGAAGTGCATCTTTATAGGTTATCTTAAGGAAACCAAAGGATATTGCCTATATAACCCTTTAGATAGAAAAGTTATTGTGGAACGACACTCTGTATTTGAAGAAAGGGAACACATATCTGTTGGAAATACTGGGAGAAATATTTACTTTGATGAAGTTAATGTTCCAAATTCTCAAGATTTGATAGGGGAACAATATCCACAAGATAAAGTGTAAGAATAAGTTGTTCCTAAGACAAAAATTCTACATAGATCTACGCAAGAGGTTAGAGAACCATAGTTTTATGGTTTTCTTATCACCTAATCAGGTGACACATTAGTCCTTGAGGATGACGAACCTCTAACCTAAAAGGCGGCAGTAGAAGGGAAAAAAGTCTCTAAATGGAAAGAATCCATGCATTCTAAGATGTAGTCCATATAACAAATCATGTTTGGATTTTGGTAGACCCTACACTTGATGTAAAGCCCATTTGATGCAAATGGGTATTCAAAAATAAGTTGTACATGGATGGTGAGGTTAATAACTTTAAAGAAAGACTAGTTGCAAAGGTTTTTGGGCAATGTCAAGGCATCGACTATGATGAAACATTCTCACCGGTAGTAATTCTTAAATCCATCAAAAATATTTATTACAATAGCAGCATTAAATGATTATGAAATTTGGAAATAGATGTAAAAACTACTTTTCTAAATGGTAAGTTGTTTGAAGACATCTATATTACTCAACCCAAAGGTTTCTTTAAGTCAAAGAATGCCAATAAGGTATGCAAGTTGTAGAGATCCATTTATGGGTTGAAGAAGGAATCATGATCATGGTATGTTTGTTTTGATTAGGCAATAAGAGAATTTTTTTTATCAAAAATGTAAGTGAGCCTTGTGTCTATAAAAAGGTTGAAGGGAATGCCATCGACTTCCTAGTGTTATATTTTGAGGACATATTAATTATGGGAAATGAGGTGAAAGTCTTACAGTTGGTTAAGACTTGGTTAAATGAATGATTCTCCATGAAATAATTGGTGAAGTAGCCTATGTTATAGGGATTAAGATATATCCAGATAGATCTCAAAGGCTACATGGGGTAATTCAAACTACATATATTGACAAGGTACCCAAATGGTACAATATGGAACAATCAAATAGAGGGCTATTGCCTATGTCACATGGTACTAATCTATCCAAGAAAATGTGTCCACAAACACAAGAGGAGATTTAAAGAATGAGTATAATCCATTATGCCTTGGTAGTGGGTTATATCATGTATTCCATGATATGCACTAGGTTTTATGTCGCATTTTCTTTACTCATGGTGGGTAGATATCAAGACAATCCAGGAGTATTGCATTGGGTAGCCGTTAAAACTATCCGAATGTACATGAGGCATAAAAAGGATATGTTCCTAGTGTATGGAGGAGAAGAGGAACTAAAAGTGAATGGATACACTGATTCTAGTTTCCAGACAGATTATGATGATCTGAAATGGCAGTCATGCTACATATTTTGCCTAAATTGTGGTGTAGTGAGCTGGAGAAGCTCAAAGGAAGCTGTGTTTGACGATTCTATAGTAGAGTCTAATTATATTGTAGCTTTCAATGCAGAAAAGAAAGCAGTATGGATATGAATATTTATCTCATATGTTGGTGTTGTGCTTAGTAGTGCAACCCTTTTTCCAGTATATTACAATAATACTGTTACAATGATTCCTTGCAAGGATCCTAGGTCTCACCAAAGGACAAATCATATTATTTGGAAGTTTCATCTCTTTATAAATTTTACTCAAAGAGGTGAAGTCATAATTAGTAGATTATCTAAATAGAAAAACATGGCATACCCCCAGACTAAATCCATTTCTCAGCAAAAGCATAATTCCCATGTGAGGGCTAGTGGATTGAGACTTTTTAGTAGTTGGATCTAGTTTAAGTGGGAGTGTTCAAAGTGGGTTCTCTAAACCCACCTTATTCTTTACTTTGATTACCACAACATATATGAAGTTTTTTATATATACATGTGTTTATCTTTCCATAATAGTGCACATACTTATCCATCCATTTAGTTTACGGAAATGTCCTTATATTACATGTCATATCAAGGGTTATAGTAGATCTCATGCTATAATGAGAACATCAAGATGCTATGAAAGTAATATTAAAGTAATTTCCTATGGTCAAGTTACATTATTTTTAATGGACAAAGATAATGTACGGATATCATGTGATTGGGGATCATAAGCATCGATACTTCTTCTCATGATGTTCACACATGATGATCTCTAGTTATTGAGAACATGAGGACTTTCCCACAAATTAAGAACACATGTTTCAGGTGTCATTGTTCATTATTATCTACAGACATGTGTAATGGTCTCTAGACTTGAGATCATTATTAATGTATTTCATTTAAATACATACTTTGATGCAAGGTGAAAACCATGGTAATGAAGTCGTGGAAATGTAGTTTGTGTTGGGTACGTCATTGGTGACAAGACATTGATTGAATGGTCAAGATAAGAGTTTTCACTTTCGAGTTGAGGAAGTGATATCTCGATCTTGGTATATTAGGATTGTATCACCTTCATTAAATCCATGTCCATGGTAGTTGAAGGTAAGACCTTCTGGATAGATCAACAAATAAAATAAAGAAAGGTAAAGGATGATGACACTAGTGTGCATTCTACTTTATTGAGATATCGATGACGAAGAAATTATATTATACAGACTATGTTCGTAGGAAGTAATTCGTTGATTTTACTTTTTCCTTATCTCTATAGGGGCTTCGATGGGTTTTTAGTCCCCACTCAAGGTCGGTGAATATTATTCACTGGTATTGAGATAAGGGCCTAGAAGGTCACACACTATAGCGCTTTAAGAATCTTCCCTATTCTATGGAATATGAATATAAAACTTGGTGGTCCCCGCCATGAGGTATGAGTATTATCCAAGTTCTATGGATCACCAAATAATAAATAAATTATTTAATTATTCATGTTTGAATAATTCATTGAATTTATTTATAAAATGTATTTACAAGTGATTAATTAAATGCAAGGATAAAATAATATTCGAATGGATTTAAATATCCCAAGTTCATTTAATATTATCAGGAGACGTGATTTGAGTTAAAGGATTAAGATTATCATGTAATATATATTGTAGTTAGTGATGAAATAATAAATATTATTTATGGAATAATTTAATTTGTCATAAATAAATATTTATAACACTTATACTGGGAATATTTATTACACGGGGGTCGGGAACCCAAACTGGGTATTTTAGATTTTCCCTATATAAGTAAGAGAGAGGATAATCCCTTGTAACAATTCATTTGTTGGAATTGAGATCCTCTCTCTCCTCTTAAACCCTAGAGAGAGGCTCTATCAAGTAAGCATGATCTTCAAGTTCTTTCTTATTGGATCGAATACGCTTTCTTGTGGTGATTATCATTGTGTCGGAGTGGTCATCAGTGTACTGCAATAGAATCCAGATTCCAATGAACAGCGTGCAAGAAGATTTAACAGACGTGTGTGGATGATCTAGAGGGCTTCAATGTCAGAGTCTTTGAGCAAGGTTCAATTGAATCTTATGATAGACCTTCACACATTAGATCTAAATGAGGTACATGTTAAAATTTTTAAATACATGCGTGGTCCTCGGACCATATCGGGATAAATTCATTGGATTCTATGATGTTACGTCACTCCGTTGATGTAAAAAATTTTAATTTCTTAGCCTATCAGCTTCTGTTTCCCGTCCCTGTACCTAACACAAAAAAGTGAATACCATATAGCAGCATATCTAGGCAGTCCAATGTAGATAGAAGTGATATTCATATAATCATCGATGGGACTTAGAGTTTGATGTTGGTGATAATGTATTCCTTTACATGTCTCCATGGAAAAGAGTAATGTGATTTAGGAATAAAGGACAACTAAGTCTTAGGTACATCATCTTCTTCAAAATTCTTCATCACGTCAGAGCTATGGACAATTGAACTTCCACCAACCATGTCTCGAGTAAATGATATATTCCATATACTCCTTCCGAGGAAGTGCATATCGGATCCCTCACATGTACTAAAATCAAATGTGGTACATTTGGTAAACAATCTCTCTTATGAGGAGAATCCAGTGATGAATTTGTACCATAGAGACAAGGTTATATTTAAAAATACGACTAACCATATCAAGGTAATATGGAGAAACCATAAGTATGAAGTGGTGACATTGGAACCAGAGGATGCAATGAAGGATAAATACCCCCATATGTTTTTACCTTAGTATGTAAAATGAAATCTCGAGGGGGAAATTTCATAAGGTGGGACAATGTAATCACTTATAATTTTATCAATGGAATTTACTTCTTATAATTATGTCATAAAACACATACATCAGATAGAGAACCCAATAATACATTATTCTCTTAAATGAATAATGATATATTAGTCAGAAAATAAACCGATAAGAATGTCAAAATTTACAGTAGGATGATAAATAGAAAATAAGATAACAAAAAATGGGAAATTTTGGATCTTCTCAATCCACTAAAATAACTACACTCACAAACAAAGCTATAAAAATAAGACATAATATTAATAGTAAAATATTCATTTTGAAGATGAAATTATATATATAACCTTAAGATAAAATATATGTGAATGAAATAAGAGGTATTTATAAGAATTAATAAAACTATATGACCATTATAAATCTGATAATTGGAATAGTAATCAGAACATTAAGAATAATAATACGACCATTTGAATAGTAATCTCACATAAGAGAGTATAAAATAACAATTAGGTATCTTATAAATAAAAAAATGATATATTTATATCATGGTATAAGTAAATGAATGTTTTAAAAATGAAAAATTATGTGTTGGTATTTTTGTAAAATGTAAATGTTTATTTACAATTTTATAATTAATATTATGATATAAAAAATTTATTTTCATAAAATATATTCATAAATTAATATTACTTCTTATTATAGTTATAAGATAATTTTATGTTACCTTAATTAAATTTTCAAGGGGTAAAAAATCGATTATAATATTAAAATCGATACTTTTTTAATAAATGATGATTTTATTTAAAAATAAAATTTCACATAATCGGAAAATAGTTTTCCTAAAATGGATTTAATTTTTGAAATCTACACGTCAAAAAATGGTTAGAGTGAATTTTTGCGATTTTTTTAAAATAGTTGAATTTTTGGTGAATAGTGAAATGTGATAATTTACGATATTTAACATTATATGAAAAATATAAGAATTTTGGAGTCATGGATGATGTAAGTGTATGTTCTGAGAGTAGAAAAGCTGTAGGAGGGATGGTCCCCAACATTTCTCTTTTCCCTATTCAATGAAAAATTTCAGATCTATGCGATGATGAATGTCATGATCCATAGAATTGAATCAAAGAAATAAGAAAAAGGAATAGAAACCCCAAAACAAGAGAGTGGATAAAAATATATATTTATAATTAATTTAATTAAATAAGAATTACATCTAAGGTTTATTCTTTATTTTTTAATGTATCCGGTCATAGATCTGTAGTGCACCATCGTTGTATTGTAGAGATCAAGGGTAAATCTCCACTAACGGTGATCCACATGTGTTCTATGAATCTTTATATGTCACTGAAGAAGTATTCAGGTGCTTGCATGGAAGAACCTTGCACATTCATTGTCTTACATTGATCAACTTGAGAATATCTTCCAAAACATTCTCCTTGATTCACTAGAGGAGGATCACTCTCATTCTTGATAGCATTCTTGGAGAAGAAATAACTCTCTAGGATTGAGAGGTTTTCTCCAAAATTTTGTTTAAAATTGAATTTGAATTACCTCACTTCCTCTTAAATAAAGAGAGAATAATATAATTGGGCATTTATTTCACTAGTGTAATAATAAAATAATTTACACTAGTGACCTTAATTATTTCAATAATCCTAGTGAAACCCCCATGTAAAATAATAACATGAATATTATTATTTTTGGACATGCTCTTAACTTGAAAGTTATAATTAAATATTATTTAATAAAATAATATTAAATATTATTATTTCTCACTGGACCATTAAATCTGATATGTCAATCCTTCTTAATATTAATTAATTATTCTACCCACAATATATTCTCTCAAATAACTAGTGACTGAATAAATGTGATCAGGAATACATGAATAATTATTAAACAAAGACTGTGAATAATATTTATTCATCTTTCCAAATAATAAATTATTTAATAGAGATTCTGGATACACTTAGCGTGTGACCCTCTAGGATTCTTTTTTAGTGGCATTAGGTGGAGAAACCTAAAGTACAAGGTTAGCATCTAGAAACACACAAAGTCACCCCTATAGAAATAATTTAATGCCATAATGGCATGTAACCACATAAAAACATTTACCATGTAATATAATCCTTTTATCACAATATCTCTAATCGAGCAGGTTAAATTCCAGTTTCATCAACCTATATGCTTGATATCTATTTCTTTGTCTTTTTGGAATTAGAACTTTCCTATAGAACACCTTGGCCATGGATTTATTTAGGCTATACCATTTCCATCAAATGTCTTGAGATATTAACTTATGTTAGTGAACGTAAGGGATAAATAATTTCTCATATTATTAATTAATGCAATATTATTCTTGATGCACCCAATGTATCCTACCTCACTACGAAAATCTATCATCATGGTTTTCATCAATAAACCAAATCAAATGAATCATAATATCCATTAATAATAATATTAACATCTAAGAAAAAATACAGACATCCACAGATAGGAACATCCAATGACACTTATAGATGTTTATTTTCTAATGTCGGGTCTCATTCTCATAACATCTTCCTGGACATTACCAAGGGCATACACCATGAGAAGGTTCCTCAAACTCCTATAAGTCTCCACCCATGATAGTCTATATCATTTGTGTCCCTTAAATGATATCAACAATATATAGAACATATATTAAAGAATAGTGTCATAGCACTTTTGGGTTCTCATCATAGTAGGGATCCACTATAGCCTTTTAGTGTGACAGATAATCTTAGGAAATTATCACATATAATGTTATGTAGAAGAACAATCATGATGTGATAAATAATTTTTTACTATTAAAAACCATGAATATAAGTTATCATAAAGTACATAGAATTTGGTATTAGGGAACCAACTCCAACAGACTCCCACTTGCACTAGAGTCAACTGCTAACAACCTTCAGTCCACTATCTCTCACATGATTCTCATGATTCTACTGATATAGGACTTTAGTCAAGGGGTCCTCCATCTTCTCTTCTATGGATACTCTACTCATGAAAAATTCACCCCTCTAATGAAATTCCCTCAAAAGGTGATACTTTTATTGTACGTGCTTTGTATGTTGATGTAACCATTTCTCTTTTTCAAGATCCATCACTATAGTATTATCATAATACAATCTGATAGGATCTTTACTAATAGGTACCACATCAAGATCCTAGAAAAAGTTCCAAATCTAAATGCCATCCTTGGCTGCATCATAAGCTACTACATACTCATACTCAACTATAGAATCAGCAACAACTAGCTACTTTCAACTCATCCAACTCACAGTTCCTCCATTGACAAAGAAAAAATATCATTATTGTGACCTCAAATCATACTGATCTATCTAAAAACTAGAATTAACATACCCTCTAATGACAATATCCTCATCTCCTCCATACACTAGGAACAAATCCTTAGTTCTTCTCAGATACTTAAGGAAATCCTTAACAGTTGTCCAATTTTGTTCTCTTAGATTTTCTTGATATCATTCTTCTATGATCAATGAAAAGACAACATCATGTTTAGTACATAATCTGGCATACATGATTGATCCTATAACTGAAGCATATGAGATCTTACTCTTTCTATCTTTTTCTTGTTGTCTATGCGGAAACATTTTCTTAGAAAGATGTAATCCATGTGACACTTGAACCAATACCCTCTTGGTTTATTCCATACAAAATATCTTTAATATCTGGTCAATATATATACTTTTACTTAGTCCAAGTAGCCTCTTGAATCTATCATAAATGATATTGATCCCCAGAGTGTATGCTGCATCGCCTAAGTCATTAATGGGGAATCAATGTTCAACCAGTCCATAACTAACTTTAAGACTGGTATGGTGTTTCCAATATATAACATTTCATCAACATACACTACTCAGATAATGATCGAATTCTCATTAAAACTTTTGTAAATATATGGATCAAATTACTTATTAATGAATCAAAATTATATTATGGATTCATCGAATCAAATATTTCATAACCAGGATTCTTTATTCAATCCATAACTGTAACTCTCCAACCTGCAAACCCTTTTAGCATCACATGGTGTCACAAAACCGTACGGTTGTGTCGTATAGTCATCTTCCTGAAGGTTCCCGTTGAAGAATATAGTTTTGATATCCATCTTCCAAATCTCATTTTCATGGTAAGATATTATGGAAAGTATGATTATGGTGGATTTAAACATGGAATATGGTGAAAAAAATTCATCATAGTAAATTCCTTGATGTTATTTGAACCCTTTATCCACTATACTTTATTTATAGGTACTAATTATACCTTCTATGTCCGGTTTTCTCTTGAATACTCATTTGCATCCAACATGATTTACATCCACTAGAGCATCAACCAGAACCCAAAATTGGTTCTGATATATGGAATCCATCATATAATTTATATCTTCTATCCATATTGTATATTTTAATATCTCTACTTCTTCCTTGTAGGATATATTTTTATCTTTCTCCAACAATAATGATTCACCATCCTTAGTGACTAGAAAACCATATCTCTATTGTTCCTTTACCTCTCTTACACTCCAATGCAGTACTTGTGTTTCAAGAACTACATCTTCCATAGGGACCTGTATAACATGTTCATGTACCAAATCTTGTGTATCTTATGCATCAGCTTCCTCAAAGTAAATGTTACTCCCACTATTCTTTTTAATAATGTTCTCCCTCTGAATAAATATGGATTTTCGGGCGACAATCACTTTCTTGTAATAGGGATTGTATAGGTAATATCGATTTGTTTACTTGGGATACCCTATAAAGATACCCTTTGCACCTCAAGGTGGTAGTTTTTTGAATGAAAAAACTTTAATAAATTCCTCGTATCCCCATACACATGTATGTGACAAATTTGGTTTTTTTCCACTCAATATCTCTAAGGGAATTTCATTTTCCACTTTAGTTAGTACTTAGTTTAATGTGTTTTCCATAGTTTGTAATGTATATCTCTAAAAGGATAATGGAAGATCTGAATGACTCATCATCAACCTTATCATATCCAACAAGGTACAATTACTCCTTTCACTAACACCATTTTATTTTCATGTATAAGGTGGATTGAGTCGATATAGAATTCCAAACTCCCGTAGAAATTCGATGAACTCTTGGTTAATATATTCTCCACCTTGATCTGATTGAAGCTTATTTTACTTTTTACCAAGCTAATTCTCTACTTCATTCTTGAATTCCTTGAATTTATCAAAGGACATAGACTTATACCTCATAAGGTAGATATATCCACATCTACTCAATTCTTATGTAAAAGTTATGATGTAAGAATATCCACCTCTAGATTCTTTAAGAAGTGGTACACACATCAGTGTATACCAATCCTATAAGCTTTGTATCCCTTTCACTCTATCCACCAAATGGCGGTTTGGTAATTTTACCTTATATATAAGAATGACATCTATCAAGTGGTTTTTGCTCAGAAGAGTCTAAGTAACCATCTTGACAGATCCTTGTCAAAAGCTTCTCATTTACATGACCAAAATGGTGATGCCAAAGTTGGGTGTTAAATGAGTCATGTGATCTTGATTTTTTATCCATTTCCAACACTTGGTTTTTATAATTTTAATACATATAGACTGTTATTTAAATGTTCCATACCATAACATATTTTGTCCTTATAGAAGAAAAAAAAATTATTTCCAAACATGAGAATAAAACAATTTGCATCTAAAATTGATACAAAAATTATGTTTTTGGTAACAGTAAGTACATAATAACAATATTGAAAAACATAAATCATTCATGTTGGTAACAAAAGGTGGTAGTCACCGATTGAAATAGAATCCATCCTTGCACCAGTATAATCTCGTAGATCCACCTCTCCTCTAGTAATTTTCTGAAATCTACTTGGTTCCTACATTTGGATACATATGCGAGAACCACAAGCTGTATTTAATACACAATGTTTAGAAATGTAAATATTTCACTTGATAAAAAATGCACCTTTGTCTTCCCATTGCCTATTGGTGCAATTCCTCTTCTAGTGGCTTGACTTGCCACATGAAAAACATACTACCACTTTTTCCTTTCCCTACCTGTATATCATTGTATTAGTCAGATGGTGCTCAGGGGATTTATATTGTTTATAATTCTTAGTCCCCTTTGTCATGTCCATCCTCTTCTTATTCACCATTAGGATTGTGGGTTTTTCATACCCCATATGTTTATCCACTCGGAGAATCACAATCAGATGTTTTGATAGATTCTTCTCATTATTGCCCATATTATAATTCACAATAAAACTAGAGAATTCCTTGGGTAATGATGAAGGTAAAAGATATGTATGAAACTCATCTGGGATTTAATCCCTAATATTTCAAGACACTAAATATATTTAATCAGCTTGACTACATGAGGGCTAGCTGACAAAAACACTCCACAATTAGTCATGAACAAAGCATTTGGAGATCTCATAGCTCTCTTGTCTCGTATTCTCTTGATAGATATCTCAAATGTGATACATCATTCTATAAGCATCCATTTCTTCATGTTGCTTCAAGAACTCATTAGACATGAATTATAACGACCCATACTTTACATACATTGTTATTACTTCAAAATTTAAGCACACTTATTACAACATATAACAAAACCATGAATGGACCGTATTGGTATAGTGTCTTTAGAAACTGGGAAACATAAACAACTGGTTCATAAATCATCTACATCGTCTCTCTTTTATTTTATCATATCTAGAGTACCTTTTGGAATATATTACTTAATACCCTTCTTCCTGGCCTGGGGAAAAGAAAACATACAAAAGGGTGAGCTCAAATACTCATTAAGGGTTAACAAAAGAAATATCAATCACATCATACTCATAAGAACATAACATTTTGGAAATTTTAACCTGAAAAAGAGATCATAATTTCATAACATGGTATAAATCATAGTAGTAAAATGAAACCCAAATAATTATAACATGAAAATTTGTGTCATACACACATAATCATAGAGAATAATTTCTTAGTAGTCAAGACTCACTGCCAAGACTATCTTAGCAGACAAAGTCCATTTCTGAACCAAGTTCACTCCTCGTTTCAGTCCTGTATAACTGAACCAGATTAACCTGCTGTTCCTGCTATGTCTATCTAATGAGATATAAATATTTACCCAATGAATTTTAGGGAGATATAGTTCCCACCCATCTCATAATTATACCATTCTTATGTGTGCCACAAGATCATAAATCATAGCATAACCCATGTAATAAAAATGGGATTCTTAAACATCATGCCATTATAACATAAATCATATAAGATAAAAGTAATTCATAAAAATAATTCCATAATATCATAATCAAATCAATGTAATAATTGGGATAGAAACAAAACCCCATATTATCTTAGATGGAAAGTAATTTGATAAAATACTTGAACTCCATTCTAGAGGAAAATATCTTTTCTACTTTAAAAGAATTTTTCCTTTCATAACATGTCATACAATTTTAAACTAAAATAAGTTGATTAAAGATAAACTTAAAAACTTTTAAAGGATGCTTCATTTAAATAATGTTTTATGAATCCATTCATTCCGTATAAGTTAAAAAAACATTTTTCTCGTACTTTGGCTGGAAAAGTAAAAAAGTGCCTCTTATGAAAAACGACAAAAGATTCCTTTCATATCTTTTACTAAAAACGTACCAATGGGTAAAATTGGATTTAAACAACTGTAAGAGGATATAAATAATATTACATATTGGGGAAACATGGATGTGGATGATAAATATTCCCCAGTAATTTCTGAAGTATAAACAATCTCGGATAAAAATTGAGATTGTGAGATTTTCCCTTACCTTATGTCTGATTTGCTTTGTACATGTTTGAACCTCCTGTATAATGATTTAAATAATGTTATTGAATTATTCCAGAATCTTAATAATTGTTATGATATCATATATGGTCATATTCTTAGCTTCTTATTAGTAATATTTCATTGCTACTTGTTATTCGGGTGTTTAATGATTTTGTTCTTATGCGTGTTTTGTCGAATAAATTCTTATTCTTCTTGTTAGGTTATAGATACCACATTTACAAAATGGTATTATTGTAATATATATATTATTTATTCATTAAATTAATGTATATAATCAGTATGCATTGAAGATCGTGTAGAACGAGTCGCATCACATCATGGAGACGGTAGGCCGTACGTACGCACGAGCGATGATATCATTCCCATGATCGTGGAATTGTATTTAAGTGTATGTATAATATTTTAGAATCAATATAACTTTAAAATAATCATATATAGTTATTATTTACACCATTATACCCATCCATGTAAGATGGTGGTGAAAAATAGATTACACCACGACGTGGAGACGGTATTCTGTACGTACACACGTGTGGTGATTTCATTTTCCGTAGGATGGAAATAAGGTAGAATAGGGTTGTTTCATATTTATAATAACATATAATTATATGATTGATACTGATGTTACTACTTTATAATGAACCAACTAAAGAAGAAGAAGTAGAAGAATAAATAAAGTTGAAAGAATCGGTAACAGACATTACCTCTTCTTTGAAGCGCCTCTTCTTAACCTCCTCTTAGGGCACTAAAGATGGTCTTTGAATAAGACCAGGACCTCTAGGATGTTTCTATGGAAGTTTAGAAGTGAAATGGGCAGGGGTTGGACGAGATTTAAGAATCAATGTGGTGTGAGGAGGAGATGGAGGAGGTGCCCTTTTATAAGGGAGGAGAGGGGCACCTTAGAAAAAACTTAAAATATTATTTTATTATAAAGTAATATTAGGTTTTTTATAGCTCCAAATTGTTTCATTTCGAAGCTAAGGTGGGTATGGGTCGAAATCCTCTCAAAAAATTGGTTTTAGACAAGTTTAGGTTACTATTTTAGCCTTATCATTTAGATTTAACTCTAAGATAAATAATTTAACTTTTACTGTGTCTTCTTGTTTTCTTACACTATAAGGTTAATAAACTTACTATAACAATCCAAAAAAACCCCAAGTTGTTAATTATTAATATATATAACCGTATCTAAGTCATTTGGCTGAACCTTATATTTTTAAGAATAAAATAACAATTAATAATATAATATTTTTTTAAAAACAATTTTATGTCAATTTTGACACTATTTGGTAATTGATTTTTGTGAAACTTATAACAGCATGATTAGTTCGAAAAAAGTTAATTAAATCAATACTAATATGTCATATTAACATATAAAATTAGTTTAATTCATGAAAAGTCTCAAATTACATTTATTTGGGTATTTATAATATCAATTATGTTAATATTTCCTTAATAAGGTTATTGTTGCATCATCATTGTGTCACAAATAAATTAAATTATTTAAATTATAAAAATTATAAATAAAATACCCTTATGTAAGAAATATTTTTAGATTTATAAGGAATATTTATAGTCGAATTTATCTTATTTATAACCCTATATTAAAATGTTTTAGTTATTAAACATTGATTTTAACTATTTTAACTCTTCATTAAATAAAATAATATTAAATGTCCTAATCTAATCCAAGTGGACCTAAATGGTCATATTTTATTCCTAAGGTTTCTTTTGGTCGAATTAAACTTATCCAATAGAATTAGGACATGTGTTAGGGTAATAATAATATAATTTTTACCCTTAATTACCCTATTTACTTTTAACCTTGGTAAATAAAAGTAAAACGTTACTATTCAAAAAAAATTATTTTTATCTTATTGAACCACATTTTACTCCTTGATATTAACCATTTCTCTCAGATTTTCTAAATTTCACTCACAGAAGTGGTAAAATTAAGTTTTATGTACATTTGCAAATTCTCCTAGGAGGTGGGTAAAAGACGGTGAAAAGTTCAATAAAATTTTTATATATCTGAATTATTATAAAATGACTCCAATGAATTACATTGAACATATATAGGTATTATGTATCAATTTTGACCTAAAAAATTTAAATAAAATAAATAATTATTTTAAAAAAAGTCTGTTTTTAAATAGTAACCCAGTGTTTTCACTATTCATCAAAAATTGAAAGTTTTCAGAAAAATACCAAAATTTCACCCTAGACTAATTTAGATATTATGAATCCAAAAATAAAGTCCATTTTGAATGATAAAATTTATAAAATTTCAAAAATTTGGTATTACTATTTATAACGGCTAGTTTATATAATATTTTAATAAAATATCATTGTTTTTTGAAACTCGGTATTGCGTACAACGCAAGATATAGAATAAGGTCATTATTGTATATAAAGAAATACAAGATATTGTTGTGTGTAGTGAAAGATTCCTTTTATGATTTATATGACATAAAAACAAAATATTTCTCATAAAAATCTCCGGTGTTACATTCTACCCCCCTTAAAATGAATTTCTCCCTAAAAATTCGTTACTTTGTAACAAACAGATGAGGATACCTCTCCCTCATCATATTCTCAAGCTCCCATGTAGATTATTCTAATTGGTGGTTCCTCCATAAAACATTCACCAAGTGAGTGTTCTTGTTCTGTAGGATTTTTTTGCTACGATCCAGAATCTCTATTGGATGTTCTTCATAAGAAACATCTTGCTCCAGTGGTACAACTTCTGAGCTGAGTACATGTGAAGGATTGGGTATGTACTTTATCAGGATAGATACATGGAACACATCATGAGATTGAGAGAGATTCGGTGGAAGCGCCAATCGGTAAGCTACCTTCCCAACACGATCCAGTATTTCGAAAGGATTGATATACCTAGGGATCAGCTTTCCCTTCTATCCAAATCTCATTACTCTCTTCCAAGAAGATATTTGTAAGAACACTTTATTACCTACTTCAAACTCTAGGTCTTTTCTTCGGTTATTGATATAAATTTTTTTTCGACTCTGAGCTTCTCTTATGTATTGTTGAATAGATCTGACCTTTTCTACCATCTCATCAACAAGATCAAGTCCTAATAGCTTTCTTTCCCCAACTTCATCCCAGCAAGTTAGAGTCCTGCATTTCTTTCCATAGAGGGCTTTATAAAGAGCCATCTGAATAATGGAGTGAAATCTATTATTATACGAAAATTCCACCAAAGGAAGGTGTTTATCCCAACCACCTTTGAAATCTATAGAGCAAGCTCTTAACATATCTTCTAGAGTTTGAATTGTTCTCTCAGATTGACCGTTTGTCTGAGGATAATAAGCAGTGCTGAAACTCAACTCTGTATCCAGAGTATGCTGAAGACTTCACCAAAACATTGAGGTAAACCTCAGATCCTGATCAGATATAATGGAAAGTGGTACTCTATGAAATCTTACCACTTCCTTTACATATATCATGGAAAGATGATCTAGAGAGAAATCTTCTCTAATAGCAATGAAGTGTTCCGACTTCGTAAGACGATCAACTATGACCCAGATAGCATTATTGCCTTTGGATGTTTTAGGATGTCTAGTGACAAAGTCCATAGTGATTTTTTCACATTTCCATTCAGGTATGGGTAATGTTTGTAACATCCCCTTAGACTTCTATCTCTCAGCTTTAACTTGCTGACAAACCAAGCATCAAGATACGTATTCAGCAACATCTCTTTTCATGCCATCCTACCAGATGTACTCTTTCAGGTCCCTATACATCTTTGTGCTTCCATGATGAATAGAGAATGAATAACTATGAGCCTCATCCAGAAGCTCCTTCTTTAATTCTGGGATGGGGGGAACACAACCCCGATTCTTGAACCTTATTATCTCATCACAATCAAAGTTGAATTCTGGAACATTTCTCACCTTCTTTTGTGACTCTACATCTTCTTTTTGTGACTCTTTAATCCTCACATGTATAGATGGTTGAACATTCATTTGAGAAAGAAAACATTTTTCCGCTTCCAATATAATTCTAAGATCCATCCTTTGTAAATCAATAAATATTGGATCTTTTGTGATCCTCATCATGGATAATCAATCATGGTCTTGTCGACTTAATGCATCTGCCACCTTGTTTTCTTTACCAGGGTGGTAATGAATTGAGCAGTCGTAATCCTTAATCATCTCCAACCATCTTCTTTGGCACATATTCAGCTTTTTTGTGTAAAAATATACTTTAAACTTTTATGATCAGTATAAATATCACACCGTTCACCATAAAGATAATGTCTCCAAATATTTAATGCAAATATTACCACAGCTAACTCCAAATCATGAGATGGATAATTTGGATCATGAATTTTCAACCGTCGTGAGGCATAAGCTATCACCATATCATTTTCCATAAGAACACACCCTAGCCCCTTCTTGGATGCATCACTGTAGATCAAAAACATTTCTCCACTAAAAGGCAGTTTGAGCACAGGTGCACTGGATAACCTTCTTTTTCACTTCTTGAAATTCTCTTCACACTCCTTTGTCCAAACGAACTTAACTCCTTTTCGAGTTAACCTGGTGAGTGGATTAGATAATCATGAAAAATCATTCACAAAACGTCGATAATATTCATCCAAACCAAGAAAACTTCGGATCTCAGTTACTATTGTTGGTCTTGAACATCTTTCGATAACCTCTGTTTTTGCGGGATCCACAGATATTTCCTCTTTTGAGATTATGTGACCCAAAAAATGCACATTTTTGAAGCCAAAATTCACACTTGGTAAATTTGGCATAAATATTCTCCTTTCTCAGGGTCTTCAATACAATTATCAAGTGATCTTCATGTTCTTCCTTGCTCTTTGAATAGACAAGAATATCATCTATAAAGAATACCACAAACTGATCAAGATAGTCTCTAAAGACTCTATTCATTAGATCCATGAAGATAGCAGGGGAATTAGTAAGACCAAATGGCATCACTATAAGTTCATCGGGTCCATACCTTGTACGGAAAGTCGTCTTTGGTATATCCTACCTTTTGACCCTTAATTGATGATACCCTGAACAAAGATCAATCTTGGAAAAGTATTGAGCTCCGCATAGTTGGTCAAATAAGTCATCAATGTGTGGGAGAGGATATTTGTTCTTGATAGTTATCTTGTTAAGTTCTCGATAATCCATGCAGAGTCTCATTGATCCATCTTTATTCTTAACAAACAGAACATGTGATCCCCAAGGTGACGCACTAGGGAATATGAATCCCTTATCAAGATTATCTTGGAGTTTCTCCTTCAATTCCTACAACTTAATTGGGTCCATTCTATAAGGTGTCTTTGAAATAGGAAAAGCACCCAGTACGATTTCTATTGAATACTCAACTTCACGATTTGGTGGAAGACCTGGAAATTCCACCGGAAAGACATCATCAAACTCTCGTACAATGGGCATATTCTTAATCATGAGTTTCTCTCCAACCATTTGAGATAAATAACCTTCAATTAGTGGAATCAAGACCCATAAGTTAGAAGAAATTTCCACTGGAAGGTTATGTTCATCCTTGCATCGATAGAAGATTTTATATTTATCTGGAATATGAAATGTGACTTCCCTTATTTGGCAATTGATATGAGCTCCATAGAAAGAAAGCCAATCCATGCCAAGAATCACATCAAATTCCACTATAGGAAGGATCACAATATTTGAAAGAAGCACTTTCCCACAAACTTCAATTGGAGAAGAATTGTAAACTTTTGATGCGACTGTTGTGCCATTAAGAGTTGTCACAGCTAACTCAAAATCTAATTGTTGAGGTAATATGATGATACATTTAGAAAAATCTTCAGAAATAAAAGAGTGGGTGGATCCAGAATCAAATAAAACATTTGATACTTAGAGTGGATGGTAAGTGTACCTTTAACCACTTCGGTATCATACTCCACATCGCTGATAGAAATTTCATGTGACTTTCCTTTGTCTTTAGCCTTAAGAGTTTGTTGAGGTCGATCATCATCCATAACCCTTGGATTAGGGAATTGATTAGCATAATTCCCCATTTCCATGCACTTGTAACAGTGATGTGTAGGATGTGGAATCTGTATAGAATTTTTATTGTTCGCATCACTAGACATCTTCTTCCCATCATTGTGGCATTCAAATGCCCGCTGACCTTATTTTACACATTTGAAACGTTTACTTGTCCCTTTAAGACAACTCCCTCCATGTTTCTTTACACACTTTGAGCATAAGGGAAAACTCATCTTCTTTTAAGTGTTCTCTTTAGATTTTTCTTTGAATTCCATTTTCCTCTTCTTATCAAACCCATATGACTGATGGGTTACTCCAATTTCCATCTCATCCTTGAGAGCACATCGAACGATTTCCTCGTAGCTATTGAATTCCCTTATAGTGAACTCACTTCGAAGACTTTGTTTTAAGCCACTAAATAATCGATCGATCTTACTCTCAGTTTGGATAATAATCCCAGAAGCGTACCTTACAAGTCTTGTAAAATTTTTTTGTAGGTACCAATAGATTCATCATCCTTTTGCTTTAGTTCAAGAAACTTCTTCTCCATCTTTGTTCGAAGAATGCGAGGGAAGTACTTATTGAAAAATAATTTCTTGAACTCATCCCATTCCATGGACTCAATTTCATCTATTTTCCTCGTATTATTGATAAGATTCCACCATTGATTAGCTTCACCTTCCAAAAAATATACTGCTAAGATGACTTTATCATGTTCAGAACATTGAAGAACTGAAAATATCTTTTCAGTGGTACTGATCCATTGGTCATCCACTAATGGATCAGTAGACCCGCTGAATGAGGGTGGACACTACCTCATGAAGGATTCAATAGAATTTTGCTCCTTCCTTTGCTCGTTTGGAAGTCCTGCATGATTCATAGATTGAGAAAGTTGTGTGAGAATGGCTATAAGATTTTGCATTCCAGCTCCCATAACGTTTGGTTGCTCAGGGGGGACAATCATTGTATTGCCCGTCGCATTCCGCATTAACACGGTTCCTTCGAGTTCCATCCATTGACTAAAACCAAGAAGAATAGTGTCAGAAACACTAATTATAATAGGAAAACCTCATAATCAAGAATAAAATTTCACACTTAAGGTCTTATCATAGGTTATTCATGGCCATTTCTAAAAACACTAATATTTTTTCCTATGCTTAGACATATCCTTATGGTTCTTACTAATGCTTTCACATCCTAGTTTCCAAAGGTTGACTATACCTTTCCTCTCATAGCAATTATAATGACCCATAATTTACATACATTGTTATTACTTCAAAATTGAAGTGCACTTATTACAACATATAAAAAAACCATGAAAGGACCGTATAGGTATAGTGTCTTTAGAAACTGGGAAACATAAACAACTGGTTCATAAATCATCTACATCGTCTCCCTTTTATTTTATCATATCTAGAGTCCCTTTTTGCATATCTTACTTAATACCCTTCTTCCCGGCCTGGGGAAAAGAAATCATACAAAAGGGTAAGCTCAAATGCTCAGTAAGGGTAAACAAAAATAATATCAATCACATCATATTCATAAGAACATAACATTTTGGAAATCTTAACCTGCAAAAGAGATCATAATATCAAAACATGGGATAAATCATAGTAGTGAAATGTAAACTTAATAATAATAACATGAAACTTTGTGGCATACACACATAATCATTGATAATCATTTATTAGTAGTCAAGACTCACTGACAAGACTATCTTAGCGGACAAAGTCTATTTTTGAACTGAGTTCACTCCTCGTTTCAGTCCTGTATCACTGAACCAGATTAACCTGTCATTCCAGCCATGTCTATCTCATGAGATATAAATCTTTACCCAATGCACTGGAGGGAGATATAGGTCCCACCCATCTCATAATGATATTATTCTTATGTGTTCCACAAGATCATAAATCATATCATAACCCATCTAATAAAAATAGGATTCTTAAACATCATTCCATTATAACATAAATCATATAAGATAAAAAAATCATAAAAAAAATTCAATCATATCATAATCAAATCAATGTAAAAATAGGGATAGAAACAGAACCCCATATTATCTTAGATGGAAAATAATTTGATAAAATACTTGAACTCCATTCTTGAGGAAA
The DNA here is from genome assembly GCA_963277665.1 of Viscum album. Lineage (NCBI taxonomy): Eukaryota > Viridiplantae > Streptophyta > Magnoliopsida > Santalales > Viscaceae > Viscum > Viscum album. Next base: position 1,016,553,376 of record OY728147.1, on the reverse strand, counting down.
ATATCCTTTCTACTTCAAAAAGTATTTTTCCTTTCATAACATGTCATACAATTTTAAACTAAAAGAAGTTGATTAAAAATAAACATGAAAACTTGTAATGTAAGCTTCATGGAAATAATTTTCTATTAGTCCATTCATTCCGTATAGGTTAAATAAACATTTTTCTCGTACTTTGGCCGGAAAAGTCAAAAAGTACCTCTTACGAAAAATGACAAAAGATTCCTTTCATATCTTTTACTAAAAACTTACCAATGGGTAAAATTGGATTTAAAAAATTTTATTAGGATAGAAATAATATTACATATTTAGTAAACATGGATGTGTATGATAAATATTCCCTAGTAATTACCGAAGTATAAACAATCTCGGATAAAAATTGAGATTGCGAGATTTTCCCTTTCCTTTGGTCCGATTTTCTTCGTACATGTACGAACCTCCTATATAATGATTTTAATTTTGTTATAGACTTATTCCATAATCTTACTCATTGTTATGATATCATATATAGTCATATTCTTAGCTTCGTATTAGTAATATTTCATTGATACTTGTTATTCGAGTGTTTATTGCTTTTTGTTCTTATGCATGTTTTGTCAAATAAATTCTTATTATTATTTTTAGGTTATAGATAACTCATTTCCATAATTTTATTAGTGTAATATATAACATATTTATTAATTCATTTAATTTATATAATCATTATGAATTGAATATCATGTAGAATGAGTCACATCACATCGTGGAGACGGTAGGTCGTACGTACACACGAGTGATGATATCATTCCCATGATTGTGGAATTGTATTGAAGTGTATGTATAATATTTCAGAGTCAATATCACTTTAAAATTAATCATATATAGTTATTATTTACACTATTATACCCATCCATGTAAGGTGGTGGTGGAAAACAGATTACACTGCGACGTGGAGACGATATTCCATATGTACGCACGTGCGGTGATTTCGTTTTCCGTAGGATGGATAGAAGGTGAAATAGGGTTGTTTCATATTTATAATAACATATCATTATATGATTGATACTGATGTTATTACTTTATAATGAAACAACTAAAGAAGAAGAAGTAGAAGAAGAAATAAAGTTGAAAGAATCGGTAACGGACATTACCTCTTCTTTGAAGCGCCTCTTCCTAACCTCCTCTTAGGGAACCGAATATGGTCATTGATGAAGACCAGGACCTCTATAATGTTTCTAGGTAAGTTGAGAAGTGAAATGGTCAGGGGTGGGCCGAGTTTCAAGGCTCAAAGTGGTGTGAGAAGGAGAGGGAGGAGGTGCCCTTTTATAAGGGTGGAGAGGGGCACCTTAGGAAAAACTAAAAATATTATTTTATTATAAAGTCATATTCAATTTTAATAGCTCCAAATTTATTTATTTAGAATATAAGGTGGGTATGGGTCTAAATAAATTCAACCAATGGGTTTTAGTAAATTTTAGGTTACTATTTTAACCTTATAATTTAGATTTAACTCTAAGTTAAATAATTTAACTTTTACTGTGTCTTCTTGTTTTCTTACACTATATGGTTAATAAACTTACTATAACAAGCCAAACGAACCCCAAGTTGTTAATTATTAATATATATAACCTTATATAAGTAATTTGGCCGAACCTTAGATTTTTAGGAATAAAATAACAATTAATAATATAATATTTGTTTTAAAAACTATTTTATGTTAATTTTGACACTATTTGGTAATTGATTTTTGTGAAAATTATAACAGCATGATTAGTTTGAAAAAAGTTCATTAAATAAATAATAATATGTCATATTAACCTATAAAATTATGTTAAGTCATGAAAATTCTCAAATTACATTTATTTGGGTATTTATAATATCAATTATGTTAATATTTCCTTAATAAGGTAATTACTACATCATCATTGTGTCATAAATAAATTAAATTATTTAAAGTATAAAAATTATAAATAAAATACCATTATGTAGGAAATAACATTATCTTTCTAAATTTATAGTCGAATTTATCTTATTTATAACCCTATATTAAAAATGTTTTAGTTATTAAACTTTGATTTTAACTATTTTAACTCTTCTTTAAATAAAATAATATTAAATGTCCTAATCTAATCCAAGTGGACCTAAATGGTCATATTTTATTCATAATTTTGTATTTGGTAGAATTAAACTTATCCAATAGAATTAGGACATGTGTTAGGGTAATAATAATATCATTTTTACCCTTAATTACCCTATTTACTTTTAACCATGGTAAATAAAAATAAAAAGTTACTATTCACCAAAAATTATTTTTATCCTATTAAACCACTTTTTAATCCTTGATATTAACTGTTTATATCATATTTTTGAAATTTCACTCACAAAAGTGGTAAAATTAAGTTTTATGTACATTTGCAAATTGTCCTAGGAGGTGGGTAAAAGACGGTGAAAAGTTCAATAAAATTTTTATATATCTAAAATTATTATAAAATGACTCCAATGAAATACATTGAACTTATATAGGTATTATTTATCAATTTTTACCTAAAATAAATTTTAATTAAATAAATAATTAGTTAAATAAAAAGTCGGTTTTTAAATAGTAACCTAGTGTTTTCACTATTCATCAAAAATTTAATGTTTTCAGAAAAATACCAAAATTTCACCCTAGGCTAATTTTGATATTCTGAATCCAAAAATGAATTCCATTTTGAAATATAAAATTTATAAAATTTCAAAATGTGGGTATTACTATTCATAATGGCTAGTTTATATAATATTTTAATAGCATATCGTTGTTTTGTGAAAATCAGTATTGCGTACAATGCAAGCTATCAAGGAAGGTCGTGATTGTGTATAAAGCAAGTCAAGATAGTGTTTTGTGTAGTAAAAGATTCTTTTGATGATGTATATAACATAAAAACAAAATATTTCTCATAAAAATCTTGGGTGTTACATGAATGATAGAATGAATCCCTAAACATATGTACCATCATTCATAAGTTTCTCATACAGAGAGAGCTCTTCGTCACTCACCTCATTTCTAGGCACAACTGGTAAAGTTTCTTCCAACACATATAGTTTCCTTTCATGGTGAAGTTTGACCTGTAGGTACCTTTTCCACTCCTATAAATTAGTTCTGGTGAGAATATTTTCCTTTTTGAGTATGAATCTCAATGATATGTTTGATTTCATTTTTTATGTTGTTTCTAAAAATAAAATTTGATGAATTTTAGTACTTTATCTAATAAAATTTAGAAAAATATATAAATATTATATTTATTAGTCTCCCACTATTTTATCGAGACCCAATAGCCCTCATCATTGGCTTCGAAATATCCTGTTGGTTAGACATTAAAGGGGAAAGGCTCCATACTCTCTTTCTCATTACCACAACTTTGGTTGGTCACGAAATATGAAAGGTTTTATGTAGGAATTCCAATTTACAATTGCATTAACTCACAATTCCTTGATCCATTGAGTAAAATCCCAAATCTTGAAATCATTAATTTATATTTCCTCAAAAATTACACCAATCCCTGCTTTGGCGGTCAACCCTTGATGTCAACCAAGTTATTTTAACCCAAAACATCAAATTATAATTCCCTGATACTTGAAAGCAGCCCAAATTTTTCTGGTCAAGCACTTTGAACTATGGTTTGATTCTAACCGGAGTAATGGAAGGCTATACATACTTAATATTTTATTGATGGAATTTATCCTTTATGTGTAAATTTCTTATTATTATATTTTCACACTATTTTTAACACTATTTGTGATATAATTAAGTGATTAACCATGTCTTAGATAATATTTATGCATAAGATAGTTTATTTCAGATCCATCTTTCATTATTATTAGTTCCTTAATTATGAGATCGTCATAAAACATCCATATTAAATAACCATGAAACTAAATAAAATAAAATAAAGGGTATGATCATGAGATTATTATAATAGTTAGTTTATCTAGTAGTTGATAAACTAACCACTATCCTAGGGTATAAACACCTTAAAACATTTATGTTTTGTGCTTACATCTTTCCATGTATCCACCTTTGTATCTCCTTGGATTGTTTTCTCCTTGGCTCCTTACTAGAACCACCTCTAATAGCTTGGGAGCTCCATCCATTTCATATGACTATACTCACAAACAGATGAGGGGTAAAAGGTTTTCACATAAAAGAAACCATGGGAATGTAGGCCCTACAAATTAATGAGGAGAGAAAGAATGCAGACCAACAATTTAATTTAATAATAAAATAAAAAGAAACTAATCACATACAAAGGTATGGTATAGATCATGATCATCCCCATGCATGCAATTGATGACACATTTAATATAACTAGAATTCAATTCTTTAATCATTCTTATTTAAGATAAATCACAGTCAAATTGATTAACTATTATCTCTAATTAATCAATCCTTTTATTTTAATCATTTTCTGAATTTCCTTGAGATTATCATCCATTATAATTTATAATAACTTAAAATTCATTTAAAATTATCCTTGTACATAAATTTACCTTGGAGGTAACCTAGTGAATACCCATCCAAATATACTCAAAATGTATTATAATTTTATACAATTTATTCTTTGTGACATATAGCATGTGTGACTTATCATGTACTTTCATGATGTGTATATCACGGATGACTACATGAATTACATGAATTTTCAGTAACATGCCATGATTTAATTCACATTGAATAATAAATGTTACAAAACATATACATGATATGAATATCTTAAAATTATAATAATATTAATGTTTTAATTCTGTGTAACTTAGTAACAGTACACGACATGTAGATCCGATCTACACTGCATGTATAACCTTCACCATATCTCTGAAGTACACCCCTAGGGACTCAATGTGGGAGGAGTACTTAAAAATTCATAGAGTACATGGCATGTCGAGTGGGACACAAGTTGTGATAACTCTATGTTACATGATCAATGGTATTCTAAGCCATGTTTAGAATACACGGCCTAAACCTAACCCAAAAGACACTAAACACCATTTCCAATGGTCTATACGGCGTGTAGTTTGGTTGACTGTGCTCCAGTTTATCTTGGTCAACACACAGTGTAAGAATTAACTACACTGCATGTCTTTAATGCACACGGGTTGAGTAATTACAAAATTAACACTTGGTGAATTAATCACAACTTTATTTCATGTAACTCCAGTTTCATGGTGTGTACTTCTATGTTATTCGGGAAAAATCCTTGACACATCCGGATGAGTTCATAGATTTTATTTTAATCCTAAAATTTACAGTTTCTGTTAGATCTATGAGAAACGATGGAGGAATAAAAAGATCTCGTAATTCATATTAAAAGAATGATAAAAATTTAATATAAAAACTAAATTATGAATGCGTAAATCACCAATGAATTTAAATAATTATAAATAATAATATCCTACTATAATACCCCTTGTTGGTTCCCGATGCAACGAAATAATGGGAGGAATGATGCCCAAATTTTCTTTTTTCCATATTCAATGAACAATATGGGATCTATGTGATAATGAACTCCATGATCCACATAATTTTATCAAATAAATAAGATAAAGGAATAAAAATATGGAACCAATAGTGAGGATAAACATATATTTTTTATAATTAATTTAATTAAATAAGAATTACCTATAAGGTTTATTCTTTCTACACTGATGTGTTTGGCCACAGATTTTCAGTGAACTATCATTTTTTGTATAGATAAAGGGTATATATCCTCTAGTGGTGATCCACACGTGTTCCATGAATCTTCAGACGTCACTGAAGGAGTCTCCGAGTGTTAGCATGAATGATCCTTGTGATTATGTCATCTGCCTTATATCACCTTGAGAACTGATTCCAAAGCATTCTCCTTGATTCGGTGGAGGAGGATCACCCTCATTATTGAGAGCATTCTTGGATAAGAAAGAAATCACTGGGCTTGAATTTTTTATCTAAAATGTTGTGCATAAATGAAATGGAATCGCTTCGCTTTCCCTTGGCTAATGAGATAATAATATAACTGAGCATTTATTTCACTAGGGTAATAATAAAATAATTTTCAAAATTGCCTTTAATTATTTCAATAATCCAAGAAAAACCCCCATGTAAAATAATAACAAAAATATTTTTATTTCATAAAATTATCTTAACTTGAGAGTTATAATTAAATATTATTTAATCAAATAATATTCAATATTTTTATTTCTCACTGGACCATTAAACTCGATCTCCTAATCCTCCTCAATATTTATTAATTATTCTACCCATAATATAATCTCTTTAATAAATATTGACTGAATAAATGAGATCATGCATACATGAAAAATTATTAAACCACAACTGGGAATAATATTTTTTAAACTTTTTAAATAATAAATTATTTAACTGAGATTCTTGATACACTTAGTGTGTGACCCTCTTGGCCTCTTTCTTAGTGGAATTGGGTGGAGAAGCCTAAAATTCATGGTTAGCATCTAGAAACATTCCAAAGAACCCATATAGAAAGATGTTAATGCCCAAAAAACATGTCACCTCTTACAAACATTTGATTTGTAATATAATCCCTTTATCATAATATCTCTAATTGAGTAGGTTGCATGCTAGTTCCATCAACCTATATTCTCGATATATCTTTCTTTGACATTCCAGAATAAGAATTTTCCTATAGAACACTATGTCCATGGATTTGTTTAGGCTATAACATTTCCATCAAAGGGCCTGAGATATTAACTTCCAATAGTCAATTGAAGGTATAAATTCTTTCTCACATTATTCATTAAAGCAATATTACTCACGACACACCCAACATATCCTACCTCACTATGAACATCTGTCATCATGATTTTCATCAATACTTCAAAGTATATGAATCATAATATCCATTAATAATAATATAAAATCCTAAGGACCAATACACACGTCTGCAGATAGGAACATCCAATGACACTTATAGATGTTGATTTCTTACTGTCGAGTCTCGTTCTCATAAAATTATCCTAGACATTACCATGGGCGTACACCATGATATGGTGCCTCAAAGTCCTATGAGTCTCCACCGATGATAGCATGTATCATTTATGACCCTCAAAAGATATCATCAGGATATAGAACATATTTTAAAGAATAGTGTCATAGCACTTTCAGGTTCTCATCATAGCAAGGATTCACTGTGACCTTTTAGGGTGGAATCTACTCTTAATAAATTATCACATACAATTTTAGGTAGAAAAACAACCATGATGTGAAAAGAAATTTAATTGTATTCAAAACCATGAATATAAGTTATCATAAAGTATATAGAAATTGGCTTTAGCGAACCAACTCCAATAGTAAAACCCAATTGGTTTAAAATTGTATGAATTGTTTACTATATTTAGTAATAGGAATCAACACTATTGATATTCCTGATCCAAAATAATAAACTAAATAATATAAAAAAAACCCTTATCCTCCCTCTATAAATACCACCCCTCACTATCCCTTCTATTCTAATGTTATAAGACTTATATATTGTCAATATTATACCCAATTATCTTCCCAATCCACTTCCTCACATCCAAGATCTTATGGTCTCAAAAAAAATACCAACTTCATTTTCTTAATGGGTATTTCAAGGAGGTGATATTCAAGAGGAAACTTTCTTGAACCATCTCTTTTAATTTCATTTCTTTTTTATACCTTCTCCTTATCTCATTCATCCATAAAAAGAATAATAAATACAGTATCATGTATACATTGGAATTATATATTTCTAATAAAATATCTTCTATCTACCACTTTTCGCATCTCCTCTTATTTAAAGAAATCAAATTTCTGTCTTAATTACGTCGATTTACCATTACTGTGGATAATGAGTTTTCATTTTCCATTACCGCATTTAAGTCTTGTCATAAAACCCTTATTATATTTAAACTAGTTTTTAATAATTATATTATAACTTTTTCATGTTATGGAACAAATATATATAAATATTATTAAATAAAAATAAACTACTTAGTGATAGTTGAAAAACTAGCAAAATAAACTAAACATTTATCATCAATGTTTTATTAAATGAATCATCCTCATACCAAAAAAATGATATGTAGGGACATTAAACTTTTGTACATGCATTAATACCATATAATTTCACTTATGGATAATTATTCCCATCTGAAAAGAACTTTTATATTTATATATAAGTAAAATAACCTTCAAACCATGAAAATGAACGCTCCTGGAATGATGAAATTGAAACACATAACATGACATAAACAAGTGTCAAGGGACCTGTCTAATTGATTATAATAAAATGCTCCTAAATATGGATTTGGATATAATCAAACAATATTTCCTCTCAACCAGAGGCTTCCACATCCTAAATAGAAGATCCTCAAATATTTGTACTCCTTGAAACCATTGTAGTGGAACTCATCTTTCAAATATGGTCAATAATAATTTGGTACATATTTTTCCCATTTCTTTATCCATGATTCAAATATATGAGTTATGATTTAAATAACCCAACATAAAACTATTCAATAAGATTCAAAAACCTCAATGTTACACACTTCTACATAATTTTCACCTTCATATAAGGAATTTTACTTTTCACCCATAAACATTTGATTGGTCCTCATTGTGTAACCCTAATGTGTATGACATAATTGTCTGAGATACATGAACAAAAACTAAATTCTAACCTTTATCTTATATAGTATATTCTAGTGGTGGGGTCCCCATTAACATCGATTCTACTTCACTTATGTTCTTATAAATATCTCCTAGCATTTTGGTCAAAGTTATATGACCTCAAACTCTGGTAATATGTAGTCAAAGTTGTATGACCTTAAACATCATTCATATCGGCCTACCTTGAATGGCCTAAAACTACCAATGTTAAGGGACATATAACTCACCATATTGAAAATACATAAAAGGAAAACATGAAAAAAAATAAAGTCTCTAATCCCCGAACATTCAATTTCATGATCATAGAAAAATTCAGCATTTGAAATCAAAAAGTCAAAAAAAATATTATGTCAAAAACTCATAAAGGGAAGACTAATAGAAAGTCAATTTATTCCCCAGTAATCATATCACATACAAATTTTAGGAAAAAATTATAGTGATAAAATAAAATAAACAAACTTTTTGGGGTCTAAAATGTAACTGTAGAAAAGGTCAATCTCTAATTTCTATGTCCCTTATCTTATGAAAAATTCAAAAAATTCATTTATTCCATAATATTTGGAATAATAGTCTTAAGAATCCATATGAAATACATAAATAGAACACTTCTGGGTTCTTTAACCATTTTTAACATTGTAATCCTCATTCCAAATTCCGTTTTGTGATACTCAACACATTGAATCATCTAAATCATGAATTCGAATAGACCAAATCTAGTGTTATGGTGATGGTATTGTTTTCCTATATCCATTCATGATCCATGACTAGGAGGAAATAAATCATGAAATTTGAAAATCTATAGTTTTATGGTGATAGTATCTATGTGTATACTCATCCTTGATCCATTCCTAGGAGGATATCATTCATCCAAATGTACCAAATCTTGGGTTACAATTATAGTATTTTTGAATATGCTCATCCATGATCTATAACCAAGATGAAATCATTTTAACTCAATTTTTGAGAATCTTGATTAACTAGTTTAATTTAAATTTTGTTTTAAAGTAGATTCATGTTATTATGATATCATTTTTTAGAGTTTCATTGTTAATAATAAAATGATAATTAGTGGGGAATAAGTAATTATAGAATTAATAATGATTGAGGACAAAATTATTTGTCATTAATGAAAAACAAAGGATGAGAATCTAATGTTTGTATTCTCTCTTCATGATAGTGAAGTATTAGAAAACTCCCTCAACATAGGTATCAATTATGTAAATTGATGCACTTTCCTCATCTATGTTGTACTAATGTTTTTCCGGATCAATGTTCTCAACTTATTTATCCATTCAGAGTTCCTCTAAACATTAATAAATTTTCTATTTTATAGTCTCAGTCTATTAAACTAATCTATGATGTTTAATAAGTCCTTCCTGAGTGGCATCCAATTCCCATTGAATATGATCCACCCGAATTGTTATATCTCTATCCAAGTGTCATTGTTATATCACCACCTTTACATATTGAGATCATTCATGGGACATTGCATCTCAAATATTAGTAGAGTTTGATGTTATTATTACCCTCAAAAGGTGTTTTTTGATGTATCTTTCTTATTCTACCTTTAAGGGTCTCCTTTATAGTGTATTGAATGTTATGGTAATTAAACCTTCCATACCTCAATGATGAAAGCTTATCTTCAAGTCTATGATGTTTATAAAGCAGATACTCTAGAGGATTTTTTATCATATGATTATATACATCTCTCAAAATGTATCTACGAGTGGAACCAAATGCACCTATGGCCATTTTATCTAACTCAAGGTCGCTTTCTAGAGGTGAGACATGATTTGAAACCAACTCGCTCAAGGAATCCACTTTTGGTACACCCATAGATCTAGAAGGTCCTAAGGTAATACCAACCTCCACAAGTCCTAATGAATTAAATTTGAGAGAAGTAACTACTTCAATGGATCCCATTATTGAGGTTAGTTCTACTAAGACTAATAAAAAATGGGGAAGGTGTTATAAGTAAAAGAAATTTCAAAAAAAAATTAAGAACACTATAAATACTCAGAGACTACTAAGTCATGGGTCTCCATATAAATCATAGTCTCTATAAAAAGATTATCCTCAAACTCTCCCCTAGATAGTGTTCTACTCTATGTGTGCTTTGAAATTATGATTACTAGTGATAGCTCATTTTTTAATTCCATAATATTATTAGTGACTCCCATACCACATGGATAAGGTAGTGGGGTTAGATTCTACCCAATTTTAATGTCATCATTTATTAGTTAGAAAGAGGAATATTGATAAAGAATAACTTCTCATAGACCCTCGAGATCCACCTCAGTCTGTTGAGTAGGATTTGTACTCTCAGAGTCATGAGGTGATGACACCTCTAGTAAAAGATCAGGATGGATCTTGGTATCACACTTGTGAATTATCATGGTAAAAATATCTATAGATAAATCTACATGAGTCAAAAATATTAATTAGGATACCACAAATGTAAATAGTCAAGTTGATCATGAATGAGGGAGACTTATTCCCTTCCAAATACTTCTTGATATTCCTAAATTATTCTAAGGAGTTATAGGCATAAAAATCAGAAAATACCATGTTCATCATAACTAATGCCTCAAATAATGAAATAAACCTTGTTACAATGATAAGTTTAGTAGATGTGTGTAAAGGTCATAATGGAGTTTGGTCATAATACCTAAACCATACCCTACTCCATTAGTAAGGATAACAACTGGAGTACTCATGTCGTGGTTCAAGTCAAGGCCTTCCTAGGAACCATTTTCTTCCACTTCTTTAGAAACTTATTTGGGAGGTACAATGGATATATTATCCTTGTAAGTTTGTGCCTCCAATATCATAGAATTTGAAAACATATTTTCACAAGTTATTGTGTCTTTTAGTAAGAAACATTTAGGGTGCATGTACAAAGTCAAATAGAACATCTACCTTTCTAACTCAAGTGAATTTGAAAATCTAATGAATTTTACACCTTCTATTTTTATATTTCCTATACCAATAAAATTTTAGAATAAATGATTGGATAAGGTATTGGAAATACTTTCTATGTTTTGGATATTACCTCCCACATATGCTCAACCAGATAAGGAGATCCTTCGTTCATTGCATCTAGCATCTGAATGAGTGCATGATACAACTTTGGAATCATCAATGGTGTATATTAGGGGAATTATGGGAGATGGATCTTATTATGACTTCTAAAAAAATATTTTCATGAAAATGTTAAATTTATAATACTATATTTGGAGAAACACATATTGATTACCTATTAACAAGGTGACTCATGGCCACTTCCATCACCCTTATTACAAGTCCTGGGCTCTAATAGTGAAAAAACATTCTGAATAAAAGGTTGGATCCTTTAACTATTGGATATTAGCCTTTAGATCTCTGATATAAGATTTATCTTCACATGTGTCATCTTTATAAGAGTTATCAAAAGGTACCATGATCTATCCAATTTTTTTCCTAATAATTTCCATCAGTTGTAGAAAATCTCAAAGCTCATTATTATATTTAGACATTCTATATGTATACCACACTTTATAAGCATCTAGATATTTGGTATCATTAAGACTATAAAGATTTAGGACCACTTCACTCCCTAATAGTGAATCACTGATTTTATTTACTAATTTATTTTTCATCTAGGATGATGAAGGACTGTTTGAATTGATCTTATTTTGAGGCCTTTCCACGACCACCAGTTGTTGATCAAGCCTCTTTCTAGGTATTATCACCTAATCCATTTGTTATTATTATTATTAACTTTTTCCTCCAATTAACCATTGAAATTGATCACATGATTTCCCAATTTCCTATTAGAATCAAGCTGATCTAGGATTCAGAATACTTGATTACAAGTCCCTTAACAACATCAGTTATAGGGAAAGTCACTTGTACACCCATCTCCTCCCATATCAATATTAAAAAAATTGGAATAACACTATCAGATGTTCCTCATCATATAAACTAGTAGGAGGGGTGAAATTTTCTTTTTAATTTAGATAAACTCACTTTTAAATATGTAGTCCATATACCCCTCACAGATGACCTTCCCATAAATCATAGCTGACAAGACACCATCGTGAAAAGATAGTAGATAAACATGTTCTTAGAGAGTCTTATTTGTATTATCAATGATGTTACTAGTGGTAGGGTTATGTTATGTATATAAATAGTCCATTATAGTTTAACAAGTTCTTTATATCCTTCTCTTTTAGTGACCATGGGCTTACCACACTGATACTCTAGATAATGGATAAAAACATGGCACCATGGATATCATGGGTATTGATAAAATCCTACTCACCGACACAGGACAATATCCATCCACGTATCACATGGAATTGTCCAAAAATATAGAAAATGTCTATCCCTTTGTCAAAATCATGAGGTGTTAGTATATCTTGTCCAATTCCTACACTTCCAAACTAATCCAAGTGTCGCTTTCTATTTGGGAAACCATCACAAAAGTCATCATACTAATGTTGAATTTTGATTATCATAATGGAAATAATTATCCATAGATATATGTGTCCAAGAAATATATAAGGTGGATTATTATGTCTTATAAGAATATAATTTCCCAACCCCACTTATCAAATTATCCCTCCTCTATAGTTGTTCAATAGCCATTGAGATGTTTGTGCTTCTGATCGTTGGAAATTCTTGAGGTCTCCTATTCTCTAGATCTGACTCAATCAACTTGATTAATATATGCATCTATTATTTGAAAAGAACATAATACTTGGGATTAATTTCATACTCCATTAGAAATTTTACTAATACAAGAATCTCTTTAGCTAGTTGTGGGGTCCTCTCATCATTTTACCATATAGAGACTGGGGGAGGAATTCATCATACATATCCCCCAAGACCAGATCCCCACTAATCATCTACACATCTCATAAGATAATTCCAACCTCTCCATGAACTGTATGAAATTTATTGGTGTCTGAACACCACTTGGTAAGGATATCTGAAATTATATCCTGGTTGCAATGAGAAAATGTTTGGGAAACCCAGATGGTTGCATACAACCCCACTACTTTTAACTCCCTTTCAAATTATTTTCTATACCATAGTACCCAAAAATAGTATCCTCGATCCTTTATAAACTCTCATCCAATAAAGATATCCCATACTAAAGACAATATAATTTTATGGGTCGTCATCTACTTCCTAATAATTAACCCATAAATGTGCATGTATGGCTCAATCATGCATGGTTTATCCTCTAATGTCAAGGGATAAATCCCCCATGATGTTCCCCTAGGGTGGTAAATCTCTTTAATGACGTTACAAAACATTGATATATTAGCTTGAGGTATACCTTGATACTTAAAAATCCAATGAATTGGTAGATTGTCAATTTGATGAGTAGGAATCAACATGTCATTGAGTAGTATGAATTCATACAAGGGTAGATTATCTGGCAATGGATAGACCTGAATTACTTCCCCATCAGTTTTGAAAGGAATTTATGCTTCGAATAATGCTTCTAATGATGGATAGCCTTGATGATTTCAATCATTTCTATCTTTATTTAATCCAAATCATTGTTATTCTCTCACTATTCTTAATCATTCACTATGTAAGATAGATTATAATAATGATACTAATAAAAAGAAATTATGAAATGGAAATGTACATATTTATATTTGGAAACCATGTAGGTACCCCACATCAACTAGAAAAAATATTATAGACCACCTGATATCTAATATATTCACACAACGGTTGAGTAATTTTGATAATTCCACCCAGTGATTATAAGGCCATAATAATTTAACTAACAATAAAACAGACATATAGGCACTACTCAGTAATCACACTAATAGTGTTAATTCCCATGTATAGATGAAATTACATTTACTAAGCTTGAGAGGTTATGAGTTTATGATGAAGGTTATAAGATTTAGGAACATAAATTTTCACTTGATATGTAAGAATCTAATTCAATGAGAAAGAATGTTTAAATGGAAGGGGTATTTCCCTATTCAAAATAAAGACTATGACATTTAATCAACCCAATATGTGTATTCTATGTGAGACACACACCTCACCACACAAAACACAAGCATCCTAGGTAGCTACATGAAAATTCATGTGGGATTCTATTTACTTCCTTAGAATATATCTCTCTTCATGTTGATTGAACTAAATTCTGAGAGGTAGGATTTGTTGATTCCTACAGGCTCGCCAAAATGATAAAGGAAATAAATGAACAGATGGAGCCACCTTATTTCTTAGTCTATCTACTGCACACTAAAAACATGATTCTACATTGGAGATTCCTTAGAGCCTATCATTAAATAGAATATTGAACATTGATTGTGAATTTTCTTACCAGTCATGTAATTTTGATATAGAGAAGTCTTGTGACTCTCCATCAACCAGGCGGTCGATCATCAATTGTGCATCTTTCCACTAGACACATGATTATAATATGGTCACCCCACATCTCATCCCATAAAACTCTCTTTCACCTACACCTGGAAATGTGCATGTTCACCACATAATATATGTGTAGTGATTCAACATAGTCATGCACCCCATATTTCACATCCACCTATTATGGGAAATAGTTTACCCAACCATGTCCTATAAATACCAAAGTTTTACATTCATATAAGACATATTGGGAGGTAGTAGATCATGAAGGTACCCGAAGGAAAATAAGAGCAAGTAATTCTTCAAAAGGTAATTCTTGAAATAAAAAAAAGTCTTGTAAAATAATTCAACTATGAGGACTTAGTTGTTATGTTAGTGTGTGGGTCTTTTCCTGCCTAGATATTTTATGGAGGTTATTTCATCTTGTATCTCCCAAGTAGGTTAGAACCCTAAAATAAATCTCCCAAGAAGATCATCCACCTGCATAAGTTACCTAGGTGGGTTTACCCTTCACGTGCATATCTACCACACATACTAGTTTATACCACACACCCACCTTGTGAATGGACCACCCTATATAAACCTACCACAAATACTAGACTCACCTTGGGGTGTTTGATCCCCTCTTCACATTGGTGCCTATGTACAAGGTATCTGATCAACCTACAGACCATTCTTTCAGGGAAACCCTAAGAAGGACAATATAAAACCTCCTTTAAAACCACCCGGACTGTATGATTTAGGCATATGCACCGGGGAAAACCCCATCAATCTTGTATTCCATTGATAAAATGATGTTCAAGAATTATCTTACCATGTATGTAGAAACATTCGGGGGATCTAAATAAATTATTCCCTTAATAACAAGGGTCCTTATCAAAAAAACACTGGAGTGGCCTCTCCTGGATCAATTATGCATTTCTTCTTCGCTCAATGATCCATGACACACTATCAAGGTAATCTCCAATGCATAGTCCCCAATATATCATTATTAAAGGTCCAAATTTCCTTTAGGGAATACCTCCTAGAGTAATCCCCTAGTCTTCATTATAGGATTCCATATTCCTCTTACCTCCATATCCCTCCCTGCTTATTAATAGGAAGAAAGATGGGAGGACGGGCCTCTTATTCATCTATAAGACCCAAGATGGTTCCTATTGGTTATAGCATCAATGATCTAATGATATTCATAAATGGAATCCCCAAAGCATAAGCCTCATTATATTCTAATTGTTATGTCTCATATAATGGGATTGATTTTCCATTATGTCTTATTTATCGCACCAAGAAAGACTCATGTTGGCTTAGAGGTATAATTTAGTCATTACATTAGCACATTTAATGGCCTCTTATTAGTTTTAAGACCTAATTATCCATTCTAAGGAATCCACCTATGAATAATCCATGTTTAATTCTATATTGTTTTACTTTTGATGACACATATGTTCTTGTAATATGTTGTTAAACTACATGATCAATGACCCCATGGCATGATGTTAAACTATGATTCCAACATCCTAGTTCCATGATGTAAAACTACTCAGAACTTTCATTAATATATGAAGATATATTTCATGGTACAATCTAACCACGCATCCTTAAACTATTTCGTTCAAACTACATGGAATTTGACTCATATCAAGATAGGATAGATTGGATTCCTCCCCCAGGTTCAAACCTAACATCATCAACCGTTCATATCCACCCTTAGGGATCCATATTACCTATCAATTGACCTCCTCATCAAACCATATTCACCATGAGTTTGAAAAACCTCACTCATTGGTCTATATCCCTTTGAGACCTCATTTTCCTACATTATGTCCATATTCTCTATAGAACATCCTTTATTGGACCATATTCTCCATAAAATCATTACCCCTCCTAAAGGGATATATCCTCTCTGGGTCTTTTCACATCGAAATCAATGATTCATATTCCATATGATATATATCCTTGTCTGACGATATTCATATTGAGGTAAAATGGAAACGGTTCCTTATGTAGAAATCCCACAAAAACCATTGATATGTGCCTTTTATCTAATCATCCTTAACTCATGATGAGGAACTGTATGGATCAGTCCTTGTCACATGACCTTAAAAGGTATGATGTGCCCCACAAAGTGAAACTAAACTACATGGGTTATAATTACTTTCACAAGGATATGTATAAATCCCCTTTCATGGGCTAGATACCAATACCACCAACACATACCACTTTCTTAGATATAGAAAAACTCTAGAGTGCCTAGATGTGTGGTTTTACACTATATTCCTTTCAAATTAAACATCTATAAGAAAAAAAGAAGATATATGGAGAACCTATTATAAATACAAACGTTCACATCAATACATGTTAATGACTAACTACTAACACATGGATAACTAATCCCACACTAGGACATATGAATTATTTATGAAAATGTTTTAAATATATAAGAGTGTCCAACAGTATGACTTAATCCCTTCAAAAAGGTGTGGTGAGCCCGATATCCCACCCTATAGACCAATGCACATTCCAAAGTATCACTATAAAAACACTTCAGCGACAACCTACTTTTAGAAATCATGCTCTTAGTGATATACATATAGGATCATCATGGATGCAGGGGCATGTAAGAGTCTCCTATTAGAAATAGACATTTATATGTTTGTTTTTGTTACTATATGACCTTTTTATCTTAATAATTGGATAATTATTTAGAGGTGGTAAAAAATGTAATTTTTGAAAATTGGAATATAATATTTTTCTTTACAATAAATTATTGATGTTTTATGCTATAATTACTACTATTTTTTATTTTCATTGAAGGGAGTGTTGTGATGTTTTTTTCAATATAATTTCCTTAAATTTTGCTAATGTATTTAGGGTATAATAATGGTAATGGGAAATGTTTTATGGGTAGTTGAAATCAGGCTTCACTAATGAAAAACATGATCAGTTAAATAAAACTTGAAATAAATGATTACAGGGAAGTGGGTGTTGATGAGTTGTGATTCATGGTGTCTTCGTTGTTTAACTAACAATCTAGTTTATGGTTTTAATAAGGTAAAGGGAACATGGATGAAATTTGAAGGTAATTATTTAATAATTAATCTATAAAACTTGTTAATTGTTTATTTATAAATTGGTTAATGGGAAGTAAAAAAATGAAAATGAAATGAAGGAAACAGGTGGTTGTTATGAATATGATAAAAGGAAGGAATTTAAAGTTTAATGGGTTGTTGATAAATTTATATTGATCAAAATGAATTATTATGGATAAAATAAATTCGATAAAGGATGAATGAATGACTTGAAATGGTACGTGGATTAATTAATGATTTGAATGGGAAAATGAATGGGAAAATAAATCTAATGGGTTGGTAAATGGAAAACAATGGAAATTCGAATAAAGTAGGATTGTTAAGTTGTTAGATAAATGGTTTCTTTTTCATAAGGCTTAGTTATTCTATTGATGATGATGTTTGTTATAAAAGATATACTTTGGTGTATAGTTTATATGTTATTGTCAATGATACAGAAGACATTTTGGGGTTATGGTGTAGAAAATGTGGGATTGGTGGTGAATTTTTTAGCCCTTTTCATTGGATGGTTTTAAAAATGGTTTTAGTTTTGATGATATTTCCCAATTAGGGGTTTTAGGGTTGGTATATGATCTTGGTTTAGTTTTTTGGTTTTGGAAATAGTTGAGTATTTTTTGGTAAGTAGAGGAAATGTTGGAATTATGTATAGATATGAGTTCAGTGATTATATTTCTCTTGTGTATTTGCACTAATATCTATAATTATGATTTTATTAGGAAATATTACTCTTTCATATTTGTTACATGTGGGTGTTCATTTCATAAATGTTTGATCCTACTGAGTATTCCTAAGTTCCCACCACCACCATAATTTTCTAATTGTTTTCATGATAGTTTGATAGCGATTAGAGTTTTTTTCAAGTAGATTGGATAGAGCGGGTAGATAAATTAGAATTTTAGATCTTATTCTTGCATGTATTTATCTTGATGTTATGTCTTTTACATATAAGTAACATTTGGGAAGTGGGAATTTATCTTGTGAAAAATAAACTATTTGGTGTTGAATGTTTGTTAATTTTTTTATTCTTCGAATTTTATGAGGGGAATGCTTCTCATATACATGTTTTATATCATTGCTACTAGTCTTCAACCTAGGGCCTATTGTATGTGGCCTTTAAGGTTCACCACTGCCTTAATTATAGGCCTAGGAGGGGTTATAATGGCTTGGTTCATGAAAAGATCATTAGAGACATCATATCCAACCCATATCACAATCATCTAAAAAGATATCACATCTTACGCACATCACAACAATCTCAGTAAGAATTTTTCCAACCTACATCACAACATTTCAGAGTCATCAAATTCACCCACATAGTAAACAATTTATTTTGTATGAATCATGTATAACATACATCATAAACATGGGCTTGGGTTATAATTACACCAAACCATCTACCAAAAAACATCTCTAGTTGGTATTACACCTAAACATAAAACAATAATGATCCAGATTGGAATTACACCTAATCTCATACCAAAACACACCATATAATATTCTAATATGGAATAAACATTCTATAATAGATCATTTCCCTTAATACATAACCAAATGATCAATCCATAAATCATACATGCTAGGATACTTTCCCCTATGGAGTTGTACAGCTAGACTAACATGACAAGCCCAGACTTCCTTGGCGTGACTTAAGATTCTATATACTCACCCATCTCATAAAGGTTATGAAATAATGGGAACTCATAATAATAATACATATCATAAGGGATATATCACTAGTTATAAAAATCAATACATGAGTTCTCATCAACAAGGAACACTCAAGAACACTATACAAGGATCACCTCTTAAGTTAAGGATAAGGACACCAATCACAGTTCCATTCCCTAAGTATCACCCCTTTACCAAGTCAACGTGGTCATCAGCAGCCATGTACTATAATCATAAGGTTTAAGGGAATATCATGATCTATATAGGCCAAATCCATCACTTAGGAAGAAATGGAGCAATATTTGGTTCCATTCCAGGTTAGTTTGGTATGTCCTCCCTTGCTCGCATCCCATAAAACCGAAACCAAGATAATCCATAGGATCACCCCTAACCATATCTATATGAAAATATAAAAAATTAAATAAGAACTACCATGTTCATGGGATCCATTTACCACTTATGAACACCCTCATTAGTTTTCTTTGCACTCTAATAAATCCTCTCACATGGGATACATAGCTATTGGTGGATAAATAATAAATATAAGATGTAGAACCACAAGATTTTAAAGGAAGAAAATTATATTAGATGTCTTAAGGGACACAAAAAACTATGTAAAACTTGTGATATATAAAACACTCATTTTATCTTTTTTTACCCACTATCCCGATATTTTTATGTTCAATATAATATTCAACACGCAACACCAAACTTAAACAACCCATGATATATATTACAACTATAAACTAGCCATTGGAATGGAGGATATAAACTGTATTAAATAAAATATGAAAATATTTTTTACATATATTCTCTCGTGACCAATTAATTATAAATAAAAACAAAACACTTTTGAATATAAAAGGAAATATTTTTCGAAAATAACTATTTTTATGCAGACAAGTGTGTTTTGTACCAATAATTTAAAATAAATAACTATTATTGGATTATAATAATGAAATTTATATATTATATATTTAATATAATTTTTAACAATCATCTTCTATGTTTTCTATAAATCAGATAAAAAATAAATCAATTTTATGCATAAAATTGTATTTTTTTCAAAAAGAAGTTTTGTCCCCTTTTTATGGCGCACTTATGTTAAAAATAATTTTTGACACTTTTATAAAAATTATTTAATAAAATTAATTTTTTTTTTAATTTTAATATCAAAATTTATATTGGGGGAAATTTTTTTATTTTTTAAAAAAATATTCATTTTTCAATGAATAGTTAAAATACTATTTTTTGTAAAAAGTATTTTATTTTAAATATATTAAGTAAATAAAAAGTCCCAATATAATTTGAATATTTTTTTCAAGTGAAATAAGTTATATTTAATCCAATTAAATACTTTTAATCAAATAAATATTGGTTTTTAGTATAAGTTTGTTTTTTGGTTTAAAAACGGGAATTTTTCTAAAAACTGTTTTAAAAAACATAATGTTTATCCATTTTAATTAACTAAATAATCAATAAGGGGGAATGTTTTCAATGAAATTTATAGATTATATATAATTAAATATTAATTTATTTTCATATAATAGTTATTATTAATCATATAGTTAATATATAATTATCTTTTTCTACAAAAATACTCTTCTTAAAAACTTATTGTCTCGCCACATCTATGGGATTAATGTTAAATTAAATCTTACCACTTCCATAAATTGAATTTTGAAAAATGAATTACATATTTGGAAACATCATAATTTATAATTTCAAATAAGGTCAACTTAATTTTTGACCAAAATTAATATTGAATGTAGTAAAAATTAATTACCACAGTTAAGGTAAAAATTGATTTACAGAGGATTAAATTAGAAATATATAATTTCATTTTAATATTTAAATTCCTATCAAATATCATTTGAATATTACCCATATAATATGTTAAGTAAGGAAAAAATACAAAAAAGATACTTTTCTTCCTTTTAATTCCTATAAATCTTTGGGATAGGGAAAAAACAATATAGGTTCAGTTATAGATATTATTTTGAAAAATAAATTATGTTTTGATAACATAATAATTTATCTTTATTTTTTAGAGATTAAATAATTACTTAAAATTCTTAAGAAATCCACACACATTAATTATTTAGTTAGAAATTAATGTAAATAAATGACACAAAAAATATTAAAAGTGAAGTAAATTGAGTGAATATTTGTGTTACATTAAATTTTTAGAACAATATATCATGTTAAAAAGGTGTGAACACAATATATTTGAATTAAATCATTTAATGGATATTTTTTTAAAATCAAGTTAAATAAATAATGTCAAAATTGACATTAATGTTATTTTATAATTTATTATATTTTATTAAATGATTTAAAACAACTAAAAATATTATATTCTTCCGAGTTATTTTAAAATGTTAATAAAAACAAATATTTCGCATTAATGGACCAATTTTTATTTTATAATTAATATATTGACTCCTTATTAGTAAAACAAATGTGTTAGTGCAGTTAAGGTTAAAGTAGTGTTTTTGCATGTTACTTGTGCTTGTCTCAAAACTAATTTTCAACACACATAATATTTTAAATTTATAATCCTGATTTCATATTTATAATAATTGGTTTGAAATTTTCTAATAAGTCTCACTTTAATTTTTTCTTAATAGATAAATTAACTAGTTTAAAAAACTAGTTACCGTAGTGAAAACCAAAAACGTTAAAAATAAAAATACTTTGAAGTAAAAGAACAAAATTTTTAAAACAAGTGTTTTACAATGTTTTGGAGGTATTTTTAGAAAATATAATCCCTAAAAACATTTAATTATTATTTTTGGGTCCACTTTAAGTGATATTGACCTTATAATAGTTAATACTTTTGAGTATTTATAAGAATGCCACTCCTCCTCAATTATAAAATAGAACTCACTCCCCTCACATATTCACACTATTAAATTAATTTTGTTTATCCAAAACCTACCCAAATAAATTTCCAACTTCCCTCCCCTAATCCTAGAATACTTATTTTTTTCATAAATCCAATCTTTCAAGGATTTAGTGCAAACCTAAGGAGTATACCTGAAGAAGAGGTGATGGTCTTCAATGAGTATCTTTATTTTACTTATTTCTCCACCTCCTTCAATTACTATTATACCATGGTTATATAATAAAAATAGTATATTACCTATAAAAATATGTTTTTATGTTAAGTTTAAGGACTAGAACCACACACACATCCATTAAATGGGTTATGAAGTCATTATTCAAGTGTATATCGGACTACCACCTCGTGAAATGATGTCATTAATTTTTCAATTACCGCCTCTCATGGTTGGGAATTATGATAAATATAATGTTTATATGTGGTATTTATACAAAACATTTACCTATTGATTCATTATATCATGTATACCCTTTTACATTTTGTTTCTTAATAGTTACGATAACGTCGCCCATGTGTACGGTGGACTACCACCTCACGAACCGATGTGATTTGTTTTCACTAATACGTAAAATGGAAGGAAATAAGTGTAAATATAAAAAATTTATGTAATATACATGTAATTTTAGTGATATTTATTACATATTTATCAATATATAAATATAATATAGCATTTTCATTGTACCTTTTCACTCACTGAAAAAAATGACAATGTTGTTCGTGGACGTGCAGACTATCGCCTCCTCAAATAGATTTGATTCCTTTTTTCACCACCACATAAAAATAAATATTTATATATAAGTATATATAATTAAATAATATGGTATTTTTTATATTTTTATCATTCTATAAATATAAAATATTTCTTTCTTTCTTCATATAATGTTTATTGAAAATGGAAATGTTACTCATACGTATGTATTGCCGATCATCTCCATGATCGTAATGTTGGTACACTTTTCATAACCATATTTCATGATGGGTTTCAAAAATATAATTTATTCATAAATATGATAATTTTTAATGATTATTATTCAATATATGTTTAAATAATGACCACTTTTACCATAATAAACCCACCTAAGTTGTTTTTGACTCATAACCCAAATTTGGTCAAAACATCTGACATAATATTAATTGATTAAGTAATAATATATATAACATAGTAATAAGTGAAATAAAAGGAATATTAAACTTGAAAATTTTTATTAATCAATTAAAAATTTAACATAAGTTTATTATTCTCGAAGATAAAGAACTAGTGTGATGAACTATACTCAAGGTAAGGGTTTTCTCGTCTCACTTTTATTTCTATGATATATATGCCATATTCACCACTTATTTTTGTTATGTGGTGTATATACCTACCAAGAATTTATTTTATGATCATTATACATACATTTATGAGTATTTACCTATCCATTTGATTAAATCTCTTTCATTGGGTTTATTGTTTCAATGTTACCAAAGTGGTAATGGATTTTTATCAAAATTTTCCTTCTTTGAGACTTATGTTGTGTTATGGACCTATATTCTTTTATGTGGTGTATATGCATCCAATTTTACATGTAATATCATGAATTTATTTATTATAAAGTTATTTTAGGTTTCATTTAATGTAATACTTTCATGGTGATTACGATTCAATGATACCAAAGTGTTAAGAGTTTTATTTTTACAATCTAATCCTTTATCAAAATTATTTATTATTATGATTCCAACGATGAGATATTTTAATCCATCTCTCAAGAAACTCATGAATTTTATTATACATTGGTTATTCATGATATTTACAAGTAATATTACCATTTTTCCACTCTTTGTTACTTAAAATGTTTGAGAAAGGTTTTTAATAAAATCAAACTTTATTTCTCTCTTCTGTCGGAAATTTGTTTTATTCCAAAACCATGTTTCAAAGAGATTGTTATGGAACCAATTTATTTTCTAAAGTTTATCCATTTTTTAAAGAGAATAATATGGAACTAATTTTTTCTATGTTTTAAACAAACTTCAAATATATTGTTATGGATCTCGTTTCTTTTCTATGGGTTAACAATGTTTTAAAGAGATTGTTATAGAACTCATTTATTTTCTATGAGTTAACCATTTTTCAAAGACATTATTATCAAACTCATTTGTTATCCATGGTTTAACCATGTTTAAAATATATTTACATCAAAACCTTTTCTTTTCTATGTTTTAATTAGTTTATAAATTAATAATTTTTTCTTCTAAGAGTTTTATGATGAAATCTCTATGTACATTATTTATGTTGTGGTTCTTAGAAGATATAAATAATGGGTGCACCCAGATAGCACCGGTTGAGACCATTGTATCTTATATAATGGGTTCACCTAGATATAACTATAATGAATTGGGTAATGATTATTTTATCTAGAGAATTATATTTTAAGTTGTTCGTATAATTATTCAAATTTTGAAGGGTTTTGTGAGGGTTCTGTAAGTGTTCTATGAAGATGATGTCCCAAGATACCAATATATTTTATCTATTCTTGCTATGGGTTTAACATGTTTCATTTGATCAATATTTATATTGCATGGCTCATGATTATTGATTCTTATTATTTTTACAATTCTTAAATCCTTATTCCATGTATTCATGTTTGAAGATCCTAGTATTAATGGGTATAACGAATCTTATTTTATACTCATGCACTTTTATTTTTTCATCATACCCATATTCTCTTCATATTTTCACTGATGAAATTCATTTGTTAATGCATAAATTTTCCCTTACTAAGCATTTTATCCCACCCTTCCTTTGATCCATTTTCCTTTAGTTATAAAGAATAGGGTTGATCAAATTTTTTATAGAAGGGATTTCATATGGATAATGATGATGTATTAATTTGAAATAATAAAATCTATGTTAAATGTAATAAGTGCTCATTTAAAGTCATGGTAATTTTTTATATATGAGTTTTTTATAATTCTATAAAACTCTAAACCTAAAATGTCCTGAAGAATATAATTTATTGACATTTTCCTTTTTATGTGGTGAGGTTTAGATGTAAAAAAATATAGGTCACAATTTTCAGAATCCGAGATAGAAAAGTATAATTTACGATTTCTACACCAGATTAGGGAGTGTGAGTTATGGTCTGTTATAAAAATCTATAATGTCTTGTTAAGATTCTAACGAAACTCTCTTAACTCACCTCAAAAAAGAGGAAACCACTCATGAATCCCATTCAGATCAATCACACTAGCTTACCTGCACTTATAATATATTCAATATATACAACACATATAATGTAGTAATATAATTCACCACCTACTACAAGTATGAAGTTATCCTCTAAAGCATGATGACTCCATATTTAACAAATAAATCATTGAAAATTTCCATTATACATAAGCCTCTAACTTTTCAAATTTTCTAAAAAATTAATTATAAATAGTTTATAATTGATATATTGAATCAATTCATCATATTCCATTTAGTAATAATCTAGTTAATACTCACTAGGGGATGTATCCTCTCCAATAACCCAATAAACATGGTGGAAATCACTTTTATAACTCCATCGAGTCCACTATCACAAAAATCCCCAATAAGAGACATTGATTCATCAATCAATTTCATCCCAATTGATGAAATCCTATAAATAAATTAGGGAAGTGACATAGTGAGAATAAAATAATGAAAAAACTATTTTATTCAATCATTCATGGCCTCCTATAACATTATAAGAAAAATATCCTTCAATCCAACATCATTACACCATGATTCAGTGGAATCGGCACCAAATCCCTAAATTTATGTTGTTAGAATTAGAGGGGAGGAAGACAAAGAAGATTTAAAAATTAAATATATCACATATATCGATGAATTTATTCTCCCAAACATTCTATGGGTCAAAGGAGTGGATGGGGATGGAAGATATAACGAAGGGGTGACCTCCCATCTCCTATTAGTTGATTTAAATCCCAAAATCTAGAGGGTTATGAATTTAAACCCACATTTTTTATAAAAATAAAAAAATAAGGGACCGTTATAGTTTGATCCCCTCCATCATGGAATAACTCCCTTAACTAAGTCACCATAACAAGAACATGAGGGCACATCATAGTGTGTCCAAACATGTCATGATTCAATACTTATATATTCCCAAAAAAAATTATTCCCATATACATTGTGGGAAATACAATTATTATTATGCGGTTTGATGTTAAATATTTATGACCATGTTAAAAATGGGAATAAATGATCATATTGAAATGAGACTATATTATGAGTTCTTAATAGGATTGATCAGTGAGAAGTGAAAATTTTTAAGCTAGTCAATCCACATTTTAAGTTGATAATCCCATGGGTTATGTCATATTTATAATAAATATTAAAAAAATGTAAAAAAATAAAACACTTATTTTAAAGAAATATTAAATATTTTTATGGGGTTTTTTATAGTCTAATAATAATTATTAGATCACTTTTAAGTGATATAAACCCATTATCAAGGATCTCCATGCAAAAGATATGAAAAATGTGATAAAACCAAAATAATGAAAACTTTAAATAAATGGAATACCTTACACTGAAGATCCACTGCATCGTTCTTATACTCCTTCTCATGGGTTTCAGGGAGATCACTAAAGTGTAAAATAGAAGCATACCACCTTTATAGTGTATCCAAATTCTAATATGAATCACTTGGTGTTTAAGCAGGATTCATATTTTATCCATGGAATTATAGTACCTCATATGCAAAGTATAAAGATGAAAGAGAGATTTTAGTAGAATAAGTTTCATCCGAGAATGAAGTTATATCCTAAACTACCATCACATGGTAGTTTTTATATAATATTGAAGGATTCTCCTTGGGTAGTCTCATTCACTCATTAATTATAAACACATGAGTAAATGGTGCTTCAGATTGTTCAAAAATTAGATTGGTGTAATTATTTATTTCTTAACATTGAACTTGTAGAAGTCCAAATATACTCCCACTATTCTATTAGACACTATGTTCATTTCAGAATATATTGTTAAGATACACAAACCATTTTTCATTATGAAATAACATTTATTTCTTTTTAATAGGGATATTAAACAAATAAACTATTTTTGTCATATCACATATGGTATTCTATATGTTTTGAACATATTTATTTGAAAATAATAATTTATTAAAATAAACCACTGATGGTTGGTGGGAACACATTCCCATATTTTTAATAAATATTTTGCTAAAAATTTGTATCCTAGATAATACTCTATTATCCATATATTCTTCTCAAAACCTATTATAGAAATTGATGAATCATAAACCATGTGTATACAATTAATAAAAATCATCGTCATACTTATTTACTTTCATATAGGAGTCCAAAAGAAAAACTAAACAAGGTAAAAGAAAAGTGAGAACAACAAAGAAAATGATTAAGGGGGTCTGAAATAAAGAATACCAATAGCATCCCCTCCCACAAGGTTGATCTTATCTGGTAGAAAATCATGGATATTAATAAAGTTGTAACTCTTAGTAATTTTATCCTCCATGTAAGCGAGAAAGTATGCTACTTTATTACCCTTCTTATAGGTATGAAGGATGGTCATCTGACTATTAATTAAACCCATGAACCATCAAATGATGTATGCTATAGACAAGGGAGTAATAATTAAACCAAGAAAGGATTTGTAAATCATTATAGAATCTGTTTCAACTGCCTCTAGTTTAATGTTAGCATGTTTTCAAAGGAGATGATTTTTATTCAAAGCTCTAGATTCATCCTGAAGTGAGTCCCCTCTACAAAAGAAAGAAGGAAAATAAATAATAACTGAACTGTGAGTTTCCTTGACCACCACACCTTCCCTCCTAATATCTGATGAGTAAGAAACATCCGTATTCAGTTTGAAGCATGAGCTATGAGGGTACCATCTTACCCATCATCCTTGGTTAATATGAGAGCTCAGACATGTGAGAGAAATTCAAGCAGTGAATGTAGGAATGGTATAGAGTAAGAGGTTTCCAACCTCTGATACCAATTGTAGGATCGAAATATAATATGAGATGCTCAATATACAAGAGGGGGGGTGAATTGTATACTTTAAAAATTCCTTTGGAACCTTTAAAGTTAGTTATGAGAAACTAGAGTTTCCTTAAGAAAGGAAAAGAACTAAGTTTAACAAAGTTAAACTAAGTAAATTCACAACACCTCAACACCGAACTGAACTTAGAAAGAGATTCTACCTTAAAGCGTATAGAATCTAAAAGAATCAGAGTAAGTAAGGAAGTATAAGAAAGTTATACTTTCCTTAAGATACAAATTGCAGCGGAATAAAACGAGTAGTAAAACTACTAGTAACAAGATGATAGTCTTTTAACCCAAAGAGAAGGATATCCAACAACCTTGGATAAAGGTCCCTTGATTTATACTTTCAAGCAAGTCTGTCTTACCCACACCAGGGTAAGCCCTCGATACGAATATCGGTGTCTCTGTCTTGCTATCCCCGCAAGCCCTCAACTTCAAGGTAGTTGGCAACCTCTGTCTTTCTCAGCAAGAAAGCCCTCGATCTTTAAGGTAGTCGGCACCTCTGTCTTCCTATCCCCAGAAGCCCTCGAATGTAATCAACAACATTCGGAGTCGCACGAAGCTTTGAGAGTTAATAAGAGACTCTCTCTCTAGAAATCACTTCAACAGCATGTAAGCACAGAAGTCACAACAACAAGATCTAAAGAGTTTGAGGTACCAATAGGAGTACTTATACTCTTAGTGTTTTCATAACCATACTTTTTAAGAAGATCTTTAATATACTTATGTTGAGATATGTAGGTTCCTTCTGGTTTTTGAGAAATTTGAAAACCAAGAAAAAATGTTAACTCACCCATCATACTCATTTCAAACTCAGATTTCATTAGACTAGCAAAAGAATCAGTCATAGATTGCTGAGTTGAACCAAATATAATGTCATCAACATAAATTTGGACAATCAAAACATTTTTCTTATCTTTCTTTATAAAAAGGGTTGGATCTGCATTTCCCTTAACATAGTTATTTTGAAGTAAAAATCCAGTGAGTCTATCATACCATGCTCGTGGGGCTTGTTTAAGGCCATACAAAGCTTTGGTAAGTCTAAAAACATGATCTGGATGTTTTGTATCTTCAAAGCCAGGAGGTTGTTCAACAAAAACTTCCTCTTGAACATAACCGTTAAGAAAAGCACATTTTACATCCATTTGAAATAATTTGAAATTAAAGAATGCTGCAAAGGCAAGTAGAATGCGGATAGATTCAAGTCTAGCTACTGGAGCATAGGTTTCTTCATAGTCTATTCCTTCTTGCTGATTATAGCCTTTAGCAACAAGTCTAGCTTTATTTCTAACAATGACTCCATTTTCATCACATTTATTTCTGAAGACCCATTTCACTCCAATAACAGAAGTTTCCTTAGGTATTTCAACCAAGATCCAGACTTTATTCCTTTCGAATTCATTTAGTTCATCTTGCATTGCTTTGATCCAATCATCATCTCCTAAAGCTTCATCAGTGCTTTTAGGTTCTAATTGAGAAAGAAATGCTAGATGTTCTACTTCATTTCTTAAGGAACTTCTAGTCCTTACAGGTTGATTTACATCACCAATGATACTATCACTGGGATGATTCTTAAGAAACATCTGATTTGGGTTTTGTAAAACCTGTTCATCAACATAGGGTAGAAAGTCTTCTGGGGTGAATGTTTCAGAAGTATCTTCTGGAACAATTTCCTTATCAGAAGGTTCTTCTATCGAAGATTGATAATCAGTTTTTGAAAACACATCCGAGGATGTAGGTTGGGAGGTTTTAAAAACAAAAGGGTCAGACTCATCAAATTTCACATGTACTGTTTCCTCAACAGTACAAGTATTTTTATTAAAAACTCTATAAGCCTTAGAGGTTGTGGAATATCCTAAGAAAATTCCTTCATCTGATTTTGGTGCAAATTTATGTAAGTTATCTTTAGTATTCAAAATGAATACTTTGCAGCCAAAAACCTTGAAGTAGGAAAGTCTAGGTTTTCTACCATTCCATAACTCATAAGGAGTTTTATTAAGAAAAGGTCTAATCAAAACTCGATTTATAGTATAACAAGCAGTACTTACAGCTTCAGCCCAGAAATGTCTAGCAATAGAATATTCACTCAACATGGTTCTAGTTATCTCTTGAAGAATTCTATTTCTTCTTTCAACTACACCATTCTGTTGAGGAGTTCTAGGTGCTGAAAAGTTGTGAGTAATACCTTTCTTACTACAAAAAGTTTCAAAATCTGAATTTTGAAATTCTCCTCCATGATCACTATGAATAGTTTTCAATGGAAGGTTTTTTTCATTTTTAACTTGAGCTCTAAAACTTTTGAAATAAGAAAAAGCTTCAGATTTCCTTGCTAGAAAATAGACCCAAGTAAATCTAGTGTAATCATCAACTAGAACAAACACATAGTATTTGCCTCCAATGCTTCCAGTTTGTGTAGGACCAAAAAGATCCATGTGCACTAACTGTAATGCATCGGTTGTTGAGACTTCACCGATTGACTTAAAACTAGATTTATGTTGCTTGCCATATTGACAAGGATCACAAACTTTAGAAGAATCAAATCTAAGCTCCGGTAGATCCTTAACAAGTTTCTTCTTAGAGAGTTTACATAGGTTTCTAAGATTACAGTGTCCTAGTTTTCTATGCCATAACCAAGAATGATCTTCCATTGCACTTAGGCAAGGTAAATCTTGGCTTCTTAAGTCTTCTAAGTTTAAGGTGTAAACATTCTCTTGCCTGTTGGCTGAGAGAATAAATTCTTCCTTGGAATTGTGAACTAAGCATTTATCATTCCTAAAATTCACAAGGTAACCTTCATCACATAACTGACTTATGCTAATGAGGTTGTGCTTAAGACCTTTAACAAAAAGAACATTTGAAATCAAAGTTTTACCCAAAAGAACTATATTACCAATACCAACAATCTCTCCCTTAGCATTGTCTCCGAAAGTTACCTTTCCTCCTTTCGTTTTGATAATCTTTTCAAAAAAGCTTTTGTTACCAGTCATATGCCGGGAACATCCACTATCCATGTACCAAATATTGTTGCTGGAACTTTCTTTATTTTCCTGAAATTAAGAACAAAGTTAGACTTTCGGAATCCAAACTTGTTTGGATCCGAGATTTCCAGACAATAAAATTTTAGGTATCCACATTTTCTTAGAAAAATAAGCTTTATGAAAACCTAAGGATTGGGTTTTGTTTAAGGAACAATTTCTTGCCCAGTGACCACCACATTGACACTTAGTACAAAATGGAGCACTTTGAGGAACAAAATAATTGTTGCTGAAAACTGGTTTTGCATGGGTATAACCAAATCCGGATTTATTTCTTAAAGGTCGTATTTGAGAATACATCTTATCAAAATTTTCCTTACCATGGGTAAAGTTTGATAAACACTTCTTTAAGGAAAATATTTCGGACTTGAGTTTTACAACCAAGTTTTTATCCTCAAAATCATTAGTTTTGGAACTAGAGTTAGGCTCGAAAACATTTTTATTAGAAATTACTTTTTCTAACTCTTTAGAAAGTTTATTCTTCTCAGAACTTACTTCCTCAAGATTTTTTGAAATACTTTCAAAATCAGCATTTTTCTTATCAAGATCTTTAGAAAGATCTGATATCTCTTTAGTAAGAATAGAATTCCTAGAATTTGCCTTATCAAGTTTCTTGTTGAGTTTGGAATTCTCAATCTCAAGAAGTTCAGCAAACCTAGAGACTTCTTCAAAGGTAGGTAAAGTATTTTCCTCATCAGAAGATGATTCTTCATCAGAAGAGTTATAATACTTATTATCATTAGGATTTAAGGAAACATTGGTCAAAGATTCAGCATTTCGTACCTTAGCCATAAGACAATGATTATCAACAGGTAATCTGGCTATAAGACCGAGATTCTTCTGTCCTGAAGATTCATATTCAGAAGATTCATCTGAAGAGTCACCACCACTGGCACTCCAGGTGTCATTAGCTTTCAAAACTTTCTTAGCTTTAGCTTTGTAATACTTCTTCCTGTTCCTGTCTGAATGCCTTTCCTTTCTTTCTTTCTTTTTGAGTATAGGGCAATCTGGTCTAATATGCCCAGCTCTCTTGCATTCATAACAAGTAACTTCTCCATCTTTCTTATCTTTCCTATCCTTCTTCTTATACTTGGATTGAAAGTTTCTCTGTCCAGCTATCTTGTTCATCCTTCGAGCAAGATTAGCTAATTCATTTTCTGAAACTTCACTTTCACTAGATTCGGATTGGAAAATGACTTTCTTCGATTTGGATCTGGTTACTCTCTCAGGAGTCTTAGCTCTCATCTGATTTGAAGTTGTAGTAAAAGCAACAGTACCATTTCCATTCTTCTTCTTGATGTTGTCGGCATCCCTCTTCATTCTAGTCTCATGTTGTAGAAGAGTTCCAAATAATTCATCAAGAGTAATTTGAGTAACCTTCCTGTTCTCATCAATAGCTGTTCTCTTGGATTCCCACTCATTGGGCATAATATCAATTATCTTGTCCACAAGAGCTTCATCATCTAAACCTTTCTCACCCATAGATTGCAGACTATTGACAATGGTCATAAACCTCTGTTGAACTTTACAGATAGGTTCTCCATAAGGAAAATTAAAGCCATGATATTCAGCTCTAAGCATAGCTCTTCTAGTCTCAATCACTTTAGAAGTCCCAAAGTGTGTAACCTCTAACTTCTTCCATATACAATTAGCTGCTTCACAAGAAGAAATTTGGCTATATATATTTCTAGTCATTGAACATAATAAAGTGTTGCGTACCTTATAGTTAAGTTGATATTCTTGCTTCTCCTGGTTAGTAAAGGTTCTGACTTCCTTGTCAGGAATTTTATAATCACCAGTAAGCATCACAAAGTTATCTACTCCAGTATTGATAACGAATGTCTTCATACGATCTCTCCAGTATTCATAATCATTACCATCAAAGATTGGTGGCCTTGTAGGATTCAGATTGTCTATCGAACCAACATTCATTCCTGCCATACTTAAAAACAACTTGAATACAAATTTGTTAGTAGCAAAGAATCGAAATCACAAAGTTAGGAATGGGAAAAGTTCGGAATGGATCGTCCGGAATGTAATAGTTCGGAATAGAAAAGTAAGCAAGAAAAACTTGTATGTGAGTACAAGTATTTCAGTAACCTAGGCTCTGATACCAAATGTAGGAATGGTATAGAGTAAGAGGTTTCCAACCTCTGATACCAATTGTAGGATCGAAATATAATATGAGATGCTCAATATACAAGAGGGGGGGTGAATTGTATACTTTAAAAATTCCTTTGGAACCTTTAAAGTTAGTTATGAGAAACTAGAGTTTCCTTAAGAAAGGAAAAGAACTAAGTTTAACAAAGTTAAACTAAGTAAATTCACAACACCTCAACACCGAACTGAACTTAGAAAGAGATTCTACCTTAAAGCGTATAGAATCTAAAAGAATCAGAGTAAGTAAGGAAGTATAAGAAAGTTATAATTTCCTTAAGATACAAATTGCAGCGGAATAAAACGAGTAGTAAAACTACTAGTAACAAGATGATAGTCTTTTAACCCAAAGAGAAGGATATCCAACAACCTTGGATAAAGGTCCCTTGATTTATACTTTCAAGCAAGTCTGTCTTACCCACACCAGGGTAAGCCCTCGATACGAATATCGGTGTCTCTGTCTTGCTATCCCCGCAAGCCCTCAACTTCAAGGTAGTTGGCAACCTCTGTCTTTCTCAGCAAGAAAGCCCTCGATCTTTAAGGTAGTCGGCACCTCTGTCTTCCTATCCCCAGAAGCCCTCGAATGTAATCAACAACATTCGGAGTCGCACGAAGCTTTGAGAGTTAATAAGAGACTCTCTCTCTAGAAATCACTTCAACAGCATGTAAGCACAGAAGTCACAACAACAACAACAACTCGAGCTCTTTCAAATGAGCTCCTATTTATAGGTATGGTCGGCTCCTCCTCCAACGGTCATATTTTCCTTAAAGTTCGGAGGGACCTGTACACGTGTCACTTAGACAACGGTTAGTTTATAACAAAATGGACGACATCGTTTTATAACAAAATAAGTGTAACAGAAAGTACGACATCGTTTTAAACCCTAACATAAAAGTTCGGAATAGAAATTTCGGAGTGAAAGTTCGGAGTGAATAAATTCAGAGTGTATAAAACAATGATAACCAGATTCTGTTTAATAGGTGAATTCGGAATGGGAATTCGGAGTAGGAATTCGGAATGAGAATTCGTCATCAGAATTCGTAATGAGAATTCATCATCAGAATTCGTAATGAGAATTCGTAATGAGATTTCTTCATTAGAATTCGTAATGGGAATTCTTCATTAGAATTCGTAATGAGAATTCGTAATGAGAATTCTTCATTAGAATTCGTAATGGGAATTCTTCTTTAGAATTCGTAATGAGAATTCGTAATGAGAATTCTTCATTAGAATTCGTAATGGGAATTCTTCATTAGAATTCGTATCTTGAATCTGGAATAGAACTTAGTCAGAATTCATAACCGGAATTCGGAATGTAACTTCCTTATAGTTCTTGTCCAGAATCCGAACCCTAAAACAGAATGCTTTTTATCAGTTTTAATGATTCCGAGAAAGTGAATCCGAATTTCATACTTAAGAAAAATATTAATGAAAATATGATAAGGATAATTTTTCTTATAAAAGCGATTTTCCTTAAGAAAGCATTTTTCCTTATAAAAGCGATTTTCCTTACAAAAGCGATTTTCCTTAAGGATAAGGTGTTTGTGATTTTCAAAACAAGAAGGAATGGAAAAGTCATAAGGAAAACCTTATTGACTCAACAGTGAAAGGTCTGAGGGAAGGTGCATCCATCCAATTTTTGATGAGATAAACTAGGTCATCTAGGAGGTTTCAAGTTCTGATAACAATAATCCTCCCATAGTAGGCAATACCTTCGAATCGAGATTTGTTCTAGGCATGCTAGATACACTAGAAGCTAGAAGATAAAACCACTACCCTAGCTTTCATTTTTGTTCCAGTGTCTCTAGGTCCATGGAACCATTTATCGAGGAATGAGAACTCCCATGACTTTGATGATAAAAAATCAGTGAAAACCTCAAATGTCGACAATAACTCATGATCCCAAAACCCTTTGAAGAATAGGCTATCCAATATTTCCTCCTCATGATCTACACATCATGAACACCTAGAAACCAAAGTGATACATATTCTCTTAATAAGCTCATCTGTAGGTAGTTCTCTATTACGAATTCTCCAGAAAAGGAAATTGTGCTTCATAGGGAGATCCTTAAACCACACCAGTTTTCCCCAGTAGTCCATATTCCTAGCCTAAGGAATAACTCTATAAAAATACTTCATAGAGATGATAATTGATGATGAACCAATAATAAATCATTTATCAGGTTCTCCATTGAGTACAATGATACCAAACACACCACATTGTTGATCATCCAATACTGTATTAATGAAACCCATATGTTTTCTTTCATGGTTGAATTAATCATCTCGTACTTTTTCACAACAAATGTTTGAAATCGAACAACTTATCTTATCACATAAGAGAAATGACATGAAGATACACATATTTTATATAGATACATCTGATCTTTATAAAATCCTTTTTATTAAAATTCTTGATGTAGTAACTATTTTATAAATCTCAAGAATATAAAATACCATCCCAATCAATTATTCCTTTTATTTTTAAATCCTATATATTTACAACACTTTGTAAAATATAAATTCAGTACCACATACTTTTAAAAATGAAAGAATTAATTTCTATAACATATAAACCTAATATGGACATTAAATGGAGTTTCACAAAATCTTCAGGTATATCCAAGATAATCTAAACATATTGAATTATTACTCTCCCTTGAAAACAACCATAAGTTTAAATTACCTTTATTGGATTCTTGAAGAATCATTGTTAAAAACTTTAACTAACTTTTCTTCTTCTGGTTTAAAGTTTTACCCACTTGTACTATCCATTCAATACAAGAATTTAGACATAATATTCCCATTTTATCCATTCTAAACACTTTTAGAATATCAGGTAAACTTTTCTTGAATTCAATAATATTTTCAAAACATTTCCATAGATAATAATAGGATAAATTTCCTAACCATAAGAAACCATTTTTCATTTAATTCCTTAAAAACATTAAATGAATCAATCTATGATTCCATAAGAATCCATATTCACTTATTGAACAAATTCAACACTTGGTTACTAAGGAAGAAACTATTTTGACACATATATTTTTTCTTAATAACTTTTATTAGGTCACAAATATTACTTAGAAACTTTTATTAAGTTACCATTTTAAAAATATACTCACATTATGTTTCTTCTAATCATGGATTAATTATGATTTTTTGCTTGATAATGATATTATCTACAATATAATATTTTATGAGATATTTATCATATATTATTAAACATTAAATAATTAATTTTATTAAATTTACTTTTGTTAAAATGATGAAAACTTTTGTACATTATATATATCAGTATTCCAAGATCCATATTTCACTAAGAAATGAGTCTACTTGGCTGTTTCTCTCATCAATTAATTATTTATATACAAAATCATCCCAATAATATCATATATAATTATTTGATATCAATGTGGATATCCCTTTGTATAATCCATCATATAGATAAATTCATCTCTATTCCTCTGGTATCCATCCTAAGGGTTTCCTAGCTAATTATAGCCTAAAACAAGCCCCAAAATAGACTAAAAAGGGAAATACAAGGTTAAACTTCTTAGGAAGAAATTACCCAAGGATGATATAGTTTTTTCTATCACTTTCTTGACTTACACAATATAATCCAGGGGCACTCTACTCAGAAAGAACCTACTCGGTCGATTGATCAATGTCTTGACAAGTTACCCTTTGGAATAAATCTCAAAATTAGTATTCAAAGGATATTTTAATCTCACTATCTTATATCATGTTATTCTCTTTTATATATTAATACTTCAAGTAATTTAGTTTGGAATAATATTCCCTCCACCTAATCAATATGTTCAAACCCTATTGATGTGTAAACCTTTACACAACTTACATGTTTTTCTACTCAACCAAAAATAGAAGTTAAGCATATTCATACATATCTAAATTCATCATATGAATAAGTTATATGAATACTTCATGTAATGGATTATAATTATATGAGAAAAAACATCTCAAAATGATTAATCCTGGAACAACAAATATACAACCCCATTCACCAGCTTATACATGGAATAAGCAACCTAGTGGGCAGGTGGTCTAACACCAAGTCTCTATACTCAGAGTTACTTTACTCAAGATAGATTCCAATTCATCATAACTCTAATACCAAAAATGGATAAAATATATTCAACAAATAAATTCAGGTTCAAAAATTCAATTACAAACTGAGGTTAAGGTAGATGAAAAACTAAATTCATTATCAAACCTAGCAAGTAAAGAAAGACTTTATTTAGAATAAGTTTAAAAATTACACTAAATCATAGACCATTCATCATAAAAAATGATAAATATGAATAAAACAAGGAATATATTTTTAAATTAATGAAAAATTTAAATTTTTAAACATGAGATAAAAATTTATAAATAGTTCATAAATAAAAATAAAATTATTAACACTTTATAATTTTAACTTTAACATTATGTAAATTATATAATTATGACTATAAACATTGTATATTCATTCCAATATGAATTATTTTATATTTATAATTATATGGAATTCCATTTTAAATAAATTTTATTATATAAATTATAAACTATTTATAATTAAATTTTTATTATGAAAAAATTTACATAATCTAAATATGATATAAATAATCATTATTTGAACCTTGATCAGATCAGTCATCAAAAAAAATTATGTGGCTTAAATAATATCCAGATAAGGCCCCCTATTATTTTTAACAATTAAAAATTATTAATTATGAAAAATTATTAATTTAAATATAAAAATTTTATATTTTTGCCTTATTTCATAATTTATAACCCATTATAAAATATTACTTATTATTTATAAATAAAACTTTTATTTAAAGATCATATGTTATTAGATATAATTTGGCTAAAAGGTATTTTAAATATTGAATTTTAATATTTGGGCATAAAATGTTTCATAAACATTTATTTAATTAATTTTAAAAAAAAATTATAATTAATGAATTTATAAACGTTTTATAAATTAAAATATCCCAAATTACCTTTTATAGTGATTTATAAATATTTTATAATCCATCTAAATCACTTTAAATGTAAAAAAAATTAGCAAATGTTAAAAAAAATTAGATTAACCTTACGCATAGGGGTATTATTTCATAAGGGTAAATCCTTCTACCATCACCTAGGATATCTAGAATCCCCTGTATAAAGGTAAACAACTTATTACCTTTAAATTTTTTAAAAATTAAGTGTTGTCTAAGGGTGCTACCTTCACATATCTGGATCATGTAAGAGTATAACCTTTATGTATCATATGTTGTGTAAGGATCTATTAGGTCATACCTTTACATGGATTCCCAGTACCTCTACATAAGGGTACTATCTATACAAAAATCATTTGATTAATGTTAACAAAGAGGTTACCCTTATACATACCTTCTACGTAGGTGTATTTTGTAAGGGTAAAAGTGTATATACATTTATGTAGCCTTAGGAAAACTATGTTTACCCATATATGAACCCCTTCATATAAAGGTAAGTTGTGAGTTACCCTTACATGACCAATCACATATAGGTAACTTCCTAGATACCTTTACACAAGCTAACTGCATAAAGGTAAGTCCATGGTTATCTTTATGCAGCCCAACTGCATAAGAGTAATCCTTTTTATACCTTTACATAGCTTAGTATATAAGGGTAAACCCTTTCTCTATATTTTTTCAAAAAATCTTTTAAACAATGATTTTTTATTCATTTTCTTCCTTAATTTAATGCAAGATTTCAAAAATCTAAATCATGGATCAACTTTGATTCCACTAAATTTTTTTGGAAGAGTCTAATAAAAATTATTAGATCATGAAAAAGTGATATAAAACCTTTCCCAAGGATCTCCATTTAAGAAATTTGAAACATTGGATAAAACTTAAATGAAGAATATTGTAAATAAATGGTGTACCTTAAACCAAAGATCCAATTCATAATTCTTTTTATCCTTCACATGGTTTTGATAGAGATTGCTAAAGTGGAAAAAAAGCATCCTACCTCTATATTGTATCCATGGGCTAATTTGAATCACTCTATATTTGAGCGGGACTCATCTTTTCTCCATAGTATATTAATACCTCGTATGAAAAGGAGGAATATGAAATCTGTCTTTGGGTATAATAAGTTCCATCCAAGCATGAAGTTATATCCTACACTACCATCACATGGTAGTCTTTATATAATCCACAAGGTTTCTCCTTGGGTAGTTACGTTTAATCATGCATTATAAACTCATGAGTGAATGATGCTTTGGCCAGTTCATATATCACATACATAAATGAAACTCCCAAAATTTTCATCATATGAAACACTTCACTAAATTATAGTTGTGTGGTTGATTGAACTGACCAACAATAACAGTTATCCAAGGGAATATATAATGATATACTCTTTTTTCTTGAAAATCACAATTTTCATGAAATACATCAAATATATATATATAAGGATTTATGGAATATCACATTCATATTAAACACAAAAATTTTATCAAATAATATTTAATTTAAATTTTTATCCATCATATAAAAAATACTTATGTTTGTCATTAAAATGATACATTAAATTTAAATATCATTAAAATTAAAATTAAATTTTTTTTTCTTAGTTCATGGGCCAGCCCATTTATTTCAACATTATCCCAAATAATCCCAAAGGTTTCCTTAAACATTATATCTAATCCCCATTAAAATTTAGTTCATTTTTTTCTAGTCTGAAATACCCTATTAATGTGTGTTGGTGTCCATAGCCCATAAGTTTGAGGTATGTTATTCACCCCTAAATTGAAAATGTTCTAGCTTTCTCGCATTGTCATGGGTTGTCCTATGGGCCCATATTGGGAAAGTAAGTCTTAGTCAATTTCTTTCATATCTTATTTGTTTTTAATTGTTTTGTATTTTTTTATCAAGAACATTGTAGTCCAATGGATCCATGGTTATCTGGGTTACAATCAATTACCTTGTTATTCCCACCACGTTTTTCAAATTATATAACAATGTATTACCCATGATGTAACATCCCGACCCTTACTTTCAAGTATGACTCTTGGTTTATTTTTTTCATCTTTTTTTCTTGTTGATATCAAGTTATTACAATTTATTCATGGTTATTTCTTCTTATTTGAGCCTTTTGAGGGGTCAGTGGTGTGTTTTGATTTTTTTGGGAGGTTAGAATATTTCTTGAGAGGTGATCAGGTGTTTGGTTGTTGAGTGGGAATGGGACTATATCTAGAGTAGATGAAATTGGTCTAATGGATCACCAGTGAGAACCACCATATAGGCAATGAAATTCTTCCCGTAGGGATTTCCTATAATAATTCCACCAACTCACTAGTGAGGGACACCAGCCAACCAGTGGAAGGCAGGAAGAATAGATTTACTATAGAAACTCCATAGGTTAGTATGTCAAAGCCCACTATCCCATCATTGGGGTCCACAGATTCATATAAAATCTTCCTCGTACCATCAATTATCAACTAGAAGTGATAAGACAAATTTATATACACTCTTTGTCTTCATTTATTTCAAGATTTATTTTTGATTTACTTGATAATGCATGTGTTGTATGATAAATTTTGTAGGAATAGGGATTCATAAGATTCAAAGGTTGAAATACAAAAAAATGTAGATTTTGGCTAGTACATGTTGTGAATTGTTAGTACACATCATGTACTAGTGGTTCACAGCATGCCCAAGTCATGAATCCAAGTTGTGACCATCTTGTGAAGCATGAAAAAGAAAAATATAGTACACTCTGCGAAGGGTTAGTACACGTCATGTCTCCAGGCAAAACAGTTCAGAAAGAAATCCATGCAAAGGAATAGCTGGAGGCTTGTGGACGTCGTGAATACCCAATGCACGATTTGTAGTCAGTCAATCCTCATAAGTCTTCCAGATATGTGTGATGCACATGGGAAATCCAAAATATTTGGAGATCCACATGGATCAATAGTACATGATGTGTACCTCTAGTACACATCAAGATATGATTATTCTTTATATACAAGGTTGCAAAAAAACATTTTATAACATTTCAGGATGAGTTTCTTCTATGTTTTCATCCCCCTTCAAATTCCCTCTCCCCTTATCCTTTGAAATTCTAAATTTATTCGTGTTTTAAATTTTTAATCAATCCAAGATTTATGGATCTGTTGTTCTTCATCTATTTTCAATCCCCATCACTCATCTTCAATTTCCAACACCATGTGTAAGATTCATTTCCATTTTGTAATTCAGGTAAGTAATTTGTTTAAAAGGTTTTGATTTATCTTGTTCATCTTCATAGCCTTTACAAATTATGAACCCATTACATGATTTCCATTCAATTGAAGAAAAACATCATGTCAAGCATGATTCATTTTTTTTATTTAATTATATCTCCACCCTCTATGATTATTTAAACCTCTTAGGGGTAGGGATCAAAATTTGATGCATTTTCATACATAACTAGTCTTTTATTATAATATTGGAAACCCAAAGGGATTAGTAATCTAGATAAACCACCAAATTCTACCCCATTTGCATGAGTATCCCTGACCATGGGATATTCAAACAAGTGACGATGTCCTGGTTAAAGTAGATTGGGCTACGATTACTAGCCTAGGGAACTTTCTGCCAAAGAAGCTGAAATTAATGCACCTAGGCTATTACTATCTACCGATCATGGATTAGTCACTTCTTATGTAGAACTAGGTGACTAGACCAAATTTATCTAGATACCATTGTTTACTTCACAAACATAGATGTAAAAGCCTTCCAATATTATAATTGAAGATCATTATTTACCCAGATACTCAACCTTGATCATGAACCCTCGTTAATTACTTACATTCGCTCTCAACCATAGATTCAGTAAGTTCCCAAACACCAAGGTAATTTGAAAGGGCTCCTCTTAAGGTCTAAAACCAGTGATCCCTCTTCAAAAAGGCTTTCCTCTTGTGGGTTCGACCTTGTGCTTCTACTATACTATGCTTTTTTAGTTAGTAATGTTTGGGACACATAAATTCTAATTTTACCACTGCCCGTACGAAACCAACAACACATTAAAGCACATTTCAGGAATCTAGTGGCTAGCCAGTGATGCTGATCTTGGTGAGAAAGCCTAGGGTAGATCTTAATTCTTTCCCATAATAATTTATTCTATTTATAAACACTCCCCCCTCAAAACCCAATTCTACCCAAATGATATTAGAGACTCTGTTGAGTTGATTTATCCCCTTTCAACCTTGAAACATCATCAATCAGAGTATCAATTGAAGTTTTGAATCACTT
This sequence comes from Viscum album, assembly GCA_963277665.1. Classification (NCBI taxonomy): domain Eukaryota; kingdom Viridiplantae; phylum Streptophyta; class Magnoliopsida; order Santalales; family Viscaceae; genus Viscum; species Viscum album. The sequence goes on along the minus strand of OY728147.1, from coordinate 1,016,510,152 downwards.
TCAATAAGATTATCCTTGATTCGATTGTGAATTATCCTTTCTTTCATTTTATCTTTCTTTGATAATGGTGGAACTATGTGTTTTTTATATTTCCAAATTTAATTTGGGAGTTTTTGTTTCTTGGATTATTCCTTTATCGATTCTAGCCATTTTTCTCTCTTTAAGTGTGGATCCTATATTTTTTATGGTAAAACCATGATTGAGGTAGGTGGATTCACAATGAAATTCCTAATAATTGAAATCTTTATTTATTTATTGATTTGAAATGGATTTCCTATTGATTTCTAAAGCATGACTCAAGTCTTTTGATAAATGTTTTAAAAATGGAATGGTGTGTGTGTGATGAAATATCTTTAATAGTGGATTTTGAAATAATTTTTTAATTTTCAGAAAATGATATTAAATTGAAATGAATTATTTAAATTATGATTTTTATGATGAATTTTGAGAATAGAAGGTGTGAAATTTTTTATGAATATAAAATGAAATGAATTGTTTTTAAAGTAATGAGTTTTGATGAAAATTGTTTTATGTTGGTTTTTTAAATAAAATTTAATGTTTTGAAATTTTAACTTAGAGAAAATTGTAATGATTTATTGAAATGATTTGAGATTTTTTGAAATGGATAATATACCCTTTTATTATTTTTCCCTTGAAGAACATGGAAGCATGGGTAGTTAGGTTGGTGTCTTAGGATATGCACACTAGGCATGTACTATCTCTACATAGCAATGGATTGATGATGAAAATTCTTATTGAACTTGATGAGGGTTGGGTGTTCATTCATTGGGATGGAATCATATTCCCCCTAGGCTTGGGATTTAGGTATTTGTACCAAAAATGAGACGTATTACAATGAAAATGTGTGGAACCTTCAGCCTTGATTTATCCAACAATTAGACTCGTAACCATGGTCATATAATTGAAAATGGATTATTACATTCCATTTTTTATGATACGAGTTATTCATGCATGTTTTGATGAAATTGTTTATTCATGAAAATTTTTATGGAAATACACTCTTTTATCAATTTTATAATTTCCATTGAAATTATTTTAAAATACTTTTTTGTATGTATTTTGAAATGATTACCATGCCATGTTTTATTGAAAATTTAGACTATTTCTTTTATTTGATATGGATTGATTATAGAATTCTTGATTTGATCCTACTAGGTTAGTGCTTCTCACACCCTACTTTTGCCTTTTGAAATTTGAATAATTTATTATTCTACATCTAAGAAATGGAAAATAACCACTTGGAGGTGGTGTTTGTTCCTGATAGTGGGACCTTAGGAGTAGGTGGTGACAAGTGGAGTATGTGATCCACTTATCACAAGGAGATATTGTGATTATTTCATCTTTTGGTTTTATGATGTCTATTTATTCCTATATATTATGGTGATTTTATCTTGATGAATGATTTTGAATTCCAACTATTTTTGTATTCGTTTCCCTGATTTCATTTGTTTGGTTACTCTTGTGGTGAAATCACTCCCTATTTATTGTTTCTAGATTTCCAAGTGGTAGTCACATTCTAGTGGAGATTAGGAATTTCATATGGGTTGTGTTTGTGATAATACAAGAATAATGTTATCAATTTATATGGTTTGGTTCTTGATAAATTAGTATAAAATGAAGTTTTATTATATTCTTGAAGGTTATTATGTAATATGGCATGTCCTGGTGGAAAGTAGATAGGTCTGCTATAACTTAAGGGGTATTTTATGATTTAGTGCCTATCCATATCTCATCATGATGAACCTTAAAAAACAATAGGAATTTGAAAAAAGTAACTTTTAGGATTAGTTTGATCTGACTCTATAATATTCCCAAACTTTTATCTGATATTTTTGTTCCCAATTTGAAATTTGAATAATAGATTTGATTTTGTTATGTCTCTTAACTAATTTATTCTTTTTATCTGTAAATTTTTTGCAGTACTATTCCCCCAAGAAGACTTCCAAATAGAATTTAGTAAGGATATGTTGATGAACCAAGGTGAGAGAACCCTAGGGTCAACCAACACCTCATTGAGGTTTTAGTTCATGTGTTCTAATATCAAGGACAAGGTTTTGAACCTTCTCACATTATGAATGCAGAGGTTATAACCAAGAGGATGATAATAGAGATCATGCCCCTGATTTTTGGTTGTAAAAATCCACCATCTCTCTAATAAATGAATGATCCTTTATTGTAAGAGGATTGGTTGAGAAATATTGAGAAACTATTTGAGTTCTTAGATATTTCATATTTCATTAAGGTGAAGTGTGCCATCGTAATGATTTGTGGGAATATCAGAAGATGTAGGGATGTTATAGTTCTATAAAAGACGAATGAGGGATTATAGTATAAGGATTTCAAGACTCATTTCCAAGTGAAATTATATCTATATTCATTTCTATTAGCTAAGTCGATATATTTTCTTGACATTCATTAGGGTTATTAGATAGTGACTCATTATCCCAATCATTTTGCTGAACTTTCCTAGTTTTCACCTGAGGTGGTGTCGACTAAGAAACAAATGGCCTAGAGGTTCTAGATGGATTTTCATTAAAATATTGTATCACAAGTATTTATTTTAAATATTAACACATATGATGATCTTCTAGATAGGGATCTTACATAAGAAGATGATATGGATGGTAAGTCTGGGTTTACTAGAGTACTTCCTACTCCAAGTGGCAGTGTCAGCAGTTTCTTAAAATGAAAAATAAAGTGACTTAATCCTTATATTGGAAACAGTGGTGGTTTCCTTGATAGTATACTTTCTCAAAATCATCTAAAATATTTTTTAAAATTCCATTGACTTGTTTCTAATGTTTCATGTTTGGTAACTAGAAGCATTCTTTCACGGAGGTACTGAAGATATGTGTCTCTTGTGGCTGTTCAGGCTATTTTAGGGGTTTTTTCATGTTTTTTCCATTTTTTGTAGTGGTATGGGCTCTCCAATACTAAGTGTATCTATGGTGTAGACATATGATTCAATAATAATGGGGTTCATACCACAATAATAAAGAATTAATCTTCTTTATATTGTGTAATAGTCTTTAGTGGGAACTGATGAGGTTCTTGTGATATTGAGAGGTATGATTACTATTGCTTCTTCTTTAGGGACTACATTATTTTATACATTTTTCCCAAATTCTTTCATATCAACAAACTCCATGAATTTTTTAAATATTCTTATGGATCTCATGCCTTTTTTGAAATAAATTTTAACACCTCTTGTGACTAAGAGAGAGAAAGGTCTTCCATCACCCTCTTATAATTTCACTTTTCAAAGATTGAAGTCATCTGGGAACTTTTGGTTCTTGAGATTAATTCCATATATGTCACTCATAGAATAGACTAGTTTGTTTCTTCACAAATATTATATTTATTATTATCATAATTGAGTGTCCTTCACTGCCCCAGATGGGAAGTTTCATGTTTTTCAGGGAGAATAGAACCCAAGGCCAAGATGAAAAGGACTTATTCTTATGTAGTTTGGTGGGTGGATGTATTTTTGTGTTGTTGAACTATATTATGAATATTCATGTTTTTATATTCCTCTATTATCCATTTAAATATTTTGATTTTTTACTATCATAATTTTATGGCTAACCACTAGAGGGGTTGGTAGCTTTATCTATTGACTTAGTGTTGGGTTCCCTACTTGAATTTATCCTCTCTCACCATATGGAACTGGATGAACAGAAGGAGTTAAATGATTAGTTTTATGACATTATTTATAGTAACCCCAACCGTCTTTCCACCCAAACATGATCAGGGTTGGAGTACCGCTAGGCCTTAGGCGTGCCTCCCCTTATTCCAAAGACGGCCAACTAGTAGTGAGGGTGTAAAGAGGTGATAGTGGGGAGACTATACCCTCTAATAGAGATAACAATAATAGTTTATCTATATATATAATATGGAAAAAATACCATAAAAGAAAAAAATAAATAAAAATAAATAGTGGAAGTATAGTCAAACAACAATATTAATAATCAAAAAGCACAAACATACCAATTATAGAATAAACCGCCATGTGTAGCTAAGAATGAATATCAAGATAGGTTATAAAAAATAGTAGATAAGTTGAAGGGTTTCACATGGATTAGCATATTATTAAATACATATAATAATGTTGAAAGGAAGATATAAAATAAAACTCCAAATGATGTAGGAACCTCCAAGTTCCCTTTCCATCCATCCCATTTTAAGCTGTTTTATGAGATCACTAGGATCCAGCTCTGGATCCCAATCACGTGCCTTATCGTAGAAGTATAAAGTCTACTCGCATCCTAAGGTGCCTTTTTAGGGTGTGAGAATAATATCAGTTGGATTCCACCAAATTTTTCCTACCTTACATATGTTATAAAGAAGGTGTTATAAATATAAATAAACAACACATGAACATCGTATAAATAACCTAATTCCCTTGTGCTCAACATCCACAAGGAAAAAATCACTCACTTCAGTCATCTTCGGTAATCCATTTTTCCACAGTTATATATCGGGAATATTATTCCATGTATACAAATATATTACTACAGTGGAGAGGATCCTTAGCATAAATCCCAAGGTATCCCTAGATGATTAATAATATGGGGAGCCCTCAGGCACCTCATGTAAAAGATTTACCATCACCTCATGCCAACTGAAACATCCTATATCATAATCAAATATTTGGCATCCTAAAGACGTGCCCCAAAAAGTACCTAGTCCCTCATACCTCACCTCATGAAATCCACTTTGTGTCGAAGCCTAGAATTTGAGGCATAGTTATATTTTTCCTCCAAATAATCAACACCATTGGCTCAATAGCTGACTTCCTGAGGAATAGTAATATCCATCTTCCAAAATAGACCATGCCCAATGACCTTAATATACTATGATCCCCATCCCCATATTGATGGTCTCAACATCATCAATTGATTTATCCTCACCATCCTTATGTATTTCTACGATAAGCGCATCCAACCTCACTAATTGTTAACACCATCTTAATTTGTATCTAACGGATTCCTCTACCCACATGAGTGGTCAATACCACCTCATTAACTGAGTCCTATTTGTGGGAACATGACTCTAATAGTGTGTTGTCCAATCATGGTGAACTAAATATTCCAAAAATTACCTAATCCAAATCATCCCAATACCTTATTATTCTGAGATTGTGTTGATCAAATTGATGGTCTATACCATCACAAATCACTAGAAGGTTGTTCTCATATCTTGATGAACTCATCACCTCAATTCAAAGACCATAATTCCCAACCTTGTGATCAACATCACATGAAGTATTCAATCCAAGCCCATAATGATGAACAACATCACCTTAGTCCAAATGGTCACAACTACCTCAATCCTCAGTCTAATCCTAATATGTTCTCATAAAACAAATAAATTGAGTATATATAATTAGAACTAAATAAACACACCTGGAATAATATTCCCAAGTTTTATTAAGTCCCTCATCAGTATCATACCATTTTTAGTCATGGAGGATCATTCTCATATGTATATCATGGGTTAAATTTATTAATTAAAATATAAGCATTAAATTATTAGGGTCTCTCTCACACAACCCAATAGTGTTCTTGAGAATGCACACCATGAAACACTAGAAAATCAAGAGAAATATAGAAACCACATACCTCATAATGGTACAAATTTTCATGGTTGATATCAACCTCTTACTCAATCTGATTGAGAAGAAATCAAAATTTTATACAAACATCCTAAAAATTGGGTAAAATGGATCACATGGATTTAGCACTCCATATGGAATGTCAAAAGAAGAAAATAAGGTATTGTATTTAAGGCCTTACTAATATGGATCCAAATATATCAATAGTGATAAAAAAAGATCAGATGAAGTATTTATCTCAAATCCGAGAAGATGAAGAGGAGATCTCCCTACATACTAGAGAGGAGATCCATATGAGGGAAAAGGAAAGTAAGGAACGAACTCTTAAATAAAATAAGTGGATATGGTAATTTTTCACTTTTAAAGAGGTCTCATGGTTACTGCATGGTTTAGAAAATCATTCACCAACCATACAGTTCCCAATTTCTAGAACCAACTTCACATGGTCCATGCACACGATTTTCCAAACCATTCAAAAACTATACATTAAGCCTCTGATAAAAACTATAGAATTCTCTGCATGTCCATGTTCCCCCTTCTGTATAGTTTTTTAAAAAATTCACATTGAAGATGAAGGGCGGCATGGTTACTCCTGGGAGTCCATACAGTTTTTCCAAACTCTGCTCCTCCATTTGTGCACCTGGAAATGTTGTGTTTTTTGATTCCAATGAACCCAGAACCCACTCAAAACTCCAATTTACTTACCAATCCTTAAAACCCATCTAAAAATGTTCTTGGTTTAAAGAAACTCTTATAATTAATTTTTTAATATCAATAATAAAGTTTTCCTTCTCAAGAAACATGAAAAATTCAAAATGGGTGAAGAAAATTTGACCGGTTCAAAAACCCAGGACATTATTGTCTCCCCACCTTAACATAGATCACACAGAGAAATCAAGAATTATCTAGATATAGTAATGAACATACCCATATCTTAAAATCAACCTAGTCTACCCTGGTCATAAAGTCACATGTCAACTCTCTCAAGGAACTCCCCACATTATGAGCTACCTACCTGGTAACATATCGACCTAAATATCAAAATTCTTATTATCCATTGACCATCCCTAAAATCAAAATTCCTCCTGTTATGATTGATCACTACTTTTCCTCATCGGGTAATCAAAACATACATGTGCCTCATATGACATAATCGTGTCCCGCATATCCTCATATTCCCACCTCATGATCTTGTCTCACATGACACATATGAGTTCCCGCATCTCAATAGATTCTCAAAAGTACCCATGCCTCAAGAATCACCCATAAATCCCACATATCATTAGATTCCCACAATTAGTCCTGGTGCCACATACCTCAAGTAGAACCTACACTGAATTAATTCCCATAAATAATCTAGTGTAAATTCACCTAATATATATATATATATAACATGTTTGGTTTGATGCAAACATACTAACCAGCACCTAGTTAGTCAAATATTTACATCTCATGCACCTCATGCACCCAAAATCGAACATGCCTAAAAACATTCCATGCCAAAATAAAAAGGTATCTCGTCATTCTCATAATCATGGCATACCTATGACTGTAGACATCTCCCCAACCTGCTCTATACCTAGAAACTCCACTACATGAACCTAGCCTAATGCTTGACTACCTAAGGCATGGCCTCCCTATAGTGCTACACCATCTATCAGCCACTAACCTCACTACTAGGTCCCAATGTCTCAGCCATGATCTCCACGTGAAACCGAAGCTCAACTACGAACTCCTGGTACTTCTCTCAATCCGAACATAAATGCTTGATTCTTCCATGGTACTTGTCTACCAGCTATCTAAGATGGATTCCTGTAGAACCTATTGAGATGCTCGATCTGGCCACATGCCCGGCACTCCTTTGGTGTTTGATCACACTACATCCGAAAATTTCCCAACTTCCCACACTGGATGAAAACCATATAAGACCCACTCTTTAGTTGTATGCTTGATTATATAGCATGAACTCCCTATTGAGACTCCTCTCAGCCTCGCTTCCTGCTACCTGGATCATCGCTCGTAACATCACCTGACATCATCACTCGGCTCGAATATGACTGGTTTGTCAAATTTCCATTGGATATTTATACTTGATTAAAAATATACAATAATGATGCCAACTTGAAGATGTTTACCTACAACCTAATGGTATGTAGTAAACCATCCTCAAAGTGACTCACTCTTGAGGTGTCTTTTCCCGCTATATTGGGAGTGAAACAAGAAAAGTATATTAAAGTAGCTGCATTTTCCATGACCAACATGTATCCTTGTTGAAGGTTCAATAAATCCTAATCTCTCTCCACCCTCATCATATATAGAAAGAAGTGCTAAAATAATGTAGCTTAAAAATCTTTTAAGTTAATTCACCCTTGCCTACCTTCTTGAACCGATATATCCTACCAGTTATTTGTCGATCCATTGAGCATATATGAAACCAGTTTTACCTTTCAACCTAGGGGTGTCTCGAGCTGGTCGAAGGTGGTCTAAACCACAACAATATAGTTCTAAACATTATTTAGTCCACCCTCACCATAAAATAGTTGTGGGTGTTGTGACTATAACTCCCGAGTCACATATTCCATTGATGTATCAGCTCCCTGATGTCCCCTATCGATTCTCTGGATAACCCGAACCAGGCTCACCCTGAGCTTCCCATCAATCCATGGCCCAAAATGTTTCATATATTATGGTTATCCTACATATAGTGGAGTTTTTACCTATTATTTTACCCACAGATCATGATCTTCCTGACCCTATGTGGCCTCATCCCAACCTTCGAGGTCCTTAACTTGTGCCCGCTCAAGCAGCACCAAGTCACCGCCCTCCTGACGATCTACCAGAAGATGTCTAGGTGGCATCCCATAGGATACAAATATCATGGTCACACATACATAAAATTATATATATAAATATCATAGATATTGAAATATGTAACAAGAAGAAAAATCTAACCACCCTTACACTCACCTATCGCACCAAGTCTAATGACAACCAACCACTTGGCCCCTTACCTCCCTATATCAGGGTCAGGTATCACATGTAACCCAGCCTCATAGCCTACTACCTAAACATGTGAAAGTCAAGAATCAAGTATAGTCTGGCCTCATATACCCTAACCATCTTATAACAGGTCCATATGTCATATATAATACTTTTTAGCTGGATATAATGCCACAAAAGAGAATATATGTAGAAAAACACTGATTGGATTCCTTTTTCAACACTTTAAATAGTTCACCCCTCATCCCTTCCTACTCCTATCAGATCCAGACCCATATATATATACACCACTTATATAACTGCATACATATTTCATTAGAATTATATTCCTGTGTTGGTTGAGTATAATTCCACCAAAGAGAGGCTAAGAAGGAAAACATGGTTTAACTTCCTTTATTGATACTTTAAAAAATACAACCCCTCTTATCACAATATATTTTACCAATGAAAATCATGAAAAAAACATATCATATGTTCCTAGAAACCGATCACTAAACATAATCACACATCCCTTTCTGTAATAGTCTAAGGTATAAAGGCCATATAATAATAACCATCACACTAAAGTGTGACACCTAAGGTGGAAATAAAATAAACTATAAAAATATCAAATAATAATTGAAATTTCCCACCACTAAAAACTTGGAATATTCCCCATGCATGGGGATACAGTAGCCCAAATATGAGCTCTAAAACTGGTTCTGACAACATCCATGTATATAGTCTATCATATCCCAAATAATAAGACCAATTGGAAATAAAAAAATTGATATCATTAGTATCCAGCTAATCTTTTCTACTAATTCTTAGACATGAACTGCTTCGATACAATTTATAGAACCCTAACCTATCTTCCACCTGAACAGTGCTCAGGGCTGGAGTACAACTAGGACATAGGCATGCCTCCCCATATGCTTAAGGCTATCGACTAGTAGTAAGGGTGTAAAGAGGTGACAATGGAGAGACTATACCCTCTGATGGTGATAATAATAATGTTAAATATATATATATAAGAAAATGGAATAATTCCATAAATCAGAAAAAATAAATAACAATAAATAGTGGAAACATAATCAAAAAACAATAGTAATAATCAGCAAGATCAAACATGCCAATTACAGAATAAAACACCATGATTAGCTAAGCATGCATATCAAGATATTTTATATAAAATATTAGATAATTTTAAGGGTATCCCATGGCTAAACTTATCAGTATATACATATAAGATTTTTGAAAATCAAAGTAAGACAAAAAAAATTAAACTCCAACTGATGCAAGAACCACAAAGGTCCCTTTTTATCTTTCTCATGGTAAGAATTGTGATGTGATCTCTGGGGTCTGGCTCATAATCCTAGTCCCTTACTTGATCATAGAATCTTAAAGTCTACACTCATCCTAAGGGGACTATTTAAGGTGTGAGAATATTATTATTAGTACACCACCAATGTGTGCCTGTTTTATATCTATTATAAAGTATGTGTTCTAAATATTAATAAATAACACATGAAAATCATATAAATAACATGCTTCCCTTGTTTCCAGTAGCCATAAATAAGAAATCCCCTACTATAGTCATCATTGGTATTCCATGTTCCACCAGTTATATATATGTCATATGGTGGAATATCTTTAAATGTATAACTACAGTGGCAAGGATCCTTAGAGCAAATCCTAAGAAATACCCTGATGATTAACAGGTTGAAGAGACCTTAGTCGCCTCCTGTAAAAGTATCATCAACACTTCATGCCAACCGACACCTCCTGTGTCATAATAAAATATCTAGAATCATGAAGGAATGATCCCAACAAGTACCTGGTCCCTCAGACCTCATCTTATAAAATCCTCATCATCTTGAAGCCCGACTTGCAAGGCACAGTGATGTATTTATTCCAAATAATCAACATTGTCAGTTCAACAGTTGACGTCCCAAGGAATGGTAATATTAATCCTCCAAAATATTTCCTTCCCAACATTCTCAATACATGGTAAGCATAATAACCTTAATAACAGTATCAATACCATCAACTAATGGCTCCTCATCAACCCCATGGATTTCTAAGGCAAGAACCTCTAACCTCAATGATGGTTAACACCATCCTAAGCCGCATCTAATAGAGACCTCTACCTGAATGAGTGGTCAACACCGCCTCCTAAATTGAGTCATATATATTTTTACACGACTTCAATGTCACATCATCCAATCATAGTTAGTGGAAATCACCAAAAAAGTACCTAAGATGAATCATGTGGTCACCTTATTCCCCTAATACTATGTCTATCAACCGGATGGTCAACACCTTCTCAAATCACTAGAGATTTGTTCTCATATCATGATGACCTCATCTCCTCAATTTGAAAACCATGTTACCCAACCTGGTGATTACTATCACCTCAAGTATCTAGGCCAATCCATACCTAACGACCAACTTTTCCCTAGTCCAGGTGGTTATCACCACCTCAATCCTTGGGCCAAGACCAAATCATTCTCATAGAACCAAGTAATTTAATATATGAAATTCAATATAAATAAATAAACACACCTTGCTTAATATTAATAAATACCTTGAATCCCCTCACTGGGATCATGCCATTTTTAGTCAAGGAGAATCATGCCCATAGGCATATCATGGGTTCACTTTATTAATTAAAAGACATGTATTAAATTATTAGTGTCTCTCTCGGATAACCCAATATTGTGCTCAATAATGAACCCCTAGAAACACTTCAAAATCAAGATAAATTTAGGAACCACCAACCTCGTATTGGTAGACATTCACTCATCCGATATCATCCTCTAAATCAATCCAATTTTGAAGAAATCGACATTTTAGATGAACTCTTTAAAAATATGGTAAAACAAATTACATGGATTTAGCTCACCATAGGTCAATAGAAAATAAGAAAAAAATGTATTAGATTGAATGTCTTACTGATTCAAATCCAATGAGACCAGTGGTGATCAAATAGATCTCAGATGGAGGATTTGGATCAAACCCTAGACCAGGGAGACGAATGCTCCCTATCCACTAGAGATGTGAGTCATAGGAGTGAGGAAGAAATATGTGAAATACTTCTTTAAAAATAAGGGTAAAATGGTATTTTTCCATTTTAAAGAGGTCTCACAGTTACTGCATAGTTTTAAAAACTATGTGGCAACTGTGTGATGCCCATTGTCCAAGAACCAACCTCGCAAGGTCTATGTACATGTTCTATAAAACTGTAGGCAAATTGTATGTGAATCCTCTGGTAAAAAATTCATAACACCCTTCATGGTTGTTCACCCCATCTTATACAGTTTTTTAAACCATGCACAGTGAAGATGGAGACCACACAGTTACTCTTAGGAGGATGCAAGTTTTTCCAAACCATGCACCTCTGTCTGTGCATCTTGAAATATTGTGTTTTTTGCATCTGATGCACCCAAAACTCACGTGAAACCAAGGGTAATTTCTAAGCCTTAAAACCAACCTAATAAAAAAAATTTGGGTTAAATAACTATCAGAATTATGTTTCTAATATCAAAATGAAATTTTACCCACTCACCAAACATGAAAAATTTAAAATGGGAGAGGAAATTTGACCCACTCAAAAACCATGGATGTTACATGATGAGTAAACATAAATATTTCATACATAAATATTATATCCTAGTAGATAAATATTAATTACATATCATTAAGATCCATACTATAACCATAATGGTTTAGTGCCTTTGGAAACATGGATATATGAACAAATAGTATGTAAAAGACCTATATCATCTCCAACTTAGTTCTTAACAACTAGAAACCTTCTTAGACATATCATAGTTAAAACCATTATTTATATCCTAGGTAAAAATAAATGTAATAAAGGGTGAGCCTAGATTATTGGTAAGTAAAAACAAGGGAGTTATCAATGACTATTTAATTATAACATGAGAATAAGGGTATGAAAACATGAGATTGAAATTTGAAAACCATATCCAAATATTTATATATCATAACCATGAGTCATGGAATTAATCATAATAGTTCATAAGTCATGTGTCACAATGAAATCAAATATAATGATCCATGATAGAATAAAATTGGCATAAGATCATGTCATAAAAGAGTGGCATGAAGAGTGCATAATTGTATGATCCCAACCTTTTACTGGAGATGTATAGAGCTCATTTTCAGTTACTATATTACCTTCTTTTTTGTGTATCTTAGTTAAGGCATGTATTGTGCGAGTTTGGGTGAAAGTTATATGTTTTTTGAGGGGTTTTGAAATATTCGTGGTTGGCTCATGGTTTCCCCAAACCGCGTACCATGCCCTAGTAAACCGTGAAACCCCAGAAAGAGAGGTATTGTGTGATTAGTTCATGGTTTTTCAAACCATGAACCCTATTAGGAGTAATTTTTGCACCCCCAAAGGATAGGCACATGGTTGGGTAACATTATTTGGAAAACCATGCACCACTGCTAGGAAACCATGCGTGCGGGATTTAATCGTCTGAAAATTAGTTTTAAAATTTATGAACTTTTGGCCTTCACCCTAATTTGACCCAAATCGACCCTAAAGTTTTTATATAATTTTTTAGGCTTCCAAGTGGATTCCAAGTCCTTATAAACATTATTATTCGCAAATCAAAGATCCATTTGACATATTTTCACCTCTCTCGATAATAGATCTCATCTAGATTGGTTTTCTCCCTCTATCTTGTCTCTCTATCATCATTTCACGGGATGATTTTAAAAATTGGTAATGGATCTATATATAGGTTTTGATAGATCTAATCCTTTTGATTTTGGATCTAGGTTCTGTATCTAGATCTCATTCTTCATTGTGTAATTGAATGTTCCTCTTCAATGCAAGGATTTATGTCGATGAGCATTCATCAATTATCTTGAGGTAGGTGGTGTAAATTGAAAATACCATAGTCATGATTGAATTTATTTTATGTCATTATGAAATTCAGATTTCCATGATTGGTAAATTTCATCAGTGATTTAATTAATTGAATTTATTAAATTGAATTTCCATGTGATAATGAATTAGGATAAATTTAGGGCAACTAGAATTGGTTGATTTTTTTATTATGAAATTAATGGGGTATTCGGACGATGAAATTGATATATAAAATGGGATTGTGTAATTGGATATGTAATTTATTGATAAATGGAATAAAGGGATGTTTGGATTACCCTTGAAGGGTTAATGGGTTAATTAATTGAATTCTGAAAAACAGTTTAATAGTGAATTGTTCATATTATTCTATGTGATTAAAGTGATAAGAGTTGATTATTTTGATAATTTAATTGGTATACCATGATATGAAAAATTTGTGAGAGGGTTAATTATGATTAAACTTGTTATATATCTTTGATATATGTGAATTATTGAGAAATGGGGTGTGGGACAATGACTGGTGCTTCAAATACCCATGGGGTGATAGCCATGATGTTATAGACCCAAATGCTTGCATGTTATTATTATTTTATGGTGCAGGGACTGATGCTCAAATTCCCATGGGTTATTGGATATGGAATGATGCTCCAAATACCCATTGGGTTCTAGACAGAACATTATATACCCATGAGATTGGCATTGGACTAAGTTTCCAAATGCTTGTGATATGAATTAAAAATAAATGGATAATAAAAGACCACATGATGATGAATTATGATTCTCTAGGTGATATGTTATAACCCTTTGGGATAGTTTAGAAACCAACATGGGCTGAATCAAGTATTTATGGGCTGGGGTGTCTTCTTGAACTCAAAAATTTATGTGGTTAATTAAAGAATAATGAAATGTGATAACTATTTACATTATGAATTATACTTTATTCTTTATACAACTACATATATAGATATTGACTGGATATTGTTTCTGACACTGTTGGTGGTGGACTACTATGTTGTACTAAAACCGTACTGGGATACCTGATCAGTACCCGAATAGACTTCATGTTTACAAGATAGTATAATGGAAGGATACCTATGTTATATGGTTGAGTTGGGATGGATCATGGATGGGGGAACAATACATAGTGTTAGAAACTGGTTGGGAGTGTGGGTGTGTCTTTATTTTTGGTTTTAATTTGAAACATGACATGTATTTGGCATGACATATCTACTATTTTGGTTTCAATATTGTATTCCTATTTTTCTCATCATCTGATACTAGTTTTGTAAGGTTATTAGTTATATCATTTGATTATTCTTATTTATTTTTGTTGTTATGTCACTTTGATAAAGAGGGTATAGTCTACCCATGTTATATATATTATAACCTTGGTACTAGTCATCAGCCCCTAGCATACAGGGAGGTTCACCTTAGGTCATGTAACTGACTATCTTGGGGCTCCAGTATGTGGCACCTGGGTTAGGACTTTAAAAAGTGGTATCAAATGGTTTTTCTTTTATTTATTTTATATTACTATTTGGGGAAAGTTATAAAAAAAATAGAAGTTTTTGAGCCTTGTTTAATAGATCATTCATGGGAGCATCTGACCCATGTATGGAGGTAAAACCAAGTACTTGGGGTGGGGATTGATGTTATTGATGTGTGTTATTACAGTTGAATATTATTTCACCTCGATTGATTCATTTGTGTCATGATGTGATTATTGTTTCTAATATTTTTTTATATTTGACTCCTAGATCAGTAAGGAATGAGAGTTGAGTAAGCATGCATCATTATAGGCACTCATTATTTATTGTGACATTCATAATTTTTTTCATGAATGGGGAAATACGGTTTTGGGTAAGTTGTTAAATGAATTTTTTTTCCTTGCTTGTGTAATTAACTAAAAATTGTGCATAATAAGTATTGAAAATTGTAAAATGGTGAAAAGGTGGAAAATGGGTATCTAATGAGATATTGAATAATGATAATGTGTTTACCCTTTGTTAAACATGACCTAAATGTAGGATGGTTAAGGTTAGTGATAGAGCCTTAGTTTTGACTGTGTGCCAGGGTTTTAGGGATTACATGTTTTGTCTTTTTATGAATCCTCGTAATTTTTTAAATGTAGTGAAATGTTTCCTATGATATTATTTTGGAATTTTAGAGATATGCCTCTATTATTACACCTATTAATTGAAAAAAATGAGAAAATGGCTATATATGTGCCTCCAGTAGTGGATCCTGAGACTCTGAAAGTTCCATGTGAGGAATCTGGAGAGAAGTTCCATGAGAACATTTCTCGGTTTATATAGTTTATGGAAAGAGGCCCATTGCATGTTATTAAGAGTATTCCCAGCATGATTTGGAAGTTTTAGTTGGATCACCATCCAAATTTCATTAGAAAGGGTGTAAATGAGGCTATAGATTTATGTATTCGGTTTATCTAAATGATACTTGACCACTTGGAGACTCCTGTTGAGAAAAGAGTCAATATGGAATCTTATATGTTGCAAGGATCAGTGAAGAGATGGTGGGACATCAAAATATAGTATAGAAATTTGAAAAACATGGTATGTAAGGACTTCCAATAGAAGTTCCTAGAGCACTTTTATCCATATTTTTTGAGAAAGGAGAGGGAAACAGAGTTTATGAGGTTTATCCAGGGGAGTATGCCTATGATGGACTATGCTAGTCACTTTACTGACTTGTAGTGATTTTTTCCAGTGATGAAAGGGGATGCGGCAGCTATAGTAAAAAGTTTTTAGGATGGGCATAAATATGATATTATGTCTCAGGTAAATATCTTTCAGTTAAAGAAGTTTTTTGAAGCAGTGGATTAAGATCTCATATATGATGGGAACCTGAAGGAGGCTTCCAGTGGAAGATAGGTGGTTTCTATTGGAAAATCAGGTGGTACATTTTTTGAGAGTATGAAGCATCGCTATGATAATTTTTACCAAAGTAGTGGAAAATAGAGTAAACAGGGGGAAGTATTAGTTACTTAATATCTCATTCAATTGATTTTCCATGAGTGTGGTATGATGGGTCACATTCGTAGGATAGGTAACTATTGTAGGCGTTATCCTCAACCATCAGTAGAATGTTGAGATTACGGTAGGATGGGAAATCTACAATGGTTCTATAGGAACCCACGATATATGGGTAGTGATGGGGTAACTAGAAAGAGCCATCATATTGGAAGGGGTTCTTCTGCACCATACCAGTCTAGAATTTGTAATTCTACTAACCATAATGGTAGAGGCAGTGGACAAAGTGCTTTTTGTTAAGAGAAATCGTATCAGCAAAGTGGTATAGCTCGAGGGACTCAAGTTGCATCGTAGAGAAGAGGGTAATTACATTTTCATATAGTATAACCTACACTAATTGATATTAATTTTAGACCATAGATAGTTAGAGGTACAATTTTTGTAGATTCTACTGTAGATAGTACCTTATTTTATATTGATGCCTCTAATTCATTTATATTTATACAACTTGTGAATGGGTTGAGTCTAGTAGTGGAGTTTTTTAGTGGAGTTATAATGATTGATAAACTATTGGGAGTTCAGTCGAGGGACATCTATTTATGAAAGGGTTGTTCTATAGAGGTTGGGAATATTGTTTCCTATAGGATATTTACATCCTTGACATGTCAAGATTTTTCCTAATTATGGTTATGGAATAGTTAGTGGTATACCAATCCCATATATATTTTTACTAAAGGATAGTGACTTTTACGTCTCCTGAGGGTGATAATTTTATTCACTATGTAGAGTGGGATATCTAGGTGGGTCGTATAAGTCCATTTCATTAGCAAATATGGGATATCACCACCCAAGTTGCTAGTATATTTCTAGATTATGGGGTGTAATGAATAATATCTTTCCACCTATAGTGGATAGGTTATAATATGTGTTTTCTAAGGACTTCTTAGGGCTTCCACCTGAGAGAGAAATAGAGTTTAAGATTGATCTCATGCATGGGGATGAGCTGGTGTTAATTAAACCATATATAATGAAAATAGAATAGCTTCAAGAGCTTATGAAACAACTATAAGAGTTGACGGAGAAGGGTTTTACCCATCTGAGTATGTCTCCTTGGGGTTCCCTAGTATTGTTTGAAAATAAGGATGATGGTATGTTGCACTTGTGTGTTGATTACTGCAAGTTTAACTGGATGACTATGAAGAACTGGTATCCATTTCCACATATCTATAATATATTTGACTGGTTGAGGGGAGCTTGTGTCTTCTCTAAGATTGACATGAGATCAAGGTATCATAAGTTTAGAGTTCGACCTTCTGATATACTGAGGACTACTTTCAGAAGAAGTTATGGCCTATATGAGTTTCTCATGATATCGTTTAGGATAATGAATTCACTAATATTATTTATTTCCTTGATAAATAGAATATTCCACCCATACTTGGATTAGTTTTTGGTAGTATTTGTGGATGAAAACTTGGTGTACTCTAAGACTCATGATGATCATGCCCAATATCTTGACATCATCCTAAGTACACTGAGGGAGAATCGGCTATACTCCAAGATATATAAGTGAAAATTATATATTGATTAGGTAAATTTCATGGGAAACATTATCTTATAGGAAGGTGTGTCAATTGGCTAAGATAAGGTTCTAGTAGTTGTATCTTGGGAGAAGCCTGAGAACGTTTTTGATATTCATAGTTTTCTAGGGTTTGTGGGTTATTATCGGAGATTTTTCCAAGACTTTTCCCATTTGGTAGCACCACTTTTTGGATTTACCAAGAAGGGGATAAATTTTTAATGGTTTAGATCATGTTATAATTCCTTCTATGAGTTGAATAATTGTTTTACAATGACACCAATATAGATCATACCCGAGCCGGGTGAGGAGTATATAGTTCTTTTTCATGCTTCTAGGATCAGAATTAGAGAAGTGTTGATGCAGGGAGATAACGTTATGGAATATGGGTCAAAAAATTTGAGTCCACATGAATATAATTACCCTATGTATGACCTCAAGTTAGTTTCATTTTTTTATGCCTTGAAGTTTTCACAACATTATCTTTTGAGAGAAAATTTTACTATGTATACAAATCATAAGAGAATAAATTATATCTTTTCACAGTGGTATTTTAATCTATGGTAGCGAATATGGGTGGAGTATATTCAGTCTATTGAGTTTGAGTAAGAGTATATACCTGGGAATGGAAATAGTGTTTCTGAAAATTTGAGTTGAAAAAATCAGACTCATGCACTTTTAGAGTCATTTTCTAATTGGAAGATGATGAATCTTCTAGTTTAGATGCATATTTTCACTCAAGAGTACTAGGAGTAGATGACTATCATATCAATCTCTGTGGAGTCTATTCTTTTGATCAATATTAGGGAGAGGTGGAATGAGGATTTGGAGTGTTTATCCTTAAGAGAAATCCTTAAAGGTGGGGATACACCTTATGATTGGACTACAGATGAGGATGAGATCATCTATGTTTCGGGTCGTGTTGTTGTACCTACTTGTATGTGGTGGGATATGATGTGTGAATTTCATTCCTCAAAGTGGTTGGTGCATTTAGGTGTGATAAAAATGTATTGTGACCTATGTCGACAGTATTGATGGTTGATCATGAAAAAGGATATTTTAGGGTTTGTGACACAATGTTACACATGTCAGTAGGTGGAGGTTGAGAATCAACAAACTGGTGGTATACTACAATAATTTTCCATTCAAAAATTGAATTGGGATAACATTAATATGGACTTTCTAGTGGGTCTCCTCATGGGGCCTTAGAAGAATGATTCTATTTGGGTGGTTGTGGACAGACTGACGAAAGTAGCATATCTCATTCCTATATGGGATACTTTCTTAGTGAACCAGTTGGAAGATTTTTATGTTTGGGATATAGTCCTTCAAAATAGGGTTATTAAGAGTATATCTTTAAACTATGACTCATGTTTTACTTCGAGACATTGGAAGGGCTTGTAGAAGGTTCTTGGTAGACCTGTTTTCCTTAGTACGACATTACACCCACATATAGATGGATAGTTAGAGCATACTATTCAGGTGCTTAATTATATGCTATGATCATGTGCTCTATACATTAGTGGGTCTTGGTGGAATAAAATAGAACTTTTTTAGTTATCCTATAAAAATAGTTATCAAGAAACTATTCAGACTGAACCATATGAGACACTTTATGGTAGGCCATGAAGATCACATCTATGTTGGATGGAGGTAGGTGAGTTAGATCTGTTAGTACCGAGTCTCATATAGGAGACATTGGAGAAGGTTAATTTGATTCTAAAGTGTATGTCTATGGTTCATAGTAGATTGATGTTTTATGTGGATAGACATTGATGACACCTAGAGTTTACAGAGGTTGATTGTGCTTTCCTTTGGGTGTCTCCTGGATTGGGCCATCGTACAATTTGAAAACAAGGAAATTTGGTGCCAAGGTTTTCTTAATCATTTGAGGTTGTGGATAGAATTTTTCTAGTGGTTTAATTATTGGTTCTTACATAGATATATAATGATATGAATGGTGTTTTTCATGTTTCACAACTTCGGTGATATCAGCATGACCCTTCTCATGTGATTGAGGTTGCTGATGTTGATCTTGTGACTGATGTATCCTTTAAATAGCATCTGATAAGTGTGTTGGTTCATAATGAGAATGTTTTTTAGGGAAAGAATGTGCCGATTTTTCATGTATTGTGGAAACATTTTAATTTTTAGGAGGGAACATTGGAGAGAGAATATGATATGTGGGGTCATTGGACCAATCTTTTCACCTTAGAATCATAGAGATTCATTGGAGTACATCTTGAGGATGAGTTGTTATAAGGTGGGGGGTTTATAAGATACCAAACATTTATTAGAGATATATTGAGCTAGTTTTTAGGTAATATTTTACAATATTTTTTTATATCTTGTTTGAGTTATTTCTTTGGTGCATTTGGGTGAAAATTAGATTTTTTGGATGGGTTTTGGGCAGTGCACAGTTGACACGCAGTTTTCCCAAACCATTCACCCTACACCAAAGAACCATACCACCTAGATAGAGAAGGATTTCATGGTTGGTTCATGTTTTTTCAAACCATTTACCCCCATAGGAGAGGAAAAAGTTTATCCAACACAGTTATCAAACACAATTTGGAAAACGGTGCACCCATACCCAGGAAACAATGCATGCTAGATTTAATCCTCTTAAAATTAGTTTTAAAATTCCCTAACCACCAGAAATATT
The DNA here is from genome assembly GCA_963277665.1 of Viscum album. Taxonomy (NCBI): domain Eukaryota; kingdom Viridiplantae; phylum Streptophyta; class Magnoliopsida; order Santalales; family Viscaceae; genus Viscum; species Viscum album. Next base: position 1,016,489,404 of record OY728147.1, on the reverse strand, counting down.
TCCTAATTCAACCCAACTCAGACATAAAGTTTTTATATCATTTTTTTGGAGGATCTTGGATGGATTCTAATGCCTTATAAACACCATTATTTATGAATCTATGATCTTTTTGAAAGATCCGCAACTCTCCCGATAAGAGATCTCATCGTGATTGGTTTTCCCACTCTATAATATATTTCAATAATATTTTGAAGGGATAATTTAATATATTGGTAATGGATATAGATATAGGTTTTTATAGTTCTAATCCATTTTATCTTGGATCTAGTTTTTGGATCTATATCTCATTCTTTATTGTGCAATTGGACGTTCCACTTCAATTTGGGGAGTTTCATTTGTGAGCGTTTTTCAATGATCTTTATGTAGGTGATCTAAATTAAAAATCCCATAGTCATGATTTAATTAAATGTATGTAATTATGAAATTTCAATATACATGATTGGTCAATTAAATTGTTGATTTAATTGATTAAATCTGATTTCCATATGTTAATGAACTGGGTTAAATTTGGGGAAATTGAAATTGGTTGATTTGTGATTGTGAAATTGATGGGGTATTGGGATAATGAATTTGGCATGTTAAATTTTATTATGTAATTAGTTAAATTTTTGGGATACGAAATTTATTGATAAAAGTAATAAATGGATATTTTTCTTAAACATTAAAGGTTACTGAGTTAATTGATTAAATGTTGAAAAAAGTTTTAATAGTAAATTTTTCATATTATTCCATGTGATTAAAGTGATGAGCCATGATTTTTTTGATATTTGAATTGGTATAATATGATTTGAAAAATTGGTTAGAGGGTTAATGATGATTAACATTATTACATTGATATATATGATATATGTAAATGATTGATAAATAGTGTCTGGGACACGAACTAATGCTCCAAATACCCACGGGATTCTAGCCATGATGTTTTAGACCCAAATGTATCCATGTTATTATTATTGTATGGGATAGGGAATGATGATCCAAATACCCATGGGGTGTGGGACACAGACTGATACTCCAAATTCCCATGGGGTGATGGACATGATGTTCTGCACCCATGAGATTGGCATTGGACTATGGTTCCAAATAGTCTTGATATGAATTGAAATTAAATGGATTATTAAAGACCATGTGATAATTAATTGAGATTCTATATGTGATATGTGATAACCCTTGGGGATAGTTCAGAAACTTTAATGGGCGGAAGCAGGTATTTATGGGTTGGGGTTTCTTTGTGAACCTAATAATTTATGTGGTTAATTAAAGAATAATGAAATGTGATAAATATTTACATTATACATTGTAATTTATTATTTATACAACTACATGCACTATTATTTACTAGATATTGTTTTAGACATCATTTGTAGTGTCCTACTGAGTTGTACTCACTCACTACTTGGGATGCTTGATCAATACCCAAATATACTTCATGTTTGTAGGATAGTATAAGGGAAAGAGACCTATGTTAGATAGATGAGTTGGTATGGAGCATGAACGAGGGAACCATACTTGGTGTAGGGATCCGCTTGGGAGTGTTAGTGTGACTTTATTTTGGTTTTGAATTTGCAACTTGAAACATATATGGGAATGGGATAACCTCATTTTTACCCTCATTTGGGAATTGGATGGCCTCATCTGTACCATCTTTTGAGGTTGGTATAACCTCATGTGTACCCTCTAATCTCATAATGAATTAGAGGGATATAATGGACTCACCCATCAAATAAGCATAATCCATTCATATGTATACCAGAAGATTGTGAAAACATTTATCATTCCACTAGAACATAACTCATGGATATGATAAAAAATCATTAATATTGCATCACAATAATCATAAACCATTCAGAAAAAGAATAAGGATGGTATTATATAATAATATCCCCAATAAAACCTAAGTAACATAAAAGGATGTTATCATAGATAAAAACTTCCTTGTCAATATCATAGGAACAATTATTGGAGAAAATACGCTTTTCATTCTGAAGTCAAATATTTAAAATATAAAAATTTCCAAAATATTTAAGAAATTTTTTTCTTCAAAAAAATCATTCAAAAGTGAAAAGGAAGCTTCAAATTGCTGATCATCCATGATGGTGGAAAATTCTATTCATGATGTATATGTTAAAAAAATATTTCGTTCACAATTTCGATAAAAATCCCAAAATTAAAACATTCAAAAAAAATAATATTTATTTTAAAAATATTATATAAATTATAAAATTCTTAAAAATTATTTTAAAAAATCATATGATTATAGTAAAAACATTATAAAAACATTTTCAAGAAGATATAAACATGGAATAAAAAGATTCTAAATCAAATAGTAAAACAAAGATGATTTTGATTAAAAACATTATTTTGGTCTCTTAAATGATTAAAGATTAGAAAATGAAAGGAAAACATGTAATCTCAAGAAATTACCAAATTACAATAAAATATATGGGGTTTAATGGATAATATCCATATAATTTTCCTCAATGTTGATTTAGAATAAAAAATACTAAAAAGAAATTACATTGTAACATAAATACATTACCTCAACTATTTTTATTCTTTATACATATTTGAAAATCTTGTATAATAAATATATATTTATTATAAATATATTATATAACCATAATTATTTATATTATATTATATTATATATGATTTAATTATAATATCTTTTCACCTTTTTATTAACAATTCTTTATTAAAGTTAATGTCACAGGTGACAATTGCTTCTTTTTTATGTATGTTTTTGTTTTGTAGTAACAATCCTTGTAATTTAATCATATTTTCATAATATATATAATTTTAAAAATTTCATATATATCATATATAATATTTATATACACTTTTTAATTATTCATATAAAGCGGTGAAGAAAAATAAATTACATCACTTCATGGAAATGATAATTTCTACGTATGTACGAGTGATGTTTCCACTTTTATGTGGATAAAATGAAATAAAAGAATATAATAATATCAAAATTTTAAAATATATTCAATAAATATATCATAATAACCATAAATGTGATGTAGTGACTTAAAATGAATCACATCACATTGTTGAAGTGTTAGTCAACATGTACGCATGAGTGATGCTTTAATTTCCCATTTGATGGATAAAAGATGACTAAAAGTTGTAAAATCAACATAATAAAATCCTAGTATGTGGTAGGTACTTTTTTTTATATTGGAATAGTTAGGATATAATTTAATGTGGTAAAATAATAAATAAAATGAAATATATCCTTTAAGATGATTACCTCATCTTTGAGAAACTTCCATTGGATCTCTTCTCAAGGACCCTAGGGATGATATTTTGAAGAGACCAATTCCTATAGAAATTGTCTAAGGATTTTGATAAGATTTTTTTAGGTTTTTGTTGAGATTATTGTCCTAATTTTGTGTGAATAATATAGAAGTTATTGTGTCCTTTAATAGGGAAGTAAATGATACACTTAGAATTACTTAAAATATTTAAATATAATTCAATATTTTTCAAGTGAAAATGGAACTAAGTTGACAAACATATTAAGCTAAGATAGATTAAGGTTGAAATATATTAAAATAATAAAATTTATATAGGTTTATATATCATTTTTAACCTTTAATTTTGGTTTAAACCCTTCAATAACTAATTTTAACATTAATTGTGGTAACAACATTTTCAATACTAAAGGGTTATAAATTTACTTCAAAGGTAACAGTTGGATCAAATGTGGTCAACTTATGAAATTATAGACTATATCCCATAATCCTTTTCCACTTTCAATATTTTTATGATTTCAAAATAATTTAATAAAAGATTATTTAAAATAAAATGCTATTAAAGTCGTTTTAATAACTATTCACATATTTTGACTTTTCAAACATCAAGACAGGCATGGAATTAAAATATAATATTTTTCAACATAAATTATGTAACAAACCATCAGGGATCAACTAAAAAAGTTACCCACAATGTTCTTCCACATGGTGAGGTGCAACAAAACGAATCAAGTCTCATGTGTAACTGATGAACAAATAGAGTAAAAAAGCAAAATAATAGTACATTTCTATGAGACGTACAACATAAAACCTAAACGGATAAACTACAAAGATAAATTAGGAAAATACAAAAAGTTAAAAAATCTATGCGATCGTCCTTCACCACAAAACATCCCCAGTATGAATACAATGACGACCAAGAGAAGTCATAGAATTACATGACTCCCTTCACATTAGCTATGTATTGATAAACCACACTTACAAATCCCCAAAGTCAAAAGTAGGGTGTGATCACAAAGCCTAGTGGTATTTCACTAAATAATATATACAAAGTATAATTCCATGATAACATTTTTTATATCTTTAAAACTAAACTACTTTATAAATCTTATTCAAAATATAAAAAAATTTGTAAAACAACTTTTTCCTTTCATAAAATCCTTTCAAATTAACCCAAACAAGTAATATGAAAAGTACATAAAATAAATCATGAGATCATAACAACCATAGATACACTGTAAGATAGTAAAGTGAGTAACCAACGATTAAATACACCATCACATGTAAAAACAAACATCCAACCACCAATTTTGGGATCTAACCAGTGGGAATACTTACTCAAAATAAAATAAAGAACTCATTTAGGCATCATGTGAATCCAACTGATATTGGGTCCCATCTTGTTTATTTGATATTTAACCTCTAGTGGTATAATGCACCCTAAGAATAAAAAGTCCATTTCCCAACTCACTCACAGTTTCCAATGTGCTATGTTTTAAAAAATACAATTTAAAACCATGATCATAATTTATAAAACATTTTCACATTAAAAACTTGTTGCTTTCATGATTAAAAAAACCATTTTGTAATAAAAACCAAATTTAAGGTATTTCATTGGCAAACCGTGTACCCAAAACTATTTTTAAAGTAAATACCTTAAAAAATAATATATTTCATGAAGTAAACCCACCTTGATAAAAATTACATCATTTTCATACATGATAAAAAGAAATCATATGATAATATTTATTGATCAATGAATTAAAACCTTTTTATAGAGAAAACATCCTTAATAATGGAGATAAAACACCAATAATTGATCTCCCAAGATCAATATTGAAATGGATTCAAAATTTTCCTAAAAGGAATTCAAAAAGATCTCCTGAGTGCCTATGTTTCTAGAATTATATATAGAAGTTGAGCTTGTTGTAGGTTCCGAGCATAGCAGAAATGCAGGTTGGGTGTGTACCCAACTTTGAAAATTTCCATAATCAATGATTAATCTACGATAAATATGATGATGAATTCCAGTATCCATAGAATTGAATCAAATATAAAAAAATTGAGATAACCTAGAACTAATAAGTGAAAATCGATATATTTTGTTTATAATTAATTTAATTAAATTATAGAATTACTTATAAAGTGATTCTTTCTTAATTGATGTGTCTGACCATGGGTCTGAGGTGAGTCTTCATTGTGATGTAGAATCCATGTATAGGAATCCTATAGAAGTTATCCACATGTGCTCCACATATCTCCAAATGTCATCGAAGGAGTCTCTGGGTGCTATTGTAGAAGACAATTGCACTTGTTATGTCTTCCTTTGATCTCTAGGAGAATTTATTCCAAAGCATTATCCTTGATCTTGTGGAGAATGATATCTCTCATTCATGAGATAGTTCTTAGAGAGGGAAGTGTTCTCTAAGCTTGAGATATTTTCTCCAAGGATTTTGTGTACACAATGATTGGTTATCCAGTGAAATGGCCCCTTGTCTAATATAGAGAATAATAAAATAACGGAGAATTTAATTCACCAGGTAATAATAAATAATTATCACTTGTGTCATTACTTAATTTATTATTCCATGTGATACCCCATGTTAAATAATAATAGAAATTCTATTATTCCAATGACATGTGCTTGAATTTCACATTATATTTCAATATTATTTAACCAAATAACATTTAATATTATTTCTCACTGGATCCATAACTTGGTCTGCTAATCCTCCTCAATATTTACTAGGCCTTGAATAATGACTGTATATTTATTAAATAAATATAACTTCATTATTCACCTATAAATAAATATTTCATCCACAATATAATCTCTCAAATAACTAGAGATGTAATAAATGTGATTAGGAACACTTGAATAATTATTAAACCACAATCAGGAATAATATTTATTGAATATGTTAAATAAATAAATTATTTAACCAAAATACTTTCTACACTTAGTGTGTGACCCTCTAGGCCTCTTTCTCATTGGAATTAGGTACGCTTGACTAATGTCCAATATTACTATCTAGTAATAGGTCAAGGAACCCAAGAGAAAGAAGTTTATGTCAAAATTACATGTCACCTCATACAAATGCTTCATGTGTAATATAATCCCTTTGTCATGATATATCCAATCAAGTGGGTTGCATGAAAGTTTCATCAACCCATGTGCTCTATTTCTCATTCTTTGACTTCCCAAAATTGAAATTTCCTAGAGAACACCATGTACGTGGATTTAGTTAGGCTATATCATTTCCATAAAAGGGATCAAGATATCCACTTCTGTAGAAGTGAAAAATCCTTTCTTACATTATTCATTAATGTAGTATTAATCGTGACACACCCAATATATCTTGTCTTTCCGTGAACATATTTCACCATGGTTTTTTTCATACATATAAGTGCATGAGTCATAATACCCATTAATAATAATATTAAATTCTAATGACCAATAAACATGCCTTCAGATAGGAACATCCAATGAACCATATGAATGTGGATTTCCTACTGGCGGGTCTTGTTCTCATAATATCCTCCTAGATATTACCATGGGTGCACACCAGGATAAGGTGCCTCAAAGTTTCATGAGTCGCCACCCCTAACACACTTTTTCATTTTTATCCCTTTAAATTATATCATCCATCCATAGAACATATATTCAAGTATAATGTCATGGAACTTCTGGGTTCTTATCATAGCAGGGATCCACTATAACCTTTTAGTGTGACCGATAATCTTAGGAAATTATCACATACTATGTCATGAAAAATAAGAATCATGATGTGATAAAGAGTTTATTAATATTAATCCAATGAATACTAGGTTTATCATAAAGTACAAAGAAGTTGGTTTATAGGGCACTAACTCCAACAGAGTCCCACTGGCACTTGAGCCAACTGCTAACAACCTTCAGTTTGATAGCTCTCACATGATATTCACGCTTCTATTATGATAGATCTTTAGTCAAGGGGTCTACCATGTTCTATTTTGTGGACACTCTACTCACTGAAACTTCACCCATTTGATAGAAATCCCTCAAGAGGTGATATGTTCTAAGTATGTGCTTTGTTTGTTGAGATGACCTTGACTCTTTTGCAAGAGTCACCACTACAGTATTATCGCAATACAATTTAATGGGATCTTTACTGTTATGCACCAAATCAATATTTTGGAAAATGTTTTAAATATAGAAGGCTTCCTTGGTTGCATCAGAAGCCTCTATATATTCAAACTCTACTATAGAATCAGTGGTAACTAGTTTCTTTGAACTCTTCCAGCTCACAACTCCTCTGTTGAGACATAAAATATATCATGATTGCGTCTTCAGATTATTCCGATCTATCTAAAAACCAGCATCATCATACCCTCTGATGACAAGCTCTTAATCTCCTCTATACACCAGGAACATATCCTTAGTTCTTCTCAAATACTTAAGGATAGTCTTTATCGCAGTCTAATGTTGTTCTCCTAGATCTTCTTGATATATTCCTACATTGATCAGTGCATAGGAAACATAAATTATGGTACATAACATGGTATACATGATAAATCCTATCGCTGAAGCGTATGGAATCTAACCTACCCTATATTTCTCATGTTGTGTTTGGGGACACATTTTCTTGGAATGTTGTATACCATGTGACATTGGAACGAATCCCCTCTTGGATTGTTCCATACTAAATATATTTAGTATCTGGTCACTGTATGTACTTTTATTTAATCCAAGAATCCTCTTAGATATATCACAAATGATCTTGATCCCTAGAATGTAGGCTACTTCACCTAAGTCCATCATAAAGAAACACTTGTTCAACCAGTCCTCGACTGACTACTAGACTGGTATGTCATTTCCAATAATAAATATGTCGTCAACATACAGTACTAGGATAATGACCACATTCCCATTAAACCGCTTGTGATCACATGTCTCACATTCATTCTTAATGAAACCAAATTCGCTTATAGCTTCATTGAATCAAATTTCACATTTTCTAGATTCTTGCTTTAATCCATAAATGGATATCTTCAACTTTCATACCCTTTTAGCATCACATGGTGTCACAAACCCTTCTAGTTGTGTCATATAGATATCTTCCTGAAGGTTCCCATTAAGGAATGATTTTTTTACATCCATCTTCCAAATCTCATATCCATGGAAAGATGCTATGAAAATTATTATTCTTATGGATTTAAACAGGAAAACTGGTGAAAAGGATTTATTTTATTCAATTCCTTGATGTTTTTTAAAACCTTTAGCCACTATCCTTTCTTTATAGGTACGAACTTGACCTTCCATGTCTAGTTTTTTTGAATACCCATTTACACCCAATAGGCTTTACATAAACGGGTGCATCAACTAGAACCCAGACTTGGTTTTGATACATGGAATCAATCTTAGAATTAATATATTTTATCCATCTTGCAGCTTCTGATTTCTCTACTACTTCCTTGTAGGAGATATTTTCATCATTGTCCAAAAACAATGGGTCACCTTCCTTGGTGACAAGGAAACCATATCTCTCTGGTTCCCTTACCCCTCTTGTTCTCTTACACAGTACTTGTGTTTTAAGAACTACCTCTTCTATAGGGACCAGTGGAACTTGTTCCTGTACCAAATTAGGTATATCTTGATCATAAACTTCATCAAAGTAAATCATTCTCCCACTATACTTTTTGAGGATGTGATCCCACTCATGAAAGACAGTTTGTCTATCAACAATCACTTTCTTTTCTGATGGGTTGTATAGGTATTATCCCTTTGTTTCCTTGGAATACCCTATAAAGATACACTATGTGCCCTAGGTGCTAGTTTGTTTCCTGATAAAGCCTTAAGAAATGCATCTCATCCATATACATCTATATGTGAAAAAGTGGGTTTCATTCCACTCCATAGCTTGAAGGGAATCTCATTTGTCACCTTAGTTGGTACTTGGTTTAATGTTTATGCCGCATTTTGAAAGGCATATCCTCAAAAGGGTAATGGAAGATATGCATGACTCATCATTGACCTTACCATTTCCAATAAGGTTTGGTTCCTCCTTTCACTAACACCAATCCACTGTGGTGTATAAGGTGGAGTGAGTTGAGAGAGAATCTCATAATCCTATAAAAGGCCGATTAACTCTTGGTTAAGATAATCTCTACCTCGATTTGGTCGAAGTTTCTTTATCTTCTTTCCAAGATGATTCTCTACTTAATTCTTGAAATCCTTGAATTTACAAAGGGTTCGAACATATAAATCATATGTAGACATATTCATATCTACTCAAGTGATCAGTAAAAGTAATGAAGTAAGAATATCCACCTCCATCTTCTATAGGAAGTTGTCCACACACATCAGTGTGTACCAATCCTAGAATCTATATGGCCCTATCACCCTTTCCAAAAAATAATGTATTGGTTATTTTCCCTTGTAAACAATCATGACATATATCAAGTGGTTTCAGTTTGGAAGAGTCTAAATAACAATCTTGACAGCGCTTTGTTAGGCGCTTCTTGTTTACATGACCAAGGTGGTGATGCCACAACTGGGTGTTGTATGAGTCATGTGAACTTTGTTCATTAACAATTTCCAACACTTGGTTCTAATAATTTAATACATATATATAGTTATTTAAATGTACTATACCAAAACATATGTCGTACTTATAAAAGTAACAACATTTATTTCCAAACATGAAAATAAATCCATCTATATCTAAAATCGATACATAAATTTTTTTCATCATAGCTCTAGGTAAATAATAATATCCATGTAAAACAAAAATCATTCCCATCAAAAATTTTAGGTGGTAGTCACCAATGACAATAACATCTAGTCTCTCACCATTGGTAGCTCGCAGATCCACCTCTCCTCTGGATTTTTTCTTTAATCTACTTGGTTCCTGCACTTGAATAGAAATGTGATCCCCATAAGCTATATCTAATACCCAATGTGTATAAATAAAAATACTGAACTCAATAAAGAATAGACTTTTGGCTTCCACTTACCTCTTGGTGTAGTTCCTCTTCCAGTGGCTTGACTTGACACATAGAAAGCATACTGCCTATATTTTCTTTCCCTGCCTTTGGATTTTCTTCTTCTTGGTCAGATGGTGCTCGAAGGCATTTGATTGTTTAAAAATATTATTCCCCTTTTCCTTGTATTTCCTCTTCCTATTCACTATAAAGACTAATGATTTTTTATGCCCCATTTCCTTATCAACTTGGAGAATTATGGTAAGAAGCTCTGATGGACTCTTCTCATTATTTATCATCTTATAATTCACAATAAAACTAGGGAATGTCTTAGTCAGCGATGATAGTATAAATATTTTAAGGACCCTCGAACACCCTGAGAGGGGATGGGTGAATCAAAGTGTCAACTTTTTCTTTTTAAATTTGTGGATCTTTTTTCCACATTGGTAGAAACTTGTTCAATCTGTCAAAAAAAGAAATTCGGGAGACGACACACTTTTACTTGGTTCACCACTAAGGGCTATGCCCAAGGAGCATACGCTGACAGGTTTTCAGTCATACCTAATTCCACTAAACTTCACGTGCTATGGATTACAAGGTTTGGGTACAGTCACTCTATCCCAGGAACACTTCCTTTACAAAAGTTTAGGGATACCTCACTACGCCCCTTGGGTCACTCTAGTTGACTCCCCCTGGCTCATTGCCTTGGGTGAAGTCCCACTCAGTTTATAGACATGAAGGTCTCTTCCATAGATTTTCATTAAATTCTTTGTCTTTGTTCAGCATGAGACACTACTTTCATCGATATCCTGGATTGATGCACTTGAAAGAACTAAACCACTGAACCGGATAATCAAAAACATGTCGGAAGTATAACACCACACATGTGCGCAATACCTCAAATTGCATGAAAGATTTGAGAATTGGTGTGAAAGATGACTTTCATGCAACCCCTAATTTCCACGTAACACTTATTTTTCATGCAACTATACTGTAGGGTTCACTTGGTCTTTTCAGACTAAAGGAAAACCTTGCGCACAAGATTTACTCTCTTCCAATCTTTCATGCGGCTGAGCAATCAGATTTTCATTGAAAAATTCTTAAGTCTTCCTTGGGGGAAGCTACATATATATAAGCCCTTGATGACCCTACACACAAGATCCCGATGCATATTTTTCTATGTGCGTAAGATTCTTCATGAGCATGAAAAACCCATTTTGATGTCGCATTGGGCGCACAAAACCTTTCACGCAACATTATCTTCCACACAATCCACGACTTTTCCATTTTTCGACGTTCTGATCATGAAACTTGTCTTTCCCCCATGTTCCAAAAACACATTTAATCTTGCATGAAATAATCAATATTTCTCCCACACTTCAAATCTTTCACAAGCCTTATTTTCCAAAAATACGTTTCTCCATTTTCTGATTTTCAGCCCCAAAAATTTGGCAAACAGTAGAGAACGGTGCCACCTTTAATACTGCTTTCGGATCAAACTGTATGACCCCTTTTCCTTGTAATATCCATTATATTCTATAAAAGGGTTGACAATAGAAAACATAAACCATGATTAACCCAACGTATATTAACAACAAACAAAAATCAAACTCCTTTTTCAGCAAAGAAAAACCTTGGTTCCAACAATCTCCGCCTTTGGGTTTGTTGGAAATCACCACATAAATTCAATAGAGCACCAGCCACAAGAAAACCTAAAATTCAAGAATCAAATCAGCCAACAATTTAAGTCTACATGAGCAATGATCAGTGTAGAAAACAAGATAGAAGACATGAACTATGTTCTCATGTGTTTAAAAGAAATATCTAACTATTTCTTCATAACAATAGAAAGTTTTCCCCATTCACTATTCTCTCCATATTTCTATCCATATTCAGCCATGATTCTCTATGTCTTCTCTCATCTAAAGACATAAATTATATCCATTTATCCCCATTATAAATAAACACATATGAATAATCATGCATTGTAGAGCTCAGAATATACTCCCCCTGGATCGTATCTCCCCTAGATCATATCTCCACCCTAAATCTAAAACACTTCTAAAACACATATTAAAACCATTAAAAAATAGGGAGAGGGGAATTTCATAACCTCTTTATGCATTGGGAGGTGGATGAACATTGAGGTTCAACCGATGTTTCTCATACACAGCTACTAACAGTGGCTTGGTTAGGATATTAGCCACTTTCTCATCAGTTCCCACATGATCCATTCTAATCACACCCTGATCAACTTTTTCCTTGATAAAGTGATATCTGATTTTTCAATATGTTTTGTATAAGAATTATAAACAGGATTCTTCATAAGATCAATTGTGCTCTTGTTATCACAGTAAATCATCATTGGTTGTTTCACCTCATCACCAATATCTGTCATTTGTTGCTTCATCCATAACATTTGAGTGCATGCCTTTGTAGCAGAAATATACTTAGCTTTAGTAGTACTAAGAGAAGTACTTTCTTGTTTCTTGCTCAACTAGCCAACTCATTTTTTCCCAATATAGAATGCTCCATCACTGGGGGACTTTCTGTCTACTACATTGCCAGACCAATCATCATAAAAAAATACGATAATTCGTTATCCCTTCCAATATCAAAGTATAACCCAAAATTATGAGTACCTTGAATGTACCTCATGATTCTTTTTACTGCTTCTATATGTTCCTCCATTGGATTACTCTGAAAGCAGGCCGCTAAGCATGTTCCAAATACAATTTATGGTTGTATTTCTATCAGTTACAATAATCTCCCAATGATCCTTTTATACATTATGGGATCTATAGAGGTCTCATCCTCATGCTTTCCAAGTTTGGTTCCAACTGCAATTGGAGTTGACATTAGTTTCGATTCATGCATATTAAATTTCTCCAGCAGATATCTTGCATACTTTTCCTAATAAATGAACTTGTAATCTATCTTTTGAATAACCTCCAGTCCCATGAAATATGTGGTCTCTCCAATCATGGTCATTTAAAATTCTAATTTCATGTGATTTTTGAATTCATCTACTGATTTATTCATACTTCCACCAAATATAATGTCATAGAAGTAAACTAGAACCATGAACTGTTATTTTGGAGAATTATTCACATAGATATTGTGATCTACTCCTCCTCTTTTGAATTCCAACTTCTTGAGATAAGAATCCAGCTCGAAGTACCACACCCGTGGTGCCTGTTTCAAGCCATAGAGTGCTTTATTTAGTTTGCAAACATTTCTTTCATCAGTACCAAGAAGAAAACCCACTGGTTGTTCAATGTATACTTCTTCTCCGAGAACCCCATTCAAGAATGTTGTCTTGACATCCATTTGATATACTTTATATCCTCTTTGGAGTGCCATGGCAAGAAAATCCTGATTGACTCCAGCCTAGCCACTAGAGCAAAGGTTTCTTCAAAATCAACACCTTCAATCTGGGAATACCCTTTACATACTAATCATTCCTTTTTTCTAATAACACTTCCATTATAATCAAACTTTTTCTTGAAGATCCATTTTGTACCAATCACACTGTGACCTTCAAATTTCTTGACTAGATCCCATGTCTAATTCTTATCAATATGATCTAATTCTTCATTCATGGATTTCACCCAAAATTCAACCTTCACATCTTCTTCAAATGAGGATGGTTCCACAACTAACAGAAATGAATATTGTGTGTTATTACTCATCCTCCATGTTTGTGTGGGTACACTCTTGTCCACAATTATGTTAGATGGATCAATATCAGCTCTTTGATTACTCCTGTGAGGTTCAGTCACATTCTATCCAGCCAAGGTTTCCTATTCAGATTCTTCTTTTGAGTCAACATAATGATGTGCCTCTTGAGTGTTTTTTACACCTTCCTCAATTTCCATATTTGTATTTATTCCACATTCACTTTTTTCCTCACTTTCTATCACATCAGCATATGAAATCCTTGAAGAATTTGTGGTTTTTTCTTCAAGGATCTTAACATCTCTGCTTTCCACAATCCTTCATAAGCACTTATTGAAACACTTGTAGGCGTTTCCATTCATTGAGTATCCAAGGAAAATTCCTTCTTTTCACCATATTTCCCTTGATTTCCTTCTTTGTTTTTAATGAAGCATTTAATTCCAAAAACATGAATGTATTTCAAAAAGGGATTCCTTCCATGACACATTTCATATGGTGTCTTCATCTCACCCATATAAATCCCTGTTTGATTTTGAATGTACACTCCATCTTGAATGACCTCTTTCTAGTAACGTCATGGAATATGGCGCTCAATCAATATAGTTATTTACATGTTGTTCACCTGTCGATTCCTACACTAAACAACTACATATTGTTGTGGATTTATCATAATAGCTACATCAGGTTATATCCCATTATTCTCTAGGTAATTTTCAAATTCAATAGATGTGTATTCCCCTCAATTGTCAGATTTCATCACTTTGATTGTTCGTCCTGTATCATTCTTGGTGATTCAACGATATGTTTTCATGCAATCAAAGTAACACCACAATATTTTATGAGAAATATAATTTTTAATTTCTTTGATGTCTTGTGTTGTACGCTTCACCAAGATTATCTTGTGCTATACTCAATACCGTATTAGCTTTTAGTATACGCAAACAATATTCTTGGTTTGTGTTGCATGCAAGAGCAACCTTCTTCAATAGCTTGTGTTGTAAGCAATACCGAGTTTCACTAAACAACGATATATTTTTATGAACTAGAAGTGATGAATAGTATTAACTACATTTTGAATTTTATTACATAATAATTTATCTTACACATATTCTAGAACATGGTATGAGAACAAAATAAATTTTTTGGGTACAACAAGTATTTTTCAAAAAAATGCAGTTTTGCCGCCTTTTGATGGCGCACCGATTTTAAATCTAATTTTTACCAATTTTATAAGTTCAATTTTACAAAATAAACTTCTTCCTATGAATCAGTATATAAAAATTTATGTTGGATAACGTTTTGATATTTTTCTAAGAACGTTCTTATTTTGATGAATAGTAAAAATACGCTAAATTTTAATTAAACACAACTTTTTCTTAAAAATAATTTATATGATTAAATTATAATATGGAATGGTTTTAAAGTATAAATAGAATATAGTTTTACCATTTAATATAAAGCAAGTCATAATCATTATTTTAACATTGAATTCCTTGGTAAAAACATTTCAATCTTTTGTATGTTTTAACTTTTAAAACCTGTTTTCTCAACAGCGGGATTAATTTTAAATTAAATACTGCAAATTATGTGTTTTTAATTTAGAAAAATGGATTTCATATTTGGAATCAGTAGGTACAAATTATATTAATAGGATAATTTTTATTTTTAGTCATTATGAATAGTAACTATGGTAAATTTTATTTACTGCTGTTAAAAGTAAATCGGGTAATTAAGGGTAAAAATAATATTATAAAATTACCCTAACACATGTCTTAATATAATTAGATAATTATATTTCGTCCTAAAATATACTTGGGTCGAAATTGTATCTTTTGGAACCAACTTGGATGTGATTAAGACCTTTAATTTATTTTATTTTAAAAAAGTGAAATATGTCTCACTCAAACTTTAATAATTAATGTATTTTTAATATAAAGTTATGCATAATATTAATTTGATTATAAATACATATTTTGAAGATAAAATGTTTTTATTCATCCTGGTAATTTATTTGTGATTTTTAAGAAATATATAATTACTTTAATATCTTATATATTAATAATGCAGAAATTATTTATTTAGTGAGAAATCAATAATATAATTATTATTGAAATACTAATACCCATCAAAAAGGCCATAAACTTGACCAAACCTTATTGGTAGAGTATATCTATACCCTAAGCATCCAATTGTCTAATATTTGACCATTTGGAAACTTATAAAATTGATTATGACACTTATATTATTTTATTTTAAATGATGTCAAAGTTCTCACCTTCATAATTTAATAAACATAACAGTTTAAAATTTGGGTTTTTTTGAATGTAAATTCTATTAAAAGTATTATTATAAAATATATTATATTTATCTTCATCATAGTATTTTATTTTTGATTTTTAAGAAAAAAAATAAGATATTAAATAATTATACAAAAATGTTGTAGTAATTATTTTATTAGGAGAAATATAAAATAAATGGTTTTAAAAATATTAAAATAAATATTATATGAACTAATTATTATTATCCACAATTTTTATATATGACTATTATATGTTATAAACCTAATAAATATTTTTTTGAATATATTCTCTGTGTTTATTTTATTTAAATTCAAATAAATGAATAGTGTTAAAATTGACACTATTGTTATTTTATAAAAATGACATGTTATTAAATTGTTTAAAAATCACAAAAATATTTATAAATTATAATTTGAAATTTATATGGTCTAATATTTCATAAATTATCCAATTATGGACAATTCACATCACATGGTTAATTATTTATAACAATTTAAAATTTATAATATTATTACCACAAATAAAATTAAATAGATTAAATAAGGTTAAATCAAGTTGATAAGGTTTAAAATAAATTCCCAACATGTCTAAATTTTATTTTTTTTATGGTATTAAAACCCTATATCATCTAATATTTGGATTTTTGTCATTTTTGGATGTATTTATGTCGGGTTTGAGTTTATTATAATTTAATATTTTAGAGGTTTCCAAAAGTGCCCCTCTCCTCCCTTATAAAAAGGCACCTCCTCCCTCTCCACTTAAAAATATTTTGAGCCTTCATGAGCGGCCAAAACCTGTACATTTATTATCTAAACATCCCTAGAAACCTACTATAGGTCATGGTCTTCTTCAAAGACTAACTTTAGCACCCTAAGAGGAGGTTAAGAAGAGGCGCGTCGAAGAAGAGGTAATATCCTTTACCGATTCTTTCAAACTTATTTCATCTTCTACTTCCTCTATCTGAGTTGTTTCATTATTAAATAATAACTATAGTATAACTTGTATATTGATATGTTATTATGAATATGAAACAACCATATTCTATCTTCTATCCTTTCTATGAAAAAAATTAAATCACCACGTGTGCGTACGTACGGCTTACCGTCTCCACGCCGTGGTGTAATCTTTTATTTCATCACTAACATACTTGGATGGGTATAAAGATGGAAGAAATAAATATATATGATTATTTTAAAGTGATATTGATTCTTAAATATTATACACCATACACTTCAATACAATTCCACAATCACGGGAATGATATCATCACTCGTGCGTACGTACGGATTACCGTCTCCACGACGTGATGAGATTCATTCTTAATGTTAACCATTAAAGAATGATTATAAAGTATATATATTTAATAATAATGAAATATATGACATAATAATGCTATTGGATTTATGTTTATGTATATATATGTCATCTACTACTTCCATTTAAGTCAATAAAGAAAGGAAAACATCGTTCATGCGTATGTACGGACTACCATCTCCATGAACGGTGTATTTCATTCCATTTATAGATATATTATATTCTGAATATATATAAATCAGGTTTTACAATCTGGAAGTTAGTAATCATGATCTATGTAATCATATGAATAATTACAAGTCAAAACACATATGATAAATGAAACGATTTTACCCAAAACACTGCTTTAACATGGAATTGAAAAATGAACGGATAATATAAAGTCATAAGTGAAACATATAGGATATCATAAATATTATTATAGTTCATTTACAAGTTAATAATATGTTTAAACCCACTATACAGTAGTCTCAGACACATATGAAAGAAATTGTACATAAGGTAAGGGATAATTATTCCAATCTTGTTCTTATCAGAGATTGTTTATTCGTAAGTATTTACTCGGGTTATGTTTATCATCCATGTCCATGTTTTCTCAAAATGTTTTCATAAAATGTTTACTATTGTCCCATTATGTTTAAAGTCATTTTTACCCTTTTTGACTTTTACCACATGGTATGGAAGGAATCATTCTTTGGTTTACCATACAAGGTACTTTTTAACTTTTCTGATAAAAGTACAAGAAGAATATTTTTTTAAGTTATACGGCATGAATGGATTTTTATGATTTCATAGAACATTATTTACATGAAGCTTCATTTACAAGTTTTCAAGTTTATTTTCAATTAAATTCTTTTAGTTTAAAATTTTATGACATTTTGAGAAAGGAAAAATGATTTTTTAAGTAGAAATTATATTTTCTTCAAGAATGGAGTTCAAGTGTTCTATCAAAATTATTTTCAATATAAGATAATATAGGGTTTTGTTTATATCCGTATTATTACATTGATTTGATTATGTTATAATGGAATTATATTTATGAAGTCCTTTTATCTTATATGAATTATGTTATAATGGCATGATGTTTAAGAATCCCATTTTTATTACATGGGTTATGCTATGATGTATGATTTATGATTTTGTGGCACACATAAGAATGGTTTCATTATAAGATGGGTGGGACCTATATCTCTCTCCAATGCATTGGGTAAAGATTTATATCTCATGAGATAAACATGGCTGGAACAGAAAGCAAATATGGTTCAGAAATACAGGGCTGGAACAGCAGGTAAACCCGGTTCAGTAATGGACTTTGTCCACTATGATAGTCTTGGAAGCAATGCCTTAGATACTATGGGAATCATATCATGTTCTTAATGGTTTTCCAGAATTACATGTTTTATTCCCATGCTATTTTATCATGATTTATGTTCCTATATGATCTATCCCTTACGTACTGCCAAGATTTATTTCACAACTCAAGATTTTGATGTTTAAACTTTATGTTCATTTTTTAAGTTCAAATTTATATGGTTTGTTTTATTTTCTCCATGATTTCCCTTACTGAGAATTTTAGCTCACCCATTATATGTTTTCTTTTCCCTAGGATATAAAGAAAGGTTTTAGGTAAGAAAAAAAAAGTGGAATATATTTATGGGATACGTTGAAGATCTTTCACCATGATTAGAATATTATGTTCTGAGTTTCCAAAGACACTAAACTATTACGGTCCTTGGGTGTCTGTTTTTATTATGTATTAAGTATTCCAAAAAAGTAATGTAATTTCTATGTATGTCAAGCTTGGGTCTCTACAGTTGGTATTAGAGGAAAGGTTTAGTTAACCTTTAGAAACTAGGATGCGAAAACATTAGTGAAATCCCAAGAGATATTTCTAAGGTATGCCTAGGGATGTTGTAGAGACCCTAATCTTGACGTACATGGACATTACATTAATTTTGCGGAATACTTAGTACATAACAAAAACACACACACAAGGACTGTAATAGTTTAGTGTCTTTGGAAACTCGGAATATAATCTTCTTATCATGGTGAAAGATCTTCAACATCTCCCATAAAGATCTCCCTTTTTTTAACCTAAAACCTTTCTTTATATCCTGGGGAAAAGAAAACATAAAAGGGTGAGCTCAAATGCTCAGTAAGGGTAAACAAAAGAAATATCAATCACATCATATTCATAAGAACATAACATTTGGAAATCTTAACCTGCAAAAGAAATCATAATTTCATAACATGGGATAAATCATGGAAGTGAAATATAATCACAATAATCATAACGTAAAACATGAAACTTTGTTTCATACACACATAATCATAGAGAATCATTTCTTATTAGTCAAGACTCATTACCAAGACTATCTTAGTGGACAAAGTCCATTTCTGAACTGAGTTCACTCCTCGTTTCAGTCCTGTTTCACTGAACCGGTTTAACCTGCCGTTCCAGCCATGTCTATCTCATGAGATATAAAATATTTACCCAATGCATTGGAGGGAGATATAGGTCCCGCCCATCTCATAATGATACCATTCTTATGTGTGCCACAAAATCATAAACCATACAACATAGCATAACCCATGTAATAAAAATTGGATTCTTTAAACATCGTGACATCATTAAACAATTCATATAAGATAAAGGAACTCATAAAAATAATTTCATCACAACATAATCAAATCAATGTAATAATAGGGATACAAACAGAACCCTTTATTATCTTAGATGGAAAATAATTTTGATAAGATACTTGAACTCCATTCTTGAGGAAAATATCATTTCTACTTCAAAAACAATTTTCCTTTCTTAACATGTCATTAAATTCTAAACTAAAAGAAGTTGATTAAAAATAAACTTGAAAACATGTAAAGGAAGATTCTTGGAAATAATGTTTTTAAAAATCCATTCATTCCTTATAAGTTAAAAAAACATTCTTCTCGTACTTTTTTCGGAAAAGTCCAAAAAGTACCTAGTACGAAAAACGACAAAAGATTCCTTTCATATCTTTTACTAAAAACTCACCGAAGGGTAAAATTGGATTTAAAAAATTGTAGGTGGATGGAAATAATATTACATATTGAGGAAACATGGATGTGGATGACAAAATACACCCCAGTAAATTTCAAAGTATAAACAATCTCGGATAAAAATGAGATTGTGATATTTTCCTTACCTTTGGTCCGATTTGCTTCGTAAGTGTCTGAACCTCCTGTATAATGATTTAAATAATATCATTGACTTATTCCAGAATCATACTCATTGTTATGATATCATATATGGTTCACTTATGACTTTATTTTACCTGTTCTTTTTTAAATTCCATGTTAAAGAGCGTTTTGGGTAAAATCGTTTCATTTGTCATCCGTGTTTTGAATTGTAATTATTCATATGATTACTTAGATCATGATTACATAATTCCAGAATATAAAACATGATTTATATATAATATATATTCAGAATATACATATATATAATAGATCAGTAAATGGAAATAAATACACCATTCATGGAGACTGTAGGTCGTACGTACGCATGAACGTCGTTTTCGTTTCCTTATTGAGTTGAATGGAATTAGGTAGATGACATACATATACACATAAATACAGTATCATTATTATTTCATATATTTCATGATTAATTATTATATATACTTTATAATCATTAATGAATGGTTAACGTGGAGAATGAATCTCATCGCGTCGTGGAGACGGTAGTCCGTACGTACGCACGAGCGATGATATCGTTCTCATGATCGTGGAATTGTATTGGAGTGTATGAGTACTATTTCATAATTAATACCACATTACAATAATCATATGTAGTTGTTTATTTTCACCATTATACCCATCCATGTAAGGTGGTGGTTGAAAATAGATTACACCACAGCGTGGAGACGGTATTCCGTACGTACGCACGCGCGGTGATTTCATTTTCCATAGGATGGATAGATGGTGAAATAGAGTTGTTTCAAACTTATAATAACATATCTGTATATGAGTGATGCTGATGTTATTACTTCAAAATGAAACAACCTAAGAAGAAGAAGTGGAAGAAGAAATAAAGTTGAAAGAATCGGTAACGGACATTACCTCTTCTTTGAAGCGCCTCTTTGAGATCTCCTTTTAGGGCACTAAAATTGGTTTTTGAGGAATACCAAAACCTCTAGGATGTAGAGATAGAAGTGGATAAGAGAATTTTCCCGGTGTTGGCCGAGCTTGAAGGCTCAAAGTGGTGTGAGGAAGAGAGGGAGGAGGTTCCCTTTTATAAGGGATGAGAGGGGTACCTTTGGAATAACAAAAAATATTATTTTATTATAAAGTCAAATTAGGTTTTAAATAGCTCCAAATTGATTTATTTCGAAGCTAAGGTGGGGATGGGTAGCAATCCTCTCATCCAATAGAATTTAAACAAGTTTAGGTTCCTATTTTAACCTTATCATTTAGATTTAACATTAAGTTAAATAATTTTACTTTTACCGTGTCTTCTTGTGTTCTTATACTATAAGGTTAATAAACTTACTATAATCAGCCAAACGAATCCCAAGTTGTTTATTATTAATATATATAAACTTATCTAAGACATTTGGCCAAACATTAGATTTTTAGGAATAAAATAACAATTAATAATATAATATTTTTTTAAAAACTATTTTATGTCAATTTTGACACTATTTAGTAATTTATTTTTGTGAAAATCATAACAGAATTATTAGTTCGAAAAACGTTAATTAAATCAATACTAACATGTAATATTAACCTAGAAAATTAGTGGAATTCATAAAAAGTCTCAAATTATATTTATTTGGGTATTTATAACATCAATTATGTCAATATTTTATTAATAAGATAATTACTACATCGTCTTTCTGTCATAAATAAATTAACTTATTTAAAGTCTAAAAATTACAAATAAAATATAATTATGTATGAAATATTTTTATATTTCTAATTAATATTTATAGTCAAATTTATCTTTTATGTATAACACTATATTAAAAATGACATACTTATTAAACTTTGATTTTAACTATTTTAACCCTTCTTTAAATAAATTAATAATAAATGTCCTAGTCTAATCCAAGTGGGCCTAAATGGTCATATTTTATTCCTAAGGTTGTTTTTGGTTGAATTAAACTTATCCAATAGGATTACGACATGTGTTAGGTTAATAATAATATCATTTTTACCTGTAATTACCCTATTTACTTTTAGCCATGGTAAAAAAAGTAAAAAGTTACTATTCACCAAAAATTATTTTCATCTCATTGAATCACATTTTACTTACAGACATCAACCGTGTCTCTTGGATTTTTGAAATTCCACTCACCGAAGCGGTAAAATTAAGTTTTATGAAAAAATCATTTTTCTTAACTACCACTTACTGATTTCACTATTCATCAAAAAATGAAAGTTCCAAAAAAATACCAAAAATTAGGCCTAAGATATATTTGATATTATGAACTCAAAAATGATGTCTATTTTACCAAATTAAAAACATATTAGTTGCATTAATTAATTTAATAATTAATTCCCGTCGTCAAAACAAATAGCGTGTTCTTAAGAGATAATAACTATCAAAAGATTGACAGTTGTTTATGTCTGGTTTAAATGTAAAATTACATCCAATGAACAACATTGTATTAAATTGTAAAAAATATATTCTAAATATACTTTAAAACCACTCAAATTAATAATTTATCACTAATAATTATTTCGATTAAAAAGATTGTTTTTAATTAAAATTTAGTAATTTTCACTATTCATCAGAAAATGAAAGTTATCTGAAAAGTACCAAAATTTCACCCTAAGCTAATTTCGATATTTAGAATCCAAAAATGAAGTCCATTTTGAAAAATAAAATTTACAAAATTTCAAAAAGTGGTTATTACTATTCATAACGGTTAGTTTTAATAATATTTTAATAGCATATCGTTGTTTAGTGAAACTCGGTATTGCGTACTACACACGCTATCGAGGAAGGTCGTGATTATGTGTTATGAAAGGAAAGTCAAGGATGCGTGTTGTGAAAGCCCCTTTTGGTGTAGCGTACAACACATGACCTTAATGAAATTAAAAAGAATATTTTTCATAAAATCTCGTTGTGTTACATTCTACCCCCCTTAAAATGAATTTCGCCCTCGAAATTTGTCGGGGTTATAAATGGTTTACTACTCGAAAGTTTCTTTAATAGAAACCCACATTGTAAAAAAACAAAAGTATGAAATGTAACGGTTACCCAAATAAACTAATCACTGGGTTTCCACATAGGTGAAAATATGGATATGGAAGAGAAATCTAACCAGCATGTTCTGATGGAGAGTGGTAGAGAACATGGCTATGGAAAATCCAGAAATCACAAAACCATAAATTTGTGTGATGATCTAAGGTACCATCTGATTCATCAGATATATGAAGGACCACGGGACACCCTGAGAGGGGAGGGGTGAATCAGGGTGGCAACTTTTTCTTCTTAAAGATGTGGATCTTGTTCCCACGTTGGCAGGAACTTCTTAAACCTGTATGAAGGATATGATCAGCAATTAAACATTCACATGCAGAGAGATGACACAACAATTTTTACTTGGTTCACCACTAAGGGCTACATCCAAGGAGCATACGCCGACAGATTGTCGGTCGTACCTAAATCCACTATGCTTCACTAGCTGCAGATACAAAAGTTCGGGTACAGACACTCTGTCCCAGGCTCACTGCCTTTACATAAGGTTTAGGGATAGCTCACTGCTTCCCTCGGGTCACTCCCGTTGACTCCGCCTGGCTCACTGCCGTTGGTGAAGTCTCACTCAGTTTATAGACGTGAAGGTCTCTTCAATAAATTTTGCATTGAAGTCTTTGCCTCTGCTCAGCACGAGACTCTGCTTGCATCGAAGTCCGGAAGAGATGCACTAGAACGCACAGAACCACTGAACTGGATAACCAAAATGTGCAGACAAACCTTACTGAGAAATATGCGAAACATCAACCATTTGCGCGCAAAATCATCCTATTGCGCGCAACATTTTCTTTTGGCGCGGAAAAATATTTCGCGCAAAAATCCCCTTTTTCGCGCAACTCCAAATATTTCGCGCAAGCTCCTTTACGTGATCCTTTTCGCGCATCAGACCTCAGATCTTCTCTATGTCTTCTTACCTGCCGAATGAAGGGGGTCACCTCATATTTATAGGCGACTGAGACCACTGCGTGCAAAATCCCCTTCGGCGCGGAAAAACTCTCATCTGGCGCGTAATCTTTCGCCCAGCTTATGTATTTCGCGCACAACCCTTATTTTCCGCGCAGCCCATGCCTTTGCCATCTTTCACCAAACTGATTTTGAAACAGCATTTGCACGAAAAAACTATTTCGCGCATCCCGCTGTTTTCCGCGCCCAACTTAAGTATTTCGCGCACATCCCCGATTTTCCGCGCAGCCCATGCCTTTACCATTTTTCACCTCTCTGATTTCGAAACACTGTTTGCGCGAAAAAACTATTTCGCGCATCCCGCTGTTTTCCGCGCCTAACTTAAATTTTTCGCGCAAGCCTCTTATATTTCGCGCACCACTTCCTTTTTCTGCGAAGCTCCTTTTGCAGACAATCCATGTCTTCATTTTCCGATTTTGAGGCCCAAAAATTTGGCAAACACTGGGAAACAGCGCCACCTTCAAAACTGTTGTCTGCTTGAACTGTATGATCAATTTGCTGGAACACATTCGGAACTTCCACTGAGGATTGACAACAAACACAAACCATACACCAAATCATGCTTTGAAGAACCTGGTTCCAACAATATAAGAGCACTAGGAAAACATTTTTGGTTTTCGAGATCATTTCCCTAAAGTTGATGAAATAGGAATTAGAAGAAATACTTTCGTGATTTTGGTATAGTCTCACCGTTGGTCATTATTTGGACAATTTCCACTTCATCTCTTAATGAAATGAATTTTAATTTGTTATTAGTGATGTGTTAGCATATCATGTGATAGAATGACGGGTCATTCCATCTATCTCAAACAAAAGGTTAGAAAAATTATCAAAAAATACATAAGTCCATCTATAGTGAGATTAATCATATATGGTTCCTAAAATGGACTTATACTTCATATATCCTACTTCTTAATATAATAAAACTAGTTTCTACTAAACAGGGACTTCCTGTAGGCCAGTGGTAGGTGATAAAGGCCAGTTGCACTTCGGTTGTGGGTTCGATTCCCACAGCCTTGTCCGACGCGATGGGATGTCACCCATCCTGTAGGATGTCCTTTTTCTAAAACTAAATTACTATAACATCCCATAAATAATATCAAAAAAACTTCTATCCTTAAACAATACTAACTTATGTCCAACATAATCCATCGAAATCTTTAGGCTTATCCAAAATACTTTGGTCCAAGCTCATAGTACAAAAATTATTACTTGAAATGTCACATAACAATCACGTGAATGCCATCATTTATCCCCCATATATCATAAGATATATCTTGTCTGGTCAAATTACAAACATATTAATACCTTAATCATGTATACCCATTGAAGCTTAGTGAAAACATGAATGCAGTTAAAAGTTAACACTTTCCACAAACCAAAATCCTCAAAATTATTTATACTCAAACCATGATATCACTTAGTCCTTATATCAATCATGAGATCATGAATACAATCAAACATCTCATTATCTTCTAATCCCTTCATTATGTGCATATCATCTGCTTACCAAAAATATCTCAATCACTTTCCATGGTTACCGGTACCATAAAATTATTGAAAACATCAATAGACGATACATAAATATTCCAATATTCCACGATACTATATACAACATTATTTTGGAATCCCATTACATAAACACATAATCATTCCACCACATCGTTGTCATATTCAACATTGCTAATAGTGATCGCATGTGACTTCCCTTTGTCCTTTTCCTTAAGTGGTTTCTCATGTCGATCATCACTAACCCTTGGAATAGGGAATTTATTAGCGTAATGCCCCATTTCCTTCCACTTGAAGCATTGAAGTGTTGTTGGTGCGTTCTCTGCATTCTTTTCTTTATTCACACCATTAGCAACCATTTTTTTATTACTTCGACACTCAGCTGCTCGATGACCTTCTTTTCCACACTTGAAACATTTTCTAGTACCTTTAAGACAATATCCACCATGCTTCTTTCCACACTTTGAGCATAAGGAAACATTCATCTTCTTTTCACCATTATTCTGAGATTTCTCCTTGAACTCCATCTTTCGTTTCTTGTCAAAACCATGAGATGAATATGTAACACCAACTTCCATTTCTACCTTAATAGCACAGCGCACAATTTCTTCATAGCTAATGAAGTCTCTTATAGATAATGCCCTTCGAAGATTTGGTTTTAAGCCACTGAAGAATCGATCAACTTTACTTTCAGGTTGGATGATAAAGCCAGATGCATACCTTGCAAGCCTTGTAAAATTCGCTTCGTATACACCAACAGATTCATCATCCTTTTGCTTTAGTTCAAGAAACTCCTTCTCCATATTTGTTCGAAGAATACGAGGGAAGTACTTATTGAAAAATAAGTTCTTGAACTCATCTCATTCCATGGACTCAATTTCATCTCTTGGCCTCGTATTCTTGATAAGATTCCACCATTGATCAGCTTCACCTTCCAAACGATATACTCCTAGATGACTTTATCATGTTCAAAACATTGAAGAACTAAAAATATCTTTTCAGTGGTACTAATCCATTGTTCAGCAACAAGTGGATCAGAAGACCTACTGAAAGAAGGTGGACGTTTCCTCATGAAGGACTAAATAGAATATTGTTCCCTTCTCTGCTGATTTGGAAGTCCAGAATGATTCATAGCTTGTGTAAGTATAGAAATAATATTTTTCACTCCATCTCCCATAACATTTGTTTGTTCAGGAGGACAATCATTGCATTGTCCATTGCATTGATCAACAAGGTTCCTTCGGGTTCCAGCCATCATTTAAAACCCAAAAAGAATAGTGTGAGAGGAAAAATCATGCTAGGGAAAACAACATAATAAAGGGGGAGTACCTTCAATATCTAACATCTTAGGTTACCATAATTCTAGTACTATAACCTATACTTATACTTAACCTTAGGGACATCCCTAGACATACCTTATAAATATCTCTAGGGATCTCACTAAAGTTCTCGCATCATAGTTTCCAAAGGTTGACTAACCCTTTCCTCTCATACCAACTGTAGAGACCCTAAGCTTGATGTACATGGACATTACATTACTTTTGCGGAATACTTAGTACATAACAAAAACACACACACAAGGACCGTAATAGTTTAGTGTCTTTGGAAACTCGGAATATAATCTTCTAATCGTGGTGAAAGATCTTCAACATCTCCCATAAAGATCTCCCTTTTTATAACATAAAACCTTTCTTTATATCCTGGGGAAAAGAAAACATAAAAGGGTGAGCTCAAATGCTTAGTAAGGGTAAACAAAAGAAATATCAATCGCATCATATTCATAAGAACATAACATTTTGGAAATCTTAACCTGCAAAAGAAATCATAATTTCATAACATGGGATAAATCATTGCAGTGAAATGTAATCACAATAATCATAACTTAAAACATGAAACTTTGTGGCATACACACATAATCATAGAGAATCATTTCTTATTAGTCAAGACTCATTGCCAAGACTATCTTAGTGGACAATGTCCATTTCTGGACCGAGTTCACTCCTCGTTTCAGTCCTGTTTCACTGAACCGGTTTAACCTACCGTTCCAGCCATGTCTATCTCATGGGATTAGAAATCTTTACCCAATGCATTGTAGGGAGATATAGGTCCCACCCATCTCATAATTATACCATTATTATGTGTGCCACAAAATCATAAACCATACATCATAGCATAACCCATGTAATAAAAATGGGATTCTTTAAACATCGTGACATCATAAAATAATTCATATAAGATAAAGGAATTCATAAAAATAATTTCATCACAACATAATCAAATCAATGTAATAATAGGGATAGAAACATAACCCTTTATTATCTTAGATGGAAAATAATTTTGATAAAACACTTGAACTCCATTCTTGAGGAAAATATCATTTCTACTTCAAAAACACTTTTCCTTTCTTAACATGTCATAAAATTCTAAACAAAAAGAAGTTGATTAAAAATAAACTTGAAAACATGTAAAGGAAGCTTCTTGGAAATAATGTTTTTAAAAATCAGTTCATTCCGTATAAGTTAAAAAAACATTCTTCTCGTACTTTTGTCGGAAAAGTCCAAAAAGTACCTCGTACGAAAAACGACAAAAGATTCCTTTCATATATTTTACTAAAAACTCACCGAAGGGTAAAATTGGATTTAAAAAATTGTAGGTGGATGGAAATAATATTACATATTTAGGAAACATGGATGTGGATGATAAAATACACCCTAGTAAATTTCAAAGTATAAACAATCTCGGATAAAAATGAGATTGTGATATTTTCCTTACCTTTGGTCTGATTTGCTTCGTAAGTGTCCGAACCTCCTGTATAATGATTTAAATAATGTCATTGACTTATTCCAGAATCATACTCATTGTTATGAAATCATATATGGTTCACTTATGACTTTATTTTACCTGTTCTTTTGTAAATTCCATGTTAAAGAGCGTTTTGGGTAAAATCGTTTCATTTGTCATCTGTGTTTTGACTTGTAATTATTCATATGATTACTTAGATCATGATTACATAATTACAGAATATAAAATATGATTTATATAAAATATATATTCAGAATATACATATATATAATAGATCAGTAAATGGAAATAAATACACCGTTCATGAAGATGGTAGGCTGTACGTACACATGAACGCTGTTTTCGTTTCCTTATTGAGTTGAATGGAATTAAGTAAATGACATACATATATATACACATAAATCCATTATCATTATTAAGTCATATATTTCATGATTAATTATTATATATACTTTATAATCATTCATGAATGGTTAACGTGGAGAATGAATCTCATCGTGTCGTGGAGACGATAGTCCGTACGTACGCACGAGCGATGATATCGTTCTCATGATCATGGAATTGTATTGGAGTGTATGAATAATATTTTAGAATTAATACCAATTTACAATAATCATATATAGTTGTTTATTTTCACCATTATACCCATCCATGTAAGGTGGTGGTGGAAAATAGATTACACCACGGCGTGGAGACGGTATTTCGTACGTACGCACGTGCGGTGATTTCGTTTTCCATATGATGGAAAGATGGTGAAATAGGGTTGTTTAATACTTATAATAACATATCAGTATGTGATTGATACTGATGTTATTACTTAAAAATGAAACAACCTAAGAATAAGAAGTGGAAAGAGAAATAAAGTTGAAAGAATCGGTAACGGACATTACCTCTTCTTTGAAGCGCCTCTTTGAGATCTCCTTTTAGGGCACTAAAATTGGTCTTTGAGGAAGACCAGAACCTCTAGGATGTAGCTATGGAAGTGTAGAAGATAATTTTGTATGGGTTGGCCGAGATTGAAGGCTCAAAGTGGTGTGAGGAAGAGAGGGAGGAGGTGACCTTTTATAAGGGAGGAGAGGGGCACCTTTGGAATAACTAAAAATATTATTTTATTATAAAGTCAAATTAGGTTTTAAATAGCTCCAAATTGATTTATTTTGAAGATAAGGTGGGGATGGGTCGATATCCTATCATACAATAGAATTTAGACAAGTTTAGGTTCCTATTTTATCCTTATCATTTATATTTAACATTAAGTTAAATAATTTTACTTTTATCGTGTCTTCTTGTGTTCTTATACTATAAGGTTAATAAACTTACTATAATCAGCCAAAAGAACCCCAAGTTGTTTATTATTAATATATATAACCTTATCTATGTAAATTGGCCTAAAATTAGATTTTTAGGAATAACATAACAATTAATAATATAATATTTGTTTTAAAAACTATTTTATGTCAATTTTGACACTATTTAGTAATTGATTTTTGTGAAAATCATAACAGAATGATTAGTTCTAAAAAAGTTAATTAAATCAATACTAACATGTCATATTGACCTAAAAAATTATTTTAATTCATAAAAAGTCTCAAATTATATTTATTTGGGTATTTATAACATCAATTATGTCAATATTTTATTAATAAGATAATTACTGCATCATCTTTGTGTCATAAATAAATTAACTTATTTAGAGTCTAAAAATTACAAATAAAATATCATTATGTAGGAAATATATTTATCTTTCTAATGAATATTTATAGTCGAATTTATCTTATGCATAACCCTATATTAAAAATGATATAATTATTAAACTTTGATTTTAACTATTTTAACCCTTCTTTAAATAAATTAATAATAAATGTCCTAATGTAATCCAAGTGGGCCTAAATAGTCATATTTTATTCCTAAGATTGTTTTTGGTCGAATTAAACTTATCAAATAGAACTAGTACATATGTTAGGGTAATAATAATATCATTTTTACCCGTAATTACCCTATTTACTTTTAGCTGTGGTAAAAAAAGTAAAAAGTTACTATTCACCAAAAATTATTTTCATCTCATTGAATCACATTTTACTTACTGACATCAACCGTGTCTCTCAGATTTTTGAAATTCCAGTCACAGAAGTGGTAAAATTAATTTTTATGAAAAATTCATTTTTCTTAACTACCACTTAGTGGTTTCACTATTCATTAGAAAAATGAAAGTTTCCAGAAAAATACCAAAATTTAGGCCTAAGCTATATTTGATATTATGAACTCAAAAATGATGTCTATTTTTCCAAATTCAAAACATATCAGTTTCATTAATTAATTTAAAAATTAATTCCCGTCGTCAAAACAAATAGCGTGTTCTTAAGATATAATAACAATCAAAAGATTGACACTTGTTTATGTCTGGTTTAAATGTGAAATTACATCCAATGAACAACATTGTATTAAATTGTAAAAAATATATTCTAAACATACTTTAAAACCACTCAAATTAATAATTTGTCACTATTAATTATTTCGATCGAAAAGGTTGTTTTTAATTAAAATTTCGTAATTTTAACTATTCATCAGAAAATGAAAGTTATCCGAAAAGTACCAAAATTTCAACCTAAGCTAATTTCGATATTCCGAATCCAAAAATGAAGTCCATTTTGAAAAATAAAAATTTACAAAATTTCAAAAATTGGTTATTACTATTCATAACGGCTAGTTTTAATAATATTTTAATAGAATATTGTTGTTTAGTGAAACTCGGTATTGTGTTATACACACGCTATCAAGGAAGGTCGCGATTACGTGTAATGAAAGGCAAGTCAAGGATGCATGTTGTGCAAGATCCTTTTGGTGTAGCGTACAACACAAGACATTAATGAAATTAAAAACAATATTTTTCATAAAATCTCGGGGTGTTACAGATGTCCCTAAGGTTAAGTATAAGTATAGTTTGCAGTCCTATAATTATGATAATGATCATGAATAACCTAGAATTAAACCTAAGTGTCAGAGATTAAAAGTACTCCTCTTCATTATGTTGTTTTCCTAGTATGATTTTTCCTCTCACACTATTCTTTTTGGGTTTTAGATAATGGATGAAACCCGAAGTAATCATGTTAATGATCAATGCACTGGGAAATGCCATGATTTTCCTTCTGAAAAACCAAATTTTATGCGAAATGGAGTACAAAATCTTATTACTATACTAACACAAGCTATGAATCATTCTGGACTTCCAAATGAGCAGAGAAGGGAATAATATTTTATTGAGTCCTTCATGAGGCAATGTCCACCTTCTTTCAAGGGGTCTTCTAATCCACTTATTGCTGAACAATGGATCAGTACCATTGAAAAGATATTCTATGTACTTCGTCGTTCGAAACATGAAAAGTTCATTTTGGCTATTTACCGTTTAGAAGGTGAATTAGACCAATAGTGGACTCTAATTAAGAATACGAGGCCCGAAGATGAAATTGAATCCATGGAATGGGATGAGTTCAAGAACTTATTTTTCAATATGTACTTCCCTCGTATTCTTCGAACAAAGATGGAAAAGGTGTTCCTTGAACTTAAGAAAAAGGACAATGAATCTATTGGTATATACAAGACGAATTTTACAAGGCCTGCAAGGTATGAATCTGGCTTTATCATCCAACCTGAAAGTAAAGTTGATTGATTCTTCAGTGGCTTAAAACTAAGTCTTCAAAGAGAATTAGCTATAAGAGAATTCATTAACTATAAAGAAATTGTGTGTTGTGCTATCAAGGTAGAACTAAAAGATGGTGTTACATATCCATCTCATTGTTTTGACAAGAAATGAAAGATGGAGTTCAAGGAAAAATCTCAAAACAATGGTGAAAAGAAGAAGAATGTTTCTTTATGCTCAAAGTGCGGAAATAAGCATGGTGGAGATTGTCTTAAAGGACCTAGAAAATTTTTTAAGTGTGGAAAAGAAGGTCATCGAGCATCTGAGTTCTGAAGTCATGGGAAAAAGGAAGCTAATGATTTGAATAGAGAAAAGACTACAGAGAACACACCACCAACACTTCAATGCTACAAGTGCAAGGAAATGGGGAATTATGCTAACCAATTCCCTAATCCAAGGGTTAATGATGATCGACATCAACAACCTCTTAAGGAAAAGGACAAAGGGAAGTCACTTGTGATCACTATTGGTGATGTTGAATATGACAATGAAGTTGTGGAACGATTAATTGTTTATGTAACGGGATTCCAAAATAGTGTTGTGGAATCTCATTTATAGTACCATGGAATATTGTAATATCTATGTATTGGTTTTCAATAATTGTATGGTACCGGTAACCATGAAGAGTGATTGAAATATTTTTAGAAAGCAGATGATATGCGCATAATGATGAGATAAGGAGAAAATGAAATTTTTTATAGTATTAATGAGCTCATGACTGATATAAGGACAAAGTGACATCATGGATTGAGTATATATAAATTTTGGGATTTTTGTATGTAGAAATAATTAACTTTTGACAGCATTCACATTTTCACTAAGGTTCTATGGTAATTCATGTTTCAATAGAAAACATGATTAAGTTATTCACATGTTTGGAATGTGACCAACAATATATATCTTATGATACATGGGGGATAAATTCTTGTATTCACATTCTTAGTAGATGACCTTTCTAGTAATAATTTTCTTTGTACTATGATCTTGGATAGAAGTATTTTGGATAAGCCTAAATATTAGAATGGATTAGGTTAGACATCATATAGTATTGTTTAAGGCTAGAACTTTTTCGATTTTATTGTTGGAATGTTATAATAGTATAGTTTTAGAAAAAGTACAACCTGTAGGATGTGCGACAAATCGTTGGATCGGACAAGGATGCAGGAATCTAACCCACAACCGAAGTGTGACAAGCCTTTATCACCTACCACTGGCCTAGAGGATATCCCTGGTTATTAGAAATTAGTATTATTTTATTAAGCGGTATTATAGTTAAAGTATAAGTCCATTTTTGGAACCATATACGATTAATATCACCATATATGTACTTATGTATATTTAATAACTTTTTCTAACGTTTTGTTTGAGACAGATGGAATGACCCTCCATTCTATCACATGATCTTCTAACACTTAACGAATGAAAAATTCAACTACATTTATTCATGATATAAAGTATAAATTTTTCAAGGAATGACCTACGGTGAGATTTTACCAAAATCAAGTCAGTATTTTTTCTAATTCAAAATTTTCATCTTTAGGGAAAGGATCTTGAAAACAAAAAATGTTATCCTAGTGCCCTCATATCCGGTGAATTAGATGGTACTTTAGATCATCACAAATTTATGGCTTTGTGATCGTTGGATTCTTCATAGCCATGTTCTCTACCACTCTCCATCAGAACTTGATGGTCATATTTCTATTCCATATCCATATTTTCACCTATATTCTCCTATGGGGAAGCCCAATGTTGAGTTACATTGGGTATCTATTATATTTCTAATGTTACTTTTTAAAATAAAGTTTAATATTCCTTTTTACGATGTGGGTATATATGAAATAAACTTTCCAGTAGTAAACCATTTATCACCATAAAAAATTTTGAGGGCGAAATTCATTTTACAGGGGGTAGAATGTAACACCCCGAGATCCTATGAGAAATATTATTTTTAATTTCTTTTATGTATTTTTCTGTACACTTCACTAAGATTATCTTGCACTATATGCAATACTGTATAAGCTTTTAGTATACGCAAACACTATTCTTGGCTTGTGTTACACGCAAGAGCGACCATCCTCAATAGCTTGTGTTGTATGCATTACCGAGTTTCGCTAAACAATGATATATTGTAATGAACTAGCCGTTATGAATATTATTAAATAAATTTTTAATTTTATTACATTATAATTCAGTGTAAACATATTCTAGAACATATGAGAACAAAATAACATTTTCAGGTAAAATAAGTATTTCTCAAAAAATGCAGTTTTGCCGCCTTTTGATGGCGCACCGATTTTAAATCTAATTTTTAACAAGTTTATAAGTTTACTTTTACAAAAATAAAATTCTTCTTGTGAATCAGGATATATAAATTTACGTTGGATAAAGTTTTGATATTTTTCTGATAACGTTCATATTTTGATGAATGGTAAAAATACGCAAAATTTTAATTAAAAACAACTTTTTCCATCAAAATAATTTATATGGTAAATTATAATATTGAATGGTTTTAAAGTATAAATATAATATAAATTTACCATTTAATATAATTCAAGTCATTATCATTAATTTTACTTTGAATTCATCGGTAAAAACATTTCAATCTTTTGCAATGTTTCAACTTTTAAAACCCATTTTCTCAACAGTGGGATTAATTTTAAATTAAATACTGAAACTTATGTGTTTTGAATTTGGAAAAATGGATTCCATATTTTGAATCAGTAGGTAAAAATTATGTTAATAGGCTATGTTTTATTTTTAGGCATTATGAATAATAACTACGGTAAATTTTATTTACTACAGTTAAAGGTAAATCGTGTAATTAAGGGTAAAAATAATATTATAAAATTACCCTAACACATGTATTAATGTAATTGAATGATTATATTTCATCCTAAAATATACTTGAGTCGAAATTGTATCTTTCAGAACCAACTTGGATGTGATTAAGACCTTTAATTTTATTTATTTAAAGAAAGTAAAATATGTCTCACTCAAACATTAATAATTAATGTATTTTTAATAAAACGTTATACATAATATAAATTCAATTATAAATACTAATTTTAAATATAACATTTTTTACTTCATCATGGTAATTTATTTGTGATTTTTAAGAAATATATAATTACTTTAATAGCTTATACATTAATGATGTAGAAATTATTTATTTAGTGAAAAATCAATAATATAGTTTTTACTAAAATACTAATACCCATCAAAAGGACCAGAAACTTGACCAAACCTTATTGGTCGAGTATATCTATACCCTAAGCATCCAAGGGTATAATTTTTGACCATTTGGAGCCTTATAAAAGTGATTATGACACTTATATTATTTTATTTTAAATGATGTCAAAGTTGTCACCTTCATAATTTAATAAAGATAACTTTTTAAATGTTGGGTGTTTTAGAAGAAAAAATCGATTAAAATTATTCTTGTGAAATATATTAGATTTAAATTTATCATAGTATTTTTTTTAATTTTTATGCATCAAATAAGTATATTAAATAATTATACAAAAATGTTGTAGTAATTATTTAATTAGGAGAAATATCAAATAAATGGTTTTAAAAATATTAAAATAAATATTATATGAACTAAATAATATTCTCCACGAATTTTCAAGATTACTATGATATGGTAGAAATCTATTAAATATTTTGGTTTGAATATATTCTCTGTATGTATTTTATTTAAATTCAAACAACTGAATAGTGTCAAAATTGAACCTATTGTTAATTTATAAAATTACATATTATTAAATTTTTTAAAAATCAAAAAAAATATTTATAAATTATAAATTGAAATTTATATGGTCTAAAATCTCATAACGTATCCAATTATGGAAAATTCACAACACATAAGTAATTATTTATAATAATTTAAAATTTAGAATATTATTACCACAAATAAAATTAAATAGATTAAATAAGGTTAAATCAAGTTGATAAGGTTTAAAATAATTCCCAACATGTCTAAATTTTATTGGTTGATGATATTACAACCCTATCCCATCTAATATTCGGATTTGTGTCATTTTTGGAGGTTTTTAAGTGGGGTTTGAGATTATTATAAATTAATATTTTAGAGATTTCCAAAAGTGCTCCTATCATCCCTTATGAAAGGAACCTCCTCCCTCTCCTATTCACAACATTTTGAGCCTTCAATCTCAGCCAACCCTATCCATTTCTCTTCTCCAATTCCCTAGAAACCTACTAGAGGTATCAGTCTTCTTCAAAGACCATCTTTAGCGACCTAAGATGAGGTTACGAAGAGGTAATATCCTTTACTGATTCTTTCAAACTTATTTCTTCTTCTACTTCCTCTATATGAGTTTTTTCATTATTAAGTAATAAATCTAGTATCACTTGTATAATGATATGTTATTATGAATATAAAACAACAATATTCTATCTTGAAGTTCCAAGGATCGAATAACAACTGAGAAGGGGGGGGGGGTTGAATCAGTTGTTTAACTTTTTATAAGTTTCAAAACTTTAAGAAACTTAACCCTTGAAACATGTTAGGATTTATTTCCTTATCAACCTTTAATAAGAAACACAATCATGCAAGAAAGGTAAATCAATAAAGTCACACAAGATTTACAAGGGTCCTCCTCAATAAGAGAACCTACATCCTTTCCATAGCCACTCCCGTGGATCTATGGAAATCCACTATAATGAAGAAGTGAATACAGATTGTGCCAACTCATGTTGGACACCTTCTATCTCCCCATAGGAAATATTATACTGACTCTCATTAGTTTACAATGTTTCCTTAAAGAAAAAATGATCCAAACACAAGAATAAGAACTTTGTTATGTTGCTCCACAAATTCTCACTCTGAATCTTCAATCCGATTTCCTGAATCTGATTTCTTGAAACCTGTCTTCTCAATAGGATAAGATGATTCCATAATTCTGATTCTCTTCTTCTCAAACACTCAAGGAAACTTCTTCAAGATGGTAGGAAATTTTCACTTATAATTCTCCAGTACTCTGCCTTTTCCGCATTTGTTAAAGTTGTAAATGAGTGAATTATCTGAGCACATATTTATAGGCAACTCAGAAAACAAAGGCGGGAATCTTGAAAATCTTTTCCTCTTCCTCAAATCTCAAAAACTTCGCAAATATCTCGCATTTAATCTTCAATATTTGACTTCTTCAAATCTCCTTAAATTTCTCCATGATTTATGCAAAGTTGAAATTCAGGTTTTCTTGAACTCTACATATCTTCCTCAGAATGATAAGGATGGATCTTGGTTCTGATTTTAGGTTCAGGAAATATGTTGAAGAAAACTGGTTCAGGAAAGCTAGTTCAGGAAAACTGGTTCAAGAAAACTGGTTCAAGAAAACTGGTTCATGAAAATAGGTTCAGGAAAAGTGGTTCAAGAAAACTGGTTCAGGAAACAGGTTCCAAATTTTAGGTTCAGGAAACAGACTCCAAATTCCAGGTTCAGGAAGTAGACTCTGAATTTCAAGATCAAGAAGCAGACTCATAATTTTTGGCCCAGGAAAGAAATTCCGAATTTTAGGTTCAGGAAATAGATTTAGGAAACTAGTTCAGGAAAACTGGTTCAGGAAAACTGATTTAGGAAAACTGGTTCAGGAAAACTGGTTCAGGAAAACTCATTCAGGAAAACTGGTTCAGGAAAACTGGTACAGGAAATAGGTTTTGAATTTTAGGTTCACGAAACAGACTCCTAATTTCAGGTTCAGGATGTAGAATCTGAATTTCAAGCTCAGGAAGTAGACTCTAAATTTTTGGCTCAGATAACAAATTCTGAATTTTAGGTTCATGAAATAGATTCAGGAAACTGGTTCACAAAAACTTGTTCACGAAAATTGGTTCAGGAAGACTGGTTCAGGAAAACTGGTTCGCGAAAACTGGTTCATGAAAACTAGTTCAGGAAATAAGTTCTGAATTTTTGGTTTAGGAAACAGACTCCTAATTTCAGGTTCAGTAAGTAGACTCTGAATTTCATGTTCAGAAAGTAGAGTCTGAATTTTTGGCTCAGGAAAGAGATTCTAAATTTTAGGTTTAGGAAATAGATTCAGGAAAATGGTTCAGGAAAACCGGATCAGGAAAACTAGTTCAAGAAACCTGGTTCAAGAAAACTGGTTCATGAAAACTGGTTCAGGAAAACTAGTTTACGAAAACTGGTTCAGGAAAACTGGTTCAGGAAAACTAGTTCTGAATTTCCTCAGAATTTTTCTTAGTGAAAAACCTCAATCATCTTCACCATTTCATCAACAGCTTTTATCATGAAACTTTTCATGATTTGTGAGAACTTTAAGATCACCAAAGCATCGTCTGATTATATTTATAAATTTTGAGACACTTTCTTAACTTCTGACTTCTTATTCTTTAACATAATCTTCTTTAAGGAAATATTTAGCAACCAACAACTTCAACTTTATGTTACTCAAAAAAATTCTTTAACAAAAAGTTAACAACAAAGGTTCTTCAATCTCCCCCTTTGGATTTGTTGGCAACCCTTGTTAATAAGTTTTCACCTTTAAAAAATTTTACATCTAGAGTAATTTAATTTTACCAAAACATAGCCTTTCTCAAAAAGAATTTCCAAACACTACACTACTGGATAAAGTTATGTTTTTTATGTACTTCCATCCCTCAGTGATAAGAAAAATTTGCGGCCATATAAATATAAACTTCACCTTACTCAAACTCCCCCTCAACTTTTATCTTTCTCTTTCTCACTTTTCTTTTCCTCTCTCAATTTTCTTTCTCCCTCCCCCATTATATGATAACCGTAGCTTTATATTCATAAAATAAAACTTACTCTCCCCCTTTGTCAACATAATCCAATTCATGTTGGGGTTGAATTCATTATGAGTTTTACGATGTCTTAGGAGGAGGATGAACATGGAGTTACAGCCTCAGTTCAACAAGCATTTCCTTTGACATTGCTTTTGTGAAAATATCAGCAATTTGATGCTTTGTTGAAATATATTCCATCAAGACTTCTCCAGTAGTAGCTTTCTCTTTTAAAAAATGATACTTTATATCAATATGATTTTATTTTGAATGTTGAATAAGAATCTTGGAAATATCAATGGCACTTTTATTATCGCATAGTATTTTCAAAGGTTTAAAAACTTTCACTTTCAAATCTTCTAACTGAACTTTCATCCGCATCATTTGAGTACAAGCCTGAGTAGCTGAAACATATTTGGATTCAGCTATACTTAAAGTTACTAAAATTTGTTTCTTGATGTACCCACTCACACAACATTCCCCTAAGAAAAATTTTCCACCTGATGTTGATTTTCTATAATTACAATCACCAGCCCAATCAGCATCAGTATAACCATGAAACTTCATCTCATTGTTTCTCTTGTATAATAACACATGTGAAGTTGTTCCTTTAACATATTTCAGAATCCTTTTAACTGCAAACATATGTGATTCTTTTGGATTACTTTGATATCAGGAACAGATATTCACAACATAAGAAATATCAGGCCTTGAGGCTGTAAGATAAAGAAGAATTTCTATCAACTTTCGAAAGTCTTTCTGAATCACACTGTTCCTTGACTCATCTTTTCTCAACTTTGTGCTCACTGAGATAGGGGTTGAAACTTATTTTTATTCTTACATCCCAAACTTATTTAACAATTACTTATCATACTTTTTTTGGGATAAGAAATTGTATTTTTCGTGTTGTTGAACTTGTAGTCCAAGGAAGAAATTTAATTCTCCCAACATTGACATTTGAAAAAATTTCTTCATCTATTCAGCAAACTTTTCATAGACTTTTTCTTCATCTCCAGTAAATATTATATCATCCACATAAATGATTACAATTAAAGTTCTAGAGTCAACATCTTTAACATACAATTTGTAATCAACCTTTCCTTTATAAAAGTTCATCTTTCTCAAAGATTCGTCAATCTTCGAATACCATTCTTGTGGAGTTTTTTTCAGCCCATACAAGGCTTTATTCAATTTGAAAACTTTATTTTCATCTTCATCAATTAAAAACCTACAAGGTTGTTCAATATAAACTTCTTCCTCGATCTCACCATTTAAGAATGACGACTCTACATCCATATGATAAACCTTGTAAATCCGATGAGTAGCTACTACAAGAAACATTCATATAGTTTCCAATCTTGCAATAGGGGAAAAAGTTTCATCAAAATCCACACCTTCCACCTGTGCATATCCCTTACACACAAGCCTTGCTTTGTTTCTTGTAAATTCTCCATGCTCATTCAATTTATTTCGGTAAACCCACTTGGTTCCAATAACATTATTTTTTTCTAGACATGGAACAAGTTACCATGTTTCATTCTTCTCAATCTGATCTAGTTCTTCATTCATAGCATCCAACCATTCTTTAAGTTTAATTGCTTATGAATCTGATTCTAGTTCAACTTTTGAGATAAGGGAAGTCTGATTTTTTAATCTTAATTTCCTTCTTGATTGAACTGGAGCCTTCTAATTCCCAATAATATTTTCAAATTCAACATGTTTTTGTAAGGTAGGAAAACTCACATTTCCTTTCCTAGCTTCACTTTCTTCTCCATGTGACATATCTAAGTCACTTTCACTCTGGTGGGGATTCTCTAATTTATCTTCCTCAGTATTCTTAACAAATTTTGTGAAGGAACTTGGATTTTCAATTACCTTCACATCATATGATTCCACCAACTTCTATAAACGTTTGTTCCAGAATTCGTAACTTCTTCCATTTGGTGAATAACCTATAAATATTCCTTCTTTAACTTTCTCATCAAACTTTCCAAAGTCTGGATTTTTTATTTTGAGCAAGCATGGACTTCCAAAAACTTTGAAGTAATTAAAAGAATGTTTTTTTTATACCACATCTCATAAGGAGTCATGTTGGTTTCTGGTCTCAACAAGCATCTATTTTGAACATGCACAGCAGTGCTAACAGCTTATCTCCAAAAGAATTTTGAAATTTTGTATTCTGATAACATACTTCTTCCTATTTCCACCAAGCATCTATTTTTCCTTTCTGCTACTCCATTTTGTTGTGGAGTATAGGGAGCACTATACTGATGTTTGATACCATGCTTCCTCAGATAAGTTTCAAAATAATTGCATGTGAATTTGGTACCATTGTATGTTCTCAAATTTTTTATGGAAGCTCCCAATTCTTTCTCGACATATCTTCTGAAGAATTTAAACATTTCAGTATCCTCTGACTTATGCTTCATGAACATGATGTTTTTCATCCGAGTGAATTCATCAATAAAAGTGA
This sequence comes from Viscum album, assembly GCA_963277665.1. Lineage (NCBI taxonomy): Eukaryota > Viridiplantae > Streptophyta > Magnoliopsida > Santalales > Viscaceae > Viscum > Viscum album. The sequence continues at coordinate 1,016,447,421 of OY728147.1, read as the reverse complement.
TAATGTATAAATTTTCTTTTGTTGATTGATGTCTCATCAACCCACATAGATCGTAATGAATAAGCTCAAGTGGTTTGTTGGATTGAATCTCAACTCTTTTATGACCTTTGTTAGTCATCTTCCCTTTCTCGAAAGTAATACAAACATCTTCATCTCTTCTTTTCATTTTGGGAAAATTCCGAACAACATCAACTTTAGAAAGATTATTCATGTTCTTCTTCCCAAGGTGGCCAAGTTTTCGGTGCCACAACTTTTTTTCATCTTCAGCACTCAAATAACATGAGTTATTTGGTTCTCCAATTTGAAAGGGATTCCCACTGGTTCTTTCTCCTTTTGTAATCACTTTTCCAATTTTCACACTTTTGATGATACAAGAATCCTTTCTGAAGATAACTTCTTTTCCCTAATCACAAAGTTTACTTACACTAAGTAAGTTATGTTTTAGCCGATCAATAAGTAATACATCCTTATATTTTAGTTTCTCTACTTCAATCTCTGTCGTTCTGATTCCATTAATTTTTAAGGAACTATCATTGCCAAAAGTAAGTGCTCCCCTATCATGAATTTCAACATGTTCCAAGATTTTTATATCACCTATCATGTGTAGAGAACAACCACTATAAAAAATACAAGGTTTTTCCTCTTACTTGCTTTCAAATCTATCTCAACAACAAAAGCTCTCTCATCCACCTTCTTATTTTCTACTCTCTTTTCTTTCTTATCATAAGAAACTTGTTCTGGAAAGAGTGTCATACATCGTTCGACATAATGACCAGACTGATCAAATCTTTCACAAACTTCTTCTAAACACTCAAATTGATTATTTGTTGGAATGTTTCTGACATCTTTATAATTAACATTTTCAACTTTCTGTGAGTATGGAAAGTTACTTATTCTTCTTTCACTATTTCTTCCACTTTGCTCAAACCTTCTTCCGGGTAGAGATAAATTGTGCCAAAAATTATAAGCTCTATTCCCATATATTCATCAACAGTAGAAATATCCCTCAAATATTAATTTTATATTAAATAATGTTCTTTCTTTATTGAAATTTTGTTGAGGTTGATAACTTCTTTCAGCTCTATAAAACTCAAGATGTAGTTCATCTCTTATTTTGAGTGAGTTTTATACTTTTGTGGGATTGATAGGTTTCTCACATTCTTTCTCCACCCAAGCTTTACAAATACTTTTTCCATAACCTGACATGTTAGAAGAATTAGATAAAACATTATTTTTGATAGGAGAAGATTTCACTTGATTCTCATGGTAAGCCTTTCCAGCAATCTTGGAAGTCTCATATTTTACTTCAGTGGCTTTGTGGAAGTTTTCATTAAACTTCCTTAGAAAATTTTCTGACTCAGTAACTTTGTATTGCAACTTATTGACCTATTCTTCTTTAGTTTCCAGCTTCTTGCTAAGATATTCAATCATCTTTCCTTGTTCAGCAATTTTAAGTTTGTGACATAAAATTTCTTGAATATATTCATCTTCCTTCTTAGTGACATCTTTACTTCCATCATAAACTTCTTCATGATTTTTCTTCATCACACGAATTTCTTTCTTGAGAGATTTTGTTTACTCAATACATTTTAGAAGTTCAGATCATAGTTGATATTCTTTGTAAGACTCTTCACCAACTTCTTCACTCTCTGAGGAAACATTTGTTTTCTCAACTTTTGCAATGAAGGTTCTAAATCTTTCTTTTCTTTCATCTTCTAAGTAATCATTGTCAGATGATTCGGATTCAACCGTCTTGCTCAAAATACTTCTTTTCTTTCCATAAAACTTTTTCTTGAGTTCTTTAGAAGTATTATATTATTTTTCATTCTTTTTATACTTCTTCCATCGAGGATTCTCATTAGAAACATCTTGATACTCTCCAACATTCTTCTTAGAAAATTCATAGCAAAGTGTCTGATTCCACCACAATCAAAACATTTGAGAGGAAGTTTACTTCCTCTTTGATAGTTCTTGGATATGAGAGACATGATTTTTTTCATTCAACTCTTCATCTTCTTTATCAGCGGACTCACAAGGATTATCTTCATCATCATCATGGATTTTCATCTTTCTCATAGCTTTAGAATCCATTTCATCTTTTATCTTCTTCTTAAGGATTTTAGATTTCCTCATTTCATAAGCAATAATAAAGTTATGCATTTCATCAAGAGATAAATCATCCTTATCATCTAAAGATGAAATTTTAGAATCAAACCTATCTGGAAGGTTTCTCATAAGTTTCTTCATAATTGTAGAATATTCCAAGTCTTCTCCGAATCCTCTGATGTTGCATAAAATTTCATTAACTCTGGTAAAAATATTCATCAATGGTTTCATCATCTCTCATCTAGATGTCTTCAAACTTACTACGCCAGATTTTTAGCTTGGCCTCCTTGACTTTTGTGTTTCCTTCAAAAACACTTTCCAGCTTTTCCCACATTCTTTTTGATGTTGTGAGACCCATCACCTTCTGATAAACATTATTTGATAAGGACATGAAAATAGCATTTCTAGACTTTCCATCAATTTTTATGTTTCTCTTATCAGCAAACGTCATAGGAGAATTTTTCTCAATAGGTGGAAATCCAATAATAGCAGCATGACCAACGTCAAGGCCAAGAGATAAAAGATAAGGAATTATCCTATTTTTCATCCATAATAATTCTTTCCATCAAATATAGGAATTACTCTACTATTGATAAAATTGATATTCTCCATGATAAGTATTAAACAAGGGAACCTCCCTCTGATACCACTTGAAGTTCCAAGGATCTAATAAAAACTGAGAGGGGGGTGGGGGTTGAATCAGTTGTTTAACTTTTTATAAATTTCAAAACTTTAAGAAACTTAACCCTTGAAACCTGTTAGGATTTATTTCCTTATCAACATTTATCAAGAAACTCAAGCATACAAGAAAGGTAAATCATGAAAGGAACATAAGATTTACAAGGTTTTTCCTCAATAAGAGAACATACATCCTTTCTATAGCCACTCCTGTGGGCCTATGGAAATCCACTATAATTAAGAAGTGAATATAGATTATGCCAACTCTCGTTGGAAAACTTCAATCCCTCAATAGGATATATTATACTGACTCCTGTTAGTTTACAATGTTTCCTTAAAGATCAAATGATCCAAACAAATGAATAAGAACTTTGTTAAGCTGCTCCACAAATTCTCACTCAAAATCTTCAATCTGATTTCTTGAATCTGATTTTCTGAAACCGGCCTTCTCAGAAGGATAATATGATTCCATAATTCTGATTCTCTTCTTCTCAAACACTCAAGGAAACTTCTTCGAGATGGTAGGAACTTTTCACTTATAATTCTCCAGTGTTATGCCTTTTTCTCATTTGTTAAAGTTGTAAATGAGAGAATGATTTGAGCACATATTTAAAAGAAACTCAGAAAACAAAGGTGGGAATCTTGAAAATCTTTTCCGCTTCCTCAAATCTCAAAAACTCTGCAAATCACTCATATTTAATCTTCAATATTTGACTTCTTCAAATCTCCTTAATTTTTTCTATGATTTATGAAAAGTTGAAATTTGGGTTTTCTTGAACTCTTTATATCTTCCTCAAAATGATAAGGCTGGATCTTGGTTCTGAATTTAGGTTTAGGAAATAGGTTCATGAAAACTGGTTCAGGAAAACTGGTTCAGGAAAACTGGTTCAGGAAAACTGGTTCAGGAAAACTGGTTCAGGAAATAGTTTCCGAATTTTAGGTTCAGGAAACAGAATCCAAACTTTAGGTTCAAGAAGTAGAATCTAAATTTCAAGCACGGGAATTAGACTCAAGATTTTTGGCTCGGGAAATAGATTCAGAATTTTAGGTTCAGGAAATAGATTCAAAAAACTGGTTCACAAAAACCGGTTCAGGAAAACTGGCTCTGGAAAACTGGTTTAGGAAAACTAGTTCAGAAAATAGGTTCCGAATTTTAGGTTCAGGAAACAGACTCTGAATTTCAGGTTCAGGAAGTAGACTCCGAATTTCAAGCTCAGGAAGTAGACTCCGAATTTTTGTCTCGGGAAATAGATTTCGAATTTTAGGTTTAGGAAATAAAATTAAGAAATTGGTTGAGGAAAACTAGTTTAGGAAAACTGGTTCAGGAAACAAGTTTCAAATTTTAGGTTCAGAAAATAGACTCTGAATTTCAGGTTCATGAAGTAGACTCCAAATTTCATGCTCAGGAAGTAGACTCTGAATTTTTGGCTAAGGAAACAAATTCCAAATTTTAGGTTCGGGAAATAGATTTAGGAAATTGGTTCCGAAAAACAGGTTCCGGAAAACTGGTTCAGGAAAACTGGTTTATGAAAAATGGGTGAGGAAAACTGGTTCAGGAAAACTGGTTTAGGAAAACTGGTTTAGGAAAACTGGTTCAGGAAAACTGGTTCTGAATTTCCTTAGAATTCTTATTAGTGAAAAACCTCAATCATATTCACCATTTATTCAACAGATTTTATCATGAAACTTTTCATGATCTTTGAGAACTTTAAGATCAGAAAAGTTTCGTCTAATTATATTTAGAATGTTTGAGAAACTTTCTTAACTTCTGACTTCTTATTCTTCAACATAATCTTCATTAAGGAAATCTTCAGCAACCAGCAACTTCAACTTTCTTTAACTCAAAAACTTTCTTCAACAAAAATATTAGTTGTCAACAAATACAAAACTATGATAAAAAAACACCACAATTTATCTTCATATATTCTATCCATACTATGAAAAAAATGAAATCACCATGTGTGCGTACATACAGCTTACCGTCTCCACGTCATGGTGTAATATTTTATTTCATCACTAACATACTTGGATGTGTATAAGGATGAAAGAAATAATTATATATGATTATTTTAAAAGGATTTTGATTCTAAAATATAATACACCATACACTTCAATACAATTCCACAATCATGGGAATGATATCATTACTCGTGCATACATACGGATTACCGTCACCACGAGACGATGAGATTCATTCTTCATGTTAACCATTCAAGAATGATTATAAATAATATATATTGAATAATAATGAAATATATGACATAATAATGCTACCGGATTTATATATATGTGTGTGTGTGTGTGTGTTTCATCTACTTAATTCCATTCAAGTCAATAAGGAATGGAAAACAGTTTTCATTCGTACGTACATCCTACCGTCTCCATGAACGGTGTATTTCATTCCATTTATCGATCTATTATATTCTGAATATATATAAAAATCATGTTTTACATTCTGGAAGTAAGTAATCATGATCTAAGTAATAATATGAATAATTACAAGTCAAAACAGAAGTCTCAGACACATACGGAAGAAATTGGACATAAGGTAAGGGATAATTATTCCAATCTCGTTCGTATCTGAGCTTATTTATTCGTAAGTATTTACTGGGGTTATGTTTATCATCCATGTCCATGTTTTCTCAAAACAAATTCATAAAATGTTTACTATTCTTCCATGTATGCTTAAATTCATTTTTACCCTTTTTTGACATTTACCACATGGTATGGAAGGAATCTTTCTTTCGTTTACCATATGAGATACTTTTTGACTTTTCTGACAAAAGTACAAGAAGATTGATTTTTTAACTTATATGGAATGAATGGATTTTTATGATTTCATAGAACATTATTTCTATGAAGCTTACATTAAAAGTTTTCAAGTTTATTTTCAATTAACTTCTTTTAGTATAAAATTGTATGACATGTTGGGAAAGGAAAAATGTTTTTTAAGTAGAACGGATATTTTATTCAAGAATGGTGTTCAAGTGTTTTATCAAAATTATTCTCCATATAAGATAATATAGGGTTCTATTTCTATCCCTATTATTACATTTATTTTATTATGTTATGATGGAATTATTTTTATGAAGTCCTTTTATCTTATATGGATTATGTTATAATGACATGATGTTTAAGAATCTCATTTTTAATACATGAGTTATGCTATGATGTATGATTTATGATTTTTTGGCACACATAAGAATGGTTTAATTATGAGATGGGTGGGACCAATATCTCCCTCCAATGCATTGGGTAAAGATTTATATCTCATGAGATAAACATGGATAGAACAGAAAGTAAATCTGGTTCAGTAATATAGGGTTGGAACGACAGGTAAACCCAGTTCGGTAATGGACTTTGTCCACTATGATGGTCTTGGCATCAATGCCTTGTCTACTATGGAAATAATATCATGTTCTTAATGGTTTTCCACAATTAAATGTTTTATTCCCTTGCTATTTTATCATGATTGATGTTCCTCTATGATCTATTTCTTACGTACTGCCAAGATTTATTTCCCAACTCAATATTTTGATGTTTAAACTTTATGTTCATGTTTTTAAGTTCAAATGTATATGGTTTGTTTTATTTTCTCCATGGTTACCGTTAATAGGCATTTGAACTCACCATTTATATGTTTCATTTTCCCCAGGATATAAAGAACGTTTTTAGGTAAGAAAACAAAAGGGTAATATCTTTATGAGAGATGTTGAAGATCTTTCACCATGATTAGAAGATTATGTTTCGAGTTTCCAAAGAAACTAAACTATTACGGTCCATGGGTATCTGTTTTTGTTATGTATTAAGTATTCCACAAAAGTAATGTAATGACCATGTACGTTATGATTGGGTCTCTACAATCAATAACTTGTTGTTTCCTATGTATAACCATTACACATGCCATTATACTGTAATAATCTTTAAAAAGAATGGAGTACCTTTCTCCATGAGTTCCAGCAGTATTTATTAGGCCACATACATCTGTATGAATGAGATAAAGAAGATTATATGCCCTTTTCTTCTTTGTAATATATAAACTACATACCAGCTTACCCCAAATGAAAGCATCACGAGACATTTCACGTTCATGCTTCAGGTTGGGAAGGTCTATGACAATATTTAATTTTGATACTTTCTCCATATCTTGATAATTGATGTCCCCCAATCTACAATGTCGCAGGTTATTTACTTCCTCAATAGTCATGTAGAAAATGTTTTCTTTACTATCAACCTGATATAGGTTTCCTTTTATTCTGCATCCCTTCATAAGTGAATATCTTGTCTTTCCCTTAATAGTAAAACCTTTTTTATTAAAATTAACTATATGTCTTAAGTCATAGAGTTGACTCATGCTGAGGAGATTATAATGCAGGACATCCACATAAATAACTTTAGTTTTCTTTAGCTCTCTATTATGTAGTTAAGTACTTCCACTGCCTTTGATTTTCATATCTCCATCATTACCAAAATGCACTGTTCCATCAACCCTCCTCTTGACATCTGTTCATAGGTCTGTATTACTTGTCATATGAGATTAACAACCACAATCTAGAAACCAGGTGTTTTTGTTGTTTTTTCTTTGAGTACATGGTTGGATTTTCAATTTTCTTCTTTTTTTTCCTTGAGACATTGGACTGAGTGTAAGACACAGACATCCTTTAAATTCTATCTTACATGTACATGGGTTATTTATAGTTGAACAATTCGTTCAAAGGAGAAATCCTATTTGTAAGAGAAATATTGTATTGTTGATGAAAATTGACTTGTCTCAGACTCCAGTATGTGGTTTCTATGTCCCTCCTTTTCCTGCAATCAATGGCCTTATGACCAATGTTAGAACAACGAAAACAATATCCATATAAATTCTTTCTTCTAAAAGAATTAGGATATGAATTTGTTCTCCTTTGTTGAACTCCTCTCTCTTCTCCATTCAAATAGGTTATTTCCTCTTCACAAAAGAAATGGTATGACACAGATATCCACAGAACTGACAATTCATGAGAGGAAATTTCTTCTCACTTATGTTTATCCTCATTCCTTCTTTTGTGGGATAGTAGTTTGACTGCCTCTTATTCTTGGAGGATTGAGGACAGTCTTCTGTTTTTATTCCAAATTGAATTGGGGGTTTCTTTTTCAGCACTTCAAGTGATTTTTTCACATCACTCACTTTCATCTTGCCTTTATTTTGGTCACTTTTTTGCAGCATTTGACAATTCAGCCTCACAACCCATTCCACTATTTCCCATCTAAGCAGGTCTTTGATCATTCAAAATCTTTTCAACTCTATTAGAACGATTTTTTTCTCTCTCCAACAGCTCAACATCTGAGAACCTTTCAAACTACATTTTCTTTCTTGATTCTTTTGAAATTGATTCACTCTCAAGTTTACTCCTAATAGTAACAAATTCCTCTTCAAGACCCTCAACAGTCTTGGTCTTTTATTGCAGTCTGGTGGTGAGGTCATTGATGACCTTTTACTACTCTTCAATTCTCACCTTCATATCCACTACATCATCAGTTCTTTCAAGGATTTTAGACTTTACTTTCACAAATTCTTCCATTCGTTCAATTTTATCTTCGATCTGATCAACATAATCGGATAATTATTCTACAATTGATTTCCACTTATTGCAACTCTTACATTTGATCTTAAGTTTACTAATAGAATCTTTAAGTTGAAACTCAGGATTGGTGTTAGTTATCAACTGATTTTATTCACCATTATCTTTTGATGGTTCTGGTTTTTCAATAGTGGCCATCATGGAAGCATGGTTTCTAGTTTTAAATTCTGATTCTTCTTCCTCAAAGAATTCATTGTCATCATCTTCATCTTCGCAGATAAAACTCTTCCTTGGTACTTTCTTTCTGGATTTGAAGTCTCCCTTTTTGAAAAACATTTTCTAAGGCTTCTCAATGTTTTCATATTCACTATCGTCATCACTGATCTTTCTTAAGCACTGAGAGGCAATGTGTCCAAGTTTTACACAATGAAAGATAGAAAGAGGTAACTTCCCTTTGAATTTTCCTTTTACCTTCTAGAACTTCTTGGAAAGGAGAGAGAGAGTTTATTTTTCCTCATCATCTTCACTACTACTATAGTTTTAAATTTTTAGTTTCTCCATGGACTTGATTTCAATTTCCTTTCTCACTCGAGTTATATCATCTTCTGGTTTGACTCTCATTTTATATGTGACGAGGCTACTCAACAGATCATCCAAAGAAAGTTTGTAAAGATCTCTTTATTCAAGGGATGACACCATTTCATTTTATAGGGGTGGAAGTCTTCTTAATATTTTCTTTACAATATCAATGTATTTTATTTCTTCACCTAGACCTCGAATTTCTCCAACCACTTCAGTAATTTGACTGGAGAAGAAGTGTGTATTCTCATCTAGATGCATCTTTAAATCATTAAACCTATTGTATATAACTTATAATTTCACCTTCTCCAAATTTCTATCTCCATCATAAATATTTTCAAGTTTATCACATATGGACTTTGATTAGGTGAAACTCATCGCCTTTAAATAGATCTGATTATAAAGGGTTGTAGTGAGTGCATTATGTGCTTTAGCATCTGCATCAAGAATTTTTTTTATCTCTGTCAGTCATAGCTCACCCTGTTGGATCAGTGACTAGTATTCCTTGCACAATAGCAAATAGGACTTCCATTCCAATATATCTTAGATGAGATCTCATTCTATTCTTCCAGATCTGAAAATTACTTCCATTGAAGAGGGGCACTCCCCTGACATTGGCTGAATTATCCATAGTGGTACAAGATAGATCAAACACTGGTGAACCTCACTCTCATACCACATGAAGGACCCCAGAACACCCTGATAGGGGAGTGGTGAATCAGGGCGTAAACCTTTTCTTTTTAAAGTTATGGATCTAGTTCTCACATTGGTTGAAACTTGTTAAATTTTTAAAACAAAAGAAATCAGTGAGATGACAAAACACTTTTACTTGGTTCACCACTAAGGGCTGCATCCAAGGAGCATATGCCGATAGGTTTTCGGTCATACTTAATTCCACTAAAATTCAATAGCTATGGGTTACAAGTTTCAAGTATAGTTACTATGTCCCAATAACACTACCTTTAAAAAAGTTCAGGGATAGCTCATTGTGTCCCTCAGGTCACTCCCGTTGACTCCCCCTAGCTCACTACCTTGGGTGAAGTCCCCTCAGTTTATAGACATAATGGTATCTTCAATATATTTTCATTGAAGTATTTGTCTCGGTTCCGAATGATACACTTCTTGCATCAATTTCCTGGATTTATGCACTTAAAATCACTGAACCATTGAACTAGATAATCAAAAACATGTCAGAAGCATAACACCACACATGCATACAATACCTCAACATGCACGCAAGATTTGAGAATTGTTGCGAAAGATGACTTTCACATAACCCATACTTTCTGTGCAATACTTATATTTCACACAACTGTACCGTAGGGTTCACTTGGTCTTTTCATACTAAAATAACACCTTGCGTGAAATATTTACTCTCTTCCAATATTTCATGCGCAAATCTTTCACGCGAATGAGCAATCATATTTTCATTGGAAAATTATTTATTCATTCTTGGGGGTAGCCACATATTTATAATCCCATGATGACCTTGTGCATAATATCCCGATGCTTCTTTGTCAGTGCGCACAAGATTCTTCATGAGCGTGCAAAACCCCTTTTGATGTCGCATTGGACACGCAAACCCTTTCACACAACATCATCTTTCGTACAATCCATGACTTTTAGATTTTTCAAAGTTCTGATCCTAAAACATTTCTTCATGGAGGTTCCAAAAAAACATCAATATTTCTCACAAAAACCAATATTTCATGCATACTTCAAATCTTTCGTGCACCTTCCTTTTCCAAAAACACGTTTCTCCATTTTCTGATTTTCATCCCCAAAAATTTGGCAAACACTAGATAATGGTGCCACCTTCAATACTAATTTTGGATCAAACTGTATGAACCATTGTCATGTAATCTCCCTGATCTTCCATGAAAGAGTTGACAATAAAAAACAAAACCCATGATCAACCCAAAGTATACTGACAAGAAACACAAAATGAACTCCTTTTTCAGTAAAGAACAACCTTGGTTCCAACAATATGTATTCAACTCATCTAGGAATTTAATCTCTAAGATTTCCAGATGCTCAATGTAGCCAATGAGCTTGACTACATGTGGTCCAGCTGGCATAAACTCTCCAAGATTAGTAGTCAATTTTTTTTGGAGATCTCATACCTCTATTGTCTCTCCTTCTCTTGATAAAGATCCTGAAGGTGAGAAATCGTGTTATAAGCATCCATTTCATCATGTTGCTTCAAGATCTCATTATTCATAGATGATAGCATGAGTCAATGAACATTCATATCATCATTTAGTTTTTTCTTGTACACGGAGAGTTCCTTATCACTCACCTCATTTATAGGCACAACTGGTAAAGGCCCTTCCAGCACATAATGTTTCCTCTCATGGAAAAGGATAACCCGAATGCCCCTTTTCCATTTTGGAAATTAGTGCCAGTGAGAAGGTTTTCCTTATCGAATATGGATCATAATGATATTTTTTATGTAATTTTGATTTTTGTTTCTAAAAATCAATATTAATAGTGTTTTAGTACTTTGTCTTGATAAATATAGATAAATAGATAAATTAATATCTATTAGTCTCCCATTATTTTGTCAAAACCCAATAGCCCTAACCATTGGCTTTGGAATATCATATTTCTTGGACATTCTAGTGGCAAGGATCCATATTTCCCTTTGCATTACCCCAAATAGGTTTGGTCAAGAATCATGAAAGGTTTTAGGTAGGTATTCCAAATGCCAACTTCATTAAATCTTAACTCCTTGATCTGTTGAGTAGAATCCCCAATCGTAAAATCCTTAATTTTGAATTTCCACAACCTTTTCCTCTTAGTTACACCAAGTCCTTCAAAGGCAGACAACCCTTGATGTAAACTAATTTAAGTCAACCAAATACTTCAAATTATAATTCTCCAATAATTGAAATCACCCCAACTAGGATTGGTCAAGTACATTGAACTATGGTTTGGATCTTACTAAAGTAATGGAAGGTTGCACCAACTTAATATTTAATTGAAGTATATTATCCTTTATTAATAAATTTCCACTTATTATATTTTCACATACTTGTTAATTTTAAGTGGGATATACTTAAGTAATTAACCATGTATAGATAATATTTACATATAATCCATTTTTATTTTAGTTCCATATTGTGTGATTGTTAGTTCATTAATTATGTGATCGTGTCAAACATCCATAATGAATAACTATACAACTTATAGAAATAAAATAAAGCCTATGATCATGTGATTTACTATTGGTTAGTTTTTCTTATGGTTGATAAACTAACCATGACCTAGGGTAGAAACACCTTGAACCATTTAAGGTTCGTGTTTACAGCTTTCCACCAGTCCACCTTTGTATCTCCTTGGATTGGTTTCTCCTCAGCTCTTAACTTGAACTGCCTCCCCTAGCTTGGGAGCTTCATCCATTACATATTCATTTAACTCACACATAGTTGAGAGGTAAAATGGAGTTTACATAAAAGAAACCATGGGCATGCAGGCCCTATATATTAATGAGGAAAAGGCATGCAGACTAACAATTTTAATTTAAAAGATAAATTAAAAATGAACCAACCACATGAAAAGGTCTGGTCTAGATCATGATCATGTATATACATGCAATGAATTACACATTTAATAAAACTGTCATTCAATTATTTAATCATTCTTATTAAGATAAATTACGCTCGAATCGATTAATCATTATATTTAAATAATCAATCCTTTTTATCTTAATCCATTTATGAATTTCCTTGAGACTCTCATTAATAACATTATACATAACTTTTATTTAAAAGAAACTCAGTTAATACTTATCCAAAACTACCCATCATGTATTTAGACTTGTATAAGCTTTATTCTTTGTGACATGTAGCATACATGCATAATTATAATTGTAATACAACTCATACATGATGTGCAGATCTTTGAACATTATGCAGATATTAATTAAACATTATATATATATATCAAACACCTATCACATGTTGTGTCTTAGATTTATTCCCACACTAAGGTACATGTCTCAAGGGTTACATAATATAATAATAAATTTTTTAAATATATGTAATATTGAAACAGTACATGACATGTAGATCCAACTAAACGGTGTGTACCCTCCTCACCATCAATCTGAAGTACATGTCTGGGTAAAAGGTGTGTGAGGTGTACTTTGGAAATATTCGGATTACACAGTGTGTCTAGTGGTCAACACACCTTGTAGAATACGTGTTACATGGTCACCAGTCGGGCAAGCCTTGTGTGGGATACATGACTTGACCCTGACGCAAAGGGACTACTTGTTATGTCTAGTGGGCCACACGGCGTATAGTCAAGATGACCATGAACCGGTCTACCCTGGTCAACATGTGGTGTAGGAATTAACTACACTGCATGTCATTAATTCACACAGGTTGAGAAATTACAAAATGACTCCTAATTCATTGAACACAAATGCATGGTGTGTATATCTGTCTACATGGTGTGTACTATTATGTTATCTGTACATAATCGTCAATGCCTTGTGATGAGGTTCTTGATTTAATTTTAATCATAAAATTATTCCTTTCTGTTAGATTTGTGAGAAACGATAAGGGAGGAATAGATCTCAATATTTAGATTACAAGAATGGTTAAACATGATTTGAAAAACTAAATTATTAAAGAATAAATCAGCAATTAATTATTTAAATAATTATAAACAATAATATGACCCCTTTGATATTACTTGTAGATTCTATGTGTAGTAGAAGCATAGGATGGTTGTGTACCCAACTTAGTAAATTATTATAATCGGTGATTATTCTGGGATCCATATTAAGATGAACACTAGTATGCACAAAATTGAATCAAAGATAAAAGACAAAAAAGAGATCCCAAAATCGAGAAGAGTGGATTGTCATATTTTTTTATAATTAATTTAGTTAAATTATTGAATTACCTCCAAGGTGATTCTTTCTATATTGATGTGTCCTACCATAGGTCTAAGGTACGGCTTCGCTGCGATGTATAATACATGGATAGGTATCCACTAGTAGTGATCCACACATGCTCCACGTGTCTTTAGATGTCACTGAAGAAGTATTTATATTCTAGTGTAGAAGATACTTGCGATTGTGATGTCTACCTTCAATCGCCTTCAGAATCGCTTCCAAAGTATTCTCCTTGATCCACTGGAGGAGGATCTCTCTCATTATTGAGAGCATTTTTTGGAGAGGGAAGAGTTCTCTAGGCTCGAGAGCTTTTCTCCAATGATGTTGTGCACATGATGATTGGCTATCCAGTCGAATGAAAACTTGGCTAATATAGATAATAATAACATAATGGAGAATTTAATTTACCACGTAATAATAAATAATATGCATAGGTATCGTTACTTAATTTATTATTCCATGTGAAACCCCATGTCAAATAATAATATCAATGCTATTATTTCCATCACATGTGCTTAACTTCCAAGTGATATTTAAATATTATTTAACCAGATAATATTTAATATTATTTCTCTTTAGTCCCAAAACATGGTCTGCTAATCCTTCTCAATATTTACTGAGCCTAAATAATGACTATTTATTTATTAAATAAATATAAATGTATTATTTTACAATAAATAAATATTACTTCTGTAATATATTCTCTCAAATAACTTGTGATGAAATAAACGTGATAAAAAATACTTGAATAATTGTTAAACCACAACCTAGAATAATATGTATTCAACTTGTTAAATAAATAAATTATTTGACTAAGATACTGGCTACACTAAGTGTGTGACCCTCTAGGCATCATTCTAATTGGCATTAGGCAGGCTTGCCTAATTTCTAAGATTACTGTCTAGAAACAAGTCAAGGCACCCAAGAGAAAGAAGTTAATTTCTCAATGAAATGTCACCTCTTATGAACACTTACTGTGTAATATAATCCCTTTTTTCTGATATATCCAATCAAGTCAGTTGCATGAAAGTTCCATCAACCCATGTGCTTGATTTATCATTCTTTGACTTCCTAGAATTGAACTTGCCTAGGGAACACCATGTCCATGTATTCAGTTAGGCTATATCATTTCCATCAAAGGTACTGATATATCTACTTCAATAGAAGTGAAAAATCGTTTCTCATATTATTCATTAATGCATTATTACTCATGACTAACCCAACATATCCTACCTCAGTATGAACATATGTTGTCATGGTTTTCATCAATACATCTAAGTGTGCGAGTCATAATACCCAATAATAATAATCTTAAAGTCTAAGGACCAATACACACATGCGTAGATAGAAACATCCAATGAAACTTATGAATGTGGATTTCCTACTGGCGGGTCTTTTTCTCATAATATTCTCCAAGATATTACCAAGGGTGCACACCATGAGAAGGCACCTCAAAGTTTCATGATTCACCACCCATGATAGCTTGTATCATTTTTGTCCCTTCAAATGATATCATCTAACCATAGAAAATATATTCAAGAATAGTGTCATGGAACTTCCGGTTTCTCATCATAACAGGGATCCATTATGACCTTTTAGTGTGATAGATATTCTTAAGACATTATCACATACTATGTCACATAGAAAAACAATCATGACGTGACAAAGATTTTATTAGTATTCATCCAATGAATGTTGGTTTTATCATAAAGTACAAAAAAATTGGTTTCTAGGCACTAACTTCAAATATAGTTTGGGGGGGTCAGGTATTTATAAGAAATCAATAAAATAGAATACCATGATGTAGCCTCTCGGGCTATGGCGCAGAGGTGCTAGAAATTGTCAAAACTATGGTGCAATGGTAGCAACCCTTCCATAGCCTTTCTAGTCAAAACCATATCCAAGAATAAAGTTTAATATCCAATTTTCTAGGATAGGGAACCAAAATGTATTTTACACCCCCACATCATAGATCCCCAGTTCCAAAAGAGAGTTTATGATGTAACCTACTCCCCACAATGCAACTACATCTTAATTGGAAGAACCTCGCAAACCGAACTCTCAATGAACTACGACACATCCTACTCCTCCACACCACAACACTCAACCCACCAACACACATCCCTAATCCGCTACATAGCTATGGTAAAATTATAAGTATCCTAAAAATATACTTTTCATGCTCCATATTGTATTCAACCCATCCACACTACAACCTAAATGTTTCACATTATAGCCACTACCATACATGCCTCAGTCCCCGAAAAAAATCTAGGTAAACTTAATATAAGCTCCATAACCATAGAAAATAAAATTACCCAAACATAAACAATAAAAGATAGAGTACTAAAACCCAAACGGCAACAAAATTCTTCCCACCACAAAAACATTGAATCTCAATAAACTGATCAAAATTTGGGACACATTAAAAGATAATTCCACTAATGCATCACCAATGATTCATACTCCCATGTATTGTGGTTATCTCGTCCACAATGTTACAGTTTATGGGTTGGGGTAATTGGTTTACCACATAGTGAATTATCCTAATGATCTATAATCTGAACTGGTTTCTCAACCATAGTGGTTTCAAGATCAATATCAATGTCTTCTCATTTGATCTCATGGGAAGTGTTCGGTTGATACCTATTCAACTGGGAAACATGTAACGGTGTCCCAATTTAGGTGAAACTCGAAGAAAGACACTATCACCAACCTCGAACTCTATTGGTTGACAACGATGATCTGAATAGGATTTATGAAAACTCTATGTCATGACCAATATATTCTGAATCAATTGCACCTTTTTCATCATCTTCTGAACAAGGATCATCCCAAACAAGGACCACTCTCCCAACTCTACCAAACACAACGGAGATCTAGATCGGCTTCCCATTCAATTTTTTATATGGATCCAAATTAATCAAATCCTAATAAATATGTTTATATGAGAATTCAACTAGAGGAAAATTATTTTCCTAGTAATCACCAAAATAAAGTACATATGCTCAGAGAATATCCTCAAAAATATGAATAGCTCTCTCTATCTTCCCATCTACCTATGGATGATATGCCATTCTTAATTTAAAATAGGAACCCATTACCTCATGAAATTTTTTCCAAAACCTAGATGTTAAATGTGGACCCATATTAGATAAAATTGAATAAGTAACCACATGACTATCGCAATATCTTATACATAGATGTTCCAAATCTATTTTACCTTTGTTTTCCCCTTAATAGGGAGGAAATGATCTAATTTCATAAGTCAACCAATGATCAACCAAATCACATCTTTCTTACCAGGTTTCTATGGAAACCCATGAATAAGTCCAGGGAAATATTTCCCATTTCTATAATGGAATATGAAAAGGTTAAAAAAGTCCTTTAGTTCTCTGTTGTTTTGACTTAATTCCTTAACAAGTATGGCACCAGGACATGGATTCTACAATTGTTCATCTCATCCCTATCCACCAATAACAATGTTTCAAATGATGATATATCTTGATAATCCCATGGTGTACAGACCAAAAATACCAGTCTCCATCATACATCAGTTCCTTACTTAGAGATATTATAAGATAAACCTACTTGAGAAACACAAAGTGCCAACGGGAGACCAAGACCACTCACCCAAGGTCTTCCCACCATTTATGATATTACTAAAGTGTTGTAAATAGGTGTTTTCTATCTTATCGATCCAAATATGGTCATAAAAATACTATTAATACTTTGAAGTATCTAATAACACATTTCCACTTTCCTCTTACACTCCCAATCTCATCATAGTGAATATACTCATCAGAGACAACTCCTCCACTTATTTCTATAAGGCTTGTGTCGGAAACTTCGATCTCAATACATCAGCGGCCATATTACCTTTACAAGGTGTGTAAGAAATATCAATGTCTAAAGTATAAATATAATCAACCCAATATCTCTTTTAAAAATTAATATCCCTCTAAGTGAAAATATAGTTCAAGATATTATGATAAAAATATACCTTAAACTTATTCCCAAAGAGATAGTGATGCCACATTTTGAGTGCATTCATAACTACTACAAACTCAAGATCATGGGTTAGATATTTCTTATCATGCGTGTGTAAATTGAGAAAACTATATTCCACCACTTTATTTCGTGCATCAAGACACATCCAAATCCCATACTAAACTCATCATAGAAAACATCATAACCTAGATTTTATTTTCATACAATCAAAACTAGAGCCAAATTAAGACTTATCATTAGTGCCCCAAAAAAATATAAAATTTATCACTCCACTCAAACTTTACACCCTTACGAGTTAAATTTATCATCAAATATAAAATATTAGAGAATTATTGAACAAAATTCCTATAATAACCAAAAAACCCCAAGACACTATGGATTTCAAACACATTATTGGAATAATCCCATAACATTACAACCTGAATATTTTCAAGATCCATCAAAATGCCTCTCTAAAATAAAGCATCCCCAGAAACTTTACTTCCTGGATCTAAAATTCACACTTGGAAAGCTTAGAATACAATCAATATTATTTCAGAATTCTAAGGATGATATCAAAATGATCCATGTTTTCCTCCTCTAACATAGAGTACACAAAAATATTATCCATGAACATAACAATAAAATCATCCAACAACAAATAAAAGATTTTTTTTATCAAATCCATAAATATTGTGAGAGTGTTAGTGAGACTGGATGGCATGATTGAATGATCAAAATTACCATACTGATTCCTAAACACCGTCTTTCATATATCCTCTTCTCAGACTCTCAACTAGTGGTACCCTAACTAGAGGAAAGTTTTAGAAAACCAATGATCCCCTGTGATTTGATCAAAATGATCATCAATTCTTGGAAAATGATACTTATTATTAACAGTCACCTAATATAAATTTTTATTTTCAATGAAATGTATAAGTCTTCTATCTGCCTTCTTAGAAAATAGGACGGTTTAAGTCTAAGGTGACACTCTAAATAAGATAAATCTCTTCACCTCAAGATCTTCCAGCTGAATTTTAAGCCCCTTTAACTCAACATGTTCCATGTGATATAATGGTATAGAAATAGGCAACATACCAGGGAACAATTCAATAGTAAACATTACATCTCTCTATGGTGTTAAACAAGAAAAATCATTAAGAAATACCTCAGGGTATGCACTCACCACTTTAGGAAGTAGACTTCTTAATCAATGATAAATAATATCAAGAAACATCAATGAAAACTAGCATGATATCACTCCATCAAAAGGAACAATAGGGCCCCCTCTCCCATATCTAGAATCACAATCACCCTGAAAGAAATAAGGGGCTCTATCAAGAGATAGAAACTCGACACAATGATGATAATAGTTAATATAGGTCTCAAAACTGATCATCCAATCCATACCAATAATAATGTTGAATATATCATGATTAATATATGATAAATCCCATTCCACTTCAAAGTTAGTTATCATCACTTGAAATGTGAGACACATAAAACATTGTTCGAAACTCTTTACCAAAAGTGAGTAAAGATCCAATAATAATGGAATAATCTCTAAACATAAGAACATCACATCAATTAACTTTGATGATATAAAAGAATGATTGGATACTATATCAAATAAATCTAGCAACATATGAGATGAAATAAGTATTGTACCTCTAATATTAGTCAGGCCTATATTAGATTCCTCTAGTGTATACATATTGTTTAAATATATATGGTCTTAGCTACTTATCATGATTTCTTAGACATATGAATATCCCCCTAGCCATGAGGATATGAACCACCACCATTGGAAGTATCAAGATAAACTTTTTGAACCTATGGTGAGAGTAGATCTATCCTTACTACCTTGGGAAATCCTTCCACAAAAATTCCTTTGATTCATTGATTTCCCAAAAAGATGACAAGTTTTGGAACTTTTTTACAGTTATGTTTTGTATGATCAGTCCTCCCGCACTAATAGCAAATAGATTGTTGATGTCTTGATA
Organism: Viscum album; assembly: GCA_963277665.1. Taxonomy (NCBI): domain Eukaryota; kingdom Viridiplantae; phylum Streptophyta; class Magnoliopsida; order Santalales; family Viscaceae; genus Viscum; species Viscum album. Next base: position 1,016,427,595 of record OY728147.1, on the reverse strand, counting down.
AATCCCCTGAAATTGGTCTTGATGAAAACTAAATAGCCTTGCATTTACTTTTCTGGCCAAAAGACACACCCTAGATAACAATTGCAACAAACAAATCTCCACCTAAACCCATTTTCCCAGCTATATCTACCTATGGAATAACCACTTTTTCGACTACATCCACAAAGGTCAAATGGAATAATAGAATCACCATCGAACTAATATTAACCCTAAAACCCATCTCAAACATCCTAGATTTAAGGTAATCATTAGTGTAAATCTCAGGTGATAAGTACAGAAACTCAGTGAAACTGGTGGAATACTCCAAAACTATACACTCCCCCTACTCTAATTTCATAAATTCATGTGTCTTAACCATATGTAATGTATTAAGAAAAAATTATATGTTGAATAATTTATAAAAAGAATTACAGGTAAGATTCTCATGAAACTTAGTTTTCACAATGGAGTCTTGCCATCTTCTTCTCGGTCTCTCAAGCATATACATCAAAAAACCCCACCTTAGAGCCCTCATGATTTTTCATAAAATTAAAGATATGTTTAGTCCTCTCAATCCACTCTTTGGATTATTGGGATCCATTTTAACCATGGAAGTGAGTGTATTCTTCTTAGTAAATTCTTAATCATGATCCATCAATCATACCTTATGTCTAATACCCACCTGACTAAGAGTCTGAATAATGCATATTACAGCTTCAACCAAATAAGGGTCCAATAAAGGATTTTCTGGTAAAAATTGTCACACAAATTCCTCACTCAGATTTGGAATATCTCTTCTAGGAGGAATTGTTTGATAAACACATTAAAATAATAAATTATTTTATGATAAATATCCTAAACCATAATACAAACATCCAAAATCCATACTAATACCTTTAAACATAAATAATTTAAAGAAATCACTGATTTTAGGAAAAAAAATAAAACACCTAAAAATGGAATAGGTATATTTTCATAAACTTTGAATATAGTTCATTCAAAATACCTCAAGCACCAAGTCTCATGCTTGGAAAACATTCACTGACCATCAATGGAAACTCGAGTTCATACATGGAAGTGAGCTAGCGAGGAACCCTCATGTACTTACTAACAAAATTATTATAGTCCTAACACCATTATACCAAATACCTTGAACCAAACCCATTTGTTTCATAACACTTCAGGATAGGTAAACCCTATGATACCATTTTGTAATGAACCTGCCCAAGTCAACTAGAAAAGTCACCCAACAAGGCCCTCTATATGGTGAGGTACAAAAAAATGAAATAAGTCCCATGTTTAAAAAAACATAGTAGAAAGTGAAAAATTATTAAAATTCCAGGAGATATATAATTTCAATCCCAAAGGGTTAAACTAGAAAGGGAAAAGAGTACAATCCAAAAAGCTAAAAATCCATGTGATTATCCATCACCACAAAAATTCCCCACTATGAAGGAAAAGAAAACCAAGAGAATTTGGTAAACTACATGACTCCCATATATTTACATTCATCTTAAAAAACCTCATTTATAGATTCCATATGAAAAAATTATGGCGCGAATACAAATCCTTATAATATTTCTCCAAGGAATCTATACAAAGTCTAATGTCATGAAAATTTTAATTATAGATTTGAAACAAAAATATTTTATAAATATTCTTTAAAAGATAAAACATTCTATAAAAAATCCTTTAGTTTTCATAAAATACATTCATATTCAAAAAAAAATTAATATGAAAATTTTATGAAAGAAAGCATGATAGAATAATAACCATGGATACACCATAAGATAAGCAAGTAAGAAACCAACCATGAAATATACCATCATGTGTAAACAAAAAGAATATATTCTCAAATATTGGGATCTAGACTATAGGAATAAATAATCAAACATAAAATAAATATATAATATAGGAATCACATGAATCCAAGTGATATCAATTCCCATCACATTTTTTCGATATCTAACCTTTAGTGGTATAACACGCACTAATAGGGATAAGTCTATTTCCTAATGTACCTCCGGTAAAAAATATGATAAGTTTTCCAAAAACCATTTGAAAACCATGATCAAAATTTATAAATAATTTTCAATGTGAATCCTTACTATTTACATGATTAAAAATCCAATTTTTAATAACAATCAACATTAAGGTGTTTTATTGGAACACAGTGTACCAAAAACCATTTTTAAGGAAAATCTTCTTTAAAATCATATTTTTCATGATTTAAATCAAAATTTATAACAAATACATCATTTTCATACATATATTAAAGGAATAATATGAGAAAATAAATTATTAAATGAATTCAAACCTTTTTATAGAGATACTTACTACAAGAATGGAGAGAAACCACTATGAATTCATCTCCCAAGTCCAGGGTTGAATCAAATCCAGAAGGGGATTCAAATTCATTTAAAAAGCTCATAGTGGTTCCTAAGTTTTCATAGAGAAATATGGAAGAAGAATTAGTTAGGAGGTGTGTTTGGGAATTTATAGATAGTATATAAAATATAAGACCATGACACAACCTCCTGGACAATGATACAATGGTACTGGCAGTAGCCTAAACTATGGAACAATGTGAGGGACCATGTTGTATCAATTTTGGTCAAACCACTATCTAAGAACCGTGTTGTAGATCCTATTTTCTAGGATAAGACACCATGGTTTTGCCATGACTAACATGCAATAGAGACCCATTTACAAAAGAGAGGATATGATGCAGCCAACTCCCCACAGTGCAGCAGCCTATTAATTGGAATAATTTCCAAAATTGGACTCTCTCCATATCAACTCCACAACCCCCAGAACTCGAATTACTAAAACTTTAATGTTAAAATAAGTGTGTACCAAAACCCAAAGATAGTTAAAAATTATACATTATTGTTAACCATATAATAATTTTTTCACTATAATTAAACAAAAAAAAATATTACTCTTTATATTTTTAAAATAATTTACTTTGATTTTTCTTGTGCTCGAACAAGAACTATATTAGCATTGTATAAGAATTTAAGCTAATTATACCATCAATAAAAATTAAAAATAAATTACCATTATAAAAATAAATAAATTATTATCAAAATGAACTTTTAGATTCATTCATAACAACTTCTTATCCCTATGTGAAGATATAATAGAAATTAAATACAAGAGAGTGACATTTTGAAATTTTATTTAACTTAAAATAGTATTAACGTCATTATTAAAGAAAAATGGATCCAAGTTTCCATATTATAAAATATTAGATGATTATGGTTGAAATTAACTCATACAATAGAAATAATTCATGTGTTAAATATATTTTTGAAGCCATATCACTTAATTTTTAACATTATTTTCCAAATTTACCCTTACCAAGGTGAAAAATATTTACCATGATTTATATTCATAATAACCAAAAATAAATTTGAACTATTTACTAAATTTGGGTATGATAATTCCAAATATGGAATTAATTTTTCGACATTAAATTTCTAGAATTTCTAGAAATCCATTTTAAAATATGCTCAAAAAACCAAATGAAATTTGTTTTTAGAAAAATACCTTTTTAAGCATAAAATGGATTTATTCTTATCTCAAATCTAATAAAAACCATTAAATTAATGTTAAATTTTTTTATTGAGTATATAATCTATAAATTTCATCATTCATAAATAGTGATTAATTTAATTTATTAATTTAAAAACGCATTGAATTTATAAAAACATGTTTTCATAAAAACATCTTTTACTTATCAAATGTTTTTGTCAATTGATAACTGATGAAGTAATTCTATACATGTGTAAATAATATTTTTTTTATAGTTTATGTATTTCTATTCATACCTACCAGTATAATTGATAGGAAATAATTATCTAATTAAATAATAATAATTCAATTATATAATGTAGTTTGGTTAAACTCATTGTTTTATATAAAGCAAACTTCAAAATACTTTATATATATTTCAATGGAAATACATATAAAATATTAGGGTGTTACATTATTCCCCCCTTAAAATGATTTTTTCACTTGAAATTCCATCACTTTGACATAAAAAAATGAGGATATCTCTATTTCAACACATCTTCATGTTCCCATGTTGCTTCTTTGGATTTTTGATACCTCTATTTAAATTTTACCAAGTGAGTAGTCTTGTTCTATAGAAATTTATCTCTATGATATAATATTTTTACTGATTATTCTCCATATTAAATATCATTCTCTATCAGTATAACCTCAGAGTTTTGTACATGTGATGGATCGGGTATTTACATCCTTAGGAGAGATACATGGAACACATAATTTACTTGAGAGAGTTTTGGTGGAAGCTCCAACCGATAATCTATAGTCTCCTCTTAATCAAGAATCTTTAAAGGGCCAATATACCTAGTGATTAACTTTATTTCTTTTAAAACTACATAACCTTATTCCATAGAGAAATTCATAGTAATACCTTCTTACCAACACTGAATTCTAGATCTCTTTAGAAATGGAAAATAAAAAATTTCGATCAACTTTAGGCTACCTTTATGTGCTTCTAAATGGATCTAAACTTATCTTTTATTTCCTTATCTCCCTCATGTCCTAATAGAATTTTCTTTCTAAATTTGTCCAAATTTTTTTGATTCATTCACTTCTTTCCATAGATGGATTTATAAAGTCTCATATGAATGCTCTAATTAAAGATATTATTATAAGAAAACTCAACTAGTGGAAGTTGTTGATCTTAAAAAACATTAAAATATAAATAATATGATCTAAACATATCCCCCATGGTTTTAATGTTTCTATCAAACTGATCACCTACTTGAGGGTGATAGTTAATACTAAAATGACACTCTATATCCAATGCTTGTTGAATAAATCACTATAAATTTAAGGTAATACTTGGATATCAATTATATATAATAGAATATGGTACATCATATAAACTTACTAGTTTCTTAATGTATATTCTAGTATATTGATCAAGTTATAAATCTTACCTAGTTGAAATGGAACATGTTGATTTCATAAAGAGATCGACTAAAACCCAAATATCATTATGGAATTTATATTTTTTGGGGAGTCTGATGATGACATCCATGGGGATGTTTTTCCATTTCCCTTCTAATATGTGTACTGGTTGTAACATACCCTTAGAATTTGATCAATCAGACTTAACTTGTTGGTATACCAATCACCAAGATACATACATTGCAATATCTCCCTTCATGTGGTCACACCATAAATGGTATTTCAAAACTCTATACAATATTTATACTTCCAAGATTAATAGATAATGATGAGATAAGAGGTTCATCCAACATATCTTTCTCCAAGTATGGTATTTATGGGACACATATTTGGTTCATAAACCTTATCATTTCATCATAATCATGGTTGAAATTGGAAACATTTCTCATCTTATTTTATAGATATCTATCTTCCTTTTACACCTCTTTAATATTCACATGGATAGATGGTTGATAAATCATTTAAGGAAGATAATATTTATCCCATTTATTCAATATTTCAAGGTTTATCCTTTTCAAATCCATTAACATTGGATCTTTTTTTATCCACATCGCAGATATGCTTGAATGATCCTTTTGACTCAAAGAATCAGCCACCTTCTCTGCTTTCTTAGGTTGGCAGTGTATTGAGAATTCATAATCATTAATCAAATTCAACTCTATTATCTAGTGCATATTTAACTCTTTGTAATTGAATATATATTTTAAACATTTATGATCAATATATATGTTAAAATTTTCTTCATAAGGATAATTCATCTATGAATTTAATGTAAATATTATCATTTCTAACTTTGGGTCATGAATTGGGTAATTCTACTTATGAACCTTAAATTTTCATGAGGAATAAGATATCACCATATCATTATGTATGAGGATGCATCCCAGTACCTTATTTGATGTTTCGAAAAATATCACAAACCCTTCTCTACTAAAAGGTAGTGAGATTATAGGTGATCTAACCAACCTTATTTTTATTTCCTTGAAATTTTACTCACATTCATCAGTCTAAATTAACTTGAATCTTTTCCAAGTTAACTTGATGATTTATTTAGATAGTTGTGAGAAATTATTCACAAATATTTGATAATAACCTACCAAACCAAGAAAATTATGAATCTAAGTCCCCATGGTTGTCTAGGAAAATGTTCAACATCATCCATCATTGATGGATCCATCGATATAACTTATATTAATATTATATGACTCAAAAATAAAACCTTTTATTGCCAAAATTCACACTAAGAAATTTTTTCAAACAATTATTCCTTCCATAGTGTCTTTAGTTAAATTATTAAGGGATCTCCATGATCTTCCTTGATCCTTGAACATATAATAATATCATCTATAAATAATACCACAAATTGATCAAGGGAATATCTAAAGACTCTATTCAATAAATCCATGAAGATAGCAAGGTCATTAGAAAGACCAAATGGTAGAATTATAATTTCATAGTGTTTATTCCTCATATAGAATGATATATTAGGAATTTATTCACTTTGGACCCTCAATTAATATTATCCATATCAAAGATCAATATTGGAAAAATAATGATCTCTTCATAATTTATTTTAAAAATCATTAATATGGGGAAGATGTTACTTATTATTGAGTGTGATATTGTTTATTTTCAGATGACTAATGGAGAGATTAATTAATCCAAATTTCTTCTTAACAAAAATAATTGGTTCACCCCTTGGTGATGCACTTTGATTAATAAATACCTTATCAATATTCTCCTTGAGTTTCTTCTTCAATCCCTACAACTCGATTAGGGACATTCTATAAGGAGTTTTTGAAATATGAATAGTACCAAGTTTGAGTTATACTGAAAACTAAACTTCATGATTCAAATAAATATTAGGAAACAGTTTCCAAAATACATAAAAAACACTCATACAATAGTAATATCTTTTATTTTTATTTTCTACTCAACCATCTAAGATAAATAACTCTTTTGAATATAAATCAAGACTCGTATAATGGATTTCATTTTCATTGGAATGTCATATTTATCCTTACACTAATATATGACCTTATGTTGGTTTGTAATGTCAAATTTTAATTATCTTCCCTACTGATTGATATAAGATTTATATAAATAAATCTAATCCATTTCAAAAATAACATCAAAATCAATTTTAGAGAGAATAATGAGATTTGTAGGAAGTGTATTCCCAAAAACTTCAATTAGAGAAGAATCATAGAATTGAGGTGTGATAATCATTCCATTAGAAGTTTTAAATTATGATTTAATACATAATAATTTTGGTGGTATTGTAATACCCATAGAAAATTATTTAGAAATAAAATACTGGGTATATCTAGAATAAAATAATTCATCAATAATTTAAGAGTGGATGGTAAGTGTACCTTTAATCACTTAGTTATATACCCCACATTGGAAATAGTGATTTTATGAGATTTCCTTTTGTATCTGAGATTAAGAAGTTTTTTAAATCAATCATCATCAATTACCCTTGGATTCAGCCACAAGTTAACATAATGTACATACTCCTTGCATTTGAAACACTGGAGTGTGGGTGGTATATTTTGTGGAGCTTTCTCTCTATTCACATCATTAGAAAACTTCTTCATATAAATTTAGTATTTGATTTCTTTTTGACATTCATTTCCACACATGAGGCATTTATTAGTCCCCTTAAGACAATCCCCACCATGTTTCCCTTCATACTTCTATCATAAAGGAAGACTCGTCTTCTTCCCTCCAATGTTTTTATTATTAGAATTTCCTATTAATTTTTTCTTTATTTTCTAATAAAAAACATAATATTGATGGGTATCTATAATCTTCATTTATACCTTGGTATCACATAAAATTATTTATTCATAAACATTGAATTACTTTATGGCTAACTCCCTTTGGAGACTAGGTTTTAAGCCACTTAACAATAGATCCATTGCAATCTGGTTCAATGATAATACTAGAAGAGTACCTAAAAAGTCATATAAAATTTTCCTCTTATGTATTATAGTGACATAGGATTAAAATAAATGGATATTAAATCATTTTAGATGAATATTCAAAAAATTACAAAAGTACATGTCCATGGACCATAATAGTTTACTGTCTTTGGAAACTTGGAACTCAATATATTCTAACTTAGTTAAAGATCTTTAACATCTCTCTTGAGGATCATCCCCTTTAGTAATCTTCACAAGAATACCCTACTTAAAACCTTTAAACATAACCTAGGTAAAGGATACATAATAAATGGTGACCTCCAATACTTAGTAAAGGTAAAGAAAGAAGATACATCAGCATGAAATAAGAATAAGGGTATGAGAACATGAGAATAACATTTGAAGATCATACCATACATACCAAAGATCATACATGTGAGTCATAGAATAAATATTAGCATATAATAGTACATGAATCAAAAGATAATAAAGATCAAAATCCATGAGAGAATAGTATAAGAATAAGACATATATTTTTGGCATAAACATCATCTTATAACATTGTGAACACGTATACATAAAAATAGTTTCACTCATTAAGTTGTGGACCTGAAATCATGCCCTCAAATAAACTTATGTACATGAAACCATGTCTACATATATCATTTTGAACATGAAATAAAAGTATATGAATAAAATTGTGAACATGAAATCAGGTTCACGCATAACTTTATTGACAAATAAGAAGGTCCACACATCACATTATGTACATGAAATAAAGTACATGAATATAATCTTAGTATTGAAGGTTCACTCCCAATACCATATTAGTAGTCAAGTATCACTTAAAAGTCTATATTAGTTTAATTTTTTCACTCCCGAAACCATATTTGTAGTCAGGATTCACTCCTAAGACCATCTTATCAGAAAATACCCCTTAATAAACCGGGTTCACTTCCCATTCCATCAATGAATATATCATGAGATATAAATCTTTACCCAATGAATTAGAGATAGATATATGTCTCACATGTAATATAATGAAATAATACATATGTGTGCCACAATATCATAAAACATTCATCATATCATATCCAATGAAATAAAATGGGTATTGTAAACATTTCATAATATCATAACCTATGTAAAAGAGACAGGTTTTGTAATCATTTCATTATAGAATAACCCATAAAGAGAAGTGGTTTTATTAATAATTTTAACATGGTATATCCCATGGAAGATAAATGTGTTTCATAAATAAATTTTCATTTTAAACATAAACCATTCAAAGAAAGAATAAGAATGATTTCCATGGATCATATCCCCATTTAGGCATAAACTATATAAAAATATTTCATCTTAGATGGAAAATAATTTTTAAAGGTATTTTAAAAACATTTATTGAGGAAATTATTCATTATTATATGAAAAAAACTATTTAAAGTATAAAACTTTTTGAAAAACTTTTTCATTGAAAATAAACATGAAAATTTATAAAAAAATATTTGAAAACCATTTTAAACAATTTTCAAAACATAAAAGAAATTAAATAATTTCCTTAAAAATGATCTTAAAAGGTATCTCAAAAAAATTATAACACTTTTAGGAAACATTATTTATTTTAATAAAACAAATTTCCAATCAAAGAGAGAAATGAGCTCATATTTTCTTAAAAATAATTTATTAATTATCTTAAGTACCAAGGAGTGGAAAAAATATACCATTACTTAATTATATCATGAATAACCACAGGATTATAAAATTAATGATAATTAATGATATATTTATCATAATATTTTATCAATGGAACCATAATCATAAATAATCTTGATAAACGGTGAGATTATAGAAAAGAACTTTTACCATTTTGGTAACATTGAAACATAATCCTCATTTAAGGACAAAATTACATGAATATTAATATATAATGAAAATAAATAGATTAATGATATAAAATTTCAATCTTTTAGTTTATAAACCTCGTAAAATAACATAGGTTCATAACATAAAATGTTTCTCAAAGAAGGCAAATTGAGACAAAGTTCCATTACCGATTTTGTAACTTTTGAACTGTGCACCCCGTGAAATGGGGATCTTAAGATGGATATGTAAGTAAAAATAAAATTAATTAGAATAATCATAAAATTCACTAATTTTAATTCTAGACACCACATATAATAAATTGTTGGTGATTATATTATGTGTCTCACAAAAGTAAAAATTGAGACCAAAATCCCTTACTACTTGAGTAAATTCTGAATCATGGGATCCATGAAAGAATAACACCAATTAAAACTTATAATATCATTAAATAAATTAAATTAATGATATAAAATTTCATATTTCATTATATACATCCCACAAAATAAATTACAGGTGAATATGGCATAGGTATCGCGGAAATAAAAGTGATACTAGAAATCCCCTTACATTATGTCTTGACTCTTATCGTACTTATTCAAACCTCCTATATGATAAATATAATATTTGTATACATATATCACATAACTATATTCGTATATATAATATCATATATTATTTACTTATGAATTTATATTACCCTTTTATTTACAATTCCCAGTTAAAGTTATGTCTCTCGTAATAACTACTTTGTTTTTCATACATGTTTTGACTTGTTATTCTTAGTCCTCATAATTATATAATGATTTAATTATTCCCATAATATAAAACATGATATAAATATAGTATATATTCAGTACATATTTCTTTATAATAATATATAAATTATATAAATTGGAAATGAAATACATCGTTTATAGAGACGGTAGGCCATACGTATGCACGAATGTTGTTTCAATTTTTTTATAGTATTGAATGAAACAAATGATATATATATATATATATATATATATAATTATTAAATTATAATTTTTATTTCATATATATCTCATATTTATATTTAATCCATCGTTAATACATTCTATTTAAAATGTAAACTAATCACATCGATTCACATGGTTGTAGTCTGCCGCACACACAAACAAAGTTATTGTATTCTCAAAAAAAAAAGAAAATCATGAAGGTATGTATTATATAATAATTAAATAAGCATAAATAAATCATAAATATCATATATATAATATATAAATTGTTTTTCCATCATTATTACTAACCATGAAATGTGGTAATGGAAGAATGAATGGCATTGGTTCGTGAGGCGGTAGTCCTCCATACGCATAAACAATGATTGTGTATCCCATTTGATGGATGTGTGTGAACTTATATGTATTAAACTTAATATAAAAACATCTCATTATATTTAACATACTTATTATATTATAAAAGATTTATATAAAAATAACTTAGGAGGTTTTAGGAAGAAATAAAATAAAAATATTCATTGATGAACGTTACCTCTTCTTCAGGTATCTCATTTTGGTTTGCACCAAAGGACTTCCCTATCTAAATTTATTCCAAAATTGAGAATTATATTTTGATATTAGGTAATTTGTGATATTTTTAGGGAATTTTTTGGATGATGCAAATTAATTTATACGTGTGAATAAGTGAGTGGTTGAGTTCCCTTTTATAGTGGAGGAGTGTCATTCTCGTAGATACCAAAAGGTAATCACTATTGGGGGGTCTCCCTTATATTATGTGCCACAAATAATGAATTACTTTTTTATAGGAGGTTATATGATTTAAATATGGCCATTTAATGGGTTTTTTACAAGTTTTTTTGTTTTTGTTTTCCTTAATTTTAATGTTTAGTCCCTTGGTAAACTCATTCTTCTCTTAATCACTATGATTATTTTTAACTGTTTTCACTAATAATTTTGGTTAAAAATTATGTTATACTTATTAGAAATTATAAATTATTATAGTTAAAAATATTTAAGTTGTTTTTCCAAATTAAAATCACATAATTTATAGAAATTAATTAAAAATTAATCTTGCAGATGGAATGAGACAATGGGTTTTAAAGTGAAAATATTCAAAAGATTAAAATATTTTTATATCCAATTTCAATATGAAATTGATTCCAATTAACCAAATTGTATTAATAGATTTATGATTTAACTAAATATAATTTAAATATAATTTTAAATATAATTTATCTATATAAATAAATTAGTTTAAAATACATTTTACAATTCAAATTCAATATTTTTCACTATTCATAAAAACTATGAAACTTACTTGAAAAATACTAAAATTCCCACTAATATATTTTTAAATTATTACTTTAAAAATTATGTTTAATTTTTTAAATATAATTTATTAAATATTCAAAAATTAGTTTTAAAGTGCATCATTAAAAGGTGGTAAAACTTCCTTTTAGAAAAATACATCTATTTATTCATAAAATTGGATTTATTCTTATCTTATGTCTATAAAATATATTAGAAGAATTTTAAATAAAATATTGAATATATAATATATAAATTTTATTAAAAACGTTCATTAAAAGTTTTTTGTTTAATTTATTGAGATTAAACATGATTTTACATAGAAAAATAGTTTTTCAAGAAAGGAATTTATTTATTTTCAAATAGTTATTACTTTCATTTCTAATTAATTGGTTACAAAAGAATTAATTTTATAAATATGCATAAGATATATTCTTATAATTTATTTAATAAATTTATACCGACCATTCCAATGACAAGATGATAATTATAATAATATTTTAGTAATAATATTAATAGATGTTTTAGTCCGGTAAAACTCTGTCTTGCTTGTAATGCAAGCTGTCAAAGGAACTCGTTATTATGTGTAACACAAGAAAAATATATTATTATATGTACCAAAATATAATCAAACAGTTTCATGTATTTCAATATTAACTTGATGGTTCATATAAATAAGGCATAACTTGGTGTAGTGTGCAATGCAAGCCATCAAACAAATTTAATTTATTCAAAATGATAATAATTCATAAAAACATAAGGTGTAACATTCTAACACCCTTAAAATTATATTTTCCATCTAAATTATTATAGTTCATCAAAGGTTTAAAACTTTTTAAGTTATATTTATAGAAACCCGCACTGTAAAAATTAATACTAAAACTTACATTTAAGTGGGAAAGTTGGGAACATAATGGTTACCCAAAATAGCTCATAACTGTGTTTCTGTATAGGAGAATATGGATGGTTAGTGAAGATTTTGACATGGAAGAGAAGAGTAAATAATTATAGAGAGTGATATTTTTCATTGATCACAACAAATTGGGCACTCTATAGAAATTTAGTGATCACAAAAATATAAATTTGTGATGATCTAAGGGACCATTTGATTCATCGGAAATCAAGGTACAAGGATAACATTTTTATTCCAAAATATTTTTTTTCTAATGTTTCATAATTTTCATAATGAGATATACTTACTTGATTTAATTCCATTTCATAATAACAATATCATACATTGTTTGTGTCTTAATCAATTTCTACTTCATCTCTTACTACAATAAATGAAGGTTAATATATTATCCTTCAAGAAATAATGAATAATAAGATCTATAGATATACCAATAAGTCATTTCATCTATCTTTAGGTATCATCAAAACAATATAGTTATCATCAATTTTCTAATATACATAAATATTCACATTGTGAAAAAATAGTCTCTAAAACCTCTTTCAATGTTATAAATGGTTAACCTTTTTACACTTCTGAAATATGAAAATATAAAATTTTTTAAGGAAGGTATCATAATCATATTAACATTGATCCCCCAAATATCATAAAGTATCTCTTTACTATCAAATACCAAACATGTGAATATCTTCATTATTTATTCTCTTGAATCATGGTAATTACCTGAATTACCATAAATCCTTATTAAAAACATGCATGTTTTATTATTCCAAAGATTATTTGATATATTCCTTAAATCCAAAAATTTCATAAACTCCATCCATGATATCATAAACCACTATTTCAAGAAATCATGAATATATTTTCAAGGTAATCATTACTATCTAATTTAATTTATTCTTATCCAACGTCTCTTTATCCAAACTAAATATCTTTTTCCCAATATCAATAACATATCACCTTCTATTAGTCATTTTTTACACAAAATATAACATTTCTATTAAATAACTTTTCTATATCATTGATACCATTCCATATACTCTTTCATAACCTTGAAAAAAAACATATAATAAAAAATACTTATATTTTTCACAATTCATAATTCTTGAATCCGAATACATAAATACTTCAATCATACCAGTTCCTTATTAAAAAATTAACTAAGCTTTGTCATATTATTCCTTAAAACTTATTTCCTATAAAATGTAATTCATAAGTAATAAAACCATTTCTTATACAACCTTTATGATTTAATTCGTGATATTTCTTCCTAAGACATTGATTTGTATGATTCCCATAATTTCCACACTTAAAAAAACTCAACTATCAATGATATATTAGAGAGGTCATTATTCTCATCCATTCTGTCAACTGAATTTTTTATTTTCCCTTTGCAGTTACTTACTTTGTGTCATTTTCTATAATAAAAACATATTATTATTCCTCAAATACATCCACTTGTAGTGTCTAGACATGGATTTAATTTCTTGGAAACTAATCTCTCAATCCTTTACCAAAATCCTATGAAATTTTCTAAAACTTTGATTCATCCTTAGAATTATCCTTATAGACATCCCAAAACATATCCATAGAAATATCCCTAGGGGTCTCACTAAAGTTTTCTCATCCTATTTTTCAAAGGTTGACTAAAACTTTCCTTTGATACCAACTATAGTGACCCAGTTATAACATACATGGATATTACATCATTTTAAATGAATATTCAGCACATTAAAAACGTAAATGTATGAGTATTGTAATAGTTTTGTGTATTTAGAAACTTAGAACACAATAACTTCTAACTTGGTGAAATATGTTCAATATCTCTAATGAATATCATACACTTTAGTAATCTTCATAAGAATACCCTAATTATAAAATTTCATCATAACCTGGGTAAAGGAAACATAATAAATAGTGAGCTCAAATTCGAAGTAACAGTAAACAAGGAAGATATTTATGAATGACATAAGCATAAGGGTATGAGAACATGAGCATAAAATTTTAAGATCATACCCTTCATATCAAATATCATACACATGAGTTATAGAATAAATATTATCATATTAGAATACTTAAATCACAAGGGAATCAAGAGAATAATACATGAGAGTATGGCATAAGATAAGACATAGATTTTCATAATAAACATCATCTTATAACATTGTGAACATGTATACATAGAAACAGGTTCCCTCGTTAATTTGAGAACATGAAATTAGGCCCTTGAATAAACTTATTGACATCAAACATGGTCCACACATATCATTATGGACATGAAATATAACTCTATACATATCATTGTGAACATTAAATCAGTTTCACACATAAATTTATAGACATGTATGTATTTCCATGCATCACATTATAGACATAAAATAAAGTCCATGCGTAGAATCTTACTGGTCAAGTTTCACCCCCAAGACCATCTTATTAGTCAATTCTCACTGTCAAGGCTATCTTAGTGGAATATGTTCACTCCCCAAACCAACTTAGTAGTCTAGGTTCATTACCAAGACTATCTTAGCGGACAATGTCCCTTACTAAACTGGGTTCACTTCCCATTACATCCATGTCTATATCATGTGATATAAATATTTACCCAATACATTGGAGGGAGATTTAGGTCATGTCCATCACATAATTAAACCATAAATATGTGATCTACAAGATTATAAAACATTCATAATATCATAACCCATGAAATGAAATGGGTATTATAAAAATTTTATAATATCATAACCTGTAGAAAAAAAATATAGGTTCTATAATAATTCCAACATACCATAACCTCTGAAAATAAGTGTGTTTCACAATCATTTTAGCTTGGTAAATCCTAGGGAAAAGAAATGGGTTTCATAGAAAACATTCCATTTTAAACATAATCTATTCAAAGAAATAATAAGATTGGTGTCCTTGGATCATATCCCCAAGTAAGTAATAAACTATATCAAAGGATTTCATCTTAGATGGAAAATAATTTTTAAAGTTATTTTAAAAAAATTTCTTGAGGAAAGTATCATTTCTTCTTTGAAAAATTCTCTTTAAAACAAATAAGATTTTGAAAACATTTTTCATTGAAAATAGACTTGAAACTAATAAATGAAGATTTTAAACCCATTTTAAACACTTTTTAAAAATTAAAATTATTTTCATTGAATATTAGATTAAAATTTAATTTAAAAAAATTAAAACATTTTTGTAATACATGGTTTTTTTGAATAAAATAAATTTCCAACTGAAGAGAGAAATATGGTCGGATTTTCTTGAAAACACTTTCTTCATTATACTTAGTAAAAAAGAGTAAAAAATGTTATGGTTAATTAAATATATCATTAATAGGAATATGATAATAAAATTCATGAGAATTATTCACAAATGGATCATAATATTTCATCAATGTAAGGATAATCATAAATAATCCAGATAAATGACTAGATTACAGCAATAAACTTTTTCCTCTTTGGTCACTTTGAATCATAATCCCCTTGAAAGGATAGCATTAAATTAATCTTAATATATAATTAAAATAATGATATTCATGATATAATATTTAAAAGGTGTATTTTATACACTTCATAAATGAATATTGGGGCATAACATAACATGTGTCTCAAAGAAGGAAAATTGAGACAAAATTAGCTTACTGATTAAGTAACTATTGGACCGTAAACCCCTTGAAATATAGATATTCAAATGTATATATAAATAATAATAAATTTTATAATAAAAATAATAAAATAAACTCATATTCAGTATATACACCAAATATAATAAATATGTGGTGAATATAACATGTGTCTCAAGAAATTAGAAAGTTAGACAGAAATCCCTTACTACTTGAGTCACTTTTGAATCATGAGATCCAATAAAGAATAAAATAAATTGAAAATTTTAATATCATATAATAAATAAAATTCATTATAAAAAAATTCATATGGTAGTATATACACCACACAAAATAAACGAGTGGTGAATATGGCATAAGTCTCATAGAAATAAAAGTGAGACTATAAATCCCCTTAACTTAAGTCTTGGCTCTCATCGTACTTGTTCAAAACTCATTTATAATAAATATAAGTTTATTATAAATATATAAAAGAACCATATTAATATTTATAATACCATATATGATTTACTTATGACTTAATAGTACACTTTTATTAACAATTCTCTATTAAAGTTATGTTTCAGTTAATAATTGCTTTGTTTTCCGTACATGTTTTGAATTGTTATTCTTGGTCCTCTTACTTAGATCATGATTTCCTTATTTAAATAATGTAAACATTGATATAAATATTATATATATTCATTATATATGTATTTATAATAATCTATGAAATAAATAAATAGTAAATGAAATATATCGTTCATGGAGACAGTAGGTCGTACGTACGCATGAATGTTGTTTCCATTTTTTTAATGTATTAATTAAAAGAAAATAAAATGATATACATATATATATTATAATTAAAATATAATTATTATTTAATATATATCAAATATTTCTATTAAACTCATTCTTAATAAATTCCATGTAAATCTTGAACGAATAGCATTGCTTTACAAGGCATTAGTTCGCCATACACACGAACGACGTTATCGTATTCTCACAAAATGGAAAGCATTAAGTTATGTATTATATAATAATTTGAGAATCATAAATACATAATAAATATAATATATAAATATTATTTCCATCATTATTTCCATCTTTGAAATTTGGTAATTAAAGACTGGATGATGACGGTTCATGAGGTGGTAGTCCATTATACGCACGAACGATGATTGTGTATCTCATTTGATGGAAGTGTATTATAAACTTATAGGTTGTAACCTTAACATAGAAAAATATAAGTATATTTAAGATATTAGGGTTATTTTATAATCTTGATAGAAAAATAATTCATGAATTTTTAGTAATAAATAAAAAAAATATTCATTGACGAACATTACCTCTTCTTCGGCTATCTCCCTTTGGTTTGCACCAAAGAACATCCTTTTTTGGATATATTCACAAATTTAGGATTATAGTTTTAGGAGAGAGAATTTTTAAGTTTATTTTTTCCGTTTTTATATGATTAAAAATCCTTTATAAGTGTGAATAAGTGAGGGGTGAGTTCACATTTATAATGGAGGAGTGAAATTCTTCTAAATACTAAAAGTTAAACACTATTGGGAGGTCTCTCTTACATCATGTGCCTCCAATAATGAAATATTTTTTTATAAAAGATGGTATATTGTTGAAATATTTCCATAAAATGGGTTTTTTATATGTTTATACATCATTGTTTTCCTTAAATTTAAAGTTTAATCCCTTGGAAAACTCATTTTTCTCTTAATCACTGTGATTAATTTTAACTATTTCCAATAATATTTTTTGAAAAAATTATGTTTGAATTATTAAAAATCTTAAATTATGATTATTATAAATATGGAATCCATTTTTCCAAATTATAATCACATAAGTGGCATAAATTAATTTAAAATTAATTCCATGGATGGAACAAGACAACTGGTTTTTAATGCAAAAATGTTCACAAGTTGAAAATGTTTTTATATCCAATTTCAATGTGAAATTTATTAAAACAACCTAAATTAGAGTAATATATTTATAATTTAACTAAATATACTTTAAAACCAATTTAAAATATATTTTATTTATATAAATAAATTAAGTAAAAAGGTAGTTTTCAATTAAAATTTAGTATTTTCCACTATTCATCTAAAAATGAAACTTCTCATAAAAATAAAAAGAACAACGATAACATAATTTTGACATTACACCTTCATAAATGAAGTTTATTTTTTTCGAATATAATATATTACAGTTTCAAAAATTATTTTTAATGTAAGTGAACCATTAAAAAGAATTAAAACCACCTTTTAGAAAAATACATCTTTTATTCATAAAATTGGAGTTATTTTTATCTTATGACTATAAAATTTATTGGATGAATGTAAAAACATTTTAGTGAATATATAATATATAAATTTTCTTTAAAAAAATAATCAAAATTGGTTTGTTAAATATATTGAGATAAAACATGTTTGTACATAGGGTAATAGGTTTTCAGAAAAGGAATGTATTTATTTTCAAATAGTTATTACTTTCATTTATAATTAATTAGTTACTAAAGAATTGATTTTATAAAATTAATAAACTATATTTTTATAAATTATTTAATACTTTTCATACCCTTCCTTCTAATGTCTAGGTGTTAACATTAATAATATTTTAGTAATAATATTAATAATATATTGTAGTTCCGTAAAATTCAGTCTTTCATGTAACACAAGCTATCGAAATAAATTAAAATTGTCTGTAACACAATTCCAAAATACTAATGCATATACCAAAATCATATATAATTATCTTTTGTGGTGCAAGATTAAATTTATATTGTGTATAAACAAATAATAACTTATTGTAGCATTCAATGCAATCCATCAAAGAAATTTAATTTATTTGAAAAAAATAATTCATAAAAACTTGGGTTGTTACGTGTACAAATGGATTCATCATCCTTGTGCTTAAACTCAAGGAATTACTTCTCCATTTTAATAAAAATAATTCAAGTATATTACTAGTTGAAAAAAAAATTCTAAACACATCTCACTCCATAGAGTCAATTTTATCTCGTAGCCTCATGTTCATTATGAGAGTCCACTATTGATATAATTCACCTTCCAAATGATAAACATTAAAAATAAATTTTTCATGCAATGAACACTGAATAATGGAAAATATATTTATGGTGGTACTTATCCATTACTCAAAAACTACTGGATTATAAAATCCACTAAAAGAAGGTGCATGTTTCTTCATGAAGGGCTCAATAGAACATTTTTTTCTTCTTTTCTCAATTGGAATCTCAATATGATTCATGTATTGAGAAAGTTTTGTAACAATATAAAAGATATTTTTATTCTAGATCCCATAAAATTTGATTTTTTTGGAGGACTATCATTTCATTATCTATCTAATTCATCATTAACATGGTTCTTTCAGGTTATAGTCATTGAATAAATCAAAAAAACCATAATGTGAATGAAAATAATCCTGGTTATAAACAACATAATCATGAAAAATCATTTATAGGATGTCTAAATCATGAAACCTTATTTTCATTACCTTAGTTTTAACTTATTCTATCGATAATCATCAACTATTTAAATCTATCATATTGGTTTATAATGAAAATGTGAATTATCTCACTCATATCACCCTATGAGTTTCTAGCCAAGTGTACAGACTTAGGTCCACTCATTGTGAACCAGTTATGGTCAATTTAATACCAAATCCACACCATTCAATGTTTTTACACCTATTAATTTGTTCCATAGTCGCATCCACTTCCTAGTATCTAGACAGGGATGTATTTTCTAGTAAAAAAAATACTTCTTTATTTATCATAACTTAGGATGTTCTCTTATACATAGGCTTATCCTAAGGGTTCTCACTAATTTTTTCTCATCCTGGTTTCTATAAATAACTAAACCGTACTCAAATACCAATTAAGAGGTCTCAAAAATTTCACATATAGATATTACATCTTATTATATAAATATTCATTATATATCACTATGATCCATGCTATAATTGTAATGGTTTAGTGTCTTTGGAAACTTTGATGCATAAACAACAAGTATGTAAAAGAAATACATCATCTCTCACTTATTTATTTGTAACTAGAAACCTTATTAGATATAAAATACAAAAAACCATTTCTTTATATCCTATGGAAATAGAAACATAATAAAGGGTGATATGATATGCTCAATAAGGGTAAAAAAGGGAGATATGATTGATAATTTAATCATAACATGAGTATAAGGGTATGAAAATATGAGGAAAGCATTTGAAAACCAAAAATAGTAATTAATATATCATAATATTATGTCATGTAAAAAATAATGGGTGTTAATAACATATGAATCATAAAGGAATAAAAGAACATGATCCATGAGAGCATAACATTTTCAAAAGATCATGTCATAAAATAATGGAATACAGTTTGGAATAATCATAATCATAGAAATATTATGTCAAGGATACCCAACAAGACATTCATCACATGTTAGTATTGGACTAAATACCTATGTACCTAATTAATATTGGGATAACCTCCCGTCTAACCTCTTTTGGGCATGATATAACCTCTCATGTACCCTCTTTTCAACTTGGGATAACCTCCCATGTACCCTATTTATGGATTATAATAACCTCCTGTGTACCCTATTTTGGGCTTGGGATGACCTCTAGTGTGCCCTCTATTGGATTTGGGATAACCTCTCATGTACCCTTTAAGTACATAAAACATTAATATTTACCGAATATATTGGATTACTATAACAAACTCACCTATCACATAAACATAGTCCATTCGTATGTATTCCACAAGATCATGAAAACATTCATCATTACCACATAACTTAACCCATAGAGAAGAGTATTATTTTCATCAGTATTTGATCATAATAACCATAAATCATCATGAGAAATAATAATTATGGTATCAAAAAATAATATCTCTATTTAAGCAAAATTAACAAAAAATGATGTTATCATAGGTGAAAAATTCCTTTTAAAGATCATCCAAACATTTCTTGAGGAAAATACCATTTTAATTTTCAAATCACGTATTTAAAATCTAAAAAATTCAAAAAATATTCAGGAAAAAAATATTATTTTAAAATAACCTTTCAAACATGAAATAAAAGCTTCAAATCATTGAGCAGTCATATTGGTGGGAAATTTAATTCATGTTCTTTATGTTAAAATAAAGATTCTTTTTAAATTTTCACTAAAAAGTAAACATTGCATCACTAGAAAAATGACAAGAAGATCCCATTAAGGAAATTTAAATAAATTAAAACATATATACAAATTAATCTAAAAAATATTATTACAACAGTAAAAAATTTCTTAAATATATTTTAAATAAGATATGTACATGGAAGAAAAACTTCCAGACCAAAAAGTAAAACAAAGTCATTTTTCCTTAAAAACATATTTCAGTCTCTTGAATAATTAAATAGAATAAAATTAAAGGAAAATAGTAATATATTGAAATAACCATAGTATAAGAAAATACATGCGGTTAAAATGATAATATTCATATAATTTTCCTCAATGGAAATTTAGCATAGACAATCCCGAAATGAAATAAGATTGTGACATAAATCACTTACCTCAAGTCTCATCTACATTTATACATGATTTAACCTCATGTACAATAAATATAGATTTATTATACATATATTAAATAACAATACTCATATATACTATATGATATATGATTTAATTATATCATTTATCACTCTTTTATTAACAATTATTTATTAAAATCATTGTTACAGTTATAACTACTTTATTTTTTATTCATATTTCAGTTCAAAAATTTTGGTACTTGTACTTTTATCATAATTTCAAAATATAAATAATTTTAATCATTTCATTATTATCATATTTAATCCTTATATACACTTTTATAACTATTCATATAAAACAGCGATGAAAAATGAATTACATTACTTCGTGGAGACAGTAGTCTGTACATATAAATGATTTATTTTTTCACTTTTCTATGGATGTAATAAAATAAATGTGAATAATAAAATCTTATATATCATATTTATTCATTAAATCCATAAATATAACCATAAATGTGAATTAGTGATGAAAAAACACATTGCTTTGTGAAGGTGGTAGTCTACGCATACTCACAAGTGATGATATCATTTCCCATTTATTGGAAAGTAGATGGATAAAAGTTATAAAATCAACATAATAATATAATATTATATGCTATATAAAAATATTTTAATATTTCAATGGTTGGGAAATAATTTAAGGAGGTAAAATAATAAGTAAAATGAAAGAGATCGTTTAAGACGATTACATCCTCTTTGAGAAACCTTCTTTAGATCACTTCTCAAGGACCTTAGGTGTGGTCTATAGAGAAAAAAAGAAACTCCCTAACATGAATAAGGATTTTTATAATAGTTTTTGGAGGTTTTCTGTCAAGATAAGTGGATCAAGGTGGTGTGAATAATATAGTAGAGGTTGCGTCCTTTTATAGTGAAGGAATGTATGCACTAAGAATTACTTATAAGATTTAAATATAATAAATTATTTTCTATTTGAAAGAATAACCAAGTGAAAAAGATTTTGAATCAAATATTTTTAGAGTTTGAAATAAACTTATCCAATATAATTTTTAATAGGTTTATTTTTCATTTTAAACCTTATCTTTTGGTTTGATCCCTTCATTAATGAATTCTAGCCTTAACTATGGTAACAACTTTTTCAATACCAAGGGGTTATAAATTTACTTCTAAGTTAAAAAGTGGAACAAAAATGGTAAATTGATGAAATTTTTTAATATATCACATCTATATTGTCCTCTTTAAAGTTTTTTATGTTTTTTTTACTTTTAAATCATTTAATAATAAATCATTTAACATAAAATATCATTAATTCCATTTTAAGAACTATTCACATATTTTGAATTGAAATAAATCAAAAAAAATTATAGAATTATAATATAAACTATTTAACCATAAATTATAAATTATTATTGAATATAAAATTAATTTTATGCTATAATTAATCCAAAAAACATTACTTTTGATGTTTTTAAAATCATTTTATTTGACTTCTTTACTATTTTCACAAGCACTGTGTTGGTGTCTTTTGATCATTTAAGGAAATTTTACCATAAATAAAAATAAAAAATAAATTACCATGATAAAAAAATATGTTCAAAAAAACTGTTATATTTTCTCATAACAACTTATTATCCCTATGTTAACATATAATAGAAATTTAAAGAAAGAGAGTGATATTTTGGAATTCTCCTTTACTTAAAATAGTGTTAAGGCCATTATTAATGGAAAATTGCTCCAAATTTCCCTATATACAACTATTTTATGAGTATTTTCGAAATAAAGTCATAAAATATAAATAAATTAGGTGTTATATATATTTTTAAAGCCTTGTCACACTACTTTTAACCATAAGTATTTGATTTACCCTTATCGAGGTGACAGATATTTACTACGGTTACTATTCATAGTGACCAAAAATAGATTTGACCTACTTAAAAAATTTGAATATTATAATTCATATTAAATAATAAATTTTTCAATATTAAATTTATAGAATTGGAAGAAATCCATTTTAAAATAAGCTCACAGAACATAATGAAAAATGTTTTCAGAAAAATATATTTTTAATCTTAAAAATAAATTTATTCTTATCCCCTGTATAATAAAAACCATTTTATGAATGTTAAAAGATTTTATTTACTATATAATATATAAATTTAATAATTCATCAATAGTTATTAATTTAATTTATTGAAATAAAAACACAATGGACTTATAAAAATAGTTTTTCAGAAAAACAGTTATTTTTTATATCAAATTCTTTTATCAACTGATAACTAATGAATTAATTCAATAAATATATAAAATATATTATTTTATAATTTATTTAGTCATATTCATACCCATAAATCTAATAGATAAGATATAACTACCACACTAAATAATAATACTTCAATAGTATAACTTGTTTTTGTAACTCACTGTTCCATATAAATAAAGTTAACAAATACCTAGAGTTTATTTCAAAGGAAATACATATAAAATATTTGGGGGTTACACTTGATTTTTAAGGTATTAATTCTGCCCATTATTTGACCTTGTTATGTACTAGTACTTTTCACCAAGAATTCTGACGGAACCCTTCCCTTGTGTGTTGAATATGGGAAACTCAAACGTGTTATGGTGAAGAACAAGTATCTATTTACCTAGATTGATAATTTGTTTGATCAGCTGAAAGGGGGGGAGTGGTTCTCTAAGATTGATCTCTGGTCTAGTTATCACTGTAGGATCGAAATAATGATGTAGATGCTCAAAATACAAGAGGGGGGTGAATTGTATACTTTAAAAATTCCTTTGGAACCTTTAAAGTTAGTTATGAATAACTATGTTTTCCTTAAGCAAAGGAAAGAGCTAAGTTTAACAAAGTTAAACTAAGAAAATTCACAACACCTCTAACATCAAATGAAAGCTTGGAAAGAGATTCTGAAAGTAGGTTCCAGAAATACGGTTCCAGAAATTGAAACTTAACAAAAGTTTACAATATGAGATTCTACCTTAAAGCGTATAGAATCTAAATGAAACAGAGTACAAGTAAGGAAGTATAAGAAAATTATACTTTCCTTATAGTACAAAATGCAGCGGAACTAAACGAGTAGAAAATCTACAAGTAACAAGATACAAGTCTTTTAACCCAAAGAGAAGGGTATCCAACAACCTAGGATAAAGGTCCCTTGATTTATACTTTCAAGCAAGTCTGTCTTACCCACACTAGGGTAAGCCCTCGATACAAAGATCAGAGTATCTGTCTTACTATCCCCGCAAGCCCTTAACTTCAAGGTAGTTGGCAACCTCTGTCTTCCTCAGCAAGGAATTCCTCGAACTTTAAGGTAGCTGGCACCTATGTCTTCCTATCCCTGGAAGTCCTTGAATGTGATCAACAACATTCAGAGTCACACGAAGCAAAAACTGAACAAGCGATTCAGTACGCACAAGGCATGAAAATATTTCTCTCTCTAGAAGTCACCTTAGCAGCGTGTGGTTTCTAGATTGATCAATTTCATTGTCTATGGAGCTCTTTTAAATGAGCTCTTATTTATAGGAAAATTTCCAATGGTCTGCTCCCTCCTCCAATGGTCATATTTTCCATGAAACTCAGAGGGACCTGTACACGTGTAACTCAACCAACGGTTAATTAGAAACAGAAAAGACGACATCGTTTTATAACAGACTATGTATAACTGAATGTACGACATCATTTTGAAATGATGCAAATGTAAGTAAAAGCTAATCAAAATTTTGAAGTGTAAGTAAGAAAAAAGTTTGGAGTCTAACCAAAAAGAAGTTTGGAGTCTATGTTAAGAAATGTTCGAATTCTGTTTTATAGGAATTTAGAGTCTGGTTTCACCAGGGATCGGATTCTGAACCTATAGAGTTCGGAGTCGAACCTCTTAAGAGTTCAGAGTCGAACTGCTTAAAATTTCAGAGTCGAACTTCTTAAGAGTTCGGAGTCTAAATACTTAAGAGTTCAGAGTCGAACTTTTAAAAAGTTCGGAGTCGAACTACTTAAGAGTTCGGAGTCGAACTGCTTAAAAGTTCGGAGTTGTACTTCTTAATAGTTCAGAGTCGAACTATTAAAAAGTTCAGAGTCCAGAATTTGGATTAGAACTACATTACAGATCACATCCAGAATTCGGGTCCTAAAAACAGAATGCTCCAAATCTTTTCATTATATGGCTCTGGAAATTTGGTTATGAATCCGGTTTTTGAGTTTAAGAATAATATTGCTATGTATAAGAAAATCTAGGTTAAGGTATATTTCCTTAAAGAGGTAAATTTTCCTTATGGGGGTAAAAATAATATTTTCTTAAGTATAAGGTGTTTGTGATTTTCAAAACAAGAAGGAATGGAAAAGTCATAAGGAAAACCTTATTGACTCAACAATCTCCCCCTTTTTGGAAAGCACAAACATCCTTTAGAAAAAGTATATAAGGATTTTGAAAAATTTCATTATACTTTGAAAATTAAATCTTATCTCCCTTGTTCATAGATAGAAGTGAATACAACTAACTCCCCCTTAGGCATTGAAACTCTAAGGATTGTATTTTGAGTTTCTGGAGTGGAGTTTTCAATAATATAAGAGAGAAAACTTCGTAGTGGGAAACTCCCCCTTTCATTAAGGATATATCTCTTAGAAATTTTTCCTTTCTCTTCCTTATGAATAGTTCTTTTTTCCTTCTCCCCCTTTGTGATTTTCAAAAAGAATTGAAAGGAATGAAAAACGAAGTATGTTACCTGAAACATTAGTATATAACAAGATACAAACCAACCAAATAACCATTTCATTAGAGTTAGGGAAAAAAATACAAGGAAAGACAACTACAAGAAAAGATCAGAGTGGGTTCATTTGTCTTCCTTTTCCTTTGGAATGAGCTGCTTCAACAAGGCTTTGAGTTTCTTCAAGTCTCTTTGATCTTCCTCTCGTTGCCTCTCCAAGGATTTTACCTTTTCTTCTTGAGCATTTAAAGCCTCTACCTGAGCCTCCAAGGCTTCTTTCTGTAACTTCAACAACTCGTCTTGCTTTTCCATCTTCTACTGAAACTCAGTCCGGAAATCTCTTTCAGTTTTCCAATTTTGAGATACCGAGTTAAGCTTCCCATTCAGATCCCTGACCTGTTGATTCCGGAAATTTTTCTCCTAGGTTAACTTCTTAGAAATCTCATTAACCTTTTTATCCTCCATTTCAAAGGCATTTTTAACTTCAGCCTGAAAATTCTCAAAGTGAACTAAATCTTCATCAACTCCCTTAGACCACTTCGTTACTTTACTGCAGGACTTCCTATGCACGTCATAATCAATCAGAAAAATTTTCTGTTCAGCTTCTAACTTCACAAACTTATCCATTACCATGGATAAAGAATCTGATTTTTGATTCATAGATTGTTGCAACAACTGGCATCTAGAATCTATTGTTGGAAGAATCAGAATTGTGTCTACTAACTTTCTCAGAGATTGAACCACAAAATCATGCCCGTGGGATGATGATTCCGAATCAGAAACTTCTTTTTGAGATTCCTCTTCTTCAACTGGCATCACCTTCCTTCAAGAGGTACCACCAACCTCTTTCCTTCTGATGACATCTTTAATAGGTGTCTTTATTAAAGTTTTCTTCCCTTTATCATATTTCAGAATGGATTGCACATTTGGAGATACTTCCTCAGATTCAGAAACTTGAACAATCTGATCCTCATCTGGTTTCTGTCTTTCTTGTCCTTCCTCAATAAAGTTCCTCTCATAGGATTCTTCTTTATCAAACAGCTCATTCTCTTATTCTTCTTCTTCTAGATGTTACTCGCTAGCTTCCTCATCTCCCTTGCCTGAGGTAACTATCTTTGCAGATTCAGCCTTATCTTTGTAGTCCTGTACTTACTTGATCAAGGTATCCAGATCTTCACTCTCCTCCTCTTCTTCTTATTCTTCTTCCTCTGCTGCTTCAACGACTTCCTTCTCAGCTTCTACAACTATTCCTTTACCCTTGTCCTTTTCCGGAGTGACATAGTTTTTTGCTGGAGTTTCTAGTAAAGAAGGTTCAACACCGAATGTTTCTGGAACTGGAAGCCTTTCGGAAGCTAACTTTGTATCTTTTAGCAAATATTGCACTAGTTCAGCTTCAGACATCTTCTTTCTCAACTTCTTTTCCTTCGCTTTCCTTTCTATCTCCTTACAAAATTTTTCTTTTAATGCCTTAGCCTCAGCAGGGTCCAGTCCGAATTGAGGATCCCCTTCCTTCCTCATTTCTTTATCTTTCCTCCACTTTGCTGCTACTTCATCTATATAGATTTTCTGCTTCTTTGGCTTGGGTGGTGCGGATTTAGTTTCCTTAGGCTGAGGAACTTCTTCATCAGTAACTACTTCCTTAGACTTTCTCTTCTTCCTTTGCTTTTTGAAGGTTCCGGAGATTCTTTTTCAGCTGTTTCAAATTCCTCCACAGATAGGGGGTAAAATTCTCCGTATTCACTAGAAAATCCCATTTTCATTCTCTTAAGCATATCATCACTGACAAGCATGAGCTTGCAATTCCGGATCTTTGATTTGTAGGAAACTTTGAAAGATTCTAAGCATCGAACAATCAACTTAGACAGTAAGGCAGGAAACATCATAATCTGAGCTCTCAGATTTCCTTCTTTAATATTCTTGATTGTAACCAAGACATGCCTTATCAGATTTATCTTTCTTAGATTTACCAAGAAATCTAAGACATAGATATCACTCTTCTTCAGATTGTCTTTATCTCCTCTTCTCGGAACCAGAAAACCTTGCACCCATAGTTAAAGTATTCTATTATTTGGAGTGAGCTGAGCAATCTTAGTTGTTGAATCATCCTTAAGCCCAAGACACTTCAGTGCCTTCTCTTTATTGAAACTTCATTGCACATCGGGAAGTTTGTGAGAACAGAATTCAGCTTCTCCCTCATATTCTAAACCAACCACGCTTGCTTCCTTAGTGTAAGAAAGTTTATAAGTTTTCCCATAGGACTTGAAAGAAAACCTTTCTCTGCCATCTTCCACCAGGAAGGAAACAGACTCATAAAACTCTATCAACAAGTCAGTATAAATTGAATCCTGTTTATCTGAATTAGCTATGCATATATCTTCCCATCCATTCAGTCTAATATTCTTCGAAATAATAGAATCAAGCTTATAAAATTCCGGATGAAGTAACCTTTCTCTGTAAACTAACCACTTTGAAATTGGTTTGATAGTTGACATATCTTGAGAGGTTTCTTCAACAGACATTCAGAATGAAATAAACGGTAAGATTCGGATTGGCTTCACAAGATTCGGAACCTGCCTTAAGAGGATCAACAGAGCTTCGAGACACAACAGCTTGGAAAACCGATATGGGACGAGTCTCGGGACCCCCTTTTTATAGGCAAAGAATTTTACCATTGGTCATCCAAAATTCATCCAATGGTTGAAAATACTTTGATCTGATCTGACGGTTGAGAATAATTCCGAAAAAAATTGACTTCGATCTTTTGAGGTTTTTTAAAGAAAACATTCAGATTTGAGGAAAAAACTAGAATCCGAACTAAACAAGGAAGATACCAGTAAGCAAACTTTTATTACAAAACTATAAGTAGGAAACTCATAACTTACAGATTGACAAGATATATTATTCGAAATTGGTAATATTCTTCTTGAAGGGGAAAAAACTTCATTACAAAATTTCCAGTACGAAAACCTCGTTACGAAAACCCCATTCCGAAAATCTCCATTCCGAAAATTATTAGTACGAAAATTCCATTCTGGAAGTTTTCAGTATGAAAAATTTCCATTCCGGAAAATTTCAGTTCCGGAAATTTCTATTCTAGAAATCTTAGTTCAGAAAAGTTTGAAAAAAGAAAAAATAAATTAAAAAATGTACTCCCCCTATGAAAAAGAGTTTATTACTGTTAGGTTAATTGTTCAACAAGAAGTTAATGAAGAATGATTACCTTACAATTATCATTCCTAACTTTTGTTTAATATATTCAAATCTATCGGAGGGTAAATATTTTTTGAAGATATCAGCAAGTTGATCTTGTGTTCTGATAAACTGAAGAATAATATCTCCTTTTTGTGTGTGATCCCTAAGAAAGTGATGCCTAATATCTATGTGTTTTGCACGAGAGTGATGTGCAGGGTTCTTACATAAGGCAATAGCACTTGTGTTATCACACAAATTTTGATTTTTAGTAAATCTCAAGCCATAGTCTGTGAGTTTGTGTTGCATCCACAATACTTGAGCACAAAAAATTCCAACTACTACATATGCAGCTTCAGCAGTGGAGAGTGCTACAGAATGTTGCTTCTTGAGGACCAAGAAACTAATGAATCTCCTAAGAAATGACATGTTCCAGATGTACTCTTTCTATCCATTCTACATCCACCAAATTCAGCATCAGAAAAGATTTTTAGATCAAATCATTTCCATAAGTATAAAATAATCCTAGATCCATGGTTCCCTTAAGGTAGCGAAAAATTCTTTTTACTGCCTTTAAGTGAGATTCCTTAGGATTGGATTGATATCTTGCACATAAGCATACTGAGAACATTAAGTCTGGTCGACTAGCTGTTAAGTAAAGTAAACTTCCTATCATACCTCTAAAAGATGTTTGATCTACTGGTTTCCCAGCTTCATCAAGATCTAGAGAGTTTGATGTACCAATAGGAGTACTTATACTCTTAGTATTGTCATAACCATACTTTTTGAGAAGATCTTTAATATACTTATGTTGAGATATGTAGGTTCCTTCTGGTTTTTGAGAAATTTTAAAACCAAGGAAAAATGTTAACTCACCCATCATACTCATTTCAAACTCAGATTTCATTAGACTTGCAAAGGAGTCAGTTAAAGATTGCTGAGTTGAACCAAATATGATGTCATCAACATAAATTTGAACAATCAAAACATTTTTCTTATCCTTTTTTATAAAAAGCATTGGATCTGCATTTCCCTTAATATATTTATTTTGAAGCAAAAATCCAGTGAGTCTATCATACCAGGCTCGTGGGGCTTGTTTAAGACCATACAAAGCTTTGGTAAGTCTAAAAACATGATTAGAATGTTTAGTATCTTCAAATCCAGGAGGTTGTTCAACAAAAACTTCCTCTTGGACATAACTATTAAGAAAAGCACATTTCCCATCCATTTGGAAAAGTTTTAAATTAAAGAATGTTGTGAAGGAAAGTAGAATACGGATAGATTCAAGTCTAGCTACTGGAGCATAGGTTTCTTCATAGTCTATTCCCTCTTACTGATTATAACCTTTAGCAACAAGTCTCTCTTTATTTCTTACTATGACTCCATTTTCATCACATTTATTTCTGAAAACCCATTTTACTCCAATAACAGAAGTTTCCTTAGGTCTTTCAACCAAGGTCCAGACTTTATTCCTTTCGAATTCATTTAGTTCATCTTGCATGGCTTTGATCCAATCATCATCACCTAAAGCTTCATCAATGCTTTTAGGTTCTAATTGGGAAAGAAATGCTAGATGTTCTACTTCATTTCTTAAGGAACTTCTAGTCCTTATAGGTTGATTTACATCACCAATGATACTATCACTGGGATGATTCTTAAGAAACACCTGATTTGGGTTTTGAAAAGCATGTTCATCAACATAGGGTAGAAAGTCTTCCGGGGTAAATGTTTCAGAAGTATCTTCTTGAACATTTTCCTTATCTGAAGGTTCTTCTATCAAAGGTTGATAATCAGTTTTTGAAAAACACATCTGAGGATGTAGATTGGGATGGTTTAAAAACAAAAGGATCTGACTCATCAAATTTTACATGCACTTTTTCTTCAACAATACAATTATTTTTATTGAAAACTCTATATGCCTTAGAAGTTGTGGAGTAGCCTAGGAAAATCGCTTCATCATATTTTGGTGCAAATTTATGTAAGTTATCTTTAGTATTCAGAATGAATACTTTGCAACCAAAAACCTTGAAGTAGGAAAGTCTTGGTTTTCTACCGTTCCATAACTCATAAGGAGTTTTATTAAGAAAAGGTCTAATTAAAACTCGATTTGTAGTATAGAAAGCAGTACTTACAGCTTTATCCCAGAAATTTCTAGCCATAGAATATTCACTCAAGATTTTACTAGTTATCTCTTGAATAATTATATTTCTTCTTTCAACTGAACCATTTTGTTGAGGAGTTCTTGGTGCTGAAAAATTGTGAGTAATACCTTTTTTACTACAAAAAGTTCCAAAATCAGAATTTTGAAATTCTCCTCCATGATCACTATGAATAGTTTTCAATGGAAGGTTTTTCTCATTTTTAACTTGAGCCCTAAAACTTTTGAAATAAGAAAAAGCTTCAGCTTTCTTTTCTAGAAAATAAACCCAAGTAAATCTAGTGTATTCATCAACTAGAACAAACACATAGTATTTCCCTCCAATGCTTCCAGTTTGTGTTGGACCGAAAAGATCCATGTGCACTAACTGCAATGCATCAGTTGTTGAGACTTCACCGATTGATTTAAAACTAGATTTATGTTTCTTTCAATATTGACAAGGATTACAAACTTTAGAAGAATCAAATCTAAGCTCTGGTAGATCCTTAAATAGTTTCTTCTTAGAGAGTTTACATAGGTTTCTAAGGTTACAGTGACCTAGTCTTCTATTCCATAACCAGGAATGATCTTCCATTGCACTTAGGCAATGTAAATCTTGACTCCTGAGGTCTTCTAGGTTCAAATTGTAAACATTCTCCTGCCTATTGGCTGAGAGAATAAATTTTTCCTTGGAATTGTGAACTAAACACTTATCATTCCTAAAATTCACAAGGTATCCTTCATCACATAACTGACTTATGCTAATGAGGTTGTGCTTAAGACCCTTAACAAACAGAACATTTGAAATTAAGGTTTTACCAAGAAGAACAATATTACCAATGCCAACAATTTCTCCCTTAGCATTATCTCTGAAAGTTACCTTTCCTCCTTTCATTTTGATAATATTTTCAAAATAGCTTTTGTTACTAGTCATGTGCCGGGAACATCCACTATCCATGTACCATGTATTTTTGCTGGTATTCTCTTTATTTTCCTGAAAACAAGAAGAGAATTAGACTTTCGGAATACAAACTTTCTTGGATCCGAGATTACCAGATAACAAAATTATAGGAACCCACATCTTCTTTGAGAAATAAGCTTTATGAAAACCTAAGGATTGGGTTTTGTTTAAGGAACAATTATTTTCCCAATGACCACCACATTGACACTTGGTACAAAATGGGGCACTTTAAGGAACAAAATAATTGTTACTAAAAATTGGTTTTGCATGGGTATAACCAAATCCGGATTTATTTCTTAAAGGCCGTATTTGGGAATACATTTTATCAAAATTTTCCTTACCATGGGTAAAGTTTGATAAACACTTCTTTAAGGAGAAAATTTCAGACTTGAGTTTTATAACCATGTTTTTATCTTCAAAATCATTAGTTTTATAACTAGACCTAGGCTCGAAAACATTTTTCTTAGAAATTAATTTTTCTAATTCTTTAGAAAGTTTGTTCTTCTCAGAACATACTTCCTCAATATTTTTTGAAATACTTTCAAAATCAGTATTTTTCCTATCAAGATCTTTAGAAAGATCTGATATCTCTTTTGTAAGAATAGAATTCCTAGAGTTTTCCTTATCATGTTTCTTATTGAGTTTGGAATTCTCAATTTCAATATGTTCAGAAAACCTAGAGACTTCTTCATAAGTAGGTAAAATATTTTCTTCATCAGAAGAGGATTCTTCATCAGAAGAGTTATAATACTTACTATAATTAGAATTTTAAGAAACATTGGTCAATGATTCAGCATTTCGTACCCTATCCATAAAACAATGATTATCAATAGTTAATCTGGCTATAAGACCAAGATTCTTTTGTCCTGAAGATTCATAATCAGAAGATTCATCTGAAGAGTCACCACCACTGGCAATCCAGGTATCATTAGCTTTTAGAACTTTCTTAGCTTTGGCTTTATAATACTTCTTTCTTTTCCTATCTGAATACCTTTCTTTCCTTTATTTCTTTTTGAGCAAAGGGAAATCTGGTCTAATATGTCCAGCTCTCTTGCATTCATAACAAGTGACTTCTCCATCTTTCTTATCTTTCCTGTCGTTTTTCTTATACTTGGATTGGAAATTTCTCTGGACAGCTATCTTGTTCATACTTCGAGCAAGATTTTCTAACTCACTTTCAGAGATTTCACTCTCACTAGATTCAGATTGGAAAATGACTTTCTTAGACTTGGATCTGGTTACTCTCTCAGGAGTCTTAGCTTTCGTCTGATTTGATGTTGTTATAAAAGAAACAGTACCATTCACAATCTTCTTTTTGATGTTGTCAGCATCTCTCTTCATTCTTGTTTCGTGTTGGAAAAGAGTTCCAAATAACTCATCAAGATAAATTTGAGTGACCTTCCTGTTCTCATCTATAGTTGTTCTTTTAGATTCCCACTCATTGGGCATAATATCAATTATCTTATCCACAAGTACTTCATTATCTAAACCTTTTTCTCCCAGTAACTATAAGCTGTTGACTATAGTCATAAATCTCTGTTGAACTTTACAAATTGTTTCAACATATGGAAAGTTGAATCCATGATATTCAGCTCTAAGAATAGCTCTCCTATTCTCAATCACTTTAGAAGTTCCAAAGTGTGTAACCTCTAACTTCTTCTAGATACAATTGGCTGCTTCACAAGAAGAAATTTGGCTATATATATTTCTACTCATTGAACACAGTAGAGTATTGTGTACCTTATAATTTAGTTGATACTCTTGCTTTTCCTGGTTAGTGAAATTTCTTACTTCCTTATCAGGAATTTTATAATCACCAGTAAGCATAACAAAGTTGTCCACTCCAGTATTGAAAATGAAACTCTTCATTCGATCTCTCAAGTACTCATAGTCATTACTGTCAAATATTTTTGGTCTTGTACGATTTAGATTATCAATGGAACCAACATTAATTCCTTCCACGCTTAAAACAACCTTCGGTACACAAACTTGTTAGAAAAAAATTCGTAATAACAATGTTTGGAATGAGAATGTTCGGAATGGGAAAGTTAGGAATGAGAAAGTGAGCAAGAAACACTTATACGTGAGTACAAGTATTTCAGAAACCTCCTCTGATACCAATTGTAGGATCGAAATAATGATGTAGATGCTCAAAATACAAGAGGGGTGAATTGTATACTTTAAAAATTCCTTTGGAACCTTTAAAGTTAGTTATGAATAACTATGTTTTCCTTAAGCAAAGGAAAGAGCTGAGTTTAACAAAGTTAAACTAAGCAAATCCACAACACCTATAACATCAAATGAAAGCTTGGAAAGAGATTCTGAAAGTAGGTTCTGGAAATACGTTTCCGGAAATTGAAACTTAAAAAAGTTTACAATATGAGATTCTACCTTAAAGCGTATAGAATCTAAATGAAACAGAGTACAAGTAAGGAAGTATAAGAAAATTATACTTTCCTTATAGTACAAAATGCAGCGGAAATAAATGAGTAGATAAACTACAAGTAACAAGATACAAGTCTTTTAACCCAAAGAGAAGGGTATCCAACAACCTAGGATAAAGGTCCCTTGATTTATACTTTCAAGCAAGTCTATCTTACCCACACCAGGGTAAACCCTCGATACAAAGATCGGAGTCTCTGTCTTTCTATCCCTGCAAGCCCTCAACTTCAAGGTAGTTGGCAACCTCTGTCTTCCTCAGCAAGGAAGTCCTCGAACTTCAAGGTAGTCGGCACCTCTGTCTTCCTATCCCCGGAAGTCCTCGAATGTGATCAACAACATTCGGAGTCACACGAAGCAAAAAATGAACGAGCGATTCAGTACGCACAAGGCATGAAAATCTTTCTCTCTCTAGAAATCACCTTTGTAGTGTGTGGTTTCTAGATTGATCAATTTCATTGTCTATGGAGCTCTTTCAAATTAGATCCTATTTATAGGAAAATTTCCAACGGTCTGATCCCTCCTCCAACGGTCATATTTTCCATGAAACTCGGAGGGACCTGTACACGTGTAACTCAACCAACGGTTAATTAGAAACAGAAAAGATGAAATTGTTTTATAACAGACTATGTATAACTGAATGTACGACATCTTTTTGAAATGAAGTAAATGTAAGTAAAAGCTAATCAAAATTTCGTAGTGTAAGTGAGACAAAAGTTCAGAGTCTAACCAAAAATAAGTTCGGAGTCTATGTTAATAAATGTTCAAATTCTGTTTTATAGGAATTCGGAGTTTGGTTTCACCAGGGATCGGATTCTGAACCTGTAGAGTTCGGAGTCGAACTTCTTAAGAGTTCGGAGTCGAACTGCTTAAAAGTTCGGATTCGAACTTCTTAAAAGTTCGGAGTCGAACTACTTAAGAGTTCAGAGTTGAACTTTTAAAAAGTTCATAGTCAAACTAATTAAGAGTTCGGAGTCAAACTACTTAAGAGTTCAGAGTCGAACTGCTTAAATGTTCGGAGTCGTACTTATTAAGAGTTCAGAGTTGAACTATTATTATGTTCGGAGTCCAGAATTTGGATTAGAACTACATTACAGATCACATCCAGAATTCGGATCCTAAAAACAGAATGCTCCAAATCTTTTCATTATATGGCTCCGGAAATTTGGTTATGAATCCAGTTTTTGAGTTTAAGAATAATATTGCTATGTATAAGAAAATCTAGGTTAAGGTATATTTCCTTAAAGAGGTAAATTTTCCTTATGGGGGTAAAGATAATATTTGCTTAAGTATAAGGTGATTGTGATTTTCAAAAACAAGAAGGAATGGAAAAGTCATAAGGAAAACCTTATTGACTCAACAATCACCAACATAGTATCAATGAGTATGATATCCCAAATATCTCTTTTAGGATTATGTGTGTCCATTATGAGTATCTTCGTATGTCATTATCTCTTAACATTTCTCCTTCCACATTTATGGTATTGATGAATAAGATTTTTCACCAGTATATTAACTCTTTAATTATGGTATTCATGGATGATATCTTGGTTTACTCTAAAAATAATGGGGATCATGTGCATCATTTGAGAGTAGTTTTATACATACTAAGGAATCACTAGCTTTAGGCCAATATGTCAAATTGAGAATTCTAGACTCAAAAGATGAAGTTTATAGAGAACGTGGTTTCATAACATGGTATTTTAGTTGATTCTAAAAAGTTAAAAAATTTAATTTCATGAGA
The DNA here is from genome assembly GCA_963277665.1 of Viscum album. NCBI lineage: Eukaryota > Viridiplantae > Streptophyta > Magnoliopsida > Santalales > Viscaceae > Viscum > Viscum album. The sequence continues at coordinate 1,016,390,264 of OY728147.1, read as the reverse complement.
AGAAAAACATTATTTTTTAAGATTTAAATATTCTCAGGTTTAGTAGGTTATTAACATATGTCGATAAAAAATTTCTCAAATTTGGATTCTCCATTAACATCTCTCTCTTGGAAGGGATTGAATTTAATTTGGGATTATAATTTTAAAACTTACTTCAATGATTTGAAGAATCATTTTCCTTTATATCCTCGGTTGACACTTCTAAAGGTTAGATTGAACTTTGTGTTATTTAATGATGCTTCATTTTCATGTTTTGGTTTCATTCTCATGAAAGGTAACCATGTGGTGGCTTATGGTCCTCTTCATCTTTGGACTCATGAGAAGAATTATCCCACACATGAGATGAAACTCATAGTGGTGATGAATTTTCTTTAGATTTAGTGGAACTGCCTTTTTAGAGAAAGGTTTACCATTTAATCTGATCACAATATCTTGAGTTATATATTCTTTAAAAAATATTTCAGTATTTATCATACATAATGGGTGAAATACTTGAAACATTCTAACATTGACAGGGACTACACCCCTATAAAGGGAACATTATTGTTCATGCTCTGAGTAGGAAATTACCATCCCAATATATGAAGGAGTTGTTATAGGAGTGGTATCTCATGGATATATTTTATCACATGCATTTGGATGTCTGGGATTATGATACTGAGTTTTCTCGAAAAATTTTAGGTTAAATCCTCTTTTCTCAAGATGATTCTCTAAGAGAATAAAATTGATGATTATTTATAAGGAATTGGAGATTCATTATATAGTGGGGAGACCATCAGTTAATGGTCTCTATCTTAAGAGGGTATCCCTTCCTTCAGGAATTGTTATATCATTCTGCCACCAATGAGGAAGATTGTGTTGGGTATTGTAGTCATTCCTAGTGGGAAGATCACCTAGAAATGATAGAGATGTTTTATGATATGAGGAATAAATTTTTGTGGACAAGTATTAAATGGGAAATCACTGATTTAGTCTCTCATTGTTATATCTTTCATTATATCAAGGATGAGAACTAGAACCCTATAGATTTACTTCATCCCATTTCTTCACCACCTTGGAAGTGGTATGAGATATCAATGGAATTTTTTGTTGGGTTTCTACAAACTTATAAAGGAATTAATTTTACTTGATAAGTGATTGATTGATTAACCAAATCATCTCATTTTATTCTCATTCATGATACCATCAACGATAAGGATATATGAAATCTATATGTGTAGAATATTTTCAGGTCAGACAGATCTCTATCTACCACTTTTTCTGATATGGATCCCAAATTCACATCTCATTTTTGGAGAGTCCTCTTTGATTTTATGGGATCCAAGGTTAATTTGATCACATTATACTTCCCTAAAATGAATATTCATATAGAATGAGCTATATTGATTCTTGAAGATGTTCTCTATTCTTGTGTCCATGACTTTGGAGGATCATGGGATTTCCATTTGGGTTTGGTCTAATTTTCATATAATAATATCTATTAGTCCTTAATTAAAATTAAACCCTTTGAGGACTTGTATAGATGGCCTTGTAAATCTCTTCTCTATTGGTCACATATTGTTGAAGCTTCCCTTATGGTAAATAGTTTGGTCCATAAGAGGATGATGATGATCCATATGATTTGATAGAGATTAATGATAGATGAGATCTGGTATATATATTATGTGGACCATCGTTGAAATCCTTTAGATTTCTTGGTTGGTTACCAGGTATTCTTGAGATTCATGCCACAGTTGGGTCAGATAAGGCTTGGGAAATAATAGAACTTAACCCTTTGATATGTGGGACCATTTGTAGTTGTTAAATGGATTGGGAAATAGGATTACCATTTAGATTTTCCATTTTAATGAATTTAATCCGTGAATTGTTTCATGTTTCTTGGCTCAAGAAATACCTTTTATAATTATCACTTATTTTTAATTAGGAGGGACTTTATGTGGAAGCAGATATGATCATGACTAAGAAACCAATTCATATTGTTGATTCTTAGAATAAGGATCTCTGTGGCAATTTAATACCTCTATTTTGGGTGATATGGTAGCATGGATCTAATTTTAATGAGATTTAAAAAAGTGAGACATTGATGAGAGATCAATTATCACATATCTTTATTGGCCAAACTTCTTAAGGATTTTTTTTCAGGGGAAGAAATAATTTGTGATGGGTAGGATTGTAATATCCCAACACCTTCTTTCGGGTATGATCCTTTGTTTATTTTGTAATTCATTTTTTCATGTTGATATCTGGTTTCCATTGATTCTTGGTTATTTTTTATTTTTTTATCCTTTTTAGGTGTTGGGAGTTTGTTTTTTATTCTTGTTTTAGATATTTAGAGATTTCCTAGGATGTTCTTGGGTGTTTGGTTGTCAATGTGGAAAGGAATTATTGATATAATATTTATAGGTAGTCCATCGGTTATATGGTGAGTGATAATAGCCAACCAGTTGCATTCTAGAAGTATGGATTTCCTACAGGAATTCCACAGGATAGAAGGTGAGGGCCAGTGACCAACTTTTGGGATTTCCAGAGTTACAGGAAATCTACCTGGTGCCACCAAATAGCTGATAGAAGCTAATGGCTTGCTAGTGAAACTGATTTTGGAGAAGAATCCTAGTGTAGTATCATAATTATTTTCCTATAATCCCCCATTTTATTTCTAAAAATCCTTCCTTGAACCTAATTCAACCCAAGTGATCTTGCAGACTCTCTTGAGGTGGTTTTTGGATCTTTTAACCTTGAAACTTACCGAATCAAAGTATTGATTGAAGCATTAAATCTCTTTGAATGAGTGTAGCCTTGATTTGATTCTGAATTCTTCTTTAATCTTCTCTCTCCTTCTTTGACAGTGGTGGATCTTTTTTTTGTTGATGGATTCAAATAATGATTTGGGAATTTTTGGGTAAAGTAATCTTTTTTGACCAGTTCTAGCCTTTCATCTCTATCTCTCTCCTAGTGTAGAACATGTGTTAGTGGTTGAGAAAATAATCATTGATGTAGGAAGTTTCATAATGCAATTCCTGTCAATTGAAACCACAATTTCTAGATTTATTTGAAAAAAAAAATCCAATTGGTTTCTAAATAAATATTGGGATATTTTGATAAAAGTTTTTGAAATGGCATGGTGTGTGTGTGATGAGATATATTTGATAATGGATTTTGAAATAAATTGTTGATTTATAAGAAAATTATATTGAATTGAAATGAATGATTTAAAGAATTATTTTTATGATAACTTTTGAGAAGATAAGGCATAAAATATTTTATAAATTTGAAATGAATTTAATTGTTTTAAAAGGTATGTTTTTTTATGAAAATCATTTTATGTTGGTTTTTGAAATGAAATGGAATTTTTTGAGTCTTGAACTTGGGTATGATTGAAATTATTGACTGAAATGATTTTATATTAATTAAGATTGATGATAGACCCTGGTATGATTGTTTTCCTTGAAGAACACGGGAGTCTGGGTAGTTAGGTAGGTGGCCTAGGATATGCATGCAAGGCATGGATTATATCTTCCTAGAAATGGATTTATAATGAAAATAATAACTTAAATATATTAATATATGGGGTTTATTATTTGGGATGGATTCCTATTCCCCCTAGGCTAGTGATCTAGAGATGAGTGCAAATGAGGATCCGTATTTCACCAAGAATGTGTATAACCTTAAGCCTTCATTTATCCAACCTTAGGAATCATAACCATTTTTCTTTTATTGAAATTGGATTATTATATTCCAATGTTTATGAAATGAGTTATACATTCTTATTTTGATGAAATTATTTATTCATGCCTATTTTTATGAAAATTCAATTTTGTACCTATTTTATATTTTCCATTGAAATGTTATGAAAATAATGTTTTAGTGTGTATTGTAAAAATATTAGCATGACATTTTTTATATATAATTGAGAATATTTGGTTTATTTGATATAGATTTATTATATAATTATTGGTGGGAACCTACTAGGATAGTGTTTATCACACCCTACTTTTTCCTTTTTAAGTTTGTATACTTTCTTATACGAAGTCCAAGAAATGGGAAAGTGCTTCTTTAAGGCAATGGGTGTTCTTAATAGTGAGACCTTGGGAGTTGTTGATGATAATTATGGTATGATATCCAATTATTATGTGGAGATATTATGATGATTTCATATTTGGGTTTGGTTATGTATATATATTCTTGTCTACTTATGGTACTTTTCTCTTGATGAGTGTTTTGAAATAAATTTTTTTACGGACTCTTTCCTCTATTTTTGTTTATTGGGTTACTCTTATGGTTAAATCATTCCCTCTTGATTGTTTATGGATTCCCAAGTGCTCATTGATATCCTTTGGGGATTGAGAAAACCCTTAGGGTTATGTCAGTTCTAATTTGGTTACCATCTTAGCGGGTTATCTAGGTTGGTTCGTGGATTTCAGTGAAACTATCTACACCACATGACCTGTAGATTTATATTTTTTAGATATGATATATATATATATATATATATTCTATTTTTTGTCAAGCCCTGGAAATTCTACGGAAATTTTTTTCTTAAATACATGGGAATTTTACGAGTCTGTGGTTTCTGACGGCGCTTGATTTTGTGGCCCGGTGTGCCCGGAATCAATTTCTAGAGTTTTGTTCTGGTAAATTCAGTAAATGTAAGAGTGGTATTTTATATCATTTTAATAGGTGATCATAATTGAAATCTGAGGGCCCCAATGAACTCGCAGTGCCGGTATTCGCTTAAGAATACCTTTACCGCTGTTGCATTTTATCAAGAGCAGAAGTTGATTTTAGAGGTTTTCTAAATAAATTAAATAAAAATATGTGCAAAATATTTTTATTTTATGGCGGTTAAATCATCTGAGGGGAGGTTGGATTTGGGTCCCGCCCATGCATAACCTCCCTTGGGAGGATATTATGTGGTGGGGCCCACATGAGCTCAAACCCACTTAACCCCCCTTTAAACCTTGGAACTCCCAATTTGTTGTGGATCCTTTCCACCTTCCCCCATAATTGTGCCAACCCTCACTTTATTTAATTCTAACTCTCCCACTTTCCTTTTTTGAATTTTTGAATCCTTTCCACCCCATTTTATTTAATGAGTTGTCTCATTTAATTTATCACAACTCTTGTGTGTTGTGGTGCCAACAAATAATAAACTTCTCCTCTATTATTTTTAGTTGGAAACTTGGTGGAGCCTTTCCTCTTCAATGAAGAATGACATCCTCTCCACTGAGGATCGACGATGTCATCTCCTCCTGACATCAACGGAATGATGCCGCCTCCCTGTGACACCGTCAAGCGATCACCTATTTCAATGTAGGGGTGTGTATGATTTGATCAATGTTATTCTTGTTCCTCATAAGTTGTTTTATTCCTCTTGAACCGCTTGCTATCAAAGTAATGCAGAGAGACCGGGCCAAACTAACACGACATGATTACTCCACCGTATTTCTTGTGGTGTGTTCTTCGTATTCTTCTGGGGTGATGAACAATAAAATGTTGCGGGTTCGTTGTGAGATGAAACGATCCCAAATTGAAGACTCAGCTTCACGACGACCTAGCGGAGGTGCGACAATGATAGCGGGCGACAGATCAAACTGGACCTGTAATATCTTTCTTCGATCGTTCTTCGAGCGGGAGAATCATAACATGTTTTCAGAGCCTATCGGAGGCCCAAAAATTATGGTAATGATTTCAGAATTTTGGGGCGACCTAGAGACTATAGTTTCATGGTGATCGGACCGTCAGAAGGAAGAATGAGCATCACGGGAGGCACGCTGGCCAGAAGCGTCATTTCTAGAAAATTCCAGAATACACAGCGTGTACTTCCGAAGAACACTCTGTGTAGTATGGGCATACTACGGTGAGGATTACTGGCGTCTGACATGCATCACACGACATGTGACCCCTGTCACATGGTGTGTACTCTTCTTACAGCTTGGCAGAGGTGATTACGCGAGACTCGACGTGTATCCCTGGGATGCACGGACACGGGGTGAAGAACACGGGCATGTACTTCACCACATGTCTAGGAAAATCTAGTGACACATGCTACCCCATGTACTGGTTACATATGATGGATAACACGGGTTGAGGCCGTGTACAGGCACATGGCTAGCATACACGGAGTCTATCCCAATTTCTGGGACATGGCGTGTAACCATACCACATGTCGTGTACTTACTTTTATACATGACTAGCCTTTCAACACGGGCCGTTGCACACGGGCAATACCAGAGGTCTAACTACACGGCGTGTACCTTATTCCAACATGTCGTGTACTTTTTGGTAAAAGGCTTGGTTATATCTTCCTCTGTGTCTTGGGCATGAATTGTTTTGTTTTTTCCCCTAAGACATGGCGGACCTCTGAGATACTTCTTCATGGGAGTTTGTGGTATTTGATGTATTGACACTTGGATCAAGGAGTGGACCCTCCCGGAATCGAGTGTGATTTGTACGAGAACCCTAGGGCTGGATGCGACTGAGATGACAGGATCCTCCATGGGTTCGATAGCGACGATACTATACCAGGATCCTCCATGGGTTCGACAGCGATGTCTTCTGTACTGGGATCCTTCGTGGGTTTGAAAGTAGTGACTTCTGTACCGGGATCCTACGTCGGTTTGACAGTGATGACTTCTGTACTAGGATCCTACGTGGGTTTGATGGCGCTGATACTGTTCCAGGATCCTACTTGGGTTTGACAGAGGAGATGATTCAGAGGCTACATCTAATCATCTCTAACCCTCTTCATGTGTTTTATACTTGTGTGAGATGATTCTTGTCTTTCAATCATTATCATCGAGGTGATTGACTTTACTTTGTGTAATGGGTTGTGCTTGGTCTCGAGTGTTGGAGTCGGACTGTGTTTGGTAACTTAGGTATATGTATGGGCATATACCTAAGTAGGGATGGTTGATACTTCATGTTTGTATCTTACTACTATGTTTTATCCTTAGTGGATTCTGCGAGACCTTTGGGGTCTCGGGGTCCCCTACTAGGTATTGTTATACTCACCCCTGCACGAGCTTCACCCGCACCTTGTTATGTTCTGTTCAGACGACGGTCAGCAGTGATCGAGGTTGAGGGTGACGAATGGGAGGCTGCTCATAGTTGGACTAGACGGGACGTACTTCAGGGAAGAGTTGTTCGAGTTCTATACCTAAAATTCAGGTAGTATTTCCCGGTGGATGATCCAAGATCTTTTTCCCTTCTTACTTTTACTTGTACTTGTTGTTCAGTTGGGTTTGTATTCTGGCCCACTTACTTTTAGAACACTTCTCTTTTCTATTTTAGTAATATTTACTTCCTCTTCTTGTGTTCAGACTATGTGAGATAAAGTTTTAAAGGAAATTCCTTCCCTTTTTATCAGGGATTCTCCTTTGGTTCTAGTCACCAGCCCCTGTCCTATGGAAGGCAGGCTTGGGTTAGTCACGGCACGGGCCCCGAGGACAGGTTGTGACAAATTGGTATCATAGGAGTCGGTTCAACTGAAGGACTTGGACTCTAATTCGTTTAATAGAAATAGTGTTAAGTGTTTTGATTGCGGTTATCAGTTTAGGAAAACCAGTGTTGGTGCGACGGCCGACGTATCCATACACTAGGACATTGACTTCTGATTTCCAACTCAGTGCACAAAAACATTGATTGTGTGTGTGCTTCCTTAGAAAAGTTTTCATTGTGATTACTTTGTGTCAACTCACCAGGTATATTTTTTTGACTGTGGCGCACCTGTTGCTTTTCAGGATGGCCCCATGAAGGTAGCCATCTAGGGTTTTGAGTTTCTTACGAGATGGTATCCCACCGAGCGATGAGGCCTCGGTGTAGGGCCCCATCACAGCGGAGGTACCAGTGGTCCACTACCCGCTCATCCACCGATAACACCACCTCCAGTTGTAGAGTGTGCACACCGTCTATGTGCGTTGCACGAGTTCTAGCACCAGAGGTTACCCAGGTTCCAGGGAGAGACTGACCCACCGGCAGCTGGGGATTGGCTGGAGGCTATCGTGAGAGTATTCAGATTGGTAGGGACACCGACCGACCTCATGGTGATCCTTGTCGCGAGTCTCCTACATGCAGGAGCAGGTAGATGGTGGAGCCTAATGCTCTAGGTGCATGATGAGGCATCATTACTCTGGGAAGACTTTGAGAGTCTCTTCTGATCAGAGTTTGTTCCAGCTACCCTTTGTGCGGTGCAGATTCAGGAGTTACTTTATCTGCAGCAGGGCAGCATGACAGTAGCTCAGTACTCAGTGAGGTTCACTAACCTCTAGCGTTACTCCATGGATATGGTACGAGACCCATTCTTAAGGGCTCAGACCTTCGAGCAGGGACTCAAGCATGAGATCAGGGCTCCGATGATCTCCCTCAACATCCCAATGCAGACGGGGTGCTAGAGAGAGCCCTTCTTGTGGAGAGTTTTCTAGCTAAGCAGACACCAGCAGCAAGACCCACCACAAGGAGACACGTAGTAGAGTCTTCTACTGCCGGAAGTAGACAGATGTCACAGAGGTCCATGCAGACCAGGCCATCAGGTGGGAAAATCCATGATACAGGTTCGATTATGCGGGGCACACGAGACAGAGCCAGCTATACGAGGAGCAGGCAATGCTATGCATGTGGTAGGTAGGGTCACATGGCCCTTGACTGCCGACCCGCCATGCAGATAAGCAACAGACAGTAGAGGGACATCCTAGGTAGAGGTAGAGGTTCGACCGTGGTGGTCCGTCGGGAGCAGGCGGACGAGGCAGAGGAGCTAGCCGACCAACGGGTGGTGGACGATGTTTTGAGGCCCTACCACCACCACCACCAAGAGGTCCACCCCAACCACATGGAGCTGGCGGACAGAAGCGGGCTCAGCTCCATGCAGTCGAGCCCTACGACCACGGTGCACCTGAGATGATTCAAGGTACTATCTGTGTCTACTCCACCCTTGCTGCAATACTTATAGACACAGGTGTGAGTCATTCTTTTATTGTCACTGCCCTCGTTCAGAGCTCGGAGATTCCGACAGAGCCGTTGGCTCGATCCTTATGAATAGAGACTCCTACGGGAGTAGACTCGACGATTATACACTCGTGCCAGCAGTGTGATCTTACTCTAGGAGGCGAGAGCTTCGGCTGGGATCTCCTCATAGCAGTGTCAAGGCCTTACGATGTCCTCTTGGGTATGGACTGGTTGTCCAAAATTCATGCTCAAATTGACGGTATTAGGCAGAAAGTGTAGTGTGTCAGCGAGGATGGGATGAATTTTAACTTCACCAGCGAGAAGGGAGCCTTCGCAACGCAGGATGGACTTACCTAGAGGAGGGGGAAGCCAGTCACACATCAGTTGGCTAGCCTCATTCTCAGAGCGGTTGATGTGCGGAGTCCGAGTTTTCCTATCTTGTTGGATCAGTATGAAGATGTTTTCCCTAAAAATGTACCAGGACTACCTCCTCATAGAGAAGAGGACTTCTACATTGACCTGTACCCTAGGACGGCACCGATATCTACTCCCGCATATCAGATTTCTCCCGCCTATCTTTGTGAGCTACGGGTATAGCTGGAGGACTTATAGGGGAAGGGATTTATATGACCCAGTGTTTCACCCTGGGCATCCCCGATTTTGTTCACCACGAAGGCGGATGTGAGCTTGTGACTTTGTGTTGACTACCGTCGCCTAAACCAGGTGATCGTGAAAAACAAGTACTGACTATCAGGGATTGATGACCTCTTTGACCAGCTCAAGGGAGAAAAATGGTTCTCAAATATAGACCTTAAGTCAGGCTATCACCAACTCGTAGTTCGAGACGAGGATGTGCAGAAGACGACCTTCAGGAGTCGGTATGGCCACTACGAGTTCTTGGTTATGCCCTTTGGTGTAACCAATGCTCCAATAGTGTTCATGAGTCTCATGAAAATGATCTTCCAGCCTTACCTTGATAACTTTTTCGTAGTCTTCATCGATGACATACTGATCTACTCGACTACTGATGAGGAGCATGCCTACCATTTGCAGGTAGTACTGGACACACTCTGAGAGCACCAGCTTTATGGTAATCTCTCGAAGTTCCAGTTTTATATTCGAGAGGTTCACTTCTTGGGACATGTTATCTCAGAGGCTGTAGTTGTAGTGGATCCAATGAAGATCGAGGAAATACTTTCTTGGGAGCCACCCAGGAGTGTGACAGAGGTACGGAGTTTTCTGGGACTAGCTGGGTATTATCAGAGATTTTTTCCAGACTTCTCCAGAGTTTCAGCACCACTTTCAGCATTGACAAAGAAGGGGAAACCCTTTCATGTGGTCAGAGAGATGGCAGCAGAGCTTTTAGGAGCTGAGGCAGAGGTTGACTAGTGTTCCCATCTTGAGGCTACTGAAGGAGGTTGTTGGGTATGTAGTTTACTACGACGCATCAGGTACTAGATTCGGGCATGTCCTGATGCAGGAGAAAGTAGTGATCATGTATGGTTCTCAGCATTTGAGACAGCACGAGAAGAACTACACTACCCATGACTTGGAGTTAGCAGCAGTGGTCTTCGCCTTGAAGATGTGGTGGTACTATCTGATGGGAGAGTATTTTATAGTCTACTCTGACTACAAGAGTCTTAGGTATATCTTCTCTTAGAAGGACCTGAACCTGAGACAGTGGTGATGGCTTGAGTTCCTCAAGGACTATGAATTATAGATAGTCTATACTCCTGGAAAGGGGAACATTGTAGCAGATGATCTTAGCAGGAGAACAGGCATTCAGCTGCTAGGAGAGGTGACAGAGTAGCTGGACGCGTTGTAGATATCCTCTATGGATAGAGATGGAGCATCCTTTCTACAGTCTCTCACAGTCACTCCTCCACTTCTTCAGTGAGTCAGGGAGGCACAGCATGGGGACGTTGACTGTGAGACGCGACGTGCTCAAATATCCATAGGTTAGGCACCTGATGGATTTTCTGGAGGTGGGGAGCACGTCATTCTCTTCAGAGGACATACCATGGTACCAGTTTCACTTAAGGATGAAGTGTTGAGGGAGTTCCACACATCTCCTTTAGTGGTACATCCAAGAGTGGCGAAGATGTATCAGGACCTCCGATGACAGCACTGGTGGCCAGGTATGAAGAAGGCAGTAGCAGAGTTTGTCTCACGATGCCTCACTTGTCATTAAGTGAAGGTAGAGCACCAGGTCCCAACTGGATTGGTTCATCCCTTAGAGGTCCCAGAGTGGAAGTGGGACGGGATATCCATGGATTTCGTGATGAGACTTCAACGTAAATCTAGAGAACACGACTCTATCTAGGTTATTGTTGACTGACTCACCAAGTCGGCCCACTTCCTACCGATCATAGAGCAGGGCTTAGTAGAGAGTTTGGGACACCTCTATATATATAATACTGTACGGATTCATGGTGTTCCATTGATGATCATCTCCAATCGAGATGCTCGTTTCACTTCTCGTCTATGGAAGGGGTTGCAGGAGGCTTTTGGGACGCAGCTTCACTTGAGCACCGCCTTCCATCCTCAGACGGATGGTCAGACTGAGAGGACTATTCATACTCTCAAGGACATGATCTGTGCATGCATCCTTGACTTCGGTCATAGCTGGGAGGATCACTTACCTTTGGTGGAGTTTGCGTATAACAACATATATCACTCCACCATCGAGATGGAACCTTTCGAGGCACTGTACGTCCGACCTTGAAGATCGCCTCTCTGCTGGACTGACCCAGGGGAGTCAGCATTTGTAAAACCACAGATAGTGTAGGCTGCGACGGAGAAGGTTCAGATCATCCAGGAGCGAATGAAGACTGCCTAGATCATGCATAAGTCTTATGTTAATAAGAGACGGAGACCACTGGAGTTTCAGGATGGCAACCATGCCATTCTACAGTTATCACCTCGATGATTTCTACAGAGATTTGGTCGAGGTGGCAAGTTATCTCCGTGATTCATCAGACCTTTTCAGGTCCTCAGTAGAGTAGGCGAGGTGCATTACCACTTGGATCTTCCACCTCAGTTGCATAGGGTTCACAATGTCTTCCACGTATATCAACTGAGGAGATACGTGCATAAACCATCCCACATCATCGACCACGGGGAGCTGGAAATCGATGATGGGGTGACATTCACGGAGGTTCCAGTGGAGATTGAGGATCGACAGGAGTGGGTCCTATATGGAAGTTTGATTCCCCTAGTGCACATTCATTGGTAGCATGGGAACTTCCAGGAGAGCTCATGGGAGCGGGAGGCTCAGATGCGTGCTCAGTACCCTCATTTCTTTCCTTAGTGTGAGTTGTAGATTATAGGAACGTAAAGCCCTGAGGTGGGGAGAATGTAAAGACCTGAAAATTTCGTGGAATTTTTTTTTCTTAAATACATGGGAATTTTAAAGTCCGCAGTTTCTGACAGCGCTTGATTCCGAGGCCCGGTGTGCCCAGAATCAATTTTTGGAGTTTGGTTCGGATACGTTCAGTAAACATCTGAGCAGGGTTTTATATCTTTTGAACCGGTGCTCGGAATTGAAATCTGAGGGTACCAATGAACTCGCAGCACCAGTATTTGCTTAAGGAGACCCTTACCACAGTTGTGTTTTATCAAGAGTGGAAGTTAATTTTAGGGATTTTCTAAATAAATTAACTAAAAATATGTGCAACATATTTTTTATTTTGCGGCGGTAAAATACTCCAAGGGGAGGTTGGATGTGGGGCCCACCCATGCATAACCTCCCTTGGGAGGATATTATGTGGTGGGTCCCACACACGCTCAAACCCCCTTAACCCCCCTTTAACCCTTGTAACTCCCAATTTGTTGTGGAGCCTTTCCACCTTCCCCCATAATTGTGCCAACCCTCACTTCATTTAATTCTAACTGTCCCACTTCCCCTTTTTGAATTTTTGAATCCTTTCCACCCCATTTAATTTAATGAGTTATCTCATTTAATTAAACACAACTCTTGTGTGTTGTGGTGCCAACAAATAATATACTTCTCCTCTATTATTTTTTGTTGGCGACTGGGTGGATCATTTCCTCTTCAAAAAAGAATGGAATTCTCTCCACTAATGAATGACGACGTCATCTCCTCCCGACGTCAACGGAACGACGCTGCCTCCCTGCATCACCATCAAGCGATCACCGATTTCAAGGTAGGGGTATTTTTTATTTGATCAACGTTATTCTTGTTCCTCATAAGTTGTTTTATTCCTCTTGAATTGCTTTCTATCAAACTAATGTGGAGATACCGGGCCAAACTAACATGGCATGATTACTCCGCCATATTTCTAGTGGTTTCTTCTTCGCATTCTTCTGGGGTGATGAACACTAAAATGTTTTTGGTTTGTTGTGCGATGAAACGATCCCAAATTCAAGACCCAACATCACAAAGACCTAGAGGAGGTGCGACGATGATAGTGGGCAATGGATCGAACTGGACTGGGGAGATCATTCTTCGATCGTTCTTTGAGCGGGAGAATTATAACGTGTTTTTGGAGCCTATCAGAGGCTTGAAAATGTCAAAAAAGATTTCAGAACTTCGGGGTGACCTAGAGACTGCAGTTTCATGGTGATCGGACCGTCAGAAGAAAGAACAGGCATCACAAGAGGTGCGCTGTCCAGAAGCATCATTTCTGGAAAATTCCAAAATACACAGAGTGTACATCTGAAGAACACACTGTGTCGTATGGGCATACTGCTGTGAGAATTATGGGAATCATACGCGCATAACACGGCCTGTGACCCCTGTCCCATGACGTGTACTCTTCTTACATCTTGGCAGAGGTGATTACACGATACTCGATGTGTATCCTGGGGATACACGGACACGGGCTGATGTACACGGGCATGTACTTCACCACACGACAAGGAAACGCTAGTGACATGGGCTACCCCATGTACCAGTTACACAGGTTGGAGAACATGGGTTGAGGCCGTGTACAGGCACATGGCTAGCGTACATAGAGTCGACCCCAGTTTCTGGGACACGGTGTGTAACCATACCACACGCCGTGTACTTACTTTTCTACATGACCTGCCTTTCGACATGGGTTGTTGCACACAAGCAATACCCAAGGTCTGACTACACGGTGTGTACCTTATTCCAACACACAGTGTACTTTTTGGTAAAAGGCTTGGTCTTCTCATCCTCTGTATCTTTGACATGAATTGTTTGGTTTTTCCCCCTAGACGTGGCGGACCTCTGAGATACTTATTCATGGGACTTTGTGGAAGTTGATGTATTTACACATGGCTCGAGGAGCGGACCCTCCCAGAATCAAGCGTCCTTTTCACGGGAACCCTAGGGCTAGCTACGACTGAGATGACGGGATCCTCCGTGGGTTCGACAGTGACGATACTACACCAGGATCCTCCGTGGGTTCAACAGTGATGACTTCTGTACTGGGATCCTCTGTGGGTTCAACAGCAGTGACTTATGTACCGAGATCCTATCTGGGTTTTAAAGTGATGACTTCTATACTAGGATCTTACGTGGGTTCAACAATGCTGATACTGTTCTAGGATCCTACGTGGGTTCGACAGAGAAGATGATTTAGAGGCTACATTTAATCATCTCTACCCCTCTTCATGTGTTTTATACCTATGTGAGATGAGTCTTGTCTTTAAATCATTATCATCAAGGTGATTGACTTTACTTCATTTGTGGAATGGGTTGTGCTTGGGATCGAATGTTGGAGTCGGACTATGTTTTGTAACTTAGGTATATGTAAGGGAATATACCTATATAGGGATGGTTGATACTTCGTGTTTGTATCGTAATACTATGGATTATCCTTAGTGGATTCTGGGAGACCTTTCGGGTCTCGAGGTCCTCTAATGAGTATTTTTATACTCACCCCTGCACGGGCTTTGCCCGCACCTTGTTGTATTCTGTGCAGACGATGGTCAGTAGTGATCGAGGATGAGGGTGACAGATGGGAGGTTGCTCAGAGCTGGACTAGATGGGACGTACTTCAAGGATGAGTTGTTCGAGTTCTGTACCTACCCTTCAGGTAGGATTTCCCGATGGACGATCTAGGAGTTGTTTTCCCTTTTTACTTATACTTGTACTTTTTGTTCTGTTAGGTTTGTATTCTAGACCACTTACTTTCATCACACTTCTCTTTTCTATTTTAGTACTCTTTTCTTCTTCTGCTTGTGTTTAGACAGTGTGAGATACAGTTTTAAAAGCAATACCTTCTCTTTTTATCAGTTATTTTCCTTTGGTGATAGTCATCAGCCCTAGGTCTATGGAAGGCAGGCTTGGGGTATTCACAACACGAGCCCTAAGGACGGGTTGTGACATTTTTATTATATAAAAATAATGGGCTAGACCATAGGTTTTCCTGATCCATATGAAAAATGGGTTGGGCTTGTAAATATTGGCCCATATAAAATGGAACAGAACAAGAAGAGCTAAAATGGACCTAGGTTGTACAGTTTTGGGCCATTTAGGCCTGACCCCAATATTTTTCAGGCTTCACAATACCCATTAATAGTGAATCCTTAAAAAACCACCCATTACAGTGTGTCCATGTATTTAATAATTCAATTCCACCTTTTAAAAGTTGCACCAATAAATCATGGCCCATATACTATGCCGTGATCTAGGGATTCACAGTGCAATGCCCTCTCATTGAGAAGTGACACCATTTTATGATCCCAAACTTACTCTTATATAATAGATTCATGGACTAATAATTATCATTGTGTCATAACCAAAAACTTACTCCAAAAAATATCTTATGAAACCTCTCTCTACACTATCCTATTGTGACTTAATCTTTAATTTGTAGCCATATTCCATCCCACAAAAAGGATAAATTTGTATATATCGAGTCTCAGCCTCCTATAATAACTTCTAAAATTGAAAACCATCAAAATTCACTTGATTTGGAAAAAAATAACAATAATTCACTTTGAAATATCATGGTTATTTCAACCTCCCATCCTAACACTTATCATTATTGAGATGCCATCTCGTGCATAACTCGTGATCCGCATTGGTCATTGAAAACTAATATACACATTACTTTATAATATATTATTGATTACAGTTATTTTCACTACACACCTAAACTAATGGAATATCCAAAAACCTAGATACTTCTCACTCTGGCTCATTACACTCACCGGTCATACTTAAAAAGATATGTGTTGATCCTTGTTTATGTTATTAGGCTCAATCACATGAAAAAACACTCTAGTCAATAGCTTTCCACACTAATTATCTCCACAATATTGATGGACCACACATCTTAGAACTAGCAAACTTCACCAGCTGCATAAAGATATCCCACTCTAAATGTCATTCATGAATTTCTATTTCGCTGACTTCGCATGCCAATGGTCAACATCATTGTTATACACTATACCATTGCCCGCCCAACATTACACCCAATAATCTCCTAATTCTTCTAATAAGAACTCCTAGTATTACCCTGAGACTGTGTTTATCATACTACTATTCTATGGACTCGACCACCCTACCAATCTATAACCTTAAATATCATATTCATTAGTTATTGAATTCATATATTGTACCCAATCCACATTGATGCCTATATACAGTTAATTCCCCATTACCATCATTACATGAGCACTTTCATCCAAGAACCAATGCAAAACCACAACTATTCTAGAGTTGGTTCTACCAATATACAACTCTCAGCATTTACCATAAACCTTTCAAAATGAGTGTCTCATGATCAGATCATCTATAATATACTCCCCATTAAAGGTTCCATTATAATTGATCAACAACCACCGATTTTCATATATGCAACCATCATATGAATATTGATGCACATGATCCACACTCGTTATAGCCTAATAAATCCACCCATGAGCCTCTCTCTTTGGTCTTACATTATCATAGTGTTCTAAACCATTGTTTCCTACATCGCATCTTTAATTAATTTCCATAAAACATGGTCTTTATGGATATAATTCAAGGTATATGAACTCACTCAACACCACATGATACTCACATACCAACATGTTATGGACCACACATTATCCCACTAAAAACTCATAATCTCATCAATTCCCAATACACCAATCATACCTCGGTTCAATATTTCTCACTAATAATTACACATGACCATATCTAGAGTAACCATTTATCTGATAATCACTTGATATAGTGTTAAGGGATAATGACATTTTTTCCATTAATCAATCAAGATAAAGTGCCTCACACATTTCCACAATCTCAACACACCTTGTCATATGTCAATTTATATTGTTCACTAAACTCCATTTGCGTCCCATGACCAAACTATAAGAGTTCATGGAAACTAAGGATTACTAAGACCCAACACAACATAAAGGAACCTCTTAAGGTCCCACACCCCATGTGAATATTAAATGAACTAAGTGCATATCCTAGTTTGACTAATATTACTGACTGAAAAGTAACATTTTTATTAATAAAACACTTTTAGGGGAAAAATTGAGAACCCACACAACATAACTAGATCATGCACTGAAAGAAACTACATAATTATCAAAGAAAAGATTAATACACCTCAAATCATTATTACTAAACAATTTTTAAGGGATAAAAGATACCTGAGCACTCATATCATCCTTTAGGAGGTCTTTAAAATGATTCGCTAGATAATCCTAAGATTTCACGAATTCCTCTTTGTTATTCTTCTCCTCATTGTAAACACTTATTAGTATATGGACATTCTTTTCAATCCAATAAAATTTCCATTAGTAGTGTTCACCCTGAGAATTCTTCCCATAAGTTTATCAGCATCCTCCTGTATGGATTTAATCATCAGAATGTCCTCCAACATTTCTTCACCAGAGTGCATTAGTAGATCCAGATTATTCAATGTGCCCACAACTTCCACTTTTTGATGACCATTACTGATTTCTTTACAAGGAACTGATATAATGGATACAACCTTCACCTGATCAGGGTAATCTAAAACCTTGGGATAATCTGCACTCACCTTGGATTTTGCTCGTTTTGCAAATCTAGTCTCCATTTGAAGGGGAAAATAGGAATAATCTTTCTGACCCTTCCTATTACCTTTTCAACCCTTCAACCTCCTTTAATTAAGAAGATCTTTACCATGAAGATCGTCATTACTATCTCTCGATAGTTTGAAAGATTGTTCATTACTGGATGCCTCTCCAAGTTCACCTTGTGCCTCATTCGGATCATCCAGACCGGATGCTTCTACCTCTTGTTCCATCCTATAAGAATCTAGACCCTCCAAGCGATTGTCAAGCATTCAGACCAAAAATTCCCTTCTCATACCCGGCCCCCTGACTACATTTTCATCATTTGTAAGCCTCCTAGGTTCTTGGGATCCCAATATTTCTAAGGATCCTTGAGTTGAATGAACTGCATCAACATAGGATGCAGCCTTCGGAGCCCTTTCATCTCCATATTCATCCACTTTGAACTCGCTAGTGTTAGAACTCAGAACCCCTCTATGAGTGGCCTCTTTTGAATTACTGAGATAAGAATCCAGGAAAACATTGGCACTGACCACCTCTAAGCTTGAATGACCCAGAAGAACACCAGTTGATTGAATGGGATCACCTAGGTCCCTCTCAAACCACCAAACAATATTAGAAACCAATGTATTACCCCCCCTGAGACTCACGATGAAAAGACATCCCCATTTTTTGGGATAAAAATGGCCAACAGACTCCACATCATCTCTTCACTACCACCCAACCCCAAGATTTTACCATTATCCCTTGAAACCTCATTCAACTGTTGATGTTGACATATAGCAGAAGAGTGACCTAGTTTACTACATGTATAAAAAAAGTCGACCCATGATTCAAAGTCGACCCAAGCATGCATATAATAGATGGTAGGACTTCACATAATTATCCCCACAATAGTACATGACTACCACTATTTTTTATCAAACTCAAATCCATGATCAGGAATAGACCCCTAATACTACAATTCCATACAACTCAATCCAAAACACTATTATTCATGCCCCATCAATCCTAGGATCACATTCTTATTCAATAGTTGACCATTCACTTAAGCATGTCAGCCACCTCTAGCAAAAATCACCAACTGTGATTCCAAATTTCATACATACCCAAGGTATACCTCATGCCTAAATCAAAACATGATCATATAATATTCATTAATTATTCCAATCATTTGAATAATATACCCCTAATAACCATCTATAAGACATACATGTGCCTCAGATTGCCTCTTTCTCTCATGTTCCCTCACAGAATCACAACCCATCCTAGTAAAAGCAAGAAAAGAACCTCACTACCCTACTAATGTAGCAAACTCACAAATATATTTACTCATATATCATCATCATTAGTCTCTCAACATATTCTATAGGATACTTCCTATGAAGTTTAAATCCCATGAAGAAGCTCTCATGCTTCGATCTCAAATAAGGAAATGAAAATCATAATCCATCATCTCATCTCAGGTATCTCATCAATATCAGGTATTCTTATACCCATAAAACTACCCACTCTAGGTGTTCCAATCCTCACTGGGTACCCATATACCTAAATACCCCCTTTAGGATTGAAGTCACACTTATATGAATATCAATGGTATCACTATGTAGTGATCCATATCAATGGAATCATAACATATGGGACCGACTAAGTAGAAATCCATCAATAAGTTATTTAAGTAAGCTCTAAATAGGTTATTGTTGATACTTTTAATAACCAAATCATTTTTTTATATTCAAAACCATTATCACCATTACATAAAAGCATGCACGTGTCATATAAACCTACGTGTCAAAGAGGAGAATGGACCATGCCTCTTGTCACACTAGAAAAATATCAAAACCAAAAATCAATAACCCAAAACATCATCCTAGGAAAAAAACAACTCAACTATAGCATCACAAAAACAATAACAAAAATCCCAACTCCAAGAAAAATTGAACTTCAACTCATGCAGGTGCTGCAAAGGAACAAGTATAACTTTCATGATAAGTTATAATCAGTCATAGATCCATATACTATATCCCAAATTACAATAAAAATAAAAAAATCTCTAAAATCACTTTATAACATCCTCAACCTATACACTAACCATCAACATAAGATAGATCACAACATGGCCTCAAGTTTTCCTCCTCATACATTAGAGGTTGTCAACTACCAATGAGGGTTTGATAATACTATGTGGGGATACTATACCCTTAGTTCATGATAGTAAATCATAGGTAAATAGATCAATATCTAGAAAATATATAAACATCATAGCACAACAATGGATTTATTACAAAAGATATAACATAATAAGTAACATCCATCATGCTATATAAAAATGTTTATATATATATAGGTCACATAGTCAAACATTAAATAGAGATCACCCAATGGGTCAATCATAGAGTTTATAATAAATAAAACTAAACAAAAATACGAGACGTGATAATAATCCATTGAACTACCTTATACTTATCTCTACATTCTCACTGAGCTCGTCATGCTCATCCACTTGTATTGGCACTGTCGCCTAAACCTACTTGTTATTCATAAGTTCTATACGCACACCAAAGTTTTGATATAGAGAATGAGTATAAAACTCCACAAATTATGTTCCTAATAAAAACTAATATATATATATATATATGCATGCATGTATCGAATGAAATTAAATTCATAACATCTCACATGCATACCTCGGTTGAACCATTGGGAACACAGGAAACCACCCATACAGTCAACTCATATCTGCTTCATCCAATGTCTGATTATATCCTTTTAGTGGCATTTCCTCAAAAGTTTAGTCCACATATAGAGTAATGCATCTCAATATCTAGGTGATAGTACACCCTTTGATGTAATTCTCGGCATGGAATTTATTTCCTTATATAGAGACAACATAAATTTCCATGAGAGGAAAATCACTCTCTATATGAAGAATCAACCCCCAATTCTATACAAGTGCAAGGAGTAAGATTAATCTTATTTATCACCATCATCTCAAGCATGGATATTACTGCCCTATGAGCATGTGTATCTGGCTCAGATGATTGAGTCTAAGGAAGAAACCATCCTTGAAGACATTCTTATTATGATGGAATTTGAATAAGTGATTCCCAATGAATTTTCTGGTCTTCCTCCTAGAAGAGATGTTGAATTATCAATTATCTTTATACTTGGGGTGTTTCCAATATGCAAGACTCTCTATATAATGGCTATTGTGGAGCTTGAGGATCTAAAGAAAAAAGTATAAGAGAATCTTGATAAAGGGTTTATACGCCCAAGTGCTTCACTATGGGGTGCACCAGTCCTCTTCATCAAGAAGAGGGATGGGTCAATATGTCTTTGCATTTATTATCATGAGCTCAACAAATTCACGATAAAGACAAATTACCCTCTGCCATGAATTGATGACTTGTTCGACCAGTTGTGTAGAGAAAAATACTTCTCCAAAGAGGTTTTTCAGTTGGGATATTACCAAGTATGGGTGAAGAAGGAGGATATCCCCATGACTGCTTTTCCTACAAGATACGGGCACTATGAATTCATATTAATGCCTTTCAGACTCACTAATTCTCTATAAATCTTCATGGAATTGATGAATAGAGTCTTTAGAGATTACCTCGATGAATTTTTGGTAGTCTTTACAGATGATATTCTAATATACTCTAAAACTAAGGAGGGGCATGAGGAGCATCTAAGCACTATACTAGAGACATTGTGAAAGAAGAATCTCTATTAAAAGTATAGAAAGTGTGAGTTCTGGTTGAAGGAAGTCTCAGTTCTGGGTTATATCACCATAAGCAATGGGATACCTATGGATCCCTCCAAGAAAGCTGCAATTGAGGAGTGGATGAGGTGAACATAGGTAACGGGTATCTATAGCTTCCTTGGGTTAGTAAGATATTATCATCGATTTGTGAGAAATTTCTCACAATTTTCAAACCCTCTTACCAAGATAACTATGAAGGGAGTCAAGTTTTCTTGGAGTGATGAATGTGAAGAGAGATTCAAGGAGTTGAAAAGAAGGCTTATCACTGTGCCCATGCTCACATTACCCACAGGTGGAGAACTTTTTGTGGTATTTAGTGATGCTTCGAAGAAGGGTTTGGGTTGTGTGTTGATGCATAATGACAAAGTCATTCCCTATTATTCAAGGAAATTGAAAGTTCATGAGAAAAACTATCCAACACAAGATCTGGAGTTGGCTAAAATGATCTTCACTTTAAAAATTTGGTAGCATTACCTCTTTGGGGAGAAGTGTGAAATATATATGGACTACAAAATCCTCAAGCGTATATTGACCCCGAAGGAGTTTAACATGTTCCAACAAAGATGGTTAGATCTGATCAAAGACGATGACTGTTCAATCGATTACCACCCTGGGAAAGCAAACAAGGTGGATGATTATCTATGTAAAAAGGACCC
Source organism: Viscum album (assembly GCA_963277665.1). NCBI lineage: Eukaryota > Viridiplantae > Streptophyta > Magnoliopsida > Santalales > Viscaceae > Viscum > Viscum album. The sequence continues at coordinate 1,016,367,914 of OY728147.1, read as the reverse complement.
AACAATTATATCATTAATGAGAATTGAAAAGGAACCAATCTTCTTAGATTTGATGAATATGGAAATGGGAATCATAAAGAAGGGAACATCATATATCCTTTCAAAAATAATTGCTCAACTGTCTGTTTTGGAAAGTTTAAAGGATGCTCAAAAGGATGATGTGGGAATTCAGAAGAAGGTCAAAACTATCAGAAAAGATAAATCCTCGGGGTTCAATGTAAATGAATAAGGAATTGTGTGATTTGTTTCAAGACTATGTGTTCCATCAAATTCAGAGTTAAAGAAGGAAATTTTGGATAATGCACATAGTTCAAATTTCTCCACTCACCTAGGAATCCCAAAGATATATCGAGATCTTAGAGATCATTACAGGTGGGATAACATGAAGAAGGAGATCACTAAGTATATATCAAAGTTCCTGATATGTCATCAAGTAAAGGGTGAGAGGCAGAAGTCTAAGGGGATGATGCAACCATTACCCATACCATCATGGAAATGGGAGAATATCACCATGTACTTTTTCACCAGATTTATGAAGACATCCAATGGAAACAATGCTATTTGGGTTTTTGTGGATCATCTTACATAGACTGCACACTTCATTACAATTCGAGAGGATTTCTCACTGGATCAACTGACACAGATATACATCAGAGACGTGGTAAGGCTGCATTAAGTACCACTATCTGTTTTATCTGATTGAGATCCAAGATTCACCTCAACGTTTTGGAAGAGTCTTCAAAATACTCTGGATACTAAGATGAACTTCAGTATGACTTATCATCCTTAAACTGATGGCTAATCTGAGAAGACTGTCCAAACACTTGAGGACATGTTGAGAGCATGCTCAATGGACTTGAAAAGAGGATGAAATCAAAATATCCCTATTGTTGAGTTCTCATACAAAAAAAGTTTCCACTCAAGCATCCAAATGGCTCCTTATTAAGCCCAATATGGTAAGAGGTGCAGAACACCAGCATTTTGGGATGAATTCAGTGAGCGTAAGTTTCTAGAACGTGAAATGGTTGAATAACTGGTGTAAAAGGTGAAAACCATTCACCGACATATCAATGTAACCCTAGATTTTATGAGAATTATTCTTTTTAATTTCTTTGATGTATTTTGTTGTACGCTAAACCAAGATTATCTTGTGCTATACGAAACACCATATTAGCTTGTAGTATACGCAATATTATTCTTGGATCGTGTTACACACAATTTCAAGTTTGTTTGATAGTAGTTATTCTACGCAACATTGAGTGTGTATATATATATATATATATATATTCAATGTATAACTGGAATATGGTTGGATTTTGTTATATGAAACAACAAAGGAGTCTTTCACTACACGCAACCCTGACTTGGCTTGAATTAAACACAATAGCGACCTTCCTCGACAGCATGTGTTGTACGCAATACCGGGTTTCACTAAACAATGTTATATTGTTATAATATTATTATAGACTAGCCATTATTAATAGTATTAACTACATTTTTAATTTTATAACATTATTATTAATATTACACATTTTCTAGAACATGGTATGAGAACAAAATAAATCTTTCGGGTAGAATAAGTATTTTTCAAAAAATGTAGTTTTGCCACATTTTGATGGCGCACCCACTTTAAATATAGTTTTTGACATGTTTATAAGTTCAATTTGACAAAATAAAATTCTTCTTTGGAATCAGGATATAAAAAATTACTTTGGATAATTTTTTCATATTATTCTGAAAACTTTCATATTTTAATGAATAGTAAAAACACGTTATATTATAATTAAAAACAACTTTTTTCATCGCAATAATTTATATGGTTAAATTATAATATTTAATGGTTTTAAATTATAAATAAAATATATTTTTACCATTTAATATAATTTATTTCATTACCATTAATTTTACATTGAATTCATTGGTAAAAACATTTCAATCTTTGGCTATGTTTTAACTTTTAAAACCCGTTTTATTAACAATGGGATTAATTTTAAATTAATTAATGCAACTTCTGTGTTTTGAATATAGGAAAATGGATTAAATATTTGAATTCAATGGGTCCAAATTATATTAATAGGTTACTTTGATTTTTTTAGATATTATGAATAGTAACTACGGTAATTTTTATTTACTACAGTTAAAGGTAAATCGGGTAATTATGAGTAAAAACAATATTATAAAATTACCCTAACACCTTCCAAAATTATATTAGATGACTAAAATTTGACCCATATCACCTAAGGGTTACAGTAGATTAATTTCATGGACTTTGAACCATGAAAATAATTTAATTATTATTAAAACCAAAGAAAGTGACAACATGTCGCTCTCTTAAATCTTATAAGTATAATAATTTTAATTTAGTTATAAACATCATGAAACATAGAACATGAATAGTCTCAAGAAATATAATAAAATTATCTACATCATTTCAGTTTATTTATAATTTTTAAGGATTAAATAATTATCATTAAAGGTGACACAATAGTGATGCTGAAATTATTTTATTGATTGAAATATCAAATAAATGGTTTTAAAAATATTCAAATAAAACTTGTATGAACTATTTAATTTTCTCCACAAATTTTATAGATAAATATAACATGTTATGAATCTATTAAATATTTTAGTTTGAAGATATCTTCTCTTTGGAGTTTATTTAAATTCAAATAAATGAATAGTGTCAAAATTGACACTATTGTTATTTTATAAAAATAACATAATATAAAACTGTTTAAAAATCACAAAAAATATTTAAAAAATTATAAATTAAAATTTATATGGTCGAAGATGTCATAAATTATCCAATTATTGACAATTCACAACACATATGTAATTATTTATAACAATTTAAAATTTATAATCTTATTACCACAAATAAGATTAAATAAATTAAATAAGGATAAATCTAGTTCATAAGGTTTAAAATAAATTCACAACATGTCTAAATTTTATTGTTTGATGAGATTAAAACCCTATATAATCTAATAATATAATATGAGTAATTTTTGGAGGTTTTTAAGTGGGGTTTGATTTATTATAAATTAATATTTTTGAGTTTCCAAAGGTGCCCCTCTCCTCCCTTATAAAAGGGAACCTCCTACCTCTCATATTCACAACACTTTGAGCCTCCAGGATCGGCAGACCCTTTCCCATTTCTCTTCTCCACTTATCTAGAAACATTCTAGAGGTTTTTCTCTTCTCAAAAGACCAACTCTAGTCCCTTAAAAGGAAGCTTAAAGGAGGTGTGTCGAAGAAGAGGTAATCTCTTCTACCAATTCTTTCAAGTTTTTTTCTTCTTGAACTTAATCTTCATTAGTTGTTTCATTGTAAAGTAATACAATCAGTATCACTAATATACTGATATGATATTATAAATATTAAACAACCCCATTTCACCTTCTATCCATCCTATGGAAAACGAAATCATCGCGCGTGCATACGTACGGAATATCATCTCCACGTCGTGGTGCAATTAGTTTTTCCACCACCACCTTACTTGGATGGGTATAATGGTGTCAAGAGTAACAATATATGGTTATCATAAAATCATACTGATTCTTAGATATTATATCATTCACTCCAATTCTATTCAACAATTATGGGAATGATATCATCGCTCGTGCGTACGTATGGACTACCGTCTCCAAGAACGCGATGAGATTCATTTCCCATGATTAACCATTAAAGTATGATTATAAAGTATATATATAATACATAATCCTGAAATATATTACATAATAATGATACTGGATTTATGTATATATACATTTCATTTACTTAATTCCATTCAATTCAATAAGGAAATGAAAACAGCGTTCATGTGTACGTACGACCTACCGTCTCCATGAATGGTGTATTTCATTACATTTATCAATATATCATATATATTTATATACTGAATATATATTATATATAAATCATGTTTTAAATTCTGGAATTAATTAAATTAGGATACGAGTAATAATATCATGACCAACAAATTGAAACAAGTATGATAAATGAAACTATTTTACCCAAAACACTGCTTTAACGTGGAATTTAAAAAAGAACGGGTAATATAAAGTCATAAGTGAACCATATATGATATCATAACAATGAATATGATTCTCTAATAATTAAATGAAATTATTTAAATCATTATATATGAGGTTCGGATACATACGAAGCATATCAGACATAAGGTAAGGGATAATTTTTCAATCTCATTTTTTATCCGAGATTGCTTATACGTAAGTATTTAATGGGGTTATATTTTTCATCCATGTACATAAAAATGTTTTTCATAAAGTGTTTAATATTATTCCATGTATGTTTAAAGTCATATTTACCTCTCTTTTACTTTTACTTTGTGTTATGGAATGAATCTTTCTTTTGTTTACCATACATGGTAGTTTTTGACTTTTCCGTTAACAGTACGAGGAGAATGTTTTTTTAACTTATACGACATGAACATATTTTTACGGTTTCATAATGCCTAATTTTCATGAATATTCCTATAAAATATTTAATTATTATTTTCAAGAAAATCAATTTATTTTAAAATTACATGGCATTTCGTGAAAATAAAATGATTTTGAAGAAGAAAGGATATTTTCCTCAAGAATTCATTTCAAGTGTTTGGTCAAAACTATTTTCCCTCTAAGATGACCTTATTTAGTATGATTATTTTTCAAGAATAATGTCTCTATGATTTAAATGGTTTAAATTTTCTTATGATGAAAGGATATCCATTTGTTTTATATGGATTATGTTAGGATGGGATGATGTTTATGAAACCCATTTTATTCATCGGGTTATGATGAAGGATTTATATTTATCTTGTGTCACATGTAAGAATGATTTCATTATGAGATGGGTGGGACCTATATCTCCCTCTAATTCATTGGGTAAATATTTATATATCATGAGATAGACATGGCTGGAACAACAAGTTATTTCGGTTCAGTGATACAGGACTAGAATGAGGAGTGAACTCGATTCAGTAAGGGACTTTTTCCACTGAGATGGTCTTGGTAGCATTGTCTTAGCTACTATGGAAATAATATCAAGTGATTAATGGTTTTCCACAATTAAATTCTTTATTACCATGCTATTTTATCATGATTTATGTTCCATTATGATCTACTCTTTACGTACTACAATGTTTTATTTCATTGCTCAAGATTTTGATGTTTAAACATTATGTTCATGTTTTTAAGTTCAAATGTATATGGTTTATTTTATTTTCTCCATGCTTACCCTTACTGATAATTTGAGATCACCCTTTATATGTTTTGTTTTCCCCAGGAAATAAATAAAGGTTTTAGGTAAGAAAACAAAAAGGGAAAGATCCATATTGGAGATGTTGAAGATCTTTCACCATGATTAGAAGATTATGTTCTAAGTTTCCAAAGACACTAAACTATTACGATCCTTGAGTGTTGTTTTTTGTTATGTATTTCTAAAAATTAATGTAATGTCCATTTATGTCAAGTTTGTGGTCTCTACAGTTGGTATTAGAGGAAAGGTTTAGTTAACCTTTAGAAAGTAGGATGCGAAAACACTATTGAAATCCCTATAGATATTTATAAGGTATGTCTAGGGATGTCCCTAAGGTTAAGTATAAGTATAGGTTATAGTCCTAGAATTATGGTAACCATATTAGAATTAAACTCAATATGTTATATATTTAAGGTACTCCACCTTTATTATGTTGTTTTCCCTAGCCTGATTTTTTCCTCTCACACTATTCTTTTTGGGCTTTAGAGGATGGCTGGAACCCGAAGGAACTGTGTTGATCAATGTAATGGAAAATGCAATGATTGTCCTCCTGAACAAACCAATGTTATGGGAGATGGAGTGAAAACTCTTATTGCTATACTTACACAAGCTATGAATCATTCTGGACTTATAAATGAGCAGAGAAGGGAACAATATTCTATTGAGTACTTCGTGAGGAAATGTCCACCTTCTTTCAGTGGGTCTTCTATTCCACTTGTTGCTGAACAATGGATCAGTACCATTGAAAAGATATTTTCCATACTTTGCTGTTCAGAACATGAAAAAATCATTTTGACTATTTACCATTTAGAAGGTGAAGCAGGCCAATGGTGGACTGTAATTAAGAATACGAGGCCCCGAGATGAAATTGAATCCATGGAATGGGATGAGTTCAAGAACTTATTTTTCAATAAGTACATCCCTTGTATTCTTCGAACAAAGATGGAAAAGTAGTTCCTTGAGCTTAAGAAAAAGGATGAAGAATCTGTGGGTAGATACAAATAGAATTTTACCAGGCTTGCAAGATATGCATCTGGCATTATCATCCAACCAGAAAGTAAAGTTGATCGATTCTTCAGTGTCTTAAAACCAAGTCTTCAAAAGGAATTAGCTATAAGATACTTCAGTAGCTATGAAGAAATTGTGTGTTGTGCTATCAAGGTAGAACTTTAAGTTGGTGTTACATATCCATCTCACGGTTTTGACAAGAAATGAAAGATGGAGTTCAATGAAAAATCTCAGAACAATAGTGAAAAGAAGATGAATGTTACTTTATGCTCAAAGTGTGGAAAAAAGCATGGTGTAGATTGCCTAAAAGGTACTAGAAAATTTTTTAAGTGTGGAAAGGAAGGTCATTGAGCAGTTGAGTGTCAAATAAATAGGAAAAAGGTAGCTAATGAAGTGAATAGAGAAAAGACTACATAGAATGCTCCACCAACACATTAATGATTCAAGTTCAAGGAAATGGGGCATTATGCTAATCAATGCCCTAATCCAAGGGTTAATGATGATTGACATGAGAAACCTCTTAAGGAAAATGATAAAGGGAAGTTACATGAGATCACTATTTGTGATGTTGAGTATGACAATGATGGTTTGGAATGATTAAGTGTTTATGTAATGGGATTTCAAAATAATATCATGGAATCTCATTTATGGTATCGTGGAATTTTGGAATATCTATGTATTGGTTTTCAATAATTATATGGTACCGGTAACCATAAAAAGTGATTGAAATACTTTTGGAAAGAAGATGATATTGGAATAATGAAGGGATAAAGATAAAATGAAATGATCTCATGACTAATATCATGGTTTGAGTATATAGAAATTCTAGGATTTTGGTATGTGGAAAGAGTTAACTTTTGACAGCATTCATGTTTTCACTACGGTTCAATGGGTATTCATTTTTCAAGAGAATACATGATTAAGGTATTCACATGTTTGGAATGTGACCAACAAGATATATCGTATGATATATGGGGGATAAATTATGGTATTCACATGCTCGGTAGATGACATTTCTAGTAATTTTTTTCATTATACTATGAGCTTGGACAGAAGTATTTTAGATAATCCTAATGATTGGAATGGATTATGTTGGACATAAGTTAGTATTGTTTAAGGATAGAAATTTTTTGATATTATTGATGGGATGTTATAATAATGTTGTTTTAGAAAAAGGACAACCTACAGGACAAGTGACAACCCGTTGCATCGGAAAAGGCTGTGGGAATCAAACCCACAACCGAAGTGCGACAGGCTTTTATCGCCTACCATTAGCCTATAAGAAGTCCTTGGTTTTTAGAAATTAGATTTATTTCATTAATTGGTATGATAGACGAAGTATAAGTCCATTTTTGGAACTGTATACGATTAATCTCACCATAAATGGACTTATGTATATAACTATTGCAAACCTTATGTTTGAGACAGATAGAATGACCTATCATTTTATCGCATGATCCGTTAACACTTCACGGAAGACAAATTCAACTTCATTTCATTAAGATATGAAGTGGAAATTGTTCAAGGCACGAACAACAGTGACATTGTACCACAATCAAGTAAGTATTTCTTTTAATTCAAAAATTCTTCAACATTAGGGAAATGATCTTGAAAACCAAAAATGTTGTCCTATTTCCTTCATATTTGATGAATCGGATGGAACCTTAGATCATCACAAGTTTATGGCTTTGTGATTTTTGGATTTCTCATAGCCATGTTCTCTACCACTCTCCATCAGAACTTGATGGTTAGAGTTCTCTTCCATATCCATATTTTCACCTATGTTCTCCTATGTGTGAACCCAGTGTTTAGTTAATTTGGGTTACCGTTACGTTTCACATATTAGTTTTTAAATTTAAGTTTTGGTATTCTTTTTTACGATGTGGGTTTCTATTAAAGAAACTTTCAAGTAGAAAACCATTTATAACCCCGACGAATTTTGAGGGAGAAATTCATTTTAAGGGGGGTAGAATGTAACAACCCGAGATTTTATGAGAATTATTCTTTTTAATTTCTTTGATGTCTTTTGTTTTATGCTATACCAAGATTATCTTGTGCTATACTAAACACCGTATTAGCTTGTAGTATACACAACCCTATTCTTGGATCGTGTTACACACAATTTCAAGTTTTTTTGATAGTAGTTATTCTACGCAGCATTGAGTATATATATATATATATATATATTCAATGTAAAAATAGATTATGGTTAGATTTTGTTATACACAACAACAAAGGAGTCTTGCACTACACGAAACCCTAACTAGGCTTGCATTACACGCAATCACGACCTTCCTCGATAGCGTGTGTTGTACGCAATACCGGGTTTCACTAAACAACGATATATTGTTATAATATTATTGTGGACTAGATGTTATGAATAGTATTAACTAAATTTTGAATTTTATTACATTATTAATCATCTTAAACATTTTCTAGAACATGGTATGAGAACAAAATAAATTTTTTGGGTAAAATAATTATTTTTCAAAAAATGCAGTTTTGCCGCCTTTTGATGATGCACCCACATTAAATCTAATTTTTGACATGTTTATAAGTTCAATTTGACAAAATAAAATTCTTATTTGGAATCAAGAGATAAGAATTTACTTTGGATAAATTTTTCATATTATTCAGATAACTTTCATATTTTAATGAATAATAAAAACACGTTATATTTTAATTAAAAACAACTTTTTTCATCGCAATAATTTATATGGTTAAATTATAATATTTAATGGTTTTAAATTATAAATAGAATATATTTTTACCATTTAATATAATTTATGTTATTACCATTAATTTTTCATTGAATTCATAGGTAAAAACATTTCAATCTTTGGCAATGCTTTAACTTTTAAAACTCATTTTCTTAACAACGAGATTAATTTTAAATTAATTATTGCAAATTGTATATTTTAAATTTTGAAAAATGGATTTCATATTTTAATTAATTGGGTCCAAATTATGTTAATAGGTTACTTTTTTTTGATATTATGAATAGTAACTATGGTAATTTTTATTTACTGCAGTTAAAGGTAAATCTGGTAATTATGGGTAAACATAAGTTTATAAAATTACCCTAAAACCTACCAAAATTCTATTAGATGACTAAAATTCGACCCATGTCACCTAAGGGATGGAGTAGATTAATTTCATGGACTTCTAACCATGAAAATAATTTAATTATTATTAAAACCAAAGAAAGTGACAACATGTCACTCTCTTAAATCTTATAAGTATAATAATTTTAATTTAGTTATAAACATCATGAAACATAGAACATGAATAGTATCACGAAATTTAATATAATTATATACATCATGTAAGTTTATTTAGAATTTTTAGGGATTAAATAATTATCATTAAAGGTGACACAATAGTGATGTTTAAATTATTTTATCGATTGAAATATCAAATAAATGTTTTTAAAAATATTAAAATAAATATTGTATGAACTATTTAATATGATCCACGAATTTTCTAGACAAATATGACATGTTATGAATATATTAAATATTTTATTTCGAACATATCTTCTGTGTGTATTTTATTTAAATTCAAATAAATCAATAGTGTCAAAATTGGCACTTGTTATTTTATAAAAAAACATAATATTAAATTATTTAAAAATCACAAAAATGTTTAAAAAATTATAAATTAAAATTTATATGGTCTAATATTTAATAAATTATCCAATTATGGAAAAATTCACAAAACATAAGTAATTATTTAAAACAATTTAAAATTAATAATCTTATTACCGCAAATAAGATTAAATAAATTAAATAAGGATAAATCAAGTTGATAAGGTTTAAAATAAATTTCCAACGTGTCTAAATTTTGTTGGTTGATTATATTACAACCATATCCCATCTAATATTCTAATATGATCCATTTATGAAGTTTTTTAAGTGGGGATTGATTTATTATAAATTAATATTTTTGAGGTTTCCAAAGGTGCCCCTCTCCTCCCTTATAAAAGGGAACCTCATCCCTCTCCTCTTCACAACACTTTGAGCCTTCAAGCTTGGAAAAACCGTGACAATTTATCTTCTCCACTTCTTTGGAAACATTCTGGAGTTTTTGGTCTTCTAAAAAGACCAACTCTAGTCCCTTAAGAGGAATCTTAAAGGAGGTGTGTCAAAGAAGAGGTAATCTCTTCTACCGATTCTTTCAAGTTTCTTTCTTCTTAAACTTCCTATTCATTAGTTGTTTCATTGTAAAGTAATACAATAAGTATCACTAATATAATGATATGATATTATAAATATGAAACAACCCCATTTCACCTTCTATCCATCCTATGGAAAATGAAATCACCGCGCGTGCGTACGTACGGAATATCGTCTCCATGCCGTGGTGTAATTAGTTTTTCCACCACCACCTTAATTGGATGGGTATAATTGTGTAAAGAATAACTATATATGGATATTATAACATCATACTAATTTTGAGATATTATATCATTCAGTCCAATTCTATTCAATAATTATGGGAACGATATCATCGCTCGTGTGTACCTACGGACTACTGTCTTCACGAACGCGATGAGATTCATTTTCCATGATTAACCATTAAATTATGATTATAAAGTATATATATAATAAATAATAATGAAATATATTACATAATAATGATACTGGATTTATGTACATATATGTTTCATTTACTTAATTCCATTCAATTCAATAAGGAAAGGAAAACAGCGTTCATGCGTACGTGCGGCCTAACCTCTCCATGAACGGTGTATTTCATTCCATTTATCGATCTATCATATATATTTATATATTGATTATATATTATATATAAATCAAGTTTTACAATATGAAATTAAGTAAATCCGGATATGAGTAATAATATCAAGAACAACAAATCGAAACACGTACGATAAATGAAACTTTTTTACCCAAAACACTGCTTTAACATGGAATTTACAAAAGAACGGGTAATATAAAGTCATAAGTGAACCATATATGATATCACAACAATGAATATGATTCTGTAATAATTCAATGAAATTATTTAAATCGTTATACAGGAGGTTTGGATACATACAAAGCATATCAGACATAAGGTAAGGGATAATTTTTTAATCTCATTTTTTATCCGAGATTGCTTATACGTAAGTATTTACTGGGGTTATATTTTTCATCCATGTCCATAAAAATGTTTCTCATAAAGTGTTTAATATTATTCCATGTATGTTTAAAGTCATATTTATACCTCTTTGACTTTTACTTTGTGTTATGGAATGAATCTTTCTTTTGTTTACCATACATGGTACTTTTTGACTTTTCTGTTAAAAGTACGAGGAGAATGTTTTTTTAACTTATATAGTATGAACATATTTTTATGGTTTCATAACACCTAATTTTCAGGAATGTTCCTCTACAATATTTCATGATTATTTTCAATAAAATACTTTTATTTTAAAATTACATGGAATTTTGTGAAAAGAAAATGATTTTGAAGAAGAAAGGATATTTTCCTCAAAAATTCATTTCATGTGTTTTGTCAAAACTATTTTCCATCTAATATGACATTATTTAGTATGATTTTTTTTCAAGAATAATGTCTCTATGATTTACATGGTTTCACTTTTCTTATTATGAAAGGATATCTATTTGTTTTATATGGATTATGTTATGATGGGATGATGTTTATAAAACCCATTTTATTCTTTGAGTTATGATGAATGATTTATGTTTATCTTGTGGAACACGTAAGAATGATTTCATTATGAGATGGTTGGGACCTATATATACCTATAATTAATTGGGTAAAGATTTATATCTCATGATATAGACATGGCTGGAAGGACAAGTTAATCTGGTTTAGTAATACAGGACTGGAACGAGGAGTGAACTCGATTCAGTAAGAGACTTTTTCCACTAAGATGGTCTTGGTAGAAATTCCTTGGCTACTATGGAAATAATATCAAGTGATTAATGGTTTTCCACAATTACATGATTTATTCCCATGCTATTTTATCATGATTGATGTTCCATTATGATCTACGCCTTACGTACTTCTATGTTTTATTTCATTGCTCATGATTTTGATGTTTAAACATTATGTTCATGTTTTTAAGTTCAAATGTATATGGTTTGTTTTATTTTCTCCATGATAACCCTTAATGAGAATTTTCGCTCACCCTTTATATATTTATTTTCCCCAGGATATAAAGAAAGGTTTTAGGTAAGAAAAAAAGGTGAAGATCTTTATGGGAGATGTTGAAGATCTTTCACCATGATTAGAAGATTATGTTCCAAGTTTCCAAAGACACTAAACTATTATGGTCATTAAGTGTTGGTTTTTGTTATGTATTATGTTATCCGCAAAAGTAATGTAATTTCCATGTACATCAAGTTTGGGTTCTCTACTATCAAGGCATCCCAAAATCGACAGAAGAGTTATGCAGATAATTGTCGATGAGACCATGAGTTCAAAGTTGGAGACATGGTATTTCTACGCATATCTCTATGGAATAAGGTCATGATATTTGGAAAGAAAGGGAAGTAATGTCCTAGGTACATCAACCACTTTTAGATTCTTGATTGTGTCGAGGATGTGGCCTATCGACTAGAACTTCCACATACCATAGCCAAATTACATGATGTTTTTCATGTATCCCTCTTAAGGAAGTACATACCAGACCCTTCACATGTACTCTCTTCAGAGGTAGTAAAGTTAGATTATGATTTTTCTTACGAGGAGTAGCCTATGAAGATCATGGACCATAGAGATAAAGTTCTACATACAAATACTACCCACCTGGTCAAGGTACTATGCAGAAACCATAAGTAAGAAGAGGCAACATGGGAACCAAAGGAGGCAATGAAGGAAAATTAGTTGCACCTATTTATGCCTTAGAATGTAAAATGAAATTTTGAGGGTGAAGTTTCATAAGGGAGGAATATTGTAACTACCCAAAACATTATCAATAAAAATTCCTCTTGATCCAATTGAATGTCTTATTATGTAAAATGGCTATATAAAATGTGAACTTCTTTGGTTTTAAGTTTTTGGATTTTAAAATACCATTAAAAATTGTGATCGTTGCTAATATAGTCGTTGAACAGTGATCACATGATTAGTATAAATATAAGTCTTTAACATTTACAATTACTCAAATGAAGGAAGTAATGACCTCATCTAGTAGACTTACCCCATATGAATCCCATTTGTTGGAGCTCATAAAGGATGTGGTGTCATTGGGATTCTCTCTTGACCAAGCCCAATCCAATCTTCAACATGTTAAGCCCTAACGGAACTGCCTATGGGAGAAGTTGAAGTTGATAAAGATTACCACCTGAGCAATGTTATCTGAGCCACCCCAAGATTCGGTCACTATCGCACACCTTACACTTTAGTTTTATTTGTGTGTTATAAGGGGTTATGTAATAAGTCTTTAGCAACATGATTATTTGCATTGTTTTTTGATATAATAAATAATCTATATTCATTTTACTATTATTAATTTGTAAATAGTTTTCAAAGAAAAAATAGAATATTTTGAATATTTTGATGAATTAATGGATTTTTGAATTAAATACTATTTTAATATAATATTGTGACTAAATTAAATTTTATTAAATATAAATGACTGTATAATTATTATTAATACAATTTTGATTTTTATTAAGGTTTGAAAGCTATTTTTGTCAAAACCCATGAATTTTCAATTAATGATAGTTTTATTAAAAGTAAAATTTCACATATTTAGAAAATTATTTAGATAAAATGAATATTATTTTTGGAATCAGGATGTCAAAATTATCCAATGGTTAGTTTTTCAGAATTTTCTAAGACAGTCAAATTTTTGGGTAAAAATTAAAAACAGTTTAAAGATGTAATGTTTTTATGACATCTTATTGACCCAATAGTGATGTAATAAAATACTATAAACATTATGTTTGGCCATTATATGTTTTACCATTAAAATAATGTAATTTTAGGTTTGTTTTATTTATTTTACAAAGATTTATTGGACCCTATAAGACTTATAAAACATTTTATGTTTTTAAATTGATTTCCTCAAGAGTGTGACTCACCTCCACATAAGCAACACAAATATTTTAAGAAGTTTAGCCATTTACCTTATAAAATAATTTTTTTCACTATCCTTTGGAAAAAACCATGGGAAAACCCAATGGTATGGTTGGTGGTTTTGGTTAGTTTAATGTGTAGGGTTTAAAACCTAAATAATAAAGAATTCCTTCCCTTTTCCTATATAAACCCACCCAAGATCCCACTTCCTCTTCACTAAAATCATTTTGAGTTCGTCCAACATTTTCCCTCATCTCTCTATAATCCACCCAAGTCACCCCAATCACTCAAGAATACTCCCTCAAACCGTCTCAAGCCTTTGGGATCACACTTCCAAGTTAGGGATTCATTCCTTTCTCATTTTATCCAAGTTTATTAATATTGTTATACAATTTTAGTTTCAATTTTAAATGTTTGGGTATAATTTATCACCTCCCCCATACTTCCATATTTAATTTTTAATGATTATATACCCCATTTTTCTATCATTAATGCCTCCCATGTACACCCGTTACCATGTCGAAATTCAGTAATAAATTTCTCTATCCTCATTTACATTCAAGAAATTATTTTGTATTATGAATTTAAATTCCATTAAGTATGTTAGGACATGTATATATATGACCCAATAACCTTCCATTTAATGTACATATGAAGAGTCACCCTTTTCTATCTCATCAACCTTTTTTATGAAGTCTTATGTCACATCGTTATGCTGTCGGAATTGCACTGCCATTTTCCAAGCCAAAATGATTGTGTAGTGAATACCATACCCATTTCTCTATATAGTGTATTCACCTTTATGAACATTTACTTATTGATGGAAGAGTTTCATGTATGAATTTCACATCCCTTTATCATGGAATAAATTATGATATTTAATGAATCTATGTTGTATGATCTTGTGGCATACTTATGCATGAAATTAAATGTTTAAAAAGGGTGTGCCTTGATAGCACTCCAATGCATTGGGTAAAGATTAGTATCAAGATACGTCAAGTGCAATGAGGGTTTACTCATTCTAATTCAAGTGTAATGAGGGTTTTCTCATTGTCCATGTGTAATGAGCCTTGGATCATGATAATACCATGTTAAGTGTTGTTGCCACATTTCCATGTTGTGATAATCATGATTTATCATGCCTTTATGTTCATGTTTCTTTTATGCTCTATTGATATGCATATTGCCTACCATGTATTGTATTCTTCATGTTATGCCTTTTTTTAAAGGTTGGGGCAGAAGCCTCATTTTATTATTAAATCAAATCATAGACCTCTTTTAACTGGGTAGAGGGAGACCCATTACATAGCTCGAAGGCCGAGTGGGCATTTATCCCATTACATGGCCCGTAGGCCCAAATTTTTGGCCCAAATCCCATTCTGTGAATAGTATTGCTACAATACCCACACAGCTATAGTACCGCACAGTACCAGCCGCCGCTACAGTACCCGGTCGTCGCTACAGTGACTTGCCACCACTATAGTGCCAGTCGTTTCTACTTTTCCCGCCGCTGCTATAGTACACTACAGTACTGCTACAATTCTTGTGCCCCATGGGTTTTGAACCACCATTTTTCATGTAGCATTATAGGGTACATACCACTAAGCCAAACCCCAACTACTTCTTCATGTTATTCCTTGTTAACTACCTTAATGGCATTTATAGCTCACCCTTTTCTTATGCATTTCCTCAGGTTATCCCATGAAATGCTTTGTATGAGGGAATTTAGTTGTCATGTAAAGAAAGTTTTCAATAAAGATATTGTGTTTAATGTTTTAATTCGTTTTTTAATGTTCCAAATCCCAAAAGACACTAGACCTATTGATCTTACATGTTGTATCAAGTTAAGAGTTTATGTAATAAATCATGTTTAAATGTGTAATAAAGATAAGGGTTGTTATATTCTAACCTGTGTCTTTCATGTCCAAATCATTCCACATATATTGAATAATAAATATAAAAAGATATTTTTAAATCAAATTTTCTCATACCAATTTGAAATATTTGAATCATAATACCCAAAAATTTAAAAAGTTATCAAATGAAACATTTAATACATTTATGATAAATATATTCATGATATGATATATCAAAAGGGTCGAAGATACACCACATAAAAGAAGTAAGTGATGAATATGGTTTTTATCTCACAGATGTAAAAAGTGAGATGAAAATCCCTTACAACTTTGTAATCATTTATTTAAATGGACATGCATTTTTCAAAGGAATTATTTTATTTTAAAATAACCTTGTAAAAATTTAAAGGAATATTCAGAAAAATTATGGAGTCATAAAGGTGGTAAATTTAATTCACACAGTAGAATTTAAATAAAATTATTTTCATACCTTTTCCAGAAAAGTCACAAAGTACCTTATTGGGAAAAAAACAAAAAACTTCTTTCAAAAAAGTTAGTAAATATTAAAACATGGTTAAAAATAACATTAAATATTAATATAATAATAGTAAAAATAATTTTTAATTTTATAGAAAATATGGATGTGGAAGATAAATATTCCTCAATGGATATTTAAAATGAAATAATCCCAAATATTGATGAGATTGTTGAATAAATAATTATCACATTATATATAGTAGAATCGTATTCCCATGAAATAAAGAAAATTAAATTGATATAAAAATACCATTTTATTCAGAATAATACTCATTAAATGCATTTATGGGTTGTATATAAAACACACAAAAGGAACAAGTAGTGTATAAGGCAGGTGTCCCACTGAAATAGAAGTGAGACAAAGATCCCTTACCTGACACTTACTTTTTAGTTATACATGATTTAACCTCATGTATAATGGTTTATATCACGTTACTAATTTATATCATAAACCTAATATTATTTATGATATCATATATGATCTTCTTATATCATTTTATCACCCATTTGTTAAAAATATTTCATCATTTTCACTATTTTGGGTGTTAATTGCCTAGTTTCTTGAGTATGTTTTGAATTGTTATTTGTTGTTCCTATTAATTGGATCATGATTCGATGATATAATTAATTTAAAACATGATGTAAAAATTATATATATTCACTATATATATATTTATAATAATCCATAAAACATGGACGTAGTAAATGAAATGCATCATTCATGGAGACTGTATGTCATATGTACGCATGAACTCTACATCCATTTCTTTTCCATATTAAAAGAATGCAAATTAGATTATATGTATGTATATTAAGATTAAATTAAATTATATATTTCATATATATCACATATTTTTATTAAAACCATTCTTTATATGTTTCATGTATAGTGTGAACGAATTACATCACATTGGGGCGACGATAGTCCACACTTCCAAAAACGATGTTATCGATTTACAAAAATTGGAAAGCCTGAAGTTATTTGTTATATAAAAATTGAAGAATTATTAATTAAAAATAAATATAACATATATATCATATAAATACATCGTTTCCATCATAATGACCAACCATTATAGGTGGTAATGGAAAAAACGAATGATGTCGTTTCATGAGGTGGTAGTCTACCATACATGAACGTTAAATTCGTTACCCATTTGATGGATGTGTGTGCAGGTGTAGGTAGAAAAACTAACGTAAAAACATATCAGTATATTTATTATATTTATTATTATGTAATAATGGAATAATAAGTAATAGAGTAGTGGGTAAATAAATAAAACTAAAGTAATCGTTGAAGAACGTTACCACTTATTTGGGTAATTCATTTTGGTTTATACCAAAATACTTCTTTAGTTTTATTTCTTCCAAAATTGAGGATTATAGTATTAGGGGTGGGATGTTGGGATCTTATTTGAGTAGTGTTTGGAAGATATATAAGGCTCAAATTGGTGCAAGGATTTGAGGTAGGAGGTGCCCTTTTATAATTGAGGCGAGGAGCGCTTTTGGAAACTCTCATAACATTAAATTAATATAAAAATTAATTTACAATTAAAAATGGACCCAAAGAGATTTATTTCAAATATAAGATGATTATGGGTCTAAATAATCTCATAGAATAATTCTTATAAATGTTTTGGTCACATTACTACCCTTATCTTTTGTCTTTAACCCTTAGTTAAACCCATTAACTATTACCGCGACAACGTGCATTTTTACTCTTTAAGAGTTAATATAGTTACTATAAAATACCAAAAGAACCATAAATGATTCATTGATGAAATTTTCAAATTTATCTCAAGTTGGTAGAAGTTTAGTTTTTTATGATTTTTATATCATTTAATAAAATATTATTTATTTTAAAATACCATTAATGCCAATTTTGATACTATTCATTTGTTGACTTTTAAAAAAAATATTAATACAAAAGATAACTTCAAAAAAACCGTTATTAAATCTATAATATGACTAGGTAATATATATTTTTTATGAAATTAATTATATCAAATTATATTTATTTTATTATTTTTAATAATATTTATTTGATATGTCAATTAATCAAACAATCATTGCACCATGATTGTGAAAGCCTTTAATTTAATTATTTATTCATTAAAAATAAAAAATAAATTATCATAATGAATATAAATATTTTATATTTCCAATGACTATTTATAGTAAAAGATATCTTCTTAATGACCATATATAAAAAATTTAATACTTTTTAAAAACATGAGTGTGGCATATTGGGCTTCCCTTAGAATAAAATACTAAAAAATGATTAAAGTAATCCAAGTGGCTTCAAGAGGCCATAAAATATCCCAATGGATTATTTTTGTCAAAAATATATCATCCAATAAAATAATGATAGGTTTTAGGGTAATTTTATAATATTAATTTTACCATTAATTGCTTGATTTATCCTTAACCGTGGTAATTTTAAAAAATACTAAAGTTACTATTCATATTGTCCAAAAAATAAAAGGGACCTATTTAGTAAATTTTTAACCACTAGTTACAAATATTGAATCCATTTTTAAAAACATAAAAGGCATAATTTTTATTAATTAATTTAAAAGTAATCTCATTGATGGAATGAAAAATTATGTTTTTAAATTGAAAACGTTCAAAATATTGAAATTTTTAATATCCTTATTCAATGTGAAATTGATTACAATGAACTAAATTAGATTAAATTATAAAAATTGATCTAATTATACTTTAAAACTAATTAAAAATAAAATTCAACACTATAAATTATTTAGATGAAAAATTAGTTTTTAATTAAAATGCAATATTTTATCGCTATTCATCAAAACATGAAACTTATTAGGAAAATATAAAAAACAAAACCAAAGAAAATTTTAATATTCAAATTTAAAATAATAATTTTATTTTTTTCAAAAAAAATATTTAATTGTCAAAAAGTGTATTTAAAATATGTTCTTCATTAAGAGGTAGTAAAACTGCATTTAAAAAATATAGGTTTTTATACATAAAATTGGGGTTGTTATTATCTTATGCCTACTAAATAAATTATATGAAATGAAAAAATATTTTATTTAATATATATTACATTAACTTAATTCACTCATTGTAATTAATTTAATTTATCAGGGTAAAATGACTTTGTGAGCATAAAAATATTTCTTTATAAAAAAATTTCCTATGTATTCCATTGGTTCCTATGTAACTAGTGAATTTAATAATATATTTTCATATATTATTTAATACTATTAATAATCACCAAATTAACATATAGGTGATATCTTATTATATTAAATAATAATATTTTAATAATTTATTGTTGTTCAGTAAGACTCGGCCTAAATGTAATGTAAGATAACTCATTATTTTGTGTAGAATAAGCTTAACATGGTGTTGTGTATCAAACAAGATTGAAAAAAAATAAATTATTAAAAAATGAAAATATTGTAAATTATTTTGGTGTTACTATAGATCTAAACATTCAAAACTTTATCATCAACCCTTTGATTGTAGTAGACTAGCCTTTTATGTTTGAAGAAGCAATTATCACATCTCTTATTGGCTAACACATTGTTGGATTGCAGTGGACCACCATCATTTGATCATGAAAAACTGCCATGATTGATTGTAGTGTACCACCATCATTCTAGCTCTGATTTTCTTAGAATAAATCCCAACACCTATCCCTGCATGTTTCCCAACATCACCATTATCCCTTTGAATCAGCATCTGTCCTAGCACCTACCAAACAACAAAATTGGACAACACACTATGAAAATTACTTCCTATAGTGAATATTAATATTTAATAAATTTAAATTACATATGTTTGGTTTTTAGGAAAACACATTTTTTAAAACATCCCATACCTCTCAATTTACAGTTTATGGGAATTTCTTATAACATAGTTAATGTGTCCCCAATTTTGTTTCCAGAAAACAATGTATAATAAAATATAAAACTTCTTCAATGAATATCACAAGACTTGAAGACATTAAATTCATATAAAATTCATCATACTCATCAAAATACATGAGTATTTTCATGACCATCAGCTGAAAATTTCATGCATAAAACTGTAAAAAATGAAAATAAGGTATCAAAACATGAAAATCATGCCCAAAAAAATAAAAAACCCTAAAAAAACACAGTTGATGGTCATCTAGGTGTGAAAGATATGAAAACCCATTCAAATAATACATTTTATATTTCCACCAAACATATTGAATTCATTACCAATAGAAAATAAATCATGATCCATGATAACATAAAATATATACTCTAAATGAATCTATATGAAATACTATTAAAGAAGGGGTAATAAAGTGCCATTGGTTTTATATTTAATTAAAATCAAGGATAAGTGATATCTTTTAAAGGAGTGATAATGGGTACTTTTCACATAATGAGAGAAATATCTTTTAAAGGAGTGATAATGGGTACTTTTCACCCATCAAAGCATTCTTAAATGAAATGAATATATGGTTTGATCATAAATCCCTTCAGGAATCATAAAACAGGAACATATATACTAATTTAGGTAATATAAGTAAGAATATTATATTATATTTAATAATAGACTGTAATTTGGGAATTTTTTGTTCTATACTTTGACTGAAAAACTTACCATTTTATATAATATCCACATTATCCCATGGAAATTATCTAAAATAAATAGTTGTTATATTTTTGGAAAAAATATTCAAAATTATTCAATATAAATGGGGAAAATGCACTCAAATAGAGCACTTTATTAAACCTTGTAAGGTACCATTGGACATGTATGAAGAATAAAATCTCAAAAAAATGTTAACAAGTTCTAGAAAATTATCTAAATATTCATAGAGTACATAACAGAGAGGTACATTGAAAGATAAAATCAGGAAGAACATGTGTGTGGATAGAATTCATGTATAATATTAGTTCTGATTATTATATAATATTCAATGATTCATATATTTTAATATTATTTCTGATACTATAAAATCAGAACTAATATTTTGATCTAATATATAATGATCAAAATACTTAAATGTAATATCAATTTTTGTACGCATAATATTTCTAACATATGTCAGATCACAATGTTAGTTTTGACCTAATATGTATTGATCAAAATACATAAATTATATTCATTGTAAAATGTATTGAAAAAAATACATAGAGGTTCTGAACTTACATTAGTTATGAAATAATATTGTTATCAATAAATATTGCTTTAAAATGTACATATCAATTATGAATATTACATATTAGTTCTCAATGAAAATACCTATATTTGATATGTAATCCTAGTTTAGAACTAATATGATATTGTATTTATGTTAGACAAAATATAATATTATTTATGATACATATATTGATCATACTGTATTTTTTTGTTTTACTGGCATTGGTTGTCATATATGTTAGATTATAATATTAGTTCATAAGTAACATGTATTGATCAAAATACATTTACCAAATATAAATTTATCAAAATAAATATATTTTTGGAACTAATATTAGTTTTTGAAACTAATACTCTGATTAATACATATTATTTTTGATAAATACATATTAGTTTTTTCTATTTAGATTATTTTGTTAAGATCTAGGGGTGGCAAGAAATGGAATATTTTTTTCATCACACACGCATCAATTATCATTAAATAAAGGTAAGAGTATTCACTTATATGTTTACTGAAGGTTTAATGTTTGTCATCAAGGAACATTCTTAGATAATGTACTATTGAAAAAAGGATTATTAACTAATTTTGGTAAAAACTTGGACAAATTTGGTGGAGAATAACTAATAGTACACACATAAAGATTCCATATTATACATAGATTAATGAGCATTCTTATATTATAGACTACATAAAATAGAGGGATTATTAACTATTATTTATTGTTACTTAGAAAACATTGGTGGAGAGTACATATTAGTTTAAACAAATTGATTCCATATTATACATAAATTAATTTACACACAATTATAATAATGTATTATAACATATTTAAGTTATAGTTGAATTAGAGAAAGTAAATGGGAAAAAATAAATTATTTGAATGGTAAATTAAATAGGGGAAAACATAAAAATATTAACATGGTGTAAAATAATAAAATAAAACAATAATATAAAATGGATAAACTAAATCAATATAGAATAAATGAAAACATTATTAATACCTAAAATATGTAAAGTGAGTTTAAAATATGACTATAGAAAATGAATTGAAACCGATGGGGATTGGAAGTCCAACGATGGAGAGTGTGACCAGAAGCTATCAATATGAATAGAAGAATACACTGGGTATTATTGGTCATAGTAATTAGATGAATCTAAGATAAATCAATTATGTACATGAAATAAATTGTGATAAATATCAAATTAGAGGGAAAATGTTATATTGGTGAACTCATTATCTATCAGAACAACTATTGAAAATCCAAACAGTATTAAGATTACCAAATAAATGAAAGTAAACGAGAACATAAAAGTAAATTGAAAAATAGAATTCGAAAGAGTCTATGAAAAAAACAAAAATTAATTACTATTTATGTATGAACAGTTTGGAATATTTACTAGAGTCACTTTAAATTACTAAAAATAATTTTATAGAACAATTCTGATTCTGATTAATACGAACATCTAAAAATTTGAATAAAGAGTTTCAATTGAAATAAAGTTTGCATGAAACATTTCAAGGGAGTATCCTAAATTGAAAATGATTTATAATAGGAAAATAATATGCAAAATGGGTCTAATTAAACTATAAAAATATTATAAAAAAATAGATAATGCCTCATTTAAACTAGAAATTATTATAATTGATATAAGTGAAATATGAATTAGATAAAATTAAAATGAAGAAAAATAATGACATAACTAAGATACAAAAAATAAAATAATGATAATGAATCAGATTAAATCACATATAGGGTAACAATATTAGTACTGTAAAGGGATAGATTTTCAATCAACCTTACTAGAAGATAATTAAAAGAATCCAAAAGATTATTGTTTCAAACCATTTGATTTGGTGGGTTGAGTACACTGGGAGAAGGATTAAAAGATGATTATTCACAGAAGATGTGAGGAGATGATGAAATATTTGGGTTTTAGATATCTAATGGAAGAGGGAATACAAAACTTGTGGAAATTAGAATAAGATTTCAGTGTCACGTGTGGGGAGAAGAAGGGAGATCGATAAGGTTTCAGGTGTAAGTATTAGAGGAGAAGGACGGTATTCGGTTTAGCTCATGCAGGCTTGGGAGGGGTCTGGAAGAAGAATATTTTGATGTCTCTCATGTGTGGATTGAAGTAGAGAGGTAAATTCTTGATGAAAACTGCCATGGTGAAGATTTAAAAATGTAGGATATCGAGCATTCCTGCGGGTGAATTAACGGTGATGGACCGAAGCTGAGAGGGAATCTAGAAAATGGGAACCAATCATGGGAATTTGTGGTTTAAAAAATAAATTACCTAAATAGACTATCAAATTATATTTAATATTTAAAATTAAGAATATAATAAATATACATGTAAATTGAAAAATTAGTATTTTTTAAATTATATAAATACAATATATCATGTAAATAATAAATAAAAAATTCATTATCTCAAAAAATATAAAAAATAAATTAAATTTCAATATATAAATTATTATTACTAATTATTTAATTTATTATTGTATAATAAATATTATTTTTTAAAAAAATAATATTTTTGTTTTATAATATAATATAAAATTTCAATATTTGAATATCAATTATTAATTACTTATCTTTCAATTTTTGTTTTATTTTTTATTGATTATCATGTCTTTATTTATTATGTTCATTAAATTAAAATATAATAACAATTTAATTTTTTTATAAAAAATATTTAAATTTTTATCAAATGAAGAGAATTAGAAAATATGTGCACAATTAATACTTAGAAAATTTTTAAAATTAAAAACAATTAATGATATATTTAAAAAAACATCTAAAATTAAATATTGACTTTGATCATTCAACGTTGAATTTTTTATTATCTGAAAAAATCCCATAACAAAATAGGACCATGGGAAAGTCCAAAAAATACAAGCCTAGTGAGGCCAAAAATAATGAAGACCATGTTGATCTACTCTAATCAGTTTTATCCCCTTTTGTTTCAGTTTAAGAATGCTGAAAAAATAGGTAACATTGCTCCCTTGGTATGCCACCTCCATGGAAGCAAGATGATCTGCCACTTTATTTCCCTCATGCCACATATGAACAAGAGTGTTGTTGTTGATGCTGCCCTTACATTTTCCGATTATATAGGCGATCGACCCAGGAGTGGGTATATTACCATGCATAGAGTCATGAATAATCATGGAACCAGTTTCAACTTGCTCAAGATTAAATCTTTTCTGGGCACACAATTTTAGACCTGTGAACATAACATTTTCCTCTGCCTGAATGGAGTTCCCTTTAGCATAATAGGTGGTGAAAGTAAGAAGAACACTCCCTTTATAATCCCATATCACCCATCTGCCACGCATAATCCCCAAAATACAAGAACCATCAAAATTGAATTTATAACCCACATTTGGAGGAGACCAACAAACTCAGTTTCCTCTTAATGTAGAACTAGGATAATGTATAATAGGAATATTCACCTGTATGCTTCTCAGAGAGGGTTCTTGAATCTATTCATTAGAACCACTAACCAAATCAATCAAGAGGTACTTGGTTCTTATGACAACATATATTCCTACAGAAACAAGGCCTTCAAATCTGGATTTATTTCTGGCTTTCTAGATACACCAGCAACCCGCATTAAGAATCATCGCCCTAGCCATTTTTTCTAGAATTTCAACATTTAGACCAGAGAACTATCTTTCTAGGAAAGGATCAACTAGGAGGCCTGTGAAAAAAAATCCCAGTAAACTCTCCAAAACAATCCCATCCATTCATATCCCATTTTACTTCAAAAGAAGAGATGATTGGAATCCTCATCCTTGTAAATTGTGCAGTAATGACATTTAGAGACCATATTAATACCCATCCTTCTCACATTATAATCTGTAGGTATGGCCTGATTTCTAATCCTCTATATTAAGAAGTTTAATTTAGAAGGATTTTTGTTACACCATAACACATTATTCCAGGTGTCTTGTTGCTCTTGATAATGAAAGATCCTATGAAAGACCTTTGCAGAAAACAAAACTGAATTAGATGCAGTGAAAACACATCTTTTCAGATCCAAATTTAATTCAATGCTATCAAACACCTCATTTTGATCATTTTTTAAAACAACATTAGTGAAATTAGGATACATACTTGCCTCTCTAAATGAAATAGAAGGTGCTTGAAAATTCTTAAAACCAACACTAGAAACTTCCAAATTATGATGACAAAAAGAAATATCCCCTTTCCCAATAATCCACTTTGAGTATTACTGAATGGTAGGAATAATATTACATATCAACGACCATAATTAAGAATAAGAACTACTATCTTCCAAAGAACCCCTTCATTGAGAAGACATAATTTTACCCCAAAGAGTTTTCTCCTCCACTACCTCCCATGCTGGTTTTTCATGCATTTAATGCACATCATCCTTTATATTCTTGATTTTAATACCACCCTCATGAACATGTCTTTCCTATCTATACCATGAAGTCCAATGATATTTCCCCTCAGAAAGATCATCCCATATAAAATCAGCAAAGACTCTGTCAATATTATTCATAACTACATTAGGCACTTTAATGGCCGAAAGAACGTGTATAGGCATATCCATTAAAACACTATTGATTAATGAAATCCTGCCATCAATGGATAGATAGCGGTTTTTATAGTTAAGTACACAGTTCATAATTTTATTCATAATTCCATCAAAATATCTGATTCTTATATGACTAGGGGATATAGGAGACCCAAGATAATTCAAAGGAAAAGAACCTCTTTGTATATTAAGCATTCTAGATAAAGAGGAAACAATCCTATTACCACATTTATCAAAATATATAGATTAATTTTTCCTCTATTTATAGTTTTTTCACTCCAATAACTATACTCATCCAGAATTTTAATAAGACCCCCAACTGATCTAGCACTATCATTGATAAAGATCAAGGTATCATCCGTAAACATCAAGTAGAAGATTTTCAGTTGATTCATTTTCCATCGGTATGGAAGAAGGATACATGTATAGATTTTCTTATTAATAATGCGACTAAGAGTATCTTTCATAAGAATAAAATGAGTTGGGGAAATGGGATCTCATTTTCTAAGCCCACGAGTATCCTTGAAAAAACAGTGGGTTTTCCCCATAACAAAAACCACCATCTGGGAAGAGCTGAAGCAACGAAACAGAATATTTGTGACCCATGAGGACAATCCAATACACTTAATCACTATGATGATAAACCCTATTCAATTATATCATAAGACTTATTCATATCAAGTTTTAAAGCCATGTTTGATCCATGACATTTAAATTTGATGTCACAGATCATTTTATGAGCCAAGGAAACCACTCCCTAAATATACCGACCTTGAAAAAAACCATGTTTATCTAAGGAAATCCAATGTAGAACATGAAAATACAGTCACAAGTTGATAATACTTGAAAATATTTTATAAGTAAAATTACACATGATCACCTGTCTATAATATCGAATGGAAGATATATTTTTAATCTTATGAAGCATTACCAATGTAGTAGCACCCAGGACCCTCGGGATATAACCACCACAAAAGAAATCATGTATAGCCAAATTGAGATCAGCCTTAACCATATACCAAGAGATTCTATAAAATGATCCTAGAAAACTGTCAGGACCTAGAGTACTCTCTGGGTTAAGCTTCATCATAGCATTGTAGATTTATTTCTCATCAGGGACAGCTTCCAAGAAAATATTGTCCTAAATAGACATAATATTAAGTATTTCCTCAAAAAAACCTGTATTCCCACTAGGATATCCATTCACCATATTTAGATTAGGATCAGCAAGTAAATTTATAAAGAAGGAGAAGGCCAAATTTCCAACCACTTTTCTTTCATCTAAGAAACATCCATCTTCAATAATGATATTCGGTTTAACAAACCTTATGTGGTCCTTAATACAAGAATTGAAATAGGTCGTGTTCCAATCTCCTTTTTGAAGCCATTTCACTCTAGCTCTTTTATGATCAATACATTCATGTTTTAGGATAATGGTTTCCATATCATTTTTATTATAAGAAATATCCTTAAAGATCGTGTCATCCCATCTATCTTCAAGAATATTTTCCATAAGCTCCACCTCTTGTTTAAGATATTCTAGGTCTTGGTCAAAAGGAGGGGGATCTTTCTCCCATGAATGAATCTTATGTTTAAGGTGCTTCAACTTATTATGAATGTCCACCTTGGAATAGCCTTAAACTGGTTCTTTCCAACAATCCTTGACAATCTGATGATAATAATGCATACCATTCCAATAATCGTAAAAAGAAAAAATGTTCATTTCCAAACTACCTGGAGGATAAGGACACAAGAAAATGTGAGTGATTCGATATTCCATGGACAATATGTTCCACTTTAGCATTAGGGAACCTAAAAATAGTATGAACATTAGCTAAGTAATGATTGAGCTGGATCCAGCAACACTGACTTCTTTTCCTATTGTTACACCATGTGAAATTATCCCCAAAATAACCCATATCAAGAAGCCCCTTCCCAGTCATTAACTGAAATAAATTTAAGATATCTACACAAGGAAATTCACCCATCCCTTTATTTTATTTGGGATTAGCAATTTTGTTAAAATATCCTCCAACAATCCAAGGATGTTCCTCCAGATCAAAACTACTCAATTCCTTCCATAAGCTCTTTCCCTTTTGAGCATCAAAGCTTCCATACACAATTGAAATAAACAATAACTCCACATATATATTTAATTTCACTCTAATATATTGATCGTCATCCATAACCATATCCACAGACACATCTTTGTTCCATAAAACCCATATATGATGATTATCTATTTCTGCATGCATGTCTGCATACATTCTGAGTTTATGAGTAAACTCCTTAATCTTACTTGGATTTTTTTCTGCTCAATAATAGAAAAAATACACACTTTATATGTCTTGATTTGCCTTTCTATGAAATCATATTTAACCCAAGCACCAATTCCATGGGTGTTCCAAATGATTATTGGAATCATTGGAACAATTTATGCCTGGCTTTGGCCTCGGGAATCTTGGTTGGAATAGAATTAGAGGCTAAATACTCCTTAATATAGAAAAGTCTCTCCCTAGTGATAACTCTATTGTCTGAAGAATATATACATTTGACAGGAGAAGTTGAGACAGAAAAAAACCACTTAGAATCCTTCCACATCTTTCTCAAAGATAATTGGTTATCGTAATTCTTATATATTGGAGATATCAAAACATCATGCAAGTGGACACCTAAGTTTTCTTTGGAAAGAGAAAACTTGGGTATGAAGACCTATTCCTTATTTTTAATCTTATAATGTAAATCCCCTATGTAAGTCCTTACAAACACCTTTGGAAGTAAAATTTTCACCAATCTCAACTAGATCAGAGGTTGAAGAAGATAAGGGATCAGATACCAAAACAAGAGACCTCATAGGACCAGACCAGGAGACCAAATGTCTAAACGAACCTTTCCAATAAATCCTAATTCATTGGAAATTTATAGAAAGACACATTAAAACATCTCTAACAATGAAAGCACAAACAGATCCCCCTCATATTGAAAACAATTACTCAGTATCATCAAAGAATCACTAAAATCATGAAAGATGTCTTTGGATGACTGTTCAAAAGCTAAAGACCCAGTATTGAAAGAAAGATCTAGATTAATAATAGAATAATTATTACTTCATATGGGTACCTTACCAGATACACTACTATCAGCAACAGGCAAGACGTCATTGTTATCCGGGTCACCATCAACACCCCTTTTGACCTAGATAGGATTTGAAGGACGAGTCCCACCCCATCTATATTTCTTACATACCCACACAGAATAACCTTGAATACAATAATATAAAATCCAACTCAGAAGAAAAAATAGGCAGAAGGAGGACCAGTGAACTGAAGAGACTTGGACCAGAATAGAAAGACCCCAAGAATCAATGAACTTCTTGAAAATCAAGAACGGAGGTTTTTATGATCCAAAATGGGTGACAAGAGTCCATTTGAGGTATCCAATTTCCTCATCATAAGCCTCCTACTAGATCTCTACAGATAGGCCAAAATTGTCCCTACAAACTGACGTGATGATCGGTTGAAATTCCGGAAATCCAGAAAACCCCGAACCCTGGGATGCACCACATAGGGCATCTTTGAAAGATTTACAGCCATTCGTATTAGAAGAACCATAAAAATATGACTGTGAAGGACCATGATCAAAGGGCGTCTATTCCGAAAACCTAGTTGGAATGAAACCCACATCAGGAGAAACAACCGAGAATCAAGATTCTATGCGCGCCTGGAGCGCGTTCTCTTCCATAACTGAGGCATCAAAATTTATTATTTAAATTCAAGACCATCAGCCTAATCATCCCCAAATAAAAATATTGAATCTGATCAAAAAAATAATAATTCATATAAAAAATTGTTTTCACCTAATTGGTTGTTATCATTGAATGGTTTATTGTAGCATATTTTATTGATGACAAAAGATATTTTGGTAATAATTATTTTTAATATTATATTCAAGTGTTGGTAGAAAAAAATTTGGTATTAGTATGATAAAGAAATAAATTTAACTATTGGTAAAAGATATGTTGGCATTAAGTGATCAATTCCAATAGATATATTTATTGGTAAAAAAGTTTTTGGTACTTAAAATAAATACCAATAAAATTTAATATATGCTTGAATTTCTCATTTTTACCAACATATATATTGTCTATAAATAAATTTTTGTTGGTATAATTTATTTTTTTAGTGATACTGTGAGTGTTAAACAACTACTTCCTTATCAATTGGAACCTCTTAGAGGTCTCCTATGCCATACTCAGCCCAAAAATAGCTGCCTCTCCCACATCATGCCAACCCAATGTTGAGAAACATGAATGACCATAAAGAGCCTCAAAATGTGACATATGAATCACATCCTAGAAAATGTTATTATATGTAAACTCCAAAAAAGTATATATAATCACCCCATTCCCCAAAAAAGTCTAGGATTGATGCCTAAATAAAATCCTCCAAGATCTCGGTCGTCCTCTGTAACTATCCTCCAGTCGGTAGATGATACAAAGTACTCAGTTACGACTAAGTTCCCAATATTTTATAAAATCCATAACAAAATCGGGAAATAATGTCCTTGTACCTATCTAATATTATACTATAAGGCACTCCATGAATCCATAAAATGTTGTAGACATAAATCTTTCCCAATTCATTTACTGAGTGAGCTTCTCAAATTTTCAAGAACTGCAACACTTCTATCAGCCGATCAAATATCACCCAAACAACATATCTAATTATAGGAGTCCTAGGAAATCCCATAAATAAGTACATTATCACCTCATATCACTTATACATAGGAATGTAAAGTGTCCAAAGTAAACCTATTGATCACTGATATTTCACATTGATCCTCTGACAGGCCAGACAATGAGAGATGAAGATCCTGACATCCTGTTTCATTCTCGACCTCCAGAAGCATTACCTTATATCTTGATAAATATTTATTGAAATTTAATATAATTCCTACTGATATTAATGGTTGTAACTAATGAACCATTTCTTTATGGAATTAATAACCAAAAATCTCCCATGAACATTGATTTTGTTGTCTCCGTCTATCGATCATCCTTGAACCGGGCCACTTCCAGCCAACCATTCTCATACCACTATGCATTCAGGATCTAAATCTTGTCTAGTATTTTCCCAATACACCAAATTAAGTGTTATAACCAAATGATCGTATTTCATCACCACTTAGTTTTCAGATACATCCACCAAATATTCATTCAAAAAACACACCAACCATTATTCTTCTTCTGAAGGTCTCTCTCTAATTTCATGTGTTTTCTGAATGATAGAATTTACAATTATATTACCTTTCCGAAGAGTATAGAACATATCAAAATAAATTTTTATAGATACTCTACCCAATTCCACTTTTTTAGTTTTAAGTACCCTTGAAAGAATATGTAACACAAGATCTTGTGGTCTGTGCATATGAAAAATATCTCACTAAAGAGATAATGACACCAATACTTCATAGCATGGACCATAACTACTAACTCCAAATAATTTTTAGAGTAGATTCACTCATGGGGTAATCACTGATGAAGCGAATAAGCTACTGACTAATACCTATGCATTAGTAAAACTCCTAAAACAACACTTGAGGTGTTTTTGTAAATTATATATCCAACCCCAAGTTCTAGAAATATCAAGACTAAAGCTACCACCAGCCTCCTCTTCAACTCTTATAAGGCTTGTTCATATTGGTCTATCCACTTGAAGTTCGCTCCCTTTTTGGAAATCCTCTTCATGGGAAATTATCAATGGGAGAATTCC
Organism: Viscum album; assembly: GCA_963277665.1. Classification (NCBI taxonomy): domain Eukaryota; kingdom Viridiplantae; phylum Streptophyta; class Magnoliopsida; order Santalales; family Viscaceae; genus Viscum; species Viscum album. The sequence goes on along the minus strand of OY728147.1, from coordinate 1,016,335,698 downwards.
TGAATGAACCTTTTGTATTACCCTTCTAACCCAAGTAAACTCATGATCTCAAACATTTTTTCTAGTTCATGTCCAAGACATCACAACATCTATTGTCTACAAGGCCATATAAATTTCCACAGAGAGATCACATCACCATTAAAACATACCTCCTAGATCTAGAAGTGACACTTATATATCTTATAATAGAGTTGAAATGATTACATCACACTCAACACAATCTTCAGGTGTCTAGTGTGCATCTCCAAGGTTTGTGAGTATGTAAAGATATCACCAACAAATACCACAATGATGGAGTCAAAATATGGATGGAATATCCTATTCACAAGATCCATGGACATCATTGGTTTATTTTTAAACCTGAAAGGCATGAAAAGATACTCACACAATACATATCTACTCCTGAACACTATGCTAGTAATATTCTCCTCTATGACCTAATGTTGGTGGTATCATGATCATATGTAAATCCTAGAGAACCATCAAACAAATCATTGATCCTAAAAAATAGGTATCTATTCTTCAAGATCACATTGTTAAACTTTCTATAGTCGAAACATAAATTAATACTGTCATCCTTTTTCTTTATGAACAACACTGGTGAACCCTAGGGGTATTTTATCAGTCTGATAAACCCCTTCACCTCTAAATCCCCGACTTTCACCATAAGATCCTTCATCTCAGTTGGTTCTATATGATATGTAGGAATCGTTATAAGATAAATTCCCAAAACTAATTCAATCTCAAATCCAATCTATGTATCATGAGAGAGTCTTAAAAAATCACATGGAAAGACATCCTAATAGTAATCCACCATGGGAGGAAGATAAGAGGAGGATATTTATAGTACCATCACAAAGTCCAATCACACTAAATGTGTTATAAAAGGTTTAATATGTCTCATATACAAAACAATTAAACCTACTCTAACATCCCATTCATAATTTAAAACAAAATTCTCTCCCTTTGTTATTTTAAAGGATACATGTCTCTTATACTAGTCGATGTGATCATGATAACTTGTCAACCAGTCCATGAAAAAGATCACATCAAAGCTAGTAATATCAAGAATATTAAAATATCGCATATTTCTATAGCTAGAAACTACTATGGGACATTATAAAAATATTTGGAGATGATCCTGTTTCTTCCCCAAGGGTGAGTTAAGTGAACGAAAATTAGAAGAAAACTTGATCGACAAGTCAAATCCAATAACAACTTGAGAATATATAAAAGAATAGGAAGCTCTAGTATCAAACAAGTTATATGACAGTATAGATGTGATCAAGGTCATACTTTGAACACTATGGTCTACATCATCCATATTTAGAAATTCGGTATAATTTATACATCCTTTTGGTATTAGGTACATGGACTTACCCTTGAGGCCCCTTTCTCAGCCAAGTCTTCAAATTATGAGGGATTTTTATCTTTTATTGAGGTCCTCTACCATTATTCTTGCATGAACTCCTATAAATCATTCTTGAAACCCTAAAACATCAATAAAAAGTATTTCAAACCTTTCAAAATCAATGACACTCCATGGGTAGTTTTCCAAAATCCTTGCTTAAGTACCCTTTATTACCTCATTTTAAGCACCTGATGAAACCACCCCATAGTGGTAGCCAAAGAAAACCTGATTTTCTTCAACATCTTTTTACCACCCCAGTACAAATCACCTCTAATCCTCTTTCTAATACTAAAATAGAAACCCATAACATCTCTTGGGATTCCACTAATCAATCCACTAAAATCTAAAATATGACATACAATTTTCTTCTCCTCTATACCCTAATCAAAGGAAAAGGCCTTATGAAGCACTTATGAGTACATAATCTAGTAAAATCCCCTAACATGGCTCCTCAATTCAGTTAAAAGGACAATCTCAAACTTTAGGGCCTTCTGTTTCGCATTCCTTTCCAAGGGAGGAGAAAATAAAAGTACCTCCATGAAATGAGGAGATTAGGATGACACTGACTTAATCCCCTATGAAATCTCTATAAACCCCTAATAATTTTCAAGCATCTATGTGTTTGTAAAAAAGTACCTGAAGAACATATCCTTGAAGTTCACCTAGGTATTACCCTTATGCATACCTACCTAGTTCATAACACCCCACCATATCCTTGTAGGCCCTAGAAGCATGAATGAATCCAGCTTCACCCATCGATAATCCAGTGTCTCGACCAGGTCAAATATCCCCTCAATGATGTCAATATAGTCTAAAAAATCCCAAGGAACTTCAGTACCATGGGAGGTTGGTAGATGTTGAAGCTTAATATCCTAGGAATAATCAATCATTATCATGTATGACCTTTCACCTTAAACTATCACTACCCAATAGACTCTAGGTTATAATGATTCCACTACCCAAATCACTAGAGTAGGTGTGTGAGCATGTTCAAGTGCATCCTCTTGCATAACTAGTGGTGGAACAAATGAATCATCCCTAGAATGAGAATTATAGCTTGCTTCACCATGATTTTCCATCAAACATCCTTGAGGTTTCATTCCCTAAATACCAAATGAACTCTTATTATTCCTATAAAAACTTACTTAAGATATCTTATTAAGAGGTTTTTAGGTACACATAAGGAATTTATTTAGAAATCCAACCGTAAAAGGATACCCACAATGACAAGGACAACCCTTATAGTACTAAATAATACATATTCCTCATTATTAGTACATGAAATTAAGTGAAAATAATATATATATATATATATAACAACAATCAATATCATGTTTAAATAATATAAATTTCAACACATTATATTACTGAAGTACAAAGCACCGATCATGGAATTTAATTTATTAAACAACCATGGATAGAAAGAATCAAATATATAAGAAATGTGATCCTACGTGCTTAGTCATGATGCATAAACACACCCAAATCCCATAAAATAAAATAATAAAACATTCATAGGGTTATCATAAACTATAAATACACAATTCTAACAATACTCCCATCACTGGTAACTCAAAAGTCCATCACATAAGAGCCATTCAAGAACATACATGACTCACATACCCAAGTTCAACATATACTAACTCTTTTATACCATCCCCCAAACATACTCAAAAATAAATTTAAAAGCAAACCTCCTTTGATACCGCATTGTAAGGCCTCGACACAAATCACCCAGTCCAGGTTGGAGTGCCACATGACCTCATGCAGGCCTCCCCGTATGCAAGAGGTTTTCAACTAGAAGTGAGGGTTTGAATGGTGTTGGGGGAGACTGGACCATCAATATCAAATCCATACATCTTAAACATGTCAAGAAAGATTAAAAAACTTAAAATGGTATATTAGAACTAAAAAAATAACAATTTTATAACATATGAAATGTTAGGGTCCCACAAATAATTAACCAAGGACCCCCAATGTGGCATGTAAAACCAGAGTATAAGAACAGAAACAAAAAATAAATAAATACATGGAAATATCATTTTAGAGTTTGTCTTCGTACCACCTCGGAACACAAAGATCTATCTCCTCAACTCCCTGTCATCAGGTCCTTTCCCTTTCTTAGATCCCGGATCATGAATTATGCACACACATTGAGATGCCCATGCAGGGTGTGAGTATAAATCTAGTAGTAAACAACCATTATGTCGTTAAAAAAAATCCATATATACATAGGGTGTATTTCACAAAATAAAATTAATGCATAAGTAGACATTCAACCACACAAATATAGAGTTCTCATGAACTAACCATGCTACCATAAACCCTAACCCCACTTGTTTCAACACTATACCAGTAAGGATTATAGTTTTAGTCCCTACATGTCTGAAACATACCATAAGGAACATATGTCATTTCATCACCATACGCCCATCAATCATACATCCACATTCCACATTTGAGGAACACCTCATGCCTAAGTTAGTCATTTTTCATCACATGATAATACTCCTACCTAACATGCCCAATGAATTAGATCACAATCACCCCTGCATGGTATTTATCCCATATCATCATTTCAAAATGTCAGATACAATTCACCCATGAATAGTCTACCCCCACACCGACTGAACGTGACTGTGATATCTGACTAGTACCATCAAGCATTCCCAAGTTATAAGCCATTGTCCCAGCACCCACGCTCCCCCTCTAAAGGTATGTTTATCCAAATATGAGAAACCTAACCAACTTGATTCCTAAATCAAGGGTCCAAAGGATATGAAACGCCCATAATATAGTTATATCAGAGAAAGAAAATATTTTCATATTAAGCAAGTTTCTTACAAGTCCATACAAACACTCACAAGAAACACACTTCAAAATGGGTCTCAATACACACAATAACATACCATGATATCATGAAAACAACTATATACAAGGCCCTTAAATGGTAATATGATTTCTACCTCAAACATATGATATCAAAACCAATATTTTTCTAAGATTTGATATCCAAATAATCCCTACTCTCCAATCCGATCAATCCCACACACTGAGGATTATAACAAAAACTACCATCAATGATAGATCAAGATTTAGAGGAAGGAAAAGTTTCCAACATAGAATCCATTTATTTTCATCATTTGGTCACCATAGACCTCATGTTTCATCTATAATCAATGACTACATCCCTTTCCCATGTGAGGGATAAAGATAAAACCTAAGGACAAGAGAGGAAAACCAAAAATAATGGGTATGGAACTTAACTAAAATTATTAATATTTGATCCTTCAACATCGAGGATGAAACTTCCCTAATTTACTACTGAAATGAACCCAAGGATATTCCTTAAAAATTGAGTGGATCACACATAATTTTTCAAAGAGTATCAAGGTACCCATACATGGTGTGAGAAAAAAATATTAGTAGGACACCCCCAACGGTGGTCTTGACATATACTTTCATAACTTGTGCATGAAACACATGATATACCTAGAATAGTAGAAGAATTAAAATTTTAATAATATAAATAAAATATATAAAATAATAAATAAAAAGTTTTGAAAAAAATAAAACAATGACCCTCAGGTTCTAGCTTGACACCCATGGTAAATCTACACCCACTATAGATTAATCTAGAGGATTTATATCATGTTTCTCACCTATCCACCCAAACCATTAAGTGAATATTCTTGACTAAGGATATCTAGACATCAACATGTCTGATGACACAAAAATCCAAACTCTAGTATCTCATCTCAAGCATCCAAAATAATAATGAACACCTCTAGAAGGCTTTATAAATCCAAAAGAATGATCTGAAATGGCGATAGAAACCTATAGAACAACTCATACATAGAAACCTAAAAGTCATGGAAGTCTTACAGAACTATATGGGACAATATAATCCATCCCAGGAGTTCTATTTCAATGTGCCATAATATTAAATCATGGATCGTTATGTCCATGAACCCCTATCTAAGAATTCTATTACCATGGATAACAACACTTAGTAAGATCAATATGTCCATATCAAGGGTTACATTCATCCAAATCATCCATTAGCTCCTTAAAACCCCATATCACCATACAAATAGAAGAGGAGTGTCACAACTTTTTATTTTAGTAAATACATTTTCTTAATTAAATACTATGTGAGTATTTTTTCTGGCATGAAACACTGAACAAAAACAAGAACATAGTTAGGATAATAAAATTGTTAAATATTATTGTTATATTATAACCATTAAATTATAAGGTATAAATAGAATTAGAAAAATATATAAACTATATAAAAGTTATAATAAAACAAATTTCATTTTATGCTTCGAGATGCACTTAATCTAAAAACACGTTTTACACATTAAGTGCGCTAATATTAAAATTAAACTTTTCTCATGTTTATACATTTTATTTAGTAAAATGGATTACTTATTTTGAATTATTAGGTCCAAATTATGTAAAAAAGGCTCATTTAAGTTTTGGGGATAATAATAAGATTACTAAGAATAAAGTTAACTTCAGTGGTAATTGTGAAATAGATATCTTTAATGATATTTTATTAACATTCTGTAATTTTTATATAATAAATTAAATTATAATGTTTTAAATGATTACTCTAATATTATTTTTAAACACATATATAATTATATTAACACATATTTAATTATTATTGGTTAAAACATCATGTTTCTATAAAAAATAGTTTTTCTATATATAAAAGGATTGGATTAAAAGTTAATTTTCAATTATTTTAAAATTGAATAAGATTAAATGGAGATTAAATTAGGGTTTATATTACCTAAATTTGGTAATATTGGTTACATTATAATTTTAATATAATATAAAATACTTAGTTAAAAACTAGTTACCATGGTAAAAACGAAAATGGTAAAATGTAAAAACCAATTGCTAAATGAATTGAAACTTGATTAATTTTTTTGGATATTTATGTTTGAGCCATTATCAAAATTATCACACCCACAAAATCCATTATTTTACACTTTTGGAACCATTTACCCTTGAATAGTGTCATTACATTATCAAATAATAGTTGGTGTTCATAAAAGTATCATTTTATTCACTTATAAATGGGAAGAATTACACCCATTCACAACACACCTTCCCCTTTAAAATTAATCTTGAAAATATTCCTTTTTATACTAATAGAAAACTATTTTTAGATCATAATACTATGGTAATAATTATTTATCCTAATCCCTTCATTTATAAGGAGACGTTCAAGTGAATGACTGAAGTCCCAAAGTGAGTGTTACTTAAGCCTTATCTTCTTCTTCTTATCATTTACCTTCTAAACCTATAATAACCATAGTTAAATATTTTACTTTATATAATTAAAATAATGAATTGTTCCTATATTAATTTAAAAAACATTATTTATTATATCCCATCCACTTAGAAAAACATGATAATTTCAATCGTGCGTTGTGCAGATTACCACCTCCAGGAAGTAATGTTTTTTGTTTTCCATATTAATTTTAATTATTTATCCCTATGAAAAAACTTAGAAACATATAAATAATATAATTATTATTATTTTACAATTAAATAATGTCAAAATAAAAAATTTATTAACCATACACACCCATTGAATTATATTAACTTCATGTTTGCGCTAGTCTAACCACCCACTTGAACAATGTTATAAAAATATCTCATGGATGACTATGGGAACTTAAATACTTAAAATATTATAATTTAATAAAAATATTATTATTTTTTTATTATTTTGCAGAGGTTATATTAATTATTTATCTTATTATTAAAATATTATCCTTGATTGCTAAAATTACCTAAATAAGTCGACATTGATTCCATTTTCAAGCAAACATAAGAAAAAATATATGTTAAATAAATAGAATATGACAATAAATGGTCCTTATTAAATGAAATATATATAAATTAGGTTACTTATAAGGTATCAAATAAATATAATTTAATTATTTAGGATGTTAAGAATGTTAATGGAATGAATCAAGATCACAGTAAGGGTTTCATCCACTAAATTTTTAATTCTTTAGGTCATAGTCCTTATATGAATATAATTTTCAAGGTCTATTTGATCCTTAAATTCCTATATTTTATATGAAATTTTAACTTATTCTCTATGGAAATTAATTTTCATCATCAATAACCACTTATTTGATAAAACGTTTTCCAAGATAATTTTATATCATTGGTAAGAATTACTCCCATTCTTAACAATGCATCTTCTCTTCCATGTGCACGTTTTTAATTTCGAAGTTTTTTATTTAATAAAATAAAAGTATTATTTTATTTTAGATTATTAATATTTTATTTTACATATTTTTTAAGTGAAAATCTTTCAACAGTTCTCTGATGTGGTTCTTTTAAAAAATAGCATAAAAACCTCAATAAGGACTTTTTTTATTTACCTCACCAGATCAATTAGATTTATTTTTTCTTCTTTTAAATGATATTTTATTTGAAACTATTTAAAATAATTGTTTCAAAATTATTATCTTTAACTTTTAAAAAAATGGTTTTGAGAGTAATTTGTAATTCATTTTTTATAAAAATGTCTACAAGGTTTTGTGAAATCTTTTGTATTTTCCTTATGTTTTTCATCAAAATTTTATCTCTCATGGAGTGATGATTTGATCAAAATATATATTTTATTATTATATGTTTCATTTTTTAATTTTTTATTTTTCATATCCTTTTTTTTAAGTTCATTTTTATAAGGTTTTTTAAAAGTTTAAGAAACCCATTCTTTTTATGTGTTCTTTAAAATATGATGATTATTGATTTTAAGTGGAAAACATATGTATAGATGATGATGGGTGGGGTATTATATCACTCTATATTTAATTTGTTTAAGATAATATATCATGAGATATTAAATCATTTATGTAATTAGTTTGTTCAAATAGGCATTAGGAAAATGCGCTTTGTCACATTTTCCAGCGTTGACATAATGAGTTTGTTCACATAAGCATGGACATAATGAGTTTTTTCAAAAAGGTTTTACTATATTTATAGGTGTGAAAAATTTATAAGTTTTTTATAAAGTTATTTCACATTTAAAAGTTGTAATTAATTTTCACAATATTCTAGGTTTTTATGTTATTCCATTTTTTCAAATTATTTTGTACTCTTATGTCATGATCATAGGTTTTGTGATTATTGAGATGTATTTCAAGCCATATCCTAACTTTTATAATTTATTAATGATAAATGTTTTATATTATATTTTTATGTTATGTTGTATGATTATAATATGTGGTCTAATGATATTTAAATATGATATTTTCTCTCTTCCTCACATTCTCCTTCATATTTATGATTTTATGCATTATGATATATTTTTCCATTACCAAGAATCCATGTTTACCCTTTTATTATGTTTGTATATTATAGGTAATAAATATTATTATATTATGTGAAATTTATATAAATTGTTCTATAGTATCTTGATTATAAAGTAAATTGTGAAAGTGTTGTAAAATAAGATGTTTATGTAGCTAATATCTAAGACACTAAACCTTTAGATCCTTATGTTGTGTGACCATTTTTGAGAGGTATTATCAAAATAATGAAATTAATTTATTATTTAAATTATCATTATCTTGGGTTTATTCAAATGGTATAAAATTAGGTTTTGGGTATTTTAGGTATTAATTTAGATAACATTAGTGAAAACCCTAGTGATAAGTGTAAGGAAAAAGTCTAAGTAAAAGATAACATCCTAATATTTTGTTAAAGTATAGATTGAGTTATTTTAATGAAAACAATATCAATTTATGGATACTATAAGTAGAATCAATATATAATAGATATGTTCCTAGGTGTAGTAACTCTAAAAGGGGAATATTGGGTATTAACTCAATCTTCACCGGTGCATGAAAAAGAGGCCTAACTGCACACCTAGTTTGACATTACTAGGGGGATATGCTTTGGTTAATCATATTAACTTTACAAGAAATTATGAAGGATTTATCTTAATAAGGAATTATTAAAATAATTATGATAAACCCAAAATAAATAAACCTAGATGGAAACCTAGAGATTTATAACTTAACGTACAAATGTAATTTATAAAATTATACTTCTAACTTTATAGTTTCATTATATGTATATTCATAAATTTATGTATACTCATTCATAATATTACTTTATTCAACGTAATGGTGGGAACCCAAATGAACTGAGTTTACAATGGGTGTAATAGAAAATGTAGATATTTTCCCAAATTGAAACCCATGAGATTGGTTTGGGATAAAAAAAACCTCATGGAAATTATCACCCAACTATCTCAAGCCATGAGGAACAATGAGAATCGTGTTGATCTCCTTAATCCACCAAGAAATGAACAGATTGTTATTGATTCATTCATGAGGAAACATCTGCACTATTTTAATAGGTATTATAATCCAATGGTTGTCAAGTAGTGGGTCAATTTGAAGGAAAAAATAATTTTCATTCTCTAATGCTCTGACCATGAGAAGGTCATTTTGGTCATCTATCATTTTGAAGGTGATGCTGAAAATTGGTGGAATCTTATTAAGAATAACATGGAAAAGTATGAAGTAGAATATATGGAATGGGAATGGTTCAAGATGATATTTTTCACTAAGTATTTTTCTTAGTCTCTTCATACAAAAATGGAGTTAGGATTTTTGGATTTGAAGAAAAATAACAATGAATTAACTGGATATTTTGAAGAAAATTTCACAAGACTCATGAGGTATGCCTCCAATTTCAAATATGATATTGGAACTAAAATCAATTGAATCATAGAAATCCCCTTGGGGGATTTAAAATGTAGGTGGTGATGCATACATGAAACAGGCCTAGTGATATGGGCAGGATGATGTAGGAATGACACTATATTGGGCCTTCATGCCATGTTCTTGGGCCACTTTTCCTTGAGACTATGAACTATATAACGGGTCCCTATATAACCAAATATAAATATGTTTTTTTCATAATAAAAATAGGATTCATCCCGATATTTAAAAAAATTGATTCTATATAGGCTTAAATCCTATTCTTTAAAGTGTGCTAACCCTAAGATACTTTGATATCTATGAAGAGATTGTTTCATGTGCTCTTAAATTCGAGATTGAAATTGAAAACTCTCATTTTTATAGGGATAATAAAAGTAAGTTAGAGTATCAAGGAATATTTGATGACAATACACATGGAGGAAAGACATTAAAATTTTCTACATGAAATAAATGTTGGAGAAATCACCCAGTTAATTTACATAGGGGTCGAGGAAGTTTTTTAAGTGTGGAAAAGTTAGGCACCATGACCTCATCTATAGAAGTAAGATTAAGAGTATGATTAACTCAATAGAATATAAAAAGGTCCTTATTAATGATATAACCACAATACAATTATTAAAGTGCAAATAATTTGGGCATTATGAGATTCAATGCCCTAAACTTTCAGAAAATGATGTAAATATGACACATTGACCTCCCAATCAGAGGGAATAAGAAATGAAATTCATGATCACTATAGATATAATAACCCGGCTCATTATTTCATATTTAAACATGATTTTTTACATAAAATTTCATTTAATACAACTTTTAAGATCAATAGGTATAGTGTCTTTAGGGATTAATAACATTACATAAAAACTTAAAACATGAAATACACATCTTTATTGAAAACATATTTTACATGACCATAACATTCCTTCATAGTTAGCATTTAATGGGATAACCTGAGGACATACATAAGAAAAGGGTGAGCTATAAAGCCTAGTAAGGGAATAAAAATGGTATAACATGAGGCATACAATAGAGGTTATTCAATAGGAATATAAATGGAGCTAAAAAGAAACATAAACATAAAGGCATGATATATTATGATATTCATAACATGGAAATGTGGAAATAAAATACAACATGATATTATCATGATCCAAGGATCATTGCACATGGATTATCATGAGAAACCCCTCATTGCACAAGAATTATCATGATTAAACCCTCATTTCTCATGGTGTATCATGATAATAAACATTACCCAATGCATTGGATCTCTATTTGGGTGCACCCTTCATAATCATTTTGTTTTCAAGTATAAGTGTGTCACATATATCATACAACATGGATTTATTAAACATAATAATTTATTCCATGAACAAGGAATGTGGAATAAATACATTTAAGTCCTTAATAAATAAATATATGTGCATAAAGGTGAATATCCTTGATAGATAAATGGGTATGGTATTCACTACATGATGATTTTGTCCTGGAAAATTGTAGTGTAATTTTGGTATCATAATAACATCATATGGAAATTCAAAAAAAATGTTGATGAGAGAGAAAAAGGTATATCATAATCTAGGAATGAAATGGGTAATATGAGTGATATTTAAGAACATATCCCAACATATGAAATGGAATTTATAATCATAATATAAAATAAATTCGTGAATGGAAATGAGAAGAGAGAAATTCCTTAAGGAATTTTGGTATGGTATCAGGTGTACACGGGAATGATTAATGAAATAGAAATTGTTCTATCATAATTAAAGAAATAATAAGGGATGTATGGGGGAGGTTTTAAAGCATACCCAATCATTTTTAATTAGAAATAAAAGGGTGTAACAACATAAGGAGACTTGGATAAAAATGAGAATAGAAGAAACCCTTACAAAATTTTATCATGGTAATGGGTGTACATAAAGCATCATAGGAGGGTTAAATGAGAGTGGGAGGGGATATCATCATTTAAAAATCAAATGGTAAGTAATTTATACATTTAATAACATATAAAAACAAAATAAAAAAGTAAATTAAAAGACATAACATGAAATGAAAGCTTGATAAAAGAGGTGGTTGGAAGATCCCTTATGGGATTTTAGCATAGCGACAGGTGTACTTAAAGGATCATAGGGGCGTTTAATGAGATTGAAAGGAAGATATAATAATTTTTTAATCAATTGGAAAGTAATTTTTTATTTAATAACATATACCAAAACAATAAAATGGAAATTAAATGGCATGACATAAAAGAGGTACTTGAAGAAAAAGGGGAGAGGATGATCCCTTACATGGATGTGTGATCCCAAATTCTTGATAGAAGCTTCTTGGGAGCTTGGGGAACCTTGTGGGCACTCTAGGGAGTAAAGGAAAGAGGGTGGTAGAACTTTAAAGATATTCAGTGAAGATAAATGGGTTCTTGGGTGGGTTTATATAGGAAAGGTGGGGGAATTTTTAATTATTTTATTTTTGGACACTACACACTAAAATATTTAAAACCACATAATATACAATGGGTTTTTACCAAGTTTTATAAAGAAGGGGAGTGGTATAAATTATTTTATTAGGATAAAGGCTGAAGATATTAAAATATTTCTCTTTCTTATGTGGGTGTCAGTAACACTTTCAAGTAAAATATTTTAAAATCATAAATATTTTATATGTCTTGGAGGATTCACTAAGGATTTAAAAAATAAATCAAATAAACTTTTAATTACATTATTTTGATGGAAAATCATATATTTTCCCTAATATACATTTTATATTATTATATTACCTCACTATCAGGTTATTATGACGTCATTAAACATATTATATATTTATATAGTATTTAATTTTTACCCAAAAATTTGACTATCTCAGAAATTTATGAGCAAATCACCATTGGATAATTTAAATGTACTAATTAAAAAAATAATATGTATTTTTCCTAAATAATTTTATAAATATTTGAATTTTCACTTCTAAAATGAAAACCCTCATTTATTGAAAATTGATGGGTTTTGACAAAATCATGTTTCAAACCTTAATAAAATTTATATTTGACTACATACAAATTATAATATAATTTATATTTAATAAATTAATTTAATAATATTATTTTATTAAAATATTATGTAATTCAAAAATACATTATTTCATAAAAACATATTTCTTATTTGAATTTAAATATTAACCAAAAATATTATTTGTGCCTTAAAAATCATTTACAAAGTAAGAATAATTGAATTAAAGTATATTAATTATTCTATAAAAAATATTGCACATAATGATAATGCTATGGTATTTTTACATATCTATTTATTAAACCAAAATATGCCATAAGATTAAGGTGTGTGATGGTGGGGATTTTCTGTGGTCGTTCAGTGAATGTGGTTTGGGTCAGGATCTCGATTATCTTGAACTTATACTATAAATGGTTTCGCTCATGCTTAATTTGTTGAATCTCGAATTGGGCTTGGTCTATGTAAAATCTCAGAAATGCTATCTCCCTTGGAAGCTCCGATAAATGGACTTCATAGGGTATGATCCTACTGGTTGAGGTTATCACTTTCATTGTCTATTCCAAAAGGATTTTTTAAAACTCTATATTTATACTAGTCATGTGATCACTATTCAATGACTATATTATCAACAGTAATGATACATAATATTCATTTAAATCCAATTAGATATAATAAAACAAAATGAGTGCATGTGTTTTCTATTTCCATAATACATTAAAATAAACAAAATTTTATTCATAAATTTTCAGGTCATTACAACCTTCCCCCCTTAAGAAAATTTTCCCTTGAATTTTTTTAACACACTGAAATAGATGAGGGTAATTCTACTTCATCACTTCCTTTGGTTTCCGTGTAACTTCTTCAAACTTGTGGTTTATCTACAACACTTTGACGAGGGGAATTGTCTTATTTCTTAGAAATTTTTCTCTACGATCTAAGATCTTCACCAACTTATCCTCATAGGAGAGGTCATTATATAATGGTACCACCTCTGGATTGAGTACATGTTATGGGTATGGTATGTACTTCCTTAAGAGTGATACATGGAATAAATCATGCACTTGAGACATGTTCGATTAGATTACTAGTTGATATCCCACTTCTCTGATGTGATCAAGGATCTCAAAAGGGCTTATGTACCATGGAATAAGATTTCCCTTCTTCTCAAATCTCAATACTATCCTCTATGGAGATATATAGATGAATACCATGTCTCTAACAACAAACTCGAGGTCTTGTCGACAATTGTTAGCATAGATCTTTTGTCAACTCTGAGCATCTTTGATGTGTTTCTAGATGGTTTTAAACTTCTCCACCATTTCTTCAACAATTTACAGACCACGAATTTTTTTATTCCCCAACTTCATCCCATCATTTCGGTGTTATGAACCTATTCCCATAAATGGATTCATAGTTGTTTATTTGGATGCTTGAGTGGAAACTGTTGCTGTAAGAGAACTCCAACAAAGGAAGATGTTGGTCCCATCCTCCTTTGAAGTCAATTGAGAAATTTCTCAACATGTCCTAGAGTGTTTTGATAGTCTTCTCATATTGGACATCAGTTTGAGGATGATATGCTGTGATAATGTTAAGATCAATGTTTAGAGAATTCTAGAGACTTTTCCAAAACTTAGAGGTGAATCTTAGATCTCGATCAAACATAATCAATAGTGGTACTTCGTGCATCCTTACCACTTCTATGATGTATATCAACACTAGATTATCCAGTGATAAATCCTATAGAATTTCAATGAAGTGAAATATTTGCAAGATGATCCACAACAACCCAGATAACATTGTTTCCTTTGGATGTATTTGGAGGTTTGGTGACAAAGTCCATGGTGATGTTTTCCCATTTCTATATTGGTATGGGTAATGGTTTCATAATCCACTTAGACGTATACCTTTCAGCCTTCACTTGATAACAAACCAGATACTTTGATGTATATTCTATGATCACCTTCATCTTCACCTTCTTCGTTTTATCCCACCAATAGTGCTCTCAGAGATCTCGATACATATTTTTGTGTCCTGGGTGAATGGAGAAATTCAAAATATGTGCATCATCCAAAAGTTCATTTTTCTAAATCAGGATTTGATTGAATATATAGTCTCAAACCAAATATCACAATTCCTTCTTTATTAACATTTAAGTCTATGGATATTTATTTTCTGATAGTTTCCACTTTCTTTTTAATTCCCACATATTATTTTTTAGCATCCTTTAAACTTTCTAAAAGAGTCGATTGAGCAATCTTTGTGAAAGGATTGATTATTTTCCCTTATTTATTATTACCATGTCTATCTTCATCAAATATAAGAAGATTGGATAATTTTAAATTATCATCAATGATAGAATTTATGGGACCTTTCTACTTAGAGAATCTTCCACCTTGTTCTCTTTCCTTCGGTGGTAATGGATTGAGAAGTCATAATCCTTGATGAACTATAACCCTTATCATTGGCTCATATTCAACTCTTTTTATGTGAATATATATAATTGAGGCTTTTATAATCCGTATATATTTTACACTTCTCCCCAAAGTGGTAATGCCGTCAAATTTTCAACACAAAGATAATAGTTTCTAACTCTAGATCATGCATGAGATAGTTTTTCTCATGAATTTTCAACTGCCTTGATGTGTAGGCAATAAATTTGTCATTTTGTATTAACACACATCCCAATGCCTTCTTTGATGCATCACTGAAGATTAAGAAAATCTCCCCACATGTAGGTAATGTGAGCACGAGGGAAGTGATAAGCCCCTTCTTTAAATCCATGAAGCTTTATTAACATTCATAATTACAAGAAAACTGACTCCCTTCTAAGTTAGCTTGGTAAGTGGGTTTGACAATCGTGAGAAATTTCTCACAAATCAGAGATAATATCCAGATAAACCCATGAAACTATGGATATTCATCACATATGTTGGCCTCAGATATCCCTCAATTTATTTTTTTTAGAAGGATCCGCATATATCCCATTTCTTGTGATGATATGCCCCCAATATTGAGACTTCCTCCAACTAAAACTCACACTTTTTGTACTTTTCATAGTGCTTCTCCTTTCGCAAAGGTCTCTTGAATAGTACTCAGATGCTTCTCATACTCCTCATTGGTTTTAGAGTATATTATAATATCATCTATAAAGACTACCACAAATTTGTCGAGGTAATCTCTAAAGACTCTATTCATCATGTCCAAGAATAGTTATGGATCATTAGTGAGTCCGAAAGGAATTAGGAAGAATTAATCATGCCCATAGCTTGTACAAAAATCATTCGTGGGGATATCCTCCTTCTTGACCCTTACTTGGTAATATTCCAACCACAGATCCACCTTGGATAAGTATTATGCTCCATGCAGTTGATTGAACAAGTAATCAATCCCTGGAAAAGGATACTTGTTCTTTATCATGATCTTATTGATCTCACGATAATCAATGAAAAGGCTCATTGATACATCCTTCTTCTTGATGAACAAGACTATTTCACCCCATGGTGAAGCACTTGGGTGTATAAACCCATTATCCTGATTCTCCTATAGTTGTTTCTTTAGCTCCTCAAGTTCCACAACATCCATTCTATATGGAGTTGTGGATATTGGAAATTTCATAGGTATAAGATAAATCTAGAATTTAACATCTCTTCTAGAGGGAAGACCAGAAAATTCATAGGGAAACACATCAGTGAATTCCCTCACAATAGACATGTATTTTAGGATGGTTCCCTCCTTAGACTCGATCATCTGAGAAATATATACATGCTCATATGATATTAATATCTATGATTGGGATGATGGTGATAAAGAAGATCCATCCTCCTCCTTTCAATTTTATAAAATCGGGGGTTGATTCTCTATATAGAGAGTGACTTCCCTCTCATGGAAATTTATGTTGGCTCTATATAAGGAAAGTCTATCCATGAAAAGAATTGTATTATATTCCACCAAGGGAAGTATGATAAGGTTATCTGGGATGTTCAATCCACAAATTGTAACAGGGGAGGAGTTATATACATTGGATGATACATTTTCCCCATTTTTTGTTTTCACCCACATATCAACCTCTATGATTTGTGGTGTTGTTTGGATTGTTATACTAAACTTTCATGATATAAAAGGATGCATAGAACCATGGAATATATCCCTACCTTTATCTTTTTTATTCTGATTATATTTTATCCTATATAGACTTAGGCATGAGTATTTTAAACTATTAAACATATAAAGAGGAATCTAATGACATTAAAGTGATAAATTATAAATTAAATTTATCTACATAACTTATGAATTTCTAAGCTTCGATCTAAGTTATCCCTGATCTTCTTCCTAACATATATTCTTAGGGGAATTTTTTTGTTCCCTTAATAATGGTTCATACTAAGCTTATGAATTTACCAAAGCATATCTCCTAGGAGTGTCAAATCAAGAGTGCAGAAAGGCCCATTTCATGCACTAGTTCTCATTTGAGTATAACTTGAAGTGGTTTTTTTGGGTTTTACCCCTAGTTACATCTGTTCCAGAGCCACCTCTACATGTTTGTATCCAGATAAGGACGTATTTTCTTGATAAACCACTTGCTGTATAATCACAAAAATTTAGGGATTATTTTATTATACTTAGTATTATCCCTAATTATTTCACTAGATATTTCTAATCCTAATCCCAAAAATAACTTAACCTATACTCTGATACTAACTATAACAAACCTTTTCTTTATTTCATATTTAAACATGATTTATTACATAAACATGCATGTAATACAACTTTGAAGATCGAGAGGTATTGTGTATTTGAGGATTAGGAACATTACATAGAAACTTAAAACATTAAATACACATCTTTATTGGAAACTTAATTTTAATGAACACAACATTTCTTCATTCTTAGCATTGTAGGGGATAACCTGAGGACATAAATAATAAAAGGGTGATATATAAATCCCAGTAAGGGAATAAAAATGGCATAACATGGGGAAGAAAATACCTGTTAGTCAATATTAATATCAATGGAATGAAAAATAAACATGAAAATAAAGGCATGATATAGCATGATATTCATAACATAGAAATGTGGCAACAATATACAACATGATCTTAGCATGAGCCAATGCTCATTGCACATGGATTATTATGAGTAAACCCTCAGTTCACATGAATTATCATGAGTAAACCCTCATTTTACATGAATTATCATGATTAAATCCTCATTTCACATGGTTTGTCATGATACTAAACATTACCCAATACATTGGAGTGCTATTAGTGCGCACCCTTCATAATTATTTTGTTTTCATGTATAAGTGTGTCACACGGATCATACAACATAGATTAATTAAACATAATAATTTATTAAAGGAACATGGAATATGGAATATATACATGTAATTCCCCAATAAATAAGCATATGTTCATAAAGGTGAATATCCTTGATATATAAATGTGTATGGTACTCACTACATGATGATTTTGGCATGGAAAATCATAGTGTAATTTTGGTAGCATAATGACGTCATATGGAAATTCATAAAAAGGTTTGATGAGAGAGAAATAGGTATCTCATCATATAGTCATGAAATGGGAAGTATAAGTGATATTTAAGAACATATCATAACATATAAAATGTAATTTATATGTATAATATAAAATAAATTATTGAATAGAAATGAGAACAGAGAAATGCCTTACAGAATTTGAGCATGGTATCAGGTGTACACGTAAGGGATTAATGAGATATAAAGTGGTCTATAATAATTAAAAATTAATAATGGAATTATGGGGGAGGTTATAAAAATATCCCATCATTTTTAATAGGAAATAAAAAGGTTTAACAATATAAGGAAACATGGATAAAAATGAGAATAAAAGAAACCCTTAAGAAATTTTGGCATTGTAACAGGTGTACATAAAGGATGACAGGAGAGATAAATGAGAGTGGGAGGGGATATCATCATTTTTAAATAAAATTTTAAATAAGGGATTCATTTAATAACATATACCAACATATTTAAAAAATAAATTAAAAGACATAACATGAAAGGAATTCTTGATAAAAGAGGTGGGTGGAAGATCCCTTACGGGATTTCGCCATAGTGACAAGTATACTTAAAAGATAATAGGGGGTTTAATGGGAGTTAAAGAAAGATATCGTCATTTATAAATAAATTTTATAGTAAATAGGTATGTAATAACATATCACAAATTAAGAAAATGTAAATTAAAAGGCATGACATAAAAGGGATGCTTGAAGAAAAAGGAGAGAGGGGGATCCCTTACATGGATGTGTGATCCCAAAGGCTAGGGAGAGGATTATTAGGAGCATGGGGGTGCCTTTTAGGACTATAGGTAGTAATTTTAAGAGGTTTTTCTACCTTAAAAAATATTAAGTGAAGAGAAATTGGTGCTTGGGCGGGTTTGTATAAGAAAGGTGGGGGAATTATTTATTATTTTATTTTTGGACACTACATAATAAAATATTCAAAACCACAAACCATCCCATGGTTTATTCCCATAGTTTCCGGAAAAGGGGAGTGGTATAAATTATTTTATATTTCTAAGGTCCTAATATATTAAAATATTTTCCTTTATTATATGGAGGTGAGTCACACTTTCAAGGAAATGATTTTAAAATCATAAAATATTTTATATGTCTTGGAGGATTCACTAAGGATTTAAAAAATTAATTGAATAAACCTAGAATTACAATATTTTAAATTAAAAACATATATTTTTTTCTAACATACATTCTTTATTATTTTATTACATCACTATTGGTTCATTATGATGTTATAAAACACATTATGTATTTATACAGTATTTAATTTTTACCTAAAAAATCAATTGTCCTAGAAAATTAGGAAAAATTAACCTTTGAATAATTTCGATATCCTGATTCAAAAAATAATATTAATTTTATCTAAAAAAATTTCCTAAAATTATAATTTTCACTTTCAAAATAAAAATTGTCATTTATTGAAAATTCACGGGTTTTAACAAATACAGTTTTCAATCCTTAATAAAATTTATATCTGACTTCAGAAAAATTATAAGATAATTTATATTTAATAAAATTAATTTAATAATAATATTTTATTAAAATATTTTTTAATTAAATAATCCATTAGGTTTTCAAAATATATTTCTTAATTAAATTTAAATGTTAACCAAAAATACTATTTGTGCTTGAAAGATCATTTACAAAGTAATAATAATTGAATGAAAGTATATTAATTATTCTTTACAAAAATAATGCACATAATAATAATTCTATGGTCTTGTTATATATCCATTTATTAAACCATCATACGCCCTAAGAGTAATATGTGTGATGGTGGGGCTTTCATTGGGGTCGTTCGGTGAACATGGTTTGGGTCATGATCTCAAAGAGCTTAAAGTTATCCCATAAATGGTTTTACTTATGTTTATGTTTTTTGATATTGTCTTGGGATTGATCTAGGGAAAAGACCAAAAATGATATCTCCCTTGTAAGCTTTGATAAATGGGCTTCATAGGGTATGATCTTACTGGTCGAGGCCATCACTTCCTTTGTCTATGCCAAAAAGATTTATTAAAACCCCATATTTATACTAGTCAACCGATCACTATTTAATGGATATATTATCAATATTAAGGATACTTAATTTTCATTTAAATACAATCTCATATAATAAAAAAAGAGTGCATGTGTTTTCTATATCCTTAAGATATTAAAAGAAAAGGAATTTTATTCATAAATTTTCGGGTCGTTACAAAAGTTGAGGTAGATCGTGATATTGAAGTGATGTGAGGTACAATTGATCTATTTTATAGAACTTATAATAACCTATTTGACTATAGTTTTTCAAAATTCTTTTATATCACACAAGTTTTATAAGAATGTGGAATCAACACCTCAAGTGATGGATATTTAAATATCTATAAAAACCCTAATAGAAAAATTATTGCACTTAAGATATATAAATATTTTATAATTGAGATATACGGGAGGATGATTGTTAAATATCTAATTATTCTCCATTTAGTTTAATTTGACAAAATATTGGACATAGATTATTTTTCTATACATAAATTACTTATCAAATTCTATGATAAGGAAATATCATTCTATATCCCAACTCAATATATTATAAAGTATCAATGTAAGGATGAGTATGAAATCAATGTGGAAGAAAATTCTATAATCTGTGTTATAATATCAAAAAATTAATGACACTTGGCACAAATTATGAGGGAGGAAGTCAATATATATGACATTTATATTGCAAGGGAGTATAATGATGTATTTCTGGATGAACTTCTTGGTCTTCCCCAGAGAATGAGGTTGAGTTTTTCATCAATATCAAACATGGATCTATTATAATCTCAAATAGTTCATAAATAATGTTTCACATTAAATTGGAGAAATTAACGAAGCAATTACAATAGAATTTGGACAAGCGTTTCATACACCCTGGTGTTTCACTATGGGTTTAACTGACCGTCTTTTTCAAAAAGTATGGATCAACGAATTTTTTAATTGATTATCATGATATTAATAAAATCATGATGAAAAAGTGTCACATAACCCATATTGATGATCTATTTGATCTAATTATATGAGATTAATACTTCTCAAAGATTGAAACTTGATCTGGATACCATTAATTAATGGTCTAAAGGGAATATATTTCCAATATTTATACACATACATGGTATGGAAACTATAAATTTATAGTGATTTTATTTTGATATATTAATTCTCTCATTAACTTCCTTGATTAAATTAATAGATTCTTTAGAGACTACCTGTTCAATTTTTGGTTGTCTATATATATGATATTCTTATATATTTAAAGTATAAGGAAGAGAATGATGATCCTTTGTGGATTATGTTAAAGGCATTGATAAATGAGAAACTATATTCCAAATTAATAAATTATGAATTGTGTCTATAGAAATTATTATTCTTGGTTCATGTAATCACAATTAAGGGAATATTAGTAGTTCCATCAATGATGAAAGATATCAAGCAATATCCCAGACCGACCATAGTAATAGATATATATATTTTCTCAAGTTATATGGAAATTTTAGACCCTTTGTGAATAATATTCCATGGATATAAAATAAAATAACCAAGTTAAAAAGAAATTTGGTAAAGTTCCTTTGGATAGAGTAATGTGAAGAAAGTTTCATGGAACTAAAAAAGTGGATGGTCACTGCTCATGTGCTTGCATTAACCTACAATGGGGAAATGTATATAATATATTGTGATGATTTAAAAAAGTGATTAAGTTGTTTTCTTATGAAGTATGATAAGGTAATTTTTTATTCCTCATTCTAATTAAATAATTAGGAGAAAAATTACCCAAAACATGATTTGTAGTTAGTGATAGTGATCTTTCCATTAAATATTTGGAGACATTATCTCCATGGAGAAAAGTGTGATATATATACTGATTATAAGAAATTAAAATATATATTCATACATAAATATTTTAATATATTCCAAATGAAATGGTTGGAATTGAAAAAATATTATGACTTACCAATACATTACCACCTGGGGAAGGAAAATTAGGTGGTTGATGCTTTGAGCAGAAAAGACCATACTACTCTATGCATGACTAGGATTGAAATAGACCCAATACTCATAAATTTTCAGAGGATGAATCTTGAATTCATAATGCAATTATAGAAATATTATCTTTCTTAATTTACTTATCAACATTAAAACTACATAAATATCTAAAACTAAAAAGGATAATGTTGAGCTATATATAAAGATAGAAAATATTCTGAAGTTAAACATTGATAAAGATGATGTTATAAGGTTTGGGACCTAGATATGTGTTTAATATAAACTAAAATGGAGGAATTATATACCAAATCCATCACATATATTGATCTCAAAAGTTTTATATTCAAAACATGACCATTAATATAAAGAACAACTTGTGGTGATTGTCGATCGAAGATGCAAATTTTTGAGGAAAAAGACAACTCATATAGTCAATGTTTTATAGTGGAATTATAAATATTAGAATTATATATGGGAACCATAGGATGTGATTATAGAAAATTAACCTCATATATTTTCTTCCATGAAATAAAATTTCAGGGAAAACTTTATTTTATGGGGGGTATAATGTAATGACACATGATTTTAGTAAAACTTTTCCTTCATTAAATACCTTGTGAGCAGCTTTTCGTGCACACAACACGGAACTAAAATGAAAAAAAAAACATGTTACCTTAATAGAATTATTAAATATTAAACTTATATTATAACTAATAAATTTTAATGTATCAATAAAAGTAACAATATTATAAAAATTTAATAAAAGTTATAATAAAAAAGGTGATTTTATTCTTGGACGTATTCCTTTTCTAAAAAAGTTTTTACACATTAAGTGTGCTAATATGAAAATTAAAATTTTCCCACATTTGTTTTGTAAAATGGATACTATATTTGTAATTATTATGTCCATATAATTTAAAACTATCATTTTATATTTATTCATAAAAATATTATTTCTAACATTAAAGTTAATTATAGTGACGATGGTGAAACTTTTATTTTCCAAGATTTTTTTTATTAATAATGTTTAACTTTTATCTAATTAATTAAATGAAAATATTTTAAATAATTACTCTAATTTTATATTTAAAAACATATATAATTATATTAACACACATTAAATTTGTAATCAATTCAAATAAGATTATGAACATATAATGGTTAAAACAACATTTTTCTATAAAAAAAGTTTTCTATATAATTTTTTTTTCTTTTAAAAGGTTATTTTATATTATTTATAAATTGAATTATATTAAATTGATATTAAATTTCGGTTCATAAAACCCAAATTTTGTAATATTTCTTACCATATATTTTAAATAAAATATAAATTACTTGGTTAAAACTATTAACTATGGTAAAAATAAAAATGGTAAAATGTTAAAAGCTTATGATAAATGGATTGAAATTTATTTAGAAAAAGTGTGTAGATTTATCATTGATTATATTTATATCTTAACACATCCCCAAAATCCATTAGTTCTCACTTTTTTAACTATTTAACATTTAATAATGTCATTCCATTATTGAAAAGTAATGGGTGTTCACAAAGGTTCACTTTTTGTCACTTATAAAAGGGGAAATTTACACCCATTCATGCTACACCAATCCATTAGAAATTATTATTTAAAATATTAAAATTTTATACTTAGATAAAACACTTTCAATTTAATATGTCTATATACTCAATTAGTTTTTCAAATCCCTTTATTTACATGGATACTTTCAAGAGAAAGTTGAAGGTCCCAAAGTGAGTATTACTAAATACTTATCATTTTCTTATTATTATTTACCATACAAACATATCCTAAACATATTTATATAATAATATTAGTATCATTGATATACTAAATAGTAATTATATTAATTTAAATATCTTTCTTTATCACTTCTCATACACTTCAAAAAAATAATGTTGATTGTGCATTGTGTGAACTACTACCTCCACGAAGTAATATTTTTTATATTGATTTTAAATATTTATCAAAACCACTTAAAATATGATAAAATAACTTAAAAACTCTATAATATCATTATTATTTTGTTATAATGATATTTTTATGAAAATATTATGAAAAAATATTCAATTTCTTAACCATACCCACCCATATAATTATGGAAGGTTCATGTTTGGGTATGTCTAACCACCTACATGAAACATGCTATAAAAATATATTATGTATGAATATGGGAACATAAATAATAATAGTATTATAATTTAATAAGAAAATAATTATTTTTTATGGTTATTGAATGGTTATATTAAGTATTTATCTTAGTATTAAAATACCATCTTTGATCACTAAAATTACTAATATAAACCGACATTGATTCCATTTTCACACAAACATAAGAAAAAAACTATATAATAAATAAATATGATATGGTAATAAATTGTTTTTATTGAATTAAATATTTATGAATAAGTTTACTAGTAAGATATCCAATAAAATTAATTTAATTATTGAGGAATTTAGGAATGTGTACATAATGAATCAGGACCATGTTAAGGGTTTCATTGACTCAATTTATGATTCATTAGGTCGAAATATTTCTTACTTGTATATAATTTTAAATATTTATTTAATCCTAAAATTACCCTATTTTATTTGGTATTTCCTCTTATACTCTAGGGAAATTAATTCTCATCTTCAATATCCACTTCTTTGATTAAATATTATCCAGAATAAATGTATAGCATTGGTAAGAATAACTGCCATTCTTACCAATGAATCTTCTCTACCATGTTAATTTTTTTCCTTTTAAAATTGTTTTATTTAATAAAATCCAAATATTTTTTATCATTTATATTATTAATTTTTTTATTTACATATTTTATGAAATTAAAGCATTTAAAATTATTTCTAATGTGGTAATTTTTAAAAAAATGACCTAAAAACAATAATAAAGGAATTTAGTTTCATTATTTACCACATTGAATTTATTATCATGATTTTTTATTATTTGAAAGGATGTTTTATTTTTAAATATTTTTATAAGGTTTTTAAAAATTATTTTCATTACCTTTTTAAAAAACTCTTTGAGAGTAATTTTTACATCATCTTTTATAACATTATTGAAAAGATTTTGTGAAAACTTGTATATTTTCAATTCTATTTTTATCCAAGGTTTATCTCTCACGAAGTAATGTTTTTGATAATTATATATGTTTTATTATGATATTATTCCTTTTTTAAAATTTTATTTTTCATATCTTATTACTTCTTAAGTTCATTTTATGTGATTTTTTTGAAATTTTTAAGAAACCCATTATTTTCATGGGTTCTTTAATAAATGATGATGATTGATTTTAAGTGGCACACATGTGTATTGATGATGATGGAAAGAGTCATATATCACCAGAAAATGCATTAGTTTAAGTTTATATCTCATGAGATAGTTAAATTAGGACATAATTAATTTCTTTTCACAAGCATGGGCTATAATGACCTAAACTTTCTTATATGAAACTCCCCTTTTGAATGAATAAATTCTTTTTCAAGAAATGTAGTTATAAAAAACACATGAAATAACTTGGTAATTTTTCACCATTATAAAATATATTATTTAAGATTTAAAATACCCTTAAGTATAATAACATTTGATAATATATATGTTTTTCAATTCATGTTAATATTATTAAATATTAAGGGTTATGATAAATTCTAATTATCCTAGAAAAAATAAGTGATGACCTCAACTAGTAGGATCATACCTTATGAATCACATTTATTAGAGTTTCGAAGGGATATAGAATCATTGGGTTTTTTAAATAATCTATCCCAATATTAGATCTAACAACTAAAACATGAGTGAAATCTTTTATGAGATAAGTTTAAGCTTATCGTGATCATGACCCAAATCAAGTTCATCAAACCACCCCATGAAAGCACCACCAACACATACCTCGACCTTAGGGCATATATTTTTGTAATTAAGGGTTATGTATCTAGACCCAGGAAGTATTATTTTATATATTAAATTTTAAATGACATAATTATTATATTAATCCCTTTTTATCATTCCTTTATAAATGATTATATAATGAGTTTGAAAAAAAATTATTTTGATATAAATTAATCAAAATTTTATTTTTAGGAAATATATATAGTTTCAATTCAGACACTACTTTTGACAAACTTGATATTTTTTTTAATAAATATTGTTTTAATAAAATATTCTTATTAATTAATATTTATTTAAATATAAATTATAATATGATTTAATAAAGTCTGATGTAATTTTTAGAAGGGTTAGATAGTCATTAGTGTTTTAAAAAATATTATTTTCCTGTAATTAAGATTTTTTATTTAAAACCATAAATTCTAATATTTAAATAATTATTTTGGTAAAAAAATAATTTTTGAAATTAGCACGTCAAAATTATCCAATGGTGATTTTTTCATAAATTTTATAAGAAAATAATTCTTTTGAGAAAAAAATTAATATGGTATATATTATGAATCATAATAGCCTAAAAGTGATTTAATAAATGATATAAAATAAATCCATGACTAAATATAGATTTATATATTAAAATAATGTGTTTTTTCAAGATATTTTTATTAATTTTATAATACTTTAATGAATCCTCCAAAATATATATTATATTTTATGTTTTTAAAATTAATTCATTATAGACATAACTAAATTCCACTTCACCAATGGTATTATTTTAATATGTTTGTTTATTGTAATTATAAAATATTTAAAACCAATTCACTTTTTCAGAAACCATGGGAAGGTTTTTGGTTCTGATTATTGTATTATATAGAGTCTAAAACCTTAGTATAGAAATTGATAAATAATACCTCTCTCCTCTCTATAAATACCCACCCAACCTCCTACTCTTTTTCACTAAAAAATAATTAATCATGATTTTTCTCTCTATATACCTTTATAAATACATCCCAAGGTGTTCATGAGGTATCAATAAGCTCCTCCAAAAAAATTAGAAGCACCCTCTCAAGGTAAGGGATTACATCCTCCTCTTTATTCAAGAACTTTATTTATATCATTAAATTTGATTCACAATTTTTTATGTTAGGATATGTTTTTATATATCACTATTAATATCCTTCTGATTTCTAATTAATTATATACCAACTTTAACTCTTATTAATTTTTTCTATTAATATTTATGAACACCTGCTATACTACCTAAATTATCTTATGATTTTTCATGCCAAGCATTTATGTACTGAATAACAATCCCTATTTCCACTCCAAGGTATTCACCTAGATTAACATATTATTAATTTATTGGATAATTCCATGTATGTAATCCATACTCTTTAATAATTTTACTAAAAATTATGAAATTCTTTATTATGTTGTATGATCTATGTGGCGCACAAATTCATTACATGATATGAATGTGGAGGTTTGGCCCTACATTATATATCCCTCAAATGAATTGGGTATTGTTTTTATCTCTTGAGATACCATGTATGGAGCATGAGAGGTTATCCAAATCTCACTATTTTATGATTTCTCTATGGTTATAATTAACTTATTATTATGATTTCATGGTTTATGTTGTTCACACATTCTTATGTTTCCTTTATATTATCATATCATATCATGATTCTATGTTCATGTTTATGATTCTCACACATTTATTCACCTTGATATAATTCTTGAATCACATGTATTTATTTTAATCATGTTATTATTTAATTATTACTTTACTTGGTTTTATATCTCATTACATTCTTATGTACATCCCCTGGTTATGTCATGTAGTATTACAAGGTCAATGGATTTTAAGGGTATGTTGTGTATTTTTTTAAAAATATATTTGTATCCCTATTTAATTTTATTATGCTATGTATCTAATTACACAAATACACTAGGATACCTTAACTTCTAGGATTATTGTAATAGTGTATTTATGTAATAAATCATGAAAAAAAGTGTATGAAAGACATGATTTTTCACAGTGTGTATTAGAGGAAGGTATTGTTTTTTTAGGATTAGGATATAAAAACCTTATTGAAATCCATAGAGATTAAACTAAACATAGGAAAATATCTATAAATTTTGGTAAATTATTGATTAAGTGATTTATAAAAAAAATTCATGTATAGATACTATAAGTGGATGTGGTTCTGATATAGTTATACCCAAGATTAATAACCCTAAAAAGGGAATGTTGGGTATTAAATTGATTATAACCTGGTTCCCAACAAATAGGCCTTTATGATCACCTATTTTGGTTCCCCCATGGGATATTATTTGGTAAATTAACAAGATCCTTATTAACCATTATGAAGGTAAAAAAGTACTATAATATTTAACGTTATGAAATAAACCATAGATAACTTAGATTGAAACCTATAAATTCATAGGTTAAGGAATGTATTCCATTTTATTTTTGTCACTTTAATGTTCAGGGTTTCCTATTATGTATTTAATAGTTTGGAAATTCTCATCCCTTACGTTCCCATTATTTTAGTTAATTTATAAAAATATGTGGAACCAAGTCAACAACTAATGTAATGGTAAATGTGATGAATCCCCAAATGAGATGCCCAAACTAATAGGAGCATGAATCAAGAACTTTAGGACTTTCTCAATTAACTCAAGTTTTTAATAGAAACTTAAATCATGAGGAAATACCAAAACCCCATGTGAAAGAGAAAGTTTCAATTTAGATCATTATGTGACAAAGACTTATGAAATTTAGTGGATATATTAATCTATTAATCACTAAATAATTTATCAAATTCATTGAAAATATATTCTTCATCCTTTAATGATATAAGAAAGAGAAGGTCAGTATGGGTGTGTATCGTATGGAGGGATAATTTGATAAATGGTAGATGTTTATCAAAAATACAAAGCCTGAGTTGGAGATCAAACCAATGGACAAGAAATAATTTTGAAAAATGTTTCTTGATAAATATTTTCCTCACACTCTCTGATATAAAATAGAGAAGGGATTTACTTAGCCACAAGTAAATGGATAATTAATCTATTGGGGTGTGTGAGGATAACTTCATAATACTTTCATGATAAACATTTAGCTTTTTCATTTACCCTGAAAGTAAATTTGGCTACTTCTTTAGAGGGATAAATCCAAATTTATTTAAAAAAATTGTTATTTGAGACTATGAAAGCTATGAAGAAATTGTACAATGGTCCCTTAAATTCAAAATATAGATCAGTTAATATCAAGGGTCTCATGGTTTAAGAGATAGGAAGTGGATAATGGAGTTTAATTATGGTGGAGTGATGGAGAAATTCCATAGTGGTAAGGAATTACAACATCCCACTTATCACAAGTGTGGGAAGAAGCATTCCAAAAATTTCCTAAAAGGGGAATGGAAATGATTTAGGTGTAGGAAATAAGGGAACCTGGGTAGTGAATGTTAATATGAGAAACCACCAATGTGATGGAAAAATGTAATTCCCTAGTCAACCCTCTGTCTTCTATCAAATTATTCAATGAAAAAGAATAAGGAAACTTTATGAATTAATTATCTAAGCTAAGGGTTGTCTATGATAATCGATGAAAACAAACTCCAAGACCTAAAGAGAAAGGGAGAGATTATAACATTACAACTACTGTGGTGGATATTGAAAACAAATTGGTGGCAGGTATTCTATTTATTCATTCAAGGATTAAAAATATATTATTTCATTATAATTCTTTTCATTATTTTATGTCATACAATTTTGGTAAAACTATTTAAACACCGCCGCAAAACATAGAAGTCAAGCTATTGGTAAAAATAAAAAATTGTGAAATAATTACATCCCAAGAATATAACCCATCCCCTAACAACATTTCTGGTCTGAATTTCCCAGTGAACCTTATGATACTCTATTAAGTGGAATTCAATTCTCTTTTGGGTATGGATTATATTTTCTTGTATATAACCAACATAAATTACTGAGAGAAATAATTCACCCTTCTTATCACAAATTTTCCTCTAATTATATAAATGTGTAAAGAGAAATATGAATCTCCTTTGGACTCATCATATTAAGAATGGATATTATTTCCTTATGATCAAGAATGCCTACCTAAAATGATTATGAAAAAGTAAAATATCATCCTTCATGAGATGCCCATAATGATGGAATATTCTAATACATTTCTTGAATTATTTTATAGTCTTCCTCCTAGACAAGATTTTGAGTTCTTGATCGAACTTATACTTGGATATTTTCCAGTATCCAAGACATCATATATAATATCCACTGTTGAACTTGAAGGGATAAAGAAGCAACTATAGGATAATCTGGATAAAAGGTATATATGACCAATTTATTCATTATGATGTTTACTAATCCTTTTATTCATGATTAAAGATATATCAATTAATATATACATTTATTATCATGATCTTAACAAGATAATGATAAAGAACAAGTATCTTCTTCCCCAGATTAATTACTTGTTCGATTAGATATGTGGAGCCCAATGCTTCTCCAAGGTGGATCTTTGGTTGAGATATTATCAAGTAAATTTGAAAAAGGATATCACCAAGACTAATTTTTATACAAGTTATGGGCACTATGAGTTCATAGTAATTCCATTTTGAATCACAAATTCCCAGTTTATCTTCATGGAATTAATGAAGAGAGTCTTTTGGGATTACCTTGACTTGTTTTTGGTAGTAATTATAGATGAAATTTCTATACACTACAAATTTAGGGAGGAATATGAGGATTATTTCAATGTTATACAAAATAATATATGAAAGGATATGTTATATATGAATTATAGTAGATGTAAGTTTTAGATGGATCATGTAAAATTCATTGGGCATGTTATCACTAAAAAAGGATATATATATATATCCTTTAAAAACAAAGGCAATTAAAGGATATCCCACACCAATATCTATGATGTCGATCCATAGTTTCATTAGAATATCTGGGTATTATCATTTATTTTTGAGAAAATATCATGATTTTCAATCCCACTAAACAACCTAACTTTAAAGGAAGTGAAGTTATTCTTGAATGATGAATACTAGGAGAGATTTAAGGAATTAAAGAAGAAGAAAATCACTTCACATGTTCTCACATTACCCACTAGTAGGGAAGAATTTGTGATTTACATAGATGCATATAAAAAGGTATTGGGTTTTGTACTCATGAAATATGACAAGGTGATATCATATTCCTCTCTCCAGTTAAATATCCATGAGTATAACTACCCAACCTATGATTTAAAATTGGCTACAGTGACCTTTCTATTAAATATTTATAGTAATTATCTCTATGGTGTGAAGTGTGACATATATATGTATCATAAAAGACTCAAGTATATATTCACACAAATGGATATCAATATGTACCAACAATTGTGGTTAGAGATGATCAAGGATTGTTATTTTTCAATACATTTTCATCATGAGAAGGAAAACAAAATGGAAGATTCTATGAGTATAAAGGATCCAATAACCCTATACATGATAATAATTGAAAGGGATACAATCTTATTGGACATGAAAAGGATGAAAATAGTAATAATAAAATATATTCATCACACCTTTCTTAAATAACTACTCAACTATCCATTCTTAATATGATCAAACATGCCCAAAATGGTTATCATAAGCTACAAAAAAAGGTAGCGACTATTCTGGAGTTCAACTTCTCTAAATATGAAATTTTATATTTTGGATTCGAGATACGTGTCCCATAAAAAATAGAGAAAAATAGGGACCATATAGATGATTCATGTAGATCATCCTTCTCTATTCATCTATAATTCACTAAGATGTATAGAGATCTGAAGCAAAAATTCTATAAGGATAACATGAAAAATGATATTCAAGAATTTGTATCTAGATGTTTGGTATGAAAACAAGTCAAGGCTAAATGATATAATTATAAGGGTATGATACAACCATTGTCTTTACAAGTATGGAAATGGGAAAACATAACCATGGATTTTTTTGTAGGGATCCCCAAAACATTTAAAAGAAATAACGCCATCCAGGTGGTAGTCGATCACCTTACAAAGTCATCACATTTCAGTAATATCAAGAAATATTAATCTCTTGAGAATATCATCAATATATATATAATAAAAGTGGTAATACATTCTGAAGTATTACTCTCCATTGTTTCTAATCGATATATGAGGTTTACCTCAAGGTTTGGTGAAGCCTTCATCCAGAATTGGATACATAGTTCAGTTTCAGTACTGTTTATCACCCTCAAATGGATGGATAGTCTAAAATAACCATTAAAACTTGGGATTATATGTTGATAACCTTATAAATGGATTTCTAATATTGTTGGTATTATATTCTTCTCCTAGTGGAGTTCTCATATAACAACATTTTCGATTATAGTATTTAAATGAAAAATTATGGGGATTTGTATGGGAAGAGGTGTTAGAATCTGACATGTTAGGATGAAGTTTGAGTGTAGAAGATAATGGGACCTGATATTATATAATAGATGATAGAGAAGTTTGGAACCATTCAACTTTAAATGATATCTTCAAAAAGTCGACAGAAAATATATGCATACAATCGTCAATGAGAGCTAGATTTTGAGGTCATAGATATGGTGTTTCTTTGTATATCACCATGGAATAAATTCATGAGGTTTAGTAAGAAGGGAAATATTAGTACAAGATATATCATTCCCTTTAATATCCTTGACACATCATAGATTTTGCCTATCAACTAGTGCCCTCACCTAACCTATCTCAAGTACTAGATGTGTTACATGTAACTCTCTTTAGAAAGTACATACCATACCCCTAATGGGTAATAAATCTAGTAGTGGTATTATTGTAGAATTACATTTCATATGAGGAGTATCGAGTGAAGATCTTAGATCATAGAGACAAATTTCTACAAAATCATATAACTCACTTAGTCAAAGTACTATGGTGGAACCCCAAGTTTAAGGAAAAAATTTGTGAACCAGAATATGTGATGCAATAGAAGTGACTTAATCTATTTTACTATATGAAATGAAATTTTTAGGGTGGAATATCTAAATGGGGGAAGGATGTAAAACCCTAAACTTTCATAACTAAGACTCTATTTTTGAAAAAATAAATTCCTTTTTTAGAAATGCAGTTATAGAAAACACTTGTACTACTTTGGTTATTTTGGACCATTATAAAATACATACAATCGAATTTAAAAGACCTTTAAGCATCATAACCTTTCATAAAATATATATTTTATAGTGAAAATTAATATTAGTATATATTAATTGTTATGATAAACTCTAATTGACATATATGGAATAAGTGATGGCCTCCACCAGTAGGATCACACCGATGAATCCCATTTATCAGAGCTTCTTAGGGAGATGAAATCACTAGGATTTTCACTTAACCAAACCCAATATAAGATCCAACAATTACAACATGGTCATAACTATTTACAAGATAATTTCAGTCTTACCAAGATCATGACCCAAACCATGTTCTCTAAATCACCCAAATAAAGTAATTCAATCACACACCTTACCCTTAGGGCATATGTTGGTGTAATAAGGGGCTATGTATATAGACTATAATAGTATGAATTTTTATATTTTATTTTAAACGAAATAATGATTATATTTATCCCTTTTTATTATTACATTATAAATAATTATATAATGAGTTTGATAAAAATTAGATTTTGATATGAAGAAATCAAAATTTTATTTTTTGGGAAATATATATAGTTTCAACTAAGAAACACTTTTTCATAAACTAAATATTTTATAAAATAAATTTTATTTTAATAAAATATTATTATGAATTAATATTTATTTACATATAAATGATAACATAATTTCATGGAGTCTAATGTAATTTTTATATGGGTTAGAAAGTAATTGGTATCATAAAATCAAGTATTTTCTAGTAGATATGTAATTTTATTTAAAAGTATAAATTCTAATATTTATAAAATTATTTTGGTAAAATTAATATTGTTTTTTAAATCAGTGCATCAAAATTATCCAATAGTGAATTTTTCATTTGTTTCTGAGATAATCATTTTTTGGTAAAAATTAAATACAGTATAAATATACAAACTATATTGTGACATCATAATATACCTAAAGGGGTGTAATAAATGTTATAAAAGTAATACCAAAAAAATATTTATTTCCCTTTTAAAATAATTCTTTTCAAGTTATTTGATTAATTTTATAATCCTTTAATGAATCTGGCTAAACCTATATTATATTTTAAGGTTTTAAAATCAACTCTTTATGAACATGACTAACTTCCACATTACCAATTGTATAATTTTAATATTTTTTATTATTAGACTTATAACATATTTAATACTAATCAACTTTGGTATAAACTAATGGGAAAAAACCATGGTATTTTTTTGGGTTTTTATTATTTTATTATATAGAATGTAAAACCTAAGTTTAGAAATTATTAAATATTTCCCCTCTTTTTCTATAAATACACACCCAGCCTCCCCCCCTGTTCATAAAAAACCCATTAAGAAAAACAGTTCTCTCCCTATACATCTTGAAATCCCTACTAAGGTTTTAACAAGCTATTAATAAGGTCCTACCAATCTTTTAGAAGCACCCTCTCAAGATAAGAGATTCTCTCCTCCTCTTTATTCAGGCACTTTCTTTGTATTATTCTATTTGATTCAAAAAAATCATGTTGGGATATGTTTTTTTCATATCCCTTTTACTATCGGTATTATTTACATGTAATTAGACACCAAATTTAAATCTAATTAAAGTGTTCTATGAATATTTATGTACACCCGTTATACTGAAAAATTATCCTATGATATTCTAGGATACACATTTTTGTAGTGAATACCCATCTCTATTTCCATTAAAGGGTATTCACCTAGATTTTCCAATCTTTAATTTATTGTTTAATTACATGAATGTAACTAAAACTCTTTAATAATGGGATTAAATGTGATGAAAGGTGTTCTTATCTTATTTTGTATGATCTATGTGGCACACAAATTCATGTACATGATATGGATGTGATGGGTGGGCCTATAATTATATATTCATTCAATGCATTAGGTTATGTTTTTATCTAATGAGATACCATGTATGTTACATAGGATGTTATCCTAATAACACTATGTTATGATGTCTTGGTGGTTATCCTTGGATTATTCTTATGATGTCATGTTTTATGTTGTTTCCACATTCTAATGTTGCCTTGATGTCATCATCTGATATCATGCTTCAATGTTCATGTTTATGATTCCACCCCTTTTATGTCACATTGATATTCCACTTGACTAAAATTTATATAATTTCATCATGTTATTATTTGATTATTATCATACTAGGCTTTATATCTCACCCCTTTCTTATATATATCCCTAGGTTATACCATGAAATATTAAAAGATTTATGGATTTTAAGTGTATGTTGTGGAGTTTTAAATAATGTCATTGTATCCTTGTTTTGTGTTGTTGTTTTATATATCTAATTACCCAAATACACTAGAAATCTCAATCATTTGGGATTTTATTAAATGTTTATTTATTTAATAAATCATGAAATAAAGTGTGTAAAATAAATGGGTTTCCATAAAGGAATAATGAGTTTTCTCACATTTTTCTAGCATGGACATAAGGAGATTATACACATAGGTGTGGAAATAATGATTCTCTCACAATGGTTATCCTATGGTTATGTTTTTGAAAAATTTCCAAGTTTTTTATCAAGTTATTCTAAATTTTCAAGTTGCATTTAATTTTATTGATATTCCATTTATTTAATGTTATGTCTTATTTTTAAAGTATTATGCACTCTTACTTCATGTCCACGTGTTTTATGATTATTAATATGTATTTAGAGTCATGTCATAGATTGTATACTAAATTAATGTTATTTTTATGATCTACTATTTCTTTATCGTGTTTTATGAATATCATCTACGGTTTTATGATCTTTAAATAATATATTTATCCTCTTATTCATGTTATCCTTCATATTTATGATCTGATGCATTGTGATATGTTTTTTTCTTACTAACATTTGAGATCACTCCTTTCTTATGTTTCCATCACACAAGTTATGAAGATGATTTTATCATGTGATATGTATAGAAAAGGGTCTATTGTAGTATGATTATGGAGTAATGTTTTAAAGTGTTGTAAAATAAGAATTTTATGTAGCTAATTTCCATGACAGTAAACCTTTTTCACCATGGGTTTTGTGACTATTTATGATTTGTATTATCAAAATTGTGAAAATAATATATTATTTAAGTAATTTTTATCATGTGTTTCTTCAAGGAGAGTATCCAAATATATATCGAGGCCAATTCCCAATCCATTAATATCCCAAAGTCCTCCTTCCACATCTAAAACTCAAGAAATAAATACCTCAAACATCCATGTTAAAATCCATTGAAAAAAGTGCCAACCAATGTCAGAACCCATCATTAAAGTCCATCACTAACCCTCTTAGGGAATATAAAGAACTATGAACTCATGAAAGTACCCTAATCCATATTATGAACTAGGAAACCCTTCTAGGGGATCCTAAATCTAATCAAACTTAGGCTCAATCATGTCCCCCAAGAATCATCTTCCAACCTCACCGGAATACAACCTAAGCCTTAATAAATATACCACCCACAAGGGAAGTCTCTAATGTCCCAATTACTATGAGGGAATACTTAGGATCAAAAAACAAATAATGGATTCCTAAATAGGTCCCTCAAACTTATCTCAATCCCATCTCGTAGAACATGACCATATTCTCTATCCTGTGGAGTTAACTCAGCCTAAAGGCTCTAACTAATCTAAACCTCAAGTTAGTGATATAAATCCTTAAATGATCAAACCATAAAAATATATCCTTAAAACCCATGAATCATCATATGATCTCATCCCAGATACTACTCAATCATTCATTCCAGGAACCATCCTAATGAACCTCAAACAACATACATGGAATCCTGAATCCAAGACAACCAATAAGCTCAAAACCATCAAATGGGCCTCACAACTCAAAACCCATCCCATAAGAGGATTATGAATACAAAAATCAATGAAATCCTCCTATAACTCTTTTAATCCAAAACACTTTCCAGATGACCTATACATACTAAAAATATTCCACCACTATGATCTATGTGAAGAAACACTAAGAAGATAATATGAATTTATAGAGATGACATGCCTACCTAGTACACAAGATTCACCACTTCTTGACATGTTGTGTACTTTCTAAAGTACATGACGTGCCTACATGATATATGGTGTCTACCCCATATAGGGTTCCTGACTATGTATTAAGACATGTACCCCAAATGGGTTCAGGTCATATATACCACATGGAATATGGTTGTTCACTACACCTATTATCTGGTCATGTAACATACATAACCTTGCCCCCCCCCCCACATGGGTTGTCTAGCCATGTAGTCGGCTCACCCTAAGTGGATCTATAAGGCATGCCCCAAAAACATGCACACACCATATAACCCTCATCTTTAACCCCTTTAAAAAAATAATAACACACAACATGTGTTCATTAACTAAACTCTATGTGATTGGGTTTTCCCAAACAGAAAACTCTTTAGATCACCCAATTTACCCTAAAACATTCCATATCACCCCTCTAGGGGTCCCCATATAACAAACCTAGTCTTTATTGCATCTTAATTCATGATTTATTACATAGAAATACAAATAATAAAACCCATAATATTTTAAATTATAGTATCTTTGGGTAATTAGGTATATTACATAAAAACATAAAACAAGGGGGTATGTCGACATTATTGTAAACTTCCTTAATATGCACATAATTTTCCATCATTGTTAAAACTACACAGGATAACCTGGGGAATACATAAGAAAGGGGTTATCTATAAATCCCAGTAAGGGAATAAAAAAAGAACAAAATAATGAAAGAGTTAAATTTTAGACCATAGGAATTTCATTGGGGCATAAAAGTGGTGAGAAACATAAACATGAACAATGGGACATGATATAACATGATAAAATAAAGGCTACATAGGAAAGTGGAAAAAACTTTAAACATGAACTCATAAACAAATGCAATGTTTAACCACCAAGAAATCATAACATAATATGCTTTGAATAACCTACCATGCACCATAAAT
Organism: Viscum album; assembly: GCA_963277665.1. Classification (NCBI taxonomy): domain Eukaryota; kingdom Viridiplantae; phylum Streptophyta; class Magnoliopsida; order Santalales; family Viscaceae; genus Viscum; species Viscum album. Next base: position 1,016,296,890 of record OY728147.1, on the reverse strand, counting down.
GGAATATCATGAGACTAAAACATTAACCAATTCATTGGAGTGCTATTTGGGAATAACCATCATAATCATATCATGTACTTTCATAAGTGTTCCACATAGGTCATATAACATAATAACACATTTAATCACATTTAATCCCATGATTAAGGATTTTGGGTTACAAATATGGAAGTATCCAATCAGTGAAGCATAGGTTCAACTATTCTAATACCCTTGAATGAAAATGAGTATAGTTATACACCTCACAAATGTTCAGCATGGAAAATTGCAGTGACATTTCGACAGTGTAATGGTTGTCTATGAATATTAATAAAATGGTTAAATGAAATTGAAATGGGTCTTTCATCACTTGGAGGATTCATAAAGGAATTATAAAACTAATCAAATAAACTCAAAAAAACATTACTTTAAAGATATTTTTATAGTGTAATATCATATCACAAGGAGTAGCCCGATAATACCTCAAATTCATTGATTTTTTTGAATTCATACCATCCAAGACACAAAATGAAGCTATAGTGTGTCCATATCATCATCCATGTAACTTCTATGGTGAGGTGAAAATCCCTATGACATAGTTGGTATCATGTTTAACACCCTCACAAATTACCCTTACATGGATTCCCATTTACCATTATGCATGATTTTATTAACCTTTACACAACCTTTAGATCTCAGTATGTACCCTAACGTGGATCACAGTATCATTTATACAGATATTAGATTATCCTTACATAGGAAATGGAAACTCAGTTGAACCCTTACACATGTATCATTTTCCTTTACATATCTATACAGATACCCTCATATATGTATTAAAAATCATATTTTCCCTTTCATAAGGCATTAATACCTCCAATTAACTTTATGAAAGCTCTCATATACCCTTACATAGGACTTGGATACCTTTATGTAGGAATTATAATACCTTTATACTGGTAATGGAATTCATAGGTTACCCTTATATAGCATCTTAAATACCCTTATGGAGCCTAATTTTCCCTTAAATGGGTTTCATATTACCCTTAAAAAGTGAAATATCATCTTAGGTACCCTTATTCAGCTAGCATGGTGCCCCTATAAAGCCTGTATGAACTTATATTTACCCTTATTTAGGTATCCTTGTACCCTTACATAACTAGCCATTACCTTTATGTAGCTATTTTAAATCCCATTTTACATTTACATGGGTAACTAATTTGACTCAAGAATATCAAGGGCCTTCTCACTCACCTTGTGATCAATTATAAGGCCTTCCAACTTCCATAAAATGTTGTAGACAATGCCTTTACATAATCAAAATATGTCTTGTATCATTTTTAATATCATCATATCCATCATTATATATTGAAGGAGAATTTCTAAACCATGAAAACTAATGAAATTAAATGATTCCAAAATAATCTTTCAGGTATCCCCAATTCATGTCATCTAACCAAATACTTATTGACACATCATTTACAACATATTAAACACTTGTTCTCAAAAATAAGTAATATTTTCATTAAAGATGTGGATACTTTATCTCTATGGTGAAAAGTGTTGTATATATACTGACCATGTGAGATTAAAGTATATATTCACATAGAAGGATATAAACATGCACAAATGTTAATGATTATATTTTATTAAGGACTATGATTGTTCAATACATTACCACCAAGGGAAGGTGAAAAAGGTGGATCATTCTACACGAAGGAAGGATCATGATAACTCATCCATGATAAAGATTTAAAAACACCTAATACTCATGGATTTGTAAAGGATACACCATGAAATAACAAGGTAGTGAGAGAAATGAAATCTTTCTAGAGTGATTTCTCAATCATCTATCCATTTAGAGATCAAGTAAGTGTAGAAGGAGGATGTGTTTCTATAGAAGAAGGTGACAATAATTACATAGTTCAACATTAACATTGATGGAATTATATGATTCATGAAATGAATATGTGTCCCTTCAATAATAGAATTGAAGAAGGACCTATTTGATGATGCACATTTCTCAACATTCTCTATCAATCCTTGAAGAATAAAAATGTATAGATATATCAAGGATTATTTTTTGTGGAACAAAAGGAAGATGGAAATTGCATAGTATATATCGTAATGCTTAGTATTCTAGAAAGTTAAGGTATAATGAAAGAAGTCTAAGGGGATGATACAACCATTACTCATACATATATATAAATGGGATAACATCACTATGTATTTTGTTTTAGGAATTCCTAATAATTCTAAAGGCCTTACTTCTATTTGGGATGTAGTTGATCACCCAAATAATTTTATATATTTTATTAATATTCAATAATATTTATTACTGAATCAAGTTGTGAATATATATATATAGAAAGTGGTAATGTTTTATAAAGTACCACTTTACATTATATTAGTTTTATATCCAAGGTTTACTTCAAAAATACAAATAATTATTCAACAAGATTTTATATTAACTTGAGATTTAACACCTCTTATCATACTCAGTTTGATGGTAGATCTAAAATGACTATTCAAACTCTAGAATAATATTGACATACTATTCAATAGGTTTGAAATAAGGTTGGGATCAAGAAATTCCCCTATTATATTTCCCAAATAAAAAAAGTATTCAATAATTCAAATGGAATGATATAAGGCTCTATATGGGAAGAGGCGAAAAACTCCAACCAACTGGGATGAAGTCAAAGAACTAATATTTTCATACTGAATCTTTCTGAAGAAATTTTATAGAATATTCAAACCATTTAGTCACATTAAAACTACATAAAAGTTTATATAATATCTATACTAATAATAATTGGTGAGATTTAGAGTTTGAAGTTCGAGACAAGGTATTACTTTGAATATAACCATGGAATAGGGTTATGAGATTTGGTATAAAGGGAAAGTTTATCCCAAGATACATTATTTCATCTGAAATACCTGATCATGTGGGGATGGTATATTATCATGTTAAAATTATACTTAACCTTTCCCAATTGTATTATTTGTTCAATTCTTCAATTTTCAGAAAGTACATACCAAATTTATCACATGTACTAAACTCAATTTTTTTATAGTTGGAACATGATCCCTCTTATGAGAAACAATTGGTAAATATTTTGTATTGTAGATATAAAGTTCTCAGAAACAATACCACTCTCCTGGTTAAAGTTCTCTGGAGAAATAAAAATTTTAATAAAGAAATGTGGGAACCCAAATAAGTAATCATCTAGAATTACCCTCATTTATTTTCACTAGAGTATTGAAATTTAAATAAATAATTTCTTTTAAGGGGACAAAAACTAATACTCTATGATTTTAGTATTCATTTCCCTTTAAATAAATATGGTATGTTCAATAGCTTATGATACAAGCAAAAAAAACTAAAATGATCAATGATTTATTTCATTGTGACAAAATATTACAACAAAAAATGAAATATGTTACAAGATATATAAATGAAACATAATTAGTAAAATTACTAAATGAATGAAACCAAAAATAAACAAAACTACTACATGGTTGAAATTATAACCATCACGATCTTCTATAAACATCATATTGATGGTGATAACTATATAAATAATATAAGATGTTATAATTATATTAAACATCTTAAAAATGAAATTGGATAATAGGATGAATTCTTTTAGAGATATATATAAGGCTATATATCGGAATGTAATATGACCATTATATATATTCATTGGTTGTAAATTAATTAGACATATAACCATTTTTTATATATTATATGGATATATGTTTGTTGTATATAATTAAATCTAATATGTACATTGAATTTCTGTAATTATTAGTAAAAAATTTATAAATAATATAATTCATATATAATAAATTATTCTAGAATGAAATAAAAAGATAATACTTTGTTATAAAATTTGTTTTTTCATCATCCTTATTATTATTTTACAAACAATGATTTGATGTGTTTATAAAATTAAAATAATTATTCTAATAACAATTTATTGATATAGTGAAATGGTTAGAAGATAAATAATTAATTTTAATAGGATGTTATTAAAATCATTAATTTTAAAAGGGGTGTTTTTTTGAAAAAAAAATAATGTTTTGTGAATTATTGCTTTAATGAACTAAATTGATCACTTTTAAATAATTATTATAATAAAATGTAATGTTTTAATGTATTTGAAATAATATTTAAAACATTTAATTCTTATAAAGTCATTTTTTATAAAAATTGATTTTCTGTATAATTTATGTTTTCATTTAAAAGTTAAACTCTAAATATATTGAAATTTAGTTACATTTAATAGAGTATAAATTTTAAATCAACATGTTAAAATTAGATAAAGAGGTAAATTTAATATTTAGGAATAAAAATAAGTTACCAAGGTAAAATTCAGTCACTCAGGTAAAGTCAAAATGAGGTAAAAGTATTAAATTAAGGGGTAAAGAAAAAATATCATAATGATTTATCGATAAATGAATGGATGGGGGAATTATTGAACCCCTTATTCTATATCCATTATTTTTTGACTTTGGATCCAATTTACAATTAAGTAGTTATTCCTTTGAAAATAAAGCATGATTATTTATGAAAATGTCTTCAAGCTCACCTATAAAAGAACCCCTCCTCTCCCTATATAAACACGAATCATTACATATATTTTCCATTGAATGCCTACCTAAATTATCTTCCAAAAACATATCTCCCACATTTTATAATCTATAGACACAATGAATCTAAAATACCTTATTTTCAAGAGACTCTCTAAGATGAGATTCAATTCTTCAACATAAGTGTTGTCCTCCTCTTAATCAATATTATTTATCTTTTTCCTCCACATATTCTTAAATAAGATATTTCATATTAATAAAATGTTTTTGAAATCATTAATCTTCTATAAAAGTCATATTATTACTATATAGTAATTTGTTATTTCTCATTCAATCATTATAACATGTTCTTGTTTTGATCGGTTTTGTGACCAATATAAATGATGTTATATGTTTTACATCACGAATGACTAAGAAAACATAAATAATAGTAATATTATATAAAAATGAATAATTTAATATTTTTACATAATTATATAGTGTTAATATTCTAGATTATATTCACTAATTAATTTAGTTCTTTTATTAATTTAATAATCACCGAAAAGGAGGTTTTTAAGCGTTTCAATAAAACCATCACCATGTGTTTCATGAAATGACTATGAAAATACTAAAATATATCAAAAAATAATATAAATATTCATTAATATTTTTTGAGATGATTAACCCATGATCATGGATCAAGGACTAAAATTATGAAATAGAAGAATTAGTGGAAAATGGAATGGTTAACATAACAATATTAATTTTAATAATAAATATTTATATGTGGATAATAAATAATTATTAATGAATTTTATTAAATAAAACAAATATGATTAAGGTACTTATAAATATGAATAATAAACCTAAATTTATCATCCATGTAGCCAAATTGTGTTCAAATAAGCAAAAGTATAAGGTAAGAGTTCTGACCTTGTATTTGAGATTATTTATGGATGAATTTTCATCATGAAAAAATCTATGTTATTTCTCCCTAAAACCCCATATATTTAATTTTCAACAATGTATATATTTTTTATATTTTTTTATGGATTTACTTTATACTTCTATGATTTCTTCATATAACTTTCTATTGACCTTGAATTTCTTTTCAAAATTATGAATGAAATATTTTTTAATATTTTTCCCATAGTCACTTTCCGCTATCATTTTCTTCGGTTTTCTTCATAAAAATTATTTTTCATGTTTTCATAATTGTCTAAAATAATTATTATTATAATTTTTAATAAATTATTTCCTTTTAAAATAAAATTTATTATAGAATCTAAAGTATATTTCTTCTTTTTTCAAATCCATTTTCAAATTCTCTTACAAATTGGTTTTATCTATGTCAATATAGTTTAACATTTCTTATGATTCACTAGGAATATTCTCTAGTGATATCATCCAAATTTTCTCTCAAGATTATTTATGATCGGATCTTGTGGAATTTTTCATGAAGATAATTTCTTTAATATGTGTTAATTAAAAAAATATAGAATTATGAAAATTTTAATGTTTATGTGGGACACATATGTATGATTTTTCATAATGTTATGGGCAGTCCTAAAACTATATATCCATCTAATTCATTGGGTAAAACTTTATATAGCATGAGATGATATGTAAGGGACTATGGATTAAACCTAATCCACCATGAGACATTTTATATTAATTCTATTAGAATGGGGAGTAAACCCAATACACTATGGGACACTTACCACTATGTGATGATGGTCTTCATAGTGAACCTTAATATAAGAAAAGTTTTACATTATTATGTATGTCACTTATACTTATTTCATATCTCTATGTTATGAAATATACCTATGTTATGTTTTCAAGAATCATGATTACTAAATCATGTTTTGACACTCTTATAACCCTTGTCTTATATTTTACCCAAAGCCTTATGTCGTGATTCATTATTTATGATTTATTGGGTATGATTTTCTTTTGTTATGTTCATGCATAAATATTATGTTCTTATACCCACATGTTCATCTGATGCACACTTATAATTGTTTATTGATATCTCTTATGATCACACCTTATTGAGAATATGAGTTTTTTTCATTCCCCAATATAAGAATAAGAGTGTTATGTATTAAATTTCTATAAGTGTATCATGTGTGAAGATTATATATGTGAGATATCGAATTATTTTTTTAAAAACATTTGGTTATGTATCTAATCTTAAAATAAAATAAATATATAGGTTTTAGGGTGTGATTTATTATGAGATGTAATGAATATTTATGTAAAATGATATTATATATATATATATATATTATTTATTCATCTTAACATGTGTGGGAAATAATACCATTCATGGGTGAGTATAAATATACCAAATAAGATTCCCTAAAAATCCAAAGGAGGAATGAAACAAAAAGTGATATCAAAGATGGAAGAAGCCAAGATATGCTTTAAGTATCATAATAACTAAAAATGAAGTATAATACAAATAATAACATCTCATCTATATAGAGATCATATACCATAAGGAACCTTGAATACTTAGAATATCATAGTACCCAAATCACTTGAACTACACATCTTCTATAAATTTCACATCATCTCTTTAGAACCATTTCAGGGGACCTTCACTTTTCCAAAGTATTTAATTCATACAAGGGAGTACCAACCCCAATATAGGACTCAATCCATGTCATGGGAGATAGTTTCAATCATGGAAGTACTGAATCCATGGTTAGAGGCCCCACACCCCATATTATAGGGGAGTATTGACTCTGCATATCATATGGAAGACACACAACTTATGGGAATCAATGGAGTATTAACCCTAATGTGTGTATGGTGAACCCACACCATATTATTAGGATGTCACCAAGGGAGTACTAACTCTAAGACTAATCTAAATACCCCACCCATACTTTTCCATCACCTATACAAAGATAAAGAACACCATAGAAAATAACTCTTAAAGTTGAGGATACATGAATTATCACATCTTACATAAAAATTTTATATAATTTATTATTTTTTTTCCTAATACCGATGCTTGAGTGATAAAACCCAAAACCAATACATGACATGATGTGTGAGCCTCATGCAGTAGTCAATCATTTATTACTATTGTCTAGTCATATAGGGTTAACAAGATGAGATATTCCCTAAATAATTTTTATATGTGATGTAATTTTAGATATATTATATGTAATGAAATAAGTATATCATAAAGTATAACATGAATGAAATCCTAGTTATATTTGAGGACAAATATTAGGGAGATAATAAGGATTGATATGAAATACCATGTATCTTCCTAGACCAGTCATAGTGTACGACATTGGCTAGTCATAGGGTAGAGAAACATATTTTGTGATTCATATAACAACCTGGGATTAATATTGAAAACAACATGTTAATCATTGATATTATAGAATCTTATAAAAAATTTCTAACATTAATAAATGATTTATATGATGAAAATTTAAGAATAATTAGATTAGTTGAAGGTTAAAAATGGTTTATAATTGATGGAATAAATAAAAAATTTATTAACATTTAATTAAATAATACAAAGACTCAAGAACCACCCCTTATAGATATATAAGTAGGAAAAAAATTAGGATAGGTATTTTAGTGGGTTGAAAATAGCCTAATATTTCATTCAATTATCACTTATATAGCTCTCTCATTCTCTATTCTTTCTCACCTGAGGTACTAGTTTACCGTGGATGTTGGGATATTCCTAACAAAAATGTTTGGTGATGGAGATCAACCTATAGATACAACATAGAGGTAGGAACTCATCATTTTATCCTCAAGGGTCATTATTAAATCACAATTATTGAAGATACGGGCTGTTACAATAATAGTAAAAGGTATATTTTTTTATTTTATATTTACATTTTTTAGTTTTTCATAGGATGATGATCAAAGGAATGAGGTTTCTAATGAATTTTCTTATTTTACCAAGTGTTGTTTGATCCTTCAAAATCCTTCGATGGTATTATATCTTTACCATGATTCTTAATTTTAAAAATCATTTTTAAAATGATGAAAAATGTATATCATATTTAAATTAATTTTTGATATTGTTAAAAACGATCTAGAAATTAAAAAATGTCTTTTCATACGATATTGGATATCATCAGATAAAATAGGTCTGATCCATATTATATGTCATATAATAGTGAGAGATTCAAAGTAATTCTCTTTTTTTCAATATATTATAGCATAAAATATATAAAATCGTATGGGATATTATTATTGATTTCATGTTTCTTAATAGATCATTGAATCATAGGGATGATATTGAGCCTATAATAAAATATGATTCTCTAGTTGATAAAGGTGATATTTCAAAAGGGAGTTATTTATCATAAAATATGATAGACAATGAAGTGTTTTGTAGAAAAAAATTTCTAATCACTTAAAATTAATGAAATTTAATTCTTTGGTTTCAAAGGGTATATTTTATCAATCATATATTTTACTAATATTTTAATTATACTAGAGTTTAGAATCAAGGAATTAATTTATAGAGCCTATAGTTTCCATTAAAATGTAGTTGAAAATTTTACTATTATATTCGGAATGTAAAGGAATATTTCAATACCAGGTGGATATAAGAAAAGGATGTGTATTCATATCTCATTTCTCTTATATGATAAGGGAAGTAATCTATTAAAAAATATATTTTATAAATATATGAGATAATACACATGGTTTATGATTAATCAATGTTATAACATTCTTGAGAAGAGGATAGGGATAACAATATTTTATCCAATTATAATATTTTTTATCCAAAAGTTTATTAAAATATAATATATGTGATCCCAACACCCATTAATGAAATATTTTAAAGAATAAAATCTTTATTTTAGATGATTTATCCAAACCAATATAATACCTTATAAGATTTGGTTTGTCAATATTTTATTTTTTATTATTCCAATAAATAGGAAATAATTTTTCTTTTTAAAATAGAAATAGTTGTGTGCATATTAGCATGATATTATTGAAAGATTCTATTTTTAATAGGCTAGTGGGTGTATAGTTGAACTTATAGAAGTTAAAAGGGAAATTAAAAGTTAAAATAAATCTAAAATTTAAGGTAATTTCACTTTATATCCTAATGAAGTCAAGGTTATGTGGGTAAAAAAATAATCAGATACATTTTTACCAAAAATATCTCAAGGAAAAATATTGATGGAGATTTTATAAGAATTATGATGGAAATGAACATAGAAAAAGTATTAAGTAAACAAAAAGAAATATTATCTTCATAACATTGGATGTTGTAAAGCTAAGGAGTTTGAATATTTGTTCAAAAAGTTAAACATTGGGAATATGATTCTTTAGTCTCAAGATTTTTCAAAATTGATTACTTCATATATTTAACTAAATAAAAGAGTTTAGTGGGACGGTTCTCAGTTAATAATATGTATATGTGGCTATAATTAAACAGAAATGTAATTAGTTTTAAAAAATATGAAAAGTGAAATAAACATAAGTCCTCTTTGAAGATATTTCATATGAGATATGATAAAACAAATGCTTACGAATGGTATTGTTAATATTATTAAATTAATTAAAGAATATAAAATAAATTATGTTATACAAAAGGAAGAATCTAATTTTTCATTTCTTTCACATTGGATACATATATTATTTTAAGTGAAATGATAATTGGCCTCTCAATGTGCGACTTTGAGTTATCCCTACCCAATTTTCATCATGGGGTGTTATAGGTTGTGATGAAATGTTAAGGTTAATGTGAGTAAGATTTTATATAGTGATATAAAATGTGTCCATGATGCAAAAAAATGAGTTTGGTGGACTGGATTTGTAACACCTAGATTTTTTTTTGAAATATTTTCAATTTCTGAATTAATTTAATATTTTTCATATTTGAAATTTCACAAACCACTGAAAATAGTTTTTTTATATTAAAGAACTACATTTGGATTGTGTTATACACAACACCAAGTTTATCAATCACTACACACAAAATAATGTTTATCTTTTTCTATAGGCTACACCAAAATAATATTTCCTTACATGAAACATTCACTTGTCATGCGTTACATGCAACACCGAGTTTCTACGAACAATCATTTTATTGTTATAATTATTGAAAAGAAATATTTATAACCTAACCATTAAACATAGTAATATGAATAGTAATAACTACATTTTAAATATTATTTATAATGTTTTTATATAAATAAAACATGTTTATAATAAAACATGTAATATTGGTAAAGTCTTTATATGTTTGAAAATATTATTTTCTCAAATGAACTACTTTTATGTCCTTATGTGAATGAGAATAAAATTAATTTTAGAAAATTTTAGGAATTTAATTTATTAAAATAAAATTATTTTTTGAATTCATAAATACAAAATTCTATTAGGGTAAATTTTAGGTATTTTTCTAAGAAACTTCATTTTTTTATGAATAGTTAAAAATATTGAATTTTAATTCAAAACTGTTTTTTTTTCATCCAATTTATTTATATAGTAAAATTATATTTTAAATTGGTTTTAAAGAAAAAATAGATCAAATATACATTTATTAAACCAATTTAGGTCCTTTTAATCATTTTTATTTTTAATATATATATATAATCTTAATAAACTTTTGAACATTCTCACTTTAAAAACCTCCATTATCCCTAGGTCTATGGGATTAAAATTAAACTTAATTTTTCCACTTTAGTAAATTGAATTTCAAAAAATGGACATAAATGGTTGTATTAAGTATAATATTTATAGTCAAATAAGATCAAATTACTTTTTAACCAAAAAGATTAGTGAAAGTGATTAAAATTAATTATAGTGATTAAGGTAATATTAAGTTTAACAGAAAACTAAACCTCAAACTTAAGGGCAAAATCAACTATAAAGCTGTCAAAACCCATTTTATGCCCATTTTTTTACATAAAACATCCATTATTGGTTTTTTATGAATTTTTAGGTAAAAAAGTAGATATAACTAACAAATTTTCAAAAATTCATAATGTGTCCCCTCCCTCACTTATAAAAGGAAACCATCTCTACCACCTCTTCACACCCCTCAAGACACTAAATTTTAGATAATATATGACCAATTAACTTCAAAAATTCCCTATCTTACTTTTTTAATCCTCCCATTTGGAATTAATCCATCCAAGGAGTCCCTTTTATGCAAACAAAAATAATTTACCCAAAGAAGAGGTAACATCATTCCTCAAACTCCTTTCCTTTATTTTCACTCTCCAAAACATAAATTCATATTATTACATTTTAATATAATAAAAAAAGTATCCTAAATATACTTATATTTTTTAATTCTATATTTTTGAACTTCACTTACACACGCTTCCATCTAATGGGTATTGAACTTACCGTTCTTTTGTACGGTGAACAACCGCCTCACAAAATAATGTTGTTCAGTTTACCTTTACCACTTATCATGGTTGTGAATTATGATGGCCACTCTATTTTTTATTATTTATATGATATTTATTATGTATTTATAATTCTTTAGTTATTATATAAATCCTAGATTAATGATTTTCATTTTGGGTAAATTAGATAACTTCATGTTTGGAAGTGTGGACTAGAGCCTCTTCAAAGTGATGTGATTTGTTCAAACTTTAGATGGAATGTATTAAGGATGGGTTTAGTAAATTTATATGATATATATGACATAATAATTATATGGGAATTATATTATATGTCTATATACATCTATTTTATTTACTTTATTTCTTTCAATATGATAATAAAATGAAAGCATCGTTCATGCGTACGAATGGTCTCCTGTCTCCATGAACGGTGTATTTCTTTTAATATTATATCTTTTATAGAATACTATAAATATTTATAAAATAAACATATGTTATATATAAATCATTTTTTATAATCTAAAAATAATTAAATCATGATCGGAGTGTCATGATCAAGAATAAAAAGTCAAAACATACATGATAAAGAAAACAGTTATTACCAAAAACATTTCTTTAACATGGAATTGTTAATAAAAGGGTAATATAAAATCATAAGTGAATAATATATGGTATTATATTTATGAATATGGTTCTATGGTAGATTTCTAATAAAATTATATATATTATATAGGAGTTTTGAATGTGTACAAACAAATTCAAGACTTAAGAAAAGGGAATTTCACCTCACTTTTTATTTCTATAAGATACATGTCTTATTCACCACACATTTATTTTGTGTGGTGTGTATAATTCCTATATATGTATTAAATAATTATTATAATTAAATTTATTTCTATTAAAATATCCATTTTATGATCTTTCTTTCATGGGGTTTATGTTTCAAAAGCTACTAAATTGGTACTGTAATTTTGTCTCCATTTTTCATTCTTTGAGACACATGTCATGTTACGAATATATATTTTTCTATGAGGTGTATATCCTAAATTTTACATGTTATATATTGAATACACTTAATTTCATGATATTTCAAGCTTAATTTAATGTTAATATTTCTATTTTATCATGATTTAAAGTTACCATAGTGGTAACAATTTATAGCTATAGTCTCACAATTATCATGATTGTTTATGATTATATTTCCATTAATTAAATATTATGATTCATATCTTAAAAAACCTCATGAATTCTATTAACCTCTAGATATTAATTTTATATCCAAGTAATGGTACCATTTTTATAATCTTTTTAATTTAATATAATTAATATAAAAATTAGGAAAATTTGACATTATTTCTCCTTTCGGTCAAAAATCTATATTCTTTCAAAACTGTGTTTCCTAAAAATGTTTTCAAATTTTTTTTACAATTTTTCTATGATGTTAAAAGGAAATTTTTACCCATGAATTAAATTTTTAAAAAAAGGTTTTAAAATTAATCTTCTTGTCATTTCCTAACAAAGGAACTTTTTAAACGTTTAAGGTGAAAAAGGAATGTTCGGCATGTACAGACATACCCATCATCATGACCATCATTTCTTTGATACTTACTTTTTCAAATTACAAGGTTATTATTTTTAAAGGAAATTTTATTCCTAATATGCTGAATTTTTTTCCTTATTTTAAAATGGTTTTCAAAGAAAAAATATTTTCAACAAAAAAAATGTTTTATGTTTAAAAAGTGTTTGAAATGTTTTCAAGCTTCTTTCAAAAGTTTTCAAGGAAATTGGTTTTAAAAATTATTTCAATCTTCTTTTATAATTTTTGAAGGAAAATTATTTTCAAAATGATTTCAAGACTTATTTTTAATGTTTCCAAAATATTTTCAAAGAAAAAGGTTTTTGAAATGCTTTTAATATTTTATTATTTATTTTCATGGTATTTTCAAACAAAAAGGTTTTCAACATATTTTCAAGTTCCTTTATAATTTTTAAAATATTTTTTAAAATAAAAATGATTTTAAAATTATTTATGTTTTAAAAATTATTCTTTCAATGAGGAAAATATATTTTCCTAAATAAATTTTATAAATTAAATTGAAAAGATTTATTTATAAGAAAAGGATTTTTAAAATTTTTTTATGAAAAGGAATTTCAAAGAAATAATATTTTCCTTAAGAAATGTTTTAAGTGATATTTAAGAATATTTCTCCATCTAAGATCTTGTCCTTTGTTATAGTTAAAGATTTATTAGGGACATGGTCCAAGAATACCATTCATATTATTTCATGAATGGTTTGTGTCTTAAATGATTATTATGGAACCCATTTCTCTCCCATAGGTTATATGCTTTTGAAACCCACTTTAATTCATGGGTTATGATTTGATTAAATGATTATGAAACCTATCTCATTTATATAGGTTATGACATGATGAAATGTTTATGAAACACATTTAATTTCATGGGTTACGATATAATTTTTATAAAACCCAACTCTTTTTATCGATCATGATATGATCAAAGGTATATTATCTTATGGAACATGTATGTATGATTTTATTATGTGATGGGTGGGACCCATATCTCCCCCCAATGCATTGATTAAAGATTTATATCTAATTATATAATGATGGGAATCAAGTTTATGGGATTTATCTACTATGGTAATATGGGTGAAATCGATCCACTATGGGAATATGAGGAACCCCGATCCCTTATAAGGAAAGGACTACGACTTTGGATGGTGGTGTGTCATGCCCAGTAGGTGTAGTCACCATGAAGATGGGAGATGGGGAAACCCTGTCCACTATGGGATGTTTGGGAAAACTAATCCATTAAAAGGAAAGAAAGGTGACTAGAGATGGCAGTGTGTCCTGCCTAGTAGGTATAGTTCCCATGGAGTTCCCTGATAAGTTCTAGAATTGAATCTTGGCCGATATATAATAATATTACATGTTTATTTGTATGCCAAAAATTTCATGTCTTGTTCCTATGTTATGATTTCATGGCTTATGATCTTGTTTCCCTTATGATTCGTGTCTTATGAACAACTAATATTTATTCCATAATTCATGTTTATGATCTTTTATATAAAGTGTGTGATATTATAATGTCATTATCACATTCTGATACCCTTATGCTCGTATTTATGCTTACATATCTCCCTTTTTACCCTTAGTAAGCATATTAGATCAC
Organism: Viscum album; assembly: GCA_963277665.1. Lineage (NCBI taxonomy): Eukaryota > Viridiplantae > Streptophyta > Magnoliopsida > Santalales > Viscaceae > Viscum > Viscum album. The sequence continues at coordinate 1,016,281,773 of OY728147.1, read as the reverse complement.
CCACTTTCTTGTTTCCATCCCAGGTTATAAAGATATATTTCATGTATGATATGTCTAATAGGGGTTATATTCTTGGAGAACATAGTGAGAGATAATGTATCTCACTCATGTATCATCATTTACATTTCCATATTTACAAAGTCACTAAACTAATAAGGTATTTGGGATCTATTTGTGTAATGTTTTAAGTATTAAACAAAAATGATGTAAATTCTATTTATATTAATAATGGGTTATTATAGTTGATATCATATAAAGGGTTTAGTTAACAATTGGAAACTAGGATGAGAAAAATTTAGTGATATCCCTAGGAATATTTTTAAGGATATGTCTTGGGATATATCTAAGGTTAAGATTAAGGATCAGTAAAAGTATAGGAAAATGTCATGGAATTTTGGTAAAGGATAGAGCGTGTGGTTTTCTAGAAATACATCATTGTCTTGATACTACAAGTGGATGTGATTTTGGAACATATTTACCTTGGAGTAACAACTTAGACAAGGTTTGTTGGGACTTACTCGAGCACAATATGGTACATGACAAAATGCCTTACTACACACCTGGTTTGTCACTCCTAGGGGGTATTATTTGTGGATTAACAAACTCTTTTGGAACCATAATTACAGATTTAAATATAAATCGGCTATAAATAACCTAGGATAAATCTATGGTGTCATAAACTAAATAAGGCTTTATGATTTAGACATCCTATAATAGGGTTTTCATGATTATGTGGTTCCTCACTATGATAATTCTTTCTTACTCAATGTTTTCTAGTTTTAGTTAATGGAGTAAAATAGAAGGAACTAGGTTAATTATGAATGTTATAGAGAATTTTCTGATTAGAAGTCAAATGGGATGGTCATTAGAGTGAAGGATGTTGTGATCATGCCTAGTTAGTTTTCATGGAACATGATTAACAACATGTACCTTAACCAAATCTCAAACTCACTAAGGAAGATAACTAATGAGTTAACTGAGATTTTGGGTAATAAAAACCATAGAGGAAAGAATATTCAGTTCCCTTTGTGTCAATAATGTGGAAAAAAACACCCAAGTGAATGTATTAGAGGAACAAGAAGATGTTTTGACTGTGGAAAAGAAAGGAACAAAGAAAGTAACTACAAATGAAAGATAAAGGGTTTAGTTAAAGAAATATATAGGAATATTGGCCTTTCTAATATATCATCAAAGGTTAAATTCTATAAGTGTGTGATAAATTGTAATTATTCAAATCAATGTCCTAAGTGGAATATTACTTAGGAGAATCAGCAAGGTGGTGTGAGTAATGGTTATATTACTGATGATGAACATACTACAGATGAAATGTGAAAGTAAAGAGTTATTAAGTAATAGTATAAGTCAACCTTATTATGGATTATGGATGAAGTGGAATAATTGAAGTTTTTATGTTTTTGGATTCAATAATTATGATATATGAATGGTGAAATATATAAGTTTTGTTCATTATTTTGTTTCACCAAGAATTTACAATAATACATTGAATAGTTCCTATAGACTAGAAAAGTGATTTAATGTCATGGTTATGTCTATGGAAAACATGTGATTAGGGGAAATATAACCCTTAATATATTTCTTATGTTAATATAAAATTCTTTGGATAAAGATATATTGGATATGAATAAGTGAATTGGACACTAATAATTACCATTTAACAAATTAAGGACTTGTTGACAAGTTTTTATGCTATCATTGATGAAGTTTAAAACATTTTTTATATTTAAGGAATATCTAAAACATACTTTAGAATAAGGAAATGTTCATATTTTCTATAAGGAATTGTGGAAATTTAGGTTATTACCATGTTTTAAATAAATACATGATAATGGTATTCATATGTTCGGTATGTTAAAACTAAGAGATACTTTTTAATATATTGGGGATCAATGTTAAGATGATTTCATGATCTTTTTTATATAGTTTTTATTTTCACCATTAGGAGGGGTTATAATATTAACCATTTATGGAATGGTTTATGTTAAAATTTGGATGAGGTTAAAGATATTAAACTATCATCTCACCATATATGGATTTATGCATATTGGATTACTTTTTATAACCTTTTTATTGTGATATATTTAATAAACTATCATTCTATTTATGGATCTCGTGATCTACAAATGCTTCGGGAATGAAAAATTCACTTTCATTTCATAAAATAAGAGTTGAAGTGGAAATTGATCAAGACAAAACAAAGGGGGAGATTTTACTAAATAAATTAAGTATATATTCTCATGAAAATTATTCAACTTTAGGAAAAAGGATCTTGAAACCCAAAAAAATATCCTAGTACCTTCATTTCCGATGAATCAAATGGCCCTTGAGATCATCAAAAATTTATGGATTTTTTATTGTTAGATTTCTCCAGACATTTTTCTCTATCACTATTTATTAGAACATTATATTTATATATATCTTTCATATCCATGTTTTCACTTCTCATGTAGGTTCGCCTATGTGGAAACCAAGTTATATGTTACATTGGGTAACTATTATGCTTCAAAATTTCCCTTTTTAAAGTATGTTTTAGTATTTATTTTTAAAATATAGGTTTTTATGAAAGGAACTTTAGAGTATTAAAACTTTTATAAACCAAATGATTTTTTGAGGGATAAATTTATTTTGTAACACCCCAAGCTTCCAGGGTACATTTCCCTTTGAATAATCCAATATCATGTGTTGTACACAACATCAAGTTCTAACACACCACAACCAATCAAACTAGCCGTTATGAATAGTAATACCCACTTTATGAAATTTTAAAAAAATTATCTTTCAAAATGGACTACATTTTTGGATTTGGAATATCAAAATTATTTTAGGGTGAATTTTTGGTATTTTTCTGAAAACTTACAATTTTTGATGAATAGTGAAAACACTAAGTTATAGTTTAAAATCGAATTTTTATTTAAATAATTATTTATTTTATTTAAATTTATTTTAGGTCAAAATAGATACATAATACCTATATAAGTTCAATGTAATTCATTAGAGTCAGTTTATAATAATTTTAGATATATAAAAAGTTTATTGAACTTTTCACCGTCTTTTACCCACCTCCTAGGAGAATTTGGAAATTCACATAAAAAATAATTTCACCACTTATATGAGTTGAATTTAAAAAATCCAAGAGACATGGTTTATATCAGTAAGTAAAATTTGGTTCAATAATATGAAAATAATTTTTGGTTAATAGTAACTTTTTACTTTTATTTACCACGATTAAAAGCAAATAGGGTAATTAAAGGTAAAAATGATATTATTATTACCCTAAAACATGTCCTAATTCTATTGGATAAGTATAATTCGACCAAAAATAACCTTAGGAATAAAATATTAACCTATTTGGTCCACTTGGATTAGATTAGGTCATTTATTATTATTTAATTCAAAGAAGAGTTAAAAGAGTTAAAATCAAAGTTAAAAAACTAAAACATTTTAAATATAGGGTTATGCATAAGATAAATTATACTATAAATATTCATTATAAATATAAAAAGATTTCCTAAATAATGGTATTTTATTTATATTTTTTATACAATAAATAATTAAATTTATTTATGACACAATGATGATGTAGTAATTACCGTATAGATGAAAGATTAAAATAATTGATATTATAAATATCTAAATAAATGTAATTTGAGACTTTTTATGAATTAAAATAATTTTATTGTTTAATATTACATATTAGGGTTGTTTAGATGAATTTTATTCTAAGTAATAATCATGTAATGAATTTAGCAAAAACAAAATAGCAAATAGTTTTAAAATCGATATAAAAGAGTTTTTAAAACAAATATTATATTAATAATTGATATTCTATTCCTAAAAATATAAGGTTTGGCCAAAAGACTTATATAATGATAGGTGTATCATTAATAAACCACTTGGGGTTCTCTTGGAAGTATATAGTAATTTTATTAACCATATAATATAAAAATACAAAGAGACATGGTAAATGTCAAACTATTTAACTAAGAGGTAAATCTAAAATATAAAGTTAATATAGTGACCCAAACCTATCTAAAAACTATTTTTTGAGTGTTTTTAGACCCATGTGTACCTTATCCTTTAAATAATTAATTTTGGATCCATTAGAAACCGAAAATTATTTTATTATAAATTAATATTTCTAGCTTTTCCTAAGTTTCCCCTCACCCCTTTTATAAAAGGTCACTCCCCCTTCTCTCTAATTCACACCTTAAAAGAAATTTTTATTAGCCAAAACCTGCCAAAATACCCTATCAACTATTCTAACTTCATCCTAGAGGCCTTAATTTAGTTATAAATCCAACCTAAGTAGCCATTTTGATCAAATCAAAAGGAAGAACCTGAAGAAGAGGTAAATATTTCATCACCTCTTTCAAGTTCCATTCTTCTTCCACTTCCTTTTTCTTTATTGTTTCTATTATAAAATAATAAATCCAGTATATTATATATACTTTTATGTTATTATAAATATAGTACAACCAAATTCATTATTCTATCCATCCTTTGAATGACATGTCACCATACGTGCGTACGTACGGCTTACCGTCCCCACGTCGTGGTGTAATTGTTATTCAATACATTATTATTTGGATGGGTATAATAATGATGTGTAATTGATGTAAATAATAAATATAACATGATAATGATTTTTTATATATGATATAACATCCAATTTTATATTATTTTAATATCAAAAGAATGATATTGTCGCTCGTGCGTACGTACGGAATACTGTCTCCATGAATGTGATGAGATTCATTCCCAATCGTATCCATTCAACACTAAATTTCATTAGATAATTAAAAATAATGTTTAAAGACTTGATATAATTATGGATATGAATAAGATACATCCCATCCATAACAAATATGACTCACATAACAAAGAATATAAAGGAAAACGAATCCTTCAACACCCGAAACGACGATAATACTATGAAATTATTAACAAAGAAATGTTAAAAGATTATATATGATATCATATTAATGTATATGATTATTGTATAATTTAATAAAAATTATTTCACCATTATAAAAGGTGGTTTACCTATCCTTGACCAAGGAAAATTACAAGTTAAGGGTTAATTTTACAATCCCTACATTATCTGAGGTTGTTTATACGTAATTATCTACTAGGACCTCTTTATCATCCACATCCATGCTTCTTAAAAATTTATTTTGAAACATTCTTAATATTTTATAGACTATGATTTAAATTAATTTATACCATTGTTTAACTTTTATAATATTTTTATAAAGGAATCTTTTCTTCGTTTTCCAAACAAGTTACTTTTTGACCTTTTCGAAAAATTTAAGGTCAGAATGTTTTTTTAACTTATATGGTGGGTGCGGCTATTTTCCACCATTATAACATCATCAAAGATTAGCCGACAATATTATAATATTATTTTCAAAATAAATGTTTTCTTTATAAATTATGTGACTCTTAAATTATTTCAAAATAGAAAGAGATAGTTCTCTAAAAAAAGGTTTTGATTTCATCTATGTCAATATCCTGTGATGGATTTTAAGATTATTTGAAGTTTATTTATTATTATACAAAACTTCCATATTGTATTGAAGGTTTTGTGATATTTTTGACTGTGGATGTGTTATTTTTATACCATTCAGGGTTTATGAATAAAGTATTGACATTTTGTATGCTAGTTTTAATATGAATGTTTATGTTATATTTAAAATTTTTCGTATGAGGAATGCATTGGACTTAGTAAGTGATGGGTGGAGCCCGCTATAGCTCCTCGATGCATCAGTAGGTCTCATGAGACAAAATAGTGTCTTGGGACAGGACCTTGAAATAATATTATTTGTAGTCTTGGAACAAGGCCTTGACTATGTGGTTATGAAAGTCTGACATTATGCATTCCATCATTATGAAAGTGGCTATTGATATTGCATGTGATTATTCAACTAGTAGAATATCCATGTGAATAAGTAAATGTAATTATTTGATTTTATATTTTCCATATTATGATAAATTTCATGTTTAAAATGATTTTTTTTGTCTTATACATTGCCTTAAATATTTATTCTTATTTATGAATGTTTCCTCTATATTGTTATCCTTATTGAGCATCTGAGCTCACCCCTTTCTATGTTTTATTTTTCCCAGGATATGAAGAAGTATATTATGACTGGCCTACAGGGATACTCTATGGGATCTCAGTGTTGTATATGGAAACCATGTTTTTGTATTTTTCCATTTCATGATGTAATGTAAACCTTATGAATGTATCTTGTAATTCCAAGGCTACTAAACTAATAGGTCTTTTGAGACTTGATATTTTGTGATCGTTCCAATAATAAGTAATAATTCACTGAATCTGGGTAACTAGGGTATGGGTGTTACAGTTAGTATCAGAGGATGTTTAGTACAAACCTTGGAAACTAGATTTAGATGGACTATGATTAGATCACATTACCTTAAGATAGACTTTGAGGATTATTATAGAAGAACTTCCTAGAATTTTGGTATAGTAGAAATTTTGTGAGTCTTCCAAAAAATACATCCCTTTCAGGATATGAGCAGGTAGAGGCGGCTCTGGCATAGATGTACCTAGGGGTAAAACCCAAAAGCACCTCTTTGAGCTAGACTCGAACGGAAATTGGATCACGACAACGGGCTTTGTTGAACTCTTGGTTATGACACTCCCGTGGGATATGCATAGGATAATTCCCATTTTCTTTACAAACCATTATGAAGGGTTTATGAGTATATACTTCCTCAAAGAAAACATTTTTATGATTATGGATTATATCCATAAACTGTTCAGTTTATGTTAAGTGTTTTACAAGTTTGGATTTATGTATTTCAATTCATAAACTAATCTATTTTATGCCACTATTTAGAAATGGAGCCTAGTAGAAGGAATGGAAACCGTATCAATGCACGCACTCCATGTAGGGATTTCCCTCCTGCTCAAGATAATTATAGTCGAGCTGGTGATACAACTAGTGCTGATCAGCTAATCACCATACTGGTACAACTCACTCAAGTTATGAATAATAAACTTAAACTATTAGAAAAATGGTTTTAAACGTCGTTAGTTTGACGTTGATTTCATATAAACTGACGTAATATATTTTTTTGGATAATTTTTGGAATCGGTTTTTTTAAAAACTGAGGCCAAAAAAATAGTTTGGGCATCGGGTTTTTTAAAAACTAACACGAAAAGTTTTTTAAATATATTTTTGGGGTCGGATTTTACAAAAACCGATGCCAAAAATTAGATTTTTTTACTACGTTTTAGATTATTTCCTAAGCATCAATTAGACAGGTCATAGAGAAAAAACTGATTTAAGAATTAAAATTTATAGTTGTCTGAAGTTGATCTTCTCTAATATAACTCTTAAACAAGTACATCTTTCAAAGAGCATAAATTTTATTCAGTAACTCTATTTTAGCTCCACGACCAGTCAAATAAAATATTAAGAAATTTTCTAAAACATTGTAAATTTTTTGTTAATTTTTTGTGTCGGTTTTGAAAAAAACCGATGCCAAAAAGTGTTTTCTTTTAAATTTTAGTGTCAGTTTTTTTAAAAATCGACGCTAAAAAGTAAAAAATATATTTTTGGCGTCGGTTTTGAAAAAAACTGACACAAAAAGTGTTTACATTTAAATTTTAGTGTCGATTTATTTAAAAACTGATGTGAAAAAGTTAAAAAAAAATATTTTTTGCTTCGTCTTTTACAAAAACTAACACCAAAAATTAGATTATTTTACTAAGTTTTATATTATTTCCTAAGCTTCAATTTGACAGGTTGTGGAGAAAAAACGGAGTTATGGATTAAAATTTATAGTTGTCGGAAGTTGATCTTCCCTAATAGAAGTCTTAAAGAAGTCCATCTTTCAAAGACCATAACTTTTAATCCATAACTCCATTTTAGCTCCACGACTAGTCAAATCGAAGCTTAAAAAATTATCTAAAACATTGTAATTTTTTTTAATTTTTTGAATCTGTTTTAAAAAAACCAATGCGAAAAAGTTTTTTCTTTTAAATTTTTGCGTCAGTTTATTTATAAAACTGACGCCAAAAATATTTCTGTTTTACTTTTTGGTGTCGGTTTATTTCAAAACCAATGCTAAAAAGGGTATCTATTGGAATTTTTGGCATTGGTTTTCTACAAAACCGACGCCAAAGAGTATTCACTAATACTCGGGATCAAATTTTCAATTTTTTCAAAACATGCATTTAACTTTTTAAAATCCATCCTACATTTTCATACAACGCTATCGAAAATATTTTCTTTTACTATATATAAATCCATCTTATCATTCATTCAACATTTTCATCCTCTTCAATTAAATCAATTTTGAAATGCAGATTCAATTGTTAATTTAAACACGGCACTTATTCTAATCATTTATTTTCATTGTTATTATTTTCCTTCATTTCAAAACAACTTTATTAGCTTGCTTATATAGATGATTTATTATTATTATCATGTTACAAATATAGAAAATTTGATTGAGATTTACCAACTGTGGTGTAAATTTAATTATCGATCACCATTTTCATTTGATGTATGCGGTTTTAATTTATGTTTATCAAAATTTATTTGAAACGAGTTTTTCCAATCGAAACATTGACAAGTACAACTTCCAATGACCATAACTTTTGATATGTAAATATATTTTTTCTCCACGATCTATAAATTTGAAGCTTAAGAAATTCTCTAAAAGATGGAAGAAAAAAAGTTACTTTTTGGAGTCATTTTTCGTAAAAACCGACGCCAAAAATATTTTTTTAACTTTTTGGCGTCGGTTTTTAAGAAAACTGATGCCAAAAATGTCACAGATTGATTTTTTTGGATTCATTTTTTTTACAAAACCGAAGCTAAAAACAAATGTAATTTATTTGTGGCATCGGTTTTAAAAAACAATGTAAAAATTCATATTTTTTACGTCGGCAACTTCAACGTCGGTTAAAAACTGACGTCAAAATTAAATAAAAACAGAAGTTAAAGACCATTTTATACTAGTGTTACCCGTATGGAGTACCCTGATCCACAACATGGAGGATAAATGTTATATCGCTTCATGAGGCAACAGCCACCAACATTCAATGGGGGTACAAATCCACTATTAGCTGAGCAATGGATAAATTCCTTAGAGAAAATATTTCATGCCATGGGGAGTAGTGAAAGGGAAAAGTTTTCATGGTTTTTTACCACCTCATTGGAGATTCTAATCAATGGTGGTCATTGATTCAAAACACAAAGGAAGATGATGAAGTATCAAATATGGAATGGAGGGAGTTTAAAGAGATTTTCTTAGAAAAATACTTTCCTCGTGACCATCGAGCGGATATGGAAAGGCAATTTCTGAGTTTGAGGCATAAGGAGGATGAGAATGTCACAAAGTATGAAGCTAACTTTACAAGGATAGAAAGGCATGAAGCATATTATATATGTAACCCAAGAAGTGATATTGATCTTTTCTTTGATGGGTTAAAACCATTTCTCTATCTAGCATTAGTCTCACAATCCTTCTTGTCATATGAAGATATTGTCTCATGTGCTATCAAGATAGAAAAAGAATTATCTAAGTCTTGTGACTTTAAATATAAGAAAGAGAAGAATAGATCTGCTAAACACTCTGGAAATGGAAATAAGGGGAATAAGGGAAAAGTTGAATATCCATCCTGTAGTAAATATTGGAAGAAAAACCCTGGTACTTGCCTTAAGGGAATGGGAGTCTGTTACAAGTGTGGTGAAAAAGGCCACCAATCTCGTGATTGCAAGGGGAAGAAAGAGGTTGTTGATGTTGAATGCTAAAATTATAGATAAAGAGGGAATTATGAGAATGAATTTCCTAAGAGTCAGGGGAACTTATCTCAGAAAAGGCCAAGGGATCAAGGCCAAGCTTATGTTATCACTACTACAGAGGATGAAGCTTCGAAAGACGTAGTGTCATGTAATTTAATGGTTTCTTCAAGTTTAGAAAATGCTTTATTTTATTCTGGATCATCACATCATTTCATATCTTCCTAGTTTTCTAAAAAAAATTGATATTTCCAATTTGATTTAACAAGGGAGTTGTTAGTCAAAAATCCTAACAGAAGTATCATTGCAACAAAGTTTTGAGAATCAGTTCCCATTAGGGCACATAAATGCTTTTTATCTGCTGATCTCATCGTTATACCCATGATTTAATTTGATATAATCCTTGGTATGGATTTTATTTCAGACGATGATGCGAAAAATTATTGTAAGAATAATGAGGTTATGATTTTTGATGACTATGATAAAGAACACCTTATCTTTAGAGCAGAATCGTCACCACCTGATTCTTATCTAGATCGACCCCCATTAGCCCAACTAAATTCAATTATTAGGGAGGAAGATAATGAAATAAATGTGGATGAGGAAAGGAATGTTCAAATAGAGTATGTACCTATTGTGAATGAATATGTTGATGTGTTTCCAGATGATTTACCTAGACTTCCTCCGGAACGAGAAATTGAATTTTCCATTGATTTAATTCCTGGTTCAAGTCCCATATGGAAGACCCCTTATAAAATGGACACTATGGAATTAGTGAAACTAAATAAACAACTAGAGGAATTGGTTAATAAGAGATTTATTTTCCCTGGTGTTTCTCCATGGGGAGCCCCTGTTATTTTTGATAAGAAAAAAGATGGATCTATGAGGTTTTGCATTGACTAAAGAGAGATCAATGCTATAATAATAAAGAAAAAGTATACCCTACCTCTCATTGATGATTTGTTTGACCAACTTCATGGAGCTCAATACTTTTCAAAGATTAACCTTCGATCTAGATATCATCAGTTCTGTGTGAAGAAGGAAGACATTCTAAAAATAGCATTTCAAACCAGGTACGGGCATTACGAGTTTATAGTAATGCCTTTTGGATTGACTAATGAACCCTCTGTCTTCCTAGATCTAATGAATAGATTTTTCAAAGAATATCTTGATGACTTTGTAGTGGTATTTATTGATGATATCTTGGTATACTCTAAAATCTACGAAGATCATGAAAATCACTTGCGCATTATCCTGAAGACTCTTAGAAGACATGAATTATATGGGAAGTTTATCAAGTGTCAATTATGGATTCAGGAGATTTATTTTCTTGGTCATATTAACTCTAAGGATGGAATATCTATTGATCCTTATAAGACAAGAACAATCCCAGAATGGCCAGCACCGACAAGTATAACTGAGGTACGCAGTTTTATTTGTTTAGCAGGTTATTATCGATGTTTCATCCAGAATTTTGCTCGATTAGCTAACCCATTAATAAAGCTCACACGAAAAGGGGTTAAATTTTTTTAAAAAAAAGAGTGTGAAGAATTTTTTGAAGAATTGAAGAGAAGATTAGTCAATGATCCTATATTGACTCTATCATCGGGGAATGATGGTTGTGTCATTTATAGTGATGCATCAATGAAAAGACTCGGTTGTGTCCTTATGTAGAATGATAGGGTTATTTCTTACGCATCATGACAGCTAAAAATTCATGAGAAAAACTATCCAACTCATAATCATGAGTTAGCAGTTGTAATCAATGCTTTGATGATTTGGAGAAAGTATCTCTATGGTGAAAAATGTGAGATTTATACTGATCACAAGAGTTTGAACTATATTTTCTCATAGAAAGAACTCAACATGAGGCAAAGGTGATGTCTTGAACTACTCAAGGGTTGTGATTTCACTATACACTACCACCCGGGGAAGGAAAATAAGGTGGAAGATTCTTCGAGTAGAAAGGATCATGGAGTTTTGAAAAAGATGAGAGTTGAGAAGGATCCTATATACATGGATCTAGTAAAGATGGATATGGGAATCACCAGGGAAGGTGAAACATCAATACTTTTTCAAATGGTTTTCAAACCATATTTACTAGAAAGGATAAAGAGTTCTCAGACCAGTGATGATAAGTTTCAAAAGAAGATTAAAGCTATGAATGATGGGAGATTGAGTGACTTTGTGTAGGAAGATGGAATTTTAAAATTTTGGAAGAGACTTTATGTTCCCGATATACCTGATCTAAAAAAGAATTGTTGGATGATTCTCAGAGTTCTAATTTCTCTATAAACCCTGGTAGCACCAAAATGTATATAGATTTGAAGGAATGTTTTTGGTGGGACAAAATGAAGAGGGAGATTGCTGATTTTGTGTCAAGATGTATGGTTTGTCAATAAGTGAAAGCTGGAAGGCAACATCCTAGAGGAGTCTTGCAACCTCTTCCCATAATGGAGTGGAAATGGGATAATATTACAATGGAATTTGTCATGGGACTACCAAAGACAACTAGAAAGAACGATGCAATATAGGTCATTGTTGGTAATTTTACCAAGTTTGCACATTTTCTTGCTATAAGAGAAGATTTACCACTTGAACGATTGGAAAGACTATATATTAATGAAGTTGTAAGACTTCATGGAGTACCATTATTGATTGTTTCTGATCGTGATCCACGTTTTACATCAAGATTCTGGAAAAGTCTTCAGAAAGCCCTAAATACTGAACTTCGTTTGAGCACTGCCTACCACCCCCAAACTGATGGACAATAAGAATGGACTATTCAAACCTTAGAAGACATGTTGAGATCATTCTCACTTGACTTTCAAGGTATGTGGGATCAATAATTATCTCTAGTAAAATTTTCTTATAACAATAGCTTCTATTCAAGTATTCAGATGGCACCATATTAAGCGTTATATGGAAAGAGATGTTGCACACCAACCTGTTGGGATGATGTTGGTGAAATAAAACTCGTAGGCCTAGAACTAGTAGAGAAAACGATGGAAAAGGTGACGGTAATCCAAAACCACATCAAAGAAGGTCAAAGTAGGCAGAAGAGCTATGTCGATAACCAAAGGAAGGATTTGAAATTTTAGGTAGGAGATCATGTTTTCTTAAAGGTATCTCCATGAAAGGGTGTTATACATTTCGGTAAGAAGGTAAAATTGAGTCCCAGGTACATCGCACCTTTCGAAATTCTAGAACGAATTGGGGTTGTAGCTTACCATTTGGAAATCCTGCCAAGTCTCTCCAAAGTTCACGATGTATTTCACGTATCACTGTTGAGAAAATACATGCCTGACCCAGCGCATGTACTCACCTAAGAGGAATTAGAACTGGAACTTGATCTACCTTATTGTGAAGAGAATATCAAGGTTCTTGATACAATATAACAAGTGTTGAGAAACCGGACAACTCATCTGGTAAAAGTTCTATAGAGAAACCATAAGATTGAAGAGGCAACGTGGGAACCCGAGGAACTTATGATGAAGAACCACCCGAGTCTTTTTATACAGTAATATTTTATAAATTTTGAGGAAAAAATTATTTAAAGGAGGGGAGAATGTAACACCCCAATCTTCCACGGTACGTTTTCCTTTGAATAATACAATAGTGTGTGTTGTACGTAACTTTGAGTTCTAACACACCACAACCAATCAAACTAGTCATTATGAATAGCAATACCTACTTTTTGAAATTCTAAAATTCTTATCTTTCAAAATGGACTTCATTTTTGGATTCGGAATACCGAAATTAGCTTACGGTGAATTTTTGGTATTTTTCTGAAAACTTACATTTTTTTATGAATAGTGAAAAACACTAAGTTATAGTTTAAAACCGAATTTTTATTTAAAAGATTATTTATTTTATTTAAATTTATTTTAGGTAAAAATAGATACATAATACCTATATAAGTTCAATGTAATTCATTTGAGTCAGTTTATAATAATTTTAGGTATATAAAAATTTTATTGAACTTTTCATCGTCTGTTACTCACCTCCTAGGAGAATTTGCAAATTCACATAAAACATAATTTTACTGCTTCTATGAGTTGAATTTCAAAAATACAAGAGACACTTTTGATATCAGTAAGTAAAATGTGGTTCAATAAGATGAAAATAATTTTTGGTGAATAATAACTTTTTACTTTTATTTACCACGGTTAAAAGTAAATAGGGTAATTAAGGGTAAAAATGATATTATTATTACCCTAACACATGTCCTAATTCTATTGGATAAGTATAACTAGACCAAAAACAATCTTAGGAATAAAATATTAACCTATTTGGTCCACTTGGATTAGATTAGGACATGTATTATTATTTAATTCAAAGAAGAGTTTAAAGAGTTAAAATCAAAGTTTAATAACTAAAACATTTTTAATATAGGGTTAAACATAAGATAAATTAAACTATAAATATTCATTATAAATATAAAAATATTTCCTACATAATGGTATTTTATTTATATTTTTTAAACCTTAAGTAATTAAATTTATTTATGACACAATGATGATGCAGTAATTACCGTACTAATGAAAGATTAAAATAATTGATATTATAAATATCCAAATAAGTGTAATTTGAGACTTTTTTTGAATTACAATAATTTTATAGGTCACTATAACATATTAGGGTTGGTTATATGAATTTTATTCGAAGTAATAATTCTTTTATAAATTTAGAAAAAACAAAATACTAAATAGTGTCAAAATTGACATAAAAGAGTTTTTAAAACAAATATTATATTATTAATTGATATTCTATTCATAAAAATATATGTTTCTTAAACATGACTTATTTGATGATAGTTTAATAATTAATAAACCACTTGGGGTTCTCTTGGTTTTATATAGTAATTTTATTAACCATATAATATAAAAATACAAAGAGACATGGTAAATGTCAAACTATTTAACTAAGAGTTCAATATAAAAGACAAAGTTAATATAGTGACCCAAACCTATATAAAACCTATTGGTTGAGTTATTTTCGATTCATACCCACATTATCCTTTAAATAACTCATTTTGGTGCCATTATAAACTGAAAATGATTTTATTATAAAATAATATTTCTAGCTTTTCCTAAGGTTCCCCTCACCACTCTTATAAAAGGGCACTTCCCGTTCTCTCTAATTCACACCTTAGACGCCATTTGGATTGGATAAACCCTACCCAAATACCCTCTCAGTTGTCCTACCTTAATCCTAGAGGCCTTACTTTAGTCATAATTCTAACCTAAGGATCCCTTTTGATTAAATCAAAAGGATGAACCCGAAGAAGAGGTAAATATTTCATCACCTCTTTCAAGTTCCTTTCTTCTTCCACTTCCTTTTTCTTTATTGTTTCCATTATAAAATAATAACACCAGTATATTATATATACTGTGATTTTATTATAAATATGGTACGACCAAATTCATTATTCTATCCATCATTTGAATGAAATGTCACAATACGTGCGTACGTACAGCTTACCGTCTCCACGTCATGGTGTAATTGTTATTCAATACATTATTATTTGTATGGGTATAATAATGACGTGTAATTGATTTAAATAATAAATATAACATGATAATTATTCTATTTATATGATATACCATCCAATTTTATATTATCTTAATATCAAAAGAATGATATTGTGGCTCTTGCGTACGTACGGAATACCGTCTCCACGAACGCGATGAGATTCATTCCCCATCATATCCATTCAACACTAGTTTTCATTAGATGATTAAAAATAATGTTTAAAGACTTGATATAATTTTGTATATGAATAAGATACATCCCATACATAACAAATATGACTCACATAACAAATAATATAAAGGAAAACAAATCTTTTAACACCCGAAACAATGATAATACTAAGATATTATTAACAAAGTAATGTTAAATGATCATATATGATATCATATTAATGTATATAATTATTATATAATTTAATAAAAATTATTTCACCATTATACAGGATTTTAACCTACCCTCTACCAAGTAAAAGTACAAGGTAAGGGTTAATTTCACAATCTCTTCATTATCTGAGGTTGTTTATACGTAATTTTCTACTATGACCTCTTTATCATCCACATCCAGGTTTCTTAAAAATGTATTTCGAAACATTCTTTCTATTTTATAGACTATGGTTTAAAATAATTTATACCCTTGTTTGACTTTTATAATATGTTTATAAAGTAATCTTTTCATTATTTTCCAAACAAGGTGCTTTTTTACCTTTTCGACAAATTTAAGGTAAGTATGTTTTTTTAACTTATATGGCGGGTGTGGCTATTTTCCACCGTTGTAACATTGTCGAAGATTCCCTTACCATCTTATAAAAATATTTTCAAAATAAATGTTTTCTTTAAAAATTATGTGACTCTTAAATGATTTCAAAATATAAAGAGATATTTCTCTAAAAAAAGGTTTTGATTTCATCTATGTCAACATCCTTTGATGGATTTTAAGCTTATTTGAAGTTGATTTATTATGATACAAAACCTACATATTGTATTGAAGGTTTTGTGATATGTTTGACTCTGGATTTGTTATTTTTATACCATTCATGGTTTTTGGATAAATTATTGACATTTCGTATGCCTGTTTTAATATGAATGTTTATGTTCTGTTTAAACCTTTTCATATGAGGAATGCATTGGACGCAGTAAGTGACGGGTGGAGCCCGCTATAGCTCCTTGATGCATCGGTAGGTCTCATGAGACAAACTAGTGTCTAGGAACAAGGCCTTGACAAAATCTTATTTGTAGTCTTGGCACAAGGCCTTGACTTTGTGGTTATGAAAGTCTGGCATTATGCATTCCATCATTATGAAAGTGGCTATTGATATTGCATGTGATTATTTGACTAGTAGAATATACATGTGAATAAGTAAATGGAATTATTTGATTTTATATTTTCCATATTATGCAGAAGTTCATGTTTAAAAGGCTTTTGTTTTAGTCTTATACATTGCCTTAAATGTTTATGCTTATTTATGAATATTTCCGCTATATTGTTATCCTTACTGTGCATCTGAGCTCACCACTTTCTATGTCTTATTTTTCCTAGGATGCGAAGAATTATATTATGAATGACCAGCAGGGATAGTCTATGGGATCTCAATTTTGTCTATGGAAACCATGTTGTTGTAGTTTTCTATTTCATGATGTAATGTAAACCATATGAATGTATCCAGTACTTCCAAGGCTACTAAACTAATCAGTCTTTCGAGACTTGATCTTTTGTGATCATGCCAATGATAAGTAATAATGAACCAACTCTGTGTAACTAGGGTCAAGGCGTTACATATTTTAATAGGGGTAGAATGTAACACCCTGAGTTTTTGTGAAATATTTTTTCCAAATTAATTTAATATTTTTGATATTTTACATTTCATGCAACATTGAAAATAGTTTTTTATATTAAATCAATGAATTTGGATTGTTTTATATGAAACACAAAGTTAATCATGCACAACATGTGGGATAAATTTTATCTTACTCTATATGCTACAATATTATATTCTTGTGTTACACGCAACATTGACTTGCCTTGCATTACATGAAACATCGATTTTCTATGAAACATTATTTTATTTTTATAATTATTTAAATGAAATATTTATAACCTAGATGTTAAATATTGTAATATAAATAATAATAACTATTTTTTAAATATTTTTTATATTTTTTATATAAATAAAATATATTGATAATAAAACGTGTAATATTAGTAAATTATTTATATGTTTGAAAATAATATTTTCTCAAATGAACTCCTTTTATGTCATTTTGTGAACAATAATAACATTAATTTTAGAAAAATTTTTGAATTTAATTTGAAAAAATAAAATTAATTTTTTAATTCATAATGTTAAAATTATCTTAGAGTGAATTTTATGGATTTTTTTGAGAATCTTCATTTTTGGATGAATAATGCAAAATATTGAATGTTAATTTAAAATTGTTTTTTCTTCTAATTTATTTATATAGTTATATTATATTTTAAGTTGTTTTTTAAGTCGCAATAGATAAACAATACATTTATTAATCCAATTTATGTCATTTGAATCATTTTTATACTGAATTTAGATATAAAAACTTAATGAACATTTTAACATTCTCACTTTAAAAACTCGCTTTCTCACCACATCACCGGATTAGCATTAAACTTAATTTTTCCACATATATGGATTGAACTTATAAAAATTTATATACAAGGTTCTAATAATTATAATATTTATATTCTAATAAAGAAACTTAATTTTTTACCAAAAAGATTATTTAAAGTGATTAAAATTAATTACAGCAATTAAGGTAAAATTATGCTAAAAAGGGACTAAACATAAAACTTAAGGACCAAAATGTCCTATAGAATTGTCCAAAACTCATTATATAGATCTATTTATACCATACACTTTATATTCTTGAGTTTTTTTGTTTTTTTATGAATTGTGTTAGGTAAAAACATTGGTACATCTAACTTGTTTTCAAAAATTCCAAGTGTGTCCCCTCCCCCCCCCCTTCACTACTGGAAAACTAGTCTATACCCACATATCTATATCCATGGTTTAGAGAAACCATGGGTATAGTGTGTATTCCCAAATCTATACCCTAGTTTTTAAAAAAACAATTGTATAGGTTGATCTATACAAACAATTTTTTGAAAATCATCAGAATAGCTCTTTAATATGGGAGCCTTGCTCGGGCTTCTCCACCCCCTCCTCATTAAAATCCCTACCTACCCTCTTCCAGGTGGATTTTTTGTCCCCACTCTCCTCCTCTAGATACCTTCAGCAGCTCCCCCTCCCCTCCTCAGGTGACCTTCGGTGTCCTCCTCCCCTATCCTAATTTACCACTCACCTGAGTGAGCGGTAACCTCCCATATCCTCTCCTCTATTTCAATCATTTTTTCTCAGAAATATAAGGATTTATTATCTTGATTCTATTCTATTTCTTTCAATTAATTTTAATTCTATTCTATTTAATTTATATTAGTTTGGTTATTTTTTTCACCTCTATTCTAGGGACTTTTTTTGGTTTAATTCAATTTGTTAAGGAACTATTTTTTATTTTAGTTTTATTTTTCTCAATTTATTATGGTTTAGGTGAATTTATTTTAGATTAATTTTTTTTCACTGATATTTTTTTCTAGATTATTTTAAAATTATTTGGTTATATTTTTATTTATTTTTATTAATATATTTGATTTTATTTTTTTAAATTTCTTTTATTTCATTTTTTACTTAGATTGGATGGGTTTAATATTATATAGGTCAATCTCGATTCAATTTTTGAAATTATTATATTGAAATTAATTTGGTTTGGTTCAGTTGAGTTTTTATCTATTTTTCAAAAACTATTTTAGATTGATTTTGTTCAGATCTTTTCATTTCAATGTAGTTGGGTTCACTTTGGTCCTTTTTGGTTTGGTATGAGTTATTTTGACTTATTACTGGTCATTTTAGGTCTATGTGATCCATATTTATTCAATATAGTTTGTTTCTATTCCATCTAATTTTTCTCGGTTTCATTCAGCTTATCTATGTATGAATCAAATTCATTTAGTTTTATTTTTTAGTATTATTAGTTTTAATTTGATTTATTAAATTTGAGTTGATTAGTATATTTTATTTTTTTTATATGGTTTGGTTTGGTTTTATAATATTCATTTCAAGAAATTTTGGTTCAATTATGTTTATTTATATTTGGTTTTGTTTTTTTTTACCTATTTTTCATGGTTAAGTTTAATTTGAATAAGTTCATTTGTATTTAGTTTAATTACATTTAGTTTATTTTGGGATGATTTAGTAAAATTATATAATTTTTTGTTAGGTTTGTTTTATTTTTTGTTTATATATATTCATTATGAGATGATTCAAATCATTTTGGTTTGATTATCCTTAGTTTGATATTATTCAGATTTATTCATTTTCATTGAAGTCACATTGATTCGATTCAGTTCACTTATATTATTTCAAATCAACTCAATTGTTCTAATTAAATTCCTATATTTATAATAAAAATATGCATCTATTTAATTTTATATTACACTATTTTTAATAATTTTACTCTGTTAGGCTCAAATTTTTGGGTTTTATTTACATTAGTTTGTTATGGATCAACTAAATTTTTCTTATTTTAGTTCCATTTAATTTTATTTTATTTGATTAAACTTGTAAATTATTGATCTAGTTTTATTAATTTTATTATACCGCATTTCAAAATTATTATTATTGTAGAATATTTTAGATAAATTTAGTTTTTTATCACACTAAATGATAAAATTGGTAAAGACAGTGATAAACTGAGAACATTAAAATTTATTTCCTTTTTAAATAAAACATACCTTTTTAGAAGTATCTTGTTTCAATTTTGATTTTTTTATTAAAATTAAATTAAATCAATCATGTATAGGATACAAGGTGATTTATATAGATTTAGGGTTACCTATATAATCCCCTTCTCAAGTCCACTAATACTAAATATGAGTATGATGAGTTTGATTGTAAAATCCTTTCAGCTATGTATCTTCATAGTTAAGTATAAGAATAATAAACTTAGTATTTACCAAATCTATGGTATTTTAAAAGTTTATTTTAAAAAATGAAGTTCTTGGGTCTTAATCCCCACACAATTTACAAGTATTGTGTATTTTTTGAAAATAAATAATTGAGAAAGATGACATTTACATAATGATATTATGAATGATTCTAAAAACATAATTAAAAGTAATAAATAAATATATCATCAATTAAAGACATCAATTTAATTAATAAATATGATTCCCCAGTCTTACACTTCTGAATCTAGTACTAAAAATACATATTTTTCTTGGCTTATAGCATATGTTATTTCTATTATTCTTTGTTCTTCTAGATACTAGTATACTTTGATGGATTTCATATTAAAATTGATTATAATGAATTTTTAAATCATAGTTTACGTTTTTGATTGAAACATAACTTTTTTTCCTTTAATAGAATGGATAAAATTCAGTGTATCATACCAATTAGATTTCAACTTAGATTCAAAAGAATTTCGATTTTTTTAGATTTTTCATTTAAAATGATTTAGATGAAGGTTTTATATAGTTTCCATGTTATAAATGTGTTGTATGACCATGGATAATCCAGGAATAAGTTATATACCATATAAAAAAATCTATATTTCAAACAATCTATTATGTTTGGTATCACCATGGAGAGATGATCCAAAATTATATTGTTCATGAATGAAAAGAAAAAAGTGGCATGTAGAATTTGATATTTCATCAGTTTCCATTTATGAATCATCATGAGAGAGATATTATACTATTGAAAGAAGGAAATTATATCAACACACATGAGGAAAATACTGAATATGATGATGTTGAGGGAGTGAAATTTTTAATGGATGATTCCAAAACTACAGTATATTAGGAATATACTAAAATGACCAAGTTGGAATTTTTAATGTGGTTATATAATGTAAAAATCATGTATGGAATTTATTATATGTACATTGATTATATTATTACCTTTTTGAAGTAATTGCTTCCTGATGGTCCAAATATTCCCTCAAATCATTATAAGACATGTAAGTTAATTAAACAGTTTGGATTTTATACCAATAAAGTTCATTATTGTTTGAAATATTGTTGTGTATTTTTAGAGGAAACATCCATCTTTAATGACTAAAAATAATGTGGTATATCTTGATGAAAGAAAAATGTAGATGGAACACCATCTTGTGTTCCACAGAAAGCCATGAGTCACTTTCCCTTGATTCCCAGACTTCAAAATCAATTCATATCTACATAAATCTCAGCCAATATGTGATGGCATGATGTTGAGATAATTAAAGGTAATGATGAGTTGGTTCATCCTATATATGGATCATCATGAAGACCATTTGATTCAAAACATCCTGATTTTTCAAATGACGTGTGTAATGTTAGGTTGGCTCTATAATGTGATGGTTTTCATCCATTTGTTCAAATGCTTACTGCTCGCAACACATGGCTAGTTTTTCTTCATGTTTATAATATTCCTCTATGGATGTGCATGAAAAAACCTTTCACTTTCTTGATTATACTAATATTTGAACCTTTTGATTTAGAAAATTATATATATGTCTACTTTTAACCTTTAATAAGATATTTGAAGAAGCTTTGTGATATGGGTGTGTAGACATTTTATGCTTCTTCAAAAAAAAAATCAGATGTATGTTACCCTTCTATGGACTATAAATGATTTCCCTATATATGAAATGATGTCTGGTTGGGGCATGAAGAGAAAAATATCATGTCCTATTTATATGAATGATACATGATCGGTGAATACTTAAATATTATATTAGTTTCAGTTTCATTGTGTATCAACAATTCTTTTCAATGGATCGTCAATACAAGAAGAATAATCTAAGGTTTGATAATATTATTGACACTAAACAACCACCTCAACAAATTTTAGGAAGTGAGTTTCTTGAGGAATTGAGATATCTCAGTTTTTCATTGGGGAAAGGTTAGATGAAATCTAAAAAGAGGAAGAATAGTGGCAATGAATCCACTTTCAATTTGAAAAAGAAAGTTTATTCCTTGAGTTTCCATATTGTTCTACCAATTTGTAATGTCATTTTTAGATATAATACACATTGATAAAAATAAATTTAAAAGGTTTCTTTCAATTATTCTAAATATCAAGGGGAAGATCAAAGATTTCTTCTGATCTGGTTGGGACTTGTTTGATTGGGGAATCTGACCAGAACTACATCCTATGTGTATCAGTGAAAAAAATGGAATGTTCCATGTTCTTCTTATGTGATGAAACCATCATAGAAAGATCAATTTTAGGTAGTATTGGAGAATATCGAGGTTCTCAAGGGCAATTTGAGGAACACATCTAAATTAGTAAATAAAATGTATTTGAAACTAAAATCTCTAAAAAATCATGATTATCACATCCTTATTCATAAATTTATTCCAATAGAAATTCATCATTTTCTATCAAATAATGTATGGGTGATAGTGATTCACTTTTTCCATTATTTTATATTCTTTTATGCTAGGTGGTTATCAAATTCATTATTGATAAAAATGAAGCAAGATTCACCATTAATTTCGTGTGAGTTGAAAACAAATTGCTCTATCATTTTTCACCTTCATGTGGCATTTAATAGTTCATATTCCAACTGAAAAACTTCTTGGGGGACCTGTTTCTTTTTGGAGAATGTATGGGTTTTTGTTCAATGTATTTATCTAATGTGAGAACAATACATAATTAGACAATGATAAATAAATATGATCAGTATAGTGAAATTGATTCATTTTTTCCACTTCTTCCACAAATAGGAGGTATTAATAGTTCATATACATTGGCTACATTGAGCCTTGAAGATCAGAATATGTCACATTGCACAGTCCTATTTAACTATGGTTTGTTTGATGACGATATCAAGTAAGTAGTTTGGATATTTATATGTTATCTCATACTATGTCATTTCACATATACCATAGACTTTTATTATCTTTTTATGTTTGAAACATAAACAAATTATAAGTGGATTTCATCGATCTTTTCCTTTGATAAGGAGAGAGAATTTTCATAGCCAAGAGATTCCTTCTTGGTTGAAATCAATGTTATGACCATTATATTAATTATCTTAAAATATATATATCCATTTAATTGTATTATTAATATATATTTTAGGTATTGATTTTACTTGTTGAATCCATTTCTCAATAATTAAGAGTGTTGGATTTTACTCCCAATTCTTTGGGTTGTGAATGAAAATCTTTAAGAATCAATGGGTATAAATTTGTTATAACTAATAAACTAGAGAAAATAAGAACATTTTATGATGGAATTATGTTAACTTCAACAATGAATTATTCTTCCAGTGCATCATATAGTCAGACCCGATATGGAGATGTGTATTATTATGGACATTTTGGGAAAAATATTTTTATTAGATTACTACTCTCAAGGTTGATTCACTATGATGAAATTTAAATGGTTTGATTCAATGATATGACATTGTAAATTTATTGATGATTGTGTATTCAGATTTATTAACATGAGTTTATTCCTAAATACCGATGAAGAATACATTTTGTCATCAATGAAAAAACAAGTTTTTTATATGAAATATCATATGAGACCTGATTATGGTGTCATTAATGAATCAATCCCAAGATATATTTTCCATGATGTTGGATAAAAAATTTACACTATTGATTCCCCCATTAGTGTTGACTAAAATATTTCATTTGATGACTCAAATTTTCCCATTGTGAGAGCTGATGTTGAACTTTATGTAGTGATTGGTAATATATAAAAGAGACCATATATGTTCATAGTTCATTCAGATTACGTTGACATGATTTTATTAGGTTAGTATTACTGTAATTACTTTAATTTAGTTTCAATTTGGAATGATATGTTTTTTTAGAATTTTTTAGATTCATTTAATTTAATTATAATTATTTGAATTCAGAAAAATTGGGTTTAAAATGGGGTTTTTTAAAATGTATAACTTGGTTTTAAATTATTATTACTAATATATTTTATGACATTTTTTTTTGCCTTCTTTGACTTCTATGTTGTATGAATTTTTAAAAAAATTTGTTTTTAAAAAGTGTACATTTCATTCTTATGCATATTATGACAAATACTTCAGAAATTCAAAGGAAGAAACTATTTGATCCTGATCGATAGGTTTATGAGCGTGGGTTACCTCATGCGCTTCCCTCGGTGAGTATAATAGTTGTAATATTTTTATTTTGTATTACATATAATTCCATGCACATATTATTTATCAATTTTTTAGGTGCATTGAATTCCACTAGATTTGATTCCTCGTCCTACTATCATGGGTCTGATCGGGGATGCTCTTATACCTAGACGGAGCACCTGTTGTACCCATTCCCTCACTAACCCACCTATGAACACCCTATCTTCCATACCTTTCCATCATTAATTTGATCCTCTAGGGATGTTCCCATCCATGCCTCCATCATCATCTCATTTAGCCTCTTATTCTTATTCCATATTTATGCCACCTTTAGGGATGTTCCCACTCATGCCTCCATCATTATTTCATTTAGCCTCTTCTTCTTATACCATGTCTATGAAGCCTCCATGGATGTTCCCACCTTTATCATATCCATATCCTTTGATGTATCCCCAATCCTACTACCCATGTTCTACCATGTCTATGCCACCTCTATTTTAACTATCCATCCAACATCTAATGAGTCTGCTCCTTCATCTTCCACTCTAGTGTATGAAGATAACCCAGAGCATGGATTGGAACAGACACTTCCTTAATAGGCTAATGATCAATAATATACCATGGATTCATTACATACTATTGAGTATCCTGCATTAGGTTTTTTAATTATAACTGTGTCAAATTATATCACTTCATTTTTCTCATATTGTACCATCACTTAATTCATATTTTTTACCTCCAATATTATTTAATGGGATATTCTTGTCGAAGATGTGGGCGCACTCATATGCAGGAAGCCTAGAATCATAAAACCCTGATAACAGTGTATTAAAATGTAGAAAATAAGATGATAGGTAAAAATATGAGGTAGTGTAGAAGTTTCATGACCACTTTAGGAAAGTACCACAATATCATTCTAGTGGAACCAGTATCATGGAGACATCTTAGTAATGACATCAAGGAAAAATCATGGGAAAAGATATGGGTAATAAAATTTTATAAATTTATATCTATATTAATGTTGTATTATATTAATTAACATGTTTATTGTAGATTTAAATTAACTTTCCTGACATTGAAGCTGTTAAGTTTGCAAGTTTGATGGATCTTAGGGAGTTATGGTGATCATACATGCATGAGTTATTTATTGGTTGGAGGAGTAGAGTTGGTTATGAATTAGAGGGTGTACCCATATTCCCCAACTATCAAAAAACTCAATATCAAAAAATGATCACATATTGGAAGACTGATGTGTTTAAGGTATTCTTAATATTTAATGCTTTACATATAAAGTTTAATTCTTATTACTTATATTGAATTTTTGTTTTTAGGAAACATTGGGAAAAAACAAAAATAACAATGATTCAATGATATATCTTTGTATATCGAGGTGCACTATAATTCCTAAGAATGAGAAATGTCAGGTATTTTAATTTGAATTAAAATAATGCTCTAATTTATATTGTTACTTAGTAAGATTTTTATACTGAATTTTAGGTTTTATTATCATTATTCCCTTTAATATGAGGCTGAAAATACCCCTTTAAAATTTCCTAATGTACTAGAGGCCAATTGAACATTATACATAATTGTTAATTGGAGTAAAAGAATAATGGGGGCCAATTAGTCTCTAATCCTATATACCAATTTTTGAACTCAATTATAGTCCTAATGGGAAATTGTCCTATATGTATAAAGTCCAATTGCGCATTAGTCCTATAGAATAATTTTCCATTAGACCTATAGGAAAATTGTACATATAATGAGTAATATGAAGTTCATATTCTGAAATCAATATAAACCATTACTATTCAAGATTATTGAATGTTTATAATGAGTAGATAAAATTATAAATTATTTATGATTAGATTTTATATAAGAATTTTTCATCAATGTTTATCACATGTTTAAATTTATAAATTTTTCATCATTTAAAAGTAATTAAATTTTATTATTATTAAATATTATAACATAATTATATTGTAAGTAAGTGTATATAAATCAATTCCATTCGCATCAAGCTGTATTGGGAATTAAAGGTAATATACCTTGACCAAAATTATTTTTCTTGAGTGGGAAGAAAAATAATGGGAGTGATGTAAATGCATAAACAGAAGAAAATATTGTTAGTTTTTTATTTATATTTCTAATATTTATACAAAATTCATAATTAAATATCTTGTTTATAGTTTCAAAAGTCTTCCCTGGAGACCCTTGATGATAAAGAAGATGGAAACTTCAGTACAAATGTTCATTTGAGTTAGGTATTAAGTGAGGAGAACCAGGGGAGAGTCCAATGTTTACTAGGGAAAAATGTCATCCCCTCTATGTATTGGTCCTCATCGGGCTCCTACCAAGCCTCTCAGACTCCTAAGATGCAAAGAACTCATGTAGAAGTAGCTGTGGAAAAAAATATCTTTGTAGAAACACAAAAGAAGTAAGTTAGATCATGAAATAAGTAATATGATCACTGAAAAATTCCTGAATTCTATGTCAGTTATAATTCAATCACCTCCATCAGAGGGTACTACTACTATTAATTAATATATGGCACCAATAAACTCTTTAAATGGTTCCCTGGGTGATACCAATGAGGGTCCTAGTGGAGATTGAGATCAAGGTAGTGGTGATGATTCTTTTTATGATGTTTTTTCTATAGATGATGTAGTTGAGGCTCTGGATGATGTTGCTGGTTATGAGGATATTACTGATGGTGCTGATGGTGATGATTATGTTGTTAGTACTGATGAAGATGAGGATGTTGGTGATGGGGGGATATTGATCCCCTAGATTTTTGGCTTAATAGGAAGGAGACTTGTGCAAGTTCTTTAATGACTTGAATTGATTAGTTGTATAGATTTATATGTATGTTTAAGTATTGTATATGGTTTTAAAACTATTACAAGCAGTTGGATGAATGATAAATATATAATACTTTTACTTCATTAAATTTATATTATCTATTTGATTTGATTTACAGGTTCAGGAACAGGAGGAAGAGGTGGTGCTGCTTCTACTACCAAATGCAGGCAGCTTCCTATACCCACAGTTTAGAGAACTGTGCGTATAGGTTCTCTGTTAGGATAATTTATAACCATGTTTTTCGTTAAACTGTTGGTATGGTAGAATATCTAGGACCTATACCTGTGGTTTGTATAGAAACCTTGGTTATAGGTATATACCCATTCCTCTATAATCCATGATTTTAAAAACTATGGGTATATCCTATACCCATGGTTTTAGGGGCTATACCCATGGTTTAAAACCATGGGTATATGGTGTTTTCAGTAGTGATTATAAAAGGAAACCACCTCTCCCACTTCATCACACCTATCAATAAACTTAAGTTCATCCAATATCTTCCCAATTCACTTCCCAACATCTCTCCCTTCTACCTTGAATCTACCATTTGGGTAGAAATCCAACCAAGAAACCCATTGGTTCAAATCCAAAAGGATTTATCCAAACAAGAGGTAACATCCTTCCTCAAGCTCTTTTCCTTTATTTTATTTCTCCACCACCTAAATTCATCTTATTCCATGATCATATAAAAACACCAGTATCCTTTATATATTGATATGTTGTTATTCTATATATTCAATATGCTCATATATGCACTTCCATCTAATTGGTAATGAACTTACTATTCTTGTGTGTGGTGAACTACAACCTCATGAAATGATGTTGTTTGTTTTACCTTAACCATCTATCATAGTTGGGAATTATGATGGACACGCGATTTTTATATGATATATTGGATATTTATGATGTATTTATACTTATTTAGTAATTATATAAATCTTATCTTCATGCTTTCCATTTTTTCTAAATAGGATAACTTCTTTTGTGTAAGTGTAGACTATTGCCTCCTCAAAGTGATGTGATTTATTCACACTTTACATGGAATTTATTAAGGATGGGTTTAGTAAATTTATATGATATATATGAAATAATTATTCTACTATAATTATATTTAATATTTATATATATATATGTCATTTGATTTATTTCAATACAACAATAAAACAGAAGCAGTGTTCATGCGTATGTATGGCCTACCGCCTCTATGAACGGTGTTTTTTATTTAATATTCTATATTTTTATAGATTACTATAAATATTTATATAGTGAATATATATGATATATAAATCATGTTTTAGAATCATTAAATAATTAGTCCATGATATAAGTAATATGATCAAGAATAACAAGTCAAAACATGTATGATAAACAAAATGGTTAATACCTGAAACATTACTTTAACATGGAATTATTAATAAAATGTTAATAAAAATTCATAAGTAAATAATATAGGGTATTAGATATAAGATTATTTTTTTTGTGGTAGATTTATAATAAACTTATATTTATTATACATAAGTTTTGAACGTGTATAAATAAATTCAATACTTAAGGTAAGGGAATATCATCTAACTTTTATTTCTACGAGATATATATATTATTCACCACTAATTTATTTTCTATGGTGTGTATAATTACCATTGATGTATTCTATGATTATTATACTTAAATTTATTGGTATTAAAATATCCATTTTATGATCTTTATTTCATGGGGTTTATGTTTCAAAAGATACCAAATCGGAAAAGTAATTTTTTCTCAATTTTCTTTATTTGAGACAAAAGCCATGTTATGAACCTATATTTTTAAAGGAGGTGTATATACTTCAATTGACATGTTATATCATGAATATCCTCATTTTCGTGATATTCCAAGAATAATTTAATGTTATTATTTACATTTTATCATGATTCAATGTGACCAAAGTGGTAATGGTTTATAGCTACAATCTTATCATTATCAAGATCGTTTAAGATTATTTTTTCATTAATGAAATATTATGATCAATATCTCAAGAAATATAATTATTTTATTACCCTATAGATATTATTTTTATATCCAATTAATTGTATCATTTTTCTACTCTTTTGTAATTAAAATAACTAAGAAAATATTTTTATGAAAATATGACTTTATTTCTACTTTCGGTCGAATATTTTTGTTCTTTCAAAACAATGATTTCTAAAAAAATCAATTTTTTTAATATTATACTATTATACTTAAAGAAAATTGTTACCCATGTATTACCTTTTTACAAAACGATTTTAACAGTAATATTCTTGTCATTTCTTATTAGGGCATTTTTCTAAAATTTTAAGGTGAACAAGGAATGTTCAGCATGTATGAACTTACTCGCCATCATGACCATCATTTCCTTGACGCTTCCTTTTTATGTTTACAAGTTTATTCATTTTAATGAAAAAAAATTATAACTATTATTAATTTTTTTATTTTAAAATTATTTTAAAAAAAGTGTTTCAAAAAAAATTATGTTTAAAAAGTGTTTCAAATATTTTCAAGATTCTTTTATATGTTTTCAAGGAAAATGGTTTTTGAGATCTTTTCAAGATTATTTTATAAGTTATGAAGGAAAAATGTTTGCAAAATTATTTAAAGCCTTATTTTTATTTTCAAATTATTTTAAAAAAAATTCAAAATGTTTACAATATTTAATTATGATTTTTCAAGGTTATTTCAAAGATAAATGTTTTTAAAATATTTCCAATCTTGTATTATAAGTTTTAAAATCAATTTTAAAAGAAAAAGGTTTTCAAATTTATTTGTTTTTTAAAAAGATTTTTTTCAAAGTAGAAAAGTTATTTTCCTCAAGAAATGTTTTAAATGAAATTTGAAAGATTTATTATTAGAAAAATATTTTCAAAATGGTTTTATGAAAAGGATTTTAAAATTAAGGATTTTTTCATTAAGAAATGTTTCAAGTGTTCTTTCAAAATCCTTCTCCATCTAAGATGTAATATTTTTTATAGTTTAATTGTTATTAGGGGAATTATCCAAGAATATTATTCATATTATTTCTTGAATGGTTTATGTATTAATAGCATGATGTTTATGACACCCATTTCTCTCCCATTGGTTATATACTTTTGAAATCCACTTATTTTCATGGGTTATGTATTAATGAAATGATTATGAAACCTATCTAATTTATATAGGTTATAATGTGATGAAATGTTTATGATACCCATTTCATTTCATGGGTTATGATATGATGTTTATGAAACCTATATCCTTTTATGGTGAATGATATGATGCAATTTTTATTATCTTGTGGCACATGTTTGTATAATTTTATTATATGATGGGTGGGACCTATATCTCCCTCCAATGCATTAGGTAAAGATTTATATCTCATGAGATAATTATGGGAATAAAGTCTATGAGCTTGATCCACTATTGGAAGATGGGGAAACCAGATCCGCTATGGGAATATGGGGAAACCTGATCCCTTATAATGAAAGGACTGTGATTGGGGACGGTGGTGTGTCCCGCCCAGTTGGTGTAGTTACCATGAAGATGGAAGATGGGGAAGCCAATCCAGTATGGGAATATGGGGAAAACCAATCCCTTATGAGGAAAGGATTGTGACTAGGGATGGTGTTGTGTCCCGCCCAATAGGTGTAGTCCCCATTAAGTGCCCTGATAAGTTATAGAAAAGAATCTTGAATTATAGAGAATGATATTACATGTTTATGTGTATGAAAAAATTCCATTTCTTATTCCTATGTTATGGTTTCATGAATTATGCTCATGTTTCCCTTATGATTATTGTCTTATAAACCTCTAATAATTACGAAAGGATTTGGATTTATGATCTTTGATATGAAGGGTAAGATCTTCTATTGTTATGATCATGTTCTCATACCCTCATGCTCATGTTTATGCTTACATATCTCCCTTTTTTACCCTTACTGAGCATTTAAACTCACTCATTTTATTTATTCTTCCCCATGTTATGAAGACATATTTCATATATGATAAGTCTAAGAGGGTTTATAGTCTTGTAGAACCTAGTGGTAAATAATGTGTCTCACTCATGTATCATCATTTAAATTTACATTTTTTTCAAAGTCAATAAACTAATACGGTGTTTGGGAATTTGTTTGTGTCATGTTTTAAGTATTCTATAAAATTTATATAATGTTATGTACATTAAGATTGGGTTGTTATAGGATGGCTCGCTAAGTATACCACATGGAGTGTCATACACTACTCCTTTGGAATACTAGGGGTATATGTTTTATATTTTTTTTTTCCCATACTTGAGGTTGTAAAAATACATATCATGAGAAAAATCATACTTTGATATCATTATTATGAAATTTTTGAGGCATGGATAATCAGGGGTGGTTGGGTATGTTGTTGATCATGTCATCGGTTAAGTCTTAACAAAGATGATATATGACTTCTTGTATGATGAGTATGACATCTAGACCCTTGATTAAGATAGAATAAAGGAGTGTACTTTCATACCTATATTATACATGTGACATACTTATCTATTGGGTGAGGGGTATGTGATGTGCACATCCATAAAATAAATGACATGTGATGTATATATTAACTTGGTCAATTTATACTCATAGAATTGAGAACATATGAGTAACTATATGAGATTGACATACTTTATATCTTGTTGTTACTTTATGTATTAGAAAAAGAGATAATATAAAAATTCATTCTTTTATATGATATAATTATCAGACTCTAGTATATAGAAACATATGTTTAAAAGATATCAATCCAAATAACATTTTAGCCTAATAATCACCAATTATTTTTTAGTGTCTACTTCTTAATTACATTTATAGATTCATGAACTCATATTTTTTTCAATTCTACAAAGACCTATGGGGTTATAATTTGAGGTTGAATGAATAGAGATTTAGTTTTATGAAAATTAGAGAGCTACTCTAAAAGTTTTTAAATTGTATACAAAATATGTTTTGGATAAATATTCACAATGTATTTTATATGATGCGATACATGAAAAAATTTATAATAGCTTTCGAAAAAAAATGGAAGATATCAAAAATTATTTTTGGATATTATTTTACAAGTTATTGTATATGATACAATATATGGTGAAATAATATAGCGTTTATTAGGATTTCATGCAAGTGGAATATCGATGTTGATATTCCCCAAAGCCTTTATACATATGATTTTATTTTAGCTATATCATATGGCATGATATAAGCATATCATAGAGTATTACATGAATGAAATCCAAGGCATATCATATTCCTTAGACTAGGGTTATTGTAAGGCTTGATATGAGGTATACTCCCTTTTCCTACACTATTCATAATGTATTACACAGATAAGTAGTAGGGTAGAGAATCGTATTGTATGATTCATATAACAACCTTCATCTGAGATTGGTAGATAAATATTAATCATTAACATTTTTGAATCTTCCACTAAATGGATATCATTAATAAAAATTTCATATGAAGCATTCAAAATAAATATATTGGTTGAGGGTTACAAATGGTTTATAACCAATAGCTTAACTCAAACATTTCATAATGTTTAATTTAATGATGCAGATACATGGGGAGCTTCCCTAACGGCTATATAAGAAGGTAGTATCCAAAGATATATATGTTTGATTTGGTTTAACCTAGACCAATATTTTTAATGATTATCCCTATTTTATCACTCTCATACTTAATCCTTTACTACATAAGGTACTACTATACCATGGATATGAGGAGGTTCATGCCCATATTATTGGGTGATTCAAATTAACTAGTGGGTACACCATGGAGGAAGGAACCTATTAGTTTATTCTCGTGGACATTTATTACACCGCTGTGATTGATAACAGGAGTAGTAGACAATTATAGTAAAAGTTTCAGGCTCTTTATTATATATTTACATAGTTTTAGTTTTGTATAATATGGTGATCATGGGAATAGGGATTTTATTGGCCTCCAATACAATGAAAAAGTATTTCTTGATCCTTATAAACCCTTTAAAAACATACTGATACAACCTGACCTTAACATAAATACATATTACATCATTTTGTATAAATATTCATTACATATCATATTTAATTACACCCTATAACCCATAGGTTCAACGTCTTGGGAGATAATCTACATTTCCATCTTATTTGAAAATGAGTCTTCAACATATAACACCCTAAGATTTTAAAGTATATTTATTTTAAATAAATTTAATCACTTTTATATATTTCGATACACACATCCCCAAGATTTTAAAATAATAAAATTATGTTCGATAACGTATATGACACACAACATCCATCTTAAATGACATGCGCAATATATTATTTAAATATGGTTGTTATTACCTAGCCATTAAATAGATGGGTATGAATAAGATTAAATATTTTGTGAAATATATATAAAGGTCTTACCCAATATAAATTTATTGATAAATTATTAATAAATATCCCTCAACTTTTAATAAAGATATTTTATTCTAGAAAAATGTGTTTCTTTCAAAAATAATTTTTATTGATTTTTACAATAAAATATTATAATTAAATTTTTTATATTTTAAAAATATTTATTTTAAATAATTAAAATATTTTTGAAATCATAATATTGATATTAACTTATGGTAAAATTTTGAGATTTTTTAGAAAATATTGATTTTTCAATGAATAGTGAAAATATAGATTTTTTTGTAATACTTTCATTTATTTTTAATAAATTAAGTAATTTAAAAGTTCAATTATTATTTTAAAATGATTTAAAATTAATATGAGTATAATTTAGTGATATTTTATTCAATTAATTACATTTAAACTATCTTTATACTGGATTTACAATTAAGTTTTTTTATGCTTTAAAACTCATTTTTTCTAAAAATTGTTTTAAAGTGCATATTATTTCTCCATTTTAACTAATTAAAATAACCCCTAATGAGGAATGATTTAAAGTTAATATATATATTATATATCAATAAATTTTAATCTAAATTCAAATAATTATAATTACTTTTCTTGTATTTATTAAAATATCATCTTATGATAGAAAAATGCATTTATTGAAAAATAATTTTTTACACATAAATGGTTTTGATTTTTTAAATTTAATTATTAAAAATTTTTTAATTTAATTTTATAAAATTAATTCCATATTTTTAATAAGAATAAATAATATTATATAATAAGTTCAACTTTATTTTTTGTCATAATGAATAGTAAAAACAATAAAAATATGTGCCCACGGTTACAGTTAAAATCGATTTACTGAGGGGGTTAAACTAAAGATATAAATGGAATAAAATATTTATAAAATTTTTATTTTGAATTATATATTTTTTCTCGGCATTATCACTCATAAAATACTCTATTTTTCAATTTTTTAGACACTTTTTTTAAGAGTCACTTCTCAATATTTAATAGTTTTGGGTATTACAAGAATGTTACTCCTTCGACCATATAAAAGAGAACTACCAACCCACACTTATTTACATATATCAAGACATTTTAATCAAAAAAATTCCACAAAAATATGTAGAGACTCTATTTTTTGTATTATAAGACTTTGAAATATATTAAGAAATATTTTTTTAGAGCCAAGCATTGAGAGAGCGTGAGATTCTGAGGCTCGATGAGCCCAAAATTAATTTTATTAAAATATTAAATATATTTTTATCACATTCATGTATTTTTTCATAAATATTGGAATATATCCTTAATGGAGTCTCAAATTAAAAATTTGTGACCATGATTGAACATGGAATACGAGGTTTACTCTACACGACCTAAATTTGGTCGGTGTCGGACGTTTGGATAAGGCTGTCATTGATGGGAACATTAAGTGAATCAATTAATTAATTCATTTAATACCAATAACCTATTTCCATATATAAATTCTCTATTATAAAAAATCACCAAGGTTAGATTCATAACCCTAGGTTCTTTGAGAGAATTTTTTATCATTCTTCATTGGCAGATCGAGATGAGACGACGATTAGTTATCAGATTGTGGTGGATCGAAAAATAGTAGTTGTAGTAGATCATCCTAATCACTGTAAAGAAATTTCTTAAGAAATTATTGATCCAATATTTAGGTAAGAATTGCCTATTTTAGTTTCCTCCCTTTATTAAAATATTTATCATGTTTTTATCAGTAATTATTTGATTTGTAATTACTTTAATCCTTTAAATGAGCATATGTATCGAATTAAATTTATTATTTGATTTATTGTATATTATTCCATGTTTCAAACCAAAAATATCCTTTATCTCTATTATTTATCCAAGAATGGTTGTCTAATAATTGAAACATTATTGTTCTTGTGCCTTTCCGCCGCATGTTCTTCATGCTCTTCATTGTAGGGATATGGGGCCACAGTTCAACATTATCAGTCGGATACGAGCATGATCAGCCTCCGAGATTCATGGTGGATGTGCACACAATGAATGAATCAATGTTTTATGGATGAATCAAGATGGAATGTGGGTGATACTCCATGGATATTGTATTTGGAGTAGCAACAACGATGAAAGGTGCACGACACACATGGCGACTTTGATCAGAGGATTAGAAATTTGATTTCCAGCCAACAGAGACTGAGAATCGATGGATGGATGTGATCCCCTTCGATTTTGGGTGTTCAAGTCGTGGAAAACATGGTTGTAGATACAAATGTAGAGAACACATGAAGAAACTAGAGTTTCTATGAAAAACTCGACAACGCGACATGTAGTTTGATGAACACATGTCATGTAGTCCCACCCAACAATGATGGAAAGGGTTTTTAGGATGACAAGGATCACATGTCATGTGGTTGGGCCACATTTCATATGAACCTCCTTAGGTAGTGAGGCTTTGTGCTAGCTACATACTCCTAGGACCCCATATGGGGAGAAACACAATATACTCTGGAATTATACGGTCTTGTCTTTGTGCCTAGGAAAGGTTGGGTATACAACTAGGTACACGAATATGACCCAAAGAACATGGGCATGACCATGAGCACACTGATAGGTCTCAAGAGGTAGATGTATTCTTTATAGTACCCTTACACACCATATAGTACTATATGGACAGAAATATATGTGTTGTATATGATACATCTTGGATGACAAGTGAGGTCATATTCCATTTGACCCCCCCTTAAACATCATGTACAGTAATATGAAACATCTACCTCTCATATATCCTTCATTTTGACTTAGATTTTGGCCTATGACTAGCCTATCCATAGTGTTTTTTTCATAAATAATGTTACAATGGCATTCATAGTGGATTTTTAGATATGATTCAAGATGTTATGATTTTGATGCTTCTTTAGGTGATTCTCAATGATGGCAGTGATTGGACAGGATCATTAGGGAGAGAATGGGGTTGGAAATCCATCTATTATACTAGGGTGTGGGTACCCCATACCCCTCAAACTAGTTTAAACAGAACCCCTAATGGAATTGGGTGTGGGTTCTCTACCTAATCAGTGGACCCCCTTGGATAGATTAGGGCATGGGTCATCTACCTATTGAGTGGAACCCCCTGATAGACTAGGGTGTGGGTCCATTACCAACCATGTGAAACCCCCTAATTGAATAGGGTGTGGGTCCTATACTTAATGAGTAAAACCCCTAAAAGACTAGGGTTTGGTTCTTCTTCTTATTGAGTGGAACCCCTAGAAAGGATAGGTTGTAGGTCCTCTACATATCAAGTATCACCCCTAATGGACTAGGGTGTGGGTCCTCTACCTATCGAGTGGCACCCCCTGATGAACTATTGCATGAGTCCTCTACCTACCAAGTGGTTCCCCCATGATGGGATAAGGTTTGGGTCCTATAACTATTGAGTAGAACCCCCTAATAGACTAGGTTTTGATTCCTCTAACTACCAATTTTCACCCCCTGATGGGCTAGGGTATGGGTCATATACCAACTTAGTGGACCCCCCATGACAGAATAGGGTGTGGTTCACCTACCTACTAAGTTCCACCCCCTAATGCACAAGGGTGTGGGTCCTCTATCTATCTACTAATTGAAATCCCCCTGATTCACTAGTACATGGGTCCTCTACTTAGATATTATTCCCCCTCATATATGTGGCACGGTGCTAAGGTATGGTTCCCCCATGTGGTTACTTCTTCAAACACATAAGGTTTTGAGCATCAAATATGGAATTATAAGATATTTTGGACGACTCATTGACCTAGGAAATGTTGTGAGATAGATATATAATTTCTTTATAATTTGGCTTTATTATATAAGCACATATATATTTGTTGTTTTTAGTTTCTTTTTTATCTTTCTTTGGGTGGAGATGAATACTTCAACCATGTCTTACATTTCTCCCTCTTTAGTTTTTTTGGAATCCTACTGGGTATGTATGTACTCACCTCTGTATGGGATTTTCTCATACATGTAACTTCTTATGAAAATTGAGGACATATCAGTGGTGATATCAGATGATCATAGGGATAATTGGGTGCATAAACTACATATAGTGGTTGGCCTTGGAGATCTAGAGTCAGGTTCTCTAAACATTTATTTATTCTTGTTGTTTTCAGGTTAGGAAATATTTTCTAGTTGGGTGTGTATTTTTCTTTTTACATTTTGGATTTTACTATCGCAATCTTTTGTATTCCTTAGTGATTATTACATCATAAACATTACTATTTTTATTCCAAAAAAAGGGGAGGGAAAACAAAATGAAAAAGACTACGGATGACAGAAATAATGGATACTGAGGGCATCGCCCCGAATCAGGTTCACCCCCTCCAGCTTAAATTGGGAAACATTAGACAGACACATGACCGGATCACCGGGGGACGCTAGCGAGGCCAAGTGATCTGCCACCTTGCTCCCCTCTCTCCAAGTGTGGGTGACGCTAGTGTTTCTGTTAAGAAGAGATTTACATTTTCTGATGGTATAGGTTATTGACCATGGTGTGTTACCTTTGTCATGAAGGGCATCGTGAATTATCATGGAATCAGTTTCCACTTGCGCAATAAAAATCTCCCTCTCCCTGCAAATGGTGATTCCCGTAAGGATAGTATTAGCCTCTGCTTGCATGGAATTGTTGCTCCCATAATTCGCTGTGAAGGCTAGGATCACACTTCCACTGGAGATGGTTGTGTGTGTGAATATAGGTACTTTAAGAAAAGGAATACCATTTTATTTATGACTTCTCAGTTCTTGTTGCTAACCCTAGGCCTATGGAGGCGGGCTTGGGATTGTGGTTTCAAGATCTCTTTCTGGCCAGGTGGGCCATAGTGGTTCAGGTTGTTACATATTGGTATCAGAGGTGGTTTGACCTCAAGATGGTTTCTGGAGTTTTTTCCTATTATAAGTTTTTATTTTGAATTTATAGCAACAAAGTTGATGTGTATTGAGTGTGCCTTTCAGTCTAGGGAACCTAGTTTTAGTGAGACGGCTGATGTATCTTTTCATCAAGAGTTTAACTACCTTCTTGTTGACTTTGAATACTGATACTTTGGGTGTAAGGAACTTTGGTACATTCATAATATAGGAATGATTCATTTAACTTCCCTTATTGAGTCATCTATCCATATATATATGGTCATTTGACTATGGTATGTATTGATTAATTTTTAGGATGCCTACGTGAAGACAACCATCCATGTTAATGATTCAGGATCATGACAATGATTCGATGAGTTATAAGGCCATGGTTTAGGGTCCATCTCATTATATCTTTCCTCCAAGTGGGAATATAATAACACCACCAACTATTAAGAAACAGAGTATACCAAAAGACTAGGATGAGGATGTGTACAGTCTTAGCGCACTCCATGAGTTCTATCACCATAGGTTGTTGATGTTCTATAGTGATATAAATCCCCATCCAGTGGAGGATTGCATTGATATGGTGATCATGTCTTCATAATTTTTCCAACCCCAACCAATCATATGGTTTTGCTGGTAGGAAGTCTTTTCCCTAGACTATCCATGCATTAGTGGAGTTTATCCAAATATAGGCATAGTGAGTATGCACTCTCATGTTCTAACTTTCATCAGGTATGTCATGAAGAGTATGACCCATTGTGCTTGCACTGAGTTTGGATCCAGGATATTTTGGAGATATAGTAGTTAGGGATGATATTTTTTGAGTATACTATAATTTTTAATATCCTTACATGATACTCCCTTAACATGATTTGGGATGGTTACTTTTGGGCATGGAAGTTTGAGCAGGGTCTCCGTAGAGACATCCATTCTAGTGTGGTACCCATGTGCAATACCACATATGATTCATTTCTAGAGAGGGAACTAATATGGTGATATTCCTATATAAGAGATTACATGTATCTGTATATGGTAGTGGGAATCATGGGTTTGAGTCATCTGCAGCATCTAGAAGGTGCCAGTCGATAGGGTCTTGGTGTAGGATACCTTCTCATGGACAAACACATACATGTGGTCATATGGATTAGGTACAACATAGATTAATTGGTCATCT
This sequence comes from Viscum album, assembly GCA_963277665.1. Lineage (NCBI taxonomy): Eukaryota > Viridiplantae > Streptophyta > Magnoliopsida > Santalales > Viscaceae > Viscum > Viscum album. Next base: position 1,016,241,954 of record OY728147.1, on the reverse strand, counting down.
TAGATAGGATGGATTCTATGAATAAAATGGGAGAGGTCACATGGAATATGATTTCCCAAACCCAGCATGTTTAGGAGGGAGGGAAGGCAACATATCGACCATCACGGTAGAGGCAGTGCCATGATCATGGATCTCCTAGGTGTGGCCAGGGTAAGCCCTAAAGAGGTGGAGCTAGCAATGAAGTATAAGGGTCTCTAAGAGGAGGATATTATAATGGTGAAAAAATTTATGATATACATAAAAATCCACCAATTGGATTCCCATTCTAGGATCAGGGTGTTGGCGGTCTTGCATGTAGGCAGCTGTAGGATACGGAGTCTTATGACCCAAAAACTCACAAGATGATTAGAGGTACAATCAACATTTATTATACTATTTATTTAGTATTAATAGATATATGTGTGAGTAATTAAATCATCTTTTTACTCATAGTTTTAGAGTTAGAGCTCCTAATTGAGACTTTATTTTAACAATATTCCCTTAAGGTCCCTACAGGGAATGCTTCTTCAATATCTCTTACTTGTCGAAAGTGAAAGACATCTCTTTGTGGATATAGTTTATCATGGGACCTCTTGGTTATAATTATGAGACCTTATGACATCATATTGTTCATGGAATGGTTATCTGTATTCTAATACCAAAATAACTCTAACTATAGATGAGTCAGATGCCTTAGAATAGATGGGATGAGATTGTCCTTTGTGGGTGAGAGTGATCCCATAGTGGAGTGAGTGGGTTTTGTGAGTAGGATGTTGCAACCCCTCACCCATAAGTTTGAGATATTATCCCTTTTTTATTGGTCTCTTTATGCATTTGGTTCCCTTTAATCATGTATGATTATATAGAAGTCTTCCCCAAGGACATTGCAGGACTACCTCCCAAGCGGGAGATGGAATTTTGCATTAGCTTTTACCCTGATACTGCTCCAATATCTTCTGAAACACATCATATGGTCCCTACTAAGCTTCAGGAGATGATGGAGATATTTTAGGGTCTTCAATAGAATAATTTTATAAGATTTAATGTGTCCTCCAAAAAATCTATGGGTTTTTTGTGAAAAAGGCGGATGAGTGCTTGTAGATTTTTGTTGATTATCATCGTCTGAACCAGTCCATGATAAAGAGAAAGTGCCCCTACTAAGGATTAAAACCATGTTTGATCACTTGTGAGGCATGATATAGTTCTCAAAGATCTATCTCAGGTCCAACTACCACCAGTTGAGGGTTAGTGAGGATGATAATATAAAGATGTAATTTTGATGTCTCTATAGGAACTATGAGTTCTTGACGATTCCTTTCAGTGTGAAGGATTCCCCCATTATGTTTATGGATCTGATGAAATAGATATTTCTGCCATATATGGACCAATTTTTTGGTTTTATTCATTGATGATTTACTCATCTACATTGTGTCAGTGTAGGATCATGAAAATCACTTTAGTATTGTCCTAGGCTTGCTTCGGGAGAACCAAATTTATGGTAATATCTTGATGGTTTAGTTTTGGATTCATGAGGTTCAATTTGATGGGAATTTCATTTATAAGCATGGATTAGATATGAATTTAGTGAAGAATTATGAAATTCCTACTTGGGTTCCACCCAAGAGAGAGTCAGAGGTGTGGAGTTTTTTTGGATTTGTAGGGTAGTATAGGATATTTGTGATGGAATTATTTAGGATTTCATCCCCTTTGACCAACCTGATGTGGAATGTGTAGTTTTTTTACCTAAACTAATTAGTTCTAGATATCCTTTTAGGGGCTGAGGCTAAGGATAATAAGTGATCCTATTTTGCAACTACCAAAAAAGGTCATAGAGTACGTAGTGTATTGTGATGCCTCTAGAGTTGGGATAAGTTGCATGTTGATGTAGATGTAGGTTGTGATCAGATATGGGTTGATAAATTTGAGACCATGTGAGAAGAACTATATGGACCAGGACCTACAGTTGGAAAGGGTAATTTTCTCTTTGAGGATGTGGAGGCACTATCTTCTGGGAGAGCACTTTAATGTTTACTCATAACATTAGAGTCTCAGGTATGTCTTCATGTAGAGATATCTGAACCTGAGAAAGACTTTCTAGTTTGAGTTGCTATAGGAATATGAATTTGATAAAGTATATACTCCTAGGAAAGAAGACATTATGGAAGATTCCCTTCATAGGAATTATCATTCTCTTATAATGGGGGAGGTGTCTTAGTATTTGAATTCCTTACAGTTGGTATTGGTAGAGTACAGGGGTGAATCTTATCTTCAGTAAATGGAATTAATGCTTTTTCCTCTCTAGTGTATGAGGGAGCCATGGTTGGGATACATCAACTGTGAGGTTCTATATCAATAGATGTCATTAAGAGATTCAATGGAAGGATTATTTAAAGGATGGAATCATTTCATTCTTTTCTAGGTTTGGATAGTGGTTCTAGTCATGTTGTGAGAGGAGGTGGGGAGGAAGTTTCACACTTCTCCTTAGGTTATACATCTTAGTTTAGGGAAGATGTAGAAAGACATGTAGTGGTAGTTTTTTTGGGATTACATGAGCCAAAGTGTTTTTGATTTCATCTCTCAGTGTATCACATACCAGCAGGTGAAGGTTGAGCACCAGGTTCCCACAAGTTTTTTGTAGCCTCTTGAGATCCAGGAGTGAAAACGGAACGACATATCCCTAGAATTTGCGATACGGCTTCCATGGATAGTGAGAACCCATGATTCCATATGGGTGATAGTTGACCAACTTAACAAGTTGTAACACTTCTTTTATATCAGGGAGATGAGTTTGGTGGAGTGTGTGGGGAAGTTATATCTGTTGGGGATCATCCACGTTCATGGGGTTCCATTAACGATTGTCTCTGGTTGTGATGTTTGGTTCACATCATGGTTTTAGAGAGGCCAACAGGAGGCATTCATGATCCATTTAAGGATGAGTACATGTTTTTACCCCCAAATATATGGGAATACTGAGGGCACTATCCAGGTGATAGTAGATATTCTATGGGATTTTATGTTAAACTTCATCCAAATCTAGGAGGATCACACACCTTTGGTAGAGTTTTCTTATAATAATATTTATCACTCTACTATTAGCATGTAACCTTTAGAGCCCCTATAAGGGAGACCCTTTAGGCCACCCTTATGTTACACTATGATTGGTGAGGCATATCTTATTAGACCAAAGATGGTTTAGGTGATGATGGCGAAGGTATAGGTGATCAATGAGTGAATTAGGACATCCTAGTGCCAATATAAATCTTATGTTTATTGATTCCATAGGCCCTTGGAGTTTGAGTAAGGAGAACATGTTTTCTTGAGTGTCTCCCCATGATGAAGATAGTAGAGATTTAGGTGGAGAGGAAAGATATTCCTAAGGTTCATTATGTTATTCTAGATCATTTAGAGGGATTTGGGGTTTCTTAACACCTAAAATTACCCCCATAGTTAGATTGGATGGATTATGTCTCCCATGTGTCACAACTAAGGAGATACGTGCAAGATTCTACACATGTTATTGACTAAGGAAAACAGGACATCAAGGATGGAACCACCTTTGTGGAGTACCCAGTGGATATTGATGATCAATAGGATAGGATCCTATGTGGATATTAGTTTGTGTGTTGTAGCATCATGGGAGCATGTAGGAGAGCTCTTGGGAGTGGGAGAGCCTAATGCAGTCTCTGTATCCACACCATTTTTCTTAGTTTGTTCTTTTCAAGGATGGAAAACTTGAAGGAGGGAATAATGTATATAATCGCTTTTCATTAGAATACTTTTAAATATAATGAGAAAAAAATTTCAGAGTTAGGCGCTGAGATAGTGTGACATTCTGAGGCCCAGTAAGCCCAAAATTAATTTTATAAAAACATTAAATATATTTTTATCATGCATGAGTAGTTTTTTAGAAATAATGGAATATCTCTTGAATAGAGTCTCAGATTAGAAATATGATACCATGTTTGAATCCAGAGTGTGAGGTTTACCCTAGTTCCAAATTTAATTAGTTTAGCGTCAGACATTCGGAAAAGGAATCCATTAGTGATTATGTTAAGTGGATTAATTAGTTTATTCATTTAATTAATTAATTTAATACTTATAACCTATTTCCATATATAAATATACTATTATGGAAAATCAATAGGGTTATCTGCCTAACCATGGGATTGTTGAGAGGTGTTTTAATCATTCTTTGTTGGTGGATCAAGATCAAACGATGACCTTTGATCAGATCGATCGACATAAAAAAACATAGAAGATTATTCTCATCACTAGATAATTTATTCTTCACCCATGATTGATCCAATATTGAGGTAGGTCTCATCAATTTGTTTCCTCCCTTGATTAAAATATTGATCATGTTATTTTCTAAAATTATTAGATCTATAATTAATTTAATCCTTTGTATGAGCTTGTCTATCGAATTAAATTGTTTATTCATTTATTTCTTAATTATTCCATGTTTATCACCCTAAATATTCATGATTTATATTCATTGACCAAGAATTATTGTATAATAATGGAATCACCTTTTTTTCTTGTGCATTTCGTGTACCCATTCTATGTGTTCTTTTTTGTTGTGCAGTGGGGCCATAATTCAACATTTTAAGGTGGGTCCAAGGATTATCAAACCCATAGATTAATGGTGGATGTGTGTACATTGACTGGATAAGTGTTTTACAGAAGGATCAATATGGAAAAATTTGATACTCCATGTATCTTTTATTCATAGTTCCAATGATGATGGTAGATGAATGAGGAGCATGGTATCTTCGAGCAGAGGATCAAAAATCCATTTTTTGGCCACCAGAGACTGAGAATCGATGATTGGAGGTGATCCCCTTAAATTTTATTTGGTAAAATGGTGGGAAAGTGATGGGAGAGAGGAATCTGGAGAATTCATGAAGAAACTAGTGTATTTTTGAAAAATTAGACTACACAGTGTGTAATTTGATGAACAGACGCCGCATAGCCCCACCCAGCTACAACAGATAGGGTTTTGGGGATGATAAAGATCACACATCATGTGTTTGGGATACACATTGTGCAACCCTCCCTAGGTATCCAAACTATGTTCCATATACACATACCCAAGACCCCATGTGGGAGTACATTCCATGTAATCTAGGAGTACAAGGGTATGTTATAGCACCCATGCACAACCAAGTACATGACCAGGCATACAAACATGTCCCAAAGGATATAGGCATGACCAAGAGCCCATGAAAATACCATTATAGGTTGAGAAATTTCATGTAGTAACCTTACAAAATATTTATTACTACATGGATATCATATCGTGTGATGGTGAGGACACAGCTAGGATTCCAAGTGAGGTCACGTGTCGCGTGACCCCCTTATATATCGTGTACTTCTACATGAAACTTACACCTCACATGTCTCCTTTTTTCACTTGGATATTTTCCAGAAAGTACCTATCCTAAGTGTTTTTTCATGTATAATGTGATGGTGTCCTTCATGGTGTATTTTTAGATATGATGTGAGATTTGATGAGTGCAATGATTCTTTAGGAGAAACTCGATGATAGTAGTGATTGTTCAAGATCATTAGAGTGAGACTATGGTTGGAAACCCCCTTATCATCCAAGGTTGTGGGTCCCCCATACTCCTTGAACTGTTTTGAGTAGAACCCCTTGAAAAACCTCAGCATGTTCCTCTACCTATTGAGTGGAACCCCCTGATAGACTTGGGCATGGTTCCTCTACCTATTGAGTGGCACACCCTAACGTACTTTGGTGTGGGTCCTATAACTACCGAATGGAATCCCCTTGACAGACTAGGGTGGGTTTCCCCTACCTATTAAGGGAAACCCTTGATATACTAGGATGTGATCCCTCTTTTTATTGAGTATCACCCCCTGATGTATTAGAGGGGCTTCCTCTACTTATTTAGTGGCACCCCCTAATGGTCTAGGGTTTGGGTACTCTAACCACCAAGTGGCACCCTCAAACAGACTAGGGTGTGGTTCCTCTACCTATTGAGTGGCACCCCCTAATGGAATAGGGTGTATATCCTCTACCTATAAAGTTTAACCCCTCTAACAGACTAGGGTGTGGGCCCTCTACCAACCAAGTAGCACCCCGACTAAGTAGGGTGTAATTCCTCTACCTACTTAGTGGAACCCCCTAACAGACTAGGGAGTAGATCCTCTACCTACAAATTGGAACCCCCGTTGATGGGATAGGTCATTTTTCCTCTTCCTACTGAGTGGTACCCTCTTGATGTATAAGAGAATGGGTCCTCTATCTATATATTGAGTGTAATCCCCCTAACAAACTAAGGCATGGGTCTTATACTTGGAGATTGTGCCCCAATATTTTTTAGAATAGTGGTAGGGTATGGATCCTTCCCACGGTTACATCTTCAAACACATTAGGTGTTTCATATCAAAGACATAATTCTTAGAATTTTTGGCAGACTCATCGACCTGGTATGGACTATGAGATAGGGATCTTACTTATCTCTTGTTTGGGTTTCTTATATGAGAACATATATATCTATTTTTATTGGGTTTCATTTCCATATTTCTTTAGTTTGAGATGACTACATCTATCATGTTTTTTTCTCCCTCTTCAATTTTTTGGTTTTCCTTCTAGGTATGTATATACTCACCACTACATGGGCATTTCCCACAAGTGTCGTGTCTTATATAGACAACAGAAAGATCGGTGGTGATTTCAGAGGATCATAGGGATACTCTGGTGCATAGACAATGTATGGTGGTTAGGATTGGAGATCTAGAGTTTTCCCCTATTATAATTTATTTATTATAGTTGTTTTCAGTTTGGGACATCTTTTTTGGTTGGGAGTGTATTTTTTCCTTTACATTTCAAATTGCATGGTTTCACTATTTAGTATTCTCTAAAGGTTATTACATGCATAGTTTTTACTCGATATGTTACTGTATTTTTTTATCATTCCTCTACACTTCTTTATGTACATGGTTTCATTTTTTCATATAGGTTCATTATGAAAAGGCCTCCCATTTTAGTTATTCCTTCTTAGTGCTTTTCGACAACCCCTGGCCTATAGAGGTGGGCTTAGGGTTGTGGAGACCTGGTCATCCACCATCCAGGTGGGACTGGTTAGGTTAGATCATTAAATGATCTCTCCCCAACATCCCTATACACATTATAGATGTGTTTTTCTTCCCAAAATACTATCCCTAGGGTCCTTAATAAGATATCTATAATAGGTTCTTCTAAGCAAAGGTAATTGTCTTTAAGATGATCTTTCTTTTTAATTATTCTTTTTTCACATTCAATTAGGTATTAACATTTCTAATATAATAAAACCAGTATATACCATATATTTAGATTATATTATGTTGATTTAATGATATTTATCCATCTCTTTCTCTATCAAAAGGGAAACAAATCCTTCTCTCGTGTGAACGGAGGACTACCACCTCGCAAACTGATATAATTTTTTTCCATCACTGAATCACATGGATAGTCATAATGAGAGAAATATTTAATATATATAGTACATATTCCATGATATTAATTCAATAAAATTAATATATCATACACTTTACCCTTTCACCCATTAAGAGAATTATATCATCACTCATGTGTGTGTACGGCCTACCATCTCCATTAAGCGATGTAAATCATTTTCCATGTCCAACTTTCAAGGATGATTTTAAAAATAAATACAATAAGTAGATATGATATTTTTAGAATTAATATAATTCTAAATATGATGGAACTATATCTGATACATAAGAATCATAACTTTCATGGAAAAATATGCATGAGAAAATAAGGAAATTAACACCTGAAACAATGATAATAAAAAAATATTATTAACAAATGGGTGGAAAGATGTTATAATAGGATAATATATGATAGTATAAACATGAATAAGGATATATTATAAATTAATAACATGATTAAAACCATTATATAGGATGTTAAATCACTCTCAACCAAAAGGAAGTGTGAGGTGAGTGATTTTGTCTCAATTTCCTTTCACTGAGGCATATTGTAATGTTATGCACCTAATTAATATAGTGGATATAATTCCAAATTTACATTTAATATCATGAATCCTTAATAATTAATTTTATATATTTTTTTAAGATTAAATATTTCATCCAAGGGTATTTGGATTGAAAATTACCATGTGGTAAAGAAAATCATTACTCAGTTTCTTTTCAGTGGGTTATATTACTTCTTTACTGTCTTTGATATTTTAAGATTATTTTTGTAATTAATTTTGATTATATTATAATGTATTTAAACATTTTTTATGATTATTTACATTTTATTCACATAATTTACTCATTTTTTAATTATCACCTCAATGTTATGGTCATTATAAGGGTTGCTCATCTCAAATTATCTTCTTTGGGAAATATATCATGTTATACACCTATCGTATTTTATGAAGTGAATCTAATGGAAATTTGATATGTTATATCATTAATATATTTAAATTCATGGTATTTAACATTTAATTTTATTTTAGTTCATTATTGGGGATTATGATTCAAAAATTTACTAGTGGTAAGAGATTTATGTTTCAATCTCATTTTATTTAGAATTATTTATATTTGTATTTCAATTGAAGGAAATGATTTGATAATTTTCTAATAAAAACTATTAATTTTATTCTCTAATAGTTATTCATTAATTTTTAAAGTAATAAAACCATTTCCCTTTCTTTTGTACTTAAAATAATTGAGAAAATATTTTTAATATGATCTAACTTCATTTCACTCTTCAGTCGAATATCATTCTTCTTCCAAGTTCATGTTTTATAAAAATAATTCAAAAATTTTTCACTATGATTATTTAAATTCATTTTTACCTATAATTGGATTTTTTAAAAAAATAAAAGGAGTGTCATTTATATTTTACAAACAAATTACTTTTTTACTTTTCTTATAAAAAATTGAAACGAATCTTTGTTTGTAACATACTTGGCATGAAAAAAAATATTGTACCATCATGAACACTCATTAGTATAAAAGGTTGTGGGAAATCACTTTTATTAAAAAAATAAAAAAATAAAACCCTTTTGAACTAGGTTATGGAAAACCCCATTACAAACCCGAAGGCCCATAGACACATACCCTTAAAGATGAATGGACCAAGAGCCCAATGGAAAAAATCCAATTACAAAAATCATGGAACATAGCCCAAAATTCCCAAATAACTGAAGACCCCAAGTGAAAATGAATATCATAGTGCCAAGAAATAATATATGACTATAGGTCTTGTATCTTCATAGCATATTCCACCACCGAGACACCTATCAGTAAACTCTCGAGATTCGACTACCAAATTGGCGCCGCCCCCAGACAAGAGGTGCCCACCGCTGATATGACAAGGTCCACCGATGATGAGGGAACTAGATCCAGAGATGTGTGAACACCAAAAGGAGGATCCATGATGGATATAATATAACAGAAAACTATTGGGACTAACTACCCTCATCATCACCTTCAAAACGAGTCTACCATTGAGATACCATTGAATCCTCACTGACACTTGATGTTAATGCCCGATTGTTGATCCTGTGAGACACTTGTCCCCACCACCAAATCTCGTCTGTTCCGAGAGGCCAACGACCCAGTCTCTATGATAATGATCCACCATGGGACCTCCTTGAAGACCCAATTCCAACCTCAACCAACCAACATTGAAGCTTTCTTCAGTACACTAAACCTACACAACCATATAAATTTACTCTCTAGATGAATTAAGAACTAGATACAGAGTGGGTATCCACTAAATGTTGATGAGAAGACATAGAGACCAGATCTGAGTAGGAAGGGGCATGCACATCATCGATGATGAACGAGACCACCATATGTGGTGGCATGGTCACCGGGTGAGAGGAAAGAAGGTTGTAAGGGATTAGACATTACATTTCCCTTAAATATCTATATTATTTATCTTGGATATTATTGTTAATTAAACCATATATCATTTTTACATATGGTGTATTAATTAAAAAGTTATATGATTTACTATGGAAATATTGATATTTTTTATTCTTTATTCAAGATGAACATTTATTGATAAGGTATATTATTCATGAATTAAACTGGTCATTCAAGGAATGCATTAGACATACAGTGATAGGTGGGACCCAAAATTATATAGCACCTCAATGCATCAATGGTATCATGAGGAATATTAGTAATCTATAATTAAATAGGTCTTTACCCATAGTTTTAAATTGTATTGTGAAAGGAATTGATGGTATAAATATCATGATGTATGAGATCCTGAAGAACAATATTAATCATTTCATTCATTAAGAATGCATTTATTATTATTCATGATATTATTACATTGATATTACCTTTCCATATTTATTATGCCTTGTCTAATCATGAAAGTCATGTTACTGATAAAATTGAATGTGTGTTCAGATATTTAACTTTCTATATTGATTATTCTTTATTGGTTATGATTTATTTATTCATGATATATTCTACTTTACGTAATTGTTACAGAGCATCAGAGATCACCCTTTTTCCCAATATATGAAGGAGGAATATTTGAATGGGTTTAAGGTTGTATAATTTTTACTTTTTCTATATTGTATTTTATGTTTTAATGTGTAATGAAATATTCAATTATGTATCTTGTTTACCAATACGTATTAACTATTCGGTCCTTTGGTATGTGATCCCTTGTATCTATCACCAATATAATAAAATAGACACCATCTCTAGCTAAAGAGGTCAGGGTATTTACACAACATTTCCTGCCAAATTTTCCACATATGACATCCTTCTAGATATATCACACGTGATACTCTTCTTTATTTTCTAGGTATTTTAAACATAATAATAGGGTGGTTATAGATTTTTAGTAAGGGTAAATATAATTGGTAACAATCGAAGATCATAAGTGAATATAATATGAACATGTGAATATGGGAACATAATCATGGTGCATGAACATAACATAAGAAAATAAAACCCAATAAAACATAGATTATAAGTTGTGATTCATGATATAATTATTTTAGAGTAACATTAGATAAGATTCATAGGACTATGGAAACATCAGTTAAAAAACATGACCTATGAAAATATCACATAAGAATGTTGTGTAATCAAGAGTTTTTGCATAAGAATGTGGAAAATACATGATTATATAAAACTAGTTCCTATGTTAAGTGTTAGTACTAATACCATCATCAAAGATTGGATAGAGTCTCATAGTTGATTAGGTTCACTCCACATTCCATAAACATAGTTGGAAGAGTCCCTTAAGGGTCCTAGCTAACTCCATATTCCCATAAATATGGTGTAAAAAGTCTCTTATTGGTTTGGGTTTACTCCCAATTCCCATAAAAATAGTGTACAAAGTCCCATAGGGGTTAGGATTTACTATTCATTTCCATAAACACATTGTATAGTGTATCTTAGGGGTTTGGGTTCATTATCTATTCCCATAAACATAGTAGATAGAGTCCCTTAGGTGTTTAGCTCACTCCCTATTCCATGTCATATCATGAGATATAAATATTTACCTAATGAATTAAAGGGTTATATAATTCTAGTCTCACCCATCGAATAATTAAAAACCTTACATATATATGCCACATGAACATGATCACATTAATAAATCAACGATAGAACACATAACCAGTGATAAGGAAACAAGTTTCATAAAAATTCCCAAAATACATAAATAAGGTGGATGATATCAATAGATCATATCTCTAGGTAATTATAGGAAACATTAAAATATATTAACATATATGAAAAAATACTTTTTAAGAGAATTAGAAAATTACATTAAAAATAAGAATAAATATTATTTACTTGTATAACACTTTTATTTTAAGAGAAAATAATGTATAAAACAATATTTTTGTAAAAAAAATAAAAATTAAATAAAAATTATTTTTAAGAATTGTGAGAACATGTAAAGGAAGATTTGTAAATAAAACCGATGAAAATGGTGGGAGAAAGAAAATGTGTGGAAAACATTACATACGATTCCCTTAACACTTATGTAAATTAAATACAAATTAAATATAAAATAAACTTAATAAATCATATAATTAGGGGTAATTATATCGATAAAATCATATGAAAAACATGTATAAATATGATAAATATTTCCAACTAAAAGGAATAGATAAGGTCGATTTCACTTACAAGAATCATTTCAGGTGAATTATAATCTAATGGGAGGGGAAATGATGAAAATATGTGTAAAACTAAAAAATAACTATAGGATAATAAAATATATGGGTTTCTATAGAAAATGACATCTAATTTCCCCCAATTTATATTTATCTATAGACAATCTTCATTCTAAAGTGATATTGGAAAAGAAATCCTTACGGATTTGGTAACTTTTGAATCAAAAGATCATGAAACTGAGAACTATATATGGATTTGTAAATGTCATTAATTTCATGATAATTATGATAAAATAAATCCAGGGTTTATTCTATACACCATAAAAAATAAAACAAGTGGTGAATATAGAACATATCTCAATGAATGAAAAATGAGATAAAAACCCTTATCTCTGACTTTTCATTGGATGGGAGTTCTCAGAATTCGTGTATAATAAATTTAGGTTTATTATACATATTTATAATAAAATTATTCATATTTATTTTACTTAATACTATTCATTTATAATTCCTTAATACCCATATATTAATTTTTTATTATTAAAATCAATATTCAGGTGTTATTTGTTCCATTTTTTCCACACATTATTTGGTTTTCAAGTTCTTGTACATAATCCTTGATCTTGGTTTCATCATCCAAAAAATTCATGAAAATTTATTTTATGTTTTTGATAAATTTATAGAGTATCGTGGTCATTTCATTGAACTTATAGTGATAATTCTCATGGAAATATTAAAAAATATCCTTTTAGTGATTATTGATTTAACAAAAGAATTGAATTTATTGTTGAATATAATGTGGAATATTACCAATACATAATAATAAAAACTTATAAAATCAATAATTATAACATAAAAATAACATTATTTAATTTTTATTAATCAATCATGATGTAAAAATTATAACATCATTTATGTAGGTTGTAAAGTCAACCCAAACAAGAACATGTTATAATGACTCGATGAGTAGGACCGTGATATTTTATAGTAATAATATTAATCTTATAGAAACTTAATGATTTAAAAACATGTTATTAAAGTGTTAAATAATATTTAATAATAGGTAGATAATGAAGACAATTAATAATTATTAAGGAAAGGATAATACTTAAATTGAATATATAAATATTCTCTAAGACTGCCTTTTGGTAATGTGGAATTTGGGACACATTATTGTGACCACATGAGGTGATATGAGTATTATATACATAAATATTGCATAATTTTATATGAATATTTAATAAATTTCTTAATAATACATGTCTCAGAACTGTAAAGGTTTAGTTTCATTGAATACTAGATAAATAATCAACTTATTTCATGAATGATCTTCAAAAACTCCCATAAATTTCCTCTCTAATAGTACCCTTCTAAGATATTTCTTACTAACTTTATTCATAACCAGGGGAAAATGGAAATATAAGAAAGGGTAAAATAAGATTATTAGAAAGGGTAAACATGGGATATATCAAACTATGATTATATACAAGTATAAAATAATAGTAAGGGTATGAGAGCATGATAATAACATATGAAGTTAATACCTAATTAGTCATAGAATATAAATCATGCGTCATAGCATAAATCTTTAGTATTTCAAAATAAATGAGTCATAAGTGTTAGGGATAAACATTAATCAATCATCATCCATGATATCATATCATAATCATAAGAACATGTCATAGTAATTTTGGAACAATCATAAGTATATAAAATCATTTCATTTATCAAGGATCAATTCCAATACAATCATCACATAGTGGACAATGTACAATAATGGATTGGGTTCACTTACTATCCTCTTTTAATCTTAGTAATGGTTTAACGCCTCATAATATTTCATATTATCTCATGGGATATCAATAATTACCAAACGTATTGGATGAATTTAATGGGATCACCCTCTATATAATGAAAACCATATATAAGTGTGTCACAAGATCATAAGAACATTCATCAATTCATCATAGCATAACCTATTTAAAATAAATGGGTTTCATAAAAACGTTATCATAAAATAATCATAATTCACCCAAATAAAAAACATGTATGGTATCAATATCTCTTATCCCTAGTGAATCATATGAAACATCAAAGGATTTTTATATATATAAAAAATACCTTTAAAATAATATTTGAACCTTTCTTTGAAACAATGAGTAGAATATCATTTTATTTTGATAAAATTTTAAATATTAATTTAAAAAATATTTATAAAAATGTTTTATTTTAAAATAACCATGTAAAATTTTAAAGGGATATTCAAAGAAAAGAACAGTTATGATGGCGGGAAAAACTGTTCATGTGGTAAATTTTTAAACAAAGATTCCTTTCACGATTTTTGTAAAAATTCATAAATATATTGTTTGGAATACATTGTAAAAATTATTGTTTAACACTTTGAAAATAAATTACAATATGGTTTAAAATTACTTCAAATAATATTTTTATCATAGAAAATAAAATTCATGAAAATATTTTAAAGAACATGGACATGGAAGAAAAAGTTCATCAACCAAAGAAGAAATAAATTCAACTTTTTTTAAAAACATTTCCTTTATCATATTAAGTATAAAAGAGTGGAGAATGAATGGTAAACATTAAAACCACAAAAATAAATTTAAGATAATAAAATATGTTGATTTTATGAGATAAATAGAATATAATTCCTCCAATGGATATTCAATTATAAATAATCCTCATTAAAAATGAGATTGAAACATAAACCCTTACCTCAGGTCTTAACTTTATTCATACACGTTCATAAGATCATGTATAATAAATTTATATTTATTATATATCTATTCCAAAAACATATTCATAATAATATTAAAATATAAAATTCCCTTATAATTCCCAATTTACCATTTATTAACAATTCTTCATTAAAATCAACATTCGGGGTGTTAACTATTTTGTTTTCCTTGAATGTTTTACTTTATCAATTCCAATACTTTCACCTTGTTCATGGTCTCATTATATCTAGAATATTAATGATGCTATAATTATCATATTTATTCCTTATATAAAATTTTATAACTATTTATATAAGGCGGTGATGAAAAATGAATTACATAACTTTGTGGAGACGGTAGTCCTTACGTACACATGAGTAATGTTTCAATTTTACAACAAATGGAAAGAAACAAGGGTAAATAATAATATATTTTTATAAAATAATAATAATATAATAAATATCATATATATTGATTAAATCCATCCTTATTACCATCCATGTACTGAGTAAATGAAAAATGAATCACATCGCTTCGTGGTGGGGGTAGTTTAATCTTACACACAATCAAAGATATGATTTATCATTGGATGTAAATGAGGTAGAAAATGGTTATATCATTAACATAAAAAAAATTAAGAATATTATTGATAAAAATATAATTTTGTTTAAGATGGTTATATAATATTTTGATTATGTGTAATAATAAATAAACTTTTAAGGATTTGGTGAAAATTATTACCTCTTATTTTGAGAAACCTCCTTTAGATATCTTCTTAAGGTACCTTAATATGGTATTTTAAGAATTTAAGAACCTATAGAATGTGTATATGAAATATGAGAAGAAATTTAGGAATATTTTTTGTTGTGATAAGTGGATAAAAAAGGAGTTAATAAGAGAAGAGTGGAGGTGACCTGTTATAGGTGATGTGGGTGTAAACCTTATAAATATTAAGAATATTAAAATATAATAAAGTTATATTCAAGGGAAAGTGGTAAAAACTTTCAAAGGGTTCGAATATAAGATAATTTAGGGTATAATATTCAAATAATCAAATTTTTATAGGTTTAAAATGATATTATAACCCTTAACTTTTAGTGTGACCCCCACATTAACCATTTTTAACCTTAAATGAGTAAAAAAAAATTACCATGGTTACTATTCATTATGACAAAAAATAAAAGTGTCACCATTAAAACATTTTTACATTATGATTACAAATATGGAAATCATTTTATCAAATTTAATTTAAATAAGCAGTAGAAATTCATTTTAAAATAAACATTCATAACACAACGAAAAGTATTTTTAGAAATTTTTATTTTTAATCATAAAAGTGAATTTATTCTCATTAAATTATTTATAAAAACAATTAAATGAACTTCAAAACATTTTAATGAATTTATAATAGCTCATTTTAATTAAAAATATTCATAAATTTTGAATAATGTTAATTTATTAATATAAAAACACATTGCACGCATAAAAATTGGTTTTCAAAAAAACAACTCTTTTTACCGTAAAATGATTTCAATTTAATTTATAAATAATTGATAACTAATGAATTAATTTTATACATGTGTAAGAAATAATTTTTCATAAGTTCAATAATCTAGATTAATCTTTAAATAAAACATATTTTAAAAAATAAAATCTCTTAAAAACAATATTTTAAAATAGTTCTTTATGATCAATAGTATTTCTAAAGTTAATTAAAAATTATTTTTAATAATTATATTTCATTTAAGTACCATATAATATGATTAATTTTATAATTTATAAAAATTATTCACACAATTTGTAGTCGTATCATTCAAAATCTACCAAACATATTTATTTATTAAAGAGAACCATCTTTTAAAATCTCATAGTGTTACACCATAGGTTCTAAAATGTGTTTGAAAATTGTTATCTAAAAAATTTGGGAAAGGATTTTTCTGGGAAAAAAATATATATTTTAATGTGGATAGAGTAGGGTTTCGTTTATAGGTTATATTGAGTGACATTTTTACAAATACCCATTCCTTAATGTATAAGAAATGTAATTTATCTTTGCATGTGGGTCTAAAGTTGCCAAATAATGGCGATAAGATAAAAGGTGGTCAATCATGACCTCATCCACATATTTAGATATGTTTTCTTTTGAAGTTTTAGGCCTTAACCCAATAATTTAACTCTTTTACCATGTTTTACCTTTTATACTCACAACTCACTCTTTACCTCAGAAACTTATTTTTAAGCCTAAAAATGAAATTTGAATATTATCTAATTTATATATGTTTATTTAAAATATTAAATAAATTTTATTTTATTTAATTTTTAAATTTTATAAAAATTAATTTTGATTTAAGAATGCATAAATTATAAAAAAACAATTTTTTGGAAAATATGGTCTTAAGCATAAAAATGAATTTAATCTTATTAAATACCAAGTAATAATCATTTCATGGGTATTAAATTATTTTTTTCTATATAAAAACAATATATTTAATTAAAATAATTCTTTCATAATGATCATTTTAATTTATTAAAATAAAAACACACAACATATAAAAAAATCTTTGAAAAATAAACTCTTTTAACGTTAAATGATTTTATTTTTATTACTAACTAATTAATAATCAATACCTTATTTTTTTATGCATTATATACATATATAACACATTTCTTTAAATTTCATACTCCAAATATTGAAAATGTAAAGTTTAAAAAACCTATAATATATAATAAATAATAATTTTTTAAATAATTCTTTTCTCTTTAGGCGTGAATAATTAAATTATAATTCCTTATATTTTCATAATTATTTCATGGATGTTATAATTTATTATAATAATCAGTCATCTATTTTTATCAATACATTTTATTAATATGATTATTTAAAAATAATAATTTTTTAAAAAATTTGTAATTCCTTTCCTTAAAATCAAATGTATTTTACCAGGTGAATTAGTATATTTTAATTCCATTATAAAGTCATTTATTTTATTTCCTTTAAATTATTTATAATAAATATTTTTAATATATAAATAAACTTTAATTATATCAAATATATACCAATAATTACAAATTGGTAATATGTTTACTAGTATTATACCCAATGGTTATATACCCTTTAGTAATGATCAAATAGCAGTTATATTAAATCCATAAAATCCTATAAATTAATTCCATTCTAACTTCACAAAGCACAATTTTCATTCCCATAGTTTTCATTTAGTATTTTATAATTTTATTTCTATTTTCATGATGTTTTCCTCATTATAGGCTTTGGTCTACTAACAATGATTCTCAGGGGTGAATATGATCAAAGGAATTTCCAAGTTGTAAAAATATTATTATTTTATATTTATTTTCGCATTTTAATTTATACACTTTTAGGGATATAGTCATCCATGGTATGTAATTCATGGTTTCATATACTTTTTTTGTAATTTTCCATTATGAGTGAATAAATTTTTGTTAATTTAATTAATTTATTATATGATTTATTTCTAACTTATGTTTTAATTCATTATAATGAATAAAACAAGTATCTTATGGGAATAAAATGCAAACGTAAATTTAGGATTTTATATTTACCCCCTATAATTAATGTATATCCCTGCAATTTTAATTTTTATCACCAATGAAAATAGATGAGAGTATTCCTGACATAGGTAAGACTCAAGATATTATTTATAATGAGATATATACTCCACTATCTTAGATAAGTGTAAAAAACTTTTTTTCTCTCATAATAGGCATATATTTATATTTTTATTTATCACAAACATTTGTTCCAAATATTCCTCCATATATTTAATGAAAATTTTACCGTTGTTAGCTCTAGATCATGTGTCAAGTAATTTTACTCATGGACCTTTAATTGAAATGAGGAACAATGTACCACCATGTCATTTTTTATAATGACACATCATAATCAATTCTTTAATGCATCTATGTATATAAAAAATCTACTTCATTATAAGTTGGTGAGATTATAAGTACAGTGATCAACCTTTTCTTGATATCCATGAAATTTTCATCACATTTATTTGATAGAGGAACTTGACTCATGTTTAAGTTAACTTAGTTATTGGGCTTGGAAATCATGAGAATTTTCTCAAAAAACATCTATCATATCCATACAGTTAAAGAATACTATGAATCTATATTACGATGGTTGGTGGATATTATTCAATTACCTATATATTTTGAAGACCCACAAATATACCCTCTCTTATGATTACATGACCCAATAATGATAATTTATGTAGCCAGAATTCACACTTTCTATATATGGCATATAGTTTCTCCTTTCTCAAGTTCTTCATCACAATCCTCAAATAATTTTAATTATCTTCCTTTATCTTACAATATATAAGAATATAATCTATAAATACTACGACAAATCTATGAAGTTAACATATAAATACTATACTCATTAGATCCATCGAAATGGTAGGGTAATTTTAATGTTTTAATGGTGTCACTATTAATTCATAGTGTTCATATCTTATATTAAAGGTTTTAATGGGTAAATGCTCTCTTTTCACCCTTAATAAGTGATATAATTATTAAATTTAAGTCTTTTAAAAGTAATAATCACCTCATATCTGATAAATAAGTCATTAATATGTAGTAGATTATATTTTTTCTTGATTGTGGTCTTATTAAGTTCGAGATAATAAATGAAAATATGAATTGATCTATATTTATTTTTAACAGTGGGTGAACCCTATGGTAAATCACTTGGGTATATAAAAAAATTATCAATATTCTCTTGAGGTTTCTTCTTCAATTCCATTAATTCATTTTGGACCATTCTATATTGAGTCTTTGATATAGGCATAATACATTTTATTAGTTCTATTAAAAACATAACCTCACAATATGGGGGAATACTAGGATACTCCTCCACAAAAACCCTATGTATTCATTGAAAACAAATATATACTTAATATTGTGTTTCTCCCAAACCATTTTAGCTCAATACCACTCATGATTTGGTATTAAGACCCATATAATGAAAGTAATTTTTATAAAGAGTTTATATCCATCTTTGTACTGATGGATGATAATAGGTTGATATGGGATATGAAATGTAATTTATCTATCCTAAAAATTAATATGGTCTCTATGTAAATAGATCTAATCCATGCCCAAAATCATATAAAATTTTACTAATGGGATAATAAAAAGACTAGCATGAATCAGATTCCCATAAACTTATATTAAAGATAAGTTACAGATTTCAGATGTAATAATCATACCATTATAACTTTTCACATATAATTCTATAACTATTCATTGGGTATATAAATTAATAGTCTTATATAATACTAAAATTTTGAATTAATTCAGATAAAAAGGATCAAATAAGATTATTTCAATATTGAGTGTATCAATCACAACCCCAATTTCACGATTTTTTCTTACATACCTTACTAAAACTAAAATGGTTTGCATGAATATTCAATAATAATTTCCATATTAAACAATCATATAATAATAAAAATCAATCCTAATATGTCCTAAAATATGTCAGTTTTATTTCAACTTATGAAGATTTAGGTTTATCCTACATCACTTTTGGTTCAATATAGGTTATTTTAAGTTTTATCCACTTATAATTCATAACATAATCCCCAAAAACAACTAAAACCCACACAAATACCAACTAATATGATCCAATCTTAGAATACATACATATTACATCAGTTTATATGAATATTCATTATATATCATAATAAATCACACACTTGAACTTATAGGTTTAGTTTATTTAGATATTAGTTATATGATCTTATTATTTTATAACAAATCTCCAAAATTTTCCAAAAAATCACAATAGATTATATAATTTTAGACATATTAGATATAATACTAATATTTAGGTAATGGAAATAAAATAAAATGGGGAGCTCAAATGCTCTGTAAGGGTAAAGATGATAGGTAATAATCAAATATCATATGTGATCATAATATGAACATGTGAGTATGAAAACATAATCATGGTTCATGAAAAAAAACATAAGAAAATAATACCTAATACAACATAGATCACAATTCATGATTCATGACCTAAAACTTTTAAAATAATAGAAGACGTGAATCATAAAATTGTGAAGACATGAGTCAATAATCATGATCCATGAAAACTTAACATAGAAATGTTTTATAACCTATAGTTTTGGAACATAAATTTGAATATAAAACAATTTATTATGTCAATGATCACTCCCAATACCATTATCATAATGGAAAAGGTCCCATAGTGGATTGGGTTTTCTTCTCATTCTGTAAACATAATGCATGGAATTTCTTGGGGGTTTAGGTTCACTCCACACTCCCATAAACAAAGTAAAAATATTACCTTATGAGTTTGAGTTCACTCCCTATTCTCATAATCAAAGTGTAAAAGGTTCCTTAGAGGTTTTTGTTAACTCCACATTCCCATAAACATAATTTAAAGAGTACCTTAGGGGTACATGTTCACTCTCCATTCACATAAACTTATTAAATGGAGTCTTTTATGGGTTTAGCTTCACTCCCCATTCCCTATAATCTCATAAGATATAAATATTTTTTCCAAATCATTATAATGATACATTATTCTAGTCCCACTCATCATATAATGAAAAACTATACATATGTGTGCGGCCTTAACATGATCACATTCATAAATCAACCATAGCATACATAACCCATGAAAAGAAAATGAGTTTTATGAAAATTTGAAAAATACATGATCATAATACAATAATAAAATTAATGTGGATGGTATCATAAGGGAATATACTTATTAAAACATAATAATTTTTAAAAGATATTGAAATAGATGAAAAAAAACACATTTTAAGAGCATTAGAAAATTACTTTGAATATAATAAGAAATATCCTTTAATTTTTTAAAAAAAATTATTTTAAAATAAAATAAGTTATAAAAAATATTTCTTGAAAAATAATGATAATGTAAATAAAAATTAAATTAATAATCATGAAAACTTATAAATTAATCTTCGTAAAGAAAATTAAAGAAAATGGCGTGAGAAAACAACTATGATGAAAATGTTAAACAAGATCTATTTCACACTTTTGTAAACAAAAGTCATCTTCAAAAATAATTGATCTTAATAAATCATATATGTTGGGATAAGGAAATATATAAAAGTATATGAAAATCATATACATGAATAAGAAATATTCCTAACCTAAAAAAATAGATAAGGATGGTTTCACTTACAAACATCATTTCAGGTGAATTATAATCCAATAGGATTAGAAATGGTATGAATACATATAAACATAAAAAATAAAAATAGAAGAATAAATTATATTTGTGTTTATATTGATATATAATATAACTTACCTTAATTTAATTTATCCATAGATAATCTTGATTTCAAAGTGAGATAGGAAAAGAAACTCATACAACTTTGGTAACATTTGAATCAAAAATACTTAAAAGAGAGAGCCTTGGATTTATTTTAAAATACCTTCAATTTATTTAAATTTATTATAAAATAAAAATATAAGAAATTACATACACCAAAAAAAATAAAACAAGTGGTGAAAATGGAACATATCTCATTAAACGGAAATTGATACAAGAAACCTTTACCTCAGACTTTCACTTAGACAGATGTACTCTAACTCTCTATATAATTAATTTAGGTTTATTTTCATATATATAATATACTTATTCATATTTATTTTACTTAATATAATGAATTTATAATTCATTAGTACCCATATATTAGTTTTTTATTTCTAAAAATAATATTTAGCTGTCAACTATTATGTTTTTTCACTCATGTTTTAGTTTGTAAGTTGTGGTATATACTTCTTTATCATGAGTTAATCACCTATAGAATGTTCATGAAAATGTAGTATATGTGTTTGATATATTTTTGGATTCCTATTTTCTTTTCATGTAACTTATGTGGATGGTTCACATGGAATTCTTAAAAAGTATCCTTTTTGGTAATTGTTCAATTAACAAAACAATTCAATTTATTGGAGAGTATAAATTGACATATTACCACTATAAAATTATGAAAAAAATTAAATAAATAATTATTTCATAATAATACCAATATTTGTTTTATTCTTTCATGATGTAAATGTTATAGAATCTTTCATATAGGTGGTGAAACTGACCCAAACAAGAATATATTATAACGACTAAATGAGTAAGAAAAAATTATTTTATTATAATAAAATCACTTATACATAAGATTAATAATTTTAAAAACATTTTATTAAAGTATTAAATCATATTTAATAATATTTGTATAAAAGAAGATAAATAATAATGATTAAGGAGAGGATAATACTTACATTGAAAGTTGAATCTTCTCTTAGAGAGTCTCCTAGGAATGATAGATTTGGGACTCATTATACACAGAGGTACCCAAAAATTAGAGAAAAGTTTAAGGGATATAATTTAGAAATGGATTAAAGATAAAATTTAAGGAATGTTTTGTTTTGAGGTATATAAATGAGGGATCTTTTTATAGGTGATGTTGAATGGATTTTCTACAAATACTCATTCCCTAATGAACAAGTAATGTAATTTATCATGAAAAGTGGATCTAATGTTTAAATATAATGTAGATAGTATGAGGGTATACAGATCACTCACTTATCCACACATATAATTGAGATAAAAGATCATAAAAAAAATTATCAATTAATTATAGCATAACCCATGGGAAAGAAATTGGTTTCACAGAATCATTCTTAAAACATCATCATTATAAACTATTATTAGGAAAAAACTGGATGGTATCATAAGATCATATCCCTAGTGAAGTATATAAATCTTTAAATTATGTTGATATTGATGAAAAATACTATTAAAAAAGAATTTGAATATTTATTTGAAAATAGGGAAAATATCCTTTTCTTTTGATATCTTTAAAAACTTAAAAATACTAGAATTTTGAGAAAAATATTTTCATCAAAAATAACCATGAAAACTTATAAAGTAATATTCAAATAAAATAATTATTATAATGGAAAGAAAATCCATTTATGTCATATATGTTAAAATAAAATATTCTTTTCACACTTTTGTAAAAAATCAAAAGAATGTCATACATAAAACATTTAAAAAGATTTGTTTTAATCTTTTTTAAAGAAATTAAAGTTAATAAAAATAATCTTTATCAAAAATTTATTTATAGATAAAAACTTCAATAAAACATTTTGAATAAATTGGAAATCGAAAAAAAATCAACAATAAAATAAAAATTAGGGGATTACAAACTTGAACTGACCTGATTGAATCAACTCGTACATATTAGGTTGGTTTTGGTTACACATAGAATATGGATGGGTTGGGTTAGTTTGGTTCAGGTTGGGTCAAGTCACGAGTTGGAAAACTTTTGACCCAACCTGATCTGATTTACAAAACCATATGTATATGTAATAAATAGTAACTAAAAATTAATATTTATTGATAAATAATTAATAAAAATAACTGCTAATTAATTAGTAATAATGTATAATAATAAATAATAATTATTTATAATTTATACTAAATAATAAATATTGACTACCAATAATTAATAACAATTAACAATAAATAATAAGGTTAAATAACACAAATATAACGTAAATATAACATTATATTCATATTATATAACTTTATATTTACATTATAAACCATTATATAATTTCATATTTATGTTATTTAACAATTCAATTTAGTAAATACAACATTATATAATGTAAATATAATATTATGTTTATATAATTTAACATTTTATTTATGTTATATAATTTTATATGACACTTTATTTACATTATATTTATGTTATATTTACATTATATTTATTGATAAATATTA
Organism: Viscum album; assembly: GCA_963277665.1. NCBI lineage: Eukaryota > Viridiplantae > Streptophyta > Magnoliopsida > Santalales > Viscaceae > Viscum > Viscum album. The sequence continues at coordinate 1,016,217,262 of OY728147.1, read as the reverse complement.
ATAATTATTTATTATTTATTATATATATATTTCATAAATTCTTAGTTGATCCATTTTATGATCTAAATTTTTTTAGTTTTAATTTAATCAATAGTTTTATATTTTTTTACTATACTTTTTCCTTGACTCGACTGACCCAACCTGGCCCACCGTAGGTTTGATCAGGCTGAGTCATTACAAAAAATTGGATACAACCCAAACCAACCCAACTAAACTAATTTATTGGGTTGGGTCCAAGATCTCCCTAGACTCGACCTGACCCAACCCATGGACACCCCTAGAGGAAGTAAGGTCGAATATTTTTAAAACATTTTTTCGATCATTTTAAGTACTAAAAATAGAGAAATGGTACTACTAATTGAAAATTATAAGAATACCCAAAGGATAATAAAATAGATATGGTTTAAAGGATAAGGATAATATAATTTTTCTCAACATAAATTTATCATATTCAATCCCGAAAAAAAATTATAACATAAACCCTTACCTCGAGTCTTGTCTTTCATCATATGCATTCAAAAATTCTATATAATATATATAGATTTATTATAAATCTATTAAATATATATATATATATATATATTACTATATATCATCCCCTTATAATATCTAATAATCATTTTATTAATAATTCTTCATTAAAATCATTATTCAGATGAAAATGTTTCATTTTCCATGCATGTTTGGATTCAATGGTTTTGGTAATTGCACATTTTTTATGGTTTTATAATCTCTATAATCTTAATCATTTCATAAATAATATTATTATTCATTATATAAAATTTTATAACCATCCATATAGGCTGTTGATGAAAAATTAATTACGTCACTTTGTGGGGATGGTGCTCTGTACGTACGCACGAGTGATGTTTCCACTTTTCAATGAATAGAATAGAATAAAGTTAAATAATAATTATCCTTTATAGAATCAAAATTATATCATAAATATCATATATATTAATTTAATATATCCTTATTACCGTCCATGTAAAATGAAATGAAAAATTAATATCATCACTTATAGAGGTGGTGGTCCACACATCTGCACGAGAGATGTTGTCATTTTCCAATGGATTTAGAGTAAGAAGGAAGATAATATATTATATTTAAATAATAATAATTATATTATAACCACAATTTACCTCCATTAAATTCATCTATATAACCATCTAAGATATATGGTGATAAAAAATAAATGTATATATATAACTAGATTCACCCTCCACCCTAGTGGTGTCTCAATTTGATCAAAAAAATATTGAATCAATTTAGTAATCTACTGCATGGTGTCCACCCTCTCCCTAGAACAAAGGAGGATGTTGTGACCAATAATACCATGTAAAATAGGTCATGTATGTATTAACTTCCCATGCTTTTTAGTCAATACTATAGATAACTTGTACTAAGATTTTCCTAAGCTACTCATCCAGCCACTACCCCATATTTGTTGCTTGTTTTAGTAGACTATCCTTCCTTGTAACCTCTATCTATGGATCATGCTCACCTCTTCCCTCCGAGAACTCATTCAATGCATTCCTCAGAAGCACTATATCTTTTCCCTCATTAAAATCCAATAGTAGTTGTCTAGGTGTTATATTATTGATAAATGTATTCGATTCTCGATACAGATATAATAGTCCAAATATCACAAATAAAGAAAACTGTAACAAGTAGAATGAACCACTAAAAATTACACTTCCCTACCATGCCCATTTTCATACCATCTGTCCTCAATAATCTATATCAAGGTTAGATACCACACACACCATACACACATAGGATCAACATAACCTAAAAGTAATAGACCCACTACCCTTCTTGGGTTAACTGAGTATAATTCCCCCAAGATACTATGTAAAAAACACTATTTAGACTATTTTTTACACTTTAAATAGAAACCACTTCCTTTCAATAACAGGAATAAAAATCACAAGAAACAAACTCATTTTATTTGATCCCTACACACCAATCATGATACATAAGTACCACATCTTTCTTCTCAATTCCAATAGTCTAAATCAAAAATAAATAATATCAAATACAAATTTATCTGAATAAAATACCACAACTATAACCAATAAAACTAAAAAAAATCTCAAATCTAGGTAAATTTGGTGTTCCATATTAAAGGGTTAGATATGTCCAAGTATAAACAAATATCAAAGTCCTATCTATTATAAACCCAAAACTATCATTCCCAAATAACAAAAAAAGACTCAATTGGTATCATTTTTTATCAACCTCCTTCGATACCATAATGTAATGCCTCTATCCGTCTCACTCTATAGTAATTAGACTAGAGTGTCACTAGATTATAGGTCTACCTCCCTATGTACTAAATTATTCCAAGTCTATGAGGTAATAGTGGTGACATTATACCCTATAAATATAAAAAAAGAACAACAACATCAACTATAAATACCATCTGAAGCATAACAAAACATATATCGTAATATAACACATGATACAATAATGTCTATATGTCTAGGTTAGTCATATAAAATAAATAGGATCTACCCCAGGGTGGTTACATGTGTACATACTCAAAAGTAACCAAAAACATCACCACTCAACATCAAGGATCCAACCATCAATTATAAAAAACTATAAAAAATATCCCATGCACCATCTACACTCCCATCTCCACTAGGATCCAAACGATGATCCCTTACCCTAACATGAACCAAGAACCATGATTCATACATGTTTTTTGAAGGTCCCATACAATGTGTGAGTATTAACTCAATGGGAGACCACCAAGGGTGTCCCTAACAATTATCCATACACATACTATTTTATGTAATGCATAATAAATAGAAATAAAAAACATACAACCTTCTCCACTCATGATCAACTATCCACGAGTGATCCTATACCTAACATAGCTAATTTTGAAGTGGAATAATTCATCCATAGTCTATAATACTAGAAGGGACCTCTACTATCTAACCAACTCTGTAGTATATGGAATCACAAAAAAAAACATACCCATGTAAACATTCTAATTCATTCATAATCCCATATAGGAATGTCCATAATCAATATCCCAGGAAACATGGTTTTCCAAATCCATTTTTTAATCACTATCCCAATTTACTGAAAAATTTAATCCATAGTGATACCTATCCTTTTTCAAATCATAGGCTATCAACCTCATCATACTAGACATAAATAGTTAATATACTACTCTTATTCAGTGGTCTCACACTCCACCAATCACGGACAGCTAAGGTGTATCCCCTCCTCCATATTGTTGGTCAACACCATCTTCTAATGTCACTCAATCAATAGAGGTTACATCCATAATGAGTGGAATAAACCATCTCATGGACCCTGTTTAGTGCACACACAACCCCAATGACCATTACCCACCATAGTGAGCAGCATCACCAACATCTTACAACCACACCACAAAAAAACCTCCACCGTCCCATTCTTGGCGATCAACATCACCCACAGTCATATAGGTTTCACAAACCACACTCCCAAGAAACTAAATCTATCATTTAATCCTAATTAAAAAATATAATATCATGTTTCCCCATGCCCATCATGTCTTGAATCCACATAACTAAGAAAAAAAAGCCATACCAAACCTTATAAAAATTTTCTACGTGTTAGTACCCTCAAGTATCTCTTATTGCAAATGTAAATTGTAATTGGTTCCGTATCTGGTCACAAACTTGACTAGACCCTTGTTTTATTATCACATAATGTTTAACAGAGGAATAATATAGGCACCACATACCTGGAGTTAGTAGAAATATACGCATTGAGAACTCTTGGTTGATTCGACTCCAATCAATAAATGCAATAAAATATAATAAAATTCCGTGAAATAATGATTTCTAGAAATAGATGAGGAAAATGTGGGAAATATAGAATAAAAACACATACAAACTTATATACTTACCCATGAATCATCTTTATGGTAGACCACAAAAAGAACCATTGAGAATCGATGAAGAGCCCTCAAAAGAAATTAAGGGATAAAAAGAAATGAGAATAAGGTGGGGTCTTTCTACTATTTTCTGAAATTGAATAATCCTTAATTTATTCTTAATTTAATCATTTAATATATTAAAAATATTTTTATCATCAGATGGATGGTCGTGAGTTAACCCTCCTAGCTCATGGTATGAAGCCCCCTATCAGGCCACCCCCATGGCATGATTCCACCTCTCACGAAGTGACACACCTTCTTTTGAATCCTGAATAAAACCCCGACCTCACTGCCCAGGGTTACATCATGGAATGACTCTGATTTTCACAATGTTACTCCTTACATAGAAAATCCACTTCATCATGATCTCCCCTATGAAACCCCCATCACGATGCAACTATCCTCATCACGATGTAATTCCTTCCTCTATTTTTTATGAAGGAAAAATCCTTAAATATTTCTTTTACACATCATCATGGTGTGACCCTTCTTTTCATGTCCGGGCCTTTCCTTTTCCTTAAATTTCTCAAAAAGTAACAAAGTATTACCTATAAATTTAAAAACATATTCCAAAAAGGCTCATCCAAACTCTAAATCTTACAAACACCCTTCACATTATGATTCCCCTAGGCCATAACCTGACCATCGATCAACCCCAAACCCAATAGCTCACCTCCAGCACTCCACATCGTAGTTCCCTCTAGAACTAGAAAAAACCATTATCTTGTATATTGAGTCCCTAATTCTTGAACCAATATACTCATCTACACATTGTGATACCTTTTTATATGGTTTGGTATTATAATTTTTGTAAAGTTTCATACCCAAGCCCTGGCCTAATCACGAACCTATTTCTCAACCTACACTAATGCCCCCCAAAACTCAAAAGGGTCCACTCACACTTATGCAACCCAAGATCTGTCCCAATTTACCACTTCTGAAAAACCCATGTATTTACAATTTCAACCCATACTATTACCATAGTGATAGGGTTAAATCTAATCTTAATGATAGTGACATTGTATCATTCCTTGATGATCTTCGTCTACTATCATTCAACTGTTCCATGCCATCCCTATCCATCATATTCAAAAATAACATTTATAGTATATTTCAACATTCAAAATAGATATGATGATTCAAAAAATCATTATTAAGGTGAATTAATGTGGGGAAAAAATTCAAAATGAATCCAAAGAGGATGCACTTATTACTCACAATTATTAAGATGGTGTATGTCCTTTCAACTCCCAAGACCCCTGTATCTTAAGAGATAAAACTCCAAGTTTCTCAAATGAGAAAAAAATCGAAAAATAATGATCTTATGTTTCAGGGAAAAATGATCAACTCATTTTCTAATAATTTATTCAATTTATATCAATAAATTTTTATACTCAAGAAGATATGGAATATCTTGGAGAAAATTCACATCATCAAGGATGTGATGAATAAAAATTTCCTAGTAAGAAAATATATTTTATACATTATAGCAGATAATAGATATATTATAGAGTAGTTTTATGAAATTAAATTCATTTTAAAACATTAAAATAAAGACAACAAGAATATATATTATTTCATCATAGTCACATCTATCATTGACTGACTCCCTCTATGAAAAATTGTTAAAAAATATCTAAATCTTATGGATGAAGATATTTATCTAAAAAATTTACTCAAATATATCCAAATTGAGGAGTAATATTAAAAAACAAGAAGGTAAATGAACCTAAGGATAATAAATCAATGGTCCTCATAGTAGTGGATGTTTACCTATATGAGTTATTAAAAGGGAATAAACATCATACTCGTCCTTTAAAGTGGAAGATTAAATTCAAGAACATGAAAGGGGAATGACATTTATTTAGAAATCTGAGAAACTTAAAATGATATTTCCATCTCTGTAAGAATAAATATGAAAAAAAAACTCATAAGTAATTCTCTGTAAACAAGAACTTTGAATCCAATATTTTTTAGGATATCTATTCTTAGTGGATTGATTATGGTTCTATATAAAATGTGTGTAATGATAAATTTATCTTAAATAGGATGAAATCTATTGATGATGTGACATCACTATACATGGGGAACTTAGAAATCATACATGTACAAGGAAATTTAGTGGTTTATCTCATGTTTACCCCTCAAAAGATCCTTACTCTAAATGATTTCTTGTATGTACCTGAATTTTGTAGGGATTTTATTTTGGGTGTCTTGTTGAATAAAAATGGGTTTTATATTGTATTCTATAAAACAAAAGAAGGGTATTTTCTTCAAGTATTTTATCAACTATCACCAAATTTAGGAGTAACATAAAAATGAGGAAGTAAATGAACCTCAAGATATTAAATTCAAGGTCCTCATGGCATAGGGAGTTACCCATCCTAGTTATCAAAGGGGAATAAATGTCTAAATAACCCTTCAAATGGGAAGGCACAAATTAATATTAAGAAAGGATAATTTTACTTTTGGTTTAGGACAATATTTTTTAAACAATATCATCATCTCGGTATGAAGAAAGATGAAAAAAACACTCCAAAAGAGTACTTTGAGACCATGATATTGAGTATATCTCTTCTTACTGGATCATTTCAGGTGCTACATAACATGTGTAAAATAATAAATCACTCTTAAAGAGGATTAAACTATTGATTATGATAAATCCTTGTATATGGAGAACTCAAAATTCAAAAATTTATATCAGAAGGGTGTGTTCGATATTAAGTTTACCTAAAAAAAGATATTTACTCTAAATTGTGACTTATATGCATTTAAAGATCATATGAACTTGGTTTTAGGAATATTATTGAATAGAAATTGGTTTAATTTTTCATTTGAGGTGGTAATTTTTTATTTTTCCAAGGGTAGGATCTTTTTTGGAAATTGACATATGTATGTTAGATTAATTAAATTAAATAGAATTTTTGTTGTAACACCCTCATATTTTAATATGTATTCTCCATTAAATAAATATTATGTTTAAAATATTATTTTTCATACAAAAATGAATTTAAATGAACGCCAATATATTTATTGAGATAAAATATTATAATTAAATATAAAATTTAATACATCATGATAATACAATGTGAAACATAATTAATGTAAGGACTTGTGTTCTTCCAAACTGCATTTTTGAGTAGAAATTTGAATTATTGTTGTTGGATGCTCATGAGGGGTAAAATGGTCTTTTACCCTACCAGTTGACCTCAGATAATTTTTTTGACCACTCTATTGGTCCTAAAATAGGGTTTTTTACCTTAGGGAAGGAGTTTGGTAGAAATTTGAGCTGTTCGAAATTTAGCGGAATAATAAATATTTAATATAATTAAATTAAATATTAATTTATTCACATAGGTTACTTTAGTGATAATTTTTGAAAGGAGAATCAGATTGAAATGTTTTTCTATGTCTTTGAGTCCATAATGGAGATTTTAGCCTAAGCAAGACATAAACTTGAGTTGGTGATGGGGGCATCCCAGACCCCTTTTTATTTTCTCTCTTTTCTTCTTTTCTTTTCCTTCTTCTTCTTTCCTCCTCCTCATTGTGCATACCTCTGGTATTATCCTAGTTTTCCATGTACTATAATAGAAAATGGAGATTTAGAAATAGAGAGAGATCAAAGGAAATAGAGGTACTGTTTCAAAGCTCTTGGCGTGCAGAGTCGGCGTGCGACATCTATGGATGGTGAAATCAACCGAAACTTCGGCAATTTCCACCCGAAGGTAGGTCCATGTACGTTTTTTCATAGATCCCCTTTAAAAATGTTGTTTTATGTTGTTAAATCCTTTTTATTCTTTCTTGTGGCATCTTAAGGTCAGATCTGTTATTTTGGGGGGGAAATGACAGTTTCGGGCATTTTGAGTGTTTTCCCATCGGAAACCCAGGTTACACAGCGTGTGTTCTAGGGTAACATGCTTTGACTTCTTCTCAGTCAGGGAAGAAGAAGTTTTCCTAAGTACATGTTGTGTACTCTGAGTACATGACGTGTGGTGTCATGGATGTGTGTCCAACTGTGTGACAAAGATCATAGGTTTTTGGTTTTTAAATAGTACACACTGTGTACTTTGAAGTATATGCCATGTACATTTACATAGGAAGACCCCATGTGTTATGGACATGTATATTTACACATCCAGGGGATGGATAAGATTACACATCGTGTACTCTGAAGTATATGTCATGTACTTTTTCCAACTTAGTAGTTTGGGGTATTTTGCGCCCTTGAAGTCAGAATTGGGCGTGTGAGTAGTCCATTATGAGGGTATTTTCACGTAGATCATAATGGTGTGATCTTATTTCCATTTAAAGGTAATATAAATGGTTTTTTTGTGGTTTCTATCTAAATGGATAGGTTCTTCTTCCAGTTATCGATTTTATTTGTCACCTGAGAGTGAGACATGGCGTGGATTGTAGGTTAGGTATTTAGGCCAACATAGTTGAGACATTTGATCTTAGATGTGTTGTGAGATATCTCCCATGACCTATTCTTTTGAGGATATTTCCCTTGTCATATGTTCTCCTCTAGCCTACAAGTTTGTGAGATCAGATACTTCCAAGGATCCCCTTAGGGATGCCTTTTCTTATGTGATGATCTAGGGAGTCCCTTATAGGATATCTCTCTTATTTCCCTTTTAGAAGATCCCTATTATAGGATTCCTCTATTGTTCTTTGTTGAGGCTCCCATGTAGGATTCCTCCCTTACTCTTCCCTAAGTATCCCGTGTAGGATGCCTTCACTTGTGTTTACCTGGAGGATCCCGAGTAGGATTCCTCCTCAGTGTTTGACTTGAGGGACCCAGTGGGTGCCCTTGGTTTGACCAACCCTAAGTTGTTACATCGGTTTTTGGTATTGATGGTGTTCATGTGTCCCCTAGAACCCGTACCAAACTTTCAATCCCATGGGGTTATGGCCGGAATTTTGGGTTGGGCATTTGGGCCACCCTTACTTGTTTGTTTATATCTGACTTGGTTTTGCTGATGCAAGGTATTTACCAGAGGTTCTTCCTGGTTGGGGGATATCGAACATATCGCAAGTAATTTTTCTATTTTGTTGGGATGCTTGTACATTCTCTCCTGGGATTCATCTTCTAAGCCTTGTGATTTCTGATATTTATTGTATACCCAGAGGTACTACCTAGGATATGGTTGTTGAGCCAGATTTTATATATTGTGATATATATATTTTGTTGGGATGAAAATAATTTTTTCCTAGTATTTATTTTTTGTGCTTTACTTGATGATATATGATGGGGATGATTATGCTCTCCTTGACCTTTGAACTCTATGATTCCTCTCTTCCAGATCAGTTATGAAACTCTAGGAGTGTAACATTATGACTCACCAGATAGTTCTCTCTTTATACGGGCATAGAGACCCAAGACTCATGGTAGATTACTCACTCCCAGGTTGTGGGGATGATCACACTCTCCTCATCCTTTTATCGAAATGATTCTTCTCTTTCGATCAGTTACAAGACTCTAGGGGTGTATTATGGTGGCTCACCGGATAATTATCTCTTTATATATCGCCTAAGGGTACACTCCTTAGGGATCATCTAAGTTCCATATGTCATGAACTCCTATAGAACAAGACATTGGACTCATACATTGGACTGGATTTACATAATTGATCAGCATGGAGACTGACTTAGTAACCTTTTATAGGATCTCCAAATGTGCTTCATAGAATCTTTCTATACAGGTGGAAATGATTATGCTCTCCTCACCCTATGATCAGAATGATTTTGCTTTTCTGGATCTGTTAGGATTGACCATTGGTATACGATATCCTTTCTTATAGGATTGACCATTGGTATAAGGTATCCTTCCTTACATGATTGATCGTCAGTATACAATGTCCTTGTTCAGTTATTGGAGGTGAGTACAAGTGAACCCTGGTGTAGGATGAGAATTCCCCCTGTGGTGACATAGATTTCTCAGAGATATAATTATGGAATTGTCTAAAACAGGTACATGTCGATGGGATTACAGACCCAGAGATCAACTTAACAATACACTGCTTGAGTGGCACAACATCCAGTTCAATTCCCTTGCACAGGATGTCTAGGCGATTGGGCTTATGGACCCAAGGATCGAATGCTGATGTGGTTTCTTGTTATTTGATTCACATACTCATAAATATTCATATTTATGTATATGTGTATAGGTATGAGACTATGCATGTATACGTATATAGATATGGACATCCATGGCGGAACTTTCCCAATTGATAGGGATTATAGACCCTAAATTTGATTGTGGTTTCACATTTTGTTTTTACTACCTTTTTGGTTGTGTCTCAACTAGGTTAAGAACGTTGCTTTTGCATACACTTTAGCACCACAGTTATAGGTTGCTTTTCAGGGTGGCCTATTGAGATTCTTTCTCACCCCTTCACGTGCACCTCAGTGTATGTGTAGACCTTATGTTTGGTTTTTAGGTTGATCATGTGTTTCACGGTGGATGGGGTTGAGGCTCAGTGTTTCATGATAAAGCAGAGCTGCTCGATTGGTTCTACTGATCAGGCTGTTATAGTTCGATAGTGGCTGGAGATCGGGTACGTGGGTTGGATCAGAGCTAGTGGTTGAGCCTTGTACTTCAAATTTTCATATCTTTTGTACTTGTATCTATATGGTCATCCCAGTGGGTGACTGATATTGTATTGTATTGCATAGTTTTTCAGGATTTTCTAGCATTTTACTATTACAACTTGTTCTATTTTGGTTGTTTATTGCTTTCTCACTCTGTTTACTTTCTGTTGTGTATGATACATGGTTATTTTCATTGTTTATTGCTTTGGTATGAGGGAATAGTATCTCAACTATCACACCCTAGGCCATCACTTCTAGTCGGTATCCTCTAGTGTATGGGGAGTCATGCTTAAGGCTTTGTGGAAAAACAACTCAGAGCACCAGTTTAGTGGCTTTTGGGTCGGGACACTACAAAGTGGTCAGAGGAGTTTCCTTTCTTGGTATTTACTATATGGGATATGGTATATAGGAGTTTTAGAAATGTTTTTCAACCTATGATGTATATTAGACTAGTGTGTTGAGAACACTTATTCTAGTAAGAAGTCCTGGTTTCCAGGGTTTGGGATTGTTGTTTTGATTTTGTGATGTTACAGTTGTATATGATTTTCAACTTGAACGATGCACACGTTTAGTGGGTGTTTTGATTTACTATGGATCTTTGACTCTTTGCCATCTATACATGGTCAGAGATAGTTTTCGACTCTTGGCTAGTAAAGGCAATAGGTGTTTCACGCATCATACTAGGCACGTAGGATTCACAGCATATAGGCCTGCTAGTGTATCTTTTTATTAATGACTAATACCTTTGGGTATTCTTACACATACTTTTTAAATTGTGGAATGGTTATTTGGATCTATATTGAGGTGTTTATTTGTGAGGATAATGACTCGGTTCTTGTGCATAGGTGGTGCAGTGACCCTAGTAGGTCAATATGGCATGTGATGCCTTTATGTTTAACCCCTTGTTGGGTGTTGTTTCTCAGTCTTGTGGTTATCTAGTCATATTTCTGAGTACGATTCCAATATATACCAAGGATTTTCTTGTGAACGGGACCTCTTTTGGGTATTTCTATATACAGATACTCGATGAGTGATAGTTCATCTTTTCTCTTCAGTGTTGGTTGTGACCTCCAAGGAGCAGTTCCTTCTAAGGATTCTTAGAGAGGATCTGGGCCCTCGTAGGTTGTATTTTCAGTTTGAACTTTTTAGGTCATTATGATCTTACCTACTTTTCAGAGGTTTGTATATCTTGGGCTTGGTGGTTAGACCTTTTAACCTAGTTGTGAGACATGTTTTTTTGGGCTAGGTGGGAGACCTAAAGACCCTTGGTTTTGACATGAACCCTTATAGGTCAATGTTTTTATGTTCTAGGGAAACCTTTTTGAGAGATGTTTTCTCATGTTTTCAAATTCCTTTTCTGCATGGATATTTGTTTTATGCTCATTTTGTGATCGAGGCATGGTAGGTTCTCAAGTTTGCGTTATAGGCATGTTGATGTCTTCATATTTTGATTGAGTCACCTCGAGTGCTTGATTTTCGACACTTGATTCAATGGGAAGGACTATTCGGGAGCCTGGCTTGGTCGACTAGTGTTTCTATTGTTGCTAATGTAGTTAGGGTGTGGGTAGACGCTCATGACCGGAACGATGCCTTGTGTACATGTCAGGTGTTTAGGATACATGATGGTTTTATGTGGTATTGTTGGAATCTAAACCAGTCAGTGGCCAGGTACAAGACAAAGACCGATGTTTTAAGACTTTTCATGGATTTGGACCCCGAAAGTTGTGTTGAAATGTCCCTTCATGGTAGAGGTGACAACGTGTAATAAATCGGGTACCATAAGATGGGAAACCCGTGGCTAAATCCTAGTTAGGTTTTGACATGATGGTGGGCGTGGCTCGGAGGGAGTTGGACGAGCCTTTTTGTAGAATCTCAGTGTAATCCTATTATAGATGATCATTCACTATCTTGATTCTTCTTGAGTGTGATGAGAGAGCTTCGTCCCTACATTGAGCTCCTTTTTCTTCCTTTCTAAGTGTTTTTCTCTATTTTGGAAGAGGGAAAATGTTGTGGTTGCGCTCTAGGAGCGGTGTAAGGAAAGCCATATGGTGGGGATATCACCATTGTCCTTTTGAGGTTGGTTTTCCTCATTTTGGTTAAACTTTTGTGTTTATACTGGACTTTTGATCTTGTAGTTTTCTTTTGAGATAAAAATAGGGGTATTACTATGGTGGGGAGTACCAGATCAGTCGTAGATAAATGTTTTACATGTAGAAGGAAGTTTTTAATGTTATATGACTGGTCATTGGACAGTCTAGATAACTTGGTTGTGCATATGCTCCAGTCAAGAGCATGGTTGTTGGTCCTTTCACCTGGCTTCTCAGGGACAAGAAGGTTCATGGTGGAGAGTTTCTAGAACATGAGCCTCATCCCAGTTGGTGAGGACTCTTAAGTGCATCCAGGTGACCTGGGATTAAATACAGGCGGAGGCATAATTTCCGGGGGTACTATATAAGTTGTAGCAGGTACCGTAGCAGTACTATAGCAGGTATTGTAGCGGAAACTGTGCAGCACTGTAGCGGAAACTATAGCAGGCACTGTTTGGCACTGTAGCAGCTGGGAATTTTCCCCTGTTTGGGCCTTTGGGCCACTAATTTGGTCCCTGAGTCCTTTAATGCCTTCGGTCTAACTAAGCCTTCAGGACAATAAGGCCTTCGGGCAACCTTAAGTGCAGATGCAAACCAGACAACCTACAAGGAACAAGCTTTATATGAGGTTTATCCAGGAGCTTTCACCACAGCAGAAGTTACATGGATTGCAAGAATGAGAGGGTATGGCACCTGCCATCGGGACAAGACTATGCATGCACATGATATCCTAGCCGAACAGCCATGCAAAGGTGGAGAGCTAATTTCACAATGAAGATGCTGGGGAGGAGCAGTTCCAAGTAGTTAGTCTGGGTTGTGTGTAATGTTTGTAGCCTATGGGTAATGAATTCCTCTAAATCCTATGTTCCATGTTATACATTCACCTACATGCCTTGTAAGGGTTCCACATCACCCCTTGAAAGGTGGATTATCAAAATCAATAAAAAAATTAAGGCCTTCAGGCCATTGGATGGATTGGAGTTTGTAAGGACCTGTGTTTTTTTGAACTGCAGTTTTGATCATAAATTTGAATTTTTGTTATTAGATGCTCTTGAGGGGTAAAATGGTCCTTTTTCTCAGTTAGTTTACCGCAGATAATTTTTCTGACCACTCTTTTGGTCATAGGATAGGTTTTTTACCTTAGGATAGGAGTTTGGTAGAAATTTGAGCTGTTAGAATTTTAGCGGGATAATTAATATTTAATATTATTATAATTAATATTAATTTATTCGTGTAGGTTCTTTTGGAGATAAATTTTGAGTGGAGTGTGAGATTGAAATTTTTTCTTCACTATTGAGTCCAGAATGGGGTGTTTAGCCTAGGTGAGGCATAAACTCAAGTCAGGTGTTGGGGTCGGCCCAAGCCCCTTTTTCTTTTCTTTTTTTCTTCTTTTATTTTCTTTATTTCTTACTCCTCCTCCTTGAGAAAGACTCTTGTGTACTCTTACATGGATGTGTTTTATGGTAGAAAATGGATATAGAGAAAGATTGAGATATGTAAGGCAATATAGGTACTGCTTCAAAGCTCTCGATGCACTGAGTCAGCGTGCGGCATCTGTGGATGGTGAAATCAACCAATGTTTCGGCAGTTTCTACCCGAAGATAGGTTTTTTTAAATTTTCTCCATATATCCCCTTTAAACATGTTGTTTTATGTTTTTAAATCCTTTTTATTCTTTCTTATGGCATCTTAAGGCTGGATCTGTTGTTTCGGGGGAAAAAATGGGTGTTTCGGGCGTTTTGAGGGTTTTCCCATGGAAAACCCAGGTTACACAGTGTGTGTTCTTGGGGAACACGCTGTGTGTTCTTCCTGTTCAGGGAAGAAGAATTTTTCCTAAGTACACTTCATGTACTCTAATTACACTTCATGTGGTGGCATGGCTATGTGTCCAACCGTGTGAGAACAGGTTTTGGTTTTTAAACAATACACACCATGTACTATTAAGTACAAGCCATGTACTTTTACACGGGAAAACCCCATGTGTTTTATCCATGTATATGTACACATCCAGGGGGGTGGATAAGAGTACACATCGTGTACTCTGAATTACATGTCATGTACTTTTTCCTGCATAGTAGTTTGGGGTATTTTGTTCCCTAGGAGTCAGAATTGGGTGTGTGAGTATTCCATTCTGAGAGTTTTCCTCGTAGATCACAATGGTGTAATCATATTGACATTTAGATGTCTTCTAAATTGTTTTTTGCGGTTTCTATCCAAATGGAGAGGTTATTTCTCTAGTTATCGAGTTCATGTGTCACCTAAGAGTGAGTCTTGGTGTGGATGGTAGGTTGGTTGTTTGGACCAACTTAGTTGAGACCTTTGATTTGAGATGATCTATGATCTATCTCTCAAGCCCTATGATTTTTAGGATGTTTCTCTTGTGAGAAGTTACCTTATGTCCTACGAGGCTATGAGACCGGATGCTTCCAAGTATCCCCTGAGGGATGCCTTTTCTTATGTTCTGACCTATGGAGTCCCTTGTAGGATCTCTCTCCTATTTACCTTTAAGAGGATATCTATTATAGTATTCCTATGTTGTTATTCATTCGAGGGTCCCATATAGAATTACTCTTTTAATATTCTTTAAGTATCAAGTATAGGATGCCTTCTCTCATGTTTACCTGGAGGATCCCGAGTAGGAGGCCTCTTTGGTGTTTGACTTGAGGGACCCAATGGGTGCCCTTAGTTTGACCAACCCTAAGCTGTTATGTTGGGTTTGGGTATAGATGGTGTTCTAGTGTCAACTAGGACCTGTGCCAAACTTTCAAGCTCATGAGGCTATGGCTGGAGTGTTTTGTTGGGCATTTGGGCCACCCTCACCTGTTTGTTTGTATCTAATTTTTTTTTTGCTGATGTAGTAGTGTTTACCAGAGGTGATACCTAGTTGGTGGATGTAAATCCTCACACAAGGCATCTTTCTATTTTTTTGGGATTCCTAGATGTACTCTCTTGGGATCCATCTTCAGAGCCATGTGATTTATGATATATACTGTATACGCAAAGGTATTACCTGGGAGATAGCTGTTGAGCCTAATTTTATATATTGTAATATATATATTTTGTTGGGATGACCAGAAGTGTTTCCTAGTATCCAGTTTTTGAGCTTTACTTGATGATATATGATGGGGATGATTACGCTCTCTTTAACCTTTAAAAGTAATTATTTTTCTCTTTCGGATCAGTTACGAGACTCCAGGGGTGTATCATTACGACTCACTGGAGAGTTCTCTCTTTATACGAGAAACAAGACCCAAGAATCGTGGCAGATTACGCACTCCTGAGTGGTAGGGATGATCACTCTCTCCTTGGTCTTTGATCGAAATGATTCTACTCTTCTGATCAGTTAGGAGACTCCAGGGGTGTAGCATGGCATCTCATTGGAGAGTTCTCTCTTTATAGATCACCTAAGGGTATTCCCCTTAAGGATCATCTGAGTTCCATATGTCACGACCACCTACAGACTGAGACCTAGGGATTAGAAATTGTACTATATTTATAGGCATGAGAAGCATAGAGACTGACTCAGTAACCTTTTACAAGATATTTAGACATGCTTCCCGTAATCTTTTTTTATAGTTAGAAATGATTACCCTCTCCTCACCCTATGATTGGAATGATTATGCTCTTTTAGATTTGTCAGGATTGACCATCGGTATACGGTATCCTTTTTTATAGTATTGACCATCGGTATAAGGTATCCTTCTTTATAGGATTAACCTTTGGTATATGGTATCCTTGTTCAATTATTGAAGGTGGGTATGAGTGAACCCCGGTGTTGGAAGAGCATTCCCCTTGTTGTGATGTATCCTGCTCAGAGATATAATTTCATCGTTGTCTGAAGCAGGTACATGTCGATGGGATTATGGACCCAGAGATTGACTTAATGATACATGGATTCAGTGTCATGACATCCAGTTCAATTCCCATGTACATGATTTCCAGGCGATCATGATTATGGACCCAAGGATCGACTGCTGATGTGGTTTCTTGTTATTTGATTCACATACTAATGAATATCCATATTTATATATATGTGTATAGGTATGGGACTATACATGTATACATATATATATATATATGGACATCCATGGTGGCACTTTCCCAGTTGACAGAGATTAAAGACACCGAGTTCGACTGTGGTTTCACTTTTGTTTTTTACTACCTTTTTGATTGTTTCTCAGGTAGTCTAAGCACGTTGCTTTTGTATACACATTAGCACCACAGTTATAGATTGCTTGTTGAGGTGGCCTACTGAGATTATTTCTCACCCCTGTATATGCACCTCATTATACATGTATACCTTATGTCTTTTTTTCAGTTGAGCATGAGTTTCATGGTGGATGGGGCTAAGGTTTACTGTTGCATGATCGAGTAGAGCTGCTCGAGTGGTTCTACTGATCAAGACACTACAGTTCGAAATTGTATGGAGATTGGGTACGTGGGTTGGCTCAGATTTATTAGTTTAGTCATGTACTTTTACTTTCAGTACCTATTTTACTTGTATATGTATGGTTGGCCCAGTGGGTGACTAGTTTTGTATTGTATTGCATAGCTGTTTAGACTTTTACAGCATTTTACAATTATAACTTGTTCTATTTTAGTTGTTCATTACTTCCTCGCTCTGTTTACTTTCCCCTATGTATGATACTTAGTTATTTCCATTGTTTCTTAGTTTAGTATGAGGACATAGTCTCCTCAATATCACACCCTAGGCCCTCACTTTTATTTGGAAGCCTCTGGCGTATAGGGAGGCGCGCTTGAGGCCTTCTAGAGAACCAGCTCAGAGCACCGGTTTAGTGGCTTTCAGGTCAGGATGTTACAATTAAGAAAACTATAAGAGTAATAAAACACTAATTATATAAAAATACCACAAACAATAAATCCTTGTTCTCATGGTTTTCTTTGATGATCATACCTCTGATGGGTCCTTCACCGATGATAGGGATGTTGTTGGTGCCTTGGCTAACTAGTATTTTAGGGATCTTCTTGCAGGTCTCAATGTTCACTTTCTGAGGGGGTATCCAATTGAACCTACAGATCTCTTTGACTTTATCCCTAGTAGTGTTTCTCCCCAGGATAATGGTGGTTTGGGGGCCCTTCCTCATGAGAAAGAGGTCTTTAATGCTATGATGAATTTAAATCCTGACAGTGCAGCTGATCCGGATGGGTTTCCTGCCTCCTTTTATAGAGCCTCCTAGGAGGTTGTTAAAACTGATTTTCTTGTGGCTATTTAGTACTTCTTTTAGGGTGGGAATCTCCCTTGTGTTTCATGTGACACTACCCTTATTCTCATCCCCAAGTCCAAAAATCCTACATCCATCTTCCATTTCCTCCCTATAAGTATGTGAAATGTACCTTACAAGATCCTCGCAAATATTATCAACTCGAGGGTATCATCTTATCTTCCCTAGTGGATCTCAATGGAACAACATGGTGTTGTGAAGGGGTGATCTATCCAGGGGCTATTTCCTTGGTCTATGAAATGATCAAGGATATCAACCTCAAAACTCATGGTGCTAACTCAGTCATCAAGATTGATATGAACAAATCCTATGATCGCATGTAATGGAGTTTCACCAACATAGTTTTAGCAGGTATGGGTTTTTCTCCTTGGAATATTGACATTCTTTTAAAAAAAAATTAGCTCTTCTTGGCTTGCGGTATCGTTTATGGGCAAGGCCTATGGCTTCTTCAAGGCTACTAGAGGTCTTTTTCAGGGAGACCCTATTTCTCTGAGCCTCATCATCATTGCCCAGAATTTCTTCAGTCTTCTCATCCACAGGATCCTGTGTAATAGATTCATCCTTCCATATCGTCACATATTGGGGTCACCTTTAGTTTCCCACTTGATGTTCACGGATGATACTATTATTTTTATGAATGCTGCTAGTAGATCTTTTCAGAGCTTGATCAGGATGCTGGAATACTACTTTCATTGGAGTGGCTAGAGTGTTAACAAAAGAAAAATTAGTTTTTACATTCAATACAATAGTCCTTCAAGCCGTATTTCTACTTTGAGACACATATTGGACATGCAAAGAGGGTAGTTTCCCATGGAGTACTTGGGGGACCCTTTATCTCCAAAAAGGCTTCTGTATTCTTGATTTCGATCCTCTACTTACCAGAATCACTTACAGGGTCCTTAATTGGAAAAATAATTTTCTGTCTTTTGGTGGTAGAATAGCGTTGGTTAATAGTGTGTTATTAGCCACCCCGACACATGCTCTCTCTTCGGTCAAGGTTCCTAAAGGTTTCATTAAAAACATTGATATAATTCTTGCCAACTTCATTTGGGACCCCAAAGCGGAGGGTAAAAGGCACTAGGTTTCATGGAAGAAGATGTCCCGACTGGTTATCGAGGGTGGTATTAATGTTAGAAGTCTTGAGGACACCATCCTTTTCATGAACGCTAAGCTAGCATGGAAGGTGTTGGAGAACCGTACCTTTTGGGGGCGCACCATGCACGGTAATTCTACAGGTGACCAGGTTTCTTCGGAAGGTCGTGTTTCCCCATTTTGGACTGAGATTGAGCCCATCATATATTCTCTCAGGCTCCATTCTCATTGGATCATTGGTAAAGGAGAAGTCTCGTTCTGGCATCACAACTTGAGTGGGGAGATCTTTGGTTACCCATTCTGCCCAGCCACTAATATTTCTTTCAAGGAAGCCCGCCAGTACACGGTGTTTATCAAGGCTATCCTAAACAGTGCCCAATATGTTCTTTGTAACCTCATAGAGCTTTCCCCGAAATTGGATAGGTGTGTCTTCACTCCTTCCTCCTCTATCCATTCACGACGCGGTGCTATCATCGGACCTTATTTATGCAAAACCATGGGGTGGTATGGAATTTTACCCTTTTGGCCAAGAGTATACCCACCAAGTTTAATTTCCTTGTATGGAGAATCAGGAACAGAGCACTTCCTATGGACGATAATGTTATGCGTTGTGGTATTTTCTTGGTTTCTAGTTGTGTTTGTTGTAAGCTACATAAGGTGGAGAGTTTGAGCCACCTATTCTTTGAAAGTGAGTGGCCTCATGAAGTTTGGGGTTTTTTCAATGAATTTACTGCTATCTCCACTCCTAGCATGGCGGATCATCCCTTCCTCGATCGATGGTACCATGGTTCGGGTGAT
This sequence comes from Viscum album, assembly GCA_963277665.1. Taxonomy (NCBI): domain Eukaryota; kingdom Viridiplantae; phylum Streptophyta; class Magnoliopsida; order Santalales; family Viscaceae; genus Viscum; species Viscum album. The sequence continues at coordinate 1,016,197,509 of OY728147.1, read as the reverse complement.
GGTGGCCTGGAGAGGTCTACCCATACTATTATCTTACAACAAGGGTGTTGGTTCATGTGGGAAGCGCACAATAAGCCAATCCACAAGGGGGTAGTCTTAACCGGTTGCCTGATCATCTTTAGGGTTAAAAGTCTTCTCATCGACTTTTTCAGGGCTCTGGATAACTGGAGAGAGGCTCCCTCCATGCAGTGCTTCAAGTCTGGTCCTCGCCGCTTCCCTCAGAAGAACATCCACCACCTGGGTAACTGGGTATACTGGTGCCCCCCTTCAGTGGGCTTAAAGATCAACAGCGACAGGTCTTGTGTATTAGGCTGTATTGGTGGTGGTGGGGTTGTGTGTGATGATAGCGGAACATTCATTCTGTCCTTCTCCATTCATCTTGGTCAGGGTTCAGTCCTTCAGGCAGAAGCCATGGCCATATTCAGTGGTCTGAAAATTTGCAGGGAGACAGGCTTGGACATCAGGGAAGCGGAAACAGACTCTATGCTTCTACACAATGCCCTTATCGTTATGGGCATGATTCCTTGGTCTATTTTTTATACCATTAGAAGCTACCGTGTCTTTCTAGGGGATAATATCAAGGTCTCTCATACATGGCGGGAGGGGAACAAGGTGGAAGACTATTTAGCCTCGGTAGATATTCTTGGTCTGGAATGCTTAGTCTTTCATGAACTTCTTAGTTTGAAGGCGGAAGGGGTGAATATTATCAGAGGTGATGCCCTCGGTCTTCACTATTTTAGACCCCCATAGTCTCTTCCCTTTCATTGGCCTACTTCTTTTTCAGCCTTGGCTACCTTGTATCTTCTTTTTCCTTTGAATAAAAATTTACATTATGATGATGATACCTCTGATTATAAATATAAAAATAAGGAAAAATATTAAAATTATAAGATACATTTCGATAAAGAAATAAAATAATACAATAAATGATTTTTATAAATGTATATAAGGCTATATATAGGCATATAATATGATCATTATACATATGTTCATTAGACATATGGTCGTTGGAAATATATTCATGGGATATATAGTTGGTGGATATATTTTAATTGATATTACTAGTATCCAATATGTAAAATAAAGTTCTATAATTGTTAGTAATAAATTAAAAGTAATATAATTCAAAAATAATAAATAAGTTTGGAATGAAATAAAATATTTTATTATAATATTTTATTATAAAAATATATATTTTTCATTGGATGTTATTATTATTATTATTTTAAAAAAAATGATTTTGTATGTTTATAAAATTTAAAAAAACATATTATATTACCAATGTGTTGATAAAATGTAATGGTTGTAAGATAAATAATTTTAATGGTATTTGAATAAAATCATTTAATACTAAAAGGGGATATTTTATCAAATTATTATTTTTTATAAGTGTTGGATATTTTAATCTTAATAAATCAAATTGATAACTTTTAAAAAATCATTATAATAAAATTTAATTTTTCAATATATAAAGAAACTATATTAACACTCATTTAATTAGTAATTAATTTGAAATAATTTTAAAGTTTTAAAAACACGATTTTTCTATAAAAATATTTTTTCAATATATTATATTTTTTCATTTAAAAGATAAATTTAAAATATTTAGATGCTGAATTATATTAAATAGAGGAAAAATTTTCAACCATCATGTAAACATTATGTAATAATTTTAGTTTCATTTTTAGGCATTAAAATTTTACCAAGGTGAATAGATCATGATATCGGTAAATCATAAAAACTATAAAATACAGTATATATTTTAAATGATGTATAAAAACATAAAAAATAAAATAAAATTGTATAGTGGAGTTAATATCAATAATTTTAGTTTTTTCACTTATATAGCCACTTTCCATTTAAAAATGACATTTCTTAATAATTGAGTAATGATAAATTGCCAAAATTCCACTCAAACTCACCTATGAGGGGACCTCACCACCATAACCTAAAAATAACTCATATAATTTAGTTGTCTCTTTAATTACATCCCATTTTTCCTATCTTAAATTCATTTTATAATTCTGGTTGATTTTAGTCCCATGAATGAGTCCCAAATCCTACATTCTGAAGGAACCTGTTTTGAGAAGAGAAAATTCATCAAAGTATCTATTTCTCACCATGTTTTTTTAATTATCTTATCATATCAAATATTTATAAATATAATTATCCACTCTAATTATGTTATATTTAAATCATTATGATTCTTTCAAAAATAATACTATTATTATATAACTCAAAACTCTTACCCATCCATTAGTATAGCATGTTCTTGTTTAGATTGGTTTAATCAACAACATTAAAAATGCTATAATGACATCATAATTTTCAAAATAAATATATATCAAGACTTAAATACTATTTATATATTATGTTGAGGTGAAATTTATGTTATGAATATTTTTCAAGAAGTATTATACAAAAATGAATGGTCTTTATAAAGAAATTGTTTGTATCATTAAATTACCCAAAATAGGCTCGTCATGGATTACATTCTCATGAATAATACTCATAATTTCCAACAAATGAATATGGGAATAATAAATCATTGAAATAAATTATTAATATACCTTGAATAATATTTTAATGATGAAATTTTTATCAATGGATTATTTACATCGCCATTACAAAACTTATATAAAATAATTAAAATTTCTAGCATCTGATGATAAAAATAAACAATAACCGACTAATATATATGTAATAAATGATTGTAATTAAATATTATAAAAGTTAATATATATATGAATAATGTTCCTAATTAATTTATTAATATTTTTAATTTTATTATAAATGAGGGTGAAGTGAATTTATTGAATTCATGAGTAAAGGTAATGATTTATTTTATAATGTTACTTTGGAATCGAGATTATTTATGACTGAATTTAAACCAAGGAAAATTATATGTTATTTATCTCTAAAATTACATCTATTTTCTTTTTATATATGTATTTATAGGTTTTAAATGTATTCTTATCATTTCACCTCTATTTGTTTCATAATTTAACTGAAAGGTTTCTTGTAGGTGGAGTTGACCTTATCTTATCTTATTGGTTGAGAATCTTTATCCCACATGTTTATATTAAATATTTTGTTTTATAAATTTATTTATATATACATATATGATTTCTTAAGGTAATTTTATATTTTCCTTGATTATATTTAAAAAATAATTAAAATAGTCTTTTTAATTTTTTCCACAATTTTCATTTTCTATTCACTTTAATTTTTTCACAAAAGTGTAAAATGAATATATATTTTAACATTTTTTTCACAATATAATTTTCTCAACATATTATTCAGTTTTCTTTAAAAAATATTCCTTTCCATGTTTACATTTTTTTCTAAAGTAAATTATATTCTCATTATTTTTTAAATTATTTCCTTTGGAATAAAAGTTATTAAAATTGTAAAGGGTATTTATTATTCTTTTTAAAAGTAAATTTTTAAATATCTTATAAAATATATTTTATCTATGAAAATATTATTTAATTTTTCTTATGATTCACTAGGGATATGGGATAATTATACCATCAACCTTAATTTCATGGATGTATTATGATCATGTATTACGGAAGTATTCATAAAACTCATTTCTTTCTCATGGTTTAAATAATCTATGATGGAATTACGAATGTTTCATGTTCATGTGGCACACATATGTATGGTATTTCATTATGTGAATGGAGTTCCATTAATTATATATCCATAAAATTTATTAAGTAAAGATTTATATCTCATGATATGAAATTTAATGGAATGGGGAGTGAACACAATCCACTATGTTACTATGTCTACTATGTTTATGGGACTAGGGGTGATCCCAATCCACTATGGTACTCTATCCATTGTGTGATGATGGTCCTAGTGATTAGGATTTACATGATAAATTATTTTCTATGCTTTTTTATATGGAATGTTTCTATTTCATACAACATTTCTATGTTATAAAACATTCTTATCTTATGTTTTTAATGGATCATGATTATTTATTCAAGTTTACAAACCCCTATGACTCTTGTATTTTTTATTTCAAAAGATTTATTTCATGACCCATGATTTATGATCTATGTTTTATCAGGCATGATCTTTGATTTTTATCTCTTATGTTTACCCTAACCGAGCGCATGAGCTCACAATTTTCTTATGTTTCCATTTCCTAAGTTATGAATAAGAGTATTATGTATGATCTATATAGAATGATATAATGTGTGAAGAATAATTGTGGGATATGTTAAATATTTGTTTTAGAATAATATATTTATGTATCTAATCTCCAATCACAATAAACCTATAGGTTCTATGTGTGTGATTTATTATTATATGTAATGAATATTAAAGTAAAATAATGTAGTATATGGGTATATTATGGTTGGGTCATCTCAATTGTTTCTATTTATTTTTTGGATACTTCTAATTTATAGCATAATCATTTATGGTACATAAATTATAATAAAATGAATGACATGAAGAAAATCTAATTATTACTTGGAATTGATAAAAATAATGATAAATGTACTACATGAATGAAAACCAAAATATTTGGGAAACCATATAGAAATGAAAAATAATTTGTTAGAATTAATACATAAAAATGTATGTGATTGAATACTAAACTCACCATATATATTAAAATTTAATACGTAACTTTTATTAATGATTTTTCAATATTATTTCATGTTTATATTTTACTTTAAAAAGATTAAGCTATAGATAAATTTAATTTTGATATAAATGAAGTTAAAAACCAATGTGAGCTTATAATTAATTAAATTAAATTTTAAAGGTGTAGAGAAATATAGTTCTTCATTTTTTGAATCTTAGGGGATCATACATGAAGTGATGACTCCCTATACTCCTCAAAATAATTGTATACATTAATGGAAATGATTAATTCCATGATGTCTATCCTAGGTATCTCATGAGGTTTTTAGGGAGACATTATAAATTTTATGTCACATCCTAAATATATTTACCATAAAAGTTAGGTTTATTAATATATAGAAATTATGGAAGCATAGGAAACCAAACATTATTTATTTAATTTTTTGTGATTTTAACTCAATTGTAAGCATAACTGAACCTAAAAGGGAAAAATTGGGTAAAAGAGGAATTGAGTGCATATTTCTTGGACATACATTTCATTTTAAAGATTATAAATTCATGATCAAAGAATCTAACAATTTAGTAGATGTAAATACAGTTATTGAGTGGAGATATAAAATCTTTAATGAATTAAGTTTTACCTATTTTCATAATCATTTCTAAATTTATAAATCCATATAAAATAAATTAGGAGTTAAAGAATATATGGTAAAGGGTATTTTTAAAATTAAATGACCTTATATACCCAAAATAAATATATCTAATATCTATACGTACTTTTTAGAAGGAACATATAATGGTATTTTTATATAAACATCAGTTTTGTTAAATATACAATCTAATCCTAAAACTTGAAAAGAATTTATTCCATGTTATGATGTATATCATTGGAATGGATCTATAAATGAATAAATATACTCTATAATTGGGGAAAATTTGGATATTAGTTGATCCATCTCAAGTTTAAAAATCTATATGTTTTAAATATGTATTTATAAGTAAAATAAAATTAAATGTTACAAATGAGAAATATAATTCCATATTGGTGGGAAAGGGGCTTACTCAAAAGTAATGGATAAATTATTTCAATAATTATGATCCTATGAATATTATTGGTTTTATTATAATCCTTCTCACTTTAACTTCTATGTATCATTTAGAAATTCAAAAAATGGATATTGAAAATTAATTCTCAAAAAATGAATTAGATAAAGAAATATATATAGAATAGCTAGAAGGATTCATAGAATCTGCGGGGAAAGAAGGATTAAAAATTGGTATAATTTCTATATGGTTTAAAACAAGATCCAAAGTAATGACATGAAAAATTTAATGAAATATTTTTATTAAATGAGTTTCTAGTATACCATGTTGATAAATGTGTTTATAGTAGGTTCCAAAATAATCATGGTGTTGTTATTTGTTTACATGTTGATGATATTTTATTTTTTGGAATTAATTTTAATCACCAAAATGGTGTTAAGTATATTTTATCTATAAATTTTGATATAAAATAACTGGGTGAAGTGAATGTTATATAAATAAATAAAAAAATTAGGAATAAAAATTATATTTTACTTTCCCAATATTTTTATATTGAAAATAATATAAATAGGATTAAAACAATTTGATTGCTCACTTATCTTTTTTCTATATGCTTCTAGGAGTAAGATGATATTATATCCTGGTAAGGAAATTGATTAAATAGAATATGAAAGGTTTATTTAGTGTCTCATGTATTCTATGACTAATAAAATACATAATACTACATATTAAATTTAAAATTTGATCAAGTCTATAAGTAATCTAGGTTATTCTGAAAAAAGATGTGGTTAAATGGATAATCTAATATCTGAAGGGAACTGTGGAATACTTTATATGATATAGTGGAAGCCCAAGGGTGTTTGGAGGGTTTTCCAATGAAATTGGGATTACTAATCTCTATGAGTGGTTGGGTTTTTACAGTTGTTGAAGGATAAATATCTTGGGGATCAAAGAAACAAACTTATATAACAGACTCTACTATAAATTCTGAGCTCATTTATTTAAAAACTATTGGAAATGAACTAAAATAACTTAGATCTCTCTTACCAGATCTGTCATTATGTATTATTCCAAAATTCCTAATTTACATACATTGTGATAGTAAAAAAATACATGTTAGGTAATAAAAAAATAAATATAATGGGAAATCGACACACATTAATCTCAGATATATTATAAGGCACCGAGCCTGCTCTTCTGGACTCAATTCTTAAAAATTATGTGTAAAAAAATTCTTATAAATTAAACTGAACAATTACTAATCACTTTAAAAAATGTAGACCTTTTACCACTCTAGCTTCTGGAGGGTTACACAAAACCTTACATTTATCAGAGTTGAAACAAAAATAAAACAAATGTATGCTACGCTTCCATGCACGCTAACTCTAAAAGCGATGACATCTATGATAATCTCCTAAGGTACCTGTGAAAAAATCATTTTAAAATAAAATGGTGAGCATTCAATTTCCCATTAATGAGTTTTGAAAACTTTTGATAAATCCCATAAAAATATCTCTTTGATAATAAATTTGAAAAAATCAATTAAAAATACATTTGTAAAACAACCTTTGAAAAATACTATAATGCTTTGAAAAATAATTTTACTTCAAAAATGATTTTAAACTAATCCAGTGATTTGGTTGAAAATATTAAGTAAGCTCTTAAAAAACAAAACAACTGATCCCACTCAAAACATTGAAGGCTATCTTGGGCCTACCCACATGAGGGGTAGATTCACTATCCAATTACCTATCGTATTTACAAAGTTCGAGTACTGGTTTCTATAAAAAAATTATCTTAGCATGCCTTATATATATTTAATTTTCACTGGTGTTTTAGTTTTAAAAATATATTTATAATCATGATTAGAAAAAAATCATGTTCAATTTTATTTTTAAAATATATATATATATACACTAAATATTCATTGAAAATTACATATTCGACTTCGTACAATCAAATCTCGTGATACGTGACGTTGAGAAATTACATGGAAGATAAGTCAACATCTATGCACTTAAAATTTCATCCTTATTTCCATAAAAATAATTTTTTGTAAAGTTTAATTGCTCATCCATATATGTATATGAAAAAAAAACCATAAATGTATGGCCATAATCTAGATTTTTATATGTCATGCACATGATAAAATTATAGCATTCTTAATTTATAAATTCATATGTGAATTAATACCTGGTTAATAATTTATTTAAAACAATTAAATATTTGAACATCATGAAAGTATATATATATATATATATAATTAGATTGTAATAATAAATTAAAATACAAAAACATGTTTGATTTTGAATTAAATGATTAGGTAAATTTCTGCCTTATTTAAATTTCTTGAGAACATTAACTCAGTTAGAATCAAATTGAAAACCCAACCTTTTGATAAATTTGAGTGACACATAACAATATATATATATATATATAACATAGTAATAATATTTTAAGAGATGGATTACCCATGAAAATAAAATTTCAAATGATAAAATTAAAAATAAATAAATGAATATCTTTATTTCTAAAGAAGGTATAGATTTAAAGAAAGAAATAACTAAAATCAGCATTCCCTTACTATAACCCATTGAAAGAATAAGGATTAAATTCTGAAAAAGATAATACCATTCAATTTCTTTTATATAATTTATATTTACATGGAAATTAAATAATAAAATAAATAAAAATTATTTTCCCTAAAAATAAATTAAATAGATTCTAAAGAAAAAAAATCCATCAAAATCAACTTTGAACATATAAGTCATTCATAAAACTAAATATTTGAAAACTAAATATTTTCTATGAAAAAAAAATTCATGTATGTATATACAAATTTTAAAAAAAATATAATTTTATCTAGGAAAATAAGATTGTAGAATTGTAAGTGTAAAACATAATTTTAAATAAATGAAAACCCTTACCAAAATTAATTGAAAACTGTGAGTGTTTTTCCTCTTCTCCTCCCATCTTCATCCCCTCTTATTTTCTCTCATTCTAGGTGTGATACAAAATACTAATGGTTAAGAAATGAGGTTGCTTCTTAAATAGACTATCATACATACTTGTAGGGAAAGTTGGTATACGGATATGAATTATATATGTATTTAGTTGATTAAAGGGTGTGATAATAAGTTACCATAAAGATCTCAAAAGATTCGGAACTGGGGTAGCGGATTCAATGAACTAAACTCATTGAAAACTTGAAATAGTTACATGAAAAGGACTCCAAACAGAATTGGCACATAAAAGTAAATATATTCGAACCAAAATTAAATGGATACAGAGAATGAAATATAAAAAAATGCATGAAAATGATAGATGACATCCAAAGAAGGAAACATCAAACAACATAACAAACAGAGAAATTAATTTACTGATATTAGATAAGATTTGATTATAAAATAATGCTACTTATAGAAATAAGAATTCTGAAATTGGATGATGTCCATATTGGAGAAGAAGAAAAATTGAACACAAATGATGATTATGAATTTAATATACCAAAAACAAAATCCAGATTCAATATCCGAAAATTCATTAACAAAACCAACTTGCAGTTATAGAAGGTGTGAGATAGATCTGCAAAATCGCATTTTTATACTTCAATGCGAAATAGATAAGGTGTAAATGAACCTTAATCCCACTTTGAACACTACTTCGAAACCCTCACCTAAACTCAATTCCAGAACCGGACTCCTCTTCGGCTTCAAATCCACAGCATCTGACATAGATTCCCAATGAACACTACTACATGATAACGCTATGGAGGAGTCCCACACGGCGACTCCGGCCATAGCATGGCCTTTCACGATCGACTCTCCCTTCAGTGTGTCTTGATCTCCTTGGTCTCACCCTTGGTTTGCGAAGAAGAATATGAACCATATGGCATGGCCTCAACCTGGACCATCACTCGAACTCGACAAAAATGAGACTCGGATCTCCTCTTTGTCTCACATATCGACTACCCCACATAACCCTACTATGTCTTCTCGAAAACCTAAAATGTGGTTCATTCATTTCGTTTTGTTATATTTTGTTTCACTGTTTGTTTTTGTTTTATATTATAAATTATATCATCTTATATATATATATATCTGTGTGTGTGTGTGTGTGTATTAAAATATTTATCATACATATGTATTAATATCATATTATATATTTAATATTATCATAATTTGTTTTTATCTTATTATTAATAATATTATTATTACTTATTTACTAAAGTTTCATAAATTTATATTAATTAAACTATTTATTATTATAAAAAATATATTTATAGAAATATTATATTTATTGTTATGAAATATGATCATTAATATTTCATTTATACATATATATATATATACCTTAATAGATATAATTTATTCTATATATATTAAATCATTTCTTATTTATAAAAATTTAATTTATAATCTTCTTAGTTAACATATCAATTAATTCAATAATTATTTGTAAGAATATTAATGTCAATTAATCTTTGGTATTAATTGGTATAAATTTTCGTTTAAAAAAATACTCATTTATTTAGGTAGAAATTATTATTAAAACTATAAATAAAAACACACTGTTTATATTTTAATAACATTTATATCAAATTAATTGATAAAATCAAAATCTTATTCAAAGTTTTTTTTTATATTTTTGTCTTAATTATTTATTAACTTGTTTTTTGTAAATTCTTATTCTTTGATAACTAATGTGATATCATTTTTATGTATTATAATTTAATTTAATCATATTTAATCTTAACATTTAATTCAAAATTTCTGGGATGTTACATTCTCCCCCCTTAAATGAATTGTTCCCTCACAACTCTTTCTTCGAACTTCCAGAAATTCTGAATTTCTATCTATAGAATTAAATAATTTCTAAAGGGATTTAACTATTGAAAGAAAATCCTAACACGTAGATCATTTTTCCTCAATATAAAACATCTAATCTCTAAAATTGTCTAGACTATTCCTCTGATACTAATTATAAGGCCCTGAGCCTGCTCTTCATGACTTAAGGCTTACAAATTTTGTGAAAAAAAATTATTCTAAAATAAACTGAAAAATTACACAACACTTTAAACAAACAAGGACCTTTTACTAGTCTAGGTTCTATAGGATTAGATAAAACCTTATATTTATTAGAGTTGAAACAAAAATAAAACAATTTTACACTACGTTTCCACGCACGCTAACTTCAAAAGTGATGAAATCTACGATAATATCCTAAGATACATGTGAAAAATAATTTTAAAATAAAAGAGTGAGCATTCAATTTCCCAGTAAGAGGTTTTAAAAACCTTTGATAAATCCCATCAAAAATATCTCTTTGATAATACATTCAAAAAATTCAATTAGAAATACATTTTTAAAACAACCTTTACAAAATAAAATAATGCTTTGAAAAATAATTATACCTCAAAAATGCTTTTAAACTAATCCAGTGATTCGGTGGAAAATATTAAGCAGGCTCTTAAAAAACAAAACAAGTTAGTCCACTCGAAAATTTGAAGGCTATCTTGGTCCTACCCACTTGAGGGATGGATTCACTATCCAATTCCCTATCATATTTAAAAATTTTGAGTACCGGCTTCTATAAAACATTTTTGTCTTAGCTTGTATTATATATATATATATATATATATATAATTTTCACTGGTGTTTTAGTTTTGAAAATATATTTATAATCATGATTGGAAAAAAAACATGTTCAATTTTATTTTTAAAATATATAAATACTAAATATTCATTGAAAATTACATATTCAACTTGGTACAATCTAATATCATGATACATGATATTGCATAATCACATGGAAGATAAATCGACATCCATAAACTTAAAATTTTATCCTTATTTCCATAAAAATATATTTTTTTAAAGTTTAATTGCTCATGCATATATGTATATGACAACAAAATCATCGATGTATGGCCATAATATTGATTTTTATAGGTCATGCACATGATAAATTATAACATTATTAATTTATAAATTCATATGTGAATTAATACTTGGTTAACAATTTATTTAAAATAGTTATATATTTTAACATCATACAAGTATATGTGTGTGTGTGTGTGTGTATATATATAATATTAGATCGCAATGATAAATTAAAATATAAAAACATGTTTGATTTTGAATTAAATGATTAGGTAATTTTCTTCCTTATTCAAATTTCTTGAGAACATAAACTCCATTAGAATAAAATTGAAAACCCAACCTTTTGATAAATTTGAATAACACTTAACAATATATATATATATATAACATAATGATAATATTTGAATAGATGGATTACTCATGAAAACAAAATTTCGAATGATAAATTTAAAAATAAATAAATGAATATCATTATTTCTAAATAAGGTATAGATTTAAATAAAGAAATAACTAAAAGTATCATTCATTTACTAGAACCCATTCACAAAATAAGGATTAAATTTTGAAAAATATAACACCATTCAATTTCTTTTATATAATTTATATTTACTTGGAAATTAAAGAATAAAATAAATAAAAATGAGTTTCCCTTACAAGAAATTAAATAGATTCTAAAGAACAAAAATTACATCAAAATAAACTTTTAACATAGAAGTCATTCATAAAACTAAATATTTAAAACCCAAATATTTTCTCTGAAAAAAAAATTCATGTATGTACATGCACATCTTAAAACAAGTATAATTTTATCTAGAAAAATAATCTCTTAACATCGGAAATGTAAGACATAATTTTAAATAAATGAAAACCCATACCAAAATTAATTGAAAACTGTGAGTTTTTTTCCTCTGTTCCTCCCATATTCATCCCCTCTTATTTTCTCTCATGCTAGGTTTGATAAAAAATACTAAAGGTTGAGCAGTGAGGCTACTTCTTAAATATACTATCAGAAAAACTTATAGGGAAAGTTGGTATATAGATATAAAATATATATGTATTTAGTTGATTGAATAGTTTGATAATAAGTCACCCTAAATATATCAAAATTTTCGTAACTGAGGTAGAAGATTCAATGAACTAAACTCATTGAAAACTTGCAATAGTTACAAGAAAAAGGCTTCAAACATAATTGGAGCATAAATGTAAACATATTCAAACCAAAATTAAATGCAGATAGTGAATGAAACATAAAAAAATGCATGAAAATGACTGATGACATCTGAAGTAGGAATCATCAAACAAGATGAAAAACAGAGAAATTAATTCACTGATATGAAGTGAGATTCGATTATAAAATAATGCTATATTCGGAAATAAGAAATATGAAATAGGAGGACGTCCATATCAGAGAAGAAGAAAAATTGAATGTAAACAACAATTATGAATTTAATATACTAAAAACAAAATCCAGAAATAGGATATGAAAATAAATTAACAAAACCTACTTGCTATTATGGATGGTGTGAGATAGATCTTCCAAATCTTGTTCGTATACTTCAATGTGAAACAGATAGGGTGCAAACGAACCTTAATTGTACTTTGAACACTACTTCGAAACCCTCACTTGTACTCGATTATGGAACTGGAATCCTGTTCGGCTTTGACTCCACAGCACCAGACATCAATTCTTGATGAACAATATTGCGTGAAGACTTGACATTGGACTCCCACATGACGGCTCTGTCCATAGTGTGGCCTTCCATGGTCGAGTCTCCCTTTAATGTGGCTCGATCTCATCACTCTCACCCTCAGTTTTCGAAGAAGAAGACAAACCCTATGGCTTGGACTTGACTTGGACCGTCGCTCAAACTCTATAAAAATGATACACACGGCTCTGCTTCATCTCGAACTGGGACTCCCCTTCATAATTATACTCTGGCCTCCTGAAAACCTAAAACGCGGTTCATTCATTTCGTTTCTTTTTTATATTTCATTTCACCGTTTGTTTTTCTTTTATATCATGAATTATATCATCTTATATATATATGTATTAAAATACATATCATACACATTTATTAATATCATATTATGTATTTAATATTATCATAATTTGTTTTTATCTTTTTATTAATAATATTATTATTACTTATTTAATAAAATTTCATAAATTTATATTAGTTAAACTTTTTATTATTATAAAAAAATTTATTTATAGAAATATTATATTTAAAGTTATGAAATATGATCATTCATATTTCATTTATACCGATATATATATACCTTAATAGATAAAACATATTCTATACATGTTAAATCATTTCTTATTTAAAAAAAATTAATTTATAATCTTCTTAGTTAACATATCAGTTAATTCAATAATTATTTGTAAGAATATTAATGTCAATTAATATTTGGTATTAATCGGTATAAATTTTATTTTACAAAAATAATCATTTATTCATGTAGAAATTAGTATTAAAACTATAAATAATAACACATGGTTTATATTTTAATAACATTTATATCAAATTTATTGATAAAATCAAAATCTTATGTAAAATTTCATTTTTACATTTTTTTTATTAATTATTTATTAACTTTTTTTCTCTAAATTCTTATTCTTTGATAACTAAATTAATATCTTTTATATGTATTATAATTTAATTTAATAATATTTAATCTTAACATTTAATTCAAAATTTATGGGATATTACATATATATATATGTGTGTGTGTGTGTGTGAAGTAGTTTATACAAGATTGTATCATAATTATGGATTTATTTATATTGATCTAAAACTTGTTAGCCCCACTAAAAAATGGTATTTAAGGGAGTTTATATACAAAACTTCATTATAGATTAGTTTTAATCACTTTTCAAGTATTTAATAATGATGAGACCTCAACTTAACAAGTTATAAATTCACATGTATAAGTTCAATTTAGGAAATCCCATCATATGTGTAAAGGAAGAACCAAAATTTTATTATATCCTAGGAGAATGGTTTTTTACACTCATAAGAAAACTAATATGAGTTTTAAAAAGTCTTAATGAATCATGAATATCAAAAAAATAATGAAACATGAGAACACATTTCGGTTCACCTATATAAATAAATGAGTGGGGACACTTTATAGAGTTTTTGAATTTAAATCTCAAATATTAATGAAAAATATAAGAGACACATGACCATAATGGTTTCTAGGAGTATATGAAGAACTAAGGAATTCAAAAAATCTTGTATAGGATGAATATGGGTGATAAGAAGAGTCGCATGTTCAACACAATGTCCACTTATTTCTTTATTCATGTTTAATTTTTCCCCACTATATAAATATTCAAATCCTGAGATATCTTTATCTATGAAAGATTATATAATATAATGTGATTATTGATCTTTAAAATTAAACTATATTTTAAATATTTTTAAAATTATGGGGGATTGTTATATATTTTTGGTTTTTAAAATGGTGTGGAATTATTATATTTTATTTATTTTAAAATATGTTTTTTGTTTTGTTTTAAAAGGGGAAGTCAAGAAAATGAAATGGATTCTTGTATGGAAAAATGTGAGAGAAAAGGTAACACTTTATTATTATTATTAAAAACTGGTATAATTGTTGGATAAAATAATGTGGTGATAGTGCACACTACCATTGACGCATGTGTGCACATGATCCTGCAATGTATCGCTATGATGGTATAATTTTCACTTCACATGCTGCATTAGTGAAAGGTTCTTAGAGGTTTCTGTGTTTTTTAAATGTAATGATGAATATTCAATGATTGGGTCACATTGTATTGAACCTAATCCACGAAGGGTACATTAGTTAAAGATCTATTGCTATATGGTTTGCATCCTATGGTTCAACATAGTTTACCAAATGGGTGTGATTTTGACCATAGTTCTGATTAGGTGTGATCTAACATACACTTATATTAATTGGAAAGGTATGATCTGGACCATATATTTGATTAAGTGTGACTTGATAGACATATTTAAATATGAAAATATATGCTCTTTTAGTATAGGTTTCTATCAAATTTAAATGATTAATATAGCTTTTCTGAAGGAGTAATTTATACCTGTAAAATGGAGGAACCGTGGGATGAAAGAATGATTATCAATTAAATTAAATAAAAATTCATATCCTTGACTTCTAAAACCATAAAAGAGTATTTATTGAACCTCAATAACAATAACTCTCCCTTTATTTTCTTATTTCTGAAAGATCTTCAAGGACTTTTCTCCTATCGAATGTGATCCATTATTGTATCACAAATAGGATTCTCTTACAACCCATAATATTACCCAAGTAGTGGAGGTATTTCTACCCTTAATGAGAGATACATTGTAACACGCATCAATGGATATGGTTCATGATATGATAATGGTTTATTTTACATTAGTTAGAAATTATTTTTAAGGATGTATTAATTTAAGAACCGGATCTCGTTATTTGATGAAGTGAGGATTCAAGAAACAAATTGGGGTAAGAAATTTAAGAGATTTATATATTTACTATTTATATGAAATATTCATGCTTTATGTTATTTTATTAAACATATAATATTGATTTAATTATATAAAATTAATTGGAAATATTGGGGTTGTGGGATTTTTATGATATATTTAACATTTTATTATTATTTTTCAAGTAGTTATATCATATAAACATATAGTAGATGTTTAAGTTGAATTTTGTTATATGGTAAATCAACATTGATGTGATGTGTGGTGAGTTTGATATGGTTTTAATAGATGATGTCATAGGTGTCTTGGATATGGAACAAATGAATTAACAAACATGAATGAGATGAGATATATGACATGGAAGGAATAAATAAATGAAAGAAAAAATCATGTAATGTGATAATTGAAATAAGAGGTAAACAAATAATTATTATGATGTGGAAAGATTAATTTGGTAACATATTTAGATATACCAATCTAAATGGATGTTGTAATTCTTTTTTGTTATTAGACAAAAAATTATATTTTTATGAGGAAGTTGAAGTATGTGATGGAGTTAGGGTGTATATGATCTTTGTAGAAAATGGAACCTATTATTGGGGTATGAGATCTTGTGTGTGTGTGTGTGTGTATGTATGTATGTATGTCTGTATGTATGTATGTATGTATGTATGTATGTATGTATGTATGTATGTAGGTATGTATGTATGTATGTATGTATGTATGTATGTATGTATGTATGTATGTATGTATGTATGTATGTATGTATGTATGTATGTATGTATGTATGTACGTACGTACGTATGTACGTATGTACATATGTAGGTAGGTATGTAGGTAGGTAGGTATGTATGTATGTATGTATGTATGTATGTATGTATGTATGTATGTATGTATGTACGTATGTACGTATGTACGTATGTAGGTAGGTATGTAGGTAGGTATGTATGTATGTATGTATGTATGTATGTATGTATGTATGTATGTATGTATGTATGTATGTATGTATGTATGTATGTATGTATGTATGTATGTATGTATGTATGTATGTATGTATGTATGTATGTATGTATGTATGTATGTATGTATGTATGTATGTATGTATGTATGTATGTATGTATGTATGTATGTATGTATGTATGTATGTATGTATGTATGTATGTATGTATGTATGTATGTATGTATGTATGTATGTATGTATGTATGTATGTATGTATGTATGTATGTATGTATGTATGTATGTATGTATGTATGTATGTATGTATGTATGTATGTATGTATGTATGTATGTATGTATGTATGTATGTATGTATGTATGTATGTATGTATGTATGTATGTATGTATGTATGTATGTATGTATGTATGTATGTATGTATGTATGTATGTATGTATGTATGTATGTATGTCTGTATGTGTGTAGGTATGTGTGTATGTATGTCTGTATGTATGTATGTATGTGTGTATGTATGTATGTATGTATGTATGTATGTATGTATGTATGTATGTATGTATGTATGTATGTATGTATGTAGGTATGTATGTATGTATGTATGTATGTATGTATGTATGTATGTACGTACGTATGTATGTATGTATGTACGTACGTATGTATGTATGTATGTACGTACGTATGTATGTATGTAGGTATGTATGTACGTACGTATGTATGTATGTATGTATGTATGTATGTATGTATGTATGTTGTATGTATGTATGTATGTATGTATGTATGTATGTATGTATGTATGTATGTATGTATGTATGTATGTATGTATGTATGTATGTATGTATGTATGTATGTATGTATGTATGTATGTATGTATGTATGTATGTATGTATGTATGTATGTATGTATGTATGTATGTATGTATGTATGTATG
Organism: Viscum album; assembly: GCA_963277665.1. Taxonomy (NCBI): domain Eukaryota; kingdom Viridiplantae; phylum Streptophyta; class Magnoliopsida; order Santalales; family Viscaceae; genus Viscum; species Viscum album. Next base: position 1,016,179,622 of record OY728147.1, on the reverse strand, counting down.
TATGTATGTATGTATGTATGTATGTATGTATGTATGTATGTATGTATGTATGTATGTATGTATGTATGTATGTATGTATGTATGTATGTATGTATGTATGTATGTAACGTCCCGGATCCGGGAGCCACTCAACGGGTGCCCCGAATCCGGTTGGTCACATGACCTCAAGCGCATTTCCCCGAATGCCAGAGGCTACTGACTAGAAGTGAGGGCCAAGGTCTGATAGTGGGGAAACTATGCCCTCATTTGTCAAAGTGTAGCACAGTGGAAAAGATAAATAACATACAACAGCAGAAGCAGTAAACAATATACAACAGAAATGGACAATTGAAGTAAAAGAGAAATAGAAGTTATATATACAATGATGTGCAAGTCACTAATTCTATGAATGCAGCCAGAACAGGATACACTGCAATACAATAAAACACAACTCAAAGTACAAGGTACAGCCAAACAAAACAAAGCAAAGTAAACAGAATGCAGCAGCATCACAAGCCTAAGCTCGGTCTCATGTTCTCCTTCTCCTCTGTTATAATCATGTACTTGTATAGGGACCCTTGCCCCTATCGAAACCTATATAAATATAGTCTATTTGGGCCGAAGACATCACCCAAATAGGGTGTGAGAAATAAATCCCAGTAGGCACCCACCAAAGGCCCATGCCCAACTCTCAGTAAAAATATGCAACAGCAGTGTGCAAAAGTAAATGCAATAAACTAGGAAGCACTCAAAAGTAACTATCACTACAAGTTTCATTTCCATTTTAATTATTACTTATCACCTCTAAGATTGTGCTTCAGCTTGGAAGGTACAACATAGAAAATCACCATAGTGAATATATGAAATAAACAGTGTCCTCAGACATGCCAAACCTTACCCTCAGGTAATCAGAATCTTGTCGTCAAGATAACAGAACCACGCCCATAGGCTAATAAGAATCATGCCCTCAGGATATTTCCCTCAGGCATAATGAATATTTCCCTCAGGCATACGATATAATACCCTCAGGCTAAACAAAACACTACCCTTAGGGTAAATAGAACACTACCCTCAGGCTAAACAAAACACTTCCCTCAGGCTAAACAGAACACTGCCCTTAGGCGCAAGAAGTCGGTCCAAGTCCAAAGCATAAACAATAAATTTATATAAATTTTCTCTCAAGAAAATTCAATACACAATATGATCATGGCATACCATCGGGTATCCTAGCCAAATGGCTAAACAAAGGAACGCACCCCCGGGGTGCTCCTGGATCCAAGGAATGATCCCAAACAACAGTTTTAATCAATCAATATATTATCTATGCAATTCTAAATATATTTCATAAAAGGCCTCAGCCATATGACACCCCAACCATGGGCGCATAGCACAACGGTACATAATTTCAACACAACAGTTGAAAAGAACATCAAACCACCTACCTCGATTGTCTCTGATCGGTATACATGAACGACGCCTCCCAAATCATCCAAGAACAACGTAGATCTGGGATAAATATTCACCCATTAAAACTCAAATAACTTTACCTTGGGAAATAATTGGTAAGAATAGCGCAAGTAGAGAGGGGGACTTACCCGTACGGTCCCAACGTGATCAACGGAGGTAGAATCATATTCCCGGTGCGTAATTGGGTGATCCTCTAAGGTTTGATCATCCTCCTGAGCTCAAAAATGAACTCAAATCCTCCTCTGCCAAATGAGGAGGCTACTACCTATTTTAAGAGAAAAAAATAAACTACACGGTGTGTACTCTCAGGTACACAGTGTGTACTTTTCATTTTTTAAACTGTTCCCCTGGCGGCTTCTTTCCACCATGGCATTGTTCATCCGTCGACATGAGTACATGGTGTGTATTCGTAATTACATGGCGTGTACTATCGCTCTGCTGGCAGCTGCCTCCACCACCTTATTTTTCAATTGCCGACTGATTACATGGCATGTAAATACAAAGTACACGGCGTGTAGTCAGTTTTTACACCCTTCATTGTCGGCAAGCCTACACGCCCTGTGTACTCATCCCACACAGCCAAAGTACACGGCGTTTGGAAAAGTACACAGCATGTACCCATAAAATTTTGGATTTTTCCAAATTTTCCTTATTTTCTCAAAAACACTTAAGGAAAAACAAAAAGGAGAAACCCATACCTAAAGAATAAGAACTGGTTTCTTACAAACTTCCCCCCTTAAAGAAATTTGTCCCTGAATTTCCCTTCCAAGGGTGGTGAAGATAAAGCTGTGAACAACTCTGGACACTGAGCATGTACGTCAGTATCTCGCTCCCAGGTTTTCTCCTGCACTCGGCCATGTTTCTATAGCACCCGAACTAGAGAGACTGACCAGCCTCAAAGAACCTTCATTATCCTATAAACAATTCAAATCAGGTGCTCCTCAAGGGATGCATCGACCTGAAGCTCAACCTCCTCGGGCTAAAAACGTGAGACGGGTCTGAATGATAGAGGTGCAGCTGAGATACATGGAAGACGTTGTGCATGTCCCAGTACCGCTGTGGTAACTGTAACCAGTAGGCAACTGACCCGACTCTCTCCAGAATCTCAAACGGCCCTACATACCTCAGTGAAAGTTTACCCTGTCTCCTGATCTGCCTATGTCCCAACCTCGTCGAAACATATAAGAACACCTGATCCCTGACCAAGAACTCTAAGGGTCATCTGCGGTGATCAGCATAAGATTTCTGATGAGATTGTGCAGTAGCCAACCGCTTCTGAATCAACTGGACCTGCTCTGAAGTCTCCTGCATGATACGTGGTCCCAGTAAAGCTGCCTCACCTGCCTCCAACCGGTACAAGGGTGATCAACATGGCCTACCATATAATGCCTCATAAGGTTCCATATCAATAGTTTCCTGAAAACTGTTATTGTAGGAAAACTCGACCAGGGGTATGTGCTTCTCCCAAGAGCACCCAAAGTCCAGGACGCATGCACGCAGTATGTCCTCTAGCACCTGTATCGTATGCTCTGACTGGCCATCGGTCTGAGGGTGGTAAGATGTGCTCAAAAGCACCTGTATACCCAGTGCCCTCTAAAAACACTTCCATAAATGATATGTAAGGTGAGTTTCCCTATCAGAAACAATAGAACGAGGGACCCCATGAAGACGTACTAACTCTCGGATATACAACTTTATGAGCTCGTCAACAGCGAAGGTCTCCTTGATCGGAAAAGAAGTGAGCTACCTTCATAAGTCTGTCTATAACAACCCACATGCCATCACTGCCTTGAGGTGACCTCGGCAACCCAGTCATGAATTCCATCACGACATTATCCCATTTCCACTCCGGAATGGGTAACTGTTGTAACAGTTTGGCTAGTCTCTAATGCTCCACCTTCACCTACTAACAGGCAGAACATCTCGTAACAAAACCAGTTATCTCTCTTTTCATACCTGGCCACCAATACTGACGTCTCAAGTCACGGTAAATTTTGGTAACTCCGGGATGCAATGCCCAAGCTCAAGCACGAAACTCTCGCATCATCTCCTCGCGTATATCCCCTGGAACCCATACTCGTCTATGGAAACATAATACCTCATCATCGCCTATCATCCATCTAGGAGGAGGTTCCTCACTTGCCACTGACTCCCATAGAACTAGGCCTTCTGAATCCGATAGTTGTCTCATCCTCACTCTATCCAGGAGGGTAGAAGTCACAGCTAAGGAAGAAAGATAAGTTTTCCTCTGACTATCGTGAAAATCCATATTCATCTCAGAGAATAAAGCCATAAGCTTCCACTCACCACTGGCCTCATGAACTGCCTGTATCTGAGTCTTCCTGCTCAGTGCATCAGCAACTGAATTACCCTTACCAGGTGTATAGGTAAGCTCGAAGTTGAAGTACTGAAGGTATTCAACCCACCTTCATTGTCTCAAATTCAAGTCACACTGGGTAAAGATATAATTGAGACTTTTGTGGTCTGTGAACACCACCAAATGTTCTCACAAGAGATAATGTCTCCAACAGCATAACGCATGAACAACTGCCACCAACTCGAGATCATGCGTCGGGTAATTCCTCTCATGTGGCCTCAACTGTTGAGACCTGTATGCAACTACTCGATCACCCTACATCAACACTACCCCCAGCCCAATACATGATGCATCATAGTAAAATATATAGCTCTTACCTTTCTTTGGAATTATGAGGATTGGTGTTGATGTTAATCTTCCCTTCAGCTCCTAAAAGGATGTCTCACATGCTTCTGACCAAACGAACTTCACATCCTTCTTATTCAAACCTGTCAATGGCGCTGCTAAGCGAGAGAAGTCCTGTATAAAGCACATTTTGTAACCATCCAGCCCCAAGAATAGCCATATCTCAAACATTTTCTTAGGATGCTCTCAGGAAACTACTGCTCTCACTTTCTCTGAGTCTACTGAAACTCCTTCCTCTGAGATAATATGACCCAGGAAGTGAATCGAGTCCATCCAAAAGTGGCACTTTGAGATCTTAGCACATAACGTATACTCTCTCAGTGTAATCAAAATGATCTAAATATGGATGGCATGGTCTTGTCAAGTGTGAGAGTAAACCAAGATATAGTCTATGAAGACTACCACAAAATAATCTAGATATGGATGGAACACATGATTCATCAGGGCCATGAAAACTGTTGGCACGTTCATGAGTTCGAACGGCATAACCAAGTACTCGTATAGACCATATCTGCTCCGAAAAGTTGTAAACAGTATATCCGATGGTATAACGCGTAACTGATGATATCTGGATCTCAAGTCAATCTTCGAGAACACTCGTGCTCCCTTAAGTTGATTAAAAATATCATCAATCCTGGGTAAGGGATATCGGTTCTAAACCATAAACTAGTTCAGCTTTCGATAATCCACACAGAGTCTGAGGGTACCATATGCCTTCTTTGCAAAAAGGACCGGAGAACCCCAAGGATAAGTACTAGGTCGGATAAAACTATTTTCCTCTAAGTCCTCTAACTACCTCTTGAGCTCTTTCAACTCAAGTGTAGCCATCCTATAAGGAGGAATGGACACCGGTGCCGCTCCTGGCACAAGATCAATAGAGAAATTCACCTCTCGCTCCAGAGGAAGACCTGAAAAGTCATCCCAAAAGACATCCCTGAAACGATCAACTACTAGAGGGAAATCCTTATAACAAGTCCCCTGATTATCCAGATATAAACTCACAATCTAGGTTGTCACTCCGCCTTGCCCGCGATGCTCGGGTCCATCTCGGCTCGCCTGGACATCCCATTCACCCTTGTATAGAAACTCTTCACCCTCTGGTGACGTAAAGCTCACCCTGCGACGATAGAAATATAAAAAGGATCGAAAGGGTACCAAACAGTCCATACCGAGAATGACATCATAGGTCGTCATCTCCAAGACATAGAGGTCCCATAGAAAGTGACACCCACCAACCTCTAGGGGGCACTCATGCACTGACGCACATCAGCCGTTCTAGTTTCCAACGGAGTGTCTAGCATCATAACATCAAAAGAAGAAGAAACACAGAGACCAAGGATCTCCACAACAGGCACAGAAATAAAGTTATGTGTAGCACCCATATTAAAAAGTACTAAAGATAAAGTAGAAGATACAAGAATAGTACCTCTGACAGTATAAGGTATGGGATCCTACTCCTATTGGTTCTGTTGCACTGCATATGCATGACCTGTTAGAGGCTTCTTTATTTTTATTTTTCTCATGATCTTAATGTCCTTTATCTCCACACTTATAGAAAACTTTCATTCCCTTAAAACAATCCAAAGGGTGTTCTTCCTATAGTATTTCATGTTGGGAATTTCGTCCTTCCTTTCTTTTCCTTTTCCAAATTTCATTCCCTATAGCACTCAACCACTCTCTTCTTCTACTAATTTAATTTGAAAATAAAAGAATTATAGAATTCATCATCATTCTTGATGTAACTTATAATTATATCCTAGTGTGGGGAAAATTTCATAGAGACTAATTCCCTTTGAAGGATTAGCTTTAACCCATCAAATAAATGATCAATGTTTGTTTTTGTATTACATTAATAGTCCATATGATGTCTTTATAACCTTGTAAATTTATCCTTATGCTTATCAACAACTAACTCTTCCTTTTGTCTTAAATTCAAGAATTTCCTTTCTATGTAGTCTCATTACTCATAGGTAATGTACTTTTCAAATAATATCATTTTTTAAATATTTCCATTCCATATTCTCTATCTCCTCTTACTTTTTGATGCTTTTAATTAAAATCAACATTTATCAACATCTCTTATTGGATGATATAAAACCATTATAACCTTTTACCTTTAATTAAATCTCAAATAAAGAAATATGTTCTCTATGGAATTCATCTATTTTTAAACTACCAATCTATTCATGGTTCTATTGAATGATGGAGGTTTCTATCTCATGATGCAGTCCAACATTGTAACACTATGTTGTGAAGAAACATGTTGTTCCACATAGGCAATGTTAATGGTCATAATCTGACTCGATGGACCTAATATAGTTATAATCTACTCTACTCAAATAATAGCCACATTTATTTGCTTTGGATGGAAACCCCTATATTTATTATAGGTAATTTCATAGTTTTTTTCTTCTATTAGGAACCATTACTAACAAGGGAACATACTTAATTAATTCATGACTAAAACTATGAATGATAAATCATAGTATAAAATTCATATGATTTTATTGTAAATTCATGTCATGTAATCTATAAATATTTCCAAAATATCCTAAGGGTTTTTTATAGAGATATGTTTTCTAACATTGTTATATCTAAATGTAGTTTCTAAGGATTATACTAAACTTGCTCTTATACCAAGAGTAATACCCTGAATATAGTAACCGAAAGTTAGTGGTTATTTTTTTAAAATGGTAAAAAATACATAGATCAGAAAAAACATTATCTAGAAGTTTAGTAATCTTACAAAATTAGATACATAAATGAATGTTACATTACATTTAAAACATAAGGTACATCAACTAAATAAATAAAGATTTATTATTTATCCTTTAAAATACATAAGTCTGGTGTAGTAATATTCATGGTTTCCAAGGGAAATGAGAGAAAACATATAAAATATTGATCTTAGATTATTAGTAAGGGGTATTTTACAACAAAAGTTGTCAAAGGTAAGCATGGAATCAATAATATGTCATGAATAAATAAAGTGTGTAACAAAAAGATATTTGAGAATAATATATCCTTGGATTACATGATAATAAATAAATTCTTGGACAATAATAATTGATCTCATAGTGATGGAATTCATAATGTCTGGAATCATAAACATGCCATCAAGGCCATGTTCTAAGACATAATATATAAATGGGTAAGGATTATACTAAATTCCCAACCAATTTTTCTCGTGAGACTTATTGATTCATCAATGTGAAATATAATTTTAGGCCCCATCCATCAATAATTAAGTCAAATGCATAAATTATATGAGGAGAACTGATAAAATATATATATAATAATGTTACATAAAAATCCTCACACATAATCATGGCTAGGTAATAAATAAGTATCCATACATAAATAAAGGATATATATAATGTCAATATTTTCTCATTTAATGGAATAATATATCTAGGTGAATTTCCAATAATAAAATTATAAAATATAGGATATTCACAATGTAATATAATGTACCATTATCAATAGAATGATAATTAAATAATTGTGTAGGTTACTTATATGGTTCAAGGATATCAATAGAAGTTATTCTATAATAATATATTAAAATAATTTATTATGATTTGTAAAGATCTTGTGAATCATCCAAATCGTATGCCCTAGGAGTATCAAACTAGGTGTGTAGTTAATCCCATTTGTTGTGCATTGAGTGAATATTGAGTCAATACCCAATCATCCTTTTTTAGGTATATTTCCCCTTGGTGTATCTAATCCAAAACTTGTATCCACTTGTAGTATCTAGAAAAGGATTTCATTGCTATGGAATCATACACTATTTACCAAAATTTTAGGATGTATTAAATTTATCCCTTTGGTTTCAACTAATAATAACGGCTTATAAAGCTAGTATAATGAGTGGGGGTGGTGATATCTCATTGATTATATAAGAACTAATTCATAATATTGAATAATAATAACATTTCATCTTTAAATGAAAAATAATTGAAAGGATTTCATAAATAAATGATATTAAGGGACTAAAGACCCTTATATTAGTATAATAATGGTTTGGAAAAAGGATATGATAAAAGGTAATGATTAATACCACATTAAAAATATATAAAATAGAGGATAATACCATGGAATTACAATTATAGGAATATATGAAAAATAATTTAAATGATATCATGACAAAAGTATTGCATTTGAAAAGGAAAACAGGATTATTGGGAACTCTATCCTTGAATGGTAGCTTATTAAATATTTTGAAGAGCACCTTAGATCCTTATAAACTCCTTGGAGAGACTCTTGAGAGAGAAAAAGAGAGGTGATATGTTCTTAATATTTTTTTAATGATGATGAATTCTTGGATGGGTCGGTATTTATAGTGAATGAAGGGGATTTTTTATTAATTTCAAAGCATGGACCTCGGATCCTAGGTCAATAGAAAAAATAAAGCTATTGGACTTACCATGATTTTATCCAATGGTATTTGATATGTAGGGACTGGTTTTTTTATTTAAATTGTTTAATAATTTAAATCCTTTAAAAATGTACTATTTTGGATGTGGATAAGATTTTTATTCATAAAGATATTTTTTAGAAATATTTAAAATATACTTTATGTTATGAAAGATTATTTATATGTCTGTAAAATTAATTTTATTTCATTAAATTAAATTATCCTAATGAATAAACTTATTTTTTGTTGATAAATCATTTATATTACTCATAACATAATTTTCAAGTCATTATGATGTTATAATACTTACCTTATATTCATTCCGTATTTTACCTTTTTACCCAAAAATTAGTTGTGTCAAAAAATTCAAAAAAATTTACCATTGGATAATTTTGAAGTGTTAATTCCAAATTTAAATTAATTTTTATGAAAATGATTATTTATCTATGCAAAATTTAATTATAAAATAAAAACATTTATGCATTTCAAAATCATGCATTTTTACCTAAAATTCAACAATTCTTGTCATTTTTATTTGGATATGAACATTTGTAATTATATTATTATTCTTCCATTTATATATTATTTATTATTAATTATATTATTACCAAATGATTTTATGGAACTAGTTTTCATTTTTATTATAAACATAATTTCCAATTTTTCATTAGTATTATATTGTGATGTATTATTATGATGAATTAATAGAATTTTCATTATGCCATAATTTTTATAATGAAATCTTTATTTTCTACAGTAGAATATTGGGTATTACTTTATGTATTGGTAGGTATCATGAGACAAACTAACATAGGGTAATGGGATTATTCTTACCGTTTATTTATTATGTCTTGATATAAGGTCTCAATAGTATGGTTATGATGTCTAAAATTATGCATTCCATCATTATGAGATTAATTACCATTTTCTATGTGATTATTTATTTCTATTATTATAGACATGGTATGATTTTGTATCTAGTTTTATATAATGTAATTTTTTATTTATTCTTGTTATATTATGTATGTTATACTTATTCCTCGATTAGTTTCTATTATACGCTACCATTTCTAAGCATTTGAGTTCACACCTTTATATTGTTTCCTCATTTTATTATGAAAAAGTGAAGAATGATATGTGTGATCTAAGGATAAGAAACAAACAAATACTAAAGTAAAAGTTATTTTCCTGATTCACTTTAAGTTCTAATGTATTTTAATGATCAAATATGTATCTAATTTTTTCTGACTACTAAAATTTTTTCTAACTACAAAAATTTTGGATTCTAGAAGTTTCAAATGTATTAAATAACCTCCAACTCTGGGTCACTGGAGTTGAGGTATTTATAATTGGTATCAAATTGATTTTAATGGCAAACATATAGAATGGATTTATAAGAACATATTTAGTGATTTAAACTTTATGAAAACCCTTTAAGAAATTTTAGAATTTTTAGAGAATAGATAGAATGTTTGATATGAATTTTTAATAAATTAATATTAATTAAATTCTATGAGTTGTAATTTATAGTGTTATTCATGAAAAAAATGGTGTATATCATTGTTTATAAATGATGACTTATAGAAGGATTGGAAACCATGTCAACACTCGTATTCAATGTTGGGATTTCCCCACTGAGCAAAATAACAAACTTAGGGTTGTAGATGATAGAAATATCAATATATTTTGGAAGTTTACCCAGGTTTTGACAAATAAAAGTTTCTATATGAATCGAAAAATTTTATCTCAACATGGTGTAATAGAATTAAACCATTTAACAAGAAAAAAACTTTTATATTTTAATAGAACCAATAATTCATTAGTTCTTGAGTAATGGATTAAGTCTCTAGAGAGAATATTTAGTGATTTTCGAAATAGTGAGAAAGAAAATTTTATTATTCTTTTATACTATATAAAGTGATATGTTGATCAATAAAATAAATTTATTCAAAATAATAAGGAGGAAGAGATATAAATAATTTAATGAAATACTTTTATAGCATTTTTCCTTAAGAAATATTTTCTTTGAGGTAAAAATGATGATATGGAAAGACAATTTCTGAATTTGTGAAAAAAGGAAGTGAAAACTATTATTGAATATGAGGCTAACTTTACAAGACTAGTGAGTCATGCTTCATATTATACACATGGTTCACAAAACAATATTAATCACCTTTTTTATGTACTATATACAAGCTTTAAAAATACTTTAGTCTTTCAAAACTTTTCATTATATGTGTAGATAGTGACAAGTGTAATAAAGACTGATAATAAGTTCACAAAGTCATATATTATCAATGTAAATCATGAGAAGAAAATGATAGTTAAATTTCATGTTGAAATCACTTTTTAAATGAAGAAGAGTGGTGGGGATAAATTTCCAACAAGAAATAACTATGGGAATAAACACTCTACGGCTTTCTTTATAGGTTTGAAATTTTTTTTCAAGTGTGGATACAAAGGCTATCAATATCATGAGTTTAAAGGCAAGAGATATGTCACAAATATCCATTACTTTAATTTCAATATGGAACACTATTCTAGTCAATTTCTAAATGGTCAAGGGAATTTACTTCATAAGAGGATGAGGGATCAATAAAGGAAATATGCAATTACTACGGTTGAATTTGAAGTCCCAAATGATGTTATAGAAGATACTTTGATCATAAACTCAAAGTTAGGTTATACTTTTTTTATTCTGTATTTACGCACTCTTTTATATCCTACAGTTTTTTTAAGAACATTGAGTTATCCCCTAAGACATTAAAAAAGGATTTTTTTTAGTTAAAACAGTGAATGTAAATCTTATTTTAATAAAAAAAATATTACATTGTTCTTATTAGAATGCATGGGAGTAATCTACTTACAAACCTGATTTTTATAACAATGGATTATTTTAAAATAATTCTTGAGATAATTTTACTCTCAAAGTATAATGCAAGAATTTTTTATTGAGAAAACAAGATTATAATTTTTAGGGTGGGTATAGAATATCTTATTTTTATAGGACAGACTTCATTACATTAGTTATGTCTAGAACCATATCCAATGGATCATCTTAATGAAATTATAATATAAGAATAATATTAAATACAAAATATGGATAATAATGATATCATAATAAATTAATATGTATTGATTGTGAAATATTACATTGATATATTCCTTGAGGAATTTTTAGGATATCCACCAGATTGTGAAGTTGAATTATCTATTGATCTTATACCTGATGGAATAGCTATATTGAAGACACCCTATAAAATGGATTCAATTGAGATGGTATAATTAAAGAATCTAATACAATTATCATAAACTAACCTAGTCTAGCACTTTTACCGAGGACCTGAGCTAGCCTACAATAAGTCGAAGGTGAATTTATAATCACTTTGGGCTAGTGAAAGGTTCCAGGGCATCCCGTATAAGAATAAGGGAATAATTTCACCTAAAAAATTAGTAAATGTGAGTCTTCCTATCGGAAGTTCGGATTTTCCATTATGTATATCAAATTTCTACACAAAATCAATATAAATAGAAATTTTCAAAACAATACTAAACCAGACGTAATGAAATAATCAAAACTAAGGAAATCATAAACAATAAATGAATGACTATGCCAAAATATACATCAAGATAGTAATAATATTTTTTACAAGATTTCCTAACTGGGCCAATGTAGAAACATTAAGAAACAAAATAAACCAAAACAATCACCCAACTCAATCTCTGAATGAATCCACAGGTCTCCATCCAACCACGATACCATGAATAATCTATGAGAAAACAAAACTATAAATGAACTTGAAACTAGAATGAATATGTAGGAATGTTTATAAATTTTAACAGGAATTCCAAATAAAAACACGCCTCGTGAATTACCATTAAATAAAATATTCAATTCATACTAGTTTTAAAATAAATTTTAGAGAATATTGGTTTGGAATTTAGGATTTAAAGTGACAATAATAATTCATTTCCACTACCATAAAAAATTCAAATTAAAATATGAGTTTTTAAACATTTAAAAGTGATTATTATTTAATAATTATCATAGAATGGTTCTAAAACATTTCAAAAAATTTAAATCCCTAGTTTCCTTTTTAAATTAAATAATACAAAATTATCCTGTAGAAACTAAAATAAGAACAATGGTAGGATCAGTAGTACAAGGGTAATGTGAAGTAAATAACTAGTCATCACAGTACTAAGGAAACACAACCAATACAATATAACCAGATTCTAGTGATCATGGTAATACCAGTATATTGATTGAAATTCTAGAACATAATAAACATTATCCATCCAAATTGGTGTTCAAGATGTAATCTAATTGACCTAACACCCATCCTTTTTCTCAATGGCCTAACCGAGGGGAAAATTCCCAAGGGAGGGTGAACGCAATACTAGGGTACGCTAGATCGATCATGATACTAAACTATTTCAGTATGTGTTCTTAGAAGTTACACTAGATACTCTTTGTTTTCTATGACATATAAAATGGTGGTGAGACAAATACTAATAAAAAATAATAATATAAAAATTATATTCATTCCTAAGTACTCAAGAAAAAATAATAAGAATGCATCAACCCCAAACACTCTCTATATAAATAGCCCCTCTCTCACATGAATATCAATATAATAAAGTTTTTTTATACCAAGAACACTTTATCCATTTCAAAAAAAATAAAAGGAATATTTTCCATGTGAATTTTTATAAGAAAAACCTCTTTTTCAAAGTGTCAATCGGGTCTTAAAATGTTATTTAAAAACCAATCTATAAAATCCCTTTCTAAATTTATAATAATATATTTTTAAAATTTATAGGAATACTTAGAAATAAATTTCAATATCAAAACACCTCTTTAAAACTTAGAGATCATTTACACGGTGCATTTGGGATATTTATCAAACACTCAATCTTTATCATTTAGTAAAACAAATTTAAACCATATTTATAAGTGGATAAATCCTTTGTGTTGAAATTATTATTAATTAAAACTTAGTATTTCTTTCAATTAATCCATAAAAATACCTAATAATATCATTTAATAATCAAATAATGGATCTAAACATTCAATCAATCGTGATTCTAAAATCTAAAGCCTAATGCCAAGGGCACCAACAAAAAATTGATAGAACCAAGACACTTTCATCAATCATGGTGATAATTCTATAGAAGGTGATAAGAATGACTCATATAGAACCAAAGAAAACCCAAAAACATGAAAACCCCTAATTAAAAATTGATCCAATGAACTCCCTAGGCTATTGAGACCATAGTTGAGAAAGAACAAAGGAGAAAAGGGAGGAAATGAAGAGAGGAGGGGACTAGAGAGTGAATCCCTTAATAATATAGACTAAAATCATGAATAACCACCATATATTCACCAAAAGAGTAATTTTAATCAAATGGGATGAAGACCTAGGTTCATGTGAGTTTAGAGGGAGAAAAAATAGAGTTTGGGTTAAAAATTAGGGTGGGGTATAATAATAATTTAACACTATAAAACCTTGGAAAACCATATAATTTGGATGCACCATTTTCCAAAACATGAACCAACCATTAAGCTCTCATTGTACTCACCTAAAACATTACACGATTAGGCCAGATGATTTTGAAGACCATACACCAACCATAAAAATGTTTCTTTTAAGAACTGAATAAATTTTCATGGTTGTCAAACGATTAGTACCAACCATATGGGCTAATTGAACACCCTTTACTAAAACTCCAAAGTTTTATATTTTCATGAAAAAACATCCTTATACTCAAGGAGAAAATATTATATTCAAAATAGATATATAAATAATGAAAATAAATGTTTTGGTGTGATGGATCTCCCCACTATAACACTTTATTCCCCCAGAAAGTTATTGAGTTTCAAAATAAGGGAAAACATGATAGGTGTCCCAAATGAAATAAGAATAATCACATAAACTAATATTTAATATCCAAAAAAACATCTAAAACCTCCATAAATTATATTTCTCCAATAACAACTCTCACCTGACCACCTCAATAAGAAGATTATGAAATGGATACCCACATTGGGTCTCTGAACTATTTAAGAACTCACTAGAATAGTGGATTAACAAGGAAATAGAATCACTAAAATAGAAATATTATACACAACCCAATATCCCAATCAAAAAAATATCAAAAAGAGCTCCCAAATATGACATATTCACTATATCCATAAAACCGAACACACTTATTCAAAAAGGAACAAACCCTATAAATTTCTAAACAGCAAGATACAAATCAAAAAAATGGAAATGGGAGGGAGGGGAACATTTAATCACAAAAAATCTTAAAATTATTCTATAAAAGGATAAAAACTATAGAAAACCCTAAAAATTCACAAAAAATGAGTGTTGATTCACCCACTAACATCATTCTAACTAGGAATAAAAAGGGGGTTGGAGGCATAAACCATGAGAATACCTCATTAAAAAACATGGTCTCTAACCTTGGGCCAAGGAGAAAGGAAAGGTAACCTATAACATTGATCATGAAAATACTTAGATAAAATCTAAAAAAGTTCATCTATTTAACACACTTGACTGGTGCTACATTGGTGTCAGTTGCCTAAAGAAAACTCCCAAGTTTTGTCTCATGATTAATGATCTAAGATTAAAAACACCATGAAATTGACCGCATAATTCCCATAATGGACCTACCCACATCAATGGTGCATGAGATAGATCCAAAATTATAACATCCATGATTTCTAATCCATAAAAACACCTAAACATGAGTATAAAAGTCTAAAAGAAATAGGTACTGAAAGGATGGTGAAATCCTAAAAGAGTCTATATAAAACATCATCATACTCCTAGATGAAAAGGGTCCTAAAATTAAAATTTAAATCAATTAAACATTCAATGCCTCAAAGAAACACAATTTACATATCCAAAACTAAATGATGTAGGACATCCAAAAATATGAGTCTAAAGAACAAGAATGGGAAATGGAAAATAGTGATGGTATTCCAAACAATAGGGGTCTACCACTCCACTCAGAGTATGGGTAGGACCAATTATTTTGAGGGTATACACTCAATACCTAAGAGAGATAACACTAAATTAATCCCTAAGGCACTGACTTTATGGCACCTTGGGACTATTCTGGGAGGCATAATTCAAAAAAATCATAATAACCATAAAAAATATCCAAAATTTAAACCAGTTTCGATCAAATAAAAATCCTAACTCAAATATTCAACCAACATAATTAATCACAAGCATCAAAATGAAATTATAATTTTCCCTTCAAAACCATAAAAAATTTTCAAATAAAAAATACCTTTTTAATGCATTTAAAACCAAAATCCCTTAGTCGTATATCTTAAGTTCCATTTTGAAAATAAATTTGAAACTCTACATCTAATTTATTAAAAATATTTTCAAGATTCCCATATCTATAAAAATACATTTTAAAAACCCATAAAAAGAGACCTGATTATTGATTTCAAAACATCAATTGTAACCCAGCATCCACTTTATAAAATCTCCCATTGAGATTTGTTTTAAAATTCCATGACACTGCCTTAATTTCAAAAAAAAATTATAAATCCCCTTTATAAATTTCAAAATATATCATTCATCATTAAAACCATGTTTATATTTTTAAAACACTGACCATTTCTAGTTAAGAAACATTTATACACCATTAAAAGTTCACTCTATTTTTTTTAAAACTAATCTTCTCATTAAAAATAAAATCATCATTCATTTAAAAGAACCTTTAATTAAAACCAATTTTTAAATTTTTCAAAAAAATAAAACTTCAACCATGTCAAAATTAAGCTTTATTTGCCAAAAAAAATAAAATTAAAATGAAAAAAAATAACTCACAAAAAAATATCCTTTAATATATACCAATTAACAACCAATAATAACCTAAGTAAATTCAAGATCAAATGAAATCCAAAAATAAAATTTTGAGGGATCTGGTCGTTATGAATGGTTTGGTCACATGCTTTAGAGGACCATGAAAAAACCATTCAAGACACCATGAAAGGGAAGAAAAACCAATCACATGGGCTCAACATAGTTTTCCTATTCATTCTAAAAAACTATATTCCTTAAGTTATCCCATAATTTTTACTCCCAAAACATAAAAAACCTTTAAATCACCCATAAAACTTAATTAAATATAAAATTCCTCCAATATAAAGCAAAACCATCAAAAAAAGAAAATCAAAATCAAAATCAATACTCATAAACCAATATCCCTTAGAAGCTCAAGTTTTAGAGTGAGCAAGAGATATCTAGACTCTTCCCACTACTACATATTAAGTTTTGATAGTCCTAACTCAAATCTACTAGACACGCCCAAATAATGAATGGAGGGTCTAAAACCTAGGACCTATTATGAATCTAGGCTCTAATACCATTTTTTTATGAACCAACCTAATATATCCCTTATATTAGGCTCCTGATATGGCCTATGACATACTCAAGTCATGTTCTCAATCACCCTATACTAGTGAAAAGTGTCGGGTCATCATGTATGGGCACAAGGGAATGATTTTTTCTAAATAAGTAATTAAACATGGGGATTCCCCTTAGAGTCATAGAATGACCAATCTATATATCAAAGTCTATGTGAAAAATAAATCTAAATATATTCCACATAAATATAACTAAATCATACTTAAGAAATAACCAAGATTGAGTCAGACATAAAAAATTAATAAATGATTAAGCCAAAGTATGCATAAATATGGAAATAATATCATTTAAATATTTGTACAAATAGGATGATATAGATAAATCAAGAAACAAAATTAACCAAAATAAACACCCAACATAATCCTTGTGTGACTCTACATGTCACCATCTAACCATAATACCATGAATGCTTCATGAGAGAATAAAACAAATCTTGAACCTAAAACTGAAATGATAAATGTAAGTGTGAGTATAAATCTCAATATACATGAAAAAAACCACACCCAACACATTACCTTTATATTAAATATTCAAATAATTCATATTTAAAAATATTGTTTCAAAAATATTGGTTTTCTACTCTAGGTTTTAAGGATCCAATAACATATTTTTTCCCTTACCTTTAAAGCAGTTCCAATTAAAACATAAGGGATTAAACATTTAAAATATATGGATATTTAATGATTTATAATAAAAAGGTCTCAAATCCATTTCCAAACTATTTAAGTCACTAGTTTTATTTTTAAAGAAAATAATATAAAATAAATTTTGAGAAATTGAAATAAAAATAATGGAATAATTAGTAGTACAAGGGAAATCTGAATTAAATAACCAGTATTATAATAATATGTAAAAATAATCAATAAAATATAACCAAATACCAATGATCTTGGAAATAATAAGATATTATGGGAATTATAGAAAATACTAGATAGTATCCATTCAAATGGACACACCTGATGTAATCTAACCACCCTAACACCCAGCCTTTCCCTCCTTGGCCTAATTGAGGGAAAAATCTCAGAGTAGGGAAAACATTGCACTAGGGTCCAATAGTCAGTGCATGATCCTAAACTAGTGCAACATGTGTTCTTGTAATTTCCACTATCTAGTCTTAGTTTCCCATGATGTATGAAATGGGGGTGAGCCAATATTAATAATAAACAGCAATATGATAAATAAATACATGTCCAAGTACTCAATCAAGAACTATGAGCAAGACTCTCCCATGATAACCCTTCAAAGAAACAGACTCTCACTCGTAAGAAAAGAAATACAATGAATTTTTATTATACCAAATAAAATTTATCCATTTTGAAATGAATTAAACAAAAGGGGTATGTTCCACTATAATTTCTCATCAAATTTCTAACCAGACCTTAGAAACTTTATTTAAAAACCAATCCATAAAATACCTTTTCAAATAACCAAGAAAACTTTTTCAAATTCAAGGGAACACTTAGATATAAATTTTAATATAAAAACACCTATTAAAATATTTGAATCATTTATAAGGGATATTTAAACATTTTATCTAACATTAGATGTGTTTCATTGAGTAAAACTAATTTTAACTATATTTCTAATTTGATAAATCCTTTGTATTGAAATGAAAATCAACTAAAACATAATTTTCCTTTCAAATAATACTTTAACATACATAATTATATCATTTGATAATCAAAACATGCATCTAAACATACAAGAAATCATGATTCTTAAATCTAAATGTTAATATAAGAGGAACCGACCTAAAATGGATGAAACTAAGCCTTTTTCATCAAGTTTAGTGATAATTCACAATGGGGTGGAAAAAATACAATTATAGAACCAAAAAAACCCTAAAACATGAAACAAATTGATAAAAAATTAATCTAATGGATACCCTAGGTCATCAATACCATATCTTAGTAAGAATAATGTATAAGGAGGAAAATAATATAGGAGATAACTATAGATGTATTACCTTAAAAATCTAGGCTTAAATCATGAAAACCCACCATGGATTCAACAAATGAGGAAGAGTAATCGAAGAGAATGGAGCCCTCGGGTCATGTGAACAAATAGGGGGAGAAAATAGGGGTTGGGGTTTAAAATTTAGGAGGGGTAAAATAGACATTTTTCAATTTTAAAAACCTATGAAAACTATAAGGTTCGGAAACACTGTTTTCTAAACTACACGCCAAATGTGTGGGGTTCCCTGGACTCACCTAGAACCTTGCACGGTTTGTCCACACGGTCTTGGAAACCATTCACCAACCATGAAAAACATGTCTATTAAGAACTACATACATTCACATGGTTTTCTCACTATTATTATTAATCATACGGGCTAATTGTGTGCCCTATACTAAAACACTAAAATTTTATATTTTCACAAAAAAACAGCCTAAAACTCTAGGATAAAATAATAGACTCGTAAATAGATAAATAAATAAATAGTTAGGGTGTGATAAAAATAATTTTTTGATAAGATATTCATGTTCTATAGTGCCTCTTTGGGAATACTCATCTTGTTTATAAAGAATACAGATTAGTCTATGAGGTTATTCATTAATTATAGGGAAAACAATTCCATTATTATTAGGAAAAAGTATCCTCTTATATACTTTGAAGCTATATTTTATTAGTTTCAAGGAGATGAATATTCTCAAATATTGACCTTATATCTAGTTGTCATCAATTAAAATTTATGAAGGATGATATACCATAGATAACTTTTCATACACGATATGAGCACTATGAGTTCACAGTAATACTTTTTGGATTAATAAAAAGCACCCTAGGTGCTTATAGATATGTTGAATAAAGTATTATAGGATTATTTTAATAAAAACTTTAATCTAAATAGTAAATAAATTTCATTCCTTATTAATATTAATTAAGTTTATTTTATAGAGTTATATTCACTATAAGAATATTAAGTAATTTTCCAATAAAAAAATAAAATAGTTTTATTTAAAATATTGATTTCTAAATTTTAGGTTTTTAATTTGAAAAAATTAAAAAAAATCAATTCCTAATTTTAAAATTACATTAGTATAAGTTTTTTATAATTTTCTAGAAAAAAAATTAATGAATATTGGAAAATATCAATTTTTATTGAAAAATATATTTTCCTTTCAAGTATTTAAAATTTTGAATTATATTTTTTATTAGTTTTAAAAATTCTTTAGTTTATTTTTATAAAAAATAATACAATAAATTTCATTATAATCAACATTATACTTGAATTTTGTATAAAAACATTTTTATACTTAAAAGGCATTTCTTTGAAAAACCATTTTTCATCGCCTTTTACAGGATAGATTTGAAATTAAATTATACCAATTATGTGAAATGAATTCTAAAAAATATATTAAATATTTTCAGTTATCATAATTAATATTATTTAATAATTTCAAGTTAATTTTTAGTCATAATTAATAGAAAAAATAGTAAACATTTGTTACCCTGATTATGGTTAAAACAAATTTATCGGGGATTAAACTAAAGTGATAAAGGTTAAATGGCCCATAAACTTTTATAAATAATTTTTTATGAACATATTTAGACCCCATATCATATAATATTCTTAAATTTTCCATTTTGGGTCCATTTTAATTGAGTAAGTGAATAATATATTAAAATATTTTTCAAAAATTCAAAGTGTGTCCTCTTCCCCACTTAGAAAAGGAAACCCCCTCTCTTATCCTATACACACTTAAATATAATTTTTTAGGAAATTAAATATCCAAATACCTTCTTAAAATCCCTCCCCACATCCTATATGACCTGTTTTTATCATAAAATAAACCTAGTAAAGCTTTAGGTATAAGCATAAAGAGGTTATTTGAAGAAGACGTATAGTTCTTAACCAAGAATTTTCATTTTATTTCTAATTATACCTCTTTAGAATATTCTTAAAATATGATTAAATAATAAAATAAGTGTATTTAATATACTAATAGGTTATTATTTTAATTAATAACCAATATCCATCTCCACTTATATCAAATGGGAAATGAAACAATCATTCATGTGTGTGGCGGACTACCGCCTCGTGAATTGATATAATGTGCTTTCCATTAATTCCTATCATTACTAGTTATAATGATGGTTTTAATATATAATTATTACATTCATGAAAAAAATTCTTTATATAAAGATAATAAATAATCTATTTTATTACCTTTTCATCCATTGAAAATGGATAACGTCGTTTATGTGTTTGTGTGGATTACCACCTTCACGAAGCGATGTGATTTATTTTTCATCACCACATAACATGGATGGAATATATATAAGTGTATTTAAAGATATAATATTTTATTTTTGATATAATCATAATTATGGTAAGATAAAATTATACTTGTATTTTTCCCTCATGTTTTTTGAAAAATGAAATTGTTACTCATATGTATGTACAACCTATCACCTCTATGATTATAACATAATTAATTTTTCCTAAAAAAATTTAATGGATAGTTTTAAAAGTATAATTAATTTTAAAAAATCATAAATATTTCATTATTATTATCCTTGATATTATGTAATAATGTTCACTTTTATCATATTCAACCTAACAAATTCATTTTGGATATACTAGTTGAATATCATCAAAACATTCAATGTGAACATAATTGATTAAATAATTGAATATAACTTGATAAAAAATAAAATAAATGTAATAATAAACTTTAAAAATATTATTAATAAAGTAACAAAATTAACATAAGTTTATTATTCGGGAATATAAATAATTTACATGATTATTCAAACTTGCGGTAAGGGACACTTTACCATAAAACCTCATTTTAAATGTTATAAAGATTTATTTTTTAAATATTTTTCATCAAAGTCCATGTCCTTAAAAATAATTTTTATAATAATTTATAAGGAAATAAAATAATTATAAATTACATTTTATGTTTCTTTTTACTTTATTTCAAATGTTTTCTTAAGGATCCTTTTTATATATTTTATATGGAATGTTTCAACAAAAAGGAAAAAAGGAATGTTCTATTTTAATGTATAAAACTTCAATAGTTTTTTCATGCCACTATAATCGATATTTTATATTTGGAATAATTTATAAGATTTAATTTTTTTTATTGACATAAAATCTCTACATCCCTTTATTCTAGTAATTTTTAAAAATTATTTTAAATGGAATGTATATTTTGATATCTAAAAATGTTTTCTTATGTGTAAAATGAAAATTTTTACAAGTATAATGATGGAAATGAAAGAATTAAATTATTATTATTATTTTATGGTTCTTATAAATTATTTGTGATGATGGGTGATCCTGTTCTAACTCAAGATGATGGTTTAACATGATATATATCTCCAATGCATTAGGTAAAGGGATGGAGTTAACCAATATAGGTTTCTCTTGATAGATTATTGGAATTTATTAAGTAGATTAATATATTCATAAGTGTGATTGTAATAATGATATGAAAATTATTTCCAAATTTACCTACATGACTTACCTATGTATTCTATGGTTTTTTATAGCAATATTTTTATTTCACAAGGCAATATAATTAGTTTATGTTTAAAGGGTATTTTATGTTAATCATTTAGGGTGAAATGTATAAATTTTTGAAACAAATCATGAGTTTATCATGATTGAAAATATAATTTTATGCATTTTATTGAATTTAATATATCTTATGAGAACTTTTATAAAAATATATTAGTAGATAAGTTTATTTATTGGGTCAGAAAATATTTATTTTAAGCTCAAAGTTTTTTATGAAAAAGGGAAATTTTTATAATTAGTATTCATGGAATAATTAGTTTCTTTCTTTCTTTTTATATATCCCTTACTAATATTTTTTTGATCATAAAATGTTTAAAAATATTCTTCATAGGGTTTTATTAATGGGTAGGGATAAGGATGAGGTCAATATGAAAATTTTTGAGATATTTCATGAAAATAAATCTGTTTATATCTTAAAAGATTGGTATTGTTGGAAAAATGGATACTGAGTGGATGTTTCTACTTTGTGATGTGATATTTATTTATTTAAGGGTGATGAACTAATTCAATAAAACTCTAAAACTGAAATTTCTTAAATAATTAAATAGAATTAATTCTTCTCAAGTGATATAATTTTTGGATTATTTATGGTCAGGTCATTATATTTGGTATTAGAGGAAAATATTAGATAACTTTAGAGGTTATGATGTTATTTTAGAAAAAAGATAAAATTCATTTATAATCAAAAAGTTTAGTATATTATAGATAATTATGGATATTATTACAAGATTAATTATGGTAACTTAGTGGATTCGATGACAACTTTAATCAACTGAGATATAAAGGTCTTGAAGGATTAAATTATCAAAGAATTTCTTTGTTATTTTTTACCCTTGTGGATTAATTTCCTTTTCATATGTTACAATTAATTTCATGTTTAAATGATTTTATTTTCAATAGATGAAGTATAGTGTATCAAGAAATAAGGAAAGTTAACTTTTAAAAATCACTTATCCCTTATAGATGATTTGATCATTACTATTATTGTAAAATATTGTTCAAATGATTTTAATAGCTTCTTGAGTATTCAGATCTCCTACAAGATACTATTTGACTTATCCAAAACATTTCCATTTCTATAAAAAAAATATGGGTCATGGTATCTTTTAAGTTTGATTTAAAAAGCTCAACTCTTTTATCTCTCTCAAAAAGATAAATACCACAAAGGACTTCACCGTTTATTTTTTAGAAGTTGGGCATCATGCTAAAAGATAAAGGGAATATCAAGGAAATCCTTATGTCTATATTTAAGTTGTGAATTATTTTCATGTACTTAAAGTAAGAAAAAATATTGTGTTGATATTGATAAATCATAAGGGAATAATTCATATCTTTTATTTTTAGGACTTAATTATTAACGAATAAGTTGGGAAATTATGGTTAAAGTTTTATGAAGGATGTCTATTGAAGGATGTGATTATATATCAAGTTTTAAGAATTATGATGTAGTGGTATTTTATAAATAATTCTATGATATATTAAAAATTCTATGAGAAGCATGAAACCCCTAAGGATTATTTTATACTAGGTTTTTTTCAAAATATGGAAAAATATATTAGATGGAATCGACATATTTGAAAAATGTTGTATAAAAAAGGTGATAATTTCTAGAGACATTCACTTAAAGTTATATGATTCAGTGATAAATAAACCTTTGTTTTAATATGTGTTTTATGTCAAGGTAATAATATTCAATTAATATTATTTGATTCTATGTCAAAAAAAAATTATATAGAAAATATTAGAGGTTAAAATGTGATTTGATGATTAATGTTATTTTTGAGTATGTTCATAATATTTTTTGGGAACATTATAGGATCAAATTTAATTATGAATATTATGATAACATGTGTTTTTAAATTTATAATGGAATTATATTAATATATTTTCTGAAAATGGACAACTTGTGGGTCGGGTGAAAACTCATAGCATCTAGAAAATCTATGGGGCTTGAACCCATAACTAATGGGTGATAAGGGTTCAGTGATTACCATTGGCCTACATGATTTCCTATTTAGTATAACATTTTTTTATATAAAATATTTTATAGATAAATATTATGTTGATTTTGGGGGAGCATATAAATTTTTTTGTATTCATGTTAGTTTACAGAAAATATTTTCATATTTATAGAGAATATATTATTAATGTATATTCATTTTTGTTATGTGAAGCATATTATGGGATCTAATATTTTTTATTTTTAGGGTTTCAAATTTTGTTAAGAATTCTATAATAATTTTTAGAGTTCATCTATTTATGGAATGAATTAATTTTATCTTTGGGTATTATTATATTTTATATTAATTTTTCATATGAAATTTTGTTCATTTTGGGTACATGGATTTATGAGTGATTGTTATTATTTGGAGATAATTTTTATGTTAATCATGGAAGAACATGAGATCAAATAATTCTAATATTTTGGTTTAAATCTTGGTCAGACATATTTTGAATTATTTTAAGGATATAAATTTATTAAATGATTTAATTTAAACTTTTAGTTTTATTATTGAGATTTTAGAGATTGATGTATAAAGGTTTATTTAAATTGAATATTATCTTATCTTGTACTAACCATTTTTTGTTTTGGTTAATTTATAAAGATATAAGGAATATCTTGTTATCCTTTTATGGATATTGTGATTGGTTGGAAGTTTATTTTAGTGATTAGGGGAATAAAAAATCATCTCAAATATTCTTTTCATCTAATAAGAGATGCAATAGAAGTGGAAATTTATTAAAACACAACCAAAGGATCAAATTACGCTTCTGAAATGGAAAGAAATAAAGTAAGTATATTTCCTTATGTTTATCGTCTAAATGGTAAAGAAATTCCTCAAATCTATAAAATGGTATTGAAATAAAAATTTTATCCTATTATGATAATTTATGAGGAATTTTTGGTCCATTCACTTCTCAAAAAAGAATAATGTTATCTCTTAAATGGATCTTCTTTCCAAATCCATTTTTTCACTTCTGACCAATGTTCTCCTTATGAGGAAACCCAGTTATGTGTTATTCTATATGAACATCCTATTTACCCTACCCTATTTTAAAAAGGAATTTTATTAACCCTTTTTATGACGTGGTCTTTTAAAAATAGTTTATTCAATTTTAAAAAGGTTTCTCTATCATGTTCTCTTGTTTAATATTCCACTTCTTGGAATTGATTTTGAAAATGTTTTAAACCTTTTATATTGAGAACAAGATAAAATTGTATGGATTGAATTTAAAAAATGGGGAAATAATGTAATAACTTGGGTGATATTAATAGTAAATAAATTCCATACCTTATTAATATTCATTAATTATATTTTATAGAGTAATATTCACTATAAGAATATTAAGTAATTTTCCAATAAAAAGAAAATAGTTTTATTTGTTTTTATTTAAAAGAATTATTTTAAAATTTTCTAATTTTAATTAGAAAAATTAAATTAATTTTTTATTTCAACATTTAAAAATTATATTTGGATGAATTTTTGAGGATTTCTCAAAATGTTTTATTTTTTAATGAGTAGTAAAAAATACTTATTTTTATTAATAAAAGTCAATTATATTAAAGTATTTACAAAGTCAAATTCTATTTGGGATTAATTTTAAAAATTAAATTAGTTATTTTTTATTAAAACTAATATAATTAATTCCATTTTAATCAAAATTATAATTGAATTTGGTATAAAAATTATACTTAAAAATACATTTTTCAGAAAAATGTTTTTCATCACATTTTGCGAGTTTAATTTTAACTTAAACTCTTAAAATTATATAAATTTAATGTTAAAAATGGATTAAATTTTTTAAATAACCATAATTAATATTTTATAATAATTTTTAATTAATTTTTGGTCATAAATAATAGTAAAAATGATAAAAAAAATTGACCACAATTAAGGTTAAAACAGATTTATTGGGGATTAAACTAAAGTGATAAGGGTTAAAATGATCCAAAAAAATTCTAAATAATATTATATGTAAATATTTAGGATATTATACAATATATTATTCATAAATAGTTCATTTTTTATCCATTTTTCTTGGGTAAGGCATTAATATATTTTAATTATTTTAAAAATTCTCAGTGTGTTATCTCCCCCACTTATAAAAGGACACCCCTATCCTATCCACTCCACACTTAAAGAGAATTTTGGTTCAGAAGATACCTCTAAAAATACATTCCTAAAATATCTATACACATCTAAGAGTCCCTTTTTATCAAAAACCAATCCTAGGAAGTATTTAGGTATAATCCTAAAGAGGTTGTGTTAAGAAGAGGTATAGTTCTTAACCAAGTGTTTTCATTTTATTTCTTCTAATATCCCTTTAAAATATTATTAAAAATTACTAAAATAATAAAATAAATATATTCCATATACATGGAGTCTATTATTTTAATGAAATGACCTATATCTATGTCCTCTTCCATCAAACAGGAAATGAAACCATCATCCATGTGTACGGTATACTACCACCTTGTGATAAGATGTAATTTGTTTTCCATCACCGTCTCTCACGGATGCCTATAATTATGGATTTAATATATAAATATTATATTAATTAAACAATTATAATTATTTAAATATAATTTTCTATATATTTTCTTACCTTTCCATCCATTGAAAAATGATAATTTCATTCATGCATATGTGTGGATGACTACCTCTATGAAGCAATTTAATTCATTTTTCATCACTTCATCACATGGATGGTGTATATAAGTGTATTTAAAGATATAATATTTTGATATAATAATTATTATTTAAATATAAAAATATACTTACCATTTTTCCCTCATACTCTTTGAAAAATGAAAATGTCACTCATGCGTATGTACGACCTACCGTCTCCATGATTGAAACATCACTAATTTTTCATAACAATATTTCATGTTTGGTTTTAAAAGTATAATTAATATATCTATATTATAATTATTAAATTATTATTATTATTATTTATATGGTGTAATAATTATCACATTTACCATATTCAACCTACTAAGGTCATTTTAGACATATGAGCTGAATATCATCAAAACGCATATCGTGAACTTAATTTGATAAGTAATTGAATATAACATGTTAATAAATAAATAAAAAGGAATAATAAACATTTAAAAGTTTATTAAGAAAGTAAATAATTGAAATAAGTTTATTATTCTTGAAGATAAATAATTTATCTGATGAATTGGACTCAAGGAAAGGGACACTCTACCATAAAACCTTATTTCAAATATTTTAAACATGTATTTTCTAAATAATTATATTCCATGTCGATATTTTTAAAAATAATTTTTATAATTATTTGTATAGAAATAAATTAATTATTAATTACATTTTATTAATTTTTTTACTTTATTTAAAATTTTTTCAAAAAATTATTTTTACATATTTTATACGAACCATTTTAACAATAAGACAAAAGGAATGTTCTATCTTAACATATACGACATCAATGGTTTTTTACCACCACTATAACCATTATTTGGTGTTTTTATTCCTTTATAAGATTTCATTTTTATTAAAATCAAAATACTCCTTCATTTTTTATAGAAATTTTTTAAGAAAAAAATGGAATTGATATTTCAATATTCGAAAATATTATCATATGGGTGCATAGAATATTTTTATGAGTATGATGATGGAAATGAAAGGTTTCATTTTTTATGATTATGTTATGGTTCTTATACATTGTTTATGATGATGTGTGAGCCTAATATAGTGCAATATGATGGGTGATACTAATATATCTCTCCAATACATTAGGTAAAGGGACGAAGTTAACCAGTTATAGGTTTCTCATAAGTGATTATTGGAATTTTCCAATCAGTTATTACATTTGTAAGGGTGATTAAAAGAGTGATATGAAAATTATGTTCCAATTAACCTATATTATTTATTTATTCTTGGTATAGGTGTTTATAGAAATATTATGATTTTAAAAGGTAAGATAATGAGCTAAAGTTTAAAGGGGGTTTTGTGATACCTCTTAAGGGTGAAATATATAACATTTTGAAAAAACAAATCATGAGTTTTTCAAGATAGAAAAGAAATATTTATGATTTTTATTTTTCATTTAATATTTATTACAAAATGTTTTATGAAATTATTTTGGTATATAATTTTATTTCTTTAGTAATAAAATATTTATTTTGAGCTAAAAATTTTATTATGAAAAATGAATATTTGTATAATGAGTATTTATGGACTATTGAGTATCTTTATTTCTTTTTAAATATAACTTACTAATATTTCTATTCTCATCCCATGTTTTTAAATGTTTTTCATAGGGTTTTAAAGATTATTAGGGATAAGGACGAGGAAAATATGAAAATTGTGAAGATATATCATGAAAATAAATATTTTTATATATTAAAATTTTTTATTATATAAAAATTGGATACTGAGTAAAAATTTCCAATTTGTGATATAATATTTATTTATTTATGGTTTATGGCCTAATTATCAATAAATATAAAACTAAAATATCTTTGAGGATGTAAAATTTTAATTCTTGTATAAATATACAATTTACATATTGTTTAACATTAAGTTTTTATAATTATCTTGATAAATTTTTTGTGGTATTTATTAATGATATATTGATATAATCTAAGAGTTATAAAGAGAATAAAAACCATTTATATATTATTATAAAGTCTCCGAGAGAGGATTTATATGGGAAATTTAGTAAGTGTGAATTTTGGCTTCAACAAAATTATTTTCATGGCCATGTTTTCTCCAAGTATATAATATCCATTGACCCTTAAAAGACCAAGGTGGTTAAAGAATGGAAAATTAGAATGAATATTACTAAAATACTTAGTTTCCTTAAATTATCTAGTTATTATCAGTGATATATTGAAAATATCTCTCGATTAGATTACCCATTAACCAGGTTTACATTTAACGGGGTCAAATTTCCTGTTCAAAGAAATTTGAACAAGGTTTCGAGGAACTGAGGAAGTGACTATAAATGCACCAGTATTAAATTTACCTACGGGGAAATAAGAATTTGTTGTATTTAATGATGCATAAAAGAAATTGTGGGGGTGTTTCATTATGAAAAATAATATAGTTTTTTATTATACATCAAGAAAATAAAATACTCATGAAAAAAATTATTCAACTCATGATCCATAATTGGAAGTAGTAATTTTAAATTTGAGGATATGGATATAATTTCCATATATAAAAGGATGTAAAATATATATACATCACAAGATTTTAAAGTATATATTCACAAATAAGGAGCTTAATATGAGATAGAGTAGATGAATAGAACTAATCAAGGATTATAATTTCATGATACACTACCACTTTGGAAATGAAAATAAGGTAGTAGATGTCTTGAGTGGGAAGGATCATGGAGTTCTATCCATAATTAGGATGGATAGGGATCCATTATTTTTATTTTTACTAAAGATTCGCATGAAAATTATTAGGAAATGGGGACCATAATTTCCTTTTCAAACCATCATTAAAATATAAGATAAATAAGTCTCGACATGATGACAAGGTTTTGTAAAAGAAATTAAAATCTATAGAATATCTGAAATTGACATACTTTATCTATGAATATGAAGTTTTGTAGATTAGAAAAAGATTATGTGTACCATAATAACTTGATCTAAGGAGAGATTTTTTAGATGAATCCCATAACTTTAATTATATATAAACCCTTGTAGAACCAAGACGTATTGAGATTTTCAAGAAAACTTTTAGTGAAAAAACATGAAGTAGGAAATTGTTGAATATGTGTTAAGATGTTTTATATGTCTATTTTTTAATATTGGGAGACAATTTTAAAAAGGTTTCATGTATCGTATCCCTATTACAATGTGTAAGTGGGACACTATAATAATATATTTATTCATTGGCCAACTAAATATATCCCATAGGGATGATGCAATATGGGTTATCATTAATCACCTTAAAAATACTTATCATTTATTATCAATAAGAGAGGATATACCCCCTCAAGAAACTTTCACAACTGTATATTAATGAGGTTGTGATGATTCATGGTTCCCCTCTATCAATAGTATCTGATTATATACCTTATTTTACATCAATGTTTTGGGGAAGTCTTTAATAGAATTTGAACAATGACCAATAATTATTATAATCAAATTGATGAGAATTATAAAAGTATTATCCAAGAATTAAAGGATATTTTTAGGTCATCCTCACTTGACTTCCAAGGAACATGGGACCAGTACCTTCCTCTGGTGAAATTTTCATACACTAATAGCTTTCACTCAAGAATTCAAATAACACCACATGAAGATTTTTATGGGAAATATTTCTCACATAAATGTGCAAGTATGAATATATAGAAAGAAATATAGTTGGTTAAAAACTAGTTTAGGAGATAACTGAGAGTGTGATCTATTTTAAAACATATCAAGAAAACATAAATAATATAAAAAAACATGTTGATAATTAAATAAATGACTTGGGGTTCCAAGTAGGGGACCATGTATTCTTAAAGGTATAGCCATGGAAGAGATTTATAAGGATTGGTAAGAAGGGAAATATAATTCCAAGGTACATTGGGCCTTTTGGGATTTTGGAGAGAATTATAACTATAGATTTTCATTGGGTTATTCTACCAAACTTATATAAAGTGTATAACGGATTTTATGTCTTGTTTTTGAGGAATTATATGCTAGACCTAGTGTATGTACTCACCACTAAAGAAATAGAACTAGATATTAACTTATACAATGAGAAATATCCTCTATATATTCTTAACATCATATAGAAAGTGTTGTAGAATCAGATAACTCATATAGTGAAAATACTTTGGAGGAATCACAAGTTAAAGGAGGTGGTGTGGGAGGCCAAGGAAGTAATGAGGAAAAATTACCCAAAATTTTTCATGGATTGATGTATACCCAAAATTTTAGGATAAAATTATTTAAGTGGGGGTAATGTAATACATGAGATTATTTTATAATAAAAATTTCATCACAACACAATTCCTTTATTCCATAAAAATAATACAACTCAACTAGAAAATTATATTCACAAAAACAACTGCAATAAAGGATATAAGAAACATAAAAATATATGGTCACCATAATATTGAACTTTTGTAGATAATAATATACAAATAATAATAAGAAAAAAATATATTTTTATTGTGAAGAAAACTATTAGAAATGTAATGTGCATGATAGAGAAACTAATATAATGATATAAATAAAATTATAAGATATAATAAAGTGTATTTATAAGGGGTAATATAATAATTGGAATAATAATTGACCTTTAAAATAAAAAGTATCTATTAAATTCAAAAACATTACTGTTGTGACTAGTAGAATACATGTAATGACCCTGCCCAAAAAATGATCCATTGGAACAGAATAGGGTCTCCATGTTACCTTAGGCATGCCTCCCCATTTTCCCAAGGCTGATGATCAGTATTGGGAGTCTATGATCAATGTTGGGGAGAATATAATCTCTTTATCATAGTCATTAATAATAAATAAATTATCAAAAATCAACCATAATGCACATATCAGAGTATGTATATGTACTTATAACTAAATTCAAACCATAACAAAATAAACATATATATGTGATATAAAAAATGGATATATATTCATACAATCATATATCCCAATAGATTTCCCATATGACCGGTCACATATAAAAAATAAACAAAATAATAAAATATACAAATAGGCTCTAATACCAACCTTGAGCCTCACTTAAACCTCATCTCAATTACATGTCAATTTAAACCATACCAATCCACTAGTGTAACATATTCTTGGATGCTTTATTCCGAACATAGCATCTGAACATGCACTAGGGTGACCATGCTGGGTTTAAAAAATAAATATCAAGAGGGAACCTCTAATAGGGTACCTAATATATTTCATCATATATTTTTGTGTGTAAGTGTAAAATAAATAATAAGGAACACTCACTACATACAATGATGCATGTCAGGTCATCGTGTTCTAACCAGGCCACCATAACACCTGACCATACCTGGTCGACCATATACTGAATAATTCCATATAGAGACCTATCTCTTGACCTATATAACCACATGTGTTAAACAAAATATGGAATCTCATACTCATTATTGTTCTAACCATAAGAACCAAATGTCATATGAAATCCCTAAATCTCTAAAGGTCTGATCATAGATGTTAATTACTACATAGAATCCTAAACTCACTATCAATCTAACCATAGAAACCAAATTCTATATAGCATCTTATCTCTATAAGTTATATCACAGGTTCAAAATGTCATATGAAATTCCAAACTCTCTATTATCCTAACCATAGATGTTAAATTCTAGATGGAATCATGGGCTCTCAACTGGTCTAACCATGGGTGAAAAATACCATATAGAATCTTAGAATCTGTCAGTGTAACAAAAAATGCTAACATTGTCTACCAAACACAATGTTGTATCAAATCATAACTTGTATAATAACCTAAATTCACCCTCAAATACCTTGAATGTATGAACCAGTGTTGGAGATAAGTGTCACTCCACCGCATCAAGGTTGGGATACAAGCACACACCTCAAGGATCATATAGCCTATGACCTATCCATTCACTAGATTCTTGTACTAATAGAGTGTCTCAACCTAACCCATAACCATTACTCTATCCATACATGAAGTAACCCCATACTTAAACTGAATCTCATCACCCATCTAGCCTCATAGGATAACATTATCATAAGGAGTGATTTGCTAAACCCATTGGTGTACCTATTCTGCTCAAGGAAGGCTATTGCCACTAGGTTCCTTAGCCCTAACAAAACTATACCCACTAATAAAAACCCATATCAAACATCCCATGATGATCCCATAGACCATGTTCTCTACAAGACATTAATCAGAATTGGTGGAACCAACTAATTGAGATGTTCCAAAATTCCAATATAAACCATGAGATGGTTTTAGATATATATTGTTGAATGATATATTCATGTCATAGGGTATCAAATGTATAAATACAAGTAACATAGTATTACTTGTATTAGGGATATCATAAGTCATGATTTATCATGTCTCTACATTATCTAATCATAATAAACAATATAATGATATCATGATATCAGTGAATTGTTTTATATGATTAATATAATATTGATTAAATCATTTAAACCTTAAATGTTAACATTTTTTAATATTCCACCAATGAATATCATTATTATAAAAACTTCATAATATAAAATGTATAAAGAATCAATAATGAATTTTATGATAAATAAATGAAATGTCTGAATCATTACTTGTTTATTTTGTAATATGTGAGTTAATGAATGGACACTCAGGAACCTAATGAGGGATATATAAGGGGACACCACTATTGAGATAGTGATATTCGTGTGAACCCATTCATTCCTAGATTCTTTCAAGTGAATCTCGCTTATTATTCTTCCTTTAACTTGTGAGATACTAACATATCGCAAAGTGAAGAGGTTTGGGGCATATAACTTTGGGCCTTCAAGCCATGTATTAGGTCCTTTGTTCATATGGTGATTTAGGACATGTATTATGTGCTTTAAATAAATGTAAGGGTTCCCTAACAACCTTTTAAAAATATGGATTATCCAGAAATCAAATAAAAATATAATTATAGGTTAGTGTGAAGAAGGATCCTTCACGGATGCTAGGTGATTCGTGTTGACCCATGGATACACCACGAAGGAGGGAGTATAATAGATACCTCATAGTGATATTGATCAATAATTTGATGAAAGATTTAATTTTCTTCTATGGTGAAAGGTATACAATATTCTTAATTTTTTAATACTTGATCGCTTTTCATGAATGGTTGATCTTAAAATTTTTAAGGTTTTTAATTTCATTCATCGCATTGAATGAGTTTTGTTCAATACTTAAAAACCTAATAGTGGTATCATAGTAATTAAATTTTGTTTGATTCATGAATTCATGTTAAAAATAAAGAAGTTGAATATAAATTTTAATTTTATATTGAAAATTTCTAAAAATTATTTTATTTTTTTTCCTACGGTTTACTATATGATATGGGATATCATAAGTTGTGATGTTTTCGAACCCTATGACATGGGATATCATAGGTGGTGACATAGTTCAATTCCTTTAGTTTTTCAAGTATCATAGTGTACAATTGGGGGTATTGTATGGGTGATAATGTTGATATTTTTTTAAAAAAATAGATCATCATATCACCCATACAATATATTTGATATCATAAAATATGAAACCCAGGTGTATGAGGGTTACTGCTATGCAGATTGTTGGTTTATGTTATGTAAGGATACATATCGTAAGATGTGATTTCCTAACACTATAAATTTAATCCTAAATAGGTATTATAGCCTATTACAAGTTGTGCACTATCTATCATAAAACACGATAGATATCAACCGCATATAGAAAGTCTCATCCCATGATATGTGGTATATTATTAAATAAGATATATAAAAAAAATTAATTTCAATAAATTTCAATTTTGACCTAAATTATATGGTTTAAAATTTGTTTATAAATCACGAAAAAAGATATTTTTGGATATTTATTTGATTTATAATATTTTTATAAATTTATTTATTATAAAATGTTAATAATTAATAATTAAATGCATCTGAAAATTTTAATGAATAAATATTCCATAATATAAATGTTAATATTGAGAGGTATTTTTAAAATTTATATGGTGTGATCCATAATTTAGATATAAAATGTTTATATGAGAATTTTATAAGTAAATTTATAAAGTTTTTATAAATTAAAAAATATAAAAAGGATTTTATATTTTCATATTAAGAATTATTTATAATATTTAATAAAAATTGTTCAAATTAAGATGCCTAATTTAAAAAAAAGAATTTAAACTATATCAAAATGAGTTTTGGAAATTTATATGATCAAGGTTTAAATAATATTAAATGTGTGGTATTCTGAATATTTACATAATATATGAATATTTCATATATATATATATATATATATAATTTTTATATTTATGAAATTATATATTTAAATTAAATATCATATAATGAATAATATAAATAGTTTATATTAGAAATAAATCTAAAAGTTATATATTTATTTATTTATAGAATGTCCATATAGCATGACAAAATTATAAAATGTTTATAATTTATTTATTTAATGAATTTTTCTTAAAGAGTTTATCCCATGTTTAAATATCTGAATCATCCATTTATTTAATTTATTTTATTTTTTATTATTCAAGAATATACTTTTTATATTATGAATTAATGTATTCATTAGTTTAAAGTGTTAAAAAGCTTCTATAATTTTTCATACATGCATCTAAGTAGTTACATGATAGATATGATAATTGATTTAGTTTTCTTCTACCTTGTCTTTGGATTGTAATAGATTAAGAGATTGAATTGAGAAGTTACTTATATTT
This sequence comes from Viscum album, assembly GCA_963277665.1. Classification (NCBI taxonomy): domain Eukaryota; kingdom Viridiplantae; phylum Streptophyta; class Magnoliopsida; order Santalales; family Viscaceae; genus Viscum; species Viscum album. Next base: position 1,016,143,635 of record OY728147.1, on the reverse strand, counting down.
TATAAATTATAGGAATTAGAATTATAATGGAATTGAGGTATCACTCGAGTAAAGTGTCATTAGGTAGAGGGACTTTGGTTTAGATATCTCATTGGCCTAAAGGCTTATGTACTGTCTAGAAAAGTGGGGGTATCTATCTGTCACTCCAAGATTACTCCTATTGGGATTATTGACTTCATGTGATTCTAAAAGTTTACTTGTGATGGTTTTGTATACCTTATACATGAGATGCATTTTGATATGTATGAATATAGTTGGATTTTAATTTAGTTAGTGACACAAACTATGAGTTGGTTAAAGAGTAACACATCAATATGGTTCGAACATATTGATTTGGTAGAAGGAATAACATTATAAACTAAATCATTAGAAGCATGAATACATGTAAAGGTAATAACATGAGATAAAATGGTGTGTGAAATACCCCAATGTAGTATAACCACTAAGAGTTTAGGGGTGAATCAGTGGTTACTTTTTAAAAAATCATTATTTTTAATCCAACCTCCAAGACCTACTAAAGTCTCAATTCACTTAAATTTTTTTCACATAACCTTACCTGGATAATTTAGTAAATAAAGGCACATGAACATAGGTACTTATAGGGTTTGGAAAAAATACCAAATCCTTTTCATTATTGGGATATCAATCCACTAATTCTATATTATAATATTTTCATCAATATAAGTGGATTTGGTCATATATCATCCTAAAATCTTGGTTCACAATATTATCCATGTGAAAAAAACCTCCCCAATATTACACATGTAAAGGGATATTTATACTACATCCCATAGTCTTCACACGGGCATCACACCATCTAGTATTCTCAATTTTATTCCTCATCGTGAAGTATGTTGAAAATCATTCTAGGGATGAGGATCATGGGAACCAAATTTAATGGGGGATTTTCTATTTTCTAAATATATGAAATATTATTTTTTTGTAAAATATGTATAAAAATAAAAATAAAGAGAGAAGAGTTATTGTTTGAAAGCTCATATGAGGCTGAGGAAAATATAGAAAACACTATAACTCTCAGAGAATATAAAGAACCAGAAAAATATAAGCCTGTAACAAGGTGTTAAATCATCGAGGTATTAAAGATGAATATTGAAAAACTTATCGACCATATTTTAACACCTTATCACAGGATTAGATTCTCCTGGTTCTTCATATTATTCGAGATTTATAGTGTTTTCTATATTTTCCTCGGCCTCATATGAACTTTCAAACAATAACTCCCCTCTCTTTATATTTATTTTTATACATAGTTTACAAAAAATAATATTTCATATATTTTGAAAATAGAAAATCCCCGATAAAATTTGGTTCCCATGATCCACATAAATTTATGTATGTGCTTTTTCCTCATGATCTCAATATTTTATTTTTCTATCACAATTGGTTTTCCCATGTATAATACCAAGAGTACCCTTTATTTTTCTTTTCTTTCTCATTTCTGATTTATTTGGCCAAAATCATCTCTTCTAGTATCTTCCAGCAGGATTGAGATCTCCTCATCATTATTATATATATATCAAATAATAAATCTCAATATTTATGTTAAAAAACTCAAATAAATATGCACATTTTAAGTTTAAAAAATATATTCATGATATATATAGTACTGTGACATGTCATGTGACATAAAGATCCTAGTGTTGGTCTTTTAGTGTTATGTGTTTCTCAAAATGGTCACCAAGAAACAAATATAGCATGGACTATGTCTTTTTGAATCTTAGATATACACTACAACATTTATTACTATGTTTTATTCTTTCTCTATTCATTTTTTATTTCTCTCTTATGAAAAAAACACTATTTACTTTACATCATAACTCTTCCATGATGATCAAAACTATTAGTAAAATGGCCATAGGAAATACACTACGGTGTGGTCACGTATTCATTTCATAGTTCCCTATAGCATGGTGCTCCTATTTATTCCATTTGAACTAGTTTCAAAATGATCTAATAAAAACATATTTAATAATAAACCTTTGTGATATTTAAATAATAAGTACAATCTCTAAAATTAACTGATAAAGTTCCAATTTAATTTTGAATTCTCATGTTTTAGTTTTCAACATTTCTCAAATTCCTATATGTACTAATGCTTACACAGAGTGACCCTTTAGTAGATGATTCTTATGTGGATTAATCCCCCATACAGATAATTCTTATGTACATTCACATGATTTTTATGCAGGAAGGATTCATTCTTACACAAAACACATCATGTTTATATAGGCTAGCACGATGTTTACACAATGGATCTTAATTTGTGTTTACACAGTTCATCCTTTATGTTAATGAAAACTCAATTTATGGTTACATAACATAGTTATTCATGCTTATACAACCATTACTTTTCTATTTTTCACCCATATTCACTAGATTGATGTTTACACAACACCTACATAGTGTTTACATAGCAACTGCATCAGCTCAAAATCAATTCATCTTTTTTCAGTGATTCTTCAACTCAATTCCAGCCACTCTCAACCACTCATAAATGGATCAAATAAACTTAGAAAATTTATTAAACATTATTAATAATCTCATATCCATTCCTAAACTATTGTAGTATTTTAAATAGTCAAGTATGACTATTTTAATTACTTACACTACCTAACTCTTCTAAATTAAGTTTAGACTTAATAAAAAATCATCCAAGTATTATAAACAAGGATTTCAATATATAATTTCAATCAATAAACTATTTTGGCTCCTAAAAATTCTTTGGATATTTATCCTCCCTTTCATCTAGCTTTCAAATCAATTTCATCATAGCCCTTCATTTCATTCAGGCAATCCAAACTAGTATCTGGCATCAAGATTTTCATCTTAACTCATAGTGGGACTATAGTTGACAGTACTTTCACACATATTTAGTAATTTTCTATAAAATTATGTCTAGATAAATAACCAACTAGCTTAAATTATTTCTTTTATAACCTATCAATCCATATATTCCAGGTAAGCCATATTATCTGAACTCATTTTTTAATATGTGAGACTCCCTTTGTATTTAAAATTGAAACACCATATTTTCTTCTTTATCTAAACCATTTTGGAAACAAATTTAATTTCCATGTAATTATTTTATACTTAATCCATCACCCATACTTCTCAACATACATTGACTTCCACTTTGTACATTGAAAAAAAAAAGATAATATAACCATCACACAATCAACAATGGTACTTCAATATCTCCCTTTGTATTTTGTTATTAATACTACTTAAACTCCTCAAGTAAATGATTAATTACTCCCCCTTTTTGAAAATGAATACAAATTGGGAATAAATTTTCTTCCCCTTAATGTATGATTTCTCTTATCCACTTAAAATACTAACTTCTTCTACCTTTGGGTTCTTCCACTTTTCACTCTATCCTCCTTTATTGAGAGAGTTTCCCATACCTTTTGGGAGAATTATAGAACAACATAATTCTTGTAAATGATATATAATTTAATCACTATAATTCTATATGGTCTAAATTGATGTGGGAGATAAGAGTTCATAAACTAGACACCAACGTTGTCTATAAATTTTCAATATGTGATACTAAATTTTTCTTTCACTACTCAAGGGGTTGTATAATTAGATTTTCTAGAATAATTTGATATGGAATGAATCTCAATAAACACATGAAAACAACTCATATTCAAGATATATTTACTCCCCATTTTATTTGAAAATTATGATCCTTTTATGATAAGAATAATAAAAAATCATAATAGTATTAGGAGAGTGTTAATTATACCTCAACCATCAAATTTCAGAGGTCTTTTAGATTCCATATTTATAAAAATGAATAATACTAGAATATTTCTCCATTTTTTAACACCCCCTCAAGGGTTTATTCTTATAATTAATCACCATGAATGTATTCTTTAAATAATCTCTAAGAAATTATAATACCAGATGGAACTTTAAACCATTTGATAATGAATACCATCTAAAATTTCAGTCCACTCTAGCGGTCATCCTTTATGGAAAAATAAACATCAAATCCATCCTTCTACCTTCAACTTAAATTCCTACAATTTAAACATAAGAGTAATTGATTTGGGAATAAGGTGGTCTTAATCACCTTTTTAGTTATAGAACTAGTGATGAGACCTCTTTCACAACCCAATGACATTTTTTCTTAAAGATTTAAAATTACTAGACTTCCACATTCTTACATACACTTTAGGTTTCAATATGTATTCCCATTTTGGAACCATGGTCTCTTTCATGTTTTTAGTTTTTTTCTTATCTAGAGTATATTTCTTTGATTTATAAATCAAGGAAATTTTAATATCTTCTACTTATTATGAATAACTAAATTATTCTAATTGATCTATTCATATGATCAATATTTCAATAGGAATATGGAAAATATTTTATTTCAATGTTTAATCCAAATTTATAGAATATCTTTTGATATTATGAGTCATTGGAGTTTTCCCTATGTCTCTTGATATTCCTTTTTTATCAAGAATCTATGTCATGAAATGTTTGGGAATCTGGCATGTTTTCTTACACCTTAAACATGATACTTTATCTTTTTTTGAGCTACCCTTTTGGGTAACCCCTTGGGTTTATTTTTAGAAATATTTGGATCACTTGGTTTAAATGTTTTCTCATTTTTCTCTTCAAGGAAAACTCGCTTTAATTTGTTTTTTTATTTATATATTTTTTGAAAATTTACTTTCATCATCATAAGAGACATGGTTGCTAGGAAAAAACTATAATTCATAACATATGTGGAAACCAATTTTAAAAAAATCAATTTAATTCTCTAGAAAATCAAATATGTTCTTATAAGATGAACTTCTCTTTTTCTGTGATTTTTTTTTTGCAAAAAACATGTTTCCACTTTCAACTTTTCTACCCCTTACCAATGGTCTTCTATCATTTGTTTAAATTGACTCATTATAGAAACAATCCATATTCATGTATCCAAGACGTTAGTAATACTAAAATTATGCAGTAAACCTATTTATATTCAATTTTATGGAAATCTATCTAGATTTATGGACATGATATTTTGGGAAACTTTCACCACTTTTATAAACCCCTTTTGGGGGAATCTAATTTTAAAATATTCTCACATCCACCCTTGATACTTTGGTGGATTTCTATTTATTTTTAACCACCCACATGTGTACAGAATTAAACTTCTTTCCAAAACTATTTGAAAAAATAGATTCTATGTGTTAAGACCTTTAGAACATTGGGTGAACTTTATCCAAGCGCCTGAAGTGGAATCTTATCTACCAATATTCAAGTAAACATTACTACTCATATTAGTATCTTTAGAGTGAGAGTAAACCTATGAAACCTGATTTCTATCACTTCTCTTAGTATATGTTTTTGAAGTTTTAATTTACCCTAATTCTATATTTCTTAATTTAACTTCTGACTCAACACACTTTAGACTAAATGTATTTCTATATACTAAAATAGAGTTCATTCTATCTTCTCATTCACATATCATCCTATGAATTTTTCCTCTAGAAGCTTATGACATTAATTGATATATTTTTTGTAAATACCCCAACCCTTGTAACCCCAATTTGGTGTCTATTTTATTAAATTGGTGCTAGATATAATTGATCATATACCAAAGGACCTAATAGTTTAGTAGTCTTAATAAACTAGATACATAGTTGATTATTTCATTTCATTTGAATACATGAGATGCAACATAGTGAAAGTAAAAAAATCGTACTTGAACTCATTAAAAGATTTCTTCTTCATATACTAGGGAGAGAAGACAAAATAAGGTGATATCAGTCACTTATTAAGAGTTGAGTAAATTGGAAGCTGTCATGAATAAATAAATAATAACCAATAAGGTATAATCAATATAGAAAGGAAAATATTTGAACACACATGTCATTTAATTAATAACTTGACTATCATGATTAGATAAGGAATAATCAATATTGTAATGTAATTAACTAAACACACATTCCATTTAATCAAAAACTTGAGAACTAAATGAATCCATGGATAATATCAATGAAATAATCTCATGGACAATAATAAATAAATTCTGAATGAAGGAAATTATTAATATTAGATTTCATAATCTCATACACCATGATATCTATACCATCAAGACCTTTCATATGGTAGTATAAAACTATGTATAAAAACCCATTTAATGCTAGCTTACTGATTCACCTCATGAGAATATCAATTCATTGATGGGATATATAATTATGGGCCCCACACATCACTACATGTCCAACGCATTCCTTATATATTTAATGATTGATTTATTTCATGAACAACATTCTTTATCAATTAATGTCCATATTGAATAATGAATATGGAATATAAATATTTCCTCAGTCAATCATATAACTTTCAAAGTAAAACATAATACATATAAATGATATACTATTTAAGTAATAAGTATACCCATGATAAATAATATGTATATTTATAGAAAATATAATGTATAATGATTTTAAAAAATTGAACATTTCAAGATAAAGTTAATGATTACAAAAATTAATCAAGAAAGAGAATTTCAATACTTACCCTGATCAAACTGATCATAAAATATCCAAAGAAATAATAAGGGTAGTACCATTATATCATATCCCTAGTAGATTATATTTTAAATAAAGTATAGTTATCATTTATGAATAAAAATACCATAAATTATCTTTAAAAAAATTCTTGAGGAAAATAACCTTTTCACTTAAAAAATCACTTTTAAAAACTAGAAATTTCCAAAATATTAGGAAAACATTTTCCTTAGAAAATAACCTTATAAATTAGGAAAGGAATATTCAAAGAAATTAGTGTTCATGATGATGGAAAATTTCATTTCATGTTAAATACGTTAAAAAATATTATTTTCACATTTTTATAAGAAATGTTAAAAAAGTACCTGTTATAGAAAATTATAGTAATATTCCTTTAAAGAAAATCCAAATTCTAATTTTGGGTAAAAATAAATCTAAAAAATCATATTAAAATATTTTTGAAAACATTTTTATAAAACATGGATTTAGATGAAAATGGATTTTCAACTGAAGATAGAAATGAAGTAGGATTTTCTTAAAAACATTTTATTAGTGATTTTTAAGTATCAAAGAGAAGAAGATTGTAATGTTACCTGAAAAATTAAATACTAACTAGAGGATAATAAAAATAAAATTTCTTATTATACAATTATTAAAAAAATCATTCAATGCAAATTTAAATATAAAGAATACCGAATAAAATGAGATTAAAACATAAATCTCTTATGACATTGGTAATTTTGGAATCGTAAGCCCCATGAAAGGAATAACATAAATGAAATATTAAATACCATTAATATAAATAGATTTATGATATAAAATATCAAAGAGGTGGTTGATATTCCACATAAAATAAGATAGGAGTATAACATAACTTATGTCCCAAAGAATACAATTTGAATGAGCAACCCTAACAATGGTTATAAAATTAAAGTGAGAATCAATAATTTAATTGATTATGTGTATCAAAATAAAACAAGTGTAAATATAGCATAAGATAATCAAAATTAATTACACACATAATCTTAGTTTATCAAAGACATTGAAGAAGTAAAATAACCCAATGAAAAGAAATTGAGTTAGGAAATATTTACCACTTGGTAATTTTCAAGTCAAATAAAGGAATCATGATATTACATGTAAAAGTTATAGTATATACACCATATAAAATAAAACAGTTTCATAACATTAAAATATTTCTCAATGAAGGGAAATTGAGATGAAGTCCCTTACCTCATGTTTCCTTTTGGTTGAATGTGATTTAACCTCCTATATATTTATTTTAATAATGTTATTAATTTATACCAAAAGCATATTCATGTAACACCCTAAGGTTTGGATCCTCTGAGTGGAAGCTCTCATCCATTGCGCATCTCTAGGGTTTCCTCGGCGGTGGCTCAGAGGGGGGAGGCTCGTGCAGTCTTCTGTGTTGATATGGAGGCTCTTTGGCGTTTCCTCCCCCTTCCTCTTGTTCTTGTTTTCTCTTTCGTAGGTTTGGGGATTATTTTGATGGCTTCGTTGGTGGATCTTTGTTGGTGTTCTTACTGCATCGTCGTCATCGGAGTGCCCTCATCCTTCCTCTTCAGCCCCTCCCACTTCACGTGGTTCATCTGATTCAGAATCCAGTGTGGGTTCTTCTGGTGTTTCGATCTGACCGGTTTCAATCCCAGAGCGGCGTTGCTGGATCAGATTCGCTCGGATTCCCTCAATGGTGACGCTCCCTCAATGTGTGGTTGGGTATTCTAGTCCTAGGTGAAGAAGTCTCGGGTACATGCTCCCTGGTTCGTCCTCCTTTTTGGGTTGTTGTGGTTGTGGTGTCGGAGGGTGTCTCGTTGATGTGGCGGGGTTATTTCTAGCTTCGATTCCAGCGTTGGGATGCAGATTTTGGTGGAGGATCTTAGCATGATTTGGGTTTGCTGTTTTTGATTTTGTGGTAGTTTTGTATATGGTTTTCTTGCTGATTCTATTGTTACGGTTTGAGTGTTTGGAGGTGGATTAACTGGAGTCCCTTTCTGGGTTGAGTGTAGCTTTTGGTATCTATGAAGGTGATTCCAGAAGAAATTCAGGACGGTAACCAGGAGTTCACTACCAGATTCAAGGTACCTGCTTCTATGAGGATTTTGAGGATGATTTTTTGTTTTTTAATTGGATCCAGAAGGTTTTTTTTTGTGTTGTTGATGATTTTCTTGCTTTGTGGATTGATGTTTGCAGAAGGGTTTGAATTGTGGTCCTGCGGTTTGTATTTAATTTTGATTGTGAGGTTCCCACTAACCCAAAAGTGTTTTATTTAAAAAAAAGGATTTGTCCATGTACCACCCTAAGGATTTAAAAATAAATTGAAATGCATAAAACACTATGAATCTATGAAACAACACTTAGTTTTAATTTTATAGTTGTAAACTAGCCGTTAAACATAATTCTGTGGCTTCTATGATTTGAATTTTGAAAAATGGACATCTACGGTTATGATCAATAAGTTATTTGGAGTCTGATAGAACCAACTTTTTTTGGTGAATAGTAATATACCCTTATGAATAGTAAAATTAATAGTAATATGACCCTTATTAATAGTAAATCATATTATTATTTTATTTTATTATGGTTATAATATAATGAGATCTTGATTAATTTTTCAAGGTGATATTAAATGAGTTATAGTTTTAAAATTGTTATTTTTCGAATAAATTGTGATTTTATTTAAAAATTAAATTAATCATATTTAGAAAATTATTTTCTAAATATGGAGTTCATTTTTTAATTATACACGTAGAAAAATGGTTAGGGTGGGTTTTTGTTATTTTTCGGATATACTTGAATTTTTGGTGAATAGTTAAATTCGATAATTTATAAAAAAAAATGTTAAATAAATGAATTTCTGCATCATGATTGAGTCATGGATGATGTAAATGGCCATTAGTTAGAACTCACATTCTCTGATTACAATTTGGGGTCACATTAATCAAGACTATTCATAGTCTTGAGCAAAAATATTAAACTAATGATTAAAATAATGGAAACCCCCTCCTTCCCTCCACTAGAAATACCACCCTCACCCCCTCTTCCTATCAAACATCTCAAGATTTTAGAATTATTTAAATTATGCTCAATCCCCTTCCCAAGTCTCTTCCCCACATCCAAGACCTTTTGGTCTCACAAAAAGGCCAAAATCAAGGGCCTTAAGGAGGATCTCAAGGAGATGAGATCAAGAGGTAAAGATCCTCTTTCATTTTCTTGTTTTTTCTTTTCAATTTTTTCCTTTTCTTATACTCTCTTATCATCCATTTCTACAGGAGGAATTAAAGATATAGTATTATATATATGTTGAATTTTTATCATTTTTATGGAAAAATTCATCATCATCTTCCTCTCCTCTTCCTCTTATTCTAAATAAAAACATCATTTGTGGTGTGTCGATTTACTGACATCGTGGATGATGTGTCTTCAATTTCATTTACTTCCATAAAATTTGGTCATAAAACCATTTTAATAGTTAAAACAGTTTTTAAATTTTATAATATTACCTCTTTTATGTGATGGAATTAACTTATATTCATAATATTAAATTTATATGATGAAATAAGTTTATGATTATCGAAGAACTGCCAAAATGATCTAAAAAATATCACTAGTGATTTATCTAATAGTTCATCCTCATATCATATAACCAAAATTATTTATGGAATAATTTAATATTCTGTCAAAATATTAATACCATTTCATTCCACTTCTAGATTTTTCTCTTCCATTCTATAATAAAATACTTTACGAACTCACCATGGAAATCATGTGAAGCACGCACCCAAAACAAAGGAAATAACAAAATATTATTAATAAATGGGTCAAATGATGTTATAAAGTGATCATATAAAGTATTATAAACATTATTATGATTATATAAAATATTAATAACACCATTTAACTTTTATACGTGAGTTTTAAACAACATTGAAGTAAGAAAAACCTGAGGTAAGGGAATTCTAAACCCAATTTCCATTCTTTGGGATAACCTTTCACTTCATTGATTATATGGTTCTAAGATTGTTTATGTAATTAATTTTTTTATATTATGTTTTATTATATGTATTTACAGTGTATACACATATTCCATCATTCTCACATCAATTATATGATATTTATAAGGGACTTTTCTTTAAAAAACCTCTTTTAAATTTCTATTTAACAAAATTCAAAAGCAATGTTTTTATGCAATTATCCATGTTTTATGATTATGTTTTAGTTCTTGGAAAATGTTTATAATAAATGGTGGGACCTATATCTCCCTCTAATTCATTGGGTATGAGTAATTTGGAGGTCGTCTGTATGGTTACTCCAAGTATATAACTGTGATGGTTACTGTCACGACCCCCTCCCACCAAAGATGCCCCTCCTGAGCTGCCAATGGTGAAATGGAGATAATGACCCCAGATTCCAACCTCCATTAAGCCCCGGAGTGGTGAATATCACCAAGGGTATGAGTTTTCACAATTATGGGAGGCATTACCCCTTTTTTAAAATTAAGATTGGGAAAAAGGATGAGTCAAACACCAAATAAAAGGAAAAAGTAAATGAAAATAAACCCAAAACCAAACCCATATGCATGTTTTATACAATAATGAAACAAAATTACAAGTAAAAGAAAAGCTCCAAAGTATGATACCAAAAGAAAGCAAAAACTGCACCGAGAAAAACTCCAACGCCCAACTAGCAAGGTCCTGCACGGTCCCTGAAGTCCTCTTGAAAACCTGAAAGTAAACGTAGGGTGAGCATACAAGTGTACTCAGTAGGGAAACCTAAAGCTCTCGTGCACAGGTAGGGAGACATCCTAATTACCTATGAGAAAACAGAAGGAACCAAAGCCTTGAAAGGAATCTATCCACCCAACCTTACAAGCCACACTCACCAAATATCGCAAGTCAATAGAGTAGTATAGTAATATTATCAAAGTATGGGTACCCCTCACCACCTTCCCACTGAATACTGCTCAAGCCCTCACGCCTAACACTCTAATGCTTCCCCATCTTCCTGAGCTAGTGCCACAACCTGGCCATACGAAGCTTGAGCTAGTGCCGTAACCTGGCCATACGAAGCACATAGTATCCCATCGGCACAGAATCCTCGGCCATAACCACATCTCATACCACATTCCGCCGGCACTCAATCCTCGGCCATAACCACATCTCATCCTGAAGACACCTGGGAACCACATCACATCCTCATCCCGAAGACTCTTGGGAAATATCTGTCATAACCTACCTAAAGGATCTTGGGCTATAGAACCTGGAAGAAGGAGTATAGGGAAGAACAGTAATCAGCCATCCTTTGGATGTTTGGGAATATCACCCCCTGTACCACGGGTGTTTGGCACGTAGTGCTCAACATGGGTGGGGTGCGTAGAGAAACATAAAACATACATATTTATATAATTATATCAACCACTCATCCCCTCATAAGGCTTCTACACAAAAGATCTTAGATCATGCCTCGACACTGCTACCACGAAAGTATGCACACAATGAACAAACCCAAACCCCATTAATATTTTCATGTTCAAAAGTTTTAGTTTATCAGTTTCTTAACTACCGAGAAACTAACAACAACCAAAACAGATCAATCATTTGTAAAACATGTCCCTGTCAACCACAAATATAGTTTGGGAAAAACACAAGCAACACAAAACTATTTTCTTTTACCAGCCAATCAATTCCATTGATTTTTCTTATTTAATAAACTACCATGCCCCACAATTCATTAGGTAACTCTTCCACTTTTATTCATATGCACAACCCATCCTTGCAGCCTTGCTTCCAACAACCACAACCACAACACCTCGGAAACAATACTCATACCGCATCATTATCCCTTATATACCATTCACCGCAGCTCCACTGCCCATCACAACCATATGATGCATGCCAACCCACAACCAAGCCAACTGCAGCCCCACTGCTCACCCGTTCCACAACAACCCATGAAACACCCCTTCATATAATTAAACCCCAACCATCACCCACAAAATTCATTCTTTCATTTAATTTAATCGGGGTGATCATACAAGGGTTCCAGGTATTCATTTAATCATCCAACCTTACATGATTAACCAATTTCCACATTCTATGAAATTCCATCAACAAAATAATCCAGAAACACAAGAAAAATTTTAATTGCGAAATCAAAGGCCCCCAACAACTGTGATTTTTAGTAGGCATAATCTTATTCAGTTCACAACATAATCAAAGTATAAGAATTGATGGAATTAGAACGACGATATCAACAAAACTTCCCAAAACCCGTTGATTAACCAGTTATTATCTTTATTTACTGGTTCAACCGTACCTCATGAAAAAAAGAGGATACCCACCCTTTATGATGCACAAAAGAGAGAGAGATGAAGGTAAGATACCTACCTCAAAGGTTTTTTAGAAATCCCCAACAAACGAAGAACGCACAAGAAACCCAGGTCGATTCTCCAAAACCCCACCTTAGATCCCTCCTCCTAGAAAGATTAAGACCAAATATCACCATAATTGGCATCCACACACTTAGTTCTACCCATAACGGGTGAATATATAAGAAACCGAAGGAATATGAGGAGTAGATCCAAGTGGATATAAGAAAACGAACAAGAATGATCAAGAAAGATCACATACCTCAAGGAACCGGCTTTGATTCACCAAGAGAATCCTTCGGATCGCTTCCAAAACACTTGGGAGAGGTTCTCTGATCCTCAATGATGGGTAATCTAGATTTATGTCCACTTAGAGGCTTAAACAAACCATTTAGAGGCAATAGAGTTCAGATCCACAATTTTAGGATCTAACTTTAAGTGCATGCGCGGTTAGTACGCACGGTTTAACAAATCGTGTGCTAACCATGTGTTAGCTTCTGCCTCAACAAACACTCCTCGCACGGTTAGTCCGCATGGTTAGACAAATTGTGCCCTAATTTTGCGTTAGCCACTACCCCCAACACCAACCTTGCATGGTTTGGCCGCACGGTTTAGCCAAACCATGCACCAACCGTTTGAAAGCTTTTGCCCTTTATATTTCCTTAAAAGTCCACCCAAACGCACCCCCAAGTCACCTTGACCTCCCAGAACACCTCCAGCACCACATTTCACAAACGAATGTACCGGAAAGGTCCGGTACATTACATCAGATACCCCTCAAAACATTCTCACCCTTGAGAATTAAAACCAGACCTGAAGAAAGGAGAGAGATCCAAAAAACTCCCCCTCCCCCTCGAAAGATACCTCTCAGGAGAAAACCTCCTTATTACCAAGGAGCACCCCCCCCCCCTTCCTCACCTATCTCCTAAACAATCAAAAACATACCGCTCCTCTCCCTCATGCAACCATGCAAAGAAAAATATTAAAATATATGGTCATGTGGGTGAGGGGTTTTCCTTCCTCCGCGTTAAGATATTATCCAGTTTGGGAGGCACTGACTCACCCGCACGGGTTTAGGCGCATCCACTTTAATGCATCTTAACTAGGGGTTAGGTCCTCCCCTCCCCACATTTCAGGACACTCCTTACGCACTCGAAACACATTTCATAGTTAACCAGGTCAAGTATTACATCGTAAACAGGTACGAAACAAAATAGGATAGAACTCAAAACAACTCTGGGTACTACGCACGCATTTATGCTTCCTGTTACCAGGTACTCTCCTCAAGCCCACCATGCCTCCATATCACACGAACCAAAGGAATGGTCCATCCACGAAGAACCTTCTCTTCATGACCTTCGATCATCACAGGTCACTCCACGAACATTGCATCGTCCCCGATATCTAGCTCTCTCCAGTCGAGGACGTTTGAATCATCGTGCAGGTACCGACGGAGCTGAGACACATGGAGGACATCATACACCCTTTACAGCGGTGGCAGCAATGCCAGTTGATAATCCACCTCACCTACCCACCGCAATACCGCAAAGGGCCTGATGAACCTGGGAGAAAGCTTTCTTCCCTTTCTGAATCTTCGATGCCCGTGCCGAGGAGAGACCTTCAAGAACACGTGGTCCCCAACCTCGAACTCCAAGGGTATCCTCCTATTATCGGCGTATGACTTCTGCCGGTCTTGATCTGCCTTCATCCTCTCTCGTATAAGCTGAACCTTCTCTGTCATGTTCTGCACCACCTCTGGGCCAGGAACACCTGCTTCTCTAACCTCTATCCAGCATACGGGTGAGCAGCACGGCCTCCCGTACAAATATTTGAAAGGAGCCCTGCCAATGGTAGAGTGATAGATGTTGTTGTAAGAGAACTCTATCAAAGTCAAGTGTTGTTCCCATGATCCTACAAGGCCCAAAACACATGATCGTAGCATATCTTCCAAAGTCCGGATGGTGCACTCTGTCTGCCCATCTGTCTGGGGGTGGAAAGAAGTGCTGAGGCATAGTCAGTGCCAAAATCTTGTTGCAATCCTCTGTAGACCGGCAAGGTAAACCGGGTATCCTGGTCGGAGATTATATATCTCGGAACTCTGTGCAACCGCACCACCTCATTCACGTACCTCTGAGCTAGGGCCTCAACCATACTTGACTTCTTGATTGCTAGGAAGTGGGCTGATTTCGTCAGCCGGTCCACCACTACCCAGATGGCGTCACAACCCCCTTGAACTCTGGGCAGCCCCATGACCAAATCCATCGAGATGTCATCCCATTTCCACTCAGGTACATCTAAAGGTTGTAACAGACCTCCTAGAACACGATGTTCAGTCTTCACCTGCTGACACACGAGGCACTTTTCTACGAACTTGACTACTGCCTATTTTACCCTGGGCCACCAGAACTGCCCTCTCAAGCCCTGGTACATCTTGGAAGATCCCGAGTGTACTGCCAGGCTTGATTCATGGAACTCACTATGAACTCTCTCACGCATCACCTCTGGAATAAAAAAAATTTCCCAAAAAAATCATCTGATTCAGACCATCCTTCTGGAGCATTGCCCTGGCTAGACCGATCGCGCATCACTTCACTCTCTATGTCTCCCCACTGAGACTCCTCTACATTCCGTAGTAGGGAGGACTACACTAAGATCTGAAACAGACAACCTCTACCACCATCTTCCCATACATCGAGGTATAGTGCAGCCAATTCTTCCATCGCCTTCCATACATCTTTCTACTTTCGAACCGCATCCTTCCTCCTACTCAAAGCATCAGCCACCACATTTCCCTTGCCTTCGGTGTAGGAGATTTCGAAGTTTTAGTCATGGAGGAACTCCATCCACCTTCCCTGCTGCAAATTCACGTCCCTCTGGGAGAAGATATACATCAAACTCTTATGATCTGTGAAGCCCACGAAGCGCTCCCAGATGAGGTAATTCCGCCACAACTTCAGTGCAAACACAACCGCCGCAAGATCTAGATTGTGGGTGGCATAGTTACATTCATGAGGACGTAACTGCCTAGACCCATAAGAGATCACCCCTTGATATTGCATCAGCACACACCCCAATCCTTGGCCTGGGGCATCACAGAATACCTCAAACGTTACTCCCTCCTCTGGTAATCTCAACACTGGGGCACTAACCAACTTTCCCTTAAGATAACGGAAGGATTCCTCACACTGATCATCCCACATGAAATCTCGATCCTTCTTCGTAAAGGCTGTCAAAGGTGCTGCAACTTGGGAGAAGTTGGGTACGAACCTTCAGTAGTAACCTGTCAGTCTAATGAAACTACAAACATCTGCCACGTTCTTGGGTTCTGCCCAAGAAACAACCGCCTCAACCTTCGATGGGTCCACTGCTATTCCCTACTCGGACACCACGTTCCCAAGGAAGTGCACTTATCGCATCCAGAACTTTCACTTGGACAATTTCCCATAGATTTTGTGCTATCAGAGGACCTCTAAAACTGTTCTCAGGTGCTCAACGTGATCCTCCTCTGATCTTGAGTAAATCAGAATTTCATCAATAAACACGACTATGAACCGATCCAGGTATTCCTAGAAGACAGAGTTCCTGAGTCCCATGAACATAGCTGGTGCATTTGTAACACCGAACAGCATGACTACAAACTCAAAGTGCCCATATCTTCACTAGAAGGCAGTCTTTGAGATTTCACCCTCCTTCACCCTCAACTAGTGATATCCAGACCGCAGATCAATCTTAGAGAACCAACCAGCTCCCCTCAGCTGGCCAAAGAGATCGTCTATCCTCGGTAGGGGGTAACGGTTCTTGACGGTTACCTGGTTCAGTCACCAGTAGTCTATGCATAGCCTGAGAACACCATCTTACTTCTTTGAAAATAATACTGGAGCACCCCATGGTGATCCACTCGGTCGAACAAAACCCTTCTTCATCAGATCGTCAATCTGAATCCACAACTCCTGCAACTCAGAAGGTGTCATCCGGTAGGGAGCCATCGAAATCGGATGGGCACCTGTTTGCAAGTCTATCCCGAACTCAACATCACATCTAGGGGGTAGAGTCGCCAATTCTTCAGGGAAGACATCCATAAACCCACTGACGATCCCTAGGACTTCCACCATTTTTGTATCTACCGACTCCACTGACAGTTCAGCTAACCAGGAAAGAAAGGGGTCCCCTCGCCGGCTGCCCTTCTAGCAACCCCGCTCATTGATGAAAGTCACACGTCGACCACCCACACCTGAAAACACAACCCTTCTTCGGAAACAATCGATGATGGCACACACCGAGAATAGCCAGTCGATGCCTAGAATGACGTCGTATGGCTGCATTTGCAGTAAAAGGAGATCTCCACTAAATTGGTGTGGCCCCAACATCAACCTACATCCCCGGCAAACATGAGACAAGATGGTCTGACCTCCGACTAACGTGCTCAAAACCAAGGGTATGGAAAGTGTCTCTATGTCTAGGCCCAAGTCACTGGCTAAACTAGGATCAACAAAGGAGTTTGAAGCTCCTGAATCAAACAAGGCATAGGCCAGGGTAATAAATAAGTTGATCGTACCTCGAACGACTTCTGGCCCTGCTGAAATTGTTGCCTCTGCGGTGTGCATCTTTCCATGCCTAGTTCCTCTGCCTCTCAACTATCGGGCACCTCCCCGACCACGCCCTGGTTGAGGTCCCTGAGGAGCACCCTGAGGTTGAACTCCTCCAGCAACGTCTGCCCTCGGAGGAGCAGGAGCTCGCAGCCCCTGCTGCTGCTGCTGGAAGGTCCTGGCTAGAAACTGTTGTGGCTGAGGCGGGTGCTGTACTGGTCCACCGCCACTGTATTGTACTCGGTCCGGGCACTGGTTTTGAAGGTGCCCACGACTTCCACATATAAAACACCTCAGTTCCAGGACCGAAGGAAAAGGGCGAGAACTGGGAGATCAGAACTTAAACTGCTGAGGCCTACTCCCTACTGTTCGGAACCTAGAGGGTCCTGATGTTGGGGGCCTACTACTGACGGATTTCCCCTTCAATGAGCCCAAAGGGATTCCTTCTCGTGACACACCTCCCAGCGTGTGAATCCTCTCCACCACTTCAGCTTTCTTTTGGACCTCTAAGTATGTCGGTAAGGTGAAGGGAGTAACAACATATTGGAGAGAAGGTCGAAGTGCTTCCTCTAAACGTCTCGTCCGAGACTCCTCATCTGGAAAGAGGTCAGGAGCAAAGCAAAGGAGATCCTTGAACTTGATCCCTAACTCTCTCACTAACATACTCCCCTGATGGAGGGAGAGTAGTTCATGCCTCTTCTCAGCCTTCATCGTGGAAGAGAGGAATTCTGCCCGGAATTCCTTCTCGAAGTCAGCCCACGTGACCTCAGCCTCCCTCTTCTCCCAATGATAAAGCGTCCACCACTGACGCGTTGTTCCACGCATCTGGATCACAGCCAGAGGAACCCAATACTCCGTCGGAGCCCGGATTAAACTGAAATCTATCACCAGATCCTCTAGCTATCTCTCTGTCTCCATGTCTGAGATGTTGCCCTTGTACTTCCTGAGGGTCTGCCACTAAAAGGGTCGAAGCGTCTTCCGCCACTAATCGTCCTCCTCCTCTTGTTCAGCCATTTTTTGATTAGCCAAGTCAACCTCTTGGGCCTCGATCGCTTTCACTACTCGTGGTCGTCTCCCAGGTGCCATAGCTGCAAGGTAAACAAGGAATTCCTAAGCCCGAGTAGTGTAGAATATTTTTATTAAATTTTCTTAGATGCCTTATTCATTTTAAAACCTCAAAATGCCCCAAAAACACAAGAACACAAGTCATTATGATGCATTTACCTTTCCTAGGGTCTCTACCCTGCAATCAGTGTGGCCTCACTTAGTCGTTCGGTAGGTCCATATTCCTTGCATCGGATCACGGGGGGGCCTAAAATCTCGCATCCTAGCCAGCCTTCCATGGCCTATGTCACGCACCAAGATCATCCAACATTGTTTCCCTACCATCCCATGCAATCCCCACTGTGCCTAACTCCAGAATTCATCATATCTCTCAACCATCACCTCTAATACCATTCTATCATGACCCCCTCCCACCAAAGATGCCCCTCCTAAGCTGGAAATGGTGAAAGGGAGATAATGACCCCCGATTCCCACCTCCAGTAGGCCCCAGAGTGGTGACTAGCACCAAGGGTATGAGTTTTCACAATTATGGGAGGCATTACACATTTTTTTAATTAAGATCGGGAAAAAGGATGAGTCAAACACCAAAGAAAATGAACAAGTAAATGAAAATAAACCCAAAACCAAACCCATATGCATGTTTTATACAATACTGAAACAAGTATAAGAAAAGATCCAAAGTACGATACCAAAAGAAAGAAAAAACTGCACCCAGAAAAACTCCAATACCCAACTAGCAAGGTCCCGCATGGTCCCTGAAGTCCTCCTGAAAACCTGAAAGAAAACGTAGGGTGAGCATAAAATTATACTCAGTAGGGAATCCTAAATCTCTTATGCACAGGTGGGGAGACATCCTAATGCCCCATGAGAAAACAGAATGAAACAAAGCCTATCAAGGAATCTATCCACCCAACCTTATAAGCCACACTCACCAAATATCGCAAGTCAATAGAGTAGTATAGTAATACTATCAAAGTATGGGTACCCCGCACCACTTTCCCACTGAATACTGCTCAAGCCCTCACGCTTAATGCTCTGATGCTTCCCCCTCTTCCTGAGATAGTGTCGCAACTTGGCCATACGAAGGTCGAGCTAGTTCCGCAACCTAGCCATACGAAGCTCATAGTATCCCACCGGCACACAATCCTCGGCCATAACCACATCTCATCCTGCATTCCTCCGGCACTCAATCCTCGTCCATAACCACATCTCATCCTGAAGACACCTGGGAACCACATCACATCCTCATCCTGAAGACTCTTCGGAAATATCTGTCATAACATGCCCAAAGGATCTTGGGCTATAGAACCTGGAAGAGGGAGCACAGGGAATAATAGTAACCAGCCATCCTTTGGATGTTTGGGAATCTCACCCCTCATCCCACGGGTGTTCGGCACGAAGTGCTCAACATGGGTGTGGTGCGTAAAGAATCATAAAACATACAGATTTATATAATTATATCAACCACTCATCCCCTCCTAATGCTTCTACACAAAAGATCTGAGCTCATGCCTCGACACTGCTACCACGAAAGTATGCACACGATGAACAACCCCAAACCCCATTAAGCTTTTCATGTGCAACAGTTTTTGTTTATCAGTTTCTTAACTACCGAGAAACTAACAATGAACAAACCATATCAATCGTTCGTAAAACATATCCCTGCCAACCACAAATATAGTTAGGGAAAAACACAAGCAACACAAAACCATTTTCTTTTACCAGCCAATCAATTCCATTGATTTTCCGTATTTAATCAACTACCATGCCCCCATAATTCATTAGGTAACTCTTCCACTTTTATTCATATGAACAACCCATCCCTACAGCCCTGATACCAACCACCACAACCATAACACCTCAGAAACAATACTCATACTGCATCATTATCCCTTAGATACCATTCACCGCAGCTCTGCTACCCATCACAACCATATAATGCATGCCAACCCACAACCAAGCCAACCGCATCCCCGCTGCTCACCCATTCCACAACAACCCATGAAACACCCCTTCACATAATTAAACCCCAACCAGCACCCAAAAAATTCATTCTTTCATTTAATTTAATCAGGGTGATCATACAAGGGTTCCAGGTATTCATTTAATCATCCAACCTTACATGATTAACCAATTTCCACATTCTATGAAATTTCATCCACAAAATAATCTAGAAACATGGGAAAAAATTTAATTGCACAAGAAAAGGCCCCCAACGACTGTGATTTTTAGTAGGCATAATCCTATTCAGTTCACAACATAATCAAAGGATAAGCATTGATGGAATTAGAATGATGATATCAAAAAAACTTTCCAAACCCCATTCATTAACCAGTTATTACCTTTATTTACTGGTTCAACCATACCTCATGAAAACAAGAGGATGCCCACCCTGCATGATTCATAAAAGAGAGAGAGATGAAGGTAAGATCCCTACCTCAAAGGTTTTTGAGGAAATCCCCAACAAACAAAGAACGCACAAGAAATCCAGGTAGATTCTCCAAAAACCAGCCTTATATCCCTCCTACTAGCAAGATTAAGACCAAATATCACCATAATTGGCATCTACACACTTAGTTCTACCTTTAACGGGCATAGATCTAAGAAACCAAATGCATATGAGGAGTAGATCTAAGTGGATCTAAGAAACTGAACAAGAAAGATCAAGAAAGATCACATACCTCAAGAAACTGGCTTCGATTCACCAAGAGAAGACTTCGGGTCGCTTCTAAAACGCTTGGGAGAGGTTCTCTTATCCTCAAGGAAGGTTAATCCCGAGTTATGGCCCCTTAGAGGCTTAAACGAACCATTTAGAGGCAAAAGAGTTCAGGTCCACAATTTTAGGATCTAACTTTAAGTTCCTGCACGGTTAGTCCGCATGGTTTAACAAACCGTGCACTAACCGTGTGTTAGCTTCTGCCTCACCAAACACTCCTCGCATGGTTAGTCTGCATGGTTAGACAAATTGTGCACTAATCTCACATTATCCACTGCCTCCAACACCAACCTTGCACGGTTTGGCCGCACGGTTTAGCCAAATCGTGTGCCAACCATGCGAAATCTATTGCCCTTTATCTTTCCTTAAAAGTCCACCCAAACGCACCCCTAAGTCACCTTGACCTCCCGAAACACCGCCAACACCACATTTCACAAAGGAATAGACCAGAGAGGTATAGTCCATTACAGTTACACCATAAGGTATTCGTGAGGGTTACATTGTAAGGTAACCGTGAGGGTTAAAAATCATAAGGTAGTTATGAGTGTTACAAAATTAAGTATGAAATTCCCAAATATACCTTTATTTTCTATTTATATTTTCTATGTTTATGGAAATATCATGTTTCATAAAGTAAGTATATGTTACTTTATGAGTAAAAAGTATGTCTTTGTGAAAATAATTTCATATGTTTATAAGTATACATGGAATAATGGTTTTTATCCTTATTTTTATATCCCTTACTAAGATTTTGTGTTGATCCCAAGTTTTTAAATGTTTTCCACAAGTTTTAAGGATATTTTATAGAAATAAGAAAGTCAAGTTAAATGTTATGAATATTTTTCAAAGAAATCATGTTGTAGTTTTGTTTTAAAAGTTTTATGTTTTGGAATAAATGGATATTGTTTCAATATCAACCACTTCATATGATTATGGGTTGATATGTATGAGTTTTTTCCTAAATTTCTAAAACTATAAAATAAAAATATCTTTGGGATTGTAAAGAATATAAATCTAGTTGAAATAGTTATATTATGTAATATTTAAGGTTAGATCCTTATAGTTGGTATCAGATCATGGTTTAGATAACATTAAGAGTTAGTATGATGTTAATAGAATACCATAAATGATTTTTACATTATGTTTATATTAAAATGGTATAGAATTTAAATATTACCATTTTGCTTCATCTAAGATATGTTTGTTCAAAAAAAAATTCTGCATAATAAATAGGGAATCTAAAGTTGGAAGGAACCGAGAGGCTGATTTCTTTCTAAATATGCAACTGAGAATGGTGTGAATTGGAACCAAGCAGTTTCTGTTAGTAATGGCTCAACTGACATAGGCAATAAATGGAAGTGGAATCTATGCAATGGAATAACCAGAGCTACCACAAATGAACATGATGATAGTTGGACATTTTATGAGTCAACACCCTCCTGGTTTCAGTGGATCTTCTGACCGAGTAGTGGTTCAAGGATGGATTAAATACCTTGAAAAGATATTCGAAATTATAGGATGTTTAGATAATAAAAAAATTTAGTCATTCCATTTATCATTTTGAAGGTGAAGTGAATAAGTGGTGGTCAATGGTCAAGAATATTAGGGATAGAGAGGAGATTTAAGCCTTATAGTGGGATGAATTTAAAAGTTTTTTCCTTGAAAAATATTTTCCTAAGGTGTTTCAAATTAAGATGGAGAATAAATTCCATTAATTGAGGAAAAAGGAGGAAGATTCAGTGGTCGTGTATGAAGAAAACTTCACCTGACTTGCAAGGTATGCACCAAATATTATTCGGGGTCTTAATAGAAAAATCAACCATTTTTAATCTGGATTAAATATGAGATATCGAAGGGAATTTTCTTCCCATGAATTTAAAAGTTATGAGAAACTTGTCTGATGTGATAAAATGGTAGAAATGTTTTTTCTTGATGAACATGTGTACTTTGAAAATAAGTAGAAGAAGAGGTCCAGATGGAAAGTGATGGATAAAAATCAATTAAATAAATCTTATGGTAAGAAATTTCAGTTTCCAATTTGTGAAATGTGTGTTAAAAAGAACCCTAGTGAATACCTTACCAAAACCGATAAGTGTTTTTTATGTGGTGAGTTTGGAAATATGGCTTGAGATTGTAATGAAAATGATATTAAGATCAATTATGATAAGAAAATTGTAAAGTGTTTCAAATGTGGTGAGATAGGTCATTATGCAAATGTCTGCCCAAAGAAAGCTTTGAGTGATGGAAAGCATCCAAACTATATGCAGAAAGGTGTAGTGAGATCCTTTGCGACTATGTCAGCAGATTTTGGGCCATCCAATGAAGTGGTATCAATTACTTTGTTTATTTACTTATATTTTTCTAAATTCTTGTTTGATATGAGTTCTACACATTCCATTATTTCTAAGAAATTTTCTGGTAAATTAGAAATATCCCCTAAACAAATGAGACCAAAACTTATTGTTAAAACACCAGGGGAGAAATGTTACAGAAAAAAGAATTTTAAGAATCTTCCTATTATTATCTGTTGAAATAAATTACATGGAAACCTTGTTGTTTTTTCCTTAATAGAGTTTGATGTCATTATTGGTATAGATTAGCTTTCTGTTTATCATACTAAGATTGATTTTAGATCTAAAGAAGTTGTATTTTTGAGAGAGTTTCAGTTTGTATATAATAATAAACCCATAAAATTAATAACATATCAGGAAGATGAGAAATTATTGAAAGATATAAATAAACTTTTTCTTGCTCATATTATTGAAAACAAGGTAACTATTCTGATTAATGATGTTCTAGTGGTAAATGAATACCTTTATGTTTTTTCTGATGAGTTACCCAGTGTTATACTTAATTGGGAAGATGAATTCAAAATAGACTTAGTACCTAATTTTAATCCAATTACAAATCCCCCTTATCGAATGGCTCAAATGGAACTTCTTGAATTGAAAAATCAGTTGTAGGAGTTCCTTGATAAAGGATTCATTCATCCTAGAACTTCACCATGGAGATCTCATGTTCTGTTCGTTAAAAATAAAGATGGTTCCATGAGACTTTTCATTGTCTATAGAGATTTAAATAACATTACTATTAAGAATAAGTATTTTTTTCCTCAAATCAATGACTTGTTTGATCAGCTCCAGGGAGCTCAATGTTTTTCCAAGATTGACTTGAGATCCGGGTACCATCAGCTGAAGTTGAAGGATGATGACATTCCAAAAATAGCTTTTTAAACTAGATGCGGTCATTGTGAATTTTTTTATGATTTTTGGGTTAACTAATGCACCTGTTGTATTCATAGATCTTATAAATATACTATTTCATGAAATCTTGGATAATTTTGTGGTTGTGTTTATTGATGACATTCTGATATATTCAAGAATTAAATAATAGAATGAAAAACATATAATGGTTGTTTTGAAAACCTTAAAAGAAAATAAATTGTATGGAAAATTCAGAAAGTGTGGATTTTGGTTGCAAAAAATTTCTTTCCTTGGTCACATTATTTCTAAAGATGACATAACTATTGATCCTTATAAAAAAATTTGTTGAAGAATGTCCAAGACCCATAAATATAACCAAGATTCATAGTTTTCTTGGTTTAGAATACTATTACTAGAGGTTTATTGAAAACTTTTCATGATTACCTAGTCCACCGACTAAGTTAACTCAAAAAGGAGTTAAATTAATCTAGAAAAAATAATGTGATGATTGTTTTCAGGAATTGAAAAGAATATTGGTGAATGCTCTAGTTCTGAATCTACCTTCCAAAAATTGAGAGTTTTCCATCTAAAGTGATGCTTTATTAAAGGGAATTTGTTGTGTTCTGATACAGAATGATCAGGAAATTTCTTATGCTTTAATACAACTAAAACATCATGAGTTAAATTATCCCACACATGATTTGGAATTAGCAGCTGTGGTTTTTGATTTAAAAAATTTAAGGCATCATTTATACAGATCCAAATGTGAAATATATATTGACCATAAAAGTCTGAAGTATATATTCACTCAAAATGAATTAAACATGAGGTAGAGAATATGGCTTGAATTGGTAAATAATTATGATTATACGATCAATTACCATCCTAGAAATGAAAACAAAGTGGCAGATACCATAAGTCGAAAACATCATGCATCATTAACTATGTTATCATAGGAACAAAACCCTTTGATTAATGATTTAATTAATTTTGGCTGGTAATTTGTTGATATAGTAAATTCCTTTGTTTTTTTTCAGGTTTCAATGCAATCATATTTGTTAGAAAGAATTAAGAAATCATAGAAGCAAGACGGGGAGCTACAAAAAAATAGAATTGGTTAAAATGGGTAAGTTTTCATAATTTAACATTGATAAAGATTGTGTTTTTAGATTTGGAAAAGATTTTGTGTGTCTTTTGATTCTCAGATGAAGAAAGAATTGTTGTTTGAAGCTCATAGTGATCCGTTTTTAGTTCATCCTGGTAGTACAAAGATGTACAGAGACCTTCAAGAGTATTACTAGTGGGATGGAATAAAAAGAGATATTGCAAATTTTACCATGAAATGTTTGACATGTAAATAGGTTAAAGCAGAGCAAAAATTATATAATGGGATACTTCATCATTTACTAGTTCTAGAGTGGAAATGGGAAAATATATCCATAGACTTCATTTTGGGACTACCAAAGAATTCTTGAGGTAACAATGCAATCTGAGTTATTGTTGATCGATTGACTAAATCTGCTCATTTCCTTCCTATTTGAGATACTATGTCCTTAGATCATCTTTCTATATTGTACCTAAAAGATATTTTTAGGTTATATAGAGTTTCTATTTCCATTGTATTTGTCTGTGATCTTAGGTTCACTTCTAACTTTTGGAAAGGCCTTCAGAAGTCATTGGGAACAGAATTAAATTTCATTACAGCTTTTCATCCTCCATCAAATGGGAAGTCAGAATGGGTGATTCATACTTTGGAGGATATGATTTTAGCTTTTTCAATGGATTACCAGGGAAGTTTGGATCAACATATTTATTTAGTTGAATTTTCTTATAATAATAGTTTTCATTCCAGTATACAGATGGAACCTTTTGAGGCATTATATGATAAGTGATTTTGAACTCCAACATTTTTGGATGAAGTCAGGGAAAGGATGTTGATGGGACTAGAATTAGTATAAAAAGTGGATGAGAAAGTGAAGATGATCTAGAAACACATGAGGATAGCTCAGAGTAGGCAGAAAAGTTATGCAGGTAATAGGAGTAAAGACTTCTTTCAAGTTTGGTGATCAAGTTTTTTTTAGAATCTCACCATGTAAAAGTGTTATGCATTTTGGTGAGAAAGGAAAGATAAGTCCATGTTTCATTGGATCTTATGAAATCCTAGAGAAAGTTGGATGAATCACCTACCGAGTAGCTTTGCCTCCGAGTTTATCTCAGCTACACCATGTTTTTCATGTTTTGATGTTGAGAAACTATGTTCCAGATTCATCTCATGTTTTGATCCTATAAGTAGTTCGGTTAGAAGAGAACCTTTCTTATAAAGAGAAACTTGTTCAGATTCTTGATCGAAGATAAAAATTATTATGGAATAAGGTAATCCACCAGGTAAAGGTTTTGTGGATAAACCACATGGTTGAAGAAGAAACATGGGAATCTGAAAATTATAAGAGGGAAAAGTATATCACTTGTTTAATAAGTAAATAAAATTATAAGGATGCAATTTCCATAAGGTGGGGAGAATGTAACACCCTAAGGATTTAAAAATAAAATGAAATACATGAAACACTAAGACTCTATAAAACAACACTTTTCTTAAGAATATAGTTATAAACTAGCCTCTAAACATAATTTTTTTACTTTTATGATTTGAATTTTGAAAAACAGACATCTATAGTTATGGTCAATAAATTATTTAGAGTTTGATAGAATAAACTTGTTTTTCTAGTGAATAGTAACATACCCTTATGAATAGTAATCTGACCCTTATGAATAGTAAATCCTATTATTATTTTATTTTCTTAAGGTTATAAGATAATTATATCTTGATTAATTTTTCAAGGTGATATAAAATGAGTTATAGTTTTAAAATTGTTATTTTTCAAATAAATTTTGATTTTAATTAAAAATTAAATTAATCATATTTAGATAATTATTTCAAAATATAGAGTTCATTTTTGAATTTTACATATCAAAAAATTGTTCGGGTTAATTTTTGGTATTTTTCTAAAATACTTGAATTTTTAGTGAATAGCTAAATTTGATAATTTACGAAAAATGCTAAATAAATGAATTTATGCATCCTGATTGAGTCATGGATTATGTAAATGGACATTAGTTTGAACTCACATGCCTTAATTACTATTTTTGGTTACATTAATTAATAATATTCATAGTTTTGAGCAAAAATATTAAACTAATGATTAAAATAATGGAAAACCCCTCCTCTCCTCCACTATAAATACCACCCCCATCCCCATCTTCCTCTAACACCTCTCAAGATTTTAGAATTGTCAATATTCTTCTCAATACCCGTAAAAAGGATCTTCCCCACGTCCAATACCTACTGGTATCACCAAAAGGCCAAAACCAAGGTCCTTAAGGAGGATCTCAAGGAGAAGAGATCAAGAGGTAAATATCCTCTTTCATTTTCTTGTGTTTTCTTTTCAATTATTTTCTTTTCTTATACTCTATTATCCTACCATTATCCAAGAGGCATGAAATATCCAGTATTATATATATTATGTATTTTTATCATGTTTATGGAGAAATTTTTCATCATTATTTCTCTCATCTTCCTCTTATTCTAAATAAAAACAATGTCTGTGGTGTGTCGATTAACTGTCATCGTGGACGATGTGTCTTCAATTTAATTTACTTCCTACAAAGCTGGTTGTAAAACCATTTTAATTGTTAAAAAAAAATTAAAGTGTATTATATTTCCTATCTTATGTTCTATAATTAAATTATATGCATAATATTAAAGTTATATAATGAAACAAGTTCGTGATTGTCGAAGAACTTCCAAATTGATCTAAACAAATATCACTAATGATTTATCTAAGGATTCATCCTCATACCATATAACCAAAATGATTTATGGATTCATTTAATATTATGGAAACATATTAATACTATTTCATTCCAATTCTTTAGTTTCACTTCCATTCAATGAGAAAATCATTTACGAACCGACCATGGAAATCATGTGAAGCACACACCCGAAACAAAGGAAATACCAAAATAGTATTAATAAATGGGTTGAATGATGTTATAAAATGATCATATAAAGTGTTATAAACATGATTATTCTTCTTTAAAATATTAATAACAACATTTTAAGCTTTATATAGGAGTTTTAAACAATTTTTAAGTAAGAAAGGCATGAGGTAAGGGAATTCTTAACCCAATTTTCATTCTTTGAGTTAACCTTACACTTCATTGATTATACGGTTATAAGATTGTTTGTGTAATTAATTTTTGTTTATATTATGTTTTATTATGTTAATTTTAGTGTATACACATATTCAATTCGTTCTATTAATTCTCACATCAATTATATTATATTTTTAAGAGACTTTCTTTAAAAACCCTCTTTTAAAATTCTATTTTACAAAATTCAAAATAAATGTTTTTATGAAATTATCCATGTTTTATGATTATGTATTGGTTCTTAAGAATTGTTTATGATGAATTGCAGGACCTATATGTCCCTCCAATACATTTGGTATGAGTAAGTTGGAGGTCGATCGTATGGTTACTCCAAGTGTAACTGCAATGGTTACACTATAAAGTATCCATGAGGGTTACATTGTAAGGTAGCAGTGAGGGTTAAAAATCATAAGGTAGCCATGAGGGTTAAAAAATTTAATAATAAATTCCCTAAGATACCTATATGTTCTGTTTATGTTTTCTATGTTTATGGAAATCTCATGTTTCACAAAGTAAGTATATGTTACTTTAAGGGTAAGAAGTATGTCTTTGTGAAAATAATTTCATGTGTTTATAAGAATACATGGACTAATAGTTTCTATCCTTCTGTTTATATATATTACTATGATTTTGTGCTTATCCCAAGTTTTTAAATGTTTTCCATAGGTTTTAAGGATTTTTAAGAGAAATAAGGAGGTTAAGTTAAATGTTATGAAGATTTTTCCAAGAAATCATGCTGTTGTTTTGTTGTATAAATTTTATGTTTTGGAAGAAATGGATAGTGTTTCAATGGTACCCACTTTTTATTCTTATGGGTTTATATGCATGATTTTTGTCCTAACTTTCTAAAACTCTAAACCAAAAAGATATTTGGGAATTTAAAGAAGATAAATCTATTTTAAATAGCTATATTATGTAATGTTTAAGATCAGGTCCTTATAATTCATGTTTACAATATCATATATAATCCTCTTAAAACATCTTACCACCCATGCTTTAACAATATTTTATTATTTTTTTGTTGTTTCGGGTGTTAATTTCTTTTTTTTCTCATGCATGTTTTGTCATGAAAGTCCAAGTTCTTGTTTATAGGTTATAGTTCCATCATCTTTTTAATGATATTAATGTTATAAATATCATAATTAATTATTGTATTAATTTTTAAAACCATCCTTTAATGTTGTACATGGAAAATGAGCCACACCGCTTTGTTGAAATGGTAGGTTGTACATACCCACGAGTGACATCATCATTCCCTTAATGGGTGAAAGGGTAAGGAAGTGGATGGTATATTAATTTTAAAAAATTAATATCATTTATTATTTATTATATATATTCATTATTACCATCAATATTAATATCTATGTAATTTGGTGATGGGAAAAAATGCATCGGTTCGCGAGGAGGTAGTTCACCGTACACAGATTCGATCATTTTGTTTCCCATTCGATGGAGGAGGAGATAGATAAATATTATACCACAAACATAATAACATCTCAGTATATGATAGATACTGGTTTTATTATATTTTAAGTTTTAATACATAATTAAAGGTGAAAAAATAAGAATTAAAAATATAAAGCTTAGTGAAGACAATTACCTTCACTTAAAAGAGACTCCTTTGGATCTCTTATTAAGGACCCTGGGGTCGGTCTTTTAGGAAGACTAGCACCTATAGAACATGGATAAGGATTTCTGGGAGATATTTTGGTATGTATTTTCTAAAATAATGGGTTTTTTAGGTTTTTATAGGATAGTATGGGGGCTTCCCTTTTATAATAGAGGAGGAGTGGCATTCTTGTAAATACCCACAACTATTCAATAATGGGATGTCACTCTCAAGAAAAGTGACTGAAAATTGAAAAATAAATAAGTGGAGTATATATATTTCCAACACAAACCTCTATAATTCAAAATAAACATTTTTAAACATTTTATTCCAAATACCTCTTTAATTTAACCCCCACCCCCCAGTAAATCGGTTTTATCATTAACAGGGGTAATAGATTTTTACTATTTTTACTATTCATTATGACTAAAAACAAAGTTAAAGAAATTATATAATATTAATTAATATTATTTAAAATAGAGAATTAATTTTATAAAAATTAATACACATAAGTTTCATAATTTAATTTAAAATGGAACTCGTAGGCGTGTCGAACAAATGATTCTTTAGTAAATGTATTTTTCAAGCATAAGATGGTCTTATAATAACTATATGAAAAGTAATAATAATTAAATGAATTTAAATAAATATTTATATATATATATATATATATAATCTTTAAATTTCATTAAAATAATTATTAATTAGGGGTTATTTGAATTAGTTAAAATGGAAAAATATTATGCACTTTAAAATAGTTTTTAGGAAAAAATGTGTTTTCAAGCCTAAAAATAAACTTATATTAAAATACAGTATAAAGATGATTAAAATGTAATTAATTGAATGAAATATAACTAAATATTACTTATTTTAAATTTAAATCATATTAAAATTAAAATTTACTTTTAAATTAATTAATTTATTAAAAATAAATGACAGTTTTACCAAAAAATTGGTCTTTTCACTATTCACTAAAAAATCATTATTTTTCAAAAACAATTCTCTAATTTAATATTGATATAATTATTTAATAAAATATTTTTATTTTATAAAATAAAATTTATAAAATATCAAAAAATAAATTATAATATTTTCTGACAAAAAATATAAAAATAAATTTTATTGGAAACATAATTTTTTATAGGATAAAATATCTTTATTAAAATTTGAGTTTTTATTTATTAAAAAATTATAAATAAATTTATATTGGGTAGAAGATTTGTATATATTTAACAAATTATTTAATATTATTCATACCTACCAATTTAAAGGCTATGTTATAATGGTCATGCTTAAGTAACATATTCTGTGGGTTGTTTAAGCTCGATGGTGTGTGTCACATACACTATAGAACACAATGTTATTATTTTAAAATATTAGGGTTGTGTGGAAAAAAATATATCAAATATATTAAATTTATTTAAAAATAAATATGTTGTAAAATCTTGAGGTGTAACATTATCCTTACCTTTAATAAATTATATCCTTGTAATTTGAACTTACACTTAAAAAATCATGGATTTGGTATTTGAAAATTCCTTTTTTGAAAACCCACATCGTAAAAAGCGTTGATAAAACTTTGTTTTAAAATAAGGAAAGGGTGTTATGAATTTCAACTAAAATAACGCATATCTAGGTTTCCATGTAGGATAAAATTTGAGGGAATTAAAAAAAATTTATATGTAATAAGAGCATAAATAATTATGGAGAGTGATAAAGATAATTGATTATAAGAAATTGAATGATCAAGAGGATGTTAATTAACAAAAAACCATAAATATGTGATGAGTTAAAATACCATTTATTCATTTTATATGAAGGTAATAGGTTAACATTTCTATTTCAAGATCCTTTCCTAGAGTTGGGGGATTCTTTTACTATCAAGATATAAAACACCATAAAATATACTTACTTGATATATTTTGATTTCATAAACATAATATCATCCTTTTTTGTGATTTAATAAATTTCCACTTTATTTCTTAATCTAATAAATTAATATCCAATATCAATTTTTGTATTCCCAAAGCACTAAAATTAACTTCGAACGGATTAAATAATCCACAAAAGTATATCAAGTTATTCCTCCAGTCATTACTAAAATCAAAATGATTAAAAAAAGTCATCAAATATAGGTAAATATAATATATTAATCTTTAAAACATCAATATTAAAACACAAAATTAAATTAAATTCATTCCATAAGTATCTATTAGTCAAATATTTTAAGTAAAAACAATTTCATACTAACTAGTACATCACATAGTCTAGTGATAGGTGTCATTCCATTGAAATCCTTCAGTTGTGGGTTTAAACCTCGTGGAATTTCTAGATGTGATAAGTTTAAAACCCGGCATGCAAGGTTTCATTTTCCCTAAACTATATTAATATAATTCCTATAATTTTCCCAAATTGTGATCACTCATAATTATCGTAGCATCAATGATAAGATAAACTTTAAATTTTAACAGTACCTTTAATATTATGTCTGGAAAATATAAATGCATTCTTCCTTAAATGAATTTTTCATATTTGAAACAGATGGGTTTTATTTCTATAAATTTCTCCCAAAAATATCATTTCTTTAAATCCATAAGGAATTACATTTTTATTAATTTTTTGAATAACCTCTCTTTTTAATTGGGTTGAGGGGGAACCCTAACATGAATCGAAGGCCCCATTGGAATGTGACATATGAACATAAAGCTGAAGGCCCTAAGAAACTAAAACTACATATAACCTCCTCACCATATTAATTGATACATTTTTTATCATAATCCAACCTTCCATGGGTTCATATATAACAATGCCCCCATGAAAAGATGCATGGTTCCTGATATTGATGGATGAGCTATACCCTCTCATTCTTCTAGATCTGATACCCCTATAAAGATAGGATCAACTTTCCCTGAAACCCATGGATATACACCTATGAACAAGGCCCTCAATTTTTCCTATATTCTGTTGAGGCGCTCTTTCTGTCATCCTATCCAAGAAATTATCGCTAAAGATGGTCATCACCACATCTGAGAAATCATGCCGCCATAGATAATAGTTGTATCCTAACACCATCTCACCCATCAAAGATGCATTCCAATGCTACCATCCTGCTGGACCTATCATGGACTGACAACAAAGGGTCACCCTCCACCGACTCCACACCAAGAAACCTCTGTGACATCCAATTTCTAAACCCCAAGCCTCTATGATGAGGTTCATCCCATACCTTACCTCCACTAGTCAGGCCATCCCACATAATGATTTTTTTTATCTTACCGATTCTCCTCGTGAGACTATCAATTCATTCAGGGGATATAAAATTTTGGTACCCATATATCACTTCATGTCCATTTTATTATCATATATCAAATTATTTATTTCATTCATGAAAAATATACCTTATTAATATATATCTGTATTGAATAAAGAATATGAAATATTAATATTTTTCCAGTCAATTAAATAACTTTAAAATTAAAACACCATATATATAAATGATATATGATTTAATTAAAAATAATATTCATAATAAATAATATATAAATTTATGGGAAATATAATTTCTAATGATTACAATTAAGTGAATATTTAAAGGAAAAGTTAATGATTACAAAAATTTATCAAGAAAGATAATGTCAACACTTTCCCTGTCCAAACTGATCATAAACCATCTAGAGAAATAATAATTATAGTTTATTACAACATATCCTCACTGTATTATTTTTAAAATAAAGGGTTTTTTTCATTAATGAGTAAAAATATCATAAAATATTTTTAAAAACATTCTTGAAGAAAATACACTTTTCACTTTAAAAAAACTTTTAAAAAGTATAATTTTCAAAAATATTAAGAAAATAATTTTCTTAGAAAATATCCTTGTAAAAATGTAAATAATTATTCAAATAAATTAGTGTTTATTATATAAGAAAGGTTTTATTCATAACGAATACTTTAAAAAAATATTCCTTTCAATTTTTTATAAGAAAATCCCCAATGTACCTTGTTTGGAAAATGAAAGGAAGACTACTTTTCAAAAAATTGTAAAAAACATTATGGGAAAAATTGAATTTAAATAATGATATTAAAACATTTTTATAGAATATATATTTGGAAGAGAAAGGATTTTTGATTGAAGAGATAAATGAAGTCGAGTTTTCTTAAAAACATTTTCTCGGTCATTTTAAGTACCAAAGAGAGGAAAATGGTAATATTACTTGAAAACTTAATTAAAAAACAAAGTATAATAAAATTAAATAGGTTTATTATAAAATTATCAAATAATTTATTTCAATGGAAATTCAAGTATAAACAATCCCTATTAAAATGATATTAAAACATAAATATCTTACCAATTTGGTAAATTTTGAATCCTAATCCCCATGAAAGGAATAAAATAAAATAAAAAATTAAATACTATTAATATAAATAGATTCATGTTATAAAATATCAAATTGGTATTATATTCACCTCATAAAATAAGACAGGTTTATAACATAACATATGTCCCAAATAATACAATTTGATATGTGCAATCCTTATAATGATCGTAACGTTGAGGTGAGAAATAATCAATGAATTTATATTTTTTATCTAATTTAAATAAACATAAAAATTTTAAATTCAACATAAGATAATAAAAATTAATTACACACATAATATTATAATATCAAATATAGTTAATAAGTAATATAACCAAATGAAAAAAAATTGAGTTAGGAAATTCTTTAAAACTTGGTGATTTTAAAGTCAAATCCCCTTGGATGAAATAATTCAAAGTAAAAAATAAAATACCCTAAGTTGTGAATTATTCATGATATTACATGTAAAATTGGAATTATATACACCATATAAAATACATTAGGTGCATAATCTTAAAATAATCCTTAATGAAGAGAAATTGAGAAGAAGTCCTTTACCTCATGCTTTCTTTTGATTGAACATGATTTAACCTCCTGTATAATAGTTTTAAGAATTTTATTAATTTATAAATAAACCATATTAATTTTTCTAATATCATATATGGTCCTCCTATAATATCTTACTACCTTTTCATTAACAATATTTTATTATTATTGTTTCGGGTCTTAATTTCCATGTTTCCTCATGTGTGTTTTGTCATGAAAGTTCCAGTTCGTGTGTATAAGATATAGTTCCATAATATCTAGAATTAAATTAATGTTATAAATATCATATTTACCTATTTTATGCATTTTAAAAACCATCCTTGAAATTTTTACATGTAAAATAAGTTTCATCACTTTATAAAGATAGTAGGTCGTACGTATGCGTGAGTGACGATATTATTCCCTTAATGGGTGAAAGGGTAAGAAAGTAGATGGTATATTAAGTTTAAAGAATTAATATAATATAATATATATATTATATATATTCATTATTCCCATCATTATGACTATCCATGTGAGTTGGTTATAGAAAAAAATTACATTGGTTCGTGGGGTGGTAGTCAGTCTTACACACAAGCGATGGATTTGTTTCCCATTTAATGGAGGTGGAGATGGATAAATATTATGAAATAAACATAATAAAATATAATTATATGGTATATAATGGTTTTATTATATTTTAAGTGTTAATACATAATTCAATGTGGAAAAAAGAATAATTAAAAAAGAAAGATCTTAGGGAAGACAATTACCTTCGCTTAGAAGAACCTCCATTAGATCTCTTATTAAGGACCCTAGGGTTGGTATTTTGGGAATAATAGAACATTTAGAATGTGGATAAGGATTTTGGGGATGTATTTTGGAAATATTGTCCAAACCAATTTGTTTTGTAAGTGTGTAAAGGAGAGGAGAAGGGTGCCCATTTATAAGGGAGGAGGAGTAGCATTCTTGTAAATACCCAAAAAAATCAATAATGGGAAGTCACTCTCAAGACAACTGCATCCAAAATTTAAAAATAAATGAGTACATGAGATTTTTTTCATAGAAATACCTATATAATTAATAATAAACATGTTTTAAACATGTTATTCTATTTACCTCTTTAATTTAACCACCCTGGAAAATTAGTTTTAACATTAACCATGGTAATAGATTTTTACTATTTTTACTATTCATTATGACCAATATAAATTTGAATTTATTATATAATATTAATTATTATTATTCCAAATATAGAATCCATTTTATTAAATTTAATTTACATAAGTGGTATAATTTAATTTAAAATTAAACTCGATAACGTGTCAAAATATGGTTTTTCAAGAAATGTATTTTTCAAGCATAAGATGATTTTATAATAACTATATGAAAACTAATAATAATTAAATTAATTTGAATTAATATTTATAGATATATAATATATACATTTTATTTAAATCATTCCTAATTAGGGGTTATTTTAATTAGTTAAAATGGATAAACATTATGCACTTTAAAACATTTTTCAGAAGAACAAATGGGTTTTAAAGCCAAAAAATAAACATGTATTAAAATCCAGTATAAATATTATTTAAATATAATTAATGGGATTAAATATATAAAAAAAATACTTATTTTAGTTTTAAATAATATTAAAAAATAATGTCAATTTTAAATTTCTTAACTTATTAAAAATAAATTATTGTTTTTCCAAAAATCAGTATTTTTCGCTATTTACTGAGAAATCAATATTTTCTAAAAAATAATAAAATTCAACACTAAGTTAATATAAATATTATGATTTTAAAAAATATTGACTTTATAAATTAATATTTATAAATTATCCAAAAATTAATTATAATATTTTCTCATAAAAAGCAATAAAAATTATTTTTGAAGGAAACGTATTTTTTGTAGAATAAAATATATTTAATAAAAGTTGAGTTCTTATTTATTAAGAATTTATAAATAAATTTATATTGGGTAGTATATTTATATATATTTCATAAATTATTTAATCTTATTCATATCTTCCAATTTAACGGCTAGGTTATAACTGACATATTTAAATAATAGATTATGCTGGTTGTTTAAGCTCATTGTTGTGTGTCGTACATGCTATCAAATGAAATGTTCATATTCTAAAATATTAGGGTTATATGTATTGAAGTATATCGAAGAGATTAAATTTATTTAAACAAAATATATTATAAGATCTCAAGTTTTTACAGTTTTCAAGGTTTTTTATTCTTCCTACATTCACTTCTAACTGAGATTCCTTGACAGTAAGTGTGTCCTTGAGATATTTTTCTATGTAATGGATATTATATTTAAATATTTTACTAATCTTGAATTTATCATAAATACATAATTCCAAATTTAATTCTTCCATTACAAACATTTCTCTACTAATTTTCAGGGATTTTTCTTTTTCTCTATGTTCTTTGATGAGAGAGTTGTATTTTTTCATATTTCTTTCCATTTTATTTGGAATTGTATCTCAATATTCCATAAGTTTTAACTTATCATTATAATGAACCTAAAATTATATTTCTTCACAACTTTCTCTCATGTAATCAAAAGTATCAATGCATATTTTTTTACAGATAATCAATTACCACTTTGAATTGTTCCAACTAGTGGTTGATCCATGTCTTTCTTTAAGTTTTTATTTTATTTATTTTCCTATTTATTGATTTTTTTTTATTAAAAATACTATATGAAACATCCATATTTATTATGATATAAAATAATTATCCTTATCTAGGTATATTGGATCTTTTCAAAGGTAACTCACTCTAATTCCACTTGAAATACCCCAAGTAGGATAACCACTATGAGGGGAGGGTGAATCAATGGTTACTTTTTATGGATTATTCCATTTTAATCCAACATCCTAGATCTATTAAATTCTTGATCCACTAAACTTTGTATCATACAACTTCAACTAGATAATGTAGTAAATAAAGTGACATGAACACAAGTATTTACAAGGTTTGTTAAAAATACATAATCATTATCATTCTTAGGATGTCCAAGTCATGGGTTTTCCACTATAATATTTTCATCAATACAAGAGGAGTTTTCTAGGTCTCATCCTAAAACCAAGGATCAAAATATTACACATTTCTAAAAATCCTCCATAATATTACATGTGTAAAGGTAAATTTATACTACATCCTAAAGTTTTCACATTATCATCACACAATCTGGTAATCTTGGTTTCCTTCATCCTCTTTAAATAGATTGACAATCTTTTTAGGGATTTATTTACACCAAAAATAATTATTTTATTCCTCATAAAAGAGTCTTAAATTACCTTGGTATCTTTAAACTCATCTCATGAAACATGGTCTTTAATTATTTTTTCACATCTTCACAAACTCTTTGTTGAATCTGGTTGTTGGTTCTCTCGACTCACTATGCTTATGACATCTACATAAATACTGCAACTCCTTAGTATATGAAAGGCATGACAAAAATGAATAGTACTATGCACAACATGTTATACCTCCCTCAATTCTTCTTATTTTCTTATTCTAATAACTTCACCTAACATGAGAAAAACTCTGAACAATAGTCAACATATTCTTCAATATTCAACTTTGATACCTTAGCACAGGCTCAGATTCTCCAAGTTCTTATTCTTCTTCGAGAGCTATAGTGTTTTTTCTATTCTCCTAAGTCTTGAATTAACTTTAAAACAATATCTCCTCTCACCTTATTTTTTTAAATATACTTTATAAGTAATAATATTTTTTATATTTAGAATATAGAAAATATCTCACATCATTTAGTTCCCATGATCCTCATTCAATTTTTTATGTGGTTTTCCCCCACGGTCCCAATATTCTATTTTCCTATCACAAAAAAGTTGTATCATATATAATACTAGGATTACCCTAGTTTTTTCTTATCTTTTTAATTTCTTATTTCTATATCCAAAATTAGCTCTTTTAGTATCTTCCGTGAGGCTTGATATCTCCTCATCATTCTCATATTCATCATAAACAACCAAAATCATTATTTCTACTAAAACACTCACTAAAATCTATATCTTTTAAGTAAAAAAAATATATGAAATATGAGGTACCATGAAATTTCCTACTTCTTAGAGATCCATGTGTTAGACCTTCAATGTTCAATGTTTCTAAAAACAATCACCAAGAAATAAATATATCATGGTAAATACTATTTTGAATCTCAAATAGTCACCATAGCCTTTACTACTGTAACACCTCAAGCTTCCATGGTACGCTTCTCTTTGAACAATACAGTAGCGTGTGGTGTACGCAACTTTGAGTTCTAACACACCACAATCAATCAAACTAGCTGTTATGAATAGTAATACCCACTTTCTAAAATTTTATAAAATTTATCTTTTAAAATGGACTTCATTTTTGGATTCAGAATATCGAAATTAGCTTAGGGTGAATTTTTGGTATTTTTCTGAAAAATTTCAATTTTTGATGAATAGTGAAAAAACACTGAGTTATAGATTAAAATCGAATTTTTATTTAAATAATTATTTATTTTATTTAAATTTATTTTAGGTCAAAATAGATACATAATACATATATAAGTTTAATGTAATTCATTGGATTCAGTTTATAATAATTTTAGATATATAAAAAATTTATTGAACTTTTCACCGTCTTTTACCCACCTCCTAAGAGAATTTAAAAATTCACATAAAACTTACTTTTACCACTTCTGTGAGTTGAATTTCAAAAATCTGAGAGACATGGTTAATATCAAGGAGTAAATTTTGGTTCAATAAGATAAAAATAATTTTTGGTGAATAGTAACTTTTTGCTTTTATTTACCACAGTTAAAAGTAAATAGGGTAATTAAGGGTAAAAATGATATTATTATTACAATAAAACATGTCCTAATTATATTGTATAAGTATAATTCAACCAAAAAAAACCTTAGGAATAAAATATGAACCTCTTTGGTCCACTTGGATTAGATTAGGACACTTATTATTATTTAATTCAAAGAAGAGTTAAAAGAGTTAAAATCAAAGTTTAATAACTAAAACATTTTTAATATAGGGTTATACATAAGATAAATTCGACTATAAATATTTATTAGAAATATAAAAATATTTCCTACATAATGGTATTTTATTTATATTTTTTAGACATTAAATAATTTAAGTTATTTATGACACAATAAGATGCAGTAATTACCTAATTAATGAAATATTAAAATAATTGATATTATAAATATCCAAATAAATGTAATTTGACACTTTTTATCAATTAAACTAATTTTATAGATTACTATGACATATTAGGGTTGGTTATATGAATTTTGTTCGATGAAATAATGCTATTATGAATTTAGAAAAAACAAAATACCAAATAGTGTCAAAATTGACATAGAACAGTTTTTAAAAAAAATATTAAATTATTAATTCATATTTTATTCCTACAAATATAAGGTTCAGATAAAAGACTTATATAATTATATTTGTATCATTAATGAACAACTTGATGTTCTCTTGGAAGTATATAGTAAGTTTATTAACCATATAATATAAAAATACAAAGCGACATGGTAAATGTCAAACTCTTTAACTAAAAGTTAAATCTAAAAGATAAAGTTAATATAGTGACCAAACCTATCTAAAACCTATTGGTTGAGTGGTTTTCGACCCATCAAAACCTTATATTTTAAATAATACATTTTGGAGCCCTTAGAACCTGAAAGTTATTTTATTATAAAATAATATTTCTAGATTTTCCTAAGGTGCCCCTCACCCCTTTTATAAAAGGGCACTCCCCATTCTCTCTAATTCACACCTTAAAAGCCATTTGGATCGGCCAAACTATGCCCAAATACCATCTCAACTATCCTCCCTTAATCCTATAGGCCTTCCTTTAGTTATAAAGCCAACCTAAGGATACCTTTTGATCAAATCAAAAGGAAGAACCCGAAGAAGAGGTAAATATATCACCACCTCTTTCAAGTTCCTTTCTTATTCCACTTAGTTTTTTTTTTGTTTCTATTCTAAAATAATAACTGAAATATCTTATATATAATTTGATGTTATTATAAATATGGTACAACCAAATTAATTATTTTATCCATCCTTTTAATGACATGTCACCATACGTGCGTACGTATGGCTTACCGTCTCCACATCATGGTGTAGTTGTTATTCAATACATTATTATTTGGATGGGTATAATAATGATGTTTAATTGATGTAAATAATAAATATAACATGATAATTATTATGTATATATTATATACCATCCAATTATATATTATTTTAATAACAAAATAATGATATTGTCGGTCATGCGTATGTGCGGATTACTGTCTCCAAGAATGCGATGAGATTCATTCCCCATCATATCCATTTAAGAATAATTTTCATTAGATGATTAAAAATAATGTTTAAAGACTTGATATAATTCTGTATATGAATAAGATACATCCCATCCATAACAAATATTACTCACATAACAAATAATATAAAGGAAAATGAATCCGTTAACACCTGAAACAACAATAATACTAAGATATTATTAACAAAGCAATGTTAAAAGATCATATATGATATCATATTAATGTATATGATTCTTGTATAATTTAATAACAATTATTTCACCATTATACAGGAGTCTAACCTACCCACGACCATGGAAAAGTACAAGGTAAGGGTTAATTCTACAATGTCTTCATTATCCGAGGTTGTTTATATGTAATTATCTACTGGGACCTCTTTATCATCCACATCCATGTTTCTTAAAAATTTATTTCAAAACATTCTTACTATTTTATAGAATATGGGCTAAATTCATTTATACCCTTTTTGGACTTTTTATAAGATGTTTGTAAAGGAATATTTCCATCGTTTTCCAAACAAGGCCATTTTTAACCTTTTCGACAAAATTAAGATAAGAATGTCTTTTTTAACTTATATGGTGGGTGAGGCTATTTCCATCACTATAAAATCATAAAATATTCCCTTATAAGCTTATAAGAATATTTTCAAAGTAAATGTTTTATTTTATAATTATGTAACTTTTAAATGATTTAAAAAAAAGATATTTCTCTCAAATAGTTTTGATTTCATCTATGTCAACATCCTTTGATGGATTTTAAGCTTATTTGAAGTTAATTTATTATGATACTAAACTTCCATATTGTATTGAAGGTTTTTTGATATGTTTGACTATAGATGTGTTATTTTTATACCATTCATGGTTTATGGATAAAGTATTGACATTTAGTATGCTAGTTTTAATACGAATGTTTATGTCATGTTTAAACCTGTTCATATGAGGAATTCATTGCACTTAGTAAGTGACGGGTGGAGCCCGCTATAGCTCCTCGATGAATTGGTAGGTATCATGAGACAAACTAGTGTCTTGGAACAAGGCCTTGACAAAATCTTATTTGTAGTCTTGGTACAAAGCCTTGACTATGTGGTTATGACAGTCTGGCATTATGCATTCCATCATTATGAAAGTGGTTATTGATATTTCATGTGATTATTTGACTTGTAGAATATCCATGTGAATAAGTAAATGGAATTATTTTATTTTATTTTTTCCTTTTTATGCTGAAGTTCAAGTTTAAAAGTATTTTGTTTTAGTTATACATTGCCTTAAATTTTTATGCTTATTTATGAAAGTTTTCGCTATATTGTTATCCTTATTGGGCATCTGAGCTCACCCCTTTCTATGTTTTATTTTTTTCCCAGGATGTGAAGAAGTATTTTATGATTGACCTACAGGGATATTATAAGGGGATATGAGTGTGGACCATGGAGACTATGTTGTTGTAGTTTTTCACTTTATGATGTAATGTAAGACTTATGAATGTATCTAGTGTTTCTAAGGCTACTAAACTAATCGGTGTTTTGAGACATGATCTTTTTGTGATCATGACAGTGTTATGTAATAATAAACCAACTCTGGGTAATTAGGGATGGGGCATTACATTTGGTATTAGAGAAAGTTTATTACAAACCTTGGAAGCTCGATTTAGATAAACTCTGATTAGAGCACATAGCCCTAAGATGGACTTTGAGGATTAGTATGGAAGAACTTCCTATAATTTTGGTATTGTAGAGATTTTGTGAGTTTTCTAAGAAATGAATCCATGTCTAGATACGATCAGGTAGAGGCATCTCTGGCATAGATGTACCTAGGGGTAAAACCCGAAAACACCACTTTGAGCTAGACTCGAATAGGAACTGGTGCACGACAACGGGCCATGGTACACTCTTGGTTACGACACTCCCGGGGGATATGATTAGGATAATTATCATTTTCTTTACAAACCATTATAAAGGGTTTATGAGTATATACTTACTCAAAGAAAACATTTGTATGATTATGGATTATATCCATAAACTGTTCAATTTATGTTAAGTGTTTGACAAGTTTGGATTTATGTATTGTGATTCATAAACTAATATAGTGTATGCCATTGTTTAGAAATGGCTCTTAGTGGAAGGAATGGGAACTATATCAATTCACACACTCCTTGTAGGGATTTTCCCCATGCTCGAGATAATTATAGTGGAACTAGTGATACAACTGGTGTTGATCAACTTATCACTATACTGGGGTACATGAGCCTTAGCTCGATTGGTAAGGACTCTGAAAGTGCATCAAAGCGACCAGGGATCAAAACCAGGCGGAGGCAGAATTTCCAGGGTACTGTAGCAGTACTGTAGTAGGTACTATAGCAGTACTATAGTAGGTAAAGTAGCGGGAACTGTGCAGTACTGTAGCAGTACTATAGCGGGAATTGTAGCAGGCACTGTTTGGAACTGTAGCAGTCGGGAATATGCCCCAGTTTGGGCCTTCGGGCCACCGATTTGGTCTCTGAGTCCTTTAAGGCCTTCGGACCACCTAGTCCTTCGAGTTAGTAAGGCCTTCGGGCCACCTCAAGGCCTTCGATCCACCTTAAGTGCAGATGCAAACCAGACAACCTACAAGGAACAAGATCTACAAGGA
Organism: Viscum album; assembly: GCA_963277665.1. Classification (NCBI taxonomy): domain Eukaryota; kingdom Viridiplantae; phylum Streptophyta; class Magnoliopsida; order Santalales; family Viscaceae; genus Viscum; species Viscum album. The sequence continues at coordinate 1,016,099,456 of OY728147.1, read as the reverse complement.
GGATGAGCAAGGAGCTTTCACTACAGTAGAAACTAAACAAATTGCAAGAATGAGAGGGTATGGCACCTAGCATCGGGACAAGCCTGTGAATGCACGGGAATTCCTAGTCGAACATCCATGCGAAGGTGGAGATCTAATTTCACAATCAAGATGCTGGGGAGGATCAGTTCCAAGTAGTTATTCTGGGTTGTATTTAATGTTTGAAGCCTACGGGCAATGAATTACTCTAAGGCCTATGGTCCATGTAATAATTATGCCTATGGGCCTTGTAAGAGTTCCACCTCACCCCTTGAAAGGTGGATTATCAAAATCAATAAAAAATGGAGGCCTTTGGGCCATTGGAGGTATCACTATACTGGGAAAACTCACACAAGTTATGAATAATAACCTTACCCGTATGGAGCACCCTGATCCACAGCGTGGAGGATCAATATTAGATCACTTCATGAAGCAAAAACCACCAAAATTAAATGGGAGCACAAATCCATTGGTAGATAAGCAATGGATAAGTTCCCTAGGGAAAATATTTCTGGCTTTAGGGAGTAGTGAAAGGGAAAAAGTTGTCATGGCAGTTTATCGCCTCACTGGAGATGCTGATCAATGGTGGTCATTGATACAAAACACAAAGGAAGATGAAGAAGTATAAAGTATGGAATGGAGGGAGTTTAAATAAATTTTCTTATAAAAATACTTTCCTCGTGACCATCGAGCGGATATGGAAAAACAATTTCTAAGTCTGAGGAAAAAGTAGGATGAGAATGTCGCAAAGTATGAGGCTAACTTTACAAGGTTAGCAAGGCATGCTAAAGATTATATACGTAACCCAAGAAGTAAGATTGATCATATCTTTGATGGGTTAAAAACATTTCTCCATCGAGCATTAGTCTCACAATCCTTCTCATCGTACGAAGATATTGTCTCATGTACTATCAATACAGAAAATGAAATCTCTAAGTCTTATGACTTTAAAGAAAATAAAGATAAGAAGAGATCTACTGATCACTCTGGAAATGGAAATAAGGGGAAGAAGAGAAATTTTGAATATCCATCCTGCAGTAAATGTGGGAAGAAACACCCTGGTACTTTCTTGAATGAAATGGGAGTCTGTTACAAGTGTGGTGAAAAAGGCCACCAAGATTGTGATTGTAAGGGGACGAAAGAAGCTACCGATGTTCAATGCTACAATTTTAGGGATATGGGATATTATGTGAATAAATGTCCTAAGCATCAGGGGAACTTACCTCAAAAAAGGACAAGGGATCAAGGCCAAGATTATGTTATCACTACTGATGAGGTTGAAGCTCCAAAAGACGTGGTGGTAGCTAATTTAATGGTTACCTCAAGTTTAGCCAATGATTTATTTGATTCTGGATCATCACATTGTTTCATATCTTCCCAGTTTTCTAAGAAAATTAGATATTTCCAATTTGATTTAACAAGGGAGTTTTCAGTAAAAACTTTTGAAGGAAGTATCATTGCAACAAAGTTTTGTGAATCATTCCCTATTAGAGCATATAAATGTTCTTTATCTGTTGATCTCATCATCATACCCATGATTGAATTTGATATAATCCTTGGTATGGATTGGATTTCGGACTATGATTTGAAGATTTATTGTAAGAAGAAGGAGGTTATGATTTTTGATGATGATGATAAAGAACACCTTATCTTTAGAGCAGAATCATCACCACCTAATTCTTATCTAGATCCACCTCCAGTAGCTCAATTAACTTCAATTATTGGGGAGGAAGATAATAAAATAACTATGGGTGAGGAAAGGAATGTTCAAATAGAGGATGGACCTATTGTGAAAGAATATGTTGATGTGTTTCTAGAAGATTTTCCTGGACATCCTCCAGAATGATAAATTGAGTTTTCCATTGATTTAATTCCTAGATCAAGGCCCATATCAAAGACCCCTTATAGAATGGAAACTGTGGAATTAGTGGAACTAAAGAAACAACTAGATGAATTGAGTAATAAGGGATTTATTCGCCCTAGTGTTTCTCCATGGGGAGACCCTGTCCTTTTTGTTAAGAAGAAAGATGGATCTATGAGGTTATGTATCGACTACAGGGAGATCAATGATATAACAATAAAGAACAACTATCCCCTACCTCACATTGATGATTTATTTAACCAACTACATGGATCTCAATACTTTTCAAAGATTGAACTTAGAACTGGATACCATCAGTTGTGTGTGAAGAAAGAAGACATTTCGAAGACAGTATTTTGAACCAGGTACAGGCATTACGAGTTTATAGTAATGCCTTTTGGATTAACTAATGCAGCCTATGTCTTCATGGATCTAATGAACCGAGTTTTCAAGGAATATCTCGATGATTTTATAGTGGTATTTATTGATGATATCTTGGTATACTCCAAAAGATACGAAGATCATGAAAATCACTTACACATTATCTTGAAGACTCTTAGAAGACATGAATTATATGGGAAGTTTAGAAAGTTTGAATTTTGGCTTCAGGAGATTTCTTTTCATGGTGAGATTGTCTCTAAGGATGGAATCTCTGTTGATACTTCTAAGACAAGAGAAATCCAAGAATGTCCATCACCGAAGAGTATAACTGAGGTATGCAGTTTTATTGGTTTAGCAGGTTATTATCGACGTTTCGTCCAGAATATTTCCCAGTTGGCTAACCCATTAACAAAGCTCACACGTAAAGGGGTTAAATTTTTTTGGACAAAAGAGTGTGAAGAATATTTTGAAGAAATGAAGAGAAGATTATTCAATGCTCTTATATTGACTCTACCATCGGGTAATGATGGGTTTGTTATTTATAGTGATGCTTCAAAGAAATGACTTGGTTGTTTCCTTATGAAGAATGATAGGGTTATTTCCTAGGAATCATGACAGTTGAAAATTCATGAGAAAAACTATCCTACTCATGATCTTGAGTTATCAGTTGTATCTTTTCTTTGAATATTTGGAGACACTATCTCTATGGTGAAAAAATGTGAGATTTATACTGATCACAAGAGTTTGATGTATATTTTCTCACAAAAATAAATCAACATGAGGCAAAGGAGATGGATTGAACTACTCAATGATTATGATTACACGATACACTACCACCCAGGGAAGGCAAATAAGGTGGAATATGCTTTGAGTAGAAAGGATCATGGATTTTTGAACAAGATGAGAGATGTAAAGTATCCTATATACAGGGATCTAGTAAATATGGATATGGGAATCACCATGGAAGGGGAAACATCAATACTTTTTCAAATGGTTGCCAAAATATCTTTACTAGAAAGGATAAAGAGTTCTCAGACCGATGATGAAGAGTTTAAAAAGAATATTAAAGTTGTGAATGATGGGAGATTGAGTGACTTTGTGTATGAAGATGGAATTTTGAAATTTGGGAAGAGACTTTGTGTCCCCGATATACCTGATCTAAAAAGGGAATTGTTGGACGATGCTCATAGTTCCAATTTCTCTATACACCCTGGGAGCACCAAGATGTATAGATATTTGAAGGAACATTTTTGGTGGGACAACATGAAGAGGGAGATTGCTGATTTTGTGTCAAGATGTATGGTTTTTCAATAAGTGAAAGCTGGAAGGCAACATCCTGGAGGAGTCATGAAACCCCTTCCCATACCTGAGTGGAAATGGGATAATATTATGATGGACTTTGTCATGGGACTACCAAAGACTCCTAGAAGGAATGATGCAATATGGGTCATTGTTGATTGTCTTACCAAGTCAGCACATTTTCTTGAAATAAGATAAGATCTACCACTTGAACGTCTTGAAAGACTATATATTAATAAATATGTGAGACTTCATGGAGTACCCCTATCAATTGTTTCTGATCGTGATCCCCATTTTACTTCAAGATTCTGGAAAAGTATTCAGAAATCCCTGGATACTGATCTTTGTTTGAGCACTACCTACCACCCCCAAACTGATGGACAATCAGAACAGACTATTCAAACCTTAGAAGACATGTTGAGATCATGCTCACTTTACTTTCAAGGTATGTGGGATCAATATTTACCTTTGGTAGAATTTTTCTATAACAATAGCTTCCATTCAAGTATTCAGATGGCACCATATGAAGCGTTATATGGAAAGAGATGGCACACACCAACTTGTTGGGATGATGTTGGTGAAAGAAAACTTGTAGGCCCAGAACTTGTTGAGGAAACGATGGAAAAGGTTAAGGTAATCCAAACCCACATCAAAGCAGATCAAAGTAGGCAGAAGAGCTATGCCGATAACCGAAGGAAGGATTTGGAATTTCATGTAGGAGATCATGTTTTCTTGAAGGTATCTCTATGGAAGGGTGTTATACGTTTTGGTAAGAAGGGAGAATTGAGTCTCAGGTACATCGGACCTTTTGAAATTCTAGAATGAATTGGGGTTGTAGCTTACCGTTTGGCAATGTCACCAAGTCTCTCCAAAGTTCACGATGTGTTCCACGTATCACTGTTGAGAAAATACACACCTGACCCAACGCATGTACTCACCTATGAGGAATTAGAATTGGAACCCGATCTTTCTTATTGCGAAGAGCCTGTCAAGATTCTTGATACAAGAGAACAAGTGCTGAGAAACCGGACGACTCGTCTTGTAAAAGTTCTATGGAGAAACCATAAGATGGAAGAGGTAACGTGGGAACCCGAGAAACTTATGATGAAGAACCACCCGAGTCTTTTTACGTAGTAATACTCTATAAATTTCAAGGATAAAATTATTTGAAGGAGGGGAGAATGTAACACCCCAAGCTTCCACAGTACGCTTCTCTTTGAATAATACAGTAGCATGTGTTGTAAGCAACTTCGAGTTCTAACACACCACAACCAATCAAACTAGCCGTTATGAATAGTAATACCCACTTTTTGAAATTTTATAAATTTTAACTTTCAAAATGGACTTCATTTTTGAATTTATAATATCAAAATTAACTTAGGGTGAATTTTTGGTATTTTTCTGAAAACTTTCAATTTTTTATGAATAGTGAAAAAAGACTGAGTTATAGTTTAAAACCAAATTTTTATTTAAATAATTATTTATTTTATTTAAATTTATTTTAGGTCAAAATAGATACATAATACTTATATAAGTTAAATTTAATTCATTGGAGTCAATTTATAATAATTTTAGATATATAAAATTTTTATTGAACTTTTCACCGTCTTTTACCCACCTCCTAGGAGAATTTACAAATTCACATAAAACTTAATTTTACCGCTTCTGTGAGTTGAATTTTGAAAATTCGAGAGATGTGGTAAATATTAAGAAGTAAAATTTGGTTCAATAAGATAAATATAATTTTTTGTGAATAGTAACTTTTTTAATTTTATTTACCACAGATAAAATTAAATAGGGTAATTAAGGGTAAAAATGATATTATTATTACCCTAAAAGATGTCCTAATTCTATTGGATAAGTATAATTTGACCCAAAAAAACCTTATTAATAAAATATGAACCTTTTTGGTCCACTTTGATTAGATTTGGACATTTATTATTATTTAATTTAAAGAAGAGTTAAAAGAGTTAAAATCAATGTTTAATAACTAAAACATTTTTAATATAGGGTTATACATAAGATAAATTCGACTATAAATATTCATTAGAAAGATAAAGATAGTTAATACATAATGGTATTTTATTTATATTTTTTATACATTAAATAATTTTATTTATTTATGACACAATATGATGCAGTAATTACCTAATTAATGAAATATTAAAATAATTCATATTATAAATATCCAAATAAATGTAATTTGTTAATTTTTATGAATTACACTAATTTTATATATTACTATTATATATTAGGGTTGGTTATATGAATTTTTTTCAAAGCAATAATGCTGTTATAAATTTAGCAAAAACAATATATCAAATAGTGTCAAAATTGACATAGAGATTTTAAAACAAATATTAAATTATTAATTGATATTATATTCCTAAAAATATAGGGTTAGGAAAAAAATCCTTATATAATTATAGGGGTATCATTAATGAACCACTTGGGGTTCTCTTGGAAGTATATAGTAAGTTTATTAACCATATAATATAAAAATACAAAGAGACATGGTATATGTCAAACTATTTAACTAAGAGTTAAATCTAAAAGATAAAGTTTATATAGTGACCCAAACCTATCTAAAACCCATTTTTTGAGTGGTTTTAGACCCATACCCACCTTATCCTTTAAATAATCTATTTTGGATCCATTAGAAACCGAAAAATATTTTATTATAAAATAATATTTCTAGCTTTTCCTAAGGTGCCCCTCAGCCCTCTTTTAAAAGGGAACTCCCCCTTCTCTCTAATTCACACCTTCAAAGCCATTTGGATCAGCCACAATATACCCAAATACCCTCTCAACTATCCTCCCTTCATCCTAGATTCATTCCTTTAGTCATAAATCCAACCTAAGGATCCCTTTTGATCAAATCAAAAGGAAGAACTCGAAGAAGAGGTAAATATCTCACCACCTCTTTCAAGTTCCTTTCTTCTTTCACTTCCTTTCTCTTTGTTGTTTCCATTATAAAATAATAAATCCAGTATCGTCTATATAATGTGACGTTATTATAAATATTTTACATCCAAATTCATTATTCTATCCATCCTTTTAATGACATGTCACCATACGTGCGTATGTACGGCTTACCGTCTCCACGTCGTGGTGTAATTGTTATTCAATACATTATTATTTGGATGGGTATAATAATGATGTGTAATTGATTTATATAATAAATATAACATTATAATGATTATGTATATATTATATAACATCCAATTATATATTATTTTAATACCAAAATAATGATATTGTCGCTCGTGCGTACGTACGGATTACCGTCTCCACGAACGCGATGAGATTCATTCCCCATCGTATCCATTTAAGACTAATTTTCATTAGATGACTAAAAATAATGTTTAAAGACTTTATATAATTCTGTATATGAATAATATAAATCCCATCCATAACAAATATGACTCACATAACAAATAATATAAAGGAAAACGAATCTGTTAACACCCGAAACAATGATAATACTAAGATATTATCAACAAAGAAATGTTAAAAGATTATATATGATATCATATTAATGTATATGATTCTTGTATAATTTAATAACAATTACTTAACTATTATACAGTAGTTTAACCTACTCTTGACCAAGGAAAAGTATAAGTTAAGGGTTAATTCTACAATCTCTTCATTATCTGAGGTTGTTTATATGTAATTATCTACTGGGACCACTTTATCATCCACATCCATGTTTCTTAAAAATGTATTTCAAAACATTCTTAATATTTTATAGAATATGGTTTAAAGTCATTTATACCCTTTTTTTACTTTTTATAAGATGTTTATAAAGGAATATTTCCGTCATTTTCCAAACAATGTCCTTTTTAACCTTTTCGACAAAATTAAGGTAAGAATGTATTTTTTAACTTATACGGTGGGAGCGGATATTTTCCACCATTATAAAATTGTCAAAGATTACCTTACAAGATTATAATAATATTTTCAAAGTAAATGTTTTATTTTATAATTATGTTACTTTTAAATGATTTAAAAAAAGAGATATTTCTCTTAAATAGTTTTGATTTCATCTATATCAACATCCTTTGATGGATTTTAAGCTTATTTGAAGTTGATTTATTATGATGCAGAACTTCTATATTGTATTAAAGGTTTTGTGATATGTTTGAATGTGGATGTGTTATTTTTATACCATTCATGGTTTATGGATAAATTATTGACATTTTTTATGCTAGTTTTAATACGAATGTTTATGTTATATTTAAATCTGTTTATATGAGGAATGCATTGGACTTAGTAAGTGACAGGTGGAGCCTGCTATAGCTCCTCAATGAATCGATAGGTCTCATGAGACAAAATAGTTTCTTGGAATAAGGCCTTGAAAAAATATTATTTGTAGTCTTGGCACAAGGCCTTGACTATGTGGTTATGATAGTCTGGCATTATGCATTCCATCATTATGAAAGTGGTTATTGATATTGCATGTGATTATTCGACTAGTAGAATATCCATGTGAATAAGTAAATAGAATTATTTCATTTTATTTTTTCCATGTTATGATTAAGTTCAAGTTTAAAAGGCTTTTTTTTATTTACACATTTCCTTAAATGTTTATTCTTATTTATGAAAGTTTCCACTATATTTTTATCCTTACTGAGCATCTGAGCTCACCCCTTTCTATGTTTTATTTTTTTCCCAGGATGTGAAGAAGTATTTTATGACTGACCTGCAGGGATAGTTTGAGGGGATATGATTGTGTACCATGGAGACTATATTGTTGTATTTTTTCACTTTATGATGTAATGTAATACTTATGAATGTATCTAGTGTTTCCAAGGATACTAAAATAATCGATCTTTCAAGACTTGATCTTTTGTGATCATGAAAATGTTATGTAATAATGCACCGACTCTGGATAACTAGGGATGAGGCTTTACAACTATTATGTGGTTTTATTTCTCTTACAATTTTTCATTTCTCTCTTATGGAATAATCTTTATTTATTTTATTTAATAATTCTTCCATGATAACTAAAAAGACGAATAAAATTAATAAATAAAGTACACTATGGCATGGTCACATCTTTATTTCATAGTTCCCTACATCATAGTGCCCCTACCTTCCATTTGAATCAACTTCATCTTAATACAGTAAACTTATCTTGAATCTCAAACCTTTGTGATATTTAAACAATAATAACTATCTCTATCATCAATTTATAAATTTCCAATTAAATATAGAATTTTCATATTTTAGTCTACAACATTTCTAAAATTATTTTAAGTACTGGTGATTATGTAAAGGACCATTCAGAAAGGGATTTTTATAAAGATTGATCCCCCAGAAAAATTGTGCTTACATAGATGAACATGAAGTTTACGTAGGTAGGATTCATTATTTTGCAGTACACATAATGTTTACGCAGGTTATCATGATGTTTATACTGAGGCTCTAATTCATGTTTACACATTAAATCCTTCATGTTAACATAGAATCAATTGATGGTTATGCTACACAAGTATTAATGCTTACACGGTAATTCATTTTCCATTTTCACCTAGATATACTGGATTGATATTTATGAAGTACCTCCATGATGTTTACATATCAGCTATATCAGCCCAAAATCAATTCAAATTTCTCTAGGGCCTCTTCAACTCAACTCTAGACACTCCCAAATACTCATAAAACCTCAAATCACATTTTATAATTTATTAAACATGTTTAATCACCTTAGATCCATTCCCAAGATTTTATAGTATATTAAACACTCAAGTGTGAGTATTTCAAGTACTTTCACTCCCTATACTCTACCAGATTCTGTTAAAACTTAATAAACCATCATCCAAGTTTTATAAAATAATGATGTTAGTAGTAAACATTAATCTATGAACTAAGATGTTTCCCACAATTTCTTTGTCTCTTCATTCTCTCATTGATTTATCTTTTAACACAATTTCATTGTGGCCCTTCACTTTATTCAAGTTGTCCAAACTAGTATCCATCATCAAGATTCTCCTCATCATTCATAGTTTGACTATAGTAAACAACATTTTCAAACATCTTTAACATGTTTCTATAACATGAGTTCCATCTCAATTATAATATAATTTAAGGGGCATCCCTTATATATTTTCTATCCATATGTTCCGGGGAAATTAGCTTGTCCAAATTCTTTTGAAAACATGTGAGACTCCATTTGTATTTTTAATGGTATCACTAACTTTTCTTCTTACCCAAACCATATTAATAGTACCTTTAATTTCTATATAATGGGTGGATACTAAATTCATTACCCAAAATTATCAATACACAATGAATTTCACTTTTTTACATTGACAGCAAACACAATATAGGAATAACTCAATCCACAAGTAAACTTTAATCTTCACCATTATATTTATTGTCAATACCACCTAAAATACTCAATTCAATGATTCATACTTCCCTTATTGAAAATGAATATAAATTGTGAATAACTTTTCTCCTAATTAATGAAAGGGTGCTCTCAGACACTTTAAATACCAACTTATTCTCACATTGGGTTATTATTCCTTTCACTATCTCCCCCTTTTTTGATATGTTTTCCCATTCCTTTTGATATAATGTTGGAACCAAATCATTTTTAGAAATGAACCATCAGTTAATCACTTTAATTATACTTGGAAAAAACCTTATGTAGAAAACAAGAGTTCCTAACCTAGACACTAAATATGTACATAAATTTTCTACATGTGATACCAACTATGTATTTCACTTATCAAGGGGATATATAATCCAATTTTCAAGAATAATTTGATATTATATTCATCTCAATAAACACATCAAAAAATATCATTTGAAAGATATATTTAATCCAAATTGTATTTGAAAGTCACACCCATTTTATATTAATAATAATCATCAATCATAATATGATTAAGAGAGTGTTAATCATACCTCAAAAAGAAAATTTTACAAAGGTTTTCCATATTCCATATTTATATTAAACTTAATAATCTTAGAATATTTATCTCTTTTAGTGAAACAAACTCAAGGGATACTTTTTATGATTCATTTACATGGAAGTATTCTTAAAATTAGCTCTAATAAATAATGATACCAGTTGAATCTTGATACTAATTGAAAATTAATACCAACAGAAATTTCAGTTCACCATGATACTCATTATTTCTAGCTATATAAGAATCACATCCCTCCTTATATATTCACCTTCAATTATTTCTATTTGAACACATTCTTAATTGATTTCAGAATAAGGTGTTCTTTATTTCCTTCTCAGTTATTGCAGTAGGGATGAGGCCTCTTTCTTAACCCAGTGATATTTTTCTATGAAGTTTTTAAATTCTTATACATCTTCATGATTGTATCCACTTTAGTTTTAAAGATTTGTTCCCCATTAGGAATTATGGACCCCTTTATGTTTTCATCCTTCTTATTAGATGGTGTATCTTTCTTTAATTTAGTAATCAAGGAACTTTTATTTTATTTTACATATTCCAACTTTTTATCTTCTTCTATTTGATCTGTATATATGATAAATATTTCATTAGAAACATGCATATTCTTATCCTTTTATGTGGACTCCCTCTTTATAGTATCTTTTTTATATTGGGGGTTAATGGTGTTTCTTTATGTCTCTTGATAGATCTTTTTTAACAAGTATCCATATCAAGATTTTTTTGGAATGTAGTCTATCTTTTTTCACATTCCACACACTACTTTAGTATTATTTAAGATACCCTTTTTGGGAAACTCCTTGGGTTTCTTTTTAGACATATTTAAAGGACACTATTTAACTATTTTCTCATGTTTTCTCCTTAAGGAAAACTCACTTTCATTTCTATTTTTCTTCTTTATCTTGTGTTGAGGCCTTTTTATTTCATTATAATTAGAGATGTAGTTGGTCAAATATGTTATTATAAGACCAACTTTTTTTATGAATTTTTTTCAAAAAGATTGTTTCCACTTTTATCTTTTCTCTCACTGACCTTTGGTATTCTATCATTTTTACAAATTTATAAATTATACCAACACTCCATTTTTTATTTTTCCAAACCTCCCTAAACACTAAAATTATCCAATAAACCTATTTGTCTTCTATTTTATGGAAATATATCCATATTTATATACATGCTACTTTTGGGGAACTTTAAACACTTTTTTAGGCTTATTTTGGGGGAGCATATAATTCTATATCTTCTCATATCCACCCTTGATATTTTATTGGGTTTATTGTCAATTTTAACCACATATATATTTATATAATTTAACCTATGTCCAGTACTATTTCACAAAATAGATTCTTTGATGTAGCACCTTTAAGGCATTTGGTGAACTTTCTCCAAGAGCCTGAGGTGGGAGATTCTCCAATAAACCTCTAGAAATATTTACCACATGTATAAGTCCATTTTGAGGGGAAATACACCTTGGGAAACTGAGTGGAAGAACTTGTCTTTATATATGTTTGTAAATGTATAATTTATACTAATTTCAGATTTCTCAATTTGACTTCCAACACAATACACTTTAGACTAAATTTATTTATCTCTACCATAAATAGGTTCAATAAATATCCCTATTCACACATCAAATTTTGAATTTATTTCCCATGAATCTTTCTAATTTCATTTAGAGAGCTTAAAAAGTATTTAATTATTCTATATTTCATTTTGAACTAAGATTCCTTAACATCAAGTATAGCCTTATGATATTTTCTCATATCATAAATCTTATCTTCATTGATTTTACTAATAGATAATTTATCATCGATACAGAATTATAAATATTCTTCTAATGTTGAAAACAATTCTAGATTAATTTGTGAGTATTGTTCCTTTTCTCTGAGTTCTTTGATGAAAGAGTTTCATTTTTTCAACTATCATGCCAATGCCTTTTTAATTACATCAGCATCTTCCATCAGCTATGACTTATCAATATATAGGTCTTCATAGGAATATTTTAAATCATAAAAATAATTATTATATATTATTTTAGTAGATAAGAACCTACCACTTTAAATAGTTCTTACTACTGGTTGATCTTTATGTTTATTCAATTTTTTTCTTTTCTTTCTTTGCCTATTTCTTTAGTATGTTCTTAAAAGTCTTATCTGAAACATCCATATATATTTTGAAAGGGTGGACCTAGCATTCTTGAGGCATATTGGATCTTTTTAGAGGGAACCCAATCTGATACCACTTCAAATACCCCGGGTCAGATAACCACTAATAATAGAGGGGTGAATTAGTGGTTAATTTTTATGAATTTTTCATTTTTAATATAACCTCCAAGACATGTTAAAGTCTTGATCCACTCAAATTTATTTCACACAACATTACCCGAATAATTTATTAAATAAAGTCACATAAACATAAGTACATATAAAGTTCAATACAAAGACCTACTCCTTATCATGCTTAGGATGTCTAACTCATGGTTTCTCCACTATAATTGTTTCATCAATACAATTAAAGTTATCTAGGTATCATTATAAAACCAAGGTTAACAATATTATATATATGAAAAAATCCTCTACAATATTACACATGTGAAGGGATCTTTATACTACATCACATGGTCTTTAACTGGCATTACACCACCTAGTTTTATTATATTTATTCTTTATCTTTCAGTAGATATAAAATATTTCTAGGAATGACTCTACACCCACAATAATGATCTTATTCCTCACAATAGAGTCTTTTACTACCTTGATATCTTCAAACACTTCTCATGCAACTCAGTATCTGATTTCATATACACATATTCATAGAATCTTCACTAAATTTTATTATTGGCTCTCTCAACTCACTAAACTCTTAAAATATAATCAAATGTACTAGATCCTTAGGATATGAAATAATCAACACAAATGAGTTATACCATACACAAAATATCATCCATTATTCTTTTATTCTTCTTTTATTCTTCTCACAGTTTCATCTCACATGAACAAAATTATAAATGATGGTTAGCCTCTTCTTCAATATTCATCTTAGATTCCCAAATTATTTAATTCCTCGTCACAATATTAGGTTTTCTTAGTTCTTTAAGAGAGAGAGAGAGATGTATTTTCTCTATTCTCCTTGGTCTTAGATGAACTATCAAATAACAACTCCTCTCACATTATTTTTCTTTTTATACATAGGTAATAAGAAATAATATTTACTATATTTAGAATAAATAAATTTTCTAATATCATTTAGTGTCCAAGATCCTCATTCAATTATATACATAGTTTTACCCTATGATCTTAATATTCTATTTTCCTCTAATAATTGGTTGTCTCCTATATAATACTAAGATTACCCTTTCTTTTTAGTTTATTTCTCATTTGTTATTTATTCATCCATAAGTAGATCTTATAGTATCTTCTACCAAGCTTGAGATCTTCTCATCATTCTCATATTCATCTCAAAAAACCTATATCAACCTTTATACTGAAGCACTAAATAAAATCTATATATTTTAATTTTAAAACATTTCTACATGAAACATATAATACCATGACATATCTTGAAATTTATATATCCCCATGTTATACCTTTAGTATTCATTGTTTCTTAAAAATAATCACCAAGAAATAACTATAGCATGGACCATATTGTTTTGAATCTCAAAAAATCACCACATCCTTTACTATGAAATGGTCTTCTTTCTCTCATTGTTTTTCATTTCTCTCTAATGATACAACCTCTATTTATTCTACTTTATAAGTCATCCATGATGACCAAAATTCCCAGTAAGATGGGAAAAAATACACTATGGTGTGGCCATGTCTTCATTTCATAATTCCCAATGGTGTGGTGTTCCTCTTTCTTCCATTTGAACAATCTTTATATTGATAAAGTAAATTCATCTTGAATTACAAAATTTTGTGATATTTAAACAATAATAACCAAATCTAGAAACAACTGATAAATTTCTACTTCAATAAGGAATATTTCATATTTTAATCTGTATCATTTCTTGGATTCCTCTAAGTACTGATTCTTACATAGACAACCATTCAATAAGTGATGCTTATATAGCTTGATCTCCCAGACAAATGATTATTATACAGATTCACAAGATTTTCACATATATAGAAATCATATTTACACAGCTCGGATAATGTTTGTTTAGGGTAGCATGATGTTTACGTAGAGGCTCTGAATACATGTTTACATAGTGAAAACTTCATGTTAACACAAACTCAATTGATGGTTATGTAGAATGGTTATTTATTCTTATGAAGTTACGCCTTTTCTATTTTTTACCTAGATACACTAGATTAATTTTTACAAATCATTTTCATGATTTTTATGCAGCAACTGCATCAGCACAAAAATCAATTCAACTTTCTCCTAGGATTCTTTAACACAACTCCAACCACTCTCAATCACTTATAAAATCCTAAAATCAATTTTGGAAATTTATTAAACATGGTTAATCACCTTAGATATATTTCCAAGATCTTGAATCATATTAAACACTCATGTGTGAGTGTTTCAAGTACTTCCACTACTTGTACTCTTCCAATTTTAGTTCAAACATAATAAAACATCATCCAAGTATTATAAACCAATAATTTTAATATTCAAATTCAATCAGTATGATAGGATGTATTATCCAATTTCTTTGTTTCTTTATTATTGCGTGGATATAATTTTAAATCTATTTAATTAGATCCCTATATTCTATTTAGGATTTCCAAACCAGTACCCAACATGAATATTCTCTCTTTCACTCATAGTAATACTATAGTAGATAATACATTCACAAATCTTTAACACTTATTTGTAACATGAGTTATAGAATAAACAATAATCTAATTTAATGGTCTACCTATAGAACCTATCCATCTAGATGTTATAAAGAAACCATTTTATCCAAAATCTTTTCAAAAAATGTGACACTCCCTTTATATTTTCAATGGAAACATCATATTTTATTCGTTACAAAAACCATATGGGTATAACCTTCAATTTTTATGTAATGGGTGGATAATAAATCCATCTCTAATACTTCTCAACATACATTGATTTCAAATTTGTACATTAAAAAAATATATAATATAGTCATTACACAATCCACAAGGTAAATTCAATGTGATTAAATCCTATTAAAATAATAATAATTGTTTGATTTATTCCAAATAAAAATACATATCAATACTTAAATCATTAAACCATAAAGTTTCTATGAAATTGGGGTGCTTATGGATTATTTTTTATAAGGAAAGATATAGGTGAATAGACTTAAGAGTTATGAAACCAAATTCCACTGTGATATTTGGGTTACTTAGCTAGGAAACCCTTAATAAGTATATAAAAGGAATGATGTGTAGTTTATCCATGTGTTAGATTGGTGAAAGAGGTCTCATATCAACCATCTAAGTGTTATATATGATATGATCCACATTATGTTCTACCTAAATATATAAGTTCTAAGAGGAATTTCAAATTTAAATCATTACATTATGAAATATGGATCTTAAAACACTAATGGATTTAGTGTATGCTAGAAGGGGTCATAATTTTAGTGGGATCACATTTAATAAAATTCCTTATTAAATAGATGTAAAATATGATTCTCATCTAATAAAATATTTTTTTGTAGGTATAAATGGAATCAGCATCATCCAACATGAATTTGAGACCAATTTTAGAGAAAGAAGAATATTAATATAAGAAACTTCTTAAAATAATACAATACTTAAGAATCATTCTTAAGAAAGAGTAAAAAATCTATGTGTTAGTGTAATACCTTCTCGAGTACCCAAATATTGATGTAAATCAACAAGTGAATCTAGATTCTTATGAAAATCATATATAAACATAATCATGGTTTAAAAATAATTATATCCAAGACTAATAGAGGAAATTTAGTCTCCAATCATATACTAAATGTGATTGAGTGTACCAATGACTTGGTTAAACTGAAGATAACCTCTAATTCCTAGTCTATCTATGGAATTTATTCTCCAATCATCATTGTAAATGTTCTAATAATTTTAATGAGTTTAAATTTATTTTTACCATTTTTTCTCAAATATTTTAGAATAAATTATCATTAAATGTGATGTTTAAAATCTAGTTTTATGTTGACATTATAATCTTGTAAAATTTAAATCCAAAAGAAGAATTTTTAGTTCCAAAGTCCAACAATGTATCTTCATGAATACAGTTATGGTCATTATCACCTAAATAAAGATTTATGAAGGAAGAAAATTTTCCATATGTGATGGAATTATTTAGGATATCTAAAGGATTTAAGAAACTCCATGGAAAGTTCACTAGAGTTATAGAAATAAATTGTTTGATTTTTGAAGGGTATATGATACCAAGTTCATACTTTACAAATATTGTAATCATATATGAGTTTCAAATCAAGGTAATAATTGAATGAGTTTGAAGTTTGTATTTAAATGATAAAGTAAATGGTTTTTTAATCATTAAATTTAATATAAAGGAAAATATCAAGCTCATATGGATTTAAATAAAAATATGTATTTTCTTCTTATTTATATTATATAGTTGGAGGAGTTGTTTACAATCAAGTAGTTGTTATGAAAAATATGATGTGCTACACATGGTTTATGATTCATTATATTCTATAAAAAAATTTAAAAGGATAAAAAAACATTTGAGATAAAAAAATTATAAATATTTTTAAAAAAATATGAGGGATGTGATCCCACAAACCTTTAATGGCATATTTTAAATAATAAAGTATTTTTTATAATATTACTCTAAACACATAAATATTATATATTATATGGATAAATAGTTTATTTGTTAAATATTAACTCTAAATAAAATAAGTTTTATTTCTTAAAATAAAGAGTTTCATGTATCTTATCAAGATATTCTGAAAAGAATGTAGTTTCTAAGAGGATATGGGGAGTATGTTTGGACTTAGTGAATTTTAATGATTAAAAATTAAATGATTGTGGTGGTTAAATTTCTCAATGAATTTCACTTCATATCCTAAAATCATTGAGGGTATTTTGGTAAAAAAATGTTTACAGATTTACATATTATTACTAAAAAGATTATAAGGAAAAAATTTGGTGTAATTGGTTTCAAAAACAATGATGATGATGAACTTAGAAAGGGTTCTAAGTAGAAACCATATGTTATTAACATAGTAAATTTTTATGTTGATAAGTAAAGAAGTTTGAATACTATGTTTAAATATTTAAACATTAGGAATATGATTCCCAAGACTCTCCATTATTCATGTAGCACCCTAGACCAGGTTGAGGTATAAACCAGTTTGAATTTTTATTAAAAATATATTTATGTTTGATTTTTTTCCTAAACTCTATATATTTAAATGTTTTGGGTTGTTCTATATGGAAACGAATTTAGGAATGGAAATTTTGGGTGAGCCTTGGGTCAACCATGTGAATTGGGTCCTCATAGAGGTCTTAGAGGTGTCATAATAGGTAGGAAATTTATTATTATGAGTTGACTGGGATCGAGGTTAGTAGATGTTATTTTTATCATTTTTTCATGTTTGGAGGGGGGTTAGAGGTGCTGTAAATATTTAAAAATGTTTTTAGAAAGTTTTTGAGTTTTTTAAAATTTATAGTATGTTTTTATAATTTTGGCTAGCTATGGTGTGTATAAGTATTTTTCTAGAGTGTAAGATTCATTTTGAGAGTGTTGGGAAATTTGAAAAATCTTGGAAATCCCCCCATGTATAAAAAAGAGTAATCTAGTGAAGGTTTTTTAAAATTGGATAAAACCTGGGAGGGTGACCTAGTATACATAAAAGTAAATTTATAAAGGGTTGAATAAAATTTGGATAACTCCTAAAACTACCCTATGAATAGTTACTCTAACGTATGGGTTCCCCATATATAAGAGTAACCAGTTGTGTTTTTAGAAAAATTAACAAAGTGATGGAAACATTGAATGTGTAAGGGTTATGAAATGGTAAAGTGTGGTTGGTAAAATTAAATCCCTAAATGTGTAAGAGTAAACACCTCATATGTAAAAGTAAATCATTCTGTGTAAGAGTATATTTTTCATACATAAAAGTAATTTAGAGAAGAGTTAGAAAAATAGATAAGGTATATATAAGGGTAGCTATGGAGTCAACCAGTATGAATGAGAATAAATATTTGGGTAAGTTAATATGTGAAATTAATTTTCAATGATGTAAAAAAGTAACTTTTTGAATACCTTGTATACATAAGAGTAACCCTGCAGCAAAGGACATGCGTAGAAGTAAACTCTTAATGCATAAGAGTAACTTTTTAGTATGTAAGGTTCATTCTATGAAGATTTGGTAAAATGGATAATAAATTCATAAGATACATTTATAGTTTCCATATATGCATAAGAGTAATTTTTTGGAAAAGGGGATATGTAAAAGTAACTTTTTCATATGTAAGGATCTTTGGTGTTGATATATAAGATTCATTTAGGATACTCTTGTGATTTGTAAGGGTCACTAGGGGCCATACATAAGGGTAAATTTTTTACTCTTATATATGGGTACTCCCATGCATAAGAGTAAAAGAGTTCATTAAAATTTTAATACCTTTAATTTTTTCACATTTCTTTAAAATATTAATAAAATTATTAAATGAAATAAAAGGGTTCTTAGGCTATTTGTAAATAGATAATACACCCAAGACTCTCATTCATTCCTCTCTTCAACTCTGAGGAAGATATTTTTTTATTATTAATAGATTTGAGTGTCATTTGATCTAGGTGGTAGCTTGATGTAAATATATCACTCTTCTAATATTCTTCCTCAATTTCTTCCTCATTTATAAACTATAGATTTTGTGAAACCAGTGTTATGTTTTAATGATGATTCTACCAGATCAAGGTATAATAATTTGGATATAATGGGTATTGTTTTCTATTTTAGCTATAGGGGTATTGGGGGTGAATGCACTATATTTAATGTGATTTAATTAAGGTAGGCCACTTCCTTATATTATTTAGGGTTTTCCTTCATTTTGGGGTCAAATTGATAGGTAAATTAAAGTGATAGTTTGAGTCATTACTATAATAAATGTCTAGATGGATACCAAAGGTTATGCACTCCCCTTTCCTCAATATTTAATCCATGAGAGATCACTGATAATTTGATCTTTAAATATTCCCTATACATTAATTATTGAATTAATTTTAAAAACAATTATAGTTTTTTCTGAATTATTAAATTATTTTTGATGGAGTTGGGGATATATATTGATGGGAGATGGTTAGTCATGCTTGGAAAAGCTTAATTGAGGTTGGTCTAACTTCACTTTAAAGGTAATAACTTCAAATAAGGTAGGTGGTCCCTAAACCTATCCTTAAAGTTTATACATTTTTTATGTGCATGAGATATATGGTCTATCCAATTAAATACAACCAAACCTATATTAAAATAATTTACTCTTTAAATACCCATGTGTAGATTGAAAGTGTCTTGGGTATTTATAAACCCTTAGAAACTAGTTTGGTTCCTGATCATAAATAGTAAAGGGTTAAACTATAAATGTGTTATATGAGATATAAAGACCCTGAAGAGGTATAAATGGAATGAGTAAAACATAGCAGACCTTGGGTAAGTTACCTTATACCCCTCTGAATAGGGTAGATTGATGGACTAGGAATGATTGGCTCAGATGTAGGTTATATGAAACCTTGAAATATCTTATAGACTTTGGAATAGATAATAATAGAGTAGGGTGATAGTTCCTTCCCTATGGGTATGTGAGTACCTAGGTGGGTATACCTTGGGTGGGACTATATTTAGGTTTGTTGAGAGGACCAACCTAATCAATTCACATGGAATTTACATTGATTCCAATTAGTCTATGATGTTATCATGTCTACGATTAGGAAAGTTATTCCATTTGAGTGATGATTTTTGACCTTAGAGTATGGAATGGGGGAGGGGAGCCTATTTGGGTGTTTGAATGTTTGTATTACATAGGGGGGCTTAGTGAGTTCTCCTATCTCAAATTTAATCTAGGGAGGGTTTTTGCAGGGAGGCTAGTATGATAATAACCTAGTATCGATGTGGTGATAAGGGTAAGTCAAGAACCAAATATTCTAACCTAGTAAATGTATGTGGGGTTCGAATGAGTTCACATTCCCTTTATATTGATACCTGAGATAGTCTAGGGAAAGTTACTTACCCCACTTTGGTGTTTTTACTTGAGATCCTTCTGGGTGGGCTGCTCCCCCTAGGTATGCTACATGAGATGATTCTAGGTGTTTAGATCATCCCCCTAGGTGGTTCACTCCCCCTAAGAATGTCTCCCCTTAGTTGTGTTACATGAGATGATTGATGTTCTAATTTTCCCCTTAATGATATAATATATCCTTCTAAGTAATATGCTCCTCCCCTTAGGTATGTTATATGAGATGATTCTAAGTGGTCCTCTTTTCCCCTGATGTTACATGAGATCCTTCTAGTTGGGCCACCCCTCCCCCAAGGTGTGTTTCATGATATGTTTCCAGGTGGGTTGTTTTTTCCTTGATGATATGTGAGATATTCTAGGGTGAAAATTTATACAAACCCTAGTATGGAAGTGTGACATGTTCAAAGACATTCATCGCTAGCCAAAAAAGGTATGGTCTACCTTGGGTGATACCTTAGAACCCAAGGATCTATAGTGGTTATTTTATTTCATTTATGTGATTTAATTATTTATTCTAAGCATATCATATGGGTATACACTATATTTATGGTTTGTGTTGGGGACACTATTAGTGGTGGTTTACTGAGTTTTACTCAAATGCTGCTTGGGTATCCCTAACACTTTGGTACCCAACTGGAACTCATGATCACAAGTACAGGTAGGGAAGAGGCCTATTGGTATATGGTTCAAATAGATAGATTGTACGGGTTCAGGATATGAGACTAAGTGTGAGACTTAGGACTACGTAGTGTGTATATTTATTTATCTTTATATTTTTTTTAAATGTTGGGGTCGAAGCCTCATTTATATTGTTTTGGGATGATATGATAATCCCATGAGAGATCTTATTATTATTTTCTTAACTTGTCTGACATTATAGATTGCACATATGTTAAATCACATGGTTTACAATTTATTTTGTGTCATTGGTTGGATTTTTTGTTTATTTATATGGATATTGTGATGATTAATTGTGTGATATTTTGGTTTTTTATCACTATAATATGAGAGTATATTCTACCCATAGTTTCATCTTAGGTCCTCATTATATGTCAGAAGCCTCCAGTATATGGAGAGTATCACCTGATTTTATGTAATGAACAGATCCAGTTACTGTAGAATAAACCAGGTGTGGACATTATAATTCAAACAGACATCATCCAAAAATGTTACACACTAAATATTTTAGAGGGAGAGTTTTATCATGTAGTCACATAGAGATGTGAAAAGAATTATATAGAGATTTAATGAGTCTAACATAACCCTAAAAGTGTATAAAACATAAGGTTGGTCTGGCAGTCTATCATATGTGATATAATGATACAAATACTTATAAATAGTTTTATTGATATTCTTAAAGAAGATTTAACAATATGAAATATATCATGTTATACAAAATAAATTATCCACTTTTTCATTATTTCACATTCTTTACACATATCTTATGAAGTGAAATGATAATTGACCTCACAAAGTATGAGTTTGAGTTATTTCTAACCAATGGTCTCCATGGGGTATTATAATTTATGATGAAATTTTAGGTTTATCAAGATTAGGATTTCGTATAGAGATAATAAATATGATCATGGGGTACAAAATGAGTTTTTTATTTTATTACCCCAAGTATACCACATGGACATTCATACACTATGTGTTTAGTATAGTAGGGATTCATGTTTCATATTTATATTTCCTCATACATAAGGTTAGAGAGATACCTAACATGAGAACCTTTATACTTTTATACCTTTATTATGAAATCCTTAAGGATTTTCTAATTAGAGTTGGATGGTTATATTGATGATCATGTCTTTGATTGGATCTTAACCAAGATGGGATATTTCCTCTCATATGATGAGTATTACATATGGTCTCTCAATTGAGATAGACTAAGGAATTGTATGGCCATACCTAGATAAGACGTGTGATGTGCTTATCTATTGGATTAGGGGCATGTAGATGCTCATGCATAAAGGTGTATAAAATGTGAGGTATTGATAAACCTAGTCACATAGACCTATAGTTAATTAATTCATGGAACATTTCTATGAAAATTTTGGTGCTTCCCTTATCTCATATTAAATTGAATGATTCACTCAATTAATGGGGATAAAATAGGATAACAAAAGGGGATAAGATGATTTTTCAAATTAAGGAGGTTAGAGAGTTGATTAGAATTTTTTTCTTACATAAATACCTTTGTATTTATTGTCAATTAGGTAGAGATGGAAAATTTCTCAGAAAAAATAATAACATATTGACATTAGTTAAAGAAAACTATTTTTATAAAACAAGAACATATTGAAATTAGTTTTTATAAAGTAGTTAATGGTATTAACAACAAACACAAAAAGTGATATTGAAGTACCCAAAGGTTTTTTTTTTGTTATATTTGTATTAATTAAGAATTTGTTTAATGATAATGTTAATATGTATGTATTCTAGTGTTGGGTAATAAAGGAATAATATTCCTAGTGAAGAATATAAATAGTATTTCTATACTAAGATAGGTAAATAAGAATAAATTTTTTATCTTAGAATACCTAGCTAGATAGATTCTAAGTATCATTTATATAAATCTAATTATTTTTGAGATGGTATTTATTAAAATAAATTACAAGTGTTGATGATTATGAGAATCATTCCCTATAATAGTTAATTGTTGAGTTTTAAGAGCTAACTATTATACATCTTATGAATTTTTAATTAAAAAAGAGTAAAATTGGGATAAATTTGCAAAAGGCCATCCATGAATTTTCACGTATGATGGATAATAAACATAGTGATTAATATATCTTGTATGAAGGTTTGAAGAATATTAAGTGAATTTGACATTAAAATTCAGTGAATTCGTATTTTAAATACTCAATATGGGTATTTAATATGCTGAAATAATTTAAAAATAAGTTTGAAGTACTTTGGAAATATTCTTATATTTTTTTAAATTCAGTTGAAGTCATTTGAGATAATTCAACATGATTAAGAATAACCTAAATTAAATTGAAGTGATACTGATATTATTTTAAGAATTATGGAATGTTTTGATTGTGACTGGAAAAATGGCTAAGTCTTGGAATTTCTATAAGGGTCATCTGTACTCCATAAGACTCATTCTGAAGGCTTAAGGTGAGAATTTATAAAGGTATGATATTTTTTTAAGGATGATTTTAATTTCTATAAGATCCATTTAAACACTATAGATGAGATAAAATAGAAATGTGTGACTTTATAAGGATCATCCAAAGTTTATAAGGTTCATTCCCTTACTTCATAAGGATCATCCCAGACTATGTAAGGATCATATTTGACCATAAATGTATCATTTTAGTCTTTATAAGGATGATTCCTAAAGTTTTTAAGGATGATTTATAAGATGATTATGATTTTGTATGGATGATTTCTAAATTCATAAGTATGATAGTTGACTTCATAAGGATAATCTCACACATTGTAAGAGTCATCGGTGTGTGAGAATTTGATAAAGTGTGACTTCTTACTATTCAAGGCTGCATATGTAAGATTCATTTGAAGTAGAATATTGGAAAAGGTAGGTAACTTTATATAACTCTGTAATAGTTATTCCATTACCATAAGGATCATTTTAATTTCATAAGTATTGTTTTTTAGGGAGAAATTTGTAAAAGGAATGGATGTTACCTGAGTTTAATTAGGATAATTTTTGAGACCGTAAAGATCATGGTGATTTTATAAAGGTCATTGTGACTTCATGAAAGATACAATATTTTAATAATTTTTTATATGTATTTAAATTATTTAAATCCTCCCAATTTATCAATTTGAGCTTATTTTCATCTATTTTTTATTTATGGTGTGTTTTGGTCTAAAATTTCAAAATTGCTTAATTCTAGAATTTTAGAAGATTTTATTCAATTTGGTATTTTGATCATAAATTTTAAAATATTGATCCAATTTGATTGATTATTTTTTTAGGATTCCTTTATTTTTGGTATTCAACTTTCTCTATTGAACTAGGAGCTGATTAAAACATCTGAAGGACCTAAAAGGCCAACAATGTTGAATAATTATTCTAGAAGACAGTGTGGAACCCACTTAGTAATTAAGACATAACTTAGGAAACACACCTCCAATTAAGTAGACTCAAATTGAATTTTAAATATAATTAAATGGATAATTCAAGAATTAAATATCATAGAGATATTAAAACATTAGTGTGACCATTGAACACTCAAAATTGGGGGCATATTTAGGAAACATTCGACAATAATAAATTTTCTACATTAATGGGCCATATATTTTTCTACAAAAGGATAATAAAGCTTATCTTTTGGGTTCAGTCTCAAAAGGTATTTTTTTAAAAAACTTTATATAATACCAAAATTTCATATTATTCCATTAAATGGGTCTACAACCTAAAAAAATTTGGAGGAAAGATTCTAGAGCCAATATTTCACTCATTTTTCCTATAAATATGTATCCCATCTCCTCCTAATAAGGCTGGAAACTCTATGTGGAAATTTTCTATAGTTTTTTAGTTTATTTTTTGTGAAATAGTATTATTTGTTTTTAAAATATTTTACTTTTCTTCTTCATATAATTCTCTTATTTTTACCTATTGTGTTTTAACCCCATTCTTCTCCACTATGATCACTTAGACTCATGATAATGAGTAAATAATCCAAGGAATTTCCTGAGGGATCAATCCAGTATAAACCCAAGTCATTTCATATTCATTTTTATTGTTTCTTATTTTATTAGAGTTAGGTAAAGGTGGATCTTATTGGGTAAGGCGCCTTTGTGTCTCTACTTACCACTTGAGGCTTAACTTTCTCTTCTACAGTATTTTCCCTTGATTGAGGAGGTGGATGTGTGGTCTCTTAATGATAATTGAGTTTACTATATATTTACAATAAATAGTATAATAGGATATGCATGCATACGATAGTGCATGTTTATTATGTAAATTTGAAACTAATGAAGAGATGATGAAGGTTCAATTTGGGTGTTCTCCTGGGAGGATCTCCTATGTGTTTAACAACTTTATGTCTGCATCCATTCTATTTGCATCATAATTATATATATATATCAATATTTATTTCATCTTTAAAAATATATTCATTAAAATATTTAGATTTATAATAGTTAAAATATAAATATTGATAATAGAAATTTGGTGTTGTGTGAGTTTCCTCCTTGATACCGACCCTGGGTGTGAACTATATTACATGCTTATGTAAATAAATTATTGATCAAGAATTCACGATAAATCCTTGCGCATCAATTCATAAGGATCAAAACTTTTAAAAATAAAATCATATGATTTTGAAGATATCTTTCAAGATCAAATTATCATAATGTAATTTTAAGCTATGATTAAAGCCTTTATTTAAATAAGATTAAAGAATTGAAGAATGATGAGATCATTGTTATTTTAATATGGGATTATCAATTATGAAAATTTTAAAATAAATATTTTTCATCAAATCTGAATGGATTTTTGGAATCAAATATGATTATTCCTGAAATAAAGTTTAGTGATTTAGATATCACAAATTAATTGTGATTCAATCTATATTATGAGAAAGATAATATTCATGTTTGAAGAGAATAAGATCAAACTGAGATGAATTATATGATTAAAATACAAGCTAGTGATCATTCTGAAATTTATAGACTATCACAACTATGATGAGATGGTACATGTCACAATATATATACTGCTATATTATTTTCATATTGAAATAGATATTTATTTATTTATAGAAAATTTGTGGAATGAATTTGAGAAGAAGATTCTTAGTCCTTCCAACTGAATTAAAGGTAGTATTATTCAATGTGGATAAAATTAGATGAAAAAATAATAAGGGTGTTTCTAGAAATGTAGTATAGACAAGAGACAAATGTAAAAGGAATATTGTTTATCATAGGAACACACCCAAATGATAAAGTAGATGAAAATGTGTTGGAGGATCACTAAAGTGAGATTATAGATATTTTATATTTTAAATGTAAAGGCCCCAACCCCAGTAACCCAAAGTCAATGGTTACATTATTATATTGGAATATGATACAAGTGATCACATCCCAAAGTATTGAATATTTTATTATTCTTGGTAAACTATATTCATACATGATTCTTGCGTTAAATTTGAAAACATAAATTACAATATATTGAAAGTAAATAGTTTACATCTTTGAAATAATTTAAATATTCTATCTTCATATCCTGGGGAAAGAAACAAAAAAAGGGTGAGCTAAAATGCTCAATAAGGGTTACATACAATAGAATATATTATCAATAAATAAGGCATAATTAATATGGAAAGGTAAATAGCTAAAAACACATTCCATTTAATCAATATCTTGATCATGAGCATGCATACATGGATAATATCAATGCAATAATATCATAGATAACTAATACCAAATTCTCAAATAAGGAAATGATTAATATTGGATATATTGATCTCATATATCATGATATATATACCATAAAGACCTTATACTAATACATTTTAATTTATGGATAGGTATACACTAGAAACCCATTTAAAGCTAGACTGCTAATTTTTCTCATGATACTTGTTGATGCATCGAGGGGATATATAATTCAAGGACCCACCTTCCACTGCATGTCCAAATAATTAATCATATATATAATTATTGATTTAATTCATTAACAATATTATTTATTAATAAATATCTATATAGGGTAAATAATATGGATTTATCAAAATTTTCCCCAATCAATCAAATAGCATACATAGTAAAACACCATATGTAAAAAACATATATGATTTAGGTAATAATAATATCCATTATTTAAATAATATAGATATTTTGGAGAAATATAATTTCCAAGAAAAAATTATCACGATAAATTTATTATCTCAATAGAAAGTTATCAACCAAAAAATTAATCAAGAGATGAGAGGTTTCCATCGGTTCATTGGTAATATAGGTTTTGAAATAAAATAATGTCTTTTAGAAGAATAAATAGAATTGAAGTGAAATATTAAAATAATCTTTCATAAAATAGTTTTCTTTGTACAAAAATTGAAAATGTGTATAAGGGAATAAATTTTGTAAAATATTTATGGTGGTGGGGGAGTCTGTTATTGTTGTATATATTAAAAAACATTCTTTTTGACTTTTTATAAAGAAAGTCAAAGACATATATTTCAGAGTTTAAATATTCTTTTAAACCCCATTTCAAAATTAACTTATAGCTTAAAATTTCTTTAATAATCAATTTTAATAAATAAAAGTAACTTTGTAAAATAATTTTGGAAAATATAGACATGGAAGAAAAATATATCTGATTTAAAGAGAAATAAAATTGATTTTTATTTTAAACATTTATTAGCTAGATTAAAGTACCAAAGAGAGTAAATTTTGGAAAAAAATATGGAAATCCCTTAAATATCCATAGGATAATAAAATTATTACATAATATGAAGGATAAATGATAATATTCCTTTAATGAAAATAGAAACAATCCCAAAATAAAGTGAGATTATAAAATATATTTTTACCTCTTTGGTAACATTAAAATTGTAACCCCTTGAAATAATAGACTTGAATTTAAGTATTAATTATCATTAATAAATAGGTATTAGTGTTAAATAAAACAAAGGGTTAGCATAAACATCACATAAAATTGAATAGGCTCATAATAACAAATAAGTATCAAGGGAATAGAAACTGAGATGAAATATCATAAAAAGATCATACCATTGAAGGAATGATTAATCAATTAATTTATTATGTGTATTAAATGTAAATTCAAATAAAAAAGTGTAAATACAAAATAAAATAATCAAAATAAATTATACACATAATCTTATAATATCAATTATAATTAAGATGTAATATAACCTAATGAAAATAAATTGAGTCATGGAATTCCTTACCACTTGGTAACTTTCAATTAAAATTCCATTGGATTAAATAATTTAAATTAAAACTTAAAATAACATTAATTTTTAATTATTCATGATATTACATTTAAAATGGTTAGTATATACACCATATAAAAGAAATTAGGTGCATAACATTAAAATATACCTCAATGAATGAAAATTGGGATGAAATCCCTAATCTCACATTTCCATTTAGTTGTTCATGTTTAAAACTGTAGTATAATGGTTTAAAACATATTATTAATTTATAATATATCCATATTAATATTTTTAATATCATATATGATCTTATTATAAAATCTTATCACCAATTTGTTAATAATATTTCATTACTACCATTGTTTTGGGTGTTAACTACTTTGTTTTCTCATGCATTTTTTGTCACGGAAGTTCTAGTTCTTGTGAATAGGATATAGATCCATCATCTCTATAATTATATTAATTTTATTAATTTCACATTTATTCATTATATACCTTTTTATAACCATTTTTTAAAATTTTACATGGAAAATGAATCGTTCCACTTCATGGAGACGGTAGCTTGTATGTACGCAAGAACAAAGATATCATTCCATTAATTAGTGAAAGGGTAAGTAAATGGATGATATATTAATTTTAAATAATTAAAATCATGTCATATTTATTATATATATTCATTATTTCTATCATTTTAACTACCCATTTGAGTTGGTGATGGAAAATAAATTACATCGGTTCGTGAGGTGGTAGTCCGTCATACACACGAGTGATGGATTTATTTCCCATTTGATAGATAAAGAGGTGGATAAATATTATTACATCAATATAATAAAATTTAAATATAAGGGATATACTGGTGTTATTATACTATATTTTTTTAGACAAAATTGAAGGTGGAAAAAGAAGAAGTAAAAAAAGAAGGATCTTAGTGAGGATGATTACCTTCACTTACAAAAACCTCCTTTGGATCTCTCATTAAGGACACTCTGTTTGGAATTTTGTAAATAAAAAAAGATATATAATGTGTATAATGATTTTTGGGAGATATTTTTGTAGTTTCTGGTTAATATAAATGGTCTAATAGGTGTAAAGAAGTGAGGGTAGGGGGTTCCATTTCTTAATTGATGAGAAGTGTCATTTTTATAAACACCCAAATCTATTCAATAATGAAAAGTAAATCTCAACAAAAGTGCCTTCAAAATTGATAAATAATGGGGTTATGGGAGTATAATTTCAACACACACTATCAAAAATATAAATAAAATTATTTTAAACATGTAATTCCCTTTACCTCTAAGGTTACTCACTTTAACTATTTTAGTTTTCACCATGGTACCTAGTTTTTTTAACCTAGGTAATTTATCCTTTAAACATAAATAAAAGGAAAATTACTAGATAATTTGGAAAAAATAATTTTAAATATGAAATAAAATTTATTGAATAAAAATTCTATGTATGTGAAAAATTAATTTTAACAAAAGTGCATGTCAAGTGCAAAACCTCGTTTCTACCTTAATTGCTGTAAATAAATTTTTTTATCTTTACTAATAATTATGACCAAAAATTAAGTTAAAATAATTACATAATATTAATTATTATAACTAAAAATATGGAATCTATTTTTTCAAATTCAAATAACAGAATAATCATAATTTAATTTAAAATTAAACTTATGTGTGCGACGAAAATGGGGTTTTCCAAAGAATAGTTTTCTCAAATAGAAAAAGGTTTTATATAAAAATTCAACATTCAATTGATTAAAATAAAATAAATTGGATTAATAATAATATAAATTAACTAATTTTATTTTTGAAACAATTTTAAAATAAAATGTAACATTGAAAATGATTTAAATGAAAAGGTAGTTTTCAATAAAAAACAGCTTTTTCTCACTATTCATCAAAAAAATAAAATTTTAATAAAATTTTTAAATATTCACTATAAGATAATTTTTACATGTTGATTTCAAAAATGAAGTTAATTTTTTAAAACACATTTTTTAAAATGTGTAAAATTAATTTTAAAATAAGTGTAAAAAAGGTGATGAAACCACTTTTCAGAAAAATACAGTTTTTAAGCAAAAAGTTGGATTTATTCTTATATCATGCATAAAAATATTATATTAATGATAAAAAAATTTATTTAATACCTAATATATAAATTTAATTAAAATAATTTTCTAATAGTTATTAATTTAATTTATTAAGGTAAAAACACAATGAGCACATAGAAACAGTTTTTCAAAAAAATATTTCTTTTAATTTAAAATGTTTTTTATTTTTATTTCTAATTAATTGATACCTAATGTATTTATTTTATACCTGTGTAAACTATTTACTTTTAATAATTTAGTTATTCATATTTATACCCACTAATTTAATAGCTAGGTTATAATGGTATACTATATTACAAGTCATATAGACACGGGGTTGAGTATACCACAAGCTATCGAATATATTAAATTTATTTACATGAAATATGATGTAAAATATTGGGGTGTTACATTATACCCAACTTCAATAAATTAAATCCTCTCAATTTTAACTTGTGCTTAGAAAATAAGGGATTGATATTTGAAAATACATTTTTTTAAAACCCTTATCATAAAACGAGTTAATAAAACTTCCTCTTGATAAGAGATAAAGGGAAGTACGAAGGTCATCTATAATTATAAATCATTGGGTTTCCAAGTAAAGAAAAATTATTATAAAGTGAAAATATAGACATAGAGGAAAAAACAAACTCCCAAGGACAACTAAAGAGTGACAGAAAACATGTTTCAGAGAAAGTTAATAACCACAATACCCTAAATCTATGATGGGTGAAGAGAACATCAATTCATTAGAAATAAAGGTAAAAGGGTTAAATTTTTATTTCAAGATCCTTTTCCTAAATTTGAGGAATTATTTTACTATCTAGACTAAGAACATATGTAAATATAATTACTTGATATATTCATATTTTAGAAGAAAATTTTCATCCTTTGGTTCTGCTTCAATCAATTTCTACTTCACCTCTTACTCTATGGAAAAAATATAAAATATGAATTTCTTTATACCTGAACAACTAAAATTAAATTTTAATAGATCATAAGATTCATAAAATAGTGACAAGTTCTTATGTATATCTCTAAATATTTTTCAAAACCAAAATGGTTGGCACGAGTTATCCAATATAATACCTTAATCTCTAAACCTTAATAGTAACACCCAAAGTTCAATTTAATATTTATCCATCAAATAGATTAAGTAAAAATAATTTTATATTAACAAGTACATCACATAGGTCAGTGGTAGGAGTTTCACCCTTGTAGCTCTTTGGTTTTGGGTTCAAGCCCTGTGACCTCGCTAAATGTGATGGGTTGTTTTTTGAAATGTAGTTTTTCCTTTTTATAAAACTATTTTTATATAGTTCCTATAAGATTCCCAAAAATATGATTAATATCCATGAAATGAAATTATAATTAAATACATTTTCAACCATTAAGCTTTTTTATACATATTTTTTTCAAAAAAAATCAAATAATATTAATTGACTATTATTATTTTATCATTAATGATCATTTTAACCCAAAATATTATTAATGCCCTTAAACTTATTTCCACAAAATATTAAATAATAATTCCTCAAATAAAATTTTCACTAAAACACATACTAAATCCAATGGTTTCATTCTAATAAATATTTCCCAAAATATCCATAATCATGTCAAAATCCCATAACTTAATGCCTTAAAAGGAGTATCTATGCTTTTAAACACATGATTAACCTTATAAATACCATCCTAATACACTTTAGGTTTATCACATATCACTATGTAATATCATAGGTTTATATAGGTTCTATTTTCAATTCATCACAATCTTTTATAGATAAAATTTGAATTATCCCAAGAATATCCCCTAGAAGTGTCAAACCAGGCATGCAGTGAGGATCGTTATCATACACTAAGTGACTATTGATTCAAATCTCAATGTTCCCTTTTTGGAGTTATTTCACCAAGGTAAAACTATGCCAGATCCATATCCCCTTATAATAACTATAAAGGGATTTCATTTCATGTAAAAAGAATATAATCTCTTCCTTACCAAAAAAAATTAGGATGTTATTCCATAAATTAAAATATACTCAAAGTATATCATAGGGTTATATCCTCTAATATATGTTTTCTAAATCTAGTTCCCAAGGTTTATACTAAACTTACTCTGATACCAATTATAAATACCATGACCCCAGTAACCTAGAGTCGGTGGTTGCTTTCTTAAATTGGAATAAGATATAAGTGATCATATCCCAAAGGACCGAATAGTTTAGTATTATTGTAAACTAGATACATAATTAAATCTCACGTTACATTAGAATACATGAATTACAATAATATGAGAGTAAATATTCTACATTCTCGAACTCTTTTAAATATTCCTTCATCATATCCTATAGAAAGGGAAAAAATAAGTGAGAGATCAAATTCTCAGTAAGGATTACATATATAAGAATCTATCAGGAATAAATAAGGAATAATCAATAAGAAATAATCAATATAGAAAGATAAATAACTTAAAACATGTTTAATTAAATAAATAACTTGAGCGCAATCATGTATCTGTGGATAATATCAATGAAATAATCTCATAGATAATAAATTCTGAATTCTAAAATAAGGAAATGCTTATTATTGGATGCCATGATCTTAGAAATCATGATATCTATACCATCAATGTAGGATCTAAATACAAATGTAGATGCTCAATTATAAGAGGGGGTGAATTTTAAGTTTAAAAACAATCGTTTTTAACCTTAAGGAAAACTATATTTAACAAAGTTAAATAAGGTAAATTCATAAACCCTAAAAATAGTTCTACGAAACAAACTTGTTTAGGTTCTGGAAATATGGTTCCAGAAATGAAACTTAAGGAAAGTTTACAAGGAAAATATTAGGGTATAGAATCTTAATTATCAGATTATGCAAAAGTACAAGAAATTATAATAAAGTTATACTTTCTTTCTTTATCAAAATACATCAGAAATAAAACTTGAAACAAAATAAGTAACAAGTAATAAATCTTTTCACCCAAAGAGTAGGGTATCCAACAACCTTGGATAAAGGTTCCTTGATTTATACTTTCAAGAAATTTTGTCTTACCCACACCAGGGTAATCCCTCGATAGGAATATCAGAATCTGTCTTGTTATCCTTACAAGCCCTCGATCTTTAAGGTAGTCGGCACATCTGCCTTCCTATCCCCAGAAGTCCTCAAAATTTAAGGTAGTCAGCACTTCTGTCTTCATATCCCCAGAAGCCCTCGATTGTACTTAGAAACAATTAGGGTCGTACAAGGAAATATGAAGAAGATGTTTATAGTGCACAAAGAATAAGAGTCTCTCTCTCTAGAAAATACTTCACAGCATGTAATATATATATTGATGGAATAAGTGTGATCTCTTTCAAATGAGATCCTATTTATGGGCACAACTCCAACGGTCAGCTCCCTTCTCCAATGGTCATATTTTTACATTAATTTAAAAGGGACTTGTACACGTGTCACTCATCCAACGGTTAGTTAGAAATATATTACATTAAATCATTTTATAACAATAACATCTGTTAGGAAAATGAAGTTTGTTAACCAAATCTATTTTTAGGAGTATAAAGAAAAATAGAATTCGAAGTCTAACCATACAAACATTAAGAATCTATAAGACATGGATATTCAGATTTTGTTTTAAAAAGAATTTGGAATCTAAAATCTAAAGATTCCAGAGTCTAAATTTTGAGGAATTTGGAATCTGAATTTTGAGGAATTTGAATTCCGAATTATGAGGAATTTGAATTCATAATTATGAGGAATTCGGAGTCTGAATTATGAGGAATTAGGAGTCTAAATTCGAAGGAATTTGGAGTTTGAATTTTGAGGAATTCAGGGTCTAAATTTTGAGGAATTAAGAGTCTGAATTATGAGGAATTCAGAGTCTGAATTCTGAGGAATTCGAATTCTAAATTTCATAGAATTCAGAGTCTGAATTTCAGAGAATTTGGAGTCTGAATTTCAGATAATTCAGAATCTGAATTTTATAGAATTTGGAATCTGAATTTTAAAGAATTCAGAATCTGAATTGCAGAGAATTTAGAGTTTAAATTTTAAATAATTTGGAATCTAAATTTTAGAGAATTCAGAGTTTTAATTTCATAGATTTCATAATCTTAATTTTAGAGAATTCAGAGTCTAAAAATAGAACACTCTATATCCAAGAAATTATAATATTCCTAAGTTTTACATAAGAATCAAAATTTTAGACTTAGTAATAAAATTATTTTCATTTAGAGAGATCATAAAATGAAACAATGAAAACAAAGGTAATGATAAAAATTTCTTTAGAGAAGGGAAATCTTTCTTATGAAAATAATCCTTAAGGAAAAAAAATTTCCTTAAGATAAAGTGTTTGTGATTTTCAAAACATAGAGGAATGGAAAAGTTATAAGGAAACCTTATTGACTTAAAAATCAATACCTTGCGCTGAGATATTTTAATCTATGGGTAGGTATACACCTAAAACCTATTTAATTCTAGCTTATTGATTTGTCTCATGAGATTTTTTGATGCATAAAGAGGTTATATAAATTCGGGTCCCACACATCATTGCATGTCCAATGAATTACTTATATATCGAATGATAACTTTAATTCATGAACAATATTCCTTATCAATAAATATCTATATTGAGTAAATAATACAGATTTATTAATATTTTCCCCAGTCAATCAAATAACCTATATAGTAAAACGCTATATATAAAGATGGTATATGGTTTAGGTAGTAATAATATCCATGATAGAAATAATATGTATATTTTAATGAAATGGAATTATTAATAAAATATTATCACAATAAAGTGATTATATCAAGATAAAGTTAACAACTAAAAAAATAATCAAGATATGAGAGGTGACCATTAGTTCATCAATAATATAGGTTTTGAAATAAAATCATATCCTTTAGAAGAATAAATGGAACATAAGTGAAATATTAAAATAAACTTTCATAAAATGGTTATATTTTTTAAAACCATTGAAAATGTGTATAATAAGATAAATTTCAAAAAATGGTTATGGTGGTGGGGTAGTATGTTATCACCATATATGTTAAAAAATGGTTCATTTCACTTTTTGTAAAGAAAGTTAAAAAATATCTTTTATAACATTATAAAAATATTACATTAAAACATTTTTTAAAATTCAAGTATAACTTAAAATGACCTTAATAAATTATTTGACTAAATAAAAGTACTTTTGTAAAATAATTTTGGAAAACATGGACATGGAAGAAAAATGTATCCAATTTAAAGAGAAATAAAATCAGTTTTTCTTTCAAACATTTCTTTTCTAGATTAAAGTAACAAATAGAGGAAAAGTTGGAAGAAAATATATAAATTTCATAAATATCTAGTGCATAATAAAATTACTGGATCTTATGAAGGATAAATGATAATATTCCTTCAATTAAAATAAAATCAATCCAAAAATAAAGTGAGATTATAAAATAGATTCTTACCTATTTGGTAACATTAATATTGAAGTCCTTTGAAATTGTAGAATTAAATTGAAACATTAGTCATCATTAATAAATAGTTATTAATTTTAAATACATAATATTACCAAAATATACACCACATAAAATTAAATATGTTCATAATAAAAAATAAGCCCCAATAGAATGGAAATTGAGATGAAATACCTTACAAAAATCATACCCTTGAAGTGAGGATTAATAGATGAATTGATTATATGTATCAAATGTAAATACAAAAAAAAGAAGTGTAAATTAAACATAAAATAATCAAATACATTACACGTATAGTCTTATAATATTAATTGTAATTAAAACGTAATATAGCTCAATGAAAATAAATTGAGCTATGAAATTCCTTACCACTCAGTAACTTCCAAGTCAAATACACTTGAATGAAATAATTTAAATTGTAAATTAAAATACCATGAATTATTAATAATTTATAATATTGTATATAAAAGGGGTAGTATATAGACCTTGTAAAATAAATTGGGTGCATAACATTAAAATATGACTCAATGAAGGAAAATTAAGATGAAATTCATTACCTCACATTTCCCTTTAGTTATTCATGAATTAACCTCATGTATATTGGTTTTAAACATGTTATTAGTTTATATAAGAACCAAATTAATATTTATAATATCATATATTATACTATTATAACATCTTATAACCCATTTGTTAATAATATTTCATTATTACCATTATTTTAGGAGTTAACTACTTCATTTTCTCATGAATATTTTTTCATGAAAGTTATGGTTATTGTGCATAAGATATATATAAATCATAACCATAATTATATTAATTTTATAAATATCACATGTATTCATGAGATTAATTTTTAGAACCATTATTGAAATTTGAACATGGAAAATGAATCACAGCGCTTTGTGGTGGTGATCGTTCGTACACACGCACGAACGATGATATCATTTCCTTAATGTATTAAATGGTGATTAATTAGATGATATATTACTTTTATAGAATTAATATAATGTCATGTGTATCATATATATTCATTATTTCTATCATTATTATTATCCATGTGAGTCGGTGATGGAAAACAAATTACATCGGTTCGCGAGAAGATAGTCCTCCACACACACGAGCAATGGATTTGTTTACCATTTGATGAAGAATGATTTAGATAAATATTATTTTATCAACATAATAACATATAAATATATTTAATATAATAGTTTTATTATTTTTGAATTTTTAATACATAATAAAGAGTTAAAAAGGAAGAAGTAAAAAAGAAGGAGCTTAGTGAAGATGA
Source organism: Viscum album (assembly GCA_963277665.1). NCBI lineage: Eukaryota > Viridiplantae > Streptophyta > Magnoliopsida > Santalales > Viscaceae > Viscum > Viscum album. Next base: position 1,016,062,043 of record OY728147.1, on the reverse strand, counting down.
TTGCCTTCACATAGAAAAACCTCACTTGTATCTCTTATTAAGGGCCCTAGGGTTAGTATTTTAGAAATACCAGAAGCTCTAGAATGTGAATAAGTATGTTGTTGAAATATTTTTTCAGGTTTTTTAGATATAAATGGCTTTATATATGTAAATAAGTGAAGCGAGGGGTTCCCTTTTATAATTGAGGAGGAGTGGATTTTTTGTAAATACTCAAAGTTATTCAATAATGGGAAGTCACTCTCAACCCAACTGCCTAAAAAATTGATAAATGGTTTTTTAGAGATAATATATGGTTGAGAAACACCTCCACTAATAAAATTAAACATTTTATTCCCTTTAACTCTAAGGTTAGTCACTTTTACCATTTTATTTTTCACCATGGTAACTATTTTTTAACATAGGTAATTTATCCTTTAAGCCTAAAATAAAATGATCCTTATTAGATAATTTATACCCGATTATTATAACTAATAAATAAAATTTATCAAATAAAAATTATATATGCGTGTAAAATTAATTTTAACACAGGGGAATGTAACCTGCAAAACCATGTTTTAACCTTAATTGTAGTAAATAAATTTTACTATTTTTACTAATCATTGTGACCAAAAATTTAGTTAAAATAATAAAATAATATTAATTATTATTATTATGAATATTTCATCCATTTTATCAAATTCAATTAACATAATTTTCATAATTTAATTTAAAAATAAACTCATAAGTTTTCCAAAAATGTTGTTTCCCAAAGAAAAGTTTTCTTAAATACAAAAAAATATAAAATTTAAATTGATTATAATAACATAAATTTGATTATTAATAATGTAAATTAATTAATGTTACTTTTAAATCAATTTTAAAATAAAATGTGACTTTTTAAATGCTTTAAATTAAAATGTTTATTTCAATAAAAATCAATATTTTTAATATTCATTAAAAGAATAATATTTTTAGAAAATTCTCAAAAATTTACCCTAAGATAACTTTGAAATGTGGATTTCAAAAATTTACTTAATTTTTTAAAATAAATTTTCTAAAATTGTTATAATTTAATGTTAAAATATGTGTAAAAAACGTGATGAAACCGCTTTTTAGAAAATTATAGTTTTTAAGTATAAAACTGTATTTATTCTTATCCTATAACAAAAAATATTAGATAAATGATAAAAAAAAATTTGAAGTCATAATATATAAATTTCCTTAAAATCATTCACCAATAGTAAATAATTTAATTTATTAAGATAAAAACACACTATGCTGATAAATATAGTTTTTCATAAAATTATTTCTTTTACTTTCAAATGATTTTTAGTTTTATTTATAATAAATTTATAACTAATTTATTTATTTTATGAATTTTTAAACCATAAAATTTTCTATAATCTAGTTATTCCAATTCATACCCATTAATTTACTGTTTATGTTATAACGGTATACTATATTATAGTTTATTTTGACTCAGGGTAGCATGTACCACAAACTATCGAAGTCATTAATTTTATTTACAAGAAATATACTATAAAATATAAGCGTGTTACATTCTCCCCGCCTTCAATATATTTATTCCTCTCAATTTGAACTTATTCTCAAAAAATAAGGGTTTAATATTTCAAAATACCATTATTGAAAACCTACATCATAAAAAGGGTTAATAAAACTTCCTATTGATAAAAAAGAAAGGGGGTATTAAGGTCATCTAGAATAACACATAACTATGTTTCTAAGTAGGAAAACATTAGTAGGAAGTGAAAATATAGACATGGAGGATAAAAATAAGACCCAAGGACTAATTGAGGGTAACCAAAAACATGGTTAACGGAAATTTAACAACTACAAGACCATAAATTTTTGATGGGTGAAGAGACCATAAATTCATTATAAATGAAGGTAAAATGATAAAATTTTTATTTCAAGATCCATTTATTAAATTTGAGGAATTCTTTTACTCTCAAGTATAAGGACATGTAGAAATATATATACTTGATATATTTATATTTTATAAGTGCAATTTCTTCCTTTGGTTTTGGTTCGATTAATTTCCACTTCGCCACTTACTCCAAGGAATGAATATCCAATATGAATTTTTTTATGCTTGAAGTACTAAAATTAACTTTTAATATATCATAAGATCCATAAAAGGGTAAAAATTACTTCCATATATCTCTAAATATTTATAAAACCCAAAATGGTTAGCATGATCTTCCAATATAATGCATTAATCTCTAAACCTCAATAGTAACACTCAAAGTTCAAATTGATATTTATCCATAAAATCATTTAAGTGAAAATAATTCCATATTAACTGGAACATCACATGGGCCGGTGGTAGGCGTTTCACCCTTGTCACTCTTTGGTTGTGGGTTCAAGCCTCGTGGCCTCAATGAATATGATGGGTTGTCACCATACATGTAGGTTTTCCTTTTTATAAAATAATATTTATATAATTCCTCTAATTTTCCTTAAAATATAATGAAAATAATTGAAATAAAATTAATCATTAAATAAATTTTTAACCACTATGGTTTCCTATTTAGATTTTTTCAAAAAATCAAATAATCTTAAATGATTATTATTAATTTATCATTAATAATCATATTAACCCTAAATTTTATCAATAAATTTAAAATTATGTCCATAAAATATTAAATCATCATTCCTAAAATAAACTATTCACTAAAATACATACTAAACCCAAGGGTTGTATTCCCAGTAATGATTCTAAAAATATCAATAATCATATTAAAATCCAATCACATAATGCCTCAAAATAAGTATATATTCTTTAAAACATATGATTAGCCCAAGAAATATCATCCCAATACACTATAGGTTTGTTCCATATCACTATGGCATATCATAAGTTTCCATATGAAATATATTCAATTAATCATAGTTGTTCACAAAGAAAATGTGAATTAACCAAATCATATCCCTTGGGAGTGTCAAATCAGGTGTAAATTGAGGCCCATTTTCATGCACTAGGTGATGATTGATTCAAATCCCAATGCTCACTTTTTATATTTTTACCCCTAAGTACAACTCTTCCATATCCACATCCACTTTTAGTATCCAAACAGGGGTGTAATTTCTTGGAAAAACTACATAATATCTTCTTTACCAAAACATTTAAGATTTTATTCTGCAATTTTACATATCCTCAAAGTATATCATAAGGTTAGGTTCCTTGATATATATTTTCCAAAATCTAATTCCCAGGGTTTCTAATAAACTTTCTCTCATACCAACTGTAAAGACGTCGACCCTAGTAATGTAAATCCAGTGGTTACTTTATTAAATTTTCATAAGATACAATAAATTTTATCCCAGAGTATGAAATAGTTTAGTATTCATGGTAAACTAGATACATACTTGAGTCTCTCATTGCATTTGAAAACATAAATTACAACAAAGTGAAAGTAAATATTCTGTATCTTTGAACTCATTTAAAGATTCCTTCTTCATGTCCTGGGTAAATAAAATAAAATAAGGGTGATCTAAAATGATCAGTAAGGGTTATGTATAGTGGAATATATCATGAATCAATAATTAATAATCAATATATGAAGGTAAATAATTGAAAACGCATTCCATTTAATCAATAACTTGAGCACGATCATGCATCCATGGATAATATCAATGCAATAATATCATGGATAATAAATATTCAATTCTTAAATAAGAAAATTCTTAATATTGGATTTCATGATTTCAAATGTCATGATATCTAAACCATTAAGAACTTTCACCAATACAATTTAATCGAAGGGTTGGTATACACCAAAACCCCATGTAATTTTAGCTTACTAATTTGTCTTATGATACCTGTCAATGTATCGAGGGGCGATATAATTCTAAGCCCCACCCATCACTTCATGTCCAACTAATTAGTCATACATATAATGATAGATTTAATTCATGAAAAATATCCCTTATCAATAAATATCATTATTTATTAAATAATACATATTTATCAATATTTTCCCTAGTCAATCAAATAACTTCCATAGTAAAACACCATATATAAAAATGGTATGCGGTTTGGGAAATAAAAATATCTATGAAAAAAATAATATGTATATTTAAGAGAAATTTAATTTCTAATTAAAAATTATCACAATAAATTAATGGTCTCAATATAAAGTTAATAACCACAAAATTAATCAATAGATGAAAGGTGGCTATCGGTTCATCTGGAATATGAGATTTGTAATAAAATCATATCCTTTGGAAGAATAAATATAATAGAAGTTAAATATTAAAATAATATTTCATAATGTATTTTTTATTTTTAAAACCATTTAAAAATTTTAAAATAATCTAAATTTTATAAAATGGTTACGGTTACGAGGGAGTCTATTATTGCTTTATACGTTAAAAACATTCCTTTTGAATTTTTATAGGGAAAGTAAAACACATACCTTTCAGAAAAAAATATAAAAATATAAATATTACTTTAAAATAATTTTTAAAATTAAAGGATAACTTAAAATTTTATTAATAAATTATTTGAGTAAATAAAATTACTTTTGAAAAATAATTTCGGAAAACATGGACATGAAAGAAAAATATATTATACTTAAGGAGAAATAAAATTGGTTTTTTTGTTAAACATTTATTTTCTAGATTAAAGTAAACAAGATGTAAATATTTGGTATAAAATATAGAAAATAATTAAATATACAATGGATAATAAAATTTTTGGATTTATGAAGGATTAATGATAATGTTCCTTTGATGAAAATAAAAGCAATCCAAAAACAAAGTGATATTGTAAAATAGATTCTTACCACTTTGGTAACTTTTAAATTGTAACCCATTTAAATAATGGACTTTAATTTAAATTTTAATATTAATTAATAAATATTTATTCATTTTAAATACATCAAATGGTCAGTTTATACACCACATAAAATTTAATAGGTGCATAATAACAAATAAGTCTCAATGGAATGAAAATTGAGACAAAATACATTACAAAGATCATACTGTTGAAGTAAGGATTAATAAATGAATTTATTATGTTTATAAAATGTAAATCCACATAATATAAGTGTAAATAAAACATAAAACAATCAAAATTCATTACACATATAATCTTATAATATCAGTTACAATGAAGAAGTAATATTACCCAATGAAAAGAAATTGAGTTATGAAATTATACCACTTTGTAACTTTCAAGTCAAATCCCCTTGGATAAAATATATTAAATTAAATATTAAAATACCATTAAGTATAAAGTATTCATGATATTAAATTTAAAATGGTAAGTATATACACCATATAAAATAAATTAGGTGCATAATATTAAAATATGCCTCAATGAAGGAAAACTGAGACGAAATCCCTTACCTCACATTTCCCTTTAGTTGGTCATGATTTAACATACTATATAATGGTTTTAAACATGTTATTAATTTATAAAATAATAATATTAATATTTATAATATCATATATGATCTTTTTATAACATCTTATCACCCTTTTGTAAATAATATTTCATTATTACCATTGTTTCGGGTGTTAACTACTTCATTTTATCATGTATGTTTTATTACGGAAGTTTTGGTTATTGTGAATAAGATATATATATATATATCATATAAATAATTATATTAATTTTATAAATATAAAATTTATTCATTATATACCTTTTTATTCCCATTATTTAAATCTGGACATGGAAAATGAATCGCATCGCTTCATGGAGATGGTAGGTCGTACGTACGCACGAGCGATGATATCATTCTATTTATGGATTAAATGGTAAGGAATTGAATGATATATTAATTTTAAAAAATTAATATCATCTCATATATATCATATATATTCATTATTTACATCATTATGAATGTCCATCTAATTCAGTTATGGAAAACAAATTACATCGGTTCGCGAGGCGGTAGTCTGCCATTCACACGAGCGATGGATTTGTTTCCCATTTTATAAGGAAAGAGATGGATAAATATTATTACATAAATAAAATATAATATCATTATATATTATATAATTATGTTATTATATTTTAATTTTTAATACATAATTTAAGGTTGAAAAGGAAGATGTAAAAATAAGGAGCTTAGTGAAGATGATTATCTTTGCTTAGAAAACCCTCATTTGGATCTCTTATTAAGGATCCTAGGGTTGGTATTTTGGAAAAATAAGTATCCCTATAATGTGTATAATTATTTTTTTAAGATATTTTTGTAGTTTTTGGTAAATTTAAATGGCTTGATAGATGTGAATAAGTAAGGGGAGGGAGTGCCCTTTTATAATTGAGGAGTGTTATTTTTGTAAATACCTAAAACTATTTAATAATGGGAAGTCACTCTCAACCCAAATGCCTAAAAATTTCATAAATATTGGTTTCTATGGAATATAAGGTCAATTCACAGCTCAAACATTAAAAATAAATATTTTTTAAACATGTTATTCCCTTTACCTCCAAGGTTACTCACTTTTACCATATTAGTTTTCACCACAACAACTAGTTTTTTTCAACCTTGGTAATTTATTCATTAAGAATAAAATAAAATGAAAATTATTATATAATTTTTAACCAATTATTATAAATATTAAATAAAAATTATATGTGTGTGGAAAATTAATTTTTACATAAACGCATGTAACGCACAAAACCCCATTTTAACCTTAATCGGGGTAAATGAATTTTACTATCTTTACTAATAATTATTAAAAAATAATTTAGACTTATTAAATAATATTTATTATTATTATTCAAAATATTGAATCCATTTTTTCAAATTTAATTAATATATTTTTTATAATTTAATTTAAAAATGTGGTTTTCTAATGAAAATTTTTCTCAAATACAAAAGGTTTTAATATAAAAATTAAACACTAAACTGATTATAATGACATAAATTGGATTAAAAATAATATAAATTAACTAATACAACATTTAAAACAATTTCTATACCAAATTTAACTTTTTAAATTCTTTAAATGAAAAGGTGGTTTTCAATAAAAAACTTTATATTTCACTATTCATCAAAAAAAATAATATTTTTAGAAAATACTCAAAAAATAACTCTAAGATAATTTTGGAATTATTATTTAAAAAATAAATTTCATTTTTTCAAATAAATTTTCTTATAGTGGTAAAAATTAATTTTAAAACAAGTGTACAAATGTGACGAAACTGTTTTTTAGAATAATACAGTTTTTAAGTAGAAAACTAGGTTTATTCTTATACCATACCAAAAAATATGAGATGAATGATAAAAAAAATTATTTAATATATAATATATAAATTTCATTAAAATAATTCACCATTAATGACTAATATAATTTATTAAGATAAAAACAAACTGTGCACATAAAAACAATTTTTCACAATAATATTTATTTTACTTTTAAATGATTTTTATTTTTATTTATAATTGATTAATAACTAATATATTTATTTTATACATGTGTAAACCATATAATTTTCATAATTTAGTTATTAATATTCATTACTTGCAATTTAACTACTATTTTATAATGGTATATTATATTACAATTCATTTAGACTCAAGGTTGTGTGTACCACAAGTTGTTGAAGAGATTAAATTTATTTAAAATAAATATACTATAAAATCTTAGGGAGTTAAATTAAATATATAGAAAAAATATTTTGTGACCTGATGATATAAAATTTAATAAGTAGAGAAGGAGAAATAAGAGTGTCTCTCTATAGGAAGATAATTTTAGAACTCTCTATGAGAAAAGAGATAACTCAATAAAGTTCTATAAAATAAAAACCTTCTAGATATAGAAGAAGAAGAATTCGACCTTATTCTATTAATTTAATATATTCATTAGAATTACAAGGAGAATATAAAGAATAATAATTATGATACTCTATATTGTAAATGTCTAAAAGAGTGTGTGTGAGATAGATAAATAAAAGAAGATGAGTTGAGGAAGGATAACATGTATTGAGTTCTTTTGATTATTTATTAGAAGTTGTGATCCTTGAAGAAAAATTTTAGAGAAGGTGGTGATCAAATTATGAAAAAGATATGGTAGAAAGGATATTTACATTGAAAGACTTTCTTACTATTGTTATTGAAGATTTACTGGTATTTAAATACTCTATTGAGGAAGTAGATCAAATCAGGTTATATAGTAGAATCACAAGTAGATTACATATCTAATTCAAAAAAATTATAAAATTTTTGCAATACAAGTCTTGAAGTTTAAATATTGTGGGGCTCAGTGTAAATCTTATGGGATTCTGGGAGTCATAGTTATATATTTTTTATGTGTAAGAAGCACTATGGGTTCAATATAATTCATGTCCACATAAATTGCAATTTTGATTGATTATTAGTGGAGAATAGGTTTCTTGGTATAATAATCAGTCATAGTAGAGAGTATGTTTCTCTCATTAGGGTCTAACCTTATAAAAACACCATGTTATTATATTTACATTACATTATACATTGAAAGTGCTAGTTGTGTGTTGGATAAGAGATAAAAAAATCATTTATATCTTAATAGGTAATAGAGGTTCAAATAGAAAATAGGTTAAAAGCTTATTAAAATATTCAAAATTTGGTAAAATTTTATGGAACATGATTCACCCCCCCCCCCCCCAAGTGTATGTGTATGATCCTAAGGTAATCACAATCATAATGATTAATTTAATCCATAAATGGATTTATAAAACTAGAGAAAATATCAAAAATATATAACTAGATTTTGATACATGGAATCCATTACTGAATTCATATGGTCTTGTCAAATAAATGGGTTTTCCTTATTGTACATTTATATCTAAATATATATTTTAAAAAAACTTATCATCAAACATATATAGCAATTAAATAATGGATTCCCATCATATTGTAACTTATATGATATCCATTTTTCAATATGGTTGGCATATGGTTAGTTGTTATGCTATTTTTTTCAAAACATGTCTTGAAATGAATTATAGAATAATTTAAATATGTATAAGACTTATCAATGATACTCCTTTTACTAACATCATATTTTTTATGTGTATAAGAAAAGGTGATTTTACGAGTATCTCCACCCTGTATTTAAATGATCGATGAATAATTGGTTAAGATATTCTTTGATAATCTCACCTAAAAGATCATATATCTTTTACTAAGTGTATTCATTACTTCTACTTAATATTCCTAAAATATATTTAAGTAATCTAAAAAATTATATAAATATACCTCTAAATTATCCTTATAATAGTCTACATGGTCTTGATGAACTAACTCTTGAATATTTTTGGCATAATTTTATTTCTAAAGGTATATTTTTCTAAAAAATAATAAGAAGTATGTTAAATACCTAAGATTTTTAGCTTCAAAGAATCTAAAAACCTTTTTAGGTGTATACTTTAAAGCTACTTTTATATTTACTTTAAAAGAAATTATATTGAAATAATTGGGAATGGATATTATATTTTATATTCATCATTCATTCTCGATGATGGATATCGATGATTCTAGTATTACCAAACCATTAGTTATGTATGAAATACCATAACAAAACTCATTTAAATAAAGAAATAATTTTATATTGCGTCTATAAATAGGCATTGAGATAATGTTTTTAGTAATAATCAATACAAAATAATATTTTGACTATAATTAGTCCACTTAGAAATTTGAATTTGTGTGCTTCTAATTTATGAATTAGAAATAAAGATTTCACGACTACTTAGAGAGTTCACCTTACTTCTTATAATGTTTCTAAACTTCCTCGGTTCATGTATTTGAATAAAAATATATATTTAATACCCAAGAAGTAAAATAAAATTTTTACATGTAATGATAAATATACCTAAAGTATAATATTATTCTTTCTTTTTCTTTAATTCATTGTGGTTCCTCTTCTAATGATCTTTGAAGCCACATGAGAAGAAAATGGCCTCAAGTTCAGTTCTCTTCCTTTTAATATTTTTTCTCTTTTGAGGATATTTTAAAGGATGTATCAAATTTGAACCAATCGTGATGTTTTCAACCTTTCCTTTCACTTCATTCTCCATAAGGGTTGAGGAGCCATGTTCCCACCAATCTTTATCCACCATAGTCAAAAGATTCTGAGGGGGATTCTCCATATTATTTATCCTATAATTCTTGATGAATATGGAGAATATAGGTGGTAATAATGATAATATGAGACTAATGTAAAATTTATTATCTATATGGAAGACCAAATTTTCTAAAGGATATATATACTTTATCATCTTTAAGAAAATATCACTAACTAGGTACTTGTCTTCCAATTTACATTAGTATAGTGTAGTAACAATGCCATTTATCTTTATCTTCTCTTTCTCCTTATCAATCTCTAGGATATGAGTTATAATAGTGTATGAATCCATGTATTATTGTTATATCTTTGTATCTTTAGGCATATCTGATATCATGATGTAATGAATATTTAAAGTTTCCTCTATGTACCTCCTATAGGAATCTTTTTGAACTTCACTCACTTAATGATGTGGGTGGTCAAAAATAGGATATTCCATCACATAATACAAATTTTATTGTAGTAGTGAAATGTATAAACAATTATACCACTCTTGTAAATTTTTTTTGGTGAGGAAATGGTCTTTGTTTAGGAATAATTGAAGTATTCTTATGGTTTCACTTTTTACTTTTTATAATAAGTAAAAGTATATTCTATTACTTTATTTTGATTATTATGTGTAATGTAATAAATTAATTTTACTAGTATATTTTTATTTCTTCAAATCTTGATATACCCTACTATTAGATTTGAAATATAATTTTTTGTGGATATTCTAGTGGTGAGGATCCATATTCCCCTTCTCATAACCCAAATAATGGCCTAGTCAAATTAGTCAAAGGTATTTAGGTAGGTTTTCTTTCTAACTACACTAAATCATAGTTCCTTGATCCATTGAGTAGACACCCCAATCATGAAATCCTAGACTTGGGTTTCCTAAACACTTTCCACCAAGTTTTAGAAAATCTTACAAGGGAAACTAGTCTTGATACCGACTTGATTAAGTCAACTCAAAAGTTTCATTAGAACTTTGTCATAATTTAAAGTGTCTTGATGAGGGTTATAAAAGCACTTCATTCTATGCTTTCATCATGACTTCTTATTAAAATAAACTAGTCTTTATAACATGTTATATGATCATGATATTTTAATTACTTGTTGGTATATCTAGGAGAAGATAAACCAAAACATAACCCTAGGGAAATAACTCTTATAGCCGATACCTAGATCGAGTTATAGAATTCCAAATTTAACCTATATATCACCTTGGTTTGTTTCACCTTCGATAAATCTTGAACTATATCCTCTCGCCTAGAGATCATTCCTTTACATATGTTTACTAACTTATAGGTGAGGGTTAATAGGGGTTTAGAGCTACATAAATAAATCATGGACACATGGGCCTGTACATAATGAGTAAGGGATAATACATAGATCATCATATTTTATTTAACAATAAATTAATCATAAAAAAATAAAATAAATAGTTAAATTAAATAGAAACCTAGTAAATTAATTGGTCAATCAAACTCATGATCGGTCATAACATGCAATGACTACTACTAAAATTCATTTTTTATTTTTTATTTTTCAAGATAAACTTCTCTAATTAAAAAATTAGACATCTTATTAATTATTTAATTATTTTATATTAATTATCAATCCAAATAATCCAAGATATTCTCATCCTATTTAATTTTAAATAAATTAATTTAAATTTAAATTTAATTATCTGAATTATTTGTATTGATAGGGTCACATTATGAGTACCCTTCTGGTCAGATTAAACTGTTTCTAGAATTTAAGATACATGATATTTACTCGAGGAAACATAGTGTGTACCATTCTACATATGTTTAAAACTATTTCAAGATTTTAACTATTACATGTCATGTATTTTCACTTGATACGACGTGTAACTAATATTGTGTGTAGTTTCTATCTTGTAATATATATTTATATGACATGTATACCTACATGATTTTTCATATTATTAAATATCATTTTGTTCTGTGAGTTAATTTTTGTAGTCTATATGGAATTTATGGCCACAAGGCATGTGTTGAATATGCATGGCGTATACTGCAAGTGATTCATGTGAAGTGAAATATATATATATAACAACCATACACACCATGTATTTTTAGAATAACTTGGAAAATAATAATTAAAACATTTAATTTCACACGGCCACTCGAAAATCACTCATATTATACTCTAGGTGTAAAAACCTTTTCACACACCATGTGGTTAGATTTTTATTTAATTAATTAATTTTCTCCACATGTCAGACTCGCATGGAATTCCTATCTCTTCAGGTAACTTGCATGAGTTTTCTTGAGTTACACAACATGTATATCCAACTACATAGAATTTAATTTTTTACTGGTCACCCACATTAAAAACCTAGGTACTAAGCATACATATTTCATGGATAATCATGTGTTACACAGTGTGTATAGATTATTAAACATAATGTAATTCATGTGATGTTTTGTTACTTGGATGGTAGTTAATATGAAACATGTGTGTAAATAACAAATTATATACTTTTATGACAAGTGTTCACAATCATGTGGGGTTACATAACATGTACACTATCTACACATTGTATACCCATGCTTAGTCATGTTTTAACTTGAATCCATTACATGGTGTGTGATGACATTTCATATCGACCCCCACATGACATGACGTGATTTACATGGATCTACCTTGTGTGGTTGGGCACGGGTCCCCAACATATACTTTTCTATTACATGTCATTTATTTTTTTCCTATATCTAGAATCATCAGAACCTTTAGATGAGATCTTTGATAATCCTTCATATATTCCTGGCATGTTATTGGTCATATGAAACTGAACAGATTCACTATATCAACTTTTTAATTAAAGAACACAAAACTAGAAATGAAATCTTGCTAAAAATAATGGAATTTAATAAACAAAAAATAAATAATTATAAATTATAATGTGAGAACTCTAAATCCACTTGAAGGTTTTGGGGCACAGTGAAAGTTATTGGGCATGTGACCAACAATAGTTTTTTTCAGTTTCAATGGATAAATATTAATAACTTGGAAAAATCTCCCCTGGAATATTCATTGAAATGATATTTTCAAATTTAATTTAAAATTAATATATAAAAATAATTACCATGGCTTGATAATTATTTCATCAATAATGATCAATTTGGTAGCCACTCTCTTTTTTTTTCAAAGAAGGATATAAAGTATAATTCCTATATAAATATCCACACATGGTCCATAAATCTCATAATGACATCATTGGTATTCTAGGTGCTCACATAGAGGAACCAAATGTCATGTGTCATTCTATATTGATTTCAATAATAATTCTTTTATCCATGAAATAAAATCATTAGATCATGAAATAATTCTTTCAGTGTTGAAAGAATTTTTCTCTTATTTTATCACTATTGAGAAGGAGGAGGAGGATCATCTCTCGTTCTTGAGAGTGTTCTTGAGAATTTCTCCTCAATCTGATATATTTCCCTAGAGAGGATTTTTTATGCCCAAAAAATCTCATATCCCTAGAAAATGATATAAAATGGAATATATCATTAGGGTAAAATATTCTATAATTTTGGTGAGGCCCTTCATCAAATGTTATCTCTAATATATATTATTCGTATCAAATATAATTATTATTGTTATTATTATTATATTCTATAACATGTTCTAACTTATAGATATTTAAATATCATTTTCATTGGTCTCCTAACTTGGCATTTCAATGCTCCTCAACATTTATCAATCCTTGAATAATAAATATCTATTTAAATAAATAAATATCATTATATTATTCATTTAGTGAATAAATAAATTAATATTATATTCACTAAACTTATGAAAAAAATATTTATTTCATTATTTTCTTAACTAAATAAATATTTACTTAATAAATAAATATTTATTTGTTACCTTTTAAATAATAAATTTGAGACAAATAATTATTATATATTTTCTAGCTCAATAATAGTATTTATTTAATATTAAACTAACATATATTCTAAACTCAAATAACTAGTGATTGAATTTATGCAATCAAAATAACTTGAATAATTATTATTCCCCATTTTTTAGAATAATATATATTATAATATTAAATTTAAATATAATTTAGCTGAAATTGTTGATTCACATAGTTTGTGGCCCTTTAGGCCTCAATCTCTATGGCATTGAATGAACTTACTTAAATTCCAAGATTGGAATCTAGAAACATGTCAATGTACTGATAAATAAATAATTTAATGTCTCAATAATAACAACCTCATTCAAACGCTTATTGTGCAATATAATCCATTTTTTGTGATATCTCATCAAGAAGGTCTAATAATTATGTCATCAAATTGTGCACTTGCTTATCATTCTTTGACTACCTGAAATAAACCCATCGATGAACTACCATGGCCATAGATTGAATCAAATAGTTTTATTTTAATTAAATGGATATAGGTATCATATTCAATAACTTGTAATGGAAAAATCATTTCTTGAATTATCTATTAATGTCATATCACTCATGACGCACCCAATGTATCCTACCTCACTATGATCATATGTCATTATATTTTTATTAGTACATCAAATTACAAATCTCATGATATAAATTAATAATAATCTCAAGTCTAAAGACCAATACTCGCATCCTTTTCTAGGAATATCCAATGACACATATATCATATAAAATTTCTATTAGCGGGTATGTCCTCATAACCTTCTCTCTTGTAGATTACTAAGTGAAAAAACTTTATGAGAAGAAGGCTCATCCACTAATGAGAATCTATCACTCGATGGTCAAAAAATCATCATTGAACCACTATATATATTCCACCAGACCATATTACATATTTTTAAGAATATTTTAATATCATTTCAAGGATATCATTATAGAAGGAACTATTATAACTTCTCGATGTGATAGATACTCTAAGGAATTTATCCCATTAATTTTATGCATCAAATAACTCATCATGTGATAAAATATTAATTACTATTTAGGCCTTTCAATATTTTGGTAATTTAAAGTTAAAATTTGATTGGTTATAGGGTGTCAAATCCAAAAATTATTATCACTAGTAGAAAAATATGATTCTACATCAAAATTTTAACATTTGGTTTTCAAAAATTAACAACACAGTGCACATGGAGGGAATTTTAACATTGGTTTATTAAAAACTAGAATTAAACCTCTTTCTGGTATACCTTTGATGTCTTTTTTTGGTAAAACTTTATATTAAAGGTTTTTTCTTTCAACATTTGACATCGATTTTTAGTAAAACTGATGTCAAAAGTTTTTTAAAACTTTTGGAATTAATTTTTATGAAAACTGATGTCAACAAAGAATTAAAAAAATCACATTGATTTTAATAAAAACTAATATCAAAATAATTTTTAAAAAAAAATGCACACAGTTTTCCTCTCATTAATTCATTGATCATTCAACAAGAAACTTTTAACCCCACTTCAATAGCCTCAATCTTCCTCTTTTGATCAACTTTTAAAAAAACATCATTTTTCTTCTCCGTTACTTCCTCCCATCGCATTTATTTCTCATTCATCCCACCAATACCTATTACATTTATCTTGTTCAATTTTTATTGTGGTCAGATTTCATCTCTATTTTGAGTTGCATTATTGCATTTCTTGCAATATCAAGTTCATCGATCTCTATTTTGGATCACTTTGTCATAGATTTGCAGCCTAAATCTCTATATTTTTTAAATCTAATTTTTATTATATTATTTTTAGAATATTTATTTAGTAATTTTTTAGTTTTAAATTGTATTCATTCATTTATTTGTTTATATATACATATTTTTCAATTATAAATTATTATGGTTATAATTAGTTTCATATTATAAATGCATTTGTGATTATAAATTTTTTTTTATTATAGTATAATTTCTTTGAAATTGAAATTTTTTTGTATTTATAATTTTTTATATTTATAAATTTTTTATTATTAAATTTTTTTATAGTTAAACTTATTGAAAATTATATAATAAAGGATATATGTTTTAAGATTGAGTTATATTTTTTAATATTAGGGAATGATAAATCATATTGACAACTGATATTTAGATAATGATTAATATATATTTTAATATTAAGTTGGATGTTTTGATATTAGATATTGGTAGATCATCTTGATAACTAAGATCATTTTTTATCATTCCTTTGAATTTCATAAACTCATCTAAGGTAATTTTATATAAAAATTCCCAATTGTTTTTTATAATTGTTTTTTATTAAATAGATATCAATAAATGGTTAAATACTTGTTTTTATTATTATTTTTATGTTTTAAATTTATCTAAATTTATTTATTTATTTATTTATTTAAATGTTTATATGTTTTAATATATTCATCTATTGTATTTTTATCTTATGTAATTAGTGGATTTTAATTGGATAAATTTATGAAGAACCACTGATGAATATGAAAAAGGAGTAGATGATTTATTATAATTTACTAAATGAAATCCTGAAAACAAATATCTAATTTTTTCCATGCATGAAGTGTTTGAATAATAGAAATTTTAATTTACAAAGAAATTAAAAACCATAAAAAAATTTATGGTTTTGATTATAATTATACACATTGGATTGACATAGTGAAATAACATAAAATTCAATATCCAATATTGATGAAAATGTTTATCATAAGACATAGGATCATATTAAATAATTAATTCATGATATATTCATTTAAACCATTAAGAAAACAACAATTATTGAGTGATTGTATAGATATAATGAGAAACTACTATTCTCAGTTTGCACTACATTTATAGTGTTATCAGCATTGTTAAGATTAGTTAACTTGAAAGTGAGAAATGGGTGGAGTGATAAAAGTTTCACTGAATTTCTTGAACCTTTAAAAAAGATACTTACAAAAGGAAATGGGCTTAAAGATTCCAATTATTATGAAAATAAAATATTATGCCCAATGGGTTGGGGTATAAAAAGATACATAATTTCCAAAATGACTATTTTTTTATAGGAAAGAGTGTTAATGTTTATTATAATTTCCTAAATATGGTACATCATTATATAATATGGATGGAAACTTAAACTCTGATTCATTATCAAGTTTATTCACCAAACCTCATCCTAAATATATTTGGTATCTTCTAATAATTCATCATTTTAAGTGTTTATTTGAAAAATAAAATGATTTAAAGAGGTTAATATGTCATACAGATAGAAACTTACATCACCCTGTTGATTCACCATAGTGTATTATATTTAATAAAAAAATACTAATTTTGTAAGTGAAACTAGAAATATCAAAATGGGACTATGTAAATATGTAATGAATCCATATCAGAGCCTCAGTAGCTAGCACAATTCATGGCCTATTTTGTTGGTAGTTAACAACTTTTTCCTACATATATGTATAAAGAAAAAATATGATATGATGAGGTTGATGATTTCTAGAGAAAAATAGTCAAGAAACATTATTGAGGTTTATCTTTCACCATTGATTGATGATTTGAAATTTATATGGGAGATAAGTGTTATAATTTTTTATTCATACAAGAAATAATATTTTCTTTTACATTTTATGGTAATGTTAACTATAAAAAAATTTCATACATATAGAAACTTATATAGATACAATGTTAAGGGACATAAATATAGTCTAATTTGTAAATAATAGAATTCATATTATCAATTGTTGAATTAAATAAAGGTAGATAACATGAGAAATAAAAGATTTTTTTGAATGGATAATCCTTATCACATATTTAAAAGGTAATTTAATGATTCACAATAGTATAATATCCCCCCATAACCACTATTATCTAAGAATATTATGACAAGATGAAAAATATTGATTTCACATTTAAAAATAAAGGAAGTTTTGTTTATTAAAAAAATACCTAGAATAAATGGTATATCTTATTTGAACTACCTTATCAGATATTTTAAGAGATAAAACATAACATTGACATTATGCATATTGATAAAAACATATTTCATTCTTTGATTGGAACTTTTTTAGACATAAAAGGAAAGATAAAAGATAGATTGAGTGCAATATTGGACTTAATATCCATGGGAATATATTTAGAGTTAGTTCCCACTATCAAATTAAATAGAAAATATTTATCTTAGACTTGTTACACATTATTCGAGAGTGATAAGATGAATTTTTTTCAATTTTTTCATGGTATTAAATTACCTGGTGTATATTCTTCAAATGTAAATAATTTGGTGTCATTGAAGTATTTGAAATGAATTGCTATGAAATCTCATGATTATCATGTATTGATGCATCAACTGATAGTAATTACACTATGTATTATATTTTTGATACTTTTCAGAAGTTATATCATCATGTTATGTTTCTTTTTCAAATCCATTTATAGTAAATTCATTTATCTAAATTTGTTAAATGTGTTATAAAAATAAGATTATATCATGATTTATAAACTATAAATGTATTTCACACCAACATTTTTTGATATAATGGTACATTTAGTGACTCATTTGGTGTGATACATAAGAATATGTGAGATTTCTTATTTACATTGGATATACCCTTTTGAAATATATACGAAAATTTTGAATCTATACGTTAAAAATCTTTATCGACTGGAGTCCTATATTGTTCAAAAATATATATCATAAGAGGTTATTTATTTTTATACTAATTATTTATATGAATTGGATCACATTATTCTCCCTATATCTTAATATTTTATAGTTGATAGTGAAGATAGAGGGATTCATGGCATAAAGGTAAAATTAAGTCCATATGATGAAGTAATAAAGACACATTTATACATTTTTAACAACATATATAAGGTTGAACCATATATATCATCACACATTACTTGATTGAAGGTATGATATCTAAAAATAAATTAAAATTGGTTGATTATTGGGAATAAAAATATATTTTATTCAAGGTTTAAATAGAAATTCAAAACTAATTTATCTACATCAGAAACATTGAAATGGTTAGTATGGGGGTCATCTCTTAATGTGATCACATGGTTTGGTTTTAATATTAATGGTTACTCAATTTGTACAAAAAAATAGGATAATAATAGTACTATTCAAAATAGTGGGGTAATGGTCATCATTGAAGCACTACATTTTTGAGTAAAAAGTAAAAATCCAATATTTTTATCAATGAAATATTTTGGATTTATTGTGGATATATGGAAGATTGATTACACTAAAATTTGAGTAAAAATGTTTAAGTGTAATTGGTTTGATAGTTACAATGGTGTGAAATAGGATGGTTATGGATTTATAATCATTGATTTAAAAATATTTAGTTTCAAAGAGGAACCATTTATCATGGCGACACATGTGAATAGGATATTTTATGTTATTGACCCATTGAATGATTAGTGGTTTGTCATTTTATATGGGAAAATAATTCATTATGATGATGAGTATGATGATGATGTTATGGATTTATGTGAGGCTTATTTATCTATTATAAGATTTCCTGATGATAATAATTACTATAATATAGACATAGTCTATGATATATGAAATGACAATGTTGAAGGGATCTAAGAAAACACTAAGTTACTCTTCTAATTATTTAGATAAATATTTATGTATTTATTTTTGAAATTTACACATGTAAAACTCTATATTTTTAATTTTTATGTTTAAATATATATATATTGATCATTTCTGTGATTTTTTTTTAAAATTTTATATTCAACATTTCTAGTTAATCATTTTTTATTGAAAACCTGAAATCATTATGTTTGGGTTAAATTTTCACATGTAAAACCACTTTTTTGTAACTTTGATATTTAAATTTTCTAATGTTGAACATTTATATCATTTTTGAATTATTTTTTATATTTATTAGTTTAAGTTATATATTTTTTAGATAATAATCATGACATCATTATTTTTTTTTTGAATCGTACACATGTAATGACATTTTTTTTACATGGATATTTTTGTATTTAATGTTTTTAGATGTCCATTTTTCTAATAATATGTAGGTACATAGAATATCATTACATTCATATATTTTAATGATAGACATAGAGGTAGATAAACATTTATCATGGTATGTGTATGTTTTTTTCATATTAATAAATCTTTAATAATTAAATTATTTAATGAAATTAAACTTTTAATTTTTCAAAATAATTTCCAGGACTACCGGTAAGCTTCCTTAGGTGGAATAATCTTATTCTCCTAAGAACATGATTCCTATAATTGGTATATGTGGGATTACACATTTACAAAAAAAATCACTTTCTCATGGAGAGTGGAGGGTGCATATTAAATTTGATGATAATAATAACCCAATTGGACTAAATGAAATGTGATTTAGGAGTTATATCTCCATGTAGAGTCATTACAGGATTAACATTTTATATATTGATTGGAAGTCAATCAACAATATGAAAAAGAGAAGTTGTGTGAGTCTTTAATGGTAAAATATCTCAATTGATTTATTTTTATTAAATTCTTCAAATATTATATATTTTATATGAATAATATTTAACATATTCAATTACATATGACATTAAACTTTCAAGAAATGAAATAAATTAAAAAAATGTGTCAATATTTAGTGGTGGTTTAATGGAGAGATTTTAAAACAAAATTGAAATTATGTTTTTGGGAAGATAAATAATTAAAACCCATGCATCGATTATGGGTTTTTAGATGAAAAACATGGACTAAATTTTGTTTCCAACAGACATGATGAAAAATTTATGGTATAATAATTATTGTATATTATAAAAAAATTATATATTATCTAATTGATTATTTATTTATTTTTATGTAATATACCTATAGGATATCTCACCAAGAGATCTAGTTGTAGAATTTATACCCTCATACTTTATCATGTAAAGGGTGTCATTTACTGGAGAATAAAAAGATTATATAAAAGTTTGATGAATTAACAGATGAATCTAGTAGTGTATTTGATGAGATTTAGTTTAGTCCTCCATATCCACCCCCCACACCCCACCATGAAAAATAGGAAATGTCCAGAATGTGAAAAAATGAAAATTTTATTACATATCAATCTAAATAAGTAGCTTATAGAATTGTAAGAAATTAATTTTTATTTTTCTTGAATGTTAGTATTTTTTAAAATAATAGCCCTAATATAACATTTTAATATATCATTTCAGGATGACATTCAATAGAAAGAGACACTGGGTGTTTTTATCCTTGAGGATAGGATGGAAATTCTAGCTACTACATTAGGAAAGTCAAAACACTTTATCCATGTAAGAGGATATAATTCAGGTGTCGATATTAGGAAAAATTTTAGTTTTCCAAGTATGAAATTGAGGGATGCTGAAATAGATTCTGTAAAAGATGGGGTAGAAGACCTAAAATAGTCGATTGGTGATCAAATTAAACCATATGTGTAAGCTATTGAACAAGTAAAGAGATAGTCATAATCTGCCTACTCATATCTTCCACCTCCACATTCGGGCCTAACCTTTTACTATTAGTTTTATAAAGGGGATCCCCATGTACATATTATAGAATATGTAGTAAAAGATATTTGGGGGGATTTTATACATCACCATTCGATGAAGTTGTGTTGAGTAAGAGTAATGGTGTATTATATTATTGATCCAAATGCTCTAGTGTCATTGCCTACTTAGAAGGTTACTAGAGTTAGAGATTATGTAGATCATTTTTTACTATATCCAACTAGCCTTCTTCACAGGATGATATATGAGGTATGCATTATTTTTTAAATATTATTTAATTTTGATTGAAAATTATGTATAATGTTTTCATATATTTAATTTATATAAAAGTATCTAAAAAAATAGTACAAAATAAACAAAAGGTTCATGAACCAACACCATCGAACACTTCTGAGATTTTTGATGGGCTAAAAATATTTTCCCATATTTCTAATTTCCTGGGACCTTTTTATGAGTTTTATATGAAATAAGATATATGTGGAAGAGTATATACATTAAGAATATTCAAAAAAAATATCATGGATCTTTTTTTCATATTATCATGGTTATGTTGAGTTTTGTTACTTGTAAGTAAATTTTAATTTCATTTTATCTATCTTTAAATACTTATGACTTAAAGTGATCTAATTTACTACTAATTTAATTAGGTATCTCAACATGATTTTCATTCAAAATTAGACCACCATTGTTTATGGTTTTATGGGTCTAGAATATATTTCAAGGGTTTTTTTATATCAAAATGATGATTCTAGTGTTACATATATATGTAAAATATTATCAAATAAGAATATTAGGTGTCATTTTTTCCATTACATGATGGGTAAGAATAATAATATAATTGTGAAGTAAGATTCATTATAATTTCAATAATTTTGAACTTTTTATATTGTAGTGTCCATTGGATGTTTGGCATATTTTTCTTACATCAATGCACAATATATTATTTTTTCTCTTTATTAGGTGGAGTTTATATAAATTTTGGAAAATTGTTTAAATAGTTGATTTTATTCTTTTTATAATTTCATTAATCATAAATATTATTGTTATAATTTTTTTGTTAGTTTATATATGAAAATATAGGTCATGGTAAAAGTTTAATGATGTTCCCTTGTTGATTCATAATCCAAATAAAATTAAATATGTGAAAATTCAGGTAAATAAATTTTTTATTAGATAGTATTTTTAAAAAGGTATGGGGAAACCCCCCTTTTATTAAAGGAAAAATCCTCTCTTTTTGTTGGGTAGAGGTATCCCATTACACGACCAATATAATCCCAAGACACATAGGCCCAAATACATAGTCCATTGGACCCATGGCTCGTAGGCCTAATATGTTAAGGAGAAGAACTACATGTGTACCTCACCTAGCATACCAAATCATCCTCCTCCCATGCCTCACTAGAGGTTATCATCCTCCCACATTTTGCCTATGACTCATCAGAGTTTGTTGTTATCATCACCATCTCGTGCAACCAGTACCATCAGAGGTCATTGATATCATCACCCCAACATCTGGTGATGCATGTCGCCTACATCCCTGTCAATAGTGTATCTATCATGTGATGTAGAATATACCACCAGTGAAATTATACCAAATTAGTGGTCATATAAGATTGAACCCTGAACTAAATGAAATCTCATACATATATATTGGTTTTTATTTACAAGCTAACTTCTCAAAACCATAGCGTTATCATAAAAAAAATAAATATGGAATGTGGTTATTATGTTTTAAGAGTAATTTTTGAGATCATAACAATTGGGATGATGACTAGATTTAATATGGTAAGTTTTATTATGAATTTTAGTTTTTATATCAAAATATTATATTTTTTAATATTATAACATTCATTTTTATTATAGGTTTTCGATATTGTTGCATCACATATAGATAAAGACCATCCCTAACTTCAAAATTTATTTTAAAACTATTTTTTAGGTATTTTTAATTTGTAAATTGGGTATCATGTATGTATCTCTTTTAATTGAATTTTAAATAATGAGTATTTATAAAAAAATTTGTTGGATTCTGTTGTTTTTTGTTGTTTTTTGTACATAAAAACTATTCATAGATTTTTTATGAATGCATTATTTTTATTTTTAAAGTAAATATAACTTTACATGTTGTTTTATACCAAATATGACTTCGAATGTGAAAAACATTAACTTTTGACATCATTTTTTACCCAAAATCATTGTTGAAAGAAGATTTCAACATTGTTTTTTCTATATAACCAATGTGGGAAACTAACATTTTTTCAAATATTTCCATGTTAGTTTTGTAGTAAAACTGACATGGAAAGATAAATAATTCATTTTTTTAAGGCTTTAAACTTTGGTTTTAGATATAAATTAACATGTAAATCCTCTTTGGATGTCAATTTTTTAACAAAACTTATGTTAAAGTTCACCTAAATTTACGTTTTTTTAAGTTTCAAAATACATTTTCAAAAGAAAAACAATGTTTAAACTATTATTTTTAACATCTCACATATCAAAATTAGTTAAAAAATAACATTAAAACTAAAAAAACTGACATTAAAATATATTTTTTCACTAGTTTTTGTTTAATGAATTTCATTGACAACACTTTCTCAAGCTTGAATTACACTATAGAGTCCTCTTATAAACCTATGGGGAGATCATAATACAAATATTGATTCCCAATATCTCTCTTAAGTTGTGAAACCTAGAAAAATAGATGTATTCAAGCTTATGGGGGTAAATGTAATTGATAACCCATAAGACCAATCCATTTAATCACTGAAAAGGGGCCATAAAATTAGGATGACTACTTCTGATTAATGTGTTGTTCTAAAAACTGATAGTGATGGGGAATTACTTTTAAGTAGACTTAATCCCTTACTTGGAAAGAAACATTACATATATGAAGGTCTTATTAGTGCTTAATAAGGTTTTGTACATGAGGAAAATGAGTTTTTAGCTGGGTGGAAGCCTAATCACACTCTACTAATTCCTTTTCCACTACCCCTACCATTACCACATTGGGTGAGAAATTGAAAAAAATATAGGGGTTTTCTATCATACACCACTCTAAATGGAGTGGTATTGATATAGGAATTCCAAGTAATGTTATATAACAACTCAACCCTTGGTAACCAAAACGCCCACTCATTTGGTTATTCCCCCATAAATCACCACAAATAAGTTTCTAAGCATTATCTATCATTTATACATCTATTTATGGATGATAAGAAAAAATCATCTTCAATTTTTTTCCCTTATAATTTTAATGATTGTTTCCAAAAATAACATAAAAATAGTGGACCTCAGCCACTAACAATTTGATTGGAAATTCTATATGTTTTGACCACCTAATGAATAAATATTCTTGTGACACCACTAGGGGTGTAATGATATTTTAATAAAACAAAATTATCATATTTGGAGATTTTTTCCATGACCACTAAGATAATATCATATACCTTGGATTTTAGAATCCCCATAATTAAATCTGTCGATACATCCTCTCGTTCCACTTATAGAATTTATAAGGGTTTTAATATACCTATTAGAGATAGTGTATAATATTTATAGGATTTCAAAATCACACACTATAGTACAAAGTTTAGTGACTACTTTTTCAGGCCCATTCAATATAAATTGTTGTCCAACTACTTATATTTTTTTAAAACCCATAGTTCCCTCCTAGGGTATATTTTCAAAACTCTTTAAAAAATTATAAGATCCATTCAAAGGTCACTAAAATCACCAAGAATACCTTTTACAGTGATTTTACCCATGAATAAGTAAATTCCACCTTAGTTTTGGTACTTTTCCGCACAAATTGAATGATTTTATTGAGGTTGGGGTCTTCATGTGTAACATCCCAAGTAAATAAAGAATAATACATTTTCATAATTATTAATATTTGTGAATTAAATATTAATTTTACTTTAAAGAGGTTTCTATGTTTTATGTCGTACTCGATACGCAACAATGGGTTTCTTTAAAATCTTACGTTGCACACAAGGCTGGGTCTTACTAAAAATATAATAATATAATATTATTATTTTAAACGGTAGTTAATTCCTAGCCGTTGTAATGGCGGGAATGAATAGAACTAAATACAATATTATTATACATGTTTGTTATATGTTTTTACATTTATCCAATAAAAGTTAGAGGCTTAAAATGTGAATTAATTTAATTTTAAGCATAAATACTCTAATATTCTTTAAAAGGTCGATTTATCACTTTTTAATAGTGAACTCTCTTTAAATATAGTTTTTGTCACTTTTATATATTCTATTTAACAAAATAAAATTCTTCATTAGAATCGGGACATCAAAATTTACTTGAGTAAATTTTTTGGTATTTTTCTGATAAAATTCATTTTTTAATGAATTGTGAAAAATACTATATTTTAAATCAAAACTGCCTTTTAATCTAATTTATTTATATGATTAGATTATATTTTTAATTGGTTTTGAGGTTTAATTATATTATATTTTTACCATGTAATCCAATGTTGGTCATTGTAAGTAATTTCAATTTGAAATTGGACATAAACAAGTGTCAATCTTTTGATAGTTATTATTTTTTAAAAACACGTTTTTTGTTTTGACAACGAGAATTAATTTTAAATTAATTAATTCAAATTATATGTATTGAATTTGGTAAAATAGACATCATTTTTGAATTTGTAATATCAAATATATCTTAGGATGAATTCTTGGTATTTTTTTGAAAACCATCATTTTTTTATGAATAGTGAAAACACTGAGTAGTAGTTAAAAAGCTGACTTTTTCCTTTAAATGAAATTTTACTAATTCTTTGAATTGAATTTAGAAAACTCGAAATACATGGTTGTTATTATTAAGTAAAATGTGGTTCAATAAGTTGAAAATATTTTTCGGTGAATAGTAGCTTTTGACATTTATTTATCGTGGTTAAAGGTAAATAGGGAAATTCAAGGTAAAAAGAATATCATAATAATAGAAAATTACCTTAAAACTTGTCCTAACATTGTTGGATGAGTATTTTCCGACCATTTTCATCCTTGGGTCTATTTTGGGACCCCATGGAGCCACTTAAGAGTAATAATGACACTTTATTTTAATTAACTTAATGTAAAGGCAAAAATGACATAAACAAATATCTTTTAGTAAATTAATTTTTACATATGGTTATATAAGTTATAATTTTGACTATAAATATTATTTTAAAATCTAAAAATATTTCCTACATCATGGTATTTTTTTATAATTTTTAGACATCAAATAAATAAAATTATTTATGACACAATAATGATGCAGTGTTTACCTCATTAATAAATGATTTAAATAAATAATATTATAAAGATTAAAACAATATCCAAAACCTATCCAATTATTATTGGATGATTTTATTTGAACCATGAGTCATACTATCTTCAACTTTAATTAGTTTTGGACTTTTAGAAACCGAAAATCATTATATAATAAAATAATATTTTCACACTTTCTTAAAGAGCCCCTCCTCCCCCTTATAAAAATCTCTCACCTATAACCCATTCCTCACACTTATAAATCCCATTGGATCATCCAAACCCTACCCAAATAATCTCTCAAGATTCCTATCTTCCCCCTAGAAGCCTTAACTTATACATAAGGCACTTCAAGAAGTCATTTTGGTTCAAACCAAAGGGAATTACCCGAATTAAAGGTAACGGTTTCTCTTAAATTATTTTCTTTTATTTTAATTCTCCAACCCCTAAACTCTTTTTATTACTTTTTTTTATAAAAACACCAGTATTATTAATATACTAGTATGTTTTTGTGATAATGATTCAAACTAAACTTACACACCTCCATCTAATGGGTAAAGAACATATTGTTTATGTGCATGGAAAACTAACGCCTCATGAAATGATGATTGTTCAATTATATCCTACCACCTCTCATGGTGTCCATTAAGATGGAACTGTATTTATATATGATATATATTATGTTTATTTTTTTTTTATTCTTCTGTATTTTTCATTTATAGCATACCTTTATGGTTTCCATTATGGGTAAACATAATAATTTCATTTTAGGAAGTACGGACTATCTCCCCCTCAAAGTGATATGACTCGTTAATTCCATATGCGGAACATATAAAGGATGGAGTTAATGATATTATATATGATATTATACTGTAATTATAATATACCTATGTATCATAATGATTAATTCCATTAAAATAATAAATATAAATGAAAGTAGCGTTCATGCGTACGTACGGCTTACCGTCTCCATGAATGGTGCATTTCATTTCTTACATCCAAGTGTTATATACTGTTATAAATACATATATATACAGGATATATAAGATATATATGATATCTAAATCATTAATATAATTCTTAAGATAATGGAATTTTGACCACATAGACAACTTGTAAATATATGAAGTTCATTTTTGACTCAAGTACCAAATATCAAAAAATGACCGTTATTAACTTAAATGATTGAATAATGGTTATAACATGGTAATATATGATATAAAAGGAATAATAAACTTGAAAAATTTCTTAATAAAGTATAATTTAACTTTAGTTTATTTTTCAGTAGATTAAAGAATGAACGAGTCAAGTCAGACACGAGGTAAGGGACTTCGTCTCAATCTCCTTTCATTGAGGCATATTTTGTTTTATACATGACTTTATTTTTATACATTGTATAAACACCTTTGAAATTTCATTTCATTTAAATGGAATCTTTTTTTACAAGGCGTTTTACTAAACGACAAAAAAGAATGTTTCTTTTTAACGTAAGCGGTGACAACAACCTTTCTACCACCACGAGTATTACTTAGTATTTGGATTCCTTAACAATCCATAGTGTTTTTTAAAGGAAAATAAATACTATATACCCTTTTTAAGTATTTTAGTATTGAAAATGGTTTTGAGAAAGAATTGATTCTTTCAATATCTTGAAATTTTATATTGTGATTGAAATATGGAAATGTTATCTTTCCATTATAATTGTTTTATGTGTTATGGTTCTTTGTAATTGTTTACATATACGGGTGGTTCCATGATAAACCTAGGGCGGGTGAGCCCGATATAGCTCTCCAATGTATTGGGTAACACAACGGAGGTAAATGTGAATGTTTCTCCTAATAGATCTAGGTAATATATTGTGATGGGTATTCCAAATGCAACTCCCTACGTAGTTGTGATATCTACAATGTAAGTATGATATGGATGCCATAAGTTACCTTTATGATTTATGTTTTCTATGTGTGATTCATAAATCTTATGATTTCATGAGGTATGTTAAAGAGCTTATATTATGTATGTAATGACGAAATAATTTATTCTTTATTTGTTTTATAACCCTTATTGAGCTTTTTATGCTCATCCCAAGTTTTGAAATGTTTTTCACTAGACTTAAAGATGAATAGGGTCAAGGATGGGATCAAGGAAAATTCATGTTGTCTAAAACATGGAACTAGACATGACTCTTTTTTTAAGTGTTTTTATTTTGTGAAAAAAATGGGAAATGAGTAGAAGTGTCTACTTTGTAACTTTTGAGATGTAATGTAATAGTTATTACCTAATTCTCAAAAACTCTAAACCTGAAAAGATCCTCTATATGAATTATTCATTTAATTCAAGATTATGTAATGTTTTAAGGCCAGGTCCTTATAGTTGGTATCCGAGGTTGGTTTAGATAAATTTAGGAGTTAGGGTATTGTTAAATTAATATCCATAAATTAATTTATGTTAATATTGAAATGATAGAATTTAAAGATTACCATGTTGCTTCGCCTAAGATATCTCTGTGTTCAGAATGGTTTTCCACAGAGGAAACAGGGCAGCTATATCAGGATGACATCAGGAGGAAGACAACCTTCCAAATCAACAACCTGAGATGGTCAGAATTGGAACTGAATAGTTTGTTTTAATGATGGAACAGTTGACTCAGGCTATAAATGGTGGTGATATCTATGCACGAGATTATGCAGATCAACCACAGAAGAACATGTCAGTAGTGGATCATTTCATGAGGCAACATCCCCTATATTTCAGAGGATCATCTAACCTTGTGCTAGCAGAAGGGTGGATTAAAGTACTGGAGAATATTTTCGATGTTATGGGGTGTTCATAACATCAAAATTTTAGTCTTGTTGTTTACCGTTTTGAAGGTGAAGCTGATCAGTGGTAGTCGATGGTAAAAAATATCAAGTATAGTGATGAGATTGATGCTCTGGATTGGGATGAATTCAAATGTATGTTTCTTGAGAAATATTTTTCTAAGGTTTTTCGTCTTAGGATGGAAAAACAATTCCTGGAATTGAGGTAGGAGGATAACTCAGTGGCTGCTTATGAAGAAAAATTC
Organism: Viscum album; assembly: GCA_963277665.1. Taxonomy (NCBI): domain Eukaryota; kingdom Viridiplantae; phylum Streptophyta; class Magnoliopsida; order Santalales; family Viscaceae; genus Viscum; species Viscum album. The sequence goes on along the minus strand of OY728147.1, from coordinate 1,016,032,224 downwards.
ACTCGAATGGCAAGGTATGCTCCAAATTTCATATGAGATCTTGATAGTAAAATCAACCATTTTTACTCAGGATTAAAGCCAAAGTATCTAAGGGATTTAGCTTCTCATGAGTTAAAAAGTTATTAAAAACTTGTTCGATGTGTGGAGAAGGTGAAAATGGAGTTTTCTGATGATCAAGTCTTCTTTGATAAACAACAGAATAAGTTGTCGGGGTGGAAGATGAAAGGGAATAACTCTTCAAAAAATTCTGATGGTAAGAAACTTAGGTTTAAAGTTTGTGAAAGTTGTGGTAAAAATAATGCTGGGGAATTTATTTTGAATTATGGTAAGTGCTACTGTTGTGGTAAAATGGGACATAAGGCTCATAATTGCATTGAAAAATATCAGGGTAATGGTAAGACAAAATCTGATTTATAGTCAGTAAAATGTTTTAAGTGCAATGAAATTGTTCATTATGAAAATGAGTGTCCAAAAAAGAACTTAACTAAGGGAAAGTATCTATACTACAAGCAAAAATGGGTGGTTAAATCCTTTTTAACTACTTCAATAGATGTTGGGCCATCAAATGAAGTAGTATCAGGTACACTGTTTGTTTGTTCAGATTATTCCAATGTGTTGTTTGATTTGGGGTCTACACATTCATTCATTTTTGAGAAGTTTTCTATTAAATTGGGAATTACATATCAAGATATGAATCCTAAACTTATGGTAAAAACACCTAGAGGAAATTTTGAGACAAAAATAAATTATAAGAACCTTTTTTTCCTTGTGTGTGGAAAGAATCTACCTAAAAAACTTATTATTTTGCCTCTAGTAGAGTTTGATGTTATTTTTGGGTATAGATTGGATTTCTATTTATCATGTTAAGGTTGACTGCAGAGCTAAAGAGATTAATTTTCAGAAATATTTTCAGTTTGTGTACAAGAATGAACACTGACTTTTGATAACATATCAGGAAACTGAGAAACTAGTAAAAGATGGAAATGAATGTTACCTTACACATATTGTTGAAAACAAAGGAACTGTTCAGATTAATGATGTGCCAGTGGTAAATGAGTACCTTGATGTTTTTTTTGATGAGTTTCCTAGTATTATACCTGGTCGGGAATTTGAATTTATTATTGACTTAGTTCCTAATGATAATCCAATTTCAAAACCCCCTTATCGAATGGCTCAAATTGAACTTTTAGAGTTAAAGAAGAAATTGAAGGAGTTATTAGATAAAGTTTTCATTCAACCTAGCACATCACCGTGGGTTGATCCTGTCTTATTTGTTAAAAATTAAGATGGTTAATTGATACTTTGCATTGATTATAGAGCAATGAATAACATCACTGTTAAGAACAAGTATTCTTTGCCTCGTATCGATGATTTGTTTGATCAGCTCCTGGGAGCTCAGTATTTTTCAAAGATTGACTTGAGGTTGGGGTACCATCAGTTGAAAGTAAAGGAAGTAGACACTCCAAAGACCACTTTTTGTACTAGATATGGCCATTATGAATTTTTAGTTATGCCTTTTGGTTTAACCAATGCACCTAATATATTCAGGGATCTTATGAATAGAATTTTCTGTGAGTTCTTGGATAAGATTTTGGTTGTGTTTATTGATGATATTTTGGTTTATTCTAAAAGTAAATAGGATCATGAAAGTCATTTAAGGGTTGTCTTGCAAACCTTAAAAAACTATTTGGGAAATTCAACATGTGTGAGTTTTGGTTACAGCAAATTTCATTCCTTGGTCACATTGTTTCAAAAAATGGAATAATTTTTTATCCTACTAAAACAAAATTTGTTCAAGAATGGCCAAGACCCACAAATAAAACTGAGATCCGTAGTTTTCTTGGTTTAGAAGGTTATTACCGGAGGTTTGTTGAAAATTTTTCACGGTTATCTAGTCCAATGACTTAATTAACTCGAAAAGGTGTTAAGTTCATTTGGGAAAAATAAAGTGATGATTTTTTTTATGAATTTAAAAGAAGATTATTGAATGCTCCAATTTTGGAACTACCTTCTAGAAATAGTGAGTTTGTTATTTACAGTGATTCTTCGTTGAAAGTACATGGTTGTGTCCTTATGCAGAATGATTAAGTAATTGCTTATGCTTTATGTCATTTGAAACCTAATGAGTTAAATTACCCTACACATGATTTGGAATTAGCTGTTGTTGTTTTTTCTTTAAAAATTTGGAGGCATCATTTGTATGGATTAAAATGTAAAATATATACTGACCACAAAATTTTGAAGTAAATATTCACTCATAAAGAATTGAACATGAGACAGAGGAGATGGTGGGAATTAATCAAGTATTATGATTGCACGATCATTTACCATCCGGGAAAAGCAAATAAAGTGGTTGATGCTTTGAGTCGAAAAAGTAATGCTTCATTAACCATGATACGTTTGGAATGAGATCCTTTGGTTTTTGATTTGATGAAGTTTGGCATAGAAGTTGTTGGTGCAGTAAATTATTCTATTTTTTTTCAGGTGTCAGTGAAATCATCTCTTTCAGATAGAATAAAGCAAGCGTAGAAAGAAGACAGTGAGTTGTAGAAAATAGTAGAGTTGGTTCAAAAGGGAAAGTTTCCTGAATTTAACATTGATAATGATTGTATTTTGAGATTTGGGAAGAGATTATGCATGCCTTGTGATTCACAATTGAATAATGAGTTGTTATATGAAGCTCATAGTTCTCTGTTTTCAGTTCATCCTGGTAGTACTAATATGTACATAGATCTTCAGGAGTATTACTGGTGGGATGGAATAAAAAAAGATATTGCTGATTTTACTATGAAGTGTTTGATTTTTCAACAGGTTAAAGCAGAGCAGCAGTTTCCAAAAGGGATGCTTCAATCTTTACCAGTTCTAGAGTGGAAATGGTAAAATATATCCATGGACTTTGTTGTGGGTTTACCAAAGACATCTTAAGGTAATAATGGTATCTGGTTTATTGTTGATTGATTGAATAAATCCGATCATTTCCTTTCTATTTGAGATACTTTGTCTCTAGATCAACTTTCTTGGTTGTATGTTAAAGAGACAGTCAGGTTGCATGGTGTTCCCCTCTCCATTGTCTCTGATCGTGATCTCAGGTTTACTTCTAACTTTTGGAAAGGCCTTTAGAAGTCATTGGGTACTGAATTAAATTTTAGTACACATTTTCATCCTCAATCAGATGGGCAGTCATAACGAACAATTCAGACCTTGGAGGATATGTTACGTGCTTGTTCATTGGATAACCAAGGAAGTTGGGACAAAAATCTTTCTTTGGTTGAATTTTCATATAATAACATTTTCATTCCAGTATACAGATGTCTCCATTTGAGGCATTATATGGGAAGTGGTGTTGGACTCCATCTTTTTGGGATGAAGTAGGTGAAAAGAAGTTGATGGGACCAGAATTGGTAGAAGAGATGGCAGAAAAAGTTAAATTGATTCAGAAGCACATGAGAATAGCTCAGAGTAGGTAGAAAAGTTATGTGGATAACCAGAGGAAGGATCTTTCTTTTGAGGTAGGTGATCATGTCTTTCTCAAAGTTTCTCCATGGAAGAGTGTGATGGGTTTTAGTAAGAAGGGAAAGTTGAGTATGAGGTTCATTGGACCTTATGAAATCCTGGAAAAAGTTGGATCAGTTGTGTACAGAGTGGCTTTACCTCTAAGTATATTCCAGGTACACAATGTTTTTCATGTTTCAATTTTGAGAAAGTATATGCCAGACCCATCTCATGTTTTGAGCCCAGAGATAGTTCAATTGGAATAGAATCTCTCTTATGAGGAACATTCAGTCCATATTCTTGACCGAAGAGAGCAAGTGTTGCAGAATAAGGTAATTTACTAGGTAAAGGTTTTGTAGAAAAACCATACGGTTGAAGAGGCAACGTGGGAATCTGAAAATTCTATGAGGGATAAATACCCCCACTTATTTTATAAGTAAATAAAAATTGTGAGGATGCAATTTCCAAAATGGGGGAAGGATGTAACATCCCAAGTAAATAAAGAATAATACATTTTCATAATTATTAATATTTGTGAATTAAACATTAATTTTACTTTAATGGGGTTTCTATTTTCGATGTCGTACTCAATACGCAACAATGGGTTTTTTGGAAATCTTACGTTGCACACAAAGCTGAGTCATACTAAAAAATAATAATATATTATTATTATTTTAAATGGTAGTTAAAACCTAGTCATTTGTAATGGCAGGAATGAATATAACTAACTAAAATATTATTATAAATGTTTGTTAAATGTTTTTACATTTATCCAATAAAAGTTAGAGGCTTAAAATATGAATTAATATAATTTTAAGCATAAATACTCTAATATTCTTTAAAAGGATGATTTACTGCCTTTTAATGGAGAACCCTCTTTAAATATAGTTTTAGTAACTTTTATATATTCTATTTAACAAAATAAAATTCTTCTTTAGAATTGGGACATAAAAATTTACTTTGGGTAAATTTTTGGTATTTTTTCTGATAAATTTCATTTTTTAATGAATAGAGAAAAATATTGTATTTTAATTCAAAACTGCCTTTTAATCTAATTTATTTATATGGTTAGATTATATTTTTAATTTTTTTAAGGTGTAATTAGATTATATTTTTACCATGTAATCCAATTTTGTTAATTGGAAGTAATTTCACTTTGAAATTAGACATAAACAAGTGTCAATCTTTTGATAGTTATTATTTTTTAAAAACACGTTTTTTGTTTTGACAACGAGAATTAATTTTAAATTAATTAATGCAAATTCTATGTATTTAATTTGTTAAAATATAAATATTTTTTTAATTTGTAATATAAAATATATCTTAGGCTGAATTTTTGGTATTTTTCAGAAAACCTTCAATTTTTTATGAATAGTGAAAAACTCGGTAGTTGTTAAAAAGATGAATTTTTCATTTAAATGAAATTTTACTACTTCTGTGAATTGAATTTTGAAAATCCAACATACATGGTTGTTATTAGTAAGTAAAATTTTGTTCAATATGATGAAAATATTTTTTTGGTGAATAGTAACTTTTGACTTGTATTTACCGCGGTTAAAGGTAAATAGGGTAATTCAAGGTAAAAAAATATCATAATAATACAAAATTACCTTAACACTTATAATAACATTATTTTATGAGTCATGGCTGACCATTGGCATCCTTGGGTCTATTTTGGGACCCCATAGAGCCACTTAAGAGTGATAATGACAATTTATTTTAATTAACTTAAAGTAAAAAATGAAAATGACATAAACAAATATATTTTAGTAAATTAATTTTTACATAGGGTTATATAAGTTATCATTTAAACTATAAATATTATTTATAAATATAAAAATATTTTTTACATCATGGTATTTTTTTATAATTTTTAGTCATCATATAAATAAAATTATTTATGACACAATAATGATGTAGTGTTTAACTCATTAATAAATGATTTAAATAAATAATATTATAAATATTAGAACAATAACCAAAACCTATATAATTCTTATTGGATGATTTTATTTTGACCATTATTCATCTTATCTTCTACTTTAATTAGTTTTGGACCTTTATAAATCTAAAATCATTATATAATAAAATAATATTTTCACACTTTCCTAAAGAGCCCCTCCTCCCCCTTATAAAAATCCCTAACCTCTAACCCATTCCCCACTATTATCAAGCCCCTTGGATCATCCAAAACCTGACCAAATAAGCTCTCAATATCCATATGTTCCATATAGAATCCTTAACTAAGGCTTAAGTCACTTCAAGAAGTCCTTTTGGTTCAAACCAAAGGGAGTTACCCGAATTAAAGGTAACAGTTTCTCTTAAATTATTTTATTTTATTTTACTTATCCAACCCCTAAACTATTTTTATTCCTTTTTTTATAGAAAAAATAGTATTATTAATATACTAGGATGTTGTTATGAGAAGTATTCGAACTAAACTTACACACACCTCCATCTAATGGGTAAAGAACATACTGTTTCTTTGGATGGTAAACTAATGCCTCATGAAACGATGATTGTTTAATTATATCCTACAGCCTCTCATGGTGGACATTAAGATGGAACTATATTTATATATGATAAATATTATGTTTATTTTTTCTTTATGCTCAATTATTTTTCATTTATAGCATACCTTTATGGTTTCTATTATGGGTAAACGTGGTAATTTCATTTTAGGAAGTGCGGACTACCGCCCCCTCAAAGTGATATCACTCGTTAATGTCATATGTGGGATGTATAAAGGATAGATTTAATGATATTATATATTATATTATATTGTAATTATAATATTCCTATGTATCATCATGTTTTAATTCCTTTAAAATAATAAATAGAAATAAAAGTAGCATTCATGCATACGTACGGATTACCGTCTCCATGAACGGTGTGTTTCATTTCTTACCTCCAAATGTTATGTACTATTATAAATACATATATATACTAGATATATAAGATATATATGATATCTAAATCATTAATATCATTCTGAATATAATCGAATTTTTACCACATAGACAACTTGTAAATATAAGAAGTTCATTTTTGACTCAAGTACCAAATGTCGACAAAACGACCATTATTAACTTAAATGATTACATAATATTTATAACATAGTAATATCTGATATATAAGAAATAATAAACTTTAAAAAGGTTCTTAATCAAGTATAAATTAACTTTAGTTTATTATTCAGGAGATTAAAGAACGAACGAGTCAAGTCAGACATGTGGTAAGAGACTTCGTCTCAATCTCCTTTCATTGAGGCATATTTTGTTTTATACACGACTTTATTTTATATGTTGTATAAACACCTTTGATATTTCATTTCATTTAAATGTAATCCTTTTCAAGGAGGCATTTTACTAAACGACAAAAAATAATGTTTCTTTTTAATCTAAGCGGTGACAATAACCTTTCCGCCACCGCGAGTATTACTTAATCTTTAACTTCCTTAACAAGTCGTAGTATTTTTTAAAGGAAAATAAATACTATATAACATTTTTACATATTTTGGTATTTAAAATGGTTTTGAGAAAGAATTTATTCTTTCAATATCTTGAAATGATATATTATGATTGAAATGTGGAAATGTTATCTTTCTATTATACTTGTTTTATGTGTTATGGTTCTTGGGAATTGTTTACGTATACAGGTGGTTCTGTGATAAACCTAGGGTGGGTGAGCCTGAGATATCTCTCCAGTGCATTGGGTAACGGGATGGAGGTAAACATGAATGTTTCTCCTAAGATATTTATGGAATATGCTATGATGGGTATTACAAATGTAACTCCCTACGTAGTTGTGATAGCTACAATGTAAGTATGATTTGGATGACACAAGTTACCTTTATGATTTATGTTTTCTATGTGTGATTCATAAATCTTATGATTTCATGGGGTATGTTAAAGAGCTTATGTTATGTATGTAATGACAAACTAATGTTTTCTTTCTTTGTTTTATAACCCTTACTAATCTTTTTATACTTATCTCAAGTTTTGAAATGTTTTTTATAGGACTTAAAGATGAATAGGGTCAAGGATGGGATCAAGGAAAAGTCATATTGTCTAAAACATGTAACTAAACATGACTCTTTTTTTAAGAGTTTTATTTTCTGAAAAAAATGGGAACTGAGTATAAGTGTCTACTTTGTAACTTTTGATATGTAATGTAATAGTTATGGCCTAATTCTCTAAAACTCTAAACCTGAAAAGATACTAAATGTGAATTATTCATTTAATTCAAGATTATGAAATGTTTTATGGTCAGGTCCTTATATCATGTGTTCCTTCTCTAAAATCAAAACCATCCCTATATACTAGAAATGATTTATATAGCCTTAACTTGGATAGTTCCTCTTTCTAATATAGTTTATATACTATTATGTTATCATTTCTGGGTTTATACTTCACTTCAAATTGGTACTCTGGTAGCTTATCAATCCTAAACTATTGATCTTATGTGTTAATTCTCTATTGTAGTAGAAATTTCAATCTACTTTGATCGGAATATATGATGAATATTCTACCCAAAAGGTATATCCACCAATATTTTATTTCTAATATAATTTCCATGATTTATTTTTCATAGGTATAATTTTATAATTTATTCTATATAAAAGTGATGTTGAAATATGAAATGGTCCTTTAGTATTGCATAAGAACTGATCACACACCTCTCCCTAAAGCATAAAATTCCACTTCAAACTTCTTTGAAAATTTTGGAAAAGTGAGAACTGGGATTTCTATAATAAGATGTTTTAATTATTCAAAGTCTTATTGAGTCTCTATGATCTTCTTGACTCCATCCTTTTGAGTCAAAGTTTTTAGGGGTTAGGAAATATTACCATACCCTTGTATAATTTTTTGTAGTATCTCATGATTCCTAAAAAACCTCATACTCCCTTGATATTCATTTGTCTTTGGAAAAATAGTATATATTTTGGTGGGATCCATTTAAACCCCTGACTATGAAATTATATAGCCATATTCCACCTATCATTGAGAAATTTTGAATTTCATCTATTTAATATAAAATTTTTTAGGCCAAAGTGAATCACCAAGTATTTATAATTATTGTTGTGAATATTGAAATTAATCTTCCAAATATCTTCTTCCCTAATTAGAAGTTGATGGTGGTCTAATTTTATATCCATCTTAGTGAAGTAGGTCACTCCATATAATCCATCCAATAATAATTCAACTACAAAAGTGGGAAACTTATTTGGTATTGTTATCTTTTTGAGTGATCAATATTTTACACACATCTACTAAGTACCATATTTCTTCACTAATAACAATATAATTGGGTATTTACTCAAGTTAGTATTAATGGTTCCCATCTGAATCATTTCATGCACTTTCCTTTCAATCTAATTATTTTGGAAATGGGAATACCAATAAGGTTTTACTATCACTGGTCCTTTCCCCATGACCAAATTGATTTTTTAGTCTCTTTATTGTCAAGATGTTAATCCTTTAGGCTCTCTAAATACTATTTATAGTATTACTAATATACTTTGTAGTTAATTTTGTTGTTGGGAATCCAATAAAGACTATATTTGGTTGGGTTTCCATCCAAACATCAATCAGTGGTCATGATCTGATTTTCTAGTCAAACCATGCATGGAGGAGACTAGATAAATTTTTTCAACAACTCTATTAAGGGTATAATATTTCCCATTAGCTAATAACTTAATGTTAATGGTCTTATAATTATTACATAATTCTCTAAGAGTATGAAACCATGAAATTTCTAGTATTAAATTCAATAACTCTATATCCAAGACATAAGAATCAACCCAGGATTCATGATTTCCTATAACTATTATTAGTTTTTGGAAAACCCCTTGATACTATAGCCAGTTCCTATAACCCAACATAATACACATTATTCATATCTTATGTATCATTAATCCCAGAAATATGATTAAATTAGGATATAAAATTGTGGGTGACTCCACTTTCAAACAAAACTAAAATGGAGATTCCACATACTTGCCCTTCCACTTTCATTAAAGCCAAATATTCTACTCCTTTGGTCTAGTAATATAATATGATGCCTAAATACTCTAACACTTTACATTTTTTCTCTTCTGATATCCCCCATATTCAAATTCCTCTATCATTGATGATTTTCCTTTCTGTATTTATTTATCTACTCCCAAAAATATAACCCTCATCTTTGAGTTGATAAATTTATACATAAAACTAAAAGGAATCCCATATATAAAACAAAAACCTACTTCCCCATTTCCTCTCACTCCTAGGTAGTTAAATTCCATACCCTTCTCACTTATTATGTTTCCTTATTTGGTGCCTCCCAACTAGTACCTCCTGGATCACTCCCCAATCATCTATATTATTGAAATGAAGTAGAATTTTGTTATTTTAAACCAGGATGTAGGGTATATTTTCATGTACTTGATTCATGTATGTTTGATGCATGTGGACCCCCTCCTTTAAATTGAAAGACCACTCCCATTCTTACTTCCTGTTCAACATGTCAGTTGAGCGCATTTCCTCTAACCATGTTTCTAGATTATGTATTCAAACTAAATTGTGAATCTAATATTACAACAAAGTAAAGGATTATATTATATGTTACTGCTCTGGTTAACATGGCATCACTGAAGCTAAGTATTCAAACTACTCAATATAATCCCGGATCATTCCATTTTATTGTAGTATTACTATTTCCTTATAAAAATTTTCAATTTCTAAGAAACTAATCCACTTCATCATTTATTATTAAAATAATTTACAAGTCACTTTAGGGAGTACATCCCCTAATATATTTAACCAGTGGACTTCAAAATCATCCATGTTTACCTATGCATGAGGTAATTTTGTTTATTTGTGTTTCTGATTGATATGTAAATACAGTTCAGATCACATAATTCATCCTTATAGATATCTCCCATCATACATGGGTATATCAACCCATAGTTTATCTAAGGATTGTTCATTTACTACACTAGTCATTTTTTCACCAAAATCACATCCCTTCCCTGATTCCTCATATCACCAGTATCCTCTAAATGTGTCTCAATCATATTTATTTTTATTGATGTCTATTTCTCATCTTATTATGGAATATTCTCTGAGAGGCACACCAGGTTTATGAAATACTTCCGGAATTTTGAATTTGTATTCCTCTCTCTCACACACTTATTTAGGGCCTAATTTAATGTTCCTACAAATTATGATAACTATGAGAGTGCCATCTGAACTATTATCATTCACTACTCCATTCCTTCCAAATATTACAGGTGTCATGTCTTCATTTCCTTCATCTAGAAAGTTTGAGTTTTGAATTTCATATTTTGGACCTATTGATAAGACACACAACCTAGTAAAATCCATTTTATATTATAAATAGGTAGATTGATAAGTACAGTATAGAGGATAAGGAGAGAAAAACTAGAAATAATTAATACAGGAGAATACTTATTCTCCCTCACTTAAGACACCTAAATTTTGACTATATTCTTCTATAATTAACCACCTCTATCCTCTTCAAATTTATTCCCCTTTTGATATTCAAAAAAAACAATGGTAGGGACCATAATAAACTCTCTAGTTTTTAGACTATCCAGATTCTCTAGATTATACTATGGGAACCCTTTTTCTACTTCTAAAATAAACTTTCTAGGATTCAGTAGGATCTCAATCCCTATTAAAAAACTCATTGATCAATATTCACCCATTAAAATGATGAGAAATTATGTTCACTCATCATACTTTGACATATTTTAACCACATCACCAAGAAGTCCCTTGATATTAATGTGCTTTTATGTATTACACTAAATAACCCAAATGAATTTAGGAAGGACCTTATTATCCTAATGATAATCTAGTATGTCAAAAACAAAGATTTATGGGAGAAGAAACCATAAAAAGGTGATAGTTTTGTCTAGAGGATATTAAATAATTGTATACACACATACATCAGACTCATAGCCTATCCACTTTTAAAAAGGATATAGGGAACCTCCTTGAGCCATGACTTCACTTGTAAATTGCATAAATGTATAAGTAATTCCAATTTTTACATCTCATATATCTATCATCCAATAAATCTCCCATGTGTTTCATCTTATGAAATAACTAATTAATGATAGCCAAATGTGTGGAATATTTACTACCTTTGATGAATCATAGTAGTTTCAATTGAATCTTACCTTATGATTCATAGAAATATGACTCAAAAACATTATATAATACAACTTTACAAGGTATAAAATATGATATAACCTAAAGGCTTAAATATAAGTCTTTTTTAATATGTTTTTTATACCCTATTGAAAACCATATCAACTTATATGATATCACAGATCATTAGGGAATATTCCTTTTAATATCCAATCTTCACAAAAACCTATAGACTTTTGTTCCATTTCACCTTATATAATTTAATATACAATAACTTGTAAAATTATATCCAAAAGTCCCTTTTAATATTTTAAAAAGAAATTTTTGAAATTTATCATTAATTTTACCTTATATTATAGTATATGAAGTACCTTGTGAAAACCTCATCCAAAACTCCTTTTAGTTAAAACTCTAAAACACTTTTAGAGTGGTTCTATGACTCAAACTCAATCTATATTTGATCAACCAAAAATTGTGACCCCATAGACCTTTTTAATGTTGGAAAAAAATATGAATCACTAGATCCATAAATTTATCCATAGAGAAGCATCTATAGAAGAATAAATGCTACTCAACCAACAAAGGAATATGTCATGATCTCCATCAAACACGTATATCTCTATACCTATGTCCACTCGCTATATCATATTCTAGTATGAATTTTCATACATTACCTTTATTCATGGCATAAAGTGACCATGGTACATGATGTATGTCAATCCCATATAGGATCCTAATATATTCTTGATCCACTAAGTGAAGACTAACTAGTTCAATGAATAAAACGCATGTCATTCATCTAGAGGATAAGAACATCACATGTCCTTCATCTAAGTACATAAATATATCATAAACACATTATAAGTATATACATACATTTACATGGTCTATTTTAATCAATCACCCATATTTCATACTCATTTTCCAAGAGAAAAAATCTCATATTGGTTGATATTCAATTGATGACATGATCAGTAACATAACCAATCACCCCCTAATTAGATAAGACTCAAGGATTTTATAAGAAAGGTATCAAAGTATGAAATTTCTCATTTTAGGTATCTCAAAAAACTTAGGTAGTGGGGACTTCAAATATGAACCATGTACACATATTATACCAGACATAGTGTATGATACTCTATGTGGTATACTCAGTGGGTCATCCATCACACAAAACCTGTTTTGTACCTCATGAGCATATTTTGTATCCTAATACGAGAATCATACTCACACTAAAATTAATATTTCGACATAACCTAAAATACTCCATGAAAAACATCATTTGGGGATATATCAAAATCATACTTTAAGAGTTCAATTATCATTACATTTCATGAAATGTATAACAATATATATTTATACATCCAATGTGAAAGAATAATAAAGTATAGGTTTTATTTTATATAATCATAATACCATTTATATTCTTAAACTCTTTAAGAATATTTTAACTAACCTATTGGTCTCAGACAAGGTTGGTAACTTAATGGGGGTGAATTAGGGTATTGTAACATAAAAATAATTCCTTGAAAATGATCTTTTTCTCTCTTTTAGAGTAACACTCTTCCCTCTCCCTCCCTAGATACCTAGAGTGATGAAATAAATAAAATTGAACATGGGTATTTTTACTTGGTTCACCCAAACTAGATAATACAAGGAACATGCATGGTAATGTACCTATTTACCTCACACACTAAACCATATTTCTTTTGGTTTAGTTAAAAAATGGTTCCTCCTCAGTGACCCTCCATGTTTACAACCCTCATAATAAATGAATAATGAATTTTTATTCTTCATAGGGTGGAATTCATTTCTCCTCCTACGAACACCTTATTCTTTAAAAAATAGAAATAATAAAAAATACACCTCATTGGTGTCACACTTCATCACTATCTATATGAGTTTAAAATGATAAAAAATCATGGAAAAACCTTCTTATTAATCACCTCCTATATTTTTTTCACTGGAACTATGCCCCTATTTTCCATTCATGAAATTATAAACCTCTTACTCTTATTTTTAACCTAAGTCTGTAAGTATCCTCTTTTATCTTTCAAAAATAGAATTACCATAATTACTTTTTTATGATCACAATTATTCCCCCTTTATTTTTTAGAGGGAATCAACCTTTTAATGAACCTACTCTGATTTTCATTTCATTTTCCCTTTTTGAAAAAATATCCAGTTTTCACATGAGAAAACATTTTAAAAATTCAATAGCTTCACCTAATTTATTTTTTAATAACCATAAAATATCTTAAAATATTATAAAATAATCTCCTTCACAATATCCATCCATATCATGTATTTAAAATACATGTTTCTTCACACTGCTCAAACATCTACATCACCACCTGACTTCTTTCATGGTAGGATTCATGGTCAAAAAAATATACTAAATCACTCTAAATATTTTGAAAAAATAATGGAAACATTTTTTCTTTATTATTTCTTGATTTTTATCTTGATTTTCTCCCTTAACACCAAATAATTTTTCAATAATATTATTAATTAATAAAATACCAATATATCTATTGTTGGTTGACAATTATTTGTAAATTTCAATAAGTAATGGTCCTTTTATAGATTCATAATGATATTTAAATAGGTACAAAATCATGTTTATGCAAACCATCCTTATAAAAAAATAGAATAATGTTTATTCAAATAAAATTCATGCTTACACGAAGCATAGATCCTTACAAAAAAATGTATTTATCCTTACGATGATCCTTACAGGGACCAGGAATGATGATTACACAGAGCCAACATGCCTTCATCAAATTCCCATAACACATTTTGAAATGATCCTTTAATAGCACTAGATGATCCTTAAGGTAATGTAATTATCTAAAAATTATAATTGGTGCTGAAACTTGAATTCTGAAAAATCATCTCGAACACCTCCATTTCACTTATATCCTTTAAGAAATGAACTTCATTCACTAACATAGACTGCACTGAAGATTCCTTCCACTTTATTTTTAATAAAAAACTCAAAAACCACTCTAAGGTTATTTTTTCCAATAATAATCCCCTTTGGGTTTGTCAAAAAATTAAAATATATTTAATACTTAGTCATTTTAGAAACTTCAAAAAACATCAGATCTAAACATAGATATAATTTGAATTTCTTTCCTTTAAGGGGTGTATAAATGATTCACTTAACATCAACTCTAAACCTAATTGAGTCGATATGGGTTTAAGTAATAAAATTTTAAACGATGATATCATCCTAAAAACACCTCTTTGAACTTTCATACTATTCACAAATTATTTTCAACTATTGTTCCCTATGACTAGTCAATAAATTAATCTCCCCATTTACAAAACAACAATGATCCCCCTTTTTCAATATATAGTAAAATTCCATAGACCTCTATTTTCTCCCATTTAAAAATATGGATAGAATATCCTCCTTTTTTCAAGAACACAAAGATCAATTCTCTAGAAGTTCACAAAATAAGGGTTAGAAAACCAAGAATTTATTTTTTGAGAGAAATCATACCGTATTTTTTAAAGAAACTTCCATGAGAAAGTGGGGTTTCTTCTTCAATCCATCTAATTTTATGGGTTCAGTTGGACTCCAAGATCTAGTCAATGAATTTTAAAATCTACCTTAGGTGGTTTCTTATTCATAATATCAGCCACTAGATTTTGAGTGGACACATACTTCAACTCACAACTTATTTCTCCATCAAATCTTTTAAGAAGTGATATCTAATTTCAATGTGCTTGGTACTTGAATAATTAATGGATTTTTTACTCATATTTATAGAACTTGAGTTTTCACACTTGATATGAATAGTATATTCCACTTCTAAGACAATTTCTTTATGATTTTTCTCCTTTATATCAACTAGGTACAAGATTTATTGGATGGTATATATTTATCATTCATCATTCTTAAAGAGATAAAATCCTACTACATTCTTATCTAAGTGATATAGGAACTTCTAAGATAGAGTAAACCTCTAGAAGTTGACTTTTGTTCATCCATAAAACCTACCCAATATTCATATATATAGTCTAAGAGTTACTACTATGAAGTGATATAATAAAACAGCACACAATACATTATTTTGTTGATATAATGGAGTATTATTATCATAGCTTTAAAATGAATTTATTTGGGATATATTTGATAGTTATAATCTTGACATGTGGAAGAAAATTTGTTCAAGTGGTTTTCAAGTATAACAAACTCACAATGGTCTATCTATAATATGACACATTGACTTTTTTTTATCATGTTGTAATCATAAATAAATAAAACAAAGTACATATTCCCATATGGTGATTTGGGTGTCATTGAACAACACACGTCTAGATGAATAATCTTGAGAAACCTTGATGATTTTTATTTCTTTGTTTATAGGTATTTCATACAATCTTTCCATTTTGAAAAGTATCACATGTATATTTGTGGTCATAAGTAATCTTAGGGATGTCTCAGGCACATTAATTCTTCACCAAGTTATCTAAATATTTTTATCTCAAATGTAAAATATATTTGTTTCATAATAAGTTTTCCTATTCTTTAGATAGAATGAATTTAAGGACCATACCTTAAAAATTACATAGTATAATTATTTTAAAACTTGAAATTACATTATTTTCCCAAATATATATTAGGTTTAGAATTTTAGAGAATTGTGAAAACTCTTAAAAAGTAAACTCTTAAATTAAAAGTGGACTCTTATACTCAATATCCACTTTTTCCACCAAAGGAAACCCTTTTAAAAAGACATTTCTTCTTTTCCTAATACATATTTATAATTTTCTTCATGACCTAAACCTTGTCCCTACTCTTCCTTAAACCCTGTGAAAAAATTTCAAATGTTGGGATGAGCACAAAATCTTAGTAAGTAACTTACAATAAAGGAAACCATTAGTCCTCTAAAAACCCATAAAACATTTCCTTAAAAACATACTTTTTTACCCTGAAAAATGAATCATTATTTCAAAAATCTCATTATCTTACCTTTTGAAAATCAAATGATTTTTCTTGAAAACTCATAAGAAAATATATAAAATATAAGTAGGTAACTTGGGACATAATTATACTAAAATGGGATAAATATGTGGTCTACTTCCATAAATTTCACTCTTACAACTAGAATAGGCATATGGATGACTTCCATACCCAATGCATTGGAGGTTATAACATAACCATGTGTCCTTGGTTTATTACAAAACCACTCATCATTGGTTTATCATGTAACCACCCATAAAATTTCCAAGTACCATTATATAACATATAAAATCTCTCAATTTTCAACATTTTTATCTTAAAATTTTATTTGAACACATAATAAAACATTTCATGTTATATAAATAATAAATCCATTTTAAAAAAATCATTTAAAAAATTTAAAAATAGATTTTTAAATCAAAGTGTCCCAAACCACTTTGAAACATTTGAAATAAACTCATAATTTCCATTTTAAAACATTCATGTCCATATAAATACATTAATAAAAAACATTTTTAAAACATGGTCATGAAATAGAAATATTTACATGAATAAGTATTTAAAACATTTGAAATGATGTTTTAGTTAAAGTGACTCTTACTGTGTGTATGACTTGTCACGTACCTTCTTTATATTCCTGAATAATAAACTTAGATTAATTTAAAATTGATTGAGAACAATATTTTATTATTTATTATTTTTTTATTTCACTTATTACCATGTTATAACAATTACTCAATTATTTAAGTTCATGTCGGATATTTTGATGATATTCAATACATGAGTACAAAATGACTTCAGTAAGTTGAATACTATCAAAGTGGTAATTAGTTCATAATCTCCAAAATAATATTCATTAAATTATTATTATTATTATAAATCAATAATATTTTTAAATTAATTCATTAAATATTCTTATGAAAAATTAATTGTGTTGCAATCATGGAGACGGTAAGTCGTACATATGCATAAGTAACATTTTTATTTTTCAACGATCATTATGGAAAGAAGGTAAGTATTAATTTATCATTATAGAATGATAATAATATAATTAATATCATATTAATAATTTAAAAATACTTATATATATTATTCATGTCATGTGGTGATGAAAAATAAATCACATCGCTTCATGGAGGTGATAGTTCACATGTACACATGAATGACATAATCATTTTTAGGTGCATATAAAGGTAAGAACATAAATGATATATTATTATTTAATACTGATAAATAAATCATGAATATCATATATAAAAATTAATTCTATCATTATAATCAGTCTTGAGAGAAAGTTATGTAAAATGAATTATATCGGTTCGCGAGGTGGTAGTATGTCATATGCACAAACGATTAATTAAAATCTCATTTGATGAAATTGGAGAGAGATTTAGGTGATTCTATTAACATAATAACATATAATTATATTGAGTATATTTTATTTATTATCTCATCATGTTTGAATAATATTTTAAGGAATTGGAAGAAGAAATAAAATAGAACCACTTAATTAAAAATGATACCTCTTCTTCAGATGATCACTTTTGATTAACACCTTAACACCTCTAAGGAAAATGTTCTACCTAAAATAATAGATCTGTGATTTTTGGAGGGATTATAGGAAGGTATTTGGGAAGATATTTTCTAAACCAAATAGTTTTTAAGGTGTTAATAATATAAAATAATGGGCACCCTTTATAAGAGAGGGGAGGGGCTCTCTTAGAAATCCTCAAAATATTAAATTAATATAAATTAATTTTATAATCCAAATGGATCCAAACTTATTATTTTTGAATATAGGATGCTTTTAGGTATAAATACCTTTATAAAATAATAATTATATGAGTTTTTACTATTTTTTAATCCATATCGTTTAGATTTAACCATTATTTAACCTTTTTAATTCTAACCATGATATCATGTAATTTATACTAGGAGGGTTAATATAATTACTATAAAATACTAAATTACCAACAAATGAGTCATTTATGAAATTTTAATACTTATACCAATAATTTGGTCAAAATTTAGATTTTTATAACTTTTATATCATTTAATATAATATTATTTATTTTAAAATATCAATAATGTCAATTTTGATACTATTCATCACTTGAATTTTTAAAAATATCATAACAACATGATATCTTAAAAAAAATCTATTTACACTTCACTAATATGTAAAATTAAGACATAAAAAATATTTATGACATTAATTATTTCAAATTATATTTATTTTAATATTTTTAATATCATTTATTTGATTCTTTCATTAATTAAACAATTACTACATCATCATTATGTTGCCATTTAAGGTAATTATATTATCATTAAAAATTATAAATCAATTACCATTATGTACATAAACATTTTATATTTCTAAATACTATTTATAGTGGAACATATTTCTTATATAACCCCATATTAAAAATATTTTACTTGTTAAAAACAAGAGTGTGATAAAATTGACTTTTCATTGAATATAATATTATAAACATCATACACTCATCCAAGTGGCTTACAAAGGTTATAACTTGGACCCATGAATGTTTTTAGTCGAAAAAAAACTCATCCAATGAAATTATGACAATTTTTAGGATAATTTTATAATGTTTATAATATTATTTTTTATCATTAATTACTCGATTTACCCTTAATTGTGGTAATAAAAATATTACTAAAGATACTATTCATAATGTCCAAAAATAAAAAAGACATGTTTGATAAATTTGAACATACTGATTCCAAATATTTAATCCATTTTTAAAAATTATAAACACATAAATTATAAAAATTAATTAAAAATTAATCTCATTGACGGATTGAGAAAATAGGTTTTTTAAGTAAAAATATTCAAAAGATTGGAATATTTTTATATAAAATATAATGTGAAATTTATTACAATTACTTACATTGGATTAATTGATAAAAAATTGATCTAATAATACTTTATAACCATTCAAATATATTATTTAACACTATAAATAAATTTTATTAAAAAATAATTTTCAATTAAAATGCAGTATTTTTTTATTATTCATCAAAAAATGAAACATATCAGAAAAATATTAAAAATTAATCCAAGGTAAATTTTTATACTCCTAATTCAAATAATAAGTTTATTTTTTCAAATATAATTTATAAAAGTGTCAAAACTAGATTTAAAATAGGTGCGCCATCAAAAGTGGCAAAAATACCTTTTTAGAAAAATACTTATTTTATGCATAAAATTGGATTTATTCTTATATCAAGTCTAGAAAACTAATAAGATGAATTTTAAATGTTATATTTAATATTATATATATATATATATATCATTAATATAATCCAACAAGATTGATTTTTTTATTTATTATTATTTTTTGACAAAAGAATATGATATATTAATCGTGACGATCAGTAGTCACAAAGTCATACAACCATGAAGGAAAATGATCAAACCAGAGATAAATTGTGCCAAAAAGGTAAAAAGAAGCCAGATGATGGGATGGATCATTTCCTTCCCTTTTGATGAAAGATAAGGAGAAGGTTGTGAAGCTTTGACTGAGAGACTGGATTTTTTTGATAAGGAAGCCAAAAGATTAGAGGCCACCATCATTAAACCTAAGAGCATTGATGATGGTGAGGCAATCTGATTCAATGTGAATAACTTCCCATCCAAAATATTTTTCAAAAGTTAGCCTAAAAAGGATAGCGAAGGCTTCAGCAACAGTAGGATCCCAGAGAGTGTGGTTTTATTCATGTGTGGAAGCAATAATTTGTCCTTAATGGTCCTGATCCAAAAGACCAATTCCAAAAAATCTATCCTTGGAGAGATACGCATAAACATTAATCTTAAGGATATCTTTCAGGGGAGGGAACCGCCGTGAAATAGTTGTGTGAGTTCCAAAAGTCCAATGATGATCAGAATCCTAATTCCACCCCTCAATCTAGAAGGTAGCATGTTCAATCCAAAACCCAGAAGGCTTTACTGTGTGATTAAACATGAAGTCATTTCATCAAACCCAGATGATCCAATCCACAATACACAAAGAGGCAAATTTATTAGTCGTGAAAGAGGAATACCACAACATCAGCAGTGCTAGAAGGTCCGGAATCATATCCAGCAAAAGATCCACAACAGAGCCCCAAGTAATCCAGATCTCCTCCACCCCTAGGCACTAGATGATCACATGTAGAGGAGATTCCAAAACACTCCAGGAAAGGGGAAATTTCTTGTTATTTGTAACATGGTAGAAATTGAGGAAGTCCATGGTGGGAAGAATACCAGTGCACACCTGCCACTAGAAATATTAGATTTTCGAGGGGACATTAATATGCCAAATAGTTTTCCAAAGCCCCTCCCTTTCCTCGAATTTAGCATCAAGAGAGAGCCTATATCCTGAATTCACTGTATAGGAATAAAAAATTTGTTACTCTAAAAGAAATAGTTTTTTCCCATATCCATCACAATGGGGATGCTAAGAATGATCCTTTTTTTCCTTTCGTTGAACCATAAATTGATTTTTTCCATACACCACATGGTCCCATGATCATCAAACAGGCAATGAACAGTGGCATTCTCATAGCCAAGAAAGGATGGGGAAGTAGCCTACAATCCATCTTTATCAATCAACCAGGGATCAGTCCAGATGTTAAATTTCGTACCATCCCCAATCCTCCAACCCAACCATTTATTAAGTAAATTTCTTGATCCCCAAATACATCTCCATAGAAATCTGGGATAAGGACCAAGAGAGGAGTTCTGGAAGTCTGAGTGGGGGAAATATTTAGCATATAGAATCTTCTTATAGAGAGAAGATGAATGAATCATGAGGCGCCAACCCTGTTTGGACAAAAGGGAATCATTAAAGAGATGGAGGTCCGAAAATCTAATTTCACTACCTATTTTAGGGGTGCAGAGTGACTTCCAAGAAATAAAATGTATTTTTTTCTTCCATTATTATGACCCCACCAAAAGTTAGAAATGTGGGAGTGAATTTGATCAACAATCATACCATGAAGCTTAAATAGATAAATGATATAGCTGGGGATAGACTGAAGGGAGGCCTTTATGAGAGTTTTCTTACCCTCTTTAGAAATTATTTTCAGGGTCCAACCTTGGATTTTTTTTTCTCGATTCTATCCATCATGGACGAGAAAATTTATTTTTTTGATCGTTTGACTAATGTGGGAAGCCCAAGGTATTTTTTGTTCTTATTGGCCATTTGAATACCTTTAGTGAGATAAATATCTCCTCACTTGGTCGATGGGACACCGGTACTGAAAGAGATTTATGACTTTCCCTGATTGATCACTTTTCTAGAGTCCCTATCATAAAGGAGGATCACATGACAGATAGAGAGGCATTAATTATGAGTAGCTCTAGAGAAAAGTAGGTAGTCATCTGTAAAGAAAATATGTGAAATAGGTGGGCTGGCCCGGCACAATTTTGACCTATGAATCAAATTAGAGGAAGTTTCCAAGGAAATGAGGTTATAAAAAACATCATCCACCAAGATGAAGAGAAAGGGGGAGAGGGGATCTTCTTGGAAGAGGCCTCGGGTAGTTGATAAGCCTTAGGTAAGTTTACCATTTACATTAATCTGAAAAGAGACAAACTAAATATAGTGCATGATCATATCTATCCATTTTGAGTAAAAACCCATTTTTGTCATAATGAACCAGAGAAACTGTCATTCCACTCTATCGTAAGCCTTGGTCAGATCCAGTTTCTAGGCCATAGTACCTCTTTTCATAGCAGATCAAATTTTCATATAATGAAAAACTTCATGGGCCACAATGGAATTATCTGTGATAAGCCTCTTTCCTAAAAATGCACTTTGATTTTCAAAGATAGTGGCAGGTAACCACATGCTAAAAAAATAAACAAAATCTTTGAGAAGATCTTGTAGGAGAAATTACAAAGACTGATTATCCTAAAGTTCAAATTCAATATGGGTTTCTTAATATTTGAGATGATGGTAACAATTTTCTCATTAATAGAGAAGAGGTTTATTTCCCTATCCCAAAGGCCTTTCATAAGAGCGCAGATATCAGGGCCAAAAATGTGCCATTATTTATTGAAGAAAGAATCATGGAATACATCAGGACCTGAGACTTTTTTGGAATGGATATGTTTAAGATATTTAAGAATCGCATTATCCAAAAAGTCTTTTTTGAGCTGACGGTTCATCCCATCAGTGATCACATGTTTGATGCAAGACTCAACCTCATAAGAAATGGTTGAATCTTCTGTAGTATAGAGTTTCTATAAATAACATGAAATAATATCATGCATTCCTTCAATATGGGACATAGTTCCTCCATTAGTGTGATATAAGGCACGAAATATTGTTTTTGTGGTTCCTAGTAGAGGCCTTCTAATGAAAGTAATGGGTGTTTTCATCTCCTTCTTTAATGTATGTTTTGTGTGCATGAATTTCCTAGAATCTTTCCTTAATGTGAAGATTTTCATCCATTTCTCTTTGGAAAACACCAATTCTAGAGAGAATACCATCAATTAGGGATTGGGCCAGAAAGACGTTAAGTTTTCTCTCTAATGATTTATAGTTTTTTTCAGGTTGATGAAATTTTTTGTTTCTCCATGAACTCATAATAGTAGCCACCTGTTGGAGGTTAAAACTAGTGTATGTGTTTCTACACTCCAAACAAGATTGGATAACTTCTTCACACTCATGGTCTTTTACCCAAAAGCTTTCAAACCTGAAGGGTTTCCCATATCTTGGGTTTATTCATTGTAAGATAAGTCAATAACAATATGGTAGTGGTCCGAAAAATTTGGCGCCAGGTGGGTGATATGAAATAGCTTGAAAATTTTGGCCCAATCCGTCGATCCCAAAAATCTATCTAGATGCTCTTCAATGTGTGTGCATTCCATGTTCCCCTGAAACAAGGTGAAGGGACTGCCTGCATAACCCAGATCAGCCAACTCTGCCCTAGAAATCGCATCCCTGAAGCTTGAAATCAAGGTAAAGGACCGACATGCTCCTCCACATTTTTCATTCTGGAACAGAATCTCATTGAAATCACTGCCAAAGAGGATAGGGATAGGCATTCCTCATCACAGTAAAAAGAGAAGGTCCTAATATTTCCATTTATCATTTTTTGATGTCTATTTGTAAAAGCCCATGAATGCCCAGGGTGGAGAGAGGTCATTATGTATGGATGAATCCACATGATTTGAAGAGTAATAGGTGATTATAACGTAAATGTTATCCTTCCAAAGGAGTCACATTCCCCCAGAGTGGCCTTGGCGGGGGACTGGGAAGTAGCCCTGAAATCCGCATTTGTGTGCAATATCAGTGATGTCCTTGTTTTCTAATATGATTTCAGATAGAAAAACCATATCATGGTGACTTTGTACGCATTGGCGCTGGATCATCCAAATCGTTCATGGGTTGTCAAGTCCCTGAAAGTTTCAACATAGGATTTTCATTGCTCTAGGTGGGGTTGGGACATACCCACCCCTGCCTCTGTAACTTCAAAGAAATGTCTGTCACCCGTCGCTTTCCACCGTTTTTGAAGGCTTTCAGTCAACTTACAAGACTCAAATCATTATTTATGCTCCCCAGGATTGGTATTAATGGGATCACCACCCCTATATCTATAATTCATCCTTCTACATGTCCATTGTTTTATTTATTATTATAAAACATACTTCTGCACTTTTAAATAGTTTTTTAGAAAAATATTTTCGTTTATTTTTTAAAAAATACATTAATTTTTAATTAATTGGTCAAATAATTCATTATATATATGTGTGTGTAAACCATATTTTTATAATTCATTTATACTATTCATTCCTTCCATTCAAAATCTAGGTTATAATAGTAATATTTAAATAAAAATATTTAATTTTTCATTTAAGCTTCATGTAGCAAACCATGTAGGCTATTGAACATAGTATTTTTTTTAACTTGAGATGTTATATTCTACTACCCTTTTGGAAATTTTAACCTCACAATTTTGAATTAATTCTTGGTAACTAAGGTTTGACTTTTCAAAATACCTTTATTGAAATCCCACATCATAAAAATGATTAATAAAACTTCCACTTTAAAAGAAATAAATTGAAGTACAATGGTAACTTGAGGTAATACATAGGAAAATATGGACATAGAAGAGAAATCCAACTATCAAGTTTTGATGGAGAGTGATATAGAACATGTTCATGAGAAAGTTAACAATCACAAAACCATAAATATGTAATGAGTTAAAAGGTCATTAAATTTTTAGTAAGAAAATTAAAATAATAACATTTTTTTAAGATCATTTTCATAGAGTTGAGAAATTAATTTACTTCCAAGATTAAGAACATAAAAAAAATACATACTTAAAAAGTTTAGTTTTATTCTTTAACAAATTTCCACCACAAAATCATCTTTTTCTCCAAATAATGAGTATTTATGATGAATTTTTCATACTTGAAACATTAGAATCAACTTATAGAGAATCAAATAATACAAAAAATATTAACTATATATTTCTCCTATATTTAGACATTAAACAAAACCAAAATGGTTAGGATAAGATAAAACAATTATGCAAAAAGAATAAGCCATTGTATGATGAAAAACTACTTTTAATCTCCAAAATTCAATATTAATCCCCAAAGTTCAATATAAACCATTAAAAAAATAATTATCCATAAAATTATTCAAAATAATCCAAACTAATATTGAAACCCAAAATTTATAAATATTTGATAACATAGTCTTCTGTGAAAAAATATAACATTTATCTCCAAAAACATCAATCCCTCTTAATGTCCAATGCCAAAAATTTAATTTTCTAAATCACATAATCTCCAAGATATGCTAATTATTTCCATTAATAACCCAAATCACCATAATTCCACAATAAACCATAGATCCTTACAAAATATAATACAACCTTTACTTCTCAAATAAAATCTCATAATATTCTGTTTACCTTGATCATATAGGATTCCCAAAAGATCAAATGTCTTCTAAAATAACATTCATCACTTAATCCCCAAATCATTTTTCCAATATGATAAAAAAAATTATTCCCAAAATCAAATTTTTATTCATCTATAGAATTATTTAACTAAAAATAAAAATTCATAATAACTGGGACTTCACGTAGTCTAGTGGTAGGTAACGCACCCATGTCACCCTTCGGTTGTGGGTTCAAAACTCATGACCTTTCCGAACATGACAGGTTTTTACCCATCCTAAAGTTTTTCCTTTTTCTAAACAATATATCTTATAAAATTCCTAAAATATGATGCAGTCCTAAAAATAACCATAAAATTTCTTAACCACAAATTTTATCTCATACCTTTCATTTTTCTTCCCAAAAAGTAATAACCCATAATTACCTCAAAAATAAATGTCTCTAAAAATACATGTTAAATACCTTATAATTTCATAATATAAAGCCTTAAAAAGTGGTTTATAATAAATTTAATGTATGATTAACCTTAAAATTATAAACCCATGATGATATCTCTAACTTTTAAGAAAACATCCTAATCTCTAAAGTTATCTAAACCCTACTTTGATACCAACTATAAGTACCTGACCTTAAAAATTACATAGTCTATTTATTTTAAAACTAGAAATCACATTATTTTCCAAAAGATATTTGAGGTATAGAATTTTATATAATTAGGATAACTCTTACAAATTAAACTCTTAAATTATAAGTGGAATTTTACACTCAGTATCCACTTTTTCCACTAAAGGAAACCCTTTTAAAAAAACATGGTTTCTTTTCACGACACATATTCACAATTTTCTTCATGACCTCAACCTTTTCCAAAATCTTCCTTAAACCCTATGAAAAAAAAACTTGGGATGATCACAAAATCTCAGTAAGGAACCTATAAGAAAGGAAACCATTAGTCCTACAAAAACCTATAAAACATTTCCTAAAAACATACATTTTTGACCTTGAAAAATGAATCATTATTTTAAAAAGATCATTATCTTACCTTTTTAAAATCAAATGATTTTTATGAAAACTTATAATAAAGCATATAAAATATAATTATCTAACTTGGCACATAATTATACCCAAATGGAATAACCATGTGGTCGACTTCCATACATTTCACTCCTATAAATGGAATATTCATACGGCTGACTTCCATACTCAATGCATTGAAGGTTATAACATAACCACCCATCCTTGTTTTATTATGGAATCACTCCTCATTGGTTTATCATGTAAACACCCATAAAATTTTCAATTACCATTATATAACATACAAAATCTTGCGATTTTCAACATGTCACTCTTAAAATTTCATTTCAACTCATAATAAAACATTTCATGTTATAGAAATAATCAATACATTTTCAAAAAAAGATTTAAAACATTTAAAAAGATATTTTTAAACAAAATTATCCCGTAACACTTTGAATAATTTGAAATAAACTCAAAATTTACATTTTAAATCATTCATGTCTATATAAATACATTCATAAAAACCATTTTGAAAACATGGTCATGAAAGAGAAATATTTAGAGGAATATTTCTTTAAAACATTTATAACGATGTTTTAGTTAAAGAGTATCATACTGTGAGTCTGACTCGTCATGTAACTTATTTATATTATTGAATAATAAACTTAGGTTAATTTCAAGCTTATTTATAATATTGTTTTAATGTTTATTATTCCTTTTATATCACTTATAACCATGGTATAATAATTACTTAATTATTTAAGTTCACATCGGGTGTTTTGACGATATGTAGTACATGAATCCAAAATGACTTCAGTAAGTCGAATATGGTAAAATAGGTCATTATTTAATAATCTAAAGAATAATATTCATGAAATAATAATCATTATTAAAAATCACTTATATTTTTAAATCCATTCATTAAATATGGTTATGAAAAATGAACTACATTACAATCATGGAGATGGTAAGCCATACGTATGCATGAGTAACATTTTCATTTTTCAATGATCATTATGAAAAGAAGGTAAGTATTATTTTATCATTCCATAATTATAATAATATAATTAATATAATATTAATTATTTAAAAATACTTATATATATTATTCATGTGATGTGGTGATGAAGAACGAATCACATCGCTTCGTGGAGGTGATTGTTCACACGTACGCACGAACGAACTTATCTTTTTTATGTGCATGGAAAGGTAAGGATTTAAATGATATATTATTCTTTAATAATGATATATATTTCATTAATATCATATATAACCATTAATTGCATCATTATCATCAGTATTAAGAGATAGTGATGGAAAATGAATTATATCGGTTCGCGAGGTGGCAGTCCGTCGTATGAATGAACAATTAATTAATTTCCCATTTGATGAAATTGGAGATGGATCTAGGTGATGATATTAACATAATAACATATAATTATAATGAGGATACTATATTTATCATTTCATCATGTTTGAATAATATTTGAAGGAAGTTTAAGAATAAATAAAACGGAAACACTTAATTAAAATTGATACCTCTCCTTCGAACAATCACTTTTTATTAACACCTTAACACCTATAATGAGTGTTTCTGCTTAAAATAAGAGATTTAAAATGTGGGGAGGGATTATATGAAGTCATTTGGGCAGATATTGGCTGAACCAAATAGTTTTTGAGGTATGAATAATAGAGAATAATGGGTTCCCTTTTATAGGTGAGGGGAGGGTCACTCATGGAAATCTTCAAAATATTAAATCAAAAAAAATTAATTTTATAATCCAAATGGCTCAAAAATGATTAATTTAGAATATAGTATTGTTTTATGTCTAAATAAATTCATAAAATAAAAATTATATAAGTTTTTACTATTTTTTAATCCTTATATTTTATCTTTAACCATTATTAAACCTTTTTAATTCTTACTGTGATATCATGTAATTTTCACTTTAAGGGTTAATATAAATACTATAAAATTACAAATGACCAATAAATGAGTAATTGATAAAATTTTAAGACTTATACCAGTCATTTTGTAAAAATTTATATTTTTATTAATTTTCTATCATTTAATAAAAGATTATTTATTTTAAAATATGAATAATATATTCATCACTTGACTTTTAAAAATATCATAACAGCCTGATATCTTAGAAAAAACTATATTAATAAATCACTAATATGTAAAATTCATCCATAAAATTATTTTATGACATTAATTATGTCATATTATATTTATTTTAATATTTTTAATATCATTTATTTGATTCTTCCATTAATTAAATAATTGATGCATCATCATTGTGTCATCATTTAAGGTAATTATTTTATCACTAAAATTTATAAATAAGTTACCATGATTTATATAAACATTTAATATTTATAAATATTATTTATATTCAAACATATCACTTATATAACCCCATATTAAAAATATTTTACTTGTTAAAAACAAAAGTGAAAAAATTGACTTTTCTTTAAATATAATATTATAAATGTCGTACTCTCATCCAAGTGTCTTCCAAAGGTTATAAATTCAACCCAATGATGATTTTGTTTGAAAAAACACATAAAATGAAATTAAGACAAGTGTTATGGTAATTTTATAATATTTATAATATTTATAATATTATTTTTTAGCTTTAATTACCTGATTTACCATTAACTGTGGTAATAAAAATATTACTAAAGTTACTATTCATAATGTCCAGAAATAAAAGGGACATATTTAATAAATTTTTACCTTGTGATTAAAAATATGGAATCCATTTTTTAAAATTATAAACACATAAATTTCATAAATTAATTAAAAATTAATCTTGTTGACAGATTGAGAAAACATATTTTTAAAGTAAAAACATCTAAAATATTGAAATGTTTTTATATTAAAATTCAATGTGAAATTGTTTAAAATGACATAAATTGTATTAATAGATAAAAATATGCTCTAATAATTCTTTAAACACAGTCAAATATATTATTTAACACTATAAATAAATTTAATGAAAAAGCTGTTTTCAATTAAAATGCAGTATTTTTTACTATTCATCAAAAAATTAAACTTATCAGAAAAATATCAAAAATTAAAACAAAGTAAATTTTTATACTCCACTTTAAAATAATAAGTTTATTTTTTAAAATATAATTTATAGAAGTGTCAAAATAGATTTAAAATAGGTGTGCCATCAAAAGGTGACAAAACTGCCTTTTTAGAAAAATACTCCTTATATGCATAAAATTTGATTTGTTCTTATCTCAAGTATAGAAAACACATAAGATGAATTTTAAAAATTAGATTTAATATTATATATATATCATTAATATAATCTAACATGAGTGATTTTTTAATTTATTGGTATAAAACACACTTGTTCACATTTAAATAGTTTTCAGAAAAACATTTCCTTTTATTTTTAAAAGGGTTTTAAAATAATTTATAATTAATTGGTTAAATAATTCATTATATATATGTGTGTAAACTATATTTTCATAATTCAATTAATACTATTCATTCCATTCATTTTAACAACTAGGTTATAATGGTAATATTTAAATAACAATATTTAATTGTTTGTTTAAGCTTGATGTAGTGTATCTTGTACTCTATAGAACGTGGTATTTATTTTATTAAAACTAAAGATTTTATAATTAACATATCCACATATCTATCAATAATATATAGATTCTCTTTCATCTATCTTCCTTGAAAAATAATATATCCATCACTTCCTTTGATCATAAAAGTTTTTTGAATTTCACTTCATGCCCAAGTCACAAAGTTGACTTATGTTAACTAAGTTGTGACCAATACCATAAAATAACAAGAATTTTATTAAATTTAGATAATTTACATCAATATTTTCTTTCCCATATCCAGTGATTTATATCCCTTCATCATTTCCAAACTGGACTACACTATATTTATCATATGTGATGTTAGTGAAAAGGTCTTTATTCCCTATCATATAAGATATACAACCATTTTCCATAATTTAGGTACTATATCTATATGTTTAACTTAAATAAATTTCAGTAATATTTTATTTCTCAATCCATCTCTTTATGATCCATTATTTTTTGTTTACTTTACATAATGATGTATAAGCTTGCTACATTTTCATCTCCAGGGATACTTCTTTATTTTTCAATACGGAAAATAAATTTTTTATTTTTTATCATTGTTATGATATGTTTATATATATTATTTTTTACTTATATAGGTCAAATTTAGAACCTTATTTTTTACCCTTTATGATCAATTAATCTCTTTATGCCCAAAACCTTTACAACACAAATAGAAGACATTAAAATCATAAGAAACATAAGAATTTATGCTGGTCTTTTTTTGGTTTTCTTTATCTTAGAAATATCTTTTTGTAATGGAGTAAACATATTAAGTATTACACAAATTTCCATAGTAATAAAACTTTATTTTTGGTGTCTTATTTTCATAATTTTATTCATCAACAATAGTCCTTTGAGTTTTATTCAACTTAATTTTATTTTGGGGTTTCAATTCTTATGATTGTGTACCCACTACCGTTTCATGCTCGCAACTGAGTTTACCTTGTTACCAAATTGTTTCACTCATGGTAAGTACTAAATATTCCTAAAAGACTCCTCATGAGTTTCATTATCCTCCCTAGTGAATGATTCACTTAAAATCCCTGATGTTATTATTAGAGTAAGAATTTTTTTCTTGATCTTCACACTTTCATTTCTATTCCATAACTTCTTCTTTAAGTTCCTTGATTTTATTAACCCTTTATTTTATATAATTAGTTAGGTTATCAATGATTTAGGCCTATTATTAAATTTTTATCCTAAGCTTATATTTTATTCCTAAGATTCCAAAAAATTCTAGAATTAATATTTTCAATTTATACCATCAACTCTAAATTCTCCTCCTCTGGTTGTTTCATGTAGAGCTTAGAGTTATATACAACTCCATTTCATTTCTTAGTGTTATACCTCTAAATTTAAATTTATTTAAGGGATTCCTCAAGATTATCTTCATGATAAAATTTTTCCACAATTATAGCTTCTTTGTCATTATTTTCCCCTATTTTTTAATTTTCTACAATAGCCATATGAAATTATTCTCTAAGGTATCTACAGTCCTCAGCCTCCTCTACTTTCATCTATTCCTAATTATCATCTTCTTAAGTGAGAGTCTCTTTCTTTTGAAGAATTTTAATCAAAATTTTACCTCACCTTTCACATCATTTATTGGATTCTTCATAGGGAATTCATCATAATTATCATTCTATAATTTCTTTAGACATTTAGTCACAAGGTGCCCAAATTTTTCGCATAAAATGTAAGCAAGTGAAAGATTTTCTTTGAATTTCGATTTTCCTATTTTTAGATTAGATGAAATAAAATACATCACCTCATAAACTTATCCATATTCATGATCCTCCTTCACTAATATTTTATTTATATCCTTAAATTCAACTTCCTAATAATTATAATTTGAGAAGGAATCGTTATTGTTGTTCCTCATTTAATATGTAATAAGAGTGTTGTGTAGGTTTCCCAACATTACCTCCTTCAGGTATTTATATTCAAGAAATGATACTTTTGGATCAAACTAAGGTGGAAGTATTTTTAGAATTATTTTTATAACTTTTTTAACATCAATGATCTCCCTAATACCATGCATATCTTCAATAATATAATTTATTCAACTGCAAAATGAATCAACTATCTAATTTGTTATCATTATTAGATCTTCATACTTATTCCACAACACTCGCATCTTCTCTTCTCAAACTTTTGAATAAACTTCATAAGTATTTAGAAACTTCTCCCATGTTTTATATGAGGTCTTACATAATATTACTTTTATATATATATGGTTATAAAAATATCCCTTAAGGCATTAATTGTCTTGGTATATGTATTCAACTCCTTATGATATCTGTCTGAAAGAGATCCACTCTCCATGATATTTTTTATCCTATTTATTACTAACATTTAAACATCTATACCCAATAACCAAAAATAATTTTGTATTTGGTATTTCTGTAGACAAAAATTGTTTCCATAAAATTTTAGTATTTATTTATGGTTGAAAATAGTTTCTATGTATTCTAGATAGAAATTTTTTTACCCAAGACTTTGGATTAGATACCACTTGTTGGTCAAAAACTAGGATAATACCCTAAGAGTGGGATGAATCTGGGTACTATAACTTAAAAATAAATCCATGATAATGACCTTGTGCTCTATTTTATAGGAACACTCTTCTATCTCCCTTAACAGATCTCTAGAGCGATGAAAGTAGTAAAATTAAACACATGTATTTTTTACTTGGTTCACCCAAATGGACTAATCCAAGAATCATTAATAGAAATTTATCTATACACATGAGACGCTAAATATCATTGATTTTGGAACTAAACCTAATGGTTTACAACCCTCACAATAAATGAAGAATTCATTTCTCTTATTTATAGGTTTGAATTCATAAATCCTCCTATAAAAACCTTCTTCTTCATAAACTAGAAACGGTAAAAATTTAACAGATTGGTTTTTCACTTCAATATTATCTTGATGAGTTTTTAGGGATAAAAACTCTATAAAAACCCATATTATTTGTCAATTCCTTTGTGTGATGTACACTAGATCTATTCCCCACTATTCTAGTAATGAAATTGGAAATCTCTTCCAATTATAAGTCTAGAAGTATCCTCTTTTATCTCTCAAAAACTAAATCTCCAACACACATTTTTATGATCAAAATTATTACCCCTTTGGTGTCTATATGCACTCTAGATTTTTATTGAGCCTTATCTACTTTTTATTTCATTTTATCTATTTGGAAAAATATCTATTTTTCACGTTATAAGGCATTATACAAGGTCAACAGCTTGATATTCTTCGTTTTTAAATCCCATTAAATATTCTAAATATTAGAAACTAATATTATTCAAAATATTAAATCTAATTGTGTATTAAAAATACATTCCACTTCACATTGTTTCACCCTACACATTTCCACCTCCCTTCTTTCACGGTGGGTTGTGTGGACAAAAAACATCCACCAAATCACTCTAATTAATGTGTAAAAATAATGGAAATATTTTTTCATCATTATTCCATGAATATAGTCTTGATTTTATCTATGCACACCAATTAATTTATTAATAATACTAATGATTAAAAAAATACCCACATATATGTTGTTGGTTGATACTTATTTATAAATTTCATAAATTAATGATCCTTATGAATATTCAGAATCATCCTTAAGCGGGTTCAAAATCATGCTTACACAAACCATCTTTACATGGAACTAGAATAATGTTTACTTCAAGAAAATCCATGCTTAAAAAAAGTATATATCCTTACACAAACCACCTTCATCCTTACAATGATCCTTACATAGACCATGAATGATGCTTATGTAGAGCCTCCATAACTTTTCCGAATTCCCAAACCACCTTATGAAATAATCCTTGTGTAGCACTAGGTTATCCTTATGGTAATGGAATTGGCCAAAAATTAGAAGTGATACTCAAACCTAAATTTATAAATTATATATATAATACCTACATTTTACTTTAATGTTTTAAGAAATGATCTCCACTCACAAACATATATTTCACTAAATATTCATTCCACTTCATTGCTAATAAACTTAACTCAAAAACCAATCCAAGGGGATTTATTCCAATAAAAACATTACATTACCAATTGTTTAAAATATCATATATGATAGAATACCATATTATATTTATGTTTTTTTCACTTTGAGGGTTTTATTAATCTCATTACATCATTATGTAATTCCCACCACATCCCTATATGATCATTAAATAAAAACCCATCACTAAACTAGTGGGTAATATCTATGAAGTAATATAGTTTTAATAATGGTGATACTTTGGAATTATATTCCTAATGATCAACTCCTTAAAAATATTCAAACTCCTTAACTCTACAATATGAAATATTATGATGTTAATAACTTTTTTTGTCTATTTGGTACTCTTTATATGTTCATAATCATCATTCTTGAAACCTTTTCCATCAAACTTTTTCTTGAAATATTTTGGTAAATAATGTTACTTTTAAATTGTATATTTACCAACATATCATAAACTCTTTTAGGATGTTTATTAAAGTTAACTTTTTTATGTTAACTAAATATAACTCTTTACATTTTTATTTAAATCTATACCCTAAACTCTTTAGGATATCAAGTGAAAAATATTATCAATTTTGAATAATATAATATTTTACTTTTTAACTTTGAACTTCTATAAGTCCAAACACACTCCCACTATACTATTAGAAACTATATTACTTTATAATATCATGCTAATAAACACAAAGTAATTTTTGTTTGTAAATAACACTAATTTCCTTTTAGTGGAAATACTTAATAAATAAACTATTATTTCCATGTCATATATGGTATTCTATGTGTTTAAAATATTTACTAAAAATAAGACTTTACCAAATATATTATTACTGGTGGTGGAATCATATTCCATTATATTATTGCGTAAAAACATTATCCTAGAAAAAACATATTTTATCCTTGTCTCCTATTCAAGTATGTTATATAGTTGGATGGATCATAAACCATGCATATAAAAATATTCATCTGATTCATTTAATAATATTTTTATAAGATCTTATCATAAATAGAAAAATGAGACCAAAAATATACATATTTCATTAAAATTCATCCAATCTTGAATTACTTCTTGCATTTAAGTTGACAATTAAATAACTCATTTCTCACCCATGGGGTGTTATCCAAGTGGTACCCACTGGTTGTACCCCTCACTCTCTATGGGAACTGGCGCAGGATCGAGTCCCACCAGGCTCGAACACTGTTTGTATTATGAACAGAACGATTCAAATCCATTTATTAGCTAGGGAACGTGGTGTGCACTTGGGCTGGTGGGGGCCCCCCTCGGGGAGTCGGTGTTAGCAACACACGTTTTGCACATGAGCCTCAGCCCAGTTGGTGAGGTGTCCTTAAGTGCATCTACAAGACCCATGTTCAAAACCAAGTAGAGGCACATTTATGGTACTGTAGCAGTACTATAGCAGGTATTGTAGTAGTACTATAGCAGACTGTACACTATGCGGTACTGTAGCAGAACTGTACACTGTACAAGTACTGTAGTAGACTGTACATTGTGCGGGTGCTGTAGTAGGAACTGTAGCAGTTACTGTAGTAGGTGTTGTTCGGTATTGTGGTAGCTATAACTATTCACCTTAGGCCACCAGTTTGGGCTTGGATTCCTTAAGGCTTTCAGGCCACCCGGGCCTTCGGGTCAGTAGGGATTTCAGGCCACCTTTAAGGCATTCGGGCCACCTCAAGGCCTTTGGGCCACATGCAGTTGCCCCAGACACACTACAAAAAAGGAGCATCCCAGAAGAGAATTCAGAGCAGGTGAACTCACTAGAGAAGAGACAAATGGATTTGTCATAATGAGAGGGTATGGATATGCCATCGAGACCATCATGTGATTACATGGGAAGCCTAGCCATATGGCCATGCGAAGGTGGAGAGCTACTATCATGATGCAGAAGTTGGGTAGGGGAAATTCCTTGTAGATAGTCTGGTTGAATTCTCTAAGACTTTCGGGTCATGTAATCATCTAAGCCTATGGGTCATGTAATCTCTGAGCCTACATTCCTTGTATGGGTTCCCCCTCATCCCATAAAAGGGGGTTATCAAAAATCAATAAAAATAAAGGCCTTCGGGCCATTCGGGAAATAAATCATTGCTCTATTACTTTAAATCAAACTTAAATATCACATCATTAACTCTTTATTCACATTTTAAATTTTTTATATTTATAATACTTATAAAATATATAGTTGGTATCTTATACTATTCAGGATAAAAGAATTGAATTCTTTAACATTAATACCAAAATTGGAATCTTTATATTGGTTTTTACACCCCTTTAAGTATTTAGGGTTGTTCCTTTTCTAAAGTCTAATGTTTCCACAATGAAATCACTGTCCCTCCCTTCTTTTATTTAATTTAATTTATTTTTTTAAACTCCCCACAACCAATTTTCTTTACTATTTAGAACAAACTTTTACCTTTATCCTTCTATACCATCATGATGGCATTTGATCTTAGAATTACCATGTCTTTCTCAGTTATCCTCAATATATTAACAAGATAAAGTAATGTTTTGTTGAAATAATTAATGTTATAGTTCACAATAAACTATCATAACCTCTCCAACTATGATTTTAGAATGAATTATGTGCATAGATCAAGTATAAGAGGTGAACCCAACCTCTCCAAGTTATTTAAGTACCCAATCATTTTGAGTACATGAGTTGAGACTATGATTCTTTCTACCATTTTACACCAAAAGATATCCTTAGAAACCACATGCCTCTCCTATCTAGCTTGTCCCTAATATATCATTTTTAGGTTTTCTATCATATTGTAAGAATTTATGGTCTCATTTTGATTTTCAAACTTGTATTCCATGTACACAAGAATGATAGTAGATAATTCTAATGAATCCTTCTTATGATTATCCTAGGCATCTAAATCCATTTATTTAATTCCTTTACCTATCATTTTCTTAGGATAGGTTCCTCTAACAAATAGATTTTTCCTTCTTTCTTAATAATAATTATTGAGTTCTGATACCAATGAAAGAAATTAATATTATTTAGTTATTTTATTATCTAATGTTGATATTAAGGTAAATCTCTAAGATGATGATTCAATTATCTATAATAAAAGGTTTTATCATATGGGTATCGTGTTTTATATCTATTTAATAATAAATTTTATTAAAATTAATCCCAAAAAATAATGACCCTATATATCATATCCATTTACTGATTCAAGATCAATATTTCACTAAGTAATGATTTTTATTTGGAATTTATCTCCCTATATATGTATTTAGGTAGGAAATAATTTCAATCATATAATATATGAATCTTGGATAGTTGAGTGGTTAAATATTTTCATAAATCCATCATATAAATATAAACTCAACTCCATTTCTATGGTATCCTAACTCTTAGAGTTTCCAACTCAATGAAAACCAAATCTCACAGTGGTATTTAGTGACATAACTCTTAGGGATATCTATTTCCACCATGCCTTATGCATGATAATCCATGGGCACCCTACTTTACCAAAACCTACCTGATTAAATAATTGATGTATTGACATGTTTTTACCTTGGAAAGAATCTTAAAATTGATATTTTAAAGGGGTTTTTAATCTCACTATATTACCTCATGTTATTCCCTTTATGTATGCATGCTTTAAATTATTTATTTTCATAATATCTATTTTATCCACTAAATTAAGATATTGAAACCATATTAATGTGTAACTATTTACACAACCCATAGTTTGTGTTAGTCACCTAAAATAGAATCTAAACATATTTACACACATACAAATTCATATTACGAATAATATATATAAACTTTTCATGTAAAGATTTATAATTATATAAAATTGATAATATCCTTATGAGTAAGCCTGGAACTACCAATAGTCAACTCCCACTTTTTTAGTACAAGGCATAACCCTTCAGGTTAGTGGAAAGTCTAACCCAAATTCCCTCAAGCCAGAGTTATTTTACTCAAGAGAGAATCCAATACATTATAACTATAACACCTAATATATATAAAATATATACAACAACTAAATTCAAGTTAATCACTTTAATTACAAACCAAGTTCATGGTAGATGAAAACTATATGTTATATTTTCATACTTAGCATGTAATGTGTAGAATGATGATTTATAAGAATTAATTTACCATATAAATTAAAGAATACATAATCTTCATATTTCATAAAAAAATTACAAACATGAATATTTAAAAATAAATTAATAAATAAATATTTTATTTATTTTCCTAAACATGAGATATACATTTGTAAAAAATTCATAAATTATAAATTATAAATACTTTTTAATTATTTATAGACATTCCATAATTATAAAAACATAATTTTTACATTTATTCACAATATGAACTCCATAATATTATACATTATATGATATTTACTTCAAATATGTGATATTTTATGACATATAAACATTTTATATTTCAATTTATATCATGTAAATATTTTATGTAATCTAAATATCAAGCATTAATATTATTTAAACCTTTAATCAAATAATTTATCAAAACCCTTTTTTATATGGTTTAAATAATTTCCAAATAATGTAATTTCAATTTGAGGAGTTCAAATTAAACATTATGATCAATTCATAATTAATTGGATATAAATAACTTATATTTTGAATTGTTTTCTTAGTTTATAAACCCTTTATAAAGTACACTTATAATTCCCATATAAACCTTTTATATCTAAATTATAATTCATGTGATATATTTTTTAAAAAGGTAATTTTAATACTATCACTTGATATTATGGAATATTTATCAATAAATATTTTAAAAATATTTAATTAATTTATTATAATCACTTTATAATTAATTAATTTATAAAAACTTTTAAAAACTAATAAATATTAAAAAATATTTTTTATTATAATTTATAAACAATTTATAAATTATATAATTCAATTCATAATTGAATTTAATGAAAATAATTCTTTAAAATTTGTATTTAATGATATATTAGGAGTTTTAGATTACGATGGATATGTTAAATCACTTAAATTGCTTCTATCGGTCATAATTTATGATTGATATCTCTATCGTTACTTATGATAATTAGCATATATTAGGGTTTTCTACTCCCATGAAAAAGGTAAGATCATTATGTATTGGTGTACCGTTAAGTATCAATTATCTTACCTTTATGTATCAATAGAAAAATACCCTTACATATCATATCATATTTTTATGATTAATGTAAATATTGTAAAGGTGATATGATACTCTGATTTAGAACTTGTGGTTAAGCTCTATCATCAAATACAATATCCTGATTACATGCATTATAGCCTGTACAAAATCGAGGTATTTGAATCAAGTCACTAACTATGATATCTTATATCATAAGATAAAATTCAGTTGGGTAGAAAAAGTTTCTGAATCATATTTTATTATATAGGGAATGAAAGGCATTATTATTTCAAAAACCTTTATTTCCCAACATGATTTCATGAATTAAAAATAATGGATGGGTCTGATACCACTGAAAGTATAACTTTCACTATGCCTTTAAAACTGAAATTGTATATAAACTGGAAATGAAAAATATATACCTTACACCATAGAACTTCACCATTATAGCCTTTGTTTAGTATTTTATGTAGATCAAATAGGAACAACTAAAATGATCTTCCATATGAGGTGTATCTAAAGGTTACACGAAATCACCTAAATAACTTTGGGTGGGACCCTATTATCCTTCATGATATGATAGTATCTCATAAGAAAATAATGAAGGAATAAGAGAGATTTGGGAGGGGATAGTTTCAACTAGAGGATATTTTATAATCACATACACACATACCTCAAACTCGTAGTCAGGCCTACTTTATATAGGCTATGAGGAAGATCCTTAAGCCATGAATTTACTCATGAATTTAATAAATGTAAAAGTAATTCAAATGGTTACATATCATGTAACTCTTAGTCAATAACTCTCTTATCCATTTCATATTATAAAATGAATAATTAATTATAAAAAAATGTATAAAAGATTAAATACCTTTAATGAATCATATTAGTAAAAAAATAAATCATACCTTGTGATTCATGGAACTATACCTCACTCAAGTCATATAATACAACTCTACAAGGTAGACAGTATGATATTTCTATATCATAAAATATGATATACCTTAAAGGATTAAATATATGCCTCTTTTCTTATGTTTTTTATAACACTGTAATATTTTAGAATGTATTTTCTTTTAAATAAATACTATGTTCAATAGCTTGTAACACACGCAACATCAAGCTTAAATAAACTGTGATATAGTATAGAAATATTATAGTTTAAATATGGTTATTATATCCTAGTCCTTATTTTGGAGGGTATAAATATGAATAACTACATTATTAAATATATATTGAAAAGTTTTCCTTATTTAAATTTATTGATTAGTTTCTAGGAAATATGTACTCGGTTTTGAATGATAATAATTAAATCATATAAGTTTAAGAATAATTAAATCTTAAAAGGGACATTTTTATATAAAATCAAGGTTTCCTTATATTTTTTTATTTTTAGTTTAAAAGATAAATTTATGAATTTTATAATTTTAATTTAATGAAATGACAATCAATTTTGGTTTCAGTATATCAAAATTAGTTTAAGGTGAATTTATATTTTGTATATCAATTTTATGACATTATCATGATATAAGAATGATTTAAAAGTTTATGAATCCTTTTTTTATTGATCAAATATATATTTAATAAGTGATATAATTAATTTAAAAATATAATGGTGAACTTATAAATCTATGTTTAACATTTAGTAAATCTAAGTGACGTTTTTATTCAAATAAAAACTATTTTGGTAATTCTATTTTAATCAAGTTTCCACAAGGTTACATAAAGTTTTGTTTTTTTAACTCAAATAAGTATCATTTTTTACATAATTTAATTAATTCAATGGACATTAACATTTTACAAGATTTTTTTAATAAAATAATTTTTTATGCTTAAAACGGTCATTTTTATAAAAATGATTTTTTGTTATATTTTGTGAACGTAGATTTAAAGTAATTTTTACCACTTCTATAAACTTAATCATATAAAATTTATTACATATTTGGGATTATCATGTTATAAATTGGTAATGATTTCCATTTCATTTTTTGTCATAATGAATAGTAACCATGGTAAAAGTTTATCACCTCAATAAAGGAGGAAATAGATTATTCGAGGTTAAAACTATTGGATAAGGTCTCAAAATATCTAAAAAAATTCCTTTATTTTATTGGATGATTTAATTTCATCTAAAATCATCATATATTCAGAAATATGGAAATTTGGGGTCATTTTACTTTGATGATGACTTTTATATTATTATAAGTAAAGAATAAGTACAAAATGTCACTCTATTTCTTTTAATATCTCAAATATATTTTCATAAGTAAAAAAATATGTTATAAATGTTTATAAATGGTTATTTTGAAGATGAATAAATTTTTTTAGTAGTTTATTTTTGGTTTTTTGTAATGGTAAAATTACCTAAAACTCTTCCGCGTCGCTAATGTAGCACTTGTGAAAGTGGGTAAAAAATAAAAGTAAATAGTTTTAAAATATTAAAAGTGATTTTTTTTGGATAATTTATTGTCATTCATGATTTTTATGGATAAATTTTAAAGTTAATTTTTGTTTTAAATATTCAAATTTTAACTTTATGGTAATATTTATTTTTTAAAAGTCAAATTATTTTAGTATACCTGAAAATAAATTTAAGGATATTATATGTTAAAAAATATTTAATTAATTTTTTTAAAAATATTATAATTTAATAAATTAATGAAAAATGGTAAATCATGTCAACCATATTCTACTTAGGATCCAATTTCCCTTTTATAATGACATTATAGACCCTTTAATACTAAGTATCTTGTTACTACAGTAAGGGTTAAAGGGTTGATGATGGGTTAAAATAAATATATAAGGGTTAAAATAACATTAAAAACTTATATAATTTATATTGGTTAAGTTAAGTTCAATTATATATTATCCCAAATTAAATATTTATCAAATTTTGAGCCACTTTTCCATGAAAGTGACCTTATATTATTTTAAAGTTTAGAATAATTACAAGTGTGCCACTCCCCTCACTTATAAAAGGGAACCTCTTTTCCTATATTCTTAACACATTCTTGAGAAACTTAGAGAAAAAAACCCTTTCTAAATTTCTAATAAATTTACCTATATTGGTATTCTTAAAAAACCAACCTAAGGGTTCTTAAAAAGATATCCAAAGAAGGTTTCTCAAAGAATAGGTAATCATCCTCACCGAATCCTTTTAAGTTTATTTCTCATTATAACTCATAAAAATATTATTTAATCATATTAACATAGTGAAATAGGTAAAATTTTATTAATTAAATATTATTATTTTAATATAATAACCATTATCTATTTATCATCCATCCCAATAGAAAATAAAAAAGTTATCCTGTATACATATAGACTACTGTCTCCATGACCAATGTATTTTATTTTTCATCACCACCTATCATGTATGGTTATATATATAAATTTAATGATTATATATGATTTTTATGAAATTATTATGAATATGTAAAGATAAAATATTATCTACCTTCTGAGCCTCCCATCCATTGGAAAATGATAACATCGCTCATACATACATGTGGACAACCACCTCCACTAAGTGATGTGATTAATTTTTCATTTCCACTTTATATAGATGGTAATAAGGATAGATTTAATGAATATATATTATATATATTATATAATTATTATTTTTTAAATTTTAATTATTATTTATCTTTCTCTTTTCCATCCACCAAAAAGTTAAAACCTCATCAATGTGGACTACCACCTTTATGAAGTGATGTAATTCATTTTTCATTAACCCCTTATATAAATGGACATAAAAGTGTATATAATTAATAAATATTATAATTATTACATTATTATGATTATTTATATGATTAATATATGACCAAAGTTCAAGGACTGAAACCACCAAACCAATATATGCATGAAAAACAGAAAAGTGAACACCTAGAATGATGATTTTAAGGAGAAATTATTAATAAAGGAGTAATTGGAAATTATAAGTGAATAATATATTTTAAGATAAGTATGTATATGGTTATATTATAAATATATAATAAATATAAATTTATTATACAGTATGTTAAGAGTTTGTACAGATAAAGTCAAGACGTGAGATAAGGGGTTCCGGTCCCACTTTTGTTTTTTGTGAGTAATATATTATATTCATCACTTATTTATTTTGTATGGTGTATATACTATCCAGGAATTTATTTTATGATTATTTTGATTAAAATTATATATATTTACTAATCCATATAATTTTCTCTCTTTCATGATGTTTTGATTTAGATATTTCTAAAACTGTAGGGGTTTTTCATCTCAATATTGTTTCAATGAGACTTGTTTCATGTTATGAACCTATTTGTGTTTATATGGTGTATATACCAAACCATTGATATACTTTATCATGAATATATTCATATTAATTATATTTAAATTTCTACTTGAATTTATTTATTTCAAGGGGTTTATGATTAAAAGTTACCAATGTTGTGAGGGTTTATGTTACAATCTCTTTTCATTTTAGGATTGTCTATGTTAAATTTAAAATGAGGGAAATTATATGATTATTATCTATTATAAATCATATATTTTCTTATACTATGGTTATTTTTTGGGTTGTTTTTTATTTTTACCATTATCCTCTCTTTGGTACTTAAAATTTTTTAGAAAATTTTTTTAAAAAAAGTTGTTTATTTCTTATTTTTAGGTCGGGAATATTTCTCCTCCATGTCCATGTTCTTTAAAATGTTTTCAAAGAATATTATTTTTTATGATCTAATGATGTTTAAAGTAATATTCAACCATATCTAAATTTATTTTAAAATTTTTCAAAAACGATATTTTACAATGTTTTCTGAATAAGTTATTTATGACTTTTTACAAAAAGTGTAAAAAGAATATTTATTTTAACATTTACTGAATGAATAGTTTTCTATACCATCATGAATGTTATTTTATTTGATAATTACTTTACAATTTTACATGTTTATTTTAAAATAAAATATTTTTTTCACTATTCTGGAAATTTTTATATTTTAAATATACCAAAGAAAAGAATATTTTTTCTTATTTTCAAAGAAATGTTCAAATGCTATTTTAAAGGATTTTTTTATCTGTGTCAACATCCTCCTATACTTATTATGCTCCACTAGGGATATGTTCTAATGATACCATCTATATTGTTTCTCTTTATATCTGATTATGATGATTTTATAAGGATGATTCTATAAATCCAATTACTTTTCCACTGGTTAATTAAGTTATTATGAAATCTATATAAAACTCATTTCCTTTCCATGGGTTATATTATAATTAATGTTTTTATGATCTTGTTGAACAATTATGTATGATTTTCATTATGTTATGGGTGTGACCAAAATTATATAGCCCTTTAATGCATTGGGTAAAGATTGATATCTCATGAGATAGTATGAACTAAAATGGGGAGTGAGTCAAGTTTAGTAAGGGACATTTTCTACTATGATAGTCCAATAAATTATCCTTGACTAAGGAAATAATGGTAATAGAAAGTGAACCCAATAAACTCTGGTAATATATCCACTATGATATTCATTTCATTGAGACTTAAATAAGGAAATTATTTTCTATGTTTATGTGCATGCCACAAACTTATTTATT
Organism: Viscum album; assembly: GCA_963277665.1. Taxonomy (NCBI): domain Eukaryota; kingdom Viridiplantae; phylum Streptophyta; class Magnoliopsida; order Santalales; family Viscaceae; genus Viscum; species Viscum album. The sequence continues at coordinate 1,015,987,288 of OY728147.1, read as the reverse complement.
ATACTTATGATATGTTCTCATGGTTTTTGATTGATTATTTATGATTCATCACTCTTATGACTTATGCCTTTTTATGATAAATACTTATTCTATGACTCTTTAATAATGATATTTGATTGATTGGGTGTGAATTTTGTCATTTATGATCATTATATAATTCTCTTGGGATTAAATTATTCTTACATATGATCATCGATTAATATCTACCATGTTTACCCATACTAGGCATCTGATCTCACCATTTATTATGTTTTTATTTCACCAGGTTATGAAGAATGATATTATGTAATATATGACTATAATTGAATCATGTGTAGATAATTTTTTAGGATTTTTTGAAGTCTAATTATGTAATTATAAAATCTAAGTATAAATATAAAAATCACATATGATGAGAATTACATTGGTTTTGTTATTTAGAGGGTTTTTTTAACTCTTTAAAAATTTAAACATAAAAGCTATTGGGTATATATTTGACTCAATTTTCTATATTAGTAATTTAATTATGGATGGTTAAAGTTATACCGCTTCATTTGGTATCAAAGATAGTATGTAAATATTATGTTATTAGCATTGGATCTAGGTTTATGGGATTTGGGTTGTCTTGGTTGGTATCAGAGTAAGGTTTAGATAACTTTATAGGTTAAGAAGTTATAAAATTATGGTAATTTAAAAGTTAAAAAAATAATTATTGGTTGATAAGTTTAATTATGATTGTAATTTTAAGACATAAATACCCCTTTTAGGTTTTAATGGATGGGATTTTGAGGTGATTAATGACATTTTTTTAACATAATAGATGATTGAGGTATATGTATCCCTTAGGTTTAACATGTAATTTAGTGTGGAGTCATTCAGGAAGAATATTATTGGGGAAATAAGTTGAAAGAAACACATAGCCATTAAGGGTAATACATTCTTAAATGATGAGTTAATTATTATTAATGGTAATAAAGGGGTTATCATATTTTGGGAATATATGTTTAGATAAACATGAGATTTAAAAGTGACTTGGTGACTAAGTGATTAAATTTATTTTAAATGAATTCCACTATATTGAGAACATCATATGATTAATCTAAACTAAATATTATTTTCTAATATGTAATTTTATTTGAGGAATAAAAATTGAATTAAATTATATAAATAAATAAGTTTTTTATGGTTTTATAGTGATTTCTATTATTTTTGGGAAATAATTAGTATATTTTAGAGAATATGTAATTATGGTATATATAATTTTTGTATTTAATATTATGAGTGATTCATGTTATTTAAGTATAAATGTTAAGTTGGTCTTAAAATAATATGTGTTCAAAATATTTCTGATTTTGGGTTTTTAATTTAGTAAAGAATATTTTGGAAGAGTTTAAAGGTTAATTGTTTATTAAATTATTGAAATTGAACTTTGTGTGTTATTGTTAATATTTTGGATATTTATTTATAAAGGTTTATTTATATTGTATATTATATTAACATGTAGTAAATATTTTGTTTTTGGTTAATAGGTAGAAATAGAAATAATAATGTTTCATTATTTTGTGGATCTTTTGATCTGTTAAAATATAATTTTAGTTCTTTATGAATGAAAAATCCATCATGTCCATTTATCTTATGACATGAAGCAGAGATGGAAAACTGCTCGAAACACCACCAAAGGATGAAATTATAGTAAAAAATCAAGTAAGTATATCCTATCACATTCTCTATCTTGATGGTAAAATAATTCAGCAAACTCAAGAAATAGGAAGATAAATCTATATATTCCTATGTGGAAAATACTTCTATACTATGATGGTACACTTTATAAAACTCATTCACAAGTACGGGTCCCGTGATGGTAAATGTATGGACTAATAAATAATTAAGAAATGATAAGTTTACTAGTATTAACATATATATTAAAGTCCTTTTTAAAAGTAAATGTAATCATTGAGGATTAAATGGTATTTTTTTACTTATATATATTTATCTTTTTCTCCTTATAATTGATTTAAAAAAAAATTAAACCCTTTTTATCAGGCATGAGATAAAATTATGTAGATGTAATTTTATTAAGGGGTATAATGTAACTCCTTGATATTTTAGAACATATTGTATTTTAAATAAATATTATGTTCAATAGTGTGTACTACACACAACACCGAACTTAAATGAACAGTGATATACTATGAATATATTATTATTTAAATATGACTATTATACCATAGTCATTGGTTTGGTGGGTATAAATAGGAGTAACCACATTATGAAATATATGTTGAAATTTTTTACTTAAATTTATTAACTAGTTCCTATGAAATAAGTACTCGATTTTAAATGATAATAATTAAATTATATAAGGTTATGAATAGTTAAAGTTTAAAAGGGTCATTTTTATATAAAAGCGAGTTTTCCTTATATTTTTTATTTTTAATTTAAAATATAAATTTTATAATTTTATAATTTGAATTTATGAAATGAAATTAATATTTTATTTCAAAATATAAAAAATATCTTGGGGTTATTTTTTGTGATTTTTCAAAATTAGTTTATTTGTATGTGAATGGTGAAAAATACTGATTTTACAAATAATGTCACTTTTATGACATTATCATGATATAAGAATGAAATGATAGTTTATGAAACCTTTTTTTATAGATAAAATATATATTTAATAATTAATATAATCCATTTAAAAATATAATGGGGAACTTACAAATCCATGTTTGACATTTTGTAAATCTAAGTGATGTTTTTATTCAAAAAAACTATTTTCAATACTTCTCTTTTAATCAAGTTATTGTAAGGTTAATTTTGGTTTTTATTTTATTTTAAAGTAAAATAAGTATCTTTTTATTTCAAATAATTTAATTAATTTAATGTGAATCAATATTTTACATAATTTTGGTATAAAATAATTTCTTATACTAAAAATAGGCATTTTTCTAAAAATGGTTTTTCATTGTATTTTGGAAACTTATATTAAAATTAATTACTATAATTTATGTAAATTGAATACATATTTGTTATTAGAACTTTATAATTTGTTAATTATGTTCATTTAATTTTTTTCATAATAAATAGTAACCGTGGTAAAAATTTATCACCTCGGTAAATAGTAAAAGGGGTTAATTGGGGTTAAAACTATGGTATAAGGTCTCAAATATATCAAAAACATGAATTTATTATGTTGGATGAGTTTATTTCAACCAAAATCATTCTATATTCTAAAATATTTCAATTTGGTGATAGTTTCATTTCATAAGGACTTTTATATTTTTTTTAAGTAAAGAGTAAGTATAAAATATCCCTCTTTTTATTTTAATATATATAATATGATTTCATAAGAATAAAAATATGTTATTAATAGTTAAAAATGGTTATTTGGGGTTTTAATAATTTATTTTTATTATATTAATTTATTTTTAATTTATTTTAATTTATTTTAATTTTATAATTACCTAAAACTCTTACGCATCATTTTTCAATGCTTTTGTAAGTGGGTGAAAAATCAAAGTAAATAGTTTTAAAATATTAAAAGTAATGTGTTTTGGGTAATATAAATTATTGCATGGTTTTTATGGATAAAAATGAAATTTAATTAGTGTTTTAAATATTCAAATTCAAATTAGATGTTATTATTTTTGTTTTTAAAGTTAAATTACATGAATAGTCCTAAAAATGACTTTAAAGATATATTATGTTTAAGAATATTTAATTAATTATTTTAAAAATCATAAAAATATTATAATTTTTCAAATAAATTGGAAATTTTAAATAATATAAACCATTTTCCACTTATGATACACTTTCTATTTTATAATTACATTATTAACCCTTAAAAACTAAGTATCTTGTTACCATAGTAAGAGTTAAAAGTGTTAATTAGGGGTTAAACTAAAGAGATAAGGGTTAAAATTACCAAAAAACTTTCCTAAATCTTGTTTTTTGAATTTATTTTGACCCTATATCATCCCAAATTTTAAATTGGTATAATATAGATCCACTTTTCCATTGAATTTACCTTATATTATTTTAAAGTTTAGAATAATTATAAGTGTGAAACTCCCCTCGCTTATAAAAGGGTGCCTCGTCTCTTATCACACCTTATTAATCCAATTATCTAAAAAATTAAAATCTATTATAAATTTCCCTATACACTTTCTAAAGGTGATTTTATTTTTAAAAGACTAACCCAAGGGTCTATAAGAGTATATCCAAAGGAGGTTTCTTAAAGAAGAGGTAATCATCTATAATGAATCCTTTTAAGTTTATTTCTTCTTCGACTTCATAAAAATATTTTTTAACCATATTAACATAGTGAAATAAGAAAAATTATCTTATTTCAATATTAAAATCTTAATATAAAAACTATTATCTATTTATCATCCATCTCAATGTAAAATTAAAATGTCATCGTGTGTACGTACGGACTACATTCTCCACAATAGATGTAATTTATCTTTCATCATCGCCTCTAATAGATAGTTATATAGATTAATTTAATGATTATATATTATTTTTATGACATTATAATGATTTAATAAATATAAAATATTATCTACATTATGTCCCTCTCATCCATTGGAAAATGATAACGTCGTTTGTACGTACGTGTGGACTACCATCTCTATGAAGTTATGTGATTCATTTTTCATTTATGATTCATATGGATTGTAATAAGGATAGATTTAACAAATATATATTATATATGATATTATTATAAGTATATAAATTTTAATTATCATTTATCTTTCTTTATTTACATCCATAAAAAAGTGAAAACATCACCCTTGATTATGTGTGGACTATCACCTCCAAGAAGTGATGCAATTTATTTTTTATAACCACCATATATGAATGGTTTTAAAAGTGTATATAATGAATAAATATTATACTTATGACATGATTATGATTCTATATATGATTAATTTGTGAGAAAGGTTCAATTACCGGAACCACCAAACCAAAACATGTATGAAAAATAGAACAGTGAACACCCAGAATTATTATTTTAAAGAGGAGTTAGAAATAAAGTAGTAATTAGAAATTAAAAGCGAATCATATTTGGAAAGATAAGTATGAATATGAACTGGACTTTTATGAATGAAATTTTCCTCAAGAATTTAAGTATGTGGCACACTTGGTAATATATTATAATATAAAATACAACACATAATGAAAATCAACAACACTTTATTATATTAATTTGAACATTAAATTTAGAAAATAAATATTGCCATAAGAATTAAAACTATTATAATTGAAAAATTAATATAAAATAAGACAATTGTAATATGAAAATTTAGATGTTCTTGGTCCCCTATAATGGTCACACTCTCAAAAAATATTGTTAAAATTAAGAAAAATATTATAAATGAAACATCCATTTTTGAAAATGAAAATATATAAACTTGTGATAAAATAAATGTGAATAAATAATGAATGAAATATGGGGTATTTATAGAAGATTGGAAACCCATATGACTGTTACAAATTGAATCATTGGAAAAGTAATATGACCATTGCAATGGTAATATAATCTTTAGGAATTGTAACTTGACTATTGGAATAGTAACCTCACCCATGGGACAATAAAATAATATTTAGGTATCTTATAAAATGAAACATAATGAATTTATATCATCTTAAAGATAAATAAATGTTTTAAAAATGATAAAATAAGTGGTTTACCTTTTTAAAAACATATATGTTTAATGAAAAATAAATTCTATTTTCACAAAATTCCTTTATAAAATGATATTAAGTTTCATTATAATGATGATATAATTTTATGTGACCATAATTAATTTTTTAAAGGGTCAGAAAATTGATCATAATATAAAAAATAGTATTTTAAAATAAATAAAGATTTTATTTAAAAATTAAATTTTTCATACTCCGAAAAAAAATCAAAAAATTAATATCATTTTTAGAATCTACACATTGAAAATGGTTATGTTTATTTTTTGGTATTTTTCTAAAATAGTTGATTTTTTGTGAATAGTGAAATGCGGTAAAATACATTATTTAACATTACAAGCTAAATACATGAATTAATGATTCATGGATGATATAAGAAATCATTATATTAGAATCATGTGTACTAATTACTTTATTTAGTCACAATATTCATCACTATTTATAGTCTGGATAAAAAAATAAACTAATGGTTATTATATTCAAAAACATCCCTCTCCTCTTATAAATAATACCCCTCACCACCCCTTATCCTCACAAATTTTAAGGCTTGTATATTTAAAAATATCTACCCAATTATATCCCCAATCCCCCCCCCCCCACATATTAGTTTCACTGGTCTCACTATAGACCATCCCAAGGGTCCTTAAGGGGTAGCCTGAGAGGAGACACCCAAAGGAATAGCTAAATTCTCAGGTGAACCTCTTTCAATTTAATTATTCTTCCACCACCCCCATATTTTTATCATCAACATTAAAATATTAACATAAATATATTAAATATATTTATATGTTATTATTATGGTGGAATATTCATTTTTACCCTCCCCTCAATCGATTCTAAAATAAAAACAATTGTTCATAATATGGTCGGATCACCACCCCATGAACAATGATTTAATTTTCCACCACCACCTTCATGGTTGGTTTAAATTCACTTATTATGGTTTAAAATAATCTATACAATTATATTATATTTTTATTTAACATTATATAGTGGATATATATCCATAATATTACAGGAATCCATATATGTTCACTGTGGTTAGAAAAAATGCTTAAGCAAATTAACTATATAATGATAATAAGTAAACTCTATGAACTGTGTGTATTTTTAATACTATTTGAATTTTAAAACCATTTTTAACTTCTGTAATAACATGATCATCCTTTAATCACACTTACTTATTTATGAAAACATTTCATAATGAAATTACATAATTACCTCTAAGTGATGTAACCTGGGAACCATGACACAAATAACCTTGGAATAGTAGAAACTAAAATTATATATCAATTAAATTACTATAAACTAACATAAAGGCTTGAAAATAAATCAAATATATTAGAAAAAGGTTTTAAATCATGTATTTAATAAAACTAATTTTATTATTCAATATGTTATGTGAAATTGTAGAGTGAATCCAAACCTAAGGTAAGGAAACTCTTCAAACCACCCTATTTTCTTTGGGTTATGCCTTATATCTCTCTACCTTAACTTATATATTTAATTTTTTTAATGAAGACTTATATATTATGTATATATGTACCATTAAAATATTCCTAGTTTATGCTTGTTTTCTTTTTTGGAATATATAATCTTTTGATGTTCACTTCCCAATTCTTTCTTTTAGCTAAACCTGATTTAAGGGAACTTCATGTTTATTATTTCATGTTATAAACCATCCCATGAAAAAAAAATAATCATAAAATTTTTTCTATATATACTAATTATTTTATATATAACACTCCTGGTTTACTTCTAATTTTATGAAAAATATGACATGCTTGTTATCTTTAAATATTACATACTATTTTCTTAAAACCTCTCTAAATATATTCAATTACAAAATTACTTATCTTCCCTTCCTCATACAATTTTCTTATTATAAAATATTTATTTTAGGTCTTTTCATATTTATCCAAATATAATCACTCAAAATATTTAATTCATTCTACTATTTTTTAATCCTTAGGATATATCCTTTTATTATTATTTGAGGCAATATTATGTAACACATTTCTTTCCATAGGAATTTTTTATTTGTATGCCTTAAATATGATTTCCTTATGTATAACACATATTCATGTACATGTTATGATGGGGGAACTTGGATATTGCTACAAGTAATTGGGTAATGTTGATATCTCATGAGATGATATGCATGGTATTAAGGAGTAAACCTAATCCATTATGAGACTCTATCCACCGTGTTATGATGTCATGAAAGTGGTCCTTGACTTATGCTTATGATGTCATGTACTATTTTGTTGCCAAATTCCTATGATGTTATGATCTTATGATTCTATATTATTTATTTAATGATTCTATCTGATTATTTATGATCCTTTCCATTTATTATATCATGTTATGTCATTCAACTCATATGTTATGCTTCGTTATCATGTTTATTCCCTTACCGAGATTTATAGATCACCCATTTTATTTATATATTCCATATGTTATCTTGTGAAGTTTTATAATCTCAAATGTATCTAGGAGAAACTTATATATATTAAAATAAATATTTTTTATTTTAGTTTCATTTCAATGTTTTATGAACCTATTATTCCAAATAAACTAGGCCTCGGATCCTTGTTTTGTGTTTATTGGATATTTATGTTAAAATAATATAATATTATCTATAAGAGGATTGGATTTATATATTTAGTCTGAGATAAAGCTCTAGTTATTTTTGGGGATTGGGATAATAATATATTAGTAAAAATATATAGTTATAAGCCTAAGTATAGTAAAACATCCTAAATTTTTGGTAGAGTATAGAGAGAGTGGTTTCCAAGCAATGAAATTCCTAACTAGATACTACAAGTGGATGTGGATATGGAATATATGTACTTGGGGTAATAACCCTAAATGTTGTCATTGGGTATTAACTCAACCCATACCAAGTTAATGATAAATATTCCTCACTTCACACCTATTTTTTCACTCTTGGGATATATGATTTTGTAATTTCATAAACACTTTACGAACCATTATGAAGTACTTGAATAGATTTTTAGGTTAGAAAAAACTAATGAGAAAATTTCCATGGATAACCTATATTGAAACCAAGATAATCATAAGTTTTTATATATATTTAATTTATAAATTATTACTTCCAAGTTCATGGTTTACATTTTATATTCTTATTAGTTTAAGTATTATCATCCCTAATTTTTCTTTATTTTAGTTAATGGTGGGAAATATGAGGAATTGTGTAAAAAACCAATGTGGTAGGAAATGTGATGATTTACCTAATGAGATTAATAATCTGATAGGAGTGGGATTCAAGAAATTCATGAAATTAATAGATCAACTAACTCAATATATGAATAATAAATTGAATCGTGTGGAACACTCTCCTTCTCCCAAGAAAGATCAAGTTGTAGTTGAGTTCTTTATGTGAAAAAGGAATCCTAATTTTAGTAGATATTTTTATCTACTAATTGTGGAACAATTGATTAAATCCATTGAGAATATATTATTTTTCCTTCAATTATTTGAATAATATAAATTCATACTAGTCGTCTATCTCCTAGATAGAGAAGTCGATTGGTGGTGGAAACTAATCAAGAGAAAAAATCACAAGGAGGAAATTGAATATATGGAATGGGAAGGATTCAAGGAAATATTTTTTAATAAATATTTTCCAAAACACTCCATATTAAAATGTATAGAGAAGTCCTTGGACTTAATTAAAAGTAAGATGAGTTTATTGGGGCTTATGATTCAAAACTTACAAGGCTTGCATGATACACCTTTGGATTTTTCATCGACACCAAAAGTAAGGCGGAAAACTTCTTTAGTGTATTAAATTTGAGTCTATGAAAATATTTGGTGATTTTAGACTTTTATAGATATAAATATATTGCTCATTTTTTTCCTTAAGTTTGATATAGATATTAGTGATTCTTATTAGTCTCTAGGGGCTGGAGATAAAAAGTGGAAAATAGAGTTTAATTATTGGGGATGAGTGGATAAAATCCATAAATGAAAGAAAACAAAACTTCCTTCATGTTAAAAGTGTGGTAAAAGGCATCCTAGAAACTATCTAAAGAGAATGTGGAGATTCTTCAAGTGTGTAAAAGGGGGGAATTGAGTTAATCAGTATTAAAGTGAGATGAAGAGCCCAATGATGCAATGGAAGAAAATAAGGTTCCAACCAATATTTTTCCTATGGTCTAATGTTTCAATTATAAAGAACATAGAAACTATAAAATCCAATGCCCTAAGCCAAGGGTTGTAAGAGATAACTAACAACAACAACATTCAAGGTCAATAGATAAAGGAAGGGATTATACTATCACTACTACTGATGTATACCCTTATAATGAAGTGGTGATATGTATTCTAATTATTCATTCAATAATGGAAAATGTATTATTTGATTCTAGTTCTACATATTCTTTTATATCATGAAAGTTTAGTAGAAATATTCAAACACCACCTCCAAACATGGAGGTTGAGTTGTCTGTGAGAATAGAAAATAGGGAAATTATTATATCCCAAGTTAATAAATCATACCCAATCAATGATTGTGGACTAAACCTCCTAGTTGAAATTTTCATACTCTCTTTAGTAGAATTCTATTTTATACTGGTTAGGGTTTAGTTGTCCTTATATAATTCCAATGTTAACTACTGGGAGAGGGAAATCACTATCTATATATTGAATCATCCTCTTATTCTATATTAGTGTAAGGAGGATAATTAATCTCATTTGTAATATTCTTCTCAATAATGGATATTATTTCCTTGTGACCAAGCATATATATCTCAAATTACTGAGAAAAATGAGAGGGTCATGTTTGAAGACATACCCATTATGAGGTACTACACTGATGTATTCTTTAAAGAATTTTTTGGTCTTCCCCTTAGATAAGAGGTTTAGTTCTAAATTGAACTTATACTTAGATATTTTCCCACATCTAAGAATCTCTATAGATTATCCACCATATAATTGAAATAATTGAAGAAGTTGTAACAAGAGAATCTGGACAAGTGTTTTTAATGCTTTAGTGCTTCACTATAGGGAGCTTCCGTCTTATTTATCAATAATAAGTATGGGTCAATATGCCTCTGCATTGATTATCATGAACCCAACAAAATCATGATAAAAAACAAGTATCCACTACCATGTATTTTTGAATTTTTTGATCATCTATGTTAGGCCTAGTACTTATTTAAGTTGGACCACTAATTGAGATATCACCAATTAAAGGTAAATTGCCAACGAGCTTGTACCCTAGTGGTTCGGGCTCTTGCTTGGCATCCAAAAGTCCCAGGATCAAATCCGGGCAGGGGAGAATTCCTGAGTTACTATAGCAGCGATAGCACTGTAGCGGCGGAGGGGCTGTAGCAAGTACTGTAGCGGCTACGATACTGTAGCAGGTACTGTAGCAGCGCGGGTACTGTAGCAGTACTGTTCACCGAGGGGTCCTTTGGGCCAAAAAATGGGCTTTCTAGCCCTGTATGTAGGCCACTTGGCCTTGGGCCTTCGAGCTATGTAATGGGTCACCCTCTACCCAGTCTAAAGAGGTCTTTGCTTTAATAATAAATTGAGACTTCAGCCCCAACCTTTTAAAAAACAATTAAAGGTAAATAAGGAAGATATTACCATGACTACCTTTTGAATAAGGTATAAATACCATGAGTTCAAATTAATTCTCTTTAGACTAAATAATTCTTCATAAATATTCATGGAATTTATGAATAGAGACTTAAGAGATTAACTTGAAAAAAAAATGTATTATTTATAGATGATATTTTGATATACTAAAAAATTAAGGAGGAATATGAGGAGAATTTGAGTATTGTGTTGAATAAATTATGAAAGGAGAATCTATATGAAAAGTACAATAAATATGAGTTTGGGATGTATGAAGTATCATTCTTGGGGAATTTTATCACCAGTAAAGTTATATTTATATATCCTTAAAATAAAAATGTTATTGAGGAGTTCCCCATACCAACATTTGTAATAGGGATCCATAGTTTCTTTAGACTATTTGGGTACTATCAAAAAAACTGTGAAACTTCTCACAATTTTCATATTCTCAAACCAAGTTAACTCATAAGGGAGTAAAGTTTTTTTAGACCAATGAATGAAAATAAAGATTCAAGGAATTAAAAACGAGTCTTATTATTACACTAGTACTCACTCTACCATCAAGTGGGGATATTTTATGGTATAAAATATTGATTTAAAGAATAAATTTGGTTGTTTACTGATACAAAAATTATAAAGTTATAGCTTATTCCTCATGGAAGTTAAAATTTCATGAGCATAACTATCCAACACATGATTTATAATTGGTTTTAGTGATCCTAATATTGAAGATTTGGTGGAATTATCTCTATGGGGAGACATGTAAAATATATATGGATCATAAGAGACTTAAGTATATACTCACAAAAGATGATCTTTATATATTCCAGCGAAGATAGTTATAGACGATCAATGACTATGACTGCTCAATCAATTATCATCCTAAGAAAATGATCTAACTAGAAAGGATCCTACAAACTTATCAATGATGATAATTTAGAAGGATCAAATATTATTATACTTCCAAAGGATGGACATATAAGTCATAAAGGAGGGAACAAAATCCTAACTAGATCAAATTATTTTTCAACCATACATTTTGGAGAAGATAAAGGATTCTCATAGGGATAATTTGGAAATATAGAAGAAGTTGTAAGATATAAGAAAAGGTAAATCCTTATAATTTAAAATTTATAAAGAAGTTTTAATATTTGGTTCATGACTATGTATGTCATAAAATCCTAAGATTAATAAGAAGATATTGAATGATACATATATCTTTACATTCTTCGTCAACCCAGGGAGCATAAATATATATCAAGATCTCTGAGAGCACTATTTGTGGAAAAATATGTAGAAGGAGATCATGAAATATACATAAAAGTTCTTGGTATGTCAACAATTGAAGGTGGAGAGGAAATAGTTTAAGGGAATGATGAAAAAAATATTCATACTTACATGGAAATATGAAAATATCACCATGGAATTTTTCACTGGTCTTCTAAAGACATTTATAAGAAATAATGCAATATGTGTTATAGTGGATCACCTTACAGATATTTTTCACTTAATTATAATTTGAGATGAATTCTCACTCGATAAAATTTCAATGATATACATCAGGTAAGTGGTGAGGCTAAATGGAAAACCACTATTGATTGTATCTTATCGAGATCCAGTTTTACCTCCAAGTTATGGAAAAGTATCTAACATGCTATAAACACTGGGTTGAACTTAAATATGACTTATCACCCCAAAACGGATTGAAAATATGAGTAGAATATCCCAATACTTGGGGAAATATTGAGATAATTATTGATGTCATTTAAAGTAGGATGGTATTGATATGTTTCTCTAGTTGAGTTCTCATACAATAATAACTTGCACTCAATCATCCAAATGGATCCATATGAAGTATTTTATGGGAAGAGATGTAGAACACATGTGTGTTGGGATGAAGTTGGTGAACATAATATATTGGGACCTGAAATGGTTTAAGAAATGGTAGAAAAGGTTAAGACTATTCAGTGGCACATCAGGATAGCTTAGAGTCAACAAAAGAGCTATGTTGACAACCATCAATGAGACCTATAATATGAGTTTGGTGATAAAGTGTTCCTTTATATATCTCCACAAAATAGAGTCATGAGGATTGATAATAAGGTAATGTTAAGTCATAGATACATTTTCCCCTTTGATATTCTTTATCACATCATAATTTTAGCCTATCTACTAGTGCTCCCACCTACCCTATCTTAAGTATATAAATAGTTCCATGTATACCTCTTAATGAAGTACATACCAGATCCCTCACATGTACTGCATTTGAAGGTGGTATAGTTATATCATGATCTCTCTTGTGAGGATAATCTAGTAAAGATCATGTATTATAAAGATAATTTTCTATGCAACAAGAAAACTCACATAGTCAAAGTACTATGGAGGATCCATAAGTATGAGGAGGAAAAATGGGAATTGAGGAAGCAATGAAATAGAATTACCCTCATATTTTTTTTCTTAGTGGATGAAATGAAATTTAAAGGGTGAAATTTCTTAAGGGGGAAGAATGTAATGACCTAGACTTTTCTAAATGAAATTTCCCTTTTGAATTTATGGGTGTGTCACACTTAGTAATATAGTATAATATAAAACACATTCATCATATAATGAAAATAAATAACACTTTATTATATTAATTCAAGCATTAAATTTAGATAATAAACATATCAATAAGAATTTAAATTATTATAATGGTATAAAAATATAAAATCATATAACTATAATATGAAAATTTGGATCTGCTTGATCCCCTAAAATGATTTCATTAAGAAACAACACTATAAAAATGAAGAAAAATGCTAGAAATTCAACATCCATTTTGAAAATGAAAATATATAACCCTGATGGAAAATAGGATTTAATAAATAATTAATTAAATATGAGGTATTTATAAAAGTGTTGAAATTCGTATGATCGTTACAAATTTGACCATTTTAATAGTAATATGACTGTTAGAATAGTAATATAATCATTAAGAATAGTAACTTGAGAATTAGAATAGTAACCTTACCTATGGGATAGTAAAATAATATTTAGGTATCTTATAAAATGAAATATAATAAATTTATATCATCTTTCGGATAAATAGACTTTTTAAAAAAGATAAAATAAGTGTTTTTATTTTTGTAAAACATATATGTTTTACGATAAATATAAATATTTAAAATAAAATTTATTTTGATAAAAAAATTATAAAATTATATTAAGTTGTATTATAATGATAACATAGTTTTATGATATCATAATTAATTTTTCAAAGGGTTGTAAAATTGATCATAATACAAAAAATTGTATTTTTTAAATAAATAAGGATTTTATTTAAAAATTAAATTTATTATATTTAGAAATTTATTTTCATAAAATGGATTTCCTTTTTTTAATCTACACATATAAAAATTGTTAGGGTGAATTTTTTGTATTTTTTTAAAATAGTTCATTTTTTTGGTGAATAGTAAAATATGACAAAATTTGGTATTTGACATTATAAGATAAATACATGAATTAGTGAGTAATGGATGATATAGGAAACTATTGTATCAACCTTACATGAACTAATTACTATATTTATTCACAAGATTTGTCAATATTGATAATCTTGAGAAAAAATAATAAACTATTGATTATTATATTCAAAAACACTACAATCCTCCTCATATAAATACCACCCCTTCTCCTCACACCTTATAAGCCTTAGATATTTCCAAATTATCTTATGAGTACTATCACCCATGTATTAGTTCTCTATGTATCACCAAATACCATTACAAGGATCCTTAAGGGGTATCCTAAGAGGATAAACCCAATGGAGGAGGTAAATTCTCAACCGAGCCTCTTTCAATTTTATTTTTCTTCTACCACCCCAATATGTTTTCTATACACCTTGAAATAGTAACATCAGTATAAAAATTATACTAATATGTTATTATTATAGTTTAATATCCAAATTATACCCTCCCATCTATTGATTCTAAAATAAAAACAATTGTTCATAATATGGTCGGATCACCTCCCCATGAACAACATATTTCATTTTCCACCACAACCTTCATGGATGGTATAAATTCAATTATTATGGTTTAAAATAATTTAAATAATTATATTATAATTTTATTTCATATTATTAAATGTATATATATCCATAATATTAAAGGAAACCATATAATCTCATCGCGGTTGGATTAACCACCTAAGTGAATTAACCATATAATGATAATAATTAAAATATATAAACTATGAGTATTTTTAATAATATTTCACTTTTACATACATTTTTAACTCTTAGAATAACAAAAACATCATTTCAACACACTTATGGAGTTATGTAACCATTTCATAAATAACTTCCATAATTACCTATAAGTGATGTGACCATGGAACCATGACATGAACGACCTTGGGACAGTAAAAACAGAAATGATATCTCAATTAAATGACTCTAAACTAACATAAAATCTTGATAAAAAATAAACTATATTATAATATTTTTCTCAATCATGTATTTATTAAATATAATTTTATTATTCAGTATGTTAAGTGAAAGTGCATAGAGAATCTAGACTTAAGTTAAGGGAACTCTCTGAATCACCCTCTTTTTTGAGTTATGGATTATCTCTCTTTAACATACCTTATCTATTTAATTTTTTAATTAAAACCTTATATATTCTGTATATATGTACCCTTAATATATACCCAGGTTATTATTATTTTCTTTTTTGTGTATATATAAGATTTTGATGTTCTCTTCCCAAATCTTTCTTTTAAGTAAACCTGATTTAAGGGAACTTTATATTTCTTATTACATGTTATGAACCACCCCATAAAATGTTTTCAATTGTAAAATTTTTTCTAGAAATACTAATTATTTTATTGATAACCATCCCAATTCACTTATCATTTTATTAAAAATATGACGTGCTTAACATATTTAAATATTATATACCATTTTCTTAAAACCTCACTAAATATATTTAATTCCAAAATTACTTCTCCTTCATTCCTCATGAAATTTTATTCAAATAAACTCCATATTTGATAAATTTTATTATTTATCCAAATATTAATATACAAAATATTTAATTCATTATTTTATTTTTAATCCTTTTGAGATATCATTTGATTATGATTTGAGACAAGATTACATAACCCCTTTATTTCCATAAGTATTTCTTATGTTTATGACTTATGTTTGATTTCCTTATATAGAAAACATATTCATGTATATGTTATGATATGTGAGACCATATAGTTCTATAATTAATTGGGTAATTTTTATATCTCATGGTATTATATGTATGGGATTAGGTAGTAAACCTAATCCATTATAGGACTTTATCTACCACGTTATGATGTCTGGGTTGTGAGCATTGACTTCTACTTATGGCATCGTGTATTATGATGTTTCCATATTCATATGATGTTATGATATTATTATTACACATTATTTATTTCATTATTTAATATGATTATTCGTGATCCTTTCCTTTTATAATGTCATGTTATTCCATTTGACATGTATGTTATGTTTCGTTATGATGTTCATTCCATTACCAGGCTTTATAGCTCACCCATTTTGTTTATGTATTCATCGGGTTATATTATGAATTTTTATAAGCTCAAAGGGATCTAGTATCACCTTATATAGATTAAAATAAATATTTTTATATTAGTTTCATATCGATGTTTTACAAACCTAGTCTTCTAAAGACACTAGTCTTATAGATCCTTGGGTTATGTTTATTAGATATTTATATTAAAAATCATGTAATATTATGTTTAAGAGGCTTGGTTAACTATATATATAGTTCTATTATAAATTTATAACAAATATAAATTTATCATATAGTGGGTTAAGAGCATGTATGAATAAATCCATGACCGGTGGTAAGGGCTTCTCATCTCATTTTTATTTCTATGAGACATATTCCATATTCACCACTTTATTATTTTTTGTGTAATATATACTATCCATGAATTTAATTTGTGATTATTTACATGAAAATTATGTTTATTTACTACTTAATATAATTTTCTCTCTTTTATGAGGTTTTGATTCAGATAGTACCAAAACTATAAGGGTTCTTCATCTCAATTTTTTTTTTTTGAGGTATGTTTCATGTTATTCACTTATTCTTGTTTATATGGTGTATATTCTACCCATTTGATATATTATATCATGAATATATTCATATTCATGGTATTTAAAGTTCTATTTTAAGTTATTTCCTTCAAGGGGTTTATGGTTCAGAAGTTACCAAAGCGGTAAGGTTTTATGTTACAATCTATTTTCATTTTGGGATTCTCTATATTAAATTTAAGGTAAGGTAAATTATATGGTAATTATCTTTTAAAACATACATATTTTATTGTACTATAGTTATTTCAAGTTTTTTCAATTATTTTTACCATTATTCTCTCTTTGGTACTCAAAATGATTAAAAAAAATTAAGAAAAATTTGTCCTTAATTCTTCTTTTTGGGTTTGGAATCTTTCACCTTCATGTCCATTTTCTTTAAAATGTTTTCAAAATAATGAATTTTTATATGATAAAATGATTTTTTAAAGTCATATTCAACTATATTTCATTTTATTTTCAATGGTTTCAAAAAGGGATTTTTATAATGTTTTCTGGATAGGCTATTTATGACTATTTACAAAAAGTGTGAAAGGAATATTTTTTTAACATTAACTAAATAAATGTATTTTCCTATCATTATGATCATTATTTTTCTTTATGATTACTTTATACATTTCAATGCTTATTTTCAAATAAAATATTTTTCTCAATATTCTGGAAATTTTTAGTTTTTTAAAGATGTCAAAGGAAAAGAATATTTTCCCATGTTTTCAAAGAAATGTTCAAATGTTATTTTAAAGGTATTTTTAATATATTTCAAAATCATTTAACATTTCTTAAACTTCATTGGGGATGTGTTCTAGTGATAACATCCATTTTCTTTCTCTATATTTATAATTATGATGATGTATTAAGGATGGTTCTATGAAACCCATTACTTTACCATGGTTTATTTAAGTAATGATGAAATCTTTATGAAACTTGTTATCTTTCCATGGGTTATACTATGATGAATGTTTTTATGATCTCGTGTCACACATATGTATAGTTTTACTTAAGTGGTTGGTGGGAAAAAATTATATATCCCTCTAATTCATTGGTTAAATATTGATATCTCATTAAATAATATGAATTAAAATGGTGAGTGAACCCAATTTAGTAAGGGACTATATCCACTATGATAGTTCTGACAGTTAGCTTTGACTAAGAAAATGATGGGAATGGGGAGTGAACCCAATCCATTATGGGACTCTATAATTTATTATAGTATTATAAGTGATCCTTGACTAAGGAGATAATTTTTTATTCTTATGTGTACTTGATAGAATTATATCTTATGTTTATGATATGTTTTGATATCTCTTAATTGATTATTAATGATTCCACTCTTATGAATTATGTATTTTATTATGAAAAATCCTTATTCCATGAATATTAATTAATTATATTTTATTTATTGGGTATTAATTTCATAATTTATGATCATTCTATCATACTCTTATGTTTATCTTATAATTACATATGGTCATCAATTGATATCTTCCTTTTTTACCCTTATTGAGCATTTGAGCTCACCCTTTCTTATGTTTCCATTTACCTAGGTTATAAAGAATTATATTATATAAGATATGACTATAAGGGTGTCATGTGTGTATAATTTTTTAGGAGATGTTAAATTATTCTTATGTAATAATAAAATATAAGTATAAAGCTAAAATACCCATATTATGAGAATGACATGGGTTTTGTTATGTAAAGGTTTTTTACTAACTCTCTAAAACTCTAAACATAAAAGATATTGGGTATGTATATAACTCAATGTTGGATATTGATATTGTAATTATTGATGGTTAAATTTGGGTATCTTTGGTTGGTATCAAAGATAGTATGTAAATATTATGTTTTAGCATCAGATCTCGGGGTATAGGTTTTGAGCTATCTCATTTGGAATACCTTATGATAAGACATATCATTCTATATCATATCACTTGGATTTAGGTCATATTCCTTTCATGAATATCATGTGAATATTATAATCCAAGTATGATTCATGTATTCACACATCTTTTTTCCCTAAGTAAAGTGTAAAAAACCAATATAATGATCTAAAATCAGCACATCTTTCTGGAATAAATAATTCAATTATAATAGTGAAAACCAAGAATCGTAATTCTATACCTTAGGTAATTGGGACCTTTCACCTGATAGATGTTCATGACACACCGACTTGATGTTTATCCCAATCTCTAACAATACCTATCTCCACCTACCAAGTACCAAATAGTAATATAATCCAAAAAAAGGCTCTGATACCATTTTTTAATACCTCATCCCAAAAAAACCATCCATCAGCTTGGAATGAGGTTACCACATGACCTCGTCCATGTCTCCCTGAATACCTGAGGCTTCTAACTAATGGAGAGAGTCTATGATCAATTTTGGGGAGATTGTACTCTCTATATAATATCCATAAATAAAAAATAAATAAACAAACGTTATCAAAAATTCACATATCGGAGTACATTGATGAAATTATAGCTAAAAATAAACCATAAAGAACAAACATATACTCATACTATAATAAATGGATATGTACTCATACAATCATAAATCATAATACATCGCCCACTGGTTTGATTACATATATAAAATAAATAGAAGAATAAAATATATAAAGAGGCTCCAATACAAACACTGAGCCTCACCCCAACCCCATCTCTAATCCTTGTTGATCTACTCTAGCCTGATTTACTTGTGTAACCAATGATTAAACCTATATAAAAGTGAATGGTTTATAAGGATTTAAAAAAACTTTTTATAAGTAATGTAAGACATTAAAAACCTCAAATTCCCAAGATCACCATGTTATGAAATAATAAAACTATATAAATCTATATAAAGAAAAAAGAGTACCTTTCACTGATGTTGGCTACAACAATGATCTCTAGTCCTAGTGGTTGATGAAGATCCATGAGGAGTCACTAACATGTTCCTCCCACCATGGTGTATTCGTGAGTTAAACTGAATCACCAAAATATTTGGGTAGGACCCTTCTTTCTTCTATGATATGATAATATCTTGAGTAGAAAAGAAAGGAGGAGGAAGATAGTTATAGGATAATTAGTAAGAACCACCAGTAGTCAAATGAAAATTTTTAATTAACTAATATATCAATGTAATTGACCTCCTTATATAGTCCTTGACATTCTCTTAATCCTTATCAAGTATTTACTCATACATTATATAATGTATGAGTAATTATATGGTCATTAATGCATTTTTCATACAAATTAACAATTTATTTTCTCATTTTCTCCATCTTATAAAACATTTAATTAATGGGATCTATATGTGTAAGATTCCATAATGTCAACTCTTAACATTCAAATGCCAATATCAATCATATATTGTTTGTGTAGATCATATAATATGAATATTCACACAATATTTTCATATGATATAACTCAATCATATATTAAGATTGGCTTGGATATGAGTGAATTACAATAAGGATTATTTACCATATGACCTCCATATATCATGTAGTATGATATAGGTTAACATATATCACATATGTATTAGTATTTAGGTAAAATATCCTTCAATGTCCCACATGTACTAAAGTATCATAGGCTTTATGCCATTCTACATTATATTGTATTATATATAATAACTTATGATGCCATACCCAAAAATCCTTTTGGATATCTTCAAAAGAACTTTTGAAAAACTATCATCAAATTCACTATGTATCACATAATATGTAATACCTCATGAATAACCATCCCAAACTCTTTTTGGATAAACTCTAGGAAACATTTAGAATGTCTATCTAAGTTTCATAAAACTTAATACATGATCAGTAAAACAAAAAGTGTAGACCCATGATAATTTATAGTGTTGAAAACAAATATGAATTCCTAGATCCATAAATGTAAACAAAGAGAGTTTTTTAGAAAAACACCAGTGTTACTCAAGATACAAAGGGATCTAGTGTGATCTTAATTAAACACATATATCTATATACCTATGTTTACTGGTTGTATCATATAAAAACAATTAATTTTTATATGATTCCTTTGTCTAAGACATCAAGTAACCATATGAAACAAAGTATTTCAATCATTTATAGATGCTAATAAATTCTTGATTATATGAATATAGACTGGCCAAGTTGATGAATACTTCACATTTCATTCATCTTTATGAATTATTACTTCGCATTCCTCACATCTGATATATAAAAACATCACATGTCTTATCTAGGTATGCTCATACACTCCTTCAGTTTATCTAAATCGAGGGACCATATGTCATACTCATCATACAAGAGGAAATTTTTTTGTAAAAGTGGTTACCCTAGACCCATCTTGAAAAGTAATTTTTGATAACCAAATCATTTATATAGAAATTTATGCAAGATATATACCTACCATAATATTTTTGACTCTTTTACATCCATTATTTACTTGGTAATTTCCATATAATATATTTCATATCAACAGGTTATAACAATTCATAACTATAATGAGAACTTAAAGATACTATGACATTAATCTTAAACAAATGTATTATATTCTAGATACATAATAATGAATATACATAGATGATTTATGTTCATAAGGTGTTTTGGGTTCATAATCATTAAGACTTCTTATCATGAATTTCACACTTGGTGATCTCAAGTAGAGGAGATCCTGAAGACTATCCCACCAATAGGAACACCACATGTTTCAGGTGTCATTGGTTGTTGTTATTTATGATAACTTCTAATGGACTCTATACTTGAGATCATTATAAATGTGTAACATTTCATCATGTACTTTTATTCAAGATAAAAACCATGGAATTTATTTTTTGTTGAGTTAGTTTACATTGGGTGTGACATTGGTGGTATGACAATGATTGAATGATCAAGATAGAATTTTTCACTTACGAAAGTAAGTTATATCTCAAGACTAGTTGAACAAGATGGTATTACCTTAGCTAAATCCATGGTCATTTTATAATAAGGTAATTCCATCTAATAAGTTCAATGAATAATAAAACAATAAAGGATGATGGCACAAAGTGCGCATCCTGCTTTATGAGATATCACGGGACAAAATGATTATATTACACAGTGTGTGTTTGTAAGAGGTTTTCATTACTATGACTAAACCTTATCTCCAAAGGGGTATTGATGGGTTTCTATACTCTTATCCTAGTATATGAGTATCACCCATTTCTATCAAGATAAGGTCCTATAGTTTCACACATAAATTATATTCATAAACTTGGATAATTATAGTGAATTAGAGGTTAGGACATGGTGGGCCCTATGGTGGTTTCTAGGTAATGTCCAATTTTATATGATTATAAAGGAAATAAATAAATTCAATATTATTTGTGTTCAGAATAATAACCATTGAATTTATTTACTTATTATATTAAAAAGTTATCTTGTGAATATAATGGAAAATATTTTTTGAATTAATATTAAATATTTAATATTCAAGGTTATTTTAATATTTATAGGATATCATAGTCAAGTTAATTACTCATATTTTATTATGTAACATGGTTTATGTGTTATAAGCATGTGATAAAATATCTATGACATTTACGGTATTTTTTAAGTGTTTTTTGTGTCATTTTTTGGTACATTTAAAGAGACATCTTTCATAAGGGCCTAAATACAATTTATGAAGTTATAACCTAAGTATAAAATAATTTTTAAGACCTAAATTTTGATTGATAAGGTTTTTAAATAATTATCTCTCCTTAATCCCTCTCTCTTAATTCTTAGAGAGGGAAAATGGAGGGAAGATCAAAGTTCATTGGGTCCAAGTTTGAGGATCGATTGTTTGATTTCCCACAATCATGATGTTGTTTAAGAGCCTTTAATTATCCATGATAGCAAATGGATTTCATAGTATGATGATAGATCAATCTTCTAGAACATGTTTGGATGATCTAGAGGGTTTTGGGTTCTGTTCCTTCGGGTGACAATCGCCTACGATGAGTGAAAAAAAATTTCTGATTGAAATTGGATGAGGTATGATTTTGAATTATTTTTTATTTTATTCTTAATTATTAATTAATTTTCACATGATCCATGGATGAATATGGTCTGGGGTATACCTTATATTATGTTTTTACAAAAATCTGGACCCAAAAATTTTAAAATACCATTTTTCATGCTTCTATAAAGCCCTGAGATCCTTCAATTTGTATCAAAGTGACCATGCATTTAATTAAGTCAAATTAAAAATTAAATTTTCATTTATTCATGAAGAGGGGGTCTCCAAGGTCCTACTACCACAAATGGAGAATCGATCAGAGATCAGATAACCTCGTTATGGTCATCCGAAGATTAAAATTATAATTGTTTGGGCTTAAAACCAAGGACGAATATATATAGATAGATAGATTATGCTGGTGTGGGATTATATCACTGATGAGAAATTAATTTGGTTCATAAAAGATGGCTATAATCCTACCCATGTGGGATTTATCTGGTTGAGCTACTCTATGTGGGGAGTCTGAAAAAATGTGGACTTATTTAAAAATGCATTATAATATATATATATATATATATACATAATAATATATAAATAACATACACACACACACACACACATATATATATATATATATATTATATTCATGTAGGTTAATGATAAATATGGAGGATAACTCTTCCTCACCTCCTATTTAAAAAAAATGGGCCTAATTTTTAGGCTTTTTGAAAAAAAAAGTGAGGGAGTCTTGATGTAACACCTCGAGATTTTAAAAGAGGAACATAATATTTGATAGTCAATATGACACGAAACACCAAGATTAGAAGATAATGTAACACACTGGGAATTTTTAATATATTTATTTTTAAATAAATTCAATCTCTTTGATATATTATGATGCATGCAATGTCAGGTTTAAACAAAATGTGATACTCTATTAAAATATTATTATTTAAAAATGACCATTACAACCTAGTCGTTAAGTTGGTAGGTATGAATAGGAATAACAAAATTATGAAAATTATATGGTTTAAAAATATATAAAATAAATTAAATATTCATATATTTATTACAAATAAAATAATAACCATTTGAAAGAAAAAGAAATGTTTTTTGAAAAACTGTATTTTTCTAAAAGGCGGTTTAGTCACGCTTTGCACACATAATTTAAAATTAAATTTTGATAATTTTAGAAAATTAATTTTAAAAAATAAACTTAATTTTCTAAATCTACATGTCAAAATTATCTTTGGGTTAATTTTTGGTATTTTTCTAAAAATGTTAATTTTTTAATGAATAGTGAAAATACTAATTTTTATTGAAAACTACCTTTTCATTTAAATTATTTACAAGGTAAAATTATATTTTAAATAATTTTTAAAGTAAAATTAATCCAATTATATTATAATTTAAATTATTTAGTTCATTTTAATCAATTTATTATTTAATTTTCATGTAAAAACTTTTTAAACTTTTGAAAGTTTTCCTTTAGAAAAACAGTTTTTTACGCGTCTGTGAGTTTAATTTTAAACTGAATTCTACCACTTATGTGGATTTAATTTAGAAAAATAGATTATTTATTTTAAATTTAAATAATTTATATTATATAATAATTTTAATTTAATTTTTTACTATAATAAATAGTAAAAATAGTAAAAATTAATTACCACAGTTAAGGTAAAAATGGGTTTACTGAGAGTTAAACTAAGATGATAACTGTTAAAATGACATAAAACTTGTCCAAAACCCATTATATGGACATATTTATACCTTATAGACTATAATTGTTTATAATTATCTACTTTTTAGGCATTTTTAAAGATAAAAACATGGGTACCACATTATCTTTTCAAAAATTCCATGTGTGTCCTCTTCCCCGCTTATAAAAGGTCACTCCTTCTCCTCCCCTCTTAACACATCCAAATCTATTTGGTTAAACCAATACCTACCAAAATATATTACCTAATTCTCTTATAACATCCTATAGGCCTTATTTTTATTATTAATCCCTCCTAATAAGGCTTCAGGTATAAACCTAAAGAAGCTCTCCGAAGAAGAAATAAAATTATTAAATGTGCGTATTTTTTTATTTCTTCTTCATCCTCATTAAAATAATATTAAACAATGATAATATAATAAAAATAGTATTAAATATATAATTATATGTTATTATGTTAATTTTATAACCCATATCTATCTTCACATCCATTAAATGGGAAACTAAACTGTCGATCGTGTGTACGGTGGACTACCACCATGCGAACCGATGTAATTCATTTTATATCACCACCATTAAAGTATGAATATAATGATTTATTTAACATATTTTTATTATATATATTATATTATTATAATTTTTAAATAATTATATCACATATACCTTCTTACTTACCATTCCATAGGGGATACGATTGTGTCGCTCATGTATACGGTAGACTATCGAATCGCGAAGCGATGTGATTCGTTTTTCACTTATGATTTACATGAAATGTGATAAGGATAAATTTAATGATTATATGTTATATTTATTACCTAACCATAATTATTGAAATATATTTTCACATCTAACTCCTTACCTTCCAATCTTTTGGAAAACAATAACGTCCCTCATTAGTACGTCTGGACTACCGCCTCCACTTAGTGATGTGAAATGTTTTTCATTTAATTTTTACATGAATGATAATAAGAATTTATTTTATTAATATACATGTTATATATAAAATAATAAATATTATTTATAGTTGAATTAACATTTATTTTCCTTTCATTCCATCCATCAAGAAAAATGGAAACAACGTTCATGTATACGTACGGCCTACCATATCCATGAACAATGTAATCCATTTTTTTATCTCTAAATTTTATATATTACTATAAATACATATACAATGAATATATATGATATTTATATAATTTTTAAAATTATTTAGGTGATGTAACCATGATAAATATAAAAGGATCTAAATTAATGAACCAAAATATACATGAAAAACAAAGTAATTATCACCTAAAACAATGATTTTAACAAATAATTGTTAATAAATGGGTCATAAAATACTATAATTAAATAATATATGGTATGAAATATATTATTATGGTTATTAAATATTTTAATAATAAACCTATATTTATTATATAAGAGGTTTGGACACATACGAAGGAAGTCAAACTTGAGGTGAGGGTTTTTTATCTCACTTTTACTTCCATGAGACATATGCCATATTCACCACTTATTCCTTCATGTGGTGTATATAATACCCCATTTGATATTTTATATCATGAATATATTTCTCTTCATGGTATTTAAATTTTCATTTGAAGTTATTTCTTTCATGTAGATTATGATTCAAAAGTTACCAAAGTGGTAAGGGTTTATTTCACAATCTCATCATTATTTGGGATTATTTTTATTTAAGTCTCCCATGAGGGAATTATTTAAAATTTATATCATAAAATAAATATATTTTCTTAACATATGTTTATTCAGAAACACTTCCAATTAATTGTACCGTTTTTATTCTCTTTGGTACTTAAAATGAAAGATATTTTCTTAAGAAAATCTGACTTTATATCTCTCTTTGGTCAAAAATCCTTTTTTATTACAAAACCATGTTTTCTAAAAAATGTTTTAATTTTTTTTACCTTTTAAAAATTATTTATTAAATAAATTTTTACTATTTTTACTTTTTACAAAAAAAATAATGGAATCTTCATATATTTTTCAAAATAAGGCTCAATTGGCTTTTACCAAAAATTTGAATGGAATATTTATTTTAAAATTTATGTCATGAATGGAATTTACCACCATCATGAATACTAAATGTTTTAAATATTAATTTATAAGTTTCAATGGTTATTTTAGAATAAAATTATTTCCAAAATATTTTATGAACTTTTAGTTTTAAAAGTATTTTCAAAGTGAAAAGATTATTTTCATCAAAAATGTTTTTATTGACATTTTTATGGTATTTATATTCATTAATGGAATCATCCATTTATTATACTTATGATCCAATTAGGATGTGTTATATTTATTCTGACATTATTATTTCTCCAGATGGATTATTATCAGTTTGACCGGGGTATACAAATTTATTACCATTAACCATTTTACTCTAGATGGTTTATGATTATGTTTATTGATTGGGGTAAGTATTAAAATTTTATATGTTAGTTTTTCAATAAGAATATTTATATTAATCATGTTTTACCCCTTTAATATGAGGAATTCATTATAATTATTAAGTGATGGGTGAGTCCCTGAATTACATATCCCCTCTATGCATTGGTAGGTCTCATGATAAAAATCAATTGGCCAAATTAAACGGGTTTTCACCCATAGATTTAAACTGTCTTATAAAAGGTCATGAAAATATGTTTAAAATGTTTAGAATTATAAATTCCCTAATTATGAGATTAATCATTTATGTCCATGTGATTATTTGATTAGTTAGAATATCCATGGAAAAATTGAAAGCTCATGTGATTGCATATATAGAATTATTTGATCATTGTTTATTTCTTCCATATTATGCTCAAGTTATTTATTGAATGTCATGTATTTAAATTATTTACCTTTACATATTAATTATGCTTTATTTATTCATATATTTCATTTTAATCATACCCTTACTGAGCATTTTTTCTCACCACTTTCTTATGTTTTATTTTCCCCATGATACCAGGAAATGTTTTATGACTGTTATGTAGTAATATTCTAAGGGTAAATGTAGTGTTCTCAAGGAAAATGATTTTTTTATTTTATTTTTTCAATTTTAATGTGAATTTCACGTATGTATATAGTTTTCCAAAACTACTAAACTATTCATTACTTTATGATTTTATTCCTTGTATCTGGTTCTAGTTTAATAAAGAAATCATCAACTCTGGGAAACTAGTTTTAGGGTCTTTACAGTTGGTATCTGAGGAATTTTAGTAGAAACCTTGGGAACTAGATTTAGGGAAAGATATATTAGGGAATATATCCCTATGATATACAATGAGGATAAGTATAGAATAAAATCCTAAAGTTTTGGTAAGGTGGAGATTATGTGGTTTTTTCTAGCAATACATCCCTATTTGGATACTACAAGTGGACGTGGTTCTAAAATAGATGTACCTAGGGGTAATAACTCTAAAAAATATGTGATGGTCTTGACTCAAGAATTGTCGGGTATATAAAAATATCTTTTACTATGCGCCTGTTTTGACACTCTCCTGGGATATGCTTTGGTTAATTCACATTTTCTTTATAAATTGTTTTAAAATGTTTGAATAGATAATGACTATGAATGACCTAAGGTTAAACCTAATGTGCCTTATATTTAAAATAAGGTGTTATGATTTATAAATATTATAAATTATTTTTTATGATTATGTGGTTTCCCACTATGGTTATTGTTTCTTACACTATGATTTTTGGTTGTAGTTAATGGCGGGAACCATAAAGAACTGGGTTAACATTGAATATGATAGAAAATGTGTTAGCAAGAAACCAAATGGGATGATTACTGGGGTGAATGATATTATTATTATTCCTAATCAGTTATCATGATATATTATTAACAACTTTCACCTTAAAAAACTCTCATACTCACTAAATAATATAAGGATAGAGTCCACTAAGAGTTTAAATACCAGAGACCATGGAGGAAAGAAGGCTCAATTTCCTTCATGTCATAAATGTGGAATGATATTACAATAATGGATTAAAATAATGGTCCCCCTAAGGTATTATCAATAATTGAATTTTTTAAATGTGTCAAGTATTAAAATTATAAAAATCAGTGTTCTGGGGGGAAAGATCATGAAGAGAATCAGTAAGGTTGTATGAGTAATGGTTATATTGTGGATGATCAAGATACTGTAAATGAAATATAAAGGGAAGTTGGTATTAAGGAATAAGATGATGAATCCTAGTTAATGGTTTAATAAATAAGTGGAATGATTAATTTTCTTGTGTTTGGATTCAATAATTATGTTATAAGAGTATTTTATCAATGATATTATGGTTATAAGAATTATGAAATGTATAAGTATTATACTATAGTACTTTTTCTCTAAGGTTTTGAGATCATATATTGAATGGTACTGATGACCAAGAAAAGTGATTCAGTGGAAAGTTGATAATTTTGGAAAACACATGACTGAGGGAAGATAACACTTAATATGTGATCAATATTGATATAATAATGATAAAGATATGTTTATGGGATAGTATTGGTGACCTTGAAATTGGTTAGTGATTTGATGGTTTATGTTTATCTCTACTAAAGTTTACTGCATTTTGGAATTATGGAATAAATTAGATAATTTGAGATTTTATTTAAGTAATAAGAAGAAAAATAATTTTTGGAATCAAGCATGTTTTCATTAAGGTTTTATAGTGATGAATGTATTCACATATTTTTAATGTGACATTAAGCGATACTTTATATTGTTTGGGGAATATAATGTTGATTTAGTGACCTTTCTTCTAAATTTTTGGGCAATAAATTTGGTAAGACATGTTTTGGATGAATCTTAAGGTTAAATATTTATTAAATGGATTAATTTGAAATTTGGGTGTTATTGGATAACTTGTGCTAACCATTTTGGTTTTGGAAAGTATTTAGAGATAGATAGAAAAAATTGTCACTCTTTTATGGATCTTATAATCTATTAAAAGTTAATTTTAGTGCTTTGGGCATAAAAATTTAATTTTTGGATATTCATTTCTTGGAGTAAGAAAATAAGTGAAAATTAATCAAATCACTAATAAAGGAGTAAATTTTGAATATTAAATATAAATATATCAAGTGATTATATTTCCTTATATTCTAAACTTTAGGAAAAGGATCTTTAAACAAAAATGTAATCATATTAACGTCATATATAATTATAAAAATAGTATTTTAAATCATCACAAATTTATGGTTTTTAGGATCTTAACTTTCCATTGATAATTCACTTTCTTATGATCAATAATCTCTATAACTCTCTATAATTATTTAATTTTTTCTTCCATGTCCATATCTTTACTTCTCACTAATGTTCTCCTGCTTGGAAACCTAGTTATTTTTTATTATAAATGACATTTTTACTTCATTTTATCTTTTATAAAGAGTATTTTTTATTAACCTATTTTATGATGTGGGTTTCTAACAAATTTATTTTCAAATTTCAAACCCATAATTCTGAGATTGAGATTAAATTGTGATGATGCAATTTATTTAAGGGGTAGAATGTAACACCCTGAGAATTTAAAAGAGTAACATCATCTTTAAAATAATATATAACATGAAACATGAATATTATAATAGAATATAACACATTAATACTTTATAATATATTTTATTTTAAATAAATTCAATCTTTTCAATAGCTTACGATGCACACAACGTCTGGTTTAAACAAAACACGATACTCTATTAAAATGTTATTATTTAAATATGACCATTATAACCTATAAATTATATAATGTCTCAGAATTTCCGTGTAAAGTTTTTTTATATGAAATTATTTCAAGACCTTGAAATCTAACGGCACGTGATTCCGAGGTTCGGAGTGCCCGAAATGATCCATAAAAAAAGTGTTAAGCTTAAAATAGCATGCATGAGTAGTTTTCCTAAAAAAGTGGAATAACTCTTAAATGGGTGCCCATATCAAAAATATGAGGGCACCGTCGTGTTTAGGATGGTAGGTTTACCCTGGGCATGACTTAATTTTGGTCGGAGCAGGCATCCAGTGAGAAAACCCAAAAATGGCATAACCGTAAATAAAATAATTAAATAAAATTATTTTATTTTTAAAATGATTATAACTCACAAACGGTGACTCGGATTAAAAATCTGAGACCACCACTGAACTCGTGAGTGTATTCTTTCCTTAGGCAGATATTAACATTGGCCGGCACGAGCCGCCAGTGGAAGTTAGTTTTTTGTCGTAAATAAGATAATTAAGCGACAATTATTTTATTGTAAAATCCTTAACTTCTAAACAGAAACTCGGATTGAAAATCTTGGAGTACCGTTGAGCTCATGAGGTCATGTTCCCCTTAGGTGGAGCCTAACCTCAACTGGCATGGGTCGAGGGCAACTGTTAATAATTTTTTGAACTTTTATAAGGTACGTTCAATAAATGTGCATGCAGGATTTTCTATCTTTTGAATCGTTGCTCGAATCAAAAATCTGAGGGCACCTTTAAATTCATAATGTCGGGATTCGCTTAGGAATGACTTAACTTTAGCCGGAAAGGGCCGAGTGGAAAAGTTATTTTTTCATACTTTTCGAGAAAAATAATAAAATAAATTAAATAAATTATTTTCTTTTCTTTCTCAACTTGGAGTGGCGGACGGTGACGCTGCGGGGAAGCGACAAGGTGGTGATTATGTGAATCAATGAGACTCATCAATGGCTCATTGTCTCACAGCGTAATGATGCTTTAATGGCATGTAACAGCGACATTGTTTCTTAAATAAAACAGCGTAACGATGTGGTGTCACACCATAATGGGAACGCTGCGACATGCTTCTATTTATAGTTCGATGGATAGTGGAAATATGGATTAGAAATTTGGAGGATTTTCTGATGAACCTCTAACGGACTTCCACCCCAGCGAAGAACAAATAATGTCGGTGGAACTTCTCATTCTTCAAAACTTTTTGAATATCGGAACTGAGAAGCGACACTGACATCTTAACCCCTCAAGGACGAACGTGCAGCAACGAACTTCAAGAGGTAGGGGTTGTCTGATTTTAAAATTTCCCCATTCTTATTTCAAAATTTCAAACACTGATTAACCCACGAACAGGTTAATTTGCAGATCCTGCGTTCTTGAGGGAGGGTGTCTTTTTTTGGGGGTTTCTTTATCTGGGATTTAATTATCCTTGTTGTTCAAATTAAAATCCTCGGACCTCCATTGTTTTGTAAACTTCTAATGCGGAGGGTTTGGGCCGACACGAACAAGGCCCGAGCCCCTCCACCATGGGTGTTCTTCTTGCCCAAAATTTTGAATCGACGGTAAGGCAATTTTGAGATCTTCGCAGTGGAGTGGACGACCCCAGATAACGCAGGCGCAAACAACATAAAGAACGGACCATCGGTGCGGACCCGGTGGTCTGTGGAAGAATCTGTTGATGTGTCGGTGCCAGTGGTGGCCCGTAGCAGCGACCGCGGTTGTGAGGCACCACGCCACGACGACGCGCCGAAGGAAGGGCTGCGTTCGGATCAGGCCACAGCGTAACAGGAGGAACCGCCTGCCGAGCCGGCAGCTGTAGAAGGTGGACACAGTCGCTTGACCACGTTGGAGACCAGCGGATGCGGCACCGTGTCACGTCCCGAGTGACGGGCCGCAATCTATTGACTGCGACGGAGGAGGCGCCCCGTAGTGACCTATGGGGAGAAGGCAGCAGACGGACACGGCATCCGGCCACATCCAGTGAAGTGGACCAGTCTGCCTCTTGCGGACCGAGTGGGGTGCGAAGAACCCAGCGAGTTGGACCCGTACCGTGGGCCAGACCCACAACTCACCGGTTCGGGCCAGACCTGCTGCCTAGCGGGTTGAACCCTAGACTGGTGGGTCTAACCATACCGGTGGGCCGGACCCGCACCCAGCAGGCCGGACCCGCACCCAGCAGGCTGGACCTGAACTGGCAGGCCAAAATCGTGCCCTCTTCAGGTCGGGCCTGACAAGACCGAGTCGCTGGGTGACTCAGTGGGCTGGACCCTCAGCCAACCAGGCCGGGTCTAACAAGGCCTATTGGTCCTGGCCCACTGGCCAGGCCAGACTAGACTGAACTTGACCCACACAAGGCTGGGTTGATTCCTTCTTAATGAACTGGGGTATGTGGAACCCCTAGGTCGGGTTGGTCGGGTCGGTATGACCAGGTCGGACCGAGCCTCGTCACAACTGACCCCCTGGTTACTAAAACGTTTTTATCTTGCAAACCATACATTCGATTAATGAGATTTTTCTGGTGTTGGGAACCTCAAGACGAGTTGGTACTTTTGAGATACTTTACGTGACTTTTGAAGAAATTTGGAGTTTGACTGGGTAGGATCATACCCGAATTCAACCGGGCCCTCAGCACTAAAATGCCTATGACATTCAGACTGGGCATCTGGTTGACGTTCCATCTGTTACATTGGAACCCTCATGACATGGAGGATTATTGGGTTACTTCTTTATGGTACTTCGTTCTGGTTGAAATACGACCTATGGCTTGAGGAGTGTTTCTTCGAGAATCAGGCGTGCTTCGTGCGGGAATCCAGCGGCTGGCTGTGACATGAAGAAGAAGAGCGACCAATACAGGTCAGCATCAGGAACTCCAAAGTGGGATGACCTATTTTTACGACTAATCACCCCTAATTCTATACCAGTGAACAATATGGGTCAGCACCAGTGACCAATACGGGTCAGCATCCATCGACCTATACGGGTCAACACCATCGACCAGTATGGGTCAGCACCAACGACCAGTACGGGTCAGCACCAGTGACCAGTACAGGTCAGCACCAACGACCACTACAGGTCATACTTAGCAACCAATAAAGTTCAGCACCAGTGACCAATACAGGTCAACATCAACCGACCAATACGGGTCAGCATACAGTGACCTGTACAGGTCAGCAGCAGAGTTACTACGGATAAGATGATCTGGCTTTACAACTAATCATCTTTATCCTAGTAACCTTAAAGTTATACCATTAGAGTGAGCTGTCTCTTTTTCTTTGTACTTCATGATTTAGATTCATGATTTTGATATTACCTTTTTGGTATTTCTTGTGATTTTTTATTTGTGGATTACTGAGAGACCTTCGGGGGTCTCAGGGTCCCAATTGGGTATTGTTATACTCACCCCTACATGGGCTCCGCCCACACCTGTGTGTCCGGTGCAGACTATTGATGCTCTAAGGAATACTTTGGAGGTTCGGGACTTGGTGGAGCTTAGTGCGACGGGAGCAGTCGAGATCCTCTTATTCGACTTCATACTTACAGCTACCACCCTCCAAGTAGAGCTCCAAGGCAGATGTGACAGTTGTTTTCTTTCTTTCAGCTTCTAGGGCTTCTATTCTGGTCCACTGTTTTCAGTTTATAGTTGTACTTGTGGTTTTATTCTACTCTCATGGTTATACCATAATTTTGTTGGTTGTTTACTTCAATTTCCCTTTTAGAGTGTGTACAGATCTCTAAGGCAAATCCTTCCCTATTTAGGAAAATCCTTCAGGTGCTAGTCATCAACCCCTGGCCTTTGGAAGGTGATATTGGGGTAGTCACGTCTGGGCCCTGTGGGATGGGTCATGAAAAAGTGGTATCAGAGGGTGTTCAGTTATACCAGAAGAACTAAGAGTCTACTTTTAATAAGGCAATTGTGTAAAGTGTCTTGAGTTCGGTTTTTAGTATAGGGAGTCCAGTGTTGGTGTGGTGGCCAACGTATCCATACATCAAGACCCAAAATTCTTTTTTCTGACTTGGTACATGAAAACACTGGTTTCTAGTGTTTTGAAAAGTTTTCTTGATCTTTCTTGAGTCATCTCACCAGGTATAACTTGTTGATTGTGGGGAATTTGTTTCTTACAGGATGCCTCCACAAAAAAAGCCAGCCAGGATTCCAGTTAGAGATCATGGAAGTGTCCCACCGAATGATGAGGTGTCGGTATAGGGACCACTCACAGTTATGGAACCTTATGGTAGTGTATCAGTAGCACCACCACCCATTGAGTAGCAAATGCTACCCATGGATCATGCATGTAACGACCCAATGTTTTTTAATGGAAATTCCCTTCTTATAAATATGTCATAAAATCACATGAAAACACAAAATAATGAACTACTAAGTGTTGAGTGACCTTTAAACATAAGTTTGTCACTTCTGTGTTTGGAATTTTGAAAATCTGACATACATGATTGCAATCAATAAGTTATTTGGATTCCGATAAGAAAAACTTAATATTTGGTGAATAGTAACCTACCCTTAGGAATAGTAACATACCCTTATGAATAGTGATATACTCTAATGAATAGTAACCTTACCTATGATAATATATAAATATTATTCAAGTTGAAAGTACAATATACCTATATTTTAGAATAAGTAAATGAATGTTTTAAAACTAGTTTTTGATAATAAATTATGATTTTAATTAAATAGTAAAATAATCATATTTAGAAAATTATTTTTGAAAAATGGACTTCATTTTGGGATTCTACACGTTGAAAAATGGTTGGGGTGAATTTTTGATATTTTTTTGAAATACTTGAATTTTTTATAAATAGTAAAAATACGATAATTTACAATAAATGCTAAATAATGGATTTATTGAGTCATTGATGATGTTATGCTTATGTAAAACCAATTGGTTCAGGATCACATGATAAAATTACTATTATCGGTCAAAGAAGACTCGCTATTCCTTTTCTTTTGGGGAAATAATAAATTAATGAATTTTATATTGAGAAATCCCCTCTCTCCTACACTATAAACCCCCCCCCCCCCGTCACTCCCTCTTCTCCTCACTCCTCTCAAGCCTTGTGACTTGCCAATATTCTACCCAAATCTCTCCCCAAGGTCCTCCCCCACATCCAAAAGCTCTCAGCCTCTTCAAAATACCAAAACCTCTCCCCTTAAGAGGTTCTCAAAGGAGGAAGTCTCAAAAGGTAAATTCCACTTTCCAATTCCTTCATTTCTTTTAAGTTCTTTTCTTTTTGTTCTTTCCTCGCCTCCCTTCACCCAAATATTATGATAAATCTAGTAGCATACATGTACTAGAATGTTTTCATACTAATGGGATATTTCATTATCTTCTCTCCTTTCCCCACCTTTTATTTGAAAGAAATGAAAGCACCATTTGAGATATGCTAATTTAGCACATTCAAGGACAACGGTTTATCAATTTCTATTATAATCTTTAATTATGTTCATGAATCCATTTGTGTTGTGGTTGAACCAGATTATTATATAATTAATATATCCTATTTTTATTTTTGTAATCCTTTTGTACAAATGGTATTAATTTATAAATCAAAACATGTTCTTTGTAATCAAACCCACTGATTAACAAAAACAGTTGTCACTGTGGTTTTATATAATAGTTCAACTTCAATCTAAGTAAACAAATTAAATTTAAAACCATGTAATCTCTTGTATGTTCACTAATATCATATAACTTCATTTCTGGACAACCACTTCCATCTTTCATGTTTATCCGAACTTGAATATAAGTGAACTGATCTTTTAAACCCAAGTAAACAAACGAGCCCAAACAATGAAATTGAACCTTATAACTAATCAAGAAGGCCTTGAATGAACTAAAAAGGGTTATAATAAATCAATTAAATATATAAGAGGTTCTGGACTTATTAATTAATAATCCTAATTTGTTTATTTAGGTCTTTAATAACAAGTGGAGAACAAGAACGAATTTAAGGTAAGAGATCCTCTCCATTTCTCTCTTTAATCAATATTTTCCTCTATGATATGCCATTTTATGTGTAATCCATAATGACGGGGTATGTTTACACACCTCCCTCATATTTCCCTATTGATTTCTAAGTGATGAGAACCCCCCCTTTTTCTCTCATCAAGCCCTCTTATTTACACCTGATACCATGTCGATAAACCGTAATGAATTTTACCCGAACTTCCTTTATTCCTTCGGGTTGCTCTATATTTCTTTTTACCAAAATGTAGTTATCTTTTATTTTTATGTAAAACTTATAAATTCTGTTTATATGATCCAAAATCATGTTCCAATATCCATCACTCATTCTCTTTATGGGATATACATGCTTTTAAGTAAATCCCTCCTCGATACTTCCCAATAAACACACTCGTTTTAAAGGAACTTCTCGAATTTTTACCCAATTTAAAGTGCACTCTATCCTCTTTTTTATGACTCCATTTCTTTATAAAATCATTATATTTATTATGAAAACTTTATTTGTTAAATTCTGGTTTTATATAAAATATTTTCCTCTTTTCTATTTTAAAATCTCTATAATATTTTCCTTAAAACCGCACAAAAATGTTTTAATGCTAATGTTTCTCAGATACATTCCTTATATGTTTTCAATTTTTTTTTGACATCACATACCATTTTATAATCCTATTTTACCCTATGAACATCCACGTATGTTCTAATACCTTCCTTTCATGGACACTTTCATGATATGCTCATTGGTTATGATTTATGTCATGATTGTGGTACCTAATTCTTTCCATGGGTATCCTTATGTTTATGTATCGTTGATTATGTATGATTATTTATGTGGAAAGATTACTTATGTGGCAATAATATTCATGGAAATTTTGAGATGGGTGTTCCCAGATAGTGCTCCAATGCATTGGGTAAGGTTAAGTCTCATGAGATGCGATGTGAAACGGGATTGGTGGTTAGCCTTGACCCGTACTAAAATGGGAAACGGGATTGGCGGTTAGCCTTGACCCGTACCAAAGAAATGTTTTATGATTATGCCACATTTATATGATTTCTTGTTTATATGAACCCATGCTTATATGATATGATTTCATATGTTCCATGTTTTATATATCTTTATGTCATGCCTCCTAACTCATGTGCTTAAGATGTATCCTTATGTTCATTCCCTTACTGGGATTTTCATCTCACCCCTTTGTTCATGTGTTCCCCTGGGTACCCTATGCAGATGTAAGGTCTCAAAGGAAGTTAGGAGTTCTTTATGAATATTCAATAAAGAAGTGTTTTTTAGCCTCATGTTTTATGTTATATGTACCTAGTCATCCAAGACACTGGACTTAACGATCCTTGGCTTGTACTCTGATGTATAATTATGCTTAAAATCATGTAATGTTATATGTAAAATGCTTGGGTCTCTATAGTTGGTATCAGAGGCATGGTCTAGTTATTTTTGGAAATTAGGAATAGAGAACCTTAGTGAGAACCTTAAGGATAAGGATAAGTATTAGAAAACATTCCTAAATTTTTTTTGAGTATTGAGTAAGTGGTTTATCAAGAGAATACATCCCTGTCTGGATATGAGCAGGTAGAGGTGACTCTGGAACATATGTATCTAGGGGTAAAACCCAAAAACACTGTTTTGTGCTAGACTCGAACAGGAACTGGTGCACGACAACGGGCCTTACTGCACTCTAGGTTACGACACTCCTGAGGGATATGCTTTGGTAGATTCATGAGATTATTAAAAACCATTATTAAGGGAAAAAATCCCATAAGAATATAAGTCAAGAAATAGATTGAGGATAACCAAGGTTTCAACCTAAGGAATCACAAGTTAGGATATAATTCTTATTTATAAGTTTATAATTTTATGTTGAAAGTTTATTTTTATATGTTCAATAAATAAGTATTCAAGAACTCTAATTATATGTTCTTTTTATTAGTTAATGGCAGGAAATAGAATAACATGTTCCAACAACCAATGTTATAGGCAATGTGAAGATTTCCCTAATGATATGCTAGATATGATGGGAGTGGGTGCTCAAAACATCATGAAAGTACTTTCTCAGCTGGCTTGAGTTATGAATAATAACATGAATCATGCGAAATTAACTCTTCCTCAAAGGAAAGAGAAAATTTTTGTAGAATCCTTCATGCGGCAAAGGCCTCCCATGTTTAGTGGATCTTCTGATCCCCTCCTTGTGGAACAATGGATTGACTCCATTGAAAAGATATTCTCCGTTCTCTAGTGCTCGGAAGAAGAGAAGTTTGTACTGGCAATTTATCATTTTTATGGGGAAGATGATCAGTGGTGGACACTGATCAAGAATACAAAGTCCCAAGATAAAATTGATTCCATGGATTGGGAGGAATTTAAGAGGATGTTTTTCAAAAAATATTTTCCTCGAACCCTCCGTATCAAGATGGAAAGAGAGTTCCTTAGACTCAAGTAGAAGGAAGGTGATTCCTTCTTGGAGTATGAAGAAAACTTTACAATTCTTGCAAGGTACACCTCTGTCTTTGTCATGAACCCTGAAAGCAAGGTGGATCACTTCTTTAGCAGACTAAAGCTAAGTCTACGAAAAGCGTTGGCAATTCGAGACTTCGACAGTTATGAGGAGATTGTTCATTGTTCCCTCAAGGTTGAAATAGAGATTAGAGACTCTCAATGGTCTCGTGGGCCCAGTGAAAAGAAGTGAAAAATGGACAACAACATGGGTGGTTCATCGAACAAATCCCATGATGGAAAGAAGCCTGACTTTTCTCCTTAAAAATTGTGGGAAGAAGCATCCTCATAACTCTCTGAAGGGAACCAAGAATTGATTCAAATGTGGAAAGTTTGGTCATATGGCCAAGAACTGCCACTGGGATATGAATAATCCCACTAATGCGAAAGAAGAAAGGAAGGTTTAAGTCAACACTCATCCTATAGTGCAATGTTACAACTACAAGGAGCATGGTCATTATGTGAACAATTTCCCTAAGTCGGGGGTTATCGGATGCAATCAGCAACAACCTCCAAGGCAACAAGTAAGGGCTTATTCTATCACTACTACTGAGGTGGATACAAACAATTATGTGGTAAAAGGTACTCTAGTTATTCATTCAAGAATAGAAAACATACTATTTGATTATGGTTCTACGCATTCTTTCATATCTTGAAAGTTTAGTAGAACTATTCAAACACCACCTCAAAATTTGGAGAAAAAGTTATCTATGAGAACAGAAAATGGGGAAATTATTGTGTCCATGGTTTATAAATCCTCTCTGGCTAACTTTTATGGAATGAACCTCCCAGAAAATCTCATAATACTTTTTTTAGTGGAGTTTGATGCTATCTTGGGCATGGATTGTCTATCTTTATACAAAGACAACATCAACTATCAGGAAAGGGAGATCACTTTTCACATCCCAAAGCATCCTATAATTATTTACAAGTGTAAGGAGGAAGATGAATCTCATTTATAATCTTCTTATCAAGTGTGGATATTGTTTCCTTATGAGAAAGCATATCTAGCTCAAATGATTGAGACAAAGGAGAGAATCATGCTTGAAGACATGCCCATCGTGATGGATTACACTGATGTATTCCCTAAAGAGTTGCATGGTCTTCCTCCTAACTAAGAGGTTGAGTTCTCAATTGAACTTATCCATGGATCTCTGCCTATCTCAAATACACCTTATAGAATGGCCACCGTAGATCTGGAAGAGCTAAAGAAGCTGTTACCAGAGAATATGGAGAAGGGTTTTATACACCTGAGTGCTTTATCATGGGGTGCGCCAGTCCTCTTCGTCAAGAAGAAGGATGGATCAATGTTCCTCTGCATTGATTATTGTGAGCTTAATAAAATCACGATAAAGAACAAGTATCCCCTTCCACATATAGATGACTTGTTCGATTAGATTCGTGGGTCCTGTTATTTCTCTAAGGTGGACCTTCGGTCAGGATATCACCAATTAAAGGTGAGGAGGGAAGATATTCCCAATAATACCTTTAGAACGAGGTATAGAAACTATGAGTTCATAGTGATTCCCTTCATAATCACTAATGCTCTAGAAATTTTCATGGATTTAATGAATAGAGTCTTTAGAGATTACCTCAATAAATTTTTGGTAGTCTTCATTGATGGTATTTTTATATTCTGATATACTCCAAGAGAAAATATAAACATGAGGAGCATTTTAATACTGTGTTAAAGACTTTGCGAAGGGAGAATTTGTATGAAAAGTACAGTAAATGTGAGTTCTAGATGGAGGAAGTATCATTATTGGGGCATGTTATCACCAACAAAGGGATATTCGTAGACCCTTCCAAGACAAAGGCAATTGAAGAGTGGCCCAAGCCAACTTCTGTAACGGAGATTCATAACTTTTTGTTTCTAGCTAGGTATTATCGACGATTTGTGAATAACTTTTCATGATTTTCAAACCCAATGACCAAGCTGACATGGAGGGGAGTAAAGTTTGTCTGGACATAGGAATGCGAAGACTGTTTCAAGGAGTTGAAAAGAGGCTTATCACTGTGTCAATACTCACACTCCCTTCAAGTGGAGAACTATTTTTTGTGTATAGTGATGCTTCTAAGAAAGGCTTAGGTTGTGTGCTAATGAAAAATGATAAAGTGATAGCCTATGACTCAAAGAAGTTGAAAATCCGTGAGCAAAACTATCCCACGCATGATTTGGAGTTGGCGGCGATGATCTTTGCATTGAAAATCTAGCGGCATTATCTTTATAGGGAGAAGTGTGAGATATATACTGACCATAGGAGTCTCAAATATATATTCACACAGAAAGAGCTTAATATGCACCAGCGAAGATGGATAGATCTCATCAAGGATTATGACTTCTCAATCCACTATCATCCCGATAAGGCAAACAAGGTGGTGGATGCTCTAAGTAGAAAGGATCTTACATCTTTATCAATGATGAGAATTGAAAAGGATCTGATATTCTTAGATTTTAAAAGGATGAACATGGGAATCATTAAGGTAGGAACATCATCAATCCTTTCTCAAATTATTGCTCAACCATCCCTCTTCGAGAAAATAAAGGATTCTCAAAGAAAAGATGTGGAACTTATGAAAAGAGTGGAAGCTGTTAAAAAAGGGAAATCCTCCGATTTCAAAATTGATGAGGAAGGAGTTGTAAGATTTGGGTCATGATTATGTGTACCATCCGATCCAGAGATAAAGAAGGAGCTTCTGAGTGACGCACATAGCCCAACCTTCTCTATCCACCCAAGGATCACAAAGATGTATCGAGATCTCCAAGAAAACTTTTGGTGGGACAATATAAAAAGGGATATTGCTGAATATACGTCAAAGTGTCTAGTATGTCAGCAAGTGAAGGATGAGAGACAAAAGTCTAAGGTGGTGATGCAACCACTACCCATACCAACATGGAAGTGTGAGAACATTACCATGGACTTTGTCACTGGACTTCCAAGGACATCCAGGGGAAATAATACTATATGGGTCGTTATGGATAGTCTTACAAAGACATCTCACTTTATCGTGGTTTAAGAGGACCTCTCATTGGATCAACTTTCATGGATTTACATCAAAGAAGTGGTAAGGATGCATGGAGTACCACTATCTATTGTATCCGATCGTGATCCAAGATTCACTTTGAAGTTCTAGAAAAGTCTCCAGCATTCTCTGAGCACTGAACTAAACTTCAGTATGGCCTATCATCCTCAAACTGATGGCCAATCTGAGCGAACTATTTAGACATTGGAAGACATGTTTAGAGGGTGTTCTATAGAATTCAAAGGAGAATGAGACCAACATCTTCCACTGGTTGAATTATCCTACAACAATAGTTTCCAATCAAGCATTCGAATGGCACCATATAAAGCCCTTTATGGGAAAAGGTGCAGAACACCAGCGTGTTGGGATGAAGTTAGTGAGCATAAGCTGTTAGGACCTGGAATGGTCGAAGAAATGGTGGAGAAGTTGAAAACCATTCAACAGCATATCAAGGCAGCCCAAAGTCGACAGAAGTGTTATGAAGATAACTGTCGATGAGACCTTGAGTTCAAAGTTGGAGACATGGTATTTCTATGCATATCTCCATGGAAGAAGATCATGAGGTTTGGGAATAAAGGGAGGTTAAGTCCCAGGTACATCGGCCCCTTTGAGATCCTTGATCGAGTCAGAGTTGTGGCCTATCAACTGTCACT
This sequence comes from Viscum album, assembly GCA_963277665.1. NCBI lineage: Eukaryota > Viridiplantae > Streptophyta > Magnoliopsida > Santalales > Viscaceae > Viscum > Viscum album. The sequence continues at coordinate 1,015,944,323 of OY728147.1, read as the reverse complement.
TCCACCTACCATGTCGAAAGTACATGATGTATTTCATGTATCCCTCTTAAGGAAGTACATACCATACCCTTCACATGTACTCTCTTCAGAGGTGGTACAGTTGGAGGATGATCTTTCCTATGAGGAGCAGCCAGTGAAGATCTTGGATTGTAGAAACAAAGTTTTACGCAACATGACTACTCATCTGGTCAAGGTACTATGGAGAAACCATAAGTATGAAGAGGCAACATGGAAACTGGAGGAATCAATGAAGGAAAAGTATCCAAACCTATTTTTGGCTTAGAATGTAAAACAAAATTTTGAGGGAGAAGTTTCATAATGGGGAAAGAATATAACGACCCAATGTTTTTCAATGGAAATTCCCTTCTTATAAATATGTCATAAAATCACATGAAAACACAACATAATGAACTAATAAGTTCTAAGTGATTGTTAAACATAATTTTTTCACTTCTGTGTTTGGAATTTTGAAAATCCTACATACACGGTTGCAATCAATAAGTTATTTGGAGTCTGATAAGAAAAACTTAATTTTTGTTGAATAGTAACCTACCCTTATGAATAGTAACATACCCTTATGAATAGTGATATACCCTAATGAATAGTAACCTTACCTATGATAATATATAAAAATTATTTGAGTTGAAAGTATGATATAACTATATTTTAGAATAAGTAAATGAATGTTTTAAAATTGGTTTTTGATATTAAATTATGATTTTAATTAAATATTAAAATAATCATATTTAGAAAATTATTTTTGAAAAATGGACTTTATTTTTAGATTCTACACGTCGAAAAATAGTTATGGTGAATTTTTGAGATTTTTCTTAAATACTTGAATTTTTGATGAATAGTAAAAATACGATAATTTACAATAAATGCTAAATAATGGATTTATTAAGTCATTGATGATGTTATGCTTATGTAAGACCAATTGGTTCAGGATCACATGATAAAATTACTATTATTGGTCAAGGAAGACTCACTATTCCTTGTCTTGTGGGGAAATAATAAATTAATGAATTTTATATTGAGAAATCCCCTCTCTCCTCCACTATAAAAACCCCTCTTCACTCCCTCTTCTCTTCACTCCTCTCAAGCCTTGTGGCTTGCCAATATTCTTCCCAAATCTCTCCCCAAGGTCCTCCCCCATGTCCAAAAGCTCCCAGACTCTTCAAAATACCAAAATCTCTCCCCTTAAGAGGTTCTCAAAGGAGGAAGTCTCAATATGTAAATTCATCTTTCCAATTCCTTCATTTCTTTTAAGTTATTTTCTTTTTGTTTCTTTCCTCACCTCCCTTAACCCAAATAGTATGATAAATACAGTAATATACATGTACTAGAATTTTTTCATACTAATGGGATATTTCATTATCTTCTCTCCTTTCGCCACCTTTTATTTGAAAGAAATGAAAGCACTGTTTGAGATGTGCTAATTTAGCACATTCAAGGACAACGGTTTATCAATTTCTATTATAATCTTTAATTATGGTCATGAATCCATTTGTGTTATGGTTGAAAAATATTATTATATATGTAATATAACCTATTTTTATTTCTATAATCCTTTTGTACAAATGGTATTAAGTTATAAAGCAAAACATGCTCTTTGTAATCAAACCCACCGATTAACAAAAACAGTTGTCACTATGGTTTTATATAATAGTTCGACTTCAATCTAAGTAACCAAATTAAATTTAAAACCATGTAATATTTTTTATGTTCACTAATAGAATATAACTTCATTTTTGTACAACCACTTCCATCTTTCATGTTTATCTGAACTTGAATATAAGTGAACCGATCTTTTAAAACCAAGTAAACAAACGAGCCCAAACAATGAAGTTGAACCTTATAAATAATCAAGAAGGTCTTGAATGAACTAAAAAGGGTTATAATAAATCAATTACATATAGAATAGGTTCTTGACTTATGAATTAATAATCCTAATTTGTTTATTCAGGTCTTTAATAACAAGTGGAGAACACCAACAGATTTAAGGTAAGGGATCCTCTCTATTTCTCTCTTTAATCAATATTGTCCTCTATGTTATTCCATTTTATGTGTAATCCCTAATGATGGGGTATTTTTACATACCTCCCCCATACTTAAATATTGATTTATAAGTGATTAGAGACCCCTTTTTTCTCTCACCAATCCCTCTTAGTTACACCTGATACCATGCCGATAAACCATAATGAATTCTACCCGAACTTTCTTTATTTATTCGGGTTGCTCTATCTTTATTTTTACCAAAATTTAGTTGTCTTTTATTTTTATGTAAAAATTATACATTATGTTTATATGCTCCAAACTCATGTTCCAAGATCCATCGCTCATTCTCTTTCGGCGATATACATGCTTTTAAGTGAATCCCTCCTCGATATTTCCCAATAAGCACACTCGTTTTAAAGGAACTTTCTAAATTTTTACCCAATTTCAAGTGCACTCTATCCTATGTTTTATGAAAACATTGTCTTTATAAAATCAGTATATTTATTATTAAAACCTTCTTGGTTCAATTCTGGTTTTATATAAAATATTGACCTCTTTTCTAATTTAAAAGCTCTATAGTATTTTCCTTAAAACTGCACAAAAATGTTTTAATGCTAATGTTTATCAAATACATTCCTTATATGTTTTCACTTTTGTTTGACATAACATACCATTTTATAAGCCTATTTTACCCTATGAACATCCATGTATGTTCTAATCCCTTTCGTTCATGGTCACTTTCATGATACGCTCATTGGTTATGATTTATGTCATCATTGTGGTACCTAATTCTTTCCTTGGGTATCCTTATGTTTATGTATGGTTGATTATGTGTGATTATTCATGTGTCAATATTATTTATGTGGCAAGAATATTCATGTAAATGTTGAGATGGTTGTGCCCAGATAGCACTCCAATTCATTGGATAAGGTTAAGTATCATTAGATGCGATGTGAAACGGGATTGGTGGTTAGACTTGACCCGTACTAAAATGGGAAATGGGATTGGCAGTTATCCTTGACCCATACCAAAGAAATGTTTTGTGATTATTCCACATTTATATGATTCCATATTTATATGAACCCATGCTTATATGATATGATTTCATATGATCCATGCTTTGTATATATTTATGTCATGCCTCTTAACTCATGTGCTTAAGATGTATCCTTATGTTCATTCCCTTACTGGGCTTCTCCTGGGCCTTCAGGTCATGTATTACGGGTCATGTCGGGCCTTGTGCCTTGGGCCTACGGGTCATGTATGGGTTCCCCTTCAACCCTTGAAAGGGGGATTATCTATAATAAAATAAAAAAGAAGGCCTTCGGTCCATTTGGGCTTACTGGGATTTTCAGGTCACCCCTTTGTTCATGTGTTCCCCAGGGTACCCTATGTAGACGTAAGGGCTCAAAGGAAGTTAGGATCTCTTTATGGAGATTAAATAAAGAAGTTTTTTTTTATCCCCATGTGTTATGTTATATGTACCTAGTCTTCCAAGACACTAGACTTAACGATCCTTGGCTTGTACTCTGATGTATAATTATGCTTTAAATCATGTAATGTTATATGTAAAAGGCTTGGGTTACTATAATGCATGCCAAATAAGCACATTTCATGAGCTCTAGAAACAGAGGCCTCTGAGGTTTCGAGGTGAGACGGACCCCCAGGAAGCAGAGGATTGGCTTCAGGTGGTTTCGCGGGTCTTTCTCTTAGTAGATACACCCGTCGAGCAGATGGAGATCTTGGCCGCTAGCCTTCTTCATAGATCAGCAAGATAATGGTGGAGCTCGATGCTCTAGGTGCATGAGGATACGACCCTCACCTGGCAAGACTTTGAGAGCCTTTTCAAGGCGGAGTTCGTGCCAGCGACACTATGCTCTGTGCATATTTAGGAGCTGCTTCATCTGCAACAGGGTAGCCAGACTGTGGCTCAGTACTCAGTGAGATTTACTAACCTCTCCCAATACTCCACCGATATGATACGGTACCCTTACTTCAAGGATCAGACCTTTGAGTAGGGGATCCGATGAGAGATCATAGATGCGATAGTTTCTCTCAGCATCCCAATGCAGGCTAGGGTGCTAGAGCGAGATTTCCTGATGGAGAGCTTCCTTTCTAATAAGGAACCGACAATGAGAGACCCTACCAGACGATTGGAAGTAGAGTCATCTACAACTGGTAGTAGACAGACAACACAGAAGCCCAAGTAGGCTAGACCTTCTATAGGGAGACCTAGGTACATAGGGTCAGAGGTGCGAGGCTCAAGAGGCCGAGGGAGACACCAGCGAGGCATGATCTATTTTTTATATGGAGGATAGGGTCACAGAGCTCGTGACTGTCTGACTCCCCACATGGATGATCGGAAGATGATGGAGGGGCCACCGAGGTAGTGGTAGTGGTAGGAGCATGAGTGTCATCCAGGTAGTGGACAAGCTCAGGGAGCAGGTGGATGGAGACATGCCCAGCTATAGGCAGTAGAGGTTCATGATCCTGACGTACCTGAGATGATACAAGGTACGATCTGTATCTTATCTACTTTAGTAGTGGTGATTATTGATACAGGTACTAGAAATTATTTTTTTATCACAGACTTAGTTCAGGACTCTGAGATTTCGACTGATCTTTTAGCTCAACCTTTGCGTTTGGATACTTCTACGGGATAAGATTAAGTGGTCACACACTGGTTTCGACGGTGTGGTATTACTCTCGGAGGATAGAGTTTCAGATGGGATCTTCTAGTAGAGGCGTTGAAGCCCTATGATGTCATTCTATGCATGGACTGTCTATCAGCAACTCGTGCATAGATTGACTGCTTGAGACATACAGTGTGATGTACACACAGAGATGGAGGCCAGTTTTCCTTTGTTAGTGATAAGGAAAACAGATCATCATGTGATGGTCTTGTGCTCAGGAGGGTGCAGCCGATTACATATCAGCTGGCTTGCATGACCTTCGGCACGGTGGATGAGACGAGTCCATAGTCCCCAGCGGTGGTGGACGAGTATGAGGACGTCTTTCAAGAAGATGTCCCAGGACTACCTCCTCGTAGAGTGGTAGACTTCCACATTTACTTGTACACAGGAATAGCACTGATATCTACACCAGCATATCGGATGGCCCTTGCAGAGATCCGGGAGCTGAGGGTATAGTTGGAGGACTTACAGAGGAAGATATTCGTAAGGCCCAGTGTTTCTCCATGGGCATCCCCAGTGATGTTTTCTAAGAAGGAAGACAGAAGTTTGAGGCTATGCATGGAATTTAGCTACCTAAACCAAGTGATCATGAAGAACAAGTATCCTCTTCCGATGATTGATGATCTGTTTGATCAGTTCAAAGGAGCGAAGTGGTTCTCGAAGATAGACCTCAGATCAGGCTATCACCATCTTCATGTGTGAGATGAGGACATCCCAAATAAAGTCTTCATATGTCAATACAGACATTACTAATACCTAGTGATGTCATTCGGCGTGAAGAACACCCATGTAATGTTCATGGGTCTCATGGATGGGATATTACAGACCTTCTTAGACCGGTTTTTAGTGGTCTTCATCGATGAAATCTTGGTGAACTCAGCGTCTGAGGAAGAGCACGTTGTACACTTAAGGATAGTTATGGACACACTTCGGGAGCACCAATTATATGGGAAGCTCTTGAAGTGTGATTTCTAGATACGGAAGGTCCACTTCTTGGGACACGTCATCTCAGAGGCTGATGTTGTAGTGGATCTAGTGAAGATTGAGGCGATACTTTCTTGGGAGCCACCCAGGAGTGTTACTGAGGTGCGGAGCTTCCTTGGATTAACAGGATACTATTGGAGGTTCATGCCCAATTTCTCTAGAGTATCAGCACCTATGACTGCCTTGACAAAGTAGTATAGAAACCTTTGTTGGACTTAGTTTTTTTCGCATAGAAGCAGCGTAGAAACCTTTGTTGGACCTAGTTTTTTCCCGTGAGTTTAGGCCTTGGATTTTCAGGGATGAAAATTCTAAATGTGGGGAGAATGTAACATCTCAGAATTTCCATGTAATTTTTTTATATATGGAATTATTTTGAGACCTCTAAATCTAACGGCATGTGATTCTGAGGCCCAGAGTGCCTGGAATGATCCGTTGAAAAAGTGTTAAGATTAAAATAGGGCGTGTGATTAGTTTTCCTGAAAAGGTGTAATAACTCTTAGACGGGTGCCCAAATCAGAAATCTGAGGGCATCGTTTCATTTAGGATGGCGGTTTTACCCTAGGTACAACTTAATTTTAGTCAGATCAAGCCTCTAGTGAGAAAACCTGAAAAGGGCATAACCGTAAATAAAATAATTAAATAAAATTATTTTATTTTTCAAATGCTTATAACTCACAAACGGTGGCTTAGATAAAAAATATGAAACCACCATTGAACTCTTGAGTGTATGATTTCTTTCGGAAGATACTAACATTGGCCGATGTGGGCTACCAATGGAAGTTAGTTTTTGGCTGTAAATAAGATAATTAAGTGGAAATTATTTTATTGTAAAATCCTTAACTTCTAAACGGAAACTTGGATTAAAAATTCGAGAGTACCTTTGATCTCGTGAGGTCATGTTCCCCTTAGGCGAAGCCTAACCTCGACTGGCATGGGTAGAGGGCGACTGTTGATAATTTTTTGAACTTTTTTAAGGTACATTCAGTAAACGTGGATGCGGGATTTGTTGTCTTTTGAACCATTGCTTGGATAAAAAATCTGAGGGAAACGTTAAATTCAGAACGCTGGGATTCTCTTAGGAATGACTTAATTTTGGCCGGTAAGGGCCGAGCGGAAAAGTTATTTTTTTAGAATTTTCAAGAAAAATAATAAAATAATTTAAATAAATTATTTTATTTTCTTTCTCACCTTGGAGTGGTGGACGATGATGCTGCAGAGAAGCGACAAGACGGTGATAATGTGCATCAATGAGACTCATCAATGGTTCATTATCTCGCAGCGTAACAACACTTTAATAGCACGTAATAGCGACGATGTTTCTTAAATAAAACAGCATAACAATGTGGGGTCACACCATAATGGGAACGCTATGACGTGCTCCTATTTATTGTTTGAATCTCTAGGGAAATATGGATTAGAAATTTGTAGGATTCTCTGGGGAAACTCTGGTGGACTTCCACCCCAGCGAAAAATGAAGAATGCTTGTGGAACTTCTCCTTCTTCGATGCTTTTTGAATATCAGAACCAAGAAGCGACCCCAATATCTTAACCCCTCGAGGACGAACGTGTGGTAACGAACTTCAATAAGTAGGGATTGTTTGATTTTAAATTTTCCCCGTTCTTATTTCAAAACAACAAACGCGGATTAACCCACGAACAGGTTAATTTGCGAATCGTACGTTCTTGCGGGAGGGTGTCTTTTTTGGGGGGTTTCTTTATCCAGGATTTAATTATCTTTGTTGTTCAAATTAAAATCCTTGGATCTCCCTTATTTTGTAAACTTCTAATGTGAAGGGTCCAGGATGACACGAATAAGGCCTAAGCCCCTCCACCATGGGTGTTATTCATGCCCAAACTTTTGAATCGATGACAAGGTAGTTTTGAGACCGTCGCGGTGGAGAGGATGATCCTCGAATATCGCAGGTGCAAACGGCACAAAGAACGAACCACCGGTGCGGACCCGGTGGTCCGTAGAAGAATTTGCCAGCATGCCGGCACCAGCGGTGGCCCGCAGCGGCGGCCGTGGGAAGGAGGCGGCGTTCCACGATGGCGCGCCAAAGGAAGGGTCACGATGCAGTAGGAGGAGCAACCGGCCGAGCCGCTGGTTGGAGGCGGCAGAAGCAGCACCAAGTCGCGTCCTGCGTGACGGGCAGCGATCGCTTGACCATGGTGGAGGAGGCGACCCGTGGGATGAAGGCGGTGGACAGACACGACTCCTGGCCTCATCCAGCGAAGCGGACTAGGCGGGGTGAAAAGCACCCAGCGGTTTGGACCCGTACCATGGGCTAGACCCGTAGCTCACCGGGCTGGGCTGGACCCACTGCCTAGTGGGCTGAACATGAGACCAGTGGGCCGGACCGTACCGGCGGGCCAAACCCGCACCCATCAGGTCAAAACCGCACCCAATGGTCTGGACCCGTGCTGGTAGGTCGAAACTGCACCCTCTTTGGGTCGAGCCTGATAAGACCGAGCCGTCAGGTGACTCGGAGGGCTGGACCCTCGACCAACCAAGGCGGGTCCAGTGAGGCCTATTGGGCCTGGCCCACTGGCCAAGCTGGACCAGACCGACCTCGACACACACAAGGTTGGGTCGAGCCCGTCTTAATGAACCAGGGTATGTAGAACCCCCAGGCCGGGTTGGTCGGGTCAGTCCAACCGGGTCGGACCGGGCCCCATTGCAACTGATCCCCTGGTTACTAAAATGTTTGTATCTTGCAAATCGTACATCCGATTGATGAGTCATTTGTAGAATTGAGACCCTCATGATGAAGCGGTCCTTTTGAGATACTCCACATGACTTTCGAAAAAAGTTGGAGTTTGGACGGGTTGGATCGTACCTGAATCCAATCGGGCCCTCGACACTAAAATGCCTATAACATTCAGACCAGACGTCTGGTTGACACGCCGTTTGTTGGGTTGGAACCCTCATGACGTGACGGATCATCAGGTAACTTCTTTGTGGGACTTTGTTCTAGTTGAAATATGACCGATGGATTGAGGAGTATTTCTCACAGAATCAGACTTGCTTCGTGCAGGAATCCAACAGCTGGCTGTGACATGAAGAAGAAGAGAGACCAATACGAGTTAGCATTAGGAACTCCATTGTGGGATGATCTAGTTGTATGACTAATCATCCCTACCTCTGTACCAATGACCAATATGGGTCAGCACCAGCAACCAATATGGTTTAGCATCTAGCGACCAATACAGGTCAGCACCAGCGACCAATATGGGTCAGCACCAGCAACCAATATGGGTCAGTACCAACGACCAATACGGGTCAGCACTAGCGACCAATACGGGTCAGAACTAGCGACTAATATGGGTCAGCATCTAGCAACCAATATAGGTCAGCATACAGTGACCTATACGGGTCAGTAGTAGAGTTACTACAGAGAGGATGATCTATCTTTATGACTATTCATCCCTATCATAATAACCTTGAAGTTATACCATTAGAGTGAGTTGTCTCTTTTTTTTATTCATGATTTAGATTCATGCTTGTGAAATTACCTTTGTGGTATTTATTGTGATGTTTTACTTTATGGATTACTGAGAGACCTTCAGGGGTCTCGGGGTCCCTACTGGGTATTATTATACTCACCCCTACATGGGTTCCGCCTGCACGTGTGTGTCTGGTGCAGACTACTGACACTCCGAGCCATACTTTGGAGGTACGGGACATGGTGAAGCTTGGTGCGACGGGAGCAGTTGAGATCCTATTCTTCGACTTCAGGCTTACAGCTACTACCCTCCAAGTATAGCTCCAAAGAATATGCGATAGCTATTTACTTTCTTTCAGGTTCTAAGGCTTGTATTCTGGCCCACTGTTTTTAGTTTTTAGTTGTACTTGTGGTTGTACTTTACTCATGTGGTTATACCTTACTTTTGTTGGTTGTTTGCATCAGTTTTCCTTTGTGAGTGTGTACAGATCTCTAAGGCAATGTCTTCCCTATTTGGGAAAAGACTTTAGGTGCTATTCATCTACCCCTGACCTATGGAAGGCGGGCTTGGGGTCGTCACATCCGGGCCCTGTGGGATGGGTCATGAAATATTAATTTAGAAAATATAAATAGGACTAACTAAATTATGAAAATTATATGGTTTACACATATATAAAATAAATTCAATGGTTATCTATTGATTATAAATAAAATAATAACCATTTGGGAGAGAAAAATGCTTTTTGAAAAATTAATTTTTTCTAAAAGCAGTTTAATTGCATTTTGCGCGCATAATTTAAAATTAATTTTTATCACTTTTATAAAATCTATTTGAAAAAATAAATTGGATTTTTTAAATAAAAATTTAAAAATTATAATTGGGTGAATTTTTGGTATTTTTCTGAAAATATAAATTTTTTAATGAATAGTGAAAAATACTGATTTTTATTGAAAACTACCTTTTAGTTTATATTATTTATAAGATTAAATTATTTTTTAAATTATTTTTAAAGTAAAATTAGTTAAATAATATTAAAATTTAACTAATTTAGTTTATTGGAATCAATTTCATATTTAATTCTGATAGAATTTTTTTTAAACTTTTGAAAGTTTTTCTTTAGAAAAATAATTTTTTTGACGTGTCTGCAGGTTTAATTTTAATTGCCAATTATATGGATTGGATTTATAAAAATGGAATAAATATTTTTTTAAATCATAAATTATATTATTTTATAATGTTGAATTAATTTTTTACCATAATAAATAGTGAAAATAGTAAAAATTAATTACCACGGTTAAGGTTAAAATGGGTTTAACAGGGGTTAAACTAAGATGATAAGGGTTAAAAATGACCTAAAACTTGTCCAAAACCCATTGGATGTAAATATTTAGACCTTATCACCTATAAGGTTCTATAATGAACCATTTTGGAGGCTTTTTCATGATAAAAATGTGTGTATCACTTTATCTTTTCAAAAATATTATGTGTATCATCTCCCTCGCTTATAAAAGGCCACCCCCTCTCTTCCCCTATTCACATCTCAAAATCTATTTGGATTAGAAAATACCTACCCAAATATATTCCCTAATTACCTAAAAATATCCTATATTCCTTATTTTGATTATGAAGCTCTCCTAATAAGGATTTAGGTATATACCTAAAGAAGCTCTCTGAAGAAGAGGTAAAATTATTAAACGTGCGTATTTGTTTTATTTATTCTTCTAACCCATTAAAATAATCTTAAAATATGATAATATAATAAAAAAATTATTACATATATACTTATATTTTATTATTTTAATGTAATAACCCATATCCATCACCACTTCCATCAAATGGGAAACAAAACTATCAATCGTGTGTACGACATACTACTGCCACATAAACCGATGTAATTTGTTTTCCATCACCATCATCAAAGGATAGATATAATTATAGATTTAACATATTTATATGATATTTATAAAATTATTATACTTTTTAAATTTTTATATCACATATACCTTCTTACTTAACATTTCATGGGGGATATGATAACGTCGCTCGTGTGTACAGCGGATTATCACATCACGAAGCGGTATAATTCGTTTTTCGTTTACGCTTTACATGGAAAGTATTAAGGATAAATTTAATGAATATATGTGATATTTATGACCTAAAAATAATTATTGAAATATAATATCATATATAACTTCTTACTTTCCAATTTTTTGGAAAACAATAACATCGCTCGTGTGTACGTGTGGACTACCACCTCTACGTAGTGATGTGAAATGTTTTCATTTTATTTTTATATAGATGGTAATAAGTGTGGATTTTATTAATATACATGTTATATATAAATTAATAATGATTATTTAAATTTTAATTAACATTTTTTTCTTCTATTCCATCTATCAAGAAAAATGGAAACAATGTTCATGCGTACGTAAGGTCTACCATCTCCATGAACAGTGTAATCCATTTTCTATCTCTAACTATTATATATTACTATAAATAAATATATAATGAATATATATGATATTTTTATAATTTTTAACATTATATAGATGATTTAACCATAATAAATATAAAATTATCGAAATTAACGAACCAAAGTATGCATGAAAAACGAAGCAATTATCACCTAAAATAGAGATTTTAACAAATAATTATTAATAAAAATGTCATAAAAGACTATAAGTAAATCATTTATGGTATGAAATATATTTTTATGGTTATTTAATAGATTTTTAATAAATATAGGAGGGTCAAACACATATAAAGGAAGTCTAATTTGAGGTAAGTGTTTCTTATCTCACTTTTACTTTCGTGAGATATATGCTATATTCACCACTTATTCCTTTGTGTCATGTATATACTTCCAATTTTAATACTTTATATTGTGAATATATTTATATTAATGTTATTTGAAGTTTCATTTGAAGTTATTTCTTTCATGGAGCTTGTGATTCAAAAGTTTCCAAAGTATTAACTGTTTATTTCACAATCTCATCATTATTCGGGATTATTTTTGTTTATATATACATTGGAGGAATTATTTGATATTTATATATTGAAATCAATATATTTTATTATATTATAGTTATTCATGAAATTTTTCAGGTAATAGTACCATTTTCTTCTCTTTTTTACTTAAAATTATTGACAAAATATTTTTAAGAAAATCCAACTTTATTTCTCTCCTTAGTCGAAAAGATTTTTTTCTTCCAAAACCATGTTTTCTTAAAAAAAATCAAAACATTTTTTATCCTTTTCCAAATGATTTATTAAATAAATTTTACCCATTTTTACTTTTCCCAAAAAAAATTAAATAAACATTCATGTCGTTTTCAAAATAAGGCTCGTTTGGCATTTACTGAAAATGTAAAAGGAATATTTGTTTTAACATTTATAGCATGAATGGAATTTCTAGTAATCATTACCACTCGATGTTTAAAATATTTATTTATAAGTTTCAAATGTTATTTTATAAGAAAATTATTTTCAAAATATTTTATGAAATTTTAGTTTTAAAAAAAATTAAAAGTGAAAAGGTTATTTTCCTCAAAAAAATAATGACATTTTAATGGTATTTCTATTTATAAATCAAATAAACCCTTTATTTTACTTATGATCCACTAGAAATATTTTGTATTGATATCTTCCTTATTATTTATCTGGATGGTTTTTATTTAGTTTGACCGTGGATGTTCAATTTTATTACCATTCACCATTTTACTCTGGATGGTTTATGATTATGTTTATTGATTGGGGTAAGTATTAACATTTCATATGTTAGTTTTTAAATAAAAATGTTTACATTAATTATGTTTCACAACTTTCATATGAGTAATGAATTTTAATTATTAATTGATGGGTGTTTCTTAGAATTACATAGCCCCTTGATTCATCGGTAGGTCTCATGAGACAAATCAGTTTTATGACAATCGTGCTTTATATTACAACTTAAACATGATTTATTACATAAAACATCACTTGATACAACAAATAATATCAATAGGTTTAGTGTATTTGGGGCTTAGTATCATTACATAAAAACTTAAAACATGAAATACAACATCTTTATTGAAAACTTCCTTTTCATGACCACTACATTCCTTCGTACTTAGCATTGCATGGGATAACCTGAGGATATGCATAAGAAAAGGGTGAGCTATAAAGCCCAGTAAGGGAGTACACATGGAATAACATGAGGAGTACAATATAAGATAGACAATAGGCATAATCAATAGAACATAAAAGAAACATGAACATAAAGGCATGATAAAGCATGATAATAATAACATGGAGATGCGGCAACAACACTTATCATGGAATTAGCATGAGCCAAGGCTCATTGCACATGGAGCATGAGTAAACCCTCATTGAACATGAAGCATGAGTAAACCCTCGTTTCACTTGAATTAGCATGAGTAAACATGTAGATACCCAAATCTTGACGTACATGGACATTACATTACTTTAGCGGAATACTTAATACATAAAAAAACAGACACAGAAAGACCGTAATAGTTTAGTGTCTTTAGAAACTTGGAACGTAATCTTCTAATCGTGGTGAAAGATCTTCAACATCTCCCATAAAAATCTTCCCATTTTATGTTTCCTTACCTAAAATCTTTCTTTTAATCATGGGGGAAAAGAAAACATAAAAAGGGTGAGCTCAAATGCTCAGTAAGGGTAAGCATGGATAAAATAAAACAAACCATATACATTTGAACTTAAAAAAAACATGAACATTAAAAATCTTGAGCAACGACATAAAACATGGAAGTACATAATGCATAGATCATAATGGAACATAAATCATGATAAAATAGCATGGTAATAAAACATGTAATTGTGGCATCCATTAAGCACATGTAATGATTTCCATAGTAGCCAAGGCATTGCTGCCAAGACCATCTTAGTGGACAAAGTCCCTTTCTGAATCGAGTTCACTCCTCGTTCCAGTCCAGTAATACTGAACCGGATTAACTTAACGTTCCAGCCACGTCTATCTCATGAGATATAAATCTTTACCTAATGCATTGTATGGATATATAGGTCCCACCCATCTCATAATAAAATCATTCTTACTTGTGCCACAAAATAAACATACATTATTCATGATAACCCAATAAATAAAATGGGTTTCATAAACATCATCCCATAATCACATAATCCATATAAAATAAATAGATATCATTTCATAATAAGAAAATTGAAACCATGTAAATCATATATAATTTATACTTGAATCATACAAATATGAAATAATGTCATCTTAGATGGAAAAAGGTTTTGATAAAACACTTGAAATGAATTCTTGAGGAAAATATCCTCTCTTTTTCAAAATAAATTTCTTTTCACAAAACGTCATGCTATTTTAAAAGAAAGATATTTTGTTGAAAATATTCATGAAATCTTTTGGAGGAAGCTTCATGAAAATAAGGCTTTATAAAACTGTAAAAATCTGTTCATGCCGTATAAGTTAAAAAAACATTCTTCTGGTACTTTTGCCGAAAAAGTCAAAAAGTACCTCGTAATAGAAATATTCCATACATACCATGTATTAAAAGTCAAAAATGGGTAAAAAGGACTTTAAAAATACATGAAAACACTTTTATAAAACATGGACATGGATGATAGAAATAACCCCAGTAAATACTGACGAATAAGCAATCTCGGATAAAAATGAGATTTGCAAAATTATCCCTTACCTTAGGTCTGATTTGCTTAGTAAGTGTACGAACCACCTGTATAATGATTTAAATAATGTTATTGACTTATTATAGAATCATATTAATTGTTATTATATCATATATGGTTCACTTATGACTTTATATTACTTGTTCTTTTGTAAATTCCATGTTAAAGAGCGTTTTGGGTAAAATCGTTTCATTTGTCGTCCCTGTTTTGACTTGTAATTATTCATATGATTACTCAGATCATGATTACTTACATCCAGAATGTAAAACATGATTTATATATAATATATATTCAGAATATACATATATATAATAGATATATAAATGGAAATAAATACACCGTTCATGGAGACGGTAGGCCGTACGTACGCATGAATGTTATTTTCGTTTCCTCATTGAATTGAATGGAATTAATTGGATGACATACATATATATATATACATAAATCCATTATCATTATTATGTCATATATTTCATTATTACTTATTATATATACTTTATAATCATTTATGAATGGTTAATCATTGAGAATGAATCTCATCGCGTCGTGGAGACGGTATTCCGTACGTACGCACGAGCGATGATATTGTTCCCATGATCGTGGAATTTTATTGGAGTGTATGTATACTATTACAGAATCAATATCACTTTACAATAATCATATATAGTTATTATTTACACCATTATACCCATCCAAGTAAGGTGGTGGTGGAAAATAGATTACACCACGGCGTGGAGACGGTATTCCGTACGTACGAACGCGCGGTGATTTCGTTTTCCATTGGATGGATAGATGGTGAAATATGGTTGTTTAATACTTATAATAACATATCAGTATATTATTGATACTGATGTTATTACCTCATAATGAAACAACTAAAAAAAATAAGTGGAAGAAGAAATAAAGTTGAAAGAATCGGTAATGGACATTACCTCTTCTTTGAAGCGCCTCTTTGAGACCTCCTCTTAGGGCACTAAAATTGGTCTTTGAAGAAGACCAGGACCTCTAGTATGTTTCTAGGGAAGTGGAGAAGAGAATTTTTCAGGGTTTTTCCGAGCTTGAAGACTCAAATTTGTGTGAGGAGGAGAGGGAGGAGGTGCCCTTTTATAAGGGAGGAGACGGGCACCTTTGGAATTCTTAAAAATATTAATTTATAATAACTCTAACCCCACTTAAAAACCTCCAAAAATGACTCATATCCTAAGATTAGATGATATAGGGTTGTAATCTCATCAACCAATCAAATTTAGACATGCTAGGTATTTATTTTAAACATTATCAACTTAATTTATCCTTATTTAATCAATTTAATTTTATTTGTGGTAATAACATTCTAAAATTTAAATTATAACAAATAATTACTTATTTGTTGTGAATTTTCCATAATTGGATACTTTATAACATTTTCTACCATATAAATTTAAATTTATAATTTTTAAATATATTTGTTATTTTTTAATATATTATTTTTATAAAATAACAATAGTGTCAATCTTGACACTATTCATTTATTTGAATTTAAATAAAATATATACAGAAGATATGTTCAAAATAAAAGCTTTAATAGAATCATAAAAGGTCATATGTATCTATAAAATTAGTGTATCACATTAAATAGTTCATATAATATTTATTTTATTATTTTTAAAACCATTTATTTGGTTTATCTCTTAATAAAATAATTACTACAACATTTTTGTATAATTATTTAATATACTGATTTGTTGCATAAAAATTAAAAATAAAATCCTATGATGAATATAAATCTATTAAATTTCACAATAATACTTTACTATAATTTATCATCTTAAAATCACAATATTTAAATTGTTATATTTATTAAATTATGAAGGTGGAAACTTTGGCATCATTTAAAATAAAATAATATAAGTGTCATAATCACTTTTATAAGGCTCCAAACGGTTATATATTAGGTCATTGGATGATTAATGTGTATATATACACTACCAATAAGTTTTGGTCAGGTTTGTGGGCCTTTTAATTGGTATTAGTATTTCAATAAAAACTATATTACTTATTTCCCACTTAATAAATAATTTCTGTATCATTAATGTATCACCATTAATGACAATTATTTAATCCCTAAAAATTATAAATAAATTATCATGATGTAGATAATTTTATTATATTTCTGGATAATATTCATGTTTGAAGTTTTATGATGTTTATCACTAACTTAAAATTATTATACTTATAAGATTTAAGAGAGTGACATGTTGTCACTTTCTTTGGTTTTAATAATAATTAAATTATTTTCATGGTCAAAAGTCCATAAAATTAATCTAATCCGACCCTTAGGTTATATGGGTCTACTTTTAGCCATCTAATAGAATTTTGGCATGTGTGAGGGTAATTTTATAATATTATATTTACCCTTAATTACCCGATTGACCTTTAACTATGGTAAATAAAATTTACCGTAGTTACTATTCATAATTCCCAAAAATAAAAAGTAGCTTATTAACATAATTTGGACCCACTGATTCCAAATATAGAATCCATTTTTTCAAATTCAATACACAATAGTTGTAGAAATTAAATTAAAATTAATTCCGTTGTCGAAAGAAAACGGGTTTTTCTTTAAAACATTGCAAAAGATTGAATTGATTTAACCTATTAATTTAATGTAAAATCAATGCTAATGACATACATTATATTAAATGGTAAAAATATATTCTATTTCTACTTTAAAACCATTAAATATTATAATTTAACCATATAAATTATTGCGATGAAAAAAGTTGTTTTTAATTAAAATATAGCGTGTTTTTACTATTCATCAAAATATGAAAGTTACCAGAATAATATGAAAAATTTATCCAAAGTAAATTTTTATTTCTTTATTGCAAAGAAGAATTTTATTTTGTCAAATTTAACTTATAAACATGTCAAAAACTAGATTTAAAGTGGGTGCGCCATCAAAAGGCGGCAAAACTGCATTTTTTGAAAAATACTTATTTTACCCGAAAAAAGTATTTTGTTCTTATACCATGTTCTAGAAAATGTGTAAGATGAATAAATATGTTATAAAATTCAAAATTTAGTTAATACTATTCATAACGGCTAGTTCATAATAATATTATAATAATATATCGTTGTTTAGTAAAACCCGGTATTGCGTACAACACACGCTATCGAGGAAGGTTGCGATTGCGTGTAATGCAAGCCAAGTCAGGGTTGCGTGTTGTGCAAGAATCCTTCGTTGTTTCGTATAACAGAATCCAACCATATTTCATTTATACATTGAATATATATATATATATATATATACTCAATGTTGCGTAGAATAACTATTATCAAAATTGTGTGTAACACGATCCAAGAATAGTGTGGCGTATACTGCAAGATAATACGGTGTTGCGTATAGCGCAAGGTAATATTGGTGTAGCATACAACACAAGACATTAATGAAATTAAAATAATATTTTTCATAAAATCTCGGGTTGTTACATTCTACCCCCCTTAAAATGAATTTCGCCCTCAAAATTCGTTGGGGTTATAAATGGTTTACTACTCGAAAGTTTGTTTAATAGAAACCCACATAGTAAAAAGGTATATCAAAACATGGATTTAAAAACTAAAGTATGAAATGTAACGGTTACCCAAATTAACTCATCACTGGGTTTCCACGTAGGAGAACATAGGTTAAAATATGGATATGAAAGAAAAATCTAACCATCAAGTTTTGATGGAGAGTGGTAGAGAACATGGCTATGAAAAAGCCAAAAATCACAAAGCTATTTATTTCTGATGATCTAAGGTACCATATGATTCATCGGATATAAGGGAAATAGGACAACATTTTTGGTTTTCAAGATCATTTCCCTAAAGTTTATGAATTAAAAGAAATACTTGCATGATTTTGGTACAATCTTGCTGTTGTTCGTGAATTGAACAATTTCCAATTCATCCCTTAAAGAAATGAAGTTGAATTTGTTATTCGTGATGTGTTAGAAGATCATGTGATAGAATGATGGGTCATTCCATCTCTTTTAAACAAAAGGTTAGCAAAAGTTATAAGTCCATCTTATGGTTAGATTAATCGTATATGGTTCCAAAAATGAACTTATACTTCATATATCATACCGCTTAATAAAATAAAACTAGTTTCTACTAACCAGGGACTTCTTGTAGGCCAGTGGTAGGTGATAAAGTCTAGTCACACTTCGGTTGTGGGTTCGATTCCCACAGCCTTGTCCGACGCGATGGGTTGTCACCCATCCTGCAGGTTGTCCTTTTTCTAAAACTATGTTACTATAACATCCCATCAATAATATCGAAAAAAAACTTCTATCCTTAAACAATACTAACTTATGTCCAACATAATCCATTCCAATCTTTAGGCTTATCTAAAATACTTCGGTCCAAGCTCATAGTATAAAGAAAACGATTACTTGAAATGTCATCAACCAAGCATGTGAATACCATCATTTATCCCCCATATATCTTTTTGGTCACATTCCAGTCATGTGAATACCTTAATCATGTATTCTCTTGAAAAATGAATACCCATTAAACCTTAGTGAAAACATGAATGCTGTCAAAAGTTAACTCTTTCCACATACCAAAATCCAAAAATTCTATATACTCAAACCATGATATAACCTTCTCCTTATATCAGTCATGATCTCATGAATACTATCAAACATTTAATTTTCTCCTTATCCCTTCATTATGCGCATATCATCTACATTCCAAAAATATCTGAATAACCTTTAATGGATACTGGTACCATTAATCATACACTTTCAAAACTCAAGGAAAGACAACAGTGTAACAATCCTTAGATTTCTCTTTATTCCATAGTACCATGAGATTACTTATACAACATTACACTTGATAAACATGTAATCATTCCACTACCTTCTTAAACCATTGACCGAGCTTCAAAAATTCTTTCATCTCACATATCATTTGTAGTCTCTTCATCATCATCAACATAAATATTACCCATATGACCATACTGATTCTCTTCATGAGACTTTACCTTAGGGCATTGGTTTGCATAATGCCCGTACATTCCACATTTAAAACATTTAACCATTGTTGATGTCGTAGCAATACCATTATCCTCATCCATGGTGTTAACTGAACCTTTTCCTTTTCACTTACTGGATTTGTATCCTTCTTTTACACACCCAAAGCATCTTCTAGTTCCTTTGAAACAATCTCCTCGATGCCTCTTCCCACATGATTTACATGAGGGAAATTGAACTTTCTTTCCTCTATGATCATCATGAAACTCCATCTTTCTCTTATTATCTGAGTCGGGAAACTTACCAAAGTTGAGATTATTGATCATATTATGAGATTGCTGATTAGGCATAATAACGATGTTTGGACTTTCAAATCCCGTTTCATTTGGTTTCTCATGAAGAATATCATTCCATTTTCCATCATATCCTCCATTATCATGAATCTTCCTGTTTCCAGCCATTTTCTAAAACCCAAAAAGAATAGTGTGAGAGGCAAAAATCATGCTAGGGAAAAAACATAGTAAAGGGGGATCGCCCTCAATATCTAACATCTTAGGTTAAATTCTAAGATAGTTACTGTAGTTCTAGGACTATATCCTATACGTATACTTATCCTTAGGGACATCCCTAGACATACCTTAGAAATATCTATAGGGGTCTCACTAACGTTTTCGCATCCTAGTTTCCAAAGGTTGAATAAACCTTTCCTCTGATACCAACTGTAGAGACCCAAATCTTGACGTACATGGACATTACATTACTTTAGCAGAATACTTAATACATAACAAAAACAGACACACAAGGACCGTAATAGTTTAGTGTCTTTGGAAACTTGGAACATAATCTTCTAATCGTGGTGAAAGATCTTCAACATCTCCCATAAAAATCTTTCCATTTTATGTTTCCTTACCTAAAATATTTCTTTTAATCCTGGGGGAAAAGAAAACATAAAAAAGGTGAGCTCAAATGCTCAGTAAGGGTAAGCATGGATAAAATAAAACAAACCATATACATTTGAACATAAAAAAAACATGAACATTAAAAATCTTGAGCAACGACATAAAACATGGAAGTACATAATGCATAGATCATAATGGAACATAAATCAGGATAAAATAGCATGGGAATAAAACATGTAATTGTGGCATCCATTAAGCACATGTAATGATTTCCATAGTAGCCAAGGCATTGCTGCCAAGAGCATCTTAGTGGAAAAAGTCTCTTTCTGAATCGAGTTCACTCCTCGTTCCAGTCCTGTAATACTGAACCGGATTAACTTACCATTCCAGCCATGTCTATATCATGAGATATAAATCTTTAACCAATGAATTGTAGGGATATATAGGTCCCACCAATCTCATAATGAAATCATTCTTACTTGTGCCACAAAATAAACATACATCATTCATAATAACCCAATAAATAAAATGGGTTTCATAAACATCATCCCATAATCACATAATCCATATAAAAGAAATAGATATCATTTCATAATAAGAAAATTGAAACCATGTAAATCATATAGACTTTATACTTGAAACATACACATATTAAATAATGTCATCTTAGATGGAAAAAGTTTTTGATAAAACACTTGAAATGAATTCTTGTGGAAAATATTCTTTCTTCTTCAAAATCAATTTCTTTTCACAAAACGTCATGCTATTTTAAAAGAAAGATATTTTGTTGAAAATAGTCATGAAATCTTTTGAAGGAAGCTTCATGAAAATAAGGCTTTATAAAACTGTAAAAATCTGTTCGTTCCGTATAAGTTAAAAAAACATTCTTCTCGTACTTTTGCCGAAAAAGTCAAAAAGTACCTCGTAATAGAAAGATTCCATACATACCATGTAGTAAAAGTAAATAATGGGTAAAAAGGACTTTAAACATACATGAAAACACTTTTATAAAACATGGACATGGATGATAGAAATAACCCCAGTAAATACTGACGAATAAGCAATCTCGGATAAAAATGAGATTTGCAAAATTATCCCTTACCTTAGGCCCGATTTGCTTCGTAAGTGTCTGAACCTCCTGTATAATGACTTAAATAATGTTATTGACTTATTATAGAATCATATTAATTGTTATGATATCATATATGGTTCACTTATGACTTTATATTACTCGTTCTTTTGTAAATTCCATGTTAAAGAGCGTTTTGGGTAAAATCGTTTCATTTGTCGTCCGTGTTTTGACTTGTAATTATTCATATGATTACTTAGATCATGATTACTTACATCCAGAATGTAAAACATTATTTATATATAATATATATTCAGAATATACATATATATAATAGATTGATAAATGGAAATAAATACACCGTTCATGGAGACGGTAGGCCGTACGTACGCATGAACGTTGTTTTCGTTTCCTCATTGAATTAAATGGAATTAATTGGATGACATACATATATATATATATATAAATAAATAAAGTATCATTATTATGTCATATATTTCATGATTACTTATTATATATACTTTATAATCATTTATGAATGGTTAATCATTGAGAATGAATCTCATCGCGTCGTGGAGACGGTATTCCGTACGTACGAGCGATGATATCGTTCCCATGATTGTGGAATTTTATTGGAGTGTATGTATACTATTACAGAATCAATATCACTTTAAAATAATCATATATAGTTATTATTTACACCATTATACCCATCCAATTAAGGTGGTGGTGGAAAATAGATTACACCACGGCGTGGAGACGGTATTCCGTACGTACGCACGCGCGGTGATTTCGTTTTCCGTTGGATGGATAGATGGTGAAATATGGTTGTTTCATACTTATAATAACATATCAGTATATTATTGATACTGATGTTATTACCTCATAATGAAACAACTAAAAAAAAGAAGTGGAAGAAGAAATAAATTTGAAAGAATCGGTAATGGACATTACCTCTTCTTTGAAGCGCCTCTTTGAGACCTCCTCTTAGGGTACTAAAATTGGTCTTTGAAGAAGACCAGGACCTATAGTATGTTTCTAGGTAAGTGGATAAGATAATTTTGTAGGTTTTATCCGAGATTGAAGGCTCAAATTGGTGTGAGGAGGAGAGGGAGGAGGTGCCCTTTTATAAGGGAGGAGAGGGGCACCTTTGGAATTCTTAAAAATATTAATTTATAATAACTCTAACCCCACTAAAAAACCTCCAAAAATGACTCATATCTGAAGATTAGATGATATAGGGTTGTAATCTCATCAACCAATCAAATTTAGACATGCTAGGTATTTATTTTAAACATTATCAACTTAATTTATCCTTATTTAATCAATTTAATTTTATTTGTGGTAATAACATTCTAAAATTTAAATTATAACAAATAATTACTTATTTGTTGTAAATTGTCCATAATTGGATACTTTATAACATTTTCTACCATATAAATTTAAATTTATAATTTTTAAATATATTTGTTATTTTTTAATATATTATTTTTATAAAAATACAATAGTGTCAATCTTGACACTATTAATTTATTTGAATTTAAATAAAATATATACAGAAGATATGTTCGAACTAAAATCTTTAATAGAATAATAAAAGGTCATATGTATCTAGAAAATTAGTTTAGAACATTAAATAGTTCATAAAATATTTATTTTATTATTTTTAAAACCATTTATTTGGTTTATCTCTTAATAAAATAATTACTACAACATTTTTGTATAATTATTTAATATACATATTTGTTGCATAAAAATTAAAAATAAAATCCTATGATGAAGATAAATCTATTAGATTTCACAATAATACTTTTACTCGAATTTATCATCTTAAAATCACAATATTTAAATTGTTATATTTATTAAATTATGAAGGTGACAACTTTGGCTTCATTTAAAATAAAATAATATAAGTGTCATAATCACTTTTATAAGGCTCCAAATGGTTATATATTAGGTCATTGGATGATTAAGATGTATATATACACTACCAATAAGTTTTGGTCAGGTTTGTGGGCCTTTTAATTGCTATTATTATTTCAATAAAAACTATATTACTTATTTCCCACTTAATAAATAATTTCTGTATCATTAATGTATCACCATTAATGACAATTATTTAATACCTAAAAATTCTAAATAAATTATAATGATGTAGATAATTTTATTAGATTTCTGGATAATATTCATGTTCTAAGTTTTATGATTTTTATCACTAAATTAAAATTATTATACTTATAAGATTTAAGAGAGTGACATGTTGTCACTTTCTTTGGTTTTAATAATAATTAAATTATTTTCATGGTCAAAAGTCCATAAAATGAATCTAATCCGACCCTTAGGTTATATGGGTCTACTTTTATCCATCCAATAGAATTTTGGCATGTGTTAGGGTAATTTTATAATATTATATTTACCCTTAATTACCTGATTGACCTTTAACAATGGTAAATAAAATTTACCGTAGTTACTATTCATAATTCCCAAAAATAAAAAGTAGCTTATTAACATAATTTGGATCCACTGATTCCAAATATGGAATCCATTTTTCCAAATTCAATACACAAAAGTTGCAGAAATTAAATTAAAATTAATTCCGTTGTCGAAAGAAAACGGGTTTTTCTTTAAAACATTGCAAAAGATTGAATTGATTTAACCTATTAATTTAATGTAAAATCAATGCTAATGACATACATTATATTAAATGGTAAAAATATATTATATTTATACTTTAAAACCATTCAATATTATAATTTAACCATATAAATTATTATGATGAAAAAAGTTGTTTTAATTAAAATATAGCGTGTTTTTACTATTCATCAAAATATGAAAGTTACCAGAATAATATGAAAAATTTATCCAAAGTAAATTTTTATTTCTTGATTCCAAAGAAGAATTTTATTTTGTCAAATTGAACTTATAAACATGTCAAAAACTATATTTAAAGTGGGTGCGCCATCAAAAGGTGGCAAAACTGCATTTTTTGAAAAATACTTATTTTACCCGAAAAATTTATTTTGTTCTTATACCATGTTCTAGAAAATGTGTAAGATGAATAATAATGTTATAAAATTCAAAATTTAGTTAATATTATTCATAACAGCTAGTTAATAATAATATTATAATAATATATCATTGTTTAGTAAAACTCAGTATTGCGTACAACACACGCTATCGAGGAAGGTCGCGATTGCGTGTAATGTAAGCCAAGTCAGGGTTGCGTGTTGTGCAAGAATCCTTCGTTGTTTTGTATAACATAATCCAACCATATTTCATTTATACATTGAATATGTATATATATATACACTCAATGTTGCGTAGAATAACTATTATCAAAATTGTGTGTAACACGATCCAAGAATAGTGTGGCGTATACTGCAAACTAATACGGTGTTGCGTATAGCGCAAGGTAATCTTGGTGTAGCATACAACACAAGACATTAATGAAATTAAAAGAATATTTTTCATAAAATATCGGGTTGTTACACAACACTCATTGCACATGACGTATCATGATACTATACTTTACCCAATGCATTGGAGCGCTATAAGGGTGCACCCTTCTTAAACATTTCATTTCATGCATAAGTGTGCCACATGGATCATAAAACATGGATTCATAAAACATAAACATTTATTCCACGATAAAGGAATGTGGAATTCATACATGAAACTTTGTAATCAATATGTAAAGGTGCATAAAGGTGAATACCCTTGATGGAGAAATGAGCATGGTATTCACTACACAATGACATTGGCTTAGAAAATCAGTGCGATTTCAGCAGCGTAACGGCGTGACATAAGAATTCATAAAAATGGTTGATGAGAGAGAAAGGGGTTTCTAATCATATTTACATGTAATTGACAGTAAGGAGGTCATATAGATACATGTCCCAACAATTGTGATGGAATTTAGATTCATGATACAAAATTATTTGCTTGAATGTAAAAGAAGAGAGAGAAGTTCCTTTCGGAATTTCGGCATAGTAACGGGTGTACATGGGAGGCATTTAATGAGAGAGAAAGGGGTCTCACATCATTCAAACAATAAGAGGGCAGTATGGGTGAGGTGAAAAACCATATCCCAACATTCATAATTGAAATTAAAAGGGCAATACAACTTAAAGAAAATTAACAAAAATGAGAAAGGAAGAAAAAACCCTTGGAAGTGTGCTTCCAAAGGCTAGAGAGAGACTTGTGAGAGGATTCTTGGGAGCTTGGGGCACCTTGGGAGGATTCTAGAGAGATTAGGGCAGAGGTTGGACGAACTCCAAGGGATTTTAGTGAGGAGGAAGTGGGATCTTGGGTGGGTTTATATAGGAAAGGTGACAGAATTCTTTATTATTTAGGTTTGGGTCCCCTTACATTAAATTAATCCAAACCACAAACCATCTCATGGTTTTTGCCCATGGTTTTTGGAAAAGGGAATATTAAAACAATATTTTATAAGTCCCAAGTATTAAATTCTTAAAATAATAAGGTTGCTTATGTGGAGGTGAGTCACACTCCCATGGAAATTAATTTAAAAAGGCAAAGTGTTGAATATGTCTTGAGGGGTCCACTAATGCTTTGAAAAGTAAGTCAAACAAACCCAAAATCACATTATTTTAATGATAAAACATATATTGGTCTAACATAAGGATTATGGTATTTTATTACATCACCATTGGGTCATTATGATGTCATAAAACACATTATATATTTAAACGGTATTTAATTTTTACCCAAAAATTTGACTGTCTCAGAAAATTATGAAAAATTCACCATTGGATAATTTCAACATCCTGATTCCATAAATGACATTTATTTTATCTAAAAAAATTCTAAATATGTTAATTTTCACTTTTAAAATAAAAACCAACATTTATCTAAAATTCACGGGTTTTGACAGAAATGGATTTCAAACCTTAATATAAAATATTAATTGTATTCATAAAATTATAAGATCATTTATATTTAATAAAAATTAATTTAATAATATTATTATTATTTTATTAAAATATTATTTAATTCAAAAATCCCTTAATTTAATAAAATATATTTCTTAATTAAATAATAACTAAAAACACCATTTGTACTTTAAAAACTATTTACAATGTATCAAAAATGACTAGAAATTATATTCATTATTATATAAAAAAATAATGTACATGAACATAGTACTACTTATTTGTTACATAACCCCTTAAAACAGCTGCATAAGACCTAAGGGTAAGGTGTGCGATGGTGAAAGACTCTTGGGGTGGCTCGGATAACATCACTCGAGTGGTAATCTCTATCAACTTCCACTTTTCCCGTAGACGGTCCCATTCGAGCTTGACATGGTGAAGCTCAGCTTGGGCTTGGTCAAGGGCAAAGCCCAAGGATGCCACCTCTTTTCCGAGCTCCGACAAATGGGCTTCGTATGGGGAAATTCTACTGGATGAGGTCATCACTTCTTTTGTCTGAGTAAATTGGATTTGTTAAGGTCCTATATTTATACTAATCATGTGATCATTGTTCAACGGCTATATTAACAACGGTCAAAAATCTTAACATAAAACCAAAGAAGTTGACATCTTATAAAAACATCTTATATAAAGATACATTTAATAATATCAAGAGTTATTTTCCATTAATGAAACTTTGGGTCGTTACAAAATTCCCCCCTTAAGAAATTTCACCCTCGAAATTTTCTTTTTACCACACTAAAACAAATGTGGGTAACTCAGCTTCATCATATCCTCCGATTCCCAAGTCGCTTCTTCAAACTTGTGGTTTCTCCACAAAACCTTAACGAGGGGCATTGTCTTATTTTGTAGAACTTTTTCTCTATGATCTAAGATCTTCACTGGTTTCTCCTCATAAGAAAGATCATCTTCCAATTGTACCACCTAAGATGAGAGTACATGTGAAGGGTCTGGTATGTACTTCCTTAAGAGATACATGAAAGACATCATGCACCTTGGCCATGGTAGGTGGAAGTTCTAGTCGAGAGGCCACAACCCCAACACGATCAAGAATCTTGAAGGGGATGATGTACCTTGGACTTAACTTCCCTTTCTTTCCAAACCTCATGACCTTTTTTCACAGAGATATGCGTAGAAACACCATGTCTCCAGCTTTAAACTCAAGGTATCGTTGACGATTATTTGCATAACTCTTCTGTCGACTCTGGGCTGCCTTGATATGCTGCTGAATGGTTTTCACCTTCTCCACCATTTCTTCGACCATTTCTGGTCCAAGCAGCTTACGTTCACCGACCTCATCCCAACATGCCGGTGTTCTTCACCTTTTACCATACAGGGCTTCATATGGTGTCATTTGGATGCTTGAGTGGAAACTGTTATTATAAGAGAACTCAACCAGAGGAAGATGTTGATCCCATACTCCTTTAAAGTCCATTGAGCATGCTCTCAACATATCCACAAGTGTTTGGATAGTCCGCTCGGATTGGCTATCAGTTTGTGGATGATAGGTCGTACTAAAGTTTAGTTCAGTATTCAGAGCATGTTGAAGACTCTTCCAAAACTTAGAGGTGAATCTTGGATCTCGGTCAAACACAATAGATAGTGGTACTCCATGCAACCTTACCACTTCCCTGATATATATTCGTGCCAATTGATCCAATGAGAAATCCTCCCAAATAGCAATGAAGTGTGTAGTCTTTGTTAGACGATCCACAACAACCCAGATTGCATTGTTGCCTTTGTATGTCCTTGGAAGTCCGGTTACAAAGTCCATGGTGATGTTCTCCCATTTCCATTCTGGTATGGGCAATGGTTGCATCATCCCCTTAGACTTCTGCCTCTCTACCTTCACTTGCTGACACACCAGGCACTTTGATGTATATTCAGCAATCTCCTTCTTTATATTATCCCACCAAAAGTTTTCTCGGAGATCTCGATACATCTTTGTGCTCCCTAGGTGAATAGAGAAATTTGAACTATGTGAATCATCCAAAAGTTCCTTCTTCAGCTCCGGACTTGATGGAACACATAGTCTTTTCCCAAACCACACAATTCCTTCTTCATTAACATTAAACTCTGAGGATTTCCCTTTTTCGATAGCTCCCACTTTTTCCTGAATTCCCACATCATCCTTTTGAGCATCCTTTAACCTTTCCAAAAGAGATGGTTGAGCAATAATTTGTGAAAGGATTGATGATGTTCCCTTCTTTATGATTCCTACGTCCATCTTCATCAAGTCTAAGAAGATTGGATCCTTCTCAATTCTCATCATTGATAGAATCGTTGGATCCTTTCTACTTAGGGCATCTGCCACCTTGTTCGCTTTCCCAGGGTGGTAATGTATTGAACAGTCATAATCCTTGATGATATCTATCCATCTTCTCTAGCGCATATTAATCTCTTTCTGTGTGAATATATATTTAAGACTCTTTTGGTCAGTTTATATCTCACATTTCTCTCCATAGAGATAATGCCGCCAGATTTTCAAGGCAAAGATCACAGCCGCCAACTCCAGATCATGCGTTGGATAGTTTCTCTCATGGATTTTCAACTGCCTTGAGGCATAGGATATCACTTTATCATTCTGCATCAGCACACAGCCTAATCCCTTCTTTGAAGCATCACTGAATACCACAAAAAGTTCCCCACTTGTGGGTAAAGTGAGCACGGGTGTAGTGATAAGCCTCCTTTTCAACTCCTTGAAGCTTTCTTTGCATTCATAACTCCAAGAAAACTTTACTCCCTTTCGAGTTAGCTTGGTAAGAGGGTTGGACAATCGTGATAAATTTCTCACAAATCGTCGATAATATCCAGCTAACCCCAAGAAGCTATGGATATCTGTTACCGATGTTGGCTTCGGCCATCCCTCAATTGCATCTGTTTTGGAGGGGTCCACAAATATCTCATTGCTTGTGATGATATGGCCCAAGAATGAGACCTCCTTCAACCAGAACTCACACTTGATGTACTTTGCATAGATCTTCTCCTTGCACAAAGTCTCTAGTACAGTTTTTAAATACTCCTCATGATCCTCCTTGGTTTTGGAGTATATTAGAATATCATCTATAAAGACTACCACAAATTTGTCAAGGTAATCTCTAAAGACTCTATTCATCAAGTCCATGAATATTTCTGGAGCATTGGTGAGTCCTAAAGGCATTACTATGAATTCATAGTGCCCGTATCTTGTACGAAAAGCAGTCTTGGGGACATCTTCCTTCTTCACCCTTACTTGATAATATCCCGACCGCAAATCCATCTTGGAGAAGTATTGTGTTCCATGCAGCTGATCAAACAAGTTATCGATTCTTGGGAGAGGATACTTGTTCTTTATCGTGATTTTTTTAAGTTCACGATAAATGATGCAAAGCCGCATTGACCCATCCTTCTTCTCGACGAAGAGGACTGGTGCACCCCATAGTGAAGCACTTGGGCATATAAACCCTTTATCCAGATTCTCCTGTAGTTGTTTCTTCAACTCTTCAAGATCTACAACAGCCATTCTATATGGAGTCTTGGATATTGGTAGCACCCCAAGTATAAGTTCAATTGAGAACTCAACATCTCTTCTTGGAGGAAGACCAGGAAGTTCCTCGGGAAACACTTCAGTGAATTCCCTCACAATAGGAATTTCTTCAAGGATGGTTTCTTCTTTGGACTCAATCATATGAGCCGGATATGCGTGCTCATAAGGCAGTAATATCCATGTTTGAGATGAAGGAGATAAAGGAGATTCATCTTCCTCCTGACACTTGTAAAGAATCAGGGGTCGATTCTCCATATGGAGTGTGATTTCCCTCTCCTGACAATTTATGTTGGCTCTATATAAGGAAAGTCAATCCATGCCAAGAATTACATCAAATTCCACCAGAGGTAGTATGATAAGGTTCGCCGGGAAATTCAATCCACAGATTATAACAGGGGAGGACTTATACTTGTCACATACATGACTTATTTTGAAGTTAAATTTCATTTATTTTCCTTTCATTATTTGTTTTGGATGGTTTCCAAAGGTTTTATGGAGAAATAGATGAGTTTTCATGAATTGGGCCAAACCGTGAGCCCAATTCCAGATTTAAAAATAAATTTTGTTTCCTTTATAACTTTTTCATTTTTTAATATTTTTCCTTCATTCCAATTCATAAATTTTCTCCTCTGACCTATTAACACCAAAATATAAATTTGGAGCCTTTATAAATCCATAATCATGGTGGATATGGGTTTTTATTTAAGATATTGGGCCTGCACGAAGGCCCATTTCCTGCATTAAAAATAATTTTTAATTTTTTTATATATCCTTCACTATTTGCGTTTTTTCGGTGATTCCACATCCCTATCGACCTTAAGAAACCCAGGCGCACTCCCAGTGCCTTTCCCCCCTCCTTGGAGCTCTTTGAAATCGAGAATTAGGGCTGATCTTCATAGGGTGTCTCAAATCGTCCAGAATTGAAGAGGTAACTTCATCCCTTCTTAACTCTCTCAATTCTTACTCTTTTTCCTCCATTCCAGTTCCTAAATTACCTCCTAAATCTTGTTCAAACAATACCTAAATTTTGACTATTTTCAATTTCAGAAACTATTGTTTTTGGAGTGATTAATTCATGATACTTCAAGTAGGTGAGTCTATTTCTTCCCTCTTTCAAATTACTTAGGGTTTCTTCCATAATTCTTGAATTATAAAAATTTTAGAAGTTAGGGTTCATGCCTAGGTTATAAATTACTATATTTTGGGTGAAATATTGAGGTTTTTGGTTTCTTTTAACTTCCTTGAGGTGCGGCGGTCATGCGGTTGATGTTTCGCCCCAATATTTGAGGGTTTCGACACATTCGGTAGGTGATTCCGTGGGTAACCATTTAATGATGAGTTAGTTTGCTTGATTAAATAATTTTACATGTCCTTATGTTCTGTGAATTATGAGAAAACCATTTTTGGTAGCAATAGTAAAGCATTTGTTTTTAAAGTTACATTTTTGCTTGAAGTGTGTATTTTTCAAATGTATTTCATGTGTTATCTCTTGTGGTAGTTTTGTAAAATGTGGAAGTGATTTATTAGTTGTTGAAAGGGGCTTCCAATTATGGTTGGGTAATGATATAGTTCCATGTGGGCCTAAAAAGGGGGGTGTATTTGAATGGTTTTATTTGTATAACCTTGTTATACTCCTTGAAAGTGTTTTATGGATTTATGTGTTCTCATGGGTGTCTTTTGTGATATTATTTAAGGTGATTATATAACATTTGAAAGTGGATTATTACATGTTTATTGGGATTCCAATTCTATTTTGGTTGGGTCTTGATATTCTTTTGGCTTAAAAAGAGGTTTTTGAAATGGATTTTATGTGCAAAGTTTGGGTATACTCTTTATAATTGTTTTATGAAAGTTTTGAACGGTTTATTGGGTTGTGTAATAGGTGAAACTATATCAGCAAACTGTTTTGGTAGGAGTATATTTTTAAAAGGTCCATTTCATTTGTGAAAAGTCTGTTATGTGATATGTATCATCTTGGAAATATTTTTATTAAATTGTTTTAAGGAGATATTGAGGAGTGAAAGTGATGTGAAAGTGATGTGGAATGTTTTGTGTGAGTGTGATGTGAAAAATTGAATTTTTGATTATGAAAGAAGTGTTATTTTCCATGTGTGTGGGCTGTTATATGAGTTTAAATATCTTATAATTGTTTTATAAAATTGTTTAATCGTTTTTTGGAAGTGTTGAGGAAATGTGAAATGTGTTGTGGGCTATTTTGGTGTGATTCAGATTTCAAAATCATTTTGAATGAAAAATGAATTTTTGTGACTTATGTGGCATACATATGGGATGTTTGGTGAATTTTTGATGTGGAAATGATATTTTCATGCTCAATGTATATTTCTTGACTTGTTGAACTTTTTTGAGCACAAGGGGAAAACCTGGGTATCTAGGTAGGTGGACGTGTACTAGTATGCTAGTGAATCCGTGGGGTTTGGCCTCAGTTTCACTTAGCACGATTGACGCTTACAACTATAACTAAACTATGATGATGATGATTGGAGACCACTAGGTTATGGGTATGTTCCCTACTAGTGGCTTGTGCACGAGAGTGGATATTTTTTATGGTTACTCTCACCGAGATACGAGGTACCTGGGACCCACAACTAGCTAGTGCCTAGGGGTTATTTCCTATTTCTTGTGCTCATTATTTACTTTGTACTTACCATCGGCATACGGTATAGTTGGCTGGAAAATTCACTAGTGTTGACATTATTTTTAAAAGTGTTGATTCTTAATGATAGCCCACTTGAAAACTGTTTTTATTCAAAGTTGCATCTTTTAGAAATTGTAACTAGTTTTTCATGTTTTTGAAAACATGCATACTTTTCGTCTTTAAATGTTTATCACATGGAATCTCTTAGTGGTGGTATACTACTAGGCATTGTCTCACACCCTACTTATACCCTTGGGTGTAATTAGACTTGGTTATTTTTTTTGTCGCAGGTTGGGTACAGTTTTTTGTTCCAGTGGTTCGGGTTTCTAGCAGGTCCTTGGGGGTTAAGTCTTGTGGAGGTGGATTGAGGATGGTGACCCTTGCCATGATGGTTCTTGGGATGTCCTTATTTGGTTTTGTACCTTTGGTATAGAACTTTTGAGTTTTTTTAAGCTATGTAATTCAGTTCTGAATTTTTGTAAAATATTGTTTGGTTTGAAAAATCCAGATTTGTTTCATTGGATTCTTTTGTTGTTTTATGTTTATAAACTCGGGTAAATCATTCCCAATTTTCATTTTATGATACCTGAGAACTTGTGCCAGCCCGTGGGGATCGGGAAAGCCCTTCGGGCCTTGTCACGGGCTGGGTTTGGTGCCATTTTTGGTGGCGATCGATTCGGTTCGTGACAATACTCATGGGATGCAATGATTTCCCCATTTGTCGTACTCACCGACATCTTTACTTCCATGATTTGTGGTGGTGCTGGGATTGTTCTACTAAACTTTCTAGATATAAAATAATGCGTAGAACCTGAATCAAAAAGTACGTTCGCTATTCTTGAATGAATAACTAGCGTACCTGTCACCACTTTGTTGTCGGGGTTCACTTCGGCAGAAGTGATGGAAAAAGTTCTTCCTTGCTGTCTTGGAGGTTGTTGGTTGCCTCCAATAACCCTTGGATTAAGGAACTGATTTGAAAAATGACCAGGTTCTTTGCATTTGTAGCATTGAACAACGCATTGAGGTTCGAACGGAGCGTTCCTATCCTATGTCGTAGCCGCAGGTCCTTCTTGCCGACAGTTAACAGCTAGGTGCCCTTCTCTTCCACACCTGAAGCATTTTCTCGTCCCCTTAAGGCAATTTCCAGGGTGCTTCTTTCCGCACTTTTGGAAAGTGGGGTGCTGGATCTTCTTAGCACCGTTGGATTTATCCATCGGACCACCAGCATTGAATTCCACCTTAAGCTTCTTGTCACCATGATACCCCTGTGATTCCCCGATCTCCATTTCAACCTTGAGGGCACATCGGACAATTTCCTCATAGCTGTTGAAGTCACGGATAGCTAATGCTTTCCGCAAGCTAGGCTTCAGCCCACCAAAGAAGCGGTCAACCTTGCATTCGGGGGTAACGACAAAACCGGAAGCGTATCGTGAAAGCCTCGTGAAGTTTTCCTCGTATGCTTCAACAGATTCTTCATCTTTTTGCTTGAGGGAAATGAAGTCCCTTTCCATCTTAATCCGGAGGGTGCGCGGAAAATATTTATCGAAAAACATCTTCCGGAAATCCTTCCATTCTAACACCTCGATCTCCTCCTCAGGCTTCGTATTTTTGATCAACATCCACCATTGATCAGCTTCACCCTCCATATGATAAGCCTCTAGGAGAACCTTCTCTTGTTCAGAACATTGGAGGATGGAGAATATCTTTTCAATGGAGTTGATCCATTGTTCAGCGATCGTGGGATCGGATGATCCACTAAAAGTAGGAGGCCTTTGTCTCATGAAGCTCTTGGTAGCAACATGTTCTTTCTTAGGGGGGTTTAACATTCCTCTTGACCCGTGTTTCTATTTAAAACTTGAGTTAGCTGAGAGAGAAGCATGACAAAGTTCATGATTCCCGCTCCCATTGGATTTGGCATCTCATTAGTACAGTCATAACACTGATCTTCACAACGGTTGTTAGCCCAAGTCCTCCTATTACTGGCCATTGGATGGAATAAAAGGAAAGTTAGGGGTAACACATAAAGGGTAATCCAAAGACAAAATTTGATTACTCATAAATAAACTTTTATTTCCTTAACTCATGAGTCTATAGGCTTCAATCTAGGCTTTTCATGATCTACTTTCTAACATATATTCTTAGGGGTATTTTTTTTAATTCCATTAATAAGGGTTCATACTAATCTTGTGAATTTATCAAAACATATCCCCCGGGAGTGTCGTAACCAAGAGTGCAGCAAGGCCCGTTGTCATGCACCGGTTCCCGTTCGAGTCTATCTCAAAGCAGTGTTTTCGGGTTCTACCCCTAGGATACATCTGTTCCAGAGCCGCCTCTACCTGCTCGTATCCAGACAGGGATGTATTTGTTTGATAAACCACTTACTTAGTATTTACCAAAACTTAGGGATGTTTTTATTATACTTAGTCTTGTATCTAAGGCTTTACTAGGGTTTCCTAATCCCAAAAATAAATAAACTTATCCTCTGATACCAACTATGACAACCGTGCTTTTTATTACAACTTAAACATGATTTATTACATAAAACATCACTTGATACAACAAATAAGATCGAGAGGTTTAGTGTATTTGGGGCTTAGGATCATTACATAAAAACTTAAAACATGAAATACAACATCTTTATTGAAAACTTCCTTTTCATGACCACTACATTCCTTCGTACTTAGCATTGCATGGGATAACCTGAGGACAAGCATAAGAAAAGGGTGAGATATAAAGCCCAGTAAGGGAGTACACATGGAATAACATGAGGAGTACAATACATGTTAGACAATAGGCATAATAAATAGAGCATAAAAGAAACATGAACATAAAGGCATGATAAATCATGATAATCATAACATGGAGATGCGGCAACAACACTTATCATGGAATTAGCATGAGCCAAGGCTCATTGCAAATGGAGCATGAGTAAACCCTCATTGCACATGAAGCATGAGTAAACCCTCGTTTCACTTGAATTATCATGAGTCAACACTCATTTCACATGACGTATCATGATACTATACTTTACCCAATGCATTGGAGCGCTATAAGGGCGCACCCTTCTTAAACATTTCATTTCATGTATAAGTGTGCCACATGGATCATAAAACATGGATTCATAAAACATAAACATTTATTCCATGATAAAGGAATGTGGAATTCATATATGAAAATTTGTAATCAATATGTAAAGGTGCATAAAGGTGAATACCCTTGATGGAGAAATGAGCATGGTATTCACTACACAATGACATTGGCTTAGAAAATCAGTGTGATTTCGGCAGCGTAACGGCGTGACATAAGAATTCATAAAAATTGTTGATGAGAGAGAAAGGGGTTCCTCATCATATTTACATGTAATGGACAATAATTAGGTCATATAGATACATGTCCCAACAATTTTAATGGAATTTAGATTCATGATACAAAATTATTTTCTTGAATGTAAAAGAAGAGAGAGAAGTTCCTTTTGGAATTTCGGCATAGTAACGGGTGTACATGGGAGGAATTTAATGAGAGATAAAGAGGTCTCCCATCATTCAAAAAATAAGAGGGCAGTATGGGGGAGTTGTGAAACCATACCCCAACATTCATAATTGAAATTAAAAGGGCAATACAACTTAAAGAAAATTGACAAAAATGAGAAAGCAAGAAAAAACCCTTACTTGGAAGTGTGCTTCCAAAGGCTAGAGAGAGTCTTCTTGGGAGCTTGGGGCACCTTGGGAGGATTATAGAGAGATTATAGAAGAGTTTGGACGAACTCCAATGGATTTTAGTGAGGAGGAAGTGTGATCTTGGGTGGGTTTATATAGGAAAGGTGAGGGAATTCTTTATTATTTAGGTTTGGGTCCCCTTACATTAAATTAATCCAAACCACAAACCATCCCATGGTTTTTCCCATGGTTTTTGTAAAAGGGAATAGGAAAAAAATATTTTATAATGCCCAATTCCTAACTTCTTAAAATAATAAGGTTGCTTATGTGGAGGTGAGTCACACTCCCATGGAAATTAATTTAAAAAGACAAAGTGTTGAATATGTCTTGAGGGGTCCACTAATGCTTTGAAAAGTAAGTCAAACAAACCCAAAATCACATTATTTTAATGATAAAACAAATATTGGCCGAAAATAAGGATTATGGTATTTTATTACATCACCATTGGGTCATTATGATGTCATAAAACACATTATATATTTAAACGGTATTTAATTTTTACCCAAAAATTTGACTGTCTCAGAAAATTATGAAAAATTCACCATTGGATAATTTCGACGTCCTGATTCCAGAAATGACATTTATTTTATCTAAAAAAAATTCTAAATATGTTAATTTTCACTTTTAAAATAAAAACCAACATTTATCGAAAATTCACGGGTTTTGACAGAAATGGCTTTCAAACCTTAATATAAAATTTTAATTGCATTCATAAAATTATAAGATCATTTATATTTAATAAAAATTAATTTAATAATATTATTATTATTTTATTAAAATATTATTTAATTCAAAAATCCCTTAATTTAATAAAATATATTTCTTAATTAAATAATAACTAAAAACACCATTTGTACTTTAAAAACTATTTACAATGTATCAAAAATGACTAGAAATTATATTCATTATTATATAAAAAAATAATGTACATGAACATAGTACTACTTATTTGTTATATAACCCCTTAAAACAGCCGCATAAGACCTAATTGTAAGGTGTGCGATGGTGACAGACTCTTGGGGTGGCTCGGATAACATCGCTCGAGTGGTAATCTCTATCAACTTCCACTTTTCCTGTAGACGGTCCCGTTAGAGCTTGACATGGTGAAGATCAGCTTGGGCTTGGTCAAGGGCGAAGCCCAAGGATGCCACCTCTTTTCCGAGCTCCGAAAAATGGGATTTGTATGGGGCAATTCTACTGGATGAGGCCATCACTTCTTTTGTCTGAGTAAATTGGATTTGTTAAGGTCCTATATTTATACTAATCATGTGATCATTGTTCAATGGCTATATTAACAACGGTCAAAAATCTTAACATAAAACCAAAGAAGTTGACATCTTATAAAAACATTTTATATAAATATACATTTAATAAGATCAAGAGGGATTTTCCATTAATGAAACTTTGGGTCGTTACAAGTTTTCCAAATTAAATGGGTTTTTACACATAGATTTAAATTGACTTGTGAAAGGTATTGATATAGTGTTTATGATGTACATTATTATACAATCCCTAATTAATATATTAGTCATTAATTCCCGTGTGATTATTCTATTAGTTAGAATATATATGGAAAATTTTCAATCTCATGTGATTATGTATATGAAATTATTTGGCCATTATTTATTCCTGCCATATTATGATCAAGTTATTGATTAAATGTCATGTGTTTCGATTATTTATCTTTTCATGTCTATTATGCTTTATTTATTCATAGATTCTGTTGTACTTATTCTCTTACTGAGTATTTGAACTTACCCATTTCTTATTTTTTATTTTCCCCAGGATACCTGGAAGTGTTTTATGATTATTATACAGTGATATGATAAGGGGGAATATGGAATTATCAATAAAAAACTTTTTGTATTTTATTTTTCCAATTATAATTTAAATTTCAAGTATATATCTATTTTTTCAAAACTAATAAACTATTTGGTCTTTAGAGATGCAATTCCTTGTATCATATGCTTATGTAATAAACTACCAACTCTAGGAAAATAGGTTCAGGTTATTTACTCTTAATGGGGATTCTCACCTACATGGAAAAATAATACCCCTTTTAGGGGGGAGAAATATAGGTGTTACTAAATATAAAAAAAAATATTTATATGGGGGTGGCATGGCCGCCCCCTGCGTTGCATGGAATCTTACCCCCCATTTGGGGTGAGGTCAGCGACTAAGGTGCTTACAATTCTAAAAAACTTTTTTTTATTATATTGGTGCCCATGAGGGGTGCCTCCCCCCATTCTAGTGTGAAATGCATGGGGGTTTGCATGTGTCACCAACCAAGCACCCCTACTAGGTCGACCCAGCCCTGGGTAGCCTGGGTTGGGTTCTACCCAATCCATCAACCCTTATTTTCCCCATGATATAAAACCCCTCTAAGGAGTTTTAAAATTTTATGAGAATCCTGAATAATTATATAAAATTTTCTAAAATTTTTAAAATATATCTTGAATTTA
The DNA here is from genome assembly GCA_963277665.1 of Viscum album. NCBI lineage: Eukaryota > Viridiplantae > Streptophyta > Magnoliopsida > Santalales > Viscaceae > Viscum > Viscum album. Next base: position 1,015,905,236 of record OY728147.1, on the reverse strand, counting down.
ATTAAATAATTTTTGGGATTGTGCAACAAGTGTTTTTTTTTATTCGTGAAAAATACCCTTGAGATGAATTCATCACAAATATAATTTATTTATGTGAGTTTAATTTTTACATATTGATCATGAGCCATAGACCGACCAATACCTATTTGTTTTTAGTTATTTATTTATTTATTTATTACAATGCATGGTTTGTAATAATTATTTAATAAATAGTGATTTGTGTATAGTCTTTTATATCATTATATGTATAAGAGTTTGTGAACCCAGATAAAAGTTATTTATCTATATTCCATATTTATAAGATCCCATTGCCTTTATGTGAGTATTGTTTTATAATGACAAGAATTAAAGGCAACATAGTTTTCACCAGGATTCGATGGGGCACCAGATCAGACTTTAACGCATTGGATAGGGTGAGTGTTGCAACTCGGGTTACACGTGTCATGACTCAAGAAGTTACCCCTAGGGTATAGGTTGATCCATTATTTACTCAATAGATAAATCATTAGTATCTTCTCATGATCATGTCATCTAATTTTATTTATGCATGGTTTATTATTTTATATATGTGTAATTTTTATGTGAGATCACATAAAATAATAAATGACCATATGTAGATAAATGAACATTTGCGGTGAATTTTTCCTATTTACAGTATTATAAAGATGTGATTTTGTTCACATATAATAAGAAAGTATAAATAGAAAATGATTACATTCACTAATAATAATAATAACCCTCAAAGAAATATTAACTACTTAAACACCTTCTTTCACTTAATTTTAAACAAAAATAATTCTATGATGTGATCTTTATTCCTAGTTGAGGGTGTCTCAAACTATCTTAGATTTCTTATGAGAGTGGTGGGTCAACTTAATTAAATTTGGTATAAAATAAGTAGTCATAACTAGCTTGTTTCAACTTTTTAAGCAAGCATTGTGTAATAAAAGCTTGTCCTTTATAATAGATAAGACTTTACTCAACATATCAAGGATCCATGAGTAAATGTGGTTGGATATCTAAAATCCTACCTTGAGACTCTCTGAGTAGTTGTGTAGTCATATATTGGACTATGAGAAGAGGGTTTAAGTATATTTTCCACTAGAATACTCTTGTGACTAATCATTTTGAATCTAGTGGTTGAGGGATACTAAAATTTAATAAAATAGTGGGAGATATTTAATATAATAAAATCTATAATGTATAATAGATGTTAATAAAGATAAAATTACTAATATTTTTAATTTTAATTTTTTAAAATAATGGATACTAATACCACAAGTTCACTATAATCAATTCTGGACAAAGAACATGTACTAACTGGAACAAATTTCCAAGTGTAGTATAGGCAATTGAGCAAAGTAATTTGATGTGAAAGGAAATTCTATGCGATGTATTACCTACTACCTATTGATCTACCTCAAGAAACGAGGGTGAAAAGGAAGATTATAGGAGACACATGGATGATTTATTTTATATTTATATAAAAATTCTATCATCAATGTACAATTTGTTGTGAAAACAATATCAGGACATGGATGGTTTCACATGTTGTCTCATCACCAAGAATCCCATGAGGACAAAGTGAAGTGAGAAATGAATGATATGATGATTATACTAAACATATATAAATTGAAATATGTATCATGATCTTTAAATATATCACATTCATATATATTTATCACACAATTACTCTAGTTTTAGATCATAGAAAGAACTATATAGACAAAGATGCTTCATTACCTATTAGGTAAGGTTCTCTAAGAAAATAAGAACTTAAATAAATATTAATATTTAGTTTTTATGGTGAAAAAGTTTAAAAACAATGATAAAAGTTCCAATAGAAAGTTTTACACCCAAGGAACCTTCACAACATCCTTTAAAGAAAAGAGGAAAATCAACATACATGAGGCTACTTAATTTTCATGTTTTGGATGTGTATATGGAAGATAAAATGAAATGAATTGAATTAGAAGCAAGAAAAGGCTCCACTTAGTATATATTCATCATATTATGTGATTCTTATTGTTCTCTTCTTGGGTATTAGATATTAAATGTGTGTCATGTATTTGTATTCAAATATAGAAAACAAGTATAGAAACATTACAAGAAGCAAGGTGAGTTCTCAAAGCAGTAGAGAAAGGGTGATTCCTAAGTCAATGGTGAGAAGTACACAACTTGTAATTTCCAATTATATTTATTCTAATTGAAAATTTTTAATTATTAACAAAAAATTTATCTCATGTGTCCATTTAACACAAGAATAAAGTATTCCATTTTGGAATGAATGTTGTTTTTGGTACCTCATACTCAACTAATAATTCAATAATGCCTGAACATTGGAAATATATGATGAATATAAAATGTAATACTTAAATAAATAGTTATGGAAAAATGATTCTTTTTCTAGTAAAAATAAATGTAGTTTTCAAGGATATACCCAGTATGGTCTTTATAATCTTTGAACATGAAAATCTTAAGTATTATCACAACATTTACTTACCTAGTTTTGGACAAAGAAACCATTAGAAATAAAGGTAATCCATAAATCTTTTGGAATTAGTTCAGCTGGAGAGCATGAACTACTCCAAGGAGAAGATAGAGGTAAATTCATATACTTCATAAGATTCATTTAAGAATTTTAAAGAATCTGAATGTGAATTAATGATCATGAATGGTTAGAATATATGAGTTTCTTTAGGCCCTTCATCCAAAGAATATCTTGATCAAGCATTTATCTATCATAAAAATGTAGGTTAGATTTATTCCTAAACTCAAATTTCCTTATACAAATCAAAGTTATGATGTTAATAAAAGAAGGATTGATTATTATTCTTACATAAAAACATTTATCATTAAAATATCGCATGTATAAATTCCTAAATGAGAATTTCCTTATATAAATCAAAGTTATGATGTAATTAAAGGAGGATCAATGATGAGTTTTATAAATCGTGAAAAATATTCCATTATATTTTCAAGACGTGCTTCACAAATAGTGGTGTTAACCCATAACTATATTCCAAATATAATGAAAAATGGATATCATATGAGTTATAATATGAAGAAGATCCATAATTTCACAAATCAATGTGTTTATATGAATAGAATTTGTTAAGGATAACTCATTAGACAAAATTTCATCAAGAAAAAACACATAGTGAATCTTGATAGTTTATCCTAAAATATTTCTTAAGATATTACAAAAAAACATCTAAGATGGAAATGGTATAGTCAATTGATAGAATATATTTCTATAAAAGGGTGCATATATAATTTTTAAATAATTTTAGTAAGAATTAATTTGGTTAAGTAATGTTCAGAGATGCATAAGTAGTTTTCACAGGAATAAGTTCCACAAGATCTCATGGAAAAGGAATGTTTTAGAGACACATACTGCATGGGAAAAATAAAACCAAGATATATGGTTTTTTATTCACCACGGGGGGTGATATATTATTAGATAAGAATAATGGATCCTATAATAAAGTAGTAAATTGAAATTAGCTATGATTGAAAATTTTATCTGAATTTAGGAAAATGGATTCCTTGTACTAAAATCAAGTTTGTATTTTTATAGTTTCTCTAATTGATATAAATTCATTGGTGGGTATTAAAGAGAAACTATACATGGGTTGTACAGGTGTGGTACCAATAAGTCTTGACTGGTTATACCAAATAATCATACTTAAATCCATTTTAATTCCACTTATCATGGAAAATTTCTATGATCGTTATATTATGTATTAGATGTTACAACCACCTTTCTTGAAAGGTGTCTATATGATTCAACCAAAAAGGGTGATGACACTAAAATATTTTAATAATAAATTAAAGCTTTAAAGTTCCTTTTATGTATTAATACAAGTATTGTGATCATAGAATATTAGTTTGGAATGAAAGTGTGATATTTTTTTACAAGAGTTAGTGGGATCACCACAATTTCCAAGTAAAATATATTGATGACATATAGAAAGTAGTAGTTTAGTATTACAACTAGTTAAGACTAGAATGAAAGTAACACTAAAAAGATTAAATTAAAGTAGAAACATAAGTTCTAGGGAATAATATTTATATAGGTGGATCTAAGGGTTTATTAGACCAAGTCAAAATAACATATACTGAAAAGGTTTTAAGATACCAATTGGAATAATTCAAGAGAGAATTGTTACCAAATGTTACATGGAATAAATCTCTTAAAGAAGACATGTATGAGACATAGGATGATATTAAAATAGTAATTACAAATCCAAATGATTTAGTAATGTATTTATCACATATATCATTCTATTTAATAGATAATATATACAATAAGTACTTAATAAATTATAAGGGATATCTACCCAGTACTTGGAGAGAAAATGACATTAGGTATAAGGGGACATAAAAACTAGTCTCCATGTGGATCAATTTGATCCAATATCATAGTTTGTATAAGGAAATGAGTAATATAATATCATTCAAGCTAGTAGTATAAATATATACAAATACCAAGTATTTGGTGGCTTCTAATGTAGTCAAAAATTATAAAATAGTAAATAATTTGTTCCAGTTCTTGGAATCATACTTTAGGTACTAACTAAGGTGTTAATATTATGAAAAAGGAAAAAAGAGGTTATATTTAGTGAGATCATCTCTTGGAAATATTTACTCAAGGAGGTGAAGTCATAGATAGTAGAGAATCCATGTAGGAAAATGTGGTAGGACCAATGACTAAAGTCATAAATCATCAAAAACATGATCTTATCATGTGAGAGATAATAAGTTGATCTTTATAAAGTTGGATCTAGTAAAAGTGGGAGTGTTGTAAAAGTGGGTTCCCTAGAACCAACTTGAAAAGTACTTTTTGATTACCAAATAATGTATATAGAGAGTTATACATGATTTATAATTACCATAATAGTTTCTAAACTTATGAATCCACTATTTACATGATAATTTCCATATATTATTTCTCGTATCAATAAGTTATAGTAGTTCCCAACTATAATGAGAACCTCAAAATACTATGAAATTAATATTAAACATATTTCTTATAGTATAGATACATCACACTAACTGAGCACATATGATGTCTAACCATTAGGTATTAGGGGATCATAAGCATTGAGACTTGTTCTCGTGAAGTCTTCACTTGGAGGTATCAAGTAAAAGAGATCACGATGACTGAACCACCAATAGGAACATCGTATGTTTTAGGTGTCATTGGTTGTTCCTATTTACGATCATGTTTATTTGTTTCTAAACTTGAGATCATTTTCAATTTATAACATTTTATCATATACTTTGATTCAAGAAGAAAACCATGACATTTATATTGTGGTGAGTTAGCTTGAATTAGGTGCATCATTAGTAGTATGACATTTATTGAGTGATCAAGATAGAATGTGTCAATTTTTAAAGAAAGTCAAATCTCAGGACTAGTTGATCAGGATGGTAGTAAATTTGAATAATCCATGGCTATGGTATAAGAAGGTAAGTCCATCTAGTAAGTTCAATGAATAATAAAGTAATAAAGGACGATGACACAAAGTGTCCATCCTTCTTTTTTAGATATCTCTAGACAATGATATTATATTGCATGGCGTGTGTTCATAGAAGGTTTTTGTTGATATGAATAAACCTTATATCCTTATGGTTCTTGATGTGTTTCTAGAATTTACTCCTAGTCTATGAGTATCATTCACTACTATCAAGATAAGGGCCTTAAGGGTCACACACAAAGCATATTTAGAAGCTTGTCCAATTCTAGTGAATTGGAGTTTAGGACACGGTGGGTCATGTAGTGGTGGTTGGGTAATGTCTAAGTTTATATGATTAAAAATGAAATAAACAATTTCAATAATATTTAATTTTATAATATTAATCATTTAATTTTTTTTTACTTATTGTATTCATAAGTTATTCAGTGAATATAATGAAAAATATTTTTTGAATGAATATTTAATATTTAATATTCAAGGTTTGTTTGATATTTATGGGATATATGAGTCGAGTTAATGACTCATATTTTATCATGTAACATATTTTTTTTGTTTCAATCATGTAATAAAATATATATGACATTTTTGGTAAGTTTTAAGTGTTGTTTATGTCTCTTTGGGTACATTTAAAGGGATAACTTTCATAAGGACCTAAATGAAATTTATGGAAGTTATAACCTAAGTATAAAAGAATTTTTAGGACCCAAAATGTGAGTGAGAATGTTTTACTCAAATTATCACCCTTTCCCCCCTAAAGTATTAGAGATATAAATAAAATGTAAGATCAAAGTTTGTTTGATCCAAGTTTGAGGATCGATGGTTTGATTTCCCGCGATTGTGACGACATTGAAGATCCTTCAATTTGCCATGATAGAACCCATATTTCATAGGAATATGGTCAATAAATCTTATATAATTCATTTATATGGTCTATAGGGGTCCGATTTTGGTTACTTCAAGCGATGATCAACAAAAATGAGTGGAATTTATTTCCAATCAAAATCGAATGAGGTGCAATTTTGATGTATTTTTCATTTTATTCTTCATGATTAATTAATTTTCAAATGTTATGTGGATAAAACCGAGATGAGGTATACTATATTTTATGTTTCAACATAAATAAGGACCTACAAATTTTAAAATACCATTTTTCATTCTTCCTAAAATCCCCAGGTTCCTTTAAAACCCCATCTTAGTTAAGCCTCAATCAATGACATGATCAACAACATACCTGGCCACCCTTAATTAGCTAAGTCTGAAGACTTATATAAGAAAGGTATCAAATTCTAAAGGTTCGCATGATAGGTATCATGATAAAATTAGGTATGTGTAAATCAAAATATAAAATATACACCCCTAGTATACCAAATAAATAGTGTATGACACTCTATGTGGTATGCTTGGTGGGTCATCCAGCACACGAAACTTGTCTTGTGCCTCATGATCATATTTCATATCTCAATAAAAAATCATACCCATTCTAAACATAACTTTTCATAATTACTAATAATACACCATGAAAAACATTGGTTATGGACAACTCAAAGTCATATATTGAGAGGTTAATTATCATTTCACGTCATGAGTATATGCAGCCAATATGAAAAAATTATAAACTGGAGACTAACTTTTATATAACATGATATATTTTATATTATTAAACACTTTTAAGAATATTAATAAAACCATACATAGTAATTCATATAATCATATCACATATGATATACTATTAGAGAATTGTTATGTTTGTTTCACTTTTTGGGTTTTGTTAAACTCATTACATTTATGTAATTCCTTTCACATCTCAGTATAACCATCTGATAAAACTCTCCCACTAAACGCCTTTATTGAGTAACGTTTATGAATAAAAGTTTTTTTTATTAAGGGTGAGACTTAGGAATCATATTCTTTATATATAAGTCTTTTAATAATGTATTCAAACTCTTTAACTTTGTAATATAAAATTTCATGACTTTATTAACTTTAGTTTTCCACTTACAACTCTTTCTAAGTTCATCATCATTATCATCCTTGGAATATTTCCATAAATAAAATTTCCTTGAGATCATTTTGGTAATAGATTATAGATATTTACATTGTTCTTTACCAATACATCATAAACTACTTTATAATATAAAGTGAAATTAAATTTAATTTTTGATGGGTATAATCCTTTATTTATTAACTTTAATCTTCTCTAAGTCCAAAAATTCTCTCACTATACTTTTAGATACTATTATATTTAGAATATCATGTAAATTACCAGAAACTTTTGTGTTCAAGAAACAACACTTATTTCATATTAGTGTGAATTTTTAATAAATAAACTATTAACTCCCATATCATATATGGTTTTCTATATGTTTGGATCAATATTCTAAAAATAAGAGTTTATTATTTAAAATATACCACTAATGGGTGGAGGATCATATTTCTCATATTTTACCAAAAATCTAGATAATCTATTTTATCTTAGATAAGATATTTTTAGCCTTATCTTCTTCTTGAGTATGGTATAAAATCTGATGAATCATAAACCATGTATATTAAAACATAATCTCATATTATTTATAACAAGTCTTTGTTTACAATCAACTTCTCCAATCAAATCATATGAATAAAATGAAAATAAAAATTCTTTTTTTATATCCATGTGATATTTATGTATTTATTTTCATTAAAACTATAATATCTATCTATCCTTTTCTTGATATTTAATTCTTATATACTTAAAATATTTGTAAAGCATACATTTGGTACCATATACCCTTAAAAATTAAAAAATTAATTTATATAACATTTATATTGGTCATGAACTCTCCATGTAGTTTCATAATTCACTTCAAGTATCTTGGACAATTTTCCTTTGATTGTTATTATAAAACCAACTACTTCTTCCATTTGGTGTATAACCAAGAAATATTCCTTAATATTCCCTTTCATCAAACTTTACCCAATACTTTCCTTTAATATTAATAAATCATGGGATTATGAACACCTTTAAAATATTCAAGAAAAAATTATTTCCAAATCATAACTCATATGGTGTAATGATGAAATTTGGTCAAAGTAGGAACTGATTCAAAATGTAGAAAACCACAATTGTAGATTATCTCTAAATGAATATTGATGTTCCATGATCTGAAAGTATTATTAATCCTATGTGCACCGATCTTTGATTTTTTCCTCTTGGAAAATTCATTTTTTTGGTGTATATGGAGTTATATATTCATATTTTATCCTATGATTCTCAATATATGGATCAAACTCTTCATTATAATATTCAGATCCATTATAAGATCAAAATATTTTTATGACATACACTATTTGATTATCAACAGTTCTCCGAAGGTGTTTAAATTTATAAAGAGATTTTGATTTACTTGTCATAAAATAAACATAAGTCGTACAAGTAAAATCATCAAAAAAATTAATGAAATACTTATATTTTTTGGTTGATTTCAATATCATCATACCACACACATTTGAGTGTACTAACTCAAGAGGTTTCTTGGTTTTAATTTCAAATAGATTGTGACCCTTGTTAATAGTTTTTCCTTTATGACATGTAGCACATGTATTGAGTATTTCATGTTCTAGCTTTGTAATATTTCTCACAACATCATGATTGATAAGCTTGGTCATATCATTTTATCCCAAATGGATAAGTATTCTATATCTTAGTTGGTTTTCCTATTTTATTCTTATGCAATATGAATTTTTATTTTTATAAATTTGGAATGAGTTTTAGTTTGTTTGTTTCTCATTCAATGTAATCATGCCATCCTTCAAACTCTTTATAACACACTCATTATTTCTAAAATTTGACTCATTCCCATTACCAAAAACTTGAGAAACACTAATAAGATTATGCATTAACCCCTTGTTATAGATAATATCATTATATTTATTATTACCAATCTTGTTGTATCCAAATCCTTGCACATTGAGTGATCTTTTGTTTCCAAAAGTGCCAGTGACTCCATCATACCATTTGATACCTTTCAAGAGGTTTTTTTACCAATAATGTGTAATGAGAAACAACTATCAAGGATCCATGAATTTTATCTTTTTTTATTCAACATATCTAGTATAATTGTAATACACTTTTTGGAGGTGTGTCTGGGTTTATCACACCTTCCACAAGTCTCTTCAAGAGACATAAGGATTTTATCAATTTTTACCTTCTATTTAGGATGTTTTCTTTACTTAGAAATTTTTATTTTAGGATTAATACCCCTTAATTCAACACCTCTATTTTATTAAGGGAGTGAGGGATTATACCAACACACATAGGATTTGTGACCATGAACTCTGAAGCACTAAAATCTTCCTTTAAAACTAAATATCATTAGATAAATGATAGGTTATTCAAAAAATGATCATTATTATTCAATATAATTTGATATATGCTACTATTTTTCATCATTATTGTCATTAATACTATCATTAGGTGTGTAAAAAGTAATTATTTCTCTTAGGTTAAATGTAATAGTAGTGGTAACCTTAGGGTTGTCTCAAAAGAGGAGTACAAAAAATAAATTGTCACTATTTGGGTTAGAGAAAAAGGGTGTTTTTAATCTATTGGTTTTGAAAACTAAGAAAAAATAAGAAATTGAAAAAACTGATGAAGAAAGTGATAAGTAAAGGATTATATTTCCATGTGAAATGTTATCATGGTCTTTAAAATAGTTTTTACATATCTTCATATTAATTAATAAATGAAAGATTCCTTAGGTGGTTCATTAATAACCCTTGGTTGAAGGTTATTATTGATACTAATATTATGGGGACAAATTCTTGGTCAGTATCCCTTTATGTGTGTGTGAAAAATCAATAACCAACTCCTAAACTATCATAGAAACACCCAATCAGGTGTTGGTGTTCCTAAGAACTTTAGAGGTAACTCTCTACTTCAATACACATGCCAGAAATTTCTAAAAACTCACCACACAATTCAACCTAATACTTATAGAAAATTATCACTTAGTGGAGGTAGATTATCAATTATCAACCAAAGTGGTAAAAAAATGAACAAGTTCAAAAACTAAAATATAATTTCATTAAAAGTATCAAACAGCCACTAAAAATTGAAATCAATCAATAGAAGAGATATTTTATTCATTAAGGTGTGTAGACTCAAGAACGATAATGGATAACCTTACCTTACCCAATTTATTAGGATTTAACCCTATGTTATAAGGGTAACAAAGATTAAAGATAAGGTATAATGCATTTCAAAACTAAGGAAAATAGAAAATAAAACTAAAACAGTAGCAGCTGCTGGTTCGCCAGTAGTCTGCACAAGCCAAGTTATCCTCAAACACTTTGGTCTCATGTTCTTCTTATAAATCCTCATTTTCTATATTCTTCATCATGAAAAAACCTATTATATCCTCTCTCTTTTGAAATCTTCATTTTAACCATTTTCTCCCACGGTCTCCCTTATTTTCATGGTCTTCAAATCTTTATGAAATCAGAAGCTTCTCTTCCTTATTCTAGATAGATATATTCTACATATTATAATATATGTATAATTTTGTGAATGGGTGCATGTGTGTTGATTTGGTAACCCAAAGTATCAATTTTAAACACATGAGAAACCCCTAAATCCTATTTTTGATTATCATTTGGTTGATTTTCACAAATTAAATCACCATACAAGGAAACAAAATATCCTACGTAAGGTAAATTCTCTTACATATAGCCAAAATGACCTATATCATATGACTTTTAACTTTTACTTATTTCATCTTTCTCAAATGTATTACAGACCTAGAATATTCTACATGTAACTGAATTGACTAATGTGGTACTAAAACATCATACAGGTAAAGAAAATGTCTTGCGTGTATGATGTTTCCCTTGGCCAATATTTTAACACTGGAAATCTTCTACATGTTATCCCAATACTCCAATAAACTATTGAAATGTATTCCATCATATGAATTTTTTCTTTGTAAAATTATGCACACTCAAAATATCATACGACATATCAAAATCTCTTATGAAAATGTCATAAGATAATTTTCTTAGTTATTTTCATGACTTTAGGATAGTGTTTCCAGACTTCTTTCCAATAGCCTCTGAACTTCTCAAAATAAAAAATGGGCTTTCAAAATATCCTTTGTACATCCCTTTTATAGGAAAATATTACCGTTACGTATCTTGTTGAAATAATATAAGGTGCCCTTACATAGCACTCACCAACAGAAGTTACCCTTACGCAACCTGTGGCATGCACTTGATACCTTTATAATCTTTTTACCCTTATGTGACATGAAGAATGTGCCATAGGGATACCTTTGTGTCATAGAATAATTCATGTAATGGTAAATATCATATGTGATATGAAATTTCATACATAATGTCCATGGATAATTTCTTACGATTATGAAATCTAACAATCTCCCTAAGAAATTCAATCGTTCGGCAAGTCATACGATAGGTAGTAGAGTCATATGATCAATTCATATGATCCAAAGTGACATTGTCCCTCAAAATATTATGATGAAATAAAATTCATATGATCTGTATTTTTAAATTCATATTCTCAATCATTTTTTAAGGTTTCAGGCATAATAGAAGTGTTGGTGGTGAACAATGAATTAAAATTTATTTTAATTTAGAGTTTCCTAAAACCCCAATAGAGGATCTTGCATGTTAAATTTATAATTAATTTATTTATATCTAAGGAAATGAACTACCTCATCTTAGGATCCATTATTTGATGATTTTGTTGATCTTTCAAAAGAACCTTTTTAGATTACCTTCATTGTGCTCTAAGGATTCAAGTGTATAATCCATCTAACAATGATCCACATGTGCTCCTTTGATCTATGAATGATGCCGATTGATTTATGGTGCTAGTGTAGAGAATAAATCACATTGTTTTGTTAATATTTATCACTCTAAGATCCTTTAGACTTAAAGGAATTATTCTAATTCTTGAAAGGAGGAGAGGATAAAAAATCAAGTGATAAGTTTGTTGGGCATAAATATTCTCAATTATCAATTTTTAATTAACCTCACATAATAGACATAACCATATATTTATAGAGCTGGGGTTTATGTTAAAATATTATTTAATTGAATGTTAGATCTTAAAAAATATAATAAAATTTATTAAAACCCATTTCACATAATAATATTATTATTATTATTTTATGGAATGCATGCTAACTTGCTCAATAGAAAATATTATTTTACCATATTATAAATTAATATTTATCACTAGTCAAGGTCTTAGTCCATTCGAACTCCTTGATATTTATTGAATAGCTGAATAAGTATTTAATTAAATATTTAATTCATCAATAAATATTTTGATATTGATAAAACTTGAATAAAATTATTCCTTGTAATTGAGAATAATATTTATTTTAATAATTAAATTTGAATATAATTTAATCGAGATCAACAGAAACACTTAGTGTCTGAACCTCTAAGATTGTTTCTCATTGAAATTTGGCGGGCTTGCCTATAGTCCAAGATCATTGTCTAAAAACGGGTCAAGGAACCCAAGAGAAATAACTTAATATCAAAACATCAAAAACCAAATACAAATAATCTTTGTGAAATATAATTCCTTTGTCTCAATATATAATTAAGCAAGTTCTGCATTTGTGTCATCAATTTATATGCTTGATATGTCTTTCTTTGACTCTCTGAAATAAAAATTTTGATATGCCAAGGTCATGGAATTTAATACGATGGTTCTATTCCAATCAAAGGCCCATGATATCAACTTTTATAAATTTGGAAGGTAAAAATCCTTCCTCAATTTATCAATTAATAACACATCACTCATGACACACCCAATATATCAAAATTTTCCATGAATTTTTATCATCATGGTTTATAAAATACATCTAAGTGTGAGTGTCATAACATGCATTAATAATAATCTTAAAGTTTAAGTACCATTACACACTCTCACAGATAGAAATATATGATGACACTAAAACATACAGAATTATAACTAGTAGGTATATTATTATAATCTCCCATATTAGGGATTATCAATTAAAAACTTCATGAGAAGAATTCTCATCCACTTATAAGTTCTCACACCTGAAATTCATGTTTTATGTGTCCCATAATATATTTTTATATGACCTTATAACTATATTTAAGAATATCTCCATATCATTTCAAGGTTCTCATTATAGAAGGGAAATGTTATGACCTTATCAATGCGACAGATACTCTAGGACATTATTACATTAATGTCATATAGAATAATGAACAATATATAATAATATTTTTTATTAATATTAAAATCATTGAATATACATGTAATTAAAGTACAAATAGTTGGTCCTTGTACAATAACTCTAATAAACTTCCACTTGGAATAGATCCAACTACCTATGACTTTCATTCTACTAGACCTCACATGATAATCATGTTTCTGCTGAGTCAAATATTTAGTCAAGGGGTTTGCCACATTGTCTTCCATGGATATTATACTTACTATTAATTCACCTCTTTTGAGAAAAATCCCTCAATAGATGATGTTTCTAAAGTATATGCTTTATCCTTTGATGATACCTTGGATCCTTTGTGAGAGCCATCATTGTAGTATTATCACAGTAGAATGTGATGAGATATTTACTGCTAGGAACCACATTAAGATCTTGGATGAAGTTTCATGTCCAAACTACTTATTTATCTACCTTAAAATCCACAATATACTCATACATTACTATAGAATCTATAACCATAGCCTACTTTGAGCTCTTCCAGCTCATAATGCCTCTTTTTAGAGTAAAGATGTATCCTATATACAATTTCATATCATCTTGATATGTTTGGAAACTAGCATATGTATATAATTTTATAACTATTTATTTATATCAACCATAAACCAGGAACATATCCTTAGTATATCTCAAATACTTAAGGATAATATTGACTTTCATCTAATGGTGGTCACCTAGGTCAGCTTGATATTTGTCTACTGCACTTAAGGCATGGGAGACATCTATCCAAGTATATATCATAACATACATGACTAATCCAATTGCCAACGTGTATGGAATACTTTTCATTCTTTTTATTTCCTTATGTGTCTAAGGATGCATTTTCCTAGAAATATAAATGTCATGTGAAATTGTAAACAATCCACTCTGGGATTATTCCATAATGAATCTCTTTAGTGTCTTCTCAAAATATATACCTTGACTTAGGCCAAGAAACCTCTTGGGTCTATCATGATAGATCTTGATCCTAATAATATAGTTTTCCTCTCCTAATTCCTTTATAGAGAAGCAATTATTCAACCAAGCCTTAACAAACTGTAATACTGGTATCTCTTCTCTAGTAAGTAATATATCATTAACATAAACTATTATTAAAATGACCATGCTCCCACTAAACTACATATAGACACAAATCTCATATTCATTCTTTATGATAATAAATTTCATTATAGCCTCATCAAAATGAATATTCCATGAATTAGATGCTTACTTTAACCCATGAATGGATCTTTTCAATTTATAAACTTTAGTGGCATCCTTTGGAGTCATAAACCCTTTAGTTTGTGTCATATAGAAATATTCTTATAGGTTTCCAATAAGGAAGGATATTTTTATATCCATTTTCCAAATATCATAGTCATGGAAGGTTGTAATGGAAGGTATAATTATGATGGATTTCAATATTGAAACTGGTAAAAAGGTTTCATCGTAGTCAATTACTTGATGCTGTTTAAACCCTTTTGTAACTATTCACACCTTGTATATACTGAATTTCCCATCCATGTCTAGTTTCTTCTTTAATACCCATTTACAACCAATGTTTTTACATCCACTAGAGGATTTACCAAAATCCATAATTGGTTTTTGGTACATGGAATCCATTTTATAAATCATTTATTCTTTCCACTTGGAAACATCTATGCCACTTACTACTTCCTTATAGGTTATGGGATAATTATTATCAACTAATAATGAGTCACCATCCTCAATGACCAGAAAACCATACCATTCAGGTTCTCTAACCTCTCTTATACCCCTACGCAGTACTTGTTCCTCTAGAATATCTTTTCCATGGGATTTGTGCAATATATTCATGTTTCAACTCATGTGTATCTTGATTATGGACTTCATCTAAGTCTATCTTGCTCCCACTATCTCTTTTATAGATCTTTTACTTCTCAAGGAATATGGGACACCTTTCAACGACAACCTTTTTTTATAAAGTATTTTATAGGTGGTATCCCTTTGTTTCCTTCAGATATTCTATAAAGATATACATTTTTCCTCTAGGTATAAGTTTATTACCTAAATAGGCCTTAACAAATTATTTACAACCCTATACATGTAAGTATGAAAAAACAAGTTTCTTTCCACTCCACAATTGGTATTGAATACCATATGTCACTTTAGTTGGCACTAATTTTAGTATATATATTTTTATTTATAACATGTATTCCCAAAATGACAATAAAATACTCTCATGACTCATCATTCATATCACCATGTCCAACATGGTGTGGTTTATCCTTTTACTTAAATTGTTCCATTGAGGTGTATAAGAATGAGTGAGTTGAGATAGGATCCCAAACTCTTATAAATAATCAATGAATTCTTGATTAAGATATTCTCCAAAACATTTTGAGTGGAGGTTCAAAATTTTCTTACCAATATGGTTCTCAAATTCATTCTTTTATTCCATGAATTTTTTAAAGGAATCTTATTTATACCTCATTAAGTATAAATATCCATATTTACTAAAATAATTAGTAAAATTTATAAAGTATGAGTACCCATCCCTTGATTTAATATAAAATTTTCCAAACACATTAGTATGACCCAATTTAAGAAGATCTTTGTCCCTTTCACCTTTCCTGCTAAATGGGGCTTTGGTCATTTTTCCTTGTAAACATGAATGACATACACCAAGTGGTTTTAGTTCAAGAGAATCTAAATATCCATCTTGGTGCAATTTAGTCAAATATTTTTCATTTACATGACCTATCCAGTGATGACAAATTTGGGTGTGGTATGATTCATGTAAAGTAGTTTCATTATCGATGTCCATTACTTGGTTTGTGTAGTCCAACGCATAAATATTGTTATTTAAATTTTCCTTACTATAAAAAATGTTATCCTTACAAAAAAAAGAAACATTTATTCTCAAATTTGAAAATAAATCCATCCATATCAATCCTAGATATAAAAATAATATTTTTGACAATGTGAGGTGGTAGTAATTGATAGCTAAATCAGAAATTTTAGTGCCTTAGATGCTCATAGATCTACCTCCCCTCATTCAATATTTTTGAATCTACTCAGTTCATGTATTTGAATACGTATTTGAGCACCAAAAGTTGTATTTAATACCCAATTTGTAGAAATAGATAAATTTCACTCTATAACAAACACACTTAAATCTTTCCCTTTCTTCTTAGGATGGTTGTAGTTTTTCTTCCAGTGGACCTTCTTGCCACATATGAAACAAACAACATAACACTCCCTTGTTTTTCACTTGATCTTTCTCTTCTTGGAAGGATGTGAAGAATATTTTCTCTTAGATCTCTTCACTTTCCCTTTCTATTTATTCACCATAAGGATGGAAGGATTTCATGATTCACCTCCTTATCTTCTTGGTGAAGAAGAGTTAGGATATCTAAGAGAGAATTCTCAATTTGTTCATATTAAATTTTACAACAAAGTTGGATAATCTTTGAGGGAGTGATGAAATAATGAGATCGGTATGTGATTCTTCAAGGATTTTAAACCCTAGAACATATAGGCACTCAATATAGATAATGATCTTGACTATGTGAGGCCTAGATATAACACCCTCCATAATCTTAATCTGAAATATTTCTTTGGATATCTCAAAATTTTTCTATCTTTATCTCTTTGTTATAGACCACATAGATTCTAGAGCATGCTATAAGCATCCATGTTTTGTGATACTTCATGATTTCACTAGACATAAACAAAAGCATTAAACATTGAACATCAACCATGGAATTCATATGTTTTTTATAGATAAGGAACCCTTAATCACTCACCTCCTTGGTAGGTGGATTAGTCATTGAGTATTATAGCATCTAATATTTTCATTCATGGTGCAACACAACCCGAAGGCATATGAACCACTCTTGTAAGTTACTATCAGTGAGGATAATTTCTTTATAAAATATTAATTAGAGGGATAGTGTGAATGATGAACTTACCATTTTATTCTACAATTTAAAAGATCAAATTATTAGTACTATTCTTGATTATAATTTATGTGAGAAATAATAATAATTAAAATTTTATTAAATCTATAACTATTTTATCAAGTCTAAAAATCCATCACCATTGAACTTAGAATATATAATCACACAAGAAATTATAATGGAAAGGATCCATATTTCCATTTTTTATGATCTAGACTTTGGACATGAAAACTATAAGAAGGTATTTAGGTAGGTGGTCTTACCAACTGCAGGCTTACAACTCCTTGATTCATTGAGTGGACTCCCCAATCCTGAAATCATGACTTGAATTTCATCAACACTTACCTCCAAATTTCTATTGAATAGAATTTTGTTGTTAAATTCAATACAAGTTTAGTTAATTCAACCCAATAACTACCAAATAAAATAAAGTGTCCAAACTTTGTCCATGTAAACACTTGGTTCTATGATTTCATTCTCAATCAAGTAATGGAAGGCTTAGTCCGACTTAATATTAAGTTGATGTATTCTAATTTATTATGTATAAATTTTAACTTTTTTTATCCTTTATATTACTTTTTAATATTATGTGGATTTTAGTTAATTAATTAACTATGTTAGATAAAACATTTACTCATGATTCGTTTATTTAAATTCCATATTTACACATTAATTAATTTATTTATGTTATCATGGTCTTACATCTATAAATTAAATAATTAATAGATATAAATAAATAAATAAATTACCTTATCATGAGATAATCTAATGGTTGATTTATTGAGCAGACAATAAATCAACCTATGGCCTAATGGAATAACTCTTTATGTCGATCTTGTCAGGAGTTGCATCATTCAGCCTATCCACCTGTGTATTATCTAGGTTGATGCTATTATGGTTCTATATTGAACTTCCTCCATGAACCTTGGGATACTCCATCAATTACATGTATTTATAACACAGACGTAGGTGAGGGGAACTAAAGGATTAGTTAAGGGGAATTACATAAATAACCTTGGATACGTAGATCCTACATAATAATGGAGGGAGGGGTGATTCACGGACAATTAAATTTAATTTAATAATAAATAATTGTAAAATCATGAAATAAAATAAATTAAATAAATCCAACTCATACATAGGTCTTATTCAAGATCATGAATAGTTATACACATGCAAGGAATATGAAAAAGTAAAACCAGTTAACATTCATTTCTTATTCATTCTTTATTATTAAGATAAACTTTCTTGTATTAATTAATTAATTAATTAATTAATTCCCTTTCATCTTATTGAACATATGAATTCTTTTAGATATTCCCATCATAAATGAATTCATGGAAAATAAATAGTTGAACCAATAGTTATAGATTATTATAATAAATTAATTGAGCATTTAAAATTATTTAAAACCATTATTAAATTTTCAAACACAATCATTATTAATCAATATAATAAGTTTTTAATGTTGTAGTTAAAAATTTACTGTAATTTTAATTATAAACTTTATTGGGAGACTTCACGGTATATATTGTCTAGCTACACATCATGCACCCCAATTTCCATGTATCTAGGGAACATGCCTGGGGTTTCGGCGTGTTTCACAACTGGACTACACAATGTGTACTAACCAGATACACATTGTGTGTTCCGCTTTTCATGTGTCCATTCAATCCATTGAGAAACTAGGCATGAAATGTAAATGTAGTAATTAATGAACTACACACCGTGTATTCCAACTACACATTGTTTACTTAATTAATTATTTAGGCTGTTAGTATCATATGGTTTTGTCCGTGTATTTGACCACACAGTTTACACAAATTTCACTGCTAAACTATGTAGACTACATGGAATGTTTACCAATTACACATCATGTAATCTTACATGTCATATTCTAGGTTGCCTCAGTCTACAAGCAGTGTTCAATAAATATACCATGTGTAATTATTGTTTGGCGTGTCATGTATCTCACAACACGACCAGATGCAGTGCACTTGGGTACATGATGTGTACTCTGACTGCACACCATGTAATCCAATGATATCCCTCCAAATTCCTCAACACTTATTTATAGAATCTCCATAAATTATTCATTTTTTTTTCGAAATTAAGAAATTTGGAATCTTGAACAAAAAAATTAAAATGTTGAAGGCATGTTAATTTAAACAATCGGATTAAATAAATAATAATTCATGAAATTAAAATATAACCACTATTTCACATAAATATCAAAAATAAAATAAATAAATATAAATTTAAAACCTGATCTCTAAGATACCAGTTGAAGGTTCTAGGTGCAGTGAAAGCACAGGTGGTGGGTGATAAATTAAAATTTATTTTAATTTAGAGTTTCCTGAAACCCCAATAGAGGATCTTGCATTTTAAATTTCTAATTTATTTATTTATATCTAAATAAATGAATTGCCTCATCTTAGGATACTTTATTTTATGATTTTGTTGATCTTCTGAAATACCCTTTTTGGATTACCTTCATTGCACTATAAGGATCCAAGTGTAGAATCCCTCTAGCGAAGATCCACACATGCTCTTTTGATTAATGAGCAACGTCGATTAATTTTTGGGATCTAGCATGGAAAATAAATCATCTTGAGTTGTTCATCTTGATCACTCTAAGATCCTTATAACTTGAATGAATTCCACCCATTCTTAAGAGGATGAGAGGAGGAATTTTTTAGAGACAAGTTTGTTGTGTGCAATGGTTCTCAATTCTAAATTTTCGATTAACCCTATATAATAGACATAAAAATCTATTTATAGAGCTAGGGTTTGGGTTACAATATTATTTAATTTTGTGTCGACCCTTAAATAATATTATCATATTTATTAAATCCCATTCCACATATTATTATTATTATTATTATTATTATTTTATGGTGTGTGTTCTAACTTTCACAATAAAAAATACTATTTTACTTGCTTGTAAATTAATATGTATCACTAGACACAGTCTTGGTTCATTAGAACTCCTTAAAATTTATTGAATACACAAATAAATATTTAATTAAATATTTAATTCATCAATAAATATTTTATGATTGATAAAACTTGAATAAAATTATTCCTCTATTTTTAGAATAATATTTATTCTAATAATTAAATTAAATTAAAATTTAATTAAGATCAATGGAAACACTTGGTTTGTGACCCGCTAGAATTATTTCTCATTGGTATTAGGTGGGATTTTATAAAATCCAAGATTACTATCTATAAATGATTCAAGGCACCTAAGAGAAATAAATTAATGTTTCAATGTTGACAACCACATATGAATGTTCATTATGTAATATAATCCCTTTGTCTCAATATCTCATCAAGAAGGTTTCACATCTGTACCATCAACCTATATGCTTGATACATATTTCTTTCACTCTCTAAAATAAATACGTCGATGCACCATGTACATGGAATTTAATGCACTAGTTCTATTAAAAGGGTTGAGATATCAACTTCCATAAATATGGAAGGAACAAATCCTTCCTCAACTTATCAATTAATAACACATCACTCATGACGCACCCAACGTATCCAAATTCTCCATGAACTATTATTATCATGGTTTATGAAATAAATCTAAGTGCATGAGTCATAACATAAATTAATAATAATATTAAGTATAAGGACCATCATAGACACTCACTGATAAGAATATTCATTGACCCCAAAACATGAGGAATTCATAATGGTGGGTTTATTCTCATAATCTTCCATCTTGGATATTACCAAGTGAAAACTTCCTGATTAGAAGTATCATCCTCTTATGAGTAATAAAACCTAATATCCATGTTCTATGTTTCCCATCGTAGAATGGTATCTGACCATAGAACTATATTTAAGAATATTGTGATGACATTTTAAGGTTCTCATCATAGCATGTAACGGTTATGACCTTATCAATGTGACAGATACTCTAGGAAATTATTACATTAAATTCATAAAAAATAATTAATAGTATATAACAAGATATTATATTAATATTCAAATCATCGAATATACATATAATCAAAATAAAAATATTTAGTCCTAAAACACTAAATCTAACAATTTTTTTCAATTTCAAACTTGAAAAAATAAACAATGGTAAAATCAATGTAGGATTTTCCAATTCATTCTAAAATTGATTTAAAACAATGAAGATGAACTTCAAAAACCCATTAACAATATAATTTCAGAATCAAGGTATGGATTTTCTATTAAATTTTAAAGTGTTTAAAGAAAATAAAATTTAATATTTAATTCATTTAGAAATTAAACTCCAAATTAATCACAAAACTGATAAATGTGATATTTATATAGAAATTACTTAAAATTGTGGGATTAAAATTATTGAAACACAAGAAAAAATGTATGAAAATATTATTGTGTCAATTCCTCCACACTTAATCATTGGACTCCTAAATAAGTAAACTTTAAAAAGATTACCCATGTGAAATTTGAACACTGTACAATGTGAGTTTTCTTTTTAACAACATTGTTATTAATATCATCATTCCTCTTAAATGTTCTTGATTCAATTTCATTCATTTTGTACATTAAATTAATTTCTACTTATTTTATCATCTCATGCAAACCTATACCTACCTTTCTTGAAATATTTCACTCATCACTCAAGTATGAATTTTCAAGAAAATCTTTTTTTCATTCCAAGTTAATGCAATTTTCAACACAGGCTTGATGAATTTCTCCATCTCCACCTAATGAGTCAAGTATTTATGTATATAATGAGTTCTTTTTAGGGTTATGTTGCGTCTTGTGGTTTGTGGTTTAAATTGAGAATATACCAAGGAATATTTGGAGTTTTGGGTCTATGTCAAAGTATAATGCATGATTTTAAGTTTCTATCAAGAATGGATTCCTCCCTTGATTTATATTACATTAAAAAAAACTTCAATCCCCATTGAGATTCAATAGGAAAAATTACATTATTTGTATTTCAGGAGTATAAAATTTTTCCTCTCTCTATCTCATTTAATATGTTTTGATTTTTTTTTCTTTTATTATATAAAGACTTTAGAATCTTTCCTTGTTAGTTTTAGTTCTACATAGACCCCAAATCAGAAAGTATTTCCTTAAAACTGATATATTTCAGGGAATTTCTTCCAAAAAAATTCATCACATCCTTTTAAACAGCTCCTATGGGATATACTTCAAAGATTTCAGCATCTCTGAGTAAATTTGAGTTCCCAAACATCTTAAATTATCCTCCAACTCCTCCTCATCTTCTTGGATAGTATGCCCTTGATAACTTCAGCATAAATGATGTATTCCTTCCCTATTTCACCTTTTGTATCATTTTTTGGCTTGAATTTAGATTTAGAATTTGTGTAGAATTGAATTTTTTTTAGGAAAGAGAGGTAATTTTATCTTTATATATTGGTATACTTTCATGTAATGCCTTGGAAAATTTTAAGTCCATATTACCATCCTTCCTAGAATGATTTTTATCAAAATAGATAACTATAAAAGTTGTAAAACCCTTTTCTCTAACTCAAGCTAATTTTTTAAAACAGCTTTTTCTAACTCACTTTATCCATTCTCCACACTTAATTAAACCTAAATCATACATCAGATTGTATAACAAGTTAGATTTGGATATTTATCTTCTAATGTGGTTTTCTAAAAAAGTCATTCATTGTTTATAAGGGATACATGAACTTAATGTCATGGTATTCTTTAAAATAGAGTTCGATGTATAGGGGTTTTTCATTCAAAATAATGCCTCAATCATTTATAGCATATGTTTCTTGAATACTCTAAGGTTTTTTCTAGATTTATTAGAAAGTTATGGTTATTAAATCATGTCTTGGTTATCTCAAGAAATAGTGAATTTTAAAGAAGATGTAAAAATAGGATCATAAGCCTCTCAGGTAAGTGATTAAAATATATAAAAATATTTCATAGCTTGAGATTCATAAATCAATAGTACAATCATGAAATTACCTTAATCTTAATTTGAAAACAAGTTTATTTAAATGTTTATATATTGTTATTAAATGGGTCAAAACAATTTTTTTCATTGGAATGGATTCAAAAGTGTCAAATTCATTCCAATTAATATCAATAGGTTTCAAAAAAACACACTAAAAATGAAAATAATTGCACAAAAAGTTTTGAAAATGGCACAAAATTTTTAAAATCCTAAACTATAAGGGTTACCTCCCCCACACTTAAATTATGTATTAAACCTAGTGTATTCAAGTATATTTAGTATATAAGTTATATTTTAAATAGAATCATAGCATGAAATTAATTATTAAGGAGAGGTATAACCTGATGGGTCTTCATTTATAGACAGATTCGAGAAGTGTGATCTCCTCCACTGGTTCTTGAGGAATGTTTCCATGTAATTTATTCAGCTTATTCCCATTAATAGTGAATGGGTTCTTATTTCCTTCTTTTTTGATCTATTAAAAACTAGATGAATATACATTAGTAACAATAAATGTACATTACCATCTAGAATGAAGCTTAGCTAGAATCAACTTGAGTCTTGAGTTGTATAATATTGCATGGTCCCCTTGGTGGAATTCTTTATATTGGATAATCTTTTCATGATACGCTCTTTTCCTTTATTTTTAAATTATATATTTTTCAAAATATTCTATTATAATTTCCTCTAACTCATAAAGTTGTAGTTTCCTTTTTATAGCCTTTCCCAAGTCCAAATTCATCTCTCTTACCACCTAGTATGGCTTATGTTCTAGATTCATAGGTAGATGAAAACTATTTTAATAAATTATTCTATATAGACTAATTTCAATGTGGGTTTTTTAGGTTGTCCTATAAGCCTATAAGGTGTATTCAAACCTTTTCCTTTAGTCCTTCCTGTTTGGATTCACAATCTTTTCAAAAATACCTTTAATATCCTTATTGGATACTTCAACTTGCTCATTTGTTTATGGATAATAGAGTGTGTATGTATTATGATGTACTCCATACTTCCTCATAAAGGCCTCCATGTTCCTATTGAAAAGTAGGTCCCTTGATGATTGATGATGGCTCTTAGAACTCTAAACCTATATAATATGTTAGTCCTACAAAAATCACACACAACTTTAGCATCGTCAGTTTTGGTGGCATTGGATTCCACCCATTTTGAAGCACAATCAATTTCTAGTATGATGTAAGAATTACTAAATGACATGGAAAGGGGTCCCCTAAAATATATTCCCTATATTTCAAAAAATTTATAACAGTTGAGTGGTTTTAAGATAATTTCTTATCTCTTGGAAATATTTTCAAAAAAATTGAACTTTCTCACATTTTTTACAAAATTCATGTGTATCTTTAAAAAAAGTGTGTCAATATTCATTATTATAAAACATTTCTTATTGTAATTTGATGTTGAAAGTGAACTACACAGAATAGAGAGTGACAATATTCAAAAACATATTGTATTTCGCTCGTAGGTGATCATCTCTTCATCACTTGATCATTAAATATTTTCCATATATAAGGATCTTCCCAAATGTAAAATTTCTATTAATATTTTAGTATTTGAATTTGGTGAGGGTTCATGTGAGATGAGACTTGATATTTTACTAGAAAATTCACCATGTTAGTGTAACAAGGAACTTCTCCTTTAATAAAGTACAACTTATGTCTTGGAATATGACCATTTAGTGGTTTTTGGTCAGGAATTTCAACTTCAACAACATTGGACAATCGACTTAGTGATCAGTCACTTGGTTATAAACTTATTTATTATCTTTGGTTTCTAAGTTAACAAATTATAGAAGTAATATACATATAACCAGCCATGTCTTGGAATATTCCTTCTTCATCAAGTATCTTAGGGCTACATGATTATAAAATATAGTGACTTTAGTTTCAAGCAAATATGATCTGAATTTTTTCAAAGAAAAGACAGCTGTAATAAATTAATTTTCTATGGATGTGTGGTTAAACTAAGAAACATCCAAGTTTCTTTAGGTATAGTAAATGACTTGAATTATTCCTTCAATTATTAGGGAAAAACTACTCATATATCTTGGTTGGAAGCATCACAAAGTAACTCAATTGGGTTCTCCTAATTAGGTGGTTGTATCATTGTAGGGGTGATTAATATACTCTTTAATTCAATAAAATTTTCCTTTTAGTCATCATTAAAATCAAAATTATAATCCATTAAAATAATCTAGAGAGAGGAAGAGAAATCTTATGGAAGACCTTGATAAATCTCCATTAAAATCCTACATGTCCATGGAAGGGTCTAATATGTTTCATAGAAGTTGGGTAAGTAAAGGAATGTATTACATTAATTTTAGACTTATATGCCTCAATTCTATTTTTTAAAATGGAATTCCCTAAGACTATTCATTTTTTCACCATGAAATGAAACTTCTCAAAATTTAGGACCAAGTTCTTTTCAATGCATGTTTTGAAACCTTTTTCCATATTTCTTGAACAATGATCAAAAAAATTACCAAGAATAGTGAAATAATTTAAGAATACCTCTAGGTATTCTTCAACATGGACAGAAAATATACTTACCATACACCTATAAAATGTATTTGGGGAATTACACAATCTAAATGGAATAATTTTATAGGAAAATGTGCCAAAGGGACATGTAAAGGTAGTCTTATCCTAGTCCTCCAGAGCAATGGGTACCTAAAAATAACCTAAAAAACTACTGAAGAAGTAATATTGGGTTTTACCTGCTAATACATCTAACATATGGTCAATGAAGTTAATGGGGAAAGATATTTTCTAGTGGCCTAATTTAACTTTCTATAGTCTATACCAACTCTCCAAATATTCTGAATTATAATGGGTATAAATTAATTTTATTTATTCCTACTAATGGTCAATCATGTTTTCTTTGGAATAATATAAATGGGGATATCCCATTGTGAGTATAAAATGATGTATACTTCTAATAACCTCTCAATTTACTTTTTCACTACCACTATCATGCTAGGATTTGAACTTCTTTGAGGCCACCTAATGGGTTTGTAATTTTCATCAAGTAAAATCCTATGCATGAAGATTTATCAATTTTATATCTTGTAATTCCTATACGTTAGATGACATATAATCTCCCTCGTCAATGAATAGATAATCAAATCTATCAAAAACTCAGAAGTTACTCATCCTTCACATTGAAAATAGTTTCTTTAGAATTTTGGATAGCTTCATCCTCTATGGAGTTTTCAATCATTAATCATTTTTCTAAGGATAAAAATTCATGTAACATATTTGGGTCTTCAATGGTCTTTAAAGTGGGAAAATATAAGGATTGAATGGTTAGATGAAGGGTTACTCATGTAGTTAAAGATGTTGAAATGTATTGTGTTGTCTATAAACTCCATGGTGAGTTTCTCTTTAGGCACATCGATGATTGTATTTTATATCTTTTATAGTGGTCTAACCAAAATTATTAGTGAGTTTACCAGTGATATATCTTCCTATATATTGATCATATAGAAGTTGGCTAGGAAAATTTGGTCTTTTACTCCAACCAACACATCCTCCAAGACTCTTACAAAAAAAATAGTTGATCTTTTTAAAATTAATACCACTAATATTATGGGTTTAAAGTCCCCCATATATAAATATGTAACACAGGGTGATTCATGACATTTATATAAGAACCTAAATAACATAAATCATTGGAAAAATTAATATAATGAATAGTGAAAGGGATGGAAAATGTCCTTGGATCGTGAAATTATATTAAAAGTTGTGGTGTAATTAAAGTTGAGACACTTCTTCTCAAATTAATTCTTTCATTACCTTGAAGCCTCTTCTTCTTGGTGTAAAGTTCTTTGAGTAACATGGATTACATGGGGATTTTTTTTAGTGCTTCAATAAGGGGTATTTTGATATCCAATTTCTATAAAACCTCTAGAACTTCTCTTTGAGTATCTTCCTACAATATCTTCTTGGAATAAGTTATTATTAATATAAAAGGAAGTGAGTGGTATTTATTCTCAATTTACTATCTCTACAAGGGTGTCTTTGGTCTATTATTTCTCCTTGGTTTAGATTTATCCTCTTCCTTTTTTTACTGTTTTATAGGTTCTTCAGAAACTGGTTCTTCTTGTCTTTGTTCAGCTTCCTCTACAGCCTACCCTTCAATATCATGTTATACTTATTCAGCTTAAGGTTTTTTAGATCTCTCTTCTTCATGGATAGGTTAATTTTTTAGGAATAGATGTGGTCATGGGGTGAAATTTCTTTTTTATTCTGGTGGTAATCATTCTCACATACCCATTGGAATTTGGGACCAATTAGTCTAGTAATTTACTTGAGTTTTTGGATAGAATATACACTAGACTATTGATCTAGTTTCTTAATTCTCTCACTATACTAATAATTTTATCAAATTCATGCTCTTGTTTTTATTTTGAAGGAGGTTTAAACTAGTGAAGGGTTGTTCAAATTTTTTCTTTTGATGATAAGAAGGTGTCTGGTAGGATGGTTGGTTATAAGTCTGCTTGTAAGGTTATTGAAATGGTGGGGTTTGTTAGTATTACTACTAGAATAGAGGTTGTTTTCTGTATTGGTTTTGGTAGGATGGTCTGGATTGATTTTTTTATTAAAATATCCATATTATACTTGGTAATTTTATCTCCATCCTTTATGTTGTTATTGGAATTTACTTGGATGAAATGTTGTTGCACAACTCTCTATGCTCAACACTTATGCACACTAGTCAGTAAATTGATTAGGAGATAACCACAAACCGCATACCTTGGTTGGTTCTTTTTGTTCACTTTTCTTTTTCAAATACATTTTTCTCACAATACTGGTCAGTTATTCAAGTATTGATTCATGTAGTGGGGATAAATCGGAATTTCTTACCTAATATATGCCTCTTGTTCCTGCACCACTTGTGATAGGTTTTTGTGGGTTTCAATAGATCTTTTAAATCAGGACATTGGATTCTACTTGTGATTTATCTATCAAGGATCCTTTGGATGATTTACCCAATAGGTTTATATCATTTTCTAGTATTCCCTAATAAAATAATATGAGGAAGTGATTCTCCTATATATCTTGATGTGGGCAACTAGCACATAACTTCTTAAACCTCTCCCAATACTCATAAACAGTTTCCCCAAAAGCATGTCCAATGGCACAAAACTCCTTCCTAATTATTATATTCCTATAGATAGGGAATAATATCTGAATAGATCATCTTTGTAGGTCATCTCAGTCATGTACCTCTCCTGATTTTAGGTTTTATAACCATTCTTTGGTTACTCACTCAAGTGAAAAGGGGAATTCCCTCCACTTGAGTTGGTCAACAGCTACTCCTCTAGGATTTAAGGTGAAAAAACCAATGTAAATCATTTGATATGCTTGTTTGGGTCATCATCCTTCAAGCCATGAAATTTAAAAAGTGATTGGATTAAGATAGTTTTAATTAAAAAATCATTTTGAAGGATAGACATAGCAACTTAATTACATTGATGAATTAACTATGGGGCACATAAATCTCTTAAAGTCTGGTTTGGGTTCATTGACATGAAAATAGGATCAGATTAAACACTTGAGGTTTCACTTGAGTCTATAAGGGTTATTTCTTCAAATTTATATTGTAAACTCAAATTCCCAAGTCTAGTTAGCAGAGTCTTTTCAATTTCTAGATCAAAAGGGTTAAGTTAATTAGTAAAAGATTAGGTCATGCAATTTTTAGTAAGATTTGGTACTACCTCAATAGAAATGGAGCTATTTTTGACACTAAACCTATCATAGGGTATGTAAAAAAGAAATTATTTCTCCTAGGTTAAATGTAGTAGTGGTGGTAACCCTAGGTATGTCTAGAATAAAGAGTTCAAAAAATTAGTTTTCACTGTTTAGGTTAGATAAAGGGAGTGTTTTGAATCTGATTATTTTAAAAAATAAGTGGAAACAAGACATTGAATAAAATTTATTAAGAAATTGATGGGTTTGAGTTTGGTTTTACATGTGTAATGCTATCATAGTCTTTAAAATAGTGTTTACTTATCTTCTTATTAATTAATAAATGAATGGTACCTCAATTGATTCATAAATCACATTTGGTTGAGGTTATTGTAAGGACTTATTTAAACAAGAACATTTCTTGGTATTTATCCCTTCATTTTTATGTGAAAAATTATTAAACCACTCCTAAACTGCTAAGGAAATACCCAATTAGGTGTTGTTTTTTCTAGAAACATTAGAAGTAACTCCCTGCTTCCAAACACATGTCAATAATTATTAGATACTCACCACCCAATTAAACCTAATCCTTTGAGATAAGACACACTAGATAGAGGGAGATTATCAATTGTTAACTTAATAATTAAATAATGAATAAGTTCAAAAACCTAACACATAATTATATTAAAACTATTAAATAGACACTGAAAACTAAAATCAATCAACAGAAGAGAGTTTTTATTTATTAAGGTATCAATACTTGAGAACTATAATGGATATATTTACCTTCTCTGATCACTCAAGATCTAACCCTCCGTTAAAAGGATAATAGAGATAAATGAGTAATAAGAAGACATTACAAAACTAAGGAAATTAGAAAATAAAATGAAAATGATAGCAGTAGTTGTTTCTTCAGTTGTCTGCTCGAGCTAGATCATCCATGAACCCTTTGGTCTTATTTTCTTTTTGTATATCCTCAATTTCTATATTATTTTTCATGGTCAAATCTATAAGATAATAAATATTTTTAAATTTTAATTTTTTCTCCTTTTCTACCAAGATCTCCCTTCTTCTTCCTGGCCTTTGAATATCCATGAAATCTGTAACTTCTCTTCCTTATTCTTGATCAAGATATTTTTTATATTATAATTTTCATGGCCTCGTATAAATGGGTGTATGAATGTTGATTTGTCAACCCAAAGTCTCAATTTAAAACATAGTATAATCCCATGAAGTATTCTTGTAATATTTATTTGGATGATTTACACAAATTAAATCATCATATGAGGAAACATAATATCCTATGTGAGGTAAATTCTCTTACGCATATCCAAAATGACATACATCATATGAATTTTTCCTTTGATAGATTTCAGATTGGTTAAATTTATTATGGCATTAGAATATCCTAAATATAACTGAATTGACTTGTGTTTCACCAAAACATCATATAGATGGAGAAAATGTCTTAAGAGTATGATATTTCCCTTTGTTAATTTTTCAACTCTAGAAATATCCTACACGTTGGCCCAATTCTCCAACGGCCTATTGAAATGTATTCTTACATATGACTTTAGCCTTTTTTAAATTAATAATGCTCAAAATATCATATGGTGGATCAAAATATCTTGCACATATATCCTAAGATAATTTCCTTAGACATTTTCTATACTTCAGCATTATATTTCCTAACTTCCTTTAAATAAACTCTAAAATTATTGAAATTAGCTATGGGTTCTCAAAATATCCTCGAGTTATCTCTTATATAGGTTAGTATAACCTTTAAATATCTTGTTAAAATCCATGTAGGTACCCTTAGGTGGGGCACACCCACAAAATTTTCCCTTAAACAAATTGTGACATGAACTTGATACCATTACATAGCCTTCACTCGTTCATAAGTACCCTTTCATTGCCTTCAAAATGAAATCTTCACCTTTACATAGAAGTTTGTTTACCTTGATATAGTAGAGGAATGTGCTTTCTACCCTTACGTGACATGAAAATGTGCTTCAAAGATACCTTTATGTCATGGAAGAAATCATGTGATGGGAAATATCCTATGAGGGGTGAAATACTATATGGAATGTCCATGGTTGAAGTCTTATAATAGGCAAGTCTTGTGATCTCCCTAGAAAATTCATATGCTCAGCAAGCCATGTGTTTAGTAGTAGAGTCATGTGATCTAAATTCATATGGTCCCTCAAATTTTTATGATAAATGTAAATTCATGTGATCTATATTTGGAAAGTCACATGCTTAGCCCTTTTGTTAATTTCAGACTTGAAAACATAAACAACAATAAAATTAGTGCAGGCTTTTCCTGATCAATGAAGACCAACTTTAGAAATCCATTAACAATGTATTTTCAAAATCAAGGTATGGATTTTCTAATAAATTTAAAAGTGAGACACTAAAATTAAATATTTAACCATTTATAAATTAAACTCTAGATTAATCAAAAAACCAATAAATGTGATATTTACATAGAAATTACTCAAAATTATGGGATTAAAATCATTGAAACACAATAAAAAATGTATGTAAATATTGTATTGTCACTTCTCAATCTTTTAATATGTAACGACTCAGACTAGATAACCATCAAAACTAGAACCCAAACCAAATCACCATAGACTTGAAGGGCATTCTTGATCCCCAAGGGCTGATAACTAGCACTTGGAAATCAAACAGTAACTAGAGGGAATGATTTCATTCAACCTGAAAAAATTGTGTGGTATATATATACAATGAAAATAAATAATAGAAGGAAACTAAAAGAAAAATATTCCATAAATAAAGAGAAAAATCGGTTGTAATACAACTTGAAAACCAATTAAACCAAAGGTATAGGTCTATAAATACCAGAAAAGAAACTGAAACCAACAACCACTACTCCAACTGATATGTGGTAAATCTCCCATCATCTCACCACTAGATACCCATACCTAGATAACTTAAACCTCATTGTCTCACTACAATGACTTTCCATTTCCTTCATAAAAAGATAATACCAAGTCTATACATTTCCAAAGGGGTGTGTAGGGTGTAAGCTAAATAGGCTCAGTCTAACCCCACCTAGGTGTCCCATATCAAGTTTTTATATAAATAATACCAATAATACAATTTCACGAAAACATGGCATGTTAAGAAATAAATAAGTTTTATATTAAAAACATGGTAAATATTTCCCTTTTTTATAGTTCCAAAACAAACCAGGTAAAATAGTTTCAAAGCATAAATCCATATTTCCCAAAGCAAGTATATCAAAGTCAAAATAGTATAAAGCCAAATCAAAATAGTAAATGGACCAAGTATCATAATAGATCAGGATAATAGACTACTCATACCACAATAAATGACTATTACATGCTCAAGTCCTTAGAACACAAGCCTAAGGAGCAGAGGAACATCCCATGAGTGAACCCCCCTGAAAATGTCAAGATCAAGTCCCTAGAACACAGGCCTAGGGAGAAGAGGAACACCCCATGAGTGAACCCCCTAAAAATAAAATAGATTAGGACCAATACTAAAACTTTTACATAAGTACCCAAGTATTACCATGTGATGAATTTATCAAATCAATTTCAAAGGGATTCACAATTCACAAACAATTCCAAACCACCCTTTATTCAATCAAAATCATGCTTTGAAAACCCATTTCGCAATCCATTTTACAATGATTTGAAAACGCATTTTGTCTTACCAAAATAAGGGGAAACCCATATTTTATGAAAAATCCATTTAGAAACACAAATAAATCGTGCCAATTAATTTATAAAAAAATTATAAAACCAAGAGAAATTTTGGTTCATTCAATGTAGACTAGAGACAGAACCACATACCTCAAACTCGGGTTGAAAATTACTTGCAACAAGATCCACACACATCAGGATGAACACAAAAAAAATTAATGGAGACCTTGGTATCAATTCCCATATCTCAAAATCAATTCCATAAACAAAATGGCTGACATATAGGATATATCACAACATACCTTGAGGAACTCACATGTCGCACCACAACCAACATAAGGGATAGCCCCTATAAAATAATCACACAACGGATCAAAAAGGGATCAATAAGAATCATCATATGATAGACAGAACCCATAAACATAACCCAATGTCATTGTCGCAACCAATATCAAAGAAGAAGAAAAAAGGCTACTTACCCGAAGAGAAGTAATGCAACCCAGTCAAAGATCAAGCATTGAACGAAGAAATATGGGATAGGAGGAGCCACCAAAAATCACCTAGAAGAGTATAAGGTTTAAGAGATATGTTTCACATCGAATGAAGTAGGTATTTATGAGATCATGGAATAAAAATAATAGGGAATGACTAGTTTGAGACGTAAACTACAATATTGTGATGTAAGCTTCCCATGAATCAATTACACTGAAAAACACATCACCTTGGGTTAAATTAACCTAAGTGATGATTTTATTATGTAATAAGGGGACTTATGGCTTAAAATAGTTTTACCATTTGAAATTTTGTATATATTTTTTCCAGCAATGGACTTACATCATAAATTGGGGATTTACAATGTAAATTCCCTCTACATCCAGTACCAACAGCAATCCCCCTATAGAAACTCTCAAAAGTATCTAAAAACCTACAAACCCAAAGAAAAATCTCTTAAAAATGAAAAAATGTACCTTTTTATCTATGATGTTACAATATCCCCACCATAATAAATTTCATCCCTAGGAAGTCATGTGGAAGAAGGGTGTTATGAAAAGAGGTGAGGCCACTGATCCCTCACTGATGAATCACGCTCCCAAGTCTTGTGAGAATACAATATATGTCACTATAACACTCTGAACAATAGAATATACTTCTCATGGAATACTTTCACTTATGAATAAATGATCTCCATTGTATACTCCCCAATAGAAATATATGGTTCTACCTTAATCTCCTCCCAACTCATAACATGAGAGGGATCGGGATAGTACTTCCTAAGATGAGATATGTGGAAAAATATCATTAATACCTATCAACTAAGCTATAAATTCTGATCTATAAGAAACCTAACCAATCCACTCAGTGACCTCAAATAGTACAACATATCTCAAACCCATATTTCCTTATTTCCCAAGTCGACGGTGACCCAACCGAGGAGAAAATTTCAAGAAAACTCAGTTGCCCATTTAAAACTCTAAAGGATGGTGTTAACGATCTATATATGATTTATGCTGACTCTACAGTACAGCCAAGAATCAACATATATATTGTATCCTCACTGACATCTCTTGAATAATACTTAGTCCCACAAGGGAGGCCTCACCCACCTCTGACCAAAAAAGAGGTGACATGCACGGAAAACCATATAAAGCCTCAAAGGGTGTCATTCTGACTGATGACTGGTAACTATTGTTATTTGAAAACTCAACAAGTCCTAGATGGTTATCCCATAATCCACCAAAATCCAAGACATAGGTGTAGATCATATCCTTCAGGATCTGAATAGCATGCCATGTATGATCTTACATCTATGTATGGTAAGCTATACTCAACCGAATCTGAGTCCCCATTGCCTCTTGGAGACTCTTCCAGAATCTGGAAGTGAACTTGGGATCCCCTTCCAAGATAATGGAAGACATAACTCCATGAAAACTCACAATATATTGCACATACATCTTACCCAGATCATCAACCTTGGTAGTATCCCTGATCAAAATTAAATGGGTTGATTTATTCAACCACAACCACCACCCAAATAACATTCTTCTCCCGAGGATTCTGTGCTAATCCAACAATGAATTGTTAGAAATAGTATGTTATTCCAATATATCTTGGTTTTATATGTTTTGATGTTTCAAAAAATAATTTCTATTATTCTAAGAAGTTTATCCTAAGTGTTTTGGAAATAATTTATCTTTTATTTTTTCCCCAAGTGTTTATCTTATGATAAGTAAAGTATTTGATCTAAGAAAAAGTGTTTTATTTTACAAGAATTGAAGAATATCCTCAATTTTCTCAAAATCAGAAAGTGTTGGAAGTTTATCCTACTATGTAAGACTTTAATTTATGAAGAGAATGGATGGTTTTCTCAAGAAAAATGTTTAAGTCGTAAAGAAAATATGAGAATATGTTATCTTATGAAAAGGACATTTGTAAAAGATTATCTTATGAAAAATTAGAGAACTTGTGAAATCTAAGTATCACACCTACATGATGTATTATTACACTGAATACTTATCTTACGTCATACTGAAGTCATTTTATCTTATGAATAAGAGTTGTTTTATCTTAAAATATATATCTTATGATGAACAGTACTTTTGGTTGATATCTTATGAAGATCTAGCTGTTGTAGAATATCATGATTACTTTGATAATCACTTGTTAAGTCTTTTCATTCTTTTAAAATGCATAAAAAATGATATTATCCATTTAAGTAAAGATCAGTCTACACAAGTCTTTCTATGAATAGAAATATCTAAAGAACAAGAAGATC
The DNA here is from genome assembly GCA_963277665.1 of Viscum album. NCBI lineage: Eukaryota > Viridiplantae > Streptophyta > Magnoliopsida > Santalales > Viscaceae > Viscum > Viscum album. Next base: position 1,015,869,446 of record OY728147.1, on the reverse strand, counting down.
TCTGACATCATTGCTGCAAAAGTAATTTCTACATATGGAAGGATTAGATACATATCCTTAATATACTTTCTTTTCTTATCAATATCACCTAATGTATCGCTTGACCATTATAATTATCTCATGCCTTATTTAATAATGATATATGAAAGGATTAGTTAGTCGCTGCATGAAAGAGAGACAAGGAGATAGTTCGTCACATATACAGAATGCACCTACAAACACTCTAAATGTATGTACATAGAAAAAATCAAACCTAAATGTTCATATTGTTCTTACCTATTTATATTAGGTGAACTGAAGATCATCCTAAGATAAAACTTAAATACTATCATATTATCATGATAAATCTTCATCTACTATCAGCTGTTGCTTGCAACTGTGTGTTGCAAACATTTCTCTCAAATTTTTGTTTCATTCTATATTGTTTTCACTTAGTGTAAGAGTTTTTTTAATACCATGGATAGGTATTTTAAATGGGGATACTATTTTAAATCTCTTGGACCTTTGTATTAAGTGAAAACTACTTTTACTCAGCTGATATCCCCCAGTAAAAGGGTTGGTATAGTGAAAATCACCAAACTCATGGAGTAAAGTGTTTTTGGAGTGGACTAGGGGATTTATGTTTCCTAAACCACTATAAATTTCCTATGTTAAATATCTTTCCCTTATGTTTTAATTTCCACTACCTATTTGTATTTTGGAATAAGGATTTAAATGACCATACCTGAAGAGTGAGGTTTTTCATGAAGAAAATTTTTAAGAACTCAATTCACCCCCCCCCCTTTGAGTATTCAACTAGCCATTATTTGGGATAACAATTAGTATTACATCTTATGACTATTGAGTTCATAACTTTAAAAAATTAAATTCAAAATATCTACTTTCAAATGGATATTATGGATGATAACTAAGAAAGTATATCAATGGTTAGATATTCTTACTTCAATGGTGAAAATTATGGTTGTTGGAAATCTCGTATGACCATCTATCTGAATAATATCAACTTAAAGGTTTATCTCAAAGTAGTAAAACCCTATGAAATTCCGAAGATAGAACCTGAAATATGGGATGCTATAGTTGAATTAAATTATGATCTGAACTCCAAAGCTATTAATTTCATAATCTATGGATTAGGACCAGATGAGTTTAATAGAGTTTATCAATGTTAAACAGCACATGAAATGTGGACCATTATAGTTATTGCATATTAAGGTAATGATAATTTAAACGATCTTAGATATAATACAACCAAGATTAAGTTTGATACATTTAAAATTAATGAAAGAGAAAGTATTACTCGACTGAATGGAATTATCACTGAGATTTTCAACAACATTACGGCTCTAGGATAACCTATTACTGAACTAAAACAAGCACTGAAAGTTCTCAGAGTATTACTACCAAAGTGGAGTGGAATATCAGCTACTATCATAAAATATATAGAATTCAAGAACTTCAAGATAAAATATCTCATTAGAATTCTCATGATGTATGAAGCTAAAATTGAAACTAGATTTGAAGAGCATAAGATGATCAATAAAGAAAATATTGTCATGAAGGTTTATACTTCTAAATATGACAAGAAGATAAAAAGTGCACAAATCCCTAAAACATCTAAAGAATAAGACTACTCAAGTAAATATGGATCAAATGATGATCTTGTAAAACTTTCTCGAAAGTTAAATAAGTTTTACAACAAGAGAATAGGTTTTAAAAGACCCTTCAACAAGCACAGGAAGCATGGTGACAACTATAAAGAGTTGAGATGCTATGAATAGAAAAAGGTTAGGACATATCAAGCATGACTGTTCCAAATTCAAATATGATAATAAGACATAAAATAAATACTTCAATAATTCTAGTTATAAGAAATACAAGAAAGTTATGAAGACCACATGGAGTGCTTCTGAAGATTCTACTGAATCCATGTCATCATAATCAGAAGTTGGAGCTATCAATCAAAATTCCAATGTATGCTTCATGGCACATTCAAATGAGGTACATGCTTACTATTATTCTGAGCATCAGTATCAATCTAAAAATGAGAACTGATTATATGAAAAATTAAATGAATATTATACAATGTTGGAAACCAAGTATGAAATATTGAAAAAGAAAAATAAATCCCTTTGAAACCCCTATAATAAAATTTTTGGTGAAGAGGAAAACTTGAACAAACAAATTTTATATTTGAAAAATTAGTTGTAAAAGTATATTTCATCATATACTGAACAAATATAGACAATTGAGAATCTACAAAAGGAGGTTTAAAAATTTAAAGATGATGCAAGTGTTTTTACCAAGGAGGGATTATTTAAAAAAATCCTTGGTCAAAATCAACTTAAAAAGGAAAAAATTTGGAATTATAATCCAAGATAAAATGTCTAAACTTTATATAACACATTTTGTACCTAGTTCAAAAATAAAAAACATTCCAAAGTTACTTTTTTTTTATTGTGTAGAAGTTAAACATTGTGCCAATATTTGTGATTTGAAAAATCCTCAATTTTGTGGAATTAAAAGTGTTTTTCTTAAAAAATACTTTTCAAAATATATTCCCATGTTTTATGAGAGAAATAGATATGGATTTACAAATCTCTTATAGACAAAATTTCTAGACCCAAAAGAGTTTAGGTACCAAAGAATTCTATTGTTTGATTTTTCATTGTAGAGAACTGGCCACGTGAACAATAATGAAAAATGGTTTATGGATGGTGGTTTTGAAGGAATATGAGTAGATATTACTCAAACTTTCACTCACTATCCAAAATATATGGAGGATATGTCACTTTTAGTGATAATGCAAAAGAAAATATTGTCAATTTTATATCTGTTGGAAATACTCAATCAATTCTCATCAACAAATTACTTTATGTTGAAGTCCTAAAGCATGACCTTATAAGTATTTATCAACTTTGTTATGATGGTTATTCTATTTATTTTTCTAACAATGCCTATTTAGTTTTCAAAAATAATTTTCTCAAATTTAAACCACCCAGTACGGACAATGTTTACACATTAGATCTTAATTCTTTTTGTAGACAAAATGAAAATTGTTTAAATGCTAAAATTGATTAATAGTGGGTTTATCATAGAAGTCTTATACATTGTAATGTTCATTACTTGAAAAAAAATTCTAAAATGCATATGATTTCTAACTTTACCGACCTTAAATTGGACAAAAATAATTTATGTGATTCATGCCAAATGGTCAAGCAACAAAATTCATCTTTTAAAATAATTAAATAGGTTGTTACATCTATACCTCTATAATTTATCCACATAGATATATTCGGGCCTACTTAAACTACAATTCTTTCTGGTAAATCATTTTTTTATGTGTTAGTTAATGACTTTTCTATATATATATGGGTTTACTTTTTAAAATTTAAGATTGAAGTATGCCCTATTTTTATTAATTTCTATAGACTTGTGCAAAACAAAATGTTTTCAAAATCATGTTTTAATAAGTGATCCTGGAGTTGCATTTTAGAATCATGAATTTAATTCATATTTCTCTAAGCAAGGAATTAAATATACATTCAATACCTCAATATAATGGTGTTGTTGAAAGGAGGGAGATGACTTTGCAATAAATTACTAGGGTTATGTTATGTAAATATAACATGCCCACTCATTTCTAGGACGAGGTTGTTAACACAGCATGTTATGCCATTAATAGAGTTCTAATAAGACCTATCTTAAATAAAACACCCTATAAGTTATGGAATAATAGAAAACCAAAATTAGGATACTTCAAAGTATTTGGATGCAAGTTTTATATCTTGAACACCAAGGATAATCTTGAAAAGTTTGATCCAAATCTTGATGAAGGTATCTTTCTAGGTTACTCTACTACTTTCAAAACTTATAGATTTTTTAATAAGAGGTCAAGGATTTTTAAATAATCAACTCATGTAAATTTTGATGAAAGTGATCCTTGTAATAAAAAAATGATTCAAACTAATGATCAAAGTGATTCACTAAAGAATATGAGATCAGAACCTCTCTAACTACAACAAGGATGATGATTTGGAACTTGATTACTTTAAACCAAATCCAGTAAGGGTATATACTAGTGAACTAGAAAGTTTTTTGCCTAGAATACCTTGAAACCTTAGAGATCATCTTATAGAAATAGTTATAGTAATCCTAGATAAAGTTGTAAGAACTAGAAGGAACAGAGGAAATCTAGTTGAATTCTTTGCCTTTATGTCCCAACTAGAACCTAAATTTGTATAAGAAACTTTTTAAAATTAAAGTTGGTTCTTAGCTATGCAAGAAGAGTTAAATCGGTTCAAAAAAAAGTTTTGAAATTATTTGAAAGACCCTCAGAGTATCCTGTAATTAGAACCAAATGGGTTTTTAGAAACAAGAAATATGATCATGGTATAATAACTAGAAATAAATATAGATTAGTTTCCAAAGTATATAATTAAGAAGAAGTAATAGATTGTGAAGAAACCATTGATCCTATATCTAGGTTAGAAGATATTAAAATCCTTCTAGCATATTCATCATAAAATAATTTTAAATTATATCAGATAGACATTAAATATTTTTTATAAATATATTTTTAATGGAGGAAGTTTATGTAAAACAACCTCCTAGTTTTGATGACCCTCACTTTCAAAACTCTATTTTTAAACTTACCAAATCTCTATATGGACTTAAACAAGCCCCGAGGGCATGGTATGAAATATTGACCTCTTTTATTTTATCAAATGGTTTTATATTAAGAATGGAAGACCCTATATTATTTAATAAAGATTCATACCTAGATATTTGGTTAGTGAAAATATATGTAGATGATGTTATTTTTGGATTAAAAGATAAAAAATTATGCAATGATTTTTCAAAACTTATATACAAAAAGAATTTGAAATGAGTATAATGGGTGAATTGAACTATTTTATAAGATTTCAAGTTTATAGAAAATATTTTGGAGATGTTTTAAATCAAATAAAATATATACCTAATTTAATTAATAAGTTTGGGCTCAAAAATAGTAAGACTTATTCAACTCCTATGATCTTGAATATTAAACTTGATTCGGATGAAACTGGAAAATCAGTTGACAACAAGTTGTATAGATGAATCATTGGAAGGTTGTTATATCTCACTATAAGTAGGCCAAGAATTGTGTTTTTAGTATGTCTTTATGCAATATTTCAATTCAATCCCAAATAATATCATTTAAATACTGCTAAAAGAATTTTAAGATATTTAAAAGGAATTGTGTCTCTTTATCTTTTTTTTCCAAAAACCTCTAATTTTAATTTAACTTCATACCTTGATTCTGATTTTTATGGATGTAGACTAGTTATAAAAATAACCTCAGGACCCTTTCATTTTCTTAGTAAATACCTAGTGTATTTTTTGAGTAAGAAACAACACTTTGTAGCATTATCAACTGCTGAAGTTGAATATATTGTAGTAAGAAGTTGTTGTGCACAAGTTGTGTGGATGAAACACACCTTAATGTATTTTGGATTTAATTGAAATTGTTTTTCAATAAAATTTGATAACATAAGTTCTATAAACATTTCAAATAATTTGATAAACCATTCAAGAACAAAGCACATTGATTTGAGACATTATTTATTAAGAGATCATGCACAAAATAATGATATCTCTTTAGAATTTTTTTTTACATAAAATCAATTAGCATACATTTTTACTAAACCTTTGCCTAATAAAAAAATTTATTTCATTAAATTAGAATTAGAAATTTTTAATTTTACTAAATGTTATTTTATAGTTTAATTTTTTATTTAAATTAAATAAGTTATTTACCTTATTTTATTTAATTTTTTTACCACCATTTTAAGCATTAGTCAAGTTAAATAGGCCACATCACCTAGTTTTAGTAATAATTACTCTTCACATCACTTTTTCCCCCTAGATTACTACAAACAAAAAAGGAGTGTGTATCAACTCTACTTGCGAAATTCTTTGAAAACCATTGAACCCACTTTCTCTCTACCCAAACCTTAATTACCCTAAACTTTCAACACTCTAAAATTACGAACATTTTTCAACGGTGAAAACGAAAATAATAGAAGTTTCCTCATCAAGAAAAATGAAGAGACAAAGGGTCTTACGAAAATTGTTGAGCAGATAAGCAATCTATTTTGATTGGATGGATAATATAGATATGTTACTAAATAAATTCATTAATTTTCAAGGATGGGAGTATTTATTCAATGAAATGAAAACCTTGTTCTTATTCAAAAATAAAGTTTTTGAGTTTTATGAATCAGTAGTTTTTCATTTTGGTGATGATGAAGACTTGGATACTTCAACAGTAAACAAGAAGAATCTCTCAATAACCACTGTATAGTTAGTATAATCCCTGAAGATCCCTCGTGAAGGCTACCTATTTTTCAGTACCTCCTTAGTTACGATGGTTAGAGTCACTCTGCCAGAGATAATGAAGTCATACTTCAGAATAGAAGACATTGAAAAGAAGCCAGTGAAGGATTTAGAGCCTAAAAGAAAAGTACTTACCAATTTTATACATTATAGAATAGTTAAAATAAATTTCGAGTTTGAGAAAAATATTTTTCAAGACATTACTTTTCTTTATTTGTTCATAATAGAAAAAACTGTAAATCTAGCACATTATATTTTGTGACATATGTTCCATGTTTAGAAAAAGTCTTTGAATTTCTATCCTTATGGAAGGATATTGACCCTTACTTTTCAAAACACTTCAGTTTTCTTGGATGATAATACTAAAATATCTTGTCATGGTTTGACAACCTTAAGTGCAAGTGTTTTAAGAAAAAGTGGTTTGTTTTGAAATTTATCTTTGAAGAAGTTAGTACCCTTAACTTTTGTTGCTAAATTGGAACCCACATCGACTCAGAGGGAGTCGTCATATTTATAAGAAATACCAATGTCAGTAGAATAATCACCTAAAAATACTTAGATAAAAGAAATTTAGGATGATTAAGAGACTCTTTTTATGGGGTGAAGAGGAGTCCAGTTTGGTGTTCAATCAGGAGAATAAACTACTCATCGGGAGAGTACACATCCTATCCCAATTTCCATACCAGTGAAAGTTAATATATAAAGGATAGAATATGATATCACTCACATGTTTTCTATTGGTTGGGATAGGAACATTTTGGAAATACCCATAATGTCCCCTCTTATTATTGATTCCCACTCTGAAGAATTGGAAAAATTTTCTGCAAGAAGGGTTGGTAGAACTGAATCTCAATAATCACATCATGTATAAGAGGTAACCGATGTTGAATAAAGACAATCAATTGGTGAAGAAATTAGGGAAGTCCACCAGTAAAGTAATTCTCATGTTCATGAGGAAAATGAAAATACTGAAGTAATTAAAATTGGAAGAAGTGTCTATGAGAAAGCTCAAGATAGCTACTTGAAATTACTGTCTGAAGTAGAATCAATAAAATATCAAGTGATTGGGTCCAATAATTAATTAAGGACTATTCATGATTAAATATCATTAAAGTATGATGTTAAAATAAGTATATTCATTGGTTCAATAAATTGTTAAAAATTTATCAAGAGAATCCACTACAAAAACTTCAAACGGTTCTAATATACAGTTGAAGCTGATGGAATTATCCCAAGATATAGATACCATGATTGCGGTTCTTAATTCCTTACAGTGTGAAATTATCTCAAGAGAGATGTTTCAAGACTTTCATAAAATCACGATATACAAATTGATAAGGTTTCCATTTCTTCCTAAATAATTTTTTGAATCAATTGATAAGTTATCAAAACAAATTATCTCTATATTTAATCAAAAGATATCATAAGTTCAAGGAAATTAAATCTAAGTGAATAAAGACATGAGATTTATCATCGTAGGTCTACAGAATATGTTTGGATCTTTATCGAATAAATTTGATGTTATAGAAAATAAACTTGAAAATATACATGGAGTAGTGTCTAATAGTTTGATGATAGATTACTTTTAAGTTTAAGAAGAGTTTCAAGTTGATGCTTTTATAGATCCTTTGGGAAGAAAAGTATCTACAAGAGGAAAAAAAGTTGACTCTACTATTGGTATGAAGGAAAACTAGTTTTAAGTGTTGAAGAATATCACATCTAGTTGTTCCAAGAAGGTATAAATGAAGAATTTCATTAAAAAAATCTCTCAGCATCTGTGGAATGGATTAACAACCCTTTTGGACTACTGTAAGAATGAAATGGTGAAAAGGATTGATGTGTGTGTATATGACCTATTTCATATTCATGGAATACATTTTCCATGACCTCAAATTGTTGATCACCATCCATACACTTCTTAGTGTTTAAAGGAAATATTTGATCCCTCTAAAATATATCAAAGGGAGAACATAAAGTTTGTTGAAGAAGTATCTTTACCTTTACTTGAATCATCCTCTAAAATATCCTTTACCAGTGCAGATAAATTTTATTTCATGAGGGTGTAGTAAGTTGATATCAACATTCAATCAACACCAGTAAGGATTTCCCACAATGATCATCAGGTCTTAGAGCATCTCTACTGAAGTTGGGTGATTTTGTTTGTGTAATAGTTTATGCTCTGGTTCCTTCATCCTCATTACCCCAGGGGAAACCGTTATCTTTCAAAAAACCACCTCCAAAAAACTGTTTTGAGTTCAGTAGTTGATAAACTCTCTTTATTCAGTTCATGAAGTGAGTTTCCCAATGTATGTTCATCTTAAAAACATTTGAATCATATCAAGTTTATGGAATCTTAAAAACATTTGAATCATACCAATTTTATGGCATCCTTAAAACATTTGAATATGTTTTATGTTACCTTTTTAATGCTTCAATGCCTTTAATAGTCTTTTTATGATTTTACTTTTGATATGTTGTTGTCTTTTTAGTAGTTATTCAATATTCTTATTTTATGATTTTCCTACATTTTCACTCTATACTGTGTTGATTTTTATCTTTTTGATTGGTATATTTTATTAAAAAAATTAATAATCTCTTATAGACACTATTTAATTCCAAATTCTATTTATAGTCAGTAGCATTAACTGTTTACTAATGTTTGTGTGCAATATTAATTTTATTCCTTACTCTACTTATTTTTTATATCACAAAAAGTGGGAGAAGAAAAGGAAAATAAAAAAATTAATTTTTAAAGTTTTTTCTCTATTTCTAAAAAGGGGGGTAGAGAAGAAAAATACAAAAAATTAATTTTATGTCTTGGAAGAATAAAATGTTTTTTAAAGGGAAAGTTTCTTTAAAATCACAGAAGAAAAAAACACCTATATTTCTAAAATTTTTATCTTATGTGAAATTTTTTAAAGTTAAAATCTTATTGCATGAAATTTTTTATTTCCATATCACGGGTTTTGTGATCATAAAAAAGGGGAAGATTTTTTAAAATAGTATTTTGTTCCAACATATCTCATTTTTATGTGTTTTGATGATTCAAAAAATATCTAGTGTTATTATAACAAGTTTATCCTAAGTATTTTAGAAAGAATTTATCTTATGTTGTTTCCCCAAGTTTTTATCTTACGATGAGTAAAGTATTAGATCTATGCTAGAGTGTTTTATCTTATGATAATTGAAGAATATCCTCAGTTTTATCAGAATCATAAAGTGTTGGAATTTTATCCTACTATGTAATACTTTATCTTATAAATATAATGGATGAGTTACTCAAGACATATGTTTTAGTTGGAATGAAAATATGAGAAGATGTTATCTTATGAAAAGGGCTTTCATAAAAGATTATCATATGAAAAATCAAAGAAGTTATGAAATCTAAGTATCACACCTACATGATGTATTTTTACACTAAAGACTTATCTTACGTGGTACTGAAGTCAGTTTATCTTATGAAGAAGAGTCATTTTATATTATGAAAGTTATATTATGATGAATAGTAATTCCATTTTATATCTTATGAAGTTATATCTATTGCAGAATTTCATGATACTTTTCTAATATCTTGTTAAGACTTTTTATGATTTTAGAGTGCATCAAAAAGGAGATTATCTAAGGAAATATCAGTCTACACAAATATTTCCATGAATGGAAAAATCCAAAGAATTAGAAGATCTCTAACAATACTACCTCAAAATTAATTTTTATACATGGAAGGATTGGATGCATATTCTTAATATCCTATCTTATCAAGATCATTGCATGGCTCGCTTGATCGTTAGGATTATATAATTCCTTAGTTAAAAATGAGATATAAAAGGATCAATCAGTCTTTGTATGAAAGAGAGATAAGGAGATAGATAATCACATATACATAACACATATATGAATACTCTGAATGCTTGTACATAGAAAAAATAAAACCAAAATGTTTTTGTTGTGCTTACCAATTTCTATCAAGTGCACTAAAGATAATCCTGATCTGCAACTTAAATACTATCATATTCTCAGGATGAATCTTCATCTACTATCAGTTTCTGATTTCAACTATGTGTTGTAAACATTTCTCTCAAAGTTTTATTTCATTCTATATTATTTTCACTCAATGTAAGAGTGTGTTTAAGATTGTGGATAGGTCTTGTAAAGGGAGATCCTATTTGAAAGATCTTGGACCATTATATTAAGTGACAACTACTTTTACTCAACTGGGATCCCCCAGTAAAAGGAATGGTATAGTGAAAATCACTAAATTTATAGAGTAGAGTGTTAGTGGAGTGGAGTAGGGGATTTATATCCCCTAAAACACTATAAATTTCTTATGTTAAATCTCTTTCCTTTATGTTTTAATTTCTTCTCCCAAGTTTTATTAAGAAAAAAGGGATTTAAACAACCATACCTGAAGAGGGAGGTTTTTCGTGAAGAAAATTTTTAAGAACTCAATTCATCCCCCTCTTGAGTATTCATCTAGCCAATATCTAGGACAACATGAATTTCATGGAAACATCATACCATTTAAAAATTAGCACCAAAAGAGGCTAGAGAAAACCATAAGGTTTCAAACGCTCTGCCTTTATCTGCTAGAAGGTGTAATAGTGGGACACAAAATCAATGATGTCCTGCTTCATACCCAGCCACTCGAATCATCTTCTCGTGTCATAATATATCATTATAGTGTCTGGATGAATGACCCAAGAATAAATATGATAGTCATACAATAATGAATTCAATACAAATTATGGGATAGTGAACCAATTCCCAAAGAGGAGAATACCATCATAAGGGACAGACCAACCAGAAAAGGTATCCCCACCATAAAAGGTTTCCCTAATTCCTCTAAACTCATAATCTTAATAATAAACCTATAGAATAGACTCAAGGAGAGGTGATGATAAATGAAAATTGGTTAGAACCATAGCTGAATCATCCCAATAAGAATCCAGATACAACTGAGTAAAGAATCCCATCAGGTTCCACTATTCCTTCGATTCTAAGATATCTTATGGTGGAACTTTCCTACTAAGATCATCTGTAATGATATTACACTTTTCTAGGGTGTAAGAGATGTTGAAATCAAGCAGTTTAAGATAATACACCCATTATCTTTGTCTAAGATTCAAGCCCTTTTTAGAAAAGATATAGATCAAACTCTTATGATCAGAAAATATTGTGAACCTCTCCCCAAAAAGATAGTGTCATTAATGCTTAAGTGCATGCATAACTGTGGAAAGATCCAAATCATGAGTGGGGTAGTTTTTCTCAAGATTCCAAAGATGAAGAGAGATATAGGCAACCACATAATCATCTTGTATATGCATGTAGCCTAAACCAGCACCAAAAATATCATAGTATACTGCATACCCCTTTCTAGGCTCAAGTAAGATCATAATAGGTGTTGATGTCATAATTCATTTCAAATCATAAAAAAAGTATGATATTTAGCATCCCATGTTAATTTCACTCTTTTCTTAGTAAGAGTAGTCACAGATGATTCCAACCTTGAGAAATCCTTGAAAAATATCCAATAGTATCCATAAAGGCCCAAAAATCTCCAAATATCAAAGATGTTATGTGAATCCTTCCATGAAAAGATAACCTTCACTTTTTTAAGATCAAATGATAGTACATGTTCTAAAATCATATTCCCCAAGAACTTTACTTTTTGGATCTATAATATACATTTCTAAATCTTTTCATAAAGTCGGTGACTCCTCAAGATTTATAAAATGAGATTTAGATGGTGCTCATTCCCACACTCAAGTCTCAAATAAACCAGGATATCATCCACAAACACAACAATAAAGGTGTTAAGATACTGATGGAATATCTAGTTCATCAAATCTATAAAAACTTTAGGGTCATTAGTTAGACCAAAATACATAACAAGATATTCATAATGGTTATACCTAATTCTAAAATCATTCTTTGGAATATTAGACTCCCAAACCTTAGGTTGATGATAACTCGGTTGAAGATTAATTTTCAAAACCACATTTCCCCCTTTAAATGGTCAAACAATTTATCTGAATGGGGAAAATGGTACTTATTATTAATAGTTAAATTATTCAACTTTCGATAGTCCATGAACAAACAAAGTTAAACATCTAACTTATTGGAAAAAAACATGGGGGATGCCCACAGTGAAACACTAGGGTAGAAAAAACCCCTCTATCAGATCATCCAACTAGATCTTGAGCACCTTTAGCTCAGCTGGTGTTATATGATAAGAGGGTATCGAGATCGGCTATGTATCTAGAACCAGATCAATCATGAACTCCACCTCCTTCTATGGAGGAATATCGAAGAATTCATCTGGGAAACATCATAAAAATCCCTAATAACCAAGTTAAGATCACTAAAATAGGAAACTTCATTAGGCTTGACTGTAACAGAAAACAAAAAACTCTTGATCTTTGGGTGGGAATTTATTCCATGACCATACCTTAGATCTCACTCTCCCTGAAACACTTGAGATCTCCCATTAGAAGAAAATAAAAAAATGCAATAATTATGAAAATCAATCTCAGCATGGTGACAAACTAGTAAATCCATCCTGATGATAACTTCAAATAGATCTAGATCAAGAGTGAGGAAATCCCATACCAACTTCGCATCAATTATCAATAGAAATCAAGATGGGTAATGAAACCCCTACTCCTTCCTCTTTCTAAGAGGTGTCTCCAACTCCATAATAAAGGTCATGAGCTCTATTGGAAGCTTTATGAAATCAAAAAAATAGGCATATATAAATGAGTGTGAAGTGCTTGTATTAAATAAAGTAGTTGTTATAAAAGATGCAATAAAGATGGTACCTCTCACTATCGTTGGACCCACATCAATATCTGTCAAAAACTCATCCACTATGTGAATGTGCTTTACTACTGATGCCTATAGATGGAGCCCTATGGATTTTGAAGATTATAACTATTCCACAATGGCCTTTGGATTCAAAGATCACTAACTATAATGGGGCATAGACATGGCCTGAAAGAGCCTCTGCAAATGGTTATGGAGACCACAAGCATTACACATCTTCACAAGGGCAGGACAAGAACGTCGAGTGTGCGTGACCTTTCCACACTAGTAACAAGTTAGGGTAACACTGTTGGTAGCTTCTGAAGGTGGAGAGGAGGCTTTCTAATAAGAACCACCTCCAATAACCCTATGATGATCATGCCACCTCTTCTCCTTTCCTTGTGTGCCATTGAAGTTTCCACTAGGTGGATGAGAAGGGTCATAATAGTCAATATTGCTTATCATGTCCATTTCATCCATCATAGCCCTACCAAATATGTCAACTTAGGTGGTATCGATTCAGTGTATACACCTACGATCAGATATCTAGCTGCAAAACCTATAGGTACTTCTGAGCTTTTATATGATCATTCCTCACCAACTGTAAAAAAAATGAACCAGCTCCACAAAATGATCTGTGTACTCAGACACTAATCTCTCTCCCTACTGTAAAGATAGGAACTATAGATACTTTCCCATCATCAGAGACTCGGGATAGAACTGTTGAAGGAAGAGGGTCTTGAAACCCTCCCAATATAAGTCCAATTTCTTATCAGTCTATATCAGTGAATCCCACCATCGCATGTTGGGACCCTCAATCCTAAACATCATACATTTCACCGTGATGATCTCATATATATCTAGGAATTAAAATATCTTATCAATCTTGTACAGTTAGTCCTTCACCTATTGGGGTTTATTTGTACCCTTTAAATATGGTGGATTATTGCGTAGAAACTCTGGTGATTGATCTCTATCTCCTCCAACTCTTGGATATGCCTCAACCAATTAGTCCAGAACTCATGGTACATTCTGGTCTATGACACGAACTTCTCAAATGATAGACTCTATAAGCTTCTAATCCAAAGGTGGATTTCCTTAAGGAGAATATTCTACACTCTTATATGGAACCCATGGAAGGAATATCAAAGGTATACTATTGCACATCGAAAATAGAATAAAATAATCACAATGGGATAATCTTAGTTTAAACCAGAAAACCCATAATCAAAAAATGAGATCAAGAAAAAAACTCAACACAAGAGACGCATATCCCAACATATCATGGAAACTTGAGGGTCATCATGGAAAGATCGGGCTAGGCACTCACCGTAACCCACCTATCAAGTCCTTACAATCCTATATCCCATTTATTAACTTCACAAGACTAAGAATAACCATGATTTCATACCAAATTGTAATGAACCAACCTAGATAACTCTCTAAAATGGAACCCAAACCGAATCACCATAGAACTGAAGTGTGTTCCCGATCCTTACAAGCTAGCGAATAATACCCAGGCATCAAATAGAAACCATAGGGAATGATTTTTTCTAACCTGAACAAACTGATTGGAATATATATATATAACAGAATGAAATAGTGGAAGGAAACTATAAGAAACATATTCTATAAATGAATATAAACAGTAGTGGAAATAAAACTCCAAAACCAAGTAAACCAAAGGTACAGGTCTAACAAAACTAGAAAGGAAACTGAAACCAACAATTGATAGTACATGTGATATGTGGGAAATCTCCCATAGTCTCACCATAAATTACCCACACCCAGCTGACATAAACCTTTTCGCCTCATAGCAACGCCTGTCCTTTTCCTGTATTAAAAAACAATGGTAGTTCTACACACCATCAGAGGTGTGTGAAGGGTGTGAGATAAACAGGATCATTAGGATCCCACCCAAGTGTTCCATATCAAGTCTTTGTACAAATAATCACAATATGATCATTTCAAGAAAACATAGCATGTTACACAGTAAAGCAGTTTTATATCAAAAGCATGGTAAATATTTCCATTTTTTCACAGTTTTAATACAATCTAGGTAAAACGGTTTCAAATCATAAATCCTCATTTCTCAAAGTAGGTATATCAAATTCAAAATAGTACAAAGCCAAATCACAATGGTAAATAGGCCAAGGATCATAAAAGGTAGACTAGCAGACTACTCATACCACAATCAATGACTGGTGCACACTCAAGTCCTTAGAACATGGGCCTAAGGAGTAGAGGAACACCCCATGAGTGAACCCCCCTAAAAATGTCAATATTAAGTCCCTTGAACACGGGCCTAGGGAGCAGAGGAACACCCCATGAGTGAACCCCCTGACAATAAAATGGATGAGGCTCAATAATACACCTACCAACTAAGTACCCAAGGCTTCATATGTGTTACATTTATTAAATCAATTTCAAAGGGATTCTCATTTTACAAACAATTCCAACCCACCCTTTATTAATAAAAAACATTCTTTAAACCCATTTCAAAATCCATTTCACAATGATTTGAAAATGCCTTTTATATTAAAAAAATAAGGGGAAAACCATCTTTTATCACAAATCCATTTATACACACAAATAAATCTTGAAAATTAATTTATATAACCAAGATCAGTTATGGTTTATCTAATATTGGCTAGAGACAAAACCACCTAACTCAAACTTGGATCACAAACTACCCACAACAGGATCCACACACACTATGAGGAATACAAAACAATGAACAAAGACCCTATCATCGATCCCCACATCTTAGAATCGATTCCATAAATGAAATGGTCAAAAAAAGGATAGATCACAACATAATTTGAGGAAATAACACACCACGCCACAACCAACACAAGGGTTGGCCCTCAGAAGATGATCACATAACGGATATAGAAGGTATCATAAAGCATTATAATATAATCAAAAAAAACCCATAAACATATCCCAATGCCACTGTCACAACCAAGAGCAACAAATAATCAGAAAGGTTACTTACCTAAAGATAAGTAATGCAACCCAACCAGAGATCGATTTTTTAACAAAGCAATACAAAATAGAAGGAGACACCCAAAATCACCTAGAAGAGGCTAGGGTTCAAGATAGAGGTTAAAAATCAAACGAGGGATGGAGTTATGTGAGTGGGGAATAAAACCTATAGGGCATGAGCATTTTACACTATAGACTCCAATATTACAAGGTAATTTTCCCATTAATTGAGTATGCTGAAAAAAAATCTCCTCAAGTTAAATTATCCTGAGTGATGATTTTACGACATAAAAAGGGGACTTACGACATAAAAGAGTTTTAAGCCTTGAATTGTTTTTTGGATTGTTCATAACACTGGACTTACAGTGTAAATTTCCTCTTCAATTAGTACTAGTATCAACCCCTACATAAACTCCCAAAATTCTATAAAAACCCACAAACCCAAAGAAAAAACTCTTAAACATGAAAAAAAGTGTGTAAATTTATATCTAGGATGTTAAAAAATCCTTTTACTTTACCTTTACCTTACCCTTAGGCTTGGCCTCAATAGTTTAATTTTCCACACCTCTTTTCCTTTAGGATTTCCAACACTATCAATAATTTTGGAAATGGGTGTATCTTCGTATTTAGGTAAAGTGATCACCCTTTTCTTTCCTTTTTCACTACTACCACCAATAGAATTAGAAGCTCGAGTTTCCAAGATAATTTTTCTTTGTACTAAGAGATAATATCTAGGCTACCTAGTATTATTAGAAACCATATCCATTGTTTTATAGATTTCACCAACCTCATTAATTGAATTTTTAAACTCCACAACTTTAGTGTTCCTCTAAGAATTTTCATCTTCAAATATATTTGAATCAAGAGCATTTACCACCTCGTTCTTGGTAATTAAATTTTTAGTAGTAATATTAATAATTTTGTATCTTGGTTAAATAATTTCATTGAGATCCCCCATATTTATTTTGAATTCAATATCCATATCCATATTGTCTTTAGATTTTAGTGTATCGTGATATTTCATTAATGAAACATTATCTATCTTTAATTCCTTTTTTATTTCTTTTGAGTCTTATATTTTATTTCAAGCATACCATGAGCTCCACTATAAGTTGAAACTCTTTTAGTGTCTCCTCATAACTACCTTTTTCTTCACTGCTCCCTTCTTCTTCTTCCACACTCAATTAGTCTTTGGGTTGTTTTTATTTTTCCATAAATTTTATTTTCCCCTCATCCCCCATGTTATATTTCTCTATTTCACTTTCCTCATAATAATGTGGCTTTATATTGTGATAAAATATTTCTATTTTTTGCTATGCTATATTTTTTGTTACCTTTAAAGGATATTCCTTCATTGCATATGATATCCATATTTCTTTTCCTAGATAATCTTTTAGGTTGATCATCCTTCTTCTCTTCTTCTTGATTCTTAGGTAAACCTATAGAAAAGTCACAAATCCTTCCATAGTTAAAGAATTTAAATTATAACTTTCTTATATATTTACTTTTTCCTCATTGCATACCTTTTGAGAACAAATAGACAAATTCTTCAAAGTCCATAACATCATCTTTGGTATCAGTTTCTTCCTCATGATACTTCTTTGACTTAGCATGATTTGATACTTTTATAGTATTCAATGCAGTATCCTTTTATAATTTTCCTTTTCTCTTTAATTATATCCCTCTTCACATATCATATACAATCAAAACATTATTGAGTATGTTTATAGTCCACTCATCTAAGTATTAACCCTTATGGGATGAAATCTCTACATCAAGTTTACCCGAGAGGATTCTCATCAACTTATTTATGATGGTAAAATTTTCAAGATTTTTATCAGATCTTTGAATCAAACTTAAAATATTTTTCAATTTAATAAATAATTATTCCACCACCTCATCTTCTTCCATTTAAATATCTTCAAATTGAGCCTGATAAGTTTGTAATTGAGATTCTTTCACCTCGTTGTCTCCTTTATGGATATCATGGATTTTTCTTTAGATTATATTTCTTATATTAATTCCAATAACCCATGTCAACTCTTTCTCCCTGAGTGAGAAGAGTAATTCATTATATGATCCCCCATCAGCTTCAATATTATTCTTATTAAGAAAAGTGTTGTCCATCCCAATTTTGAGAAGATTAACACTGTTCTTGGTGATATCAAGAACATCCAGGTCGAGTGATAGAAGATAAAAATCCATTATCTCTCTCCATATATAAAATCCCTTTCCATTGAACATAAGAACTACCATTTTTATGATATTAATTGAATCTATATATATCATTAATCAAATATATAAACAATTGAAATAAAACTGAGATCTACAGGAATCATACCTAGACCTATTTTAAGAGAACTCTGATACTACTTAATAGGTATCAGATTATCAAAGTGTTAAAAATATCTTCAAGAAACATTGCTCTGATACCAATTGATTATCCCATGGGAGAGTACACCACCACTAAGAGGAGGTGAATCAGTGGTCACAAAAAACACCAAATATCTTTTATAAACTATGTGATTCCCATTACCGATTAGTGAAAAATGATCTTGATGGTGATGATGTGATGATTATAGGTTGAGTAAGAAATAACACACATGGACATAAGGGTTTTTACAAGGTTTACTCAGCTTTATTATCATGTGGTTAATCCTTGGTGTACAATGGTTGTGTCTCATTATCCATGTTCAATTTATTATCAAAGGAATTAGGAATGAAGTAAGAGGATTGTCTTGGACTTAGTGTGAAACCTTTTTCTTCTCCTTAAAATATTATTAAATATTATTTGGATTTATACTCTCTTTGTTTCATTGCACACCCACATTCCAGGTGGGTCACCTATTTATTTATAGACATAACATGCATTACGACATGACATATTTGGTTACAATGAGATCCTTGTATCATAAAGATATGGAAGATTGAATCCTAAAGATCTATAGTATCTCATAATATCTTTGACTAACTTTTTTGTCTAATCAACTTATTGTGGTGTGACATATCTAGTTATGGTGAGATCCTCAAATAAAAAAGATGTGAATGACTGAATCTCAAAGATCTTATAGTATCTCAAAATATCTTTGACTAGATTTGCAGTATGATCAACTAATTGGTATGATATCTGTGTATTTTATAAAACCATCAATCCACCAACCCTCTCTAGTCGTGATCATTATATCATGGCTTGGGCACTACGAGATGACATGCTTTAAATCTCCAGAACAAGCAATTCCTAAAAACTATATTGCCTAGGTCATCATGATGTTATTCTTGTGATTATGATGTGGTCTTATCCACTTCCCCACCCATTATGTAGTGAACAAGTGTCTTACGATGCAACATCCACTTTACCCTCAAAAAAACATGATACCTAACTCTCATAGGGTAGTCTTCATGGTGAAATTTACTTCTCATAACTCTTAAAAAGAACCATTATAGTGAAATCATATCAGTTGTATCATGAGGCTTATCATGTCAAATTCATTCCTTCCTCATTCATATTAACTCTTCATTATAGCCTCTCATTCCAAATAAACTCATTCTTCCATCAGTTTCATCACAACATGACTAACTAATCCACAACATGATCTATCTTGCATGAGATTAAATCATTTCTACGTAGGAATAACTCATAGATGTTTCCCTTTCATAACCAATAAATTCATTCCTACATTATATTAATTAAAACCAATTGTGGAACCATAATCTCCTTCATTCCATGATTTTTCATCTATAACATAAATTCACTCCTTTCATTATTATGCATCTCCAATCAATTAAAAAGTGATCCCAACTCACCAATGAGCATTTTTTCAATGAATACAACATGAAAACATATTAAACTCATGAATTAATTCCCTCAAGAAACAAGTCATAACAAGACTCTAATGTGAAGCAAGTCTAAACACCTCACCATGGAATAGAATGGTGATTACGAGAGAAATTAATCCCTTAATGTAAGATAAATTTCATATTGATCGTGTCTCAATTGAGATTAAACTGGCTCAGCCCAACCCCCCCCCCCCCCCCCTTTGTCAATTCAACTTCATGAGGGTTCTTTATGATTCAATCTCACAAAATTCTCTTTAGAAAATTATTAAATTTTTGAGTAGTTCCAATGGTTACAAACACTTTGTTACCTCTATTTGACCATGTTAATGCATTTACTATATAAATGCATTTGATTCTACCAAATGTTTCATCATATGAAATGTTTATAATTAATGATAGCCTTAATGTTAAAGAGTTTAAAAGATTAACACTTAATACTTAAATACCTCAATGAACCATAGGGCTTGCATATGGATTATATAATACCAATCTCTATAGACTTACAATATAGACTAAATCATATAGTATGATAGACTTAGGTAGAAGTGTTTTATGATATCACTATATCATAATAAATTATATACATATAAAAGAATAAAGTATGTCTTTTTTTAACATGGATTTCATGCCATACGATTACCTTATACCGTATACTATAGTATAGGCTAATATATTATTATTTAAGGCATATCTTCATCACATTTAACCACCCTATTATATTTAAATTCACATTTATAATTGAGAATTATGATTTACATATAAAATTCCATTTTATCAATCTATTATTTATATTATTTTCATTATCATGATTAATTGTATTTTTTTGCTCTTGATTTTTTACCTTTACATGGGATCTATTTTACCCCTACATGAGGTCCATATAGACCCTTATGAAAATTTTACCTTGATATATTTATCCTTATGTGTGTTTTTAATGGATATTTTACCTTTATGTATCTATGGATTACCCTAATGTAATGCCTAGGTACCCTTACGCAGTTTTAAGATGACCCTTAAATTGCAGCCAGTTCAAACAGGTTACCCATACACATACTATGTTCTGGATAGATTACCCTTATGTGTTAACAGTTTTTCACCCTTATGTGGGGGATGTAATAACCCTTACATGGGGGGTAAAACCTTTATGTGGGGACCTTGACATGAGGTTTTTAAAAGTTCTTTGGGATTCTTTATTTACAATCGTCTACGTGGTTGTTGCTCATTCATCGGGTTGTTATGCTACTCCTCGTCTATTGCACTTATATAGGAATATCATTACTACCTACAAGACATCATTTCTATTGTAATAAAACCTTTCATCTTTCCTATCTCACCTGTAAATCTATTTAAATATTCATATAGGAAACCCTGGTAAGATATTAGATAAAGATCTCCTTCTGAGTTGTTTCTTGTACGTCATTTGTCGAGGACCTATGACTCACTTCTATCTCTAGAGAGGAGAGTCAATGCTGGTACATAATTCTGATGGAGAACTAGTGATTATACCTAGTGAGGAATGATGTTTTTTCAAGATTATATATCCAAAAGAAAAAACACATTAACCTGAATCCTTTTTGAAAGAAGACTAGTTAGTGGTAAGCTGATTAGATTGTAAGTATTTATTTTGATTTCTTACTACTTAGAGTATTTTAGTTTCTTTTACTTTTTTTGTTAATCTATTTTACTTTGATTGCCTCTTATTTTTTGTTTTATTAATCTTTAAAAAATCACATGAGTGGGTGGTGTACTTATTATGCACGTATAACCAAACTGATATAAAGCACATTAAATAATCATGTTCTTTACTGCTTTGGTTTTTCTTTCTTCATTCTTGATCTCTCACATCTCGACTCACCAAGATCTCAATTTTTTCAATCTATTTTCTATTTATTGGAACTTAATAAAAAAAACGGTGTATATCTATTAGATTCTAGTTCATTTTGTGGGGTCATAACACTCAATGTTATCATCAATAATTGGTATCTAAGATTTGAGATAAGGTGATGGAATCTATTAAGTATGAAATAGAAAAGTTTGATGGAGATAACAATTTTATTCTTTGGTGAATCAAGATGATAGCTCTACTTGTCCAGTTAAGGCTCATTTATTTCCTTCATGAACATAATAAACTAATCATTGGTTAGTCTGATGATGGAAAAACCACCACCAACTATTAAGATGTGTCTATCAATGTTCTTAAAAGGCCCATGGTTCTCTGTTATTATCATTAGGTGATTAATTGTTTAGAAAATTTTCATATGAATTTTCCACTATTGGTATCTGGTTAAAACTAGAGAAATTGTATATTATTTCATCCTTATTCAGTTATTTATTTAAAAACAAATGAATTTTTTCTTTCAAAATGCATCTTGGAAATATTATCAGAGTACATATTAATGAATTTAATAAAATAATTATTGATTTATCCAACATTGATATTACTATTCCTGATGAAGATCAAGCGATTATTCTTCTTATTTACCTTGAAAATTCATATAACGCACTTGTTGAGGCCATGATTCATGGTTGTGAATATTTCACTCTTTAAGAAGTTAAATTAGCTTTTCTTTATAAATAACTTTAAAATAAACACAAATTTGAGTTAGAGGCATAAATTTTGAACAACAAATATCGACCTTATAATAGTGGTAAGAAGAAAGATAATCATAAAGGTAATGTAAAGGATCAGAATCATAAGTAATCTAGGCATAGTTAGTCTGATCCCAAGTTAAGATAAGTTACTTGTTATAATTTTGCTAAGCCTGGTCACATAAGTCTAGAATGTCACAAGCCCAAAAAAACACAAAAATGCAATCAACATGATGGTCACTCTATTTGTAGAAGCATTACATAACAGTGTTGAGGTACTAAATGTGTTTAAGAATGATCTATCTCATGATTAGGTATTAGTCTTTGGATTTTCCTTCCACGTGTGTCCCAATAGAGAATCCTTATTATAGTTGACATAGAGAGTAGAGGGGGAATTAATATTAGGTAATAATAGAATATTCTAGGCCCAGGGTAGAGGATCTATTTTGTTAAAGATTTATGATCATTCCTATAATGTCATGGTCTGGGTTCCACTAAAACCAGTTCTTTGAGTCAGACCACAACATGAACTCAGGTGTGCCTCCCCGTACGCTAGAGGATACCGACTAGCAACATGGGTCTATGGTGGTGCATTGGGGAGACTATACCTGCTTATTAGAGTAAACAATAGTGGAAATAATATCAATAGATATAACAACCAGTATAAAGAATAAATGGAATAACAAATGGAAAGTGCTAATAATAACCCAAGGGAAATATGATGCAATAATGATATGTATACTCTACATGTCAAAAATTCATATAATAAAACCTCAAATACCAAAATATGAAAAACCTCAAATGTGGTCCCGTGTCCAAACCTGACCCTAACATCCCATGCTCCAACCCATTATACCATGCATAAAATAAGAGCCATGTCCCTATCCTGAACCTACACCCAAAAATAAGTAGCATCTTCTTTAGTACCCAAGTTTCATGGAGGCTCGAGCAGGGTGTGAGTACAACCCAATAGTCTACCACCAATAGTGTTTAAATCAATAACCAGACTAATAATAGTGCATGTAGATGTAAAATAATCAATAGAAAAACACTAAATAAATCAGGTTTCATTATTTAAAAATATTTAAATTCGCTATAATTATTCTAGATTGTTAGTGATTTCCAAACCCATCAAACCTTATTTGACCCATTCCAGTCATCTGAACCATATATCATAGAGGTCACAGGTTGGTAAATGAGGATCATCAGTCCAAGTATCCAACTAAGATTCGAAACGTCATGTCTGACCATCCCAACCATTTATTATAGGGGTCACTAGTTGGTAAATAAGAAGCGCTAGTCCAAGTATCCAGTTGGGATTCATAACATCATGTATGACCATCCCAAACATGATACAGATTCCATGTCCATACCCTTGGAGTTAGGAGCCTCATTTCATCCTCTGAAAACTATGGTGCACCGGGGCACCTGGAGCATTAGTTTGGCCCACCCAAAAATAGGGAGTGGAGTGTCAGTCCAACATCCCAAAACCATATCATTATCAATAATTTCCATATTTATCATATAATTTATCAAAAATACAATAACCTTAATCATTCATTATTTACCAAGGTCCCAACGGGCCTTTAAAACCAACCATGACTCAATAAGTCCCAACCCCTTTTTCATAATTTCATAAAACACCACTTAAAACATTTTTAGAGGATTAAGAAAATGAATCACTTCATTAAAACATTCAAAAACTACCCTTCAACAAGGTTATTTCTTGATGAACATAAAAACAAGTCCAAAGTCCATCCATTCCATTAAATTAAGTAATAGAATCCACCATAGCAATTTTACAAGGGTTAAAACACACAAAAAATTCAAAACATCATTTTAAATCTAATAAAAAAACCCCTTTATAATTGTTTTGAGGTCAACGCTGCCTTTTTAAAACATTACCCACTTTCAAAACATCATTTTCCTTCATTAAAAACCATAACCAGATCAAAATATAAAACACGCCATTTGAACCATTTCAAAATTCTCTTAAGCATTTAACAAAAGATAGCATATAAAAATTTCAATTATCCCTTTAACCATGTCCACATACCAATTAAAATTACAACCCATACACTTTATTAATTACCCTATATCAACATTTACTGATTCATTTCACCATTTTCAAGGGTTGGTCATACCCCATGGGTATCCCTAGGTCTGGTGTCAAATCATTAACGGACCCAATGGGGTCTATGAAGAGTCCCCCACATTAACTTTATGCCCAAATTACTTTCCTTATATAAAGACATGAAAATGTATCTGGGAAACTCAAGGGAACAACCACATACACAAGGAAAATATCAAGACTCTAGGAAAAATCTTGTAGACCACCTAACACATGCTCACAGACAATCACTCATCCAACCTTTGGCCTTAATTCAAACTAAAATGGCCTCAAACACCAAGAAAAAAACCCCTAAAAATAGGGTTCATGAGCTTCATAAGAAGATGAGATAACCAAAAAAGTATCTTCTAAAAAAAGGAAGTAAACTAAGTAGAATACTTACTCGGATCTTCAATTCACAACCAACGGCACTCCAAACACCTAAGAATCGAAGGAGAAACATCCACAGAGAGGGAGAAAGCCCCTGGTTCTCACACTAGTATGATTGGGGTTGAATGAGGAAGAAATTATTAGGATAACCTTTAAATATTGAGAGGGGAAATTATAATTTTCCCACTTTTAATAAGGTGCATGGTTTGGTCGCACAGTTTTCCAAACTGTGTGTCAACCATGTAGTTCCCTCTTTTCAAGAGGAAACCGAGCCATGCAATTTACCTAGCCACCCACACAGTTTGAAAAACCATGTGGTGGTTGTGCACTCACCACTGTCCAAAGAGGATCTTGAAACATATGGCCTTCTAGTCCACCCACATGGTTTTTCTAATCATGCACGCCCTTATGTAGGCCGTACGGTTATAGCACACGGTTACTACTAACTATGCACCAACCATGCTCTCAACACATATTAGCCTATTTTTCCTCTTTTTCATGCCTTGAACCCCTAAGACACCCCCGATATCTTCCCTAGTCATGGGAAACCTTCAATTAACCCGTTCAGAATGATTTTATCCAAAATTTAAAATGAAAACAACCCTCATCAGACATTGGGACCTTACAACATCACCACCTTATTACAGTTCATCCTTGAGCTACACTTCCAAGATTAACTAAACCCCTAAGGAGAAGTTGTCGAAGTACTAGGTCTGATTACCATCTTCCCTCTCTTGAGTTTTCCTTCCAAACATGACCATGCTGCCATAATACTCAGATCAAAAGCATGGCCTTACCCCATAAACCTTTTCACTATGATAAGAAACAAAATTTTAATGCTTCTTAAAGGATGAATCAGCCTCAAACTCATCATTAATATCATCAAACACATGAGAATAGTCTGGGTAATACCATTAAAACTACTACATAATGAGATCATTAAGAAAATCACTACACCGCCCTGGGAGAGCCAATTGGTACACCTCCAGTCCGATTATCCCCATAATCTCAAATAGCTTAGCACACCTGGTTTCACCCAAAGAAACATACTATTATCCAACCACATTCCCCAACCTACATCGATCCACAACTCAAGGTACAAAGACCTTGTTCCATATTCAAACACCCAAAACACAATAAAAGCACAACCTTCATCTCAAGACACTCAACCGGTCAAAACCCAAGCTAACACCCATTACCAAAACCGAACACCAAGATGGTGCTTACGCAAACCCATCCAACCTAAAACACATATCACCTCATTAACTAAACACTCTCCCATCTTAACATCCCGTGTTTTGAACCAAATGAAAAAAGTAAAGGAAATTAAATTTTCCTGTTAGTTGGGCAAACTGATTTTAAAACCGAGCATTATAATATTTTTCTTTCTGCTAGTTGTCACTACGATGTGTCTTTTAAAGAATTCAATTAAATTAATTAGATTAAAATTAAAATAGAAATAAATTAAATGAATGTTATAAACCTTATTTAGTACTTTAAAATATTTTATGAAATATTTTCAGAGTTAGACGCTGAGTCGGGGTGGGGTTCTGAGACCCGTAGACCCTCAACGTTGATAGAATAAAAATATTAAATATATTTATTCTTATGTGTGTGTGTTTCTTTTCAAAAAAAATTAACTCTCAAATGGTGTGTTGTATGAGAATTATGAGACCACCGTGGAGTCTGGAACACTGGGTTTACCCTAGGCAGGGTATAACTTTGATATGTGTTAGGTGTTTGGAAACCTCGCATGTGATAATACTCCCTTTATTTTTAATTAATTTATTAATCTGTTTTTATATAATAAATAATTATTTTCTCACAAACGGTGCGTCGAATGAGAAATTTGATACCATTGATAGTTCCAAGACGTGGGGTTTACCCTAGGTAGGGTATAACTGTTGCAATCATCAGACATTTTTTCAGATCGCACCTGAAGATAATTTAATTGGGTTATAAATATTTTATTGGGAAGTTAGAAATAATAATAATAATAATTTTATTATTAATATTATTATTAATATTATTATTAATATTATTATTATTTTTGAAGACAAAAAATGAAAATATATTTCCATAATTAATAAATTGTGTCATGGCATAAATAATAATTGGGCAATGCAATAAATGTGATATTATTAATTGTTCCAATTAAATACAAATGTGCAATAAATATTAATTTAATAATTTTTATCCCCTTTTTTTAATGGTTATTTTTTTAAAATTGTTAATGGTGTCTTTAATGGGTTGTATTAAATAATAATAATTTTAATTATAGTTATTATTATTATATTGGAACAAAAAACATTGATGTATATATATATGTGGTATATCTATATATGTGGGGATTAAATATATATGTAGTTATATATACATGTGTGAGTGCATATATATGAGTGTGTGTGTGTGTGTAACAGGTATATATATATGGGTGGATATTTATTTTTGGATTAGATAAAACATTATTATTTACCTACATAAATTCTTGTAACGTCTCATATTAAATCAAGGTGCGAACCGTTTAAATTTTTAGCTCAAATTCTTAAAGCGACCCAGGGAACGTGCATACGCAACTTGTTGCAAGTCCCTGGCATCTATTAAAACTAATTAAATAATTGTTCGGGCTTTATGTAAAAATTTTACATCGCGCTCTAGCATTGTGTTCGGGTTAAAAAATAATTTAAATGGGTTGAAAAGGAATAAAAAGAAATTAAATAAAATTAATGTAATTTAAAGAGGGATAAAAATAAATAATAAAATAGAAATAGTTGGAGAGAAAATAAAAATAATTAAAATGGTGTAAACTCGTTTTAATTAATTGTTCCATTTCTTCCACCATTTTATTTTTATTAATTAATTTATTTATTTATTTTTTCTTTTTTCCATTTCTTTTCCTTTTCCCTTTTATTTTTTCTCTCTTTCTCTCTTCCTCCCCCTCTTGTGTGTGGTGCACCTCCCCCTGCCAGGTGGTGCGCACCACCCTCCTCCTCCCTTCAGGTGATCGTTGGAGCCTCGTTTCTTCTTTGATTTTGACATCGTATGGTGCACTGTGAAGCTCTCGGTAAGGCTAACCTGACACACCAAGAATCGTATGATCTCATTATCTATCCATCTTGTGATCTTTCGTGGAAGGTTTTTATTCGAAATTGAGTATTTTCTAAAATCATATGATTTATTTCATTTTAGGTCAAATAAAATATCACCATGGAGCATAGGATCCTCTACGATTACGAGGTAGGTATTCTACTCTCTTTCCCTTCATTTAGTTGCGTCATTTAAATCACATGTTGTTTCGTTCATCGGTGCATACCAACGATGTCTATTCTTACCTTTTCTAAGTTAAATAAATTGTTTTTCTTAACCTTTGCACCTTTGTGTGAGGCAATCTAACCTATTTAAATTATTTCATCATCATTTGATACCCCTTTGTGTGTTTCGACGTTCTTGACTTATATTTTGTTAGCTCTGAATTAATTAAATTGATTGTTGGGCAAAAATCCCTCAAGGTAACATTGCAGCATTTTTGGGTTGATTGTGTTTGTTGACAAAGCAGGTTTCCATGGATAATTGTCGAGTTCTCGAGAAGTTGTTGACATTCCATGTTGACAAAGAACTATGAAAAAGGAAAGGACGATCTGGAGGCAGTACAAAAGAGCAGTACAAGGTGGCGCCGTTTCCCAGTGTGCCAAATTTTTGGGTCCAAGATTTGGAATTTGGTGAGCATCGCAAAAAGTGGATTTCCATGAAGAGCATAATTTAATATGGCAAAGGCATGAATTTTGCGGAGATAAGATGTATGGATTGGATTTCGCGAAGACTAGAAGAATGGAGGCAGTGAGTCTTCGCGATTACGTCAAGCTTCGCGAATGGAAGAGGATGAAGCGCATCGTGGCGGAGAAGGGCTTCGCGAGGGAGCTTCGCGGCGAAGTTGTGAAGGTATGTTGATGGTGATTCTTCGCGTCTACGTCAAGATCCGCGAATG
Organism: Viscum album; assembly: GCA_963277665.1. Lineage (NCBI taxonomy): Eukaryota > Viridiplantae > Streptophyta > Magnoliopsida > Santalales > Viscaceae > Viscum > Viscum album. Next base: position 1,015,840,374 of record OY728147.1, on the reverse strand, counting down.
GAAAATTTCCGTGGTGCTTCGCGATTTGGATAGAATTCCGGCAGAAACTTTGGAGCTTCGCGATTTGAGATGACGTGGCGTTGACTTCACGCGGAAAGTTCGAGGGTCGGTGGAATTGCCTATAAATAGAGGTCGACCCCATCGAGAGAAGTAGAGAGATTTTTCAGAGAAGATCATTTTCTCTCGTTTTTCGAAGGTAGTTCGCGGAGCCAGTGTGCTTCACGAAAGAGGAGCTTCACGACGGCTATTGTAGCTCCGCGAAAGTTATGTGGTCTGCGTTGTCTTAGTGAGCTTCGCGAGAGAGCTTCGCGAAAAGGTAGGAGCTTCGCGAAGGCTTGTTTGAGCTTCGCGAAATTGGGAGCCTAGTGAAGTTGAGTGCTTTGCGAAGGTGTTTCCAAAAGGAATTGCCCAGTGTTCAGAGGCAAAGAGGTATTCATCAGTGGATGAAATTTGGACATTAATAGAGCATCCATCATCAGTTAAGGATGCATGTATTCATGAAAATGAAGAGACCTACAGGTCTATAAACTGTAAGTGAATCCCTTCACAGAGCAGTAAGCTTAGGAAGAGGAAGAAGGTGATCCTCTCCACCGACAGTGATCCAGAGAGAGAGAAACAGGGAGTGACCCTTGGGAAAGCAGTGAGCTGACCCTAAACATTGTAAAGGAAATGAGCCTGGGCATAGAAGTGATATATCCCAAACTTTGTATCCACAACTAGTGAAGTTTAGTGGAATTGGTACGACCGGTAACTTGTCGGCGTATGCTCCTTGGACATAGACCTTTGCGCTGAACCAAGTAAAATTGTTGTGTCGTGTGCATGCTTTACTTTCTGTTTACTTTGTGCAACAGGAAAGAGAGAGAAGAGTGTTTTTCTTAACAGCGAAACAAGATCAGAACGGGAGTTAATTTTAAATTAGTCATACCCTGATTCACCCCCCCTCTCAGGGTATTCAGCCTTGTGGACCTAACAATTGGTATCAGAGGGAAAGGTTTAGAGTTGTTCTTCTCTCAAATGGAGGTCACCAATCATAGAGGGATCCCGATCTTCGACAGATGTAACTTTCAGATATGGAAGAATCGAATGCAACACTATTTCCGATATTTGGGAATGGATGTGTTTTCAGCAACTATGCATGGTATCACAGCTGATATTACTAGTGGTGCATTATCAGAAGCCGAGCATAAAGAGTTGGATGCTGATTCCAAAGCAATCAATACCTTAGGGGGAGCCCTTTCCAATCCCATATATACAAAGGTGATGTCATGCAAAACATCCCATGCCATGTGGGAAAAGCTTTTGAATATTTATGAAGGGGATACAAAAGTCAGACAGGAAAAGCTGCAAGTGTTGTGGAACAAGTATGAATATCTGAGAATGAACCCGAATGAGTCTGTTGATGCATTCTTTGACAGGGTAAATGCTGTGGTAGAATTTCACGACCCGTCCTCGGGGCCCGTGCCGTGACTACCCCAAGCCCGCCTTCCATAGGCCAGGGGCTGGCGACTAGCACCAAAGGCGTAAAATCTTGATAACTGGGAAGGCATTGCCTTTATAAAAGAAAACAAGCACCACAGAGTACAAGCGTAAGCAAAACACTAAGTACAAAAGGAAATCTGAAAAGTAAATGGGCCAGAATACAAACCCAAAAGAAAGTACGACTACAACTGAACAAGGTACAACAGCAAAAAGACAAACAACTGGAAGAAGGAAGCAGCTCCTGGGTCGTCCTCCTCGGATCCTACCTGAAGGGTAGGTACAGATAGCCTCCTCCACGCTCTCATCCGTCAACCTCCTCTGTGAGTCGTCACGTTGTGTAGTCCACCTCTGGGTACTGACTCGTCGTGTAGTCCACCTCCGGGTACCGACCAATCCTCGAAAGCTCGGCCTCCGTCAGCACTGCCCGTCGTCTGCAACCAACACAACGAGGTGAGGGTATAGCCCGTGCAGGGGTGAGTATAACGATACTCAGTAGGGACCCCTAGACCCTCAAGGTCTCACTAAACCAACAAGGATAACCACAAGAAGATCTCAACAGATAACCTCTACTTAGATATATGCCCATACATATACCTAAGTTATCAAGTAACCCATATCAATCATAAGGAAACACAAGGATTGTGAAATCAACGGATAACCACCACCCAGGTATATGCCCATACATATACCTAAGTTATCAAGTGACCCATCTCAATCATGAGGTAAACGCAAAGGTCAAGAGTCTCAGCTCAAACCAGGATTTTCATTATCAAAACCGTAACTGCTGAAGAGCTCCGTCTCTGGAGTGTACAGTGGTCCTGTCACATCTCCGAGGTACTGCTCACTAACCTAAGACTGCTGAGGTACTCCTCCTGTCGAGTATTGTGGGCCTGCTGCTACAACCAAGCGCTTCCCCGTGCTGCTACAACCAAGCGCACCTCTGTCGTGGGTCTGCCGCTACAACCAAGCACTCCTCTGTGCCACTACAACCAAGCGCACCTCCGTCGTGGGTCTGCCGCTATAACCAAGCGCTCCTTTGTGCCTCTACAACAAAGCGCACCTCCGTCGTGGGTCTGCCTCTACAACCAAGCGCTCCCCTATGCCGCTACAACCAAGCGCACCTCTGTCGTGGCTCTGCCGCTACAACCGAGTGCTCCCCTGTGCCGCTACAACCAAGCGCACCTTCGTCGTGGGTCTGCCGCTACAACCAAGCGCTCCCCTGTGCCGCTACAACCAAGCGCACCTCCATCGTGGGTCTGTCTCTACAACCAAGCGCTCCCCTGCGCCGCTATCCGTAACACACCGAGTCGTTCGATCAGCAGTCGTCAAGTCTCAGCCGGCTACACGGTCTCCGTACTCCGTACGCTCATCTATGGGAGGGTCCGCTCCACGAGCTACAAGTAGACACTCCAAGTATCTCAAAGTCCCACGAAGAAATATCTCAAAGGACCGCCTCGTCATAGGGGTCTCAATGCAACAGATGGCGCGTCAATCGGACGCCCGGTCTGTGAGTTGCTAGCCTTTTCGTCCCAGGGGCCCGGTTGGTTTCGTGTGCGAACCAATCTGGCTGTAACTCGACTATACCCCTGAACACTCATAGGGTATACTCATAGGGACCGTTTCTCAACGAGATCACTAACGCCGCTGACGGTTCGTCAAACGGACGTTCTGCCAGAAAGGTATCAGCTTTTCTGTTCCGGGGGCCCGGTTGGATTTCGGTGCGATCCAACCCGGCCACTATCCATCTACATCCAAAACTTGAGCGTAGGATGCCAAAAGTTCTGTATCGTCAACAGGAATGCAACGCAACAGACGGCGCGTCAATCGGACGCCCGGTCTGAAAGTTATTGGCTTTTTCGTTCCAGGGGCCCGGTTAGTTTCGTGAGCGAACCAACCCGACCGCACTCCGACGGCATCCAAACCTCGATTGGAGTAAGCCAAAAGATCCATATCACTTATAGGAATCCATTAAAGTCGACGACACATCATTCGGACGTCTGGAACTCAAGTTACGAGCGTTTCCGCTCCGAGGGCCCGGTTGGTTTCGTGTACGAACCAACCTGGCCGAACCCAACGTTCTCTGAAACCTTAAGTGCGATATACCGAAACGACCGTCTCGATCCAAGGATCGCTTTGCTGCTGACGGAGAGTCGTTTGGAGGCTCGTATCTCAAGTTACGAGCATTTGACCAAAAGTGGCCCGAAAACGAGGGTCTGGGCCCGGGGCGACCCGGCCCGACCCCCCCCCCCCCCCCCCGGGTCGGCCGAACCGGGTCGACCCGACCCGGGTCTGACCCGGCTGGGCCCGGCCCGGTCCGGCCTGACCGGCCGGCCGCGGCTCGGCCAGCGCGGCCGAGTGGACACGCGGGCGGGGCGCGCGGATCCCCCGCCCTTCGCCGCTAATTGAGGTCGGCGGTTCGCCGACCGCCCCCTTTCCGGCGGCGCGCCGCCGCCGTCGGTCGCCGCCGCCGGCTTCCGCGGGCCACCGGAGTCGCTCCGGTGGTCCGTTTTCCTTCCCGTCTGCGCCGTTGTCCCTCCCGGGTTTCGTTCTTCACTGCGGAATCAACAAATTGCCCTTGTGTCACGTTTCTTTGTCGCCCGCCAAATCCGCACAACCACGAAGAACGGCGGAGGGTTGTCGGGCCGTGTTCGTTTGGCCCGCACCCTCCGCGTTAGAATAAAAACAACGGGAGAAATTATTCAACACATGAAACAACAATTTTAATAAATTAAAATTGTTCATAGGAATTCGGTTCTTTAATTTTTAAAGAAACGTTCACGGGAATATAAAAGAATTATTCACAACAACCTCTACCTCGTCAAGTCGTCGCACGCGCGTTCTTCGCGGGAAGAGGGGATCGTCGCATCGTCGTGGTATCTGGCATCGCGTCGTCGCGGAAGGGTGTCGCGTCGACGAACTCTGAGGTTCAAGAACAAAAAGATTTAATTAATAATAATTAAATCCTTCTTGAGTCAAAACCACAAAGGAATTTAAAGAAACGCAAACACTCACCTCAACGGATGATCGAAGGTTTTTATCGTGGAGGAAGGAACGTCGTCGAAGAACGTTGCAGGAGAGGAAACATCGGCATCGCGGCACACGGCGTCACGTCGTCGATTTCCGCGGGTTTGGCGTTCTTCGTCGGAGGCCGGCGTTCTTCGCGTTCTTCGCGTTCTTCGTGTTCTTCATGTTCTTCGCGAAGAAGGGTGAAGGCACAAGAACTTCTGTCAAAAACCTCTCAAGGTGTAATCCTCCCAAAAGTCGTGTTGGTCTTATTTTATTATCATACCAACAAACGAAAAAAGGTAAGTAACGACCCATCAATTCGTAGAATTAATTTAACAAAAGAAACTGCCCATTTAATTCACGAATAAAACTGCCCAATTAAATGGTGCGTTAAGAAATTAAGAAAACGCGTCAGTTGACTTTCATAATGACGGGTTTTCGCGGGTGCGTTACTTAGCGGAAAAGAAACGGAGGGGCTCGTGCGGGCCCCACCTTACAAATATCCTACCAAGCGGGTAGGATATTTTTGGATAGTACCCTATCCGCATCAACTCAGCTTAAGCCGCTTTAAGTGGCTTCCAAGTGGCTTAAGAGAAATAAAACAAAGTTGTCGAACAATTTATTTTATTTCTTAACTTTAAGCCCAAAAATTAAAAAACACCACCGAGCAAACGCAACTCCGGAAGAGGCGTTTTTAAGCAATTACCGGTGCTGCGATTCCATCGGTGCCCTCAGAATTCGATTCCGAGCACCGGTTCAAAAGTTAGAAAAACCCGCTCATCCGTTCACTGAACGTACCCGAGCCAAACTTCGGAAAATGATTCCGGGCACACCGTGCCTCGGAATCAGGTGCCGTCAGAAACTGCGTTCTTGTAAAATTCTAAAGAAAATTAAGAAAAAAATTTCCTTGGAATTTACGGGTCTTTACATTACTCCCACCACAGGGCTTTACGTCCTCGTAAAGCTTCACCACAAACTTAGGGAAACAAAGGAGGTACTGAGCACGCATCTGAGCCTTCCGCTCCCATGTGTTCACCTGGAGGTTCCCGTGCTGCCAAAGAAAGTGCACAGAGGAATCAATCGTCCCCGTAGGATCCGCTCCTGTCGATCCTCGATCCCCATAGGAACCTCCGTAGAAGTCACCTCATCGCCACCGTCCAGCTCCTCATGGTCGATGATATGCGGAGGGTCGAGCACGTATCTCCTCAGTTGGGATACTTGGAAAACGTCATGCACCTAGTGAAACTGAAGTGGATGGGCCAAGCGGTAAACCACCTCGCCTACCCAGCTAAGGACCTAGAAAGGTCCGTTAAACCTCAGAGATAACTTGCCTCCCTGGCCACATCTCCATAAACCTCGTCGAGGTGAGACTCGTAAGAAGACGTGGTCATCATCCTTGAACTCCAAAGGTCTCCATTTTCTGTTAGAACTGAAACTCAAAACGACTGCTGCTATGAGGGTAAGGTTGACCGACTCAAAAGTGATCGGTCTCACCCTCCTGTGCAAGAGTTACCCTGCGCTGCCTGGGGTTTCCTTTTTCGCCGACCAAGGAAAACCCATCCCAAAGTCGTAGTTAAACTACAACCTTTTTGCCTAATGCTGTCAATTTGTGTATGAACTATGATTGCCTAGTCCATACTCAAACCAACGCCGTAAGGCCTCGACGCTGCCACCAAGAGATTCCAACCGAAACTCTCGCCTCGAGGGTCTGACCACACCATCGGCGTAAGTGTGAGTATCGAGTCTCCTCCCAAGGTATCTCCAGACGTGAGGGTCAAGTCCACGGCTTACCGGAAATTCTAGGTCTGGGACAAGATTTGTGAAAGCGAGGAATGATTCATATCGACGTCTGTTACTACAGCAGCTAGTAGTGGACACAGACTGTCCCTTGAATCATTTTTAGAGCCATTGGGTCACACTCCTTGACCGCATGCAGCCGCATTCTTCCACCGCCCTCCAGCTCCCTGAGCTTGGCGGGGATAACTAAGGCGGGTGGTTGTAGCATGTTAAGATGTACACCACCTCATACTGCTCTCCTAGCTCTGCCTCCATGTCTGCTGCTTCGTAGACTCATCTATCCTCAAAGCTTCCACTTCTTGAAACATTTAACACACCCGAGTCTCTAAGACTGGCATCGGTTTCCTATTTCTTACTGCACTGTGTAGTCTTCATCCGCTCTTGGATGACCTGGACCTCCTTTAGTCTCACAAGAGCTGCTATGATTTCTTCTTTTCCGATAAGAGAAATCTGGTCTCATCCCCTGGATGAACCACATTCATTGCCTAATACAGTCAATCCTGACATGAATGATGTGTTCATGCCATGGATGACGTCGTAAGTCCTCGACGTAACTACCAAGAGATCCAACTGTCACTCTCGCCTCCAAGGGTCGAGTCACACTGTCGGCATCAGTGTGAGGTCACTGGGTCTCCTCCAGTAAGAATCTCGAATGTGAGGGTCAATTCAATAGTCTTAACTAGGACCACTCAGTATCAACCAAACAAAAAGTACAGGAAAGAAAACATCACAAAGATAAGTGCCTTTTTATTATTGCAGCTCATAGTACAAAGACACGAATACAATAGAAAAATGGAACTAGAAGTACAAGGGACGTATCTACTAGTTCCGCTCCTGTCCACCTGCTCCAGGAGCTCTACTGCCTTGTCCACTGCTCGGTTGTTGCTCAAGCACTCGCCGCTGCTTCTGCCTCGGTGGCTCCCCCAAAGCCTGCGGATCAACTGTACGAGGAGTCGGACAGTCCCGTGCCATATGACCCTTTCCACCGCACGAGTAACACAGTCTGCTTCTGGCACGCCTGGCTCTGACCCCACCTCGGGTGCCCTGCACCACCGGTCCTAAAACCCGAGATCACCCAACTACTGGTCTGGTCCTCCTGGATCTCTACACCATCTGTCTACTGCCCACAGATGACTCGGCTACTGATCGAAAAACACGCGGCAAAGGCAACAGCTCCTGAACACGCTCGGGGTGTAGAGCTACTGGCACAAACTCCACCCTGAAGAAGGTCTCGAAGTCTTCCCATGTGAAGGCCATCCCATCGCAAAACTGGAACAAGTGGCTCCACCACCTGCCTGTTGCTGCCTGAAGAAGGCTGGCAGCAAAGATCACCATGAAGTCTGTCGGCGTCCCCACTAGCCTGAAGACTCTCACCACAGCCTCCAGCCAATCCTCAGCCGCCTGCGGGTCCGCCTCTCCCCGGAACCTGGGTGGCCTCTGGCGCTGGAACTCGTGCAGTGCACTCAAGTGGCGTGCATCGGCTACTACTGGGGCTGGTGGCATCGGTGGCCCAATGTATGGTAGTACTGTTGGTGCCTCCGTTGGTGCCTCAACTGCAAGAGGGACCTGTACCGAAGCCTCGTCGCTCGACAGGCTGTCAGTACGCACATCCCTCTGGGCTCTAGCTGGTCGTCCAAGAAAAGGAATCCTGAAAGAAACAACGTGACACGGTCAAACGATTATACCTGGTGAGCTAACCTGGTTCGAGCTATTTTAAGGTAAAAACCTTTGAAAACACACACGCAATCAGTGTTTTCGTGCACAAAGTCAGAAATCAGTTATCAGGGTCCTGGTGTATGGATACATCGGCCGCCCGCACCAACACTGGACTCCCTGAACTGAAAACCACACTCGGTACTCTTAACACTATTGCTTCACAGAAAGAAACATCAGAGTTATAAGTTTTGCGGTAGAACCGAACTCCTCTGATACCAATTTGTCACGACCCGTCCTCGGGGCTCGTGTCGTGACTACTCCAAGCCCGCCTTCCATAGGCCAGGGGCTAGCGACTAGCACCAAAGGCGTAAAATCCCGATAACTGGGAAGGCATTGCCTTTATAAAAGAAAACAACCACCACAGAGTACAAGTGGAAGCAAAAAACTAAGTACAAAAGGAAAGCTGAAAAGTAAATGGGCCAGAATACAAAGCCAAAAGAAAGTACGACTACAACTGAACAAGGTACAACAGCAAAAAGACAAACAGCTGGAAGAAGGAAGCATCTCCTGGGTCGTCCTCCTCGGATCCTACCTGAAGGGTAGGTACAGATAGCCTCCTCCACGCTCTCGTCTGTCAACCTCCTCTGTGAGTCGTCACATTGTGTAGTCCACCTCCGGGTACTGACTCGTCGTGTAGTCCACCTCCGAGTACTGACCAGTCCTCATGAAAGGCAACAAGGATCTGGTTACAGGCATAAAATATGACAAATAAGGAGTTGTCAAATTTGGAAATGATGAAGGCCTGAAGATTGTTGGCTCAGGAAAAGCCGAATTTGGGGGCAAAGAAATGAGACATGCTGATGTCTTGGTGGTAGAGGGTCTCAGTCATAATTTGCTTAGCGTCAGTCAACTATGCGACTCTGGGCACTCTATCCTATTTACCAAGAAGATGGGTATTGTTAAAGGAAACGATGGAATAGTCATTCTACAGGGAAAATGAACAAAGGGGAATCTTTACCTGGTAGGTGGGGAAGAATATTCATGCCTTTTATCCAGAGAAGAAGAAAATCAGCTGTGGCATAAGCGACTTGGTCATCTATGTCAACCATCTATGGAAGATCTGGTAAAGTGTGATGTTGCTAGAGACCTTCCCAAACTATCACGTGATCGCACTCATATGTGTGATGCTTGTCAACAAGGGAAGATCATCAGGAATACATACAGGCCAAAAGAACAAAAAGCAACTAGAGTGCTCGAATTGGTGCATGCTGATGTATGTGGACCTATCTCACCACGAGCTATAGATGGGAAAAGGTACTATGTTCTTTTCATTGATGACTATAGCAGAATGTCCTGGGTATTCATCATTACCCATAAGACAGAGGTGTTCAGTTGCATAAAGCAGTACAGGAGGGAATCAGAAAAGATGCTTGGACAGAAAATTCTGAAGTTTCGTACTGATAACGGTACGGAATTTCCAAACAGTCAGGTTGAAAACTATCTCGACAAACATGGGATAAGGCATCAAGTTTTATCAGTAAGAACTCCCCAACAGAATGGAGTGGTTTAAAGGAGAAATCGGATCATCAACAACATGGCCAGAACAATGCTTATTGATAAGGAACTACCAGAGAAATTTTGGAAGGAAGCAGTTTTGACATCGGTCTATGTTTCAAACAGGTCCCTGTTATGTCCAAAGCAAGGAAAGACTCTGTATGAACTGTGGTACGGAAAGAAGCCAACGTTGAAATACTTTCGAATCTTTGGAAGTAAGTGTTTCATTCTCAACAAAGAACATCATAGGAAGTTTGAGGCATGAGGAGATGAAGGGATATTCCTTGGCTATTCAGGGAAAAGCAAAGAATATAAATGCTTCAACAAGAGGCTGGGAAAAATTGTTGAGAGCAATGATGTCACTATAGTCGAAAATGAACAGACTTCTCAACGACCCAGTGAATAGGTTCTGGATGAAAGTGATGATGAGGTAAGCAACACAGGGGGAGTAGAAGTGGCAGAGGCTGACTCAGAAGAAGATACTGATGATGAAAAAGAAAGTGTCAAGTCTGTATCTATAAGGAATCCAAAGAGTCAAGCTGAAATTGATAGGCAAAATATCATTGGTGATCAGACAGCTCCAGTTCAGACTCGAAGAATGAAATCATTACAGCAAACATTGTTTCTATCTCAAGTGGAGCCGAAATGTTTTTCCGATACAACTGAAGATGAAAACTAAGTTCAGGCTATGAATGAAGAGCTTGATCAAATTGAGAAGAACCATACATGGGAGATTGTTTCGAGGCCAGCAGACAAGAATGTCATTGGGACCAAATGGGTCTATCGCAACAAGATGAATTAATATGGCACAGTGATTCAGAACAAAGCACATCTAGTGTGCAAGGGGTACTCCCAGATCGAAGGAATAGATGTTGATGAGACATTTGCACCGCTTGCAAGGCTGGAGACAATAAGATTATTCCTAGCCATCGCAGTGCAAAGGAAGTTCAAAGTGTTCCAGATGGATGTCAAATCTGCATTCTTGAATGGTGTTCTAGAAGAGGAAGTGTATATTGAGTAGCCAGATGGTTTTCTCATTCATGAGGATGAGAACAAAGTTTGCAGGATGAAGAAGGCGTTGTATGGGTTGAAACAAGCACCAAGGGCATGGTACTCAAGGCTTGATCAGTACTTGAAGAAGCTTAGTTTTCAGCGTGGAGGAGTTTATTACAATCTCTATTTCAGTAATGACAGTAATCAAAGGATGATGGTGTTGGTTTATGTCGATGACATAATATTTGGCGGATCAGATGAAGCTCAGTGCAGACAGTTTTCTGAATTCATGAAAAATGAGTTTGAAATGTCAATGATTAGAGAGCTAACGTTTTTCCTTGGTCTACAGGTGACACAAGGAAGGAATGGAACATTCATTTCTCAATCTAAGTATGCCAAGTAGGTCCTGAGAAGGTTTGGAATGGAAAATTCCAAGGAGATGAAGACTCTGGTTGCTGTCCAGATGAAATTATCAAAAGATGAAGATGGAAAGGCATTTAATATCACAGAATACAGGCAAATTATTGGAAGTTTTTTGTACTTGACTACAACAAGGCCTGATATTGTTTTCGCCACATGCCAAGCAGCGAGATATCAGAGCAATCCCAAGGAAAGCCACATGCTTGCAGTGAAAAGAATACTTCGGTATATCCAGGGCATAGTGGATTTCAGCTTAACATATACTGATAAATCCCAGACAGGGTTATTGGGTTATACTGATGCAGACTGGGCCGGTTCAGCGGATGATAGGAAATCAACGTCAGGTGGTGCTTTCTATCTTGGCGGATTGTGTATTTCTTGGCTAAGAAAGAAGCAAGATTGAATTTCATTAAGCACTGCAGAAGCTGAGTATATTGCGGCCACTCGGTCATGCACACAGTTATTGTGGATGAAGCAGCAGCTTGAAGATATGGGAGTTGACGTGAAGTCTCCGATCGGAATCCAGTGTGATAACTCAAGTGCTATCAATCTTAGAAAAAATCTAGTTCATCACTCAAGGACAAAGCACATTGAGATAAAGTATCATTTTATCAAGGAGAAGGTTGAGCATGGAATCGTGAAGTTAGAGTACGTGCCTACAGAGCTATAGGTTGCAGACATTCTGACAAAGGCCTTACCCAAGGAAGCTTTTGAGAGGCATCGACTGGCTCTGGGAGTTCAGTCGAGTCCCCGCACTTGAAATAGTGTAGATGTGGGACCCCCACCCCCTCTCCCCGAGGTATGATTTGTTTTTTCCCTAATGTGCTGATATGTGTTCTCTATTATGTTACAGACTACAAAGGAGTGACCTTTGGGTTCGTTGACAAAGGGGGAGAAACTAGTGTTTGTTCAAGGGGGAGACAGTGTGGAGATTTGATAAATCGTGAATGATATGGGGAGAAGCTGGCTAGTGGAGCAGCCAGATAGGGGGAGCAATGAGAAAGGGGAAGATTTTTAAATCTGACGATGCTAGAAGTGATCGATCAAAGCATAGAAATCACGACAGCTGAGGATCGTGATAAAAGAAGAACAGTGGTGTTGGAATGGTGTGAGATGGTGTCCAGTTATCACCAATTGGTATCATTGTGGTTCAACAATTGGTATCAATTTAAGAATTGGTATCAGGGTGGAATCGACAATTGGTGTTTGACATGAAGTGATTCATTGATGAACTTTTCATACTACTCTTGTTTCTCACGTCGATCATTGCTCATGTGGGCTTAGAGTACGTGTTAAGTGACTCCTTGAACGCTATCATAATCGCAAGAGGTGAATGGTGGTAGCAGCTGGAAGAAGACTCAGTGAGGTATCAAAGTGCAGAAAATCATCCTGAGCAGAGTTGTGAAGAGTTGTCAACAAACCCAAAGGGGGAGATTGTTGGGCAAAAATCCCTCAAGGTAACATTGCAGCATTTTTGGGTTGATTGTGTTTGTTGACAAAGCAGTTTTCCATGGATAATTGTCAAGTTCTCGAGAAGTTGTTGACATTCCATGTTGATAAAGAACGATGACAAAGGAAAGGACGATCTGGAGGTGGTACAAAAGAGCAGTACAAGGTGGTGCCGTTTCCCAGTGTTTGCCAAATTTTTGGGTCCAAAATTTGGAATTTGGTGAGCATCACGAAAAGTGGATTTCCATGAAGAGCATAATTTAATATGGTAAAGGCATGAATTTCATAGAGATAGGATGTATGGATTGGATTTCATGAAGACCAGAAGAATGGAGGCGGTGAGTCTTCGCGATTACGTCAAGCTTCGCGAACGGCAGAGCTGAAGCGCATCGCGGCGGAGAAGGGCTTCGCGAGGGAGATTCGCGGAGAAGTCGCGAAGGTATGTTGACGGTGATTCTTCGTGACTACGTCAAGCTCTGCGAATGGAAAATTGTCGTGGTGCTTCGCGATTTGGAAAGAATTCCAGCAGAAACTTTGGAGCTTCGCGATTTGAGATGACGTGGCGTTGACTTCGCGCGGAAAGTTCGAGGGGCGGTGGAATCGCCTATAAATAGAGGTCGACCCCCTCGAGAGAAGTAGAGAGATTTTTCAGAGAAGATCATTTGCTCTCGTTTTGCGAAGGTAGTTCGCGGAGCCAGTGTGCTTCGTGAAAGAGGAGCTTCGCGGCGGCTATTGTAGCTCCGTGAAAGTTGTGTGGTCCGCGTTGGCTCAGTGAGCTTCGCGAGAGAAGTTGCTTTGCAACGAGTTAAGCTTCGCGGGAGTTCTTCGCGAGAGAGCTTCACGAAAAGGTAGGAGCTTCGCGAAGGCTTGTTTGAGCTTCGTGAAATTGGGAGCCTAGCGAAGTTGAGTGCTTTGCAAAGGTGTTTCCAAAAGGAATTGCCCAGTGTTCAGAGGCAAAGAGGTATTCATCAGTGGATGAAATTTGGACATTAACAGAGCATCCATCATCAGTTAAGGATGCATGTATTCATGAAAATGACGAGACCTATAGGTCTATAAACTGTGAGTGAATCCCTTTACAGAGCAGTAAGCTTAGGAAGAGGAAGAAGGTGATCCTCTCCACCGACAGTGAGCCAGAGAGAGAGAAACAGGGAGTGACCCTTGGGAAAGCAGTGAGCTGACCCTAAACATTGTAAAGGCAGTGAGCCTGGGCATAGAAGTGATCTATCCTGAACTTTGTATCCACAGCTAGTGAAGTTTAGTGGAATTGGTACGACCGACAAATTGTCGACGTATGCTCCTTGGACGTAGCCATTTGCGGTGAACCAAGTAAAATTGTTGTGTCGTGTGCATGCTTTACTTTCTGTTTACTTTGTGCAACAGGAAAGAGAGAGAAGAGTGTTTTGCTTAATAGCGAAACAAGATCAGAACGGGAGTTAATTTTAAATTAGTCATACCCTGATTCACCCCCCCTCTCAGGGTATTCAGCCTTGTGGACCTAACATTGATTAATTTCACATGTTGTGTGATCTATTTTGTTGAGTTTTAATTAAATAAAATATTTTGGATAATTTTGAATAATAAACCTTTGGTTTTTTTGGTTAATTATTGCCTAATGATTTTCTTCCTTGTTTAATTATTATCCTATTTTGCCTTTATAAAAGTAATATGTGTGTTTTTATTTCTTTTGCTAATAAATTTCTTTGGCTATAACTACTTGGTTTAAATGGTCATTTGTTGTGGCTGAGTTACTTATACTATTTAGTTGCAATTATAAATGCAACTCTGTGATATATATTCTATGAAATCTAATTAAATTTAGGGTGGTGAGGGAATGGGGGTTTTGTATTAAGGACTCACGCTTGGACTCTTTATTCCTAACTGGTTACCTTTACATGTCGGGGGGGTGTCTTAGGCTTTTCCAGACAAGGACTTCCCTGATCCTTCTATATACTTTTGGGTGACACCGGTTCCCAAAGGGATCATCGAGGATGAACCCATTGGAAAAGTGGATACTCCAATCCTTAGGTGATACACGACCCCTTCAGTGCGAGATCGGGACAGACTCATGGTAAAGTCATGCCTTGAGTGATACTTGGTCTTTTGAAGGATTACCTTGGACAGTCTTGGTGGTATTGGATTAATTGAAGAATATACCATAGTGATACCTCCGGGATGAGCTCGGACTCCAAACTATCAACTTGAACATAATAAAAATGATAATGCATGGGATGTTATTATTGATGCTGCTTTGGGTTCCCTGTAATTTGTGATACATTTATAATGTTCTGTGACACTCTTTGTTGATACATAAATTAAACCCCAAGTCAAATCACAAACTTAGGTGTATGCTCTTTTTTTCTATCTTCTTTTTCTAGTATTTTTATATACATACATCCTGCTTCTTATAGGTACTCATTTCAGATTCTCGACTTAGGCTGAAGCAGGAGGTATGGGAAGGGTGTCCATTTAGGAACTCAGACTAAGTTGCTATTTTACATTTGTTATCACCCGCCGTTTAATTTATATGGAGAACTTTTTAATTTACCTTGCATTGTCTGGATTGGGTTATACATCGGTGGTTCCATCCTACTGAGATTTATATCTCACACTCTACTCGGGCCACCATTGCACTGGGGTGCCCAATTAGAATTTTCTTGTTCACAGGACTATGGACCATGTTTGATTACTTATGTTGTGATGTTGTACCTAGAAGTTAGGAGCAAAGGACTGGGATGGAGCTCAGGATGCTCATGGAGACCACCCTTGGGGATTTTTTGTCCTTTATTTTTGCACCGTGTCATTAGGCATGTTGTATTGCTTACTGAGTTATGTATCATTACCATGACATGCATTCATCTGTTGGATAATTTGGCATTGGCCACTTCTATAAAATTGATAAATATTGTCTTCTGTTGCTTTCAAATTATTTATTTACTACTTCCTCTGTTGTCTTTTACTTTTACCATTTTATACCACTATGCAACTCTGATCTATGAGGGAATAGTCTCCCTATAGACACACCCTAGGCCCTCGCTGCTAGTCGATAGCCTCTGGCATTCAGGAGGATGTGCTTAAGGTCATGTGACCCACCGGTCCGGCCACCGTCTTAGAGGTGAGGCGGGTCGGGATGTTACACCCATTATGGTTCTCTCCACTGTATGATTAAGCTTAAAAACGCTAACTTTCAATGGTTGGAACCTCCACTATCAGAAAAGGTCCATTAGGTCCTTAAACTCAAGCTTCACAACATACCCGATGTGTTTCCCAACTCACCGCGCCCAAACATCTATAAGAGCGCCAACTAACATCGACATCTATCCTTTCTATCGAAACCACCTGGAATTGACACACATCCTCCATACATGCATGAATTAAGTAAAACTTGGATTTTTCTCAAAGATCACTTTTATTCCCTTAATATACTTATCAATTCAAAACATCAAACAAAGGTGTCAGTACATTACCACTTTACCTAACCATGACGCCTTCTCACTAAAGTCATACCACCACTATCTTAATGCACCTACCGGAGTCTATCCCTAAATTCCAGTGAAATTCCACCATCAAAGCATCCACTACTCCCCAAACCATCATCGTGATCTACTAAACCCACAAACACATATTTAACACAAACACCCCATATTTCTTTTAGAACCACCCCGAGCCTACAACCAATGCTAAACTCGATCAAACACCACATCCTAGGCCCACCTGGACTTCCTCGAGGAATATAAACATGTACCTCACAAGTTCCTTATTGAATCCTGATGCCACAACATCCAACCCACAGCCTGTTCTACACACCTGCAAACCTACCAGCATGTGGTTCATACTCCCATGACTAATAAGTCACTCCACACCTTAGGGGTGTCATTAACACCACTTTCCTCAAGAAATTCCAACCATCACGGCTCATGATCTTGTCACTACAGAGCCCAAGAAGTGGGCATGGCCATATCACCCTCACTTGAGTGGAAAAATGAAACATTAACCATTTCCCATTCTCAGATTCTAACAAAGGCGTATTTAGAATTTTTCAACCTATAAACCACCACATGAACCACACTTAGAGATAGTTGGTGGTGTTCCTCCCACCACGCGTCTTCACTTTCCTTGCTCCAAGGGCTCAACCTTAAAAAAGGAACTTCATTTAACTAGAATAAAACCTTTAAGTGGCCTAGAATATAGCCAATTCTATCTCATTGTACTCAAGATTATGTCAAGATATTGGGCTTGATCATTTTTAATCATAGAGTATAATAAGATTTCATCGATGAATACCACTACAACTGATTCATTCCTGATGTCACCTATCACTACATGGGAACCTTAACCCGCTTATAAGTCCTAGGATTCCTTGCCCATAAATGTCTTATCAATAACCAACCATCACAATCGGGTGGGATTGATAACCATAACTCACCACCACCTCACAACTCTCTGCCAAGAAGTTGTGACCCAAAATTCCCTTTGGCACTACCACCACCACACCACTTGATCTCTTCCAGCACAACCCTAATGATTCAAAATGGAAACATAATAATCCACCACACTAACCCAAAACCAAAAAGTCTCATGCATAACCAGTGCTTCCCACTTTGATTTCATGGAAATTGATCGGCTCTTTCTCCCAAGAAACATGTCCACCTACCCCAAACAACATCATGCATCTATAACATGTGTCTGTCATCCTGAACTCACCAGAACCCTGAGGTTGTGTGCCTTCTCACAATCCTTCACTAATCTCGACTCAATATCCCATGATTCGTATGTCACCGGTGCTAGGCCTAAATTCCCACTCACACAACCAACCATGCCTCTTGGTCCATCAGCCTCATCGGACTCAAGGCAATCATGGTGTTTCTATCCAACAACCCAACCTTATGCACAATCAATACTAACCATATGACCACCCCTCTCCCCAAGTTTCACTTCCATATCAAAACATCCATCTAGAGTTAACATCAATCCCCACATCAAACAATGTTATCACAGTAGGGTCAAGCACCCGAACGATCTTGCCTCTTTTGAAACTGGCCATTAAGTCAACTATAAGCACTCAAGGTGCTTACCTTAAGAAAGAAACCAAGGTATATCCATGCCTTTTACTGAAACTCGATGGCACCTATCGTGCATCGATTCCACCACTGAAGCATCCACTTGTACTCCACATTCCAAGGCACCCATAATTTTGGGATAACCTCCCTCAATATCACCCTTGATTTTTCAAAACCAATGACTTCCCACTTATCCCACTAGGAAAAAATCGCACTAGGCATCACTCTCTATGTGTCGCTAAGAAAATCCCAAAAATTCCACATGTTCCTTATGCACCCAAAAGAATTATCAATCCGGACAACCCCTCTTACAGGTCACCCTTGAAGGTCAAACATCACCAACTCCCTAAACTGGAGTCATGTCTAGAAAAATACACTAACTCTACCTCTAATCCATATGCATAGAACCTCAAACAAGTCACTACTCACAGGTGGCACTCCTACCCCCACTTTGAAACACACTGCATCTAATTCACCAAGAGACCATTTACTCTAGGTCCCACACCAAATATATACACCCACATACATTGGAACTACGATCCAAATACCCACTCTAGGGTCCAAAACACAACTCACAAGGTCTCATCCCACAAGGGTCACCATGTCCATATTAACAGATGGAATTTCAAAACCTCAAGATCACAACCTAACTAAAGGCACAACAAGCAACATTCTACTATTAAACACATCTAATACCATCAAGGTCTCACAACCTGTAACCTAAGGTCTCAAAACTAGGGCACTCTCACTGCCAAAACCACCCATACACCGGGTCCAATCACAACATTAGGGATACCCACACCAGTGCCCCTAAAGGTCCCATCATTACACATTCCTATTTAATTAACTTTACCATTTAAAAACCCAAGAATTAATATATCAAAACTTTCCATTTACCCAA
Organism: Viscum album; assembly: GCA_963277665.1. Lineage (NCBI taxonomy): Eukaryota > Viridiplantae > Streptophyta > Magnoliopsida > Santalales > Viscaceae > Viscum > Viscum album. Next base: position 1,015,822,059 of record OY728147.1, on the reverse strand, counting down.
TATTTAAAAAACCCCATCTTTATTCAATTTTTTCAATTCATGGTTTTTGGTTAAACATCATGTCATTCACAAGTCAATCACAGAAAACATATAGATAACCTATCAATCTTATGTGCCTATCATGATGCATGAACCCACACACCCTCTCTTGTATACCATTCTAATAGATAAAACCTCATAAATCAATAATATCACATCCAAGTGCACCACTCGAGGTGGAAATACCAATCAATAGTAAAAGAACATAATAGAAAATCAATTCCCACCCCTGGAAACTTGGGTTTTCCCCTCGTGCATGGGGTGGTAGGCACCCAAACACAAGCTCATTACCAAGCCCCGACAAGATCCTAGTATCCCATCTACTATTACTAAATGGTAAAAAAATCACCACCTATGATACCACATTGTAACATCCTAACCCAGGTGTCACTAAAATTGGTGCCCCAAGTAAAACTTCCACATGACCTTAGACATGCCTCCTTGTATGGAAGATATTTTCGACTAGCAGTGCAAGTATATGGAGGTACAATGGGGAGACTATACCTTCTTATTAGAGTAAACAACAATAAAAATAGTATCAATAGATATAACAACCATCATAAATGTAAATGGAATAATAAATGAAAAGTGTTAATAATAACCTAAGGTAAACATGTTACAATAATGATATGTATACTCTACATGTCATGTAGTCATACTGTAAAACCTCAAATACCAAACTGTGAAAAACCCCAAATGTGGTCCTATGTTCAAACCTAGTCCTAACATCCCATGCTCTGACCCATTATCCCATGCATAAACCCAGGTCCTTATCCTGAACCTACATCTGAAAATAAGTGGCATCTGCTTGGATACCCAAGTATCATGGTGACCTGATTAGGGTGTTAGCACAACTTAGTAGGTCACCACCAATAATGTCTAAATCAACAACCAGTTTGATAACAATGTATATAAAGGTATAATAATCAACCAAAAAATAGTTGATAAACTAATTTTTATTATTTAACAACATTTAAATTCACCATAATTATTCTCAGTTTTTAGTGATTCCCAAACCCATCAAACCTTATTCAACCCATACTAGTCATTTGAACCATATATCACAGAGGTCACAAGTCAGTAAATGAGGAGAATTAGTCCAAGTATCTAACCAAGATTCATAACGGAATTGAAGTTCCAAGGATCTAATAACAACTGAGAAGGGGGGGGGGGTTGAATCAGTTGTTTAACTTTTTATAAGTTTCAAAACTTTAAGAAACTTAACCCTTGCAACCTATTAAGATTTATTTCCCTATCAACCTTTAGAAAGAAACTCAATCATGCAAGAAAGGTAAATCAAGAAAGGCACACAAGATTTACAAGGTTCGGCCTCAGTAAGAGAATCTATGTCCTTTCCATAGCCACTCCCGTGGGTCTATGGAAATCCACTATAATGAAGAAGTGAATACAACTTGTGCCAACTCCCGTTGGACACCTTCTATCTCCCGATAGGAAAGATTATACTGACTCTCGTCAGTTTACAATGTTTCCTTAAAGAACAAATGATCCAAACACAAGAATAATAACTTTGTTAAGCTGCTCCACAAATGCTCACTCTGAATCTTCAATCCAATTTCTTGAATCTGATTTTCTGAAACCGGTCTTCTCAGTAAGATAAGATGATTCTGATTCTCTTCTTTTCAAACACTCAAGGAAACTTCTTCAAGATGGTAGAAAAAAAAATCACTTAGAATTCTCTAGCACTCTGCCTTTTCCACATATGTAAAAAGTTGCAAATGAGTGAATGATCTGAGTACATATTTATAGGTAACTCAGAAAAAAAAGGCAGGAAACTTGAAAATCTTTCCCACTTCCTCAAATATCAATAACTCCGCAAATCTATTGCATTTAATCTTCAATCTTTGAATTATTCAAATCTCCTTAAATTTCTCTGAGATTTAAGCAAAGTTGAAATTCTGGTTTTCTTGAACTCAGAATTGTCATTCCGAATTTCTCAGCATGTTGCTTAGGATTGTCATTACGAATTCTCAACATGTTGATCAGGATTTTCATTCCATATTTCTCAGCAAGTAGACTCCGAACTTCAGGCTCAGTAAGTAGACTCTGAACTTCAATTTTAGCAAGTAGACTCCGAACTTCAGGATCAACAAGTAGACTACAAATTTCTGGATCATGAGGTAGAATCCGAACTTCAGGCTCAGCAGGTAGACTCCAAAATTTAGGCTCAATAAGTAGACTATGAATTTTTAGCTCATGAGGTAGACACCGAACTTCTGGATCAGGAAGTAGACTCCGAATTTCTGGTTCATAAAGTAGACTTCGAATTTTTGGATCAGGAAGTAGACTCTGAATTTCTGGTTCATAAAATAGACTCCGAATTTCTGGATTAGGAAGTAGACTCTGAATTTCTGGATCAGGAAGTAGACTCTGAATTTCTGGCTTAGGAAGTAGACTCCAAATTTCTGGCTCAGGAAGTAGACTCCGAATTTCTGGTTCAGGAAGTAGCCTTCGAACTTTCTGGCTTCAGGAAGTAGACTCCAAATTTCTGGCTTAGGAAGTAGACTCTGAATTTCTGGCTCAGGAAGTAGACTTCGAATTTCTAGCTCAGGAAGTAGACTCCGAATTTCTGGCTCAGGAAGTAGAATATGAATTTCTGGCTCAGGAAGTAGACTCTGAATTTCTGGCTCAGGAATTAGACTCCAAATTTCTAGCTCAAAAAGTAGACTCTGAATTTATGGCTCTAAACTTTCTCAGAATTTTGATTAGAGAAAAACACCAATCTTCTTCACCATTTCTTCAAACAGCTTTTATCATGAAGTTTTCATGATTTGTGAGAACTTTAAGATCAGCAAAGCATCGTCTGATTTAGTTTAGAAATTTTGAGACACTTTCTTAACTTCTGAATTCTTATTCTTCAACATAATCTTCTTTAAGGAAATCTTCAGCAACTAGCAACTTCAAATTTCTGTAACTCAAAAACATTCTTCAAAAAAAAGGTTAGTTGTCAACAAATACAAAACTTTGTTAAACAAAACACCACAAAGGTTCTTCAAGAATGTCTGATCATCCTAACCATTTATTATAGGGGTCACAAATCGGTAAACAATGAGCGTCAGTCCAAGTATCCAATCAGGATTCAGAACGTCATGTATGATCGTCACAACCATGATATGGAATGCCATGCCCATTCCCATAGAGTAAGAATCATCATTTTATCCTCTAGAAACTATGGTGTACTAGGGTGTATGGAGTAGTAGTATGGACCGCCCAAAACTAGGGAGTGGAGAATCAATCCAACATACCAAAACCATATCATTATCAATAATTTCCATCTTTATCACATCATTTATCAAAAAACAAATACACTTAATCTTTTATCATTTACCAAGGTCCCAACAGACCTTTAAAACCAACCATGCCTCAATAAAGCCCAACCCCTTTTTCATAATTTCATGAAGCACCACTTAAAACATTTTGAGGGGCTTAACAAAACTACTCACTTCATTAAAAAATTTCAAAACTACCCTTCAAAAAGGGTATTTCTCATTGAACATCAAAACAAGGCCTGAGGCCATCCATTCCCTTCAATCCATTAAGAGAATCCACCATGGAATTTTCATAAGGGTTAAACCACACACACAAATCAAAACATCATTTAAATTCTAATAAGATCCCCTTCATAATCACTTTGAGGTTAGCACCTCCTTTTTAAAACATTACCCACTTTCAAAACATCATTTTCCTTCATTAAAAACCATAACTGGATCAAAATCCAAAAAACTTTAGTTGAATCATTGCAAAATCCTCTTAGGCATTTTACAAAATATAAAATATGAACATTTTAATTATACCTTTAATCATTCCCACATACCAATTAACAATTACAACTCATTCACTTTCATAATTACCCTATCTCAATGTTTACCAATTCATTTCACTATTTTAAAGGGTTTGGCATACCCCATGAGTAGCCCTAGGTCCAGTTTCAAATCATCAATGGACCCAAAGGGGTATGTGAAGAGTCATGCACATCAACTTCATGACCAAATTACTTTCCTTATCCAAAGACATTAAAACACGGTAAGGAAACTCAATGGAATAACCACTTACACAAGGGAAATATCAATACTATGGGAAAATGATTGTAGACCACCTACCTCATGCTCATAGACAATCACTCATCCAACCTCAATCCTTGATTTGAACTAAAATGACCTCAAAAACTAAAGTGAAGAACCCCCTAAAATAGGGTTCATGAGATTCTAAAATATAGGAGACAACCAACAAAGCCTTTTATAGAAAATTGAAGGAAATAGAGTTTAAGACTTACCTGGAGCTTCGATTCACAACCAATGACACTCCAAACACCTAAGAATCAAAGGAGAAATGTCCATGAAGAGGGAGGAAGCACCTGCTTTACACCCTAGGTCCTAGGGGTAGAATGGGGAAGAAATTATGGGGGTAACCCTTAAATCCTGAGAGAGAGAAATGAGAATTTTTATACTTTTAATGTGGCACACGGTTTGGCCGCATGATTTTCCAAACTGTGCATCAACCATGTGGCTCCCTCTATCTAAGAGGAAACTGAGCCACGTGATTTTTCTAGCCACCCGTATGGTTTGAAAAACTACGTGGTAGCCATGTGATCACCACTTTCTAAAGGGGAGCTCGAGCCACATGGTCTCCTAGTCCACCCCGTATGGTTTTCCTAACCGTGCACCCCCTTCCGTAGGCCACATGGTTATGGAACACGGTTACTAGTAACTGTGCTCCAATCATTCTCTCAACACAGATTGGTCTCTTTTCCCTCGTTTTCATGCCCCAAACCCTAGAGACACCCCTAAGACCTTCCCTACTCATGGGAAACCTTCCATTAACCCAATTAGTAGTAGTTTGGCCAAAATTTAAAAAACGAACCTCATCAAATATCAAGACCTTAAAATTTCATTATCACCTTTCTTGATGTTAGGTGGGTACCTAACCTGTATATAAATCTTATCTCCTTAGGGGTTATAGATCATAAAGGTTTTACCTTCAAATCAAAATTTGGTTGTCTCAAAATCACCAAAGTCTATTCTACTATCATTAAAGGTTCTCTAGATAATGAGATCTATGTGTTAGATGGGAAAACCCATCGTAGGCAGTTAGGCAACACATATATCACAATAAGTGACAATACTATGTAATGGCATAAGATATTTGGGCATGTTATCCCTAAGGGTCTAGAGGAATTAAGTAAACATGGATTTCTAAATGATATATCACCAATTAATATTCCCTTCTATGAATATTTTATTCAGGGTAAATCCAAAAGAGATAGTTTTAATATATCATCTTTTAAGGTTAATCTTCTATAGAAGTACATTCATTATGACTTTTGGGTCCTAAAATGACCTCTTCTCACGATATAGGGACATATTTTGTTAATTTCATGGATGAATTTTCTTAGAAAGTTTGGATCTATATCTTCAAAAATAATTCTGATGTGTTAAACACATTCAAAACTTAGAAATACTCTGTTGAAAACCAAAATATAAGAAAAATAAAAACAATGAGAACTGATAATGGTTTGAAATACTTGTTATATGATTTCATTCAATTCTGTTAGTCTCAAGGATTCATTAGACACTGTATTGTTATGGATACTCCCCAATAAAATAGTATAGTTGAGCATATGAACCACACTATTTTGGAGCGGGTCCACAACATGCTTGCATATTTGGGCCTGCCCAAAACTTTCTGGGCCAAATCTGTAACCACTGCAGTTTATCTCATTTATAGATGTCTTTCCACTAATAATCGATTCACAACTCCAAAATAATTATGGAGTAATTGAACACTTTCTTATAATCATTTTCATGTATTTGGGTGTACATCCTATGTCCACATTAAAACTAATAAATTGGAGCCTAAAGAACTTAAGTTCATTTTCATAGGATATCTTAAAGGGATCAAAGGCTATAAGATCTGGGTTGATAATCCTGGCTATCAAAAAATCGTAATTTTCCATGATGGTGTATTCTATTAAAAAGTCCATGTTGTATCTACTTCTATATGTTGATGACATGTTGATTATTTGTAAAGACATAAAACTAATTTATGACTTTAAATCAGAATTGAAGAGTGTTTTTGAAACGAAGGACCTTGATAATACTAAACAGATTTTGCTAATTGAGAGAGTTAGGGATAAAAATAAGAAAATACTTTACATGTCTCAGCATGCCTATGTTTTAAATTTTTTGAAGAGATACTTGTTTGAATCACTAAATCCTATTAGTGTACCCTTTGCACACCAATTTAATTTTCTTTATCAAAATCACCTACCACGAATGTTGATAGTTATTACATGAGTAAAATACCTTGCGATAGTATTGTGGGTGGTATCATGTATGTCATGATTTGCACAAGACCGAATGTTGCATTTTTTGTACCTTGAATATGTCCATGAGCAACCTGGGTAAGACACATTGGCATGGCCTTAAGTGGATTCTCAGGAACATTTCATTTACATCAGAATTGTCTCTTTTCTTTGGATTAAATGTTAATTTTGATGAGTTGGTTACTATATTTGTAGACTTTGACAATGCAAGAAACATTGATGCCCATAAGTCCCTTACAGGCTATGTTCTTACTGCCTGTGGGGGACCCATTTCCCATAATTACAACATTAAGTCCACAATGGCCCTCTCAACCATTGAAACTGAGTATATTACATTAACTGAGGTCGTTAAAGAAGTTATTGGGATAAAGGGGTTATTTTCTAGACTATATTCATTTAGTTCTGTTATTATTGTTTATAGTGACATCCAATTTGCTTTACATTTGTCTAAGAATCTAGTTTGCCATGGTAAGTCCAAACACATTGATATTAGATTGTACTTTATTAGAAAAGTTATTGAAGTTGGAATAGTGGGCGTCAATGGGATACACACAGATGATAATCCAGTCAGTAGTTTGACTGAGGTCATGACATTGTCCAAGTTCAATCGCTGTTTAAAAATTCCAAACATGGTTCCAATTCAACAACATTGAATGCGATAATATCATTGAATTCAATCTTATTTGTAATGGTGGGGATTTTTGAATTATGATTTACATATAAAATTTTATTTAATTCATACGTCATTTATATTGTTTTAATTCTCATGTTTAATTGTATTATTTTGATGTTGATTACCCCTGTGTGAGGTCCATGTGGACCCTTACATAGTCAGTTACTTAGGAGCTTTACCTTTTACATGTGTTTGTACTGGTTGTTTTACCTTTATGTATCTATGGCTTACCCTAATGCAAATCCCAAGTACTCTTATGCAGTTTCGGGATAACCCTTACGCCGCACCCCGTTCAACTAGGTTACCCATACACGAGCTCTGTTATGGATGACTTGCCCTTACGCCCCAATGGTTTTTCACCCTTATATAGGAGATGTGATGACCCTCACATGGGTTTTTTTCTAGCTTTTACACGGGGACCTTGAGGTGAGATTTTTGCGAGTTGTTTGAGATTCTTCATTTACAACTTTCCGCGTCGGTGTCGCTCATTCACCAAGTCGTTGCACAGCTCCTTATCTGTTGCGCTTGTGCATGTGTATCATTACTCCATACATGCCATCATTTCCAGTGAAATCAAACCTTTTGGATTTCCTCTCTCCCCCACAAAGATCCTTCGAGATTTAGAGAGGAAACGGGTCCAAAGCATGTTAAATAATCACGTTATTTACTCCTTTGGTTTTTCTTTTTTCATTCTTGGTTTCTCTCGTCTCAACTCGCCAAGATCTCCCTAATTTTCATTCTATTTTCTATTTACGCAAACTTAATAGAAACTGTGCATATCAAGTAGATTCTAAGTTGTTGCGTGGGGGTGTACCCCTCAATGCTGTCCCCACAATTTAAAAATTTTAAAATCGGTTTATAAATTAAAATGACCAATAAAAATCAAATTGGATAAATAAAATTTAAAAATTTAGAATCCTTTAAAAAAACGGTTAGTGTACTAATAACAATTGATTTAATTAGAGTATGATTTAAAATTCATTTATAAATTTAATATAGGATAATATCAAGATAGATAAATACATTTTATCATATTACTACTATTTAAAAATACATAATTAACATGTTAATGATAATTATTTTAATTAAGTTCAAGTTTTGGAATACCCTAATGTTGCCACCCTAACCATGTGTGTTCATTAATTGGGTTTTGAAATCACTAAACCCTATAAAAACCCGATTAACCACTACCCTGGCCTTAGTTAATTAGGTTGAGTGGCATCGGGTATCCAATTAATGAGTGACCATTGCCATCTCGAAAACAAGTATTCTGTTTTTTAAATGCAGTTTTACTTTTATTTATTGTTATTTTAATAATAACACACATTTCGATTTATAATTTTTGTTTAATATTCATATTATAACATATTTTATTTTTAAAAAATCACAACACATGTTTAATGTCAATTATAGAAAATAAATATATGTTTTTGTATTTTTAATTTTCATTTTATGCTCATTTGGAGTGATGTAGTGGTTAGGATTATCCACTTGTCACCGTGAGACATATGTTCTATTTTTGTTGTTGGTTATGACATCTACTACATATACTAATTCTGGATTTTCCACTTCCATGTGTCAATTCCACGTTTCTCCACATCGTTTTTCCATACGTTCCCTTCCTCCACAAATCCACGTCTCCCCCTCACGGTTTCGCATTACCTATCTGTGTCGCTCTCCCGCTCCCGCTTAGGGTTTCACGTATCGCGACCTAGACTCACCTCAAAGCCCCGCCTTCATCATCCTCCCTCTGCCTGACAACCATCACTTCGTCGTCTCCTTCCCATCTTTGGCCATCAACACCTCCTCCTTCTGATTCCATTCCTGCTTGCCTCCCCCATGACCACCCTACGGTTTCGTGTAGACTTCTACCTCCATTCTCCCATCGTTTCCATGCCACCTCCAGAAATCAACACCTCCAACGATTTTTTAATCCTCTGCTATGGTTGAAGATCCCCAAATGCCTATACCTTTTATCAATCCTTCCCTCAGTCCACTACCTGAACCCTAAACGCAAACGGCTCCTAGTTTTCTTCCACTCCTCCACCATTTCCCACAAATATACGAATTCCGACTACTCGATCTACTCGTCGATCGATACTGTATTTCACATACAAGCTGCTCGCAGAAACCCTCAACTCATCCTCCAATTTTCATCCGGTATAATTTATTTCTTTCAATTTATTGTCTTCATTACTGTCATATTTTTCTTGGTTAGGGTTTAGTTGTACTAAATTATTGCATATGATATAGTTTATTTGATTTGTTATGTATTCTTATCAGGTATTGTTTTTTCTTTAATTTACTTTTTCCTCAATACCTTATAGTAGTCCTCTTTGACTGTGGAATAAGTTACCCAATTGTTAGACATTATTTCTCTCCTTTGGTTAGCATCATTGAAAAGATACTACATGAAGAAGAGCGGATAGGTAATTTTCAATATGTCTTGTTACTATTTACCACACAGAGTTAATTTTTCATTCATATGTTTTGTTCATCACTTACCACTTTAAAACTATTAACTTTTATTACCACCAACTTTAGTGCCTCAATACCTTTTGTACATTCAACGGAAAAAACTACAGACCTTTCTAAGTTCAAATAGGCTAATCACTTTTTAGAGGATGTATCTAGATATTCATTTTCAATCAAGATCAAAATCATGAAGTTGAATTACGAGTTAGCATCCCATGTTTGTGTCGTATATAAAAATACTTTAAAACAACTAATTGTGTTGGATTTTTCTATTACATTAATAACTAAAAGTAACTTTTGGGGTACAAGCATTTAAAAAAAAATTAAATGCTTAATATTCATGATTGAAACAACCATACTAAATTAAGAGAAAGGTATTCATTGTCAATAAAGATCAAAATCATAATGGTAAATTACGTGTTAGCATCCCATGTTTGTGAGAACTTTGATTGGCTATAAGAGAGTTGTGGGTGATTTGGGACCCAAGGAATTGAGGGTTTATGGACAATTTTTATTATAGCGTGATATTGAGATATTTGTTGTTAATATTTGTATTTACTGTATGAATCTTTTATTTATTGTTAATAATACAATCCTTTTATTATAGTATACATGGAAATAAATTGTAGGGTGGGGGAGTTCCTCTAAAAAACAACATGAAACCAGTTCCTAGATTAATTAGTTCAAGAGATATTGGGTCAGATTAATTTTAATTATTAATTATGTTATTCTTTAATAACAAACATTATTGATGCTATTTTTATTGAAGTAGATTTTTGCAGAGACTTCCAGACTATTATTCAACAGATACTTGATCATGAAACGGGCATACATTTTGATGTTATTGATGGGTTATGCTCAAAGACTGGTTTCTATACAAGTAAGTATCCATTGAGTTCATAAACTGTTGGGTGTTAATCCTTCATTGGAGGATATTGACAAATTTCACAACTCTATAAAAGTGTTTTCTGAACATGCATACCATCTAAAATAGATTTTTTGGTGAAAAAATAAAAATCATAGTCATGTAATTACTTTTTAACACGATAAAGTTTCTGGGAAAGGCAAAGGCTATTTCTTTCAATATATTGTCTTAATTATTGTCAGATTTTCCTTGGTTAGGGTTTAGTTATATGGAATTATTGCATATGATATAGTTTATTTGATTTGTTACATATTCTTATCGGGTATTGTTTTTTCATTCATTTACTTTTTCCTCAATAACTTACAACAGTCCCCTTTGACCGTGGAATCAGTTACCCAACTGTTAATTTCTCTCCTTCGGTTAGCATTATTGAAAAGATACTACATGAAGAAGAGAAGATAGGTAATTTTAAATATGACATGTTACTATTTACCACACAAAATTAATTTTTCATTTATATGTTCTGTTCATCACTTACCACTTTAAAATTGTTAACTTTGATTACCACCAACTTAAGTGCCTCAATACATTTTGTACATTCAACAAAAAAACTACAAACCTTTCTAAGTTCAAATAGGTTAATCACTTTTTAGAGAATGTATCTAGCTATTCATTGTCAATCAAGATCAAAATCATGAAGGTGAATTTCGAGTTAGCATCCCATGTTTATGTAGTATATAAAAATACTTTAAAACAACTAATTGTGTTGGATTTTTCTATTACATTAATAACTATAAGAAACTTTTGGGGTACAATTATAAAGGTGAATTATGAGTTAGCATCCCATGTTTGTGTGATCTTTGATTGGCTATTAGAGAGTTGTGAGTGATTTGGGTACCCAAGGAATTGAGGGTTTGTGGAAAATTTTTATTATAGTGTGATATTGAGATATTTGTTGTTAATATTTGTATTTACTGTATGAATCTTTTAATTATTGTTAATAATACAATCCTTTTCTTATGGTATCCATGGATATAAATTGTAGGGTGGGGGATTTTCTCTAAAAAAACAACATGAAACCAGTTCCTAGATTAATTAGTTCAAGCGATATTGGGTAAGGTTAATTTTAATTATTAATTATGTTATTCTTAAATAACAAACATTGTTGCTGATATTTTTATTGAAGCAGATTTTTGCAGAGACTTCCAGACTATTATTCAACAGATACATACTTGATCATGAAACTAGCATGTTTTTTGATGTTCTTGATGGGTTATGCTCAAAGACGAGTTCCTATACAAGTAAGTATCCATTGAGTTCATAAATTGTTGGGTGTTAAGCCTTCATTGGAGGATATTGACAAATTTCACAACTCTATAAAAGTGTTGTCTGAACACGCATACCGGATAAAATAGAATTTTGGTGAAAAAATAAAAATTATAGTCATTTAATTACTTTTTAACACGATAAAGTTTCTGGGAAAGGCAAAGGCACATCATATCCTGATATGGTTGGTTTTGGTGTGCATGATTTTTTCTGCATTGGGTATGCCCTGGCCTATTTTATTTCACCATTTCAGTGTTTTTCATCTCCATCTCAGAGTTCTTATTGAAAACTAATTACAATACCATTTGTTGTTAAATGAATTTTCTGCTTCTAATCATTTAAATGGTTTTCTTCTAAAAAGTGAAGTAACTGTTTTTTCCAGAAACAAAGAAAACACTCCTTATTTTTTCAAAATGATCAACTTATGTGATTGATTCTATAAGCATTTTTCAATAGATGTTGTCAAACTGAACCTACATGTTGGATGTTATAATGTTTTCCTGTTAATTTTCTTTGGTATTGCATGAGGAACGATTTTGGTGTTATTGTTGGTATATAGAAGGATGGTAGTTACAAGGTATGAGATTATGCAATGCAATTCATTCCAATTTGTTTGTCGACATGAAATTGGGTTTTGTATATTATAAGAGGGACCAAAGGAAAGTCACTCCTTTAGATCAGAAAAAGAACTGTATCCATTAATGACATTGTTAGGGTTATGGATAGTCCATCTCAGGTTTGGAATGATTTTATATTTTTCTTGGTCGTCCCTCTTGGTCGATTTTAATGAAATTTAGCTGTTATGAGTGCTTATGTTTTGCACGATTGCTTTGATTTTATAGGGTAGGAAGGAAACGATCAAGCAGATTTATAGAGAACTTTTTTTACATGATGAAAATGAACTTGAGAAGCTTGGGATTTTCTGTTATAGGTCTCTTATATGTGAAAATGTGAATCTTTTTGGTGATGCATGCAGTGAAAAAGTCGAAGTCCTCTAATCCCTTTTTCCATATCCCCTCCACAAATAAAAATCTAGCCTTTTTCTTTTTTTTATCATAAATTTTTCCACATCACAAAAATCCCCTCTTTCTCCGAATAATTCACAGGAAACAGGGGAATATAATAATAACTATATGTACAAACTTTATGTGCCTATTCTAATTTCAATCCTTTGTTGGTTTATTAATTATTTCATTGCATTCAAACAGGGGGTGGGGATGGAGTGTACTCTGTTAGTCAATCATTATGTGAAAAGCATGTTATATCCTCATTTAATGAAATTTTTTCCCTTCTATTCATGATTAAATATTTATAGTTTTATTTGACTGTTTTATAATTATTTTCTCAGTGCATATGAATACATGAAGAATATCTACAACTGTGTTTGATTAAAAACATTCCAGTGGTTAACTACCACTACGCCGCCAGAGCCAGTGCACCCCCCACCCACATGCAAGTCACCATATTATTTTCAATACATAGAAATCCTTTGTTTAATTCTGTATGAATAAGACTCATTCATCGTCATTAGAATATTTTCTACTCATCTCTGTCTTTTTGTACTTTTTCAGATAAGGGATTAGGACAAACAACAAGGTAGATGGTGGGTTTACGGCAGTGTTTCGCACGAAATCATATTTGAAGATCTTGGATGATGGCTTCAAGTGGAAGAAGTACAGGAAGAAGATGGTCCATAAGAGCCCCAATCTAAGGTAATGGGACAATTTTTAATTTTATATTTTGCTGTTATCTATTATTAATCTTCCTTCCCAGCCAAAAAATTTTATTCCCAGTTTCCTTCGTCCTGTTCCATTTTTTAACCTATATGTGGTTTTCAGTTCCCATTAAAGAAAAACAACATGTTGTCTTGAATTGTTTAATGAACTTTGATTCTCAGATCTATGCTCTTTGCCTAGATATTAAAAATCCAAAAACATATCCCATATTTTGTCCCACACCTTCTGTTGAACTCATTCAACCATTCCACGATCTTCATGCAAAGAAAACCCTTTTTTACTACTACTGTTTTCTGATCTTTAAACCCCCTTTTCTGACTCATTGAGTTTTTACAATTCTGTAGCCCTTAGCCATTTTTTTTGTTTATATTCTATTCCCATTTCTGTTGATAGTTATCCACTCTCCTAAAGAATGGGCCCAGTAGTTGAATTCATTTACACATCTGGCATTAGAATGGTCCCTATAGTTGAATTCATTTACCACAACGAGGTATGACATTCAAATCACTGCAAAAGTTTCTATCACAAACAATATTACGAGAATATGAACATATAATATCTTATTTTCTAATGAAAACACGCTAAATGATTCATATTCAATAGGAACATGTTATTAATATGTACAAAACATATCATCATTGGAATAAGTTTTCTTTTCTCTTCACCTTTAACATGCATTAGACAGGGGATCAAATGGTTTTTGATGAAATGGTTGGATGGAAAGTTTTGAATGAATGAATTTTTTCCAATTTGTTTTCCTTACCACTAACATCATTGGACTTAAATCATCATCCACAACTACTTTCATGGGTTCATTGTTTCTCAGTTCATCTCTCCACATTTCAGGATTTCCCTCCATCCCTCCCCGATGAAGACTCGTATGGCTTCAGCGAAGCGGTTCAGGGTAACGGGCAGCGAAAAATCGTGAGGAGAGCTGGGAAGCAGCACTTGCTTGGTAAGAAGTGCATGAAGACGAAACTGCGACTTACTAAAATGCATCCTATCGGCCAGAGGGATTATGACAATGTGATTGGCACGTTGCCTTATTTAAAGGTAAATAGGCAGGCTACCTAGGGTTTTTTTGTGTGCAACAATATGAAAAACCTACTGAATTTTTCCATGGTGTTGTAAAAACTAGTAATTTGAAGCTGATGGAAAATCCGGTTATGGGTTTTGGAACATTTTATTACAGCTAATATTGTTCATTATGCTTTTTATTCATCAATTTCTGCAACTTTTGTTCCTATAGTCTATTTGTAACTTTTGTTCCTTTATTATCTATTTGATAGAAAAGTCTGCTCTTATGTAACTTTTGATTCTCAATATCTCTGACTTTTACTCCATTATGTATGTTATTTTGATTTCAAATATTTTCAATATTAATATGAATTATTGTGTTTGATAAATGGTATTTTATTGTTAATAATAAGAATTATTTTATAGTGTCGTGCGAATGGGGGAATATATAATGACATGCAGGAGAAAGACTTTCTTGGTACCGCAATAAGGTATGACATTCAAATGGAACGTTCATGTTCTTAATAATTTAAGGACATATGGTCATTAAAAAAAGTTTTATTTTCTCTTCAAGTTTTAACATGCATTAGGCAGGGGATCAAATGGTTTTTGCTTAAAGGTTTGGATAAGTAGTTTTGATTGAATGAATTGTTTCCAATTTGTTTTCTTTGCCACTAATATCAATGGACAAATTTCTTCACCCGCAACTTCTTTCTTTGGTTCATTACTTTTTCGACATGAATTGAGGTATCTTCTTGAGGGAATGACGATGTTGGATCCTGAGTATGGTTTGATCAACAACATCCACCATGATATTGGAATTCATGTCATTCATAAGCAATTTCCACAAATTCTCCAGTACCATCTCATAGAAATAGTGAGTATGTACATATTTTTTAACCTTCTAATGGAATTAGGCTCACTTATTGAAAATTTCTTATAAAGCACAACACTTACAATAAGAAGATAGAAAAAATAATGGTTTTTTATATTTTGATCCATACCATGCAGACAGAGTTCTCAAAGCCAGTGATCATGAAATACTACCATGAATGGAAGAAAATCAGGTCTCCTTCATGGTACCTGCTTGGAATTTTGATCATAAGCTTTAAGAATGATCAATATGTCAATGATGATAGAGATGGGGTGTACTCTAAAACTGGTCATCAACTATGTAAAATAATTTTGATTCATTCAATATTTCTTTGATGCAGAAATTGATGGTTCTGGTGGAGGAAGAGAAGGCGACAAATGTTCCTATGCAAGATTTTTGTAAACTTGATAAAAATTACAATTATGGTATCTGAAACATCTTATTTCAGTGCACGCATTACTGTTATTGTGATTGTTGAAGTTGAAATGAATTCAAATTTCTATCCTCAATATTTAGAAATTCATACACTTTTAATCTATCCTTTTTCTTTGTCAACAATTTAAATGGTGTATCCATATTCTATGCACTCCTATTCCATGGTCATACACCATTACTTTCTAATTAAAATTTATTCAACATTATTGTTTTTTCTCAACTTTTATAAATACTAATCTCTTATTAAAAGAAAAATCAGTAATCGAATACGCCGTGCAATAGCACGGATGAGTACTAGTTGTTATCCTAATTTCACACCAATTGCTTTAATTGTTTGGATACTACCGAGCAAGGTGGCGAGATCGGAGAGATCATTAGATGTTAAAAGATTAGGCCTATGTAAAAACTTTATATTCCAAAAAAAAAAAAAACAAAAACAAAAAAACACGTCTTCCAACGACACAACAGGCATTCCTGATTCCCGCCCTCATTTTAAAATATTCCATGCAATATTCAAAAACCAACGTCCCCTTCTACGTCTCTCTATCGTGCTCGACCCCTCGTTCCCATCCCATGAGTTCCCAAGCAGGTTGAAGACCGAGAACCCTAATTTTTTTCCTTCCATCTTCCTGTGTTACTTTGGTTATCGACGATCTCATGTGCCTCAGGAGCCAGCGATGCGGATCCCTGGTCAGAGATCGTAGGCTCCGACCAGCAACCACAGGAACAGCAACCCCGAATCGCTGTAATCTACGGAAGAAGAAATGCCAACAATGAAGATAAACCCGAAGCCGTGTAGGCCCGATCCTTGCCCTAATCTAATACATAACCTATTGACTTCGTCCTCTGATTTTTTGACATTCCCCTTTCTCAGACCCGAGCACAACCCCAGTCTAGGGAATCGTCCGAGTTTTGCTCCCATCAAGCGGAACAGCTGGAATCGATTTCTTTCTACCAGGTTCCATGTAGCATTTTTTTTCCAAAAACCTATTTACCTGGAATCGTCCGAGTTCATTTGCAGCATTTTACATTTCACATTTTACAATTAGGAATCATTTTTGAAATCCACGCGACGCTTTCCATTATCGGGTATACTTGAAAGAAAAAACTGTTAACCGAGGCACTGAGTTTTGGTTATGCATCTTGATTTGGACGTGAGAAAATCTGATGATGCTTTGAAATTCAAATTGTGGTCAAATCCCAGGTATCAACCTACTGTTCACACTGAATAAATAACGTTACATTTCAATCCACAGTAGAAATCAGCACTAGAGGTCGTCGCCTATCTTTTGGTTATCTCACACTAATGGTGTATGTAGTTTTCTATCAGTGAGTTCGATGACTTTCAACTCCCATACAAAAGCTTATCGGTTGAGTGACGCGCAAGTCAGAAATACAAGTTGTGGAACATCCTTTATTTACATAAATTCACCTACTTGATTCACATTTCATAACTCACATATCCTCTTAAGGGAGAAACAAAACATATTAGTCACAACGTTGTGAAAAACGATTATTATATTTCATGTATCACCATGTATTTTGTTTTTTTAACAAGAATTCAAATTAATGAATAAACCTCAATTACACGGTTTACTCCTAAAGACCAAATTTTCATAATATTGCTCAAAACAATGAATGTGTACACAAAACCAAATATGAGAAATATTTTACACACGGAGTTTAAAAACAACATTCATTTAAATAATGAAATTATATTGTGAAACATGGGCTTGTTTTTGTAACACGATCCTTAGAACAATGACATGCTTTTAGTCAAATGACCTATAATCATTAATTTAATGTCAATACGCCCAATGGTCATCCTTTTCTTATATTGTGATAAAGTATTTAATGTCGATATACGTACTTTAATTTTTAATTTTATTAATCTTAACCAGTGTTATGAAACCCGGACCAGATCGATCGGATTGTGAGCTGGTGCGGATGCCGGTCCGTGTTGTTAGGTTGCCATGGAACTCGATCCGTTTTTTCCTACCTCAAATCGGGCATATTCTCGCTTCAACTATCCGGTTCCAATCAAAAATAGACTAGACTTGGTGGTTTGGATGTGAATTTTTTGAAAAAATTCCGACTTTGGGGGCCGAAATCATCGAAGCACTGGGAAAAACTTCGACGTGTTTGGAATACTTAGAATATTGCAGGACCTAAAGCACCTGAACCACCCAACTACTATAACTTCCACATCATCTCTTTGGAATCGTAGCGTGAGACTTGCGCCTTGCTAGAGATGTAAGTCAACCAAGGGAGTACCGACCCTTATGGAGGATTTGCTTCTCGTCAAGGGAAATAGTGCCAATCGAGGGATTACCAACTCTATGATTGGTGGACCCACACCCCATCTTGTGGGGGAGTATCAACTCCGTCTGTCATATGGCGGACCCGCACCTTGTGGGAATCAAGGGAGTACCGACCCATGTATACTCCGAATGCCTTGCCCATGCTTCGTTGTCTTCTCTACGAAGCTAATGAACTCCATCTTCCCAAAACGTATCGAAAAACACCCTAAAGATGAACATACACACACCATTGCGCCTGATATGAAAAAATGCTCAGAATGGACTATTCGTTTGTCCAATTCTAACACTTGCGCTAGAATATAGGGAAAACTCTTAAGATCACACAACACATGACATGTATGTACTCCTGTAAGACACGACATGTGAGCCTCGGGCAATAGTCAGGTGTGTATTGTTGCTGTCTAGCCATGTGGGGTCAACAAGATAGAGATATGCCATAAAAGCCTTTATATATATGATGCCATTTTGGCTATATTGCATGGTATGATAATCACATGATGTCGAGTACGACATGCATGAAAGCCTAGACATATCATATTATAGATATTGTAAGGTTTGATATGAGATATCATGTCTCTTCCTAGACCAATTGTAGTGTACGACATGGACAAGTTATAGGGAGAGTATCGTATTGTACAATTCCTATAACATCCTCCAACTAAAATTGGTCGTCGAACATTAATCGTTAATCGTTAATGTTTGGGTAGCCAACAATCCATCATCATCACTGGGATGTTGGGAAAAACACCCCTCGTGTGAAAATACGGGTGTCGGCACATAGTGGTTGACGCGGGTGAGGTTCATATAGAAATCACAAGGAATATACAAGTATATACATATAGCCACACACAAGCCTAACCTATGAGTTCACAACAAAATACTAACCAACTCACAACATTCTCACTTTCGCTGTCAACTCTAAATGCATAACACCACACAACCATAAGCCACATTTCGCACCACCAACCAATTCCATTATCCAGCCCACTCGTTTCATTATTTACCAACAACTGCATTTAACCACACAACCCATCATTTATTTGTTCATTAGTCATTTCCATTCCATTAACCAAACCAAACCCCAACTATTTCAATCATTATTAAATAATTATTTCATCACTACCCGAGCTTCCAGTACAACGCAACCATTCTCACAAGCAGCTCATCATCCCCATCGAACCATCGCCTCGCCGCCTCACAAGCATGGCCAAACAAACCACCACCTCGCTGCCCCAAAAGCACGACCAAACAACCATCACCTCGCTGCCCTAAAAACACGACCAAACAACCATCACCTTGCCGCCCCAAAAACATGGCCAAACAACCATTACCTCACCGCCTCAAAAGCACGACCAAACAACCATCACCTTGTCGCCCCAAAAACACGACCAAACAATCATCACCTTGCCGCCCCAAAAGCACGACCAAACAACCATCCCCTCGCTGCCCCTAAAGCACAACCAAACAAACCATACATCACCCCGCACCGCATCACAACCACACATCGCCGCCCCCCCACAAGCACAACCACACGTCACAACACATCAAATACCATTTTACAAATTTAACATAGGAGCTTTTATCACATTTCACTTTATTTTAGGGGCGTTATCACACAAGTCATAAATCTAGGAGCTGCCATTTCATTAGCCAAATATAAGTGGTTAATCAATTTTCATTTTGGGGAGATATCACAACATGCATTGAGGTTTCTATATCGCAACAACTTCATCGCGAGCAAAGGCTCCCAAGAACCTTGATTTTCAGCGGGACATTCATCCTGTACAAACACAACATCACAATAATATTAAAGTTGTAAAAGCATGCGAATCATTCTCCCTTCCCCTTCAATTTCAAATTAATTGATTAATTTATCTTGACCAGACCAACACAACCACCCCTCATAGATAAATAAGAGTAAACCCCTCCCGCGTTGTCACGACCCCCTCCCACCAAAGATGCCCCTCCTGAGCTGGCAATGGTGAAAGAGAGATAATGACCCCCGAGTCCCGCCTCTAGTAGGCCCCGGGGTGGCGACTAGCACCAAGGGTATGAGTTTTCACAAATATGGGAGGCATTACCCTTTTTATTATTTAGGATCGGGAAATAGGACAAGTCAACCACCAAAAAGGAAAAGAACAAGTGTATAGAAATAAACCCAAACCAAGCCCACATGCATGTTTAAACAATTTTATAACAAGGTGCAAGTACAAGAAAGCTCAAAGTACAATACCGAAAGAAAACAAGAGTACAACAACAGCAACAACTCCAACTGTCCGACTAGTAGGGTCCCGCACGGCCCTGACAGTCCTCCTGAAAACCTGAAAGTAAACGTAGGGTGAGCATACAAGTATACTCAGTAGGGAAACCTAAAACTCTCGTGCACAAGTGGGGAGACATCCTAATGTTCCGTGAGAACAACAGAAGAAACCTAGCAAGGAATTCTATCCACCCAACCTCACCAGCCACACTCACAAAAAACACAATCACAACAGGTAGTAGTATATAAGAACAAGAGTATTGGGTACCCCGCACCATTTCCCTTTAGTTAGCTGCTCTTCCTAACGACAAACGTCCTGACGCTGCCACACTCTCCCCGCCCGCACACACCTGGGCCTCACCATCACGTATCCCGCCCGCACACACCTGGGCCGCACAACCACGTATCCCGCCCGCACACACCTGTGCCTCACAACCACGTATCCCGCCCGCACACACCTGTGCCTCACAACCACGTATCCCGCCCGCACACACCTGTGCCTCACAACCACGTATCCCGCCCGCACACACCTGGGCCTCACAACCACGTATCCCGCCCGCACACACCTGGGCCTCATCCCGAAGATTCTTGGGAAACAGTAGAACCTGCCCGAAGAGTCTTGGGCTAAAGCCACCCCAATCGAAACCTACCCGAAGAGTCTTAGGTGTAAGGTCGCCTCAGGCCATCACAACCTAGGGGAGAAGGAGCAGGAAAGAGCTAAGGGAAAAACACCCTCTCCCATGAAATGGGAGTGTTCGGCACTAAGTGCTCAACATGGGTGGGGTGCGATAAAACACAAAAGATACAGATATATATACATCAACCACACAGCCCAACCTATGACTTCTAAACAGAGAAACTGAGCACGTGCCTCGGCACTGCTACTACGAAGCATGCATACAACAAACAACCCCAACCCCATTTAGGTTTTCACGTTTCAGCAGAATTAATTTATTTAGTTCCTTAACTACTGGGCAACTATCCACAACCAACCACATCAATCGTTCGTAAAACATATCCCTGCCATTCACAAATCAAGTTAGGAAAACACAAGCAGCACAACCAAGCCCTTCTTATCAACCAACCAACCCATTGATTATTAATCCCGTTCCATTACCATGACCCACCATTCATTAACTCTTTCACTTTTTTATTTAATAATCACAACCCACTGTTCATTCACAAACAAGCCCATCCCTGCAACCCCGCTGCCAAACACCATAACCACAATCACACCGAAACCCGTACATCAATATCCCTTTATTACAACTTATCGCAGCCCCGCTGCCCGTTACCAACACAACATTCACACCAACCCACAACCAAGTCAACTGCAGCCCCGCTGCTCACCCTATCCACAACAACCCACAAAACACCCCCATCACATGCCACGTATCCAAGCCAACACCCACATGCTTATTATTCCATTTTGTTTAACCGGGGTGATCACACAAGGGTTCCAGATTTTAAACAGTCAACTTTACGTGATTAACCAATTCCCACATTCCACAAAGTTTCCATCCATAAGAAAATCCAGAAGGAGAGAGCAACATTTAATTGCGTAAGCAAAGGCCCCCAACGACCGTGATTTTTAGTAGGTAGAAGCTCATTCAATTCATAATATCACAGGATATAAAGTAACAGCAATCACAACTTCCCAACCCCGTTATATAAGCCAGTTATTATCTTTATTAAACCGGTTCAAAAGTGTTTCACATAAACAAGAGAACACCCACCCCGCATGATGCACAAACTAGAGAGACGAAGGTAAGATCCCTACCTCAACAGGTTCCGATCACAACGCTCCCCCTGATCAACTTTAGAAGACGTCCGTCGGCGTTCGTCACTTCCGTCGAGTCCCGACAAAACCTCCTCGGGTGGAAGTCGGAAAGGAAAGGCCGAAGGAAAGACAACGGATCCAAGCTTGGAAGTTCCGCCTCGTCGTTACGATCCCGTGGCCGCTGACGGATCGTAAATCGGAGCTCGGACGAAGAAGTTATGGAAGAAAGAGCCTTTGAGTCTCTTGAGAGAACTCTGCTCAGAGGAAAGGGGAGGAGAGGAGTGAGTTGAAAGGAGGAGGGGACCCCTCCTTTTATAGGCGAGAAAAGCAAAAGTACACGACGTGTACTTTATGGTACACGGCGTGTACTCGGTTATTTCACACGGTCTCCACGCGGCTTCCAACACGGCTTCGCGGCCGTTGACTGGTCAACACACGGTTTGAGGGTAACGCATACGCGGGGAGGGACTACACGGCGTTTAGTTTGGACACACGGCGTGTACCCATTTATTGCACACGACAAGGACACGGCTTCAACACGGCACACGACCGTTGACTGGCAACGCGTACGTGGGGAAGGACTACACGGCGTGTAGTACTGGACACACGGCGTGCACCCATTATTCCACACAGCAAGGACACGGGCTTCAACACGGGGTATACCCGGAAAGGGGGTACACAGCGTGTACTCAAACTACACGGCGTGTAGTTTCAAAATTCTGGAAAGCGTGAGAAAAGTCCATTTTACCCTCCAGAACACTTCTTGACCTTCTTTTTGACAAAGGAATGAACTGGAGAGGTCCGGGCCATTACACGCGTGATACACAAAATTGAGAAACGAGGGATTCCTTACCTCAAAAGAGCTTTTCGATCTTGTTGCACACCTAAGGGGGGAGAAGATTCACCCGTAAACTACAACCGCATGCAAAACCCACAGATCAATCTACACTGCATCGAAGGTTATTAAAAACGCAGCCCAACTCACAACCCCAAACCAAATCCGCACCACCGCAACGGATCTGGAGAAGGGTGGAAGGAAAACCACGGGGAAGAGAGGAAAACTCACTACGGATCGCCAAGAGGATCCATCGGAACCAACAGATCGAAGCAGGAGGAAGGGGGCTGAAAATCCTCTCAGAGCCGCCTAGGGTTCGCCCAAAACAAGAGAGAAGGAAACCACGACCAAATGGAGAAAAAAATCGGTCGAACAAAAGGATTTAAAACTTGGAATCCCGCCCCTTTCATGTCGTGAAACCAATTTATGACGTGAATTCCACGAGAATTCCTAAAAATCCAACTTATGTCAAAATTCACGTCGGCTCGACCTTTATTTAATTACACGTCGTGAATCACTTTCACGAGGTGAATCCGTTTCACAGGCCCCTCCCTCAGCCGCATACAAGCTGTGAAACTGGTCGGTTACATAGGCCGTGAACCACCAATTCACGTTGGGTACCCCTTTCACGACGTGAATTTCCCACTGCAGCTCTGCTGCACCTCCAACCACCACGCAACCTCCTCAAGCCTCCTCCGAAACACCTCCAACACCCAAAACCGATAAAGTAACGGGTCGAGAAGACACAAACCGTCACATCAGATACCTCTCAAACGATTCTCGCCCTCAAGAATCTAAAACTAAGCCCAGAAAGAAAGAGGTCCGAACAACCACCCCACAAGATACCTCTCAAGTATCTCGTTACTCAACTCTACCACCATCTAAACACGCCAACCGAAACACCCAGGAAAAACACTGCACAACCACAAACCGCTTCCTGTCACACAACCACTGTAAAACCATCACAACTTCCACGCAACTCAAACCAACAAACCGCACTACCCCGAACACACGAATCAAAGAATTTCATCCTCCATGTCAAAATACTATCCGCTCTGGGCGACACTGACTCACCCGTACGAGTTTAATCGCATCATAGTATAATGCGTCTCGATTAGGAATCAAGTCATCCCTTTTTCATATGTTGGAACTTTATCACACGTCATACATCAAGAAAACAACAATTCTCATAATACAACAAGATCCAAACATCACATCACAAGCAAAACAGAGTAAGGAAAAACTCAAAACAACTCCGGGTACTGGGCACACATCCGCGTCTCTCACTTCCAAGTACTCTCTTCCAGTCCACCATGCCTCCACAACACGTGATCCAAGGGAATGATTCATCTTCGAAACACTTTCTTCTGACGATCCTGAATCTCTTTTAGCCGCTCCACGAACGTCCCGTCATCCTTGATATCCAACTCTCCCCAGTCAATGACATGAGATTCATTGTGAAGATACCGACGAAACTGAGAGATGCAGAAGACGTCGTGGATCCTCTCCAGCCGCGGTGACAACGCCAACCGATACGCCACCTTGCCAACTCGCTCCAGCACCTCAAAGGGTCCAACAAACCAGGGAGAAAGCTTACCCCCTGCCAAACCTTTGCTGCCCACGTCGAGGGGAAACCATCAAGAACACGTGGTCTTCGACCACAAATTCCAAGGGCTTCCTCCTGCGATCGACATAAGATTTTTGTTGGTCTTGCGCTGCTTTCATCCTCCCTCGAACCAGCTGAGCCTTTTTTGTTGTGCTCTGCACCACATCGGGACCAAGAACTGCTGCCTCCATAACCTCCATCCAGCACAACGGAGAACGGCATAGCCGGTCGTACATGGCATCAAACGAGGTCATGTCGATGGATGAGTGATAACTGTTATTATAAGCAAAATCAACCAAGGGAAAGTGTCGTGCCTACGATCCGCCGAAGTCTAAGATGCACGCTCACAACATATCCTTCAACGTCTGGATAACCCGCTCCGTCTGCCCGTCCGTCTGAGGGTGGAAAACAGCGCTGAGGCGTAAGCATGCTGAAATCCCCTCTAGAATCACGAGGTAAAACGTGCGTCCCGATTCGAGACGCCGATTTTGTCAACCGATTCACGATCATCCAGATAACATCACAACCTCTCTGTGAAGAAATCCATCGAGATGTCATCCCATTTCCACTTGGGAACATCCAAAGGCTGCAACAAACCGCCAGGAACACGATGCCCGACTTTACCTGCTGGCAAACTAAACACCTTGCCACAAACTCCGCCACCGCCCGTTTCATCCCGAGCCACCAAAATTGCATCCTCAAGTCACGATATATCTTGGATACTCCTTGGTGTACCGCCAAAGACGAGTTATGAAACTCATAAAGGACTCCCTCGCACATCACTACCGGAACAAACAACCTCCCACAAAACAACTTCTGGTTCTGACTGTCCTCCGATCATCCCTCCAGAGCATCATCATGGCCAACACAATCGCGCATCACCTCTGACTCTGAGTCTCCTTACTGAGACTCCTCCACCCGTCGCATCAGAGAAGACTACACCGTCATCTAAAACAAACAATCTCTACCATCATCCACCATTGCATCGAAGTGCAAGACTGCCTCCTTCGTTCCTTTCCAAGCATCCCTAGACTCTTGAACAACATTCTTCCACGACCTCCTGCTCAAAGCGTCTGCCACAACATTCCCTTTTCCTGAGGTGTAGGAGATCATAATCCTTAAGAAATTTCATCCACCTCTGCTATCGCAAATTCAAATCACACTGAGAAAAGATATACCTCAAACTCTTGTGATCTGTGAAGACCACAAAATGCTCCCCAATGAGGTAATGTCGCCACAAGTTCAGCGCAAACACAACCATTGCTAACTCCAAATCATGGGTGACATAGTTACGCTCGTGGGGACGTAACTGTCTAGACTCATAAGAGATCACTGCTCTCTGCTGCATCAATACGCATCCCAAGCCTAGACGGGAAGCGTCACAAAACACCTCAAACATCACACCCTCCTCGGGCAACTGAAGCACCGACTAACTTCCCCTTCAGGTAACTCTACGCTGCCTGACACTGATCAGTCCACACAAAAACCTGGTCCTTCCTAGTCAATGTTGTCAACGGGGCTGCAACTCGAGAGAAATCGGGTACAAACCTCTTATAATAGTCCGCAAGACCAAAGAAACTACGAACCTCTGCCACGTTCTAAGGTGCTTCCCAAGAAACAACTGTCTCAACCTTCGATGGTCTACTGCCACATCCTGCTGAGACACCACATGCACGAGGAAATGCAGCTCTCGCGTCCAAAACTTACACTTGAATAACTTTCTATAGAGCTGGTGGCGCCGAAGAACCTGCAAGACAACTTTGAGATGATCGACATGCTTCTCCTCTGACTTCGAGTAGACTAATATGTCACCGATGAACACGACTATGAACTGGTCCAAGAATTCACGGAACACCGAGTTCATGAGTCCCATGAGCGCAGCTGGTGCATTCGTGACACCGAACGACATGACCACAAATTCGAAGTGTCTATACCTGCATTTGAAGGTAGTATTCGAGATATCGCTCTCCTTCACTCTCAACTGGTGATATCCAGACCGCAGATCAATTTAAAAAAACCAACTCGTCCCTCTCAACTGGTCGAAAAACCACAGGGCACTGATTCTGGCGATGACCACGAACCCCACAAACAAAACACACTGGCCTGATGTCTCCAGGAAAAGCACGGAAACCATTGGCCCCAGAAGGCTGGAAGGGAAGCTGCAGAGGTCGACTCCCCGCTGGTCGAAACCTCGAAGGTCCTGGTGCCTGAGACTTGCCACTGACAACCCTGCTGATTCTCCTCTCGCGGTAAACCTCCTCGCGAGTGCATCCGCTCGATCACCTCCACCTTTTTTCGGACCTCCAGATATGTTGGCAACGTAAAAGGAGTAACTGCATACCAAATCGAAGGATGAAGTGCCTCATCAAGACGCCTCGTACGAGACTCCTCATCTGGAAAAAATCTGGGGCAAAACGTAAAAGGTTATTGAATTTAATTCTCAACACCCGCACTGACATACTCCTTTGCTGAAGAGAAATAAGTTCCTGCCTCTTCACTGCCTTCATGGTTGAAGAAAAAAATCCCGTCTCGAAAACTTTCTGAAAGTCGACCCATAAAACATCCGTCTCCTTCCGCTCACTCAGATATAGCGTCCACCACTGACGCGCAGCTCCCCGCATCTGACTAACTGCCAAATGGACCCAGTTTACAATCGGGCCTGGATCAAACTGAAAGTGATCTCGAGCTCCTCCATCCGGCTCTTTGTCTCCACATCCGAAACATTGCCCTTGTACTTCCCCAAAGCCTGCCACTGAAAAGCGTGCAACGCCCTTTGCTTGACCTCAAATTCCTCTGCTAGATCAACCCTACGACGATCAACCGGATCGGCCTGTTGAACCTCAACTGTCCGAGCCACACACGGACGAAGTCCAGGAGCCATCGCTGAAAAAGAGATACAATAAGCTTCTAAGCCCAATAGTAATGGAATTTCATTAAGATTCATTTATTTAATCCATTTTATTTCATTTTTACTTTCTAGAACCGCCCAATTCGAACAAGAACACAAGTCATGACGTACCTCTCCTAGGTCTCTACCTTGCAAACAGGTCCACTTCACTTGGTCGTTCTATAAGCTCAGAGTCCGTGCACTGGATCACCGGGGGCCCTAAAATCCCGTGTCCTAGCCGGTCTCCCTGGTTTATGTCACGCACCAAAGTCAACTGACATTGTTGTCATACCAACCCATGCAATCCTCACTGTGCCTAACTCCAAACTCCATCCTATCTCTCAATCATCACTTCTAATATCACTCTGTCACGATCCTCTCCCACCAAAGATACCACAATGAGGGGAGAGAGATAATGGCCCCCGAGTCCCGCTTCCATTAGTCCTCGGGTTGACGACCAGCACCGAGGGTATAAAAATCTCACAGTATGGGAGACACTACCCTCTATAAAAGAAACAGGATCGAGAGATAGGATAAACAACCACCAAACAACTCCAGCAGACAAAATAAATGTAAACTAAAAATCATTCCACAATGATTGAATAAAGTAAAACTAATACATATAAGTCTCCAAAGTAAATACCCAAAAGCAAAGTTAAAGCAGCGACACAACAACTGTCCAAAAAGGTTTGAGTTAGTACTGTCTAGCACGATCCACCTAATCTTTTTGGAAACCTGAAAATCAGTCTATATACGTAGGGTGAGCATACAAGTATATTCTGTAGGAAAACCAAAGTCCCTCGTGCACATATGAAAGAAGCATACTAATGCTCCCGTGAGCAAACAACAGAACCAACAACACTTAAACAGGTCAACCATACATCTCAACCTCACCAGACACGCTCACAAAATAATGCAAGCCAAGTATAATAACATAATATGAAGCATATCGATAAAGGGTACCCCACACCGCTTTTCCATTGATTTGCTGCTATCACACCCCAACGACGTGCGTCCTGGCGCTCCCATCTCTTGCGAATAACATATACCACCGCCTCACAACACAGTCACACACATCACACTCGCATACACCCGAGCCACTGTCCCACAACATGATCACATCTAATCTCACCCGAAGACACCTGAGCCACCACATCACAACCACTGCCATAACCAGAGTAGTAGGGTGTTGTGAATATGAAAGACATCAACCTTATGCCCTCCTCCTACCATGCACGACTCCCATCATAAGCCGCCCCACAACACGGTCACATCACATCTCACCCGAAGACACTTGGACCATGACCCAGTGTATCGACAGACCTTCGACCATCACAACCTGCGCATATCTACTCGCCTGGAAAAGAGAACGGGAAAGAGCGGGTAACCAACCATCCATCTTCATCATCGGGATGTTGGGAAAAACACCCCTTGTGAAAATACGGGTGTCATAGTGCTCGATGCGGTTGGGGTGCGTATAAAAATCACAAGGAATAGACAAGTATATACATATAGCCACACACAAGCCGAACCTATGGGTTCACAACCAAACACTAACCAACTCACAACATCCCCACTTTCGCTGCCACCTCTAAATGCATAACACCACACAAACCACAAGCCATATCTCACACCACGTACCAATTCTATTATCCAACCCACTCGTTTCATTATTTACCAACAACCCATCATTTATTTGTTCATTAGTCATTTCCATCCCATTAACCAAACCAAACCAAACCCCAACCATTTCAATTATTATTAAATAATTATTCCATCATTACCTGAGCTTTTAGCACAACACAACCATTCTCACAAGCAGCTCATCATCCTCATCGAACCGTCGCCTCGCTGCCTCAGAAGCACGACCAAACAAACCATCACCTCGCCGCCCTAAAAGCATGGCCAAACAACCATCCCCTCACCGCCCCAAAAGCACGACCAAACAACCACCACCTTGCCACCCCAAATGCACGACCAAACAGCCATGCCCTCGCAACCCCAAAGCACGACCAAACAAACCATACATCACCTCGCACCGCATCGCAACCACACATCGCCGCCCCCCATAAGCATGACTACACATCACAACACATCAAAGACCATTTTACAGATTTAACAAAGGAGCTTTTATCACATTTCACTTCATTTTAGGGGTATTATCACACAAACTATAAATCCAGGAACAATCATTTCATTAGCCAAATATAAGCGTTTAGTCAATTTCCATTTTGGGGTGATATCACAGTAACATGCAATGAGGTTTCCATATCACAACAACTACAACGCAAGCAAAAGCTCCCAACAACCATGATTTTCAGTGGGACATTCAACCCGTACAAGCACAATATCACAATAATATCAAAACTGTAAAAGCATGCACATCATTCCCCCTCCCCCTTTAATTTCAAATTAACCGATTAATTTATCTTGATTAGGTCAGCGCAACCATCCCCCATAGATAAACAAGAGTAAACCCTTCCCGCATGATACACAAAAGTGAGAAACGAGGGATTCCCTGCCTCAAAAGAGCTTTTCGATCTCGCTGCACACCGCAAGGCAAAGAAGAAACGCCCATAAACCACAACCGCACGCAAAACCCACAGATCATCCTACACCGCATCAAGTGTTATAAAAAATGCAGCCCAACTCACAACCCAAACCAAAACCGCACCACCGCAACGAATCTCCAAAGAAGAACAGAAGGAAAACCACGGGGAAGAGATGAGAACTCACCATGGATCGCCAACATGGATCTACCGGAACCAACAGATCGATGCAGGAGGAAGGGGTTTGAAAATCCTGTGTCGCTTAAGGTTTGCCCAAAACGAGAGAGAAGGAAACCACGGGTGGATAAAGAAAATAATCGGCCAAACAAAAGGATTTAAAGCCTAGAATCCTGCCCCTTTCACGCTGTGAAACCAATTCACGACGTGAATTCCACGGGAATTCCCAAAAATCCAACTTTCGTTTATTCGCTGCAGCTCTACTGCACTTCCAACCACCACATAACCTCCTCAAGCCTCCTCCGAAATACCCCCAGCACCCAAAACTAACAAAGTAATGGGTCAGAAAGGCACAGACCGTTACAATGACTTCCATCACGGCATGGTGAAGTTGTGCTCCCCGTTTCCCACCAGAAGATTCCCAGCGCACCACGCCCACTGAAACACCTGGTGCTATGGCGTGGTAGTGTCTTTCCTCCTAGCCGGCTCGCCCTGCCCATAGCCCAGCACGACCAGCCCCACGACGTGGTGAAGGCCAGATTGCCTAAACCTCAGTTTCCAACTGCACACCCATCCTAGACTTCTCGAAATTGATCCGAGACACTACGCAACTTAAAGATATCTAAAAACAAAGGGATCCTACTGTTGGAGTTTGTATCCCACATCGGACTTGTTGTCTGATGTGGTATTTATTATTCCTTATAAAATAATCTTAAGGCCTCCTTTAAAGAGTACCTTGAGTTTGAATCTCCATTCTTATACTTTAACATGGTATCAAAGGAGGTTTAATCCAACCCGAGCCCTCCCTCTATTTTTTTTTTCCGTTTAGGTTATTTTTTTTCTCTCCTGTTGGGGGGCAGCGGCCCTAGTTCCGTCAAAGCCGTCCGCCCCCTGTCGGCTCTCCTCCCAGCCTCGGCTTCCTCACGGCGGAATCCTTTGCTCCGCCTCCTCTCGTGGCGTCCCGACGGCCCGTCCTCCCTCTGCGCATCCCGACCGCGGCCCGCCATCCCTCTCGCGGTTCCCGACCCACCTCTCGTCGCGGCTCCCAGCCCCCGCCTCCCGTTGCGACTCTAGGCCCGCCTCCCTTTGGTCGGTCATCCCTCGCTTGTGCACCCCTTTGTCGGCGCCTCCTGCTTCTCCTGCGCGACTGTTCCAGCCGCAACTCCTCCCTGCGCTGCTTCCCGGCTCCGCGACCCTCCGTTCGCTCGCAGCCCTCCGCCTCCTCCCACGGCTTCTTTCCCGCCTCTCCCTCCTCCGGCCTGCACAAGCCGCGACCGCCTCCTCTGTGCGCGATGGACCAGGCGACGTCCCCTCTCCCAGATCTGGCCCCTCCGGCTGGATCCCGTCGCTGACCTCCTCCCGCGGACACCCCACCTTCGTCTCCGGCCTCTCCTCCGGCGATAGGATCCCCTCTGCTCACCACGCCGTCTGCTGCTCCCTCCCATTCGACTAGATCCAGTCGGCTGCGACTGGATCTCCCCCATCCGCTGCTCCCTCCACGCCACCCTCCTCCTGCGAAAGCCCTTGCCTCCATGCCGACCTCCTCCTGCGGCAACCCCCGCCTCCATGCCGGCCTCCTACGGTTTCCCGGTGCTCCGACGACCGGTCCGCCCGTGCGGCTTTCCCGGCACTCCGACGACCGGTCCGCCCGTGCGGCTTTCCCGGCACTCCGACGACTGGCCCACCTGTGTGGATTTCCCGGTGCTTCGACGACCGACTCTGCTAGTGTGGATTTCCCGACGCTCTGTCGACCGGTCTGCTTTTTCGGCTTAACAACCAGTCTTTTTCAGCACCATCATCCATCACCTTCCTGAGGGGGAGCAACAACCATGATGCATCTTTTATTCTGTTTTCTCTTGTTTTGTCATCAAGCTGGGTATGTCCAGCTTGAGGGGGAGTGTTTGCAGCGTTTCTTGTTTGTTTTGTATTGTCTTTGCTTTGGTCTCTTTTTTTTCTTTGTCCAAGCTAGGTACACCTAGCTTGAGGGGGAGTGTTGCACTCTGTATCCCACATCGGACTTGTTGTCTGATGCGGTCTTTATTATTCCTTATAAAATAACCTCAAGGCCTCCTTTATAGAGTACCTTGGGTTTGAGTCTCCATTCTTATACTTTAACACCTACAAATCGTGGGTGCTATATTCTCTCCACTATTAGGATTTTCGTCTTCGAAAAGCTAGAGGTGGTTGTCGTGACATTGCTTGACCCACAAATCCAACAGAACACTATCCCAGATTTCAACCCAACAATGCTACTACCACAGACGTACCAAAGGTACGCGTCGGTCTAACAAGAGCTTGTCATGTCTACCCTAAGATACGATGCACAGTGAGAATCCAGTGGAACAATTGGCTCAAGAACAACCTGATCTCAACTAATTATGCAACAGAGGTCGACACGCACTCCGACCACAAGGATGTATGAGGATGACAGGCGCTACATTGGATCGGAAATGCAACGCTACCTAATAGAAAACCTGATTGATAGGGTCAAAAATCTGTAACAATCTAAGTCACGAAGGAGTTAACTGACCTTGCTTACCTAGGCGACAAGCTAAACAAGAGTATATCAACAAGAATCAATGATTTCCCACTATTAAAGACAATAACAAACAAAGATAGGCCAGTTAAGTTATCTGATAGAAAACTAGGACAAGGGGTAACACTTTTTGGAATTTAATAGCACCAAAGGTTACAAAATAGAGCAGAAAAAAGTCAGAAAGGAGTACACTTCAGGAGAGAACTCCTGCCCAAGCCCTTGGCCGATTCCTGGTTTCTACCCCCCCTTTTCCACTTTCCTCCCCCTTCCTTTTATAACCGAACAACCCTTAAAGGATCTCCTAACTGATTCCTCTGTGGGGTCCATTCTTTTATTCCTTGGAATCCCCCTCCCAGTCTGTTATGCAGTTGAGCTGGAGGGGACTAATCCAACCGATTGGTTAGGAGATAAAGTTGCTGGGGGGGGGGGAACCACCGCCAACTATGCTGGAGGGTCAGGCGGTTGTGCTGCTAGGGGGACCACTGCCAGCTGTGCTGGAGGGTCCACGGTGGCTGCAACCCTCTTCCCACTCCTGGAATAAACCTTCCAAGGTGCTGAGGCATTCCTAGCGCTATCACTCGCCCCCCTGAGTGAGCAGTCTTGTCCTCAAGACTGAAAGAGTGAAACTGGTTTTGGAGAACATACTCATCCTCCCATGTGGCATCGTCAGCAGGTTGGCCTTTTCACTGAATTACCCATTGAGAGACTGAGCCAGAGGCAACCGAAGTGGTGCAGTGGCTAAGTACTGTTTCGGGTTTCGGGGCTGCAACATCATCGCTCGAAAGATTAGTGGGGAGGGTGGGGAGGGGTGGATGAGGATCAATGAATTTTTTGAGTTGAGATATGTGAAAAACTGGGTGAATACGGATGCCTGGAGGAAGGGTGAGTTTATAGGCCACCGGGCCAACTTGCTGGAGAATAGGAAAATGGCCAAAAAATCTGGGAGCAAGTTTCTGATAAATGCGCCGTGCAACGAATTGTTGGCGGTGAGGACATAGCTTCACATATACCATATCACCGATGGTAAAGGAGATGTCGCGGCGATAGCGATCAGCCTGAAGTTTCATAAGGGATTGGGTGTGGAGCAAATGACGCTTCATCTGAGAAAGTGCCTCATCCCGATCTTGTAAAGCTATGGTGATTGCCTCGATGCGAACTTCGCTGGGTAGAAAGGAAATGACTGTTGGGGGTGGACGACCATAAACCACCTCGAAAGGGGTAGTGTGGATTGAAGAATGCCAGATGGAGTTATAATGTAACTCAGCCCAGGACAACCAAAAAGACCAATGAGTAGGCTGATCACCCGCAAAACAACGAAGGTAGGTTTCCAAACAACGGTTGACCTCTTCCGTTTGTCCGTCTGTTTGGGGGTGATATGCAGAACTGAACTTGAGGGTGGTACCTTGTAAGCGGAATAATTCAGTCCAGAAATGACTGAGGAATACAGGATACAGTCACTAATAATGGACTTGGGGATCCCATGAAGCCTGATCACTTCCCGAGCGAACGTTTCAGCAAATGTACGGGCAGTACACGGGTGCTTGAGGGCAAGAAAACAAGCATATTTTGATAATTTGTCAACCACCACAAAGATGACGTCAACCGAGGAAGGTTGGTAATGAAATCCATGGAAAGATCATCTCAAATTTTTTCTGAAATTGGTAAGGGCTAGAGAAGTCTAGCAGGGGATAGCGTGGAGTATTTAAAGCGTTGGCAAGTGGGGCATTGACGGACAAAGTTTAAAATCTGCTGGCGCATGCCTATCCAATACAAATTGGCAACCGGTTTGTGATAGGTTCGATAAAAACCGGAGTGGCCACCCGACGAAGAAGAATGGAATTCTTCTAACAGTTGAGGGATCCAAGTAGAATACGCTGGAATTATGAGCCTGCCTTTATACAACAGAGTGTCATGTGATAGGGAGAACCCAGGAGGAGGGTTGGAGGCTGTCTGAAGGCGGCGCAGTACAGTCGCCAGGAAGGGATCACTGCCAACCGAAGCTGTCAAATCTCGGCCCTCCTGCCACAACGAAAGAGATTGAAAAGAGTAGCAATCTAAGGGATCAACTCGGCGAGAAAGGGCATCTGCGGTAGAGTTGGTGCGACCTGACTTGTATTTTATTTCAAAGCGGTAACCCAACAGCTTAGCGAGTCAACATTGCCGATCCGCAGTGGCAATGCGTTGATCTAATAAAAATTTGAGGCTGTGTTGGTCAGAGTAAACCGTAAAAGATTGCCCCAGCAAGTATGTACGCCGATGTTGAATGGAAAGAACACCATTCATTATTTCTTTCTCATAGGCCTACTTAGAAAGGGTAGAATCGGCCAACCCCTTGCTAAAAAAAGTAATGGGGTGATTGTTCTGCATGAGGACAACACCTATCCCGCGGCTAGAGGCGTCACACTCGATCTCGAAAGGCTGGGAAAAATTTGGAAGGGCAAGGACGGGCGTTGTTGTAACAACCTGCTGTAGGAGGGTAAAACCTTGTTGAGCTTCGAGAGTCCAGTGAAAACCAGCTTTCCCTGTGAGAACCGTTAAAAGGCTGGGCGATTTTTCCATAATCTTGAATGAATTTCTGGTAATAATCGGTGAGGCCGAGGAAACCATGAACGCCCTTGACATTCTTCGGAGCAGGCCAATCCAAAACTGCCTGAATTTTGGTGGGATCCATAGCTACGCCGTGGTGGGAGATAATGTGACCCAAATATGCCACGGAATGCTGAGCAAATGTGCATTTTCCACGGTTGACGAAGAAATGGTTGGTATGAAGTCACTGCAGAACTTACTCCAAATGAAGGATGTGGGAATCCCAGCCCTGATTGTAAATCAAAATGTTATCAAAAAATATTAACACAAAGTGGTAGAGCATGAGGTGAAAACGATCATTCATAGTAGCTTGAAAGGTAGGAGCGTTGGTGAGGCCAAAAGGCATCACCAAGTACTCGTAGTGCCCATTGTGAGTGCGAAAAGCTATCTTGTGGATGTCCGCGACATGCATCCGGATTTGGTGGTAGCCAGAGATGAGATCCAGCTTGGAGAAAAAAATTGCCCCATGCAACTCCTCTATTAACTCATCTACCACTGGAATAGGGAATTTATCGGGCACCGTTGCTTTGTTTAAAGCCCGATAATCAATACACATTCGCCAAGAGCTATCTTTTTTTTTCACTAGCAGAACTGGACTAGAATATGCGCTGTTACTGGGCTGAATATAACCCTGCTGGAGGAGGTGCTGGACCTGTTTTTCAATCTCTGTTTTTTGCAAGTGAGGGTACCGATATGGGCGGACTGATACGGGACCTTGATCAGGAAATAAAGGAATCTTGTGATCAGTAGATCGCTGGGGAGGCAGACCAGAGGGCTTGATGAAGATTATATTGAGCCGGGAAAGAAGCGTTTGAAGCTGGTGGTTCTGCCTGGAAGTCAAAGACGCCCAGCTGGGCTAGGCTGACAAAGTGTTGGGGCTGCCAACTGGGTGTGCAGTAAGCTGCTGCAAAGATGAAAGGCCTCTGGAGGCTGTACTCTGGAGGGTATACGTCCGACTGCCATGGGTAAACTGCATTGTCATCGTTTTCCAATGATATTGACGTCGCCGAGAGTTCGTAGCCACGCAATGCCGAGGATTAAATCCAGTCCACCAATGTCAAGAACACGAGCATCAATATGGAAAGAGTAGGGACCAATAATCACAAGTAATTGTGGGCAGAATCCCTGAGTCCATAATTTGTGACCATCACCTAACTTAATCGGGTGAGTGAAAGTGTCGAGGGCCACAAATCCCAACAAGGACTTTAGTGTTGGAGATATAAAATTATGGGTGGCCCTGCTGTCCAAAAGGATCAAAATAGGAATGCCAGCGAGGCTGCCTGCGACCTTCATTGATGTCAGCTGGCCGTCGCTTAGGCTGTGGAAATAAGTGCTTGCTC
Organism: Viscum album; assembly: GCA_963277665.1. Taxonomy (NCBI): domain Eukaryota; kingdom Viridiplantae; phylum Streptophyta; class Magnoliopsida; order Santalales; family Viscaceae; genus Viscum; species Viscum album. The sequence goes on along the minus strand of OY728147.1, from coordinate 1,015,785,402 downwards.
CAAAGTGGTCCAATACTTGACACTCTACTTCAGTGGCCTACCTTGATGTTCTAGTTTACCCAGTGCTTCCCTATCATCACCGTTAGGAGGAGAGTCATCTTCCCCTAACAGGTTCACCCTTACCTTAGCATCAATACACTTATGCATGAGATTGAATGGAAGACCACAACGAAAACACAACCCCTTTTTGCGACGGTCCTCCCATTCTTGATTTGAGAGGTGACGAACCCCCCGACCAGCAGAGGGGGCGGGCTGGGCGCCCTTCGGGGTGAAGCCAGAGCGTCTGTCTGGGTGCGTAGAATAGCCTCGCTGAGGTTGAAGTGGGGGGCGAAATGTTGGCGGCCAGTTACTGGTGCTGTGGGGTATGGCTGGACGCGCACTGCCGGTGCCAAATTGGGAGCTGACACTGTTGGTAATAGCCAGCTCCACATGGCGTGCCGGGAGCATGACTTGAAGCCGAGTATCGGGGTTATGAATGCGTACCCAGCTGCGGACATCCTCGTGCAACCCATGAAGAAAATATCCGACTATTGTTGTTCTGGTTGGCGCGGTAATAGGGAGGGCATATATTCAAATTGCTCAATGTAGTCTTGGATAGACCCAACTTGTTGGGGAGTCGCTAGTTCTTCATAAGGATTTTGAATTTCGAGCCCACTAAATTGGTGCATGAGTTCTTTAAATGTTGTCCAACTGGCGTGAGGAAGAGCCTCCCTCAAGATTGTGAACCAATGAATTGTAGAGCCCTCCATTCACAATTGAGCCAGGGGATCATTGAATCAGCTGGGGTGTTGTTGATGCAGAAATAGAGTTCTGCTCGTGTTAGCCAGCCGCGTGGGTCAGTGCCGTCAAAGAGAGGTAGTTCAACCTGCCGTGAAGTTGGCAAGGGAAGAGGTAAATGGGCTGGAAGTCCGGGGACAATTACTGGGTAATATGCAGGGAATTCTTTGTTGACAGTGGTTGCTGAAGTCAGTTCCGAAAAGACATTCGAACCTGAGGGAAGGGTATGATCCCTTTGCGGCGTCTTCTCCAGGTGATAGACTAGATGGGATAGAGAAGCTCGGAAAGCCGCCTGCTCTTAGCGTTCTTTGTTGGAAGTAACAGACAGGTCGGCGATGGCGGTCTCCAAGGCAGTCAGACGCTGTTCCACCAAATCCATATGCGTATGTGTGCGGGTCTCCATGGTGGGTGCGGGGGAGGGATCCGACAGATTGGACCAAATTGATAGAAAACTAGGACAAGGGGCAACACTTTCTGGAATTTAATAGCAGCAGAGGTTACAAAACAGAGTAGAAAAAAGTCAGAAAGGAGTACACTTCAGGAGAGAACTCCTGCCCAAGCCCTTGGTCAATTCCTGGTTTCTACCCCCCTTTTCCACTTTCCTCCCCCTTTTATAATCGAACAACCTTTAAAGGATCTCCTAACTGATTCCTTTGTGTGGTCCATTCTGTTATTCCCTAGAATCCCCCTCCCAGTCTGTTATACAGTTGAGCTGGAGGGGACCACTCCAACCGATTGGTTAGGAGATAGTGCTGCTAGGGGGGACCACTGCTAGCTGTGCTGGAGGGTCCACAGTGGCTGCAGCCCTCTTCCCACGCCTGGAATAAACTTTCCAAAGTGCTGAGGCATCCCTAGTGCTATCAGTATCTACCGACACAAATAACCATACTTCTCCACATAGTCAATGTAATGCTCTGGTCCTGGGCTGGTCATCAGTGCCCAGACCAGAGATGTCACAAGACCCCAGACACGTCTCCCCATACCCTAGAGGCTGCTGACTAGCGGCGAATGCCTAATCCATACAATATGGAGACTATGCCCTCGAATCGGAGTGTTACAAATAGCGGAAATAACCAAACATCCACAAAACAAATTCAGAGTACACATAATAAATAAACACAATAATGTAATAAATGTCATGCAGAAACATACTGTTAAACATACATTGATCGCCCAAATACAAAACAAACAAAAAATACAACGCACACACATTGACCCTACCGCTATCCCCGGGCCCCACACACCCTGTCTCTATATACCCTCGAGCTGCACTAGGCTGATCCACTGCACGTCCTGTGCTGAACCTGAAAGTAGACATAAAGTCTGCACGTGCACCGAGGTGCCCGTGCAGGGTGTGAGAAATGCATCGCAGTAGGGTCTCACCAAGTGTCCCTAGTATAGACCATCATATACGTGGATGCATGACAAAAAATAAACATGCCACACAAGCACTTTGGACGTCGTGTGCTAACAAAACAAGGCCACTATGACTCCCTGCACATCAGGTCACCGTGTGCTAACCAGGCCACGACAACACCTGATCATAATTGCTTTGGCTCCATGCCGAAATCAACCTTGTCGCCTCGTCTATCCCGTGCTATCACATCGATGCCTAACCCACACCTGAAGATTTAGGGTAAGATGACGTCTAAACCTTGACCCATTATTCAAAGGAATAAGGCCCAGTCATAGGTCTACATCTCGACCCACTGCCTTATCTCTCATGACAGGGTCCATTGGTCACGCCTCGTGTCGACCCACGACCCAGCCCTCGGGGTGGTTGATAGGTGTACGTGGGGATGAGCAGGTGGGGATCAGGGAGAATATGCTGGGGGAATATTAGAGTGGGTCCCATGGTTGTTAGAGGGGGGTGTTATAAAAAAGGCAAGGGTGGAGAAAGGGGGGATAAAAGAGATTATCCGGTAGAGCAGTTCGACTTCTAAGCTTGGGATTCAGCCGTAAGGCTTGGGCGAAAGTTACTGGGGAACTCACGAGTATTTTCTTATTCTTCTTTCCCTCCTCTCCAGTCTTCTTCTTCCTCCTCTGTTGTAATTCTCCGGTTCATGTTATATATACAAATACAAGTGTCTGTCCTTTGTCTTTGTCATTGATCCGACCTGTCACCAACTCGCCTCCGAGGAGCCTTGAAGTAGTAGGCGACCAAATAGGTGACGATGCCGGTATTTTCGATCCATTAAACTCCAGACGTGATAAAGGTATCGCATACATGACTTTGCATGCCAGGTACGTTTGGAAAGTGGTTTTTATCGTTGCAAGAAACTACGCCTCAACAAACGTGGTCACAACTCAAAGATACGATTCGTTGGAGTTTTGGAAAAGCGGTAGTGGTGGCCATAGTTATTTCATTCACCCAAGCTGAGACTTCTTCCACCGTACATCAAGCAAATTCGGGATTAGTGATTTATGCCGAGCAGACGCAGGAACAACCCAAGTTTGCAGAGCTCTTGGTGCGCTAGCCCTTCCTCGAGCAAATGGTGAAAGTGGAAGACGATGAACTCTGTTTGAAATCTGTGGAATGGTACAACTTCCTACCTCAAGGAGAGGTGGAGACATTCATTTATTGATAGAGGAAAATAATTACAAGTAGGAAGAATCCGATGTGAGACTCAGAAATACACTAAACCCGGAAATACAATTAACCGGGTCTAACAATCCTCAAGCTAAAACATGTATAGCTTGGAAGAAGAGTCTCACAAAAAAAGAAAGGAGACATCAATACCAGACCGAACACACTCTCCTTCAAGCTGGGTCGCTGATGCTCTGGATGCCTAACTTGGCACATAGAGAGTCCAGTCGAGCTCCCAGTAATCCTTCGGTGAAGATGTCGACAACCTGGTCAGCCGTCGGAATGTAGTTGAAACTGATATGGTGTTGCTTGAGGTGATAACGAAGAAAGTGACAGCCAACCTCGATATGCTTCATGTGCATGAAAGACCGGATTGGAAGCAATCTTCGTGACAGTTTGATCATCACACCAAATATGAGCAGACGTCTGTGGCGGGAAACTAATTTCATGAAGAAAATGACGCACCCAAAAAATTTCAGTAGTGATCGTGGTCATCACACGATTTTCAGATCCTTGACTGGATTTGGAGATGACAATCTGTTTCTTGTTTCGCCATGAGATTAAGTTATCTGATAGAGACCAGCTGTCCAGCTAGAGGAGAGAATATTCTAATAAGGGGTAGAATGGTCTTTTGGGGGTGAGTTTGTTAAGTTGTTAGGGGGAAGGTTCTAGACCCCACTTGTGGGGCTGGAGAATAACTATATAAGCAGTACGTGGGGGTGAGAAGGGAGGGAAGGCGGAAAATAGTTGGGAGTTCGGCCATCTGGCTTGGAAATCGGCCCGCGGGCTTGGGCGGGGACTCTGTGAGTTTTCTGATTCTTCTTCCTCTTTCTGTTGTAATTTGCTGCTCCACCGGTCTCTATTAGTTTTATACAAGTAGTCGGTTCTGGTTCTTCTGGTTTTGCAAGTCTCTATCAATTGGTCCGACCTGCCTCCTTTTTCCTCAATCGAGGTGCGCTCTGATTTCATTGCTTCCAGCATCAGCGCACATCGTGGTGCGGAAATTTTCAAAGAGCCGCTCCTGGCCTGCTCGCCTCTCCTGCAGAAGGAGACGTCAGGAAGCTAACCGGCAGACGCGACGTCAGGAAGTGCCGTGCGCTGCCTGCTTTTTTTTTTTTTTTTGCGGAGACGCAACACGCACGCCAGAGATTGTTGCTGCAGGAGACTCCCGACCTACAGCAGACGCGACTCACCTGCGAAGCTTCCACTTCCTCGACTTGCATTTGACGTCCAGTACGGGACGATTTTCAAGCGCACTGCCGCTGCGGTGCTCCGCCTGTTTTCGTCGGCACACGTCATCAGTTTCCGTTGGGAGACGTTCCGATCCTCTTCAGCAGATTCCCTTGTTTTCTTCATCGGCGGACAAAGCTCACCACCACCGCGCCGTCGACTTCGCTGGTGACGACCGCAACAAAAGAAGACTTCCGAGCTCGATGCTTCCGGACGCAATGTCGTTCTGCGTTTTCTCATTTTGATCGGACGAACTGCACCTGACTTTCCGCTGCCGGTGCCTTCTGCAGAAGCGACCGAGAGCTCAAGATTTGTGGAGCGCGCCGTCAGTCTTCGGGTTTCACTCGAGCAGGAGGCGAGCGAGGAGGGAAGCGTCGCGCGACCCGCAACATTCCCGGTTTTCACCGACTGCAGAAGTGACGCACGTTTAAAAAAAAAGGGTAGCCCGGTTTTGTGACTCGGGAGGAAAACATGGGAACAAAGAAAAAAAAGGGGCGTGTCCGACTCTGTAAAAAAAAAAAGTGGGGCAAGAAAAATTATCTACAGAGGGCTGCCAACAGGGAAACAACACGACACACGCTGCCCGTTCCCTCCCGGAGGATACTCATATACTTGGGAGTGCCTTGCAGTTCGGGCATCACAACCTATGGCGACGCAAATGCCAGAAATGTGGGCTTCACTGGCCCGGGTGACTAGAAATCAGGAAAAATACTTACAAAAAGCGTTTTTACCGGAATTTTCTGCAACCCATTCAAAGTCCAGGCTCTCGCAATCTGAAGAATATTTCTTGCGCAATCAAACACCGGATCAAATGAAGGTGCTGATGGCACGCCTCTGCATGTCCGAAATGCCTGCACTTTGGTTTTTAGTGGTTAAAGGCCATGCAACTACGTTCACTTGGGAACATCTTACAGAAGCAATCCTTGAAGATTTTGGAAACTCCGTCAGTGAACCCCCTGCAACTACATCCGAGTTCCTTCTGTCGGAACCGCAACTGTCCGCATCGCACTCCAAGGGGCCTACTGAACATGGGACGCACAACTGGAGCACAGGACTGGCCGAAAATCCTCACGACACTATCTCCAGCCAGTTTTTGATAGACTTCCCTCGTATTGTGGAACCGAACACCTCAATGTTCGTTATGCAGGAGCACCAGCCGCCGCAGACTACACAGGCTCAATCCTGGGATCTTGTTATTTTACCTCTAGCTACACAGGTCACGCCCGCGGTGACGGGCTGAGGTCCTCAGGCTCATACAAAAGATTCATACAATTTTTATTCACTAGACGTTGGGTGGTACCAGCTGTACTTGCAACCCACTTCATTGAAGCACACAAGGGGCCTCTCCAATGGCGGGAGGGAAAGCATTACAGGAGGCGTTTTCACACTCGTCCATGATGAAGGCCGACGCATTTGGGAGATTGCTTGGTGTGCACCTGGGGCACGAAAGCCTTATACGGGACAACAACCGATTGGTCCTCAGTCGGCGATATTGCTTGTTCCGACCCAACTCACCAGAGTAGGACGCCGAATATGGAAGATTGCTTGGAGTACCTGCGTGATCCGCCACCTTGAGGACAAGGTGGTTTTTCGGGATGGTGACAGTGATAGAGACCAGCTGTCCAGCTGGAGGTGTGAATATTCTAATAAGGGGTAGAATGGTCTTTTGGGGGTGAGTTTGTTAAGTTGTTAGGGGGAAGGTTCTAGACCCCACTTGTGGGGCTGGAGAATAACTATATAAGCTTTACGTGGGGGTGAGAAGGGAGGGGAGGCAGAAAATAGTTGGGAGTTCGGCCATCTGGCTTGGAAATCGGCCTGCGGGCTTGGGTGGGGACTTTGTGAGTTTTTCGATTCTGCTTCCTCTTTCTGCTGTAATTCTGCTGCTCCACTGGTCTCTATCAGTTTTATACAAGTAGTCGGTTCTGGTTCTTTTGGTTCTGCAAGTCTCTATCATTATCAGTCAGGAAAACGGAAAACCCAGAAGTAAAATTCTGGGTAACTAAGCAACCAGCGTAGTCAGCATCACAGAAGACCTCAATATTCAGATGATCGTGATGTAAGTACCGAAGACAACACATACAATATCCGGACGGGTCACGGTAAGATAATTGAGTTTGCCCACAAGACGACGATACCTCTATGAGTGTGAATATGGGTTCGTGACATCATGTAGAGACTGTTCCTCGGGTTCAAGAGGAGTGTCAACGATAATTGTCTGAGACAAACCAACATCCCGCAAGATATCCAATGCATATTTTTGTTGGGAAAGAAAGATGTTGTTTGGAAAACGAGAGACTTCAATGCAAAGAAAGTATGTCAGAGGACTCAGATCTTTGGTTTGAAATTGTTGTTGAAGATAATCCTTGAGACGGATAATGCCATTTGAGTCGCTACCAGTAATAATGATATCATCAACATAGACAACCAACATGATGCAACCAGAGGATCTGTTGCGGTGGAAAACAATGTGATCCTTCATACTCTGAGATAGACCAAATGTAGTGATCACAGTGCAGAATTTGCCAAACCAAGCACGGGGAGACTATTTGAGCCCATAAAGAGAGCAACGAAGCCGACATACATGAGACTCGACTCCTAAGGCAATGAAGCAAGGAGGTTGTTGCGGATATACCTCTTCGTCAAGAAAGCCATGTAGAAATGCATTGTTGACATCAAGTTGATGAAGATGTCAATGATGAGCAGCGTCAAGAGAGATGGATAAATCGGACAGATGCCATCTTCGCAACCGAAGAGAATGTATTGAAATAATCAACACCATATGTCTGGGCGAAGCTTTTTGCCACAAGTCGGACTTTAAGACGATGAAGAGTGTCATCTGCATTGAGCTGGACCGTATAAATCCATTTGCTGCCGACCATCTGTTTACCTCCCGGAAGAGGGACCAGATCCTAGGCGTGATTGTCGTCCAGTGCCTGTAATTCATCCCGCATTGCTTGAAGCCACCAAGAGTGAGATTTGGCTTCAGCAACCGTACGAGGAACAAATATCGTCTCTAGAGCAAAGAGGCATCTGTATGAAGTTGTGTAAAGAAGATTATCTTGGCAAGAACGAGTACCTTTCCGCAATGCAATCGGCAAGTCGTCTGTCCCCGGAGTAAGAACATCGGACGAAACTGGGGCGATGGTGTCCTCGGTCTGGACGAGGGACACGTTTGATGGTTGACGAGAGTAAATGGAGCCAAAGCGGCGATCAACATAGCGGGACAACTGAGACAGGGGTGGGTGGATGGTGAGAGGAAGACAATCACCGATAGTGGTATCTGGGTGAGAAGTGGGTGGAGAGAATGAAGAGTTCTCAATAAAAGAGACATCAGCAGAGATGATATAATGCCTCAAGTCTGGAGAGAAACAACGGTATCCGCGCCGAGTGTGGGAATAGCCCAGAAAGATGCAGTGGAGGGATTTTGCAGAAAATTTAGATAGGTTGGGAATGAGTGTCACGTACATAACAAAGACACCCAAACACACATAGTGGAAGATAGTGAAAAGGAAAAGAGGAGAACAGAGCTCGAAAATGAGTCTCCCCCCGAAGGATAGAAGAGAGAAGACGATTTATAAGGTAGATAGTAGTAAGAATAACATCCAAGCAGGCGGACAACGAGTGACACAAGCAGTGGGGCCACCAGTCTGAGCAACAGATGCCGAAGAGGAACTAGGTAGCGATGCAGCTCGATGATTGTGTATAAGCTGGAGCTCATCCATGGAGAGGCCAGCCCGTGAGGGAGATCAAAAGATGACGGAGAAGTATCAACGAGAGGTGTCTGAACCTGCCGAGGTGGCTGGGACAAATGTCCATGAAGAACCCAACATCGATCAATGAGAAGACCAGACTTGCCACAGTGCTGACAGAAATGACGATTACGACCCCCACCAAGGCCACGACCATGAGTACCTGAAAAATAACCACCACCACAGCCCGATAAGGCAGTAAGATCTGTAGTGTCAGTAGGCGGGGAACGTACTCGATGAGCTTTTCCAAGGCGGTGATAGACCAGTGGAATCTCAAGAGAGGAGGGACTGACCAATATCTCTGTGGCAGTTGTTGCATACTAGGAATCAAGACCATGAAGAAGACTGAAGAGACATAACTGATCTCGTTGGGTCAAGACAACCTCTGGTGTTTGAGGAAGGGGCCAAAACTCAAGTAACTCATCACGGAGAGCTTTCTACTCAGTGAAATATGCTGGGAAAGGACGGTGGTGCTGGCGGATAATTGATAGGCGGTGAAGAACATCTAATACCTGGGCCAGATTATTGGTTTCAGAATACATGAGGGTCAAGAAGTCCCAGAGTTCTTTAACCGTGTTCGCCGTCCTAGTCACATATTTAACAGACCTTGTACTTCGGATCTGATAGTGGTGGAGAAGGAGCAACCAAGTGTGAGTCGAGATCCATGCCGGTGAGAGACATAAGGACTGTCTTACGCCAGACAGAGAAATTAGTTGCATCAAGGCGCTCATCGACAAGGCGAGTTGAGGCGACGATCAATTGAGGAAGGACGAAGCTTGTCGGGGAGGATTATGCCATGTTAAGACAGATAGAGGGAAGAGGCTACAAAGTCCGATCAAATTAACAAGAACGGTGCAGCAAATAGTCCGACATGAATGGCTGGAAATGGAAACACAAGCCTCACCACGAAGAGCAGGGCATCTAGTTAGTGGGTGGGGGTCGTCGCACAAGAGCGCACAGGCGGAAGGGTCTATTGTCGACTGTCACGCAAGGGATGAGGTGCTGAGGTGCCGTCGCACGGGAGGCAGCGCGCTGAAGATGGAGTGCGGACTAGCGGGGGGCCATCGTGCTGGGAGGGCCGACGCTCAGGGGCACCGCGGGTGGCCGCACAGGCAGGCCGACGATGGGGGGCGTTGGGGTAGCCGCTCAGGTGGGCCAACGATGGGGCGTGGGGCAGTCGCGCAGGCGGGTCGACGATAGGGTGTGGTGCTGCCGCGCAGGCAGGTCGACGACGGGGCTCGGGGTTGCTGCACAGGCGGGCCGGTGACGTGGCGTGGGGCTACCACGCAAGCGGGCTGACGACGGGGCACGGGGATGCTGTGTAGGCGGACCGACGACGGGATGCAAGGAGGCTTCTGCGCAGGTGGTTCGACGACGAGGCGTAGCGGAGGAGCAACGAATGGGGAAAAAAATTATCGGACATCTCCCTTTGATACCATGTAGAATGGTACAACTTCCTACTTAAAAAGAGGTGGAGACATTCATTTATAAATAGAGTAAAATAATAACAAGTAGGAGGAATCTGATGTGGGACTCAGAAATATACTTAACCCAGAAATACAATTAACCGGGTCTAACAAAATCAATCTCTTCGGCAAAAGATGAAGAGATTCTGCATTTACCTGATTGTAGACCCTCTCCAACTCCTTTTGACGATGTAGTAACACGTGGCATTGATAGAGGGAACCTCCCTGGTCCGACTAAAATTGCAACAACCCCACTAACCCCGTTATCGAAGGTGACTCTATTGGGTTTGGATGCAACGATTAACGAGGAAGGTGCGCATAAGCCCCACTGCTTGAGTGCGTGATTTTGAGAGCGAGGGTGAGCCCTTCTGCACTATAAACTGGCATCAGAGGTGAGTTCGATTACCTGGATAAAAATTCCAGCAACGCTGCTGTCCGCCTTTCCGCTTGAGTCTGCTGTCTGCGACTCGCGTGTTAGTTCTGGGCGCTGCGGAAGCGTGCGGTGTTGGACGATATATATATATTTTTTTAATAATCATTGTTTGAAACCAAGAGCAAGGATCTTGCACGTCAAATTTATAATTAATTTATTTAATATTTGAAGAAATAAATACCTGGGTTTAAGAACATTCTTCGTTGGTGAATGCTGATATTCTGAAAAGTCCATTTCGGATTACCTTCGTTGCGCTCTGAGGATCCAAAGATAGAATCCCTCTAGCGGTGTTCCACACGTGCTCCTATGATCTCTGGGCAACACCACTCGATTTTCGGGTGCTAGCGCGGTGAGTCGAATGTCTTGCGTTGTTCGTTCTTGATCACTTGTTCTCCGGTCTTGAAAAAATTTCTCTTGCGTTTCTCGTTCTTGAGGGAGAGAGGAGTTGAGAGAGAATTCGTTATGCGCAACAATTCTCTATTCTCAATTTTTGGATACTCTACATAATAGACATAGCTGTCTATTTATAGAGTTATGATTTAGATTAAAAATATTATTTAATTGCATAACGATCATTAAATAACATTTATTATCTTTAATAAACCCCATGTCTCATAATAATAATAATAATAATATTATTTTGTGGCGCACACCAATTTGCGCCATAACAAATATTATTTAACCGGCTTGTTAATTAATATTTGTCACCAGACACAGTTTTGGTCTGTTCGAATTCCTCTTGCATTTATTGAACACCCGAATAAAAATTTTATTCATAAATAAATATTTCATTCATATATCGGCGAATAAATATTTATTTAATTTATGCGATTAATATAACTTAAATAAATTTTTTTCTCGGACTTAATAATATTTATTCCATTAATTAAACTCAAATAAAATTTAATCGATATCAACAGAAACATTTAACGTGTTACCCTCTAAGATTCTTTCTCGTTGACATTAGACGAGTTTGTCTAAAGTCTAAGATTACTGTCTAGTAACAGATCAAGACATCCAAAAGAAAGAACTTAATATAATCATTTTGTCACAACATCTCATCAAGCAGGTTGCACGACGGTGTCATCAACCTATTTACTCGATACGTCTTTCTTTGACTATCTGAAATAAACACGTCATTACACCATGACCATGAAATTTAATGTGATGGTTTTATTCCAATCAAAGGGCCAAGATTTCAGCTTTCATAAAGATGGAAGAGCCAAATCTTTTCTCGATTTATCTATTAATGACATGTCAATCATGACGCACCCAACGTACCCCACTTCTCGCCAATATATGGTGTGATGGTTTTGGTCATTAAATCAAAGTGCGTGAGTCATGTCATACATTAATGATAATCTTAAAGTTTAAGGACCATTACACACGCTTGCAGATGAGAATATCCGATGATATCAAAACATGCGAAATTCCTATTGGCGGGTTTGTTCTCATAATATTTCGTTTTGGAGATTACCAAGTGCGAACTTAATGAGAAGAAGGCTCATCCCTTTACGAACACTCGCATCTAACGGTCTAAATACTATGCGTCCCATCATAGTACGTTATCCAACCGCACAACTATATTAAAAATATTGTCATAACACTTTAAGGTTCTCATCATAACGGACAGGGAACTGCTATGACCTTATCAATGCAACAAATACTCTATGACATTATTACTTTAAAGTCATGCAAAAACAATGAACGATATGTAATAAGATGTTAAATTAATATTCAATACATCGAATATACATGTAATTTAAGTACAATTAGTTGGTCATAGTACACCAACTCTAACAAACTCCCACTGGAACTAGAGTCAACTGCCTATGACTTTCAGTTCGTTAGACCTCATATGATAATCGTGTTTTTGCCGAGTCAAGGCTTTAGTCAAGGTGTCCGCTATGCTGTCTTTTGTGGAAATAATGCTAACTGCAACCTCACCTCTTTTGAGAAAAATCCCTCAAAAGATGATACTTTTGAAGTATCTATTTCGTCCGTTGATGTGATTTTGATTCTTTTGCAAGAGCCACCGCTAAAGTATTATCACAATAGAGCGTGATAAGATCTTTACTGCTAGGTACCACATCAAGCTCTTAGACGAAGTTGCGCATCCATACTGCTTCCTTAGCTGCTTCAGAAGTCGCAATATACTCGGACTTTGCTGTAGAATCTGCAACCACAGTCTGCTTTGAGCTCTTCCAGCTCACAACACCTCCATTCAAAGTGAAGATGTATCCTGTTTGTGACTTCATGTCATCTTGATCAGTTTGAAAACTAGGATCTGCATATCCTCTGATGACTAGTTCCTCATCTCCTCTATAGACCAGGAACACATCCTTAGTTCGCTTCAGATATTTAAAGATAGTCTTGACTGCCATCCAATGATGGTCACATGGATCAGCTTGATATCTGCCTACAACACTCAATGCGTAGACAACATCTAGCATAGTACATATCATAACATAAATGACTGACCCAATCGCTGATGCATATGGAATCCTTGCCATTCTGTTTCTTTCCTCATGTGTTTGAGGACACATTTTCTTGGAAAGATGAATGTCATGTGACGCTGACAACAATCCCCTCTTGGATTGTTCCATACTGAATCTCTTCAGTATCTTATCAATATATGTACTTTGACTTAGGTCGAGTAGTCTCTTGGATCTATCATGATCGATCTTGATCTCAAGAATATATACTGCTTCGCCCAAGTCCTTTATGGAGAAGCATTTATTCCACGTCTTAATAGACTGTAAGACTGGTATTTCGTTTCCTATTAGTAATATGTCATCAATATATACTATTAAGAAAACGCTTTACTTCCACTAAACCGTTTGTAGACACAAAGCTCACACTCATTCTTTATGAAATCAAATTCCGTTATGGCTTCATAAAAACAAATATTCCATAACCGAGATGCTTGCTTTAATCCATAAATGGATTTTTGTAATTTGAATATCTTATTAGCATCCTTTGGAGTCACAAACCCTTCAGGTTGTGTCATATAGACATCTTCCTGAAGGTTCCTGTTAAGGAAGACTGTTTTGACATCCATTTGCCAAATCTCAGTCATGGTAAGCTGCAACGGCAAGTAGAATTCTGACGGATTTCAGCATTGCAACTGGTGAAGATGTTTCGTTGTAGTCAATGCCTTGACACTGTTTAAACCCTTTTGGAACCAGTCGTGCCTTATAGGTACTAACTTGTCCTTCCACGTCTAGTTTCTTCTTAAATACCCGTTTGCTTCAATGAGCTTTACATCTATTGGAGGATCTACCGAAATTCAAACCTGGTTTTGGTATATGAAATCCATTTTAGAATTCATGGTTTCTTGCCACTTGACAACATCTGTGCCACTTACTGCTTTCTTATAGGTTAGAGGATCATTATTATCAACTAATAACGAGTCACAATCCTCATTGACTAGAAAACCATAACGCTCTGGTTTTCTAATCTCTCTTGTACTCCTACGCAGTACTTGTGCCTCCAGAACAGTTTCACCTTCCACGGGGCTTTGTGGAATCTGTTTCTGTACCAACTCTTGTGTACCTTGAGGCTCAACTTTATCAAAGTCTATCTTGCTTCCACTATCTCTTTTAGAGATGTGCTCTCTCTCAAGGAATATGACGTGTCTTGCCACTATAACCTTTTTGTCTGAAGGGTCGTATAGGTAATATCACCTTGTTTCCTTGTGGTATCCTATAAAGATATATTTTGTGCCTCGGGGTGCAAGTTTGTTACCTGAAGAGGTCTTAACAAACGCTTTGCTTCCCCACACATGTAAATTCGATAACATGGTTTTTCTTCCACTCCAAAATTCGTTTGGAATACAATTTATCGATTTAGTTGGTATTTGGTTTAGTATATGTGATGCTGTTTGTAATGCGTATCCCCAAAAGGATAATGGAAGACTCGTATGACTCATCATTGATCTCACCATGTCCAACAAGGTACGGTTCCTCCTTTCTCTTACACCGTTCCGCCGAGGCGTATAAGGAGGAGTGAGTTGGGATAAGATCCCAAACTCCCGTAAGTAATCAATGAAGCCTTGATTAAGATATTCTCTACCACGGTCTGAGCAGAGTTTCTTGATCTTCTTACTAAGTTGGTTCTCAACTTCATTTTTGTATTTATTGAATTTATCAAAAGAATCTGACTTATACCTCATCAAGTAAACATATCCATATCTACTAAAATCATTGGTAAAAGTTATGAAGTATGAGTAGCCACCCCTTGCTTCAATATGAAATGATCCACACACATCGGTATAAACTAATTCAAGAAGCTCTTTAGCCCTTTCACATTTCCCACTAAATGGGGCTTTGGTCATTTTGCCTTATAAACACGCGTGACATACACTAAGTGGTTTTAGTTCAAAAGAATCTAAATATCTATCTTGATGTAATTTATTCAAGCGCTTTTTATTTACACGACCTTGTCGGTGATGCCAGAGTTGGGTGTAGTATGAGTCATGTGAATTAAATTCGTTATTGATTGTCATTACTTGGTTCGTGTAATCCAACACATAAATGTCGTTATTTAAATCTGTCTTACCATAACAAATGCCATATTTATAAAAGAAGCAATATTTATTTCTAAATTTGAAATCAATTCCATCGGTATCAAGTTTGGATACAGATATAATGTTTTTGGCAACAATGACACATAATAACAACCTTTCAAAACCAAGACCATCCCGGTCGACAACGTGAGGTGGTAGTCCCCGATAGCTACAACAACGAGTTTAGCTCAACTGGTTGCTCGTAGATCTATCCCCATCGGTCAATCTTTTTGAATCTACTTGGTTCGTGTATTTGAATAGATATGTGAGCACCACAAGCTGTATCTAATACCCAATTTGTAGAAACAAATAAATTGCACTCGATAACAAACGCACATGAAGCTTCCCCTTGCTTCTTTGGGTGGGTGCAATTTTTATTCCACTGGTTCTTGCCACATTCGAAACAGACAACATCTTGTTCCCTTGCTTGCCTCTTGATCTTCCTCTTTTTGGAAGGGTGTGAAGAAGCTTTGGACTTAAAGCTCTTTGCTTGCCCTTTTCGTTTGTTCACCATAAGGACATAGGACTTTTCGCGCTTCGTATCCTTATCTATTTGGCAAAGAAGAGTGAGAAGATCTGACAGAGACTTTTCAATGTTGTTCATATTAAAATTCACAAAAAGCTGGAGAATCTCTGAGGGAGTGATGCCAGAATGAGACCGGTGCCTAGTTTTTCGTGGAGTTTAAACCCTAGAACATCTAGGCGCTCAATGTAGCCGATGAGTTTGACTACATGAGGCCTAGCTGGGGCACCCTCTCCAATCTTGCTCTAAAAGAGTGCATTGGAAATCTCAAACCGTTCCTGTCTAGCTCTCTCCTGGTAAAGACCACAGAGGTGCTCAAACATGCTATACACATTCATGTTTTTGTGGGACTTCATGAGTTCATTAGACATTGATGAAAGCATCAAATATTGAATGTCAACCGCATCGTTCAAATGTTTTTCTTAGACAAGGAACTCTTCACCACTCGTCTCCTTAGCAGGCGGATCAGACATTGAAGATTCTAGCACGTAAGATTTCCGTTCACGGCGTAGAACAACCCGAAGGTGTCTGTACCATTTCTGGAAGTTACCGCCAGTTAGGAGGCTGTCTTTATCCAATATTGATTGTAGGAATAATGTGGATGACGAGCTTGCCATTTTATTCGACAATTAAAAAAAGCGCAGATTATTAGTACTTTTCTTGATTACAAATTATGTGAGAAATAATAAATTAATTGATTTTATTAAATTTCCTACTATCAAGTCTCAATAGCCCTCACCATTGAACTTGGAATGTCTAGTTGCTTTAACATTCTAGTGGTAATGATCCATATGCCCATTCGCATAACCCCAACAAGGGTTGGTCAAACTACTTGAAGGTATTTAGGTAGGCAAGTCTTTGCCAACTGCGGGATTGCAGTCCCTTGATCCGTTGAGTGGATTCCCCAATCCTGAAATTCTGACTTGGATTTTCTCAACATTTGCTTCCAAATTACACCAAGTCTAGCAAGGGCTACTCCCTTTGATGTAAAATGGTTAAGTCAACCTAAAATCTTCATAAGAACTCCCCTTATAAAAATAGGTTTCCCAACAAGGGTTGGTCTAACACTTCGTTCTATTGAGTTTTGTTCCTAATTAAGTAATGGAAGGCTCGGTCTGACTTAATATTAGTTTGAGGGATTTTAATTAATTATGCATAAATTTCATCTTGTTTTATCCTTTACATGTCTTGTTAATATCAAGTGGATGTTACTTAATTAATTTACCATGTTGGGTAAAACATTTACGCATAATTCATTTATTTAATTTATTATACATAAATTTTATCTTGTTTTATCTTTTACATGTTTTGTTAATATTAAGTGGATGTTTATTAATTAACTATGCTGAATAAAACATTTACGCATAAGTCATTTATTTAAATTCCATCTTTGCACATTAGTTTATTTATTTATATGACTGCGACCTTACATCCATAAAATAAATAATTGCATAGACAGAAATAAATAAATAATTAAATGATCCGTTCATGAGTTTTATCTAACGATTGATTTAATGAGCGGATATTAAATCAACCTATGACCTAGGGGAAATAACTCCTTTTGCCGGTCTTGGCATGAGTTACAACATTCCACCTGCCCACCTGTATATCACCTGTACTGACATCATAATGGTTTCATCTTGAACCGTCTCCACGCGCCTTGGAATACTCCATTAATTACATATATTTATGACTCACGCAGGTGAGGGGAATTAAGTGATTGGTTAAAAGGGGATTACATAAATATCTTTGGAGACGCAGGTCCTACATAATAATGGAAGGAGGGATGACGCACATACCATCATATTTAATTTAATTATAAATAATTGCAAACTCATGCAATAAATTAAATTAAAACATCCAACATGCAACGGGGTACGCAAAAATAACTGGCTAATATTCATTTCTTTATTCGTTCTTTATTATTTAAGATGAACGCGTTTGCATTAATTAATTAATTAATTAATTCCCTTTCATCTTAATGATCATCCAAACTTAATTGGAGTGACCCATCATTTATTGCATTTATGGTAAATAAACGGCAGAACCAATAATGCCATATTAATTACAATAAATTAATTGAGCATTTAATATTATTTAAAACCATTATTAAATTGTGAAATACACATTGGTGCGCCAATCAATAAAATAAGGTTTTAATGCTGCAATTTTCAATTTAATGTAATTTTTAATTCTGTCATTTAATGGGAGACTACACGACGTGTAGAGTCCAACTACACGCTGTGTACCTCGGTTGCCGTGTATCCAAGTCACATGTCTAGGGCTTCGGTGTGTTAACTCGGCCGGACTACACGGTATATACAGGCCAACTACACACCATGTATCTGCTTGCCGTGTATCAGGTTGACCCGATCAACATGCAGTGTGCAATTAATGCACCGCGTGTAATTAATTGTTCGACGCATCTGGGTACAATGTACATGGGCACACAACGTGTGCTCTGGCTACACGTCATGTAACCCAAAGCCAATGATTTGGCACTTCCTGATGGCATCTCCGATCGTTATTCATCTGTTCTTAAACCTTTAAGAAAACGAAACATTGAACGAATATGATTAATATGTCAATAACATGTTAATTCAAATCGGTTTAAAGAACAGATAACATGAAATGACAATCTAACCACAATTGCGCATAAATCAACAATCAAATAAATAATTATAAATTTAAACGTGACTGCTCTGATACCACTTGTTGGTTCCGGGCGCTGCGGAAGCGTGCGTTGGTGGATGATATATTAAAATTTTCTTTTAATAATTACTCGAAACCAATAGTGAGGATCTTGCACGTCAAATTTATAATTAATTTATTTAATATTTGAAAAATAAATACCTGGGCTTAGGAACATTCTTTGTTGGTGAATGTTGATTGTCCGAAAAGACCCCTTCAGATTATCTTCGTTGCGCTGTGAGCATCCAAGGATATAATCCCTCTAACGGTGATCCACATGCGCTCTTATGATTTCCGAGCAACACTACTCGATCTCCGGGTGTTAGCACGATGAGTCAAATGTATTGCGTTGTTTGTCCTTGATCGCTCGTTCTTCAGTCTTGAAGAAATCTCTCTTGCGCTTCTCGTTCTTGTGAAAGAGATAGAATGAAGAGTTGAGATAAAATTTGTTGTGCACAACAATTCTCTATTATCAATTTTTGAATACTCTACACAATAGACATAACCGTCTATTTATAGAGTTAGGATTTAGGTTAAAAATATTATTTAATTACATGCCAGCCATTAAATAACATATATTACCTTTAATAAACCCCATGCCACATAATAATAATATTATTATTATTATTTTATGGCGCGCGCCAACTTGCGAAATAACAAATATTATTTAACCGGGTTGTTAATTAATATTTGTCTCCAGACACGGTCTTGGTCTGTTCGAACTCCTTTTGCATTTATTGAACACCCAAATAAATTTTTTTATTCATATATAAATATTTCATTCACATATAGGCGAATAAATATTTATTAAATATTCAATAAAATAAATAAATATATTTTTATTCACATATCGGCGAATAAATATTTATTTAATTTATGCGATCAATATAACTTGAATAAAATTATTCTTCGGACTTTAGAATAATATTTATTCAGTTAATTAAACTCAAATAGATTTTAATCGAGATCAACGACAACACTTAGTGTTTGACCCTCTAAGATTCTTTCTCATTGACATTAGACGGGTTTGCCTAAAGTCCAAGATTACTGTTTAGCAAAGGATTAAGACACCCAAAAGAAAGAACTTAATGTCGCAACGTCGACAACCACATACTGACGCTCACTGTGTAATATAATTCATTTGTCACAATATCTCATCAAGCAGGTCGCACGACAGTGTCATCAATCTATTTACTCGATACGTCTTTATTTGACCATCTGAAATAAACACGTTGTTACACCATGACCGTGAAATTTAATACGACGATTTTATTCCAATCAAAGGGCCGATATATCAGCTTCTATAAAGATGGAGGGGATAAATCTTTTATCGACTTATCCATTAATGACATGTCAATCATGACGCACCCAACGCACCCTACTTCCCGCCAACATATGGAGTGATAGTTTTGGTCATTAAATTTAAGTGCGCGAGTCATGACATACATTAATGATAATCTTAAAGTATAAGGACCATTACACACGCTCGCGGATAGGAATATCCGATGACACCAAAACATTCCTACTGGCGGGTCTGTTCTCATAATCTCCCCTCTTGGAGATTACCAAGTGCGAATTTCATGAGAAGAAGCCCCATCCGCTTACGAGCTCTCGCACTTGACGGTCTAAATACTGTGTGTCTCATCATAGTACATTATCTAACCGCAAAACTATATTATGAATATTGTCATAGCACTTTAAGGTTCTCATCATAGCAGGGAATTGCTATGACCTTATCAATGCGACAAATACTTTCGGGTATTATTACATTAAAGCCATGCGGAAACAATGAACAATATGTAATAAGATGTTAAATTAATACTCAATAATCGAATATACATGTAATCAAAGTACAATCAGTTGGTCCTAGGACACTAACTTTAACACTGCGTTCCTGATGTGAACCCACTGCCCACACATCTACAAATCTGCAACCGTCTGCAATGCATCCCCTCGCCGCTGGTGTTCATTGCTTGGAGAAAAACAGCGTTGCATTGCATGAAGCCACTTCTCACTGGTTTGATCGTTTTTTCCCTCTCCCCATCGTCTCTGTTTTTTGTCTGCAATTCGGGTGTTGTTAGATCTGGAAAACCAGGTGTTGCGTGTGTAAAAGGGAAAGGGGAGAGGCTGTGTGTTGTGCGTGGAAAATACAAAAGGAAAAAGGAAATTGGGGCCACTTGAAAGTGGGTGGCGCATGGCGCCACGCCCCACTTAGAAAAAAAAGGGATTTTGTTTTCTTTGTTTTTTGAAAAAAGAATTAGAGTTGGCATTTTTTGGTATATTTGGAAATCAAATTTGGGAATAATTTTTTTTTCATTTGTGGTCAGATTGAATTGTTTAAATTGCCGATTTCAACATTTTTGACTGTTTTTGGAACTTTTGAACTGTTTTTGATGAAGAGTCTCAAAAGAGGATCAAAATCGCGGAGCATGTCTACCTACCGTCGTCCAACAAAAGATGAGTGTGCCTATTGTTATAAAAAGGAGCACTGGAAGAAGGGTTGTCCCAAAATTGAAAAGGAGCACTGGAAGAAGGGTTGTCCCAAAATTGAAAAATAA
Organism: Viscum album; assembly: GCA_963277665.1. NCBI lineage: Eukaryota > Viridiplantae > Streptophyta > Magnoliopsida > Santalales > Viscaceae > Viscum > Viscum album. The sequence continues at coordinate 1,015,764,821 of OY728147.1, read as the reverse complement.
AAAACGACTGTTGTATAGAAAACCGAGGATGTTGAAGATTCAATTTTTCTCATTTTCTCGACGGCCAACCACTTTGAAGGTTGAATTCTTGATTCTGGTTGTTCATTCCATATGTGCAGTAATTGAGATCGGTTTTCAAACCATAAGGAGTCGGATGAAGGTGTGGTGATTATGCCACACGAGTGGTATTGGAACAATACGGTTAAGGATGCATGATGGTACAACTTGACGGCTTACAGATATAAGATATGTACCAGAATTGGAAAAGAACCTCATATCGTTTGGAGTCTTGGATAAACTTTGTTACTGGATGACCATTGAAGATAAGTCATGAAAGTTATCTGCGGTGCATTCATTGCGATGAAAGATTTGAAAAGGAAATTTGTATTATTTGAATGCTGAGACTGTTACAGGTGGAGCGGTGATATCAGAAGAGAGTGAGCCAGATGCTTCCAGATTGCGGCACATGAGACTCGGACGTACTGGAGAAAAAGCCTTGCAAAGTTTAGTAAGGAAAGGAGTTTTGAAAAGTGCCAAGATGAGGAAATTAGACTTTTGCGAGCATTGTGTAATGGGCAATCAGATTAGAGTCAGTTTCAGCACTGCAACCCATTGCATGAAGGGAACACTTGACTACATCCATACCGATGTCTGGGGACCATAAAAAAATGCTTCATTGGGAGGTAATCATTATTTTGTCACATTTGTTAATGATTACTCACGATATGTTTGGGTGTATGCCATGAAGCATAAGGATGCAGTGTTGAAGGTCTTCCTTAAGTGGAAAAAGGTGATTGAAAATCAGATGGGAAGGAAAATCAAGAGACTAAGATCAGATAACGGTGGAGAATACACATCAGATCCGTTCAAGAAAGTTTGTTAGGATGAAGGTATTGTGAGACACTTTATAGTTCTTGGAATGCCGCAGCAGAATGACATAGCAGAACGGATGAACCGTATGCTCATTGAAAAGGTACGGTGTATGTTATCTCAGTCTGGTTTGAACAAATCATTTTGGGCAGAAGCATTGATGTATGCAGCACACATCGTGAACCGATTACCTACTTTCGCGATTGATGGTAAAGTTCCAATAGAGATTTGGTTTGGTGAGAATATTTTTGATTATAACAGACTCCGTATCTTTGGTTGTATTGCCTATTTTCATGTGACAGACTCAAAGTTGGATCCGAGAGCGAAGAAAGCTGTATATATTGGCTTCAGTGATGGTGAGAAGGCTTTCCGACTATGGGATCCACAAACAAAGAAGACCGTTCAGAGTCGTGACGTCACCTTTGACGAGTCAGTGATGGTGAAGTCAAATGATTATGGAAAAGAGAGAGATGACATATTTGCAATTGAAGTGCAAAAAAGTCCACCATCGATACAGGAGCCACAGGAGACAAAGTGCAGTGAGTGTATGGATATTCCGATTGAGGAAGAAGTACCATTATAGCACGATATTCATTATCATGAGAATATTGCCACTGGTAGAACACGAAGGACCATACGGAGACCTTCCAGGTATGATGATATGGTTAGCCATGCTCTTTCTTTAATTGAAGATGATGTTCCAGAAAGTTATCGAGATGTTTTGAATAGCAAAGAAATGAACCAGTGAAAGTCTGCTATGGAAGAAGACATGAATTCACTGCATCAGAATCGGACATGATATCTCGTTCCTCCTCCGAAGGACAAGAAAGCCATAGGGTGCAAATGGGTGTTTGCGAAGAAGGAAGATGGCATTGGTAAGAACGGTATCAGGGACAAGGCTAGACTTGTTGCTAAGGGCTATGCATAAAAGGAAGGGATAGATCACAATGTGGTATTTTCTTCTGCCTTTAAGCATGCATCTATTTGTATTTTGTTGGATTTGTTTACAAAGTTTGATCTGCAGTTAGCTTAACTTGACGTCAAGTCAACTTTTCTTGATGGATCATTAGATGAAGAGATATATATGACACAACCCAATGGGTTTCGTGTACCAGGACACGAGAATTGGGTTTGTAGATTGAAAAAATCATTGTATGGCCTGAAGCAGTCACCGAGACAATGGTACAAAAGGTTTGACACTTTTATGATGAATCAGAAATATGTTCGAAGTCAATTTGATCATTGTGTTTACTTCAGGAAACTTCATGATGGTACATCTATCTACCTACTTTTATATGTTGATGATATGTTGATTGCATGTAAAAGCAAGGTGGAGATTGACAGGTTGAAAGGTCATCTCAGCTTAGAGATTGAGATTGTTAAAATGGAGGATCAAGTAACCCGATACCCAAGGTGTCTCTCTAAGGGAGGCCTTTGTGTCTATTTATAATGAAATAATAAAGATGACATGATACCTAAGTCAATGTGGGACTCAGGTCAACTTAACCTCTAACACTCCCTCCCAAGCTATAGCTTGGATACATAAGAAAACAAAAATAAACACCTCTGACACTTCCCCTCAAGCTGGTCATACCCAACTTGAATAAAAAAAGACTAAAAAGAATAACATCCCCGTATGCATTGCCCATTGATTTTGCTCCACCTGTGGCGCTCCTGTCCATGGGTGCTAAAGAAAATATGACCATCATAGAACTCCCATGCCCCTATGATGAGGGTGACCCTTGCTTGAAGATGTCGGATGAAACGACGACCGACAAATGACCTTAAAATGGCCGGGTGAAACGGTGCCCGACTAGTGGACCCAAAAGGCTGGGTGATACGTCATCCAATTTTGCGGACCCTAAAATGCTGAGGTGAAACGACGTCCGATTATCAGACCCTAAATTCTGATTGACAACAAAGGTTTGAGGAACAACGGAGCAGCGGAGAACCTGATAGAAGCAAAGTGTTGGAGTCTGTATCCCACATCGGACTTGAGGTCCGGTGTGGTCTTTATTATTTGTTATAAAAGCACCCCAAGGGCTCCTTTAGAGAGTACACCTTGGGGGTTCAGGTCTCCTATTTTCTCAACCAATATGGTATTAGAGGGAATCTAATCCCAACCCCCATCTATTTTTTTTCTATTTCGCTCTAGGGTTTCTCAATTCTTTTTCCCCCCACGGGGGGCGGCGACCTCCATGGCCTACAAGCCGTAGGTATTTCCCGTCCGCCTCCTATGGCAGATCTCTCCCGGCGCCAGGCCCCGCCTTCACTGCGGCTTCCCTCGCGCCGGCCCGACGACCCATCTCGACGGATCTCTGTGCTTCGTCCGGCACTGCTCCGCTGCTCCGTCGACGACGTCCCCTCTCCTGCGCGGATCTCTCCCGCTGTCTGCTCCCGCCGCACTGCCCTCGTTGTTTCCAGACGATACTCCCGTCGCGATCTCGACGGTCTCTCTTCCCTGGTGCGCTCGACGGCTGACGATCCGAGGCGGAGGATCTGCCTCCTCCCGACGCGGCCTTCCCTCCCGCAATGGACGCGGCGGACAAGCGGATCTCCTCCCGATGACGGCTTCCTTCCCCGGCGTCTCCTCCCCGCTGCGCGCGTCGGCCCTGTCATCCTGCGCGACTCCCGTCCCGCCTCCTTGCGCGACTCCCGGTGGATCGGCTCCCTTCCCGGCGGATCCCTCCCGTCGCGATCCCTGCGGACTCCCTGCTTCGCCTGGCTCCGCCCTCCCTGCGCGCTTCCCCTGTGCGACGGGATCCAGCCGCTCCTCCTGCGGCGTTTCTCCCCGACGTCGCCCCTCTCGCTCACAAGCTCACCACCTCCGTCCAGCCTGAGCGGCACCGATCCTCCCGGCAGATTTCTCTCCCTGCCAGCTCCTTCGACAGCCGACCTCCACCCCTGCCGGCTCCTCCAGCAGCCGGCCTCCACCCCTGCCGGCTCCTCCAGCAGCCGGCCTCCACCCCTGCCGGCTCCTCCATCAGTCGGCCTCCACCCCTGCCGGCTCCTCCAGCAGCCGTCCTCCATCCCTGTCGGCCTCCCGTGCCGCCTCTGCGAAACTGTTTCCTCTGCGTCGGCCTCCTGCTTCCTGCGGAATCCCCGCATCCCATCGCTGGCCCCTCCTGTGGATTCCCCGGCGCTTTGCTGACTGGCCCTCCCGTGTGGATTTCTCGGCGCTTTGACGATCGGCTCGACATTGCGGATTTCCCGGCCGTCTGACTGACCGGCCTGTAGTGCGGATTTCCCGACGCTCTGACGACCGACCCGCCAGTGTGGATTTCCCGGCGCTCTGTTGTCCGACCCCGCACCTTTTCGGCGTTTAGCCACTGTGGCGCAGCAGCTCGACCACCTTGGATTCGGGCCATTTGACGCCGCCAGACCCCACAACTATTTTGCGGAATCCCCGCTTTCCGTCGCCGGCCCCGCAAGTGCAGTTTTCCCAGTGCTAGTTTGGATTTCCCGACGTTTCATCGACCGACCCCACTAGTGCGGCATTCCCGGCGTTCCATCAACCGACCCGGTCTCTGTGTGGTTCTTCTGCTGCGCCCGCACCATCATCCATCCATCATTCTGAGGGGGAGCTTCGATCGTGAAGGGGAGCAACATCCTTGCAGCTTTATCTTTTATTCTGCTTTGTCTTGTTTTGTCATCAAGCTGGGTATGTCCAGCTTGAGGGGTGTCTTTGCACTTTGTTGCCTGCTTTGTTTTTTCTTCATGTGTCCAAGCTAAGTTCACCTAGCTTAAGGGGGAGTGTTGGAGTCTGTATCCCACATCGGACTTGATGTCCGATGTGGTCTTTATTATTTGTTATAAAAGCACCCCAAGGGCTCCTTTAGAGAGTATACCTTGGGGGTTCGGGTCTCCTATTTTCTCAACCAACACAAAGAATTCATTTTGCAGTGATGAAGAAGTCCGATAGTGATCCGGGTAGAATCATAGGGGTCCGATGGAGATCCAGGCAACCTAATGGAGATCAAGGCAAAATTAGAGGGGCCCCCCATAGATCCAGGCAGAAGGAGATGAGCTTGACAGATCCAGACGAAAGGCAAGAAGAAATGGATATTGGCAACAAGAGCCGATTGGAGTGATGCGGAAACATTGAGAGTTGCAACGACAAAAACAGCGAAACATTGAAGAGTAAAAGGAAAAAAAAGAATAAGGATACAAGGATTTACATGGTTCGGGAATAATCCCTACGTCCACGGAGAGACAGAAAATCACTATATTCGGTAGCACAATTACAGAGTTTTTTTAGTAAAAAACTCTAGCCCAAAATGAGTTACATATGGAGAAGACGATCCACTGTTCCACCAACTGCACAGGAAATCCGCGTTGCTACAGTGAAAGGCGGCCACCCAAGTCAAAAGTGTTACAGTGGCTGCCGGCTGGAAGTTCAAAAAGTTACAGTAAAGTTGACTTTAAAGTCCGCACTACTACAGTGCTCTGTCGGTATCGGTTGGTCAGCTTTGGCCACAAGCATTCAGCCCAACCGGATTGGGCTACACCAATCCATCATGGAGCAGCGACGAGAGGGTGGCCTGGAGAAGCTGGGTCGCCTGGTGGTCATCGCATATCTTGCGCAGGAGATATTGGAGATGCACCGCCGCAGAGAGGTTGCACCATCAGAGGTAGCGCCTGGAGTAGGGGGTCGCGCGCAGAGGTGCGATTGGTCTTGAAGACGATGTGTCAGGAGGGCGGTTTCGCAAGGAAGGTCGCACCGAAGAAGCGATCGGTCGGAGTGTTGGGACCGTAAATGATTGGTCCACCGATGCAGCGATAATTACGAGTTAAAAATAGTGCAAAATGCGGAAAAATAAATGACACCAGATGTAATGTGGAAAAACCCTCAAATGGAAGGGGTAAAAAAACCACGGGCAAGAAGAAGGATCACTATGGGTAAAAGCGGGTACACACTCCCTCACTATTACAAGGAGAAAACCCTCGTAATATTCTCTCTTGAATAAAGGGGAAAACTGTCTCACTAAATACCGCTCGAATAGAACCAGATGAGATAAACCGGATGAATGTGATGATGGGATGATTTTGGAAGAGGGGAGAGCCTCCTTTTATAGGCCTCCTCACCTCTTCATGGTGCGTTCTCCCGCTGAATCTTTGGTGGGGGTTTGGCCACCAAACACCAACCCAGCCCACCTCCTTTGACAAAGTGGGGGGGCGGTGCTGTCCAGAGAAAATTCTGCCGACACGGAGGAGGCTGTCGCCTAGAGAGGGCGACACGCAGGAGGCCGTCGCACAGGGGGCTTTGGGCGAAAGGGGATTGTCGCACAGGAAGAGCCGATGCGCAGGGAGGTGGCGGCGAAAATAGGAGGCGCCGACAGAGCGCAAGGCTGACGTGCACGGTGGTAGTGTCGTCGCACGGAGGGTGCCGTCGCGTAGGGAGGAGGGCCACTGGCTGGAGGGGTGGCGCACAGGGGGGAGCTGCGTCTGGAGGGGGTGTTGGGAAAGGAAGGGCGACGACGTTAGGAGTGGGGCGCGGGCTTCACTTTCTCAGCAGAAGAAACAGTGCCAATTTTAGCACCGCATGGGATGGCTTAGTCGAAACAGCAGGCTTGACGACAATATCTTTATGAGAATCACTTTGATACCATGTAGAATGATAGAGAGATAGACCCATTACCCAAGATGCCTTTTAAGAGAGGTCTTGGAGTTTGTTTATAATGAATAATAAAGATGACATGATACCTAAGTCTGATGTGAGACTCACATCAATTTAACCTCTAACAGAGATGAAGGATCTTGGAGAGGCCAAGAAAATTCTTGGGATGGGGATCAGACGAGACAGAGCTAAGGGTGTTGTTTCCCTCTGCCAGTCGAAATATTTGCAGAAATTGCTTCAAAAGTTTGACATTGATGATAAAGCCAAACCAGTCAACACCCCATTAACACCGTTTTTCAAAACTTAATGGATCATTGTCACCAAAAACAGATGAAGAGAGGAATAAGATGGATCGTGTTTCATATGCAAGTGTTGTTGGAGCTTTGATGTATTTGATATTGTGTACGAGATCTGATATTTCACACACAGTGAGTATATTAAGTCGGTATATGCATGACCCTGGTAAAGGTCATTGACAAGCAGGCAGATGAATTCTACGGTATATCAAAGGTACTGTAGATGTTGGTTTGAAGTTTACGAGATATACAAATGCTGGAAGATTTCTTGTCGGATATGTTGATTCAGATTTTGTAAGGGACCTGGACAAGCGACGATCCACAACTGATTATGTTTTCACTATGGCAGGTGGACCAGTAAGCTGGAGATCTAATCTACAGTCAATAATGGCTTTGTCATGTTGGTTTGAAGTTTACGAGAGATACAAATGCTTGGAGATTTCTTTTCAGATATGTTTATTTAGATTATGCAGAGGACCTAGACAAGCGACGATCTACAACTGGTTATGTTTTCACTAGGGCTGGAGGACCAGTAAGCTGGAGATCTACTCTACAGTCAACAGTGGCTTTGTCTATTACAGAGGCAGGGTATATGGCAGTGACAGAAGCATTCAAAGAAGCTATTTGGTTACATGGGCTGATCAGAGAATTAGGGATCATCCAGGTGAACGTTGATGTATTTTGTGATAGCCAGAGTGTTATTTCTCTTTCGAAGATTCAGGTCCATCACAGTATAACCAAACATATTGATGTTCGGTTCCATTTCATCCGTGAGATTATCAATGAGACATGTATCTCGTTCCAGAAGATCATGACATCAGAGAAACATGTTGACGAAAGTGGTTACAAGGATCAAGTTCCAAATATTGTTTAGACTTTATCAACATCTCTCGTACTTGAGATGCCTATGGGCATCGGGAAGGCATAAGCTGCAGGAAGATTTGTTTGAGCAGCAACATGATGATATTTTTCGTCAAGGTGGAGATTGTTGAATATTGACGCTGAAATATCACTGTCCCCTGAAGTGGATAGTGGGTGACTGTTAGGGATGACCAACCGCCAAAGAAGAATCCCTGCAGAGGTTTAGTGCCGCGCGGAGAAAACTTGCAGCTTCCTTTTGAAACCCTCTCTCTGTTGCTATTTATTTGGATGCCCCCATGTGGGTAGATATATGGGATTTGTAATATTTGTTCTCTCGTTTTGATAATTAGTAGAGTCGTTGCCTTCCCCGTGGATGTTGGTCACCCCGACCGAACCACGTTAAATCGTGCGTGTCCCTGTTTGTTTTTGATTCCACTGCTTGAGTGCGTGACTTTGAGAGCGAGGGTGAGCCCTTCCGCACTACACATGGGGCATTGACGGGGGGGGGGGGGGCTCTGGCTTGACTAAAATTGCAACAGCCCCACTGATCTCTTTATTGAAGGTGACTCTATTGGGTATGGATGCAGCTGTTAATGAGGAAGGTGTGCATAAGGCAACGGAAATACAACAAGGGGTTGATTGCATGAGTGGAATTCCTATTTTAATTTTTCTGGATGGCAGTATAACCCACAACTTTCGATTTCCTAGGCGATCCATACAAGAGAGGAGCTTCTGAGAGATGGTTTGACATGCCTGGATAAAAGAGGGACATACTAATAGACCACAACAGCTGGGTCCTACGTCAGCAGTGTTGCTTAGTTTTGCACAAAGCGCAAAACCAAGGCGACCTATCTGGGAAATTGCATGGAATGTATGGGTGGAAAGGAGGCCTTTTAAAGAACCCACCACCGTTCTGTCCTAACTCCTGCCGTCTTATTTTTGCTCCAAGCAAAGATCGCCGGGAGAGGGTGTAGATCCAGCCCGCCAAACATTTTTCTTGTATCTGAAACTTGCATGGAGATCTTCAACTTGTATCTGCCACTTGACCAATTGGTCGTAGCATAGAACAACGCCCCCAAAAATCATTTTCCCAGACCTGGTTACTCATAACCCAATGGCATGACCTAGCTGAGCCAAGGCCAACACAATGGACATGAGTAGAGAGTCAAACAGGCGAGCAATCTGCACAACGCACAATCGACCCATCTCTACAGACTCTGGGGAGGTCACAAGCACACCGACCCATCTCTACAAGACTCTGGGGAGGTCACAAGCACACCGACCCATCCCCATAGACTCTAGGGAGATCACAAGCACATGCATGCACACAAAGCCTGCAACCCATCACACAACTCTCTAGCTGGTCTCAAATCGCTAATCACTCGAGACTTAACCCCTTGCCACAACATGTCTCACCTCGCTTTTCACGACCTTTGCTCATCGATACCAGCTCACACCTGTCACCCCTCGACGACAACATTGCCCGAAGGCTCCTCCGACCCAAGCCTCCTGGACCGGTTCACGTCTCCATCCAAATCCCTTAACACTCCTGATCCCACTACCCAAGAACCATCCCAAGCCACAACTCTCCGATCCCCTTGGCATCCTGATACCAAGTCCCAAACAGTTCCCACGACCTGCACCCGATTCCTGTCTCACATATCTTAAGAGAGATCTCTTAGCCCATCACTCAAAGGAAACCCCTCTCTTTCGCATCTTGTCTAGCCCCGAAGGACTGATCCTCCTTATGATGCTCATCAAGCCCTAGACCACCCTCAGGAGGGTGTTACTCATCTGGCGTGAGACGAACAATCGTCCCACCCATTGCCACTAGGCCTAGGCCTCTCATACCTTCTCGACTAGCCCCAGGGAAACCCATCCTAGGCTATCCGCGTTTCATCTCACGTCCCGAGACCACCTAGGGTCTCTTATCAACTCAAACGTCGCTCTCGCCCCTTGGCGATACAATCACCAGGCGATCTTAGGCACTCAAACTGCTAAGGAGCACTTATCTTGAGCATAGGAGGCCGAACGCCATCCCATCTCATTCTCTTAGCCATTTCTGATCCCTAAAACCCATACCTGAACCAACGCAACATGCATGCAGCAGACAATCATGCATAACAAGCATATGACTTTGTATTAAATGGACCACCTACCTTCGTCAAGAAGTTACCGTCCAAGCGTTGCTCCGCACCACTTTGACTAAACTCTGTTGAGCCTCGTCCAAGCCCGTACGTGCCTCGTCCAAGCTCATACCGCCGCCCGATAGTGATCAAAAGGTGATGAAGCACCCTACAAGGTAGTGGTCAGGATTGTAGACAATCTTGAGTGAGAAGGCTGGTCTGGTTGAGATATGGATGATGGACCCTACCTTGAGTGATAAGGTAGAGGTCGAGATTTGGATGTGAGGCCCTACCTTGAGTGATGAGGTAGAAGCCGTGACTCGATGGATGACCTCCCTTGAGTGATAACGAATGGTCCAGGGCTTGGACGCATGACCACCTTGAGTGAGAAGGTGAGTCCAGAGCTTGGACGCAAGACCCTACCCTGTACTTTCGGGGAGTGGTCGAGACTTAGTGAGACTGTAAAACCCCGTACCCTTTGAGGGTGTGAATTCCTGAGGGAATTTGAATTTTTGTTTTGCTGAGAGGGTCATTTTGATAATTGAGATTCAAATTGGAATTATGAGGGTTGGAACATCTCAAGGAGATGTTTTTGGATGTGGAATGAGGCTCGATTGACGTTTCGGATGCTTGGGTGGACGTTGTAGTAGGGCCGGGTGGCCCAGGTGCTGAAATTCAGCAGCCTGCAGCATATTGTGCCGTGAAACAGGAGGGGCCGCGTTGCGAATGGGTGCAGGCCGACTGAAGGACCCTTGTGCAGGTGGCCTTCGCGCTGTGAAAGGCGCAAGGTGTGCGGTTTTGCGTCGCGAATGAGGGGGGCAGTGCCTCCTTTGTGGAGGAGCGATTCGCGCCTCAAACCCTGTTTATGCTGTGAAGATGTCGGGTGTAGGTGTGCTTCGCACCACATGCCCACTTGTTCGCACCACGAATGAGGCCTGGGCCTGTGTTTTTAGAAAGGGAGGACCAATAATTATCCGGTCGGGCCCTTGGGATTTTAAAGGGAAGAGTTGTCCGGGGAGGGCCATTCAGCCGACCCCTCCCGCCCTTGCTCTCTTCCTTTGGTTCCCCATGGCGGGGGATGTTTTTTGGATGTGTTCGGCCAGGTAAGTTCCTCCTTCCCTCTTTTTTGTTTTGATTTCCCTTCATTGTTGCTGATCTTTGGTGCGAACCGGTTAGGGTTTTGGCGCCGATTTTACTAGAGCATGGTGGAATCATGCGAGGATGTCGGGGCTTTTGCTCAACGTAGCTAGAAGACGTCTTGAGAGGATGATCACACAACGTTGCGTGTCGTTTCAGTGAAAGTACATCATTTGATGATTTTTTTTGGGGTCTGTCTAAATTGTATAAAATCGACCATTGGAACGAGCGTATAAATTGAGACTTTTACGTGACTTAGGTCTGGGTGCATGTCAGGAGTGGATCGCACACCTCGTTACTCGATGTTTTGGTGAGCGGATGTCGCTCAGTGAGTTTTCAGGTGTTATGCCTAATTAAATTAAATTGTAAATTAATTGTGAATTGTTATAAATAAGTTAGATAATTAATTACAAATTGTTATGATTAATTATTAGGTGTTATGGCTTGTGGTAGGTGCTCGAGATATTGATTCGAGTGTGGACTGGACTTGGATGAGGCACAAACATGAAAGTGATATGCCCTAAAGCCTTGTATATATATGCATATATATATATGATATATAGGCAGTTTTGTATTGCATGCAAATTATTATTTGCATGCACGATATATCGGTCCATGCAACTTGCAGCAAAAATGATAATCTGTTATCATTTATTATTCTCTCATATTAGCTATCATTTATTATACACGTTCGAGAGGGACTCACATTCATGTATGTGATACATGAACCGACCATGGTATTTATTCATGCAATGAAACGCATGCTTGGCCGAACCTCTCTAAACCCATTGCTCTCTCTCTTCTTCTTCCTTTGCATGTCGAGATGCTAGCACATCGTGGGATTGTCACAACAATATATCAGGTTGCTTTTAGGGTGACTCTCTTCAACTCAAGGAATGTACTGCACCACAACGGGATTGTCACAACTATGGAAAAAGTGGGCATCTTAAGAAATATTGATTTAGACCTTCAAAGTTAACAGGAGGAGATGACTCGAACCAGTCACGTGTCTCCCATGCTCAATCGGGGTGATCTCATCAGAATAGTCCTTGCCCTCAAAATCGGGTGAACCAGGATGACTCTAGGAACACCTTGATTGTCTAGAAGACACCATATTAAGGGAGTAAGGACTATTCATGGGAGATGATCGACGGTTATATGAAGATGAGGTGTGGATTTTAACTGAGAAACTAGGTCCCTTGACTTTGCGAGGTACTATTCTTATGAAGTTGACCCTTATCAATGTCATGTTTGATACTGGTGTATCACATTCTTTTCTTGCTTTTCAATTGGGATTGCACGTGAAGATGATGCCTCACGTCATGTGCATCAAGGCACCTCTCGGTCAGCGAGAATGCAGAGGATTCAAGTGCTCATATCGCTTGCTATGCTCTGCAGATAGCTTTCACTTCCCCGAATGGAGTTGTGCATTTATTCAAAGAGGATTGAGACATGAATGCTGGCAGATCAGGACCTTTAGTGGGAGTTGATGAAATCTTTTCTAGTCAGCTAACATCAATATCTTTGGACGACATAGATGAAATCGGAAATAGGACTCTTCCTGCAATAGTGTACCGATACCCGAATGTCTTTCCGAATGATTTCTCTAGGCCACCCCCTGAACGAGAAATCGAATTTTCTATCGATCTACTTCAGGGAATAAGCCGTATTTTGCTTTTGTCATATAGAACAACTCCAACAATGTTGAGGGAATTAAGTTCCAGCTAGAAGAATTGGAGAGCAAGAGCTTCATGAGTACATCGCCTTGGACTGCTCGCCTTGGACTGCTCCAGTTTTGTTCGTGAAGGCAGATGGTTCGCTTCGACTGTGTGTCGACTATCCAAAATTGAATCAAGTAACGATAAAAAATCGACACCCTCTTCCTCGCATTAATGATCTGTTTGATCAATTGAAGCGAACAAAGTGATTCTCTAAGATTGATCTATGATCGAGATATACCAACTCAGAGTTAGAAAAGAGGATATTCCGAAGACAACATTTCAGAGTCAATACGGACATTACGAATACATTGTCATGCCCTTTGACCCGATGAATGCACCTTCAGTTTTCATGGTCTTGATGAACCGTATCTTCCACAGGTATCTCGATTCATTTGTTGTGATATTTGTTGACGATATTTTGATTTACTCTCGAAGCAGGAATAACCATAAGGAACACTTGAAGATTGTATTTAGCGCATTGCTAAATTTTCCAAGTGTGACTTCTGAATACAAGAAGTTCGTTTCCTCGGACTTGTCATTTCTGAAGAAGACATATCAGTTGACCTTGGAAAGATCAAAACAATCATTTCTTGGAAGCCACCCAAAATGTCTTCGAGATATGCAATTTTCTGGGATTAGCAGGCTGTTATCGTCGATTTGTTCTGGATTTCTCCAGGCTTGCTTCTCCTTTTCCGCGTTAACGAGAAAGGGGATTTCATTCAAGTGGACTAAAGATTGCCAAAAATCCTTTCAAGAGCTTAAAGCTCGACTCATTTCAGCACCTATCCTCGTCTTGCCTGAATCAGTTCAGGGCTATGTGGTATATTATGACGCGTCTGGATCGGGACTGAGTTGTGTTCTTATGCAAGAAGACCATGTTTTGGATGCACGACCTGAAATTAGCTGCAGTGGTCCATGCCTTAAAAACATGATGTTACTTTGGGGAAATGTTCACGATCTTCACTGATCATAAAAGTTTGAAATATATCTTCTTCCAGAGAGACATGAAATTATGGCAACAACGTTGGATGAAGTATCTCCAGATGTTTGACTTCAACTTGGTGTATACACTCGAGAAAGGGAATTCAGTGGGTGATGCTTTGAGTTAGAAGTCTTATAATGAAATGGTCAGGGAAGCTCATAGCCAATGACAGTTGATGAGCGTTATTGCTGACATGCATCTGGACCGTGCCAAACAGAATGAAAATGTAGTTTTCTTCCCAATCACTCTTGTTCCCGATTTGATGGATTTAGTCAAAGAAGCTCAACAATCAGATCCCGTCTGCATCACCATTAGGTCAATCTCCTAAATGGTGGGGAGACCATGGATGATTGGACAAAGGATGCAAACTCGGCGTTGCGTCAAAATCGAATTGTGGTACCCCGGTCTTGCCAGGAACAAATTCTTTCGGCGTATCACCATTCGAAATGAGCTATTTAGTCAGAAAATGGACAAGGCAATGAATGCTCACTTATGGTGGTTAGTTATGAAACGAAAGATTGCGGTCCATGTCATGAAATGTCTCACGTGTCAACAGGTAAAGACTGAGCATCAACGTCTAATTGGTATGTTTTAATCTATGCCTATACCTATTTGGAAACGGGAACAAATTGCCATGCACTTTGTTACAGGTCTACAGTGGATGTTTTAGAAACATGATGCTATTTGGGTAATTGTGGATCGATTAACGAAGTCGGCACACTTTCTCTCAATACGAGAGTCCAACACGGTAGTGGATCTGACAAAGTTGTATATTCGGAAAATAGTTAAGTTGCATGGATTACCAACATCTATTGTCTCTGACAGAGTTCCTCGTTTTACTTAATGTTTTTGGCGCTCTTTGCAACAGGCTCTTGGAACCCAATTGATTATGAACATGACATATCATCCTCAGACGGACGGGCAATCTTCACATTTGATTCAGCCACGATACTTATGGCTTCGTTCGAGACATTGTATGATCGTCCTTGTCGCTCTCCACTTTGTTGGGTGGAAACGAGAGAAACATCACTAATTAAATGTATTCTTGTACAGAAGACTACATAAAAGATTCAGATGATCAGGAAGTAGATGACTACGACCCAGAGCTGACAAAAATCTTATACAGATCACCATCGTTGCCCATTATCTTTTGATGTAGGTGACCATGTATTTCTGAAATTGTCACCACGATTGGGTCATCGTCGTCTGGGAAAGCAAGGAAAACTAGCTCCTCGATATGTGGGACCCTTTGAGGCTTTGGGACGTATCAACGACGTTGAGATCATGTGATCAGTTGAGATCATGTTACTCTCGAACCTGATGTGACGTTTATCCATGAATTGATTCGGATTCTAGATAAATAGAGAAAGACCTTGCGAGGGAGACTATTTCCTCGGTACAAGTGTTATGACAGCATGGTCAAATTCAAGAAGAGACTTGGGAACGAGAACACTTCATGCCAGAGCAATGATTGAAACTCTTCAAAGACAATGTCAATCTCCAGCTTTCCGAGGACGGAAAACCAAATGGTGAGGAAAATGTAACACCCTCAGTTTGAGGCCATTCTCTGTTTTATTCTGTAGTTTAAGATATGAAATAGTTCGACTAAGTCTAGGGAAGTTTCTGGATGGTTTTAAAATGTTTTGGAAGCGTTTTTAAAGGTGCACGGTTAGGAGAAACTGTGCAACTTCTTCAGGAAACCGTGTGAGGTGAATATGAGTTACTGGGCAAATGCACAGTTGGCGCATAGCTTGCCTAACCGTGCCATTTGGAAATTTTGAGACAGTGATGATTCGCATGGTCGATGTACGGTTTGCCTAATTGTGCGACGGAAACGTGCAACTTGGAAATTCTTGGACAGTGGTGATCGCACAGCTGATGCACTGTGACAACTGGGCCCCGGTGACAGCACAGACACCCCGCCTTAACATGGCTGTCGGGTCCTGGCCTACCAGGTACCACCAGTTGCCCCGCAGACATGTGGGACCCACCCCAGGGTCCACCCACATGCCTGAACGGGTCATCTGACTAATGACAGTCCCCTCAAGCCAACACTTGTCCTTTCCAGTGTGCTTTGTCCTCACTCACACACACCCTGAGAAACTTCTCAGAAGGTCACCCATCCTGATCACTACTCCAGGCCAAGCACGCTTAACTGTGGAGTTCTAATCAGGTTGGCTCCCGAAAAGGAAGGTGCACCTTGTTGACATGAGTCATATCATTTAGTCATTTAACCCTTTATCATTTGAGGATGTTACAATCACCCCCCCTTTAGAGCACAACGTCTTCGTTGTGGGCCCTACATCTCAACCCAGGCATTGCACCGCACTTAAGGCTGGGTTCTTCCTCTGATACCAAATGTGACAACTGGGCCCCAATGACAGCACAGACACCCCGCCTTAACATGGCCGTCGGGTCCTGGCCTACCAGGTACCACCAGTTGCCCCGCAGACATGTGGGACCCACCCCAGGGTCCACCCACATGCCTGAACGGGTCATCTGACTAATGACAGTCCCCACAGGCCAACACTTGTCATTTCCAATGTGCTTTGTCCTCACTCACACACACCCTGGGAAACTTCCCAGAAGGTCACCCATCCTGATCACTACTCCAGGCCAAGCACGCTTAACTGTGGAGTTCTAACCAGGTAGGCTCTCGAAAAGGAATGTGCACCTTGTTGACATGAGTCATATCATTTAGTCATTTAACCCTTTATCATTTGGGGATGTTACACGCACTATTTGACAAATTGTGTGACCTAACCGTGCAATGTTATTAATCAAAAGGTAAGAGCTCCGTTTTGATGATCTTTGACTTCCAGACTTTGTTTTCAACGATTCTTCGAGCGTTGGATCTTGGAAACAAGAGGTAAGGGCTATGTTCTTCCCTTCTAATCTAGATTTGCTCATTTCCTCTTGAATTGAACCCTAGACCGGGTTTGTTATGGCCGGATCTATGGGACCAGAAAAGCTTTGATTAAAATTTCTTGTGATTCATTAGAAGAATGGAAGAGTTCAGATCTGTGAGATTGTGCTGAGATTCCTCGTGTTAACCGTTTTCGAGGTACATGGCTTTCCCCTTTTTCCACTTTCCCTGGAATGCGAAGGTTTTCATGTTCTTAAAGAAATTCCTTTTGCTTTGAATTGAAATAAGCACGCTGAAACTCTCCTGAAAATTACTCTTGTTGGTGGATCTTGAAATCTTGGGTTGTGGGTGATGCCCACAACGTGTTTGATAAAATGATTTAATGGTTTTCCTTAAAACAAAAATGGGTTTTGGGTGTGAGAACTTGACAAAATCATGGAAGTGGTGTGTGTTCATATTTTCATTGTACGGGGCTTTGTTGGTACGAACTTGGTGCTCAATGCCAGACTTGAGGCACGAGAAGGTATATCACCAAGTGACGACTTGGTGAAAAACGGATCACCGCTCGCGAGTATTTAGATTGTCATTCGACATGCATGAATGTGTGTGTGTGAAAACTTGAACTGTGGACCTGAAGTGGCTTTAAAGGATTCGTGGTTGCTATTTATAAAAACTGTATTTTGGATAAACTGCTTGAATATGCTTCCTTATGTTTTATATATAATATGTGAAACCGCTTTAATGGTTTTGGTATTTTGTACAACTGTTTTATAAAACTGCGAGCTAACCCGATTCTTGTTTTAGTGGCATCTGTGAGAAGTTTTGGGGTTCCCCTGTTGGGTTGTTATACTCACCTCTTGCATATGCATTTTGGTGCGTATGCAGACATTGTTTTCCATGATACAGGAAAAATGAAGGTTTCATATTTCTCATGCGGTGCTTCTTGATTTAGTTGTTATGGATGTTGGAGATGGAGCTTGCTCGATGATCGTGTTCTGGGAGTTTGGAACGACATCACCTTGGTGCTCGAGTCTTGCTTAATTTTGGAGTCTTAGTTATTTTGTTCCTTTTATTATTTCCGTTGTTATTCTGATATTGTTGGATTATTGGATCTTGAGTTGTATTGTTTACATGTCGTGCATCATATAGTATTGATTTGGTTGTTTCTATGATTGTCTTAACAGGTTGTGTATGTTTAAAGGGAAAATCACCTCCCAATGGTTTAGTAAGTCCTTGACATTTATTGTCAGTCTTTGGTGTCTGGGGGATGTTACTTAAGATTCAGGCTGGGTTGTTACAGGTGTTGTGGTGATGCTAACTACCTCGCAATTTGGGAACACATATTGCTTCCTGTTGCCATCGATTTCAATCCAGATCTGATTATCATTCTTGCATGATTCGCTGCAAATGTTCTAGTTTTTCAAAGTATAGTTCCATGCAACTACCGGTGAAACGAAGGCTGAGCCGCAACCCGTGGTTTAGGATCTGGCTCGAACCCAATCCTTCTTGATGTACCACATAGGCGTTGGTGACACGAGCCAGAGTCTCGCTGCCCGGATTGTTGATTTTATCAACAAATGATCTTTTGTAGGGGGCTCCCAAGGGAGACTATCTCTGAGGAGACCACGAAGAAGACAACCAATGGGGGGGAAATCGGGGCGCTGGTTGATAATTCCGATTGCTTGCGAACTATTAAGACAACAAGGGATTCTAAGAAGGAAATCGGCCTTGTTTTCTAGTGAAGGAAAGGTCAGAAGAAAGTCTTCGGAATCTTAACTTCACCTTGGGGATAAAGTGGTTTTTAAGCGGATGAGAATGATAGGAACATAGGGTTTGTCTGTTGCTATTGTTGGGATAGGGGCAGTATTGTAATTCCTGTAAATAGTTGTTGGGCGGTTGAGGGTAGTTGGGATAATAAATAGGGGTAGGGATAGTTGGTGGAGGAGATCGGATATTACCTTCAGCTTACAGCTGTGGCTGTTTGGGAGGCGGTAGCCTTGACCTGTGGGGAGTCTTCCTTGAGGAGTTCCTTTACCTTTTCTACTTCTAGTTCTTCTGTAATAGTCCAAACCGCCACTATCAATATAATTCGTTCAGTTGTTTCTTCTCTATTTTCTTCACTCAAGTACCTATGATCCTAACAATTATCATATCATTTCTCATGTTAAAATATAACAAACATTTTAAGACAGCATCGCATGACTGATTTTTGGATACATACACCAACAATTTTATCCTTGTACTTTTTCCATATTGAACATTTTGTCGCACCTAGTCAAAATGTTCAGAGGTCTTTGTATAAAATGGCCAAGCAACCTTAGATCGTATTATGTCATCCTTGTCTTGAATTGAAGCTATCTTTAGGCTTTCACCATTCTCTCCATTAATACTTTTATCTTTACTCATTTCACCATACATTCATCCTTGCATTTTCATCTCAGTTTTTTAGTCGATAGAATCTTTCTGTCTATTTTAGCTGGTTGTTTACAATGACTTATTCACATTAACGAGCAACTATTATTTTATATGTAATATCCTTAGATGCTTCATATTTAGTTAACCAAAGTCGAAATATTTGTTATTGTTCTGAGCTCTATTTCAAAATACACAGCTGAATTTTGACAGCTTGTTGGATTTCTTTTAGTTGCAAGACTTTTCTGTCAAAAGCAAGACACTGTGGTCAATGATTTAGCACATTTTTTGTATTCTCATCCATGTATACGTGTATGGAGTGTTTAGTCATTATTATGAATTTGTGGAGGTAGCCCATAGGCTGCATGCTGACATATTTGTTGCGTTTGGTAGAGGGAGAACAAGTATCGCCAACGATGCAAATTTCAATTCTAAGCCCCGACAAAAGCCAAAAGGAAAAGCAAAGTTGGCTATTCCAAAACCCAAAGTATGATTCGTTTTTTTCACCTTGCAGTTTTTGTCTGGTTCTAAAATCTTTTACTTGACATAAATTCATCTGAACTTTATTGTATGTAAAGGGAAAATCTGTAAAGCTTCCAAACTATGAGAAAGAGCAGGCTTACTTTGAAGAGATTGATTCATTTGAGCTACTGGAGGAGAACCCATCTCCTATGAACTTTACATGGACAATGGGCATCAAGAGTGACCATACTACCTTGCCACCCTTGTCTTCGGTGTTAAGAAGATTGTTGTCTCGTAAGAACTCAGCTTACAGTTCTGGTGCTTCAAAATCCTTATCTAAGATATTTGAAACCCCCGGAAGACTTGAAGAGACGACATTCCTTTATTCTAAAAATATGAAAACCCCACTCGAAGTTTCTCAGCCTTACCAGCAGGGTGGTGTGCATTTTCTCTCAAACAAATCTGATAGAAGCTTCATGATTGGCGATGCCCTCGAAAGACACATGAGTTTAGAGAAGAATAATACAGAATCTTTAGCACCTGGTGATGTCTATATTGAAGATGCCGAAGGTGGAATTAAGAAACTCTCCCTTGCATCACAACGTGCTTCGTTTTATGGTTGCTATGGGGAGCCTTTCTGTGCATTGCTAGAAGTTTGTGGACAGCAATCCCCTTCAACGCTATCAAATGTACTCTTGAATTATTGGTTTGTTTTTTTTCATCTTGCCAAAGGAGATATGTTATTTTGCTTATTTTTTGATTTGTCTTGCATATATCATTTGTAAAGTTTAATGTGCTGAAATTACGGGCACATTCTTCGGGCATCATTTTGTTTAGCATTTTTGCTTTATTATGATGATCATTCATTCATTCATGAAAGCAAGACATTTTTTTTCTTAACATTCCATGATATGAGGGTAATATATTGTAGTAGGCATTTGAAAGATTCAGTCCTTTGAATATTTGGGTGCTTTTGCTTTTTAGATTTGTGATATACAACATTTTTAAAGGTTTCTTAAGAATTTTTACTTATTTTGCGCATTTATTATTTTTTAGATATGTATACTTATTTGTATTTTGGATTTTGTGCCCAAGGAAATCTTGTTTTTTCATCATTGGTTAGTGTAAGCTGAACAACATCAAAAACATTTTTTTTTGAAATGTTATTTATTTTTTGTTATGTATACTTATCTGTATTTTGGATTTTATGCCTAAGGAAATCATGTTCTTTCATCATTGGTTTGTGTAAGCTGAACATAACACCAAAAGCATTTTTTTTTTGAAATGTTATAAACAAGCCACTAACCCTAAATTTTAATGAGCTGATAATGTAAATTCAGATGCTCATTTTTCAGAAAACATGAAAATAAGTTTTATTATTCCAAAAATCTATCTTTTTCTAGTTTTTTTCATTTATATAACCCCATTCATTTTTTTATTATATTTTTGAAAAATGACGGCTAAAAAACATCATGCAAAACCAAACACAACCTACTAATTTCTATCCATCGAACTTTTGATGCAAGTTCTCAACTGACTGTTGACAATGTTTCAAATCAGTACCCCTGACAGTCTTGCAAAGGTTGGTGAAGGTACGTATGGAGAAGCTTTTAAAGTTGGTGAAACTGTTTGCAAAATCGTTCCAATTGATGGAAATTTACGGGTGAATGGTGAAGTACAAAAGGTAACAAATTAGCAGTGCTTTTGCATTTGGATTATTGTCTGTACCTTTTTTGATTATGTCCAAATTATTGCTTCTATGTGGATTAAATCTTAATCCACTAAGAACATTATTTCAGATGAAAGAAGGTAAAATGCTTTTGGATTTGTGTTCACTTGAAAGATAGTTGGTGTATAGTTGTCATGTTGGTATTGGTACCAGGAATTGTGTAGGAAATGAAACGTGAAGGAAATAAAAATAAAAATAAAATAGTTTTTGGTTTATTATTGAAAGTAATTCAATATGATTAAAATAGTTGCATGATGATAAAATATAGATTATAATTTTAAAAAATATAATAAATTTTAATATAGGGATTAAAATAACAAATTAATTTCATTGATGGATCCCAGCAGTTATTTTTTTGGATGAGTTTATAACTACCCGGGCCCTTGGAATAAATTTACGATTTCGGTCCCTACATGTCATTTTTCGATGAGGTGAGATGCTTCAATGTTGTTATTATTTTTTACGTTTCCTTCTGTTGGAGTCTGCATCCCACATCGGACTTGAGGTCCGGTGTGGTCTTTATTATTTATTATAAATACACCCCAAGGGCTCCTTAGGAGAGACACCTTGGGGGTTCGGTCTCTCTTATTTTCACCTTCTACATGGTATCAGAGGGAAGTTAATCCCGACCCCTCTTCCTCCCATTTTATTTCCCCCTTCATCTAGGGTTCTTTTTATTTATCCCCCGTGGGGGGCGGCGGCCCTAATGTAGGGTTAGTTTTTTTTTTTCTCAGCCGCCGCCCCCTCCGGGCTCGTTTGTCCGGGCTCGTTTCTCCGGCGGGTCTCCCCTGCCGGCGCCTGCTTCCCCGCTGCGCGCGGCGGCCCTCCCTTCCCGGCAGGCCCTCCCTCCCGTCCGCCTCTTCCCTGCCGGCTCCTGGTCGCGCAGCCCTCCAGCGCACGGCGGCCTGCTCTCCCGGCGCGCTTCCCATCCCAGCCGCCCCCTGTGGCCTTCCCCGACGGCGCGCCTCCCTTCCCGGCGGCCTCCTGCGCGTCGCTCCTCCTGCTGTGGCTTCCCGGCTCCAGCGGCGCCCTCCTCCTGTTGGTTTCCCGCTGCCTCCTCTGAGCGAGCCGGCCCCGACATCCCGCAGCGGCGCATCCCGTCGCGACGCCTCCCGACCCTTGCGCGCCTCCCTTTCGCGACGGCTCCCTGCTGCGGCTTCCCGACCTTCGCCGCCCTCCCGCGGTGCGCCCTCGTCTCGGCGGCCCCTCCATGCCGGCGCCCGGCGGACGCCTCTCCCTAGTTCTCCAGCCGCCGTCGCCTCCTCCTGCGGAGCTCTCGGCAGGCCCTACCTCCCGGCAGTCCTCACTCCCGCTGCGCCTCCTCCTCCCGGCGGGCCTCCCTTCCCGGCGGCCCTCTCCTCTGCGCATCCCGTCGGCTCAACCTCCCTCTGCGCGCAGCGCTCCCTCCCGGCGGCTCCATCCCAGCCTGCTCCATGCGCCGGCAGCCTCCCTTCTCCAGCCGGCCTCCATTCCTGCCAGCGCTTCCAGCAGCCGGCCTCCAGCTCCGGCCGGCGACCCCTCTCCGGCCGGCGACCCCTCTCCAGCAGCCAGATCCGGACAGTTCCGGCTACTCCCGCCAGATCCGGTGATTGTCGGCCAGATCTGGCCAGATCCGGCCAGATCCGGCGATATCCGGACTGTTCCGGGCAGATCCGGGCAGATCCGGACTGTTCCGGCCTCCACCCGTGCCGGCCGCTCCACGCAGGGGGCCTCCTCCGGTTTCCAGCTCCGCCTCCCGGCCTACTGCACCCTCGCCGGCCTCCTCCTGCGGATCCCCGCCTCGCCGGCATCTCCCGGCACCTCCCGGCAGCGGCATCTCTCTCCGCCGGCACGTCCTTTTGCTGGCGCAGCAGCTCGACCACCTCGGATTTGGGCCCCGTTGGCGCCGCCAGATCCCGCAACACTTATGCGGAATCCCCGCCTCCCGTCGCCGGCCCCGCAAGTGCGGTTTTCCCGGTGCTAGTTTGGATTTCCCGGCGTTTCATCGACCGACCCCACTAGTGCGGCATTTCTGGCGTTCCGTCAACTGGCCGGTCTGCGTGGTCATCTGCTGCGCCCGCAACATCTTCCATCCATCATCCTGCGGGGGAGCTTCGATCGTGAGGGGGAGCAGCAGCCCTTTGCAGCGTTCTTTTTTTTTCGTCTGGTTTTGTAATCAAGCTGGGCATGTCCAGCTTGAGGGGGAGTGTTAGCGTCTGTTTTGTTGTTTTCTTTTCATCATGTGTCCAAGCTAGGTACACCTAGCTTGAGGGGGGGTGTTGGAGTCTGCATCCCACATCGGACTTGAAGTCCGGTGTAGTCTTTATTATTTATTATAAATACACCCCAAGGGCTCCTTAGGAGAGACACCTTGGGGGTTCGGTCTCTCTTATTTTCACCTTCTACACCTTCCATTTTCTCCCATGCGGAATCCCTGGTACAAAGAAAGTTGTTTCCATGAAAACCCTACTTTCCAACCAAACATGAGGGAAAGACCCGCCGTTTCTTCTTTTTTTCCCCGGAATGCAGTCAACCAAATGTTTTTGGTGTATTGATGTGTAAAATAATTGAAATCACAGAATTGTGAGTTGGCTTTTGATGTATTATTGCAGTGAGATGTTTCAATGTTTTACCAATTTTATGGGTTTGCCTTGGTGTCTTTTCTTCTATAGTGAGTGTGATGTTCTGTTGCTTAATTCCTTCCCACTGCAATTTCTTATTAATTCAATGTACATTGTTAATGTAATGAATCTGTTTCAGTTACTAACCATAAAACTGCGCTGTCTGTGATTTTGCAGAGATCAGAAGAAGTGCTAGAGGAGGCTGTGCTTTGTCGAACACTTAATCTCTTGAGAAGAAATGGGGACCAGGCTCAGAATAGCTGTAATTACTTCATAAAAACTGTGAAGTACGTTCTCTGCATGAAATACTCTTCTATTTTTCATTCTGTAGTGTTACTTCACTGATCCAAGTTATGATAAGCCAGAAAGCGGTCTGCCCACTTTGTTGACTACTAATTTTGCAAGTATATCCTTGACCCCATCTACAATACTAGAAGACCTATTCTGTATACTGTAGAAAACTTTGTGAGGCACAGCTAGCAAGTCAAATGGCAGTGATGCCTTCTGATAAAGACCCCCAGACCCTCTCGCCCAAGCCAATTGGCTGATCCCAAAACAGAATATAATCTTCCTTACTACCTGTGCCGTACCCCCTCCTCCCCCTTTTATATCCGCTTTCCACTTCCTCTAACTCCCCATGGGCCCCCCAGTATAAAACCCCCTGAATATCCCCTTATTCCCCTCCTATAACTACCTCTTTCTTCCTCATGTGGCCCACGACCAGCTGCCCGCCCCACAAAACCACTTCTGACCCTCCTGGAATGTGCCTTCAAGCTGGTATCAAGGTATCTATCACCTTCCAAAAAGAATCCTTGAGTCTTTTGTGATTTATGAAGAGTTGATTATTTAAGCTCAAATTTCCCATGGTCCCTCCATACTTCTCCTAGTTCACTGAGATACACATTGCGTGTTTGTATGAGATTTTAGTGACGGTTGCCAGATAAAATTGTTGGGCGCCAACAGCGAAAATGAAAAGTAGTGACACAAGGTTTTATTTGGTTTGCTCTTTAAATAGAACCGTGCCCACAATTCCAAAAATGATAATATAGTACATTGTTTGGATAGATGAGGCTGAAAATCCTCTCATTATAGATTACAACACAAATTTCTTCTCACATATTTAAGTGTAGACTAGTTATGGTCTTATTTTGGATAGATGAAATTGAAAACTCTCTCCACCTCGACTTAGGGAGCTCGTCCCCCGCTCAACCTTGGAAGGTCCCTACCATGGAACCGAGAGAGCTTATTTACATCAACAAGGTTTGAATGCTTGCAGAAATCATCAACCCCTTTGTACTTCAACCAATGGTCCCTCCATCCCCACAAAACATTAAAGTTTGGATTTTTTAGTTTTCATTTAATGGAAGTCTGCAAAGTGTTACGAAAATCATGAACAATACATAAAAGAGAAGAGATTGAATACCAAGATTTACGTCGTTTGGGAAAAATGCACCCTACATCCATAAAGAGACTACGGAATTTCATTATTGGAGGAGTTTTACAATCATATAAAAACTCACTCTCTCTCACCTCCACATTCAAAGGATTTTACACTTGGGGGAATTTTCATTTGTATAATTTTCTCACCCGTAGGGTTTTCTTACACCTGGAGGAATTTCTCACCCATAGGATTTTCTCATCCTAAAGAACTTATCACCTGAAGGAATTTCTCTCTGAGGATGCAACAACGAATTTTCCATGCGCGACATCGTCGTCTCTTCATGCGGGCTACCGCATGGGTGGTAGCCTCCTTCCACCTTCTCTCTTGGAAGGCTACATCTTCACCTTCGTTCATCCATGACGAAATCTAGGATCCTCCCTCATTTATAGGATTCATCTCATCTTCTCTACAATTAAGGCGGTCAAAATTTTATTTTCTTTCCATTTAATGTAGCAAACTCTCTCCATTCTCCTTTAATATTGAGAAGACTTTTCTCTTTTCATTAACTCTTGTGAAAATCATTTTCTCTCATCATTAAACGTCATCAAGATTTTTCCACCCATTCATATTTTTTTTGTCAAAATCGTCACAATCTCCACCTTGATGCCAAAGTCTCCTTCCACCTCTCTTGGAAGGCTACATCTTCACCTTTGTTCATCCATGACGAAATTTAGGAACCTCCATTTATAAGAATCATCTCATCTTCTCTCTAATAAAGGTGGACAAAATCTTATCCCCTTTCCATTTAATGTGGCAGACTTTCTCCATTTTCCATTAATATTGAGAAATGTCATCAAGCTTTTTCCGCACATTCATATTTTTTGTCAAAATCCCAACACAAAGAAATAAACAAATGACACAAGCATTGTAGCAATTGGTAATCAAACAAGTTTGCTGATATTTGTGGATTTATATAACCAGGCCAGGAGCAATGAACTAACGATGTACAGACCAATTAATGGAAGAGACGATTTTCTGAATCATGAAGTCTGGTTAAGAATCTGTCGGACAACACTTGATAAAAACTGCTTATAACACTTATTATTTATAATAAGTACTTTTGTGTTAGGTGTTTTTAGATTGCTTATTGAACCTTTTTAAGTGATATTCTTTTGAAATTCAAGTGCAAGTGTTTTTTTTTTAAAAACAAACCAAACGTCACTTATTTTTTCAAACCGCTTATTATAATGAGGCTTTCCTTCTAATATCCTGACTTTTTAGGGCTTCATGTCATTGTCTGCAGTTTAATGGTCTGCCAAGGTAATTATGATGCTAGGCTGATAAGAGCATGGGAGGATTGGGATGTAGACCACGGGTCAGAGAATGATCATCCGAGGACATTTTCAGGGAACCAGGTTCTATACTATTGTATATTTGGTCTTCATGCATATAAGTCTTTTCCTTGCTTCACTAGAAGTGGTACTTCTTCTGACTGGCAGCTAAACAGAACTTTTATGATGTCTGTTTATTGAAAAGTTGTATTATTTCACACTGTTAGATGCTCAATTTTCATACGTTCCAATTGCGTTAATAATCTAATCAATTATCTTCAGCGTTACATTGTTTTCGTTCTTGAACACGGTGGTCGCGATCTTGAGAACTTTGTCCTCTTGGACTTCAATGAAGCGAAAAGTCTGTTGGTGCAGGTCATATATCGACACCCACACCTTTTGATGTGTATTGGTTCGGTGTACCATTTTTTATTTAACTCATTCATCATGGGATGCAGGTGACGGCCGCCTTGGCCGTGGCTGAAAGTGCATATGAATTTGAACACCGGGATCTGCACTGGTGTAGTTATCCGCAACATATGGTTAGATCAATGCCTTGCTTTCTAATATGGATGCTGAATTATAATATTTTGTCACAGGGGGAACATCCTTTTGAGTCGGCGAGATTCTAAAACATCTCAATTCACTCTTGAGGGAAAATGCCTGTCTGTCAATACATTTGGACTGTCGGTATCGATCATCGATTTCACCCTTTCCAGGATCAATACTGGCACTGCCCTATGCCCTCAGTTGCTCACTTTTGAGGTCAATTGATTTGGTTTTTCATTATATTGAATTTCCATTCCTTTTGAACAGGGGAAGACATTCTATATCTTGATCTATCTTTGGACATGGAACTCTTTGAGGGTCCAAGAGGTGATAAACAAGTAAGTGGACCCATAAAGTGCTTTCGATAAAGTTCCAAAGTTTCTATCATGAAATCCACCGGCAATAGACTGGATGGCCCTTAACATCTTGTTGATAATTTACAATGCTTGTCAATGGAAGATTGTTTTTTAAGCCTCCTCACACACAGCTAATTGCTAACATTATATGCAGGCTGAAACATATCGCAAGATGAGGGAGATTACCGAGGACTGCTGGGAAGAAAGGTACCCCACTATTGCCATGTTTTTTTTTTTGTGAAGACCATTGATATCCTCCAAATGATGAAATCTTTTTTTAAACATGGACTATTCTCCCAATGGATATTTGAATATGGATTTGTCATGTCATCATAAACGAGTCATCCATCGGACCTAACCTTCTTTGGCAATCTTATTGTCATGTTGATATTCTAGATTCATTATTTGAATAAATTTGACTCTCTTGGAAGATAAATCTTTTCATTAGATTCTTGTATTGAAATTTGGGGTAATGAGGTGTCAAATCCACTAGGGTGTTTCGGAAAAAGAATTGTACTAGAATGTTAGAGGGTGCATTTGGGTTTGGAAAGTGTTTCTTTTCTTCATTTTTCAAAAATCTATTAGAAAATGTATTGCATTATGTTAATGAAAAATGTCTTTTAGAAAAGGAAAATGAGAGATTTTTGGATAATACAAAAAACATGTTTACATGTTTCTCTTAAAATGAAAATGCAAGCAGACAAATCATTTATTTTCTTGTTTTCCTCTACCATCCAATTTTTTTAACCCATTATTCAATGCGTTTTTAGAAAATGAAAACATGATTTTTTTTCCAAAACCAAACGTAGTGTTAGTAGTCCAATGGAAAATAGAAGTTTTGATACCTATTGAAATACAATCATTTGCTTCCAAATGGGGATTCAAGCTTGAATTTTTCCTTTTGCGGGAGACTAGTCTCTTCCACTAAACCCAACCCTCGTCAGTAATCCTATTGTTCCGTTGACATTCTAGGTTTATTTTTGAATAACTTTGCTTTTAAGAAAGATGATTTTTGGCATTTGGCCTTTGTATTGAAATTTGAGACACTTAAGACATCAAATCTACTAGGTTGATTAGTAGAAATAAATGCATCAAATGCTAGTTGTGCAAAGAAAAATAAAAGTTATTTCCTATTTTTATATAATCACTTATTCCAATGAGCATTCAAACTTGAATTTGTCATTTTGCAGGTGACCAGTCTCTTTAATTAAACACAACCCTCGTTAATATTATTAATATGTTGATATTCCTAGTTTTCCATTTTTGGATGAATTTGATTCTTTAGGAAGATGAATTTCTTCGTTCGATCCTTGTATTGAAACTTGTCACTTAATTTTGCAAATAAAATCTTGATTACCTACTGATGAGTTTATGTGATTATTGTTGAGGACATGCTATTGCTAACTGGTTAATTTACATGTTGATACAGCTTCCCAAAAACTAACATTTTATGGCTGCAGTACTTGGTGGACATATTATTGTTGAAGAAATCATTCGTAAGTCATTTCTAACTACTTTTGGTTTTGCAAACAGTAAATTGAAATTTGCATTTGGTGATTATCAAACTGCCTACTCAACTGTTCCCCTTTATTCTTCTTGTTTTTAATTTGTCATATATTGTGGTAGAACCAAACTTCAAAAGATGAAAGAGATTTGCGTTCTCTGAAGAAGCGACTCCACAGTTATGAATCATCCAAAGAGGCAATTCGTGACCCCTTCTTCGAGAATTTGTTCATCACCGCGATGGACTAAAGGGCAATGGAAAATTGGCCCCCCTTTTAACTTTATTTTCTTTGGATCATATGTCAATGCACTTGTTTTTATATAGTGAATTATTTTAAATATTTGGTTTATAAACACAAAAAATTGTTGATAAATCCATTTTTAGGCTTCTTTATCATGAGTTCAAGTCAAAAAATTGAATCTATTGATATATTCTCTTTATAAACACACACATATCCAATGTGTTTGTTATCTGTATACCTTTATGTGGTGAGACTTCATCAAATTGGTAAGCTTTAGTTTCAATTTTATTAATATGAAAACTATTTTTTCCTTTGAAAAACAGAGGATTTATGTGTTGATTATCATTGCCTCTATGCGTATGACAAAAACATCAATGAAAATCTCTTTAATAAAGAAGTTAACAAGTATGAAATATTTCATATTTGAAATCCAATGCCCTTGTTAATACATGATAATCGTCATCCATGATGACACAACCATGATGATACATCAATTTGTGGTAGATGAGCAAAAAAAAAAAAGAGCTCCCCACTCATCATTAGTGAAGCCAAAGCATGGAAAACCTTCAAAGAAGCCTTGCTTTTTAATTTTGCGCATCAAGATTTGTAATGAAGGAAATAGTTGTGCTTGTCACCGCATTAAATGATTAGAGTGAACTATGGAGAACCAAAAACCCCATAGAGGACTTTGAGTTGAACATAGAAAGAGAGTTGAGAATAAATATTGGAAATAAATATTGAGACTTATTTTAATGAAATTTGCATTTGGTGATCTCCAAGAGATGAAGACCACGTAAACACGATCACCAATGTGAACACCACATGTTTTATATGTCATTAGATGTTTATACTGTTAGGCTCTCAACTATCTTCTGGAAGACCATCATAAGATATCAATCAGAACTTTGGCGAAAACAAAATACTAGCAATCGAGCTTGTGTTACCGTGTCTGGAACTTAGAAGACTACACACGTAATTTACCACAACAAAGCAGAAACCACTTTGAACAAACATAAACAAGAGTATTGGGAAAAACAATCGAAGGAAGAGAAAGCAAAAGAACAACACAGATTTACATGGTAGGTGGGAGTTATATTCCATGGGGGGAACACTGCTTTATTCAAGGAATAAAAAGATAATTACAGTTTGCACTATCACGCTTAAATGATCCATCCCACTAAATAAAATTGAATCCAGCCGGTGTAACCGATCACCATATTTCTTGGTCTCCACGAGGAGTGAATCTACGAAGCTCTTATATTCACGACCGACTCTTCATTCGGTCAACGACTCCCAGCACCTCAACTCCTTCAACCGGAACACCGTGCGCATTTCGAAACTCTTGCGAGTAAAACCTTATGTTTTCTCCTTGAAAAAGTTACACAAATCCTTTGTGTTTCCAACACTGCTTCCATCAAACTGAGTTGAAGGGTAACATCTGATTGCCATCTTCTGGTTGCACCTTCCGGTCAACGTAACTTCTGGGCTTTCAGACTTTATAACTGTCGATCCACCATTGTCATCAGAGTTCTAGAAATTAGTGTTTCAAAATTTCTCCTTCCATTTGACTATGTTCTAGAACCTGAAAATGGTTTACACACACACACGACTGAAACATAAACAATCTCCCACTTAAGAATTATTTTCCAGGCTTCGCTAATGAGTTCCTCGTCAACTTTCAAAAACCACTTCCATTCCTCAAACTTCCTTTATAGCCGCATGGTCCCCCCACCATGCTTTCAGTCATCCCAGCCTAACTAAGGCACAACACTGCCTCAACATATCCCGGACTATGACCTTTGTCGGTATATATGCTGAATTCTGAGCCCCTTCTATCTTTCGTAGATCCTGTACTCCTCCCTTCAACAACTTCCGAATGAAGTGATTGAGACACCCCCGAACCACACTTCCAGATCTAATTCTAAACATACATACTTTCTAATACATCACATGAATTACAACAAGATCCCAAGATCAAAAGTTCAGAGTCTTTGAGAACTATGTACATTTACATAGTACAATATACATTTCTTCCACAAATATTCTTCACACATGTAATTCCCTCATGTGTATCCCTTTCATTGTAATTCTTAGGGAAATGTGGAAACATAAGAAAAGAGTGAGCTATAAAGCCCAGTAAGGGATAAACAATGAAAATAGAGCATAAATGAACATCATGGGTAAAACATGAGGCATGATATGAGAACATAAACACGAGGGCAAGAGTCATAACATGATCATAACAATAGGAGGCATTACATGATCATTGGTATACGAGGGATAACATGGAGATGTGACTACAACATAAACATGAGGCATTCATAAACATATCACCATAGCTCATCACTAGGGTGTCGTAAAACATATTACCAAGGTTTTTAACCATGGTATCATAGAACATTACTAAGGCATGCTACCAATGTATCATGAATATGTCATCTTTAGAGATTAATTCTTTACCCAAAGCATTGGAGCGCTATCAGGGTGCACCCTTCATATGCCTTAATTCATGCGTGCCACATAAGAACATATGTATACCAATCAATAATCATAGCATGAATATGTGGAAAATAAACGGCTATACAATGAAAGTAAGTATCTCTCTACATAAATACCCTTTAATCAAGATAAAGAATTATGGGGTATTTACATCGTATAGAAAAAAATGGTATACGATTTAGTCAACAATTTCCTCAGTCAATCAATGAATGAGTATCTAGGTGAACACCCTTCAATCAAAAGTAGCAGACAAGGACATCCATAAGGGAAAGGCATTGTTACAAAATTTATGCATAGCTGATGACAAGGCAAGACAAATATAGTGATGGATCATTTTCCATAGAGATCATATTTACACTATACCACATGTACATAGGAACATGGAAATTGAGAAGAAAGGTAAAATCCATGATAATGTTGGAGAGTGAGAGAACATGAACATTGGTTACAACATGCGTGGGAAAGAATCCCCCACAAAGAATTACTATGACTATCTAGGTGAGTATCCATGTAGAAACCATAAGGTATTCACATTGCGATGGGTTATGCCCCTATAAAAGAGAGGTTAACAAATAGTAAAGAAGGGTACAATCATTAATTGAAGGTGTATCTCGAACCATATATTCCAATCCTTTATTATGGCTCATAAAGAGCATGCAAATTATGTTGAAAGTGGGTTCCCTAGACCCAACTTGTGGTTATAATTTGATTACTATTACATGTAAACAATTTGACATATAAATGCATTTATCTTGCAAAAATAGTGTTGATACTTTTGTGTCCACTATATTTATGGTAATATCCTTGGATTATGTGTTGTATCGAATGGTTATAGCAGTTACCATGCTATAATGAGAACTTAGAGATAGTATGATAGTAATATTAAATTTATGTCCTATGGTCCAAATACATTATACTGACATGACACATATGATGTGCGACCATCAGGTGTTGGGGCTCATAA
Organism: Viscum album; assembly: GCA_963277665.1. Taxonomy (NCBI): domain Eukaryota; kingdom Viridiplantae; phylum Streptophyta; class Magnoliopsida; order Santalales; family Viscaceae; genus Viscum; species Viscum album. The sequence goes on along the minus strand of OY728147.1, from coordinate 1,015,732,317 downwards.
GCATTGAGGCTTTTTTATAATGTAACGACCCGAAATTTTGAATAATTTTTTTCCTAACTTTGTGTGTTATTTTATTTTATACTCAACAAAACTATTTCATTTAATAAAATGAGTATAATTAAAATAAGACCGTTGGGTTTCGACTGTTATATGACCATTGGTCAATATGACCGTTGGAAACTAAATGTTGCGATTATTGTCTATAAATACAAGTGATCTTGATTAATTAATATAGAAATAAGATTCGATGGCCCCATCTAGTAGTCTCGGGCCGATTGAAGCCCATCTGACGGAACTCGGGAAGGAGGTAACACCTTTGGGCTTTGCTCTGGACCAAACCCAAGTCGAACTTCATCGTGTGAAGCTGGAACGGAATCGCCTTCGTGAGAAGTTCAAGCTGATAGAAATCACTACTCGGACAATGTTGGCTGAGCCGCCCCAAGATTCTATCACCTTAGCACACCTTACTTTTAGGTCCTATGCTGGTGTTATAAGGGGTTATGTAACAAGACCGTAACTGCCTCGTGTAATCCTTTGTTTTAAATAAAAATTGTGATTTCTTCTTATGGTGAAGTTTGTGAATTTTCAAATGTCCGGATAAAAATATTATGCATATTATTGATGAATTTTAGAAAAAGGATATTTTAAAAATATTTATGAAAACCTTAAATAATTAATAATGTGTAATGATTTTCAAAAAACGGTCTTCTACAGTTATGTTCAGTAAGAAATTTAGAGTCTAATAAGATCAACTTAATTTTTAATGAATAATAAATTATGAATAGTGATTTTACGCTTATGATTAGTAATGTGATCAAATGGATTGAGTAACCTCACTTAAGAAGGTATTAATATAATCTAGGCACCTTGGTTAAGTAATGTGATTCAATAAAATAGGTAAATAATTGTTCCAAAAAGTATTGGTTAAGCATTAGTTTTTTCGGGTGAATAGTGTTTTTTATTTAAAAATTAAATTAAAAATATTTACAATTTTTTTTTCATAAAATGAAGTTTATTTTTGAAATTAGAGCATCGATATTTGGTTAAAGTGAATTTTTGGGATTTTTCTGAAACAGTTGAATTTTCAGTGAATAGTGTTTTTATTTAAAAATTAAATTAAAAATGTTTAGAAAATTATTTTCATAAAATGGAGTTCATTTTTGAAATTAGAGCATCGATATTTGGTTAAGGTGAATTTTTGGGATTTTTCTGAGAAAGTTGAATTTTCGGTGAATAGTGAAAATACAGTTTTTGAGTTTCGGGTGTTTAATGACATCATTAAGGATGTAATAATTATGCAATAATTCTAGTCGACTTATGAATAGTAAGATAAGGTTTGAGGTGTCCCAAGTGGCCAATACCATGGGCAAATACCATAGGCAAACTCATGGTTTTGCCAATACCACCGATGAGGTGTCCCTTGACAATTAATGCTTTGTCTCCTCACTTCTCGCATAAATACCAAGCCTTTCCCTCATTCTTTTCATTTCCAAGTCCTCCTCAACGAAGTTCTGGTCTCCTTACCTCCCAAGGAGTCCTCTCAAGGTGCCCTCAAGCCTCCCAAGGTCCCGACCTTCAAGCTTTCGAAGTTACTCTTTAAGGTAAGGGATCTTACCTCTCTCTTTCTTTTCAAGTAATCTCTTTTATGTCATTTATTTTATGCTCCATGTTCTTATGTTGGAGGATGTTCTTTTATATTCATCTCACTGTCCTTTTCATGTTAATATGATGAGATACCCCCTCTTACTCTCATCATTTCATTTTATGAATGTTTAAGCGGCGCCGTTAGACTGCCGAATTTTCGTAAGGGATTCTTTCAGTCTTCCCATTTTCAAAGTTCTACTTTCATGTCAAGTATTTCAAGTTCCTTTTTTCCATGTTGGGGTATGATCTCTATATTCATCATACTGTCCTTTTATGTTCACATGATGAGAGACCCTATTTAATCTCATCAATTCATTTTTTTGAAGTTTTAAGTGACGCTGTTAGGCTGCCGAATTTTTCATAAGAGAAATCTTATTTTTGTCTTCCTTTCAAGTTTTTCATTTCATATGGTATGTCTTTCAAATTTCATTACCATGTTCTTATATCCTTTATATTCTGTCCCTCTACTATTTTATGGATCATTTATGAATGGGTGACCCATGTCCCCTCTCTTTTCAATGTTTTCTAAAACCCTGCAACATAGTTGTTATGCTGCCGAATTTTCGTCTCAAAATGTCTCTATCTTTTTCTCAAATTCTTTTATTTTATTAATTGAATACTCAAAACTTGTTATTCTACAGGGGTATTCACATATATATCAAAATGTTCTATTTTAAATTATGGGATTTACATACATGAGACCCGCTTTCCTTTTCCATGGGTTTAAAGTGACATAAAGATCACGTCTTTAAAGTAGTTTTTAAAATGTTATGACTATGAAATGAAACTCATTTCTTTTATGCTATATGGGTTATTTATGAAATGATTGATGATGATATATGTGGCTCACATGATAATAAAGACAAATTAAGGGTGCGCCCTGATAGCGCTCCAATGCATTGAGTAAAGACTTAATCTCTAGAGATGACCATTTTAACGATACTTTGGTGAATAACCTTGGTAATTTTTTAATGACACCTTGGGTATGGACCTTGGTGATACAGAAATGATTGTCTAATTTAAATGTTGTAGGCACATCTTCAAGTTATGAAACACGTTATTTTTATTATGATATGCCACGTGATCTCTTTCTCATGCCTTAAAGTTATTTATCATGACTTTATTGATGTATCTCAAGTTCACATGTAAAATGTTTCTCTTATTTGCCTTATTGGACCTTCTGCTCACCCTTTCCTTTGATGTATACTCCCAGGTTATGAGATGCTTTAATGAACTTAGGATGAATAATGAAGAAGCATTTAAGTGTTTTAGAAGAATGTTTATGTTGTTTTCATGTATTATGTTCCTGATTTCCAAGACACCAGACTTTAAAGATCCTCTGTTTGTAAAATGTAATGAAAAGTTATGTATTAAAAATACGGGATGATATATATAAAGTTTGCACTTGGTGATCTCTAGTAGCTGAGATCACGAGAACAGACCCTCCGATATGAACACCACATGTTCTGAGTGTCATTGATTATTCATATCTATGAACATGTGTATTGGTCACCTGACTTGAGATCATTATCAAAGTGTTCTATTTGATTGCGTACTTTGATGCAAGCTGAAAATCATGACAATGAAGTCATGGTGATGTAGCTTGTGTTGAGTGCATCATTGGTGGTATGACATTGGTTGAATGATTAAGATAGGATTTGTCACTTCTGAGTTGAGAAAGTGATATCTCAAGCCTGGTTGATCAAGATGGTAGTACCTTCATAAATCCATGGTCATGGTAGTCTAAGGTAAGTCTATCCGGATAGATCAACAAATAATAAATAAATAAAGGATGACGACATAAGTGTGCATCAAACTTTATGAGATATTGCATGACAAAGAGATTATACCATGAAAGTTCAGTCAGAGGAATAACCTCTGACCATTTATTAAAAGAAATAAAAAGTGCAGTAAATAAGGAGATGGATGAGGGCGAACATCTTGCCCAAACCCAATCAAAAGTCCCCACCAAACATAGTCAATTACAAACCAAACCATTACACCAAAAACCAAAATTTTCAAAAATAAAGAAACCCAAACTTCACCCGCTTTCCACTTTCCAGTCAGCGCATCAAACGCCATCATTTCGGCTTGATCCACGAGCTGCCTCGAACCGCGTAGCGTGGAAAACGCTCACCCACCGCAAATCCGGCCGACGTCGAAAAAATCCACCAGTCACCATCATCATCAAGCTTCTCGGAACTACCACAGACATCAACGCTTCTCACCGTCATCGCCGGAGCACCAACACCGGCATTATCTCCGACCTCACCGCCATAGAAGAAACGCATCACCATCGACGTCGTCCAGACCGCTGTCGCCGTCACCTGCCCAGTATCCCACCGGTTGCCGGAAAAGACCAATCTGACACCGTCGTCGTCGACCTTGACGGGTCCAACAACCTCACAACCCCTTCGAAAACCATCCATACGCAGAACCACGAAGAACCACACAAACCACACAACACCACCGCCATACAGAGGGCAGAGCACCCAATCCATTAGGGAAAAGAAAACCCTAAAACGAACTAAACAAAACCAGATCGACAAAGACAGAAAAGGATTCACCAAGCACCGAAACAAACCACGAACGAAAAACACCGCGAGCAATCCCCTGAAACCAAAGATCCCACCGCCACCGACTAGATCGACCACATCAGACACAACAGAGCCCCCCGAACTCACCTGAGAAGAGTCGGAACCCCCAAACCGCGGACACACGATCGTAGACTTCAAACGCTGAGAGACTCACCGGGGGACAACCGCGAGCTGCAGAGAACAGAACCAGGAGCGCTCCGAAGAGTATGCCGTCGACGGAGACCGGTCTTACACCCGCAGAACTGAACCAGAAACCACCGACGTCCATAGTGCATCTCCACAGCCAGAGGGAATCCACGAATCGCACTCCACAGCAACAGGAATCTTCCTCCAACCCACCTTGCTCGAGGAGGGTTGCCGCGCCATCCGCAGCGGAGGAGCCTGCGGCGGCGAGAGAAAACCTAGAGCGAGAACGAGAGCCCTTTACGGGCCCATCCTCACAAAGAGATTATATTACGTATTGCGTGTTCGTAGGTTGATTGTTGTTGCTACGACTATTTCTTGTCTCTTTAGGAGGCCTGATGGGTTGCTATATCCCACTATTGGTCTGTGAATACTATTCAATACTATTGAGATAAGAGTTTAGAGGGTCACACATAATAGCGCATTTGAGAATCTGCCCTATTCCAATGAATAGGAATACAGGACATGGTGGGCCCCACTACGGGGTCCGAGAGTTTTCCAAGTTTTTTTGATCACCGATAAATAAGTAAATTTATTATTATTCAAGTAAAGAATAATTGGGTTGAATTTATTTATTAAAAGTATTTACAAGTGTTAAAGTAAATACAAGGATTAAACGAACAATTATTATTTTAATACTCCAGATTCGTATAATATTATTGGGAATTACGAGTCAAGTTAGTAACTCAGGTTTATCACATAGTATATTTAATATATATTTCATGTATGTGATAAAACATAAATAATATTTATGATGCAGTTAGTTCTTCACAATTAATTAATTATTACTTATTTAGTGGATGTTAAAAATACGAGGGTCGGGGAACCCTAACCTGGTATTTTGAACTTCCACTATATAAGTCAGAGAGAAGGTCTTTCCATGTGACTATTCATCAGTTAAAATTGAGAGCTTCTCTCTCCTCCTAAGTCCTAGAGAGAGAATCACTCAATCCGAGCGAACAATCCAAGTTCTCGCTTTTGCGAATCGAAGACAGAAGATCGCAGTGATCGACACAGCGTCGAAGAGATCATCAGAGCTCCACGCTAGCACCCAGAATCCGATGAATGACGTATGCATAAATTCAAGAAGCGTGTGCAGATGATCTACAGGGGTTCAACATCAGATCCTTTGAGCAACTATCGCCGATAACTTGCGACAGACGTGAGTGCTTCAAATCAGAATGAGGTACATGTTCATTTTATTCTCTGTGCTCGAATTAAACCACATGAGATCCTCGGATTTTACCAGGGCTTAAATCACCGGAGATGATGAAGTTTCGTTTCTCTAGTGATGGAAATTTTTTAAATCCTCAACCCACCGACTTCCTTTGCGCACCCTGGCACCAACAATTAGTATCACAAGGAGCGTGTGGATTTTCTAAGCCAAGAAAATTATCTTGCTTTAAATTTTAAGTAGATGGTTGTAAATCGGTCCCAACGAATCAGATCGTGCTTCGATCCGATCTCATATGGTCAAGTTATGACCATCAAATTTTTTTTTGGGATCGAAAGAGTGTTTATCGAATATTCAAATTTTGGATTTTAAGTTTCTGAAGAACACATTATATATATATATATATATATATATATATATATATATATTGAATCGTGTTATTATAAATGGGGATTTTCATCCAAGGACCAGCTGGAATCCGGTCACTGGATTCGCTCCGGCCGGTGACCCAATAATTCCACCAGCAGAAGCAAAAATTAATACATTATTTTATTTTAAATACACTTAATTAGAGGTCATGGAAAAGATCTACTCAGTGGCTATTTTTTCCACACGGGTGTGGCTGGTCCTTTTAGCAGTAAGGCAATAGCCCTTTTTGATTTTCCTCCTTGGCGGTGTGACTAACACACCTAGAGAGACCTCCTCTCCGCCCGCCTCCTCTATCTCCCTCGCGAGACCTCCTCTCCGTGTGCATCTCCCGAGACCACCATCGACCGCCTCCCCTTTACCAGCCGCACCTCGTCTTGCAGCCGGATCAAACGTCGAGCAGAGCTCGCCGCTCGCCTGGACTGCCAGCTAACGCCGCCCTGCAGAGTGCACAAGGTCGTCGCCCTTCAGCTGTCTCACCTCCGCCTACCCCCGTCCCATTCGGCCGGACCCACCGGACGCCGCTCCTTCCGAGGCCGGACCGCCAGCGGACCACTGTGAGCCCGAGCCGCACCGAAGCCCCACCTTCCACCTTCCTTCGACCGCGTCGCCCAGATCCAGGCCGACCGAAGCCCCAAATGCGCCTGCGGGGCTATGGCCCAACCCACAATGGGCCCGAAAGGGGTTTTTGAGGCCCAAGATAAATTAATATACTAAAAAAATTATTAATTTAATTAATTCAATTTTAGTATTAAATTGAATTAAACAAATTGAATTAATTAAAATTAATTTTTGACTTGAAATTAATGATATTTTAATATTCAAAAATATTAATTTGATTTTAGTATTAAACTAAATTAATTAATTAATTTAATTTTTGGAATTAAAATTAAATTAATGATTGAATCTATATAATTCATTTAATTTATTTAAATGCCCTATTACTTTAAACTTATTTCAATTTAATCTTTTATCACGCTTTTATTTATATACCGACGGGTCTTGAGCTAGTGACCATACCTGTGTATGTCTTGGTTAATTGCTTTAATTATTTATCACATGCATGTGATGATTGTAATAAGTAGATAATTAAATGATGATGTGTGCATCATCTTTTTGTTCAATATGTATAAGGGCCCGTGTGTCTACTTTATTTGTTGTATATTTCACCCCTAAACCCTCTCGCTTGCATGCGAGTATACATGTACAATTGATGATGACGTTATAAGACGTGGACCCTGCCAAGATGAGGTGGTACTCCAAATGAGAAGCGAATACATTGGAACAGGGGCATGACGCAATACGAGTCAGGACCCGACTCAGGAATGTTACCCTTACGTCACAGTTGATCTGTTAGATTTAAAATGGATCAACTAATAATAAATGCTCAAGACCAGTCAGGTAAAATTATTTTTTTATACATTGTTTATTATTTTATGCATGTGCATGTTTACTATGAGATCACATAAAATAATAAATAAGAATAATGCATAAGGATTCGATATATGTTTTTCTATTAATGCATGTTCAGTTGTGAGCGTGAAAATATAGATGGAACATATTTAATAGAAATGTATTACATACTTCAAGAAAATAATAAAACCCCTCAAATATATATTAAGTCGTAATGCCTTACGTTTCTCAAATTTGAACAAAACCAGGTGTTTGAGGTCCGCGTCAGTGAAAGTTAAGGGAGAATCATACTACCAAGGAGTTATTATGAGTAGAAGGTTGACTTACCAATATTGATAGCAAAGAAGTGGCCAAATCTAGCTTTTTATCACTTTTGAGGAGAGGTTTCAAGGACCATTTCCACTATAATACTCAAGCGTCATAGTATTCCGAATCAAACAGTGAGAGCTATTGAGGTTCAATAAAATAGTGAAACATTTAATGATTTAATAATTAATTAATCAAGATGTCTAAAAGGTAACCAAGTTAAAGTATTGACTATTAAAATTTATTTGTTTTAGATCAAAAATGGAAATCATCAACACCACCAAAACATTATCACTATGGTCTATACTAGATAAAGAAAATATATTGATTGGTCATAACTTTTAGGAGTGGTACATGTGCTTACACATAGTACAATACTAGGAAAGGAAACTTTATGTACTGGAGTCCTCACTTCCCGTTGAGCCTCTTCCGGGAGTAAGCAAGACAGATAAAGAAAAATGAAAAAATCATGTAGATGATGCACTAGATGTACATTGCATCATGTTGTCATCTATGTCCATTCAATTGAAAAAAATTAATGAGGACGAAGATGCCTACAAGATGCTAACTCATCTCCAAGAATTATATTAGGAGAGCTAGGCAAGAAAGGTATGTGATTTTTAGTGCCCTGTATAGGTGAAGACCAGTAGAAGGGAATAAAGCAAGACCTCATGTATTCAAGATGATCAGGTACATTGAGAGACTTAAAGACCTTGATTTCAAGTTTAACCAATAACCAGAAATTGATCTAATTCTTGCCTCTTTATTATCAATCTTCTCGACTTTCATTGTTAATTACAATATGAATAACATGACAAAGTCTCTCCTAGATCTTTTTTCCTTTAGTTTTCTAAGCTGATAAGGATATGAAGAATACCAATTCTCCAGTCCTTATGGTGAACTTGAGGAGGAAGGGAAAGACTAAGGGGTCTAAGGCTAAGTCCAAGATGAACATACTGATACACCATCCTTCTAAAAGTCAAGGATATAGTGGCAGGACAATGAGCAGGAGGCTGTATGCAAACTATGTGGGAAGAAAGACCACTGGAAGAAGAATTACAGAGCTAGGAAGAAGCAAGGTGATGCTTCTACTTCATGTATTTTTTTCATTGAATTTAATCTTTCATTATCTACAAGTTGGGTATTGGATACGACATGTGGTTCACACATTTGTATTCATATATAGGAACTAAGTAGATTTAAGAAGATTGAAAAAGGTGAAGTGGATCTCCAAACTACAAATGGTGCGAGTCTATAAGCCTTGACAGTGAGAGATTATCATCTAACTTCGCCTAGTGGTTTTATTCTTATATTGAATAATTGTTATTATGTTTCATAAGTAACCAAAAAATAATATCAGTGTTAAGTTTGAACACCATGGTATTTTATTTCAAGTTTAGAAATAAATAGTCTCTTTTATAAGGATAACATGTGTTATGGTATGGTGCATCTTAACAATGGGTTGTATATACTTGAACTTGAAAACCTAGTAATAACAACTAATGAAAAAACCATTGAGAATGACTCATATAACACCTACCTATGACACTTCAGGCTTAGTCATGTAAATGAGAAGCAATTATAGAAATTACATCAAGTAGGGTATTTAGACTCAGTTGAGTTAAAACTCTTGATGCATGTCATGCTTGTTTATAAGGAAAAATTACCAAAGCACCCTTTTCTAGTAAGAGAGTAAGAGCCACTGAATGTCTTGAATTAATTTATACTGATATATGTGGTCTATTTCTATTTGAGGCAATGGATTAGTTTTCTTACTTCATTACTTTTACTGTTGACTATAGTAGGTATAAATTTATCTACTTAATGCGGTATAAGTCAAATTCCTTTCAAATGTTTAAGGAACACCAAAATAAAGTAGAAAAATAGATTGGTAGGAAGATTAAGGCACTCCACTCAGACCGAGGTAGAGAGTATATTAACCAAAATTTCATTGATTACTTAAAGGAGTGTGGGATAATATCCCAACTCACTACTCCTTTTACACCATAATAGATTGGTGTTAGTGAAAGGAGGAATTATACCTTGTTATACATGGTTAGATCAATGACGAGTTAAGCAACTCTTCCATTATGCTTTTGGGGATATGGCTTGTAGAAAGCGACATATACTCTAAACCACATACCAACTAAAGAGACATAGGATTCCATATGAGTTGTGGTATGAAAAGAAACCCAATATTTCACACTTATATATATGGAGATGCAAGGCTTTTTTCAATACTATACATAGTAACAAATTGGCATCTTGAAGTACTAAGGGCATTTTTATAGGTTATCCTAAAGAAACCAAATGATATTATCTATATAACCCTTCAGATAGAAAAGTAATTTTGGAAAGAAAATCCATATTTCTAGAAAGGGAACACATTTCCATTGGAAATAGTGGGATCAAGATTGAATTCGATGAAGTTAATGATCTAGATGCACAAGAGCTAGTACGAGAACAATCTCCACAAGTGACAGTGGGAGATGAAGAAGTTCTCGAGACACAAGTACTGTGTAGTTCTATTTGAGAGGTTAGAGAACCAGAGCAATATGGTTTTCTTATCACTGAGTCAGGTGACACATTACTCCTCGAGGATGATGAACCTATAACCTACAAGGAATTAGTAAAAGGTAAGGATAGTGATAAATGATAAGATGCCATGCATTCTGAGATGAAGTCCATGTATCAAAAATTGTGTTTGGATTTTGGTAGACCCTCCAGCTGATGTAAAACCTATTGGGTGCAAATGGGTATTCAAGAAAAAGCTGGACATGGATGGTCAGGTCAATACCTATAAGACAAGACTAGTAACACTAATAGATAAATACCATATACCAACGGTTTGGAGGACCGTTGGATGGTTTGGCGTGGGGATAGGTCTATACCAATGGTTATAGGAAAACCGTTGGTATAGAACTATACCAATAGTTTGACAAACCATTGGTATAGGTTATATGACAAATTTATACCAACAGTTTCATAAAACTATTGGTATAGGTAATTCAAAAAAAAACCCTGGCTTGGTTTTGATCCCAGCACCTCCTGTTTATAATCCAATGACCTAACCACTAACCTAACATGAATTTTATGAACATAATTTCATAAATATATATATGTATATTCATAAGTATTTTAAGTTTTTATTTATTTAATGTTATTTAATGAAAGATTCCATAAAATAATGTGTGCATCTATACCAACGGTTCTCAAAACCATTGGTATAGACCTATACCAACGGTTCTCAAAACTGTTGGTATAGACCTATACCAATGGTTTTTTTCTTTGATTTTTGATCTATACCAACGATTTTGGACAAACCCTTGGTATAAGGTCACTATATTGGACCTATACCAACGGTTTTGGCCAAACCATTGGTATAGGTCCAAATTAGTGACATATACCAACGCTTTGTCCAAAATTGTTGGTATAGGTCCATATAAATGACCTATACCAACGGTTTGGCCAAAACCGTTGGTATAGGTCCAAATTAGTGACCTTTACCAACCGTTTGGCCAAAACTGTTGGTATAGGTCCTATTTCTACTAGTGTAGCCAAGGGTTTCAAACAATGTCAAAGCATTGACTATGGAAAAACCTTCTCACCAGTAACAATGTTGAAATACATCAAAATATTGCTTGTAATAGAAGTCTTCCATGATTATGAGATTTGAAAAATGGATGTTAATACTGCTTTTTTTAAATGGAAAGTTGGTTAGATATGTCTATATGATTTAACCTGAATGGTTTGTTTATGGGTTGAAGTAGGAATCACGATCATGGAATGTTCATTTTGATGAGGCCATAATAGAATTTGGTTTTTTCAAAAACGAAAGAGAGAGTTGTTTCTATAAGAAGGTTAATGGAAATGTCATCATTTTCCTAGTATTATATGTTGATGACATATTAATTATGGGAAATGAAGTGCAAGTATTATAGTCAATTAAGACTTGGTTAAATGAATGCTTCTCCATGAAATAATTAAGTGAAACAACCTACATTACAGGGATCAATATCTATTGAGAAAGATCTTAGAGGTTTCTTGGGCTAATTCAAAGTACATATATTGACAAGGTACTCAAAAAGGTATAGTATGGAACAATCTAAGAGAGAGTTGTTTCACATGTCACATGGTATCAATCTCTCTAAGAAAATGTGTCCACAAACACAGGAGGATATTGAAATAATGAGTATAATCCATTATGCCTCGATAATGGGATCTATCATGAATTCCATGTTATGTACTAGGTTTGATGTTGCCTTTGCTTTAAGCATGGTGGGAAGATATCAAGCTAATCTAGGAGAGATTCATTGGGTAGCTGTCAAAACTATCCTGAAGTACTTAAGGATTACAAAGGATATGTTCCTAGTGTATGGAGGATATGAGGAACTAGTAGTGATAGGATACAATGATGCTAGTTCCTAGACAGATCATGATGATCTGAAATCACATTCAGGCTATTTATTTTTTCTGAATGGTGGTGCAGTGAGCTGGAGAAGCTTGAAGCAACCAGTGGTCTCCAATTCTACAATAGAATCCAAGTATATAACGACTTCCGATGCAGCTAAGGAGGCAGTATGGATACACATATTTGTCTCAAACATCAGTGTTGTTCCTAGTAGTGTAGAACCTATTCCAGTTTATTCTAATAATACTGAATCAATAGTGCTTTCCAAGGATCCCAGGTCACAACCAAAGGACAAAGCATATACTTCAAAAGTTTCATCTCTTGAGGGATTTTACCTAGAGAGGTAAAGTCACAATTAGCTAAGTATCCACAGAGGATAACATGGTAGAACCCCTAACTAAATCCATATCTCAATAGAATCATGATTATCATGTGAGAGTTAGTGGATTGATACTTGTTAGTAGTTGACTCTAGTGAAAGTGGGAGTGTTGAAAGTATGTGCCCTAGGCCCAACTTGTGGATGTACTTTGATTACTATTACATGTATACAATTGGATATATACACGTGTTTATCATACCAAAATAGTGTTGATACTTATGCATCCACTAAATTTATGATAATGTTCTTGGATTATGTGTCATATCAAAAGTATACAATAGTTCCCAGGCTATAACGAGAACCTAGAGATACTATAACAATAATCTTAAATTTATGTCCAATGGTCCAGATACATTATACTGACAAGACACAAATTATGTGCGAACATCATGTGCTAGGGGATCATAATCATTGATACTTATTCTCATTAATTTTTCACTTGGTTATCTCTAGTAGTTTAGATCACGAGGACAAAACCTTTAATATGAATATCACATGTTCTGGGTGTCATTGGTTGTTCATATCTACAAAAACGTGTATTGGTTTCTAGATGAGATCATTATTAATTTATTCCGTTTGATAGTGTACTTTGATGAAAGGTGAAAACCATGATAATGAATTCGTGGAGAGGTAGCTTGTGTTGAGTGCATCATTGGTGGTATGACATTGGTTGAATGATCAAGATAGGATTTGTTGCTTTTAATTTGAGGAAGTGATATATCATGCCTGGTTGATCAGGATGATAGTACTTTCATAAATCCATGACCATGGTAGTCGAAGGTAAATCCATCCAGATAGATAAATAAATAATAAATAAATAAAATATTATGACACAAATGTACGTCCTTTTTTATGAGATATCATATGGAAAAGATATTATATTACACAATGCATGTTTGTAGGTTGGTTGTCATTGTTATGACTATTACTGATCTCTTTAGGGGATTTGATGGGTTTCTAGACCCCATTCTTGGTCTGTGAATACTATTGAATTCTATCGAGATAAAGGTCTAGAAGGTCACACACAATAACACATTTGAGAATCTTCCATGATAAACTATATTGGTCTTGAGAATGTAAGTGAAATCCTCAAGAATTAATGGTTTGGAGTCTCAGTTGTAAATGTATACATGAGGCGTCTTTTCATGATTTTTTCCAATTGATGATCTAATATTTTAATTATGACTAAGAACTACTCATAATTTTTTCATGAATATATATCAATACCATTTGAAGGAAAAAACCTATGAATATAAATTTGGACTCATTAGTCCCCAGATCACTTCTATACAACTATTTACATTAGAACCAAAATAATATAAAGTAATATAAGACAAATTAGACACAATGTTTGAAAGGAAACTTAAAGATGAAATAATCATATTAATACCAATGATGTAAGGGTAAAACTCTACAATTTAATCATATCAAATAAATTTTTATTCCTTTCATTAATCATTCCTTTTTGTTTTTAGGCTACATTGGTTACTCATTTAAATAAATTTGGATACTCTAAAGATTTATTTTCTGTATTCAATGCATGGATACCCAATAAAAAAACCACAAATGATGATGTTTACCAATTTTTAATACACTAAATGAAATATTTTATAAATAAAATTCAAGTTATACATTTTATATTATGTTTTAATGAAAATTATTTCATGATAGGGCAGTGTTTAAATATTATAAAATTCATGGCATGAGGAAAGTCCATGAGCACAAAAAGTATATCTAATTCTAAAAATGGATAAGTGTTAGGGTATATATAATAACATCCCACTATTAAAACATATAGTAAACATTACTTATTTTTCTCAATGTTTCTGCAGTGTCTGAGACAAACGAATGGAAAAGATTATGGTTATTATGTTTGTAAATTTATGAAATATATCATATTCCATCAACAAACTAACATCCCCGAAGAGGTATTTTCAATGATAATTAAAATTTCATTTAAAATATTTATTAATCCTTTGTTTATTTATATTTTTTTAGTACTATGAGGACTTTTGATAGTCCTCATATTCACAATAGGAAATATATTTTTCTAGAAATGAATGGGAAGAATACATGGTGTCAGATTGTATAAAAATATCATGAAGATGTGAATTCCTATTACTTATTTAGCTAATCTTCTCATCATTTTATTTACTTTTTTAGTTATTTTTCTTATCATTTTTATCTGATACTTATTTTGTTAATTTTTATAGAGATTATTCACTCAACAATGATGATACACTCATAATGATGCACTTTTATTTTTATTATACAATGCATTCAAAATTCCGGGTTATCAAACAAAAATATTGCTAGATAACCCCTAATGCTAAATTCACTATAGAATAAATAGACAAGGCGTGATGTGTAGAAATCAACCACACATCAATCTGATACAAGGTATACCCAGTATGATTCAAAGTTTATGGTTTTTGTTTAAAATTTACATTTTAGTTCAAAAACACATATTACATACCCAAAATCAAGCAAACACTTTCAGATTGCTTTGATAATTTTGAAAAACGATTCATAAGTCATTTGTGATGTGTAGGAATTAGACACACCTCAATCCAATACACGACATGCCTAATATAAAAAATCTAGTCACATGTTCAAAGATTCTCATGCTCCTAAGACATTTGAATTCATGGCTATAAATGAGGTAATAGTGATTGGGAAATGGGTCAAAAATATATATAGACATCATGAAAATGTGAATTACTAATACTAATGTGTTAATTTTGTCATCATTTTATCTACTATTTTTAAGTTAATTTCATTATCATTTTTATCTGATACTTATTTAGTTTTTTTAAAGATATTTTAGGAAGTCATAATTTAATTTCAGATATCTGAAATGAGATAAAAAAGAGAGAACATGTTACTTTATGATGGAAGAAGAAAACACATGCTATCTGAAACATGAATTGAATCGTAAGGATGAATCTACCAAGGGATTTTGAAAAATTTGAATAAAAAAATATTTCTAAAAGATCTATCATGAACATTATATTGAATTATTAAATAATCAACCACACCACAATCAACCACACCTAAATCTGATACATAGTATTCTCAGTATAACTTGAAGTATATATATTTTTAGTTTATAATTTATATTTTAGTTCACAACACACATCACATACTCAAAACCAAGAAAACACATTCATATTGTTTTAATACTTTAGGAAAATGATCCAGAAGTCATTTTTGATGTGTAGGAATCAAATTCACCTCAATTCAATACATGGTGCATCTAATATGATTCAATGTGCATGTTTTTAGTTTAAAATTGAAATTTTCGTTAAAAAAACATGTCACATACTCAAAACTGAGAAAAAAATTCAGATTATTTTGATACTTTATAAAAATGATCCATAAGCCATTTTTGATGTGTAGGAATCAACCATACATCAATTCAATGCACAATGTGACCAGTATGAATCAAAGTGTTTATTATCAGTTTGATATTGATATTTTAGTTCAAAATGCATGTCACTCACTGAAAATTGAGAAAAAATGATCAAATTATCTTTATACTTTAGGAAAATGATTCGTGATTTATTTTTGAGATGTAGGAATCAATATCATGTTAAATTGACATATAATGTGACTAATATGAATCAAAGTTAATGTTTTTAGTTTAAATTGAAATTTTAGTAAAAAAGACATATGACATACTCCAAACTGATAAAATGCATTCATATTGTTTTAATACTTTAGTACAATGATCCATAAGTCATTGATGATATGTAGGAATAAAGCGCATGTCAATCCGATGCATGGTGTGACCGACATGACTAAAAGTGTGTTTTTATTTAAAATTTACATTTTAGTTAAAAAAACAAGTAACATAGTCAAAATAAATAAAACAAATTCATATTGTTTTGATACTTTAGTAAAATGATACATAATTTATTTTTGATGTGTAAGAATCAGTCACACCTCAATCTGGTACACAGTGTGCCCGATATGAATCAAAGTGTATGTTATCAGTTTAAAATTGACATTTTAGTTCAAAAGAGTCACTCATCGAAAACTAAGAAAGTATGATTTTATTGTCTTGATATATTAGGAAAATTATTTATAAGTCATGTGTATGAATTAGTCACATGTCAAACCAACACATGATGTGACCGATGTGACTCAAAGTGTCTATTTTTAGTTTTAATTGAAATTTTAATAAAAACGGATATAACATACTAAAAAATGAGAAAAAAACATTCAGATAGTTTTTATACTTTATTAAAATGATCCATAAGTCATTTGTGATGTGTAAAATTCAACCGCACATTAAAGAGGCCATGTATTGCATGATCTGAACTAGGTGTAGAAATCATTAGGGATAAACAAAATAAACTATTATATCTTTTTAAGCATGCATATGTAAAAATCCTTAAAAGTTACCTGCTTGAATCTCTAAAACCAGTTAGTGTACCATTTGAACAACATTTTAAATTTTCATTATCTCAGTCACCCACTGATGATGTTGATATTGAGTTCATGTACAAAATTATCTATGCTAACATTATTGTAAGTTCCATGTATTGCATGATCTGAACTAGGTATGATATAGATTTTTTAAATCTCCACACTTATAAGATTTATGAAACTCCAGGGAATCCACATTGGAATGTTCAGAAATGATTGATTTGATATTTTTCATGTACTTATGATTTGTCTTTGTGTTATGGTAAAAATGTTGATGCTACTGAAATATTCTTTGGATATGTTGATACTGAATATGTAGGAAATATTGATACTATAAAGTCACTTATTGGGTATGTGTTCACTACTTATGGAGAAAATATTTCTTGTAAATTCAATATGCAATCTGTGGTTTCCCTTTCAACCATAGAATCAGAATACATAAACTTAATCAAGGCTATTAAAGAGGCCTTATGGATTAAGGGTTTATCTACTAAACATAAAATTTATGGTTATATTATTACTACATTTAGTGATAGTTAATCTTCTCTACATTTATCCAAAAATTTAGTATTCCATAGTAAATCCAAACACACAGATTTAGATTACATTTCATTAGATATGTTATTGAATCTAGAACTGTATGTGTAAATAAGATACATATAGATAATAACCCAGATGATAGTTTGAATAAAGTAGTGGTATTATCTAAATTAATTTTTTAGATATATTGAATTTTGGTTCCCATTCAATGACATCAGGTGAAATAACATTGCCAATTTCAATTGAAAATGGTGGAGATTTGTGAATTTAGGCGTTTCATTCCATTTTCAAATTGAAATTGTCTGATTTATCAATCCAATATTATTTTATATTATAATTCATGCATGAAAATTTAGTTTAATTTTGTTTTATTAATTTTATACTCAAATTACAATTACTGGATATTCGATGTTTTGGGTTTCCACATGGGGCTATGGTTGGGCCACTGGCTCGATCTGCTTGTTGTTTTTTCCTTCGGCCCATGTTATCCTATGACTGCCTTTTCACTATTTCAAGAATCTTTTTTTCTTGTATATCTATCACTTTTCCACCCATGTGATCCTCTATATCTAATTTTTTAGCTACAATCATTAGTGTCACTACGTTTTTATTTTGGCATGGATCTGTGGTTCTCGCTGGTTGGTTGATCCGTTTTGAGGCTCTATGTGTATCAAGGGAATTAATAACCACTTGGACCCATCCTTCAGAATTTAGTATCATTCATTCTATTTTCATAGGTTTAATTTCCCCCATCATTCTGGAAACCCTAACTTCAGTGTGTTCTATTTTCTCTATGATCAATATCTGTGCTTTCCGTCCTCCCATGTACACCATTGTTGTGCCACTTCTAATGGAGTTTTAATGGAGTCCTTCATTGATGAATATTTTTTTTCTAAGTTCCTAAATAAAGAATGCATGAATTATAGACTAGGTGAGTTTCTTCAATCTTTTAAAGTTCTAATATCCACAACAGCTTCCTAGTCACAACTTGTAGAGAATATGAAAATTAGACCAGTGCATCCTACATTGTAAGTTTCACGTTCTTATTTATCATTTTCATAGATTTAAGTTATTTAAGATTAAATTATTTTTTCTTTGGTGTTTAAGTAAGTATACTATAAATATGTTTCACTTGATCTTAATAAAACACATGAGTGCATGGGTGGTGTTCTTTCCATGCACGTAGGCCCCAGCGGAACCAAAGTATGTTAAATACTTTGATTCTCTTTACTGATTTCTTTTATTATTTCTTCTTGAATGTTTAGTCTTCGTTCAATTCGATTCCTATGAAAAATACCCAATCAATACTTTTTGGTTATTTTGAATTTCCTTCTAGTAGTGCACCTGATTTAGGTTAAATTCTATTTGTAAATTTAGGTGTTTCATTATATTTTAATATTTAAATTACATGATTTATTATTCTACCATTATTTTTTATTATAATTCATGAATGAAAAATTTAGTTTAATTTAGTTTTATTATTTTTCTTCTTCAATTACCTTTACTTGATATTCGGTGTTCTGGGTTTCCGCATGGGGCTCTGGTTGGGTCACTAACTCAGGGTGATTGTTATTTTTCCTTCATCACATGTCATTATGTGCCCTCCTTTTTACTAATATGTGTGCCTTTTTTTCCTAGACATTGATCATCCTATTATCTACGCGATCCTTTCCATACACCTTTTTATCCGCACTCATTAGTTTCACTCAATTTTTATTTTGGCGTGGATCTATGGTGCTCGTTGATTGGTTAACTCCTTTCGAGGCTCTGTGAGTGTTAGGGGAATTGGTGACCCCTTTCACTCACCCTTTCAAATTCGGTATCACCCATTCTCCTTTCCCAAGTTTGTATCTCCTTCTTGTTCTATAAATCCTAGATTTGGTGTGTTCTATTTTCTCAGAGATCAATCTCCGTGCCCACCGTCCTTTCGTGTACATCGCTAGTGTGACACTTTCGGTGGAGTTCTGATGGAATCCTTCATTAATGAAGATGCGTGGCCATGTTCCTGAGTGAAGAATGTCTAAATTCCAGACCAGGTGAGTTCCTTTAATATCTATGAGCTTGAAGATCCACATCACCTTCCCAATTATATTTTGAAGAGAATAGGACAGTCAGACCATTGCGTATGATGTTGTAAGTTTTATGTTCTTGTTTCTCATTTTCATAGCTTTAAGTTATTTAAGATTATGTTTCTATTTCTTTGGTGTTTGATCTTGTATGCTGTAAATCTATTTCTTTTGAGCTTAATAAAATGCATGAGTGTGTGGGTGGTGTTCTTACCATGCATGTAGGCCCCAACAAGACCGAATAATATTACATCCTAGAGTTATCTTTACTTATTTATTTCATCTTGAATGTTTATTTTTCATTCTATTAGATTCCTATAAAAAAAAGATGAAATCAATCCTTTAGGGTTCGTGCAAATTTTCTTCTAGTAGTGCACCTCCCCCTACAAGCTGGATAAAGTTCGTACAAGTGAACTATAAATAAGTTGAGTTAATTTGAATTTATGAGAAATAAAAATGACTATTATGATGATGCTAATATGGTAATTTAAATTTTGATATTCACAAATGGAAGTTCATGATTCTAGCCATAATTTGAGGAAGATTTGAAAAGTGAGTTGATGCTGATTTATGTGGAAATTTTATTTGAATACAATATTTTATAAGATTTGAAAAATGTGATCAAAATAAAAAGGTGAAGAGCCTTGGAGTTTGAAGAATTTAAATCACCGAACTTATCAAGTAAGTTAAGCCTATAAAAAGAGATGAGATCATTCAGAGCATTGGATTGATTGATTGATTGAGAGAAAAATAAAAAGAGCATTTCTATTAAGAAGAGAAGAAGTAAAAAGGGAGTTCCAACCTGAAGTTATTATAACCTCATTTGATCAAAGATTTTAGAAGACCCAAACTTGAATCTACAAGGAAGAAGGTAAAAGTATTCAAATTTAAAAGACCAAAAGTTGTGAGAAAGACCAATGTTAGGTGAAACATGTAGAATATCTGGACGTTGAAGTTATATAAGAAGTGAGTGATTTGGACTTAAGTTTACTATAGGTAATCCAATGTGCAATTAATTTAAAAGGAATAAGATTTGTTAGTCAAATACCTATTTATGGTTTAGATGTGATTACATTATAACTAGAAGTATATGGAATATTTTAACTATTGATAGCTAGTATTGTACGAAGGATGCAGTGTGGGTTAAGTATAATAACTTCTCGCACCAATTTTAATTTAAAATAATATTATTAGTATAAAATAAAATACTTAACTAGAGTCGACACGACAAGGAGTAGGTTCTCACATTGACGTCGAACCTTATAAAAATCTATGCGTGTTATTATTTTCTTTTAGTATCTGTATTTCATAATATAGAAAGTGATAAGGGTTAATAACAAATATCTATTCATCCTAACTGATAAATTAGGTTAAATAAACTTAAAATAAGTAAAAATAAATTTCTAAATAATCAGAAGAAAGTTGGTCATCCCTAATTCACCCCTTCTCAGGGTGACTACACGACTCTCTGAGACTAAAATCACGGGAATGACTCGAGCTGAGACAATGAATCAAATCCCATGAAATGTGTATCGCCCCAGCCCCAGTTACCTAGATTCGGTGCATTATTACATAACATTGGCATGATCACAAGAAAGATCAAATTTCTAAATACCGATTAGTTTAGTAGCCTTGGAAACACTAGATATATTCATAAGTCTTACATTACATCATAAAAATGAAAACTAAAACAACATATTTTATTCATAGTACACACTCATATCCCCACATACTATCCCTGCAGGTCATTCATAAATTACTTCTTCACATCCTGGGAAAAATAAAACATTGAAAGGGGTGAGCTCAAATTCCCAGTAAGGATAACAATATAGCGGAAAATTTCATAAATAAGAATAAACATTTAAGGCAATGTATAACTAAAACAAAAGCCTTTTAAACTTGAAATTCAACATATTATGGAAAAAATGAAATAATTCCATTTACTTATTCACATGGATATTCTACTAATCAAATAATCACATGCAATATCAATAACCACTTTCATAATGATGGAATGCATAATTCCATACTATCATAACCACATAGCCAAGGCCTCGTGCCAAGACTAAAAATAAGATTTTGAAAAGGCCTTGTGCCAAGACACTAGTTTTTCTCATGAGACCTACCAATGCATTGAGGAGCTATAGCGGGCTCCACCCGTCACATATTAAGTCCAATTCATTCCTATATGAAAAGGTTTAAACATAAAATAAACATTCGTATTAAAACTAGCATACGGAATGTAAATACTTCATCCATAAACCATGAATGGTATAAAAATAACACATCCATAGTAAAAAATATCACAAAAGCTTCAATACAATACAGAATTTTTGTATCATAATAAATCAACTTCAAATAAGCATAAAATCCATCAAAGGATGTTGACATAGATGAAATCAAAACTCTTTTTAGAGGAATATCTATTTCTATTTTGAAATAATTTAAGAGCCATATATTTATAAAATAAAACATTTTCTTTGAAAATATTCTTATAATATTGTAAGGGAATCTTCGAAGATTTTATAACGGTGGAAAATAGCCGCACCCGCCGTATAAGTTAAAAAAACATTATTACCTTAATTCTACCGAAAAGGTTAAAAATCACCTTGTTTGGAAAACGACGGAAATATTCCTTTATAAAACTCTTATAAAAAGTCAAACAAGGGAATAAATGAATTTAACCCATATTCTTGTAAATAGTAAAAATGTTTTGAAATACATTTTTAAGAAACATGAATGTGGATGATAAAGAGATCCCAGTAGATTATTACGTATAAACAACCTCGGATAATGAAGAGATTGTGAAATAACCCTTACCTTGTAATTTTTCTTGGTTGGGGTAGGTTAACCTCCTGTATAATGGTGAAATAATTGTTATTAAATTATAAAATAATCATATACATTAATATGATATCATATATGATCTTTTAACATTGATTTGTTAATAATATCTTAGTATTATCGTTGTTTCGGGTGTTAACTTACTCGTTTTCTTTTATATGTTTTGTTACGTAAGCTTTGTTTGTCATGGATAGGTTGTATCTTAATCATATAAAGAATGATATCAAGTATTTAGATACTATTATTAATCATCAAATGATAATTATACTTGAATGGATACGATGGAGAATGAATCTCATCGCGTTCGTGGAGACGGTAGTCCGTACGTACGCACGAACGACAATATCATTCTTTTGATATTAAAATAATATATAATTGGATGGTATATCATATATACAGAATCATTATCATGTTATATTTATTATTTACATGAGTTACACATCATTATTATACCCATCCAAATAATAATTTATTGAATAACAATTACACCACGACGTGGAGACGGTAAGCCGTACGTACGCACGTATGGTGACATGTTATTCAAAGGATGGATATAATAATGAATATGGTTGTACCATATTTATAATAACATCACAGTATATATAAGATACTGGAGTTATTATTTTATAATGGTAAAAACAAATAAGGAATAAGTAGAAGAAGAAAGGAACTTGTAAAAGGGTGGTGAAATCATTACCTCTTCTTCGGGTTCTTCCTTTTGATTTGATCAGAAGGGCTCATAGGTTGGCTTTCTGACTAAAGTAATGCCTCTAAGATGAAGTGAGGGAAGTTGAGAGAGTATTTGGGCAGAGTTTTTCCAAGAAAAAAGGCTTTTAAGGTGTGAATTAATGAGAAGGGGGAGTGCCCTTTTATAAGAGGGGTGAGGGGCACCTTTGGAAAAGCTAGAAATATTATATTATAATAAATTCATATTCGGTTTATAATGGCTCAAAAGTGAATTATTTAAAGGTTAAGTTGGGTATGGGTCGAAAACCACTCAACCAATATAATTTAGACAGGTTTGGGTTACTATATTAACCTTATCATTAAGTATTAACTCTTAGTTAATTAGTTTCACTTTTACAATGTCTCTTTGTATTTTTATATTATATGGTTAATAAAATTACTATATACATCCAAGAGACCCCCAAGTGGTCCATTAATGATACAAATATCATGATATAAGTCTCTTGGCCGAACCTTAGATTTTTAGGAATTTAATATCAATTAATAATATAGTATTTGTTTTAAAAACTCTTTTACGTCAATTTTGACACTATTCAATAATTGATTTTTGTAAAAATCATAAAAGAATGATTACTTCGAAAAACATTAATTAAATCATTCCTAACATGTCATAGTAACCTATAAAATTAGTTTAATCCATAAAAATTCTCAAATTATATTTATTTGAGTATCTACAATATCAATCATTTTAATTTTTCACTATTATGGTAATTACCGCATCACCATTGTGTCATAAATATATTAAATTATTTAATGTCTAAAAATTATAAATAAAATACATTTATGTATGAAATATTTTTATCTTTATAATTAATATTTATAGTCAAAACTCCAACATATATAACCCTATTTAAAAATTGTTTTTCTAAAAGATATATGCTTGTGTCATTTTTGTATTCATTTTAACTTAATTAAAATAAATTGTTCCTATCACTTAAAAGTGGCACCATGGGGTCCCAAAATAGACCCAATGATGCCCATGGTCGGATATGTATCAACAAATAAGGTTAGGACACGTTTTAGGGTAATTTGTTATTATTATAATATTATTTTTTAACCCTTATTTACCGGATTTACCCTTTAACCATGGTAAATAAAATATTTACCGAAGTAATTATTCAAAATGTCTAAAAATAAAAGTTACCTATTTAAAAAATTTGAACATTCTGATTCAAAATATGGAATCCATTTTTCCAAATTCAAAACACAGAAGTGGTAGAAATTAATTTAAAATTAATTCCCGCTGTCAAAACAAAAAGCGTGTTTTTAAGATATAATAACTATCAAAAGATTGATACTTGTTTATGTTCGGTTTAATTGTGAAATTATGTCCAATGACCAACATTGTATTAAATGGTAAAAATATATTCTAAATATACTTTAAAACCACTCAAATTCATAATTTATCACTATTAATTATTTTGATTAAAAAAGTTGTTTTTAATTAAAATTTAGTAATTTTCACTATTCATCAAAATATTAAAGTTATCCGAAAAGTATCAAAATTTCACCTTAGGATAAATTCGATACTACGAATCCAAAAATGAAGTCCTTTTTGAGAGATAAAATCTCTAAAATTTTAAAAACTAGGTATTACTATTCATAACGGCTAGTTTGATCGGTTGTGGTGTGTGTTAGAACTCGATGTTGCGTACAACACACGCTATTGCATTATTCAAAGAGAAGCGTACCGTAGAAGCTTGGGGTGTTACATTCTCCCCTCCTTCAAATAATTTCGTCCTCGAAATTTCTAGAATACTACCACATGAAAAGACTCGGGTGGTTCTTCATCATAAGTTCCTCGGGTTCCCACGTTGCCTCTTCCATCTTATAGTTTCTCCACAAAACTTTTACTAGATGCGTCGTTCGGTTTCTCAGTACTTGTTCTCTCGTATCAATAATCTTGAAGGGCTCTTCTCAATAAGGCAGATCAGGTTCTAGTTCTAATTTCTCATAGGTGAGTACATGCATTGGGTCAGGCATGTATTTCCTCAATAGAGATACGTGGAACACATCGTGAACTTTGGAGAGACTTGGCGGCATTTCCAATCGGTAATCTACAGCCCCAATTCGTTCTAGAATTTCGAAAGGTCCGATGTACCTGGGACTCAATTTACCTTTCTTACCAAAACGTATGACTCCCTTCCATGGAGATACCTTCAGGAAAACATGATCACCGACTTGAAATTCCAAATCCTTCCTTCGATTATCAGCATTTCTCTTCTGCCTACTTTGAGCTGCTTTGATGTGATTTTGGATTACCTTCACCTTTTCCATCATTTCCTCCACCAGTTCTGGGCCTACCAGTTTTCTTTCACCAACGTCATCCCAACAGGTTGGTGTACGACATCTCTTTCCGTATAATGCTTCATATGATGCCATATGAATACTCGAATGGAAGCTATTGTTATAGGAAAATTCTACCAGAGGTAAATATTGATCCCACATACCCTGAAAGTCAAGTGAGCAGGATCTCAACATGTCTTTTAAGGTTTGAATAGTTCGTTCTGATTGTCCATCTATTTGAGGGTGGTAGGCAGTGCTCAAATGAAGTTCAGTATCCAAGGCTTTCTGAAGACTTTTCTAGAATCTTGAAGTAAAACGGGGATCATGATCAGAAACAATCAATAGGGGTACTCCATGAAGTCTCACAACTTCATCAATATATAGTATTGCTACACGTTCCAGTGGTACATCTTCTCTTATAGCAAGAAAATGTGCTGACTTGGTAAGACGATCAACAATGACCCATATTGCATCGTTCCTTCTAGGAGTCTTTGGTAGCCCCATGACAAAGTCCATCGTAATATTGTCCCATTTCCACTCCGGTATGGGAAGAGGTTGCATGACTCCTCCAGGCTGTTGCCTTCCAGCTTTCACTTGTTGACAAACCATACATCTTGACACAAAATCAGCAATCTCCCTCTTCATGTTGTCCCACCAAAAATGTTCCTTCAAATCTCTATAAATTTTGGTGCTCCCAGGGTGTATAGAGAAATTGGAACTATGAGCATCATCCAACAATTCCATTTTTAGATCAGGTATATCGGGAACACAAAGTCTCTTCCCGAATTTCAAAATTCCATCTTCATACACAAAGTCTCTCAATCTCCCATCATTCACAGCTTTAATATTCTGTTGAAATTCTTCATCATCGGTCTGAGAACTCTTAATCCTTTCTAGTAAATATGGTTTGGAAACCATTTGAAAAAGCATTGATGTTTCACCTTCCCTGGTTATTCCCATGTCCATCTTCACTAGATCCATGAAAATTGGATCCCTTTCAATTATCATATTGTTCAAAACTCCATGGTCTTTTCTGCTCAAAGCATCTTCCACCTTGTTTTCCTTCCCCGAGTGGTAGTGTATCGTGCAATCATAATCCTTGAGTAATTCAAGCCATCTCCTTTTCCTCATGTTGAGTTCTTTTTGTGAGAAAATATACTTCAAACTCTTGTGATCAGTATAAATCTCACATTTTTCACCATAGAGGTAGTGCCTCCATATCTTCAAAGAAAAGATCACAACTGCTAACTCAAGATCATGATTAGGATAGTTTTGCTCATGAATTTTCAACTATCATGATACATAGGAAATACCCCTATCATTCTGTATAAGGACACAACCAAGTCCTTTCTTCGATGCATCACTATAAATAACGAACCCATCATTCCCCGATGGTAGAGTCAATATAGGAGCATTGACTAATCTTCTCTTTAGTTCTTAGAAACATTCTTCACACTCTTTTGTCCAAAAAAATTTAACCCCTTTACGTGTGAGCTTCGTTAATGGGTTAGCCAATCGGGCAAAATTCTGGACGAAACGTCGATAATAACCTGCCAAACCAATAAAACTGCGTACCTCAGTTATACTCGTAGGTGCTGGACGTTCTTGGATTGCCTTGGTCTTAGAAGGATCAACAGAGATTCCATATTTAGATACAATATGGCCAAGAAAAGAAATCTCATGAAACCAGAATTCACACTTGCTAAACTTCCCATATAATTCATGTCTTCTCAGAGTCTTTAGGATAATGCGCAAGTGACTTTCATGATCTTCGTAGCTTTTAGAGTATACCAAGATATCATCAATAAATACCACAAAAAATTCATTGAGATATTCCTTGAAAACTCTATTCATCAGATCCATGAATATAGATGGTGAATTAGTCAATCCAAAAGGCATTACAGTAAACTCGTAATGCCCATACCTAGTTCGAAATGCTGTCTTCGGAATGTCTTCCTTCTTTACACACAACTGATGGTATCCAGATCGAAGGTCAATCTTTGAAAATTATTGATATCCATGAATTTGGTCAAATAAATCATCAATGTGAGGTAATGGATACTTTTTCTTTATTGTTATAGCATTGATCTCCCTATAGTCGATACATAACCTCATAGATCCATCTTTCTTTTTAACAAAAAGAACAGGGTCTCCCCATGGAGAAACACTAGGGAGAATAAATCCCTTATTACTCAATTAATCTAGTTGTTTATTTAGTTCAACTAATTCTACAGTGGCCATTCAATAAGGGGTCTTCGATATAGGCCTTGATCCAGGAATTAAATCAACGGAAAACTCAACTTCTCGTTATGGAGGATGTCCAGGTAAATCTTCCGGAAATACATCTACATATTCTTTCACAACAGGTACATACTCTATTTTAAAATTACTTTCCTCACCCATAGTCATTTCATTCTCTTCCTCCCCAATAATTGAATTTAGTTGAGCTACTGGGGGTGGATCTAGATAAGAATTAGGTGGTGACGATTCTGCTCTAAAGATAAGGTGTTCCTTATCATCATCATCAAAAATCGTAACCTCCTTCTTCTTATAATAAATATTCGAATCATAGTCTGAAAGCCAATCCATACCAAGGATTATATCAAACTCAATCATAGGTATGATGATGAGATCAGCAGATAAAGAACATTTATGTGCTCTAATGGGGACTGATTCACAAAACTTTATTGCAATGATACTTCTTTTAGGAGTTTTAACTAACAACTCCCTTGTTAAATCAAATTGGAAATATCTAATTTTCTTATCAAACTGGGAAGATATGAAACAATGCGATGATCCAGAATCAAATAATGCATTTGCTAAACTTGAGGAAACCATTAAATTACCTGCCACCACGTCTTTTGGAGCTTCTACCTCAGCAGTAGTGATAGCAAAAGCTTGGCCTTGATCCCTTGGCCTTTTCTGAGGTAAGTTCCCCTGACAATTAGGAAATCCATTTTCATAATGTCCCAACTCACTGTAATTATATCACTGAACACTGGTATCTTCCTTCTTCCCTTTGCAATCACGATCTTGGTGGCCTTTTTCACCACACTTGTAACAGACACCCATTCCCTTCAAGCAAGTAACGGGGTGTTTCTTCCCACATTTACCACAGTATGGATATTCAACCTTTCCCTTCTTCCCCTTATTTCCATTCCCAGATTGATCATAAAATCTCTTCTTCTCTTGCTTTTCTTTAAAGTCATAAGACTTAGATAATTCCTTTTCTGTCTTGATAACACATGAGACAATGTCTTCATACGACGAGAAGGATTGTGAGACTAATGCTCGATGGAGAAATGGTTTTAACCCATCAAATAAACGATCAATATTACTTCTTGGGTTACGTATATAATCTCCAGTATACCTTGCTAACCTTGTAAAGTTAGCCTCATACTTTGCGACATTCTCATCTTCCTTTTGTCTCAGACTCAGAAATTGCCTTTCCATATCTGCTCGATGGTCACGAGGAAATTATTTTTCTAAAAAAAGATCTTTGAAATCCCTCCATTCCATATTTGATACTTTATCATCTTCCTTCGTGTTTTAAATCAATGACCACCATTGATCAGCATCTCCAGTGAGGTGGTAAACTGCCATGATAACTTTTTCCCTTTCACTACTCCCCAAAGCCTGAAATATTTTCTCTAGGGAATTTATCCATTGCTCAGCTACTAAGGGATTTGTACTCCCATTGAATGTTGGTGGTTGTTGCCTCATGAATAGATCTAACATTGATCCTCCATGCTGCGGATCAGGGTTCTTCATATGGGTAAGGTTTTTATTCATAACCTGAGTGAGTTGTCCCAGTATGGTGATTAAATGATCGGCACTAGTTGCATCACCAGCTTCACTATTATTATCTTGAGGAGGAGGGAAATCCCTACATGGAGTGCGTGCATTGATACAGTTTCCATTTCTTCCACTAGGCGCCATTTCTAAACAATGGCATAAACTAGATCAGTTTATGAATCAAAATACATAATTTCATACTTATAAAACACTTAACATAAATTGAACTATTTATGGATATAATCCATAATCATAAAAATGTTTTCTTTAAGGAAGTATATACTCATAAACCCTTTATAATGATTTGTAAAGAAAATGAGAGTTATCCTAAGCATATCCCCCGGAAGTGTCGTAACCAAGAGTGCAGCAAGACCCGTTGTCGTGCACCAGTTCCCGTTCGAGTCTAGCTCAAAGCGGTGTTTTCGGGTTTTACCCCTAGGTACATCTGTGCCAGAACCACCTCTACCTGCTCGTATCCATACATGGATGTATTGCTCGTAAAACTCACAAAATCTCTATAATACCAAAATTCTAGGAAGTTATTCTATACTAATCCCCAAAGTCCATCTTAGGTCTATGCGCTCTAATCAGAGTTTATCTAAATCTAGCTTCCAAGGTTTGTACTAAACTTCCTCTGATACCAACTGTAATGCCCCGACCCCAGTTACCCAGAGTCGGTGCATTATTACATAACATTGGCACTATCACAAGAAAGATCAAATCTGGAAAGACCGATTAGTTTAGTAGCCTTGGAAACACTAGATATATTCATAAGTCTTACATTACATCATAAAAATGAAAACTACAACAACATCTTTTCTTCATAGTCCACACTCATATCCCCACATACTATCCCTGCAGGTCATTCATAAATTACTTCTTCACATCCTGGAAAAAATAAGACATTGAAAGGGGTGAGCTCAAATGCCCAGTAAGGATAACAATATAGCGGAAACTTTCATAAATAAGAATAAACATTTAAGGCAATGTATAACTAAAACAAAAGCCTTTTAAACTTGAACTTCAACATAGTATGTAAAAAATGAAATAATGCCATTTACTTATTCACATAGATATTCTACTAATCGAATAATCACATGCAATATCAATAACCACTTTCATAATGATGGAATGCATAATGCCAGGCTATCATAACCACATAGCCAAGACCTCGTGCCAAGACTACAAATAAGATTTTGCCAAGGCCTTATGCCAAGACACTAGTTTGTCTCATGAGACCTACCGATGCATCGAGGAGCTATAGCGGGCTCCACCCATCACATATTAAGTCCAATGCATTCCCATATGAAAGGGTTTAAACATAACATAAACATTCGTATTAAAACTAGCATACGAAATGTAAATACTTCATCCATAAAACATGAATGGTATAAAAATAATACATCCACAGTCAAACATATCACAAAACCTTCAATACAATACATAAGTTTTGTATCATAATAAATCAACTTCAAATAAGCGTAAAATCCATCAAAGGATGTTGACATAGATGAAATCAAAACTCTTTTTAGAGAAATATCTATTTATATTTTGAAATCATTTAAGAGTCATATATTTATAAAATAAAACATTTTCTTTGAAAATATTCTTATAATATTGTAAGGGAAGCTTCGACGATTTTATAATGGCGGAAAATAGCCGCACCCGTCGTATAAGTGAAAAAAAACATTCTTACCTTAATTCTGCCGAAACGGTTAAAAAGCACCTTGTTTGGAAAACGACGGAAAGATTCCTTTATAAAACTCTTATAAAAAGTCAAACAAGGGTATAAATGAATTTAACCCATATTATTGTAAATATTAAAAATGTTTTGAAATACATTCTTAAGAAACATGAATGTGGATGATAAAGAGATCCCAGTAGATTATTACGTATAAACAACCTCGGATAATGAAGAGATTGTGAAATAACCCTTACCTTGTAATTTTCCTTGGTTGGGGTAGGTTAACCTCCTGTATAATGGTGAAATAATTGTTATTAAATTATAAAAGAATCATATACATTAATATGATATCATATATGCTCTTTTAACATTGATTTTTTAATAATATCTTAGTATTATCGTTGTTTCGGGTGTTAACTTACTCGTTTTCTTTTATATGTTTTGTTACGTAAGCTGTGTTTGTCATGGATAGGTTGTATCTTAATCATATCCATAATGATATCAAGTCCTTATATATTATTATTAATCATCAAATGATAATTATACTTGAATGGATACGATGGAGAATGAATCTCATCGCGTTCGTGGAGACGGTAGTCCGTACGTACGCACGAGCGACAATATCATTATTTTGATATTAAAATAATATATAATTGGATGGTATATCATATATAAAGAATAATTATCATGTTATATTTATTATTTACATGAGTTACACATCATTATTATACCCATCCAAATAATAATTTATTGAATAACAATTACACCACGATGTGGAGATGGTAAGCCGTACGTACGCACGTATGGTGACATGTTATTCAAAGGATGAATAGAATACTGAATATGGTTGTACCATATTTATAATAACATCACAGTATATATAAGATACTGGAGTTATTATTTTATAATGGTAAAAACAAAGAAGGAAAAAGTGGAAGAAGAAAGGAACTTGAAAAAGGGTGGTGAAATCATTACCTCTTCTTCGGGTTCTTCCTTTTGATTTGATCAAAATGGATCTTAGGTTGGCTTTCTGACTAAAGGAAGGCCTCTAGGATGAAGTGAGGGAAGTTGAGAGAGTATTTTTGTAGAGTTTGTCCGAGCCAAAAGGCTTTGAATGCGTGAATTAATGAGAAGTGTGAGTGCCCTTTTATAAGAGGGGTGAGGGGCACCTTTGGAAAAACTAGAAATATTATTTTATAATAAATTCATATTCCGTTTATAATGGATAAAAAGTGAATTATTTAAAGTTTAAGGTGGGGATGGGTCGAAAAACACCCAACCAATATAATTTAGACAGGTTTGGGATACTATATTAACCTTATCATTAAGTATTAACTCTTAGTTAATTAGTTTCACTTTTACAATGTCTCTTTGTATTTTTATATTATATGGTTAATAAAATTACTATATACATCTAAGAGACCCCCAAGTGGTCCATTAATGATACAAATATCATGATATAAGTCTCTTGGCTGAACCTTTGATTTTTAGGAATTTAATATCAATTAATAATATAGTATTTGTTTTAAAAACTCTTTTACGTCAATTTTGACACTATTCAATAATTGATTTTTTTTAAAACTTATAACAGAATTATTACTTAGAAAAAAGTTAATTAAATCATTTCTAACATGTCATAGATACCTATAAAATTAGTGTAATTCATAAAAAGTCTCAAATTATATTTATTTGGGTATCTACAATATCAATCATTTTAATTTTTCACTATTATGGTAATTACCGCATCACCATTGTGTCATAAATAAATTAAATTATTTAATGTCTAAAAATTAAAAATAAAATACCATTATGTAGGAAATATTTTTATCTTTTTAATGAATATTTATAGTCTAAACTCCAACATATATAACCCTATGTAAAAATTGTTTTTCTAAAATATATATGCTTGTGTCATTTTTGTATTCATTTTAAATTAATTAAAATAAAGTGTCCCTATCACTTACAAGTGGCACCATGGGGTCCCAAAATCGACCCAAAGATGCCCATGGTCGGAAATGTATCAACCAATAAGGTTAGGACACGTTTTAGTGTAATTTATTATTATTATAATATTATTTTTTAACCCTTATTTACCGGATTTACCCTTTAACCATGGTAAATAAAATATTTAGCAAAGTAATTATTTAAAATGTCTAAAAATAAAAGTTACCTATTTACACAATTTGAACATACTGATTTAAAATATGGAATCTATTTTTCCAAATTCAAAACACAGAAGTGGCTGAAATTAATTTAAAATTAATTCCTGCTGTCAAAACAAAAAGCGTGTTTTTAAGATATAATAACTATCAAAAGATTGATACTTGTTTATGTTCGGTTTAATTGTGAAATTATGTCCAATGACCAAAATTGTATTAAATGGTAAAAATATATTCTAAATATACTTTAAAACCACTCAAATTCATAATTTATCACCATTAATTATTTTGATTAAAAAAGTTGTTTTTAATTAAAATTTAGTAATTTTCACTATTCATCAAAATATTAAAGTTATCCGAAAAGTACCAAAATTTCACCTTAGGCTAAATTAGATACTCCGAATCCAAAAATGAAGTCTATTTTGAGAGTTAAAATCTCTAAAATTTTAAAAAGTAGGTATTACTATTCATAACGGCTAGTTTGATCGGTTGTGGTGTGTGTTAGAACTCGATGTTGCGTACAACACACGCTATTGCATTATTCAAAGAGAAACGTACCGTAGAAGCTTGGGGTGTTATATTCTCCCCTCCTTCAAATAATTTCGTCCTCGAAATTTCTGGAATACTACCGCATGAAAAGACTCGGGTGGTTCTTCATCATAAGTTCCTCAGGTTCCCACATTGCCTCTTCCATCTTATGGTTTCTCCAAAAAACTTTTACCAGACGCGTCGTCCGGTTTCTCAGTACTTGTTCTCTCATATCAATAATCTTGACAGGCTCTTCGCAATAAGACAGATCGGGTTCCAGTTCTAATTCCTCATAGGTTAGTACATGCGTTGGGTCAGACATGTATTTCCTCAATAGAGATATGTGGAACACATCGTGAACTTTGGAGAGACTTGGCGACATTGCCAATCGGTAATCTACAACCCCAATTCGTTCTAGAATTTCGAAAGGTCCGATGTACCTGGGACTCAATTTACCTTTCTTACCAAAATGTATGACTCCCTTCCATGGAGATACCTTCAGGAAAACATGATCACCGACTTGAAATTCCAAATCCTTCCTTTGATTATCAGCATAGCTCTTCTACCTACTTTGAGCTGCTTTGTTGTGATTTTGGATTACCTTCAACTTTTCCATCATTTCCTCCACCAGTTCTAGGCCTACAAGTTTTCTTTCCCCAAAGTCATCCCAACAGGTTGGTGTACGACATCTCTTTCCGTATAACGCTTCATATTGTGCCATCTGAATACTCGAATGGAAGCTATTGTTATATGAAAATTATACCAGAGGTAAATATTGATCCTATATACCCTGAAAGTCAAGTGAGAAGGATCTCAACATGTCTTCTAAGGTTTGAATAGTTTGTTCTGATTGTCCATCTGTTTGAGGGTGGTAGGCAGTGCTCAAATGAAGTTCAGTATCCAAGGCTTTCTGAAGAATTTTCCAGAATCTTGAAGTAAAACGGGGATCACGATCAAAAAAAATCAATAGGGGTACTCCATGAAGTCTAACAACTTCATCAATATATAGTCTTGCTAGACGTTCCAGTGGTAGATCTTCTCTTATAGCAAGAAAATGTCCTGACTTGGTAAGACGATCAACAATGACTCATATTGCATCATTCCTTCTAGGAGTCTTTGGTAGCCCCATGAGAAAGTCCATCGTAATATTGTCCCATTTACACTCCGGTATGGGAAGAGGTTGCATGACTCCTCCAGGTTGTTGCCTTCCAGCTTTCACTTGTTGACAAACCATACATCTTGACACAAAATCAGCAATCTCCCTCTTCATGTTGTCCCACCAAAAATTTTCCTTCAAATCTCTATACATTTTGGTGCTCCCAGGGTTTATAGATAAATTGGAACTATGAGCATCATCCAACAATTCCCTTTTTAGATCAGGTATACAGGGAACACAAAGTCTCTTCCTGAATTTCAAAATTCCATCTTCATACACAAAGTCTCTCAATCTCCCATCATTCACAACTTTAATCTTCTTTTGAAATTATTCATCATCGGTCTGAGAACTCTTAATCCTTTATAGTAAAGATGGTTTTTCAACCATTTGAAAAAGTATTGATGTTTCACCTTCCCTGGTTATTCCCATGTCCATCTTCACTAGATCCATGAAAATTGGATCCATTTCAATTCTCATATTGTTCAAAACTCCATGGTCTTTTCTGCTCAAAGCATCTTCCACCTTGTTTTCCTTCCCCGGGTGGTAGTGTATCGTGTAATCATAATCCTTGAGTAATTCAAGCCATATCCTTTTCCTCATGTTGAGTTCTTTTTGTGAGAAAATATACTTCAAACTCTTGTGATCAGTATAAATCTCACATTTTTCACCATAGAGGTAGTGCCTCCATATCTTCAATGAAAATATCATAGCTGCTAACTCAAGATCTTGAGTAGGATAGTTTTTCTCATGAATTTTCAACTGTCATGATGCATAGGCAATAACCCTATCATTCTGCATAAGGACCCAACCAAGTCCTTTCTTCGATGCATCACTATACATAATGAACCCATCATTCCCCGATGGTAGAGTCAATATAGGAGCATTGACTAATCTTCTCTTTAGTTCTTAGAAACATTCTTCACACTCTTTTGTACAAACAAATTTAACCCCTTTATGTGTGAGCTTCGTTAATGGGTTAGCCAATCGGGAAAAATTCTGGAAGAAACGTCGATAATAACCTACCAAACCAATAAAACTACATACCTCAGTTATACTCATAGGTGCTGTCCATTATTAGATTGCCTTGGTCTTAGAAGGATCAACAGAGATTCCATATTTAGAGACAATAAGGCCAAGAAAAGAAATCTCATGAAGCCAGAATTCACACTTCCTAAACTTCCCATATAATTCATGTCTTCTCAGAGTCTTCAGGATAATGCGCAAGTGACTTTCATGATCTTCGTAGATTTTAGAGTATACCAAGATATCATCAATAAATACCACCACAAATTCATCGAGATATTCCTTGAAAAATCTATTCATCAGATCCATGAATACAGAGGGTGCATTAGTCAATCCAAAAGGCATTACAGTAAACTTGTAATGCCCGTACCTGGTTCGAAATGCTGTCTTCAGAATGTATTCCTTCTTTACACACAACTGATGGTATCTAGATCGAAGGTCAATCTTTGAAATGTATTGATCTCCATGCAGTTGGTCAAATAAATCATCAATGCGAGGTTGGGGATACTTGTTCTTTATTGTTATAGCATTGATCTCCCTATAGTCGATACATAACCTCATAGATCCATCTTTCTTTTTAAAAAAAGAATAGGGGCTCCCCATGGAGAAACACTAGGGCAAATAAATCCCTTATTACTCAATTCCTCTAGTTGTTTCTTTAGTTCAACTAATTCTACAGTGGCCATTCTATAAGGGGTCTTCGATATAGGCCTTGATCAAGGAATTAAATTAATGGAAAACTCAACTTCTTGTTCTGGAGGATGTCCAGGTAAATCTTCCAGAAATACATCTACATATTCTTTCACAACAGGTACATCCTCTATTTAAAAATTCCTTTCCTCACCTATAGTCATTTCATTCTCTTCCTCCCCAATAATTGAATTTAGTTGAGCTACTGGGGGTGGATCTAGATAAGAATTAGGTGGTGACGATTCTGCTCTAAAGATAAGGTGTTCCTTATCATCATCATCAAAAATCTTAACCTCCTTCTTCTTACAATAAATCTCCACATCGTAGTCCGAAATACAATCCATACTAAGGATTATATCAAACTCAATAATAGGTATGACGATGAGATCAGCAGATAAAGAACATTTATGTGCTCTAATGTGGACTGATTCACAAAACTTTGTTGCAATGATACTTCTCTTAGGAGTTTTAACTGACAACTCCCTTGTTAAATCAAATTGGAAATATCTAATTTTCTTAGCAAACTGGGAAGATATGAAACAATGCGATGATCCAGAATCAAATAATTCATTTGCTAAACATGAGGAAACCATTAAATTACCTACCACCACGTCTTTTGGAGCTTCTACCTCAGCAGTAGTGATAGCAAAATCTTGGCCTTGAACCCTTGGCCTTTTCTAAGGTAAGTTCCCCTAACGATTAGGACATTCATTTGCATAATGTCCCATCTCCCTGCAATTATAGCACTGAACATTGGTAGCTTCCTTCTTCCCTTTTCAATCATGAGCTTGGTGGCCTTTTTCACCACACTTGTAACAGACACCCATTCCCTTCAAGCAAGTACCTGGGTGTTTCTTCCCACATTTACCACATGATGGATATTCAACCTTTCCCTTCTTCCCCTTATTTCCATTCCCAGATTGATCATCAGATCTCTTCTTCTATTGCTTTTCTTTAAAGTTATAAGACTTAGAGAATTCCTTTTCTTTCTTGATAGCACATGAGACAATGTCTTCGTACGAAGAGAAGGATTGTGAAACTAATGCTCGACGGAGAAATGGTTTTAACCCATCAAAGAAACGATCAATCTTAATTCTTTGCTTACGTATATAATCTCCAGCATACCTTGCTAACCTTGTAAAGTTAGCCTCATACTTTGCGACATTCTCATCTTCCTTTTGTCTCAGACTCAGAAATTTACCTTCCATATCTGCTCGATGGTCACGAGGAAAGTATTTTTCTAAAAACAGATCTTTGAACTCCCTCCATTCCATATTTTATACTTCATCATCTTCCTTCATGTTTTGAATCAATGACCACCATTGATCAGAATCTCCAGTGAGGCGGTAAACTGCCATGATAACTTTTTCCCTTTCACTACTCCCCAAAGCCAGAAATATTTTCTCTAGGGAATTTATCCATTGCTCAGCTACTAAGAGATTTGTACTCCCATTGAACGTTGGTGGTTGTTGCCTCATGAATCGATCTAACATTGATCCTCCATGCTGCGGATCAGTGTGCTCCATACGGGTAAGGTTATTATTCATAACCTAAGTGAGTTGTCCCAATATGGTGATTAGCTGATCGGCACCAGTTGCATCACCAACTCCACTATAATTATCTTGTGTAGGAGGGAAATCCCTACATGGAGTGCATGCATTGATACAGTTTCCATTTCTTCCACTAGGCTCCATTTCTAAACAATGGAATAAACTAGATCAGTTTATGAATCAAAATACATAATTCCATACTTATAAAACACTTAATATAAATTGAACTATTTATGGATATAATCCATAATAAAAAAATGTTTTCTTTGAGGAAGTATATACTCATAAACCCTTCATAATGATTTGTAAAGAAAATAAGAGTTATCCTAAGCATATCCCCTGGGAGTGTCGTAACCAAGAGTGCAACAAGGCCCGTTGTCGTGCACCAGTTCCCGTTCGAGTCTAGCTCAAAGAGATGTTTTCGGGTTTTACCCCTAGGTACATCTGTGCCAGAGCCTCCTCTACCTACTCGTACCCAGACATGGATGTATTGCTCTAAAAACTCACAAAATCTCTACAATACCAAAATTCTAGGAAGTTCTTCTATACTAATCCTCAAAGTCCATCTTAGGTCTATGCGCTCTAATCAGAGTTTATCTAAATCTAGCTTCCAAGGTTTGTACTAAACTTCCTCTGATACCAATTGTAAGGCCCTGACCGCAGTTACCCAGAGTCGGTGCATTATTACATAACATTGGCATGATCACAATAAAGATCAAATCTGGAAAGACCGATTAGTTTAGTAGCCTTGGAAACACTAGATATATTCATAAGTCTTAAATTACATCATACAAATGAAAACTACAACAACATATTTTCTTCATAGTCCACACTCATATCCCCACATACTATCCCTGCAGGTCATTCATAAATTACTTCTTCACATCCTGGGAAAAATAAAACATTGAAAGGGGTGAGCTCAAATGCCCAGTAAGGATAACAATATAGCAGAAACTTTAATAAATAAGAATAAACATTTAAGGCAATGTATAACTAAAAAAAATCCTTTTAAACTTGAAATTCAACATAGTATGGCAAAAAAGAAATAATTCCATTTACTTATTCACATGGATATTATACTAATCGAATAATCACATG
Organism: Viscum album; assembly: GCA_963277665.1. Taxonomy (NCBI): domain Eukaryota; kingdom Viridiplantae; phylum Streptophyta; class Magnoliopsida; order Santalales; family Viscaceae; genus Viscum; species Viscum album. Next base: position 1,015,693,187 of record OY728147.1, on the reverse strand, counting down.
AAATATCAATAACCACTTTCATAATGATGGAATGCATAATGCCAGACTATCATAACCACATAGCCAAGGCCTCGTGCCAAGACTACAAATAAGATTTTGCCAAGGCCTTGTGCCAAGACACTAGTTTGTCTCATGAGACCTACCGATGCATCGAGGAGCTATAGCGGGCTCCACCCGTCACGTATTAAGTCCAATGCATTCCCATATGGAAAGGTTTAAACATAACATAAACATTCATTTAAAACTAGCATACGAAATGTAAATACTTCATCCATAAACCATGAATGGTATAAAAATAACACATCCACAGTCAAACATATCACAAAACCTTCAATACAATACAAAAGTTTTGTATCATAATAAATCAACTTCAAATAAGCGTAAAATCCATCAAAGGATGTTGACATAGATGAAATCAAAACTCTTTTTAGAGAAATAACTCTTTCGATTTTGAAATCATTTAAGAGTCATATATTTATAAAATTAAACATTTTATTTGAAAATATTCTTATAAGCTTGTAAGGGAAGCTTTGACGATTTTATAACGGCAGAAAACAGCCGCACCCGCCGTATAAGTTAAAAAAAAGCATTCTTACCTTAATTCCGCCGAAAAGGTTAAAAAGCACATTGTTTGGAAAACGACGGAAAGATTCCTTTATAAAACTCTTATAAAAAGTCAAACAAGGGTATAAATGACTTTAACCCATATTCTTGTAAATAGTAAATTTTTTTTGAAATACATTTTTAAGAAACATGAATGTGGATGATAAAGAGATCCCAATATATTATTACATATAAACAACCTCGGATAATGAAGAGATTGTGAAATAAACCTTACCTTGTAATTTTCCTTGGTTGGGGTAGGTTAACCTCCTATATAATGGTGAAATAATTGTTATTAAATTATAAAAGAATCATATACATTAATATGATATCATATATTATCTTTTAACATTTATTTGTTAATAATATCTTAGTATTATCGTTGTTTCTGTTGTTAACTTACTCATTTTCTTTTATATGTTTTGTTACGTAAGCTGTGTTTGTCATGGATAGGTTGTATATTAATCATATCCAGAATGATATCAAGTCCTTATATACTATTATTAATCATCAAATGAGAATTATACTTGAATGGATACGATGGAGAATGAATCTCATCGCGTTCGTGGAGACGGTAGTCCGTACGTACGCACAAGCGACAATATCATTCTTTTGATATTAAAATAATATATAATTGGATTGTATATAATATATACAGAATCATTATCATGTTATATTTATTACTTACATGAGTTACACATCATTATTATACCCATCCAAATAATAATTTATTGAATAACAATTACACCACGACGTGGAGACGGTAAGCCGTACGTACGCACGTATGGTGACATGTTATTCAAAGGATGGATAGAATACTGAATATGGTTGTACCATATTTATAATAACATCACAGTATATATAATATACTAGAGTTATTATTTTATAATGATAAAAACAAAGAAGGAAGAAGTGGAAGAAGAAAGGAACTTGGAAAAGGGTGGTGAAATCATTACCTCTTCTTCAGGTTCTTCCTTTTGATTTGATCAAAAGGGCTCTTAGGTTGGATTTATGACTAAAGTAAGTCCTCTAGGATGAAGTGAGGGAAGTTGAGAGAGTATTTTTGCAGATTTTGGCAGAGCCAAAAGGCTTTGAATGCATGAATTAATGAGAAGGGGGAGTGCCCTTTTATAAGAGGGGTGAGGGGCACCTTTGGAAAAGCTAGAAATATTATTTTATAATAAATTCATATTCGGTTTCTAATGGCTCAAAAGTGAATTATTTAAAGGTTAAGGTGGGTATGGGTCTAAAACCACTCAAACAATATAATTTAGACAGGTTTGGGTTACTATATTAACCTTATTATTATGTATTAACTCTTAGTTAATTAGTTTCACTTTTACAATGTCTCTTTGTATTTTTATATTATATGGTTAATAAACTTACTATATAAATACAAGAGGCCCCCAAGTGGTCCATTAATGATAAAAATATCATTATATAAGTCTCTTGGCCGAAACTTTGATTTTTAGGAATTTAATATCAATTAATAATATAGTATTTGTTTTAAAAACTCTTTTACGTCAATTTTTACACTATTCAATAATTGATTTTTGTAAAACTCATAACAGAATGATTACTTTAAAAAAAGTTAATTAAATCATTCCTAACATTTCATAGTAACCTATAAAATTTGTGTAATTTATAAAAAGTCTCAAATTATATTTATTTGGGTATCTACAATATCAATCATTTTAATTTTTCACTATTATGGTAATTACCGCATCACCATTGTGTCATAAATAAATTAAATTATTTAATGTCTAAAAATTATAAATAAAATACCATTATGTAGGAAATCTTTTTATATATTTAATTAATATTTATAGTCGAAAATCTAACATATATAACTCTATGTAAAAATCGTTTTTCTAAAAGATATATGCTTGTGTCATTTTTGTATTCATTTTAACTTAATTAAAATAAAGTGTCCCTATCACTTACAAGTGGCACCATGAGGTCCCAAAATCGACCCAAAGATGCCCATGGTCGTAAATGTATCAACAAATAAGGTTAGGACACATTTTAGGGTAATTTGTTTATTATTATAATATTATTTTTAACCCTTATTTACCAGATTTACCCTTTAACCATGGTAAATAAAATATTTACCGAAGTAATTATTCAAAATGTCTAAAATTAAAAGTTACCTATTTACACAATTTGAACATCCTGATTATAAATATAGAATCCATTTTTACAAATTCAAAACACAGAAGTGTCAGAAATTAATTTAAAATTAATTCCCGCTGTCAAAACAAAAAGCGTGTTTTTAAGATATAATAACTATCAAAAGATTGATACTTGTTTATGTTCGGTTTAATTTTGAAATTATGTCCAATGACTAACATTGTATTAAATGGTAAAAATATATTCTAAATATACTTTAAAACCACTCAAATTCATAATTTATCACTATTAATTATTTTGATTAAAAAAGTTGTTTTTAATTAACATTTAGTAATTTTCACTATTCATCAAAATATTAAAGTTATCCGAAAAGTACCAAAATTTCACCTTAGGCTAAATTCGATACTCTGAATAAAAAAATGAAGTCCATTTTGAGAGATAAAATCTCTAAAATTTTAAAAAGTATGTATTACTATTCATAACGGCTAGTTTGATCGGTTGTGGTGTGTGTTAGAACTCGATGTTGCGTACAACACACACTATTGAATTATTCAAAGAGAAGCGTACCGTAGAAGATTGGGGTGTTACAAAATGGTTTTAATTTAACATGATTATTACATGTGACATTTGTTAGAGTTGGAGTCCTATAACTAACTTTATAATGTAATTTTGATTATCAAACCATTTATTTAGTTTGTTATATACATGTCTTATTTTTATCACACATTATCTTTTCTTCTTTAGTGTCCTTAAAGTTTTTTCCACATTAACAAGTTGTAATAGTTACAAACTATAATGAACAACTAGATATGTTTTGAAAATATTATTAAACTATGTGTTATGATCTTGATAAATTTGAGCGACATGACACATATAATGTATGACTATATGGTGTTGGAAGTTCATACGACATTGAGACTTTTTCTTATGAAGTTAGTATTCTTCATTGGTTGTTATTATCTATGAGTGCATGTATCAGTCCTTAGACTTGTGATCATTATTAATATATATTATGAATTGTATACTTTAATTCATGGTATAAACCATGACACACATGTTAATAGAATAGTAAATTATGTTTGGTGCATCATGAGTGTCATGAAATTAATTTAATGACCAAGATAGAATTTGTTATTTTCAAATTAAGGAAAAGGTAGGGGTGTGAAAAATCTTTTAAAATCGGTCAAGGACATTAGTTTCAACTAATCAATTGAAAAAAAAAATAATCTTATGTGAAAACTAAAAGCAAATGATGATTAATCTAGAATCGATATAAACCAAACTGGTTAGTCTATATTGGTTAAAACTAGTATAGACCAGTTAAAGAAACATGGAATAAAATTAAATTATACAAAACCAATTCATTAAAAAAGATAAAGCTCTAAACTTTAATAACTAATGGTTCAAATATAATGTGAATATAATAATAAAATAAATATTTGAGAAAGAATATATTAGAAAAATGATTAAATTAATATAAAAATGAGTTAAATAGATTGATAAACAACTAAGCTATCAACATGGAAAATATTTTAGGCATTTTTACAATGAAAGAGTAAAATTTCAATGTGGTTTAATGACTTATATTCACTTAATCATCACATATATTCATCACATTTTATTATAATGAAAAATAAATAATGATTTATGTTATATTAAACTTTGATCATATAAATTTAATCATCACTTCCCCTTTAAATAATGATTTATATATTTATTTAATTGTTTAGTTTTGGTTAATATTAATTAATAATAGTTAATGATATTAAAGTTAAACCAAACCAAAAAACCAAAATATAAAATATTCATAAAAAAACTTTAATTTATTGACCAATTCAAAAAAAATTTATGGTTTAAGGTTGTTTGGTTCAGTCATTTTAAGTTAGTTAATTTAACCCCACACATCTCTAGAAGAAGATATATTCGACCCTTTTATTTTTATAGAAGTGCCTAAACAAATTACACGACTATGTTGATCATAGAAATGTTCATTTTGGTAATTCAAATAATGATAGATCAAAAATTAAGGATGATTACACATTTTCACATCTTGTTTGATAAAATATCTGTTGATGAATAGATTATATTAAACAATGATGTTTATAGAAAATTTATCATTGATATGAGTTTTTTCATTCTCTATGGAGGCTATGACATGTTACTGGATACATCTCCTAGTCTATGGAATGGGCCCACTACCAATAATATATGATACTTAGTAGGCCAAAAAATAAGAATATCTAGAAACTTATTAGATTTCATATAATTTAAGCATTGAAATTGATTCGTTCTCAGTTTTTGGGATGAAATCTATTTGCGCTATATAAATTGTAATCTGTTAACAAGTTATTCAAGATCTAAAATTATTGAATTGATTTTTTTTCAATTATGTTACTAATAAGTTATTCTATATTAAAAAAGTGAATACGTGCTATTTTATAGAATTAAAATAATTATTTTTTAGGTTCAAGTTTTGATAAATTTATAGTGATAGTTTGGGTTGAGTTATTTGTCATAGTGGCATATTTTATATTACATAAAATAATAATAATTTTTTATTTTAATAAGTGAAATTAAATGCCAACATCACTTAAAACAATATGGAAATAAATAAATATATTATTTAAGAAGTGATATGAGGTCATAATCAAGTTTAAGTTAATTAAAGTGATTTTATTCAATTATTTAACTTAAATATTATTATAAAAGAAAAATATTCAATAAAATATGTGTACTACATTCTATTATTTTCTAGGTTTTTAACATAAGAGAAATTTAGAGGAATCTCCAATTTGTCTCAATGTATATAGAGATAATCATGGGTGATAATCCTATGAGACCGACCAAAAATCATAAAACACTTGATTTCATTGCATAATCATTCAAGGAATCAAGATTAATATCCCAATATTCATGGATCACATGAAGATATTGATAGAGAAACTTTAGTTTTAGTTATTGAAAAAAAAATATTATGGGAATTGAATCAAAAAATAATCCATTGAGTTAATTATTTTATTTAATAATTAATTCTATATTATACATGATGTCCCTTGTTAAAGGATTCAAGTGTCATTCATTTGATTTTTTAGATCTATCTTTAGATTTAGTCAAAAAAATTTAAACAACCACTCAAACTTTAGTTACACACAAACTATTAATTTGGTATTTGAGTGGACACTTTAATTCATAATTATTATTATGATTTTATTTGGGAAAATTCATATCCACTATCTCATTTTGATTCTAATGGTCGAGACCATGCATGTATTAGAGTTCGTATGGTCAATGACAATTCAAAATGGATAAACACAAAATCTTAGTGGTTGAAATTGATGGAAATATTTTCATTACCCCATCCCTTTAAAGGTACCCCTCTTGGGTTGACAATGAAGATAGAGATATAATGACCCTTGAAGCTCAGATCCAGTAGGCTACAAGTTGGTGACTAGCAATGAGGGTATATCAATCACATACATGGGATACATTACCCTATATAAAGTTTAATGAGTAAGATATAATATTATAAGAACCACTAACCAAAAAAATGAATAAAGTAAAGACACAATATAAATACATGTAATTTTATACATAAATTGATACAGATGAAAAGAAAATTGTAAGTACCAAAAGTAAAACTTGAATGTGAGCTCGAAGCTCCAAGAGCTCCTGAACAACTCATCGAGCTAGTATCGCCTATATCAATCACCAAACTACCTATGCTAACTAGAAAAAAAATTTATATACATTGGGTGAGCATAACATGTATACTTAATAGGGTCCTCCCTGAAACCTCTCATACAAAATATGAAAAAATCACACTGAATCAAATTGAATAAAAAAAATGAAACTAACTCATTACTTAAACAAGTGATACTAGTTTCCCAAATTCACCATGGATCACTCACCAAGTAACACATAAAAGTAAACCAATCTATATAAAAATAATACACACACACACACATATATATGTATATATATATAGAGGTATCCCACTTCCACTTCTCCATTGTTTTGTTTCTCTCAATGAATATGTCCTATGATCATCCCTCTTATGAAGTCATCCTATAACCTGTGCAATCATATCACAACCATTACCACATCCTGTGGAATATGACATATCATTATCATCATATCCAAGTAGTAAGAAAGTGTATGGTTGGAAGCCACTTCATCCTATGTATGTACATTATACCTTAATCCATCACAACCCTTGAACATACTTCAGTGGGAAGATGAAACCACCATGTTCAGATACAAAGTATGTTCTATACCTCAAGCTATTATAGTCCACACATAAATGTATAGTAAAATCATGATCTATAAAAAAAGGGTAGGAATACACCCTATACTAGAATCCATTAAATCCCGAGATGTTCCTACTCATCTACATCTATAGGGAGAGCGAGGAAGAGGGAGATGTTATCCATCCTTTGAATCTCCATTATAGATGTTGGAAAAAACACCCCCAAAACATTTGGATGTCAGTTTCCAAACTGTTGTAGGTGGAGAAGCATATGAAATTAGAAAATATAGAATAATATCACACACATCCACACTAAGGGAAACTACCTAGCCTTAGAATCATCTACCACTATCATCGCCCTTGACCCCCAACTCCTACTACTATGGACTAGGACTCAAGTAAGCACACAAGAAATTAAATTCAATATTAATTAATTCATTAGACATTAATTAATATTATTCCATACTCAATTCCCAAAACTTACATTTCAATCTTATAAGCCAAGTTCCGATAACACTATTAATTTATTACATATATTATAAAGTATGTCATCATCATCTATGAACACCATGAACCAACCCCATTTATTTATTATTTAAATTATAATTTTATAATTATCTAGGCACTCTAGGGATCAGCCAAAGATACCAATTTAAAGATGTACATGTAGTGCATAACATCAAACTATGTCAAGCAGTAGAAAACTAATTATATCAATAACTTTCAATCATTTGACCATCAAGAAAGCATCAAGAAAGATTAAATATATTGACAATAAATCCCTATTATGAACTCATCCCAATTTACCTTTCATCATTCCCACACTATTGCACATAAAATCACCCATCCTGCTATCACTAACATCAACCATCTCTATAGCCCTAGGTTCCCATCCCATTGCTCATTAATAAATCTATCTATCAATAAATCCCTAGCCCTCCAAACCATTGTTCATAAAAGGTTCCCAACCAAAATAAATTATCAAGGTTAAATCAAGGCTCTAAGTACTTTGAACACACATCCATTTCAAATTTATTATTCACACATAGGCAAAGGCACTAAGGCCATAAAATTGAGTCATTTAAGACTCTTTCAAAAAAGAACATGCTCATTCAACTCTAAGAATTTATTCTTTAATAATAAATTTTTTTAATTCCATCTTGAATTAACCATCTATTATTCATAGGTTTTTTTCAACAAGTCAACCTAAGGCAGTAAATAATAATAGTTAAAAATTAACATAAACACGCTTTATGAATTTTTATCACGTTCAATCAAATACAAGATGAGCAGTGGTTATTTTTCTCATGCATCTTCCTTTCATTATAACTTCATATGGATTTAAGTTTTTAATTAATTTCTACAATATAAAACATGATATAGAATAATAATAAAATCACTATCAAATATATATCAAACTATCTGTAAGTAGCAAGATACAACATAAAAAAAATCATAAATCACATGTGATCACAAACCCGACCATTTATTTAATTACCATCATGAAATATCAATTATATTTAACATGAGATAATCCCATTTCACTTATTAACTTTCCATAATTACAAAAATAATTATCATCAATAAATATTAATCATTTTATTACTACATCATGTAGTATTCCCATTACCCTGATTTATTATTCACATTCAGCATGAAAATATTCCTTTATCTCTCCTAAATAATTTCTAGAATAAAATAATCATCTAACACTATGATATAATTTCATCAAAATAAATCAAACAATAACATGTATCATAAGGTTTATTTAAATTATTTAAATAATAGAAGAATACATTTTAAAAATATTCTACAATATGTGATATATTATTTCAATTTATTAAATACTAAAATTTTATTAACATATTCAACGAAGGATTTTTCATCATCATATTATTATTAAAATTTATAGATTTATCAGATAATCATTAATAATTCTATATAACCAGATTTATTATGTTTTTTATATTTAATTACATCTCGTTAAATAAAGAAACTAAAGTATACCTACAAAGAGATGAAATAGATCCCATATCTAGAAGAGAAGGCTCAACACATGAAATACCAAAAATAGGGGAGAGATGGGTTCACACATAGGCTTGGAAAATCATAGAAAGAAACTCAAAAAAACATTGAATTATTCACAATACTCCAAGATAAGGCTCTAGGATCAATCAAAATTGAAAAAAGGCAAGTAGATTCGAATGAGAGAGAGTTATATAATAGTAAGAAGAAATAATATGCTTTATAGATACTCCATAAAAATTGTTATAATTTACAAATTTTAATTCACATTTATTTAGTTTCTATTTAATTTTTATCAAACAACTCAATTCAAAACTTATAAAATTAAATAATATTTAAAGGGGTCAAATATTATATTAATTTTGATCATAATTTTTTTTAAAACCATGATTTCCATTCATTATTTCATTTATTTTTATAAAAAATGAATTACAAGTTAATCAAGGAGGGAAATTCATAATTCTGGTAAAAAACTGACACCCTTATGCAAAAGGGGTCCTCATGGTATGGTCAATTTATATTACCTACACAGTGAATGAAATATAAGATGAATCTTATGTGAGATTTGAAAACACAGGGTCACCTTTACTCAGTGAAATAAGATCCTAGATTATCCTTTCATAGCTAAGAGATACCCTTCAATAGATTAAGGAAATTTTGAGTTACCTTTATAAAGAGAATGAGAATTCAATCTAAATTTACATAGATAAAAGAAAAACTATTTTAACTTTATGAAACCTTAAGAAATATGAATTTACCTACATGTGATAGAGGGGGTTTATGTAAGGGTAAATAAAAACTTAGAGAAACATAAATTTCAATAATTTAAATAATAAACTAATAAGGAATTTTTTTCTAAGAACCCCATTGAAATATCAAAGCTTTTGAAAAATAAAAATCTAGGGGTTTTATAAATTTTGGACCTTAAATTAGTGTCCTTTTAAACAATTCTCATCCTTGAGAGTTTAAAAGAAAACCTAGAAGAAAGAAAAGGGGCCCAAACAACTACCCCATGAGATACCTCTGAAGGATCTTTCTAAAATAGGAACACACCCACACATAAGAGGAATAAAGTGTATAACTACACAATATCATTAAATAATAGAAACAATATCATATATCAATATAGGGTTAAATTAGTCATAAAAATTAAGGGGGAAACAAACAAAGCATCAAGAAAAATCAAGGTGTTGAGCACGCTTCTGTGAATCCCACTCCCAAGTGACCTCTTCCATGTCACCGTGTTGCCACAAGATGTGAAATAAAGGTTTAAAACCCCTACAAAACACCTTATTCTGATGGTCCTGAATCTCAATGCGCCTTTACTTAAAGGTCTCACCATCTTAAACATCTATCTCAACCTGATCGATGATGAAAGAATCTTCATGAAGATATCATCGAAGCTATGACACATGAAAGACATCATGAATCCATATCATCTATGAGGGTAGTTCTAACCAATATTCTATAATTTTAACATGAGTTAACACATCTAAAGGTCTAATAAATCTATAAGAAATATTACTCCCACAACCGAACCTTCATTGGCCATAATGAAGAGACACTTATAACATGTGATTTCCAATATAAAATTTTAGAGGTCTCCTCCTATGATCATGACAAGACTTTTGTTAATACTTTACCATATTTATTCACTCATGGATCACCTGACCTTCTCTATAATACTTCTCACCAATTCTAATCCAAGAACAGAAAACTCTATGACCTCATTATATCATAAAAGTGATCTAAAAGGTTAACTATAAAAAACTTTTAAATTCTTCATTCCAGTAGTGGAGTGATAACTATTGTTGTAGGAAAACAACATTAAGGGTAGGTGATTCAAACACAAACCTCCATAATCTAAAATGCATGTATGTAACATGTTCTCTATTATCAGGATGGTCTAATCTGTTTGGATATTTGTTTGTGGATGTAAAGTGGTTCTAAGACATAACTAATACCCAAAAGAACACTGGATACCTATCTACACCCTAGAGGTAAAATGAGAATCACAATTAGAGATGATCATATTCAAAACACCAAAAAGCCTCACTATCACCTCCATATATTTACTTAACAACACTTCAATTGAGATCAAATCCTTATTCACTAATAAGTGCGATGACTTTATCAAGCGGTCCATGGCCACCCATATGGACTCATAACCCCCATGAGATCTAGGTAAATTTGTGAGAAATTTCATCAAAATTACCTCCCATTTCCACAAGAGAACATCAAGTGGATGAAGTAAACCACTAAAAACATGATTCTTAACATTTACCTTCTAGTATACCAAACAATTAGAGACAAAATCAGAAACTAACTTCTTAAAAATAGACCACTAAAACTCATCTCTTAGAGAATGATACATATTTTTCACACCAGGATGTACTGCTAAGCGTAAACTATGAAACTCTACAAGAACCACATCAAACATAACCAAGGGAAAAAAATAGTTCCTTAGAAGAACACCCAATGATATCTATCCTTTGACCATCCCTTAGGAGAATCAACATAAAAAACTCAATCACACCAAACCTATACCTTGAAATCCCCCAGTTGAAACTCCTCCACTTGTTTCAATAAAGATGATTTCACTGCCATCTGGTAAATACAACTTATTCCTTCAATTGTTACCATATCAAGGTGAATTTACACCAACTATTCAATCACCCTCCAAGAGTCTCTAGAGTTACATACTGCACCACCACATGACTTCCCACTCAAGGAATATTCCAAAAAATTACCTTTACTAAGCGTAAAGGAAAAATAAAAATCATAATCCTTTAAAAACATCATCCACCATTGTTTCTATTGCACCACTTGAAAAGTGAGGATTAAAAGGATAAATGTTACTAACCTTGTCAATAAGGTTTAACATTCTTTTTAGGAGCTTACATGATTAGAAATCCATACTTAAGCATTATTTTCCTGAAGCAGTGACCAGGATGGGTGAACTCACTAAAAGAACATGTGTTGGCCTATATGGACAATCATTAATATGATAAGTGACCCTGGTGGGTAATAGACTGTGCTGTTATGGGAAGGAAACTAAGGTATTATATGATACCCATGGGTTTAGTTAACTAGGTTCATATATTGAGGTAGTCCAGTTCATGATAGAGTATTATAGAAGACCCATGGGTTCAGTTGACCAGGTTCTTAGATCGAGGTAGGTTAGGCCATGAAAAATGGAATTCGAGCCAATACCCATCCAAAAGTGTAGAGGAACTACATGGGTTTGAGGTGTGGGGTATAAAATTAGGAAATTATGCTTTAAGGGGGTGGAGGGAGTGTAACACCCTTAGAAAAGTGAGGCTTAAAAGGATAAATGTTACTACCAATGTCAATAAGGTACACCTATATTTTCAAGAGCCTTATGGGAAGTTTCTTAGGGAATGTTTAAGTGAGGAAAAAACACACTAAAATAAAATGTGTCGGCCTATGGGGATATTTATTAGTTTTATAAGTGATCATAGTGGGTAATATCTTGTGGTGTGCTAGGAAGGAAACCAAAGTATTACAGGAGAACCATGGGGTCAGTTGATCAGGTTCATGGACCAAGGTAGTTCATGTTGTCACAATTGTTGCAAATTCAAGTCACTTTAGGAGAATACATATTTCAAGCTTTTTTGATTTGTAAAGACCAAAATGAACTCATCGATAAGATATTTCCTCCATAGCTTCAAGCTAAACACCACCATAGAAAGATCAATATCATGGGTATTATAACTACATTCATGAGTCTGTAATCACCAGAACCCTTAAGATATAAATTCTCTATGTTACATCAACACACGACCTAGGCTAAGATGTGAAGCGTTGTAGTAAACCTTGAATGAAACACCCTCCTCCAAAAGATGAAGAACTGGATCACTAACCATATTTTCCTTTAAATTATCAAAAGTGGTATAAAACTATTCAACCCACATGAATTTATGATCCTTTCCAGTAAAATCTATAATACAAGACACAATTTAAGATAAGTCAAGTACAAAACTTCTATAATAACCATTAAGAACAAGGAAACTACAAATATTTATAATATTCTTGGGTGATTACGAAGAAATCATTTCCTTAATCTTAAAAGGATCCATGAATAATCCATGATGAGATAAAAATTTACCTAATAAGAAGACCTTATAAGACTATAACTCACACTTCAACAACTTCTTTAACAATTAATGAAACCGAATCACTCCCAACATAGCTTGAAAACACTCTATATAATACTTATATAAATCAAAGAAGACAAGGATTCTATTGAAAAAGACCACCATAAAACAGTATAAAAAACCATGAAACACCACATTTATCAACCCTATGAACATGTATTAAGTGTTCATAACTCTGAATAGCATCACAATGAACTCATAATACCCATAATGATATAAAAAATAATTCTTCATAATATTCTCATTATTTAATCACATTTAATGATACCTAGACTACAATTCAATCTCCATAGACCATCAACCTCCCTTAAACCAATCAAATAAATCATCAATACTTGGGAGGGGATAATGGTTCTCCACTATCACCTGATTCAAATGATGGTAATCAAAAAACAACCATAGACTTCCATATACCTTCTTCACAAACATATTTAGAGTTCCCTAAGGAAAAACACTAGGCTGAATGAATTATCTCTGCATGAGATCATCAATATGAATCCAAAACTCTCAAAACTCATAAGGGGATATCTAATATAGAGACAAAGATACTAGAGAAACATCTGGTTATTTTATTATCCCAAAATCAATCTCTCATCGAGGGGGTAGCGTCACAATCTCTTTAGGAAAGACATCAAGGTACTCTTAAACAACCATGGGAAACACCACCAGATGACCCTAAAAAGAAATAAACATCATACAAAACATCAAAGAAGATAGAGAATTAAAATTCCCCCAACCCCTTATAGGGTATCATTCAGTAATGAATATCACATAGTTTCAACAAAAATCATAGAATATGACTCACCTTCTGAAGAAATTCACAATATCTTGAACCAAATACAACCAATCCATATAGATTATGATGTCATATGGTTGTATCCATAAACATATGAAATCTTCTGAAGAGTGGTGATTCTCTAGTACCAGTTCATAATATTTACACACGTCACATATGCTAGCTTGGCCTCTAACTAGTTTAGAGAACACAAGTTCATAAGAGGTCGATTTACCTCAAGTTCCAAATCATGTACTAGAGTTGGAGAAACAAAGGAGTTAAAATATCTTGAATCAAATAAGTCATAAACCCAAGTAGAAAATAGGTAGATAATACCTCATATGATGTTAGGCTTACTTTGTGATGGAAATGCTAAAAAATGAATCTAAACATGTCCAAATCCATGGCCTCTCTGGCCCTAATGGCGAACACCTCCATGAATGTGCTATAACCACTATTTTGAGGATGAGGTATATCCCAAGGCTACTCTCTACCTACCTCATCCACTCTATAATAATCATAAGATGATATTACCTTCCATAATTGCTATCTCATCTAATACTATTTAAAAGGATGAACCTAAAATGGGACACCTTCCACACACTGACTACTAAGGAAGGATGGTCTCTCTTTATTCTAATGGATATGAGATTCATAAGATAAAAACTACTCACGACCCATTGTATGGAGCCTAAGAACTTCCAGTTTTAGTGAAACAAGTTGATAAAGTCTAAAACATGATCCTTGCTAACTGATACTTCTTATTCTGACTAGGAATCTGAGAGCTACCATCCACTACTCTACTTCATGTAAAGTCCTAGAGACTCCCATACCATGATTATATAGTCCAATAAAATGTTCTCTCAATGAACTATACCTTCACCAATACCTCAGAATATGAATTCAATATAAAAATAATGACTTGACACTAGGTATTTGGACATAAATCCTCTTCAAAATGCCTATACCTAGCCTCATCTGGAATAAGGTCCAAAGCATAATCTAGAAAACTCTTATAAAAAATACTAAAGTCTAAAACATTGTAACTCCCCTATTGAAGGTTAAATATCTCATACTGATAATCCACCTTAGCGGTTGAAGATAGAAAATAGGCCTGAAATTGATCGTTGAATTTTTCCCATGAAACAATAAACTCCTCATGATCCCTAAGGAACAAAAAAAAACCATTGTCGAGCTGACCCACACAACATCATCACAACTAAGGAACCTAGTTCTATTTTTGAGAATGAATAGAACTTATGGCTATCTTCACCTCATACAGAAAATCCTCTATCACCCAATTAGAAAGGGATCCCTCTTACTTCTACACACCTTAGTGCTGGAACTCTAGGAGTTTCCTCCTCCAAGTTTCATCATCACCAACCTCCACTCTATGATAATCCACTGGAATATCCTACTAAACATTTTCTATGAAAATATGATAGGGATACCATCCTGGTTCCATATATTCAAAATAAAAAATTTTAGGAACTCCTAAACCTAGAACAAAATCACATTTAAGGTTAATTAATTAAATAATTAATTTATTTTAACCTAATTCCCATTATCTACCCAATTAAAAAAAATAATAGAACATCATGATAAATGATACTTACCTAGTTATATACCCTATAATAAAAATCACTTTTCTTAACATGTTTAGTAAAATTTAAGGTCCTTACATTAGTTCACATGTGGCCATAAAATCACTCGTCCTAGCTTGTATCCCTTATTTACAATACATTCTAAGACCATCTGACACTGTTTCCTTAATAACCCATGAATCCTCACCAGTTTATAACTTCAAACTCTATCCTATATACCAACCATCAAATTTTATAACACTCTATTAGAACCCCTTTCTCCAAAGGTACCCCTCCCGGTTCAACAATTAAGAAGGGAAGATAATGACTCCTGGAGCCGACCTCCTGTAGGTCATGGGTTGGAGAACCAGTGTGGTTATATAAATCAAACACATGAGAGACATTAACCTCTATAATTTTTAAGGATTAAGTGATAATATTATAATAACCATCGACCAATACAATACATAAGGTAAGTATACTATCCCAATACATATAATGTTGTATATAAAATGATACAACTGAAAAGATAACTGTAAGTACAAAAAGTAAATCCCCAATAGAAACCTTAAAGCTCCAAGAACTCTTGAAAAAATCATCGAGCTGGTACCGCCCAACTTGATCACCAATCTACCCCTACTGACCTAAAAAATAGTTTATATACACAGGGTGATCATAATATGTATATTCACTAGGATTCTCCCTAAAACCTGTCATAAAAAATGTGAAACAATCATACTAAAGCCTAGTGAATATATAAATAAAATATCTCATTACCTAAACATTTAATACTAGTTTTCCAACCACATCATGGCTCAATCACCAATTAAAGCATAAAAGTATACCAATTTATATCAAAATCACACATGCACACACATAAACACACACACACACACATGTATGTGTGTGTGTGTATGTGCGTGTGTGCGTGTGCGTGCGTGCGTGTGAAGGTGCCATACTTCCACTTAAATATTGTTTTTTCACTCTTACACCCTAATGGATATGTCATGTTCCCATCCCTTCTATAAAGTTATCCTACACCTCATGAAATTGTATCAAAACTATTAATAAATTATGTGTAGACTAAAATATCATTATCATCATATCCAAGTAGTAGCCAAGTGTATTCCTAGAATCCATAATAGTCAGTGTATGTGAATTACACCTCAATACATCATATCCCATGCATGTATTCCTATGGGAAGCTTAAACCACCATGCTATGATACAAGTATGTTCTATACATGAAGAAATTATAGTCTGCACATAAATTTTTAGTAAAACTGTGAGCTATCATAGCCCAAGTAGGAACACACCCTATACCACAGGCCATTATATCCTGAGATACGCTTACTCATATATGTCTTGAGGGAGATTGGAGGAGAGGTATAAGTCATCCATCCATTCCCTCGCCACCCTAGATGTTGGAGAAGACACCCCCAAAAACATTTGGGTGTCATTTTCCCTATCAATGAAAGCAGTGAAGCATATTAAAAAAAAATATAATAATATCATGAAGATCCACACTAAGGGAAACTAACTAGCCTAAGAATCATCTTCCAATATCATCACTCAAGACTCCTAGATTCCACTACTAAGGATTATTCCTCAAGTAAATACACAAGTAATTAAATTCCATATTAATTAATTCATTATACATTGATTAATACTATTCTATAATCAATTTCAAAAACTTACATTTTAATATTCTAGGAAAAGTGTCAACAAATCTATTAATTTATCACATATATTCTCAAGTATGTCATCGTCATCAGTAAATACCATGAACTAACCCTGTTTTTTATCAGTTCAATTACCATTTAAACTATATCAAGTAGTTAGAAACTGATTATATCAATAACATACAACCATTCAACCATCAATAAAACATCAATAAATATTAAATATATCAATGAGAAATACCCACTATGAACTTGTCCCAACTTCCCCATTATTATAACTATAATATTGTGTATATAATAATCTATTTCTCCATCACTGAAAACAACCATCTATGTAGCCCCAATCCCCCCACCAATTTCTCATCAATCAATCCTTCTATCAATAAATCCTTAGACCATCAACCCACTACCCATCAAAGGTTCCCAACCGCAATAAATTATCAAGGTCAAATTAAGGCTTTAAATCCCTAGAGAAAACATACATTTCAAATGTATTATTCATACACAGGATAAGGCACCAAGGCCATGACATCGAGACATTTAAGCCTTCCGCAACAAGAAAAATGATTGTTAAAACCTAAACATTTATTCTTTAACAATCAACCATTTTAATTCCATATTTAATTAACTAGTTATTATGAATAAATTTTCAACAACATGGCTACCTAAATAAGTAGCTAATAATTTTTAAAAAATAACACAAACATGCTTTATGAATTATTCTAATTTTTAATAAAATGAAAGATGAGTAAAATTATTCTGCTCATTCCACTTTATTTAATTATAACTTCATCTAGATTTAATTTTTAATTAATTTCTAATATATAACACATGCTATGTAGTAACAATAAAATCACTTCTACAAATATATCACACTATATTTAAGTAATAAGAGGTAGCATCAACAAAAGAATAAATCACATGTGATAAAAAACCAGTCCATTTATTTAATTCCCAAAATGAAATATCAATTATATTTAACATATGATAATACAAATTTCATTTATAAATTTTATATAATTATATAAATAATTATCATTAATAAATATTAAGTATTTTTTTACTATATCATGTGATATTACCATTACCTTGATTTATTATTCAAGTTATGCATGAAAATATTCCTTTCTCTCTTGGATACTTTCCAAAATAAAATTATCATCTTACACTATGATATAATTTAGACAAAATAAACCAAAAAATTTCATTCAATATAAATTTTATTTCAATTATTGGAATAATATAAGAATATATTTTAAAAATATTCTACAACATGTGATATATTATTTCAATTTCTAAAAAAAATCAATAACATATTCACTATAGAAGATTTCATCACCATCAACATCTTAAAATTTCTAGATTTATCATATAATCATTATTTATTAGATATAACAATATTTATTATCTTCCCTATGGTTAATAACATAGGATTAAATGAAGAAACTAACACATAGTTAATTTAAACCTTGTAAAAGAAATAGAGGAGATAAATCCTCTACCTAGAAGAGAAGGCTCCATGCATGAAACACCAAAAATAGTGGAGAGATGGCGTATAAGGAGACTTGGAAACTCATAAGAAGAAACTTAAACAAGCATTGTAAGATTCAAAAGACTCTAAGAGAAGGCTCTAGGATCACCCAAACTTGAAAAAAGGAAATCAGATTTAAATGAGAGATATTTCTTAGATATTAAGAAGAAACATATATGTCTTATAGATACTCCATAAAACTCATTGTAATTTCCATATTATAATTAAAATTTATTTATTTTCCATTTAATTTGCATCACACAACTCAATTTAAAATTACAAAAATTAAGAAATATTTAAAGGTGTTAAAAATTACATTCATTTTGATCATAACCGATTTTAAACCCATGATTTCCATTTATTATTTAATTTATTTTTATAAAAAATTAATTATAGGTTGAACATGGAGGAAAATATAGAATTTTTGGAAACCATCAAGACCCTTACCCAAAAAGGGGTCCTTGTGGTAAGGTAAATTTCTTTAACTTTATGTAGTGAACAAAATATGAGATGAACCTTATACAATATTTGAAATATTAGGGTTAACTTTATACAATGAAACAAAATCATGGAATACCCTTCCATATCTAAGAGCTACCATTCTATAGCTTAAATAAATTTTAGGCTACCTTTATATAGAGAATGAGAGTTTGATCTACCTTTACGTAGACATAATAAAAACCCTTTTACCTTTATGAAAGTTTAAAAAATGAGGTTAAATACATGTAACAGAGGGGGTTTACATAAGGGTAAATAAAAACATATAAAAACATAAATTTAAATTATTAGACCCATAAATTAATAATAAAAAAGGGTCTAAGCACCCTCTTGAAACATATATTCTTTAGGAAAACACAAAGGAGAATAGATTTTGGAAATATAGGACCCTAAAAATATGCACTAAATACACAACCATGGAACTATGATTTTGATTACACCATGTATTATGATGTGATTGAATATGATGTGGAAAACGTCACCACATCATGGTGAAATGACTGGAAGTTTAAATATTATGTGATAATTCATGGATAAATCATCTTCCTTATAGCCAAAATCTATCATGACCAGTTTTAGTATAATTTTATGATAATTTGAGGAGTTTTTAATGTCCAACTTGAATGTTTAAATGTTAATTTTTTATTAAAAATATACCCAAGACTTATAAAAGTTGTAACTCATGAAACGTTTCATTCAATATAGTTTAATGTTTGGAATCCAAGGAGTCTCCTTGTATGAATATATATAGAGGCTCATAGTTTGTGATTTATGTAGATCAATATATTATAAAGCTCCTCAATTTAAAGTACTCAAGATATTCCTTTCTCTTTCTCTTCATATTAAAGGTTCTAGTAAACTATGGAAAATGGGGGATTCTTCCCAAGAGTTGAGTGATCCATTTATCCTATAGATACCCTAGGATGAAGGAGTTTGTTAGATGATTCTCAGTGATGGCTATCATGCCTAGGGTGAAGAACTTGGAAAAATTTGGATTAATAGAGACAATACACTCCAATATTTATTTATTTTATCTATTACAATACATATATAAATTTATCATGGATTTATAGGTTTGGATTTATATTTTAACTATGTTTTTATAATGGCTATACCCTAAAAAACCTATCAGGGGTATCAAAACTACTTTAATCTCGTTTGGATTGATTTTTTTGAATGGATTAAGAAATTGAAAAAATGATAATTTCTTAAACTATAGCTCATTGCATGTATAAATAACTACGGTCCTTGAAGTTTTCTTAAACCATGAAATAAATACTTATGAAAATGGTTTTGGTATTATAAGTTACAAGACCATGCCATGGTTTATGGAAACAGATTGTAGAATAATATTTGAAAAATAGAGTGTAATTTTTCAACAACACTATGTTATGGTTTACAAACCACAATGTTATGGTTTATAACACCATGATGAGGAACCATAATGTGATTGTTCTTGAAAAAAATGGAGGAAAATGGTTGTGCTTTTTATAAAATAAAATTTCATAATACCACCACAATATAGTTGAGAACACCATGATTTAGTTAGCCCAAAATGACTTCCTAAAATGTGCATGTTTTATTGTATGAGAATTAAATGGAAAAAATTAGGATGAAGGAAAAATGACATTGGATTTACCATTATAAGTGTTTTCATTTGAAGAATCACTACACCATTTTCCATACCTAAAATGGTCTTGGTGTTTTGAGTCTTAAGGAATTTTTTTTAAATTCTAAAAAACCTTCACTAGCATGGGTTTGTGTCAAATATAAGAGGTATTCAAACTATAAAAAACGTTTCGGTGGATATGATCTATGTTTAGAACGAATTTACATGGTATATAATTTATAATTTTTTTATAAATTGTAAAATAAGAACGAATATAATTTTTTTTTGTTGATTTATGAATTGTTCATAAAATAGAATATAAAATGTTTATATTAAAAGGATTTATTTGGAAGATATCTAATGTTTAGTTTATTTAATGTGTTTACATATAATATGAAATGTTTATATGATTATAAAAGTTTTTATAAACATAAAATATTTTGGAATATGAAAGAGTTTAAAATTAATTCCATGTATATTTAGAATAAATGTGAATTGTTTATATTTATTTATGTTATGTAATGTTCATAAATAATTTTCAATTATAAATTACTAATAAAATTTTATCTCTTGTATAAATTTATAAAATGTTTAATTTTTAATATAATTCCATGCTTTATTCATAAATATAAATTGATTATATTTCAAATTGATTTATGATTTAGTTTAACTATGTTTAAATTTTTTCTTTAATTATCATACATGTATTTAAGGAGTTACATGTTAGGTATGATAATAGATTTAGTTTTCATTATACCTTGAATTTGGGTTATTCATAGGTTATGATATTGAATTTAGATATTAATTATAGTTTATACATATTAATTTTTAGAATTATAATACAATTGAGGTATCTATCAAGTACCAAACCATGGATAATGGGACTATGGGT
This sequence comes from Viscum album, assembly GCA_963277665.1. Taxonomy (NCBI): domain Eukaryota; kingdom Viridiplantae; phylum Streptophyta; class Magnoliopsida; order Santalales; family Viscaceae; genus Viscum; species Viscum album. The sequence goes on along the minus strand of OY728147.1, from coordinate 1,015,671,436 downwards.
TGGAATGCTCATTAAACTGGGAGGTTAGTCTATATCTAGAAAAGTCGGTGTTGGTTTCCCATCACACCATTCTTATTCTTGTAGGATTTTTTTTGGTTTTATACGATTCTAAGAGTTTGCATGAAAGGGTTTCATGTAACTTATGCATGTGATGTATTTTGATATGTGAAAATATAGTTGACTTTTAATTTGGGGTAGTAACATAAGGTATGAGTTGGGTAAAGAGTTACACATGGTTTGAACATATTTATTTAGTGGAAGGAATATAGATTAAAAATAATTATTAACAATACATATAAAATGAATACATGAGATTATGTGGTGAGATTTAAATCTCATTGAAACACTAAGTGTTATATTCCTTCCAAAGAGACACTTATTAAAACCTTTATAACATGTGGTTTTAGTTTGTATTTACCTTTAAATCCCCTTGAAGCATGCATACATGTAAAATAATATCCTCATGTATTTTCATTAAAGCGATAAATTAAATAAATATTGTGTGTTCAATATTCTGTGTTACACACAATAAAAAACTAAAGTGAACAATGATTTATGATGGTAGAATATTCCTATAAAAAATAAAATAAATTATAAGATAGCTAAATGAAATATAATTATAAAAATCAATTATTTTTTAATATAATTAAAATATTCTAATTCACTTGAGAAGATACCATTGATTCTAATGATTTTTTTATAAATTACATATTTTTATTAAATTAATTACTCTTAAATAATGATATAAATGAAATTTAGTTAAAAAATTCAAGGAATTATTAGTAAAATAAAATAATCACATCTAATAAATAATTAAGTAATTATAAGGAATACTAATTTAATTATTCATTGGTAAACAAAAATATTTTTTTTAAACATTGTTTTATTATATATTATATGTTCAAAAGTTAAAATTTCTCATATTTTAAGTATGTAATTTAATAAAATAGATTCTTTACATATTTAAAAAAATTAATATTCATTAATGAATTTATAATTAATTAATTATTAATAAATATAAAATTATTTAATGTTAAAATACCTATTTTTTAAAGATTTTTTATTCTTTATATTGTGTATTTTCATTTAAATAAATTAGATTAATCTCTATTAAAGAATTATTTTAATGAAATTAATTTTTTATATATATTCACACAAATTACCAATCATTTAATGATTATTATTATGTAATGAATTATTATAAATTCATTTTTATGCTTAAAAATGCATTAAAAAAATGTTTTTAAGCATTATGCGTACTTATATTAAATTTAATATTTATCACATTTAGAAATAAAATATAATAGATTTTTTTTTTAAATTTTAATTTTCATGTTCAAATATGGTATTAATGCCAATTTTATTTTTAGTCTTAAAAATAAGTTACTAAGTTAAAGTTAGTCACCACAGTAAAGGCTACAATGAGATAAGAGTTTAATTTAGGGATAAAAACCTATAATATCATAAAATATTATCTAAAAAATGTGCGTATAAGGGATTTATTGAACTCCTATGATCTTATCTTCACTAATTGTGAATTTTGGATCCACCTTTCTTAAATATGATATTTCTTTTATATTAAGAACAATGTAGTTACAAAAATGACACCCCATCTCACTTATAAAAGGACCCCTCCACCAACCTTTCTAAGATAGACCTAAAATTATAATTAATCCCTATACTATGCCATATTTCCTCCCCTAATAATTATATCACTTTTTTTATCTCCCATTCTCAAGAGGATTCCCAAAATTCTTCAAAACTAAGATAGCATCAAAGAGAAGAAACAATTTCTTCTTTATAAGTGATAACTTATTGTCCTTATTTTTCATATTCATTCATACTATACCTATTATTAAATAAAATTTATCACTTTAACTACATATTTATAAAATCATTAATCTTCTATAATAATGTTATTATTACTATACAATAACATGTTCTTACTAATTTAGTCGTTATAGCGTGTTCTTGTTTTGGACGGTTTTACTACCTACATGAATGATGTTATAACGTTTAAATCATGAATGGATAAAGAAGATTAAATAATGGTAATATAATATAAAATGATTAATTTAATGTTTATTCATAATTATTTAATTGTAACATTCCAAATTATATTCCTTAATTAATTCAATTATTTTGTTAATTCAAAAAATATTGAAAAAGATATTTTTTAAACATTATATGAAAACCATCACCATAAGTTTTATGAAATGAACATGAGAATCCAAAAAATATCAAAAAAAAAAAATTACATCTGTAATAATATTATTTAAGTGATGAAACCATAACCAAGGAGAAAGGTTTAAAACCGCCAAACCAAATAATGCATGAAAAACAGAATAGTTGACACACAAATATTAATTTTAACAAAGAGTGATTAATTAATGGTGAATAAAAAAGTATAAATTAATGATATTAAGTAAAATTAATATATATATGGTTATTATAGATATTAATAATAAGCCTAAATTTATTATATAGGAGGTTAGAGTGCATCTGACCAACAAGGAATCCAAGTGAAGGGGTTTTCATCTCAAATTATATTCTTTGAGACATATTTTTATACACCTAATTTAATTTATATGGTGTATATAATACCTATTTTACATATTATAGAATAATTATATTTCTATTCCTATTATTTAAAGTTTCATTTCAAGTTCTATCTTTCAAGGTTTTTTAATTAAAAATTTACCAAATCCCTAAGGGTTTATTTTCCAATTTCAATTTGAAATAAAGCTTATTTATGTTAAATTTACAATAAAATAAATTGTTTGTTATTTATATATAAAACCCCATATATTTTCTTCTAATATATTTATTTTTTTGGGTTTAAATTTCTTCTTATCATTTCACTTCCCTTTTGGTTCACAATTCAGCCGAAAGGATACTTGTATGTGGAATCGACCTCATCTCTTCTTTTCAGTCGATATTTATCCTCCTCAATATCCATATTATTTATATTTATTTATGAACATTATTTTATATATTTAAATTATTTATTAAGGTAATTTTATATTATCTTTTACTTTCTTTACAAATATTTTAAAGGAATATTTTTTCAACATTTTCCACATAGTTCATTTTCTATCGCCTTTGACTCTCTTCATGAAAGTGTGAAAATAATACTCCTTTTAAAAATTTTTGACATGAATGAATTTTAAAACCATATTATTTATATTTATTTAAGAATATTCCTCTCCAAGTTTTTATGGTTTTCTAAATTAATTTCTATTCTCATTTTTTTTGAAAACTTTCCCATTTAAATATAATTTATTACAAACCTAAATGGGTATTACTTCTTATTTTTTAAAATTAATTTCATAATATTCTTATAAAGTGTTTTTATTTAATTTCAATATACTTAAATGTTTTATATTTTTTACTAGATGGATTATGATCATGTTTTATTTAAGTTTTCATAAAACCCATTTTTTCCCTAGATTAATTAAGCTACGATGTAGTTATGAATGTTTTCATGTTCATGTGGAACACATAAGTATTTTAGCACCCTTAGTTTTAGGTACATTTTCATTTGATGCATTTATTTTATTCCTGGAGTCATGGGTTAATTTAATTGGTAGTGTGAACAATGGGGATGGTGACTGGAAATCTCATAGAATAAATACATGTCATGTAGCTTTTACATGATGTGAAAGTATCGAGGATAGATTCCATGAATATTTTACATAAAATGAAACCAATTTATATCATGTAATATATTCACATAATGTAAATTCGATTTATGGAAAATAAAAATCAAGGCAATGAAAATTTTGACGTATGTGGCCTCATAAAAATACATGGAGTGAATGTGGGTTACACATCATGTAAATCCTTGTACCCAAAAAGTTTAGATATGTCCAATGTGTTTTTTATTCCCACACATCCTATTATTATCCCTCTTGACTCTTAGGGTTTCCATAGGTGAGTTTTGGTGATTTTCAACATCCAAACTCCGGTGACATCGAATCTTTGAGCATAAATTTATGGAATCAAAGTTCAGGGTTATGTTCTCCCTTCTCATGTTGGATACCCTTGGATTTTATTGATTGGAACCATATATTTGTGTTGTTATAACTGAATCTATGGGTTCAGATTTTTGTTGATGAGATCTTATTGGATTTTGGTAATGGAACAGAAGGTAAAGGTTTAATCCATGGAATCATCTTGGATACTTTAGGATAATATTATTGAGGTAGGTGGCTTATCTTCTACTCTATCATTCTTTAACTTGATAACTTGATCTTTCCTATATCATATTTATGCTATTTTGGAATTTTTTTGTGGATTTTTTTAGAAAACCTCTATTGATGTGATTTTAAAAGGGTGTGTTTTGAAAGATGAGTTTTTGTTAAATTAATATTTTCTTGGAAATTTTGGCATAATGGTGTTTTTTTATTAATTATTATATGGAATGGGTTATGGTCATAAGTACCACCATCAAATAATAATAATTTGGGTTGGTTAATGTTCGGAAGTACCACCATTAAATAAATGATAATTTAGGATAGATCATGGTCGGAAGTACCACCATCAAGTCAGTCACTAAGTGACGTCTTAGTGATAGGATGACTCACCAATCATGAGTATAGGGAGGTACATGGTTTCACGAATTGTGTGTGTGTGTGGGTGTGAAATGTGATGTTTATTTCAATAAAAATGAAATGGTTTTAAAAGATTCACCTTTATGTTTTATTATATGAAATCTGTTTATGGAATGGCATAATTTTCTTATCTGCTTCTCTCCTATTTTTATAAAATGTGTTAACTAGTTTTTATCCTAGTGGCATGTGATGAGAAGTATTTGGAAAAATCCTACTAAGTGTTATAGTCACCCCCTACTTGGGAACTTTTGTGTGTTTATATATTTAATCTATCGAAATATAGGTAAGGGTCATTTTTTTCACTTCTCTAGTGGTGGTCCCTAACTTCATGGTTTGGTTACTGAAGTTGGGGCTTGGGAGTGTCTGTATCTGGATCTTAGACGGTGCCAATTTTGTGCCTATGTCATTCTACTCGGAGTCTTAGTATTGAAATTTTATTTCTCTTTTTCTGCTGTACTCTAATGTTATTCTGTATTGGTATTGTATTGAGTTATGTGGTTTATTATAATGCATCATTTTTTCTATCTTTTATATTATTTATCTCTTGATAGGCTGTGTGTTACTCATGTAAAATCATCCCCCAATGTCCTCTAATTCCCTTAGCATTTATTTCTAGCCTTTGGTGTCCTGGGGATGTCACCTAAGGCCAGTTCACTTCACCTCTTCTCAAGACAATGAGGAGTGGAGGGGTGTTACAAATGGAATCAGTTTGTTTGTTCTTTGGGTTTTATATGGTACTAATTTTGTTCTATCCTTGAGTTTGGTTGGTAGTAAGGAGACAAGACCATCAGAACTTGAAATGTGTAGTATAAAAATATGTAGCTAATTTTTTATACTGAACTTCAAGTTACCAGGGTGGTTTGGGTACAAAAGTGTTATAACATACTTCTAGGAGTGTTTTTATCTCACCACCATGGGTTTATTCGATGAGTGTTTTATACCATGCATTATGATAAGTCTTCCCACTAGGATCTCATTTTTTATCTACTATTCAAATTATTTTTGAAAAATGAATAAAATGATTTATCTTTGAAATGATGGTTTCACTTTTTATTTATTATGGTAGTGATAATTGTGTATGATGTTTTGGAATTTATTCAATCCTTCAATTCCTAGATAGAAATAGTATAAATGATATATTGTTCTTGCATATAGAAAATGGCACCAGGATGATTTCGTAGAAATAAGTAGGAAGAAGATACTAAAAATGTGGTTTTACTTCAACCATAGGTGAACTAGAAACTTATACAAAGTATTATGAAATCATTTCAATATATTGATAGATAAAATTGAAATGATGAACCAAGAAAAATAGATCATTTGGTAAAATTTTAGAAGAATAATCCACTGGTGTTTTGAGGGGATTATGAACCTGAAAATGTAGAAGTGTGGATAAACTAAATAAATAGAATCTTTGATTTTATTAGTACACTAACAGATCTTAATATTAAGTTATAAACCTATGTGTTGGATGATCTTTCATTCCAATGGTGGGATTTATCTATCCAAGCTATAGCCGACCAAAGACTTATGTGGCAGGATTTTATGGAATTTTTTAATAACCAAATTCTATCACCACACTTTAAAAATAGAAAGAAACATAGATTTATTCATATTAAATCAATAAAACCTCTACATGATATAATATACAGCAAAGTTTATGAACTTGGTTTATTTCACCACAGTGGTAGCTGCTAGTGCATCCTTGAAGGGACACATCTCTGAGTAAATATTAAAACCAGAGATTGAATACAAGATATTTTTTCTCTGTATTATAGTTTATACATATATGGTTAATAGGGAAATAGTGGATGAAAGAGATCTTATTGGGAATTCTATAGGATTTTGTATGTTTTTTCCCATGGGGATAGATTGTAACTCTAGTGATGGAAATAAGAGAAGAAGTAATGTTTATTATCATGGAGGTATTGCACCCCAGAATCAAACTACAGAATTAGTTAATTTTCCTCTAAGATTCGATATTAAACTATGCTGTTTCTAGTGTGGTTAATTGGCACACAGGAGGAAAGAATGTACTACACCACCAAGTAATTTCCACCACTGTGGAAATAAAGGCCACATAAAGAAGTATTATCATAAAATTATGATATTAGTGGGAAGAATAGGCTCTAAATAGCCTCAAAAATCATATTTTTTGATGTAATAGTCCCATAAAATTAGTTCACATACATAGATATAGGTAAACTAGGATGTTTTTAGGAACTCTTTTGATTTTCAGTCGAAACCTCAATAGGGAAGAAAGAGCTATCCTATGAAATCTCAGAGACATCTTTATGAAGTAGAGAAGGCTATTGTGATTGAAAAACCAGGTACCTCTATGGTGCGGGGTAACATTATTCTAAACTCCACTCTTATGCATGTCTTGTTTGATATTAGATCATCACATTATTTTTATTCTTATTATATGGTTAAAAAATTGGGATTGAACATGGAAAATGATGCCTCATGTCTGGAATATCAAGAAACCTACACAGTGGGAGTGTAGAGGATTTAAATTCTTAGAATGTTCCATTACCATTGAAAAATTTTACTTTCTTTGGGAGTTTATGGTTATGTAGTTGGAAGTATTTGATTTTATATTTGGTATGGATTGGATGGTAGTATTTAAATCCTATATAGATTTCTATTCTTGGAACATGATGTTTATATCTTTGGATGGATATCTACATGTATTCATGGTATATTTGGATATAAATATAGGTATAATAGGACCTTTAATGATAGTAGATGGAGAAATATCAAGCTAGTTAGCAGAAATGACTTTGTAAGCTGCTGATGAAAAAGGGAATGAGATTATTCCTGTTATAATGGACTTATACTTAGATATTTTTCCAAATGATTTATTTGGGTTACCAACCAAGTGGGAAATAAAATTTACTATAGACCTACTACTGGGAACAAGGCCTGTTTATTTACCATCTTATAGAATGGATAGGGAATAATTGTGAGATATAAGGATCAACTTGAAGAGTTGGAAATTAAAGGCTTTACTAGACCCAACACATCACCTTGGGATACACCAGTTTTGTTTGTAAATAAGGCATATAGTATTCTATGGTTATGTGTTGATTATCATAAATTAGATCAAGATAAGATTAAAAATCAGTATCCTCTTCCTTGTATTGATATACTATTTGACCTATTGAAGAAATCCAAATGGTTCTCAAAAATTGATCTACACTCAGGATATCATTAACCCAGAGTCAGATGAGAAGATATTAGAAAAACATCATTTTGGAGTTGATATAGACATTATGAATATGTATTCATTCCTTTTTCTCTAACAAATTCACCATCAACTTTCATGGATTTAATAAACCAAATCTTTCATAGGTACCTTGATTTTTTATTGTTGTGGTGTTTGTTGATAATATTCTAGTTTATGATGAAAGTATGAATAAAAATTAAGACCAATTAGAAATTGTACTGAGTAAGTTGCAAGAAAATCATTTTGATGATTATTTTTCCAAGTGTGACTTCTATATATAAGAAGCTAATTTCCTCAGACATGTCATTTCTAAAGCAATAATATATACTAATCCTAGAAATATAGAAGTTGTAGGCTCTTGGAAGACACCAAATAATGTTTTTTATGTAAGTAGTTTATTAGGATTAGGAGGTTAATATCATCATTTTGTTTGGGATTTTTCTAGTATTGATTCTCCCATGACTATTATAACAAGGAAAGGTGTTCCATTCACATGGAATGATTAATTTCATACATTATTTTTGGAACTTAAGACTCGTCTCACATCAACACCCATCCTAACCTTTCTAGAACTAAGTAACAATTATGTTGTGTATTTTGATGCATATAGATATGGTTTTGGTTGTGTTCTCAAGAAAGGAGACTATGTTGTGACCTATAGTTCAAGGTATTTGGGAGTTCATGAGAATAATTATCATACGCATGACCTAGAATTAGCTGTAGTTGTCCATTCATTAAAAACATGGAGGCATTATCTCTTTATGGAAAAGTTCAGAGTTTTCACTGATCATAAGAGTTTGAAATACATATTTTCTCAGTGAGACTTGAAATTGAGGAAACGAATATGGATGGAGTACCCCTAGATGTGGAATTTCGACTTGATATACCTGGTAAAGGGAATTTTGTGGATGATGCATTGAGTCGGAAATTGCATAGTGAAGTGGTCTAAGAAGCTCATGACCAATGGTGGTTGATGATCATGATTACTACTATGTGTTTAGATTTTATTGAATAGGTTTAATATGTGATTTTATTTATAGTAATTCTTATTTTATACTTGGTAAAATTTATAAAATAATCTCAAACATCTGACTTTTACTACATCACCATTAGGTTAAACCTAAATGATGGGAAGACTCTAGATAATTAGACAATAGATGAGAAATCCTTATTACATTTTCAGAAATGGATTGTAGTTCCTCACTATTACAAGGAACATATATTTTCATTATATCACCATTCAAAATGTGCTATTAATCTATGTGTTTATAAAATGTAAAAAGTAATGAAAGTTTATTTCTGGTGGGTAGGAATCAAATGTGGGATCACCGAGTATGTGATGAAATGCTTAAATTTCCAACAGGTAAAGGCAGAACACAAAATACCAGTTGGTATGTTGCAATATATTCCTATACTGATATGAAAGTGGGAGAAGATTGTGATATATTTTGTATTAGTCATTATAGAAATATAGTATTAACACACATGGATATTACATCTTTTTAGACGAATATTAAATACATTAGAAAAAAACATTCCTGAGGACCATAATAGTTTAGTGACTTTGGAAACTTAGAAAAAAAATATTCTAACTTGGTGAAAGATATTAAAAATATCCCATAAATATCTTACCCTTTAGTACTCTTCACAAGAATACCTTGCTTAAACCTTTCTTCATAACCTGGGGAAAGTAAATATCAAAAAGTGCGAACTCAAATTCCCAGTAAGGGTAAACAAGGAAGATACATAATCATGAACTAAGAATAAGAGTATGAGAACATGAGAATAACATTAAAAAACCATACCCAATATGTCAAAGATCATAAACATGAATAATGGAATAAACATTAGTAGTTTATAAGACATGAATCATGGGGAAATAAAAAAACATGAGTCAAGCGATCATAACATGGGCATAAGAAATAAACTTGTGGTATACACATAAGAATATAAAATCATTCCCTATAAGTCAAGGATCATTTCCAAAACTTACCAGGTTACTTCATAGGGGATACATATACTTTACGAGATATAATAGAAGACCTAGTCATAGTCCTTTTCTTATAGTGGAATGGTTTTACTCCCCAAACTGTCATAATGGACAAAGACCCTTACTATATTGTATTAACTCCCCATTTGATCCATGTATTACTACATTGAGTTCACTCAATGTTCTATCTGTGTCGATATCATGAGATATATAAATCTTTACACAATCCATTGAAGGTATATATATATGCCCCACCCATCACATAATAGTCATACATATTCATTCCACAATATCATAAACATTCATCCTATCACAACTCATGAAATGAAATGGGAATCATAAAAACTTCTTCATATCATAACCCATGAAAAATATCTAGGTTCTGTAATCATTTCATCACAACATAACCTGTGAAAAGAAGTGGGTTTCATAAACATTTTATCATGGTATAACCTTTGGAATATAAATATGTTTCATAAACATAATTCCATCAAAACATAAACCATTCAAAGAAAGAATATGAATGGTATCCTTGGATCATATCTCCAGTTTAGCATGAGTAACCTCAAATAATGTCATCTTAGATGGAAAATAATTTTGAAAGACTACTTGGTACATTTCTTGAGGAAAATATTTTTTATTTAAAAATCAATTTTTTTAAATGTAAAACATTATAAAAATTATTTTTCTTTGAAAATAACCTCGAAAAACTATAAAGGGTTCTTTTAAAAGTCATTTAAAACATTTTTTAAGGAAAATATCCTTTCCACTTTGAAAAAAACTTTTTAAAACATAAAACATTTTAAAAACCATTTATTTGAAAATAACATTTGAAACTTATAAAGGAATCTTTGAAAATAATTTCAAACACTTTTTAAACATAAAACATTTTTTAAATACTTTTCCTTGAAAATAACCTTTAAAACTTATAAAGGAATATTTGAAAATAATTTAAAAAATTTTCTAAACATAAAATATTTTTGAAAACCTTTTCCTTGAAAATTAACTTAAAATATCATTTAAAAACATTTTTGAAATCATTTTTAGAAAACATGGTTTTGCAAGGAAAAAAATTTCTGACTGAAGAGAAAACTAAAGTTGGATTTTCTTTAAACAAATTCTTAATTATCTTAAGTACCAAATAGTGTAAAAATGGTACTATTACTTAAATATATCATGAATAACTAGAGGAGAAGAAAATTAATGAGAATTATTGAGAGATGGATCATAATATTTCATCAATGTAAGCATAATCATAAATAATCCTGATAAAAAATGAGATTATAACAACAAACTCTTACCAATTTGGTAACTTTGAATCATAATCCACATGAAAGAATAAAATTACATGAAACTTAAAATATATTGAAAATAAATATATTAATGATATAAAAATTCAATGGGTAATTATATACAACTCATAAAATAATATAGGTGCATAATATTACTTGTGTCTCAAAGAATAAAAATTGAGATAAAATTCCCTTACCGCTTTGGTAACTTTGAAACCTTAACCCTATGAAAGAGAGATCTTCAAATGGGTATGTAAATAAATTTTTTTAAGTATATGAACAATAAAGTAAATTAATGGGAAGTATATACACCACATAGAATAAATAGGTGGTGAATAAATCATGTGTCTCACAAAAGTAAAAATTGAGATGAAAAACCCTTACCTTAAGTCTTGACTTTTGTCATACTCATTCAACCTATTCTTATTTGGGTATATCATTTTTGTTTACACAAAAGGATTTCGTTGGTTGGATTTATTCATTATATAAGGTTTCTAGGATGAGGGGAGGTAATTTGAGAAGTGATTTTGGTAGGGTTTGGTCGAGACAAATGGCTTGAGAGGTGTGAAGAATGGGGTAGAGTGAGTGCTCTCTTATAGTTGAGTATGGGGTGACATTCTTGTAAATACTCAAAAGTATTTTCTATTGGAAGGTATCCCTTACCTCATGTGGATCCAAAATTGGATAATAATAGAGTGTATAGTTACTTTATTCAATACACACCTCCACCACACAAAAATAAATTCATTTTTAAGAGATGTTTTCTTACAATGTCTTCCTTAACTTCTAAGTTTCCCTATTTTTAACATTTTGTTTTTTTGTTAATGTAACTAATTTTCTAATATAGGTAATTTATCCATCAAGAAGAAATTAAAGTTAGAATTATTAGAAAATTTATACCCAATTATTATAAAATATTATATCTAATTTATAAAATAAAAATCCCATATGTTTTGGAAATTAATTTTAATAGAAGCACACATGATGCACAAAAACACTACTATAACCATAACCACACTAAAAAGTTTTTACTATTTAGGGGTCAATATGTTCATTATAAAAGATAAATTGGTCCATTAATAGACCATATATTATATTTATTAACATTTAAAAATCACTTAGATGAATATAGGATTTTTATTAATTTTAAATCATTTAATAAAATATAATTTATTATAAAAGAACATTAATGTGAATTTTGTCATTATTTATTTAATTTGAATTAAAAAAATATCAAGATAATAATGAAGTTTTAATATGTTAAGTTAAAACCTGTTTAACATGATATATTCATCTAAACAATTAATTCAATACAATAATCCATTCAATATACTTTATTTTAAATATTTTTAGTATCATTTATTTTAGTTAATTAATAACTAAATAATTACCACATTGGGGTTTCATAAGGATTTAAAGTAATTAATTAATATCAAAAAATAAAAATAAATAGTAATGATATAAAAAACTCATTTATCTTTAAAAATTTTATACATAACCGAACATATGTTATATTTTTCCTGATCCCAAATCTTTATATAAATTAAAAGTAAGAAAATAATCTTTTTTTCCTTATTCTTTAATTAACTTGTTATATGGGTAAATTTCATGGAATAATATCCCAATAATTAATAAAAATATATAATAAGGTGTTAAGGGTATAAATATGTCTATAAAATGGGTGATGTAAATGTTTTTAGGTCATTTTACACCTTATATTTTAAGTTTAACCATTATGTAAACTCGTTTTTACATTAATTATTGTAATTAATTTTAACTGTTTTCACTAATCACTTTTGTTAAAAATTAATTTGTCCATATTATAAATTATAAATTATGATGATTAAAAATATTTAATATATTTTTCCAAATTCAATCCACATAAATGGAATAAACTTAATTTAAAATTAATTTAAAATTAATCCTACAGGCGGGACGAGACAACGAGTTTTTAGAGTGTAAATGTTCAAAAGTTTGAAATGTTTTTATATTCAATTTCAATGTAAATTTGATTTAAATGACCTAAAGTGGGTTTATTTATGTATAAATGAACTATTTATACTTTAAAAAAATTAAAAATATAGTTTAACTATATAAATAAATTATACAAAAATACATTTTTCAATTAAAATTCAGTATTTTCACTATTCATCAAAAAATGAAACTTTCTAGAAAAAATCCCAAAAATTCACCCCAGATAATTTTGAAGTTATTATTTAAAAAATATTTTTTTATTAAATATAATTTATAAAAGTTTCAAAAATTATATTGTAAATAAGAGGGCCAATAAAAGGCGGTATAAAAAACTTTTAGAAAAAAACATCTTTTTATGTGTGAAATTGGATTTATTCTCATCTATTATATAGAAAATAAATAAAATTAATTTTAAATAGTTTATTTAATTTAATATATATATATATATATATTTCATTAAAATCATTCATCAAAAGTGTTTTTTTTAATTTATTGAGATAAAACATGTTTGTCTATGGAAAAATAGTTTTTTAGAAATATAATTTCTTTATTTTAAAATTTTTCTTACTTTTATTTATAATTAACTGGTTACTGAAGAATTAATTTTTTAACCATGAATAAATCATATTTTCATAATTTAGTTTATCCTTTTCATACCCACCATTCTAATGGATAGGTGATAACTATACTAATATTTTAATAAAATAACACATTTAACTTAAACTCAATGTTACGTGTAACGCAAGCCAAAATTAGCGTTGTGTGTACCAAAATCTAAACTCAATGTTTCATATATCTCTTTTTTAACTTGGTGTTTCATATAAATCAATCTTAAATTATTTATATCATGCAATTCAAGTTATCATTTTTTTAATTTATTCAAAAATAAAAATTCATAAAAACTTGAGGTGTTACATTCAACCCCCCTTAAAATGAATTTCACCCTCAAAATTCATCTAGGTCCTAAATTTTTTAATAATTTAAATATTCTTTCATAGGATCCCACATCTAGAAAATTAATAATAAAACTTACTTTAAAAAGGAAAAGTTTTAAATGCAATTATTACCTAAAGTAACTCATAACTAGGTTTCTAGATAAGAGAACATAGGTAAGAGGTGAAGATTTTTACATGGAAAAAAATTATAAATAATTATAGAGAGTGAAAAGGATCACTGATCATAAGAAATTAGGTGATCTAAATAAAGTTAAGGATCACAAAACCATAAATATGTGATGATCTAAGGGACCATTTGATTCATAAAAAATAAAGGTATTAGGATAACATTTTTTGTTCCAAGATCCATTTCCTAAAGTTGAATAATTTTCAAAAGGGAATATACTTACTTGATTTTCCATTCAATAAGCACAATATCATCTATCGGTTGTTCCTTGATCAATTTTTACATCATCTCTTACTCCAAGAAATAAAGGTTAATTTTTTGCGTCTAAAACACTAATAGATCATAAGATCCATAAGTATAATGATAATTCATTCCATCTATATTCAATTATCATCACAGAAAAATAGTTAGTATAGGTTAGACAAAATGTACAAACTTTCATATTTCAAAACATCAATATCTAAAACCTCATTCAAAATTCAACATAAACCTTTTAAAAAATGGTTAACCTTTTAACCCTTCCAAAAGATGAAAATCCAAAACTTTAGAAAGAAGTTTACTAAATTTCTCAAAATTAGCTTAAAATTGGCCCCCCATATATCATAAAGTTTCTCTTGATTGTAACATACCAAACATGTGAATAACTTCATCATGCATTATCTTGAAAAATGTTAATAACCTAAATTACCATAAAATCTTATTGAAAACATACACGACCCTTCATTACTTACATAGAAAAAAATTATTAGATTTGTTATTTAAATCTGAAAATGCTATAAACTTCATTAATGATAACACAAACCACTTTTTCAACAAGTCCTTTATAATTTTTGAGGTTATCAATACTATCCCATTTAATTTATTCTTATCCAACATCCGTTTATCCAAACTAAACACTATTTTCCTAATATCAGGAACATATTAAGGGATAGCTCCCCTTAATCATTCTATTTTCCATAAAATATAACCTTTCCACTAAATCACTTTTCTAGGACATCAATACCATTCAAAATATTATTTCAAATCTATAACTAAAAAATTATACTGAAAAATACCTTGAATCCAAATACATAAACACTTCTATTATTCCACCTCATCCTTAAGACATTAACCATGCTTCCTCATCTTATTCCTTAATACCAATTTCCTTTCATATTTCATTCATAGTCTCTTTATCTTAAGCAGTTTAAGCTTTACTCATACCACTTTTCTGACGCTCTTCATAATATTTACACTTAGGACATCGATTTTCATAATTACCATAATTTCCATATATAAAGAACTCAATAGTTGGTGGTATCTTAGGTAGAACATTATTCTCATCCATTACATTAACCAAAATTTTTATTTTCCATTTGTAGTTAATTAATTTGTGCCCTTATTTTCCATAGTCAAAATATCTACTCGTACCTTTAAGAAATTCCCTAGAGTGCTTCTTCCCACATTCTTGATATATAGGAAAACAAATCTTATTTCCTCCATGGTCTCCACTACCTAATATCTTAGAAAACTATTTCCTTCTCTTCTTTGGTAAGTATAATATTTGTTTAAATTACACATTTTTAATCATGTTTTGTGAAAACTGATTAACTATAACCATAACATCCTTTTCTCTAGTCATCATCCCAATTGGCTTCTCATAAATAAATTTTCCATCACTTTCAATGTTAACCCAATTCATTATGGTTCCCTCTATTGGCTAAAAATAGAAAGTATAGTGTGATCATCGATAATCATATTGTAAAACCACATAATCATGAAAATTACTCTTAAGATGTCTAAATAATGGCACCTCTTTTTTAATATATGACACCTTAGGTTTATCCTAGGTTATTCATAGTAATTATCTATTTGAATCCTTCATGATGTTTTGTAATTAGTTTGTGAATTTTTAAAGTGTATCCCCTGGGAGTGTCAAACTAGGTATGTAGTAAGGCTTGTTGTTGTGCACTAGTTCCCAATCAAGTATCGATCAATATAGTGTTTTTGAGGTTGTTACCCCTAGGTACATATATACCAGATCCAAATCCACTTGTAGTATCTAGAAAGAGATGTATTTCCAGGAAACCACTCACTCTATCCTTTACCAAAATTCCATGACATTTTTTAATAATTTGGATCATACTTAGGGTTATCTTTAGAGAAATCCCTAGACACATCCTTAGAAACATCCCTAGAGATCTCACAAAATCTTTATCATCCTAGTTTCTAAAGTTTAACTAAACCTTTATTTTGATACCAACTATAGTGAACTGGGATTAACATTGTAATGTCCAGATCTGGGTGCTGCCCAAAGGTGCCCCGAACCCGATTGGTCACATAACCTCAAGCACATTTTCCCAAATTCTAGAGTCTGCCAACTAGTAGTGAGGGTTAAGGTAAGGAATTGGGGAAACTATTCCCTCATTGGCAGAGTATACACATCAGAATCTAAATATAAAGCAATAGAGGAAGCAGTAATACCATACAATAAAATTAAATAGTGGAAGAATGCTTATAATATAACAACTAGAGCATATAAAAATGATGCATGTCACATGTGTCTAGGGAAGTATCCAAACAAGTCACAATGATGGAAATACAATACTGAAACCAAAGTACAGAAAAAAAGTTAACTCCAACAGCATCACAAGCCTCATCTTGCCCCCATTATCTCCATCTCCAATAGAAATCAAGTATCTGATGATGAAGGGTGCTTGCCCTTATCTATACCTACAACCATATAATCTGTTTGGGTCCGAAGCATGACCCAAACAAGGTGTGAGAAGAATCCTAGTAGGAAACCACCAAAATATCTGTGCCTAACTGTCGGTGAATATATATAGTAGAAAATATGTATAAATTAAGCAATAAACTCAGAAGTACTCAAAAGTAAACAATCCTACAGTTTTCAATTACATTCATTTAAATTCATTGTTTAATCCATTGAAACATATAATCTTGGGACCTACCCTAAGCTCTATATCCCATGTATAATAGTAAAAAAACAAATGTCTCATAATACCATATAAACATTCAAGTAAAACCGAGTCTAAGATTGTGCTTTGGCTTGGCAGAATCATCACAATAATTCAATCATTCAATAACGACCCTATGGGAAATTTCTCACAGTCTAATCCACCTGGTCCAACATAACAAAAATTCATTTAAAAACAACCCTCTGGGCATGCCTCAAGATCCAACCCCTTTGGTCTATATTAGTACTAAACATTTAAAAATGACCACCTGAGTAGCTCACGTGGTCAATAACCCTTGGTCAACATAACATCAATTCATTTAATAATATCCCTCTAGGTAGATCTCACAATCTAACCCCTCTGGTCTATGACCACCTGGTAGATTTCACAGTCAATACCTCTGGGTCAACAAAAAAACAATTAATACCTAAATGACCCTACCTCAGGATGCTCTAACAGTCAAATTACCCTTGGTCAAACTTTCACAATGAAAATCACATGCATCTCATATAATTAGTAAATCCATCCTAGCAACACAAGGCATAGAAAATAAGGCAATCCTAACAGGAATTATAGACCAAACATCCATAATCAATTAAACAAGGGAAACACACCCATAATCAAGGTATAAAACCTTATACATAAGCAACTACCCTTTTATCAATCAACCAAAACATATATAATAGGTAATAAACAAGGTCTAATTCCAAATACACAAAACCCAAAACACGGGTATATGGAAATTTTAGCATATATAATTCAAATACAATCAACAAAAGGCACAAACTACCTAATTCAATATCATACGATCGATACTCTTGAACGTCGACCCTTGAATTATCCTAGAATGATGTAGATATACAAAAAGGGTAAAATCAATCATCCCATGATAAATCATGAGAGATAAAGAATTAGGAATAAAGGCTCTAAGGGAAAAGATAAATCACCAGTGGGAATCCAAAACAACTAACAATGTCTCAATCAGAGATCAGACAGAGAATCAGGAGGATCTCGAAGTTTGTGGTCATTCTGTCGCTCTCCTATATTAACTGATGGGAGAAGAATACGTTTTAGAGGATAAGACGCGACCCGCACTGATTTATCAAATAAAAATAAAAGCACATGAAATTTTCATTTAATGTACATGCTGTGTATTAGCCTCAACTGGACCCCGCTTTAGGCGGTCTTCCAGGTCACCTACACGACCATGTACTTGGCTGTTACATGACAAGTACACAGCTGTACGCAGTACCAGGGTACAAATCATGTACTCATAGGTACACGGCGTATACTTAGAAAATAACTATATCTTCATTTTTCCTAAAAAACAATCTGAGATAAATATCCATACCTGAAATGAAGATATGAATTCTTACAAACTCCCCCCTTAAATCAATTCAACCACGAATTGACCTTCCAAGGGTGGTGAAAAAGAAACTCCGAACAACTCTAGCCATTGGGATCGCACGCCAACCTCCTTCTCCAAACTCTCATCTTGTACTCACCCATACTTCCTTAGCACTTGTACCAGAGGAACAGACATGATACAGAGAACCTTCATGCTATGATCCACAATCCGAATAGGGTGCTCCTTGAAGGATGCATCCACCTCCAACTCAACCTCCTCAGGTTGAAAAATGTGAGATGGGTCTGAAAAGTAATGTCATAGATAAGAAACATAAAAGACATCATGCATAGCCCGATGCCTCTAAGGTAACTACAAATAATAGAAAATTGGCCTAAATCTCTCCAAAACCTCAAACGGCCTGACGTATCTAGGTGAAAGCTTCCCCTGTCTCCTAATCCTCATGTGTCCCAACCTCGGTGTGACACGTAAGAAAACCCGATCTCTAACCTCGAACTCCAGAGGTCATCTCTGTCAATCAACATAAGATTTATGCCAAGATTGTACAATATCCATCCTCTTCCAAATCAACTCCACCTACTCAGTAGTCTCTGGGACAAGACAAGGTCCCAACATAGCTGCCTCTTCTACCTCCAGCCAACATAGGGGGTATCGGCATGACCTACCGTACAAAGCCTCATAAGTTTCCATCTGAATAATCACCTAAAATATATTATTATAGAAAAAACTCCACTAGGGGTATGTGTCTCTCTCAAGAGCCCCAGGAATCCAGGACACATGCTTGAAGCATGTCCTCCAAAACCCAAATAATGCGCTCAGACTGACCATCTGTCTGGGGGTGGTAAGCTGTACTCAGAAGTACCTGTATACCTAAATCCCTATGTAGTCCCTTGAAGAAATGATAAGTAAACTGAGTGTCCCTATTTGAAATGATAGAGTGCATAACCCCATTCAAATGCACAATCTCTCTGATGTACAAACTTCTCAGCTCATCAACACTGAAGGTTTACTTAATCGGTAGGAATTGTGAAACCTTCGTGAGCCTGTTGATAACAACCCAAACCGCATCATTACCTCAAGGTGACCTCGATAAACCTGTCACAAAATCCATCACAACATCATTCCAATTCCACTTGGGAATGGGAAACTGCTATAAAAGCCCTATCGGTTGCTAATGCTCTGCCTTCACCTACTGACAGGTGGAATATCTCATAAAAAAACCAGCTACATCCCTCTTTATACCTGGACTCCAATAATTATGGTGTAGATATCGTTACATCTTGGTGAAACCATGATGAACTGACCAAACTGAGGAATGAAAATATTGCATAAAATCCTCACATATGTCTACTAACACCAATATGCATCCATGAAAATGCAAGACCTCATAGTCACCTATAGTTCACCTAGGAGTAGGGTCCTCGCCTGACACACTCTCCTATAGGACTAGGCCTTCAAAATATTATAGCTGCCTCATTCGCACTCAATCCAGTAGATTATAGGTAACAAATATAATAGAAAGAAACATCTTCCCCTTTCAGTCATGCACCTCCAAATGAATCTCAGAGAACAGAGACATAAGCTTCCACTCACTGCTGGCCTCCTGAACTGTTTGTATCTAAGTCCTCCTACTCAATGCATCAACCACTCCATTACCTTTACTAGGCATGTAGGCAAGCTCAAAGTCAAAAGACTGAAGGTAATCAACCTACCTTCGCTGTCTCAAATTCAGATCTCACTGAGTAAAGATAAACTTGAGACTTTTGTGGTTAGTGTATACCACAAAATGCACTCCCAAAAGGTAATGTATCCAACAGTATAAAGCATGCACAATTTTAGCTAACTAAAGATTGTGCGTTGGGTAATTCCTCACATGTGACATCAACTACTGAGACCCATACACAATGACTCCTTCCCTCTGCATAAGCACTGCTCACAGCCCGATACCTGACGCATCGTAGTATACAATGTAACTCTTTCCCGACTCCAACAAAACCAGTATTGATGTTGAAGTAAATCTCCCTTTCAGCTCCTAAAGGGATGAATCATAGGAATTTTTCCACAAGTACTTCAAAACCTTCTTAGTCAAGCCCGTTAGTGGCGCTACTAAGTGTGGAAAGTCCTGTATAAAGCGTCTGTAGTAACCAAACATCCCCAGAAAAATCTATACCTCAAAGATGTTCTTCAGATGCTCCCAAGAAACTACTACTCTCACTTTCTTTGTATCTACTGATACTCCTGTCTCTGAGATAACATGACCCAAGAAGTGAATCTAGTTTATCCAAAAGTGGCACTTTGAGAGATTTTCATATAACTGATGCTCTTTCAGTGTACTCAATACGATCCCAAGATGGGTAGCATGGTCATGTCGAGTGTGATAGTACACCAAGATATCATCCATGAATACTACCACAAAATAATCCAAGTAAGGATAGAACACTTGGTTCATCAGTTCTATAAAAACTGTCAGTGCGTTCGTGAGACCTAACGATATAACCAAATACTCTTATAGACCATACCTTCTCCAAAAGGATGTAAGAGGTATATATGATGGTATAATGCACAACTGATGATAACCGGATCTCAATTCAATCTTTGATAACACCTTGGATCCTCGAAGCTAATCAAAGATATCATCAATCCCAGTAAAGGGATATCAGTTCTTGACTATCAACTGGTTCATCTTCCGATAATCCAAAAAAAGTCTAAGGGTACCATCCACCTTCTTTGTAAAAAGGATAGGCAAACCCCAAGGAGAAGTACTGGGTCAGATGAAACCGTTTTCCTGCAACTCTTATAACTACTTATTAAGATCTTATAACTATAGTTTATCCATCCTATAAGGAGGAATGGGCACCATTGATACTCCTATCACAAGCTCAATAGAGAAATCTACTTCTCTATTTGGAGGTAAATTAGAAAATTCATCTAGAAAGACATCTTTGAAATGATCCACCACTAGAGGAAATTCCATCTGTGAAGTCCCTTGGTCATCCAAATATAAACTAGAAATATGGGATGTAATTCCTTCCCAACCCATGATGCTCAGGTCCACCTCTGCTCTCTTGGACATCCCATTTTCCCTTGTGTAGAAAAGATCCTCCCTTTGGTGATGTAAAACTCACCCTACGGTGATAACATTCAACAAGGCCTGAAAGGAGACCAACTAGTCCATTTCGAGAATGACATAAAAGTATTTCATCTCTAATACATAGAGGTCCCATAAGAAGTGACACCCACAAACCTCAAGAGGGAATTCCTTACACTGACACACACTAGCCATCCTAATCCCCAACAGAGTTTCTAGCATCATAACATCCTCAGAAGTAAAGATATAGAGCCCAAGGATCTCCACTATGGAAACAGATATAAAACTATGGGAATCCCCTGTATCAAAAAGTAAATAAGATAAAATTGAGGCAACTATAATCGTACCTCTAACTGTAGAGGGTCCGAGATCCTACTCCTATTGGGTATGCTCCATCGCAAAAGTTTGACCTGTACCGCAATCTTGCGACCCTGCCTGATTACCCTGAGCTGATCCACCATGCTGTTACTAAAAACCTATCATCTGAATATCGTGACCATGACCGCATCCTCGGCCTGAATGGCCTGTTAAACTCCAGTTCCCTGACTAATGATAAACTGGTGGTCCTTCTCCTGAATGTGGAGTCAAAACCGATTCCCTCTCACCCACTGATGGTGAGAACGTCCTGAAAAAATGATGAAGATGACCCATCTTACTGCAATATCGACACTCGACTAGGTCCTTCAGGCAATGTGATCTCATATACCCACTCTTCCTGCACTGGTAGCATACCACCTGGATACCCAAAGAAACATCGTGTGAATGATCCTTGCAGCGCTTCCTACTATCCATCGAAGGAGTACCAGCCCTGGATGCTAAACCTCCTTGGCTCACAGCTCCCAACTCTCTTATATTGCACTCAGTAATCAGTGCTTGGTTCAATATATCCTTCACCGAAGTCATCCTGAAAACATTCACCTGTGATCGGATGTCATACCTGAGACCATCCTCAAATATCCTAGCCAAAGATAACTCATCACCTCCTAGAACAAGTGTGAAGAGATGAAGCTCTGTAAAATAAGAAGAGTAATCCATCACTGAAAGAGAGCCTTGCTCCAAATTCATAAACTTTCAGGCTCAATCATCCCTCAACGTCTTGGGGTAGAAGTATTCATAGAAGGTCCTCTAAAACTCTTCCCAATCTATATCCCGATGATGTACTTCCTGTGAGATTACATCCCACTATATCTTGGTGGAATCACATAGAATGTACATTGTGAGCTTCACCCTCCTCTATAGAGGCATCTCTAGATGCTCAAAGATAGAAATAATGACCTCCAACCATGACTCTGCAGCCTATGGTCCTCCATCCCCTAAAAAAGTGGGAGGATACTGCTACTGGAACACCCTAGTCAACTCCTCCATAGTTGGGGAAAGATGCGGTGTTCCCTGAAAAGTCTGTAACATCCTCAAAAAGCCTTCACGAAACTGTGCATCAGCACCTGCGTCCATTATAATAGCTGATGCTAAGATGGGAAAGATGGAAGGACCTGATGGTATCCCATGATCTACCATTTTTGGTGTCTGATCATCACCTTATACCTGGCATAAAACTGAAGGACGTCTTGGTGGAATGGCTCTGCAAGGTCAAGCATGCACCTCAGTACAAGATTATCAAGGACAATAACTTAGAAGTGAAAGAATGGAAAATGAGAAGAAAAAAATTCAGTTTTTATAAAAGATGGATACATGACATGTAGAAACACTACACGGCATGTTACCTTATGTTTTAACCTGGGCGTGTACCCTCTGCCACCCTGGTTGTGTATCACCCCATACACACAATGTGTTCATCCCACGACACGACGTGTACTTGAATTTTCCCTTCTGCCCAGGTTCTTATACACGGATAGAAATACATGGTTCTCTCCTGGTGTAACACTACATGGAGTGTTCACCCTAGAAACAACATGTACCCCAAGGTTCCATACACCCATGTCGTTGGTCACACGGCTGAATACACGGTCCACTAAAGCATGACATGTACTTCCAATACACAACGTGTTCCACCAAAGATTTCCCAACCCCATGTATCTACTCACACATTCAAGTCACATGATCAACAATTACATGGCATGTACTCCTAGTACACGCTGTTTACTTAAGAAAAGTCATTCTTCCTGAATAGAAGAACACATGGCGTGTGTTCATAACATCACACACCGTGTTGTATGGGTTTCCAGATAGTAAACCTCTGAAACTACTCCAAAACCCCCAAAATCTTAAAATTTTGGCCAAGGCATGCCAAGTTCCAATCCATGAGAGCCCATACTCCCCGCAAATCAAAGTTTGACATCCTATTTCACATCATGACTTAATATAATTCAATTAAAGTTCAAACATGATCCACCAAATTCCGATCCAAGAGGGCCCATAACACCTCAGGGACCAAAGTTTGGCATCCATACAAATGAAACTTTACATATTCCAATAAAATAGTAGGTATTTCTATCACAACATCTATCACAATAACATGCATATCTAGAACAACATCTATCACAATAGCATGAAACTAGTAATTCATCCTAAATGGCATGAAAAAAAATGCATGACATGTGATATCTAGAAAGTGCCTATATGATGCATGAGTCAACATACCATAATCTCATCAGGTTGAAATAGAAATAGAACCACAATGATATCAAATATAACAACACAAAACAAGTGTGTCACCCAATGGTGAAATAAAATCAATTGTAACAATTGCAAAACCAGAAAAATTTCAATATTCAAGGTAACTTGGATTTTCCCTGTACACGAGTTAGCTACTCCCGAGAACAACTTATTACCAACTAATTTTTCCTTACTATCCTATTATATAGACTCAAAATAGTAAGTAAAAGTAGAAAAAACCTCCTTTGATACCACTTTGTAACGCCCCGGATCTGAGTGCTGCCCAAAGGTGCCCCAAACCCAGTTGGTCACATAACCTCAAGCACATTTCCCTTAACGCCAAAGGATGATGACTAGAAATGAGGGCTAAGGTAAAGAATTGGGGAAACTATTCCCTCATTGGAAGAGTATACACAATATAATCTAAATATAAAACAATAGTAGAAGCAGTAATACCATAAAACAAAAGTAAACAATGGAAGACTGATAATAATATAACAACTGGAGCATATAAAAATGATGCATGTCACATGTGTCTAGGAAAGAAGCTAAACAATTCACAATGCTGGAAATACAATACTAAAACCAAAGTACAAAAAAAGTAAACTCCAATAGCATCGTAAGCCTCAGCTTGGTCCCATGCTCTCCAGCTCCAACAACAATCAAGTACCTAATGAAGAAGGGCTCTTTCCCTTATCTATACTTACAACCATATAATCTGTTTGGGTCCAAAGCATGAACCAAACACGGTGTGAGGAAAATCCCAATAGGAAACCACCAAAATATCTATTCCTAACTATCAGTGAATATATATAACATGAAATATGCATAAATAAATCAATAAACTAGGAAGTACCCAAAAGTAAACAATCCTACAGTTTTCTATTACATTCATTTACATCCATTGTTCAATCCATTGAAACATGTAATCTCGAGAACTATCCTAATATCTATATCCCCTGTATAATAGTAACAAATAGACATCTCAAAAGACCATATAAAAAATCAAGTAAAATCGAGTCCAAGCTTGTGCTTTGGCTTGGCAGACTCATCACAATCATTCAATCATTCAATAACAAACCTATAAAAAAGTTCTCAAAGTCTAATCCCCTTGGTCCAACATAACAACAATTTATTTAATAATGACCCTCTGGGTAGCTCTCACGTTCCAACCCCTTTGGTCTACATTATCACTAAACATTTACAAATGATCACCTGGGTAGCTCACACAGTCAATAAGCCTTGGTCAACATAACATCAATCATTTAATAACGACCCTCTAGGTAGATCTCATGGTCTAAATCCTCTGTTCTATGACCACCTGGTAGCTCTCAAAGTTAATACCTATGGGTCAACATAACAACAATTCATACATAAATGACCCTACCTTGGGAATCTCCCATAGTCAAATTCCCCTTTGTCAAAATTTCACAATGCGAATCACATGCATCTCATATAACCAGTAACTCCATCCTAGAAACACGAGGCATGAAAAACAAGGAAAGATTAACAGGAATTCTAGAACAAATGGCCACAATCAATTAAATAAGGAAAACACACCCATAATAAAGGTATAAAACTTTATTCATAAGTAACTACCATTTTATCAATCAACCAAACAATAATAGGTAATAAACATGGTCTAATTTCAAACACGCAAAACCCAAAATGTGGGTATACAACACTTTTAGAATATATAATCCAAAGACAATAAACTGAAGGAACAAACCGCCTAATGTGATATCATACGATCTATACTCTTGAACACCAGCCCTTGAATTGTCCTAGAACAACATCGATCTACAAAAAGGGTAAAATTGATCATCCCATGATAAATCACAAGAGAGGAAGAATCAATAAGAAAGGCTCTAGGGGAAAAGATAACTCACCAGTAGGAATCCAACACAACTGATGATGTCTCAATCAGAGATCAGATGGAGAACTATGAGGTGCTCGAAGTTCGCGGCCATTCCGTCACTAACCTGTACGAACTGATGGAAGAAGAAGAAGTTTCTGAGGACGAGACGCGACCCCACACTAAATTATCAAATAAAAAGAAAAGTAAACAACATATTAGTTTAATGTACACACCTGTATTAGCCCCAACCATCCCCCACTTTAAGTGGTATGCCAGGTCACCTATATGGCCATGTACTCCTCCGTTACACGGCCAGTAGACGGTTGTATACAGTACCCGGGTAAACGACATATACTCATAAGTACACAAGGTGTACTTACAAAATTCCCATTTCTTCCTTTTTCCTAAAAAAAAAACCCAAAATAAAAATCCATACCTGAAATGAAGATCTAGGTTCTTACAAACATACATGGATATTACATATTTTTAGATTAATATTCAATACATTACACAAAAACATGCCTGGGGACCTTAATAGTTTAATGCCTTTGGAAACTTGAAAACACAATATTCTAACTCAGTAAATGATATTCAAAATATTATATAAATATCCTTCCCTTTATTAATATTCAAAAGAATAGCCTAATTAAAACCTTTATTCATAACATGGAGAAAGGAAACATAAGAAAGGGCAAGCTCAAATGCTTAGTAAGGGTAAAAAAGGAAGATATGGGAGAGTGGAATAAGTATAAGGGTATGAGAAAATGAGAATAACATTGGAAACACATACCCTAAATTTCAAAGATAATAAAAAATAATCATGGAATAAATATTGTCCATTTATAAGACATTAATCATAAGTAAATAAAAAAACATGATTCATGAGAGCATAAAATGTGCATAAGATGTAGACTTATGGCATACACATAAGCATATAAAATCATTCCATTGAAGTCAAGGATCATTTCAAAAACTTATCAGGGAACTTCAAAGGGGATAAACCTACTGGTAAGAGCACACCACTAGCCATAGTCGCAACCATTTCCTTATAGTGGAATGGGTTTGTTGAACTCTCTGTGCGATAATTATTTTAATAATCACAAATCATTGTTTTTATATATGTCAATTTAGTCATTTATTCAATTTGTTCTAAATGTGTTTTTATATGTTTAATCATGTCTACATATGTTTATCTATGTTAATTTATGGTCTACTATTGACCTGGAAGTGTTCTAGATTAAACAGAAACTTTGTGAGAATTTCTTATTTTTGACTCACCGTTAGTTATATTTTTGACTCACCGTTAGTTATTTTCTTGAGTCATCAATAGTTAAAGTAATGAGAAACCGATGTGATAAACTGATGGATGAGTCACCTATAGAAGAAATCCTCACACTGAAACTGAAGTTTGTCTCACCGATGACAACGGTCACACCGATGACAACGGTCGCACCGATGAAAACGGTCGCACCGATGACAACGGTTGCACCAATGACAACGGTCGAACCATTTATCACATGACCTACCGAAGCTGATGTTGATCAAATGACCTACTGAAGCTGATGCTGATCAAATGACCTACCGAAGCCGATGCTGATCAAATGACCTATCAAAGCCGATGCTGATCACATGACCTACCGAAACTGATGTTGATCACATGACCTACCAAAGCTGATGCAGATCAAATGAACTACCGAAACTGATGTTGATCACATGACCTACCGAAGCCGATGCTGATCAAATGACCTACCGAAACCGATGCTGATCAAATGACCTACCGAAACCAATGCTGATCAAATGACCTACTGAAACCGATGCTGATCACATGACCTACCAAAGCTGATACTGATCAAATGACCTACCGAAACCGATGCTGATCACATGATTGACCGAAGCCGATGCTGATCACATGATATACCGATACCGATGAAAATTCAAATGACCTACCAATCTCATGACTCACCAACAGTCATGAAAACTATTTGAATTTCTATTAACTCTTATTTAATTCCAACGGTCATATTTTCTAAATTTAATGCACCTGCTATTAATTAATGATGGTTTTTGGATGTCAGGGAACTGTACCTCGTACCTATAAAAAAGTAATCATTCGTTTTACCTGATCTCAAGGAATAAAAAAGAAGATCTATCTATAGTAAAAGGGGACAAGAACGAGACACAAAAATACATAGATAGAGACACATAAGATGACAAGGGTGTACGTGTGTGTAAAGCACCATGAAACAAAAGAAGAACTTAAAGAACACCAGTGAAAACCAGAGAGCTTCAAGAAGATAATTCACCCGGAATAAACACTGAAGCCAAGTTGCTGTGCCTACTGAACATCATATGCACAAGTCTGAACAACTATAGCTGAGAAGAACAACAACACTCTATTTTGTGTCATCCTCACCAGAAAGGACTCAAATACCATATGCAACATCCAAACAAGTCCATAGAACATCTGCAACCACTCAGAGCATTCTAAACTCATTATCCATTTATTTTCTATGTATTAAACCTTTGTTTAACATTTTGAGCAGTGTGTGTGCATCTGTATATTTAGAAACACACTGACTCCTGGGCTAAACTGGAGGATACTAAATCCTCACACCAAAATTTTTACATCTTATTGTATCCCACTATGAATTGTGAAAGAGATCAAGTGTGACCTGGACAACCTATGAGATGTTTTTTAGTTTTCCCATGTAGAAATGTGGTAGAGGTATAAGGACCTGAACAGTCTAAGTACTATTATAAAACCCTCAATCCAGGGTGTGGATCATAGTTTATATAAAATATTTAAGAAGACTAAGTCTCAGCTTGAGACTGAACCTCTTGATTTAAAACTGCTGTGATTTTTTCCTTTGATAAAACTATTTTGAATATTTTGCTGCTAAGTACTTTAAATATAAATCTATTTTAAAGTAACTTTGATAGTTGAACTAGAAAGTGTTTGTAATTATTGTGAACCACTAAGTTAGTTTCAAAAGCTAATCTAATCTTCAGATTAAGTTAACTGAGAAGTAATCAATATTTGAGAAACTGATTGAACATTTACAATCTTTATACATTAAATATAGTTTAACTTGTTTTATAAATTGGGGGATTTTAATAAAAATATTTTAAACAGAAATTGTTAATTGGAACTAAATTCACCCCCCTCTTAAGTGTCTACTCCGACCAACATTTGGTATCAGAGGATAAAAGTTTTTAAAACTCTGTTTGTGAAAAGTTTTCAATTGTGATTTTAGTTGTATCTTAAAGATATTAAATTTCTATTATTTATAAATTTTATCTCTTTAAATATATTTTCTAAAATATTATTATGGGTAACAGATTAGAAGGTGTAGCTACCAACAAGACACCCTTCTTTAATGGTGTAAATTATGCCCAATGGAAAATCAAAATGAAAATTCATTTAGAAAGTATAGGATTTGACATCTGGACTGGTATAGAGACTCAGTATAAGATTCCAAAAGCTGTTAGAACTACTTGGGATGAACCTACTAAAGCTGCTTACAATAATAATTGTAAAGAAATGAATGCCTTGTATTGTGCTTTAGGAGATGAATAATTTAATCGAATATCTGCCTGTAAGACTGCTTATGAAATATGGGATACTTTAGCTGTTTCCCATGAGGGAACAACCAATTTTAAAGAAATGAGAATAAATATATACACCATTAAGTATGATAATTTTAAAATAAATCCCGATGAACCTATTTATGATATGTATCTCAGGTTTAACGAAATTTTAAATACAATGAGCTCACTTGGAAAGGTTGTTCCAGCTAAGGAGAATATTATGAGAATACTCAGATTCTTTCCAGAAATATGGAGATACACATCAGTTTCAATTAGAGAATCTTGTGAAATTGGTGATTTTCCTATTAAGGAACTTATTTGTAATCTAATGATGTATGAGGAAGAACTGAAAGTAAACAAGGAAGAAGATGATGAACCAAGGAAGAAGTCTATAGATTTAAAGACTTCTACTTCAAAACTTAAGGATAAAGGGAAACTTCAAAGTAAAAGTGATAGCTCAAGTTGTGAGGAAAGTGCATCAGACAGTGATGCTGATATGGCTCAGATAGCCAGACGATTTAAGAAATTTTATAGGAAAAATAAAATTTTCAGAAAATCAAACTATAAGGGAAAATATGACAACAAAAGCCATTGGAATAAGGATTGGAAGAGAACTGATAAAAGTGATGACATAGTCTGCTACGAATGCAAGAGAAAATGACATGTGAAAGTTTATTTCCCTAAATTAAAGTTCAAGAAGAAATATGAATATAAGGACAGAAAATACAAGAAAGATATGAAAGAAAACTAGAGTGCTTCAGAAGACAGTTCAAGTGATTCTGATTCCACTTAGAATGAAAAATATCAAAAAGCTAATATGTGTTTCATGACAAACACATCTGAGGTAACATTGGATACTTATTCTTTAAACTCTTATTATTCTGGAGATAATTCTGATTCTGAAAACATGTCTAGTGAGGATTTATTTGAATACTGTAATATGGTAGAGGATACTTGCAATGACCAGAAATATAAGTACAAAGATTTAAAGAAGCAGTATGCATTAACTAGCACTGTCAAATCTGCACTAGAAGTAGAAAAATAAAAAAATGCTCAATTACTCAAAGAGAATACTGAACTGAAATTTTCTAATGAAAAAATCAGGAAAGATCTGGAAAAATTTACTAATGGAAAGGACACACTTACAAAAATTCTAGGAAAACAAGTGGCACCAAAGTATACTACATGTATAGGATATCATCCTGGACAAAGACAGATTACAAAAAATAAATTTATTCCTAAATCTGTAAAATATGCTGCTAGTCCTAGTTCTGAAAATTCCTATGCCTCAACTAGCTATTCACATAGTTATAGATCAAACAAGGTTTATCTATCAAAATCTCTTGATTTTGTTAATTATATGAGACCCATTATGAAAATATGGGTATCAAAAGTTTTGCTTGCTAAACTGTCTGGACCTAAGAAAATCTGGGTACCAAAATCATTTTCTATCTAAAATTGTTTTGTAGGAAACTTGCTTGAAAAGTTCCTGTAGGAATACATGGTATTTGGACAGTGGATGTTCAAGACACATGACAAAATACTTTTCATGATTCAAAAGCTTAATCAAGGTTGAGAGAGGATATGTCACCTTTGGTGATAACTCTAAAGGGAAAATCATCGTCCTAGGTCAAATTGGTAACACTGATTCAATTTTAATTTCTAAAGTCTTATTTGTATATGGACTAAAATATAACTTGTTAAGTATTTCTCAGCTATGTGATGATGGTTTTAATGTTAAATTTGAAAATGATTCTTGTAAAGTTTTTAATTCTAAAAATGTTTTAGTATTTTCTGCCTTAAGAAATGAAAATGTATATGCTGTAGATTTGAATTCCTTAGCTAAGTAGAATATTAATTCTTTAAATGCTTTTAATAAAGAATCTTGGATTTGGCATAGAATATTAGGACACTAAAATATACATTCACTTAGAAAACTAACTAGGAAGAACTTAGTTAGAGACCTACCTAGACTTGAATTCCCAGCTGACAAAGTTTGTAATCCCTATCAAAAGGGAAAGCAATATAAAGTTTCTTTTAAATCAAAGAAATAAGTTTCAACTTCTCAACCTCTTGAGTTAGTTCACATGGACTTGTTTGGACCTTCTAGAGTTTCTAGTTTAAATGGGAAGCACTATGTTTATGTTCTAGTAGATGAATTTTCTAGATATAATTGGGTATAATTTTTAGCTCACAAAAGTGAAGCTTTCTCTTACTTTATTAAATACTCCAAGTCTATAGAAAACCTTAGTGGACTTAAGATTAAAACCTTGAGAAGTGATCATGGTCATGAGTTTGAAAATCATGAGTTTGAATCTTACTGCTCACATAATGGCTATAATCACAACTTCTTTTACCCTTGGACACCTCAACAGAATGGTGTAGTAGAAAGAAGAAATAGAACCCTCTAGGAAATTGCAAGAACTATGCTAAATGAATATGATGTACCTATTTATTTTTGGGCTGAAGCTGTAAATACAGCTTGTTATATTATAAATAGAGTCTTGATTAGACCTGTTCTTAAGAAAACCTCTTATGAGCTTTGGAATAATAGGAAACCTAAACTTAGATACTTCAAAGTCTTTGGTTGCAAAGTCTATATTCTGAACACTAAATATAATCTAGACAAGTTTGCATCCAAGATCGATGAAGGAATATTTTTAGGATATTCAATTACTAGCAAACCCTATAGAGTTTTTAATAAGAGAACCAAATGTGTGGAATAATCTGTTCACATCAAATTTGATGAAACTGATCCACATGAATCTAAACCTATTGTTGAAGATACTAAAGAAGACTTGTCTATTTTAAATCTTAATGATAAAGATAGTGGTCCTGTTTTAAAGACAACCAGCTCTGGAAATACATGAGAACCTGCTTCTGTTGAACCCGAACCTAGATAAGAACCTGAAATTTCTATTGCTACCTTTATTAGATCAATCAGGATTCTAAAGAACCATCCTCTAGATGAAATTGTAGGTAACCTGGATAGAGGAACACAAACTAGAGCTTCTCTAAGAAATCAGGTTGAACATCAAGACTTTCTTTCACAGTTAGAACCTAAAAATATCAATTATGCAATCAATGATGGATTTTGGGTAATGGATATAAAAGAAGAATTAAATCAATTTGAAATAAACAAAGTCTGAGAATTAGTATAGAGACCTAAGGACACCTTGACCATAGGTACTAAAAGGGTTTTTAGAAATAAAATTGATGAATCTGGAAACATCATTAGAAACAAAGATAGATTAGTTGGATAAGGTTACAACCAAGAAGAAGTAATAGACTATGAAAAAAACTTTGCACCTGTAGCTAAATTAGAAGCCATTAGAATCTTACTTGCTTACGCATCTCATCTTAATTTCAAGTTATATCAAATAGATGTCAAAAGTGCACTTTTAAATGGTTTTATAATTGAAGATGTTTTTGTTGAACAACCACCTGGATTTACAAACCCCCATTTTCAAAATAATGTTTTTAAACTTTCTAAAGCTTTATGTGGTTTAAAATAGGCTCCAAGATCTTGGTATGATAGACTTACAAATTTTCTTATCTCTAAAGGTTTTACTAAAGGAATTGCATATCCCACTCTTTTTATTAAAATAATTTCTAAAGATATTTTGATTGTAAAAATCTATGTTGATGATATTATCTTTTGATCTTTTAAAAATTCTTTATGTACTAATTTTTCAAAGATTATACAAAATGAATTTGAAATGATTTTGATGGGAGAACTCAAGTATTTTCTTGGTTTTCAAATTTTTGAAAAGAAAGATAGTATTAT
The DNA here is from genome assembly GCA_963277665.1 of Viscum album. Taxonomy (NCBI): domain Eukaryota; kingdom Viridiplantae; phylum Streptophyta; class Magnoliopsida; order Santalales; family Viscaceae; genus Viscum; species Viscum album. The sequence goes on along the minus strand of OY728147.1, from coordinate 1,015,637,959 downwards.
TTTAAATCAAAGTAAATATACAAAGGATCTTTTAAAACATTTTGGTTTGGATAGTAATAAGGGAAGTGATACACCTATGAGTACCACCTGTAAGTTGGATGATGATGAAACTGGGAAACCAGTTGATCAAACCAATTATAGAGGTATGATTGGAAGCTTACTTTACCTTAATGCTAGTTGACCATATATCATGTTTAGTGTATGCATGTGTGCAAGATTTCAAGCTAATCCTAAAGAATATAATTTACTTACTGTTAAAAGGATTTTCAAATATCTTAAACATACTACCAATTTAGGTTTATTTTATCCAAAAGGACAATATTTTGACTTAATAATTTATTTAGATGCTGACTTTTCTGGTTGCAAGTTAGATATGAAGAGCACATCTGGAACATGTCATCTCTTGGGAAAGTCCCTGGTATCTTGGTGTAGTAAGAAACAGAACTCTGTTGCATTGTCTACTACTGAAGCAGAATACATTGCTGTTGGTAGTTGTTGTGCACAAATTTTGTGGATGAAACACACTTTGTTGGACTATGGATATCAATTTAGACATGTGTCTATAAATTGTGATAACACTAGTGCAATTAAAATCTCTAAGAATCCTGTGTCTCACTCTAGGACTAAGCACATCGATGTTAGACATCACTTTTTGAGAGATCATTATCAAAAGGGTGATATTTCTCTAGAATTTATTGGATCTGAACAACAATTGGATGATATTTTCACCAAGCCCTTAAGCTCTGAAAGGTTAGACTTTATTAAAAAAGTGTTAGGTATGATCGATCTGTGATACCAATCGGTGAAACTAATCAGTGAAACCGATCAGTGAAACTGATCAGTAAAACCGATCTTTGCTACCGTTTGAGTTATACAGTAGATAAAACCATTAGTGTTTATCAAAAAAATGTTGTTTTACTTAATCGATATTATATTTAATATTGTAACCCTAAATGATAAAATTAATGACCCACGACTATTTTAATTCCTAAGAACTGTTGACCTTCCATCTCCCATCGAACTACACTTTTTCTGAATCCTGATTTTTCGAACCTCTAGAACCTCTAGAACCTCTCAAACCTCTCGAATCTCTAAATGGAAAAGAAAAAGTGACAAGATAAAAAATCTGAAAGCTCCTCACCTATGAAACATGCTTGAGGAGAATTGAGCAGCACAACTCAAAAATCTGTGAACCCGAAACTAGAGACTCAGGTGGTCACCACAGAAAAGGAAGTAAGTTCCGAATGGGTGTTATCCAGTAAGTCTTCACTTTTAAAATTATTGGAGATGAAAGGATGGAAAGGCTGGTTCTGTAATAATAACTGAGTATACTACCCAAATCTAGTGCATGAGTCTTATCTGAACTTAAGTATTGTATTGGATGGAGCAGAATCTGCAAGATTATCTTCAGTGATCAAAGGGAAGAAGATAACTTTTTCATTGAAGCAATGGGATGAGTGTTTGGGGGTACCACATAGAGGTATATATGCAGATTACACTGGTAATATTCCTCCTACCACTGAATATTTTTTGTATGAGTGTGCTCTGGAGATGTTGACTGGAAAATATGAATCCAGAAGAATAACATCTGCTGAGTTGGATGGAGAAAACAGAATCTTGTTTAAGTTTATTCAGCACCAAATCTGTCCCAGAAAGGGTGATTTTTCTTCTCTGAAGTATCAAGATGTTTTCTTGTTGTTTTTATTGCTAAATTATGAGAATATAAACTTGTTTAGATACATTACTGTTCATATTTATGAGATGGTAAAGCCATCCAAGAAGGATACAACCTTGTTCTATTCTAAGCAAATCTCTACCTTGCGAAAGTTTTTGGGCTATTTTGAAGATGGAGATGAGTGTATCTCATCTAGTAGTAGTTTTTGTATTAGCAAGTATATCTGCAAAATAATGAAAATAAACTGGAATCCATGGAAGAAGACATGGGTTGCTGATGAAGATTGGTTATATGACTCCTTTAATTCTACTGACCACTCTAAGAGACCAAAGGGGATGAGAGATCCCGGTTTTAAAACCTGATGAGGAAGTTGTTTATTTTGATGAGGAAGAAGAGACAGAAGCTCCTAAGGAAACTAGAGAGTCCAGTAGGAAGGAAACAAGAGAATCTGAAGATGATGATGATGTTGATACTGAAAAGGAACCTGAGTCACCTCCTGATGAAAAGAGTGACCCTGATACAGTAATTCCTAAGAAAAGAAAAATGGAATTTGGACCAGCTAGTCCACCTCTTAAGTTACCTGAGTTAGAACCCCTTCTAGGTGATGAGGAAGAAGATGACACTGAAGTATCAAATTCTAAGCAGTATGAATCCAGTAGCAAAGACAATACCAATGAGACTTCGGTAAACAATAATGGAAATGGTAATGATGATGACGATGATGATGAAAATTTTCTACCAGTGGATGGTCACAATGTGATGCAAGATAATCCAAAAACTCAATTAGATGAGCAAGAAACTGTTCCTGAGGCTAATAGGATAGTGCATACAGTGTTTGATGTAGATGGGGAAGACTCTCATGAAAATTATGGTAAATCTGATTTTGTAAAACCTACATAAACCTCTTGTAAAGCTGCATGGGAAGAACACCCAGGTTTTTCGGTTCTAGGTTTAGATTATTCAGAAGGAAGAGGAAGGAGGAGTTAATTCTGCAAGGGTAAGCCATACAGTTAAGGTTGGACCAGTTGCTAAAAATGTGCAAGTGACGGCAGAAAGACCCTGCCCTTCAGTTTCTAGATCTTATTTTGACAGCTTTAAAGATGAGTTTCTCCACGCAGTCAGAGAAACAATGAAAGAGGAATTATCTAATTCTCCTGCTCTTTCTCCTGTTAATCAATTTGAGGCTACTATGGATGCTATAACTCAAAGAGTGGTAAATATTATTAAGCCAGACCTGTGTAATACTGGTGAAATAATTGGCAGACATATTTCCTCTCTGAATCAAGCACTCAAGGATTTGAGTAGTGGCTTAGTATCTCTATCAAGATAATTTAGATCAACCATCACTGGTATGATGGAAGTTTTGAGAAACTTGATAGAACACCTGAAGAAATATGATTTGAGAAAATTGAAGGCTGAGATAACTTAGCTTGTTGCTTAGGATAGCTCCTCCAAAGTAACCAAGATCACTGGACATGAGATTAATGCCTTAAAAAAGATGTTATAAAAGAAGAGTTACCAAATTTTGGACAGATTCTGGACTTGGACTCTTTTGAAAAAGATGAAAGAAAATAGTGATCATAATCACAAGATAGTGAAGCTGTATTCAGCTGACACTACTAAGGCTCAGAAAGAGATCAAAGAAAATGTGGATCACTATTTTTCTAAAATTTATACCAAGCATGAGTTAAACCATCAATTTAAAGTCTTGGATTAGAATTTAAGGCTACCTCCAGTCACTCAAGCCTTTAAGGCTCAAGTCCAACAGTTGAAGGATTTTACTCCCACTGTGGAGAGTTTCATGCAAAAAAAATATGACTTTGAGAAGACCATAAAATATGGTGGTGAAGTAATTCAGGATTTTATCAATCTGCTCAAACCATATCTTCATGTGCAAGTAACGACAATTGTTCTTCCTACTGATGAGCCTCTCAATCCATCTAGTATTTCTCCTGGTCAGATATCAATCTCTCAAGCTCTATCCAATATTCGTCCAGTCATTCAACAACCAACTTCAAGAGGATCTTCTACTCATCAGCAAGTGACCTTAGCACCCACTTTGCTTCCAGCCTGAGTTGTACTACCTCCTCTCTCTATCCGTACAGATCAACCTTCCACCAAACCACCTTCTAGCCCATCCATTCCTCCCTCTGCTAAAGGGAAAGATCCTCTGCACTCCAAGAAATAGCTATCTCTGTCATTTTTTGATAGGGTGTAGTTTTCCTTGTATCTTTTCAAATGTTATTTCAATGAAATCTTTTTTTTCTCTCTCTACTCTCTCTTTTTCTTTTTTTGATAATCCCAAAGGGGGATAAATTGTATACATATATCCTAAAGGGGGAGAAATTGTATACATATATCCCAAAGGGGGAGATATATCCTAAAGGGGGAGAATAGTATCAATATATATCAAAGGGAGAGAACAATATATATATAAGTCTAAGAAATATCTAAAGGGTAGACCAGTATATAAGCTCTAAATAAGATTTAAGCTCTAATCTCATGATATAGATTATATATTATTTTTATATAGGGGAGAATACTGAGTGTTATATCATATTACCTTTTCTTTTATGCCATAGATTTGTGATTATCAAAAAGGGGGAGATTGTTGAACTCTATATTTGATAGTTATTTTAATAATCACAAGTCATTGTTTTTATATATGTCAATTTAGTCATTTATTCAATTTGTTCTAAATGTGTTTCTATATGTTTAATCATGTCTAAATATGTTTATCTATGTTAATTTATGGTCTACTATTGACCTGGAAGTGTTCTGGATTAAACAGACACTTTGTGAGAATTTCTTATTTTTGACTCACCGTTAGTTATATTTTTGACTCACCGTTAGTTATATTTTTGACTCACCGTTAGTTATATTTTTGAATCACCGTTATTTATTTTATTGAGTCACCGATAGTTAAAGGAATTAGACAACTATGTGATAAACTGATGGATGAGTCACCGATAGAAGAAATCCTCACATCGAAACCGAATTTTGTCTCACCGATTACAATGGTCGCACCAATGAAAACAGTTGCACCGATGACAACGGTCGCACCAATGACAACGGTCTCACCATTGATCACATGACCTACCGAAGCCGATGATGATCAAATGACCTACCGAAGCCGATGCTAATCAAATGACCTATCGAAGCCGATGCTGATCAAATGACCTACTGAAGCCGATGCTGATCAATTAACCTACTGAAACCGATGTTGATCACATGACCTACCAAAGCCGATGCTGATCAAATGACCTACCAAAACCGATGTTGATAACATGACCTACCGAAGCTGATGCTGATAAAATGACCTACCAAAACCGATGCTAATCAAATGACCTACCGAAACCGATGCTGATCAAATGACCTACCAAAACCGATGTTGACCACATGAAATACCGAAGCTGATGCTGATCAAATGACCTACTGAAACCGATGATGATCACATGAATGACCAAAGACGATGCTGATCACATGACATACCGATACCGATGCAAATTCAAATGACCTAAATATCTCATGACTCACCAACAGTCATGAAAACTGTTTGAATTTCTATTAACTATTATTTAATTCCAACAGTCATATTTTCTAAATTTAATGCACTTAATATTAATTAATGATGGTTGTTGAATGTAAGGTAACCGTACCTCATACCTGTCAAAAAGTAATCATTCGTTTTACCAGATCTCAAGGAATAAAAAGGAAGATCTATCTATAGTAAAATGGGACAAGAACAAGACACAAAAATACATAGACAGAGACACATAAGAAGATGAGAGCGTACGTGTGTGTGCAGCAACACGAAAAAAAGAAGAACTTGAAGAACACCTGTGAAAACCAGAGAGCTTCAAGAAGATCATTCACCTGGAACAAACACTGAATCCAAGTTGCTGTGCCTACTGAACATCATATGCACAAGGCTGAATAACTATAGCTGAGAAGAACAACGACACGCTGTTTTGTGTCATCCTCACCAAAAAGGACTCAAATACCATCTTTAACATCCAAATGAGTCCAGAGCACATTTGAAATCACTCAGATCATTCTAAACTCATTATCCATTTATTTTATCTGTAGAGAATCTTTGCTTAACATTTTGAGCAGTGTGTCTGCATCTGTCTATTTAGACACACACTGACTCCTGGGCCGAACTGGAGGATACTAAATCCTCACACCAAACTTTTTACACCTTATTGTATCCCAATGTGAATTGAGTAAGTGGTCAAGTGTGACCTAGAAAGCATGTGAGCTGTTGTTTAGTTTTCCCACATAGAACTGTGATAGAGGTATGAGGACTTGAATAGTTTGAGTACTGTTTTAAAACCCTCGATCCAGGGTGTAGATCATAGTTTATATAAACTGTTTAAGAGGACTAAGTCTCAGCTTGAGACTTAACCTCTTACTTTAAAACTTATGTTCTTTTTGCCTTTGATAAAACTATTTTGAATATTCTGCTACTGAGTACTTTAAATATAAATCTATTTTAAAGTAACTTTGATAGTTGAACTAGCAAGTGTTTGTAATTATTGTGAACCAGTAAGTTAGTTTCAAAAGCTAACTTAATCTTCAGATTAAGTTAACTGAGAAGTAATAAATCTTTGAGAAACTGATTGAACATTTACAATCTTTATAAATTTACTACATTTTAACTTGTTTTATAAATTGGGGGATTTTAATACAAATATTTTAAACAGAAATTATTAATTGGAACTCAATTCACCCCCCTCTTGAGTGTCCACTCCGACCAATAGGGTTTACTACCCAAACTATCATAATCAACAAATTACCTTATTGTGCTAGGTTCACTCCCCATTCTAACCATGTATTACTGTATGTAGTGCACTCTTCATTCTATACATGTATATTTAATGAGATATATAAATCTTTAACCAATTAATTTGTGGGAGATATAGGTCCCAACCATCACATAATAGTCATAGATATGTGTGCCAAAAGATCATAAATATTCATCATATCATAACCCATGAAATGATATAGGCATCATTAAAATTTTATCATATCAAAACTCATAGAAAAGAGACAGGTTTATTAATAATTTAATCATATAATATCCCATGAAAAGAAATGGGTTTCATAAACATTTTATCATGGTATAAACCATGGAATAAATATGGTTTTAATAATCATAATGCCATCAAAACATAAACCATTCAAAGAAAGAATATAAATGGTATCCTTGGATCATATCCCCAGTAAATCATGAGTAACCTCAAATAATGTCATATTAGATGGAAAATAATTTTGAAAGAATAATTGGGAAATTTCTTGAAGAAAATATATTTTATTTTAAAATAAAATTTTAAAATGTAAAACATTAAAAAAATCATTTTCTTTGAAAATAAACTTGAAAACTTATAAAGAAGGATTTTAAAAGTCATTTAAAACACTTCTTAAGGAAATTTCCTCTTTTAATTTTTTTGATCATAATTTTTTTGATACATTTTACTTTGAAAATAATCTTTTAAAAATATAATTTAATCTTTGAAAATAATTTAAAACACTTTTTAAACATTTTTTTTTGAAATCCCTTTAATTGAAAATAACATTTGAAACTTATAAAGAAATATTTGAAAATATTTTAAAACACTTTTGAAACATAAAATATTTTTTAAGTCCTTTTCCCTGAAAATTATATTAAAATATAATTTAAAAAAAATTGAAATCATTTATAGAAAACATGGTTTTGGAAGAAAACATATTTTCGACCAAAGAGAGAAATAAAGTCAGATTTTCTTAAAAACATTTTCTTAATTATATTAAGTACAAAAGAGTGAAAAAATGGTATCATTACTTGAATATATCATGAATAAACCTATGAGAATAAAGTTATGATAATTATTGAGATATGGATTATAAGATTTTATTAATGGAAGATAAATCAAAGGTAATCCTGATAAATGATGAGATTATAGCAATAAACTCTTACTACTTTAGTAACTTTGAATCATAATCCCCATAAAAGAATAAGATTAAATAAATCTCACAATATCATTAAAAGAAGAAGATTAATGATATAAAATGTCAATAGGGAATTATATACACCTCATAAAAGAATATAGTTGTATAACACAACATGTGTCTCAAAAAATGAAAATTAAGAAAAAATTCCCTTACCGCTTTGGTAACTTTAAAACCATAACCCCATGAAAGAGAGATCATCAAATGGATATGTAAATAACAAAAATTTTAATTAGAGGAACCATAAGGTAAATTAATGGGTATTATATACACAAAAAATAGGTAGTGAATATAGCATGTGTCTCACAAAAGTAAAAAGTGAGATGAAAATCCCTTACCTTAAGTCTTTACTTTCATCGTACTCATTCTACCTTCTCTTCTTTAGGTATCACATTTTGGTTTTCACGAAAGGAATTAATTGGTTGGATTTATTCCCAAAAGGATTCTATAATGAAGTTAGGTAACTTGGGAAGTGATTTTGGAAGGGTTTGGTCAATCCAAATAGCTTGAGAGGTGTGAAGAATGGGAGAGAGTGAGTTTCATTTTATAGTTAAGGAGGAGTGGTATTCTTGTAAATACTCAAAAGTATTTACTATTTGGAAGTATACCTTACTTTATGTGGGTCCCTAATTGGATAGTGATATAGGGGATTATTTCTTTGGTGGAGAAATAACTCCAACACACAAAAAATGAATTTTTATAATGTTATTCCTTAACTTCTAAGTTTCCCTATTTTTACCATTTTAGTTTTTATTAAGTTAACTAATTTTATAACCTAGGTAATTTATCCATTAGGAATAATTTAAAGTGATAATTATTAAAAAATTTAGACCCACTAATTCTGAAATATTATATTTAATTTATAAAATAAAAAACCAATATGTGTTGGAAATTAATTTTAATAGAAGCGTACATAATGCACAAAAACACTGCTTTAACAATAACCATGCTAACAAAGTGTTTACTATTTAAGGGTCAATATATTCATTATAAAATATAAATTGGTCAATTAATAGAAAATATATTATATTTATTAACATTTAAAAAACACCTGGTGGAATATAATTTTTTTTATTAATTTTATATCATTTAATAAAATACCATTTATTATAAAATAAATTTAATGTCAATTATGATATTATTTATTTAATTTGAATTTAAAAATATCAAGACAATTATGTAATTTGAATTTTTTATGTTAAAACCTATTTAAAATTATATATCCATATATAAAACTAATGTAAGACAATAATTCATTAAATTTACTTGACTTTTAATATTTTTAGTATCATTTATTTTAGTTAAAACTAATGTAATACAATAATTCATTTATTTACATATCCATTTGGTATTTAAATAATTACTTTAAAGGCTTAGTAAATGCGAATACATTAATTATTTAGTTAATAATTAACTAAAATTATATATCCATCTATAAAACTAATGTAAGACAATAATTAATTAAATTTACTTGACTTTTAATATTTTTAGTATCATTTATTTTAGTTAATTATTAACTAAATAATTAATGTATTCACATTTATTAATCCTTTAAAGTAATTAGTTAAATACCAAATGGATATGTAAATAAATGAATTATTGTCTTACATTAGTTTTATAAATATTAATGTATTCACATTTATTAAGCCTTTAAAGTAAGACAATAATTCATTAAATTTACTTGATCTAAGCACATATTTTAAAATAGTTCTTACATTAATTCATAAATAATTGGTTACAAAATAATTAATTTTGTAAAAATTCATAAACCATATTTTCATAATTTAGTTAATAATTTTAATACCCTCCATTCCAATGGATATGTGATAACTATACTACTATTTTAATAATATTATACGTTTTGTTTAAAACTAGTGTTGCATGTAATGCAAGAAAAACTTAGTTTTTCATGTATTGAAAGATAAAATCATTTTTCATGTAGAAAAAGCTCAACTTTGTGTTGTATATAAAGAAAGATTAACTTGTTTTGTCATGTAATTAAATCTATTAAAGAATTTTAATTTATTTGAAAAAATAATTTATAAAAACATGGGGGGTTACTGGCCTATCAAGAACGTTACGCTAACATGATGCTGTATGGATAGTAGTGGATTGACTTACTAAGCCAAAAAAATTCATTCCTATCATATAATATAACTTGTTAGAATATTTGGAAAAAAATTATATTTGAGAAGTGTTTGGTTTACAAGGAGTTCCATCTTCGATTGTATCTGACAGAGACCCCCACTTCACTTCTCAATTTTGGAAGTCATTGTAATAGGCTCCCAGAAGTCAACTAAATTTGAGCACAACATATCATCCACATACAGATGGAAAGTCAGAACACACTATTCATACATTGGAATATATTCTTAGATCACCTGTTATGGACTTTGATGGTTCATGGGAGGAGCATATGCATTTGGTTTAATTCTCTTATAAAAACAGTTATCAAGAAACAATTCAGATGGCACTGTTTGAGGATTTGTATAGAAATCCTTGTCATTATTATTTATGTTGGGTGGAAATAGAATAGTTATCTATAATTGGACCAATTATTGTACATGAGACTATAAAGAAAATCTAGATGATTTAGAAATGGATGATAATGGCACAAAGTAGACATAATTTATACACAAATAATCATCATTAAAATTTATCTTTTAATGTCAGTGACCATGGTTTCTTGAAAGTATTTCTTAAACATGGTCATTGATGCTTGAGTAAATAAGAGAAGTTATCACCATGGTACATGAGACTGTTTGAGGTTATAGAATGGATTATAACTATTGCATACCAGTTAGAGTTACCACTGAGATTTAGTGTTGTTCATAACATATTACATGTTTATCAACCGAAGAAGTATCACTCAGATCCACAATATGAGAATATATGGAATCATGTTACTCTTAATCCATATGTTAATTTTATCCACAAACTAGTACAGGTTCTATAAAGTTAGGAAAATACCCTTTGAGGGTGATCTTTTTTCTTGGTGTAAGTGCTATGGCAGCATGGTCAGGTTCAAGAGGAAACATGGGAATATGAAAGGTTTATGTGGGAGTAATGGACTGATTTATTCCAACTTCCCATGGATAGAAATCCTAATGGGGGGGGGGAGAATGTAGCACCTCCATTTTTAGGTATTCCATTGTTTCATGCATTTTCTTTTATTCCTAGAGTCGTGGTTTAATTCAATTGGAAGTGTGAACAATATGGATGGCTACTAACACTACTAGAAAAGGGGGCATTGGAGCCCCCCAGACTCGGGCGACCGCCATTGACGGTCGCTATTGCTCACCATTAGCGACCGCCAATGGCGGTCGCTAAGCTGCCTAAAAAATTTCGGGGGGTTTCTGCGCCCCCCCCCCCCCCCGCGCCCTCTCCCTCGATCTCCCTCGCCCTAACCCTCCCTCGCCGCCCTCCCTCGCGCCGCCCTCCCCTCCCCCGCCGCCCGGCCTCCCCCGCCGCCCGGCCTCCCCCGCCGCCCGGCCTCCCCCGCCGCCCGCCCTCCCCCGCCGCCCGGCCTCCCCCGCCGCCCGGCCTCCCCCGCCGCCCGGCCTCCCCCGCCGCCCGCCCTCCCCTGCCGCCCGGCCTCCCCCGCCGCCTGCCATCCGCCCTCCGGCCGCCGCCCTCCGGCCTCCGGCCGCCGCCCTCCGGCCTCTCGGCCCTCCCCCCCCACCCCGGACGGCACCCGCACCCCGGACAGCCCCCAGCGCGCACTCCGGACCGCCCCCCCGCACCCCGGACGCCTCCCCGCACCTCGGACAGCACCCCCCCGCGCACTCCAGACCGCCCCCCGCACCCCGGACGCCTCCCCGCACCCCGGACAGCCCCCCCCCCCCCCCCCGCGCACTCCGGACCGCCCCCCGCACCCCGGACGCCTCCCCGCACCCCGGACAGCCCCCCCTGCACTCGGACACCCCCCTCCGAACCCGGACAGCCCCCCCGCACCCCGGACAGCCCCCCCCCCCCCCCCCCCCGCACTCGGACACCCCCCCTCCGAACCCGGACAACCCCCCCGCACCCCGGACAGGCCCCCCGCACCCCGGACACCCCACCCCGCACCCCCGACAGCCCCCATGCACCCCAGGCAGCCCCCCCTCCCCCGCACCCCGGACACCCCCGCACCCCGAACACCCCTGCCCGCACCCCTGACAGGCCCCCGACACCCCGGACACCCCTCCCCGCACCTCGGACAGCCCCCCCCGACCCCGGACACCCCCCCCTCGCTGCCCGTCCCCCGTCCCCTCACCGCCTCCTCTCCTCCAGCTCCCCGCCGCCGCCGCCGCCCGTCCCCTCCCTTGCCGCACCGCCTTTGGCTCTGGCTCCCCTTCGCTGCCTCCTCTCCCTCGCAGCACCGCCTTCAGCTCCCCTCCCTTTCAGGTTTGTAGCTCAATCAGGTAACATGAGCTTTCAGTTACATTATTATTTTATCAATGGTTCATAAACAAATGGTTAATATTTATTTTGAATATAGTTGATTTGAAAAATGTAAATGTAATAAGTATTGTGTAAATGTTTGTTATACAAATATTATTATGGATAAGAGTTGGATTGATCTTCCAAATCGAACGTCTAGAGAATATTTCAATGGCATTATGCAGTTTATTGACTTCACGAGAGGATTTGAAAGTGACTATATTAGTTGTCCATGTAGAAAATGTGCTAACAGATATCAATTCACACGAGATACTGTGAGGGAGCACCTTTTCTTTAATGGATTTCTGAAAAATTATAAGAGTTGGACTCGTCGTGGAGAAGAATATGTTCGTTGTCAAAATACAGATGCAGCTCAGATGGATGTTGATGCAAGGATGACTGATCCAATGCATGAAATGCTTACTGAAATGGTACGTGGGTTTGATCCTGAAGGCATTGACATCCAGAATCTTGAGACCGGTGAGATAAATCTTCGCTCTGGTGCAGATCGTGATTCGAGGAGGTTTTATGAAGTACTTGATGATGCGAAAACAGAATTATATCCTGGATGTACTTCTTACAATAAACTGTCGTTCATCGTGGAGTTGTTGCATTTGAAGACTTTGAACAATTGGTCAGACACATCATTCGACATGCTTTTGGTTTTATTGAAAAAAGTTCTTCCTGTCGACGCTAAGATTCCTGAGTCGTATTACTATGCTCGTAAGTTGACAGAGAACTTAGGTTTTACATATGAGACTATAGATGCATGTGCAAACAACTGTATGTTGTTTAGAAATGAAACTGCTCATTTGGATATCTGTACGGTTTGTGGCGCTTCCAGGTGGAAAGAGAACAGGGGAAATAAGACTCATCAAAGTCAGATTGCGATACAGGGGAAACCGATTGCCGTAAAGCAAATGCGTTACTTTCCCCTTAAACCGAGGTTGAAAAGATTTTTTATGTCATCTAAAGTTTCTAATTTAATGAGATGACATGCAGAAAGAGTTCATGAAAGTGACATGTTAACCCACCCGGCAGACTCTCATGCATGGAAGGATTTTGATAAGAGACATCCCGACTTTGCTAAAGATGTTCGTAATGTCCGATTGGGATTGGCAGCAGATGGTTTCAATCCATTAAAGTCTATGGTTGGTGCAACTCATAGCACATGGCCCGTGGTGTTGGTTCCATATAATCTTCCTCCGTGACTTTGTATGAAGCAACAATTTATATTACTTTCCACTCTTATTGATGGACCTAAAAGTCCGGGGGATAAGATTGATGTTTACCTTCAGCCATTGATTGATGAGTTGAATGAATTTTGGGGCGATGGTGTGATGACTTATGACTGCGAAACGAATGAAATGTTCAAACTGCATGGAGCTTTATTGTGGACAATCAATGACTTCCCAGCTTATACAAATTTATCAGGCTGGAGTACGAAAGGGGAATTTGCTTGCCCTTGTTGCAATAAAAGTAAAAAATCTGTATGGCTTAAACATTCCAAAAAATGGGCATACATGGGTCACAGGAGTTTTCTCCCTCCCCAGCACAGGTTCAGAAAGGACAGAGTGACATTTTATGGTTCTAGAGAGTTCAGCCCAGCACCAAAGATCATGACAGGAGTCGAAATGTTATCGCAGATTGAGGAAGAAAACATCCGCACGGTATATGAAATTCAGGATTTGGTGGCTCCTCTAGTACGTAATATTCGTGCTGCGGGTAGGCAGCGCAGTCACAATTGGAAAAAGAAAAGTATTTTTTATAGTCTTCCGTATTGGAAAACTAACATGTTGAGGCATAATTTGGATGTCATGCACATTGAAAAAAATGTTTGTGATAACATATTGTGGACCATTTTAGGTGTCAGTGGAAAGTCAAAGGACCATGTTAATGCACGCCGTGATTTGGAAGAAATGGGTTTAAGGAAACAGTTGCATTTACAGTTAGCTGAGGGAAACAAGGCATATATGCCTGTTGCACAGTATTCGATGACTACAGAGGAGAAAGAGACATTTCTTTCCATTTTGAAGATGGTCAAGGTGCCTGATGGTTACTCTTCTAATATTTCAAAGTGTGTGAATCTGACGAGCAAGACATTGCAAGGGTTGAAAAGTCATGACAATCACATATTACTTCAGCAGTTGATTCCAATCGCAATTTGTGATTGTTTATCCCCCAATGTTGTTCAGCCCTTGATTGAGATGAGTAATTTTTTTAGACAGCTTTGTTTAAGAAATCAACGAATGAGTGATTTAAAAAGTTTGCAGGACCGAATTGTACTTACGCTTTGTCACTTTGAGAAACTTTCCCCCCCCTCATTTTTCGATGTTATGGTCCACTTAACAGTGCACCTAACTGATGAAGTAATGGCTGCTGGTCCAGTGCAATTCAGGTGGATGTATCCTATTGAACGGTATTTGAGTACATTTAAAAGATTTGTACGCAACAGAGCTCGTCCAGAGGCATCAATAGCCAATGGTTATTTGATGGACGAGTGTACTACCTTTTGTGCAGAATATCTTACGGATGTTGAAACAAAATTAGATAAGCCCTCTCGGATTCATGATGGTCCAGTTGGAGAAGGAACCACATTTGATATGGACAACATCGAGTGGATACAAGCACATCGATATATCTTGTTCAATACTCCATCAGTTGCACCATTAATGCAGTAAGTATCTTATCAATGTGCTTGTATAACTTTTACATGTTTTCTTTGCATAAGTTGATCTTTTAAACATCGCGTAATCATTTGCAGGAAACACATTAATGAGATAAAAGAAGAGATGCATCATGCGACTGAGTTTCAAATTCAACAATCTCATTATGCGGCATTTCATGATTGGTTCAAGGATTATGTATGTATAAATTGATTTTCATTATGAGTGAAGTATTAAACTAATTCTTTATACATATATCAGTATTGATTTTTATAAATTATGTAGGTTCGTAAGCTGAGGGAGTTAGGGGACCCCACGTTACCTGAAGTATTTATCCAACTGGCTGAGGGTCCATCTATAACCGCTCGTCGTTATAAAGCTATTGATGCTAATGGTTTTCGATTTCGCATTAAAGATGTTGACGACAAACGAGCAACACAAAACAGTGGAATCGGTTGTCCCTTTGTCGATTCTGGTTATTACTATGGTCAATTGATAGACATCATTGAAGTTGTATACACACACGGTTTGAAGTACATATTGTTAAAGTGTAATTGGGTTGATCCAGTGCGTGGATGTAAAGTCGATCAATATCAGTTTTCATTGGTGAATTTTAACTACATGTTATACAGAAATAATGAACGAGTTGAGAATGAACCTTTCATCTTGACATCACAAGCGGAACAAGTATTCTTCGTTACTTTGCCTTCGGATCCAAGTTGGCAAGTTGTTGTCAAAATGTCTCGGCGAGGAGTGTTTTTATTTGAAGAAGATGAACCCGAGACTGTTCCGTTTGTTTACCAACAACTTGATCAACATACCGTAGTTCAACGTGAAGAAGATATTTATTGGGTCAGAGCGGCTGTTGAAGGAGAAACGGTCGATTTTCATGCTTAATGAAAGGTATAATTGTTTTCCCGCTATTCAGTAGAATGTCCTAGGATATCATAAATTATCTAATCATTTTATAAATCCTTATAAGTTTTAATCCTCACTTTTGTAAGTTAATTCAGTCATAAATATTTAGGTTGATTAACTTTTTGATTTTTTAAAATTCATTCACAACTAATTATTCAATCCATTTTTTGTTTGATTAACAGTTGTACAAGTTTGATTTATTAAGAACAATCCAATTTATCTTTTAAACACTTTGGACTCATTACTGATATTTTGTATGATTGCAGACATGTCAGGGGAAGTGGCAGAAAATCCACATCATCCATCTGAGGCATCTACGTCTCAGGGTCGAGGTATGTTTGACAGTCATTATCTATATTATTTATGTAATTAACATATATATATATATATATAACATTTGTCAATTTATATATAAAATTGTTTTCAACAGGATCAGACTCGGCTGCTTCTTCCTCTCGCAAGAGAGGCCCTGGTCGTGGAATATTAGCATGGAATTCCGACACGACGATAGATGTTTCATTTGATGAGGTATTTCATCCCGTGGGACCGAATGCCCCGACATTTATTCGTCAGCTGGGTCATATCATACGTGACCCACATCGATTTCCATTGACCACGCGTGATTGGCGCGTTGGGGGGTCAAACCACCCGAACGACCTCCGAATGCCACGAAACCGTATGACAACATCCGGGGCGTCAATTGTGAAATGGTCGGCCAGACGGCACCTCATTCGGAGGTGCCGTGTGACCGCGGCGGCCGGAAACGCGTTTCCGGCGCCGTTAAACACCAAAACGGCGTGCGGCGGTCCGATTCGGAGCAAACGTGCTCCGAACGACCTGAAACCGCACGGGAACGATAGGAATATTATTCCTGAGATGCAGGAGGAGACCGCACGACCATCGGACGTGCGGTGCGCGCGGCACGCCCGATTGTGTCGTTTTCAGCAGCGCGGCGCGCGCTGAAATGGCGCCTTGGGGGGTCAAAACCACCCGAACGACCTCCGAATGCCACGAAACCGTACGACAACATCCGGGACGTCAATTGTGAAATGATCGGCCAGACGGCACCTCATTCGGAGGTGCCGTGTGACCGCGGCGGCCGGAAACGCGTTTCCGGCGCCGTTAAACACCAAAACGGTGTGCGGCGGTCCGATTCGGAGCAAACGTGCTCCGAACGACCTGAAACCGCACGGGAACGATAGGAATATTATTCCTGAGATGCAGGAGGAGGCCGCACGACCATCGGATGTGCGGTGCGCGCGGCACGCCCGATTGTGTCGTTTTCAGCAGCGCGGCGCGCGCTGAAATGGCGCGTTGGGGGGTTAAAACCACCCGAACGACCTCCGAATGCCACGAAACTGTACGAAAACATCCGGGGCGTCAATTGTGAAATTTTCGGCCAGACGGCACCTCATTCGGAGGTGCCGTGTGACCGCGGCGGCCGGAAACGCGTTTCTGGCGCCGTTAAACACCAAAACGGCGTGCGGCGGTCCGATTCGGAGCAAACGTGCTCCGAACGACCTGAAACCGCACGGGAACGATAGGAATATTATTCCTGAGATGCAGGAGAAGGCCGCACGACCATCGGACGTGCGGTGCGCGCGGCACGCCCGATTGTGTCGTTTTCAGCAGCGCGGCGCGCGCTGAAATGGCGCGTTGGGGGGTCAAAACCACCCGAACGATCTCCGAATGCCACGAAACCGTACGACAACATCCGAGGCGTCAATTTTGAAATGGTAGGCCAGACGGCACCTCATTCGGAGGTGCCGTGTGACCGCGGCGGCCGGAAACGCGTTTCCGGCGCCGTTAAACACCAAAACGGCGTGCGGCGGTCCGATTCGGAGCAAACGTGCTCCGAACGACCTGAAACCGCATGGGAACGATAGAAATATTATTCCTGAGATGCAGGAGGAGGCCGCACGACCATCGGACGTGCGGTGCGCGCGGCACGCCCGATTGTTTCGTTTTCAGCAGCGCGGCGCGCGCTGAAATGACGCGTTGGGGGGTCAAAACCACCCGAACGACCTCCGAATGCCACGAAACCGTACGACAACATCCGGGGCGTCAATTGTGAAATGCTCGGCCAGACGGCACCTCATTCGGAGGTGCCGTGTGACCGCGGCGGCCAGAAACGAGTTTCCGGCGCCGTTAAACACCAAAACGGCGTGCGGCGGTCCGATTCGGAGCAAACGTGCTCCGAACGACCTGAAACCGCACGGGAACGATAGGAATATTATTCCTGAGATGCAGGAGGAGGCCGCACGACCATCGGACGTGCGGTGCGCGCGGCACGCCAGATTGTGTCGTTTTCAGCAGCGCGGCGCGCGCTGAAATGGCGCGTTGGGGGGTCAAAACCACCCGAACGACCTCCGAATGCCACGAAACCGTACGACAACATCCGGGGAGTCAATTGTGAAATGGTCGGCCAGACGGCACCTCATTCGGAGGTGCCGTGTGACCGCGGTGGCCGAAAACGCGTTTCCGGCGCCGTTAAACACCAAAACGGCGTGCGGCGGTCCGATTCGGAGCAAACGTGCTCCGAACGACCTGAAACCGCACGGGAACGATAGGAATATTATTCCTGAGATGCAGGAGGAGGCCGGACGTCCATCGGACGTGCGGTGCGCGCGGCACGCCCGATTGTGTCGTTTTCAGCAGCGCAGCGCGCGCTGAAATGGCGCGTTGGGGGGTCAAAACCACTCGAACGACCTCCGAATGCCACGAAACCGTACGACAACATCCGAGGCGTCAATTGTGAAATGGTCGGTCAGACGGCACCTCATTCGGAGGTGCCGTGTGACCGCGGCGGCCGGAAACGCGTTTCCGGCGCCGTTAAACACCAAAACGGCGTGCGGCGGTCCGATTCGGAGCAAACGTGCTCCGAACGACCTGAAACCGCACGAGAACGATAGGAATATTATTCCTGAGATGCAGGAGGAGGCCGCACGACTATCGGACGTGCGGTGCGCGCGGCACGCCCGATTGTGTCGTTTTCAGCAGCGCGGCGCGCGCTGAAATGACGCGTTGGGGGGTCAAAACCACCCGAACGACCTCCGAATGCCACGAAACCGTACGACAACATCCGGGGCGTCAATTGTGAAATGGTCGGCCAGACGACACCTCATTCGGAGGTGCCGTGTGACCGCGGCGGCCGAAAACGCGTTTCCGGCGCCGTTAAACACCAAAACGGCGTGCGGCGGTCCGATTCGGAGAAAACGTGCTCCGAACGACCTGAAACCGCACGGGAACGATAGGAATATTATTCCTGAGATGCAGGAGGAGGCGGCACGACCATCGGACGTGCGGTGCGCGCGGCACGCCCGATTGTGTCGTTTTCAGCAGCGCGGCGCGCGCTGAAATGGCGCGTTGGGGGGTCAAAACCACCCGAACGACCTCCGAATGCCACGAAACCGTACGAAAACATTCGGGGCGTCAATTGTGAAATGGTCGGACAGACGGAACCTCATTCGGAGGTGCCGTGTGATCGCGGCGGCCGGAAACGCGTTTCCGGCGCCGTTAAACACCAAAACGGCGTGCGGCGGTCCGATTCGGAGCAAACGTGCTCCGAACGACCTGAAACCGCACGGGAACGATAGAAATATTATTCCTGAGATGCAGGTGGAGGCCGCACGACCATCGGACGTGCGGTGCGCGCGGCACGCCCGATTGTGTCGTTTTCAGCAGCGCGGCGCGCGCTGAAATGGCGCGTTGGGGGGTCAAAACCACCCGAACGACCTCCGAATGCCACGAAACCGTACGACAACATCCGGGGCGTCAGTTTTGAAATGATCGGCCAGACGGCACCTCATTCGGAGGTGCCGTGTGACCACGGCGGCCGGAAACGAGTTTCCGGCGCCGTTAAACACCAAAACGGCGTGCGGCGGTCCGATTCGGAGCAAACGTGCTCCGAACGACCTGAAACCGCACGGGAACGATAGGAATATTATTCCTGAGATGCAGAATGAGGCCGCACGACCATAGGACGTGCGGTGCGCGCGGCACGCCCGATTGTGTCGTTTTCAGCAGCGCAGCGCGCGCTGAAATGACGCGTTGGGGGGTCAAAACCACCCGAACGACCTCCGAATTCCACGAAACCGTACGACAACATCCGGGGCGTCAATTGTGAAATGGTCAGCCAGACGGCACCTCATTCGGAGGTGCCGTGTGACCGCGGCGGCCGGAAACGCGTTTCCAGCGCCGTTAAACACCAAAACGGCGTGTGGCGGTCCGATTCGGAGCAAACGTGCTCCAGACGACCTGAAACCGCACGGGAACGATAGGAATATTATTCCTGAGATGCAGGAGGAGGCCGCACGACCATCGGACGTGCGGTGCGCACGGCACGCCCGATTGTGTCGTTTTCAGCAGCGCGGCGCGCGCTGAAATGGCGCGTTGGGGGGTCAAAACCACCCGAACGACCTCCGAATGCCACGAAACCGTACAACAACATCCGGGGCGTCAATTGTGAAATGCTCGGCCAGACGGAACCTCATTCGGAGGTGCCGTGTGACCGCGGCGGCCGGAAACGAGTTTCCGGCGCCGTTAAACACCAAAACGGCGTGCGGCGGTCCGATTCGGAGCAAACGTGCTCCGAACGACCTGAAACCGCACGGGAACGATAGGAATATTATTCCTGAGATGCAGGAGGAGGCCGCACGACCATCGGACGTGCGGTGCGCGCGGCACGCCCGATTGTGTCGTTTTCAGCAGCGCGGCGCGCGCTGAAATGGCGCGTTGGGGGGTCAAAACCACCCGAACGACCTCCGAATGCCACGAAACCGTACGACAACATCCGGGGCGTCAATTGTGAAATGATTGGCCAGACGGCACCTTATTCGGAGGTGCCGTGTGACCGCGGCGGCCGGAAACGAGTTTCCGGCGCCGTTAAACACCAAAACGGCGTGCGGCGGTCCGATTCGGAGCAAAAGTGCTCCGAACGACCTGAAACCGCACAGGAACGATAGAAATATTATTCCTAAGATGCAGGAGGAGGCCGCACGACCATTGGACGTGCGGTGCGCGCGGCACGTCCGATTGTGTCGTTTTCAGCAGCGCGGCGCGCGCTGAAATGGCGCGTTGGGGGGTCAAAACCACCCGAACGACCTCCGAATGCCACGAAATCGTACGACAACATCCGGGGCGTCAATTGTGAAATGGTCGGCCAGATGGCACCTCATTCGGAGGTGCCGTGTGACCGCGGCGGCCGAAAACGCGTTTCCGGCGCCGTTAAACACCAAAATGGCGTGCGGCGGTCCGATTCGGAGCAAACGTGCTCCGAACGACCTGAAATGAGATTATTTCTTGAATCGAAGTTTTTAAATTATTATAGCACAATGATTTGATATTATATATATATATATTAAATATATATTAAATATATATTCAAACATTAAAATATATTATATATATATATATATTTAAAATATTGTATTTAATAGTATATATATATATATTTAAAATATTGTATTTAATAGTATATATATATATATATATTTATAGCACAATGATTTGTATTTAAAATATTGTATTTAATAGTATATATATATTATAGCACAATGATTTGATATTATATATATATTAAATATATATTAAAACATTTAAAATATATTATATATATATATATATATATATATATTTATATTCAATTCAATAAAAATTTTTTTAAAATTTTTTTTTTTAGAATAGCGACCGCCATAGGCGGTCGCTGAAGGCCGACCTGCCGGGCACCTATAGCGACCGCCATTGGCGGTCGCTAAAGGCCTCTAGCGACGAGGCAACAGCGACCGCCATTGGCGGTCGCTGCGCGGCCGCTAAAGCCCTTTAGCGACCGCCAATGGCGGTCGCTAATGGCCTTATATATAGTAGTGTAAAAATCCCACAAAACAAATACATGTTGTGTAACTTTTACATGAAATAAAAGTGTCAAGGATAGATACAGTGAATATTTCCATATTTTAAAACCAATTCACTTCATTTAAGATATTCACATCGTGTTAATTGATTTTCTAGAAAATAAAAATCGAGACAACGTGAGTTTCGGTGTATGTGGTCTTGTGAAAATATAAGACATGAATGAAAGTTAAACATCATGTAAATATTTATACCCAATAATTTTAGATATTAACAGTGTGTATTTTGTTCTCACATGTCCTATTATTCTCTCTATCAACTCCTAGGGACTCCATAGGCGAATTTCAGCGATTTTCAACATCTGAACTCCAGTGACATCGAATCTTTGAGTAGTCATTTGTGGAATCAAAGGTTAGGGTTATATTCTCCCATATCATATTGGATCTCATTAAGTTGGCTTGATTGGAACCATATATCAGTGTTTTTATACCAAAGTCTTTGGGTTTTTATTTAATTGGAAGATATATTATTTGATTTTGGTAAAGGAATGAGATTTAAAGGTTTAATCTGAAAAATCATCTTGGATCCTTTGTGCTAATCTTATCAAGGTAGGTGGATTCTTTCCCAATCTAACATTATTGAACTTTTTGGATTGATATTTCCTAAATAACGTTTCATATATGTTAGAAATTTTTTTTATAATTAATTAGAAAACCCCATTTGATATGATTTCAAAAGGGTGGGTTTTGAAAGACATGTTTTTGTTAAATTAATGTTTTCTTGGAAATTTCGGAATAAAGGTGTGGTGTGTGTTCATGATTATGTGGGATGACTTATGGTAAGAATTTCCACCATTAAATAATAATAATTTGGGATGGGTAATGGTTGGAAGTACCACCATCAAGTAAATTATAATTTGGGATGGATCATGGTTGGATGTACCACCGTCAAGTTGGTAAGCAAGTGATGGATTGATGATAGAATGAATCACCACTCATGAGTATATTAAGGTACATGGTTTAATGAATTTTTTGTGTATGTGGGTGTGAAATGTGATGGTTATACCAATATAAATGAAATGGATTTAAAATCTTTATCTTGATGTTTTATTATATGAAAACTATTTATGGCTTGGCATGATTTTCTTACCTACTTATCACCTATTTTTATTTAATGTGATAACCAATTCTTTTCCTAGTGTAATGTGATGGTAATTATTTGGGGAAATCCTAATGAGTGTTATACTCACCCTTACTTGGTAATTTTTGTGCATTTTTAGATTTCTTCTACCGAGGTATAGGGAAGGGTCATGTTTTGTACTTCTATAATGGTGGTACTTGACATCATGGTTTGGGTACTGAAGATGGATCTTGGGAGTGCCTAAATATAGGTCTTGTATGGTTCCAATTTTTTTCCAATTTTTTTCTACTTGGAGTCTTAGTCTTGCACTATTATTTCTCTTTTTCCGCTGTACTCTGATGTTATTCTGTATTAGTATTGCATTGAGTATGTGGTTCATTCACTTGAATCATTTAGTCTATCTTTGATATCATTTATATATTTAAAGGTTGTGTGTTATTTAGGGAAAATCATCCTTTAATTTCCTCTAATGATTTTGTCATTTATTTATAGCCTTTGGTGTCCTAGGGATATCACCTAAGGCCAGAAGCATTTTGGCTCTTCTCAAGCCAATGAGGAGGGGAAGGGTATTACATGTATGATTTTTCATTATGTGACTGATGGGATCAGAATTATATTGACCTCAAAATCATTGGGTAAGGTTTTATATCTCATGAGATAACCTAAAATAGACTAGGAATTAAAACCAACCCATTAAAGTTTAAAGAGAATATGGAGTGAACCCAATCCACCAAATAACACTATCCACAATGTGGTGATGGTATTGATAGTAATACTTGACCAAGGAAATGAGTTTCTATGCTTGGTTTTATGCCACAATATTATGCCATATACTTATGCCTAGGGTTTTATATCATGGATCACTGTTATTGACTCATGTTTCCACACCATTTTTACTCTTGATTTATGTTATGTCAAAACTTTATTCCATGACTCATGTTTTCTGAACTATGTTTTATTAGGTATGATTATATTATGTTACATACATGATCTTGGTTATTCACTCATACCAAAATTTTTATCTTATGGTAACTTATGATATGTGATTTTCACTGCCTATGTTTACCTTTAAAGGGTATTTGATCTCACCATTTCTTATGTTTCCATTCCCCAAATAATGAATAAGATTAATATGTATGATATGTTTAGAATGGTATCATGTGTGGATAATTTTATGTGATATGTTGAAAAGTAAGTCAAAGTTCAATTTATGAGGTTTTATCCTTGAATGAAGCAAGTGTATCACTTGATCTATTTGGTTTAGTTAAGAAAATGTCCACTTTGGTGGAGGTTTTATTATAAAGGGTTTTCCCTATTCTCTTAAGATCTAATCCTAAAAGGCCTTAGGTATTTAAGTGATGTAATATTTTCTATAGATATTTTAATTAATTATGTCTACATTCAGGTTGTCTTAGTTGGTATCAATCCCAATGTGTAAATATTATGTTTTTGGCATTAGATCTAGGAGTGTGGGGCTGAGATGCTTCCTTTGATATCAGAGTACGGTTAAGATAAATTTAGAGGTTATAATTTTATTAGAAGAGGATAATTTAAAAGTTGTAGATACTATAATAGGATAATAATTTTAATGGTTGTCACAAGTTCAAAGGCATCAATACCCTTTTGAGGTCTTATGTGATAAGATTTTAATTTTGATTCATCATATTTAGGGAGATAATTATTGTATTTTAAGAAGAATTCATGATTGAGGTATAAATTAACTTTAATGTTAATATGTAATTTGATGTTAAGGTGATTCATTTTGTTTTGGGAAAAGATAAATATATTTTTGGGAGTATATAGAATTAAGGTATATATTGATTTATACACAATTAAATTTCATTTGGGGGAAAAATTAAGTTAAATTCTAGGAGTATAGGATTTCATGATTTTTGGGTTTAGAATATAGTAAGAAATTTCTGAATAATTTTGGGTTAGTTATTTTTAGGGATTAGGATATTGATATTAAGAGGGAGGAAATTAATAAAATATAGGTTTATTTGAATGTGTCTTAGGTTGAAATGATATTTTTATTGGATAATGTACTTATTATTGATTTTTCAAATTAATATGTTTATTGATTATTACCATAACCATTTTTATTTTGACATTTGGTTGAGAAAAGGATAATGAAAGTGAGGCTTTGAAATTTATTTCTCTATAAAATCCTATAACCAACTAAGAAGGCATATTTTTTCCCAAATGATAATGATAAATGAAAATCTAGACATATGCCTTTTATGAGACAAAATATGTGTTTCTTAGTCTTACCCAAGATAGTAATGTAGATAACTCATTAAAAATTATATCTCAATTCATGAATATGTTAGGAATATTCCCATATATCTTCAAAAATGAAAGAAATGAAAATTTTAAGTATTCAATTTATTTATGTGGGGGGGGGGGAGTATGTAACACCTCTTGATTTTAGTATTTATTTTACTTAAAATAAATATTGTGTGTTAGATATCCTGTGTTACATGTAATACCAAACTAAAGTGGTCAGTTATTTATGATGATATAATATGAGAATAAAAAATGAAATATATTAAAATTTAGCTTAATTAAATATAATTAAAAAAATAAATGATTTTTTAATAGAATTTAAAGATACCAATTCACTTGGAAAAACCATTGATTTTAAAGAAACTATTTTTATAAATTACATATTTTTATTAAATTTATTACATTTAAATAATTATATCAATAAAATGTATCATTAAAATTCAAGGAATGATTAGTAAAATAAACTAGTAACATCCAAGAAATAATTAAGTAACTATAAGGAATACAATTTTTACTATTCATTACTAAACAAAATGATTTGTTTAAAAACACTATTTTATTATATATCATATGTTAAAAAGTTAAATTTCTCATATTTGAAGTCTAAAATTTAATAAAATGTATTAATTATATATTCAAAGAAATGAATAAACATTCATTAATTGATTATTAATTAATTAGTAATAAATATAGAATTATTTATTATTAAAACCCTATCTTTTAAATATTTTTTTGTTCTATATGTTGTGTATTTTCATTATAATAAATTTGATTAATTTTAATTAAAAAAATATTTTAATGAAATGAATTGTTTATATATATATATTCAATCAAATTACTAATCATTTAATAATAATTATTTGGTAAGTAATAAGTATAAATTCATTTTTTTAATTTTTTTTATGTGTTATGTGTAATTATATTAAAATTAACTTTTATCACCTTTAAAAATGGAATAAAATAAATGGTTTTTTATATTTTTAATAAACATGTTCAAATTTCATAAAAATTTTAATTTAATTTTTATGCATAAAAATACATTACTAATGTAAAAGTTAGTCACCACGGTAAATGCTAGAAAATGTATTTCATATTAAAATTTTAAAGAAATTTCATAATTCACTTATAAAGTGTTTTTATTCTATGTCAATATCCTTTAATATTTGATATTATTCACTAATAATACACTCTAGTGATACTATAATTTTTTTTATGATTTTTGATCATGTTTTGTTAAAGTTTTAATAAAATCCATCTATTTCCATGAATTGATTAAATTATGATAGAATTATGAATATGTTTATGTACATGTGTAATGAATATATATGGTTTTCATTATGTTATGGGTGGTAAAAAAATTATATATCCCTCCAATTAATTGTATGAAACTTTATATCTCATGATATAACCTAAAAGGGACTAGAGAGTGAACCTAACCCATTAAAGTTTAAATTAATCTAGGAGTGAACCCAATCCTCCAAGGGAATATATCCATAATGTGATGATGGTCTTGACAATAATCCTTTAAAAAGGAAATGATTTTCTATGCTTATTTTTGTGCTACACTTTTATAATATATTCTTATGCCTATGTTATACTTTCATGGATCATGATTATTTACTCATGTTTCCAAACCCCTATTACTCATTATTTATGTTATGAAAAGGATTTATGCCATGAATCATGATTTATGATATATGTTTTATTGGGTTTGATTATATTATGTTATATACATGATCTTGGTTATTCTCTTATACCCACATTTTTATCTTATTATCACTTATGATATTTTCTTTCTACTACTTATGTTCACCCTTATTGAGCATTTGAGCTCACCCTTTATTATATTTCCAGTCCCCAGGGAATGAAGAAGAGTAGTATGCATGATTTTTCTTGAAGGGAATCACGTGTATATAATTTTTTAGGAGATAATGAAAACTATTTAAAATTTATATGTATTAGGTTTTAACCTAGAATGAAACATGTGTATCACTTTATATGCTTGGTCTAGTTGAAAAAAATTCCATTTTGGTATGGGTTTTGTTGTGTATGAGTTTTCCTAATTATATAAAACTATAAGCCTAAAATATCTTTTGTATTTAAGTGATTAAATATTTTTTATTGATCTTATAATTATGTATGGATAAGTTATTGTCGTCTTATTTGGTATTAAGTCCATCGTCAAAGAATATGCTTTTGGCATCGAATCTGAGAGTACAGGTCTGGGGTAATTTTATTGGTATCAAAGTATTGTTAATATAGATTTATAGGTTAGGATAATATCATATGAGGATAATTTAAGTTTTTTAGATACCATTCTGGGTTAATAAGTTTAATGGCGATGAAAAGTTCAAATACATAAATACCATTTTGAGGTCTTATGTGATTAGATTTTTATGTTGATTAATGATATTTTTGGGGATGTTCATTAGGTTTTAAGAATAATTCATGATTAAGGTATAGATAAACATCTGGTTTAATATTTAATTTGATGTTAAAGTAATTCAAGTCTTTTTGGTAAAAGATTAATATATTTTTGTGAGTATATATGATTAAGGTATATATTAATTTTTATGTGATTAATTTTTTTTCAATGGATAAAGGTTAATTTAAATTCTACGAGCATAGGTTTCCATGATTTTTGTGTTTATAATATAGTAATCTAGTTCTTAATTATTTTGTGTTAGTTATTTCTGGGGATTATGTTATCGATATTAAGAGGATAAAACTTACATAAATATAGTTTGAACCAAAAGTGTTATAGTTTAAACTAGTAAAATCCAATGTATCTTGGGTTGAAATGAAATTTTAATAGGATAAGGAACTTATGATTTTTTTTCACATTAACATAATTTTGAATTATTTTCATAACCATTTTGGTTTTGGTATTTGGTTGAGAAAAGGATCATGAAAATGAATCTGTGAAAGGTTTGTCTCTAGAAACTCATTTAACTGACTAAAGATGTATATTTGTCACAAATGGTTGTGATAAATGAAAATATATAATTATTAATTTTATGAGTGAAAATATGTTTTTCTTAGTCTTACTCAATATATTATGGTAGATAACTCAATATGAATTATATCATGAGTTAGGAATATTTTAAGAATATCGTCATCTATTTTCATCGGTGAAAGAAATTAAAATTGTGATGATGTATTTTATTTAAGGGAGGGAAAATGTTACACCGCATGATTTTAGTTTTTATTTACCTATAAATAAATATTGTGTGTTTGATAGTCTATGTAACATTCCAAGTTTTAATAAAGAAACACTATGTTCAATAGCGTACATGATATGCTACATCGAGCTTAAACGAACAACTAAATATTATTATTTAAATGTTACCATTATAACCTAGCCATTGAAATGGAGGGAATGAATAATATCAACTGAATTATGAAAATACGGTTTACAAATGTTTAAATAATGAATCATTGGTTAGTAAATTTATTAGAGATGGAAATAAAAACCAATTGAATATAAAGGATGCGTTTTTATGAAAAACTATTTAAAAGAGAATATTTGTGTTTATAAAATCATATCAATCTTTATGGATTTTTTATTTAAGAAAAAATATATTTTATATATTCAATTTAGTGTTTTAAATTCATCTTATAAGTTTTCTAGATATGATATAAGAACAAATTCAATTTTTTGGATAAAAGAAGTATTTTTCACAAAAATACAATTTTACCACCTTTTGATGGAGAACCCTTTTTAAATCTAGTTTTTGACAATTTTATAAGTTATATATGACATAATAAACTTATTATATGGAAGTGGGACATCAAAATTTACCTTTTTTGAAATTTTGGTATTTTTTTGATGAAAATTATATTTTAATGAATAGTGAAAATATTACATTTTAATTCAAAACTACTATTTCGTCTAATTTATTTATATATTTATACTATCTTTTTAATTTGTTTTAACGTTTAATTGGATTATGTTTTTATAATTTAATAAAATTATGGTAATTGGAAGTAATTTTATATTGATATTTGATATAAACACGTGTCAATCTTTTGATGGTTTTTACTTTTTAAAAACCAGTTTTCTCTTTTTGATAACAAGATTTAATTTTAAATTAATTACTGAAACTTATTTGTTTTGAATTTGGACAAATTTATTCCATATTTGGAATCATAAGGTCCAATTTAAGTAAATATGTACCTTTTTTTGGACATTACGAATAGTAACTTTAGTAATTATTTTTATTTCCCATGGTTAAAGGGTAAATTAGGTAAATAAGGGTAAAAATAATATTATAATAATATAAAACTACCCTAACATGTGTACTAATATTATTGTATGATTAATGGGAGGCCAAAAAAATCATTAGGTATAAATTTTGGCATTTGAGATCCACTTGGGTGTGAAAATGACATGTTATAATAATTAATTTAAAGTAAAGAGAAATATAACATAAACATGTATCTTTTTACTAGAAAAATTTTAAGGTGGGGTTATATAATTTATCTATTTGACTATAAATATTAATTGTAAATATAAAAATATTTCCTAAATCATGGTATTTTATTTATAATTTTTAGACATTAAATAAATAAATTTATTTATGACATAATGACGATGCAATAATTACCTTATTAATGAAAGATTCAAATAAATGAGATTATAAATATTAAAATAAATGTAATTTGAAAATTCTTATTCCATAAAATAATTTTATGGATTATTATGATATTTTATATTTTAGTTAATTTAGTTTTTTTGAATGAATCAAGTTTTCATGACTTTAACAAAAATCAATTACTAAATAGTGTCAAAATTGACATAAATGAGCTTTTAAAACAAATACTATTTTATTAAATGATATAATAGCCATAAAAATATAATATTTTACAAAATTACTTAGATAATGTTAAAAATGTCATTAATGATACACTTGAGGTTCTATTTGTATTTTATAGTAAATATATTAACCATATAGTGTAAAAATACAAGAAGACATGGTAAGAGTTAATTTATTTAACTAAGGGTTAAAGCCAAAAGATAAAGTTAAATTAGTGACCTAACTTGTATAAAACCTATTAGTTGAGATAATTTCAAACCATCCTCATCATATCATCAAAATATATCACTTTTTAGCTATTATAATTCAAAAAAAATTTATAATAAAATAATATTTCAAGACTTTCCTAAAGTGCCCCTCCCCCCTCTTATAAAAGGCCAGCACCTCTACCCACTTATTCACACCTCTCAAGCCTCTTATCTTTCCCAAATTATACTAAAATAAGCTCTCAAAATTCCTAAATTCATCCTAAAGCCTTATCTTCGGAAGAAGGAAACTCGAGGAAGCATTTTGGATCAAATCAAAAGGAGTTACCCGATTTAGAGGTAACGTCTTCTCTCAATATACTTTCATTTATTTTTCTTCTCCAACCCCCTAAAATATTTTTATTACATTATTTTATAAAAAAAAATTATCCTAAATATACTAGGATGTTTTTATACTAATGTTTCTACCTACACTTACACACACCTCCATCTAATGGATATAGAACATACTATTTATGTGTATGTCGAACTACTGCCTCATAAAATGATGATTGTTCAATTTTCTCCTACCACCTCTCATGGTGGAAATTGTAACACCCCAAGATTTCATAGTAAGTTATTTTCTTTAAAGTAATTCAATAGCTTGCACTACATGCAACACCGTGTTCGAGCACACCACAACTTACCAAACTAGCCGTCCAAAAAGCAGTTATTAATAGTATTAACTGAATTTTGAATTTGATATACTCTATATAATTTTAGAATCCATATTATGTGTTTCTTAGACATAATATAAGAACAAATTCATTTTTCCAAATAAAAGAAGTATTTTTCAAAAAATGAAATTTTACCACCTTTTAATGGAAAACCCTTTTTAAAACCAATATTTGACACTTTTATATATTAATTTAATGAAATTAAATTCTTCTTTAGAATCGGGACATAAAAATTTATTTTGGATAAATTTTTTTGTACTTTTTTGATAACTTTCATATTTTGATGAATACTGAAAAATACTAAATTTTAATTGAAAATATCTTTTTTAATCGAAATAATTTATAGAGTTAAATTATGAATTTTAATGGTTTGGAAGTTTAATTATATTATATTTTTATCATTTAATACAATATAGGTCATTATAAATAATTTCACGTTTAAATTTGACATAAACACATGTCAATCTTTTGATAGTTTTTACTTTTTAAAAACACGATTTTTGGTTTTGACAACAGAAATTAATTTTAAATTAATAAATGAAACTTCTATGTTTTTAATTTGGTAAAATAAAATTTATTTTTGAATTTGGAATATCAAAATTAGCTAAGGGTTAATTTTTGGTATTTTTCTGAAAACATTCAATTTTTGATGAATAGTGAAAAACACTGCGTTATTATTTAAAACCAACTTTTTATTTAAATTCAAAATAGATAAATAATACATATATATGTTCAATGTAATTCATTGGAGTCATTTTATAATAAGTTTAGATATATAAAAATTTATTGAACTTTTTACCGTCTTTTACCCACCTTCTAGGAGCATTTGAAAATTTGCATAAAACTTAATATTACCGCATCTGTGAGTTAAATTTCAAAAATATGAGAGACATGGTTAACATCAGTAAGTGAAATGTGGTTCAATAAGATGAAAGTAATTTTTTATGAATGATAACTTTTGACTTTTATTTACCACGGTTAAAAGTAAATAGGGTAATTAAGGGTAAAAATGATATTATAATTACCCTAACACATGTCCTAATTCTATTGGATAATTGTAATTAGAACAAAAAAACCTTAGAAATAAAATATTCTCCTCTTTTTTCCACTTGGATTAGATTAGGACATTTATTATTATTTTATTTAAAGAATAGTTAAAAGTGTTAAATTCAATGTTTAATAACTAAAATTTTTTTAATATAGGGTTACACATAAGATAAATTCGACTATAAATATTCATTATAAAGATAAAAATATTTCCTAAATAATGGTATTTTATTTATAAATTTTAGACATTAAATAATTTAGTTTATTTATGACACAATGATGATGCAGTAATTAACTTATTAATGAAATATTAAAATAATTGATATTATATACATCCAAATAAATGTTAATTGAGACTTATGATGAATTCAACTAATTTTATAGGTTAATATGACATTTTATGGTTGATTAAATAAATTTTATTCAAAGTGATAAAGTTTTTATGGTTTCAAAAAAATCAAATTCTAAATCGTGTCAAAATTGACATAATTAAGTTTTTAAAAGAAATACTATATTATTAATTGATATAATATTCCTAAAAATATAAGGTTCATCCAAAGGACTTATATAATGTTATATATATTAATAATGAACCACTTGGGATTCTCTTGGCTTGTCATAGTAAGTTTATTAACCATATAATATAAAAATAAAAAGATACATGGTAAATGTCAAACTATTTAACTAAGAGTTAAATCTAAAAGATAAGGTTAATATGGTGACCTAAATATATCTAAAACCTATTGGTTGAGAGGTTTTAGACCAATACCCACCTTATCGTAGAAATAAATCATTTTGGAGCCATTAGAAACTGAAAATAATATTATTATAAAATAACATTTCAATATTTTCCTAAAGTACCCCTCACCCCACTTATAAAAGGGCACTTCCCCTTCTCTCAAAATAACACCTCCAAAGACATTTGGATCGACCAATACCAGCCCAAAAATCCTTCCAAATTCCCTCACATCAACCTAGAGTCCTTACTTTGACCAGAAATCCAACATAAGGATCCCTTTTGATCAACTCAAAAGAAAACACCCAAAGAAGAGATAATAATTTCACCACCCTCTTTCACGTTCTTTTCTTCCTCCACTTCCTCTTTATTTTTTTTTTGTTTCCATACCAAAATAATAAATACAGTATCTTCTACATACAGTTATATTATTATAAATATGGTACAACCATATTCATTATTCTATCCATCCTATAAATGACAAAGTCACCATACGTGCATATATATGACTTACCGTCTCCACGCCGTGGTGTAGTTTATTATTCAAACACTTAATTATTTGGATGTGTACAATAATGAGTATAACTAATTTAGATAATAAATATAAGATGTTAATGATTCTGTATATATTATATACCATCCAATTATATATGATTTCACCATCAATATAATGATATTGTCGCTCGTACGTACGTACGTCTTACCATCTCCACGAACGCGATGAGATTCATTCCCCATCATAATAATTCAATAATAATTTTCATTTTATGAATAAAAATAATGTTTAAGAACTTAATATCATTCTGGATATGAATAAAATACATCCTATACATAAAAAACATGACTTATGTAACAAAACATATAAAGGAAAACGAATCAGTTAACAACCAAAACAATGATACTACTGAAATATCATTAACAAAGCAATATTATAAGATCATATATGATATCATATTTATGTATTTGGTTCTTGTATAATTTAATAACAATTATTTCACCATTATAAAAGAGGTTAAACTACCATATACTAAAAAAAGTACAAGGTAAGGGGATTTTATCTCACTTTTATTCCCGTGAGATTCATGCTATATTTTCCACTATTAACTTTTGTGTGGTGTATGTACTACCCATTATTATATTGTTTGTGTAATATAATTTAATTTATGGGTATTTACATTATCATTTTATTATCCTTATTTCATGGGGTTTATGTTTTTTAAGTTACCAAATCGGTAAGGGAATTTCAGATTTCAATTTTCACTCATTCGATTTTACCCAAACTTTATTGATTACTTTACTCCAAGATTATGTGTAAAATCACTATTTATTTACTTATATAGTAATTTACACACCCCTTTGTTTGGATATAATTTTGATACACATAATCACTCTATTGATAAATTTTCAAGTCATCGATATAAACTTGATAAGAGTAATTTTAACTCAATTTCTATTCATTGAGTTAAACATCCAAGTCATTTGTATTGTTTTTACAAGAATATGTGTGAATGTTCTCTGATTGATTTAAACTGAATATCCAATCATATTGAGTGTATTTATATATTTCACACATAATTATGTTATTGATTTATCCTTAACCTAAGGATACCGTCTTTATAACAGAATTCATCTCAACTTATATTCCATTGAGGCTTCTTTGTTGTTATGCGCCAATTCACTTTTATTTGGTGTATATAATGCACTTTTACATAGTATATCAGGAATCCATTTATTATTATGATATTATAAAGTTTTTATTACATCAATTATTTGTATTCAAGCGTCTCTGATTTGGTTAGGAACTCTAACTAAAATATCATTTTAAATGTTTTAAAAATTTATTCTACTAAATCTTTCTCATTAATGTCCATGTTTTAAAAATGGTTTTAAGGATTTATTTATATAGACATTAATGTTTTAAAATTGAAATTACTTTTAAAAGTTTCAAAGTGGTATGGGCCACTTTGATTCAAAAATCTATTTTAAACAGCTTCTTGATAAATAGTGAGACTTTTAAATGTTTTCATGAAAAAGGGATATTTCTCTAAAATATTTTTACTGATCATTTTAAACTATGTAAAAGTCCTTTGAGAGATATTATTCTTGATCAAGGTTGATTTATTATGATACAAATATTTCATACTGTATTGAAGGTTTTGTGACATGTTTGACATTGGATGTGTTATTTTTATACCATTCATGTTTTATGGATAAAGTATTAACATTTTGTATGCTCGTTTTAATACGAATGTTTATGTTATGTTTAAACCTTTTAATATGAGGAATTCATTGGAATTAGTAAGTGATGGGTGGAGCCCTCAATATCTCCTCGATGCATCAGTATGTCTCATAAGACAAACTAGTGTCTTGGCACAAGGCCTTGAAAAAATATTATTTGTAGTCTTGAAACAAGGCCTTGACTATGTGGTTATGAAGTATGGCATTATGCATTCCATCATTATGAAATTGTCCATTGATATTACATGTGATTATTCGACTAGTAGAATATCCATGTGAATAATTAAATGGAATTATTTGATTTATCTTTTCCATATTTTTCTGAAGTTTAAGCTTAAAAGTCTTGTGTTCTAGTCTTATACATTGCCTTAAATGTTTATTCTTATTTATGATAGTTTCTACTATATTGTTATACTTACTGAGCATCTTAGATCACCCCTTTCTTATGTTTTATTTTTCCCAGGATGGAAATAATTATATTACGATTAAACTATAGTAATAGGCTAAGGAATATAAGAGTGTTCAAAGGGGACACAATGTGGTTTTTTTATTTCATGATGTAATGTAAAACTTATGTATATATCAAGTACTTACAAGGATACTAAACTAATCGGCCTTTCTGGGTATGATTCCTTATATTGTGCTAATATTATGTAATAATGTACCGATTCTAGGTAACTGTGGTTGGGGAATTATAGTTGGTATCATAAGAAGTTTAGTACAAACCTTGGAAGCTAGATTTATAAAAAACTATGATTAGGAAACACTACCCTAAGATAGACATTGAGGATTAGTATGGAAGAACATCCAAAAAATTTGGTAATGTAAATATTATGTGGGTTTTCCAAGCAATATATCCCTATCTGCATACAAGCAGGTAGAGGTGGATTTGGCATAGATGTACCTAGGAGTGAAAACTCCGACAAGGAGTTTCAAGCTTGACCCGGGGTATCCTGGTACATGACAACGGGCCTTGCTGTACTCTTGGTTACGACACTCCTCAGGGATATGCTTAGGACAATTCACATTTTCTTTACAAATATATTTAAAGGATTTTAATATATGATGATAATAAAGAACCTTGGTTAATCCTAAGGTGTTTTAGATTGAAATAAGGTGTTATGATATTCTCTAAATGATTTTATGACTCACACTATGCTTTCTTGTGTTATTCAATGGATGGATTCCAAATAAGTCATAGTAACATTGAACAAGATGTAAAATGTGGGCACGATGGTAGAAATGAGCAACGAAATAGAATGTTGATAGGTGTAAAAGACATCGTGTTCATTCCGAATCAGTTTTCCAAAAATATGATCAACAACATATATATATTAACTGACTCCCAGACTCAACAAAGAAGATAAAGGCGGTTAATGAGAAGAGCTCCAGCAGTGAAGATCATAGAGAAAAGAAATATCAATTTACAACTTTCAGGAAATGTGATAGGAGACACCAAGGGGAGTGACTCAATGGAACAAAGAAATACTTTATGTGTGGGAAAGAAGGATATAAAGTAAATAATTTCCGAGGAAAAATGAAGAGTACTATGGAAGAAAAAAAATGATCCCAAGAATCCATTTACAGTCATTTGCCGAAAATATAGGGGTCCTGGGCATTACCTGAGTGAATGCCTTATTCTATAGGATAACCTCTTGGTCAAGGAATAACCTATGTTGAAATAAATTAATGGTGAAATGTTTAAAAGTATAAGTTCTCTTTGTTGATGGGATTACTTTGGAAGAATTTTCTCTTGCATGTGTAACCCTATAGTTTGTTATGTGAAAATGATATTTTAGGAAGAATTATCTTTTCAATTGTTGATATAGTTATAAATAACCATTTGGGTTTATATTATACTTGAATTTGAGGCAATTACAAGTTATTAAATTTTGGGATGAAAATGTGAGGTATGAGATAACATTTGTGGGGAAATTATTTTATGGTTATTTTAAGGAATTTATCTTATTTTGGAAATGTTATAAAATATAGTTTTTGAAAAAGGACAACACGCAGACCGTGTGGCAACCCGTCGCGTCAGAAAAATCTTTGGAAATCGAACCCACAACTAGAGTGCGATTGGGATTTATCGCCTACCACTGAACTACGTGAAGTCCCTAGTTATTGTGACTAATTATTTTTAGTTAAAAGATTTTATTGATCAATAATAAGTTTATTTCAGATCTTTTGTCTTATCAAATGGATATCCTTAGTATAGGAAAATGATTTGGTGATTAAGTGATAAATGCTATTTTGGAAGATGTTCGCTCTATTGGGAACAATATATGCCTAAGGAAAATAGAATACTATGGGATTTCATTTGAGGAGTAATGGTGGATTTTTATCTATGTTTTTATTTTGGATTTATAGAAATTTGGTTTATTTATGGAAATGATTAACTTATCATAGAGAATATGTGATTAGGTTAATTAATTTTAATTATGTGACTTTAAGAGTAGTTGATGTTATTTGGAGATACAATTTAATGTGGAAGACTGGGTAATAAAATTCTTCTAAGTTTTGGGGTTCAATATTAGTTTGGATTATATTGAAGGATTTTAAGGAAAATTGTTTATTGAATAGTATTTATAAAACTTTGGGTATTTTTGGTTTAATTTTAGAAATTAAGATTAGTATTTCTTTCTCTAAAGGATTATCCTTTTTGGGGATTATCTGATCTTGTACTAACCATTTTGGTTTTGGTTAATCTCTAAAGACAAGGTAGATATATATTTTATCCTTTGTAGATTATGTGATTCT
Organism: Viscum album; assembly: GCA_963277665.1. Classification (NCBI taxonomy): domain Eukaryota; kingdom Viridiplantae; phylum Streptophyta; class Magnoliopsida; order Santalales; family Viscaceae; genus Viscum; species Viscum album. The sequence goes on along the minus strand of OY728147.1, from coordinate 1,015,600,491 downwards.
CTAGAAGTTGATTCTATCGCTTCAGGTGTGACCAAGTCATCTTTAATACTCATCATTTGAAAAAAAGATGAGTTACTGGTAGAAATTTATTAAAGGATGAAACCATACTTAAAAAGTAAGTATATCGCTTTATCTTCTTAGTCAATATTGTAAATAAATTCTTCAACTTTATGAAATGGAACTTAAAACAATTTTTTTTTCTTTTTACTTTTTCTACTAGGAAACTAATGACCGTTTATCCCATAATAAGTTTGTGGTTTTGTTGTTGTTAACTTTCTCCTGATCATCTTTTCTATCACTCTCCATCAGAACTTGAAACCCATTTTATCTTCCATATCCAGGTTTTCCTACATGGAATCCTAGTATGGATTATCTCGGGTGACCTTGGTACTTCTCTTTATTTTAAAGTGATAGTTTTATTGACTCTTTTTCCGATGTGGTACTTTCAATGAAGTTCCCTAGCATAATTTTAAAATTGTGAGGACGCAATTTCAAAAAGGGGAGAATAATGTAACACCCCAATATTTCATATTAAGTTATTTTCTGTAAATCAATTCAATAGCTTGTGCTACACGCAACACCGAGTTCGAGTACACCACAACTTACCAAACTAGTTGTTCAAAAAGTGGTTATGAAAAGTATAAACTGAATTTTGAATTTCATATACTCCATATAATTTTATAATCCATATTATGTGTTTCTTAGAAATAATATAAGAACAAATTCATTTTTTCAGATAAAAGAAGTATTTTTCAAAAAATGCAATTTTACCACCTTTTAATGGAAAACCCTTTTTAAAACCAATATTTGACACTTTTATATATTCAATTTAATGAAATTAAATTATTATTTATATTAATGACATAAAATTTTATTTTTGATAAATTATTTGTACTTTTCTGATAACTTTCATATTTTGATGAATACTGAAAAATACTAAATTTAAATTGAAAACAACTTTTTTAATCGAAATAATTTATAGTATGAAGTTATGTATTTTAATGGTTTGGAAGTATAATTAGATTATATTTTTATCATTTAATTCAATTTATGTCATTATAAGTAATTTCAGATTTAAATTTGACAGAAACACATGTCAATATTTTGATAGTTTTTACTTTTTAAAAACCGGCTTTTTGGTTTTGACAATGAGAATTAATTTTAAATTAATCAATTCAACTTCTATATTTTTAATTTGGTAAAATAGAATTCATTTTTGAATTTGGAATATCAAAATTATCTTAGGGTGAATTTTTGGTATTTTTCTGAAAACGTTCAATTTTTGATGAATAGTGAAAAACAGTGCGTTATTGTTTAAAACTGACTTTTTATTTAGATAATTATTTATTTTATTTATTTTAAGTTTAAATAGATACATAATACCTATATATGTTCAATGGAATTCATTGGAGTCATTTTATAATAAGTTTAGATATATAAAATTTTATTGAACTTTTTACCGTCTTTTACCCACCTTCTAGGAGCATTTGAAAATTTGCATAAAACTTAATTTTACCACTTATGTGAGTTGAATTTCAAAAATATAAGAGACATGGTTAAAATCTGTAAGTAAAATTTAGTTCAATAAGATGAAACTAATTTTTTATGAATAGTAACTTTTGACTTTTATTTACCACGGTTAAAAGTAAATAGGGTAATTAAGGGTAAAAATGATATTATAATTACCATAACACATGTAATAATTCTATTGGATAAGTCTAATTTGACCAAAAACAACCTTATGAATAAAATATGATCCTCTTTTGTCCACTTGGATTAGATTAGGACATTTATTATTATTTTATTTAAAGAAGAGTTAAAAGTGTTAAATTCAATGTTTAATAACTAAACCATTTTTAATATAAGGTTAAACATAATATAAATTAGACTTTAAATATTAATTAGAAATATAAAAAGATTTCCCACATAATGGTATTTTATTTATAATTTTTATACATTAAATAATTTAATTTATTTATGACACAATGATGATACAGTAATTACCTTATTAATGAAATATTAAAATAATTGATATTATATAGATCCAAATAAATGTAAATTGAGACTTATGATGAATTAAAATAATTTTATAGGTTATTATGACATGTTAGTGTTGATTAAATAAATTTTATTCGAAGTGATAAAATTTTTATGGCTTTCAAAAAAATCAAATACTAAATATTGCCAAAATTGACATAATTGAGTTTTTAAAACAAATACTATATTATTAATTGATATAATATTCCTAAAAATATAAGGTTTGGAAAAACGACTTATATAAGGTTATATATATTAATAACTAACCACTTGAGGTTCGTTTGGCTTGTTATAGTAAGTTTATTAACCATATAATATAAAAATACAAAGAGACATGGTAAATGTCAAACTATTTAACTAAGAGTTAAATCTAAAATATAAGGTTAATATGGTGACATAAATCTGTCTAAAACCTATTGGTTGAGATATTTTAAACCCATAACCACCTTATCCTCGAAATAAATCATTTTGGAGCTATTATAAACCGAAAATAATTTTATTATAAAATAACATTTCAAGCTTTTCCTAAAGTGCCTCTCAACCCTCTTATAAAAGGGAAATTCCCCTTCTCTCAAAACCACATCTCCAAAGCCATTTGGCTCAGCCAAAACATGCCCAAATATCATCCCAAATTCCCTCAAATAAAACTAGATTCCTTACTTTGATTATAAATCCAACCTAAGGAGCCCTTTTGACCAACTCAAAAGGAAACACCCAAAGAAAAGGTAATAATTTCACCACCCTCTTTCATGTTCTTTTCTTCTTCCACTTCCTATTTCTTATTTTGTTTCCATAAAAAAATAATAAATCTAGCGCCTTCTACATACTATTATGTTATTATAAATATGGTAAAACCATATTCGTTATTCTATCCATCCTATAAATGAAAAATTCACCATACGTGCGTACGTACAACTTACTGTCTCAACGTCATGGTGTAGTTTGTTATTCAAACACATCATTATTTGTATGGGTATAATAATGAGTATAAATAATTTAAATAATAAATATAACATGTTAATGACTCTATATATATTATATACCATCCAATTATATAATATTTCACCATCAATATCATGATATTGTCGCTCGTGCGTACGTACGGCTTACCGTCTCCCCGAACGCGATGAGATTCATTCCCTATCGTAATCATTCATGAATAATTTTAATTCTATGATTAAAAATAATGTTTAAGAACTTAATATCATTATTGATATTAATAAAATACATCCTATACATAATAGACATGACTTACGTAACAAAACATATAAAGGAAAACAAATCAGTTAACAACCAAAACAATGATACTACTGAAATATCATTAACAAAGCAATATTAGAAGATCATATATGATATCATATTTATTTATTTGGTTCTTGTATAATTTAATAACAATTATTTCACCATTATACATGAGGTTAACCAACCCTATACTAAGGAAAATTATAAGGTAAGGTGTTTTCATTTTACTTTTATTCCAATGAGATTAATGCTATATTTTCCACTATAACCTTTTGTGTGGTGTATGTACTGACCATGATTGTATTGTTGGCATAATATATTTTAATTTATGGGTATTTACATCATCATTGGATGATTCTTCCTTCATGGGGTGTATTTTTTATAAGTTACCAAATTGGTAAGGGAATTTCAAATTTCAATTTCCACTCATTTAGTTTTTCGCAAACATCATTGATTACTTTGCTCTAGATTATTTGTGAAATCACTATTTATTTACTTATGTAGTAATTTTAACTCCCCTTTGTGTGGATATACTTTTTATACACATAATAACACCATTGATAAATTCTCAAGTCATTGATATAAACTTGATAGGAGTAATTTTAACTCAATTTCTATTCATTTAGTTAAACATCCAAGTCATTGGAGTTGTTTTTACAAGAATATGTGTGAATGTCCTCTGATTGATTTACACAGAATATCCAATCATTTTTAGTGTATTTATATTTTTCACACATAATTATTTCATTGATTTATCCTTAATCTAAGGATATGGTCTTTATAAAGGAATTCATCTCAACTTACATTCCATTTAGACTTATTTATTGTTATGAACCAATTCACTTTTATTTGGTGTATATAATGTACTTTGACACAGTATGTTAGGAATACCATTATTCTCATTATATTATAATTTTTTTATTAACTCAATTATTTTTATTCAAGCATCTTTTATTTGGTTAGGAACTCTAACTAAAATATCTTTTTAAATGTTTTAAAAATTTATTCTTCTAAATCTTTCTCTTTAATGTCCATGTTTTAAAAATGGTTTTAAGGATTTATTTATATGGACATTAATGTTTTAAAATTGAAATTAATTTTAGTAGTTTCAAAGTGGTATGGGGAACTTTTATTCAAAAATCTATTTTAAACAGATTCTTGAAAAATAGTGAGACTTTTAAATGTTTTCATGAAAAAAAGTTATTTCTCTCAAATATTTTTATTGATCATTTTCAACTATATCAACATCCTTTATGGGATATGATTCTTTATCAAGGTTGATTTATTATGATACAAATATTTCATACTTTATTGAAGGTTTTGTGATATGTTTGACTGTGTATGTGTTATTTTTATACCATTCATGTTTTATGGATAAAGTATTGACATTTTGTATGCTAGTTTTAATACAAATGTTTATGTTATGTTTAAACCTTTTCATATGAGGAATGCATTGGACTTAGTAAGTGACGGGTGAAGCCCGCTATAGCTTCTCGATGCATCGGTAGGTCTCATGAGACAAACTAGTGTCTTAGCACAAGGCATTAACAAAATCTTATTTGTAGTCTTGGCACAAGGCCTTGACTATGTGGTTATGATGTATGGCATTATGCATTCTGTCATTATGAAATTGGCCATTAATATTACCTGTGATTATTCAACTAGTAGAATATACATGTGAATAAGTAAATGATATTATTTGATTTATCTTTACCATATTTTTCTAAAGTTTAAGTTTAAAAGGCTTGTGTTCTTGTCTTACACATTGCCTTAAATGTTTATTCTCATTTATGATAGTTTCCACTATATTGTTATCCTTACTGAGAATTTGAGCTCACCCCTTTCTTATGTTTTATTTTTCCGAGGATGGAAAGAAGTATATTACGATTAACCTACAAGAATATGCTAAGGGATATAAGAGTGTTCAAAGGGGACACAATGTTGTTGTTTTTATTTCATGATGTAATGTAAAACTTATGTATGTATCTAGTACTTCCAAGGCTACCAAATTGATCGGTCTTTTGAGAAATGATTCCTTGTATAATGAAACTGTTATGTAATAATGCATTGATTCTGGGTAACTAGGGTCCAGGTGTTACAGTTGGTATCAGAGGAAGTTTAGTACAAACCTTGGAAGCTAGATTTAGAAAAAACTCAGATTAAGAAACACTAACCTAAGATAGACATTAAGGATTAATATAGAAGAAAATAAATTTTTTTTGGTAATGTAAATTTTATGTGGGTTTTCCAAGAAATACATCCTTGTATAGATACGAGAAGGTAGAGGTGGATCTGGAATAGATGTACCACGGAGTGAAAAATCTGACAAGGAGTTTCGGGCTTGACTCGGGGTATCCTGGTACACGACAACAAGCCTTTCCACACTCTTGGTTATAACACTCCCGAGGGATATGCTTAGGATAATTCAAATTTTCTTTACAAACCTATTTGAATAATTTTAATATATGATGAGAATAAATAACCTTGGTTAATACTAAGGTGTTTTAGATTTAAAATAAAGTGTTATGATATTCTCTAAATGATTTTATGACTCACACTATGCTTTCCTGTGTTAGTTAATGGCTGGATTCGAAGGAAGTCATTGTAACATTGAGCTTGATGTACAAGGTGGGCACAGTGGTGTAAATGAGCAAATAAATGGAATGTTGATAGGTGTAAAATATATCGTGTTCATGCCAAATCCGTTTTCCAAAAATATGATCAACAACATATATATTAACCAAATCCCGAACTCAATAAAGAAGAGAAAGGCGGTTAATGATAAGAGCTCTAGGAGTGGAGATCATAGAGAAAAGAAAGCTCAATTTCCATCATATAGGAAAAGTGGAAGGAGACACATAGGTAAGTGTCTCAATGGAACAAATAAATGATTTATGTGTGGGAAAGACGGACATAAAGTAAAGAATTACCGAGAAAAAATAAAGAGTACTATGGAAAAAAAATGATCCCAAGAATCCATTTACAGTCATTTTCTGTAAATGTATAGGATTTGGGCATTACCCGAGTGAATGCACTATTATATAGGATAACCTCTTAGTCAAGGAATAACCTATGTGGAAATAAATGGATGGTGAAATGTTTAAAAGTATTAGTGCCCTTTGTTGATGGGATTACTTTGGAAGACTTTTCTCTTGTATGTGTAACCCTGCAGTTTGTTATGTGAAAATGCTATTTTAGGAAGAATTATCTTTTCTATTGTTTATATAGTTATAAATAACCATTTGGGTTTATATAATCCTTGAATTTGAGGCAATTACAAGTTATTAAATTTTGGGATGAAAATACGAGGTATGAGATAACATTTGTGGTGAAATTATGTTATGGTTATTTTGAGGAATTTATCTCATTTTGGGAATGTTATAAAATATAGTTTTTGAAAAAGGACAACACGAAGACCATGTTACAACCCGTCGCGTCAGAAAAAGATGTGGGAATCGAACCCACAACCAGAGTGCGATTGGGATTTATCGCCTACCACTGGACTATGTGAAGTCCCTGGTTAGTGTGACTAATTATTTTTAGTTAAATTATTTTATTGATCAATAATAAGTTGATTTGGGATATTATGTCTTATCAAATGGATATCCATATTATAGGAAAATGATTTGGTGATTAAGTGATAACTGTTATTTTGGAAGATTTTCGCTCTGTTGGGAACACTATATGCCTAAGGAAAATAGAATACTATGAGATTTCATTTGAGGAGTAATGGTGAATTTTTATCTATGTTTTTATTGTATATTTATAGAAATTTGGTTTATTTATGGAAATGATTAACCTATCATAGATAATATGTGATTAGGTTAATTAACTTTAAGTATGTGACTTTAAGAGTAGTCGATGTTATTTTGAGATACAATTTAACATGGAAGACTGGAAAATCAAATTCTTCTAAGTTTTGGGTTTATATATTAGTTTGGATTATATTGAAGGATTTTAAGGACAATTATTTATTGAATGGTATTTATTGAACTTTGGGTATTGTTGGTTTAATTTTATAAATTAAGATTAATATTTCTTTCTCTTAAGGATTATCCTTTTTGGGGATCATCTGATCTTGTACTAACCATTTTGGTTTTGGTTAATCTCCAAAAACAAGGTAAATATATAGTTTATCCACTGTGTATTATGTGATTCTCTAGAAGTTGATTCTAGCACTTCAGGGGTGACAAAGTCATCTTGAAAACTCACTGTTTGAAAAAAAAAAATGAGTTAGTGGTAGAAATTTATTAAAGGATGAAACTCTACATAAAAAGTAAGTATATCTATTTATGTTCTTATTCAATCTCATAAATGAATTCCTCAAATTTATGAAATGTAACTTAAAACAAAAAACATTGTCCCTATACTTTTTCTACTAGGAAACTAATGACCGTTTATCCCATCACAAGTTTGTGGTTTTCTTACTGTTAACTTTCTCCTGATCATGTTTTCTATCACTCTCCACCAGAACATGACATTTATTTTATCTTCCATATCCATGTTTTCCTAGATGGAATCCTAGTATGGGTTATCTCGGGTGACCTTGGTACTTCTCTTTATTTATTTTAAAGTGATAGTTTTATTGATTTTTTTTTTCCGATGTGAGACTTTCAATGAAGTTTCCAAGCTGAATTTTAAAATTGTGAGGACACAATTACCAAAAGGCGGGAAGAATGTAACACCCCAAGATTTCATATTAAGTTATTTTCTTTAAAGCAATTCAATAACTTGCACTACTCGCAACACCGAGTTCGAGCGCACCACGACTTACCAAACTAGCCGTTCAAAAAGCGGTTACGAATAATATTAACTGAATTTTGAAGTTTATATACTCCATATAATTTTAAAATACATATTATGTGTTTCTTAGACATAATATAATAACAAATTCATTTTTCAGATAAAAGATGTATTTTTCAAAAAATGTAATTTTATCACCTTTTAATGGAAAACACTTTGCAAAACCAATATTTGACACTTTTATATATTCAATTTAATGAAATTAAATTCTTCTTTAGAATCGGGACATAAAAATTTATTTTGGATAAATTTTTTGTACTTTTCTGATAAGTTTCATATTTTGATGAATACCTAAAAATACTAAATTTTAATTGAAAACAACTTTTTCAATCGAAATAATTTATTGTGATTTTTTTTGAATTTGAATGGTTTGGAAGTATAATTAGATTATTTTTTTTTATCATTTAATACAATTTAGGTCATTATAAGTAATTTCACATTTAAATTTGACATAAACACATGTCAATATTTTGATAGTTTTTGCTTTTTAAAAATACACTTTTTGGTTTTGAAAACTTGAATTAATTTTAAATTAATTAATGCAACTTCTATGTTTTTAATTTGGTAAAATAGAATTCATTTTTGAATTCAGAATATCAAAATTATCTTAGTGTAAAGACCTGTAAAATTCAATGGAAATTTTTTTCTTAATTTTCTTTGGAATTTTACAAGAACGTGGTTTCTGACGGCACCTGATTCCGAGGCCCGGAGTGCCCGGAATCAATTTCCGAAGTTTGGCTCAGGTACGTTCAGTGAACGAACAAGCGGGAATTTCTAACTTTTGATCCGGTGCTCGGAATTGAAATCCGAGGACACCGATGAACTCGCAGCGCCGTTATTCGCTTAAGGAGACCTTTTCCGAGGTTGCGTTTTATGCGAGACGAAAGTTAGTTTTGGGAGAAATTATAAGAAGTTAAATAAAAATGTGGAAACACTTTTTATTTTTATTTGTTGGTTAAATTATCCCAAAGGGAGTTAAAGGTGGGACCCACATCTACTTAACCTCCCTTGGGAGGATTAAGTGTGGTGGGGCCCACACGAACCCCAACTACTCATCTTCTCTCAAAACTCCCCTATAACTCCCCTTTTAAATGAACTTGACAACTTAGCTTATTAAATGGGTTGAGTTGTATAATTTTTCAAACCTTTGAATTTCAAAAGGTTTGGTTGAGTAAATAAAATAAGCCCTTAGCTTATTTTATTTGGTTAGAATTCTCTAGCCTCTTGAGAGATTTTGAAGCCTTCTTCTTCTTCTTTTTCAATCTTGACGAAGAACGCGAAGAACCTTCGAGCTCCGACGAAGAACGCCGCTCCTCTCTTCTTCGTAGCCAGTTGTTTCCGAAGATCGACGACGTCTTCCGTGTCAACGAAAGGGAACGCCGCTTCCTCCTCGGACTTCCTTCGTCGGCTTACGAAGATTCGCCAATGACGTACCTCTTCGAACGTACCTCTTTGTCAACGGATTTGACGAACGATTACCGCGACGCCCGACCTCCGCGACGTTGTCTTCCGCGGGTCGTTGACGATCATCGATCTTGAAACCAAGGTAGGGGTTGTTGTTGATTATTTATTTATTCTCGTTCTTGGTTCTAGAATGACAAACGTGAGGATAATTATTTATGTGTTATCGTCTAACGAGAGGGGGGTCGGACCGCAAAAACACGGCCGAATTCCCCATACTTTGTTCTTGATTATGATTTTCTTGTGGATGAACGAGATGGCATGGTGCCGTCGCACCACGCGGAAATTCGCACGGTTATATTGCGCGACACCGTCGCGCCGCGCCGTGGAAGGATCATCATGAACGCGACGCCGTCGCGCCGCGTCGAAGAAAACCGAAGGCGCCGCGGCCGGAGCGGGGCCGCGGCGGAGGGGTGTGGTGCCGTCGCACCGCGCTGGACGATGAACACCGCGGCCGGTTCCAGGCCGCGGCGGGACGTGAGGACCGGCGGCTCGCCGGTGTTGGAAGCCGGAAGGGGACCGGCTTTGCCCGTCCGTTGAAGAAGAACCGGCCGGCCAGGTCGGGCCGACCAGAAGGGGAAAGACCGGGGGAATTTAATTCCCCCGGCCAGGTTAATTGCCCCCCCATTATGAGGGGGGGGGGTTTCACAAAGGGGGGGCAGCGCCCCCCATTTTTTTTCCCAAACGGCAGCCCCCCACGAAGGGGGGCCGTTGATTGACAAAGGCGCGACTTCAGCCGCGCCGCCAGGCAGGAGAAGCGGGGGCTCTGCCCCCCGCGCGTGGCACCCGAGCGGCGCCAGGCCGCGCTGCCGCGCTGCCAGCCGGGCCGGGTCGGGTCGACCCGGGGGGGGGGGGGTCGGGCCGGGTCAGCCCAGACCCGGACCCCCCGTTTTCGAAAAAAATTCGGTCTTTTGGCCATATCTTGAGCCACGGACCTCCGATTGACGAACCGTCAGTGGAGATGCGATCCTTGGATCGAGACGGTCGTTTTGGTATATCACACTCAAAGTTTCGGAATACTTTGAGTTCAGCCGGGTTGGTTCGTTCACGAAACCAACCGGGCCTTCGGAGCGGAAACGCTCATATCTTGAGCTACGGATGTCCGATTGACGTGCCATCAGCTTTGTTGTGTTCCTATTAGTGAGACAGATCTTTTGGCATTCCCCGCCCGAGGTTTGGACGCAGGTGAAGTACGGTCGGGTTGGTTTTTCCTTAAAAACCAACCGGGCCCCTGGGACGAAAAAACCAATAACTCTCAGACCGGGCGTCCGATCGACGCGCCATCTGTTGCGTTGAGTTCCTGTTGACGATACGGAACTTTTGGATACATCAACTCTGGACTTTGTGACAGTTGATGTATCAGCCTCTCAGCTCGTGGAGCGGACCCTTCTGAACGAGCTTGCTGTGTGCGGGAACCCTAGTGCTGGCTGCGACTGTGACTACTACTGCTACTGCTACTGCTACTGTGACTGCGACGAAGACAGTACAAAGATCCTGTGTGGATTCGACGACAACTACAGCACTCAGCGATCCTACGTGGATCAGTGCTACAGGTCCTGTGTGGGCCCGATCCTGTGTGGGTCTTTGCGCTCAGCGGTCCTGTGTGAACCAACGCCTACAGGTCCTGTTTGGGCCCGATCCTGTGTGGGTCTTTGCGGGGGTTAGTTACCTATCGATCCTTCATGGGTCCGATGACTTAGATGGATCAGAGATCATCTTTATCGTCTTTCGAAGAAGTATACCTGTGTGAGCTGAATCCTGTTGCTATCCTGTTTGGATTGTGTTGTGCTATCCTGTGTGGATTTCGTTTGCTTTCCTGTGTGGAATACGTTTACTTTCCTGTGTGAACTGAGTTGTACTTGGGCTCAGAGGTTGGAGCGTATTGGAATTGATGACTTAGGTATATGTATGGGAATATACCTAAGCAGCGTCGGTTGTTACTTCGTGTTTGTATCTTCCTTTTGTGGTTTATCCTTTGTGGATTTTGGGAGACCTTCGGGGGTCTCAGGGTCCCTACTGAGTAGCTTATAGTCACCCCTACACGGGCTATGCCCGCACTACGTTGTGTTCGTTGCAGACGACGGACATCATTTATCGTGGTTGAGGATCGCAGAGCAGGACGATACCTGGAGGTGGACCACTGGGCGGGACATGCTCGGAGCGGACGGCGGGACCCGAGGAGCAGTGGAGCTATATGTACCCACCCTTCAGGTGGGATTTCCAGTGGACAGCTCGGTGTAGCGGCTTTTACTTTTCAGTTGCTGTTTTCTCTTTTGAGTTGTACTTTACTTTCAGTTTGGGTTTATATACTGGCCCATTTACTTTTCCGCACTTTCAGTTGTACTATGTTTTTACTTAGTGTTTACTTTTCCGCTTGCTTACTCTGTGGTGCTTGTTACTTTACAAATCCAATGCCTTCCCTTTTTACCGGGATTTACGCCTTGGTGCTAGTCGCCAGCCCCTGGCCTATGGAAGGCGGGCTTGGGGTAGTCACGGAACGGGCCCCGAGGACGGGTCGTGACAAATTGGTATCAAAGGGGTTCGGTTCTACCGGGAACTCTGACCTTTTCTATGTGAAGCAATAATGTTTAGCGTATTGAGTGTGGTTATCAGTCCAGGGAGTCCAGTGTTGGTGCGGCAGCCAACGTATCCGTACACCAGGACCCTGACTTCTGATTTCCGACTTAATGCACGAAAACATTGATTGCGTGTGTGTTTCAAAGTTTTCTTTGTGATTACTTTATATCAGCTCACCAGGTATACTGTTCTGACCGTGGTGCACCTGTTTCCTTTTCAGGATGGCCCCACGACGGCAGCCAGCTAGGGTTCCGAGAGTCGAGTGTGACGACAGCCCACCGAGCGACGAGGCCTCGGTGCAGGGCCCTTTGTCAGCAGTGGCACCGGTGGTAGCTCTACCCGCCGAGCCACCGATACTTCCAGCACCAGCCGCTGACGATGCACGTCGCCTCAGCGCACTGCATGAGTTTCAATGCCAGTGACCACCCAGGTTTCGCAGGGAGACGGATCCCCAGGCAGCCAAGGACTGGCTGGAGGTAGTGCTACGTGTGTTTAGGCTAGTGAGGACACCAGCAGACCTCATGGTGATCCTCGCTGCGAGCCTACTACACGCAGCAGCAGGACGATGGTGGAGCTTGATGCTCCAGGTGCACGATGAGGCATCTCTTCTATGGATGGACTTTGAGACCCTCTTCCGCTCGGAGTTCGTCCCAACCACCCTTCGTGCGGTGCGTATCCAGGAGCTTCTTCACCTGCGGCAGGGCAGCATGACGGTCGCTCAGTACTCGGCGAGATTTACCGATCTCTCGCGCTACTCGACTGACATGGTATGAGACCCATTCTTCCGGGCCCGGACCTTCGAGCAGGGTTTGAGACACGATATCAGGGAATCACTGATCTCCCTCAGCATACCGACTCAGACAGGAGTACTGGAGAGGGCCCTTTTTATCGAGAGCTTCCTTGCTGAGTCTACACCAGCGCCGAGACCCACCGCAGGGCGGCACGTGGCAGAGTCATCTGCAGCAGGCAGTCAATGGATGACTCAGGGGTTCAGGCAGACCAGACCTTCAGGCAGACGACCTCAGGACACTGGCTCAGCAGTGTGGGGCACACAGCGAGGAGCCAGTCTTTCGAGAGGCAGGCGGTAATACTCGTGCGGCGGGCAGGGCCACATGACTCGTGACTGCCCGACCCGCCGTGCCGAGGAGCAGCAGACGGTTGAGGGACCACTGAGGCAGAGGCAGAGGGTCGACCGTGGCGGTCCGCAGGGAGGAGGTGGACGAGGCAGAGGAGCTGGCCGAGCAGCAGGTGGTGGGCGACGCTTTGAGGCTCTGCCACCACCACCACCAGGAGGTCCACCCCGACCACAGGGAGCAGGCGGGCAGAGACAGGCACAGCTCCAGGCAGCAGAGGCCTACGATCACGGCGCACCCGAGATGATTCGAGGTACTATCTGTGTCTATTCCACCCTTGCTGCAGTACTTATAGACACAGGAGCGAGTCACTCTTTCATAGCCGCTGCCCTTGTTCGGAGCTCGGAGATTTCGACAGAGCCGTTGACTCGATCCTTACGGCTAGAGACTCCTACGGGAGCAGACTCGACGATTACGCACTGGTGCCGGAAGTGTGAGCTCACTCTAGGAGGCGAGAGCTTCAGCTGGGATCTTCTTGTAGCAGCGTCGAGGCCTTACGACGTCATCTTGGGCATGGATTGTCTATCTACGGTCCATGCGCAGATTGACTGTTTTAGGCGCAAGGTGCGATGTGTACGCACCGACGGGAGCAGGTTCACCTTCACCGATGAGAAGGGAGCCTTATTAGCATAGGATGGACTTCCGCGGAGAAGAGGATAGCCCATCACTCATCAGTTGGCTAGCCTCATCCTTAGAGCAGTTGACGTGCGGAGTCCTGGTTTTCCTGCAGTGGTGGATCAGTTTGCGGACGTTTTTCCCGACGACGTTCTAGGGCTACCTCATCGCAGAGAGGTAGACTTTTATTTTGACCTGTACCCCAGTACAGCCCCGATATCAACTCCAGCATATCGGATGGCCCCCACCGAGCTTTGAGAGCTACGGGTACAGTTGGAGGACTTGCAGGGCAAGGGGTTCATCCGACCCAGTGTTTCACCCTGGGCTTCCCCGATATTTTTCGCCAAGAAGGCAGACGGGAGCTTGCGACTTTGTGTTGACTATCGTCGCCTGAACCAGGTGACTGTGAGGAACAAGTATCCGCTACCAAGGATTGATGACCTCTTTGATCAGCTCAAGGGATCACGGTGGTTCTTGAAGATAGACCTCAGGTCAGGCTATCATCATCTCAGAGTCAGAGATGAGGACATGCAGAAGATGACCTTCAGATGTCGGTATGGACACTATGAGTTCTTGGTTATGCCCTTCGGCGTAACCAATGCTCCAGCAGTGTTCATGGCTCTCATGAATAGGATCTTTCAGCCATACCTTGATCGGTTTGTCGTGGTCTTCATCGACGACATTCTGATTTACTCTACGACTGAGGAGGAGCACGCCTATCACTTGGGAGTTGTACTAGACACACTCTGAGAGAACCAGCTTTATGGTAAGCTCTCGAAGTGCCAGTTCTGGATACAGGAGGTCCAATTCTTGGGACACGTTATCTCTGAGGTGGGAGTTGCAGTGGATCCTGCGAAAATCGAGGCTGTGTTAGCATGGGAGCCACCCAGGAGCATGAATGAGGTTCAGAGTTTCTTGGGGCTAGCTGGATACTATCGGAGATTCGTGCCAGAATTCTCTAGAGTTGCGGCACCACTCACAGCTTTGACGAAGAAGGGGAAACCCTTTGTGTGGTCTGACAGTTGTCAGCAGAGCTTCCAGGAGCTGAGACAGAGATTGACCAGCGCACCTATCTTGAGGTTGCCTGAGGAGGGAGTAGGGTACGTAGTCTACTGCGATGCATCAGGGACCGGACTCAGATGTGTTCTGATGCAGGAGCGGGTAATGATCGCCTATGGATCACGTCAGTTGAGGCCGCATGAGCAGAACTATGCTACCCATGACCTGGAGTTAGTAGTAGTGGTCTTCGCTCTGAAGACATGGCGACATTACCTGATGGGCGAGTGCTTTACAGTCTTTTCTGATCATCAGAGTCTCAGGTATATCTTCTCGCAGAAGGACCAGAACTTGAGACAGCGGTGATGGCTTGAGTTCCTCCAGGACTATGACTTTGAGATAGTCTATACTCCTAGGAAGGGGAACGTGGTAGCCGATGCCCTCAGCAGGAGGACGGGCATTCAGCTACTTGAGGAGGCAACGGAGCAGCTAGCCTCTTTGCAGATATCCTTCGTGGATAGAGATGGAGTAGCCTTCCTTCAGTCTCTCACAGTCACCCCTCCACTACTGCAGCGGGTCAGAGAGGCACAGCGAGAGGACGATGACTGTGAGACACAGCGTGTACAGATATCCTCGGGACAGGCACCTGATGGTTTCTCCCTTGGAGAAGAGCACAACATCCTTTTCAGAGGACGTACCATGGTACCAGTCACTTTGCGAGAGGAGGTGCTGAGAGAGTTTCACACTTCTCCTTTGGCGGTACATCCTAGAGTGGCGAAGATATACCAGGATCTCAGACGACAGCACTGGTGTCCGGGCATGAAGAAGGCTGTGGCAGAGTTCGTTTCTCGATGCCTCACCTACCAGCAGGTGAAGGCAGAGCATCAGGTACCAGCAGGCTTGGTACAGCCCTTGGAGGTCCTGGAGTGGAAGTGGGACGGGATATCTATGGACTTTGTGACTGGACTTCCACGCACTTCCAGAGGTCACGACTCCATCTGGGTGATTGTTGACCGACTCACCAAGTCGGCACACTTCTTACCCATCAGAGAGCAGGGCTCAGTGGAGAGCTTGGGGCGTCTCTACGTTCAGGAGATTGTGCGGCTCCATGGCGTGCCATCATCTATCGTCTCCGATCGAGATGCCCGCTTTACTTACCAGCTTTGGAAGGGGTTACAGGAGGCGTTTGGGACGCAGCTACGTCTGAGCACAGCCTTTCACCCTCAGACGGATGGTCAGACGGAGAGGACCATCCAGACTCTCGAGGACATGCTCCGCGCATGTGTCCTCGACTTTGGTCGTAGCTGGGAGGACCACCTACCCTTGGTGGATTTTGCGTACAACAACAGCTACCACTCCACCATCGGGATGGCACCGTACGAGGCGTTGTACGACCGACCTTGTAGATATCCTTTGTGCTGGACAGACCCTGGGAAGTCAGCACTTGTGGGACCGAAGATGGTCTAGGCCACGACAGAGAAGGTCCAGGTCATCCAGGAGCGGATGAGGACAGATCAGAGCTGGCAGAAGTCATACGCTGACAGTAGGCGGAGGCCACTAGAGTTCGAGGATGGCGACCACGTCTTCTTGCGGGTCTCACCTTGATGTGGTATTCGGAGATTTTTCCGAGGCGACAAGTTATCTCCGCGCTTCATCGGACCCTTCCAAGTCCTCAGCAGGATTGGCGAGGTGGCTTATCACCTGGCTCTACCACCTCAGTTGCACCGGGTGCACGACGTCTTCCACGTGTCTCAGCTAAGGAGATACGTGCACGACCCGACGCACATCATTGACCATGGAGAGATTGACGTTGACGATGGGGTGACCTTTACGAAGATTCCGGTGGAGATCGAGGATCGACAGGAGCGGGTCCTACGTGGACGATCGATACCTCTAGTGCGCATCAGATGGCAGCACGGGAATCTCCAGGAGAGCACTTGGGAGCGGGAGGCTCAGATGCGTGCTCAGTACCCTCATTTGTTTCCCTAGTTTTTGATGTATCTTTACGGGGACGTAAAGCCCTAAGGTGGGAGTAATGTAAAGACCCGTAAAATTCAATGGAAATTTTTTTCTTAATTTTCTTTGGAATTTTACAAGAACGCGGTTTCTGACGACACCTGATTCCTAGGCCCGGAGTGCCCAGAATCAATTTCCGAAGTTTGTCTTGGGTACGTTCAGTGAACAAACGAGCAGGAATTTCTAACTTTTGATCCGGTGCTCGGAATTGAAATTCGAGGACACCGATGAACTCGCAGCGCCATTATTAGCTTAAGGAGACCTTTTCCGAGGTTGCGTTTTATGCTAGACGAAAGTTAGTTTTGGGAGAAATTATAAGAAGTTAAATAAAAATGTGGAAACACTTTTTATTTTTATTTGTTGGTTAACTTCTCCCAAAGGGAGTTAAATGTGGGACCCACATCCACTTAACCTCCCTTGGGAGGATTAAGTGTGGTGGGGCCCACACGAACCCCAACTACTCATCTTCTCTCAAAACTCCCCTATAACTCCCCTTTTAAATGAACTTGACAACTTAGCTTATTAAATGGGTTGAGTTGTATAATTTTTCAAACCTTTGAATTTCAAAAGGTTTGGTTCAGTAAATAAAATAAGACCTTAGCTTATTTTATTTGGTTAGAATTCTCTAGCCTCTTGAGAGATTTTGAAGCCTTCTTCTTCTTCTTTTTCAAGCTTGACGAAGAACGCGAAGAACCTTCGAGCTCCGACGAAGAACGCCGCTCCTCTCTTCTTCGTAGCCGGTTGTTTCCGAAGATCGACGACGTATTCCGTGTCAACGAAAGGGAACGCCGCTTCCTCCTCGGACTTCCTTCGTCGGCTTACGAAGATTCTCCAACGACGCACATCTTCGGACGTACCTCTTCGTCAACAGATTTGACGAACGATTGCCGCGACGCCCGACCTCCGCGACGTTGTCTTCCGCGGGTCGTTGACGATCATCGATCTTGAAACCAAGGTAGGGGTTGTTGTTGATTATTTATTTATTCTCATTCTTGGTTCTAGCATGACAAACGTGATGATAATTATTTATGTGTTATCGTCTAACGAGAGGGGGGTCGGACCGCACAAACACGACCGAATTCCCCCTCCTTTGTTCTTGATTATGATTTTCTTGTGGATGAACGAGATGGCGTGGTGCTGTCGCACCACGCGGAAATTCGTACGGTTATATTGCGCGACGCCGTCGTGCCGCGCTGTGGAAGGATCATCATGAACGCGACGCCGTCACGTCGCGTCGAAGAAAACCGAAGGCGCCGTGGCCGGAGCGGGGCCGCAACGGAGGGGTGCGGTGCCGTCGCACCGCGCCGGACGACGAACACCGCGGCCGGTTCCGGGCCGCGGCGGGACGTGAGGACCGGCGGCTCGCCAGGCCACCGGTGTCGGAAGCCGGAAGGGGACCGGCTTTGCCGGTCCATTGAAGAAGAACCAGCCGACCAGGTCGGGCCGGCCGGAAGGGGAAAGACCGGGGGAATTTAATTCCCCCGGCCAGGTTAATTGCCCCCCCATTATGAGGGGGGGGGGGTTTCACAAAGGGGGGGCAGCGCCCCCCATTTTTTTCCCAAACGGCAGGCCCCCACGAAGGGGGGCCGTTGATTGACAAAGGCGCGGCTTCAGCCGCGCCGCCAGACAGGAGAAGCGGGGGCTCTGCCCCCCGTGCGTGGCACCCGAGCGGCACCAGGCCGCGCCGCGCCGCCGCGCCGCCGGCCGGGCTGGGTCGGACCCGGTTTGGGTCGACCCGGTTCGGGCCGACCCAGGGGGGGGGGGGGGGGTCGGGCCGGGTCGGCCCGGACCCGGACCCCCCATTTTCGAAACAACTTCGCTCTTTTGGCCATATCTTGAGCCACGGACCTCCGATTGACGAACCGTCAGTGGAGATGCGATCCTTGGATCGAGACGGTCGTTTCGATATATCACATTAAAAGTTTCAGAATACTTTGAGTTCGGCCGGGTTGGTTCGTTCACGAAACCAACCGGGCCTTCGGAGCGGAAACGCTCATATCTTGAGCTATGGACGTCCGATTGACGTGCCATCAGCTTTGTTGTTTTTCTCTTAGTGAGACAGATCTTTTGGAATTCCCCACCCGAGGTTTGGATGCAGGTGGAGTACGGTCGGATTGGTTTTGCCTTAAAAACCAACCGGGCCCCTGGGACGAAAAAGCCAATAACTCTCAGACCGGGCGTCCGATCGACGCGCCGTCTGTTGCGTTGAGTTCCTGTTGACGATACGGAACTTTTGGATACATCAACTCTGGACTTTGTGACAGTTGATGTATCAGCCTCTCGGTTCGTGGAGCGGACCCTCCTGAATGAGCTTGCTGTGTGCGGGAACCCTAGTGCTGGCTGCGACTGTGACTACTACTGCTACTGCTACTGCTACTGTGACTGCGGCGACGACAGTACAGAGATCCTGTGTGGATTCGACGACGACTACAACACTCAGCGATCCTACGTGGATCAGTGCTACAGGTCCTATGTGGGCCCGATCCTGTGTGGGTCTTTGCGCTCAGCGGTCCTGTGTGAACCAGCGCCTACAGGTCCTGTGTGGGCCCGATCCTGTGTGGGTCTTTGCGGGGGTTAGTTACCTATCGATCCTTCGTGGGTCCGACGACTTAGATGGATCAGAGATCATCTTTATCGTCTTTAGAAGAAGTATACCTGTGTGAGCTGAATCCTGTTGCTATCCTGTGTGGATTGTGTTGTGCTATCCTGTGTGGATTTCGTTTTCTTTCCTGTGTGGAATACGTTTACTTTCCTGTGTGGACTGAGTTGTACTTGGGCTCAAAGGTTGGAGCATATTGGAATTGATGACTTAGGTATATGTATGGTCATATACCTAAGCAATGTCAGTTGTTACTTCGTGTTTGTATCTTCCTTTTGTGGTTTATCCTTTGTGGATTTTGGGAGACCTTCGGGGGTCTCGGGGTCCCTACTGAGTAGCTTATACTCACCCCTGCACGGGCTATGCCCGCACTACGTTGTGTTGGTTGCAGACGATAGACAACATTGATCGTGGTTGAGGCTCGCAGAGCAGGACGGTACCTGGAGGTGGACCACTGGGCGAGACATGCTCGGAGCGGACGGCGGGACCCGAGGAGCAGTGGAGCTATCTGTACCCACCCTTCAGGTGGGATTTCCAGTGGACAGCTCGGTGTAGAGGCTTTTACTTTTCAGTTGCTGTTTTCCCTTTCGAGTTGTACTTTACTTTCAGTTTGGGTTTGTATACTGGCCCATTTACTTTTCCACACTTTCAGTTGTACTCTGTTTTTACTCAGTGTTTACTTTTCAGCTTGCTTACTCTGTGGTGCTTGTTACTTTACAAAGGAAATGCCTTCCCTTTTTACCGGGATTTACGCCTTGGTGCTAGTCTCCAGCCCCTGGCCTATGGAAGGCGGGCTTGGGGTAGTCACGCCACGGGCCCCGAGGACAGGTCGTGACACTTAGGGTGAATTTTTGGTATTTTTCAAAAACATTCAATTTTTGATGAATAGTGAAAACACTGCGTTATGGTTTAAAACTAACTTTATATTTAAATAATTATTTATTTTATTTATTTTAAGTCAAAATAGATACATAATACCTATATATGTTCAATTTAATTCATTGGAGTCATTTTATAATAAGTTTAGATATATAAAATTTTATTGAACTTTTTACCGTCTTTTACCCTCCTTCTAGGAGAATTTGAAAATTTGAATAAAACTTAATTTTACCGCTTCTGTGAGTTGAATTTCAAAAATCCAAGGGACATAGTTAACATCATTAAGTAAAATGTGGTTCAATAAGATGAAAATGATTTTTGATGAATAGTAAATTTTGACTTATATTTACCACGGTTAAAAGTAAATAGGGTAATTAAGGGTAAAAATGATATTATAATTACCCTAAGACATTTCGTAATTCTATTGGATAAGTGTAATTCGACCCAAAAAAACCTTAGAAATAAAATATGCTCCTATTTTGTCAATATGGATTAGATTAAGACATTTATTATTTTTTTTAAAGAAGAGTTAAAGTGTTAAATTCAAAGTTTAATAACTAAACCATTTTTAATATAGGGTTAAACATAAGATAAATTCGACTATAAATATTCATTCTAAAGATAAAAATATTTTTCTATATAATTTTATTTTATTTATAATTTTTAGACATTAAATAATTTAATTTATTTATGACACAATGAGGATGCAGTAGTTACCTTATTAATGAAATATTAAAATAATTGATATTATATACATCCAAATAAATGTAAATTTAGACTTCTGATGAGTTCCACTAATTTTATAGGTTAATATGACATGTTAGGGTTGATTAAATAAATTTTATACTAATTGATAGAGTTGTTATGGTTTCAAAAAAATCAAATACTAAATAGTGTCAAAATTGACATAATTGAGTTTAAAAAAAAATACTATATTATTAATTGATATAATATTCCTAAAAATATAAGGTTTGGAAAAAGGACTTAGATAATGTTATATATATTAATAATGAACCACTTGGGGTTCTCTTGGCTTGTTATAGTAAGTTTATTAACCATATAATATAAAAATAAAAAGAGACATGGTAAATGTAAAACTATTTAACTAAGAGTTAAATATAAAAGATAAGGTTAATATGGTGACCTAAATCTATCTAAAACAAATTTTTTGAGAGGTTTTATACCCATACCCACCTTATCGTAGAAATAAATCATTTTGGAGCCATTAGAAACCGAAAATAATATTATTATAAAATAACATTTCAAGGTTTTCCTAAAGTGCCCCTCACCCCACTTATAAAAGGGCAGTTCCCCTTCTCTCAAAATCACATCTCCAAAGCCATTTAGATCGACCAATACCAGACAAAATATCCTCCCAACTTCCCTCACATAAATATAGAGTCCTCAATTTGATCATAAATCCAACTTAAGGAGCCCTTTTGATCAACTCAAAAGAAAACATCCAAAAAAGAGATAATAATTTCACCACCCTCTTTCAAGTTCTTTTCTTCTTCCACTTCCTCTTTATTTTTTTGTTTACATACCAAAATAATAAATATAGTACCTTCTACATAGAGTTATGTTATTATAAATATGGTACAACCATATTCATTATTCTATCCATCCTATAAATGACAAAGTCACCATACGTGCGTATGTACGACTTACCGTCTCCACGTCGTGGTGTAGTTTGTTATTCAAACACTTAATTATTTGGATGGGTATAATAATGAATATAAATAATTTAAATAATAAATATAACATGTTAATGATTCTGTATATATGATATACCATCCAATTATATATGATTTCACCATCAATATAATGATATTGCCGCTCGTGCGTACGTACGTCTTACCGTCTCCACGAACACGATGAGATTCATTCCCCATCGTAATAATTCAAGAATAATTTTTATTTTATGAATAAAAATAATGTTTAAGAACTTAATATCATTATGTATATGAATAAAATACAACCTATACATAACAAACATTACTTATGTAACAAAACATATAAAGGAAAACGAATCAGTTAACAACCAAAACAATGATACTACTGAAATATCATTAACAAAGCAATATTAGAAGATCATATATGATATAAAATTTATGTATTTGGTTCTTTTATAATTTAATAACAATTATTTCACCATTATAAAATAGGATAACCTTCCATATAATAAGAAAAAGTACAAGGTAAGGGGCTTTCATCTCACTTTTATTCCCATGAGATTCATGCTATATTTGCCACTATTAACTTTTGTGTGGTGTATGTACTGACCATTATTGTATTTTTTGCATAATATAATTTAATTTATGGGTATTTACATCATAATTGTATTATCCTTATTTCATGGGGTGTATGTTTCGTATGTTACCAAATCGGTATGGTAATTTCAAATTTCAATTTCCCCTCATTCGGTTTTACACAAACTTTATTGATTACTTTAATCCAAGATTATCTGTGAAATCACTATTTATTTACTTATATAGTAATTTACACTCCCCTTTGTGTGTATATACTTTTGATACACATAATCACTCCATTTATAAATTCTCAAGTCATCGATATAAACTTGATAAGAGTAATTTTAACTCAATTTCTATTCATTGAGTTAAACATCCAAGTCATTGGTGTTGTTTTTACAAGAATATGTGTGAATGTCCTCTGATTTATTTACACTAAATATCCAATCATATTTAGTGTATTTATATTTTTCACACATAATTATGTTATTGATTTATCCTTAACCTAAGGATACCGTCTTTATAAAGGAATTCATCTCAACTTATATTCCATTGAGACTTCTTTATTGTTATGCGCCAATTCACTTTTATTTGGTGTATATAATATACTTTTACATAGTATATCAGGGATCCATTTATTCTAATGATATTATAAAGTTTTTATTAATTCAATTATTTGTATTCAAGCATCTCTCATTTGGTTATGAACTCTAACTAAGATATCATTTTAAATGTTTTAAAAATTTATTCTTTTAAATCTTTCTCATTAATGTGCATGTTTTAAAAATGGTTTTAAGGATTTATTTATATAGACATTAATGTTTTAAAATTGAAATTACTTTTAAAAGTTTCAAATAGTTATGGTACACTTTGATTCAAAAATCTATTTTAAACAGGTTCTTGATAAATAGTGATACTTTTAAATGTTTTCATGAAAAAGGGATATTTCTATCAAATATTTTTACTGATCATTTTAAACTATATCAACATCCTTTATGGGATATTATTATTTATTTAGGTTTATTTATTATGATACAAATATTTAATACTTTATTGAAGGTTTTGTGACATGTTTGACTGTGGATGTGTTATTTTTATACCATTCATGTTTTATGGATAAAGTATTAACATTTCATATGATCGTTTTAATACGAATGTTTATGTTATGTTTAAAACTTTTCATATGAGGAATGCATTGGAATTAGTAAATGATGGGTGGAACCTGCAATAGCTTCTTGATGCATCGGTAGGTCTCATGAGACAAACTAGTGTCTTAGCACAAGGCCTTTACAAAATCTTATTTTTAGTCTTGGCGCAAGGCCTTGACTATGTAGTTATGAAGTCTGGAATTAAGCATTCCATCATTATGAAATTGGCCATTGATATTACATGTGATTATTCGACTAGTAGAATATCCGTGTGAATAAGTAAATGGAATTATTTGATTTATCTTTTCCATATTTTTCTGAAGTTTAAGCTTAAAAGGCTTGTGTTCTAGTCTTATACATTGCCTTAAATGTTTATTCTTATTTATGATAGTTTCCTATATATTGTTATCCTTACTAAGAATCTGAGATCACCCCTTTATTATGTTTTATTTTTCCTATGATGTAAAGAAGTATATTACGATTAACCTACAGGAATAGGCTAAGGGATATAAGAGTGTTCAAATGGGACACAATGTTGTTTTTTTATTTCATGATGTAATGTAAAACTTATGTATGTATCTAGTAAATACAAGGATACTAAAATAATCGGTCTTTCGGGACATTATTCCTTGTATCATTACAATTTTATATAATAATGCACCGATTCTAGGTAACTGGGGTCGGGGCATTATAGTCGGTATCAAAGGAAGTTTAGTACAAACCTTGGAAGCTAGATTTAGAAAAAACTCTGATTAGGAAACACTACCCTAAGATAGATATTGATGATTAATGTAGAAGAACATCCAAAAAATTTGGTAATGTAAATATTATGTGGGTTTTCCAAGAAATATATCCTTATCTGCATACAAGAAGGTAGAGGTGGCTCTGGCACAGATGTACCTAGGAGTGAAAACTCTGACAAGGAGTTTTGAGCTTGACCTGGGGTATCCTAGTACACAACAACGGGCCTTACTACACTCTTGGTTACGACACTCCTGGGGGATATGCTTAAGATAATTCACATTTTCTTTACAAATATATTTAAAGGATTTTAATATATGATGAGAATAAATAACCTTGGTTAATACTAAGGTGTTTTAGATTGAAATAAGGAGTTATGATATTCTCTAAATGATTTTATGACTCACACTATTCTTTCTTTGGTTAGTCAATGGATGGATTCCAAGGAAGTCATAGTAACATTGAACATGATGTACAATGTGGGAACGGTAGTGGAAATGAGAAACAAAATAGAATGTCGATAGGTTTAAAAGACATCGTGTTCATTCCGAATCGGTTTTCCAAAAATATGATCAATAACATATATATTAACCAACTCCCGAACTCAACAAAGAAGAGAAAGGTGGTTAATGAGAAGTGCTTCAACAGTGAAGATCATAGAGAAAAGAAAACTCAATTTACATCATGTAGGAAATGTGGAAGGAGACAACTAGGGAAGTGACTCAATGGAACAAAGAAATGCTTTATGTGTGGGAAAGAAGGATATAAAGTAAATAATTGCCGAGGAAAAATGAAGAGTACTATGGAAGAAAAAAAGTGATCCCAAGAATCCATTTACAGTCATTTTCTATAAATATAGGGGACCTGGGCATTACCAGAGTGAATGACCTATTCTATAGGATAACCTCTTGGTCAAGGAATAACCTATGTGTAAATAAATGGATGGTGAAATTTTTAAAATTATTAGTGCTCTTTATTGATGGGATTACTTTGGAAGACTTTTCTCTTGCATGTGTAACCATACAGTTTTTTATGTGAAAATTCTATTTTAGGAAGAATTATCTTTTCAATTGTTTATATAGTTATAAATAACCATTTGGGTTTATATGATCCTTGAATTTGAGGCACTTAAAAGTTATTAAATTTTGGGATGAAAATGTGAGGTATGAGATAACATTTGTGGTGAAATTATTTTATGGTTATTTTGAAGAATTTATCTCATTTTTGGAATGTTATAAAATATAGTTTTTAAAAAAGGACAACACGCAGACCATGTGACAACCCGTCACGTCAGACAAAGCTATGGGAATAAAACCCACAACCAGAGTGCGATTGAGATTTATCGCCTACCACTGGACTATGTGAAGTCCCTGGTTAGTGTGACTAATTATTTTTAGTTAAAATATTTTATTGATCAATAATAAGTTGATTTGGGATCTTATGTCTTATCAAATGGATATCCTTAGTATAGGAAAATGATTTGGTGATTAAGTGATAAATGCTATTTTAGAAGATGTTCGCTCTATTGGGAACACTATATGCCTAAGGAAAATAGAATACTACGGGATTTCATTTGAGGAGTAATGGTGGATTTTTATCTATGTTTTTATTTTGGATTTATAGAAATTTGGGTTATTTATGGAAATGATTAAACTATCATAGAGAATATGTGATTAGGTTAAATAATTTTAATTATGTGAATTTAAGAGTAGTTGATGTTATTTGGAGATACAATTTAACGTGGAAGACTGGGTAATAAAATTCTTCTAAGTTTTTGGTTTCAATATTAGTTTGTATTATATTGAAGGATTTTAAGGATAATTGTTTATCGAATGGTATTTATTGAACTTTGGGAATTTCTGGTTTAATTTTTGAAATTAATATTAGTATTTATTTCTATAAAGGATTATCCTTTTTGGGGATTATATGATCTTGTATGAACCGTTTTGGTTAATCTCTAAAGACAAGGTAAATATATAGTTTATCCTTTGTGGATTATGTGATTCTATAGAAGTTTATTCTATCACTTTAGGTGTGACCAAGTCATCTTGAATACTCATCATTTGAAAAAAAGATGAGTCAGTGGTAGAAATTTATTAAAGGGTAAAACTATACTTAAAAATTAAGTATATATCTTTATGTTCTTAGTCAATATCATAAATAAATTCCTCAACTTTATGAAATGGAACTTAAAACAAAAAACGTTGTCTGTTTACTTTTGATACTAGGAAACTAATGACTGTTTATCCCATCACAAGTTTGTGGTTTTGTTGTTGTTAACTTTCTCTTGATCATGTTTTCTATCACTCTCCATCAGAACTTGACACTTAGTTTATCTTCCATATCCATGTTTTCCTACATGGAATCCTAGTATGGGTTATCTCGGGTGACCTTGGTACTTCTCTTTCTTTCTTTTAAAGTGATAGTTTTATTGACTCTTTTTCCGATGTGGGACTTTCAATGAAGTTAACAAGACTAATTTTAAAATTGCGAGGATGTAATTTCCAAAAGGGGAGAAGAATGTAACACCCCAAGATTTCATATTAAGTTATTTTCTATAAAACAATTCAATAGCTTGCACTACACACAACACCGAGTGTGAGCGCACCACAACTTACCAAACTAGTCATTCAAAAAATGGTTATGAAAAGTATTAACTGAATTTTTAATTTTATATACTCCATATAATTTTAGAATCCATATTATGTGTTTATTAGACATAATATAAGAACAAATTCATTTTTTCAGATAAAAGAAGTATTTTTTTAAAAATGAAATTTTACCACCTTTTAATGGAAAACCCTTTTTTAAAGAAATATTTGACACTTTTATATATTGAAATTAATGAAATTAAATTCTTCTTTAGAATCAATACATAAAAATTTATTTTTGATAAAGTTTTGGTACTTTTCTGATAACTTTTATATTTTGATGAATACTGAAAAATACAAAATTTTAATTGAAAATAACTTTTTTAATCGAAATAATTTATAGTTTTAAGTTATGTATTTGAATGTTTTGGAATTATAATTATATTATATTTTTATCATTTAATACAATGTAGGTCATTATAAGTAATTTCACATTTAAATTTGACATAAACACATGTCAATCTTTTGATAGTTTTTACTTTTTAAAAACCCACTTTTTGGTTTTGAAAATGGAAATTAATTTTAAATTAATTAATTAAAATTGTATGTTTTTAATTTGGTAAAATATAATTCATTTTTGAATTTATAATATCAAAATTATCTTAGGGTGAATTTTTGGTATTTTTCTGAAAACATTCAATTTTTGATGAATAGTAAAAACATTGCGTTATTCTTTAAAACTGAAATTTTATTTATATAATTATTTATTTTATTTATTTTAAGTCTAAATAGATGCATAATAACTATATATGTTCAATTCAATTCATTGGAGTCATTTTATAATAAATTTAGATATATAAAATTTTATTAAACTTTTTACCGTCTTTTACCCACCTTCTAGGAGCATTTGAAAATTTGCATAAAACTTAATTTTACCACTTATGTGAGTTGAATTTTAAAAATCCGAGAGACATGGTTAACATCATTAATTAAAATGTAGTTCAATAAGATGAAAATAATTTTTGATGAATAGTAACTTTTGACTTTTATTTACCACAGTTAAAAGTAAATAGGGTAATTAAGGGTAAAAATGATATTATAATTATCCTAACAGATGTCTTAATTCTATTGGATAAGTGTAATTATACCAAAAACAACCTTAGGAATTAAATATGATCCTATTTTGTCCACTTGGATTAGATTAGGACATTTATTATTATTTTATTTAAAGAAGAGTTAAAAGTGTTAATTTCAACGTTTAATAACTAAACCATTTTTAATATAGGGTTAAACATAAGATAAATTCGACTATAAATATTCATTATAAATATAAAAAGATTTCCTACAAAATGGTATTTTATTTATAATTTTTAGACATTAAATAATTTAATTTATTTATGACACAATGATGATGCAGTAATTACCTTATTAATGAAATATTAAAATAATTGATACTATATATATCCAAATAAATGTAAATTGTGACTTTTGATGAATTAAACTAATTTTATAAGTTATTATGACATTTCAGTGTTTATTAAATAAATTTTATTCTAAGTGGTAAAGTTTTTATGGCTTTCAAAAAAATAAAATACTAAATATTGTCAAAATTGACATAATTGAGTTTTTAAAACAAATACTATATTATTAATTGATATAATATTCCTAAAAATCTAAAGTTTGGAAAAAAGACTTATATAAGGTTATATATATTAATAGCAAACCACTTGGTGTTTTATTGTCTTGTTATAGTAGGTTTATTAACCATATAATATAAAAATACAAAGAGACATGGTAAATGTCAAACTATTTAACTAAGAGTTATATCTAAAAGATAAGGGTAATATGGTGACATAAATATATCTAAAACCTATTGGTTGAGAGATTTTAAACCCATACCCACATTAGTCTCTAAATAAATCATTTTGGAGCCATTATAAACCGAAAATGATTTTATTATAAAATAACATTTCAAGCTTTTCCTAAAGTGCCTCTCACCCCTCTTATAAAAGGACACTTCCCCTTCTCTCAAAATAACACCTCCAAAGCCATTTGGATCATCCAAAACCTGCCCAAATATCCTACCAACTTCCCTTAAATCAACCCAGAGACCTTAATTTTTTTATAAAGCCAACCTAAGGAGCCCTTTTGACCAACTCAAAAGGAAACACCCAAAGAAAAGGTAATAATTTAACCACCCTCTTTCAAGTTCTTTTCTTATTCCACTTCCTCTTTCTTCTTTTGTTTCCATAAAAAAATAATAAATATTGTGCCTTCTACATACTGTGATGTTATTAAAAATTTGGTACAACCATATTTGTTATTATATCCATCCTATAAATGATAAATTCACCATACGTGCGTACGTACGACTTATTATCTCCACGTCATGGTGTAGTTTGTTATTCAAATACTTCATTATTTGGATGAGTATAATAATGAGTATAAAGAATTTAAATAATAAATATAACATGTTAATGAATTTTTTATATATGATATTCCATCCAATTACATAATATTTCACAATCAATATCATGATATTGTCACTTGTGCGTACATACAGCTTACCGTCTCCCTAAACGCGATGAGATTCATTCCCCATCATAATCATTCATGAATAATTTTTATTTTATAATTAAAAATAATGTTTAAGAACTTAATATAATTATGGATATTAATAAAATACAACCTATACATAACAAACATGACTTACGTAATAGAACATATAAAGGAAAACAAATCGGTTTATAACAAAAACAATGATACTACTGAAATATCATTTACAAAGAAATATTAAAAGATAATATATGATATAATATTTATTTATTTGGTTCTTTTATAATTTAATAACAATTATTTCACCATTATATATGAGGTTAAACAACCCTATACTAAGGAAAATTACAAGGTAAGGGGTTTTCATCTTACTTTTATTCCCATGATATTCATGCTATATTTGCCACTATAACCTTTTGTGTGGTGTATGTACTACCCATGATTGTATTTTTTGCGTAATATACTTTAATTTATTGTTATTTACATCATCATTGGATGATATTTCTTTAATGGGGTGTATGTTTTGTAAGTTACCAAATCGGTATGGGAATTTCAAATTTCAATTTCCACTCATTCGGTTTTACGCAAACTTCACTGATTACTTTACTCCAGATTATGTGTGAAATCACTATTTATTTACTTATGTAGTAATTTACACTCCCCTTTGTATGGATATACTTTTGATACACATAATAAATCTATTGTTAAATTCTCAAGTCATCGATATAAACTTGATAAGAGTAATTTTAACTCAATTTATATTCATTGAGTTAAACATCCAACTCATTGGAGTTGTTTTTACAAGAATATGTGTGAATTTCCTCTGACTTATTTACACATAATATCCACTAATTTTGAGTGTATTTATATTTTTCACACATAATTATTTCATTTATTTATCCTCAACCTAAGGATATGGTCTTTATAAAGGAATTCATCTCAACTTACATTCCATTTAGACTTCTTTGTTGTTAGGCGCCAATTCACTTTTATTTGGTATATATAATGTACTTTTACATAGTATATCATGAATCCCATTATTCTCATGATATTATAAAGTGTTTATTACCTAAATTATTTGTTTTCAAGCGTCTCTTATTTGGTTAGGAACTCTAACTAAAATATCATTTTAAATGTTTTAAAAATTTATTCTTCTAAATATTTCTCATTAATGTCCATGTTTTACAAATGGTTTTAAGTATTTATTTATATGGAAATTAATGTTTTAAAATTGAAATTACTTTTAATATTTTCAAAGTGGTATGTGACACTTTTATTCAAAAATCTATTTTAAACAGCTTCTTGATAAATAGTGAAACTTTTAAATGTTTTCATGAAAAAGGGATATTTCTCTCAAAGATTTTTATTGATCATTTTCAACTATGTAAAAATCCTTTACGGGATATTATTATTGATCAAGGTTGATTTATTATGATACAAATATTTCATACTTTATTGAAGATTTTTTGATATGCTTGATTGTGGATGTGTTATTTTTATACCATTCACGTTTTATGGATAAAGTATTGACATTTTGTATGCTAGTTTTAATACAAATGTTTATGTTATGTTTAAACCTTTTCATACGAGGAATGAATTGAACTTTGTAAGTGAAGAGTGGAGCCCTCTATAGCTCCTCGATGCATCGGTAGGTCTCATGAGACAAACTAGTGTCTTGGCACAAGGCATTGAAAAAAATTTTATTTTTAGTCTTGGCACAAGGCCTTGACTATGTGGTTATGATGTCCGACATTATGAATTTTGTCATTATGAAATTGTCTATTAATATTAACTATGATTATTCAACTAGTAGAATATCTATGTGAATAAGTAAATGACATTATTTGATTTATCTTTGCCATATTTTTCTGAAGTTTAAGTTTAAAAGTCTTGTGTTCTTGTCTTACACATTGCCTTAAATGTTTATTCTTATTTATGATAGTTTCCACTATATTGTTATCCTTACTGAGAATCTGAGCTCACCCCTTTCTTATGTTTTATTTTTCCTGAGATGGAAAGAAGTATATTACGATTAACCTGTAGTAATATGCTAAGGGAAATAATATTGTTCAAAGGGGAAACAATGTGGTTTTTTTATTTCATAATGTAATGTAAAACTTATGTATGTATCTAGTACTTCCAAGGATACTAAATTGATCAGTCTTTCGGGACATGATTCCTTGTATCATGACAATGTTATGAAATAATTCACCTATTCTGGGTAACTGGGGTCTAGGCATTACAGTTGGTATCAGAGGA
The DNA here is from genome assembly GCA_963277665.1 of Viscum album. NCBI lineage: Eukaryota > Viridiplantae > Streptophyta > Magnoliopsida > Santalales > Viscaceae > Viscum > Viscum album. The sequence continues at coordinate 1,015,568,589 of OY728147.1, read as the reverse complement.
AGTTTAGTACAAACCTTGGAAGCTAGATTTAGAAAAAAACTCAGATTAAGAAACACTACCCTAAGATAGACATTGAGGATTAGTAATGAAGAACATCCAAAATTTTTGGTAATGTAAATATTATGTGGGTTTTCCAAGAAATACATCCTTTTCTGGATACAAGAAGGTAGAGGTGGCTCTGGAACAAATGTACCTCGGAGTGAAAACTCTGACAAGGAGTTTCGGGCTTGACTCAGGGTATCCTGGTACACGACAATGGGCCTTTCCGTACTCTTGGTTACGACACTCCCGAGGGATATGCTTAGGATAATTCACATTTTTTTACAAACCTATTTGAAGGATTTTAATATATGATGAGAATAAATAACCTTGGTTAATACTAAGGTGTTTTAGATTTAAAATAAGGTGTTATGATATTATCTAAATGATTTTAGGACTCACACTATGCTTTATTATGTTAGTCAATGGAAGGATTCCAAGGAAGTCCTAGTAACATTGAACATGATGTAAAAGGTGGAAAAAATGGTGGAAATGAGCAATGGAATAGAATGTTGATAGGTGTAAAAGATATCATTTTTATGCCAAATCCATTTTCCAAAAATATGATCGACAACATATATATTAACCAACTCTTGGACTCAATAAAGAAGAGAAAATAGGTTAATGATAAGAGCTCCAACAGTGGAGACCATAGAGAAAAGAAAGCTCAATTTCCATCATTTAGGAAAAGTAGAAGGAGAAACCTAGGGAAGTGTCTCAATAGAACAAATAAATTCTTTATGTGTGGGAAAGAAGGACATAAAGTAAAGAATTGATGAGAAAAAATGAAGAGTACTATAGAAGAAAATAAAAATGATCCCAAGAATCCATTTACAGTCATTCTCTGTAAATGTAAAGGACTTGGGAATTACACGAGTGAATGACCTATTCTATAGAATAATCTCTTGCTCAAGGAATAACCTATGTGGAAATAAATGGATGGTGAAATGTTTAAAAGTATTAGTTCTCATTGTTGATGGTATTACTTTGGAAGACTTTTCTCTTGTATGTGTAACCCTGCAGCTTGTTATGTGAAAATGATATTTTAGGAAGAATTATATTTTATATTATTGATATAGTTATAAATAACCATTTGGGTTTATATGATCCTTGAATTTAAGGAAATTACAAGTTATTAAATTTTGGGATGAAAATGTGAGGTATGAGATAACATTTGTGGTGAAATTATGTCATGGTTATTTTGAGGAATTTATCTCATTTTGGGAATGTTATAAAATATAGTTTTCGAAAAATGACAACACACAGACTGTGTGGAAACCCGTCGTGTCAAAAAAAGTTGCAGGAATCAAACCAACGACCAGAGTGTGATTGGGATTTATCGCCTACCACTGGACTATGTGACGTACTTGGTTAGTGTAACTAATTCTTTTTAGTTAAATGATTTTATTGATAAATAATAAGTTGATTTGGGATATTATGTCTTATCCAATGGATATCCTTATTATAGGAAAATGATTTGGTGATTAAGTGATAAATGTTATTTTGAAAGATGTTCACTCTGTTGGGAACACTATATGCCTAAAGAAAATAGAATACTATGGGATTTAATTTGAGGAGTAATGGTGGATTTTTATCTATGTTCTTATTGTGTATTTATAAAAATTTGGGTTATTTATGGAAATGATTAACCTATCATAGAGAATATGTGATTAGGTTAATTAATTTTAATTATGTGACTTTAAGAGTAGTCGATGTTATTTTGAGATATAATTTAACGTGGAAGACCGGGAAATCAAATTCTTCTAAGTTTTGGGTTTAAATATTAGTTTGAATTATATTGAAGGATTTTAAGGACAATTATTTATTGAATGGTATTTACTGAACTTTGGGTATTGTTGGTTTAATTTTAGAAATTAAGATTAATATTTCTTTCTCTAATGGATTATCCTTTTTGGGGATCATCTGATCTTGTACTAACCATTTTGGTTTTGGTTAATCTCTAAAAACAAGGTAAATATATAGTTTATCCATTGTGGATTATGTGATTCTCTAGAAGTTGATTCGAGCACTTCAGGGGTGACAAAGTCATCTTGAATACTCATTGTTTGAAAATAAAGATGAGTTAGTGGTAGAAATTTATTAAAGGATGAAACTCTACTTAAAAAGTAAGTATATCTCTTTATGTTATTAGTCAATCTCATAAATAAATTCCTCAACTTTATGAAATGGAACTTAAAACAAAAAACTTTTCTGTTTACTTTTTCTACTAGGAAACTAATGACCATTTATCACATCACAAGTTTGTGGTTTTCTTGCTGTTAACTTTCTCCAGATCATGTTTTCTATCACTCTCCATCAGAAATTGACATTTATTTTATCTTCCATATACATGTTTTCCTACATGTAAACCTAGTATGGGTTATCTCAGGTGACCTTGGTACTTCTCTTTCTTTCTTTTAAAGTGATAGTTTTATTGAATCTTTTTCCAGTGTGAGACTTTCAATGAAGTTCCCAAGCTGAGTTTTAAAATTGTGAGGACACAATTACCAAAAAGCGGTTATGAATATTATTAACTGAATTTTGAATTTTATATACTCCATATAATTTTAAAATCCATATTATGTGTTTCTTAGACATAATATAAGAACAAATTCATTTTTTCAGATAAAAGAAGTATTTTTCAAAAAATGCAATTTTACCACCTTTTAACGGAAAACCCATTTTAAAACCAATATTTGACACTTTCATATATTAAATTAAATTAAATTAAATTCTTCTTTATAATTGGGATATAAAAATTTATTTTGGATAAATTTTTGGTACTTTTCTGATAAGTTTTATATTTTAATGATTACTAAAAAATACTAAATTTTAATTAAAAACAACTTTTTTAATTGAAATAATTTATTATGATAAATTATGAATTTGAATGGTTTGGAAGTATAATTAGATTATATTTTTATTATTTAATAAAATTTAGGTCATTATAAGTAATTTCACATTTAAATTTGACATAAACACATGTCAATCTTTTGATAGTTTTTACTTTTTAAAAACCCACTTTTTGTTTTGACAACATGAATTAATTTTAAATTAATTAATGAAAATTATATGTTTTTAATTTTGTAAAATAGAAATAATTTTTGAATTTGTAATATCAATATTATCTTAGGGTGAATTTTTTGAATTTTTCGAAAACATTCAATTTTTGATGAATAGTGAAAAACACTGCGTTATTGTTTAAAACCGAATTTTTATTTAAATAATTATTTATTTTATTTATTTTAAGTCAAAATAGATAAATAATACCTATATATGTTCAATGTAATTCATTGGAGTCATTTTATAATAAGTTTAGATATATAAAATTTTATTGAACTTTTTACCGTCTTTTACCCACCTTCTAGGAGCATTTGAAAATTTACATAAAATTTAATTTTACCACTTATGTGAGTTGAATTTAAAAAATCTGAGAGACATGGTTAATATCAATAAGTAAAATGTGGTTCAATAAGATGAAAATAATTTTTGATGAATATTAACTTTTGACTTTTATTTACCACGGTTAAAAGTAAATAGGGTAATTAAGGGTAAAAATGATATTATAATTACCCTAACACACGTTCTAATTCTATTGGATAATTGTAATTCGACCCAAAACAACCTTATAAATAAAATATTCTCCTATTTTGTCCACTTGGATTATATTAAGACATTTATTATTATTTTATTCAAAGAATATTTAAAAGTGTTAGATTCAAAGTTTAATAACCAAACCATCTTTAATATAGGGTTACATATAAGATAAATTCGACTATAAGTATCCATTATAAAGATAAAAATATTTCCAAAATAATGGTATTTTATTTATAATTTTTATATATTAAATAATTTAATTTATTTATGACACAATGATGATGCAGTAATTACCTTATTAATGAAATATTAAAATAATTGATATCATATACATCCAAATAAATGTAAATTGAGACTTTTGATGAATTAAACTAATTTTATAGGTTAATATTACATGTTAGGGTTGATTAAATAAATTTTATTTGAAGTGATAAAGTTTTTATGGTTTCAAAAAAATCAAATACTAAATAGTGTCAAAATTGACATAATTGAGTTCTTAAAACAAATACTATATTTTTAATTGATATAATATTCCTAAAAATCTAAGGTTCAGCCAAAGGACTTAGGTAATTATATATATATTAATAATGAACCACTTGGGGTTCTATTGGCTTGTTTTAGTAAGTTTATTAACCATATAATATAAAAATAAAAAGGGACATGGTAAATGTAAAACTATTTAACTAAGAGTTAAATCTAAAAGATAAGGTTAATATGGTGACCTAAATATATCTAAAACCTATTGGTTGAGAGGTTTTCGACCCATCCCCACCTTATCATACCCCTTCTATCAAAATCACACATCCAAAGCCATTTGGGTCGACCAATACCTTCCCAAATATCCTCCCAACTTCCCTCACATCAACCTAGAGACCCTACTTTGATCAAAAATCCAACTTAAGGAGCCCTTTTGATCAACTTAAAAGAAAACACCCAAAGAAGTGATAATAATTTCACCACCCTCTTTCAAGTTCTTTTCTTCTTCCACTTCCTCTTTATTTTTTTGTTTCCATACCAAAATAACAAATACAGTACCTTCTACATACAGTTATGTTATTATAAATATGGTACAACCATATTCATTATTCTATCCATCCTATAAATGACAAAGTCACCATACGTTCCTATGTACGGATGACCGTCTCCACGTCGTGGTGTAGTTTGTTATTCAAACACTTAATTATTTGGATGGGTATAATAATGAGTATAAATAATTTAAATAAAAAATATAACATGTTAATGATTATGTATATATGATATACCATCCAATTAGATACGATTTCACCATCAATATAATAATATTTTCGCTCGTGCGTACGTACGGCTTGCCGTCTCCATGAATGCGATGAGATTCATTCCCCATCGTAATAATTCAAGAATAATTTTCATTTTATGAATAAAAATAATGTTTAATAACTTAATATCATTCTAGATATGAATAAAATACAGCCTATACATAATAAACATGACTTACATAACAAAACATATAAAGGAAAACAAATCAGTTAACAACCAAAACAGTGATACTACTGAAATATCATTAACAAAGAAATATTATAAGGTCATATATGATATCATATTTATGTATTTGGTTATTTTATAATTTAATAACAGTTATTTCACCATTATAAAAGATGTTAAACTACCATATACTAAGAAAAAGTACAAGGTAAGGGGCTTTCATCTCACTTTTCTTTCCGTGAGATTCATGCTATATTTTCCACTATTACCCTTTGTGTGGTGTATGTACTGCCCATTATTGTATTGTTTGTGTAATATAATTTAATTTATGGGTATTTACATCATCATTTTATTATCCTTGTTTCATGTGGTGTATGTTTCGTAAGTTACCAAATCGGTAAGGGAATTTCAAATTTCAATTTCCACTCATTCGGTTTTATGGAAACTTTATTGATTACATTACTCCAATATTATGTGTGAAATCACTATTTATTTAATTATATAGTAATTTCCACTCCCATTTGTGTGGATATGATTTTGATACACATAATAACTCCATTGAAAAATTCTCAAGTCATCGATATGAACTTGATAAGATTAATTTTAACTCAATTTCTATTCATTGAGTTAAACATCCAAGTCATTGGTGTTGTTTTTACAAGAATATATGTGAATGTCCTCTGATTGATTTACATTTAATATCCAATCATATTGAGTGTATTTATATTTTTCACACATAATTATGTTATTGATTTATCCTTAACCTAAGGATACCATCTTTATAAAGGAATTCATCTCAACTTACATTCCATTGAGACTTCTTTATTGTTATGCGCCAATTCACTTTTATTTGGTGTATTTAATGTAATTTTACATAGTTTATCAGGAATACATTAATTATCATGATAATATAAAGTTTTTATTACATCAATTATTTGTATTCAAGCATCTCTCATTTGGTTAGGAACTCTAAGTAGAATATCATTTTAAATGTTTTAAAAATTTATTCTGCTAAATCTTTCTCATTAATGTCCATGTTTTAAAAATGATTTTAAGGATTTATTTATATAGACATTAATGTTTTAAAGTTGAAATTACTTTTAAAAGTTTCAAAGTGGTATGGGACACTTTAATTCAAAAATATATTTTAAACAACTTCTTGATAAATAGTGATACTTTTAAATGTTTTCATGAAAAAGAGATATTTCTCTCAAAGATTTTTACTGATCATTTTTAACTATGTAATCGTCCTTTAAGAGATATTATTCTTGATCAAGGTTGATTTATTATGATACAAATATTTTATACTTTATTAAAGTTTTTGTGATATGTTTGATTGTGGATGTGTTATTTTTATACCATTTATGTTTTATGGATAAAGTATTAACATTTCGTATGCTCATTTTAATACGAATGTTTATGTTACGTTTAAACCTTTTAATATGAGGAATGCATTGGACTTAGTAAGTGATGGGTGGAGCCCGTAATTGCTCCTTGATGCATCAGTAGGTATAATAAGACAAACTAATGTCTTGTTACAAGGCCTTGACAAAATATTATTTGTAGTCTTGGATCCCCTATGTGGTTATGAAGTCTGACATTATGCATTCCATCATTATGAAATTGGTTATTGATATTACATGTTATTATTCGACTATTAGAATATCCATGTGAATAAGTAAATGAAATTATTTGTTTTATCTTTTCCATATTTTTCTGAAGTTTATGTTTAAGAGGCTTGTGTTCTAGTCTTATACATTGCCTTAAATGTTTATTCTTATTTTTGACAGTTTCTGCTATATTGTCATCCTTACTGACATCTGAGCTCACCCCTTTCTTGTGTTTTATTTTTCCTAGGATGGAAAGAAGTATATTACAATTAACCTATAGGAATATTCTAAGGGATATAATAGTGTTAAAAGGGTACAAAATTTTGTTTTTTTATTTCATGACATAATGTAAAACTTATGTATGTATCTAGTACTTTTAATGATACTAAACTGATCAGTCTTTCGAGACATGATTCCTTGTATCATGCCAATGTTATATAATAATGCACCAATTATGGGTAACTGGGGTCGGGGTGTTACAACCATTACGATGGAATTGTACTTATATATTAAATAAATTATATTTATATTGTCTCTATTCTTCTGTAATTTTTATTTACAACATACCTTTATGCTTTCTATAATGTGTAAATATGATAATTTCATTTGAGGTAGTGTGAACTACCGCCCCTTAAAAGTGATATGACTCATTCATAGCATATATAGAACATATAAAGGATGGAGTTAATGAACTTATTTAACATATATAACATATATATTATACTATAATTATAATATACCTACGTATAATTTAGTTTTCATTCCTTTAATATGACAAAAAATGAAAGTAGCGTTCATGCGTAGATACGACCTACCATCTCCATGAACGATGCATTTCATTTCTTATCTCCAAATGTTATGGAATATTATAAATACATATATAATAGATATATATTATATTTAAATCATTAATAATTTTATGTATATGATGTAACTTTGACCACATGGACAATCTACATCAAAACAATTTCATTTTTGGCTCATGTACCGAACATCAACAAAATGTCTGATATGAACTCAAATAATTAAATAATTTTTATAACCTAGAAATAAGAAATATAAAAGGATTAATAAACCTTAAAATATTTAATCAATCAATTATAAATTAACCTAACTTTATTACTCAGGAACATAATGATTGTACGTGACGATTCAGACTCAATGTAAGGGAAATCTTAACTCAATCTCCATTCAATGAGTTAATATCCATGTAATTGGATTTTTTTCCAAGAATATGTGTGAATGAACTATGATTGTTTTACACTGAATATACAATTATATTGGGTGTATTTATTTTTTTCACACATAAATATTTCATTGATTTATCCTTAATCTAATGATACGATCTTTATAAGGGACTTCATATCAATCTTCTTTCATTGAGGCATATCTTCATATTATGAAAATTTATTATTCTATAAGGTGTATATACAACCATTTTGACACATCATATCATGAATTACTATATTCTCATGATATTTTAAGTTTTTTAATGATACTCTTTAATGATTTTTATTCAAGTTTTTCTTAAGTGGTAAGGGACTTTTTAACTAAAAACCTCGCTTTAATTTTTTGATGATTTATTCTTATAAATATTTTAATTTTATGCCCACGTTTTCAAAATAGTTTTTATAAATGTATTTATATGGACATTAATGTTTTAAAATTTCAATTTCTTTTAAATTTTCAAATTGGTATGGGAAACTTTGATTCAAAATTCTCTTTATTAAAATTTTTAAATGGTTTTGGAAATGGATTGAATATTTCAATATATTGAAATGATATCTTATGATTGCAATATGGAAATGTTATTTTTCATTTATTCATGGTTTATGTGTTATTATTATGTTATGGTTCTTGGGAAGTTTTTATGTATATGGGTGGTTCCATGATAAACCAATGGTGGGTGAGCCCGTGATAGCTCTCCAATGCATTGGGTAATGTGACGAAGGTAAACATTAAGGTTTCTCCTAAGAGATTTAGGGAATATACTGTGAAGGGTATTCCAAAAGTAACCATGAAGGTTACTCTTTATGTAGATGTGAAATCTACAATGTAAGTATGATATGGATGCCACAAGTTAACTTTTATGTTTTCTTATTTCTATGAAGTTTTTTAGGAATATTATGATTACATGATGTAAGCTAAGTAGTTTATGTTTTATGGGTGAAAAGTAGGATTTTGTTAAAATATTTTCATGGGTTTTAAATATTCATGGACTAATGGTTTTATTCCTTATTTTATATTCCTTACTAAGATTTTTATGCTCATCCCATATTTTTTGAAATGTTTTCCATAGGGTATAAGGATGGGTAATAGAAAGGAAGAAGTCAAGAAGATTTTTATCAAGAAAAAGAAATTATGTTTTGTTTAAAGGGTTTCCTTTGGTGAAAAAAGTAGATACTGAGTGTAGATATCCACATGTAATGTCTGGGTATATTATGAAATAGTTTTGGCATAATTCTATAAAAATATAAACTTGAAAAGATCCTCGTTATTAATTCTTGACTTAATTCAAGATTATGTAATGTTTAAAGATGGAGCCTTATAGCCTATGTTACATGCAACACCAAACTAAATAAAAAATGCTTTATAATTATAAAATATTATAGAAAAAAATTGAATAAATTACAAGATATATAAATTAAAAATAATTAAAAAATAAATGATTCTTTAATAGAATTAAAAGATACAAATTCACTTGGACAAATACCATTGCTCGTAAAGAAACTGTTTTTATAAATTGCATATTTTTATGAAATTTATTACTTTTAAAGGATGATATCAATAAAATGTATTGATATATTTCATTTAATTATTAGTAAAATAAAATAATAACATCCAAAAAATAATTAATTAACTATAAATAATTATAACTTAATTATTCATTGCTAAACAAAAAAGTTTTGTTTAAAAACATTATTTTATTATATATCGCAAGTTAAAATGTTAATTTTCACATATTTGAAGTATTAAATTTAATGAAGCATATTATTTATATATGTAAAAAATGAATAAAAATTCCAGAATTTATTATCAATTAATTATTAGTAATGATAAAATTATTTAGTGTTAAAATACTTATCTTTAAAAGGATTGTTTTTTTTCTATATGATGTGTGTTTTCATTTTAATAAACTAGATTAAACCCTATTAAAGTATTATTTTGTTGAAATGAATTATATATATATTCAAATAAATTACTAATCATTTATAAATTTTTATTTAGTAAGGGAAAAATATAAATTCATTTTTATGCTTAAAACTACATTTTTAAAAAAATTGTTTTTATGCATTACGCACTCTTATATTAAAATTAATTTTCATCAAATTTTGAAATTGAGTAATTTATAATGTTTTTAATATTTTGAATCGTCATATCTAAAATTTTCAATGTAACACCCCAAAAATATAAAGTAGGAACTTTTTATTCGATAATGTGTATAACACGCAACACCAAGATTTTAAGGGAATATAATATCCCGAGAATTTATAATATATTTTCTATTTTAAATAAATTAAATATATTTTATAGCTTGAAATTCACATGAAACTGATTTAGCATACATAAAATGCTACAGTGAGTTTCTTTAATGGATTGCATTATATTCAAGACCGAGTTTTACCGAACAACAATATATTATTAAAATATTATTATTTAATATAATAAGATATAACCTAGCAATTAATTTTTTGGTTATGAATAGTATTAACTAAATTATGAAAATATATATTTAAAAAAATATAAAATCAATTCATTGGTTACAAATTAATTAGAAATAAATATAAGAACCAACTGAATATAAAGAGAATATTTTTATAGAAAACCATTTTTATGCTCAAAAATCTATTTTATCCTAATAATTTAATTAATTACAGTTAGTGAGTGATATTAATGTAATATATATATATATATTATATATTAAATAAAATATTTTTTATATTTATGAAATATATTTGATAGTCATAAGATAAGAACATACCCAATTTTACGCATACAATACTATATTTTTATTAAGGTAATTTTTCCTCCTTTTATTGAAAAACAAATTTTAAATAAATTTTTTGGATCTTTTATAAATATTATATATCAAAATAAACTTTATATTTGAAATAAAAACATAAAAATTAGGTTTTGGTTAATTTTTGGTATTTTATGTGAAGTTCCATTTTTTAATGAATTGTGAAAAATAATGAATTTTAATTCAAATCTGGTTTTCAATATAATTTATTTATGAAGTTAAATTATATTTTTAATTGGTTTTAAATTTTAATTAGATTAATTTTTTATCTATTAATACAATTTATGTCATTGGAATCAATTTCACTTTAAAATTGAATATAAAAATATAGAAAACTATTGGACGTTTTTACTTTAAAAAACCACATTGTTGTCCTGTATGAGGGATTAAATTAAATTTAATTTCTAAAAATTTTGTGATTGGAATTTAGAAAAATGGATTCCATATTTTTAATCAGTATACTTTATAATTTATAATAATGTCAACTTAGTTTTTTACCAAAAATATTAGTGGAAGTGATTAAAATTAATTACAACGATTAAGGTGAAATTAAGCTTAACAAGGGACTAAACCATAAACTTAAGGGCCAAAATGTCCTAAAAACTTGTAAAAAATCCATTGGATGGATATGTTTTGACCCAATCCTCTATTTTCTTAACTTTTTTTATTATTTTATCCACCTTCAATGGGAAAAGGTGGGTGGAATTCCCTTTTCCAAAATTTATAAGAGTGCCACTCCTCCTCCACTATAAAAGGCCTCCTCTCCTCCCACTTCCTCACACATATCAAGACAATTTGGATCAAAAAATATCTACCCAAATAGTTTCTCAACATCCATACCCTAAACCTAGAATCCTCACTTTGTGAATAAACTGAACCAAGGATTCCTTTTGGTGCAAACCAAAAGGAGTTACCTGAAAAAGAGGTAACATCTTTCCTCAAGATCTTTAGTTTTATTTCCATTATCCAATACTTAAATTCAAATTATTCCATGATTATATAACAAAAAAAGTATATTCAATATACTGATATGTTTTTATGTTAAGGGTTCTACCTAAACTTATACACACTTCCATCTAATGGGTAACAAACTTACCATTTATGTGTACAGAGAACTACCGCCTCATGAAATGAAGTTGTTCATTTTTCCTTTACCACTTATCATGGTTGGTAATTATGATGGACACTCTATTTATATATTTTATATATAATATTTATAATTTATTCATACCTCTATAATTATTTTATAACACATACCTTTATGTTTTCCATTTTGTGTGAATATGATAACATCGTTTGTGGAAGTGTGGACTACCGCCTCCTAAAAGAGATGTGATTCAATCACACGATACATGGAATTTATAAAAGATGGTTTTAATTAAACATATATGACATAAAAAAATCAATATTATATTTATGAAATAATTAAACTTTTTTAAATATATTATATATCATTTTATTTATTACCCTTTCACACACTAAAAAGTTATAACGTCGGTCGTGGATGTGTGGACTGCCGCCTCCTCGACACGATGCAATTCCTTTTACTTCACAAGAATTATATATACAAGTATATATGATTAAATAAAATTTTATTTATGATATAATTATTATTATGGAAATATAATGTGTTACTTACCTTCTTTCCATAATGATCATTGAAAAAAGGGAACATTACTCATGCGTACATACAACCTACTGTCTCCATGATTGTAATGATGGTTCATTTTTCATAACCATATTTAATGATTGGTTTTAAAAGTATAATTTATGTATAAATATAATAATTATATAATTATTATTATTCTGGATATGTCATATAATGGACCCTTTGACCATAGTTGACCTACAAAAGTTGTTTTTGACACATAAACTGAATTTCATCAAAACACCTGATGTAAAATTAATTGATTAAGTAGTTGTATAAAAATAGTAATAATTGAAATAAAAGTTATTATAAACATTATGTTTTTTTCAAAAAAGTAAATAATTAACATAAGTTTGTTATTAATTAATATAAATACACACGAGACAAATTATACGCAGGGTAAGGGATTTTCATCTCACTTTTTACATCTATGAGATAAATGTCATGTTCACCACTTAATTTATTTGTGTGGTGTATATAATGAAACTTTTTATATATTATAACATTAATAATTTTATCTTAATGTTATTTAAAACTTTCATTTAATGTTTTTCCTTCATGAGGATTATAATTTAAAATGTTTCAAAGTGGAATGGGACACTTTGGAATGTTTAAAGATGATTTTACTCAAGAATAATTTTAATGATCTTTCATTTAAATTTGAAGAAATTATATGAACATTATTCCATAATCCATTTAATTTTACTCTACTCTGATTATTTATGACCTTTTTCAGGTAATAGTACCATTTTTACACTATTTGGTAGTTAAAATGTTTAAAAAAATGTTTTTAAGAAAATCCAACTTCATTTTTCTCTTTACCCGGAGAACCTGTTTTCTTCTAAAAAACCATGTTTTATTAAAATGTTTTCAAAATGTTATTTGAACTTTTCAAAATGATTTAGTAAATAAATTTATACCCTTTTTCTCTTTTACCCATGTTGTCAAAGGAATATTCTTGTCATTTTCTGAACAAGGAATTTTTTAATCTTTTTCTGTGAAAAATGAATGCTATTTTTATCTCGTAAAACATGTATGGATTTACCTAAAGTCATTTATTTGAATATTAATTTTCAAGTTTAAAATATTAATTTTTAAAATATTTTTAAAAGTGATTTTAAAAGAAAAATATTTTTAAAAAGGGTTAAAAAAGGATATTTCCCTCAAAAATGTTTTTAAGATATCTTTTATAGTATTTATATTCATCAATGACAACAACCCTTTATTTTACTACACTTGGGATATGTTGTATCGATTCCATCCCTAATCTTCCTCTGAATGGTTTATGATTGATTTTACCAATGATATTATTCACATTTACTTCCTTGATTTTATTTAGACCCCTTGAAATATTCAATTTCTTATAATCATTTGACATTGAATTTCCCCTAAATATCCATATCATTTTTTGTGGATATGATTATTATCTGAACCATATACAATTTTTCATATGGTGTTTACATTGAAATTTATTTGATTATTTTGGAAATATTAATAAATATGTATCTTTTATTCAACAAAGATATTTGATAAGGCATATTTTTTATTCAATATAAGGAATTCATAGGACATGAAAGATGCGATTTGGGGACCATTTAAAGAATTCCATACAGTTTAGGGATTAGTTAATGTAATCCCCTCAATGCATTGGTAGTCTCATGGGATAAAATTAGTTGAAAAAAAACCCTTCGAGTTTGTTTTCAACCAGAATAGATGGGTTTCTACCCATAGTTTTAACTGTCTAGAGGTTAGATCTTGACAGTAGAGGTTTTCATGTGCCTTAGACATGACATCCAATAATTAATAATTTCCTTCATTTTTATTCAGTTATTATTTATCCATAATATTTTTCTTCGACATATCTATGGATTAATTTTATTCACAGTTCATTGATTAAATTAAATTTGTTTTAGTTTCTTACCTTTCTATATTTATTTTGCGTTATCTAGTTATTTGAATGGCATGTGTTATCAGTTATTTACCTTTCTATATTATTTAATCACTTTATTCTTAGTTATTGATTACATGTAATGTGTTTTAAATTATTTACCTTTCCATATTTATTATCCTCATTGATTCATTATTTATTTCTTTATACTTTACCCTTACTGAGAATTTTAGTTCACCATTTTTTTTAATTTCCTCAGGAATACAAGAAGAATACTATGAAATATATGAAGAGATATTCTAGATGGAATAAAGTTATCCTCAAAATAAAAAATTATGTTGTAATTAGTGTATTAATTTATAATAAAAGACTCATATATGTATCTAGTTTACCAAGACTACTAAACTCTTTGGTCCTTCAAGATTTGATTCCTTGTAATCATGCCAATGTAATGGTAGTAGAAACCAACTCCGGGATTTATAGGGCCAGGTTTCTATAATTGGTATCATAGGAAGTTTAGTGGAAACCTTGTGAACTAGATTTAGGAAGACATATATTAGAGAACATATCCTTAAGGTATAATTTGAGGATAAGTGTAGAAGAATATCCTAATATTTTTGTTGGATAAAGATCATGTAGTCTTCCTAGAAATATATCCCCGTATGGATACTACAAGTGGACATGGTTCTAGAATAGATATACTTAAGAGTAACAACTCTGACAAGGTTTGTCTGGAATGACTTGGCGTAACCTATTACATGGAAATGAGAATTTTTGCGCACTTGGTTTGACACTCATAGGGGATATTCTTAGGATAATTCACATTTTCTTTACAAACCATTATGAAGGATTTGAATAGATAATGAAAAGAAGAAACCAATGATAAACCTTAGACCAAGGAAAGATCTATGTTGAAATAAAATAGATGAAATATTTATATATTGAGGTCATATTGAAAACCTTAGTTAAAAGGATATTTAGTGATCAACCTTATTTCAATGACTTTCATCATATTAATTTTGGAAATAATATTAATATAGTTTTAGAAAAGGAAAAACTAAATGCTGGGTGGCAGACAATAAAATCCAAAAAGGCTATGGTGCTTGAACCCATGACTGAAGGATGATAAAGATTTAACACCAACCATTGGCCTATACAATTTCCTAGTTAATGTGTTATTGTCTTTAGTTGAAAAATTTGATGAATAAATATTAATGATAAACTAGTAATGTTAATTTTTTAGTTTATAGATTAATGTCTTAACCACATAGAATTTTTAGAATAGTTAGAGACAAATATTTAGACTTTTTACTCTTTTACAGGCCTTATGATTTTTAAATGTTTATTTTAGTACTTCAGGGAGAAATGTTAATTTTTTTGGATATTAATTTCATGAAGTAATGGATGAATTATAATTTGATTGAAGCACAACCAAAATATGAAATTGCTCTTATGAAATTGAAATGTATCAAGTAAGTATATTTCCTTATATTCTTAGGAAGTAAAATAATTACTCAACATTAGTAAAATGATAAAAAATTCTATCCGAATACCTTATTTTTTTGAACCAATGGTCTTTTAAATCATCACAGATTTATGAACTTGAGTCCATCATCTTTCTATTGACTATTCACTTGTTTGTGGATGATGACCTCAATTACTCCCTATAAATATTTACACCTTTACTCTAAATACATATATCTAATTTCAACTAATGTTCTCTTACTTGTAGACTTAGTAATATATTATTCCATGTAACCTTTACACTTCACATTCCCTCTTTTCTAGAGGATGTTTACAAAACCTTCTCACGATGTGGGGTTTTCACATAGAAAAAATCAAATAATCTATTACCAAGATAAAGTTTAAATTTCAAGTACGAAATTTAATTATGGTGGGTATAATTTAATTACCCAAAAATATAAATTAAGAACTTTATATTCAATAGCGTGTATGACACACAACACCAAGCGTGTAAGGGAATATAATATCTTGAGAATTTGTAATATATTTTCTATTTTAAATAAATACAATATATTTTATAGCTTACAATGTACGTGACACTGAGTTAGAATATATTGCATAGAATAATGAGTTTCTTCAATGGATTGCATTACACGCAAGACCAATTTTTACCGAACAATAATATATTATTAAAATATTATTATTTAATTTAATAAGATATAACCAAGTCGTTAAATTAGTGATTATTAATAGGATTAAATAATTATAAAAATATTTGTTTTACACAAATATAAAATTAATTCATTGGTTAAAAATAATTATAAATAAATATAAGAACCAATTGAATATAAAGGGATTTTTTTTATATAAAACTATTTTTATGCTCACAAAGTTGTTTTATCCTAATAAATTAAATTAATTACAATTAGTGAGTGAAATTAATTTAATATAAATATTATATATTCAATTAAATATTTTTTATATTCATAAAATATATTTTTTAATCATAAGATAAGAACAAAACCAATTTTACGCATAAAATACTATATTTTTATTAAGCCACTTTAACCACCTTTTAATGGAGAGCCTATTTTAAATCCATTTTTGAACTTTTATAAATCTTATATGTCAAAATAAACTTAATATTTTAAATAGAAACATAAAAATTATGTTAGGGAGAAATTTTGGTATTTTTTGTGAAGTTTCATTTTTTAATGAATAGTGAAAAATAATGAATTTTAATTCAAAAATTATTTTTCATCTAATTTATTTATAAGGTTAAATTATATTTTTAATAGGTTTTAAAGTTTAATTAGATTAAATTTTTATCAATTAATCCAATTTAATTCATTGTAATGAATTTCAATTTGAAATTGAATATAAAAACATAGTAAGCATTTAAACATTTTTACTTTAAAAACATGCATTGTCGTCCCGTCTGTGGGATTAAATTTAAATTAATTTCTATAAATCCTATGATGAGAATTTTGAAAAATGTATTAAATATTTTTAATAATAATAATTTATAATTTATAATAATTTCAACTTATTTTTTTACCAAAAAGATAAGTGAAGGTGATTAAAATTAATTAAAACGATTAAGGTTAAATTAAGCTTAACAAGGGACTAAACTTTAAAAATAAGGGCCAAAATAACCTAGAAACTTGTAAAAAAGACTTTTTATGGCCATATTTATACCCTATACTCCCTTTTATATACTTTTATCCATTATTTGATCCACTTGAAATCTTAAAAACTTGGGTGGAATTCCCCTTTCCAAAATTTACAATAGTGCCACTACTCCACTATAAAAAGGCCTCCTCACCTCCCACTTACTCACACCTCTCAAGACAATTTCGATAAAAAAATATCTTTCCAAATAGTTCCTAAAAATACCTCACCTCAACCTAGAAGCCTCACCTTGGGCAGAAATCAAACCAAGGAATCCCTTTGGTGCAAACCAAAAGGAGTTACCCGAAAAAGAGGTAACATATTTCCTCAAGATCTTTAGTTTTATTTCCATTATCCACTACTTAAATTATAATAATTCTATTATTATATAAAAAACAGTATATTAAATATAATGATATGTTTTATGTTAATGTTTTTACCTACACTTACACACACATCCATTTAATGGGTAACAAACTTACCGTTTATGTGTATGGAGAACTACCACCACACGAAACGAAGTTGTTCATTTTTTCTTTAACACCTCTCATGATTGGTAATTATGATTGAAAAATCTATTTATATATGTTAAATATGATATTTATAATGTATTTATACCTATTTAATTCTTTTATAGCACATACCTTTATACTTTCCATTTTGTGTGAATATGATAACATCATTTGTGGAAGTGTGGACTACCGCCTCCTAAAATCGATGTGATTCGATCACAAGATACATGGAATGTATAAATAATGGTTTTAATTAAAAATATGTGACATATGAAAAATATATATTATATTAATGAAATAATTATAATTTTAGAAATATAATATATATCATTTTGTTTATTACTCTTTCACACACTAAAAAGTAATAACGTCGGTCATAGACGTGTGGATTATCACCTCCTAGACAAGATATGATTCCTTTTACATCACAATAATTATATATAAAAGTATATATGATTATATAACATGTTATGTATGATATAATTATAACTATGAAAATATATAGTGTTACTTACTCTCTTTCTATAACGATCATTAAAAAAAGGGAACGTTATTCATGCGTACGTACGACCTACCATCTCCATGATTGTAACGCTGGTTCATTTTTCAGAAAAATATTTAATTATTTGTTTTTAAAAATATAATTTATGTGTAAATATAATAATTATGTCATGAATATTATTCTTGAGATATTATATAATGGGCCCTTTAACCATAGTTTACCTACAAAATTTATTTTTGACACATGAACATAATTTGGTCAAAACACCCAACATAAGATTAATTGATTAAGTATTTGTATAAAAATGGTGTTAAAAGAAATAAAAGTTATAATTAATGTGAAAAATATTATAAAATAATTAAATAATTAAAATAAGTTTTTTATTCAGGAATATGAAGACACATGAGATAAATCAAATGCAATGTAATGGATTTTCATCTCACTTTTTACATCTGTGAGATAAATGTCATGTTCACCACTTATTTTTCATGGTGAATATACTTTCCATTTTGATATATTATATCATTAATAATTTTATCTTCATGGTATTTAAAACTTTCATTTAATGTTATTCCTTTATGAGGCTTATGATTTAAAATGTTTCAATGTGGAATGGGATACTTTGGAATATTTAAAGATTATTTTCCTAAAGAATAATTTTAATGATATTTAATTTCCATTTGAGGAAATTATATGAAAATTATTCCATAATAAATTTAATTTTCCTCTCCTCTGGTTATTGATGACTCTTTTCAAGTAATTTTACAATTTTTCTACTCTTTGGTACTTAAAATGATTTAGAATTTTTTTTATGAAAACCTGACTTTATTTTTCTATTTAGTTGGAGAACCTATTTTCTTCTAAAAAATCATGTTTTATTAAAATTCATTCAAAATGTTTTTGACCTTTTGAAATTATTTAGTAAATAAAATTTTACCCTTTTTGTCTTTTAACCATGTTGTTAAAGGAATATTCCCGTTGCTTTCCGAACAAGTAATTTTTCTAATCTTTTATCATAAAAAAGGAATGTTCTTTTTACCTCGTAAAACATGTAAAAATTTACCCATCATAATTTCTTAGAAGATTCCTTTGAAATTTTAAAATATTAATTTTTAATTTTTTTTAAAAGTGATTTTCAAATAAAAATATTTTTAAAAAGGTTTTTCCAAACAAAAAGATATTTCCCTCAAGAATGTTTTAAAGATATATTGTATAGTATTTATATTCATAAAAAACAGTAACACTTTATTTTAATCCACTTAGGATATGTTGTATAAATAACTTCCATAATATTCCTCTAGATGGTTCATGATTGATTTGGCCAAGGATAATATTCACATTTACTTCCTTAATTCCTTTTAGAACCTTTAAATATTCAATTTCCTATGATCATTTGACATTGAATTTCCTATAAACATCCTTATCATTTTTATGGATATGATTATTGTCTGAACCATATTCCATTTTTTATATGGTGTTTATATTGAATGTTATTTGATTATTTGGGAAATATTGATAAATATGTATCCTTTATTCAACATAGATATTTTATAAATCATATTGGTTTTTTGATATGAGGAATGATTAGAACATGAAAGACACAAGTTGGGGACAATTTAAGGAATTATCTATGGGTTGGGGACAGTTTAAGGAATTATCTATGGGTCGGGTACTGGTTAATGTAATCCCCTCGATGTGTCGATCGTCTCATGATTCAAAATTAGTTGGTAACAAACCATTCAAGTTTTTTTCCAGGTAGAATAGATGGGTTTCTACCCATAGTTTAAAATGTACAGAGGATAGATCTTAATCGTAGAGGTTTTCTTATTCCTTAGACATGAAGTCCAATAATTAATAATTTCATTCATTTAGTTTCAGTTATTATTTATCCATGAAATTTTTCTTCAATATATCTATATATTCATTTTATTCTCAGGTCATTGATTAAATGGCATGTGTTTTAGTTTCTTACATTTCTATATTTATTTTTCCTTATCTAGTTATTTAAATAGAACGTGTTATCAATTATTTATCTTTACATATTATTTACTCACTTTATTATCAGTTATTTATTACATGTCATGTGTTCTCAGTTATTTACCTTTCCATACTTATTATTTCATTGATTCATTATTACCTCTGCTATACTTTACCCTTACCGAGCATTTGAACTAACCCTTATTTTTCTCATTTCCCTAATAATATAAGAATCATATTATGAAATATATTAAGGTATATACTAGATGGAAGAAATTTATCCTCAAAATAAAAAAATTATGTTGTAATCAGTGTATTTATTTATAATACAACAGTCATGTATATATCCGGTTTACCAATACTACTGAACTATTTGGTCCTTCAGGATTTGATTCCTTATAATCATGCTAATTTAATGGTAGTATACACTATCTTTGGGATTTTTGGGGTTAGGTTTCTATAGTCAATAATATCAATTTCATTTTAGGCATAAAAATAAGTTACTCAAGTAAAAGTCAGTTTCCATGGTAATGGATAGAATGAGGTAAAATGATTTAATTAAGGGATAAAAACCTTAAATATCATAAAATTTTATGTATAAATTTGTGTATAATGGATTAATTTACCTCCCTTGATCTTATGTAGACTAATTTTCAATTTTGGATCCACATGACTTGGATATGACATAAATTTTATATTAAGAAATAAGTATTTTAAAAATACCACCCCTTCTCACTTTTAAAAGGAACCCTATAAAAACCTTTATAAGACACACATAAAATTTTAATTATTCTATATAAGCTTCCATATTTTCTTCCCTGATAGGCCTATCACATGTTCCTTATCCTATGGGTTTAAGAGGATGCTCTAAATTATTCAATACTAAGAATGCTTCCCAGAGAAGATACAGTTTCTTCTTTGTAAGCAATGAATTATTATCCTTAGACATTCATCCTCTACCTATTATTATATAAAATTTATAACTTAACTTAAATGTTTTTTAAACCATTAAACTTCTATAAAAGTGATATTATTACTATATAATAACATGTTTTTACTCATTTAGTTGTAATAAAGTTTTCTTATTTTGGTCGGTTTTATCAGCTATATGACTAATATTATAATGTTTGTATCATTAATGAATAATGAAAGTTAAATAATAATATTTTTATGTAAAAATTATTAATTTAATATACTTTCATAATTACTTAATGGTAATATTCCAAATTATATTCACTAATTAATTCAATTCTTTTTTCAACTCAATAATAACCAAACAATATATTTTTTAATTGTTCCATACAAAATCTAATCATAAGTTTCATGAAATTTATATGATAATTAAAAAAAATATAAAAAAAATATATTAAATAAAAAATAAAATTATATATGTTATTAAACCATGATCATGGAGTATGAAACATAACATCCAAACCAAAGCATACATGGAAAACAGAACATTTGACACCCAAATATTAATTTTAACAAAGAATTATTAATGAATGAGTAATAAAAAATTATAAATAAATTATATAGGGTAAAATAAATACAAAATTTTTATGAAATGTATGAACAATAATTCCAAATGTATTATAAATGAGGTTAGATCATGTCGAACCATGAGTGAATCCAGGGTAAGAGTTTTTCATCTCAAATTACCTTTTTTGGGACACGTTTCATATAATGCACCTAATTTCACTTATATAATGTATATAACCCATGTTTTACATATTTTATTATAATTTTATTTATATTCATGGTATTTAAAGTTTCATTACAAGTTATATCATTCAATGGATTTTAATTTAAAAGTTACCAAAGTTGTAATAGTTTATTTTTTGATCTCACTTCGAAATCAAGGTTGTTTATGTTAAATATAAATTATAATAAATTATTTATTATTTATATATAAAAAACCATCTATTTTATTATTATACATTTGTTTCCTAGGGTTATGATATCATATTATCATTTTACTTTCCTTTTGATTCATAATTCAATCTAAAGTATTCCTTTGAGTGGAACTGGACTCATCTCTTCATTTTGGTTGGGAATCTTTCTCGACCATGTCCATATTCTTTATATTGTTTCATGAATGTTATTATATATACTTAAATGATTGGTTAAGGTTATTTTATATTATATTTAAATTTATTAATTTTTTTTGAAGTAATATTTTTTATATTTTCCACATAATTCATTTTCTATTGACTTTGTCTCTCTTTAAAAAAGTGTGAAAAGAATATTCCTTTTTAACATTTTCCACATGAATGAATTTTCCAATAGTATTATTTGTTTTTATTTAAGAAAAATAATTAATAAATTTTCATATTTTTCTAACTAAATTTCTATTATCATTATTTTGTAAATCTTTCCCATTTAAATATATATGATTAAAAATGTGAAAGGGTATTTATTCTTATTTTTTCAAAGTAAATTCACAATGATATGATAATGTATTTTTCATCTATCTAAACATAATTTAATTTTTTCTATGATTAACTAGGAATATTAGCTAATGATACCATTAAATTTATTTTTTTGGATAGCTTATGATCTTGTTTTGTGGAAGTTTTCATAAAACTAATTTCTTACAATGGACTAATTAAGATATGATGGAATTATGAATGTCATTATGTTTATATGGAACAAATATATATGGTTTTATTTATGTGATTCATGGGAAAAAAACTATATATATCTACAATTCATTTGGAAAATATTTATATCTCATGAGATGACCTAAAAGTGACTATGGAGTGAACCATACCCATTAAAGTTTAAAGGGAATGGGGTACGAACCCAATCTACCAAGGGACTCAATCCACAACGTGATGATGATCTTGGAAGTGAGCCTTAAAAAATGAAATCATTTTCAATGATTATGTTTATACCACACACTTATGGAACATTATTATTTCTTTGTTATGCTTTTATGGATCATGATTATTAACTCAGGTTTCAACACTCCTATTACTCACAATTTATGTTATACCAATTATTTATTCCATGAATAATGATTTATGATTTATGTTTTACTGGTTATGATTATCTTATGTTTTTACATGATTTTAGTTATTATCTCATACCCACATGTTGATCTTATACTCACTTATTATCTTTTATTGTTACCACTTATGTTTACCCTAATGAGTGTTTCATCCCAAAATTTCTTATGTTTAAATTCCCTAGGTAACAAAGAAATGTATTATGTATGATTTGTATATAAGGATATCATGTGTGGATAATTTTATGTGATATATTTAAAACTAAGACAATGTTCCACATATAAAGAAAGTGTATCACTTGATATGTTCGATTTAGTTGGGAAAATCTTCATTTTGATAGGGTTTTTTATACAAGGTTTTCCTAATCATCAAAAACATTAAAACAAAAAGGTATGGTGTATTTTCGTGATGTATTATTTTATATAGATCTTGTAATTTTATATGGATAAGTTTGGGATATCATAGTTAGTATCAAGGACAATGTGTAAATAATATGTTTTTGGCACTGGATTTGGGAGTATAGGTTATGGGTGCTTCAAATGGTATTAGAGTAGTGTTTAAATAACCTTATAAATTGGGATGTTATTAAATAAGGGATATTTAGGAGTTTTAGGCACCATATTAGGTTAATAAGCTTATGGATGATCATAATTTCAAAGGTATAAATACCCTTTTGAGGTTTTATGTGATTATATTTTTAAGGTTACTAATGAAATTTTGGGATATATTTATTGGGTTTTAATAAGAATGCATGATTCTGGTATATATAACTTTTAGGGTCAACATGTAATTTGTTGATAAGGTAATTTAGGTTGTTTTAGGAAAATATTAATATATTTTTAAGAGCATATATGATTAAGTTATATATTGATTTGTATGTGATTAAATTTTTTTTGGGGGATAAAGGTTAAGTTGAATTCTAGGAGTATAGGTTTCCCTATTTTTTTGGGTTTAAAATATAGTAATAAAGTTCATGATAATTTTTGTGTCAATTATTTTTTGGGATTATTTTATTGATATTAATAGGATAAAACTTAATGAAATATTGGTTGAACTGGAAGAGTTATAATTTGAACCAGTAGAATCGAAAGTATCTTGGGTTGAAATATAGGTATCATAGGATAATGCAGTTATGATTAATCATTCACCTAAACAAGTTTATCGATTATTATCATAACTATTTTAGTTTTGGTATTTTTTTGAGAAAAATATCATGAAAATGAATATATGAAGGGCATATATCTAGAAAATTTCATAACCAACTAAAGTGTAATATTTGGTACAAATGGTTGTGATAAATGAAAATATAGACATATAACTTTTATGAGAGAAAAGTTGAGTTTCTTAGTCTTACCTAAGACAATAAGGTGAATAACTCATTTGAAATTATATATTCAGTTATTAATATGTTAATAATATCCTTACCTATTTTCATTTGTGAGAAAGTACAATGTAGCAACCTGTGACTTTAGTATATATTTCCTTTTATATAAATCTGGTGTGTTCAATAGCCCATGTTACACACCACACTGAACTAAAGTGAATAATAATTTATTAGGGTAAAATATTACAATAAAAAATGAAATACATTACGAGATATCTAAATGAAACTTAATTATAAAAATAAATTATTTTATAATAGAATTTAAAGATATTAATTCACCTGTGAAAACACCATTAATTATAAAGAAAATGTTTTTTTATAAATTACATATTTTTATTAAAATTTTTAATTTTAGAGAATGGTTTAAATAAAATTTATTAATAAAACTAATTTAATGATAAGAAAAATAAATTAATAATATATAATAAATAATTATATAACTAAAAATAATACCAATTTAATTATTAATTTCTAAACAAACATGATTTTTAATTTTTTTATTATATATTATATGTTTAAAAGTTAAATTTATCATATTTGAAGTATGAAATTGAATAAAATATATTATTTATATATGAAAAAATAAATAAATATTCCTTATCCTAAGATGAATATGATTTGTAAGATGTTAAAAATCTTAAAAATTGCACTCATGTTATTAAGGAAGGTTATAAAAATTTTTTTATCACTGGATTGAGGAATAATAAACACAATATTTTTCTAGATATCTTAATAAGTATATAAATATGGATTATTACCTTAATATTAGAGAATTCATGTTTGATAGAGTTGAATCTGAACTTGATTAGAATCCAGATCTTTACTACCTTCAACTTGGGAATAACTTCCTTTTATTTTGCAGGTTACTCTGAAATGGGTGCTGACTATGCTCTCATAGTTTCCATTGTTTGGGATTTGGTCCTAATACCTGATATAATATTTTTATTCTTTTATAGGGTGAAGTTATTTTTGTTTATGATGGATCTGTTTTGTTGATACACTTTTGATGTGGCATATGACTGCTTGACTTGTCTATACTTTTATTGATTGGGGTGGTTGTTATTAGGTTTTCATTGTCACTTAGATCTGGACTTAATGTTCATGGTGATATTTATTTGGGTGTGGATTAGAAACACTTGGATTATCCTTGACATTTTTTTACATTAATTTGATATACTTATCATAATTGAACATTGAGATACCTCCCCTTCTCCTTCATTACTACTTAGTCCTTATATCTTTAGTAATTTTTAGCTAAATTTCACTACTTAGTCCTAATCCTTGATTAGGTGGTTTTGATTCTTTATTCTCAAGGCTATGTGAGTTGGAGTTTTAAAGAAATTATTCACTACCGCACTCAATTTAGTAATATTGTTTTTCTAAAGAAGTTCAATAATGAAGTTCAATGTTGTAGGATATAGCCTATATTGAGGATGAGCACTACATTGAAATTTCTTTCAAATTTTTTTTAGGGAATTCATGTGGATCCATATAATGGGATGCCACTGAGTTCTATATGATGGAATAAATGGATTTATAAGTTAAATGAATTGTAGGGTGTTTACCTTGCTTTGTGGATATACTTTTGGCCTATGGATTATGATAAAATTGTAATAATGGACTCACACTCCCTAAGAAATTTAACATATAATTAGAGGATGAGAATGAAAACTATAAATGATTGATTCTATATATTTTTTCAATTATTTGTGTTTGACAGTATTTATATATGTAATATCTTACAGTTTCTAGATATTTTAAGCTCATCCTTTTTTATTAATAAATTATCAAGGGTCACAACTTTGGTAAACAATTCATATCCTAAATAATTTTTGATTATTTGTTAAAGAATAATTATAATTTCATTTTCATGATTAAAAATAAATTCTTTTAAAAATTGATTATATACATTATAAATATTGATATTAAAATTAATTTTTATTACCATTATAAATTGAATCTATTAGAATGGTTTTCATATTTGGAATTAGAATATTCAAATTTAGTAATATGATAAATTTCATTTGTAGGAAAATATAAATTATTAAGGTAAAAGTTATTCACCAAGATAAAAGAAAGAATAAGGTAAAATGGTTTAATTAAGGGATAAATGTGAGAGAAAAAATTCCTAAAAAACAATCCCTTTACATTTTTATAGATCTTGGTGGTGTTGAAAAGGATTTGCAGGTGATCTAAGGATCAGCAAGTGTTTTTACCATTCAAATGGTCACCACGCCATGGTTTTGGGTGTGGTGCTAGATGTTTTAGGCTTGAGTGCTTGTAGGTTGGTCATGTGGCTGACCATATGGTGATATGATATTACATGATGATTGAAAAGGCTTGGTTGGTAATGGTGTTGGGAGTGGATCTTGGGTGGTCACCTTATGTAACATGAGCATCTTGGAAATTCCCAGTGAAGGTTGTGGACCTTGGCATGGTGTTTTGGAGGAGAACCTGTGTAATAAGGGAAATGGATCGCACTATTCCATAGTCTTAAGCATGGTGAGAGTAAAATGACCAAGATTTTTATACTATGCTATAATAGTTGTTCCTGGAAGGAATAAAATGTGAAAAAATGATATGGACCATGCCATGGATAAGTCTATAGTGATAGTCAAATATGTTTTTAAAAATATGAAAAAAGTGGGAAACACATATGGGTGATTTGGATCTCCTTTGATTATGGGATTCATTTATAAATAGAGGGACTGACCTACCTAGCCTCACATTCCTTCCTTCTCCTATAAGATTTTTTTTGAATCCAAAACCTCTTGGGGACCTTTGATCATATCTTTTGAGGGATCCAACCTCTTGGATTATAGAGGATCAACCAACCTTGATTAAAGTTTATTTTTCCACCCCCTTTCTCCTTCATTATCCTCTTTTTTGGATGATCATTGTGAAGAACCACTCTATTTTAGGTTGAGTTTTGAGAATGGTTTGGCATGGTGTTACATGGATAAGTTTAAGTGGGTTTCCCTTCGATTTTGGTGGATTTTGATCCCTTGATTCTTCCATTGTGAGTGTGGATCTCTTTAAAGAAATTACTGAGGTAGGGGATCCATGTTCACTTTTTATTTTATATAGATATGTGATATTAGAATGATTTTCTTCCCTTTTGTATGGATATTAAGATTTTACTTAATTAAGATAATTAATTAGAAATAATAAATTAAAGGTAATGGGGTGATATCACATGTACTTTACTTGTTTTCATGATATTTATTTTCCACTATTTCATGCCAAATATATTTGTTTATGAAATGTGTTTTCTATTGTGAATATGATATATTTGTTGAAACATAATTGTGTAAATCACCTCACATAAAAATGGTAAATCCCTTAAATAGGGTAGATGAATTTACTACATGTAAAAGAATAATTGTTGTGTC
Organism: Viscum album; assembly: GCA_963277665.1. Classification (NCBI taxonomy): domain Eukaryota; kingdom Viridiplantae; phylum Streptophyta; class Magnoliopsida; order Santalales; family Viscaceae; genus Viscum; species Viscum album. The sequence goes on along the minus strand of OY728147.1, from coordinate 1,015,540,415 downwards.
TCCTCTTACTTGTGAAATTGATTTGATGTAATGGTTTATGTGATGGCTGGGATTATGGTTTGATTTATGGGTTTGAATTGTAGGATTTTGGTGATGACATGTTATGTGTTTATGTGGTGATTGGGGCTATGGTGATGATGTGTTATAAAAAATCATGGGATTGATGTGGGAATGGTTGATAGAATTGTGTGTTGGCTTGGTAGTTTCCTGATAGTTATGAAATGATTGAAATGGTAAATGAGATAATGATGCTTAATTGAATGGGAGTGGTTGGGAATAAATGTAGTCTTTTTCTTTAGAATGTATTGTCATTAAATATAGAAATATTATAAAGGAATATGTAAATTTTTGGAAACTAATGCGGTTAAATTGGAACTATGAAATTGATTTGAGATTTTGTGTTTGGTAAGTGGTAATGATGGGTGGTTAGCATTATGGAAATGATATTTATGTGTTATGGTGGTAATGTAGATTTTATAGTGGTTGGGTGGTTTGGTAGTATGAACCCATAGGTTGGGATTATGTGTGACTATTATAAATTGTATCTTACTTGTGATTTCTATATGTACCCCACCCAAGTCTTTTATCTATACCAATGCCCAAAGGTTTTAGGTTTGGGTGTTTCCCTCAAACATCCAGGTTAGCAAGGGTGGATGGATGGATTCCCCATCTTCCCTTCTCTATCTTTCAGGTGAAGTTAATAGACATGGTCTATGATGGATATAAGTGAAAAGTGCACTTGAGGTGATGATTGATGAGTATATGAGGTGGTTTATGGTGGGGGTCGTGTATGGTAGGAGGAAGTCATAATGTTGATTTCCTTCATGTTCATGATACCTTACTATTTTGGTTTATGGATGTGTTTAAGGGATTATTAAGATATTATGGTTGTGTCATAAGTTGAGAGTTGGGACCTCCCCTTTATGATAAGACTTGTGATGGAATGAGGCTAATAGATATAGAAGTTATGGGAGAACCAGGACATATGATGTTGGGGAGTGAGAGTATAAAATCAATAGGGAATTAGTACAGGGTAACCTTTTATTGATATTCTTATTTTTATATTATTATACTTGGATGAATTATTTAGTATGTGAACCTTGGTGAGGTCAAGAACCAGTTGATCGATAGTTTCTTATTGCTTTTACTATTCATTCACTGGAACATATCCTTTCACCTTTTCATGAGAGCCCTTGGGTATGATCATACTAAATATGCATATTATGCTCACCCTGATATATATATATAAACTATTTTTCATGTTACTAGGAGATAATTGGAGACTAAGATATAAATTTCTAGCTTGGGTCTTAGAGTTATTGAGTTTCTATGGTAGTATTGTCTTGTGGTACTTTATTTGGAGGATTTTATTTATATTCGTATGACATTACCTGAATTGTGGGATGTTTGTGGGTTTTTCATTTTATTTATGTTATATATTTTTTTGCAGTTTATATTCTATCTCCTAGTTCTACTTTGTCTATTGAGTGTAATGCCTACCATATGTTTGAATTTATTTATACTCTCAGTGTTATTCTCTAACCTAGAAGCTTTTAGAGGTTGTGCCTGGGGATCATTATCTCTTTTACTCCATTACTGGATCAAGAGGGACACCTTTGGGTGGGGGGGGGGGGTCATGGAAGAGTGGTTTCAGAGGGATTATTGAGGCATATGATGGAGCTTGGGGTTAGGAACTGTGAGGATTGTATGGATTTGGTACGGAAATAAAGTCAACAAACCTAACATATGATGTAATCAATGGAGATCAACCAATACACCCTATTTTATGGGGACCCTATGATCCAACACAAGTAACATAATATTACATAATGTTCTAGGTAAAGTGACACTACTTTTAGGTAGAGACCTATCAAAGTTTTATACATCATATAATGTTCTCTTATGATTGAATGGTATAAATTTAGGGATTTAAAATGAATTTAATTAAATGAACACACAATTCCATATTACCGGGAATAGGAAATCCATTTTTACCTTTTAATTATATCTCATGGACATCATCCGTATGTGGTTCAAGATGTTGAGGTTTAGCAGGATGACCTAGTTGACCACTGAAGGGTTAATCTGACTAAGGAGGATGAATAGTGTTTGAGGAAGTTGTGTAACGTTCAATGGAAATATCTGGTGAAGTATGAGGGTAGTGTATCTGATCTATAGATAGAACATGGGTTTGAGGAGATCAAGATCACATTTAGTTTTATTCAATCCCGAGAGGAGTATTGGGTTCTGCTATTAGTTAGTTAGATGTGGGGTATAACATGTCAGCGATGGATGCTGTATCTCAAGGAGAAAAATGATGTAAATGTTTCATGAAGAGATTTATAAAAGGAAATCTGAGAGGAATTACTATCACTGATGGTAAAGGAACAAATATCATAAATTAATTTCTCTTCAGCAGGAGAATATAAATATTGTAAGAACCCGGATCTTCTTTTCAGGTTTGTCTTTCCTTTTTCTGAAGTTTTTGAGAAAAGAGAAGTTTCTGGAAATTTTTGAAGTACACGCCGTGTACTTTATGAGTACATGCCGTGTAATTTTCTCCCGCACGAGGCTGTGTGTTGGCCGTGTCCAGGCCACACACATGGGGAGTAGCGATGAGGTGGAGGCCTCTTAATGCGGTGTACGGAAGGGGCGAGTACACGCCGTGTACTCATGAAGTACACGCCATGTAATTTTCTTTTCATTTCATTAATCGGACTGGGGTCGTGTCTAATCCCTGTTTCTGTCTTCTTCTATGCCTAATTCTGTCCAGAGCATCTGAGGAGGCCGATTCTTCTCTGAACCACCGATCCTACACCAGTTACCCGAATCGAACGCTGTCGATTATGTTGGAATCGCAGCGGTGAGTTATCCCTTCTTCTTGAGTTTCATTCCACGTTTTCCCCTCTTTCTCAAGATATCGTGGGTTGAGATTTTTGGATGTTTTCTCAGATCTTCGTCGTTATAAGGAGAATCAATCTTCGTGGCTCAAGTATATTGATCTCATATGATCGAGGTAGGTGGTTTGTTGCCCTACGTTGAATGTCTTTGAGTTTTTGTGCAAAAAGTGCCGGATACCCATGTATTGGGTATCCCGGGTTAGGGATTTTGATTCCATGGTTTAAATTTCCTTATATTTATTGTTTTATTGAGGTTAATTGATAGTAATATATGCTTGGTTGCATGTTCGAGGGTCACCCATGGGTGATTTCTCTTGATTTGGCTGTTTATCGCCATTTGGCTTAGGTTGCCTATGAGTTAAACCTTGTAACATTGTTTGTCTGCCTTTTTATAGTTGATTGCATGTATTTAATACTGTTTATATGCTTTTGATGCATTTTAGCTATTATCCAAGTAGTTTTTGAACTTACTTAGGGCTGCTAACAGTCGATTACGCACGACTAGACTGCTCAGGGCTGTGTGAACTTGGTGCGGTAGACTAAATAGGGAATTGGTGATTAATGGATTCCTCAGAGAGTTTGTTATAAATTAGTTTCATACCGAGGACCTACAAGAATTGGAATTTTTGCTTCCCAATAGTGTCTTTAGTTTATGCACGTATCGAGACTACATGAGGAATTAGATGTAAGTGCTTCCTCAGAGAGTCTGTATCCATCGTTGCAAGACCATAGGGGAATTGACGGTGAGAGCTTCCCAGAGTGTCTGTGCCTTGTATGATTATTTGACTAGAGGGGTCTGACAGTAGGAGACACCCAGAGAGTCAGTATTATTATTTTTTTGGTTGGTTTTGATGAGTCCACCAAGCCAAAGAACAATCTTGGGTTTGTAATGCTTGTTATCTTGGTAGTCTGTTGAGATACCTGTTGTGTTACTTGTTGTGCCTTGAGAATATATAACTATTGTTAGACTCCTTGGTTGATAATTAAAGGATTTTATTAAATTAATAAATAAATTTGAATGGAGTTTTGTAGGATTGTTACTTTGGTGTACCTCTGTTTCTCTACTGCATTTATTTCCTTTACTTTTGCTATATTGCTCACTGACAGTAGGGAATAGATTTTGTGGTGATTGCCTACTAGGATTAGTCTCACACCCTGTTTGGGTCCTGCTTTTTGGCCCAAATAGGTTATATGGTTGCAGGTGTGGATAGGGATTGTGGCCCTTCTACTTCAGGTACATGATTGCTGGTTGGAGCTGGAGAGCATAGGACCAAGCTTAGGCTTGCGATGCTGCTGGAGTTGCTGTTACTTTTAGTACTTTGTTTTTAGTTGTATTTCTGCACGTTGTTGTGTTTCTTCTTTCCTTAGATACTTGTACCTACTGCATCATTATCATCATTACTATATATATTCATTGCTTCCACTGTTTGGTTTCAGTTGTTGTATGTCGTTTACTACTTCCGCTATTGACTGTTATTTCTTTTCCCTTGTATACCTTACCAAATGAGGGCATAGTTTCCCCAATAACTTACCAAGGACCTCGCTGCTAGTCGGAAGCCTCGGGCATTTGGGGAAATGCACTTGAGTTCATGTGGCGAACTGGGTACGGGGCACCCGTTGAGTGGCTCCGGATTCTGGTCATTACAAAGTGGTATTAGAGGGGTTTCTTTCATTTTCTATTGACTTACTGTTTAGTGACATTAGACAGGGATAAGATGAAATAGGTAAATGGTAAATAGCTATGCTTGGGCGTTCTAGAACCCGTGTATAGTGAAAAATCCAGATTACCTCAAATATTGCAATTTTCGAGTTTTTGCAAATATTATAGTTTAATTGATTTCACCGTTGCGTGGTGCACTTGTTTTGTGCTATTACTGTTTGTATGATTGTGGTTCTATTTTGTTGTAACCCGATGAGATGAGGGTATGCCATCTCATGCATCATATAGTCACTTGTTAGAAAATCACATGTCATGCATTTTTCCATGCCATCTAGATTGCATTATAATTTTCATGCTATTGTGATAGAATTTGTTATAAAAGGTGCATGCTGTTGTGATAACTGCTATGTTGATAGGGTATCGGTTGTTTAGAGCTTCTTTATCATGGATGCCAAAATTTGTTCTTAGAGGTGTTATGGGACCTCAAGGATCATAATTTGGTGGGTCGTGAGTTTGTTATACTGTTTACTTGTTATATACATGGTTATGATGCCAAGCTTTGATTCGTAGGGAGTATGGGCCCCCACGGATCAGAATTTGTCACCTTAACACTGATTTTTCTGTGTTTTCTGGGCTCCGGTGCAGTTATGAGGTTACTGTCTAAAAAAAACCAGAATACACGGCATGTACTTTATGAATACATGTTGTGTAGTTTTTAGCCGTGTCACTGATCGTTCGGGTAAGGACACGAGGTCCTGTAAAATCTTGTAGGAACACGCCGTGTACCAGCTTATCACGCCGTGTAGTCTGGAATAGGTATCCAGTTGTGTAACGAACAACACGGGATGAGGTTTTCCTTCAAGTTTACGCCGTGTCCCTTGGGAACACGCCGTGTATAGTTGACCATGTAGCTGGCCATGTAGACAACAGTACGGGCTGGTGTTATCCCTTCGTGTACACACCGTGTCCGTATGGAACACGCCATGTAGTGTCGACCGTGTATCAGGTCATGTCTCTAACAACACAAGCTAGGTAAGGCATGTCAAGTACACGCCGTGTCTCCTTTAACATGTCGTGTAGTAGAGGTCCAAGTACTAGTTCGTGTGAATAACGACACGGACAGAAGAGAGATCTTAAGAAACACACCATGTTGTGGAAAAACACGCCGTGTAGTCTTCGGCTGGGACAGTCCGTGTGACTTAGTCATGTAGGAGTAACCAGGAAGGAAGAGAAGGGTCATTACACGCCGTGTAGTTTGAGAACACGTAGTGTAGTCGGGTTGTTTACACAACCATTTATGGCCAAGGTACATGCCCAGGGTAAAATTTCTGGGAACACGCCGTGTAGCCATACTACACGCCGTGTAGTCATGTTTTCCCAAATTTTAAAGGTTTTTCCCTCCTATTCCATTTTACTCTCTTATGTTGCAACTGTGTTCGTCGTTAATAAAGGTGCGTTTTGATCTTTCAGAGCTATGGCACCAAGACGTCCTCCCGTTGCATGACAGGAACCGGGCAGTGATCGTACGCTTGATGTGACCGATCGGGGACTACCCGTAGTTCCGCCTATCATTCCGGACATGGAACCTACAGTGATTCCAAAAACTGGTGCTGACGCTCAGTTCAGAGAGGGTTTCATGAGATTCATGCAGACCTTCCAGGGAGTTCAACATCCTGCCCCAACTATGGCAGATCTGACGTGAGTTTTTCAGCAGCAACATCCTCCCACATTCACAGGGGATGGAGGACTGTAGGATGCGGATTCATGGCTAGAAGCCATGTTATCCATCTTTGTCCATCTCGAGGAACCCCCAGACAGAAGGGTGAAGCTCGCAACTTGCATGCTGCGAGACTCCGCCAAAAGATGGTGGGATGTAGTTTCTCAGGCAGGGCGCCAACAGACTATGGCTTGGGATGAGTTCCAGCGTACATTCTACGACTACTTCTACCCAGTGATGCTGAGGGATGACAGAGCTAGGGAGTTTGTGAACCTGCAGCAAGGTTCTCTTTCAGTTCTGGAGTATTCCTCCCATTTCAGAGAGTTACAACATTTCTCTCCTGTTCTAGGGAATGATGAGCTGTTCTTGGCAAGGAAGTTTGAGGAGGGACTCAAACCAGAAATTAGATTGCAGGTGAATGTATTCTAGTTGACTTCTATTACTCTTATAGTCAACCAGGAGCTAATCACAAAAAGGAACCCGAGGGAGACTGGAGCTGTGGACCAGGGCAGTTCAGCATCCAGGGCTAATTCTTTTCAGACAGACAGCAGGAAGCGCCACCGAGAGTCTACCCAAGGTGACCCGAGGAAGCGAGGTATTCCTTATGGTAGACGAGATCTCCCTTCTGGAACCCAAGTGGTGTGTTATCAGTGTGGGAGGAGCAGGAATAGGAATCCACAGTGCCCGAGAGACCCAATGGAGTGCCGATCTTGCGGCAAGATGGGTCATCTTCAGCGTTTCTGCAAGGTTCCCCTTCCAACAGCTAGTGAAGGAGGATCAATTTCGACCCCGCGTGCAGGAGCAGGGTTACCAGTTCCATAGAAGTCTGGGGGATGGAGTTCTTTAGGTCATCCAGGTCAGGGTAGAGGCCATGGATGCAGTGGTCAGGCTCCGGGAGGAGTATCTCAGGGTTTTCAGGCTTCTACACAGGGCCGCTGTACAGGCCAGACTTTTGCTGTAGAGCAGATTCATCAGGAGAAGGATCCAAGACCCTCTACAGTTTGAGGTACGACCCTAATAGTCTCAGTTCTATCTTCAGCTCTTTTCGATACTGGTGCTTCACATAGATTTATCTCTTTTGATGTTATGGAGAGCATTGGGATCTGTGTCTTTTCGTCTGCTGACATGTTGACTCTCGACACGCCCTTGGGAATGAGGACATCTAGAATACATAAGTGAAAAGAATTCCCTCTAGATCTTATAGGGTGTCACTTCTTATGGGACCTCTATTTCCTAGAGATGACAGGATACGATGTCATTCTCGGGATGGATTGGTTGGTTCCCTTCCAGGTAGTCGTCGATTGCTATCACCATAGGGTGAGTTTCGTATCACCAGACGGCAGACCCTTTCTTCATAGAGGCGAGTGGGATGCCCAGGCGGGTAGAGCTGGACGAGAGCATCATAGGCTAGGAGGGGTTACAACCCAATTTTATAGTCTTTATCTGGATGACCAGGGGACTTCACAGTTAGACTTTCCTCCAGTGGTGGATCATTTCAGAGATGTCTTCCCAGAGGATTTTCAGGTTTACCTCCGGAGCGTGAGGTAGACTTCTCGATTGAGCTCATTCTAGGAGTGGATCTGATGTCCATTCCTCCTTATAGGATGACTAAAACTAAGTTTCAGGATCTAAAGAAGCTGTTGGAGGAGTTTCAGGCAAGGGGTTTCATCCGACCCAGTACTTCTCCTTGGGGTTCGCCTGTCCTTTTTGTGAAGAAGGCAGACTGTACCCTTAGGTTTTGTGTGGATTATTGGAAGTTGAACCAGTTGACGGTCAAGAACTGATATCCATTTCCGAGGATCAATGATCTTCTCGATCAGCTTCGAGCAGCTAGAGTATTCTTGAAGATCGACTTGAGATTTTGCTATCATCAGTTGCGTGTCAGACCATTTGATATACCCCTTCAAGACTTATGGAGAAGGTGTGGTCTGTATGAGTACTTGGTTATGCCGTTCGGTCTCACGAACGCACCGACAGTCTTCATGGCACTGACAAATAGAGTGTTCCATCCTTACTTGGATTCCTTCGTTGTGGTTTTCGTGGACGACATCTTGGTGTACTCTCACACTCGACACAACCATGCAACCCATATTGAGATTATTTTGAGTACACTGAGGGAGCATCAGTTATATGCTAAGCTCTAAAAGTGCCAATTTTGGATGGATGAGATCCACTTCCTGGGTCATGTCATCTTAGAGACAGGGGTATCAGTAGACCTAGAGAATGTGAGAGAAGTAGTTACCTGGGAACAACTGAAGAATGTCTTCTAGGTACGGAGTTTCTTGGGGATGGCTGGTTACTACAAGCGGTTTATATAGGACTTCTCACGCTTAGCAGTTCCGTTGACAGGATTGAAGAAAAATGGGGTAAAGTTTTTTTGGTCAGAAGCCTATGATTTAGCCTTTCAGGAGCTAAAGGGTAGGTTTACATCGGCACCGATTCTAGTTTTTCCAGATCCAGGTAGGATTTATACAGTTTTCTGTGATGCATTTGGCATTGGGTTAGGAGTAGTGCTTATGCAGGAGGATCATGTTGTTGCGTATGGATCTCAGCAGTTGAGGTCACATGAGAGGAATTATCCTACGCATGACCTGGAGTTGGCTGCAGTTGTTCATGCTTTGTGTTGTTGGAGGCATTACCTTTTGGGAGATCATTTTGTGGTATATACTGACCACAAGAGTCTCAATTACATCTTCACGCAGCGTGACCTGAATCTGAGACCGCGGAGGTGGGTCAAGTATCTCCAGTCCTTCGACTTCGAGCTTACCTATACGCCTGGGAAAGGCAACGCAGTGGCTGATGCATTGAGCAGAAGAACTCAGATATAGACAGTTTAGGAGGCCAGCAGTGAGTGGCAGCTTATGTCCCTGTTCTCTGAAATGCATTTGGAGGTACACCCATTACTATGCTGAAATTCCGAAAGGAATTTATCTCTCCTCACTTACATTCAAGCAATTATTTTGTATAATGAATATAAACCCTATTACAATTGTTGGGACATATATATATATATATATATATATATATATTACCCCCTTAATTTTCATTTCATGTACATATGATGAGACACCCCTTTCTTTCTCATTAACAATTTTTATGAATTCTTACATCACGCCGTTACGCTGTCAAAACTGCACCGATTTTCTAAGCCAATGTCATTGTGTAGTGAATACCATGCCCATTTCTCTATCAAGGGTATTCAACTTTATGTACATTATCTGATTGATTATAAAGTTTCATGTATGAATTCCACATTCCTTTATCGTGGAATAAATGATGATGTTTTATGAATCCATGTTATATGATCCATGTGGCACACTTATGCATGAAATGAAATGTTTAAGAAGGGTGAACCCTTATAACACTCCAATGCATTGGGTAAAGTATAGTATCATGATACATCATGTGAAGTGGGTGTTTACTCATGATAATTCAAGTGCAACAAGGTTTTACTCGTGCTTCATGTGCAATGAGGATTTACTCATGCTCCATGTGCAACGAGCCTTGGCTCATGCCAATTCCAAGTTAAGTGTTGTTGCCACATTTCTTTGTTATGATTATCATGCTTTATCATGCCTTTATGTTTATGCTTATCTTGTGCTCTATTGATATTCCTATTGTCTAACATGTATTTTATTCCTCATGTTATTCCATGATTATTCCCTCATTGGGCTTTACAGATCACCCTTTTCTTATGCATGTCCTCAGGTTATCCCATGAAATGCTAAGTACGAGGGAATGTAGTGGTAATGTAAAGGAACTTTTCAATAAATATGTTGTTTTTCATGTTTTAAGTTGTTATGTAATTATCCTAAGCCCCAAATACACTAGACCTATCGATCTTCTATGTTTTATCAAATGAAGTTTATGTAATAAATTATGTTTAATTGTGTAATAAAAGATCAAGGTTGTCATAGGTGTTGACTACACAAATCGGAGGAAAAACTTGATTTTTTGATGTATGTTAGGGGTATATACTGATTATGGGAAACATCAATCACATGGTGATTTCTTATTATTGTAGATACAACTATATGATTTGATCCTTGTCTTGAATTAGTTATATTCCATGCGTATGGTTTTTGATTACTTTCATATGAGAGTTTTTTTTCTAATGTGGATGGTCAATGTGAAAATTTCATTAATAAGAGGGGTTATTATATGGGTATTATGTGTGTATAGATCCTTATTTCCTTTATGGTGGAATTTTTAGTGAAGTCAGTGGGCATTGGGATGGTTGAGGCTCCTAAAGTTGTTAATGAATTTATCATTTTTTATTGAGGTGGTTTTAACACTACCACCTTGATGTGATATTGAGTTTGGAATAAAATTAAAATTGGGGTTCTCTTTGATAATGATGGATCCTTATTGGATAACACCTTTTAATTTGTGGGAGTTGAGGATTCAGATAGATGATTTGATGTAGAATGGTTTCATCTGAACCAATGTTTCATCATGGGGTTCCATAGTGATATTCTCCGAGAAGGAAAATACTAGTATGAGGCTATTTATAGACTACCTAAGGAAAAATAAGGTGAATATCAATAATCATTGACCTCTTCTAGGAATAAATGTTATTTTTGTCTAGTTTAGAGTAGCTAGCTAGTTTTATAAGATTGACTTATGGTCTTTGTATCATAAATTAAGTGTAAAGGAGGAAGATATCCTAAAGATTTACTTTCATTGCAGATATCAACACTTCAAGTTTATAGTTATGTTTTTTGATGTAATGAACACACTGAAAGTGTTCATGGGACTCATGAAATATATATTTCATGAGTACTTGGAGTAGTTCATAGTTATGTTCATTAAAAACATTATTACATACTTGAGTTAAGAGGAGGATATTTCTTGTCATCTAAGGATCATTTTACTGAATTTAAGACACCACCAAATATATTTTAAATTTTCTCAGTGAAAGTTATATATGTGATAGATTCATTTCCTTGGACATGTGGTGTCTTATCAGGGGTATTAGTTGAGCCCTCAACGGTTGAGGAAATTGTATCTGGGGTGGAACCCAAGAATGTGGTGAAGGTTCTTAATTTTCTTGGTATTTCATGTTATTATCATAGGTTTGTATGTAAATTTTCTTAGATTTCATCCTCATTGATAGTTTTGTCTTAGAAGGAAAAGGCTTTTATTTAGACTAATTAGTGTCGGATAGCTTTTAACTACCCAAAAGGTAGTTAGTCAGTGACCTGATTCTCTAGTTTCCAGAGGAGGGGGTGATGTTCGGGGTGTTCTGTAATGCTTACTATTTGGGTTTCAGATGAGTCTTGATGCAAAAAAAAAATGCTGATCTCTAATGGGACTATAAAATTATTCCCCCATAATCATAACTACGTCACCCATGATTTGGAATTAGTGATAGTGGTGTTTTCCCTGAAGTAGTGGCGACATTACCTCATTAAATAATGCTTTATGGTCTTCACAAATCATAAGTGTTTGAGGTAAATTTTCTATCATCATGACCTGAATTTATAACAAAAATGTGGATAGATTTTCTCTAGTACTACAAATTATAAATCTCGTACCCTTTAAGAAAAAGTAATGTCATGGTTGACGCATTGATTAGGAATTCATGAAAGGATGTTATTTAGGAGTTTAGATATTCTTAGAGGGTTATGGAGGAGTTGGAATCCATGAACCTAGATGCAACGATAGTTTATAGTGTAGGTTTCTTATTCTAGATGAAAATGTAGTATTATTTGATATGAAAAGTGGAGGAGTCTCACTAGGGATACCCAAAGGTGGAAGTAATATGAGATTGAGTTGTTTAGAGTGACTCCCATGAAGGGTGGTTAGAGGAAAATTGATATCCATTAATGTTCCATAGGTGGATGTTCATCCCAATGGTAATGCTTAAGGTATTCCTTTGTGAGTTTCACAACTCATATTTAGTGGTGCACCCAAGATTACCCAAAATGTACTTTAGTTTGAGGATATAGTTCTTCTAGTCAAGGATAAAACAGGTAGTGGTAGAGTTTGTGAGATGGTGTCTAGTTTTCCAGAATATGAAGGAAGAACACCATGTTCATAGTGGTCTGTTGTTATCTTTATATGTATTTGAGTTAAAGTGGGAGGAAATCTTGATGAATTTTATCATAAGATTACATTAGGATTGGGGGGGATATGAATCCATCTAGGTAATCATGGATCAGTTGATGAAGTCACCACACTTCTTATAAATTTGGGAGTCTAGAACCACAATTTTTTTTGGTAAGGAGGTATGTGGATGTGGTTATGTGGATACATGAAGTTTTAAGGTCCATAATCTCAAATAAGGATTCTCATTTTACCTTGGTATTCTAGATATTAGTTCAGCATGATTTTCCACTTAGTTATACCTTAGTAATATTTTTCATCCTCATATAGACAAGAATATGGAACAAACCATCCAAATTCTAGAGGATATGTTAATGACATGCGTCATGGATATTTTTGAATCCTTGGTGAACCACTTTCCCTTGGTTGATTTTTTCAATAAAAATAGCTACCACTAATCCATAAAAATGGATCTATTTGAGGATTTTTATGGGATTCCATGTTGATCATTGTTGTTCTAGATCAAATTTATAGAATCTTATGTTATTGGTACTAATATTGTGAAAAGTATGACTGAGAAGTTCCAGATGGTTCATGAGAGGATGAAGGTGGTGAAAGATCATCATAATTATTATACTGGTCATAGGAGGAGTCTCTTGGAGTTTGAGGTTGGGGACCATGTGTTCTTGAATGTATCCCCTCACCATGGGTAGCATAGGTTTGGTTGGGGAAGTAAGTTTTCACCTCGATTTGTCAAATATTTCAAGGTGTCAAAGTGCATTGGTGATGTGGCTTATCAGTTGGATCTTACTCTATAGATGGATCAGATCCATGAAATCCTCTATGTATCTCATCTCCATAAGTATCTTCAATATGAATCCCATATAATTGACTGGGGAGAGTTGGAAATCGAGACTGAACCAACATTTTTGGAATGAACTGTTGAGGTACAATACCGATGTGAGAAAGTATTGCGTGGTCATGTCATACTCTTGGTTTTAGTGTTGTGAAGGTATGGTGTCTTGGAGGAGAGTACTTATGAAAGTGAGACACTGATGCATGCTTTGTATCCTACATTTTTTGAGTTTGGTTTTTTTTCCTTGGGTGATGTAACATTTATATAGTTTCTAGTTTATAAAATGTTTTTTCCCTCTTATTGATCGTGTTTGGCTGATGGTTTCATTTGGAACATAACGAGATCCTTCAGAGGTATCTCATGGGATGGTTGTTAAAACCTTACCCTTTATTTGATTTCTTTATGGATTTTTTTAGTTCTCGTGTAATATAATCATTTGATAATTATCTAAGGCGATGGACTATATTTCTAACCCCTTACATTTTTCTAGGGCTTTGTGGTGCTAAGAAGAAATTCAGAGGTGTTCCAGACTATAGGAAAGTTTTCTATCCATTTAGAGGGTCAGCACAACATATTAGAGAGCATGATATCAATATTTTAGCCTTGGGTTCTTAGAGTTTGGTTATGGGGATATCCTTGTGGTACAATGATATTCCAAAATGAGTGAAATGGGCTAGTTGGATGTGGTGTTGAGAATGGTGCTTGGGTGTTCACGCTTTGTAACATAGGCAACTTGGAAATTCCCAATAAAGGGTGTGGCTTTGGTTATGGTGATTTAGGGGAGAACTTTTGTAACACAAGGAGCTATATCTCACCATGCTATAGTCCTAGATTTGGTGAGAAAAAAAAACAAGTTTTTTATGCTTGCTATAGTGATTGGTCGTGGTGAGCTTTAGAGAAGCCAAAAAAGATTTGACTACACCATGGTTGAGGCTATGGTGATAGTTAAATCTATTTTTAAAAACATGTAAATAAGGGGGAAATGAACATGGGAGATTCATATCACCTTTGATCGAGGGAGACCATGGTGTAGTGGGTTGTATCCACACTATAGTTAGGACATTTGAAACTCTTCTATAAATATAGGGCCCAACCTCTCTAGTCTAAATTTCCTTCCTTCTCTTCTGATATTTCTCTAACTTCAGACTACTTTTTAACCCTTTAATCTTCTCTTTTTAGGATTCTGACCTCCTAGATTATATAGAATCAAGTTCTCTTGATTCATGGTACCTTATTAAACTCATTCTCTCATTATTTCTCCCCCATTTTTTGGATGACCATTGCAGAAAAAACCACTATTTTTGGATGAGTTATTAGTGTGTTTTTTTGTGGATTTATGAGGATAGGTTTTGGTGGTTTTCCCTTCAAGATTAGTGGAGTTTAATCCCTTGATACTTGTATTGTAAGCATGCCTCTATTTGAAGCGAAAATTGAGTTAAGCGATCTGATTTATCTCTTTATATTTTGTGAATATTTGATATTAGCATGATTTTTTTCCTTTTGGGTGGATGGTAATATTTTTCCTGATGAATACAATTAATCTAAAATAATGATTTAAAGGGAAATGGGTGATATCACATGTGATTTAATTATTTTCATGATATTTATTTTACCTGATTGTGTGCCAGATATTGTTGATTATGAAATGTGTTTGCTTATATGAATATTTTTTTTGTTTTTTGAAATATAATTATTGAAATCAACTAACATTAAAATTATAAATCCCTTAAATATGGTGATTGAACTGACTATGTGTAAATGAGGAATTATTATGTACCATTTCCTATGAAGCTGATTTGATGTAATGGTTTGTGTGATGGATGAGATTATGGGTTGTTTTTTGGGTTTGAATTGTGTTGATGTGGTGATAATGTATGTTGTGGTAGTGTGGTTATTGTGGATATGGTGATGATGTGTAATATAGAATCATGGAGTTGATGTGGTAATGGTTAGTTGTGTTATGTGTTGGCTTGGTAGTTTCCTAATAGTTATGGAATGACTAGAATTGTAAATGGGACAATGATGCATAATTGAATGAGAATAGTTTCAAATAAACATAGGCCTTGTCCAAAGAATAGATTTTAATTAAATATAGATTAATGATAAATTAATATATAAATGGCTGGTAATCGATGTGGTTAAATGGGAACTATGAAATTAATGTGTGATTGTGTGTTTAGTAAGTGGGAATGATAGCTGATTATCATTATGGAAAATATATTGACATGCAATGGTGGCAATGTAAAGGTTTTAGTGGTTGGGTGGTTTAGTTATATGAACCCATAGGTTAGGATTGTGTGTGACTATTATACATTATATTTTCATTGTGATTTCTATATGTACCTTACTAGATTCATGTGTCTACACTAACACCCAAAGGTTTTGGGATCTAGGTTTTTTCTCCAAACATCTAGGTTGGAGAGGGTAGATGGATAGCTTCCCTATCTTCCTTGGTCTCTCTTCCAAGTGAGGTTGATATGCATGTGATGTGATGGCCAAAAGTAAAAAATTAAAATTTAGATGATGATTGATGAGTGGATGGGGTATTTTATAGAGGGGATCATTCATGGTATAATGATGGAATGAGTTTGACGTCCTTCATGTTCACAATACCCTAATATTTTGGTTTACAGAAGTGGTTATGGGATGATGAGGGTGTGATGGTTTTGGCATGGGTTGAGAGGCCGTGCCTTCCCATTGTGGTGTGATTTGTGATGGAATAAGATTGATGGATACAAAAGGTATGAGAGTTCCAAGATGTATGAAGTTGGGGTTTGAGATTGACAAATCAATGGGTAAGTAGTGCGAGGTACTCTTTTATTAGTATGTTTATTCTTATATTTTTATACTTGGATTTTTTGTTTGGAGAGTGAGCCTTGGTGAGGTCGGGAACTAGTTAACACCTAAATACTTATTGATTCTGTTGTTTTTTCATCAGGGCATTAGTATTCTCTTCTCAAATTTTTATGAGAGTCCATGGGTAAGATCTTATCAATTATACATGTTATAATCTTCCTGATATATATATATATATATATATATATATATATATATATTATTTTATGTTACTAGGTGGTAATTAGAGACTGATATGGACATATTTAGAATAGATCTTGGAGCTATTGAGTTATCTCCATAGGATTTTCTTTTGGTACTTTATTTGAATACTTTTATTTTTATTCATATGACATTACATGCATTATGGTATATTCATGGGTTTTCCCTTTCTTTATGTTATGGATTTTTTTAGTGGTAGATATCCTATATTTTGATACCACTTTATCTATTTAGGGTAATTACTCTCATAAGTGTGAATTTATTTATACCCTAATTATAATAACTAACTTGGGGAATACTGGAGTTAGAAATCAGGATTTATTATATCCCTTCCTCTATTACAGGCCTTGGAGGGCCACCATTGTATGGAGGGGGTCTTGAAAATAAAAACCTAAAATATCATAAAAAATTACATCTTAATGTGTGGATAAGATCTTGATCAAACTTACCTAATATTATCTTACCTTTTCAAATTTTGTTTCACTTTCCTTGGATATGACATTACTTTTATATTAGAAAATTAATATTTATAAAAACTCAAATCCTTCTCACTTTTAAAATGATCCCTCCACAAGCCTTTATAAGACACACCTAAAATTATAATTACTCCATATAATATACCATATTTTATTTCTTAATAATCATATCACATATTTTTTATCCCTAGGTATTAAGAGGATTCCCAAAATCCTATAAAATTAGGAATGTTTCCAAGAGAAGACATGACTTATTATTTATAAGTAATGAATTTTTATTAATATTTTTATAGAAATTAATCCTATTAATCTTATTAAATCAAATTTACCACTTTAATTACATGTTTTTTTAAATCATTAATATTCTATAATATTATTCTTATTACTATACAATAACATATTCTTACTCATCTAGTCATTATAACATGTTCATATTTTGGTCATTTTTACCACTTATATGAACGATGTTATAAAATTTAAATAATGAATGGATAAAGAAACTTAAATAATGGTAATAATACATAAAAAATATTATTTTAAGATTTATTCATAATTATAAAATATAAATATACCAAATTATATTCACTAATTAATTCAATTCTTGTGTTAATTTAATAATCAATGGAAAATATATTTTTTAATCATTTCATGAAATATGTCACATAAGTTTCATGAAATGACCATGGGAATCTTTAAATATATTAAATAACCAAAAAAACTATAGGTGTTGAAACCACGACCAAGGAGCAAGGACTGGAACTGCCAAACCAAAACATGCATGGAATCCAGAACAATTGACACTTGAATATTAATTTTAACAAAGAATGATTAATGAATGGGTTATAAAAAATAAAAAATTAAGGGTGTAAAGTATAATAAATAAAAATATGTTTTTATATGGATTAGTAATAAAATTAAATATATTATACATGAGGCTAAAGCACGCCCGACCATGCATGAATCCAAGGTAAGGGTTTTTTATCTCAAATTTTCTTCTTCAAGATATATTTCTTATTATGCACCTAATTTCATTTATATAGTGTGTATATTTATGATTTAAAATAATTTATCATAATTATATTTATATTCATGTTATTTAAATTTCCATTCCAAGTTCAATATTTCAAGGTCTTTTAATTCAAATGTTACCAAATCCATAAGGGTTTATTTTCCAATATCACTTTGAAATCATGGTTATCTATGTTAAATTTCTATTAAAAGAACTTTTTTATTATTTATCTCTAAAAACCCATATATTTTAACCCCCTATGGCAATGTTTTTGGGGGTTTACATGTCTTATTACCATTTCTCTTTCCTTTTAGTTCACAATTCAACTGAAAGTATGCCTGCAAGTTAAACTGACCATATCTATTCTTTTCAACTGAGAATATTTCTCCTCCATGTCCATATTCTTTGTATTGTTTTGTGAATGTTATTATCTATTATTGAATGATTGATTAATTAAAATTATATTATTTTATTTACAATTGTTTTAAAGGAATATTTTTTTAACATTTTTCAAACATTTAATTTCTTATTAACTTTGACTCTCTTTATAAAAGTGTGAAAATAATATTCCTTTTTAACATTTTATGGATGAAAAATTTTTACCACCATATTTTTAATTTTTATTTAAGGAGATTACTCTTTTATTTTTCATGGTTTTATAAATTAAATTATATTCCCATTTATTTTTATTTTTATCCTATTAAAATATAAGTTATTAAAAACATAAAAGGGTATATCTTATTATTTTTTTCCAAAGTAATTTATTTCAATTATAAAGTGTTTTTAATCTATGTATATATCCTTTAATATATCATATAATTCATTGGGGATATTATCTAGTGATATCATCCAACTTCTTTCTATGGATGAATTATGATCATGATTTGTGGAAGTTTTCATGAAACTCGTTTCTTTCCATGGTTTAATTAAGCTATGATGGAACTATGAATGTTTTCATGTTTATGTGGAATAGATATATATGGTTTTCATGCCAACGAGCATGTACCCTAGTGGTACATGCTCCTACTTGGAATCCAAAAGACCTAGGATCAAATCCGGGAAGGGGAGAATTTCTTGGACTATAGCAGTGCTGTAGCAGGTACTGGTGCAGCGACAGCATTGTAGCAGCAGCGGCACTGTAGCGGTGGAGGGACTGTAGCAGATACTGTTGCGGTGGCAGTACTATAGCAACACGAGTACTATTGTAGTACTATTCACCGAGGGGTCCTTTGGTCCAAAAAATGGGCTTTCAACCTTGTATTCAGGCCACTTGGCCTTGGGCATTCAGGCTATGTAATGGGTCTCCCTCTACCCAATCTAAATAGGTATTTTCTTTAAATAATAAATTGAGTCTCCGTACCCAACCTTTAAAAAAAAATATGGTTTTCATTATTTGATGGGTAGTACTAGAATTATATAGCCCTATAATTAATTGGGTAAATATTTATACCACATGAGAAAACCTAAAATAGAATAGGGAGTTAACCCAACCCATTAAAGTTTAAATGGAATTGGTAGTAAACCCAATCCACCAAGGGAATTTTTTCCAAAATGTGATGATGATAATGGTAGTGAGCCTAGACAAAGGAAATTATTTTCTATGATTATTTTTTTCCACAATATTATGACACATTATTATTAATATGTTATGTTTTCATGGATGATTATTATTTACTCTGGTTTCCACACCCCTATTAGTCATGATTTATGTTATGTCAAATCGTTATGCTAGGAATCATGATTTACAATCTATTTTTTATTGGTTATGATTCTATTATGTAATATCCATGAACTTGGTTATCCTCTTATACTCACATGTTAATCTTATGATTACTTATGACCTTTTATTTTTTTCCTCTCATGTTTACCCTTGTTGAGCGCTTGAGCTCACCCTTTCTTATATTTCATTTACCTAGATAAAGAAGAAGAGTATTATATATGATATGTATAGATTGGTATGATGTGTGGATAATTTTTTGGGATTTTTAAGAACTAAGTAAAAGTTATATATACAAGGTTTTATTCTTGAATGAAAAAAGTGTATCACTTGATGTGTTTGGTTTAGTTGAAAAAATGTACATTTTGGTATGGGTTTTGTTATGTAAGGGTTTTTATAATTCTATAAAACTCTAAACCTAAAAGGTATTGAGTATTTAAGTTATTCAATATTTACTTTAGATGTTTTAATTATGGATGGATATGTTTTGGCTATCATGGTTGGTATCAAGAAAAGTGTTTAAATAATATGCTTTTGGCACTGAATCTGAGAGTGCGAATCTAGGGTGCTTTAGGCAAGGATGATTATATGAGGCACATGAAGGATGAATTAAATGATCGATGTATTATCCTATCATCAATTATAAGTGTGATAAAAAATAGTATGAGGATAAATTTTTATACACACTATTATCTAAACTTTAAAAAATTTATTTGAAGAAAGCAAGGAAAAAAATATACACTACTAGAAAAACAATCCCTAACCACAATTTTTTTATCATGAGTGTCAAGTGTTGTGACTATAGGTACCCTTATATAGGGACCTTATAACTACAATTTCATTTGATTATAGTTGTAGGGTACCTACGAACACTATCATCACTGACCATGGTTGTAGGTACCTTATATCTATAGTTTTTGGTTCCCATGGCTATAGTCACCATATTTAAAAAAATATAATAATAATAATAATAATTAATAATTAATAATTAATAATTAATAATGAATAATTATTAGTTATTACTTATAAAT
The DNA here is from genome assembly GCA_963277665.1 of Viscum album. Taxonomy (NCBI): domain Eukaryota; kingdom Viridiplantae; phylum Streptophyta; class Magnoliopsida; order Santalales; family Viscaceae; genus Viscum; species Viscum album. The sequence continues at coordinate 1,015,519,944 of OY728147.1, read as the reverse complement.
TACTAAATTCAAGTTACTAATTACTAATTATTGATTAATAATATATCTACATTTTAAAGTATTTATTATTTATAATTAATAAATATTAACTATCAACTATTAATTATTATTAATTAATTTTTTAAAATTAATTATTAATTATTAAATATTAGAAATTATAAATACTTAACTAATAATTAGTAAAAATTAATTATTCATTATTAATTATCAAATATTAATTATTAGTTAATATTTATTAATTCTCAAAAAAATTAATTAGTAAATATCTGTTATTATGCATCAATCATTTACTTATTAATAATTATAAATAATTAATAATTAATAATCAGATATTTATAATTTATAATTATTTATTAAGTATTAATTAAAAATTAAGAATTAAGAATTTATTATTATTGATTAATTATTAATTATTAACTAATCATTAATTATAAATAATCATTGCTAATAATTATTTATTTATTATTTAGTGTATCAAGGTGTGTGTCTGTTTTTAATCCCTTTGACAAGAATAAATATTATTTAGTGGTTAGTAGATATTAATTATTAATAACTTATTATTATTAGTTATTCATTATTTAATGAAAATAGTTAATAATTAATAATTGATAATTTATTATTAATTATTAATTAATGATTATTAATTATTTAGTATCTATTATTAATTATAAATTATTTTCATCAATTGTTAAAATTTTCCAATAATATAAAAAATTGTAATGATGAGCCTATTCCTAGGTAGAGGGAATCCATTAACAACAAAGGCTTATAAAAATTTCAGAAAAATAGATGATTAATTACAATATTAGAGAAAAATATAGCATAATAAAATCAAGAAAAAAGCATTCCACTTTCAAAGTAGCACTATCTCACTTTTAGCTCCAAACAAATGGGGAGGGATTAATGTTTGGGTCCTTTTGTAAACAAACTTCAAGATGAGAAATAAAAGAGTCTATAATAATTACCAATTACTGATTATTTATTTTTAAACATTAATTATTAAATATTAGTAATTAATTATTAATTACTAGTTATTCGTTATTATTAATTATTCGTTACTTAAAATAAATAGTAAATAATTAAATATTAACTATTAACTATTATCTTTTAATTATTAAATCATAATTCTAAAGTAGTAATTTCCTTTTAATAGTTATACGTTATACATTATTAATTAGTAGATGTTAAATATTAAATATTAATTATCAATTATTATTAATTATAAATCATTTTTAATTGTTATTTATTTACCGTTAATTTTAATTAATTATTTTTTATCAATTTATTATCAATTATTAATTGTTATCAATTTTTCATTATAAGTTAATAATTAATAATAATAAATACATATTTTTACTAGTTATTTATTATTAATTATTAGTTATTAAAAATTAGTTATCATTAATTAATTATCAATTATTATTAATTAATAAACAATAATTATTAATATTAATATTTAATAATAATTTATATATAAATAAAAATTAGTAATTATTAATCGACAATTTATAGTTTTTTTATCAATTATTTGAAAAATGAATTATAATTTTAAAATTAGTTAAATAATATTTATAACATATTACTTAAAATTAAATTCCTTTAGCATAGTTGGTAAAATCATATAGATTAAAACTTTCTTGTGTGAGATTAATTTATAGACAAACGACCTCTATAGAAATAGTTTTGTTGTATATTAATAAAAGAAGAAAAAGATAATAATTTTTATTAATTATTAATTATTAATAAATTATAATAATTTATTAGTAATAAAAAATATATTTTATCAATACCTATGACCATGGTTAAAATCCATATCCATAAACCAACTGACATAATCATGACGTGTGATCATAGGGTTATGACTATGGTCATCAACCTTAGCCGTATATACCCACAAATATGATTTCCTTCAACTTTGTCCATAATAATAATACTATTGTGTCATAGAAATGGGGGGTGAATTGAATTTCCTTTTTAAAAGATTAAAGTGAATAAATAAATTGATATTATAAAAGATACAATGATATAAATAAGCTTGTGACAATGAAAAAGAAAAGTGTAGTAGAAATTAAAACAAGTAAATTAAGAGAAAGTGTTGCGGAAAATAAAATGTAGAAATAAAAAATACAAGGCACACATTGATAATAGATTTTAGAAATAACACACCAAGGTTCCCCTACGTCTCCTCCCCCTAATAATTCTTGAGATGGTATATAACCCCTTGGTTTTAATGAAAACCAAAATGAGAGAAACTAAGAACCCTTGGTTTTAATGGGAACCAAGTTCCAAATAATGAATCCCTTAATTTTGAAAAGAGAAGAAATAAACCAATTATGAGAAGGAAGGATAAAATAGATGGATTTCCTTTTTGGAAAACCCATTACAATGTTGTATCAAATCTCACTAAAAGATAAGTAGTAAAATGAAGGTGGGATTGAGAGAAAGATTTCAATAGAGAGAGAGGGAGCCAATTGGATATACAAAAAAGAACAAAGGCTCAAAAAGAATAAAGAGAAAGGGCATAAGAGATACAAAAATAGAACAAAGAAATAATTAAGGTGCATGAAGAAAGTCGATAAATACCACATGTTTGGATGGAATCCTTTAATGATCAATATTCCCATCGATGATGTCTTCTTTGATATTATTTATTAAGGATGATAAAGATGGAACTTTTAAGCTATTTGGGAGTTTAAAATATTTTGAATATCAAAGAACATTTTTCTTGAATTGTACTTAAATTGGATGAAGAACAAAGCCTCCATTATCCTAATTTTACATCTTTTTAGGATACATGAGGGGTATAAGGCCGAGTAGAGTCATTAAGAACCAAGAGGGAGAATTGTTTACCACTAAAAATTATATTTTGAAAGTTCTTCCTTGACATCACCAGATACCTGGTTGCCTTCACTAGGTATCCAATGGGATGCCTGGAACACTCCCATTCTGTTTTCTTCCACCCATTGTCTGGTGAAACTTTTGGAGATATTTAGATTCTTCTACATGATACTGGATAACCGGTAGCACTGCACCAGCTAGCTGATACAACTTACTACAAAAAACTTTAAAATAAGTCCTTTTTACACATTTTGAAGCCAACTTAAAGAAGGATTCCTTCCTACCATTAAAACATAATAGAAACACAAGAAATACACAAGAAACACATTAAAATGAGTTATAAACAAATTCAAGGGTTTTTGATTGTTAAAAAAATTACAATAAAAGGTGGAACAACATCCCCAATTTTGGTGATAAAAAATACACAATATTCAAATCAAGATAGAGAATAGGGAGATGATAAAATAGAAGGAGTTATAAATAATACATTAAACTATGCCCCCAATTTGTGATACTTTGAAACAAAGTACCCCCTTGATGAAAAACAATATGAAACCAACATTTTTTCTCATTTTTCATTTATAAAAAACTCCCCCTTTATGATTATTAAAAAGGAACTTACAAAAAATGAGGGTTAGACAAAATAGATAATATAAAGAGGCTGTGTAGAAAATAAAAATATCCTTTATAAATCAATGAATAATAAAATTTAACTCTCCCTTAAGAAATGTAAGAAAAATTAATGCAATAATATTAAACAAACTATCATTATTTAACATAGAAATTGTTAAAAAATACAAATAGACTCATGATTAAAATAATATAAGAACAATACATGAAAAAAAACACCTTAAAAATAGAAATTTTAAAATAATGATTTTTGAACCATGTATAAATATTTTTAAATAATAAAATAAATGATTTGAAATGATTTAGAGAACTATTCTAAGATATAGGCAAATAAATCATGATTTTAATAGAATATTTCAAATGTTTGAGCATAAGATAGAATTGGATAACATACTTAGATAATATAGAGGTGAAAATGAAAAGATCATTAAAACAAGTCACCCTAAATAAAACAAATAAAGCATATAGAAACTAAATACTTTATAATTTTATATTCATTTATTTATTTATTTATTGATAGACTATCAAAATATTTTTCAATAAGGTATAATTTAAAAGTCTTATAAGATATCAAATATTTTTACCTTTTGGTACTATTGAGTTACCAACAATGTTAGAATAAAATTATTTGTGAATGTAAAAAAAATTTGGTCCACAAACATTGCAAAGTAAAGAATTGAGATCCCTAACTTGTTTATACTTTTAAATAATATTAGAAAAAATATTGATAAATTTAGGTCTTCTATATATAGATTTTTTTCCAATAAAATTCATATACAAGATGCACATATTTATGAAAATATTTATAAAATTTATTTTGAGAAACACCTTTCACAAAATTAGTGGTTTTTAAAGAAGTTGCATTGTTATTAGAAAAAACAATACCATGATTATTTATATTATCATATTGAGAAAAAAGGATCATATACAGATTTTTTTTCACCTTGGATGAATTTATAAATATATCTTTTCAGATCCTTAATTTATAATTTTAAAAATTTAACATCCATTTGATTTTTTAATTTCAAAATCAAATAATCATTTTCTTTTAAAAGAAGATATTTTTATTTAAAACTTGTTTATGTTTATCATTAAGATTTTTGAAATTAGAATTAGTATTTTATAAACCTTTTTCAAGTTCTTGATAGTAATCTTAAATATCCTCAATTTTTACATAATTTAGGAGTAATAATTAGAGGAAAAGGTGGTAGAAGAAGAATGAAAATAAGAACGAGACATGAGAGTACTAACCCTGTTACCTTCTTCAAGATGAACCATGAGGAATTTTGTATTTGGGTTGTATGAGGATGCTTAGTCATCACTATCAATCCACGTTGAGAATTTTATAAATTTCATATTTTTATTCTTTTCATTTAACCTATTTTTTAGATCAAACATTTTGGTATTATATGCACCGTTTTATTTCATTCTAAACATATCAATTTCGGAACATCAATTAGATCTTATTTTTGTACACCAAGAATATTTATTCTAATTTATAAGATTATTCAACATTTTGATAAGTTTTTCAATTTATCCTTTATCACCAGTGTCACTTTTAGAAGAATCGTCGTCATCAATTTCTTTAACATAATGTTCTTCTTGGTTTCCTTGACTTGTAATGCTTCATTAACTACATGACATTGCATTGTTATCTCATATTTCACGAGTTATCCAATAATATCTTCAACTACCATATTTTTGATGAATTTGGATTCTTGAATCACTATAACTATGGGGGACTTCAAACTCGGTAAAACCTATAGGATTTTATTCCTAAGAGTTTATATATACAAATAATCACCGAGGGATTTTCTACCACTGAAAATGTTAGTAAATATTGTAAAAATTATAGTAATAGATTCATTTTAATGCATGGATAAACTTTTTAAATCTTGACGATACATATCAAATATAGGTTCATTTACTTTGTTCATGCCTTCATGTGTGATTTCAAGAAATTTTTAAATTTCATGAGCGATTTTACAAGTAGATATTTTTTGGGAAAAAATCTATCAAGGTGTCCCCTCGATATGTTTTGAGTGTGATTGTGTTTGTTGAAAAATATAGATAATCATGAATGAGAATGATTGGTGTTTGCCGAAGATAGATGTTTAAGGTGGCGCAGTTTTCCAGTGCTTACCAAATTTTTGGGTCTCAAAATTGAGAGTTTGATGTTGAAAAAGGAAGGATTTATTCATAGCAGTAAATGGTATGAATAATGTTGAATAAAATTGGAAAAGGATGATAACCGCGTACCATAATTCATGGTACGTGCATCATGTTTTAAGAATGGTATGTGGAGAAGAGGGAACAATACACCTGAGTGGTTCATAATATTGGAAATGGTTCGCAGTGATGGTTTTTGGTGATGGGAGTATGGTATGCAGAAGTATGGAGGTCTGTGGGATGGCTTGTCATTGGCAAAGAAGATCGATCATGTAGGATCAAAGGTAGTACACAGACAGTGTATGAAAAATGGTTCACAGGAAGGATTGAGGTTCATAGAGGCAGGATGATCGGTATACGGTGGAGGCTGTACCAAATCAATGATTTGGTAAATCTTCAATTAATGGATATTTTAGATATATTTTCCTATATAAGAATTTATAAACCCACCATTTAGAAGAGAGATCGAATATCATTAGAGATAATATTTGGCTCTAGGATTTCAGAAAAGTCTAAAGGAAGTTCGTGGGGAAGAATTCTTGAAAGGTGAAGTGGTTCGCCTGGAAGAAATTCTACGGATGGTTTTTGTGGAAAACTGTAACCTACATAGGAAATGATATGCAGAGGAAGAAGGCATGGTACGTCAGAGGTTAGAAAAGGTAGTCTGCAAACAGAGAACAATTTGTGGGAAGAGGGTGATTCGCAGAAGAGGTTTGCGGAGTTGGTATGCAGAGGTGGTACGCGATAGCAAAGGAAGAGGAAGTCTGCAGATGAAGGGAGGTTTGAAGAAGAGGAATCTGTATGCAAAGGAGGTGTTCCGCATACCAAAACTAGTACATAGTACGCATAGTAGCAAGGTGGTTCATGATTTTTACAAGGAAGCTTGCGAGAGATTCAAATCAATTTGAGAAAGTATTTTATGGTACCTAACAATACCCAGGAAGGTAGACTTTATCTGCGGGTGAAAAAGGAACTTCAACAGAGCATATACCTATAGTTGAGGATATATGAATTCATGAAAATGAAGGGACCTACATGTCCATAAAATGTGATTGACCTACAAGTACATAAACTGTGTGTGGATTCCTTTCCAAGAGTAGTGAGAACAGGAAGAGGAAGATAGTGACCCTTTCCACTAGCAGTGATCCAGAGAAAGAGGCATAGGGAGGGAACCTTAGGAATTTAGTGAGCAGAACCTAAACTTTGTAAAGGTAGTGAGCCTTGGCATTGAAGATCTAGCCCGAACATTTTACTTATTATTGGCTATGAGCCTTATTGAATTTGTTACATTAGAACATCGCTATTGTATACTCCTTGGATGTATCCCAGTGAGGGTGAACCAAGTAAATATTGTTGTGTCCTATAAATGATTTCATATATGGTCATATATTGCTATGGGAGGAAGAGAGAATTGAGTTTTGTCTAACAACGAAACAATATCCAAAAGGGATAACGTTTTAATCTGTCATACCCTGATTAACCCCCCCTCTCAGGGTATTTGACCTAGAAGACCTAATAATTAGTATCATAGGGAAAGGTTGAAAGTCAGTGGTTCTCTCTCAAGAAAAATAAATGGAAGTGGTCAATCATAAAAGAGTTATGATCTTTGATGGAAATAATTTTCAAATATGGAAGAATCAGATGCAGCACTACTTCCAATCAGTAGGTTTGGATGTATTCACAATAGCTATGCATGGAATATCAGTTGACATTAATAGTGGTGCTCTATCAATATCTGAAAGAAGGGAATTGGATGTTGATGCTAAAGGGATCAATTCTTTAGGGTAGCCTGATCAAATTCAATTTATACGAAGGTGATGTCCTGTAAAACATCACATGTAATGTCATAATTTTTTTTGAACATTTATGAGGGCAACAAAAAAGTATGAGAAGCACAGTTTTAGGTTCTATGGAAAAAGTATGAGGATATCAGAATGAATCCCAATGATACTTTTGATGCATTCTTTGACAGGATAAATATTATTTTGGAAGACATGAGGGGTCTTGGAGAAGTCATTGAAGATATAAAGATTGTGAAATGTATCTTGAGTAAACTTCCACTATGGTTTAATATGAACGTTTCAATGTTGGAAGACAAAGAACCGAAATAGATGACGTTAGATAATCTACATAGTACCCTTATAACATATGAAATGAGAAATGATGATAATGGTGCAGTGGAAAAGGGAAAGTTTAAGGAAGTGGAATTCAAGGCCATGAAGAATATCTCTATTGAATATAGTCTTAAGGAGGAAAATATGGATGAATTCATGTCATTTCTCTCCTCCAATCTGAAAATGGGAAAAGGGAAGTTCAAAGGTAAACTTCCATTTGTATGATTTCGATGTGGAAAGATTGGGAATTTTGCAGCATAGTGTCCTAAGAAGTTTGATGATGAAAATGAATAAAATGATGAAATTAACCAAAAGAAGTATTCATCAAATGATAAAGTAAGTAGAAGTACTAGGAGAAAGTTCTTTAAAAAGAAGAATATACTTTCAAAAGAGGATGAAAGTTTAGAATAATCTGAGGCAAAAGAGTTGGAGGACTACAAGGATCATAAAATAGATGTTTTGGTGAAAGTTGTTATAAATTCATTAACAAGAGAGGAAAATGACAATAAAGAAGAATAAATTGAAGGAAGAGTTGATCTTCAGGATAAATTATAATCTTCCCTTGAAGAGGTATATATTTTTAGATCCAAAACAAAGAAAGATAACAAAGTTTTTCGTGATACCAAACTCTTTATACAGCAGTAAGTAGAAGAGAATTCTGAGCTGAATTTAGAAATTGAAAAGCTGAGGTCTTCAATGCCAGAAAGCTCAGAAAAGGTGGTTGAGTACAAACTCAAAATTTAAGAACAAAAAATCGAAATTGATAGTTTGAATGAAACTAGAAAAGATCAAATCAAATGGATCAAACAACTAGAAGAGGAAGTCATCAGTCTGTGATGAAAAATTGAAGATCAGGAAAAAATTAAAACTCGTAGTTCGACATCAGGAAAGAAAATCATACATGCAATAGATAAGATGAGATTTGAGCAGAGTGGTCCATCAGAACAGAAGCAAAAATAATTTCTGAATTATAAGGTTGGTATAAGTCTTGATCTAAAATTGAATGCAGTTATGGTTCAAGTCAGATCACAAGCACCCACTCCAAGATTGAAGATTGATTTGGGTATGAAAAAGAATAAGAAGATTCAGAGAACCCAAGTCACAACTAGTGGTGCATAATTTCCGCATAAGAATTCACCTCACATAAGATGCTATTGTTTTGGTAAGACAAGATAGTCTCAAATGTATGTTCCATAGCAAAGAGCTACCAAAGGGAACAAGACAAACAAAGGTGGTTGTATAGAGGTCAAAATTCTAGGTCATCATTTGATGGTCATTGTTTTAGGTGTAAAGAACATGGACATATGGAAAGATATTACACATCAATAATGCAGATGAATGTTCCAAGGCAGACTGAATTTGTTCATAAGAATCATCCAAATGTATCTCCAGGAGAGCTGAAAATTCAAAATCGATTTACAGCTCTACAGGTTGAAGCTGGATTGTCATATACTGAGAAAGATCAATATTATCATTCCATTTTAGATATGAAGTAAAATAATTGGGTCAAAAATAAAAGGGTAGAGTAGGAAATGGTTGCAAAAATTACATTCAAGGCATCAGATCGCACTGGGATATGGATCATCAATGGTGGATTCACTTCCTATATGATGAGAAATAAGGATCTAGTAACCAGAATCAAGTATGATAAAGAAGGTGTCATATGATTTGGTAATTATGAGGGATTGAAAATTATTGGTTCAGGAAAAGCCAAGTTTGGAGGAAAAGATATGAGATGAGAAGATGTCTTGGTTGTTGAGGGGTTTAATCACAACTTGCTTAGGGGATTAGTCACAACTTACTTAGTGTCAGTCAATTTTGTGACTCAGGACATTCCATAAGTTTTTCCAAGAAATTATGTATCATCAAAGCAAAGGATGGTGCTGTTGTGTTTTAGGGAAAGAGTATGAAAGGGAATCTCTACCTCATTAGTGGAGAAGAAGATATGTGATTTCTGTCCAAGGATGAAGAAAACATGTTATGACATAAGTGTCTTGGCCACATAAATCAAGGTTCCTTGGAAGATCTGGTAAAATATTATGTAGCTAAAAATCTACCTATATTATCACATGATCATACTCATACGTGCGATGCCCGCCAACAGGGGAGGATCATTCGAAAGACATATAATACAAAGGATCAAAAGTCTACAAGATTTCTTGAGTTGGTGCATATTGATGTATGTGGGAAACTTTCACCGAGGGATATTGATGGGAGGAGATATTATGTTCTCTTAGTTGATAACTATAGTATAATGTCATGGGTTTCAATAATCACCCACAAATATAAAGTGTTCAATTGCATTACAAGATATCGACGAGAATGTGAAAAGATGCTTGGTCAGAAAATCTGGATGATTTGGACAAATAATGGAACAGAGTTCACAAATATCCAAGTGGAGGATTATCTCAAAAAACATGGGATAATGAATCAATTTTTAGTATAAATAACTCTACAAAAGAATAGATTAGTTGAGAGAAGAAATTGGATTTTCAACAACATGGCTAGAATAATGATCATTGAGAAGGACCTTCAAGAGAAATTTTGGAAAGAAGTAGAAATGATAGTAGTATACACTTCAAATAGAGCTTTACTTTATCCAAAAGAGAAGAAGACTCCATGCGAGTTATGTTATAGAAAGTACACATCATTGAAGTACTTTCAAATATTCCAAAGTAAATGTTTCATTCTAAATAAGGAGATACATAGGAAATTTGAATCCCATGGGGATGAAGGGATATTTCTTGGCTAATAAAAGAAGAGAAAATAATATAAATGATTCAATAAGAAGCTGGGAAAGATAGTTGAAAGTCATTATGTGACTATAGTAGAAAATGAATAGGATCTTTAGCAAATACTTGATCAGACTCAGGAGGATAGTGGTGAAGAGATGAGAAGATCAGGAGATTCTCTAGCTCTAGAGGATGATTCAAAATAAGACTCAGACGATGATAATAAATCATTCTCTATCTAGAGACCACAAAGAAGAGGTGAAATTGATAGGAAAAACATAATTGGTGACCAGAAAACACCAGTAAAGAAAAGGAGGATGAAGAATCTACAACAATCATCATACTTATTATAGAGACCCAAGCTTGACGTACATGTAAATTACATTTATTTTGTGTAATACTTAATACATTACACAAAAAGATGACCAAAGACCATATTAGTTTAGTGTATTTGGAAACTTGGAACATAATATTCATGTCATGGTGAAAGATCTTCAAAATCTCCCATAAAGATCTTCCCCTTTTGTTTTCCTACCTAAAAACTTTATTTATATCCTGGGGAAAAGTAAACATAAAAAGGGTGAGATCAAATTCTCAGTAAGGGTAAAAATGGAGAACATAAAACAAACCATAAATATATGAATGAAAAAACATGAACATAAAATTTAAACATCAAAATCTTGAGTTATTAAATAAATCTTAGCAGTACGTAAAGCATAGATCAAAAAGGAACATTAACCATGATAAAAAAGCATTGGCATAAAACATGGAATTGTGGAAAAAAATTAAGCACATAATATGATTTCCATAGTATCCAATGTATTGATACCAAGAACATCATAGTGGAAAAAGTTCATTACTGAACCGAGTTTACTTTCCATTCTATCCATGTATTACTGAACCAGATTTACTTGCCGTTACAACCCTGTATTACTGAACCATATTTACTTTCTGTTCCAGTCATGCCTATATCATGAGATATAAATCTTTACCCAATGCATTGGAGGGAGATATAGGTCCCACCCATCTCATAATGAAATCATTTTTACATGTTCCACAAAAACATAAACCATTCATCATAGCATAACCCATGAAATAAAATGGGTTTTTTAAATATCATTCCATCAAAATCCATATAAAATAAATAGATTTAATAAAAATAAACCCATCATAAAAACAATGAAATAAAAGTAATAATATGGATAGAAACATAACCCTATGTCATCTGAGATGGAAAATAATTTTGATAAAACACTTGAATTTACTTCTTGAGGAAAATATCCTTTCTTTTTCAAAAACGCTTTCTTTTCTCAAAATTTCATGCAATTTTAAAAGAAAAGAATTTAGTTGAAAATAAAATTGTAAACGTTCATAGTATTCTTCATGGAAATAATCCATTATTAATATTTAAAAACTCGTTCATTCTGTATAAGTTAAAAAACCATTCTCATCTTACTTTTGCTGGAAAAGTCAAAAAGTACCTAGTATGGTAAAAAAAAGAAAGATTCCTTCCATACCACATAGTAAAAATCAAAAAGGAGTAAAAATAACTTTAAACATATATAGAATAATATTAAAAATTTTATGAAAATATTTTTAGTAAACATGGACATGGATGATAAATATATCTCCAGTAAATACTTATGAATAAACAACCTTGGATAAAAACGAGATTGGAAAAGTTATCCCTTACCTTAGGTCCGATTTATTATGTATGTTTCCGAAACTACCATATAGTGGGTTTAAGAATATTATTAACTTATAAAAAACCAGAATAATATTTATGATATCATATATGATTTTCTTATGACTTTATATTACCCATTCATTTTTCAATTCCATGTTAAAGTAAATTTTTGGGTAATAATTGTTTTATTTATCATATGTGTTGGGACTTGTTATTCTTGATATTATTACTTAGATCATGATTTAATTACTTACAGAATATAAAAAATGATTCATATATCATATATATTCAGTATATGAATATATATATATATATATATAATATAGATAAATGGAATGGAATACACCGTTCATGGAGACGGTCATCCGTACGTACGCATGAACGCTGTTTTCATTTCCTTATTGATTTGATTGAAAGTAAGTAAATGATATATATATATATATAAATAAATAAATTAGAATTATTATTTATCATATTTCGTGATTATTTATTATATATACTTTATAATAATTCTTCAATAGTTAACATGGAGAATGAATCTCATTGCATCATGGAGACGGTAAGATGTACGCACACACAAGCGATGATATCGTTCCCATAATTATTGAATGGTATTGAATTAGATGGTGTATAATATCTCAAAATCAGTATCATGTTATAATAATAATATATAGTTATTATTTCCACCATTATATCCATCTAAGTAAGGTGGTGGTAAAAAACAGATTACACCACGATGTGGAGACGGTAAGTCATACATATGCACGCGCAGTAATTTTGTTTTTCATTGGATGGATAGAAGGTGAAATAGGGTTGTTTAATATTTATAATAATATATCAGTATATGATTGATTCTGATGTTATTAATTTATAATTAAACAACTAATTAAGAGGAAGTATAAGAAGAAATGAATTTGAAAGAATCGGTAGAAGAGATTACCTCTTCCTCGACGTGTCTCCTATAGATTTCCTCTCATGGAACTAGAGTTGGTATTTTGAGAAGACCGGTACATCTAGAATATAACTAGGGAAGTTGAGAAGATAAATGGTAAGGGGTTGTACTATCTTGAAGGCTCAAAATAGAGTGAATAGGAGATGGAGGAGGTGCCCTTTTATAAGAGAGGAGATGGGCACTTTAGGAAACTCACAAAATATTAATTTATTATAAATTTAATTTTGATTAAAAATAGTCAAAAATTTATTTAATTAAAAGATAATATGATTTTGGTTCTAATAAACATCATCCAATAATTTTTAGACAAGTTTTGAATATTTTGTTATCCTTATCTTTTTGGTTTAACCCTTATTTTACCCTTTTTAATCTTACCGTGATATCATGTTATTTACACATTGTGGGTTAATTTAATTACCATATCATGTCAAAGGACCAAGTTATTTATGATATATTTGGACTTATATTAACCATTTATCCAAATATTATATTTTTAGTAATTTAATATCATTTAATAAACTATTTTATTTTTTAAGTTATGAATTATGTCAATTTTGGACACTATTCATACTTGAATTTTTTAAAAATCCATAACAACCAAATTACTTAGAGAAAAAGGAATTAACATGTACCTAATATGACAATTTCATCCATAAAATTCTTGTATGGAAAAAAATGTTAAATTAAATTTATTTTAATATTTATAAATTCATTTATTTGAATCTTTCATTAATAAGGTAATTACTACATATTAATTATGTCATAAATAAATATATTTATATAATGTATAAAAATTATAAATAAAATACCATAATGTAGGAAATATTTTTATATTTCTAATGAATATTTATATAAATAGATATCAGTTATATAACCCTATATTAAAATCGATTTAGTAAAAGAAATATGTTAAGGTTATAATTATCTTTACATTAAATTAATTATTATAAAATGTCATTTTCACATCCAAGTGAATCCATGGGGTCCCAAAATCAACCCAAGGGTTCCCATGGTCAGAAATATCTTATAAAATATGATTAGGACATGTTTTAGGGTAGTTTAATATTATTATAATATTATTTTTTACCATTATTTACCAGATTTACCCTTTAACCATGGTAAATAAAATATTTACTGAAGTTACGATTCATAATGTACAAAAATAAAAGGTACCTATTTATAAAAGTTGAACCTTATGATTCCAAACATGGAATCCATTTTTAAAAATTCAAAACACATAATTTTTAGTAATTAATCTAAAATTATTTCCCGTTGTCAAAACCAAAAAATGGGTTTTTTAAGAAGTAATAACTATCAAAAGATTGACAAGTGTTTATATCCAATTTAAAATTAAATTAATTAAAATGAATGAAATTGGGTTAAATGATAAAAACATAATTCGATTATACTTTAAAACCAATTAAAAATATAATATAACTTTATAAATAAATTAGATGAAAAGGAAGTTTTGAATTAAAATGCAGTATTTTTCACCATTCCTTAAAATATGAGTTTTATCATAAAATTACCAAAAATTCAAAAAAAGTAAAATTTTATGTCCCAATTCCAAATAAAAAATATATTTTGTCAAATTTTATTTATAAAAGTGTCAAAAACTATATTTAAAATGGGTGTTCCATCAAAAGGCGGTAAAACTTCATTTTTGGAAAAATAGTTGTTTTATTTAAAAAATGATTTTGTTCTCATATCATGTTCTAGAAAATGTGTAAGATTAATTATAATGTTATATAAAATTCAAAATGTGGTTAATACTATTCATAATTTCTAGTTTATATCCCATTAAATAATAATATTTTAATAATATATCGTTCTTTAGTGAAACTCAGTATTGCGTAGAATGAAAGCTATTGAGGAAGGCCACTCTGGCGTGTAAAGCAATCCAAGTCAGAGTTGTGTGTAGTGAAAGATTCCTTTGGTGTTTCACATAACATAATCCAAACTCAATTCAATTATACATTGATCAAAATCTATACTCATTGTTGCGTGAAATGATCTCTATCAAAAGAAATTGAAATTGTGTGTAACACAAGCCAAGAATAGTGTTTCATATACTGTAAGCTAATACGGTGTTGCATATAGTGGAAGCTAATCTTGGTGTAGCATAAAATACAATACATCAAAGAAATAAAAAATAATCTATCTCATAAAATCTCAGGGTATTACACTTATCATAGGTGGAACCCAAATGTTTTGAAGAAGCAGTTAGAGATGAGAATTGGGTTCAAGACATAAATGAAGAGCTTGACCAAATTGAAAAGAATCAAACATGGGAGATTGTTTCAAGATGAGTAGACAATAATGGTATAGGAAAAAATGGGTTTTTTGCAACAAAATGAATGAATATGGTGTTGTGATTCGAAACAAAGCACGACTTGTGTGCAAAGGGTAATCCTAGATAGAGGGTATAAATGTCGATGAAGCATTTTCAACTTTTGCAAGGATAGAGACAATCATATTATTATTGTCCATAGTAGCACAAAGAAATTTTAAGGTTTTTCAGATGGATGTAAAGTCAATATTTCTAAATGGATTTCTTTAAGAAGAAGTTTACATTGAGCAACCAGATTGCTTTCTCATCCATGAAGATGAGAATAGGGTTTGTCGGTTGAAGAAGGAATTATATGGTTTTAATCAAGTACCAAGAGCATGGTATTCAAGGATTGATCAATTTCTAAAGAATCTCGGTTTTCAGCGTGGTGGATTTGATTACAATATATATTTAAAAAATAGAAATGGTCAAAGGATGATGGTGCTTGTTTATGTCGATGACATAATCTTTTGTAGATCAGATGAAGCACAATGCAATAGTTTTCTGAATTTATGAAAAGCGAGTTCGAAATGTCAATGATTGGTGAGATGGAATTTTTCCTTGGATTACAAGTGACACAAGGAATGAATGAAACTTTTATCTCTCAATATAAATATTCCAAAGAGGTTTTGAGAAGATTTGGAATGGATAATTCCAAAGAGATGAAGACTCTGGTTTCTATCCGATTGAAACTATCACGATATGATGAAAGAAAACTCGTTAATATCATATAATACAGGAAAATCATTGGAAGTATGTTGAATTTGACAATGAAAAATCCTGATATTTTATTTTCCACATTCCAAGAAACGAGGTATCAGAGCAATTCCAAGGAGATACACATGATTGCAGTAAAAATAATTCTTCAGTATATCAAGGACACAATGAATTTTGGACTAATGTATAATGAAAAATCTTATCCAGAGTTATTGGGATATATAGATGCGGATTGGTCCGGTTCAAAAGATGACAGGAAATCAACATTAGGAGGTTCCTTTTATCTTAGGTGGTTGTGTATTTCTTGGTTAATAAAGAAACAAGATTGCATTTCATTGAGCACCATAGAAGTTTAATACATTGTGGTTACTCAATATTGCATGCATGAAACGACCTAATTTCTTCTTAATGAAAATTACTCTTGATATAATTAAATGTATTATTATGTAAAATGGTTATATAACATATGAACTTCCTTGGTTTTATGTTTTTTGATTTAAAAATACCATTAAGAAATTTTACCATTTCTAATATAGCCGTTGAATAATGATCAATTGATTAGTATAAATATAGGTCTTTAACAAATCCAATTTACTCAGAAAAATGAAGCAATAGCCTCATACATTAGAATTTCTCTATAATAATCCCATTTATCAGAGCTCAGAAAGGAGGTGGCGTCATTGGGATTCATTCCTTACCAAGCCCAAGTTGAACTTCAACACATTAAGCTCGAACGGAACTGCCTACGTGAGAAGTGGAAGTTGATAGAGATTGCACATGAGCCTCATCCCGGTTGATTAGGACCCCTTAAGTGCATCCAAGTGACTTGGGATCAAATCCAGATGGAGGTATATTTCTGGGTTACTGTAGCAGTACTGTAGTAGGTACTGTAGCAGCAATATAGCAGGTATTGTAGAAGGTACTGTAGAAGGTACTATTTGGAACTGTAGCAGCTGGGACTATTCCCTTGTTTGGGCCTTCGGGCCACCGATTTGGTCCCCAAGTCCTTTAAGGTCTTCGAGTCACCCATGAATTTAGGTCAGTAAGGCCTTCAGGCCACCTCAAGGCCTTCGATCCACCTTAAGTGCAGATAAAAAACAGACAACCTATAAGGAACAAGATCCAGAAGGAGGATGAGCAAGAAGCTTTCACTATAGCAGAAGATAAATAGATTTCAAGAATGAGAGGGTATGGAAACTGCCATCAGGACAAGCCTGTGCATGTATGAGAAAGCCTATCCGAGTAACCATACGAAGGTGGATAACTGATTTCACAATGAAGATGTTGGGGAGGAGCAGTTTTAAGTAGTTAGTCTGAGTTGTATGTAATGTTTGAAGCCTACGCACAATGAATTACTCTAAGGCCTATGGGCCATGTAATACTTATGCCTATGGGCCTTTTAAGGGTTCCACCTCACCCCTTGAAAGGAAGATTATCAAAAATCAATAAAAAATGATGGCCTTCAGGCCATTGTTTGAAGTTGATAGAGATTACCATCTGAGCCATGTTATCCAAGCCACTCCAAGAGTTTTTCACCAACATACACCTTAACCTTAGGTCATATGTGGGTGTTATAAGGGGTTTTGTAATAATACCCTAACACTATGATTATGTACATTATTTTTTATAGAGAATATACATTCATTTTATTATTGTTACTTTGTAAATAATTTTTAAATAAAAAACAGTATTTTTAGTTAATATTCAAAAAAGAAATCTATTTTGATGAATTAATGGATTTTTTAATTAAATAATATTTTAATGGAATATTATTACTAAATTAATTTTTATTTAATATAAATGATTGTATAATTTTTATGAATACAATTGTAATTTTTATTATGGGTTAAAAGCCATTTTTGTCAAAACCCATAAATTTTCAATAAATACGAGTTTTTATTTTAAAATTAAAAAATCACATATTTAGAAAATTATTTTGATAAAATGAATATTATTTTTTGAATCAGGACATCAAAATTATCCAACGATGAATTTTTCATTGTTTTCTGAGACAGTCAAATTTTTGGGTAAAAATTAAACACTGTTTAAAAATATAATGTGTTTTATGACATCATAAGGTCCCAATAGTGATGTAATAAAATACTATAAAAATTATGTTCAGAGAAAATATGTTTTAACTTTAAAAAATGTTATTTTAGATTTTTTTGATAAATTTTATGGTTCCTTAGTGGACTCTCCAAGAATTATAAAACATTTTAACTTTTTAAAATGATTTCCTTAAGAGCGTGACTCACCTCCACATAAGAAAGTATAATATTTTAATAAGTTAGGATTTTGGACTTATAAAATAATGTTTTAAACTCCCCTTTGGAAAAAATCATGGGCAAAAACCATGGGTTTGATTGTGGTTTTGATTAGTTTAATGTGTAGTGTCCAAAACATTAATAATAAAGAATTCCCTCTCTTTTCCTATATAAACACACCCAACATCCCACTTCTCTACACTCAAAACCCTTGGATAACATCCCAACACTAACCTCCCCTCTCTAAAACCCTCCCAAGGCACCTCAATCTCCCAATAAGCCTCTCTAAATCCCTCCCAATCCTTTGGGATCACACTTTCAAGTAAGGGATTTATTCCTCTCTCATATTTTGTCCAAGTTTCATTATGTTGCTATACCCTTGTATTTTCAAATACAAATGTTGGGGTATGATTTCAAACCCCCATACTCACCTACTTATGTTTAAATTATTATATACCTCTTTACCTCTCATCAATTCCTCCCATGTACACCCATTACCATGCTGAAATTTCGTAAGGAATTTCTCTCTTCTCATTTACATTCAAGAAATTCTTTTATATTATGCATATAAATTCCATTAAATATGTTGGGACATGTATCTATATTAAAACCTTACTATCCATTTCATTTAAATATTATTAGATACTCCTTTATCTCTAATAAATCATTTTTATAAATTCTTATGTCACGTAGTTATGCTACCAAAATTGCACTGTGATTTTCCAAGAAAAAGTCATTGTGTAGTAAATACTATGACCATTTCTATATCAAGGGTCTTCACCTTTATGAACATTTAATTATTTATTATAGAGTTTCATATATGAAATCCACATTCCTTTATTGTGGAATAAATTATGATGTTTAATGAATCCATGATGTATGATCTATGTGGCACACTTATGCGTGAAATGAAATGATTAAGAAGGGTGCGCCCTGATAGTGCTCCAATGCATTGGGTACAAATTAGTATCATGATACATCAAGTTAAATTAGGGTTTACTCATGATAATTCAAGTTCAATGAGGGTTTACTCATGCTCCATGTGCAATGATCCTTGGATCATGCTAATATCATGTTAAATGTTGACATATTTCCATGTTATGATAATCATGATATATCATGCCTTTATGTTCATGTTTATATTATTCTCCATTGGTATTCCTATTGCCTAACATGTATTGTATTATTCATGTTATGTCTTGTTTACTCCCTTAATGGGATTTATAGCTCACCCTTTTCTTATGCATGTCCTCAGGTTATCCCATGCAATGTTAAGTACGAAGGAATTTTGTGGTCATGTAAAAGAAGTTTTCAATAAATATATTGGGTTTTATGTTCTAAGTTGTAATGTAATGTTATTAATTTCCCAATACACTAGAAATCTCGATCCTCAGAGTTGTATTAAGTGAAATTTTA
Source organism: Viscum album (assembly GCA_963277665.1). NCBI lineage: Eukaryota > Viridiplantae > Streptophyta > Magnoliopsida > Santalales > Viscaceae > Viscum > Viscum album. Next base: position 1,015,500,096 of record OY728147.1, on the reverse strand, counting down.
TGTAATGAATCATGTTTATATGTGTAATAAATATCAGTGTTGTTATATTTGGTATCAAACGGAGGTTTAGTTATTTTTGGGATTAGGTTAGAAAACCCTATTGAAAGCCTTAGGGACAAGACTAAGTATAATAAAAGAATCCCTAAATTTTTGTGAGTATTTATTAAGCAGTTTATCAAGAAAATACATCCTTGTTTGGATATGAGTAGGTAGAGGTGGCTCTAGCACAAATGTATCTAGGGGTAAAACCCGAAAACACCACTTTGAGTTAGAATCGAACAGGAACTAGTGTATGACAATGGTCCTTATTGCAATATTAGTTACAACACTCCTAGGGTATATTCTTTGTTAAATTCATAATATTAGTATGAACAGTTATTAAAGGAATAAAAAATGATCCTAAGAATATATGTTGGTAAGTAGATCATGGATAACATAGATTGAATCCTATAAATTCATAAGTTAAGGAAATAAAAGTAATTTCTAAGTCATATATTTTTGTCTTTGTATTACCCTTTTTATGTTACCCATAACTTTCCTTTTATTCTAGCCAATGGCTGGTAATAGGAGGACTCGGGCTAACAACTAATGCAAAGATCAATGTGATGTCTGTTCAAATGAGATGCCCAATCTGATGGGAGTGGGAATAGTGAAATTTGTCATGATACTCTCATAGTTAACTCAAGTTTTAAACAAAAACATGGGTCAATAGGAACATTCAACCCCCCTAAGAAAGAGAAATTTTCAATCAAGAGCTTCATGAGACAAAGGCCTCCTACATTTAATGTATCATCCAATCCATCAATTTCTGAACAATGGATCAACTTATTTTAAAATATCTTCTCTATCCTTCAATGTTCTAAACAAGAGAATGTTATTCTGGATACTTATCGTATGGAGGGTGAAACTGATCAATGGTGGACATTGATAAAAAATAAGAAGCCTAAGGAGGAGATCGAGGTGTTGGAATGGAAGGATTTTCAGAAAATGTTTTTTAATAAATACTTTTCTCACACCCTCCGACTTAATATGGAAAGGGACTTCTTTGTCCTCAAGCAAAAAGATGACAAATCCACCAGAGCGTATGAGGAAAACTTCACAAGGCTTGAATGATATGACTCCAGATTTTTTTGTTACCCCTGAATGCAAGGTTGACTACTTTTTGGGTGGGATAAAACCTAGCGTATAGAAATCCTTAGTGATCTGTGACTTAGAGAGCTATGAGGAAATTGTATGATGTACCCTCAATGTTGAAATGGAGATCAACGAATCTCAGGGGTATCATGGGGATAATAAGACTATGTTGGACTTTAATTCTATCAGTATGATGGATAAATCTAACATTTCTAAGAAAATACAGCACCCCACTTTCCAAAGGTGTGGAAAGAAGCACCCCGGAAATTTCTTAAAGGGGACGAGGAAATGCTTTAGGTGTGGAAGAGATGGGAAGCTAGACATTAACTGCCGATAAAAAAAATTTGTGGCTATGATATAGGAGAGGAAAAATTCGTTCGACCCTCAATGTGTTGTTTATTGCTTCAACTGCAAAGAACTAGGGAACTTTGCAAACCAGTTCCTTAAGCCAAGAGTTTTCAAAGGCAACCAACAACCTTCAAGGCAGAAAGAGAGAGCTTTTTCCATCACTATTGCCAAAGTGAACCCCAACAACGAAGTGGTGAAAGGTACACCAATTATTCATTCAATAATATCGAACATAATTTATTATTATGGTTCTATGAATTCTTTTATATCCTGAAAGTTTAGTAGAACAATCCCAACACCACCAAAAATCATGGAAGTAAATATGTCGGTGAGAACAACAAATGGGGAAATAATTGTATCCCACGAATATAACTCCTCCCCTATCAAAATTTGTGGTTTTAACTTCCTAGAGAACCTCTTCATACTCCCTTTGGTGGAATTTGATGATATTATTGGAATGTATTGGATTTCCTTATATAGATCCAACATAAATTTCTATGAGAGGGAAATCACTCTCCATATGGAGAATCGACCCTCAATTATATACAAGTGAAAGGAGGAGGATAAATCTTCTTTAGCTCCATCATCTCAAGCGTGGATATTACTTCCCTATGAGCATGAATATCTTGCTTAGATGATTGAGTCTAAGGAAGAAACCATACTTGAAGACATGCCTATTGTGAGGTAATTCACTAAAGTGTTTCCCAAGGAATTGCTTAGTCTTGCTCCTAGAAGAGATGTTGAATTCTTAATTGATCTTATACCTGGGGAATTTCCAATATCCAAGAATCCATATAGAATGGATGTTCTAGAGCCTGAGGAGCTGAAGAAACAACTACAGGAGAATCTGGATAAAGGTTTTATATGCCCAAGTGCTTCACCATGGGGTGCACTGGTCCTCTTAGTCAAGAAGAAGTATGTTTCAATGTGCCTTTGCATCGATTATTGTGAACTCAAAAAAATCATGATAAAGAACAAGTATCCTCTACCACGAATTGATGAATTGTTTGATCAGATACGTGGATCACAATACTTCTCCAAGGTGGATCTACCGTCATGATATTATCAAGTAAGGGTGAAGAAGGAGGATATCCCCAAGACTGCTTTTTGAACAAGATACAGGTACTATGAATTCATAGTAATGCCTTTTAGACTCACTAATGCTCCAGAAATCTTCATATACTTGATTAATAGAGTCTTTAGATATTACCACGAAAAAATTTGTAGTAATCTTTATAGATTATATTCTAATATACTCCAAAACTAATTAGGAGCATGAGGATCATCTAAGAACTATACTATAGACCTTGTTAAAGGAGAAACTCTATGAAATGTACAACAAGTGTGAGTTCTAGTTGAAGGAGGTCTTATTCTTGGGTCATATCATCACAAGCAATGGGATATATGTGGATCCCTCCAGAACAGTTGCAATTGGGGGATGACTGAGGCCAACATCAGTAGCAGATATCTATAACTTTCTGGGATTAGCTGGATATTACTGCCGATTTGTGAGAAATTTCTCACTATTGTCAAATCCTCTTACCAAGATAACTCAGAAGGAAGTAAAGTTTTCTTGGAGGGATGAATGGGAAGAGAGCTTCAAGGAGTTGAAAAAGAGTCTTATCACTACGCCCGTGCTCACACTACTCACAAGTGGAGAAATTTTTGTGGTATTCAATGATGCTTTGAAGAAGGGATTGGGCTATGCGTTGATTCAAAATGACAAATTCATTACCTATGCTTCAAGGAAATTGAATTCTTATGAGAAAAACTATCCAACACATGATCTGGAGTTGGCCGCAATAATATTCAGTTTGAAAATTTGGAAACATTACCTCTTTGGGGAGAAGTGTGAAATATATATGGACGAAAAAAGCCTCAAGTATATATTCACATAGAAAGAGTTGAACATGTGCCAACAAAGATGGTGAGAGTTGATCAAAGACTATGACTTCTCAATCCATTACCACCCTGTGAAAGCGAATAAGGTGGTAGAATCTCTAAGTAGAATGGACCCATCTATTCTATCATTAATGATAATTTAAAAGGATCTAATCTTATTTGATTTGATGAGGATGGACATGGGAATCATGAATAAGTGAACATCATTGATACTTTCACAAATGATTTCTCAATCGTCTCTTTTGGAAAGGTTAAATGATGATTAAAAGGATGATGTGGGAATTCAGAAGAAAGTGGAAACTACCAGAAAAGGGAAATCCTTGGAGTTCAATGTTAATGAAGAAGGAATTGTGATATTTGGGACAACACTATGTGTTCCATCAAATCTGGAGTTAAAGAATGAACTTTTGGATGATGCACATAGTTATAATTTCTCCATTCTCCCAGGAAACATAAATATGTATCGAGATCTATGAGATCATTATTGGTGGGATAACATGAAGAATTTTATCACTCAGTATACATCAAATGATTGGTATGTAAGTATGTGAAGGCTGAGAGGACAAAGTCTAAGGGGATGATGAAACCATTACACATACCAACTTGGAAATGGGAAAAAATCATCATAGACTTTATCACCAGACTTCTGAATACATCCTTAGAAAACAATGTTATCTGGGTTCTTGTGGATATTCTTACAAAGACTGAACAATTCATTATAATTCAGGTGGATTTCTCATTAGATCAACTAGAATGGATATATATTAGAAAAGTGGTAAGGCTTCATAGAGTACCACTATCTATTGTATTCAATTGAGATCCAAGATTCACCACTAATTTCTGGAGGAGTCTTCAACATGATATGAACGCTGAGCTAAACTTCAGTATGAATTATCATCCTCAAACTGATGGACAATCTGAGTGGACTATCCAAAAACTTTAGGACATGTTGAGAGAATTCTTGATGGACTTAAAAGGAGGATGGGATCAACATCTTTCTCAAGTTGAGTTCTCTTACAACAACAGTTTCCACTCAAGCATCCAAATGAATCCTTATGAATCCCTTTATGGGAAGAGGTGCAGAACACCGTCATGTTGGGATGAAGTTGGGGAGAGAAAACTCCTAGGTCCAGAAATGGTCACAGAAATGGTGGGGAAGGTTAAGACCATCCAACATCACATTAAAGCTGCTCAGAGTCGAAAAAAGTGCTATGTTGATAATCATCGATGAGACCTAGAGTTTGATGTCATATACATGGTATTCCTCTACATATCACCATGGAAGAGAGTTATGATATTTGGGAATAAGGGAAATCTTAGTCCAAGGTACATTTTCCCTTTTGAGATCCATGATCGCATTGATCGATGGCCTATAGAATAGAACTCTCACCGAACCTATCTCAAGTACATGATGTATTCCATGTATCACTCTTGAAGAAGTACATACCTGACCCATCGCATGTACTCAATCCAAAGGTGGTACCATTGGAGAATGAACTCTCCTATAAAAGGATGCCGATGAAGATCTTAGATCATAGGAAAAAAATTCTAAGAAATAAGACAATGCCCCTTGTGAAAGTGTTGTGGAGAAACCACATGTTTGAATAAGAAATGTGGGAATTGTAGGAAGTGATAAAGAAGAGTTACCCCCATCTGTTTTAGTGTGGGAAAATGAAATTTAGAGGGAAAAATTTCTTAAGGGGGGAAGATTGTAATGCCCCAAACTTTTATTAATGAAAATTCCTCTTGATCTAATTAAATGTATTATTATGTAAAATGGTTATATAACATATAAATTTCTTTGGTTTTTATGTTTTGGGATTTTAAAATACCATTAAGAATTGTTACCGTTTCTAATATAGCCGTTGAACAGTGATAAATTGATTAGTATAAATATAGGGCTTTAACAAATCTAATTTACTCAGACAAAGGGAGCGATGACATCATCTAGTATAATTTCTCCATACAAAGCCCATTTTTTGAAGCTCGAAAAGGAGGTGGCATCACTGGGATTCTCTTTTGACCAATCCCAAGCTGAGCTTCAACACGCTAATCTTGAACAAAACCACCTATGGGAGAAGTGGAACTTGATAGAGATTACCACTCGAGCGATGTTATTTGAGCCACCCCAAGAGTCTGTCACCGTCACACACCTTACCCTTACGTCATATGAATGTGTTATAAGGGGTTATGTAACAATACCCTAGCACTATGATTAAGTACATTATTTTTTATAGATAATATACATTCATTTTATTATTGTTACTTTTTAAATAGTTTTTAAAGAAAAAATAGTATTTTTAGTTAATATTAAATAAAGAAATATATTTTGATGAATTAATGGATTCTTGAATTAAATAATATTTTAATGAAATATTATTACTAAATTACTTTTTATTAAATATAAATGATTGTATAATGTTTATGAATACAATTGTAATTTTTATCAAGGTTTGAAAGCCATTTTTGTCAAAACCCGTGAATATTTGATATATGTCAGTTTTTATTTTAAAAGTAAAAATTCAAATATTTAAAAAATTATTTTGATAAAATGAATATTATTTTTGGAATCAGGACATCTAAATTATTCAATGGTGTATTTTTCATAATTTTCTGAGACATTCAAATTTTTGGGTAAAAATTAAATACCGTTTAAAAATATAATGTGTTTTATGACATCATAATGACCCAATAGTGATGTAATAAAATAATATATTTTATTTCATCCAATACATGTTTTACCATTAAAAAAATGTGCTTTTAAATTTTTTTGATTAATTTTATGGTGCCTTAGTGGATCCTCTAAGAATTATAAAACATTTTAACATTTTAAAATGATTTCCTTGAGAGTGTGACTCATCTCCACCTATGAAATCCTAATATATTAATAATTTCGGACATTTTAGTTATAAAATAATGTTTTCCACTCCCCTTTTGGGAAAACTATGGGAAAAAACCATGGGGTTAATTGTGGTTTTGATTAGTTTAATGTGTAGTTTCTAAAACCTAAATAATAAAGAATTCTGTCTCTTTTACTATATAAACACACCCAATATCCCACTTCTCTTAACACAAAACCCTTGGAGCACGTCCATACCCTTACATACTATCTCTAAAATCCTACCAAGGCACATAAATCTCCCAAAAAGCCTCTCTAAATCCCTCTCAAGCCTTTGGGATCACACTTCCAAGTAAGAGATTTCTTCCTTTCTCATTTTTTGTCCAAGTTTCTTTATGTTTATATACCCTTTTATTTTCAATTAAAGATGTTTTGGTATGATTTTTAACCTCCCCCATACTTCCCTAATTGTTTTTAATGATGATATACTCCTTTCTTTCTCATTAATTCCTCCCATGTACACCTGTTACCATGCTGAAATTCTGTAAGGAATTTCTCTCTTCTCATTTACATTCAAGAAATTATTTTATATTGTGAATCTAAATTATATTAAATATATTGGGACATGTATCTATATGAACAAATTACTGTCCATTTCATTTAAATATAATGATATACCCCTTTCTCTCTCATTAATCATTTCTATAAATTCTTATGTCACGCCGTTATACTGCTGAAATTGCACCGCGATTTTCCAAGCCAAAGTCATTGTGTAGTGAATACCATGCCCATTTCTCTATCAAGGGTATTCACCTTTATGCACATTTACTAATTGATTATAGAGTTTCATGTATTAATTCCATGTTCCTTTATCATGCAATAAATTATAATATTTAATGAATCCATGATGTATGATCTATGTGGCACAATTATGCATGATATGAAATGATTAAGAAGGGTGCACCCTAATAGCGCTCCAATGCATTGAGTAAAGATTCGTATCATGATATGTCAAGTGAAATGAGGTTTTACTCATTATAATTAAAGTGAAATGATAGTTTACTTATGCTCCATGTTCAATTAGTCTTGGATCATTCTAATATCATGATAAATGTTGTTACCACATTTCCATGTTATGATAATCATGCTATATTAGTCCTTTATGTTCATGTTTCTCTTATGCTCCATTGGAATGACTATTTCCTAAAATGTACTGTATTCTTCATGTTATACCTTGTTTACTCCCTTACCGGGCTTTATATATCACCCATTTCTTATGAATGTCCTCAGGTTATCCCATGCAATGCTAAGTACGAAGGAATGTTGTGGTCATGTAAAAGAAGCTTTCCATAAAGATGTTGGGTTTTATGTTCTAAGTTTTTATGTAATGTTCCTAATTTACCAATAAACTATACCACTTGATCCTCAAAATTTTCTTAAGTGAAATTTTATGAAATGAATCATGTTTATGTGTGTAATAAAGAGTAGGGTTTTTATAACGCAAATATTATGGATAAAGGAGAAACTTGAAGATATGAGAATTGATGTGAAATATCTGATCGGAACTAATTGTGATAAATTTAGGTGCTATTAACCTTATAAAAAATCAAGTCCACCACTCAAGGAAAAAGAACATTAAAATCAAATATCATTTTATCAAGGAGAATGTGGAGCAAGGGATTGTAAAGTTGCAGTATGTGCCTATAGAACAATAGGTTGCAGACATTCTAACAAAGGCCTTAACCAAAGAATCATTTGAAAGGCATAAACTAGATTTTGTAGTCCAGTCGACTTCCCACAACTGAAAAAGTGTGAAATTGGGTCCCCCTATCCCTGAGGTCTGGTGTATTTTTCCATAACATACTGATATGTGTTATTTACCCTGTTGAAGACATCCTTGAAGTGCCCTTAGGGTTCGTTGACAAAGGGGGAGAAAGTGTGACTACTCAGGGGGAGAAAAGATATGGGGAGAAGCTGTTAAATGGAGAAGAAAAATAGGGGGAGTTGAAGATGAGATGAAGTTGGTTAGAGAGCAGCGAGATATGGGGAGTTGAAGTTGAGCTGAAGTTGGGGGAGTTAAAGCTGAGCGAAAGCTGGTTAGAATAGCTATAACATAGGGGGAGCATTAAATCAGATGATTCTTGAAGTGATCAATCAAAATTTAGATATCACGAAAGTTGAGGTTCATGATGAAAGTAGTTTATTGGTATCAGTGTGGTTTCAACAATTGGTGTCATAAATTAAGTGATTCATTGATGAAATTTTCATTATACTCTTGTTTCTTATGTTGAGCATTACTCATGTAGGCTTAGAGTATGTGTTGAGTAAATCCTTGATCACTATTTTAATTGCATAATAAAAATGGTGGCTGAAAATGGAAGGAGTTTTAATGAGGTATCAAAATGCATATAATTTTTATGAGAAGAGTTGTTAACAAACCCAAAGGGGGATATTGTTGGAAACAAAATGCCTCAAGGTGTCCCCTTGGTATGTTTTGGGTGTTATTGTGTTTGTTGGCAAAGCCAGATGATCGTGAATGATAATTTTTGTTGTTTTCCAAAGACATGTGTTTAAGGTGGTGCGGTTTTCTAGTGTTTGCTAGATTTTTAGGCCACAAAATTGGGAGTTTGATGTTGAAAAAGTAATTATTTCTTCATAGGAGTAAAAGTTATGAATAATGTTGGAGAAAATTGGAAAAGATTGATAACCGCGTACCATAATTCATGGTCCGCGTACCATGTTCCACGAACGGTATACAGAGCGGTGAGAATGGTATGCTTGATTAGTTCAAAATACAGAAAACGGTTTGCAGATATGGTTTTCGGAGAAGGGTGTATGGTACATGGAAGGCTACAGGCCTACAGGATGGCTTGTCATTGGTGAAGGAGATAAACCACGTAAGAGAAAAGGCAGTATGCAGACTATGTATGAAAAATGGTTCATAGGAAGGCTTGTAGTTCATAGCGGTAGGATGATCGGTATGAAGTGGAGGCTGTACGAAATCAAAGATTTTGGTAAATCTTGGAGTAGAATATATTGTATATATATTTGACTATATAATAATTTCTAAACCCACCATTTAAAAGAGAGACTGAATATCATTAGAGAACAACTTTTGCTTCAGGATTTCAGAAAAGTATGAAGGAAGTTTGAGAGGTAGAATTCCATGAAAGTTGAAGTGGTTCATGTGGAAGAAATTACATTAAAGGTTTTTGTGGAGAACTATAACTTGAAAAGGACACGGTACAAAGAGGAAGAAGGTGTGGTACACTGGTGGTTAGCAAAGGCATTTCACGAACAAAGAACAGTTCAAGAGTAGAGGGTGATTTGCAGAAGAGGTTCGCAGAGTCGGTACACAGAGACAGTACGTGATAGAAAAGGTAGTGGCAGTCTGTGGATGATGGGATGTTTGTAGAAGAGGAAATAGTACATGGAGGAGGTGTTCTACGTACCGAAACTGGTACACAGTATGCGGAGGAGCAAGGTGGTTCACGATTTTCACAAGGAAGATTTTAAAAGCTTCGAATCAGTTTTCAAAAGTATTTTCCAGTACCTAACAGTATCCGGGAAGGTGGACTTCCTCTGTGGGTGAAAAAGGAACTTCAACAGAGCATCTACATATAGTTGAGGATGTAGGAATTCATGCAAATTAAGGGACCAACATGTCGATAAACTGTGATTTACATAAAAGTCCATAAACTGGGTGTGGATTCCTTTCCAAGAGTAGTGAGCACAAGAAGAGGAAGACGATGACCCTTTCCATTGGTAGTGAGCTAGAGAAAGAGGTGTAGGGAGTGACCCTTGGAAATGCAGTGAGAAGACCCTAAAATTTGTAAAGTTAGTGAGCTTGGTCATATAAGATCTATCCCAAACATTGATCATTATTGGTTGTGAGGCTTAGTGAATTTGGTACATCGACACAACTTCGTTGTATGCTCCTCAGACATAGCCCAGCGAGGTTGAACCAAGTAAAAATTACTGCATCCTATGAATGATTTCATATCTGGTCATATATTACTATGGGAGGAATAGAGAATTGAGTTTTTTCTAACAACAAAACAACATCCAAAAGGGATAAATTTTTAATCTGTCATACCCTGATTCACCCCCCTCTTAGGGTATTCAACCTAGTAGACCTAACAATATTATATTGAATTAATATTGATCTAAAATGTAATTAATGTAATTCATAACATTTTTATTATGTTCAAAATTTATAATATATTTAGAATTCAATTTTTCTTTAGATTATTTAGTTGGAACATACTCATGTATTACCACTTTCTAAAGGGGATAAATAATACTTCCAAGAAAAGTAGACATCAAATTTTTCTAATATGATCAATTTGAACCATCAAAGAAAGGAGCATGTGTATAAGAATTAGATTCCATTTTTAAATCAAACTTTGAAATTGGTTAAGACTTTTAAAATAAAAAAAAGTTTCAAAAACAAGATTTTCGATAAAAAATCAAAGTACCATTTAATACTAATTATTGGTTTAGACAAATCAGAAGATAGAGGGAGGGTAAATTTCCATTTTAAAAAATTAATGAAAATAAATAAATAAATTATAAAAAATAAACAATGATATAAATAAACATGTGATAATATAAAATAAAATAATAGAATAAATTAAAACAAGAAAATTAAGAGAAAGTGTTGTGGAAAAGAAAATGTGAAATGAAAAAAGGTAAGGAACACTTTGATAATAGAGTTCAGAAATTGGATACAAAGGTGACCCTACCACTTACCACTAAGGAATGTTTGAGAGGGTATATAACCCCTTAGTTTAAATGGGAACCAATAACCCAAAAATGAATACCTTTCTTTTGAATGGATAAGCAATAAAATAATGATGAGAAGGAGGGAGAAAAGGGATGATTTTTATTTTTATCAAACCCATTACAATTCCATCTCAACTCTCGCTTTAATATAAGAAGTAGATAGAATGTGAGAGTAATATAGAGATGACAATAGAGAGAGGGAGCCAAGGGGTTATAAAACAAAGAAAAAAGGATTAAAAAAATATAGATAAATGGAATAATAAATATAAAAGATAGAAAAAATAAAGATTTAAGGTTCTTGAGGAAAGTTGATGAAGACCATGCCTCTGGATGGTGCCCTTTGATGAACTCGATTCCCAAAACTGATGTTTTGTTTGATCTTATTGAGAAAGGATGATAAGAATATAACTTTAAATCTATTTGGGGATTGAGAAGTAGTTGAAAACCAAAGATCATTTAGATTGAATTTTACTTCAATTGGATAATGAAACAAGTTTCCCTTAACCTAATTTTATAGACTTCTAGGATTCTTGGGTGGTTTAAGGTCATGTAGAGTCATTATGAACTGAGAGAGATCATTTTTAACCACTATAAATGATATTTTTAATGGTTTTACTAAACACTATTAAATACCCAATTGCCTACATCGGGTATCTAGTGGGATTCCTGGAGTGATCCTATTCGTTTTTCTTCCATCAACTGAATGATGGGCCTTCTTAATATTTAGAGGTTTTGCCTAATGCTACTGGTTAATCATTGAAGAATGAAATAATAAAATTAAAAAAAATTCTTTTGAATCCATTTTAAAAAAAAATTAAGGTAAAATGTCTTAAAAGCATTAAAACTCATTGTAATAATAAGAAATACACTATAAATACATTAAATAAGTTAGAAACAAATTAAAGTGTTTGTGATCATTAAAAAATTACACTATGAGGTCCAATAATTACCACACCATAACCAGCCATGGGAAAAATGGACAAGGTTATATCCTATAAAAATGTTCATGGGGACTATTATAATGGTTTTGTCCTATGTTAATAAGAATTTTTTTAATAGTGATATATGATCTCCAATACACTATTTATATGTATGTTAGGAGAAGGAATCCGAGTTGTCCCTCTTATACTCATAAACAACTAGAACAGTTATTATTAAATCGGGATAAATAATTATCCATGCATCTCATTGTTTTATCCTTACCACTTATTTAATATAGTTTAATTTTAACTTTTAACATGAACATTTTGAAGGATCCATTGTAAAGAATTTTGTACATGGTTCACCAAGATGACGAGGATAGGGGAAAAAGTTTTCAATTATTATATTGAACAAGAAGACATAAAATAGAAAAAGGATAATGATGGGATCAAAACTAAAGGCACATTCATAAAATCCTACTAATAATAAAAAAATATTGGGGAAAATAAATGATCAAAAGGTTGTTTTATTTTCAAGTGATAAGAAGTTTCATTAGAGGAAGAATTATAATACAGTGAAGAGAAAGTGGGGATAATATTCTACTTCAAATAAATTCATCATTGAATGTAATATTTTTATTTTCAAATCTTCAATATTATATATTTCTTTTGACTCACAAACTTATTAGGGTTGATATTTATTATCCATTGAATATGGTAGGAAAATATTCATAAAATCTATGAGACATGAATTGGACTATAATTAAAACTATCCTAAAGTTCCTGAGTTATATAAATGTTATAATCTTAGTTTATAGGGTATATTCAAAGATATTAGTGAGGGGATATATGGATTATAGTTTCCAAATAAATAAAAATGATATAAAGTTGGTAACGGGGAATGTTTTTAGTCTGAATGGTTGTTATATAAGATAGAGAGGCTTAAAGTAACCCATGTTCATCAATTATAAAAAAAGTTTGAGTATATTATAGATTTTGATATAATTAAAGAAGTTATTATACAAAAAAATTGTCTCAATTTTTTTATAACACATAACAATGCATATGTCATCACAATATATTTTAATAATACCACAATATTGGTTCTTACTAAAGAGTACATGCTATATTAATAGACAAGGATTACACTTTAGAAATATCATATCATGAGAGATTTTACTCAAAGTGGTGAATACATATTTAACTAAGTTTCCACACATGATAATTTGACTAGACCATTGATTAAATTCATTTCTTATTAGATTCATGAACATCATGTTAAAGTTAGTTAGACGAGGATTGTTAATAATTGGCTCTAGTTTAAGTGAGTGTATGTTTGAATTGGATCCCTAGAAAAAATATTATAATACAGTTTTGATTACCAAATCATGCATTTAGTTATATATATATATTTGTGTGTGTTTTATTCTTGTTACATTTTATATTTCTCCTACATGTTATACATGTTAATTTACTTAGAGTATTTATCACATCAATTGGTTATAAAAAATATTAGTTATAAATATAAATTGTAGATAATTTGATAATATTATTTAAATATTTCATATGGTATAGACACATCAATTTGACATAACACATATGTTTTTACTATCAAATGATAGAATATCCATCAATGGTAGAATTTTTAGAACCCCCTCATGAAGTGTATTGACAAAGGGGGAGATTTTAGATTAACTCAATCGATACATGGTAAATATAGTAGTACTATTTACATTGAGAGGATGGAGAACTCTCAAAACACCATTCTATCATATAGTGTGGTGTTTAGAAAATTGTCACATTGGAACCATAATCTAGATTGTTTCTTAAGATAATTTATTCATGATTTTTCCAGATGTTTGCATGTGGTATTTATCAATAACATGTTCATGAATTATTGATAGTCTATTTGAAGTTTATTTAGATGAAAATGAATAAAGAAATTATGAGTAATATTTATACATGTTGTGGAGATCCATTTAAATAAGAATAATATAAGAGCCAATATATATTGTGAATAATTATAAGTAAAATGGTTATTTCAAGGGTTGCGGTCTCATGGTGGTATGGGGATAAACCACAAGATATTTCAAAATGGGAGTTTTAGGCTCCACTTATACCATGAATGATGGTGAAAATTCCAATAGATAGGATGGTAATTTTGTTGGGATTCTTTTTTGAGTACTTTAGGGGATAATTGTGAAGTGACCATATGAAGATGAATCCAAAATGGGCATGTAGGGTCTTGTGGTGTAGTTGGAAAATTATTATGTACCATGTTAGGATACTAAATGAACTCATAAATTGATCATTTTGGGATAATGTTGAGTAATTCTATGTTGTGGCAATATGAGAAAAAATAAGATAATAGATTTGCGATTTCAAATGAAGAAGATAAAGATAGAACAGTAGGATTTGGGTTCAAAATATGTGTTGTAGTGGGTATTTTTAGTTAAATACAATGACAAATACGGTGTAGATATACATGTTACACCAAAACATTCAAATATAATATATATATACAAGTGTTAAATAGACTAAGGAAACAATAGTATTTGAGGAATATATAGACAATAAAAATTGATGTGGCTATTGTCAGCACCGCTATGCTGTGGTGGAAACACCTATATCATGTTGGGATTTTATCTATAAATAAATGATGAGTTTCACTTTAAAGGTGTGATTAAAAGAGAAAAAAACTCTAAGATAACTAGTTTTTCATTTTAGGGAGTATTACATAGAGATATTGGATAGGCCTAAGGAGATGAACATGGGTTCAAACATTATCTAAATTCCAAAGGCATTGGAGGCAGGGAAGTAAAGATTGATCAACTTATTTAAGATTTCATATATTACTTATACTTAGAGTTTGGTGATACTATCTTTATGAATTCATCATTCTTACTGATAATAAGACAACATTGTGTGTATTGGGATCACAACCAATGTTCATCAAGGATTAGATACTCGATAAAAAGAGTGAGAGAACTATGAAAAACCACTTCTATCATGTGTTTTCTTTCTTACTCTACCTCTTTTAACCACATCATTTTTTTTGATATTTAATGTCATAAACTAGAAATGGAAAAAATAGTTTGAGAGTTTGTGTTTTTATAACCACTGATTCACCCCCTCTTAGTGGTGATTAACTAACACCAAGTCCTTAAACTTGGTAATACAGAAATTCATAGTTATATCAAGTTGGTATTTAAGCAATATTTTTTTGTATATCTTATCATAGTGGTTCTAGTTATTTCCCCTTGGATACAAGTTTTAACTTTCTTGATTATAACTTTTGGTTTTTGAGATCTATGAAGGATATGAATACTATCAATAATAAATGATTTCATATTTTCAATGATAAAGGATTACATCAATGGGAGGATAGGATGGTTCTATATCTTCTTTCTATTATATTGGATATTCTTTACATCACTAAGAATGGTATACATATTCCCAAAGTTAGAAAAATATATACTTTTACTAACAAGTACAATATTAAAGCTGATGAGGGAGTGTGCAATGAGTTACTCTCATACCTCTCTGAGAAAGAGCTAGAATGAGTTATGAGTAAAAAAATAGCGAATGATATTTAGAGGAAATTCCATGATATCCATGAGGGATAAAAAAAGAAAAGGCCTTATGGTTGTAAACATGATGAAATCCATTTGAGGATATTCATATGGGAAAATATGATTTGGATAATGATTTCTTCATTATGGTAAAAAAAATTATAAACTAATTCCAAAGTTATGGATAAGTTCTTAAATATTAAATTATAGTAAAGAAATTGATTATAATTCTCTTGGATAAATTTAATGGAATGATTTCTACCCTTGAATATTAATACTTGGATGAGTGGACTATTGATAAACTCAACAATTTCCTAATTTCTTATAAGATAAGGAGAGGATAACCTTAATAATAAAGGAAAACTTTGAAAAGGATGTTTTTTTATATATTTAAAAGGTTTAATACATATTGATCCTAAGAAGTATCATGAGTAGGAAACCGATACCAAATACATTTCCATGAATTTCAACGAATTTCAATGAATTCGTATCATTATTTTCAAAAGGAATGTAATGAGTAAAAAGTAAATACTAGGGTAAGATACATTTTAAGTGTTACAATCATGTAAATATTGGAAGTTTTTAGATAATTGTCTACAAAGAAAGTATAATATTAAGAGAGAAATCAATCAAAAATATCATTAAGAAGAAGTAAGTTGTAAGGTGGTCGCAATAGAGAAAATTCTTATAAAGGTGAAAGAAAATACAATATTCCAAGTAAAAGGATATTTATTTCCAAACATGATGATATATCTTATGATGATGAAATTGAAAATTTTGATGAGTACTTATAGGATGAGGGTCTTAAAAATTTCATGACTAAATCAAAACCATAAAATAATCCCTTGAGTTAAGAATAAGTGGTATGTAGTGAAGAAGAAATAAGTGATGTGGAGACCCCAAAAGAGTTTCTATTAAATATGAAACTTTTTGTGACCTTGAAAGAAATAAAAAAAATCTTGATAGAGATATTAAGTCATTGAATAATGAGAAAATTTCATTGAAAAAAACTCTTAATAAATCAAAATTCAAATACATTACCGAAATGTCATGACCTGACCCAATGAGGCTCGAGTTGCAACTACCCAAGCCTACCTCCAATAGGCTAGTGGCTGACAACCAGTGATAAGTAGGATATCACACACATGAGAGGCCTTAGACTAAGGTACCTATACACACACACCCACATACTACTCCAAAAAACAGTGTAGAGATATATAAGAATTGAAAAGAAATGCATCCATAAATCTATCACACAACTAGAGTACAATAGTAGTACAAAAGGGAAAATACAGTGCCCACCAAAAAGAAAACCGAAAAAGAATCAAAACTACTTAGAAAAATGGGATCACTAAAAAACTCTCACCGGTAAGCTCCTCATCCCAACTCTGGTAAACTCCCTGATCAGTTAAGTTCACTATGCTCCGCCTACTTCGGGTCCTCCAGGGACTCCGTCAAAAGGCTTTTGGTCTTCAAAGGACACAAGACATGTATGGGAAAAGTTAATACAGGGGTGAGTATAAAGATACTCAGTAGATTCCCAAAAAACCCCAAAAGAAAAGAGAGAAACTGAAAGACATTAGTCCTCTCATCCCAGCCCGAGGAAACACAAACGAGAGAGAAAATCCATCTCAAGATCATCCTCGGATACACTTAACCAGTCAGCTCAAACCATAGGGCATGTCATGAATATGTGACAACATGACAAGGGAAACCCATAAAATGTACAATACATACTCATATCAGGCACCAAGACTCGTGAGGGTCTAACCTCATATCCAATTATAGGTTCGACTCGAGGCTATAAGGCAACACATAACCAAGAGAACACGCTCGTTGGATATCTCCACAAAGCATGACATGATGAAACTCAAGAGATATCGATCCTAAGATAGGGGATTCCTCCCAAGATCCACTAGGGGACACTATGAACCCTACAAGAAAACTGTAAAAAATAAATTCTCAGATAGGGGATCACTCCTAGATTCTATTAGGGGATACCACAACCCAATCTGACATTCCAAAGATCACATCACTCAGATAGAGGATCATCACCTGTGAAATGTTGGTCATGAAGATACTGTGAAATCCATCTGGGAAAACTCATGAAGTAGGGGATCATACACCTGATGATACTATAAACCCTATATTAAACATCTATTAAGTAAGGGATCATATATCAGATGATGCCACAACCCTACTAAAACCGCCCTCTATATAGGGGATTGTATACCTAATGATACCAAAAACCCTTCAGGACTATCCTACTAGACATGGGATCAATTCCTATGTAGTGTTGGTCATGATGATTTCGAGAACCCAATCTAGGGTAAACAATACGCTAGAGGATCCTACCCTGGACACTCTAGAGGGATACCACAACTATATCTAGATCATCTTATTGAGGTGATTAAAAACCTATAATGAGGTTGTAATGCCACACGAACCCTCATTGGAATGAACCAAGTGAGTTCACTCAATAACTTTTGGTCCAAACGTCACTAACCTAAGGGACCCACAACATCGCCTCACCTCTCTCCTCCTAGGCCCAAACCATGGTCACCATCATGTTCTACGCAAAAAAACATGTAGGATAGGCTATTTTCTCATTCTAAATGGACAATGGGAGAAAAAAGTACTATTAATTATAATAAGCCTGAGTGGGGCTCATGCCTCGATCCTAGAACACATTGAAAAAATTGTTCCAATGCGATCCTCTTGAAAAAACACATGGAATCGTCTACTCATTCGTCCAAAACGGACACCCGATGAAAAAACACATTTCTCTATAAACACCCAGAACGAGTCTCATGGGTCCCACAACCTGATTTTATATTAAGCACATGAAATTTATCTAGAAACTTTCTCCTTACCATCAGGGTCACAATGCCACTGACGACACATCAATAAGATGCTCTATGTAGAAGTTATAGCGGGTCGAAGTTGAATAATAATAAAATAATAATATTATTTCAATGTTTAGTGAAATTGGTCCCCAAAACTGATTATTTAATTTCCCAAAATAGCCTAAAAGGGTCCGTCTCAATTAAAGGGCCACATTTATGCAGACGGCTTACAAATCAGACTCCCGGTTTTTTAGTTATGGGGGTTTAAAGAACCATCGACTCGAAAAGGTTGGACCAGTCCGCCCCGGCATGGGCTGAACCAACCACCGTCCCACCCTGTCCATCCACCCTCCACCATGTGGTTCCCCACACCACTGGAACCTTCCCATGGTCCCGCTGGAAAACCGTCACCCCACCGATTTTTATCGGACCACCGCCCCGTGGTGCCGACGCGACTTCCACGGGCCTCCAGGATCACCCTGGTGGTCCAAACTTCGATCCGAAAGATATTTTGTGACCCTCAGGACCCAATATATGATTATATGATGAAAAATAGAATTAAAACTAAGAATAAATAGGATCAGAGATTTAAAACTAAAACCACCTACTTCGTTAGCGAAACACCAAAGCTTCGGGTGCAGAACGACACCCACGACACACTGAAGCCCGATACGGCAATGATCAATGATGAAAATAGAACCTAGAGGCACCCTTTGGCCTTAGTTCATCAAAGGAGGGACAAGAGGAGCTAGCCTGAATATAAAAGAGGTTGGTGGGGGGGGAGATGATGTATTTTTTTATAAAAAATCCTCAGTTTAACTCCCGCCAACACACCTCCGACCTGGCACCTGGTGCTGACTAAAATTATGTCACCCCTAGGGTAAACCTGACATTCCAGACTCAACCACTGTCTTAGAAACTCTGATCCGAGCTACCATTTAGGAGATAACCTATTTTCACCACATTCATAATATAAAAATACTTAATATTTTTATAAAATTTATTCCAGGCACACCGGGCCTCAGAATCACACGCCGTCTTCGCACCTTGCTATGGAATTATTCATAGGAATATTCCAAAGTCTAATATGGAAAAACTTGAGTCACTACATCCTCCCCACCTTAAGAATTTTCATCCCCAAAAATCCAAATTCTTGATAGAAATGAAAGGAACTGAACTCTCACCAATGAGTTAACCTAAACACCAAAAATCCACCAAGAGTTCCCATGCTTCAAATGAGCACACACTCTATGGAACTCAAGGCCATACCCAAGTACAGATCATCCCAGGTTAACATCTTGCAACTAGGCACAAATATCCTCTACTGTGACGTGTGTAAAACACCAAGAACCAGGTCTATATGATGTCATCAGGTCTATCAAAACTCACCACTCACCAAAATAACGTAGAGACCAACAAAATCCCACTTAGGACATCACAAGTCAAAGGAAATTGTCCACCACACCTCGATACTATCTAATATGGGTGGCACTGACTCACCCACATGACTTTTAATCACATCCCAGGAACTTGTTTTTGTGGGAAAATCATTCCTCATCCTTGCGATCCTGAATCTATGCTTAACCAAACCACATCCTCACATATTAACTCGCGGGGTAAAATGAAAAAACAGGCTGCCTAAGCACACACTGGGTCTTACCAGGCCCTTCATGGGAAACTCCGAACACAACACCCCTACCCGAACACACAAGTCAAAGGGACTCAACCATATCACCTTGAAACTGTTCTCTTCAAGTGACACTGACTCACTAGCATGGTTTTCGTCACGTCAAAAAAACACATCTTAGTGGGGGAAGGATATGTCTTCCTCATGCTTTTGAATCGCAAAAGCAAAACTCCAAACAAAACTTCAAGAAAAAACAGAAAGGAAAGAGTACCTACTACCAGTGTCTATCAAAACTACTATTGGAAGTAGAAATGACACAGAGTGAACCTATATCCATCCACGAAGACTATGGGTCAAGGACCTATAAGGCCTATATTTTTCATCGCCCTTATCCTAAAGCTCCCTAAGCCTAGTATGGACCACATGGGGGTGGTGGTGGTGGACACTCATATCACCTACCACCTATCACTGCTACGCCTGTTACACCACCACATTCTCTACCCTGCGAACCTCCATGCTCGAGATGCTTCCTTTCCCAAAGAGGTCTGTCAACCATATCCCTCTCAGCTGCATGGTGGTTTGGACAATCTATAACAAGATGTCCCCAGCCTTCATAAGTGTAACACTGCCACTCCTGCAGCAGACTAGAACCGGCCTGAGAGCCCTGAGCCTTAGATCCTATATTCTAGGGTTACCTACTGAAACATTGTGTATGTACAGAACCCTGAGCCTATAATCGACTACCAGCTACCACACCAGCTACCAAGGTCTCAGATCTCTCATTCCCAACACTGATAGTCAGATTTTTCTCATCCAAAAATCTTTCCACCACCAAGTCCTGATGCAGCACTCCAGTATATATGGGTAGGCACAAGAAAACCACACCTGCCCATATGTCTCTGCGTAGGACCTTCTTGAAGGTCTGAGCCCTAAAGAATGGGTCTCAAACCATATGTAGGGAGTAGCATGATAGGTCTATAAACCATGAAGAGTACTCTGACATGGTCCTGCTCTCCTTACGAAGCTATAAAAGCTATTAGATACGCACCGACCACAGTGTGGATGGATAAAAATCCTCCCTAAAGAGATACTCAAATCTCCCCAGGTGAGAGTCTCATTTTCATGGGTCTGTTTCACAAGTCTCCACCAGCGCTCGGTCGAACCATGAAAAAAGGATCGCTTCTTGGACCACTATCTAATTGGGAGGTGTCCTCACTAAGAGGAAAACTCAGGTGACTGCTGCAAGCCAGTTATCAGCTACCTGGGGGTCTGGGTCACCCTGAAACCTCATAGGTCACTGCCTCTGGAACTCGTACAACACACTCAGCCTACACGCATCCTTGTCCTGCACTATTGACACAACCAGCTGCTCGACAGGTGGTGGCTCAACTGGCAGACCACCCAGAGGTCCATCCTCAAAACTTGTTCCCTACTCTAAAGATTCTACTTGGGGCAGATCATCACCATAATACCACCAGGGAACCCTATCTAGATGTCATTGTGGCGGCATCCTGAAATAAAATCAAGATGCACCACAATCAAAAAGTACATCTTGGGAGATGAATTAAGAAGGACAGAAAAACCCAAAATCCAATCCTATATGATTCATGTACCATTATTTTCCTGCAACCAGTGTCCTATTGTCCTGTGTTGAAAGACAGGTTATCAGAGTCTTGGTGAATGGATACATCAGCTTCCACACCAATAATGGAGTCCCTATCCTGAAATCCAAACTCAAAACATCCTAACACTACCGTTATGTAACCCAAACCAAGATCATAGCTAGACCAACTACACTCTAAGGTCCCAAAGGTGGAATCTACTCTGATACCACTCTGTCATGACCTGAACTAATGGGGCTTGATCTGCGACTCCCCAAGACCACCTCCAATAGGATAAGGGCTGTCGAACAATGCCGAGTAGGATACCACACACATGGTAGGCCTTAGCCTAAGGTACCTCTACACATGCACCCATATACACCTCCACACAACAGTGCAGAGATATATAAAAACTAAAAAGAAATGAATGCATAGATCTATCCCACAACTGGATTACAACAATAATACAAAAGGAAAATACAAGGCCCCCCAAAATAAAACTGAAAAATAATCCAACCTAATCAGAAGGAGGGGATCGATGACAAACTCCCACTAGTAAGCTCCTTAGCCTAGCTCCGGTAAACACCCCGGTTGGTCAAGATCACTATGTTTTGCCTACTCCAAGTCCTCATGGGACTTTGTTGAAAGGATTGTGGTTTGAAAAAGACACAAGACATGTGTGGGAAAAGCCCGTTTAGGGGTGAGTATAAAGATACTCAATAGGCACCCTAAAAACCCCAAAAGAAAAGGGAGAAACTGAAATGAATCAGTTCACTCATCCCAGCCTGAGGAAACCCAAATGAGAGAGAAAATCCATCTCAAGACCATCCTCAGCTACACTCAACCAATCATCTCAAACCATAGGTCATGTCATTGAAGATGTGACAAAACTGTAAGGAAAACCCACAAAACACACAAGCCATACTCTTCTCAGGCACGAAGCCTCAGGAGGGTCCGACCTCATAGCCAACGATAGGTTCTACTCAAGGCTCTTGAGAAACATATAACCAAGAGAACACACTCGTCAGATATCACAATAAAGAATAAAACATTGAAACATAATAGATCTTGATCCTCGGATAGGGGATCCCTCCCAAGATCCACTGGGGGATACTACAAACCCTATTGGAAAACCGTAAACCACAACTCTTCAGATAGGGGATCACTCCTAGGATCCACTAGGGGATACCACAACCCAATATGACATCTTAGAGATCACATCACTCAGATAGAGGATTTTCACATGTGTAATGTTGGTCACAAAGATACAAAAAACTCCATCTGGGATAACTCATGCAGTAGGGGTCGTAAACTTGATGATACCATAAACCATATATAAAACATCTCTTAAGTAGGGGATCATATAACTGATGATGCCTCAACCCTACTGAAACTGCCCGCTATGTTGGGGATTGTATACCCAATGATATCACAAACCCTATAGATATATCCTACTATATAGGGGATCCCCGCCTATATAGTTGTGGTCACGATGATTTTGAGAACCCGATCTAGGGTAAATGATATGCTAGAGGATCCTACCCTGACCACATTGGAGGGATACCGCAACTCTAACCATCTAATATTACTGAGGGGATTATAAACATGTACTGAGGTTGTAATGACACACGAACCCTCATAGGAATGAACCAAGGGAGTTAACTCAACCACTGTTGGTCCAAACATCGCTAACCCAAGCGACCTGCAACATCGTCTCACCCTACCCCTCCCCGGTCCAAACCGTGGCCACCATCACGTTCTATGTGAAAAAACATATAGGATAAGCTATTTGCTCACCTGAAATAGAAAACTGGTGAAAAATGTACTATTTACCATAACAAGTTGGAGTGGGGCCCATGATTTGATCTTGGAACACATCAAACAGATTGTTCCAATGTGATCCTCTTAAAAAAACACACAGAATAGTCTACTCATTCATCCAAAATGGACACCTGGTGAAAAGGTACATTTTGCTGCAAACGCCCTAAACGGGTCTTATGGGGCCCACACCCCAATTTCGGATTAAGAACCCAAAATTTATTTAGAAAAGTACAACTTAATATTAGGTTCACAACTCCACACATTAATCGGACGCTCCGTGTAGAAGTTATAGCGGGTCAAAGTTGAATAATAATAAGATAATAATAATATTTCAACATTTTGTGGACCCATGCCACAAAAACAATTATTTAATTTCCCAAACTTGCCTCTAAGAGTCCATCTCGATGCAAATGTCATGTCACTATAGATGGCTCGCAAATCGGACTCTCAGTTTTTGAGTTACCAGGGTTTGAAAAACCCCCAACTCGAAAAGGATGGACTGGTATGCACTGGCTAGTCTGCCACCGCCAAACCGCCCCGCCTGTCATCCCTCCACTGTGCGGTGCCCCACACCACTGGTGCGTTCCCTAAACCCCTCTTAAATAATTGGAACCCTCTTGGTTTTCACCAGATTTTTGCCACCCACTGGCACTGGTGCCAGCGGGACTTCCACGGACCGCTGGGATCATCCTGGTGGTCCAAACTTCGATCCAAAAGCTATTTTGAGACCCTTGGGATCCAATATACACTACTAAAATGAAAAATAGAAGTAAAATGAAGCATAAATGGTATCAGGGATTTAAAACTCAAAACTCCTACCTCTTTGGCGAAACACCGAAGCTTGGGATGTAGAATAACGCTTGCGACGTGCTGAAGCCCAATCTGGTGATGATCAATGATGAAAATAGCACATGGTGGAACCCTTTGGCCTTGGTTCATTAAATGAGGGAGAGGGGGATCCGGTCTACAGAGAAATGAGGGATTGTAGAGAGATTATGGATTTTTTTTATTTTCTTTTAAAACAAGATCCTCATTTTAACTCCCCACCAGCATGCCTCTGACTCGGCACCTGACGCCAACTAAAATTATGTCATGCCTAGGGTAAAAACGACATTCCAAACTCAACCATGGTCTCAGAAATTATTAACCGATCTAATTTTTTGGAGATAACCCATTTCCTTCATGCGCATAGTATAAAAATACTTAATATTTTTTTTAAAATTTATTCTAGGAACACCAGGGCTCAAAATTTCATGCCGCCTTCACACCTTTCTCTAGAATTATTCGTAGGAATATTCCAAAGTCTGATAGGGTAAAACCCAAGTTTCTACATAAAATTCAAGGGGAGTTCCCAAAAAATATGGGAAACCTTAATGAAATACTTTAATATGGGAATAATATATATGTGATTACAAAAAAATATTATTACTAAAAAATGAGTAGGTAAAATCCAATGTGTTGAAGTTATTGGAAGTGAAAAACTCCTTAAGAAAATTTTAGTCTGTGGGGTTCAAAAATTCTAAGAAGGAATTTTTTAAATGATCCAAAATAGAAGATAAAGTTTCTAATTCTATCAAGTATTTTGGAAAACAAGATATGGTACCATGAACCATTATTTTTGACACTCATGCTTAAAAATTAATTGGTTTTAACAAAAACAACTAATTAAATAAGTTTATTACTTCACCCAATAAGGAGAAAGTACCCATTGTTACTCAAAATTATGATGCTAAAAATTATAAATATATCAAGGTGTGGAAAAAGAAGAGTTATAAGGCTATGCCTAAAGGAAATGTAAAATAAAAGGAGGATGCTTCTAGGGATTATATATCCAATCAAAAGAAAAAGGATTCAAATTGGAAATAAAATTAATAAGTAAATTTTGATGAATCATATTTGTAATTGGGTAGATTTTTCTTTGAAGGATGATGTTGATGCTATAAAGTATATAGAAATAAATCCTATATGTGCTATTAAAATAAGTAACACCCTAAATATAATAGTGGATATGAATAGGGGTTTAATCTAAATATTTAATAGTCCAATACAGAAAACATTATAAATACAAGGTAAATGTGTATAATATTAATTATTTTATTGATTAAACTTACAGGAAGTGTGATAAAACTGGTCATAGTAACAATATGTGGATCAAAATTCTACTGTATCAGCTGAAACAAAATGATAATTGTAAATAAATTAAGATAAGAAGTATCCAAGAGAATACAATGGTGGTTGAGGTTAGTTACAAAGTAACGAAAGTTGTAAATCCTTGGATACATGATGATGGATTCTTGTCATACATTACTAAGAGTAAGAGACTCTTAAAAGATATATAAAGGATAAGGGGGGATATTTTGGTTTTAGAAATAATGAATTATTAAACAATAAAGGAGTTGGAAGGTCCAAAATTTGGGAAAAGAAACATGAATCCAATGATGTTCTATTTGTTGATGGGTTGAGTATAATGAATTATCTTGTTAGAAGTTTTTTTTAGGGATAATTTTAATTTTTCATGGACTAGAACTATGAAGAGTTTTAATCTAATTTTTTATTTTGATTTTTTTGGGGATTGAGTATAAATTTTGGGGGTGATTCCATGTGTGTTTGAAAGTTTTTACGACGATGCATGCTAAATATACATAAATAGTCACACAACCCAAGGACCTAAAGGTTTAGGGTCTTAGAGACTATTAATATAAAAAAACTTCTTTATCATGATATTAACAAGTCTCCAAAATCTAATTTCACTCTTAGACATTCTAGAAGACACAATCCTCTTCAAAACCTGGTAAGGAAAATCCATAATAAGGGGAGAGATCAAACACTCAGTAAGGGATAACATAAAAAAGGCCATAATGGTTAGATCATAAGAATATGTAAAATTATGTGAAAGAAGAGATATCTAATTTTAAATAATATAAATCAATAGGTGTTAACCATAAGAATTCAATATAAACATAACATCTATAATGATAACACTTTTAACATGGCATGAGAGAATAAAACATAAATCATTTAACAAGATCCATGTAACATAGGAGATAAAATAGTACAATCATAATAATTGGATTTATTATATTTATAAACTTAGCTACTCACCAACCTATTCAATCATAAAATTTTGAGAAGTGATAAACCCCATTACACTCACCCATTTTGAACCTAGCTACTTTTTAACCCGTTCACATAATATTTTTATATCATCATATATAAGTATTTACCCAATTCATTGGTGGGAGATATAGGTAAAATCCATATCATATTCAATATATTTGTGTGCCACATGAAAACAATAATCACATCATAATATAACCCTATAAATAAAAAAGGTTTCATGACATTTTTAAATCATCACATAAAGAACCCATGTAAATAAAATGGGATTCATAAAACATAAAAATAACATCATTAATTAAATCACTTGATACTAAAAATTTTATCACCTAAAATAATAACATAATAGAAGAATAAAATAGGGTGAAACATGAAACATAATCCCCTTTAAAGTTAGATCATTTTTGAAGATAATTAAAACCAAATCATGAAAATATCTTTTTGAAAACATTTTATGTTAATTGTTTTAAATTTCATAATTATGAGTCACTTTTAAAAAAGTATATTTTCTTTTTAAGAAAAATGAAAAGAAAAAATTTCATAGAAATTAATTTTTTTTAAAACCCCTTTCTCCTAGAAATAAAAATTAAACAACAGTTAAAAGGGAAATTATTGTAAAAACAAAGTTAAAATAAGAAATTTTATAACTCAAAGAAAGGAATTTGAGTTACCATGTACCTTATCTTAACCCTTTATTTACATGATAGTTATTTAAAATATTATATAAAAAATATAAAAAATATTAATTACATATTTAAAAACCTTATTCTTATACATTTCCATTTACACTTTTCATTAATAATAATTCTCTTCATTTATTAGATTATTGTATTCTCTTTTCAATATCTGGTGTTAATAACTAAACTATTTGAAAACGATTTAAAAAGATAATTTCATTACCCATTATTTCATACCAATTTAAAAATTAATATATATTTAAGGATATTATAATATATAACTTATATTGATTTTTATGTCTCTCATACCATTCCATAAGTCTCTTAGTTATACTGCATTAAAAAAACCAGTCTTAGCTTATTTTAACGATTTTAGAGAACAAAAAATACATTTTAATTACAAGTTATGTATATTAATATAATATTTTCATAACCATATAAAAATAATTATTTTCTTATTATATTATAATAATATTACTTTTTATGTTCCAATATTCATCCATAATCATATTTTAAAACATCATTCATGTAGGTGGATAAACCGATCCAAACTTGAACACAGTTTAACTCGATGAGTGAGTATGGATAGAGAGGTCTTTCATTTGGAATGATATCATAATAATAGAATAATAATAATATTATTTTGATTTTTTATGATGGTGAATAATATTAGAATATTTTTGGTTAAATAATAAAAAACTGGAAGAAAATTGAAAAAAAGGATTCTTTATGGAGGCGGTTGTCCACACACACACACAATTGAGGTTACTTTGTTTTTATATGTGGATTTAAATGAATAAATAAGGGTTGTACCATTAATATAAAAAAATATTATTATAGTAATGATATTTAATTGATAAAATTATTATGGTTATTATATATTTGGAAAATTAAGATTAAGAAGAAAAAATTCAGGAGATAATACTTACATGAGATACTTGATTTTTCCTTAGAAGTCCCCTTAAATTTGAATGGATTAGGATAACTATGAGTGATTTTGGGATTATATTAATGGTGTAGGGTTATAATGAGATTTAAATGGAATAGTTTTAAGAGGTAATTAAAATTAAAGTGTGTATCATAAAGGGGTGGAAGTGTACCCTTTTATAAGTGAATGAAAGGGTAGTTTTGGAAGCACCCTTTACTTATTTATATTTTTAAACTATTCATGGTAAAAGAATATAATAATTTTAAGTTATGGTGTTTTATATGTTTTGAGGTAGAAAATGTCTCCAATACCCTCATTTTGGAGGTATCCTTGAGTGATTTAAGGTTGTCCCTTTAACATTTTTTCTAGCCAAGCGTACTTTTACCTAGGAAGCTTTTCGTTTTTACCCATGGTAGTTAATTAAAACGAACAATATTAAAATTGTTCTTATCACATAATTTGATAATTATAACACTAAATATGAAAAAATATATCAAATAAAATTACTATGGGTAATAAATTCTAGTTTCAAAATAAATTTACAAAACACATAAAAATAATTTTTATGAAAATTGTGTTTTTTAGATTAAAATTTATGTGTGAGATTAAATTATTACTGTTAATAATTATTATGAAATATATTAATTTATTATAAACCAAAATAAGGTTATGTAACTTTTAAACCAAGGTATAACCTACTTTTTACATAAATATTACTTAATTAAATGAAAAGGAAAAAAAAAATTTATATTAAAGTAACATTTTTTTAGTTCTAAAAATGTTTGGCATAGGTTTTATATATAGACAAAATATTTCAAAATTCATAATTTTATTATATAATTTCATATTTTATTACTTTAATGGTTTTAAAATCTTCTAGGTTATTCTTACATAGTGATAAAATCCTGTAAATTATTATTTTAGCAAATCCCACATTTTTCATCTAAACATCTATCTTTTTAGAAAATGCTCAAAAATTAATTATAATTAAATTTTGATATAATGAATTAAAAAATGAAGTTTTTTTATCTAATTAAAAATATAAAATTTTAAAATTTATCTTTTAATGAAATATAAATTTATAAATATATATATATATACAACTACTTCTATTGAAAATACCATTTTCAGTGTTAACTCATATTAAATATTTATCTTCTAAAGGTAATGTTTTTTAATTTATTACCATATTAGGTTAATTAGTAATTTTTTTATATTTTTTTGTACTATTAATGTAGGGTGTTGTGTTAAAGAATTTTTTTTGAACATTTCTTAATTATTTTTTTTACAAGATCTAAAGTCTTAGGTCGTCACATTCTACACCCCTTAAAAAAAATTTCTTCCTTGAAATTTCATTGCATGGAAAAAAATGAGGGTAGTTTTATATCATCACATCATAAAATTCACACTTACCCACCTCAAACTTATTATTTATCCATAGAAACTTCAAAATATTAGTGTTCTTGTTCCAAAACACCATATCTCTTCAATTCAAAATTTCCATCAACTGTTCCTCATATGAAAGATCATATTCCAGTTGCACACCTTCTAAGATTTGCACATGTGAGGTGTCTAATATGTAATTTCTCAAAATAAATACATAGAACACATCATGTAATTGGGATAGATTTAGAGGGAGTTCTAAGTGACAGTATATGACCCAAACACGATGATCTCAAAGGGATCAATGTATATAGGGATCAACTTCCCTTTCTTCCCAAATCTCATAACTCGTTTCCATGGAGATGTTAAAAGGAATTTCTTGTCACCAACTTCAAGATCTATATTTCATTAAATATTAAATGTATAACTCTTTTATTGAATTTTTGATTCTTTCATGCGTTGTTGAATAATCTAAACCATCTCCATCATTTCTTAGAAAAGGTCATGACCTATCAACTCTCTCTACAAGTATATCCCAATATGTTAGAGTTTTTTTCTCTTACAATAAAAAGATTTATATGGTTCCATATGAATTATAGAACAGAAACTATTATTATATTAAAACTCTACAAGGGGAAATTTTTGATCCCAACATCCTTGAAAATACATCGAAAAAGATCTCAACATATCCTATAGAGTTTAAATTGTCCTCTTAGACTGGCCATCTATCTAAGGATGATATACAGTGCTAAAGATCATCTCTATATCCAAATACTTTTGAATAATTCTCTAAAAACTCAAGGTATACCCTAGATATTGATAAGATATAATAGATATTTGTACTCCACGAAGCCTCAACACTTCCCGTATGTATATCTTGGAAAGTTAGTTTAGATAGAAATATTATTTATTGGTAATAAAATGCACCAAATTTATAAGGAGATCAAATATAACCCAAATAGAATTATACCTTTTAGATGTTTTGTGAAATACTATAATAAAGTCCATGGTTATGTTTTCCCATTTTCATGAAAGTATGGGTAATGGTTGAAACATACCCTTAGAAGTTTTTCATTTATCCTTAACTTGATGGTATACCAAGCATCAATATACAAATTCTACAATGTCTCACTTCACACTATCCCACCAGAAGTTTTTGTTTTATATATCTATACATCATCATAATTCCTATTTGTATATAAAATCATTATCTATATGCATCATACAAATGTTCCTTATTTAATTCTAGATTTTATAGAACACATATACTGGTTTGAATCCTTCTAAGATTATCTTTATCAATGTTAAAATTTGGAATATTCACTACCTTTTTCTATAGTTGTATATTATTATTAAGGGATTCTTTGATCTTTACTTGAACAGAAGGTTTAGAAATAAGTTGGGAAAGATAGTATTTATCTCACCTCATTATAAATTCAAGATTCATCCTCTTTAAATCCTTTATTATTGAGTCTTTTTCAATCCTTATAATGAATATAGTATTATGGTCATTCCTATTCAGAGCATAAAAAACCTTATTTTTCTTCCCATAGTGGTAATGTATTGAGAATTAATAATCTTTAATAAACTACAACCATATCCTTTGTAACATACTCAATTTCTTCTATGAGTATATATATGTCTAGCTCTTTTGATCAATATATATATCACACTTTTCTCTATAGAGATAATTTCACCAAATCTTCAATGCAAAGATCACTACTACCAAATCTAAATCATGCATTGAGTAATTTTATTCATGATTAATTAATTCATGTGGACCATAAGTAAATACCCTATCATTTTAGGAGGATGTAAAATAAACCATTTTTTTAAGCATCGCTGTATATTACAAACCCTTCCCCACTACAAGGTAATGTAAGTACAAGAGTAGTGAACAACCCTTTCTTCAGTTCATTAATTTTTTTTTCACAATACTCTATCCAAAAGAGATTTAATACCTTCCACATCAACTTGGTTAGTGTATTTGATATCTGTGATAAAATTCTCAAAAAGTGTCAGTAATTAAATTCTAGTCCAAGAAAACTATGGATCTTAGTTATAATGATCAGTTTATGGCATTGATCGATAACTTCTATATTTTATGGATATATTTATATTCCCTTGATTGTGATTACAATACCCAATAATGACACCTTTTGTAGCTAGAATTCACATTTCCTAAAATTCATAATACAACTTGTCCTTCCTCAAGGTCTTTAACACAATTTTCCAATAATCATTATAATCTTACTTTCTCTTTGAGTATATAAGAATATAATCTATAAAGACAACCAAAAATTGATCAAGGTAGTTTATAAAGACTATATTCATTAGATCCATGAATATAGAAGGAAAATTCATAATTCCAAATGGAATTAATATAAATTAATAGTATCTATAACTTGTATGTAAGGATTTCTTGGAAATATATCCCCTTTTGAGCATTAAATGATGGTATCTAGATCAAGGGTAAATATTTTAGGAGCAATAATATCCTCATAGTTGATATAATATATCATTGATATAGGGAATATGATACTTGTTTTTTATTATGATTTAATTAAGATAACAAAAATAAATACAAATTCATATTGATACATCCTTATTTTTAACAAATAGGATTGGTGAACCCCAAAATGAAGCACTGGGGAGTATAAAACCCTTATTCAAATTGTATTATAGTTTCTTCTTTAACTCCTATAATTAAATGGGATATATTCTATATAGAATTTTTGATATAGGTAATAATACAAGGATGAGTTTTATTGAGAATTTAACCTCACATTTTAGGGTAAGACCAGTAAATTAATCAGGAAATACATTAGCATATCCCATAAAATAGGCATGTTCTTAACGTTGAATTCATGTCCAATAAAATGAGATAGGAACCCATTTTTTCTCATTATAAAGACCCATATGACAAAATTTTAATCTAAAGGTGTAGGATCATCCTTATATTGATACTTGATAACCGAATGATTAGGGATATAAACATATATTTCAATCTCTTGAAAATTGATATGAGATGTATATAAGGAAATACATTACATACCCATAATTATGTCAAATTCAACAATGTGGAGAAGAAATAGATTTACTGGAAGTATCTCCCTATAAATATTGACTGGAGAATATTTGTACACCTTAGTTGTATTTACTATACGAACATGTGTTTTCATGGATAAATCAATATTAAAAGTTTCAGGTGGTGAATCCATATTTGAAGAACACTTATATTACATAAAATAATGTGAATAAATAGAATAAAATAATGCATTAATGGTTATATAGTGGAGAATGAGTGTAAATTTCAACACATCATTATTGTGGTCCACCCCTGGAGTAGCGATTATAAATTCCATCCCATGATACCTTGTTTTATGAGGCTTCTTATGTCTATTACATTCATTAAATCTATGGTTAGACAATTTCTTCATGTAATTCCAATACTATTGAAATTTAACGGATTAAAGAGTGGTTGGAGCTTTAGCTAGGGCCTTCTTATCCTCATTGGTGTTATTTTTCCTCTTTCCATTACTTCCGCTATCACAAGCTAGGTTTCCTGACTTACCACACTTATAAAACTTCCCAAAACCCTTAGGGAAATTACCCAAGAGTTTCCTCCCACAAATTTTACATGTGAGTAGTTTGAATTTCTTACAACTACGAGACTTTTCATTAGGGATTCTGGGATTCTCCATCTTTATCATCTATTATTCAGAATCACTTGGGTATCCATCTTCCATTTCAACCTTAAGCACACATTAAACAACTTACTCATAACTTTCAAATCCCATTATAGATAAATAATTTTAAATAATGTATTTTAAGGCACAAAATAATTAATCAATATTCTTTTCAAGTTTGGAGATAGAGTCTTAGGTGCACCTTTAATGTCTCATGATGTTTTCCTCATAAGATATAACAAAATAATTTTCCTTTTGTTTCAATTATAGTAATTCTAATTCCATATTATTGAGAACATTATGAGGTAAATATTTAGTGAATAATACTCCCGTTAAATCCACCCACTTCATAGAATAAAAATCTAAGCTTTTCATTTTATTCCTAATGATATTACACCATTGGTTAGCCACACCTTCTAGAAGATAGAAAAATAAAATGACCCTCTCATGCTCTGGGAATTAAAGTATAGAAAATATCTTTTCCATCACATTAATACATTGTTCAAAAATCAATAGGGTTGAAGTCCCATTAAAGTATGGTGGTTGTTGATGCATAAAATATTCTATAGTAAGATACTCCCTTATTAGTGCGCTTGGATACAATAAATTATTCATGTTATAATTCATAGCATAATAGAGTTAGTGAGCATTTAAATGATATTTTAAACCTTATTCCTTATCTCATTTGGACAATCACCACATTTTCCATTACATCCATCATTATCTTGGTTCCGTATTATTTTATCCATATCTATGATTAAATAAAGTTCATGGAGAGGATAATTAAATTAGTAAATGTATAAAGTAGAAAACTATTATAATAGAATAAATAACTCAAAATAATAATAATGAGTATATTATTCCTTAACAACTCCCTAAGTTTAAATCTAGGTTATCCATTAATATCTCCCTACTATATTTTTATTGACCACACTAGTTAACAAGAAAATAAAATATTTCATAATAGTTCATAAGGAAAATGTAAATTAACCTAAGATTATCACCTAGGAGTGTATCTACAGGTGTGAAGTCTTAGACCCACTCATCATGCATAAGAGTGATGATAAATTCAAAGATCAACCAACCCTTTTGGGGTGATTACCCCTAGGTGCATTTATGACATAGTCACATTCACTTTTCAGTATCTAGATAGGGAAGTAATTTCTTTGAAACCCACATAATTCATACATTAAAATAATATTATTATGTTAACTTAAACTTATCCTTAGGGGTTTCACTACTGTTTTGTCACCCTAATTTCCAAAATAACTAAACGTTGCTCTAATACCAACTATAGTAACCCATGCTAACCATATCAATTGTCTCAAAACCAGAGAACCTAAAGGTTAAGTATTTTGATGAATGGAAACATAAAAACACTTATATAATATACTGTAAACATTTCTCCATAATTTAAATCCACTCTTATACATTCCCTGATACATAATCCACTTTAAAACCTAGGAAGGGGAACATAAGAAGGGGTGAGATAAATTTCTCATTAAGGGATAACATAGTAAAATCCATAATGTTTAGATCATAATCATATATAAAAACATTTACAATGAAAAATATTTGATTTTAATGAATATAAATAAATAAGTGTTAGCCATAAGAATGAAATAAAGAACTAACATCTCAAATGATAATACTTTTACCATGGAATTAGAAATTAAAACATAAAGCATATACATGAGCCACAGAACATAGTAAAGAAAATAGAACAATCATAATCATAGGATTTATTATCTTTGTGAAGCTATATACCCACTAAAATGTTCATTCATAAAATTGTGAGTAGAGTTAAACACCATCACACTCACCCTTTATGAACCTAGCTACTTGATAACCCATTCACACAACATTTATATCTCATGAGATAAAAACCTTTACCCAATAGATTGGAGGTAGATACCGGTACCTCTTATATCATAATCCATATATTTGTGTTCCAATTGAAAATAATCATCAAATCATAAAATAACCCATATAAAAAAAATGCGTTTCATGAAATTTATAAATCATTACATAAAAAACCAATATAAATAAAATTGGATTCATAAAACATCCAAATAACTTAATGAATTAAATCAATTGATACTGAAAACTTGATCACAAAAAATAATAACATAATAGAATAATAACATAGGGTGAAATATGAAACATAATCTCCATTATAGGTAGATCATTTCTTAATATAATTAAAACCAAATCATGAAAATATATTTTTGAAAACATTTTGTGTTCATCATTTTAGAAGTCATAGTTATGAGTCTATTTTCAAAATCTATCCTTTTTTTAAAAAACTAAAAGGAAAAACTTTCATGGAAATGGAATTAGTTTTAAAACTCATTTTACTTATAAGCGAAAAGATAAATTCATTTAAAAAGGCAATTATTTGAAAAAATTTCAAATTAGAAATTATATAACTCAAAGAAAGGAGTTTGTGTTATCAAGTCCCTTAAATTAACCCTTGATTTCCATAAAAGTGATTAAACCTCCTATATCATAAATATAAACATATTAATTATCTATTTAAGAACATTATTCACATATATTACTATTTATACTCTTCATTAATAACACTTCTCTTCACGTATTAGATTGTTGTAATCTATTTTCAACATCGGGCGTTAATAACTTAAACTATTTGTGCATGATTTATAAAGCTAATATCATTAACCATTATTTGATACCAATTTAATAATTAATATATCATTAAATATAATACAATATATATTAATTTTTTTTAATTCTTTTATACCATTCCATAGGTCATTTATTTATGTTGTACGAAATTGGAATAAGTGTTGGATTATTTTGATGATTTTAGCAAACAAAAAAGATACTTTAATAATAAGTTATATACTTAATATAATATTTAAATAAATATATAAGAATCATTATTTTCTTATTATATTATAATATTATTATTTTTTATTCTATCTT
Organism: Viscum album; assembly: GCA_963277665.1. Lineage (NCBI taxonomy): Eukaryota > Viridiplantae > Streptophyta > Magnoliopsida > Santalales > Viscaceae > Viscum > Viscum album. The sequence continues at coordinate 1,015,463,958 of OY728147.1, read as the reverse complement.
AGTCACACCTAACCGTATTTTAATGATTTCTTCATGTATGTGTTTAAACCAACCCAAACTTGAACATGCTTTAAATCAATTGGTGAGTATGGTTAAAGAGGCATTTATTTTGAAATAATGTCATTATAAAATAATAATAATGATATTTTTTTAATTTTTTTGTGATTTTTAACTATTTCTTTTATTTTTGGATAAAAAATGAAATAATGGAAGGAAAAAACGAATCTTTATGTAGGTGGTGGTACACACACAGACACAATTGACGTCCCTTTGTTTTTCTATGTGGATAGAAATGAATAACTAAGGTTTGTAAAATTAATATAAAAAAATATAAGTATGATAATTATACTTAATTCATATAATTATTATAGTGATAATATATTTTGAAGATTGATATTAAGAAGAAAAACATAAGAAGGAGATAATACTTACGTCAAAGACTTGATTTTTCCTTGAAAGTCCCATTGAATTTGAAAGAATTAGGCTAAATATGAGTGACCAGGGAATTATTTTAATGTTATAGAGTTATAGTGAGTGTTAAATGGTATATTTAAAATGTTTAATTGTAATGAAGTTTTATAACATGAAGTGGTTTAAGTGTCCCCTTTTATAATTCAAGGGAATGGTATTTTTGGAAACATCATTTACTTATTTGATTATATATTTACACTATTATAGGTAAATGAATCCAATAAATAAAATTTATCAAGTGTGGTACATGGTTTGGTGTAAAATTCATCCCATACACGCATTTTTAGGCATCCTTGAGTGTTTAGAGGGGTTTCCAATTCCCTTTTATTTTTAACCAAGTGTACTTTTACCTAGGCAACTATTCTTTTTACCCCTAGTAGTTAATTAAAATGAACACAATTAAAATCGATATTATCACATAATTTTAGAATTATAATACTAAATATGAAAATAATTTTGTTAAATAAAATTACTATGGTTAATTTTTAGTTTCAAAATGAATTTACTTAACGCATAAAAATAGTTTTTTGGAAAATTGTGTTTTTATGCTTAAAATTTATGTGTCAGATAAAATTATTATTGTTAGTAATTATCATGAAATATATTGAATTATTATAGACCAATATAATGTTACGTAAATTTTAAACCATGGTATGACCTAATTTTTACCAAAATATTTCTTAATTAAATGAAAAGGAAAAAACATTGTCTTTTTTATATTAAACATATTACTTCAATTATAAAAATGTTTGGAATTGGTTATATATATAAAAATTATATTTAAAAATAAATTATATCATTCCTTAATTTCATATTTTATTGATTTTATGGTTTTTAAATCTTTTAGGTTATGTTTACATAGTGATAAAATCACGGAAATTATAATTTTCGTAAATCCCTCATTCTTCGATTAAAAATCAACCTTTTTAGAAAATGATAAAAAATTTATAAGAAGTAATTTTTGATATGATGATCTAAAGAATCAATTTTGTTTTTTCTAATTAAAATTATAAAGTTATAAAATTATATTTTAATGATATATATATATATATATATATATATATATATAATTACTTCTTTTGAAAATACCCTTTTTCAGCGTTAACTCATATGAACTATTTATCTTATAAAGTTAATGTTTTTTTAATTAGTTACCATATTAGTTGAAATGATAATGTTATTATAATATGTTTCATATTTTTAATGTCTGGTGTGGTGTGAAATAGAATTTATCGAACATTATGTTATTTTTTTACATTATCTATAATATCGTGTCATTATAGTTTTAAGTGTTGAATATTGGGTGAAACAGGGTCGGGGTGGCATTACTGCTAGAATTTTGTAGTAGGGAGACACTATTTTACCATTAAGGTGGAAGTAGATACCTAGAGACCAATTAGGGGGAAATAACCCTTGGTTCACCACCTATCAACCAATGTATCTATACGTGGTGACTGGTAGGTGACTAGATAATCGGTATATACATATTGACTACCTGGTGGACTTCTACTCTAGTTTCTTAATGAGTGGAAATGGGGTATTACTAGAACCCCCATTTCATCCCCTTTAGGTGTCTCATACTCTATCCTTATGAACCATAGGGGTGACCCATATCTCTATAACATCCCAAACATAACCATATATGATTACATGATTTATAGAAAATATTGCATGACTTACATACTGAAGACCTTTTAGGTTTATAGTTTTAAATAAGTATACAAAAACTTAATATAAAAAACCCATAATTTTCATATCACATGGAATTTCCCCCCTAATTTAATGTATTTAAATTATACACCTACTTCATTCAATGATAAAAACCTATAACCATAACTTTAAATTCATAATCATTCCTATTCATCCTTAAACCCTATAAAATTCATTTGAAAAGTTATGATAACATATAAAACTTACATTTAAATATACAATCAAATTATTTTCTAAAAATTTCATTAAAATAATTTTATAAGAGAGTATAAAAGCATTATAATAATCATAAATGTTTCTTATAAGACCCAATAACTTGTAAAAAAGTTATTTCTTGAAAATCAAAACTTTTAATCTTTATAAGATCATAAACCACCCTTAAAATAAAATATTTTAACATTGAAAATATAAATTTTATTTATTCTTAAAATCAACATTATGTTTCATGAAATCCAAATATTTCCATTAAAAATAATAGTAAGAATATAAAAATCATGAAGGATTTTTTAGAGAACATATAACATTTTGTGCATGAATAAATTTAGAATCATGTTCATGTATTAAATTTCAAAAATCATTGCATAGAATTTGAACAAAGACAAAATCATTTTCACACATTATATTATGGATGAGGATATCAACACCTAGCCCACATATTGTAATCGCATGAGATTATAAGAATTACCTAATTGATTGGAGGGATATATCAGACCCACCACTCATTATTTGTAATGTTAAAGAACCATAAAATTAATAAAATTCACAAGGCAATAATTTTTACATATATTGAGTAAAACTCACATTTAAATATATATAAATGAGAATTTTTAGTGAACCCATACAAAAACATTTAAAAGTATGGGTTTAACCAAGCATAAAATTGTAGTAAAGGTTAGTAAGATAATGGTATAGAAAATCCTTAAATAACTATATGAGTAAATGAGTTTAAAGAATAAATTTTAAACTTAAAAGTATAATTTTAAAGTAAAAAAATCCCTTAATTTGTACCTTTAATTAGAAATGAATCCCTCCATAAGGATCACATTTGTGAAAAAACCCTATAGACTCTTTCTTATGACTGAAAGTAAAAGAAAAAAGTATAATGGTTCCAAGAGAAGAGACATGGATTTAATATAGATATAAAACCTAACTCTAGATGTTTGGATATGTGAATAGGTATTTACATTTTATAGAAATAATTCAGTGAAAAATCTATAATTAAATATTTAATTATATTGTAAAATTGGAATGTTTCATATAGAGATAAGCTCAATTACCTCTCTCAAGTAGTGATGATTTAGATTCTTATAAGATACCATTTGTTGTGACTTTAAAATTTTTCTTATAAATTATTACATAATATCATGGAATTATTAATTTATTCATTTATGAAAATAATAATTGGGCTCATATATCCTTTATCTACTTATTTCTTTTTCTTAAAGTTGACCCACAATATAAAAATTCATTTAATGTGATTTTCAATATAATATTTTTTAACTTTGATTTTGATTAGTAAGCTAGCGCATTGATAATATTATAATATTTTAAAATCCTTTTAATTTTATTATGAAATTATAACATTTAAAACTATATTAATATCCAATTATTTCATAAGATCTTATGTATTTTTCTATATTTTTTTTAGACATAAACCTTATTTTTTGAGTTTGAGTGGTTGAGGTTATCTGGAGTATAAATAATGATCATGGAGAAGAATTATGGATTAATAAGTCTTTTTTCACACATTTTTGGAGCACATAATATTTTTCAATTGATACAAAAATTTTCCCCATTAAAGTAAGTACTAAAATATAGAAAATAAAAAAACCTTACATTGATATGTAATAAATTTTCATATAGAAGATAGTTGAAAAATATAATGAAAAAAATTACAATGTAAAAAACCTTACATGATATATAAGAGTTAATAAATAATATATAAGTGTTACACCCGACAATTATTTTTCTTTTATTTCATTATTTTATAATTTTATGATCTTTTAGTTGATGTTTGGGATCAATTATCAATGGAAGTTTTTAAGTTTTGGGGGTTTTGGTTTGTTTTAGGCCTTGTTCATGGTAAGTGTGCATGGTTTAGGGAGAAAAAATGTGGATGGTGGATGTAATGGGTATTTCTAGTTCATTTTTTTTTCATGTATGGTTTTCCTTGTATGGTATTCACATGTTTTTTCCCAAACCATGTGAGAAAAAGAAGTAACTGTGAAACCTTTCTGGGGTGTCAGAGACCTTGAACTCATGTTGCACATGGTTAGAAGAAACCATGTAGCCATCATGTGGGGGGATATATCATTATATAAGAGTTTGTTTTCATATTTGGAACATGGTTTCTCAAATAGTGTGTCCAACCTATGTGAGGATGATTTATCTTTTAGTAGGGTGTGCAAAGTTGGTACATGATTTGTTAAATTTTGCATCCAAACTGTGAAACTTTATTAGGTTTCTAAAAACTTGAATTACCCTCTTTTCCCCTCTTATTTTTAACTCATTTTTAACCTCCTATCTTACCAATAATTTTTGATATATGAATATATCCCCAAACCCCTCTTTCCTTGTCTCTTATTCCTTTTTTATTCTTATCCCTTGGTTCTAGGTATGTTTCTTTTCTATTTTGGTATTTTTTTATTCTCTTATTATCACTTTATCTTATTATATTCTCCCCTATTGAATTTTAAATTTATTTTTCAAACTTTATGGGCTGGTTGAGGTGGGTTGTTTCTTTTGATGTTAGTGTGCTTCTTTTGTCTCTCCAGCTTAGATATTCCCAGCTTCAAAGTTTCATCAAGTTCACAAACCATTGAGGTAGGTGTCTTTATCCATGTTCTTTCCATAACATTCTATATGATGATTGATCCTTCAAAATTAATTTCAAATTGTTTTATTCATAAATTTTATGTTTTTATATTATTTATTATGTCTTTACATGTTGGTAGTTTATTGAAAATGGGTTTTCAAATTATTTCCATAGTTATTCATATATTTATCAAATGTATATGTATGCTATGTGTCCGATAAAATTAAAAGTGGAATTTAAAATGGTTTTGGGTATTTTGGGATGGTGTTTAAACTTTTTTGGAGCTTTAGTAACCTGGTTCACATGTGGAATTTAGTTTTTTGTGGGGTTTGGTTCCCCTTTGTGGTTGTTACTTGTGTGGAAACCTTGGTATTTTGGTGTGACGCTCTTTGTGTTTCATTATGATGTCTCTTATGTTCCATTAAAATTAACCTTATGAATTTACATGGATGTTCATATATGTTGGTGTGATATGTATAACTCCATTTGTATATTGAGTGTGAAAATATAGGTACACATGCATATAAATTAAATATTCCATTGAATTCCTATTTTCCAAAACCTAATTTTTTTCAAATGGGTTTTCATAAAATTTCAAAATGGTTTCCAAAAGTGTTTGGATGTGGTTTTTAATGTTTTTCCAAAATCTTGTCATTTTTGTAACCTCATATGTTTATTTCAATAATAACCTTTGTTTTAGAAATGGTTTTGGGAAGGAAGGTGTTTTTTTTGGAAATGGTTTTGGATTTGTAAATTCAAAATGCCGATCGTAACTTGTAATGTTTTGGAAATTAAATTTGAAATCACATGATGAGTATGCCTGGTTGGAACTTGTGAAAGGTTTTCTGTATGATGGGAACCCCTATGGATATCCTCATTTGGGGAGGGCCTCCACATAGATGGTGTTAGGGAGTGGGCAAGGCATACACTATGGAAACTAAGGGTTATTTTTTTATTCCAATCATGTGATGGACTCCTCACTTTCCATTTATACTATTATTATTAGATTTTTGGATGTCATATATAGGGTCAAGTTATGGTCTCTATTTATGTACCGATTATATGGACTGAATCTTCATAGAGAGTGAGATAGGCCATGTGTGTTATGCCACTTGTGAGGCTAGTTATAATAATTAGGATGATTATTGAATATGAATTTCATCATACACCAATAAATAGGTCCAAATAGAGTAAATATTAGGTTTCCTCTCAATATTTTTAGGATATTCCCATGATTACATATTTTCATATTCCTATTTTACTTTGAAACACCTTGGTTACTTGTTCTATAGTATTTTTCTGCTTATACCTATTCTATTTTCTTACTCTTGGCATTGTTAATATTATAACCCACTACCTATTTTTATCTTTTATTCAACCTATTTCACATTTTATCTGACCTAAGTTTTCTTCTAGATTTTAATTTTCAAAATTTTATTTTAAATGTAAATATCTTTTGAAATATAAATTCTTATTACGCTTTTGATAGGGGATTTATGTAAATTTTTTTTTGGTCCTTTAAATAATAACAAGCCTATTTTCTATATGTATTTTCAAACTATTGTTTAAGGATTGTTTCGAGAAAGGACATGTTTGGATTTTTTGGTGCTTACCTACTGAGATGTCCTATGCTAACACCCTACTTGTGTCACTCGACATTGATAAACTTGAGTTTTTTTGTAGGTTTAGGATCATGTTTGGACTCAATCTTGGAGCAAATATAGTTCCATGGTTGGTGGTGACCCACAAGGTTATATAAAGGCATGTCTAGTTTTATTTCTTTCCACAACCTATGTTTATTTTATTATTATTTTTCATAATTATTATATATTTTTATGGTAAAAATCATGCCCCATTGAGTATATTTGAAACATGACACTAGTTTCTAGCCTAGAAGTATCAGGAATGCCTCTCAGACCTTGTTATAGACCATATCAGGTGACTAGTTTGGGGTTGACCTGGGATGGTTTGTCAAAAAGGGTATTAGAGGATCCCTTTATTATCTGGGGTGTATAGTAGATTGGAGATAAGAGTATTGGAATTTAGAGGTAGGTATGGGAAGAGTGTCGTGAACTATTACTCACCCTAAGCATCGAGTTACTATTTATAGTTGGGGTTTGAGTCTTTCATTTTTATTTTAGGTTTATGTTATTATAGATTTTTTGGTTCGATGAGTTTTTTCTTATTGGGGGATGACAATGGTAGTGATCAGAGGTTTTATGGTGATCGTACATGGCATAACGAACCATATGGAGCTCAAGTGCATGGTTTAAATGCTTATAGTGGTTGGTACATGCTCAGTACATGGTATGATAAACCATGTGGCTAGGTTATGCATGACCACTAGTTCCCTATTTCAGGTGTTTTTTTGTGGGTGATTATTTTTATTGATTTTGGTCGGTGTGAGTGTATTTTTATTTAAAATGATTTTTAATGATTTTTTTTTGGTGCAGTAAAAGGGTATCTAAGAAAGAAATGATTTTGGGACATGGTTTTATTTTAAAAGATAGATCTGGTCTTCGAATTGGATTTGGGTATAGGTTTTGGTATTTGGAAAATGTTCTTGGAATAAAATAGTTTTGAATTTAGAATGGAGATGGTGGTTTTTGAAAGAGGATCTTTGGTCTTTATTTTATGATTCTTGGTTTATAAGCTTAGTGTTTTGGTTTGGGATGTTCTTTTGGTTAATTTTTCTTCAATTTTGATTCATTTTTTTGTTTTGTGTTATATAGAGTATGTTATCCAAAAAGGTCCCAAGGGTTTCCAATGAGTCTCTTCTTGCTGTTGTCCCTACCCAGGCTCCCAATGGAGTCATAGAGCCAAGACCTTCTCAAATATTGCCTATTTTCATTGGAAATCAAGTTTCGTTAGAGACTGTGGAATTTATTGAGAAAGTTGATAATTTTTTATGGTCTTTGGGAACACTCAAATTCATGAGGGTATGAGATATTATAGGTTAGTTTGAGGGATAAATTTTGGATCAATGGAAGGTGAGCATCCCATTATAATTGAAAGTTGTGACATTTTGGAATGTTTTTATGACCAATTTCATCCAATGGGTTATACTAAGGAGGTGAAGGTGAATAAAGTGGTATATATATATTTGGTGTTTAGCAAGGTCAACATATGTTTAAGTCCTATGTTTATCATTTCAAAGAGTTTTTTTCTCTAGATATAGAATCAAATAATCCACTAAAATCTCCTCTTTTTGTGTGGGGTATTCATCCATATATTAAGGACCAAGTTATCTAATTCGGGGAAGTTTTGTTCATGAATCTAGTGGATGAGACATTTTTAGCTGTGCTAGTTCTTGGAGGGAAGTTCATAATAGGTGTAAATATAGCTTACCTTGGTGACCATGAAGGTTCCCCATCCAGTGATAAGTGTAAACCAGACGAATCCATTCTTGATGAATCTCCTTTGTCATTTAATTGTTTCTATTTGATGGTCCACCTACTCATTCACATCTAGTGTGGTTAGTTTGGGCATTCAAATACATATTATCATAATACTTTGAAGAATTTTTTATGATATAACCATTTGGGTCATATAGAGAATTTATATAAGTTGCATCACCAAAAGAGGAATTTTGATCAGATGTTTTCATCTCCTGTTTGTGGGGTATAAAATTCTTCAAGGCACTATAGCTCCATCTATAGGCCCCAGATTGAAAATTTTCATAAATTCATGGAATTTATAGGTTTTGGAGTTATGGTACCATCTTTTGTTTCCAATTATAGAGTGGGGGTGGTTTAAGTTTTCCTTATTATAGTATTTTGATTTTGGAAGTCATTATTGTTTAAAAGATCTTGGTAGGATCATTTCTTAAAACCTCTATATTCACGCCTTATGGATGTGAAGATTTTTATGGTTAAAATTCTTTTGGGATAGTTTTAGTTTTGGGTGGTGATTGTTTGGAGATGTTTGTGTCTTATGGAAATAATGAATCATGTTTTGGTTCGATGTTTTTTTTGAGTTTCTTTCATTGGATTTGGTGTCGATGCCATTGTGATAGTGGGTTTATTAAATGATGGGGAGACCTTACATATATATTTATTATGGATTTCTCATGATTTGGTCAGGTTTGACTTGAGGATTTATAAGGGTACATCGTTGTTTTTTTTGGATTTAGTAAAATTCAGTCTTTTTTTGGAAGTTTTATTTTGGAGGTTAATCTTTTGGGTTGGGAGTTCCAATTTTTATTCCTTGGTTAAAATTTGTGACATTCTAGGGGAATAATTTTTTTTAGGGATAATTTTCACACCCTAACCTTTATTTTTCTTTTATTTCAATTGTTTATTATTTAATGATATTTTGGTTGATGTTCGAGTGAGTTATTGTTGGAAGTTTTTAATTTTTTGGGGTTTTGGTCATCTTTTGGCCTTATTCATGGTTAGTGTTCCTGTTTTGGGGAGAAAACATGCATATGGTGGATGAAAATGGTGTTTATAGTTCATTTTTTTCTTTCATTATTTTTCTTGCATGGTATTCTCATGATATGTCCCAAACTATGTGAGACAAAAGAGTAATTCTTTAGACTTTTTGGTGTATATGAGACCTAGAACACAGCTTGTGATTGGTTAGAGGAAACCATGTGGAAAGCATGTGAGGGGATTTGTCATTTTGATAGGATGGTTTTCATGGTTGGTACACAGTTTCTCAAAAATCGTGGCCAACCCGTGCTAGGGTGTTTTTCCTTTCAGTAGTGTGTGCATGGTTGGTGCACAGTTTGGTAAACCATATAGCCAAACCATGTGCCTTTACTAGGTTCCTAAAAACTTGAATTTACCTCTTTTACCCTCTTATATTTTTACCCCATTTAGACCTTCCTCTATTCCCACTCATTTTTAGTGCACGAATGGGGTTCCAAACATGTCTTCACTTGGATCGCTTTCCTCCGTTGGTACTTCTCCAATGGTTCAAGGTATATTTCTCTTGGGTTTTGGTCACTTTTCTTCTCTTCAAATCCTTTTATATTATTTCACTCTCCCATTTTACCTTCATTCTCTCTTAGATAAAAATTAGGGTGAAGGTTCTCTTATGTGGGTTGTTTTTTTTATTTTATGTCGTTCTATTTGTCTCTCGGGCTTAGTTTTTACCTCCTATAATGCTTCACCACATTATCAAACAATTAAGGTATGTATCTCCATCCATTAACTTTATGGAACATTACATATGATGCTTGATATTTCCAAATTATTTCTAAATTATTTTCAAATTATTTTCAAATTATTTTCTTTATACATATAGTGTGTTGATATGATTTATTATTCCTTTCCATTTTGGTAGTTTTTTTTTAAATGGGTTTCCAAAGGGTTTCCATAGTAATGACTATATGTATCAAATGTACATGTATGTTGTGTTTTAAATAAAATTAAAAGTGGAATTAAAAATGGTTTTGTTTATTATGGGATGGTGTTTTACATTGTTGGATCATTGGTAACATTGTTCACATGTGAAATTGTGGTTTGTGTGGGTTTTGGTTCCCTTTTGTGGTTTGTTGATTATATGAAAACCTTGCTATTTTGGTGTAACACTCTTTATGTATCATTAAGATGTATCTTGTGTTATATTAAAATTAACCATAGTAATTTACATGAATATATATATATATATATATATATATTCTGGTGTGATATGTGTAAATACAGATGCACATGAGGTGTGAAAATAGAGGTAGACACGTATATAAATGGTAGATTCCATTGAATTCTTATTTTATAAAACCTTGTTTTTCTCAAATGGTTTTTTCTTGAAATTAAAAGTTCTTACAAATGATTTTATATGTGTTTTTAATGTGTTTCCCAATGCTTGGCTTGTTTAGAACCTCAAAAGTTTTGTTTGACAATCACCTTGGTTTTGGAAATTGTTTTTCGAGGAAAGGTGTTTTATTTAAAAATGGTTTTGGATTTATAAATGTTATGGTCAAGTTGGCACCTTATTAAGTTTTAGAAATTATATTTGAGATCACATGATGATTATGCCTAGTTGGTACTTATGAAAGGTTTTTTGTGTGATGGTCACCCCTATGGTTGTCCTCTTTTGGAGAGGGTATTTTCATAGACAGTTTCGGGGAGAGGGAAAATCATACATGGTGGAAAATGTGTGTTATTTTTTCATTAAAAGCATGTGACAAACTCCTCAATTTCCCTTTATAATATTATCAAGATATTAATAGAATTTATCTAGTGGTTTGAGTGAATAGTTCAATCTATGTATTGGTTAGAAGGACTAAATCCCCTTGGAGAGTGAGATAAACCATGTGGGCTATGCCACAACAAGGCTAGTTAGAGCATCCAATTTGGTTACTGACTATAGATTGCATTATATGCCAATATATGGTTCTAAACCGAGTATATATAGGGTAACCAATCAAGATGTGTAGGAAATTCCCATGATTTCATATATCTATGTTCTTATTTTACCTTTTTTGTACCTTGGTCACTTGTTCTACAAGTATTTTTCTACTTATACCTGTGTTGTTTTCTTACACTTGGCATTGTTCTTGTTATAACCTGGTACCCATGTTTAGTGTTTATTCTTCCTATTTTTCATTTTATCTGACTTGTGTTTTCTTCTGAAGTTTAGTTTGAAAACTATGATTTAAAATGGAAATCTATTTTAAAATATAAAATCTTATTTTTCTTTTAATAGGGGATTCATGGAAATATGTGTTTGGTCATTTAAATAATAACAACCCTATTTTCTATATATATTTTCAAACTAGTGTTTATGGAATATTTCTAGAAAGGACATGTATGGATTATATGGTTCTTACCTACTAAGATCATTTATACTCACACCATACTTGTTCCACTCTACATTAGTATACCCAAGATATTTTATAGGTTTATGTTCTTGTTCAGACTCACTTGTGGAGCAATCTTTATTCCATGGTTTATGGTGACCCATGAGGTCATGTGGACCTATATCTAGTTTCATCTATTTCCACTTAATTGTTTTTGATTTTATTCTTGTTGTTCATGCTTATTACCTATTTTTTATGGGCTAAATAATTCCCAATTGAGCATATTTGATTACTAACACTAGTTTCCAGCCTGGGAGGATCAGGAACACCTCTCAGGACTTGTTATGGGATAGATTGGGTTACTGGTTCAGGGTTCATACAAGTTAATTCATGACAATAAGAGTCACCCGTTGAGAAAAATATGAGATTACTGGAAATCATAGGTTACAATATACCCATAGTGTAAGGGTTTCTCACTAGTTTCGTAAGGTTACCTAGAGTGGAAAAATTTACAAAGGAATAGACATGATATTAATAAACAAGAGTAACAATTTCTTATATAAGGTTTGTCAGTTTGGAAATTTAGAATCATATGATACAATGTATCTATATCATACCAAATGATATTATCATCTTACAATTCTAAGGAAATGAAAGGTTTCTTGTGATTAAAATATGATGATGCCATGTGTCAATTCAAAGATAACCATTAATTATGCTTAAATAACCATGATTTTAGATGAAAATAATAAAATATAGAATTATAGAAATATGTGATGTGATGAGGGTTTCTATACTATGAAAAGAAGGTAAAGTCATGACCATGGTGTTCATGGGAAAGGGAAGATTTTACTCACCACGAGAATTATATTTTACCACAAGGTTCCATGCATTAAAACCCACATATATTTATGAAGAAACTGGCATAATAATTCTTGGGTTTTCAAGATCAAACATTTGAAATCAATTTTATAAATTGAATCTGAAATTAATAATAGACAGGGGAATATTGGGATATGTAAAATTAAAACTTTTAATATATAATAGTATTTAAAAATTTCTCTCCACATACATAAAGGTTAAAAACTTTTATAAAAAATGTTAAATCATCTTTAAGAAGTGATAATGATGGTTTTAGAAGTTATAGGAACAAACCATGACATGATTACAAGGGTCACACAATGAGTGTAGTTTATAGAAAAATAAAAAAGGAAAAAAATTCCCTATATATGTAAGTTTAATTTTAATATCTTAGTGAATTGAAAAAGGAAATGTGGAAATGTTACCCTGACTTATAAGACTAAAATTTGGTAAAGACTCAAATCACACTGTGATACATAAGGGTCAATTATTCAATACGTAAAGGTTATTATTTTTTCAAAGGAATACATAAAGGTACTTAAATGGTGGAAATTTGAAAAAGTATCTATGCCCCATTGAAATATGTTAGAGTAAAATTTGGAGTTATAACTTATGAAGGGGTTCAAGACTTAGTCAAAATTTCCAAACTTCAAATGTGTAAAGGTTTATTCATCTTCTACTATACACGCAAGGGTTAACTCCTTTGTAAAAATATCAATACGTAACAATTTCTAGTAAGATTGTGTACTTTAGAAATATTTCAACATAAAATATGAGAAACTTTGAATGTAATTTTAAAAATAAAAATCCATTTATTATATTAAAAATTATATATATTTAGATAAAACTTTTATTAAAATAAATCCATAATTTAAATAAATCCTTTTAAAATAACACCCACGATTTCCTTAATAAATTTTTCCCTAAAATTTTCATAGTTACTAATACCCATATAAATATATATAATTTACATAAATATTCACCTATAAATATATTATAATTAAATAATAGATCAAAATTGTAAATCATTTTGACCTTAAAATAAAACATCTTTTTTTCATAAAGTAAACATAATAATTTTAAATGTCTAACTACTGTCATATTGAATATATTATATCTTTTAGTCCATGAAATAAACATGTATACATTTTATAATTAATATTTATTTAATAGATATTAATAAAAAATAAAATTAATTTACTAAAAATACCTAATCATATCTTATCTCTTATTTTTAGGGATATTATAATGACAATAGTCAATTGTTAATTTTTTTATATATAATAACTACCCATAACAGTTATATTTCCCCCATTTAAATTAACACACAACCTTTCCTATCATTACATCCTTAAAATAAATTTCATATTTATACTCATTATCTATTTTTCTATAATTATTTTTTGTGGATTCATCTTTATAGAAAACCATGAAGATAAATATTTCAACCTTGTATTTTTTTTCACACTTGTTTTTATTATCCCATTATACTTATTCTAATATTATGGAGTGTATTCATCCTTGGTATATAAAGTTATATAGTAATATTTATTTTTTAGTGTTTTTATAGTATTATTATTCCAATTATTTGTTTTATAAAAAATATATATACTCCATGAAAAAAATACATGCTTGAACCTGGGTTGTTACACTCTTTCCCCCTCTTATCACACCCATATACTTTATTATTTTTTGGGTGGGACAATCTTGTTTCTCTATCCTAAACTAAGATAATTTATTTCTTTATATTCCTTAATTTTCCTCCCACATTTTTCTTTATGATTTCACCTTCTCTTAGTTAGTATTTTATGTCTAATTTCATTAAGGAATGGTGAAATCTGACTGATATAATGGGGATTCTTAGTGTGGTTATAGGAGGATGTTAAAAGAAGAGTAATTACACCCATTTCTCACCATTTTATAAGGTTCAATAACCCAATGAGTTTCTCTAGGATTTTTTTTCTAAATTGGTTTCAAATTAATGAATGATTAAGTATTATTTCATGGTGATTTTTTCTAGAAGGTGTGCTAAAGGTGTAGCATGAATCTTCCATATGAAGTTTCTCATGGTTCCAACATCTCAATGATGCTTATTTTTTTTTGTGATTATACCTCTTTGGATTAAATTTTTAATAAATGTTTAATAGGGTCCTATAGTATGAGATAACATCTTAGGAGCTTATTGAGGATTCTTGTGAGTTTGAGTAAGGTCATAGAACACCACTAAAAGGAAAATAACTCTAATATCAATGTAGGTGGTCCCTATGATACTTAAATATATTATTTATTGTGAGTTTATGTATGACTTCATGTGGGTTTAGGTTTAGGTAATTTGGATATGGACCAAGATTTCCCTAGGTAGATAAATTCAGTGGTATCATTTCTCTTAGACTCAAAGAAACACTTCACTATATGTTGAGTGATTTAGAATCACCAAATGGATTCAATGTCAAGGGGAGATGATGTTAGTTTTGTGAAAAAGGGTTATTAGATAGGTTTTAGTCTTGGGGTGATTTTTGAATATCCCATGTTGGACTTCCTGAGGCTTGGGATAAAACTTATTCTTAGGTGTGGATAACCTCTATATAAATAAATTCCAAGTTACTAGGGATGAGATTTCTATCCTCTATTTTCTCTATTACAGTTTATATATTTATTCAAAAATGATGTTTTTGTATAGATTTGTTATTTATTGTTTTATTCTTATATTAGGGTGGTAAGAGGGTTAATGATCATGAATTATACTACCCATGTATATATTTTGGACATGTGTATAACTTCATATGGTTGAAAAAAGTTTTAAAATGAGAAAAGGTTTTGAAAATAAGTTTTTAGGAAAGAAATTCGTTTTAAGAAAAAGTTTTTCTAAATATGTTTAAATAATTAAGACGACCATAATAAGTTATTTCAATTTTTCCCAAATAATATATTGGTAGCGCATTAATTAATTGAAAATGTTGCGGTGGATTTTATGTGTTATTATTATGATTTTATGGTCGTAATCATACTCATTGTAGATTGATACCTTATAGTTGTTAGTTTTGGATATGAGGTGTCTTGTATTGGGGTTTATGATTGAGTGTATTGGTATGGGGTTGTGCCTATATGAGAGATATTGGTGGATTTGATACTCTCAGGTGCATCAAGATATTATAGTGTTACCTTGGGGTGGGGAGATGCGAATCATTTTTATTAATATAGGATGATGGATGTGGTTATATTAGTGATATTATAGGTGGGTAGTCATTTATTGACAATTGGTATGTGAGATAGTTGGATTTTTAATGCTTGAGGGGTAAGTGATTTGGTTGTATCTCCATTCCATGAGGTAAAGTGAGTAGTTTTTCACACGGTACAAAGTTTATAAGATGGTGTGACCTAGGTTGAGAGGATAATGAATAAATGATTCAAATTTTAGAATAATTATCGAGTGGTGTGGGATTGAGTATTCAATTTTGCTTGACTTTGATTAGTTTTATTATATTTGGAAGCACAATCGATGCTATATAAGGATTGTGTTGGATTATTGGAATGGGTAAGGTTTTTATTAGCTGGAATTTTTAATTTAGATTATATATTTGAGTTTTAGTTTGTGGAGGAATGAATGGGTTAGTGAAAAATAGTTATAAGGTTAGTATCTTGTCATCATAGAGTAATTACTAGTTAAAATATGATCTTAGAATGTAATATTTGGTTTGGTAACATCTCTAATAGGTATATCCCTAATTAAACTAACATGGAATATGGAATTTTTGGAATATTTGGAGCATTTGGTAGTGGGTTTATGAAGAGAGAGATACTAGTGTATTATTCGAGTTCCCTTGGAAATAATATTAGGCCCTTGAGGAATTATAGGGTGTTTGTGATGGTTGGTAAGTGAATCCATGGTTGGTTTATTGAATAGATTAAGGGAATGTCTAATATAGAGCTAGTTAGAACATCGGTAGAGTTTTATAGGTTCTCCATGGGAGAGATTTTTTGTAGCACGAGGTATTCTTTGGAAAGTAAAAGATCACAGTTATGGTGACGATTTTGGGTTGAACATATTAGGAGAGGTCCATTTGGGACATCTAGATATCATAAACCCAAGATCATGACTTGTGTATTGAGTTTAATAGGGGTTTTTATGTGTATTGATTGTATGGGAAAAATTTTAGCAGGTTGTTAATGTTCAAGATATGTGGTATTAGTGGGGAAAAGATATGAATAATCCTATGGTAGAGATATTAATACCAATATTTTAGCAAGTTAATCTTATTTCATGTGGGCGGTGTTCATTATTTGAGTTGCGGAAATGATGATCAATGCCAAGGGGTTGATGGAATTGATGTTTCGTTAGGATGAAATTGTGATGAATCATACCTGTTTTTGAGACCATATCATATTTGGTGATTCAACTATAGTGGTTGGTACTGTCATTGCATTTGGTAAATAATGAGGATTGTGTTTTGGTGAATGATTTGGGTGGATATCATGTGTTTTATAATACCATTTGATTCAAGGAATCATTATTTGGACTAGGAGTTGGTAACATGATGGTTCAACACCTATTTTGAGAAATTATAGACATAGGAAACCTACGCGTGCTTTTCATGCATGATTGAGGATGAACTAATTTTTCGACATTAGATATTCCATTCATATGATTATTGTTGTGTGTAAAATATCAGGCCAAGAGCTTTTAGGGGAAAACTAGTTTGGATAGATTGAATGTATGTAGACTTGATCCATATCCAATTAAAATAAAAAAATAGTGTCAATAGATTTTGATGAGTGAATTGATAATTAAGAACCACTGTGGTTACTTTTCAAAGATGGGAATCCATATAATGGGGAGTTTTTAACTAACCATGTCATTACATGTTTGTTTTTAGAGGGAATTTAATTTTTTTATGGACCTAGAGTAAGGGAAGATTGAATTTAATGTTTTGGGTTTTTAGGCTTTTAGTATAAATTTAGGGGTGATTCCATGTGAGTTCCGATGTTTTGGATATTACAGGAGAAATACAAAAAGGTTTTGGTGACCTAGTTGATGTAATTTTATAGCTGGGATCCAAAAAGTACTCGATTAGGGGGAACCAGGTAAATTATGACCCTTAAAAGGGGTAAGTACACCTAAATCCCCACCAGCTAGTAGGTGGAACTAAACATGGTGGCTGGAAGGGGACCGAGTACCTTGTATATCCAGACTGGGAACCCAATGGGTTCGAGTTATTTTTTTTAATTAAGGGTAATGGGGGGATTTTCATACCCCTATTTTACCCCATTCAGGGGTTTCCTCCTATAGCCAGCTGAACTAGACAGGAGATGAATATCGCATTCTATTTTCCATCTTTTATCCTTCATAGATCCAAATTAGGTCATCCTTGTTTCTCTATTCAAAACCGAGATAAACTCTTTGCAATGAACCAATATTTTATAAATGAAATTTCATTTTGATTGAATAAACTCCTTATCAAATAATGTAGTTGTAGAAAACTCATGCACTACATTTCTTTTTATTATTTTTTACCATTATAAAATATGGCCATATTTTTTCAATTAAACTTAATGGAACATTAAGAATCATAAAAATTGATAATATATCTATTATATAGTGTCCATTAATATTAGTATATATTAAGGGTTATGATAAAGTTTAGTTGACATAGAAAGAATAAGCGATGACCTCAAATTATAGGATTGTTTCCCATGAATCCCATTTATTAGAGCTTCTAAGAGAGATACAATCACTAGACTTTTCCCTTGACCAATCCCAATCCTAGATTTGAAAACTGAAACTTGAGTGAAACCATTTATGAGATAAGTTAAATCTTTTTGAGACCACAAACTAGACCATGTTTTGCTGAAGCACCTCAAGAAAGTACCAGCATCAAACACCTTATCTCAGGTTATATTCTAGTGTAGTAATAGGTTATGTATCTAGACCATAGTATTAAGAATTTATATATTTTCATTTTAATAAAATATTTTTTATATTTATCTGTAACACCCCTTATTTTGAATTGGACAAAAATCTAAGGGAATTTTAACTTTTGGTGTTTACTAGATGGGTCATTTTTTGAAACCGAGTTTTAGAATTATTTTTCAAGAGTTTTAACACTTCAATGTGTTGTTTTTGGATGTGGATCAAGGACCGGGGGGGGGGGTTTCCTGTGTTTTCCTTCAAGTTTCGAGAGTATTGGTCTCCAAAACCTTCAGTCATGAGAAGTTAGAAAGGGTGCACGGTTAGTCTGAAACCATGCGACCCTCAACAAAAAATAGTGCGATGTGTTTATTTTTAAGAAATTAATTTATTAAATTAAAATTTAAATGGAAAATAAGTTAAATGAAAATAAATGGGGAATAAAAATAAAGACAAGTTTTAATAATAATAATAATATATTATTATTATCATTATGATGATGATGATGATGATGATGATGATTATCATTATTTAGGATATGTTTTTTTAGTAACCCCAAAGGGCTTTTCATATCCCTCACCTAGAGCATGATGCACCCCTGGGGTTCTCCATTGGTTGTGTGATATATACCACCTTAAAGATCCCTCTCCTATCATTATTTTCTCCCAGTTCCATCAAAATTCTTACTCAATGTCACGAGGTATTCCCTTCTCTACCCTTATCATCCCTTACTTTGTCTTATTTTCCCTCTCTGTCTCCCTTCTTGACTCGACCAAAAATATATAGTTAGGGGTTGACTAATGTTTTTGTTTATTCTATTTTTAGGTTGTGTGAAAGGATTCTTGGAATCTTTTGGTCATATTCTGATAACTTCCGTAAATGGAGAAGAGGTTAAAATCATTATGGTTTTCCACAAATGGTTTGGGGTAAGTTTATACTTTTTTTTCTTCATTTTCTCTCAATTAATATTTTTGGATTTCATAGTTTTTAATTTCTTAGTATTGTTTCATAAGTGCGTTGGCCTTTCCTTGATGGTTTCGGCTTATCGTCATCACTTCAAGGGTGTTAGGTGTCTCTTTGAAGGCTTTCACTCATATACATAAGTATATATATATAAATATATATATCTTCCATGTACTTATTCCCTCATGGATAGGGGAATACATGCATTGGGTTAAGGGATATATATATATATATATATATATATATATATATATATATATGAATTTATGTGTGTGCAAGTGTGGTGAAGTTTTGAGAGGTCTCCAATTAAACTTTCAAGTGCCAGGTGTTTGTCTTGGTCTTATTTGAGGTAGGATCCCATTCCCTTACCCTTAAATTTAACAATGCATTAAATTATTTCCTTCATGACTTTCTTAGACTTTAATTAGTGTAGTGTAGTTTTTATAATAAATTATCCTTTAATTAAATTTTGACCATTGAATGAAATTCTTAGTTCTGCTAAATTATTTGTTTGATGAAAAAAGTCATGGTTTTATAATAAAACCCCTCCAACGGAGGTGTACTATCATCAAAAACTCACAATGATGATTTATGATTTCTATATTGCTTAGCCATATTTTTTATTAGTTATTCATGCTTGGACTTATGGAGTTGGTTCTTCTTTATTTTTATTCATTTACTTGTATAATTAAATGGAATTACATGATGAATTGAATTATTTAAATGTTTAAATGTTATGCCTCAACTTGATTAGCATGTTCTAGATGGCCTATTATTCCTCTATTTGAAGTCTTAAATGAATTAATTTAAATGGAACTTATTAGGGTGGTATGACCGCACCTCTTATTATTATTAAATAAGTATAGTTTATGTAAAATTTTTCAAGGATATGACTTGAATATATTTAACAACATGCTTCATGAAGGTTGCATGACTATAAAGGAATTGTTGTGGGTGGTCGAAACCAAAACCCCTTTTGTTTGATTTGATTATTTATAGTATATTTATCACACTTGCATGTCATGTGCATGACCAAATAAATTGAATAATCCCTATTAAATGATAATAGTTCATTTTAAACTACCCCTTGGATCCCTTTGGGACTATAGGCATGTATAAGCATACCGTTAACCACCCAATTAGAGTGCTAGCATGGAACTTATTAATACTTGGTCTATATGACTTTAAAGTATTATAATGAAATGTATAAATTGTTTTATTATTGGATTATACTTTTGAGTTGACATAATAATAAATTCTTTGATTTCTTATGGTAGAATCACCTTTTCTAAACTGGTTAATTAATATATTAATGACCTTAGGGATTAATTGATTTAATTAAAAAGGTTTTATATAATTATGATGATAATTAAGAAACCTATATTAAGGAAAAAATTTGGTTTGAAAGATGGTAATTTTTATAAATTGATCATGTCTCTTGTGATGATAAATATAGTATATTTGATACCAAATGTGTGAATTTTTCTTGCTTAGATCTTGAGCTTATGTGATATCAATGTGATTGATACCTGAGGGTTTGATACTATTTGTAATGTTGACTTTCTCTAGATATGACCCATGTTTAATGTGGATTCCTGAGGGCTTGGTGCATGTTCTTCCGTACTGCCTAAGGGAAAGGAAAATGTACTTGACACATGAGGGAAGAATTTTTGAATATATTGGATACGTGAGGTCTAGATTCACAGTTACATGATTTATGAGGGAAATATTATAGTTAATCCAGAGGGAGAGATTTTAGTTAGACTGAGGGTGAGATTCTAGTTATGCATGAGGAAGAATTTTTTGTTATCCTTATGGTGCGATTCTATTTATGCATTATGGTGAGGTTTTGGTTAGCTTGAGGGAAGAGTTCATATGTTTATGGTATATTCTGAGTGATTTTTCCTTGATAGGATAATATTTCACCAATTTGGGTGATCCTTCTTGTGAAAGAGGATCTACCCACAGACATAGATATGCAGCTTAGGTCAAAGTAGGTGGTATGGGACACGTGTCCATTTAGGAACCAAGACCAAGTTTTTATTATGAAATTTTTTATCACTTTAATGTATACAATAGGGTACACTATCATTCATTATTAATTGCATGAAATGGATTGGGATAGACACTGTGTGTGCCATCCTACTGATATTTATATCTCACAGACTACTTGAGCATCGTTTAGTGCCTGAGTAGACTTTTTGTTCATAGGTCTATGTATTCATTTATTGTGTTGTACTGTGTAATTGGGATCTAGGGAGCATAGGACCAAATAGATGCTCGAGATGAACGTGGAGGCAGTCATTGGGAAGTTATTAATTTATTATATTGTATTAAAATTTTTAATTTTCACTACTTGTACTTGTAGAATCATCTTTCATACATGGATCATTTTAATTTGGCATTGGCCACTTTTATTCAGTTATTATATTATTCTTCTGATATTGTTCTTTCTTTATTATTACTATTTCCGCTATTGTTTGTCGTTTTAATATTATTATACAATTGTGAAACTCAAATATTGTGGGTGTAGTCTTTTCATCGTACCATTAATAGACCCTCACTTCTAGTCGGTAGCCTCTGGCGTATAGGGAGGTGCGCTTGAGGCCATGTGACCCACCGGTCCATCCACTGTCTTAGAGGTGAGCCGGGTCGGGATGTTACAAAGTGGAATCATAACATTCAATTTTTTTCATTTGTATTACTATTTGGGGTTGGTAGACAAGATACTAATAATGTTTCAGTGCTTGGTAAATAGCCATGCCTAGGACTGATCATCCCATGTATGGGAAATGACCAAGTGGCTAGGGATGAGATTATTGTTCATTCTCTTTGCTGTTATAATTGATATGATTTCACCTTGAATGAATGGTGTACTTTCCACTACTTATGGATTTATGAGATTATGATATTTTATCTTTGGTATGGTATGGTAAGGATTAAACATTGCATACATCATAATAAGAACATATAAATTCACATGCCATGTATATTCCATGACATGTAGTTGCATATGTAGGCTGCTTGATGGTTTTATTTGTGAACCATGAGATTTATACCATTCTTGATAGTATAACACTCTTAGATTCTTATATTCCATGTTTCTTGACTACTTAGAATTCCTTTCCTATTTAGTATGACACACTTCTGTTATTTTATCATGTTTATATGTGTTAGTTTCTTATAGTGAGATGCTTCTCTTTGTTTTAAATATTTAATTGATGGAATGTGATACATGTAATTGGTTTCATTTAAAATAGGAGCCGGTTTTTAGTTTTAATGTGTATGGGTGACTTAAAAATGGGAAACATTTGACCCGTATACTCGAGCCATCTTCGAGTTTAAAATATGATTAATGTCTATTGTTGAAAATTGTAAAAGGATTCTATAGTGAAAATTTAAAAATGTATTTTTTTGATTAAATGAGATCAAAATTCAAAATTTTAAAGTGTATGGGCACTTCATGGATTGATAGATGGCCACCCATATGACTGGACTATTGAACATGAGCATGTTGTATTATAAAATGGTTTTAAATGTAATGGTTGTTCATATTTAATTTGAAATGAACTCTTTAACCATCTAAATGCCCAACTAGACCGAAGTAGGTCAGTTGGGTCATTGTCCTTATAATATAACCCTTAATGGGTGTTTATAATTTCAATGGATGAGTAATTTCTATTGGGTTACATGATAATGTACCGGGTTGGCTTTTATGGACCCTCATAGGTCACCTTATCTGTTAAAAAGAATTTATTTTGATAAATTTCATAATTATGACGGAATGAAAAGAAGTATAAAATGTTTTACAAAGGAATTTTCTTGAGACTTGACTGCTTTTAATTGATGTATTTGTTAATTATTTTAAATTTTTAAATATTTAAATTTGAATCAATGTAATGGTTTAAAATGTAACCGTAGGTTGTGTCCTTCATTTAAACCCTCATGTAAGGGTAGATTATACATTCCTTTGAATTTCCTTGGAATGGAACCATAGGCATTTTCCGTAGTCCTTATCCTTTTTAGAAATAGCTTGGATGATCGGATTTTGATCCTGTTGAATTTTTTTTGGTGTGACCTAGTGTCAAGGTTGATGCTTATTCTCTCATAAGGGGCTAGACCATAGTAGGCAACACCCTTGAGTTTAAATTCTTTGCTATCACCTTGATATTCATAACACATGGGGCTATTTAGGTACTGTTTTCCCCTATAGAACATTTATATTCAAAATAAAACCCTTGTTTGGATGGATGTCCATGTTTCCCATGGCCTGGTTCTGTGCATGAGAATTGAGAAATACTCGGTTTTAGCTGGTTAGACATGCCTCAGGAATGGTTGAACGGTTTTTAAGTCACTTGACTCTTTATTTTCTTCAACGATGTAAGACTTGGTATTTCATCATCTAGGTTAATTATTTTTCATGGTCCATATGATACTTGAATTCATAGGGCAGAAAACCTAAGGTTAGTATCTAGGATGTGCCGCTTGCTTCTTCAATCATTGAGCCTTATGCTGTTTACTACATCTTGAGTCATGTACATGATAGAGTGATGAGATAATTAAAATAATCAACATTCTTCCCAATACTTGTGATGAATTTCAAGGGGGTCAGGTGTTTTAACATTCTGGTCAGGTTTGTTTTGGTTTTTTTATTCCAAATGCTTTGACGTGTGTGATCACGACTCGTTGGAGTGACAAATGTGCATTTAGGGTGGTTTTGTTCTAGAACAATTATGAGCGGCTTGCCTATATCTTATTTTGATTTATAGGACACTCCTAAGGTTGGGATAATTGTGTCAAATTTTGTAAATATTTTCTTCTAGGTAGAATGAGTGAAACCTAAGAGGACCATTGGGAAATGGTTAGTTTTTCTCAAATGCCCTTCATACTTTCATGTTTGGAATCACGTTGGTGGTTTCTCAGTAGCACGACATTGAAATGGTTGGCTGGGTACGAAACATTTGAGAAATTCCATTTTTCATTGGTGGACTTTGGTGGTTAAGCTTGAATGATCACAAGATTCCTTAGGTGGTAAAGTCTTGGTGATCAGTTAATGACGGTGCATCAGTAAGTGAAGCCGAGTTTCTTATAAGGTATCAAATAGTAGTGGTCCGACCATTTTCCTTCTAGTGATCTTGAAAAATACTCTTAGTGTAATCTTCCTTGAGAGATGAGAATTTTCTCTCTCTATAAGTCATCCTTGATACACTAAGTGAGTGGTGGTCTTATGCCATGTTGTAGTTAAAAAGTTATTGGGTGGTTTAAGTGGTCTCCTAGTGTTTCATGCTGAACACATGGTTCTTATTGAGGCTTGGTTTTTCTCAAGTGACCCTTAGATTTCTATGTATTAATTTCTTAGAAAAACTCTTTTAGACCAGCCATTTCTTTTGACTTGACTGCCAAGACAATGCTACTCTGGGCTCAGACAATGTTTTGATGTAGACATTATGGATTTGTACCAACATCTCACTCATAAACACGGAGTATGGAATACATTATTTTAGTTATTTACACTCTATTAATTTGAATACAAGGTTATCCTGGAATTGTTTTTGGGCTTGGAGGTGATATTTTTTCCAAGGAATGTCACCGAAAGTTAAGTATGGACTTTGGTGAACATGTCCATGCTAAATGAAGGATGCCTTGGAAGAAGAAATTGTAGTTCATGTTATAATGAGCCGCTCGTCTAAGCTTGGAATCTTTGAGATATGTTATCCATAGTGACTTAATTAGTTTCCTTCTTGATTCAATATGAGTATGGTCATTGATGAACCAGTTTAAACATGTCACCAAGTAGAGGAGGGTGTGGTTTAAAGGTCAGCTATGTCTTTCATGGAAAGCATACGTAACTAGTTTTGGTTAGGTCAATCAGAATTCAACAATTTATTTATGATGGGGTCCCTAATATGACCTCATAATTAATCGAGTTCATTATTTTAAATAGAATCAAATCTAGAGCATTGATCAAATTCTTAGAGGCATGATTTGTAAGGAAATTCTGATGGTGGAGGTATTGTGGCTTGGAAGTGGATCCCTTTTAAATGTTGAGACCTATAGTGGGGAGCACCATCAGTTATTTATTTAATATATGATTACATGGTCATGTATCTAGCTAAAAATACTCAGACAAGAACCATTTCAATGATTCAATTGAAAAAATAGTCATTGGATTAGATCTTAATGGCTTAAGTTCTGCTTGTCTAATCAATTATTAAAGGTTCATTGGGCATTTGAAAACGCATCATGACTATTTGAATGAATATTCATGAACTGTGTAGGTTGGGTGTTGTTTTCATTTTTCCCAAATGCTTCTCAAGGATGAGAAATTCTAAGGTGGGAGGGTTGTAACATCCCTTGTTTTGAACTGGACAAAAATCTAAGGGAATTTGAACTTTTGGCATTTACCGGACATGTTATTTTTGAAACTAAGTTTTGGAATGTTTTTTAGAGATTTTCATTGCTTTAATGTGTTGGTTTTATATGTAGATCAAGGCCCGAGGGTGCCCTGGGTGTTCCATAAAGTTTTGGGAGAATCGATCTCTGAAACTATAAGTCAGGTGGAGCTGTTAGGGGCGCATAGTTAGTCTGAAATCATGCGGTGCTCAGCAGAAAATCATGCAATGTGTTTCTTTTTATAAAATTACTTAATTAAATAAAAATTTAGAGAGAAAATAAGTTTAATAAAAATAAACGGGGAATAAAAATGAATAATTTTTTTAATAATTATAATATTATTGTTATTATGATTGCGATTATGATTATTATTATCATTAAAATTATTTTTTGTAGGTTTTGTTTTTTTAAGAAACCTTATAGGGGTTTCCTTCTCCCTCACTTGGAGCTTGATGCAACCCCATGGGGTTCTTCCTTATTTGTGCAACATATACCTCCTCACGTCTCCCTCTCCTCTCACCATTTTCTCCCAGATCCTTCATGATTCTTGCTCGATGTCATGACGTAATCCCTTCGCAAACCCTATCCTCCCTCTCTTTGGCTGTTTTCCCTCTCCATCACCCTATATGACTCATATGAAACCCTAGGATTATGGGTTGACCTATTTTTATGTTTCTTCCATAGTTAGGTTATGTAAAAGGTTTCTTCAACTCCTTTTGTCATATTACAAAAACTGTCATCAAAGGCAAAGCAGTTCAGATCGGTTTGGTTTTCCGCCATTGGTTTAGGGTAAGTTTTTCCTTTGTTATTAATTATTCCTCAATTAATATTTGAGTATTTCATATTTTCTAAGTTCCTAGTGTTTTTCTGTAAGTGAGTTGTCCTCACTACAATAGTTTCAACTTGTCTTTATTGCTTCGAGAGCATTTGGTGGCTCCTTGAAGACTTTATCTCATATACATAGGTATGTATACATATAAAGATATATATATATATATATATATATATATTCCAGGTATATATTCACTCATGGAAAGGGGAATACATGAATTTGGTTAAGGGATATATATATGCATGAATGTATGTGCGTGAAAGTGTGGGGTTGTTTCCAGTGGTCTCCAATTAAACTATCAAGTGCTGAGTTTTCAACTTGGTCTTCTTTGAGGAGGGATCCCATTCCCTTACCCTTAAATTTAATAATGCATTAATTTATTATGTTCACACCTTTCTTCGACTTTAATTAGTGTTGTTTAGTTTTTAGAATAAATTATCCTTTAATTGAATTGTGATCATTGAAATAAATTCTTAGTTATGATAAATGATTTCTTAGATAAAAAAGTCATGGATTTATAATAAAACCCCTCCAATAGATGTGAACTATCTTCAAAAACTCATAGTGATGATTTATGATTTCTTTATTTCTTGTCAATATTTCTTGGTATTTATTCATGATTGGCCTTATGGTGTTGTTTCTTCCTTATTATTTTTTCCTTGACTTGTATAATTAAATGGATTGACATGATGGATTTAATTCTTTAAATTATAAATGTTATGCCTCGACTTGTTTAGAATGTTCATCATGGTGTTTTATTCCTCAAATTGAATTCTTAAATGAATTAGTCTAAATGGAACTTATTAGGGTGGTATGAACACACCTCTTGTTATATTTAAATAATCATGGTTTATGTAAAAATTTTCAATGATATGACTGGAATATATTCAATGACATGCTTCATGGAGATTCCATGCCTTGAAAGAAATTTATGTGGGTGGTCTAAACCAATTTTTTTTATTGATTTGATTATTGATAGTATATTTATCATGCCAACACGCCACACATGTGAAAAAATAAGTTGAATAATCCATATTAAATGATAATCGTTCATTTTAAACCACCCCTTGGATCCCTTTGGGTCTATAGGCATAGAGAATAAGACCTTCGGCCACCTGATTGGTGTGCCAACGTGGACATTCTTTAGACTTGTTCTATTTGACTTTAAAGCCTTATAATAAAATGGATAAATTGTTTGATTTCTGGATTAGACTTTTGAATTGGCATAATAATAAATTGTGTGATTTCTTATGGTAGAACCCCCTTAGATAAACTGGTTAATTAATATATTAATGACCTTAGGTCCAAATTGATTTAATTAAACTTGTTTAATATAATTATGATGATAATTAGGAACCTGGATTAATGAAATGATCTGGTTTGATAGATGGCAATTTTTATAAATTGATCATTGTGTCTTATGATGATAAATATAGTATGTTTGATACTAGAATAATGATTTTTTCTTGATTAGCTTTTTAGATTATGTGATATCAATTTGATTGATACCTGAGGGTTTGATATTGTTTGGCATGTTGAGTTTTTCTAGATACGAATCATGTTTAATGTGTACGCCTAAGGGATTGTGGCATGTTCTTCCATGATGGAAACACACATGTACATGATGCCCGTGTGAAGATTTTATGATTCTGTTGGATGCATGAGGGATAGATACATAGTCACACAATGCTTGAGGGAGAGATTATAGTTATTCCT
The DNA here is from genome assembly GCA_963277665.1 of Viscum album. NCBI lineage: Eukaryota > Viridiplantae > Streptophyta > Magnoliopsida > Santalales > Viscaceae > Viscum > Viscum album. The sequence goes on along the minus strand of OY728147.1, from coordinate 1,015,435,544 downwards.
AAGGGTGATATTTTGTTTAGCATAAGGGAGAGATTCCAGTTATACCTGAGGGTGAGATTTTGGTTAGCTTGAGGGTGAGATTATAGTTATGCCTGAGGGTGATGTTTTGGTTATCTAGAGGGAAGAATCCATATATTTATGGTATATTATGAGTGATTAATCCTCGGTAAGAGAATATTACATTGATTATTGTGATCCTTTCTAATGTATGAGGATCTACCCACATACATAGATATCATTCTTAGTCCGGAGAAGGTGGTATGGTACAGGTGTCTGTTTGGGAACCCTAAACAAGTTTCTATCATCTAACTTGTTTTCACTTTAATTTAGACCATGTGACACACTATAATTTATTATTAACTGCACTAAATGGATTGGGATAGACACTGTGGGTGCTGGCCTACTGAGATTTATATCTCACACCCTACTCGAGTACCGTTTGGTTCCCTAGTAGACTCCTTGTTCGCAGGTCTATGATTCATTGCTTGTGTTTTACTGAGTACTTGGGACCTAGGGAGCACATGACCGAGCGGGTGCACGATATGCTCATGGAGGTAGAAGTTGGGTAGTTATTCATTTATTACATTGTATTTCCATTTTTAATTTTCATTTCTTATACTTGTAGCATCATATATCATACATTCATTTTTGTAAATTGGTGTTGGCCACTTTTATTATGTTATTATATTATTCTTATGCTGTTGTTCATTCTTTATTATTACTTCTTCCACTATTTTTTTGTTTTAATATTATTATACCACTGTGCACCTCTAATCTTGAGGGTATAGTCTCCACACCATACCATTAATAAAGCCTCGCTGCTAGTCAGCAGTCTCTGGCATACAGGGAGTTTCACTTGTAGCCATGTGACCCACCGATCTGACCACCATCTTAGAGGTGATATAGTTTGGGATGTTACATTATCCCATTTACATTATTGATTCATATAATATATATATGATTAAATAATTAGTTTTATAAAAATTAGATTTTGATGAGAAGAAACTAAAATTATATTTTTGGTAAATATATAATTTCCATTAAAACACACTTTTAGATAAATTCATGAATTTTTGAAATAAATTTTATTTTCATGAAATATTATTATCAAATAATATTTATTTAAATATTAATTATAATATAATTTAATGAAGTCCAATGTTATTTTTATAAGGGTCATAAAGTGGTTAGTTTCATAAAAACTAGTAATTTCTAGTAAATAGGGATTTTTATTTTAAAGTGAAAATTCTCACATTTAGAAAATTATTTTAGTAAAATAAATATTATTTTTTAAATAATCACATTGAAATTATCCAGTGGTGTTTTTTTCGTAATTTTCTCAAACAGTCTAATTTTTAGGTAAAAATTTAATATGGTATAAATATAAAGTATGTATTGTGATATCATAATAGCCCAAAAGTGATGTAATAGATACTATAAATGGAATCCATGACCAAAATATATTTCACCATTAAAATAATTTATGTTTGATTTTATTTTCCTACTTTTAAAAACCTTTAATGAATCATACAAAACCTATATTCTATTTTTGGGTTCTAAAATAAATTATTTATGAACTTGACTCTCTTCCACATCATGAATGGTAATATTTTTAATGAGTTCGGTTCATAGACTAATAAAATATTTAAAAACACTAATATTTATTATAAACTATGGAAAAACCATGGTATTTTTATTTATTTTCATTATTTTATCACTTAGAGTCCCAAAACTTAGTTTAGAAATTAATAAAGAATTCCCCTCTCTTTTGATATAAATACCCACCCAAACCCCCATTACTCTTCACTCAAAACCCATTTATCATGAAGTTAAATTATCAATATCCCTCTCTAAATACCTACCAAGTTGTTCCCAAGATCTTAATATTCTCATCCCAAGCTTTAAGATGCACACTCTCAAGGTAAGGGATTCTATCCTTTTCCTTTTATTTAAGTACTTTATTTTACTAAGAATTTTTTATTTCCAATTTTTAATGTTATAATGAGTTTTTACACATCCAATTATCGTCTTTATGATTAAAAATTAATTATATAACACTTTTTAATCACATTAAACGCTTATATGAATTGTTATTTACACCTGTTATGCTGCCAAAATTATCACGTGATTTTAATGCCAAAATTTTGTGGTGGGAATACCCATCCCCATTTCCACTCAAGGGTATCCAACTAGATATAGTTATCCTTTACTGATTTTTGAATTCCATTTATTTAAACCACACTCCTTAATCATGATATTAAAAGTGATGAAATAAATTCTTATGTTGTATGGTATATGTGTCAAACAAAAGTACATAATATGGATGTGATAGGTGGGATCAAAATTATATAGCCCTCCAAAGAATAAGTTAATGTTTTTATCTCATGATATACCATGTATGGTGAATGGGTGGCCATTCTAATCACACCATTATATAATTTCTCAATAGTCATCCTTGACTTATGCTTATAATTTCATGTTTTATGTTGTTTCCACATTCTTATGATGCCTTGATTGCATTATCTTATATGATGATTTAGTGTTCATGTTTATAATTCTCACCCTTTTATTCAACCTTAATGTTCTTATTGACTCACATGTATTACTTTCATAATTTTATTCTTTGATTATTCCCTTACTAGGATTTATAGATCACCCCTTTCTTATGTATATCCTTAGGCTATCCCATGCATTTTTAGAAGATCAATGGAATTTAAGGGCATGTTGTGGAGCTTTTTAATATTTTTTATATCAATATTTTTAAGTCATTATAATATGTATATGATTACCCAAATACACTAGGCCTTTAAATATTTTGGTATTCTGTTATGTGTGTGTCTTTATGTAATAAATATTTAAATAAAGTTAATAAAATATATGGGTTGTCATATTTGGTATTAGAGTAAGATATAGTAAGTTTTAGAGATCTAGATTAGAAAAACATAGTGAAAACCATAGTCATAAGACTAAACATAGGAAAAATCCCTACATTTTGGTAAAGTATAGAGTTAGTGGTTTCCAAGAAATTAAATCCCTATTTGAATATTACAAGTGGATGTGTATTTGGCACAATTTTAACTAGTGGTAATAACCCCAAAATGGAGAATTGGGTACTAACCCAATTTTCACAAAGTTTACAAAAAATAGGCCTTTCTACACACCTATTTTGACACTCCTTGAGGATATTTTTGGGTAAATTCACAAGCTATTTATGAACCATTATGAAGGGAACCAAAATTCCTATGAAATTTTATGTTAATAAATAGTGCATGGATAACTGAGATTGAAAACTATAAATTCCTATGTTAAGGAGTATATGTCATTTATGAGTTATACATTCAATGTTCATAGTTTTCCCTTTATGTTTTCAATAGTACAAAAATTATCAGCCCTACTTTTACTTTTATTTAAGTCAATGTATGGAAATAGGGGGACCTGAGTTAGTAACCAATGTGATGACTTCCCAAATGATATTTCTAAACCAATGGGAACACAAGTTGAGAAATTTATGACAAAAATCACTCAATTAAATAATTTTTTGAATAGAAACTTGAATCAGGGGGAAAACCCACATCATATTAATAAATATCAATATTCAATTGAGACATTCATATGAAAAAAGCATCTAACTTTTAGTATATCTTCTACTCCCTTTATCGCTGAATAATGGATCAAATCCATTGAAAATATCTTATCCATCCTTAAATTCTATGATAAGGATATAACTATTGTATCTATTTATTTCATAGAAGGAGAAGATGATAAATGGTGCATGTTTATCAAGAATATGAAGCCTAAGGAAGAGATAGAAGTGATGGAGTAGAAATAATTCTAGAAAATATTTTTCAATAAATATTTTTCTTGCACTATCTAAAATAGAATGGTGAGGGAGTTATTTGGACTTAATAAAATGGATAATGAATACATAAATTTGTATAAATAAAACTTCACAAGACTTTCATGATACACCTCCAGTTTTGTAATTAACATAGAAAGAAAATTTGACTTCTTATTTGATGGGATAAAACCAAATCTACAAAAATATTTTGTGGTTTAAGAAATTTAAAATCTATAAATAAATTGTTTTATGTGACCTCAAATTATAAATAGATATTTGAAAATATCAAGGTTCTAATGGGTTTAGATATAGGAAGTGGAGAATGAATTTTAATTCTAGTTCATTGATAGAGAAATATCATGGTGGTAAGAAATTCCAAAATTCCACTTATCAAAAGCGTGGGAAGAATCATCCTATAAATTTCCTGAACAGGGATAAGGAAATGATTTAAGAGTGGGAAGGATGGGCACTTAACTAGAGAATGCCAATGGGATAAATACATTAATGTTATAGGAGAAAGGAATTCTCTAGTTAAATCTCATCTTACTGTCCAATATTTCAGCTGCAAGGAATGAGGACACTATGAAAACCAATGTACTAATCCAAGGGTTGCCAAATATAACCAATGAAAACAACCTCCATGGCCTAGAGAGAAAAGGGTGAGCATAATCATTAAAACCACTAAGTTGGATCACGATAATGAGGTTGTGAAAGGTAAGATAATTATTCATTCAAGGATAGAAAAAATTATATTTTATTTTGGTTATATGATTTATTTGATGTCACTCAATTTTAGTAAATCTATTTAAACACCACCTCAAAACATGGAAGTTGAGATATTAGTTAAAATGAAAAATGAAAGAATTATTACATCCCAACTATATAACTTATCACATTTAAATATTTGTGGGATTAATTTCCCTAAAAACCTTGGGATGCACACGTTATCAGAATTTGAATCCATTCTTGGTATGAATTTGATTTACCTACATATATCCAACATAAATTTCTAGTAGAAGGAAATCACCCTCTTTATCATGAACCACCCATCGATTCTATACAAGTATAAGGAGGAGGTTATATCTCCATTGGAATCATCATATCAAGAATAGATAATAATTACTTATGAGTAATAATATCTAGCTCAAATGATTGATACTAAGAAAAGTCCATCGTTGATGACATTACCATTATAAGAGAATATTTTGTTTTGTTCCCTAAATAATTTTCTAGTCTTTCAACTAACATAGAGGTTGAGTTCTCAATTAAAATTATAACTAATGTTTTTATAATATCCAAGAATATATATAGAATAGACACTATTGAACTTGAAGAGATTAAGAAGAAACTAAAATAGATTTTGGATCAAGGGTTTATGCATCCAAGTGCTTCACCATGGGGCGTGATATTCCTTTTTTTTCAAGAATAATGATTGGCCAGTGCACCTTTTCATTGATTGTCATGAGATCAATAAGATCATGATAAAGAACAATTATCCTCTACCACAAATTGATTACTTGTTTGGTTAGATATGTGGAACCCAATATTTCTATAAGGTGGAACTTTGGTTGGGATATCATCAAGTAAAGTTAAAGGGGAAGGATATCCCCCAAGACTTATTTTCATACAATGTATGAGTACCATGAGTTTATAGAAAGTCATTTGGACTCACTAATGATCCAAGTATCTTCATGGAATTAGTGAATATTTTATTTAGGAATCACCTCAATTTTTTTGGTAGTATTTATAGATGATATTATTGTCTACTCCAAAATAAAGAAGAAACATGAGGATCATTTGAATGTTGTGTTGAAGACCTTCTAGAAAAAAATTATATCTAAAGTACAATAATTGTGAGTTTTGGATGGAATAAGTAGAATTATTGTGGAATTTTATCTCCAAAAAAGATATATATATATATATAGATTATTTAAATATATAGGTTGTTTAATGATGTACTAGACAAATACATGTGACAAGGATTATTAATGTTCAGTATATTACCATCTTAGGAAGGTGAACAAAGTGGAAGATGTTCTAAGTAGAAATGATCCTATAACCCTATTCATCACACCTTACTCAAATAACTACTCAACCATAAATTCTTGAGAGGATCGAGGAGGCCAAAAAAGTTGAGGAGGAGTTACAAAAAAATATGACAAATATTTTAGAGTTCAACTTTTCTAAATATGGAATTATATGGTTTGTAACCTAGATATATGTCTCATAAAAACCAAAACTGAATAGGGAACCTCTAGATGATGTAAATAACATATCCTTATATATTTATCTTAGAAGAAATATGAATATAGAGATATAAATCAAAACTTATGGTTTGATAACATGAATATGGATATTGAAGAATTTGTATATTGATTCTTGGTATTTTAACAAGTCAAGGCTAAATGATAGAAGTCTAAGGGTATAATGTAACCATTTACCATACCAGTACGGGAACTAAGAAAACATAAACATGAATTTTATCATAGGACTATACATGACATCTAATGGAAATAATTCTATCTGGGTGGTAGTAAATCACCTTACAAAGATAGTTCACTTCATTGCTATCAAGGGAGATTTCTCTCTTGACCAACCATCCAAGATATACACAAGATAAGTGGTATGTATACATGGAGTACTGATCTCTATTGTATCTGATAGAGATATGAGGTTAACCTCAAGGTTCTGGAGAATCTTTTAGTAATAATGAGATATATACATGTATTTCAGTACTTTTTAACACCCTCAGATAGATGGTTATTCTAAGAGAACCATTAAAACTTTAGAGGACATGATATGATCTTTTTTAATGGATTTACATGGATGTTGGGATCAACACCTTCTCATAGTTGAGTTCCAATATAATATAAACACCCATGATTTAATTTAAACATCACATTATGAGGCTCTATATGGGAAGAGGTGTTGGACTCAATCATGATAACTTAATGTTAGGGAGAAGAAGCTGATGTATCTTGACATTATCCAAGAGAAGATATAAAAGGTTCAAACCATTCAATGCCATATGAAATCCATGAAAATTAGACATAAACGATATACCGATAATCATCAATTAAGATTAGATTTTGAGGTCATATATAAGGTATTCCTTTATATTTCACCATGGAATAAAGTCACGAGGTTTGGGAATAAGGGAAATCTTAGTCCTAGATACATCAACCCCTTTGAGATCCTTGATTGCATCATATTTTTGGCCTATCGACTAGCACTACCACCTAACCGATCTCACATGATGTGTTTCATGTATCCATCTTAAGAATATACATAACATACCCCTCACATGTACTAAATCCAAAATTTGTACCCTTGTAAAATGATCTTTCATATGATGATTAGCTGATGAAGATCTTAGATTGTAGTGAAAAAATTCTATGAGATAAGACTACTCACCTATCCAAATTACTGTGGCTGAACCACAAGTTTGAGGAGGTAACATAAAAATGATAAGAGGTGATAAAATATAATTACCCTCATATGTATTAGTGTATTAAATGAAAATTTTGATGTTGGAATATCTAAATAGTGTAAGAATTTAATGAACCAAACTTTAAGATCTTTTTTTATTGAATAAATTATTTATTAAGTGATGTAGTTATAGAAAACACTTGCACAAAAATTCATTTTGTTATTTTGGACCAGTATAAAATATGGAAACACTTTTATGTAGGACATAAAAGACCATTAATCCTCATAATAATTGATAATATAGTAATTCTACAATGACAATTAAGATTATTATATATTAAGGGTTATGATAAAGTCTAATTAATGTAGATAAAATAAGTGATGGTCTCGACCGGTAGGATCATACCCTATGAATCTAATTTATTAGAACTTCTAAGGGAGATTCAATTATTGGGCTTTTAACTTGACCAAGACAAAACTAATATTCAATAACTAAAACTCAAGTGAAACCATTTATGAGATAAATTTAATCTTTTTGAGATCATGACCCAAACCTTGTTCGACAGACCACCCTAAGAAAGTACCACCATTTCACACCTTACCGAGAGGGAAAACACTAGTGTAATAAAGAGTTAGGTATCTAGACCCTAGTAGTATGATTTTTTATATTTTATTTTTAATAAAATAATTATTATAATTATTATTTTTTCATTATTACTTCATATGTAGTTTTATTAAATAATGAGTTTGATAAAAATAAAATTTTGATATGAAGAAACTAAAATTGTATTTCTGGGAAATATATAGTTTTAATTAAAAAAACTTTTGACAAATTCATGAATTTTTAAAACAAATTTTATTTTTATGAAATATTCTTATTATATAATATTTATTTAAATATAAATGGCAATATAATTTAATGAAGTCCAATGTAAATTTGAGAATGTTCAAAAAGTGGGTAGTGTTGTAAAAACTAGTATTTTCTAGTAAATAATGTTTTTTATTTAATGTTTTAAATTACAATATTTAGAAGATATTTTTATAAAATAAATAATAGTTTTGAAATCATAACATTTAAATTATCCAATGGTTTATTTTTCATAATTTTATGAGATAGTTGAATTTTTGGGTAAACATTAAATATGGCATAAATATACAATATGTATTACAACATTATAATAGACCAAAAGTGACATAAAAAATACTATAAAGTTATTAAATCACCAAAAGTATATTTCCTTGCTAAAATACTGTTTTTTAAAGTTATTTTATAAATTTTACAATCCTTTTATGAATCATCCAAAACCTATATTATATTTTAAGCTTTTATAATAAATTCTTTACGAACATGAGTCACTTCCACATCATGAATGATATTATTTTAATGATTTAGTTTCATATCCTAATAAAATATTTAAAACCAATCCAATTTATTAGAAACTATAGGCAATAAACATGGGAAGTTTTGTGGTTTTTCTTATTTTATCACTTAGAGTACAAAATCTAGGTTCAAAAATTAATAAATAATTCCCCTCCTTTTTCTATGAATACCAACCCAAAATCCCATTAATATTAACTAAAAACCCATTGAGAACAAATTTAATCTCCCTATACCTCTCTAAATACCTCCCAATGTGTTCCCAAACTCTTAATAATCCTATTCCAAGCTTTTTAAAGTACCCTCTCAAGGTAAGTGATTCTCTCCTCTTCCTTTTATTTAAGTACTTTCTATGTACTAAAACTTTTGATCGACATTTTTTTTGTTATAATGTTTTTAAAAAAATACAAATACTATACTTATGATTACCAAGTAATTATAGACCACATTTCACTATCATTAAACTCTTTTATGAAACTTTATGTACACCCATTATGCTGCCAAAATTATCCTATAATTTTCAATGCCAAACTTTGGTATTGTGAATACCCATACCCATTTCCACTCATGGTTATTTACCTAGATATACTTATACTTCATTGATTAGAAACTTCAATTTATGTAACCCAATGTCCTTAATCATTTTATTAAAAGTGATGAAATAAATTCCTATGTTGTATAATCTATGTGGCATAGATATGCAGGTATATAATATGAATGTGATAGGTGGGACCATAATTATATATCTATACAATGAAATGGGTAACGTTTGTATCTCATGTGATACCATGTATGGTTCATGATTGGTTGTCCTAATCACATTATTTTATAATGTATAGGCAGTTATCCTTGACTTATGCTTATGTTGTTAGGTTTTTTATGTTGTACCCCTCTCTCTTAGATTTTAATGATCACAATCACTCTCATCGTGTTCTAACTTGTTTTCAAGTTTGTTTGATGATAGGAAAAAGGTTTCCAAAGAGTTGGCCCAAGAAGACTGGAAAAAGGACTCTCTGAGTCCACCGGCCACCCGGTGGATTACCACCGGCCAGCCGGTGGTCTCTGGCAGAAGCAAAGCTCTCTGCCAGGTGCCACCGGTCAGCCGGTGCCTGACCACCGGCCAGCCGGTGGAACCAGACAGTAGGCTTTGCCTACTACCAGGTGCCACCGGCCAACCGGTGTCTGGACCACCGGCCAACCGGTGTCTGGACCACCGGTCAGCCGGTGGAACCAGAAAGAGAGCTTGCTCTCTGTCTAAGACCACCGGCCAGCCGGTGGCCCATCACCGGCCAGCCGGTGGAGCCCAGACAGAAAGCTCTGCCTTCTGTCTGGAGCTCCGGCCAGCCGGTGGCCAAGCACCGGTCAGCCGGTAAGCCCAGTCAAACTAGCCGTTGGGCTTTGACCAGACTTGTACTTTTGACCCCCAACGGCTCCGAAAGCCCTCCAACGGCCATATTGAAGTATTTGGGGATATTTCTACTATAAATAGACGAGGATGGATGCCGGGAACACCACCGATACATTGGAATGATATTTTGATCCCTTGAAGCTCTAACGACAAATCTCAAAGGCTACTTGTGATCCACCTCCATCCTTGAAGCTTGGGCTGCCTCTACATCAACTACTCTCACACTCTTGGCGCTCAAGGCTTCCTCAAGTTTGTTGTAATTTATTTATTTCAATTGTTTAGTTATTCATTGGTTTTGTATTAAAACAAACCATCCTTTTTCTTCCTCACTTTCATTTTGGGTTTCTTGCTACAACCATCATAAAAAAGCAAGCTGTACGAAGGTGATCTAGCCTACCTTAAAACGGCTAGTGGGTTTCTTGCTACAACCATTAAAAAGAAAGCTGAAGTAAATCTGTCAACGGTTGATTTGGGAGCGGATACGTAGGCTTTGGTTTAAGCCGAACTCCGTTATCAAATTGTGTCTTGCCCCTTTTATTTCCGCTGCATTTATAAATTGTTTTTAAATTGTTAATTAATTTTTAAAAGGCAATTCACCCCCCCTGTTGCCATCACTCTCCGCCCAACAATTGGTATCAGAGGGACGTTTGTGTAATACCTTAACCGGTTACAAACCTAAAATCCATAGTGATGGATTCTTCCTCACAAGCACCCGAAGGGTATTCCATGACTCGGGCTCCATTCTTTGATGGAACCGACTACACTTATTGGAAAACTCGCATGATTACATTTCTTAGAAGTATTGGCTATCCTATATATAGAATTGTTATGCAAGGCTACACTCTCTCTAGCAAAGATGAGTCTAAATGGACCCCCGAAGACATTGCTAATTTTGAGCTTGATGGAAAAGCCATGAATGCTCTTCATTGTGGGTTAGACTGTAATGAATTTAATCGTATTTCTACTTGCACCACTTCTCATGAAATTTGGAAGCTTTTGGAAGTGACCCATGAGGGCACTAACAAAGTCAAAGACACTAGACTAGATATGTATCGTCAAGACTTTGAAAGCTTCACCATGCACCCACACGAATCTATTACGGAAATGTTTACTCGCTTCACTGATGTGTGTAATGGGATAAAGTCTCTTGGAGATCATGTTTCTGCAGAGACGATGGTCAAGAAGATTCTTTGGGTTCTACCAAGCTCATGGGCTCCAAAGGTGACGACAATCCAAGAAGCGAAAGATGTCAAGAAAATGCCGGTTGAAGAACTCATTGGATCACTTATGACTTATGAGATTACCATGAAGAGGCAAGCCGATAAAGAAGGTAACATCTTCAAGGAGAAAAAGAACATAGCATTCAAAGCAAAGCAAGAAAGCTCCTCCGATGATAGCGGATCCGAGATTGCTCAACTTGCAAGAAAAATGAGCAAGTTCATGAAGAAAAAGAAGAATTTTCAAAGGGCACGAAAGGAAGAGCCAAAAGCAGAAAAAGAAGTTACATGCTTTGAATGTGGAAAGAAAGGCCACATCAAACCGGAGTGCTCTCTTTTCAAGAAAAGGTTAAAGGAAAAGAAAAACAAGAAGGCTTTCAAAGCGTCAACATGGAGTGCAAGCGATGACTCCATGTCTTCATGCGACTCAAGCGATGAAGGTGGAAAATGCCTAATGGCACTTGATGAGGTATCTTCTTCCGAATCCTCTTCCTCATCTTCTTCTTTTAATAATGAAATGTCTTATGAAGATATCCAAAATGCGAGAGATCAATTAGATGAAGGTTTTCACAAACTTACCTCTAAATTTTTGGCCTTAGAAAAGAAACACAAAATTCTAATTTCTGAAAAAGATCAACTTCTCAAAAAGAATGAGGAACTTTCCCTTAAGGTCCAAGATATTCCAAATGTTGATTCTTTGAATTCAACTATTAAAGATTTAAGGGAATCTCTTGCCAAGTTCACCCAAGGTGAACAAAATTTGACCAAATTTCTAGGTTCTCAACGTTCAGCTAGAACCACACATGGACTTGGCTTTAACAAGCAAGCCACCTCTTCTAGAGCACCCACTACTTTTGTAAGGGGGATCTCTCAAAATAAATTCTATAATTATTGTAGAAAAACCGGACATATGATTTATGAATGCGATTATAAAAATTCTAGATATGGCCGCCCCAAAATCATTACCTACTCGGATGAATATCTTAGGATGTATCCCTCTAGACAAGTATGGGTTCAAAAGTCTCTTTTAGCTAATCTTTCCGGACCCAAACTTATATGGGTACCAAAATCTATTCTCTCTTGATTTTGTAGGATAAACACCAAAAAAGTAGGACTTTGAAAGGCTCATGGTACCTCGACAGCGGATGCTCGAGGCACATGTGTGGCGATCCCTCCAAGTTCAACTCCCTTGAAGAATTCGATGGAGGATACGTCACCTTCGGTGACAATTCAAAAAGCAAGATCATCGGAATAGGTACCATTGGTCTTGGTAGCACCTCCTTAATTAAAGATGTTTTATTTGTTAAAGGTTTAAAGCATAATTTAATTAGCATTAGTCAACTTTGTGATAGTGGTTTTTCGGTGATTTTTCAAAATGATTTATGCAATGTGTTTGATTTTCAAAACAAATTGATATTTTCTGCTTCCCGTTTTCAAAATGTTTACATTATTGATTTAAAGTCTTTAGCTAGCCAAAATGTTAAATGTTTAAGTGCTCTTGACAATGAGTCTTGGATTTGGCATAGAAGGTTGGGGCATTGTAGCTCTCATTCACTTCTAAAGCTTAATAAGAACAAGCTCATCCGTGACCTTCCTAAACTTAAGTTTAAGAAAGATTTGATTTGTGAGCCATGCCAACTTGGCAAGCAACAAAAATCTTCTTTCAAATCTAAGAAGGAAGTGTCCACCTCAAAATCTCTTGAGCTCCTTCATCTTGATCTTTTTGGTCCTACCCCTGTAGAAAGTCTAGGTGGAAAATCCTATACCTTTGTCCTAGTAGATGACTTTTCTCGTTTCACTTGGGTTTTCTTTTTAGCTCATAAAAATGATGCTTGTAGAACCTTTTTGAAATTCTCTAGGAAAGTAGAAAATGAAAAAGGATATAAAATTATATCGCTCCGTAGTGACCATGGTGGTGAATTCGAGAACAAAGAATTCGATGAATTGTGTTCCTCTCAAGGATACAATCACACCTTCTCTGCCCCTAGGACTCCACAACAAAATGGAGTGGTTGAAAGGAGAAACCGAGCTCTCCAAGAAATTGCTCGAACCCTCCTTAGTGAATTCAATCTTCCTCAATATTTCTGGGCCGAGGCGGTAAACACTGCTTGTTATACTATCAATAGAGTCCTTGTAAGACCCCTTCTTAAGAAAACCCCCTATGAACTTTGGAAAGGCAAATTGCCCAAAGTTGGTTATTTTAAAGTGTTTGGTTGTAAATGCTTTATCCTTAACACAAAAGATAACCTAGGGAAATTTGATGCCAAATCCGATGAAGGTATTTTTCTTGGGTACTCCAACTCAAGCAAAGCCTATCGTGTCTTCAATAAACGTTCAAAAACCATCGAAGAATCATCTCATGTCAAATTTGATGAAACTCTTCCAAAACCTCACCCGGTTATTGAAGATGTTGAAGATAAGCTTGATAAGATTTATTTGAATGATTCCTCTTCTCCTCCCAAGGAGGATGACCATCAAGAACCCTCTTCACCTTCCACCTTGCCTAAGGTTTGGAAGCCTTCTAGATACCATCCTTTAGAAAATGTTATAGGTGATCTTCAAGCCGGTACTCGAACTAGAAGATCAATCCTCAACGAGGTTGAACATCAAGCCTTTCTTTCTCAACTAGAGCCTCAAACCATTAATGATGCCATTAATGATGAGAATTGGGTTCTTGCAATGCAAGAGGAACTAAATCAATTCTCTAGAAATGATGTTTGGACTCTTGTTGAAAGACCCAATGATCATCCAATTATTGGCACTAAATGGGTTTTTAGGAACAAACTTGATGATCAAGGAAATATAACCCGGAACAAGGCTCACCTAGTAGCTAAGGGCTATAATCAAGAAGAAGGAATTGATTATGGTGAAACCTTTGCGCCCGTTGCTAGATTGGAATCCATTAGGATCTTGTTGGCATTCGCCGCTCACTTAAATTTCAAACTTTTTCAAATGGATGTTAAAAGTGCTTTTTTAAATGGTTTTATTTCAGAAAAAATCTTTGTTGAACAACCCCCCGGTTTTGAAGATCCAAAATTTCCAAATCATGTTTTTAAGTTAACCAAGGCTCTATATGGCTTAAAACAAGCCCCTTGGGATTGGTATGAGCGGTTAAGAAAATTTCTTTTAGAAAATGATTTTAAAATAGGTCAAGCTGATTGTACCCTATTTTTAAAACACACTTCCAAAGATCTTTTAATTGTCCAAATTTACGTTGATGACGTTATCTTTGGTTCAACCAACGAATCTCTTTGTACAGATTTTTCAGATTTAATGAGAAAAGAATTTGAAATGAGCTTTATGGGGGAATTAAAATTTTTTCTTGGTTTTCAAATCCTTCAAAATTCAAATGGTATTTTTCTAAGCCAAGGCAAATACACAAACGAACTTTTAAGTCATTTTGGTATAGATCAAGTAAAGGAAATTAGTACCCCCATGAGTACTTCTTGTAAACTTACGTTAGATGAAGCCGGGAAACCGGTTGATAACAAGCTTTATAGGAGTATGATCGGGAGTCTACTTTACCTAACTGCGACCCGTACTGACATCATGTTCAGTGTTTGCCTTTGTGCTCGTTTTCAAGCCAATCCCAAAGAATCTCATTTTAAATCGGTCAAAAGAATTTTTAAGTATTTAAAAGGATCCAAAAACATTGGTTTGTTTTATCCCTCTAATACATCTTTTGAACTTTCTTCATATTCGGATGCTGATTTTGGCGGATGTCAATTAGATCGTAAGAGTACTAGTGGAACCTGTCATCTGCTAGGCAAGTCCCTTGTTTCATGGAGTAGCAAAAAGCAAAACTGTGTTGCTCTTTCTACTGCCAAGGCCGAGTATGTAGCAGCTGGTAATTGTTGTGCCCAAATTATTTGGATGCAGCACACTCTCTTGGATTATGGCCTTTCCTACGATCATGTCCCTATACGGTGTGACAACACTAGTGCCATTAGTATTTCTAAGAATCCAATACAACATTCTAGGACAAAGCATATAGATTTAAGGCATCATTTCCTTCGTGACCATTTTCAAAAAGGGGATATCACTTTGGACTTCATTTCTACTGATTTCCAATTAGCTGATATTTTTACCAAACCGCTCCCGGTTGAACGTTTTGATTTTATTAAGGGGGAGTTAGGAATGATTCGTCAATGAGCACTATTAAATATTTGACTCTTTTTGGCTTGCTTATATTTCTTTTTAAGTTATTTAAACTCTTTTTTTATTTTATATTTTATTTTCATTTTTTATGAATTTCAATACCACCGGTCAACCGGTGGTACATCACCGGTTAACCGGTGGTGTCGGGTTTTCCTTTTTTGGGCCGGCCGGGGAAAGGGTTAAAAATTAAATTAAACCCTTCCCCTCCCATTTCTTTCTCTCCCTCTCATGCGGCACCTCCAAACCAGCGCCTCCCTCTTTCCCTAGTCTCTCTTCTTCCTCCTTGCTCTCTCAAACTCCTTATTCTCTCATTCTCTCTCAATTTTCTTCCTTTTGCCATCATGGGTCCTCGCTCTTCACGCAAGGGAAAGGGCATCGCTCAAGAGGCACCTCCTCCTCCTTCAATCCCTCAACTTCCGGACATTTGGCATGACAAAGTCATTCTTCCGGGTAGAGTAATTGATTTTCTTGGCTTTCTTCTGCTCGTCTCGAGCTTTTCTCCATCATTGAATATCAACACTGGCATTCGTTTTTTGAACCTCCTGAGAAGGATGTCATTTATCCCCTTCTTGTCAAAGAATTTTATGCTCACCTGACGTGGTCAGTTTCTGACGACGTCGATACCATTTCTACCACTGCTCTTGGGCAACCCATCACTATCACTTCTTTGGAGATTTCCAGGATGCTAGGGGTTCCTCATGTTGGACCTCATGCTTTTGCTCAGGGGGAGTTTCCTCGGGACCCTGATTTTGATCTTGTTGTCGCTCTTGAGCATCTTACAGGGCAGCCCACCGATCCCATTGTCAAGCTCTCCCAGCTCTCCCCTAACCATCGCATCATTGAGCGCCTCATTCAGACCACACTTGAACCCCGTATCGGTGATCACGATACGGTGAAATTTATTGACATTTATCTTCTTTCTTATATCACCAGAGGCGTTCATTTCAATTTGGTCCGGTTCCTGTTCTGGGCCATGTCTTATGTGGCTGAGCACCCGCGCCGGTCCAAAACTCTACCTCACGGGCGCTTGTTGACCAAAATCTTTACCTTTCTTGATATCCATCTCTGTGATACCTCCTTCGAGCAGCCAAAGAAGGATAGCATCATCAATTTTATGATGGTGCAACGGATGAACATTCGTTGGCATCCTTGGTGTCAGGAGTGGATTACTGACAAGGAGGGCCTTCTCAAGGCTTACTCCCCTCATACACATTCACACCCTCCTACCCATGCCATGCCTCCTGCCATTGCCGCTGCCTATCCTCTATCAGATAGTGAGGACAGTGGTGCTGATGAAGAGGAAGGGAGCGGTGACAGCGAAGGTGAGGCTGCTGCTGCTGCTGATGAGGGAGATGGAGAGGGTGATGATGCACCGGAGCTTGCTGAGGCTGTGCCCCCTCCCGATGATACTGGTAGCTTGTCGGTGACGACTGATCAGTTCCTTCGCTTCCAGGATCAGATTGAGACTCGGCTCGACCTACAGTTTTCTTACATCAGCTCTCAGTTTGATCAGCTCCACTCTCAGATTGATTCTCTAGATCGTCGCTTTGAGGCGGTCCAGGCTCCTCCGGCTCCTCCGACCTTCAGGCGTCGTCGTCACTCTCGTCCCTCTAGGAGTGAATAGAGCCATTCCTATTTTTTGGCTTGTCTTTGTATTTGTATTTTGAACTTTCTATGTAACGTTTCATCTTTTATGAAATTCAAGTTGTCTTATCTTTCAATCCTTTTTGTCATTGCTTACTTCCTTGTTTTTGTTTTTCTAATTTTCTTTCATACTTTTCCTCCTATTTTGATAATCCCAAAGGGGGAGAAAAACTCTCTATTACATACTTAGTTACTTAGTTTTCATTTAATTAAGTGCTCTTTTTAAAAGTTCAATTTTAATTTATTACTTTCATCAAAATCTGTTTTTAAATGGTTAAGTTTTTGATTTCAGTTGTTTCCTTTAAATGACCTATGGTTACAATTTCAAAATGAACCATTCTCTTTATTTCAATCCTTTCAAGATTAATATCATTTTCAATACATGATACATCTATGAATTTCTTGTATTAAAATGATCTCTAAAATTTTCCATGTCCAAGTTTCTTATTTCTTTTTACTTGGAATATCCTTTTTAAAAGATTTCTCATTTGTGATTGTGATCATCAAAATAGGGGGAGATTGTTGTACCCCTCTCTCTTGGATTTTAATGATCACAATCACTCTCATCGTGTTCTAACTTGTTTTCAAGTTTGTTTGATGATAGGAAAAAGGTTGCCAAAGAGTTGGCCCAAGAAGACTGGAAAAAGGACTCTCTGAGTCCACCGGCCAGCCGGTGGTCTCTGGAAGAAGCAAAGCTCTCTGCCAGGTGCCACCGGTCAGCCGGTGCCTGACCACCGGCCAGCCGGTGGAACCAGACAGTAGGCTTTGCCTACTGCCAGGTGCCACCGGCCAACCGGTGTCTGGACCACCGGCCAGCCGGTGGAGCCCAGACAGAAAGCTCTGCCTTCTCTCTGGAGCTCCGGCCAGCCGGTGGCCAAGCACCGGTCAGCCGGTAAGCCCATTCAAACTAGCCGTTGGGCTTTGACCAGACTTGTACTTTTGACCCCCAACGGCTCCTAAAGCCCTCCAACGGCCATATTGAAGTATTTGGGGATATTTCTCCTATAAATAGACGAGGATGGATGCCGGGAACACCACCGATACATTGGAATGATATTTTGATCCCTTGAAGCTCTAACGACAAATCTTAAAGGCTACTTGTGATCCACCTCCATCCTTGAAGCTTGGGCTACCTCTACATCAACTACTCTCACACTCTTGGCGCTCAAGGCTTCCTCAAGTTTGTTGTAATTTATTTATTTCAATTGTTTAGTTATTCATTGGGTTTGTATTAAAACAAACCATCCTTTTTCTTCCTCACTTTCATTTTGGGTTTCTTGCTACAACCATCATAAAAAAGCAAGCTGTACGAAGGTGATCTAGCCTACCTTAAAACGGCTAGTGGGTTTTTTGCTACAACCATTAAAAAGCAAGCTGAAGTAAATCTCTCAATGGTTGAGTTGGGAGCGGAGACGTAGGCTTTGGTTTAAGCCGAACTCCGTTATCAAATTGTGTCTTGCCCCTTTTATTTCCGCTGCATTTATAAATTGTTTTTAAATTGTTAATTAATTTTTAAAAGGCAATTCACCCCCCCTCTTGCCATCACTCTCCGCCCAACATTTTATTGTTGCCACATTCCTATGATGCCATGATGTTATCATCTTATCTCATTATTCGATGATCATGTTTATGATTATCTCCCTTTTATATCACCTTCATGTTTGTATTGAATAAATTTTATTACTTTCATAATGTTATTATTTTATTATTCCCTTATAGGTATTTATAGCTCATCCCTTTCTTGTGTACATCCCTAGGATATCCCATACAGTTTTAGAAGATCTATGTAATTTAAGTGAATACTATAGAGTCTTTAAATAATGTTTTTGTATCCATATTTTAAATTTATTATTATATGTATCTAATTACCCAAATACACTAGGACTTTAAGTCTTTTGTAATCGTGTTATGCATACCTTTATGTAATAAATTAGGAAATAAAGTTTATAAATGATATGGCTTGTCATATTCTTTCTTCTTATTCTTACATTTATCTTCCCCTCCGTGCCTTCTAATTTTTATTTGTCTAGGTTTGGGTCTTATATTATATTTCACCAAGTAATGATGAAATATGACTGATATTATGAGGGATTATTGGTATAGTTGTAGGTAGACATCAAAATAGGAGGAACGTTTCCTGTTTCTCTCCATTTCTTTAGAGTTCAATCACCTAATGAGTTTCTCTAGTGGTTTTACTAAATTGGTTTCTAATTGGTGATAACTTGATCATTGTTTCATGGGGTTATTTATATCATGATTTCAGGATGTGAGGCATGATTATTTTTCATGCATTTGGTTATGGTTTTGATGTTGTAGTGATGCTCAATGTTTTTTTTGGAATTATGCCTCTTTAGATTGAATTGGTATTTTCATTATAATTGATTATAAATGGTTAGTAAAGTATCATGAAATGAGATAGGGGATAAAGAGATGATTAATAATTAGTGTGATCTTGGGTAAGGATGAAGAGAATGACTAAAAGAGTGGTGACCCTGATATCGGGGCAGGTGGTTCTTTTGATATTGAACCACTATGATACAAAAACATATAATTCGTATATGTGTTTTTTTATAACATCATGGTTGTTTGGGTTTAAGTGATTTTGATAGGTAGAAAGAGTTCTTTAAGTGGATAAATTATGTATAATCAAGACTCTTAGATAAGGAGAGTGTGATTTGTCTATTGTAAATTATTTAAAATATCTAATGAATTCATATAAAAGGGTTAAGAATTCTAGTTGGGTGCATGAGGGGACTGATATTGGTCTTTGGGATCAAGGTGAGTTTTGAATAGTCTTATTTTGACTTCCTATGTATTTTATGGAATGTAGGGTGGTATTAGGAATATAGGTGATGGTTGAGATGTATTTTCATCTTATGAATGATTTGGAGAACCATCTTGAGCATGATAAATATTATCAATTCATGCAGGGAATGTGATAAGTCCTCTAGGGATTTGTGTAGTGTGGTAAGAAGGTATTCTTCCAAAATCATTGGTTACAAGTTCTCCCTAAGTGGAATTCTATAGGGGCCAAGCATGGTATGTGATAATTATGTTATTATGGTTTAAAAGTGAGTTCTCAAGGTATATTTAGTGTTCTTGTATTAGGACAGTCCTTGGGTGTCATAAATTGGATGGTGATGTGGACAATTTGATGGGGAATTTGTAGAGACCTGGTTTTTTATTGATCTATACTTAGTATAATTTTGAGTATTGGAGTCCTAAGGACATACCATTGGTAAAATGGTAAATTTAAACTAGCATACAAACCTATAAAAAATATTTTATGGTTTCATTAATTCTGGGGAATGGTGTTTATCCCCAAGCTAAGCCAACCTAGAATTTCAATCATGGAAGGTTCTTGAAAAAAATAGATATTTTGTTTTAAAAAAATATTTTTTGTAGCCAATGGACATTTATTTTTGATTAACCACTTATATCTATATAATAGAGTGCCGGGTGGGAATAATAATATCATGTTTGAGTATAGAACAAGGATTTTTACCCTAGGAATGATATAACTTTGGTTTTCATTGGGACCCTAGGGTGTTTGAAATTACAGGTGGATTAATTAATTAATTAATCTTAATTAAATTAATAATTAGTTGGATGAATTATGGTGAAATCCCTAGAAAAACTATTTATAAGCCTCATTATATTTTTTCTTTAGGGTTATTCACTTTATATCATTGGCATAAACCTATAGAGAGGGAGAGTAGAAGGTAGGGAAGATGGATCTTGGTGGTGATAACAAATTGGTGGATTGAGATCGGATTTACAGTCTCATAAAACAATGGAATCATGATGACATCGATGTTTGTATTATTTGTTATTAAAGAACACAATCACAACACTAATGATGAATTGAAGCATCAGTGATTCTCCATGAGGTATGACCTTTTTAATTATTTAATACCCTTCGTTATCTATTCTTATTTTATCTATAAACAACTCTCTTGATGTAGTGTGATGTGGAATTGAGTTATAAAATAATTAATCTGAATAAACATAATATTATTTGATTTATATAATTTACTCAAAATCAAATGATTATAAATATTCTTATTTGATTAATTGATGAAATATTTCATGGATATATTGCTTCATTTATTATCAATATATTGAAATAATTATTTTATCTCTAGTGGTTTTTCAATGTGAAATTAAATTTTTTATTAGTTTATTGGATCTTACTCGTATGTAATTTTTCATCATTCCATGAACACTTTGAAAATCCATGTTTTACTTTCTTTAAGATAAGCTATTGTGAATTCTTATTAGGTGTCTGAGATTCCTACTAACCATTATTTATCACTAATTTATTCAAATTTAGATATTTTATTTCATGTTGTTGTTCGAATAAAGGAACCAAATTTTGGGTTGGTTTCACATGGACCGTGGAGGTAATCAGAGGTGGCCTTTACCATATTTACCGGGATGGTGGTGTGGGGATTTAATGCTCGGTGTCATCTGATATTGTGGCGGTGCCTAGTCCGCATGGAGGTTATGGAGGTATGATGGGGTCTCATGAGGAAAATTGGAT
Organism: Viscum album; assembly: GCA_963277665.1. Classification (NCBI taxonomy): domain Eukaryota; kingdom Viridiplantae; phylum Streptophyta; class Magnoliopsida; order Santalales; family Viscaceae; genus Viscum; species Viscum album. The sequence continues at coordinate 1,015,413,929 of OY728147.1, read as the reverse complement.
AATGGTGGATATAACACAATGTATGGGTGGCATGAGGGGTGTAAATATATTGAGATAAGAGAGGGTGGTAGTTATCCAGGCACAATTCATGATCGCAGTGGGAAGAGGTAATATATATTAGGGTTGTAGTGATGTGGACTTTAAGTGGACAAAGATTCAAGAATTCATGAACTTTAAATGTGATTGGTGTATAGGGATGATGAATTTAATGGTTTAAAATTAATTAAATAACAGTGATAATAAAAGTAAAATGAATAAAATAAAAATGAAAACAAATAAATCAGGGTGTGCGATTGAAGTGAGTATTTGGGGAAGCTGTATGAACTCTTCTCTACCTATATTATTATTAGTGTAAAAGTTACCTATAAACCCAATTTAAAAATGGTTTATTTCTCTAATTAAATGTGATTTACCCCAAATTGTTTCAATTTTATTATTCATGCTGTAATTAAGTAATTATAATAATGAAAGTAAAGTGAATCAATTAAAAATAAAAATAAATAACGTGGGACACATGATTGAAGTATGAATTTAGGGAATCCATGTGAACTCTTCCATTTCCTATATTATTATTATTCATGTTCATAATAACAATATAATAATAATACTAATAATTATATTGATTATGAATTATTTATTTGGTTTTAACTTCATCATTTGATCTTAGAATGACAAACCGTATATGGTATCACAAACTAGACATTGAGATGAATAATTCAAGACCAATATTGGGTACCTAAACCTGAATTGTGGCGAGATACCTAGGCGCCACCATACATCTTATCTCGTGTTTGATATGATGAAATTCATAATTTTCATATGATGCCAATTTTTAGTAATTAGATGGCCAATCCTAAGTATTTTTCCATGTATATTGTTATGGTGTTGTCCATTTGGCCATTCGATTATTTTTTGAGGTGATATGGGTAAATCTATGATTTAGTCCCCAAAAACTAATGATAGGTAGGGGCATAGTATTGATAGATTTCTTTCCCCATATGTGGTTAGGTATCCCCTATTGCTTTGGGTGTAGTCCCCTATCTACAGATTGATTGTAAATAAATTCAGGTATCCCCGCATGGTATAGGTGTGGTATCCTCTGTCTCACCCCATGGGAAGGGTCAGATATCCCCCTATTTCCTAGAGAAGTATATCCTTTACTTATGGGTCAACACTAAAAGGTTCAGGTATCCACCCCATGGATTGGGGTACAAAATCCTCTATTTGTGAGTCAAACTCCCTCAGCCAAGGTGTCTTCCACTGAGTCATGGAATTTTCTTTTATGATTCATTTGAGGTTACACAATTTATTTGGAATATATAGTTTTTATTAAGGATCATATGTAATGGTGATGATGAACTATAGGGTATAGTGCACCCTTTTCTAATGATCATGCTTCAGTGATGAGGGACCTCACCTTCATTTATTTTGATGGTGACATGACTGTTGGAAGTATATGTATTATAAAATTATATATGAATTATAACTCATCAATTCCCTATTGGATTTCCACAAGATGTGGTTTATAGCTGGTTATCGACTTCAGGATTTATAGACACTTCAATATTTTGAGATTACTTGTTTTCTCATTTGGTGTGAATATCTAAGGTTGAAGTAGTTATGAGTGAGACCATTCATGTATCCTTGATATTTATTGATATTGAGAATATATGTATTATTATTTTTTGTTTTTATCCTAGATACTCATTAATATTAGGTTCTTGATCTGTCTTGGTGTTCTGGTTTTTCCTCTTCATCTTCCTCTTGGTTAGCTCACATACCAGAATTTCAGTTAACTTTTTTTCTTTTTATTTACTTTATGGTTTTTGAGAATAATATTGGGCATGTTTATAATCAACCCTACATGGGCCTTTTTCCAACATGTGTTGTGTCTATGCAGGTGATACACAAGTTTAGAGATGGTATGGATAAATGTGGAACTATCATGAATTGTTTATAGTTGATTCTTAGGGAGGATTGGTGATGCATTATGGATCATGGTGATTCTTGTTGGTGTTAGTGACCATTATGGCTAAAGGGTGATCCATTATTACAAGTAGTGTGAAAGATATTATTAGTGATATTTTCTTTAGAGACTCATTGGATGTTCCATTTCCACCATTTATTTTTTCCTTTGTGGTGATGTATTTATACCTAATGTGTCATGTATGTGTTGTATACAATCCGGTTGATTATATATATTCATCATAATGGTTTTATTTTCCATTTTTATGCTTCGAAGATATGTATCTGTTGTTGTTTATTATAAGTTAAGGCATCCCATATTGTGATATATTCTAAATTGATGATAGTCACCCACCACTGGCCAATTAGATATGGGATTGGGGTGGTAATCTCAGCTTACCTTTGGCCTAGACGGGGTCCTATTGTAAAGAATATATTTTTTTATATATAAGGATTTAGAATATTTTAAATAATATTTTTAAATCTAGGAATTGAGTCATCATAGAATTATGAGGCCTATATATCCTTATTTTCGATATATTAAAAATATTATATCACATGTGTGTAGTTTTTCAGAAATAACGAAATATCTCCCAAAAAACAATTTAGATGGAAAAACCAGGACACTCATTGAATCGGAAATGTATATTTTACCTTAGGCATGACATAATTTTTTTTGATGTTAGGTGTTTTTTAAAAATTAGTCTTGGGTGTATTAGTAATGTAATTAATTAAGTAATTAATTATTTATTCCAGACATATCCTCCTATTTAAGCCCAGTTATGGAAAAATCCAAGGGTTACTTGCATAACCCTAGGGATCCAAAAGGATCTTTGGATGAGTGCACTGTGGAATCAATGGATCATGGTCCAATGGATCAGTAATACTAGGATTGTCTACACTAACAGATTTCATGAATCTCACCAACAACAAAGACGTGAAATCATTCTTCCCCACTATTCAATCCAAAATCAAGGTAGGATTTTCTTTATGTATTTATCCCCATTTTTTATCACATGTTTAAGGTGATTCAAACCTTATAACAAGATTTATTCATAGATTGATGGTTTATTTTTAGGTGTTGTTTTATCTTCCATTGGATAAGAATTGATAATATTAGATTATTTCACTTTTTTCATCTTTCAAAAAAAAAATTGATTGAGGTCAACTTGAAAAATGGATAAGGATAATTTCTCATGTTCATGTTTTCTTCATTTATCCCATAATTCCAACCATGTTCATCCATGACATTTCCTTTGGTCAACAATTCAACGAATATCTAGAAACCAATTATTGTGCAACTGGTCTTTGGTATGATGGTTCATTTCTGTGGGTCCAGATATAGGATTAAGAGCACGATCGAGGTGCGTTTCAGTGTGATAGGTGAAATTAGATGGATAATAGGAATATCATGAGTTTATTATTATGGGTTTTGGTATATAGAAGAGTTACATGAAAGATTGATTTGCGAGTGGATTTGGGTGGCTGAAATCTGGGCATTGACGACAAAAGAGACTAGTTAACCTCATATTTGTATTATATGGAATTATTCATGGTGGAATAAAGGGAGATGGTGGCATGATTTCATGGAATGAGTGAGTGGCATGTGATGAACTAGGGGGTTTAGGAACATATATATTACATTAATTGTATTTCAGGAACACACACTGTGTAGTCCTCTCTATATCATGTCTAGTGTTTTTGTGAGGAGGAAAATAATAGAAACTGTGTGGTGGAGACACATGATGTGTGACCATTAGCTAACTAGCTTTCCCTATAGAGGGATTACACACACAAGAATCCATACAGTGATATAGACTATTTGTTTCAATTCACATGCTCCATAACCCTTGGTGGATGGATCGATGTGTATAAGGAGTACATGCCAAGAGGCCCATGTAGACCCACACACTATGATGTAAGGGTACATGATGTGTACTTCAGAAGGTATATAGGAATGGGAATATGATACATGATGAGTTTTGTCCATGCTCTTACTTTTCATGTGATATAGGGAACATTCCAAGTTCTTTGTAAAGTACTCATGTAGGACCAGTGCACATGGGGCCACCTTGAGTACACATCCATAAGTCATAGTACACGGGCTAGGATAGATGGAACACTGAGTTCTATAATGAACTCTACACACCATATACCCATAGTGTAAACATCATGTATTTGGAGGAAGGCATGTCACATGAGATGGTGAGACATGAGAAGTTCCATACTCAGAGTGACACACCGTGTACCCCATGGTACACGCCGTGTACTCCTTCAGGGGAAGTTAGAGCCCTTGATCTTTTAGCTTGTATATATCCTTCTTCAAGACTCATATTTGGTCTTATGATAAGACTATACTGATCATTTTTCCACATTAAATGTGATGGTGGCCTTTATTTTGGCATTAAAGATATGATTCTAATTGATACTAGTGGGACACTTCTTTTAGTAATTCTTAACTAGTATCAGCAATTAAGTGTGATTATTGGAGTGTTATTGGGGTTGAAAACCCCCTGTCACATTAGTTCATGAGTCCCTATACTCTTTATATTTGTCAGGTTTGAAACCCCCATACTACATTGGGTGCGGGTCCTCTATCTATGGATTGGAACCCCTACCCCATATTTGATCTTCAATGGGAGAATGTCTTCCACTAGAGTTAGTTTCCCCTCATTCAAGGAGCATAGTGGTGAGGTGTGATATCTTCACAAATATTCTTGAGAAATTATGTGATATGTGTGGATAAAAGATAGTTCCCCCTTGGATATGGAGTATAGGGGTGAGTTGCATGACCTATGTATGGATTCTCATATGGTTTCACATGATGCGGGGCATCGAAGATGGAGATTTGGAGTTTCAAGTTGACTCATCATTCTTAGTTGGGATGTGGAGATGGATATCCCATTTCTCTCTTCATTTGAGCTTCTTGTTGAGTATATTTGGGTTATTTTTATGGTTGTTGTCTCATATCTTGATTAAAATTATTTCATGGTGATTATTTGAATTCTATTTCTTTATGATTTGTGTTTGGTGATTTTGGGGTGTCCTATTGGGTATATCTATACTCACCCCTAAATGAAATATGCTTTCACATGTCATGTAATAAACAACCTATATGACCTTTATTTTAGTCCTATACAGACGATGAGTAAGTGGAGATAACTAGATCCTAGATGAGCTAGATGGTCCTCATATGGATCCAGGAGTTTCTTTTGGGTAGCTTCCTCCGTTTTGATGGAAGGTTGAGATATTTTTCAATTTTTTGTAGTCTTATATTTGACCCTTTTCTTTTATTATAGTTTTTAATGTAATTTGATGTGGGATTATTGTTATACAAGCTTAAAATATATCAATTTTTCCACTTTATAAAGGTTTAAAGATATTTGAATGTGTATATAGGTACATTTTTCTAAGGCATATTATGTGTGTGATATGCCTACTTAGTGATAGTTGTTATCCCCTAGCCTTTTGGAAGTAGGCTTTGGGAGTAAAATGTAGCTTACCACTGGAAAAGTGGGCCCTGATTTGTTGGTTTGTGATAAAGTGATATTATATTAGGCCATCTTAGGATTTTTTTGAGTTTTCTAGCTGTGAGGGTTGGTTTGGGAAATTGGGAAACAATGTTAAAGTGTTTTGGATTCATCTCTTAGGCTAGGGACTCTAGTGTTGGTGCAGCGACCGGTGTATCCATTCAACAGGACTCTAATAACCTTTATGTTGACTGAACACATGTAGGCACTATTTTCATGGAAACATTGAAACATGCATTATATAAGAATGATTTATAGATCCATTCACTTCTTGAGTTAGATCTATAGATATGTTCTTTGACTATTTTATGACTTGATAATTTTCAAGATTCCCCAACAATGAAAACCAACTAGGATTTTTATAAAATGTCATGAAAATGATCAGTTGAGCGATAAGGCCTCAGTTCAGGGACCCATTCAAGAGGTTTTTTTTCTAGGGGGTCATAGAGTAGTGTTTGTACCTATTGATTAGTGCATATACCCACCTCCAGTGGTCTAGAAATATGATCATCAATATGTTGAGAAGTGGATGGATCCAACGGGATAGGATAATGGTACATGAAAGCATAGCACATTGTGTTAGTTAATGTGAAAGATACCACTCATGTTTTGTGATAATACATACCCTCATGTAATATAGTATTGGATCGAGGTGGTGGTTGGGTTTTTAAAACTTTTATAAACCCCAAATGACCATATGTTTGTGCTCACAACCAATCTTATTTGTAGAGAAATAGTTGGTTCTGACAGTATTAGTAGATGATGAACCTCTATTGATTTCACATTGTGAGTTTTAGATATAGATATCTCCTTGGTTTTTTGGTGATCTAGAACCCCTTCTCATATGGTATATGACTAGAGTGAGCCTACGGTGTGAGTGACCCACTTGGTTAGGCCCCCTATTGATGGTGGTTCTAGTAGTGAGAATTCTTTTGGGTAACAGGGGTGTTGGTAGAGCCTTGGGTTTGTGATGTTTGATGTAACTTAGAACATGCATGTGAGAGGGAAACTTCCCCCACAAAGATGTGTTCTTATGAAATGATTTAAAATCATGTAGGTGAGTTAGTGCTTCCTAAAGTGGATAGTGTCAAGGTTTGGTGGATGAGTTCCTTCTAATTATGTGTTAGAGATTTTATAATGTGTTAATGTGTCATAGAAATACTTGGTTATAGTGAATATTAATGAATGGAAATGGTTAGATTTTTGCACTAGGAACTTATTACTGGAAGCTTCGATAGTGGTTTAAGGTACAACATGTGTCTTCACTACTCAATTTGTGCTTTTAGTTCATGATCGCAAGCCAATTTTCCATGGACATAGCCCCTATTTGAGGATTAACAATACTAGTGGAGCCTTTTTAGCTTGAATCTTGTATTAAGAGACTCCAGTAGAGAGTATTGTTGGTTATAAACTTTTATTGGTAGTGTGATATAACTCTAGGAGGATATAGAGCCTCACATGGAATATTTTTGTAGTGACAGTGATACCATATGATGTTTTCCTCAGTTTGAACTATTTTTCTACCATCCATGATTTGTTGAGTATTACTAGTGAGGGTTATAGTGTATCCAAGTTATGGGATAGAGTTCACCTACTTTGGTAAAGAGTTATCCCAAACATAACAGGATGAGCTCATGTGTATGAGAATACAACCAATTATTATCAGTTGGCTTGTATGACTCTTGGAGCAATAGATGTTATGACCTTTCAGTTCCCTACAGTGTTGTAGGAGTATGAGTATGTCTTCAATAATGATGTTCTATGAATAAATCTCCAATGAAAGTTTTTTTTATACTTGGACCTACACCTAGGGATGATATAATATTTGTTTTAGAACATCATATGATCTCAGGTAGCTGTAAGATATTATGGGGAAGTTGGAGAAATATGAAGAGAATATAATTTTTGGACCTAGTTTGTTCACTTGTGTATCCCTATGTTGTTCTACTAGTATGAAGATGAGATCTTGAGGTTAGGTGTGGATCAATGTCACATAAACCTAGTGATTTTCAAAGCGGAGTAACCACCCCCAAGAATAGATGACTTCTTCAACCAGTGGTTGAGACTAAAGTGGTTCTTGAAGTCTAACTTCATGAAAGGTTATCACCATATCTAGTTTAGAGAGGAGTATATACCAAAGGTGGGTTTTTAAAGCCTATATGGTTTCTTTGGGTTCATGGAGATACCATTCGACATGTTGAACTCCCCAGAATGTTGTGAGACTTATGGAATTGGTCATTAAACCATTCTTGGACAAGTTTATGGTAGTATTCTTTGATAGTACACTCATGTACTTGACTTCAGGGTTGGATCATGTGAGAATCTTGAGGATAGTTTTGGACATTCTCTGAGAGTACCAACATTACAATAATATGTTAAAGTGTTGGTTCTAGATTCAGGAGACCCAGAACATGGGATGTGTCTCCTCAGGAATATGAGTGAAAGTGAACCCAGTAAAGGATGTGGCAGTGCTAGCTTGAGGTCCACCTCGGTGCATGGCAGTGGAAGAAGATACTCATAGTGTAATTTTCTATATACTGATGTTATGTGAGTTAACAGAGCAGTTAACCACTTTTCAGTTGGCCCTTGTGGGTGAGGATGGTGAAACAAACCTTTAGTCGATGGTTTTTACCCCTGTTTTTCTTTAATGAGATAGTGAGGTATAACTTGGGGGTATCAATCATGAGGTATTGTGTGACTAGATATCCACTAGAAGTGTTATTGATGAATTTTTTTAAGGTGGGGAGTACACCATCCTTCTGAGGATAGACAATGAAACTAGTCATGCCATGAGAGGAGATGTTGAGAATGTTTCTTTCCCTTAGTAGTACATCTAGGTGTGGTAGAGATGTACCATGATCCGTGTGTATTATTTTTATCATACATGGATTTTGTAGCATGGTTCTAAATTTAACTCTTGATGTCTCACCTACCTATAGGTAAAGATTGAGGTGTATGGATAGAATTAGAAATTGGGTGGTATTATTGTGTTTTTCATGGTAGGGATTTGACAATCAATGAGTGGTCATGATTCTATATGAGTGATCATAAAATGGCTCACTAATTTATTTCACTTCCTAACCATTTTAGAGTAGATATTAGTGGGGATTTGGGAACACATGTGAATACAGGTGGTAGTATGAATTCAAGTAATTCCCTCAATAATCATTTTATATCGTGATGATCAATTGACATCACAAATATATAGAGGATGTAGGAGGAATTTGGGACTCATTTGTGGTTTAGTACAACATTCCTACCCAAGAAATATGGTTATAAAAATTGTATCATTCATGTTTTGGTTAAAATAATTTGAATTTTCATGTTAGTTATAGTCCAAAGCTAGGAGAATCATCTACCATTAGTTGAGTTTGTGTATCGTAGTAGTTACCACTCCACCATCGGTGTAGAACCATTTGATACCATGTGTGGAGACCATACATGTCACTGCTATACTGGTCAAAGCCAGTGTAGACGATTCTTATGGGACTAGATTTGGTGTTAATGGTGGTAGTAAATGGTGAAGTTCATCCATAGGTGGATGAAGACTAACTAGAAATGTCAGAATTTCTTTGCATATTAATGATAGTGGCCTTTGGAGTTTGATGAAGAGATCATGTGTTCTAAGGTATATGGCCTCATAAAAGGTTTTGGAGTCTTAGTAGGGATGACAAGCTATCTTCATGGTTCATAGTTACTTTTTTCAATCACTATGTTCGGTTAGCAAGGTGGTGTACTAAATGACCTTGCATCCGTAGTTAGACCAGGTTCATAAGGTATTCAACATGTCATAGATGAAGAGATATATGTTAAACTTGTTGCATAATGTCGATTAAGGTAATATGAACATAAAGGGTAGAGTTATCTTTTTTAGGATCCCAGTGGAATTTGAGGACCAGTAGGATAAGACCCTTTGTGGGAAATTGTTTCCCGTGGGTGCATGTTTATTGACATAATGAGGACCTTCAGGAGATCTCTTAGGAGTGGGAATACCAATTGAGATCTTGGTAACTTGTTAGTAGGATTTCACTTTTTGGGATGAAGAGTATTGAATGTGGGGAGATTTTAATGAATAATTTTTTATTGTGTCAGACTTTGACATATTTTACTAAATATTTTTGAAGTCAGGAAGCGATTCAACACAGAATTCTGAGGCCCAAAGAGGCTCAGTATGGATATATTAAAAAAATTTAAAATATTATAACACATGTGCATATTTTTTCATTAATAATTAAATATATACCAAATGGTGTTCCAAATGGGAAAAACAGATACCACCATTTAATCCTAAATGATGGTGTTACCCTAGGAATGGCACAACTTTTTTTCAGCGTCTGGTGTTTAGTGAAAAAGTAGTCGGTAAAATATTTGTAAATTAATTAATTAATTTTTCTAGAACTAGAAACATATTATTTAAAACTATTTATGTTTAAATACTAGGTTTATCTATATAACACTTGGGATATGATAGGAGTAATGGAGGAGTGAATTTTGGAATTGACATACCATGGTCTAAAAAATCAGTATCGCTGTGATCTTCTATACTAATAGAGTTCATGGATCACACCAATGAAAATGATGTGAAATCATTCCACATCAGTGTTCAATCCAATATCATGGTAGAATGTTTTTTTATGTATGTATCCCTATTTTTTTATACCATGTTTATTGTGAATCAATCCTTCAAGCATGATTGATTTGCAGATTGATGGTTGATTTGTGGGTATTATTTTATCTTCATATGGTTTGGAATTGATGATATTTGACTATTTATCTTGATTTATTGTTCTAAATATATATTATTTAGTCCAACCAAACACTGGATGAGTATTTTAATGTTTTTTTTCATTTATCTCATTTCTCTTCTCAAGTTCATCGTCGACATTTCCTTTGGTCAGCGGTTAGATGAATACCCAGAAACCAATCATTATGAAACCATTATTTGATGAGATGGTTCATTTATATGAGTTTGAATATGGTATGGGGGGAATGATTGATATTTTTACTATATAATGGGTGAACTTATATGGATCAAAGGTAGATAATGAGTTCTTGGTCATAGGATCCATCATAAGAAGGAGAAGCACAACTGATTGCTTCGTGAGTTGATTCAGTTTTCCGAAATCTATCAACCAATGATGATGATGATCGGTAAAACCCAAATATGAATTATATGAAATTATTCATGTAAAAATCATGGGATTAATTAGCATAAGAGGATGAAATGTGAAGAACTAAGTGTTCTGGGAAAACCTTGATTTCACGATGTGTATTTCAAGATCACATGTCATGTTGTCCCCTCTTTACGGTGACTAGGTTTTCTGCATGGAGGTAAATAACACATGTTGTGTGGATGATCCACACAACATGTGACCCTTATTTGAACATCTCACTATGTATATGGATTACACACCCAAGAATCCATGTGATGATACACTCCATGTGCTCCAAGTTAGACACTATATAACCCTTTGAAGAAGGTTTGGTGTGTACTTGGAGTACACAGCAAGGAGACCATGTAGACCCAAATTCTGTGTATGGCATGGTATATTCCATGTAATTAGAAAGGCAAATGGGATGGTAAGATAAAATATGTTGAGTTCCAACTGATCTCTTACACACTGTGTGATATAGGGAACACATCGAGTACTTTAGAAAGTACTGATGCATGACCAGTCAACACGTGCATGCCTATAGTACACCAGCCTGAGCCATAATACATGGGCTAGGATTAATAGCATTCCTAGTTACATGAATTCCTCTACACGTTGTGTACCCATAGTAAAAATTCCTTGTATCTATAGGAATACATTTCATGTGATACAACAAGACACATGCAGTACTATATTCAGAGCGACATGCCATGTACCCCATGGTACACACAACATACTCCTTTAGGGAAAGTTGTAGAACGTCATCTTCTAACTTGTGTATATCACTATTTGAGACATAAATCTGAGACCATGAGAAGCCTATATTGAGAATTTTTCTACATAGAAGGTTATGATGGAATTTTTTAAAAAAAAGATATGATGTGAGGTGATGGTAGAAAGATTATTCTCTTAACGAAACTTATCTAGTAGCAATGATCGAGTGTGACAATCAGAGTTTTATCAAGGTTGGAAGTCCCCATGTTGCACCAGGGAACTATTACCATTTACTCTTTACAAAGGTAGGCTTAGAAACCCCCATAATATATTGAGTGGGGGTCTTATATCTATAGAGTGTCAACCCCCCCATCTTCATGCTCCAGTGGGAGTAGGTCCTCCACTATAGTTAGTTCCCCCTCAGATGTGAAGATTAGTGGAGAGTTGTGGTCTCCATAGAGAATGGTGGTGAGGTACAGAACATTTTCACATATTCTAATACAATTGTGCAAGATATGGGACATTAGATATGGTACTTTGGATATATAGGACGACTCATCATTCTTAGCTAGGATTTTGAGATGGATATAACTTTTATCTTTTTATTTGGAATTCTATTTGAGCATGTTTGGTTTATTGTTATGGTTATTTTCTCATATCCCAATTGACATGCCTTCATGGTGGTGATCTGACTACTCCTTATTTATGCTTTGTGTTTGGTTGTTTTGGTGTGTTCTACTAGGTATTTTTATACTCACCCCTAAATGGAATCTTCCCACACATGTCATGTATTATACAGACAAAGTACCTTTCATTGGATTCTTATGTGGATAGATCTGGTGTATCTTATCTTGAGATTAGATGATCTAGACTATCCTCAATTGGATCCATGAATTTCTTTTGGGTACATTCCCCCATGCTATCAACATATTGATATCTTTTTTATTTTTTGTGGTATTTTATTTGACCCTTGGATTTTTCTAAACATGTTGACATACTATAATGTGGTATAGTCATTATACATGCATCTAAAGAATTAGTTTTTTTATTTATTCTTTATAATAATGTATGGAGATGCGTTCATGTGTACATGTACTTTAGGATAAGACCAACCATGTGTGTGGTATGCCTAGTTGGTGCTAGTTTCCAACCCCTAACCTATTGGATGTTTTCTTGGGGTGTCTCACTCAATTTACCACTGGTTAGGTGATACTCTGTGGGTCGGGTCATGACCCATGGTGGGGCATGTAATTTCATAATTAGACTATCCTATTGTGGATAATGTTGGGTAAGGCCTAGGGGATATGGGATAATGAATGGAGTGTTGAATGTGGGTTGATATCATTGAGTAAGGAATAGGTTAGGTATACGAAACCATGTGGCTACCTTTTTATGCAAAAGATGGGTAAATAAATTGGTCCGACTTATCATTCCCAGTGTGATAGGTCTTATAATGGTTGGGTTTACCTTTGTGTCTAGGTTGATGATGGGTTGTAATATGGGTAAGGATTCTCTGTCAAGAAGGATATCATCCAGGATATAAGTTAGGGAGATGTAAGTGAAATATGTATGACTACTAGGTATGTAATAAGACTTGGATTTGTGTTACCATATTGATTTGGTTTACCCTGAATGCATTGATGTTGGCATGGAGGTGATGGTGGTATGACCCCCTAAAAATCGGGGTGTAGAGAAAACTTATTAGGTTATTGTCTCCCTAGATGTGTTTATTTAGAACCCATGGCCTGAATATCAGAGGGATTAGGACTCTATATAGAATTTATAACCCTTGTTTAGTATGATATAGAGCCTTAGATTCCATCTAGATTTTAAAACCCGTGGTTAGACCAATAGAGCACATTTAATTCCATCTAGAATTTTGTGACCATGGTCAGCCAGATAGAAATCCAAAGACCCTATCTGATATTCAGAACTCATGGTTAGACCGATGGAGAGTTTGAGATTCCATCTAACATTTAGCATCCATGATTATACAAATAGAGAGTTTGGGATTCCATATAACATTTAACACCCATGGCCATAATGGTAGAGTCCGAGACACCATTTGGAATATTTAACACCCATTTCCAAAACAAAAAAAAGTCTGATACTCCTTTTAGAAATATTTATAATCTATGGTAAGATTGGAATTTAGATTGTTATACTACATGAAAATATTTCATCATCCATGGTATGATGAATTTTATTCACTAGATGTTAATGACCAAGAAAGGTTGGGTATTATAGTGGCTTATTTAACACATAATGACCTAAAATGTATGTTTGCTTGTAGTGTGTGATACTTATTTATTTGTTAAATTATCATGCATACACAAGTATATAATAGTATATATTAGTGGGTTTGATGATGGTTTCAAACTAAAAATTTATTTCTCACACCCCGTACAGGCTCCCTGGTGTACATGTAGATATTATATTTGACTTTTAGGCTATAATTTTTGTAGGGGATCTGGATGGATGGTTGGGTGATTGATTTAAATTGAGTAATGGGTGTTATAGTTATATATCTTACTAAATTTTATTTTCTATATATTTTTATTTGATCAGTGGGAAATACCAACATTTTATGTATGCATGTATATTGGATATGTCCATTTTTTGTAACATTTTTTTTATTTTTATATTATTTACAATTTGACTTTAGTTGTAAAAATATGCACTTACTTTGATTCTATATGTTTATTCAGCTATGTACCTATTATTGTATCTGATGATACTTTGAGTATCATATCCCCACATTGTTCATAGAACCTCAACACTAATTTTTAGCCTTTTTAATACATGTAGGTGCACTTGAGGTCATGTGGCACACCCTAATTCTAGCAAGCCTAAGCCAAGGCATTACATCGAGGAACAGTCTTTTAAGGGTTTATCAAATTTTCAACAATGAGAATCGGTTATATTTAACATAAATGAATGTGTTATTAGAATATTTAAATATGAACTACCATAAAAATAGGTAAAAAATCTGTATATAGATATATCCATAACATAATCTTCTACCTTTCAGTGGGATAAAAATTTATTTTGGGGAAACGTCAACATAATCCTTTATAACTTTAGGTAATTCCCCCATATTCACCTTATATGCATAAAGAATCAATTTTTCCTATAAATAAATAATACTTCATGGCTCAATAACCTATTTCCCACATAGATATCTCTTTCCCCAATAAAAACCTCACATTCTCCATAGAATTAGAAAAAATAACCCTTTGTTGATAGAAATAAATATAATTTTTATAGAGTACTAATAATCCATCTAACGGATAACATTATATTATTGCATTCATAACAAGACTAAGCTCTAGGAATACTAATATCATCCCAAAACCATATCACAACTACACAAATCTAACAACCTCACCTCACCTACCCCTAGAGTAATCAATTATAGTGGCCTATGAAGCTTCATTACTAGAAGTTAATTCTCATAAAATAGGAAAAGGGTGTGAAATTAATATGAATGACCAATATTAATTTAAAAAATAAAGAGTTTATTGAATAATTTTTTTACCTCGAACTACCTAGGGCCCCTCAACCTCTTGAACTTATATTCTTTGGGATTTTACTATGCATGATCCTCTTCCTATTTAAATTTTTAACCAACCTATACCTCCTCTTTGGTAACCACTTTATCCTTAAATATGTTGATATCCTCTAAAATTTTCTATCCCAACACCACACTATGCTAGTAGTCCCAATGGTTGTTCATCCAATTGTTGTTATATAAACTAATATTAAGGAGGTTGATGAAACTGAAGGGGTGTCCCATCAATAGTAAAACTATTATCATTCCACTTATGTACACTATAAAAATCTTGGTATATGAATTTTTTATAGTATATACCACCATAATAGAAATATAAAATACCTTAGTCACTATTGAATAGATACATACTACCCACAAAAGAGAAATTATATCACACATGAAACTAATTTTCAATACTACTCTTAAACTTAAATTTCTTTACAAATCATAAACTTTACCCTATATTTCCACCCTGGGAACTGCTCCACTGGGAAATCGTTGGAAAATATCCCATTACGACTAATAAATTATCTACCATCTTAGTATTTTCCCATATATTTGTAAAATAAATAAGAGAATATATTCTTAAATGGTTATACATCTCAAGAATTAGATACATATAAAATAACTACCTCTAAATATCTCATCAGTCCAAATATTATAAGAATATTACAAAATCCTCATAATACTCACAAAAAACTCTTAAACAAATAAGTTTCTCTTCTGAATCATGAAAATTTCATATTTTCATTCAACTTTAAGAGTATAAAATAATAAATATATCATAATTGATCCTAAAAAAGAGTTCACCTGAACATAAAGAAATCACAATATCATAGTCATAATGTCCAAAAATGAAATTCCTTACTCCATTACTAAAACACCACTAAAATAACACAATAATCATCTTTTTTCTGGATTAACTAGAAAATAAGGTTAACCACTTATAACTGATGATTATTTTCATGAATAATAATATAAACACCATACTTTGGAAAGTTTTTCTTTGTAATTTTATCTTAAAAACGTTTTATTAGACTATGTAGATTATGGTTCTATCTTTCGATGCATAAAATTTGGTGATTTTTATGACCCTTGAAGCTAAACTTCACAATGGAATCATATAATTGGTATAATTACAAATAGATTAACCATACTCATCTCAATAATAAATACATGATGAATTTCTATTAAAAACATTTCATCATTCAAAACCACATGAACCATCATCCCATGCTCAATACACACAATCATTACGACCTAAAACTTCATGATTCATGAATCCACACCTATAAAGATACCCTATAATGAATATTATATTCCCTTTGTATTTATCTATAAATTATAAATTCCTCACCTAGATAATTTACTACCTTATACATCAAGTTGGTTTCTCTAGGCTACCTCATATACTAGTATTAAGTAATAATACTGAATTACTATTTCAAAAAAAAAAATCATTTTTTCGGGCATGTTTTGGTTATTTCAGGTCTCACATGACTCTCCCTCTTTCCAAAGGTGGGTGGCCTCTTGATCACCAGGTTTCATGATAATGGATCCTTTTTTTTGGATTGTATAATGAGAGGATGACTCATCCCAAATGGGTTCTTGTTATCTAGTTTGGGACTCTCTTCTATTTTTAATAAATATTCATCAAATTACTTCTAGTAAAAATATCTGTTACTATTTTTAGTGAAATTTACTAATTATAAACATGAATTTAAGATAACACTACACATGATAATTATAATATCTCTTATTTAATCCAAGTATTTGGTTAATATATTGTTTAAATCCATATAATAACTCTAGAATTTATCAAATCTAGGGAGCTGTTGGTGTAACACCCCAAGATTCCACGGTACGTTTCCCTTTGAATAATGCAATAGCTTGCATTGTACGTAACTTCGAGATTTCAACACACCGAGACCAATCAAACTAGCCGTTATGAGTAGTAATACCCACTTTTTGAAATTTTATAAATTTTATCTTTCAAAATGGACTTCATTTTTGGATTAAAAATATCGAAATTATCTTAGGGTGAATTTCGATATTTTTCTAAAAACTTTCAATTTTTGATGAATAGTGAACAACACTGAGTTATTGTTTGAAACTGACTTTTTATTTAAATAATTATTTATTTTATTTAAATTTATTTTTGTTCAAAATAGATAAATAATACCTATATAAGTTCAATGTAATTCATTGGAGTCATTTTATAATAAGTTTATATATATAAAATGTTTATTGAACTTTTTACCATCTTTTAACCACCTCCTAGGAGCATTTGAAAATTTGTATAAAACTTAATTTTACCACTTCTATAAGTTTAATTTCAAAAATATGAGAGACACTGTTAATATTAGTAAGTAAAATTTGGTTCAATAAGATGAAAATAATTTTTGGTGAATAATAACTTTTGACTTTTATTTACCACGGTTAAAAGTAAATAGGGTAATTAAGGGTAAAAATGATATAATAATTACTCTAACACATGTAATAATTCTACTGGATAATTATAATTCAACCAAAAAAACCTTAGGAATAAAATATTATCCTATTTGGTCCACTTGGATTAGATTAGGACATTTATTATTATTTTATTTAAGGAAGAGTTAAAATAGTTAAATTCAAAGTTTAATAACTAAACCATTTTTAATATAGGGTTACCCAAAATATAAATTCGACTATAAATATTAATTAAAAAGATAAAAAATTTCCTACATAATTTTATTTTATTTATAATTTTTATACATTAAATAATATAATTTATTTATGACACAATGATGATACAGTAATTACCTTATTAATGAAATATTGTTATAATTGATATTATAAATATCCAAATAAATGTAAATTGAGACTTATGATGAATTACACTAGTTTTATAGGTTAATATAACATTTTAGGGTTGGTTAAATAAATTTCATTCCAAGTGATAAAGTTTTTATAGCTTTTAAAAAAATCAAATACTAAATAGTGTCAAAATTGAAATAATTGAGTTTTTAAAACAAATAATATATTATTAATTGATATAATATTAATAAAATCTAAGGTTCAGCCAAAGGACTTAGATAGGGTTATATATATTAGTAATGAACCACATGGGGTTCTCTTGTCTTGTTATAGTAAGTTTATTAACCATGTAATATAAATATACAAAGAGACATGGTAAATATCAAACTATTTAACTAAGAGTTAAAACTAAAAGATTAGGTTAATATGATGATATAAACCTATATAAAACCTATTGGTTGAGATTATTTCTACCCATAACCACCTTATCTTCTAAATAATTTATTTTTGATTCATTATAAACCAAAAATTATTTTATTATAAAATAATATTTCAAGCTTTTCCTAAAGTGACCCTCACCTCTCTTATAAAAAAGAACTTCCCATTATCTTAATTTCACACCTCCAAATCCATTTGGCTCAGACAAAACCTGCCCAAATATCCTCCCAAATTTCCTTCCTTCTTCCTAGAGGCCTTTCTTTGGTCATAAAGACAACCTAAGGATACCTTTTTATGAAATCAAAAGGAAGAACCCGAAGAAGAGGTAAATATTTCATCACCTCTTTCCAGTTCTTTTCTTCTTCCACTTCCTCTTTCATCGTGGTTTCCATTTTGAAATAATAACTCCAGTATCTTCTATATACTTTTATGTTATTATAAAAATTTTACAACCATTTTCATTATTCTATCCATCATATTAATGACAAAGTCACCATATGTGCATATGTACGACTTACCGTCTCCACGTCGTGGTGTAGTTTGTTATTCAAACACTTAATTATTTGAATGGGTATAATAATGAGTATAACTGATGTAAATAATAAATATAACATGTTAATGATTCTTTATATATGATATAACATCTTATTACATATGATTTCACCATTAATATAATGATATTGTTTCTTGTGCGTACGTATGGATTACCATCTCCACAAACACGATGAGATTCATTCCCAATCGTAATCATTCAAGAATAATTTTTCATTTTATGATTAAAAATAATGTTTATGAACATAATATCATTCTGTATATGAATCAAATACATCCTATCCATAACAAACATGACTTACGTAACTAATCATATAAAGGAAAATGAATCGGTTAACACCTGAAAAGATGATACTATTGAAATATTATTAACAATTCAATATTAGAGGATCATATATGATATCATATTTATGTATATAGTTCTTTTATAATTTAATAACAATGTTTTAAGTATTATAAAATATGTTAACATACCATCGACTAAGAAAAATTACAAAATAAGGGTTAATTTTACAATCTTTTTATTATCCGAGGTTGTTTTTACGTAAGTATCTACTGGGACCTCTTTATCATCAACATTCATGTTTTCTTAAAAATGTATTTCAAATTTTTTTTTTACTATTTACTAGAATATGGATAAAATTCATTTATACCATTATTTTACCTTATATGTTTTGAAATGAATCTTTCCGTCATTGTAGTGACTCGAAGCCTGACGTACATGGAAATTACATTACTTTTGTGGAATACTTAGTACATAACAAAAACACACACACAAGGATCGTAATAGTTTAGTGTCTTTGGAAACTCGGAATATAATCTTCTAATCGTGGTGAAAGATCTTCAACATATCCCATAAATATCTTCCTTTTTTTTACCTAAAACCTTTCTTTATATCCTGGGGAAAATAAAACATAAAAGGGTGAGCTCAAATTCTCAGTAAGGGTAAACAAAAGAAATATCAATCACATCATATTCATAAGAACATAACATTTTGGAAATCTTAACCTGCAAAAGAGAGCATAATTTCATAACATGGGATAAATCATAGTAGTGAAATGAAATCGCAATAATCATAACTTAAAACATGAAACTTTGTGGCATACACACATAATCATAGAGAATCATTTCTTATTAGTCAAGACTCATTTCCAAGACTATATTAGTGGACAAAGTTTCTTTCTGAATTGAGTTCACTCCTCATTTCAGTCCTATTTCACTGAACTGGTATAACCTACCGTTCCAGCCATGTCTATCTCATGAGATATAAAATCTCTACCCAATGCATTGGAGGGAGATATAGGTCCCACCCATCTCATAATGAAATCATTCTTACTTGTGCCACAAAATAAACTTAAAACATTCATCATAACCCAATGAATAAAATGGGTTTCATATCATATCATCATCACATAATCCATATAAAACAAATGGATATTTCATCATAAGAAAAGTTAAAGCATGTAAATCATAGAGACATTATACTTGAAACATACACATATGAAATAATTTCATCTTAGATGGAAAATGGTTTTGATAAAACACTTGAAATTAATTCTTGAGGAAGATATCCTTTCTTCTTGAAAATAATTTTCTTTTCACAAAATGCCATGCAATTTTAAAAGAAATAGATATTTTTTGAAAATTTTCATGAAATATTTTGGAGGAATCTTCATGAAAATAAGGATTTATAAAACCGTAAAAATCCGTTCGTTCTGTATAAGTTTAAAAAACATTCTTCTCGTATTTTTGCCGGAAAAGTCAAAAAAGTACCTCATAACGTAAACAAAAGAAAGATTCTTTACATACCATGTAGTAAAATTCAAAAATGGGTAAAAAGGACTTTAAAAATTCATGAAAACATTTTTATAAAATTTGGACATGGATGATAAATATAACCCCAGTAAATACTTACGAATAAGCAATCTCGTATAAAAATGAGATTTGCAAAATTATCCCTTACCTTAGGTCCGATTTGCTTCGTAAGTGTCCGAACCTCCTGTATAATGATTTAAATAATGTTATTGACTTATTCCAGAATCATAATTATTGTTATTATATCATATATGGTCGTATTCTTAGCTTCTTATTAGTAATATTTCATTACTACTTGTTATTCGGGTGTTTATTACTTTTTGTTCTTATGTGTGTTTTGTCGAATAAATTCTTATTATTCTATTTATGTTATAGATACCTCATTTACATAATGGTATTAGTGTAATATATATCATATTAATTCATTAAATTCATTTATATAATCATTATGAAATGAAGATCATGTAGAACGAGTCGCATCACATCGTGGAGACGGTATTCCGTACGTACGCACGAGTGATGATATCGTTCCTATGATCGTGGAATTGTATTGGAGTGTTTTTATACTATTTCAGAATCAATATCACTTTATAATAGTCATATATAGTCATTACTTACACCATTATACCCATCCAAGTAAGGTGGTGGTGGAAAATAGATTATACCACGGCGTGGAGACGGTATTTCGTACGTACGCACGCGCGGTGATTTCTTTTTCCGTAGGATGGATAGATGGTGAAATAGGGTTGTTTCATACTTATAATAACATATCCATATATTATTTATACTGATGTTATTACTTCATAATGAAACAACTAAATAAGAAGAAGTGGAAGAAGAAATAAAGATGAAAGAATCGGTAACAGACATTACCTCTTCTTTGAAGTGCTTCTTTGAGACCTCCTTTTAGGGAACTAAAATAGGTCTTTGAAGAAGACCAGAACCTCTAGGTTGTTTCTAGGGAAGTGGAGAGGATAAATTTTCAGGGGTTGGGCGATCATGAAGGCTCAAAGTGGTGTGAGGAAGAGGGGGAGGAGGTTCCCTTTTATAAGGGAGGAGAGGGGCACCTTTGGAATAACTAAAAATATTATTTTATTATAAAGTCAAATTCGGTTTTTAATAGCTCCAAATTAATATATTTCTAAGATAAGGTGTATAGGGGTCTAAATAATCTCATCCAATATAATTTAGACAAGTTTAGGTATAAATTTTAACCTTATCATTTATATTTAACTTTAAGTTAGATAATTTAACTTTTACTGTGTCTTCTTGTTTTCTTACACTATAAGGTTAATAAACTTACTATAAGCAGCCAAACGAACCCCACGTTTTTTATTATTAATATATATAACCTTATCTAAGTCATTTGGCCAAAACTTAGATTTTTAGGAATAAAATAACAATTACTAATATAATATTTGTTTTAAAAACTATTTTATGTCAATTTTGACACTATTTAGTAATTGATTTTTGTGAAACTCATAACATAATTATTAGTTCTAAAAAAGTTAATTAAATAAATAATAACATGTAATATTAACCTATAAAATTATTTTAATTCATAAAAAGTCTCAAATTACATTTATTTGGGTATTTATAACATCAATTATGTAAATATTTCATTAATAAGATAATTACTGCATCATATTTGTGTCATAAATAAATTAAATTATTTAATTTCTAAAAATTAAAAATAAAATACCATTATGTAGGAAATAGTTTTATCTTTCTAATTAATATTTATAGTCGAATTTATCTTATGTATAACCCCATATTAAAAATAATATACTTATTAAACTTTGATTTTAACTATTTAACCCTTCTTTAAATAAATTAATAATAAATGTCCTAATCTAATCCAAGTGGGCCTAAATGGTCATATTTTATTCCTAAGGTTGTTTTTGGTCGAATTACACTTTTACAATAGAATTAGGACATGTGTTAGGGTAATAATAATATCATTTTTACCCTTAATTACCCTATTTACTTTTAACCGTGGTAAATAAAAGTAAAAAGTTACTATTCACCAAAAATTATTTTCATCTCATTGAACCAAATTTTAGTCCTTGATATTAACCGTGTCTCTCGGATTTTAGAAATTCCACTCACAGAAGCGGTAAGATTAAGTTTTATGAAAAATTCAGTTTTTTAACTACCACTTAGTGGTTTCACTATTCATCAAAAATTGAAAGTTTTCAGAAAAATACCAAAATTTCACCATAGGCTAATTTCGATATTCCGAATCCAAAAATGAAGTCCATTTTGAAAAATAAAATTTATAAAATTTTAAAAAGTGGCTATTACTATTCATAACAACTAGTTTTAATAATATTTTAATAGCATATCATTGTTTAGTGAAACTCGGTATTGCGTACGACACAAGCTATCGAGGAAGGTCGCGGTTGCGTGTAAAGAAAGCCAAGCTAGTGTTGTATTTAGTTAAATATTCCTTTGATGATTTATATAACATAAAAACAAAATATTTCACATAAAAGTCTCAGGTGTTACATTCTACCCCCCTTAAAATGAATTTCGCCCTCGAAATTCGTCAGGGTTATAAATGGTTTACTATTCGAAAGTTTCTTTGATAGAAACCCACATCGTAAAAATGAATACCAAAACCAATCTTTAAAAACAAAAGTATGAAACGTAACAGTTACCAAAATAAACTAATCACTGGGTTTCCACATAGGTGAAAATATGGATATGGAAGAGAAATCTAACCATCATGTTCTGATGGAGAGTGGTAGAGAACATGGCTATGGAAAATCCAGCAACCACAAATCCATAAATTGTGTGATGATCTAAGGTACCATCTGATTTATCAGATATAAGAGCACTGGGACAACATTTTTGGGTTTCAAGATCGTTTCCCTAAAGTTGATGAAATTGGAATTAGAGGAAATACTTTCGTGATTTTGGTATAGTCTCACCGTTGGTCGTTCTTTGGACAATTTCCACTTCATCTCTTAAAGAAATGAAGTTGAATTTGTCATTCGTGATGTGTTAGCAGATCATGTGATAGAATGATGGGTCATTCCATCTGTCTCAAACAAAAGGTTAGAAAAGTTATCAAAAAATACATAAGTCCATCTATAGTGAGATTAATGATATATGGTTCCTAAAATGGACTTCATATATCATACTTCTTAATATTATAAAACTAGTTTCTACTAAACAGGGACTTCCTGTAGGCCAGTGGTAGGCGATAAAGGACAGTCGCACTTCGGTTGTGGGTCCGATTCCCATGGCCTTGTCCGGCGCAATGGGCTGTCACCCATCCTTTAGGTTGTCCTTTTTCTAAAACTATATAATATCAAAAGTTCTATCCTTAAACAATACTAACTTATGTCCAACATAATCCATTCCAATCTTTAGGAAATACTTCGGTCCAAGCTCATAATATAAAGAAAATGATTACTTGAAATGTCATCAACCAAGCATGTGAATACCATCATTTATCCCCCATATATCTTGTTAGTCACATTCCAATCATGTGAATACCTTAATCATGTATTCTATTGAAAAATGAATACCCATTAAACCTTAGTGAAATAATGAATTCTATCAAAAGTTAACTCTTTCAACATACCAAAATCCAAAAATTCTATATACTCAATCGATTACATAACCTTCTCCTTATACCAGTCATGAGCTCATGAATACTATCAAACATTTATTTTTCTCCTAATCCCTTCATTATGCCCATATCATCTATATTCCAAAAATATCTGAATAACCTTTCATGGATACTGGTACCATTAATCATACACTTTCAAAACTCAAGGAAAGACAACAGTGTAACAATCCTTAGATGTCTCTTTATTCCATAGTACCATGAGATTACTTATACAACATTACACATGATAAACATGTAATCATTCCACTACATTCTTAAACCATTGACCGAGCTTCAACAATTCTTTCATCTCACATATCATTTGTAGTATCTTCATCATCATCAACATAAATACTACCCACACAACCATAATGATTCTCTTCATGAGACTTTACCTTAGGGAATTGGTTTGCATAATGCCCGTACATTCCACATTTAAAACATTTAATCATTGTTGATGTCGTAGAAATACCATTATCCTCATCCCTGGTGTTAACTGAACCTTTTACTTTTCACTTACTGGCTTTGTGTCCTTCTTTTCCACACCCAAATCATCTTCCAGTTCCTTTGAAACATTTCCTTAACGCCTCTTCCCACATGATTTACATAGGGGAAATTGAACTTTCTTTCCTCTATGATCATCATGAAACTCCATATTTCTCTTATTAGCCGAGCCAGGAAACTTAACAAATTTTACTTTATTGATCATATTATGAGATTGCTGATTCGGCATAATAATGATGTTTGGACTTCCAAATCCCATTTCATTTGGTTGCTCATGAGGAATATCATTCCATTGTCCATAATATCCTCTATTATCGTGAATCATCTTGTTTCCAGCCATTTTCTAAAACCCAAATAGAATAGTGTGAGAGGAAAAAATCATAATAAAGGGGAGTAACTTCAATATCTAACATCTTTGGTTTAATATAATATCGTTACCATAGTTCTAGGACTATATCCTATACGTATACTTATCCTTAGAGACATCCCTAGGCATACCTTAGAAATATCTCTAGGGATCTCACTAACGTTCTCGCATCCTAATTTCCAAAGTTTGACTAAACCTTTCCTCTGATACCAACTATAACGACCCATACTTTACATACATTGTTAATACTTCAAAATTGAAGCATACTTATTACATCATATTACAAAACCACGAAAGGACCGTATAGGTATAGTGTCTTTAGAAACTGGGAAACATAAACAACTGGTTCATAAAGCGTCTACACTGTCTCCCATTTATTTCATCATATCTATAGTCCCTTTTGGAATATCTTACTTAATAACCTTCTTCATGACCTGGGGAAAGAAAACATACAAAAGGGTGAGCTCAAATGCTCAGTAAGGGTAAACAAAAGAAATATCAATCACATCATATTCATAAGAACATAACATTTTGGAAATCTTAACCTGCAAAAGAGGGCATAATTTCATAACATGGGATATATCATAGTAGTGAAATGAAATCCCAATAATCATAACATAAAACATGAAACATTGTGGCATACACACATAATCATAGAAAATCATTTCTTATTAGTCAAGACTCATTGACAAGACCATCTTAGTGGACAAAGTCCCTTTCTGAACCGAGTTCACTCCTTGTTTCAGTCCTGTTTCACTGAACCGGTATAACCTACCGTTCTAGCCATGTCTATCTCATGAGATATAAAATATTTACCCAATTCATTGGAGGGAGATATAGGTCCCACCCATCTCATAATTAAATCATTCTTACTTGTGCGACAAAATAAACTTAAAACATTCATCATAACACAATGAATAAAATGGGTTTCATATCATATCATCATCACATAATCCATATAAAACAAATGGATATTTCATCATCATAAAAGTTAAAGCATGTAAATCATAGAGACATTATACTTGAAACATACACATATGAAATAATTTCATCTTAGATTGAAAATGGTTTTGATAAAACACTTGAAATTAATTCTTGAGGAAGATATCCTTTCTTCTTGAAAATCATTTTCTTTTCACAAAATGCCATGCAATTTTAAAAGAAATAGATTTTTTTTTGAAAATTTTCAAGAAATATTTTGGAGGAATCTTCATGAAAATAAGGCAATATAAAACCGTAAAAATCCGTTCGTTCCGTATAAGTTAAAAAAACATTGTTTTCGTATTTTTGCCAGAAAAGTCAAAAAAGTACCTCGTAATGTAAAAAAAAGAAAGATTCCTTACATACCATGTAGTAAAAGTCAAAAATGGGTAAAAAGGACTTTAAAAATTCATGAATTTTTTTTTATAAAATTTGGAAATGGATGATAAATATAACCCCAGTAAATACTTACGAATAAGCAATCTCGGATAAAAATGAGATTTGCAAAATTATCCCTTACCTTAGGTCCGATTTGCTTCGTAAGTGTCCGAACCTCCTGTATAATGATTTAAATAATGTTATTGACTTATTCCAGAATCATACTTATTGTTATGATATCATATATGGTCTTATTCTTAGCTTCTTATTAGTAATATTTAATTACTACTTGTTATTCAGGTGTTTATTACTTTTTGTTCTTATGCGTGTTTTGTCGAATAAATTCTTATTCTTCTCTTTCGGTTATAGATACCTCATTTCCAGAATGGTATTAGTGTAATATATATCATATTAATTCATTCAATTTATTTATATAATCATTATGAAATGAAGATCATGTAGAATGATTCACATCACATCGTGGAGACGGTATTCCGTACGTACGCACGAGTGATGATATCGTTCCTATGATCGTGGAATTCTATTGGAGTGTATGTATACTATTTAAGAGTCAATATCACTTTATAATAGTCATATATAGTCATTACTTACACCATTATACCCATCCAAGTAAGGTGGTGGTGGAAAATAGATTACACCACGGCGTGGAGACGGTATTCCGTACGTACGCACGCGCGGTGATTTATTTTTCCGTAGGATGGATAGATGGTGAAATAGGGTTGGTTCATACTTATAATAAAATATCAGTATCTGAGTGATACTGATGTTATTACTTCATAATGAAACAACTAAAGAAGAAGAAGTGCAAGAAGAAATAAACATGAAAGAATCGGTAACAGACATTACCTCTTCTTTGAAGTGATTCTTTGAGACCTCCTTTTAGGGCACTAAAATAGGTCTTTGAAGAATACCATAACCTCTAGGATGTTTCTAGGGAAGTGGAGAGGAGAAATTTGTAGGGGTTTGCCGAGCTTGAAGGCTCAAAGTGGTGTGAGGAAGAGGGGGATGAGGTGCCCTTTTATAAGGGAGGAGAGGGGCACCTTTGGAATAACTAAAAATATTATTTTATTATAAAGTCAAATTCGGTTTTTAATAGCTCCAAATTGATATATGTCTATGGTAAGGTGGGTAGGGGTCTAAATCCTCTCATCCAAGAGAATTTAGACAAGTTTAGGTATCAATTTTAACCTTATCATTTAGATTTAACTTTAAGTTAGATAATTTAACTTTTACCGTGTCTTCTTGTTTTCTTACACTATAAGGTTAATAAACTTACTATAATCAGACAAAAGAACCCCAAGTTGTTTATTATTAATATATATAACCTTATATATGTCATTTTTCCGAACCTTAGATTTTTAGGAATAAAATAACAATTACTAATATAATATTTGTTTTAAAAACTATTTTATGTCAATTTTGACACTATTTAGTAATTGATTTTTGTGAAACTCATAACTGAATGATTAGTTCGAAAAAAGTTAATTAAATCAATACTAACATTTCATATTAACCTAGAAAATTATTTTAATTCATAAAAAGTCTCAAATTACATTTATTTGGGTATTTATAACATCAATTATGTAAATATTTCATTAATAAGATAATTACTGCATCATATTTCTGTCATAAATAAATTAAATTATTTAATGTCTAAAAATTAAAAATAAAATACCATTATGTAGGAAATATTTTTAGATTTCTAATTAATATTTATAGTCAAATTTATCTTTTGTATAACCCCATATTAAAAATGATTTACTTATTAAACTTTGATTTTAAATATTTAACCCTTCTTTAAATAAATTAATAATAAATGTCCTAATCTAATCCAAGTGGGCCTAAATGGTCATATTTTATTCCTAAGGTTGTTTTTGGTCGAATTACACTTGTCCAATAGAATTAGGACATGTGTTAGGGTAATAATAATATCATTTTTACCCTTAATTACCCTATTTACTTTTAACCGTGGTAAATAAAAGTAAAAAGCTACTATTCACCAAAAATTATTTTCATCTCATTGAACCACATTTTAGTCCTTGATATAAACTGTGTCTCTCGGATTTTCAAAATTCCACTCATAGAAGCGGTAAAATTAAGTTTTATGAAAAAATCAGTTTTTTAACTACCATTTAGTGGTTTCACTATTAATCAAAAATTGAAAGTTTTCAGAAAAATACCAAAATTTCACCCTAGGCTAATTTCTATATTAAAAATCCAAAAATGAAGTCCATTTTTAAAAATAAAATTTATAAAATTTTAAAAAGTGGTTATTACTATTCATAACGGCTAGTTTTAATAATATTTTAATAGCATATCATTGTTTAGTGAAACTCGGTATTGCGTACGACACAAGCTATCGAGGAAGGCCGCAGTTGCGTGTAAAGCAAGCCAAGCTAGTGTTGTGTGTAATGAAATATTCCTTTGATAATTTATATAACATAAAAAAAAAATATTTCACATAAAAGTCTCGGGTGTTACAGTCGTTTTCCAAACAAGGTACTTTATAACCTTTTTGACAAAATTAAGGTAAGAATGTTTTCTAACTTATACGGCGGGTGCGGATATTTTCTGCCGTTTTAACATCATCGAATCTTACCTTAAAATATTATAAGAATATTTTCATAATAAATGTTTTATTTTATAATTATGTGACTCTTAAATGGTTTCAAAATAGAAAGAGGTATTTTTCTTTCAAATAGTTTTCATTTCATCTATGTGAACATATTTTGTTGGATTTTAAACTAGTTTGAAGTTGATTTGTTATGATAAAAATCTTCCATATTGTATTGAATGTTTTGTGATATTTTTGACTGTGGATGTGTTATTTTTATACCATTCATGGTTTATGGTTAAAGTATTGAAATTTATTATGCTAGTTTTTATATGAATGTTTATGTTATGTTTCAAAATTTTCATATGAGGAATGTATTGGACTTAGTATGTGACAGGTGGAGCCCGCTATAGGTCCTCCATGCATCGGTAGGTCTCATGAGACAATTAGACATGGAATTGGTGGAGACCTTTCCCAATTATATATATGGTTTTGGAAGAGGCCTAAATCATTTTTAGGCGTCTTGGCCGAGGCCTTGACAAAATGTTTTAGAATGTCCGACAGTATACATTACCTCATTATGAAAAAAATAATGATGGTTATTGTGGTTATTCGACTTGTAGAATACCCATGACTATGTTTTATTATGGAATTATTTACTCAGCTCATATTCCTACCATAAAGTGTTCATGTTTATTATTTGTAAAGGCATGTGTTTTTAATTATTCACCATACCTAATGTTTATGTCACCCTCTACTCTATTTCTTATGCTTACTAAGTGTTTTATCTCACCCCTTTCTTATGTTTCATTTTCCCAGGGCATGAATAAGTTAGTTATGAGTGACTTACAGGCATAATCTTAGAGGCTTGGATGTTTCTAATGGAATAAATTAGTGTTTTATTTATTTTCAAGTTGTAATGTTGAACTTATGTATGTATCTTGTTTCCAATAATACTAAACTAATCAGTATTTTAGGATATGATTCCTTTTATCATGCCAATGTTATTTAATAATGAACCGACTCTGGGTAACTGGGGTTGGGGCATTATAGTTGGTATCATAGGATGTTTAGTACAAACCATGGAAGTTAGATTTAGAAAAACTATAATTAGAGAACATTACCCTAATATAGACTCTGAGGATTAGTGTAGATGAACTTCCTAGAATTTTGGTACTGTAGGGATTTTGTGAGTTTTCCAAGAAATACATACCTATCTAGATACGAGCAGGTAGAGATGGCTCTGGCATAGATTTACCTAGGGGTAAAACCCAAAACCCCTATTTTGAGCAAGACTCAAATGGGAACTGGTTCATGATAACGTGCCTTGCTGCACTCTTGGTTACGACACTCCCATGGGATATGCTTAGGAAAATTTTCATTTTATTTACAAACAATTATGATGGATTTATGAGTATATACCTCCTCAAAGAAAACCTTTTTATGATTTTGGATTATATCCATAAACTATTAAATTTATGTTAAGTGTTTTACAAGTTCAAAATTATGTATTACGATTCATAAACTAATCTACTATATGCCATAGTTTAGAAATGGTGCCTAGTGGAATGAATGGAAAAAATATCAACCCATGTAATCTATGTATGGATTTCCCTTTTACTCAAGATAATTATAGTGGAGATAGTGATGCAACCAATGTTGATCAGCTTATCACCATAGTAGGATAACTCACTCAGGTTATGAATAATAACCTTCCTCGTATAGAGTACCCTGATCCACAACGCAAAGGATCAATGTTAGACCGCTTCATGAGACAACAACCACCAACATTCAATGGGAGTAAAAATCCGTTAGTAGTTGAGAAATGGATAAGTTCCTTAGATAAAATATTTCAGGATTTGGGGAGTAGAGAAAGGGAAAAAGTTTTCATTGCAGTTTATCACCTCACGGGAGATGCAAACCAATGGTGGAATTGATTGAAAACACAAAGGAAGATGAAGAAGTATCAAACATGGAATGTAGGGAGTTTAAAGAGATTTTCTAAGAAAAATACCTTCTTCGTGACCATAGAGCGGATATGGAAATACAATTTCTAAGTCTGAGGAAAAAGGAGGATGAGAATGTTGCAAAGTATGAGGCCAACTTTACAAGGTTAGCAAGGGATGATGCAAATTATATACGTAAACCAAGAAGTATGATTGATCATTTATTTGATGTGTTAAAACCATTTCTCCATCGAGTATTTGTCTCTTAATCCTTATCATCATATGAAGATTTTGTCTCATGTGCTATTAAGATAGAAAAGGAATTCTCTAAGTATTACAAATTTAAAGCAAAGCAAGAGAAGAAGAGATCTGCTGAACACTCTAGGAAAGGTAATAAGGAAACATGGAATACGGGAAGAGTATAATTTCCACCCTGTGATAATTTTGGAAGGAAGCACCCTGGTGCCTGTCTAAAAGGAAAAGGAGTTTCTACAAATGTGGACAGAAAGTCCATCTTTCAAGTGATTGTAAGGGGAATAAAGAAGCTACCAATATTCAATGCTACAATTGCAGGAAGATGAGACATTATGAAAATGAATGTCCTAAGAATCAAGGAAACTTACCTCAGAAATGGCTAAGGGATCAATGAAAAGATTATGCGATCACTACTACTGAGGTTGAAGCTCCGAAGGATGTGGTGGCAGGTAATTTAATAGTTTCCTCAAGTTTAGCCAATGATTTATTTGATTCTAGATCATCACATTGTTTCATATCTTCCTAGTTTGATAAGAAAATTAGATATTTCCAATTTGATTTAACAAGGGAGTTGTCATTCAAAACTCCTAAGGGAATTATCATTGCAACAAAGTTTTGTGAATCAGTATCCATTAAGGTATATAAATGATATTTATCTGCTGATCTAATCGTCATATCCATTATTGAATTTGATATAATCCTCGTTATGGATTGGATTTCAGACCATGATGCAAAAATTTATTGTAAAAAGGAGGAGGTTACAATTTTCGATAATGATAAGAAGTACCTTATCTTTAGAGAAGAAATGTCACCATCTGATTCTTATCTAGATCCACCCTCAATAGCTCTACTAAATTAAATTATTGGGAAAGATGAGAATAAAATAATTATGGGTGAGGAAAATAATGTTCGAATAGAGGATATACCTATTGTGAAATAATATGTTGATGTGTTTTCAGAGGAATTGCCTTGACATCCTCTAGAATGAGAAATTGAGTTTTCCATTGATTTAATTCCTAGTTCAAGGCCCATATCAAGGACCCCTTATAGAATGGCCACTGTGGAATTAGTGGAACTAAAGAAAAAACTAGAGGAATTGAGTAATAAGTTATTTATTCACCCTAGTGTTCTCCATGGGGATCCCCTGTCCTTTTTGTTAAAACAAAGATAGATCTATGAGGTTGTGCAATGACTACAGAGAGATCGACGCTATAACAATAAAGAACGAGTATACCATACCCCACATTGATGATTAATTCAACCAACTTCATAGTGATCGATATTTTTCAAAGATTAAACTTTGATATAGATATCATTAGTTGTGTGTGAAGAAGGAAGACATTCTGAAAATAACATTTCGAACCAGGTACGGGCATTACGAGTTTACAGTAATGCCTTTTGGATTGATTAATACACCATCTGTCTTCATGGATCTAATGAATAGAGTTTTCAAGTAATATCTTGATGACTTGGTAGTGGTATTTATTGATGATATCTTGGTATAATCCAAAAGATACGAAGATCATGAAACTTACTTGAGAATTATTCTAAATACTCTTAGAAGAAATGAATTATGTTGGAAGTTTAGCAAGTGTGAATTCTGGCTTCAAGAGATTTCTTTTCTTGGCCATATTGTCTCTAAGGATGAAATATCTGTTGATCCTTCAAAGACCAAGGCAATCCAAGAATGGTCAGCACCAACGAGTATAAATAATGTATGCAATTTTATTGGTTTAGCAAGTTATTATTGACGTTTCATCCAGAATTTCTCCCGGTTGGATAACCCATTAACCAAGCTCACACGTAAAGGGGTTAAATTTGTTTGGACGAAAGAGTGTGAAGAATGTTTTGAAGAACTGAAGAGAAGATTATTCAACGCTCATATATTGACTCTACCATCAGGGAATGATGGGTTTTTTTATTTATAGTGATTCTTAAAAGAAAGGAATTGGTTGTGTCCTTATGCAAAATGATAGAGTTATTGGCTATGAATCATGACAGCTAAAAATTCATGAGCTAAACTATCCCACTCATGATCTTGAGTTAGTAGCTGTAATCTTTGTACTGATGATATGGAGGCACTATCTCTATGGTGAAAAAATGTGAGATTTATAATGATCACAAGAGTTTGAAGTATATTTTCTCACAAAAATAACTAACATGAGGAAAAGGAGATGGCTTGAACTACTCAAGGATTATGATTTCACAATACAATACCACCCGGGGAAGGCAAATAAGGTGGCATATACTTTGAGCATAAAGGATCATGGATTTTTGAACCAGATGAGAGTTGAAAGGGATCCTATTTTCATGGATCTAGTAAAGATGGATATGAGAATAACCATGGAAGTTGAAACATCAATACTTTTTCAAATGGTTTCCAAACCATATTTACTAGAAAGGATACAAAATTCTTAGACTAATGATGAGGAGTTTCAAAAGAAGATTAAATCTGTAAATGATGGTAGATTGAGTGACTTCGTATATGAAGATGGAATTTTGAAATTTGGGAAGAAACTTTGTGTTCTTGATATACCTAATCTAAAAAGAGAATTGTTGGATGATGATCATAGCTCTAATTTCACCATATACCCTAGGAGAACTGAGATTTATAGAGATTTGAAGGAACATTTTTAGTGGTACAACATGAAAAGGGAGGTTGATGATTTTGTGTCAAGATGTATGGTTTTCCAATAAGTGAAAGCAAGACGACAACATTCGAGAGGAGTCATGTAATGCCCCGACCCTAGTTACCCAGATTCGGTGCATTATTACATAACATTGGCATGATCACAAAAGATCATGTCTCGAAAGACCGTTTAGTTTAGTAGACTTGGAAATACTAGATACATTCATAAGTTTTACATCAAATTATAAAATGAAAAACTACAACAACATAGTATCCAAAGGCCACAATCATATCCATTATACTATCCCTAAATATTAGTTATAATATAATTATTTGCACCCTGTAAAAAATAACACATAAAAAGGGGTGAGCTCAGATGCTCACTAAGGATAAAAATATAGCAGAAACTTTCATAAATAAGCATAAAAATTTAAGGCAATGTATAACTAAAACAAAAACCTTTTAACCATGAACTTCAGCATAATATGGAAAAGATAAAATCAAATAATTCAATTTACTTATTAACATTGATATTCTACTAGTTGAATAATCACATGCAATACTAATAGCCACTTTCATAATGATGGAATGCATGATGCCATACTTCATAACCACATAGTCAAGGACTTGTGCCAAGACTACAAATAAGATTTTGTCAAGGCCTTATTCCAAGACACTAGTTTGTCTCATGAGACCTACCAATTCATTGAGTAGCTATAACGGGCTCCACCCATCACTTACTAAGTCCAATTCATTCCTCATATGAAAAGTTTTAAACATAACATAAACATTCGTATAAAAACCAACATACAAAATGTCAATACTTTATCTATAAACCATGAATGGTATAAAAATAACACATCCACATTCAATCATATCACAAAACCTTCAATACAATATGGAAGTTTTGTATCATAATAAATCAACTTCAAACAAGCTTAAAATCCATCAAAAGATGTTGACATAGATGAAATCAAAACTTTTTTTAGAGAAATGTATCTTTCTATTTTGAAATCATTTAGAAGTCATGTAATTATAAAAGAAAAAATTTATTTTGAAAATATTTTTATTATTTTTTAAGTAAAGCTTCAATGATTTTATAATGGTGGAAAATAGCCACACCCACCGTATAAGTTAAAAAAATATTCTTACCTTAATTTTAACGAAAAGGTCATAAAGTACCTTGTTTGGAAAATGACAGAAAGATTCTTTTCAAGACTAATAAGGTCAAATAAGAGTATAAATGAGTTAAATTTTTTTATAGTAAATAGTAAAAATGTTTTGAAATACATTTTTAAGAAAACATGGATGAGGATGAAAAAGAGGTCTCAGTAGATACTTACGTTCTAACAACCTCTGATAAGTAAAGAGATTGTAGAATTAACCCTTACCTTGTCCTTTTCCTTGGTTGAGGGTAGGTTAAAATTCTGTATAATGGTAAAATAATTGTTATTAAATTATAAAATAACCATATATATTAATATTATATCATATATGATCTTCTAATATTGCTTTGTTAATGATATTTCAGTAGTATCATCATTTCGGGTGTTAACTGATTCATTTTCCTTTATATGCTTTGTTATGAAAGTAATGTTTGTTATGGATAGGATGTATCTTATTCATATTAATAATTATATTAAGTCTATACCACATTATTGTTTTTAATCATCCATTGAAAATTAGTCTTGAATGGATGCAATGGGGAATGAATCTCATCGCGTTCGTGGAGGTGGTAATCCGTACGTACGCACGAGCGAAAATATCATTATTTTGATATTAAAATCATATATAATTGGATGGTATATCATATATACAGAATAATTATCATGTTATATTTATTATTTACATCATTTATACTCATTATTATACCCATCCAAATTATGAAGAGTTTGAATAACAAACTACACCACGACGTGGAGACGGTAATACGTACGTACGCACGTATGATGACTTTATCATTTATAGGATGGATAGAATAATGAATATGGTTGTAAAATTTTTATAATAACATCACAATATATAGAATATACTGGATTAATTAGTTTAGAATAGAAACAACAAAGTAATAGGAAGTGGAAGAAGAAAAGAACTTGAATTAGGTGATGAAATATTTACCTCTTCTTCGGGTTCTTCCTTTTGATTTGATCAAAAGGGCTCCTAATGTTGGATTTATTACAAAATTAATGGCTCTAGGATTAAGGGAGGACAGTTGTGAGGGTATTTGGGTAGGTTTTGGCTGATCCAAATGGCTTTGAGGGTGTTAATTAGAGAGAAGGAAAGGTTCCCTTTTATAAGAGAGGTGAGGGTCACTTTAGGAAAAGAATGAAATATTATTGTATAATAAAATCATTTTAGGTTTCTAATGGCTCAAAAATGAATTAATTAAAGTATAAGGTGGGTATGGGTTGAAAAACGCTCAACCAATAGGTTTTATAGAGGTTTAGGTCATCATATCGACCTTATCTTTTAGATTTAACTCTTAGTTAAATAGTTTGACATTTACCATATCTCTTTGTATTTTTATATTATATGGTTAATAAACTTACTATAAACTTCCAAGAGAACCTAAAGTGGTTCATTAATGACATATTTAATATTAATTATACCCTTTTGACGAACCTTAGATTTTTAGGAATAGAATACCAATTAATAATATAATATTTGTTTTAAAAACTCTTTTATGTCAATTTTGACACTATTTGGTATTTTGTTTTTGTTAAATTCATAACAACATTATTACTTATAAAAAAATTCATTTAATAAACTGTAACATGTCATATTAACCTATAAAATTAATTTAATTCTTTAAAAGTCTCAAATTATATTTATTTGGATATTTAAAAAATCAATTATTTTAAACTTTTATTAATATGGTAATTACTGCATCATCATTGTGTCCTAAATAAATTTAATTATTTAATGTATAAAAATTAGAAATAAAATACCATTATTTAGGAAATATTTTTTTATTTTTAATTAATATTTATAGTCTAATTTATCTTATGTATAACCCTATATTAAAATGGTTTAGTTATTAAACTTTTATTTTAACGCTTTTAACTCTTCTTTAAATAAAATAATAATAAATGTCCTAATCTAATCCAAGTGGACCAAATAGGATTATATTTTATTAATAAGGTTATTTTTGGTCTAATTATACTTATACAATAGAATTAGGACATGTGTTAGGGTAATTATGATATCATTTTTACCCTTAATTACCCTATTTACTTTTAACCATGGTAAATAAAAGTCAAACGTTACTATTCACCAAATATTATTTTCATCTTATTGAACCACATTTTACTTAATGATATTAACCATGTCTCTCATATTTTTTAAATTCAACTCATAGAAGTGGTAAAATTAAGTTTTATACAAATTTGCAAATGCTCCTAAGAGGCGGGTAAAAGACGATAAAACGTTCGATAAAATTTTATATATCTAAAATTATTATAAAATGAATCCATTGAATTACATTGAAAATATATAGGTATTATGTATCTATTTTGACCTAAAATAAATTAAAATAAAATATCTAATTTTTAAATAAAAATTCGATTTTAACCAATAACGTAGTGTTTTTTCACTATTCATCAAAAAACAGAAAGTTTTCAGAAAAATACTAAAAATTCACCCTAAGATAATTTCAATATTCCTAATCCAAAAATGAAGTCCATTTTGAAATATAAAATTTATAAAATTTTAAAAATTGGGTATTATTATTCATAACGGCTAGTTTGATTGGTTGTGGTGTTTTTGAACTCGAAGTTGCATACAACACAAGCTATTGTATTATTCAAAGGGAAACATACAATGGAAGTTTGGGGTGTTACATTATCCCCTCCATAAAATAATTTATTCCTAAAAATTTCTAGAATATTACTGCATAAAAAGATTTGGGTGGTTCTTCATCATATGTTCCTCGAGTTCCCACGTTTCCTCTTCCATCTTATGGTTTCTCCATAGAATTTTTACCAGACGGGTCATCCAGTTTCTCTGTACTTGTTCTCTTGTATCAAGAATTTTGACAGGCTCTTCACAATAAGATAGATCATGTTCTAATTTTATTTTATCATAGGTGAGTACATGCGTTGGGCCAGGCATGTATTTTCTCAATAGTGATATATAGAACACATCATGAACTTTTGAGAGACTTGGAGGCATTTCCAAATGATAAGCTATAACTCTAATTCGTTCTAGAATATCGAAAGGTCCGATGTACCTAAAACTCAATTTACCCTTCTTACCGAAATGTATAACACCTTTCCATAAAGATACCTTCAAGAAAACATGGTCTCCAACTTGAAATTCCAAATCCGTCCTTCGGTTATCAGCATAGCTCTTTTGCCTAATTTGGGCTGCTTTGATGTGGATTTGGATAACCTTAAACTTTCCCATCGTTTCCTCAACAAGTTCTGTGCCTATGAGTTTTTTTTTCACCAACATCATCCCAACAAGTTGGTGTGCGACATCTATTTCCATATAATGCTTCATATGGCGCTATTTGAATACTTGAATGAAAGCTATTGTTAAAGGAAAATTATACTAGAGGTAAATATTGATCCCACATACCATTAAAGTCAAGTGAGCATGATCTCAACATGTCTTTTAAGGTTTGAATAGTCCATTCTGATTGTCTTTCAGTTTGAGGGTGGTAGACAGTGCTCAAACAAAGTTCAGTATCCCGGGCTTTCTAAAGACTTTTCAAAAATCATGATGTAAAATGGGGATCATGATTAGAAAAAATGGATAGGGGTACTCCATAAAGTCTTAAAACTTCATTAATATATAGTCTTGTCATACATTCAAGTGGTAAATTTTCTCTTATATCAAGAAAATGTGCTGACTTGGTAAGACGATCAACAATGACCCATATTGCATCATTCCTTCTAGGAGTCTTTGGTAGCCCCATGAAAAAGTCCATCGTAATATTATCCCATTTCCACTCAGGTATGAGAAGATGTTGCATGAATCCTCCAGGATGTTTCCTTCTAGATTTCACTTTTTGACAAATCATACATCTTGACACAAAATCAACAATCTCCCTCTTCATGTTGTCCCACCAAAAAAGTTCCTTCAAATCTATATACATCTTAGTGCTACCAGGGTGTATAGAGAAACTAGAGCTATGAGAATCATCCAACAATTCCATTTTTAGATTCGGTAAATTGGGAACCCAAAGTCTCTTCCCAAATTTCAAAATCCCATCTTTATATATGAAGTCACTCAATCTCCCATCATTCACACCTTTAATATTCTTTTAAAACTCCTCCTCATCAGTCTGAGAACTCTTTATACATTTTAGTAAAGATGGTTTGGAAACCATTTGAAAAAGTATTGATGTTTCACCTTCTGTGGTTATTCCCATATCCATATTTACTAGATCTATGTATATCGGATCCTTTTCAACTCTCATCTTGTTCAAAACTCCATTATCTTTTCTTCTCAAAGCATCTGCCACCTTATTTTCCTTCCCCGAGTGGTAGTGTATAGTGCAATCATAATCCTTGAGTAGTTCAATAAATCTCTTTTGCCTCATATTGAGTTCTTTTTGTGAGAAAATATACTTCAAACTATTGTGATCAGTATATATCTCAAATTTTTTACCATAACGATAGTGTCTCCATATTTTCAGAGCAAAGATTACAGCTTCTAACACAAGATCGTGAGTAATATAGTTTTTCTCATGAATTTTTAGCTATTGTGATACATAGGAAATAACTCTATCATTCTATATAAGGACACAACCAAGTACTTTTTTGAATCATCACTATAAATAATAAACCCATAATTCCCTGATGGTAGATTCAAGATAGAATCATTGACTAATCTTCTCTTCAGTTCTTCAAAACAATCTTCACACTCTTTTTTCCAAACAAATTAAACCCCTTTACATGTGATCTTGGTTAATGGGTTACCCAATCAGACAAAATTCTGGACAAAACAACGATAATAACCTGCTAAACCAATAAAACTGTATACCTCAGTTATACTCATTAGTGATGGACATTCTTGGATTTATTTAGTCTTTGAAGGATCAACAGAGATTCTATACTTAGAGATAATATGGCCAAGAAAAGAAATCTCCTGAA
Source organism: Viscum album (assembly GCA_963277665.1). Classification (NCBI taxonomy): domain Eukaryota; kingdom Viridiplantae; phylum Streptophyta; class Magnoliopsida; order Santalales; family Viscaceae; genus Viscum; species Viscum album. The sequence continues at coordinate 1,015,374,061 of OY728147.1, read as the reverse complement.
GCCATAATTCACACTTGCTAAAATTCTCGTATAATTCAATTCTTCTGAGGGTTTTTAGAATGGTGTGCAAGTGATTTAAATGATCGTAATAGATTTTTGAGTTTACCAGTATATCATCAATAAATACCACTACAAATTCATCAAGATATTCCTTGACAATTAGTTCATTAGATCCAGGAAAATATAAGGTTCATTAGTCATCCCAAAAGGCATTACTGTAAACTCGCAATTCCCGTACCTAGTTCTAAATGCTATTTTCGGAATTTATTTCTTATTCACACACAAATGATGATATCCAGATCGAAGGTTAATATTTGAAAAATATTTAGCTCTCTGAAGTTGGCCGAATAAATCATCAATGCGAGGTAGGGTATACTTGTTCTTTATTTTTATAGCATTGATCTCGCTGTAGTCAATTCACAAACTCATAGACCCTTCTTTCTTCTTAACAAAAAAGACAGGGGCTCCCCATGTAGAAAAACTAGGGAAAATAAATTCCTTATTACTCAATTCCTCTAGTTGTTTCTTTAGTTCCACTAATTACACAGTGGCCATTCTATAAGGGGTATTCAATATGGGCCTTGAACCAGGAATTAAATCAATGGAAAACTCAATTTCTCATTCTGGAGGATGTCCAGGTAAATCATCTAGAAACACATCAACATATTATTTCACAATAGGTACGTCCACTATTCAAACATTCTTTTACTCTCCCATAATTATTTCATTCTCATCCTCCCCAATAATTGAATTAGTAGAGCCACTAGGGGTGGATATAGATAAGAATTAGGTGGTGACTTTTCTGCTCTAAAGATAAGGTACTCCTTATCTTCATCGAAAATTGTAACCTCCTTCTTCTTACAATATATTTTTGCATCATGGTTTGAAATCCATTCCATACCAAGGATTATATCAAATTCAATCATGGTTATGACAATGAGATCAGTAGATAAAGAACATTTATATGCCCTAATTGGAACTGATTCACAAAACATTGTTGCGATGATACTTCCCTTAGGTGTTTTGACTGAAAAATACCTTATTAAGTCAAATTGAAAATATCTAATTTTCTTAGAAAACTGGGAGGATATGAAACAATGCGATGATCCAGAGTCAAAAAAAGCATTGGCTAAACTTGAGGAAACCATTACATTACCTTCCACTACATCTTTCGGAGCTTCAACCTCAGCAGTAGTGATCACATAATCTTGGCCTTGCTACCTTGGCCTTTTCTAATGTAAGTTCCCTTGGAACTTAGGAAATTCATTTTCATAATGCCAATTTTCTCTATAATTGTAGTATTCAACATTGACAACCTCTTTCTCCCCTTGCAATCACAATCTTGGTGGTCTTTTTCACCACACTTGTAACAGACTCCCATTCCCTTCAAACAAGTACCAAGGTGTTTCTTCTTACATTTACCATAGTATGGATATTCAAATTTTTCCTTCTTCCACTTTTTTCTATTTCCAGAGTGTTCAGAAGATCTCTTCTTCTCTTTTTTTTCTTTAAAGTGGTAAGACTTTGAGAATTATTTTTCTATATTAATAGCACTTGAGATAATATCTTCGTATGATAAGAAGGACTATGAGACTAATGCTCACTAGAGAAATGGTTTTAACCCATCAAAGAATCAATCAATATTACTCCTTGGGTTACGTATATAAACTGCAACATGCCTTATTAACCTTGTAAAGTTATCCTCATATTTTGTGACATTCTCATCCACTTTTTACCTCAGACTCATAAATTGCCTTTCCATATCCGCTTAATGGTCATAAGGAAAGTATTTTTTTAAGAAAATATCTTTAAAATAACTCCATTATATATTTGATACTTCATCATATTACTTTGTGTTTTGAATCAATGACCACCATTGATCTGTATCTCCCATGAGGCGATAAACTGCCATGACAACTTTTTCCCTTACGCTACTCCCCAAAATGTGAAATATTTTCTCAAAATAATTTATCCATTTCTCAGCTACTAATGGATTTGTACTCCCATTGAATGTTGGTGGTTCTTTCTTGATGAAGCGGTCTAACATTGATCCTCCGTGTTGTGGATAAGGGTGATCCATACAGGTAATCTTATTATTCATAACTTGAGTGAGTTATCCCAGTATAGTGATAATCTAATCAGCACTAGTTGCATCACCAGCTCCACTATCATTATCTTGAGTAGGAGGGAAATCCCTACATGGATTACATGTAGTGAAACAGTTTCCATTCCTTCCACTAGGCACCATTTCTAAATATTGGCATACACTAGATTAGTTTATGAATCGTAATACATAATTACAAACTTATAAAACACTAAACATAAATTGAACAGTTTATAGATATAATCCGTAATCATAAAAATGTTTTCTTTTAGGAAGTATATACTAAAAAACCCATCATAATGGTTTGTAAATAAAATGATAATTATCCTAAGCATATCCCCCTGGAGTGTCGTAACCAAGAGTGCAACAAGGCCCATTGTCGTGCACTAGTTCCCGTTTGAGTATAGCTCAAAGCGGTGTTTTCAGGTTTTACACCTAGGTACATCTGTGACATAGCTGCCACTACCTACTCATATTCAGATAGGGATATATTTCTTGTAAAACTCACAAAATCTCTATAGTACCAAAATTCTAAGAAGTTCTTCTATACTAATCCTCAAATTCTATCTTAGGGTAATGTTCTCTAATCAGAGTTTTTCTAAATCTAGTTTCCAAGGTTTGTACTAAACTTCCTCTGATACCAACTGTAACACCCTGACCCTAGTTACCTAGAGTTGGTGCATTATTACATAACATTGGCATGATCATAAAAGATCAAGTCTTGAAAGACCGATTAACTTAGTATCCTTGTAAATACTAGATACATTCATAAGTTTTACAATAAATTATAAAAGGAAAAACTAAAACAATATAGTCTCCATAGGCCACACTCATATCCCTTATACTATCCCTACAGGTCAGTCATAATATACTTATTCGCAACCTGGGAAAAATAAAATATAGAAATGTGTGAGCTTAGATGCTCAGTAAGGATAACAATATAGCAGAAACATTAATAAATAAGCATAAACATTTATGGCAATGTAAAACTAAAAAAAATCCTTTTAAACTTGAATTTTCATCATAATATGGAAAATATAAAATCAAATAATTCTATCTACTTATTCACATGGATATTCTACTAGTCGAATAATCACATGCAATATCAATATCCACTTTCATAATGATGGAATGCATAATACCAGACTTCATAACCACATAGTCAAGGACTTGTGCCAAGACTACAAATAAGATTTTGTCAAGGCCTTGTGCCAAGACACTAGTTTGTCTCATGAGACCTACCGATGCATTGAGAAGCTATAGTGGACTCCACCCATCACTTACTAAGTCCAATGCATTCCTCATAATAAAATGTTTAAACATAACATAAACATTCGTATTAAAACTAGCATACGAAATGTCAATAATTTATCCATAAACAATGAATGGTATAAAAATAACACATACATAGTCAAACATATCACAAAACATTAAATACAATATGTATGTTTTTTATCATAATAAATAAACTTCAAATAAGCTTAAAATCTATCAAAGGATGTTGACATAGATGAATTCAAAACTTTTTTAGAGAAATATCTCTTTCTATTTTTAAATCATTTAGAAGTAATGTAATTATAAAAGAAAACATTTATTTTGAAAATATTCTTATAATATTGTATGTAAAGCTTCGACGATGTTATAATGGTGGAAAATATCCACAACCACCATATAAGTTAAAAAACATTCTTACCTTAATTTTGACAAAAAGGTCATAAAGTACCTTGTTTGGAAAATGATAAAAAGATTAATTTCAAAACATATAATGTAAAATAATGGTATAAATGCCGTAAAACCATTGTATATTAAATAGTAAAAATATTTTGAAATTAATTTTTAAGGAAACACGGATGTGGATGATAAAGATCTCTCAGTAGATACTTACATATTAACAACCTCAGATAAGTAAAGAGATTTTAGAATTAACCCTTACCTTGTTATTTTCTTTAGTTGAGGGTAGGTTAAACTCCTTTATAATGGTGAAATAATTATTATTAAATTATTCAAGAAGCACATACATTAATATGATATCATATATGATCTTATAATATTTCTTTGTTAATGATATTTCAGTACTATCATCGTTTCAGGTGTTAACTGATTCGTTTTCATTTATATGATTTGTTACGTAAGTAATGTTTGTTATGGATAGGATGTATATTATTCATATTCAGAATTATATTAACTCTTTAAAAATTATTATTTTTAATCATCAAATGAAAATTAGTCTTGAATGGATGCGATGGGGGAATTAATCTCATCACGTTCGTGGAGATGGTAAGCCGTACGTACACATGAGTGACAATATCATTATTTTGATATTAAAATTGTATATAATTGGATGATATATCATATATGAAGAATCATTACCATGTTATATTTATTATTTACATCATTTATACTCATTATTACACCCATCCAAATAATGAAGTGTTTGAATAACAAACTTCACCACGACATGGAGACGGTAATCCGTACGTACATACGTATGGCGACTTTGTCATTTATAGGTTGGATAGAATAATGAATATATTTGTACCATTTTTATAATAACATCATATTATATATAATATACTAGAGTTATTATTTTATATTGGATAAAACAAATAAATAGGAAGTGGAAGAAGAAAAGAACTTGAAAGAGGTGATGAAATATTTACCTCTTCTTCGGGTTCTTGCTTTTGATTTGATCAAATGGTCTCATTAGGTTGGATTTTAACTAATAGAAGGAATATAGGATGAAGGGAGGATATGTGGGAGGTTATTTGGGCTAGGTTTGGCCGAGACAAATGGCTTCTAAGGTGTGAATTTGATAGAAGGGGAAGTTCCCTTTTATAAGAGAGGTGAGGGTTACTTTAGGAAAATCTTGAAATATTATTTTATAATAAAATAATTTTCAATTTCTAGTGGCCCAAAAATGAATTATTTAAATAATAATGTAGGGATGGTTCTAAAACCTCTCAACCAATAGGTTTTATATAGGTTTAGGTAATCATATTAACCTTATCTTTTAGATTTAACTCTTCATTAAATATTTTGACATTTACCATGTCTCTTTGTATTTTTATATTATATGGTTAATAAACTTACTATAAACTTTAAAGAGAACCTAAAGTGTTTAATTAATGATATATATAATATTATTTAATCCATTTGGCCGAACCTTAGATTTTTAGGTCTACAATACCAATTAATAATATAATATTTTTAAAAAAACTCTTTTACGTCAATTTTGACACTATTTGGTATTTTGTTTCTGTTAAATTCATAATAGAATTATTAATTCGAAAAAAATTCATTTAATAAAACCTAAAATTTCATATTAACCTATAAAAATAATGTAATTCATTAAAAGTTTCAAATTATATTTATTTGGATATTTATAATATCAATTATTTTAATCTTTCATTAATAAGGTAATTACTGTATCATCATTGTGTCATAAATAAATTTAATTATTTAATGTCTAAAGATTATAAATAAAATACGACTATGTAGGAAATATTTTTATCTTTCTAATGAATATCTATAGTATAATTTATCTTATGTATGAACATATATTAAAAATGTTTTAGTTATTAAACTTTGATTTTAACTATTTTAACCCTTCTTTAAATAAAACTATAATAAATGTCCTAATCTAATCCATGTAGACCAAAGGGGATCATATTTTATTCCTAAGGTCTTTTTTTGTCGAATTACACTTATCCAATTGAATTAGGACATGTGTTAGGGTAATTATGATATCATTTTTACCCTTAATTACCTTATTTACTTTTAGCCATGGTAAATAAAAGTCAAAAGATTCCATTCCCCAAAAATTATTTTCATCTTATTGAACCACATTTTACTTAACAATAATAACCATGTCTCTTGGATTTTTGAAATTTAACTCATAGAAATGGTAAAATTAAGTTTTATAAAAATTTGTAAATGCTTCTAGGAGGTTGGTAAAAGACGTTAACAAGTTCGATAAAATTATATATTTCTAAACTTATTATAAAATGAATCTAATGAATTAAGTTGAACATATATAGGTATTATGTATCTATTTTGACCTAAAATAAAATAAAATAAAATAACTAATTATTTAAATAAAAAGTCGGTTTTAACCAATAGCATAGTGTTTTTTCACTATTCATCAAAAATTGAATGTTTTCAGAAAAATACCAAAAATTCACCCTAAGATAATTTCGATATTCCAAATCCAAAAATGAAGTCCATTTTGAAAGATAAAATTTATAAAATTTTAAAAAGTGGGTATTACTATTCATAACGACTAGTTTGATTGGTTGTGGTGTGTTTGAACTCAGAGTTGTGTACAATACAAGCTATTGTATTATTCAAAGGGAAACGTACCATGGAATCTTGGGGTGTTACATGTCATGCAACCTCTTACCATACCTGAGTGGAAATGGGATAATGTTACGATGGACTTTTTCATGGGGCTACCAAAGACTCCTAGAAGGAATGATGCAATATTGGTCATTGTTGATCGTCTTACCAAGTTAGCACATTTTCTTGATATAAGATAAAATTTACCACTTGAACGTATGACAAGTATATATATTAATGAAGTTTTAAGACTTCATGGAGTTCCCCTATCCATTGTTTCTGATCGTGATCCCCACTTTACATCAATATTTTGGAAAAGTCTTCAGAAATATTTGGATACTGAACTTCGTTTGAGCACTACCTACCACCCTCAAACTTATGGACAATAATAATGGACTATTAAAACCTTAGAAGACATGTTGAGATCTTTATCACTTGACTTTCAAGGTATGTGGGATCAATATTTACCTCTAGTATAATTTTCCTATAATAATAGCTTCCATTCAAGTATTCAAATGGCACCATATAAAGCGTTATATGGAAAGATATATCGCACACCAACTTGTTGGGATGATGTTGGTGAAAGAAAACTCATAGGCCTAGAACTTGTTGATGAAACAATGGAAAAGGTGAAGGTTATCCAAACCCACATCAAAGCAGCTCAAAGTTGGCAGAAGAGCTATGTTGATAACTGAAGGAAGGATTTGGAATTTCAGGTAGGATATCATGTTTTCTTGAAGGTATATCCATGGAAGGGAGTTATACGATTCATTAAGAAGGGTAAATTAAGTCCCAGATACATCAGACATTTCGAAATTCTAGAACAAATTGGGGCTGTAGCTTACTATTTGAGAATGCCACCAAGTCTCTCCAAAGTTCACGATGTGTTCCACGTATCACTGTTGAGAAAATACATGCCTGAACCAACGCATGTACTCATCTATGGAGAAATTGAACTAGAACCTAATCTATCTTATTGTGAGGAGCCTGTCAAAATTCTTGATACCAGAGAACAAGTGCTAACAAACTGGATGACTCATCTGGTAAAAGTTCTATTAATAAATCATAAGATGGAAGAGGAAACTTGGGAACCCAAGGAACCTATGATGAAGAACGACCCAAATATTTTTATGCAGTAATATTCTAGAAATTTCAAGGATTAAATTATTTGAAGGAGGGAAGAATGTAACAGCCCAAGCTTCCATGGTACGTTTCCCTTTGAATAATGCAATAGCTTGCATTGTATGAAAGTTTGAGACTCTAACACACCGCGACCAATAAAACTTTCCATTATTAATAGTAATACCCACTTTTTGAAATGTTATAAAATTCATCTTTTAAAATGGACTTCATTTTTGGGTTTGGAATATCAAAATTATCTTAGGGTGAATTTTGGTATTTTTCTGAAAACTTTCAATTTTTGATGAATAGTGAAAAACATTGAGTTATTGTTTAAACTGACTTTTTATTTAAATAATTATTTATTTTATTTAAATTTATTTTAGGTCAAAATAGATATATAATACCTATATAAGTTCAATGTAATTCGTTGGAGTGATTTTATAATATGTTTAGATATATAATTTTTTTAAAACTTTTTACCGTCTTTTACCGACCTCCTAAGAACATTTGAAAATTTGCATACAACTTAATTTTACCGCTTCTGTGAGTTGAATTTCAAAAATCTGAGAGACACGGTTAATATCAGTAAGTAAAATTTGGTTCAATAAGTTGAAAATAATTTTTTGGTGAATAGTAACTTTTGACTTTTATTTACCATGTTTAAAAGTAAATAGGGTAATTAAGGGTAAAAATGATATCATAATTACCCTAAAACATGTCATAATTCTATTGGATAAGTATAATTCGACCAAAAACAACCTTAGGAATAAATTATGATCCTCTTTGGTCCACTTGTATTAGATTAAGACATTTATTATTATTTTACTAAAGGAAGAGTTAAAAGTGTTAAATTCAAAGTTTAATAACCAAACCATTTTTAATATAGGGTTACACATAATATAAATTTGACTATAAATATTAATTAGAAAGATAAAAATATTTCCTACATAATGGTATTTTATTTATAATTTTTAGACATTAAATAATTTAATTTATTTATGACACAATGATGATGCAGTAATTACCTTATTAATGAAATATTAAAATAACTGACATTATAAGTATCAAAATAAATGTAAATTGAGACTTATTATGAATTAAAATAATTTTATAAATTAATATGACATTTTAGGGTTGGTTAAATCAATTTTATTTGAAGTGATAAAGTTTTTATTGCTTTCAAAAAAATCAAATACTAAATGGTGTCAAAATTGAAAAAAAATTAGTTTTTAAAACAAATACAATAATATTAATTGATATAATATTCCTAAAATCTAAGGTTCAGAAAAAGGACATATATAGGGTTATATATATTAATAATGAACCACATGGGGTTTTCTTGGCTTGTTATAGTAAGTTTATTAACCATGTAATATAAAAATACAAAGAGACATGATAAATGTCAAACTATTTAACTAAGAGTTAAATCTAAAAGATAAGGTTAATATGATGACCTAAACCTGTCTAAAACCTATTGGTTGAAAGTTTTTCGACCCATACCCACCTTAGCCTCGAAATAATTTATTTTTGAGCCATTATAAACTGAAAATTATTTTATTATAAAATAATATTTCAAGCTTTTCCTAAAGTGACCCTCACCTCTCTTATAAAAAGGAACTTCCCCTTCTCTTAATTTCACACCTCCAAATCCATTTGGCTCGGCAAAACCCTTCACAAATATCCTCCAAACTTTCCTCCCTTCATCATAGAGGTCTTCCTTTGGTAATAAATCCAACCTAAGGAGCCCATTTTGATTAAATCAAAAGGAAGAACCCAAAGAAGAGGTAAATATTTCATCACCTCTTTCAAGTTCTTTTTTTCTTCCACCTACTATTTCTTTGTCATTTCCATTATAAAATAATAAATCTAGTACCTTCTATATACTGTGATGTTATTATAAAAACGGCACAAACACATTCATTATTCTATCCATCATATGAATGACAAAGTCACCATACATGCGAACGTACGACTTACCGTCTCCACGCCGTGGTGTTGTTTGTTATTCAAACACTTATTTTTTTGATGGGTATAATAATTATTATAACTGATGTAAATAATAAATATAAAATGTTAATGATTCTGTATATATGATATACCATCCAATTACATATGATTTCATCATCAATATAATGATATTGTCACTCGTGCGTACGCACGGATTACCGTCTCCACGAACGTGATGAGATTCATTCCCTATCGTAATAATTCAAGAATAATTTTCATTTTATGATTAAAAATAATTTTTATGAACATAATATAATTCTGTATATGAATCAAATACATCGAATCCATATCAAACATGGCTTACGTAACCAAGCATATAAAGGAAAACGAATCAGTTAACACCTAAAACGATGATATAACTGAAATATTATTAACAAAGAAATATTATATGATCATATATGATATAATATTTATGTATATAGTTCTTGTATATTTTAATAACAATGTTTTAACTATTATACAATAGGTTAACATAGCATCGACTAAGTAAAAGTACAAGGTAAGGGTTAATTTCACAACCTCTTTATTATCCGAGGTTGTTTTTATGTAAGTATCTACTGGGACCTCTTTATCATCCACATCCTTGTTTTCTTAAAAATGTATTTCAAAACATTATTAATATTTACTAGACTATGGGTTAAAGTCATTTATAAACTTATTTTAACTTATATTTTTTTGAAAGGAATATTTCTGTCATTTTCCAAACAAGGTACTTTATGACCTTTTCAACAAAATTAAGGTAAGAATGTTTTTTAACTTATACGATGGGTGCAGCTATTTTTCGCCGTTATAACATCATCGAAGCTTCCCTTACAATATTATAAGAATATTTTCAAAATAAAATTTTTCTTTTATAATTTTGTGACTCTTAAATGGTTTCAAAATAAAAAGAGGTATTTCTTTCAAATAGTTTTCATTTCATCTATTTCAACACCCTTTGATGGATTCTAAACTTGTTTGAAGTTGATTTATTATGATACAAATATTCCATATTGTATTGACCATTTTGTGATATGTTTGACTATGGATGTATTATTTTTATACCATTCATGGTTTATGGTTAAAGTATTGACATTTCAAATGCTAGTCTTAATAAGAATGTATATGTTATGTTTCAACCTTTTAATATGAGGAATGTATTGGACTTAGTATGTGACAGGTGGAGCCCGCTATAGCTCCTTGGTGCATAGGTAGGTCTCATGAGACAATTAGACGTGAAATTGGATGAGGCCTTTCCCAATTTGATATATGGTTTTGGCCGAGGGCTAAATCATTTTTAGACGTCTTGACTGTGGCCTTGACAAGATGTTTTAGAATGTTCGACATTATACATTCCCTCATTATGAAAAAAAATAATGATGGTTCATGTGGTTATTCGACTAGTAGAATACCCATGACTTTGTTTTATTATGGCATTATTTACTTATCTAATATTCCTACCATAATGTTTTCATGTTTATTATTTGTAAAGGCATGTGTTTTTAATTATTCACCATGCCTAATGTTAATATTATCTTCCTTTGTATTTCTTACCCTTACCGAGCATTTGAGATCACCCCTTTCTTATGTTTCATTTTCCTAGGATACGAAGAAGTTATTTATGAGTGGCATGTAGACATAATCTAGGAGGCTTGGATGTTTCTAATGGAATAAATTAGTATTTTATTTCTTTTCAAGTTGTAATTTTGAACTTATGTATGCATCTTGTTTCCAATGATACTAAACTGATCGGTCTTTCAGGACATGATTCCTTATATCATTCCAATATTATGTAATAAATCACCAACTCTGGGTAACTGGGGTTGGGGCGTTACAGTTGATATCCAGTGAAAGGAGGTAGGAGGGGTTGTGGATTTGGGATCCAGCTCATAGAAGGGGATTCCTACACATACCTATGAAGGGAATCAGAAACCACATAGTTTACTTCCATTTAACGAGGAACATCATAGCTTTAAGTTCATATGAAAGGACTATAGTGGTACTTTTTTTGTTCATGCATCCATGGACACTTCTAATTAGTTCATGTTCTTATAGAGTACACTACTATGTCAAAGGTACCTAGAAATGGGTTAGTGTTGGAATTACACAAAAAAACCATTTTTGGTTTAACCTAATAGATGATCCTTATGAAGGAAATTTGGGAACCGATAGGATAATCTCAACTCAATTAATTTGAAGAAATTAAGATAATAGTCTATAATCAAGGAATTTAAAGAAACCAAGATGATAATATCAACCCAAAGAATTTAATGAAACCAATAAGAGAATATCAACTCAAGGAATTTTAGGGAACTAAGAGGTGAATCTTGACTCAAGGCATAAGAGGAAGATCTTGAATCAAGTTATGTAAATAAACCAAGACTATAATCTAGAATCAATTAATTTTGGGTAACTAAGAGGAGGATCTCATCTCAACATGTTTAGGGAAACCCCAAGGATAATATCAAATTAAGTAATTTGAGGAAACTAAGAGGAGGATCTTGATTCAAAGTTTTAGGGAAACTAAGAGGAGTATCTCGACTTAGGGAATTTGAGTAAAATAATAGGATTATCTTGAATCAAGGTATTCATGGGATCAGGGTGGGGGTTATAGGGATAGAAAACCAAATATTATCTAAACCATCCTAAAAAGTTCTTAGTATGTATCTTGAGTTTTTATTAGAGTTAGTTATGGAATTAGGGATCAGGTTGAAAGACTAAGATAACAACTGATCACTAATCCCAATAAGTGGTATGGGGGTGCAGCCCATACATATTAGTTTTATGGGAACCCTAGTAGGTGACATGAGATAATGGTAACCTAGGTATGTGAAATGGATGAATGAGAATCTAATTATGACCTAATAGGCTTGGTGTAGTCTGATTTGAATAGACATAGGCTCCAAAATAATTTGTCTAAGACAAGCCTTGGGGGATAGTAATGGATCTAAAGACTAGTCAAAACTCTAACTACTATCCACAAATACATTATTAGTGGATTTGGGAATGAATTAAATCTTGGAATATTGTGGTTACGACTCCATATTGGGAATACATGGGTGCGACACCCAACTTGGGATAACCTGGGTTCAACTCCCCCATGGGAAGACCTCGGTGTGACACCACTATGGGATACCTGGGTGCAATGAAAATTTTCCATTTTATTATATGACATTCACTTAGGTTTTATTTATAAATCACACATGGGATTAAATTAATGACATGGGTGTGTAGGCCTATACTTCATGCACTTAGGCGCTTCAAGTGTCACTTCCCCTCAAACCTTGTGTGGGCTTGGTGTATCAAAAATAGAGGGCCTAGGGTTATTTATATATGTAAAATTAGGATAGATTAATAAGTAAAAACCTTTAATCAAATATACCACCCATGTATGGGTCTAATAATTCCTGATAAAGTGTGAGGATAAGCACATGTGAGGCAAGGAAAACGATGATGGGTGCAAGCTGCCTGAGTGCACATGGAGTTGGGTGTTTGACTTGGCGTGATCCATCTAAGGATACATAGATCTTGGAATGAGATTTATACAGAAAATATGGGGGAATTTTGAGAAAGGGTAAATATTTTTATGGTCCATTTGGGTGCATGTAGAGATTGGCGTGAAAAGTTGGATGTACGGTTAAGCTCATAAGCAACACACTGACTAAAAACTGGAAAAACTATTTCATAAGAATCCCAACTTTCAATAGACATAAATTTGGATATTTAAGTCCATATTATATATAAGGTATATAAAATTGAATCTTTTAAAGAGAACCATGCTCCTTGATACCAATTTACTTGTAATAGGTATTTTATAATGAAAAAAGATGTATGAAAATGATCTAAAAATATATATGAAGACTAGAGTAACATTTTTGTCCCAAAATGGATGAAATACATAGATTAATCCTATTTGGAGACTCCCAACACCATATCATATGATTAGACAACCTTTTTTAAGTAAATACATCCCTTAATATGTGAGAAATCATGTGGTACAAGGATTCAACATTTATATCTTCTGCATTATGTGTGATACTGCTTCATCTTTAACTCAACTCATGTATTTTGAATGAGTCTCATATCATGATTACTGTGGAAAAGTGTGTGAATTTTTTATTTCCAAAAATTACCACCTGTGTAATCCTTATTAATTACTACCCCAAATTCCATCCTAAAAACACTTTATTTGATAAAATTATATCATGATCTGACCCTGCCGGGACTCCAACTGAGCCAAAAATGAGATTGAATATATCCCTATAGGGCCATATTTACAAGGAAATGAGTTTTATATAAGAACCAAGGGTTTATCATGAAATTTATTTGGAATACATTACCCTTTTCAAAATAAATATCCACTACATTATAATTAACAATGATAAAGAATCTAATCTAAAAATATGAATATTGAATTTCAAGGAATGTCATATCATATAAAACTACGAAAATGGAAAATACAACTACAAAACACAACAACTCCTAAATACCCCTGGAAAGGTATAATAAAAAACAACACATTTAACAAGTATCTTATATTTATAGTTAATGATTTCTGACTCCACCACCACCACTAAACCTATCTAGACGATCGGAAAAATAACATGTAAAGTAGGAATGAGCATATAAATATACTAATTTGGTTCCTACCTAGACCTATCATGTTTATAGTGACCCATAACTTAAATAAATTATTATTACATAATTTATAATATAATAATACATAATATTAAAACCCTAAAAATTGAGAGGTTTAGTGTCTTGGAAAAATTAAATTCATATAACATAAACACATATAAAATATTAAACATTATTTAAATCCATCATTATTGTCCTTATTTTATAATTCATAATCCTCTTAATGAATATAATCACTTAGAGATATATATTAAAAAGGGTGAGATAAAATCCTAGTAAGGGGAGGAATAACAGGGAGGGACATGTGTCATGAATCAACTTGAGCACATGGGTGATCATAATCATAATCATCATATCATAAGATTATGTTCATAATCATAAGAATCATATAAAAAATGGATGATATATAGAACATTCATAGAAATAAAACATCATAAACATAATTCAAGGCTTACAACCAAGACATTATAACATTACAAATAAATATAACTACATCATGCCTACACATAACATTACAAATAAATTTAACTACATAATGTATATGCATAATGATCTCATGAGATATAATAATTTAACTAATTCATTATAGAGATATATAATTTTGGGCTCTACTTTTACATAATAGTATTCTCATAATCATTCATTCCCCATAATATATATATATATATCAAGAATAATCATGAAATAAATCTATGAGAAAAGAATGGGTTTTATAATAATTTTGTAAGGCATATGTAGATGAATAATATTAAAGGTTCCAAAAAGAATAAGGTAAAAATCAATTAGAAATTAAATAGGGGACTAAAAGATCATAGGTCATATAGAGAAGAAGCAAAAACACAAGAACAATCAATTATATGTTTGGAAAAGAAAATATATGAAAAATTGATAGAGATGGATAATAAATTAACCCAATGAAATAAAGACATGTATATCCCAAGGGAAACAAAAAAAAGTTAAATAAAAAATAGAAGGTGTTTTAGAAGAAGCATTTTTAATAAGATAGAAATAGAGGATAAACCCTAAAATAAAAGTGTTCAGTTTGATAATCCTCTTACATTAGGTCATATTTTGTTTTTTCATGATTCACCTACTCATCCTTGATGTTTATTCTCTATTAATACCCTCAATGCCTTGATGTATTTGGGTGTGATGTGACTAAAACATATCTAATAATTATAGGAGACATAAGAGGATATATTTGGGAAAATATTTGGAAATGGGAAGGATTTGAGAAGTTATTTTCTGTGGGGGTGGGAGGGGGTATTTATACATGAAGGGGAGGGGTTTTTTGGGTTAAAATAATGAATAAAATTTTATTCCATGACTTAGACTTGGCATAGTGGTCTAATTTATGACTATAAATAATATTTAGTTAAAAATATATGTTTTTAAGACTTTTAAACTGTTATACCACTTAATTTAATTGTTTATAAAAAATAATGAATTAAAAAATGAAAATAGTTTTTTTGGTGGAACATTTTATCTTTTTAAACTTTAGAAATTAATTTTCATGTTTAGAAATTGTTTTTATTGTTTTAAAATATTTTATTTTTATTATTAAACTTATTCTTGGATGATAAAACAATTTTAAAATTTATTTTATCATTATTAAATCAATATTCTGTTATAAAACATATAATATTTGGAAACTATATTTTTACTATTCCCTTGAAAATTCATGTTTTAAAAAAAAGTCAATAAAATTTCTCTTGGTTGAATTTGAAGTGATGATTTCAAAAATTGAATTTATTTTATCAAAATAATTTTCAAACTCATGTAATTTTAATGTTTAAATATTAATATAAAAATCAAATTTTTTATAAAATAAATTAAAATTCACTTTATTATAAATAATTTCTTAGAGTTTCCTAATTTAAATAATTATTTATGGAATTATAATATTTATATATACTTACTTTATTCATAGTAAATATTATTTACAAGTCATTTTACCATTCTAGTAGTTAAATTAATATTTTAACGGTCAACTTACTGTTTCAGTGGTCATGTTACTATTCAAACAACTATATTACTATTCCAATAGTTATATTGGGTTTATAATTTTTATAAATACATATTGTTTCCTTAATTAAGTTTTACATAGTTTTCTTTAAATGTTATGTCTATATTTTACAAAATTCCAATGAAATTTTTAATATTTCATTTTCTGTTTACAATGATATTCATGGGTATGATATTTCTAAGTAATCATGTCCCAATGGGTTATAAAATTATACCTATCTATTTATTTTTATTATCCTATTATACTATTTTAAATTTTATGGAGTGTTTTTTTCCTACATATGTAATATTTTGTATTAATGAAATAAATTTAAGTATGTTTTCTTTTTATGGTGTATGTGTTTTATACTATACCTCATACTTAGATATATCATACATACATACATACATAAATACATACATACATACATACATACATACATACATACATACATACATATATACATACATACATACATACATACATACATACATACTTACTTACATACATACATACATACATACATACATACATACATATAAAGAATAAAAATTATATATAGAAAAGTGTTGGTTGTTTCATTATCCACCCTTTAGAAATTTCATGCTTGAAATTTCAACATATATCCTTAGTTGAGAAAATATAGGGGTAATTTTATTTTATTACATCCATAGGATCGCATGTTGCTTCTTGGTACGTATGGTTCCTCCAAAAGTACTTTGACTTGGTGAGTTATCTTTTTACATTGAAACTTTTCTATTTAATTCAATATCATCATGAAATAATCCTTATAAGAGAGGCCATGCTCCAGTTGTACCACCTCTTTATTCAGTATATATGATGGATTTGGTATGTGATTTCTCAGGAGAGATACATAGAACACATCATGTACTTAAGAACATTTTGGTGGAAGTTCTTATCAGTAAGCCATATCTATTTTGTGATCAAGGTTTATGAGAGGTCCCATATACCTAGGTATAGGATTTCCATTCTTTAAAAACCTCATGAATCTCTTCTAGGGTGATACTCGAAGAAACACTTTGTCTCTGAAATTGAATTAAAATCCTATTTGATGATTGTAAACATAGATCTTCTATCAACTATGGTCAACATTAATGTGTTTCAAAATGGATTGATCCCTATTTGTTATATTTTCACAATTTTGGGTCCCAAAAGATTTTATTCACCAAATTCATCCTAGAAAATTGTAGTTTTTCATCTCTTCCCATATATAGCTTTATATAGAGACATCTAAATACTTGAGTGGTGACTATTTTTTTATGAGAACTTAAATAAGGTAAGATATTGATTCTAGTCACCTTTAAAGGCCATTTATAATGATCTAATCATGTATTCAAGTGTTTGGATGGTTCTTTATGATTGAACATCTATTTGGGGGTGATACTGTAATGAACCAACCCAGATCAACTTTCCACATCACCTGAATTAGTTCTCTACAAGGCCAAAAGCATTTTATCGATCATCACAGGCTGATAATAAGAACTAGGGAATAATATATAAATAAGTGGAAATATTTTAATCCTAGAAAAATTATTAATAAGTAGTGGAATCCAACCGAGAAACTAACATGGTGCATCTATACTTTGGACTCCCATTCATATAAAATAAACAGTTTCAAATAAATGAAAAAACCAAATACAGAATATGTTGAATGAACAACCAAAATAAATTTTAAAATACAAAAATCCATAAACAATTTATAAAGTACTTATATAAAAGTGAAAAAGAATACAAAAAAATACTAGCTGACTTAGTTGATATAAGATATTCTCAAACAATTCACAAACCCAAACTACCACAAGATCATCTCCATGTGACTTAAGGTCACCCACCACATCCAAAACATCCACCATAGGACCAGTGAGAACATAATCTATATGAGGTCATAACCAGATAAACTTCATAAAAACATAATATACACATACACAGAAAGGTGTATATGTAGGTTTTGATTTAAACATGTTCAGTATTATTTCACTAAAGAGTTTATTTAATTCCTTTTATAAGACAATTTATAAATTATAGTTTGAAAAATCATTTAGAAAATAATTTTTCACATGATAAAATGTGTAGAAAACAAGTAAAATGTTTTCATTTGAAGAAAATATCATCCATTTTTATAAACCCATGAGGTAAACAACTTAATTGAAAAAAAAATCACTTTCAAAACTTTAAAATGATAAATTTTAACTTTTGGAGTTAAAACAAAAGTTACCTATTCATTTGAAATATTTATATAAAACCCCCTTTTATGTAACTAAAAAACAAAACCAAAACATGGAAATAAAATGATTTTAAACCATTAAAAATGGGCTTATAACTTATAGAAAACAAAGAAAAAGCATTTTTAGTCGAATTTGTTTTAAAACCCATTTTTTTAAATTTAGTTGAAATTCAAGCTAACCCAAAAAAGGGGAAAAAAGAGGTAGAAACCATAGGAATAATTCCCAAAAAACATGGTATATGTACTACATTAGTGAAATAGTAATACCATGACAACATAATGAAACAAGAATATAATAATATAATATAATAAAAGGATCATTGCAATAGGTACTCAATTTAATGAAGTAGTATCATGGGGAAATCACTAGGTAATCATGTGAGATGAACCCATACACACTCAAGTAGAACCAAAAACCATCCTATGTTGCAATTATAAAATAAAAAACCTTCCAAATCACTCTCAACTAGTTTCATTTGGGGTACTCTCCTAGAAAGGGAATGATCTACACAATGAGACTTTATCTAGTGCCATAATCTAAGATAGTGTATCAAGAATCTATGTGTACCACTTAGATATCTTAGGTTCCCATAAAATAAATCAAATAGTGGTTAGGAAATAATAAATTCACATGTTCAACAAATATTTCAAAAATAAATAATAAAAAATAACCCTCACCTCACCTCCAACAACCTATCAAAAAATTTACCCTTTAATAATTATCATATAAAAATAATAATTGAAATCATCCCACTTGGTTAAAAATTAGCAAAACACACAATACTAAGGGGCTCAATACCAAGGGCGTTACTCATATCAAATAAACCCTTTATCATGTGTCAAACAAGCCTTTAAAATAAAACTTGAAAAACAAAGTTGTAAAATTGCCTCTTTTAAACCTAATTCATTGAAACAACATTTTGTAATTATTTGGAAAACACACTTACCTTGAAACATCACACAAAATCAATATGGAAACCATACATTATATATCCATAATAAAACACAACATACTCCTTTAATTTAAAATAACCATTTTAAAACATGGAATTCCCTCTTTGAAAATTAATATAAAATTGAAACACTTATTTTAAAATAAAAATAGAGTCAAAATACTACTTTAACTACTAAATTAACTTGATTGAATGAGACTATCAAGCATTTATACAAACACTTGTCTTTCTTAAGCAACAGTTTTTTAAATTAATAACTAGAAATCGATGAAATAAACTTCATTTTAAGTGTCGAAAACATTTTTAAAACCATAAAAAGTATCAAATATAGTTATAAATTTTGAGGAAATAAATTTAGAAATCTAAATCATAAAATTTAATACCAAATAAAAATGTATTTCATAAAAATACCAACCTCAAATTATAGAAAACACGTTTTATTTAATGTTGGGAGAAAATTCATGGAATGAAACAACCTCAATAATCCATAGAAAACCAAATACCCAAGATTGGACCATCTCAAATCTTAGTTTTGAACACCATATCCATTAGGGATTTTGAGAGAGGAGGCAACCAAGAGGAAATGGAATAAGGAAGAAACAGAGGAGAAGAATGAAGAGTTATCTTCAAAATCCACATGATATCCATAAATAAATGGCCTTTGAAGAATGGGTGAAGAAGGAGATAATATCCAATATGTCTCACTCTTAGTTGGTAAAATTTAAAAGAGAAAATATAGAGTCTAAATGAAATGAAAATGAGTAGGGGTATGGGAGTAATTTAATAAATACCAATTCTAGGTAGCTCACAAGGTTTGGTTGTTCAGTCTACTAAACTCGACACTATTCATGCAAATTTCAGTGGAAGTAAGCCATATCCCCTTGAATAATTATCCCACGTGATCTTCCAAACCATGCTCAAACTATGCACAATTCGCTGAAGATATCTCACCCTATATAAGGTGAGGGTGCATGGTTTCTCCTAAATATTCTCAAACTGTGTACCACTACGAAACTTGAATTCCCATGATTATGAATAACCCACATGTTTTTTTCCTCATAAAATAAATCCACATGGTTAATCCTAAACATATGCTAACCATTCATTATTTATTTAATAATAATAACCAAATATGAATGATCTACATGGTTAATACTAATGGTGCAGTAACCGTCTGATAAAAATACACCGTATAAAATATCTAATAATTTTAAATTCTAAAATAAAAACATCTAAAAATTAAAAATAACCTAAAATTATATCATATATCTCATAACAGTGACCTAGGGGTTCCATAATTCTCCCCACCATTCCACTCTCTACCTTGAGAAACTCATCAATAAATGTAAAAAAGAAACAAGGATCAATAAACTTTTCATCTAATAAAGGATTCAATGGTATAATAAAATAATTAATTTAATATTTAGATACTAATATCCCATCTCATAAACTTACATTCTATCTTATCAAGAATTAACAATTGATATAAACAAATATTGAACACCACTACCCCTTACTTTGAGTGTAAAAGTAGGTATATTTAGAAAAACTCAAGGATGATCAAATAGAAGGAATGCTAAAATAATATAGTTCTTCAAGACCCCATAAAAACACCAAATGATTCATCATTAATCCGTAATATCAGAGGAAAAAATCAATAATTATAATTAAACAAATCCCAATTGTAACCCAAATTATAATCCATGATACACAAATTTCAAATAATCAATTCTAATTGAATGGTTTCACAAAAGAATGGTGCAACTACTATTATTAGTCTCACCACTATTTTGAATTAATTAATAATGGATAATAAATAATAGAAACTTAAATAATCAAAGAAACACCGAATAATACAGTTATCTATAAAATACTAAAGTAAAATAAAATCTTCCACCAAATCACAAACACTAGAGAAATAAGTTTAAAATTTCTAAAAATAATTACCAACCTAAAAGAATAATTAGAGTTCCAAATATATAATCAATCAATTAATCAACATCCTATAAAATTGGGATGAAATAGATACATAAATTATAAATATTCCTCAATATATAACAACATGGTATTTATCCTTGGGTCATGAACATTAATGGGAGGGTAACATTAGGCCTCACTCATGGAACACCAGCCTATAACAAGACTAACATAAACCTAACCTGGAATTACCCTTTGGGACTTATTGGGTGAAAACCCCCTAGTCAGGGAATAATCTCCTCTATATGTACTATCCAGCATATAATCTAAGCTAGTGTACCACTCATCCTAGTTACCAAAGAACGTATCCAAGAATTACCATGTACAAATCATCTAAAAACATATTTGATCATAAGGATCATAAAAAATCATCAAGGTATGTGCATATGAAAAATAACTAACATCTTACAAAATAAGAATAGGGGAGATACCTAAGGAATGAACTGAGTAGGAATTACCTCAAAACATAAATCCACTCGAAAATCATCAAGCCTAACTCACAAGATAAACCATTATCCAAATTCATGCTACATCTAAAATTTCTTCTTCAATTAATACATAAATTTACACAATTTTTGAAGATAGACTAGATAGGTAGATAAAATACAAGTCCTCATAGCTCTCATGCAATAGGTATTTGAGTTCCTAGGCATGTCACACTGGAAACACACAAGTGATCTATATTATTTTGAAAAGTAATGAGGTTATAAGAATATTAAACCTTAATCATTCCAGATGGAATAAATACATCTTTTTCATTGGTCTACCTAACTGAATAGATTCTAATAACATGGAACTCTAGATCATTTCCTCATAAGATATCTGAACTGATTTGACTACAACTAACTTGAGGTATGAGAAAAGACCTCTATAAAAGAAATAAACTTTTATAGAGCAATAAATGACTAGATCATAAGAAAATAACATTAACTTAGAGAATTTATTAACACAAACCTTCACCATTCATTCACCTCAATGAAGACTAATGAGTTCAATGGCCTTCTCCAATTTCACATTCTCAGGATAATTCAACTAAATAAGAAACATCTTACAGAATTCACAAGACATATTATCATGTATCTAAGATGGAACAATGGTTTACCACCACTCTCAAAATATTCCTTCAAACAAGACTAAAAATTCTTTTTACCTTGAAGTCTTAGGAGTTTACCAGGAAGTGAAGATTCCATCAACCCTAACTAGCCACTCCATCACCTTAGTAAAACATTAATCACCATGAAATATAAGGGGATTATGGTTCAAAAGGATTATTTTAGTGTCTAAGAGAAAAGTGGAATCCATATTCACCAGTTGACTATGAGATTAGGTAGATCCAATAACCATAAAGTTCACACTTGAAGTTGAGAGTAATCACCTTGAGGATCATCCCTAAATATTAACTTTCCATGTTCCATTGAGACCTTTCTAGGAGGCATATTATTGATAAAAAAAAATCCTCCATCAAAAATATTTTAAAATTAGAAACACAAAAACTAAAATAAAATAAAACGGTTCAACAAAAAAACTTACTGAAGTAAATAAAATTTTGAAAACATATCACCTATTTAAAGACATTATTATTTTATTTCAAAAAATTCCTTAAAATTCATTATAAAAGAAACCAATTTTTAAAACACTTATTAAAAGTAAATATATTTTATAAATACATTAAAAACTCATTATTAAATAAAAACATTTCATAAAATACACTTTTTCTATAAGAAACAACTTTTATAACATAAAACCAACATTATAACATGAAATATCAAACATAATTCAATCCAAAGAAATATATCATAAAAAATCTCTTTTTTCATATAAGATTATTAATAAATTCATTAGGAATAATTTATGAAGTCAAAAGGGGTTAAATGAAAAAATTAGGTGGGTTTAATGACTGTTCATGGTTTAGTAACATGGTTTGGAAAACCATGTGTGTGTGTGAAAAAGTAAAATCCATTAATAAATATTTAGATCAAATTGTGAACTAGTTGCCCAAACCTTGTTTCCATTCCTTGAATATCACAAACTGACTCTA
This sequence comes from Viscum album, assembly GCA_963277665.1. Classification (NCBI taxonomy): domain Eukaryota; kingdom Viridiplantae; phylum Streptophyta; class Magnoliopsida; order Santalales; family Viscaceae; genus Viscum; species Viscum album. Next base: position 1,015,350,658 of record OY728147.1, on the reverse strand, counting down.
GGTATGCCTTCTATTTGAAACTATTAGTTCCATATTAGCTCTAAAAAACCAATAAGTGAAATTGTGCATGCATGGATTAAATAAAAGTGTGTACATAAGTGCTTGGTCATGGAGATGGATGAAAGGGAGGGTTAATACTGAACTTGAATGAATAAGAAGAAAATGGATGTATATAATCTAATTATATAGTGATAAATCAATGTTTCTAAAATTTTTATGTATATTGAAAATGTGGAATAAAAATATACTATATATTTGGTTTTAATTAGGTCTATCCTTTATTAGTGCTAAAAGCACTGATAAAGGGGGTACCTTTTTCAGCAATAACACAAAGCACTGATAAAAGTACATCTTTTATCAGTGATAAAGCACTTGTTTTTAGAAATGATAAAAGGTATATTTGATTAAAAATTACATATCATTAAAAATAATATATTAATATACAAATATTTTTATATTTATATAAATATAATATGTTTTATTAAATATGATTTATATAATACTAATATGTTATCACACTCAATATATAATATATTTAGTAAAACATTATTTATCAAATAATTAAAAATTAATATAGTTTAACAGTTTGAGAATTATTATTTAGTAATATCCATTTAATAACTATTTTATGATATAAAAATTCTATAAATTAATAAATGATCTAAAATAAGTTGAAAACTTCGCTCAAGTTTCAAATGACCGTAACTTTTTATCCAGGTGTCTGTTTGAGCTCCACCACATATCAAATCAAATCTTGTGAAATGAACTACATTATGATGACCTAAGGGTATTTAGTTTATTGTTTTTTCATGGTAAAAAAGTCCCATAAGGCCTTCAAAAATGAGTTTTTTCAAGGTACCTTAATATTTGAACATTTTATTGGATTTCATCATCATTTAAAGAGGTATTATTATCTATTTTTGGTGATGGATCCATTAATTATATGATATTAAACTCATATGGATATTATGATGTTAAAATTTTATCATTTTTCATATTGTGGTGTTATTTATAATTAAATATATACACATATATAAATATTTTTATATATTTACACATAAAATTTTAAATTTATAAAAAAATTGTAAACATATTTAGATATAAAATGTAGTTTTAAATATATTTTTTATATTTATATGTTAATTTTTATGAATATTTATATACCTATACAATATATATATGTAATGTTTATATATATATAAACATATTTGTGTGTGTGTATGTATTAATAAACAAATATAAATTTATCAATATATTCTAATATATGTATATAAATATAAATATATAATATATGTAAATAAATATAAATATGTACAATTATATTTATAGACAAACACATATGTACAAATATGTATGTATTTATGTATGTATGTATATATTTTTTATTTATAAACACGCTCACAAAAAACATATTTTATAAGTGTATTAAAAAATAATTATAAAAATATATAGATAAAAACTATAAAAAATATATATATAAATTAATAAATATTTTATAAAAATAGGAAAAAAAATATAGAGCAATGTTAAAGGCCCGAGTACGTGAGGATAGAGGTCCCAGGTTTGAATTCAAGTGAAGGCACACATGGGTGTGGGCATGGGAGATTGTCTAACACTAATAAAGGACACGTCCAAATGAGAATTGATAAAAAGGTGGGGGGGGGGGTCATGCACTGATAAATGAGGTGAAATTTTTATGAATATCTCACCAATTAACAAAAACATTTTTTTTACTTTTATTAGTGCTTTGTTTAGTACTAATAAAAGGGATATTTATCAATGATTTTTTTTTGCACTCATAAAAGCTACATCCATTTTTTGGCACTTAGAACATCAGTGTTTATAAATTGTTTTTCTAACCTTGATAAAAGAGGGGTATATAATATTGAAATGAATCACATGTTAATATTGATATTTAATTAAATCACTAACAATTAAGTATCAATTTGTCAAGGATTGAACATGAAATAAAATGGATTCTTGGAAAATAAAATTGTTAAGAGACATTACTTGAGGGAAAGGAATAATTCAAGTGTGGTAAAGTGATTCAAATATATTATTCATTATTTTTAGTATATATGTTTCTTATATTTAATGTAAATATGAAAATAGAAAAGTGTTAATTATTATTTATTTTCATTACTAAGTAAATTAAGAGTTTAATGAAATAATAGACTAAGATATGTATTTTAGTGATTTTATTATCATTCTATTTTTTAATGTTAATAGAAATAACTTGAAAGTGTGTTATTTTTTATTTAATATTTTTAAAGGTTTTTTAATTAATAATATTCTTGTATTTGAGCTAGAGTAATAGTAAATTTCAATTTCAATTTACTATATAGAAATAACCACATCTTACAGCTCTTGTGTAGGATTAAATGGCTATGACAACATTTACGAAAGAGTAATCCAATAGAATGGATAAATATGTGTTGGGATCCAAAATTATTGGCCCACTAGTGTAGTGATAATTACAAGATAAAATAAATTAAAAAATACAGAAGTAAATGACACTAGATGTAATGTGTAAAAACCCCAAAAATAAAAGGGGTAAAAAACATAGAAAAATACAAGGATCACTATGGGTAAAAGTGGATAAACACTCCCTACCTATCACAAGGAGAAAAACTTCACTAATATATCTCTTGAACATATGGGGAATCACCTTACAAGATACTGAACATATAAATAAAGAACTACCGGTTATTGATATGCTAAAATCAGAGGCACCTCTTTACTTTTGTAGGATGCTTCTAGCCTTGACAAGTTCCACTCTCGTGACTCTCAGTTGTTGGTGGATTTTGTGGAGCTATCCACAAAGCACCTACCCAACCCTCTCCCTTTGAAAAAGTGCGGGGTAGTACCATTTATTGGTGAAATACTACCAAAATATCTCCCACATATATATTTTATTTAGAATCAATCACATCTCCACACATAATTTATATCTACCAAACCATGCTTCTCATGTTTCTATGAGGCCACTCGAGGATCTACACCATCTAAACTTATTAGAATCAATCAACTTCAATAGGAAATCTAACGTATTTTCCTTAGTGTAAATTTTATGCATATAAACACTTCCTTCCTCTACCACATATCGAAGAAAGTGATATTTTACCCCAATATACTTCATCCTGGAATGAAAATATGGATTCATTACAATTTACAAGGTGCATTTACTATAAAAAAATAGTGGAATTTACTTTTCATGTGCAATAGATCCTCCAAAAAACTTCTCATCCAAATTGATTCTTTTCAAGCCTATTTAGATTAAATTTACTCCATATTAACATGGATAAATCCAAAATTGATTTTAAATTTGAAATCCAACCCACATTTTCTCCTGTAAGTGTAAACACATAACCAGTAGTAGATTTTCACCAGACAGAATCATCTTGAAAATTTGAATCAATATAACCTCTGATAGTAAAATCCAATCCTCTATATCATAATGCACTATCTGAGGTCTCCTTGATATATCTCAAGACCACCTTCACTATAGTCCAATACTCCCATCCAGGATTCCCCATGTACTAACTAACATCTCCCACTACATGTGTAATGTATAGTCTAGTAAAAACCATATAAAACATAAGACTCACCAATACTAATGAAAATGGTACTCAAGAAATATCCATCCTCTTTTCTTCAATTATAGGACTCATTATAGAGGTTAAATTGAAATTAACAAGAAGTGGAGTAGATATTGGCTCACATTTCTGCATGTTGAAGAATTTCAAGACTCCATAAGTAATTATTATATACTAGGAAAATCTTTACATTATTTATGTATCACTAAATTTGCATCCCATGAATATTTTTTGTTGGTCCCAAGTCCTTATTATCAAACTCCTTAGAAAATTATGTCTTTTTCTCTTGGATCTGTTCATTTTTGGGGCCTCCAACCAACATTTATTCCACATACAATAGAAGAATGATGAAATAATTACCATTCAAACCCCTAAAATATTTACATGGATTTGAATGAGGTCTGTTCCATCCAAGGATCATGATATAATAATCAAATATCTTTCACAAACACCTATATTACTGTTTGAGACCATACAATGATTTTAATAGCCAATAAACCAGATTCTCTTTTCCTTCTTCTACAACAAATTATGGTTGGAGCATATAGATCTGTTCATCCAAATAACCATGGAGAAAAGAAATATTCACATCTAACTACTCCAAATATAAACTATATGTATTACACATCACTAAAACTATCCTAATAGTTATCAGTTTAACAATAGGAGAACATATTTCATTGAAATCAATGCCTTCCTTATGATCATTTCCTTTGACCACCAGTATTTCATGGTATCTTTTCACTTGGTTCCTTCTATCACTCTTGATCTTAAAGACCCATTTTTCACTACCATACATGAGGATACATCTAGACTCTATGCCTCTCTATAAAATAATATGGATCTCAATCCTAGATCAATAATAAATACACAATATTACTATGAATCACAAATTATAAGTTCTAAAATGGTACCCTTTTCTCCTAAGTTTACCATCATGGTCAAAACTTAATTAGAAATTGATCATTGAACTCTATTAATTCTTAATAGGAAACTTGTTCTTATATATTTTATCTATTTCGACCATTGTAGTTTTTATCTTTTCTTTCTCCATACCACCATCAATTTTTATCTGAATACTTTCTTCTATAAAAATGAAATCTTTGCTGATGATAAGTTTGTGGGAAGTGGGTTCCCATAAATGATACCACTTCACACCATTAGTGTATCCCCAGAAGATACATTTCCCAAATGGTAATTAAAAAATATATTTATGACTTATGAAATTATGAAACTAATAATATTCATTGGTTTTAATAGTCCATTTATTTAGCGGTGTCCTTAGATCAATAGTTATTAAAGGATATCCATTGATCACATAACTGGCAGTATTTACTGCTTCTACCAAAAAAATTTGGGCAATTCCTATAGTATTCTACATCAACCTTGTTCTATCCAACATGTTTCTATTCATATTCTCTACCACTCAATTACGTTAAGGATTTTATTCCACCATAAACTTTCACTTGTTTCCTTCCCATTGAAATAAGTATCAAACACCTCTCTTATATATTATTTATCATTTTTAATCCTCAAAAACATGATATTTTTCTATATTCCAGCTCCTTCCATGATTTTAATGCTTTGAATACATCAAAAATCATCCACCTTCCCCTTGATTGGGTATACTCAAAATCTTGTGGAATTATAATCAATAAAGGATAAAAAATACCTTGTTCCTCCCACAGATATAGATGGTGATTTCCAAACATCAAAATTGATCAACTCTAAGATATCTTTTCTTCTTTAAATTGACATCCCAGACATTAACTTATGTTACTTTTTCAAAAAAAATCCCACAAAATGGTAACGATACCTTTGTAAGCCAAGGTAACAACTCTTGATCAAGAAGAATCTTCTATCCTTGTTCATACATATGATCAAGATTCTGATGTCATGAAATTTTTAACACTTAAATTTAGTTAGTTGATGTGGAAACTATCTCTGGATCCTTATACCTTTAACCCATAATCATGTACAGGTTCTTCAAGTTCTTATATTTATTCATCACCTTAAGAGTTCCATTTAAAATTATCACCACTCTATTCTTAGTATGAGTCTTGCATATGATATCATAAAATTATCTCAAAGGCAATATATTTTTCATTAGGACCTTCAGATGGTGTACTCCTTGGATGGTTTATACTATAACATCACTAATCTTTAATTTTATAGTTCAAAATTCAATGATATTCAAGGTTTGGTTAGTCCCCATGCACACAAGATCTTATGGAATAGTTTTATACTGATCAAACCATTCCCATCGAGACATCATGTGTCATGTTTCCCCTGAGTTTATTGTCCAGGAATCATAGCTATTATACCTACTTCTAGAATTATTCTCAAATTCACTTACAAGTATATCTATATTCCCATAAGTACTGAACACATTTACCTAAGATCTCTTTTTTCACTACTCTAATTATTCCAAAAATCCTTATTAATGTGACCCTTATTTCCATAGTTGTAACATGTGATATTATTTATTCTTACTCCTTAATTTATAATTTTTATGATTTGGGATCCCACTGGAACCATGCTCCATCATCCTCCTCTCTCAATTGATAGAGCCTCTGCTTGGTGTGAAGTTTTATTTCTGTACTCCTTGTTTTCATGCTGAATTTATTATTCAAGAACCATAGCTTCCCATCATCGAAGATAAGAACATCCATCAGGATATTGATGGTGATGTTGATGATGAATTTCTCATATGAATCTAGGTGACTATGGAGAATAGCCTCTTCATGTTCAGTATCTACAATTTTATAAACTAACATTATGAGATGAGAGAACATGGTATTGAGGGTGTTGATGTGGTTGGTCGCTGATGATGAATCCACCATTCGAAGAGTGTACAATTTTCTCTTTAGGAAAATTTTATTATGTAGTGAATTTTACTTGTATTTATTCATCAGAGTATCCCATATTTCTGTCACTATCATTTTATCCTTAATGATTGATTGGAACCCATCTCCCAAATCCAAATAGATGTTGTAACTATAATTACTTTTGATGTCATTCTATTTCTCCTCCATCACACCCTCCCGTATTTTTCAAATTTCCAGTATGAAATTATCCTTTTGAAGAAATAACATCATCTTCATTTTCCATAATAGAAAATTATTTCCATTGAATTTATCAATCTCAAATTTCACTATCATCTAGACACACCACCAGTCCAGAGCCTCAACTGAAAAATTAAACAACACCATGCTAGAACCTTTATCTAATACCTCTTATTAGGGAAAAAAATGATTGGCACACTAGTAAATCGATAATTATGAGTTAAAATAAAGTAAAAAATTTGGAAATAAATGATACTATATGTAATTTGGAAAATCCCCAAAATAAAGGGATAAAAAACCATGGGCAAATTGAAGGATCACTATAGGTAAAAATGGACACACACCCCTTAGCTCTTACAATGAGAAAACCCTCACAAATATATCTTTTTAGTATGTGGGTAAACAAACTCACAAAATACCACACATATAAATGAACTATTAGTGATTAAGATACTAAAATCAGAGGAACCTCATACATTTTATAGGCTACTACCAACCCTACCCAGTGCCTCTCATGCTACTCTCAATGGTCGGTGGGATTGGTGGAGTTGGCTACCAACCACCTACCTAGCCCACCCTATTTGACAAAGTGTGTGGGGGGGAACTATCCATTGGATAAAATAAATTCAACACTATGTGGGATTAAAAGGATTCTATAATAATCTAATTAAGAATAAGCATGGAGGGGTGGTTGTTTTGAAAGAGTAGTGAGACTATGATTGAATCTATTTCAGAATTTATCAATCCCTGATTCCTTTACATTAGAATTAACCATTTTTCTATTCTCCCATTGCGACAACCTAAGCCATCAAATTACACCTCACTGTACTAAGATTCAAGATACATTTCCCTGATCATTCAATATTATATCATTTCACCTAAGCCATTGATCCCATCTATTTTTACATGGCTGCATGTATGTATTATCATAAAAATTAATATTTTATGTTCATATCTCTTGGATGAATCAGGTGAAAACCTTGGGTGAAGTCCACATGCACTGCTAAAAAATTATCAATAAACAATGATAGCTTTTATCAGTGCTAGATAAAATCAAGGACAAAACACACCCTTTATCTGTATTTTTGTAAGCATTGATAAGGACCATCATTTATTAGTGTTTTTTACCACTGATAAAGGATTGTCCCACATGTTGTCATCTAACAATAGATTCCTCATTTTTATAGGCATTGCTTTATAATACTAGGTGTTCTTATACCACAACATGCTATGATTGTTGGGAATCATCACCCACTTACACTTTTACACACATGGGCCACATGGGTCATCCCCTCTATAGGATGGCCCATGATCCCATCTGGTTGTGCCATCCCACCTACTTGTGTACTTCTATGGGCCTTTACATGGCCCACCTTCTCAGCTGACTCAGCCCATTAGATATGTGTAACATCCCAACATTTCTTGAAATATATACTTTCAATTTATATTAAATTCTTTAATAGATTGTGTTACATGAAACACAATGTTTATATTGCATCACATGTGGAACAACTCAAAGTTTTATCAATGGAAATTCCCTTCTTATAATTATATCATATGGTATAATCCGATAAAATTACTTTGAGAATACAATACAATATTTATAAATAAATAATGAGTGAAATAAAAGCTATTTCTAGAAGTTAAAGAACATATACTGATGAAATAGTAACTTGGCCATTGGAATAGTAATATGAACCTTATGAATAGTAAACCGGCCAATGTAATAGTAACCTCACCAATAAAGGCTTAAATAAAATTTTCCTATCTCATAAGTATCAATATGACACAATTATATCATAGTATAAGTAAATAAATATTTTAAAAATTACTAATTAAGTGTTGGTATTTATATAAGCCATGCATATTTAATTCCAATTTTATGATTAATTTGATAATTTAAAAGAAAATTTATTTTCAAAAAATGTATTCATAAATTAATATTTTAATGTCTTATGATTATAATATAATTTTATGAGACCTTAGTTAATTTTTCAGAGTAATATAAAATAAGTTATAATTTTAAAACATTTATTTTTTGAATAAATTATTATTTTAATTAAAAATTAAATTTCTCATATTTAGAAAATTATTTGTAAAAAATGGAGTTCATTTTTTAATTCTACACATTGAAAAATGGTTAGGGTGATTTTTTGGGTTTTTTCTGAATTACTTGAATTTTTGGTGAAAAGTAAAATACAATAATTTACGATAAATGCTAAATACATGAATTATTGAGTCATTGATGATGTTATTCTAAGGTAAATAGCCTTCATTCAAACTCACATGCACTAATTACTATTTTTAGTCACAAGAAACAACATTATTGCTTGTCTTGAGAATAATAATAAAATAATGATTAAAATAATGGAAAAAACCTCCTCTCCTACACTATAAAGACCACCACTCACCCGTCTTATCCTCACACACATAAATCCTTGATCCTTACCTATATTCTACCCAATACTCTTCTTAAACTTCTCCCCCATTTCCAGGAGATCTTGGTCCCATCAAAATACCCAAACCTATTTCTTAAGGAGGCTCTCAAGGAGGATAAATTCAAGAGGCAGATTCCTCTTTTCGATTCATTTATTTTTCTTTTCATGCACCTTTACTTCATATCCTCATTATACATGATTTTACATACAAATATACAAGTAAACTGATCTTGAAAAGTAAGGAAATAAACACTCCCAAATGAAGAAATTGAATATCTTAGCCCATCAAAAGGCCCAAAAATGAAATTAAAAAAGTTATAATAAATCGTAAACATGTATAAATGGTTATAAAATTATTAATTAATGAATCTAATTTGATTATTTAGGACATTAAGATCAAGTGAAGAATCATTTCAGACATAAGGTAAGGGATTCTACCCGAGCTTCCATTATTTCTTCAGGTTATTCTTTCTCACTTTTTACCCAAATTTCATTCTCTTTCATTTTTATGTACATATTATAAATATTTTGAATATCTTCCAAAATCATGTATAAATATCCATTAATCCTTCTCTTTCGTGAATATGAATTTTTTTAAAAGATTCGCTACTCAATTATTCCAGATAAGCAAGCCTGATTTAATGGATCTTCTCTAATTTTTACCCATTTTTAAGTGTGTTTCGTAATCTGTTTTATGCCACCATTAATTTTCTAAAATCACTAATTTTATCATAAAAACCTAATTTGTTTCAATTATGGTTTTATACAAACAATTATTCATTTTCCATTTTAAAGAATATTGAAAGTTTTCCCTCAAACCGTACAAAAATGTTTTATTTCTAAAGTTTCTTAAACACTCTTTTAATTTTAGTTTGAAATATATTTTCATGATATACGTCTATATTCCTTTATTAATGTCCATGTATAATTTTATTCCCTTCTTTCATGGAAACTTTTATTATACACCCATTTTTTATGATTTTTACATGATTATGATACCTAATTATTTCCATGGGTAAACCTTATGTTAATTTTTGATTATATATATATGATTCCTTATATAGAAATCATATTCAATAACATCTTATGATGGGTGCACCCAGATAGTTCTCCAATGCATTGGGTAAATTTTAGTCTAATGAGACATTATGTGTAATGGTATTGGTTGTTAGCCTTGACTCATGCTCCAAGTGAAACATTCTTGGTGGTTATCCTTGACTCATGATCCTCTATGTGCAATGATATTTGAATCATGTTGAAGTCATGTATCATTTTATTTCCATATAACTATGATTCTATGATTATAATATCCCATGTTCTATAGGTTAAGATTCCTTATGTTCCATTCCTTTTTATACCATTATGTTATGCATTCTAACCCATGTTCTAAGATTTATTCTTATGTTTAGTCCATTACTGGGCTTTTTAGATCATCCCTTTGTTCATATTATCCCTAGGTTATCTTATTAAGATGTAAGGGATCAACGGAAGTTAGGATCTCTTAATAGATAATAAATAAATAATTTTTTTTATTAAGTCCCATTTTTCAATTTTATGTACCTAATCTTCCAAGACACTAGACCTTATGATCCTTATCTTGTAATATTATGTTTAATCATGCATAAAATCATGTAATGATATGTGTAAAAGACTTGGGTATCAATATTTGGTATCAGAGGAAATTTTAGTTATTTTGGAGGTTAGGAAGAGAGTAATTTAGTAAGAACCTTATGGATAGGACTAATTATAAGAAAACATCCATAAATTTTGGTAAGTAGAGATTTAGTTGTTTATCGATAAAATAAATCCCTATCTAGATACTAAAAGTTGATGTGCTTCTAGAATAGATGTGCCTAGGAGTGAAAAATCCAACAAGGTGTTCTGGTCTCGACTTAGGGTAACCTAGTACATGACAACAGGCCTTACTGTGCACCCAGTTTGATACTCCTGGGGGATATCCTTTGGTAAATTCATAAGGTCATTATGAACTGTTATAGAGGATACAAAATCCCATAATAATATATGTTAGGAAACAGATCATGGATAACCAATATTGAAACCTAACGAATCACAAGTTAGCATATACTTTTCCTTTTCAAATTTATCATTTTATGTTCAAAGTTTCCATTTATGCTTACTAGATACTTATTAAAGCCCCCTAGTTGCACTTTATTTTTATTAGCTAATGGAGAGAAATAGAAGAATACGTGCCAATAATCAATGTGATAGGCAATGTGATGATTTCCCTAATAATATTCTAAATATGATTGAAATGGTTTCTCAAAACTTTATTACAGTACTTTCACAATTAGATCAAGTTATGATTAATAACTTGAATCGCGTGGAACACCCTCTTTCTCCTAAGAGAGAGCAAGTTTCCATTGAATACTTCATGTGGAAAATGACTCACATGTTTAGTATATATTTCGATCCCATTCTCATGGAAAAGTGGATTAACTCCATTGAAAAGATATTCCCTATCCTCCAATGCTCATAAGAAGAGAAAGTTGTGATGGTGGTCTATCATTTTGATGCAGAAGCTGATCAGTGGTGGACACTTATCCAAAATAGGATTTCCAAGGAGGAAATTGAATCCATGAATATGGAAGATTTAAAGAAAATATTTTTCAATAAATATTTTCCCAAAACCCTTCATCTCATGATAACAAGAGAGTTCCTCATACTTAAGTAGAAGGAAGATGAGTCTATCGGGGTGTATAAAGAAAAATTTACAAGGCTTTCAAGGTAATCCTATGGATTTCTTATAAACACTGAAATGAAGTTGGATCACTTCTTTAGCAGACTAAAGCTGGGTCTATGAAAATAATTGGTGATTTGAGACTTTGAGGAGATTATATGTTGTGCCCTCAAGGATAAAATGGAAATAGGAGACTCTCAGTGGTCTCGTGGGCCCATTAAAAAAAGAGGAAAATGGATATGAACATAGGTGGATCAAAAAACAAATCCCACAATGGAAAGAAGACTGAACATCCCATGTGTAAAAATTATGGGAAGAAGTATCTTAAGAACTGTTTAAAGGGAACTAGGAAATGGTTCAAATGTGGAAGAATGGGGAATCTGGCTAAGAACTATCAAATGGATATGAATAATTCCACTAATGTGGAGGAATATAGGATGGTCCAGATAAACACTCAGCCTATAGTGTAGTGTTTTAACAGTAAAGAATATATGCATTTTGAAAATCAATGCCCTAAGCCCAAGGTTGTCAGAGGCAATCAACAACAACATCCAAGGAAACAAGAAAGGTCATATTCTACCACTATAGCTGATGTGGAGCCAGACAATGATGCGGTGATAGGTACACTGGTTATTTATTTAGTAATAGTGAATATACTATTTGATTTTGGTTCTATGCGTTCTTTCATATCTTTATTGTTTAGTAGAACTATTAAACTGTCACCTCAAAATTTGGATTTTAAGTTATCTGTGATAATAAAAAATGGGAAAATTACTATATCCAAAGTTTATAACTCTTCCCCAATTAATTTTTGTGAATTGAACCTCCCATAAAATCCTGTCATACTACCTTTGGTGGGGTTTGATGCTACATTGGGCATGGATTTTCTGTATCTATACAAAATCCAACATAGACTATTCGGAAAGGGAGATCACTCTTTACATCCCAAATAATCTTAAAATTCTATAAAGTGTAAGGAGGAGTATCAATCTTCTTTAGAATGATTATCTCAAGTGTGGATATTATTTCCATTTGAGTAGGCATATCTAGATCAAATGATTGAGACAATGGAGATAATCATGCTCGAAGATATTCCCATCGTGAAGGATTACACTGATGTATTCCCTAATGAATATCCTAGTCATACTTCTAATCGAGAGGATAATTTCTAAATTGACCTAATTATTGGATCTTTACCTATATAAAATACACCATATAGAATGTCCACTATAGAGATGGAAGAGATGAAGAAGTAATTACAAGATAATCTAGAGAAGGGTTTTATATGCCTGAGTGCTTCACCATGGGGTGCACCAATCCTCTTCATTAAGAAGAAGAATGGATCAATCTACCTCTTCATTGATTATCTTGAGGTTAATAAAATCATGATAAGGAACAAGTATCCCATGCCATAGATAGATAAAATGTTTGATTAGCTATGTGGGGCCAGTTATTTTTCTAAGGTGGACCTTCGGTCAGGATATCAACAATTAAAGGTGAGGAGGGAAGATATTCCCATGAATGCCTTTCGAACAAGGTATGGATACTATGAGTTTATAGTGATTCCCTTTGAACTCACTAATTCTATAGAAATTTGCATGGATTTAATGAATAGTGTCTTTAGAGATTACCTTAACAAATTTTTGGTAGTATTTTTGAATGATATTATGATATAGTCCAAGAGGAAGAAGAAACATGAGGAGCCTTTGGATACTATTCTGAATACATTACGAAGGGAGAATATTTATGCAATGTATAGTAAATGTGACTTATGGATGGGGGAAATAACATTATTTGGGTATGTAATCACCAAAAAAGGGATATCTCTAAACCCTTCCAAGACAAAAGAAATCAAAGAGTGGACTAGGACAATATCTATAACAGATATCCATAGTTTCCTTGGTCTATCTGGGTATTACCAATGATTTGGGAAGAACTTATCATGATTGTTGATTCTACTAACTAAGCTGACATAGAATAGAGTGATGTTTTTCTGGACTCATGAATGTGAGGAAATCATTAAGGAGCTCAAAAAGAGGCTTATCATTATTCTAGTAGTCACACTCCTAAAAAGTGGAGAACTCTTTATGGTGTATAGAAATGATTCAAAGAAAGGATTAGGTTGTGTACTAATGAAAAATGATAATGTGATAGTCTAAGCCTCAAGGAAGTTGAAAATATATGAACAAAACTATCCCATGCATGATTCGGAGTTGGCAACTATGATATTTGTGTTAAAAATATGATGTCATTATATCTATGGGGAGAAGTGTGAGATATATAATGATAATAAGAGTCTCAAATATATATTCACATAGAAGGATATTAATAAGTTCCAGAAAATATGGTTAGAGATAATCAAATATTATGACTACTCAATCCACTTCCATCATGACAAGACAAATAAGATAGAAGATGATATAAGTAGAAAGGATCTTTCATATTTATCAATTATGATAATTTATAAAGATCAAATATTATTATATTTGAAAAGAATGAAAATGAGAATCATTAAAGAAGGAACATCATCAACCCTTTCTCAAATGATTGGAAAACCATCCCTCTTGAAGGAAATAAAGGATTCTCAAAAAAAATATGTAGAAATTATGAAAAGGGTGGAAGATATTAAAATGATAAACCCTTTAAGTTCAAGTTTGATGAGGTAGGAGTTATAAGATTTGGGTCATGATTATGTGTACATCTAATCCAGAGATAAAGAAGGATCTTCTGAATGGACGTACATATCTAAACCTTATTTATTAATATAGGGAGCACAAAGATGTATCGAGATCTCTGGGATAACTATTGGTGCTACAATATGAAGAAAGAGATCACTGAGTATATGTGAAAATACCTGTTATGTCATCAAGTTAAGTATTGAAGGAAAAATTATAATGGGATGATGCAACCACTACCCATACCAACATGAAAGCGGGAGAATATTACCATGGACTTTGTCACTAGACTTACAAAGACATCCAGATGAAAAAAATGATATATCGGTTATTATGGAGAATATTACAAAGACAACCCACTTTATTGAAATTTGAGAGAACTTATCATTGGATCAACTTGCATGGATATAAATCAAAGAAGTGTTAAGGCTGCATGGAGTACCACTATCGATTGTATCAAATCAAGATCTGAGATTCACCTTGAAGTTCTAGAAGGGTCTCCAATATTCTCTAACCACTGAGATGAACTTCAGTATGGCCTATCATCTTCAAACTGATTACTAATTTGAGCAAACTATTTATACACTGGAATATATGTTAAGAGTCTGTTCTATAGAATTCAATGAAGGATGGGACCAACATCTTCCACTAGTCAAATTCTCCTACAACAACAGTTTCCAATATAGCATCTGAATGACTCCATATGAATCCCTTTATGGGAAAATGTGCAGAACACCAACATTCTAAGATGAAGTCAGTGAACGTAAGCTACTAGGACCTGAAATGGTTGAAGAAATAGTGTAAAAAGTGAAAATTATTCAATAGCACATCAAGGCAGCCCAAATTCAACAAAAGATTTATGCAGACAATCTTCAATGAAACCTTGAGTTAAAATTTAGAGATATGATATTCCTCTTCATATCTCCATAGAAGAAGGTCATGTGATTTGGGAAGAAAGGAAAGCTAATTCCTAGGTACATAGGACCCTTTGAGATTCTTGATCGCGTCGGAGTTGTGGCCTATCGACTAGCACTTCCACCTATCATGTGTAAAGTACATGATGTATTCCATGTATCCCTCTTAAGGAAGTACATACCATATCCTTCAAATGTACTGTCTTTAGAGGTGGTATAGTTGGAGAATGATATTTCTTATGAGAAGCATCCAGTGAAGATCTTAGATTGTAGAGATAATGTTCTACGAAAAAAGACCACTCACCTAGTCAAAGTATTAAAGTGGAACCATAAGTATGAGGAGGAAACATGGGAACCATAAGAAGAAATGAAGGAGAAGTACCCACATCTATTTTCATACTAGAATGTAAAACAAAATTTCGAAACTGAAATTTCATAAAGGGGGAAGAGTGTAATGACCCAAAGTTTTATTAATTGAAATTATATTCTTTTAATTATTTCATATGATATAATCACATAAAATTACTTTGAGAACAAAATACAATCTTTATAAATGAATAATGAGTGAAATAAAAGGAATATCTTGAAGTTATGGAACACATACCAATGAAATAGTAACTTGACCTTTGGGATAGTAATGTGACCCTTATGAATAGAAAACTGACCAATGTAAGAGTAAGCTCACCAATGAAAGAATAAATAGTTTTTTTCCATATGATATGCATCAATATAATATAATTATATTTATTTATAAGTAAATAAATATTTTAAAAATTATTAATTAAGTGTCAGTATTTTTCTAAGTCATGTATATTTAATTAAAATTTAAGGATAAATTTAATAATTTAAAAGAAAGTTTATTTTCCTAAAATTTATTCAAAAATTAATATTTTGATGTCTTATGATTATAAGATAATTTTATGTGACCTTAGATAAATTTTAAAAGTAATATAAAGTATGTTATAATTCTAAAACTTGTATTTTTTGAGTAAATTATGATTTTAATTAAATATTAAATTCCTCATATCTAGAAAATTATTTATAAAAAATTGAGTTCATTTTTGAATTCTGCACATCGAAAAATGATTAGGGTGAATTTTTAGGATTTTTCTGAAATACTTGAATTTTTGGTGAATAGTCAAATATGATAATTTATGATAAATGATAAATATAAAAATTATTGAGTCATGGATGATTTTCTATGTAGGTAATCACCCTTGGTTCGAACTCACATGCACTAATTACTATTTGTGGTCACAAGAACCAACACTATTACTTGTCTTGAGAAAAATAATAATATAATTATTAAAATAATGGAAAAACCCTCCTCTTCTCCACTATAAATACCACCCTCACCCCTCTTATCCTCACACCTCTCAAGACTTGATCATTTAATATATTCTTCCCAATACTCTTCTCAAACCTCTCCCCCATATTTAGGATCTCTTGGTCTCATTTGAAGACCAAAATCTATTCCTCAAGAGGCTCTGAAAGAGGATAAATTAAAGAGGTAAATTCCCCTTTCCTATTCTTTTATTTTTATTTCCAAGTTCCTTTACTTTCTATCCTTATTATATAGGATTTTCCATACACATATACAAGTAAACCGATCATGAAAACTAAGAAAATCAATACTCCCAAACGAAGAAATTGAATCTCTTAACCCATCAAAAAGGCCACAAATGAACTTAATAAAGTTATAATAAATCATATACTTGTATAATGGTTCTGGAATTATTAATTAATTAATATAATTTTATTATTTATTACATTAAGATCAAGGGAATAATTGTTTTAGACATAAGGTAAGAGATTCTACCCGAACCTCCATTTTTTCCTTAGGGTTATTCTTCATCACTTTTTACCCAAATGTTAATCTATTTTATTTTTATGTAAATCTTATAAATGATATGAATATGTTTCAAAATCATTTATCAATATACATTCATCCATCTCTTTAGATGATATGAATGTTTTTAAAAGTTTCTCAACTCAATTTTTTCTGATAAGAAAGCCCGATTTAAGGGAACTTCCTGAATTCTTACACATTTTCAAGTGAATTCCATAATCTATTTTAATCCACCATTATTTTTCTAAAATAATTCATTTTATCA
Source organism: Viscum album (assembly GCA_963277665.1). Lineage (NCBI taxonomy): Eukaryota > Viridiplantae > Streptophyta > Magnoliopsida > Santalales > Viscaceae > Viscum > Viscum album. The sequence continues at coordinate 1,015,333,158 of OY728147.1, read as the reverse complement.
TGAAAAAATACTTTGGTTCAATTCATTTTTTATACAAAAAATTAATCATTTTCCATTTTAAATAATCTTAATAGTTTTCCCTTAAACTGTATGAAAATGTTTTATTTCTAAAGTTTCTTAAACACTCTTTTCAATTCAGTTTGACATCTATTTTCATAATATGTGACTATATTCCATTATGAATGTCCATATATGATTTAATTTATTTCTTTCATGAACAATTTTATGCTACAATCATTTTTTATGATTTTGACATGATTATGATACCAAATTATTTCCATGGGTAACCCTTATGTTAATGTTTGATTTCTAATGTGTGATTATTTATGTGGAAAGCATATTCATGAAAATGTTATGATGGGTGAACCCATATATCAATATAATTAATTGGGTAAAGTTTAGTCACATGAGACATTATCTGCAGTGGTCCTGGTGTTTAGCCTTGACACGTTCTCCATGTATAATTGTCTTGGTGGTTAGCCATGACTCGTGCTCCTCTATGTGCAATGATATTTGACTCATGATAAAGTCATATTTTATGTTAATACCACATTAATATGATTTTATGATTATAATATCCCATGTTCTATATGTTATGATTCCGCATGTTCCATGCCTTTTTAAATCATTATGTTATTCCATCTAACCCATGTGGTAAGATTTATTCTTATGTTTATTCCCTTATTAGCCTTTTTAGCTCATCCCTTTGTCCATTTTATACCCAGTTTATCCTATGTAGATATAAGGGATCAAAGGTAGTTAGGATATCTTAATGGAATATAAATAAATAATTTTTTTATTAAGTCTCATTTTTGTAGTTTTATGTAACTAATCTTCCAAGACACCAGATCTTATGATCATTGGCTTGTAATATGCTTTTTAATTATGCATAAAATCATGTAAAGATATGTGTAAAAGACATGGGTCAATATAACACACAATACCAAGTTTATATTTCATTTCACACAAGATCAATTCATTTTTATAACTTGTGTTACATGCAAGTCTGATTCTTAATGAACAATAATATACTATTAATATTATTATTTAATTCGACAGTTTTATCACATTTTAATGGTGAACCTATTTTAAATCTAATTTTTGTCACTTTTATAGTTTTTATATGAAAAAAACTTAATTTTTGAAATTTTATTATCAAAATTTACTTTATGTAAATTATTGGCTTTTTTCTGAAAAGTTTCATTTTTTGATGAATAGTGAAAAATGATGTATTTTAGTTGAAAACTACATTTTAATTTAAATAATTAATAATGATAAATTATATTTTAAATTTGTTTTAAAGTCATAATAGATAAATTATATATCTATAAATATAATTTAGGTCATTAGAATCATTTTTATATTAAATTTAGATATAACGTCTTAATGAACTTTTGATTATTTCCACTTTAAAACCCTGCTTTCTCTCCATGTCTGCGAGATTAACATTAAATTTAAGTTTTCTAATTATATGAATTGTGTTTATAAAAAAATAAATAATTTTTTTAATTAGTATTAAATTTGTGGTATAATAATATGAACTTAATTTTTGACCAAAATGATTGGTGAAAGTGATTAAAATTAATTTCATTGATTAAGGTAATATTAAGCTTAACAAGAGAATAAACCTTAACCTTAGGTGCCAAAATTACCTAGACACTTATACAAAGGCAATTTGATGAAAATATTTTGACCATATTCCCTTTGTTTTGAATTTTATGAGTTAGTGGGACACATGTTCATGAAATTTCCCTATATTATAAGTTAATTAAGGAAAAAGACAAAAAAGGAACCCTCTATACCTTTAACATTTATAAAACATTGCGATATGGGAAAAACAACATATTTTAAGTTATATTTATACTTTTTAAATATAAATGTGTTATTTTTATCATAATTATTTATAATTAAGTTTTATAGATGAATTAGTTACACTAATTTCTTAAGAAACTCCTACATAGTGATTATTTAGTAAATAATTAACTAAAATAAATAATACTAAAATATTAAAGGTGAAGTAAATTGATTTAACTATTGTAATTAATTATTTATCTATAGGAATATAACATTATACATATATCTCAACTTAATAAATATTAATTCCAGTATTGTTTTGATATTTTTAAATTAAAATTAAATAAACAATGTCAAAATTTACATTAATGTTTTTTACAATAAATGATACTTTATTAAATAAATTAAAGTTAATAAAAATACTATAATATTTAAATTGATTTTTATATTTAAATAAATAAAAAATATGGACTATTTATGTACGGATTTATCTTTTATAATTAACATATTGACCCTTAGATAGTGAAAACATTGTTTGCACGGTCTAGGCTAAAGTAGTATTTTGGTGCGTTACAAGCACTTGTTTTAAAATTAATTTTCAAAAAAATGATATTTATTTAAAATTAGATATAATATTTATATTTAATTAGGTATATATTTTTTGAAAAATCTCACTTTAATTTATTCTTAATGGTTAAATTATTTAGGTTCGGATTATATTTAATTTAATAAAAACCAAAATCCTAAAATTGGGGAAACTCAGAAGTTAAAAAAAATTATAAAAATGAACTTTTTTATGGTGGATATTTTTATAGAACATAATTTCAGTTTAATCCATAATTTTTCCATTTTTTAATACCATGATTTAAAGTATACCTCCTAATAGTGTTACATTTTGGTAATTACAAGAATGTTACTCTACCTCCTTTATAAAAAGGCATTCAATCTTCCCCCCTCCTCACAACTCTAAAAACAATTTGGATCATCCAAATTATGATAAAATAGTATAAAACATCCCTCCCCTAAATCTATAATCCTTAATTTTGATATAAAGCTAGCTAATAATCCCTATTTTGGAAACCGGAAGGAGTTACCCGAAAAAAGAGGTAACATTATCAACGTCCATTTATGTTTTATTTCTTTCTCTACCGCTTCATTTATTATTATTATATTATTTAATAATAACATATTTATCCTAAATATACTTATATATGTTGTTATATTAAGTTTTCTACCTGAATTTACACACACTTTCTTCTAATGGATAATGAACTTACCGTTTATGTGTACGGCGAACTACCGCCTCACGAAACGATGATTGTTCATTTTTACTTTACCGCATATCATGGTGGGAATTATGATAGAAATGATGTTTATATATGGTATATATGATACTTATTATCCCTTTATTCTTATTTAATTATTTTATAACACATACCTTTATTCTTTGCATTTTTGTAAATATGATAACATCGTTTGTGGAAGTGTGGACTACCATCCCCTCAGATAGATGTGATATGTTCACATATTACATGGAATGTACTAAAGATAGATTTAACTAAAAATATGTAAAATAAATGAAATATATATGATATTAATGACATAATTATCTTTCTGTATATATAATATATCATTTTCTTTTTTACCCTTTCACACATTGAAAAATTTATAATGTCATTCGTGGATGTGTGGACTACCGCCTCTTCAACATGATGTGATTTATTTTACATCACCAGAGAGATAAATATAATTATATATGATTAAATAAAATGTTATTTATGTTATAATTATCATTATTTAAGGATATAATGTTACTTACCCTCCTTCCATAATGATGATTAAAAAATAGGAATGTTACTCATGCATACATTCGGCCTACCGTATCCATGATTGTAATATTGGTTCATTTTTAACAACCATCATTCATGATTGGTTTTAAAAGTATAATTGATGTATAATTATGACAATAATTTAATTATTATTATTCTTTATATGTTCATGTAATTATCACATTGACTATTGTCGACCAATCAAAGTCAGTTTTGAGACATAAGCCGAATATTGTCAAAACATCCGACTTAAACACTATTGATTAAGTAATAGTATATAACTATTTTATAAGTAAAATAAAAGTAATAATAAAATTTTAAAATCTTATTAATCAATTATATAATTAACATAAGCTTATTATTCAAGATTATAGAGAATAATCCTGAAAAATCAGACTCAATGTAAGAGATTTTCATCTCACCTTTTACATCTGTGAGATAAATATCGTATTAACCACTTACTTATTTTGTGTGGTCTATATACTTTAGTTTTTTATATATTATATCACGAATTAACTTATATTAATGATATTAAATTTTTTAATTTAATTATTATTGTTTCATGGGGTTTATGGTTTCAAAGTTACCAAAGCGATAATAGACTTTTTTTACAATTTTCCTTCTTTGAGACATTTTATATTTTATACACCTATCTTATTTTGTGAGGTGTATATAATTATACTATTACATTATATATCATGAATTTTATTATTCCCATTATATTATAAGATTTATTTATTGTCATTCCATTCATGGGGTAAATGGTTCAAATGTTTCAAAGTGGCATGGAACGCTTTGGAATGTTTAATGATTATTTTCCTCAAGAATAATTCCAATGACCTTTCATTTCCATTCAAGGAAATTATATGAACATTGTTAAATAAACCTTTTAATTTTCCTCTCCTATGGTTATTAATTACCTTTTTCAAGTATTAGTACCATTTTACCAATCTTTGGTACTCAAAATGGTTTAGTTATTGTTTTTAAGAAAACCCAACTTCATTCTCTCTTTAGTCGGAGAACCCGTTTTCTTCGAAAAACCCTATTTTATAAAAAGATTTTAAAAAATGTTTTTAACCATTAAAAAATTATTTTTTAAATAAAAGTTTACCCTTTTCTTCTTTTACCAATGTTTTTAAAGGAATATTCTTGTCACTTTACGAACAAGGCATTTTTCTGACATTTTTACCTTTTAAAAGGAATTTTCTTTTTAGCTCATACGACATGTATTTATTTACCTACCATCATTTCTTCGAATCTTCCTCTTCATGTTAAAAAGGTTAAATTTTAAAGAATTTGTTTTTAAAAGTTATTTTCAAAGAAAATTATTTTAAAAAAAAATCAACAAAAAAGATATTTTCCTCAAGAATGGTTTAGTGATATTTTAATGGTATTTTAGTTCATCAACTTAAAAAACCCTTTTTGTTACTTATCCTCCACTGGGGGTATTTTTTATTGATATATTATTCATTCATTAATTGGATTTATTACTTTTATTTCAAATTTATTTTTATTTAATCCATTTATTTCCATGGGTTAATAGTATTTCAACGATATTTATATTTAACCTATTTATTTTCCATGGGTTAATCATGTTTCTAAGGGATTGTTATTGAACCCATTTATTTTCCATGGGTTAATTATATACGATGATTTTTGAATGTTACTTGGACATTTGATGAGTGGTTCTGTGATAGACCAACGACAGATGGGTCTGTGATATCCTTCTAATGAATTGGGTATGAAAGTCAGCTATATGTCAATTTCATCTGTAAGAGTGACATGTATAGAAGTTGGCCACATGGTTATTCAATTTATATGTGTAAAAGTATAATGATGTCATAGGGTACCTTTATGTCTTTATTTATGCTTACTATATGTTTATAATGTTTCTAATGATCAAGATTGATATGACATGGCTTATGGTTATTGATTTTGATGAATCTTGAATCTACAATGTTTTTATATTTGATAGTCTGAGTATTGATGGGTATGAGTTCAATTATGATTCTCTTATACACTTTTATTAATTAATCATTCCCTTATTCACTCTTATGATTATTGATGAAGTTTAATTGTTAATTTTTATGTTTACCCTTACTATACATTTTTATCTCACACTTCTTTTATTTTCTTTTCCCCATGTTTTAAGGAATGATATTGAATTATTTATTCATATGAAGGATATAACAAGGATATTGCTGAAGAACTATTGTGAAATAATAAAATATAGGTTAAATGAGAGAAATTTACTTTTATTGAATTATGAGTCCAAGTTAATATGAGTTGTTTATATAAAAGTTTTTCCTAATTATCTAAAATCTAAACCTAAAAGTTCTTCTAGTATTTAAGTGATACATGTTCTACTTTTGATGTTGTAAGTTTTTTTTTGAGAAATTTGGGTTATAATTATTGGCATCAAAGCTGGAATGTAAAGTTATAGATTATAACATAGGATCCGGGAGTACGGGTTTTTGGTTGTTATAGTTGGTATAAAAGGTTGGTTTGATAACTTTGGTGATTAGTATATTGTCATGAGAGGTTGTCCTAAGAGTTAGGGATATCGTCATAGCTCTATAATCTTATGTATATTGTTAATTTAAAAGTATTAGACACCCCTTTGAGGTTCTAAGTGACGAGATATTAAAGAGATTTTTGGAGATGTTTTTTTAGGACGAGTAAGTTTTCTTTACCCCTAGGATAAACATGAAAAGTTTTTAGGGAAGATTTATTTTTATATATTAATGAAAAAAGGGACAATGCAAAAGATGTGTGACAACCCATCGCATTTGGAATGACTGTGAGGTTGAACCCACAACAAAAGGGTGAAAAGGTGTTGCGCCTACCACTAGCCTATGTGATGTCCGGGTTAGTATAACCCTTTTCAAGTAAATATTAAGTTTATTTGGAAAAATATGTTATTTTATTTGAGGAATAATGGTATATTTATATTAGATTAATATATGATCAAATCCTTCTAATATTTGGGTTTCAAACTTAGTCAGGTGACATTTGAATAATCTTAAGGATAATTATTTATGGAATAATTTAGTTTCAAATTTCGTTATTACTATTGAATTTTGATGGTTATTTTATCAATTTAAGGTTTGATAATTTTGGAAATTATCTTAATTTATGTTAACATTTATGGTTTTGATTAATTTCTAAAGGCAGGTGAAATAGCATGACTATCCCTTTTTATCAATATGTGGTCTTTAAAAATTTATTTTATAACATTAAGAATTAAAACTTTATCTCGAATACTCATCATTTAGAGAAGAAGATGAGATTTTGGTGGAATTTTTTTAAAGGATGAATTTATAATCATAAATTAAGTATATTTCCTCTTGTACTAGATGATAATAGAATTATTCAACTCTAGGAGAAGGAAATTGAAGGAAAAAAAACAAATTATCATAGTACCTTCATTTCTGATGAACCGATGGTCTTTATGATCATCACTAATTTTTGTTTTTGAGTCCCTTAACATTAGATTAGAAATTCACTTGTTTTTTATTGATTACCTCAATCACATTTTAAAATTATTTAAGCTTTTCCTCTATCCCCACCTATTCTATCCCTTGGTAGAATCCTAGTAATGTGTAACTTCTAGTGACCATTATGTTTTCCACTTTCACTTTTTAAGATGATGTTTTATTAATAGTTTTTATGATGAAGGTTTCAATAAATGAATACTATAAATGTTAATCATTTTATAAACAAGATGAATTTCAATGGAAAAATTCATTTTAGGGGGGGGAATGAAACATCTTGAGATTTTATGAAATATATACGTCCAGTTTAATTTAAATTATTTAATAGATTATGTTACATGAAATACATAGTTTAGGTTTCATAACACACAAAAACAAGTTTATATTTAATTTCAAAAAACATCAAGTCCCTTTGATAAATTGTGTTACATGCAAGGCCGAGTCTTACTGAATAATAATGTATTATAATATTATTATTTAATATGGCAGTTTTACCTCCTTTTAATGGAAACCCTATTTTAAATCTATTTTTTATCCAGTTTTATAGTTTTTATATGACAAAATAAACTTCATTTTTAAAATTATAATATAAAAATTAACTTTAGGTAAATTTTTGGTATTTTTTTGAGAAGTTTCATTTTTTGATGAATAGTGGAAAATGCTATATTTTAGTTGAAAACTCCCTTTTCATTTAAATAATTATTACTTTTAAATTATATTTTTAAATTTGTTTTGAAGTCACAATAGATAAATTATATATCTATTAATCTAATTTAGTTCATTTGAATAATATTTATATTAAAATTAGAAATAAAGACCTAATGAACTTTTGAGTATTTTCACTTTAAAACCCCACTTTCTCATCACGTCTACAAGATTAGCATTAAACATAATTTTTTACTTATATGTACTTAATTTTGAAAAATAACATAAAATTTTCAATTAGTATAAAGTTTATGGTATAATAAGATAAACATAATTTTTTACCAAAATGATTAGTGAAATTGATTACAATTAATTACAACAACTAAGGTAAAATTAATCCAAATAAGGGACTAAAGCTTAAACTTAATGGAAAAAATGACCTAGTAACTTGTAAAAAGGAAATTTTATACTAAATATTCTACCACATATACTATTTTTTATAATTATATGAGTTAGTAGGACAGATGTTCATGAAAGTTTCATATATGATAAGTTATGTAGGGAAAAAGAAAAAAAGGAACGCTCCTTACCTTTAACTTTTATAAAACTTTTTTATATAGAAAAACAACTTATTTTTTGTTATACATATCCTTTTGAAAAATAAATGAGTTATTTTGATAATATTTTTTTATCATTAATTTTTATAGATGAATTAGTTACATTAATTTCTTAATAAACACCAATAAAGTGTTTGTTTAGTTAATAAATAACTAAAATAAATGATATTATAAATATTAAAGGTGAAGTAAATTAATTGAATTGCTATCCTTAATTATTTTTATAGATGAATAAGTCATGTTAAACAGTTTCAAAATTAATAAATATTAATTCCAATATTGTTTTGATATATTTAAATTAAAATTAAATAAATAATGTCAGAATTGGCATTAATGTTATTTTACAATAAATAATATTTTATTAAATAAATTAAAATAAATAATATTAAAATCTTATAAAAATTGATTTTTAAGTGCCAATAAATATCAAATACAGACTATTAATATACCAATTTATATTTTATAATTAACACAATGACCCCTAGATTGTAAAAACATTGTTTGCATAGTCCGGGTTAAAGTAGTATTTTGGCGCGTTACATGCACTTATTTTAAAATTTATTTCCAAAACATATGAGATTATGATTTTTTAAATTAGATATAATATTTATATCTAATTGGGTCTATATTTTCTCATAAATATCACTTTAATTTAGTCTTAATGGTTAAATTATTTATGTGAGAAATATAGTTAATTTAATAAAAACCAAAATGATAAAATTGGGGAAACTTAGAAGTTAAGAAACAAATTTATAAAAATGAACTTATTTTTGTGTATTGGATATTTTTATCAACCATAATTTCAATTTACTCCAAAATGTTTCAATTTTTTAATCCCATGAGGTAAAGGAGACAACCCAAGAGTGTTACCTTTTAGTAATTACAACAATGTCACCCCCTCCATTATTAAAAGGCATTCACTCTTTCCCCTTACTCACACCTATCAAGACACTTTGTATCATCCAAACATGGATAAAATAGTCTAAAAAAATCCCTTCCCTAAACCTATAATCCTCCATTTTGGCATAAATCCAACCAAGAAGTCCATTGGTGTAAACCAAAAGTAATTACCTGAGAAAAGTGGTAACATTCTTCAACATCCATTTATGTTTTATTTATTTCTACACCAATTAATTTATTATCATTACATGATTAAATAATAGAATAATTATAATAAATACACTAAGTTATCTTTATATTTAGGGGTTGACCTACACTTACACACACTTTTTTCTAATAGGTAATGAACTTACCGTTTATGTGTATGGTGAACTATCGCCTCACGAAACAATGATTGTTTGTTCTTCCTTTACCACATCTCATAGTGGGAATTATGATGGAAAAGATGTTTATATATGATATATATTATACTTATTATCAATTTATTATTATTTATATATTTTATAACAAATACCTTTATACTTTTCATTTTGTGTAAATATGATAACATCGGTTTTGGAAGTATGGACTACTGCCCCCTCAAAGCGATGTGATACGTTCATACATTTCATGGAATATATTAAGAATGGGTTTAACTAAAAATATGTGACATAAATGAAATATATATTATATTATTGAAATATTTACCTTTATGTATATAATATAACATTTTCTTTACTACTATTTCACACACTGAAAAAGTGATAACATCATTCATGGATGTGTGGACTACTGCCTCCTCAACACGATGTGATTCCTTTTACATCACCAAAATTATATCTATAAGAATATATTATTAAATAACATGGTTTTTTTGATATAATGATCATTATGTAAATATATAATGTTAGTTTCCCTCTTTTCATAATGATTATTGAAAAATTTGAACATTACTCAGGCGTATGTTCAACCTACTGTCTCCATGATTGTAATGTTGGTTAATATTTATTAACCATCTTTAATGTTTGGTTTTAAAAGTATAATTGATGTATAAATATTATAATTATGTCATTATTATTATTCTAGATATGTTTATGTAATTACCTCATTGAACATAGTTGATCTATCAAATTCAGTTTTGAGACATACATAAAATATGGTCAAAACATCCAACTTAAACACTATTGATTAAGTAATTGTGTATAACTAGTTTACAAGTAAAATAAAAGTAATAATAAACTTTTAAAATATTATGAATAAATTATATTATTAACATAAGTTTATTATTCTGGAATATGGAGAGAAATCATGACAAATCAAACTTGAGGTAAGTGGTTTTCATCTCACTTTTTACATCTCTGAGATAAATTTCATATTCAACACTTACTTCATTTGTGTGGTGTATCTAATTACATTTTTTATTTATTATAACATGAATTAATTCATCTTTATGGCATATTAATTTTTAATTTAATGATTATTATTTCATGGAGTTTATGGTTTCTAAGTCATCAAAGCAGTAATGGACTTTTGTCACAATTTGCCTTCTTTGAGATATTTGATATGTTATACACCTATCTTATTTTATGAGGTTTATATGATTATAATTTTACATGTTATATCATGAATTTAATTATTCTAATGATATTCTGAGTTTAATATATTTTCATTCCATTCATGGGGTTAATGGTTCAAATGTTTCAAAGAGGCATGGGATACTTTGGATAATTAATGATTATTTCCCTCAAGAATAATTCCTATGATATTTTATTTCCATTTGAGGAAATTATATGACCATTTTTCAATAAAAATATTAATTTTCCTCTTATATGGTTATTCATGACCTTTTTCAATTATTAGTACTATTTTACCACACTTTGGTACTCAAAATGTTTTTGATTTTTTTTAAGAAAACCCGACTTCATCATCTCATTAGTCCAAGAACCTATTTTGTTCTAAAAACACAATTTTATAAAAAGGTTTTCAAAACAAGTTTTGAATCATTCCAAAATGATTTATTAACGAAATTTTTACCTTTTTTACCAATATTTTCAATGGAATATTCTTGTTGCTTTCTAAACAAGACATTTTTATAACCTTTTTACCATGAAAAAGGAATGTTATTTTTACCCCATATGACATGTATGGATTTACCCCTCATCATTTATTTGAAGCTTCCATTTCATGTTTAAATGGATACTTTTTAAATAATTTTTTTTAAAAGTTGTTTTCAAAGAAATTTATTTTCAAATTTGTTTTCAATATGAAAAGAATATTTTCCTCAATAATGGTTTAACAATCTTTTAATGGTATTTCATTCATAAAATTCAACAACCATTATTTCTACTCCTCCTCTACTGGAGATATTTTTTATTGATACCATCATAATTCATTATTTCGATGGAGTAAGTTTATTTCAAATTTATTATTTTTTAACCCATTTCTTTCCATGGGTTAACATTGTTTCAAAGATATTTTTATTTAACCCATTTTTTTTCATGGATTAATCACATTTAAAAGGCATTATCATTGATCCAATTTATTTTGCATGGAATAGTTATGGGTGATGATTTTTCCATGGTACTTGGACATTTAAAGGGTGGTTCTGTGATAGACTAACGACAAGTGGGTCTGTGATATACATCCAATGCATTGCGTATTGAAATTGGCCATATGCCTATTCTATTTGTAAGAGTGACATGTATGGAATTCGACCGCATGGTTATTCCATTAATAGTGTGAAAAGTATAATTATGTCTGAGGGTACCTTTATGTGTTTCTTTATTCTTTCTATATGTTTATAATGTTTCAAATGATCGAGATTGATATCACATGGCTCATGATTATTGATTTTGATGAATATTTCCTTTACCATGTTTTCATATTTGATGGTACAAGTATTGGTGGGTATGATTATTTTATGATTCTCTCATACACTTTTATTAATTCATCATTCCCTTATACACTCTTATGCTTATTGATGACATTTAATTATTAATCCTTATGTTTACCCTTACTGAGTGTTTAAGATCACCCTTCTTATGTTTCCTTTTCCTAAGATTTTAAAGAATTATATTGAACAATTGATGTCTATAAAGGATATCACAAGGATGATGTTAATGACTTATTATGAAATAAGAAAAGTTGGGTTAAATGGGATAAATGTACATTTCTCGACTTATGAGTCCAAGTTGATACGAGTTGTTTATATAGGAATTTTTCCTAATTCTCTAAAACTCTAAACCTAAAAGGTCCTCCAGTATGTAAGTTATCCATGTTCTCCTTTTGATGTTATAAGGTTTTGAAAAAAAGTTGGGTCGCAATTATTGACATTAAAGCCGGAATGTAAAGTTATGGATTTTAGCACAGGATCCGGAAGTGCGGGTTTTGGGACGTTATAGTCTATTAAACCAATTTTTCTTATATAATCTAATAAAAAACAACTAAAAAATATAAATTGTAAAAAATATTTAAAAAATTTAAATAATTTTTAAAAATAAAAATTGAGAATGAATAAATTACAAAATAAATAAATAAATATTACCGAAATAATTATTAATAAAAATTAATAAATTTAATATATATATATATATATGTTATAAATATTAATAAATAGTATATATTAAATACAAATATATAAAATGAATAAAATGAAGAAAATGTAATAATTTAATAAATAAAAATTAAAAAATGAATAAATTTAAAAAATATTAAAAAATTTATTAATAAAACAATTATTAATAAAAATAAATAAATTTAATATATATATATATTAAATATAAATATAAATAAATAATAAATAATAAATATTAATATATAAAAATAATAAAATGTAATAACTAAAAACATATTAATCTCTAATTTTTTTAACCTTTTATCGATTTATTCATCTTTTAATTAAATTTCATTCATTTTTAACATGTATAAATTTAATATTATTTATTCACTAAAAATGTTAAGTGTTTATTTACTATTATAATAATTTAGAGATTTTAAATATTTATTTATTTAATATTTTTTTAATTTATTCAGTTTTAGTGTTTTTTATACAAAATTATTCATTAATATATTTAATATTTTTAATAGAGTAATTTATTCACACACACAAACATATCAATATATATAATACTTTCTGAAATATGATTTATATAATACAAAATATTTATGCTTACATTAAATAATTCATATATTTAGTGAAAAATAGTTTATAATTAAAAATTAATATAAATTAAAAATATTGAATAAATGTATCGAATAATGGAAATTTAATTAAATGTGGTTTTTTGTTTCAATTTAACATATATGAAACATATGATTCATTGGTTTTACACATAAATATATATAATTAATAAATTTTATATAGAACACACACACACATAATACTTATGCAATTTATTAAATTTTTAGTATTCATTTTAGAATTATATTTATTAACATAATACATTTAACATATATTATGATTCTAATCGGTAAATTTTATTCATTTTTTATATTTTTATTCAATATATACTGTTTATTATTTTGTAATGTTTTTTTGAATTGATTCATTTTTAATATTACTTATTCATTAATAAACTTAATAGTTTTTAAATATTTTTTGTAATTTATTTATTTCCAATTTTTCATTGTTCAATATTTTTATAATTTTATCCATTTTTAATATCTATTTATTCATTCTTATTCATTAAAATTTAATTTTTTTAATATGGTTCTAATTTATTTAATTAATAAGTATTCATTTTCATTTTCACATATGTATTTATAAATAATAATTTTTATTTTCTTTAACAATAAATATAATTTACAACATCGATTCATTCTTTAAATTTATTCATTCTTATTATCATTTATTTCATTAATAGATGATGTGTATTATACAATTCCACGGTACAATTTAACATATATTAAACTTATGTTGTGTGTGTGTGTGTATATATATATATTAATTCCATACACACATTTGTATAATTAATGAGTTCTTATATAGAAACACACACACATAATATTTATGTAATTTATTCAAATTTTAATATTCATTTTAGAATTTTATTTAGTAACATAATAAATTAAATATATTATATTTTAAAGTTTTAAATTTTATTTATTAATTTTCAATATTATTTCAATTAATATTATTTATTCATTTTTAATATTTTTTAATTTTTATAATTTAGAATTTAATAATTTTCTAATATTTATCTATACATATTTATTTACTATGTTTTAATACTTTCAATATTTATTCATCTTCATTTCAATATATATCCATATTTATATTTTTTAATATTTTTTATAATTAATAAAAGCTATCCATTTTTTAATATTTTTAAAGACTTTTCATTTTTAATTATTCAACTATAATCATTTATAACATTCATACATTTAAGATAATATATTCACTAATAATGTTAAAAAGATATTTTTAATAATATATTTTTAAATAAATATTTATAAATAAATATATTTATATTTATATATAAGTATATTTGTAAATATATATTTACAATAATTATAAAATTATATATTTATAATTATAAATAAATATACATATTTTATTAAAATTTATTTATATAATTATAAATAAATAATTATAAAATTATACTAAATATATTTAAATAATAAATATATTTATTATAATTATAATTATAATTATAATTATATATATTTATATATTAATAAATATATAAAAAAATATAAATATATATATATTTTTTTAAAATATATTTATAATTATACCAATATTTTTATAAATATATTTTAAAAATATAAATATATTTATAATTATAAATATAAATTCATATTTAAAATTCTTTTAAAATATTTATAATTATTTAAATAAGTTTTCATTTATAATTGTATATATTTTTGTTTATTTATAATTATATTAATAAATACATATTTTTAATTTTTTAAATATAATTAAAATTATATAAATATTTATTTTTAATTATATATGTGACGTCCCGAACCTAGATGCCACTTAATGGGTTCCCTGAGCCTGGTGGGCCACATGGACTCAAGAGCATCTCCCCAAACGCTAGAGGCTGCCGACTAGCAGCGAAGGCCTAGAATGTGTCCGTGGAGAGACTATGCCCTCATTTCTAGAGTGTAGCACAATGGATAAAGATAAACATAGGTAAATAACAGATGTAATTTTAGTAAACAGAAGGAACAATGGAAAATAAAGACAACAACAACAATAACTGAAAAAATGGAATAACATACGACAACTAATGATGATATGTCATGTATCTAGAAAACTGGAAAACATAGATACAAGACAACATGCATAACATGTTCCAAAAAATAATAAGTGAAATCAAAAGACTATCCCAAGCATCTCGAGCTCTGGATCGGTCATCTGCTATCAAGATCCATCCTAAATAGTAAGCAATCAAGTGTTTGAAGCTATATGCTTCCCTTTATCAACACCTGCATTCATGTAATATTCCCTAGGCACCAAACGACGCCCAGAGAGGGTGTGAGATAAATCTATATGGGCCACCACCAACAGTGTCTATAACATCCAACCCATGTAATGGAAATGTAATAGTGTGCATGAATGCATATATAAAGTAAAGGAATACAATGTAACTAAATACCCAAGTATCTGCTTCATCACTCACCTAACATATAGTCATAACCATCCCATTAATGGATTATTACCAGTTTATAAATAAGTTGCATGTTAACAATAGTGATGGTTCTCTGTTATGATAAGGAAACCTGTAATGACATTTAATAATGAAGTTACAAGGTAATAACCAAGGAAACTTAGACCTCAACGGTCTCCACCTCAGTAAAACTGTATCCTGGCTTATGGTAAGAGTGTAATCTAAGGAGAATATTCCAAGAAATTCCATAATAAGATGCCTACCAAATCCAAGGTGATCATCCAAGGTAAAATAGGGCTAAGCAGTGATTGGGCCCTATGGGATTTAAACATGGAAGCTACTGGTCAATACTAGATCCAAGGAGTGTATTTAAGGCATCCTTTAACACTATGTGAGTGATCCTATGGTGTCATACAAGGCATCCAAGAATAGACAAGGATCGAGATCTAGGTAGGTCTCAACCTAAGAAATCCATATCCTTGAATCAGAATGGGGTTCTCGGGTGCTCATGGAATTCTATGATAAGAATCCAAGACAAGCACGATTTAAACAACTCCTATTTGATAAGAAAGTCATATAATATATCATTTAGTTCAATCCTTGCCTTTCATTAGTGTGAGAATTCCAAGAAACATGAAACCATTCTTTTAATCCATTTATGCATATTCAATAATCATGGTTTATTTTGATACCTTCCATTAACATGGTAAGGGGTGCTACATATATTAAACCAATTATTTATTCACATTTAATCTAGTCAAGTCATATAATTAGTATACTTGCCAATTTCCCTTTCACATTTAATTATCAATTTGAAGCACCTAGCTTAGGCAGGGAAAGTGGAAGTGACATGGTAATATCCATTGAACATTACATGATACAATAAGAATTTATTATAAGGAGGCCTACCATTCGTGTGGTCAAGCTCTATCACATCTGAACGATGGCTCAAAAGTGTCAAAACACTAAAAACTCAACCATAGAATATCATCCTACATGGGATGTTGGGTGTTTTTGGTGTAACCGCTGACATCTAATCACATATATAGAAAGATCATAATCATACCATTCTAATTATTATAATCATGACATATAAATTCAATAAACGACACCCGATGGAATCGGTGGGCCCTACACGATAATTTCAAAATCAACGAACTCGAGGGATGAGTTATAGACCACCCACCTTATGGTCAAACGAGTCTCCTCCTATGATATCGAACTCTGATTCTTCTTATAAATGAGTAGATCTGAGAAAAATGGAAACACTCATACCTCAATAACTAGGGAAAGAGAAAGAGAGAAGAAGAACTGATTAAATGGACTCGAGTACTTACCATTGTGCATCCAACATGATGAAAGGAAGGTTGATAAGATCATGGATAGAGGAGATATTTCAATTCCTACCTTAGGCCTTCAAAGATATCAAAATTGAGAGGACAATAGATTAATCCCTCAGGAATTTGGATTAGGAGTAAGGAGGAGGATTAATTAGATTAGTAAGAGAAAATGGTCATTTTACACAAAAATTATCCTGTTCATGGTTTGAAAAACCATGCGCAAACCATGCATGAGTACCAGGGGGAGAGAGTGAACTAGCATGGTTAGGATGCAAAGTTAGGGAAACCATGATCCAACCATGAAATATGAATCTACCCAAAAAGGCACCACTCATATGGTTTGATCTAACTGTGCAACCTTCCTGCACGGTTTACTATAAACCATGCACCAGACATAGTTTTTCCCAAAAGCTATGTTTTGGACCCCGAAAAATCCCCAAACATCCTTATTAATTTCACTAACTCCTTTGGAATCAATATTATGTCCAAATTAAAGTATTAGATTGAAATTTAAAGGATCTATACCTGAGTGAAAAAATGAGTTCTTACAATCTTCCAACCTTAAAAGAACTCATCCCCGATTTCACCTTCCAAGGGTGGAGAAATACTGTCTGAGAGAAGCTCTATCCATTGAGAATGTACGTCGGCCTCCCACTCCCAAGTCTTATCCCACGCGTGGTCGTGCTTCCCTAGAACCTATACTAGAGGTATGGACCACCATCAGATAACCATCATTATTCAGTCAATGATGCATACTGGATACTCCTGAAAGGTAACATTGACATATAAATCAACTTCCTCATGATCAAAGGTATGAGATGGGTCGACATGATACCGGTGAAGTTGTGAAACATGGAAGACATTGTGCATGGAATGGTACCTCTAAGGTAATAGTAATAGATAGGCTACCAGCCCGACTCTCTATTGGATCTAAAATGGCCCTACATAATGAGGAGATAGTTTACCTTTCTTCCATAACTATCTATGCGCTATCCTGGGTGATACCTGAAGGAAAACATGATCCCTGACCTAAAACTCTAGAGGTCTTAGATGATAGTAGGCATATGATTTTTGTCTAGACTGGGTAGTAGTCATATTCTTTCTAATCAACTGAACCTGCTCCGATGTCTCATAAACAAGATGAGGACCTAGTAGGGATTCCTCACCTAACTTCATCTAGTACAGGGGAGAACAACATGACCTACCATATAAGGCCTCAAAAGGATCCATTTGAATTATCACCTTAAATCTGTTATTATAGGAAAACTCAATGAGATGGATATGCTTCTCCCCTGAATTTTTGAAATCAAGGACACATACTCAGAGCATATCCTATAGAACTTTTATCATCCGTTCTGATTCTTCATCCGTTTGAGGGTAAAAATGTATGCTCAGAATCACCTATGTTCCCAAATCCTTCTCTAATCCCTACCAGAACCGTGATGTCAAATGAGTATCCCTATCTGAAACAATAGTATGAGGGACCTCGTGGGGTTGTATGATCTCATTAACATATAGTCTTACCATCTCATCAACTGAGAAATTCTCTTGAACAGGAATGAAGTGGGATGATTTCGTTAGTTGGTCAATAACTACCCATATAACATTCCTACCCCATGGTGACCAAGGTAAGATGACTAAGAAATCCAAAGAAACATCTTCCAATTTCCATCTTGGGACTAGAAGCAGTTGTAACAAGCCTGCAGGTATCTGGTGCCCTTCCTTCACCTACTGAAAAGAGGAAAACCTAGTGAGAAAGCCTGCTATCTGACATTTCATCCCAGGCCACCAATATTGGCATTTCATATCTCAATACATCTTTGAGATGGCTGGATGAACTACCCACTAAGAAGCATGGGACTCACACATATACTCCTCTATCATATATGTAGAAACCAATACACATCCATGAATATGAATAATTTCATCTCTATCTACATACCAATCTAGAGGTGGGTTATATCTTTATATAATATCACAAAGAACCAAGCCTTTAGGATCTTAAAACTAAATACTCATAACATTATCAAGTAGGAAATAAGTAACTGCAAAATATGAGAAGTAAGACTGCTCGTGGCTATCATGAAACTCCAGATGCAACTCAAATAATAGGGCCATTAACATCCATTCATCACTGGATTCCCATACTTCTTGTTCTTGAGTTTTTTAACTTATTGTATCTGTAACCACATTTCCCTTCCTAGACGTCTGTGCAAGCTCAAATCAAAGTATTGTAAATATTAGACCCATCTACACTGTCTAAGGTTCAAGACAAACTTAATAAAGATATATTTGAGGATATTGTGGTCTTTCTACACCAAAAATCATCACCTAATAGATAGTGTCTCCAACAACGTAAGTCATGGACAACTGATGCTAGCTCAAGGTCATGTGTGAGGTAATTTCTCTCATGCAGCCTTAACTACCGAGATCCATATGCAATGACTCTATTCTCCTGCATCAGTACTACTCCTAGGACAATTATTGATGCATCACAAAAGATATTATAACCTACACTAGGCTCTGGAATAATTAGAATAGGTTCTAATACAAGCCTCCCTTTTAGCTCATGAAAGGATTTACACACGATTCTGACCAAAGGAACTTGAATTTTTTTATAAGACCAGTAAAAGGTGAAGTAAGATGTGAGAAGTCCTGTATGAAACACATATAATATCTAGATATCCCCAAAATCTCTATATATTAAACAAATTCTTGGGATGATCCTAGGAAACTACAACACTAACCTTTTCTAGGTCAATAAATACACCTAATTCTGAGATAATATGACCCAAGAAGTGAACTTTATCAATCCAAAAGTGGCACTTTGCAAGTTTGGTGTAAATGTGATGCTCTCTCAGTGTACTGAGAACGATCTCAAGGTGTTTATCATGTTCATTTTGAGTATGAGAATACACCAAGATTTCTTCCATAAATACAATGAAAAAAGAGTTGAGATAGGGATGGAAAAACTTATTCAATAGAGCCATGAAAATAGTGGGAATGTTCATAAGATCAAATGACATAAATTGGTACTCATACAGAACATACCTGCTATAGAAAGTTGTATGAGGTATGTATGATGTAAACAACACCTTGTGGTGATAGAACCCTACAAAATCATGATACTAAACCAAAAAAATCCATCCCTATAATGAAATTGAAACCCATCATCTTGAGAATAAATAATTTCTATAAAAGGGTAATTACCTACCTTAAAGAGATAGTCCCTACACTAGCGTATTCACTCTGTTCATATTCCTAACGTTGTATCTAGGGTCATTACCCCATAATAATGTTGTATCTCTAGTTCGAGACATTCCACAATAGATATAGAGATAAATGATTTTAAAGAACCTGTATCAAATAAATCAGATACTATAGTAGATGCCACAAGAATAGTACATCATACTGTAGATGGTTCCATATCTTGATCCTTGGGTATCAACTGAAGTGCATGCAATTAACCTAATACACAAACCTATTAAAAAGATGGACTACCGGGATCATAACTACTATGTTGGTGCTGTTGGTGATTAGGGTCTGCCTACCATGACCACGACCTCCTCCTTAGCCTGAACTACTAGTGCTCTTCCAACTCCTAGCCTGACATGAAAAAAAAGAACCCGCTCTAGAAGGTGGATCGGGTACAGATCCTTTTCCACTCGAAGCTAGTGGAAATGTCCTACAAAAACACTGAAGATTCCCCATACAACCACAAACCTTATACTTCATTGGGTCTTTATCACAATGTGGATTTAGGTGCCCCCATTATCCACACTGATGACACACTTTATAGCTATCGAAATGGGAACTCTGGTTTTCACATCCCTAATAAGAAACCTTGAGGTAATACTTACTACCACAGAAATAATTACTGTCCTGGCGTAGCACTGGTCCTCTATTCCTGGTAATATTTTTGTACCTAAAGTTACAATCAGTGATAAGATCTTGATTAACTATTATAGAGAAGGTAGACAGGTGGAAGAAATTCACCTATATACAAATGGCATACTGGAGCCCCTCCTCAAAACGCCTAGCACATGAAATCTAATCACAAACTATAAGCAATGAAAAGTGATGCAAATATGTGAAATGTGATGAATATTCCATAACTGACATAAAACCCAATTCAAGATGCATAAAATCTCTGGCTCTGTCATCTCTCTACATTCGTGGAAAGAACTAATCAAAGAAGGTATTCAAGAAATCAACCCACAATATGCTGTGATGATGACCAGCCCGGGTAATCACATCCCACTAGCGCATGGGTGAATCATGCAACATGCATGTAGCAAGATTGACCCTCCACTATAGAGGTGTCTACAGGTGCTCAAAGATAGACATGGTGGCATCTAGCCAAGACTCAGCAGCTTGTGGACCGTCATCCCCAAGAAAGGTAAGAGGATGCTGCTATTAGAACTTGTGAGTTATATCATCCATCGTAGGTGCAAGTCATGGAGCACCATGAAAGGACTGCATTAGTTGTAGGAAACTATAATTAATTTTGGCATCAGTCCCCAAATCTGGTATAATAGGTGGTTACTCATGTGGCACTTCTGAAGGTAAGACTTGTGTCTCAGGGCCCGCCATGTCTAGAGCATAGTATTCTCTACCCTCCTGGAATATGATATCGGGACATCATGATGGAATTAGTCTAAAAATGCTAAGAATACACCTCATGACACGCTTAAGTAGAAATATAGAATCACTAGAGGAAACTAAATGTAATAAAACGCACTATCTAACGTATACTACCCCATCTACCCACTGAGATAGCCATGTATCGATAAGTACTCAAGTATAAGTTTCATTTCATTTTATATTTTATCTCCAGGTTAACTCCTTTACCTTCCATAAACATGACAATGTGGGATAAATATGTGAAACAAATTCATATTATAAGTTAATTTTCACTTTAAAATGGATATTCATTCCCATTGAATCAGATCCCATACACCTTATCAATGAAAAAGACGCCCATTTATTCATATCATAATGGGTTGACTTGAAAAATCACTAATCCCAACCCGTAAGGGCTCATACACCTCATGAATTGAGACAAGAAATCACTCAATCACAACCAAAATTAATATAAGCATAAGAAAATTATCACAACATCACTCAACAATCAAATACAGATCAAGAAATGTGAAGTATTGAGATTCACCTATATGGAATGAAAATATGCGTGACATATGAATTTTAGGTTCCAAATATGATACATATAACAATGATCCTTGAACTCATATCATCAGGACAAGGATGAAATGAAATAATAAATCATAATAATAATAAACAAATCCACACAACATGTGAGTCAACTAATGGTGAAATATTATCAACTATAATAGGCAAAATCAGAACAAAAATTATAATTCAGGAAACTTGATTTTTACCCCGAACATGGGTTCATGATGCCAAAGCATGACTTATGAACAATTCTCAGGCATTCCTATTATCCTGACTATTTCCTCGAAATATTAAAGCAAGAAAGAAAACCCTCTGAAACCACTTTGTGATGTCCCTGACCCAAATTCCACTTAATGGGTGCTCTAAGCGTAGTGGGCCACATAACCTCAAGCGTATCTCCCCAAAATTCCAGAGGGTTCTGACTAGTTGGGATGACCTAGGGTGTGTCAGTGGGGAGACTATTCACTCATTACTATAGTGTATCATAATAGATAAATATAAACAATGGTAAAAATTGGATGAAATTTAAGTAAACATAATGAACAATGGAAAATAGATACAACAACAACAATAACTGAAACAACTGGAATAACATACAGACAATGATGATGATGATATGTCATGTATCTAGAAAACTAGAAAACATGGATACAAGAAAGTGTTCATAACATATTCCAAAAAAGTATAAGTGAAATCAAAAGACTATCCCAAGAATCCCGAGCTTCGAATCAGTCATCTACTATCAAGATCTATCCTAAACAGAAAGAAATAAAGTGTTCGAAGCTGTATGCTTCCCTTTATCAACACCTACATTCATGTAATATTCCATGGGTACCAAACGACACCCAAAGAGGGTGTGAGATAAATCTTAGTGGGCCACCACAAAGGGTGTCTATAACATCCTTCCTATGTAATTGAAATGTAACAGTGTGAAAGCTTGTATATATAAATTAAAACAATACAATGTAACTAAATACCCAAGTACATGCTTTAGCCATCGACTGACATATGAAAATAACTAGTCCATTAATTTATTATTACCATTTTATAAATAAATTGCATGTTAACAATATTTAAGGTTACATGTTATGGTATAGAAACTTGTAATGAAATTTAATAATGAAGTTCCAAGGTAATAGCCAAGGCAACGTAGACCTCAAGGGTCGCCAACTCAGTAATAACTATATCCTTGCTTAGGGTGAGAGTGCAATCCTAGGAGAATATTCCAAGGAATTCTACAATAATATGGCTACCGAATCCAAGGTAATAATCCATGTTAAAACATGGATAAGTAGTGACTGGGACCTATGGGATTTAACCATGGAACCTACAGGTCAATACTGGATCTAAGGAGTGTTTCCAAGAAATCCGTTAACATTATGTGAGGGATCCTACAATTTCATATTGGGCATCAAATAATTGATAGGGATCAAGATCTAGGTAGGTATAAACCTAATAAATCTATATCCTTGAATCATAATGGGGTTCCTAAGTGCTCATGGATTTCCCTGATAATAATCCAATGTGTGATCGAGTGATGCCACTCCTATTTGATAAGGAAGTCATATAATATATCATTTGGTTCAAGACTTTCCTTTCATTAGGGTGAAAATTCCAAGTAGCTTGAAACCATTAATTTAATCCATTTAACCTTTTTTAATAATCAAGCTTCATTATGATAGCTTCAATTAACATGGTAAGGGGTTCTACAAACATGCAACCTATTATTCATTCACATTTAATATGGTCAAGTCATATACTTAGTATACTTTCCAATTCCCTTTCACATTTAACAATCAATTTGAATCACTTACCTTAGGCTGGTTAAGTGTAAGTGACATGGTACTTTCCATTCACCATTACATGATACAACAAGAATTTATTATATGGAGGCCTAGCATTTGTGTGGTCCATCTCTAGAACATTCGAACAATGGTTCAAAAGTGTCAAAACACTAAAAACTCAACTATGGAATATTATCCTACATGGGATGTTGGGTGTTTTGGGTGTAACCGCCAACATATAATCACATATATGGAAATGGAATAATCATATAGTTCTAATGATTATAATAATGACATATAAATTCAATAAATGACACTTGATGAAATCGGTGGACCCCACATGATAATTCCAAAATCAACGAACTTGAGGGATGATTTATAGACCACCCAACTTAGGCTCATATGACTCTCCCATATTTATATCATACTTTGATTCATCTTATAATGGAGTATATCCAAGAAAAATTAAAAAATAATCATACCTCAGTAACTTGGTTGAGAGAAAGAGGGAAGAAAAAACGCTTAAACGGACTCGAGTACTTACCGTTACACATTCAACATGATGAAAAAAAGATCGATCAGATTTAGGATGAAGGAGGTATTTCAATTCCTACCTTAGTTATTCAAATAGATCCAAAAATAGGTTAATTATATAAAAATTTGTATTAGGAGGAAGGAGGAGGCTTAATTAGATCATTAAGGGAAAATTTCCATTTTACCTAGAAATTAGCCTGTGCACGGTTTGTATGCATGGCTTGACAATCTATGTGAAAACCATGCATGGGTACCCAGGGAAGAGGGGAACTAGAACATTTAGGCCACATGGTTAGGGAAACTTTTCATCAACTGTGTGAGATGGATCTACCTGAAAAGGAACCACCCACATAGTTTGATCTAATAGTGTGGCCTTCCTATACGGTTTACTTCAAACCAT
This sequence comes from Viscum album, assembly GCA_963277665.1. Lineage (NCBI taxonomy): Eukaryota > Viridiplantae > Streptophyta > Magnoliopsida > Santalales > Viscaceae > Viscum > Viscum album. The sequence goes on along the minus strand of OY728147.1, from coordinate 1,015,308,035 downwards.
GTGTGGGGACAAGTTTTTCCCAAAATCTTTGTAACAGGCTTAGAATAAGCCATATACACCCTCAAAACCTTCACTAACTCATTAGGAATCTATAATAGGTCAAGAATAAAACATTAGGCCAAAATTTAAAGGATCCATACCTGAGTAAAAAATCAGGTTCTTTGAATATACATTTAAATTTTCTAATTATATTAATTATATTATTGAATTTTAATTTTATAGGTCTTTATCAATGTTTTTAGAACTAATAATGATAGTTATTTATCAGTAGTGGGAATTGGTGATAAATAGTGGTTTTATCAGCGCTTATTATTTTAGAATGACAAAAACCCTCTTTATCAGCACTTTCTTAAAAGTGCTGATAAAATGCTTCGTGGTATTATTAATTTAACCATAACTGAACTGATTTCTCTCACATCGCTCAAGATATCACATAAGTATAACTCTATTGGAACTCCCCCTCTACCTTCTCTCACATGAATCAACCCTACCAAATCCCAAGGCATGTTATTAATTATGTTTATCTCTTTTTTATCAGTTTCTTTATACTATCCTCAATGCATATAGATCACCTCCCTCAATATATCTAATATGGCACCATATTAGGTAGCCATCTAACACATACATGATATATATGAAATTATATAAGAGTTTTATTTTTCTTCACTTTTCTAGGTTCTATTATTCTTCGGGTACTTCTTTTCTCCATGTAATAGTAAATATATTATGTGGATTGTTTCTAAAAAAATTGGCAGGGTGAATTTTTTTCATCTAAAAAATGTATGTTTTTGAGTTTCTAGAAATTATTATCCATTCTCTACAAGAGAAAATTTATGTTTCTAAACATTTTAGTTTTAATATTATGTGAAATTATTTTTAAATAGTATTTATTTTTAACTTTCATTTTTTATAAAAATTGGATAATTAGTAGTGGAATATATAATATATCCACATTTAAATCACATCAATGGAATGTTATATTACTAATTTTCTTTTCCTTACAAAAAAAATTAAAATATTCATCAAAAGGTTGAGGATGGATTATATATATATATATATTTCATTATTGTGATATTATGGTTCATCCCAACCATGTGAATTGTTTAAATTTAAAGCATTTGTGAAACCACTAATTGATTGTTCTTTGGGTTTTCTAGTATCATGAGAACCCTATCCCAAGAGTTCTGGTTTATTGGATTTAAATTCAAGAGTTTATTCAAATGTTTTATTCTCAATACCATGTGATTGGGACCTATCAACATTTTCATCATTTAAAAAAAGATCAAATTTAGCTCCTAGGAATCTTGTCACTATAACACCAACAGTCCCACTATGTACCAAGTGAAGAAATGAATAAACATCATCTCCTCCCTATTATTGATTCTAATTGCTCACTTCTCTTTACTGATCTCGTCTGTGTATTTAATCATATGAGATATCAATGAATTAATCATATGTGATATCTTCTTTTACAAATTTCTTATTATGATTGCATAGAGCTCCCAACTGAATGAGGATGGAAATGAAAGGACCATATGTGTACAGTAAAAAATCTTCCAAATCATCATGAAAGGTAGTGATTTCAAATGATAAGTAGGAAATGTTTTATAGTGAATATATGGAAATTATCTCCAAGTTCCAGGAATGCTTCATATTCCTATGGTTTAAAATGAAAAATTATGACCATTTGTGTCCATTACCAGGTAGAAATCCCCCAATCCTTTTTATATTTTAAGTGCTGTAAACATATATGATCGGAATTTTTCAACACAAACCACTAACCTCATGTTCATTTAAAAATCCCTTCTTGTCAAAATGAAACAAAAAGTGAGCGTACTCAATAAAATGTTTCAGATCTTTATTAAGTAGGTTAATTCACCTGATTTTTCATTATTTTTTCCCTAGTTTTGTAAACTTTCACTTTTAATACATGGTTCCCATTACTGTCTCCATTTTGGAATCATTCCAATTTAATTTCAACCTCAATTCCAAATATAATATCCTTCATTTTTTATAATAGCTTTACCAACAACTACATGTTTACCCTAGGTTTTTCTTTTTCATTTCACCCATGTGTAAAATGATAACTTGTCAAGAATCATCAACAATAACATTCAAATGAAAGGTTCCCCTTATTATAGTTTTCTATAACTTTTTATTTTGATTATGAATATCTTATGTTTTTTTATAAAATGAATTCTTAATAACCTAACATTATAGATATGAATTGAAAATGGATACATTTTAATCATATAAAAAAAGAGTATGGAAATGGTGTCAAAGTGTTCATAAAGTTTTTAATGGAGTATGCATACGACCGTTATCATATCCTATGTCTATGTTTATGTTGTTTTTATTCATGAAAAAATAGTTTATAGGAGTTTAAAGAACATTTGATTTGTCGTTAATATATCAGAGCTATAAATGTTGGACTAAACACAGAGAAAAGCCTAATATACACTTGTACTAGGATGATAATATATTTTATGGATCATTTTATATGAAAACTAGGGTAAATTATAATAGAGATTATATGGAAGAAATTAAAATGTAAATTGAAGATAACCATCTTGGTTGTCCAAAGTTTTTTAGAAGTTAATTAGTTATTCTAAGAGACCACTGTATTCTAGTTGTACTAAATAAAAAACATTTTCATCTGTATTGATGTTATATAATTTTAAAGATGGCAGAACATGGAGTGAAACCAGCTTTATAGAACTACATGGTCTCTTGAATGATATACTACCAGAATAAAATTATCTTCTTTATTAAAATATAATTCTAATATAATTTCATGTTCAATGAGAATGATATCTAAAAAAATACATGCCTATCCAAATGATTTCATATTGTTTCACAATGACCATTAATAGCTCATAAAATTCCATAAGTGTGGCATAAATCGATTTAAGAAAGTTAAATCAAGTCGTTCAAAAGTTGTATGGTACTTTCCTATCATTCCACGGTTTAAAAAACTATAAAGATGTTAGGAGACTGCAATATAATTAACATGGTACATTGATACAAGAATTGAATATGGGGAACTATATCATCCAATAGACTCCCTTTAGTGGAAGAAAATTTATTAGTTGTATCCTATATTTGGAAATGATCCAATAAACTTCCATCTTGAATTATATATAGATAGAATAATTCATTTTTATTTACAGAGTATTACTTACAGTACATGGTTAGTTATGTTCATGAATTATATATTTCCACCATGGTTAGGCATGAACTATAAATACATTATGTTTTCTTTACTTATATATGAAAAATACTCATTAATGATTTTGATTTCAATTTTTATCCATTGATAAAAAGGTATTAAATTGATGTGGGATACATGTGTTACATTGTATGATACTCATAGAAGTGAATAATTCACATTGAGGTCCATGTTGTACGGGATGATAAATGACTTTCCTGCTTGTGGAAATTTTTCCAAATATAACTTTAAATTAATGCTGGGATGTCTCATTTGTGAATAATTCACATACTCAGTTCAGTTAAAACATTCCTAGAGGACTTTTATAGTAAGATATCAGAAATTTTTACCTTACTGTAAAAAAATATGAATCTTAGATGACAAAATTTGATGGGAATACCAAACATGGTATAACATTATGTCCACTAACTGGTGACCGACTTCTTGATAAATTAAAAGATACTGATAATATTTTCTATAAACCATTTTCAAAAAACCTTATAAAATATGGTTGTAAAAATAGATCAATTTTATTTTAACTACCATACTAGAATTGATTGTATGTTAGATATTTTATTGATGTCATCCATACTTAAAAAATGTATTTTATTATGTTATTAGAATGTTACAAAATGTTTTGAGAAAAAAAATATGGAATAATGTCTAGGTTAGACATTATTGACATGGGGATAAGGTAAGAGTTGGAAATAGTGAAGGGTAAAAGGAAAACTTATCTTCCTCCAGTATCTTACACTCTATCCAGACAAGAAAAATTTTAATTTTACAATTTCTTTAATGGTGTCAAAGTTCTAGAAGGGTTTTCAAAAAATATAAAAAATTTCATTTTAATGAATAATTTGAAGTTACAATGTCTAAAATCACAAAAATATCATGTTTTGATGAAATATTTGATTCTCATCACTTTACGTGGTATTCTTCCAAAAAATGTACAAAAAACATTAACCACACTCAGATTATTTTTCGTAGCCATATGCAGTAAAGTTATAGAACCAAAAAAGTTTCCAATCACAAATAAGGATATTACAGTCATATTATGTGAATTAGATTTGTTATCTGTACCATAATTCTTTGATATAATGGACCACCTGATGGTTTACTTGGTTAGAGAGGATCAGCTATGTGGCCATGTCCATTACAGATGAATGTACCCCAATAAATGATATATGAATATTTTGAAAGGGTATGTCATGAATTGAATTCGAACAGAAGGTTGTATTGCATATTAATATATTATTAAATAAGCTGTTGAATTCCATACCAATTAGATATCATATATTGATAATATCTGTCTCCCAAAGGCTCATCATAGAGGATTCCTTATGGGTGATGGGATTTCTGGAAGTGATGTTGTTACAATTATCATCACAGAGTGGGAGAAATCACATCATTGCATTTTATATAATAGTGAAGAGGTTTATTCATATGTTGAATCCAAAAAAGTAATTATTATACATTTGAATCAATCAAGGGATAAAGGATGGATATCAAATATATATAATCAATAGTTTATAGGATGGTTCCAAGATCATATTTATAAGGAGTTATCAAGAAATCCAAATTCAATTGCTGAACAACTTTATTGGATAACTATGAGACCAAATGAAAATGTTATATTTTACACTAATTTGTAATTAATGGTTATATATTCTTTAAAAATGAATAATATGAATGTAGTACAATGTAAAACAATTGAGTTATTCTTATGGTGTAAGATATGAACATAATCAGTTCCAAGGATTAAAATCCAATTTATATGAATATGTTATATTATGGTATCATACAATAGATACACGACTTGGATTATATAAAATTTCAAGTGTCAATTTTCCATTGCAAATTGGTTGATGACATGAGTGCAGAGAAATTCGATGAATTGGGATTTATGAAGGTGAATTTTAGGATATAAGGAAAAACCATTCATAATGGATTCACAAGAAGTGTAGATATTTTATGTATTAGATCCATTGAAAAATAATTGGTCAATTATCCTATTGATGACTAAAAAAACTAAATATTTAGAGGAAAATTAAATTGAGCATGACCCTTTTATTGGGAGGCCACACTCATTTTATGTTTATCCCAATGAAAAAAATGCATTTTATGTTAGAGGGGACCAAAAAGAGGGAATTTTCATACTCAATAGAGTATCCAAATCCCCTCGACCTTTGAAGATTTTTTTTTCAATTAGAAGGTTAATTGTTTTAATATACTATGATTTTCTTCATAATATTATGTATTCTCTATTAAATTTTCATAATCTAAATTATATTTTTGACTACTCATGCATATAATGACTTTGGCACATGTTGATGTTACCAATCCAATGTAAGAATAGACAGTTGATGCTGAAACTGAAAAATTATTTACGGATAAACATAATTTGATGAAAAAAATAACACATAATGAATGTGTTAAATAAATTATAAAGTAAAGGATAATGGGTATTAAATTTGAGGTTGGTTAGAATCAACATAGCCAATATGTTGACATGAACCATTAAATGCTCATTATTTATACTAGGGTATCAATGATAATGCATGTGATGATTCATATAGATATGTGACACCATGTACAACCTTTATTAAAGGAAATGATTTGGGAAAATATTAAGGTAATGTTACAATATACTTTCTCTATTTTACTGAAAAATTATATAATGAAATTTTGACTTAATTTTCATTATACCTTGTAGAGTTTGTTTATTTTAGATGATTTCTATAAGAAATATGTATTAATGGATACTAGAAAACCTCACAAAGGCTACCATACACTTCTTAAAAATAATAATCTTAGGGATGTTTAGGGGAAAGTAATTCCACACCAACTAGTTATGTATGCACACATTATAAAATAGGATTTATGGAAATATTTAACTAGTCTTCCTGATGAGAAATAATTTTAGGTAAAATTATATTGATAATATTTAATTATTCATTATTTATTTTATCAAATTTGATTCAAAATTGAAAATTTATGAAATAAAAAATGTGTGCTAAAAATAAACAACATACTGTAAAACCAATGTACCCCTACCGTAAAGCAAGGATGGGGTACAATCAATTTGAAAATAAAATGGTATGAATTTTAAATACATAATAAAAGAGTTATGTGATATGAAATAAAATATTTAATTTTTTATATACAGATTGATTAATCAAAAGATGAATCCACTTCCATCCCATATCATGTGCTATAAAATGAGGTCAGTTTAAAAAAAATAGGGTAAACTAGATTTTAACACTCCGGCCCCAGATGTTCGGTTTCGATGCATTATTTTATTACATTGGCATGATTATATGGAATCAAATATTAAAGGACCGATCAGTTTAGTATTTTTGAAGAAACTATATACATTCATGGAACCCATTTTACATTGGGAAAATAAAACAAAATATATACATACCAAAAGTTAATAAACTACATCCCTAAAAAACTCAATAAATGATCTATTCTTCATAAATTAGGGAAGGAAAACAGATGATAGGGGTGAATTAAAATTATAATTAATGGTTAAATATAGTATAATCATGAAATAATAATAAGTGAATCTCATTCAATTAGACATAATTAATATGTCATGGTGAATAATTGAAACACATGCCATTAATAAGCTGATAATGAAAGTACATCCATATATATTTTTTCATAGTGAAAACATCATGGAAAGTAATAAATAAATAATGAATAAATATAATTATTATTATTTGGAAATCATGTATCTAACCCATGAACCATCATACCATAGAGACGGTTTATGTTTGTGGTTAAAAACCAGTTTGATTCTATTTAGAAACAAACACGAAGGTTTTGTCACCATCTATTTTTTCTCATGAGACATGTCGGTGCATTGAGGGGATATAAAGGTCACAACCCTTAATTGTAAGTCCAAATTGTTTTTTATACATTTATTTAAGTCAAGAACAAAATTCCTTTTCAATATCTGTATTGAGTGGATGATACATATTAATCAATATTTTCCTAGTTAAAATAGTACTCAAAATAATCACTGTATGTAAAATGGTATACGACTAAGAAAATAATCATATCTATGATACAATAATATAGATATTTAATAAAATATAATTAAAATAAAAATTTATCTCAAATGGTAATTTTATACACCACATAATAATTATTAGGTGTACAATACCAAGTAAGTCTCAATGAAATGGAAATTCAGACAAAGTCCCTCACCACATTGTAATCAATTGAATCATATGAAAAAATTTAATAATCATCAAATGAATCCTTTAATAACATGAATTTAAATAGAATCATGATATTATATATCAAATGGAAGTATACATACACTACATACAATAAATAAGTGAGAAATAATAAAAATATCATGGAAATAAAAGTAAGATGAGAAACCCCTTACCTTATGTCTGAATGTGTTCTTCCTTTGATCTTAATTTCATGGATAGTAAAATTAAATCCATTAATTAATTAATTAATTAATAACCTTGTATAAATTTATTTTATTTGTTATAATTTTATTAAGTTCATTTTTTATATTTTTATTAGTTATACGATACGATTTTATAGCTTGAGATCATTCGTTTCCTTGGTTTTCATAATCAGTTTCCTTGTATACATGTAATGAAGTACGTTTAGCAAAAAGACCAGGAACCGGTGGAAGCCCTCCCTAAGAAAATTAAATAAAATAGTAGGAGAGTTAGGAATAAAAGGGGTTATTACATAGGTGAGTGTACAACACCCCACATTTATCAGCCTCCACAAGTGGGGCATAATAATCAGGTGCCATGAAAGACCACATCCCACCAAGATCAATGAGTTCCCGCTTTGCCCGAGCATCCGCCACCTGGTTGGACTCCTGATAGAAATGTGAAACCACCAGAAGAATTTGAGTGACCTTGTTGAGACAATCAACCCATTGATGTAGCACACACCAAGGCACATTATGTTTCTTGGTCTTCAGTGCATGAATCGCAAACTGGGAGTCAGATTCAATCCATATACATTTCCAATTAAACCGGACTGCATACCTGAAAGCATACATCATGGCCAGATTTCAACTTTGAATGCATTTCCAATTCCAATGGCATGGTGGAAACATACCTTTACAAACCCATGGTAGGTACAGAATACTCCCCTTCATCCTGATGTACCTGGTGCGCCCGACACAGCTCTATCAACATTCACCTTGAGACAAGGCACAATGGGTGGAATCCACCGGATATGTTTCAACATTTGAGGCTTGTGCGACTGACCCGAAACACAAATATTTCTCATATATTCCATTTGGTTATATAGTATGAGGATGAATCATTATATAATATATTTAGTGATAATAGTTTAGTTAATTTTAGCGGGTTTTGATCACAATGAACTAGTTTTGTTACATTATTTAATATCTTGTATATAAAATGATTTCCGAACCTTAAATAATATATAATACATATTTAATAATCTTATTAAACCATAAAAATGGTTTCATGACCATCCATGAAGTATAAATTAAAGAAATAAAGTTCATCTTCCACGAAGGTTGTAAATCGGCACCTCCTGGACGATGATTTTGTTTTTAAAATAAAAGAGAGAGAGAGAGAGAGTAAGGATATTGATGATGTATCATCAATTAACATTATATAATTATGGTATATATATTATACATGAATTATTATGATAATTTTGAAATATTAGGTGAGGAGAGAATGAAAAATAAAGAAGGAACTTGAAAAGAAAATAAAAGGAAAAGGAAGAGGATTTTACCTCTTGAATACTCCTCCTTGAGAATCTCATTAAGGGGGTTGATTTTGGTCTTTTGGAAAGAACAAGAGATCATGGAAGTTGGTTTAGACTAGGTGATAGGATTTTGGAAGAAATTTGACAATATTAAAGTCTTAGAGGAGTGAATAGAAGGGGGGGGGGGGTGAGGGGTGGTATTTATAGTTGAAGAGAGGGGTGATTTCTCAATATTTTATTAATTATTTTATTATTTTGATCTAGACAAGAAATAGAATTGATTATTATGACCAAATACAGTAATAAGTGAATGTGAGTTTTAACCCAGTGTTATTACATCATCCATACATCACCTATGAATAAATAAATCACGTATTTATCATTTATCATAAATTATCTAATTTTTATATTCACAAAAATTCAAGTATTTTAGAAAAATCTCAAAAAATCACCCTAAATTTTTTTCGATTTATAGAATCCAAAAATTAAATCCAATTTATTAAAATAATTTTCTAAATTTTATAATTTTAATTTTTAATTAAGATCACCATTTACTTGAAAATTGTTTTTTAAAAATAAAGCTGATATTATAACACCCTGAAAAAATTAACTAAAGCATTATTAAATTATACTATAATCATAAGAAAAAAAATATTTATTTATGGATACATTTTATGAAATTTAATTTTCTTTTTAATTAATTTATTAATTATAAAATTGTAATTAAATATTTATTACTTAAGAAAATACCAACACATAATTATTAATTTTTGAAATATTTACTTATAAAATTATATAATTATATCATACTTTAATTTATATTGAGCCTAAATTTTATTTATGACTTCATCATGAGGTTACCATTCATTTGGCTGTTTTACTATTCATAAGGTTCATATTACTATTAATAAGGGTACATTACTATTCTAAAGGGTCAAGTTACTATTAACCACAAATGTAAGTTGATCCTACCAGACTCTTAATATCTTACTGATCTTAATTGTGTATGTCCATTTTTCAAAATTCAAAACACAGAAGCGAAAAAATTATGTTTGATGGCTTGGTTATAACTATCTCATATAAATAAAAAATCATTGTTTCACAGAGACTCAATATTTCATTCATTAAATTCTATATTAAATTTATTTGTAAATCCTTAGGGGTTATATTCTTCAATCCTTCAATAAATTGAATCCTCGCAATTTGAAATTGAACTTCAAAAAAATAAAAAGGTTGATACTAGTAAAACACTTAACATAAATTGATTTTTTTTGTATAACTAATCTCAAAGTCCTAAATATGGTTTCTTTTAGGCCATATTTACTTTGAAACCCTTCATACTTTTTTGTAAAGAAAATGTAAATTATCCTAAGAATATCCCCTGGGATTGTCAAAACAGGTGCGTAGTAAGGCCCATTTTCATGTACCAGGTTACCCTGAGTCAGGCCTAGAACACCTTATTGGAGTTGTTACTCCTAGGTACATTTGTTCTGGAACCACGTCCACTTGTAGTATCTAGACATGGAAGTATTTCTAGTAAGATCCACATAATACGTAACTTACCAAAATTCTAGGATGTTGTCCTATTCTTATCCTCAAATTATATCTTTGGGTTATGTTCCCTAAACTAATTTTTCTAAATCTAGTTCTCAAGGTTCCTACTAAACTTAACACCCCGACCCCAGATGGCCAGAGTTGGTGCATTATTTTATTACATTAGCATGATTAAAAGGAATTAAATACTGATGGATCAAATAGTTTTTTAGTCTTGAAGAAACTAGATACATACATGAACCCACTTTACACTATGAAAAGAAAACAAAATATATACACAAAAATGTTAATAAACGACATCCTTGAAAAACTCAATAAATGATCTTTTCTTCATAACCTGGGTAAAGAAAATAAATTAAAGGGGTTAGATCAAATTCTCAGTAAGGGTTACATATATCAAAAGAAAGAAATGAAAATAAGTGAATCAGAATCAATTAGACATAATTAATATGGCATAGTGAATAATTGAAACCCACGTCATCAATAAGATGAGAATGAAAGTGGATCCATAGATTTTTTCATAGTGAAATTTTTATGTAAAGTAACAACTAAATAATTTATAAAGATAATTATTATTATTTGGATTTCATGTATTTGGAACATGAACCATCATAAAGTCAAGATGGTTTTTATTCTGTGGGTAGAACCATGTCTGATTCTGTTTGGAAACAAACATGAAGGGTTTGTCACAAACTGTTTTGTCTCATGAGACCTGTCAATTCATAGAGGGGATATAAAGGGCCTCTCCCTTCACTGTTAGTCCATATCATTATTTATACATATATTTAATTCAAGAAAAAAATTCCTTTTAAATATCCTTATTGAGTAGAGCATACAAATTAATCAATATTTCCCCAGTTAAAATAGTAATCAAAATAAACACTGTACGTAAAATAGTATATGACTAAGAAAATAATCATATAAATGATACGATATTATTGATTTTTAATATAAATATAATTTAAAATTAAAATTGATCTCAAATTGGTAGTAGATACACCACATAATAGTTATTAGGTGCACAATACCGAGTAAGTCTCAATGAAATGGAAATTGAGACAAAATCCCTTACCACGTTGTAATCAATTGAATCGTATGGAAAAAATTAATAATCATTAACTTAATAATTTAATACCATGAATTTAAAAATAAGAATGATATTATAAATCAAATATAAGTATAAATACACCACATATAGTAAATAACTGGGGAATACTAGAAATCTCACAGAAATAAAAGTGAGATGAGAAACTCCCTACCTTACGTCTGAATGTTTTCTTCCTTTGATCTTAATGTACTGCATAATCAAATTTACTCCATTAATTAATTAATTAAAAGACTTATCTATTTTTTTTATCATAATTTTAAAAAGTACATTTATGGTCTTTTTATTAGTTATATGATACAATTTTATCACTCAGGATCATTCATTTCCTTGGTTGTCATGATTGGTTTACCTATATACATATAATGAAGTTTATGTAAAATGAGGATAATTATATATAATTAGAATTATATGAAATTAATGAGAATAAATTTTTTTAAATGTTTATACATATAATTTGGTTATATGATATGAGTATGAATCATTAGATAAGATGTTTAGTGATAATCGTTCAGCTTAATTTTAGAAATTCTTTGATTATAATGAACTTGTTTTGGTGTAGTATTTAATATCATGTATATAAAATGCTTATAGAACCTTAAATAGGAGTTAATAAATATTTTATAATCTGGTTCAACCATAAAAATGGTTTCATGACCATCCATGAAGGAGAAATTAAATAACAAATGTTCATCGTCCACGAAGGCTATAAATCGGCACATCCCGGACAATGATTTCGTTTTTAAAATAAAAGAGAGAGAGAGTAAGGGGATTGATGATGTATCTTCCATTAACATTATATAATTATATTATATAGATAATAATATAGTTATCATGATCATTTGGAAACATAATGTGAGGAATAATAATAAATAAAGAAGGAACTTGAAAAGAAAATATAAGGGAAAGGAAGAGGATTTTACCTCTTGAATACTCCTCCTTGAGAATCTCATTAAGGGGATTGATTTTTGGATTTTGGAAAGACCAAGAGCTAATGGACGTGGGGATAGACCATGGAAAAGGATTTTGTAAAAACTTTTACATGATTTAAGTCTTATAGGAGTGACGATGGGGGGGGGGGTGAGGGGTGGTTTTTATAGTATCGGAGAGGGGTGATTTCTAAATATTTTATTCATTATTTTATTATTTTACTCAAGATAAGAAATATTATTGATTAGTGTGACCAAATAAAGTTTGAAGTGCATGTGAGTTTAAAACAAGTGTGCTTACATCATCTATACATCACCTATGACTCAATAAATTATGTATTTATCATTTATCCTAAATTACCATATTTTACTATTTTCAAAAATTCAAGTATTTTAGAAAAATATCAAAAATTCACACTAACCATTTTTTGACATGTAGAATAAAAAAATGAAATCCATTTTATGAAAATAATATTTTAAATATGAGAATTTTAATTTTTAATTTAAATCACCATTTACTCAAAAAATATAATTTTTAAAATTAAAGCTGATTTTATAATGCCTTGAAAAAATCAACTAAGGTATTATTAAATTATCCTAAAATCATAGGAAAAAAATATATTTATTTATGGATAAATTTTATGAAAATTAATTTTCTTTTAAATTAATTTATTAATTATAAAATTGGAATTAAATATTTATTACTCATAAAAATACCAACCCCTAATTATTAATTTTCAAAATATTCACTTACTTATACCATGATATAATTATATCATACTTTCATTAATAAGGTGAATAAATTTTATTTATGATTTCATGGGTGATGTTACTATTCATTTAACCATTTTACCATTCATAAGGTTCATATTACTTTTCATAAGTGTACGTTTCTATTCCAAAGGGTCAAGTTACAATTCCCCAAAAATGTAAGTTGATCCTATAAGACTCTAAATATCTTACTGATCGCAACCATGTATATCCATTTTTTAAAATTAAAAATTCAGAATAAAAAAAATTATGTTTAATAACTAGGTTATAACTATCTCCTATAAATAAAAAAGTGTTGTTTCATAGAGACTCAGTGTTTCATGCAATACATTCTATATTAAATTTATTTGTAAATCCTTGGGGTGTTACATAGTTGATGAAAACACACGAGAAGTATGAGAATCATGTGTAAGTATGATATGATAGTAATTCGTTAAGATTTATAATAGTATTACATAAAAACATCTATTTATGATTTTATTATTTTTTTACATCTTATAAAAAAGAATCATCATTGGTCATACCCGAATAAAACTAATTTTAGTCACTTTGAAGTGGCTAAACAATATAGCCGCCTTAGAGGTACCAATTTTGGAGTATCACCTCAGAAATATTTTTGGAAGACAAAGATACAGGAAGATACATTTGAGATTATTAAAGGACTATAGCCACATATATATTCTTTGAAAGATATTATTTTTTGATATTGCTTGGTGGACCAATGTTTAAAAAATGATCAAAGAGAACTGGAAGTCAAAAAAATGTCAATATACGAAGAGCCATATGACCCCACTATCTTTGAAGTAATACATTCCCCTCAATCACATACTATACACAAGGTAATAAATTTTATCATTAATATTTCTCTTAAATTTGAATAATAAAACATTATATAACTTTATATTACTAAAATTTAACACGGTGATGTTTTATGTGATTTATATCTATTAACACCCATTTGTCTCCTTGTTGCGAGGGGAAAAGTGTATAATATGACATGAGACATTCTAAAAAACAAATAAATCCTAAAAGATCACATGAGAGTGGGGATTGAGGTATCTCACAATATGACATTTGAGTTTCATGTTATTTTTGATGATCTTGATGCTACAATGGTCAATTATGATATTTTAACTTTCATAGAATGGTCATCTAATCTTATAAAGATAAATTTCTTATATCTTTAACAATTTTTTTCAAATTAAAATCCTTTAACATTTGATGAAAAAGGTCCTAAATGAGGTTTTTTTAAAGATAGATAAAATAATAGGTAAATGAATTGTCGAATCAAGACAATATAGTGAATCAACCAACAAAAAAAGGTCCTTTTAGGAATACCTTCACCCCTCCAATTCCACTACACCCTATATTAATATTACAAGTTCATACAGAAACTACATTAAAAGATAAGGATGTCTCATATATTTAATATGAAGAAGAAATATTTTTAAATTTCATTACAAACATGGTTGGTATCGAGAGTATAAATGAGATTATCATATTTGAATGGCTAGAAGTCTTAGTTGTGAATACATACATGAGGTATATTTTCATAACATGTATATTAAAAAAATGATCTACTATGTTCATTAATGATAATAACTATTCATATTTTCTATAGGTGTTTATATTACTACTATATAAAGGGAAAACCCTATGAATAAAAATTTGGATTCATTAACTCTTTTATCATTTCAATGCAATAAGTTTATTTTGAATTAGAAGTAATTAATAATAAAAAAGATGAAATAAGAAAGGAGTTTGAGAGGATAGTAATAGTAGAAAGAATCTTCTTGATTCATACAATGAAGGGGATAAAATATACAATCTAATTATATAAAATATATATTTCTTTAATTAATTAATTATTTGTTTATGTATTTTTAAGAACCACTAGATTCTAATCATAATAAATTTGGATAACACAATTTTTTATTTTTTGTATCCAGAGCATGTATTTCCATAAAATCAACCACACATGATGTGTATTGGGAATTTCAAATGCACTGTAATCAACATTTTATAGATAATATTTGAATTATATGTTTCAATTTGTCTTTTAATGGGAATTTTTTTATGATAGGGAAATCTATAAATATAGTCTAAACTATGGTATGTGGTCAATTAATGAACATAATAATCCTATAAAATTATTTAAATGGAAATATAGTAAGGTATAAATGGAAATATTTAACTATAAAAACATATTTTAAAATAATTTACATATTTTGGTCAATGTTATTGCAGTGTCTGAAAAAAATAACAAGGATTTTGGATATTAAATTTCCAAATTTATGGAAGATATCATATACCATAAAATGACTAACATCCCTAAACAAGTAATTTATAAAAGTAATTACAATTTCATTAAAAAATTATTTATCATTTTTTTTCTATATTTTCTCAATACTACCAAGATTTCCAATAATCTACATACTCAAAATAAGAATTAAATTTGTTTAGAGATGAGTGGAAGAGTACATGGTGTCACAATGTTTATTGACATCAAATTTAGGTAATTATCTATTATGTTTGTGATGTATTATCAAATATGACCTTAGAGATACATTTAAGATGTAAAGAATTTATATTGTAATGCTTATATTTTATTTTTACATCTTTTTAAAGGACAACTATAATGGAAAGTTAAGCTATATATATTCTGAAAAAGCTTGTAACATGTTCAAAGCTACTCATTATCATAAGAGATTAGACTTCGAGGATACAACAAAGATAATTTCAATTGGTAAATGAGTCAACAATATATACAAACATCATGAAAAAGTGACTTCCTAATAATTATTTAGTTAAAATTTTCTTCATTTTATCTAATGTTTTTAAATTAGTTTTCTTATCATTTTTATCTTATACTTAGTTTTTTCACATATATTTTGAGAAGTCATAATTTTCTTTCAATTATTTACAAAAGGTTAGAAAATAGAGAAGATATTCCTTTTAAATGGAAGTGTAAGCTACATGATTCCTGAAATGTGAAGTCAATCTTAAATGTGAATCTATAAAATTTGTGATCATATTAATTTTCTTCAATTAATTTTTGAAAGATAATTTTTAGTTCATATATAATATCTCATCTTCTAAGGTATTATGCTATATTTGGATGCAATGTATGAATTCCAAAAATGTATATCATGAAAATTGACCTGAACGATGTAAGAATCAACAACACCTCAATAAGATACACCTGAATCTGAAACAAAGTTTACTCAGAATGACTCTAAGTGCATGTTTTTAGTTTATAATATTCATTTTACTTAAAATAAAACATAATATATAAAAAACTGAGAAAGAATATTCATTTTTTTGATATTTTAGGATAATGATCCATAAATCCTCTTTGATGTGAAAAAATCAACTACACATCAATCCAACACACAATGAGTCTGTTATGATTCAAAGTGTTTGTTTTCAGTTTAAAATTAACATTTTAGTTTAAAGAAACACGTGACATACTCAATTCCAAGAAAACACATTATGATTGTTTTTATACTTTATAAAAACAATCAATAATTCATTTTTTATGTGTAGTAATAAACCAAAACTCAATCTTATAATTGGTGTGTCTGGTATGACTCAAAGTGTATGGTTTTTGTTTAAAATTGAAATTTTAGTTCAAAACACGCATCACATACTCAAAACTGAGAAAACACATTCATATTATTTTGATTCTTTATAAAAATGATCCATAAAACATTTTTAATGTGTATAAATAAACCACACTTAAATCCAATACACAATGTGTCTGGTATGAATCAAAGTTTATGTTTTTAGTTTATAACTTACATTTTTGTTCAAAACACACATCAAATATGTAAAATCAGGATAACACATTAATATTGCTTTGATACTTTATGAAAATGATACACAAGTCATTTTTTATGTAGGAATCAAACGCACCTCAATCTAATACATGGTATGTATTGTAGGACTCAAAGTGTATGCTTTCAATTTATAATTTACATTTTAGTTCAAAAAACAGATCACATATTCAAAATCAAGAAAACACAATCATATTGTTTTGACACTTTAGAAAAATGATCCATAAGTAATTTGTGATGTGTAGTAATCAAACAAACCTCACTCTAATACACTTTTTTTCTAATATAACTCAAATTTTTTGTTTTTAGTTTAAAATTGTCATTTTTGTTCAAAACACACATGACATACTCAAATTTGACAAAAAAAATTATTATTGTTTTGATACTAAAGAAATTTTTTTCATAAGTCATTTTTTATGTGTAGGAATGAACCACACCTCAATCCAATATATGGCATGTTCGGTGTGGCTTGAAGTGTATGTTTTCAGTTTATAATTTACATTTTAGTTGAAAACAAACATCACATACTGAAAACTAATAAAACATATTCAGATTCTTTTGATAATGAATGAAAAAAATTTATTAGTCATTTGTGAAATATAGGAATCAAACACACCTAAATTAGATACACAGTGTGTCCGGTATGATTCAAAGTACATGTTTTCTGTTAAAAATTTAAATTTTAGTTCAAAACAAAAATGAAAAACTCAAAACAAATAAAACATATTAAATTTTTTCTCATGATTTAGAAAAATGATCAAAATTCATTTTTTATGTTTAGGAATCAACCACACATCAATCCAATATAGGGTTTGTCCCTTATGACTCAAAGTATATATTTTTAATTTAAAATTGATTGTTTAGTTTAAAACACATGACACAAACTCAAAAATGATAAAAAACATTTAGATTATTTTGATACTTCATAAAAATGACCCATAACATATTTTTGATGGGTATGATTCATTCACACCTCAATTTTATAAACGATGTGCCTGGTATGACTCGAATCGTATATTTTTAGTTTAAAATTTCCATTTTAGTTCAAAACACATGTGAAATACTCAAAATTGAGAAAACACATTTATATTGTTCTGATAATTTATGAAAATGATCCATATGTCATTTTTGATATATAATAATTGACCATACACCAATCCTACACACGATGTGAATGATATGGCTCGAAGTGCATGTTTTTAATATAGAAGTGACATTTAAGTTAAAAATGCATGTCAGATAGCCAACATTGAGAAAATGAGCTTGTATTTTTTTTTCAAATATTAGTAAATTAATCCATAATTCATTTTTATGTGTAGGAATCGACCACATGTCAATCAAACAAATGATGTTGTCAATAAGACTCGAAGTGTATGATTTCAACATAAAAGTTTCATTTTAGTTTAAAAAGGTTCATCGTATAGTCAATACGATTAAAATAATATTTTATTGTTAATAAACTTTTGTACTATGATCCATAATTTATATTTGGCATACAGAAATCAACCTTATGTCAATATGAAAAATTATGTGGCTATTATGACTCAAATTATGTGTTTTCCATATAGAAGTGTCTTTTAAGTTTAAAATGTGTTCCACATAGCCCAAACTTAAAACCCAAGATTGGATTGTTTTCAAACTTTTTTAAAATGATCTATAATTCATTTTTTTACATTTATGAATTTACCATAAACCAATTCGATAGATGATGTGACATGTATTACTTGAAGTACATGTTTTTAGTTTAAAATTAGCAGTTTAGTTCAAAAAACAACCCAAATACTCAAAACCTATAAGAAACATTAATATTGTTTTAATAATTTATAATAATGGTCCATAAAACATTTTTTATGCGTAGGAATAATCCTCACCTCAATATAATACATGGTGTTCCTAGTATTACTTGAAGTGTATGTTTTTAGTTTAAAATGGACATTTAAGTTCAAAAAACATGTGACATACTTAAAACTGATACAAAAAATTCACATTGTCTTCAAACATTAGTGAAATGTTCCATATTTCATTTATAACATGTAGGAATCAACTGCACATCAATATGATGCATAATGTTGTTGATATGACTCAAAGTGCTTGTTTTCAAAATAGTAGTATCATTTAAGTTTAAAACACGTTTCCTATATCCAAAACCTAGAAAATGGGATCGTATTATTTTCAAACTTTAAAAAAAAAATTATATTTCATTTTTTATGTTTAGGAATTAATCGTATGTCAATCTACACATGATGTGGTCAGTATGACTCAAAGTATGTGTTTTCAACATAAAAGGGTCATTTTTGTCTAAACACATCACATAACCAAAACCAAGAAAAATAGATCATGTTGTTTTCAAAAATAAAGATAATGATCTATAATTAATTTATGACATATAGGAGTTGAATGTACAATAGTACAATAGATGATGTGGTAGGTATGACTCGAAGTACATGATTTCAATATAAAAGTGCCATTTTAGTTTAAAGCACACATCACATATCAAAAACTAAGAAAAAGAACTTGTTTTTTTCAAAAAAAAATGAAAAATGATACACAATTAATTTTTGATGTGTAGGAATAGACTGTGTGTCAATCTCACACATGATGCCATCAGTATGACTCAATGTGTGTGTTTTCAATATAAAAGTGTCACTTTAGTTTGAAAAGTGCATCACATATCCAAAACATAGAAAATGTGATTATATTATTTAAAAACTTTAGGAAAATGATCCATAATTCATTTGTGACATGTAGGAATAAACTGCATATCAATCAGACACACGATGTGATTGGTATGATTCGAAGTGCATGTTTTCAATATAAAAGTGTCATTTTAGTTTAAACTATATATCACATATCCAGAAGTGATAAAATGAGTTTGGATTATTTTCTAACAATAAGAAAATTATCCAAAATTCATTTATGACATGTTTTAATCAACTGCACATCAATCTGACACGCATTGTGTCCAGAATTACTCAAAAGTGTGCGTTTTCAATATAGAAGTGTCATTTTAGTTGAAAATGTGTATCACATAGAAAAAAACCTAGAAATCAAACTAATATTTTTTAAAAAATTGAAAGAATGACCCCTAAATCATTTTTAATGTGAAGGAACTGACCACACATCAATCCAATAGAATATTAACTGATAATATCATTAATATATATATATATATATTAATAGTAATTAACAATATAATTTATCATATGTAGATTATATAACATTAAATTTATATATATTTTTTATTTTTTAATTTACTATTACTAAAATCTACATTGGTTTTATTATAGGGACATGATTTTTTACAAAGGTTTATATTTAGATAAATATTACTATAAGACTTACAATTTTGTATATTGGTTGTATTTTTTGGATTAATTATAAACATCACATCAACGCAAATATTATGTATGTAAATTTTGAATTGAAATTATAGTGAAATTTTGTATTTGTATTTTAATATTATTTAAATATATTTTTATTTATATTTTTTTTGTTTTCTGATTATGTTTGTTGTTATAGGGATTTTGTAGGGCTACTGCCTCTTTCCAGTAGTTGCATGACCTTTATCATCGCTTTTACAATCATTTGATAAAGTCACCCTTTATTAAGGCTAAAAAATCCCTGATAAAGGACCCCTTTACCAGCAATAAACAAAAGTGATGATAAAGTGGTCCTTTATAAGTGTTTTTACTGGAGAAGATAAAGGTCAATTTCTTTTAACATCATTTATGTTGTTAGCACTTTTTTTCATTGAAAAATATTTTTTTAGTTTTGTTGAAAGAGTTATATGTAGTTGTGGTGCCCTTCACCCATGCTTTATTGAAGAAAATATCATGAGGGAAATTACAATCCCAAGAGTTTGGAATCATGCTAACATGGAAAAATATCTATTTTGGTTTAAAACACTTGATTATTCTCTCATATGGATAATTCTCAAAAGAGAACCCCCACTACTTATAAATATACTCCCACTCTTCCATTATAAAGAGTTTAGATCCTAGATTACTATTTTATAGGTTTAACAGCTTTATTTATTTATGTAATTTCATTTTCTATAATTTTATATAGTAGTTTCATTATTCTTCCTATTAATTCTATAAGTTATTCTTTAAAATTACATAATGGTGGAGTTATATCCTATAGAGTTAAATCTTGAGGGAGCCCAATGTGTTCATGAGTTTTTAGTCTTCATTTTTTAATTGTGTATTATTTTTCATTATGGGAAGTGATGGAGTACGGGATAGGGTTGGTGATTTTTTCCTGATTCTCATACATTCTCGGTCCATTTTTTACACTATCCAGATTTCTATCCCTATATTCACTTATCCCATCCATCATACGATGGAGTTTGATGGTTTATAAGATTATATAACATAATATGGATTCAGTCTCAGGATTAAAACACATACTAAATTGATATTTTTTTGTTATTATTTACAATAGTGGAGTTTGGGATTCATTGAATTCAATGATATTTTGAAGTCTATCATGAAAAAAACATAGATACTATAGGTTATCCGATGAATGATATTGTTTTTTATGAATAAAATAATTAAAAAAATAATGAAAACTATGATTGAATCTCTATAGATTGTCCAAGATTTCAATTAATTTCTTTCAAATTATTGTTTTCTCTCTTTTCCTTTCATGCACCCCACAAAAAAACACTCCCATTTTCTTTCATTTCTTAAAATATTAAAAAAAATAAAAAAATAAGTATAAATAATAGTGGGAAAAAGATAAATATCCTTGGAAAATGACCCTAATCATCCTTATATTGCCCTAAAATTTTTCTCAAAACCACACAAATAGAAATAAACACAATTTTTTATTCAACTAAACACCCACAGTCAACATGATAATTCGAAATTATGAGAAATCCAAAAACCAAACAACTAGAAATAAAAATATTTCTTGAAAAATACCCATCCATATAAATATGACCTTACACCCCTAATATTCCATGAGGAATAAATTTTGATTTATCAATATTCTATTTAATATTTCTATTAAGACATAAGTTTAAAAACTAAACTTGTAAACAATACATTGGTTAAAATCTATAATACATAACCATAATAATTTAATTTAACATAACCCAATGAATATTTATTTCTTCTAAAATTGTTTCACTTTGACCTTAAAATTATCTCACCCACTATCGAAATCATACAAATCAAAAGTAGTGGGTTTCCAAAGTATAAAAAATATTATGTAAAAAACATTAAATAAAAACATTTAAACTATATATTTATACTAATCAAATAATTTTTAACATTAAATAAAAGAAAATTTATTTCAATTTTATAAACAATTTCACTCTAGAAAGTTTTAAAATTAGTTTAATATGGGGAAACCAATTTAGAAAGAATTTATTATATAAGAGAATGTTTATAATCCATAGATAAATTGAAAACTATTTGGATTCTAACCACCCAATATCTTGTGCCTGAAACAAGTGTCTCAAAAAAATGTACACCAATAAATTTTAAAAATATACTCCTATAAAAATTCAATATACTTTAAAAATTACCAAACAACTCCAGAAAATTGCATCAAAAAAGTGATTTTCCCCCCCAAAATCTTCAATTCTTGAATACCCAATTACTTAAAAAGTGCGTAACCCAGACCAAGATACCAAAACATTTAGGATGAACTATAATATTTTGGCTACATGAAGCTAACTCAAACAAAATCAAAACTAATGTAAACATTATAAAGGGTAAATTTGATACTTTCTCATGTTCCAAGAAACTTTGAGAAAAAACAAAAAAAAAGTTCTTATGAATGTTTTAATCACCCCTAATGCATGATCATATAAATCGGATTCATTAAAAAACTAATAATTAAAACACACTAACCTATAAAATGGGATGGTAAACCATCTTCAATTAGGTCATATTAAAATAATTAACTTAACTTTAGCTATTAAACATATTTAGTTATTATCGAATTTGTGTAGGGTCTTTCCAATTTTACCGTATCCTGACTTAATTAAATAAACATAGTATGGAAATTTAAAAGTTAATGAATAAACTCCAATAGTAAAATTTTTATAGTAAAATGCCTTGAGAAAAATAAAAAAAACATATATAAAATTCACTCAATGGGGTATATATAAATATATAATAATCTTTCAGTAATTGAAAAACCATTCTATAAAAATTGATTATTTTTTCCACACTTAATAAACTTTCACCATATATATTTGAATCAATTATCATGTCATTTTAAAAAACAAATTATCATAAAATTTTCATTCATTACAATCTTTAAAACATAATTTACATACAATATAGAAATCAAAATTTCAAAACCAAAAAATTTTAAAGACACAAATTATGATTTAGTTTACATATTTTTATGTATTAAAAACCCATTTTGATTAAGTAATAAGGAAAACTCTTTATGTACCTCCCAATATTAAATTATCTATAAAATAATTTACAAAATAATTTTCTTATAATTATTTATCTAAAGAGTTATGGGTTTTTAGGGATCTAATAACACTTATTAGTTGAATAAAAAGTGATTAGGAATCCCAAATTAAGATAAACCATGCAAGAATAAATGAAATCACAAAAAACTGGAAAAAAAGAATATTTTAAATATGTTTAATTTACATTAACAAGATACTGAAAAATCTTCATTCATAATCATATAGTTTGATCAAGATCACCAAAGGGTAGTTGATGAACCCCCCTCTCTATGACATATCCATGAATCATGCTTGAATCCCAAATCACACGAGCGAGATAATCCTTATTACCATGAAATACCACCACCTCACTTGGTAAATATGGAAGGAGAATATATCTTTAAGTATGAGTTATTTTTTGATCAGGCTTTAGAAAGTTATCATTTTTTCATCACATGGGTTATGCCTCCATAAATATCCCTTAGGGATGATCTATAAGAAATATTTAATTTACTAATGTGTTATAACATATGAGTAAATTACACATAAATTTTATACATCCATCACATGAATTCATCCTCACATATATGTTTCATCTTATGAAATGATTATTTAAATGATAGATTAGCTGGAAGACTCACTCGAATTATGATAATTATCCTTCATCCACACTAACAGTTGAAGATAGCTACATTAAATATACTATATGATATGATAATCATAAATTTTGACTCATCCAAGTAGTTCCTTATGGTATATATTTAATTGTAACTTAAAATTGAAAAAGGCAGTGGTGTGAAATCAGATTTCATGTATTGTGATATCACCTTATCATCAAATATGATATATCCACATACATCACATCAATAAATATTTTTTTGGAATATATCTTTCAATCTTCCACTTACACTAAAGCCTAAAAGATTTTCAATCCATTTAATTTATATCATATCATATATAATAAATTGCCAAATCATATTAATAACTTGAGATATCTTACAAAACACTTTTGGAAAGCTATCATTAGCTTCACCTCATATCATATTATATGTAATACCTTGTGAATACCCATCCAAAAATCAGTTAGATTAAAACTGAAGAAATTTTTGAGCTTCTATATTATTAAAAATCATTCCCCATTCTTACAAACACAAAGTGTGACTCCATAGGATTTTATATAATTTATAACAAAAATGAATCACTTGAACCATAAATGAAATATAACGTTGGCCTCTTGAAAAGCATCAATGCAACTCAATTGTTAAAGTAATCTTTTTATGTTCTCTTTCAAAAAAATGTATCAGTATACCTATTTACCCCATTCACATCAAATTCTAGCATGCATTCACATATGTTCAATTTTCTAAGACATGAAGTGATCATGGGACATGAAGCTTGTCAGTCACATATTTCCAACTCATATATTCTCGATTATCTAAGTATAAAATGGCCCAATAGATGAATACATCACATGTCATTCACCTTTATGGATGATCATATCACATTAACCTCATCTAAATAGATAATTACATAATATGTACTATTTATGTGTGACTACACACTCCTAAATCTATCTCAATTGATGTCCTATATGTCATACTTTTCATACAAGAGGAAAAATTACATATTAGATGAGATCTAACTGATAAAATGATACAAAAAAACACCCAACCATCCATTTCCTAGCTAATGATTTTGTATTTTTTAAGAAAGGTATCAAATTATTAAGGTTATCATACTAGGTATCTCACCAACCTATGGTAGTGGGGACTCCAAATACAATCCATGCACGCTTAATATACTAAAGAAATAATTCCCGACACTCCATGTGGTATACTTAGTGGTTTATATAACTCAAATAAATAATTTTTTTATTCATGAGAATAATCTATTTCCCAATACAAGAACTTTACTCATATTAACCTTTACATTCCATCATAACCTATAATACTCCATGATAAACATTAGTTAGGTATAACTCAAAGTCACACTTCATGGGGTCAATTATCATTACATTTTATGAAACGTATATCAATATATAAATATATAAAACCAATGTGAAAGAATGATAAATTGGATACTTCCTCTTATATGATACATTATATATTTTTTAAAATATTTTTAAAAAAATTAACCAAGACCAATATAAGAATCATTTCATCATATCATATATGATCAAATTCCTATTCAGCCTTATATTTTCGGCAATTTTTGGGGTTTTGTTAACATATTAAATCAATATATAATTCTTATCACATATATATGTGACCATCAAATAAAACAATCCTAATAAAATTTTAGTGAGTAAAATCTATAAAATAATAAAGTTAAATTAATATAAATATTTAAGAAACATATTCATAATGTTCATGTCCTTGAACATATTAAAACCCCTTCACTTCACAACATAAAGTGTTGCAATATTAACTTATGTTTTCTAATTATAACTCTTTCTATGTTTATCATCATAATTCATGAAACCCTTTCTATCAACTTTTTATTAAAATATATTGGTAAATACTGAAAAAATTTACATTATTACTTACCATCACATCATAAACTTCTTTAGGATAAAGAGACTTTCACTTATTTATGGTAACTAAATGAAACTTTTAAATTTATATTTACCTCTATAACCAAGAAATCTTGTGATTTTTAGTGTATTTTACTTTTTAATTTGACTTTCATAATCTTTTGGGAAATAACGATATTCTATTTCTCTTGGTAATTATATGTAACTCTCTACACTTCTCTTTATCATCAGTTATCTTAAAATATTTAAGATATTAAGTAAAAACACTATAATTTTAGACTGATATAGTCTTATATTTTTTAAAATTTTAACTTATTCTAACTTCAAACACACTCCCACAAGTCTCTTAGATAGTATACTCTCTTTAGAATATATTGAAAAGATACACAACCATCTTTGTGTTTAAAAAATAAATCCTATTTACTTTATACTAAGAATACTTAATAGACAAAATATTGATTCGATATCATATATGTTATTCTATGTGTTTATATAAATTTATTTTAAAAATATTTTATTGTTTAAAAATACCACTAATGGGTGTTGGGAACATCTTCATTCATATTTAAAACAAATATCTAGATAAAACACTTTTATTCTAGATAAAATATATTTATCCTTATCTTCTTCTCAAAACATGTTATATAATTGGATGAATCAGAAACCATGTGTATCATATTTATTTTTTCATAAAAAACCATTTTTAATAACCAAATTATTTTATTATAGAATAGAAATGAGATTAAGATACACATCCTTTATTAAGATCAATCATAGATTCATAAATTGCTTTACATTCCAACCTTTGGTGATGAAACACTTTGCTTAACCACTTGAATGGTAACTATGATATCTATCAATAATTCCGTTGATTTTAACTCTTTATTATTTAAAATATTTTTAACTTAAATATTTCTTATCATATACTCTTCAAAACCAAAGAATTTATTTCTATTACAATGACACCTGACATGAAAAATTCATGGAGTTTAACAAACCTCTTCAGGTATCCTTTTTACACCTCAAGATTTTAGAATTTATTTTCATTAAATAATATATTAGATAGTTTTGGTATATAAAACACTAATCGTAAATGAACCATGATATACTATATAAAAATAATTATTTAATTATGACTGTAATAACCTAGTCATTGTTTTTGGAAAGTAATAATATGAATAACCATACTATGAAACATATGTAGATATTTCTTTCTAATTAAAATGAATAATAAATCATAAATTTATTATTAATTGGTTTGAAATGAATATATAACCTTTTAAAGTTAAAATATATATTTACAAATGGATTTTCAGACTTTCATGATGGGATTCTGGTGATGGATTCCCATCACAAATGTGTTTTAGCGATGGGATTCCATCGTAAAATGGCCATCACAGAAACCAACATTAAAAATATTCTTTTTTTCTATGGTCCATCACAAATTGTAATTCCATTTACAATTTATCTCACACATTTTTAATAAAAATATTTATGATGTCTCATCACAATTACTTATTATTTGTGATGGTATTTATAGTTTGTCAAAAATACTCTAGACTTTTTAAAATAATAATAAATGTGATGGATCATATAATAAATAAAAAATAGTTATATATTTTCAAAAATCAAAAATAAAAATTTTAAAAATAAGATTTTTTTACATATGATAAAAACATTCATAAAATTATTACAACATTTTACACATAATATGTTTATCAATATAAAATACATAACAATCACAGAAAAATCAACTGGTATCAAAAGGATTAGTCACCCAAAGGGTCTAGGGGGGAATCTATATCAACACCACATGAAATATGTCACATATATTATAACATATTCTCATATCTCTGATGCTACTACTCATGATCCTCTTTCTAATCACATTACTTCTGCTGTATTATATCATCCTGAGATCACAACCTCTCCTCATACTATGCATCAGATAATGACAACAACACTTCATGATTTCCATTTGAGCTAACCGATGGCATCACAAAATCACCATAATAACTAATAAGGTGTCAATTGTGAACCAATACTGATAACCCGACCTTTCATGAAATCATGAAAAATCACATGTATCCAATACCCCTCATCAAAAACTAAATTGCACATGGAATCTAATTTAGTCTCATTTGGACTTTCTTGTGAATGGGAATTCATAGTCACATACATTTCCCTAAAATATAAATAGAAATTAAATTAATAATAAAATTAAATTAAGTATTTTTTTTTGAAAATCCAAACCATAATCTGGAGATTTCTATCACTAATAGGCTTCCTATACTAGGATCAGTGTATATATTCTTGTAAACATTGAACTCCACAATATAGGGATGTGTATTGGCCCATATAATATAAAAAAAGTTATGTTTAAAGTTATATACATTAATAAATAATCTTACTTACCAAATTTCATCGATGCATACCAAATATACGACTCTCAGCCCCATGTGTGACCACCTAACTCCCCCAGTTTTGAAACCCAGATGACAAGTTAATCTTTAAATCCTCTTCAAACTAGTGGGAGTACAATCCATCACATATATGAAACAAGATATAGTCAAGTCGATGAGAGAATCAAGGGAGATCAAAAATAAAATCAGGAGCTCTATCCATGGATCACTTTCTTAGGTTGTATAAAAACTAAAGAAAACATTCATGTATAAAAATCTTCCATGCCTTCTAAATAGGATCTCTCATGCTATTATAGACCGAAGACCATAAATTCTAAAACAAAATTAAAAAACATGTTACTAATTAAATAGATTTAAAATATAATATAATATTTAATAATATACAATTTAGTGGTTGAACATATAATGTTGAACAACAATGGGAACCTAATCACATGACACCCATGGAACATATTTTTTTTCATAGAATTGAACCAGACTTCCTAATAGTTAAATGGGAAAAACTATGTAAATAAAAATAATTACTCAAAATATTATTAAGAAAATTAATAAAAAACTTAATATTAAATAAAAATCTTAAGCAATTGAGCATACCTCTATAAATGAGGTTCAAAATCAATAGATGGATGTCTTTATGAAACAGGGTCTAGAATCATCAATCTAGGAAGGTTGGGACCCATCTTAATAGGTGCTGTTGTAGTAATATCCTATGAGTTATCTGAATCAGGATCATCATTGGGTAGCTCGACATGAGGAAGAGAATAAAATAGATCATCAAGACCATCTTTGGCCATCTAAAATAAATAATATTAGCTATAATTTTTTACTAAAAATACCAAATATAAAAAATAATAAACAAAATAATATAATAATTACCTATAAATAAATATTAAAATATAATAATATTACTTGTAAATAGTTGTTAATATATATATATATAATACAAAATATCTAATAAATACCATAACAATAAAAAAATATATTATATATTAATAATTGTTAATACATTTATCAAGTATAAAAACCTAATAAATTCTTGCATCAGAGAGGTAATGGAATAGATCGTTGGGGTTATCTACAGCCATCTGAAACAAACAATATTACTTGTAAATAATTTTTAATAAATATATAAAATTTATAAAATCTAATAAATACAGAAATATAATATACCCTTCATCATCTTCACCCTCATATTCATAGATGAAAATACATTCATCTTCATCTTTTCATTGGTAACATCCAAACAACTTTCAGTTTCATCACCATTTATTACTTCATCTACATTATCAATATCATTAACCCTTAACTAGGTAGTTTCATCATCGATATTTATATCTACTAAAATAATAGATATATTTGTGGATGTTTCTTGAAAAATATCAATATGTTTCACTTACAAAGAACCATGTTCGTATTCAAGAAACTGATTTTCATGGGATTTCATTTTTATTACACTGAACTAATCATTTAAATATATCGAGACATCACATTAATTTTCATAATAAAATTTGGGCCTACGGGCTATGTAATGGGATAAAAGCCCACCGGGCCTTCGGGTTATGTAATGGGTCTCCCTCTACCTAGTTAAAAGAGGTATTTTCTTTGTTTAAATAATAAAATGAGGATTTGGCCCCAACCTTTAACATCGACAACACCTTGTTGTGGATTAACTCACAACCATTGATCAGTATCAAACCAATGACATTTAAAAACTGTTAAATAATTTGGTACCAGATAACATAAATCAATTATTTCATCCAGAATACCATAAAAGTTAACTTCACATTCTTTGTGATGATATACATGAAATTAAACACCACTATTCACTAATTTCTTAGATTCACCATATATGCGTGTATTAAATCAAAATCCATTAACAAAATACCGACTATAATATTTTACCAAATTTGATGGAGGTTTTTTTAGTATATATAATCTGACATCAATTTTACTTTCATGTTGTATTTCCAACAAAAAATAAAAAAAATGTTAATAATACATATCATTAGAAAATTTATGTAATTTTCCATCATAAACAACTTAACTTATGAATATTTGAAACAAATATACAAAATTATTTTTTTTGACATTCTTCAAGAGTTGCATTGGTAATTTGTAAAATTTATTTTTTTGATATGGTCATTATATAATCTACAAAAAAAATTTAAATAAAATTTTCTATTAAAAAATTTAATATAATAATAAAAAGTAGTACTTACTACACAAATCATGTAATTTATTTATAATTGAGCATAATATATGTAAGAACTCTATGCAGTTCATCTTCTCAAAGCCGTAGTTCATGTCAACCACCCAAACTGATCCTGGCATGATTAAAAACTAAAATTTGATGGTCTATGACATCATTAATATTTACCTCATCGAGAACCATGTGATTCTGTTTTGAATGATATTTATATTAAAAATAATAAGATCATAAATTTGAAATTTCCTCTTATACTTACTCAATTGCAATTGAACCTTCAACTGATGATTTTTACATACATTATTCTTTAATTATTTCATACGTCTATTAAATAGGTACATCCATTGGAATTTTATCAACCCTCCACATTTATTTTCATATTAAAAATATAATATTAAATGTTCTGTTTCATCAAAGTAGGATGACTAGAATATTCTGTCTAATTTACATAAAATTAAAAAATATTTTTGTATCATAATAAATGAATCATAATATAATGTTTACATATAAATATATCATAAGAAATATGATTTTTTGGTTAACATATCCATTATTTAATAATTTAATAACCCTCTAAATCCAACAAGCAGTAGTCTTTCCATTACAACATGTTAGTCAAGATATTTTAACATGAAAATATATCCATTTCCAACACAATAAAACAAATTAGAATAATAACCATCAAATAACTTCAAATATCTAATAAATTGATGGAATAATAAATTATTTTTTAGAAAGTCTTTATGCTTACTTTGGATTCATTAAATTGTGTGATATTTTATCTTCAAATAATCCAAGTTCAAGATTCCAATAAATTTAGGCATGATCTAACCATTCCTTTACATTATCTTAGGTCTTACTGGGTGTTTCCAACATGGTATAAAATATGTTATCCAAAAAATTATTGCCAATATGAATTATATCTAACATGTGGTGAACCAAAATATCAGACCAATATAGAAGGTCCTAAAAAATACTTCGATTTATCCAATTATGATATCTCCCAAAACCATATATTTTTTGTTCATTTATAGTTGGTCCAATATTAATATATGGTAATGAAGAGATGATAGAGTTTACTTGAATAACTGATATCACTTATGTAGGATCATATATTTCAATTATACCATTTTATAAAAATATTTATATTCCTTTAGAAATGGTGATTTTCATGAAGAAATTTCTAATGATTTTCAAAATAACATTTTTTTATTCCATTGATAAGAATAAATGATTTTTTAGAAAACATGTAGTATAGAAAAGAATTTAAACCATGTATACTCTATCCATATAATATTCCATGCACAAAAAATTCAATGATTTTCCTCATTAATGAAACCCTCTGTGGAAAATTATTGTCTAAAAATTCATCATATGTAGTTACACAATCATTCTATAATGAAATTAGCTCATAAATTTGTATCTTTAAATAAACATAGATATTCTTCATCATATGTCCTAGAATTAATAACACTAAATATATATATTGTTACTTCATAAATATCAAAGGAGTTAATTTGTGTGGAGTTATGAAAACTGGGAAATAATAATATTGACTATCGTAAGAAAAAAATTGACCAAAACCATGATTAGAAATACTTCACCATACATTATGTGGTTCTAAATAAAGAGAAGGATGCATCAGATCAATGTATTTCCATGAATCACCATTGTATAGATTATTTAAGATTTTTCTAATAGAAAATTTTTATTTATGCCACATCATCAATTCAATTATGTTGTGATACATAAATAGACACTATAAACAGGGTGTAACTGGAAAATACCTCAATTATTTCACAGAAAAGTTGGACTTTCCTTATTAAGTCTATTTATACCTAAATTCTCCATATGATAGAAAATTATCTAAAAATTCAAAATCATTATGATATAAGTTTCTTACATTTCAAAATGAATGGATATTATGATAAATAAGACCCAAATTACAGACCAACTACTTACTTTTATAGAAACTTAGAGGTAATGTATCTCTTTCAAGTAAAACAAATTTAACCAAAGAAAATATTTTATTGAAAATACTATTTGACATTCCAAAATTTGATTTAATAGCCATTTATTTTTTAACATATTCAAGTTTTCTTATCTGGATTCATAGATATTAGTCCACCTTAGTAGATTTCAACAAATTTTAAAATTGATATTGTTCTGATTCAGGATTTGGAATATCATTTTAAGTTTTTTTTCTTGAGTAGAGGGGCTAGAAACCCCATGAACAAAATTATGAAATGATGGATCTAGAACGAAAAAATTGTAGTTTCTCTTGAATTTAATTCATCATTTTGATACCAAAAAATATAATCTTTCTTGAAACCAAAATTTAATAGGTGAATTTAAACATTTTGAATCCTTTTGAATCCCTCAAGATCACATTTCTTATATGGACATTTAATTGTTCATTTAGAAACAAATTCTGATGTTGATGATTAAAATGATATAATTTTTTCAAAACCCTCAATGTATACATGATTTATACTAGATCCATTATGATTTTTGAGATTATTTATCCAATAATTATCTTGTAATTGAAATAGGTGTATACTTATTGAGTCCATAGTTATATAAAAAAGAAACATAAATAATAATAATTATTACTCATTGTGACTAATAACAAATTACTAATAAATTTTAATTGGGTTGTGGGTTCTATTACTGCCTTTTATATTATGATATTTTCATACAAAGGGCTTGAAGACATGGATCCCTATACCCGGTGATAGAGTTTTTTTGGGTATATAAAAGGTCATTGGATGTTAATATAGATAATTTCAAGAATATACTTTCATAGGTTTGGATTTAGCTATATGGTCTCAATTGGATTCTCTAGCACCCAAAAATTCTCCATGAAATCACACCATCTATTGGAATCCTTATTTATCTTGAAAAAGAAGATTAAAATGGTGTGATTTAGGAATTATACGAGGATTTTGGGGGATGTTTATCTCAGTACAAACCAAATTAATCAGGTAATTAATTATTTTAATGTGTGATAATGAGATCAATCTTAGAGTGTAATATAAGAAACTTCCTCAAACTTTTTAGGAATGTAATTGGGTTAATCATATTAAAGAGACTTGTCATAGATATTTTATTTGTGTGAAATGTGCTTTGTGATGGTAATTGGAAAAATACTCTAGGAGGAGATATGGTTCATCCAAGATCAGGGATATTGTGCAACATGATAGAACAGATAATGCCCCTAGGATCTTAGCTCTAGGGGTGTAGGAGTTTAGATCATATGACATCAGTTCTTACCCCTTGGATCTAAATTAAGGATTGGAAATGAACCTTGATACATCATCTAAAATTAGTAGACTTGGTCCTCAGAAATATGTGGATATTAGAAGATAGAAACCTACAAGAAAGGATCTTTCAATGCAGCCTTATAAGATCTCCTCTCAGAGGTTGACTTTTCTGTAGGTGTAGGAGAGTTCTCCCCACAACTAGGGGCAATCTGAAGTATGGGATAATGATGCTGATTTTAATTTTGGGGAGGCCAAAGGGGATTACCTCAACCATCTAGATCTTGAGTAGGATATTCAAGATTCCGTTGACTGTTAGTTAATTTAAGATAGGCATTTTCTTTCCACTAGTTTGTGGAAGGGAAAATATAATGAAGATTTTCATATATCTTTTAGAGTTCCATGGGACCTTCAAAGAGTGCAGTAAAGGGGATAAATTGTGTGGATTTGGGAGAAAAGGGAAATTTACATCCATCTATTCAGTCTCAACCTACTATTCAGGCTTCTTCTGTTTAGTTTTAGATCCAAATTGATACTCCAACATCATTATGTAGTTATGCTATAACTTCTACTCTGACCCCTAAGGAAGCGGGTAAACATGTTACTTCCACCCCTGATCAGGAGAGTGTGAAAGGGTATCATTTTTCTACCTATGTATTTCTTATGACTCCATCAAACCCTGGTAAATATTGTTTAAGTCTTATTGAAATATTAAACTGATCTAATAACATAAAGTTCTTCAAGGATAAATTTGGAAATACACATGGATTTATCCAAGATGAAGGAAAATCCTAAAGCATTGAAACTATCAAGGTATAAAATCTTTATCCCCTTAAGGATTTAACCTCATCAAATGACATTATTGATCCCCATAAGGATTATAGGACTTGGAAACACCCCAAAACCTAGTGGAGGAACTATAATTCGAGAAGTATGGGTGGTATCCAATCACATAGATGAATAACCTTCTTCTTATTTCTAAGCAGATGCCAGCTTTGATTTTTGTGGTAGTATCTTTTCACTAGCTTATATTTGTATTCTCCCCTTATAGATTTTTTTATTTTAGTTTCAATAAATTTCAGGAACATGGTCTATAACCCATAGTTCACGCTGTCTTGGATATTTTTTTACATGATATTGCAAATTTTTACTAATTATTACAAATATTTATTAATTATTAATAATTGATACAATTATATATTAATTATAACAATATTTTTAATAAATATTACCAATTTTTAATAATTATTAGTATTTCATATTACTCTTTATAATTTATTACAAATTATCATAATATACTCATATTTACAATTTATTAATAATATTTAGTAATTATTACTTACAATTACTAATTATTACTAATATTGACTATTTTTTTTTATTTTTTTACAAATTATTTAATGATTAATATTAACTATGTTAGTTATTACTAGATTTTTACTAATTATTGCAAATTTTTCATAATTTTTAGTTTTTTTATAATTTTTGACAAGTAATTATAATTTTTTTACTAATTATTAATTTCTATGTTTTTAATAAATTTTACTTATTTTTAGTAGTTATTATTATTTTATACATTTTTTAACAAATTATTATAAATTATCATAATTTACTAATATTTACTAATAAATAAAAATATTTTCTAATTATTTATTAATTATTAAAAATACTTTATTAATTAATAATATTTTTTCAATTATTACTACATTTATACTAATTATACTAATTTTTTTATAATTTTTATTATATATATATATATATATTTTGCAATTTTTATTTTTTTTACTAAATATTACATATTAAAAATATCCAGGCGAGGGGGAATTACAAAGTTACAAAGAAAATACAGCACACACACATATAGGTAATAGGGGTGACTCGAACTCAAGACCTCCCTCACACCACACAAGGTCGCTACCATTGAGTTGTGCCATGGGGGCCTACTAATTATTACATATATTTATTATCTAATACTAATTATTTATTAATTATAATCCAAATTTTAATAAATATTACTAATACAATATAACTAATTTCAAACATGGGAAAATATGAAATACTATAAGATTTATAATCGAATATCATTGACGAATGATATGGAATATTAAAATAATTAAAATTATTAATAAGCATGAACTTTTAGTTGAAATATTACATATATATCATGTTTTCAAATAAGTCAAACATAAAAAACATATAATTAAACATATCAATCAATCATATGGTGTCACTTCTTTCGAAAAATTTAATCATTAATCTATAATTATTTAAAAATCAAAACATATCCAACATTAAATATGTAATAATAATATGAGGATTAAACAAACATGTATCTTATTCTAACAAATCATTTAAAAAAATTCCAAACAAGTGATTATTTTTAATACAATCTTTAAAAACATGGAACCTACCCTTCAAAAAAATTTCAATCCATAATTTGATTGAAAATCTATTTTAAACTCAAAATAAAAAAATATGAGCACCCAACTTGGAAAAAATAATAAATATAAAGGTTAAGAATTGGAAAAAAAACCTCAAATCAAGTGTAATAAACTCATGTAGAGCCAAAACATGTCACCTTTGATGATGGACACATGAATAGTGAAGAATAAATCTATAGTAACCCTAAATAGTTAATAAACCATAAAAATCATGGGAATTTTTTTGTCTAGTGTTTAACCAAACATATTTATATGATACAAAAGTGGAGATAGAAAAAATAAGGAATTAGGAGAGAAGAGAAGTCTGTACCTAGTGTATTTGAATCTAAATCTGTAATAAATTAGACACAATGGATGAATTTGGGGTCGTTCGTTCGACTGGGTGCATGACGGTCATTGTGCATGAAGGGGAAATGAAATTGGGGGAGGAGGGGAGGATAAAAGGGTTCACTTTATTTTTATTTTTTTTTTGAAAATTTGATCATGATGTAAAATCCATTGCTTAGAAAATTTTGATTAAACTATTTGTGACGATTCATGTTATCCATTGCTAAAAATAATTTCCTGGAGATCTTTTGCGAAAAATCATGTCATATATCACTATTAACCTTTTCATAAAGGGTAATAGTGATGAATAATATAGTATGTCCCTACTAACCATCATAAATAATGTTTTCTCTGATGGAAATTAATTTTTTTCACAACAAGTAAGTATTCTCGATTATTTTTTAAGGCTTTATATCTTTTGCAAATAACCCTTTGCAAAAGTCTACTTTTCTAGTTTTATATAAAACTATTTTTATGTGTGCAAGGTATTTTTATCCTAATATATTAAATTAATCACTATTCATAAAAAATTGAAATGAATTAAGTAGATTATATATCCAATTTAATTAAC
Organism: Viscum album; assembly: GCA_963277665.1. Taxonomy (NCBI): domain Eukaryota; kingdom Viridiplantae; phylum Streptophyta; class Magnoliopsida; order Santalales; family Viscaceae; genus Viscum; species Viscum album. The sequence continues at coordinate 1,015,270,723 of OY728147.1, read as the reverse complement.
TAACATTCATTTAATTATGTTTATTAGACAAGTAATGAGAATAAAGTCATTTTAAACTCTAAATATACATTTTCATCAAAAAATGGATTTTGTTATATTTTGTGCATGGATATTCTAATTAATTTTGACAAATGTTTTATATATTTTATAAAAATTTAAACTCTTTTTTAAATATTCACTTCATAATAGAGTTAGTATTAAGTTTTTTTATTTTTCTAAAAAATAGATTTTTGAGTGAATAGTGAAAATGCATATTTTTGCAAAACTATCATTTATTTTCAATAAAAAAAGTAATCTAAAAGTTCAATTCTATTTTTGATTTAGTTTTAAAAAAAATAATATCCATTTTATTAAAACCCATAAAATTAATTCCATAGGATGTAATATTATACTTGATTTGGTATAAAATCATTTTAACGCTTAAAAATGTATTTTTATAAAAACATATTTTCATTTCATTTTTAGAACTTATTTTAAAATTGATTGATAATAATTATAAAAATTTAATCTTGAAAAAATTATTTCATATTATAAATCCTAAGGTTTATATTTTTTAAATATGTTAATTTAATTTTTTGTCATAATGAATAGTAATTGTGATAAAATTTTATCACTATGGTAATGAGTAAAACATGTTAATTATGGTTTAAAATATTAGATAAGGTCTCAAAATAAACCCAAAATTGCATTTATTTTATTGGATGAGTATAATTTGACCATAACCACCCTTCCTTAAAAAATTTGTCATTTTTGTTCCACTTTACTTAAATTATGGCCTTTATATTATTTTAAGTTAAGAAATATTAATAAATGTCACTCTCTTTCTATTAATATCTATAATATTTTTTCATAGGTATAAAACTAATAAATAAAAAATAATAAATGGTTATTTTTAATATATCTAAATTATTTTTATGTTGGTATTTTATTTTTATTTTTTAGTGATAGTATAATCACATTGAATGATAATGCAACACTTACGCAACACCTGTGAAAATAGTAGAAAAATAAAATAAATTATTTTAGAAACATTAAATTAATATATTTGGATTAATTAGGGTGTACCATGAATTTATTGGATAATTATTATGTATATGTGTAGATTAAAGAGTTTATATTTTAATTAAATTTCTTTCATGATTCCTTTAAAGTCATGATATACAAATAGTCCTTAAAATGGAATTAAATGATATTTAATACTATTTTTTTTTAAAAAATAAGAAATTTATAAAACTACTATCTTGGATAAGGTAGGTGTTTTATTGTTCTGGACCCATCCGGTCCATCCATTTGTGAAAATCTTGTTTTTGAGGTATTCTGGGGAGTATTGGTGACTCATTTCATGAGTTTGCCAAAATTCCAGTTTTTTCCATCAGCAGCTCAACATTGGTGGGTAGTATCAGTAGATCGTGTGGGTAGCTTACATTGGTATCTTAGCATTAAAGGCTCAGTGTCGGTGGCTCAACATCCATAGCTCACTGTCGGTAGGTTGGATATCGGTAGGTCGGACGTTGGGAGATCGGACGTCGGGAGGTCGGGCATCAGAAGGTCAGGCATCAATAGGCCAGGCATTGATAGGCTGAGCGTTGGTAGGTTGGGCATAAGTGACTTGCATCAGTTAGTCAGGAATCAGGGAGTTACATCAGTGACTCACTATCAGTGGGTCACTATCGGTGACTCGCGTCAGTGACTCACCCATCAGTGAGTCATTTCCAGCCATTTTCTAGTTTTTCAAGTTTCGACCCTCCTTTGATTTATTTGATTTAAATCATGTTTAAAACCATGTTTGAGAATTTCTATAATAGTTTCAAAGTATATTAATTATATATTTAATATCCTAATGCTCCCGAGACTTTAAAATAGTCAAACTGCGTAATATTGATCTTGATATGTCTTTTATGTACTTTAAAATCATCTCCCTAATTTTAGGATATAGACTTTTTATTAAACCGAGATCTTATCCTCCTTAAAACATTCCTTTTTCTCTTGGTCTACCCAGAACCTTTCTTCTCTGAGGATTAGTGCGCCTGTGCTGTAGTAGTCTATTCAGTTTCCCCTGTAATCTTTCCTGCTACTTGCACGATCCCCTATTTTGGTACAAGGAGGAACCATTGGTCGCTTGTTATTCCAAGTAGGGATATAATTTGTCTCTAATTTCTTTTCATATCAAGCAGGGTGGGTGTAATAATTACTCTTTTATAAAAACATATGAATCCAACTTTTAACGAAGTAATAAATGAGAAGAATGATGATAACAAAGATAATTGGATTGTTATGATAACGAGATGGGAATGTGTTGATGATCGTTTTGTGTTATATGTTATCTTTGATTCAAGATGTGAATTGTATGGGATATAAGCCTTCTGAAAATCATGGTCGTTGGTGGTCTTTGTTTGAGCACTATGGTAGCTTATGAATAATTTCTATCAATATTAATCAATTAATCTCGTATACCGGTTTAAATAAATAGATCACCATGGATTAAACTTGTATTGCGATCACCCATGAATTATGCAAGTGAAATTAAATAATAGTTTTCATCAAATATGAATACACTTTGGTTGATTTGTTGTGGATGTGTGCTATGTATGGTTCTGTTTGGTTTGGTTCCTTCTGCAGCTATGTGGTGCTACCCTTGGAAGCAATATTGTGGGTACAAGAGTGAAAATGGGGGTTGGTTCTATGGGAATGGTGTGGTAGGTTTGTGCAGTGGGGCTACGGCTTGGGTAATGGTTGTTTTGGGTTTGTGTATTGGGTGGTGTAGGCGGTGTAATGGAATCTTAGGTTGATAGATTTTTGATTGTAGAATGGATAAACTTGTAAATAATTGTGTTTTCATCGGGATTGTGTTATGGTTGTTGAGCAGTGTTTGTCTAGTGGGACTGCAACCGGGTTGGGTTTTTTTGTTCTACTAGATGTGTTGCTTTTCGTTCAGCGGGTCTATTAATGGTTTTTTTGGGGCATATGGATGTTTATGTATGTTGTGAATTGTGTGAGTTATGCTATTACTTGTGGTGTGTGGTGTTTCGGAGTTTCTCAGGTAGGGATGGTATAAATAAATAAATGAATTATTTAAAATAGAATGATAATTGGTTGAAGGATTTGGTTGGGGTTATGATTTAAGATTGTGGATGGTTGTGTGGTTGTTCATGTAGTGGTTGCAGCAAAGGTGGTTCTGTATGGGATGGTTGTTTGTTTGGAAACCCATAGGATGTGCTGAGTGTTTGTTACCTATATGTATAAACTTGTATCATTGTGTTTTCTATACACACCCCAACCATATTTAATACTACCTTTCAAACACCCCATTGTTATAGGGGAGGGTTTCCATTCCCTACATCTCAATGGGAGGATGGAAGGATGGTTATTCACTCTTCTCTGCTTCCTCTTCTAGGCATTTTATCACCAAGACCCTTCAGGTATGGTGTAATGGAATGAGGTTTACTACCAGATTTATGGTATTTGTTGTGTGGGATCTGGTAGCCCTAGATTGTTCGTGCATGTTATGGTATGGTTGTGAGGCCCATGTGTCTATGGGTGAGGTGTGCTTCCCAGGTGTTTTCGGGGTGATATATGTTTCACTTTCCCAGGTGTCTTCAAGATGAGGTTGTGGTTTTGTGGCCTAGATGCCTATGAGAAGAATGTGATGTGGTTTTGGCCTAGGTTTTTTTTGGTAGGATTAGGTTAGTGTCCTAGGTGTGTGTGGGTAGGTTGTGGCTCTAGGGATTGTGGAAGAGCGTGGATGATTTAGGACGTTCGCTGTTAGGGATGAGCAGTTAACCGGTGGGAAGTGGTGCGGGGTACCCAAACATTGATGTGATTATTTTATTTCATTACTTGACTTGCAATATTTTGTGAGTGTGCCTTGGTGAGATTGGGGGTGGTTATTATACCTTTTTAGGTGCTTTTGGTAGCTTCAGTTTTCTCACGGGGGCATTAGTATGTCTCCCCCACTTGTGCATGAGAGACTTTGGTTTTTCCTACTAAGTATACTTTTATGCTCACCATATATATATAAAACTCCTTTTAGGTTTCCAGGGGGACTACATGGACTGTGCTGTGCAGTAATAGCTCAGACGTTTGGGAAAATTGATGTGTTGCTCCTTAGTTGTTCTTTTGGTATTTAACTTCGAGAATTTTTCTTTTGTATCAGTTTATTTTTGAACATGCATGTGGGATGGTTTGGATTTTCTTATATATATATATATATATCTTGGAATTGTCTGAGGTTGGTATATCTTATCTCTTGATCTTGGTTACTATAAAAACTATAATTCCTCCCATTTTGTTAGATTTCTATACCCTTGGTGATGGTCACCAACCTAGGGAATACTGGAGGTGGGAATCAGGGGCCATTATCTCCATTTATCCATTTATTTCCTATTAGGGTCATATTTGGAGGGAGGGGGTTGTGACAGAATGAAATCAGATGCGGATGGTTGAGAGATATGATTAAGTTTTGAGTTAGGCACAATGAGGCTTGCATGGGTCGGTAGGGAAATAGTGTTAGGTTACCTTAGTATGTGATAGAGGCCTGAGAAGACCATCTAGTACATCTGATTTTAGGGCCCCCATGATCCGATGAAAGGACTCTGAGCCTACATAATGACTAAGTGAGGATACACCATTTGCATGGTAGAGACCCTAGGAAAGGTACATGCATCATGATGACTTTTTTTCTTGTTTTAATTAGGAGTTTTGGAGAATCTAAATAAATAACGAGTTAAAAAGAACCCTAAATAAATTCAATACTACTCAGTCTTTAGAGTTACTTGTTTAATTTATAGCTATGGTACCCGTTCGTCGTCCATGAGTGTCTCAGGAAGTAGAGGCTCATCAAGCTGACCAAGTCAACCAACAGAGAGTTGAACCAGAGGAGGAGGAAAATTAGTGACATAAGATGCTTTGTGATTTCTAGTGGAAGACTTTGGGAAAGTACAAAGGAGGAATTTCAGATATAGAGACAAATAGTTGGTTCAAGGATTTGGTGATCACATTAATCTTGATTCATGCTCCACAAAATTAATAGGTTCCTATGGAGGTGATCTATATGTGGGGTGCTACGCATCAGTGGTGGATGCTCTACCTGGGGGAGAGGAAGGAGGCCGGGGTTCTGTGGGACAATTTGAGAAGGAGTTCTGGGAATAATTATTTTTATAAACCATGAAGGCTAAAAAGATATAGGATTTACTCCCCCTCTAGTATGTGTATATGTTAATATTAGAATTGGGGATCAAGTTCAAGGATCCCCTTCACTTTTCTCTGGATCCCTTTTTGGATGATAAGTCTCAGGTGAGATGCTTAGAGGAAGCCCTTAGTCCTTCCCTCAAGTATGCAGTTACTCCCTTCACCTTACCGTCATATATAGAGGTCCAGAAGAAGGAATAATTGGATGAAAGGATTCAGTACCAAGGATATCTACAATGATAGGGGAGCCAAAAAAGTTCTAGGAATGGAAATTCTTCCAGCAGTAGGTCTCTGGCACCAGGGCCTTCAAGGTTTTGACTAACAGGGAGTTGACCTCAGGAGCTTCAGTTTTGACAGGTCCTCATGGTTTTCCCATAGTATTGGGGCCAATTTTTTTTATTTTTGAAGCTACATAAACCTTTAGAGTCAGTGACTAGTTCGAGCTCAGTATGATGGAGGTGGGAAGGTTCAGCGCCCACCTAATTAGCAGTTTCTGGCTAGACCATTTTAGCCGTAGGGATAGAACGCTCTTTCTCCACTGAGGAGAGAAGGAGTAGATGGAGGCCTACCTTAGGGTGATCCTCAGGGACCTTGACTCGGACGTGGTATAAGAGGTGGTCAACAGTAGAGGGGAAGAGGAGCTGGTCATTGTTAGTTGCACACTATAGAGGCAGTAGATCTAATGGGTACATAGATCATTCAAGGTATGATCAATGCATTCAGTACTCTTTCTTATGCCTTGTTTGATTCATGGGATTCACACTCCTTTGTGGAACCTGGTCTTTCCCATGCTCTAGGACTAGAAATAGAGAGGCTTTTCATTCCCCTAGTGTTGAGTATGCTAGTCAGAGGTTATACTAGCTTTCTTGATGCTTGCTAAGGATATAGACTAATGTTGGGGCTACATTAGTCCCGTGGGGATCTCTTTCTACTGTAGATGCATCCATAAGATGTCATCCTTGAAATTTAATGGTTGTTTTCCATTAATTCTGTCATCAAATTCTTCTAGATACGATTTGTGTTCTCAGACATGGATGGACAATGTGTGGATTTCATTAGTGAGCAGAGTTGTCTGATGGGCAGTCGGTGTGTGGAGCGTCTTCCTTCTTTATTGGTCGAACTGTCAGTGAAATCGGTGTATGTTGAGATAATGGGTATAAGGTCCCGACCTTATTACATTACTAAATATTGAATTTAGTCAAGAAATAAATTCATTTCATAATATGGATCTTTTCAAGTTTAGAGATTTAGAGAATCAGTACATAATACATTCATAACATTACACATTATTATAGAGTGGATACCATAAAAACAACATTCATTTCATCCAAAATATAAAACTTTTCAAATTAAAACATGATTCCCTGAAAAGTCTTCATAACTTTTAACATAGATTATTTATTTATCTTAAAAATACTTATAAACTCTGAACATTATTTAAAAACTTGGGATGAGCAGAAAAATCTCATTAAGAGATATAAAAATAAAGAAATAACACATTAGTCCATGAATACTTGTAACACATGCAATCATTTTCAAAAGACACACTTATCACCCATATATACTTACCTTGGGAAACATGAGATTTCCAAAAGATTACCACAATACATAAGAACATAAATTGAACCATAAAGGTATCTTGAGGCATTAATTACCTTTTCTTGTAACCCTCTCATCTATCTTATAATTTGTAACCCTCACGGTTGCCTTACAATTTGTGTAACCATCACAGTTACACTTAGAGTAACCATATGACCAAACTACAACTTACACATACCCAATTAATTAGAGGGAGATATAGGTCACAAAATTCATCATAAATAATTCCCATTAACCAGAATATAATCATACAACATGAATAATTCCATAAAAACATTTCTTTTGAATTTTGTAAAACAGAATTTTAAAAGAGGATTTTTAAAAGGAAATTCTTTAAAAATATCATATAATTGAAGATAGAATTAATAGAGTGGATGAAATATGTATAAAAATTGTAAATACACATAATTAATAATAATATAAACAAAAATCATCACACAAAATATTTTAATACCACATAAATAATAATGTAGAAGGTTAACCCAAAGAATATAAATCGATTAAGAATTCCTTTACCTAAGGTTTTTCTTACTTCAAAATTTTTTAAACCTCCTGTATAATGATTAAAATAGTGTTATTAATATCTTAAAAAAAATATCCATCATTATAGTACCTTATATGATCATTTAATTACATCATTTTACCCTTTAATTGTTAGTATTTTGTTCCTTGCATTGTTTTTGGAGTGTTGATTTCCATGATCGGTTAATGATGGATATTCTTGTCGATTGGGAGTGAAACTCAAGAATTGGAATGGAGTGGTATTTAAATTTTTCTATAACCATAAATTATAACATTTATAATTTTTAATTATTTCATGAGGATGATTCATTAGTTAAAACATTATTGATATTTGTTTATGTCATATTGGTGATTCTTCAATCGTAAAGAACTCATTTGTTTTATAAATTAATAAAGTGTGTATAAAATTATTCCACAAATTTATATAAGATATAATACATAAATTATAATCTGGTTCAACCATATAAAGGGTTTTATGATCAGTCATAAAGAAATTAAATGAAATGGAAATCACATCGTCCATGATGTCGGTAAATTGACACATCACGAATGGTGTTTTTGTTTCTTGAATGAGTGGGAGAGGAGAAGAAATATAATAGTGAGTGTTCCATAAAAAAGATGAATTCCAGAAAATTTAAGATACTTAATCATTCATGAATCTTGGATAATGGGAGATGAAGAAGGAAAAATAAAAGAAAGTAATCTCAAAATTAACGAAAAGTTGAGAAATCCCTTACGAAAATTTGGCAACCTAATGACGTCGCTTAAAATTTCATAAAATATTTGGATGAGAGAAAATTGGTTTCTCATAATTATTACATAAAACAGGAATTAAGGTGAATAGGTAATGAAATATCCTAACATAATCCAAAGGAAATTAAAAATAATAACATAAAATGAAAAAAAGAAAACAAAAGAGGATGTTTACCTCTTGATCTCTTCTCCTTGATATCCTTCTTAAAGGCTTTGGTTTTGGCCTTTTGGTGAGACCAACAGATATAAGAAGTGGGTAAGAGTATTGGGAGGATTATTGGGTAGAACCTAGGTAATGCTATAGACTTGAGAGGTGTGGGAGGAAAGGGGAATGAGGGTGGTATTTATAGTGGAGGAGAGGAGATATTTAACATTATTTTAATCATTATTATAATATTGCTTCTCAAGACTATCAATAGTCTTGATTCGTGTGACCCAAAATATTAATAATGGCTTGTGAGTTCTAAAAAAGTGGCCTTACATCACTTATGATGTTATAAATATTGTATTTTATTGATAATTTGAATATACCGTATTTTACCGTATTTAACTATTCATCGAAAATCTATGAATTTCATAAAAATACCAAAAAACTGACCCTAACCATTTTTAAATGTATAGAATTAAAAAATGAAATCCATTTTTTAAAAATAATTTTTTGAATATTATTAATTTAATTTTTAAAAAAATCACACTTTATTAAAAAATTAACAATTTTAAAACTATAACTGCTTTTATATCACAATTAAAAATTAATCAAGATGTTATTATCATAAAGACTTAAGAAAATAAAATTATAATAAAATTTACTATTCATTAGGGTTATATTAATATTCATATTAATATTCATAAGGTCATGTTACTATTCACCAAAAATCAAGTTGGTTCCATTAGACTCTAAATAACTTACCGATCACAATTATAGATGACTGTTTTTTTGAAATTCAAAACATAGAAGATGAAAAAATATATTTAAACTCTAGTTATAAATATCTACATAAAACAAAGTTTCGTGCATTTCGAATAATTTTTAAAACCTTGGGGTGCTACATTATCCCCACCTTCCCCAATTTATGTCCTCGAAATTTTATTTACTTATTAAACAAGTGAGGGTATATTTCCCTCAAATCATTTTTAGACTCCCATGTTGCTTCTTCAACCAAGTGGTTTCTCCACAAAACCATTACCTTGTAGATTACCTTATTCCACAATACATGCTCCCTTCGATCAAGAATCTGAACCAGTTTCTCTTCATAAGAAAGGTTCTGTTCCAACTGAACTGCTTCTGGGATCAAGACATGAGATGAATATGGAACATACTTCCTCAACATAAAAACATGAAAAATATTATGTACCTGAGTTAAACTCGGAGGAAAACCAACAAGGTATGGAACTGGTCCAACTTTCTCTAGGATTTCAAAAGGACTGATGAACCACAAACTTTTCTTTCCTTTCTTACCAAAATGCATCACACTTTTCCAAGGAGAGATTTTAAGGAAAAAATGGTCACCTACCTCGAAAGAGAAGTATTTCCTTCTCTTATCTGCGTAAACTTTCGGCCTGCTATGAGCTGTCCTCATGTGCTGCCAGATCGTCTTTACTTTCTCAGCCACTTTCTCTACTAATTCTGGTCCCATCAACTTTCTTTCCCTGACTTCATCCCAAAAAGCTGGATTCTGACACTGCTTCCCATACAATGCCTCAAATGGTTTCGTATGTATATTGGAATGAAAACTGTTATTATAAGAAAACTCCACTAAAGAAATATGTTGGTACCAACTTCCCTGATAATCCATTGAACAAGCTCTAATCATATCCTCCAAAATCTGAATCATTCGTTCTGACTGGCCATCTGATTGATGATGAAATGCTGCACTAAAATTTAATTCTGTGCCCAAAGAGTTTTGAATCCACTTCCAAATTTTATAAGTGAACCTGGGATGCTGATCAGATATAATGGAAAGAGAAATCCCATGTAACCTGACTATAACATTGAGGTACAGTCGAGAAAGCTGATCCAATGACACTGTATCTTGAATATAAAGTAAATGTGCAGATTTTTTCAGCTGATCAATAATAACCTAAATCGCATTATTAATTTGAAAATTATAATGTAGTCCCACCACAAAGTCCATGGATATATTCTTTCATTTCCACTCTATCACTTTAAAAGGCTGAAGAATCCTCTTCGGTAACTGCTGATCTGCTTTAACCTGTTGACATGTCAAAGATTTCACAGTAAATTCTTCAATATCCCATTTCATTTGATCCCACCAGTAATAATCCCAAAGGTCTTTATACATATTAGTACTTCCAGGATGAACTGAAAATAGAGAACTATGATCTTCACACAAAAAATATTTTTTCAACTAGGAATCACAAGGCACACACAACCCTCTTCCAAATCTTAAAACACAATTTTAATCAAGGTTAAATTCGGGAAACTTACCCATTTTAATCAATTTTACCTTTTTTTGTAGCTCATGGTCTTCATAATGTGCTTCCTTAATTAGGCCAGATAACGATGAATTCACTAAAACCTAAAACAACACTGAGGTATTTCCTACACCAACAACTTCTAAGCCAAAATTCATCAATTCATTAATCAAGGGATCATGTTCCAAACATAACATGGTTAATGATGCATGATGTTTCTGACGCAAGTCATCTGCCACTTTGTTTTCTTTTCCTGGATGATAATTGATCATCCAATCATAATACTTTATCAGTTTAAGCCATCTTCTTTGCCTCTTGTTTAATTCATTCTCAGTGAATATATACTTCATACTTTTATGGTAAGTATATATTTGACATTTGGCTCCGTATAAATGATGCCTCCAATTTTTCAAAGTAAAAACCACATCTGCCAATTCCAAATTATGTGTGGGATAATTTAATTCATGAGGTTTTAGTTTTACTGAAGAATAAAAAATTACCCGATCATTCTGCATCAAAACACAACCAAGTCCCTTAAACAAAGCATCGATGTAGATGAAAAACTCACTATTTTGGTAAGTCAAGGCCAAAATTGGAGCATCCACCAATCTCTCCTTTAGTTCTTAAAAACAAACATCATATTCTTGTGTCAAAATAAATTCAACCCTTTTTCTCATTAACTTAGTTAGCAGGCTAGATAACTGTGCAAAGTTTTTAACAAACTATCAGTAATAACTTGTTAATCCAATAAAACTTTGAATATCTATAACATTTTTGGGTCTTGGACATTCATTAACAACTCTTGTTTTCGAAGGATCAATTATTATTCCATCCTTATTTACAATTTTACCATGAAAAGAAATCTGTTACAACAAAAAATCATACTTACTGAATTTATCATACAGTTTATTTTCCTTAAAGGTTTGTAAAACAACCTTAAGATGTTTTTCATGATCTTATTTTCTCTTATAAAATACCAGAATTTCATCAATAAACACAACTGAGAGATTATCCAAGAACTCATAAAATATTGTATTCATAAGATCCATGAATTCAACATTTTCATTAGTAAACCATAATGTCATAACAATAAATTCATAATTCCCATATCTAGTACAAAAGGCTATTTTTGGGATGTCATCCTCCTTCAACTTTAGCTGATGGTATCCAGATCTCAATTCAATCTTGGAAAAGTACTGAGATCCTTGGAGAATGTAAAAAAAGTCATCGATATGAGGAAAATGATACTTTTTTTTAATAGGGATGTTATTCAAATCTCTATAATTAATGCAAAGTCTCATGGAACCATCTTTCTTTTTAATGAACAAAATATGGGCACCCCATGGTGGAGTGCTAGGACAAATGAAGCCTTTATCAAGAAAATCCTAGAACTAATTTTTCCATTCAAGAAGTTCTATTTGATCCATACGATATGGGGGTTTTGAAATTGTCTTAGAATTAGGAACTAAGTAAATTGTGAATTTGACTTCCTGATCAGGTTTGACACTATGTAACTCATCCAAAAAAATAAAGGTATTCATTTACCACTGGTACATCAATAATAAGAATAGTTTCCTTGTTTTCAACAATGTGATAAAAATAACTTTCATTTCCATCTTTCAACAATTTCTCAGCTTTCTGATATGTTATCAATTGTATGGGTTCGTTCTTATATAAAAACTGAAAATATTTCTGAAAAAAATTCTTTATCTCTACAGTCAATCTTAGCATGATAAAAATAAATCCAATCCATTCTCAGAATGACATCAAACTCTACTATGGGAAAAACAGAAAGGGTTGCAGGTAAATTATTTCCACACACCACAATAAAAATATTCTTATAATTAATATTTGCTATAATATTTCCCTCTGGTGTTTTAACAACATGTTTTGGTCTCATTTGTCGAGGAGATATTTCAAATTTACCAAAACAAATTCAGAAATAAAGTAATGTGTATACCCCATATCAAACAAAACTTTAGAAAATTCCAAGTAAACTAAAAAAGTAAATAATACAACTTAATTAGATGGCTCGACATTTTCTGACATAGTTGAAAAGGATCTCACTACACCTTTCTAATTGTAGTCTGGATTCTTTGTATCATTATGATCTCTCTTTGGGCATACATTTTCATAATGAACCATATAAGCATAATTAAAACACTTAATAGTTTTATTATCAGGATTAGTCTTAGGATCATTTTCATTACAATATCAGGCCATATTTCCAAACTCACCACGTCGAAAACACTTCCCAGTTTTGGTAAGACATTGCCCATGGTTATTCTAGCCACACTTTTCACAAACTGGAAACTGGATTTTCTTACCATCAGATTTCTTTGGTTGATTTTTACCCATCACATTCCATCTAGACCTCTTTTCCTTCATGTTTCCAAAATGCATGCGATCATAAGAAAACTTCATATATGCCCTCTCAACACATCTGATAAGTTTCTCATAACTTCTGAATTCAAGGGATGCCAATGCCCTTCGATACCTTGGCTTCAATCCTAAGTAAAAGTGGTTGATTTTGATATCAAGATCTAGAATAATATTTGAAGCATCCTCACCAATCGGGTGAAGTTTGCTTCATACACAATCACTGAATCTTTCGCCATTTTATTTAATTCAAGTAACTGATTCTCCATCCTAAGTAGTACCACCTTAGGAAAATATTTTTCATAGAAAATACTTTTAAATTCATCCCACTCTATGGTATCAATATCCTCTCAATCCCTGATATTCTTTACCATTGACCACCACTGATCTACTTCACCATCAAAAAGATAAATGGAAACACTTACCTTTTGATTATTTGAACATCCTATAACATTGAATATCTTTTCAAGTGCTTTAATCCATCCTTCATCCACTAGTGGGTCAGAAGATCCATTGAATGTAGGAGGGTGTTGTCTCATAAAATGTTCCACTATTGTAATGTTTCATTATGGTACCTTTAATTGCTCTCTTGTATGGATTCCACCACTATTTATTGACTATGTTTTCTGATACATTGCTATCAAAAACGGATTGGTTCCAATCCCTACTATTTCAGGCTACAGATTCAGAAAGATATTGTTTTGTTAGTGCCTATCCTCTTTAGTTTCCTTATTAATTCTACGGACAACCATTCTGAACAAACATATCTTAATAGAATCAAAATTATAATCATTAAATGCTATAACATTTAAAATTAATCATAGATTAAAAAAATTTATGGTATTATATTAACATCATCTTAACCCCTAAAGTTATCTAAACCATCCTATGATACCAACTATAATGTCTCAGCTTTATTACATTACATAATCTTGAATTTAGTCAAGAAATCACTTCCTTTCACAATGAGGATCTTTTAAATTTTATATCTTTAGATAACTGGGACATAATAAATCCATAACATTACACATTAAGAGTGGATACCATAAAAACAACATTCAATTCATCCAAAATATAAAAATTTTCCAAATAAAAAAAAATTTCTTGAAAAATCTATATAAATTTAACATAGCTTCCTTATTTATCTTAAACATCCTTATAACCTATGAAAAACATTTAAAAACATGGGATGAGAACAAAAATCTCATTAAAGTATATAAAAAGAAATAAAGAACACATTAGTCCATGAATACTTGTAACCTATGTAATCATTTTCAAAAGACACACTTATCACCCATATATACTTACTTTGTGAAAGATGATATTTAAAAAAGATTCAGAAAATACATAATAACATTAATAGAACCATAAAGGTATCTTGGGGAATTTATTATATAATCTTGAAACCCTCTTGGCTACCTTATAATTTGTAACCCTCACTGCTACCTTACAATTTGTTTAACCATCACAGTTACACTTGGAGTAACCATATGACTGACCTCCAACTTACACGTACCCAATGAATTGGAGAGAGATATAGGTCCCAAACTTCTTCATAAACCATTCCCAATAACCAAAACATAATCATACAACATGAATAATTCCATAAAAACACCACATTTGAATTTCGTAAAATAAAATTTTAAAAGAGTATTTTTAAAAGAAAAGTCCTTACAAATATCATATAATTAAAGAGAGAATTAATAGAGTGGATGGAATATGTATAAACACTAGAAATACAAAAAATTCATCAAAATATAGACAAAAATAATCACACAAACCATTTTAATACCACATAAATAATGAAATAGAAGGTTAACCCAAAGAATGGAAATCAGGTTAAGAATTCCCTTACCTTGAGTTTTCCTTTCTTAAATTTTTTTAAACCCTTTGTATAGTGGTTAAAAGAGTGTTATTAATATATTAAATAAACATATACATATTAATAATACCTCATATTATCATTTCATTACATCATTTTACCCTTTAATTGTTAGTATTATGTTCCTTCCAATGTTTTTGGTGTGTTCTTTACATGATTTCCATGATCGGTTCATGATGGATATTTATGTCGATTGGGAGTGAAACTAAAAAATTGGAATGGAGTGGTACTTGAATATTTAAAGAACCATAAATTATATCAATTATCATTTTTAATTATTTCACAAGGATGATTCATGAGTTAAAACATTATTGATATTTGTTTAAGTCATATTGGTGATTCTTCGATCGTAAAGAACTAATTTGTTTTATAAGTTAATAAGGTGTGTATAAAATGATTCCAGAACCTTATATAATATATAATAAAGAAATTATAATCTTGTTCAACCATATAAATGGTTTCATGACCAGTCTTGAAGAATTTAAATGAAATTGAATTCACATTGTCTACGATGTTGGTAAATCGTCACATCACAGATAGTGTTTTAATTTCTTGAATGAGTGGGAGAGGAGAAGAAATATAATAGTGATTATTCCATAAACACGATTAAATAAAAAATATTTAAGATAATATATCATTCATTCTTCCTATATAATGGTAGGTGAGGAAGGAAAAATAAAATAAATTAATCTCGAAATAAAAGAAAAAGTTGAGAAATCCCTTACAAAAATTTGGCAGCCTAACGCCGTCGCTTAAAATTTCATAAAATATTTTGATTAGAGAAAAGGGTTATATCATAATTATTACATAACATGGGATTTAAGGGGAATAGGTAATGAAATATCCCAATGTAAGCTAAAGGAAATATAAAAGGAATAACATAAAATGAAAGAAAATAACAAAAACAAAAGAGGATGTTTACCCCTTGATCTCTTCTCCTTGAGATACTTCTTAAGGCCTTTTATTTTGGACTTTTGGTGAGACCAAAAACTCTAGGAAGTGGGTAAGAGTCTTGGGAGGATTATTTGGAAGAAATTAGGTAAGGATAAAGGCCTGAGAGGTGTGGGAGGAAGAGGGGAATGAGGGTGGTATTTATAGTGGAGGAGAGGAGGTATTTAACATTATTTTAATCATTATTATAATATATTTTTTCTCAAGACTATGAATAGTATTAATTAATGTGACCCCAAATAGTAATAATGACATGTGAGTTCGATCCAAGTGTCCTTACATTACTTATGATGTGATAAATAGTGTATTTTTCTGATAGTTTGAATATACGACATTTTACAGTATTTCACTATTCATCGAAAGTTCAAGAATTTTAGAAAAATCCCCAAAATTCACCCTTTACATTTTTCAATGTTCATAATTCAAAAATGAACTCTATTTTTTGAAAATAATTTTCTAAATATTATGAATTTAATTTTTAAATAAAATCATACTTTATTCAAAAATTAACAATTTTAAAACTATAACTGCTTTTTATATCACATTGAAAAATTAATGAAGTTTTCATTATCTTAAAGCCTTAAGAAAATAATATAATAATACAATTTACTATTTATTAGGGTCATATTACTATTCATAAGGGTATGTTACTATTCACAAAAAAATCAAGTTGGTTCCATTAGGCTCCAAATAACTTATCGATCACACTTTTAGATGGCTATTTTTTTGAAATTCAAATCATAGAAGCTACAAAATTATATTTAATGTATAATTATAAATATCTAGTCAAAACAAAGTTTTATTCATTTCAGTTTATTTTTAAAATATTGGGGTGTTATAGTGGGGGTTCCGAGAGTTGTTGGAGATTTCTTGTATGTTTTCCCCAACAAGGTTGCGACTCTACCCCCTCTACATGATGTTAAGTTTAGGATAGACTTTCTGCCTAGTGCGAGTACAGTTTCAACAGATCCTTATTTAATGGAATCTTTTAAGTTTCAGGAGCTACAGATTCAGATTAATGATCTGATGAAGAAGGGATTCATCTGACCAAGTGTGTCCCCATGGGGTACTCTAGTATTGTTTGTGAAGAAAGAAGATGGTGGTTTGAGGATATGCATAGAATACAATTGTTTGATTTCGGTAACAGTCAATAATCGTTACCCAATCCCTAGGATAGAAAATCTTTTTGACTAATAGAGGATAGAAAGTTGGTTCTCTAAGATAGATCTATGTTATGATATCACCAGTTCAAGGGGAAGAAGGGTGACATCCTGAAGACTTCTTTCAAATGAAGGTATGGAAAATTCATGTTTGTGGATATCCCATTCAGTGTTAATAACACACCAGATGTGTTTATGAGACTTATGAACTCCAAATTTTGTGAGTTCTTGGAATGTTTCATCATTATATTCTTGGATGACATTATGATCTACTCGAAGTCATAGGAGGAGCATACCGAGAACCTCAAGACTATCTTAGTGGTTCTTTAATGCCATCAGATCTTTGAGAAGTTGTCCATGTGAACGTTTTGGACAAGAGAAGTGCATTTACTCTGATATGTGAGGTGGACCCATCGAAGGATAAGGCATTTTTTTCTTGGGAATCACCCAGTAAAGTGCTAGAGGTATGCAGTTTACTTGGTCCGACAGGCTATTAATAGATATTTGTGCCCAATTTTTCTTTAGTTGCATCTCTATTTAATGATTTGGCTAGGAAAGACTAGGATTTTGTGTGGAGAAACCAATGCGAGACATCTTTCATATATTTTAGGGGAAGTTTAGTCAGTACTTGATTGCTTTGGTTTTCAAAAGAAAGTGGTAATGTTTGAGGTTTTTTCTGATTATTCTCATCTGGGCTTGGGATGTGTGCTGATTCAGTAGCGAGGAGTGATCTCTTATTGGTCCAAGAAGTTAAGGCCCCACAAATGTAACTATGCCACCCTTGACCTGAAGCTAGCGGTAGTCATGTCTACGCTGAAACTGTGATGGTATTACCTCAGTGGGGAGTGCTATGTGTTATTCACAGATCATAAGATCTTGAGGTATATATTTTCTTTATGAGATCTAAACTTTCAATAGTGGAGGTGGATAGAGTTTCTCTAGGATCATGACTTCGAGATCTATTACACCTCAAGAAAGGGGAATATCGTAGCTGATGCCTTGAGTAAGAAGTTGCAGAAGGTGGTAATTTAAGAATCTGTGGATGCTTGGAAGGTGATGTAGGAGTTTTCCATATTTGACCTGTATATAGAAATTGATAGTGGAAGGGGATATATTTTCCAGATGATAGTTTAGTCATCTATGATGCTGAAGGTGGAGGAATCTCAATGGGGATATTCAGAGGTAGAGGTGATTTGTGATCGTGTTGACCAAGGTGATGCTCTGGAGGGATGGTCAGAGGATGGTCAGAATCAGATATTGTTCCATGGAATGATTTTGGTCCCAATGGAAATACATAAAGAATTTCTATGATACATTCATAGATCACCCTTAGTAGTACACCTAGGTGTTTCCAAGATGTTCCATGGCTTGAAAGAGCAATTTTAGTGGCCCAAGGTGAAGAAGATAGTGACAGTGTTTGTGGAAAAGTGCCTAGTGTGCCAACATGTTAATGTTGAGAATCATGGTCCTGGTGGGTTTTTGAAACACTCATATATCCCCAAGTGGAAGTGGGATGAAATCTCAATGGATTTTTTCACAGGGTTACCCAGGGTTCTGGGAGGCTTTGATGCTATCTAGGTAGTAGTCGATTGACTAAAAAAATATGCTCACATCTCAATGATTAAGGAGTTGAGTGTAGTGGATGACTTGGTGAGAAGGTATGTGGACGAGGTAGTGCAGATGCATGGGGTTATGAGTTCTATTGTATCTGATCGGGATACACGCTTTACCTCATGAGTGTGGATGGGATTGCAGCATGCGTTTGGCACTCAGATATTCCTCAAAGCTTCTTTTCACCCTCATACAGATGGGAAGACAGAGAGGACAATCCAGATGATGGAGGAAATGATGTGAGCATGCACATTATATTTTGGTGGGTTTTGGTAGTCACACTTTCCCTTGGTAGAGTTCACTTACAACAATAGCTGTCACTCTACCATTGGAATCACACAGTTTGAATCCTTGTATGGGGGACTGTGTCATTCACCTTTGTGCTGGAAAGAGGTTAGGGAGACAATTGTTCTTGGTTCAGAGGTAGTGTAAATCACAACAGAGAATGTTCAGCTAGTTCTAAAAAGAATTAAGGAAATGGAGGACCGATAGAATTCATATACAGATGTTAGGAGGAGAACTTTGGAGTTCTAGGTTGGATACTATGTGTTCCTGAAGGTTTCCCCACAATGTGGGTAGTATAGGTTTGGATGAGGTAGTAAGCTTTCTCCTAGGCTTATCATACCCTTCGAGGTGTTGGGATGAGTTGGCGAGGTGGGATATCAGCTGGCGTTTCTACCAAAGTTGGCATGGATCCTTGACTACTTCCACTTCTCCCAACTCACCCTATATTTACATGATGACTCCCACATCATTGATGGGGGAGAGTGGGATATTGGGGATGTCATGAAATTTATGGGGTAGTAAGTGGATATCCAATATCATCGAGAGAAGGTGCTTTGTGGGTGGACCATTACCTTGGTTCATGTATTGTAGAGGCATGGTGGCCTGGATGAGAGTACTTAGGAGCGAGATACATAGATGTGTTCCTAGTACCAAGATTTGTTTTGTGTTCTGCCTTGTTATGTGTTGGTTTGTAATGCTTGAACCATTTTTTCAATGGGGTGAGTTGTTTCCTCATTGTCTAATGTATGATAAATTCCTAACATATCAAGAAGGTAGGTATTGATCCCTAATCAAAACACATTATTTCATATGTGATTGAACCCATGCGGGTGAGCCATTTCCGCACAAAGTAGATAATATCTTGACCTAGAAGAAGGAATTCACTGGTTCATATGTTCGGGTAGTGTGACTTTTGGTGCTTGTGTGATATGTATTGTGGTTTTTTGGGTTGGAAAATATTAGAGGAGGTGTTCTAGGATGTTTAGGTTTCACTCTAGCTTTGAAAAACAGAAGGTGGTTTATCATTCAAATTTTGTGTTCTTAGTCGATAGTGGCATTTCAAGCATAGAAAGATCATTGAGAGGTATCTTACAGGGTGGTTGTTTGGACCCATATTTATTCTGAGTTGGTTTTGAATTCTCAAGGGTGAGAATATTTTGAGAGGTATCAAATGTAATGGCCTAGACCCCTATGTCCAATCCCCTTGTGAAAATCCTCTGTTTGAGGTGTTCTGGGGAGTATCCATGACTCATTTCCAGAGTTTTAAAAAAATACAGTTTTTCCATCAGTGACTCAGCATCAGTGGGTGGTTATTGATAGACCACATCGATATCTCACATCGGTGGATCAGTATTAGTGGATCAGCATCAGTGGCTCAGCGTTGGTATCACAACATCGGTAGGTCGGACATCGGTAGGTCGGGCATAGGCAGGTTGGGCGTCGGTAGGTCAGGCGTCGGTAAGTCAGGCGTCAGCAGGTCGACCATCAGTGACTCGCATTGGTGAGTCACACATCAGGGGGTCACATTGGTGACTCGCTGTCGGTGGGCCATTGTCGGTGACTAGCATCGATGAGTCACCCATTAGTGAGTAATTTCCAGCCTTTTTCTTGTTTTTCCAGTTTCTCCCCTCTTACACTTTATTTGATGTAAATCTAGTTTAAAACCTTGTTTGAGTATTTATCTAGGAGTTTATATCTTTAATATCCTAATGCTCTAAGGACTTTGAAATAGTCAAACCGTGTAATATTGATCATGATTCGACTTTTAATTACTTTGAAAACATTTCCCTAATTTTAGGACTTGGCCTTTTCTTAAGACAAGATCACCTGTTCATTGAAACCCTCCATTTTTTTGGTGTGTCTAGAACCTTTATTCTCCAAGGGGTGATGCTTCTATGTTGGAGCTGTGTATTCGGTTTTCCCCTAGAGTGATTCCTACTGCATGTGCAACCCCCAATTTTGGTGCAAGGAGGAACCATTGGTTTCCTATTTTTCCACGTATAGATTTCCTTCGTATCTCTTTTCTTTGTGTATCATGCGGGGTGAGTGTAATGATGCTTTTTTTTGAAAATGGATGAATCCAAATTTTATCGAAGTAATAAATGTGAATAATTATGATAAAAAAGATAATTGGACTATTATGATAACAGGATGAGAGTGTGTTGATGATCATTTTGTGTTATTTGTTATCTTTGATTCATGATGGGAACTGTATGGGATGTAAGCCTTATGAAAATCAAGGCTGTTAGTTGTATTTATTTGTGCACTATGGAAGCTTCTGAATAATTGCTATAAATATCAATCCATTAATCACGTATACCTATTTATACAAATGGATCTCTTGGATTAAACTTGTGCTGTGATTACCCCTGAATTATGAAAGTGGAATTAAAGAACAGTGTTGGTCAAATATGAATACACTTTTATTGATTTTTTTGTGGTTGTGTGCTGTGTATGGTTCTGTTCAGTTTGGTGCCTTGTGCGGTTGTGTGGTGCTACTATTGGAACAACTGTTTTGGGTATATGGGTGAATAGGGGGTTGGTTCTATGGGAATGGTGTGGTACGTTTGTGCATCGGGGCTATATCTTGGGTAATGGTTGTTGTGGGTTTACGTATGGGGTGGTGTAGGTGGTGTAATGGAATCTAATGTTGAGTTATGGTTGATTGTAGAATGGATGAACTTGTAAAGTAGTGGGTTTTCATCTGGGTTGTGTTATGGTTGTTGAGAAGCATTTGTGCAGTGGGATTACAACTGAGTTGAGTTTTTTTATTATGGTGAATGTGGTTCTTTTCATACAGTGATGTTACCAATGGTTGTGTTTGGAAAAAATGAGTGTTTATGGCGGTTTTGAAGTGTGTGGGTTATGATATTAATTGTGGTGTGTGGTTTTTGGTAGTTTCTCAAATATTGATGGAATAAATAAATGAACGAATTTTTTAATAGAGAATGATAATTGGTTAATGTATTTGGTTGGGGTTATGATTTAAGATTGTGGTTGGTCGTGTGGTAGTGCATGTAGGTGTAGAAGAAAAGGTGTTTATGTGTGGGATGGTTGTTTTTCTGGAAACCCATAGGATGGGATGAGTGTTTGTTACCTAGATGTACAAACTTTTATTTCGTTGTGTATTCTATATGCACCCAACCATTTTGAGAACTATGTTTCGATCACCCCATTGTTATGGGGGAGGGTGTCCTTACCCAAAAACCAGGTGGGTGGATGGATGGTTGATTATTGGATCTTTTATGTTCCCTATACTTGGAATTTTATAGCTCAAGACACTTTGGGAAGGCTATAATGGCTTGAGGATTACTACTAGGAGTATGGTATTGGCTGTGTGGGATATGGTAGCCCGAGACTCTTTGGGAAGGCTGTGGTGAATTTTGAGGCCCAAGTGTCTGTAAGCGAGGTGTTCTTCCCAGGTGTATTTGGGATGAGATATGTTTCACTTTTCCAGGTGTCTTCGTAATGAGGTTGTTGTTTTATGGCCCAGGTGTTTTCGGGAAGGATGTAATGTGGTTGTGCCTAGGTGTTTGTAGGTGGGATGTGGTAAGTGGTCCAGGTGTGTGCGGGAAGGTTGTGATAATGGAGATTGTGGAAGAGTGTGGCAGTGTCAAGATGTTTTCTATTAGGGATGATCAATTAACCAGTGGGAAGTGGTGCGAGGTACCCAGATATCATTGTTCTTATTATATTACTTTACATGACTTGCATTATTTGGTGTACATGAATTGGTGAGACTGAGGGTGGTTATTATACCATGTTAGGTGCTTTTGGTTTCTATTGTTTTCTCACGGGGTCATTAGTATGTCTCCCAACTTGTGCATGAGATACTTTGGTTTTTCCTACTGAGTATAATTGTATACTCACCCTACATAAATAAATTTGCTTTCATGTTTCCAGGGGGGCTATGTGGACCATGCTAGGTAGTACCAACTCAGATGTTGGGGACATTTTTTGTGTCACTTCTTAGTTTTTGTTTTCATATTTACCTCAGAAACTTTTATGTTTTGTATTAGTTTATTTTTGAACATGCACGTGGGATGGTTTGGATTTTATTATATCTATATATATCTGTCTTGGAGTTTTTTGAGGTTAGAACATCTTATATCCCAATATTGTTTACTATAAAAAGTGTAATGACTCCCCTTTTGTGATATTTCTATACCCTTGGTGTTGGTTTCCACCTCAGGGCCTACTGGAGGTGGGGATTCGGTGCCATTATCTCTATTTCTCTCTTTCCATCTTAGTAGGGGAATCTTTGGAGGTAGGGAATCATGAAATGTGGATTTTTTTGATAATATAATGCATGATTCATTTATATTCTAGTTGATATTTTTAAAATTACTTTGATGACCCTTATGGTGTGAAAAATGTGTTACAATGACCAAGGTTAAACAAAGTTAATGAGATGTTTAAACAAAAAGATAAGGTTTAAAATGACACATAAACTTCTATGTTTGATTGTTTTGTAATTTTTAAACCTTATACTCCTAATATTTGAATATACAGTACTTTAGGTCTATTTGAAATGAGATATACACTTATTATATATTAATATTTCATGTATTTAAAGGATCACAACCACCTCACTTATAAAATTAAATCTCTTATCCTATCTTAAACATACATGTTGATTCATTTTTATAGGAAAATACCTACCTATTTCCCTTAATAATATTCCTCCCTAATTTCTAGAGGTTATATTATCACTAAAAGACTCACCTAGAAAGTCTTAAGAGTAATCCAAGGGTGATTTTTTAAAGAAGAGGTATAATTATAAACCGAGTGTTTCATGTTTATTTATTCTTATAACACCTTAAAATATTATTTAACCACATTAAAATAATAACATCAGTATATTAAATATACTTAAATGTTATTATAATTATGATACAATGCTTTTTCATATCCATTTCCATCCTATGTTAAATGAAAACATCACTCGTGCGTACACGTTGACTACCACCTCCACAAATCTATGTGTTTCATTTTTCATCATTACCTAACATGGAGGGTTAGTATGATGGATTTAAAGTATATAAATGATATTAATGACATAATTATGATATTATAAAGATAATATATTAATTAACCTCTTATTGTTCCATCCATTGGAAAATTATAATGTTACTTGTACATACATGTGGACTACCACCTCCACGAAGTGATATGATTCATTTTTCATGTACCACTTTCATGGATTGTTATAAAATTGTATTTAAGAAATAAAAATGATAAATATTTCATGAGTAATATTTATCATATGATTTAAAAATGACCTTTTGACCATGTGCAACCAATCAATGTTGTTTTGGGATTTTGTACCTAACATCCTGAAAATGTCAAACATAAACTAAATTAATTTAGTTACTAAAAAAGTGATCATAATAAATTAAATAAAATAAATAATGATAATGGAATAAAAAATAGTTTTTAGGTAATTATAACACAAATATAATTTTAATCTTTATAATTTAGAAGGCATAAAAATCTTGATGAGACTTAAAGTAAAATATTTTTATTTAAAATATTATTTTAAAGTATTTCATTTATCTCTTTCTCCTTTATGTTTATATTATTTTAAATGTTCCAAGAATGTAATTATTTATAAATCATAGATTGTTAAATTTTATTTTCAACTAATTTTTACATTCCTTATAATTTTTTAAAAATTAAATTTTTCAATGTTTTTTTTGAAAACAAAGTGATATTTCTCTATATTTTTTTTGTGAAAATGGAATGTTCTTTTTTTATGGGTTAAAATGTGTTTCTCAATGGTTTTATTATAAAAAATTTAAAAATTTAAAAAAATTTATTCTTTATACTGTTCTTTAGAATTATATATTATGAAGGGTGATCCCAATATAGATCATGATAATGTGTGAGGCTAATATAGCTCTCCAATGCATTGTGTAATGAATAGTCTAAAAAAGTGAAAAATGAGAGCGATTAATACGTAGGGTACTCCTATAGAATTAACTAGGTTTTAGTTATTTTTATATGGGTTAGAATTAACTAGGTTTTAGTTATTGTTATATGGGTTATACCCAAGTGAAAATGGGTTATTAATATGATTCTCTAGGATACCTAATCATTTTTCTAAAGGTTTTTTTATGGAAATATTTTTATTTCATAAGATAAGGAAAGTTTATAAACATCTAAATATGAAAGGATTGTTTTTGAAAAAAAATCATGAGTAATCAAGTTCATCATGATTCCTTCATGGTTTTATTATTCTTATTAATGGTTTAAAGGGTTTTATTTGAGCCTTGTTTTATTTTATCATATGGATATGTTTTATTTATGTGCTTAAAGGTTTATTCTAAAAAAGATAACCATTTTGAAGGGTTTTTATACTATTCACTTGACTAACATTCTTCCATTATTTTTATATCCCTTACTAAGTTTTTTATTCTCATTTCATGTTTTTAAATTTTTTTATAGGGCCTAAAAAGGATTTGAAATTATTATGAAGTATGTAACCTAATAAAGAAAATTGGACTTTAATGAAACAAGTTATTCATTAATATAACATGATTGAAAACATATGAATAATATTTTAATGAAAAAATATGTATAGTGTGTACTGGGGTTCCCTTTGTAAGGTAGTGGTTTTCCTAATTCTCTAATAAGATAAGCCTAAAATATCATGGGAATATTGGAAAGTGAATTTTTTTATAATTTATGTAATCATGGGTTGATTATGAGGCATTATAATCCTAAAAAATCTTTCATATAGAATCATTATTCCTTTCATTATAATTTTACATTTAGGTTTCAATGACCTTAACTGGATACTATAAGAAACGTTATTGGACTCTCCGACTAGATTTTCTTCTTCATGTTTTAACTTTTACTAACATATACGATATACATGGTACCAAAATCTTGAAACCATATGCCCAATTCATCTGCTATCAGCACATTAATAATAGAGGTTATATTTTCTTAAATTCAATATTATTTTAGGAACATTTCCATTAATGATAATAGGATAAATTCTTTAAATATAAAGATACTTATAGGAAATATATAGTCTCTCTAAGTCATTAAAATACTCAATCTTATTGAGCATCATTGACATACCCAATCTTATTTAGTATAAAAGAATAAAATTCCTTAGTTCATTTTTCATACAATGACTTTAATACCCTAATTTAATAATTCTAGGATTATCAAAAGAATCGAGATTCACCTATTGAACAACATTAATTCTTAGTTACTTTGGAAGTGCTTTCTCTAACATATAGAACTTTTATTTACTTATGTACTTTTGTTATGTTACTAGCCTCATGAGTTTCTAAATTTAATTTTTATCTTTATATAGGTTTGATTTCAATTTTATGTTTGATGATGATAATGATGATTCTATTTATCTACAATAAAATATTTTATAATATGAGTATCATTTTTGATTAACTTTTAATAAAAACTATTATTAAATGGGATCTCACTAAAATAATGACCCCTTTAAAATTAATCATATCCATTAATGGGTTAATTTCCATATTTTACTAAGAAATGAGTCCACTTTGGTATTCCTCTCACCACATAGAAATTTAGGTTGTGTATCATCCCAATCATATCATACATGAATCTTATATAATTTAGTGGATATATTTTTTTCAATCTAACATATGGATAAACTTAACACTATTCCTCTGGTATCATAACCATTTTGATTTCCCAAAAAATTATAACCCAAATAAAACAATAGGATTTTATTACCTATCTCTAAAGGTTATCCATTTCCACTATTACTTATACAAGATAATCCATAGGAAACCTACTCTGTTAGAACCAACCCAGTTTAATGATCAAGGTCTTGACACATGAAACTTTAGAAGAAATATAACACTTAGTATTTTGAAGGGGATTTAATCATCACTATATTATCTCATGTTATTACATTTATGTATTCATGCATATAGTTATTTAGTTCAAAATCCTATTCCTTCCACCAAACC
The DNA here is from genome assembly GCA_963277665.1 of Viscum album. Taxonomy (NCBI): domain Eukaryota; kingdom Viridiplantae; phylum Streptophyta; class Magnoliopsida; order Santalales; family Viscaceae; genus Viscum; species Viscum album. The sequence goes on along the minus strand of OY728147.1, from coordinate 1,015,243,988 downwards.
AACATATTCAGACCATATAGATGTGTAACTTTTACACAACACATAGTTTCTGTTACTCACTAAAAAATAATATACATGTATATTCACACATATCAAAATTCATATCATGTATTAGGTAGATGAATATTTCATTTAAAGTTTTATAATTATATAAAATTAACCATCCCTTTATGATTAATCTTAGATCCATAGATAACCAACCCCCACCTTTCTAGAATAAAGTATAAACCAGTAGGCGAATGGAAAGTATGACCCAATGTTTTTCTACCTAGGGATATGTTAATCATGATTGATTCTAATTTTTCATAAATCTTACTACTAATATGTATAAACTATATTCAAAAACTATATTCAACATAATAAATTTTATAGTATACAAAAGTAAAGGTAGATTAAAACAAAATCCATTATCATACATTGCATGTAATTCCTTAGATGCATGAATGATAATCTCTAGCAGTAGTTTAATAAATAAAATAATTCATACAAATATTTTCCTTATGAAAAATTTGTATCCAATAATAATAAACAAGGTAATAAAATTTAAATAAATAAACAATTTAAATATAATTAAATTTTAGATAAACAAATATGAAAAGTCCATAAAAAAAATCTAATTATAAACACTTTATAATTTAACTATACATTATGGAAGTTCCATAATTTTTCATATGAACACTTTATATTAATTGTATAATATGAAATTTTTTGTATAATTAATTATATGGAATTTACTTTAAATATAATATATTTAATGAGTTATGAAACGTTTATAATACAATTTATATTATGTAAACATTTTATATAATCCAAATATCTCTTAATTAACATTATTTTAACCTTTATAAAATTAATGATCAAAAACCTTTTGATTTGGTCATAATAATATACTAAATAAGGCCCTTAATTCAGCAATTAAAAATAAATATTATGAAAAATTTATAATATTGAAATATAAAAACTATATATTTAGCCTTATTTTGTAATTTATAAAAACATTATAAATTACCCCTATGATTTATAAATTTAAATTTTATTTCTAATTTATAAGGCATGCCATGTAATTTGGTAAAATTTATTTTTAATATAATACTTTAATATTGTGAAATATTTTTTAAAAAAAATTTCATAAAAATTTATTAATTAATTATAAACACTTTATAATTAATTAATTTATAAAAAATTTAAAAATTAATTTATTTCCCCAAAATACATTTTCAGCATTATTTATAAATAATTTATAAATAATAAAATTATATTCATAATTGAATTTAAGGAAAAATAAATCATTATCAATCACATTTTATGATTGAAAGGGAGTCACAGGATATGATAGATAGGTCATGACTCTATATGTTATTTATTGTATATTACGACTGATAATCGTATCATAAAATTCTATAGACAAACAACATGATATCAGACATATTTTTCAACTGATATCTAAATCATTACCTATGATATCAAATTTCATATTTAACTACTAGAGTTGATATATCTTTAGCAAATCAATTATATATTTTTTAAAAAAGATGCAGCTATAATAAGATTCAATTATTATGAGTCATGAGCTAAGACTAATACAAATATGTGGGATTTTTATTAAGTCACCGCTTAAGATATCCCATACAGTAAGCCATTACTTAATTGGCCAAAACAAAATCTTGAAACTTATTATAATATTTACATATGACATGGAATACATTTTTGACTTATTTATTTATAAGAATGATTTCAATAATCTAAATACATAGTAGGCTCTGATACCATTTTTGGATTTCATAGGGATCTAATAACACTTATTAGATTCAATGAAAGTGATTAATAAATCCCAATAAATATTGACCATGCAATAATAAATGAAATCACATAAAACAAAATATAAAGAATACTATAAATATTTGTACCTTGCACCAAATATCCATTGAAACAACTTTACTCACCATCACATAGTTTGATGAAGATCACCAAAGAGAAATCTATAAATTCCTCTCTTCATGATTTATTCATGAGTTGTGCCTAAATTACTCTTCACATTAGTGAGATCCTCATCATCATAGTGTGCCATCACTTCCCTAGTTAAATATGGAAGGAGAAGAGAGTTTGGGGGTGAGGGAGTTTCATCCAAGTCTTGAGAAATTTACCATTTTTTAATACCAGGTTATGACTCCTTAAATGACCATTGAGAATACTTCGAGAGTAAGCATTCATTTACTCATGTGTTATAACACATGAGTAAATTCCATGGAAATTTTATTCATTCATCACATGAATGTATCTCCTCCAACACATTTTGTCATTTGAAATAATTCTTTAAATGATATCTTAGCAAGAATACTCACTCAAATGATAACAATTATCATTCAACCACACCTACTATCAAAGATAATTTCATGGAATACACCGTAAGATATGGAAGTTTAACCTTATGACTTATTCAAGTAGTTCCATATAATAAAACCTCAATCAAACTTTACAATTAAAACTTGTAGTGGTATAAAATCAAATTATGTGCTTTATGATATCCCCTAATCATCAAATATGATATATCCACATGAACCCCATACATAAATGGATTTTATGAATTTATTATTAAAATAGTACACGATACATACCTACATCACTAATTTAACATATTAATAAATATCAATTACTACTTTAAAATACTCTTTAATAGGATTAGAAATCACAAAAATCGAATTTATAAATCCAACATAAAAGAAAACCACACTTTCATATATATTTTTTCATTATGAAATATAATATTTTTTTGTTAAACAATTTATAGTAATAAAAGTAATAATTTATTAAATAACAAACTCTAAGAGTTATTGTTTAAAATATCCAAACCCAACAGAGTAAAATTAACATCTTAAAATGACTAATCCAAATTTCCAAAAATCAATAATAAACAATAATATATGCCATTAAAAACCATTAGAGGGAAATCATAAAAAAAAAATCATTGAAATATAATAAAATTTATGTAATGAACATAAATTTAAATAATAAATATATTTTAATGGGTAAAATTAAGTAGAAAAAACATTGAAAAAAGAAATAAAACAAATTGACCAATTTTCTATATTGTACGACCTGGGTGAAAAGTCTATAGCCCATGAATAATTTTATTCATTGACCTAGCTTTCCTTCAATCTAGAATCCCACAATGATGAATCATGAGTCAATTCAGAAAATAAAACTATACATTATTGATCACCCTTGGTATCTCAAGATTAGTTATTGGATAGACACCCACATATAATATATATATATCTAGTTCTTAAAATAGTATCTCTTATTTACCTTTACCCCAAAAATATCACAGAATAAAATTTGTATATTATAGAATTTTATAATAGACCATCTCACACTATCCTAAACTGATACCTGAGATAGCCTTCTAAAGGGCTCTAGGTTCATTATTAATCACCCTAGGATGAAAATTAGTGTTATAGAATCTGATATGATCATATGAGAATTATTTCACCTGATAAATAATAATAAAGATAATGGGGCCCCATCTAGAAACCTAAAATTTACTCACCATACATTTTTGGGTCATGAAACCCATTACGCAGTTTTAAACTAAAAAAAACTAAACACGGAATAAAAAAAGATAACTAATAATTAAAAAATCACACTACATATGAATAAAAATTGAGGATAATACCATGAGGGGGTATTCATATAAATGAAATAATATAACCTTATAAAATATAAATCAAATATAATAATAATATTGATTGAAATTAGGTGACATACAAGTGATACATAATACATAACCAAAAATGAAAAAAAAGAAGCTACTACTACCCATCTCTATATGACAAAGGGAAACGTTTACTTTTTCAACTACCCCTAAGCTCAAACCAAGCTATCTTGAAATTATGATCCCTATATGAGATTATTTTCATATAACCATATCTATAAAAAAATCCTACATACACCCATAGGGTGTATGTAGGGTATAATCATAACAATACTAACAACATTACACCAAATACCCAATGTAAATCTTTGGAAAAATAATCCATGTCATGCTAGTTTGAAATACATGTATAAAAGTAGAACATTGAATTTTATGGAAATAAAATTTAAAGAAAAATATTTTTAAGGTTGAGTATCATGAATGCAATAATTTAATGAATTATAATTTAATAACGTAAAACCCCAATGAAAAAGAAGGACCATAAAGTAAAAAATCATGGGGAGGTACCAAGGGATTAAGGTCTGGGATTACTAGGTCGTATACACCATCATAATACTCTAGAAAATAGTTCATGGGGGAGAACTATTTCAATATGATGAAAAAATTATTGAGATATCAATGTACCATGTGTGGATATCAAAGGGAGAAACATATCTCATATTAATTAAGAGAGTGTATTTTCCCAAATAATAATCACATCATTATGTACAAAAACCCTTTCTAGTATCCCTCCTAAAAAACTAAAGGATCCACCCAAGAAATTTTCAATGATTTAGAGTTACATGTAAATAAAATACATTTAAAAAATCACCCTATTAATCACCATTATTCAATGTTTAAAAAACAGGAACTTTTCATTTAAATGAGCTTCATAATCCCAAGTGAAAAATTATGAAAGGATGAGTGTAAAGAAATGACAATTAAAAGTTAAATATCACTTCAAACATATATTTTTAGTATAAATCAATTTGATAAACCATTTAAATCCATATTAAACATTCCATGAAATATTTCCCATTAAATCCATGAAAAAACTATTTTAGACATTTCATTAAACATTTTTTAGGTATAAAATCAAACTATGTTTTTATTTAAATTCAAACATGTATCTTACATCCTTTTGAGAAATAAATAAACCCATCAAAGAACAACCAAAACAACCAATATAGACCTAATATTACTTGAGATTTATTTAAAATAACTCAAACACTATTTTTTTTAAATGATAAGGAATTAACATATTTCTAACTACCAAAAATTCATTGAATCTACCAGAAACATTATTTTTTCATGATAATAAGTGTGTATTAGATCCCTAAATCAAGTTCTAAGCCCTAGATATGACAATACATAATTAAAATTTATGAAATTTGGAACCCTAATCCACTATAGTGGTAGGATGAGTTAAAAGAGGAGGAAGATGAAACAACATGAAATATTAAGGTAAAATAAGTCACTTTAATAGAGAATTATTCATCTTTGACAATGATTTGTGGAAGGAATTGAAGAGGGAGAGGATTTTCCAAAGAGGGGTCAATGTATGGAGATGGGTGGTGGTAATTCTAGGTGTTTGGGAAGAAATAATATAGGTTTACAAGATAATGTGATATTTAAATTGAAAATATTTAAAAAATAAAATGTTTCACATACTCTATGTGTAGGTATAATGTTTATGCATGCTACATGTGAAATTAATTGTTTTATGAGAAACCCCTCTGAAAATTCAAAACTTTTACCCAAACTAAAACAAAATGTCAAGAACAATAATTAAATAATTTAAATAACTGAAAATTATATCATGGGGTTTATAACAATTACTTAAAGTAAATGATCTAGGATTATAAAGGGGGAATTATGCATCATATATATCCAAAACATGATTTTGCAATTTCATGATTGATTTGATTACATATAAAGGTAGTTTTCATGGGTTAGATTTTTGGGAGACTTATTTATGTTTTTATCAATATCTATGAGTTCAAGGTCATGATGTTTTCTAAGCTATGGTGGGTAGGGATTTCTGATTTTAGGATATTTTGATTAATGTCGACAGATATAGTGATGATTTTAGATAAGGATAGTGGGTAATACACTATGAAACAACTTCAAATAAATTATTTTAGGATACTTAAGTAGATTAATAAAGTAGTATTTTTATATGGTAGTATCAAATCCTTATTTGATCATTGATAAATTCATATATGTTGATTTCCCTCTTTTATAATATGAGTTTATTTAAACTTTGAGGTTTTTCTTCGAGATATATGAGATTTCAGGGACTTATGCTTGAATTTGAGAGTATACCCCAATGTTTTCACTGATCAGAGTGCCACTAGTGGGAGTTTTGATATGTGGTAAAATCATGGCGATATATGAAATCTAAGATATTTATAATATTTATTGATGTTCATGCAAGGAATTATTTCATTGGTATAACTTCTCGTGATTTTCAAACAAGAAAACTCTTTAAAGGTATGAAAATAGTTCATTTATTCTCAGTTTCTAGGTGTGGTGCCTCTACATGATAATATATTGTGATACTTCTCATTCATGTTGAGTCCATCTATTAGTTTTTTATTTGAATAATTTATAGGAATGAACTATGAGGATTAGTAAGAGTGTAATAAAAATATTGATGTCAATTCCAAAATCATTAGTGTCACTATTATTTATTCATCTATTATTATTGAGCCTCAACCACACCTTCCACTGGGTATTAAGGAAATCCAAACTGACTATAGTTATATTTGAATAAATTCTGTATAATTTTAAAAAAATGATGTGATATTGAGATCTTGGTCATCAAGTGATTGTGTGAGGAAAATGAAGAGGATAACTGGTCATTGTTTTTTTACTTGGTGTAAATTATAAGATGTCATATGATTCTTATTCCTAGTGGTAATATTGATATGGTTATCTAAAAGAGAATATTTTCCTATTATGAGTGATCCATATGAATTATAACCCTAAGGGGTTATCAATAGTTGGTAGTGATTTATTAAGGGACAAAATAATTACAGTGTGATGATAATATTTAGTATGGTTGGGTGATGTCCCATTGATATTTTTTGGGAGTTGAGTAAATGATTTAATTGGATTGAATAATTAATTTATATCTAAAGAATTATTTACTTGAAGTAAATATGAGGTCACAAAATAGTCAAAGTGAATGTCCATGATTATTTTTTAAATAATAACTATATGAAATTTTATTGTTCTTTGGTTTTGTTTTATATTTTATCAATAGTATCATTTCAAGGTGTGTGATATTATTTTTTTCTTATATGATAAACCCTTAGAGGTACTTTGGAGGTACACTTGGATATCCTTTGAGTTATGTTTCAAAATATGATTTTCATTTGAAGTGATGATTTTAAGGGTGTTATGAAATAGTATTGATCCATTGTTGTGATATTGTGAAATTTTAATTAGTGTCCAGCTTGAAAATCAAAGGATAAATTATTAGATGGGCTTGTTGGTTGGCCTATGAGAATTTTCATGGCGGAGATTACAAAAATTAATTGACCTAATATTGAACAAGGGATGAGGATCCTTGAGTTCTATTATTAACCATTGAGAATTTATTTATGTGGAGGTTTCTTACAATAAGATATGTTTTTCTAGATGCCCCAAGCCTATCTTTATGATGTAAAAATTAGAAATATTTCTAGGGATGGGTGGTAAATTTTGATGAGCTATGAAAGAATGTGTTGGGAAATTATCACACTATAGAATGATGATATTAATGATATAGTTATTTAAATGAATGGAAATTTGTGTAAGAGTCTCGTTTTAGTTAGTTTTTTGGGAGTATTAACAAATCTGGTTCTTGTGATGGAAATGTACTTTTGTGGGAATGATTTTTCAAAAGTAATATTTGTCATAATTTATCCATGTAACTGAGTTATCATGAAGTTAATTCATGCACTCAAAGCTTAATGAAGAGAAATTTATTTATTTTATATTCCCATAAGATTTTTTTAATTTTTTTTAGTAGTTTGGTCAACTACTTGTATGCTAATTAAATTATGTTTATTGGTTGGTGATTTGTTTGGAAGATTATTTATATTTAGATAGAAGGTTTTTGAATGTATTTCTTGATCAAGCTATATATGGGTTGTTTTATTTTTTCGGATGAAATGTTTTAATGTGGGTTGGATTTAAAAATACATGTTCTCACCCAAAGGTGAATTTTCTTGTTCTTAGAATTTGATTCTTTATTTAGTGTGATTTAATTTATTAACACTCATTTGGATTAAATTATGTTATTTGGTAGCTTGGTTGATGTCCATGGGATACTTAAAAGTGAAAAAATTAATTTTTTATTAAAAATGGGGAAACATTAAATTCTTACTTAATATAGTGTTAGATTGAGAAATGAACCATGTCATCGACTCTAGAATTGGATGTTTACCCTAGGATTATATATTCATAATTTTTTGAGGATTTCATGTTCTTCACCATTAGTGGCATGCCTTTTAGTGGGTTATTAAAAAAATATTCATTAATTATGGAAAGACCTAAATCCTTATAAACATATAAATATTCATCATTTGGAGGAAGATAGGGTTAGTGGAAGGTGTTCATTTCCGTGGAGGCTATTAGAGGAAGGTCTAATGGAGAATTAAGGGGGGAGGGATTTTATGAAATTAAGGTATGTTTTTGGTCTATTAACTACCAATTATTTAATATTTTTTTACAATCCTCTCTATTCTCACACATGAACTAAATAAATGAACTTCAATATAAAATACATGTATATTAAACTAGAAATAAAGATTTATACAATGGATATGGTTTAGTCAAATTTCAACAAATGGATTTTGAGTAAATATCTAGAGAAGTTTAAACTCTCGTGACTTCTCTCTAGAATCCAGAGGCCTAAACCTGAAATTCACAAAGTTAGATTCATATATTTTTTCTACCTTTTTTGGTTTTTACAAAAATCAATTTTTTTAAGTTTGGATTCATATTTTTAGAAACATATTATAGAGAGTAATTTATTCCATTTCTGATAATTTTGAGATCTATTTAAATTTTTAAGGATTTTACAAGTGATCCTTATACCCCAGTATAAGTATTGATTAGAAAAAGATAATGGGACTGGTTTGATATTAATAAAATGAGTGGATTTCAATATATCATAGATATAATTATTCTGAATTATCTAACAGTTCTCTAATATCAGCACCTTAGTGATTGGTTCACAAGTTAATTTTTTTTAATACTCATGAAAAGATGAATATTCTATGAAACATTAGAATAAATTTGGATAACAATATCAAAAAATTCACCCCAAATTTTGGCTGTAAAACCCTAATACTATATGATATATTTCTCTTTAAATAAATTTAAAGTATTTTATAGTATGTTTTACACACAACACCGAGTTTATATAAGTCACGATATACTATTAAAATATTATTATTAAATGTGACATTTGTCACCCAACGTTATATTAGAGGGGTATGAAAAAGACTAAATAAATTATAAAAACTTCATATACAAATTTTATTAATGAAATATTATGTATTAATGCCTAATAAATATGTACTCAATTTTAAATTTTAAAAATAATATAGTTTTCTATTAAAAATAAAAATTTCAAAGTGTTTAATTTTTCTATATATTATATGTTTTGATAATTAATGAAATATGGTTCTGAAAAAATATATTGTTATTTAATTTTATAAAATAAATAATCATATATACATTTATTATGAGTTGGTTATAAATGAAGATAACAATATTTTAATGTAAAATAAAATATTTTTTTAGAAAACCATTTTTGTTGTGCATACATTTTTTTTCTTGATATATTTAATTAATAATTATTTTTGAATAATTTTAATAAAATTTATAGTTAATATATATAATAAAATATATTAACATTTATCTGTTGGTTTTTACTAGGAATGAGATAAGAATAAATTCAGTTTTATGCGTAAGAAATATATTTTTCTAAAAATGATTGTCCATTTATTTTACACACTTATTTTAAAATTAATTTAATAAAGTTATAAAAATTTAATAAGATAAAATTATTTAAATATTTTTAATCATAATTTCAAAACTTTTTAATGAGTTAAATTTGATTTTTTTTCATAATGAATATTAACCAAGGTAAAAATTCATTACTATGGTAAATGTTAAAAGGGATAATGAGGGGTTAAGGAAAAGAGGCAAGGGTTAAAATGACCAAAAAACATGTCTAAATCATATTATTTGAATTTATTTTAATTCTATATCATCCTAGATTTTAATTTGAGATAATTTAGGACAACATTCCCATAAGAGTGACTTTATTATATTTGAATATACTGAATAAATACATGAGTGTCACTCCCACACTTATAAAAGGAAACCACCTCTCTGCTCTTATCTACACCACTTGATACCTTTATCTAGACTATTTTATACCCAATTAATATCTTAAAATTCTCATCCATTAACTTTTGGTTATGGTATTTCCAAAATACCCATATAAGGATCCTTAAGGTTCTTTTCAATGGAGGATTCCCAAAAAAGTGGTATATTTTCCTACATATATTTTTCATGTTTCTTTCTTCTTAAACCTCCTAAAAATTTCCTACTAAGATATTAACTAGTTGAAATAATTATCATTATTATAAATATATTTTATTATCCTAATGGTATAATCTTTTTTATCTCCTTCCTATTTATTGGAAAATTATAACGCCGCTCATGCGTCTTTGTGGACTACCACCTTTAAAAAGCAATGTGATTAATTTTTAATATTACAATTTACATGGATAGTAATAAGGATATATTTAATGAATATATATAATATTCATAATATAATTATGATTATATAAAAGATAATTCTTATATACCTTTCATTCTATCTATCAAAAATTGAAAACATCACTCATGCGTACGTATGGACTATCTTCTCCATGAAGTGATGTAATTAATTTTTTATCTATAATTCATATGAATGGTTTTAAGAGAATATCTAGCAAATAAATATGATAATTATAACATTATTAAGATTCTAGAGATGATTTTTCTTAAAAAAGTTCTGGTTTTGGAGTCATGGAACATAAATTTTTTTGGAAAACACACCAGTTTTTACCTAAATGTTCATTTTAATGAAGAATTGTTATTAAAAGGGAAATTTGAAATTATAAAGGAATGATAAAAAAAATAAATTATGTATTAATATTGTTCTATAACATATTTATAGTAAATATATATTTTTTTTATAAAGTATTTTTGAATGTGTATGAATCAATATCAGACTTGTGGTAAGGGTTATTATCACAATATTAGTAATTTTTGGGATTATATATGTTAAATTTCCATTTAGGGAAATTATATGATCCTTATACTTTAAAACACATATATTTTTCCTATTTATATTCCTATAATTTTAATGTAATAGTACCAATTTCCACTCATTGGTACTTAAAATTATTGAGATTTTGTTTTAAGAAAATCTGATCTTATTTTCTCATTAGTTGACAAAATTTTTATTTCATGTCCATGTTATTTAAAATAAATTATGGAAGTTTTTATCTATACATAAATGTTTCAGACATATTATTTTTACTACCTTTTACTTTCTTTAAAAATTATAAAAATTAATCTTTTCAAATGTTTTACAAATGACCCAATTTTGAGTTTTTACAAAATTGAGAAGCGAATGTCCTCTTTTAATGTATATAACTTGAATTTGTTTTTCACTATAATGACCATTATTTATTTTGATATTACATTACAAGTATCCATGGTTATTTTAAATAAATATTTTTCTCAATATTCTAATATTTTTTTTTGTTTTTAAAGACACTAAAAGAAAATGTTGTTTTTATTATTTTCAATGAAATATTCAAATTCTCATTTAAAGGTATTTCTCATCAATTTTAAAATGATTTTAAAGATTTTTATTCTTCACTAGGGATATGATATTATTATAGCATCCAATTAATTTCTATTTATGGATTATGATTTTGGTGTTTTAAGTATGATTCTATAAAACCCATTACTTTCCCATGGGTTAATTAAGCTATGATGAAATAACGAATGTTTTTATGATACCATCGAATTCCTATATCTGGATGGATTATTATTGTTTAATTTATTTAATATTCATATAAAATGATTTAATATTTATATACATAATGATTGGGTAGACTCATTTGGTATTATAAAAGTGTTTAGTAATTTTTATATATTATGATTAATAAACTTGGGTGAAACCCCTATGGATAAATCTATGTACATGATAACAACATGAAGTTTTGGTAAAGTTGAGTTTTTTTTGATTTTCTTGAAATGAAATCCATGTATATATTCAAACAAGTGGATTCAAGGTTTGAAACAATTAAACTTAGGGGTAATAACCATAAATAGGCTAAATGGGTATTAACTCTGTCTTCACGAGGTGCATAAAAAAGGGTCCTAACTGGAACCCTATTTTGACACTCTAATGGGATATAATTTAGTTAATTCACATTATATTTATAAACCATTATGAATAATTATAGGATATAATCCATGAGAAGATATGATAAACTATAGTGAAATGGGAAGAACTTAATGTGTCACGAGTTCAAAGAAGGTGTCATAATTTAGGGCGTCATAAAAATTATTTTCATAATCATTTATTGTTTACTATAATTATTGATGTTTGATACTCAAACTAATATTTTGGTTTTAGTAAATAACTATAACTGGGAGAATTTTGTGAATAATGAATGTGATTTCCAATGCAATGATCATCCTATAGAGCAACCAAGTGGTTTGGGAAGAAAGATGCAATATCTTGTGATTATGATCACTCAACTCTCTCAAGATATAAGTGATAACACAAAGAATTTTGATCTTCCAAATTCACCTAGGAGGGATAAATATTCCATTTAGTATTTTATTTAACAATTCCCACCCTCTTTTTTGGTCCTTATGATCCAATAGTTATTGATAAATGGATCAAAGTGATGGAAAATATATTTTTTGTCTATCAATGCTCAGATCTTGAGAAATTTGTTTTGGGTTTGTATCCATTGGAATGTGAACCATGTTAATTATTTAATATCATAAATAATACAAGGTAGGGGGAATAAAATAACTTTATGGAATGGGAGGAGTTTAAGGGGGTATTTCTTAATATGTATTTTCCTTAAATAATTTATACTAAAATGAAGAGGGTATTTTTGGAGATGAAGTTGAAGAACAATGAATCTATTAATAACTATAAAGATAAATTTATAATACTTTTAACATACAATTTTGGTTATATAATTGACCATGAGAGAAAATTTGATCAATTCTATAGTTCCCTAAAACCAATTCTTCAAAATGTTTTCACCACACACAACTTTTATAATTATGAAAAATCATTCAATGTTATCTGAAGGTAGAATTAGAGTGTGTAAACTCCAATTATTCTTATAGTTTTAGTGAAAAAGAATAAAAAAAGAGCTTCAGGGAAGATAATATGATAAATCCCATGAAGGAATGAGATTCCAATGACCTACATTCTAAAAAAGTGCGGTAAAGTACATAAGAAATTTTCTAAAAGGAACATAAAAGTAATTTAAATGTGTAATGGATGATCAGTGAGCTACTGATTGTTGAATAGGGATTAATAAGCCATAAAATTAAATAGAAGTAAATAATTATTCAATGAAAGAAGTTCAATGTTTCATATGAAAGGAAATTGGGCATTAAGTGAATTAATTCCCTAATCCAAGAGCTAATGAGGATGATATACCCGAACAACCTCATAAGAAAAATAATAAAGAAATATCCTTTCATATTGAAACTAAAGTTGGTTTGGAGAATAATGTGGAAGAAGGTAGACTTGTTATACACTTTACAATTGAAAATATCATATTTTATTTTTATCCTATCCACTTTTTTTATATCGGAAAAATTTTCTAAGGGTATCACATCACCACATTAATGATTAGTTGAGTCCATTGTAAAACCTACAAATGGTATAATGATCATATTTCAAGTCAATTTATCCTATACAATATAATTTTGTAAGAATTTTATTTGTGAAAACCTTTGGATTCTACCTCTAGATAAATTTGTTGTTATTTTGGGAATGGATTGGATTTATTTATATAGATCCCATGTCAATTATCAAGGAAGGGAATTCATATTTTATTTTACGAATGAACCAATGATTGTTATCGGTGTGAGGGTAAGTTTGAACTTCTATAAGAAATTACTTCTGTTATATGGGTCTTACTACCTATTCATGAGAGATATTTATCTCAAATGGTTGTGGAGAAACTCAAAATTGAAGATATTGCTATTTTTTAAGAATATGAAAACACATTTACTAAATACCTTCCTATTCTTCCCCCAAATCATGAATTTGATTTTTAAATATAACTCACACCTACTCCTATTTCTGTTTAAATGACTCTATATAGAATAAACATGATTGAGTTAAATGAATTAAATAAGTAACTACAATATAATCTTGATAATGGATTAAAATGCCCTAAGTACCTGACCTTAAACATTACATGATCTTGAGTTTTAATTCAAGAATTAATTCTCTTACATTTGAGGATCTTTTCAAGTATGGATTTTTATAGAATTAGTATATAAATAATAAATAAAAAATCATAAAATTCAAAGTGGAAACTTCTTATTAGTATCTATTTTCCCATAATATAAAACTTTTAAAATAAATCATGATTAATTTTCATGGAAATCACCATGGATTTAAACATGAATTTTTACTTTACCTTTCCCATCTATAAACCCTGTCAATAAAATTTTAAATACTTGTGATGATAACAAAATATCCGTAATGGATATAAAAAAATAGATGAAAATGTTAGTCTAGTATAAATATAAAAAACCATAAAATATATACCTTCACATCAATGTTCTTTGAGAGAAAAAGAAAATTCACAAGAAACAAACATGTTTTTCTCAAATAAATCCTTTTTAACCCATATAAATAAATTAAAAACCTCTGTCATTAACTTATAATATCACATTAATAACCCAGTTTAAACTCGAGTTAGAAATAACTGGATCCCACTAAAATCTATAGGATAAAACCTTTTGTAACTGCATCATTTTTCCTATTAATATAGATAAAATTACCGAATGAATTTGAGTATTATATGGGTTCAACTATCATTTAAGATATAATAGTCTCACCATGTTCTATCTTGGATATCCCATCATAAAAGTTATAATCGTATCACCCAGTGCTTTCTGGACTGCTCCATCATATAAGTTGTAATGGTCTCTCCCGATGCTATTTGGGACACTCCATCATATATGCTATAACAAGCTCACCAAAATATATATAAGATTCCCCATCATATAATCCTCAAGTACCATATCATGAAATAAAACACTTTATTCTTTCACCTTTTCATTATAAATCACTTTTAAAAACTCTTTAAAACTCATATAAAAAACACTTTCATATAAAAATTCCATTTAAAAAAATCATTTTCAATAAAAAAATACACTTTTCTTTTGAAAAAATATTTTAAAATTCAAAAAACATAAAAAAAGTAGGGTTTTCATTTAAAATAATAAGTAATCTTGAAATGGAATCTAGAAATGAAATAATAGTCAGGATGATAAGAAAAATCATTGTCGTTATTCCATTTAAAACACATAAAATGACTCCTTTTGAAAACCTTATAAATAAAGTAAAGTGAACCAGATAAATCTTTTAATATCCATATAAAAACATTTCAAAAATCATTTTGAATACATGGAAATCTAATAGAAATATATTTTTAAGGAAAAAATTAAATGATGTTTTTTAAAAAGAAAAGGCCCCTGTCACTTTAGAAATAATTGAATCATAATCCCACATGAAATAATAACTTTAATTTTTTTTAAATACCATGAAAATAGATAAATTACTGATATAAAAAGTTAATGGATTTGTATATACACCTCCTAAAATAATATAAGTTTATAACATTAAGATATGCCTCAACGGAAGGAAATTAAGATGAAGTCCCTTACCTTGAGTCTAATTTTTCATGTGTATCATCATCTTCCGGAATAATAAATTTATGTTAATTATTTAATTTCCTGAGAAAATTATTCAGGTTTATCATTAATTTTATTTAAATTATGATCATGTTATATACAATTAATTAATCTATTAAGTTTATGTCAGATGTTTTGACCATATTCGGTTTATGTTTCAAAAATGGATTTGGTAGATTGAATAGGTCAAAGTGGTCTTTAATTAAACATATCTTGAATAATAATCCTGAAATAATAAATTATTTATAAATCCTTTAAAATTTAGAACTAATCATGAAATATGGTTATGAAAAATGAACTAACATTATGATCATGGAGATAGTATCATGTACGTACGATGAGTAACATTTACATTTCTCAATGATCAATATGGAAACATGGTAAGTAATATTTTATCTTTAAATAATGATAATTATATCATAAATACCATAATTTTTAATTATATATAATTATATATATCACCATTGTGATGTGGTGATGAAAAAAAGAATCACACCGCTTTGAGGAGACGATAGTCCACACATCCACGAACAACGTTATCACATTTTCTATAAGTGAAAAGGTAAGAAATGAAATGATATATTATATATAAATAATTATAAATAGGTCATTAATATTATAATTATGTAATTAATATCACATATATTTTTTATCATTACCCTTATTACCTTCCATGTTATGCATTAGTGAAAAACAAATCACATCGCTTCGCGAGGCGGTAGTCCACCATAGTCAAGAACAACAATATTGTATCCCATATTAAATGAAATGTAAAAAGATATATATGATATAATTACTCCATAGGTCTAATTATGTTATAAATATCATATATATACTTTATACCCATCATCATACCCAACTGTGAGAGGTGATAATGAAAAAATGGATTACATCGTTTCGTGAGGCGGTAGTCCACCGTACACATTAATGATGATTTCATAACTCATTTGAATGAAGTGTATATGGTTTTAGGTATATCCCTCAGTACAAATATCTCCATATTAGTGATTTTATTATATCATCATGTCATAATAAACATTTATGGGTTTGGGGGAATAAATAAAATAAAAACCCTTGTTGGAGAACATTACATATTCTTCAGGTAACTCATTTTGGTTTGCAACAATGGATTTACTTGGTTCACATTCTGAATGAAATATTGATTATAGGACCAGATTATAGATTTGGATATGTGATTTGGGTAGTTATTTTTGAAACCAATTTTTTAATGCGTCAATATAAGAGGAGACGTTGTGGCCTTTTATAAGCGGGTTAAGTGGCACACTTGTAATTGTTTTGAAAGAGTGAATTCAAACCACATTTTTTTCATGTCACTAGGACCCAATAATGGTCTATATTTGATCCTATAAGGTATAAGTTGGAAATTTTTCCAGAAAATGGGTGTTGGAAAAGTTTATAGTCCATTTTCCCGTTAATGTTAGAGTTAAATTTCTCAGTAAACTATGTCTTACCTTAATCACAATGATTAATTTTAACTATTTCATTAATGATTACATTAAAAAATTAAGTTGGGATGATTTGAAATTTAAAATTATTATGATTATAAATATTTAATCCATTTCTAAAAATTCAATACACATAAGTGGAATGTTTTAATTTAATATTAATCTCAGAGATGCGGTGTGAAAGTGGGTTTTTAATAACAGTATTTTTTTAGAAAAAATGAGATTCTATATTAACTCTATGAATAATGATATTAATATAATGAAGTGAAAATAATATTTTTTGATATATAATCTATAAATTAAATTTAACACATTCCCCATTATATATTATTTTAATTAATTTAAAAGGAGAAACATTATGCATTTTAAAATAGTTTTTAGAAAAACCTATTTTTAAACCGAAAAACAAACTTATGCTAAAGAAAATATAAATTTGATTCAAAATTAATTAATTGGATTAAAAAAATAAATAATATTTAATTTAATTTAAAACATATTAATTTTTTAATACTTTTTAATTACTGAATTTATTAAAAAGAAATGACTTTTTACAAAAATCGGTATTTTTTACTATTCACTAAAAAACAATATTTAAGGAAAAATACCAAAATTTCCCACAAAGTAAATTTAGATATGTTGATTTCAAAAATTATATTAATTTTATCAAATTAAAATTCTAAAATTTATATATTAATATTTCAAATTAAACCTTATAAGAATAAAGTCTAGTTAAAATATTTTATTTTTGATTTAAAAATTACTCAATATTTTTATAACTAAAATAACTATAAAATTCATATTAATAAATATTAAATTGATTTATTCTATCATTAAAAAGGTTTTTACATCCTTACCCATGTTTATAAATTGTATCCTTACAATTTTTTTCACTTTTTAAACAAATTGGGACACTTTCCCCTTATTACATTTTTAGATTCCCATGTTTCCTCTTCAACCATATGGTTTTTACATAAAACCTTAACTAAAATAATCAACATATTATGAAACAATTTCTCTTTATTTTTATGAATCTGAATAGGTTTTTCCTCATATAAAATATTCTCTCACAACTGAACTACTTCAGGCTTCAAAATATTAGATGAATCCAGCACATATTTCCTTAACATCGAAACATGAAATATATTGGGTACCTAAGATAAAATCAGGGTAATATACACTCAGTAGAAAAACAATCCTACATTATCTAGTATTTCATATATTCCAATTAACCAAAGACTAATATTTCATTTTTTACCAAAACATAGAACACTTTTCCATGGGGAAACTTTGAGCAAGATGTGATCACCTACATCGAAAGAAGGATCTTTCCTCTGGTTATCTGCATAACCTTTATACCAACTCTGATCTATCCTCATATATCACTAAATAAATGAACTTTCTCATAAATTTCATCTACCAAAATTGTTCCTATAAACTTCCTTTCTCCTACTTCATCCCAAAAAGATGGTGTTTGAAATTGCTTCCCATATAATACCTAAAATGGTGACCTCTGTACACTGGAATGAAAACACTTATTATAAGAAAAATTAACCAAAGGATTATATTGATTACAAATTACCTAGTAATCCATTTAGAAATAATAAATCATATATTCCAAGTCCTTAATTGTTCTCTTAGACTACCCATCACACTAAAGATGAATAGTTGTACTGAAATTGAATTCATTACCCAATGAATTCTGTAGTCCTTTCCAAAAATTGGATGCGAACTTGGGATCACAATCTGATACAATAGAAGGAGGCACTCCATAAAACCTGAATATATTTCTTAGATAAAGTTTATAAAGAAGATATAAAGACATTATATCTTAAATGGGAACTAAATGTTCATATTTAGTTATTCGATCAAAAATAACCAAAATAAAATTGTTACCTCCGGATGTCCTTGGAAATACCACCAAAAAATCCATGGATATATTTTTCCATATCCACTATGATAATGGAAAGTGTCGAATCATTAATTTTAATGGTTCTAATTTTTCTTTTACCTATTGTAAAGTCAAGAACTACATGTTAAAGTTAATAATTTCTCTTTTCATTCCATCCCACCGTTAATACTCTTAAAGGTTATCATACATATTAGTACTGCCTGGATGAATAGAAAATGGAGAACTGTGAGATTAACTCAGAAAATATTTCCTTGAATAAGAATCACAATAAACACATAATATTTTCCCAAATCATAAAATACATTATTTATCAATACTAAAATCAAGAAACTTACCCTTCTTGAGAGATTTTACCATTTTTTGCAAACATTGACCCTCCTTCTAATCATTCTTAATTATTTATGAAAAAGTAAATTTCACTGAAACATGAATCAAAACAGAGGATGTCACTACATCCACAACTTCTATGCCAAAATTTATCAAATCATTAACCAATGGGAAACATTATAAATGTGACACTGTTAATGTAGCATTATTTTTTCAACTCAAAGAATCAACCAATTTATCTTCTTTTCCAAGATAATAATGAATCATTTAATCACAATATGTGATCAATTCCAATTATCTTCTCTATATCATGTTCTATTATTTTTGATTGATTATATACTTCACACTTTTTTGATCAGTATATGTTTCAAACTTTACTTCATAAAAATGTTTCCTCTAAATTTAAATCAAAAACCATAATAGATAATTCCAAATATTGTGTAGGGTAATTTAACTCATGAGGTTTCAACTAAAGTAAAGCATAAGAAATTACTTTATCATTATTCATTAAGATATAACCAAGACCTTTCAATTAAGAATCACTGTCGATAAAAAATTCACTATTTCTAGAAGGTAGGGCCCAAAAATTATCATTCAACCATCTTATTTTTTGTTCTTAAAAAATAATCACATTCTTTTATCTTGATGAATTTAAATATTTTTCGAGTTATATTAGTTAGTATGCTATAAAATAGAGAATTGTTTTAAAAAAACTACGGGTAAAAACTTTCTAAACCAAAAAAATATAAATATATATAATATTTTTGGGTTATGGAAATTCTTCAAAAACATTTTTTAATAGGGTTAATAGTTATACCATCTTTAGAAACAATATGTCCATGTAGAGAAATTTGTTACAAAAATAAATTCACACTTTCTAAATTTCCCATTCAGTTTATTTTTGGTTAAGGTTTTCAAAACAACCCTTATATGGATTTTATATTCCTCTTAACTTTTAGAATATACCAAAATGTTATCAATAAACACAACCAAAAAACATTTCCAAGAACTCATGAAATTTTTTATTCATAAGGTCCATAAGTACATAAGGTTCATTAGATAACCCAAATACTATAATTAAAAACTCATTGTTCCCATATCTACTCTGAAACTCTATTTTCAGAGTATCGACTACCTTCACTTTGAACTGATGGTACCCCGACCATAGTTCAACCTTTTAAAAATACTGATCTCTCTATAGCAGATAAAAAAATCATCAATATGAATAAAATTATTGTTTTTATTAATAGAAATTTTATTTAAAGCTCAATAATCAATGAAAAATCTCATTGAACCACATTTTTTTAACAAAAAATAACACCCTCTAGTGAAGTTCTAGGTTGAATGGAACCTTTATCTAACAAATCTTGTAATTGTTTTTTCATTTATAAAAGTACTGCTTGAGCCATTTTATATGAGGGTTTATAAATGTTCTTAAAAAATACTAATTCAACAATAAACTCAACCTCATGACCAGGAATAACACTAATAAAGTCATCAATAAATATATCCATGTATTCATGTACTACAAGAACATCACTAATTTGAATGGTTTCATTATATTCAAAAACATGATCTAGGTAACTTTCATTACCATATATAATTAGTTTCTCAGCTTCTTGGTAATTATAAAAGGAAATAAATCCTTGAATAAATCATTATTGGATCTAAAATATATATTATCATGATAAACTGAAATAAATCCATACCAAGAATGATATCAAACCCTACTATGTCTAATTCAACACTATTTTTAGGAAAGACCATCATACTAATAATAATTGGAAGATTCTTATAAATATTAGTTTATTTA
This sequence comes from Viscum album, assembly GCA_963277665.1. Classification (NCBI taxonomy): domain Eukaryota; kingdom Viridiplantae; phylum Streptophyta; class Magnoliopsida; order Santalales; family Viscaceae; genus Viscum; species Viscum album. Next base: position 1,015,222,749 of record OY728147.1, on the reverse strand, counting down.
ATACTTCCACCTAGAGTTATCACAAAAAATTATATCTTACTTTCATTAGTAGATATTATCAATGCTCTAGAAAATTTATAAGAAATGAATGAATGAGAAGATCCAGAGTCAGAGAGGGTATTGGGATAATTTGAATACAGAAGTAACATACCCATCACCTCTTAATTTGATGCCCAACATCAACTGTAGTAGAAGAAAATGAGTTTACTATACATTTATTTTTATGATCATGAGGATTGATTTCATTTTTAACTAACTTCGGACATAAATTATCATAATGACCCAACTAATTACAACTAAAATGTCTCACCATTGGATGACTATTAGTTACCCCATTCATTGGTTGTATTGGACTCTTTTCCTTATAGTCATGAGCCCTATAACTGAATTGTATACATCAAAGATATTTCCTAGATCCTATCAAACAATCCTTGAAATTTATTTTTCAACACTTGTAATATTTTGGGGGCTTTCTTATAGACTTATCAGCTAGTCCCTTCAATGTTTCCTAACACTTTGACCTTTTATTACTATTTTTATCTCGAGGAATATAAATGTCAGTAAACTCTATATAAATTTTCCCATCATAACAAACCACTTTCCCATAAATTTTAAATTCTCATGCAGCCAAATCTCTTCCTTAAATTAGTTTCATCCTTGAGTAAAACCAATTAATTTTTATATCAGTGTCCTGAATAAAATCTGACACATACCTAGACAATACTGTGAATTTTTCTTCATATGAGGCCACAAAATATTGAATTACTTTTCTCAATTCCAATATTTTTTCCATCCAAAGTTGGAAAACCACTAGGAACTATTTATCAAGTAAAATATCATTAAATGTTTCCCATTACATGTCATCAAGGATATCTTTGTCGATAGAATTCTTAATAAAACTCCACCATCTATCAAATTTACTATCCAAATGATAAATATAAAGAGTTTCCTTTTGGTGTTACGAACACCCCACGACATTAAATATCTTATACAGGGCGTTAATCCATCCTTAGGCTATCACAGGGTCAGATGATCTACTGAAGGATAGGGGCTCTTGCCTCATAAAATGCACCATAATAGATATGTTCCTTTTTCATAGATTAGTTTACTCTTTGGCATAGATACCACCTCCATTTATATCTTTTTTCAACTATTACATCATTGTAATAAAATGTTCTATTCAAATTCCAACCATATTAGGATGTTGGTTTGGAAGGATATTCTCTTCTCGATTCCATCCCGCTATATCTCCCCTGTTTCCTCTATGGAAAACCATTATTAATAAAATTATTTTTGATGAATAAACATGGTAATATTAAATTATATATAATTTTAACTTTACCATAATGTAAAATATTTTAAGAGAATTATTTTAACATTATCCAAGACTCTTAAGTTATCAAAACATTTCCAATGATACCAACTAGAAGGAACCATACTTAAACATTACATAGTCTTGAGTTTTAAGTCAATAATTAATTCTCTTACATTTGAGGATCATTTCAAGTTTATATTTTTAAATAATTTGTCCATAAATTATCAATGTTATTTGAGAAAAAGAAATAATTTTTTTTTCACATTAAACACACACATTTTTTTTCAATGAAATCCTTTAAAACCTACACAAAGCAATTAAAAACCCTTCTTGGTAACATATACCATTACATTCATAACCCATTTTAAACCCATGTCATAATTAATTTAATACCCATTAAATCCCTATAAGAAACCCTTTGGTAGCTCCCTCCTTCTTTCCTATTAAGACTAGGAACATTAACCAATGCATTAGAGTGCTATCTAGGCACGACCATTATATAATTGAAAAAATGATCACCCGATGCTATCTAAGATGAACCATCATATAAGATATAATATGCTCACCTGATGTTATCTGGGTCTCCCCATTGTATAAGTAGTAATGGGATAACCGAATGCAATCTAGGCCACCCAATCATATAAGCTATAATGGGATCACCCATCACTCTATGGGATTCTACATTATATAATGATAAAGTACCATATCATTAAATAAACCACTTTATTCTTACACTTTTTCATTTTAAAATACTTTGAAAAAATCTTTTAAACACATATGACAAACACTTTCAGAAAAAATACACTTTTCTTTAAAAATACCATTTTCAATACCAAATACTATCTTATTATGAAAAAAGAAAATTTCAATACCAAAATTCATAAAAAAATAAAATTATGTTTTTTTATTTATTAAAACATGTATGTGTGTAAAGGGATATATAAATCGAAAAATAGTCATAATGGTAGAAAAAGTCATAGTCACCATTCCGTTTAAAACACAAAAAAATATTCCTTTTGAAAAACATTGAAATAAAGTAAAATAAACCTTTTAAATCATTTTATGTACATATAAAATCATTTCAAAAATCATTTTGAAAACATGTACATGGAATAGAAATAGTGTTTTAAGAAAAACATTTAAATGAGATTTTTTTAAGAAAATCCCCTTATCACTATAGAAATATTTAAATCTTAAGAAACATGAAAGAATAACATTAAAAAAACATTAAATACCATTATTATAGATAAATTAATTGTATAACATGTAAAATTTGTGTTATATACACATATTAAAATAATATAGATGGATAACATCAATATATGCTTCAATGAAAAGAAATTGAGACGAAGCCCCTTGCCTTGAGTTTGAATTGTCATGTGTGTCTTTATCTTAATGAATAGTAAAATTATGTTAATTATTTACATGATTGAAAATATTTCACAAGTTTATTATTAATTATATTTCACTTATTAATAAGTTCTATTAACTTAATTAATCAATTAAGTTTAAGTCGGATGTTTTGACCATATTTTGTTTTTGTGTCAAACATTTCTTTGGAAGGTTGACTATGGTCAAAGAGGTCATTATTTAAAAATATATTAAATAATAATCATTAAATATTTATCATATTTATACATAATTTTTATTTTTTAAACCAATCATGAAATATGGTTATGAAAAATAAACTAATGTTACAATATTGGGGACGGTAGGCCGTATATACGCATGAGTAATGTTTCCATTTTTGAATGATCATTATGGAAAGATAGTATGTAATATTTTATATTTATAGAATGATAGTTATATAATAAATTACATAGTATTTAATTATATATACTTATATATAACATCCTTGTGATGTGGTGGTGAAAAAATAAATCACATCACTTTGAAGAGGTGGTAGTCTAGACATCCACGAACGACATTATAACTTTTTGATTGAGTGAAAAAGTTGGAATGAGAATGATATATTATATTTCTAAAACTTTGAATATGTTTCTAATATCAGAATTATTTCATTTATATCGCATTTATTCATTATCTTTACCTTCATTACCTTCCATGTTACGCGACAACAAAAAATTAATCACATCGCTTCGTGAAGCGGTAGTCCGTTATACACACTAACGATGTTATCGTATCCCCTATAGAATGGAATGTAAAAGGTATATAAGATATAATTACTCCATATGTATAATTATTTTATTAATATCATATATATACTTTATATCCATCATCATACCCAACTGTGAGAGGTGGTAATAGAAAAACCAATGACATCATTTTACAAGGCGGTAGTCCACCTTACACACGAATGATGATTCTGTAACCCATTTGATGTAAGTGTGTGTGTTTTTAGTTAGAAACCTTAAAATAAAAAAATTTTAGCATATGGAAGATAATAAAGTTATTATATCATCATTTTATAGTAATAATTTAAGAGTGGGAGAAATAAATAAAATAGAAACACTCGTTCGAGAATGTCACCTCTTATTCGGGTAACTCCTTTTGGTCTTCACCAAAGTGTTTCCATGGTTGGATATCTACCAAAAATATGGATTATATGATGAGATTATGTAATTGGAGAATTTATTTGAGTTGTTACTTGAAAAACCAATTTATTTTTAAGGTGTTAAGTGAGGAGGATATGGGGTGTCCTTTTATAAGTGAGGCGAGTGACATAGTTGTAATTTTCTTCGAAAGAGTGAATTAACCCATATTTTTTTCATGTAACTAGGAAAAAATAATGGTCCATATTCGATAATATAAGGGATAAAGTCTAAATATTTCCATAAAATTAGTTTTATACAAGTTTATAGGCCATTTACCCTTTATGTTTAATGTTTAATCCCTCCCTGAACTTGTTTTTACCTTAATCGTTGTGATTAATTTCAATTGTTTTCACTTATAATTATGAGAGAAAATTAGTTTAGACTTATTAGACATAATAAATTATTATTATTCTAAATGTGGAATCCATTTTTCCAAATTCAATTCGTAGAAGTTCCAAAATTGAATTTAATATTAATCTCACAAATGTCACGGGATAGTGGGGTTTTAAGAAGATTATTTGTTTTGAAAATAGTGAATCTATATTACATATAAGGATAATGATAGTCATTACATAATAATAAATAATATTTATTTATATATAATATATACATTGGTTTAAATCATTCTCCATTATGGACTATTTTTATTAATTAAAAAGGAGAAACGTTATATATTTTTATTCAATTTTTAGAAAATCCCATTTTTAAACACAAAAACAAACTTATGCCAAAAGCCAATATTAAGTAGATTAAAAAGTAATTATGTGGTTTAAATATAAATAAACAAATAAGGATACTTTAAAACATATTAAATACATATTTATTCTTTTAAATAACCTATATTATTAAAAATAAATGGTTTTTTACAAAAATTTGGTTTTTTTAATATCCACTAGAAAATCAATATTTTCAAAAAAATACAAAAATTTCAATGAATGTTAATTTTTATATGATTATTTTAAAAATAATATTAAATTTAATAACATTAATATTCTATAATATTTAAATTAATATTTTAAATAAAACCTTATAATAAAAAAGTTTAATTAAACTATATCCTTTGTCGTTTAAAAATTACTTAATATTTTTACAACCTATATAACTATCTAATTCATATTAAAAAAATATAAAAATTATTTATTATATCATTACCTGGGTTGTTACAAATTTCCTAGTGTATCACCATAGGGTGGACATGTTCTTTTTATTCAGAAGAAATATGGGTCAATGCATCTTTGGATTAATTATCAGGAACTTGACAAGATCGCTATTAAGAACAAGTATCCTCTACCTCATACTGATTGTAAGGACCCAGACATAAAACTTATATTATCTAGTTTCTTTTTACTCTAATTCATTTCTTTAATTCCCAAATATAATTTAATTTTATATTTTGAGAGAGTAAGAACATAAATCTTACATATCAAACCCAAAAATTATAAAGCGAACAATTATATTCAGTATCCATTTCCCGAACAAAACATTTAAAAATAATCATGTTTTATTTTCATGAATAATATTTATGAATTTAATCATCAATTATTATCTACCATTAACAATACTTAAACAACGTGAAAAACACTTTAAAAAGTGATATGCGGACAAAAATACCAATAAGGGATATAAACATAAATACATTCATTAGTCCTATCAAAAAGAAGAAAATATTTAAAATACTAAACTTTGTCACATTATTATTTAAGATTATAAAATAAATAATTTTACATTAGAAAAATAATCTTTTCTTATCAATGGATACTTTTAAATCCTGTATAAATCACAGATAAAACATGTTGGAAACATAGAAATCAATTTCAAATCACTATTACATATAGAGTAACCCTCATAGTTACACATAGAATAACCATCATAGTTATACTTTAAGTAACCATTGAAATTACTCCTGAAATAACCATCATGTTTATACATGGAATAACCATCATATTACATTCCCATAATCTCTTAGTATAAACATAATTGGTTTAATCCACCCCATATTTACAATAACTATTGCAATATATTCCCATGCCCTCTTAGGAGAAACCCGATTATTTAACTTCATTCCTTTAACCAATTCATTGGAGAGATATAATGAGCCCACTGATCCTTGGTTTATAATGGAACCACCCATCATCATAACCAATTCCCAAGAACTATATTAGAGAACCTAAAAGATTACATCATAAAATGTTCATTTCACCCATAAGAAACCATTTTTTGGATATTGATATATTTATTTCCATAAAAACCCCTTTTTTAAAATAAAATTTATTGAAAAAAGGGAAATATTTTTTTTTAATAAAATATTAAATATTATAAATGATTCCAAACATCAAATAATGGTTATGGATGTGGGAAAAGTCATTGTTTTCATATAGTTAAAATAAAACATTAATTTTATCATTTGTTAAGAAAGTAAAAACATTCTATAAAAGTATTTCTTTTCAAAAACATTGAAATAAAACCAATATAGACCTAAAATTTACATTATATTTCTTTTATTTACTTATAAATACATATATGAAATAATTTTAAAAAAATGGACAAGTATGAAAAGGATAGTTTTGAGGGAAACTTAAAAAAAGGATTTATAAAAACAAATCCCCTTACCTGGATTCTAACTCATCACATACGATATTTATCTTCCTGAATAATAAAATTATCTTAATTATTTATCTTATTTATAATATTTTTGAATATTTTTATTCATTTTATCTCACTTATTACCATGTTATCACAATTATTTAATCATTTATGTTTACATCTAATGTTTTGATGATATTCAGTTCATAAGTCCAAAACGATTTCGGTAAGTTGACTATAGTAAAAGTGCTTATTATTAAATCATATAAAGAGTAATAATAATTAAATAATAATCCTTTTTATATATCAATTATCTTTTAAAACAAATCATGAATTATGGTTTTGAAAAATGAACTACGTTATAATCATGGAGACGGTAGGTCGTACGTACGCATGAGTAACATTTCCATTCCCCAAAGATCATTATGGAAAGAAGGTAAGAATAATTTTATATTTATATAATTATCATAGATATAATATTATTTCTTTAATTATACTTATATATATCATATATGTGATGTGGTGATGAAAAATGAATCACATCGCTTCATGGAGGTGGTAGTCCACATGTACGCATGAATGACATTATCATTTTTCAGTGAATGGGAAGGTAAGTGTGTAAATGATATATTATATTTTTATAATTATAAATATTTCATTAATATAATATATAAATATTAATTCCATCATTCTTGATAGGTGTTTATGGAAATGGAATTACATTGGTCAACGAAGTAGAGTCCTCCATACACACTAATGATGAATTCCTTTCCCAATTAATGGGTGTTAGAGATGGATACAGGTTATTAAATTTGAATAATAACATATCAATATATATAGGATATTTTTGTTACTATTTTATCTTGTTTTAAGAAGATTTTATGGAAGTTTAAGATGAAATAAAACTAAAACATGCAGTTAAAAACTATACCTCTTATTTGGAAATTCTCCTTTACTTAATACCTTAAGTGCTCTAAGATTGGTATTCTGCCAAAACTAATGCCTCTATAACATGTTGATGAATTCTATAAATTTATTTTGTCAGGTGTTGGTAGAAAAAATAATTTTATGTGTAAATAATTAAAATAACTGGTTCCCTTTTATAAGATAGGGGTGGGGCACTCATAGAATTTATTGAAATATTAAATTAATATTAATTAGTTTTAATGTCAAAACATATCCAAATTGATAATATTATAATATATGAGGATTATTATTCAAAATATTTTCATAGAATAATATTTATACATGTTTTCATCGCATTTTTACTCTGATCCATTTTAACCATTTATTAACCCTTTGATAATTATCATAATATTAACTTTTTCTACACTTTAAGTGTTAATAATGTAACTATAAATTGGGAAAATACCCAAAAATGGAATATATTTTATCTAATTAACCATATCCCATTAATGTGGACAAATATAATATTTTAATGAATTTTAAATCATTTAATAAAATATTATTTATTATAAAATATCATTAAAGTGAATTTTAGATCTCTTCATTTACTTTGAATTTAATAACATCAAGAAAATAATGGAAATCACATCCAATGAATCCATGCCAATATAATATGTCATTTTTATATTTAAAATTAGTGGGTATCATTAATTTTTACAAATTATTCCACTTTTAATATTTTTAATATCATTTATTTTATTTTCCCATTAAATGAATAATTAATGCGTTAGGATTGTGTAAGCATTTAATGTAATTATTTATTCACTAAAAATTAAAAATAAATTACTAGGATAAATATAAATTATTTATATTTAAAATTAATATTTATAATTGAACATATCATTTGGTTTTACCCATGTTAAAAATATTATAGTTATTAAAAATAAGAGTGTGGTATTTTTTACTTTTCTTTACATAAAATATTATAAAGCTTATAATCACATCCAAATAGAAAAAAAGGATATATATTTTAACATCAGATGATTATGTATGATATCTAATCATACAATAAAATTATATAAATTTTTAGGGTCACTCTTTAGTCCTTATCATTTTATTTTTAACTTTAATTACTCGATTTATCCTTTATCATGGAAACAAAAATTACTAAGGTAACTATTAATATTGACAAAAAATGAAAGGGACATATTTTAAAAATTTTGACCCATTAATTAAAGATTTTTAATTTGATGCTAAAAATTTAAAACACATAATTGGTGTAATTTAATTTAAAAATAAATTTAAAAAACAAAATTAAAAGTTTTTTTTTCAAAAAAGATGTCATTTTAAGTATAAAATTTTTTTATACAAAATTAAAATATAACATTAATTTTTAAAAAAATTATTGGATTATTTTAAATAAAAGGGATCTATTTAAAATTTAAAATTAATCTAAAATAGAATTTGACTTTATTAATACTTTAAATTAAAATACATTTTTCAATAAAAATCAATAATTTTCACTATTCATTAAAAAAATCACACTTTTCATAAAATTATCGTAAATTAATCATTATATAATTTTGAAATGGTGAAATAAAAGATAAAGTTCTTTTTTTCAAATGAAAATTATATAATTTGGAAATCAATATTTTAAATAAAACCATAAAATATATAAAAATTCAATTTGGTTGGAAATAATTTTTTTTTCATTTTGAACAAAAATATGTCTAATATAATTAACTATTGAATATATAAAAAAATTATATAAACATTATTTGGGCTGTTAAAGTCTTCCAAAAAATTTATATATCTCATCCTCGTAATTTTATTCACTTTTAAACAAGTGGGGATACCTTTCCCTAATAGCATTTTCAGACTCCCATATTGCTTCTTCAACTATATAGTTTTCAAAAAAACCATAACCAAGTGAATTACCTAGTTCTGAAATACTTACTCTCAATGGTCAAGAATATGAATATTCTATTCCTCATAATAAATTTAATCTTCTAAATAAACTACCTCATGGATAAAAACATGAGATAAATCTGAAACATACTTTCTTAACATCAAAACATGAAAAATAGTTTGTACCTGGATAAAATCAGAGGTAAGGATACATGATAGGGAACTGATCCAATATTCTCTAGAAATTAATATAGTCCAATGAACCAGGGACTTAAATTCATCTTCTTACCAAAATTAAAAACAATTTTCCATAGTGAAAATTTATTAAAAGCATTCTTACCTACAATGAAAGAAATATATTTTCTCTAGTTTTCCACATAACTTTTCTACCTACTATAATCCATCCTAATATATTGTTGAATTATTGTTACCTTATCATCCATTTTCTCTACAAAATCCGGTCCAATCAACTTCCTTTCTCCTACTTCATACCAAAAATATAGAGTTTGAAATCTTTTTCCATATAACACCTCAAATGGTTCCATATGTATACTGTAATGAAAAATGTTATTATAAGAAAAATAAATGAAAGAAATATGATAATCCAAAATTACATGGTGATAAATTGAACAAGAAAAAATCATGTCTTAAAAGGTCTACATTTTTCATTTGGACTATCCATCATACTGATGAAAAAAGGTTGTACTAAAATTTAATTCAGTTCCCATGAATTTTGGAGTCCTTTCCAAAATTTAGAAGTAAACCTGGGATGACGGTCAGATACAATGGAGAGAGGAACTCCATGTAACCTGACTATATCCTTATTATACAGTCAATAATGTTGATCTAAAAACATATTATTTAAAATGGTATGTAAATGAATATATTTAGTTAGTCTATCAATAATAACCCAAATTGCATTATTACCTCGAGATGTCTTTAGTAATCCCACTACAAAATCCATGGATACATTTTCTAATTTCAACTATGGTAGTAGAAAAGGATAAATCATCCACTTCAACAATTTTAATTCTTATTTAACCATTTTTCATGTTTTACATTTGGTGGTAAAATCAAGAATATATCTTTTCAATCCATTCCACCAATAATTCTCTTGAAGGTCTCTATACATATCTATACTACATGGATGAATAGAAAATTTGGGAACTATGATCTCCACTCAACATTTCTCTCTTTAACATGGAATCACAAGGCACACATAATCAATTTCCAAATCTCAAAAAACAATATTTATAAATATTAAATTCAACCAACTTAGCCTTCTTAACCAATTATACCTTTTCATATAAATCCCATTCTTCCTTCTAAGCTTACTTAATTCTATTTGAAAAAATAATTACACTATAACTTGAATCAAAACAGAGGAATTTCCTGTATAAAAAACTTATATACCAAAATTTATAAACTTATTAACTAAAGGTTCATGTTCTAAATGCAACATGGTTAATGAAACATTAGTTTTCTAACTCAAATAATTAGATACATTTTTTATTTTTATGGATGACATTGAATTGGGGAGTCAAAATCCTTTATCAATTCTAACCATATTCTATATCTCATGTAAAACTCTTTCTGAGTGAATATATACTTATAAATTTTATGATAATTATATATTTCATAATTCTATTTATATAACTTATGTCTCCAAATATTAAAGTAAACACTACAGTTATCGGTTTGATGTCAAGTATAAAATAATTTATCTCATGTGGTTTTAATTGATATGAAGCTTAAGAAATTACTTGATCATTTTACATCAGGAAACAACCATTTACTTTTAATTAAGAATCACTATATTTGAAAAAGAATATATTTTTGGAGGGTAGATCCAAAAAAGGATCGTTCACCAATCTTTTTTTTAGATCCTATAAATTTTCACCACATTCTTCTGTTTAGATAAACTAGAATCTATTTTTAGTTAACTTAGTTAGTGGGATAGATAACCAAGAAAAATTTGAAAAAACCACCAGTAATATAGTTCTAATCCAAGAAAACTATGACACTCATTGATATTTTTAGGCTGTGGTCATTCATCAACCACTTTAGTTTTAGTGGGATAAAAGTTTATGTTGTCTATATTTACGATGTGTCCAAGGAATGAAATCCATTATAATGGAAAATAAATTTTCTAAATATTCTATATAAATTATTTTCTATTAGGGTTTTAAAAACAATCCTTATATTTTTTTCATGATCCTCATGGATTTTTTAGTAAAGTAATAAATCTTCAATAAAAACAAAAAAAAAATCTTATCCAAATATTCATGGAAGACACTATTAATAAGATCCACAAATAAAACTGTGGAATTTGTCAACCCAAAGAGAATAAACACAAACTCATAATTTTTATATCTATTCCAAAACACTATTTTTAGAATGTCATCCAAATTCAACTTTAGTTTACAAAACCCAAACCATAGGTGAACCTTCAAAAAATACTGATCTCCCTAGAGTTATTCAAACAATTCATTAATATAAGGAAATGAATAATTATTCATAATTTTATTTTTGATCAATACTTTATAATCAATGAAAATCCTCATGGAACCATATTAATTTTTAAAGAACACAATAGGATCACCCCATGATGAAGTTCTAGGATGAATGAATCCTTTATCAAGAAACACATACAACTACTTTTTCAAAACAAGAAGTTATGCTTGAAACATTTGAAAAGGGGGTTTTGAAATTAGATTAGAATCTAGAACTAATGCAATGGTGAATTAAAAATATTGATTTGGTACAACACCACGAAACTCATTAGAAAAAACATTCAGATATTATTTTGCTATCAGAACATCATTAATATGAACAGTTCCCTTATTTTCAACAATATTTTCCAGATAACATTCATTCCCATATTTTTTTTATTTTATCAGCTTCTTGATGTGTTGTAAAATGTATGGGTTTTATTCTTGTACAAAAACAGAACATATTTTAAAAAAACTTTTTTATAACTAAAATTTATCTTTGAACAACAAACAAAAAGCCAATGCTTATCCAGAATAACATCAAACTCTACTTTGGGTAATAAAAATTAGTTTTTGGGTTAATTATTTCCATAAAAAACAATATGACGATTATTAAAAAATATTTAATACTTCCCCCATTTGTTTTTACCATAAGTTTTGGATTCATTTATTGAGTTGGAACTTTCAATTAATTAGAAAATTTCATAAAAATGAGAGAATGTATAGATCCAAAATCAAACATGAAATTAGTATAATATGAATAAAAAAGAAATATTACCTGATACCACATCATTTGATGGACTAACATATACTAAAGTAGTTACGAAGGATTTCACCACACATTTACTCTTATAGTCTAGTTGATTCCCATCATTTAGGTTCTTTTTCAAACAAATATATGCATAATGATCCATCTCATTACATGTAAAATACTTTAATGTATGTCTATTAGAATTGGCCTTACCACTACCAAGATCTTTTCCTTTGTAATTTTAAACCATATTCCCAATCTTACCACATCAAAACCACTTACGATACATCATAGTGCATTCCCAAATGTGTTTTTACCACAAATCCAATAAACTGAATACTTAATTTCCTTACCACCAGGTTTATTTAATATATTATTCCCCTTTTTCTACCACACAAATGTCTTTTTTGTTGATTATTTATGTACACATGATTATCAGAATTTGTTTTCTACCTTCTCATCACATAACTAAATGTTTTTATAACTTTTTAATTCATGGGAATCCAATTACCTTCCATATCATGGATTTAATACAAAGTAAAATAAATGTGATTTTATATCAATATCCTATATAAAATGTGGCACGTACCATTCCAATAAGGTGACATTTTCTTTTTTTGTGGCCACTAAATATTCCTCCTTTTGTTTCAATTCCAATAATTTATTTTCCATCCTAATTCAAACCACATTAAGAAAATATTTCTCATGGAAAATATTTTTAACATCATTCCATCCAAGGAATCAATTTACCATCTTTCACTAATATTGTTGACCATTAAACACTGTAAGAACCCAGATCTTTGTTTCAGGTATGTTTTCCTTTTCTGGTCATTTTTGAGAAAAAGGGGAAATTTTGGAAGTTTTCTTAAGTACACGTTGTGTACTTTATAAGTACATGCCGTGTACTTTGTTGCAGCACCAGGCCGTGTACTGGCCGTGTTCGGGCCACACACACGGTATGTATGGGCGATGTGGAGGCTGCTTAAAGCGGAGTACGGAAAGGCCAAGTACATTCCATGTAGCCCAGAAGTACATGCCGTGTACTTTCTTTTTTTCATTAAACGGACCAGGGTCACGCCTAATCGAGGAAAACGTCTTCTTCTCCATGTCCTTCGACCAAGAGCAACCCGTACGACCATAAATCTTCTCTGACCCCCCATGCCTCCGTCCGTTCTCCGAATCAACTGTCGTCGATTGCCTTGGAACCACAGCGGTGGGTTATTTCTTCTCCTAGAGTTTTGTTTTCAAATTCCTCCTCTTTATCAAGATATCGTGGGTTGATCGTTTTGGATGTTTTCTCTGATATTTGACGTTATAATGAGACTCAATCATCATGGTTCAAGTATATCGATCTCCTAGCATTGAGGTAGGTGGTTTGTGCCTTTCTTTAATAATTATTTGAATATTTTGTGTAATTCCACCAATTCCCTTGAACGGGTAATTGTGTGTTTTCTTTTTTTTCCCTGTTGTTTGACTGCTTTGCTTGATTTCTTGAGTAGAGTTCAATGCTTGTGAATAGGGAAATTTTTTCTGTGATTTGGATGTTTTTCCATGTATGTTTTTCCAATTATGAATTTTTCCAGTTGCCATTCCTTGTTGTAGGATAGTGTAACTATTGTACTATTATGCTGTTGTTCCTTAGAATGATAGCCAAGTAGTTCTTGAGGTTTACTTGGGGCGATAAACGCACTATGCATGTTTGTTTTACACAGGGCTCTGAGAACCTAGTGTAGTGGAACATAAGGAGAATAGACGTAAGGGCTTCTCCAGAGTGTCTTTAATTTACGATGCGAGACCACAGGGGGAATTGACAATGAGTACTTCCTCAGAGAGTCTGTAGTTCCTCGATGCAGACCACAGGGGGAATGAGACGTTGAGTGCTTCCCAAGGGAGACTTTAGTACGATACGAGACTATAGGGGGAATTTATGGTGAGTTCTTCCTCAGAGAGTCTATTATTTAGCTGAACTAGAGGGGTGAGACTGTGTGTGCCTCCAGAGGGTTGATAGTACTTGTAGGTTGAACCATAAGGGTTAGGCTGTGAGAACTACCCAGGGGGTTGCCTATTGTTCTACTTTTTTTCTTGGCTGTTACTTGTGTGATTTATATTCTTGACACTGTGGATTGTAGCTGCTGTGTGCTTTCCTGTTTACTGCTTCCTATACTTTTACATGCCATGTATTCACTGACTGTTAGGTAAAGATCTTTGGGTGGTTGCCTACTAGGACCTTGTCTCACACCCTGTTTGGGACCAAGCAGATTATATTGTTGCAGGTATAGATAAAGGAAAGCACCCTTCTACTTCAGGTTATTGATTGTTGTGGAGCTGGAGAGCATGGGACCAAGCCGAGGATTGCAATGTTGAGGAGTCACTCATTTGTTTTTTTTGTACTTTGGTTTAGTACTGTTTTCAGCATTGTGGCTTGTTGGCTGTTTTCTTAGACATATATATATTTATATATATATATCATGAATCATTATTATATATGTGTGCTCCAGTTTTATTCTTTCAGTCTTCTGATGTTTATTTATGTATGGATTAGTATTGCTTCTGCTGTTGTGTGTTGTTTACTTCTGTTGTGTAATATTCCAATGAAGGAATAGTTTCCCCACTATCACACCCAAGGCCCTCGCTGCTAGTCGGTAGCCTCTGGTGTTTGGGGAAACGCGCTTGAGGCCATGTGACCAACCAGGTATGGGGCGCCTCTGGGTGGATTCTGGAACTGGGATGTTACAAAGTGGTATCATAGGGGTTTCTTTTCTCTTGATATACTATTTGGAGCCTTTAGCCAGGGATATGATGAATTCGGTACTTGGTATTAAGCTGTGCTTGGGAGTAGCTAGCCCGTGTAAAAGGAAAATCTAATCTACCTCACTTATTATAGTTTTTTGGTCTTTCTATGTTATAGTTGATCTGATTTCACCAAGAGTGATTCACATGATTTGTGTTGTTATTGTTTTTGATATTGTGGTTCTATTTCTATCACAACCCGATGAGATGAGGGTATTCCATCTCATGAATCATATAGGCACTTTTTTGAAATCACATGCCATTCATTCTTGCCATTCCATCTAGGGTGCATTAGAAATTTCATGTTGTTGTGATAGACATTGTGTAGATTATGCATGCTATTGTGATAGATGCCTTGATAGAATCCCTGCATTTTGATAGAGAGGTTGTTTGTATTGTACCTTGGTTAAATGAATGCCAAATTTTGGTTCTTGATGTGTTATGGCCCCTCATGAATCAGAACTTGGTGGATCATTGACTTGTTCCCCTTATATATGATTTGTAGGAGATGCGAAGATTTGATTCATGGGGAGTATGGGCCCTCGCAGATCGGAATTTAGCACTTTCATGCTTGTTTTTCAGTGTTTTCTGGGATTCAGTGCAGTTTCAGAGCTATTGCCTGGAAAAACCCAGAATACATGGCGTGTACTTTATATATACATGTCGTGTAGTTTTTAATCTGTTTCACTGACTATGTGAGTAGAAATACGGGTTTCGAAAAATATCTAGGAACACGCCGTGTACGGTAGGTACACGCCGTGTACGAGTGAGCTGTGTACCCAGCCGTGTCACTAACAACACGGGTTGGGGAAGCTCGTGTCATACACACCCTATTTTTTATGAACACGCCGTGTATCCTTGTTCTAGGTACCCAACCGTGTCACGAACAACACGGGATGGTGTTATCTCCTCTTGTACACGCCGTGTTTGTTTGGAACACGTTGTGTATGGGTCAGCTGTGTACCCGGCCATGTCACCAGCAACACGGGTCGGGAAAAATCTTCAAGCACACGTCTTGTTTGTTTGGAACATGCCGTGTAGTCTTAGCCGTGTAATCGGCCATGTAACTGATAAAACGGGTCATTGAATCCTTTTCTACTACACGCCGTGTCCACAGGGAACATGCCGTGTAGTCTCAGTTAAGAAGACCGTGTGGTTTAGCCGTGCAAGGAGACTCGGGAAGGGGAATAAAGTTAAGTACACACCGTGTATATTTTCTACACACCGTGTAGTCATGTTTTGTAAAACTCGAGTGTTTCTTTCTACAGTTCGAGGTACAATCTTAGTTGCCTTAGTTTTATCTTCATCCCTTTTCGATAGTGGTGCTATGCATAACGTTATCTTTATTGATGTTGTGGAGAGCCTTGGTCTCTTTATCTTTTCTTATGCCAACTTGTTGACACTAGACACACCTTTGGGGATGAGGACATCTAGTGTATGTTAGTGCAGAGAGTTCCCTCTCAAGGTTGTAGGGTATCGTTTCTTATGGGATATCTATGTCCTAGAGATGACATGCTATGATGTCAATCTCGGGATGGAATGGTTGGTTCCCTTCCAAGAATTCGTCGACTACTATCTCTGCAGGGTGAGTTTCATTTCATCAGAGGGTGAATTTTTTCTTCATAGAGGTGAATGGGATGTTCAGGCGAGTCGAGAAGGACTCGTGCATCATGGGCTAGAAGGGGTTACAGCCCAGATTGCTGGTCTTTATCTGGATGACCAAGGGACTTCTCAGTTGGAATTTTCTCCAGTGGTGGATCATTTCAGAGATGTCTTTCCATAGGACTTTTCAGGTTTGCCTCTGGAGCATGAGGTATAATTTTATATCGATCTCATGCCAGAAGTGGAACTGGTGTCTATTCCTCCTTAAGGATGGCTAAAACTAAGTTGTAGAAGCTCAAGAAGTAGTTGGAGGAGTTGCAGGCAAAGGGTTTCATCCGACCTAGTACCTCTCCATGGGGTTTACCTATCCTATTTTCAAAGAAGGTAGACGGTAACCTTAGGCTCTATATGAATTATCAGAAGCTGAACCAGTTGATGGTCAAGAACCGATATCCCTTTCCAAGGATTGATGATCTTTTTAATCAGCTTTGAGGAACATGGGTGTTCTTGAAGATCGATTTGAGGTCTGGTTACCATCAGTTGCACGTTAGACCATCAGATATACCTCTGACAGACTTCAGGAAAAGGTATGGTCTCTACCAGTATACGGTTATGCTATTCGGTCTCACGAATGTGCCAACAGTTTTAATGGAACTGATGAACCGAGTGTTCCATCCTTAATTGGATTCCTTCGTCGTGTTCTTTGTGGATGATATCTTTGTGTACTCTCACACTCGACATGACCAAGATACCCATCTTGATATCATTCTGAGTACACTGAGGTAGCATTGAATTTATGATAAACTCTCGAAGTGCCACTTTTGGATGGATCAGATTCACTTCTTGGGTCACATCATCTCAGAGGAAAGAGTATCTGTGGACCTAGAGAAAGTGAGAGCTGTAGTTTCTTGAGAGCAGCTGAAGAACGTTTTTGTGGTATGAAGTTTCCTAGGGCTGGATGGATACTATAGACGCTTCATTCAGGACTTTTCACACCTAGCAGCACCATTGACAGGTCTGACCAAGAAGGGGGCGAAGTTCTTATGGTCAGATTCTTGTGAGTCATCCTTTCAGGAGATGAAGGGAAGGTTGACGTCAGCACCGATACTAGTCTTGCCAGAGTCAGGCAAGAGTTATACTATTTATTGTGATGCTATAGGTATCGGTTTGGGCGCTGTGATTATGCAGGGAGATGGAGTCATTGCGTACGGGTCTTGACAGTTGAGGCCACATGAGAAGAACTGCCCAACGCATGATCTGGAGTTGGCAGTTGTTGTTCATGCCTTGCGTTGTTGGAGACATTACCTTCTGGGGGAGCACTTTGTGGTTTTCACCGACCATAAGAGTCTCAAGTACATCTTCACTCAGTGTGATCTGAATCTGAGACAGCATAGGTCGGTCAAGTATCTTCAGTATTTTGATTTCGAACTTTCCTATACATTGGGAAAGGGCAACACAGTGGCAGATGCGTTGAGAAGAAGAACTCAGATTCAGGCAGTTCAAGAGGCCAGCAATGAGTGACAGCTTATGGATCTATTCTCTGAGATGCATCTGGAGGTGCATGAAAGACAGGGATAGAATTTCCTATCTTCTGTGGATGTTATGTCTACCCTTCTTGATCGGGTACGAATGAGGCATCTAGAAGACTCAGAAGGCTTAGTCATGCAGGAGATTGTTTTAGGAGAGAACCCTATTCCTGGATGGACAGTGGGTAAGGATGAGATCTTGCATTTCCAGGGATGCCTATGGGTGCCAACAGACATAAGTGAGGAGATGATGTGGGATTTTCATTCCTCATTTTGGGCAGTTCATCCTGGCATCACCAAGATGTATAGGGATCTTCATCGCCAGTACTGGTGGCCAGGTATGAAGAGAGATGTTGCTGGTTTCATCTTGAGGTGTTCTACTTATTAGAAGGGGAAGGTGGAGAATCAACGACCAGCGGGCCTTTTACAGCAGTTACCCATTCCGGAGTGGATGTGGAATGATGTCTCGATAGACTTCATGACCGGATTGCCGAGGCCTCCTCGAGGGAACGATGTTGTTTGGGTTATCGTCGATAGGCTTACGAAGGTTTCTCACTTCTTGTCGATCAAGGAGACCTTCAGTGTTAATGAGCTGGTACGGTTGTACATCCGTGAGATTATACGTCTGCATGGAGTACTGCACTCCATTTTTTCAGACAGGGATGCGCACTTTACGTCTCAGTTCTGGAAGGGGCTTCAGAGGTCTTGGGGTACGCAGTTACTTTTGAGTACAACGTACCATCCCCAGACAGATGGCCAGTCCGAGCATACGATCCAGGTGCTTAAGGATATGCTCCGAGATTTAATTCTAGACTTTGGAGGTTCTTGGGAGAATCATATCACTCTTGTGGAGTTTTCCTACAACAATAGTTTTCAGGCTAATATTCAGATGGAACCTTACGAGGCTTTGTACGGCAGGCCATGCCAATCACCCTTATGCTGGTTGGAGGCAGGAGAGGCAGCTTTGCTGGGACATCATCTTGTTCAGGAGACCTCTGAGAAGATATAATTTATTCAGAAGAGTATGCCTACAACACAGTCTCAACAGAAGTCTTATGCTGATCAGCATAGATGACCTCTGGAATTCGAGGTCGGGGATCAGGTTTTCCTACATGTCGCACCGAGGTTGGGACACAATAGGATTCAGAGATAGGGTAAGATTTCACTACAGTACGTTGGGCTATTTGAGTTATTGGAGAGATTTGGTCTAGTTTCCTATCAGTTGTAGTTACCTCAGAGGTACCAGGCCATGCACGAAGTCTTCCACGTATCTCAACTTTGAC
This sequence comes from Viscum album, assembly GCA_963277665.1. Classification (NCBI taxonomy): domain Eukaryota; kingdom Viridiplantae; phylum Streptophyta; class Magnoliopsida; order Santalales; family Viscaceae; genus Viscum; species Viscum album. The sequence goes on along the minus strand of OY728147.1, from coordinate 1,015,203,038 downwards.
ATTACTTTTCAGACCCGTCTCATGTCTTTCAACCCGAGGAGGTTGAGCTCGAAGCGGATGCATCGTTTGAAGAGAATCCTATCTGGAGTTTTGATCGCAGTATGAAGGTTCTCTGTGGGCAGTCTATTTCACTAGTATGGGTGATTTGGTAGCATGGGCAAGTACAGGATGAGACCTGGGAGAGGGAGACTGATGTACGATAGTAGTGTCCGGAGTTGTTCGGAGTTTCTTCTTCTATGCCTCACTAGGGAAATTCAGGGATGAATTTCTTTAAGGGAGGAAGTTTGTAAGAACCCAAATCTTCATTTCACGTATTTCTTCCTTTTATGGTCGTTTTTGTGAAAAAGGCGAAAATATGGAAATTTCTTAAGTACACACCATGTACTTTATAAGTACACGCAGTGTACTTTGTTGCAGCACCAGGCCGTGTGCTGACCATGTCCGGGCCACACACACGGTGTGTAAGGGCAATGTGGAGGCTGCTTAAAGTGGAGTATGGAAAGGTCAAGTACACGCTATGTACCCCATAAGTACACGCCATGTAATTTTTTTTTCATTAAACAGACCGAGGGCATGCCTAATCGAGGAAAACGTCTTCTTCTCTAGGTCCTTCTACCGAGAGCGATCTGTACATCCACGAATCTTCTCTGAGCCCCCGTGCCTCCGTCCGTTCTCCTAATCGACCGTCGTCGATTGCGTTGGAACCACAACGATGAGTTCTTCCTTCTCCTAGATCCTTGTTTTCCTATTACTCCTCTTTCTCAAGATATCGTGGGTTGATCACTTTGGATGTTTTCTCAGATCATTGAATTTATAAGGAGAATCAATCATCGTGGTTCAAGTATATTGATCTCCTAGCATCGAGGTAGGTGATTTTTTCCTTTATTTAGGAAGTCTTTGAATATTTTGTGCAATTCCACCAATTCTGTTGAATGGGGTATTGTGTGTTTCCTTTTTTTCCCCTGTTGTTTTCCTGCTTTTCTTGATTTCTTGAGTAGAGGTCAATGCTTGTGAATATGGTAATTTTTATAGTGCTCTGGATGTTTTTCCATGCATGTTTTTCGTATTAGGTTTTTTCCAGTTTCCATGCCTAGTTGTAGGATAGTAGAACTATTGTACTATTATGATGTTGTGCCTTAGAATGATATCCAATTAGTTCTTGAGGTTTACTTGGGTTGATACGCACGCCATGCATGTTTGTTTTACACAGGGATATGAGAACCTAGTGAAGTGGACTATAGGGAGAATGGACGCAAGGGCTTCTCCAGAGTGTCTTTAATTTATGATGTGAGACCATAGGGGGAATTGACGATGAGTTCTTACTCAGAGAGTCTGTAGTTCCTCGACGCGGGCCACAAGGAGAATGAGACGTTGAGTGCTTCCCTAGAGAGCCTTTAGTCTATAGGGGAATTGATGACGAGTGCTTACTCAAAGAGTCTATTCTTTAGCTGAACCGGAGGGGTGAGACTGTGTGTACCTCCAGAGGGTTGCTAGTACTTGTAGGTTTAACCATAAGAGGTAGGCTATGAGAACTACCCATGGGGTTACCTGTTGTTCTACTTGTTGCTTGGCTGTTACTTGTGTGCTTTATATTCTAGACACTGTGGATTGTAGCTGTTGTGTGATTTCCTGTTTACTGCTTCCTATACTTTTACTTTCCATATATTCACTGACTATTAGGAACATATATTTGGGTGGTTTCCTACTGAGACCTTGTCTCATACCCTATTTGGGCCATGATTTTGGGCCCAAGCATATTATATTGTTGCAGGTATAGATAAGGGAAAGCGCCATTCTACTTTAGGTTCTTGATTGTTGTGGAGGTGGAGAGCATGGGACCAAACCAAGGCTTGCGATACTGAGGAGTCGCTTATCTATTTTCTTTTGTACTTTGGTTTAGTACTATTTTCAGAATTGTGACTTGTTGGCTATTTACCTAGACATATATATATATATATATCATTAGTCATTATTATATATGTGTGCACTAGTTTTTTTCTTTCAGTATTTTGCAGTTTATTTCTGTATGGATTAGTATTACTTCCACTGTTGTGTGTTGTTTACTTCCGCTGTGTACTCTTCCAATGAGGGCATAGTTTCCACACTATCACACCCAAGGCCCTCACTTATAGTCAGCAGCATTTGGCATTCGGGGAAATGCGCTTGAGGCCATGTGACCAACCGGGTACGGGGCACCTCTGTGTGGATTCCAGAACCAGGACGTTACAAACACCACTGGTTAACTTCAAATTCAAAATAGTAAATATCAAGAATTACCTTTTGAAGATCCAAACATCCCATGACATCAAATATATTTTCTTGGGATTTAACTCATCCTTTAGATAATACTGAGTAATATTATCCAGTGAATGTTGGTGGTAGTTGCCTCATATGATGATTTACTATTGTTAGGTCCCCCTATGGTAGATCTAGCTACTCTATATCACGTATACCACAACCATTTATATCGTGTATCAACTGATACATCACTATAAAAAACCAATCAATTCTAACTTCATACATTCTGGGTTATAGATTTAAAAGTATTTCATCCCCTCGACACCTTCCTACTTCAGATTCACTATTTCCTTGGTGGAAAAACATTCTAAACAAAAATAGTTTAGATAAATAAGCATTGTAATCATAAAATTATACATCATCTCAAGTTTACTATTAAATAAAATATTTTAAGGGTATTCTATTAAAATTATCCAAACCATCAGAGTTATTTAATCATTTATCTGATACCAACTATAAGGAACCAACCATAGTCATTACATAATCTAGTGTCCTTATACTAGAACTCATTTTTTTATTCCCAAATATCTTTTAGGATTAGATTTTCCTAGAGTTGGGTCATAAATATTACATAACAAACCCATATATTATAAAGTGGACAAATTAATTTAGAATGTATTTTTCCCACCAAACAAAATTTGAAAAATAAACATGTTTTCCTTTCATGATAAATATTCATGAATTTCAACTTGACTTATGATTTACCCTTAAAAATCCTTAAACCCTATGAAAACGTTTTAAAACATGGGATGGGAATAAAAATCTCAATAATGGACATAAAAAGGGAATAAATTCATTAGTATAGTGAAAAATATGAAAACCCATAAAATAATTACCTTTATCATATTATTCTTTGAGCTTGTGAAATAAATAATTTACACATAAAAAAACACTTTTTAATCAAATAAAACTTTTAAACCCATAGAAATCATAGATAAAACTTGTATGATACTTTGGAATCATTTCATATTACTCTTACATATGGAGTAAACCTCATAGTATAATCATCACAATTATACTTAGAGTAACCATAAAAGTCACTTTTTTAAATAACAATCATGATTATACTTCGAATAACTATCACATTATATTCACATTATCATGTAGGATAAACCATATAAATTAACTTCATCCCATATCTGGAATAAGCATCGTAGTATATTCCCATATTCTCTTAGAAGAAGCCCAATTGATTTAATCATTAATTTTAACCATAACATTAGAGATCTATAATGGGATCAACCACCCTTGGTATATAATAGAAACACCCATCCTCATAACAAATTTCAATAAACCATAATAGAGTATATAAAATCTTAAATCAGGAAATGTTATTTACTCCCATGAGAATTTTTTTTGGATAATTATATATCCCTTTTCTTTAAAACCTAATTTTCAAAACTAAAATTAATTTAAAAAAGGGAATGAGAGTTTTATTTGAATAAAACATGAAATATTATAAATAAATTCATGTATCAAATAATAGTTATGGCGGAAGGAAAATGCATTGTTGCCGTATATGTTAAAATATAACATTGCTCTTTTCTTTTGGGAATAAAATCAAAACATTACATAAAAAGATTAATTTTTAAAACCATTGAAATAAATTAAAAAGAGAAATAAAATTTCATTTATAATTATTTTATATCCATCTAAATACATTTATAAAATAATTTTAAAAATATGGGAAAAAATTAAAAAAAGATAGTTATAAGGGAGACTTTAAAAGAGGTTTTTTAAAAAGAATGTCTCTTACCTTGAGTCTAACTCATCCCATATATTATTTATCTTCCTAGAAAATAAAATTATGTTAATTATTTACTTTAATGAGAAATTTTGTCATGTTTTGTATTTTTTTATCTCTTTTATTTCCATGTTATAACAATTACTTAAGAATTTAAGTTTATGTCAGATGTTTTGATGATATTCAATTCATTAGTCCAAAATGACACCAGTAATTTGACTATAGTAAAGGTTTTCATTATTTAATAATATCAATAATTATAATAATTAAATAATAATAATTTTTATAAATCAATTATACTTTTAAAATTATCATTAAATATGGTTATAAAAAATGAATTATGTTATAATCACAGAGTTGGAAGGTCGTAAGTATACACAAGTAACATTTCCATTTTATAAAAATAATAATAGAAAGAAGATAAGTATCATTTTATCTTTAAATAATGATCATTATTTAATAAATATAGTATTAATTATCTGATTATACTTATATATAACATCCATGTGATCTTGTGGTAAAAAATGAATCACATTGCTTCATAGAGGTTGTAATCTGCATGTACGTACAAATGATTTTATCATTTTACAATGAATGGAAAGGTAAGAAATTAAATAATATATTATATTATCATAATAATAAATATTTCAGTAATATAATATATAAACCTTAATTAAATCTATATAATCATCCATGAGAGGCTGTTATAGAGAATTTATTATATTGGTCCGCTAGGCGGTAGTCTATCTTAAACACGAACAATGAATTCCTTTCCCAATTGATAGATGTTAGAGATGGATATAAGTTATTACATTAAAATAATAACATATAAGTATATATAGGATAATATTTTTTTTTATTTTATCATATTTTAAGATTATTTTAAGGAAGTGGAAGAAGAAATAAAACTAAAACATGCAGTTAAAAACTATACCTCTTCTTTGGAAAGTCTCATTTTCTTAATACCTTAAGAAATTATATATTGGTATTGTAACAAACATAAGGACAATAGAACATGGGGAGTGACTATATTAAGGTATTTTGGTGGGTATTTTGTCATAAAAAATTATTTTAAGTGTGAAAGAATGAGAATAAGTGGTTTTCTTTTATAAGAGAGGGGATGATCACTCTTAGAATTTATTAAAATTTTAATTTAATATAAATTAATTTTCATGTAGAAATGGCACAAAATTAATAAAATTATAAGGTAAGATGATGATGAGTCTAAATAATCTCATAAAATAAAATATAGAAAATTTTTTATCACATTTTTACCCTTATATGTTTTTTAACCCTTCATTAACCCTTTGGATAATTACCATAATATTATTGTTTTGTACAATTTAAAGGTTAAAATTTTAACTATAGAATAAAAAAACCCATAAATGGAACATGGATGATTAAATTAGCCATATTGAATTAATTTTTCAACTCATAATATTTGTATGACTTTTAAATAATTTTATTAAATATTATTTATTATAAAATATCATTAATGATAATTTTAGACCTATTTATTTACTTTGACTTTAATAACATCAAGACAGTAGATGAATTATCATCCAATGAATAAAAACCTCTATAATATTTCAATTTTATATATTAAAATTATTGGTAACATAAATACTTTAAAGTTATATTACATTTAGTATTTTTAATATCATTTATTTTATTTTTCCTCAAATTGAATAATTGCCGCGTCAGCGCTGTGTTAGCATTTAAGGTAATTATTTCATTACTAAAAATTAAAAATAAATTACCATGATAAATATAAATAATTTATATTTCAAATGATTATTTATAAATGAACATATCCCCAAGTTAACTCTATTTTAAAAATATTACATTCATTAAAAACAAGAGTGTGACATTTTGGACTTGTCTTTACATAAAATAGTACAAATATTATAATCACATAAAAATAGAAAAAAAGAAATATATTCGACATTTGGATGGTTATGGATGATATATAATCATAATATATAATTAATTTAAGTCTTTGGGTCATTATTTAGTCAGTATCATTTTTCTTTTTACCTTAATTACCTGATTTACGCTTTACCATGGTAACGAAAATTACTAAGGTTACTATTCATGCTGGCCAAAAATAAAACCAACCAATTTAAAAAATGTGTGCCCCAGGATTCTAAATATATATTTAATTTTTCAAAATTAATAATATAAATGTATCATAATTTAATTTAAAATCAAACCATAAGAACTCTAGGAAAAATTGTTTTTCCGAAAAATTCTATTTTTAAGTGTAATTTTTTTTATACAAAATTAAAATATAAAATTAATTTTAAAAAAGATATTTGGAGTATTTTAAATCAAGAAGAACTTATAAAATTTTAAAACTAATCAAAAAAATAATTCTAATTTAAAATAATTTAATATAAAATACAGTTTTCAATAAAAATCAATATTTTCACTATTTGTTGAAAAAAATAAAACTTTTCAGAAAATTATCAAAAATTCATCTTAAGATAATTTTGAAATTATTAATTATAAAATTAAGTACATTTTTTTAAATTTAAATAAAACCATATAATACATAAATATCTAATTTGGTTAGAACTAATGTTTCTTCCTTTTGACTAAGAAATTGTATAATAATTTATAAATAACCAATGAATATATACAATTTTTTTATATCAATATTACCTTGGTTATTACACTAATATATATTTTTATCAGCTATTCAGATCTCAATAATCTTCCCATATTGACTTTCTTTTTGGATTCCATTAATTAAGGGTCAGAAAGTAGGATATACTCATGAAATATTTCCATATGTGGTGTGGTCATTATGAATTTATATTATTTTGACTTACCAATTCCCCTAATATATTAATGTATTAAATTAATAGATTATTTAGTGGAAAATCGATCAGTTTTTGTGGTATTTATAGATGATATTCGAATATATTAAAGGGTAAAGGAAGATCATGAAGATAATTTGAAGATTGTGTTGAAGAACCCAAGCAATGAGAAGATATATTCCAAATTTTAAAAAGTATGAATTTTTGAAACAAAAATTTTAATTCTTGGGTCACATAATCTTAAGTAAGGATATAATAATGGCTCCTTTAATGAATGAAGTTATTGAGCAATAGCCTAGACCATCCATTGTGACTGAGATCTATATTTTTCTTTGGTTGGATTGATACTATAGACACTTTTTGACAAATTTATCATTGTTATAAAATCCAAAAACTATGTTTACTCAAAAGGGAACCATGTTACAATGAATAAATTAATGTGAGGATGATTTCAAGAAACTAAATTTTTTTGGTTATTGCACCTATAATCACATAACCCTAAAAAGGAAAAGTGATTTTAAATTTATAGTGATTTATTAATAAATGGTTTGGGATGTGTCCTTATATTGAATGATATGATGATTTCATATGCCTATAAATAATTGGAAACCAACGAGAAAACGTACCTGACCCATGATTTGGAGTTGTAAGTGGAATTGTTTTGCATTAAATATTTGGAGGCATTATCTATATAGAAAATGGTGTGATATATATACAAATCATTAAATCTTGACATATATATTCAAACAGAAAGAGTTAAATATTAACCAATGATGGTTGGAGCTGAATAAAGATTATGAATATTTTACACATTACCACACTAGGAAGGTCAATAAGGTGGTAAATACTTCAAGTTATAAGGACCATTCTAGTTTTTCCTTGATAAGTATTGAAAGAGATCTGATACTTGTGTATTTACATAATATGGATCTTGAAATCATGAGGAAATGAGACATATCATATCTTTCTCAAATGAATGTTCAATCATTCATCCATGTGATGACTAGAGAGGTAAAAAAATAAGATGTGGAACTATAAAAGAAGGTAATGAATGTTATTTAGTTAAGCCATGATATTTATGGAATAATAATGTTCAGGAACTAGGTATGTGTCCATAAATACCATATTTTTATAAGGAGATATTGGATGAAGCTCATAGTTCATCATTCCCAATTCATCTTGGGAGTATAAAGATGTTAAATATCTGAAATGTTTTTTAGTAGAAGAACATGACCAGAGATATTTTAGAGCATGTGTCTCAATGCCCGGTATGTTAGTAAGTTAACTCTAAGTGATAGAAGTCAAATAGTATGTTACAACTATTACCTATACCATAATGAGAATGAGAAACCATCACCATGTATTTAATCATCGAACTCCCCAAAACATCTAAAGGTTGTAATACTATTTGGGTTGTATTTGATCACATTATTAATTCAACGTCTGTCATTAATATCGTAAAATATTTCCATATCGATCAGATTGCCATGATATATACTAAGAAAGTGGTAAGGATGAATGGAGTACCACATTCTATTATATCTGATCAGGATTCAAGATTTACCTTGAAGTTCAGGAGAAGTATTCAATGATCTTTGAATATGGGGGTGAACTTTAACACTGTATATCATCTTCAGAAGGATGGTTAGTTTTAGAGGACTATTAAAACCTAATAATATATATTCATAGCTTGTTCTATGAATTCAAAAGGTGTTATGGATTTCCACTTTCATTTTATTGAGTTCTCATACAAGAATATATTTTAATCGAGTATTAAAATGGATCATTATGAATCCCTCTATGGTAGGATGTGAAAAACTCCAATGTGTTGGGATTAAATAAGATAATTAAATCAATTGGGACCAAAACTAGCTGAAAAAATAGTAGATAAGGTTAGAGCCATTCAACAGTCTATCAGTATAGCTCATAGGTAATAGAAAAATTCATGCTTTCAATCATTAGTGACATCAAGAGTTCAAAGACAACGATAAGTTATTCCTATGAATATATCCATAAAATAAGGTTTTGAAATTTATCCTATGAATATATCCAGGAAATAAGGGTTTTAAATTTATAAATAAGTGTAATTTGAGCCTAATTTATATCAATACCTTTGATATTCTTGATCGTATCTGGAAGATGTATTATTTATTTGTGCTTCCATTAAACCTCTTCTAAGTATTTGATGTCTTTCATTTATCTATCCTGAGGAAGTATATACCAAATCCTTAACATATACAAAACTCATAGGTTATATCACTAATGAATGATATTTCCAATGTGGAAAAATTGGTGGAAATCTTCAATATTAGAGATAAAGTGATATTTAACAAGGCTACTCATCTCGTTAAAGTTGTTTGGAGGAATCATAAATTTACAGAAGCTATTTATGAACCTGAGGATGTTTTGAGACAGAATTATTCTCAGTTTTTTTATTAAAGTGATGCATTTTCATGGGAGAAATTATTTTTAAGGTGGTAGAATGTAGAACCCTGAAATTATACGATATATCTCTCTGTAAATAAACTTTACGTCTTTGATAAGTTTATTTACACGCAACATCGAGTTTAAACAAACTACAATATACTATAAAAGTATTATTATTAAATGTGACTGTCATCACATAGTTTTTAGATTGGAGGGAATTAATAAGAATAAATAAATTATAAAAATTATGTATAAATTTTTTATTTATTGAAAAATTGTGGATTAATTCCTAGGAAATAAGTACTCAATTACAAATGTTAAAAATAATATCATTTTATATTAAAAGATAAATTTTTCAATGTGTTGTATTTTTATATATATTATGTGTCTTCATCATTAATGAAATTGGATTTTGATTATAATTTATTTTTATTTAATATGAAAAAAATAAATAATAATTCTTAAATTTATTATCAATCAATTATAAAATAAGATAAAATCATTTGAATGTAAAAAAGAGATATTTTTCATAAAAATGTTTTTATTGTGCGCAAAGAGTTTTTATTTTAATAAATTGAATTAATAATTATTATTTAATTATTTTAATTAAATTTATATATAATATATTCAATAAAATATATTAAAACACATATGATGGTTTTTACTATTCATGAAATAATAATAATTTCAGTTTTATGATGAAAAATGCATTTTTTCTAAAAACAATTATTATTTGGTTTTGAGAACTTATTTTAAAATGAATTTAAACCACTTATAGAAATGTAATATGATAAAATGTTTTCCATATTTATAATAATTACGTAAAAATTTCTTAATGTGGTAATTTTTATTTTTTTCTTAAATAATATTAACCAAGTTAAAAATTTATTGTCGTAGTAAAGGTTAAAAGGGTTAACGAGGTGTTAAACTAATAAGATAATGGTTTAAATGAAATAAATTTTTTTATAAATAATATTTTATGAATTTATTTAGGTCCAATATAATCCAATATTAAATCATTATCCAATTTGTATCCACTTACCCATGATAGTGACTTTATTATATTTTAATATTCTTAATAATTAGAATTGTGCCACTCCGCTCACTTATAAAACCAAAGATCATATCCTATTTTATCCACACCATTTGAGCCATTTATCTGGGAAAATTTATGAAACATTACTCTCAAAAAGTCCTAATTCCTTACATCTAGGTTATTTTCTTCCCAAAATATCTATCCAAGAAGTCTTGATGTGATTTTCAAAGGAGGATACCATAAGAAGAGGTATATATTCTTATTAAACGTTTTCAAGTTTTTTTCTTCTTGAACCTATAAAAAATGCTATATAATTATCTTAACCTGATGGAATCAGTATCATTATTATACCATGAAGTTTTTATGTTTCTTTTAAAGTCATTCTCTATATTTTTCCTATCCTTTAGAAAATGATAGCATCACTCGTGCATATGTGTGGACTTCCACATCCATGAAGTGATGTGTTTCATTATTCATATAATATTTAAGGGGTTGGTAATAAAGATATATTTAATGAATATATATAATATATATAATATAATTATGATTATAGAAATCGGGATTATCATGTACCTTTATTTTTTCCATGAATCTAAAAGTGAAAATGTCACTCATGCACACGTATGGATTATTATGTCCATGAAGTGATGTAATTCATTTTTCATAACCAATTTATATGAATGGTTATAAATGTTCATCTAAGGAATAAATATAATAATTATAACATTAAAATTATTCTATATATGATGAAACTATTACAAATGTTCAAGTAACAGAACCATTAAACTGAAACATACATTGAAATGGGTTAGTTTTTAATAGAATGTTCATTTTAATGAAGAATTGTTAAAAAGGGTAATTGAAAACTATAATGTAATGATAAATAGTAAGTTATGTATGAATATGTTTCTATAATAGATATATAATAAATATATATTTATTATATAGGAGGTTTGAACATGTATAATGAATGATAAGACTTGAGGTAAAAGTTTATGTTACACTCTCATTTATTTTCAGGATTGCCTATATTAAATTTTCGTTGAGGGAAATTTTAAGATTATTATCCTTTAAAATGAATATTTTTTATATTCTTGATATTCCTATACTTTTAAAGTACTAGTACCATTTTTCTCTATTTTTACATAATATTATTGAGAAAATTTTTTAAAGAAAATTTGATATTATTTCCTCTTTGGTCGCCGTCTTTTTTCATCCATGTACATATTCGTCAAAATGATTTGTAAAAGTTTTTTTTATCTAAGTATAAATTTTCAAGAAACATTGTTTTTTATACATTTTAATTTCTTTAAATTTTATTAAAAGTAATCTTTTTAAAATGTTTTTTGTACAACACAATTTTGACTTTTTATAAAAGAGTGAAAAGAATGACCTCTTATAATGTATACGACATGAATGAATTTTCCCACCATAATGGTTATTATTTTATTTGAAGTTTACTTTAAGAGTTTCCATTTTTTATTTTTAAAGAAAATAATTTTCTCAATATTCAAGGAATTTATTGTTTTTAAATATACTAAAATAATAGTATGTTTTCCTTGTTTAAAAAGAAATATTCAAATGGTATTTTAAAGGGAATTTTTATTTGTCATCATGCTTTAAGGATTTTTAGGCTTCAGTAAGGATATGTTCTTATGATACCATCCACTTTATTTCTCTATATGTTTTTATAAGGATATTTTATTGATGATTATATGCAACCTATTACTTTTACATGTGTTAATCGATCTATGATGAAATAAGGAATGTTTTTATGATACTATCAAATTACTTTCTCTAGGTGGATTATAATTGTGTGATGTATTGAAAATTAATCCAAAATGATGTCAAATTTGTGTATGTATTTCTTGGGTAACCTCATTATTGGATGGACAAATTCAATGAAGGGGTAAATACCCATAGTGGGAAAATCATAACCATATGATCTTTGGTCAGAAGGTGAAGTGGTGGCCTTTTCATACCTAATTTGGGCCATGTTATAGGATCCACATAATCAGGCATTACCATACACAACCATATTATAATATGATCAAATGGCATAATATTTTTTTCATCAATCCTCGCTTGGGAGATGGTGATATAATTTTTCTATAAACAAACCACCATAAAATGGTGGTTTAGACTATGACATGGTCTACCCTAGCATACATCGTGACACGGTGAGTGTCACAACAACACAGTGTTATACATTATAGTCTATGTGATATATGATATCATTTGTCTTGGATTATTTCACATATACCTAGCTGTCATTATTTGTTTAATTATCATGTGATGATAATCTATAGAATTTTTAATGACCAACACATTTGTTTAAAGGTTAAAAAAAAATCACAATGATGAGTTGTAAGTTATAAAGAGTTGTAACTAATGCAATTTTTTTGAAATATTTCATTTAATAACCAATTTTTTGGAATCCAAAAGGTCTATTGTGATGGCTATATAAATGATATCATAACATGTGATCCATGTGGAAATCCATTATATTGAAAATAGTATTTCTCTCATGCGAACATGAGTTCACATTACTTTTTTTCATTATAATGAACTAATATAAAAAAAAATAAAAAAATATAGAAACAAAAAACAAAATAAAACATTTAATAAAATTGGACACAAATTCACCAAATATAACTAGAATGAAAATTATAGAAATAGAGGACACTAATCACCCACTATATTGGATTATATAATAATGCATTCAATGAAATAGAAGACCAAATATCAAAATTATTTAATTTTATTATAATATGAAGTGAAATATGTTAAAAATAGATAGTTTCACACTGAATATACATAAGTTAAAAACATAGATCATCAGAAAGATTGGAAATATGGTGATGTAATATGATGAATCTATTTTCTTAGTCCTTTTTATTCACTTTAGAAGATGATGAATTTCTAAGGAAAACATAAGTTAAATTAGAAAGGAATATATAGAAACTTGAACTTTTGTTTTTCACATCATCATCATATTTTAAATGGATATGATCAAATAATTTTTTTGGTATAAGGAAAATGTAAATAGGTAAAATTGATATACAATTTTTTATATATCAATTTGATAGGGTATTTTATTTTAATGAAAACATGAGAATAAATTTTCAATAATAGATAATATAGATAACTACAATTTTACATAATATAGGATATAGAAAAAATATCTTGAAAAAATATGATATATAAATGTCATTTTAATTATCTAGGTAATGGTAACCTTAAATTTCTGCATAAAGGTAAAATATTATCCTTCATAAAGGTAAGCTTCAATTTTTAAGTTATTCATAATGGTAAATATGAATTAAAATGTTTCATCAAGGTAACTCATTTTATGAATAAGGGTACATTTGAAACCCTAACCTATGTAAAAGTATAAAACTAAACAACTGAGGGTATAAATATGATGTCATGTAAAGTCAAGCAGTTAAAAAAATAACCTATGTAAGTGTATAAAGTAACTATTCATGGGTAATCAATTAGTTAGGTAAGAGAAACCTTATATTTTTATATAAGTTTAAAATAAAATTTCTATATAAATTTAATATTCACTTTATAAGGGATACATAATGGTAACTATGAATTAAAAATTGGCATAAAGGTAACTCATTTCTTACACAAGGGTAAGGTTGAAATCTAATCTACACAATGGTATCAAACTAACCTATGTAAGGGTATAAAGTAAATGTCACGTAAAGGTATGTAGTTCAAAAAATAGACTATGTAAGGGTATAAAGAACCTACCTAGGGGTATGTAATTATTTATATAAGGGTCTGTAATTAGTTATGTAAGGGTAACCATAAATTTCTATATAAGGGTAACCTTGAACTTCTTCAAAAAGGTAAACTTAACTATGTAATGGATACATAAAGGTAATTATGAATTCAAAATTTATGTTAAGTTAACTCAAATAATGCATATGGGTAAGGTAAAACTCTAACCTACATAAGGGTATAAAAATAACATACATAAGGGTACAAAGTAGTTTTAATTTAAATGTAATAAGTTCTAAAACTAACCCATATAAGGGTATAAAGAACATACCTAAAGGTAAGCAATTAGTTATGTAAGGAAAGCCTTAAATTTCTACATAAAGGTGACCATAAATTTCTATGTAAGGGTATGCTTTACTTTCTAATGTTTAAAAAAAAAGTAAATATGAATTAAAAAGTTATATAAAGGTAATTAATTTCTAACATATGGGTAAGGTCAAATTCTAACATACATAAGGTTGTAAAACTGACCTTTGTAAGGGTATAAAGTAGATTTCACAAAAAAAGTAAGCAGTTCAAAAAACACCCTACGTAAGTGTATAAATAACCTACATAAGGATAAGAAATTAGTTATGTAAGGGTAACCTTAATTTTCTATATATAGGTATCCTCAAATTTATTAATAAATGTAAGCTTTACTTTGTAAGGGATACATAAAGGTATCTATTAATTCAAAATCTGTGTTAAGGAAAATCAAATAATGAGTAAGGGTAAGGTCCAACTCTAACCTATGTGAGGGAATAAAAGTACATACATAAGGGTATAAAGTAGATGTTGTGTAATGGTAAGTATTTGATAACTAAACTACACGAGGGTATAAATTACCTACACAAGGGTAAAAAATTAATTCTATAAGGGTAACCTTAAATTTCTACATAACGGTAAACTTAAATTTCATCATAAGGGTAAGCTTTAATTAGTAATGAATATGTAAACGTATATATGAATTACAAAGTTGTGTTAAGGTAACTCATTTATTGAATAAGGGTACGGTTGAACTCTATCCTATGTAAGGGTATAATAATAACCTACATAGAGGTATAAAGTAGATGTCACATAAAGGTAATTAGCTCAAAAACTAACCTATGTAAGGGTATAAAGAAACTATATAAGGTTAATAAATTAGTTATGTAAGGGTTACCTTAAATTTCTACATAAGGTTAACCATAAATTTCCACATAAAGGAAATCTTCACTTTGTAAGGGATACGTAATGGTAACTATGAATTCAAAAGTCTCATTAAGGTAACTTATTTCATGCGTAGGGGTAAGGTTAATGTAACAGCCCAAGATTTTATAAAGAAATATTCTTTTTAATTTTATTAATGTCTTGTGTTGTACGCTACACCAAAAGGATCTTGCACAACACGCATCCTTGACTTGCCTTGCATTACACGCAATCGCAACCTTCCTCGATAGCGTGTGTAGTACGCAATACCGAGTTTCACTAAACAACGATATGCTATTAAAATATTATTAAAACTACCCGTTATGAATAGTAATAACCACTTTTTAAAATTCTATAAATCTTATTTTTCAAAATGAACTTCATTTTTGGATTCGGAATATCGAAATTAGCTTAGGTTGAAATTTTGGGGATTTTCGGATAACTTTCATATTTTGATGAATAGTGAAAATTACTAAATTATAATTAAAAACAACTTTTTTAATCGAAATAATTAATAGTGATAAATCATTAATTTTAGTGGTTTTAAAGTATATTTATAATATATTTTTACAATTTAATACAATGTTGGTCATTGGATGTAATTTCACATTTAAACTAGACACAAACAAGTGTCAATCTTTTGATAGATATTGTTTCTTAAAAAACACGCTATTTGTTTTAACAGCGGGATTTAATTATAAAATTAATTAATGCAACTTTTATGTTATGAATTTGGTAAAATAGACTTCATTTTTGAATTCGGAATATGAAATATAGCTTGGGATGAAATTTTGGCATTGTTCTGAAAAACATCAATTTTTGATGAATAGTGAAACTACTAAGTGGTAGGTTAAAAACTGAATTTTGCATAAAACTTAATTTTACCGCTTCTGTGAATGGAATTTCGAAAATCCGAGAGACACGGTTAATATAAAGGACTAAAATGTGGTTCAATGAGATGAAAATAATTTTTGGTGAATAGTAACTTTTTACTTTTTTTACCGCGGTTAATAGTAAATAGGGTAACTAAGGGTAAATATGATATTACTATTACCCTAACACATGTCCTAATTCTATTGGACAAGTGTAATTCGACCAAAAACAAACTTAGGAATAAAATATGACCATTTAGGCCCACTTGGATTAGATTAGGACATTTATTATTAATTTATTTAAAGAAGGGTTAAAATAGTTAAAATCAAAGTTTAATAAGTAAATCATTTTTAATATGGGGTTATACATAAGATAAATTCGATTATAAATATTCATTAGAAAGCTAAAAAGATTTCCTACATTATGGTATTTTATTTGTAATTTTTAGACATCAAATAATATAATTTATTTATGACACAAAGATGATGCAGTAATTATCTTATTAATGAAATATTGACATAATTGATAATATAAATACCAAAATAAATGTAATTTAAGACTTTTTATGAATTCCACTAATTTTCTAGGTTACTATGATATATTAGTGTTGATTTAATCAACTTGGTTCGAACATATAATTCTATTATGACTTTCACAAAAATCATATATCAAATAGTGTCAAAATTGACACAAAATAGTTTTTAAATCAAATATTATATTATTAATTGTTATTTTATTCCTAAAAATCTAAGGTTCGGCCAAATGACTTAGATAAGGATATATGTATTAATAATATACAATTTTGGGTTCGTTTGGCATGTTATAGTAAGTTTATTAACCATATAGTGAAAGAAAACAAAAAGACACGGTAAAAGTTAAATTATTTAACTTAGAGTTAAATCTAATTGATAAGGTTAAAATAATACCCTAAACTTGTCTAAATCCTATTGGTTGATAGGATTTCGACCCATCCCCACTTTAGCTTCGAAATAAGACCCTTTGGAACCATTATAAACCGATTTTGACTTTAATATAAAATAATATTTTGAGATATTCCTAAGGTGCCCCTCTCCTCCCCTATAAAAGAACACCTCCTCCCCCTCCTCCTCACACCAATTTGAGCACTCAAGCTCGGCCAACCCCTGCCAAAATCTCTTCTCCACTTCCCTAGCAACATCCTAGAGGTTCTGGTCTTCCTCAAAGACCAATTCTAGTGCCCTAAGAGGAGGTCTCAAAGAGGCACTTCAAAGAAGAGGTAATTACCGTTACCAATTCTTTCATCTTTATTTCTTCTTCCACTTCTTCTTCTTAGGTTGTTTCATTATGAAGTAATAACATCAGTATCACTCATATACTGATATGTTATTATAAGTATGAAACAAACCTATTTCACCATCTATCCATCCTGCGGAAAAAGAAATCACCGCGCGTGCGTACGTACGGAATACCGTCTCCACGCCGTGGTGTAATCTATTTTCCACCACCACCTTACATGGATGGGTATAATGGTGTAAAGAATAACTATACATAGTTATTACAACATCATATTGAATCTGATATATTGTATAATCCACTCCAATTCAATTCAATATTTATAGAAATGATATCATCGCTCGTGCGTACGTACGGAATACCGTCTCCACGACGCGATGAGATTCATTCTCCATGTTAACCATTTAAGAATGATTATAATGTATATATAAGAAATAATAATGAAATATATGAAATTATAAAGCTACTGGATTTATGTATATATATACATATGTATGTTATCTACTTACTTCCATTTCAAGACAATAAGGAAAGGAAAACAGCGTTCATGCGTACGTACGGACTACCGTCTCCATGAACGGTGTTTTTCATTTTATTTATCTACCTATTATATATATATATATACTGAATATATATGATATATAAATCATATTTTATATTCTGGAAGTAAGTAAATCATGATATAAGTAATAATGATGTCAAGAACAACAAGTCAAAACACCTACGATAAATGAAACGATTTTACCCAAAACGCTTCTTTAACATGGAATTTACAAAAGAACGGGTAATATAATGTCATAAGTGAACCATATATGATATCATAACAATGAATATGATTCTGTAATAATTCAATAACATGATTTAAATCATTATACAGGAGGTTCGGACACTTACAAAGCAAGTCGGACCTAAGGTAAGGGAAATATCACAATCTCATTTTTATCCGAGATTGTTTATTCGTAAGTATTTACTGGGGTGTATTTTATCATCCACATCCATGTTCCCTCAATATGTAATATTATTTCCATCCACCTACAATTGTTTAAATCCAATTTTACCCTTCTATGAGTTTTTAGTAAAGGATATGAAAGGAATCTTTTTTCGTTTTTCGTACGAGGTACTTTTTGACTTTTCCGACAAAAGTACGAAGAATGTTTTTTTTAACTTATACGGCACGAATGGATTTATACTGTTTTATAAAGCCTTATTTTCATGAAGCTTCCTCTAAAAGATTTCATGACTATTTTCAATAAAATCTCTTTCTTTTAAAATTGCATGATGTTTTGTGAAAAGAAATTGATTTTGAAGAAGAAAGGATATTTTCCTCAAGAATTCAATTCAAGTGTTTTATCAAAATTATTTTCCATATAAGATAATAAAGGGTTCTGTTTCTATCCATATTTTTACATTGATTTGACTATGTTGTGATGAAATTATGTTTATGAATTCCTTTATCTTATATGAATGGTTTTATGATGTCATGTTGTTTAAGAGTCCCATTTTTATTACATGGGTTATGCAATGATGTATGATTTATGATTTTGTGGCACACATAAGAAAGGATTCATTAAGAGATGGGTGGGACCTATATCTCCCTCCAATGCATTGGGTAAAGATTTTATATCTCATGAGATAGACATGGCTGGAATGGTAGGTTATACCGGTTCAGTGAAACAGGACTGAAACGAGGATTACTCGATTCAGAAAGGGACTTTGTCCACTAAGATAGTCTTGGCAATGAGTCTTGACTAACAAGAAATGATTCTCTATGATTATGTGTGTATGCCACAATGAGTAATGTTTTATGTTATGATTTCATTTCACTACTATGATTTATTCCATGTTATGAAATTATGCTCTCTTTTGCAGGTTAAGATTTCCAAAAATGTTATGTTCTTATGAAAATTATGTGATTGATATTTCTTTTGTTTACCCTTACTGAGCATTTGAGCTCACCCTTTTTTGTTTTCTTTTCCCCAAGATATAAAGAAAGGTTTTTAGGTAAAAAAAAAGGGAAGATATTTATGGGAGATGTTGAAGATCTTTCCCCACGATTAGAAGATTTTATTCCGAGTTTCCAAAGACACTAAACTATTACGATCCTTGTGTGTGTGTTTTTTGTTATGTACCAAGTATTCCGCAAAAGTAATGTAATGTCCACGTACGTCAAGATACGGGTCTTTACAGTTAAACTCTAACCTATATAAGGTTATAAAACTAGCCTATGTAAGGGTTTTAAGTAGATTTAATGTAAAGGTAAGTGGTTCAAAAACTAATCTACGTAAGGGTATAATGTACCTATATAAGGGTAGAAAGTTTATATTAAAAGAAATCAACATCATTTATACTATATTAAATTCAAATAAAATATTGAAAACAAATTTGATAGAAAAATAATTGAACTAAGTATTGAAATATATACATAGGGAGCTTTAAGAAAATTCATATTATATAAAATTAGGTAGATTTAAAAATGTTTAGTATTAGAAATTATATATTAAAAAGGATTTTGAATCCCATTTAAACTTTAAGTTTTTCAAAATTATACATAATCATGCAGAAATTCACAGGAAAACTTCATAGTACAATGTAATCATTTTAAGAAAAATATTTCAAATCCTACTGATTTTGTAAGATAATGAAGTAATCATATTAAAACTGTATATTCCAGCTACATATTAGTGTTATTGAACTAATATATAACAATATGTGTGAAAATAAATTTTGTTGATAAATTGGTTATCAAAAATACCATAAAACCCCTAGAAATCATGGGAAAGGATACCAAATTAAACTTAAAGGGGTTTATACCAAATTATAGATAGCCAAAACTATATTCATGGGGGGTTATTAGTAATTCTAAAAATAAGTCACTTTAACATCCCTCAATTATAAACCACTAGTTATAGCTATATCTGAACTAACTTCATAATTTATGTGTATCATAGATGATTACTACCTAGAAATTGTAATCTTTCTACATGAATTTATAGAATTAAAATAAAGTTAGTTCAAACTTGAATAGAAGAAAAAAACAACAATTTTAAAAACAATTATAGATGGAATCTTGTCTTTAATACTTATAAGCAAATAGAAAGATTTTTTTTCATACCTATAACCAAATAGATGGAAGCCTTATTGTCATGACTATAACCAAATGGAATTAGTTTTAATTCATGTGATGTCATAATGGAAAAACTTATATCCTTTCTGAAATACCTGTGGTAAAATATCTAGCAAAAAAACTTATACAAAATGATAATAATAAAAAATTCATGAGAGGTACTATGTAATTACATTATTTTATGACAATTTTCCAAGATCCTCTTTAAGTATAAAAAAATTAACTATTTTGATTTAATTAGTAGGTGAGAATAATTAGAAAATAAAAACCAAAATATAATTGAAAAAATAAAAGATATATTTATAAGAAAACAACAAAGATATCCAAAATAACCAATTTATTTCACCCCATACAGGTTGTACGGGAGTCAGGGGTGGGTGGTTTTTAGGGGTGAGGTCATGGGGTTAAGTCCCAGATCGGGTGTGGGTGTTGTAATCAATTGACATCAATTAATATTTTATATTTTTTAAAAAAATTTAACATTCCATAAAAGAATATAATATGAAAACATTCAAATAAATAAAAGAATAATCTATAAGAAGAACATGAAAATTGATTTTTTAATCATATTTATACTTTTCATATTTTGAATGAACATATTCAATTTCCAATTGAATAATGTAAAATTGGACCCATTCTAGAATAAAAAACAATATATTTTATTTTATGTATATCATGATTTAATCAACTGTTAATTTAAATGTATATTACTCATAATCAAAAAATTAGTCATGGAAAAATATTCGTACTACATAGAGTTCCCATCTAAATTATTCTGAAGAGCCTACATTATAACCATATTTAAAGAGTCCATATATGGGCTTATTTCAGTATCAATGATAAATTCATGAAAAATATTATTAAAATATTATTTCCAATAAAATAGAAATTTGTAATAAATAATAATATACATTGTGATAGGCTTGCAAGTTCCATCCAATACACATATTTTCATTGTACGCTTTCCAAAATATTCGTCAAAATTTAAAAAATATAGTCAATGTATTTAAATATTTATTCATAAAAATAATAAGTGAATTCAAGAAAACATTTAATTACTTTTCGTAAAACTAAATAAGTGAATTATTACAATATTATTTAATGAATATGGGTTAATTGATCTTTACCTTTCAATTTTGATCATATACATTTCACTATCCCAAAAAAACCATTTCAATAATTTGATGTATCATTGGATAAATTAAGAATATGAGTTCACACATGTAATTTTTTTAGTTTTTAATTATTTATTAATAAAATTAAAACAAATTATAGTAATCCTCAATGACTAAATTGAGAAACAATGTAATTCTATCACCATTAAACTCCATAACCAATAATTATCACCCAAAATAACTACAAAAGTTGTGTGAAATATAGATCACAATATATATATATATTATATTAACAACTATAAAAACCATTAGATAATGAAATGAAAAAATATTATACTACTAATAATTAAATAAACAAACCATTAAATTCTTCACAAACATCATCCCTTAAATAATGGCGTGCAAACACACCATATGGTTCATTTTTTGTTTAGATTTTATATTGCACAAGAAAAGTACAATAAGGAAAATTATATGATTATATGATTTTTTTAATATATATATATATATATATATAATATAGTCAAATGTTAATGAATACCTAAAATGGAAATAATAAAACTAATAAACATTTTTTTTGTATTTATAACTGATGAGAGTATTTTTTGTTATACATGTATTAAAGAATTATGTAACATACATCAAATAAATAAAATTTGATTATTGTATATATTCAATAGGTTTTAATTAATTTACTTATATATAATTTGAATAAAAAAATTGTTACAAGACTAAATGATTTCAATGATGCCAAACAGATCCTTAGAAATGTAGTCCAGATATAACGGTTGAATTTTGAATTAATTATTATTCATTAGTTAGTTACATATTTTTTATATAAATAATTTAATAGAAAAAATATGATATGTAAATAACTAATTTATATGTAATTCCAAAATAATGGTATAAAAATGGGAAAATCAAAGAAAACTGAACAAACCATATTATTATTTAGTTTAAACTTTCAAAATAGTGGAATTAACCATATATTACACATTTTTTCTATAAAAATAAAAATATAATAATGTTTTTAAGTATATATAAAATTTAATGTTTACATTTATCACCATATCGTTTATTGTGCCCTAAAAGTTCAACTACCATATAATAATAAACATTCATACAGTGAAAGAAAAAAAATATGGTGTTGGTAGATCATATAAATTAACACCAAAAAATACCTTACATTTAAGAACTTATGCAATCCTGTAAAAAAATCATAATGCAGAGGAAAACCAAAGATGATAAATTAAATTTAAAAAATTTATCATTACCTAGTATTCACACCACATCTATCTACAATTTTCATACTAAATAAAAGAATGCACACATGATAGACCTTCTAGTGAAAACAATAAAAAACATGGGTTTAAAAATGTAAAAAGTGTGGAATGATTAAAATGTATAGAAAACTATAATGCAAAATGCCAAAAAAATTAATACCCAAGTGACAAAAATTTCATTGCAAATAGAAAAAAATTGATTTAAAAATGAATAAATAATCACATTCTTAATGGTTGTATAAATGACTGTGAAGAATGAAAAAAATCCAAAAACAATAATAAAATAAAATACCATTATCTCAATAATTAAAGTTTCTTATTTTTTTTCACATTTTCTCATATTCTAAAATCCAAAAATAAACATTTTGTACAAAATTTACTTTTTTTAAAAATAAAGGAAATGAGAAACCAAATTATCAATTTTGAAATGCCACCTTAATTTTCAGTAAAACAATTTTAATGAGTATTTTCCAATTGTGAGAAGAAGGTAGAAGTTCTTGACAACATTAAAACATTAATAAACACATAAAATATTAATAATACTAATTTAATAATCATAACATATATAAAACACACCCCAAAGTATTTAATTTATGAACATTTTCAAATAATATTTGTCAGAAAAATATGTAGTCATCTTACGTCAGGTTTTCAAATTCACATTAACTTGCATATAGTTTTTTATTTTGAAAAAAATATACCTAAAATAAAAAAATAGACAAAACAAAGATATTTTATTTTGAAACAATTTATATTGAATGAAATCATATTGAATGAATTTTAAAAATACATGTATTATATAATCCTTTATCTTCAAATTAACCGAACATAACTATTTTCCCGAAAAAAATAAGTTATCCTATAAAAAAATTTCCATTAAAAAGTAACTTTTTTGAGGAATGAAATGAAAAACATGTGAATAAATATAATTAGATCTTGATATAGGAACACCAAACTAATGAAAGTATAGAGGATAAGTCATGTTTCTCTATGAATTTGAAATCACTTCTTCACCAAATTTGATATCACCAACATGTCAAGGTTCATGAATTCAGTATATCGAATTAGGGATAAAATTGAACCCAAATAATGAAAATAAAGGGGGGAAATAAAGAAATTAAATAATATAGAAATGTGATCAAAACCATCATCAAATTTTCACCAATAAAGTAACATCATGTTCCAAAAAAAATCAAATGGTCATAGTTAAAAACATATAACATATCTTTAGAAAGTTAAAAGAAAAACACTATAGTTTTAAATAATTACAACAGATTAATGATATTTTTTTAAGGAATATAAAAATAGATTTAGAAAAACACAACATTTTATATCAATTAATAATGCAATGAATTTATTTTACATGTATTACAAAAAACGATAAATCTTAAAAACTGTATATTAGAGAATAAATATATGTAAAAATCTATAAAAAATATCATTAAAAAATAAATTGGATAGATAATAATTGGGAAATAGTATAAAAATATTGAACAAGAACACATATAAAACATAATATTATTATCTCTGTTATTTTATGTAACAGTGCACCACCCGTATACAAATAGTGTATTAAATACATTTATATGATTTTTCTTGTAAGAGTGAAATAATTATATTAGTAAAAAATTAAAATAACACAATAAAAATATAAAAACAATATTCACATAGTAATTTATTCATTTTTAAATATTATGTAGAAAAAATGATAAATTTTAACCCATAGGTTCACAAATATGAGGACATGCTATAAAATATTACATGTCATCCTGGAAAACACACATAGAAACACATTCCCTATTATTTAATTTAATTATAGGGTGAATGAGGAATATTTTAAAATTGCTAAATAAAAAACATTTTAATAGAAAAATTTAACAAACATTAGATCCTTAATTAACATAGTCTAAAAAACCAACATACAAATTTTACAAAGGAAAAATTCATTTAGTAAATTATATTAAACATTTCATGCTTAAGAAAAAAGTATAAATCAGATACAATCCATAAAAAAATTGAAGTGACCAAAAAATTCTAATGATATTTAATGATAATTAAACTAAATACAAATCACATGAAATAGGGAAAAATATCCAAATGAAACTAATATTGAAATGTTTCTCAAAATAATGAAACTTATTGGAAATCAGAAGTCTTTACCAACATGACTCCATGATGGTGAAAACCCATTAAAGTAGTGATGGTTTAGGGCTGGTGGTGAGGGAATGGTTACCTATAAGTCTCCATGAAATGAGAAACCACAATAATAACCTAAAATTAGGTAATTTTACAAAGTATAATATAAAACCCATAAATCATACACTACTTAATCTTGTGATGTGATAAAACTGAGTGATAAATATTGAATCATCATAATGTAAAGTATCAGATTGAACTGATGAAGCCAATGGAGATTTTTGATCACATTTTGAAGGTTATTTCTCCTATCTAAAAATAAAATTCATGTATAGTAGGAGTGGCTATGGTTGATCAAGAAAAGAAACTCATCTTAGGTCGCATCATTCAATTAAGATCTCCAAATCTTTCTTTAGATATATAAACACATTGTCAGTTTGATGAAGATGAACATGAGATTGAGTAGTCGATGTTCTCATTGATGTATCCCTACACATGGTTAGCATGGATAAATTGAAATAGAATATAGAAAATTTTTTACATAAGAATTCCTATTCAGAGTGTTGGAGAAAATTATTGTCGATCAAACAATAGAAAACCCTAAAAATATCACAAAATGGCATTTGAGGGTATGCATATTTAAGAGGTAAGAGAGGGAGAATCTGTGAGGGGTATAGAGATACTCAGTGGGGGTATGGATTGAAATAGAGATTACGAAAATGTGGACTAAGGAAGTAGAGGAATACTAATAAGAGGAATGGATAATGAGATGAAGTGTGGGACATAAAAATAATAAGCATGGGATATGAGGGGAGATCAATACAGGGAGTAGACCAATAGGTAAGAGAAAAATGGGGGGGGGAACTAATCATGGAGAGGTGGTGATAGGGAGGTGGGGATGTGGAGATAGGGATGGTGAGGTGAGGATGGGGATGGAGAGATGATAATGGGGAGGTGGGGATGGGGAGATGTAAAATATAAGGTGGAGCAACAATGTTAGGGCAGAGGTAGGGAGGGAGTGCATGGTTGAGAGTGATTCAAGGATGGAGAGGTTGAGGCTGATATATGGGGATATTTGAACATGAAATCCAAGTCTAATGTTCATAGAGGTGTGGGGGTAACTGAATATGGGAGAAATATAGAGTAGATAGGAGGCTCAATTATTTGGTATCAAGTGGAGGGAACATGGGATGATTGGAATATGGGAATGAAAAGTGGATGTGAAAATTAGTGGTGAGAAAATGATAAATGTAGTGGTGACACCTGAACAAGAAATTATAGATCTTATAATAATTATATATTTTAGTTATAAATCCTTATAGTTGATTCTCAATAACTCGCATTTCTATCCTTCCTTTATGCAAGAGTTCTAGAAGATTTTGGTAAAGAAGGATTTATTACTAAAGCATTGAGTGATTCCCATAACTCATATATACTATAAGAAGCAGGAACCCTTCAGTTGATTCTTTGTTATTGTAATTAAATTCTTTTTTAAATATTAGGGAAACCAAATTTTCACGGTGAATAATACACACTTTTCTTTATTTTATTACCAATTCCAAATATATATATATATTCTAGGATTAATTATATTTTAGAGTTGTTCTTACACTACATTTTAGATATTATAAATCACTCTTAAACCCCTAAATGATATTAGATCTAATATATCAATTTTTGTTTCATTTTTCAGTGGATATAGTAAATTAGAAAATGATTTTTCCAAGAAATATAATGTAGCCTCCTCAAAATGGCTGTTTTGGACATTTAAAATGAAGGACCATGATATAACAGTTATAAAAAATGTGAATGGTTATTATAAATGTTATAATACTACATTGGAAATGAATAAAAATAACTATTTTTTTTGGCATTGATAAAAAATCATAAAAAATAGAGCATTTTAGGACAATGATTTATGCCATGGTGAATCAATATCTATATCATAGTGACCTCTAAAATATGGAATAACCATGATATAATCCAATCCATATCTTACTTGTGAAGTCTTTATTGAAACGATGTTCTCTCTAAAACAAACGGGGAAAATAAAATTTAAAAACATGATCAATAAAACTTTAATGGACACAAAAAGGATCATGGATCATGGAATTTCAAAAGGATCAAAACAACAGGCATTACACCATGGTTATAGTCATTTACGTCATAATTTTAATGAAAAATATAATTTTGTTAAAATTTTGAAAAACCTTCACCGACGTAGGACCTCCAAGCCCACCCTAGATCTGAGTGGTGAATTAAACTAAACAAAAAACATTAAGTTTTACGCAATCTAGGTTTATAGTGGAATTCACATAGTAAATAATTTATATTTATTAATTATTAAATAAGATAAAATATAAAAGATTCTATATTTATTTATGAATATTTCTTAAATATAAATATAAATTTTTATATTAAGGCCTTAATTTGAAAAATTATTTAAATTAATAAAAAATAAGCTTTAGATGATTTTTTTGATGATTTAAATAAAATAAAATATGATACATTTAAATTAGGTAAAATGTGAACATAATATATGAAATTTTTATTATTTTATAAAAAAATTATTGATAAATTATCTCATATTATGAATAATAAGGAGTTCATATTAAATATAATTAAATGATAACATGAAATGTTTATGTTAGGAATAAGTGAATTTTTCAAGATTATCCATGCCTAAATTATAAATTATTTATAATGTATTTATGAATCATTCATAAATGTTTATCTCTTTTTGTAATATATGAATTATTCATTTACTTATTTTATCCCATTTTATTTTTCTTAGATATAAATTATTTATATTATGAATAAGTGTATGGTTTAGTTTAATGTGTTTAATTTCTTCTTTAAATGATCATACATGCATTTAAGAAGTTGCATGCTAGGTATGATAATTTGTTTAATTTTCCTTTACCATGAATTTAGCTACGTAATGAATCGTGAAAATGAGTTATAATCCAATATGGTTTTTATATATTGATTTGGTGGAAAGAATAGGGATTAAAAACAAAATCATCATAATAATACACATATAAAAAGTAATAATAAGAGATAAGATGGTGAGATAAAGTACCATTTAAAAAACTATGTGTAAGATTCATTCTAAAAAAACAATTTTCAAGACCATGAACATCGAAACGGGTATGTTATTGAAAATATATGTACCCTTGGATTATATTATGTAAGATAAAAAAGTAATGAGGTGAGCCAATGAGTTGGGTGAATCATTTTTAGTGTATGGTTTCAGTTAAACATGTTTGGAAAACCCTATGAGATGAAATACCAAAGGAATAGAGTTCAGTTTATATATATATAATAGATTTAGGGAAAGAGTTTTCACATAAACTATCTGGGAGTTATATTGGTTATAATTGGAATGGTAGATTCTTAGAATAAATAATTGGCAGGAGGAATACTAAATTGGACTCATTAATTAATGAAATATAGATCTGGAAACACTAATAGATATAATTTATACTAAAAGGGTTCATTATTTTAGTGGGATAACATTTAGTAAAAGTTTTTATTCAATAAACAAAACCATAATTTTTATTTTGTAAAATGACTTATAGTAGATAAATTGAATCATAATTATCAAACATGACATGAGATTAAAATTTCAAAATAAAACTTAATGAAAATAACATTTTTGACTGGTGTAGAAACTTAATAAATTATTTACCCAAGAAAAAAATTATATGTGTTAAAGTAACACCTTCTTGAGTACCCAACTATTAAATTTTTTTAATAAGTGAATCTAGAATCTTATGAGAATGATATTGAAATTAAATTATGTTTTCAAAGGAATTAAATGAAATAATACTAAAGGTTTAACAATATCTTCTTGTATACTCAATATGATTGAGTAAGCTTATTAATTAGAGAAACTGGAAGTTTACTTTAAGTGTTGTAATAGATTTAAAATTAATTTTTTAATAATTATTGGAAATGTTAAAATAATTTGAATGAGTTCAAAAAAAGTTTACCTAATCACCACAAAGTGTTAAGGATAATAGAGTAAGATATGGGATCTATAGAATATGGTGCTATGTTGATTGTAAAAATGGGTAAATGTTTACACTATATTAAAAAGATTAGATTTCAAATTAGTTATTAATGGTCATTGAAACCCAAAGAATGTTTCTTAAAAGAGGAACAATTATTCTATATTATGGGATTGTTCAATATAACTGATGGGGTTTGAGAAAATTTTCGGAAATTCCACATCAAGTGTTGATGTTATAAAAATAAATTTTATTATTTTTAATGGTATATGATACCAAATTGAGACTAAAATTTATTTGTTTTTTAGATATAATATATTTTTTATAACCCCAAAATTTGAATAGATCCTATTTATTTCATTCATATTTAATAAAAGAGTGAATTTTAGAGCTTAATGAGAAAATGGATTAATTTTTGATTTTTGATAAATAATTTGATATTCTAAATATTCATTCCATGGAAAAACATTCAATGGTGTGTTTTTATATTAAGAATATGAGGAATATGTGAGTATACATGAATATAAGTAATACTAGATAGTTTTTTGAGAATTTTATGATTAACACAATATATACTAGGCTTCAAACGATACCCTATGGACCTCACTCAAAAAGAATCATATAGAAGACACCATCTCATCGGAAAAACAATGGTTATTCCAACTCAACAATGAAACATCATAATTAAACATTAGATTATAAAGGTATCTAATGGATACTACACCAACTATATTGGACAACAAGCATCACAATATAGAATTTTGGAAGATCCTAAGGTTATGTTCAATTCCTAAGGAAGCCTCATTGAGGAACTCAAACTAAAATTTACCTTCAATATACTTTTATGGAAACCCCTTGAAGGTGTACTAACACCAACACTGCATAGTAAAAAATCTAGGAAAATTTTACTCATACAACACAGTTTTAAGTACCAACATAAGTTATAAATTCTCTCCAATGCCCCATTATTGAGATTCCCCTCTTTAGGGACCCATCTATCGCCCTTAAGTAGTTATAATCATCCCCTAGAATAATTGTAAGAGATAAAACAATATTCTTTTCCATGATAACGTAATATCATCTTCTGAAATAGCTACCTCATGTGATATAATTTAATATCTATAGTGATGCTACCCTTTTACACTAATCATTACATGATTTTAAGCATAATGAGTTATCATATTACATGCTAAGGGCCGTAAAGTCTATTTTCTTGGAAGACTGAGAACATAAAACTAGAAACATGGGACTAAATAAAACATTTATTTATTCAATATTCATAAAGATTTCATAAATTATATTGTGATCATTCATATTCATAGGATAAACTTGGGATAACATGAAAAAAACGGATGTGCTAAAAACCCAACAAGGGATTAAGCATAATAATAAAGCTTTAGCACATGGGTTAGAAGACATGTCATAATGATATAAAAAGGTGTGGAACAAAAGGAATCATAACATATAAACATGGGATCATATATAAATGGAGTTATAATAATACATAAGAAGCATAAAACAAGACATTAGCACATTTCAAGGCTCGTTTCACATAGAGGAGCATAAGTCAAGGTTAACCACCAATACTGTTTCACATGGTCGCATGAGTCATGGATAACTACCATCACCGTTGCACATAACATCTCATGAGGCTCAAATTTACCCAATAAGTTGGAGCTCTATATGGGTGCACCCATCTTAACATGTTCATTAATATGTTTTTTAGATAAATAGTTATAAATAATCAATCTTACCTAAACTTAAGGGTACCCATAGAAAGAAATGGGTATCATAATCATGTCATAAATTAAAATAAATGGGTGTATCATAAAAGTGACCATGAAAGAAAGGAATTATAAAATAAATGTACATTCATAAGGTAAAATAGGAATATATCATGGTAAGTGATGTCAAATATAATTGATAATGTGTAAAAATAGTCTTTAAGAAATTTTAACATTAAAACATTCTAGTGCGGTTTTAAGGAAAATACTAAAGATCATATAAAATAGAAATGGGAATAATATTTTATATAAAAATAGAAGTGAACCAAGAATGATTTCATAATAAAAATACTAATTTTATCAAAACAATTGTATCTTAAAACATACTATAGAGTGAACTTGTAATTGGTTAAAAATTTGGGAAGTTCCCTTAAATGGGTTTGCTTATTAGGAAGTATTGAGGAGAGAAAAAAATAAAAAAATCTATATCCCTGAAAGAGAATGATGAAGGGATATTGATACATAATTTTAGATAATATAAAAAATATTTATAATATTTGAATAAAAATAATATATAACTTCATTTGGGTAAACAAATATAGAACAACCTGAAGGAATAATGGAGGTTTTGGTAGAATCTCTTACCTTAAGTTCGATGGTGTCCTTCACTTGATCTTAATATCCCAGATAACCAAATTAAATTAATTAATTAGTATTTAAAGAACCTATTATTCATGTTATTTATTTATTATATCCTAAAATTTCATTCATGACATTTTTTTATGGGTTAAGTGGTTCAATTTAATTGTTTGGGAGAATTTGTTTCCTTGGTTTTCCTGAATGGTTTACTTATATACATGTAAGGATAAACATGTAAGATGAGAATGGTTATCTATAATTGAAGTTTTTTTTGTTAGTGAACATATAATATATTAAATTTTTATAAAATTAATTTAGTTATTTTATTGAATATGAATCATTATATAAAACTTTAATGATAACTGTTTGGGTTAATTGGTAGTTTTTTATCACAACGAACTCATTTTGAATTATAAATAAATATCATGGGAAAAAAGATTCCAGAACCTTACATTGTACATAAAATATATATTATAGTCTGGTTAAACTATAAAAATGGTTACATTACCAAAATTTAATATGTCTATAGAAATTGAAAACCTGTCGTCCATGAATGTGATAAATTTAAACATCTCGGATGGTATTTTTATTTTTAGAATAAAAGGTCAGGAAATGAGAGATGATGATGATCTATTCCATTATAATAAAAAATTTCTAGTACATTTATGTTATTGGAGTTACCATAAAATTTTTATTATACGAGTTTCGGAAAGAAAAATAAATAAATGAACTTGAAAAAAAATAAAAGAAAATAAAAGAGGAATTTACATCTTGAATTTATCTTCTTTGAGAGCCTCTTTAGGGGAGATAATTTTGTCTTTTGAAGAGAACAAGGGCTACTGTGTGTGGGGAGGATCATGGGAGTAGATTTTAGTAGAATATAGAAAAGTAACAATGCTTTATAGGGATGAATAGAATATGTAAAGAGGGGTGGTATTTATAGTAAAGGAGAGAAGGGGTTTCTCATTATTTTATTCAGTATTTTATTATTTTCCTCAAGACAAGCAATAATAATGATTATTGTGACAAAAAAGGTAATTTGTGAATGTGAGTTTAAACCCAAGGTCCTTACCTCAGTATATCATCATCTATGGATCAAGAAATCATTTATTTAGATTATTCCATTAATGATCATATTTTAATATTCACAAAAAATTCAAGTATTTCAGAAAAATACAAAAAATTCACCCCAAACATTTTTCAATATTTTGAATTCAAAAATATACTCCATTTTATGAAAATAATTTTCTAAATATGAGAAATTTAGTTTCTATTTAAATTCATAATTTACTTGAAAATTACAAACTTTAAAATTAAAACTTCTTTTCTAAAAATTTGATAAATTAAATAAGGCCATTTAAAATTATCATATAATCATAATTCATAAAAAAATAATTATTCATAAATACATTTTATGGAAATAAATATTATTTCAAATTATAAAATTAATCATAAAATTGAAATTTAATATACATGACTTACAAAAATACCAACACATAATTAGTAATTTTTAAAAAATTTACTTACTTATAATATGATCTATTTACAAAATATTGTCACTTATAAGATGGAAAAATTTTATTTATACTTTTATTAGTGAGGTTAATATTTAATTGCCTAGTTTACTATTCATAAGGTTCACATTACTTTTCCAAAGGCCAAGTTACTATTTCATCATTGTACATTCCTTAACTTCTAGAGATACCTTTTATTTTACCCATTCTTTATTTATAAGGTTTGTACTGTGTTCTAAATGTAATATTATATGATTATACTATAAGTCATAATTATAATAAGTGAATTACATTGATAAAACATCAGTTCATTACATTCTTCCCCCTTATGAAATTTCGCGCTTGAAATTTTGTTTTACATTTTAAGCCATTAACAAGTGTGGGTACTTTTTCTTTATTTATTCCTCCAGTTCCCATGTTTTCTCTTTGTACTTATGGTTCCTCCATAGTACATTGACTAGGTGACTAGTCTTGTTGTGCGGAACATTATCTCTATGATCCAAGATCTTCACTGGCTACTTCTCATAAGAAATATCATTCTCTAACTGTACCACGTCTAAAGAGAGTACTTGTGAAGAATTAGGTATGTATTTAATTAATAGGGATACATGGAATACATCATGTTCTTTAGACATGGTAGGTCAAAGTGCTAGTCAATAGAAAAAATCTCCAACAAGAATAGGAATCTCGAAGGGGCCGATGTAACTAGGACTTAGCCTTCCATTCTTCCCAAATCTCATGATTTTATTCCATGGAGATATGAAGAGGAATACCATGTATCCAACTTTGAAATCAAATTCTCATCAACAATTATTTTCATAACACTTTTTTTGACTTTGTATGGTGTTGATGTGCTAATAAATGGTTTTCACCTTATCCACCATTTCTTCATCAATTTTATGTCCTATCAGCTTACGCTCACCGACTTTATCCCAACATATCAATGTTTTTCACCTTTTCCAATAAAGGGATTCGTATTGTACCATTTAGATGCTCGAGTGGAAAATTTTGTTTTAGGAGAATTTAACCAGTAGAATATTTTTGTCCCATACGACTTTGAAGTCCATATAACACAATCTCAACATGTTTTCTAGTGTTTGAATAGTTTTCTCATATTGGACATTGGTTTGAGGATGATAGGCCATACTAAATTTCAGTTCAGTGCTTATATCATGTTGGAGACTTTTCTAGAAATTCATGGTGAATCTAGGATATCTATAGGATATAATAGATAGTGGTATTCTATGAATCCTTACTACCTCCTTGATATATATCCATGAAAGTTGATCCGATGAGAAGCCCTCTCAAATTACGATAAAGTGAGTTATCATTGTAAGAGGATCCATAATGTCCTATATATCATTATTTCCTTTGGATGTCCTTAGAATTCTAGTGACAAAGTCCTTGGTGATGTTCTCCCACTTCCATATTGGTATGGGTAGTGGTTGCATCATCACCTTAGATTTTTGTCTTTCAGTCTACACTTGTTTAAATACCAGGCACTTTGATGTATGTTCAACAATATCCTTCTTCATATTGTCGCACCAAAGGTTCTCTCGGAGATCTTAACACATCTCTATGCTCCCTGGGCGAATAGAGAAGGTTGATCTATGCACTTCTTTTAGAATATCCTTCTTTACACATAGCTGTGACCTAAATATTAGAACTCCTTCCTCATCAATTTTAAACTTAGAGGATTTCACATTTTTGATAGCTTCTACTCTTTTTTGAAATTTCACATCATTTATTTGAGAATCCATTATTTTCTCCATGAGGGGTTGTTGTGAAATAATTTGAGAAAGGATTGATGATGTTCCTCCCTCAATGATTCACATGTCCAAACTCTTCAAATATAAGGATATTGGGTCATTCTCAACTCTCATCATTGATAAATATGGAGGATCCTTTCTACATAGAGTATCTTCCACCTTATTTGCCTTGCTAGGATGGTAGTGGATTGAGCAGTCATAATAATTGATGAGATATAACCATATTTGCTGGAGCATATTAAGATCTTTTTGTGTGAATATATATTTGAGACTCTTGTGATCAGTATACATCTCACACTTCTCCCCATAGAGATAATTCCACTGTATTTTCAAGGAAAAGATCACAACTACCAACTCTAGATCATGTGTGGGATACTTTTTCTTAGGTATTTTTAGCAAACTTGAGGCATAGGCTATAAATTTATCATTTTTCATCAAAAAAATCCTAATAAATTGTTTTAAGAATCACTGTACACCACAAAGAGTTCACCACTTATCAAGAGTGTGAGTACCATCATCGTGATAAGCCTCTTTTTGAGACCTTTAATGCTTTCCTCACATTGTTGAGTCCATAAAAACATCACCCACTTCTATGTCAGCTTTTTCATTAGGTTTTACATCCTTGAAAAGATCTTTATAAATCATTGGTAATACCTAGCTAGACCAAGGATACTACAGATCTCTGTTACAGATGTTGGCCCATTCCATTGTTCGATTTTCTTTATCTTTGAAGGGTCTATAGATGTCCCTTTGTTGGTGATACCATGAACAAATAATGATACTTACTCCATAAAAAACTCACATTGACTATACTTTTCATATTGTTTCTCCCTTGACAAACTCTTTATCACAATATTCAAATGTTCCTCATATTCCTTCTTACTATTGGAGTATATTATAATATCATTGATAAAGACTACAAAAAAAATTTCGAGGTGATTTCTAAAGACTCTATTCATCAAATCCATGAATATTTTTGGAGCATTAGTGAGTCTGAATGGAATCAATATGAACTCATAATGTCCACACCTTGTTCAGAAGGAAATTTTGAAAATATATTCCTTCCTCACCTTTAATTGGTGATATCCCGACCGAAGGTCCACCTTAGAGAAAAAACTGGTCCCACATAGCTAATAAAACAAGTCATCTATCTGTGGTAGGGGATAATTATTATTTATTTTTATTTTTTTATCTTGAGATAATAAATGAATAGGCGCATTGATCCATCTTTATTCTTAACAAGTAGGACTGATGCACCCCTTGGTGAAGCACTTGGGTATATAAAACCATTCTCTAGATTCTCTTGTAGTTGCTTCTTCAGCTCTTCCAGATCTATAGTGGACCATTATATAAGTTTTATTTGATATAGTTAGGGATACATGAATAATTTAAATTGATAACTCATTATCTTGATCATGAGGAAGACCAGAAAATTCTTCAGGGAATACATCATTGTAGTCTCGTACAATGGGCATGCATTCGAGTATGATTTTCTCCTTTATATCGATCATTTGATATGGACATGATTTATCATAAGGTAGTAATATCCATACTTGAGATAATGATTCTAAAGGATATTCATCTCTATACTTACACTTGTAAATAATTGGAGGATGCTTTGGGATTTGAAGAGTGGTCTCCCTAACCTGAAAATTGATGATGGATTTGTATAAAGATAGCCAATCCCTTTCCTAGATAACATATAACTCCACTAAATAATGTAGGAAGATATTTTATGGGAGTTTCAATCAACAAATTTTAACTGGGGAGGATTTATATACTTTGGATGCAATAATTTCCCCATTTGTATTTCTCATAGATAACTCAATCTCTAAATTTTGAGGTGGTATTTGAATAGTTCTACTAAACTTTTATGATTTGAAAGAGTGCATGGAACCATAATAAAACAATACATTTCTTATTATTGAATGAATAACAACCGCACCATTCACCAAATTTTTGTTCGGCTCCACCTCAACATTAGTGATAGCATATGTCCTTCCTTGTTTCCTTAGAGGTTGTTTTTTATTTCAAAAAACCCCTGGATTAAAGATTTTTTTTTCATAATTCCCTTGCTCCTTGATGTTGTAACATTACACTAATGGATGAGAGTTGATATTAAAATCCCTTTATTCTTACATATTAGGTGGATTCTTCATATCCCTTAGGTAGTTTTTATCCATATGAGATATTCTTCCATATTTGAAGCAATTCCTGGCTCCCTTTAGACAGTTCCTAGAATACTTATTTCCACAATTTTGACATGTGGGATGTTCAATATTTTTTCCATCATGGGATTTATTTTCCGAACCACCCATATTAGACCATATTTTCCAATTTTTCTCTCTGGTCCCATGAGACCACTACGAGTCTCTAATATCGATTTCAACCTTGAGGGAACAATGTACAATCTCTTCCTAACTATCGAAATTACGAATTACCAACACTTTTTGTAGAATCATCTTTAGTCCACCCAAAAAGTGATCCACCTTGCTTTCGGTGTTCATGAAAAATCCATAGGCATATCTTACATCCCTTTTGATGTTTTCTTCATGTGCCCCGATGGACTCATTTTCCTTCTGCTTGATTCTGAGGAAATATCTTTCCATATTAAGGTGGAGGGTTCAGGGAAAATATTTATTGAAAAAACACTTTGTTGAATTCTTCCCAATCCATGGATTAAATTTCTTCCTTGGACTTAGTATTCTTGATCCATTCCACCACTTATCAGTTTCCCCATCAAAACGATAGGCCACCATCACAAATTTTTCTTCTTCTAAGTACAGGAGGACATATTATATCTTTTCAATGGAGTAAATCCAATGTTTTGCGAGGAGGGGATCATAAGATCCACTAAACATGAGAGTCCTTTTTAGCATGAAGGATTCTATGGAAACTTTCTCTTTCCTTGGAGGAGGAGGAGGGTGTTCCACAAGATTCAAATTATTATTCATAATCTGATCCAATTGAGTAAGTACTTTCATAATGTTTTGAGCACCCGTTACCATCATATCAGGCATATCATTATGGAATCATCACATTTCCTATGGCATTTATTGTTGGCACATATTCTTTTATTTCCCTCCATTATCTAAGAAAATTAATTTACAATTACGAGGATTGAATAATTAGATTTTAATCATAAAAATGAAACTTCAAACATAAAAGGATAAAATCTTAAAGGAAAATCATATCTTAACTTTTGATTACCTATGTTTCAGTCAAGGTTATCCAAGATCTGCTTCCTAACATATATTCTTATGGGATATTTTTTTGTTCCCTTAATAATGGATCATACTAAGATTATGTATTTACTAAAGAATATCCCTCGGGAGTGTCAAATCAAGAGTGAAGCAAGACCCATTTTTGTGCACCAATTCCCATTTGAGTCTATCTCAAAGAGGCGTTTTATGGTTTTACCCCTAGATACATCTATGCCAGAGCCACATCCACTTATTGGTATCCATACATGGATTCGTTTTCTTTATAAAACACTTAATCTATACTTACCAAAATTTAGGGATATTTTCTTATAATTAGTCTCACCCCAAAGTATATTAATAAAGTGCAATATTTCTAACCTATAAAAATAACTAGACTATCTTTTGATACAAACTGCAGTGACCCTAGCCTTTTACAAATCTCATTACATGATTTTAAGCATAATAAGGCCTCATATTACAATCCAAGGATTGTAAAGTCTAGTATCATGGAAGACTAGGTACATAAAACTAGAAACATGGGACTAAATAATACATTTATTTCTTTAATATTCATAAATATATACTAACTTACATTGTTCGTATACATATTTATTAGATAACATGGGGATAACATGAAAAAATGGATGAGATAAAAGCCCAATAAGTGAATAATCATAATAACAAAGCTTTAGGACATGGGTTAGAAGTCATGAAATAATGATATAAAAAAAAACCAGAACATATAGAATCATAACATATAAACATGGTATCATATAAACAAGGAGTCATGATAATGTGGAATAAACATAACATATGACTTTAGCATGATTCAAGGCTCATTGAACATAGAGGAGCATAAGTCAAGGTTAACCACCAAGACCGTTGCACATTATAGCATGAGTCAAGGCTAACCTCCAAGACCACTGCTCATAATGAATCACGAGACTCAACATTACCAAATGAATTGGAGAGGTATCTGGGTGCACCAATATTAATATATTTGTGGATATTTTTTCACCTAAATAATCATACATAGTAAATCTTATATAAAGATAAGGGTACCCATGGAAACAAATGGGAATCATAATCAAGTCACATATCATAATAAATGGGTGTATCATACAAGTTCCCATGATATAAAGGAATTAGAACATACAAGTACATTTATAAGAAAAAATAGAGATATATCATGGTAAGTGATATAAAAAATAAGTGATAACATATAAAAAAGATCATTTAATAAAATTTATCATTAAAACACTTTAGTGCGTTATTAAGGAAAATACTAATGAGAATTTAAAATAGAAAAGGAATAATCTTTCATATAAAAATAGAGGTGAACCCAGAAGGTTTTCCTAATAATAATAAAGATTTTATCAAATAAATGGTGGATTAAAATAGATGATAGATTTCAATTGTAATTGCGTAAAAATTCGGGATGTTCCTTTAAACGGTTTTTCTTATCGGGAAGTATTGGGGAGGGAACTAAATAAAAACATGTATATCCCCAAATGAGAATGATGAATAGATATTGATACATGAATTTGGAGAATATACAAAAAATTTATAATATGTGAATAAAAATAATAGATAACTTCATTTGGTTAAAAATAAAGATATAAAAACTTGAATAAATAATAGAGGTTTGGGTAAAATCCGTTACCTTAAGTTTGATGGTGTCCTTCACTTGATATTAATGTCTTGAATAACCAAAAACAATTCGTTAATTAGTATGTACAGAGCATATTATTCATGTAATTAATATATTATAGCCTATTTATAGAGCTTATTATTAATTCAATTGATTTATTAGAGCCTAATTAAGTTCATTCATGACATTTTTGATGGGTTGAGAGGTTCAATTTTATTGTTTGGGTGTAGTTGTTTCCTTGGTATTCATGATCGGTTTACTTATATACATGTAAGGATAAAAATGTAAGTTGAGAATGGTTGTAAATAATTGAATTTGTATGTTATTGGTGAACATCTAGTAAATTATATGGTTATAAAATTTATTTGGCTATTTTAAGTGATGATGAATCACCATATAAAACATTAACGATAACTGTTTGGTTTAATAGGCAGTTTTTTATCACAATAAACTCATTTTTCTTTATAAATTAATATCTTGAGAAAAAAAGATTCCAAAAACTTAAATTTGACATAAAATATATACTATAGTATGGTTCATCCATAAAAATGGTTTCATGACCATAATTGAAAATAGTAATAGAAATTGAAATCCTCCCATCCTTGAATGTGATAAATTAACTCATCTGAGATGGTATTTTCATTTATAGTATAAAAGGAGGGAAAACGAGAGATGATGATTAATTATTTTATTATCATAACAAAGTTATAGTACATATAAGGTACTAGAGTTATCATAAAATTTGGATTAAAGGATATGGGAAAAGATAAAGAAATAATGGAACTTGAAAGAAAAGAAAAGAAAAGAAAAAAGGAATTTACCTCCTGATTTTTTCTTCCTTGAGAGCCATTTTAGGGGAGAGGATTTAATCTTTTAAAGAGGCCAAGGGATGTTGGACGTGGGGAGAATCTTGGGATGATATTTTAGTATAATTTATACAAGACACAAGGCTTAATATGAGTGAAGATAAGAGGTAAGGAGGGGTGATATTTATAATGGAGGAGAGGAGGGTTTTCTCAATATTTTATTCATTTTTTTTATTTTAGTCAAAAAAAGAAATAATAATGATTTTTATTACCAAAAACATTAATATGTGCATGTGTGTTCGAACCCAATGTTCTTATCTCAGCATAAAATCATCCATGACTCAATAAATCATTAATTTAAATTATTCGGTAAATTATCGTATTTTACTATTCACCAAAAATTTATGTATTTCTAAAAAATACAAAAAATTCACCCCAACCTTTTTTAGATGTGTAGAATTCAAAAATGAACTCCATTTTGTGAAAATAATTTTCTAAATATGATAAATTTTGTTTTTAATTAAAATCATAATTTATATAAAAATTATAAACATTAAAATTATAAGTGATTTTCAAACACTTTGAAAAATTAATTAATGTCTCTTAAAATTATATTATAATTATAAGTCATCAAAATAATTATTAAATATTAAATTTTATGAAAATAAATTATCTTTTAAATTATTAAATTAATCATAAAATTATAATTAAATATACATGCCTTACAATATTACCAACACTTAAATAATAATTTTTAAAAAACTTACATATTTATACTAGGATATATTTACATCATATTGTCACTTATAAGATAGATAAATTTTATTTATAATTTCATTAGTTAGGTTACTATTAAATTGTCTAGTTTATTATTCATAAGGTTCACATTACTATTCTAAAGGCCACGTTACTATTTCATTGGTATACAATCCTTATCTTCTAGGGAAACCTTTTATTTTACCCATTATTAATTTATAAGGTTTTCATTGTGCTATATATGTAATATTATATGATTATAATATAAGGCATAATTATAATAAAGGAATTCCATTGATAAAACATTGGTTCGTTGCAATCTCAATGATCCAACTACTGCCAGTGATTACTATGAGCTAATACATATGATTTAAACATAGGAAATAATATCTATATCACAACTCAATATAGGTATGCTCCCAAATATAATATTTGTTCATGGGATCTATCCCCATTGAACATGACACCCATGCATGAAGAATAACCCCATACATTATATTTACCTAACCAAATTAAGAAAGTACCAAATAGAGCTTGCATGTGTGCTCATCCATGATAAAGATGAGATAAGGTATCATTAGGGAATAATAGACTAGGAGAAGGATCCAATATCATTCATACTTTTAAATACCTCACCCCTCAACCATGTCCATGTGAAACTTTTCCCATGAGAGTTAAAGCTTACACATTCCTATAGAAATGTATCACCAATCTATTGTGGGAGTTAAAAACCATAGACGCTTGACCAGGGAAATGAAGTAGTGTATGATTTACCTTATATAATTTAATTTTACATTTTAACATATTAGTTTCATTATATTAGCTTAGTTCTTATTATTTATCCCTTCCTTCTTGTTCTTCCCCCCTCTATTCCCCTCGATGACCATGGTGTTGGGAAACTAACTCAAGGATTTTTTCCACAGGGGATTTTCATGGAATTCAAAAAATATCCCCTTTGAATTCTCAATGTTTTCATTCTATTTGTGATGGGGTGGTGAGTGTGTTATATTTAAGTGTGATGATAATATACAATCAAAGGTATACCCATGGTTTCATTCCATACACTACTAAATCACAACCCCCCATAGATTAGATTAGCTCATATATGATGGAATTAAAGGATACGAGGAATAGAAAATGTATATTTTGGTTTATTATATTTTAGTGTTATTCCTTGGACATAGTGTATTCATCATTCTCTATTGTAGAGGAGGTGTGATTCAGGGTACCTAAAAGATCTCCAAAAGTGAACTATATTTTACAATATAAGTAGAGTAAGGTAATACATTAATTATATTGAGTTTATTATCAAATTTATTTTAATAATGTAAATAGATAATAAATGAAATCATAGGTTAAACATAGGATTCACTCACTTTCTTGATAACTAATGTGCCCCATTTTACTACTTTCATTTCATGATTTTTATCAATACACACTAGACCGAGTATCCACTTGGTTGTTCAACCTAAGTATTCATTCCTTTTCTCCTTGATTTTATTTCTTTTTTAATAAATTTATTTTTTCAGTTTCTTCTCTTGTTATTATTATAATAACCATGGGTAAATAGTTTAACCCAAGTCCCACTAGAATAAAATTAGTTTATATTGTTACTTACCAATTTTTTGATCAGTTCCTTAATTTTATATGCATTATTCTTGGGAATAATTGGGGAAATATTAGATAAGTGTGAAGTGAATATAATCTTTTTTTAATTTTGCATTATTTTTTCTAATTTTTAACTTTGTTCTTTTTAGTAATTATAATATAAATTTTGGCCTCAAATCCACACTGGCTAGTGAAAATTCATTTCCATCTTTGATGTTCTAGAATGTTTTGAAATCTTTATTGAAAAGTATTACTAATTTTAGATGAATTTTCCATTTTTATAGACTTCAATTTGTATGAGTAAAATAGATCATAATGTATATGACAAGATCCAATTATCCAATTCTTCAATCCCCATTATTGAGAGGAATCATGATCCTTATTTTACATATTTTTCCTTGTATTCAAATTCTAAGATTCCTGGGACATGTTTGGAACTTGAACATACCTTGATTATTGTTTAAAACTATAGGATTTGAGACAGACCAAAACCACTACACAAAAATATGATACTAAAAACATACTCTATATATATTATATTTGATACCAATTGAAGTGACCCAACTTTAGGTTTAGAATTTTAGAAAGTTAGTAAAATACCATTTACATAATAAAACCCTTTAAATTCTCATCATATAGGTTTTTTTCAATTTATATTTAGATTTTATTGTTCCATAATAATAATTAAAGATATTCTAAAAAATAATCCATGCATAATACCCATATAGTTATATCTTAGATAATATCATTCTTTATAACCTAGGGAAATGGAAACATAATAAAGAGTGAAATCAGATGCTCATTAAGGGTAAACATGAGAGATATCCATCAAGGATCATATGTAAGCATTAGATAAGAACAAGTGTATGAGAGCATAATCATAAAATTAAACATTCATACCAAATAATTCAAATATCATTAATCTTGATTCATTTCAGAAG
The DNA here is from genome assembly GCA_963277665.1 of Viscum album. Lineage (NCBI taxonomy): Eukaryota > Viridiplantae > Streptophyta > Magnoliopsida > Santalales > Viscaceae > Viscum > Viscum album. The sequence continues at coordinate 1,015,159,325 of OY728147.1, read as the reverse complement.
GATTTTTCATAACAAAATACATAAGTCATGATAGTTTGTAATCATAAATAATCAAGCATTATCCTTGAGAACATATCCTAAGCATAAATTATAAGTTTTTGGAATCCACATAATATTAGAAAAAAATACCTTCTTAAAGTCTCACTAAAAATACTATAATAGTGGATAGAGTCACATAGTGTATTGGGTTCAATCCCTATTCCCATAATTTATTTAGCCAATTCTCACTGCCAAAACTATCATATTAGATAAATTTCCTTACTAAACTAGGATCACTCCCCATTTTAGTTCATATTATCTCATGAGATATAAATATTTTACCAATTAATTATAGGAATATATAATTTCATTACCACCCATCACATAATGAAAACCATACATAAGTGTTCCTCAAGATCATAAAAACATTCATCATAGCATAACCCATGGAAAGGAAATGGATTTTATAATGATTTAATCATAACATAATTAACCTGTGGTAAAGTAATGGGTTTAATAGAATCATACTTAAAACACCACCACCATCATCATCTAAATAGGGAAATAACCTAGATGGTATCCTTAGAAAATATCCATATTTGAGTATAAAAATATATAGGAATTTCTACATAGATGAAAAATACATTTAAAAGAGAATTTGAACATTTTTTTGAAAATAAAGGAAAATATTATTTTCCTTCCGTATATTTAATAACTAAAAAATTTCCAAAATGTTGAGAAAAATTTACTTTTAAAATATCCATAAGAACATAAAAATGGATCATCAAAGAAAATAACAGTCATGATAGTGGGAAAATCTATTCGTTCAGTAAATATTATAAAAAATATTGTTTCCAATTTTTTTTGTAAAAAGTCATGAATAACCTTTTTATGAAATGTTGTAAAATTTAATTTATAAAAAATTGAAAACAAATTAAAATATGGTTAAATATGAATTAAAAAAATCATTGTATCAGTAAAAATAATATTCTTTTAAAATAATTTAAAGAATGTGGACATTGAGCAAAAAGAATCCTTGACCAAAAAGAAATAATTAAGAGGAATTTTCTTAAAAGCATTCTCTCAATCATTTTGCAGACCAAAGTGAGGAGTATGGTATAAATACATAAAACCCCCATATAAAACCATCATATTAAAAAAATATATGGGGTTTGAAATATAAGGATCATATAATTTCCATTATTGTAAATTTAACATAGACAATCCAAAAATGAAGAGATTGTTACATAAAACGATACCACTTTGGTAACATTTGAATCATTAAACCCTTGAAAAAAATAACTTCAAAAAGAAAATTAAATACCCTAAATATTATGATATTTATGATATAATATATCAAAAGGTCATTATATACACCAAATAAAAAAAATATGTTCATAACATGAAACATGTCTGAACAAAACAATATTGAGACATAGAAACCTTATGGTTTTGTTAATATATCAATAAAAACAGCATAAAATAGAAAAGCATATATGGATTAGTAAAAAAGAATATTTTTTATGAAACTAATCATAAAATATATTTAATATTAGTATATAAATTATACAAAATAAACAAGCGGTGAATTTAAACATTACTCAAAGAAATAAAAGTGAGATGAGAAACCCTTAACTCATAACCTAATTTTCTTCGTAAAAGATCATAAAACCATGTATAATAAATTTATATTTATTATATATATAATTAATCCATATTCATACTTATCTAACTATATATGATTCATTGATAATTTTCAACTACTATTTTATTAGTAATTCCTCCTTTGAATCATTATTTTAAGTGTTCATTGTTTCATTTTTCATAAATGTTTATGTTTGGTGGTTTTGGTCCTTACATGTTGGTTTGGGTTTAATCATATAAAAAATCATAATAATGTTATAATTATCATATTTATTCACTATATACAATTTTATATCCATTTAAATAAGGTGGTGTTTGAAAATTAATTATATTACTTTGTGGAGGCAGAATTCTGTACATACACACGACTGATGTTTTCAATTTTTGATGGATGGAAAAAAAGAAAGGTAAATAATAATTAACCTCTATGTAATAATAATTTTACCATTAATATAATATATAGTAATTAAACATATCCTTATGACCATCTATATAAAATATAAATGAAAATCTAATCACATCACTTCATGGAGGCGGTAGTTCACACGTACACATGAGCAACATTATCATTTTCAAATGCATGTGAGGGTCAAAAGGTAGATAATTTGGTATATTTAAAGAATAATAATAATTTCACAAAAATAACATATAATCATTAAATACATCTATATAACTATCCATGAGAATTGGTGATGAAAAATAAACTACGTCAATCACGAAGAAGGTAGTCTGTATGTATGCACGATAAAATTTGAATTTTCCATTATGATGGATAATAAATGGATAATGTTTATTATATTAACATAATAATATTTCAGTAAGATAATTTTACTAATGTAAATATTATAATATGGTCAAAGAATATTTTTATGTGTTAGAAGAACAAATAAACATAAAAGGATCCGATCAAGACGATTATCTCTTCTTTATATTGGTATTATTAGAAGAATAAAACTTGTTGAATGTGTCTAGGGAAATTAAGAAGATATTTAGTAATGGTTTTTTAAGATAATTTGATCAAGAATTTTTGAGTAATATAGGATAGGATATTTCCTTTTATAAGTGATGGGAGTGACACGCTTATAATTATTCCAAACTTGAAAATAATAAAAGGTCACTTTCATGGAAAAGTGTCTCTAAATTGGATCGATTTTGAAGGTGGGATAAGGTAGGGTCAAAATGAAATTAAACAATAATATTTTTAGATGTTTTTAGGTTTTTTTTAACCCTTATCACTTTATTTTAACCCCTCATTAACCCTTTTAACCCTTATCGTGGTAACAATATACTTTGTCTTTACGTGTCAATAATGTCATTATAAAAGGGAATGTGGATCATAAGTATCAAATGGTTAATATTATCAACCATTTACCGTGAATTAAAAAAAGTATAATATTTTTATGATATTTAAAAAAATTAATTAAATATTTCTTAATAAAAAATATCCTTAAAGACGTTTTCAAGACTATTGACATAATTTGATTTAAAAAACATCAACGTTACCATGGATTTCAAATTGGAATATTTAAAACATTAATTATATTTAATTTTGATCAATAAAATCCATGAAAGTTTTTAAATTATATAAAACACTTCGCTTTTAATATTTTAATTCTTTTTTTAATTTTATTATACACTTGCTTGTACAAATGTTTCATATTCAACACATAAGCATTTTTGGTAATTATACCATTACAAAAAAATAAAAATAAATTATTATAATAGAAATAACTTATTTTTATTAAAAATAACCATTCATAAAATATTTTTATTATTTTGAAAACATATTAGATATATTAAAATCAAGAGAGTTACATTTTATACATATTCTTTACATAAAATAATATAAAGGTCATTATCAAAGGGAAATGACATTAACTTGTTATATTTTAAAATATAGGATGATTTTGTTCAAAATGAACTCCACCATTTAAATAAAGACAAGTGTTTTAGATATTTTGAGACCTTATCTCATAGTCTTTACCCCCATTAACCTAATTTACCCTTTATTGAGGTGATAAACTTTTACCATGGTTACTATTCATTATTACTATAAATGAAATGAAACTTAACATAAAATTTGAACATGATGGTTACAAATATCCAATATATTTTATATGATTCAATTTCTATAATTGTTAAAAGCTTTTTGATATAATTTTGTAAAATTCAATGAAAAAATATTTTTAAATAAAATACCATTTTAAACATATGAAATTATTTTTTACCAAAATCATGTAAAATGTTGATTTCTAATGAATTCATTAAATTTTGTTAAATCAAAGTAAATGTATTTAAATTTTAAAAAATCCAAACCAAAAGGAACCTTGTAAAAACATGATTAAATGATAAGTACCGAAAATAGTTTATATTTGAAAAAACATCACTTAGATTTCCAAAATGTCAAACCTAGATATCTAACTTAAATATTATATTTTTAAACACAATATATTTATTATAAAATAAATATTTTATCTATCAAAAAATTGTTTTATAATCATTAAATTCATTCTAATCTCATGATAATAACATAAAAGTGGATTTTTTTTAAAATCTGTAATTTTCACCATTCATAAAAAATTACATATTTCTGAAAAATAAAAAAAAAATTGACCTAAGTTAATTATGATATTATGAAAGTAAAATTTAATTTAATTTCATAAAATTCAAATTCTAAAATTGATGAATTTTTCTTTTAAGTGGAAAATAAAAAATATGGGGAAACACCCTTTTATAAAAAAATTACACTTTTATACTTTAATGGTTCTTAACATTATATGATTTAATTATTATAATTAAAATTTGAGTACCTATTTCTAATGCACTAATAATAAAATTTAAATAAGGAAACATTTTCATTATATATTTCATAATATGGTAGCTCTTATAAATTATTAACATTCAAAATTGAGTACTTATTTCATAATCAATAATCAAGTCATTATTATATCATGATAGTTTCATAAAGATGAAATTATTTGTAAAATTAATATGTTCCACTATTCAACAAAAAATAAACTCTTTCTGAAAAATAAAAAAAATTTCCCTAAGAGAATTTTGTTATTTTGAAATAAAAAATAATTTTCATTTCATTAAATTTAAATTATAAAATTCATAAACTATAATTTAAATAAACAATAAAAAATATAAATAAAATCATCTTTTATATAAAATTAACCTTTTAAATTATAAATACTATTACACTTACATGATTTAGTTATTATCATCCAAAATTATGTGCTTATTTCCTAGGCACTAATAAATAAATTTAAAAAAGGAAAACATTTCAATATATATTTCATAATATAGTTAGTCATATTATTTATTATCATCAAAAATCAATTACTTATTTCTTAAGCACTAATCATGTCATTCTTATATCATTATAATGTCATAAAAGTGAAATTATTTGTAAAATAGGTATTTTTCACTATTCACACAAAATCGGCTATTTCTGAAAAATCTCAAAAATTCACCCTATGTTAACTTTGATATTATAAAACCAAAAAATACATTTCATTTCCTTAAATTCAAATTCTAAAATTCATAAATTTATCATTTAAATGAAAAAAATATAGAAACCCCGCTTTTATATAAGAATGACCCTTTTAATTTTAACCGTTCTTAGCCATATATGGTTTAATTCTTATCATTAAAAATTTAGTATTTATTTTCTAGAAACTAATAAATAAATTGAAATAAAGAAAACTTCTGAACATATAGTTCAAAATATGGTTATTCTTATTAATACCCACCAAAACCACTGGTTGGTTATAAAAATCATATTTAAATAACAAAATTCTTATAGTATTTCACGGTTAATTTAAGCTTGGTGTTACAGTTTATACAGGCTATCAAACATTGTATTTATCTAAAATAAAACACTTTATAAAATCTCAATGTGTTACATTCTACCCATTTAAATAAATTGTGTCCTCATAATTTTATATTTTGTCTGAAAAAAAGGGTTTAAAATTTTACAAAATCAATTATAAGGAGTTAAAGATAAATATACATTAGTTGGAAGAAATACCTTTGAATCCACATCAATTATATTTACTTTTAAAAATGAATTTAATGTCTATATTAGTACTATAAAACTTATAATTTCCTAATATATTTTTTAAATCATGAATTTATCATTGTGAGACTCATACTTGTGAAAGTGTTTGATAAAGCATACAATCATTACTGTGAATTATTTTCCACATATGACTTGATAGATTCATCATCTTCCTACTCGATTTTGAGGATTTTTTACCACCAAGATAAATAATGTTTACTAATATACATACTTGATTTATTCGAATAATTATATCTCTAAGCTATGTTTCAAGAAGTTTTTCACATCTAATCCATGTTATAAGATAAATAACCATGAAGAATTTTTCATTCCCAAAACACTAAAATTTATCTTTCAACTAATCAATAGATCCACAAAAGGATGAATAATTATTCCTCAGGTCTCTACCAATTAACCAAAACTAAAATGGTTAGTATGTGTTTATATGATATCCAATATGAATGAAACTTTATACATAAATCTAAAAAAGCGTAATAAAAACACCCAAAGTTCAACTTAAATCATTCCATAAATAATTAACCATAATATCTTTCAAAATATGCTTTACTAAATTTGAAAACCAAAATCAGAAAGAATTGGTCACATTTTCTTCTATGATCAACTTACTATTTTTCATTAAATAACAATAATCAATCATAATATCACATACTAATAATGTATATACCCTAATCATATATTCTCCAAATATACAAATCATTTCCCAAAACAACTTGAATCACTATAAAATAAAAAAACATATATTCATATATAAGTTAACTAAATCATTTTTCATCAAATAGAATTCCAAAATATAAAATAATATTATTTTTAAATTAATCATATAATATTCTCAATATTTTGAAATATCTTAAAAATAACTTAAATCACTAAGCCAAACTATGAAAACAATTTACATTTAGCAATAGGTTTCAAAATCATCGCTAAATGTTCTTGTATATTTTTTTAGTGGCAGTTTTGAAAACCCCCTATTGATAAAAAATAACTTTTTTTAAAACAATCCATCAATTAGCAATAATTTTTTAGTGTCAGTTTAGACCGTTATGAAAGAATACAATTTATTTTTTATTTAATTTTATCTGTATTTTAAAAAAACTATAATTAAATGCATAGAAACTAATTTTTTTATTTATAATTTTATTTTAGCGTTAGTTTTTTTAATCATCACCTACAAATATATAAAAATTTAACAAATAAATTATAAATAATAGCATTAATAATAATAATAACTAATTTATATGAATATATATGTATATAAATAAAAATATGCTGTAAATTATTAAAAATAATTAATAATTAGTAATTAATATATTTTATAAACTAAAAGTTAATTTTATTAATTACTAATTAATAATTAATATAAATATATATATACATATACAAATAAAAATACATATACATATGCATATATATACACATAAACACACACACACAATATATTAACATCGTGGTGAAAATTTCTTAGAGAAGTTGAAAATTAGACTTCAATATCAAATGACCATAAATTTTGATTCAGGTGTCTGTTTATACTCTATAACCTATAAAATCGATGATTAAGAAAATAAATACAACAAAATTATATAATAATCTGATAATAATTAAAAATAATAAATTCATTACTATTCTAAGAGAAGTTGAAAATTTTAAATTCAACTTCAAATAGCCATAATTTTTTATCTGGATGCCCTCTTAGGCTCCACGATATGTTAAATCGAATCCCACAAATAGATCTATTAAATATTTATTAAGATAACCCAAATAAATGTTTTTTCTATGTCAAAAATGTTTAGATTTCCCAGAAAACCGAATTCCAAATTATGGTACCGTAATTTTTTAACATTCGATGGAACTTTAGCTTCATTTAAGAGGGAAGATTTATACTTGTTTAGTTGTCTATGATTTTATTCCATGTTTTTACATTCTTATTGATATAATGGTGTGAAATTGGATTATTCTTTTCTCTTTTGGTGATTTATTATTTATTTTTTATATATGTATATGTGTGTATTAATTTCTCTAAATTTATGTATATTTATTTATAATTTATATATATTTATCTATATTAATTTATAATTATTTATAATTGTATATATTTATAGATATTTTCATATTTATGTATATATATTTATATAAATAAATATTCATATGCATATATATATTTATATACTTATATATGTTATATGGGTATATATGTAAATTGAAATTTATATGTATTTATATTTAAATATATTTATATGTATTTATGTATAGTTATATTTATTTATATTTACATGTGTTTATATATATAATTATTTATAATTATTTATATGTGTGTGTTAGACATATTTATATAATATATGTTCATGTTTATACATATTTATGTAATATATATGTGTTTTTATACATATTTATATAAATTTAATTATATATTTATATATTCATAAATATTTATATCTATTTATGCATATTTATATACATTTATATATATTTATATATATGTGTGTGTTTGTATTTATATACATTTATATAAATTTATTTATATTTATATATTTTAATAAGATATATATATATATAACTGTATATAAATAAATTTCAATATAATTGGCTTTATTTATTTATTATTTATTTTTTTATCTATTTACTTATTTAGATATTATTTATTATATATTGATTTATTTTTATTATATATTATATATTTTTTATTATTTAATTTTAATTTTTTATTAATTATTAATTATTAATTATTATTTAACATTTAATATGAATTTATATTTATTTATCATTTATCATTTATAATTATTTATTATTATTTATTTATTTATTTATTTACTATTTATTATTTTTTGATTATAGATTATTTATTAATTAATTATTATTTATTTATTATGCAGTTATTATTGGTTAATTATTTATTTAATTTTTATTTAATTTTTAATATTTTTTTTATTTAATATTTAATATTTATTTATCATTTTTAATTTTTTTTACTCTTTACTATTTATTATTTTATTATTATTTATAATTTATAATTTATAATTTATAATTATTAATTATTTACTATCTATTGATTATTGATTATTGATTATTTCATTATTGATTATTTATTTATCATTTATTACATATTTATGTATATACTAGGAAATGTGGGGGCGTACCCCTTTATTAAAAAAGAAAAGAAAACAAACAAACCCCTTTTGTGGGAGAAGGGAAAACCCAAACGCCCATAACGAGTCCAAAGTTTCTAAGGTCAAAGATCAAATGGCTTGAGAGCCCAGTGGAAAAACCCATTACAAATAAAACCCTAGCCGCATGATGGCATGTCGCCGCCGTCGACAAACCCGCAATCGATCGTCACGACCAACTCACATCACCACCACACACCAAATAGATCCGGGCCAAGGCCGTGACCACCTTCACAGCCAGAATTACGTGCCCAAAGGCCAGAGGTATCCGCACAACTAACATAGCATCGCGCCGCGGCCAGGTTCACCCCGACATTGAGGCCATCGATAAAAGCCTCACACAACCTGCCGTTCGCACTCACCATCCTGAGTCGTCGAACTTTCCATCCTGAGTCGCCGTCTCCCCAATGCTCAGATGCTAGATCCAATGGATTTTCCACCGACCGAGTTTCTACCAATCCGAATCCACTGAAGAAGGCGTCGCTCCAATCGACCATCACTATTGAGGAACCGATAATCGCCGCCGACCGAGAACGAGGCCTGACCACCAAAGCCGCCATGCCATGGGGTGATCCGCCGAGGAAGCCGAAGAAGAAGGGGATGAAACCCTAGTAGAAATCTCACGACCCTTGCCTCCGTCGAGAACAACCCCACCGCCGCCCGACACTGTCCCTACCACACCCAAACGTACCGTTCTGCCGACTGCCTTCCAACAACCGATCTCGTCCCCTAACACCAAAGTTGTATTTATGTATATATATATACATATATATTGAAGTTTGTTTAGTCACCAAATCATGAGCTTGCTGGAGTGGTAAAATCATTACAAAAAAACCAAGAGATAAGAAGTTCAAATATCACCCAACAGATATATATGCTTAATTTATGCATGGAAAGATAAATAAATAAAAAATAAAAAAAAATAAAAAATAATAATAATAAGTAATAAATTTAAAATTTTAATTTTCCTATAAAAATAAACTTTCAAAAAATTATTTAGTGGTGAGTAAAACCTCTACTAAATGATTCCCCTAATTTTTTGAAAACCACTACAAAATGATTTTCAGTTGTTTTTAATAACCGCTATGAAATGATTAGAGAAACATGTTTTCATGATAGTTTTGGGAAACTATCACAAAATGATTTAGTGATATTTTAAACCACAATTAAATGGTTATTTTGGTGTTGTCCCACTAAATAATTTTTCAATATCATGATTATCTAAACATATATTCCCAAAATATGATAACCCCTTTATTAACTATAATTACATTACCATTAAGGGACACATTAACCTTAAAGGTGATGTGTTCCTTTAAACTTATGTCCCCAATCACATTCTTCTTTGATAACTTCACAATAAATTATATTTTAAAGCTGGGGGATACATATTCCTCAATTATCTATTATAGTTTCCAAAATATATTAAATCACCTTAAAATATCATCACTTAAAACCTCAATATGGTATATATGCTTTAAACTTATGATAATAATTAAACATATCAACCCATAATAGTGTCCTTAAATATAAAATAATACTCATTTAAAAAATATATAACTTTTGATATAATCTAATCCATTTTCTGATGTAAACTGAGATATCCCAAAACCCACACACTCAGGTCTGATGCTAAACCTTAATCTTCACATACTATCTTCGATATTAAATGAAGTGATCCAACTTTAAACATCCATAATTACAATATCAATAGTCAGCATTGATTTGCATAAATTATTACACCGTAGGTAAATTTAATTATCAATTTCATCCCTTAATAGTATTCATGGATTATATTTTATATAGTTACATTCATTATAAGAATATTTAGTATATTTTCAATCAAAAAGGAAATAGTTTATTCTTATTAAACTCTTTTTTCTATAAGGTTTTATTTAAATATTTAATATCTAAATTTTTGAATTTTAATATAAAAAAATTAACTTCATTTCTGAAATCATCATTTCAAAATTAGTATATAGTGAAATATTAATATTTTTCTAAAAATATTGATTTTTCATTAAATATTGAAAAATTCCAATTTTTTTAAACTAACATTTATATTTATTAGATAGAATAATATTAAGGTACCATTTTATATTAAAGTATTATAAATATTCTTTAACTAGAAATAATATAATTATTCATGTAGAAATCATCATTATACATTATTTTGGTATAAGTTCATTTTTGGCCTTAAAAATACATTTTTCTAAAAATTGTATTTCATTTTGGATTTCATTTTAATATTAAATTAATGTATTCTAGTTAAATAAATTAAATCTTAAAAAATAGATTCCGTATTTAGAATTTGGATGTTCAAATTTTTTAAATAGTTCCATTTTATTTTTGGTCATTGTGAATAGTAACTGTTGTAAATATATTTCCCCTTAGTAAGGATAAATTAAGAAAATAAGGTTAAAAATAATGTGATAAGTATAGATTCCCATGTTTTTTGACTTGGTGAGATTCCAAGGGCATTTGAGTTTAATCGTTTGATGGATGGTTAGTTCATTAAATTGATCCTTGCGATGTAAACCGAAGTGTTGGAACACTTTAGTGTGTTGTTTTTAGAAATGGTTAAACGACAACAAGATCCTTTAGTTGTTCCTTCAATTTTGTAGAGCATCGAGGTCCTAAAGGCTCACATTATGGAATAAGAAGTCATGGAACACAGTTTTCCTGAAATCGTGAGACCCTTTGAAAAAATTGGGCAACCTAGCCCAGGGGAGTAGGAGGTGCCTCACAGTTTGGTCTAACCATGTAGAAGGAGGAATATTGTTGTGAAGGGTGTCTGCAGTTTTTAGAAGAGGGTGTGCTTGGGATGCGCATGTTTTGTCAAATTGTGTAGCTATGCCTGTACATGTAGTTTTATTTAGGTAGTATGTGTGTACTATTTGTTTCATAGTAGACACATGATTGGTCAACTTTGAGGGACAACCATGCAAGATGTGGTTCTTAAGTAGTGTGAGTTTCATGGTTGGTGCACAGTTTGGCCAAACCGTACGACCAAACTGTAGGACACCTCTTTTGAAGGAATATTATATTTTTCCCTTAATGAATCAAATATCTTTTCCCCTCTTTCTTTCTCTCTTTTCTGGAAAAATTCCCCTCCTTCTCCCATGGGTTCCCCACAATCCTGAGATAAGATTTTCTAGATCTCCTCCATCCATTTTCAGAATTGAGCATTGTTAGTTCCTATGTATTACTCTCGTTAAGCTCTTCTTTCCTCTAGATCCTTTTTTATTTTATTTTCCCTATCGATGAAGTTATCCTGATGTGAGATAAGTTTCCATGTTTTTAGAGTGTTGATACATTTCTACAATTTCTCTCGAACTAGGCCAAATCAAGTCTTGATATTAGACATGTGAGTCTTCCATGGTATATGGTAGGTGGTTTAGTTCTTTCCCACATGTTTTGTCACCTTCAATATGGTTTGTTGTTGTGTCGTTCACTATACTTTTCATTTGACACATCTAATTTTATAAATAAATTAAATTTAATGTATTTCCATTTCTAACACGACCTTAGTGAGTAGAGAATCACGACTATGGGTGATCACCATAACTTTAAACACTTCAATTGGCATTATTCCTCTTTTGAGACCCAGTTCCCTTGAGTCTTGATTCTTTGAACACCCTTGAGGGTGAATTTAACCTTTTATAAATTCTTTAAAGTAATTATTTTACTTAGGATTATTAGTAGGACTTTTAGTTACCCCTTTAGTTACCTCTTAATCCTTATGTTTTGTGCTTATGTCTTATTCCATGTTCATTTTTTATGCATATGCCTCATTACTCACACATAATTATTAAGCCTAATCATGTTCATTATACCTCAATATTATTGCTTAGTGATTTGTGATTAATTCATTATTACATGATTGTTGGGCCTGAATAAAATAATTTGGATAGATTCTTTGACATGTGATATTGAAATGTTGTGCTAATTAATTGTGATTGTGGATGCCATGCCTTACCTACATGAGGGTTAGGAGTGAAATCAGTTCCCAACTTAAGGATATCATGGATGGAATCTCCATGCATGGCTTGAAACTACTTGACGCACTAGGAGGTATACTTGGATTTGAGTGAAATCAGTTACCTTGGGTATAAGCTGTGGATGGGCCCATTGGAAAGATCGATATTCCATGCCATGAGTGATACTTGGTCTCTTATGTGAGATACCTAGGATAGGCTCAGAATTTACCATGACAAGAGTGATATGATGGATGATATTACAGATCGCCTCAGACGAAAACTATGGTAATATTTATATTATAGGATTCTATAGTTACCCTTCAGATTCCATTATGGATTTACTTGGATGAGATCAGGATTCCATTACTAGATTTGATTGATTGCTTTATTGGATTGTGTGTGATGTATTTTTGTTCAATGATGATCATTCCTAATTGATGTCCTAGGGAATCATCCACCAAGCCAAAACACAAGTTTGGGGTCGGTCCACACTTGATGCCTTATTAATGTTGACCTCGGTTTATACCATATTACTATTATAAGTTCCCTCAGTTTAGACATCAGACTTAGGCCAAAGTAGGTAGAATCGTTCGGTTGTCCACTTATGATACAAGACCAAAGTGTTATTCATTCACTTATTTATCACCATTTATTCACCTATATTAGAACATTGTTCATTTTATAGTTCACAAAATAGATTTATCTAGATAACATTAGTGGTGATATACTGGGATTATATATCACACCTTTCTCGGGCCGCCATTCCACTTTGGTAGCCGAGCATATCTTTATTTTTTTTGGTTTTTGGATTTACTTCTTATGTTGTGTTGTGCACTTTGGAGATATGGAGAACAAGATTATTCTAGAAATCAGTATGCTTTAAAAGTTATCCTTTTGGATATTTTTAATTTTAGTGTATCATACAGTCCATTTTACCTCCTCCTTGTATGTTATAACATAATCTAGAAATGCATGCATTATTATATGCATTGGCATTGGTCATTTATTTTTATTTAATTATTATATCTTTATCTTGCTGATTTTCATTTATTTTTACTAATACCATAATTTTCCATTGATTTACACCTGATATAACATTGTGTCACTCTGACCATGAGGTTATAGTCTCCCCACTATACCACCATTAGACCCTTGCTGCTAGTCGGCAACCGCTGGTGTATAAGGAGGCACACTTGAGTCCATGTGGTGAAATGTTTGGCTACCAGTATAGTGGTCAATTGGGTTGGGATGTTAAGAAGTGGTATCATAGTTTTTTATTTTCCATTATGTTACTATTTTGGGTTGGTAGAAAAGAGACTAGTAATGTGTTGGTGCTTGGTAAATGGTCGTGCTTGGGAGTGATCAAACCACATATAGAAAAAAGTCAAAGTGGCTAGGGATGGGAATTGTAGTTCATGTTTCTTGTTGTTACAGTCGAATATGATTTAACCTTGAGCGATTGAATTATTTTCCACTACTTACTGACTTATAATATTTAATTAATTTTCCCTTGTCTTGGTTTGGAAAGGAAGTATCATTACATGCATCATGATAGGCACATAGGAATTCACATTCCATGCATATTTTATTCCATATAGATTGAATTTTCACGATATTTGAAATTATTGATGTACCTTGTGTGTTATCTATCTACTTGATATCAACTATTTTGGGTATTTTTTATAACATGCTTAGTTTTATGCTCGACCGTGCATTTTTCTCAGCATGCTTGTTTATATAACATGATATGTTATTTATCTAGTAAATTTTTTATACATCATGATTTTGTGATTTAATTATCATTCATTTTATATATACCATTCTTGGGTGTTTTTCCCTATTTAAGTAGTAGTTTCATTGTATAATTTTCATGTTTTAGTTCTTATTCAACATTTTCTTTTACTCACTTCTTGTGGTCGCATATCATAATATAATTTTAATGAAAAGTTGGGTTGATAAAACACATTATTATTGAATATCTTATTGATAATAAATGATATAGTTCCCTCACATTATGTTAAATATGTTTATTTATAAAATATTTGGGATTTATCATTCATTTGAAAATATGGTTCAAATTCCAGTTTTACCCTTTTAAAATTCACTGTAGTTTTTCGTACATAAATATTTTAATATGAATTATTTGAACTTACTATTTTGTAACCTTGTTCCTCACGTAATTTTCCAAAACTTTTATTCAAGACATTAGAGCTAAAGAGTGCATTGGGATGGAGTAAATGGTCATTAAGTCAATGGTGGGCTTGACATGGGATATTGGACATCACTTTAGTGTTTGGGCGATATCGTCTACATCCTTTGATGGATTGAGTCTATATTTTGATAGGGGATCTAGAAAAAAAATTCCCACATATTATCCTTCTATAAGGACATCTAATTCATGCATTGTGGTTGTCAAGAAGGCGGTGAAAATTGTATTAAAATATTTGGCAGAATCTCTTCATTCACAATTGAAACCATTTTTAACCTAGCCTCCCTCCACTCTATATATATATATATTTTTAATTTTTAAGGGTTTTTGCATGAATTGAGAAGTTTATGGAAGATGAGAAGTGGACCCACTCGAATTATCTAACCATTTCAATAATGGTATCTCTTGAAGAAAGGATCCCTTCAATGAAGCCTTCTTCTTCTTCTTCATGTTGTAATACTTTTATTTGTGTAATAAACTTATTTGTTCTTATTTTATTTATTCTATTTTCTTCTGATTTGTTCCAATTTCTTCTTATATTAATCTTCTTAATCAGTCCAGAATCCAGAGTGGAGATGAGATTGGGTTCTAACCTTTCAATCCTTTTCTCATGCAAAACGTCTCCACGATGACCATACCGTCCATGGAAGAGTAGTTTTCTTAGTGATCAATCTGTCTTATAACCTATTCATTTAATTACTTTAATTCATTGATCTAATATAATTCACTTAAAATTATCCATGAATTATGTTTTTAAATTAGAATAAACTAATCAAGGAATTGAACAACTAACACAAAAACACGCAAGGTCGAGTATTATGTGAATTGTGAGAGTGCGATTTTAATTGGTAATACAAGGCCACACAAGATAAATTTGTAGAGTTAAAATATAATTTTTAAACAAAATTCATCCTCATTTTACAGAATGGATATGTTCCCTAATTTACCTCTTACCATAAGCTATCCTTAGAAACATCAATCAAAGCAGGGTGTTGCGATTGCATGTTTCGAAGATAACCTAGTGTTTAATTCACTTCATCTTTATGGTAAAGTTAATTTTTGAAGGGTTTATGGGTTAACAATTTAGGGAATAATAATTAAGTGGATTTTAATTTCGATTATAATGATAAATAATTGTGTGAATATGTAGAGTTAGATCAAATTTACTTTCTAAAATATTTTCTAAAATAACATCTTCTTGTTGTGTCTTTTTAATCAAACTTCATTTCATAAAAAAAAATTATACAATCTTCTTCTAGAAAACTTCTTATATATTAATGAATGGTAAACAACCCCCCATCCTTTCATGAAGTGTTATTATTCCCTTTTATGTTATTTTCAAAATACCTTTAATAAGTTGTCAAATTTACTTCCTCCTTTGAGAGACGATATTGGCCAGCCACTCTGCTGCACCTAAGTACCCAAATATCACATTAATCATTTGAGGGCACCCACGGCAGTGCCTTTAAAATTGGAATTGTTTCTGGGGAGGCAAGTAATTATTTCAACCAATTAAATGTATTTATTTTATTTTACATTTTATTCTCTTCTTCTCTTATTTCTTCCTTTTTCATTACCCAATATGATTTTCTTCTTCTTCTTCTTTATAGACCAATAACTCAAACTTCTCATTTTTATTTTACTATAGTATACATTCCTTATTTTAATTTAAATTTGATTTATGACATGAAATAATCCCTAAGATCTTTTAGATCTTGACTCTGAGAGTGAACACAACCTTAGGACTCGAATCAGATATTCTCAGTCTATGGGAAGTTTCAACATTCAACTAGTTGGAGATTTCCTCCACTCCCAGAACATTGAAATTGGAAGAAATTCAAATTCAAACATAAAACAAGAACCAATGGCTGAAAATAATGGAAATTAATTTAATATAACCATTCTAGAATTGGATACACCTGATATTAATTATCAACCAAATTGCATTGCATACCCAAATCTCAAATCAAACTTTGAACTCAAATTTGGGTTAATCCACCTACTCACAAAATTTCATAGCCTCTCTGGTGAGTATCCCAATAAACATTTAAAAGAACTTAATGTGGGTTTCTAAACCGTAAAACAAAGAAATGTTTCTGAAGATCAAATCAAACTAAGAGCATTCCCATTCTCACTTGATGGATCTGCAAAAGATTGGATGTATTATTTACAACCTGAAGATGTAACACATTGGACTGATTTGAAACAAATTTTCTGTAAAGACCCATAAAATTCAAGGGAAATTTTTTCTTAATTTTATTTGGGATTTTACAAGAATGCAGTTTCTGACGTCACCTAATTCTGAGGCCCAGTGTGCCCGGAATCAATTTCCGAAGTTTAGCTTGGGTACGTTCAGTGAACGAACGAGCGGTGTAGAGGCCCGAAGCTTGACGTACATGGACATTACATTACTTTTGCGGAATACATAATACATAACAAAAAAAAGACACACAAGGACCATAATAGTTTATTATCTTTGGAAACTCGGAAAAATAATCTTCTAATCGTGGTGAAAGATCTTCAACATCTCCCATAAATATCTTCCCCTTTTTGTTTCTTTACCTAAATTCTTTCTTTTAATCCTGGGGGAAAAGAAAACATATAAAGGGTGAGCTCAAATGCTCAGTAAGGTTAATCATGGAGAAAATAAAACAAACCATATACATTTGAACATAAAAACATGAATTTAATGTTTAAACATCAAAATCTTGAGCAATGACATAAAACATGGGAGTATGTAAGGCATAGATCATAATAGAACATCAATCATGATAAAATATCTTGGGAATAAAACTTTTAATTGTAGAAAAACATTAAGCACATTATATGATTTCCATGGTAGCCAAGGCATTGGTGCCAAGACCATCTTAGTGGACAAAATCCTTTTCTGAATTGAGTTCACTCCTCGTTTCAGTCTTGTAACACTAAACTGGACTAACATACTGTTCCAGCCATGTCTATATCATGAGATATAAATCATTACCCAATGAATTGGAGGGAGATATAGGTCCCACCCATCTCATATTGAAATCATTATTTCATGTGCCACAAAATCATAAATCAGACATCATAGCATGACCCATGTAATAGAATGGTATTCTTAAACATCGTGCCATCATAACATAATCCATAAAAAATGGATATCATTTCATCATAAGAAGAGTCAAACCATGTAAAAAATGGAGAAATTATACTTGAAACATAAATATATTAAATAATGTCATTTTTTATGGAAAATAGTTTTGATAAAACACTTGAAATGAATTCTTGAGGAAAATATCCTTTCTTCTTCAAAATCATTTTCTTTTCTCAAAATGCCATACAATTTTAATAGAAAAGGGTTTTGTTAAAAATAATCATGCAATCTTGTAGAGTAATCTTCATGAAAATGAGGCATTATAAAACCGTAAAAATCCATTCACGCCGTATAAGTTAAAAATAATATTCTCCTCGTACTTTTTTCGGAAAAGTCAAAAAGTTCCTCGTAAAAGAAAGCTTCCTTCCATACGATGTGGTAAAAGTCAAAAAAGGGTAAAAATAACTTTAAACATACATGGAATAAAATTAAAAATTTCATGAAAACATTTTGAAAACATATGGACATGGATGATAAACATAACCCCAGTAAATACTTACGAATAAACAATCTCAGATAAGAATGAGATTGGAATAATTATCCCTTACCTTAGGTCTGATATGCTTCGTATGGATCTGAACCTCCTGTATATTGATTTAAATAATGTCATTGACTTATTACATAATAATACTCATTGTTATGATATCATATATATTTCACTTATGACTTTATATTACCCGTTCTTTTGTAAATTCCATGTTAAAGCAGCGTTTTGGGTAAAATCATTTCATTTATCGTATGTGTTTCGACTTGTCATTATTGATATTATTACTTATATCCTGATTTACATAATTCCAGAATGTAAAACATGATTTATATATAATATATATTTATCATATACATATATATTATAGATCGATAAAAGGAATGAAATACACCGTTCATGGAGATGGTAGGCTGTATGTACGCATGAATGTTGTTTTCATTTCCTTATTGAATTGAATGAAACTAAATAGATGACATACATATATATATATACATAAATCCAGTAGCATTATTATTTAATATATTCCATTATTATTCATTATATAAAATTTATAATCATTCATGTATGGTTAACTTGGAGAATGAATCTCATCGCGTCGTGGAGACGGTAATCCATACGTACGCACGAGCGATGATATCGTTCCCATAATTATTGAATAGAATTGGAGTGGATGGTATAATATATCAGAATCAGTATGATGTTATAATAACCATATATAGTTATTCTTTACACCATTATACCCATCCATGAAAGGTGTGGGTGGAAAAACAGATTACACCACGGCGTGGAGACGGTATTCCGTACGTACGCACGCGCGGTGATTTTGTTTTCCGTAGGATAGATAGAAGGTGAAATAGGGTTATTTATTAATTATAATGACATATAATTATATGAGGGATACTGATGTTATTACTTCGTAATGAAACAACTAAATAAGAGGGAGTAGAAGAAGAATGGAACTTGAAGAAAATGGTAGAAGGTATTACCTCTTTCTCGAAGTGCCTCCTTTAAACGTTCTCTTAGGTCACTAAAATTGGTCATTGAAGAGAACCAGGACCTCTAGGATGTTTCTAGGGAAGTGTAGAAGATAATTTGGAAGGGGTTGGCCGATAATGAAGGCTCAAAATGGTGTGAAGAGAAGAGGGAAGGGGTACCCTTTTATAAGGGAGGAGAGGGGCACCTTAGGAAAACTTAAAATTTTATTTTATTATAAAGTCATATTCAGTTTTTAATAGCTCCAAATTGATTTATTTATAGAATAAAGTGGGGATGGGTCGAAATCCTCTCATAAAATAGAATTTATACAAGTTTAGGTTTCTATTTTAACCATATCATTTAGATTTAACTTTAAGTTAGATAATTTAACTTTTATCGTGTCTTCTTCTTTTCTTACACTATAAGGTTAATAAACTTACCATAACAAGCCAGACGAACCCCAAGTTGTTTATTATTAATATATATAACCTTATCTAAGTCATTTGAAATAACCTTATATTTTTAGGAATAAAATAACAATTAACAATATAATATTTGTTTTAAGAAACTATTTTATGTCAATTTTGACACTATTTGGTAATTGATTTTTGTTAAAATCATAACAACATGATTAGTTAAAAAAAAGTTAATTAAATAAATACTAACATGTAATATTAACCTATAAAAATATTTTAATTCATAAAAAGTATAAAATTACATTTATTTGGGTATTTATATCATCAATTATGTTAATATTTCCTTAATAAGGTAATTATTGCATCATTATTTGTGTCATAAATAACTTAAATTATTTAATGTATGAAAATTATAAATAAAATACCATTAGGTAGGAAATACTTTTAGAATTATAATTAATAATTATAGTATAATTTTTCTTATGTATAACCCTATATTAAAATTTTTTTACTTATTAAACGTTTATTTTAACCATTTTAACCCTTCTTTAAATAAATTAATAATAAATGTCCTAATCTAATCCAAGTGGACCTAAATGGTCATATTTTATTCCTAATTTTGTTTTTGGTCAAATTACACTTATCCAATAGAATTATGACATGTGTTAGGGTAATAATATTATCATTTTTACCCTTGATTATCCTATTTACTTTTACCCGTGGTAAATAAAAGTAAAAAGTTACTATTCACCAAAAATTATTTTCATCTCATTGAACCACATTTTAGTCCTTGATATTAACCGTGTCTCTAGGATTTTTGAAATTCAATTCACATAAGTGGTAAAATTTCATTTAAATGAAAAAATCTGTTTTTTAACTACCACTAAGTGGTTTCACTATTCATCAAAAATTGATGTTTTTCATAAAAATACAAACAATTAAGCCTAAGCATTATTTGATATTCCGAATTCAAAATTGATTTCTATTTTTCCAAATTCCAAACATAAAAGTGGCATTAATTAAATTTTAAATTAATTCCAACTATCAAAACAAATAGCGTGTTTTTAAGAAATAAAAACTATCAAAAGATTGATAATTGTTTATATCCAATTTAAAAGTGAAATTAATTCCAATGAAAAACATTGGATTAAATGGTAAAAATATATTCTAATTACACTTTAAAACCAATTTAAAAGATAATCTTACCATATAAATTATTTTGATGAAAAAAGTTTTTTTTAATTAAAATATTGCGTGTTTTTACTATTCATTAAAATATGAAAGTTATCAGAATAATATGAAAAATTTATCCAAAGTAAATTTTTATATCTTGATTCCAAATAAGAATATTATTTTGTCAAATTGAACTTATATACATTTCAAAAACAAGATTTAAGGTGGGTGCACCATCAAAAGGCGGGAAAACTGCAATTTTTGAAAAATACATATTTTACACGAAATATTTATTTTGTTCTAATACCATTTTCTAGAAAATGTGTAAGATAAATAATAATTTTGTAAAATTAAAAATGTAGTAAATACTATTATTAACAGCTAGTCCATAATAATATTATAACAATATATCGTTGTTTAGTGAAACCCGGTATTGCGTACTACACACACTATCTAGGTAGGTCGTGATTGCGTGTAATGCAAGCAAAGAATAGTGTTGCGTATACTACAAGCTAATGCGGTGTTGCGTATAGTACAAGCTAATATTGGTGTAGTGTATAATAGAAGATCAAAGAAATTAAAAATAATATATCTCATAAAATCTCGGGGTATTACATTCTACCCCCATTAAAATGAATTTTGTCCTCGAAATTTGTCGGGGTTATAAATCGTTTACTATTCATAGAAACCCACATCTTAAAAAGGAATACTAAAACTTAATTTTAAAAACTAAAGTATGAAATGTAACGATTACCCGAAGTAACTCATCACTGGGTTTCCATATAAGAGAACATAGATGAAAATATGGATGTGGAAGAAAAATCTAATTATCAAGTTCTGATTGAGAGTGGTAGAGAACAGGGCTATGAAAAATCCAACAATAACAAATCCATAAATTTGTGATGATCTAAGGTACCATCTGATTCATCGGATATAAGAGCACTAGGAAAACATTTTTGGTTTTCAATATCATTTCCCTAAAGTTGAAAAATTTGAATTAGAAGAAATACTTTCTTGATTTTGGTACAATCTCACTATTGTTCATGCTTTGAACAATTTCCACTTCATCTCTTAAAGAAATGAAGTTGAATTTGTTATTTGTGAAGTGTTAAAAGATCATGTGATAGAATGATGGGTCATTCCATCTGTTTCAAACAAAAGGTTAGCAAAAGTTATCAAATATACATAAGTCCATCTATGGTGAGGTTAATCATATACGATTCCAAAAATGAACTTATACTTCATATATCATACCGCTTAATAAAATAAAACTAGTTTCCACTATCCAGGGACATCCTGTAGGCCAGTGGTAAGAAATAAAGGCCTTTCACACTTTAGTTGTGGGTTTGATTCCCACAGCCTTGTCCGACGTGACGGGTTGTCGCCCGTTCTGCAGGTTATCCTTTTTTTCTAAAAAAATTATCACATTCCATCAATAATATTGAAAAAGTTATAGCCTTAAACAATACTAACTTATGTCCAACATAATCCATTCCAATCTTTAGGCTTATCCAAAATACTGCTGTCCATTCTCATTTTATAGTGAAAATGATTACTAGAGAGTTCATATAACAAGCATGTTAATACCATCGTTGATCCCCATATATCATAAGATATGTCTTTTTGGTCACATTTCAAACATTCTAAGGCCTTAATCATGTATTCTCTTTAAAAAAATGAATACCCATTGAACCTTAGTGAAAACATGAACGCAATTAAAAGTTAACACTTTCCACATACCAAAATCCTCAAAATTCTATATACTCAAACCATGATATCACTTAGTCCTTATATCAATCATGAGCTCATTAATACTATCAAAAATTTCCTTTTCTCCTTATTCCTTCATTATGCGCATATCATCTCCTTTCCAAAATATTTGAATCACTTTTCATGGTTACCGGTACCATAAAATTATTGAAAACCACAATAGACTAATACAAAAATATTCTAATACACCATAAAAGTACCTTAACAACATTATTCTTGAATACTAATACATAAACACTTCAATCCATTCTCTTCAATGATTTTCCAGGAATATGTCCTTCCTTGATTTAGAAGTTACTTTTTAGGTCAGGGCATTGAGTTGGGTAATGCCCATGTTCTCCACAAATAAGACATTGAACTCTATAATAGTCTGTCACTCTATGACCCTTTTCTCCACACAGATAACATCTATCCCTCCATTTGAGGTATTCCTCAAGGTTATTCTTACCTTATTTAGAAATCTCAATCTTTTTTTCTTTATGCTCCTCAATATGCAAACATGAATAAAAGTCTATCTTCCTCTTATTTGATGAATTAGGCATACCACTAAATTTCACCTTGTTAATCATATATCGCGATGACTGATTCAGAATAATCACAATATCTTTCTCTCTAGGCATTACACAATTTTTTTTCTCATAGTCTCCAATTTGTCCATTGGATTCAATGTTAACTGAATTCCTTCTGGTTCCCTCCATTGACTAAAACACAAAAAGAATTATGTGAGAGGAAAAAATCATACAAGGAAAATAACATAATCAAGGCAGAGTACCTTCGACATCTAACATATTAGGTTTAATTCTAATATCATTACCATAATTCAAGGACTATAAACTATACTTATTCATAACCTTAGGGACATCCCTAGACATACCTTAGAAATATCTCTTGAGATCTCACTAAAGTTCTCGCATCCTAGTTTCCAAAGGTTGACTAAACCTTTCCTCTGATACCAACTGTAGAGGTCCGAAGATTTACGTACATGGAAATTACATTAATTTTGAGGAATACTTAATACATAACAGGAAAACAGACACACAAGGACCGTAATAGTTTAGTGTCTTTGGAAACTTGGAAAAATAATCTTCTAATCATGGTGAAAGATATTCAAAATCTCCCATAAAGATCTTCCCCTTTTTGTTTCTTTACCTAAATTCTTTCTCTTAATCCTGGGGGAAAATAAAACATATAAAGGGTGAGCTCAAATGCTCAGTAAGGGTAAGCATGGAGAAAATAAAACAAACCATATACATTTGAACATAAAAACATGAACATAATGTTTAAACATCGAAATCCTGAGAAATGACATAAAACATGGGAGTACGTAAGGCATAAATCATAATAGAACATCAATCATGATAAAATAGCTTGGGAATAAAACTTTTAAATTTGGAAAAACATTAAGTACATGATATTATTTCCATGGTAGCCAAGGCATTGCTGCCAAGACCATCTTAGTGGACAAAGTCCCTTTCTGAATCGAGTTCACTCCTCATTTCAGTCCTATAACACTGAACCGGACTAACTTACCATTCCATCCATGTCTATCTCATGAGATATAAATCTTTACCCAATTCATTTGAGGGAGATATAGGTCTCACCCATCTCATATTGAAATCATTCTTTCGTGTGCCACAAAATCATAAATCACACATCATAGCATAACCCATGTAATAGAATAGGATTCTTAAACATCATGCCATCATAACATAATCCATAAAAATGGATATAATTTCATCATAAGAAGATTCAAACCATGTAAAAAATGGAGATATTATACTTGAAACATAAACATATTAAATAATGTCATTTTTGATGGAAAATAGTTTTGATAAAACACTTGAAATGAATTCTTGAGGAAAATATCCTTTGTTCTTCAAAATCATTTTCTTTTCACAAAATGCCATGAAATTTTAACAAAAAGGGTTCTTTTTAAAATAATCATGCAATATTTTAGAGGAATATTCATAAAAATGAGGCGTTATGAAACCGTAAAAATCCTTTCATGCCGTATAAGTTAAAAATAACATTCTCCTCGTACTTTTGTCGGAAAAGTCAAAAGGTTCCTCGTAAAAGAAAGATTCCTTCCATACGATGTGGTAAAATTTAAAATAGGGTAAAAATGAATTTAAACATACATGGAAGAAAATTAAAAATTTCATGAAAAAATATTGAAAACATATGGACATGGATGATATATATAACCCCAGTAAATACTTACGAATAAACAATCTCGGATAAGAATGAGATTGAAATTATTATCCCTTACCTTAGGTCCGATATGCTTCGTATGGATCGGAACCTCCTGTGTATTGATTTAAATAATGTCATTGACTTATTAAATAATCATATTAATTGTTATGATATCATATATGTTTCACTTAGGACTTTATATTATTCGTTCTTTTTTGAATTCCATGTTAAAGCAGCGTTTTGGGTAAAATCATTTCATTTATCGTATGTGTTTCGACATGTCATTCTTGATATTATTACTTATATCCTGATTTAAATAATTCCAGAATGTAAAATATGATTTATATATAATATATATTCATCATATACATATATATTATAGATCGATAAAAGGAATGAAATACACTGTTCATGGAGACGGTAGGTCGTACGTACGCATGAACGTTGTTTTCATTTCCTTATTGAATTGAATGAAACTAAATAGATGACATGAATATATATATACATAATTCCAGTAGAATTATTATTTCATATATTTAATTATTATTCATTATATAAACTTTATAATCATTCATGTATGTTTAACGTGGAGAATGAATCTCATCGCGTTGTGGACACGGTAATCCGTACGTATGCACGAGCAATGATATCGTTCCCATAATTATTGAATAGAATTAGAGTGGATGGTATAATATATCAGAATAATTATTATGTTCTAATAACCATATATAGTTATTCTTTACACCATTATACCCATCCATGTAAGGTGTTGGTGGAATAACAGATTACACCACGGCGTGGAGACGATATTCCATACGTACGTACGCACAGTGATTTGGTTTTTCGTAGGATGGATAGAAGGTGAAATATGGTTTTTTCATATTTATAATAACATATCAGTATACGAGGGATACTGATGTTATTACTTCATAATGAAACAACTAAATAAGAGGGAGTAGAAGAAGAATGGAACTTGAAGAAAACGGTAGAAGGTATTACCTCTTTCTCAAACTGCCTCCTTTAAAATTTCTCTTAGGGAACTAAAATTGGTCTTTGAAGAAGACCAGGACCTCTAGGATGTTTCTAGGGAGGTGGATAAGAGAAGTTTTCAGGGGTTGTCCGAGCATCAAGGCTCAAAATGGTGTGAAGAGAAGAGTAAAGGGGTTCCCTTTTATAAGGGAGGAGAGGGGCACCTTAGGAAAACTTAAAATATTATTTTATTATAAAGTCATATTCGGTTTCTAATAGCTCCAAATTGATTTATTTCAATGCTAAGGTGGGGATGGGTCTAAATACTCTCATCCAATATAATTTATACATGTTTAGGTTTCTATTTTAACCTTGTCATTTAGATTTAACTTTATGTTAGATAATTTAACTTTTACCGTGTCTTCTTATTTTCTTACACTATAAGGTTAATAAACTTACTATAACAAGCCAAAAGAACCCCAAGTTGTTTATTATTAATATATATAACCTTATCTAAGTAATATTTCCAAACCATAGATTTTTAGGAATAAAATAACAATTAATAATATAATATTTTCTTTAAAAACTATTTTATGTCAATTTTGACACTATTTGGTAATTGATTTTCGTTAAAATCATAACATCATGATTAGTTCGAAAAAAGTTAATTAAATCAATACTAACATGTCATATTAACCTATAAAATTATTTTAATTTATAAAAAGTATAAAATTAAATTTATTTGGGTATTTATAACATCAATTATGTTAATATTTCCTTAATAAGGTAATTACTACATCATCATTAGTGTCATAAATAACATAAATTATTTAACGTCTGAAAATTATAAATAAAATAAAATTAGGCAGGAAATATTTTTAGATTTCTAATGAATATTTATTGTTGAATTTATATTATGTATAACCCTATATTGAAAATGTTTTAGTTATTAATCTTTTATTTTAACCATTTTAACCCTTCTTTAAATAAATTAATACTAAATGTACTAATCTAATCCAAGTGGACCTAAATGGTCATATTTTATTACTAAGGTTGTTTTTGGTCAAATTAAACTTATCCAATAGAATTAGGACATGTGTTAGGGTAATAATAATATCATTTTTACACTTAATTATCCTATTTACTTTTAACCGTGGTAAATAAAAGTAAAAAGTTACTATTCACCAAAAATTATTTTCATCTCATTGAACCACATTTTAGTTCTTGATATTTACTGTGTCTCTCATATTTTAAGAATTCAATTCACAGAAGTGGTAAAATTTCATTTAAATGAAAAAGTCAGTTTTTTAACTACCACTAAGTGGTTTCACTATTCATCGAAAATTGAAGTTTTTCAAAAAAATACCAAAAATTCAGCCTAAGAATTATTTGATATTCTGAATTCAAAATTGATGCCTATTTTTCCAAATTCAAAACATAGAAGTGGAATTAATTAATTTTAAAATTAATTCCCGTTATCAAAACAAATAGCGTGTTTTTAAGAAACAAAAACTATCAAAAGATTGATAATTGTTTATATCCAATTTCAAAGTGAAATTAATTCCAATGAACAACATTGGATTAAATGGTAAAAATATATTCTAATTACACTTTAAAACCAATTAAAAATATAATCTAACCATATAAATTATTGCACTGAAAAAAGTTGTTTTTAATTAAAATATAGCGTGTTTTTACTATTCATTAAAATATGAAAGTTATCAGAATAATATGAAAAATTTATCCAAAGTAAATTTTTATATCTTGATTCCAAATAAGAATTTTATTTTGTCAAATTTAACTTATAGACATGTCAAAAACAAGATTTAAGGTGGGTACGCCATCAAAAGGCGGGAAAACTGCAATTTTTGAAAAATACATATTTTACACGAAAAATTTATTTTGTTCTCATACCGTATTCTAGAAAATGTGTAAGATGAATAATAATGTTATAAAATTAAAAATATAGTTAATACTATTCATAAAAACTAGTCCATAATAATATTATAAAAATATATCGTTGTTTGTTGAGACCCAGTATTGCGTACTACACACACTATCTAGGTAGGTCGCGATTGCGTGTAATGCAAGTCAAGAATAGTGTTGCGTATACTACAAGATAATGCGGTGTTTCGTATAGTACAAGCTAATCTTGGTGTAGTGTATAATATATGATCAAAGAAATTAAAAATAATATATCTCATAAAATATCGGGGTGTTACAAGCGGGTTTTCCTAACTTTTGAACCGCTGCTCGGAATCGAAATCCGAGGACACCGATGGAACCGCAGTGCCGGTAATTGCGTAAGAACATGTTTTCTGGAGTTGCGTTTTCTCGGGTGTGGTTTTTAAAAATAGTGGGTTAAGTAATGAATAAAATAAAATTTGTGCAACCGGTTTTATTTTTATTTAAGGTAATTTAAACCTATGCTTGGTGGTTTGAGTGAGACCCACTAATATCCTAACTCCCTAGGTAGGATATTAGTGAGGTGGGGCCCACACGAGCCCCACCCCCTTTATTTCCATTTCACCTCCCACAAGAATTTAATTTGGTAACTCACCCGCACACCCCTATTAAATGCCATGTCAACTCTCACGTTTAATTGGAGTATAAAACGCCTCATTAATTTGTCAACGCACATTAATTAAATCGTGTTTTAATTTTGAATTTCATATTGAGATGTTGGCTATTGTGTTAATTAAATAAGACAAGTCTTATTTCATTAAGGGTGGGTTCGTTGTGCGAGAAGCATTAGAGAGGAATTTCTCAAGTCGTGGAATCCTTTTCTTCCTTTTTGAAGAATGCAAAGAACGCACTGTCGCCGACGAAGAACGTCGGCCTCCGACGAAGGATGACGAAGAACGCCGAATCCTCGGAGATCGACGACGCGACGCCATGTAACGCGACGCAGACGATTCTCTTCTCCGTGACACCGACGATGCTTACAGAACATTGTTCTGCGACGCCATCTTCCGTGAAGATTATTTCCCACGACGAACCTTCGTTTGACGACACCTTGAGGTAGGGGTTAATTGTTTTGCCGTGAATTATTTCTTTGCCGTTCATCGACTTCTATTTGGGCCGCCTGTTATCGTAATAACGGGAGGAGGTTGGACCGTACGAACACGGCCGACCCTTCTCCCCCTTTGATGGTTGTACTTGATTGTGGTACGAGCTAGGGCGGCGCGGTGCAATGGCACCGCACAGAAACAATGAGGAACAGGCGAAGAAGCGCGATACCGTCGCATCGCACCGTTGAGGCGATTCGAAGACTCTGCAGATTGTCTATTTGACGTGCGGATCGACGGGCGATGACGTAATGGGCCTCAGAGGCGATTTGATGATTCCACAGTAAAGTACGGGTCCTGATATGACCCCAGGCGCAGACGGGAGCAAAAACGGATCTCCGGAGCGGCTCCGGTGGCCCGTGAAATATGCTGGTAGCACGGGTCACCGGCGGCCGGCATCGGCCAGCCGCACGGAGGCGGCGGCGTCCCGGCGCGCCACGGATGAAGCCGCGGCGGCAGGAGACCGGTCCCGTGGCCGTGCGGGACCCGGGGGAGATGCGGCAACCAGGGACGCGTCGCTGGCTAAGGAATGGGGGGGGGGGCGCATCACGCCATGCTCGGCCGCTGGCCGAACCAACGTGCCACCCGACCGGGCCGAGCCGGGTTGCGCGGACCGGATCGGGCCGCGCCAAGCCGGGTCGAGCCGCGCCCATCTTGGCCAGGCTGCACCCACCGGGCTAGGTCACGCCCTAATGGGCCGGACCCGGACCCGGGTCGGGTCGACCTGGGGGGGGGGGGGGTGGCCGGGTCGGACTTGGCCCAGACCCCCCACTTTCGGACCACTTTCGATATTTTGCTTATAACGTGGTCTAAGGACCTCCGATCGACGCACCGTAAGCTGTGTAGGGATCCCTAGATCGAGATTGTAGTTTTGGTATATTAAATTTAAGGTTTTGGAAACCTTTGGGTACGACTGGGTTGGTTCGAACACGAAACCAACCGGACCCTCGGAGCAAGAAACGCTTATAACTTGAGCTCCGGACGTTCGATTGACGTGTCGTCAACTTTGTTGGATTCCTCTTAGAGATAAAAACCTTTTTTCTTACTTCTCTCAAGGTTTGGATGCATTTGGAGTGCGGTCGTGTTGGTTTTTACTTAAAAACCAACCGGGCCCCTCGAATGAAAAAGACAATAACTCTCAGACCGGGCGTCCGATTGACGCGCCGTCTGTCACGTTGAGTTTCTATTAATGAGACGGAACATTGGAATACATCAACTCAAGACTATGTGTTAGTTGATGTATTGACCCCCTTTCCTCGTGGAGCGGACCCTCCCAGAAAAGTGCATGATGTGTGCGGGAACCCTAGAGCTGGTTGCGACTGCGACCGCGATGAAGACTGCACTGAAATCCTATGTCGGTTCGGCAGCGATGAAGACCATACTGAAATCCTCCATGGGTTCGAGGGTGATGAAGACTGCACTGAAATACTATGTGGGTTCGGCAGCGATGAATACCGTACTGAAATCCTCCATGGGTTCAACGACGATGAAGACTGCACTGAAATCCTATGTGGGTTCGACAGCGATGAATACCATACCGAAATCCTCCGTAGGTTCAAAGGTGATGAAGACTGCACTGAAATCCTATGTGGGTTCGGTAGTGATGAAGACCGCACTGAAATCCTCTGTGGGTTCGACATCGATGAAGATTTAACTGAAATCCTATGTGGGTTCGGTAGCGATGAAGATCGTACTGAAATCCTCTATGGGATCGACGACAATGACTACTGTTCTTGTATCCTACGTGGGTCTTGCAGTGTCTGACTATGTTCTTTCTATCCTACGTGGGTCTGGCAGAGTAGCTGGTCTGTATCCTATGTGGGTCCGACAGCTTAGTTGGTTTAGTATCCTATGTGGGTCCCAACTTAGATGAATCAGTGGCTATATCTAATCATCTCTATCACCTTACGAAGAAGTATACCTGTGTGAGCTAAGTCTTGACTTTCAATCATTATCTTTGATAGGATTGACTTGTTTTCCTATGTGGATTGTGTTGTGTATTCCTTTGTGGATTGGGTTGTACTATCCTGTGTGGACGTGATCGAACTTGGGCTCGGATGTTGGAGTAGAACGAGAATTGATGACTTAGGTATATGTATGGGCATATACCTAAGTAGTGTTGGTTGTTACTTCGTGATTGTATCTTTCCTTTGTGGATTATCCTTTGTGGATTCTGGGAGACCTTCGGGGGTCTCAGGGTCCCTACTGAGTAGCATATACTCACCCTTTCACGGGCTATGCCCGCACTACGTTGTGTTGGATGCATACGACGAACAACGCTGATCGTGGTTGAGGCTTGTGGAGTAGTCGGTACCTGGAGGTGGACCACTGGGTGGGACGTACACGGAGTGGATGACTGGACCCATGGAGCTGAGGTGGCTATCTTTACCCACCCTTCAGGTAGGACTTTTAGTGGATGGATCGACGTTCTTTCTTTACTTTCAGTTGATGTACTTTTGTTCCAGTTGTACTTTACTTCCAGTTTGGGTTTGTATTCTGGCCCATTTACTTTTCGCACTTACTTTTGTACCCATTTTTACTTAGTGTTTACTTCTGCTGGCTTACTATATTGTGTTTGTTTACTTTATAAAAGCAATGCCTTCCCTTTTGTCGGGATTTACGCCTTTGGTGCTAGTCTCCAGCCCCTGGCCTATGAGAGGCGGGCTTGGGGTAGTCACGGCACGGGCCCTGAGGACGGGTCATGACAAATTGGTATCAAAGGAGTTCTGTTCTACCATAGAACTCAGGACTCTGATCTTTCTTATATGTGAAGCAAGAGTGTTTAGGGTATTGAGTGTGGTTATCAGTCCAGGGAGTCCAGTGTTGGTGCGGCAACCGACGTATCCGCACACCAGGACCTTGACTTAGGATTTCCGACTCAATGCACGAAAACATTGATTGCATGTGTGTTTCCAAAGTTTTCTTTGTGATTAATTTGTGTCAGCTCACTAGGTATACTGTTTTGACCGTGGCACACCTGTTTCTTTTCAGGATGGCCCCACGACGACAGCCAGCTAGGGTTCTAAGCTTTGTGCGAGACGACAGCCCACCGAGCGACGAGGCCTCGGTGTAGGGCCCTTTGAAAGTAGAGGCACCGGCAGTACCTCTACCTGCCAAGCCACCGATTCCATCAGCCCCAGCCGCTGAGAGTGAACGTCGCCTTAGTGCACTGCACGAGTTTCAGTGTCAGAGACCTCCCAGGTTCCGTGGGGAGACGGAACATCAGGCAGCCGAGGACTGTCTAGAGGTAGTTTTTCGAGTTTTCAGGTTAGTGGGGACACCAGCTGACCTCATGGTGATCCCCACAACGAGCCTCCTGCACGCGGTAGCAGGCAGATGGTGGACCTTGATGCTCCAGGTGCACGACGAGACATCCCTCTTCTGGACGGACTGTGAGAGCCTCTTTCACTCAGAGTTCGTCCAAGCCACCCTCAGTGTGGTGAGAATTCAGGAGCTACTACAGCTGCGGCATGGCAGCATGACGGTCGCCCAGTACTCGGCGAGATTCACCGATCTCTCGCGTTATTCGACGGATATGGTAAGAGACCCATTCTTCCAGGCCCGGACCTTCGAGAAGGGACTGAGGCATGAGATCAGGGCATCGATGATCTCCCTCAGCATTCTGACACAGGTAGGAGTACTGGAGTGTGCCCTTCTCATAGAGAGATTTCTTGTCGAGCCTACACCAGCAGCGAGACCGACCACAGGGCGGCATGTAGCAGAGTCGTCTGCAGCTGGTAGTCGACGGATGTCACAGGGGTCTAGGCAGACCAGACCATCAGGCAGACGACCTCAGGACACTGGCTCAGAGGTGCGGGGTACAGGGCACAGAGCCAGCCTTTCGAAGAGTAGGCAATGCTACGCATGCGGCGGACATGGCCACATGGATCGTGACTGCCCGACCATTCGTGTAGAGGAGCAGCAGACGGTTGAGGGGCCACCCAGTCAAAGGTAGAGGGTGGACCGTGGCGGTCCACCGAGAGTAAGCGGACGAGGCAGGGGAGCTGGCCAAGCAGCAGGTGGTGGGCGACGCTTTGAGGCTTTACCACCACCACCACCAGGAGGTCCACTCCGACCACAAGGAGCTGGCGGGCAGAGATAGGCACAACTTCATGCAGTAGAGGCCTACGACCACGGCGCGCCAAAGATGAGTCGAGGTAATATATGTGTCTATTCCACCCTTACTACAGTTATTATAGACACAGGAGCGAGTCATTCTTTTATTGCCGCTTCCCTTGTTCGGAGCTCAGAGATTCCGACGGAGCTAT
This sequence comes from Viscum album, assembly GCA_963277665.1. Taxonomy (NCBI): domain Eukaryota; kingdom Viridiplantae; phylum Streptophyta; class Magnoliopsida; order Santalales; family Viscaceae; genus Viscum; species Viscum album. Next base: position 1,015,125,816 of record OY728147.1, on the reverse strand, counting down.
TGGATCGATCCTTACGGCTAGAGACTCCTACGGGAGCAGACTCGACAATTACGCACTGGTGTTGGCATTGTGAGATTACTCTAGGAGGCGAGAGCTTCGGCTGGGATCTTCTTGTAGTGGCGTCGAGGCCTTACGACATCATCTTGGGCATGGAGTGGTTATCTACAGTCCATACTCAGATCGACTATATTAGGCGCAAGGTGTGGTGTCTACGCACCGACGGGAGTAGGTTCACCTTCACCAGCGAGAAGGGAGACTTTGCAGCACAGGATGGAATCTCGTAGAGGAGAGGACATCCCATCACTCATCAGTTGGCTAGCATCATCCTATGAGCTGTTGACATGCAGAGTCCTAGTTTTCCTGTAGTGGTGGATCAGTATGCGGACGTTTTCCCTGACGACGTTCCAGGACTACCTCCTCACAGAGAGGTAGACTTTTATATTGACCTATACCCCGAGACAGCCCTGATATCCACTCTAGCATATTGTATGGCACCCACTGAGCTTCGAGAGCTATGGGTACAGCTGGAGGACTTGCAGAGTAAGGGATTCATCTGACCTAGTGTTTCACCCTAGGCTTCCCCGATATTGTTCGCCAAGAAGGCGGACGGAAGCTTGCGACTGTGTGTCGATTACTATCGCCTGAACCAGGTGACCGTGTGGAACAAGTATCCTCTACTGAGGATCGACGACCTATTCGATCAGCTAAAGGGATCACGTTGGTTCTCGAAGATAGACCTCAGGTCAGGCTATCATCAGCTCAGAGTTCGGGATGAGGACGTGCAGAAGATGGCGTTCAGATGTCGGTATGGCCACTATGAGTTCTTGGTTAAGCCTTTCGGTGTAACCAACACTCTAGCAGTGTTCATGGGTCTCATGAACAAGATCCTTCAGCCATACGTCGATTGATTTTTCATGGTCTTCATCGACCACATTTTGATATACTCAACCACTGAGGAGGAGCACGCCTACCACTTGCGGGTTGTACTAGACACACTCTGAGAGCACCAGATTTATGGAAAGCTCTCGAAGTGTCAGTTATGGATACATGAGGTCCACTTCTTGAGACACATCATCTCTGAGGCGGGATTTGCGGTTGATCATGTGAAGATCGAGGTAGTGCTAGCTTGGGAGCCACCCAGGAGCGTGATGGAGGTGCGGAGTTTCTTGGGGCTAGCTGGGTACTACTGTAGGTTTGTTCCAGACTTCTCTAGAGTTGCGGAACCACTATCAGCTTTGACAAAGAAGGGGAAACCCTTCGTGTGGTCAGAAAGATGTCAGCAGAGCTTCCAGGAGCTGAGACAGAGATTGACCAACACACCTATCTTGAGGCTACCAGAGGAGGGAGTATGGTACGTAGTCTACTGCGATGCATCAGGGACCAGAATCAGATGTGTCCTGATGCAGGAGCGGGACGTGATCGCCTATGTATCATGTCAGTTGAGGCAGTATGAGAAGAACTATGCTACCCATGACCTGGAGTTAGCAGCAGTGGTCTTCGCTCTGTAGATGTGGCGACACTATTTGATGGTCGCTTTATAGTCTATTCTGACCACCAGAGTCTCAGGTACATCTTATCACAGAAGGACCTGAATCTGATACAGTGGCGATGGCTCGAGTTCCTCCAGGACTATGACTTTGAGATAGTCTATACTCTTGGAAAGGGGAACGTAGTAGCCGATGCTCTCAGTAGGAGGATGTACATCCAGCTACTCGGGGAGGCGACAGAGCAGCTAGCCGCTTTGCAGATATCCTTCATGGATAGAGATGGAGCATCCTTTCTTTAGTCACTCATAGTCACTCCTCCACTACTACAACGGGTCAGAGAGACACAGTGTGGGGATGTTGACTGTGAGACGCAGCATGCACATATATCCTCCGGAAAATCACCTGATGGATTCTCTTTAAGAGGTGAGCACGATGTCATTTTCAGAGGACGTACCATGGTACCACCTTCTTTATAGGAGGAGGTGCTAAGAGAGTTTCACACTTCCACTTTAGCGGTACATCTAGGAGTGGCGAAGATGTACTAGGATATCAGACAACAACATTGGTGGCCGGGTATGAAGAAGGCTGTAGCTAAGTTCGTTTCTCGATGCCTCAACTATCAGCAGGTGAAGGCGGAGCACCAGGTACCAGTAGGCTTGGTACAACCCTTGGAGGTCCCGGAGTGGAATTGGGATGGGATATCTATGGATTTCATGACTGGACTTCCACGTACTTACAGAGGTCACGACTCCATTTGGGTTATTGTCGACCGACTCACCAAGTCGGCTCACTTCTTACCCATTAGAGAGAAGGGCTTAGTAGAGAGATTTGGACGCCTCTACGTTCAGAAGATTGTACGGATTCATGGTGTTCCATCATCTATCTTCTTCGATCGAGATGCTCGCTTTACTTCCCATCTTTGGAAGGGGTTGTAGGAGGCATTTAGAATGCAGCTAGGTCTGAGCACCGCCTTTCACCCTGAGATAGATGGTCAGATGGAGAGAACCATTCAGACTCTCAAGGACATGCTCCGTGCATGTGTCCTCGACTTTGGTCGCAGCTGGGAGGACCACATACCCTTAGTGGAGTTCGTGTACGACAACAGCTACCACTCTCCCATCGGGATGGCACCATAAGAGGCATTGTACGGCCGGCCTTGCAGATCACCTCTATGCTGGACAGACCCTGGGGAGTCAGCACTTGTGGGACCAGAGATGGTCCAGGCCACGACAGAGAAGGTCCAGGTCATCTAGGAGTGGATGAGGACAACTTAGAGCCGGCAGAAGTCTTATGCTGATAGGAGGCGGAGGCCACTATAGTTCGAGGATGACGACTACGTTTTCTTGAGGGTCTCACCTCGATGTGGATTACGGAGACTTGGCCGAGGTAGCAAGTTATCTCCATGCTTCATCGGACCAATCCAGGTCCTCAGCTGGGTAGGCGAGGTGGCTTACCGCCTGGCTCTACCACCTCAGTTGCACCAGGTGCATGACGTCTTCCACGTATCTCAGCTGAGGAGATACGTGCATGACCCGAAACATATCATCGACCCTGGGGAGATGGACATTGACGATGGGGCGACCTTTGAGGAGGTCTTGGTGGAGATCGAGGATCGACATGAGCGGCTCCTACGTGGGTGGTCAATTCTTCTAGTGCGCATCAGATGGAAGCACAGGAACCTCCAGGAGAGCACTTGGTAGCGGGAGGCTCAGATGCGTGCTTAGTACCCACATTTGTTCCCCTAGTTTATGATGTATCTTTATGGGGACGTAAATCCCTGAGGTGGGAGTAATGTAAATACTCGTCAAATTCAATGGAAATTTTTCCTTAATTTTCTTTGGGATTTTACAAGAACGCTGTTTCTAACGACACCTGATTCCGAGGCCCGGTGTGCCCGTAATCAATTTCCGAAGTTTAGCTCAGGTACGTTCAGTGAACGAACGAGCGAGTTTTCCTAACTTTTGAACCAGTGCTCAGAATCGAAATCTGAGGGCACCGATGGAACCGAAACGCCGGTAATTGCTTAAGAACACATTTTCTAGAGTTGCGTTTGCTCGGGTGTGGTTTTTAAAAATAGTGGGTTAAGTAATGAATAAAATAAAATTTGTGCAACCAATTTTATTTTTATTTAAGTTAGTTTAAACCTATTCTTGGTGGTTGGAGTGGGACCCACTAATATCCTAACTCCCTAGGTAAGACATTAGTGAGGTGGGGCCCACACGAGCCCCACCCCCTTTATTTCCTTTTCACTTCCCACAAGAATTTAATTTGGTAAATCACCCGCACACCCCTATTAAATTCCAAGTCAACTCTCGCATTTCATTGGATTATTAAACACCTAATTAATTGGTCAACACACGTTAATTAAATCGTGTTTTAATTTTGAATTTCAAATTGAGATGTTGGCTTGTGTGTTAATTAAATAAGATAAGTCTTATTTCATTAAGGGTGGGTTCGTTGTGCGAGAGGCATTGGAGAGGAATTGCTCAAGCCATGGAATCCTCTTCTTCCTCCTTGAAGAATGCGAAGAACGCACCGTCGCCGACGAAGAATGCCGGCCTCCGACGAAGGACGACGAAGAATGCCGAATCCTCGGAGATCGACGACGCGATGCCGTGTACCGCGACGCCGACAATTCTCTTCTCCGTGACGCTGACGATGCTTACAGAACCTTGTTCCGCGATGCCATCTTCTGCGATGATTCTTTCCCACGATGAACCTTCGTTCGACGACACCTTGAGGTAGGGGTTAATTGTCTTGCCGTGAATTATTTCTTTGTCGTTCATCAACTTCTATTTGGGCCGCCTGTTATCGTAATAATGGGAGGAGTTTGGACCGCACGAACACGGTCGACCCTCCTCCCCCTTTGATGGTTGTACTTGATTGTGGTATGAGCTAGGATGGCGTGGTGCAACGACACCGTGTGGAAACAATGAAGAACGGGAGAAGAAGAGCGGAGTCGTCGCGCCGCACCGTTGATGCGATTCGAAGACTCCATAGATTGTCTATTTGACATTCGGATCGACGGGCGATGACGGAACGGGCCGTAGAGGTGATTTGATGATTCTGAATTAAAGTACGGGTGCCGAGACGACCCCAGGCATAGACGGGAGCAAGAACGGACCACCGGAGTGGCTCCAGTGGCCTGCGGACTCCGCCGGCGGCTGGAGGCAGCGGCCGGAGGCGGCGACAGGCACCGGTTGACCCCCGGAGGAGGCAGCGTCCCGGCACGCCACAAGGAGGGACCGCCGCGGCTGAAGCCGTGGTGGCAGGCGACCGATCCCGTGGCCGCGCGGAACCCGGGGGAGACGCGGTGACCAGCGCCGCGTTGATGGCTAAGGAAGGGGGGGGGGACCACATCCCCCCATGCTCGGCCGCTGGCCGAGCCAGCGTGCCACTTGGCCGGGCCGGGCCGTGTTGCGCGGACCGGACCGGGCCGTGCCCACCGGTCCGGGTCGCACCCTAATGGGCCAGAACCGGACCCGGGTCGGGTCGACCGGGTTCGGGCCGACCTGGGGGGGGGGGTGGGTTGGGCCGGGTCGGACCGGGCCCAGACCCCCCACTTTCGGACCACTTTCGATATTTTACTCATAACATGGGCTACGGACCTCCGATCGACGCACCGTCAGTTGCATAGCGATCCGTGGATCGAGACGGGCGTTTTGGTATATTACACTCAAGGTTTTGGATAACTTTGTGTACGGAAAGTATGGTTCGAACATGAAACCAACCGGGCCCTCGGAGCGGAAAGGCTTATAACTTGAGCTCTGGACGTCCGATTGACGTTCCGTCGACTTTGTTGGATTCCTCTTAGTGAGACGGAACTTTTGGATTACTCCTATCGAGGTTTGGACGCAGTTGGAGTGAAGTCAGGTTGGTTTGGACTTAAAAACCAACCGGGCCCCTAGAACGAAAAAGCCAATAACTCTCAGACCGGGCGTCCGATTGATGCACCGTCTGTCACGTTGAGTTCCTTTTAATGAGATTAAACTTTGGAATACATAAAATTAGGACTATGTTTCAGTTGATGTATCAACCCCCCCTTGGCTCATGGAGAGGACCCTCCCGGAAAAGAGCATGTTGTGTGCGGGAACCCTAGAGCTGGCTGCGACTGCGACTGCGATGAAGACTGCACTGAAATCTTATGTGGGTTCGGCAGCGATGAAGACCGTACTGAAATCCTCTATGGGTTCGATGACGATGAAGACTACACTAAAATCCTATGTGGGCTCAGAAGCATTGAAGATCGTACTGAAATCCTCCGTGGGTTCGACGACGATGAAGACTACACTGAAATCCTATGTGGGTTCGGCAGCGATGAAGATTGTACGAAAATCCTCCGTGGGTTCGACGGCGATGAAGACTGCACTGAAATCCTATGTGGGTTCGGCAGTGATGAAGACCGTACTGAAATGCTCCGTGGGTTTGATGGCGATGAAGACTGCACTGAAATCCTATGTGGGTTCGGCAGTGACGAAGACAATACTGAAATCCTTCGTGGGTTCGACAACAATGACTACTGTTCTTGTATCCTACATGGGTCTGGTAGTGTCTGACTCTATTATTTCTATCCTATGTGGGTCTGCTAGAGTATCTAGTCTGTATCCTATGTGGGTCTGACATCTTAGCTGGCTTAGTATCCTATGTGGGTCCCAGCTTAGATAAATCAGTGGCTATATCTGATCATCTCTATCACCTTACGAAGAATTATACCTATGTGAGATGAGTCTTGACTTTAAATCATTATCTTCGATATGATTGACTTGTTTTCCTATGTGGATTGTGTTGTGCTTTCCTGTGTGGATTGGGTTGTACTATCCTGTGTGGAAGTGATAGAACTTGGGCTCGGATGTTGGAGCTGAACGGGAATTGATGACTTAGGTATATGTATGGGAATATACGTAAGTAGTGTTGGTTGTTACTTCGTGATTGTATCTTTCCTTTGTGGATTATCCTTTATGGATTCTGGGAGACCTTCAAGGGTCTCGGGGTCCCTACTGAGTAGTGTATAATCACCCCTGCATGGGCTATGCCCGCACTACGTTGTGTTGGATGCAGATGATGGACAGCGCTGATCGTGGTTGAGGCTTGTGGAGCAGTCGGTACCTGGAGGTGGACCACTGGACAGGACGTACACGGAGCGGACGGCTAGACCTGTGGAGCTGAGGTGGCTATCTGTACCCACCCTTCAGGTGGGACTTCCGGTGGATGGCTCGACGTTGCTGCTTTACTTTCAGTTGTTGTACTTTCTTTCCTGTTTTACTTTACTTTCAGTTTGGGTTTGTATTCTGGCCCATTTACTTTCCGAACTTACTTTTGTACCCAGATTTACTTAGTGTTTAATTCTGTTGGCTTACTCTGTGGTGTTTTTTTACTTTATAAAGGCAATGTCTTCCCTTTTTGTTGGGATTTACACCTTTGGTTCTAGTCGCCAGCCCCTGGCCTATGGGAGGTGGGCTTGGGGTAGTCACGGCACAGGCCCCGAGGACGAGTCGTGACATTTTCTTGCAGATATTTTTTCCATCATCAATGACCACTTCAATTCAAAATGAGATCTTAGGGATCAAACAATCCCAAGGGGAGTCAATGTATGAGTACTGAGAGCAATTCAAGAAGTTGTGTGAAAGCTGCCCACACCAACAAATCAGTGAGAAACTACTTATCCAATACTTCTATAAAGGACTCACACCTATGAAGAGAAGCACGATGGATGTCTTGGATAGAGGGGAATTTGTGGACAAGACACTATTATATGCATGTGCATTAATTGACAAGATGGCTCAAAACTCCCAACAATTTGGTGATCAAGGTACACCACATGTCCGGGGAGTACATTAGGTAAGTTATTCTTCTCTTGAGAGTCATTTAATTGATACCAAGTTGGAATAATTGAAAACTATGGTGAGATAGATTTCTTTGGCTCAAAAGACATCCCAACCCCCTCCTTCAAGCCCTTGTGGCATTTTCACTGAGACAAGCCACCCAACAGACTGTTTCACCCAACTATAAGAAATAAAAGATTGTGTATCAGTGTTTCCTAGGAGACCATTTCAGAAAAAAACAACCATATCCTCAAAAAAAGTTTTATTCCTTTTCTCTAACATACAACCAAGGGTGGAAGGATGAATCAGACATGAGGTATGCCTCTAGACGACAACAAAGGCCCCCCTTTATACAAAACTTACAACAGCCCCCACCTTACCAACAAGGTTTCCAAAAAAACCCAAAAGAGATTTGAATCTCAAACATCAACAAGTCAACAACAATTGAATCCCAAAACCAAGTTAGATTCTAACAATGATGATCTTTTGAAACAAATTGTTCTTAATCAACAGAATGAGCTGAAGATTCAAGGTTCATAGCTGAGGGAGTTAAAAACTCAAATGTTCCTGATTTCCACTGCCCTCCATGAACTGGTAAGCAAGAACTCTGGAAATCTTCCTTCCCAACCTACTCCAAATCCCATGGGGAATGTCAGTGCCATCACATTGAGAAGTGGGAAGAAAACAACAGATACATCAGCACCTATTGTTCCTCTAGGATTCACCTCAACTCTATAGAAGACCCATTCAAAACCAACTGATGAGAAACCCAAGGAGAAAGATAAAGGTAAGCAAAAGATAAATGATATTTCTCACAAACCCCTTCCCTTTCAAAACAGTGTTGTGAAAACCAAGAAGATTACTAAATAGGTGATGCAAAAAGAAGTTTTGGATACATTCAAGCATGTGGATATCAACATCCCTCTACTTGAAGCCATCAAGAAAATCACAAGGTATGAGAAATTATTAAAATAACTTTGTACCAATCAAAGAGGGAACAAGGGAAATGAAAGGATAAATTTGGGAAGGAATGTGTCAGCACTCATTACACCAACTGTATAAATTCCAAAAAAGTGCAACGATCCAGGAACATTCACCATCCCATGCACCATAGGGGAGTTTCACTTTTTTGATTCTTTTTGTGATTTAGGAGATTACATAAATGTAATGACTCACCATGTATTATCTTCTCTATAGGTTGGTGAGTTGAATCTAACAAGATTAGTGGGGAAGTTGGGAAATAGAGCTACAACATATCCATTGGGAGTCCATGAGGATGTACTTGTCCGGGTAAGAGACACGATCTTTCCAGCAGATTTCTACCTACTTAAAATGGTGGATGATCAGGTAATTTCACATGAACCCATTATCCCAGGTATAACTTTCCTCAAAACTAAAAAAACAATCATATATGTCCATGAGGGTACACTTGCCATGGAGTTTGGAGATGAATTTGTGATATTTAATGTTATGGACTCCATGAAGTACCCATCAGAGGAACATTATGCATTTTTTATCTCCCAATTTCAACCACCAAATAAAAACCCCATTGAATTTTATTATCCTATTCTTAGAGAGATTATGAGTATTTGTTCTATTGTTATGTCTAAGATCACTTACACACTTGTTTTTAATGTACACAAATCTCTTATATTTGATTTTGAAGTGGATTCATTCTTTGATTTTGATCATGTGAACTATGATTATGACATGGTTATTAAATATGATGATGATTTTTATGCATTATTCTCTGATTTTTATAATGATAATTCACATACTGATGTTCATTGTGCACATATTTTAGTTCCTTCAATGTATCCATCCATACACCACCCCCAAAGTTGGAACTCAAGTCATTTCCACCTAATCTCAAATACTCATACTTGTTAAGTGGTGAGAAATTACCTATTATCATTGCTAACAATCTCTCTTTTGAACATGAAAAAAATGTTTGAATCTTTTGAGGGAGAAAATTAAGGCAATCAGGTAGAGCTTGGCTGACATATCATGTATTCACCCCTCCATTTGCATTCATGTGATTCTTTTGGAGGATAAGGCTAAACTAGTTAGGCATCCACAAAGAAGAATCAATCCAGCCATTTTAGAGGTTTTTAAAAAAGAGGGTGAAAATTTGCTCGAGGAAGGAATAATTTATCCCATTTTAGATTCTCTATTGGTGAATCCTATTCAGGTTGTTCCTTAGGAAAGTGGTGTTACTGTCATTAAAAATGAGAAATATGAGTTAGTTCCAATGAGGGTACAAAACCGTTGGTGTGTGTTTATTGATTATAGGAAAGTAAATCAGTTCACTCGCAAGAACCATTTCCCCTCCCATTTATTGATCAGATGCTTGAGAGACTAGCTGGGAAAACACACTATTGTTTATTGGATGGATTTTCTAGATATTTTCAGGTTCCTATTGCTATGAATATTCATGAGAAGACAATATTCACTTTTCCATTTAGTACGTTTGCCTACCGGAGGATGCCATTTGGACTTTTCAACGCCCCATCTACCTTCCAGAGATGAATGGTGAGTATTTTTTCTAAATTTATTGAGAACTTCATGGAGGTATTTATGGATGATTTTATAGTGTATGGATCCTCATTTGATTAATGTCTAATTAGTTTGGGAAATGTGTTTAATTTTTGTATTGAGAAGAATCATGTCTTGAACTTTGAAAAGTGTCATTTCATGGTAGAGCATGACATTGTCTTAGGGAATGCAGTGTCAAAACATGGGATCAAGGTTGATAGATATATAATAGATATTATTTCATCCCTACCCTATTCTTCATGTGTGTGTGATGTTAGATCTTTTCTAGGGCATGCGAAATTTTATCAGTGCTTCATCAATGATTTTAGTAAGATTGATCTTTCTATGTAACGATTACTTCAAAGGGATTTTGATTTTGTGTTTAATGAATCTTTTAGGACTTACTTTGATGAGATAAAGAAGTGTCTGACCACTCCACCGATCATACAGCCCCCACGGTGGGAGATTCTTTTGGAGCTTATGTGTGACGCCTCTAACATTGCGTTCGGAGCTTTCTTATCATAGAGGGTGGAGAGACATTAAAATGTGATTGAATATTCATCAAAGGCATTGGATTCAGCTCAATCAAACTAAAAAACCTCAGAAAAGAAGTTTCTTGCTATTGTATTTTCTTTAGATAAATTCTGTTCATATTTATTGGGCTCTAAAGTAGTTTTTTTCTCTGACCATGTAGCTCTGAGGTACCTATTGAATATGCTGGATGAAAAGCCCAGGCTAATACGATGGATGCTCTTTCTTTATCAATTTAACATTGATATAAAGGACAAGAATGGGTCGGAAAACCTTGCGGTCGACCACATGAGTAAGATTACTCCCACACTAGAGTATGACACCTTGGACCAGGAACCACTTCGAGACACTTTTCGTAATGAGCATCTTTATTCCGTCTCAGGTATGCATCCTTGGTATTCTGATTTAGTAAACTACCTTTTATGCATATGAAATTACTAAAAATTTAAAGAAACATCAAATCAAAACATTAAAGAGTGAGTCTATATTTTATGTGTGGGAGGAGCCCTACTTATAGTGCGTGTGTAGTGATCATGTTATTATGAGGTGTGTTCTTGATGATGAGTTTGAGTCTGTTCTGCAATTCTGTCATACACAAGATTGTGGTGGACACTTTGGACCCCAACTAATAGCTAGGAAATTCATATACTCTGGATTATATTAACCTAGCTTATTCTATGATTCCCAAGTGTTTTTTAAGTCATACTCTCATTGCCAACACACTGGGAACATTTCCTGGAGACATGAGATACCCCAACAACCCACATTATTTTGTGATATTTTTGATGTATTGGGCAATGGTTTTATGGGTCCTTTTCCTAGTTCATTTGGTTTCCTTAATATTTTAGTTTCCATTGATTATGTGAGCAAATGGGTGGAGGCTAAGGCCATCAGAACTGATGATTCCCATGTTGTTGTGGACTTTGTGAAAGCACATATTTTTTGTAAGTTTGGAGTACTGAAGGACATCGTCAGTGACCAAGGGACACACTGTCACGAACTAGCCCGGGTACCCTGGTAACCAGATAACTGAGCCAGTCCTGACATAGCCCGAAGCGCATTCCCGATCCCCACGGGTCAGCGACTAGCACCTGGCATCACACAACAAGCAAGTGGGAACGATTTCTTCCATAAGAATGCAGAAGAAATATATAACGAAATAGAATACATTACAAAGGAAAACTACACCGGGAGTGATGTACTAGAATACAATTTGGCATAAAAAAGTCAAAAGTACTACAACCCAAGTACTAAAATGGGAAAATAGCCCCAAGGTCCCTAAGGACACAACTCACCAAGAGAAGATCAACAACTGGATCCAACTCCAAGAGATTCCTTCCCTTTTCTCGAGCCTGGAAGAAGGAAGTCAACAAATACCCAAAGGCAAAAGTAGGTTGTGAGCCTAATCCCAGTTGGATACCACCAAAGACTCCGTAACAGATGCCAAATATAGATTATCCAAATATAAGCTTTCAATTTTTAAGAAAAGAGGTTTGGCAACACAAAAGCATATTTCAACAAACAAGCTATACATTTTCATATGATGGAAAAATTACTTTAAGAAAAGGCTTTACAATGATGGAATATTTCTAAAAAAATGGCTTAAATAAAAAATTTATATAAAACAGTTTATATAAATTTAGCAGGCATGTAAGCAGTTCAAAAGCATTGGCATACATTTATATCTCAAATATAAACAAACAAGCGAGAAACATGGTCATCTTACAAAACGTACAATAGTATTAACCAGTTATAGGATTCCACACTCTCTATGTGAACTCTTCAAAATGTGTATACAGACATCCCTATGACACTGGCCAAAGGAGACTCGTCACCAACCTGTCGGGGATGTGACCCATTGCATGTATGTTATATAATGTTGTCATAGCGTAGAGTGTATCCAAATAACTCACTAACTACCTAGGGCTTGCATGCGCTCTTACATTATGGGAGAACTATTTTAAAAGTGCTTAAAATACGATCAATCCCATTCTTCCATTTCAAAGTGGAAATTTCATTCCATTTAAAACCACAATAGGTTTTATTCAAAAACATGCCTTTTTCGCAAGATAAAACCAATGGTTTTCTATCAAAACATTTTATACCATTTTCATAAGTTTGAAATATATTAAAAACCAATTCCATCATTACACATTTCTTTTCCACAATTAAGTTCAAAAATTTTATTGAAAAAATTTCCATCAAATCCGTAATTTAAATTCAACAATTTAAATCGACCAATTTTCCATAAACACACCCAATTCAATGGAATTGGGGTTTTCCCCAAATTTCTATGCCAATACCATTTCAAATATCTCAATTCATTAGAATCGAGTTTTTATCAATTTAATTGATAGGAAACTTGAGAAATTGGATTTAAATCAAGAATTTAAATAAATCAAGAAAATACAATGATAAAAAATTTGGAATGTAGGGACGAAACCACCTACCTTGAGAGTTTTTGACCGAAACCACAAAGGTTGAGAACGCTCAAGAAAACCGGGTCTCTTCTTTAAGAACCCACCTTAGATCTCTTATCCTAGAAGTATTAAGACCAAAACTCATCAAATTTGGTTCCACACACTTAGATCTACCCATAACAGGCATAGATCTTAGAAACCGAGAGAAGAGGAGAAGTAGATCTAAGTAGATCTAAGAAACCAATCAAGAACGAAGAATAACGATCACATACCTTGAGAATCCTGTTTCGATTCACCAAGAGGATCCTTTGGATCGGCTCAGGAACAAAGGGAGAACCTTCTCTGACCCCAGGAGATGACAAATCCCGAGTTAGGGCCACTTAGGAAGAAAAATGAAGCATTTAGAGGATAAACGGTTGAGATCCACAATTTAAGGATCTAATTTTAAGTGACCGCACGGTTTGTCCACACGGTTTGTCGAACCGTGCGCACAATGTGCGGATCTCACTGTCCAGGGTTGCTGGTCCGCACGGTTTATTCGCACGGTTTCCCAAACCGTGTGCACAACATGCGTACCCCACTGTCCAATGCTACTAGGTTGGCACGGTTTGATCGCACAGTTTATCAAACCGTGCGCTAACCGTGCACAAGCCATTGCCTTTTTACTTTACATAAAAAAATCACCCAAACGCACACCCAAGTCACTACTCTAAAACAGAGGCACTTAGAGACATCAAAAGTACCTGAAAATGTAACGGGATGTTACAACCTCCCCACCATAAGACCTTTCTGTCCCCAGAAAGCCTATGAAGAAACCTCCACACCAAAAAGATGAGGCCACTACTCTCTCATTAGTGCCTCCCTTTCCCACGTATCATGAGAATCTGAACCATGCAGCCTAAGTACACAGACCATAGGTATCGTTCTCCCACAAAGTACCTTGGTCTCAGAATCAACAACCCTAACTGGTCGTTCAGTAACAGATAAATCTGGTTCAATCTCAATATCACTCCACCTCACAACATGAGATGGATCAGAGAGAAACTTTCATAGCTGCGATACATGGAACACGTTATGTATCGACGTCAGCTGTGGTGGTAGAGATAAACGGTAAGAAACTTTCCATACAAGACCAATAATCTCAAAAGGTCCCAAAAAATGAGGAGCAAGCTTCCTTTGCCTCCCAATCCATCGATGACCAAATCAGGGTGAAACTTTCAAGAACACTTGATCACCAACAAATAACTCTAAAGGTTTATGGTGACGATCAGCATAAGACTTGTACTGACTCTGCGCTGTCAACATTCTCTGACGAATCAACAAGATCTTAGCTATTGTCTCTTGGACCAAACTCGGTCCTACTAAATAACTTTCACCAATCTCTGTCCAACATAAAGGAGATTTACAAGGAAGACCATACAAAGCCTCAAAAGGAGCCATCTTGATCACAGATTGATAACTGTTGTTATAAGAAAACTCGACTAGCCCCAGATGATCATCTCAAGACCCACCAAAGTCGAGAACACAAGTGTGGATCATATCTTCAAGGATCTGAATAGCTCTCTCTGTCTGAACATCTGACTGTGGATGGTAGGCCGTGCTCAAACTGACCTGAGATCCCAGTGCCTCCTGAAGGCCTCTCCAAAAGTGATAATTAAACCGAGGATCCCTATCAGAGACTATTGCAGATGGAACTCCGTGCAAACAAACAATTTCATTCACATAGATATTTCCCAACTCCTCAACTTTGGTTGTATCCTGAATAGGTATAAAGTGATAAAACTTGGTCAGTCTGTCGATCACAACCCATATCGCGTTCTTCTTCCTATGGGTTTGAGGTAACCCAACCACAAAGTCCATTGAGATTTCATCCCACTTCCATGTAGGGACTGTAAGTGGTTGAAGCAAACCCGAAGGTTTCTGGTGCTCGGGTTTCACCTGCTGGAATGTATAGCAACGCGATACAAACTCAGCAATGTCTTGTCTCATACGTGGCCACCAGAACTGTTTCCTCATATCATAGAACATCTTCATGGTTCCCGGGTGCACAGCCCACTGGGAGTTATGGCAATTCCCCATCAGATCCTTCCTTGTCGATAATGGTACAATGTAACGATTTTGATAACACAATACACCCTCTTTAGAGAACGACCAAAAGGTGTCGATCTCCCCACCATAAAGAGAGTACCTATTTCCACGGAATTCATTATCCAGCTACTGTTCCTGAAGAATTAACTCAAGGAGAGCAGAAGTCAACTGAACACTGGCTAAAGAAACTTCATTCCTCTTCCACGGAATTCCAATATGCAACTGAGCAAAAAGAGCCATCAAACTACACTTTTACGAAGATTCCTTCACAGCCTGAATTGGAAGTTTCCTTCTTAACGCATATACAATGAAATTCCCTTTCCCCGAGGTATAGGCAATGTCAAATTCGAAGGACTGCAGGTACTCCACCCAACGCCTTTGGCGGAGATTTAAATATTTTTGAGAGAAGATATAACTCAAGCTCTTGTGGTCTAAATACACAGTAAACCTTTCTGCATAAAGGTAATGTCTCCAAAACCTCAGTGCGTGCATTAAAGCTGCAAGTTCAAGGTCATGGGTAGGATAGTTTTTCCCATGCGGCTTAAGCTCACAAGATCCATAGGAAAAAACATGATTACCCTGCATAAGTACACATCCCAAACATGAACCCGATGCATCACAGACGACCACATAAGCTATCCCAGACTTAGGAAGAGTTAACACCGGTGCATTAGTCAAAAGACGCTTTAGCTCAACAAAAGAACTCTGACATTTTTCATTCCAAGAAAACTTCACTCCTTTAGAGTCAGAGCAGTCATTGGAGAAGCTAACTTTGAGAAGTCTTTAACAAACCGGCGATAATATCCTGCTAAACCCAAGAAGCTCCGAATCTTGAAAACATTTCGTGGTTGTTCCCAAGTCATAACAGCCTTCACCTTCTCAGGATCAAATGATATTCCTTGTTCTGACATGACATGTCCCAAGAATTTCACTTCCCGAATCCAAAAATTTCACTTTGACAGCTTGGCATAAAGTCGGTGATTCCTTAGATGACTCAGAAATGTTCTCAGATGATGCACATGTTCCTCCTCAGACTTTGAGTATACAAGAATGTCATCCACAAAGACAACCACAAAAGTATCAAGATACTCATGGAAAACTTGATTCATCAAGGACATGAAAACTGCAGGATCATTTTTTAGGCTGAAGGGCATGACAAGGTACTCATAATGGCCATACCTACTTCAAAAAGCGGTCTTAGGAATGTCACATTACTTTATCCTCAACTGATGGTAACCGGATCGAAGATCAATTTTTGAAAACCACTTTTCCCCTTTCAATTGATCAAACAAATCATCAATTCGTGGTAGTGCATATTTGTTCTTTATCGTAACTCGATTGAGATTTAGATAATCAACAAATAAGCGAAAGGAACCATCAGCCTTCTTGGCGAAGAGAACTGGTGTTGCCCAAGGTGACATGATCGGGTGTATAAAACCTTTCTCAAGAAGATCATCTAACTGAGTCTTCAGTTATTTTAGTTCAGCTGGAGCCATTCGGTAAGAAGGAATAGAAACTGGTTGAGTACCAGGAATTAAGTCAATAGTAAAATCAACCTCTACAACTGGTGGCAAACCAGAGAAGTCAGAATGAAACATCTCAGGAAACTTAGTGACGAGTGGAGGGAGATCACCAAACAATGAATCTCTCTCTAGATCAAAAGAAAACACTAATATAACTTTCCCTAACTCTGGGAAAAAGGGTCCGGATCTGCTTGAACTTGGGTCCCATTCTCCTTGAAAAACGAGAGACACACCACTGGGTGTAGTAAGGTAGACCTGTAGAAGATAACAATCAATCTGGGCTTTATTAGCAATGAGCCAGTCCATCCCAAATATGAAGTCAAAAGATTTCATATCGAGAACTAAGAAACTCCAAACATGATCAACATCTGATAGAGGGAAGACACAATCAAGACTATAGAGACCCTTCTCTCTCATTACACCAAGGGGTGTAGTAATATCTATTGCACAAGATAAAATTTCCATAGGTAGATTTAGAAGATTAACAAGACGGGTTGAAATAAAAGAGTGAGATGCACCAGTATCAAAAAGAGCTGTCACTAAAGACGTATCTATAGTAACGGTACCTCTCACAGTTGCAGGACCTGCATCAGCTACCTCTGGCGACTCTTCCACTACATGAGGAAGCTTCGTTCCGGATGCCTGTGGTTGGAACCATTTTGTACATGAAGCATTTGATTTCCCCACAGTATTTGGAGGTGTTGAAGATCCAATTCCACTATGTGGAGTAGAGAAGTGATGTCAGAATCTCTGTAGGTGCCCTAAATGTCTGCAGGAGTTACAGTTCTTGGGTTCCTCAGTGCAAACCCTCTTAGAATGTCCTGGCTTCCCACACTGATAGCAAGTCAAGGAAGCCCCTCCTGGTGCTACCGAAGGTCTGGGATGACTCTGCTGTCGAGAAATACCATGAGAAAAGTCACGCTTCCGTTTTCATTTAAAGGAACCAACACTGCCACTATGAGGAAAAACAACCTCCTTCAACCCTGACTTTCCTGCCAAGTCTATCTCAACCATCATCTCCCTATCCAGCACATCAGCATAGGTGGGTAGCTTTAGTAGGAAAACCTTATAACGAATATATACTCGAAGTCCCAACTCGAATCATCGAGCTTTCATCCCCTCATTAGATACAATCTCAGGAGAAAACTGTACCAGCTCAGAAAAATGATTTGGGTACTCAGTCACAGTTTTGTTGGCCTGCTCAAGCTTGAAAATCTCCACAGCCTTGGCCAACACCATTGATTCTGGATAGAACTGGTTAGTGAAAAGAACCCTAAAGTCTTTCCACTCCAAAACCTCATGTTTCCGAGCCGTCACCATCATGTCCCACCATCTTTTACTTGGTCCCTCCAGCATGAAGGTGGAACACTTCACCTTGATCACTTCAGGTGTCTCCAGAATCCAAATAGTCATTCAATCTTACTCAACCATTCCTCAGCATGTTGAGGGTCAGTGGAGCCTTTGAAAACTGGTGGCTTCTGGCGTAGTAATTCTTGAGAACAACTTCAGAGAATATCACTATGAGGATCTATAGTTGGAGTCTGAACAAGAACTAGAGGTGGTTCCTATCCCAGAGCTTGGACAGTGCGAACAATCACCTCAACCAAACTCGGATCCACAATAGGACTCACTTGCTGAGGTTCAGCAGCAGCCTCTTTTTGGATCTGAGCTCCACGTCTTCTCGAAGGCATGATTATACACAGCATAAAAAGACATATATTAACACCCAAAACGAGTAACAAGGAAAACTATTCTTAATAGAAGGGATTAACAAGATTTGGATTCCACTCTATCCAAATCAAGACAGGGAAAATACTAGAACTAATCCACAAGTCGTATTTCCCTAGCTACCCCTGGTGACTTAAGGTTCATTGCGGTGAGAGCTGGCCAGGCACTCAATCACAACTACCTCCTAAGTCCTGACAAGAATAATCAAATGCATACTATCATCAAGGCAAGATGCTTAACCTCCCTTTGATACCAATTTGTCACGAACTAGCCCGGGTACCCTGGTAACCCGATAACCGAGCCGGTCCTGACATAGCCCGAAGGGAATTCTCGATCCCCACAGGTTGGCGAATAGCACCTGGAATCACACAACAAGCAATTGGGAATGATTTCTGCCACAAGAATGTGGAAGCAATAGATAATGAAACAATATTAATTACAAAGGAAAACTCCACCGAGAGTGATGTACCAGAATACAATTTGGCATAAAAAAATCCCAAAGTACTACAACCCAAGTACTAGAATGGGAAACAACCCTAAGGTCCCTAAGGACACAACTCACCAAGAGAATATCAACAACTGGATCCACCTCCAAGAGATTCCTTCCCTTTGCTCGAGCTTGGAAGAAGGAAGTCTACAAACACCCGAAGGCAAAAGTAGGGTTTGAGCCTAAGCCCAGTAGGATACCACCAAAGATTCTGTAACAGATTCCAAATATAGATTATCCAAAGAAAAGCTTTCAATTTTCAAATAAACAGGTTTGGAAACACAAAAGCATATTTCAACAAACATGCTATACATTTTTATATGATGGAAAAATTACTTTAAGCAAATGCTTTACAATGATGGAATATTTCTAAAACAATGGCTTAAATAAAACATTTATATAAAATAGTTTATATAAATTCAGCAGGCATGTAAGCAGTTCAAAAGCATTGGCATACATTTATATCTCAAATATAAACAAACAAGCGAGCAACATGGTCATCTGCCAAAAGGTACGATAGTATTAACCAGTTATAGGATTCTGCACTATCTATGTGAACTCAACAAAATTTTTATACACACATCCCTATGACACTGGCCAAAGGAGACTCGTCACCAACCCTTTAGGGATGTGATCTGCTGCATGGAAGTTATAGAATGTTGTTGTAGAGTAGAGTGTATACAAATAAATCACTAACTACCTAAGGCTTGCATGCGCTCTTACATGATGGGCGAACTATTTTAAGAATTCTCAAAATATGATCAATCCTATTATTCCATTTCAAAGTTTCAATTCCATTCCATTTAAAACCACCTAAAATTTTATTCAAAAACATGCCTTTTTCACAAGATAAAACCAATGGGTTTCTATCAAAACATTTTATGCCATTTTTATAAGTTTGAAATCCATTCAAAACCAATTCCATTATTACACATTTCTTTTCCACAATTAAATTGAACAATTTAATTGAAAACATTTCCATAAAATCCATAATTTAAATTCAACAATTTAAAATGACCAATTTTCCATAAACACACCCAATTCAATGGAATTGGGGTTTTCCCCAAATTTCTATGCCAATACCATTTCAAATATCTCAATTCAATGGAATCAAGTTTTTTATCAATTTAATTGAAAGAAAACATGAGAAATTGGATTTAAATCAAAAATTTAAATAAATCAAGCAAATACATTGATAAAAAATTTGGCAAATAGGGACAGAACCACCTACCTCGAATGTTTTTGACCAAAACCACAAAGGCTGAGAACGCTCAACAAAATCGGGTCTCTTCTTCAAGAACCCGCCTTAGATCTCTTCTCCTAGAAAGATTAAGACTAAACCTCATCAAATTTGGTACCACACACTTTTATCTACCCATAATGGGCATATATCTAAGAAACCAAGAGAAGAAGAGAAGTAGATCTAAGTAGATCTAAGAAACAAATCAAGAACGAAGAAGAACGATCACATACCTTGAGAATCCCACTTCGATTCACCAAGAGGAGACTTTGGATCGCCTCCGGAACAAAGGGAGAACCTTCTCTGACCCCAGGAGAAGACAAATCCCAAGTTCGGGCCACTTAAGAGAAAAAATGAAGCATTTAGAGGAAAAATGTCAGAGATACACAATTTAAGGATCTAATTTTAAGTGACCGCACGGTTTGTCCGCATGGTTTGTCAAACCGTGCGCACACCGTGCGGATCTAACTATCCAGGGTTGCTGGTCCGCATAGTTTAGTTTCATGGTTTACCAAACCGTGCGCACACTATGCATACCCCAATGTCCAGTTCTGCTAGGTTGGCACGGTTTGATCGCATGGTTTATCAAACCGTGCACTAACCGTGCACAATCCATTGCCTTTTTTGCTTTACTTAAAAAAAATCACCCAAACGCACCCCCAAGTCACTACTCCAAAACAGAGCCAATTAGAGACATCAAAAGTACCTGAAAATGTAATGGGATGTTACACACACATTTACAATTGGAATTTGTCTTCCCTATTTTAGAAGTATGGGGTGACACACAAATCATTAACACCGTACCACCCCCAAACAAATGGTCAGACTGGGGTTTCATATTGAGAGTTGAAACAAATTTTGGAGAAAACCGTGCAGCCTAATATGAAGGATTAGATAAATCACATGGATGTTGTGATATGGGCTTATAGGACATCATTCAAGACACCCATTGGTATGTCCCCATTTCAGATTTCTTTGGGAAAACATGTCATCTCCCCGTGGAAGATGAGCATCAGGCTTATTGGGATATTAATAAATGTTACATGGATTTATCCCAAGATGAAATCCAAAAGAAGTTGCAAATTCAAGATCCTGAGGAGATTTGATTGTCTTCATATGAAAACTCAAGGCTATACTAGGAAAGATAAAAATTATCTCAAGAAAAAATGATACAAAAAAGGGAATTTCAAGTTAGAGAGAAAGTCTTGCTCTATAGTTAATGACTAAAGATGATGCTTGGTAAGTTTCATTCCTGGTGGTTAGGTCCTTATGTTGTGACTAATGTTTTTCCTTATGGTACAGTGGAGATCACACAAGAGGACACATGAAGGAGCTTTACAGTCAATGGGAAATGTTTTAAGAAATAAATTGACGGACTTCCTACTGATGCGGTGGATTTCATCACACTGCATGACCCCATCATCACTTGATAATATCAGGTTGTTCCTAACCATTTCACTTTTATATTATTTGTCATATTTAAAATCATACAATTCATGTGAATATATCATCTCATAGGTTCACATTGAGGACAATGCAATATTTTAAGTGTGGGGGAGAGGACAACATTTTAGGGTAGATATTTAGGATTTTCATTTGTGTGTTTTATGTGTATATTTTATTAAGTTTGTGTTTAATTTTTTTAAAAAAAATTATTTAAAAAAAGAAACAAATATATCATGTAACATTCTCATGTGGAACATACGAAAAATTTATGTTTTCAATATTCATTGGTAGAAATATAATCATGAGTAAGATTTCATCATCAAGGGTTTACTTTTATAAAAATTGTTGTCTTCAATGATATGAATGGTTTTTTTTATCATAAAACATTTTAGATTTTGACATCATTATTTGTGATATTTGTTCATGGTAAATTGTTTCATTGATTACTCTACACAATTTTTTACTCAATCATGACTTCTGAGATTCTCTTACCCAGATGAATGTATATTCCGGGTAAGTAATTCTTGTCAAATTATAACATGGTCTTTCCACACATTCGTTTCTCTTCTGATAATTTCCATCACTATACCAGATTGACCTATCTGTGTACACCTAATATCTTATTATTGTATTCCCTCTAAAAAATTCCCAAAAAAAATTCCAAAAAAATAATAATCATTAAATATGGGAGTGAAGAAATATGCAACATGTGGGGATATTTAGGTCGGGAGCTCATGGTTTGACTTATGGTAATGATTAAATGAGTGGGTTTTGGAATTTTATTGTAAAGGATATTGAACCGGTTCAGTAGAATAGAATCAGTTAAGAAGAAAAGTTTGTATTTACCTAAATATACTAGATTATAGGGTGGAGATACAAGCTTGGAATAGTTGGCACACACACACATGGAGAATTAGTGGCATGGTAGACCCATGACTTGTTTAGCTATTATTAGTGTTATGAATCTCACTGGAATTTGTTTTGACATAATTTATGAGACAATCGATTTAAAATTTATTGATATTGACTCTTGATGGGATTCTTACTTTTCTTATATTTTCACATTGGATTGAGAAATTTGAATATGCATATCTTGTTGCATTTTTTTTGGAATACATGATATGTGGTTTTGCCTAGGAGTGCATAAGGGAAATTGTAAGGGAGTTGATAAAACACATTTTTATTGAACATTTTATTGATAATAAATTATAAAATTCACTCAAATTGTGTTAAATATGATTATTTATAAAATATTTGGGATTAGATCATTCATTTGAAAATATGGTGAAAATTCCAATTTTACCCTTTTAAAATTCTATGTAGTATTTTGTACATAAATATTTTTATATGAATTAATTGAACTTAAATTTTTTTAAAATTGTTCCTCACTTAATTTTATACAACTATTATTCAGTAAATTAGAGTTAAAGAGTGCATTGGGATGGAGTAAATGGGACATTAATTCAATGGTGGGATGGACATGCGAGATTGGACATTACTTTAGTGGTTGGACCACATATTCTACATCCCTGGATGGATTGAGCCCAAATTTTTAGTAGGGATAGAAAAAAAATTTAGAAATTATTATCCTTATTTATGGACATATAATTTATGATTTTTGGTTGCCAAGAATGCGTTGAAAATGGGATTATAATATTTGGAAGAATCTCTTCATTCACACTTGAAACAACTTTTAAACTAGCCTCCCTTAAAATCTATAAATATGTATTTTTCTCATTTGGAAGGGTTTTTAAGTGCATTGGGAAGATTAGGGAAGATTATAATTGGACTCACTCTAATTCACTAACCATTTCAATAAGGTTAGCTCTTGAAGTAGGGATCCCTTCGACGAAGCCCCCTTCTTCTCCTTCATCTTCTTCTTCATGTTGTAATACTTTTGTTTGTGTAATAAACTTCTTTGTTATTATTTTATTTATTCTATTTTCTTCTTATTTTTTATATTTATTCTTATATTAATCATATTAATTTTTATAGAATCAATAGTGGAGACGAGACAAGGTTCTACCCTTTCAATCCTTTTCTCATGCAAAACTTCTCCACGATGACCACACAACCCATGAAAGGGTAGTTTTATTAGTTATTAATATATATTATACCCTTTTCATTTAATTATTTTTAATAATTGAGGGACTTTAATTCACTTTATATGATCCATGAATTGTGTTTTTAAATTACAAGAAACTAATCATGAAATTGATCAATTAACACAAAAACATGCGAAGTCGAGTATTGTGTGAATTGTGAGAGTGTGATCTTAATATGTAATACAAGGAAACACATGAAAAATTTGTAGAGTTCAAATATAATACCTAAAAACAATTCATACACATTTTATAGAATGGATATGTGCCCTAATTTACCACTGACCACAAGATATGCTTAGAACATCAATCAAAGGAAGGTGTTGTAATTGCATGTTTCGAATATAGCCTAGGGTTTAATTCAATCCATCTTTGTGGGAATGTTAATTATCATAGGGTTCAGGGGTTGACAAGTTATGGGATCATAATTAAGTAGATGTAAATTTATATGATAATGATAAATAATTGAGTGAGGAGGTATATTTAGATCGATTGCGCCCTTTAAAATGTTTTCTAAAAAAACATCTTCTTGTTGTGAATTTTTAATCGAACGTTATTTCAAAAAAATAATAACAAATTATACAATATTCTTGAAGAAAACTTCTTCTAGATTTAATAATGGTAGATAACCCCCATCCTTTCAAGTAGTGTTCTTATTCCCTTTTATGTTATTTTCAAAATACCTTTAATAAGTTGTCAAATTTACTTCTTCCTTTGAGACATGACATTGGTCAGCCACTCTATTGCACCTAAGTACCCAAAAATCACAATAATAATTTGAGGGCACCAACGACAGTGCCATTCATGGGTCAAATAAAATTTCAGCATCAAAATAATTGGTTTATTTCCATATACATCTATGGCAAAGTACTATTTGACTAACCAATCATGAAATGTTTGATCCATGAACCATCAGTTTCTTGGGATGAAACATATTCATTGCGATTACATGAGAAACAAATTTCAATTTATAAAGTGTATGAGGTCTTTATAAATTGGGATATGGTAACCCATATAATCAAACCATTGTTGATGCACTTTATATGCTTAAATATTGTAGTATTAGTGTTAAGGATAACAATTTTATCTTTAATCCTAAATAAATTGGTTGTGGTTAAATGAGAGTATGAATGCAATCTGTAAAGTGTATGGGTGATTTAAAAATTTAATAATTGGTAACCCATATAATTGAGCCATATTTTATGAGCCTTATGTAATTAGAAACTATTGAGAAAAAAACTAAGATACATTCAATTTTTTATCATAAAGTTGAGTTGGTTTCCTCATTAAGGCTTGGTCCTCTATTAGTTGGGCATGACATATCGTACGACCAAATTTCCTAAATGCACAACTATACCCAAATAGGTCAGTTAGGGCATGATGTTATAAGATAGACTTGACCTTACCCAAGTAGGTCAATCATGGTGCTTTGTTCTTGGGATATAGATACATTAAGGGTGTATTAAAAATCTTAATGTTTCAAATAAGAAAATAGTTCATCATCTAGATAAACCATGAATGACTTGAATGGTACCGATGTAGGTCACCCTTCTTTTGATGTTCCAAATAATAAAACCCTTGGTGGTATACTTATTTCATGTGTTGGTAGTAATTTAAAGTGTCTACAGCCATTTATATGGTATTAAATATAAGTGTATGGTGATATCTTACTTGACTATTACCTATTCAATTAATAAAATTTGCTAAATATTCCTTGAGATATTTTTTTGAGTCATTGGATTATTTAAATTCTAATTACAACCTAAAGGGTTTTTTCATCATTATATTTCCAATAAAATCTTCTTTAACTAAGCCAATTATGAAATATTGTGAATAAATTAGTGATAGTTAAAATAGGGGTTTATGTAAACAATGGACTAATTATGATGGGATGTTAATAAAGTAATTAATTTTTAAAAGGAAGTTTAATATTACTTGCCCTATTTTCCTTACGTCGATAACTACAAAAGTACTAAATAATTTTTCCTTATGAAAGGTATTATTTTTAACATAAAAATAAACCTTTAAATGTTCAAATAATTAAATGATTTTTGGTTTAGTTCCTTAAAAATGGAACCTTAAGTGGTGTTCCTGGTCTATCCCTTGTGTAAGCGTAGTTTAGGATTCATTGAGATTTCATTAGAATGGGGGTGTGAAAATTACCCATAGGAACTTCTTTTATGCCTCCAACCTAAATGATATGCCCCTAATCCTAGTGAAATTTTTAGGCATAAACCCCATTGTACGGTCAACTATTTATGTTTTCATAAGGGGATTTACCATTATAGGTGGTTCCCTCTGATTTTTAAATCCCTTTCTTCTTTCTTATGAGTAGTTTTGTTGTGAGGTGTCGTTCAAGTTTGGTTTTTTTCCTCGTAGGACTCTTAGATTTTTATCACGAAAACCTTGTCTTGGTGGGTGTTCAATCAGTGTTTTTACACTCATTATAGTCACGATCATCATATAATCCTCACTTGTAGTGGAATAGACATTCCTAGTACATGGTTAGCTGCTTGATAGGCCTTTTAAACCTTCTTATTCTTCCTTCTAAGTGTTCTAATACTCGACATGTCATCGTCCTATTTTCCAGTCATATAGAATGGTGAAATTATGAGATGATTCCTTCTATAGATCATCAGATATTAGAATGCATAGGACTGATAATCCTATTGATGGTATACCAGATGATCCATTTTTTGGTGGAATCTCGGGGTATTATTAAATGATACAGGTGGTACCCATAAAGTTAGAATTGTTATGTCAAACTTTTCATGTTAAATGGTGATCATTAAATCCTTGAGATGCTATGAAACATTTGAATTTTGTCTTCAAGTAGAGTGACCTGTGAATTAAAGAGTAATTTATACCCCTCCTAATTCTCCAGATGATTTCATAAAGAGAATCAGGTGTTTGACAAATTGGTCTCTCATTTTGGATTTTATGACTAATTCTATGATCAAAAGTGGACGTACCTCATGAGAATAGTTGCATGTATGTCTCAATGAGAATTTAATATGGCACTCTTAAATGGCTGGCTTTCCATATCTCTGGTTTAATTCTTTCTAAAGTGTTTTGAAAAAATATAGAACTTGTAGTCACTGGTCGATGGAGCTTGTGTTGTGGGATGAGATCCATTTATCAGCAAACAATGACTAGGAGACTCTTAAGGTGGGAAGCATCGTGTTATAAGTGTTATAGTAGGTCCTCCAAGTAGAGGTATCCCATCTATGAAAATACCATATATAAATGGCCAGACATGCTCTAAATGACCCAATGGATTGTCACCCCTTCATTCAAGTTGGTGTTTTAAAGAGAGCATGATGATGTTGCGGATTGGTGAAAATGAAACCTTTGTAAAAAAATTTTGTAAAAGAATTTGTATTTGGTTAATCGAGAAGTTTAATTTGGTGAAGCTGAGATTTCTCTAAATGAATTCACCCATTAATAGTTTGATTTATCTTTCTTTCCATATTTTGATTATAGTTTGTCCAGAACCATTCCGAGCACTTTGTCTTGAGGTAAAAGGAGTGTCTTAGATCAATTTTTGAGATTGTTTAAATCCTTTCAATGTAATATTCTTTTAGATATGATCATGTACCACTTATGGGAATTTTATAGGTACACTGAGATATAATTATTTATATTCTATGACACATTTTATATTTCATTGGGATTGGTGGGAGAACCCCTTCAGAGTTGCACACCTGAAGCATGGTTTTTATCAAGGCATGGTTATTCCAAAGTGATACATAGGTTCCAAAGTAAGAACACCTTGGATGAACTCCTAAAAAATATCTTTCCCTTTTACCTGATTTCCAAGATGATTGTTGTTTTGAATCAGTCAGTGTGCTTGACGAGTGGACATTTCAATTGTGTACCGACATCTCTCTTGTTAATGACGGAGTATGGACCGCCTTGAATGAGATCCTTGGACACCACCTAATAGATTTTTGGTTACAAAAAACTTCAATCAAGCTCAGAAGGGATGTATGATAAGGGTTTCAATCCTACTGGGGTAGATCAGGAATGAACCCATGTTCAGGCTGGGCCATGACATCTTAAAGTGGTTTTTTTTTATAGAGATGTCACTGGAAGTTTGTTACGGGTTTCAGTGAGCTTGATTAGGGAAATCTCAAGGTGACTTCATCTAAAGGTATCAGGATTAGTTTTTAGGTAAAACAACAATCTAATATGATTGTTTTGAGAGTATCCTTCCAAGAGTCAATTCAACTAGTTATCCATCTCTCTTACTGTAATTTGTTAGTGAGGAACCTCTTAATGATAGGTTCTCGGTTTTTGTTAAGTTTGGTCAGTGTGAGATGATATGTTTCATGAAATTTCATCTATACCAAGATTTTGAGGTTGATTCGGAGTCAACCATCCATTTAATTTGGGAATCATTATATAATAGTCATTAGAGTGATAAGGTAATGTTTAAACAGAAAATATTGGTGGTGGAAATACCATGACTTAGTGTTTGATTTTAATGGTAGAACCTATGGTATAAAGATTCATAGGTAGGATTTTGAACAAGACAATTATGTGATCATGTATTAGGTTAGACCAGTTCGGGTAAGCTCTATAATGTTAAATATTAGGGAATGAGCATTGTCTTGAGTTTTAATGGCTTATGTACTATATGATTAAGTGGTTCTTAGAGGTGTGTTGGGCATGTGGAAATGAAACACGACTATTTTAATGAGACTCACAGACCCTTATATGTCAAATTTTTCTTCATAGTTTTTTTACAAGGATTATTTAGGATGACAATTTCTAAGGTGGGAAGGTTTTAGGGTTCCATTTTTTGTTAGATAATATTACAAGGGAACTCAAGTTTTATCATTTGATGGATGGTTCATTCTTTAAATTGGGCCTTAGAATGTAAATCTAAGTGTTGGAACACTTTAGTGTGTTTTTTTAGACTTGGTTAAAGGTGCAAGGGGTTCCTTGGGTGTTCCTTCATGTTTCAAGAGCACTGGGGTCCTGAAATCCTAATTTATAGAAGAAGTATGTAGGGAGTATGATCTTACTAAACTATACATTACTTAGAAGAAACCATTTTGTCTGGCCTAGTAGAGTAGGAGGTGATGCATAGTTTTATTCAAAAATGTAGAAGGAGGTGCATTGTCGTATGGGGTGTCAGTAGCTTTAAGAAAAGGGTGTGCATGGGACATGTACAGTTTGTCAAATCATGTAGCTAAGCCCACATGCTTAGTTCTATTTAGGAAGTACATGTGTACTATTTTGTGTAAGGTTTTCACATGGTTGGTAAAATTCGAAGTACAACTGTGTGAGGTGTGGTTCTTAAAAATTGGGAGCTCTAGAGGTGGTACGTGGTTTGGAAAAATGGTGTGACCCCTCTTTTGAAGGAAAATTACATTTTTCCTTCAATAACTCAAATATATTTTCCCCTCCTTTATTTCTCTCCTTTCTAGTGAACCACCCATCCTACTTCTCCCATGGGTTCCTCTCAAGCATAAACTAGGCATTAATTGATATCCCTTGTCAGTCATCGGAATCAATCATCACTGGTTCCTATGGATTCCTCTCGGTAATCTATTATTTCCTATATCAATTTTTTCTAATATTTTTTCTCTCAATAAATTTATCATGGTGTATGCCAATTCTCCCTATTTTCTAGTTATTCATATATTTATGCAATTTATCTCGAACCAGACCAAATCATGCTTCGAAAATGGATGTGTGGGTAGTCTATGGTATATGGTAGGTGGTATAGTTTTTTTCCATGAGTTTAGTCACTTTATATATGATGATTCAGTGTGCCGCATGCCACACCTTTCCAAAAATATCTCTAATTTTGTAAATAAATTAAATTGAACATGTTTCTATGTCTGAAACGACCCTAGTGAGTAGTGAATAACATCTTTGGATGATATCCTTGACTTTAGCCACTCCGATGGGTGTGCTTACTCATTTGAGACCTAATTCCTTTGAGCCTTGATTATTTGAACACCCTTGAGAGTGTGTTTCCCCTTTGATAAATTATTTAATGTAAGGGTTTGATCTAAGATGAATGGTAAGCCTTTATTTACCCCATCATATCTTTATTCAAGTGATAAATTTATTATGAAAGTTGTTTAATCCCTATTCTTTATGCTTATGTCATATTACATATTCCTTGTGCTTATGCCTATGCCTTATTGGCCGCACATACTACATATGCCTTATCATGTGCCTTATACCTCAAGCTTATTACTTAGTTCTTTATTCTTAATGCATTATTCCATGATTTTTGGGATTGGATAAAATGATTTGTAAAGATTATTTGTCATGTGGTATTCAAATTATTAATTGATTAATTGTGATTGTGGATGTTTGGCTCTACCTTCTTGCGGGATGAGAGTGAACTCAGGTCCCAACATAAGGACATTTTGGATGGACTCACAATGCATGGATTGGAACTACTTGACATTCCCAGAGCGATACTTGGATTTCCTTGTATAAGCACTATGGGTGGATTATCTTATACTCTTGAGTGACACTGGTTCCCTGGGGGAGAAACCATTGATAGGATCATTAGATATATGGTTATTCCATTCCTCGAGTGATACTTGATACACAAGGGATGAGGTCAAAAGTTAACATTCCAATAGTGATATGATGGATACTATTACAGATCACCTCATACAGACTATGTGGTATTAGCTATATCGGAGGATCCTATAGAAACACTTCATATTCCATTATGGGTCACCTTTTATGGGATTAGAATTCCATTATTGGATTTTAAGGATTCTTTTCTTGGATTAAGTGTGATGCCTTTTTGTTCAATGATGAGCATGCCTAATTGTCGTACTAGGGACATGCCCCCCAAGACAAAGAACAAGATTGGGGTTGGTCCACACTTGATACCTTATTATTGTTGACCTATGTGCATACCATATTAGTGTTAACGGATCCCTTGGTTTTGAAATCCATATTAGGCCAAACCATGTATAATTGGTCGGACATCCACTTAGGAACCCAGACCAAAGTTTTATTCATTCATTTCTTTATTTCCTTGTATTCACCAATATTGTCACACTATTAATTTTATAGTGTGTGAACTAGATTGATCTTCACAGCATTGGTGGTGGCCTACTGGGATTATATCTCACACCCTACTCATGCCACCATTGCATTAGGGTACCTGAGAGGATCTTCATGTCTATAGGTCCATGTATTTACTAATTGTGTTGTGTTTTTTACTTGGGATCTAGGGATCACTAGACTGAGCTAGTACTCAAGATAATCATAGAGTTAGACTTTGGGATGTTAATAATTTTATGGTTTTATACTTTTGGTTTTACCTCATTCTTATATCTTGTAGAACCATATGGATATCCATGAATTATTATAAACATTGGCATTGGCCATTTATTTTTATTCAGTCATTATATTAATGTTGATCTGCCTTTTCATTTATTATTATTACTTACTCAATTGTCCATTAAATTACACATGATATACCATTTTGATAATATTTACATGATGGTATAGTCTCCCCACCATAAAACTATTAGAACCTCACTGATAGTTGGTAGCCTCTAGTATATAGGGAGGAGTGCTTGAGGCTATGTGACTACCTGTTCAGCTACCAGTTTAGTGGTCAATTGGAATGGGATGTTACAATAAGGCCCAAAACACAACAAAAAACATATCATTATTTTAATGTATAACGCTGTTTTGAACTTGACCATTGAAGATTCTAAAATTTGGCAACGTATATCATCTATCCTTTGATTATATTGTTTATAATATTTTAATTAAATATAAAGACAAAAATGTCACTCTCTTTCTTTTAATATCTATAATATTTTTTGACAGGGATAAAAAACTTATGTCAATTATAAATTCTTATTTGAAATATTAGGGTAATTTATTTTTAATTTTTAGTTATGAAATACATCCCTAAAATATTACACAACTCTCACACAGTTCTTGTGATATCTATAGAGAATTCAAGTGAATAATTTTAAAAACTCTAAAAGTAATACTTTTTTGGGTGAGTTTTAGTATCCCAAAAATTTTATTGATAAAAATAACATATTAGTGACGTGTTAATGGATTATATTTTAAATTAATTTCTTTTATGGTGTTATCAAATAAAAATTAAATCAATAGTTCAAAAAATATCATTAATGAATTCTTTGAATAAAAAATATTTTATTAAATGATTTAAAATTCATAAAAATATTATATTTATCCAAGTGATTGAGATATGGTTGGGAATATCAATCATGGTCCATTTATGGGCCACATTTATTTTTATAGTAACTTTTTTTGACTCCTGTTGTTTAAAAACTTTGATATCATAATAATTGACAAAAGTGTTAATGTGGGATTAAAATAAAAGATATAAGGGTGAAAAATCACATAAAATTTTCCAAATTTTATTGTGTGAGATTATTTCAACTCATACTCATATTTTATTAGAATTATATAAATTTTCATCAATTTTCCATGAAAATTAATTTATATTAATTTAATACTTTAAATAATTCTATAAGTGTCCCTCCCATCACTTATAAAAGGGAACATCCTCTCCAATCTTACTCTCACATTTTAAACACTTTATTTTGGTCAATAACTAAAAATAATCTCTCAGAATTAAATCCCCATATCCTAGAGATCTTGTTCTCACCAAAAAACTTGAACTAGTAGGATAATGGTAAAACCCAAATATATCGTTTGAGGAAAAGGTATAAGTACTAACCAACCTATTTTTGATGTTTATTTATTCTTCCACCTCCTTAAAATATCACTTAACCATAATGAAATAATAGAATCAATATCTTACATGTACTAAGATTTTATTATTATTATTATTATATAACCATTTTCATCACCATTTTCATCATATGGGAAATGAAAACATTTCTCATGCATACATGTGGATTGCCACTTTTCTGCAACGATGTGTTTGATTTTCCATTATCGCATATCATGGATATTTATTATAATGGATATGATTAAAATATATGATATTCAAGAAATAATTAATTTTTTTAAATATAATATATCATCTATTTTCATACATTTCCATCCATTAAAAAATGATAACATTGTTCGTGTGTACATGCGGACTACCATCTACATGAAATGATTTGATTCATTTTTTCATCACTATATAGCATGGATTATATATATAAGTTTATTTATATATATAACATTATATTTATTATATAATAATCATTACAGATATATAAAATAATTCTTACCTTCTTTCCATCATGATTGTTGAAAAATGGAAACATTACTCATGGATATATATGACCTACCGTCTTCATGCTTGTAACATAATAGATTTTTCATAAACATATTTCATTATTATATTTTAGTTAAAAATGATTCCTAAAAATGATAATTACATCATGATTATTATTCTGTTTATGATGTAATAATGGCCCTTTTGAGCATAATTAACTTACCAAATTTATTTTTGACTTCAGTCGAATATCATCAAAACATTTGAAGTGAAATTAATTTATTAAGTAATTATACATAACATGATAATAAATAAAATAAAATAAATAATAAGCTTAATTTTTTTACCAAATAAGTAATTAATTACTATAATTATATTATTCAAGAAGTTAATGAACATACATGATGATTCAGACATGATTTTAATGACACTTTACCAAAAAAACCCATTTTAAATGTTTTCAAGATTTATTTTATAAACCTTTTATTCCATTAATATATTCATAGAATTATTTTATGGATTTATTTATATGGATATAAATGAATTATAAAAAAAAATTTATGTTACTTTTGACTTTATTTTAAATTTTTCAAAATGAATCTTTTTATATATTTTTATGGAATGGTTTTACAAAATGAAAAGATAAACATTATATTTTAACATATACCTCATCAGTGGTAACTCTTACCACCATAACCATTATTTTACTTATATATTTTTATAATATTTGTTGTTTTATTAAAATAAAAACCCATTTTTCCATTGTTCTGGGTATTTTAGTTTTGAAAAATGGTTTTTAAAATGAAAGTGTATTTCGATATTAGATAGTTTTTTTCATAAGAGTTTAAAAGAGTTTTTCAAAGGTTTTATTATGAAAATGTGAAAACTTACTTTTTTTAATTCTTAATAAAGTACTTGAGAATTATATATAACAACAGGTGATCCTTATATAACTTTTATGAATGGGTAAAATCGACATCGATAATATGAATGGGTGATCCTGATACAACTTATACGAATGCGTGATAAAGATACAAATTATATGAATGAGTGAGCCTGATATAGCTCTCCAATGAATTTTGTATTGCTCATCTTCTTTAATGTAATGAAGGAGGGAGCTAACTAGGGTGGTTTATTCAATTGATTTAACTCGGTTCCATTTATTTCGGACATTAGTGAACATGGGTTATGAATAGGATGCTCTAAGTTGAATAAAAGTTATTTATTTTCTTGATATGTTTTTTAAGGGGTTTCATTAAGAAACAAAAATTCCACATGGATATGATTTATTTTATATGATTAATGATTAATGTGGAAATATTAGTAATTTTAAGGGATTTCATAATTTTTTCTGGACTCATATATTTTTTACTTTTATGTCCATTACTTTGATTTTTGCGATCATACCATATTTTTAAATTTTTTTCATAGGGTTTAAGGATTTCTATGAATAAAGAAGAATTCAAGTTGAATGTGATAAATAATTTTTATGAAAATAAAATATGTTTTATATTAATATTTTTATATTTTGGGAAAAAATGATACTAAGTAGAAGTGTCCACATTATAATAGATGGGTCTATTATATAAGTGTTGTGAACAAATTATATAAAACTCAAAACTTAAATGATCCTTGGGTATGAAATAATGTAAATTACAATCTAAATAATCTAGATTAGGTAATTTTAATGTTGGATCCTTATAGTTGGTATCAGAGAAAAGGTTTAAATAACTTTAGATGTTAGGATAATGTTATTATAAAACACTTTAAATATTATAAATTATTTTTAAGTTTAAATTAAATAACATTTCAATATTTCCATGTTTATTTGTCAAATATATGTTTTCTCAGAGAATGGTTTTCCATAGAGTAAATAGGGAAGTTGAAGAGAAAATAGTATCAAGAGGAAAATATCCTTCCAAATTATTATCCTAGAATGGTTGTAATTATAACTGATCAAATTTTTATATAAATGGATGATTTGAAAATATCAATAAATGGTAGTGACATGCATGTTAGAGAGTGAAAAATTTTACTATATGGTAACATGTCGATAGTTGAACATTTCAATAAATAACACCCCTAATTATTTAGTGGAAATACATATGAAATGATATATGAAGGATCGGTAAATGCTCTATATAATATAATTAAAGTCATGTGATGCTTAGAATGCCAAAAGGTACCTCTTTTCATTTATAATTTTAATGGTGATGTTGGTCTATGGTGGTTTTTAGTTAAGAATACTAGAGAGAGAGACCCTGGAATGAGATACATTTAATAATATTTTTTAGGAGTAATATTTCCTTAAGGTTGTTCAAATCAAGATGGAAACAATATTATTGTAATTAAGGTAAAATGATAATGATTTAGAAGTTTTTTATGAAAGAAATATAGTATTTCCCAGTTACACACCGATTCTTTTTCAGTACATTGATAGAAAAATTTATAGATTTTACTTAGCATTGATATTTTTTACAAAAATATATTTTTCCTCATAATAATTTAAAAATTATAATTTTTTTTCATTATACTACAGAAGTTGAGATGGAGTTTTCTGAAAATTATATTCCTTGATATGAAAAGACTAAGAACCGACCATGGTGGAAATAAATAGAGAAGCGATCAACTAATAAATTTAAAGGTAAGCCCCAAACATGTTATAAGTGTGGTAAAAAAATATTTCATGGAATGTTTGACCAGATCTAGAAAGTGTTACTAGTATGTTAAGTTTGTTTATATTTCTCATGACTACAAAGAAAAGAGTCGTGAATAATCTAAGAATGGGGTAATAGATTTCCAACCAATAGAGAGATGTTTTAGTTGTAATGAGTTGGATAATTATTTTAAATTTTGTTCAAAGTTAGTTACATAGGGGGGAAATCCTCAAGATCTAAATAAAAAATGTGTGGAAAAATAATTTTCTACTACTAGGATTGATGTTGAGCTATCTAATGAGTTGCTGAATTCTCTAGAAAGTGTGCTATTTTTGAAAGATTGATCCCAACTCGGGGTTTCATCGGTTGAAGATGAATTAAGAATATATTCTAAAGACTATATTTTAGAATAGATGTGTGCATTATGATTTTGTAGTTATGCCCTTTGGGTTTTATATGGCACTAGTTCTATCCACAGATCTTATGAATATAGTTTCCCATGACTATTTACATAATTCTTCAGTTAGTTTTATTTATTGTATAATATTATTTTATAAAATTCATGAGGATCAAGAAGAAAACCTAACTATTGTTTTAAAAACTATAAAATAAAATAAGATATATGAAACATTTAGTAAAGGTGAATTTGAGTTGCAAAATATTTCTTTCCTTGAACATATTATTTCTAAAGAGAGAATAACTATTGACCCTACTAAAACTAATGTTATTAAGGAATGGAAAAGTCCTAAAAATGTCATAAAGATTCATATTGTTTTTTGTATTAGTGGGTTACTAACATCGATTTTGTTAAAAGTTTTCTCATTTTTCTAGATCAATGACTATGTTAACTCAAAGATGGGTTAAATTCTTGTGGATGAAAGATTTTGATTATTGTTTCTAAGAACTGAAACAAATATTGTTTAATTATCTAGTTTTTTACCTTCCCTCTAGAAATGGTGATCTTTTATTGTATATTGATTCTTAATTTAAGGGATTTGGTTGTGTTTTGATGTATAATGATCAGGTAATTGATTATTTTTCATGTAAACTAAAACATCATGAGTTAAATTATCCTACAAATGTTATGAAATTAGATACCATGGTTTTTAAATTAAAAATTTTTTTGGAATCATTTGTATGGAAATTTTTTTAGATATATATTTATAATATAGGTTTGATGTATATATTTACTCAAAAATTATTTATAATGAGGTAGATAAGATGGATAGATATGATTAAGGTTTTTAATTACATAATTCATTACCATCATAGAAACTCAAAAAAAGTAGATGATGCTTTGATTAAAAAAGTTATTGCATCATTAACCATGATATGTTTGGAATATGATACTTTAGTAAATTATTTAAAAAATTATTGCCTATAAATTTTCCATATAATAACTTATTTTGTTTTGTTTTAGGTTTATGTTCAATCAACTTTGTCAGAAAAAGTTGAAAAATCTCAGAATGAGGAACATAATTACATGGAAATGTGGAACTAGTAATGAAAGTTATGTTACCTAAATTTAACATTGAAAATGAAGGTTTTTTGTGTTTTGTAAATAGATTATGTTTTCCTTGTTATTTCAATTTGAAAAGATAATTGTCGGGGGAAGTTTATAGTTCCTCGTTTTTCATTCATCCTGGAAGTAATAAAATGTACAGAGACCTTTGAGGTTATTATTGGTGGGATAGAATGAATAAAGATATTGTAGAGTTTATCATGAAATGTTTGAATTGTTAATAGGTTAAATCTAAATGTTAATTAATGAAGGGTATTCTTCATCATTTTCTAGTACTAGATTGTAAATGGTAAAAATATATCCATGTATTTCAGGACATGATTACCAAATACATATCAAGGTAAAAACACAATTTGGTTTATTATTGATTGGATAACTAAATATACTCATTTATTTCCCAAAATAGGAAGAATAAATTACTGATAAGGTAAATATAATTCCTTAACAAATGATGATTGATCAATGTAGGAATACAAGTTATATAGATTACTCGAGGAAAGAAATTTTATTTGAGGAAGGTAATAAAGTTTTTCTTGAAGAATAATCTTGGAAAAGTGTTATGCATTTTGATAAAAAGGAAAACAAAGTCTGGTTCATTGTGCAGTATGGAATACTTGATAAATTTAGATCATTTTGTTACAAAGAATGAATATCTTTAATTTTATCTTAGTTATATGACTTATTTCATATTTTGTTGTTATGAAAGTATATTTCGAATGCATCTCATGTTTTGAGCCGTAAAATAGTCCAACTGAGAAAAATCCATTATTACGAGGAATATAAACTATATATTCTCTAATGAAGAGAGAAAGTACAGCAAAATAAGGTAATTCATTAAGTTAAGGTTTTGTTAA
Organism: Viscum album; assembly: GCA_963277665.1. Lineage (NCBI taxonomy): Eukaryota > Viridiplantae > Streptophyta > Magnoliopsida > Santalales > Viscaceae > Viscum > Viscum album. Next base: position 1,015,088,166 of record OY728147.1, on the reverse strand, counting down.
AAAACTATATGTTTGAAGATATAATATGGGAATCATAAAATGCTATGAAGGAAAAATATCCCCACTTGTTTAAGAAAAGAATAAAATTATAAGGATGTAATTTCCCAAAAGGGAGATGAATAAAACAAACCAGGTAAATTTAATAATAAATTTTATACCTTAATATTATTGATTAATTATTATTTATATATTTATATTCAATATAATAATATTAAGTAACTTTTTAATCAAAAAGGAGATAATTTTATTTTATTAAACTCATTTTATTATAAGTTTTTATTTAAGATTTTATGTTCTAAATTTTAGAATTTCAATTAGGAAAAATTAAATTCATTTTTCAAATCAAAATATTAAAATTATCTTATTATAGAATTTTATTATTTTTCTGAAAATATTATTTTTTAGTAAACAGTGAAAACAATTATTTTTTTATAAAAATGTCATTTATTTTCATTAAATAAAGTAATTTAAAACTTTCATTTTATCTTAAAGTAACATATGTATCCATTAATTATAAAAAAATATAATTAATTACAGTTCAATCATCTTTATACCTTATTTTTATATAAGTCCATTTTTGGGGGTCAAAACACATTTTTCTTAAAACTGTTTTCATTTCATTTTGTGTTTTAATCGTAACTCAATTACTTACGGTTATAGAAATATAATTATGAAAAATAGATTCAATATTATTAATTATGATTTTAAAATTTGTTAAATAGATCCTTTTTTTTCATTATTAATATTAAGTGTACTAAATATTTGTCACCTCACTAAAGGCATATCAGGTAATTGATGTGAAAAAAATGTGATAATGCCTAAAAATATCCTTAGAAATTTTATTTATTTTACTAGATAATTTTATTTAGACCATGAAAATCAATTATTCGAAAAGGTAGAAATTTTATTCCACCATCCTTTGATTATAAAAATTGTATTTTTTAAAGTAAATATAAACTCCAAAATGTCATTGTGTTTCTTTTTAGATCTAAAAAATTATTTGATAGGGATAAAAAAATTATTTTTAGTTATAATTTTTTATTTTAAATTATTAATTATCGTGGTAATTTATTTTTTATTTTTAGTGATGAAATTATTACCCTAATGTATTACACAATACTGATAAAGTGCTTGTACATGCAGTAAAATATCAGGTAAATAATTAAAAAATATCTAAAAGTAATATTTTTGGGTGATTTATTGTGTCCTAGAAATATTATAGATGAAAATAACATATTAGGTATGTTTTAATGGATTATATTTTAATTTAATTGTAATCATGTTGTTTTAAATTTCAAATTAAATAAATAGTTCAAAAAATGACATTCATGATATATTGTAATAAGAAATATTTTATAAAAATATTTAAAATTAAAAGAAATCATATCTTCGTTTATATGAATGAGATATGATTTATAATATAAACCATGATCCATTTATGGACCAATTTTTCTTTTTTAGATAGTTTTTTAGAAACCTATAGTGTAAAAACATTGAAATCCTTGTAATCATCAAACGGGTTAACGAGGGGTTAAAATAAAGAGATAATGGTGAAAACATCATATAATATTGTTAAAATTTTATTTTATGAATTATTTCAAAACATAATCATATTATATTCTATTTATATTAACTTGGATTCATTTTCATGGAAAATTAATTTATATTAATTTAATACTTAAAGTGATTCCAAGAGTGCCCCTCCCCTCACTTATAAAAGGAAAACTTTTCTCCCCTCTTTCTCACTCATTTTGAGAACTTTATTTTATCTAATAACTAAAGAAGTATATCACCAAAGTCACCCCCCACATCCTCATCTAAAAAAAATACCAATCCTAGGTGGCTTAAGGTGTAAGCCAAAGAGGTTTTCCAAAGAGAAAGTTTAATTCCTAACTGACTTATTTCACGTTTATTTATTCTTCCACCTAATTCAAATATTATTTAACAATGATGAACTTAAAACATCATAATATTATATTTATAAATATGCTATTATTATTACATTAACACCCTTTTTCATATCCATTTCCATTCTATGGGGAATGAAATCATCACCCATGCGTACAAATGGATTACCACCTCTATATAGGGATGTGTTTCCTTATCCAAAACTACCTCTAATGGATATTTATTATGATTTAATTAATTAATAAATAAGATTTTAATGAAATAATTAAAATTATTTAATCATAATATATCATCTACTATCATACCTTTCCATCTATTGAAAAATGAGAGCATTTTCCATGTGTACGTGTGGACTCCCACTTCCATGAAACAATAGGGTTTGTTTTTCATAACCACATCACATGGTTGATATATATAAGTTTATTTAAAGATAAAATATTATATTTATGATATAATGATTCTTAAAGAAACATAAAATAATACTTACGTTCCTTCCATCATGATCGTTTAAAAATTAAAACGTTGCACATGCGTTTGTATGACCTACTATCTGAATTATTGTAATGTAGTTCATTTTTCATAACAATTTTTAATTATTGTTTTCACAGTATAATTCATTTATAAAAATTATAATTTTTCATGATTATTATTCTGGAGATTATGGAATAATTATTTCTTTGATCATAGTCAACTTACCAAATCCATTTTGGACATATGAGTCGAATGTTATCAAAACATCTAATGAGAACTTAATTGATTAAGTAATTGTATATAAAATAGTAAAAATTAAAATAAAATAAATATTCAACATGAAAATGGTTCTCAAGAAAGTAAAAAATTAACATATGTTTATTATTATGGAATATATTGAGTTTATGTGATGTGTTAGACTTGATGTAAGGGACACTTTATCTTAAAAACCATATTTTAAATATTTTTAAGAATTATTTTACAAATATTTTCTTCCATATCCGTATTCATAAAATTATTTTATGGTTATATTTATATGAACATAAATGAATTATAAATTTAATTATATATTAATTTTAAATTATTTAAAATGTTTTAAAAATAAAATTTTTAAGTATTTTATACAGAACATTTTGAGGAAATTGGAAAAAAGGAATGTTTAATTTTAACGTATACAATGTTAATTGTTATTCTTGCCTCCATATTCATTATTTTATGTTTGGAATACACTATAACATTTCATATTTTATTTAAATAAAATCAGATTCCAATTTTTTTCTAGGTATTTTAGTTTTGAAAATGGGGTTTTAAAATAAAAAGGTATTTCGATATTTGAAAGTGGTTCATATGGGTTTAAAAGTGTTTTTTAAATATTTTCTAATGAAAAAGTGAACGATTAAAAGTGTTTATTCCTGATATGGTACTTTATCATTATAAATGATAACAGGTGAGCCTGGTACATCTTATATGAAGGGTGATCTCGATACATCTTATATGAATGTGTTATCCCAATATAGCTCTCCAATGCATTATGTAATGTTCCCCTGTCCTTAAAGGCAATAAGAAGGGAGTTAATCATGGTGGTTTCTCCTATGGATTTAACTAGGATCCAATTATTTCTAAAAAAAATTAAAATAGGTTATGCATATAGTTCTTTATATATCCTTCAATGGTTAATATTTTCCTTTTATGGGTTTTAAAGGCTTTCCTTGAGAAAAAATGTTCTTTCTATATTGATATGATTTATTTTATATGTTAAAAGAATAACATAGAAAAGGATACCATTTTATGAGACTTTATAATTTTCACTATATTAATGGATTTATTACTTTAATATCATTTTCTATTCTTTTATTCTTATCCCACATTTTAGAAAAAAAATCAAAGGGTTTAAGGATTTGTTGGAACAAAAAATAAGTAAAGTTGAAAGTCATAGCGATTTTCCATGAAAATAAAACATGTTTCATATTAAAAGTTCTATAATATAGAAAAAATTTATTTTAAGTAAAAGTGTTCACTTTATAATATATTGGATTTTATGTATGATTTATGACACAATTCTTTAAAACTCTAAACATAAAGGATCTTTATGTATGCAAGAAAAAAGATAAATCTTTATCGGGGAAACTACTTATGTAACCACCATAATCATTCATATGAGAGTTTAATAATCAATATAAGGATATATGATGTGTGAGGGAAGTATTTAATGGATTTGGGTAGTAATTTTATGAACCAAAAGGCTTTGCACGTTTGAACATGAGAGGAGACAGAGAGATCTTTTACAACTAAGGGAGGGGACCCACTAGAAATTTCACAAAACAAAAGGTATACACACATTTTAAAAAATAAAGATGGCTCAAAAAATGTATAATTATAGAACCTTAGATGATATAAGGTATAAATATTTCCATAAATTAGTAATTGGATAAGTTTTATGTCATTTTATTCATGATCATTTTACATTAACCACTCATAAACATGTTTCAACCTTAACCGAAGAAATTATCTTTCTCTATTTTTGATATTAGTTATGAACCAAAATTAAATAGATATTATTATATAATATTATATATTATGGTTTCAATTTTTAAAAAATTGGAAGAATTTATTTTTAAATAATATCCATAGACATGATGATAATGTAGGATTCCAAGTAAAAATATTTCATTGATATAGACTGTTTTCATATCAAAATTCTTAATAAAACTGAATCAAGTAACCAAAATTTCATTAATAATTTTTTTCATTTAAAATTTTACATTCATAACAAGTATAAAATAAAATATAACTTGTAAATTATTTAAATAAAAATTTGGTTTTTATAAAGATTAGTATTTTTTTAATATTCATCAAAAAATTATCATTGTAGAAAATTCTAAAAAATTAACAAAATGATTATTTTGAACTTTAGATTTAAAAAATTACTTTAATTTTTTCAATTAATGTTCCTAAAAGTAAAAGAAATCAGTTCTATTTATTTTTCACAAAATCAATTTTGTTGAGATAATAGTATTTTCAAAGAATATAAAATATTTATCAAAAATATGTACTTATTAATAAATATATTTTATTTATATAAAAAATTATACTTATTTACAAAAATGTGGTTATTACTATTCATACCACCAAATTTAATATCTTGGTTATAACATTTATATATAAATAATAATATTAATAGTATATTGTGGTTCGTTAAAACTAGATTCTTTGTTTAACATAAGTTATTGAAAACAATTAATTTACTTGAAAAAGTTATTTCATAAAATATAAAGGTGTGACATTCTACCCGTATAAAATGGGTTCCTCCCTAGAAATTTCATATCATTTAATCAAACATTCTATAATACTTCTACTTCTTAACATCCTTATTTTTCATTGTAGCTTCCTCAAATTTTTGGTTTCCCTATAAACGTTTAGGAGGTGGCTGGTCTTGTTTTGAAAAACCTTCTTTATATAATCTATAATATCTACCGGTTATTCCTCATAAGAGATATAATGATCTTGTGGCATGAATTTATTGTTTATTATATGAGAAGAATCTAGAATGTACTTAATCAAGAGATTTATGTGGAACACATCTTGGAGATAAAAAAGTTTTGGTGGATGCACTAAAAAGTAAGCTCTCATCCTTACCCAATCAAAAATTTTAATGGGGATAATCTTACTAGGTATAAACTTTCATTTTGTCATAAATATAATAACATTATTCCATTGATAAATTTTCATTAAAATATCTCATAAAATTCAAAATTTATATCATGTCAATGATTATCATTGTAAAATTTTGATCGAATCTGAATTGCCTTGTTATGTGGTAGAATGTTATTGAATTTCACTACCATTTCCTCTATTTGCTTAGCTAAAGACAACATTCTATCTCTAAAAATCATCATAGCACATTTTAGTTCTATTCTTCGGTCAAAACGGCTTCATATAGATCCATTTGAATTCTTGAGAAAATTCTAATGTCTCAATAAAACATTACAAGAGGAAGTTATTGATCCCAACCAACTTTGAATACTATAAAACAAGATATCATAATATTACCTAGGGTTCCCTCTCATACTGGACATCTACCTAAGGATGATACACAATGTTGAAACTCAAGTAGTTATCATGATCTTTCTGAATACTACACTGAAACCTCGAGGTAACCCTTGGATCCTGGTAAAAAACAATAGAATATTTTTAACCATAAAAAAGTACCACTTCTTTAATCTATATCCAGAAATATGATCCAAAGAAAATTATTTTTTGATAGTGATGATAATTTCTTACTTTATAAGTCATTCTAAAAAAAATTATTGTATTATTCAAATTATATGTTTTTGAGAGTTTGAAGGAAAAATCAATGGTGATGTTTTCCAATTTTCATTATGGTATGGGTAATGGTTGTAACATACCCTTATAGTTTTGTATCATAGCCTTAACTTTCTGAAATACCAAGAAATGAGACACAAAATCTATAATATCACTCATAATTCCATCCCATAAATAATACTCTATCAAATAGCTGTAAAAATTAATATTTCTAGCATGAATTGTAAATGGATAACTATTAACCTCATCTAACATATCCTTCAAAAAATTATTTTATGGATGGAACACAAATATGAATCTTGAACCTTATCATAACATCACAATAATTATATATATAATATCTTTCTCAATAATTATAATTACTCTATCTTCAATGTAGAAATTATAACAATTTACTCCAAATAACGTTTTAGGTAATTTCAATCATGAAACATCAATTTTCATGAGGCATTATTTTTATCCATTTTATTATTCATGATAATTCATCCCATTAACTTCTTTGTAGAATAAATATAGATTAAAAACCCCTTCTCTACTACATGGTATTGTAATCAAATGATACCTTACTATACTTATTTTTAGTTATTTGAAATTTTACCCAAATTCATTTGTCCAGATGAACTTGGATCCCTTCTGAGTTAACATGGTGATTTGTTTAAATTGTTGGAAAACATTATTCATAAATAAATGATAATATCTAACCAAACCAAGAAAACATTAGGTCTCATTCATGGTCGATTTTCTAGGTCTATGTTCAATATCCTTCATCTTTAATAGATCCACCCAAATACCCACACCTCGAACTATATTTCCCATAAATGAAACTTTTTGTTGCAAAAATTCAGGGATAGTAATTTTTTCATGTAATTTTTCCTTTCATAGGGTGTCCAGTAAAATTATAATGTAATCTTTATTCTCTAAATAGATCTTTGAAAAGGTAATAATATCATGTATAAATTCCACCACAAACTGGTGAATGTAATTTATAAATACTCTATTCATTAAATCCTTGAAAATATAAGGATAACTATTTAGTCCTAATGGAATCACCATGTATTTATAGTGTCCATACATTATGAAGAATGTTTTCATGAGTATAAAATTCTTCTTAACCATAAATTTATGATACCCAGAAAGAAGTTAGTCATGGAAAAGTATTGAGCTATGTAAAATTGTTTGAAAACTCATCTATTTAGGGCAGGGGATACTTTTTCATGATTATGATCCTATTTAGATCATAATAATAAATGTAGAGTTTCATAAACCCGTATTTATTTTTAAAAAGTGAATATATGCACCCCATGGTGGAACAGATGGATGATTAAATGCCTTTTAGATATTTTCATGGACTTGTTTCTTCAATTCATGAAACTCAATTGGGGATATTCTATAGGGAGTCTTTGAAAAAGGTATGGCACCATGTTTGAGGTATATTGGGAACTCAACATCATGATTCATTTGAATACTAGGTAACTATTATATAATGAATTAAAAAATCCCTCAACTATAGGATTATTAATGGTGATAAATTTTTCCCCAATGAACTTAGAGAAACACACCTTTTGAATATGAATCAAGACCCATACAATTGATGTGATCTCCCTAAAAATCTCATATCTCTCTTTGCACTGATAGAAAATTTTAGGATGGTTTATAACAACCTACATGAATTATCTTCCTTATAAATTGATGTGGAATTTATGTATATAAAGAAAATAAATTCATCAGATAACATCATATTCAACTAGGGGGTCAAAAATGTTCTTTTTAAGAAGCGCATTCCCACAAACATCAAACAGATAAGAATCATTTACATGAGATTTGATCATCATACAATTAGTTTTTTTCAATTATATCTCAACATATAATCATTGGGGTAAAATTTTTATACATTTAGAAAATTCTTATGATATAAAAGAGTGGCTAGATCTAGAGTCAAATAATACATTTTTTAGTTCTAGAGTATATGTTAAGTGTACCTTTCACCACATCGTTATTACACCCATTGGAAAAAATAGTGATCTCATGAGATTTCCCTTTATCTCTCATATTAATTTTTTTTGACAGTGATCATCATTATTAACATTTAGATTTGAGAACTGGATAGCATAATTCCCATACTCAATGAATTTGAAACACAAGAGTGTGGGTGGTGTATTATGAGGATCTTTATATTTATTCACATCATCAGCTAACTTTTGACCATTAGATTGTAATTAAATTTCACGATAGCCTTTATTTTAATACATAAAATTTTTACCAATCCCCTTAGAAACTATCCTCAATGTTTCCTTCCATACATTATGTATTAATGAATTATCATATTGGTATCTCCATGGTTTTTAGAGTTTTGTTTTAATTCCACTATTTTTTCTAATGAAAACCTTGAGAATTATGGGTTTATCCAATCTCCATTTCTAATGTGATAGTACATATAATAATTTCATGATAGATACTAAAGTACCTTATTTGTATCTTAATTTAAAGACATGGTTTTATTCCACTGAGGAATCAATCAACCTTGTTTTCTAGCTTGACGATAATACCAGAAGCATAACTCACAGGTATTTTGAAATTTCCCACATAGGTACCAATAGATTCATCATAATTCTACTAAAATAAAGATATTACATATCCATCTTTATAAAATTAATATAGGGAAATTACTTATTAAAAAAAAGTTCATAAATTCATCCCACACTATAGATTCAATTCCATCTTGTGGAATCATATTCATGATAAGAGTCTACCATTTATCTGCTTCACCTTCAAAATGATAATAAACCCTAATGATAATTTTAAATTCTGAATACTAGTGAATGGAAAATATGTTTTCAATGGTACTAATCAATTATTTATAAAATACTGGATGAGTGGATCCATTAAAATAAGGTGGATGTTTTCTTAATAATGAATAAATAGAATGGTGTTCCCACCTTTAATAATCTTAATTTTTTTCATAATCCATATGTTAAGAATGTAGTGATCTCATAGAAATGATATTTATCATCCCATATCCCATAACAGTTGGTTTTCTAATATAAAAATCATTGAAGTTTTTGTCACATTCAATATTAACATGGTTACTTTGGGTTCTATCCATTGTCTAAAACCAAAAGCATAGTTTGCACACAAAAAATCATAGTGGAAATACACATAATCCTGAAAAATAATTTCTAATAGGTATAAATCATGAAACATCCATCTCAATATATGAAAACATAGGTTTATGATATACTATTCATGGTCATCATCTATTCGAATCCTTCATAGTGGTTCATTAATATATTTCTTAATTTCGAAATTATATTCACCGGGAGTGTCAAACCAAGAGTTCATTATAGACCAATGTCATGAAAAAAGTGATGATCATGTCAAATACCAAGGAAACCCTTTTAGATTTATTACACCCAGATACAACTATAAAATATCCAAATCCATTATTAGTTTCCAAAAACAAATTCAATTTCAAAGAAACTACTTTCTCAAATCCATCATTGAAATTACAGGATGTTTTTTTATATATAGAATTTTTATTATGGTTCTCAATAATGTCTTCACATAATAGATTCTAATGGTTAACTAACAATGTATTTTATACCAACTATAATGACCTACACTATTCATACATAGATATAAAATCATTATAGTTTAAAATTATTTACATTACATAATGATCAATCTCAGAATATATTGGACTAGCGCATTTGAAATCATGGATACATAAACAACTTGTTCACATTTAAAGACCCCAAACCTATTATATGAGAGTCAGTTGTTTTTATAGAGTTTTGGGATACGAGTTTGAGTAGTTATAAGTGCCCTATGTGATGTATCTCATGATGGATTCTTCTCTTTCTTCTGGGTTAGCCAAGATGATCCACTATTTTTGGTTCTTTTAGTGTCTTTTAGGTTTGGAGATTAGTATCAGTGGACACAACTAGCATTGTCTACACTAGTGATATAATGATGAGGATTGAAAAGTTTGAAGTAGTTCGGTGATGATGTTCTATGAAGATGGATTGAATCGGTGATGGGATGAGGTTCAATTGCTTCTTATTGGTGTTTGAGGATGATGAAGGATGTAGGTGATGGAGATGTATGGCAACATCTAATAAGGTGTCCGAAGAGGGTAGATGGAGTGATGTGAGATCCAAGTTCGATATCTCCTCCGTTTTGTGAATTTTTGAATTTTTATTTTGAATTTGGATCACCCTATTTTTCTCACATGATGCTTTGACTTTGTTGTTCTAGTTACAACTCAACCAAAAACCTGACACTTTGTAAATACAGAAAAGGAGAAATTTCTATCCAATTTATTACATTAGTGCTAGATATAAGAAATTACATCCCAATGGATTGAATAATATAGTAGTCTTGGTAAAGTAGTTATATAATTGATTTTAATATTATATTCAAAAACATGAAATACAATATTTTGAATTTGAAAATTATTCATCCTTGAACTCATTTAAAGTTTCATTCATCATATCCTGGATAAATGAAATAAAATATGGGTGAGTTTATATTCATAGTAAGAGTTTCATAAAGTGGAAGTAATCATGAATAAATAATTGAAAATAAATATTGTAAAATAAATATGTCATGTTAATTATCATAACCCACATTACATTAATATATAAATTGAAAATCATGGTTAGATAATCGGAATTTAATATAGAAAGTTAAATAACTCAAAAGAAATTTCATTTAATCAATAAACTAATAATGAAATTCATCGAGAGATAATATCGATGTGAAAATATCATGGATAATAATAATAATTTATTTATTAATGATTGAAATGCTAAATTATTGTACTTTATGATCTCATGAATCACGATACCTCTACTATTAAGACATTTCACAACATTAAATAAAACCATGGGTAAAAAACTAGTTAATTTGTCCAACTGATTTTTCATTAGATACCTACAATTGCATATAACGTATATAGACTTTTTTTACCCCATATATCATTTTATTTCCAATTTATTCCTAATATATCGAATGATAAATTTAATTCCTAAAAAATATGCCTCATCCATAATTGTTCATATTGAATAAAGAAAATGGAGTATCAATATTTCTAATGTCAATAAAAAAACTCCCAACGTAAAACACCATATGTAGAAATTATTTATATTATAAGAAATAAACATATAAGAGATAAATTATTTAAATATTTTTGAAAAATATAATGTATAGTTATCCCAATATTGAGAATATTTCAAGGGAAAGATAATTTACATGAAATTAATAAAGAAATTAAATGTATATACTTTACCTGGTCAAGCTAATAATAAACCATCCATAAAAACTATAAGGACTTTATCATTATAATAAATCCCTAGTGTACTAAAATAAAAATAAAGGTTTATGGTTGTTTACAAATATAAATACCATGAAAAGATAATTAATAGCATTTTTGAGGAAAATAAAATTTTCCCATTGAAAATAATTTTTGAATTTTTTTCCAAAAGTATAGAAAAACAATTTTATTTAAAATGAACCTTATATAAATTTAAATTATTCCACAAATTAATGAGTTTTCATGATGTTGGAATGGTTCCATTCTTTTCAAGTGTTAAAAAAAGGATGTTTTCATATTTTTTTACCAAAAGTCATAAGCATGTTGTTTGGAAAATAACCAAAAGATTCCTATTAAAACATTTTTAAAAAATAAATTTATTATTAAAAATTATTTCAAAAAATATTTGTATAATAGTTTATAAATAATATCTAGAAAACATTTATGTGGAAGAAAAAGTATCTTCAGCTAAAGAGATAAATGAAGTTAGATTTTAAAAAACATTATCTCAATCATTTTATGTACCAAATTTAAGAAATTTGGACTATTACATGAAAAAAAAATGAACTACCATAGGATAATAAAATGAATTTTGGTTTTTAGAAAATGATGAAATAATTTATTTCAATGGAAAGTCATTTATATACCATCCCAATTAACATGACATTGAATCATAAAACTCTTACTACTTTGGTAACATTTGAATTGTAAACACGCTGAATGGAATAACAAAAAATGAAACATTAAATTCATGTATTATATATAAATTAATGATATAAAATATTAAATGCTTAAGAGATATACTTCATAAAAAAATATATATGTATAACATTACACATATCCCAATGTAGAAAATTTGAGATTATCAACCCCTACAATTATAATAACAATGATGTGAGAATTATTCAATTAATGGATTTTGTGTATCAAATTTAAATCATATAAAAAAAATTTAAATACCAAATAATATTATCAAATTTTTTTACATAAATAATCTTTAAACATTAATGATAATTAATAAGTAATATAACTAAATGAGAAGAAATTGAGTTATGAAATTATTTACCACTTGGTATAAATCATCTAAATCCCCTTGGATGGAGTAATTAAAATTAAAAAATAAAATAACATGAAATATGATTGATTCATCACATTAATTGTAAAAGGTGAAATATATAAACCATATAGTCAAATTAGGTTCAAAACATTATAATATGCCTTAATGAAAGGGAATTGAGACAAAATACCTTATCTCACACTTCCTTTTAGTTGAACGAACATTAAAATCTTATATGCTGGTTTTAATCATAGTATTAATTTATACCCAAACCATATTCATGTTTATAATATCATTTGTCATCTTCATATAAAATATCACCCCCCTTTCATTAACACACTAGTATTATTTTTATTATTTCGAGTATTAGTATCCCTGTTTTCTTGTGCGTGTTTTTCCTTTAATGTTCTAGTTCCTATATATCAAATATTTTCCGTTATCTCAAGAAATATATTAATTTAATGAATATTATATTTAGTTATTTTGAGTATTTTTAAAACTATTCTTGAAATTTGGATATGTAAAATGTATCACATCACTTTATGGAGAATGTAAGCCTCATTTATGCATGAACGAAATTATTATTTTATAATGGATGAAAGGTTAAGGAAGTGGGTGATATATTAAATTTAATGAATCAATATCATGTAATATATATCACATATATTCCTAAAATTTATCATATTTTCTTTCCATGTAATGCGTAAGTGAAAAATGTATCACATCATTTCGCAAGGGGGTAGCCTTCTGTACACACGAGTGAAGTTATCATATTTTTAACAGAATGGAAAGTATGAATTTATATATGATATTAAAATACCAAAAGTATTAAAATATAATAGATATTATATATAAAATAAAAATCCATTGTTTTTTCAAACTGTTCGATTTGTAAATGGAAAACGAGTTACATCGGTTCATGAGGTGGTAGTCAACCATATATGAAAGTGATGGTTTTGTTCCCCATTTGATGGAGGTGGAAAGAGTTAGATAATATAACATCAAAATAAAAAATATAAGTATATGCGAGATAAATGTTTTATTAGATGGGAATTTTAATAAATAATTTAAGGTTTTAAAATATGGAATGAAACAAAAGTGGTTTGTTAAGTAGATTACCTTATCTTAGAGAAATATCTATTACAACAACTATTAAGAAAACCAGGCCTAGAATTTATGGAAGATAAAAGAAAATAATATTTTTCTATGGGTTTTATACAGACATTTTTTAAGGATTTTCAAGAGAAATGTCTTGAGTGGTGTGAATAATTGAGTGGATGGAGTGCCCTTTTATAATTGAGGTAGAGTGGTATTTTTTAAATACCCAAAAACTATTAAATAATAGGGAAGTCACGACCATGCTATGTTCCTCAATAACTATAAAATAAAGTATATTAGGTGATATATGGACATTAAGAACCTTTATAATTCAAAATAATCATTTTTTTAAACTTGTTATTAAATTTACTACATCAGTTAAACTCCATCAGTAAACCGATTTTATCATTAACTGAGGTAACAATGTTTTAATTTTTTTTACTATTCATTATGAAAAAAACCCATATTATTTTATATTATTAAAAATCCTAATTCAAAATATGTAGTTAATTTTATCAAATTTAATTAATATAAGTGGTATATTTGTTTTAAAAATTAAACACACAGACCAGTCAAAAAATGGGTTTTTAAGGATTGAATTTTTAAGCTTAAGATGATATTATAACAACTATATGAAAATTAATCACATTTAAATGATTTTAAATTCACCCTCTTAGATATATCTTCTACATATTTCAATAAAAAAATTTCCCATTAAGGGTTAATTTTTTTGTTTAAATGGAGAAAAATTTTTATCTTTAAGAAATATTTTAGAAAAAATATTTTTTAAAGCCTAAAAACCTATAATAAAAACACATAAAAAGTTTATTTAAATGTAATTAATTTGGTTAAATATTAATGAATAATATACACATTATTTATAAATCCCATTAAATTAATAATTCTCATTTAAATTACTTAAGTTTTTAAAATAAATTATATTTTACAAAAAAATCTATATTTTTAATGATTCGCCAAGAAAAAAATATTTTCGAAAAAAATATTTTCGAAAAAAAAACAAAATATAACCCTAATTTTATATAAATATGATTATTTTAAAAATTATTTTAAATTTATATAATAATATTTCTAAAATATCAAAAAATTAATTATAATATATTCTAGAAAAAATAATTAAAAATAATTTATGAATGAAACAAATTTTTTTTAGAAATAAATTGATTTATTAAAACTTTATTACCTAACTATTTAACATATATAAATAAATTTATAATTTTTAGTATGGTTATATACATAATATAGTATTTAATCCTATTCAAATCCACCAATTCAATTAAAAGAATATAATGGTCATATTTAAATAAAATATTTTATATGTCGTTTATGATCTCTGTTGATTGTCGTTTATACTATTGAACAGAATCATATACTTTTAAAATACGGGGGTTTGATGTACCATAAGATAAAAAAATATCAAATAAATTTAATGTAAATATAATTTAATATATTGTGGTTTAATATTCTCTACACCTTCAATAAAATGAGTAATCACAATTGGAAATTACGATCAGATGTCCAGGGTTTGAAATTTAGAAATACCATTATTGAAAAGTCACATTTTAAAAAGGGTTAGAAAAAATACCTATT
This sequence comes from Viscum album, assembly GCA_963277665.1. Taxonomy (NCBI): domain Eukaryota; kingdom Viridiplantae; phylum Streptophyta; class Magnoliopsida; order Santalales; family Viscaceae; genus Viscum; species Viscum album. The sequence goes on along the minus strand of OY728147.1, from coordinate 1,015,072,891 downwards.
AAAATAATGATAGGGTATTGATATGGTTATTTGGAATAACACATAACTACATTTAAATGTAGGATAACATTAATTAGAAGTGAAAATATGTTCATGGAAGAAAAGTGTAAATAATATCAATGAGTGAAAGAAGCCATTGATCAAATTAATATGTATAAATAAAATAAATATAATGATAAAAAAAACCATGATTCTTATTTGGTTTAAAATCCCACTACTTCATCAGATATTAAGTTTATAGGATGATATTTTTGTTACAAAATATCTTCCTTAGAGTTGAGGGATTTTTACTATAAAGATATAGAACACTGGAAGAAATAGATAATTTATATATATTTTATGTATAATTACATAATTTTATTGTTCTTATAAAATTAAATTTTTTTATTACTCAATTAAATGGAAATACAATATGAATTTTTATTCTAGAATCACCAAAATTAAATTTTGATAAATCATAAGATCCATAAAATAATAATAATCCATTTGTATTTTCATTAAATATTAACCAAAAATGAATTTATTATCATAAGTTAATATAATAAAAAATGTGTAAACATTAATATAAATAAATAATACATTTTACATAAAAACATCCACCAATGGTTCATCTTAGATTATTAAAAAAATAAATAACCATACATTCCAATTAACCACAATATTCTCAATATTATAGAATGTTTTTAACACAAAGGTAATCTCATACCTATTAAAATACATCCCCAAAAATTTTATTTCATTATTCATATTAAATACTTTATGTTAAACCTAATTTTTATATATACCTCATAAGAAAAAAACATCTCCCAAAACAACATTACTTATATCAAAATAAAAATTATTTCATCCTATAATAAGTTTACCAAAATCAAATAAATATTTTGACATTAAAATATTTATATAAAATAACCTTATATTAACTAGTAAATCATGTAGGAATGTGGTTGGTTCAACACCCTTATGTCCCTTAATTTGTTGGTATAAGCCTCTTCGTCTCTCTAGATTTTATACATTGTCACCTAGCATGTGAGTTGTCTTTTTTTTCTAAAACTGTATTAATATAATTCATATAAAGTTTTTATATTTTAACACCCAATAATGATCTACACATTAATGTTAAGATAAAATATAAATGTTACCAATACCTTTATCCTTTTTTACAAAAAATATAATGGAATTCTTCCTTAAATACAATTTTCACTAAAAAATATTATAAATGTATGAGTTTTATTGCTCTAAATTACTCCAAAAATATCCTAAATATTGATAAACTCCCATAAAATTCAAAGTAAACTTCAATCCTCCTAATTCCCCCTTTGAATAAAGACATTATATTATAGGGAAGAATAATTGTATTTGGGAAAACCAAATAATCATTTATAGGATGTATAAGTCATTACACATTCTTCTTAATCTAATACACCCTAGGTTTACAATAGGTAATTCATTGTAATATTCTATTGAACCCATCATAATGCGTTTTTAATAAAAATGTTAATTATCCAAATTGTATCTCTAGGGAGTGTGAAACTAGGTGCATAGTAAGGCCCATTCTCCAACACCTAGAGATGAACACATCAAATCCCAATTTAGCATTTTTGGACTGATAACCCCTAGGTACAACTATTCGAGAACCACATAAACTTAAAATATCTAAATAGGGATGTATTTATAAGAAAAATAAATAATTTAATCCTTACCAAAAATTTAGGTCATGCTTCTATACTTTTCCTCAATGCCTACCATATGATTATATTCTGCATTCAATGCTTTCGAAAATATAGTACCCATGTATGCAACTAAACATTCTTTGATATCAACTATAAATACCCCCACTATAATATCCTAAAGTGAGTGGTTATATTATTAAATTGGTTCAAGATATTAGTGATCACATCCCAAATGACCAAATAATTTAGTATTCCATGTAATCTTGATATATATTTTAATCACATATTACATTCAAAAACCTAAAATTAGAGATTTTGAATGTAAAAATTATGAATTTGTGACTTCATTTATAGATTCATTATTCATATACTAGGGAAGGGAATCAAAATAATGGTGAAATCAGATGACCATTCAGAGTTATGTAATTCAAAAAATATTATGAATAAATAAAACATAATCAATATGCAATGGTAAATATCAAACCACATAAGCCAGATAATCTATAACATTACTGTCATGAAGATATAAGTCACAATTAATATGTAAATGAAAATAACTAAAACACATTCAATTTCATCAATAAAATAATAATGAAATGAATCAATAGAGAGTGTCAATGTTAGAATCACATAGATAATATTAATAAATGAATTGTGAATGATAAAAATTCTTATTTATTGGATGCTATGATCTAAGGAATCATGCTCCCTCTACTATCATGTCATTTTTCAAGGTAGTTCAAAACTATTGGTAAAACAAATTTAATTTTTCCAAATCATTTGTCTCTTGATACCTAATAATGAACCTATGCGATATATAATTCCGTGCTCTACCCAATAATTCATTTCTAATGTAATCCTCATATATATAATGATCAATTGAATTCATGAACAATATTCATTGTCAATAAATGTCTTTACTGAATAAAGAATATAAAGTATCAATATTTCTACATTCAATCAAATATCAGAAAATGTAAAACATTATATTTATATAAAATTTATAATTTAATCAATAACAATATTAGTGAAAAATAATAGGTATATTTTTTGGAAATGTAAATTCCAATGATCAAAATAAAATGAATATTTAATTGAAAGGTTATTAAATATTAAATTAATCAAAAAAGTATATGTTAATACTTTCCCAGGTCTGACCTATCATAAATCATCTACATAAATGATAATGGAGGTATCATTACAACATATCCTTGGTTTAGTATTATAAAATTGAAGGGTTATTGACATTAATGAATAAAAATACCATAAAATGATCATGGAAAATATTTTTTATTGTAAAATAAACTTTTCACGTTGAAAATAAATTTTAAAAAGAAAACAATTCCAACATATTAAGAAAAAATTAATTTAAAACCATATAAAATTTTAAAGGAATCTCCAAATAAATGAGTGGTCATGAGGTGAAATGGTTCTATTCATTAGGACAATATTAAAAATAAAGACACCTTTCCCATTTTTATAAGAATGGAAAAAATAACATTGTTTGGGAAATGAATGGAATATTAATTTTATTTCTTAATAAAACCAAATTATGGGTAAATAATTATTTAAAAAATCCTAGTAAAATATATTTGAAGATTATTTTAGAAACCATGGATTCAGAAGAAAATGGATATTTTAATGAAAAGAGATATGAATCCATGTTTTACAAAAAACATATTCTCATTAATTATAAGCACCAAAGACAAGAAATTGGTACTTTTATATAAAAAACAATCACTAACTAGAAGATATTTAAATTAAATGGGTTTATTAGGAAACCCTTTAGAATTTCCATTAATTTAAATTCAAGTATAAACAAGCCTAATTAAAATGAGTTTGAAACACAAATCTCTTACCAAATTGGTGACTTCTAAAGAGTAAAAACCATGGAAGGAATTACATATAATGAATCTTTAAATATAATAAATATAAATATATTAATTATATAACATATCGATGGGAAATTTGATACACCTCATTAAATAATATAGGTGTATAACAGGACATATTCTCCAAAGAAGGAAATTTGAAACAAGAAACCCTTATAATGATCATAAGTTTATAGTGATAATTAATAAATTAATTAATTAATTTTATAAAATATAAATACATATAGAAATAGTGTAAATATGACATAATAAAATTAAAATTCGTTACACACATAGTCTTAGAATATTAATGACAATGAATAATTAATAATAGTTGATGAAAAGAAATCGAGTTATGAAATTATTTACCTCTTGGTAATTTCAAGTCAACCCCATTTGAATAAGAAAATTAAAATTACAAAATAATATAATATTATTTACTAATTATTCATTATTATACATATAAAAGGGTCATTATATACATGATATAAAAAATAGGTGAATAACATTGAAATATACCTCAATAAAAGGAAATTGAATCAAAATCCATTACCTCCTGCTTCCTTTTGGTCAAAAATTCATTAAAATCTTATATAATAGTTTTAGTAATGATATTAATTTATAAAAATCCCATAATAATGTATATAATATCATATGAGATCATCATATAACATCTCAAGACCTTTTTATTAAACAAAATTCTTATTATTATTTCAGGTGTTGATTTCCTTGTTTTCCCATGCATGTTTTTTCATGAAAGATTAAGTTATTTTATATTATATAATGTTACATAATAACCATAATGATATTAATGATATATATATATATATATAATATTTACTTATTTTATTAATATTTATAATAATTCTGGAATTGTGGTCATGGAAAATATATCACATCACTTCGTGGAGACGATAGTTGTATGTACGTACGAGCAACAATATCATTTCATAATAGAGTAAAGTAAATGGAAGAGAGAGATATATTAATGTTATATAATTAATATAATGTCATATATAACAAATAAATTCCTTAAATGTATCCTTTTTTATCTTCCATTTTAAGCCTAAGTAAAAACCGAATTACATCGCTTTGTGAGGGGGTAGTTTATAGTACACAAGATCGATGTTATCATATTTTAAATGGAATAGAAATTAAGAAAATTTATATGTTATTAAAATTAAATGAGTATAATTATATCATAAATATTATATATATATAATTAATCAATAATTATGTCCAACCAAGATAAGTGTTTATAGAAAATGAGGCATATCGGTTTGTGAGGCACTATTCTTCCATACATATGAGTGATGGATTTGTTTCCCATTTGATATAGGATAAATGGATATATATTATTCAATAAAAATAATAAAATATTATTACATGTTATATAATGGTTTAATTATTTAGGAATTTATATTTCATAGTGGAAGGTTGTAAAAGAAGGATGAAAAAGAAAGAGATTCATTAGATGATTACCTTCAATTAGAAAATCCTCCAATTGATCTAATCTTAAGGATACTAGGGATATATTTTTGGAAGAAAAGTAGCTCTAAAATGTGTATAAGGGTGATAGGTAAAAATATCTTCATTTATTGGTCAATTAAAATTTATTAATTGGTGTGATGAAGTGAGGGGAGCGAGTCCCATTTTATAATTAAGGAGTTTATTTTTTGTAAATACCCAAAACTATTCAATAATGGTGAGCCAATCTCACCTCAAGTTCACAAAAATTGATAGATAACACATTTCATGATATATATGGCCTTTCAAAACCTCTATCAATAAATAAAAACTTTTTTTGACATGTTATTCCATTTACTACTTTAGTTTAACCCCCTTCGATAAACTGATTTTAATACTAACAGTGGTAACCGATTTTTACTATTTTTACTATTGGTTATGAAAAATTGAACATATTATAAAATATTAAATATTTTTATTAAATATTTTTAATATATTTTATAATATTTAATTCATATATGTTGAAAAATTTAATTGAAAATTAATCCGGAAAATGAGTCAAAAAAATGGGTTTTCATGAAATGTATTTTTCAAGCATAAGAATATCTTATAATAATTATATGATAAGTAATCTAGATAATATGAATTTAAATTTAAATTTATTGATTTATTATATATAAATTAAATTTTAAAAATTTTCATTTGGGGTTATTTTAACTAATTAAATAGAGAAACATTTTACACTTAAAATAATTTTCTGAGAAATTTTATTTTAAATCCCAAAAAATTATTAAAATCCATTATAAAGAGGATTTAATGTAACTAATTTAATTAAATATATCTAAATAATACTTTTTTAAATAATATTCAATTAATAATGGTACTTTAAAATTACCAATTATTTTAAAGAAAATAACAGTTTTACAAGAATTCTTTATTTTCGACTATCCACTGAAAAATCAAACTTTTTTAAAAATCCAAAAAGTTTACAAAATGTTAACATATATGTGATGATTTAATAAATGATAATAATTTTATAGAATGAAATTTCTAAATTATTAGACAACTAATTATAATATTTTCTCCAAAAAAACATTAAATATCATTTTTTAAACAAAAAGTTTTTTGTAGAATAAAAATTATTATTTATTAAACATATTTCAATATATTTATATTGTTTAAGACCTTTTTATATATCATAATATAGCTAATAATATTAATACACACCAATTTATTAGATAGGTTGAAATATTCATATTTAAATTAAATGTTTCATAGGTCATTAAAGCTCGTTGTTGCGTGTCATATTTGCAATCAAACACAATGTTCTTATTTTAAAATCATGGGGTTGTGTGTAACGTATGATATTAAAATGATAAAAAATTAAAATAAATATAAAATAACATCTAAGGGTGTCACATCATAGGTAAACTGTTTCATCCACCTCTACGTTCTTCATAACTAGCATCCTTCTAATAAAAATCAAACATAATTCCATTCCTAATAATGTGTGGCAAGAAAACTAAAGAAATGTTGAGTTTAGATGATTAGTAAGGTTAAAAAAGAGAGATATCATTATAAAATAAGCATAAGGGTATTAAAACCAGATCATAATAATTTAAAACCATTCTATACTTATCATTGATTATAAACATGAGTAATTAAAAAAATAATGGCAGTTCTGATGACATGATTCATAATGGAATCAAATAACCTAATCCATGAGATCAAAAAATTGGCATAATACATAGTTTTCAATGACACACATATGCATTTAAAATAATTTAATTAGTAGTGAATCATCATATAAAAACTTATCATAATGAAATGGGTTCAATCACTAAATTATCGTAGTAGGAAAGGGTTACTCCCAAGACTATCAGTATGGAAAAAGTATATTTCTCAACTAGGTTCACTCCCCATTCAATCCCTTTTATCTTGTGAGATATAAATTATTAACCAATGAAATTAAGGGAAATATAGGTCCCACACATCATATAATGAAAATCATAAATATCTATGAACAAATATTATAAAACATTCATTATATTAAAACCAATGAAAAGAAATGGATTTCATAAAGATTTTATAATAAAATATCCTATGGAAGTGAAACGAGTTTCCTAATCATTTCATCAGTTCATCATATCAAAACCCATGGAAAAAATGTATTTTATAAAAAATATTTTAATGATAATCCCATGACATACATGTTGAGTCAATAATGTATCCCTATGAATTTTATATATTTCTATGTTTTGAAAATCCCAAACACTTTATCTTAGGTCAAATTATCTTTCCCTAAATATTATTTTTTTTAAGGAAAATTTCCCTTCTCTAAGTAAATATTTTTCCTTACCTTGGTTTTCATTGCCTCATTTTATAACCTCTAAAAACTAAACTCATTTTATTACTATGTAAAAAATTAAGAAACTTATCTAAGACCTTGAAATATTATACTTTCTTGAATATATAGTCTTTTATTTTCAGACTTCAAATTCTCTAAAATTAAGACTCCAAATTCTTTGAAATTTGGACTGAAAATTCTTTGAAATTCTGACTCCTAATTCTTTGAAATTTAGACTTCAAATTATCAGAAATTCAGACTCTGAATTCCTCAGAATTTAGACTCCGAATTCATTAGAATTCAGACTCTGATATCTAAATAATTTAGATTCTGAATTATTTGTAAAAAAATATCCAAATATTCATGTTTATAGAATTTGATTGTTTATATGTTTAGACTCTAAATTATATTTTTCCTTAGACTCTAGATATTTAGATATGGTTAAGCTAATCCATTTTCCATTCGCATTATTTTATAAGTATGAAATTATTTCCTACAATTTGTTTCTAACTAACCGTTGGTAGAGTGACTTGTGTAAAGGTCCCTCCAAAATTCAATGAAAAATATGACTATTGGAGGAGGGATCTGACCGTTGAAGTTTTACCTATAAATAAAGCATTAACTGAATGAGGTCATTATCTGTTGATTAATCTAGATATTACATGTTTTGATACTATGGATTTATTTCTAGTGAGAGAGAAATAATCTCATGCTTTGTGAATTTCATGAACATCTTGTTCAACCATAAACATCTTGTTCATATTGTTTCATACGACTCTGATTATTGTTGAATACAATTGAGGGATTTTGGGGATAGAAAGAAAAAGGTTCTCATTACCTTAAAGATCTAGGGCTTGTAGGGATAGCAAGACATAATCTGATATTCCTATCTAGAGATTATTCTATTGTGGGTAAGACAAAATTTCTTAAACATATAAATCAAGGGACATTTATCCAAAGTTGTTGGATACCATACTCTTTGGGTAATAATATTTCCAACCAGTTAATTTTTCTTATTTTAGGTTTTATTGCCACTACATTTTGATAAAGAAATAAAGTATAGCTTTCTTACAATTTCTTGTACTTGTATGCTCTGATAAATACGATTTTATACACTTTAAGGTAAAATCTTTCCCTACGTAAATTTTTCATAAGTTTCCTTTTCAGATCCATTTTTCTAGACCCAAACCAAGTTTATTCCCTAAAGTATGAACTAAATAGTGTTTGTGAATTTACTTTGTTCAAATTTGTTAAACATAGTTTTCCTTAAGGTTAAAAACCGTTGTTTTTAAACCTACAATTCACCCACACATCTTGTAATTGAGAATCTACATATACTATTTCTACCCTAAAAGTAGTATCAGAGGAGGTTACATTGAAATTATGATACTTTTTTCATGATTGGTATCCTTCTCAGGTTTACATGGTCAGTTTTACTTGAATAAGTTTCCTTAATCATGTTTCCTTGATGAATTTTTTTATTATTTACTAAATATTATCTTTCTTAGATTTTCTTACTCAGATAATCTCTCCCAGTTTATCTATCTTTATTTTTCTTAATGTTTGTAATATATACATAATACACTAACCAGTTTAGTGGAAACGTTTTTTTTCTTATTAAAAATGGTAGGAATAAAAGTTGGTTTAATAGAAAATCAAAATCCTACAAGACCCCCTATCTTTGATGGAAGTTATTATAAATATTAGAGAGATAGGATGAAGACTTTTATTATCAACACTGGAGTGAATAATTTTGATATTATTACTGATGAATATAATATTCATGATAAGAAAATAAGAACCTTTACAAACCAGTAAAAACATGAATACCAACTTAACATCAAGTTACCCAATAATTTACTATGTTCCTTGAACATTAATATATATAGTCAAAAATCTTCATGTGAAGATTCCAACTGTATACAAAAGAAACATGAAGTTTCAAAATTTAGAATTTCAAAAGTGATAGAGACCAGGAGAACAATTTTATGTGCAGAATATCATGGATTTGTTTTTCCCCATAGAGAAATAGTTTGAAAAGTAAAACAAAGGCTTATGACTATTGTAAACATTCTTCAATATATAGGATAAAAATGATTATATGATGACATTATTATGGATAAGATTATAGACATTATTAACAACAAGTGTGAATCCAAAATAATAGCCATTTATTAGAACATAAATGTTTTTCAATATTACTCTTGATGAACTTTTTGGAAGTCTTCTTCAACATGAGACAAGAATGAAAAGATATGATGATAAAAATAATAAGAATATTGTCAATGAAAGTATATCCTTTAATACTACTAAATTCAGGACTTTGGAAAGGGTTACAAGGTACAATTATAAGAAATTCACTATTATATCAGAGTCAAGTGAATGTGATCATTCAGAAAATGAGTTAGAAAATATTTCATGAAGGATAAACAAGATAGTTGGAAAGAAATAATTTAAGTATAAATATAAGAAGAAAGAGAGAAAAGAAAATAATGGCTCAGAAGTCACTTCCTATGAATGATAAATATCCGAACACATCAGGACATTTTTTCCCATGATTAAGAGAAAAGATAGAAATGAAAATAATTTTAATAAAAATAGAAAGAAGTATTACAAATCTAAGTCCAAGAAATTATTGAAGGATAATGATACATAGAGTGCTAGTGGTGGTGACTCATCAAATGAATCCTTAGAGTATGAATCATCTAGTAAGAAGAATCATGGTCTACTTGACAAACTACCCATTGGAAATCATTGTCTAATAGACAAGGTACACAATGCTGAATCTTTCACGGATGTATCTTTGAATGAAAATTATACTGATGATAAATATTAAAAATCTCCAGATGAAGAATCTTATTCTAATAAAGATAAATATTTACCTTCTTATGAAGGAGTGTCTTGGTTTTCCAAACTACCTTAAAATGAGAATTCTAAAATCAAGAAAAATATTTAGAAGGAAAATTCTAGAATGTCTGTACTTAAAAAAGAAGTATCAGATCTTTCAAAATATCTTGATGATAAAAATCGTGACCTAGAAAATTTTTATGAAAATATTAAGAAAGTAAATTCTGATAAGGATAAACATTCTATGAATCATGAAATACTTACTGTTGAGAAAAAACTTCCTAAAAATTCCATTATTGAGGATAATAACTTGGTTATTAAACTAAAATCTGAAATGTTTTATTTAAGTAAACTCTTGTAAAACATTACCTCTGGTACTAAAAACTTTGAAAATATGTATTCCAAAATTTATCCTTTAAGGAATAGTTTTGGATTTGGTTATACCCACTCAAAACTTGTTTTTAGTACTAATTATTTTATTCCCCAAAGTCCTCACTTTTGCACTAAGTGTCAATGTGGGGGACATTGTGAGAAATATTGTTCTTTAAATAAAATACAATCTTTAGATTTTCATAAATCTTATTTTTATAAGAAAATATGGATTCCTAATATTTTACATTTTGAAATTTTTGGATCCAAGAATGTTTAGATTCCAAAAGTCTAACTCTTTTTATTTTCATGAAAATAAAGAAAGTACCAACAAAAATACATGGTACATGGATAGTGAATGTTCTCAGAATATGACCGGTAACAAAAACTTCTTTAAAAATATTATCAAGATGTAAGGAGGAAAAGTAATGTTCAGAGATAATGATCAGGGATAAATTTTTGTTATAGGTAACATTGTTATTCTTAAAAAACATTAATTTAAAATGTTTTATTTGTTAAGGGTCTTAAGAACAACCTCATTAGCATTAGTCAATTATGTGATGAAGGTTATCTTGTGAATTTTAGGAATGATAAATTCTTAGCACACAATTCCAAGGAAGTGTTTATTATTTCTACCCATAGACATGAGAATGTATATACACTAAACTTATAAGACCTTATGATCCAAGATCTACCTTGCCTTAGTGCAATGGAAGATCAATCTTGGTTATGGCATAAAATTTGATGACATTGTAATCTTGGGAATCTATGAAAACTCTCAATGAAAAGACATGTTAATGATATACCAGATCTTATATTTGATTCTTCAAAAGTTTACGATCCTTGTAAATATGGAAAGGAAAATAAATCATGGTTTAACTCAATCAGTGAAGTCTCATGTTCTAATTCATTACAGTTAGTGCATATGGATCTTTTTGGTCCGACAAAAACTGGATATATTAGAGGAAAATATTATGTATTTATTTTAGTTAATGATTACACTAGATTTACATGGGTCTATTTTTTAGAAAAGAAATCTGAAGCCTTTTCTTATTTTAAAACTTTTAGATCCCAAGTTTAAAATGAGAAAAACCTTCCATTAATAACTATTAAAAGTGATTGCGGAGGAGGATTCCAAAAATTTATATTTTGAAACTTTTTTTAGTAAGAAAGGAATTACTCATAACTTATCAGCTCCACAGATTCCTCAACAAAATGGTGTTGTAGAAAGAAAAATCGAATTCTTAAAGAGATAACTAGAACCATGTTGAATGAATATTCTATTTCTAAACACTTTTGGGTTGATGTTGTTAGTACTACTTGTTATACTATAAATCGAGTATTAATCATAACCTTTCTTAACAAAACACCTAATGAATTGTGGGCTGGTTGAATACCTAGAATTTTTTTACTTCAAAGTATGTGGTTGAAAAGTATTCATCCTAAATTCTAAAGATAACTTACATAAATTTTCACCCAAATTTGATGAAGGAAGTTTCCTAGGATACTCCCGAATATCTAAGTCTAGAGTTTTTAATAAAAATACATCTACTATTGAAGATATAGTTCATGTTAAATTTGATAAAACTGATCCTTTTTTTAATACAACCCAAACCTACATCCTCAGATGTATTTTCAAAAATTGATTATGAACCCTTGATAGAAGAATCATATAATAAGGGAAATTTTCAAGAAAACATTTCTAAAGCATTTACCCGGGAATGTTTTCTACAATATAGTGATAAACAAGTTTTCTATAACTCAAATCAGTTGTTTTTTAAAAATCATCCTAGTGATAGTATCATTAGTGATGTAAATCAACCTATAAGTACTATAAGATCCTTATGAAATAAAGTAGAACATATATAATTCCTTTCCCAAATAGAATAAAAAAGAACTGACGAATCTTTAGGTGATGATGATTGGATTAAATCTATATAGGAGGATCTAAATGAATTCGAAAGGAACAAAGTGTATACCTTGGATTAAATACCTAAAGAAACTTCTGTAATTAGAGTAAAATGGGTCTTGAAAAATAAGTTTGATGAAAATGGAATCATAGTTATAAATAATGATATATTAGTTGCTAAAGGCTAAAATCAACAAGAAGGAATAGACTATGAAGAAACCTATGCTCCCATAACTAGACTTGAATCTATTTGTATTTTACTTTCCTTTGCAGCATTCTTTAATTTATAACTCTTTCAAATGGATGTGAAGTGTGCTTTTCTTAATGAATATGTTCAAGAGGAAGTTTATGTTGAACAAAATCCCGTTTTTGAAGAAACAAAACATCATGAACTTGTTTCCAAACTTACCAAAGCTTTATATGGATTTAAAAAAGCCCCTAGATCTTGGTATGATAGTCTTGCATGATTTTTGTTACAAAATAATTATGTTATAGGAACTAATGATCTAACCCTTTTAATAAATAAAGATAAAAAACTCTTTTGATTATTCAAATATATGTTGATGACTTTATATTCAGTTTAACTAGGAAATCTTTAACTGATTCATTTGCAAATCTAATGACATATTATTTTCAAATGAGTATGATGGGTGAATTAACATTTTACCTAGGTTTTCAAATTTCTCAAAAAGCAGAAGGAACTTATATATCAAAACATAAGTATATTAAATATATTCTTAAAAAGTATGGATATGACAATACAAAAAGTATAAGCACTCCAATCGGTACCTCAAATTTTCTTGATCACGATGAATATGGGAAACCAGTAGATCAAAAATCATTTAGAGGTATGATAGATAGTTTATTATACTTGATATCTAGTTATCCAGACTTAACATTTTCTGTATGCTAATGTGCAAGATATCAATCTAATCCAATTGAATATCATTTAAAAGCAGTGAAAATATTTTTTCTCTATTTAAAGGGATCCATGTATTTAGGACTTTTCTATATTTCTGGAATTGATTTTGTTTTAAAAATCTAATAGGATGCTGATTTTGGTGGATGTAGAATGGATAAAAAAAGTACATCCGGAACTTGTCATTTCTTAAGAGATCTATTAGTTTCTTTGTTATGTATGAAGCAACACTAAGTATCACTTTCTACTATGGAAATTGAATATGCTGCAACTGGAAGTTTTTGTGCCCAAGTGTTAGGGATGTAACACACACTCACAGACTATGGAATGATTTTTACCAAATCCAAGATATTGTGTGATTACACTAGTGCCATTTCCCTAAGTAAAAACCCTTCACATCACTCTCGTGAAAAACACATAGATATTAGGCCTGACTTTCTTATGGACCACACACTTAATGGAGATATTATTATTCAATTTATCAGAATTGAAGATCAACTTTCTAATATTTTTACAAGATCCATACCCTCCTATAGATTTGAATACATTAAACAAAAGTTAGGAATAATAATCGAAAGGTAATCATCCATATTAACTTTTTTTTGAAACCTATCTCCTTACATTAAGTAACTCCTTCTCATAGGGGTAGTACATTTGCTTGTTACCAATTTTTTTTCTTAATCAAATTCTTCATAACAATTTTTTTCCTTAATCAAATTTTTTATAAATTTTTTTCCCTTAATCAAATTTTTCATAACCAAAATTTTTCCTTAATCAAATTTTTTCGTAAGAATTTCTTTTTCTTTCCTTGATCAAAATTTTCATAACCAATGTTATTTTCTATAAAATTTCTTTTAGAACTCAAAATTTTGGAACCCATGTGTTCCTATACCTAATAAAATTTTCTGGAAACTAAATCACTTAAAGATGCATATTTTTTTACTAAAAGTTTTCCTTGAAATCTAGAAGATATATTTTCTTACTCAAATATTTGTAATTGAATTGTTTAATTTTTTATATTTATTTATTTTAATCAGATTCAATTTTCTTAAATCATGTTTTTCTTTAAAACTCAAATGATTGGAACCCACCAAATCATTCTTTATATTTCATATCAACTGTCAGATCATATAATTATTATATCAGCTGTTAGATCAAATCAGGAATCCAAACCATCGCTTCATCACTAATATAAGGCCCCCTATTACTTGTCCCATATCAGTTTTTAATGACTTATTTTCCAATGCTTGGACTCTCTTAAAAAATCTCATTCTATTTTTCAACATTTTCTTAGACTCCATATGTCTCTAGATGCTTCTCTGTAGAAACAGATGTCTTCAACTAAGGATATCAAGGATTGGAAAATTTACAGGGAAAGGTTGGTTGACCCAAAGTTCTTTGCTGAGTATAAGTCACTGATTATGAAAAATATTAAACTGAATGATTGGGATAGTTTTTTCGTAGCCAAGACAAAATGTTAGGATCACGTTTACCCAAACCTAATTGTATAATTCTATGACTAAGTATGTTTTTAAGATGAAGGATGAAGGGAGATTTTTTACTTCAAAATATATGGGAAAAAATATTCTCTATACTTCAACATGGAAGCAAATATTCTCAGATTTCCACATGAAGTAGATGCAATTTTCTTTACTGAAAAGTTTCCAGATCAGTCGAGAAGTTTTGAGAAGAAAAATAAAATAGAGTGCCATGGAATCAAAGAAGTAAAATCACTTAATATTAAAAATATCTCAAAAAACATCATATTGTTAGCATTACGGGTTCAAGGGTTTCTCATTTTGAGAAAAGTAGACAAGGAATCCTTATATAAAAGTTACATCTTTATTTTGGATTTTCTGGTAAACCTAAGGAAGATAAATCTGGTGAAATATATCCTTCTTACAATCCCCAATATCAAGAATGGAACTCTCAAATCCAAGATCATCATGCATCTGGCCATTTTGTCTAAGATCATAGTGCTATGATTAGAATCATTCAAAATTACCTGCATCTCTAAACCAAGAAACTTGAAGATGTTGCTTGTAAGCGATGATACCATAAAGAGAATGAAAATTGGTTTCAATACCATGTCCGGTGAATTTTATGATATTTTAGTAAGTTAGGTTAAGTATCTAGCTACGAATGTGGAAGTAGGAGAGACTTCTAAGAAAGATTAGAAGAAGATGAAGGTAAAAGAACCTAAAACCAAAGAGAAGCCTACAATTCTGGAAACTTAGTCAGCTGCACCAAATCCAAAAAAGAAAAATACTTTACCTAATGAAGTGGTATCAAAGTGGATGGAACAGAAGAAGAATAAGAAAGAAGGAGATCTTAGTTATTTTTGAGATCCTAGTTTTGGCCCAGATCCTACTGAGTCAAAAGCCTTAAAAAGTCAAGCTGCTCAAGAGCTTGAAAGGAAACAAAAAGAAATAAATCTCAAAAAATTAAATGTCTAAAGTTGAGTTAGTTCAAAAACATCTCAAGGACACTGAGAAAGGCTCCAAACAGTTGCTGGTACTAAAACATTTTCTCCAAAAATTAGTACCAATAGAGACTCCCAAAAGGAAATTAATAATTCCGAAACCTAAAGTGAAAGAAGAAATAGTTCCGGAAGAAGAAATACAAGAAGCAGAAGAGGAAGAAGAATAATAGAGTGATGATTTTATAAAGAAAGGGGAAGAATATCCTAAGAAGGAATGTACTTCTAAAAATCTATTAATATAGACTTCCCAGGTCAATTTAACAAAGAATATTTCTTAGGGAAGAGAGTACGAGTGATAGGAAGAGGTTAAAAAACCTACTGATGATGAAATTATGAATCATGACTTCATCCAAACTGATGATCTTAAGAGAGATGCTGATAAAGAAGATGTTGCTGAAGATAAAATTGTTCAACTTTTAGATATTTAGCATAAATCCCTAAAAGTTGTGGAGACTATTTCAAATGTAGAAAAAGGAAAAAGGGTGATAGATGATACACCTAAGAAGGCTATGGTGGTTATGAAGGATGTTAGTGGTTTATTAAAGAGGAAACTTAAAGAGCTAGACAAAGAATCTTCTCCTGCAAGGGAATCAAATTCTGAATCATCTTCCATGGGTCATGATTTCTTGGTACAGTCTCTAAAGAAGTTAGTAAAAACTATTCCCCTATTTCCTAGTATTGATTTGAGATTCCAACTACTTAAACACTCTTTAAATCAGAAGTCATATTCTGTAATCATTCTCATTGAAAAATTCATCAAGATTGAGGCATAATTTTAATGTTTTTATATCGGATATGATGCTCATAGGAGACCACGTAATGAAATAAGAATTTGCTCTAAAAGAACTATTGAAGACTTGAGAATTATTTATGACATCCAAGATTCAGTGAAATATTATTTTGATAAGTCATATGATCAGATAAAAAATCTTACAAAAAGTTTTACATAGAATCTAAACATTGAGAAAATATTCTGGAAGCAAGAGGATAAAAATTTGAATGGAAAGTTAAATTCAGATGCTCAAGATTTAATGATAGAAAGGGTATTTTGGATAGAGTTAGAAGAAAAGTTCAATCACCAAGAGGAATTAGTGAAGTATCAAGAAGAAATACTTAAATATTAGGATGAAAAAAAAATCAAGGCTCTGTAAAAGAAAAACCATGAGCATGATTTATTTCTCAAGTGGTTAGAAGAAGATCATAAGGAACTCAAGAAGTTGAATTCTACCTTGAGGAAAATCATGACAAAGGAAAAGAATTGTGGATATTTTTTTCCTCTCAATTCCTATATTTTGTTTCAATTTTTAACCTATATCAATTTTTCCAATCATAGTAAAAATATTTTTTTCGTTCATTTGTTTTTTGAATAGTTCTAATCTTTCAAGTACCATATTTTCCCATTATCTCTCTTCATTTTGAAAAATCACAAAGGGGGATAAAAGAATGATCAAAATAAAAATATATATAAAGAATAGAATGACCTATTTAAGATCGAGTTTAAGTAGGGTGGGTATATTTGAAGAATAGTTTCTTATGCAGGAAAAAGTAAAATCTCTCTAAGGAAGTCAAAAATACAATCTTTAGGGATTTTAAAAAACTAATGGGGAGTTAGTCATAATCATCATCATTCATAACTAAATAGAGATAAGTTTTTCATTCAAATGTTTATAAGTAAAATTATTATTTATTATTTTCGAAAGGATGTTTGTGCTTTCTATAAAGGGGGACATTGTTGATTCAATAAGGTTTCCTTATGAATTTTCCATTTCTCTATGTTTTGAAAATAACAAACACTTTATCTTGAGGAAAATTATCTTTCCCTAAGGATTATTTTCTTAAATAAAATTTCCCCTCTCTAAGGAAATATTTATCATTACCTTGGTTTTCATTGAATCAATTTATAACCTCTCAAAACTAAACTCATTTTATTACTAAGTAAAAAATTAGGATACTTATCTAAAACCTTGAAATATTATAGTTCCTTGGATATATAGTCTTATATTTTTTGACTCCAAATTCTTTGAAATTTTGACTCCGAATTCTTGGAAATTAAGACTCTGAATTCTCAGAAATTCAGACTCTAAATTCTTTGAAATTCAGACTCCAAATTTTCTGAAATTTAGACACTGAATTCTTTGTTATTTAGACTTCAAATTCCCCCTAATTTAGACTCTAAATTATCAGAATTAAAACTCCAAATTCCTCAGAATTCAGACTCAAAATTCCTCGAGATTCAGACTCCGAATTCTTCTGAATTCTTACTCTTAATTACTCATAATTTAGACTTAAAATTCATTGGAATTCAGACTCGACAATCAAAAGAATTCAGATACCAAATTCTTTGTAAAATAGAATTCGAATATTCATGTTTATAAAATCTAATTTTTTATTTGTTTAGACTCTGAATTCTATTTTCCGTAGACTCCAGATATTCGAATTTGATTAATATAATCTATTTTCCTTACAAATGATTTTGTAAGTATGAAACGATGTCATTCAATTTGGTTCATACTAACCATTGGTTGGGCAACATGTGTACAGGTCCTTCCGAAATTCAAAAGAAAATATAACCATTAGAGGAGGGAGTCGACTGTTGAGGTTTTTCCTATAAATAAAATCTAATTTGAATGAGATCATTATCTATAGATCAATCTAGATATTACATTCTGTGATTCTATTAAGTGATTTCTAGAAAGAGAAATACTTTCATGCTTTGTGAATTTCACGAACATCTTGTTTAGCCTTAAACATCTTTTATAGCTTGCTTCGTGTGACTCTTATTATTTCTGATTACAATCGAGGGCTTCTGGGGATAGGAAGACAGAGGTGTTGACTACCTTAAATATTAAGGGCTTCTAGGGATTTCAAGATACACTTTGATATTCCTATCGATGGATTACCCTGGTGTGGGGAAGATAAAATTTCTTGAAAGTATAAATCAAGGGAACTTTATCCGAGGTTTTTGGATACCCTACTCTTTGGGATAAAATATTTATTACTTGTTAATTGTTCTAATTTAATGTTTTATTTCTTCCACATTTTGTTAAAGAAATAAATTATAAGTTTATTACACTTTCTTGTAATTGTATGCTATGATAAATAAGATTCAATATGCATTAAGGTAGAATATTTCCCAAAGTAAACTTTTCTTAAGCTTCTTTTCTGGATCCATTATTTCAGACCCAAAGCATGTTTATTCCATAAATTAAGAACTAAATAGGGTTTGGGAATTTACTTTGTTTAATTTTGTTAAACATAGTTTTCCTTAAAAGATTAAAATGAAAGTTTTTAATCCTCCAATTTACCCCCTCTTGTAATTGGGAATCTATATATACTATATCAATCCTAAAATACATAGAATGAATGAGGATGATATAATTGGATCATATTCCTATTAAATCATAAGTAAAATCATAGGATGTAATCTTATAAGGAAAATTTCTTTGAATGATAACTTAGAAATATATCATGATTAAAATAACCCTTCCACAATGAAAAAAATTATTTAAAATATAATAATTTCAAAAATATTAATGAATAAATTTTATTTAAAACAAATATTACAAATTTTTATAGGATTATTTAAATCCTTGATTGGGTATGATGGAGGGGTATATTATTCATTTTCTATAGATTATAACAAATATTCCATTAATTTTTGTGGTAAAAAGTCAAAAAGATCCTTAGTTAGAAAATGAGAAGTTTACTTTTAAATGATTTTGTAAAAATTCAAACATGGGAAAAAAATTATTTGAAAAATAATTATAGAGAATTAAAAACTTCCTTTGTAAATTTTTTTGATATCAAGGACTTGGACGAATAATCATTTTCAACTAATGGAGGAAATAATTTATGTTATCCTTAAAAATATTATTTTCATTTCATGATTATAAAAAGAGTGTAAATAAAATGGAAAATATATAATTCATGGAAATAAATATAGAATAATAAAATTATTGAGTTTATTGGGAATCATAACATTATATTTCATCATCAAAACTTAATTATAAAAAAACCAGATAAATAATGAGGTTGTAAAATAAAACCTTTAACACTTTGGTATCTTTTGAACCATGAGGATAATGAAAGAAATAAAATTTTGTGGATATTTATATCGCAAAATTTCATTAGTAGAATCATATAAACTATTCGTGGGAGTTATATACACCACATAAAAGAAACAATTCATGAATATGGAACGCATCTCATATAAGTAAATAAGAGATAAAAAATCCCTTACCACATGTCTCAAAATTATTCATAATTATTAAAATATCCTGTATAGTAAATTTTGATTTATTATAAATGTATTATAGAACCACAAAATTTTTGATCATAACATATATGTTTTACTTATAACATTTTATCACCCATTAACTAACAATTATTTGTTATAATCACTATTTAAGGTAACAACTATATTGTTTTCCTGTATGTTTTGGATTGGTAGATTTTTCCAAATATATTGAACATGGGTATATCATCTACAGAATTTAAATCCTGATATAAATATCAAATATCGTTATTATGTAATAATTTTTGTTATTAAAATTGTTATAGATATAAAAATGGATTAAACTATTTCTGCAGAATGTAGGCTGTATGTATGCATAAATGTTATTTCCATTTTCTTAACAAATGTAGTAAAATAATGGTAAATAATATATAATAATTAAATAATTATGTATATCTCATATATATCATACATATTCATTAAATAAATTTTTATTACCATCAATGACAAAATAAAATAAAAAGCATATCACGTCGCATCATGGAGGCGGTAGTCCAGATGTACACATGAGCGATGTTATCATTTTAAAATGGATTAGAATGTAAGAAGTTATATGATATATTATATTTAAATTTGTATATTTATTTTATAATTATAATATAAACTTTCTAAATCCATCATTATATCCAGTCGTGTCTGTCCGTTATTGAAAATGAATTAGATCAGCTCGATAGGCTGTAGTCCGATGTACACATGAAAATCATATTCATTTCCCATTTGAAAGTGGAGGAAATAGATATATTTTATTTTATTAAAATAATAAAATGTCATTATCTTTTAGATACTAATGTTATTATTTATAAAAAAATTAATATGATTTAAAGGAGTGGGAGATGAAATTAAATAAAAACACTTACTTAAGAATGACACCTCTTCTTCAGACAACGCCGTTAGGTTAGCCCCAAAATCCTTCTTAGGAGGTTTTCCTAAAATAAAAATTTCTCAAAGGAATGGTTAGGAAAATAAATAAGTTTTTTTGTCGGTATTTATTGGATCAAATGATATTGGAAGTGTGAATATGAGAGGAGAGGGGTTCTTTTTTATAAGTAGGCGAGAGGACACACTATGAATTTTTGAAAAGAAAATAGTATTCCCATATTTTACACATGACATAGGGATAAAAAATGGATTATTCATTAACCTTTGATTATATAAGGTATAAAAAGGATATAAAGTACTAATTTTTTCTATTTTAGTTCAATTTATCTTTTATCCATTTATTTTAACCCACAGTAAACCTGTTTTAACCATAACCGTGGTAATTAATTTTTTATATTTTTACTATTCATTATGACATAAGATTTAGTTTAAATTATTTTAGTAAATTAATTATGATAATTAGAAATATTTAATCCATTTTTAAAAACTCAATTCAATGTAGTGGTCAAATTTATATTATAATTAAACTCATGATTATGATGAAAAACCAATTTTCCAAAAAATAATGTTTTCAATAGTATAGAATGATTTAATATCAAAATTATAAATGAATTGATTACTATATAATAATTTGGAATTATAAATATATAATTGATCTAAATTTACTTTTTAATCTATTTAAAATTAGCTTGTTTTTTTCATGAATTCTTTTAATGAAATGTCATATTTTTATGAAAACAATTAATATTTTGTTGTTATTCATAGAAACAATAATCTTTATAGAATATTATAAAGAATTAACACTAAGATAATTTTTATAAGAATACTTAAAATAGTATGTTTACATTTTCAAAAAATATTTTTAAAATGTTAAAAAAATTATATTTTTTATTTTTTAACAAAAAGATTAAAAAATATTTCTAAGAAAATAGTATTTCCAAAGAATAGAAAGTATTTAATTAAAATTATATACTTATTTATCAATATATCTTGTAACACCCTAATATTTCACAATATGTTATATTTTTGAAGACATTCACTATCTTATATTGAACATAACACCAACCTGGCTTGCATTTACATGCAAGATTGAGTTTCTACAAAACAACACTTTTGTATTATAATTATTTAAATTTTATATTTATAACTTATCCATTAATTATAATATTAATAATATTAATAAATAATTTTTAAATGTTATTTATAATGTTTTCATGTAAATAAAACAAATTTATAATGAAATGTATATATTTTGGTAAAATAGTTATATGTTTAGAAATATTATTCTCTTAACGAAACAACTTTTTAACGCCTTTTGGGAAAAATATTCAAAATATTATTAGACACTCATATAAATTGAATTTGGTAAAATAGATATTATTTTTGAATTCATAATATCAAAATTATCTTAGGGTGAAATTTTGGTATTTTTCAAAATGTTTCAATTTTTGATGAATAGTGAAAATCACTCGAATATTGTTTAAAAATAAATTTTTTCATTTAAATATTTATTTACATTAAATTGATTTTAAAGTAAAAATAGATTAATAATACACATATTATCCCAATTTAGGTCATTGGAATTATTTTTATAATAGAATTAGATATAAAAAATGATCTTTTAAACGTCACTTTTACCCGCCTTCTAACCATATCTACAGATTAACATTAAACTTAATTTTACCTCTTTTATGAATAGAATTTCTAAAAAACCGAAATTTATGGTTTTAATGAGTATGAAAAATGTGGTCTAATTGGATGAAAATAATTTTTATGAATAGTAACTTTTGAATTTTATTTACCTCCGTTAAAGGTAAATAGGGTAATTAAAGGTAAAAATAATATTGTAATAATATAAAATCACCCTAAAACCTGTCCTAATATCATAGGATAAGTAAATTTCGACCGAAATCAACCTTATATCAAAAATATGATCCATTTTAAGCCATTTTTGTTAGGTTATGACATTTATTATAATTTATTTAAAGAAGAGTTAAAAATATCATATTCAAATTTCAATAAATATATCATTTGTCATATGAGGTTATGTAAGATATATGGTAGGATATAAATATTATTTAGATAGATAAATTTTTTACCTACATAATGGTAATTTAATTATAATTATTGTAAATAAATAATTAAATTAAACAGTGGCCTAATAATGATACAATAATTGTTTAATTAAATTTTTCAAATAAACAATATAGAAAATATTAAAATAAATATAATATTATATAATTAATGATAGAAAATAATTTATTGATAACTTATCTATGTTAGTGACATATTATAAGTATTTTTTATAAGTTATCATGTTGGTTTGATATTTTTAAAAATGATAATATTGAATAGTATCAAAATTGTCATAAATGATACATTAAAATAAATACAATTTTATTAAATGATATAAAAGTAAAAAAAAGGGATCAGAAAAATAAATTTAATAGTGTTAAATATGTCATATATTATCCAATTGGGGTTTTTTTTTGGAATTTTATACTAAATATATTGACCATATAGTATAAAAAGACAAGTAGACATGGTAAGAGTTAAACTATTTAACTAAGGGTTAAACCCAAAAGATAAGGTTAATTTTGTGACATATAATTGTCTAAAAATAATTGGTTGAAAGGTTTTAGACCCATAATCAACCTAAACATGAAATAAATCACTTTTAAGATATTTGAAACTAAAAATGAATTTCTAATAAATTAATTTTTTTGGAGTTTCCTAAAGTGCTATTCTCTTCTATTTTAAAAGGGCACCCTCCTACACTTTTACTCACACCTATAAATCCTTTTAGTTAGAACAATACCTTAATAATTCTACTGCCAACTTCCTTAAATTCATCCTAAAGTGTATTATTTGGGCAGAAATCCAACCAAAGGAGTACTTTGGTGCAAATTAAAAGGAGACACTCGAAAAAGAGTTAATTGTTTTACGAACCCTTTCAAAGTTATTTTATTATTCAAAATCATTTTCTTAAGTTGTTTCCATACAAAATTAATAAAATTAGAATATAATATAATTTTATAAGTTTTTATGAGTATGGTAAAACTATATTTTTCCTTTTACCAATCCTAGGAAAAACAATACCGACATGCGTGCATATTTTCGACTTACCGTCTCCACGCCATGATGTAAACTTTTTTTAGTTATACTTTATTTTAAAGGGTCTAGAGATGAATAAAAAGGATGTCAATAATTAATATGACATGATAATATTTCTTTTTAATTAATATACCATCAAATTATATACCATTTGACCATTAAATGAACGATATACTCGCTTGTGCGTACTTACGAAATACCGTTTCCACGACACGATGAGATTCATCCTCTAATTCAACCATTTCAGAATGATTATAAAAATGCATATATCGAATAAATATGAAATAATTGACCTAATAATTCTACTAGAATAATATATATATATATATATATATATATATGTCATTTACTTTCTTCCATTCAATAAGTTAATAAAACAGAAATGGCATTCATGTGTAAGTATGACCTATTATATCAATGAACCACGTGTTCCATTTCATATATCTATCTATTATATATAAATAGTGAATATATATGATATATAAATCATTTTATACATTATTTAAGTAAGTAAATCAAGATCTATATAATATGATCCAGAATAATAAGTCAAAATGTGTACGATAAACAAAGCAATTGCTACACAAAATATTGATTTAAATAAAATAACTAATTATTTAAATAAATATTCAGTTTTAAAACATAACACATTGTTTTTTTTACTATTCATCAAAAAATGAAAGTTTTCAGAGAAATACCATAAATTTTATTTAAGATAATTTTGGTATTACCAATCCAAAAATGAAGTCCATTTGAAAAATAAAATTTATAAAATTTCAAAAAGTGGTTATTACTACTCATAATGTCTAGTTTTATTGGTCGAGGGGTGCTAGAACTCGAAGTTGCGTACAACGCAGGCTATTGCATTATTCAAAGAGAAACGTACCATGTAAGCTTGGGGTGTTATATTTTTCCTTCCTTCAAATAATTGGATTGTAGAAATTTCTAGAATACTACTACATAAAAGGATTCAGGTGGTTCTTCATTATTAGTTCCTCGAGTTCCCAAGTTGCCTCTTCCATCTTATGGTTTCTCCATAGAACTTTTCCCCGATGAGTTTTCCAAGTTCTCAACACTTGTTTTCTAGTATCAAGAATCTTGATAGGCTCTTCATAGTAAGATAGATCGAGTTCCAGTTCAATTTATTCATAGTTGAGTACATGCATTGGGTTAGGCACGTATTCTCTAAAAAATGATACGTGGAACACATCATGAACTTTAGAGAGACTTGGTGGCATTTCAAAATGGTAAGATATTACTCCAATTAATTCTAGAATTTCAAAAGGTCTTATGTACCTTGGTCATAATTTACCCTTGTTACCGAAATGTATAACACCCTTCCACGGAGATACCTTTAAGAGAACATGATCTCCTACTTGAAATTCTAAATCTTTCCTTCGATTATCGGCATTGATCTTTTCGTACTTTGAGCTACTTTGATGTGGGTTTGGATAATCTTTACATTTTTCATTTTTTCCTCAATAAGTGTTGGGCCTACGAGATTTCTCTCAAAACATCATCCCAACAAGTTGGTGTGCAACATCTCTTTCCATATAACACTTCGTATAGTGCCATCTGAATACTTTAATGGAAGATATTGTTATTGGAAAATTCTACCAGAGGTAAATATTGATCCCATATACCTTTAATGTTAAGTGAGAAATATCTCAACATGTTTTTAAGGTTTGAATAGTCTGTTCTGATTGGCCATTAGTTTGAGGGTGGTAGGCAGTGCTCAAATGAAATTTAGTATCCAAGGATTTCTAAAGATGTTTCCAGAATCATGATGTAAAATGGGGACCACAATTAGAATCAATATATATAGTCACACCATGAAGTCTTACAACTTCAATAATATATTATCTTCCTAAACGTTCAAGTGGTAAATCTTCTCTTATAGCATGAAAATGTGCTCAGGTGGTAAGATGATCAACAATGACCCATATTTCATCATTCCTTCTAGGAGACTTTGGTAGACCCATGAAAAAATCAATCATAATATCATCCCATTTCAAATGAGGTATGAGAAGAGGTTACATGACTCCTCCATGATGGTGTTCTCTAGCCTTAACCTGTTGGAAAATCATACATATCGACAAATAATCAGCAATCTCTGTCTTCATGTTGTCCCACAAAAAATGTTCATTCAAATATCTATACATATTAGTGCTACTAGGGTGTATAGATAAATTGGTGATATGAGAATAATCCAACAATTCCCTTTTTAGATCAGGAATACTCGGAAAACAAAGTCTCTTCCCAAATTTCAAAATTCCATTGTCACATACGAATTCAATCAATCTACCACCCTTCACATCTTTAATTTTCTTTTGAATCACCTCATCATTCGTATTAGAACTTTTTATCCTTTATAGTAAAGATGGGTTGGCAACCATTGGAAAAAGTATTGATGTTTTACTTTCCATGATTATTCTCATATCCATCTTTACTAGATCCATGGACATAGGATCCCTTTCAACTCTCATCTTTTTGAAAACTCCATGATCTTTTCTACTCAAAGAATCTGCCACCTTATTTTCCTTCCTCAAGAGGTAGTGTTTAGTGCAATCATAATCCTTTAGTAGTTCAAGCCATCTTCTTTGCCTCATGTTGAGTTATTTCAATGAAAAAATATACTTCAAACTATTGTGATTGGTATATATCTCAAATTTTTCACCATAGAGATAGTATCTCTATATCTTCAAATAAAAGATTAAACCTACTAACTCAAGTTCATGAGTGGGATAGTTTTTTTCATGAATTTTTAGCTATCGTGATACATAGTCAATAACTCTATCATTCTATATAAGGACACAACCAAGTCCTTTCTTTGAAGCATTACTATAAATAACAAACCCATCATTCAATGATGGTAGAGTCGAGATAGGAGCATTGAATAATATTCTCTTCAATTATTTAAATCATTCTTCACACTCTTTTGTACAATAAAATTTAACCCATTAATGTGTGAGCTTGGTGAATGGGTTTTCCAATCGAGTAAAATTATGGATGAAATGTTGATAACAACCTGCTAAACTAATAAAGCTGCATACCTCAGTTATACTTGTTGGTGCTGGTAATTCTTGTATTTCCTTGGACTTTGAAGGATTGATAGTGATTCCATCCATAAAGACAATATGGCTAAGAAAAGAAATTTCCTGAATCCATAATTTACCCTTACTAAACGTCCCATATAATTCATTTCTTCTAATGGTTTTTAGAATAGTGCATAAGTGATTTTCATGATCATCGCAGGTTTTTGAGTATACCAAGATATCATCAATAAATACCACTACAAAGTCATCAAGATATTCCTTGAAAACACTATTCATTAGATCTATGAAAAAAAACGGTGTATTACTCAGTCCAAAAGGAATTACTATAAACTAGTAATGCCCGTACCTAGTTCAAAATGCTATTTTTAGAATGTCTTCATTATTGACACATTAATAATGATATTCGTATTGAAGATCAATATTTTAAAAATATTGAGCTCGATGAATTTTATCGAATAAATCATCAATGTGATGTATGTGATACTTTTTCATTATTATTATAGCATTGATCTCCCTATAGTCAATGCACAACCTCATAGATCCAAAATTCTTCTTAACAAAAAGAACAAAGGCTCCCCATGAAGAAACAATAGGTAGAATAAATACTTTATTACTCAATTAATCTAGTTGTTTATTTAGTTCCACTAATTCCACAGTGGCCATTCTATAAGGGGTCTTCGATATGGGCATTGAACCAGTAATTAAATCAATGGAAAACTCAATTTCTCATTCTAGAGGATGTCCAGGTAAATCCTCTAGAAACACATCAACATATTCTTGCACAATAGGTACATCCTCTATTTGAACATTCCTTTCCCCACCAATAGTTATTTCACTCTCTTTCTCCCAAATAACTGAATTTAGTAAAGATATTGGGGGTGGATCTAGATAAGAATTAGGTGGTGATATTTATGCTCTAATGATAAGGAACTTTTTATCATCATAAAAAATTATAACCTCCTTCTTCTTAAAATATATTTTTTCACCATGGTATAAAAGGAAATACATACTAAGGATTATATCAAATTCAATCAAGGGTTTAACGATGAGATCAGTAGATAAAGAACATTTATATTCCCTGATGGGAACTGATTTACAAAACTTTATTGCAATGATACTTCCATTAGGAGTTTTTATGGACAACTCCCTTGTTAAATATAATTGGTAATATCTAATTTTTTAAGAAAATTGGGAAGATATAAAATAATGTGATCGTCCAGAAATAAATAAAGGATTGTCTAAATTTGAAAAAAAAAACCATTAAATTACCTTCCACCACGTCATTCGGAGCTTTAACCTCAGCAGTAGTGATTTCATAATACTAGACTTACTCCCATTGCCTTTTATGAGGTATGTCTCCCTAACACTTAAGAATTTCATTTACTTAATTCCATATTTCTCTACAATTATAAAATTTAACATTGAAAACCTGTTTCTTTCCCTTGCAATCACGATCTTAGTGGAATTTTTTACCACACTTGTAATAGACTACCATTACATTTAGGAAAGTACCAGGGTGTTTCTTCCGATATTTACTACAGGATAGAAATTAAACATTTCCCTTCTTCCCCTTATTTACATTTCTAGAGTGTTTAGAACATATCTTTTTTTCTTGATTTGCTTTAAAGTTGTAAGACATAAAGAATTCATTTTCTTTTTGATAGCACGTGAGACTCTATCTTCATACGATGAGAAGTATTGTGAGACTAATTCTCGACGGAGAAATGGTTTCAACCCATTTAAGAATCATTAAATCTTACTATTTAGGTTATATATATAATTTTTAGCATGACTTACTAACCTTGTAAAGTTAGCCTCATACTTTGTGACATTCTCATCATCCTTTTCCCTTATACTCATAAATTTTATTTCCATATCTACTCGATGGTCATGAGGAAAGTATTTTTCTAAGAAAATATATTTAAACTCCCTACATTCAATATTTAATACTTCTTCATCCTCTTTTGTGTTTTGAATTAATGACCACCATTGATCTTCATCTCCCGTGAGGCGATAAACTGTCATGAAATCTTTTTCCCTTTCGCTACTCCCCAAAGAATGAAATATTTTCTCTAAGGAACTTATCCATTTCAGAGATACAAATGGATTTTTTCCCATTGAATTTTTCTGGTTGTTCCTCAGGAAGTATTATAACATTGATACTTCGGGTTGTGGATCAGGGTGCTCCATATGGGTAAGGTTATTATCCATAACCTGAGTGAGTTTTCCCAATATGGTAATAAGTTCTTCAGCACTGATTTCATCACCAGCTCCACTATCATTATCTTGATTTTGAGGGAAATACCTACATGGATTAGGTGCGTTGATACGGTTTCCATTCCTTCCACTATGAGGCATTTCTAAACAATTTAATACACTAGATTAGTTATTAATCACAATACATAATTCCAAACTAGTAAAATACCAAACATAAATTGAACAGTTCATGCATATAATCTATAATCCTAAAAAAATGTTTTATTTGAGGAAGTAATTACTCATAAATCCTTAATAATGGTTTGTAAATAAAATATAAATTATCCTAAACATATCCCCTGTGAGTGTCATAACCAAGAGTACAACAAGGCTCATTGTCGTGTACTAGGATACCTCGATTCAAGCCCAAAACTCCTTGTCAGAGTTCTCACTCGTAGGTACATCTGCGCCAGAGCTGCCTCTACTTGATCATATCCAGATAGGGATGTATTTCTTGGAAAATTACAAAAATCTCTACATTACCAAATTTCTAGGAAGTTATTATATAATAGTCCTCAAAGTCTATCTTAGGGTAATGTTCTCTAATCAATGTTTTTCTAAATCTAGCTTCCAAGGTTTTTACTAAACATCTTCTAATGACAACTATAACACCCCAACCCTAGTTACCCAGAGTCAGTGCATTATTACATAACATTGGCATTATCACAAGGGATCAAATCCTGAAATACTGATCAATTTAGTAGCCTTGGAATTACTAGATAAAAACATAAGTTTTACATTACATTTTGAGATGAAAAAAACATTGTGTCTCCTTTGAACGCATTAATCTCTTTTATACTATCCCTACAGGTCAGTCATAATATAAATCTTCGCATCCTAGGAAAAATAAAACATTGAAAGGGGTGAGCTCAGGTTCTCAGTAAGGATAATAATATAGAGGAAACATTCATAAATAAGTATAAACATTTAAGGAAATGTATAAGACTAAAACACAAGCCTTTTAGACTTAAAATTCCGCATAATATGAAAAATATAAATCAAAAAATTCCATTTACTTATTCACATGGATATTCTACTAGTCTAATAATTACAGGTAATATCAATATCCAATTTCATAATGATGGAATGCATAATTCTGGACAACATAAACACATAGTCAAGGCGTCATGCCAAGACTACAAATAAGATTTTTTTAAGGCCTTATGCCAAGACACTAGTTTGTGTCATGAGACCTACTGATGCATTAAGGAGCTATACCAGGCTCCACCTGTCACTTACTAAGTCCAATGCATTCCTCACATGAAAAGGATGAAACATAACATAAACATTTATATTAAAAATAGCATATGAAATTCTAATACTTTAACCATAAACCAAGAATGGTATAAAAATAACACATCCATAGTAAAACATATCATAAAACCTTCAATACAATATTGATGTTTGTATCATAATAAATCAACTTCAAACAAGTGTAAAATCCAGCAAACAATGTTGACATAGATGAAATAAAAACTATTTGATAGGAATATCTATTTCTATTTTGAAATCATTTAAGAGTCGCATAATTATAAAATAAAACATTTATTTTGAAAAAATTCTTATAAGATTGTTAGTGAAGCTTAGAAGGTGTTATAATGACGGAAAATAGCCGCACTCGCCGTGTAAGTTAAAAAACATTCTTTCCTTAATTTTGTCGAAAAGGTCGTAAAGGGCCTTGTTTGGAAAATGACGGAAAGATTCATTTATAAAAAATTCATAAAAATTCAAAAAAGGGTATAAATTACTTTAACCCACATTCTAGTAAATAGTAATGTTTTAAATACATTTTTTTGGAACACATATGTGGATGATAAAGAGGTCCCAGTAGATACTCACATATAAACAACCTCAGATAATGAAGAGATTTTATAATTAACCCTTACCTTGTACTTTTCCTTGATCGAGGGTATGTTAACATACTATATAATATTTAAAACATTGTTATTAAATAATATAGGAACCACATACATAAATATTATACCCTATATGATCTTATAATATTTCTTTGTTTATAATATTTCAGTAGTATCATTGTTTCAGGTGTTAACTAATTCGTTTTCCTTTATATGTTTTGTTAAGTAAGTAATTTTTGTTGTGGATAAAATGTATTGGATTCATATCCAGAATGATACTAGTTTCTTTAAAATTATTTTTAATTATAAATTAAAAATTATTCTTGAATGATTATGATAGAGAATGAATCTCATCGCATTCGTGGAGAAGGTAATCCTTAAGTACACAAGAGTGAAAATATCATTATATTGATGGTGAAA
The DNA here is from genome assembly GCA_963277665.1 of Viscum album. Classification (NCBI taxonomy): domain Eukaryota; kingdom Viridiplantae; phylum Streptophyta; class Magnoliopsida; order Santalales; family Viscaceae; genus Viscum; species Viscum album. Next base: position 1,015,041,135 of record OY728147.1, on the reverse strand, counting down.
TCCTATGTAATTGGATGGAATATCATATATAAAGAATCATTAAAATGTTATATTTATTATTTATTTCAATTATACTCATTATCAAACCCATCCAAATAATGAAGTGTTGAATAACAAACAACACCACGACGTGGAGAAGGTAAGCCGTACGTACGCACGTATGGTGACGTTTTCATTCATATAATGGATAGAGTAATGAATATGGTTGTAACATATTTATGATAACATAAAATTATGTAGAAGGTACTAGAGTTATAATTTTGGTGTGGAAAAAAATGAAATATGAAGTGGAAGAAGAAAAGAACTTTGAAAGAGGTGATGAAATTATTACCTCTTCTTCGAGTGATTTCTTTTGATTTAATCAAAAGGCATACTTATGTTGAATTTCTTATCAATTTAAGGCATATAAGTTGAATTAAGGTTAGTTTGAAGGATATTTGAGCAGTTTTTGGCTGAGACAAATGGCTTTAGAGGTGTGATATTAAGAGAAGGGGAAGTACCCTTTTATTAGAGAGGTGATGGTCACTTTTGGAAAGGCTTGAAATATTATTTCATTATACATTAATATTCAGTTTATAATGGCTCCAAAAGTATTTATTTTGAGGCTAATGTGGGGTTGAGTTGAAAACCCCTCAACCAATCGGTTATTTATAGCTTTTAGTCACTATATTAACCTTATTTTTCAGATTTAACTCTTAGTTAAATAGTTAAACTTTTACCATGTATTCTTGTATTATTATAATAAATGTTTAATTAACATACTATAAAAAACCAGGAGAACCCCAAGTGGTTCATTATTAATATATCTAACCTTATCTAAGTCCTTTGGTTGAACATTATATTTTTATAAATATTATATCAATTAATAATATAGTATTTGTTTTAAAAACTCATTCATGTCAATTTGGTCACAATTAGAATTTGGTTTTGGCGAAAGTCATAAAAACATTATCATTTCTAAAAATATTTATTCAATCAACCCTAACATGTCATATTAACATATAAAATTCGTGGAATACATAAAAAGTCCCAATTTGAATTATTCTAATATTTGTAATATCAATTAGTTTAATCTTCCTATAATAAGGTAATTAATGCATCATCATTGTGTCATAAATAAATTTAATTATTTAATTTCTAAAAATTAAAAATTAAATACAAATATGTAGGAAATATTTTTAGATTTCTAATGAATATTTGTAGTCTAATTTATCTTATGTATAACCGTATATTAAATTTGTTTTATTTATTAAAACATGAATTTAACACTTTTAACTCTTTTTTAAATAAAATAATAATAAATTTCCAAACCTAATCTAAGTGGACCAAAAGGATAATATTTTATTCATATGGTTGTGTTTTGTTGAAATACACTTATCCAATTGAATTAAGACATTTTTTAGGGTTATTATAATATCATTTTTACATTTTTACCATTGTAAATAAAATTCAAAAGTGACTATTCAAAATAAACATCCATCCTATTGAATGAAATTTTACTTACTAATGTCAATCAAGTCCCTCAGATTTTTGAAATTCAATTCACAAAATCTATAAAATTATGTTTTTTTCAAATTTGCTAACATGTCTAGAAGGTAGGTAAAATATCCTAAAAGTTCAATAATTTTTTTTATATCTAATCTTATTATAAAATGACTCCAATAAATTATATTAAACATATATAAGTATATGTATCTACTTTGACGTAAAATAAACTTAAATAAAATAACAAATTATTTAAATAAAATGTTGGTTTTAAACAATAACGCATTGTTTTTCGCTAATCCTCAAAAAATGAATGTTTTCAGAAAAATACCAAAAATTCACCCTAAGATAATTTTGATATTATGAATCCAAAAAAAGTCCATTCTGAAAAATGAAACATGTAAAATTTCAAAAAGTGGGTAGTAATATTCACAACGTCTAGTTTGATTGGTCATGGGGTGCTAGAACTCGAAGTTTCGTACAACACAAGCTATTGCATTATTCAAAGAGAAACGTACGGTGGAAGGTTTGGGTTTTACATAAAAAGAGATATTTATCTCAAAAAGTTTTAATGATTTTATTAGATTATTTTAATCTATGTAAAAATAAGTTTTTGGATATTATGCTAAATTGAGGTTGAATTATTATGATACAATCTTCCATATTGTATTTAAGGGTTTATGAAATATTTGACCATAAATGTGCTATTTTGATTCCATTCTTGGTTTATGGTTAAAGTATTAACATTTCATATGCTAGTTTTAATAAGACAGTTTATGTTATGTTTTACCCCTTTTATAAGAGGAATTAATTGGACTTATTAAGTGATGGGTGGGGCCCTCTATAACCCCACGATGAATCGGTAGGTCTCATGAGACAAACTATTGTCTTAGAACAAGGCCTTGATGGTTTGGTTATGTAAAGACCTGGAGATTCCATGTAAATTTTTATTTATGGTTTTTCCATTTTTGGGTTTTGATACTGGTGGCTTGCGCAGACTAAAATTAAGTCATGCCTTGTTTATACCCACCATCCTAATTGCAACAGTGCCCTCAGATTTCTGATCCGAGAACCTGTTTAAGTGTTGTTGCATTTTTTCAGGAAAACTGCTCATGCACGCTATTAAAAGCTTAACACTTTTTCGATGGATCATTTCAGGCACTCCAAGTCTCAGAATCATGTGCCTTCAATTTTTTAAGGCTCGTAATAATTCCATTTAATTAAAAAAATTACATAGAATTTCCAGGTCATCAAATTCTTCCATCCATAGGGATTTTCGTCCCTAAAATCTACAATAAAATCTAGGAAAACAAAAGGAGGTACTGAGCATGTATCTGAACCTCCCACTCCCATCTTCTCTTCTGGAGGTTCCTATGCTGCCACCAAACTCTCACCAGAGTAACCAACCACCCATGAAGTACCCACTCCAATTGATCCTCTATCTCTATTGGGAACTCCGCAAACATCACCCTATTGTCAATGTCAAGCACGCCTCTGTTGATAATGTGTTATGTAACATGCACGTACCTCCTCAGCTGCAACACATGGAAAACATTATGCACCCGGTGCATCTGTGAGTGAAGAGATAGAAGATACACCACCTCACCCACTCTGTTGAGAATCTAAAAAGGTCAGATGAACCTCGAAGATAGCTTACCACCCCAGCCAAATCTCCTCAAGTCTTTTTGGGGTGAGACACATAGGAATACATGGTCTCCCTCCACAAACTCCAATGTCCTCCATCTCCTATCGACATAAGACTTCATCTGACTCCGTGTAGTCTTAATCAACTTTTGGATGATCTTCACCATCCTAGTGGTAGCCTTTATCAACTTTGGATGCATATGTGTTGACTCCCCAAGGCATGTTCGGCATAGAGGTGATCTGCATGGTCGCCCGTACAAGGCCTAAAACAGTTCCATACTGATGGTGGAGTTATAACTATTTTTTTATGCAAAATCCACTAGGGGCAGGTGATCCTCCCAACTGTGGCCAAAATCAAGGACGCAAGAATGAAGCATGCTGTCAAGTGTCTGTATCATATGCTCTGTCTTACCATCTATATGACGATGAAATGTAGTGATCAAGCGTAGCTAAGTCCCTAATGCCTCCAATAATCCCATCAACAACTGATATGTAAAACAAGATTCAGGATCTAAAGCAATCATCATCAACACCCTATGAATCTGTACAATCTTTTGTATGTAGAGGCATCCCAAGACCTCTACCAATCCTTTCTCTAAGATGTGTAGAAGTTGGGCCAACATGTTGAGTCGGCCAATGATCACCTAGATGGAATCATGTCCCCTAGACGTATGTGGTATCCCTATCAGAAAGTCCATAGAGATTCCATCCAACTTCCACTTTGGTAACTCTAGTGGATGAGTAAAGCCTACGAGAACCTGGTGCTCAGCCTTCACTTGACGACAAGTGAGGCATTGTGAAATGAACTCTGCCACTGCTTTCTTCGTCACTGTCCACCAATACTGACACTAGAAGTCCTGGGACATCTTCACCACACCATGATGTACTGCAAAAGGGGATGTGTGGAACTACCTCAAAACCTCCCCTCCCAGCGTCACTGGAACCATGTTATATCCTATGAAGTGGATGATGTGCTCCCCACCATCATAAAATATTTCATGATCATATCTTGAGGATATCTGAGCACGTCGAGTCTCACAATAATTGTCCCCAAGTTGTGCCTCCCGGAATCACTGAAAAAGTGGGGGAGTTACTATCATGGACCGGAGGTAAGATGCTCCATCACTATCCAGAAAGGATAACTACAATGTGGCTAATTTCTATGTCACCTCACTTAGCATGTGTAGACCCGACCTCCTACTGAGTGAATCTACTACTATGTTTCCCCTTCCCAAGAATATATACCTTCTCAAAGAAATAGTCTTGGAGGAACTCCATCCATCGCAGTTGTCTTAGGATCAAGTCCTCCTGTAGGAATATATACTTGAGACTCTTGTGAGCGGGACAAACAATAAAACATTATCCCATCCATATTCTTATCTCTCAGAGCTCAGTGTGAGCCATACGATATGCAGTTGTAGATATTGGTATCGTCCTTGCGTACAAGAAAATGGAGAAGTCCCTCTCCCTACAGAGAGGTAATCATGGAAACATCTTTTTAAAGGATGTTCCTAAACTTAGCGACTACTATTTGGAACTGAAAACTCAAACCACCTCCTACCACAAGGTTATGGATGGCCAACTCAAGATTGACTGGCTACAACCTTCTATGAATGAGTTTATCCCATGATGTGTGGGTTTCCTTTTTTTTTCTGACCAAGGAAAACTCCATTCCAATACTGTAGATATACTACAACCTTTTTTCCTAAAATAGTAAATCTGAGCATGAACTATGGATGAAAAGTCCATATTGAAACTAACATTGTAAGGCCTTGATATTGAAACCAAGAGGTTCTAATCAAAACTCTCACTTAAAGTGTTATATCATATCTTCTCCATAAGTTTGATTATCGAGTATCCTCGCATAGGTATCTCTAAACGTAAGGGTCAAGTCGACGGTTTAACCGGAAACACTAGGTCTTGAACAAGATTCTTGATAAGAATGAATGATTAGTAACTATGTATATTAATTAAGGTAGCTAGTATTAGGCATATACCATACCTCAAATAATTCATGGAGCCCTTGGGTCACACTATTTGACCACATACAGCTACTCCCTTCCCATGTCCCTCATCTCCCTAAGCCTGGTGGGGACCACATTGGGGTGGTGGTTATAACATGTGGAAATGTACACCACTCCCTGTTTCTCTTCTAGATCCCCTTCCATGTCTGTTTCCCTAAAAATTCATCTATCCCTATCACTCCCTCTTCTCAAAAGATTTTACAGATCGAATTCTCTGAGACTAACGTCGGTTTCCTGCTTTTCCACTGCTGACATTCACTGGCTGCATCTACTCAGCCAAAGAATTTTCAACCACAAAGGTTCTCTCTTACACCCTAACATATGTAGGAATGCACATAGAAATTGTGCTAGCTCAGATGTCCCTAAACCCATCTCGCTCGAAGATCCAATCATTGAAGCACTGGTCGTATGTTATTCAACGAGTACCTGGAATGGTCAGTATACCTTGATGAATACTCAATTAACGACATGCCATCCAATCAAAACTATATAATCCCTTGGGAACACAAACCCTTTATCTTTTCATGGTAAGATTCCCCCTTCTTAGAGGAATGTTATCAAGATCGGTCCATGGAAAAAGTCACCTCATCATAGGATAGGTGTAATCTAAGCCCTTCCATCACCCTGCTGAGCCACATTGAATACTCACTGCCAGAAGCAACATCTTATCTAACAGTGCCCTAGATAGATGGAAACTCGATCACCATCTAAAGACAATCCGTAGCTACCTATGAGTCAGGCTCATCTCAGAACCTGAGGGGTCTCCGTCATCACAACTCATGTAAGGCACTAAGTCTATATTTGTCCTCTACCGGTAGCGCCAGTAGTAACTACTGACCAATGAGCATTGGTATCATTGGGACACTTCCTGAAGGCACCATCTTAGGAAATAGTCCATGTACTAAAGTCTCGTCACACTATAGACCATCCTCATGGTCACAGATTGGAATCTTGGATGGTTGTCTGTGTGGAGGAATCTTCTAAGAGAATCAAGATGAACCAAAATGAATATGTTATACACGGTGAGTTGAATCAAAGAGATAAAAAAGAAAAAAACATTTTAAAAACACCTGAAACTAGTGTTTTTATGTACAGAGTCAGAAATCAGAATTCATGGTCCAAGTGTATAGATACGTCAGCCGTTGCACTAAAAATGGAATCCTAGAACTAAAACCTGAACTCAAGACACTTAACACTATTTCTCCATTGAAAACATAGACTCTTTGTTCTTCTGGTAGAGCCGACTGACATTGATACCACTTTGTCATGACCTGTCCCCCAGGGCCCATGACATGAATAAACCAAGCCTGCCTTCCATAGGCTAGGGGTTGGTGACTAGCACCAAAATTGCATTTTCCTAAAATGGGAAGGCATTGCCTCAAAACCTGTATGCACACAGATAGGGTACACTGCGCACAAGTAAAACACTATGGAAGAAGAAAGGCATAACCACAACTAAAAACCACCACAAAGTGTAAAATTAAGTACTGAGGTAAAGGGGATAGAATACAAGCCCAAAGGAAATGGAAATATAGTATTAACGGAAAACAGATCATGAGGTCATCCACCAAGGAACCTTCCTGAAGGGTAGATACAACTCTTCACTGTGGATCTCCACACCAAATGGTCACCTCCATACACTGTCATGTCCTGGCTCCTCGAGACTCAGTCAAAGTAACTTGTCATCTACACAAGACCCAACAAGGTGTGGGATAAGCCCATTTAGGGGTGAGTATAACAATATCCAGTAGGGACCATAAGACCCTTGAAGGTCTCTCAGAATTCCCCAAAGTAAAAAACAAAAAGCATGATCTCAATCAAAAATCACAAATAAAAAGATAACTCACACCAGGTTTAACTTAAGTATATAAGTACATATGTTTATTCATAGATCTAGATCATATTATTCTGTCACGAGGCTCTACTAATGACCCACACATGATCACTCGGTGTTGATCCAGATGGGATAGCTTGGTGTTGATCCGAATAGGATCACTCGGTGCTGATCCACACATGATCGCTTGGTGTTGATCCACACAGGATCGCTCGGTGCTTATCCAGACAAGATTTCTTGGTGCTGATCCACACAAGACTGCTATTTGTTCTTCATGACTCAACCCTCCACTGGATTCCTGCACAAATCACACTTGATTTTTGTAGGATCCTCTCTGGACGAAATACGTCGTATTTCACTTAAGTGAAGCTTAATTTCGACCGGCAAGGGTCAGACAAAAAAGTTAAATTTTGGACTTTAGAAAAAAATAATCAAATAACACAATAAGTTATTTTATTTTTTCATGTAACTATTGAGCGGCATTGGCGGGACCACTGGGTTGGAATACCATTAAATGGCTGGTTACACATGGTTTTATAACCTCACATTTGGGAGAATTAATAGGATCATTAATTTAATTCATTAATGAACCTCTTAAATTGTGTGGTGCATAGATCATTTCTTTAATCTCTTTAAATGAAGCTCAGGCATGGGTTTTTCTCACTCAAGGGAGGAAACTCTGAGGAATTTTCGTGTCATCTTCCATCAACCTAGAATGAGGCTTCGATGACTGTTAAAGGATTCAATGATGAGCGCCAAAGGACATGAACCTTCTTCTTCATATCCAACACCCTTAGACATGGACACTACTTCCTCATCTGAAAAGACTTATAATGAGCTTGAGGTAGGGCGTTAGGTGCTTAATTCCTCCTTATACCCCATTATTTAATATTATGAAAAACACAGATCAACCATCATTCCGGTAGATCCATGTTTCGTTATTTAATGTGGGAGGATAATGCTAGGTTTCTTTATGGGAGTTTCTATGATTAAATAATTCTCCCCATGTTATAATGCTAACACGGAGGGAACATGCCGAACGAACAAGTCCCGAACCATCATTCATTCTTGGTTTGGTTGTGTTTCTTCATGGTCAACCGAGTAACAATGCAGAAAGGCCAAACCGGGAGCCACATTGTGATGGCAGCATCCAGGGTGACCCATAGGCATAGTTGGTAGAGGAAACGGACCTCCGGAGCTTCACTAGAGGCATGTGGAAGCTTTGTCGGTGACCAGAGAAGCTGGAGGTCGACACCCGCCAACCTCAAATAAGAGGCAGCGACCGAAGGAATCGTGGAAGACAACAAAGTCCGACCAACGCCAGCTGCATTGACAACAATGACACGCCGCGACAACGTGACGTGGAGGAGGACCACAACTCTGAGCCGTAGCTGATGGAAGGGGAGTTCATCCATTTCTGACCACGTTCTCACTAGGCAACATGCCTCTGTAGCATACTATAGAGGAATACCGTGATGAAGGGTGGACCCGTACCCCAGGGGTCCCACAGGTGAGCGGTCCGAGCGGACCAGGTAGGTGGTACGGCGCCATCCGGCGCCTCCACTTTAAAATCCGGAATGGCTCGTACGTTCTGGAAAGGGAGCAGACCCCTGCGTTTGGATAGCAGGTTGGGTGGTTCCATCACCCAGTGGGTCGTGCCCAAATGGGTGGGTTGGGATGAACCCATGGCCAGTGGGCCGAGCCTAATGGGTTGGGTTGGGTCAGTCCAACTAGGTCAGACCATACCCAAACCCTTTTCGGCTGAGTTATGCTTAAATAGGAATATATACTAAACCGAATGTCCGTTTGATGAACCATCTATGGTGCTGGAACCCTAAGGATGAGGCAAACCTTTTTTGATACTTCACTTGGGTTTTGAAGAATTTTGGATAATGGCCAGGTTGGATCAACCCTGAATCCAATAGATCCTTCAGTACTAAATTGCATATAACTCATAGACTGGGTATCTAGTTGACGGACCGTCTATTGCATTGGAACCCTTATGATATGGATAGCTGAGACCTGAAGAATGAATAGTGATCCTGTGTGGATCAAAACTAAGCGATTCTATGTGGATCAGCACCGACTGATCCTGTGTGGATCAGAACTGAGCGATACTATGTGGATTATCATCAAGCGATCCTATGTGTATCGGCACCAAGCGATACTTTGTCGATTAGCACTGAGCGATCTGGTGTGGGTCAGCAGTAGAGCCTCATGAAATAATAAGATGATCTAGCTTTATTAATTAACATATGTACTTCTGTACTTAAGTTAAACCTAGTGTGAGCTGTCTTTTGCTTTGTGCTTTGTGATTGAGATCATGCTTTGTGGGTTTTCCTTTGTGGAATTCTGAGAGACCTTAGGGGGTCTCAGGGTCCATACTAGGTATTGTTATACTCACCCCTAAATAGGCTTCGCCCGTATCTTGTTGTGTCTTATGAAGATGGTAAGAAACTTTGATCGAGCCTCAAAAATCCAGGACATGATAGTGTACGGAGGTGACAAGTTGGCATGGAGAGCTGCAGTGATGAGCTGCACCTACCCTTTAGGTAGGATCCTTGGAGGACGACCTTAGGATATGTTTTCCATTTTTGCTGTATTTTCATTTTAGTTGGGCTTTTATTCTTTTCCCTTCAGTTTAGTACTTACTTTTACACTCTATGGTGGTTTTTAGATGTGGTAACACCTTTCATCTTTAGTTGTTCTTTACTTGTACGCAGTGTACCCAATCTAGGTGTGTACATGTTTTGAGGCAATGCATTCCCATTTTAAGGAAATGACTTTCCAGTGCTAGTCACCAACCCCTGGCCTATGGAAGGTGGGCTTGGGGTAGTCACGACACGGGCCCTAGGGGACTGGTTGTGATAGGTTATTAATGTTCTTGTCATGAGGCCGTGACAGTATGGTTATTATGTCCGACATTATGCATTTACCTCATTATGAGATTATTTATTCATATTATATGTGATCATTCGACTAGTAGAATATCCATGTGAATGCTTAAGTGGAATTATTTGATTTATTCTTTCTATATTATGTTCAAGTTTATGTTTAAAAGGGTTGTGTTTTAGTTTTATACAATCCTTAAAAGTTTATGCTTATTTATGAATGATTTTATTATACTGTTCAACCGTACTGAGCATCTGAGCTCACCCCTTTCTTATTTTTTATTTTCCTAGGATGCCTAGAAGTGTTTTATGGTTGACCTGTATGGTTAATATAAGAGAATAATGACATTCCCAAAGGATTATCTATATTTTATTTAATTTTATAAATTGTAAGGTAAAGGTCATGTATGTAATATATTTTACAAGATTGTTAAAGTGATCAATCCTTCAAGATTTGATTCCTTATAATAAAGGTTATGTATTAAAATAATGCACTGACTCCAAGTTCCTAGGGTTGGGGCGTTATATATTTTCATTATATGAATCCTTTATAATTAATTTTTAAAATTTATTTTTTCTTATTCATACCTCCAAATTTATTGGCCTGGTTAAAAAAATCATGTTTAACAAGAATTTTAATATTATAATGTGGTTCCTTAAATTGAGTGTTGTGTGTATTGTAGGTGATCAAGAAAATTAAATTTATTTGAAAAAAATAATTCATAAAATCTCACGGTGTTACATAACCAACCCAAAATGTTGATACTAAACCAACATCATTAATAATATATATATATATATCTATATTTAACTATTCTTTTTCGCAATGAATATATTAAAAAAATATTTTAAAACATAATTTAAATTACTTATGGTTTTATGAATATACGAGTAAAAATATCATAAAATCATATTACAATATATTCATTACTCCAACAAAGAACATATAAATATTAAATTTCACTATACACCATAGTTTTTCTTCTAACCAGCCCATTATCCATAACATCAATCATTTTATAACTTATTATTCAAATATAGGAAAATATTTTCATATAAATCATATCCCACAAAACATTTATCATTGTTATCATATAAAAAATTATTAATTTTAAATTGTACATGACATATTAGTTCAAAAATTATATTTTGGTATTTTTCAAATAAAATATATATTCTTACACTAAATATATCTCTAGATATATTTTATATAACTTACAAATTCAGTGTTTCAAAACATAACCTTCTAATTTTAAATATAACTCAATAGTTTACAACAAATCCACACACCATTACGCACAATGTCAAACTAAATTTCTCTTATAATATTATGATATATTTAATTTAAATATTTCATCAAAATTATGGATATTTCTTATTTTTTCACTATTATCCATGGATGTGATAAAACTAATTATATAAATTTTGAATTGACATAGTTGGGATAAAACTTTCATTATTTCATTATCTTTTATATGATATTTTAACTGAATACACAATAATGGGCAGTCGTTATCAACTATTATATGGTCAAACATAAGTATCATTAACAAATAAAACATATTATATGGATAATAAATATGACTATTATGTATCCAATTAATATTAATTCAATAAAATTTATATTAAATAATTTATTCAACACATATATGGACTCATAGTTAAACTAATCTACCCTCATTGCACAACCTCAACACACTCACCTTATAAATATTTCCTAATCTCATGGATAACCATAATTTTATATATTAGTTTATTTATCTAAATTTTAATATATATATATATATATCATATATTATTTCATAAAGAATCAATAAAAGTGATAGTTTTAGGATAGGTGTATTTTCCCGATGGTTCAACATCAAATTTACTTTATCTATATTAGATCATTAGTTTTTATTATTATATTTTTAACTTATATATTTCTACCATAATTGATATTTGATGAAACCATTCATTCATAAATTATTTGGAAATATTTAAGGGGTACAATGATGAAAAATTAAAAGATAGAGTGATTTGATACAATATATTTTTTGATTAAATTGTTTGAAATAAAATATTATAGATTGAAAATTATAAAAATAAAAATGTTTACATATTCATTTACTAAATAATATTTATTTTTTGATATTTAGACATCATGCAATTTTTTAACATACGACAAATATTTTTTGACTATTTTTTGATTTAATTATGATTATTCATCTTTGAGGTAATTATGTTGGAAAATTCAATTTTTGATGGAGGGTCACTTTATTTTAATGAAAACAGAGACTTTTTTAATTTCAAATTATATTCTACCATGTAGTAAATTTAATTTTATGTAAAACCTCATATTATAACTTTTAATTAGGCATAATTTAGTATATATTGATTAAAAAAGAACCATATATATTTCAATTACCTCCCATGAGGTTCACATGGATTACACATAATTTTTATTATGAGAGGGAAATGTATAAATATATGTATATTTATTCTAAAGGGGTACATCTAAAAAAATATATAGGCGTGTAAAATGACTGTTGAAAACTTTAATTTCACCAAAAACAAGCAGATCATTAATAAATCCAATTACATATATCGAGGTTTGTTGAGAGAAATATGAATAAAACATATATTTAAGATTAGTGATGTGGCAATATATTTTATCCAAGGATAAAAATAAGTCACATTTTGACTATAAATACAATATTATTACTATCATTATTCAATCAAATGATATTATAATCCTTAATTATGCATCCCCATATTCAAAAAGATATATATTAGATGTGATGGAAGAAAAATAATCATTATAGAGACATTGTTCTCAATCACCATATTGATAATAGTCATGATAAGATTTAATAAAAATTTAACAGGAACATACCATATATAAGAATACCAATCGAGAGACAAAATATAATGATCGGTAGTTAAAACCCCCAAAAAGAATTATAAAAAATAAATAAACAAATCTATATAAAAATTCATCAAATAATCCTCTACAAACATAAAATAACTACAAGAAAATAATTCAAAAGAAGAATGAAATAATCTAAAATTATAAACAATGACCACTTTCTCCCCCTAAAAACATTCACCCATTGAATAATATTCCACTATAACTTGGATCACAAAATCTAAAAACAAATTCCTTTTGAAATAAACTAAACATTTATAATAAAAAAATTCCATCTATGCACATGGAAAATAGTACTAGGTTCATGGATTTGGGGTGACTCTATCAATCAAGTATAATTATCCATTAATTATTTATTTACCTATGTGAAATTGAAAATTTTGCATGTATATGAAATTCTTGTGGGGTATAGTCAGTATATACTAAAAAATAATAGTGAGATGAAAAAATTCATAATTAATGAAAAATTAAAATAAAAACAAACAATAAACAATAAACCCTATTTATTCGAAATTCTACGAAAATTCAATAATTTATTGACTTATTTACCAATCATATAAATCTAAAACTTAGAAAAACACATCTAGAAACAATATCCAAAATTCGAAATCCTAAACAGAATATAAAATCCACCATTTCAATAAAGAACAATAGATCCAATGAAAGAGGGATCTACCTTGATGATGAGATAATTGAAATGATAAGAAAAACAAAATAAATAATCAAATAGTATTTAACTATAAAATAACAAAAATTAAAAAAATTATTTGATCCTTGAACACAAACCCAATCATTGAAAAATCATGAAACCAATTTCACTATGAACTATATTGAGCCACTCTTTTTAGTATATAACCAATGCCATTACATGTGGTTGGAAAAATGGAATTATATGAGAAATCATACTTTACCTTTAATAATTAACTATTTTCATGACCATGTCTCTAGTTAATTATTAGTAGATAAACCCACTTTAGGATTTGGATGAGAAAATATCATAAAGCCTCTTAGGAGCGCTACACTATAGTTTCCTAGTGTAACACTCTATTCACTGTGTTGTATCCATACTAAACATAAGATGAAGCCCCTAGTTACAAGGAACAAATAATAAAATGGTATTTTTCCAATTATCATACAACCTAAACCTGTAATTAAATGATCACACATAATTATGAGGTTAATAATCAACCCAACTCAATAATGGATCTTAACCCAAGAAGGATTTATTTTCTCTTAAATCCAAGGATCCCAATAACTCACTTGAATAAGGTTAATACCAAATAAGTTAATTTTTAAACACACAAACCCAAAAAAATAAAAAAAGGAATAAACTCTTACCTGTATATGTCTCTAATACTCATCCATGATTGAAAACACCCTAAAAAGCCCCTAAAAGTACCTTAAGAAACAAAAACTAATCATATATATATTAGAGAGTAAAAGAACCTATATATAAGGAAACAATGACGAGAATAATCTATCAATGTGGTTTACTAAACAATGTCGAAGCACGATACATACCATACGTCCAAATTTATACCCAAAATAGTTCTCCCAAATAGATTTGAATCCAATGAAATAACATCCCACAACCCATTATCTACTGAGAAAACTCTTTTTTGATGCCCAATTTTAAAAACTGATGCTAAAAACCCTATATAAAAATTCTCATAAGTCAATTATTCTAAAACACATGAGGATATACCCTTAGAGAAAATATGAAAAATTAATTCCTACCTCAAAATCTATAATTAATTTAAAAAATAACTTCACCCCAAGTCAGTATTCTAAAAATAAAAATATCCAACCAATAATCTATTTCTATACTCTTACATTCCAAATGTCTAATAATATCCATACACAGACATTAGTAATTTTTTCCTACCCAAAAACTAAAAAAAACTATCTAACACAAAATAATATTCCACCAATAAATAAAATTAAAACTCTGGTTAAGAAAATATATTCCTTAACCACCTAATATTATAAAAAATAATATCAAAAACATGATCAACACTAATAACAAAAGAAAAAAATCATATAAAATTTAACGATAATTTTAAGGTAATTATATAAAAACATACTATATGTAAAAAAAGTAAATCATTTCAAAAAAAATTTATTTTTTTAAAAAAACATATATTTTATTTTAAAAAACTAATAATAATCATCAATCATAATAAAATATTTTTTAATCTATAATATTCCATTTAAATAAAAACCAAAATCAATAAAATATTTTTTAAATAACATTAAATCCTCTACAAAATTTTAGAGACCTTTAATTAACATAAAACCACAATTTAAAAACATTAATCTAACTCAATAATTATTAACATAAAAAAATATCATTTTGAATTGTAAAAAACCATGAATTAAACTTAAACATCACAATAACCGATAAATAATGTTGGAAATTATTTTTCAATTTGGTCACCAGTAGAAAAAAGAATCTAACCAAGATTATATGGTATTTTAGAGAATTCAAAATCATAAAAATGATTATTACATTTAATAAAATTATAATACTAATAACCATGATACAAAAAATATTTACAATGATATTAAAAAAAGTAGGAAAAATAATGCAAAACTATTTATCACACAATATCATGTAAGAAAATGAATCCTATGTAAAAAATATTTTTTAATCAATTAACTAATAACCAAGAGACAAAGTAGTCAAGTGATACCTATAGAAACAAAAACACTGAATGTTATAATCAACAAACACAATAAAATATCCCAAGTAAAAAAATTTAAAATAATCACTAGGTATATTAGTGATTAATAATAAACCTCCCATGTTATGAAAAATTCCTTATTGAGATCTATATTAGTGACCCCCTAATATTAAGTCTTAATGTATGAGAGGAGTCATTCCATGAACTAGAAAAATGATTAATCAAAACCTCTATATCAAAATGTGAAAATAATTGAATGTTAGGGGGGATATAGGGGATTTCCATATAAACAAGGAAGAATAAATATATTTCAATAGTAGAGAAATTGATAAATTAACAGGTTACACCCTTAGGTTGTGTTACTTAATAACATGAAGATAGATAGTGAAACATATGACTGAGAAAGTGGAATCCAAAATAAAAATAATGTTATATTTGTGAAATAAAAATAAGGAGAATTATTTTCAATATAATACTCATAAAAATGCCCACTGCACTAGTTAAAAATTTATTAAACATTTATTTGGGAATATACATCCTAATCTGGATCATCCCCAAACTAGTTATTTTTAACGGCTGGACCTTCTTATATAATTGAACACCATATCAATTACAAACAAATCATTCTCAAGGTCATTAGATTTATTAATAAACCCTAAAACACATCAAAGTGGATATCAATCCTATTTAAATGAAAAGTGAAATATGTGATTCTATTTTTTCCTTTTAATGATTTCAAATATTTTAAGAAATAGTTTTTGATCCAGACACTAGTTCATCATGACATTCTGAGGATTAAGGAAGCTAGATATTGATTTAATAAAAATTTTAGAAATATAATATAATGTTTGCATATTCTTTGTTAACTAATGGAAAAACTATTGATTGATGACTCATAAGGGAAATATAAGACCTCTATTTAGTCAGAAATGTAGTTTTTTACCAAGGTTTGAAACCAACTTTTTCAGTGTCAAGGTTTTGGATAAAAAGTTAAAATATAAAATCATTAAATTATATATTTTATTTATTTAATTATTTCTCATGACCAATAACCCTATAAAAAGTCTTAGTTATATCCAAATCATAGGGTTAACTACATAACCCGGTAAATTTGAGAGTATATTGTTGAAGAGAACTAGAGGATGTTGGGATCTTTAATAAATTAATTGAGTACCAAAAGTATCAACAACAATATTGGAGTTGGGGATCTCACCAAAGAGAAAAATATATGTCTATTAATCATTAAAAATAAATACTAACAAGATGTAGGATACAATTTCATGTGTATTTATACCTATTTTTTTAACCGATGAAAAATGTGAATCAATTTTTATAGAAGTTTGATTTATAGGCCAATCATGTTGTGCCACTATGGATTTATATTTCTAGAATTAAGAATTTGATATTTATATGATAATAACCTTCATTAATTATATTTTAGAATACATATTGAGGCCACAAATATTTTTCAAGGATCCTTATCTTGTTTTTTAATACATTCCTCTACCCATTCTACATGAAATCATTTTCCATATTTCCTTTGGATATTAAGTTGAAAAAATCCCAGTGAAACATCAATACAAAGCCAATATTAATCCCAATGGATATATTATCTAGGACCATGATCTATGATACAATTTTCATGTGAAATGGTGAGTAGGGATTGGGTTTGGATTTAGACAACCCCAGTTCTTGGTTTTTTAATCTCAATAAGAAGATGCAATGAGTGATGATTAATTGAAAAATTAGTTCATAGAATCTAGTCACTAGTGATGAAAGGGCCCGTTCTGTAACACCCTGAGATTTTATGAGATATATTATTTTTAGTTTCTTTGATCTTCTATTATACACTAAACCAAGATTAGCTTGTAGTATACGCAACACTATTCTTGGCTTGAATTACACGCAATCACGACCTACCAAGATAATGTGTGTAGTATGCAATATCGGGTTTCACTAAACAATGATATATTGTTATAATATTATTATGGACTAGCTGTTATGAATAGTATTAACTACATTTTTAATTTTATAACATTATTATTCATCTTACACATTTTCTAGAATATGGTATGAGAACAAAATAAATATTTCGTGTAAAATATGTATTTTTCAAAAATTGCAGTTTTCCCGCCTTTTGATGGTGCATCCACCTTAAATCTTGTTTTTGACATGTCTATAAGTCCAATTTGACAAAATAAAATTCTTCTTTTGAATCAGGATATAAAAATTTACTTTGGATAAATTTTTCATATTATTCTGATAACTTTCATATTTTAATGAATAATAAAAACACACTATATTTTAATTAAA
Organism: Viscum album; assembly: GCA_963277665.1. Classification (NCBI taxonomy): domain Eukaryota; kingdom Viridiplantae; phylum Streptophyta; class Magnoliopsida; order Santalales; family Viscaceae; genus Viscum; species Viscum album. The sequence goes on along the minus strand of OY728147.1, from coordinate 1,015,023,352 downwards.
AACAACTTTTTTCATCGCAATAATTTATATGGTTAGATTATCTTTTTAATTGGTTTTAAAGTGTAAATAGAATATATTTTTACCATTTAATCCAATGTTATTCATTGGAATTAATTTCACTTTGAAATTGGATATAAACAATTATCAATCTTTTGATAGTTTTTGTTTCTTAAAAACACGCTATTTGTTTTGATAACGAGAATTAATTTTAAAATTAATTAATTCCAATTCTATTTTTTGAATTTGGAAAAATAGACATCAATTTTGAATTCGGAATATCAAATAATGCTTAGTCTGAATTTTTGATATTTTTCTGAAAAACATCAATTTTCGATGAATAGTGAAACCACTTAGTGGTAGTTAAAAAAACTGACTTTTTCATTTAAATGAAATTTTACCACTTCTGTGAATTGAATTTTGAAAATCCGAGAGACATGGTTAATATCAAGGTCTAAAATGTGGTTCAATGAGATTAAAATAATTTTTGGTGAATAGTAACTTTTTACTTTTATTTACCACTGTTAAAAGTAAATAGGGTAATTAAAGGTGAAAATGATATTAATATTACCCTAAAACATATACTAATTATATTGTATAAGTATAATTAGACCAAAAACAACCTTAGGAATAAAATATGACCATTTAGGTCCACTTGGATTAGATTAGGACATTTATTACTAATTTATTTAAAGAAGGGTTAAAATAGTTAAAATTAATGTTTAATAACTAATTCATTTTTAATATAGGGTTATACATAAGATAAATTCGACTATAAATATTAATTAGAAATATAAAACGTTTTCCTACATAATGATATTTTATTTATAATTTTTAGACATTTAATAATTTATGTTATTTCTAACACAATGGTGATTCAGTAATTACCTAAATAATGAAATATTAAAATAATTGATATTAGAAATACCCAAATAAATGTAATTTGGGACTTTTTATGAATTAAAAATATTTATAGGTTAATATGACATGTTAGTATTTATTTAATTTACTTTCTTAGAACTAATAATTCTGTTATGATTTTCACAAAAATCAATTACCAAATAGTGTCAAAATTGACATAAAATAGTTTTTAAAACAAATATTATATTATTAATTGTTATTTTATTCATAAAAATCTAAGGTTCGGCCAAATGACTTAGATAATGTTATATATATTTATTATATACAACTTGGGGTTCGTTTGGCATGTTATAGTAAGTTTATTAACCTTATAGTGTAAGAAAACAAGAAGACACGGTAAAAGTAAAATTATTTAACTTAAAGTTAAATCTAAATGATAAGGTTAAAATAGAAACCTAAACTTTTTTAAATTCTATTGGATGAGAGGATTTAGACCCATACCCACCTTATCTTCTAAATAAATCAATTTGGAGCTAATAAAAACTGAATATTACTTTATAATAAAATAATATTTTTAGTTTTTCCAAAGGTGCCCCTCTCCTCCCTTATAAAAGGGAACCTCCTCCCTCTCTTCCACACACCACTTTGAGCCTTCAAGATCGGCCAAAACCTGAAAAATTATATTCTACAATTCCCTAAAAACATCCTAGAGGTCCTGGTCTTCTTCAAATACCAATCTTAGTGCCCTAAGAGGAGGTCTCAAAGAGGCGCTTCAAAGAAGAGGTAATGTCCGTTACCAATTCTTTCAACTTTATTTCTTCTTCCACTTCCTCTTCTTTAGTTGTTTCATTATAAAGTAATAACATCAGTATCACCCATATACTTATATGTTATTATAAGTATGAAACAACACTATTTCACCATCTATCCATCCTATGATAAAACGAAATCACCGCGCGGGCGTACGTACCGAATACCGTCTCCACGCCGTGGTGTAATCTGTTTTCAACCACCACCTTACTTGGATGGGTATAATGGTGTAAATAAATAAATATATATGATTATTTTAAAGTGATATTTATTCTGAAATATTATAAATACACTTCAATAAAATTCCACGATCATGGAAATGATATCATCGCGCGTGCGTATGTACGGACTACCGTCTCCACGACGCGATGAGATTCATTCTCTATGTTAACCATTCATGAATGATTATAAAGTATATATAATAAGTAATCATGAAATATATGACATAATGATGATACTGGATTTATGTATATATATATATATATGTATTTCATCTACTTAATTCTATTCAATTCAATAAGGAAACGAAAACAGCGTTCATGCGTACGTACGGCCTACCGTCTCCATGAACGGTATATTTCATTCCATTTATCGATCTATCATATATATATGTATATATATATGTATATGATGAATATATATTACATATAAATCATGTTTTACATTATAGAATTAATTAAATCAGGATATAAGTAATAATATCAAGAACAACAAGTCAAAACATGTACGATAAATAAAACGATTTTACCCAAAACGCTACTTTAACATGGAACTTACAAAAGAACGGGTAATATAAAGTCATAAGTGAAACATATATGATATCATAACAATGAATATGATTATTTAATATGTCAATGACATTATTTAAATCGTTATATAGGAGGTTCGGATACGTACGAATCATATCAGACCTAAGGTAAGGGATAATGTTGCAATCTCAATTGTTTTCTATCCGAGATTGCTTATACGTAAGTATTTACTGGGGTTATATTTATCATCCATGTAAAAGTTTTATAAAAATGTTTTCATGAATGTTTAAATTCCTTTTAACCCATTTTTTACTTTTACTACATGGTATGTAAGGAATCATTTTTTGTTTACCATACAAGGTACTTTTTGACTTTTCCGACAAAAGTACGAGAAGAATGTTATTTTTAACTTATACGGCGAAAACGGATTTTTAAGGTTTCTTAATTCCTAATTTTCATGAAGCTTACTCTAAAATATTATATGACTATTTTCAACAAAATAATTTTATTTTAAAATTTCATGGAATTTTGTGAAAAGAAAATGATTTTGAAGAAGAAAGGGTATTTTCCTCAAGAATTCATTTCTAATGTTTTATCAAAACAATTTTCCATATATGATGACATTATTTCATATGTGTATGTTTCAAGATTAATGTCTATATGATTTATATGGTTTAACTTTTCTAATGATGAAATGTCCATTTGTTTTATATGGATTATGAGATGATGGGATGATGTTTATGAAACCCATTTTATTCTTTCTGTTATGATGAATGTTTTATGTTTATTTTGTGGCACAAGTAAGAATGATTTCATTATGAGATGGGTGGGACCTATATCTCCCTCCAATTCATTAGGTAAATATTTATATCTCATGATATAGACATGGATGGAATGGTAAGTTAATCCGGTTCAGTGTTATTGGACTGAAACGATGAGTGAACTCTATTCAGAAAGGGACTTTGTCCACTAATATGGTCTTGGCAGCAATGCCTTGGATACTATGGAAATCATAACATGTTCTTAATGGTTGCCACAATTACATGTTTTATTCCCATGCTATTTTATCATGATTGATGTTCCCTTATGATATATGCCTTACTTACTTCCAAGATTCATGTCTTTCCTCAATATTTTGATGTTTAGATTTTATGTTCAAGTTTTTGCATTCAAATGTTTATGGATTGTTTTATGTTCTCTATGTTTACCCTTACTGGGAATTTGAGCTCACCCCTTTTATGTTTTCTTTTCCCCAGGATATAAAGAATGATTTTAGGTAAGAAAAAATGGGAAGATCTTTATGGGAGATGTTGAAGATCTTTCACCACGATTAGAAGATTATATTCCATGTTTCCAAAGACACTAAACTATTACCGTCCTTGTCTGTATGTTTTTGTTATGTACTAAGTATTATGCAAAAGTAATGTAATTTCCATGTACATCATGCTTCGGGCCTCTATAGTTGGTATCAAAGGAAAGGTTTAGTAAACCTTTGGAAACTAGGATGCGAGAACTTTAGGGAGATCCCTAGAGATATTTCTAAGGTATGTCTAGGGATGTCCCTAAGGTTAAGTATAAGTATATTTTATAGTCCAAGAATTACGGTAAAGATATTAAAATTAAACCTAAGATGTTATATGTCGAAGGTACTCCCCCTTGATTATGTTATTTTCATTGTACGATTTTTGCCTCTCACAGAATTCTTTTTGTGTTTTAGTCAATGGAGGAAACCAGAAGGAATTCGGTTAACATTGAATCCAATGGACAAATTGGTGACTATAAGCAAAAAAATTGCGTAATGCCTAGAGAGAAAGATATTGTGATTATGCCGAATCAGTCATCGCAATATATGATTAATAAGGTGAAATTTAGTGGAATGCCTAGTTCATCAAATAAGAGGAAGATAGACTTTTATGCATGTTCACATGTTGAGGAGCATAAACAAAGGAAGATTGAGATTTCTAAAGAAGGTATGAAGAACGTTGAGGAATACCTCAAATGGAGGGACATATGTTATCTATGTAGAGAAAAGGGTCATAGAGTGATAGATTGTTATGCAGTTCAATGTATTATTTGTGGAGAACATGGGCATTACCCAACTCAATTCCCTGACCTAAAAAGTTACTTCTAAATCAAGGAAGGACTTATTCTAGGAAAATCATTGAAGAGTATGGATTGAAGTGTTTATGTATTGGTATTGACGAATAATATTGTTAAGGTACTTTTATGGTGTATTAGAATATTTTTGTATTAGTCTATTGTGGTTTTCAATAATTTTATGGTACCGGTAACCATGAAAAGTGATTCAAATATTTTGGAAAGTAGATGATATGCGCATAATGAAGGGATAAGGAGAAAATGAAATGTTTGACCGTATTCATGAGCTCCTGATTGATATAAGGACTAAGTGATATCATGGTTTGAGTATATAGTATTTTGAGGATTTTGGTATGTGGAAAGTGTTAACTTTTAACTACATTCATGTTTTCACTAAGGTTCAATGGGTATTAATTTTTTTCAATAGAATACATGATTAAGGACTTTGAATGTTTGGAATGTGACCAACAAGACATATCTTATGATATATGGGGATCAATGGTGGTATTAACATGCTTGTTATATGAACTCTCTCGTAGTCGTTTTCACTATAAAATGAGAATAGACATCAGTATTTTGGATAAGCCTAAAAATTGGAATAGATTATGTTGGACATAAGTTAGTATTGTTTAAGGCTAGAACATTTTCAATATTATTGATGGAAAGTTATAATTTTTTTTAGAAAAAAATGGCAACCTGCAGAACGGGCGACAACCCGTCACGTCGGACAAGGTTGTGGGAATCGAACCCACAACCGAAGTACGACATGCCTTTATTTCCTACCACTAGCCTACAGGATGTCCCTGGTTAGTAGAAACTAGTTTTATTTTATTAAGCGGTATGATATATGAAGTATATGTTCATTTTTGGAATCGTATATGATTAACCTCACCATAGATGGACTTATGTATATTTGAAAACATTTGCCAACCTTTTGTTTGAAAAAGATGGAATGACCCATCATTCTATCACATGACCTGTTAACACATCACGAATAACAAATTAAACTTTATTTCTTTAAGAGATGAAGTGTAAATTGTTTAAAGCACAAACAACAGTGAGATTGTACCAAAATCAAGAAAGTATTTCATCTAATTCAGAATTTTCATGTTTAGGGAAATGATATTGAAAACCAAAAATTTTGTCCCAGTGCTCTTATATTCTATGAATTAGATTGTACCTTAGATCATCACAGATTTATGGCTTTGTGATTGTTGGATTTTTCATAGCCATGTTCTCTACCACTCTCCATCAGAACTTGATTGTTAGATTTTTCTTCCATATCCATATTTTCATCTATGTTCTCTTATATGGAAACCAAGTGATGAGTTACTTTGGGTAATCATTACATTTCATACTTTAGTTTTTAAAATTTAGTTTTAGAATTCCTTTTTACGATGTGGGTTTCTATGAATAGTAAATGATTTATAACCCTGACAAATTTTGAGGACAAAATTCATTTTAAGGGGAGTAGAATTTAACACCCCGGGATTTTATGAGATATATTATTTTTAATTTCTTTGATCTTCTATTATACACTACACCAAGATTAGCTTGTACTATACGCAACACTGCATTAGTTTGTAATATACGCAACTCTATTCTTGGCTTGCATTACATGCAATCGCGACCTACCTAGATATTGTGTGTAGTACGCAATACTGGGTTTCGCTAAACAACGATATATTGTTATAATATTATTATGGACTAGCTGTTATGAATAGTATTAACTACATTTTGAATTTTATAACATTATTATTCATCTTACCCATTTTCTAGAATATGTTATGAGAACAAAATAAATTTTTCGTGTAAAATATGTATTTTTAAAAAATTGCAGTTTTCTCGCCTTTTGATGGAGCACCCACCTTAAATCTTGTTTTTGATATTTCTATAAGTTCAATTTGACAAAATAAAATTCTCATTTGGAATCAGGATATAAAAATTTACTTTGGATAAATTTTTTGTATTATTCGGATAACTTTCATATTTTAATGAATAGTTGAAACACGCTATATTTTAATTAAAAACAAATTTTTTCATCGCAATAATTTATATGGATAGATTATCTTTTTAATTGGTTTTAAAGTGTAATTAGAATTTATTTTTACCATTTAATCCAATGTTGTTCATTGGAATTAATTTCACTTTGAAATTGGATATAAACAATTATCAATCTTTTGATAGTTTTTGTTTCTTAAAAAACCGCTATTTGTTTTGATAACGGAAATTAATTTTAAAATTAATTAATGAAACTTATATGTTTTGACTTTGAAAAAATATACATCAATTTTGAATTCGGAATATCAAATAATGCTTAGGCTGAATATTTGGTATTTTTCTGAAAAACTTCAATTTTCGATGAATAGTGAAACCACTTAGTGGTAGTTAAAAAAACCGACTTTTTCATTTAAATGAAATTTTACCACTTCTGTGAATTGAATTTTAAAAATCTGAGAGACATGGTTAATATCAAGGACTAAAATGTCATTAAATGAGATTAAAATATTTTTTGTGAATAGTAACTTTTTTACATTTATTTACCACTGTTAAAAGTAAATAGGGTAATTAACGGTACAAATGATATTAATATTACCCTAACACATGTCCCAATTCTATTGGATAAGTATAATTCGACCAAAAACAACCTTAGGAATAAAATATGACCATTTATGTCCACTTGGATTAGATTAGGACATTTATTATTAATTTATTTAAAGAAGGGTTAAAATAGTTAAAATCAAAGTTTAATAACTAATTCATTTATAATATAGGGTTATACATAAGATAAATTCGACTATAAATATTCATTAGAAATCTAAATTTTTTTTCTACCTAATGGTATTCTATTTATAATTATTAGACATTAAATTAATTATGTTATTTATGACACAATGGTGATGCAGTAATTACCTAAATAATGAAATATTAAAATAATTGATATTATAAATACCCAAATAAATGTAATTTGGGAATTTTTATGAATTAAACTATTTTTATAGGTTAATATGACAAGTTATTGTTGATTTAATTAACTTTTTTCTAACTAATCATTCTGTTATGATTTTCACAAAAATCAATTACCAAATAGTGTCAAAATTGAAATAAAATAGTTTTTAAAACAAATATTATTGTTATTTTATTCCTAAAAATCTAAGGCTCGGAAAAATGACTTATATAAGGTTATATATATTAATAATAAACAACTTGGGGTTCTTTTGGCTTGTTATAGTAAGTTTATTAACCTTATAGTGTAAGAAAACAAGAAGACGCGGTAAAAGTAAAATTATTTAACTTAAAGTTAAATATAAATGATAAGGTTAAAATAGAAACCTAAACTTGTATAAATTCTATTGGATGAGAGGATTTAGACCCATACCAACCTTAACTTCGAAATAAATCAATTTTGAGCTAATAAAAACCGAATATGACTTTATAATAAAATAATATATTTAGTTTTTCCAAAGGTTCCCCTCTCCTCCCTTATAAAAGGGCACCCCTTACCTCTTCTCTTCAGACCATTTTGAGCCTTGATGCTCGGAAAAACCCTGCCAATTTCTCTTCTCCACTTCCCTAGAAAAATACTAAATGTTATGGTCTTCTTAAAAGACAATCTTTAGTGCCCTAAGAGGAGGTTAATAAGAGGCGCTTCAAAGAAGAGGTAATGTCCGTTGCCGATTCTTTCAACTTTATTTCTTCTTTTACTTATTCTTCTTTAGTTGTTTCATTATAAATTAATAAAATAAGTGTCACTAATTTACTGATATGTTATTATAAGTATGAAACAACCCTATTTCACCATCTATCCATCATATGGAAAACGAAATCTCCGTGCGTGCGTACGTACGGAATACCGTCTCCACGCCGTGGTGTAATCAGTTTTTGACCACCACCTTACTTGGATGGGTATAATGGTGTAAATAAATAACTATATATAATTATTCTAAAGTTATATTGATTATGAAATATTATACATATACTTAAATACAATTCCACGATCATGGGAATGATATCATCGCTCGTGCGTACGTACGGACTACCGTCTCCACGATGCGATGAGATTCATTCTCCATGTTAACCATTCATGAATGATTATATAGTATATATAATAAGTAATAATTAAATATATGAAATAATTATGATACTGTATTTATGTATATATATATATGTATGTCATCTACTTCATTCCATTCAATTCAATTAGGAAACAAAAATAGTGTTCATGCGTACGTACGGCCTACCGTCTCCATGAACGGTGTATTTCATTCCATTTATCGATCTATCATATATATATATATATATGTATATTCTGAATATATATTACATATAAATCATTTTTTACAATCTAGAATTATGTAAATTAGGATATAAGTAATAATATCAAGAACAACAAGTCCAAACATGTACAATAAATAAAATGATTTTACCCAAAACGCTACTTTAACATGGAACTTACAAAAGAACGGGTAATATAAAGTCATAAGTGAACCATATATGATATCATAACAATGAATATGACTATGTAATAAGTCAATGACATTATTTAAATCATTATACTACAGGTTCAGATATGTACGAAGCATATCGGACCTAAGGTAAGGGATAATGTTGCAATCTCAATTGTTTTCTGTCTGAGATTGCTTATACGTAAGTATTTACTGGGGTTATATTTATCATCAATGTACAAGATTTATAAAAACAATTTCATGTATGTTTAAATTCCTTTTTACCCATTTTGACTTTTACTACATGGTATGTAAGGAATCTTTTTTTTGTTTACCATACGAGGTACTTTATGACTTTTTCGAAAAAAGTATGAGAAGAATGTTATTTTTAACTTATACGGTGAGAACGGATTTTTACGGTTTCATAATGCCTCATTTTCATGAAGCTTACTCTATACGATTCTATAAATATTTTCAAAAAAATACTTTTATTTTAAAATTTCATGGAATTTTGCGAAAAGGAAAGTGATTTTGAAGAAGAAAGGTTATTTTTCTCAAGAATTATTTTTAAATGTTTTATCAAAACCAATTTCCATATAATATGACCTTATTTAATATGTGTATGTTTCAAGTTTAATGTATCTAAGATTTACATGGCTTCACTTTTCTTATGATGAAATTTCCATTTGTTTTATATGGATTATGAGATGATGGGATGATGTTTATGAAACCCATTTTATTCTTTGGGTTATGATGAATGTTTTAAGTTTATTTTGTGGCACAAGTAAGAATGATTTCATTATGAGATGGGTGGGACCTATATCTCCCTCTAATTAATTGGGTAAATATTTATATCTCATGATATAGACATGGCTGGAACGGTAAGTTAATCCGGTTCAGTGTTACAGGACTGAAACGAGGAGTGAACTCTATTCAGAAAGGGACTTTGTCCACTAAGTTGATCTTGGCAAAAATGCCTTGGCTACTATGGAAATCATAACATGTGCTTAATTTTTTCCATAATTACATGTTTTATTCCCATGATATTTTATCATGATTGATGTTCCCTTATGATATATTCCTTACGTACTTCCAAGATTCATGTCTTTGCTCAATATTTTGATGTTTAGATTTTATGTTCAACTTTTTACATTCAAATGTTTATGGATTGTTTTATGTTCTCTATGTTTACCCTTAATGGGAATTTGAGCTCACCCCTTTTATGTTTTCTTTTCCCCTAGATATAAAGAATGATTTTAGGTAAGAAAAAAAGGGGAAGATATTTATGGGAGATGATTAAGATCTTTCACCACGATTAGAAGATTATATTCAGAGTTTCTAAAGACACTAAACTATTACGGTCCTTGTGTGTCTATTTTTGTTATGTATTAAGTATTCTGAAAAAGTAATGTAATGTACATGTACATCATGATTCAGGCCTCTACACATTCAATCCTGTATATACGATTATCGGATGTTCTAGTGGTGGAATCATTAGTGGTGGTTTTTTGAGAAAAAAACATGTGATAGTATTGGAGTTATATATAAATCGTTAATACAATTTTTGTTGTCAAAAGAAAACATTCCATGTAGTGTATCATATATAGTTCTGGGGTTTTTATGAAAAGAATATTATTACACACCTTATGACATGGATCATATGCCATGGGACCTCATGTTAGAAGCTCAACATGTACCCTAAGGGTAAATGTTCATAGACACAACTAGCCACATTGGTATGACCAGAGTACATTGGCATGACCTGGTAATCAAACACCACAAGGTAAATGGGAATGTCCATTGTACATATGCATGAAACAAAGTACACATGCATGGCTAAATGCATATTATTATGGGATGGGAGCACACCAAGTGCCAACCCAACCTCTATACACTATGTGTCACAAAAGAACATGTAGTGTTTATGATGGAATATGTTTCATGTCAGAAAGAATGACATAGGCAAAATCGGTGCGCACCATACATGTTGTATACTTTTTCTAGCTAATGTTTAGGCCCTCTATCTCTTCAGCATAAAAAACATCTGTTGAGTGTGTTCCCTTGTCCAATACTGTGAGGGTATAATATATAATTATGTCTTGGTGATAGAATTATCATTCCCCCTAAGAGAGTATTAATAGATAGAGTTATAGGAACTGGTTAGTGTTTCCAGGGTGGGATACACTATTATTTATTCACCTTCCTTAGGTGGGTTTTGAGGAATCGTCATGACCAACATACATAGGTGAAGGTTCCCTTGTACAGTGGTTTGTTTTAGCTTTGGGTTTCAATTTCACCCTTGATCATTGGGTGTGATTACCTATCATAGTATCAAGATCTTCGAAGATATTTTGAGTATATATTTGGATAGTTCCAATGAGAATGTACTCTCATATGATTGAAATCAGTGATAATGCGACTCGGGGAGTGATATATCCCAGATGATCTTTACCGTGAATCCATGAGCATTATCATACCTCTGGTAGTATGGTTAAGAACTCTATGACATTTAGAGTTTATCATCAGTATATCTTGATTTTTTGATATTATTTATATTTTTTACATTCTAATTGACTTACCATTAGGATGATTAGTTAAATTCTCCATTAAGCCTTATGTTTAGTTATTTTATGGTGTCTCTCTTTTAATAATTACAATCACCCATTCATATTCTTTTCAAGAACATGTCGTGTATTATGAATATTTCATGCCACTTGAAAGAGTCTTAAGAGGACAAAGAGGAGGTGGAAAATAGTGAGATAGTGATATCATGGTTTTTAATATGTGTTTCATTAGAAAAAACTCCACTCTTCCTAAATAAGTTGGATACTTTATGAAGTTTTAGTGGTGGACCTATATTTTTTCATTTACAACTACTAGTACATGTTTCGACCTCGGATTGTGGGTTATAAATTTATTAATTAAATTTGATCCATTTTTACTATATCATTTATCATTGTATAGGCTTTGGGATATGTGTTTGTATATACAGTTACCTTAGGCTAAGGCCTACTATGTGTATGATATGCCTACTCAGTGTTGGTCACTAGCCCCTAGCATATTATAGGTTGTCTTGGGGTGTTACAATTGACTTATCACCACTAGGAAAGCATCATCTAGTCAGTTGATAATAGATTGATATCATAGAAGTTACATCTTAGGGCCATAGTTTGGTTATTTTCTAGATGATAAGATTGGTTTGGTATTCATAGAAATAGTAATTATGTGTTTCGAGTTGAGTTTTTTTGGACATATACAATAATTTTTGTGAAACAACCAACATATCCATTCAACTTGAATCTGATATCCTATAGTTTTAATTGGGATATATAGAAACTGGTTTTAAGGAAATCATTGGTATATGCATCACGTTGGGATGAGATATTGTTTCCATGTAATTATTATATCAGGTCCCCAAATATAATCTTTGAATATGGTATATCTTGATTTTATATCAATATTCCACTTGGAAGATTGATGTCCAAGATTCAACCATAGAACCATGAGGATGATCCACTGGTTGAGGAGGATTTATTATAGTTTCATATACATGAGGTGGAACCTTTGGATGGTTTGTAAATATTTTTACCACCCATTGAGAAAAGGGTTGCACTGGATGTACCAAATGAGGATATATGTAAGATGAGAACACTCCAAAATATTTAGAGGTATCAACCTCCTTGTTCTTGGGGAAATCCTCGCCCCTGATAGTTGAGGGGTTTATAGAGGATTTTTCTTGATATTTCTTCATTTTGAGGACCTCTCTATTCCATATGGTGGTCCTAGTGTAGAATATTTTTTAGGGATCCATAGGGTGATAGTGGGGATATGAAATCTGAAACATGGTGAGATGGATCTCTCATGATCCAAATTTTAGTGTCTCTTCATTGAGTATTTATATGTATAAATTTTGTGAGAAGTGTGACTTCAGGATCATCTTCATCATTAATATAGAAGTATTATTAGGGATTTATATTCATCAATATTCACTAACCACTTTCGATACACAATAGATATTTTTCATATTCCATTCTTCTAAACATAGAAATTTGTACAAGGCATACATTGTGATTTCATTGATATAGTGATATATCATATCATCACAACATATATAGGGGGTTCATGTGTTACCGATAGTGGTGGAGTGATTTCTAGATGAAAATATTCCACGAATTTGTGCTAGTTATGGGCACACATGAATTGAGGCCTCAACAGAAAGTAGTTAATGTTAGAAACATGTATCCAAGCATGTGATACACATTAGGAGATGAACTCATGATAGAGCGTTAATAGTTCATGGATATCTGGATAGTTAAAGTTCTCTTTTAGAGAGGTTTCATGTCCCTTATGATTTCTGGGGACATCTAACATGGGATTTTCCAACATTCGATGCATTTGAATAAGATACAGTCGATATAATACCCATGTAGAGACAACTATAGGATTAGGGATGTCAACAAGGTGGGGGACGTGGTAGATGAGTAGGAAGAGTAACTAGATGTGGTACATTAAATGACCTATTTCCACCGCTACACAAAAGTGGACCATTGTAAGCTTAGAAAGATGGTGGTTATAGAAGAACAAAACTATAGACCATATAATCCAATGACCCAAAGGCTCCCATGATGATTAGAGGTATGACATGTTTCTTCTATACATTAGTTGTAGTAATGAAACACACGGTTATGATCCACTCTTTTCATGGAACTTCTATTTTATGAGACATGGAAATTTTGTTTGACCACTTGGGTTGACCCTCTCACTATAAGACTCTTACAGGAGGGGATTTAGTGATCACTAACATATTACATAGTGTGAACTAACACTTATATAAGAGAGATTCATAAATGTTTCATTTGTAGCAGTAATAAGGCCTTACAACATCTCCCTAGGTATGTACTGGCTATAAGCAGTTCATGCCTATATTGAATTTTTCAAGAAAACGATGGGGTGTGTCTGGTGTGTCAAAATAATATTGTCATTCGAGGTTGATAAGGAAACCAATTTAACATATTATGGGTTCATAAAAAAGAGGATATAGCTAATTACTCACTAGTTGGATTGTATTACACAAGGATTAGTGGATGCTATTGGATTTCATCTTTCTATAGTGGTGTTGGGGTATGGGGTGATTTTCCTAAATATGTTTTAGGCTTACCTCACCTATGAGATAAAACTAATGAAAATATTTAAACCTATTTACAACCCTAATATCTTTCCCAGTAGATCATATGGATCTCATAGAGCTTCAAAAGATGAAGGTGCAGTTTGAGGATATGCAAATGATCAGATTTATCACACCCAGTGTGTCACCCTATATATCCTCAGTGTTATTATCCAATATATCATATGAGAGATTGAGGTTTTATGTGGATTACCATCATCTAAACTAGGTTACCATAAAGAATTAGTATCCACTATTGAGCATCGAAGTCCTCTATGTTTCGTTGAGAGGAGAGACATTATTCTTAAAGATTAACCTCCAGTCAGGTTAGCAGTATATCTGAGTACAAGACATGTATATACTAAAGATGACATTATAATACTAATATAATAATTATGAGTATATGGTGGTTTTTTTGGTATGATGAAAACTCTAGCAGTTCTGATGGGACTCATGAACTGGATCCTTTATCTTTTCTTAGACCAGTCTGTGGGGGGTTTCACCAATGATAGCCTAGTTTACTCATTTTATAAGGGGAACTATTTGATACACTTTATCATGTTCCATGATATAATATTAGGGAACCATAATTATGGTAATCTCTTGATGTATTAGTTATGGATTTGAGATTTAAAATTTTGGATACATGTCATCTCAATATTTGGTGCATTAGTTAAACTAATAAGGTTGAGGAAATGTTATCTTGGGAGCCACCTAATATCCTGATGGAAGTGAACAACATCCAATACTAATCTTTAATCTCAATTTATATTATGTATCATTATATTACATATCCATGAATTCTAATTCATTTTAAAAATATTATTTTCTAAAAATAAATTATTTCTTAAATTCATTTTAAATGATCTTTTAGCTTCTTTTAAAAGGTTATAAAATGAATTTTATTAACGTTTTCCAAATGGGTAACTTCTGAATCCCTTTTTAATTTTTTTTTAAAAATGTTTATTTTTAACATTTATGACATGGACCAATTTTCCCACTATCATTTTAATTATTTTCCTTAACGTTTCCCTTATATGTTTTCATGTATTTTTCAATGAAAAGTTTTTTTGAGATATTTTTTGAAATTTTTATTTTAAAAGTGATTTGAAAAATGAAAAGGTTATTTTCCAATTTTGTTTTTGTAATGATCTTTTACTAGTATTTCCATTCATCAACATCAACAACCATTTTTGTTACTTATACTCCAATTGGGATATTTTTTAATGATACCATCCTCATTATTTCTCTATATGGATTAATATTTTTAGAAAATATTGATATGGAATCCATTTCCTTTCCACAGTTTAATCATGTTTCAAATATATATTTATGGAACCCATTTCTTTTCCATGGTTAAATCATGTTCTGAAAATAATAAAGGTTCTTTCAATGAGATCATCATGAAATGAATGTTCTATGTACTTTATTTATGATA
Source organism: Viscum album (assembly GCA_963277665.1). NCBI lineage: Eukaryota > Viridiplantae > Streptophyta > Magnoliopsida > Santalales > Viscaceae > Viscum > Viscum album. The sequence goes on along the minus strand of OY728147.1, from coordinate 1,015,007,791 downwards.
CAGTTATTGGAAATTGTTTATTAATATGGGTGGTTCCATGATAAACCAAGGACATGTGGTCACATTATAAACTAAGGATTGGTGGTTCCATGATAAACTAAGGATGGGTGGTTCCATGATAAACCAAGAATAGGTGTTTCCATGATAACCCTCCAATTAATTGGGTAATCTAGAGATATAATTTGACTATCTTGGTTATTACATTTTTAATAAGTGGTATAAAGATAATTTCCCAAGATTCCAACATGTTTTATTTATGATTTATATGGTTATAAATGTTTACTTTTATCAATATTGTTATCATATGAGTCATGGTCATTTATTATGATGAATCTTGACTTCGTGAAAGCCTTATTCAATTTTGTCATATTTAATGATTTAGGTGTTCATGGGTATGAATATTCTTACTTTATTATCATGCACTTTGATTATGTCATCATACCATTATTCTTATCTTATTCTGGCTGATGAAATTCAATTTTTAATGCTTATGTTTACCCTTACTGAGGTTTGGGACACCATATGTGATATGCCTCTAGAAAGCGTGCCTGATCTGGATGGGTTCCCAGTGGTTTTCTTCAAGGTGTCGTGGGAATTTTTTTTGGGGGGGGGGGGGGGCATGTTTCCGAGGCAATTCAAGAATTTTTTTGCGGGGGGGGGGGGGGGGGTTCTCTTAACAGAAGTACCTATGCTTCAAGAGTGGACCTTATTCCAAAAACCAAAGACCTCCTCTCTATTTATCATTTCAGACCTATTTTCGTTTTAATGCCTCTTACAATATTTTGGAAAGTTTAATTGCTAGAATACTCAACAAGGTGATCCCAAAAGGAATTTCATAGGAGAAACATGGTTTCATCAAGGGTAGGGGTGTCCAAGGGGTGATTGGGATAGTGAAAGAACTGGTTGATGATATTAATATGAAGCGTATTGGCTCTAATATTATCATTCAAGTCGACATGAAAAAATCCTACAACAATTTGGAGTGGAGTTTCATCATTCAGACCATGAGGAGACTTGGTTTCCATGAAGGGGTTTGTGATCTCTTCTTTCGGTGCTATTCTTCTCCTTGGCTCACAATCTCTCTAATGATAAAATGATTGCATTTCTTCAAAATCATGTGGGGTGTGAGACAAGGGGACCCCCTTTCCCCATATTTGTTTTTCATTTCTCAGGAAGCTCTTTCCCAAAATATTTACAAAGGTCTGGATGAAGGGAGGCTACTTTCGTACCACTCTAAATCCTAGGATGGAACCTTTTCTCACCTTATGTTTTCAGATGAAATTCTGATCTTCATGAATGTAAGGAGGTCTTCCCTACATAATTTCAATGATATCATGTCTACGTATGGGTACATAAGTGGCCAAAGGATCAATAATTAGAAAAGAAATGTTTATATTTCAAAAAAATGTTCCAAGAGACGGGTGAAAGACATTCGAGCTATCCTAGGAGTTCAGAGGAAGAATTTTCCTTTGATGTATCCCGGTGATCCTATTTGAAATGGTAGAGTTAAAAAGACATTCTTTTATTAACTCATTAGCAAGATGCTTGGGAGGATTCTCAACTGGAAAACAAATTCTTATCCTTCGGCGGGCAGGTGTCTCTGATCAATAGTGTGATGGTATCTATTCTAATGAATTTCTTCTCCATCCTCAATCCTCCCAAAGGGAACATCTTATGATGGAGAAAATGTTTAACAAGTTCCTCTGGGATGCAAACGATTCAGGTCGGTGCAGATGGGATTCTTGGAATTGTTTTAAAAAACCAGTCAAGGAGGGTGGGGTGGGCCTCAGATACTTAACAATCACCATGCAAACAATGCAGGGGCGGCTGGCTTAGAACTTTCTTACTGGAGATTCAATTTGGGTCAAGACGATGAGTGTTAAATATAGGAAGCATTGGGAGGAGTGGGATGATCGAAAACTTTCCAGGTTGGCCAAAACCATTTGTTCTCATCTGGATATCCTCTAGGGTGATACCTGTTGGGTTGTTGGAAGAGGAGACATTAATCTTTGGAACAACAACTAGTTAGGATAGAAAATATTTTTCCCATATTTTCCAGCACCGGATATGTCTATCAAAGAGACTAGACATCTCCCTAGCCTGATTGAGTGCATTCTGAATGAAGAACAGAAGGAAATGATTTTTGGAATTGTTTTTTTAGAAGATGATGATTGGTTTTGTTTCATGAGATTGAGGACTAGGAACATTAGAGGTCAGGGGTCTTCTCATTCCTGAAGCCATGCACATTGAATGGGCCTTTCGTCTGTGGTGAAAATAGTTACCCATGAAAATGAATTTCTTGGTTTGGAGAGTGATTAACTAGGAAGTCTCAATGGAGGATAATATTCAAAAAAAAAGGATCTATCTGGCCTCATGGTGCTTCTGTTGTTCTCAACCAAAAGTATAATCAGCCGGTCATCTTTTTATCACGAGCGAGTGGGTTGTCTCCCTCTGGTCATAAATTAACATATGGGGACAATATGACCCTACATGCGATTCCATGCAGATCTTTATTGTTCGTTGGCTCTAGATCCCGGGAAGCCAAAAGATGGCTATCAAGGTATGAGCTCTCATCGTCATGACTATTTTTTGGAATCTGTGGGAAGTGAGGAATAAATCTCGGTATAATAACAGACCCAGGGTTCCCATTATTCATATGATATTGTATGTGTGGATTCATGAGCTATAATCACTTGTGAAAGATGGAACCTGATCCCTAATTTTGTGTAGTCTCCTGAACAGGCCACCTGAGGTCGCAAGAACCCAAGGTTGCTGGATCAGACGACTTCCACCAAGGAGTGGCCACAAAGTCAATGTGGATGGATCTTTTTTAAATGGACAGATGTGGGGGGGGGCTGATTCACTATTCTTTTTCTTCTATGTGGATAGATTTCATCTGCTGGTATGGTACATGGAACTCTTTAGGAGCAGAAGTGAGAGCTTTACTTTCTAGGATTACACTTTGTAAGAGTCATGATATGGTTGTCTAGAGGTTGAATCATACTACAAAACTTTGGTTCGGGTGATACATAACAAAGAAACTCCTCCTTGGAAGCTGACGTATATGATTCATAGATGCTCTGTGGAAATAATCCAGGGTTGTTCGGTGCGACATGTCAAAATAGAGGCAAATCATGCTGCAAATGCCCTCTCAAGAGGGTGTAATTCTAAAGATCACATGATTTTTTATTCCATCCTGGGCTCCCTGCCCGTGGAATACAAGAATTTTGTTTAAGGGGATTCCCTTGGACTTCACCATTTTAGACCTCCATGATCTTTTTCGGTTTGATGGGGGTGATTCCCATATTTTTAATAAAAAATCAATTATCGATCGTTTAACTTACAAAGAATTTGATCGTAACCTTCTTATGTTTACTTTTCCCTATGTTATCAAGAATGATGTTAAATGAATTGTGTCTATAAGGGTTTCAAATAGATTATAATGATAATCTAATGAGGAGTATTAATTTTTGGTTATAATGGGAGATGATGTTCATCTTTATGAACTATTTATTTATGAATCATTTATGTTAAGATTTTTTTCTAATTATCTAAAAATCCGAACCTAAAAGGTATATTTGAATCTAAGAGATCCATTATTTCATTTTGATGTTGTATGTTTTTATGGATAAAATTGGGATACCTTCATCTATATAAAATCTGGAAATGTAATGTTTATGATTTTAGAACATGATCTAAGAGTGAGAGTTCAAGGATGTTATAATTCCACACCGACTAACCCCCCAGTGTAGTCAAATACCTATGTGATACTTTTTACGGACCAGTATTGTGTTCAGTATTTTATTAAATTAATAAAATTAATCATCATATGATTCATAACATAAAATAATCACTCCATTTTTGGTCAGTCCTATTAGAGGCGCTTTCAGGTGGGAGAAATCCTAGATATAGTGTTGATAATATCCATCTCAAATCAGAAAGATTCATATGTCAAACATGTTTTTATCTATTCACATGAAACCATGGATTAAAATTTCTCAAGGTAAATAGATACACTATAATCAAAATAACATGCCCCAAAAAATTAACCTAGTGTATCCATAAATGATAGTTAGAGTTCTCCGAAAAAGCCGATTCTCCCTCAGTATGCCTAATACTACCTCTAAATGTTGAGAATGTTCCTCCCTTGACTTGGAGCACATGGGGATATCATAAATAAAAAAACGATGAATGAATCTAAATACTGGTGAAAGAAATGATTCATTAGGTCCTTGAATACTACTGGTGAATTTTTCAATCCAAATAGAAAAATCAAGAACTCATACAAATAATATCTACTTCTGAAAATTATACAAGGTTTGTTTGATGGTCTCACCCTCACCTAGTGATATCCCAATAACAAATAATTTTTTTTAAAAACATTGGTTCCTCTCAAATAATCATATAATTTACTGATATGAGGAAGTGGATATTGGATCTTAATCATCATTTTCATCAGCTTATTGAAATTGATTAATAACCTCAAGGAACAATCTGAATTTTATAAAAAAAAATAGGGATCTATGAGGACAAGTACTCAGCTAGATGAGTCCCCTAGCTCCCACGTCCCCTAGCTAAATCTTAAGTTCATGTATATCTATAATAGCTATCCTATAAGGTGAAATGGAAATAGGATCTACTCCCAGCTTAATCTCAATAATGAAATAGATCTCCCTCTCAGGTATAAATCTCATGAATTCCATTAGAAAAACATCTTGTAACTAATACAAAATATTAGGAAAAATATCTCGTGGAACCCTCCATCATCTAATACCATACCTATTACCTAGGTGGTCATCTTACCAAACTACTCATAATTTGGTCCTGCATGACCCACATGAACATCCCATTCTCCAACATACACGTGTTGATGTCAATCAAGAGATGTGAATGAAACCCACCTATAGTAATAGTTAGTGTTATCTTGGTATGGAGTTAACCAATACATAATGATAATCAATCCAAAACCACCAACCCCCAATCTCTAGGGAACACTCCTGAAAATGGAGAATACCCTCTGATTGCACTCCCAATAAAGTGTTAAGGGATATAACTCCATACAAGTAATCAATGGATAAGACCAAGCCTCCACAAACAGATTATATATAAAGGAATGGTAAGGTCGTGTATCAAATAAAGAATATGATTAAGTGGAAGCTACCAAGATTATACCTAGAACTATATAGGGCTCAACATTCAATTAACAAGAGAAGGTTGTACCATATGAAACTGCAGTGAACTGCAATCTTATACTCTAATATGACTCCCCTACCTATCTCACCCCTATGGGTTATATGCCTCCTAAACCTATGATCCATGACCCCAATATTCATTGATAATCCAATAGAGCTCTAACTAATTGTTTTATAAGATGTAGATGATCAAATTATGGAACCCTAAACAGGTTCAAATCATCCATCACTCAGTTCATGTTCCAATATACTGAAAAACCTCTAAATGTAACCCATATTTCATCAAACTAAGTATTACAGTATTTCTCAATTATACTGAGGTTGAATATATCCCTACCTAGCACACTAGTGACACTGCACTGAGCTGTATCTTTGGAAACTCTATCCACCAATACTTTCTTTAGACCCATCATATCGGTACTTTTGACTACTAGATGACCCACTACCAGTCCCTATATAAGTCACCTGAACTAATACCTTTACTAAACCCAGCTTATATTCAGTAATAAGTGCCTAGTTTTCTATTTAAAAAAGGTGTAATGATGGAAAATATTTTCCAGAACGCTAATAAGAAACTTCAAACCATCCTCTAATTGCCTCACTCGAGCTACCTCCTCCTCCCCTATCAATGTATTGAATCACTGAATCTTTTTAAAATGGTCAATGTACTCCATGAATGACATACTACCTAACTTAATGTTCAATAAATACCTATATCTATCATCCCTTTGGGAATCCATGAAGAAATGATGAAAGAAATGGGTCTCAAAATCCTTCAAAGGCATTCCCATGTGATGATCAGTGAGGACTAGAATTCTCCACCATCATCTGAATGATTCTGAAACTGTGTAAACAACAAAATGAAACCTCTTATTTCAAGGGTTATCGATATGGTCAAATATGGTCTGGATGAACTTGATCCAAAAATATGCTTCTTGGGGTCCACCTTCCCCTGTAAACGTAAATGAACGGGGGAGCCGAAACTCTTTGGAAAACTTCAACATAGAAGGATGATAATGAGGAGCCTCCATCTTCATCACCTATACTAATAAAAAATCACTTGGATATGATCATCTGCAACTGCACCATATGAAATAAGAAGATCTGACCTGACACCCTCATTGGTGCACTCATTTTCACCCTTCGGGTGCTCATCCATGGTCCAACATAGAGGCATTCCTCTATAATTCCAAACACACATCTCATATCGCTATAACACAATATCTCTTGAAATAAAAATTCAAGTAAATTAATAAGAGGAATAATGTCGTTTTATTATATACATCTCACATAATAAAATATTTAAAACCTAATATCTCCAACCTATTCCCATCTACCCACTCTATGTTCATGTATAAGAAATAGTATTTATGTCATTATTCCCATTAAATATTTTCATCATTCTCAATTTACTTTTTTTTTTGAATTTTCTCAACCATGTTGTAGTTATAAAATGTTTCCATAAGTTATATGGGGAAATATTTATAAGTTTTGATTGTCACTTCATTTAAATGTCACAAAAATTGTGAAAATTATCTATGAATAAAAAAAATTCCTATGTAAAGATTCAGCTAAATAAAATGACTCAAATAAATTTTATGAAAAAAGTCATATAAATTTATGTAGTCACTTTAAATAACTAACCTAATTAATATTAAAATGTGAATGATGTTAAGGGAGCATGATAATGACATGAATTACCATGTTCTTGAATGATACATGAACACATAATGCAAGAGTAAAAATCCTATGAATCAATGACATCACACCAAAGTGCACCACTCAATATAGAATTCAATCAACTATAAAATAATAAAGAAAGAACAATAGTTTCCATTCCAAGTGACATGTACATTCCCTATAAAAGGGTTAGATACTCCTAGGTAAGAACTTATTATAAAGCCTTGAAACCTTCTATTATATTTCCTACCAGCCCCAAATCGTAAGATAAATAAAATAAAATATCTAATACCAATTAGTGATATCCCCACCATAGTTTATTAGAAATAATAGCTGGACCATGTTTTCATAAAGAATTGTGAACACCTCCCCATATTCCAATGACTTCTAAAAATCACCAAAGGCCTATGAGGATACCATGGGGAGACTATGAAATTATTTTTAGAGTGTGAAACATGTAAGTAAATAAGTGAAGTATCATCCTCACAAACATAAATATGTAAATAACGGCCTAAAGAAGGTGGAAGATAGCCGTATAACCCATTCTATATCAAAATTCAATATATGCCCCTTGGAGATTCATACATGTTAGTAGGTCAAGTGTTTAATTCCAAAACAATCAAAAGAAATAAAATGAGACAAAAAACTAAAAAAACCCTTTAAAAGTCTGAGTTCTAGCCTAATCCCCAACTCCAAATCTCTATACCAACTAATATAAAAAATCTTCCATAGAGTGATATTCCTTTTCCAGACCTACATTCATTAAATATTCATGGATACCAACCCTATGATTAATCTAGCTTTGAGTACGACTCAGGATGCCACTACCAACATTGTCTAAAATCATATACAGTTTGAGATAATATAGTGCATGCAGATGTATTCCATAAAATAAGTGACCATAGAATGTGAGTAAAAATTAAAACACTATAAATCCTTAGGATCTGAGATGACACCCTGGTCAAACCTACCATAATTGACTAGTGTTAGATGTCACTAAGAATATTATGATGATCATGCCAACCATATTCACTACATGGAATATAGGTTCAAATCCTGGAACTCTCAAGCATTATATATCACATGGATTCTAGATTCTCATTCCAACATTCCCAATAATCATATATAACATGGTATACCAGTTTGTAACGCAACATTACTAAGAATTGAGTATCATATGAAATCCAATGAATTCATATTGAAATTACCAACTCATGTATCATAGAAAATCCAATGAGATCATCCTAACATTTCCATTTATTTAGCATAATTAATTATATAGAATATGAGGAGCTCATATCAGTGTTCTAGTTTATTAAGCATCTTTTTTTCATCTTGTTTATTTAAATAAATCAATATGTAAACATGTATTGCCTTTAAATATTCTTAGTCCTAAGGGAAAATTAAATACTTTTTCCATTTTTCCCCATTTCAAAGGAAGCTCATTTAATTATCAAATAGGATGCAATATTTATCATCTCATTCAAGAACTTCATTTATCAAGGGGAATTTTAATTTACCCAGGTAAATAATTTGTAAGTGTTTTAGATGCTATCTAAAATCAAAGGGGTCATAATGAATGTTATAGGCACTATCACCACTTTTTTTACCCAAGGTCCATTCTCAAGTCCATGATACCTTTCGGGTATTCCTTTAATATAAACCAAACATTATATGGACCATGATCACCCTAAAGGGTGGACAACGTTCCAATTTGAAATCAGTAATATTTGATTCACGATCTTTAAAGGTTTCAACCCTCAATTGGGGAAAAACTAATTAAATTTTCTTTCCTGTTAAAACATATGGAAAACTAACATGAAAACATATATGTCATATACAATAAAATGTAAAACATTATATGATATCATGAAGACCACAAAACTTTTGTACGAATAATTACACTTTTCAAGTATCATCCTTCAGTTCGAGTAGAAATGAGAGAAATGAGATAGTAGAAAAAATTCATGAAAGGACATATTACCCTTAAATTATAATAACTCATAATGTAGTGGATTAAAAGAATAAAGTAGGAAAGATGAGTTGTATCCTTACCTAGAGCCTTTGATATTCTAAAAAAGAAGGAGAATAGCATGAGAAAGTGACTATATCCACCATGGTTGAAGGATTGAAGAATAACTTGGTCATAGAAGATTGTAAAAATTAAATGGAAAAAATTGGGTGGAGTTAACGAGTAAAAAATAGGGAAATGACAAAACTACCCACCCTAAAAAAAATATTTCCAGATCCCACTAGTTATTTGTTGGAACTACAGCCTCTATATTGCATGTCCCAACCTCCTACCAAACCTCTTGATTTTCTCTAAGAGTCCTCAAACCCCCTCATACAATTATTTAAATAAAAAATCAAGGGGTTTATGAAAAAAATATAGGGGTCTATATCCCAGTGAAAGGGAATGGTTTTACATTGTACTTTTAATTACATGTATATCCTAATACCATTATATTAAATGAATATCTTACCAAAATGTGAATTTTCTTCTATATAACTTTTATGTGACAATGGCTTTAAAGTATCTGTCTCGTCAAAATTACATGGAAGTTCACTGTTATAATGAGATCCATGAAGTGTCATGATAGTATTATTAAATATATGTTATATTGTTATAAAACATTTATGACATGAAAAATACTATGTTTTTTTGTCAGGTGATTGATGCTCATTAGAATATGAGATGTGATCTGATGAAGTTCATGCTTGGTAATATCCAAAAGTAGGGGTTATGTGAACAAACCCACTTGTGAGAATTTCATATGTTTATGTGTCATTAGATATTTCAATCTATGAACCTGTGCAATGATACTTAAACATGAGATTATTATTAGTTCTTATCATGACTCATGTATTATAATTTATTGATGAAAAATGTTATGACATATTATCATGGAAAGGTAGGATATGTTGGGTGCATAATAAGTAATATTTCATTAATGAATAAGTCAACATTGGATTTTTCCCTTCTAATTTATGGAAGATTATATCTTGGGCCCTTTGATTGGAGAAGAATTTTCAAACTAAAATTACATATAAATGGTGATTAAGGAATTCCATTCTAGAATTCGAAGAAAGATATATCAAGAACATAGGTTGATGACATGAGTATTCCTCTTTCTTGATTTGATATATCAGAAAAAATGGATTATATTCCACTATAAATGTTCATATGTGGTTGTTGTCATTGAAAAATTAACTTCTTTCACTAATGAAGAGTACTAGAGGGTTAAAAAATTTGTTTATCCATCAATCCCAATTAAATTATATTGATATTTAATAATAGGAATAAATTTTATTCTATAGATCTAGGAATAATATATATTTAAGATTTACTAATTGTGATTATTTAGCCACTACTTATATTCTAGCCAAAATATTTATATGAGTTGAATATTAAATAGGTATTTATTCACAAAACCATCAAATAAAATATTTATGTATGATTTATTTTATTTTAATGGAAGCAAATAATATTTCCTATTATAGGGTTTTTGAATGTTGATGAAGGTGGAAAATCCGAGTTAAGGTCCTAGTAATGGAAATGATTTAATATCATTTACATGAAGAAGTTATTTATTTAATTAAAATGATATTTTTATAAAAGTCAATGCAAGAAATTATATTATTATTATTATTATTATTGACATGGGGAATATATTAAGTTTAATATTTGATTAAGGGACTTTGTGAAATTATCAATTTTAAACCCCATACCGATATATTCCAAACTTATACGATTTTATAGTAGTGTGAATTTGTGGGTGTGCACAAAATGTTGTCCATCTAAACATTACTCTCAAAACCAAAGAAGAAAATATATTGTGTTTCTCTCAAGACTGATATATTTCCTCCACCTCCTTCCTCCCTCCTAAGATGAAAATAAAAATAGATACAATCCATCATGTCCATAGTATTGTGTTTCAATCAAAAAGAACAACACCAAACGACTGGATCCTTAATGCTAGCACCTAAAGGTTCATCAACATTGTTCTAAGACAGTAGATCATGTGTGTATCACCACTAAATGGATTATATTTTGTATCCTCTTAGAACCAAAATAGTAAAACTTGAACAAGGGATTCAAATGATAAATATCTTCATCTGAGAGAGAATCTGATAACCAAGGTATTTCATATTATTAAATTAATTATAAATTTATCCGATCATCTTGGTTTAAAGATTATTTATCCTATTTATTAAATTAAATTCCTTATACATGAATATTATTTATCATTTTCTTTTGGATTATTCATTGAATCTGACAAACTCTAAGCTCAAAATAAGCCTATCTGATGCTTCTGTTGCACCCAAAATCTTCATGTGGTATCAAAGTGATCACATTAAAAATTAAAATTATTTAAATTTGTTGATTTATATAATGATTATATTTTATTTTCTTGTTTAATGTTTTATTATTAATACATTAAGACAAGATAAAGAGTTATTCTTCTATAAAATTACAAGAACATGCCAAGAAAAAGTGAAGAAGTCATAGAGGTTCCATTTGGAGGTGTCGAGGATTATGGCTACATGACTATATTACACAGTGTGAAAAATAATAACACATTGTGTATGTCTAGTCAACCACAAAAATACATACATGCACCAATTTTGGTAAGTCATATGGGGATCATTACCTGGTGTTTAATTACACTAAATATTTATATTTTTGGAGGTACATAGCTTGCAGGGTTTCCTAGTGTGTAGCTGGTGTACACACCATGTAACCCTACATGACATGGTGGTCCTATGATCAAAAAACATGTTGTGTAATTACTCCAAACATGGTGTAATTAATTACATGACATGTTATGACTACTATACAATAATCACAATCCATATATCATTACATGGTATATAGATGGAATACACTCCATTCCATGTGGAATAATCTCTCACGAATTACAAACTGGGTCCCAAGGAATGTATGTGGATGTCCAGAAAAGAATTACATGCCACAAATATAGTGTACACACCATGTAATTAATACTCATTTACATGGAGTACATGTAATTCTAGGTTTTACACCGCATTAAAAAATATGATAAATGAAAACAAATTGTGTAATTAAACCAAAATACATGGTGTGTAATATTGTACATGTTGTATGAAAAGGTTTACAGATTATTAAATGCCTCATTAATAACCACATAAAATTAAAAACTACATGACATGTGTTTTCATCATAAACATATTGTATGTCAAATGGGAATTAAAATTTGTACATGATAGATAGATTAATGCATTTCATGAGTCACAATCCCCTCATGCCAAAGATTGTGCAATGAGGTGAGAGAGGTGATGACCCCCGAGCCCCACCTCTAGTATGCCATGAGTTTTTGACTATCACCAATGGTATAAAAATATCACAGAATGGGAGACATTACCCTCTATAAAAGAAACGTTTTTGGGAGATAGGATAAAAAATCACCAAAATAAATTCAACAGATAATATAAATGTAAACCAAAAACCATCCCACGATTCATGAATAAAGTAGAATTGATACATTTAAAAGTATCCAATAGTATACCAAAATAAAAAAAAACTATTGTAGGAACTCAAAACAGCTCCAACCTAGCTAGTAAGGTCTATCTCAGTCCCCAATGTCCTCTTAGAAACGTGAAAAGAGTTTATATATGTAGGGTGATCATAACATGTATACTCAGTAAGGAAATTTCCAAGGCTGCAAGTGCATGTGTGAAAAAAGAATGCTCAACCACAAGTGAAAAAATATCATAACCAACAAGCACCTTTATAGGTCATCTAACCAAACCTAGCCTCACCATGGATCACTAATAAATAATGCAACCAATATAATACTATACCATTGATATCATAACAAAGGTTCCATGCTATAACTTCCCTGTTCATTTTTGTCCGTCACACGCCATCTTCAAACATCATGTGATCCCATGACTTATACATACACCACATCATATCACATGACATCCCACTCACAGAAACATGGGTCACACATCATATCACAGCCCATCCCACCAATAGAAACCCGGGCCACCCATCATACCACATCACATCCTACCCATAAATACTTGGGCCACACAACACATCACATCACAACCCACCCACAGACACCTGAGAAACACATGACATGACATCACATCCTACCCAAAGACACCTTGGCCACACATCACACCCCAATCACAAAAAACTGGTCCACACATCACCACAGGGTAATCTCCAACACCAACCCATATCACCACTGCTGAAGGATGAGAGCGGGATAGGGGGTAACCAACCATCCATGATTTTAGGGAATACATCAAAAAATAAACACCTGTGAGCAATGGTAAGGTTATCCAAATATTGTGAGGCATGTATAAAATAACATAAATATACATGATATATAGATAACACACAATACCCAGCCTATGGGTTCACATCACCTGCACTAACACACACCACAACACCATCACCATAAGACACACTAACCATCATAACTATTTTCATCACTATATGCAACACCATGAAACCACCACATAGGCCAAAAAACATTTCCCACTTTCAATTATAGGTTTCACCACATTTTTTGTTAGCTATTTCATTTCACATTACACTACTCATTAATTTATTCAATCTAGTAAGGTAATTACAACATGTGTGTTTCCAGTCCATCTTGTTTATATAACAACCTATTTTTTTTCTTATAATCAGAGTTCCTCTCATGCCTAACCAAGAAACTATCTCATGCACGCTATGATACAACTAGCCCAAATCACAAAACCACTTCCACAACACCACACATCCACCACCATCATCATGTCACATCACCAAATCCATCTCACCATGACAACCTCACATCACATAACCACAACCACCATGCACCACAACCACTACACCACAACCACTACACCACAACAACATCTCACAACATAACTGTCGCACGAAAAAACTAAATTTTACCCCCACATATCATCTCCACTGTGGATCACACCACTAAACACTATAACTACATCACAACTCTATGAACCACATCGTACAACTTCCCACATCACATCTATGCTAACCAACCTTCACATCACAGAACCACATATCACATGGGCCATCTGGTCCCCTCCATAACATTACCAAAACTCAAACCACATAGGGAAACATAGGAAGAACAAGAATACACAACATGATCAGAAACAACGTTCCACAATTATTCATAGGATTTCGTCACATTACTTCTTTAATTGTAAGGGGTATTATCACACCAATAAAAATTCAAGGAAAACCAATTTATTTTCCAAATACACATTCCTTATCCTTTTATTTATAGTGAAATCATACAAAAACATTGAATGGGTAATTAAAGTATAAAAATTATAGCAATAACAAGGTTCCCAAAAGCTATTATTTTCATAATTGGAAACATGCATTCATAATATCACCAAAAACATATTTCAAAGAAGTAAAGCATGTAAAAAATCCACATTCCCATCCATTCTACTATTACAATTAATTATCTGATGTTACAACCCTTAATATCCATTAAAAGGTAATAATAAGCATGAAAATACAAAACACAGCCTGTAAAAGGGTGATAATTCCCTACCTCAAGGAAGCTTTCTGATCTTGCTGCACATCATAGAGAGAAGAAGAAACTATCCAGAAACCACTTATACACATGGAACTCATAGATCAACCTACACCACACCAAAGGGACGTCAAAACACAACCCATACACACCCCAAATAAAAAATACACCACCTTAATAGATCTATAAATAAGAAAATAAGGATACATCACATGGAATAGAGCAGAACTGACCATGAATCACTAAAACTCAACCACCAGAACCTGTTTATCAAGAAAAGGGAAAAATCTTTGAAAGATCCCTAAAAAACACCTAGAAATCTGTCAAAAATAAGTGTAAGGAATGGTGGATAAATGAATAAAAATAATCTGAAAAAAGGATAAAAAAACCACAAACCCCACCCTTTCACACCATGTATCCCTTTCACAGTGTGTAATTTATGGGTTTTCCAAAATTCCAACTTCTGTCAAATTTTAGTTTACCATGGCCTTTAATTAATTGAACATTTTATACTACATTTTGGATGTGAATAAATTTTATAGTTTCCCCTTAAGAAACATAAAATTCATGAAACAATCCAGCTACAGAAGCTGTGAATCACCTATTCCAGACTAAAATCTGGTTCACGTCGTGAAATACCACCTACAATACTTTTGTGGCTCCAACTTAACTGATCCCTCTATACCTCCTCTAAACACCTCCAACTTCCCAAATGGAAAATTAATGGGTTATTAAATCACATACCATTAAATTAAATACCTATCTAATGAATCTCATCCCTAAAAATCAAAACTAATCATAAGATAAGAAATGGGTCTACACAACTATCAAATGAGATACCTCCCAAGGATCTTGTCACACCTCAAATGCTACCTCCAACCAATTGAACCCAGATAAAATGCCCAAAAAAACACCCTACACAACCACATAGCCACACAACCATGTAAAACATTACACAACCCAAATCAATCACAACCATAACCAACACATCGTGTCATACCAAGAACACAAATAAGTGAATTCCATCCTCCATGTCAAGATACTATACGAACTGGGTAACACTGACTCACCCACATGGTTTCATTCCCATAATATTATAATTCATCTTAATTAAAAATCAAGTCCTCCCTTTTTTGTTGAAAACATTACCACACACCACCCATGAAAGAAAATAACACATCTCGCAACATAACATGACCTAAAAATCACATCATCCAAAAAAACTAAAACAAATAAAGGATCAATAAAACTTAGGGTACTAGGAAAAAATCTAAAAATTTTACTCCCAATTACTCTCCTATATAAAACAAAACCTCTATATCATGAAAACAAAAGGTAGAGTCCAACCACACAACACCTTCTCTAAATGATCCTAGATTTATACTGGCCTCTCCACAAAATTCACATCATCTATAATCTCCAACTCTCACCATTCAATAACGTAGGATTCATTTTGAATATTCCTATGAATATGAGACACATAGAATAATTCATGGATTATCTCCAACTATGGTGGAAATTAAAAATAATACTCCACCTCACCAACACTACCCAACACCTCAAAGGGACCAATAAACCTATGGGAACGATTACTCCCCCTACCAAACATCCTCTGCCCAAGTTGAGGGGAGAATCTCAAAAAATCATGGTCTAAAACCTAGAAATACAGGGGCCTTTACCCATGATCAACATAGGCCTTATACGAGTCTTGTACCACCCTCATCCACTCATGAACCAACTATATCTTCTTGTTCATGCTCTGAACCACATTGGGGAAAAGAAAGTTTGACTCTCCCACATCTATCCAGTATAATGTAGAACAAAAAAAATCTCTCATACAAATACTCAAACAGATCCATGTAGATGGATGAGTGTTAGAAATTTTTATACACAAACTTGACTAAATTTAGGTTTCATAAGAAATATCCACCAATGTTAAATGTGATTTACCATAACCCATCATCTAGCATTTGGATGGTTCGCTCTGTCTACACATCTGTCTAAGGGTGGAAGGAAAAGATAAGGTGAAACTAGGAGCCAAATGCATGATTGAATCCACTACATAATATTTAGATAAAATGAGGATGTCAATTAGATATTATGGTCCTTGGTACCCTATGAATCCAAACCACATCATCCAGGAACTGCCTTGCCAAAACATCTGTGGTGCTCGACTTACAGTTTGGAAATAAGTGAGCTGATTTCATCAACCAGAACATTATAACCCAAACCAAATTAAATACATAATAAGATTGAGGAAAAACTATGATAAAATTCATAAATATTTCCTCCCATTTCCACTTGGGGACATCTATGTACTCCAACAAACCTCCTAAAACATGGTGGTTTTCTTTTACCTTTTGACAAAGTAGACATTTTTTCTCAAACTTTACCACTATCTATTTGATCCAAAACCACCAAAGATGCATCATCATACCTCGATGCATATTTTTCAAACCAGGATGTACCACTAAATATGATATTTGAAACTAATCGATAACACCCATTCACCTATCCTTTTGAAAAAACAACCTCCCTTGGAAAACACCGGGTTCTGATCATCCTTTGACCATCCCCCAGAAGTGTCACCATAGCCAACATGATCACACATCAACTCTTAATTTGAGTCTCCCCACTAAGACTATTTTACCTAATACATAAAAGATGAATTCAATTTCATCTATCGGAGAAAACATTATCCACTTGTCTCCCTAATTTCAAGATGAATCACTCTAAGCTCCTCCATAGCATTACAAACATCCATAGATTCCCAATACAAATCCTCTTGGAACATTCAACTCAACACATCAGAAAATATTTCACCCTTCCCTAGGGTGTAATGGATCTCAAAGTTTTAATACTGAAGAAATTCCATCCACCTCTATAGGTATTGATTTTGATCCCATTGAAAGAAAACATATATCAAAATTTTGTGGTATGTGAAACCCACAAAACTCTCACTGATGAGGTAATGTCACCACAAATTTCATAAAAACTAAACTACCACCAAATACAAATCATGTGTTGAATAATTATGATCCTGATAATGTAACTATCTAAACACATAAAAGATCAATGCTATCTAATGAATCAACAGGTATCCTAATCTCAAATGATACTCATAAAAAATCCTCAAACAGTGCATACTTTTCTTGAAATTGAAGCATTAGAGCACTGATGAACTTTTTTTAGGTAACCAAATATTGACTAGAACTTATCTTTCAAAAAAATAATAGATTTCCCGTGTCTGTATTATCAAAAGAGATTCTACTCAAGATAAATTGGGTACAAAACTTTGATAATAGCCCACAAGACCAAGGAAAATGCAATCGTCTACCAAATTATTGGGTACTGACCAAGAAACAACTACATGGACCTTCAACAAGTCTACTTCCATACCCTATAGAGACACCAAATGGCTATGGAGGCATACCTATCAAGTACATATCATACAATTGGAAAAATTTCGATAAAAATGGTTGTGTTTGAGGACCTATAAAACAACTATGAGATGGTCGGTATGATCCTCTTCTAACTTCGATTACACCGAGATATCATTGATAAACATGATGAAGAACCAGTCTAAGAAATCATAGAATACATAGTTTATAAGCCCCATGAACAAAAATGGTGTGTTTGTAAAACTGAACCACATGACTACAAACTCAAAGTTCCCATATCAACATCTAAAGGTAGTGTTTGAAATATCCTCATCCTTCACCCTCAAGTAGGGATACTTAGACCATATATTAATCTTTAGGAACCAACTACCCCTATCAACTATTTGAAAATATCATATATATTCTATAGAGGGTAACCATTCTTGACTATTACCTGATTGAACCTCTGGTAGTCTATACACAACCACAAACTACCATATTCCTTCTTAGATAACAACACTGAAGAACCCCTTGAAAAATCATTGGGTTGGATAAAACCCTTCTACATCAAATCATCTAGCTGCATCCTCAACTCGTGCAACTCCATAGGCACCATTGGATATGGATCCATCAAAATTAAAGATTCACATAACTAAAAATCTATCCCAAATTCAATATCATGTCGAGGTGTTAGTGTCATAACCTCATATAGAAATACATATAGTAACTCCTCCAAGACCCTTGGAACACCTCCAACATGATATTCTACTGACAAATCAACTAACTATGAAAAACGAGGCTCTACTTTCCTACCAACCAACCAATAACCTCTCTCACCAACAAGCACCACTCACTGTCCCTATACATCAAAAAATAAGACTCTTATTCGAATGTTGTTCAAGACTATATACATGGAATACATCCAATCCATGCTAAGGATAATATCATATAGATGTATCTAAAACAACAAGAAGTCCCCCACTAACTGGGGTATCCCCATCACTAATATACATCCCTAGTACACATCAAATAAAGAATCTTGACCTCCAACTGATGTAGATAACACCAGGGGAACTAGAATCCTCTCCACGTCCAGTCCCAACATATGAACCTAAGTAGGGGAAAAGGAGTGTGAAGCTCCAGAAACAAATAAAGTACACACAATGATAGATGATAAAAAAATCATACCTAAAATTACTACCAACTGTACCTGAATTTCTTTCTCTAATGCACGCATCTGAATATGTCAAACTCCTCTACCACTCTTCTATTGGAATATATTGACAAAATCTATCCTAGGTCCCTGTGGATGGTGACCATCATAATGTGACCCTCTTCCAACTCCACCTACTCTGGGCTACTGAATAATAAAATACAATCCCTACTACTAAAAACGCCTCAGAGGAAACTGCTACTTTTAAAAAGGGGAATGACCTCCCATCTGAAACTGACATCCCTAATTAGTCAAACACTAATCCATGAAGTGCCCATATCTCCCATAGATATGGCATGAAAATTGAAAACCCACATATGGTTCTTGGAAACAACCTATCCCTAATGGTTGGGAAAGAATCTATCAGGGCCGGTTCCCCACTGAATGGAACTGTGACTTCTTAAACACATGTGGCCAACTATATGAAGCTGTGGCACAAAACATTCCCCACCAACCACCCTTATGAGTCTCAACAAAAAAGGATAGCATATTCTCAAAAAACTCATCCTCTTTATTCACCTCTAGATACATCATGAGAAAAAATGGAGTCATTACATACCTAATCACTAAGAATAAAGCCTCTTCTAGATGTCATATAACACCCCAACCATTTTTTGGTATGAATAAATATGTCGTTTTTGAATCAAAACATTATAGGAGAGAGTTATATGATATCCATTAAACATAAATTTTCCACTTCTACATTTTGAATTTCGAAAAAACGGTCATCTAGAGTGGTGACCAGTAAGTCATTTGGTGTCTGATAGAACCAAATTGATTTTTTATGAATAGTAACATACCCTTATGAATAGTGATATGAATAGTAATATGTCCCTTATAAATAGTAAATAATGATAATATTTTATTTTCTTAAGGTAATAAAATAATGAGAACTTGGTTAATTTTTCAATGAGATATAGAAATAATTATATCTTTAAAAATATTATTTTTTTGAATTAACTTGATTTTATTAAAAAATTAAATTAAAAATACTTAGAAAATTATTTTCAAAAAATGGGGTTCATTTTTGAATTCTAAAAATCAAAAAATGGTAAGGGTTAATTTTTTAGTTTTTTCTAAAATACTTGATTTTTTCCCGAATTGTAAAAATACAGTTTAGAGTTTTCGGTAGTTTAATGACATCATCATGATGTAAAAATTAAATATAAAAGGCTTGTCGACTTGTGTACAGTATCCAATGACATGAGGTGTCAAAAGTGGATAAAACCATGGGAAAATACCAAGGTCAATCCCATGGTTTTGCAAAAACCACTAATGAGGTGTCCCTTTTAATTAATAAAAAACTCTCTCTTAATTACTATAACTACCCTCTCACCCCCTTCGTTTCATTCATAAAAAACTCAATAAACTAGAATATATGGTGTTATTACCTCCCTAGGAGTCATCCCAAGGTTTCCTCAAACCCCCAAGGTCCCAAGCATTAGGTTTTGGGAGTTACTCTACAAGGTAAGAGAATCAACCACCCTTATCTTTTCTTAAAGATTTCATTTTATGTTTTCTATTTTATTTTCAATTGGATTATGTAGGGATATTTCCTTAAATATTCCCCTAACTGACCATATTAAGTAAGAGTTATGAGATAACCCCTTTATCTCATCAAACTATTTTATTAAATTCTAGGTGACGCTTTTAGGCTGCCGAATTTCCGTAAGAGATTTCTCAATTTTTCTCTTATTTTGAGTTCCTATATTTTATAATTATTTCCTCATCTCCCATAATAAAAATGATATGATATTTATATTAACTTACATTAACTGTAATTATATTATGATAATGGAATATTTCATCATCATCTCTCTTTCTTCCTCCTCTAATACTAAAAATAAAAACACCGTCCGAGATGTGTTAATTTATCACATTTAAGGACGACAACTTCTTAGTTTTCATTACCATAATTAATTATGGTCATGAAACCATTTTTTTGGTTGAACCAGATCATAATATATTTCTTTCATCTCATTAATGTTCTGTAATCCCTACACACTCATAATATGGAATAATAATACAAAACAAGTTCATTTTTTACAAAACTGCCAAGCTAAATCCTAGCGTTTATCAAAAACTTTTAACTAATGATTCATCCTGAAGTATATAACCCAGAATCATTATAGGATAATTTATATATATTTAATGTCATAAATTATATATATTAACAATTATGGATTTTTAACTACATTTTAAACAAACTTCCATTCATGAATGCAAGTAAATGAATCATGAAAACCAAGGAAGAAAATGCTTCCAAAACAATAAAATTGAACCTCATAAACCCATAAAAAGGGAAATTAATGAACCTAATAAGGTTATAGTAAACCAAGTAAATGTATAGGAGGTTTGGGAATTATTAATTAATGAATCTTAGTATTATTGTTATAGTCATTTAAACAAACTAAGAACACACTCGAGCATAATGTAAGGGGTTTCTCATCTCACTTTCATTTCTATGATATTTTCATTGTTCACCACTTATTTATTGTATGTGGTATATGTGTGAATCCATTTGATATATAATAACATGATTCAATTTATATACATGTTATTAAATGATTCATTTGAGGTTTATTATGTTCTGGTCATATGATTCGACCCATTGCATTGTGGTAAGAGACTTTGTCTCAATTACTATTTTATTGTGACTAACTTTGTATGGTGCACCTAATAATCCTTATATGGTGTACCTAATGCCCATTTAAGATCAATTTTCATTTGAAATTATATTTATATTAAATATCCATAATCTCGTATCATGGATATGTTTGTTTTCTAAACCGTATACCATTTTACATACGATGTTAATTTGGAATGTTATTTTAATCATGGATATATTGATGAATATGTATACTATACTCTATACGGGTATTGAAAATGAATATTTATCTTGTATTGAATCAATGTATAAAGAATTATTTGGAGTAGAAGTGTAAGGTGGGGCCCACTATAGTCCCTCGATGCATCAGTAGGTCTCATGAGACAAATTAGTTTGGCGACAAACCCTTCGAGTTTGTTTCCAAAAATCAGACGAGTTTCTACCCACAGAACTAACCCATTTTATGGTATTATGGTATCATGTTCCAGATACAAGACATACAATTAATAATCTTTTTATTTATTAATTATCATTTATTACTATCCCTGAGGTTTTCACTATTTCAAAATCTATGGATGCAGTTTCATTCTCAGTTTATTAATGGTGTGAATTTTTAATTAATAACCATGAAATATCGATTATGTCAAATTGTTTACAATTCAGTTATTATTGATTGATGATTTTTCAATTTGTAACCCTTACTGAGAATTTGATCTCACCCCTTTCATTGTATACTTTCAACAGGTGATGAAGAGGAGATCATTTATTGAGTTCTTGTGGATGTAGTCTTTAGTTTTTGTTATCTATTGTTTTTTGTAACCTTTTCCAATGTAATTTGAATTATATATATATATATATATATATATATATATCTAATTTCTTCAAGACTACTAAACTGATCTTTCCTTTAGGGTTTTTCATTCCTTATAACCATGTCAATATAACAAGTAATGCACTGACTCCAGTCTAGAGGGGTCGGAGTGTTACATGTCATTACTTAGACTCATCATCTATAAAAACATCTATAGAAGAGTGTAAGAGGTACTTAAACCTTATCCCAAGCCCCCACACACTCATATCCCCAGATGAACGGAGAGAAAATTCTACCTCTTGGATTCCCTCATCATAAATGATAGAAACTCTACCCAGAACACCCTATGAATGCCAGGACACAACACATATACCACCCTTTTCTCACTAAAAAACAAAATCCACCACTGACGCATAGCTCCAGGCATATTACTAAATACCAACAATACCCAAAACTCAAATCTTGATCAGATCATACCAAAAGTGATCTTGGGATTCTCTATATAGTGTTCTATCTCTAAATCTATGACACTCTCCTCATAATTTCCAAAACTCTACCATTGAAATGCATGCAACTATCATCTACATACCTTGTCCTCTTCTACTGGGTAATCCCTTTAATGATTAACTAGGTCAGCCTGCTGAAACTCAACTACCAGAGTGACTCACCAATGATGAACATAATCCATTCTTAAAAATAATGAGAATAACCTAATCCTGGTAGGATGAAATTTTATCAATTCTTATTTATTTAATCCATTTTATTTTCCCAAAAATCCCATTAAAATATGAAACGCAAGTCATCTGGACGCATGAACCTCTCATTGGTCTCTACACTACAAATAGTTCCACCTCACATGGTCATTGAACAAGCTTAGTGTTTGTTCGATGGATTATGGGGGCCCAAAATCTCATGTCCAAATTAGTCTCCCTAGACTATTTCATGCACCAAGGTCGACTAGTTTCATTTCCATACCAAATGATTAAAACCACACAATGACTAACTCCAAACTCCATCCTATCTATCAATAAAACCTTTGAAACCAATCTTCCACAATCCATCCTTCCAAAGACGTTACAATGAGTGGAGAGAGATGATGACCCCCACAATCTTGCCTCCAGTAGGCCCTAATATTATAACTAGCACTAAGGGTATACAGATATCACAGTATGAGTGGAATTACCCTCTATAAAAGAAAAACGATCGAGAGATATGATACAAAATCACAGAAAAATACAACAAAAAATATAATGGTAAACCAAATACCACACCACAGTGTATGAATAAAGTAGAACTAATACATATAAAAGTCTCCAATATTATTAAAAAAGAAAAATATATGGAAGTGACTCAAAAATATATCCAACCAAGCTACTAATGTCCATATCAGTCCCTAAAGTTCTCTTGAAAACCATAAAAACAGTTTATATATGTATAGTAATAATAACAGGTATACTCAGCAGGGAAATATCCAAGACCTCAAGCGCACATGTGAAAAGATCATGCTAAAGAACAAGTGAACAAAAATTATAACCAACAAGAACCTAAATAGGTCATATATCCAAATCCAGTCTCACCATATCTCACTCACCAAATCATGAATTCAACATAATAGTATAGCATTGATATGATAACAAAGAAAGGTACTCTGCTTCAGCTTCCCCACTGATTACCCGCTCTCATGCCCCAATGTCGAATGTCTTATGCTATCGTCCCTTCCACACATACTAATTCACATAAAATCACATCCCATCTATAGAAAGTTGTGGCACGCATCACATCACATCACACCCCACCTGGAGACACCTATACCACACATCACATCAAATTATATCCCACTTGTAGAAATCTTTGTCACACATCACATCACATCACATCCAACCCACAGACACATGTGTCACACATCACATCACATCCAACCCCATCCACAAACACCTAGTACACACATCACTATTGGGTAATCTATAACACCAACCCGGATCACTACTATTGAAGAAAGAGTGGGGGAGAGTAGGTAACCAACCATTCATATCACCATCATCCTAGATGATAGGAAATTAAACCATAGCTAAGCACCTTTGAGCATTGGTAAAGTTATCCAAGTCAGTGGGGAATATATAAAATAACATAAATATACATGATATATAGATAGAACACAATACCCAACCCATGGGTTAACATCAACTTCCCTAGAGCACACCACAACACCACCACCATACTACATAACAACTATCACGACTTCTTCCAAAACTATATGAAACAACATGAATCCACCACACAAGCCACATAACATTTAACACTTTTAATTATAGTTTTAAACACAATTTTTTATTAGCCATTTGATTTCACATTATACTAATAATTAATTTATTCATTTAAGTTATCCAATTACCACACATCCATTTCTAGTCCGTCTTGTTTTGTTTTTTATCATCACAGTTCATCCCATGGATAACGGAGAAACTATCTTAACCATGCCACACTTTAAAAGGTATAACTCACACAACCACCATTGCAGCAACACACATCCACCATCGTGGTTGCGTGTCATCATCCAAACCATCACACCATTAAAACCTCACATCATACAACCACAACATCCATGAACCACAACCACTACGTCACAAACACATCTCACAAAACAATTGACACATGAACCAAATGTATGTTACCACCACAAATCATATCCAATGAGCATCACAACACTACACACCATAACCACATCACAACTCTGCACACTAAATCGTACCACTACCCATATCCCATCCATGGTAACCAACTTCCTCATCATATCCCTACACATCACATAGCCCAACCGATCACCTCCATCTCCTTAAAACAACCCAAAAAATGGAGGGAAACACAATAATCACACACATACACAACAACATCACAAAATTACTTCCACAGTTATTCAAGGTCTTTCATACCATTACTTATTAAATTGATATACATATTATAAAAAAACCAAAATCATAGGTTAACAAATTTATTATCCAAATATACATTCCATTGAATTTTATTTACAATTTGATCACACAACAATACATGAAGGGTCATTATAACATAATAACTACAGAAAAACAATGAACCGAACATTCATGTTTTTGGGGAGTTGGTAACTAACATTAATAACATCACCAACAACATATTTCTAGGAAATAAACCATATTGAAACACCCTACTTCCTTTAATTAAACTATACCAATTAATTATATGATTATACCAACCCTTAATATTAACTGAAAGGTAATAAAAATCATGAAAATCCCAACCATAGAACATAAAATGGTGAAAAAGTGGATCCCCTACATCAAGGAATATTTCTAATCTCACGGTGAACCACAAGGTGAAGAATAAATTGTTCTGAAACAACCACAAGACAAGTAAATCATAGATCAACCTACACCACACCAAAGGGTTTTCAAAACCCAACCCATACACCACCCAAAACAAAACTACACAACCAAAATGGATCTTCAAAGAAGAATGGAATGAAAAACCATAAGGAATAGAGGATAAGTCACCATGACTCACCAAAATATAACTTCCATTACCTGTGGATCGAGATAGGTTAAGAAGGGCTGGAAAATAGCATAAAATTTCCTATGGATCTGTTAAAAATGAGAGGAAGGAAGGGTGGATAAATGAATAGAAATAATCTAAAAAAAGAATTTAAAAAACTAGAACCCACCCCATTCAAATCATGTAACCCTTTCAGGACATGTAATTCATGGTTTTTCCAAAATTTTAACTTCCTCCAAAATTCTTGTTGCATTGAAATTTAATTATTTACATGTCACGTACTACATCCTTGACATGAATATGTTTCATGGTTTCTCTTTATCCCACATACAATACATGAAACCAGAAAATCTATATAAGCTATGAATCACAAATTCACAATGTGAATCTAGTTCACATCGTAAACCATCACCTATAGATCCATCACTGCCTAGCCCTCTAGTCCTCCTCTAAACACCTAAAACTGCCCAAATAGAAATTTAATGGGTCAGGAAGTCATGGACCATTATATCATGTATCATAAAAATTGATTTGACTACTCATCTTGACATGTGGAACTACATGTCAAATATTCCACATGTCATGTGAATACACCATACATGAAATGTATTGTACAAAGATGTTGGGCAGTCTAAGTGGGTACACATCTTGTTTCCTCCAAGTACACAATGTGTAATTCATTTATTATAAATAAAATAAATTTAATTGATTTATTTAAAAATTACAGTGGATGGGAATCTTATGTATCTCTAGGGATACTTAGATTAACAATTAAGATAAATAATAATTAGTTAATAAGACCATTAACAATTAATTGAAGAAAAAGTTATCTTAATTAAAATAATGATTTAAGATGTATTCTAGAATGCATGAATATGATTTCATTACATGTAACAACCCTACCCTATTTTGTATATAACTGGTGGTCCGACCGGTTCACTACATGACCACAAGCACACCTCCCCGTATGCCAGGGGATGTCGACTAGCAGTGAGAGATTAATATGGTACAGTAGGGAGACTATACCCCCAATATTAGCATGATAAATAATTAATAAATGAAAAAAACTAATACAAGAAAATAAATAACCAGAGTACCCCTAAATAAATAAACATCCATCGACCATATATGAAATTTGGTAAGGCCCGAATATCTATGTAGAACATACAAGACCACCCCCAAGGATAAATATAGATACATAACAGTATAAAAGAAAATACACAAAACGAGCTCTAATAAAACTTTGATATGAACCTCATCCAATCTACATAAACCATTTGAGTTATACTACTCAACCATGCAAACCCATTCCACATCCCAAAAAATTTCTTACAATAGACATGTAAGAGATGCTCGGGTACCCATGTGTAATGGAAACCCAAGTAGGGTGTGATTAAAACTTATTAGTCCACAAAAAATGGTGTAAAACAAATATAATCTATGTATATAAAGAAATAATTAATAAGGGGAATCAATTTACGAACTAAATAAAAACATCAAATAAACCTATATACTATCAAGATATGTGTTGACACAAAGGGTCAATAAAATCTACTTCATCACCATGATAGAAATATGTATCAAGTGGTGGATCCTCCTATATCCGGATAGATAAATCAATCCACTGGTGGATTCTCCTAATCCTGGACGAATTTCTAGAATCCTATCTCAAGAAACTGTGTTTCTCACCATCATGCATCATGTGGTGGATCCCCCTTCTTAGGAAAGATCACCCATATCATGTATTATGTAAACATCTCACTACCCCTATACTTTCTAGAACCACATAAATCTTCCCAGAGTTCACATTGCTAAGGGGAAAGATAAAATTATACTAGGTTCCATATTAATTTCCATGCTGGAGTCACTTACGTATTCCCAAGGCACAATACCATTCTAAGGGGAAAGATCATCTCATAATAGGCTCCATTGGAATTCCCATGTTGAAGTCACTTACTTTTCCCATGGAGAAATACTATACCAGGTGTAAATATACCAATCACAAGTGATGGATTCCCCACAACTAGCGTGAATCACCGGTGCCACATCTCATGAGACATCAGTCCAAGCCCTGAGGAATCCCGTCATCAATATCAAGTTCAATCAAGAAAAGAATACCATGTATCAATCACACCATCATTTTATCATAATCTATATTGGTCAATTTATCAAATTACCAATTTAAAAGTCATTTTTTATCATTCGGTAGACTCTCCTATACCAGGATGAATCATTGAAACCATATCAAACTATGATACCATTTATCACCATTTAAATGTCATGCTATGTTTTTCAATTAATCCTATTATCAATTAACATAGAATTTAATTTAATCTCATTTGATTGATTTTTCCTCTTGGTAATAATCATTGAAGGTAAGCATCAAGTAACTAGACACCTTATCCAACTGGTATATTCTCCTTCAGTGGGAGGAATAACCAATGGTAGGCATCTAATAACCAGAAAAACATAATCCATCAATTTCAATTCATATTTTACCAATTAACTTACCATTTATTCTCAACTAGTGTATTCTCTAGTGTCATGATTAATCATCGATATCATATTAAGCCAGGTTACCAAATTATTACATCACACCTATAATGCAAATTTCACAAGGTTAAGCTGATTCTCAACAATTTACATTCAATCAATGATTGGAACACCTCTCGGGTGGCTGAAAGTCTCAGTCATAAAGTATAAAAAAAATAGGGTCCTTGGGAGGTAAAAATATATGAATTATCATCAAGGAAGTGGATTACCAATTTAGCATGGTTTCATGTATGGTGATCTAGTGTGATCGCACATATTTCATATAATATAGAATAAGAAACAAACAAAAAAAAGTTTTTCTAGATCACCGACATGAAACATAGTTAACACTAAGCCAAAAAAGGTCCAACAACATTGTTTACACTTCCCAAGTCCAACCAACCCTTCCATAAATTCCACCAGTCCCCGTATCATGACCATGAAATCCAATTAATTAATTTTAACTAAATTATGAAGTGGACATTGAGTAAAATTGAATTTATCATTGAATTTGATGATTTGAATTGATTTCAATATGTAAGTGTTAATGGAGTTATGATGAAGACAGTTATGAGAGTATCATCAATCCTTTAAATATTACAATTATAGAAATGAACATTAAGTTAAAAATATATGTTTCATTGGTTAAATTGGAATGAAACATTGTTTATCACAATTACTGAAAGAAGAAATTTTATATTCCATTCAAAAAAGAATTATTTTTCATGAAAAAGTTTTTTACTTTCAATTGTGTTTTTATTTTGAAGAATGATTTGACTACACTATGATAAATTTGATGAAAAAGTTTTGTGGTCCTTTATTAAAAAATATTTCCATCTTACACACAAGCCAGCTGAGGGGAGCTCGACCTCAAGGGAATCTGAGCTCAATACAAAGTGTTGTCCAGCATGAGGCCATAGACAAGGGATACCTACGTGAGGTAAAGGTGAGGCAAAGAGCCATTGTGTGGGGCAGCACAATGACAAATCATATTTAGACACTGAGGGGTTCTAGTGGTATTGAAGGGATTATGTGGTAATCAATTTTGGAAAGTTGAAATGAAATTTTGTTATATAAAGAAGCTGAAATACTGAGACTGTTCTGATGTGAGATTTATATAAATGATCTGTGACCATCTGATCACTCATTCTACTTATCATGGCCATTTATTGGCTACACTGAGCTCCGGACAAACTAATTTCATTCGATCCACCAATTTGAAGATCTAGACCATCTGATTGATCATTCTAATATATCAGTCCCATCTGAGCTCGTATCCTACCACATGAAAGTTCAAGAAGCATCTTGACAGGTCTCCGTGGTAACTAATACTAAAACTCCATCCTAACTATCTCTTCATCATTCCATTATTCTGATTATCCAAATATGATTAGATTAAGATTCAACTTCATTTGCATCATGTTTTGAAGATCAAACTGAGGTTTTACAGAGAGTAGATGTTGTGATATTTTCCAAATATGGTTAGTTAGTGAATATTATCGATTTTTCTGTGATGATGTACGATTCCTATAAATACCAGATTCCAAGCTAATTTTCTAATTGGTTTTTATATGACATTCGAGAGTTGTTTTTGAGAGATAATTTGTTCCATGAATCACTCTTGTTCATGAATTTAAGATCCTATGTAGTACTGTTTGCATGAAGAAGACTTGAAGTCCATGTGTAGATGACATGTTCTTGACACAATCATTATAATTTAAAAGAAATTTGTTCTGAATATTCATTTTAGCATCACTATATTCATAAGTACATTTTCTTGTTTTGAATGAACACTTTTGAGGGACCTCATGACAGTGTTTAGACACACAATATCTCAAGAATATATTTCTTGAATTAATATTTCATATCTATTTTGGATGGTTCATGCAATATGAATATTATATAGTGACCTTTTTTGCATCTTGTTTATTTATGTGCATAAGAGTATTGTGTGTAAGCTCTGTAATTTTTTTTGTATGTGAACATAAGGCAGTGTGAAAAAAGGAAGAAAGATTGAGTATGCACTGTTAAAGTTTGAATGGCGAGTATTGTGATGGAGTTTTACACCCAAGGAAGTATCATTTATTCACATGCACACATAAAGATATTTTAAAACAGACAGTGTGTGTGTGGAAAGGTTGACGATGTGTGTTAAAAAATGAAGGTATAGTGCATGCCTTTTATTTATGAGTTTTAAATAGAGGTAGTGCAAGTTATTTATGTGGTCATGGAAATATGTAAACTCATTTAAACTTTACTTAGAGAATATTGTGGTAGTAAGTATGTACAAAAATAATACATGAATAAAATAAGAAGGGGATGCATTGTATTATATTCAAGCATGATGTTTGAAAAATTAAATGTGAAATATTTGTTTCCTAATCAATGTGAATATATTTGAGACTCAATCCAGGGTAGTAATTATATCAGTGTTTTAGAATATTTTTTATTCATGTTTTTAGTTGTTACTGAGGTTGGTTCTCTATTAGAAGATAAAATTCTATCCTGAGTAGTGTTCTACTGAGACGACTAACCATTTATAGGTGATTAGTTTTATCTGAGGAAGACCAACACCAGTGCAAAGGTTCTTGTTTTTTACATGGTCCAGTTTGGTCCAACAATCTTGTAGAGTAATATTATAATAACATCCTAACAGTGGATCAAATATTATGTGACTCAAGATTTTGAAGTCTAAAGTGGGACTCTGAAGTAGTGTAAGTCTCGAATTGTATTTTAGATTAGGCATGTGGGATGATGGTAACATTGTGGGATAAAGTATAAAGATATTACTATGGGAATTAGGATACACTAGTGTAGGTGGTAATTTTAAAACTCTAGTGGGACTCTAGAGTGGAACACTATAGGACTCAGTGTTAATGGGAATGAGACTTTCCCTGGTAGTAACAATTTATATATAGTAAAAAATCAATAACCAGAGGTGATTTCTAGTTACAACAAAGATATAGGTCTTAGTACGAAACCTTGTAATAAATTCTTTTGTTTCATTCTTTCATTTTATTGTTTCTTATAGGGAGAAGTTGAGATTTAAAGAAAAAGGATAGAGACTTTATACAGTCACATAGGTTGAATCAAAATTAATTTTTTTTGTAAAAACTATATACCACTAATTCACCCCCTCTTAGTGGTATGTAACTGAACCTTGGCCACATGAATTGGTATTAGTTCCAAGGTAACCTATATAGAATCAAAATAATTTCTGAGAAATGGATAATTTGAATCTAGTGAAAATACTAGGAGTTCATAATTTTGATGTCATGAACTATCATAGTTGGAGGAATTGGATGCTTCTTTAACATTTATCACTTGTCTTAGAAGTGAGAGGTGTAACAACAGTGGGTTTACATCCTATTAATAAATATATTGATATGAATCAAACATACAAAAGAAATTTGGAAGTTTATAGGAAGGATGGGTAAGAAATCTTGATGGATTTGACTAAAACTGTTTTCACTAATGTAATGGGTATCCAAACTTCCACAGAGATCATGGATAAACTCAAAAGTAAATATGAATGAAATATTAAAGTCATAGAAGATAATTTGAAAATTTGGAGAATAAAATTTTAATATATCAAGATTGATGATGATGAAAGTATTGATGACTAATTTACAAGAGTAAATGAAATAGTCATCAATATCAAAGGTTTTTGAGAGAAGCTAAATGATTATAATATTATGAAAAAATTTATGAGAAATTTCCAAGATAGATTCGACTCAATGATTTCAGAATTGGAAGAGAGAGAAGATCTATCATTGGATGAACTTAATAATACACTCATATCTTATGAAATGAGAAAAGTGCTAGCTTTCAAGAAAAATTCAAGGGAATATTTGTCCATTGAGGCTATAAGAAATGTAATTTTCAAAGAAGTAGAATTTGTGGAATCAAATGATTCTGATGATGATGAAGTTGATGAGTATCTCAGTGAAATGTTTTCTCTTATTTCAAGAGGTTTCAAAAGGGTAAAATATAATGAAAAATCAAAGAAACTAATAAAATTATTCAGATGTAATGGCATTAGAAATGTAACTATAACTTTTCCAATTAAAAGGGATGAATTAGATTCTCATGATGAAAGTTAGAAATCTCATAAATAGAAAATAGAAAATAAGAATAAAAAGTATTCCAATTAAAAAAGAATATTTTTTTGAGAAAACATATATAAGAAGATTCTTCATCAAGTTTTTCTTCATATAGTGAGATTAATTTCATTTCTCATGTTTATAAAGAATAAATTTTTTTATGTAGTGATAATGATGGTAATTTAATAACTGATCAAGAATGGAGGATGAATGAAGAGTTGGAAGTCGCTCTTGAGAAAAAAACTGAACTCAAGAAAGAGAATAGGAATCTTGAAAAAGGAAAGAAAAAATTATTTGTGGAAAAAGAATAATATTATAGAAGTAATGCTGATCTTTTTGATGAAAATAATAAATATATATTAGAGGTAGTTAAGCTAGAAAAGATGGTTAGTGATCTGGAAGAAAAGTTGAGCAACAAGGAGGAATAATTGTCTGAGACACAATCCATATATCTTACAGTACAACATGAAATGAATAAGAATAGATAAGGATTTAAGAAATCTATTGATATAAAAGATGAGTCATCTCAAGCTACTTATTTGAAAGATTCTAATAGACAATGTATAAGTTTTCCAAAAATGTTTTAAAAAAATAAGGTTACTAGTAGTGCAGGTGAATCTGTGAGGACCAAGAAGTCAAGAGAAGTAAATTTGACTACATCAAATAATGAAAATAAGATTCTTGGAAGAAAATTTACCTCTAATAAAATACAAGAATGGCTTATAGAAAGACAAAATTATGAATTTCATAAAAATATTTATCAATAGAATAGAAGATCATAGTTCAATGGTTTATGTAGGTTTTGTGGGAAATATTGACATAAATATTATTCTTTTCAGTACAACATATCATTTCTAGTAATCAGGAATGAGTCTAGGGGGAATTACAATGAACTATTACGAGCAGATTATAAAACAAATCCATCATAGGTATCAATACAAAATAAATATGAAAACTTAAAACAAGACTGTGGAAGATGTGGATTATAAGATCATAGAGATGAAGTACGCATGACTAAATTACTTATAGAGGATCCCTATGATTTGTAAATAAAGAAAAGTCAAAAGGAAAAAGAGATAAAGTCATATGCATCATAGAATCAGTGTGAGACACCCAAAAATATTGAACATACAAAGATGGAATATTTGAATATTTGGATAGATTAATATAAATTGGATAAAAATTGATAAAAATCAAATTGATTTTACAATTGAGGGTAAGAAGTTTATCTTAGAAAAAGATACTAAATTTCAAAAGATTTCATCAACTTGTGATGATTTGGGGAATAAAAAGAATTAGTATGATGTTTTTGGTTGTGACATGAAGAATTTTATACATTTAGAATAAAATAATGCTTATTTATATAAAAAGTGGACAAAACAACTCCATTTGAAGATATAGTTTATGAGAAGGAGGATTCCTTAAAATCTGAGAACAAAATAAAGAAGGGAATGACAAGGCTGAGAGAAAACTCTCATCTTGAGTGCTACTTCTAAAAGGAAAATAGGTTCCTCCTTTTCCATTAAATAAATGTTATATATAATTACATGTAAGAAATTTAAGGAGATGTATTGATACTTTTAGGGGGAGAATATGTGATTTTTTTGAGCTATAAAGGGGAAGATATATGTTTTTGTACTTGAATTTTCTGATGTCTTTGTTCATATGAGTGGAGGATAAATATTCTTTTAGGAATTCATTTATTAAAAATATTTGATGTATAAAGAGAAAATTATCTTCTAATTATGTCATATGTATATTTTTTAATGGACTACATCAATCAATAGGGTTATACACTCTTGTTTTTTACAGTGGGTTTTCCCATGTATACTTAGAGTTCCCAAGCTAAAGGCTATTTTAAAAAGAAAATATGTGGTATCATTCTTAAGGGAGCAGAAGATGTTTGATGGGAATTTATGGCCTCTATATGATCTTTTTATTCCTTGTAAAAAATGGGGAGAAAGTTTAACAAATATATTAAGATTTTTATTGCTTGGTGGGATTGAAATTAAATTCAAAGGGGGATATTTAAGTGGAATTTAAGTTAAATTGCATTTTTTGTCAACTATGATGATTGGAATTGATGTCAATATGTCAGTTGTAATTGAGTGATAATGAATATGGTTGTGAAATTATCCTCAATCCTTTAAATCTAATTATTATAGATATGGTATTTACATTCAAAACACGTGTTTAAATGGTCGAATTGGGTTGACAGATTTTTATCACAATGATTCAAAGACAAAATTGAAGATTCCATGTGAAAAAATTATTCTTTTTGCATGAAGAGGTTTTAATGTCGATTGTGGTTTTATTTTGAGTAAAGAGTTTTCTATACTATGAGAAATTTGAGGGAAATTTTATATGGACCCTTATTAAAAAATATGGACAACCTACACACCATCTAGATTGGGGGAGATGGACCTCAAGGGAAGCTCATCTCGACACAAAGAGCTAGCCAGCATGAGGTCATAGTCGAGGGATGCCTATTTGAGAAAAAGGTGTGGTAGAGAGCCACCGTGTGGTGTGGCATGATGGTAGAGTGGATTCAATAATAGAGTGGTGCTAGAAGGATCGAATGAACTATGAGGTAACCAATTCTGGAGAGATGATGTGGCATCTTATTATATAATAGAGATGAAATATTAAGCCTGTTTTGATGTGGGATTGACCTAAATGAACTATTATTGTCTGATCAGTCACGTGACTTATCCTGACTGTTGATTGAATTCAATGAGCTCTAAAAAAACTATCATTTGATCTAAAAATTTGAATATTTGGACCATCTGATTGATCCAAACATTCAGTAGATCCCATTTGAGCTCGTCTCTTACCTCAAGCATGTTCGAGAAGATTCTCAACAAATATCCATGGCAACATAGACTGAAGCACTATCCTAGCCCTCTCTTCATCGTTTCATTGTTTATATCATCTGAATATGATCATATTAAGATTAAACTTCATTTTTTTCATGGTTTAAAGATCAAAATGAGGTTATACAAAGAATTTAAGTTGTGATATTTTATGAAGATGGTTAGTTCATGAAAATTATTTAATTTTCTATGATGATGTACGATGCTGATAAATACCAGATGCCTTTCTTATTTTCTAATTGGCGTTTATCTCACATCCAAGAGTGGTTTTTAAGATAGATTTTTTCCATGAATCACTCTAGTTCGCGAAGTGAAGATCCCCCATAGTACTATTTTTTGTGAAGAATAATAGAAGGCCACATGTAGATGACCTATGCTTGACACAGTTGTTCTACTTCACGAAGAATATTGCAAAAAATTCCATTCGAGAAGAACTATTTTCATAAGTACAGTTTCCTAGTTTGCATGAAAAATTTTGAGGAACATCATGACATTGTTTACACACACATTATCTTAGGAGGATCTTGTACACATTAACATTTCATATACATTCATGCTTGTTCATGAAAGAAGAATATTATATAGTGACCTACATGAATCCAGTTTATTAGTGTAGATAAGAGTAATGAGTGTATGTTGTGAAAGTGTTTTGTGTACGTGTATTTAAGGAAGCACACAAAAATGAAGAAGGATTGATTATAGACTATTAAAGTTTAAATTTTTAGTATTGTGAAGTAGTTTTACAGACTAGGGAAAAGATTTTACTCACATGAACACTTAAAGAGATATTAAAATAGGCATTTTGTGTGTGAAGAGGTGGATAATGTGTGATAAAAAGAAAAATAATTGTATAATGCATGAATTTTATGTATGAGATTTACAAAAGGTAGTGAAAGTGATTTTTGTGTTCATGGAAGTGTGTAAACTCATTTACACTTCACTTAACAAAGCATGTGGTAGTAAGTATGTACATGAAATAATACATGCCTAAAATGACAAGTCAATGGACTGTATTATATAAAAGAATGAAGTTTGAAAAATTTCATGTGAAATATTTGTTGCTTAATCAGTGTGGAGATATTTGAAACTAAATTCCGGGTAGTAATTCTATTAGTGTTTCAGGATATTTCTATATCAATTTTTTCTGTGGTAAGTGAGGCTCGGTCTTTAGTAGAAGAAATAATTCTTTCTAGAGTAGTGTCATATTGTGACAACTAACCATTTACTAGTGATCAGTTTTATTTGAGCAAGAAACACACTAGTTCAAAGGTTCTTGATTTGTGCATGGGATAGTTTGATCCAGAAAGCTCATGGAGGAAGATTATAAGATCTTTCTATCAGTGAATAAAATCTTGTGAGACTCAATATTGTGAAGTATTTTGTGGGATTTTGAAGCATTGGAAGCCTCCAGTGGTATTTTGGAGAAGGCCTGTGGGATGTTGGTAACACTATGGGATTAGTATAAAGATATTCTTATGGGACTTAGGAGTCACCATTTTAGGTGGGAACATGTAAACTCTAGTGGGAATCTAGAGTGGAACATTGTTGGACTTAGTGTGGATGGGAATGAGGCTTTCATTGATGGTAACTATCTATATACAATGAAACAATTGTAACTAGGAGTGATTATCTGTTACAATAAAGACGTAGGTCTTAGTATCGAACCCTATAAAAAATCCTTCTATTTTGTGATTTCATTTCATTATTTCTTATAGGAAGAATCTAATATTTAAAAATAAAGGATTGAGACTTTAAACAGTCATAGAGGTTGAATCAAAAGTAAAATATTTTTATAAAAATGGTATACCACTGATTCACCCCATCTAAATGTTATTTAACTGATCCTTTTCCAATTAAAATTATAATTAATTAAATTATTACATGTAAACTTATGCCCAACATCATACACACATCAACAGGGTAAATACTCTCACCATGAAGAAACAAGATCTCGTCATCCTCAAAGAAATACATCAATATCTAGTGGATTCACAATCTGACTTCTCAATCAGAATCTGGCAATGACTAATTGATGCAGAAGATTCTAAGGATATGTGAAAATTTCAATGGATTTTAGACTATAGGATTTTTTGGGAGGAATCTATTAAAAATGATCGAACTTTAGTCAGATGAGCGACAAGATTATAGGATCATCCAAAATCCAAGATCATCCATCTAGTTGATTCTATACATAAAGGGGTCGAAGGAATCATTTTTTGAGGGTTTCTAGAGAATTAAAATAACATAAAATGTCCTAAAAATCTATCCAAGAGGGTTCACAACATGAAAAATTAGTTCACATCTTGAAAAATTTAATCCAAAGAATTTACTAGGCTATTCCCACATATTTCACGTTGTGACACATAATGTCACACCCACAAAATTCAGGTTGTGCATTCCGAGCCTATTTTTCACACCCTATGTTAATCTAGAAACACCCCATGAAAAGTATTCATGACACGATTCATATTGATGACATGAATGTCCCAATGAAGCTATTTTTAGTAGCCTGGTTTGTTTTTTTCTCCTCATATGTTATCTCAAACCCCCAAGACATCCACCGAACCATTAACCACATCTGAAAACATAATTTTAGGATATTAAAACCCCCAAAACACCACTTTGAATCTTATATTTTCAAAACATCCATCCATAAATGAAGAAATTAAAATTCCCCAAGGAAATTTAGATTCATAAGGACATGGGTTCTTATAATATCATCACCATAAAACATCTCATCCCTAAGAAGCCTCATCAGAATTATCTGACAAACCTAAGCTACATGGCTTTCTCAACCAAAGCCGGATCTCCTCATTCTACTCAAGAACCTAGAAATATATTCTATTTCTCAAATACAAAAACAAGTTTCTTTATTCACCAAATACAGAGTCACCACTCATAACCATCATCTAACCCCTAGATAGTATTCCATGACACCCCTCTAGTATGAAACACTATCATTTCTTAAACTATTTCGTCATCAAGTTCACGGTGCTCCGCACCATAGAACCAAACATTTAAGGAACACTTTTGATGAATGCCATTCCCCACCATTAGAATTTATTTCCAAAACACAATTCTAATTGTTCAATGACTTACTCAACATAGTTTATATCCCATCATGACCTAACATAGACAAAACAACTACCAAATAAGTAATCATCTATTGTCTCTTATTCCGAGTCGAATTTTTTTATTCATTCTCCATGCCCAATTCACACATATGATGACCTACCCTAAAATATTCATTACTAATCATCATAATACTTCTGTCACAACTGAAACAATGTTCTTGAACCATGGTACCAACTTACCATGATCTTATAGTAATTTCTTCCTATACAAAACCTTCATTAATTTTTTCATAGGTTTCACACCTAAAACATGTCATGAAATATTTTCATTAATGTTTCACCCCCAGAAACATGTCCTGAAGTGGGGATTCACCCATTGTAGAAAGTGAAAAAACTACCTCTCCAGCTGAACCCAGCCATGAATCATGGTACACCCCATAATACATTCCATTAATATTGGTTCACCCCATGAAACATGTCATGAAATGAAGGACACCCCATGAATTACCATATGGACACACCAGAACATCCTAATATTCAAGCTAATGCACTGTCTCCATCCCATGTATCAGCCTTATTTCAATATGGTGTTTTCATGAGACTATAAAAATCAGCCTTTATAACTTGTCAGTGCTCAAAATCACCCAAACCATCCAAGGACTGATTCAACCAAGAAAATGACCCGTATAAAATAAGGATCATCATCTAGTAACCTATAGAGGTCTCCCCGCCATATGAATTTCATTATACAACTATTCAAGTGAAACACCAAGGAGGCCCTTCATTCGACCAAAAAAAAATTATGTAGCCAGGAATATAGCCAAATCCCTCTTAGAAAACTTTGTTTGATGTCAATATATTGGGCTTGATCATCTCTAAATTTAGATTATACTAAGATGTCGTCGATGATTACCACCAAAAGCTCATGCATTTTATGTCACCTATTACATTAAGGACAAGAAAAAATCAATTGAGGGTCCTAGGTTTCCCTACCTACAAGCATTACACAACATCTGAATACCACAATTCAATTGGGACTCATTAGCCAAAAATCGTGAATTCTTAGCAATTCTCTACCAAGAATCCATGAATAATATCCTATTGTAGCACTAGCACCACCTCACTACCCGAGATCCTCTACCACAACCCAAATTATTTTCAATAGATCCTCAACTGGTCTATCAAATTGATCCAAAAACCATTATTCCCACCATAATCAGTTCACATCACCTTGATTTCACCAAAACAAATCGGTGCTTACACTCGATCCACCCATTAAAAAACACCTAATGGCATTGAGAATCCCTAACTCATGACAATCATCCTTTTCAAATTAGAAACTACTCAGTCTCACGCCTTCTATCGACCATTAACAGGAGATTACTCGAAATACCATGAGTGATTCATCACTAGAACTAGGAATGAATTTCCATAAATTAGTTGATAATGCCTCCTAGTCCACCAACCTAAACATGCTAGAAGATCCCTTGGAAATCATCTTCAAAACCTGGAACTTTATTCATACTATGATTACTCACACAACTGCCTACCTCACAACTTCGTTCGAGCATGACATGTGTTCATCCTTAGTTGATTGTGTGTCAAGCTCGTCCACTCGCTTGGGTATCACAAGTATATGGTCCAATCACAAGAATTAACCCATTATTTGACTATGTTTCCCACATTTGTTCATCACATTGGACTAGAATCCACCTTGGTCCTGTCTTTCGAACCACACTTTGATTCCTAGAGCACCAACACACAAAGTTCTCATCACCAAAACCCTTGATCACTTCATATGCATCGATTTCACAATCCAATACATATTCAACATCATGGTAACCCATATAATGGGTCTCCATAAAAAAACCATAAAAACTAACCCAAATGGATTTATATCCAAACCAAGGGCCTCTGGGTCTTCCACGTATCCCTGATGGTCAAATCTAAAGAAATACACTAGCTCCAACAACCCATTCCACATGTTAACCTCTCATAATATTACAATCCATGGTGTGTTAAGAATGATATCATCCCAATATCACATGAAATTAACATATAAATACACCAATATCTAGGGTCTCGCAAATAAAATACATAAAAATATCAACAAACCACCTACAACTAGTTCACCCATCCTCTCCAAGCATCTGAACACTATACCACTTCTTCAGGGACTAGGAAACACATATGAACCAAACAAAAACCACACAAAAGGAGTTAAAATCATAGGAACCATGTTCCAAACTGACCTTACTATGAACACGACACCTCATGTTCAATAGGACTAAGTTTTTATCCTCATCATCAAGCATCTCACCATAGATCCACATAACCTACCATCAAATAGAATTCATAATCAAGTAATCCCTAGGTAAGTATAATTCCTCCAAGTACATGTACATGGAAAAATAATTTGAGAAGTTGATTAACTTTAATAAATTGTACCTCTATCATTAATGAAATAAAAGAATACAAGGCCTATATTCTTGGTAAATCTTACATGCCTCATATGAGGAATTAGATTCCTCTTTCCTCTACACGACATGAGTTAAAATTAACTCAATGGCCTCTTTCCAATAGGCCAATATCCAAGTATCCATCATAAATAAAAACAACCAAACAACATGGTCATTTACCAAGAATAAAATCCAATACAACTTTAACAACAAAAATTAGAATAGAAATACCATCATGGGTTACCTAGACTTTATACCAAAAAATGTGTTCATGACTCACCACTCTACATCCATCTCAGGATCCGACACGTTTCTAAATCTCCAATCTACTAAATCCCAAAATAGTAAGATAAAAGAAAAATAATTCTATGATACCACATTGTAATGTATCTCCCCATATCACTATATAATCAGTAGTCTAACTGA
This sequence comes from Viscum album, assembly GCA_963277665.1. Classification (NCBI taxonomy): domain Eukaryota; kingdom Viridiplantae; phylum Streptophyta; class Magnoliopsida; order Santalales; family Viscaceae; genus Viscum; species Viscum album. Next base: position 1,014,966,362 of record OY728147.1, on the reverse strand, counting down.
TTCACCACACGACCTTAAGAACAACTCCATGTATGCAAGAGGCTGGTAACTAGTAGTAAGGGTGTAAGATGGTATAGTGGGGAGACTATACCCCCTATATCAGAGTGAGTGATAACTAATAAATAACCAAACAACACATAATAAAATAAATTAACATATTTTTTATAAATAAATCAAAATATAGTAACCATATATGAATTATGGTAAGGCATTAATAGACATTTTAAACATACAAGACCATCCACTAGGTCCGCTATAGATACATACCATAATAAAAGAAAATAATTAAAAGGGGGTATGATACAACTCTAAGAAAAACCTCATCATGTCTTCTAACATCGTACATGATATCATTCTCGACCACATTTAATTATGACTCAACCCCAAAAGTTCCTTCATTAGACATGAAAGAGATGCTCGGGTACCCATGTTCAATGGCAGCTCGAGTAGGTTGCGAGTAAAACTCAATAGAGCCCCACTAATGGTGTATAAACATATATAGTATGTTTATATAGCGAAATAATGTGATAAAAATGGCATTAATTTATTAAATAAAGAATAAAATAAAATAATCATACCTCACGTTGATATTTGAGTTGACATTCGGGGTCATAAAACCTGATTCAGATCCATGCTAGATATATCAATCAAGTGATGGATTCTCCTGCATCAGGATGAATCACCCAAAACATTGGAGGATTATCCTAAGTTAGAAATGATCTCCAGTATTATTTCTAAAGAATATTTATATCTTTCCCTTAGGTATCAAGTGGTTAATCCTCTCACTCAATATGGATCACCGATATTATTTCTGAATTAACTATCTCATTGGGCATATAGTTTCTAGAAACAATTACATTTTCCCAGTGCATACATCTCTAAGGGGAAATGTTATCTTATAATAGGCTCCATGATAATTCCAAAACTGAATTTAGCTATGTTTTCCTAGGATTAAATAACATGAAATGGGTAAATATCATCTCATATGAGGCTCCATGTGAATTCCCATGTTAGAGTCACTTACATATTCCTATGGTGAAATACAATCCCAATGGTAAAGATACCAATCATCAGAGGTCGATTTACCTTTGGTATGATGGATCACCAATGAAACATCTCATGAGATAGTGGTCCTATAATAAATCTAATTTTTCTATGTATTAACTTAAAATATTATATCGATTATTTATAGAGATAGGCGCTGTGACAGTGTCAGATTTTGATTCCTAGTGAGACTAGAATTGATATTTAAAAAATATTAAAAATATTAATATCATGTTCACACATTTTTTCTAAAAGAGTTCAATAACTCTTAAACAAAGTCTTGGAAGATAAATTTGAGACCTCCATTATGTTCATAGCATGGGTTTTACCATAGGATTGATATAATATTTGTCTGCGTCGAGCATTTTGGTAAAGTGCTATGACAGGCCCAAATAATAAAATAAATTTATTTAGTTTATTTATTATGTTTTTTCGATGAAGTGACCTATAATACTCTACCTAAACTTGTCTACTTTTAATCCCTAGGTTTAGTCACATAACATAGATATTGAGAGGATCTATTATAGAAGATCTATTTAATGATCAATGGTAGATGAAATTATATCTAGATTAGATCGAGGATTGTGTGCCAATGGAGTTCATGAATCTCACCAATGATGGAAATGTAGAAACATTCTTCATCATAGATCTATCAAAAAACAAAGTATGATGTTTGATTTATGTGATTTCATCCTTTTTATCTATCTTGTGTCGAATTTTGATCAATTATGCAAAAAAGAATTTATTCTGACATCAATAACTTATTTATTTTTTATTGAGTTATTTGTATATATTGATTATTCCAAATTCATTAAAAATATTCTTTGACAATTTATTGAGGAAAAATGAATAAATTTTGAGGTTTCTCCCTGATGTTTTTGGTTTATGGATCCCCCCATTTCTTCACACATTCATCACATGAAATTTATTTGGGCCTCAGTTTAATGAACACCCAGAATTTAATCGTCGTGTGATCATTCTTCTGTACAACAAATCGATACCACAGGTACAACTTGTGATCAATGTTGAAATCACATATTGTCAAAAGTGTAGGATTAATAGAGGGAGATTGGAACTGTTTGGAGTTTCCTCTTTCCTCGGTTTAGTTCATAGAAAAGGACAAAGTTATGAATTTGGTTTTCTAATCGGGATTCATGGACAGATTACATCTGATGGTGGTGGATAAGATCAGATGACCCCAAATCTGCAATTCCCAACTGGAATCATTGTAGCATCAACATGGATAGACAATATTTACAATAAATCGAGGGTTTTGTATATTTATGAGCTACACATCATGTAATCTAGAACTAAATTCTATTTGGGGCCCTAGCTATGGTGATATGTTTCCATGGTGAAGAAAAAGATCACATATCATGTGGTAACTACCACATTCCATGTGACCCTCTCTTGGAGGCTTGGTGTGTAACCACGGGGTGTATGAGTAGTTACATAGCCAGACACATGGGATGGTTCTTGGGTAGTACAGGAGTATAAGGGCACAGAGAGAAGACATGGGTAGGGTACTAGAAGAACTCTACACACCATGTACCCTCTATTACACATCCTTTATATAGAGATCTAAATTCTTTGGGAGATGTAAGCACACTGTCAGACTAGGTGTTATATGGACATGTTGTGTACCCCTAGTACCTATTGTGTACACCCTTTAAGGGTGTTTGGATACCTTTGTTCTTTATTTTTTGACCAGAATTAGTTAAGTGATTTCTCCATGGTCCATCCCATTGAGGGTAAAATGCATAATTGCATCCACATCTCTAGATTGTGATCCCCTGTGAAGGATTATTCTTATATAGAGTTTTTGGTGCCCCTTATGATATTGAGGTGTTATCCTATATTGGTCCTTATACTCTAGGTGAGTTTTTTTGGAATTTTCATAACATCCTCGCACAGGTCAGCAATCAACCATCTATAAAGATGTTTTTGTAGGGTTAATGATATCATCAACATATATTCCCCTATAGAAAGGTTTGACCCCGATTGGGTTTGTGGTATCCCCCAATGGTCTTGGGTGTGATCCCCTATCTATGAATTGAGATCCTTTGAGACCAGGGAGATTTATTAGATAGGGTCTAGTGATCATTACCTCTTGGTTGAGTTTCTCTGGTGATAGCATGTTCAATTGAGTGGGTTCTCCATGAATGAGCATTTCCTAGAATCTTAGAGAAGAATCCTATGGTTAGTAGTTTGGTTAAGACAATCTTAAGGCATGGATTCTTTCTTGAGTATATCTAGAGTTTTATTTAATTGATATATTCTTTTTTATATTTTTATTACTCTTAATTATTTTTTAGTGTTTTGTGTGTGTCCTATTAGGTATTATTAAATTGACCCCTAATGGGATATTTCCACATGTGTCATGTCTTCTGTATACAATGGCCCTTTTGACAGTGTCTTAGGAGGACATGGAGTAGGTGCAACATAGTTTTGGATAGATATACTAAGGTGCTTTATAGGTGGTTTTATTTGAATGTAGTCCCTTCCTACTTAGTAGGTTGAAAAGTTTTCCCATTTCTTTTTAATGGTCTTGTATTTTACCCCTTCATGCTTTCCAGTACTTTTGTTGTACTATAATTGTGGGATTATAAATGTATGCATGAATTATTATCATTTTTATATTTCATCCTTGTAAAGGATTAGATATGTGTGTTTGTGTTTAGGTTTATATGGATAATTCCTCTCATGTATGTGATATTCCTACTCAGCATCGGTCACCATCCCCTAGCATATTGCAGGTGGGCTAGGGGTAGTCATAGCTCGGGTCCCGTCAGGTTTGGCCACGATATAGTGGTATAAAAAGTAGTCTGTTCTACCATAGGACCAGTTTATAGGATATTGGTTTTGGTATTAGGGAAATATTATTAATCTTCATCATCATAATTTATTTATTTAAAAAGTGATAGAGGTGGAGAGAAAATAGAGAGAGGGGATGGGGGGTTGAAATTAGTGTAAACTGAGGGCATCCTCTCTAATAAGATTCACCCCCTGAAGTTTGAGCTAATTCAAGTTGTAAAAACAAAAAAACCCTGATCCTTGAACCACATATGATTCTAGATGATCGGTCACATTATTCCCCTCATGCTAAGTGTGACTCAGGAAAGTTCTATAAGATATATTTCCTTAGCACTCCCTGATAGGGTAGGAGATAGACCAAGGGATATAGCCTGTTCTATGCAGTGATTTGAAAAGAATCAATGATTCCATTTCCACTGCAGAAATAATAATTTCTCCTTAACAAAAAAGTGTGATTCTAGAGGGAATGGAAAGGGCCTTTCCCTCTAAAGAATAACCACTACCTAGGAAAGAATATAATGAAAAAATAATGGTTCCACTGGAGTCCTAGACCCCCACCCCTCATATCACCCTCGATAAAGGACCCATATGTGTTGAGTTTCAAACCACATGGGGGGATGCTAGAGGACCCATTTGTTAATCAATAAAATATCTAAGGTATTTGTGTTAGTTTCCATTTTCATGAAATGGAGAGAGGGGACTTCATTCCATCTATCAATTCACTTTAATAGATTGAGAAATTGATTACGAGTACGAATAATGATGGCCCTCCCAGAAGAGTCGATCCCTTCAATCCTTGCTTTGTTCATAGCCTTCTAAAGGTACCCAAAACCTTCATACAAAATTATATACCTAGAAATTCACTCCACTCCCTTGTTACCCGAGCCATGAAACCATCAGATGAGGAAGAGTAATTGAATGGATGTTGGGAGATGATGGAGGCAAAACCACCAATGAATGACCACACATACCAAGCCCATTCACCCTCAAAAAAGAGATAGGCGACACTCTCCTCTATATGTTCTCTACAATAGGATCATTGGGAAGACATGGGATTCCATAGGGAAATAGTGTTAATGTATTTTGAGTTTCACTTTCAGTCTAGGGACCCTAATGTTGGTGTATTAGTCTACGCATACATTCAACAGGACTCAGAAAAATATCTTATTGACTTGGTACATATAGACATTATTTACATGAAACAATTGGAATATGAATAATATATGAATGGGTTACGGTTTCCAAGTCCTTCATTTTTCTCCTTAGATATAATATTTTATTATGTTACATATTTCTTATTTCATGATGTATCCATGAGGACAACAATCCAGGATTCCACTACATAATCAGGAAGATGATAGTTCAAGTGACATGGATTAAGTACAAGGTCCAATATATGAGATAGTACTTCTGGGTGGTTTTCTAGAAATACCACCACCCTTTGAGAATCAGTAAACACTAGATGTACTATATGAGAATAACTCAGTGTGCTGCATTAGTTCTAGAGGAAATGACCACCCATGGTTTTTGGCGAGCCATACCCCCATGTGGACGATACTAGCTTCAACCAGTCTGTAAAGTTTTATGACTTGTGAGTATTCTTACATATCAAATGATATTCCTCACATGTAGCCTTCATTAGGGATTTATTGGGTGATGGTGGAGTCAGGTGACTCAGTCACATGAAAAGATAACTCTCTCTTGGTCAGACTTTGAGTTTCACTTCAGGGAGGGGTTTTATCCAACCATGTTGTGATCAATGTGAATCCATGGTCTTCTTCATCTATAGTAGGAAAGTATTAACCTATTAGAGTATTCAGTGAGGCTTACTAATCTCTCATGATAATCCTTGGATATGATACAAGATCTTTTCTTTAGGGAATGGAACCTTGAGTAGGGATTATGTCAGGATATAAGAGATTCTGTGATATAACTTTAAATTTCCACTTATATTAGAGATCTTGAGTGGGCCTTAGTAGTAAAGAGAATATTGGTTGAAAATACACTAAAAGTGGGTGTTAGTAATGGGTACAGAAGAGTTGAGACCTTGGTAACTAGTAGATGAGGAAAGCTGTAGGGTTTTAGGTGTGTCAAATTATTTTGGAGATGATCCTAGGATAAAGGATCGGTGGTGCATGGCTGTTGGGATGGCTCGATCACTTAAGGGAGAGGCAGTGTTTCTCCTATGATAATCATTGACATCCTTCATGTGATTGTTGGAACCATCATATAGATGATCAAGATATGGTCGAGGGACCATCCAAGAAATGACAGAGGTGGGATAAAGAAGTTATGTAGGGTGGTGGAAATGGAAAAGGGGAAGGTAGCGCAGTAATATATTGTAGAAGGTTTGGACTATTTTCACCACCACCCCTAGGCGGTCCACGCATGGCTCAAGGAACTTGTGGTCATGGATAATGATTTATTCATTCTATGGAGACATATGACCCCGAGGCTCTAGGGATGATATGAGTAATAATATATGTATTTTCTACCATAGATACAGTACTGATAGACACAGGTGAATGTAATTAAAATATAGAAACTTCTATGGTTTGATAAGTAGTGATTCTGATTGAGCCCTTGGATTTACCCTTACACTTGGAGTCTCTGATAGAAGGTGACTTAGTGATTACACACTTCTGCCGAGAGTATGATCTAACGATTAGAGGTGAGAGATTCATATGGGATCTAATTGTAGAAGTGATGATTCCTTATGATGTAATCCTAGGTATGGTCTTTGTTTTCAATAGATCATTCCTAGATTTACTATTGTAGGTGGAGGATGTGGTGTGTCTACAAATATGGGATGAGGTTCTCCTTTGTGGGTAAAAAGGAAATCTAGGCTGTAACACCCCGACGACAATATCTCGAAGTCAGTGCATTATTTTGTTACATTAAAATGATTACATGTAATCATATAATAAAAGAACAAATAGTTTATCAAACTTGGAAGACCAAATTAAATTCTGTGATACCCATAATACATTGTAAAAAGAAAATATAACATGATAGAATATAAAATAAAATTAATATCATCCTTGAAAGATTGTACAATGATATATTTTTCAAAACCTAAATAAAAATAAACATAATAAGGGGTTGATATTAGATAATCATTAAGGGAAAGAAATACAGTATAAGATATCATAAACATAACAATAGGAATGGTGAATAAATAAAATTACACATTCCATTAAAAATAAAATTGAACATAATATGGTAGGAATAAGAGTTGAATAAATAATTCCATAATAAATAATAAACATGAGTATTATATTAGTCGAATAAACTTGTGGACTATCAATTTTCATAATGAGGGAAATTCATAATGTCCGAAATTCTGAAATATACTGTCAAGTCCTTGGCCAAGACATCTGAAAATGATTAAGGCCTTGGTCAAAACCATATCTGAAAATGGGCAAGGCCTCGACCAAGTCTATATCTATTTCATCTCTTGAGACTTATTGATTCATCAAGGGGATATAGACAGACCCTCCCATCACTTAATTAGTATAATTAATTCCTCATATAAATGAAGATAAACATAAACAACATATACATTTATATTGAAACTAACATATGAAATGTAAATAACTTTCCCAAAACATAAACTCTAACCATTCAGAGTAATATGGTGAATGGTTTCAAGATAGCTCATCCATAGTCAAAATAATCATAAACCATTAAAAAAATATTTTATATTATATCATAAAATATTAGTCCCAATTATTCCTATGAATAAACAAGCGTGTAAAAAAATGAAAATACTCTTATAAAATCATTGAGTAATTCTTGAGATAAATACTATTTTACTTTGAAAAGAAGATTTATTTTGAAAAAATATTTCTCTAAAACTATTATTTAAATAATAATGTTTTTTCATTACAAAATGAGTTATTTTAGAAAAATAATGGTGGATAAAAAAAGATTATAGAGTGTACTTTATCCTTGGTAAGAATTTAAGATGTTCTGTTGAATCAGGCCTATATTTCTGGAAGACTTTTTTTGAAGATCATTTTAAAAATTGTAAATACCCATAATAGAAAGAAGGATTCCGGTTATTAAACATATATAGAATATTCAAACATAATATATGAGTAATATACAAGAATAAATATGAATTTCATTGAGGTAAGTTGAGAATAAGAGTAAACTGAATGAAATGTGAGATTCAGGTAGGAAATCCTTACAACTTTATAATCAATAGAATCACATGCCAAAAAATTAATAATCATAAAATGATACATTTAATACCATGAAAAAATATATATTCATTATATGATACATCAATGGGTAGTATAAATACACCATACTCAACTTGTAGTAGTGAATAAGAAATATCTCAGAAAAATGGAGGTGAGATGAGGAAACCCTTAACTTATATCCGAATATAATATATACTTGATATTAATGTACTTAAAAGTAAAATTAGATTAATTAATTAATAATTAAATAACCATAAATACATGTAAATTATTTATTGTATATTTGTTTAGTTCATTTATGTCCTTTTATTGGGGTTAAGGGATTCAATTTTATCATTTGGGAGTGGACGTTTTCTTAGTTTGCATGATCATTTTACATGTATAAGAGTAGGGAAGTTTGTGTAAAATTAAAATTGAAAAAAATAATTTAAGTAATGTGTTATTAATAATGATATATAATTTTAAATTATCATATAAATTTTTTTTATAGATAGGATGAATCAATAGATAAAATTTTAATGATAAATGCTTGGATTAATTTGGAGGTTTTTCGATCACCACAAACTCATTTTGTTTTATAATTTAATACCATGCATAAAAATTTATTCCATAACATTAATTAGGATATATTACATATATTTTAATTTGGTTGATCCCTCAAAATTTTTCCTTGACAATAATTGAATATGGAATAGAAATTGAAAACCCATCGTCAATTAATGTGATAAATTAACACATTTCGAATGGTATTTCCATTTATAATATAAGAGGAGTGGGAAAGAGAGATGATGATGAAATATTCCATTAGATTAATAAAATTACAGCTCATGTGAGGTACTAAAATTATCATAGAATTTGGTTTAGGTGAGGGGGGATAGAGAAACAAAATAAAGGAACTTATAAAAGAAATTAAAAGAAAAAGTAAGAGAGATTTACCTCTTGATTACTCCTCTTTAAGAACCTTCTTAAGGCCTTTTTTCGGAATTATGGTGAGACCAGATGGTATTGGACATGGGGACGGGTCTTGAAAAGATTATTTGGAAGAACATAGTCATGGATCAAATCTTTAGTGGTGTGAGAGGAAGAGGGGGTGAGGGGTGATTTTTATAGTGGAGGAGATGAGTGGTTTTTGATTATCTTATTCATTATTTTATTATTTTTCACAACCAAAGAAATAGTGCTGATTATTGTGACAAAACATAGTAATAAGTACATCTGAGTTTGAACCAAGTATGCTTACATTATCCCAAAATCACCTCTGACTCAATACATCTTATTTTTATCATTTATCTGCAATTATCGTATTTTCAATTCACTAAAAATTCATGTGTTTTAGAAAAATACCGAAAATTCACCATAACCATTTTATAAAATGTACAATTCAAAAATGGAATCCATTTTATCAAAATAATTTTCCAAATATGTGAAATATAATTTTTAAATAAATTCATTATTTACTTGAAAAATATAGATTAAATTTAAAACTGCTTTTATAATACATTCAAAAATAAACTGAGGTCTCATAAAATTATCCTAATATCATAGGAAGACAAAAATATTTATTTAGGAATATATTTTATGAAAATTAATTTTATTTTTAATCAAATTATTAATTGTAATTAAATATTTATTACTCACAAAATTACCAACACTTAATTATTAATTTTTAAAACATTCACTCTCATTTATAAGGTGCCTAGATTTTATTTACACTTTCATGGAAGAGGTTTCTAATCATAAGGGTACACTACTATTCATATGGTTCATGTTACTATTCATAAGGGTACATTACTATTCATAAGGTTCAAGTTACTATTCACAAAAAAAATAAGTTGATTCTATCATACACTAAATATATTATTGAACAGAACTATGTATGTCCATTTTTTGAAATTCAAAACACAAAAGTGGAAAAATTAAGTTTAAATTCTTGGTTATTCATAAATAGTGTTCTTTCATAGTGACTTAGTGTTGTGTGCATATAACCTATCTAATGAATTGAAATTATTTATGAAAAAAACATACAATAAAATCTTGGGGTGTCATAATAACAGTGAATATATTTATAACATAATTTTTTATTTAACAAAATAATTATAATAATAAATATATATTATAATCTATTTATAAAAATGAATTTTGAAATAATCAAATACACATATTCATATTATAATTTTCTTTTACAAAAAATAATTCTTTAAAATAGTATTTTTTTAAATTAATTTGAAATCATTAAATTTGAAATATAAGTATTATTAATTAAAAAACATAATTATAAATTATTATTTTCATAACTTAATGTATTAAAAATTATAAAAAAAATTGGTGGGGTGTTCCCCCCTAAACATAATTACATCATCCTAATTCAAAATTGAACTTCGAAAGTTAAAGGTTGATACTTGAAAATCATCTTGTGGGAAACCCACATCAGAAACAGGGTTAAAAAAATATTATCTTTATAAGGAGAAATTTAAATGCATAGGTTTCCACCAATCAATGAATTTGAATAGGATAAAATTAGTGAGAATTGATAAATATGGACATGGAAGAATAATCTAACCATAATGTTTTAATGTAACATGATAGAAAATATGTTCAGAAGAAAGTTGATTAGCACAAAACTGTAAAATAAAATTTGGAAAAAGTTCATTGATATAATTAATTTTTTTTATAATAGGACACCATTTTTATGAAACATTTCCACAAGTTGAGGAATTATTACTCTATAAGAGTATAAATATTCCCAAACTTATCCTTTGATTTCACCTTGAACTATATTTACTTTATCACTTAGCAGATGTTGCGTCATGTGGTGAAGTAATACATTAACCTCTAAAATCTCATATAATGATCAGCTTAAACCATTCATAAAGGGTCAAACATTCCATAATTATTCAACGATTTAGAAATAATGTCTCTAAACTTTCAATACAAACTTTTCTTTATCCCTTAATCAACATGATGTAGCTCTAAATTTTCACATTAAAAAAACTGAATAAATTCATCATGTATCCTCTTGAAATATCTTAATAGCTCAAATTACCATAAAAACTTATTAGAAACATGATTTTTTTTGTGTTCCATAGGTAAGATACATGTTATTGATTTTATTCATTAAATTAAAAAGTGTCGTAAACTCATATGATGATAGAATAGACACCTTGTTGACAAGATAATAATCAGTTCCAAGGTAGTCAATACTTATCCAAATCAATCATTTTTCCATCATTATCTGAACATTAGGAATATATTTAGGGTTGTCTTTCAGTCAATCATTCATTTTGAAAAAAGATTAACATCTCACTAAATATCTTTTCTGGGTACCATTTAACTTATGGTTTGAAATCCTTAATGAAAAATTACTTTAGTACAATCCACATATATTCCATAATTCTTATAACCATTATATTTCTTACAAAATATTCAAGTGACATGATTCTTGACTAGGATTACTATTCATTCTACTTCATCTTCAATAGTATCATAACTTTATCATTATCCAGAAACATCATTTAGGGTATATTCTTTTGATGCTTGGGACATTAATTCACATAGTGTCCGATCTCCTTGTAGTTGAATCATTGTACATTGGAAACCATTTTCTTACCCTTGTAAACACGAATTTGGTGTCCTTTTTCTCCAAAAAATATAGCAAACTCCCATTCCCTTCAATCATTTACAAGGGTGATTATTTCCATAGTTATCACATGCGGGAAAATCCATCTTTTCATTCTTCAAATTACCCATATTTTTATCTTCCATCCTCTTCTTCTTTTTCTTCCATTTAAATCCATATGACTCAGAGAATTATTTACATAGCTTGTCAACACATTATATTGTTTCCCCATATAACGATGATACTTGGGAGACTATATTCCATTTAAATGATGGCTTAAGACTATATGAGGTCTGATCCTTATTAATATTTTCATCACATTCATTGTTTTAGTTATCATTCCTTCTACTAGGTTCCATTTCAAATCAATTACATATGATATATTGGCTCATATGATTATGAACTCTTTGTAACTCTAAACATGGAATATCACAAATCACAAATTTATACATTCTAAATCCCAGAACCATATACTTTGGTTACATTACGGGCATAAATATTTCATAATTTATTGTAAAGAAAATTTGAATTATCCTAAACATATCCCCCAATATTATCAAAAGAGGGTGCACAATAAGGCCCATTGTCATGTACCAGGTTACCCCGGGTCAAGCCCTAAACATATAGTTAGAGTTTTTACTCCTAGGTAAATCTATTCCAGAACCACATCCACTTGTAGTATCTAAATAGAGATGTATTTTTTAAGAAGATTCACGTAATCTATAACATACCAACATTCTAGGATTCCATTATATTGTTATCCTTAATGTATATATTAAGGTTTAGTTCATTAATCTACATTTTCTAAATCTATTTTCTATATTTTCAGATAAATAGCCTCTGATACCAACTGTATGGCCCCAACCCCAGTAGCCCCGACCCAGTGCATTATTTTATTACATTATCATGATTACATGGAATCAAATCCTGAATGGAAAAATATTTTAGCAGCATTAGATGAACAGATTACATTATTGATACCCTTAAAACATTGGGAAATGAAAATATAACATTATACAAAAAAATTAAAATAAATTTCAACCCTGAAAGATTATATAATGATTTCTTCTTCAAAACACGGGGAAAAGAAACATAATAAAAGAGTGAGATCAGATTCTCAGTAAGGGTAAGAAATACAACCGAATATATCATAAACATAAACACTAGTCATGATGAATAAATAAAATTACACATTCCATTAAAAATAAATTTAAACACAATATTGAAAAAATAAGAGTTGAATAAATAATTCCATAATAAAGCATAATCATGGGTATTATACTTGTCAAATAACCTCATGGACTATAAATTTTCATAATTATGGAAATGAATAATGTTGTACATTATGAAATATACTATCAAGGCCTTATCCAAGACATCTAAAAATTATTAAGGCCTCATCCAAAACCATATCTAAAAATGGGAAAGGCCTCAACTAAGTCAATATATGTTTTATCTGATGAGTCCTAACAATGTATTAGGAGGATATAGAAGGCCCCAATAATCATGTACTAATTAAAATTCATTCCTCATATGAATGGTGATAAATAAACAAAATATATACAATCATATTGAAACTATCATATGAAATGTAAATAACTTTCCCAAAATATAAACACTAACAATTTTGATTAATATGGGGAATGGTTTCAAGATAGCACATCCATAGTCAAAATAATCATAAACCATTAAATACATTGTTGTATATGATATCGTAAAATATTAGTCCCAATTATACATAAGAATCAACTAGAGTGTTATAATGAATGAAAATACTTCTATAAATCATCGAGTAATTCTTCATATAAATACCCTTTTACTTCGAAAAGAATAGTTCTTCTGAATAAATATTTTTATAAAACCAGAATTAAAATAATAAAGTTTTTTCATAATAAAATAAGTCATTTTATAAAATTAATTTCAGCTAAAATAGATTATAGAGTGTACTTGAACATAGGTAAGAATTCGAGAAGTTCCCTTGAATCATGATTGTATTTCAAGAAGATTTTTTGGAAGATCCTATAAAACCTATAAATAAACATAATAGAAAGAATAATTCTAGTTGGTACACATATATAGAGTATTCAAACAGATTTTTTAGGAGTAAAAAATATTAAATAATAATCTCATTGGGTTAAGTAGAGAATAAGAGTAACACGAATGAAAATAGTGGTTCGGGTAGAAAATCCTTACCACTTTGTAATCAATCGAATCATATGCCCCAAAATTAATAATCATAAAATGATACATTGAATATCATGAAAATAAATAGATCCATGATATTATATATCTATAGGAATTTTATATACACATTACTCAACTAATTGTATAGAATACAAAATATCTCAGAAAAATTAAAGTGAGATGAGGAAACCCTTACCTTATGTCCAAATTTATTCTGCAATTCATATTAATGTCCTAAGTAATCAAATTAGATTCTTTAATTAATAATTAAATAACTTTATATACATTTAATTTTTTTATTTTATCTTTATTAAGTTCATTTATGGTGTTTTATATGGGTTAATAAATCCAGTTTTATCATTTCAGAGTGCACGTTTTCTCAGTTTTGATGATCTGTTCGCTTGTATAAGAGAATGGAAGTTAATGAAAAATTGATATTAAAATCCAGAATTAAATTTATTATTTATTAATGATAAAACATAAGATTAAATTATCATATAAATATATATTTTTTATTTTGGGAGAGGATGAATCAATATATAAATTTTAAGGATAAAGCTTGAATTAATTTGGAGGTTTTTCGATCACCACGAACTCATTTTGTTTTATAATTTAATAGTATGTGTAAAAAATTATTACAAAACATTAAGTAGGATATAATACATATATTATGATCAGGTTAAATACTAAAAATGGTTTCATGTCCAGGATTTAATATGGTAATAGAAATTGAAAACCCATCATCCTTGAATGTGATAAATTAACACATCCCGGATGTTGTTTCCATTTTTAATATAAAATGAGGGGAAAGAGAGATGATGATGAAATATTACATTAATATAATAATATTCTAGTACATGTAAGTTAATAGAATTAATATATCATTTGGATGAGGGTAGGGGAGGAGAGATAAATAAATTAATGGAACTTAAAAAAGAAATTGAAAGAAAAAAGAAGAGAGGTTTAACTCTTGAGTACTCCTCCTTGAGAACCTCCTTAGGGTATTTGGTTTTTACATTTTGGTGAGAAAAAAAGGTATTAGAAAAGGGAAAGGGGCTTGGTATGATTATTTGGAAGATATTAGGCAAGGATAAAATCTTTCGTGGTGTGAGAGGAAGAGGGGGTGAGGGTGGGTTTTATAGTGGAGGAGATGAGTGATTTTTGAATATCTTATTCATTATTTTATTATTTTGATCAAGAAAAGAAATAGTTTTGATTATTTTGAAAACAAAATAGTAATAAGTACATGTGAGTTTAATCCAAGTGTGGTTACATCATCCATACA
Organism: Viscum album; assembly: GCA_963277665.1. NCBI lineage: Eukaryota > Viridiplantae > Streptophyta > Magnoliopsida > Santalales > Viscaceae > Viscum > Viscum album. The sequence goes on along the minus strand of OY728147.1, from coordinate 1,014,951,211 downwards.
TTACCTATGACACAAAAAATCATGTATTTAGCATTTATTGTCAATTGTCGTATTTTACTATTCATTAAAAGTTCAAGTATTTTAAAAAAATCTAAAAAAATCACCATAACAATTTCTCTAACATGTAGAATTTTAAAATGGACTCTATTTTATCCAAATAATTTTCTATATATGTGAAATTTAATTTTTAATTTAAATCATTATTTACTTTAAAAATAAAGATTAAATTTAAAACTAATTTTATAATACCTTAAAAGATTAACTGGGGTCTCATAAAATTATCATAATATCATAGTACAGAAAGTATTTATTTTGGAAAACAATTAATGAAAATTAATTTTATTTCAAATAAATTTATTAATTGTAATTAAATATTTATTACTCACAAAATACCAATAAATAATAATTAATTTTTAAAACATGCACTCTCATTTATAAGGTGCCTATAATTTATTTATACTTTAATTGGTAAGGTTACTATTCATAAGGGTACATTACTATTCATATGAGTCATGTTAATATTCATAAGGGTACATTACTATTCATATGGGACAATTTATTATTCACCATAAATTAAGATGATTCTATCAGACTCTAAATATCTTACTAAACACAATCATGTATGTCCGTTTTTCAAAATTCAAAACACAAAAGTGGAAAAATTATGTTTAACGTCTTGGTTATAAATATAAAAAAGTTTTGTTTCATTGTGACTCAGTGTTGTGTTTATATAAGCAATCTAACGAATTGAAATTACTTATGAAGAAAAATACCATTAAATATTGGGGTGTCATGATAATAGAGAATATATTCATAAAAAATTTATTATTTATCAAACTAATTATAATAGTTAATATATATATTATAATATATTGATAAAAATGAATTTTTAAATAACCCAATACATATATTCGTATTAAAATATTCTCTTACAAAAAATAATACTGTAAAATATTATTTGTTTTTAAAATTAATTTGAATGATATAAATTTGAAATATAAGTATTATTAATTAAAACAATTATTTTTAAATTATTTTTTCCCTAACTCAATATAATAATAATTATTAAATAAATTACTGGGGTATTATATTATCCCCCACTCTATAGAATTTCATCCTCACAAATTGAAATTTCACTTTGAAAGTAAAAAAGTTGACACTTTAAAATTCTCGTGTGGGAATCCCACATATGAAACAGGGTTAACAAAATATTCTCCTAATAATGGGAAAGTTAAATACATAGGTTTCCAAAAATCTACACATTCAAATAGGATAACTTTAGTGAGATGTGAAAATATGGACATGGAAAAAGAATCTAACCATCATGTTAGGATGGAACGCGATAGATAATATTTTTAGATAAAATTTATTACCACAAAACCATAAAATACAATTATGAAAAATTTCATTGATATCATTAAAAAAATTTATAATAAGACACCATTTTTTATGGAACTTTCCCTAGAGTTGAAGAATTATTTCACTCTATAGAAGTATAAATATTTAAAATGTTATCCTTTTATTTCACCTTGAACTATCTATACATCATCACTTATCATAGATTGCACCATTTAGTGAATTAATAAATTAACCTCTAAAATCTCGAAGAATGATCAAATTAATCCATTCATAAATGGTTAATCATTCTATAATGATTCAAGACTTTAGAAATAATGTCTCTAGATTTCCAAGAATAAATTGTCATTAGACCTTAATCAACATGAAGTAGCTCTAAATTTTCACATTAATAAAATGTGAATAACTTTATCATGTATCATCTTGAAATATGGTAATAACTCTAATTACCATAAAACCCTATTGGAAACAAGATTTTTTTCGTATTCCTTAAGTAAGATACATGTTATTGGTTTTATTCATTAAATCCAAAAGTGTTGTAAAATCTTGTGATGATATCATAGAATACTTGAGGACAAGTCATTAATCAGTTCCAATGTAGTCAGTATATATACTAATTAATCATTTCTTTATCATTATCCCAACACAAGGAATATATTTATGGATATATTTTTTTCAATCATGCGTTTTACAAAAAAATTAACTTCCCATGGAATATATTTTCTTGATACCATTCAACTTATGGTTTTAAATCCTTAATGATAAATTTCTATAGTTCAATAATTATATAACCCATAATTATTATAACCATTACATTGCTGATTTTTTTTAAATGGCATAATTCTTTTCTAGGAATATTAATCCTTATAATTCATCTGCGGGAGCACCATAACTTGATGGTTATCTAGTAAAATCATTTGGGGTATATTCCTTTGATGCTTGGGACATTGATTTAAATATTGTCCCATCTCTGTGCAGTTTAATAATTGTACATTAAAAACCTGTTTCTGACCCTTGAAATCATGAACATAGTTTCGTTTTTCTACACACTTACAACAAACTCACATTCCCTTCAAACATTTACCAGGGTGATTCTTTCTGTCATTATCACATGTAGGAAAACCCTTCTTTCCCTTCTTCCCTTTATCCATATTTTTCTCTACCATCCTATTCTTCTTTTTCTTCCCTTAAAAGGAATAGGACTCAGAGAATTATTTATATACCCTTTTAACACATGAGACTATTTCCTCGTATAATGAGGATAAATGAGAGACTATCTTACATTGAAATAACGGATTAAGACCATAGGATATATGATCATTATTTCTATTTGCATCACATGCATTGGTGTAGTTTTAATTCGATCTACTGGGTTCCATTTATAATCAATTCCATATACTATATTAGATCATAAGATTATGAACTCTCTATAAATCTAAACATAGAATAACACAAAACTTAAACATATGCATTGAAAATCCTAGAACCATATACTTTGTTTACATTGAGGGAATAAATACTTCATAATAGATTGTATGGAAAATGTTATTTATCCTATAAATATCCCCTGGGATTGTCAAATAAGGTGTATAGTAAGGACCATTTTTTTGTACCAGGTTACCTTGTGTCAAGCTTGAAACACCTTGTCTGAGTTGTAACTCATAGGTACATCTGTTCCAGAACCACTTCCACTTGAAGTATCCAAACATGGATTTATTTTATATTGAATATCCACATAATCTAAAACATACCAGCATTCTAGGATGTTATTATATTATTATATTCATTGTCTATCTCAGGGTTTTGTTCACTAATCAATATTTTCTTAATCTAGATTCCAATTTTTCACCTAAACATCCTATGATACCAAATGTAATTCTCTGACCCCAGTAGCCTGGACCTATTGCAATAATTTATTACATTAGCATGATTACATAGAATAAGATCTTAAGGGACCAAATGGTTTAGCATTCTTGGAAGACCATATTACATTCATGATACCCATAATAAAATGGGAAAAGAAAATATAACATGGAACAATATAAAATAAAATAAATTTCATCCTTGAAAGCTGATATAATTATTTCTACTGCATAACAATGGGATAAGAAACATAAAAAAGGGGAGAGTGCAAATTCTATGTAAGGGTATAGAATACAGTGAAAGATATCAAAAACAAAAACACTATGAATAGTGAATAAATAAAATCACACATGTGATTAAAAATAATCTTGAACACAATATGGATGGAATAATAGCTGAATAAATAATGCCATAATAAATCATAAATAAGGGCATTCTACTAGTCAATTAACCTCATGGACTAATAATTTTCATAATGAGGGATATTCATAATGCCGAAAATTCTATAATATACCATCAAGGTCTCAGCTCAGACATCTGAAAATGATTAAGTCCTTGGCCAAAACCATATCTAAAAATTGGTAAGGACTTGGCCATGTCTATATTTATTTTGTCTCATGAGACCTACTGATGCATCAAGGGTATATTACATGACCCACCTGTCAGTTACAGTTCCAAGTCATTCATCATATGAATGGGGATAAATATAAACAATATATATATATATATTCATATCAAATCAAACATATGAAATATAAATAACTATCCACAAACATAAACACTATCCATATGTAGTAATATAATGAATGGTATCAAGATAGCACATCCATAGTCAAACTAATCATAATAAATTAAATAAAATGTGTCATATTATATAATAAATTATTATCCCCAATTATACCTACGAATCAATAAGAGTGTTAATACAAATGAAAATACTCTTATAAAATCATCGAGTAATTATTGAGATAAATACTCTTTTACTTTGAAAAGAAGAGTTATTTAGGGAAAATATTTTTATAATACCAGAAGTAAAATAATAAAGATTTCTCAAAATAAAATGAGTAATTTTATAAAATTACTGGTGGATAAAAATAGATTATGGTGTGTTCTTGAACATAGGTAAGAATTTGAGATGTTCCCTTGAATCGAGCTTGTATTTCAGTAAGAATTTTTGGAAGATCCTTTTAAAATATGTAAATCCACATAACAGAAAGAAGGATTATAGTTGGTACAAATATATATAATATTCACATATAATTTATGAGTATATAAGAATAAATACTAATTTGATTGAGATAATTATAAAATAAGAGTAACCTAAACAAAAATTGAGGTGAGGGTAGAAAATCCTTAACACTTTGTAATCAATTGAATCATATTTCCCAAAATTAATAATAATACAATTATACAATTAATACCATGAAAATAAATATATTCATGATATTATACATCAATTATAAGTATACATACACCATAAACACCTAATAGTAGTGAATATTGAATATCTCACACAAATGGATGTGAGATGAGGAAACGATTACCATATGTCTGAATGTATTTTTCACTTGATCTAAATGTCATGAATAATAAAATTATATTATTAAATAAACAATTAAAAAACATTATCTACAAGTAATTTATTTATTATGACTTTATTAAGTTCATTTAATTCCTTTTATATGGGTTAAGAGATTCAATTTCATCATTTGAGAGTGCACATTTTCTATGTTTTCATGATCGGTTTCCTTGTATAAGAGTATGGAAGTTCGTGTAAAATTGAAATTGAAATATATAATTGAAGTTATGATTTATTAATGAAAATATATAAGTTTAAATGATCTTATAAATACTTCGGTTATTTTTGGAGAAGATAAATCAATAGATAAAATATTAATGATAAATGCTTGGATTAATTTGGAGGTTTTTTGATCTCCACGAACTCATTTTGTTTTATAATTTAATAACTTGTGTACAAAATAATTTTATAACATTAATTAGGATATATTAAATATATTATGATCTGTTTTAACCCTAAAATTTTTTTCAAGACCATAATTGAATATGGTAAAAGAAATTGAAAACTAGTCATCCTTGAATGTGATAAATTAACACATCTTGTATGGTCTTTCCATTTTTAATATTAGAGGGGGGAGAGAGATTATGATGAAATATTTAATTAAAAGAATAAAATTATAGTATATTTGAGTTAATATAAATATTAAAATATTTGGATGAAGGGAGGTGAGGAGAGAGAAACCAAATAATGGAACTTATAAAATAAATTGAAAGAAAAAGGAATAGAGGTTTTCTTCTTGAGTACTCCACGTTGAGAACATCATTAAGGCCTTTGGTATTGGAGTTTTGGTGAGACCAGTAGGTCTTGGACATGGGAAGGGTATTGGGAAGAGTATTTAGCAGAACATAGGCAAGGATAAATTCTAGGGTGGTGTGAAAAGAAGATGGGGTGAGGGGTGGTTTTTATATTGGAGGAGATGAGTGTTTTTTGAATATCTTATTCATTATTTTATTATTTTGATCAAGACAAGCAATAGTGTTGATTATTATAACCAAAAATAGCAATAATTTCGTGTGAGTTCAAACCAAATGTGCTAACATCATCCATAAATAACCTATGACTCTATAAATCACGTATTTAGCATTTATCGTTAATTATCGTATTTTACTATCACTAAAAATTCAAGTATTTTAGTAAAATCCATAAAATTCACCATAATTAATTTTTAACATATAGAATTAAAAAATGGATTCCATTTTATTAAAATAAATTTCCAAATATGTGATATTTTATTTTTAAGTAAATTTATTATTTACATGAAAAATACATATTAAATTCAAAACTGATTTTATATTACTTTCCAAAATTAACAGAGGCCTCATAAACTATTCTAAGATCATAGTAAAAGAAAATATTTATTTAGGTATTCATTTTTTGAAAATTAATTTCATTTTAAATCAATTTATTAATTATAATTAAATATCTATTACTCACATAAATACCAACTCATATTATTAATTTTTAAAATATTTAGTCTCATTTATAAGGTTCCTAGATTTAATTTATAATTTCACGGTTGAGGTTACTATTCATAAAAAAACATTACTATTCATATGCGTCATGTTACTATACATAAGGGTACATTACTATTCATAAGGCTCAAGTTACTATTCAACAAAAATTAAGTTGATTCTATCAGACCCTAAAAATCTTAATGAACAGAAATGTGTATGTCTATTTTTCTAAATTCAAAACACTGAAGTAGAAAAATTGAGTTTAACTACTAGGTTATAACTATAACAAAGTGTTGTTTCGTAGTGACTTAGTGTTTTGTGCATATAAGCTATCTAATGAATTGGAATTACTTATGAAGAAATGTACCATTAAATCATGGGGTTTTATAAAAATAGTGAATTTATTCATAACATAATTTAGTCTTTATCAAAATAATTTTTATAATTAATATATATATTATAATATATTGATAAAAATGAATTTTGAAATAATAATATACATGTATTTTTATTAAAATATTCTCTTACAAAAAAACCATTCTATAAAATACAATTTGTTTTTAAAATTATTTTAAAAGCTATAAATTTGAAATATAAGTATTATTAATTAAAACTCATAATTTTAAATTATTATTTTCATAAAATATTTTAATTATTATTATAAAAAAATTAATCAGGTGTTACATAGGTGGAGAAGGATGGCCGTTGGGAATAGGAAAGAGCATCCAATTACTCTCAGTTATTTAGCATGACTCTTGTACCAATTGATGCAATATGCTAGCAGTTTCATACGGTGGAGGAGGAGTATGAATATCTATTTCTTGAGGAATTTTTGGGATTACCTCCACACTAAGATATATACTTCTACATTGAATTAAAAAATATAAATACCCTGATATTTGTTCCCACATATCATATAGATCCCCCAAAGCTTCATGAGTTGAGGGTATAGTTGGAGGACCTGTAGAAGAAGGGATCTGTGGGACCCAGTGTTTCCCCCTCGGTAGCCCCAATGTTCAAAGCCAAGAAGGTGGATGGGAGATTGATTTTAGGTGTTAATTAATGATTCTTGAACTAAGTGACCCTAAATAATAAGTATCCACTACCAATGATCGATAACCTCTTCGATTAGTTGAGAGGGGAAAAGGGTTCTTGAAGCTTGACCTCAGATCAGGCTATCATCAGCTGAGAGCATGGGATGAGGATATATTGAAGATGAAATTCAAATGACTATACAGTCAATATGAGTACATTTTGACGCCTTTCAGTATGATAAATTCATTAGTAGTTTTCATGGGACTCATGAAATAGATCTTCCAGACTTTCTTAAATAGGTTTATGGTGGACTTAATTGAAGATATGCTAGTGTACTTGTCGTTTTGGTAGGATCATGAGAGGAACTTGAGGATGGTTCTAGACACACTACAAGAGAACCAACTTTATAGGAATCTATAGAAGTGTCAGTTTTGGTTTTTTTATGTCCACTTTTTTTTGAAAAGTCGTCTTAGAGGAAGGAGTAGAAGTAGATCTAGTGATGGTTGAGGCAGTGCTATCTTGTGAGCCACCCAAGCGTGTTACTAAGGTACATAGTTTTTGAATGTTTTTAGGTTACTATTGGAGGTTATTACCCAATTTCTCCATATTTGTGGAACCTTTGATAGATTTTACCCAAAAAAGAATCCTTTTCTGTTACTAAAATGTTCTAGCAATATCTTTAGGTGTTCAAGAAGAGGTTGATGCGGGACCCCATCTTGAAATTATCGGAGGAGGGTGTCGAGTGTGTAGTGTTATGTGATTCCTCAGTGGATGGACATGGTTTTTTTCTGTATAGGTAGTTAGTGGTTGTTTCTGGATCTATAGAGTTTAGACGTCATGAACATAAATACTTGACCCATGATCTTGATCTAGAAACGATAGTCTCCACCCTCAAGATGTGGTGACACTACCATATGGGTGAGTAGTTTAGCGTCTACTTTGACAAAAAGTGTTTCAAGTATATATTCTCTTGGAAGGATAATAACATGAGATAGAGTATATTTCTAGAGTTCCTCCATGACTTTAACTTCAAGGTTGAATATACTCTCAGGAAGGGGAATCTATTTGCATATTCTCTTAGAAGGAGATCTTGTTTGTAGTTGTTGAGTGAGGTGTTAGAGCAGTTATCCTCTTTGCAGTTTTCCTTTATAGATGTGGATGGAATAAATTCCCTTAAGTGAATGGTTTTTACCCTAATTTTTTTATAGTTATTCAGTGAATCTCAATATGAAGATATTTACTATAGTATCCAATAGATGTGCTCCGGATGGATTTTCTGAGGGTGGAGAGCACATTATCCTTTTTAGAGGATGCATGATGATACTAGTGAAATTTCAAGAGGAGGATATGATGAAGTATCATGCAACCCCATTATTGGTATATCTAGGTGTGTAAAATATGTACAAGGACCTCCAAAATCAATTTTGGTGTCCATAAATGAAAAATAGTGTTGTAGAGTATGTCTCTAGATGCCTTACTTTTCAGCAAGTGAAGTATGAGCACCAAGTTATCGTTGGTTTAGATCAACCCCTTTGTATTCCAGAGTGGAAGTGGGATGGAAAATACATGGATGTTGTGCTGGAGATACCACATACATCTAGAGGAAACAATTCCTTCTGGTTGATCATAGAATGACTCAACAAGTCAGTCCACTTGCTAGATATTCGAGAGTAGAGTTACTAGAGAGTATGGAATGATTGTATGTGAGGGATATATTCAGGATCCATGGAGTTCCCTCAAATATTATTTCAGATCATGATTATCGCTTAACATCATGATTATGGAGGGGATTTCAAGAGCCCATTGGGACTTAGTTGAGTTTGAGCATGACATTTAACCCCCAAATTGATGGCTAGACTCAATGGACCGTTAAAATCTTCGAGGAAATGTTGTGGGATTAAATGTTGGAATTTGACCATAGTTGGTAGGATCACCTACCCTTATTGGAGTTTTCATAAAACAATAGGTACCATTCTAGCATTGGTATGTAACCATTTTAGGCCTTGTATATATGGGTGACCCTATAGGTCACCACTTTTTTGGACTAGTCTTGGTGAGTAAACAATCATTTTACCAGAGTTTGTCCAAGATATTATAGAGAAGGTGTAGATTATCTAGGAGAATATGAGGAATACACAGAGTCATCAGAAGACCTATGAGTACTTAAAATAGAGGCCTTTGTATTTCAAGAAGGGAGACCATGTGGTCCTCAAGGTCTGACCTCAATGGGGATTATGAAGATTTGGCCAAGGTGTAAATCTATCTCTAATAATCATAAACTCTTTACAAATACTTAATATAGTTAGAAAGGTAGAATACCACTTAGCTCTATAGCCACATTCAGATCGAGCATATGGAATATTCCATGTGTCATAGACGAGGGGTTATATTTAAAATCCATTGTATGTTATCGACTCAAGAAAGAAAGACATTGGTGATGGGGAAAAATTTTTGAGTACCTGATAGAGATTGAGAATCGGCAGGAGAGGATCCTTTGTGGGTAATTGATTCCCCTAGTCAGTGTTTGGTGGCATCATGTGAATCCTTTGAAGAAAACATGGGAGCATTAGACCTAGATGCGATCTCAAAACCCTCATGTATTTGAGTAGGTTTTTCACTTGTCAGGACAGAAATCCCTAAGGTGGGGGAGAATATAAGTATGCTTATTTTTTCATGTATTAATTAAGGATAGTATATAAATTATTTTTGAAAATAGGAGTTCAGACGGTGTGAGATTATGAGTCCCAGTGGTCTTGGAATTGATACTTGAAAAATATTGAAAATATTAATATCACTTGTGTAATGTTTTCCTAAAAAATTGTAATAAGTCATAAATGGAGTATCATATTGGAAATATAAGATCACCTTTTATTTTATAGCATGGGTTTTACCCTAGGCATGAAGTAACTTTTTTTAGCATTGGGAGTTTCGGTAAAGTACTATCACTTGCTCAAAAAATAAAATAATATAAACAAATAAATAAATTTATTTTTTCAACACAGTGACCTAAAATCATCTATTTGAACATGGATATGCCTAATAAATAGGGTTACTTATATAATAGTGGGATTGAGAGGAGTCATTTGATAGGATACATTATAGGATTGTCGGAAGATGACATCAGATCAATATTAGATCAAATATCATTTTCCAAAGGAGTTTGTGGATCTCAACTATGATCGAAACGTAGGACCATTATTCATCAGTGATCAACTCAAACTTCTGGTGGGATGTTTAATTTAAGTGATTCCATCATGTTTCATTGTCCTGTGTCAAACACGAATATATTTAAAAAATAATAATTGATTCACACATTGACAGATACTTTGTTTATGGTTGATTTATTTTCCCATATTGATTATTCCCCCTTCATTCGTCAAATTATTTGACACCGGATCTAGGAAAAAATTAAAAAGGTTGAATTTGTTTTACCATTTTTGTGGCTTATGGATTTATCCCCACATTTCTTTACACATTCATCTAGGGTAGTTTCATTGTCTTGTGGTTTTATGATCACCCGATACTCTATCATTGTGTGATTTTTCTTTGATTCAACGAATTGATACCATGGGTATGAGTTTCGATCGAGGCTTAGATCATGAATAATCAATAATAGAGGATGAATAGAGGTATATTGGACCGGTTTTTAGGTTCTTCAATCCTTACAATTGCATATAGAGATGGCATGAGAGACATAGGTGTTTTTTCAATTAGGTTGGATGAACAGATTTCGACTAATGGAAGTAGATTAGATTAGAGGTCCTTAAATCTAAATTTCCAATCTTGAATCATATCGGCATAAGTGTAGAAAGTTAAATTAGATAAGAACATGAGGGTTCTATAAAATTCTTCCATACATAGTGTGTAATTAAGAACTACACACCTTGTGGGGCCCTGACTATGATTCTAGGATTTCCACAATGATGATAAGGATCACACACCATGTGGTCCCTACCACATGTCTTGTGACCCTCCCCTTGTGGCTCGATGTGTAACCCTAAGGTGAGTTGATAGTTACATTTCCTAGTACACATGATGGTACACATGTAGGCTATGAGTACACCGAAATGGATAGATGGCATGGGCAAGGTTCCAGAAAACCACTACACAATGTGTAATTTTTAGTACATGTTGTTTATATGTATATATATATATATTCCATGTGATAAGAAAGCACATGGGAAGACCCTAGGTTGGCTAGACATGTGGTTTACCCTTATTACACACTGTTTACCACATTAAAGGGTGTTTGGATCCCTTTATCATTCATATTGTACAAGTATTAGTTGAGTTAGTTCTTCTTACACCATCCCTTTAAGGGTACAATGTTGAGTTTAATCCAAAGCTCTAGATTGTGATCCCCTATATATGATGAGTATCATAAAGAGTTCATGGTTTACCTCTATGAGACTAGAGTGTGATCATATATCATTCCTTCTTATACCTTATGTGGGGTCCGTGGAATCGGCGTAATGTCCTTATGTAGGGTGATAATCCCCTATCTAGAAGTCTATTTCTGTAGGGTTCATGGTATTGCTGACATACGATCCCAAACATAGAGTCTTGATCGAGATTGGATTTGTGGTGTCCTCTAGTGGTCCTGGGTATAATTACCTATATTTGAATTGAGATATTCTAAGACCAAGGAGTTTTCTCAGGTAGGTTCCAATGATCACGATCTCTTGGTAGAGTGTATTTGTTGATATCTTGTCTTGTGGTGTGGGTTCTCCCAGATTTTGCATTACTAAAAATATATGAGAAGAATCATGGGGCTGATAGTTTGGTTAAGACCTCCTGAAGTCACGATGTTCTTCATAAGAATAATTGGGTTTTCTTTAATTTTTATATTCTTGTTTTGAGTTGAATACTTTTTATGCTTTGTCTTTATTGTATTTGGTTTGTCAAAATGAGTATTATAATACTCACCCATGCATGGACTCTACCTTCACATGTCATGTCTTATGTATACAACGGGCCTTTTGACAGTGTCTTAGGTGGATAGGGGGAAGGTGGAACATAGTTTGGGCAAGAAATACCAAGGTGTTTTTTGGGTGGTTTCATTTGATAGAAATCCCCTTCTACCAATAAGGTTAGAATTGTTTTTAGTTTTTTTTGGGAAGGATTGAATTTAGACCCTTATTGCTTTCTAGTACTTTTCTTGTACTCTGATTGTGGGATCATAGATGTATGCTTTATTTTTATCAATTATTTTACGTTTCATTATTTTATGGGATATGATATTTTTGTGTGTGTTTTTCGGTTAAAGTATATTAGGATAATTCCATCCATGTGTGTGATATGCATACTCAACACTGGTCACTAACCCCTGGACTATTGGAGGTGGGCTTGGCTTTGTCTTGACTCAGGCCCCGTAGGGATGAGTTATGACAGATCTAATCCTTTGGGAATCCTGTCATCAATATCAAGTATAATAAAGCCAATAAAATATTTCACCATTCATATCAATATATTATCATAATCCATATTTTTTAATTTATATAATTTCCAATTTTCCAGTCATTTTTTATCATTTGGTGGATTCTCTTGCATTAGGAATAATCATTTACACTATATAAAACCAAGATACCATTTTCACCAATTACATGTCTTGATAAGTTGTTCGATTAATCCCATTTTCGATTAAAATTTAATTTAATTTGATTTGATTGATTCTATTACCTAGGAATAATCATTGAAGGTAATCATCATGTAACTAGACACATTAGCCAACGAGTGTATTCTCTAACATTTACCGGAATCACTAATGGAATGCATCGAGTAACCTGACCTAATCCATCATGTCTAATTAATTTTTTACCAATTAAATTATCATTTATTCTCTTATGGTGTATTATTTTGCATTAGGATGAATCAACGATGTCATTTTTTGTCATGTTACTAAATTATTATATCTCACCCATGACCCCTTGTTCCTAAGATTAAGTTGACTCTCAAAAATTTACTTTCAATAAATGTTTTTCACACCTCTCAGTTGTCCACAACTCCCGATCACAAATCTAAGAGACCTAATGGGGTCATTAGGAGGTTATATGGTATCAATTATCATAATGGCAATGGATTTCCAATTTATTTAGGTCACAAACATAATTTTACAGCATGATCACTCATATTTATATCATAAAAATGTAAAAATAAAAAAAGAGTTTTTCAAGACTACCTACCTCAAACATAGTTAACCCCATGCTATAAAAGGTTCAATGAAATTTCTTGCATAGCTAAAATCCAACCGTCCCTTCCTTAAAATCTATTACTTCCTATATCATTCCCATTAAATATAATTAAATAATTTTTACTCAATTATAATTAATTGAATTATAAAAAGGAACCATACACCCAGTAGTGAAATAAATCATACCAAAAGGCACATAATACAAAATCACATAGTTTGAACAGTGAAAAACCATCCATGGGTTGTCTGCAACACACTTCTGACTCTATTCCTAGAAAACCCCTATCATGGGTAAATGAAACAACAAACTATTAAATAAATAAAATGGTATTATTTAAAAGATAAACCCCAAAAAAAATTAACATGTCACACATTAATGGTGCATGTGCATCAGCATGAGATATCCTCTCTCTAATAAAATCCAATATCTCATCTTCCTTGGATAAATAAGTCAAGATACAGTGGGTTCACCATCTGATTTATCAATTGGAATCATAATATGATGAATTTATGAAGTTGATTCTAAGTAGAATTATAAAAAACCATGGATATTATATTCTAGGACTTTTTGAGTTGAATCCATCACAATTGAAATTGCTTCAATCGGATGAGATATGAGATCATAAGAGATTCCAAAAGCCCAGATCATATGTCTCATCACTTCTCTGTGTCAAGGGTTTTATGTAATGAACTTTAGAGGGTTTCTAAAGAATTCATACAATATAAAATGTCTTCCAAAGTTATCTTAGAGGGTTGATGATGTGAAAAATGAGTTCACATCTTGAACAATTTGAGCCAAATCTTTTACTAGGTCACAACCACATGTGTCATGATGTGAGACTGTGTATCACACCATTAAAATTTTGATTGTTCCCCCAAGCCCATTTTTTATTTCCTATGTTAATTTGGATACACCCCCTAAAAATTATTCATTTCATAAATCACATGTGCGATGTGAATGACCTAGTAGAGATATTTTCAATATCCTAGTATGTCTGTTTCTTCTTCGGTGTTCACCCAAACCCCCAATAATTACACCAAACATTAACCATGTCTAGAAATATCATTTTAGAATATTGAAACCCCCATAACAGCACTCTAATTCCTATATTTCCATACCACCCATCCATCAAAAGAAAAAATTAAAATTCCCCTAGGAAATCTCGGCTCATAAAAACACAAGCTCTAGCATTGTATCTATGTGAATTATGATTCCCTGGACCAATACTCTTAGATTCGGATTCATAAACACATACATTACATACTCTCTTTTATATGAGCTATAAAATCTTATATATACCTATCTATAATCACAAAATCCAAAATAATTGCTGAATTATAACATTATGATGATATTTTTAGTTTTAGAGATTTAGAGAATAAGGTCATCAAAAACTAATAAGTCCCATGTATTTATTATCTAATGGATATATTTTTCCACTATATAAATGATACTTAATTAATGATAAGTTTTCAATATTTTCCATAAATTATTCCACATGTGTTATCCTTATATACATGTAATGTGTAGAAATTTTCTTCATAACCCATGGGAATGAAAACATAAGAAGGGGTGTGATCAAATGATCAGTAAGGGAAAATATATTACTGAGGTAATCCTGGAATAACCATGGCATAAATTTTATAAAATTAATAAGTAATAAAATTCATATATAATCAACTGAAATTGATTTCATGCTATATCCATGAAAATAAATGAAAATATGGTTATCAATAATAGTTATCTCATACTAACAGAATGTATAATTTCATACATCAAAAACATATTGGTAAGGCCTTGTTCTAAGACACATTCCTATTATGGGAAGAGGTATAAACCAAAACCCACCTTCTTTTGTCTCATAAGACATTTCGATGTATCTAGGGATAAATAAATATGGGCCCCACACATCACCTGATTAATTATAATTAATTCAATATAAAAGGGAACAATATTTTTCATACCATTCCCTATGGAAAATATTACTAAATAAAACCATGGTTATCTTTATAATGAATGATATTGAATATCAATTCATAATCAACCTGAATTAACATGTGATAATCATGTAGAATATCAATATTTTTTATCATGTAAATAGAATGAACAAATTATCATAACCCATCTGTGGAAAAAGGTGGATGGTCAAACTATACATATTAAACTTTCCAATAATCATCTATATTAGAATAAAAAAATATGAAATGAAAATACATTCACCCATGTCAGCAGAAGAACATATATTTAAGGTAAACACCATCCAATCTAAATTATATAAAATGTAATGTTCATGTCAAATAGATAAATGATTATATGGATAAGTAAATAATAGAATAATATGATCATAATATTTCCAGAGAAAAAAGGTAGATTGTTTCAAGAGAATATAACCCTAGTGTAATAAAGGAAACTTAAAAGGAAATTGATATAAATGAAAAAAACCTTTCAAATAAATGCTTCAAAAAATATTAAAAAATAAGGGATCAAGAATTGAAATGTTTGATACCACAAGTTAAATCCCCCAAATGATAAAATATACATTTCATGAAACAAAACATTATTATGCTTAATCATTTTGAAAATGATATGGGAAATGAAATATAAAATTTAAAATCGATTCTTGAAAACATTTTAAACTTTGACATAAAATAAAAAATTTATATTTTTCTTCCAAAGATAACTTTTGAAAAGGTAATTTGAAAGGTTTCTAAAACCATTACTTTTAAAAATAATCTCTAGTAATGGAGCCTTGAATAGATATAAATCTTATCTTGGAGAAAAGAGTATAGGAAGACAAAACATTTGAATGTGAAACAAAAAAAAATATTTTTATTATTTTCAAAATACCTTTGTTTAAAAATGAAATTGTATAAAGAGTATAAGAAATTAATTTATATTAAAACTAAATTTTTACAAAAAATATAATAAAATAACATATAATAAAACACCAATGTGGGATAACATAATAATGGAAGGAATAATTTCATGGTGAAACAATATATGTTAAGGAAAGGAGACTTGAGTTATCAATATCCCTTACAAGAAACATACTCTATTAAACATGTACAGTTTGAAAATAGGTTTATGTAGTAAAAATATAAAAAATGAATGAATAAAAAATAATAAAATAATACGGAGTAATGTACCCAACTTATATGAAGTAAATTATAGAGAATGATAATAAATAAATGAATTAAAATTATGTTACCAAAAACTCTTATGCTTGCGGTAACACTTGTATCAAAAAGAATTTTAAGAATAGAACTTGATATGGATTAGTTTATAAAATGAATTACTTGGAAATAATGTATATAAAATTAATGGTATATTAAAAAAATATAATACCATATAATAAAACATGGTGTATTTTATGTGTGGGGACCTGGCCCCAGAATACCCGAAGCTGGTGCCTTGAATCATGATGTGTAGTTTTTTAACAAAAAACATGCAATAATAAATTACACATCAGGTCCCATAAAGGGGATCGAATTCAGTTCAGGTTATGGGAAACCAGTCACTTCTATCAAGCTTCTTCAGGTGAAAATTGATACATTTAAAATTTTATTCAAAAACGTAGGGTGAGCATACAAATATCTAGTAAGGGGATTTAAGTAAAACATAATAAAACAATACAACTTTTTAAACATTATTTTCAAATTTTCAATAAAACATTTTAAGAAATGTTGAAACACATGTATCGTAACCTAAAAATTCTATAAGAATTAATAGAGCACTATTTAAAGAATACTAAGAGAGTTACAAGGAAACATGATACAATTATTGGCATGCTCATACGGGGTAAGAAGTAAAAGAAATTCCATGTGAAAATGAAAGTAAAAAATTTATAACTAAGAGTATTACATGATCAGAGTTGCACTTAAATAAAAAATTCAATTTCATCCTTTAATACTAAGAAACATAAACTGGCTAAAGGCTCTGAGTACTACACAAATACTATGCCATAAATTTTACTTGTTTTAGTTCTCATGTACATATTCTATTTAACCAATAATATTCTACTAGTCAAATATTCTTCTGGTTGATTAAATTTAATATCCATAAATAGAAAAATTCATATGTTAGACATCAGAACCATTCTATCTAGGCCTCGATCCAAGCCTATAAATAATACTTTTTTCAAGGCCTTGCGCCAAGATAGTAGTTTGTCACATGAGACCTACCAATTCATCGAGGGGCTATAGAGGGCCCCACCCATCACATACTAAGTCCAATTCATTCCACATCTCTCTAAATCAATGTGCACATACAAATTTGATTTAGTAAGTTACTTATTACTTATCATTTCAAGTGTTATACATTTCTTCTTTTATTATTTCAAATTATTAAAAGTGTCCCATACCTCCTTTAATAATTCAATTTCCTTTTTCCATAAAGGTTGTTTAAGTCTTGATCAGATTCTTTAATATTTACATATACATGTATTTAATGTATATAAGTGCTAATAACAAGTCTATCAACTGTATGGCTGTGTCATTGAATGGCAAGTATGATAAGCAGATGTTGGCATATGTGATGACAACTAATGCACTAAAAGAAATACATATTTTTTCACATATAATGATCAACTAAAATTCTAAAACATTATTAATTAATACATATTTGAATTTTACCTAGAAGCATTATTAATTAAAAGATAAAGTAGATATTTCATGTGTGGGTATTAACTCACAGTTTCCCATACATTTCTTACTCAGATGCTTTGGTATAACACATCACAAGGGTATACATAATGCTAAAAAAGGAAAGCATGAGATTAAACCATAACCAATACCATTAATATATATATATCTATATATATTAATGAGTAATTTATACATATAAATATAGAAGTTTCAAACCCCAAATATTATACTCATGAGCTCTCCACAGTTATTAAACTCATCATAAGTATAATATTTGGAATATCCAAAACTAGGTTTTTGTGTTGTGTAAATATTTCATACAATATGATGTATATAAAGAATAGTGTTTAAACAAAACTAAATATATTTTGAAAACACATGTTTCATATTTCCTTTTCAAACCTTGGAAAATTATAAATAAAATTAAGGAACAAAGATTATGTGTACATCTATATTTTCACATATCCGAAAATACATTAGGTATAAAGGGGGTTAAACCAAAAATCCATTAACACCCACACAACTTTAACATATTAGAAACATTAATTAACTAGAGTCCCTAAAACTCTAAATCACAACATAAAATTAAAAGGTTAATATAACATATAAATCCTTTATGTACAACTGAGTTCATAACAAAATTAGTTGGAACCTCCATGTTTTTAACCCCTTAGGCTTTTTAGTTAACCAAGCATGTATAAAATTCAGATCATTCTATTAATTATAAATGTTTTTTTATGAAACATATTCACACATTTCTTAAAAAACGTATATAAATTTTTTTATTACATAGTTATATATGTTTATACTCTTACATAGTTATATATGTTTATACCCTTATAGAACCTTGACATCACACACCCTTGCATGTTAAGGGGGTTTAGATATTCAAGTAGGGAAAAGGTCATTCCATTATAAGGATGATGGTAGATCACAATCTTAACCATACATACATAAATACCATTAATTGTATATATATATATACAAAGAACATAATCCAATTTTTCATGTATAAAATACACCCTTATGCTCATAAAACCTCTTGAAATCAAAAATAGAAGACTTAGGGTCAACTTATGTGAAAATTTCAACTAAACCATAAGGTTACATATACATTTTTATGAGTGTACATATACATGTATATACCCTCAAATAACAAAGACAGTGAAACTTAAATCCCTTACCTTGGTTTGAGGAGGAGGTGAGACTCGGGAAAAGCTCAGAGGTTCTAGAATAAAGCGCTGGAGGAAGAAGTATAGATGAGGGATTCTTAGGGTGCCAGCAGGTTGTTTATAAACTATACTATGTATAAAATAAACAAGACACTTAATGCTACAGTTGGGAATCCGATGCCTATTCAGTACATTAAATGACTGAATGAAATCATTGTGGAAAAAAGAGGGCAAGGGGGGGTCTACTAGATGTAATGGGTGAAGAAAAATGGTGGGAATAGGATGTGTAGTGGTTAGTGGTATAGAGCAGGTGGAGAAGAAGAATATAGAGTGGGAGCGGAAAACCGAAGATTAAATGGATGACAAGGATTTGATCCGGCCTTGATCCGATGGTTGGGGTGCGTTTGTGAGATTTAAAAGGATGGGAAGCTTCGATTATATTTGAGTTTTGATTGGATGAAATATATCATCCCAGCATTTTAAAAATACTCAGACCTTCACGATTAGATCAAAACGGATCAAATAACACAAAAAAATGAGTAGAATACTGCAGCTTCTAGGAATTGAGACCCAGATTGAGATGGATGGACTTGATCGCTCGTGAGATGATCATATAGCCCAGATCCCATTTTTCCTTAAATAACGTGTCCATCATCGGATCATAGGGTATACCACGGCCTCTTTATAAGACTTGTGCTCTGAGCATAAGCTCAGAAAAACACAACACACACACAAGGGATACTTATACACAGCCCCCCCCCCCCCCCCCCGTACGCCTCGACCTACCCCAGCCTCAGCATGGACTCACGCCCACGGTGGCACACTATGATCCCTCTTATGATTTTGTGTGCCCGTTGGGGAAGCAATTCCCCCCAATCGGGCCGGCCTGAGCTGAGGTTGAGGGCCAGGCTCAGCCGCCTTGCACGAGCTTTCTCCCTTGGACTGGCTAAAGGGCTGGCCCTAGTGGGATTATTTTTAAAATAAAATCCATATTTCCAAATTATAAATTTATAATAAAATAAATACATTCATTTTAACTATGTAGATAATATCTTAAATTTTATAAAATATGAATTCTTATATAAAATTTGAAAGATTAAAGAATACAAATTAAATTATACCTTGCCTTAACAAAGAGTAGTACTAAAATTATTTATAAACATTATTGTTTTAAAATAAAAAGTTATAATTTGAAATTTAATATATCCAAATAAAAACATTTATACTAGTATTATAGAAATCAAAAACATAGTTTGGTTTTAATCTTTAAGAATGAGAACATTTACATGATATTTGAAATATTTGTAATATGTTTGGAATCCTCTTTTAATTTTAAAATCACACTATGTATAGCTCAAAATATTAAATCATTAACCTTGTAAAGTTCATAATAAGAGGTTATATTATATTTTCACAACTTAAATGTTTTGAAAATCTAAATTAGATATTTTTGATTAAACCACCGAAAAGACCAATGACTATAAATATAGCCATTAGAACTCAACAGTCTCCAACATCTCCAATAGTCACCCAAGGGGTAACAGTCGGGTAGATGCCTTATAAAACCAAACATTAGGGTGTCTTAAACTGAAGACATATGAAGAAGATGGTTATTTCTATACCACTGATGGTCAGCATGGTTTTCATGATTATTTGGGTGATGTTATTCATTATGACTGACCCAAGGGAGATTCTCTATTTAGAAAGTCTCATTGTTTCTTTAGGAGGACTTATAGTGTCTCTAATAGGGTTTTTAGTAGGTATATTTGGTTAGCATAATTTCATTTTGATATTTTTGTAATGTAAACAATATGATTTTTTATTTAATAAAATGGATTTGTGTTTAATTTTCATGTTTTTATTTAGTTGAGATGAAAATTAAACAAAATAAAATCATTATATTACTTTAACATGAGAAAAATGTTTTGGGGTGTCACAATATCCCCCTCTACGAATAATTCTTTGAAAATTCATTTCATTTAACCACACTAAAGGATACTCCTTGACGTTCTTTACCACATCCTCCATCGTGGAGGATCCTTAGGTGTGGCTAGATGAATACCCATGTTTGTGTTCAGTTCTTCTGTTTCCTTATCCCAAACACACTTTAGACAGTAAGGGTTAAACTCATGCATTGTACACTCAGACTTCCAAAGGGAGGATTGAATGGTAGAGAGCTCATAGTTGTAAGAATGGAAAAACTCTCTCAAAACTCATCGAACTGTCTCTTGTTTGAGGATTTTGATGAAATCGACGTGGTCATACAAACAGATGCTTAAGATTTGGTACATATAAGCTATGCATAGGTCCCCTTCCCAGGCAGCCTCTTGAAACCTTACCCTATCCATGAAGTTTCAATATTATGTGAAGCATAGGAAAAGACCATCATGGTACTTTCCCCTTTGTCTACACTCAGTGAGTTGAGCATTGTCTATACGGTGGTAGATGTAGGAATTACCTTAGCAGGAGTAGAGAATGTTTGGACTATTGAATATCCTATAATGACGTTTTCACCTTATCCAATGGTTTGTGAAGAGAATGTATTCTTCTTCACAAGTTCTGACCTTAATGGCCTCCATTATCTCAATAGGAAGAGATAAAATGTGGGTTTGTCCTTCCATCTGTAAATAATTTTTTCCTCTCAGAGAAGTCCATTCAGTGAATCAAAAACACCGAAAATGTAGATGAAAGAAGAAACATCAAAATGTATTTTTATATACAACTGGTAAATAACACCCAGAACTAATGGTTTACCCAG
The DNA here is from genome assembly GCA_963277665.1 of Viscum album. Classification (NCBI taxonomy): domain Eukaryota; kingdom Viridiplantae; phylum Streptophyta; class Magnoliopsida; order Santalales; family Viscaceae; genus Viscum; species Viscum album. Next base: position 1,014,929,160 of record OY728147.1, on the reverse strand, counting down.
TTCCCGGTTACAAGAATTCTCAAATCAATTTCAAAATGTTCAATCTCCTTGAACCAAATGCAACCCGAGCAGTCTGGTTTGATCTCGTGGGTGCACTTATGGTGTCTCCAGAGTATGACATGAGGGGAGTATAGTTGAGAGACATCAGTATGTACTTGATGTTTTTACATAGAATTGGAGGCTTTAAAATCAATAATTTCAAAGTCTATTACTTGACCGAAATGGACATAGGACAAGACTTGGCACATATACACTTCCCGGAGGTTTCCTGATGCTTCATCTTCTTAAAAATCCATGAGGGATGGGATTCCTTCTGTTGCACTGAGGCATCTAAAAATTCCCTCATAGTACTTTCCCTGACGTGCATAGGATGGAAAATGGGTTTTCATTATAAAGAGGTAGTCCAAACCCTCTCCTTAGTGGAGTTAAAGTACATGGGGAGAGTTGGACATGTCATAGAGGTGTTTTCATGTCATAAGAATATGGGAATAGATTAAAAATTTATCATGGATGGTTATGGAAATTATGGTTTCTAGGGACTCATTAGGAAGAGATAAAAGTATGATGTTTCTATTTTCTATCTGAATATTAAGAAAACCTCATATTTAGAAATTCTGAATTAAAATTTTCTTTGTTCAGTTTTTATTTTCCAGAGTTATCTAAACCGAATCCTCTGATAACAACCGTGGGGACCCGACCCAAGAATACCCAGAGAATGTACCTTGAATCATGATGTGTAATTTTTTAACAAAAACATTCATTGATAAATTACACATCAGGTCCCATACATAGGATCTAATTCGGTTCAAGTTCTGAGAAACCAATCACTTCTGTCAAGCTTCTTCAGCTGAAAACTGATACCTGAAAAATTTTAGTCAAAAACTTAGGGTGAGCATATGAATTCCCAGTAGGGTTTTTATAAAAAAAATAACAAAACAATATAACTTTATAACATTCTTTTAAAATTTTCTATGAAACATTTTAAGAAATGCTGAAACACATGTATCATAACATAACAGTTATCTAAGAATTAAAATAGCACTATTCAAAGAATACTAACAGTGTTATAAGGAAACATGATTCAATTATAGCCATGCTCATACGGGGTAAGAAGTAAAAGACATACCATGTGATAATGCAAGTAAAAAACTAACAACTAAGAGTATTACATGATAAGAGTAACGCTTAAATAAAAACTTCTATTTTATCCTTTACTGCTGAGATACATGCACTGGCTAAAGGCTTTTAGTACTGCATAAATACTACACCATAACTTTTACTTCTTCTGGTTCTCATGTGCATAAACTCTTTAACCAAGAATATTCTACTAGTTGAATATCATTCTTGTTGATTAAATTTCATAGCCATAATGAGGAAAGTGAATATGCCAGACATCATAACCATACTGTCCATGCTTCGAGCCAGAACCATAAATAATAATTTTGTCAAGGCCTTGAGCCAATACCATAGTTTATCTCATGAGATCTACCAATGCATTCAGGGGCTATAGTGGGACCCACCTATCATATACTAAGTCCAATTAATTTACCATCTCTTTAAATCCATGTGCACATACCACTTTGATTTTTTAAGTTACTTATTACTTATCATTTCAAGTGTCACATATTTCTTGTTTCCTTATTTTAGATTATTCATAGCGTCTCATACCACCTTAAATAATTAAAAAAATTTATTCCATAAAGGTTGTTTGAGTCTTGATCACATTCTTTAATATTTACATATACTAGTATTTCATCCATATAAGTTCTAATAATAATTCTATCAACTGCATAACTGTGTCATTGAATGGAAAGTATGATAAGTAGATTTTGGCATATGTGATGACAACTAATACACTAAATGAAATAAATTTTTTTCACATATAATGATAACCTTAAATTCTAAAACTCTATTTTTTAATACATATTGGAATTTCACCTGGAATCATAATTAATTAAAAGATAAAGTAGATATTTCATGTGGGGTATTAACTCACAGATGCTCATAGATATCTTAATGAGATGCCTTGGAATAACACATCACAAGGGTATATAAAATGATAAAAATTAAAAGCATGATATTCAACTATAGAAAATACCATTAATATATATATATAAATGAATGATTAATTCATACATATAAATATAGAAGTTTTAAACCCCAAATATTATACTCATGAGATCTCCACAATTACTAAACACATCATAAGTATAATATTTGGAATATCCAAAATTAGGGTTTTGTGTTGTGTAAATTGTTCATACAACAGGGTGTATATAAAGAGTAGTGTTTAAACAAAATAAAATATATTTTGAAAACACATATTTCATATTTCCATTGGAAACCTTGGAAAATTATAAATAAAATTAAGCAACAAAGTTTATGTGTACACCTATATTTTCACATATCTGAAAATACATCATGTGTAAAAGGGTTTAAAACAAAAATCCATTGACACCCACACAAAATTAACATATTAGAAACTTTAATTAACTAGATTCCCTAAAAATCTTAACCAAAACATAAAATTAAAAGGTTTATATAACATATAAAACTTATATGTATAATCGAGTTCATACCAAAATTAGTTGGCACCTCCATGTTTTTAACCCCTTAAGAGTATTAGTTAACCAATCGTGTATAAAATGCAGATCAAGGTATTTATTATAAAAGTTTTTTTATGAAATAAATTCACACATTTATTTAAAAAATGTATATACATGTTTTTATTACATAGTTATATATGCTTATACCCTTATGGAACCTCGACATCACACACCCTTTCATGTTAAGGGGGTTTAGATCTTCGTGTAGGGAAAAGGTCATTCCATTAGAAAGAAGATGGTATATCACACTCTTAACCATACATACATATATACAATTAACCATATATATATATATATATATATATGTATTTATATATATATACAAAGTACATAATCCAATTTTTCATGTTTAAAATGAACCCTTTTGTTCATAAAACCTCTTGAACTCAAAAACCAAAGACTAATGATCGGCCTACGAGAATATTTAAACTAAACCATAAGGTTATATATATATTTTTATGAGTATAAATATACATGTATATACCCTAAAATAACAAAGACATGGAAACTTAAACCCCTTAACTTGGTTTGAGGAGGAGGAGAGTCTCGATAAATGATCGAAGGTTCTTGAATAATGAATTGGATGAAGAAGAGCACTGAGGGATTCATGGGGTGCAACAGGGTTGTTTATGAACTATACAATGTATAAAATAAACATGATACTTAACGCTACTATTGGGAAACTGATTCCTATTTGGTACATTAAATAAATGAGGGAAATATTTGTGGAAAAAATAGGGCATGGAGGGGTCCACTAGCTGTCATGGGTGATGAAAAACGGTGCTAATAGGATGTGTAGGGGTTACTGGTCTAGTGTAGGAAGAGAAGAAGAAGACTAAATGGGAGAGGAAAACTGAAGATTTAATGGGCGGCAAGGATTTGATCTGCCCTTGAACCGATTGTTGGGGTGCGTCCACGAGATTTAAAAGGATGGGTGGATCAGATTAAATTCTAGTTTTGATCAGACGAGATAAAATAATGTAGCGTTCTAAAACTACTCGAACAGTTATGATTATATCGCAACGGATCAAACGACTCACAAAAAATATGGAGAATACCGCAGCTTCTAGGAATTGAGACCTAGATAGAGATGGATGTCCATTATTGATCATGACATGATCCTATGGCCCAAATCCCCTTTCCCCTTAAAAAACTTGTCCCACATCAGATCGAAAAGCCTCTCGCAACCTCTTTATATGACATGAGCTCTAAGCATAGGATAAAAAACACAACACACACACAAGGGGGCCTTATACATGGGCTCCCGGCCCCCGCAGGCCTCGGCCTACCCCTGCCTCGCTGTGGCCTTACGCCCACAGTGGCACGCTCTGATCCCTCATGTGCTCTTGTGTTCCCTTTAGGGAAACTATGCCCCCCGCTCAGGCCCGCCTGAGTTGAGGCTGAGGGCTAGGCTCAGACGCCTAGTGCGATCTTCCTCCCTTGGCCTGACTAATGGGATGGCCCTAGTGGGATTATTTTTTAAATAAAAACCATATTTCAAAATTATAAAGTCATAAGAAAATAAATATATCCATTTTAACAATATAGAGAATAATTTACATTTTATAAAACATGATTTTTTATTTAAACCTTTAAAGATTAAAGAATACAAATTAAATTATACCTTGTATTGACTATGATTATTACTAAAATTATTTATAAACACTATAGTTTTAATATAAGAAGTTATAAATTAAAATTTAATATATCCACTTTAAAATGTTTATACTAGTATTATAGAAATTAAAAACACAGTTTAGTTTTATTCTTTAAGAATGAGAACATATACAAGATATTTGAAATATTTGTAAGATGTTTGGAATCCTCTTATCATTTTAAAATCACACTATGTATAGATCAAAATATTAAATCATTATACTTTTAAAGTTCATAATAAGAGTTTATATTGTATTTTCATAAAATAAATGTTTTGAAAAGATAAATTAGATATTTTTTATTAAAACAGCGAAAAGACCAATGGATATAATTATAGTCGTTAGAACTAAATGGCCTCAAACATCTCTAATTGTCACCCAAGGGGAAATGGTCAGGTAGATGCCTTATAAAACCAAACATTAGGTTGTCCTAAACTTATGAAAATTGAAGACGATGGTGCTTTCTATACCACTGATGGTCATTAAAATTTTCATGATTATTGTGGTGATGTTATTTGTAATAACTAGCCTGAGGGAGCTTCTCTATTTATCGGGTCTCGTTGTTGCTTTAGGAGGCCTTAAAGTGGCTCTGATAGGATTTTTAAGGTATCTTTGGTTAAAATAATTTAATTTTGATCTTGTTGTAATTTAAGCACTATGGTGTTTTATTTAATAAAATTCCTTTGTGTTTAATTTGTAAGTTTTTGTTTGGTAGTCATTAAAATTAAAAAAATTAAAATCATGATATTAATATTACATGAGAAAAAAGTTTTGGGGTGTCACAACATATAACATGACTCAAAGAATCATAATTGAGACCAAGAAAACACTTTCATCCTGAGTAACACTTCAATCAAAATCACTTGATAGAGAGGTCTTGTAATGAAAAATAAAGGTCCATAATTAAAATAAAATTCATGATATGATATATCAAATAATAATTATATACACTATATAAATGAAAATAGGATAATAGTACGAAACTTGTCTCAAAGAGAGGAATTTGAGATTAAAACCCTTACTTCATTCATGATTTTTTATCACTTGAACCAAATGTGCTGAATAATTAAATTTATTTCATTAAATACACACTTAAGAACATAATTTTTAATAATAAACATTTATAATTCTAATTTATAATAATTATATTCATATATATATATTGATATATTAATTAGTTTTTACCTATTTTTAGAAGTTGGTTAAAGTAATCTTTATAGATTTGAACTAGTTTCATAAAAAAGCTATTCTGATCTATTATTTTTAAAAATTTAAATTCTATTATATAATATAATTAACTGAAATATAGTTTCAAAGTTATTTTATATATCTATAATCACATCTCATGGTAATCTTGGTTATGATCCTTAAGGTGGAAATCCGAGAGGAGTATGTTTTGTTATTTCTTAATTAACAATTGGTCATTTCTTAATTAATGAGTTAAATATTCATATAGATTTTCTTAAACCAGAAAAAAAATTATATATTAATATCATATTATACCATTAAATAAGTTCCAATAGTCATCCATGATAAAAATGCATTTTACTATTCAAGTATGTGGTTAAATCGTCCCAAACATTAACTTACCATTATAAATGGTTGATTATGAGGTGTTTCAGTTGTAATGTAACTATAAAAAAGATAAATTATATAAATTGGTATTTTTTCATATATAAAAATTATAAGTATATTTAAAGTTAATATAATTTATATAATGTCATAAATTAGAAATAAGAGATCATTTTTCTCTTAGTTCGCTTGTTTTAAACGATTAAATCAAAAATATATTTTTTGATCATATATTTAATAGGTTATACAATTTATAATAATATAAACATAATTATATCAAAAAAATAATATTTATACCTTAATCACATCATCATGACCAGCCATGTAAGGCAGTAATGAAAAGAAAAATAGAAATCAATTGTTCCTAGAAGACAGTAGTCTACACATACACATGGATGATGATTTCATTTTAACATAAAAATAGTAAGGAATGATATGGATTACTATTTAATAATAATAAAAATGATATAATTATTAAAAATATTTTTCAATTCCCATTTTATACCATCCTTTAATGGTGGTTATATAAAATGAAACACTATGCATTGTGGAGGCAGTAGTCTACACAATGCACAAATTAGTGTTTCATTTTTCATAACAGAAGAAGGAAAATGAGATTAATGATTATTCTAATAGAATAATAACATTAATAGATAAATACTTTTATTACATTAAATAGGTATTTAAATATTATAATTGTAAAAGATAAATAGAAAAAAGAGTTTAAGTAAGAATATTTACTCATATTGAGAACTTTGAGATTTCCTTGGAAGATCCATTAGAAATGTATAGAAAAGGATAATATATTTTGACTAGAAGCTAAAAAGAGTGACATATTATTATATGTAGGGGGTAATGGGTATGTTTTATGAGTAATATTAATTTTTTGGAGATAGTTGAAGTGGTGGTGAGAGAAAAAATTTATATGTGGTGAGAATGGAATTCTTATAAATATTTCAACTTAATGTAAAGGGAGAACATGTTAAACATGTCAAGTGGATATGAAATTCGGAATTAATTGTGTGGGGAAGAGATAAGGTAGAAAAAAACCTCATACAATCAATTATAAACAAATTTTATCATATTTATTTCCTTTACCCAATAAATTATGACTCTTACTCTTTTATCTTTTACTATAGTAACTAGTTTTTACCTAAGTTAATTGAATATTCATGCTTAAAAATAAAGAGGTATTTATTAGTTAATTTGGACCCAAATATTATAAATTTTAAATCGATTTTGTAATTCCCTGAACCCAGTTACATAGAATTGGTGCATTATTACATAACTTTGGAATGATATAAGGAATCATGTCCCAAAAGACCGATTAGTTTACTAGCCTTGGAAGTACTAGATACATACATAATTTTTACATTACATCATGAAAGAAAAAAAACATTGTGTTCCCTTTGAACACTATTATATCCCTTAGCCTATTCTTGTAGGTTAATCGTAATATAATTCTTTCCCTCTTGGAAAAAATAAAACATAAAAAATGGGTGACCTCAGATGCTCATTAAGGATAAAAATATAGCAGAAACATTCATAAATAAGAATAAACATTTAAGGCAATGTATAAGACTAGAATACAAGCCTTTTAAACATAAAATTTATCAAAATTTGGCCAAGATAAACCAAATAATTCCATTTAATTATTCACATGGATATTATACTATTCTAATAATCACATGTAATATAAATATACAATTTCATAATGATGGAATGAAAAATTATAGACATCATAACCACATAGTCAAACCCTTGTTCCAAGAGTACAAATAAGATTTACTCAAGGCCTTGTACTAAGACACTAGTTTGTCTCATGAGACCTATCGATACATCAAGGAGCAATAGCAGTCTCCACCCATCACTTACTAAGTGCAATGCATTCATCATATGAATAGGTTAAAACATAACATAAACATTCGTATTAAAACTAGCATATGAAATGTCAATACTTTATCCATAAACCATCAATGGTATAAAAATAACACATCCACAGTCAAAAAAATCCCAAAACCTTCAATACAGTATGGAAGATTTGTATCATAATAAATCAACCTTGATAAAGAATAATTTCTTTTAATGGATGTTGACATAGTTGAAAATGATCAGTAAAAATCTTGGAGATAAATATCCCTTTTTCAGGAAGACATTTAAAAATTTCACTATTTATCAAGAAGCTGTTTAAAATAGATTTTTGAATCAAAGTATCCCATACCACTTTGAATATTTTAAAATAAATTTCAATTTTGAAACATTAATTTCCATATAAATAAATCCTTATAACCATTTTTAAAACATGTACATTAATGAGAAATATTTAGATGAATAAAATTTTAAAACATTTGGAAGGATATTTTAGTTAGAGTTTCTAACCAAATGAAAGATTCTTGAATAAAAATTATTGAGAAAATAAAAAATTTATAATATCATGAGAATAAAGGGATTCATGATATACTTTGTCAAAGTACATTATATACAACAAATAAAAGTGAATTGGTGCATAACAACAAAGAAGTTTTAATGGAATTTTAGTTGAGATGAATTCCATTATAAAGACCGCATACTTAGGTTAAGGATAAATAAATGACATAGTTGTGTGTGAAAAATATAAATACACCTAATATGAATGGATATTATGTGTAAATAAATTTGAGAACATTCACACATATTCTTGTAAAATCAACAACAATGACTTGGATGTTCCACTCAATGAATAGAAATTGAGTTAAAATTGCTCGTATCAACTTTATATCAATGACTTGAGAATTTATCAATGGTGTGATTATGTGTATCAAAATTATATCCACACAAATTGGAGTGTAAATTACTACATAAGTAAATAAATAGTGATTTCACACATAATCTTGGAGTAAAGTAATCAACGAAGTTTTCGTAAAACCAAATGAGTAGAAATTGAAATTTTAAATTCCCTTACCGATTTGGTAACATACGATACATAAACCCGATTAAAAAAGTATCATCTAGTGATGATGTAAATACCCATAAATTAATGTAAATTATGCAAATAATACAATCATGGGTAGTATATACACCACACAAAAGGTAATAGGGGAAAATATAGCATGAATATCACGGGAATAAATGTGAGAGGAAAACGCCTACCTTGTACTTTTCCTTAGTATAGGGTAGGTTAACCGCTTGTATAATGGTGAAATCATTTTTATTAAATTATACAAGAACCAAATAAATATAGATGATATCATATATGATCTGCTAATATTTCATTGATAATGATATTTCAGTAGTATCATTATTTTGGTTGTAAACTGGTTCATTTTCCTTTTTATGTTTTGTTACGTAAGTCATGTTTGTTATGTGTAGGATATATCGGATTCATATCAAGAATTATATTCTGTTCTTAAACATTATTTTTAATCATAAAATAAAAATTATTCTTGAATGATTATGATGGGTAATGAATCTTATTGCGTTCGTGGAGATGGTAAGTCGTACGTACGCACGAGCGACAATATCATTATATTGATGGTGAAATCATATGTAATTTGATAGTATATCATATATAAGGAATAATTAACATGTTATATATATTATTTAAATTAGTTATTCTCAATATTATACCCATACAAATAATTAAGTGTTTGAATAACAAACTACACCACGATGTGGAGACGGTATGTCGTACGTACGCACTTATGGAAACTTTGTCATTTATATGATGGAAAAATAATGAATATGGTTGTAATGTATTTATAATAACATCATAGTATTTAGAAGGTACTGGATTTATTATTTTATTATGGAAACAAAAAAATAAAGAGGACGTGGAAGAAGAAAATAACTTGAAAAATGGTGGTGAAATAATTACCTCTACTTTGGGTGTTTCCTTTTGAGTTGAGAAAAAGGGCTCCTTAGGCTGGCTTTCTGATCAATGTAAAGACTCTAGGTTGATGTGAGGGAAGTTGGTAGGATATTTGGGCAGGGTTTTGTAGAGAAAAATGGCTTTGGAGGTGTGATTTTGAGAGAAGGAGAAGTGCACTATTATAAGAGGGGTGAGGGGCACTTTAGGAAAAGCATGAGATATTATTTTATAATAAAATCATTTTCAGTTAATAATTGATAAAAAATGATTTATTTATAGGATAAGGTTGGTATGGGTCTAAGAACTATCAACCAATATGTTTTAGATAGATTTAGGTTACCATATTAACCTTATCTTTTAGATTTAACTCTGAGTTAAATAGTTTGACATTTACCATGTCTCTTTTTATTTTTAAATTATATGGTTAATAAAATTACTATAACAAGACAAGAGAACCCCAAGTGGTTCATTATTAATATATATAACCTTATATAAGTCATTTTTCCAAAGCATAGATTTTTAGGAATATTATATCAATTAATAATATAGTATTTTTTTTAAAACTCAATTATATCAATTTTGACACTATTTAGTATTTGTATTTTTTGAAATCCATAAAAACTTTATCACTTTAAATAAAATTTATTTAATCAACCCAAAAATTCCATATTAAACTATAAAATTAGTTTAATTTATCATAAGTCTCAATTTACATTTATTTGGATTTATATAATATCAATTATTTTAATATTTTATTAATAATGTAATCACTGTATCATCATTGTTTCATAAATTAATTAATTTATTTAATGACTAAAAATTATAAATAAAATATCATTATGTAGGAAATATATTTATCTTTATAATTAATATTTATAGTCGAATTTAACATATGTGTAACCCTATATTAAAAATGTTTTAGTTATTAAACTTTGAATTTAACACTTTTTACTCTTCTTTAAATAAAATAATAAGAAATGTCCTAATCTAATCCAAGTGGAAAAAATAGGATCATATTTTAATCTTAAGGTCGTTTTTGGTCGAATTAAACTTATCCAATAGAATTAGGACATGGGTTAGGGTAATTATAATATCATTTTAACCCTTAATTACCATATTCACTTTTAGTTGTGGTAAATAAAACTCAAAAGTTACTATTCATAAAAAATTATTTGTATCTTTTTGAACCGCATTTTACTTACTGTTGTTAACCATGTCTCTCATATTTTTCATATTCAACTCATAGAGGTAGTAAAATTAATTTATATTTAATTTTATAAATGCTCATAGAAGGTGGGTAAAAGACGGTAAAAACTTCAATAAAATTTTATATATCAAAACTTATTATAAAATGAATCCAATGAATCAAATTAAACATATATAGGTACTATGTATCTATTTTAACTTAAAATAAAAAAATAAATAATTATTTAAATAAAAAGTCTATTTAAACAATAACGTAGTGTTTTTCACTATTCATCAAAAATTGAATGTTTTCAGAAAAATACAAAAAATTATCCCTATGCTAATTTTGATATTCATAATTCAAAAATAAATTCTATTTTACCAAATTAAGAAAAATATAAGTTGCATTAATTAATTTAAAATTAATTCCCATTGTCAAAACCAAAAAGGATGTTTTAAAAAAGTAAAAACTATCAAAAGATTGACATGTGTTTATGTCAAATTAAAACGTGAAATTACTTATAATGACCTAAATTATATTAAATTATAAAAATGTAATATAATTATACATCAAAACCATTAAAATTCATAATTTTACAATATATATTATTTCGATTAAAAAGTTTTTTTCAATTAAAATTTAGTATTTTTTAGTATTAACCAAATTATGAAAGTTATCAGAAAACTACCAAAAATTTATCCAAAATAAAAATTTATGTCACTATTCTAAAAAAATATTTAATTTATTTAAATTAAATATATAAAAGTGTCAAATATTGTTTTTAAAAAGGGGTTTCCATTAAAAGTTGGGAAAATTACATTTTTTTGAAAAATACTTCTTTTATCGGAAAAAATGAATTTTTTCTTATATTATGTCTAAGAAACACATAATATGGATTCTAAAATTATATTAAGTATATAAAATTTAAAATTTAGTTAATACTATTCATAACTGCTTTTTGAATGGCTAGTTTGGTAAGTCGTGGTGCGCTTGAACTCGATGTTGCATGTAACGCAAGAAATTGAATTACTTTAAATAAAATAACTTATTATGAAATATTGGGATATTACATTCTTCCCCCAATTTGAAATTGCATCCTCGCAATTTTAAAATTGGGCTTGGTAACTTCATTGAAAATCCCACATATGAAAAAGAGTTAATAAAACTATCACTTTAAAAGAAAGAAAGAGAAGTACCAAGGTCACCCGAGATAACCCATACTTGGATTCCATATAGGAATACATGGATATGGAAGATAAACTACGTGTCATGTGCTGATAGAGATTGATAGAAAAAATGATTAGGGGAAAGTTAACTACAGGAAAAACACAAAATTTTGATGGAATAAACGGCGGTTAGTTTCCTAGTAGGAAAAGCAAACAGACAATGTCTTTTGTTTTAAGTTCCATTTCTTGAAGTTGAGGAATTTATATATGAGATTGACTAAGAACATAAAGAGATATACTTACTTTTTAAGTAGAGTTTCATCCTTTAATACATTTATACCACTAACTCGCCTTTTTTTAAAACAATGAGTATTCAAGATGAATTGGTCACACATGAAGCGCTAGAATCAACTTCTAGAGAATTACATAATCCAAAAATGATAAACTATATATTTACCTTGTATTTAGAGATTAACCAAAACCAAAATGGTTAGTACAGGATAATATGATCCCCAAAAGCTTAATCCTTTAGAGAAAGAAATATTAATCTTAAGTTCTAAAATTAAACCAATAATACCCAAAGTTTAATAAATACCATTTAATAAAAAATTTCCTTAAAATACATCAATATAATCCAAACTAATATTGAAACCCAAAAGTTAGATGAATTTTATTACGTAGTATTCCACATAAAATTGAATCTTCAAATAACATCGACTTCTCATAAAGTCACATACTTAAAATTAATTAACCTAATCACATATTCTCTATGATAGGTTAGTCATTTCCATAAATATTTCAAATTTCTATAAATACCCAATAAAAGTTTTGATAAAAATCCCCCATTATTCCTCAAATGAAATCCCATAGTATTCTATTTTCCTTAGGCATATAGCGTTCCCAACAGAGCAAACATCTTCCAAAATAACATTTATCACTTAATGAACAAATCATTTTCCTATACTAAGGATATCCTTTTGATAAGACATAAGATCCCAAATCAACTTATTATTGATCAATAAAATCATTTAACAGTAAAGAATTAGTCACACTAACCAGGGACTTCATGTAGTCTAGTGGTAGGCGATAAATCCCAATTTCACCCTAGTTGTGGGTTCGATTCCCACAGCTTTGTCCGACGTGATGGGTTGTCACACAGTCTGCATGTTTTCCTTTTTCAAAAAATATATTTTATAACATTCCCAAAATGAGATAAATTCCACAAAATAACTATAACATAAGTTCACCACAAATGTTATCTCATACCTTGCATTTTCATCCCAAAATTTAATAACTTGTAATTGCCTCAAAATCAAGGATCATATAAACCCAAATAGTTATTTATACCTATATCAACAATAGAAAAGATAATTATTCCAAAAATAGTATTTTAACATAACAAAGTTCATGGTTACACATACAAGAGAAGAGTCTTCCAATGTAATACCATCAACAAATATCACAAATAGTTTTAAACAATTCACCATCCATTTATTTCCATACAGGTTCTTCCTTGACCAAGAGGTTATCCTATAGAATAGAGCATTCACTTAGGTAATTCCTAGGTCCCCTAAATTTATGTAAAATGACTATAAATGGATTCTTGGGATCATTTTTAATTTCTTCCATAGTAATCTTCATTTTTACTAGGAAATTCTTTACTTTATGTCCTTGTTTCCCACATATAAAGCATTTCATTATTCCATTGAAATAGTTCCCTAGGTGTCTCCTTCCACATTTCCTGCATAATGTAAATTGTTCTTGCTTTTCTCCATGGTCTCCATAGTTGGAGCTCTTATTATTAACCACCTTTCTATTCTTTTTTGAGTCAGGGAATTAGTTAATATATATTTTTTTGATCATATTTTTGAAAAACTGATTCGGCATGAACACGATATCTTTTACACCTATCAACATTCCATTTCATTGCTCATTTCCACAATCGTTCCCACCTTGTACATTATGTTCAATGTTACTATGACTTCCTTGGAATCCATCCATTGACTAACATAAGAATGAATAGTGTGAGTAATAAAATCATTTAGAGAATATCATAACACCTTATTTTCAATCTAAAACACCTTAGGATTAAACAAGGTTATGTATTCTCATTATATATTAAAATCCTTCAAATAGTTTTGTAAAGAAAATGCGAATTATCCTGAGCATATCCCACAGGAGTGTCGTAACCAAGAATGCAGCAAAGCTCATTATCGTGTACTAGATATCCCAGGTCAAGCCCGAAACTCCTTGTCGAAGTTTTCACATCTAGGTACATCTGTGCTAGAGCCGTATTTACCTTCTCGTATCCATAAAAGGATGTATTTCTTGAAAAACCCACATAATATTTACATTACCAATTTTTTGGATGTTCTTTTATACTAATCCTCAATGTCTATCTTAGTGTAGTGTTGCCTAATCAGAGATTTTTTTCTAAATGTGGCTTCCAAGGTTTATAATAAACTTCCTCTGATACCAATTGTAATGCCCCAACCCCGTTACCTAAAATCAGTGCATTATTACGTAACATTTTCATGATAAAAGGAATCATTTCCCGAATGACTGATCAGTTTAGTAGCCATGGAAGTAATATATACATATATAAGTTTTACATTACATCATGAAATTAAAAAAAACATTGTGTCCCCTTTGAAAACTCTTATATAACTTAGCCTATTCTTTTAGGTTAATCGTAATATACTTCTTTCCATCCTGGGAAAATTAAAACATAAGAAAAGGGTGATCTCAGATGCTCAGAAAGGATAACAATATAGTAGAAACTGTAATAAATAAGAATAAACAGTTAAGGCAATGTATAAGATTAGAACATAAGCTTTTTAAACATAAAATTCAGAAAAATATGGAAAATATAAATCAAATAATGCCATTTACTTATTCAAATGGATATTCTACTAGTCAAATAATCACTTGTAATATTAATAGCCAATTTCATAATGATGGAATACAAAATTATAGACTAATAACCATATAGTCAAGGCCTTCTGCCAAAACTAAAAATATGAATTTGTCAAGGCCTTGTGCCAAGAAAATAGTTTGTATCATGAGACATACCAATGCATTGAGGAGCTATATTGGGCTCCACTCGTCACTTACTAAGTCCAAATCATTCGTCATATGAAAAGGTTTAAACATAACATACAAATTTGTATTAAAACTAGCATACGAAATGTCCATACTTTATCCATAAACCATGAATGGTATAAAAATAACACATCCACAGTCAAACATATCACAAAACCTTCAATCCAATATGAAATATTTGTATCACAATAAATCAACCTTGATCAATAATAATATCCATTAAAGTATGTTGACATAGTTGAAAAGGATCAGTAAAAAACTTTGAGAGAAAAATCCCTATTTAATTAACACATTTAAAAGTCTCGCTATTTATCAAGATGTTGTTTAAAATAGATTTTTGAATCAATGTGTCCCATACCACTTTGAAACTTTTAAAATGAATTTCAATTTTAAAACATTAATTTCCATATGAATAAATCCTTAAAACCATTTTTAAAATATGTAAATTAATGATAAATATTTAGAAGAATAAATTTCTAAAACATTTAAAATGATATTTTAGTTAGAGTTCCTAACCAAATGAGAGATGCTTGAATACAAATAATTGAAGTAAAAAAACTTTATAATATCATTAGAATAAAGGTATTCAAGATATACTATGTCAAATTACATTATATACACCAAATAAAAGTCAATTGGTGAATAACAAAAAAGAAGTCTAAATGGAATGTTAGTTGAGATGAATTCCTTTATCAAGACCGTATCCTTAGGTTAAGGATAAATCAATAAAATAATTATGTGTGAAAAATATAAATACACTAAGAATGATTGGATATTTTATGAAAATCAATCAGAGAACAATCACACATATTCTTGTAAAAACAACTCCAATGACTTGGATGTTTAACTCAATGAATAAGAATTGAGATAAAATTACTCTAATAATGTCTATATCAATGACTTGAGAATTTATAAATGGAGTTATTATGTGTATCAAAAGTATATCCACACAAAGGGGAGCATAAATTATGACATAAGTAAATAAATAGTGATTTTACACAAAATCTAGAGTAAAGTAATCAATGAAGTTTGTGTAAAACTGAATGACTGGAAATTGAAATTTGAAATTCCCTTACCAATTTGGTAACCTACAAATCATACACCCCATGAAGGAAGTATAATCCAATTATGATGTGAATACCCATAAATTAAAGTATACTACAAAAACAATACAATCATGGAAAGTACATACACTACACAAAAGGTTATAGTGGAAAATATAGCATGAATCTCACGGGAATAAAAGTAAGATGAAAACCCCTTAACTTGTAATTTTCCTTTGTATAGGGTAGGTTAACCTCCTGTATAATGGTTAAGTAATTGTTATTAAATTATACAAGAACCAAATACATAAATATGTTATCATATACGATCTTCTAATATTGCTTTGTTAATCATATTTTAGTAGTATAATTGTTTTGGTGGTTAACTGATTCATTTTCCTTTATATGTTTTGTTACATAAGCCATGTTTTTTATGTATGGGAAGTATTTGATTCATATGCAGAATGATATTAAGTTCTTAAACATCATTTTTATTCATAAAATGATAATTATTCTTGAATTATTATGATGGGGAATGAATCTCATCGCGTTCGTGGAGATGGTAATCTGTACCAACGCACCACCGACAATATCATTATATTGATTGTGAAATCGTATGAAATTGGATGTTATATCATATATACATAATCATTAACTTGTTATATTTATTATTTAAATTATTTATACTCATTATTATATCCATCCAAATAATTAAGTGTTTGAATAACAAACTACACCATGACTTGGAGACGGTAAGCCGTACATACGCACGTATGGTGACTTTTTCATTTATTGGATGGATAGAATAATTAATATGGTTGTACCATATTTATAATAACTTAAAATTATGTAGAAGGTACTGTATTTATTTTTTTGGTATGTAAAAAAAATAGGAACTGGAAGAAGAAATGATCTTGATAGAGGGTGGTGGAATTATTACCTCTACTTTGGGAGTTTCCTTTTGAGTGGATCAAAGGGGATCCATAAGTTGGATTTATGATCAAAGTAAGGACTCTAGGATGATTTTAGGGAAGTGGGGAGGATATTTGGTTAGGGTTGTTTTGATCCAAATGGCTTTGGAGGTGTGGTTTTGAGAGAAGGGGAAGTGCCCTTTTATAAGAGGGGTGAGGGGCACTTTAGTAAAAGAATGATATATTATTTTATAATAAAATCATTTTCAGTTTCTAATGGCTCAAAAATGATTTATTTCTAGGATAAGGTGAGAATGGGTCGAAAAAAACTCATCCAATATGTTTTAGGTAGATTTAGGCCACCGTATTAACCTTAACTATTAGATTTAACTCTTAGTTAAATAGTTTGACATTTACCATGTCTCTTTGTATTTTTATATGATATGGTTAACAAAACGTACTATAACAAGCCAAGTGAACCCCAAGTGGTTTATTAATAATATATATAACCTTATATAAGTCCTTTGGGCTATCCTTATATTTTTAGGAATATTATGTCAATTAATAATATAGTATTTGTTTTAAAAACTAAATTATGTCAATTTTGATACTATTTAGTATTTGATTTTTTTGAAAGCCATAAAAAATTTATCACTTCGAATAAATTTTTTTAATCATCCCTCAAATGTCATGTTAACCTAGAAAGTTAGTTTAATTCATTAGAAGTCTCAATTTAGATTTATTTTGATATATATAATATCAACTATTTTAATATTTTATTAGTAAGGTAATTAGTGCATCATCATTATGTCATAAATAAATTAAATTATTTAATGTATAAAAATTATAAATAAAATTCCATTATGTAGGAAATATTTCTAGTTTCTAATTAATATTTATAGTATAATTTATCTTATGTGTAACCCTATATTAAAAATGGTTTAGTTATTAAACTTAGAATTTAACATTTTTAACTCTTCTTCAAATAAAATAATAATAAATGTCCTAATCTAATCCAAATGGACAAAAGAAAATAATATTTTATTCCCAAGGTTTTTTTGGTCGAATTAAACTTATCCAATAGAATTAGAACATGTGTTAGGGTAATTATAATATTATTATTACCCTTAATTACCCTATTTACTTATAACCGTGGTAAATAAAAGTCAAAAGTTACTATTCATCAAAAATTATTTTCATCTTATTGAACCACATTTAACTTACTGATTTTAACCATGTCTTTAATATTTTTGAAATTTAACTCACAGAAGAGGTAAAATTAAGTTTTATGAAAATTGCCATATGCTCCTAGAAGGTGGGTAAAAGATAGTAAAAAGTTTAATAAAAGTTTATATATTTAAACGTATTATAAAATGACTCCAATGAATTAAATTGGACATGTATAGGTATTATGTATCAACTTTGACCTAAAATAAATAAAATAAATAATTATTTAATTAAATAGTCAGTTGTAAACAATAACGTAGTGTTTTTCACTATTCAGCAAGAATTGATTGTTTTCAAAAAAATACCAAAAATTCACCCTAAGATAATTTTGATATTCCGAATTCCAAAATTAATTCTATTTTACTAAATGAATAACATAGAAGTTGCATTAATTAATTTATAATTAATTCCCATTGGAAAAACCAAAAAGCGTGTTTTTAAAAAGTAAAAACTATCAAAAGATTGACATGTGTTTATGTCAAATTTAAACGTGAAATTAATTATAATTACCTAAATTGTATTAATTGTTAAAAATATAATCTAATTATACTTCTAAAGCATTAAAATGCATAATTTTCCACTATAAATTATTGCAATTAAAAAAGTTTTTTTAAATTAAAATTTATTATTTTTCAGTATTCATCAAAATATGAAAGTTATCAGAAAAGTACCAAAATTTTGTCCAAAATAAAATTTTATGTCCTAATTCTAAAAAAGAATTTAATTTAATTAAATTTAATATATAAAAGTTTTAAATATTAGTTTTAAAAAGGGTTTTAAATTAAAAGGTATTAGAATTTCATTTTTTTGAAAAATACTTCTTTTAAATGAAAAAATGAATTTGTTCATATATTATATCAAAGAAATACATAATATGGATTCTAGAATTATATGAAGTATATAATATTAAAAATTCAGTTAATATTATTCATAACCACTTTTTGAACGACTAGTTTGGTAAGTTGTGGTGCGCCCGAACTCGGTGTTACGTGTAACGCAAGCTATTGAATTACATTAAAAAAATACCTTACTATGAAATCTTGGGGTGTTACAGATTTCATTTTTTTAAATTTATAAAAGTGATAAAAAAAATTTAAAATAAAAATATATAGTGTATTAAACACAATTTTTGAGTAAATATTACTTATGTTCTAAAATATCAAATATTGTTTTTTAAATTAAAACAAACTTTTTTAAAATTAAGGTGTCACATTAAAATAAATATTTTATCTTAGATAAATATTTCATGAATTTTGAATATACACTAATATACAAATAATGTCATTAAATTTATATTATTTAAAAAAATAGTATTTTTCACTATTCATCGAAAACATTATTTTCTGAAAAATACCAAAAATTTATCTTAATATTATATTATTATGAATATTTTAAAAATTATATTCATTTTTTTAAATTAAATTTCTAAAATTTGATAATTCAAGATTTTAATAAAATCCCAAAACACTATGGAACGTTTTTTTATATTGTAAAATTGTTTTTTAAAATGTTAACTATTCATTATTCTTATTTCATATCAATTATTAATTAATTTTACTTGTAATATATTAGTTATGTTATTGGTTTGTTTTATTATTATATAACCATTATATAATTATTTTATTCAAATCAAACATCAATTTTGGAAAGATCTAATTTTTAAGCATAAATTTATTTTATTCATTGTTTTAGTTATACTAATCGAATTTCATTCATATTAAAATTAGTCATTATTTTATTTTAATAAATATTTCCTAACGTGGTAATTATTATTCATTCCTGATAATTCAATGTTAAGGATTTAATGTTCCAAACACATCATGGCTCCATTTTAGTTTATTGTTGCATGTGGAGAAATCTATGAAACACATTAACATTGTTAATGGTATTCATATATTAAAATTCAGATATGTTACATTATACATCCTTAAATAAATAAATTCACTACAATTTGACTCATATTATTAGATTAATTTCCATAGGGAACTTATGATTAACCATACACAGTTAGATGATCATGGTTTTATTTAGGATGTAGAATGAGATTTGTCTATATGAAAATTTATTATATCATCTTTATAAAGAGATCTAATACGTTTATAATTTTAAATGTAGTCATTATAATGGAAAAATATCTATATCCAAAGGTAATATCTTACCACAATGCATTAAAGTACTTTATATGATAATCATACCATTATGGGTTTTTATTTATAACTCATTATCCAATTGTTGGTAAAAAATTACATTACATAAGACACTAGAAAATATATATTGAAAACTCTCTATCTACTGTATTATTAATAATTTTATAGGGTTTCCCATGTTCAAATGCTTGTTGGTGACTATTTTCCTCATTTTCCCTAGGATTGGGACATTGAGTTTCTTAATTCCCAACTCTCTTTAAATTGAGTCAATAGATTTTTATAACATTTTTATCAACATTAAATTTGTGTGTCCTATTAAATTCATCTCCACATTTATAGTATTTACCTTCCCCATTAAGGTAATTTCCCCATGATTATTTCTATATTTTTTACAATTATCAAATTGAATCTTCTTTCCTTCAACATATTTATCACTTAATCTCTTGAGACATCATATTTATCTTTTTTGATGTGTTTGGGACTTAGAATATGTTCACATTATTAATAATATTTCATGACATTAGTTTTAGATTAATCACATGGTTTCTTACTCTATCTCCCATTTTGATGGGTTGTTCATTGAGGTAATCTCTACATTATCCCTCGCACCCAAGACTCCTTCTAATTCTATCCATTACTAAAACCAATAGAGTTATCATGATTAATAATAATTATAATATAATTATCAAAAATAATGATAGGAAAATTTAACCCAAAGATGTATCACATTATAAAACTATTATATTAGATTATAGTTCTTATATCTCAACTCCTATTTGACTTAGTAAAACCTAAATTACCCTTAGTTTAATGAATATCATTCTTGGTTTATCCTATGTTACTTTGAGTTGGTTTCGCTCATACATATTAAACTAATCCTCAAAATAAAGATCCAAAATTACCATTAACTTTCATAAAATATTCTAAACCTAAAAATCATTGAAATCTATGCTCTCAAAATCTAAAATATCCTTTATTTAGGATGAACATACTGATTGATATATACCTTAAATTATGAATCTCTATATTTCAATATATGTTATCCTTGGTCACATTCCTATTATGTTATCTAACCTAAATATATTTAAATCCCACATAATGGATTATAAATATAATTTGAATCAAAAAAATAATATCCCATGGGAGTGTAAAACTAGGTTTACAATTATTCCACTTTTTATGCACCAGGTGATGATTGAGTTAATATCGAATCTATCCTTTTTGGGGTTATTACTCCTAGGTATATCTGTTCCAAAGCCTATATCCACTTGTAGTATCTAAATAAGGATGCAATTTCTAGGAGAACTGCACAATATTTTCTTTACCAAAACATCAATATGTTATCTAATACTTTGAATCCTCTATTAGACTTATCCCTAGGGTTTTTTACTAAAGTTATCTTATCCAAATACCCAAATAAAAAGTGAATTATTTCCATGAAGTTAAATAATATACTCTGTCAAAGTTTTATCTATACATTTGAAACTATGATAACATAAAACATATAATCCCTTAATTAATCTTAAAAGTACATCATAATCTCAAAATTTATATAAAACATTAATTTTATACCAACTATGATGCCTCATACCTATACTTCCAGATCTGGTTCAATAAAAACATACTTTACATACTTGATTTGATACTAGTTTTAACAACTGGGATATATAACTATCCATAATCAAAAAACCAAAGATAATTATTTTATCTCTTACATACCAAGTATCTTATCAGGTTTATATAGTTAGAGTATCAGCACACATCATAATCTTATAAATCTTATGTCTTTATCAACTAATGAAAATTATTTTCACTATATATGAAACTGATTAATTCATGATATTCCTTTAACAACTTCTATAAATTCTTCCACACATGTTATCATTATAAACATTTCATGTGTACAACATTAATTCACAACATAGAGAAATTGAGACATAAGATGGTTTGAGATTAATTTCTCAGTAAGGGAAAACATACAATTAAGGTAATCATAGAATAAATAGAGAATAAATATTATGACAGGAATAAGTAAAAAAAATGAATCCATAATGAACTAAAATTGAGATAATTCTATATCCATCATAATAAATTAAAACATGGATATCAATAATACTGATCTTATATAGATGGAATACAAAATTCCAGACATCAAAAACCTATTTTCATGGCCTTGTTCTAAGACATTGTCCTATTATGGGAAGAGGTATACAAAAAAATAAACATGGTTTATCTCCTAATACTAGTAGATGTGTTGGAGGGATATATAATTATGGACCCCACCAATCACCTAATTAATTCCAATGCATTCACCATAATAGAAAATGATACTTTTCTTAAAATTCCCTAAGGAACCTATTACTGAATAAAAACATGTCTATCAATATAGTGAAATATACATAATTTCAATATATAACAACCCATTGTTACTAATCTACAATCATAAATAATATCAACTCTTTTATCCAATTCAATAAAAGGGATGACATGGTCATAACCCATCCTAAAAAAGAAAATGGATTATAAAACAATACACAGTCAACTTTCTAATAATATTCCATATTGGAATAACATCATACACAATGTCGATAAATTTTCTCATATCAATAGAATAACATAATTTCTTGGTAAACATCATCCAATCTAAATTACATAAAATGTAATGTTCACGCTATATGGATCAGTGAGTATATAGATAATTAAATACTAGAAAAACATGATCATTAGTCATCCATTGAAATAAGGTGGATGGTTTCAAGAGAATATAACTCAAATATAATAAAGGGGTCATGTAAGGATGTTTACATAGATAAAAACCATTCATGCCAAGGAGTTTTTCGAATAATATAACAAAAGAAAGGATCCAAAATCGAATTATTTAAAACCATTATTTCAATCCCCAAAATGATAACATAAAAATATCATGAAACATAATACCCATTTGGGTAAATCATTTTGAATATTTTAATTTAAATGAAACTAAAACTTAAAAGATCTTTTAGCAATCATTTTTAATATTGATATAAAAAAAATTCACGTTGCTTTCAGAGGTAAATTTTTAACAGTGTCATGAAATCTTTTGAAAATTTTAAAAATAATATCCATTAATGGATCCTTGAAAATATACAATTTTATCTTACTTAATAGATGATAGGAATAAAAAACATGTTAAATTCAAAGTAAAAAACCCTTTTTATTATTTAAAAAAACCTTTGTTTAATTATCACACATGAAGAAGATTAAAAAAATTCATTTTCAAAAGAAGTATTAAAAATAATAGATAATAAAATATTAGGGTGGTAGAACCCAATAATGGAAGTAATAATTTCATGAAAAAACAATATTATAAAAGGAAATGATACTTGAGTTATAAATATACCTTATAGTAAACATACTCCATGAATCATGAATCATTTGAAAATGGGATTATGTTGGAAATTTTTTAAAAATGATAGAATAAAAAATAATAAAATCAATTTTTATAATGTACCCAACTTTTATGATGTAATTTTAAATGAAAAATAATAATTCAATGAATGAAAATTGAGTTACCAAAAACACTTATGATTGGGGTAACACTTGAGTAAAACATCATTTGATGAAAAAAAAAATATACGACTTAGTTTATCCCATTAATTAAAGGAAAAATTATCTATATAACATTCATAGGATATTAATTCGATATAATATCATACAAAGGAAACATGGTTCATAACATGTAACATGTCACAATGAATCACAATTGAGACTAAGAAAAACCTTACAGATCAGGTAACACTTTAATCAAAATACCTTGAAATATAGGGATTGTAATAGAACGTCAAATAAAAAGATTAAAATATAATTAATTATACAACATATAAAATATGTAGTATATACACCACATAAATGAATCTTGGTGTATAGTACTAGACATGTCTCAAAGAGAGTAATTTGAGACGAAAACCCTTACCTCAGTCTTGATTCGTTCTTCACTAGCACCAAATGTCCCAAATAATTAAATTATGTTGATTAAATACATGATAAATAACATTATACATAACTATAACCATTTATAATTCTCATTTATAATCATTTTATACATATATATATACATATTAGTTAATTTTTACCTATTTTTAACATCGGTTGTAAGTATTATTCATCACTTAGAACTAGTTTCATAAAAGATGCGTTGATGTCAAATATTTTTCCAAATTATGTAACTATTATATCATATAAGGTATTATTATAAATGTTCTAAGATAATTGATAAAAATATAATCTCATTCCACGGTATGTTTGTTACAATCCATGAGGTTAAAATCAGTGACAAGTATGTTTCAGTGTTTTTCAATGAATGAAGTGTGAATTTTTAATTAATGATGTTAATATTAATATAATATTGAAATAAAAAAGAAAAAATTATTTACATATTTACATAAAATTATTCCAATAAATAATTTCTCGTAGTCATCCATGATACAAATGTATTTTATTTTTCAAGTAAGTGGCTAAACTGACCCAAACATGAACCTACCATGATTAATAGATTATTATGAAGTGGTCTATTTGAATATCATTATAAAAAAATCATAATGATATTAATTAGTTTTTATTGGTATGATATATTAAACTTATAATTATTTATAAATAGAATATAATTTCTATAATTTCATTACTTAGGAAGAAGAGATCATTTTCCTCTTAGTTATTTACTTTTAAATGATTGAATTAACAATAATAATTTGTTGAGAATATCATTAATAGGTTATCCAATTTTTATAAAATAACATCTATGATATCATAATGATCATATTTATCCTTTAATTATAGAAACCCAATATTTTCATACATGGATATTATATCATTTTAGATGAATATTCAAAACATTATGAAAGTAGATGCATGAGGACCATAATAATTTCATGTATTTGGAAACATGGAACAAAATATTATAACTTGATGACAGATATTCAATGTTTCCAACAAATATATTCCAATTTATTAATCTTATATAAATGATTTCTTAATAATATGGGTAAATAAAACATAAGAAAGGGTGAGCTTAGATGCTAAATAAGTGTAAATAAAGAAGATACATAAGCAGAACGTGGACATAATGGCATGAAAACTTGAGAATGACATTTAAAGATCATACTCTATATATCAATGATCGTACAAATGAGTCACAATATAAATATTAGAAGACACTAATACATTAATAATTAGGGAATCTAGAGCATAATCCATGAGATCATAACATAGGAATAAGAACTGTAATTTGTGGAATACACATAAGAATATAAAATTATTTTTATATTAGTCAAAGATAACTTCGAAGGCCATCATAACAGAAAAATTCCATTACATAACTAGGTTCACAACTTGTTCCATCAGTGTATTACTGAACTGAGTTCAATTAACTTTTCATCCCTGTATTACTGAACAGAGTTCACTCCCTATTCCAGTTTTTTCTTTCTCATGAGATAAAAATATTTAATCAATGCATTGAAGCATTATCTAGGTGCACCCATCAAATAATATATATTGATCTCACTTAATTATATGTTGGGCACCCCATCACATAAAATATAAGGGGCTTAACCTGATCTATCTGAGCCACCCCATCATATAATATATAATGGGATTACCTATCGTTATCTGGTCCTTCCAATTGTATAAGATATAACGGGCTTACCTGATGCTATCAGGGCCACCCCATCGTAGAAGATATAATGCGATTACCTAGACCTCTCTCGGACATGCCATCATATAAGAGGTAACTATCTTAACCAATGCTCTCTGGACCACCCCATCGTATAAGCTATAATGGTCTTACCCAATGCTATTTAGGCCACCCCATCATATAAGCAATTTTCCTAAACCACAACATGAAAAAAGTACAAAGATCTTTCATATCATCATAAAAATTCCTAAAAAATTATTCTTTAATAAACAAATTTATCTGATGGAAAATAAATTGTTTTATTTAAATATATTTGATTCTTGAATATCCTATAGAAAATAAATGGGTTTTATAACAATATCTTTTGAACATGATTGACTCATGGAAAAGAAACAGGTTCCATAAACATCAAGCCCTTAAAACATTGACCATTCAGAGTAACAATACAAATGATGTACTTGGATAATATCCTTAGTAAAACATAAATTATATCACGGGATTTCATCTTATATAGAATATAATTTTTAAATATCAGGAAAAATATTTCTTGAGGAAAATATCCTTTCCTCTTTGAAAAATTATTTTTAAAACATAATCATTTTGAAAACCTTTTTTGTTAAACATATCCTTAAAAGTTAATAATAAATATTTAAAAAACATTTATAACACTTTTTAAAACATAAAAAATGCAAAACTATTTTCCATGAAAAATAGAATAAAATTGAATTTTAAAAAGTGAATTTTTCCTTATAAAACATGGTTTTGGAATAAAATATATTTCTGACCAAATATATAAATAAAAGAGGATTATAATAAAAACATTTTATTAATTATCTAATCTAATAAATAGGGTGAAAATTTTACCATTAATTGAATATATCATTAATAACGAGAGGATAGGTATCTTTATGAGATATCTTGGTCATTAGATCATGAGATTTCAATATTGGAAGCATAATCATAAATAATCTCGATTAACGATGACATTGAAATATAAAATACTTACCAATTTAGTAACCTAGAATCGTAAGCCCTATAAAGGAATAATATAAAATGAAACAGAAAATATCACAAGGATAGATAATTTCATGATATTTCCTGTCAATGGGATATTATATACACCTCATGAAATAATATAGTTGAAAATCATAACAAACATATCAAAGTAGAAAAATTATGAAAAAAAATCCTTTACGGATTTGGAAACCTTTAAAATGTAAACCCCATGAAAGAGTGATCCTAAAATTGATATATATATATATATACCACTTATTTTAAGTAAAATTATTATAAAATAAATATATGTTCAGTATATACACCCCATAAAATAAAATGGTGGTGAATATAACATGTGTCTGACATAAGTAAAAAGTTAGACAGAAATCCCTTACTACTTGAGTAACTTTTGAATCATGAGATCAATTTAATAATAGAATCAATTTAATCATTTAATATAATTAAATAAATTAAATTCATGATATAACATGTCATATTTCAATATATACACTACAAAAAATAAATAATTGGTGAATATGGCATAACTCTCATAGAAATAAAAGTTAGACTAGAAATCCACTTGCCTTAAGTCTTGACTCTCGTTGTACATGGTCAAAACTCATTTTTAATAATTATAAGTTTATTAAAAATAAATAATATATACATATTAATACATAAAAAACCATATATGTTTTACTTATGAAATTATATTACCCATTTATTAAACATTTCCTGTTAAAGTTATGTTTTGGGGAATAACTGCTTTGTTTTTCATACATGTTTTGACTTCTTCTTCTTAGTACTCTTACATAGATCATTATTTTATCATTTAAAAGATTAAAAATTGATATAAATAGAATATATATTCATAATATATATATATATATAATAATCTATAAAATATGGAAAAAGGAAGTGAAATACGTTGTTCCTGGAGACAGTTAGTAGTACGTACGAATGAAAGATGTTTAAATTTTCTTATTATATTGAAATAAAGAAGATAAGATGATATATATATATATAATGATTTTTATTTCATAAAAATCCCATATTTTTATTAAACTAATCCTTTATAAATTCTAAGTGTGAATGAATCGCATCATTTTGTGAGGAGGCAGTCTGCCGTACACACGAATGAAATTATTGTATTCCCATAAAATCGAAATCATGAAATTATGAGTTATATAAAAATTAAAAAAACATAAAAACATAATAAATATAGTATATATAATATATAAACTATAAATACATCATTATACCCAAATAGTGACAGGTGGTAATAGAATAACGGATAACATCGGTTCGCGAGATGGTAGTGTGTCGTACATAAGAACGATGATTGCATATACCATTTTATAGAAGTGTGTGAAGTTTTTTATCGTATCCTCAAAATAAAAACATATAATTATATTTAATAAACTTATTTTCTTATAATTTCATGATATAATAATAATTTAAGGGGGTTGAGGAAGAAATAAAACAAAAATTCATGTTGACGAATATTACATATTATTTAGGTATCTTTTTTTGGATTGCAACAAAGGACTTCATTGGTTGGAATTATTCCAAAATTAAGGATTATAAAATTATGGAAGGAAAGTGAGGTTCATATTTTAATAGTTTTTGGATTCTTCAAATGTATTTATAGGTGGGAATAAGTTAGGGGGTGAGTGCCCCTTTATAGTAGAGGCTGAGGGTCATTCTTGTAAATAACAAAATGTAAACACTATTGGGAGGTCTTTCATATAAAATGTTACTAAAATAATGATATATTATATATAAAATATGGTATATGATTTAAATACGTCAATAATATGAGTTTTGGACAAGTTTATAGGTCATTTTCCCGTATTTTTAAAGTTTAGTCACTTAGTAAACTCATTTTTCTCTAAATCATTGTGATTAATTTTAACTGTTTTCAATAAAAATTTTGGAAAAAAAATAATTTATACTTATCATACATCATAAATTATGATTATTAAAAATATTTAATCATTTTTTATAAATTATAATCACAGAAGTGGCATAAATTAATTTAAAATCAATCCTATAGATGTGTTAAGAAAGAAGGTTTTTAAAGAGAAAAGTTCAGAAGTCGGAAATGATTATATATCTAATTTCTATTTAAAATCAATTCCAATGAAATAAATTGGATTAATTTATGTATACATTATTTAATTAATCTTAAAAACAAATTCCAAAAAAAATTAACTTTATAAATAAATTTAGCATAAAGGCCATTTTCAATTAAAAATCGGTATTTTTCACTATTTATCAAAAAATGAAATAGTTCTAAAAAATCCAAAAAATTCACCCTAAAATAATTTTCAAATTTCAATTTGAAAAATTAATTTTATAATATTAATTATAATTTATAAAAATTTCAATAATTATATTTAAAATAATTTCTCTATTAAAAGGTGGTAGAATTGCAATTAAGAAAAATACATCGTTTTATGAATGAAACTGGTTTTACTATTATTTTTTATCTTGAAAAATAATAATACAAATTTTGAATAGTTTATTTTATATATATATATATATATTTATTTATATTTTATTTAAATAATTCATCAAAACTGATCTGCTTAATTTATTGAGATAAAATATGTTTGTGCGTAAAAAAATAGTTTTTCAAGGATTTTATTTATTTTAAAATAGTTCCCACTTCCATTTCAAATTAATTTGTTTCAAAAGAATTAAATTTTTAAAAAATCATAAACCATATTTTCATAATTTATTTAATCCATTCCATACCCACCATTCCAATGGATATGTGATAACAATACTGATATTTTAATAATATGTCATGTTTCGTTTAAACATAGTGTTGTGTGTAATGCAATACAAACATAGTATTGTGTATAACATAGGCCAACCTCAGTGTTTTTTGTACTTAAATATACTATTATGTTCATGTGTAGTACATGATTAACATGTGTTTTCATATAAATCATGCTTAATAGGTTGTAACATGTAATGTAGGACATCAAAGAATTTTAATGTATTCAAAAAATAATAATTCTTAAAAACTTGTGGTGTTACATTTTACCCCCAATAAAACAAATTTATTCCATAAAATTCATCCATGTAATAAATATTTTAATACTAAAAGTTATGTATCATAAGATCTCACATTACAAAAATTAAAAATAAAACATCCCTAAAAAATAGAAAGTTGGAAACGTTGAGGTTACCCAATGTAAATCATTAGTGGGTTTCCATATATGTGAGCATAGGTGGAAAGTGAAGATGTGGAAAAGGAAGAAAATAATAATTAATTATAGAGATGGATTGAGACCATTAATAAAAAAACTGGTTGATCTAGAGAAACATAACGAATAAAAAATAATGAATCTAAGATAATCTTAGATACCATTTGATTTATAAAAATGAAGGTAATAGGATACCATTTTTTGTTTCTGGATCCTTTCACTAAAGATAAGGTGATATACTTACTTTATTTCATTATGTTTCATATGAAAAATCTCACCCTTTGTTAATTCCTTAATCAACTTCTTCTTTATCTATTACTCCATGAAATTAAATTGAATTTGTTATCCTTGTAGAGATAACACATCATAAGATTTACAGATATAAGGATAATTCATTAAGTCTACCTTTAATTATCATCAAATTATAATGATTAGAATATGTCCTCCAATATGCCTAAGTGTTCATATACAACATTCTTAAAAACATCATCCAACGTTTAACTCAAACCATTCCATAAATGGTTAACCTTAAAACTCTTCCAAAATATATTTCACCCTTTATTCTTTAAATAAGATATTATCTTATACCAAAAATAATTTCATTGGAAAATTTGGTACATAATTGTACCAATAGAATATCAAATGTGATTTTATTATTCCATAATCCATGTTGAGAGACATAATCCCATGAAATTTCACTAAAGGATGAACGATAAGGTTTTCATAATGATTATTCATACAATATAAAAAATGAAATTCCCCAACTATGGAGGGGAGGATAAGTGTGCCCTTATTATCCTGATTCACTTCATCCATTGTGATTGCATAATCTTTCCCTCTTTATATTTTCCATAGAGGTTGTTTTGGCTTATCATTGATATTATCCCTTAGATTAAGGTTTTAATTTTCATAATTCACAAACTATTTTCAATTTAAACACTAGAGTAAAGGAGGTTCATTGGTTGATTTCTCTTCACCCCAATTGCATTAACCATCCCATTAATAATATTTTAACATTCATAGAATTCATGACCTACCTTTTCATATATAAAGCTCCTCCAGGATTCATTCAATAAAATTCCTTGATTCTTCTTCCCACATTTTCAGCACACATATGAATTGGATTTCATTCCACCATTTGAGTTTTCTTGAAACTCGGTCTTCCTTTTCTTATTAGAACTAGAGGAATGGTGGGGATATCTAATTTTAATTTAGACCTTTAGTTCACATCGAATGACTTATTTATAACTAATAAAGTATCTTATAACCAAGGTATTTCAAATATTGTTCATTTCATCACCAATGAATTAATGAATTTTTCTTTTAGGGATGATGATCAAACTAGAAGTATAGATTGAAAGTATTGTAAAATTTTCTTCATAGGTACCAATAGATTCATCATTCATTTTCTTAAGATCAGGAAATTATCTCTCATTCTTTGTTATTAGAATACAGTTCATATAATTAAATAAAAAATATCCCCTTAAAGTCATCCCATTCAATAAATTCAATTTATTGCTATTCCCAAATATTCTTAATAAGTGTCCACAATTGATCCATTTCACCTTCAAAATGATAACCATCCAAAATTAATCTTTCATGATCTAAGAACTGAAGAATGGAAAATTTATTTATAGTGGTACTGATCCATTTCTCAGTAGCTAGTGGATTAGTGGAAGCACTAAAAGAATGTGGGCATTGCCTCATGAAATACTTAATAGAATGTTGTTGAATCCTTTTCTCATTTGAAAATTCAACATGATTCATATCTTTAAGAAAGTTGTTTGATCATATAAATAAGAATTTACATTCCAAATACAATATGGTTTTGTTTCCCAAGAGGATAATAATTTCATTGTTCATTTCATTCATCATTAATATGGTTCCTTCAGGTTCCATCCATTGAATAAAACTAAAAATAATATTGTGAGAAACACTAATCATAGTGGAAAACCATATAATCATGAAAAATTACTTATAGAATGTCTAAATCATGAAAAATAATTATTTGGTCTATGAAACATTTGGTTTATCCTAGGTTATTCATATCAATGTTCTATTTGAATCATTCATTATGGTTTGTAAAGAGTTTGTGAATTTTTGAAGCATATCCCTCGAAACTGTCAAACTAGGTGTGCATCAAGGCCCATTGTCATTCAACGGTTCTTGATTGAGTCTAGCTCAATATGGGGTTTTAAGGTTATTACCCCTAAATACATCTATTCCAGATCTAAATACACTTGTAGTATCGAAATAGAGATGTAATTTCTTGGAAACCCCTCTCTCAATCCTTTACTAAAATTCCAGGTCACTTTCCTAAATATTGACTCATCCTTAGACTTATTCTTAGAGAAATCCCTAGACATATTTTTAGAAATATTCCTAGGTATATCACTAATTTTTTTATAGTTTCTAAATACTGACTAGAACTTTCTTTCAAAATCAACTATTGAGACCCAAGATTCTCATATATGGTATTACATCATTTTAGATGAATATTTATCACATTATAAAATAACATAACCAAGGACCATAATAGTTTAGTTTCATTGGAATAATGGGAAAAAGTATTCCAAATTGGTGAAATATCATCAATTTATCTCACAATGATCTTCCCATTTAGTACTCGTACTTAAAACCATTCATCATAACTTAGGGAAAGGAAACATATGAAAGGGTGAGCTAAATTTCTTAGTAAGGGTAAATAAAAAAGATACATAAGAATAACATGAACATATGGGTATGAGAACATGATCATAAAATTTTAAGATCATAACCTTCATATCAAAGACCATACACATGACTCATGTCATAAATATTAGCAGATCATAAGACAAGAATCATAAGGGAATAAAGAGCATAATCCACGAGAGAAAAATATATGAATAAGTCCTGGATTTCTTGGAATAAAAATAATAATAGAAAATCATTTTCATATTAGTCAAGGCTCACTTCCAAGACCATAATAGTGGAAAAATAACTTTACTAAACTAGGTTAACATCTAATTCTAGACCATCATTACTGAACTGAGTTTAATTACCGGTATAGACATTTATTATTGAACAAAGTTCACTCCCCATTCTATTCATGTCTATTTCTTGAGATATAAATCTTTACCCAATGCATTGGAGTGATATTTTGATGCACCCATCACCTAAGCTATAAAGAGCTCACCTGGTGCTATTTGGGCTACCCCATCACATAATATGTATTGTTCTTACCAAGTGATATTTAGACCACCCCATCATATAATCTATAATGGGTTTACTAGGAAATATCTGGTCCACCCCATCATATAATCTATAATTGACTTACCCGACACTATATAGGCCACCACACCATATAAGAGATAATGGGATTACACCGATCTATCTGGCCCACCCCATCGTATAAGCTATAACAGGCTCACCTGAATCTATCTAGGATATCCCATCATATAAGATATAATGGGCTTACCCAGTGCTATCTATTCCACCCAATTTTATAACCAATGTCCATGAACCACATCATGAACAAAGTAGAAACAGATTTTATATCATCATAAAAACTCAGAAAACTATTATTCTTCCATAACCTAATTAACCCATGAAAAAAATGGGTTTGACGATAACCTCTTTGAAACATGATTAACCTATGGAAAAGAAATGAGTTTCATAACAATATATTGGGAACATGATTGACCTGTGGAAAAGAAATGGGTTCTAAAAACATCATTCCATAAAAACATAGACCATTCAGAGGAAGAATATGAATGGTATCCTTGGATCAAATCCACATTAAATCAGAAATTAATTCTTGATGAAATTATATTTTCTTCATTTAAAAACACATTTTAAAACATAAACATTTTCAAACCTGTTTTCTTTAAAAATATCCTAAAAAGTTAATAAGGGATATTTGAAAATAAATTAAAACAATTTTTAGAATATAAAAAATATGAAAAATATTTTTACTTGAAAAGGATATTAAAATATAATTTAAAAATAATTTTGAAATGACTGTTAATAAAGAATTTTTTTGAAGAAAACAAATTTCCAATCGAAGTGTGAAATAATGTCAGATTATGTTAAACATATTTTTAATTATCTTAAGTAAAAAGAGTAATAAAATGGTCTCATTACTTGAATATTTCATAAATAAAAATAATATAAGTAATATCATGGTAATTATTTAGAGTTAGATCATGAGATTTTAACATTGGAAGCATAATCATAAACAATCCTAATAAATGATGAGATTATATCATAAAATTGTTACCACTTTAGTAACATAGAATCGTAATCCTCACAAGGAATGAAATAGAATTATATTTCATGAGGATATATAAGGTCATAATATTTCATGTAAAATGGTTTTTATATAAACCTCATGAAATAATATAGGTGCATATCATATCATATGTCTCAAAGAAAAAAAATTGTGACAAAAATCATTTACCAATTTGGTATCTTTTTAAACATAAACCCCATGAAAGAGATATCCTCAAATGAATATGTAAATAAAAATAGTTTTAAATATACGAATCCTAAAATCCACTCATGTGAATTAAATACACATCATAAATGAAATAGGTGGTGAATATGACATGTGTCTCACAGAAGTAAAAAGTGTGATAGAAACCCCTTATTACTTGAGTAATTTTTGAATCATGAGACATATGAAACAATAAAATTAATTTAAACTTTTAATATCATGAAATAAATTAAATTCAATATCTAAATTTTCATATGGAAGTATATACCCCACACAAAAGAAATAAGTGGTGAACATGACATAAGTCTTGTAAAAATAAAAGTGAGACTAGGAATTCTTTAACCTTAAGTTTTGACTCTCATTGTACATTATCGAACCACATATATAATAAATATAAGTTATAATACATATATCACATAACCATATTTCTATATATAATACCATATATTATGTAATTATGACTTTATATAGCCCATTTATT
Source organism: Viscum album (assembly GCA_963277665.1). Lineage (NCBI taxonomy): Eukaryota > Viridiplantae > Streptophyta > Magnoliopsida > Santalales > Viscaceae > Viscum > Viscum album. The sequence continues at coordinate 1,014,893,864 of OY728147.1, read as the reverse complement.
ACCAATTCCATGTTGAAGTTATGTTTTGGGTAACAACCGCTTTGTGTTTTATACTTGTTTTGACGTGTTATTATTGGTCCTCTTACACAGATCAGGATTCACTAATTTTCAGGATGAAAAAAATGATAAAAATAAAATATATTCATTATATGTGTATTTATAATAATCTATAAAATATATAAATAATAAATAAAATACATCATTGATGGAAGTCTGTGAAGTTGTAGGCTATAACCATAACCTAAAAACATATCAATATATATAATAGAATTATTTTATTATATAATAAGTATATAAAAATAATATAATGGGTTTGAGGAAGAAATAAAACCAAAATGTATGTTGATGAATGCTACCTCTTCTTTAGGTATCTTTTTTTGGTTTTCAACAAAAGGACTTGATTGGTTGGATTTTTGTTCAAAAAGAGGATTATAGAATGATTTTATGGAAGTATTTATTGGATTTGGGTAGGTTTTTGATGATCCAAATGGCTTTAGTGGTGTGGATAAGTGAGGGGGTGATTACCCTTTTATAGTGGAGGAGGAGTTTCATTCTTGTAAATAACAAAATGTAAACTCTATTAAGAGAAATATTGTACATTATTTCCCCCAAATAATGCATAATATTTTATCCATGAGGTGATATGGTCTAAATATATTAATAAAGTAGGATTTAGACAATATTATAGGTCATTTTAACATTATGTTTAAAGTTTAGTCCCTTAGTAAAATTGTTGTTCTCTTAATTGCTCTGATTAATTTTCACTATTTTCACTAATAATTTTAGTCAAAAATTATTTTTGACTTATTAAAAATTAAAATTATTATTATTAAAAATATAGAATCCATTTTTTCAAAATCAAAAATCATTATTGGAAAATTAATTTGAAATTGATCATGCAAACGTGTTGAGAAAACTGGTTTTTAAAGAATAAAGTTCAAAATATTGAAATGTTTTTATATCCAATTGCGATGTGAAATATATTAAAAGGTCCTAAATTTGATTAATTTTTATATAATTTAACTTATTATAATTTAAAATAAATTTAAAATATAATTTAAATTTATAAATAAATTAATCCAAAAGGCAGTTTTCAATTAAAATTCAACATTTTTCACAATTAATAAAAAAATGAAACTTTTTAGAAAATACCAAATAATTAAACCTAGGAAAATTTTTACATCCCATTTTCAAAAAATGAATGATATTATATAATATTTAATTTATATATTTTTCAAAAGTTATATTTAAAATAAGTGCATCATTTAAATGTATTAAAATAACTTGTTATAAAAATATATCTTTTAATGCATAAAACTGGATTTATTTTTTTTTATTGTCAAGAAAATAAAAAATATGAATTTCTAATAGTTAATTGAATATAATATATATATTATTAAAATAATTCATCAAAGGTGGGTTTTTTAATTTATTGTGATACAACATGTTTATGCAAAGAAAAACAGTTTTTAATTTTTTTTAATTTCAATTAGTTCTTACTTTCATTTCTAATTAAATTTTTTTCAAAGAAATAATTTTTTAAGAATTAATAAACCATATTTTTATAATTTATTTAATAATTTTCAAACATTACATTCCAATGGCTAGGTTTTAACTATAATAATATTTTAATAATATGTTACATTTCATTTAAACATAGTGTTATGTGTAAAGAAACCTAAAAATGGTATTGTATGTAACACAAGCCAAGATTAGTGTTTCATTTACATAAATCTAAACTCAGTGTTTCATTTAAAAAAATATTTACTTGGTGTTACGTATAAATAAAGAATAACATAGTGAAATATACAATGTAAGAAATCAAGGAATTTAAATTTATTAAAAAAATAATTCAAAAAAAACTAAGGGTGTTACATTAATCCCATCCTCATGACCAAACATATAAGGTGGTTATGAGAAGAAAAATTAAAATAAATCAATTTCGGAAGGCGATAGTCGACATCTATGCATGGATAGTGATTTCATTTTCATAAAAAGGGAGTAAGGAATAATGTTGTTTATTATTTTAGATTTATAAATATGATAATACTATCATAATTATTTATTAAATTCCAATATAGACCATCCTTTAAAGGTGGTTAATAAAAATGAAACAAGTTTCATTGTAGAGGTGGTGGTCCACACAATACATGAAGTGCGATTTCATAAGAAAAAAAAGGAAAAGTTTATTAATGATTATTACCATACCATAAAAAAATTAAATATATAACCAATAATTATGTAATTATGTAGGGATTTTAAAATTATAATTGGAAAATATAAATAGAAAGGAAAGAAGTTAATTTAAAATAATTACTCATGTTGAGAAATTTCAGATTTTCTTAAAGGATACCTTAAAAATTGATGGAATAGGATAATATCATGTGACTATAAGTTTAATAGAGTGAAATATTTTAATATTGGAAGGAAAAATTGAAGGGTTTCAATAGAAAACTAAAATTTTAGGAGTGCCTTTAAGGGGTGGTGAGAGGCCACTTTTATAAGTGGTGAGACTAGAATTTTTGAAAATATTTAATCTTTATTAAAAGGGAGCACATGTTAAACATTTCAAGACGGTCAAAATTGGAAAATAATTTAGTGGGGGAAGATATAAGGTAGTTAAAAACCCCAACAACAAAATTATAAATATTTTTTTATGATGTTTCAATTACGTTACCCCTTGAATTATTTCTCTTACCATTTTAGATTTCACTGCGGTAACTCTTTTTTACCTACGGTGACATAATATTTATGCCAAAAAATAAAGTGGTACTTATTAGATAATTTGAACCCAATAATTATAAATTTTAAATACATTTAATTTTATAAAATCTATAATGGTGTGAAAATTAATATTGAAATAAAGATGTATAATGTATTAAAAATAATTATTGAGAAATTATTTCTTATGTTCTAAAGTATCAAAAATATATTTTTTTATTAAAATGAACATTTTAAAAATTATAATGTCATATATAAAAAAATATTTTTTTATTGAATATTTCATGAATTTATTATTCATAATTATATATTAATAATGTCATAACAGTTATGTTATTTGTAAATATAGTATTTTCACTATTGACTTAAAAATAATTCCTTTTATAAAAGTCCCAAAAATTCATCTTACGATTATATTATTATAATTAACCCAAAAACTATGTTCATTTTTTCAAATTAAATTTCAAAAATTTGATAATTCAATCTTTTAATAAAATCCAAAAGTACAGTGTAATACTCTTCATATTGGAAAATAGCTTTTAAAAATGTTAACTGATATTTGTTATCATTTTCTATAACTTAATAAATATTTAATTTATAATCTATTATTTATATTATCAATATAATCAATTTTTATTTAACATAATATACTTAGCATCTTGAAATAAGTAATAAATTTTAGAAAAATATATTTGTAAGTATAAAATGATTTTCTTAGTTGCTTTAGCTATGCTAAATGAATTTCATTCATATTAAATGTAGTTGTTAGTTTTATTTCTATATATATTTTATAAATTGGTTACTAATATACATTATTTCTAATTAAAATGATGTATTCTAAAGGTCTAATCATATTTCATTTTTTAGTTTGGTATTGCATGTGGAGAAAGATATCAAATACATTGACTTATTTATAGGTAATCATATATTAAAATTTTGAGGTTCTACATGAATGATTGTAAACATAACCGGCTAATATGCGTGTTTGGTATCTATTGAACTTTATATTATTTCATGGGTTTCTATATGTGATATGTATTCATTAAATTAAATATGGTGGTATTTGAGTCATCCGTCCCACCTTTATTTTGTATGAATTACATGTTCATGGTTTATTTTATATATCTCATACCCTTGGTTACCATAACCTTTATGTGAGTAAATCATTTAAAATGATAGAGCTTTAATTATAGGAGGTGGTTAATAACTTGGGTTGAGGTGAAACCAAACAATAAGATACACATGTCAATGGTGGAATGTTGTAACTAAAGCCAAGCCCGGGTCATGGTGTTTTTTATCAATGGTCAGGTTGATTTATCATCCACTCGATAAGTCAACCATTAAAAATATCATGATCAAGAGACTTTATTTATTATATTTTGTAAAATACATTTCTATTTATTTGTTTATGTGGATTCATATTTATATGATGATTAAAATAGATCCCATAAATTGAATAAGAGATAAATGCATGGAAGATAAAGTAAAATAAATGGATTACAAATAAATTTATTTACCAAAAACATGGTTAATTATGTAAAATTAAACATAATAATAAAATACAAAATAATGAATAAAATACTAGTATTTATTCTAAATAAACAAAATCTCTCAAGAATATATTAAGTATAAAATATTTCTATTACTTGATTTATAATGGAACCATAGAACTATGAGTTGTTCTAGAACTTTTTAGGACACTTACTTTTATCTGGGAGTTCTAATGATGGTTTTGGGTTGAAATAGCAAAGTTAATATCAAGAGAAGTATCCCTTTCTAGACTTGATGTAACTTAGAGGCATGTTTTGAGGAAATATGATTCCAGATTTTTTTATTGTGGATTCTACTCAATGAATCTAGGAAGTATAATCAAGAAATTGGAAATACTGCCTACCTAAATACCTACGAGTAATTGATGAGACCCTTTTATGGGTTGTGAGATAAGAAAACTGTATCCTTTCTACTATAATGTCTCTACGACAATATATTAAAATTATAATGGTGACGGATATTGTGACTTGATTAAATAGTGGGAGACTAATAAGATAATTAAAATTATCTTATTACATATATTTTTATAATCAATATGAAGTTATAATTATACAATTTAAATATTTTATAAATATGGTGAGAACAACCATAGGAACACTGTGATCATTCCTTGACTCATTTTATTTCCCCATTAAATTTTTCCTTATGTGGTATAGTAATTTATACATAACACTTCTATAGAATTTTTCTCTCTATGTATCAGAATCTCCCATACCAGATAAGTCTTCCCATTGAGTGAGTGAAGGAGAAAAGAATGCCTATAAGAATTTCACAAAGGATTCCTATTATAATCTTTTCATTATGATATCAATTATATAAAAATAGACGATGATGCTATATAAGGATTTTGATGCTTACTCCATAAAAACTCACCTCACTAATCTTGAAAATGAGAAGAAGAAGATTCTAATAAATGACATTTTCACTTCACTATGTTAGTGTAATTTGGAAAATAGTAACCTAGATATTGACCATGTCTCTAACATGTTAAATAATACTGATCATTTAGAAACTTTATGCATCCATTTGAATAAAAATTTATTTTTTAATTTCATATTATCATCCTTAATAGCTATGTTGTCCATATTTTTCAAGGATTATAGGAAGAACAATTTGAATAAGTCACTCAAATATATTTTGACTATGATTTGTTGGATGAATAATTACTTTTCATAACTTGGTTCTTCATTCCCTATGATTAGAAGTATAAAGGACTAGGTTGAAAAAAGAACGATTGATTCGAAAACAATATTACCTTTATAACATCATTCAAATAGGAGGATGATTCATTAGGAGAGTAATAAGAGGTTGTTTGCTTTTCATGTGGTAAGAAAGGACACTATAGGAAGAACTAAAATTAATTGAATAATAAGTATGAAGTTACATCTAATTTAGATATATTCATAATTATATGTAATACTTCTATTTTAATTCCTAGGTATTAAAATACAATAAACATTCAAATTTAGGGACAAAGTGTAACATCCTGAAATTTTAAGAAATATCTACTTTAAAAATAATTTTAATTATTTGATATCATGTGCTACAAACAATTCATTTTTTAAATTGTTTTATAAAAAACACCATGTTTATATTTTGTTTCAAAAAACATTGATTTTCTTTGATAACGTGTATTATATGCAAGGCTGAGTTTTACAAAACAATAATATACTATTAATATTTAATATGATAGTTGTCAACTTGCTAATGGAATGGTGGGAATGAATAAGATTCAAAGAATTATGAAAATACGGCTTTCAAATTTATATATATAATGAATTATTTTATAACCAATTAACTATAAATTAAAATAAAAACACACTAAATATAAAGGAAGTGTTTTTTATGAAAATCTATTTTTATGCACACAAAGAGGTTTTATCCTAATAAAATAAATGAAACACATTTATTGAAAGATATTAATGAAATTTTTTTGTTATATATTATATTCAAGTATTTTTACATTCATACAATATATTTTATATGCATAAGATATATACAAATCTAATTTTATGCATAATATATGTATTTCTCAAAAAGTTAGTTTTGTTTCCTTTTAACAGAATATTTTTAAAAAAATAAATTTTGAAACTTTTTAAAATTTTATTTAAAAAAACATATTATTTTAAATATAAATTTAAATATTATTTTAGGGTAATTTTTACTATTTTTCTCAGAAGATTCATTTATAGAATGAATAGTGAAAATTAATAAATTTTAATTGAAAACAGAATTTTTTTATACATAATTTTTAATGCTAAATTATATTTTTAATTGGTTTTAAAGTCACAATAATTATATTATACATATATTATTACAATTAATTTCAGTAAAAAAATGTTTATACTGAAAATGGATATAAAAACATTGTCAACTTTTGAAAATTTTCACTTTAAAACCCAGCTTTCACATCATGTCTGTTGGATTAATTTTAATATAAATTCTTCCACTTTTATGAATTCAAATTAGAAAAAATGGTTTAAATATTTTGAATCATCACAATTTATATTATCTAATATGGTAAAATTGATTTTTTTACAAAGTGATTAGTGAAATAATTTAAAATTAATTATAGTGATTAAGGTGAAAATGGGTTTAGTTAGTGGTTAAACATAGAATATATGGTGTAAAAATGACCCACACCTGTCCAACACCTATTTTGTGAAATTAATTTGAATCTCATTACCTTATTATATAAATTTATGATTTTTGGGACATGTTTGGATGATAGTGACCTATATAATAAGTTATGAAAATAAATAGAAAAAAAATTTATCTTTATTCCTTTTAATATCTGTAATGCTTTGGGGATAGGGAAAAAACTACATAGGTTCAGTTATAAATTTTATTTAGAAAGATAAATGAGTTTTCATACTCATAATAATTTATATTCAATTTTTTGAGAAGATAAAATTACATTAAATTCTTATGAAATTCCAATGTATTTATTATTATATTCATAATAAAATAAAATAAATGATACATGAAATATTAAAAGTGATGTAAATGTAATAAATTTTTGTGTTACATTATTTTTTGTAGATAAATATATAATAATATGCACCTTTAAACTTAATATATTTCAATTAAATTATTTTCTTTATAATTTTAAATTCAAATCAAATATTTAATGTCAGAATTGAGATTAATGTTATTTTATAATAAATTATCACGAACCAAGTCAGGATGTCGTCCAACCTGACTCCCAAACTGGTCCGAGACAAGTCTTGAAGGGAGTTACCAATCTCCATAGGCTGGCAACCAGTGATGGGAATCGAAATAATCCAATGGGAACAATTTAGCTCAATGTACAACTAGGATCAAATAACCAAATAGAGAACGCAACAAAACCAACCACTGAACATCAGTAAAAAAACAAAACAATAAAAATTCAATAGCTCTTCAACATAACAGAAATAGAATACAAAAAAAAATTATAAAACACTAATACAGTCTCTACATGGCCTCTTGGTCACTACTAACCACAAGTAAAACCTTCTTTAATGGAGAATCGAACCCGAAACATGAACCGGGAAAATAGATTTATTTTACTAATGGTAAGTGGAACAAGAAGGGTGTGATCATACAACCACTCAGTAGGCTGTCACCATATATTCCATGCATTTCCTTTCTCAAAATAGTCCACAAACACTAGTTTTAAAAAAAATCAAAAAATTGGTTTTTAAGCATTTAGAAAACCAAATAGAGCTTTCCATAGGTTCTCCTTTTAAAAACAATTCACACACCCTTCCTTTTTAAAATCGGTTTCATTTTCCACAACCCAGTTCAAAACCAAAACCCAAATACAAATCCATACTATGTGACCAAAAATTGGCGACGCTGAAGGTATAGGAAACAAAACAAACACGCATATACTAGTAGGTCTAATATCCACATGTATCAAAATATAAAGAACATACAAATAGTAAATCATGGAAACTTTATAAATATCTATATAGGTAATCCCTAAACATAACTAGTTCTTACTCACCTGTCATCATATGGTGCAGATCCGTAGTCAACAACCCAATCAGCAATATAAACTAGAAAATCCAATGGCATGTTCCTCTAGGCCTCTCACTAAATCCAGGAGGTTCCAACCCATATAACTTAGGCTCAACAAGAAACCATCACTCGAACCTCTTGATGACTCCCAGGAATCCATTGATAATAGTACTTGGTGAATGGGAAGGTCCTCACATGCATGGTTCAACAAAAACCCATTACCACCATACTTGCTTATCCCAAACACTGAAACCACCTTTTTGATGCCCCTCTCTTTGGGTAATCCTCTATACAGGAAGCCTTCTCACAATAATTCATTCACAAGTGCTAATTGGGTTGTCACGTCATTTTAATTTCAAAAAACACTTTCCAACCATTTTAAAATACCAATTAGGGCCTTTACGCTACCCTAGATTTCAATACATTTTCCAATACACGCCAAGGTTCCCACCTGGCCCATACATCACATGTGATCAAAAAACAATATCCCAAAACATCAGAACATACCAATCAAGCCTTCACATTACCTTAGATTAAAATAAACTTTTCAAAGAAAACATAAAGTTACCACTAGACCTTTGAAATTTGTAATCCAAATCCATTTACAAATCCATTTTGAAACCATTTAAATGTCAATATAGAACACCAATTTCATGTTCACAATCCCAAATATTCCATTGAATTTTATATCTAGAAACCATTACCAACTAAAGTGAAAACATGAAACAACACAAAAAGATCCAAACGGGCCTTTTACACCACTTAGCTTCCAAGTATGACTTAAAGTGAAAAATATGTCTTTATACCCAAACTTCTCTAAGACAAATCTCAAAATGAAAAATGACCAAGCCTTCAGAAACACATTTGAAACCACATATACAGTCACATGAAGTTACAACACACCTTTAAGAAATCAAGGAACCAATTTGGAATAAGAAATATGTAAGGGAGGATAATCCTTTGGAAAATCATGGTTCAATGAATAACTGACTTTATTAAGGTTCCAAATGGGCCTCAAACAACCATTAAGAAACCAAAAATTTCTAAAATAATCCAACAAATCATTTTTAAATCCAAATCACCTTGAAAATATTTAAATAAAACCGAAACCAACATTATATGGCACTCTTCAAGTATCCATTAAATCACCCAAAACCCTTTTAAAGAAACATCACATTCTTTAAAACCAATACAACATGACACACATAAGAGTCAGAATATAAGAATCATAAATTTTTGCATACAAGATTCAATTCAAAGACCAACCACATTACCATAACATAACCAAGGGCAAACACCACCCTAAATCACCAAATTTCACTTTAAAATACAAATTAACATTTTATCTAACACCTTGAATGCATTTAAATATAGGAATAATTAAAGTAACCCATGGAAAACAATTTCCCACCCATTTAACATCATTGAAACACCAAATCAATTTAGACTGACACTCTACAAGAAGGAATATAACGTTTCTAGAACATTAAAGGAAAACTCAAGTATCAACAGAATGTTCCCAAAAAGAGAATTGTAACGAAACAAACATTTATTAATGAAGATTACTCATGATCTAAATAAAAGTATTATTATGTAAAATGGTTATATTCTCTTCCTTGGTTTTATGTTTTTGGATTTCAAAAGACCGTTAAATTTTTTTACCATTGCTAATATTGTCGTTGAACAGTGACCAATTGATTATTACAAATATTAGGATTTAACATATCCAATTTAGTCAGAAAAAGGAAGCGATGATCTTATCCAGAAGAATTTCTCCATACAAAGCCCATATGTTAGAGCTCAGATAGGATGTGGCATCACTAGGCTTCACTCTTGACCAAGCCCAATCTGATATTTAACACATTAAGCTCAAACGGAACCTCATACAAGATAAGTGAAAGTTGATAGAGATTACCACCTGAGAAATGTTATCCAAGCCACCCAAAGAGATTATCACCTTCGCACACCTTACCCTTAGGTATTATGTTGGTGTTGTAATGAGTTATGTAACAAAACCCTAGAACTATGATTATGTACATTATTTTTTATAGATAATATACATTCATTTTATTATTGTTACATTGTAAATAGTTTTTAAAGTAAAAATAGTATATTTAGTTAACACTCAATTAAGAAATATATTTTAATGAATTAATGGATTTTTTAAATAAATAATTTTTTAATTAAGTATTACTACTAAATTAATTTTTATTAAATATAAGTTATCATATAATTTTTATGAATAAAATTTTAATTTTTATTACGGATTGAAAGCTATTTTTGTCAAAACCCATGAATTTTTTATAAATGTTGGTTTTTATTTTAAAGGTAAAAATTAAAATATTTAGAAAATTATTTATATAAAATGAATATCATTTTTGGATTCAGGATGTAAAAATTATCTAAAGGTGAATGTTTCTTAATTTTCTAAGACAATCAAATTTTTGGGTAAAAATTAAATACCATTTAATTATATAATGTGTATTATGATATAATAATGAATCAATAGTTATGTAATAAAATACTATAAATTTTGTGTTTAAAAAAATGTTTTAACTTTAAAATAATTTTATTTTCGATTTGTTTGAATAATTTTATGGTTCCTTAGCAAACCCTCCAAGACATATAAAACATTTTAACTTTTAAAATGACTTCCTTGACAGTGTTACTCACCTCCATATAAGAAAGACTAATATTTTAAGAAGTTATCCATTGGAATTATAAAATAATTTATTCCACCCCCTTTTGAAAAAACCATGGTCAAATACCATGGTTTCGTTTTTGGTTTTGATTAGTATAATATGTCGTGTCAAAAAACCTAATTAATTAAGAATTCCTTCTCTTTTCCTTTGTAAATCCACCCAATCTCCCACTTCTCATCACTCAAAACCCTTGTATCACGTCCCTATACAGACCTCCTCTCTCTAAAATCCTTCCAAGGCACCCCAAGCTCCAAATAAGACTCTCTCAATCCCCTCCCCATCATTTGGGATCACACTTCCTATTAAAGGATTTCTTCCTTTCTCATTTTTTCCAAATTTTTTTATATTGTTATGCCCTTTTTGTTTTCAATTAAAAATGTTGAGGTATGATTTAGAACCTACCAAATACTTCCATCCTTATTTTTTGAGGATTAGATACCCCTTTCTCTCTCATTAATGTCTCCCAAGTACACTCTTTACCATGGTGAAATTTCGTAAGGGATTTCTCTCTCCTCATTTACATTCAAGCAATTATTTTCTATTATGAATCTAAATTAAATTACATAAGTTAATACATGTATCTATATGAATACTTACTGTCCATTTCATGTACATATGATTAGACACCACTTTCTCTCTCATCAACCATTTTTTATGAATTCTTATATCACACCGTTAAGCTGCCAAAATCACACCGCAATTTTCCATTCCAAATTAATTGTGTAGTGAATACCATGGTCATTTATCTATCTCGGGTATTCACATTTACTTATTTATTATAAATTTTCATGTATTAATTCCAAATTCCATTATATTGTAATAAATGATAATGTTTAATGAATCCCAGTTATATGATCCATGTGGCACAATTACGGCTGAAATGAAATGACTAAGAAGGGTGCACCCTGATAGCGCTCCAATGAAGTGGGTAAAGATTAATATCATGATATGTCAAGTGAAATGAAGTTTAATCATGCTATTTTAAGTGAAATGATGGTTTACTCCTGCACTATGTTCAATGAGCCTTGGATCATGCCAATATCATGTGAAATGTTGTTTCCACATTTCCATGTTAGGATAATCATGATATATTATGGATTTTAATTCATATTTCTCTTATGCACCATTTATATGCCGATTGACTAAAATTTTATGTATTCTTTATGTCATGCCTTGTTTACTACCTTACTGGGATTTATTGATCACCCTTTACTTATGAATTGTTGTACTCCTCATGTATTAATCATGTTTTAATGATCACAAATCATATACATTCTGTAAAGATAGTTAATGATGTGTAATCTATCTCAAATCATGTGTACGCATGATTAGTATCTTTTTACTTTACATAATCCTATCCAAGATCATAATTTCTATAAATTAAGTTTAATTATTGTATATTATATTTAGTTTATTTCATAATGATTTTTTTATGAATGACTAAATATAAATCATTTTATGAATATCACTGTTTAAGTATGTATACATATATTTGATTAAGTCTGAGATACTGTGACCATCCAGACACCGTGAATATCCAGACACCGCAACCATCCAGACACGGTGACCATCAAGACATTGTGACCATCTAGGAAATGTCACCATCCAGACACCGTGATCATCCAAACACTATGACCATCTATACACCCTGACCATCTAGACACCGTTACCATCCAGACATCGTGACCATCCAGACATCGTGACCATCCAGACACTGTGACCATCCGGACACCGTGAACTTCCAGACACCGTGATCCTAACACCGCATCTATTCTACCAATTCTTGATCTCAATACTATTATTCCATCATAAATCTATCCCCACTCAAAGACAAAAAATGAGACACCGTTTCATGGAGACACCGTTTACTGATATAATGTGACACCATTTCGTAATCTATTTTTTAAATTTTCAATTTAATTTCTAACGGTCATATTTGAAGATTTTAAATGCACTGAAATAATTAGTGTTTCTTTGTGGACATGTCACCTGATTGTACGAGTATGAGGTGTAGAATACATGCATCCTATCAGCTCCAACACATACAATCCAAGAATAAAAGGGAAGTGTGGCCCAAAAAAATAGAGATCATTAAAACAAAGTAGACACGAGCATTCTTGAGACAAGAACAGACACATGTAACTCAACATTCTTTAAGAACACATGAATAATTCTTGAATCAAAAAGCTGGGCACCATAGATCAAACTCATATAAAACATCTTTTCATTGACAAAACCACGAAAAACACGAGCAAGATCTAATTGACTTACGACACTCTGTTTTCCACGAGAAGACTCGTTTTTTTGCATCTTCTTCATCCCAGAAGTCCATATATGCATAGACTAACACTTATAGCACTTCTAACCTTATCTCATCATTTTTTCTCCACTGTGTATTATTTTTATTATCATTCGGGTAGTGTGTGTGTCTATATTAAACACACACTTTCTCCTACATCAAACTGATTGTAACAAGATATCCTTTCTATTACATATTTTTATATCTTTGTATTCCCACAAATAAGTGTGGAAGATGCTCATGTGTGACATGTTAGTTTATACCCATGAAGAACTACAAAAGAGGTCGTGTGACCTGGAAAGTATTTTTTACTGTTGTAAAGCCCGATACAGGCTATGTATCTAGTTTATATATATAAACTGCGTGGAGTAAGGTGATCACCAAGTGGACTGGACTAGGTCTTGGATTGATACCTAACCACTTGTTTTATATCCACTGTTTTGTTTATTTTTAGTGTAATCTATTTTATAGTTTAATAAATAAATCACTAAATTTACTTTGATAGTTAATCATGGAAAGAATTTATAATTGTATAGCATTATTAGAATAGCTTCAAAAGTAATGTTAATAACCAATATTAATATTACTGAGAATTAATAAATACTCTAAGTATTTATTTAAACAAACAAACTTTCATAATAGTATAACCTTGATTAACTAGCCTGTATTTAACTTTATTGGGGAACCCTTTTAAGAATACTTAATAAACAAATTTTTTGAATAGATACTCAATTCACCCCTCTTGAGTACTCTACTCTGACCAACATTCATGTCCTCAGATTATCCCATGAAATGTTAAGTACGAAGGAATGTGTGTGGCAATGTAAAATAAGTTTTCAATAAAGATGTTTATTTAATGTTTTAAGTTGTTATGTAATGTTCCTAATCCCCAAAGAAACTAGAACTCTCGATCTTCTATGTTGTATCAAGTGAAGGTTTATGTAATAAAATATGTTTAAGTGTAAAATAAAGAACAGGGTTGTTATAGTTGGTATCAAAGGATATGTTTAGTTATTTTTGGGATTAGGATTAGAAAAACCTAGTGAAAGCCTTATGTATAAGACTAAGTATAATAAAAACATCCCTATAATTTGTTGAGGATTGAGTAAGAGTTTTATCAAGAAAATACATCCCCATCTGGATATGATCTGGTGGAGGAGACTCTGAAAAAAATGTATATAGGGGTAAAACCCGAAAAACCCACTTTGAGTTACACTCGAATAGGAACTCGTGCATGAAAACATGCCTTGCTTCACTCTTGGTTATGACACTCTTGGGGGATATGCTTTGGTAAATTCATAAACATAGTATGAACTATTATTAATGGAATAAAAAAATCCCCTAAGAATATATGTTGGGAAGTAGACCACATATAACATAGGTTGAAGCCAATAAATTCATAGGTTAAGGAAATAAATGCAATTTATAAGTCATCCATTTTTGTCTTTGGATTAACCTTTATGTGTTACCCCTACATTTCCTTGTATTCTATCCAATTCCTGGTAATAGGAGGACTCAGGCTAAAAACTGATGTGAAGATCAATGTGACAACTCTTCTAATGAGACTCTCAATCCGATGGGGGTGGGAATCGCAAAAATTGTCATGATACTCTCTCAGTTAACTCGTGTTTTGAATATAAACATGGGTCAAGAGTAAAATTCAACCCCCACCCCCCTGATGAAAGGATAATTTATAATCGAGATCTTTATGAGACAAAGGCCTCCTACTTTTAATTGATCATCAGATCCCTCAATCTCCGAACAATAGATTGAATCCATTTAAAATATATTTTTCATCCTTAAAATTTTTGAACAATAGAAGGTTCTTCTAGCTTCTTATTGCATAGAGTGTGAATATAATAAATGGATGACATTGATAAAAAACACAAATCCCGAGGAAGAGATCAATGTATTGGAATGGAAGGATTTATGGAAAATGTTTTTTAATAAATATTTTATATGCACCCTCTTACTTGAGATGGAAAGGGACTTCCTTGACCTCCAGAAAAAATATGACGAATCCATCGAAGCGTATGAGGAAAACTTCACAAGGCTTGTATGATACTCCTCCGCTTTTGTCGTTTCCCCCAAATGCATGGTTGACTGCTTCTTTGGTGGGATAAAACCTAGCCTACTAAAAGCCCTGATGATCCATGACTTCAATAACTATGTGGAAATTGTATGATGTTCCCTTAAAGTAGAAATATAGATCAGATAATCTTATAGGTATCATGGGTAAAAGAAGCATAAGGTGGACTTTAATTATGGCAGTCTGATGGATAAATCCAACAGTACTAAGAAAATCCAGCACCCCACTTGCCAAAGGTTTGGAAAGAAGAACCCCAAAAATTTCTTGAAGGGGATGTGTAAATTCTTTAGGTGTGGAAGATACGGGAACCTAGAAATTAACTACCAACAATAAAAACCCACAACTCTGGCAGAGGATAGGAACTCTCCGTTTGACCATCAACGAGTTGTTTATTGATTCAACTACAAAGAACCAGGGAACTTTGTAAACCATTTCCCTAAGACAAGGGTTTTTAGAGGCAAACAACAACCTCTAAGGATGTAAGGGTGATCTTTTTCCATCACTACCACAGATGTGAACCCCAAAAACAATGTGGTGACAAGTACGCTAGTTTTTCAATCAAGAATAGTGAACATACTTGTTTATTACAGTTCTACACATTATTTTATATCCTGAAAGTTTACTAGAACAATACCAACACCCCTAAAAATCATAGACATAAAGATGTCAGTGAGAATAAAAAATGGACGAGTCATTTCAATCCATGAATATATCTCTTCCCCTATCACAATTTATGGATTGAACTTCCTAGGTAACCATGTTATACATAGTCTAGTTGAATTTGATTCAATTATTGGCATGGAATGTATTTTTATATATAGCGTCGACATAAATTTTCGTGAGAGGGAAATAACTCTCCATATGGAGAATCGACCCCCTGATTCTATTCAAGTGCAAGGAGGAGGATAAATCTTTAGCACCATCATCTCAAGAGTGGATATTAATACCCTATGATAATGTGTATCTTTTTCATATGATTGAGTCCAAGGATGAAACCATCATTGAATACATGTCAAATGTGAGGGAATTTGTTGAGGTGTTTCCCAAGGAATTTCCTAGTATTCTACTTAGAAGAGATGTTTAATTCTCTGTTGATCTTATACCTAGGGCCTTTCTAGTATCCAAGAATCCATATAGAATGGCTGTTGTGGAGCTTGAGGAGATGAAGAAACAACTATAGGAGAATTTGTATAAAGGTTTTATATTCCCAAGTGCTTCACCATGGGTTGAACTAGTCCTCTTCATCAAGAATAAGGATGGTTCAATGAAGCTTTTCATTGATTTTCATGATCTCAACAAAATCACGATAAAGAACAAGTATCCTCTGCCATGAATTGATGACTTGTTCAATCAGATATGTGGAGCACAATACTTCTTGAAGGTGATTTTCTATTCGGGATATTACCAAGTTAAAGGGAAGAAGGAGGATATCCCCAAGACCGCTTTTTGTACAAGGTAAAATGACTATGAATTCATAGTAATGCCTTTTGGACTCACTAATGCACCAAAAATATTCATGGACATGATGAATAGAGTCTTTAGAGATCACTTAAAAAAATTCTTGGTATACTTTATAGATGATATTCTAATATACTTCAAAATAAAGGTGGAGCATGAGGAGCATCTAAAAACTAAACTAGAGACCTTGCAAAAGGAGAATCTCTATGAAAAGTACAACAAGTGTGAGTTCTGGTTGAAGGAGGTCTCATTCTTGGGTCATATCATCATAATAAATGGGATATCTATAGATCCATCTAAGACAGATGAAATTGAGGGATGGCCAATGCCATCATCAGTAATGGATATACATAGATTCCTAGGGTTATAGGGATATTATCACTGATTTTTGGGAAATTTCTCAAGATTGTCAAACCCTCTTACCAAACTAACTCAGAAGGGAGTCAAGTTTTCTATGAGTGATTAATGCAAAGGGAGATTCAAGAAGTTGAAAAAAAAGGATTATCACTACACCCATTCTCACATTACCCACAAGTGGAGAAATTTTTTTGGTATTTTGTGATTCTTCGAAGAAGGGCTTGGGTTGTGTGTTGATGAAAAATGACAAATACATTTCCTATGATTCAAGGTAATTGAATGTTCATGAGAAAAACTATTCAACACATGATATGGAGTTGGATGCATTAATCTTTGATTTAAAAATTCAGTGAAATTACCTATTTGGGGAGAAGTGTGAAATATATACATATCACAAAATCCTCAAGTATATATTCACAAAGAATGAGTTGAATATTCACCAATAAATATGGCTATAGTTGATCAAATACTATGACTGGTCAATCTATTACCACACTAGGAAAGTGAACAATGTGACAGATACTCTAAGTAGAAAATACGTAGTGATTCTATCCTTGATGATAATTCAAAATTAATAAATCTTATTAGATTTTATGAATGTGGACATTGGAATCATAAATAAGGAAACATCATCAATCATTTCACAAATGATTTCTCAACCATATCTTTTGAAAAGATAAATGGTTGCTCAAAATGATGATGTGGGAATTTAGAAGAAAGTGGAAACTATCAAAAAAGTGAAATCCTTGGAGTTCAATGTTAATGAAGAAGGAATTATGAGATTTGGGAAAAGACTATGTGTTCCATCAAATCTAGAGTTAAAGAAAAAAAATGGCTAATGCACATAGTTTGAATTTCTCCATTCACCCAAGAAACACAAAGTTGTATTGAGATCTCTGATAGCATTATTTGTGGGATAACATGAATAAAGAGATTGTTGATTATAAATCAATGTGCCTAGTATGACACCTAGTGAAGGGTAAGAGACATATGTCTAAGGGGATGATGAAACCATTAACCATACTAGCATGGAAATGGGAGAACATCACCATGGACTTTTTCACCAGACATATGATGACATCCAAAGAAAACAATGCTATCTGGGTTGTTGTGGACCATCTTACAAAGATTACACACTTCATTGAAATTCAAGAGGATTTATCAATTGATAAATTGGCATGGATATATATAATAGAATTGGTAAGGCTCCCTGAAGTACCACTATCTATTGTATCTTATTGTGATCCAAGATTTATCTCTATGTTCTTGAAGATTATTCAACATGGTCTGAATACTGAGATGAACATTAGTATGTCTTATCATCCTCAATATGATGGCCAATCAGAGAAGAATATCCAAATACTTGAGGACATGTTGAGAGAATGATCAATGGATGCCAAATGGTGATGGAACCAATATATTTCTATGATTGAGTTCTCTTACAATAACAGTTTCCACTCAAGAATCCAAACGAAAACTTATAAAGCCCTATATGGGAAGAGGTGCAGAACACCAACATGTTGGGATAAAGTTGGGGAGTGAAAACTCCATGGAAAAGAAATGGTTTAAGGAATGGTGGAGAAGGTTAAGACCATCCAACATCATATTAAAGATGCTCAGAGTCGACAAAATAGATATGTTGATAATTGTCAAAATACTTATAGTTTAATGTTAGAGACATGGTGTTCCTCCGCATATCACCATGGAAGATGGTTATGAGATTTTGGAAGAATGTAACGTTTTGTACAAGGTACATCGTCCCTTTTGAGATCCTTGATCGCATTGGAGTAGTGGCCTATAAAATAGCACTCCCACCAAACATATCTAAAGTACATGATGTATTCCATGTATCACTCTTGAGGATGTATATACCTAACCAATCATAGGTACTCAATCGAGAGGTGGTACCAATGGAGAATGTCCTCTCCTGTGAAGAGAAGGCGATGAAGATTATAGATCTAAGGTAAAAAGTTCTATAAAATAAGAAAATTTCCCTCATCATGGTGTTTTGGAGAAACCACAAGTTTGAAGAGGCAACATGGGAATCTGAGGAATTGATGAAGCAGAGTTACTCACATCTATTTCAGTGTGGGAAAAGGAAATTTTGAGGGAGAAATTTTTTAAGGGGGGATGTTTGTATTGACCCAAAATATTAATAATGAAAAATAATCTTGATCTAGTTAAATGTATTATTATGTAAAATGGTTACACAAACTTCCTTGGTTTTTTGTTTTTGGATTTAAATATACCGTTAACAATTTTCACCATTTCTAATATTGTCGTTGAACAATGACCAATTTATTAGTATAAATATAGGGCTTTAAAAAATCCAATTTACTCAGACAATGAAATGGATAGCCTCATCTAGTAGAATTTCTCCATACGATGCCCATTTGTCAGAGCTCAAAAAGGAGGTGGTGTAACTGGGCTTCGCTCTTGACCAATCCCATGCTGAGGTTCAACACATTAACCTCGAACGGAACCGCCTGTAGGAAAAGTGTAAGTTTATAGCGATTACCACACCAGTAATGTTATCCAAGCCACCAAAGAGTCTATCACCATATCACATCTTACCCTTAGGTGTTATGCGAGTGTTATAAGGGGTTATGAAAGAAGACCATAGAACTATGATTATGTACATTATTTTTGTATATGGAAAATACATTCCTTTTATTATTGTTATTTTGTAAAGAGTTTATAAAGAAAAAATAGTATTTTTAATTAATATTCAATTAAGAAATATATTTTGATGTATTAATGAATATTTGAATTGAATAATATTTTAATTATGTATTATTAGTAAAATAATTTTTATTAAATATAAATTACTCTTTAATTTTTATTAATACAATGGTAATTTTTATTAAGGTTTAAAAGCTATTTTTATCAAAAACATTGAATTTTTTATAAATATCAATTTTTATTTTAAAAGTTAAAATTCACATATTTATAAAATTATTTTGATAAAATGAATATCATTTTTTTATTTAGGATGTCAAAATTATCTAATGGTGAATTTTAAATAATTTTCTAAGACAGTCCAAGTTTTGGTTAAAAATTAAATACTATTTAATTATATAATATGTTTTATGACATCATAATGACACAATAGTGATGTAATAAAATACTATAAATGGGTTGTTCCGATAATATATGTGTTACCTTTTAAATAAAGTTATTTTATATTTGTTTTATTAATTTTATGGTGCCTTAGTGGAACCTCCAAGGCTTAATAAAATATTTAAACGTTTAAAATGATTTCCTTGAGAGTGTGACTCAACTACACATAATAAAGTTTAATATTTTAATAAGTTCCAAAATTTTACTTATAAAATAATTTTTTCCACTCCATTTTGGCAAGAACCATTGGTTGTTTTGTGGTTTTTATTAGTTTAATGTGTTGTTTCCAAAACCTAAATAATAAAAAATTCCCCCTCTTTTCCTATATAAACCCAGCCAAGATCCCACTTCTCTTCACTTAGAACCCTTACTTCACATCCCTAACCTGTCCTCCTCTCTCTAAAATCCTCACAAGGTTCCCCAAGATCCCAAGAATTCTCTACGAAGACCCTCCCAAGCCTTTGGGATCACAATTCCAAGTAAGGGATTTATTCCTTTTTCATTTTTGTCCAAATTGTCTTTATGTTGTTATGTCCTTTTTTCAATTAAAAATGATGGGGTATGATTTAAAACCTCCCCCATACATCCTTTATTATCTTTTAATGATGACATACCCCTTTATATCTCATTAAAGTCCCCTATGTACACTCATTAGAATACTGATATTCTGTAAGGGATTTCTCTCTCCTCATTTACATTCAAGCAATTATTTTGTATTATGAATCTAAATTCCATTAAATATGTTGGTACATGTATATATATAACCTCATTACTGTACATTTCATGTAAATATGATGATACACCCCTTTCTCCTTCATCAACCATTTCTTTATGAATTCTTATGTCACATCGTTATGTGGCTGAAATTACACTGCGATTTTATAAGCCAATGTCATTGTGTAGGGAATAACATGCCCATTAATATATCAAGTGTATTCATATTAATTAAAATTTAATTATTTATTATATATTTTCATGTGTAAATTCCACATTCTTTTATCATGGAATAAATTATAATGTTTATTGAATCCATGTTATATGATCCATGTGGTACACTTATGCATGAAATGGAATGATTAAGAATGGTGCACCCTAACAGTGCTCTAATGCATTGGGTAAAGATTTGTATCATGATACTTCAAGTTAAATGATGGTTTAATCATGATAATTGATGTTCAATGAGTATTTACTCATTCTCCAGGTGCAATGGTCCTTGGATCATGCTAGTATCATGTTAAATGTTGTTTCCACATTTCCATGTTATGATAATCATGCTATATCATACCTTTATGGTCATGTTTCTCTTATGATCCATTGATATTCCTATTTCCTAACATGTACTGTATTCTTCACGTTATTCCTTTTTTACTTTTTTACTAGGCATTATAGATCATCCTTTTATAATGCATGCCCTCATGTTATGCCATGAAATGCTTTGTATGAAGAAATGTGTGTGGTCATATAAAATAAGTTTTCAATAAATATGTGTATTTAATGTTTTAAGTTGTTATGTAATGTTACTAATCCACAATGAAATTTTAGATGTTTATGTTCTATGTTTTATCAAGTAATGTTTTTATGTAATAAAATATTTTTATGTGTGAAATAAAGAGAGGGCTTGTTATAGAAATGGACGGAAACACCAACCTCAACAACATGTGACCACAAAAAAACTTCAGGAGAAGGAAGAATACACCGAAAGAGACAATCCGCGTAGCCTAATATCAAATATATCAAAAAACATAATAAAAAACTCATCCTAGGGTTTGACCAAGAGAGATTCCACCTAAGAAAAACAAACAAACCAAGAGAGAGGGAAGCAGAGAAGTGGGAATCAACCAAAAAATAAAAGAAAATTACATATGAACCATCAAGGATCTTCAATGGAGGAAGGAAAGGAAATGAGGAGGGTTTTCTAGAGCCCCATGGTGCACTTCAGTCAAACAAGGGAGGGAAATACAAAAATAGTGTTAAAGTAGCGAAGGGGAAAATGAGGAATTTCACAATTTTAATGATATAGACGGGTCATAGTTTTTTCTTAAATGGCTTTCCAAACTATGACACAATCATCCATCCCTTAATATCTAAGAGGAACATATCACATGGTTATCCCACATGGTTCACCCAACTCTGTGAAAATAATGTGTTCACCTTAATCAAAGATGAAATTGGTTACATGATTTCTAATGTGAGGGCACACAATTTCTCAAACTGTGCACTAACTATGCACCACCTTCTTTCAATCCCAAAATCTCCATTTTATCCAAAAACTCTCAGGGAACCCAAAGGATAAATACTAAACCAAATGTAAACAATGTAATACCTCAAAAAAAATATCACTAATGTAACAATTCTTCCAACCATAAACACTTTCTTTCCAAAAAAAATCATCCAACCAAATGTTAAATGAAACTTGATCCCAAATTCAAAAGAATCCAAATAAAACCATGAACCATGGGGTGAAATTTCACTCCACAAGGCACTCCTGACCATATATAAGGAAAACCAAAATAAAAATAACCATGAAAGGAGGAGGTTTATACCCACCAAAAGAACCCTAATAACACGAACAACATTGATGCTCTCAATATAATATCACCAAAACCAGAGCTCCCAACTCGAACTGAAACCCCACAACTTCTCTACATGATCCAAACAATGCAACTCCTAGAACCATAAAATTCTCAACAAAACTAAAACCCCTGAATCTTGGGAAACCCATATAAAAAACTCAAACTCAATAGTGAAATGAACCCACTATTCATCATTTCTACAAGCATGGGTATCTATAAACTGATCACAAAAAAGAACCAAAACCACATCATAAGGCCAATAATACACAATAAAGAGATACTTCTCAATGACTCACATTAAAAAAGAACCACCACCATCATTACAATAGCTTCAAACCTCTAAGCATTAATAATATAAAAATGAACTTATAATAGTAAAAAAATTAATTTGAGAAACTTCAACTATCCCTAGTCCAACAATGGACACCAAATCTGGGTCAATTATCTCACTACACCCACAATTCATGACTATGTGAAAAGATTTAATATAGGTTCTATTGCTAGATCCTGGATTTCTTGAAGCATCTGATACCCTTAAATTAGGAGTTGGAACCCATTTATCGAAGCTTCTCCCTCGGGAAATGCTTATCACAAAACCTCTTCAGATGACCCAAATGGACACAATTATGGAACAATACTAGATGATTACGACAAGCTAGAATTGATTGCCTAAACAGACCACACTATAAACACACATGCAAACAAAATGATGAGTGAGAAGCCGAGCCAAATGAAAGATCCTTTTCAGAAAAAGGTTCTTCTAGAACACACCTCTCGCCATATGGGGAACCTTTACAGGTGAACTCTTCCACTGAAAGCAATTCAAAAAGTAACACTTCATTTACAATATTCTCAATTTGAACTTCATTGGATGAAAGGAATTTCTCCATGATCTCTAGAGATAGACCCCAGATGAAAAGAGGATCTCTTAGCTGATCCTCAAAATTTATCTATGGAGAGAAGGAAACCAACTCCTTGAAGCGGTCAACATAGGACCTCGCTATCCATTTTACATGCTGAATACTAATGAGATCTTCTATATTCCTCATCTTCACATCCTTAGGTACAAACCATCAAATGAAATTGGCCTCAAACACATCCCAAGACATCCCAAATTTCTATGATTCTGGAACAATAGACCTCCAGTGATCCAAACTCAGACCGTCAAATGAACCCAGAACAACATGCACTCTCATAGCTATGGGAGTTAATAATGATTTTAATACACTATCAACTTTCTCAAGCCATTATACAACATCTAATAGGCCTTGATCATTATGGAAGATGAGAAATAACTGGGAAGAACTAGAAAAAGGACAAGACCCACTAGAAACCATGGTTACCTTTATGGGTGGCATATTTTGAATAGAAGAAAGACACATAACTAAAATCAACATCAACTGAAAACATAACAAAAAAGTACATCTAAATTCAAAACAATAGGTTCAAAATCCAAGAATCAAAAATAGAATAAAAATATTATTTTCAGAAACCACCTTTTTAATTCCAATTCCAAACCCCCTTCTTCCAAGGACACTTTCCAAATGATAAAACCCATTTTCCCAAAACAACTCAATCATCAAGTTCATATTTTATGACAAAACCCATGCCTGAAATAATTTTTTTTCTTTTTGACAAGATATTTTCAGAAACCATTTCCTCATTGAAAGACCCATTTTTTCAAAACCAATTTCCCTATTCAAAATCAACCCACAACAACCTAAATGAAACCAAATCACAACTCACATCAGACTTCCTAGGTGAGGAACTAGTGGTCATACAAAACCCAGTGACATGGTTAGTGGGCCATGCCCCAAGTAAGCATCAGAAACTGATAGGACCTTGAACAATGCACTCAGAATCCATAGAGGTCACTAATCCATGTAATATCACAACATTGAATTGGATTTCTTCCATCATAATTCCACTTCCAAAAATACCACAATCAAATCCAAAGACTCAAAACTTGAACTACCCCATGAAACTTGGGGATTAGAATGAGCAAGGGTTCATGATGTCCTTCCCGTACCTACCTCCTGAGTCTTGACAATCCTAATATCTGATCTATGTGACACCCAATATAACAAGGTCCTTCTTTGATACCGTTTTTTCATAAACTGAGCTTGGATTCCATCCATCCCAACACCCAACCCGGTAGGATACAAGGCCTGAAGCATGTTACTGATCCCCACTCACTGGAAACTAGTATTGGGAATAAAAATAATCTAATGAGAATGATTTAGCCCAATATAAAACCGGGATCAAATAACCAAATAGAGCATGCAAAAAAACTAAAAACTGAACATAAAAATATATATAAACCTATAATGTTACAACAACTAGAAAACATAAAAAATTTGAATAAAAACAAAAATGACATAGTTCAAACACAATCTTTTTGTGAAATCTCAGTCACCACCACCCATAAGACCTACCTGCTCTAAATGATCACTAAACCAGAAACCTGAACCTACAAAATACCTCTGGTCTACTGACACATAGTGGCCCAATCAGGGTTTGATCATGAAACATCTTTCTAGGAAATCACTATAAAGTATATTAATTTCCTTTCACGAAATATCCCAAAAACACTAGTTTGAAACACACTCAAAAAAAGGTTTTTAATAATTTATAAAACCAAATAGAGCTTTCCAAAAGTTCCCCTTTTTAAAAAAGCACAAGAATCCTTTCTTTTTCAAAATAATTTTCCCTTTTCTCAACCCAGTTCAAAACCAAAACCCAAATATAAATCTATACTAAGAGACCAAATATAGGCTATGCTGAAGGTAAATGAAAAAAACAATCTTAGAATAGTAGGTCTAATGTCCACATGCAACAAAATAGATAGAACATATAGATATTAAATCATGGGAACTTCCTAAAATCTCTAGAGGAAATCCCTATACATACTTAGTTTGGAATCACCTCGTAGTATATGGTGCATCTCAATATTCAAAAACCCACTGGTCACTCTAAACTATCCAATCTAGTGGCACATCCCTCCTGGACCCTTAATAAATCTAGGGGGTACCAACACATCTAACTTGAGGTCAAAAAGAAACAATAACTCAAACCTCTAAATTACACCCATGATTCCCATGATAAAAGTACTTTTTGAATTGGAAGGTTCTCACATGCATGGTTCAATGGAAACCCACTACCACTATGCTTACCTAGCCCAAACACATACACCACCTATGTGATACCCCTCTCTTTGGGGAATCATCTATAGAGGTTCCCATCTCATAATAATCCACTAAAAGTTCTAATTGGGCCATCACATCATTTGAGTTTTAAAAACGACTTTCCCAACATTTAAAAATACCAATATGTCTTTCACATTACCCACGCTTTCAATACATTTTCAAGAAAAAATTAGGTTACCATCAAGCCCATGTATCTCATGAGATCCAAAATCAATTTTCTAAAACATCACAAGGTACCAATCATTATTTTATATAGCTTCAGATAAAAATAAACTTTTCAAAGACAACACAAAGTGCCAATTGGGCCTTTAATATTCTCAATATAAATATGTTTATAAATCCATTTTCATAGTATTTCCATGTCAATATAAAACACCACTTTCATGTACATGATTCTAAATAGTCCATTACATTTCAAATCAAAAAACCATTCCCAAGATAAAGTAAAAACATGCAACAACATTAAAATTTACCAATGGGACTTTTACACCACATAGTGACAACGAATTTATTAAAGTTCCAAAAGATCCTTTATACTAAAACTTCTCCAAACCAAATATCAAAATTCCAACTTGGTAAACATTAATAAACACATTTTAATCCATTTATAAATTCACATGAAGTGCCAACACGCCGTTTAAAAATCAAGGAACCATTTTGGAAAAAGAAAGAGTGAAGGGAGGAGAAGACTTTGTAAAACTATAGTTCAAGGAAGAACCAACTTTATAAAGGTTCCAAACAGGCCTTAAGTCCCCATTATGAAACCATACTTTTAAAAAATAATCAAACAAATCATTTCCAAATCCAAAACCACTTAGAAATTTATTTAAGAGAACCCAAACCAACATTCAATGACACTCACCACTTATCCATGAAATCACCCAAAACCCAATTTAAAGAGGCATAAATTTCTTTCAAACCAACATAATAAGACAAAAATAAGGATCAAAATATTAGAGTCATAAATTTACAAATAAAAAAATCCAATTCATAACCCATCCACATTACCAAAACATAATCATGGAAAAAAAACCACCCCAAATCACTCAATTTCACTTTAAAAGATCAACTAACATTTTATCAAACACCTTCAATGCATTTAAATATAGGAATAATAAAATGAACCCTTGGAAAACAATTTTGAACCCATTTAAAATCATTAAAACACCCAATAAATTTATATGAAAACATTACATGTATAAAAACAAAATTTATAAATAATTAAAGAAAACTAAAGCATCAACAAAATGTGATGGAAAGTAAATATATATAAACACCTACCTCAATGACATTCAAACGCAATGAACCTTTACTAGAAGGAAGAATAAGCCCCCAGAGAAAATCAAAACACACTAACAATAATGAAATCAAACCATGTAAGCCAACCCTAATCCTATGGTTTAGCCAAGAGAGATTCCACCCAAGAAAAACTAATGAACTAATAGAGAAGGAAGATGAGAAGATGAAATTGAACAAAATCTAAAAGAAACATACCTAGGAACCATCAAGGACAAAAAATGGAGGAAGGTAATAATGGAAGGAGGGTTTCTTAGAGCCCCCTAGTGTGTGTAGGTAAAACAAGGGAGGTAAATAATGAAGTAGGTTTTAAATAGTGGAGGGGAAAAGAGTAATTTTACACTGTTAATGACCTAGATGTGTCACACTGTTTTCTTGCATGGTTTTTTAAACCGTACGGTAACATTGCTTTTATCACTTTCCAATAGAAACATGTTGCATAATTACCATGCATGATTGGTCAAACCATGTGACAACCATGTAGTTACCTCTGTCTATATTGAAATTGGTTGCACGATTTCTAGTGTGAGGGTGCACAGTTTCCCCAACTCGTGCATCAACCATGTGACACCTTCTGTTAAGACCAAAAGCTCACTTTTTCTCCAAAAACACATAGGGAAACAAATGAAAAAAAACTAGAACTAAAATAATGGAATATCTCAAAACAAAATCAAATATGTGACATAAATGATATTTTATTAAACGATTTCAAATTACAAAAAAAACCTATATGTGGTTTTTAAATATTAAAAAATATAAAATATGGTACATTAATGGAAAAATTCATATTTTATAATGAAAATATTGACCCCTACATAGTAAAAACTTTCTTAGCATGGTTAGGGTTAAATTGGTACTTTTATGTCTTACATGCGCTTCTATTAAATTTAACTTCTAACACATATGATATTTTTATTCTAAAATTTAGATTTAATACTTAAAATTAGTGGGTATAAAATTTATAATAAGTCTCACATTAATTTAGGCTTAATGGATTAATTAAATTGGATGTAAAACTAGTTACCTTAATGAAAAACCAAAGTGAACAAAATATGGAAACTCGCGAGTTAAGGAACAAAATGTTCAAAAAAATTATTTATTTCAGGTGATGGATGTTTTTCTCAGCCAAAGAATCAATTCCTTCCATTATTATTCAATTTTTTAGGAATTTTAGGTATGAGAGACCTCCCAATAGAAAATAATTTTGAGTATTTACAAAAAATTCCACTCCACCTCAACTATAAAAAGGCACCCACTCTCCCCATTTTTATACACCTCACAAGCCTTTTTTGTTATAAAAAACCTTTCTTAATCAACTCCCAAAATCCCTACCATAATACTAGAATATTTTTATGGAAATAAATTATAACAATAAAGGTTTTTGTTATAAACTAAATAGAGTTACCTGAAGAAGAGGTAACATTCATCGATGAGCACTTTTTCTTATTTCTTTCTCCATCCCTTCCATTTTTCTTACACCCTGATTAAGTAAGAAAAGAAGTATCCTAAATATACTGATATGTTATTAAGTAATATTTATAAACTAAACACAGACAAAAACTTCCATAAAATGGGTTATGAAATCAGCATTCATGTGTACGATGAACTACTGTCTCACGAAACGATGTCATTCATTTTTCAATTACTACATCTCACGGTTGGGTATAATGATGTACATACTATTTACATATGATATTTAAGATATTTATAACATAAAAATACCAATGTACTCAATATATCATATAAAACCTTTTTACATTTCTTACTTCAAGGGATATAAAATACATCACTCGTACGTACGATGGACTACCGCCTCCTGATGCGACGTGAAGAGTTTTTCACTTATGTGTTACATGTAAGGTAATAAGGGTAACTATAATGAATATATATGATATAAATGAAATATTTTTGATATAATTGACAAAATTATATTATTTAAATATAATATATATTTTTCTTATCACCATTTGTCACATTAAAAAATTTATAATGTCGTTCATGGATGTGTGGACTACCGCCTCCTCGAAGCGATGTGATTATTATTTTTTCATCACCCCATAGCAATAATAATTTATATATATATATATATATATATATAATTAGATAATATGATATTTACTATATAATTTTCTGTATGGAAATATAAGTGTTACTTACCTTCTTTCAATAATTATCATTGAAAAATAAGAATGTTACTAATGCATATGTACAACCTTCCGTCTCCATGATTGTAACGTTGGTTCAGTTTTCATAACAATATTTGATTGGTTTTAAAAGAATAATTTATGTCTCAGTATGACTATTATTTATTTATTATTGTTCTATATATGTTTAAATAATTACCTTTTTTCTATAGTCAACCTAACAATATCATTTTTGACACATAAGTTGAATATGATCAAAACATCTGACTTAAACATAATCGACTAAGTAATTGTGTGTAAATTATTTTTAAGTAAAATAAAAGTAATAATAATCTTTTAAAAGATTATAAAGATAGTAAATATTTAACATATGTTTATTATTCAATATGATAAAGAATAATCATGATGAGTCAAACTCAAGGTAAGTATTTTTCTCACCTCACTATTATTACTGTGAGAAACATGCCATATTCAACACATATTTTTGTTGTGTGGTTTATATGATGCACATTAATTTATTTTATGTTTTTTATAATTATATTTATTTGGATTTGAATATCAATTTAATTATATTTATTTCATTTGGTTTATGGTTTCAACGTTTCTAATGCAGTATTGGATTTTTATTACAATTTTCATTCTTTGCAATTATATCTTATTATGCACCTTTCTAAATTTATGAGGTGTATATACATCCAATTTGACATGTAATATCATTAATTTATTTATTATAATTTTATTTATGTTTCATTTAATTTAACCATTTCATGGGTCTTATGAATCAAAGTTGACAAAGTGTTAAGTGTTTGACAATACAATCTCATTGATTATCGGGGTTATTTGTGATTAAGCATTTAATGTTCAAATAATATAACCTGACTCTAAATAATTATCATGGAATTTATTATATTATTTTTATTTCATGAAAATACATGTTTTACATTTATTTTCCAATCTTTTTATACTCAATAGTTCAAAATTATATTTTTATCTTTTCGGTCAAAGACTATTTTCTTCTAAAAGCATGTTTTCTAAAAATGTTTTTACAAATATTTTAAAAAGTGTTTTTAAAATTTGTAAGGTTTATTCTCCCAATAAAAGAATTAAATTATTTTTTAAAACTTCATTTATATGTTTTCAAGGTTTTTCTCAAAGATAAGTATTTTTCAAAATGTTTAATGTTTTAAAATGTGTTTTTTAAAATGAAAAGGATATTTTACTCAAGAATGTTTTTAAATATATTTTGTGGGTATTTCCATTAATAAACATCAATAACCCTTGTGGTTACTTATCCTCCAAAGGGTATATTTTTTATTGATACTATCCTAATTATTTTCTGGATAGATTATGATTATTTTAAAGAGATTATAATGGAACCCGCTTCTTTTACATGGGTTAATCATGTTTCAAAGACATTGTTATAGAACCCAATTAATTTCTATTGTATAATATTGTTATTAAAGGAACAATTATTATTCATAGGAGTTTATAAATAAATTCATGAATTTATGTGTTATGATTTTTTAATGGTACTTGGACATTTTACGGGTGGTTAAATTATAAAACAATGATAGGTGGATCCATGATAAACTAAGGATGGGTGGGTCAATGATATCATTTATATTAATTGGGTATGGAATTTGATTGAAGGTTATTACATTTTTGAGAGTGATTATATAATTGAAGTAAAAAATGATTTCCCCAGTTGCATATTTGTTTTTTATGCTTATAATGGGTTTATAATGCTTCTCTTGATCGATATTGATACCACATGGCTCATGATCATTGATTATAATGACTCTTTAATTTGTTATGTTTTTATATTTAATGATATAGATATTTATGGTTATGATTTACTTTATGATTTTCTCATTCACTTTGATTATGTTAGAATTCCCCTAGGAATTCTTATTCGTATTAATAACATTAATTTGTTAATGATTAGTTTTACCCTTACCAAGCTTTTGAGATCACACTTCTTTTGTTTCCTTTTACCCATGTTATAATGAATGAGGGTGAATTATTTATTTCTATAAAGTATTTCATAATGATAATTTTGATGACCTAATGTGAAAATAAGAATACATGGGTTAAATGGGAGAAACATTTATTTGATGACTTGGGTATTGTTTTTATAGGAGTTATCCTAATTCTCTAAAACATTATACCTTAAAGGTAGTTGAGGATGTAAGTGATCCTATTTTACTTTTATTTTGAATGGTTTGGATGAAAAAATTGGGTCTCTATTACTAGTATCAAATTTCTAAATGTAAATATTGTTATTTCAAAACAAGATCTAAGAGTGTGGGTCCTAGTTTGTTAAAGATGGTATCAAAGGGAAGTTTAGATATACTTGGAGATTATTTAGTTTTCATGAGAGTTTATATTAAGAGTTATGCATAATTTCATAGGTCAATAAAATTAAGGATGATCATAATTTCAAATTCTTAGACACCTCATTTGAGGGTTTTAAGTAGTACAAAAATTTTATATTGTTAAATAAATTTTTGGATATTATTTTTTTCATTGAGGTATTTATAACCCCTAAGATCAAAATGATGGGTTTTTTATAGAGGAATTATATTTTAGGATTAAAGAAAAAAGGGACAACTTATATGTTGGGTGACAACCCATTGCATCCAGCTAGGCGGTGGGGCTTGAACCCATGACTAAAATATGACAAGGGTTTCATGCATACCACTAGCCTACATGATGTCTTTGTTAGTATGATTTTTTAGTTAAATATTATGATTATTTTGGAAACATATGATACTTTATTTGAGTAATAACTGTTGATTTGGGAATAACATATAATCAAAATACAATAAACTTTGGGTTTCAAACATAGTCAAGAAATGAGTAACTAATTTTATGGAAAATAATATATTGAATGATTTAGTGTGAAATTTGGGTATTAATTTTAAGGATTAGTGTATCATATAAATGTTGATTAATATTAGGAATTATATTACTAGGTTATAACCTTTTTGGTTTTTTATAAGATAGGTGGAATAGATTTTTATCCCTATTATGGTGTTATGGTCATTAAATTTTGATTTTACTGCTTCAGGTGTGAAAAAATCATCTTGAATACTCATATTATAGAAAAAAATATATTATTGGGGTGAAAATTTGTTAAATTATGAAATTTTACATTCCATGTAAGTATATTTATTTATAGTTTTAGTCTATATAGAGAAGTAATTTTTAGACATCAGGAAAAGGATCTTATAATAAAATGTTACACTATTACTATATTTTCAGATTTTTTTCAATGACTTTTTACACACCTATTTGTCTAGTAGTTTTGTTTTCATTGAATTATTATAGAAAAAATTATATATAACTCTCTTTCAGCCCATGGTAATTAGTATTCCCTTCCAACTCCATCTTTTAATTTCCCAGCAATGTTCTCCCTATCCAGAATCCTTGTTATGCTTAACTTCGGGTCACCTTTATGTTTCCCACATTCCATTTTAAGGTAAGTTTTCTTTATTTCATTTTTAAAATCTGGGTTTCAATAAATGAATTATAAAAATGAAAATCCTTGGATAACCAAGAATAATTTTGAGGTATAAATTCATATTAAGGGGGTAGGATGTAACATCCGGATACTTTAAGAAATATCTTCTTTAAAATTAATTTAAATTATTTTATATCTTTTGTTTCATTCAATTTAAAACTTTCTTGTGTAATATACAAAAACATTTTTATCTTGTGTTTCAAACAACATATAGCTTCTTCAGTAATTTGTGTAACATACAAGACTGAGTTTTACGAAATAACAATATACCATTAATATTTAATATGATAGTTATCACCTAGGCATTGTAATGAAAAGAATGAATAAGATTAACTGAATTATAAAAATTTGGTTTAAAATATATATATAATTAATTATTTTATGACCAATTAATTATATATGAAAATAAAAACGAATTGAATAAAAATGAAGTGTTTTTATGAAAAATGGTTTTTATGCCCATAAAGGCATTTTATCTTAGAAAATTAAATTAATCAATATTAGTGGATTAACATAATAAAATTTATACTTCATATATTCATTAATATATTTTTACATTCATCCAATATATTTTATAGTCATAAGATAAAAAATCAATTTTACTAATAAAACATTGTATTTTTCTAAAAGGTGGGTTTTCCACATTTTAAAAGAATAAATGTTTTAAAACCAAATTTTAACAATTTTATAAATTTTATTTGATAAAATAAAAATATTATTTCTAATAATAATTTCAACATTATCTTAGGGTGAATATTTGGTATTTATCTGGGAAGTTGTGAATTTTTAATGAATAGTGAAAATTACTGAATTTTAATTGAAAACTGACTTTTCTTCTAAATAGTTTATAATGTTAAATTGTATTTTTAATTGGTTATAAATTAAAAATAGTTATATAATACATGTATCAATCCAATTTCTTTAATTTTAATTAATTTGATGTAGAAATTGGATATAAAATCCTTTTTAACTTTTGATCTTTTTCACATTAAAAACGTACTTTCACATCCCATTTATAGGGTTAATTTAAAATTAAATTCAGAAACTTATGTGAATTAAATTTTATAAAATGGATTGCATATTTTGAATGAGAATAATCTAAATTTTCTAATAGGATCAAATTAATTTTTTAAAAAGGTTATTATTTAATACATATAAAATTAATTACATTGATTAAGGTAAAAACGAGTCTAATTAGTGGTTAAACTTAGAATATAATGTGTAAAAATGACCCAACACTTCTAAAAAACCCATTTTATGGAAATAGTTTGAATCCTATGACATTAGGCTCAAAATTTATGAGTTTTTGGGACACTTTTTCATGAAATTTACCCATATAATATGTTAAGAAAAGAAAAAGACAAAAAATGTATATATATTCCTTTTAATATATATTAAAATTTGGGGATAGGGAAAAAAATACAAATGTTCATTTATAAATATTATTTTGAAATTTAAATGAGTTTTTATCATCATGATAAATAATATTTATTTTTTTAAAATGATATAATTACATTAAACACTTAAGAAATTCCAATGCATGGATTAGTTAGTTAATAATAAAATAAATTAAATGATACTAAAAATATTAAAAGTTAGTTAAATAGAATTAATTTTTCTATTAAATTAATTATATAGATTTTTTATGACCCATCCCATAGGGGCCCGTGCTGCGACTACACTAATCCTACCCCCGATAGGCTAGGGGCTAGTTTTTAGCACCGAGTAGGCATTTCCCACTAATGGAAGGAACTAACATAAAGTTACTATACATATGTACACATATCCAAGACATAAATTTCTGAAATGTAAAACAATTGAAAAAAATGAATTCATATATATAAGATCCCACAATAGAGTATGACAGTGAAAGTACTAGAAGGTAAACCTGGCTAAATAGAAGCCCACCACAAAGAGTCTATAACATAAGTCCAACATTAAAGAAAAGGTACTGAGACAGCTGTCTGAAAGATGAAGTAACACACCTCATTTTTTTGTTCTCACTAAGCACCATCTGGTCATAGTCTCCTAAACAATCCGTCAAAAGATCGACAGTTTTCACAAGACACGACATGTGCAGACAAACATTGTGCAAGGGTGAGTGTAACAATACTCAGTAGGACATCCAAGAACCACAAAGAAATATAAAAAAGAAATTATAGTAATCTATACATGGGTATATTTATAAAAACATATTACATTAATATCTAGATATATTCAAGAGAGACACCACACCATCAGCCAGTTATATCCAACTGTCCGCCACATGATTTTTCTCAAAGCATGCTCATTCGAGGAGAACTCACTTCTTGAGCCATGATATAATCAGATACACCCGATGAATAGGTATAGAGTTTTTGGGTTCCACCCAAAGATAACTCATTGGTCAAGGAATACTATGATATATAGATATGGGATCACAACCAGAATCGCGGGCGACACCACTAACTAAATCTGGATTAACCTACTGCATAGGGTATCATGTACCAATGATCTAACAAACCCTACTAATGCATCCCTCTAGATAAAGGATAAATTACCTCCTCAAATATTCCATGTTTATTCCTCAAACTCCACTATGGGTGATAAAGGATCGCACTCTAGTATCAGGGAGGGATACTGTAACTCTATCTGATACTCATCCTCTAGAGAGTATTCTAATCTAGTGGTGTCGATGTTGTAAATACCC
Organism: Viscum album; assembly: GCA_963277665.1. Lineage (NCBI taxonomy): Eukaryota > Viridiplantae > Streptophyta > Magnoliopsida > Santalales > Viscaceae > Viscum > Viscum album. The sequence goes on along the minus strand of OY728147.1, from coordinate 1,014,858,131 downwards.
GAAACTAAACGTACATGGAAATTACATTACTTTTGCAGAATACATAGTACATAACAAAAACATGCACAAGGACCGTAATAGTTTAGTGTCTTTAGAAACTCGGAATATAATCTTCTAATCGTGGTGAAAGATCTTCAACATCTCCCATAAAGATCTTCTTTTTTTTTCTAAACCTAAATCCTTTCTTTATGTCCTGGGAAAAGAAAACATGAAAGGGTGATCTCAAATTCTCAGTAAGGGTAACCAAAAGAAATATCAATCATTTCATATTCATAAGAACATATCTTTTGGAAATCTTAACCTGCAAAAGAGATCATAATTTCATAACATGGGATAAATCATAGTAGTGAAATGTAATCCCAATAATCATAACATAAAACATGAAACTTTGTGGCATACACACATAATCATATGAATCATTTCTTATTAGTCAAGACTCATTTCCAAGACTATCTTACTGGACAAAGTCCCTTTATGAACCGAGTTCACTCCTCGTTTCAGTCCTGTTTCATTGAACCGGTATAACCTACCGTTCCAGCCATGTTTATCTCATGAGATACAAAATCTTTACCCAATGCATTGGAGGGAGATATAGGTCCCACCCATCTCATAATGATACCATTCTTATGTGTGACACAAAATCATAAATCATACATCATTACATAACCCATGTAATAAAAATGGGAATCTTAAACTTCGTGACATCATAAAACAATTCATATAAGATAAAGGAATTCATAAAAATAATTCCATCACAACATAATCAAATAAATGTAATAATAGGGATAAAATCAGAACCCATTATTATCTTAGATGGAAAATAATTTTGATAAAACACTTGAACTCCATTCTTGAGGAAAATATCCTTTCTACTTCAAAAACACTTTTCCTTTCTTAATATTTCATACAATTCTAAACTAAAAGAAGTTGATTAAAAATAAACTTGAAAACTTGTAAAGGAAGATTCTTGGAAATATTGTTTTAAAAATCCATTCATTCCGTATAAGTTAAAAAACATTCTTCTCGTACTTTTTTCAGAAAGTCAAAAAGTACCTAGTACGAAAAATGACAAAAGATTCCTTTCATATCTTTTACTAAAATCTCACCGAAGGGTAAAATTGGATTTAAAAAAATGTAGTTTGATGGAAATAATATTAAATATTGAAGAAACATGGGTGTGGATGATAAAATACACCCTAGTAAATACCAAGGTATAAACAATCTCGGATAAAAATGAGATTGTGATATTTCCCTTACCTTATGTCCGATATGCTTTGTACATATCCTAACCTCCTGTATAATGATTTAAATAATGTCATTAACATATTACAGAATCATATTCATTGTTATGATATCATATATGGTTCACTTATGACTTTATATTACCCGTTCTTTTGTAAATTCCATGTTAAAGAAGCGTTTTGGGTAAAATCGTTTCATTTATCGTAGGTGTTTGGACTTGTTGTTCTTGACATTATTATTACTTATATCATGATTTACTTACTTCCAGAATATAAAACATGATTTATATATCATATATATCCAGTATATATATATATAATAGATAGATAAATGAAATGAAACACACTGTTCATGGAGACGGTAGTCCATACGTACGCATGAATACTGTTTTCCTTTCCTTATTGTCTTGAATGGAAGTAAGTAGATGACATAAATATATATATATATATATATATACATAAATCCAGTAGATTTAACATGTCATATATTTCATTATTATTCATTATATATACTTTATAATCATTCATGAATGGTTAATGTGGAGAATGAATCTCATCGCGTCGTGGAGACGGTAGTCCGTACGTACGCACGAGCGATGATATCGTTCTCATGATCGTGAACTTGTGTTGAAGTGTATGTATACTATTTCAGTATCAATATCACTTTATAATAATAATATATAGTTACTCATTACACCATTATACCCATCCAATTAAGGTGGTGGCGGAAAATAGATTACACCACGGCGTGGAGACGGTATTCCGTACGTATGCCCGCGCGGTGATTTCCTTTTTCCGTAGGATGGATAGAAGGTTAATTAGAGTTTTTTAATGTTTATAATAACATATCAGTATATAATAAATACTGATGTTATTACTTTATCATGAAACAACTAAATAAGAGGAAGTTGAAGAAGAAAGAAATTGAAAAAGATCGGTAATGGATATTACCTCTTTTTGACGCGCCTTTTCTTAACCTACACTTAATGAACTAAGGATGGTCTTTGAAGAAGACCAGGACCTCTAGGATGATACTAGGAAAGTGGAGAAGAGGTTTTGTCAGGTTTTGGCTGATCTTTAATGCTCAAATTGGTCTGAGGAGGAGAGGGAGGAGGTTCCCTTTTATAAGGGAGCAGAGGGGCACCTTAGGAAAATCTCAAAATATTATTTTATTTTAAGGTAAAATTCGGTTTATAATGGTTCAAAAGGGTCTTATTTAGAAGCTAAAGTGGGGGTGGGTCGAAATCCTCTCATACAATAGGATATAGATAAGTTTAGGTTATTATTTTCACCTTATCAATTAGATTTAACTCTAAGTTAAATAATTTAACTTTTACCGTGTCTTTTTGTTTTCTTACACTATATGGTTAATAAACTTACTATATCAAGCCAAAAGAACCCCAGGTTGTTTATTATTAATATATATAACCTTATCTAAGCCATTTGGACGAACCTAATATTTTTAGTAATAAAATAACAATTAATAATATAATATTTTTTTAAAAAACTAATTTATGTCAATTTTGACACTATTTGGTACATGATTTTTATGAAATTCATAACAGAATGATAAGTTCTAACCAAGTTACGTAAATCAAAAATACCATGTCATATGAATCTATAAAATTACTGTAAGTCATAAAAAGTCTAAAATTACATTTATTTGGACATTTATAACATCAATTATGTTAATATTTTCTTAAAAAGGTAATTACTACATCATCGTTGTGTCATAAATAATTTAATTTATTAGATGTCTAAAATTCTAAAAAAAATACTATCATGTAGGAAATCTTTTTAGATTTCCAATGAATATTTATAGTAAAAAATATTCCTTATATAATACCATATACAAATTAATTACTAAAGGATTTTTGTTTATGTCTATTTTTCCTTTACATTAAATTAATTAGTCTAAATTGTCATTATCACTTAATGGGGTCCCAAAATAGATCCAAAGATACTCATGGTCGTTAATGACTCAACCAGTAATGTTTCTACAAGTTTTAAGGTAATTTTTAATTATTATAATATTATTTTTTAACCCTTATTTACCGGATTTACCCTTAACCATGGTAAATAAAATATTTACCGCAGTAATTATTCAAAATATCTAAAAATAAAAGTTACCTATTTAAACAATTTGAAAATCCTGATTCCAAATATGGAATCCATTTTTCCAAATTCAAAACCCATAAGTGGGAGAAATTAATTTAAAATTAATTCCCGTTGTTAAAACAAAAAGCGTGTTTTTAAGAGATAATAACTATCAAAAGATTGACACTTGTTCATGTCTAGTTTAATTGTGAAATTATGTCCAATTAAAAACATTGAATTAAATGGTAAAACTATTTTCTAAATATACTTTAAAACCACTGAAATTCATAATTTATAAATATAAATTATTTTGATTTAAAAAGTTGTTTTTAATTAAAAATTAGTAAATTTCACTATTCATCAAAATATTACAGTTATCTGAAAAGTACCAAAACTTCACCTTAGGATAAATTCGATATTATGAACCCAAAAATGAAGTCTATTTTACCAAATTCATAACATAGATGTTGCATTAATTAATTTTATAATTAAATTCTGCTGTTAAAACAAATAGCGTGTTTTTACTATTCATTAAAATATGAAAGTTATCGGAAAAATATCAAAACATTATCTAATGTAAATATTTATATCCTCATTCAAAATAAGAATTTTATTTTTTCAAATTGAACATATAAACATGTCAAAAACTAGATTTAATGTTGTTGTACCATCAAAAGACGGCAAAACTGCATTTTTTGAAAAATAATTATTTTACCCGAAAAATTTATTTTGTTCTTATACCATGTTCTAGAAAATGTGTAAGATGAATAATAATGTTATAAAATTCAAATTTTAGTTAATACTATTCATAACGGCTAGTTCATAATAATATTATAATAATATATCGTTGTTTAGTAAAACCCGGTATTGCGTACAACACACGCTATCGAGGAAGGTCGCGATTGTGTGTAATGCAAGCCAAGTCAGGGTTGCGTGCTATGAAAGAATCCTTCGTTGTTTCGTATAACATAATCCAACCATATTTTATTTATACATTGAATATATATATATATATACACTCAATTTTGCGTAGAATAACTATTATCAAAATTGTGTGTAACACGATCCAAGAATAGTGTTGTGTATACTGCAAGCTAATACGGTGTTGCGTATAGCGCAAGGTAATCTTGGTGTAGCATACAACACAATACATTAATTAAATTAAAAGAATATTTTTCATAAAATCTCAGGGTGTTACATTCTACCCCCCTTAAAATGAATTTCTCCCTCGAAATTCGTCAGGGTTATAAATGGTTTACTACTCGAATGTTTGTTTAATAGAAACCCACATCGTAAAAAGGAATACCAACACATGGCTTTAAAAACTAAAGTATGAAATGTAACGGTTAACCAAATTAACTCATCACTGGGTTTCCACGTAGGAGAACATAGGTGAAAATATGGATATGGAAGAAAAATCTAACCATCAAGTTTTGATGGAGAGTGGTAGAGAACATGGCTATGAAAAAGCCAACAATCGCAAAGCAATAAATTTTTGATGATCTAGGGTACCATCTGATTCATAAGATATAAGATCACTAGGACAACATTTTTGGTTTTCAATATCATTTCCCTAATGTTGAAAATTTTGAATTAGAAGAAATACTTACTTGATTTTGGTACAATCTCACTGTTGTTCGTGCACTGAACAATTTCCACTTCATCTCTTAAAGAAATAAAGTTGAATTTGTTATTCGTGAACTGTTAACAGATCATGTGATAGAATGATGGGTCATTCCATCTGTTTCAAACAAAAGTTTAGCAATAGTTATCAAATATACATAAGTCCATCTTTGGTGAGGTTAATCATATACGATTCCAAAAATGAACTTATACTTCATATAGCATACCTCTTAAAAAAATAAAACTAGTTTCTAATAACCAGGGACTTCCTATAGGCCATTGGTAGGCGATAAAGGCCAGTTGCACTTCGGTTGTGGGTTCGATTCCCACAGCCTTGTCCGACGCGATGGGCTGTCGCTCGTCCTGCAGGTTGTCGTTTTTCTAAACCTACATTACTATAACATCCCATCAATAATATCGAAAAAAGTTCTATCCTTAAACAACACTAACTTATTTCCAACATAATCCATTCCAATATTTAGGCTTATCTAAAATACTTCAGTCCAAGCTCATAGTATAAAGAAAATGATTACTTGAAATGTCATCAACCAAGCATGTGAATACCATCATTTATCCCCCATATATCTTGTTGGTCACATTCCAATCATGTGAATACCTTAATCATGTATTCTATTGAAAAATGAATACCCATTAAACCTTAGTGAAAACATGAATGCTGTCAAAAGTTAACTCTTTCCACATACCAAAATCCAAAAATTCTATATACTCAAACCATGATATAACCTTCTCCTTATATCAGTCATGAGCTCATGAATACTATCAAACATTTAATTTTATCCTTATCCCTTCATTATGCGCATATCATCTACATTCCAAAAATATCTGAATAACCTTTCATGGATACTGGTACCATTAATCATACACTTTCAAAACTCAAGGAAAGACAACAGTGTAACAATCCTTAGATGTCTCTTTATTCCATAGTACCATGAGATTGCTTATAAAACATTACACATGATAAACATGTAATCATTCCACTACATTCTTAAACCATTGACCGAGCTTCAACAATTCTTTCATCTCACATATCATTTGTAGTCTCTTCATCATCATCAACATAAATACTACCCATACGACCATACTGATTCTCTTCATGAGACTTCCCCTTAGGGCATTGGTTTGCATAATTCTCGTACATTCAACATTTAAAACATTTAACCATTGTTGATGTCGTAGCAATACCATTATCCTCATCCCTGGTGTTAACTGAACATTTTCCTTTTCACTTACTGGATTTGTGTCCTTCTTTTCCACACCCAAAGCATCTTCCAGTTCCTTTGAAACATTCTCCTTGATGCCTCTTCCCACATTATTTACATAGGGGAAATTGAACTTTCTTTCCTCTATGATCATCATGAAACTCCATCTTTCTCTTATTAGCCGAGTCAGGAAACTTACCAAATTTTACTTTATTGATCATATTATGAGATTGCTGATTCAACATAATAATGATTTTTGGACCTCCAAATCCCATTTCATTTGGTTGCTCATGAATAATATCATTCCATTGTCCATCATATCCTCCATTATTGTGAATCATCTTGTTTCCAGCCATTTTCTAAAACCCAAAAAGAATAGTGTGAGAGGCAAAAATCATAATAAAGGGGGAGTAACTTAAATATCTAACATCTTTGGTTTAATCTAATATTGTTACCACAGTTCTAGGACTATATCGTATACGTATACTTATCCTTAGGGACATCCCTAGACATACCTTAGAAATATCTCTAGGGATCTCACTAACGTTTTCGCAACCTAGTTTCCAAAGTTTGATTAAACCTTTCCTCTGATACCAACTGTAAAGACCTAAAGCTTAACGTACATGGACATTACATTACTTTTGCGGAATACTTATTACATAACAAAAACACACACACAAGGACCGTAATAGTTTAGTGTCTTTGGAAACTCAGAATATAATCTTCTAATCGTGGTGAAAGATCTTCAACATCTCCCATAAAGATCATCTTTTTTTTCTAAACCTAAATCCTTTCTTTATGTCCTGGGAAAAGAAAACATAAAAGGGTGAGCTCAAATGCTCAGTAAGGGTAAAAAAAAGAAATATCAATCACGTCATATTCATAAGAACATATCTTTTGAGAATCTTAACCTGCAAAAGAGATCATTATTTCATAACATGGGATAAATAATAGTAGTGAAATGTAATCCTAATAATGATAACTTAAAACATGAAACTTTGTGGCATACACACATAATCATAGAGAATCATTTCTTATTAGTCAAGACTCATTTCCATGACTATCTTAGTGGACAAAGTCCTTTTCTGAACCGAGTTCACTCCTCGTTTCAGTCCTGTTTCACTGAACCGGTATAACCTACCGTTCCAGCCATGTCTATCTCATGAGATATAAAATATTTACCCAATGCATTGGAGGGAGATATAGGTCCCACCCATCTCATAATGATACCATTCTTATGTGTTCCACAAAATCATAAATCATACATCATTACATAACCCATGTAATAAAAATGGGAATCTTAAACATCGTGACATCATAAAACAATTCATATAAGATAAATGAATTCATAAAAATAAATCCATCACAACATAATCAAATAAATGTAATAATAGGGATAAAAAAATAACCCTTTATTATCTTAGATGGAAAATAATTTTGATAAAACACTTGAACTCCATTCTTGAGGAAAATATCCTACTTCAAAAACACTTTTCCTTTCTTAATATTTCATACAATTCTAAACTAAAAGAAGTTGATTAAAAATAAACTTGAAAACTTGTAAAGGAAGATTCTGGGAAATATTGTTTTAAAAATCTATTCATGCCGTATAAGTTAAAAAAACATTCTTCTCGTACTTTTGTCGGAAAGTCAAAAAGTACCTCGTACGAAAAACGACAAAATATTCCTTTCATATCTTTTACTAAAATCTCACTGAAGGGTAAAATTGGATTTAAAAAATTGTAGGTTGATGGAAATAATATTACATATTGAAGAAACATGGATGTGGATGATAAAATACACCCCAGTAAATACCAAAGTATAAACAATCTCGGATAAAAATGAGATTGTGATATTTCCCTTACCTTATGTCTGATATGCTTTGTACGTATCATAAACTCCTGTATAATGATTTAAATAATGTCATTTACTTATTAAAGAATAATATTCATTGTTATTATATCATATATGGTTCACTTATGACTTTATATTACCCGTTCTTTTGTAAATTCCATGTTAAAGAAGCGTTTTGGGTAAAATCGTTTCATTTATCGTAGGTGTTTGGACTTGTTCTTGACATTATTATTACTTATATCATGATTTAATTAATTCTAGAATATAAAACATGATTTATGTATCATATATATTCATTATATATATATATAATAGATAGATAAATGAAATGAAACGCATCGTTCATGGAGACGGTAGTCCATACGTACGCATGAACGTTGTTTTCCTTTCCTTATTGTCTTGAATGGAAGTAAGTAGATGACATACATATATATATATACATAAATCCAGTAGATTTAAAATGTCATATATTTCATTATTATTCATTATATATACTTTATAATCATTCATGAATGGTTAATGTGGATAATGAATCTCATCATGTCATGGAGATGGTAGTCCGTACGTACGTACGAGCGATGATATCGTTCTCATGATCGTGAACTTGTTTTTAAGTGTATGTAAACTATTTAAGTATCAATATCACTTTATAATAATCATATATAGTAACTCATTACACCATTATACCCATCCAATTAAGGTGGTGGCAGAAAATAATTACACCACGGCGTGGAGACGGTATTCCGTACGTACGCACGCGCGGTAATTTCCTTTTTCTGTAGGATGGATAGAAGGTTAATTAGAGTTGTTTTATATTTATAATAACATATAAGTATATAATAAATACTGATGTTATTACTTTATCATGAAACAACTAAAGCAGAAGAAGTTGAAGAAGAAAGAAATTGAAAAAGATCGGTAATGAATATTACCTCTTTTTGATGCGCCTTTTCTTAACCTACACTTAAATAACTAAGGATGGTCTTTGAAGAAGACCAAGACCTCTAGGATGATACTAGGGAAGTGGAGAATAGATTTTGGCAGGGGTTGGACGAGCTTGAATGCTCAAATTGGTGTGAGGAGGATAGGGATGAGGTGCCCTTTTATAAGGGAGGAGAGGGGCACCTTAGGAAAATCTCAAAATATTATTTTATATTGAGGTCAAATTCGGTTTATAATGGTTCCAAAGGGTCTTATTTCGAATATAAAGTGGGTATGGGTCAAAATACTATCATCCAATAGGATTTAGACAAGTTTAGGTTATTATTTTAACCTTATCAATTAGATTTAACTCTAAGTTAAATAATTTAACTTTTATCGTGCCTTTTTGTTTTTTACACTATATGGTTAATAAACTTACTATATCAAGCCAAAAGAAAACCAAGTTGTTTATTATTAATATATATAACCTTATCTAAGTCATTTGGGCCAACCTTATATTTTTAGAAATAAAATAACAATTAATAATATAATATTTGTTTTAAAAACTAATTTATGTCAATTTTGACACTATTTGGTACATGATTTTAATGAAATTTATAACAGAATGATACATTCTAAAAAAGTTACTTAAATAAACAATAACATGTCATATTAACCTATAAAATTATTTTAAATCATAAAAAGTCTCAAATTACATTTATTTGGGTATTTATAACATCATTTATGTTAATATTTTCTTAAAAAGGTAACTACTGCATCATCGTTGTGTCATAAATAATTTAATTTATTTGATGTCTAAAATTCTATAAAAAATACTATCATGTAGGAAATCTTTTTATATTTCTAATGAATATTTATAGTCAAAACTATTCCTTATATAACACCATATAAAAATTAATTACTAAAAGAATTTGGTTTATGTCTATTTTGCCTTTACATTAAATTAATTAGTCTAAATTGTCATTATCAGTTAATGGGGTCCCAAAATCGACCCAAAGATGACCATGGTCGTTAATAACTCAACCAATAATGTTTGGAAAAGTGTTAAGGTAATTTTTAATTATTATAATATTATTTTTTAACCCTTATTTACCAGATTTACCCTTAACCATGGTAAATAAAATATTTACCGCAGTAATTATTCAAAATGTCTAAAAATGAATGTTACCTATTTACAAAATTTGAACATCCTGATTCCAAATATAGAATCCATTTTTCCAAATTCAAAACACATAAGTGTCAGAAATTAATTTAAAATTAATTCCTGTTGTTAAAACAAAAAGCATGTTTTTAAGAGATAATAGCTATCAAAAGATTGTCACTTGTTTATGTCTAGTTTAATTGTGAAATTATGTCCAATTAAAAACATTGAATTAAATGGAAAAAATATTTTCTAAATATACTTTAAAACCACTCAAATTCATAATTTATCAATATAAATTATTTTGATTAAAAAAGTTGTTTTTAATTAAAAATTATTAATTTTCACTATTCATCAAAATATTACAGTTATCTGAAAAGTACCAAAACTTCACCTTAGGCTAAATTCGATATTCTGAACCCAAAAATGAAGTCTATTTTACCAAATTCATAACATAGAAGTTTAATTAATTAATTTTATAATTAAATCCTGTTGTTAAAACAAATAGCGTGTTTTTACTATTCATTAAAATATGAAAGTTTACGGAAAAATATCAAAACTTTATCTAATGTAAATTTTTATATCCTGATTCAAAAGAAGAATTTTATTTTTTAAAATTGAACATATAAACATGTCAAAAACTAGATTTAAAGTGGGTGCACCATCAAAAGGCGGCAAAACTGCATTTTTTTTTGAAAAATACTTATTTTACCCGAAAAATTTATTTTGTTCTTATACCATGTTCTAGAAAATGTGTAAGATGAATAATAATGTTATAAAATTCAAATTTTAGTTAATACTATTCATAACGGCTAGTTCATAATAATATTATAATAATATATCGTTGTTTAGTAAAACCCGGTATTGCATACAACACACGCTATCGAGGAAGGTCGCGATTGCGTGTAATGCAAGCCAAGTCAGGGTTGCGTGCTATGCAAGAATCCTTCATTTTTTCGTATAACATAATCCAACCATATTTCATTTATACATTGAATATATATATATATATATACTCAATGTTGCGTAGAATAACTATTATCAAAATTTTGTGTAACACGATCCAAGAATAGTGTTGCGTATACTACAAGCTAATACAGTGTTGCGAATAGCGCATGGTAATCTTGGTGTAGCATACAACACAAGACATTAATGAAATTAAAAGAATATTTTTCATAAAATCTCGGGGTGTTACAGATGTAATGTCACACTGAACCCTTAAGTAACGGACCAAAGGGATCACTCTAAAACTATATAGTTTGAAACGAAAAACCCACCATTTGTCTGAAAATGACCACCATAATGTTAGGGTATCCATGCCACACACAACTAATCGACTAGAGGCTCCATTTTGAAGTTATGATCATTTTAACGAAGGGTCCTGCTGTCTTATTAGGGCTAGGGGATCTACCACCATGGTAGGTCCACCTAATGTGCGGACCTTCCATATGTGGACTGGTCTCCCTGACCAGTCCACTTGCTGCTCTACCTTGTGGTCGATCACCCTACATGGTCGACCACACCACACAGTTGATCGCATTGCACGGTGAATGACAGTCGGGATCCGCACTGGTTTCCCTGGATCTGACCCAGGTCCACCTCATATGGCTTGGACCACCGGCCTAACATGGACCACCAATCTGACTCGTACCTCTGGGCCTAGCCCGCTCTATGTCTTCCATAGCATCTCTACGCCCGCTGCCACCATCACTGGCCGCCTGTGGCTCCACTTCTCACATGCACTCCGCCACCACGTATCACTGTAGATCCAATGGTCCCTTCTACAAATACCACTCCTCCTTTGGTGCCAAAAAATTGAAACACTCCTAGATATGAGCTCTTGAGGTCCCAATATACACAGATCCGATATTAGTTGTTGATTCTCCTTGAATCTGAGAGTTCGCTCGAGTTCGGAAGCACTAAAAATGTCGAGAGGGGAACCACGCAGTTCCAGCAACAAATAATGAAAAATAAAAAAGAGAAAAATTCCCAAGAAAAAAGGGTTGTCATTATTGGATAAGAGTTATTGGAAAACAATCAAGAATGGGGTATTTGGGGTTATTAAACAAAATTTAATAAATCCTGATAAACCCACTAAACAATCCCATATGAAAATACGATCAATTTTTGGACTAATATTTTTCTGGATTACTCTGTGTTCATTTTTTGGAATCAATAATGTGTAATTAAACCAAATAAAAACACATCCTACCTAGTTTTGGATTGGTTTTCAATAAAGAATGATCATCATGTCTTTGTTGTTCATGATATCTACCAAGATTGGTGTCTATCGATCACAGATCAGAGGCTCCATCATCGTTCATAGAAATGGATTTCAAGAGATTTCTCCAAGAATCCTCTAGAATTTATAGGGTTATGAATATAACCCTAAAATTATGACATAAGGAAATATTTAAGGAATAAGACAAGTCAGTGCATCAAAAATAAATTTTAATAAATTGTTTTATTCCTTTTACGTCCATGGCATCTTTTTCACAAATGACTTGCACTGACTAAAGTTATGTCACACATAGGTTAAAGATGTAAGTTTGAACTCAATGGTTCTCTCAGATTTTTAGTCTAGGTAACCACTTAAGAGTTATTCCACTTTTTTGTAAAACCACATGCACATGCCATTAAATATTTTTATATTATTTAGACATTTATTTTATGCACACCAGGCCTCTAAATCGCATTTTGTCTTAGTGCCTGGTCTCTAAATCAATACATATACTATCGAAAAAATAATATATGGAAAATTGGAGATGTTACATTCACCCCATCGTGGGGCTTTAAATCCATGAAAATCTAATCCAAGGGATACTCAAATAGATGAGGGTACTAAGAACAAATATGAGCCTCCAACTGCCATATTCTCTCTATAATATTCTCTTTCTTCCACCAAATATGTACCAAAAAAATAATTCACCCATTATGGATACCCTATTTCCAATCCTTGATCTTGACTAGGTAATCAACAACGGTTTCTCCATCATCGATGTCCATCTCTCCCATGTCTATTATGTGTGATGGGTTATGCCCGTACCTCCTCTACTATGATATGTGGAAGACGTCATGTACTTGGTAAAATGGTAGAGGTAGATCTAAGAGGAACACCAACTCACAAACTCTATGCAGTATCTGCAAAGGGCCAATGAACCTCGTAGATAACATGCTGCTCGACCAAATCTCTATAATCCCCATCATGGTGAAACCCGAAGGAACACATGGCCTTATTCCTTGAAGTCCAAAGGCCTCCATAACCTATCAGCATAAGACTTATGATGGATCTGTGTGGTCTTCATCTTCTCTTGGATGATTTGAAACTCCTCTTTAGTAGCTTACACAAACTTCGAGACCTTTAGTACAAACTCTCCTTGGTCAGTCCAACAAATAGGTGACCTATAGTTTTTCTCATTGAAAACCCTAAAATGGTTCCATACCAATGATAGAATGGCAGTAGTTGTTTTATGAAGAATCAACCAATGATAGGTGATCATCCCAAATATGGCCAATTTCTAACATGCAAGCCCACAAAATGTCCTCTAGAACCTGAATTGTCTGCATAGTCTAGTTATCCATCAATGGGTGAAATGCTACGCTCAAGAATAGATGGGCCCTATACACCTCCTGTGATCCATTCCATAACTGAGATTTAATGTGAGCATCATGATCATAAACAATCGACGATGGAACTCTATGAAGTCGAACATTCTCCTACATGTAGAGGCATTCCAAAATCTCTACCGAACTCCACTCTCAGATAGATAGGAAGTGGGCCAACTTGGTGAGTCAGTCAATGACCACATAGTTGGAATCATGTACCTTGTACATATGTTGTAAGACCATCCTGATGTCCATTTATATTCCATCCCAGTTCAATTTTGGAACCTCGAGGGGTTGAGTTAAACCTTCATGAACCTGGTGCTCAGCCTTCTTTTGTTGACATGTAAGGAAATGAGAAACAAACTTTGAAACTCCCTTCTTCATTCTTGGACACCAAAACTGATGTCAGAGGTCCTTGTATATCATCGCCACACCTGTATGTACCTCCATAGGGAATGTATGAAACTCCCTCAGAAAAACATCCCACAACACCATTGGTCGTACTACACATCCTATGAAAATAATGACATGCTCCCCACCTTTATAATATCAATCAGGTGTATGTCGTGTGGAAATATGAGCACGTAAGGTATTATAGTAGGTCTTACCATGATGTACCTCCCTGACTCACAATATGATTGGTGGGGTGAAAACCATCAACGGGAGGTAATCTACTCAATCTCCAACCATAATGGATAAATGCAATTATAATAACTACTCTGATGCCTCATTTAGAAACTACGAAATGGATATCCTACTAATAAAATCCTACACCATGTTCCCCTTCCCAAGAGTATAGAAAATCTCAAAGTCATAGTTCAAGAGGATCTCTACCTATCACCTCTATCTCAAGTTGATATCCTCCTGAGAGAAGATATTATTGAGTCTCTTGTGGTTAGAGTAGATGAAATATTCCTCACCCATCAGGTATTGTCACTACATATTTAATGAAAAGTCTAACGCTACTAACTCAAGGTCATGGATTTCATAATTATAATCATGCAGTATCAACTGGCATGAACCATAGGCAATCACCACTTTCCCTTACATCAGGACACACCATACCCGGTACCTAATGCATTTTAGAGAACCACTTACATGATGACTTACTCTAGTAACCTCAAGAAAGGAGTGATCATAAACCTTTTCCTCAGCTCTTGAATGCACTAGTTCCAATTTTCAGTCCAAAAGAAAGGATTTCCCTTTCATGTCAAATCTATCAAGGGTGCTACAACTCTGGATAAGACAGGTACAAACCTCCTATTGTACCTTTCCAATAAAATGAAACCCCACACCTCGGTAACACTCTTGGGTGGCTCCCAAGAAAGAACTACCTTAACCATCCCTGGATACACTGCAAATCTAGCCTCTCATTTAACATGTCCCAAAAAATAGAGCTCTTGAATATATAATTGACAGTTAGTGTGCTTCCCATAAAGTTGGTTCTCTCATAGTATGTCTATAACCATCATCAAGTGTCTCATATGTTTCTCCTCAGACGCTGAATACTCTAGGATGTCATTGATGAAGAACACCAAAAATAGTCCATGTAAGGCTAAATGATCATGCTAATGAGCCCCATGAAAACATTAGGGGAAATTGTAACGGAAAACATCAATGCCATGTAATCTTAGTGACCCTAACAAAATCAGAATACCATCTTCAATATGTCCTCATTCTATAGTTGTAGCTGGTGATAACTTGATCTGAGGTCGACCTTAAAGAACCATCATTCCCCAATAAACTGATCAAAGATTTCTTCTATCCTTGTTAGTGGATACTTTTTCTTCACGAAAACCTAGTTTAAGCACCAATAATCCACACATGAACTCAAGCTATCATTTTCCTTCTTAGAAAAAAAACTGGGGTTATCCAGTGTGAACCACTAGGTTTCATGAAGCCCTTCTACTACAAGTACTCCAACTATACCTCAGGTCACGAATCATTATAAGACCCATCCAATATGTATTCATAGATATTGATTCCCTCCATAGGTACAGATAAATGTAGAATTCCATCTCCCTACAGATCTTTGTGAGGAAATCCAACTGATGAGAAATCAGCTACACCCTCAGATGTGTGAGTCTATCCTACACTTCCTGTGTTTTCTTTTTATCAAAAAAGGATAACCGGGTTCCATCACCGTATAAAAACCATAGTCTTCCTTTAAAACAGTCAATTTGAGTAGGAATTGTGGATAACCAGTCCATACCAAGATTAAAGTTGTAAGGCCTCGACACCCCTACCAAGAGATTTCAGCCAAAACTCTCACCTCCAAGAGTTAGGTCATTATATCACCACCAGTGTGTGATCATCGAGTCTCCTCTAGTAGAATTATCCAAAGAAAATAGTTGTGTAAATGGTTTAACTGGAAACTTCAAGTCTCGAACAAGATTTTTTGTAAGAATGGAATGATTAGAAACTATGTCTATCAAAACAGCTGCTAAGGTGGAAAAGACATAGATCATACCTCGTATCATCCATGGGGCCCCAAGGTCATAAGAATCTATATCCAACAGCTAGACTCATCCCTATCCACCAACTCTCTGAGCTTAGTGTGGACCACATGGGTTGGTGGCAGTAATATGCCGAACCTACGACCACCTACTATATCCCCGCCTGCCCCTCCGCCTTGTCCATCTCCATGAGGACCCCCGTACTCCTCTCTCTACAACTTCCTTGGAAGTCTCTCAACTATCTCCTGATCAGCTATATGATGGGTCTGGTAATCTCTTACTCTATGTCCCTATCCACCTCATGAGTAACACTGTTTGTCATTTGGATGAATCAAGCCACTCTAGGAATGTTGCACTGCTATCCCTGAGTCCTGAGATCCCCTCCCAAAGCACCAGACCCACATGGATCTCTAAGACTTCCATCAGAAACCTGCTGATGAGGTCTCAGTTACCAAGTACCCACTACTAGCTCCCACTACCGGTGTCTACACTACTAAAAAATATCCACTAGTAGGGATATCTCAAGCACCACATTATTGGTAGTATTGCTAAGGGAGATGACTAGTGCCCTGATTTTCTGACATAATCCCTAATCGATAGTTTGGTCCCTAAAGAACAGGTCTCGTACCATGTTCAAGGAGTATCACAAAAGATCATAAAAAATCATTGAATACTATGCCATGTTCATGCTTCCATCATTAAGATGATGGATCTCTTGTATTCAAACCGGTCGCAAAAAGGTTATATAGAACTTCTATTTGAAGAGATGCTTGAAGTATATATAGGATAGAGTTTTATCATCATGTGACTGAGTCGCTAGGCACTAGAATTACCCCCACAGATCCTTACAGATGACTCACAGAAAGGAATACCATCAGGTATGAATATTTCCTCACAGGGTGGAAAACACGGGTGACTGCCTCTAGAAAATCCCATTCTATCTAGGGGTATGGCACACCCTGGATCCTAGGAGGTCACTGCCTATGAAAATCAAGAAATGGAGTCAACCTACATGTATCCTCATCTAATAGTGCTGGTGGTTGTTTCTACTCGACTATTGGTGGTATATCTAATAAACAACCTAGAGGTGATATCTAGGGTACAATCCACTGTACAGATGCCTCTTTACTAGGTTGATCATCCTCGTGATCACACGGTGGAATCCTGTCTAGCTGTCTATATGAAGAAATCCTTAAATAAAAAAAATACGCAACATGTTCAATAGAGTATATCAGGGGAGATAACTTAAGAAATACATGGAAGACAAAACCATTCCTATATGATGCATGTAACATTTTTTTCCCTCCAACTAGTGTTCTCATGTACCAAGTTGAAAATAAGGCGATCAAAGTCCTCATTTATGGATATGTCAGCCAATGCACCAACAATGAGGTCCTTGGCCTAATATATGAACTTGAAACACTTAACTCTATTTCCCCAAACCAACTTCATAGACTCATAGTCCAAAAGTAGAACTGACCACTCAGATACCACTATTTCCTGACCCATCCCAAAGGAGACCATGATACGACTACCCCATGACTGCCTTCGATAGGCCTGGGGCTAGTGTCTAGCACCGAGTAGGAATTTCACACAAATGATAGGAATTTTTCTAAAGTACCTATATACACACACACACATCTCTAAGACACAAAATGATGAAATTTAAAACTACTAAAAATTGCATCCATACATCTAAGATCATACAACAGAGTATGACAGAGAAAGTATTAGAAAGTAAACAAGGCCAAATAAAATCCCACCACATTCTATAACATAAGTCCAAATTGAATTTAAAGGTACTGGTATTGCTGTCTGAAATCCATAGGAACACACCTTAGTCTTTCTGGTCTCACTAAGCATTGTCTGGTCCTAGTCTGCCTAAGACTCCATCGAATGGTTGATCATCTTCCCATGACATTAAATGTGCTGGTGAATCCCATTCAAGGATGAGTATGAAAATACTCAGTTGGACACCCTGAAACCACAAAGCAATACAACAATGTAAAGTACAGTTAGCTCTACACATGTATAAATCTACAATACATATAACAAGAATATCCATATATAATAAAGAGAGACACCATGCCATCATGTGGTCATAACCAACTGCTAGCCATAAGATTTTATTGGAAGCATGCTCTATCTAGGAGAAATCACTCCTCGATCCATGGCCTCATCGAAGATGCTCAACGAAGTGGTCTATCTCATTTGCGACCCACCCAAAGAGAATTCATTGGTCAAGGAAGAGTATGATAAACAGAGAAGAGATCACACCCAAAACTATTGGGGATCACCATTAACCCAATTTTGATCAAACCGCTACATATGGGATCATATGTAAATGATTCCCTAATTCCTACCGATGCAACCCACTAGATAGATGATCAAAACCCTGCTCAAATTGGTCTCACCGATTCCACAAACTCAAAAAGAGGAGATAGAGGATTTCACTTCATTCTCGGGTAGGGATACTGCAACTCAATTTGAGACTTGACCTCTAGAGGGGATTAAAATTTGGTGGTATTGAAATAATGCCACACTAAACCCATGAGTAAAAGACCAAGGGAACACTCTCAACCACTACTAGTCCAAATGGAAAACACACCATTTTTCTAAAAATGACCATCACAATGTTAGGGTCTCCACTCCGTAGATGGCCTATTTACAGGATGCTCTATTTTGGAGTTATGATTATTTAAACGAAGGGTACCATAGACCTACTGATGCTTGAGGACTTACTGCCATTTTAGTTCCACCTACCACCATTTTCAACTACCATAGTTGTTCCACCAGCCATGTGGATTGGTTGTGTGTGGACTTACTATCATGGTCAATCCACCTGTCGCTATGTATCACAATCGATCACCCTGCATGGTCTACCACACCACACGATTGACTACAATAGGGCTTTGCCCTAGTTTCACGGGATCCAATATAGGTTCGACCTAGATCTGACCTGTGTCCACATTGTTCAGTCGGGCCCACCAGCCCATCCCGACCCATTGATCCGACCTGGACCATCTGGCCTAGCCCGCTCCATGTCCACTACCACCGCTCCATGTCCGCTACCGCCACGCCAGTGGTCCCTTCTATATACCACCATACATCCTTAAAATCACAAATATAAAAACAACCCTAGGCTTAAGCTACTCTGGTCCTAATCTATATAGATCCAACCTTAGTTATTGATTTGTCTCAAATATGGGGGATCACTCGAGCTCAGAACCATTATTAACATCAGGCCAGGACCCCTAGGGTTCCAATAGTGAAGAACATGATGAACATAGAGATAAATGAAAAATTATGATGGTTTATCACCATTCTCCATGTGTTCTTGTCCAACTATCAAGAATATGGGATTTGGTGTTAGGAAACCAAATTAAATAAATTAGGATAAACCCTAAAAACAATCCCATCCCTCAAATACGATCGATATGTGGGATAATCTTGTTTGTGGATTTGTTAACATTTATCATAGGAATCGAGAATGGGGAATTAAACCAAATAAATACACAACCTATATAGATTTGGAGATATTGTTAATGAAGAATGATCACTATGTCATCGTTGTTGCTGACATATAAAAAGACCTATTTCCTTCGATCTCTAATCTGATGTTCCATCATCATTCCTCGGAAAGGATTTCTAGAACTTTCCCCAATGATCCTCTAGAAGATCCAGGGTTATGTGACTAACCCTATAATTCTGAAATAGGGACATATTTATCGAATAATACAATTCCATGTATAAAAAATAATTTATAATAATTTATTTTATTCCTTTTACATCTGCAACAACGTTTTCACAAACAACCCATGCCAACTAAAGTTATATCGCGGCTAGTGTAAAGTCCTTATTCTAAACCTAATGGTTCCAAATATATTTGATCTTCGAACCTGTTTAATAGTTATTTCACTTTTATATAAAAACTATGTGTGCATGACATTAAATATTTTAATATTTTCAAACAATTATTCTGAGAAAAATGGGCCTCAGAATTAATCATTGTCTCAGCACCTAGTCTCAAAATCAATCCATATAATATAAAAAAAATAGTACACGGAAAATATGAGACATTACAAGATTAATACATCATGATGCACAAATTGTATACTAATATATTTTAATTCCATAATTGTTTTAATATTTATGATCTCAATTTAAATAAATAATGAAAAAATTGATAATAATGCAATTTTATAATGAATGATATTTTATTAAATGATTTTAAACTAATAGAAAACATATTTTATGTAAATTCAGTTTTAAATGTTAATAAATATCAAACATGTCCCATTCATGGACCAAGTGATCATTTATAATGAACATATTTATCCCTAAATATTTAAAATGTTATTTTTATTATTACGGTTAAAGTAGTATTTTTGCACGTTACATGATCTACTGTTAAATTTAATTTCTAACACACATGGGATGTTTATTTTATTATTTGGATTTAATATTTAAAATTATTAGGTCTAAATTTTATAATAATTATCAATTTAATTCATTCTTAATGGATGAATTACATAGGTTAGAAAACTAGTTACCTTAATGAAAAACCAAAATTAAAAAAAAGTAAACTTAGGAGTTTAGGAACAAAATATTTAGAAAAAGTTTTTCTTTTATGTGGTTGAGGTTTTTATTGACCAAATAATTCCTCAAATACATTATTATTAAATTTTTTATGAACATGATGTAAGGGAGACCTCCCAATAGTAAATACTATTGAGTATTTACAGGAATTCCACTCCACCTCAACTATAAAAAGGCACTCACACTCA
This sequence comes from Viscum album, assembly GCA_963277665.1. Lineage (NCBI taxonomy): Eukaryota > Viridiplantae > Streptophyta > Magnoliopsida > Santalales > Viscaceae > Viscum > Viscum album. Next base: position 1,014,837,164 of record OY728147.1, on the reverse strand, counting down.
CCACTTTTACAAACCTCTCAAGCCTTATGTCTCATCAAAAACCTACCAAAATAAACTTCCAAATCCCTACCATCATCCTAAAATATGTTTCTATAAATAAAACAATCCAATGAAGTGTTTTAGTACAATCCAAAAAGATTTACCTTAAGAATAGGTAACATTCATCAACGATCACTTTTGTTTTATTTATTTATCCACCCCTTAAATTCTTATTATAACTTGATTATATAAAAACCTAAGAATACTAAATATACTAAGATTTTTTTATGTTAATGTTACAATCTATAACCACACACACTTGGATCAAATGGGTTAAAAAATCATCATTTGAGTGTATGGTTGACTACAGTCTTGCAAAATGATGTCATTCATTTTTCCATTACCACCTCTCATGGTTGGGGATAATGATGAACATACCAGTTAAATACTATATTTATGATATTTATAGAGTAATACTAAATATGCATTAAATATATAATATATACCATTTTTACATTTTATATCATCAGGGAGATGATAATTTTGTTCATGTCTATGGCAGACTACCACCTTGTGAAGCCATGTGAAATCTTTTTCACTAACATGATACATGGAATGTAATAAGTGTAACTATAATGATTATATATGATATAAATGAAATATTAATGATATTAATGACATTATTCAATTTTCATAAAAATAATATATATTTTTATTCTTAACATTTCACACACTGAAAAAATGATAATGTTCTTCGTGGATGTGTGGACTACCACTTCCACAAGGTGATGTGGTTATTCTTTTTTCATCACCAAATCACAAGAATGATAGATATAATTAATTAATATGTATTTATGATATAATTATCTTTTTTTAATGATAAATGTTACTCACCTTATTTCCATATTTGTCATTTAAAAATGGGAACGTTATTAATGCATACGTACGACCCACCATTTCCATGACTGAAACGTCAGTTCATTTTTCACAACCATTTTAAAAAATTGGTTTCAAAAGAATAATTTTTGTATAAATATGATTATTATTTCATTATTATTATTCTTGATATGTTTAAATAGTAATAGTTTGACCATAGTCAACCTACCAAAGTCATTTTTTACACATGATTCGAATATGGTCAAACATCCGACATAAACTTAATCGATTAAGTAATTTTATAAAAGTTTCTTATAAGTGGAATAAAAGTAATAACAAACTTGTAAAAGTTTATAAATAAATTAAATAATTAAAATAATTTTAATATAATATAAATAATAATCATGATGAATTAGACTTAAGGTAAGAGGTTTTTCTTATCTCACTTTTAGATCTGTGAGGAAGATGTCATATTCACCACTTATTTTGGTTGTGTGGTGCATATAATCCCAATGAATTTATTTTATTCTTATTGTAATTAAATTTTTGGTAATTTACTTATCCATTTTAATAAAATAATTTAATGGGGTTTAGGTATTCAAAGATACTGATGTGGTAATGGATATTTATCAAAATTCACCTTCTATGAGTTTTATGTCATCTTATAATCCTATATTTTTTTGATATGTATATAAATACCCTTTGACATGTAATATAAAAAATTTATTTATTATCAAGGTATTGAGGTTTCATTTAATTTAATCCTTTTATGGGGCTTACAAATCAATGTTACCAAATTTTTAGGAGTTTGATATTACAATCCCATCGATTATCTAGGTTGTTTGTGATTAAGTATAAAATATTATAATATTTTTATCTAAATTTAAATAATTATCATTAATTTTATTATACTATAGTTATGTAATGATAATACATGTTTTACCTTCATTTTACTCTCTTTTTATACTCAATATTTCTATATAATGTTTTTATATTTTCGGTCAAAAACTATTTTTTCCAAAACCATGTTATCTAAATATGTTTTCGCAAATGTTTTAAAAAATATTTTTCAAATATGAAATGATATTTTACTCATGAAATTGTTTAAATTATTTTTAAAAATTATTTTATATTTTTATAATGTTGATTTCAAGTAAATTAATTTTCAAAATGTTTAATGTTTCAAAAAGTAATATTTAATGAAAAAGAAATTTTCCTCAAGAATGTTTTTAAGGATATTTTAATGGTATTTCTATTCATCAACTTCATCAATGTTTTTTAATTATACTCCACATGGTATATTTTTTATTGATATAATCATCATTATTTTCTTTATATATTAATATTATTTTAATGATATTTTTTGGAACCCATTTCATTTTCACGAGTTAATCACGTTTCAAAGAGATTTTTATAGAACTCATTTCTTTTCCATTAGTTAATCAAGTTATGAAATGGATAATGGTTTTCCATATGAAATTATGAATGAGTTAAATATTTTACTTGTTATTATTTTGTAATTTTACTTTGAAATTTTATGGGTGGTTTTGTTATAAACCAATGATATGTGGTTTTTTGATAAGGCAATGATGGGTGGGTCCATGACATCCCTCCAATGCACTGGGTATGGAAGTCAATCGTATGGTTATTACATTTGTAATAATGGTTGTAAGAGTGAAGTGTTAATTGTTTCCCAAGTTACATAAATGTTTTCTCTATGATTTTTATGGGTTTATAATTATTCTCATGATCATGATTGATATCACATGGCTAAGGATTATTAATTTTGATGACTCTTTCCATTTTTATGTTTTTATATTTAATGATCCATGTATTAATGGGTTTGAGTTCTTTTATGATTCTCTCATGCACTTTTATTATGTCATCATACCCCTATTCACTCTTATGATCATTGTTGGCATTCAATTGTTAATGATTATGCTTACCCTTACGGGTCATTTGATCTCACCCTTCTTATGTTTTCATTTTCCCACATTATAAAGAATGAGGTTGAATAATTTATTTTTGTAAATTATTACACATGGATGATGTTGATGACCAAATGTGAAATAAAAAAATTTGGGTTAAATGGAATAAATAGCCATTAGATGACTTGATTATTTTTATATAAAAGTCATCCTAATTCTCTAAAATCTACACCTAAATGATACTAAAGTTTTTAAGAGGTCCAACTTTCCATTAATATTGTAAGGTTTTGATGAAAAACTCTGGGTCACAATTATCAAAATTATAGCTAAAAATGTAAATTTTATGATTTCACCATAGGATCTAGGAGTGTGGGTCCTGAGCTATTATACCAAGAATGTTTAAATAGATTACATGAAGAAAGGTATATTCTCTAAGGATATGAAGAAGAACGATTACTAGATCAATATAAATAAGTTCATAACTTTATGATTTCCATATGGATTGAAGATAAAATATTTTTTATATTAATTATTACACAAACATTTCCCAAGAGTTTAATTAGACCTAATGAGGCATTATTTCATGTTTGGAATGAATGTTTTGTGGTATTTCATACTTAACTAATAGTTTGATAATTCTCCAATCACATATATCTAAAATTAAAAATTATTGATGAATATAAATATAAGAATTAGTGTAAATAATTATGTAAATATAATTCTGAAGGTGATATACCCTAAATATTTATATATACAATCTATATCATATTGTATGAAAAATTGATTTTCCTCCATAACATATGTTTTATTCCATACAACCTATGATGGAAACTTGATAAATCCTCCACAATAGTTATCATTTAAAAAACAATTTAATAATATGAATCTTATAGGATGATTTTTTACTTATGCGATGAATAAACATGATATTAGAATCTACTCATATATTATAAACACATGAGTAAATGTTGAAACATTCAAATATAGTCTTTAATAGGTTATATAATATTTCTTTATAATGATAGTAATGTGTTTGTGTTCTTGTTAAATGGTCAACCAACCATATTTGTGACTTGAAACTCTCATCTTCTTCACTTTTAATAATATGAGGTGATTACACACCATGAGTAATGAAGGATGCTTCCCTTCTGATGGGAGATCCAATCAATCTATGGGTACCTATAGAGGTAAGAATATTATATTTTACACTATTTTAATATTTTTCAAATGCATTGAATGAAAATAAAGGTTGTAGAATAATATTATTAGTAAATGGTATGTATCTACAACATATTCTTCATTTCAAGTTTTTCATAGGTTTTATATTTCTTGCATGTGCGATCTTGGGTAGGGTATTTAATCACATATTTATGTTTTAACAATAATTATTAGACTCCAATAAATCCTAACAGTGATATTAGATCTATATCATGCATTAGAATTGTGAAAGCATTCATGAAAGTAAGAACCAAAGAAAAAGAAGAGTATTGTTTTACACTAGATGTTTTTTTGTGTAAAATAGATTACCTTTACATATATGCATTCTCTATAAGGTTCATCCTGTATTACCATTACACATAAGAGTTATGTGTAAGGGTCACCACAAATTACTCATATATAGAAGTGTTCTATAAAAGGGTAATCATGGATTACGTGTAAGTAAAATCATTTTGTGTAAGGGTCATATTGGGTTACCACTATATAGAGCGGTCTAAGTAATTATCATCTTGAGTTACCCTTATATATATCATTCTAAATAATGTTCATCTATAAATACCCTTATATATATTGATCTATGTAAAGGTCATTTAAACGTACCCTTACGTAGAGCGATCTACGTAAGGTTCTTCAGTGCTTAATATTATATTGAGTGGTCTATGTAAGGGTTATCCTGTCATACACTTATGTTGAAGGGGACGCACAAATGTAAAAGGTTTTACCACTCTCAAGGTCAACTATGCTATGTATCAGTAAACTGAAATTCTTAAAAAAAATCAAAATTTTTATATGATTTTTAAATTGGTTATAAATCACATATAAGTGTATTTAAGGAATATTTTAATTTATAAAAAGGTTCATAATTTAAATAATTATAATTTATTTATAATCCACAGTATATAAATGTTTAAGAAAAATTTATTTACAAAATAATAAAAAATTTACTTGTTAATATATAAAATACCTTAAACATGTTATGAGATATGAAATGATCTATAAATATTGTTTTTATCTATAAATCATAAATTTAATCTATAACGTGTTTATAAATTACTAAAATAAGGCCAAAATCTAGTGAGTTTTATATTTAATTTAGAAAATATATAATTAATTTATTTGAATTGTTCGAATTAAAGAACCCTATTTTGAATATTATTTAAGTCACAACAAAATTGTTTTGATGATTGTTTAAATAATGTTTTATGATATTTAAATTCTGTAAAATGATTACTTAATATAAATTATAATACAGATTATTTATAATTCATAAAATATAAATTATTTAAAATAAAAATTTCTTATAAGGAAGAATATAAAATATTTCAGTAATATAAAGAATTTATATTCAAAATTATGGTATGTCAATAATGTTTTAGGTAAATTATAATATTTTTATATTGAGATTTTATTTATAAATTTTTTAAAAATATTAAATCATTTTTTAAATATTTAAACTATTTATTTATTTAAAATTTTATTCCATATTTTATTTATTTATTTAAATTATTTAAATGAATACTATTTGTGTACCAAAATTTATATGATAAAATTATTCTAGGATAGAGCATTGTATTTTAATGCTAGGTATAAAAATGAATTTAGTTTTTCATCTACCTGAACTTGAGTTTTTAATTGGAGTTATTATCTCGAATTTAGAGGAAGGATATATTTTGTGTATATTATGTATTAGAGATGTCATTAATTTATTTATTTCTTGAGTAAAGTCTGCCAATGATAGTGTAACACCCCTCGATTAAAAAAAATAAAATTATGTTTGATAACATAAACAACACACAACGCTAAACATAAAAGAGAGTTTAAATCCTTCAGTGTTTGTGATATATTTATTTATTAACAAATTTTATCTCTTCGATAGATTTTTATACATAGATTTTTATGTTTGATAGCATATTCAACACACATTACTAAACTTAAATGACCTACGATATATATAATTGTTATAACATAGCCATTAAATTGGAGGGTATGAATAATACTAACTAATTTATGAAATATATATATATCCTAATAAATATTAATTATTGTTATATTTTTATACATAACTAGTAAACTTTTAGTAATGAAATTTTATTTTTCAAAAATATGATTTCTTCCGAAATAATTTTTAATTTTTTTCATGAAAAAAATTATAATTAATTTTTGGAAATTTTAGAAAATTTATTTGATAAAATTATTTTCATTTTTGAAATATTCATATAAAAATTTACTTTTAGTGAAATTTCATGATTTTTCTAAAAATATTGATTTATCAATGAATAGTGAAAATACCGATTTTTATAAAAAATATCATATCATTGAAATGAATTAATTAATTTAAAATTAATATTATGTTTTGAATTTAATTTAAAGTAACATAAGTAATATTTATTAATATTTAATCCAATTAATTAAATTTTAATCATTATTGTATTTTATTATAGTATAAGTTAGTTATTGGGTTTAAAAACACGATTTTACTAAAAAATATTTTAAAGTACATAATGATTATCCATTTTGATTAATTAAAAGTACACATAATTATGAATTATTAAAATAAAATTAATATATTATATATAAATAAATATTAATTTATATTTAAATAATTATTATTATAATGCATACTGTTAATATAAATCATCTTATACTACAAAAAATACACTTCTCAAAAATCTATTTTTGATCGCATTTGTGATTTTTTAATTAAAATAAATATTGAAAAACTTTAGAAAATTTATTTCAAAAAATAAAATTCCATTTTTAAATCATCATTTAAAATTATATTGGGGTTAATTTTTGAGAATTTTCAGAAAAGATTAATTTTTTTGACGAATAGTGAAAAATGGTGAGTTTTAATTGAAAATTATATTTTTATTTAAATTATATATAAAGTTAAATAATATTTTAAATTGGATATAAAGTAAAATTATTTCAATTTTATATCTATTAATTTAATTTTGGTCATTTTAATGAATTTAATATTGAAATTTTATATAAATATTTATAAAGATTTGAACATTTTCTATTTGAAAACCCGCTTTCTTGTCGTGTCTATGGGATTAATATTAAATTTAAAATTTAAAATTACATAAATTAAAATTTAAAAAAGGATTCCATATTTAAAAAAATAATAATTTATATTATATTATAATCTCAACTTATTTTTCGACCAAAATGAATAGTGAAGACAATAAACATTAATTACTGCGATTAAGGTGAAAATACATTTACCAGCAGTTAAACTAAAAAGATAAGTGTTAAAATGACATAATAAAATGTATAAAATATATTTTAGGGTCATATTTAGACATTATAAATTATATTATCGAAAAGTTTCTATTATTGTAGCATTTTACAGGAAAAAAATGGGTGGAATGAATTCTTTTAAAAAATTACAAGTGTCCCACTCACCTCATTAACAAAAGGTCCCTCACTATCCTCCTATATCCACTCCTTAAAAACCAATTGTTTTAGAAAATAAATACTTAAATCACTTATATAATTCCATTATCTCATACTAGAATGCTTATTTTGGTCATAAATCCAACCAAGGAATCTCATTGGTGCAAACTAAAAGAAGTTACCCGAAGAAGAGGTAATGTTCTTCCACGACTGTTTTTATTTTATTTCTTCATCCAAATACTTCAAATATTCATAAGGCATGATTATATAATAATATAATTATACGTTATTATTTTAATTTAATAACCTAAATCCTTCTTCTCTCATATCAAATGGGTTATGAAATCATCATTTGTGTGTTCGGCGGACTACTGCCTTGCGAATCGATGTCATTCGTTTTTCCATTACTATCTCCCACGATTGGGTATAATGTCAGATATAAAGTAAATATATGATATTTATAAGATAATTATACAATTTTATTAATTAAATCATATATACATTTTTAATTTACATTTTGTATGGGATACAATAACATCGCTCACAAGTACGACATGCTACCACCTCTCAAAGCGACATGATTCTTTTTCACTAACGATTTACATAGAAAATAATAAGGATAAAGTTAATAAATATATATGATATACATAACATGATTATGATGTTCATGAAAAATGTTTCATTCTAAATTGATGTTATATCATTTTCTTTCTTACCATTTCACTCACTAAAAGATGATAATGTCATTTGTGCATGTGTGGACTACCACCTTTGCGAAGCGATGTGACTCCCTATTTTCATCACCATACCACATAGATGATATATATAAATATATATAAATATATTATATGTTATTTATGATATTATAATCATTATTTAATGATAAAATATTTTTTTTATTTTTTTCCATAATGATCATCGAAAAATGAAAACATTACCCATGCCTACATATGGCCTACCATCTCCATGATTGTAACATTCTACTATTTTAAAAAAAACTCATAATTTTTATTAAAATTATAATTGATTTATATATATTTTTATTATTTCATTGTTATCATTATTTAAATAATATAACTTTATTTTATATACAATAGATGAAACTTTCATAATAAAGCACGAATGAGAAAACAAGGCAATTAACATCCAAAACAATGAAAAAATGAATGATTATGAAAGAATTGGTGATAATATGTTTTAAAACGATTATATATGATATTATCACTACGGGAAAAATGGGTATTTGCGACGGGTTATTTGCGACGGGGATAAATCCCATTGCAAATAGTCCCGTTAGAAACTTATTTGCGACGGGCTAGCTTTCCCCTTCGCAAAAGGACTGGCGCACTTTGCGCGCCAAATCGCGGGAAAGTTAATTGCGACGGGCGGTAACCGCCCGTCGCAAATAACCGGCGGCGGTAAAAGATATTTGCGACTGGAATATACCCCCGTCACAAATAGTATGTCGGCAGGTTATTATTTACAACGGGTCCCGTCGCAAATAACTATTTAACCGTTGACCGTAATAAATGCGGGCCAAGGTATTTGCGACGGGTACCGTCGCAAATAGACCCGTCGCAAATAATCTAACCTATAAATACCCCCCATCCGTTTTTTTTCATTCATTCTCAAACTCTATCTTCTACTTCTCTGAAAACTCTATTTTTAGAGTTCAGCGTTTCTTAAGTTTAATTTTTTTTTCCGGAGTTGATATTGAAGTTTTCAACAATGATCAGAGATCAACCTCAGATCAATTTTAAAGGTATTTGTGTTAATTTTAATTTAATATTTATTTTAAATTTTTTATTAGTTTCAATTATTCTTAATTAGTTGTAATTTAATTATGTTTACATTGTTTTGTTACTTAATAAATTTAAATTATTAGTATTCATCGTTCATAGTTAATGGTAATTAGGAATAATTAGTAATAATTATCAATAATTAAGAATAAATACTAATAATTAGTAATAAATACCAATAATTAGGAATAATTAGGAATAATTAGTAATAATTACCAATAATTACCAATAATTAGTAGTAATTAGTAATAATTAGTAATAATTACCAATAATTAGTAATAATTAGCAATAATTAGTAATAATTACCAATAATTCGTAATAATTAGCAATAATTAGTAATAATTACCAATAATTAGTAATAATTTCCAATAATTAGTAATAATTACCAATATTTAGTACTAAATAGTAATAATTACCAATAATTACCAATAATTAGGAATAATTAATAATAATTATCAATAGTTAGCAATAATTAGTGATAATTACCAATAATTAATAATAATTACAAATAATTACCAATAATTAGTAATAATTACCAATAATTATCCCTAATTAGTAATAATTACCAATAATTATCCATAATTAGTAATAATTACCAATAATTACCAAGAATTATCAATAATTAGTAATAATTTACTAATTACCAATAATTATCCATAATTAGTAATAATTACCAATAATTAGTAATAATTACCAATAATTAGTAATAATTTGTAATAATTAGTAATAATTGCCAATAATTAGTAATAATTACCAATAATTACCAATAATTAGTAATAATTAGTAATAATTAGTAATAATTACCAATAATTAGTAATAATTACCAATAATTAGTAATAATTACCAATAATTAGTAATAATTGCCAATAATTAGTAATAATTACCAATAATTAGTAATAATTACCAATAATTAGGAATAATTACCAATAATTAGTAATAATTACCAACAATTCGGAATAATTACCAATAATTAGTAATAATTACTAATAATTAGTAATAATTACCAATAATTAGTAATAATTACCAATATTTAGTACTAAATAGTAATAATTACCAATAATTACCAATAATTAGTAATAATTACCAATAATTAGTAATAATTACCAATAATTAGTAATAATTACCAATAATTAGTAATAATTAGTAGTAATTTGTAATAATTAGTAATAATTAGTAATAATTAGTAATAATTAGTAATAATTAGTAATAATTACCAATAATTAGTAATAATTACCAATAATTAGTAATAATTACCAATAATTAGTAATAATTACCAATAATTAGTAATAATTACCAATAATTAGTAATAATTACCAATAATTAGTAATAATTAGTAACAATTAGTAATAATTACCAACAATTAGTAATAATTACCAATAATTACCAATAATTAGTAATAATTAGTACTAATTAGTATTAATTACCAATAATTAGTAATAATTACCAATAATTAGTAATAATTACCAATAATTAGTAATAATTACCAGTAATTTGTAATAATTACCAATAATTAGGAATAATTACCAATAATTCATAATAATTACCAATAATTAGTAATAATTACCAATAATTGGTTATAATTACCAATAATTGGTCATAATTACCAATAATTGGTAATAATTACCAATAATTGGTAATAATTACCAATAATTGGTAATAATTACCAATAATTGGTAATAATAACCAATAATTGGTAATAATTACCAATAATTCGTAATAATTACCAATAATTAGTAATAATTACCAATAATTACCAATAATTACCAATAATTACCAATAATTAGTAATAATTAGTAATAATTAGTAATAATTAGTAATAATTACCAATAATTAGTAATAATTACCAATAATTAGTAATAATTACCAATAATTAGAAATAATTACCAATAATTAGTAATAATTACCAATAATTAGTAATAATTACCAATAATTAGTAATAATTACCAATAATTAGTAATAATTAGTAATAATTAGTAATAATTACCTATAATTAGTAATAATTACCAATAATTAGTAATAATTACCAATAATTAGTAATAATTACCAATAATTAGTAATAATTACCAATAATTACCAATAATTACCAATAATTACCAACAATTAGTAATAATTAGTAATAATTACCAATAATTAGTAATAATTACCAATAATTAGTAATAATTACCAATAATTAGTAACAATTACCAATAATTAGTAATAATTACCAATAATTAGTAATAATTAGTAATAATTACCAATAATTAGTAATAATTACCAATAATTAGTAATAATTACCAATAATTAGTAATAATTACCAATAATTAGTAATAATTAGAAATAATTACCAATAATTAGCAATAATTACCAATAATTACCAATAATTACCAATAATTATCAATAATTACCAATAATTACCAATAATTAGTAATAATTACCAATAATTACTAATAATTAGTAATAATTACCAATAATTACCAATATTTTCAAATATTTACCAATATTTTCCAATATTTTCCAATATTTTCCAATATTTTCCAATATTTACCAATTTTTACCAATATTTACCAATATTTACCACTATTTACCAATAATTACCAATATTTACAAATAATTTGGAATAATTAACAATAATTTGGAATTATTACCAATAATTAGGAATAATAACATTATTACATTATTTGTATATTTTATTATTAATATTAAAATAATATAATTTTCTATATTATATACAATTCTCTTTTCATCTGTGTGTTTTCTGTCTCCACATGTAATATTTACATTCTTTTTCAAAATTATCAACCTACTCACCAATGGAGAGGTGAAAGTGAATGCAAATATTACATGTGGAGACAGAATGTTAAACACATAGATGAAAGGAGAATTGTATATAATATAGAAAATTATATTATTTTAATATTAATAATAAAATATACTAATAATGTAATAATGTTATTGTTATATAATTAATATTTATGAAAAAATTATATTAGTATTATTAAAAAAATAAAAAATCAATATAATATTAAAATTATCAATATTTGTTATCTAGCTGGAGTATACATGGTCAGAAATCATGTCCTTACTGTATGGGAGAGAACAAAGCATTTATGCTCATTCATGGAAAGAAACCTTGTTATTTTGACTGTCATCGTAGATTTCTTCCAACTGATCATCCTTTTCGCAGAAACAGATCTCATTTCAGAAAAGGAACAATTGAAAGGGATGGAATTCCAAAAATTCTATCAGGTTCGGAGTTAAAATCAGTTGTATTTTCATTACCTCCCATCACTTTTGGTCCCACAATAAACCAACAGAAAATTTTTGGTTTTGGGAAAGAACACAATTGGATTAAACGTAGCATATTTTGGGATTTTCCATATTGGTCGGATTTTTTGGTTTGCCACATGTTGGATGTCATGCATATTGAGAAGAACTGTTTTGATAATTTGTTTCATACAGTTTTGGATACTCGAGGAAAGAGCAAAGACAATGTAAATGCATGTTTAGATCTTGCCCAAATTTGTAGGCGTCCAGAACTGGAATTGTTTGAGAATGTCAGAACAGAATGGTTACTGAAACCAAAAGCAGATTATAAAATGTCTAAAGAAAACCGTTTATTATTTTGTCAGTGGATTGAAGATTTGAGACTTCCAGATAGTTGTGCTTCCAATTTGGGTAGATGTGTAAAGAATGGTCATATTACTATATTAAAAAGTCATGATTGTCATGTTATAATGGAAAGACTTCTACCCATTGGATTAAGAGGTCTGTTGAATTCTGTGATTTGGGATTCCATAACAGACATGTCTCATTTTTTTCGGGAAATTTGTGCGGCTACAGCAGATTATGATGCTCTATGAAAACTTGAAGAAGATGTTGTTGTAATTATATGTAAACTGGAAAAAATATTTCCATCGTCTTTCTTCAACTCAATGGAACATTTGATGTTACATTTCCCATATGAAGCCTAATGTGGAGGTCCAGTACAGTTTCAATGGATGTACCCATTTGAATGATGCATGAAAAAATTGAAAAGAAAAGTACATGACAAAGCATCTGTTGAAGGATCTATTGCAGAAGCTTATTTTCAAGAGGAAATATCTTTTTTCTGCTCCCATTATTTTGAATCTTAGTATCCTTCAAAACACAACCGAATGGGACGGAACGAGAGGAATATTAATGAAATCGACAATCAATTATCTTCTTTCAACCATCAAGAGCTTGGTTTTGGTGGAGTTTATAAACGCTGGCTTTCAGATGATGAACATCACAGAGCTCATACGTATGTTCTGCTCAACTGTGAAGTGATGACATCAGTTGTACTGTAAGTGTTTATATCACTTATTCTATCATTTATGTTAGAGTAAATAACTTTGTTTTTTATAGGTTGTATGATAATCACATCAAGAAACAAATTCCACAAATTACAGTAGCTGCTCTTGAAGAACACCGACAGAAAAATTTCTCTCAGTGGTTTCAAAAACTGGTAACATAAATTCTTTATCTTTTAGAAACTCATTCAATGTATAGTTTAATATATTGATAATTATTTCACAAATTTTCAGGTGTCTCGACATGCTGATAAAATTGACAAACGGCTGTGTATATTGAGTAACCCACCTTCCAAACTTGTTAAAACTTATAATTCATATGTAGTGAATGGATTTCGATTTCACACACATGCATATGGGGAATCAAAAAAAACAATGAACAGTGGAGTTATCTTGAGAGGATCTCATCATCGAGAAAATAAAGTTGACTTTTATGGAATACTTGATGAAATCATTGAACTCTGTTATCTTGGACAATATTACATAACCATGTTCAAATGTCGGTGGTTGGATACAGAGAGAGGTGTGCGTGTTCATCCAACTCATGGAATCATTGATATTAAATGTAAAAGTGTTCTCGCAGTAAATGAACCATTCTTATTGGCTCAACAGGCACATCAAGTTTATTAACCAAAGTAATGTGCTACACTAAGAGACTTGACTGATTGGTGGAGTGTAATAAAAATCAAAATTCGAGACAATCAGTTTAGTCAAAGTGAATGTGCTTTCACTGATGTGCAAAGAATTGATGTTTTTCAAGAGAGTACTCAAAATCAATCTTTTTTACAAAGAGACATGAGTATCGATAACGACACTCCACATTTAAGAGTCGGTGATGAAGATGATGTTAATGATGTCACATATGAATTTGAAATGGTAAGAGATGAAGCAATTGGAACTCTAATGGATATCGATGATGATGAGGAGAAATATGAAGATGACATTGAAATATGAGAAGATGATGATGAAGATGAACACTGATAGAATTCCATGGTAGTTATATACAATCATAATATATATATATAAATATATAATAGTAATTATAAATTATTTTCTAACAACATTAACATTTTCTGTTTCAGATGGACGACGACACATTTGGTGAGTTGGTGGATGCTGACGTGCCTTTCAATGTGGATGAGTTGCTGGCAGCTGACCCTCAGCCTGCAGGCGCCCCAGGGAGTACACAGAGGGGGCTCGGTCTTGCACGATTGATGATTCCTGACCCCGTCCCCGAGCAACGTCCACGTCTTGGGTTTGATCCACGCACACGGTGGTGTGATAACCTATGTGATAACCAGTGGATTTGACTAAGATTTCATTAATCTATTCACATAATACAATGTTTATTATTTTTACAGTTTTCCGCATATAGCAGTCGGACAGGACAACGCTATTTTGCGCAACTATTTCTCTCAGCCATGGACCACATGGGAGAAGATTCTCATTGATGTGCAGCAGGCCATGTTCGGCTATTGGTTGGTACGTACGTAAATAAATAATTTTTATTTTGAAAATTATTTCATTTCTACCTTGATATTTTGATTTATTTGTAGGGTTTATGGTATCCGATCGAGGATACCATGCGTGACGCCATCCACGAGGCATGTGAGATGGCCATGCGTGATCTCTTTCGTCAGTTTTTGCACAATTTAAGAAAAGCTTCCACAAAGAAATTAGGAGTGTCAGATTTTGACGAGTCATGTAGAGCACACCGACCAGAGTACATTTCATCCCATGTATGGGATGGATTATATGCGCACTGGTTGAGTGGTGCCTTTTAGAGGAGATCATCGGTGGGGAGGCAGAATCGGGGGAGACAGGAGGTGACTCATCGAGCTGGGAGTCGTTCTTTCAGTACTCATAGACAGCATCTGGTACATACATTATTTAAAAATATTTTATATAACTATAAATATTAACAGTTTATTTTTTATTCTTATAGGCTGTCGAGTACCCCGATATTACGAAGTACGACATATATCGGAGGATGTATAGTGATCCTGCTACTGGGGAGCTCAGAGGTGATCGTCAGCATCACATCGTGGTCAGTATTATTTGTTTTTAAGTTTAAAAATTAACTGAATATAATATATTCACAATTTTAATTTTAAATTGTAACTACATGAGTCATATGAGGCCACAGCGTCACAGACCCAGCCTGAGAGTCAGGCCGAGTCATCAGATCAGACCATTGGCCGTCAGTTAGATGAGGTTGCATGGATTCAGGCCACCCAGTATGCCTTCTAGAAGGGCCGGGTAGTTGGTATCAGCTCTCGACTGACTCCCGGTGATTATTATGGCAGTGCTGCGATGTCGGCATCCAGCTCGAGAGGATCTCGTGCATCTTCTTCTGATACACAGTATGAGGATCAGTTGCGATCTCATACTGCACTGATAGAGAGTCTCTGACAGGAGCAGGAGAAGATGCGTCAGCAGCAGCAGCAGCATGAGGAGGAGCGTCGACGCCAGTAGCAGCTGTACGAGGAGCAGATGAGTCGGTGGCAGCAGCAGCATCAGGAGCAGATTGAGTACATGTGCCGACTCACTCATGTTTTAGGGATGGAGTTTCCTCCACCAGCATCTGCAGATCCCCCCCTCCCCCCCTCCTTCAGATTAGAGTTTGTTTTTATGTTATAAAGTTTGTTAAATCAAAATATGAATTTTTTTTTCTATTCATAGTTTCTGTCTCATTATAAAATATTAATAATATTATATTTTTAAATAAAAATATTAATATGAATAATAATAATATTTATATTTTATAATATTAAATTTTATATATATGATAAAAATTTATAATATTATAATTTAATTATATATTTTTTGTAATATTTGAATTATTTTAATATTTGAATGTAAAATAATTTTATTATTTTTATATTAATTAAAATAACTTATTAATAATTTTTTTATTTATGAATTATAATTCTAATATTATTATATTAATTAAATCATTTGTTAATATTCTATTATTTTTTATTTTTTAATTATCATTTTATTATTATTATATTAATTAAAATAATTTATTAATAATTTATTATTTTTATTTTTGATTAATAATTATATTATTATATTAATTAAAATCATTTATTAATATTTTATTATTTTTTATGTTTGAATTATAATTGGATTATTATTATATTAATTAAAATAATTTATTAATAATTTATTTTTTTTATTTTTTTATAGTATTTGCGACGGGATACTATGCCTGTCGCAAATAGTTTTATTATTATATTCATTAAAATAATTTATTAATAGTTTTTATTTTTAAAAAAAAATAGTAATTGCGACGGGGCCCATCACAATTACTATTTGTGACGGGCCCATCGCAACACGTATTTGCAACGGGCCCCGTCACAATTACTATTTTAAAAGTTTTTTACAAATATACGGAGTAATATTTGCGACGAGAAGGATCCCCGGTGCAAAAAATGTCTTTAGCGATGGGCCCGTCGCAAATAATTGTTGTTGCGACGCCGTTTTCCGTGACGGGCGATTTGCGACGGGCCCTCGTCGCAAATGGCCTTTTGCGACGAGATCCCGTCGCAAATGACCCATCGCAAATACCTATTTTTCTAGTAGTGTATAAATGCTAATATGATTATCTAATTAGTTAATATCATGATTAAAATCGATATACAGGTGGTTAAATAACTTTGAACCAAAATTAAGTGTGAGGTAAGGGATTTTGTAACTCAATTTCTATTCATTGGGTAAACTAATACATCACTGATTATATCATGATAAGATTATGTGTGTAATAAAATTTAATTATTTTAAGTTTTATATCCACTTGTTTTATGTTTATTTACATTTTATTCAAATAATAAATTCATTTATTAATCCCCTCTTTAATGATATAATCAGCGATGGTGGAGAGATGATTTTACCATGAAGATGCCGGGGAGGAGCAGTTCCAAGTAGTTAGTCTGGGTTTTTTGTAATGTTTGAATCCTATGAGGAATGAATTCCTCTAAGGCCTATGGTCCATGTAATTTTTATTCCTATGGTCCTTATAAGGGTTCCACATCACCCTTTGAAAGTTGGATTATCAAAATTTAATAAAAATGAAGGCCTTCGAGCCATTAGAGTTAATGATAATTTGATCTTTGTATGGGATTTTTGTCTCAATTTTCCTTATTTGAGACTTATGTCATGTTATGAAGTTATATTATTTCATGGGGTGTATATACAACCCCTTTGACATTTAATATCAAGAATTTATTTATTATAATGAAATGTTATGTATAATTTAATTTTATCTTTTGATAGGGCTTGTGATTCAATGTTACAAATATTGTAAGAGTTTTATGTTACTATCACATCATTTATCATGAATGATTAAAAATATGGTTCTAATGATGAAAACATTTGTTATATATCTCAATAATTATCAGAAATTTTCATATCATATGGTTATTCATAGTATTTTCACATAATTATTCCATTTTACCACTATTTGGGACTTAAAATAATTGAGTAAATGTTTTAATGAAAATTCGTATTTATTTATCTCTTTAGTCAAAAACCCCATTTTCATCTAAAACCATATTTTATAAAAATGTTTTACATTTTTTTAATATTTTTAAAGTGATTTATTAAATTATTTTTTCCCATGATTAAATATTACAAAAAAACTTAAAGGAATCTTTATTTAATTTTCTAAATAAATCTCTTTTGGATTTCACTGAAAACTTCAATGAAATCTTTATTTTAACATGTATGGTGTGAATGTAATTTAAAACTATCATGACCTCTAAAATGTTTTAAATTTTTCTTTATAATTTTCATGGATTATTTTCAAAATATTTTTTGAACGTTTTGTTTTAAAATGTGATTTTCAAAATTAAGAGGATATTGTCCATAATGCTATTTTTAAAGATCTTTTTATTGTATTTCTATTACTCAACAACCAAAATCTATTATTATTAATCCAATTGGTATATTTTTTTATTGATATCATACTTATTATTTCTATATACAGATTAACATTAATTCATATGGATTGTTATGGAAACCATTTCATTCCCATAGTATAATCATGTTTCAAAGAAATTTTCATTGAACCCATTTCTTTTCAACATGTTATCCATTTTATAAAATGAATAATTATTAATTTTTTCTGTTTTATGATGAAACTAAATCTCTTTGTAATTTATTTAAGGTTCTTGGACAATTTATATATGATGGGTGTACCCATATAGCATTAAGTGAGCCTAATATATCTAATACGATGGGTACTCGTAGATAGTGCACCAATACATTGGGTAATGGTTATGTTCTCAAAAAAAGTATATTTGAAGTAGATCGTATGTTTATTAAATTTTTAATGGTTATATAAGGGGTTTTAAATTGTTCTATGAATAATTTGTTTTATGATTCCAACAAATTTTATCTACACTTTCTATAAGTTTATAATATTTCCTTTGATCAAGATTGATATCACATGGCTCATTATTATTGAATCTTTTAACTCTTTCATTTATTAAATAATTATTACATGTTTCATGATTTATTATTATGTATTAATGGGTATGTGTTATTTTATTTTTTTCCCATGCACTATGATTATATTATCATACATTTATTCTCTTCATAAAAACACTGATGAAATTCATTTATTAATGATTATGTTTACTCTTACTAAGCATTTGAGCTCAAACTTCTTATGTTTCCTTTTTCTTAGATTACCATGTATGATATTGATTGAATTATTTATATTAGGGTTTCATATGGATGATCTTGTTTTCTTAATATGGAATATTATAAGCTAAGTATAGTCAGAATGATGTTATCTTGAATTCATGAGTATTGTTTATTTAAGAGTTTTTCTTAGTTATAAAAAACAATAAACCTAAAATGTCTTTGAGAATGTAAGTTATTCAACTTTTCCATTTTATATGGTATGGTTTGGATGGTGAAAATTGGGTAACCTCTATCAATATCATAGCCGAAAATGTAACTTTTATGTTTTTAGTATCGTATCCTGTAGTGTGGGTTCGATGAAATTATAGTTGGTTTGAAAGATTGGTTTTGATAAGTTTAGTGATTATGAACATGTGAGGTTATCTTAATAGTTATGGATACCTTCATATGTCTATAAGATTAAGTTGTATTGTAAGTTCAACGTTATTAACACCCCTTTGAGGTTTTATGCAATGAGATCTTAAAGTGATTAACGACATTTTAGGAGACATTTTATTATGTTGAAGTATATGTAAATAATAGTTTTAACATGAATTATGAATTTAAAATTTTTAGACATGAGTTTAAAGGTATTGATAACTTTTGGGGTTTATAGGATCTTGGATATTGAGGTAATAATGGGAAAACAATTTTTATCGTATAGATAACCATGGGATTGAAGAGTGATTTGGTGACTAAGTGAAAAAATTTATTTCAAAAGGATATCACTATATTTCTTTCCATGTAAGTTTAAAATTATGAGATAAATATCAGGGTTTAAAAAACTTTAATGTTGATATTATTTAAGTTATTTGGGATATAATGTTATTCATTCAGGGAATGATTTAGTTTCACCTCTGGGTATTACCCATGAATTTTAAATATTAATGTAAAATAAGAAGGTTTTTCCATTTTTTTGAATTATATTCCCATGTTATATCCATATTGGTTTTGGTTAATGTATAATGATAGGTTGAATAACTTTATTACCCATTTTATGGATATGTGGTCTTTCAAAGTTTATTTTAGTCCTTCCGGCATTGAAAAAATCATCATGAATACTCATAATTTGGAGAAAAAAATTACATTGTTGTGTATATTTACAAAAGTATGATATTATAAACATAAATTATATTTCATTATGCTTTTAGTCTAGTTGGAAAAGTAATTCCTTAACTTTAGTGAAAGGATCTTGGAAAAATGTTATCTTATTACTTTCATATCTAATTAATCAGATGGTTTTTTAAATGATCATAGATTTATGTTTATGAGGCCCTTAACTTTATACTGATAATTCAGTTGTTTGTGATCAATGAAAACAATCAATCTCCATAATTATTTATGATTTTATTCCATGTCCAATTCTTCACTTCTCACCTATGTTCACTTATTTAAAAAATTATTTTGTGTTATTCCAAATAACCCCCATACTTCCCTTTAAATTTTATCAAGTAGATGATATATTAACCCTTTTTTTGAAGTGGGTTTTGAAAAAATTATTTTAAAATATAAAATTTTTTATTACTCGGACAAATTTGAAATTGTGAGGATATAATTTGTTAAAGGCTGGGAGGGCATAACACAACAATATTTTAAAAGAAGAAAATTATATTCGATAGCATAAAAAACATGAAAAAATGAACTTAGATGAGAATTCAACTCCATAATACTTTATTTTATATTTAATTTTAAATAAATTTAATCTAATTCATATATTATGTTACACACAACCCTGATAGTTTTATG
The DNA here is from genome assembly GCA_963277665.1 of Viscum album. Taxonomy (NCBI): domain Eukaryota; kingdom Viridiplantae; phylum Streptophyta; class Magnoliopsida; order Santalales; family Viscaceae; genus Viscum; species Viscum album. The sequence goes on along the minus strand of OY728147.1, from coordinate 1,014,816,218 downwards.
TTCGATAGCATATTGAAAATGTAACACCATGCTTAAATAACTCATGATCTATAAATCTTTTATAACCTAGCTGTTAAATTGGAAGGTATGAATAATATTAACTTCATTATGATATATATATATATATCCTACTTAATATAAATCCCTTATATGTTTTTAGTACATAATCAATAAATTTTTACTAGAGTAAATTTATTCTTCAAAAAAACATATTCTAGAAAAATAATTTTTACTGTTTTTCATGAAAAAATATTATAATTATATTTTAGAAATTATATAAACTTAATTTGATAAAATTTAATCCATTTTTAAACCATAATATAATAATTTACTTTGTGTGAAATTTTGGGAGTTTTTGGAAAATATTGATTTTTCAATGAATGGTGAAAAATATCGATTTTTGTTAAAATGACATCTATTTTCAATAAATTAAGTAATTTAGAAGTAAAATTGCATTATTAATATTATTTAAAGTAACATAAATATTATTTATTTAAATTTAATATAGTTAATTACATTTTAATCATCATTGTATCATATTTTTGTATATGTTTCTTTTCTATCTAAAAATAGGATTTTTCTGAGAACTTTCATAAAGCACATAATGTTTCTCTATTTTTGTTAATTAAAATATACCCTAATAAGATTTATATTATTGAAATGTATATATTATATATAAATAAATATTAATATATATTCATACAATGATTATTATTATACATAGTGTTAATATAAAATAATCTTGTTCTTGAAAGAAATACACTTCTAGAGAATCTGCCTTTTCATCACGTCTATGAGTATTGTTTTAAAATTAATTTTAACCAATTTTAGATAAATTATTTGAAAAAATAATTTTATTTTTCTTAAATCATAATTTATAAATTATATGAGGAGGAATTATTTATACTTTTCTGCAAAGATTAATTTTTTGATGAATGGTTAAAAATACTGAATTTTTATTAAAAAATCTCTTTTCGCTTAAGTTAATTATAAAGTTAAATTATATTTTATATTTAATTAAAATTAAAATTAGTTAAATTGTATATCTATAAATACAATTTAATCCATCTTAATAAATTTAATTTTGAAATCATATATAAAAACTTTGTAAACATTTGAACATTTTTTCTTCAAAAAACTCACTTTCTCATCGCGTTTGTAGGATTAATCTTAAAGTAAAATTTTCAAATCATGTGATTTTAATTTTAAAAAATGCGTTCCATATTCTTAATAATCATGAGTTATATTTTTTTAAAAGGTAAAAATAATTTTTGACTAAAATTAATAGTCACAACAATAAAAATTAATTATCGTGATTAAGGTAAGAAATGATTTATTGAGGGGTTAAACAAAAAATGATAAGTATTAAAATTACCTAAAAACATATCTAAAATTTATTTTATGGATATAATTATACCTTATAAATTCTATTCTAAAATATCATCAATTATTGGGGCCTTTTGACATGACAAAATGTGGTTTTAATTCATTCATTTAAAAAATTAAGTGTGTTCTTCTCAACTCACTTATAGAAGGTCACCCCTATATTTCTTTATTCACAACTTAAAAACTAAATTTTTTTGAAAATACATACCCATATAACTTCAATAATTACCTATTATCATACTATAATACTTATTTTTGGTATAAATCCAACCAAGGAAGGCCTTTGGTGCAAACCAAAAGAAGTTTCCCGAAGAAGAGGTAACGTTATTCATTGAGCATTTTTGTTTTTTGTCTTCCTCAACTTCCTTCATTTATTCTTAAAACACTATTATATAATAAAATATGTATTTTAAATATAACTATATGTTATTATGTTAATTTAATTACTTAAATCCTTATCTTATCTCATCACATGGGTTACAAAATCATCATTTGTGTGTAAGGAGAACTACTGCCTCGTGAACCACTGTCATTCATCTTTCCATTACCACCTCTCACGGTTGGGTATGATAATGGATATGAAGTAAATATATGATATTTATAACCTATTTATACATATGGAGTCATTATATAATATATAAATTCATTAATTTCTATTTTTTATGGGATATGATAACGTTTCTCGTGAGTACGGTGGACTAATGCCTCATGAAATGATGTGATTATATTCACTAACACATTACATTGAAAATAATAAGGTTAAATTTAATAAATATATATTATATAAAAGAAATAATTATGATATTAATGAAAAAAATTTCATTCTTAAAATATAATATATCATTTTACTTCTTACCTCTTCACTCATTGGAAGATGATGACGTCATTTATGTACTTGTGGACTACTGCCTTTATTAAGCGATGCGACTCTCTATTTTCATAACCACACCACCTTCATGATATATATAAGTATATTTAATGAAATAATATATTATTTATGAAATTTTTATCATTATATAATGTTAAAATATTACTTACCTCCTTTCCACAATGATCATTAAAAAATGGAAAATGTTACTCATGCGTATTTACGACCTACCTTCTCTATGATCATATCATAATTCATTATTCAAAACCACATATCATAATTGGTATTAAAATTATAATTTATATATAAATATGAAAATAATTTCATGATTATTATTATGGATATTATTTGACAAAATTATATTCACAAGAACCAGAACATTCAAAAAAAACAATGAATTATAAAACAAGGCAATTAATACTTGAAGAAATAAAAATAATGAACGATTGTTAAAAAATGGGTGATAAGATATTGTAAAAGGATAATATTTATAGATTAAAAATATCAATATTATTATATAATAGTTTAATATCATGTTTAATAACACTATACATGAGGTTAATTCATTTTCAACCAAAAGGAAGCCTCAGGTAAGGGAGTTCTTAACTCAATTTCCATTCATTGGGTTAAACTTAAACTTCACTAATTATGACAGGATAAGATTATATATGTAATGAAATTATATTATTTTATGTTGTATTTAAAATTTTTTATATGGATTTAAATTTTATATATACATAATCAATTCATTTATTAATCCCCACTTTAATGATATGATCTTTGTAAGAGATTTTAGTCTCGATTTACCTTATTGGAATCTTATGTCATATTATGCACCTATCTTATTTTATTAGGTGTATATAAAACCCATTTGAAATTTAATATCATGTATTTATTTATTATCATGATATTTTATGTATAATTTAATGTTATAATTACATGGGGCTTACGATTCAAAGTTACTAAAGTGGTTAGAGTTTTATGCTACAATATCATCATTTATTAGGACTACTACTTTTAAATTTGTTTCTAATGATGAAATATTTTGATCTATATATCAATAATTCTCTTGAAAGTTTACTCTCCTATAGTTATTCATGATATATTCACAGAATAGTTTCATTTTCGAATCTTTGGTGCTGAAAATAATTAAGTAAATGTTTTTTTTAAAAATCATATTTATTTATATCTTCATTAAAAACTCCCATTTTTTTTCCAAAACCATGTTTTCCAAAAAAAATAAAAAAAATTAACATTATTAAATTTATTTAGTAATGAAAATTTTTATCCATGTTTTAATTTTTATAAAATGTTTTTATTGGAAACTTTATATTTTTTTCCAAACGATGTATGTTTGAATTTTAATATAAATGTGAAGGATCCTTTGTTTTAACTTTTATGGAATGATTAGAATTTATAGCCTTTATGACCACTCAAATGCTTTAAAAAATAATTTATAAGTTTGAAAGATAATTTTCTGAGAAACATATTTTGATAATATTTTTTTAACTTTATTTTTTAAAAATTTATTTTTAAAATGAAAAGAATATTTTCCTCAAGAATGTTTTTAAATATCATTTTATTGTATTACTATTCAATGGAAAAAATTATTCTTACTCCAATGGGTATATGTTGTATTGATACCATCTTTATTATTTATCTAGATGGATTAATATTATTTCAATTTTATTTTTATGAAACATGTTTCCTTTCTATTAGTTAATCACATTTCAAAAAGATTTTCATAGAACCCATTTATTATCAATGGTTTGGTCAAGTTATAAAGGGAATAATGATATTTTTATGAGTTTTATGATGAAACACAAGCTCTAAGTACTTTATATATGGTTCTTGACCATTTTTATTCGATGAGTACACCTAAATAGCATCATGTGAGCCCGATATATCTTATACGATGGGTGTTCCTAGATATAATTCTAATGAATTTGGTAATTATTATGCTCTCTATAGAATTATATTGAAAGTCAAATGTATGTTCATTCCAATGGTTAGGGTTATATAAGGTTTATGTTTGTGTTATATTAATATTCATGTCTAATATACCAAACCATTTTATCTAATCCTTCCACGAGTTTGTAATATTTACTTATATTAAGATTAATATCACATGTCTCATGATTATTGATTCTTATTACTCTTTACATTATTAAATCCTTATCCTATGTTTCATAATTGACGATTCATGTATTTATGGGTATGAGTTCTTTTATTATTCTCTCATGCACTTTCAATATGCCTATATACCCTTATTCTCTTCTTATACTCACTGATGAAATTCTTTTGTTAATGATTATATTTACCCTTATAGAGCATTTCATATCACCTTTATTATGTTTCCTTTTCCCCATTTTATCATGAATGATTTTGAATTAATTATTCCCATAAAAGTCACATATGGATGATGTTAATGACATAATATGAAATATGAAAGGACTGGTTTAGTGGGAAATATATTCTCATAAATTCATGGGTATTGTTTCTATTAGTGTTTTTCCTAATTCACTAAAAAATTACACATAAAAGGTCCTTAAGAATATTGGTCATCTAATTTTTCAATTTTTTTGTAAATTGTTTATGCAAAAAATTAGGTCACCTTCATCAGTATCAACGAAAAAAATGTAATGTTTATATTTTCAGCATCATATCTCGGATTACGGGTTCTGGGTTGTTATCGAGATGGAGTTTAGGTCAGACTACCTACCATAGTAGAGGCTTATTCATTTTATATAGAGGTTAATTAGGTCATCTATATGTCACTCCAGGCTCACTATTGGGGATATTTTTGGTATCATATAACTTTATGCCTTCACATGAAGTGTTCATAAACCTTATGCATATGATGAATTTGAATATTTATGAATATAATTGAATTATAATATTGGTTGAGTAATACAAATTATGGGTTGTGTAAAGGGTTACACATCAATATGATTTGAACATAATGGTTTGGTGGAGGGAATAAGTTTCCAAACTAAATCACAATAATCTTTCATAAATAATGGTAATAACATGATTTTGGTTATATTTATCTAATAAAACCTTAGGAAGTATACCATAATAATAAATTTGTGATTTATATATGATATATTGAATAAATAGTTATCCACATAACTATCCAAGCATCATATATAATATGATTGAGATGATTCCCTTTATAAATAGCTATGTAGTGAGGTGAACACTAAAGACAGTACATTTCTTATTGAAATATAGATCATAGCCTAAAAATGAGTATGATGAATTTAAAAAGGGGTTATCATTTATAATGGGATCCCATTAAATATAAGTAATTATTAAATATTTATGAAAACATGAACTTATATGATAAAATATATTTTTTGTAGATAAATGGAAAAATTATCCATCTCGACCTTAAGATAAATCCTTGATAAATAAAAACTAAATGTTAGAAAAGTACTCAATGGTACTGGAATTTGAGAATAGTTCTCAAACAAGATGGAAATTTATATGTGTTGGAACTGCCATTTCCGAAGAAACCAACTAGTCCATCTATTCAATAAAAGGTTTTATATAACTATTATAAACATCTAAAATATTTATAGGAATTATTAAGACTCATGATTTTTACCATGGATATTAAATAAAAAAATAATTGTGAGACCATATATTCCTACAAAATGATAAAAATCCTGAAAAGGATCGTTCATGAGTTGGATAGTCAAAAATTCTATAAAAATTGTAATGTTATTTTATTGTGAAATATGACACAAGTAACCATTTTCTATACTCATTTACTCAATATTATTTGGTATGAAAATGAATTGGAGTGGCTAGAGTAACCTCTTAAGCTAGAATTGGTCACATATTTCATTCTGAAATAACTACTAGAAAGGATTCGTAAATTTTTAGGGAACTTTAATATGAATAAACTCAATAAAAATTTACCAGACTTCCTCAATATGTTTCAGATTATTGATCTTGATATTTTTGGTTACTTATTATGTAATATTGTGAAGGTAAAATAGGTTAAAGGGAACAGTTTTAACTAAAAGGGGAAGAAATGGGTTGTGGATAGTTCACATCGACAACTGAGCCGTGGAAGAATAAATACATACAATGCTTCCATTATATAAAAACTATCCACTAGAGAAGAAATTATCTGGTTTTCCTAAATGAATATATGAATCCACAAAGTGAATCCACTTCGATAATAAATTTTAGTGAATTTATTAATTTCCTTTTAATGGTATGTGATAGAAACTATATATTTTACAAGTGTTATAAATATACAGGATACCATAAATAGAAGAAAAGAAAAGAAATAAATGATAAATATTAATGTTTTATCTAATTAATTGAGAAAATGATTCAATAAATTAGAGACTTAGATACTTTAATATTATATGAATATGTCATAAGATGTGTATTTTATCAATTTTCTTTAGAGTAAACCATCTAAACAATGGTTGTTGAAATGAAATGAGATGGAGTTTATGATATACAAGGTTTATGATTTTTTAAATTCATTAACAATTTATAAGAGAGAATATAAATATCTTTTTATATTTAGAGAATTTATTATGTTTTAATTTATGGAAATGTTCTAAAAAATGATAAAATTCAAGAAACTTCTACCTTGTATTATCGATGTGTTTTGGAAAGAATAACTATGAATATGATGTATAAGTTTAGTATTTTATAAAAAGTGATGATGGGTAAAATTTAAAAATGAATGAATGAAAATTAGTTGAAGAGTTACAAAAATTCTTCAAGAATCCAATAAAATTAATTTAATCATTGGGTTTTCAGGAAGGATGAATAATAATTCTAAATAATATGATTATTCAGAATACCTATTGGATTTTAGTAAACTACATGGTATTTAAATGTTAGGTATGGATGTTACCTAAATTAATATATTGTTTTAAAAAGTTTTATGATAAAAATGTATATTTTACAAGTGTTTTAAATTTTCTGGAGTTCAAAATGAAAACAAGAATTGGTTGAGATTATAGTTTAAATTTAAGTCATGAAACAAATAGTTTCTACATCAATGATTTGGATGTAAAGTATAGTGATAACCTTAAATGAATATAATTAGAGGATATGTATCTTTATCTCATTTCTCTTACTTAATAACAGTGATTGTTAGTTAAAAATTACTTTTTATGAATAACATGAGATGATTAATTTCATATGCATGGTTTATGATTCATTAGGGTTCTATAACATGTTTTGCAGAGAATATATGGAAAAAATTGTTTTATCTAGGATAAATTTTTTATCAAAATGATTGTTAAAATATAAATCAATTTATTACCACCTTTCATTAGTGGTGTACTATAATAAATTATTCTCATTTGTTAGGTATTCATATTAAATATAAATAAATGTTATTTCCAAAATACAAAGTAGTTTCCATATCATAGTAATATATTCTAAAAGGAATATTGTGATAGTGAAAGAAATTTTAATAGTAAATAAATATTATCAATAAATATTATTATTTTTATTGATTCACATTCATCATGGTTAAACAAATGACTTTATATATTTTTTCAATAAGAAAAGGAATAGTTTTTTAACTAAATTGTTATTTCATGTATTATGTAGTTATAATTAAAAGATAATTTTTTTTAATTTCAGTAATTAAATTTGGTAGAATTTAATTCATTTTTGGATTCATCATATTTAATTTAACTTAGGGTTATTTTTCCTATTTTTATGAAAAGATTGATTTGTGGTTGAATAGTGAAAAATTAGGAATTTTATTAAAGCAACCATTTCTTTTCAAGTATTTAAAAATTACCATTTCATTCTAGATTGGGTTTCTTGTTAAAATATTACCCTTTTAATAAAAATAATCTTATTAAATCCATATTAACTAGATTTATATTTAATTTTTTTATAAAATCAATTTTATGCTTTAAAAGAGCATTTTTTCTAAAAACTGTTTTCATTACGGTTTACATTTTTATATTAAAAATATATTTTTTCCATTTATAATAAAAATATTTAAAAAAGAAAATAATATTTATAACAAATATATTAAAATATTTCAATATCTTCAATTTCATTTTTTTACATTATGAATAGTAACCCTGGTAAAACTTTGTCACCCCGGTAAAGGTTAAAAGGGCTTAATAGGGGTTAAACTAAGAGATAAGGTTTAAAATATCAATTTTTTTTATAAAATTATATTTTTAGAGTTTCTTTCAACTCATAATAGTCATATATTATAAATCTTTCATATTGGTAACACTTTACTTTCAAATAAAAATATATTTAAAATTTTTATATACTTATAAGTGCGTTACTCCCCTCACTTATAAAAGGTAACCTACTCTACTCACATATTTTAACAAATTGAACACTCTAACTCATCCATTAAAAACCAAAATACCTTACCAAAATATATACCCATATCCTAGAGGTTCTAGTATCACCGAAATACCAACCTAATAATGCTTAAGGTGTAATCCAAGTGTTTTTTCCCTAAAGAAGAGGTTTAATTCTTAACAGAGTGTTTCATGTTTATTTATTCTTATACCTAATTTAAATGTTATTTACACATGATGATATTTTAAAATATATATATTAAATATAATTAAATGTTATTATAGTCATTTCTAAACTATTTTTAATCTTTTTTACCATCCTATGGAAATTGAAAACATTTCTCATGCATAAATGTGGACTACCACCTCCACAAAGTGATGTGCTTCGTTTTCATCACCAAAAAATATGACTGGTTAAAATGATGGATAAAATAAATATATATGATATTTATGAAGTCATTATGATTATTTAAATATAATATATTACTTACCATCCTAACATTCCATCCATTGTAAAAAGATAATGTTGCTCATGTGTACATGTGGACTACCACATCCACAAAGAGATCTGATTTGTTTTTCATTTCCAAATTACAAGGTTTGGTCATAAGTATGGAAATAATGAATAAAAAATACATTTATAACATATTTATAATTATTTAAAATTGTAATATCATCTACTTTATTTATGATATACCAAGTAGAAAAATGAAAATTTTATTAATACGTACATACAGACTAAAATCTCTATAAAACAATATGATTCAATTTTCATGACTACCTTGAATAGTTGTTTTAAATGTGTATTTAATGTATAAATATGATAATTATAACCAAAAATCTTATTCAAAAGAGAATCCCCTGACCATTTATTAAAAGAAAATAAAATGTACATCAAACAGAAGAGAAGACTGCAGGAGAACATCTTTCCCATAACAAACCATTTCCAACAAAAATAGAAAAACTACATGTCATAATAATCACAAACTTCTCCATATCCATACTAAGGCGCTTCCTCTGCATTAGATGATTCCCATTCTGAAGACGTTTCATGTTGCTTCAGTATCTTTTCATACTTCTTTCTATGGTTCATCTTTTCCAACGATGACTGCTTCTTACAGTATTACGTACGTGCCATTGGGATCGCTCCACTTTCCCTCTTAGATGAGGCCCTGGTGGCCACTGGCTTGGGCAGTTGAGAGTAGTCCTTCCTGGGATTTCTCCTAGGTGGAGCAGGCATAATACCATCATTTTAAGAATCCTTACTTCTTTTACTCTGAACAATATAACTAAAAGAGGGCATGATAGCACCACTATTTTCCTTATCACTTTCAGAAATATTTCCCCACTTACCATTGACCATCATGGAAGCATAATCATTATGGCCAACATACTTCTCCACAAGTGTATCCTCTACAATAGATAAGCTCCCTTCTTCCATAATCTGAGATTACATATTCTGATCAATTGGGGAAAGGCATTGAGGGTCTGGCGCAATATCTAGACCATTACATGACACCCTCTCCATTTCACCCTCATTAAACTCTCATTTCTTGGAGTTATTCTGAGAATCTTCAACCGGTTTAACTCCTTTAACCACAGCAGGTAACTCCTCATCCTCTAGACCTTCGAACTGATTGCACGTCGTGAACACTTTGAATTCCTTAGCCTCACAAGCTGTGTATTCAAGATAATCTATAGAAAAAGGCCCTGATTGACACAAATCAGCAGTGTCCTCCATCAAGGGCTATTGTCCAGCACCCAGATCATTCCTCAGCCTCTGAAGAACTTGCCTCACTGACGGATTTGAGGACACCATCACTGGTTTCATACCAGGAGAGCATGCAGGAGATGCTATAAAATTATCATAGTTCTCCCTCTGCAAATGAGCTTGACCCAAATGATCCTCCATCACAGCACTGCAAGTTGGATAGACTCCCACCTGAATATTTTCTCCAATATAACCCCTTTTCACTGTCAACCCATTCTGAGTGCCCTCCGTTCTCACAGCCTGGTCCAATCTAGTAGCAGCACCACCTTCGTTGGATTTTATCTTCACCAATTGTGAGCAGCCACCCATTCTATCACTGCGACAAACCGATTCCAGATGACCAAAACGGCCGCAAGACACACAGTAAAACATCCACGATTCAAAAACAACCTCCTGTTTCCAACGAAACTCTTGCTCATCTGTAATCCAAATACAACGTAACCATTTTAGTGACTAAATAAAATAGGGTAATAAATTAAATAAAGGGAATAACTACAATCTAATGAAAAGTAAAAATTATATTAATCAAGTAAATAAGTAATATATTTTTATTATTTGGGATTTAGAGATCGTATAAATCTACATGGGACTTAAGGTAAATAATTTCTTTTAAAAATATAGTTTTAATTTTTTTCATCTTGGTATTTTTATTCCATGTATTAATTATTTTAAATATTTTAATAATTTTATTATTTATGATTCAAATATTTATAATTTTAATTTTCACCTATATTTTTATTTGTTTACAATGGTTTAAAAAATTATTTCAACATTTTCAATATGGGTTATTTTTGAATTTTTACAAAAGTGCAAGAAGATTTTTTTAATGTACATGGACTGATTTTATTTTAATATCTTCATATCCATTATTAATTATAAATATTTATATAAAATATAACATATATTTTCATGATATATACTGTTTTTTCCCTTAAGTAAATTTCTCATTTTTTATGATTTTTAATTTTTTAGTATTTTTCAAAGGAAATGAATATTTCTCTTTATGATTATGAAAAAATAGAAAGTGTTTTACTTATGAGTTCAAATGAGTTTTTGAAGGTTTTTTTATAAAAAAACTAAAATAGAAAAAAAAAATTAATCATTTTATGTTACATGAGGATTATATATTATGGCATTTGATCTAGGTATAACTCTCCACTGTATTGGAAAATGATGTAGTCTTCATAGATGAAAATAAAAAAGATAATGGGGTTGGTTAATCCTATGGAATTAACTTGGATTCACATATTTTTAAATAAGTTAAAATATATTGATCATGGTTTATGAATATGGTCCTCCTAGATATCTATATTATTCTTAAAAAGCACTTCTGGAAATATGACTTTTCCCAACACTTCTATACCAACAGTTTGTAAAAATCATTGTTATAGGTTCCCTTTCCCAACGGTTTGGCCAAACCGTTGGGAAATGGTATGGATTTCCCAACAGTTTGGCGAAACTGTTGGGAAAAGTCCCCTTTGTGACCACCTTTCCCAACGGTTTGGCCAAACCGTTGGGAAAGGGTCCCCCATGGATCAACCTTCACCCAGAATGAAATTCCATACTCAAAAGCTATACCAACGGTTGTCGAAACCGTTGGTATAGGTCTATACCAATGGTTTTGACAACCGTTGGTATAGATCCATTGATTTTTTATCAGTTCTTCTTACCGAGAACATTATATAAATAAAAATTTAAAATAATTATGAGAATACATATATATATTTATGTAATTATTTTCACAAAAGTCATGTTAGGTTAGTGGTTAAGTCGTTCAATGATAAACTAGGGGTCCTGGGATCAAATCCCTGCGGATGTTTTTTTTGAAATACATATACAAACGGTTCCATAACCGTTGGTATATATTTCCATATTACTTATACCAACGGTTTCCAAAACCATTGGTATAGGTCTATACCAACAGTTTTCCCAAAACCGTTGGTATAGACCTATCCCAACGACTTACTTGGCAACGGTTCTCCAAACCGTTGGTATAGGCTATACCAACGGTTTGGAGGCCTATACCAACGGTTCCAAACCGTTTGTATAGGTTAGTTTCCCAGTAGTGAAGGGGGTTTTATGCTAATCCTAGTATTTCATGAGAAAAGTAATGCTTTTGAACTTTTAAAAATGAAACATTCTCTTTGTAGGGAAATGTTTTCACGAGTTCCCATCTAACTCAAGATGACATTATGGTTTCTGTATACTTGAAATTAGTTATAATTTTTTACATATAATAAAATTTTTATTTTCATATGTTTATATATTTTATTTATGTACTCAATTTTTTATTGTGGAAATGTAAACATTTTCATGGGATTTCATGTTTTCACTAGACTAATGGGATTCCATTATTTTTATGTCCCCTGATAAGATTTTTGTTCTCGTAAAATGTTTTAATTTTTTTTCTAGATTTAAGGATGTGTAGGAACTATATAAAGGTGAAACATTCTGATTTTGACTTATATTAAAAAAATCAAAAGTTCCTTGCATGAAATAGGGGTGTAAACCAAAAACCCAGTTTTTTTGGGGAGAAAACATACATTGTGTGGAATTGTCTAGTTGTTTATATAATGTGATTCCAAATTCTCAAAAATAATAAAACCAAATGATAATGGGGATGTAAAAATATGAAATAATTACTTTTAAACTATTATTTATGGGTTTTTAAAGTAATGGGTCATTGTAAATATAGTTACTTAGAGGCTTGTGGGAGTATTTTTTATATAGAGTAGGTCAAAGTTAATCAATAAAAGATAATATAATTCTATGATTAAATTGATTTTTACATCACATCATATATAATTTAGTTTGTGTGATGGTAAATAAACATGTAAAGTGTTATATTTAGTTACCAGTAAAAGTAAATATCACTCTTTATTGAAGGATTATACTAGTAAATTGCAATGTAAATAAAATTTGATATCCTAAAAGAGTTTAGTATATAATGTTAAATAGAAATGTAAAGAGTTAAATTATTTATCATAAAAAATTAAATGTAAATTTATCTTAAAATAGTTTAGGATGTAGCTATAAATAATAATGTAAGTTGATATATTATTTCAAAGAAATAGTTATATGGAATTGGGTTCTAAAGATGATGATGATGCACTTAGAAAAAGTCATAAGTAGAAAAAAGAAGTGGAAATCATAACATTTTATGTTATAAAATTCATTAGTTTGAATATGTTCAAAGTGGTTAATTTTAGAAATCTGATTCCTAAATATCAATATTAATCAAACTGTATTACTTCATAGATAATTATCACTATAGATTTAGTGGGAGGGTTTTATCAAATAGACACATAAAGATATTGTAGGAATTATATATGATGTAATGAGATAAAAACACAATAAAAAATTTCATATTATATAAGGTTGATCTATTAGTCTTTCATATTTTATATGACATATTTTGCTTATATTGGGTTTTTTATAAATTTATAAAATATTTTTAACAATATTAACATGTATCTTGTTTTAGGAAATCTCTATTTTATCATTATTTCATATTTTCTAAATAAATGTATATATAAATATACATTTATTAGATTATAATGATAAATAATGTCTCAAAAAGTAACTTCGAGTTACCCCTAATTTATGTCCATCATAGTGTATTATATAGGTTATGATAATGGTTGAAATGAGTAGTATTCTTTTATAAAGATACAAAATATTATCACAAGGCACAAAAAAGGGTTATTGTGCACTGTATTTCCTACTATGTATACCACATAGAGAATCATACAGATGAATTTTCTATAATAGAGGTATATGGATAATAATTGAGTCTGCACTATGTATGGCAGGTGAGATACATAGCATGATAACCTTCTGGCTTTGATACATTACTTATCCAAGTTAATATATTTAATTAGTTAATATGGGGGTGTTTTGGTATATTTATGATCATTCAATCAATTAGAGCTCAACCAGGATGTGATTTTTTATATCGTATAATGAGTATAAAATCTAGTCCAATGATTTAGATATAAAATGAAGTGTGTGGCCACAGTGAGATATTATATATCAAACCAGATAAGAGACATGTGAAGATATTATCTATAAGGTTGAATTTCATGTGATGTATTCCCTGGATAGTTTAGTCTATAATCTGATAATCAATAACATATGAGTATCCTACATGGGATATACATACACTATGTCCAATGGTCACTCGATGTCTTTGAAAATGGGGAAATATGAGAATTCACATTTTCATATGATGCAAACTGGTCTACCCAGGTATATTGATACATGTGATTGATAGAGGTCACTCCAAATCCCTTTATATATTGAGTTGCACTGATTCTTTTCTAGAGGTTTATATTTTATTATATTTTTTGATTCAATGATTCATATTTATTTTAAATTCTATAAATTCTCGAGCAGTCACACTTTGTGGTTGAATGAATGGGGATTGAGTTTGACATAGAGAGATACTCTTAAAAATATTTTAGATTTCAACAAAAACTATTTTATATGGGTATTCACAAGTAATTTCATATTATGTGATACAAGTTTATGTAGATGATATCTTTACAAAAGTTGTTTACAAAATACCTAAAATGATTTTTAGTTATAATTTCATAATTTATTGTATATAATAAAATATATGGTGAAATAAAAAAAGTCATTTAAGCTTTAATGCAAGTTGGATATTGAATAAGATATACCCTAAAGCTTTATATCTATAAGTTATAATGAATTTTGTGAAATTTTAATTTTTATGAATAATTGTTATTTTATTCCATGAATTATATTCTAGATACATCATAAATACTCCACCAAAGCTATCAATTAAGAAATCATTTCAAAATATGATATTTATATGATGAGTGTGAATTCATGTAATGAATAAACTATCCATGAAATTTACTCACATATTATAAATTCATGAGTAAATTTATTAAAAGACAAAGATAAAATTTGATATCCTATATAATACTTTTATGTGACGATAATAAGGTGTGTGTGTGTGTGTGTGTCTGTATGCATGAGTGCATCTTCACTTACTAGATGTTTGGTCAAACCTCATTGTAACTAGGAACTATATTCTTCTTCACTCTTAGTGTGGTGAGGTGATAGAAGACTGTGAGTTGATAAGGATACCCCTCATGTGATAAGATATTTGGTTGGTCCATGTATACAACCAAATGTTGTAGTCATATGTTTCCACTATTATGATCTTCATCAAATGCATTGAATTAAAATCAAGGTTGTTTTATATGATTCATTAGTGAATATAATGAATTTATATCATATTCCTAATATCTTTTTGTAATCAGGTTTCATATTTTTATCATAAGTGATATTGGTTAATGGATATAAATGATTAAATATGTTCTAATAATTGTAATTGGACTTATTTAAATCACAAAAAAAATCAGTGTTACAAAACTGATAGTAGTTGACACGTTTATATACGTAAGGTGTTTTATTGTATCTTGATCTAAGACACATGTTATATTGGAAAAATAAATATACATTTCTATACAAATAATCATTTATTAAATAAATATATTCCACTAATATTGTGGTGTTAATTCAGTAAGACTATGGGAAGTATTCTAGAGGTGAAGCTAAGTGGTAATTTCATATACTTTATGATATTTCATTAAGAGATTTTAGGAATGCTCGGTGAATAAATGAAGACACTTGGTAAAGGATACAAGATACTATGGGTGGTCTTGTTAGAGTGTATAATAACCAAGTATTCATCAGTAATTACTATATAGAGTTATGTTAATCCAAAACTCACATTACCTTATACATAACATTTCTAATGGTCATAAAAGGGGATTGATAAAATGTTTTATAAGTATTGTAAATGTTTAATAAATTCATCTAGTATAGGTTTTGAAAATATACGTGCACTAAATAACCATGTTACAAAAATATTTACTAATGAATATCATATTAGTTGTGATATAATAAGGAATCTATTAGGTACATATTCTATTTTTTGATGAGAACCATTGATTAAAAGTTGTATTTATCTAAAAAAATCAATTAAACATCAATTAAACCTCTGTAAATTATCTTATATATACATAGGATATTAACATACAAAAGATAGAAAACTATTAGTCAAAAATTTCTATATTTCTATAAATATCGATACTATTCTATTTTATGAGATTAAGAGTAGGCTAGAATGAAATGAAGTTTAAGACCTGGATTCACATGAGTTTGAATAGGAACAAAAACTCAACTAAACTTTGTGGTAGGTTTTTTTCTAGAGAAACATATTTTATTGTAAGTTAAAACCAAAGATATGGTTTTATACTCACCAATATGGGTGAAATATTATTCATTAAGTGTAATAATTCCTATATGGAAGCAGTAAATGGAAACATATAAATATTAAAAAGTATGAATCAATTTAGAAATGGTTTTTATGTAAAATAATTTATGGTGTTTGTATTTTGGATGTTTCATGACTTGGTACCACTAGTGGGTATTCAAGAGAAACTATAAATGGATGGTATAATCCAATAATAATAATGTATGATTGATTGTTTAAAGGTTTAATAAATTTCTATATATAGTACATAATGAAGCTTTAATAACAATTATCATGATATAATATATAATAATTCTACTTGTCATAAAAAATTTCTTGATCATTATATTGGGTGGTTGGTTATCAAGTCTAGTTTACTTAATGGTGACCCTATGAAACGTGTTTATATGTAAAAACAAGATGGTTTGGTGATGTCAATTAATAGAAATAAGATATGAAAATTGCACATATCCATTTATGAATAGAAGAAATCATAGAGATCATGTCATATTATTTTTGAATGAATAGGTTCTATGTGTTTTCAAGAGGATAATGTGAGTGATATTTTGTTCAGAGACAAATATGTTGATAAAATATAAAAATATATATATAGTAATAACTCCTTGTAAAGAATAAGTAATAAATTTTTATAAGAATGCAGTAGGGTTTCAGGGAACAATATTTATTAATGTAGTTCTATGGGTTGTCAAATTTAGTCATACTACATATGTTGACTATGTATTGAAATTATATAATAAAATAATTCAAGAATGAATTATTGCACAAGTCACAAGGTATGAAATATCTCTAGGATATCATGAATGGGAATTATAGGAGATTATTATTTTGAATATAATTTCATATTCTTGATTGTCGAAATCTTCCACATATACCATGATGTGTACTAATATTTGACATTACTTATGCGTCATGAATAGTATTTAAATATTAAATTGAATTGGATAACTACCTAGAATTTCATTTATAACTATTTGATAGTACTTGATAATGTATAACTAGAACAGTTCTTGGAAAGTAGAGAAATGGTAATAAACTAGTGATTATAGGATATAAGACTAGTTTTATTTCAGATCAATTTGATCTAGTATCATAGTGAGAAAAATGTATTATACAATACACACTTATTATATCTAGTGGTTTCCATATATATAATAAACACATATGATTTGGATACTAATATAGATTAAGAATTGCTTCATTGATTATTTGTTTAATTTGTTATTATAAAAAAATAGTAAGTGTATTATCATTATTTTGATAATATTTGACTATAGTATTATCTTTTCATTTAAACATATGACATGGTAACATGAGATGGATACTTTGGGATATCACTTATTGAGGGATTTTCTCAAGTTAGTGAGGTTAAAGTAAACTGATTTACAAGAAATATGTATTACAAGAACAACCCTAACAAACGAAAAATGTGATAGACCTAGTAGTTATATCTATACTCATAAAAAAACATGTTTAACGTGTGATAACTAACTACTTAGTTAGATATTTTCTCTAATGGAAGTGTGAGTTTGATAGAGTTGGTTCTCTAAAACCAACTACCTTGTTTTTTTATTACACAAATATCCTAAGACCAGATTTTTAAATTATTATTTATTTGTTGATTTTTCTTCCAAATAAAATTAATATGATAATGTCTATAGAGTGTCTGTAAGATCAAAAGGACACATAATTATATGATGGGATACATAGTATGTCTTGAATGTCAAGTGTACGATGCTATTAAGTGGATGAAAATTAATCTCATGAAGTTCAAACTTGGTAATCTCCAAGAAAGGAGGTTATGAAGAACATTCCATCCTATAAAAATTCCATGTGTTTAAATATCTTTACATATTTATATATGTGAATGTGTGTATTGATCCTTAGTTGATATTATTATTAATGAAAATCATGATTCGAATACATTTATGCATTGATGAAATTCATGATAACATAAGGTCACAATGAGGTGGGATACATTGGATATTTCATGAGTGATATTCCGTTAATAAACAAGTAAATATAGGACTTTCCCTTTCTGATTTAAGGAATATAATATCTTTGGACCTTTTATTTAAATGGAAATTTTTAAATAAAATTTCATAGACAAGGTGATTAAATGGTTCAGTTTAAGAAGTTAAAGAAAGATATATCGATAACATAGGTTTATGACATTAGTATGAAACTTACTTGATTTGTGATATCATGAGTATGTGGTTGTTGTCAAAAAAACATTAAATTCTTCCTCAATGGGTTACTTTATGTGGTTCTAGATGTTGATCTTGGAAATTGGGAAAGACCACCCAATTCTAGTGAGGAAGAGACCTAGAGGGTCACACACTTAATATATTCATCTATGTGAGTTCAATTCCATTATAATTTTTTAGTTAAAAATTATCCTCAAGTCAAAATATTTATATGAGTTAAATATTAAATAAATATTTACTCTTAAGACCATAAAATGAAATTTTAATTTATGTATTTTTTTATTCACATAAATAATACATAATATTAATTATTTAATAAAAATTTAGTAATTATGTGACTATTAAAATAAATATCTATTCACAAGTCTATAAATATAATATTTATTTATTTACCAAATGAATACCATTTACTATTTGATATTGGATAAATGACAAGGAAGGTTGGTGGAATGAGTTAAGGGAATGGAAATAGAAATAATAAAATATTATTTAAATAATGAAGGACTCATTTTTTAAATTAAAATAATATTTATTTTTGGAATACTACATGCACCATTATATATTAATATTATTATTATTGGCATTTGGAATATATTAGATTTAATATTTGATTGTGGACCATTGTGAAATTATCAATATTAAACCCTTTATTTTTATATTCCTATCTTATATCATTTTAGAGTGGTTAAAATTATTGTTGTGCCCATTGTATATTCCCCCTTGATATTTCTATCAAGATCAAAGATGGGTATCTATAGGGTTTCTCTTAAGAGTGATATAATTCCTCTAAATACTTTCTCTCCCACATGATCAAGGGAATAACAGTGAAAATCCATCAAGTTTGAAGGATTTGGTTCTTATCAACAATAACGACATAAGATGATTGATCCATCTATGAAAGAACCCGTAGATTTATATGTACTATTCCGAGATAGTGGATCAAGTGTGTATTACCACTAGATGGATTCTATTTTGGATCATCTTAGTTAAATGATTGTATAACTCCAATTGAGCATTCAAACGATCAATATATTCATCAAAGAAAGAATTTCAAGATTGAGGTAATTAATGTTATTAAATTAATTATAAATAGAATGTGAAAGTTACAGTCATATTGATTTCAGGATTATTTTCCTTATTTTCCATGTATATTAATTATACATGATGATTATTTTTCATTTTCTTACATATTATTCCTTGAATCTGATTAAATATATTTTTTTAATGGGATCAACTATTACTTCTAATACACCTCAAACCAACACCTTTTTAAATAGTTGGAGATCTCTATTGAGTTTTCTCAAGACATACCTTGAGTTATTCTGTCAACAAATACAATATTTTGGTTTCTTCACATTCTTACACTACTAAAAAAAAGCCCTATACCCACAGTTTTGCACAAAATCGTGGGTATATCGGTGTCCTATACCGACGGTTTTTGAAAACCATGGGTATAGGGGAAGTGTGGTCACTTATACCCACAGTTTTGGTAAAACGTGGGTATAGGTTACATATACCCATAGTTTTGGAAAAAACCATGGGTATCGGTTTTTTTACGACCTATTCCCACAGTTTTTGAAAACCATGGGGAAAGTAGCTATCCCCATGGTTTGGGTCAAAACCATGGGCATAATAATTTTTTGAAGGTCTATAGCCATGGTTTTGGAAAAACCTTGGGTATATGAGTTTTTTTGAAGTACAGTTTTATAAAACTGTGGGTATAGCTTTCCCGAGTTATGGTGGGGGAAAAACTTCTGTGGGACATTAACTTATACCCATAGTTTTCTGTCCTATACCGACAGTTTGGATTAATATATATATATAGATATATACAAATAAATAATAATAAAAGTTCCATAGATGAGTTGCTTAGGGGTCATTTCATGTTCTGTATGACCGCAGGATCGAATCCTTACGACATATTTTTTTTCTAAATCCGAGAGTAATAATAATATATTAATCTAAATATAGATATATAATTATATAATCAAGTTTTCAGGGTTGGTTTTTCGTCGAGACTGTGAAGACGAGGTCATGGGATCGAAACCCGTGGGGTAATTGTTTTCTAATATGGGCATGTATTATTATTTTTAACAAAATATGGACATATGTAAACAAAAGTGGTGTAGCATGAGTGGTGTGGTGTCTTCAATTTGAGATGGAGGTTTCAGGTTCTAATCCAATGACTGCCTTCTTTGTACAATATATACCCACCATTTTAAAACTATGGGAATAGGGCTTTGACAGCATGGAGGGGAAAAATATGGCTTTGATAGCATGGAAATAAAGCTTTACCCACAGTTTCTAAAATTGTGGGTATAGGTTGTTGACCTATCCTGACTCCTCTCAGCCCCACGGTTCCCAGAATCGTGGGTATAGGCTATAACCACGTTTTTGGGGGCTATACTCACGGTTTTGAACCATGGGTATAGGTCATTTTTTCAGTAGTGTTAATATTTACCACTTGAAGTTTCATCATGGTTAACACAATTTATAAAGTTTATAAGTTTGTATATAACTTATACATTATATGATAAACCTATTGATGAGTAATCTTCTTTTTCCTTGATTAGTAGACTTCCCTACTTCTTCTATATATTTTTTAATTTTACCTTCCACTAATTATTTAGATTACTTAGAACCTTTACCCTACTTTTAATTTCAAGATCTATCTTTTGGTTCATCGTCATAAAGACTTCTCTTCATTATAAGTAAATTTTAGAAAAAACCATATTCTACCACACCTAAAATATTTCAATAGAATTATTCCCTTATAATTTTCTTTACCTCTTCAAATGTTCCTTGAGATAAGGGTAATTGTTCATTCATATTCTTCTTCATTTTCAATGTCATATTTTGATTCACCCAAAGTCTCATCTTTTGAATATCAAAATTTAAACATCTCTATGGATTCTAAGGCCATAAATTCTAGATCCTTATTTTTAAATTCTATATATTTTTTAATTTCATATAAAATGATGATATTTCGGGTCTCATCATGAAATTAATCATCATTTATTTCTAATGTTAAAATTTTAGGATCAAATCTGTCTAGAAAATTTATCATCAACTTTTTCACAATAGATGAATCAATCAAGGAGTCACCAAAACCACTGTTGTTTTTTATGATTTCATTTACCTTTGTGAAATAATAATTAAGAGTTTCTTCACGATCAATATTCAATTATTCATTCTTACTTTTCTAGATTTTAGGTTTTTTTTCCTTAACTTTAACATTACCTTTATATATTCTCTCAGGTTTATCCTAAGTCTCCATAATATCTTAGACACCCATTACCTTTATATATATTTTATCTACAATATCTTGATAATAGAATTATGATATTTATCATTAAATTCAATGTTTTATTTGTCATAAAAATCCACATGGGGATTTATTTCTCTGTGTAAAAATAATATTGTAGTAATATTAACCACCTTAACATCAAGTGAAAAAAGATAGGTTAACGTCCTATTAATTCATTTATGAAAATTATTTTCATCAAAAATTAGGAATTTCCATGGTGTTAATGGAATTTATGTTTTTCATTTTAAATAAATGGATCTTATAGTGGGAACCGTCTCTGATACCACTTGAGAATCCCATGAATGGATGGACTGATAAGAAGGGGATAAACTTCATGGTCACTTTTTAGAATTTCTCTATGTGGAAATAATATTGTAGTTATATGAACCACTATAAGTCCAAGTGAAAGGAGATAGAGTAACATCTTATTCACTCATATATGAATATTATTATTATATATAATTAGTAATTCCTATAGTGTTTATTTAATTAAAGTTTTTCATTTTAAAAAAATTGATATTATAGCGGGAATTGTCTCCAATATAGCTTAGAATCCCGAGAATGGGTGAAAAAATAAGAAGGGGTTAAATTATAGGTCACCTTTTAAAATTCCAAATAACCTAAAATTAACCACTTCAAATTTTTATAGTCATGATCTACTCAGAAAATAAACTCAACCTCACTCGTATGCAAGAAATAAAAGATAGGGAAATGAACATGGGATTTTTACAAGGTTCAATCCCAATGTGTGAAACCTACTCGATTTTAAGTTTCATTATCATTGATAGGTAGATTATATACTAACAATATTATCATAAATTACAAGTGGTGTGGGATCGTTATCATCTGAAACCTACACTGCATCCCACAAAAAATGTTACCTGAAATAGTTATACTAGTTCCCAAAAGATATAATGATACTACCATCAATATGATAAAGATAATTTAATCTTCCAATAACTTATATAATTTATGTAGATCTTCCTATGATATTATTTATGAAATATAATACCAAAATTTCTTGTAATTAAACCTAGAGAAATTATATGTTCCTAAATTCAATCATCAAAAGTCATTATTCCACTACCTCAGCTTGTAAACCTCTAGAATTTAGGTACCTCCTCCTCTACTATGAATTATCAAAAAATTACCCCCTTCTTCAATAAAATGGATTATTTTTATCATTCAATATTAACTCATCAAAATAATATAATATATCATTAATTATAGTATCACACAGTTCTACATAAAATTCCTTACTTATATAAACAATCCTCATCTAGTAAAAGTGGGGAACACAGGCTATGAATTTGAAAATATTTCTCCCACAAAGTCTTGAACCAAACACCTTTGATGATTCCAAATATTTTAAATATTTACTTATTTAAAACCTTCATAGAAATTGGCATAAAAAATATTCAACTCTCTTTAAAACCACATCTAAAATCATGAGATTTCTTCTATGAATGTTAAATATTTGAATATCCAAATTAGTATCATCACAATAAAATTTTACTTCACATAAATATTATGTGAAATATATCCACTATATTCTGGTATATTAAGGCCCAAATCTTTAACATATGGTTCTTCCTTTGAATCCTCATCATTAAAACTCACAAACCCTTAGTACATACAATAATTTTATGATTCTTTATCTTAATATTATGGGGATCAACTTCTAATGCTCATAAATATTATTTGAAATATGGATTAGACATATCAGTTCCAAATCACCTTAAAATATGATCATCTCATCTTCTGTCATATGTGTTTCAAAATGTATACATTATTTTATATCTTAATATCAACCTCCTTGATTTGAATTGATTTTTTGATGGGGTTAAACTTAAACTCTTTCACTTCATCGAAACTAAACAATGTATCATCTAATGTTCAGTACCATCAAGATCACTAGAAATTTTATTATGTTCAATATTTAATATTTTGATAAAAAATATATTGGTATTATAATCCCCAATACCAATTTTCCTATCATCCACAACAATTGATTCATGTTGTACCATCTGAGTGCCAACAAGTTTGGTTTTATAAACTTTCTTCCTTGGATAAATCATTTAATTTTCATTTGTTAAATACCAAAACCACATTATTCATATTTTTCTTTTAACATGAAATTTATCTTATCTTAATCCACGTATTTGTCACAAAAAATCATGGTGTATTTTTCATTGAATGATCAGTGTAATATCCTTTATTTTTTTATCCAGTTTATTGTTTGCAAAATTTTCACCATCTCTATTGAAGATAAAATATATAATGTTTCAAAAAATTACCTTTTCTAAATTAAATAAGACATTATGAATATTATTTTCAATATAATTTAATATTATAATGTTTTGTTTAATAAATAATTATCATTCTTACAACTTTGGGTTTCATATTCTACATTATAAACTCAGCAACTAATGAGTTATATCATGTAAGACATATTTTCTAATAGACTAATCATTTGAATATTTAAGATGCATGATCATATGTACTCGGATTACACCTTATAGACTCAAACCATTAGGTAAAACAACTTCAACTTAACATATAACTCAAAAACATTTAATTAAACAAATTTGAAATAAAATAAAATACATTTTTTAAATCTATGATTTTCTCCTATAGATACTCTATCAGAAAGAATATGTTGTTTAATTTTTTGTGATATTGATCAAGATCATGTAAATCATGGATAGAATGGATAATCAATTTGTAATTTTCATCATTCTTCATTCATTTTCATCAATCCAATTTTTATGGAAGATCTGATTTTTTAGCTTTTTTGTTCTTTCTACTACTTTCAAATAAGTGTTGTTCCCTCTAAAACCCTTCAATAGAAAATCAATTAAACTCATCACCAATGAAGATAGAGGTAATGGATAGTGAGATATGATTATTTTATGGTTTAGTAATTTCATCTTCTTGATTCCAATCCTAGTCAATAATTTCCTCGGATTGGTATTTTCTTTTTCTACATAAGGGAATATAAATGTCTCATAAAACCCATAGAGTCTTATATCTAATTTTTCCCACTGTATAATTTCAAGTGGATACTTGGTGTGGACCTTATGTACTAAAGTCAGTGAATTTTTTTATTATGGGACACAAATATGTATAATTAATATCTATTATATAAAATATTTCATTAATTGTTAATAATAAGAACCATTAACGTTTCACATTATAATAAATATTAATAAACCAGTCACAAATATATTATAAATATTTTATATTTCCTAAATAATATAATTTATAGAAATTTTATAAATAAAATATTATATAAAATATTTATAAAAAAATATTTCATTTATGACACCTTATATTACAGAAGGGATTCATATAATTGTATGAACTGTTGTAAAATATTTAAATAATGGATATTGTACACTACAAGTTAATTTTATATGATAGATTCATTTATATTATATTTTATGAATATGAAAAGGCAAGTACTTAAAACCCATTGGTTGTAAAAATCACATTTTAAAAATCCATGTCTTTCATTATTACATACCATGTTAAAAATATACAATATAATAAAATACTTTGGTTTTAACAATCTGGTAATAAACGAGAAAAGTGAATCCTTAAATGTGATATGTTTCTCTGTTTTTAAAATATAAAATTTACATATATCATATATTATGGTATATCATATTGTATTATATTATACTTTGAAAAATGGGTTTCTTGAATATTATACCCTTCAATATTTTCAATAATTCCTTACAGGTGATAAACTCAATGAATAAAAAATAGTTTTTTTATTTCGTAGTCTAAAAACAACTCAGTTCACACTCAATGAAATCAATATTATTTATAATTTCATAATAATATGTGTTAATTAAAACCATTACTAGATGACTATGATCCCACTGATGTTTTTGTACCATAAACATTAAATGCAAAAAAACAACAAAAAAATTATGTCATGTGTCATGATTATGTAAGGGATTATCATTTTTAGTAGGATTATATTTAATAAAAGTCCTTATTGAAATGATATAAAACAAGGTACTCTTCCATACATGTTTCTTTAAATTATATTATGGCATGAATCATGATTATCATTTTGATATTTCTTATAGGTATTACCTATAATGTAATTCTAGATTGATATCTAAGGTTGAGTAGTGTTCCAAATTATATTATAATTCTAACCATATAGATCTAAATGTTATATAAATGAATTTATCTAATTATGAATCGTGGGTATTGGATTCCATGTATAAATCACACATTTATGTTGATAAATAAAGTCATATAAATATGATACTATTGATAAAAAAAGTGAAGTAGATCTATGTGTTGGAAATGGGGAAATGGTTGTCTCATTAAAGGTTTCAACTTAGGATATAATTCTACCATGTTAATTAGTTTTGGAATTTGAAACCTTTTACTATACTACAACCAAAAATAAAAAATTTATTTATATAACTTATTTGGAAAGTAATGGTTTTTCTTTCACTGTTAATGAAATATTTCATCTATATATATGAATGAAATATTTTTTGACATTGGGAATACGGTGAATGGTTTAAGAATTATAGTCATGGATAATCAAATCTATAACATTCAATATTATAAGTTCAAAGTTTATTTTAATACCACTTATCCTTAGAATTATTATCTTGGAAAAATAAATGGGAAACACATCCAATGAATAAATATATATGGTTTATAGGACACATTAAATTATAAATCATTTTTAAATTTTGAATCATGTATATTAGTAAAAATTACCAATGATCCTTTTGATGGGAAATGTGAGAGGGATAAAGAATTATTGGACCTTATATATAGTGATGTATGTGGACTAATAAGTACTCAAGAAAGTGGTCGGTATAGGTACTTCATAACCTTTACTGATGCATTTAGTTGGTATGGTTATGTGTTTCTTATGAAACATAAATTTTAAACCTTTGAAAAGTTAATAGTCTTATAAATTAAAGTACAAAATGAACTGGGAAAAATTATTAATATTATTCAATTAGATTGAGGTGGTTAATATATTAAATAAAATTTATTGATATTTTGAGAGATTGTAAAATTGTTACACAAATCACTCCTATGAGAACACCACAATAGAATAATGCATCAATAATAAAGAATCATACCCAGTTAGACATGGTTCGATCACTGATTATTTGTTTTGACTTTCCTATATCATTCTTGGGATATTCTCTTGAAGTAGCCTATTTTAAACTAAATGGAATTCCATATAAGGAAGTCATTAAATGACCATATTAGATATAATATGAGAAGAATATGAAATTATATTTTATGAGTATTTGGGGTTGGGAAGATTACGTATGATGTTTGACTTCTAATAAACATAGACCAAAATTAAAGAAATGTTTTTTGAATATCCCAATGATATTATGGGATATTAATTTTATAATCTTATTTAATATATAGTGTTTATGTCTAAATGTGGGGTTTTTTAGAATTATCACATTTTTATAGGATTATGTGGGAGATATTTTGAACGAAGATCAGTTTAGAACAAAAAGATAGGAAATGTTCTTGATATAGAATGTGAATTAATTATGTAGGAGGTTATTGAAAAATAGATGAATTAGGATATATAAGAACCTATAAGGTCTAGTAGAATTATTTAGGAACCTAAGAGGTGATGGTTTATTGGGGAAAATAATGATGAATTAATTTTCATATATAATGAAACTAATTATTATGAAAAATACATTATGACTTTATATTACAATAAATATTTTTAGTCCATGAAATCTAATAATGAATCCATTTACACTAACCGAGTTTTAAAGGTGTTGGATTCTCCGGAAGGGGTGACACAGATAGGATTAAAATGGGGTTTTATAAGAAAAATGATGTTAACATTAGTGTTTACCTATCTATATTATTTTGTAGATAGAGGTTACAAATAAATCCATGGTATTGACTATGAAATTTTTTCTCTTTATTTGTGATGATAAATTCCATTCCAATATTTCGTTCAATAATTTATTATTATGAATATGAATTATATCAAATAGTTATAAAAACCGATTTCTTAAATGAGAGTTTAGTTGGGAAATGGTATAAGATATATCCCAAAGAACCTAAAGAACCAAATGAGCATGATAAGGTTTTCAAGTTTCAATAGTCTATTTATGGATTGATATATGCTTCTCATATTTAGAACATTTGGTTTTATATTGTAATCAAAGTGTTTAAATTCATCAAGAATGTGGATGATTCATATGTATACAAATAAGTTAGTGGGAGTGTTGTAACATTTTTGGTATTGTATGTGGATAGTATACTAATCATTGGAAATGATTTCCAAAATTTACATTTTGTAAACATGTTTCTAGGAAATTTTTTCTAGATAGAGGTCCTGGGTGAAGTATCCTACATACTGGTTATGAAGATCTATATAGGTAGATTAGAGAGGTTTCTTGGATTGAGTATATCACAAACCAGATATAGTTTCCACTAATAATGGCATCAAATGCAGCCCATGACAAGTACCAAAGATAAATCTCTATCCCCAAGGGATGGCACAAGTTCCTGGGTATCAATAAATTAGGTTTGGGAATGATTTACCTGAGTATGAAAGCATAAAACATTAAAAACATCCAATAATAAGAATATGGAATTTTCATTCCAAACATGTTTTAAAAAAACCAGATCTGAATACATGGATTCAAATATAGTAAAATAGGTACAAATAAAAATAAATACATTAGAAAGACATCCACAAATACTCAACACGACAAGGGGTCATCACCCCTGAGCCGTCTCCACAACACCACACCGTAGGAGGGGTCTAACAACCCGAACTGCCATCACTCAAGGCTTTGCCTTTACTTGAGTCAAACATAACCATTTATACATACAACCAAGGAGTGTAATAAGGTTTTTTACCAATACCAATATTATACCACCCAAATATTCCATAGAGTATGCAATACAAGGTAAAAAAGAAAGCATTTTTAATATGTAAAGAAAATTGGTGACAAATTCCAAGAAATGAAACACTCAATTGAAAATAGTTTTTAAACTAAAAAGTTCATAATGTTAAAAAAAAAATAAACATGAAATTTGATCTACTATAAAGTACATCCAAACACACCTTAATACAATGGTGAATACCACAAATAAGATGAGGAGGAAAACTGGGAACACCCCTAGGAAACTAGATAGTCTCGGGCCCTATGTACCTCATACCTCAGTGTAAAGTATCCAAGTAATAATCCTTTACCATGCATGAGCAACTATTAGGGAACATACCCATAACCTATTGTTCCTCAAACATCATCCACATAGTTTTTTTAGATTTTTCATTATCCGTTTTCTCAGTGAAATTGGGACAAAACCCATGAGGTTCACTAGCCGTACTAGTATAAATCCACCCACCTAGGTACCTGGGCTTATACTTTTGTTCTCAAACAATTTCAGCTTGAAACAAACATTAATTTTCATATAAAAAGACCACTAATTTACACATACAATTAATACATTATCTATTGACTTTTGATACCACTTAAAACACACCATAAAACATTTTGATTTTCAATAGAACATCTTCTCAAAATCTCACATTGTTTTTCAACCAAAACTCTTTTAAATATTAACTTTTCACACTATGTTCAAACTTTTATGTCACCAAAAAAATATCAATTCAATACCCCTCAATCAAAACCCACATTTCAGTTATGGGAAAGTCCCATATGAACCAAGAAGTTATATCTTTTAAAAACCCTCATTTTGACACAAACGCGACACTTAAAGTCCAATGGCTTCACAAACACCATTTAAAAAACATTCATAGGAACAACCAAAGAGGATAAATATTCAAACCATTATTTTCATCTCTTATACATATCAATAAAATCAACTAGGTTATTATAGGGCAACCCAAAAAGAACCAATAAAATATTTATATAAAAAACCCCTGATTTCATCTAAAATTGGCACTTAAAATTACTTGCATTACAAACACCACTAAAACCAATTTTTAAAGAAATAATTAAATTTATTAATCATGTAAATATAATAAACACAACAAATATATCATAGATATTGTATACACAATGTAATTACCTAACAAAATAATGAAAACCCATGAATCTTTGTGAAAAAATAAACCACACTACCGCCGCACCAAAAGGGACTTATATCAAGACTAAAACCAAAATAATAAACTAATAAATACATAATCAAACCCTAGGATCAAAACCCTAGTTTCTGGACATTAGGAACCTCAAGTATAATTGAAGAAACTCTAAGAAAATCGAGTTAAACCCAAAGAAAATACAAAAAATTAAGGAGACCTACGTACTTGAAGGATGTTGAATAAATATACCCAAATACACCAGTATCTGAATTTTCAAATAGCCAAAAATAAAATAGAGGTTTGAATATGGATGATGAGGTCATGTAAGAACTTTAATGGGGAAAAATGAGTAAGAATTGAAAGAGTTATGCAGGAAATAAGTTACTTTTTTAAATCTGGATGATTTGAGAAACCCTATGATATCCTTCCATACTTCACGATGCATACGAGATCCATATATGGGGAAAAGATGATGTCTGCAGATATAGTTTTAGTGGGCTTGGGTGACACTTGGAATCACAAAAAATAATAAAATTTGAATAAGTTATTAAATAATCATTTTTTAAACTGGAAATGGTCTTTTGGGTTAGCCCAATTACTTAAATAAAATCCAAAATCCGCCATTATTATGGATTCCTAAAGGGTAAAGATAGATATTGTGGTGTCAATAGGTTAGGGGAGGCCATTTAGGAATTGGAATGGATGAAAAATGTTGAAAAAATAAGGATTTATAAAAGAAATAAATTTATTTATAAATTTGTAAATGGGCTCACAGTTTGGCCCAAATTTTGAATACGCACCACTTCGCCAAAAATTCATGGGAAACCCACAAAACAAAGAAATAATGTAAATAAGATGAGAAATAAATTTTAAATAATTTATTTATATAGAAATTATCCCCCCATGAATACATTCCACCCCAGAAAGACAACCTGAAGCTTGATTGGAAAACAGGAACAAGTACTCTTCCTCAACCCATGACTTCCCCTCCCATGTCTCATGTGTATCATTACCATGATTCCAAAGAACTCTAACTATTGGAATATAATTTCCCCAAATAACCGTTTCTTGGAAGTCCACTATTTGCATTAGCCTCTCAACAACAGACAAATCGGGTTCTATATCCAACTCATCCCAATTCAGTACATAGGATGAATTTGGGTTGTATTTATTCAACTAGGAGAATCGAAGATGTCATGGATGGATGTCAACTGTGATGGAAGGGCCATCCTATATTCCACCTTCCCAATATGCTCGGTGATGTCAAAATGTCTCACATACCATGACGTCCATGTCCCTTACTCTCCCAATCGACGATGACCTAGACTATAGGCCACTTTCAAGAATACCTTGTCGTCCACAAAAAACTCTAGGTCTCGACGCCTCTTGTTAGCATAAGATTTAGGGTGACTCAAAGATGTCAATAACTGCTTCCTCATCAACTTGACCTTCTCAGATGTCTCCTGCACCAAACTCGGCCCCAGCAGTGAGGTCTCACCTACCTCAGCCCCACAGAAGGGGGTCCGACAAGGCCAACCATAGAGTGCCTCAAAACGAGCCACTTGAATCGAGTATTGGTAAATATTGTTATAATAAAAATTAACCAATCCCAAATGGCTATCCCAGGAACCTCTAAAGTCCAGGACACATGCACGAAGCATCTCCCCCAAAATCTGATTCACCCACTCTGTATGAGCATCTGTCTGAGGGGGTTATGCCATGAACACCTTAATCTAAAACACAAAGGCCTTATGGAGGACTTCCCAAAATAGAGAATGTAATATGGGGGTCTCTATCTTAGACAACTACTGATGAAACTCCATGGAGTCTCATCACATCCTGAACATATAAACGCCCCAACTAATCCACTTCAGTTGTATCTTTGATTGGAATGAAGTGGGATGATTTGGTCAGACGATAAACCATCATATAAATGGAATTATTACCTCAAGGAATATAAGGAAATAAAAAAATGAAGTACATGGAGACCTAATACCATTAACAGGTAGGAATGGGTAATGGATGGAGAAAAACCGTGGGCCTTTATTTCTCTGCTTTCACCTTATGGCATGTGTAGTATCTCAACACAAAGTCTGCTATGTCCCGTCGCAAACCTGGCCAGAAGAACTGTCGTTAGACACCATAATACATCTTGGTGTCACCCAGATGGATAGTCCACAGATACTGGTGTCTATCTGCCATCACTACCTTCCACAGAGATAACGACACTACTGAATGGCCCTTGAAGTAGAAGATGACTTCGGGAGACGATGACCAATTAGAGGACGTGTCCCCACCCTGAAAAAACTTCCTCGACCACTGACAAAGATCATCATTGTGATGTTCCTAATGAATCAACTCCAA